>OY728151.1:1423283859-1433283859 GCA_963277665.1 Viscum album
TCAGCGATTATATAGTTTTGGTTTAAATAATGTATTAGTAATAATTTTACAAGGATAATTAATATACGTAAAGGACTATTTATTATAAAAATGTTTTTTTTCTATAAATTATTTTTTTATTTAAATGTTATATTTTTCAATTCTGGAGTGTGGATATGATATAATTAAAATTGTTTTTATACTTTAAATTAATATATTATCTTAATATTTATTTTATTGAATTTTGGGAAGAGATTTATTTTCTAGAGAATAGTGTAAAATATAATTTACTATAAAAATCATGAATTTTACTATAGTATATGTTAATATGTATGTCATGGTACATTATGAAACATTTTTTGTTAATATATTTTTATTTTATAAGTCACATTATTATTTAAAAATATGTATTTTAATTTTCAAAAATATATTTCACAATTTAAAACAAACATTATATTTTTTAAAAAATGATTTAGTAAATTATACACTTTTTCTATAAAAACTAATTTCCATCACTTTTTTAATTAGAATATAATACTTTTGATTAAATATATGGAAATATAATGTATATTTTATAAAATATAGAACATTATATTTTATTTAATAAATGATAATTTTCTATGTTAAAAAACTATTTCTCATAGTAGAAATCAAAAATAGAAAAATTGGTTAAGCTACAACATAAATGGAACAATATAATAAAAAAACGATTCTTATTGAGTGGTTTAGGTTTTTCTTGACCAAAAAATTATTTTCAGTAAATTTTTTCTTATTTTGGACCAATATTACTTTTTTTCACTATGTTCCCTTTAAATTTAGTTTTTATTATTACAAAAAATCTATTCTCGCCACTTCTAATTAGTTACACTATACACCCCTTCAAGACCACTCAAAATATTTAGATTATTCTTGAAATCAAACCATTTTACCTTCACCTAGAATCACTATCCTTTTCCTTGAAACTCTAGTTTGAAGATATTTTCCTAAGACCCAACCCTTAAAAGATTCTTCTAATGGAAATACAAAGTCCACAACATGGATACTGCTTTCCTAACTTCAGTTATTTTCGTTCATAATTTTCAAAAAACAATTTTATAATTCCTATATAATTACCTTAGTAATTAAATTATACCATATTTTAATATTATAATAGAATTTATATTGTTTTCATTTTCACTTTTTCATTTATAAAAAACTAAATCATCATTTGTGTTATATGTGGAATACCTCCTCTACAAAGTGGAGACTTTTTTATTCACCATTTTCTATATTCTTAGAATACAGGGGATAAATTAATAATAAATTTAGAAAATATTATATAATTAATTTTCTTAGTTATAAAATTATAGTCAACTATTTCCCCTCTAATACCTAGAGAAATGTAAATGTTAACCACATGATATGGAGACTACAGCCTCAATGAAGAAACATGTATTTTTTATCTATTTTAATCATATTTGGTAAGGCATATTTAAATATAAATCACCACTTTAACAGTGTCTACAAAATTAATATTATTCAGTAAAAATGATATTATTTAAAAAGATATCACTTTTATAATCATAATATTCAATTAATTATGGTATATAAATGGTATGTTTGACCTGACAACCTACTTAGACAAGGCTATAAAATAATATAATGAATGACTATGTGAGCTTAATTACTTCCAATATTACAAATAAATAAGAAAATAATTTTATATATTTTTTTTAAAATAGTTAATATTTATGTTGAACTCGTAAATAAAGAAACCAAGGTCCATTCATTAAAAATCATAAAAACATACTCATATATATATTTCATCCTTAAGGATCATAAAAAAATATCCCATAAAATAAAATTATAGCATTATTACAATTAAATATAATCAAATATAGTTTTTTTTAATCTATAAATGATATATACGTAGATTTGAATGGATAAAAACATCACTACTACGAATTTTCTTCAATTCCATAAATAATATTCTCCCTAATACTAAAAATGGATAAAACCTATCTAATATTCATGTAAATAAACCTTATAATATATTTTTATGAAATTCCACATTTAAGATTAATTTTTAGTTATGTAATCATGATTTTTATCATTCTAATACATGAAATTTAATCTTTTTTATTTTGAAAATCAAGTGTCATAGTAAGGTATTTGGTAACTCAATATTCTTCATTTGAGTTATAAATTTTTATTGGGAACTTATTTCTCCATTGTTAAATATAGTAATGGATTTTAAAATTTAAATGATGTTCTCTCCTATATCTTTTAAGAAAATAGTTTTAAATGAAAATAAAATTCCATGATTTGTTTTTTATTCAACTAATTAAAATATTGTAATCATTTTGAATAGAGGATCATAAATATGACTTTATATTGATGAATAAAAAAAATAAATAATGTTATTTTTTTGATTTGGTTTTATTTTTTTCACTATAAAAATTATTTATACCCAATGGTTTCATGTTTCTTGTTTCACCCCCATTTTAATTTCATTATTTTATTATTTTTGGTGATTATGTTTTCTATGTCATTCAATTTAATTCATAGTGTTATTTTAAACCCTTTAGAATTTGAATGATAAAATGTTTTATTTATATGGGCTATTTATGATATGAATAATGGATTATTTTAATTTCGATATATTTATCAGAAAAATTTTATTTATATGGTTTCTATACTGTGACGTATAAATTATTCTCTACTGGAACTCACATATATAGATTATAGAAGGTAGGGTAATATAAAACACTCAATTTCATTGCTTCTATGTTTATATCTCATGTGAAATGAAATATTGGGAATATTTTAGTTTCTCAAAAAATTGAACTATTATCGTTCCTCATATGTGTAATGTTCCTTATAGTAATGTATTTTTTCATATATGAAGGATATTTTATATTATTATAATCTGATTTCATGATTCTATAGTTTTGTTAAATGTTTCTAAACCATGTAATATATATTACACATACATGTTTATATAATATATATTTTTGTTCTTATGAAACATCCTTCTGTTATCACATATGTCTTATGATTATCACTCTTATTGATTTTAAAATTACCTCATATAAGTGTTGTATCCTAAACAAATGATCACATTTCTGATAACATGTTGATATGATTATTTTTCTCCATTATAAATAATTTAATATATCCTTTTTATTATGTTTTAATTACCAATAATAGAAGTAATGATATCACATTTGATATGTTTAAGTTGTGGGTTTGGAGTTAAGTGGTTAGGGAGAAATGTGTTGTATTATTTTAAAATATAACATTTATGTTGCTATTTATCGAACACTCTAAACATCATATCCTAATGTTTCTATGTAAATTTCTGACAGGGAATGTTTAAAATTGTAAAATAATGATATTAATGTTTATATTTACCTTGGATATCCATTGTTTTTATCAGAGTAGTTGATCGATATTTTAGGGATTAAAAAATAAGATATCACAAAAAATTTATTGAAATATCTACTAGATATGTCTATGTATATGATATCATCATCATGTTATGGTAATGTAGAGATTTTGTGACCTCAAAGAAATTCCATCCCAATTTGGATACTAGATAGTGTATGTGATTGTAGGAAAAATGCATCCAATTTTAATAACCCTGAAAATGGATGGTTAAGTATCATCTCAATATTTACTTAGGTACATGACGTGAGGATGAAATACTACATATCTAGCTAGATAATCTAATGATATATTCTTTAGTGATTCATTATATGTTACTAAACCAATAATAAGGATTTATTAACATTATTATGGTTTGTTTAGGTGACATGATAGGATGTAAACAACGAATAACACATATTGAGCCATAAAATTTATAAGATAAGGAAATCAGTTCATTAATGATTCATCCCTTATATATTAATAGTTTCTTTTTTATTATTTATTCTCATTCTCAATTTTTCTTTATTTATAAAATTTATAGAGAAAATAGAATGCGAGTTAAAAATGTTGTGATGGGAAATGTTATGATTTACTAATGAGCTACCAAATAATATTGGAGCTAGTGTACAAATCCTCTCAATAAGGCTTAATGAAGTGTCACATACAATTAAATATAAAATAATGATTTTGATATCCCTTGGAAAATAAGGATAATATTTCTATTGAGTCGTTGATATGACAACATCCACCTTCCTTTAGTGAATATTCTAATACACTTATTATAGAGAAATGATTGAATTTTTTGGAAAATATATTTTCCATTTTCTATTAATTGAAGAATGAGATGTATGTATTATATATCTGTCATTTAGAAGGATATTTTTACCAACATGGACAATGATTAAGTACAAATTAGAAAAGGATAAAATATTCACTATGTAATGGAAGGGGTTGTAGAATTTATTCTTCATCAAGAACATTCCTTGAACACTTTACATTACGGTTCATTGATAATTAATAGTGGTGAATAATGTAAGATGGGTTTATTAACACTTATAATTAAAAGATGAAGAGGCTATTTAGTTATTGATCTTTTCATATCATCCAATTTTAAAGGAAGATTAACTCTGTCATTTTTGTATTTATATAGATTCTATGATAGCAATTAACCATAAGAGACTTCATGATGAGTGAAAATATTGTATAATGTGTTCTAAAGGGGGTGATAGAAATTAAAGAATATGATTATTTTAAGAATGAATATAGAATGTTGGAATATAATGTGAGATATAATGATGAGGCAAAAGGTGGGGATGAAATTTTAACCCCATAATTTCAAAAAGTGTTTGATAAAGAACATGCATAGTTTACAAAAAGGAATTGGGAAGTATTTTAAGTGTTTTAATGTACGTAAATAATAAAAAAGTGATAAAGTAAATGTATTGAATAATACGTGTGTATGAAACATTAAATTTCTTTTATATACAATTTTTTTAATTTTCTTTGTTGTTCATTTTGATAAAATGATTTCATATTGAAAATTTGAGACATAATTTACCTAGAGAATTAATTTTTGGATGTAATTTGAGGTTTAGTTGGTGATTTGGATGAAAATTAAATCTATAGAGAATTTGGATGAATTTAGAATCATTATTCTGGTTTCATCCCATTGAGTAGGACTCAGATTTTAACACACATTTTTCATATGGTTACAAACATACCATCTGGAAGGTTTTAGACTAAGACACAATAAATATGCATAGTATGAGTTTGGTTTTCTAAATCCTCTGTCCCAACCATTTGAGTGGTGTGTTATTAGATAGAGCCTACAACACAGTTGAATCATGGATTGTAAAACCATTGAATTTATTAAGAAGTTTATTTTTAGAATTTTTACATGTTGAAATTAAATGGAGATTCCTCCCCTTCACCTCCGCTCATATGTGCATAATATAACTTCCTCCCTTCTCCCTCCTTTGTTCCTCCTTGGATTTTATGGATTTTGGTCCCTCTATTCTGTGATTTATGTTGATTATTATAGAGACCCAAACCCAAATAGCGTTGAGCTGGTGTTTTCCATCATTTATATTGGTATTATTAAAATGAATTAAATACTAAAGGAATTAAGAGTTTAGTAGTATTATTAAACCAAATATGAAAAATGAGTCAAGTATTTCAAATGAAAACACTAATTACAAAATATTGTTTCTTCTTCTTTCTAAATTTATATCTTTGGGGATAATAACATTCCTTATATTATATCTTTGCATATATTTATTCCTTATTATATTCATAGGGTAAGGAAATATAATAAGGGTGAGCTTAAAATATCGTTATATGATAAAGATAGTAGAAGAAATAATGAATCAATGAGATAAATAATTATGGAATGATAAATATCTCAACACACATACAATGTAATCTGAAAAATAATAAGAATGTTTATAATAATATTAAAAGATAATAACATGAAATACATTCTAGTCAAATAACTAGATATGTCAAAATCAATATGGAAATGTAAGAAACTGAAACACATGCAATCTAAGTAACTGAAAATGAAAAGTATTTATAGATTTATCCACAAAAAATCTCATGAATGGACAATAATTGAAACCAAATGAGCGAAATGCTTATTTTTTGGATTCCATGTTTCCTTGTAACATGGAACCATTATTATTGCAACCTTTCAAAATAAAATTTACCATATTGGGAAAAACCAATCTAATGTAGCTCAATGAATAGAACCTCCCAAGAGACTATTGATGCCTTAAGGGAATATCTATAACTAATTCCCACTAATGTCATACCTATCCAAAATATTCCTCATCTATCGAATAATCGATTTTATAATGTGCTTTATAAAATATCCATATGAAGTAGAAGATATAGATTTATCAATATTTTCATAAATAATCAAATAAAATTCAAAATAAAAACCATATGAAAAACAGTATATGGTTTTCTAAAGGAACATATCTGTGATAAATGATATGGATAATTAGTGTATTTTTAAATTTAATGATCATAAGAAATTAAATATTTCAAGGGGACTAACAAATTAATCATCTAAGTGAATACTATACTTATTTAAATCATTCATAAACCATATAGAGGAAGAATTAGGATGGTTTCAAAAAATAATATCCCAAGTGGAGTAAAATAATGGGTTGTTTTCATTTTTTAATAAACATACTATAAAAATATCTTCTCAAAACATTCTTGGGGAATATATCATTTTATTTTGAAAGACCTTTTTGATTTTTTATGAAATTTACTTTTGAAAACATTTTCATTAAAAATTAACAGTCCAAATATGAAATGGGAGCTTTAAAGAAATGATGGTGAGTACATCTGTACTTGCTGTACACAGTAAAAGAACATTCATTTTTCACGGTAAAAAGGTTTCAAAAAATTCTTTGTTGATAAAGTGACTGGAAGATTTCATTATAAAGACCAATAAAATAAAAAAATTTGTAAAAATGTCTTTATAAAAAAATTTTAAAAGAAAATTTGAAAATATTTCAATAAACCATGGTTTTTAGAAGAAAATATGTTCTCCAAATAAAGAAAAAAAATAATGTCATAATTTCTTAAATACATTTTCTAAAACTGTTTGATTTCTAAAGAGGGGAAACATTGTAGTAATATATGAAAATGCTAATGAAAAATAATAGGATAGGAAAATGAAATGTTTTATTGAACAATGGTTGAACAATTTCCTTCAATGGAATTACCATTGAAAGACCATTAAATTTATTATTAAGGAAAATAATCTTTAGACATTCTAAAGTGTCCTATACCACTTCGAAAAACATTAAATGATAATCCTCAGGGTAGAATAAAGTTAAATGAAATTTATAATATCATTAGAGTATGTTGATTCATGATATATCATGTAAAATGTCTGTATATACACCATCTAAAATAAACTTGGTGTATAACCACAAATAAGCCTCATAGGAATGTAAATTTAGATGAAATGCCTTAACTTACATTTCCTTTTACATGAACATCCTTTAAATTACAGAATATAAAACTTATTTTAATTATCTACTTTGTAGAGAACATTTTTCATGTTTATCATTACTTTTATTTCACTTATTACTATGTCTTATACAACTACCTAAACAATTATTTTTACGTTTCGTTTTTTGACAATGTTCGAGATATATGCCTTAATTAACTTTGGTTGGTCAACTATGGTGAAATGTGGCCTTGTATAACATATTAAAAATAATAATAGTGAAATAATTACTATATTTATATATCAATTATAATTTTAAAACAAATCATGAAATATGGTTATAAAATATGATCCAATGTTTCATTCATGGTGAGAGTTGGTCGTAGGTACACATGAGTAACATTTTGATTTTTTAATGACAATTATGGAAAGAAGGTAAGTAATATCATGTATTTCAATAATGATCATTATATCAGAAATAACATATAATTTAATCATATATACTTATATAAATAATTATTCTGATGTAAAATGAATCAGATCGTGTCGAGGAGTAGGTAGTCCACCTGTCCGCGAACGACATTATTAATTTTTATGTGTGTGATATCTTAATAAAGAAAATAATATTTTTTTATAGAAAAGTAATTTTTTCATAAGTATAATATAGATGTTTTTATTTAATATATGTTTAATTAAAACCATCCTTTATACATTCCTTTTATAGTATGAATGAATAACATGGCTTTCAGGGGGCAGTAGTCCACACTTCCCTAAATGATGTTATTGTTTTACAAAAAAGGATAGTATAAGGATATTTGATGTAAAAGGATTTAAAAAGATTAATGAAATAAAAAAATATCATATATATCATATATAAATAGAGTTTCCTTCATAGTCGCCAGAATAAGAGGTGGTAAAGGTAAAATGAACAATCATCATTTCATGAGGTGGTAGTTTGTCATACATGTAAACAATATATTATTTACCCATTAGATGGAGGTTTGTGTGAATGTATGTCATACCCATTTCATAAGAGAAACATATCATATTGAGGAAATTGATTTTTTATATAATAATGAAATAATAATATTTTATGGATTGTAGAATTTAAATAATACTAAAAAGCATGAGGAAGTTTGTTACCTCTTATTCATGTAATCCATTTTGGTTATCACAAAAGGTCCTATATGGATTTATTCCCTTTGTTGTGGATGGATCAAGGTTTGGGGTAGGAATTTTAAGGAGAAATTAGGGAAGAGTATGGTCATGAAAATTTTTCTTGAGAGGTGTGAGTCAGTGGGTAGAGAGGATGTCTTTTTTAATATGGAGGATGAGTCGCACTCTTGCAATATTTTGACAATCGAACTCAATACACGTTTTTGATATTGATATTAGAGCCAATAAAGGACCCAATTCTATCCAAGGTATAATGGGGTCTAAATATGATCAGCCAATGGATTTTGGAAATGTTTCTTGGTCATTTGGACCCCTAAAATTATGTTTTAGTCCCTTATTAAGTTTAACATTGCCTTAATAATTATAATTAATTTTAATTACATTCACTAATATTTTTTGAGAAAAAAATATTAGACCTTATTATATATTATAAATTACTGTGATTCAAAATATGGAATCCATTATTTCAAATTAAAGTCACATAAGTGGCATAAATTACTATAAAATAAGATTTACCCATTAACCAAACCATCAAAATATACAAAAGGGTTATCGTCCAGGAGTATTGAGTACATGAATCCATTATATCGTATCAGGATCTGAGTTTCACCTCATGTTTCTTATGAATTAAATAGAAATAATTTATGAAGGAGTTTTGTTTTATCCTTTCAAATCACTATCCTAGAGATGGAAAATCTATGTGGAATATTATAGATCATAAGGTTATTCAGATTATGTTAAATTTAATTATAAGGATGTTGGGATCAACACCCCTAGTATAGTTCTCATATAACAATAGTTTCAATTCAATAATACGAATGGAACAATATAAGGATTTGTATGTGAAATGATATAGGACACCATGATATTGTGATAAATCCATAGAATGATATATGATTGTTCCCAACCATACTAAATAAATGATAGATAACATTCAAACCATATACTAGAATACAAGAGCTTAAAATAATTGAAAAAAGATTTATGATGATAATTTCCAATGAGATATAATATAAATTTGGTGACAAGGTGTTCCTTTAGATATCTACATGGATTCATTTTATTATATTTATAATGAAGGGAATGGGATTCCAAAGTACATCGATACATTTGATATCTTTGATCATGTTAGTGTGGTAGGTTATCAATTAACACAATATCTCAATCACTCCCAAATTAATGATTTTTTCTATTGAATTATTTTGAAGAAGTACATAGTACAACCCCCATATGTACTAAATTCAGAAGCTCTGAAACTGGAAAGTCATCAGTCATATGAGGAATAACCTATAAAAATTCATGATTAATGAAATACTATGTTTCTCAATAGGAGAAATCATCTTGTAAAATATAAATAGATGAATCATATGTTTTTGGAAGAAATGTGGGAACATCTATATGTAATGAGACAAAATATAACTCCACTTTTTTAATTTTTGAAATAATCTTTTGATGGAAAAATTTATTTTATATTTGGAAGAATTAGATAAATAAATACATTTGTGAAATATTCCACTTTGAATTAATATGTTATTTAATATAATTATCCTTATTGAATAATGAACCTTGAAGGATGATGATTCCCACCAAATGTGCATAAAAAACTATAAGGGAAGAAATACCTGAATTAATAGTTTTATATTCTCTGCAAAAAAGTAAGATAAGGTGGATGAATCATTCAGATCATGTAAAATTCAAAATGACACGATAAAATGATATTTGGGAAAAAATTATAATGGGTTATGCACAACAAATGATCTAATTAAGATCTGGAGGAGCCCCGTGAACAAGTTTCAATGCTCTTAAAAAAGGTGTCCATGAAATTCGATCATCATTTAGAGGATTATAAATGAGTTTATACAAGTCGCACAACATGTAAACCGGTGGGTTCATGAAGATGAAGGAAAACACATGTAAAATAATGGATGAAAATATGAAACATGAGGACATCTTACGTATTGTTTGCAATTATTTCAATGTTCTTATTCAGTTCTTAAATTTCGAAATAACCCTTGGTGACATGTCCTCCATGTCTTGTGAAGGAATTTTAGGTTCATATTCATTACATGAAGGACATCAAACACATCTATGAGTCATATGGTGCCACATATACTTCACAAATGAGGATAGGGGGTTCCCGTGACAATACTTAGATATCACCACAAGACCCATTATTGGTCATGTGAATCATAAAACAAAAAGAGAGTTAATGTATTTGAAAACACTCGAAATCCTTTGCAAGATCCCCAACCCCTATAAAATAAAGAAATAAATAAAAGGGTAAGATGTGGAAGATTTTTTAGTCAAGGATACAATGACCATAATGTGAAAGTAGTCATATTACATGGGTATTCACCATTAATCACATTAAAAATCCTTCCTACAGGCATCCAGATCCCTTTGAAGACCCCTAGATATGTCATCTTAACCTTGTGAAATCCCCATGATATGTGCACACTGTTTTGATAAATCCCTTTGATCATCCTATATCCAATAAATGTGTCAAATGCATAACATTTTAACAGTTTATGTTTATCATGTGACTCTATGGATTACCCATGGTAGAATCATGTGAAGCACATGAAACCAAATCCCTCCCCTAATTTCAGCTCAAATCCACACGACACACACCATGGATGATGGCATATAACTGGGGTGTCGATTCCTAAAAGTCCATCCCCCTTATCTCAAAATATATCCATCAAATATCAATCCATGATCCATTATAGGCAGAAGTGAAGGAGTCGATTTATTGAAGCATCTAATCATGAAAATATCGGGTCATCCACAAGGTAAAAATATGTGGAAGGACCTACAAAGTCAGATGTAGTTTTAGTTTACAGACCACTCATAGATCACATAAATGAACTCTGTCAAACAATCCATTTTATGAAAAGGAGGTCCTACGTGTTCACTAGGTCATGTGAAACCTAATATAAAATAACATTGGGAAACATTGAGGTAGATATGTAATAAATGTTGGAATAAAAATACAATAAGAGAAGGGATACATATGTGAAGACCAATTTACTGATCTTTATGTACTTCACATGACCTATCCAGATCAGGTGACACCACCAGACTTGTTTCTCAAGTCATGAGATGGTCCATAAACTTTACATTTGGATCATATGATGTCCCTTTTAAATGTTAAGAAAGTCATTCGACCGTCCCTAAATATTTCATTTGGATCTCGAGATATTTCATGAACATGCTAAGTAAGTCATGTGATCCAATTGGATCATGCCACACATGATTTTCAATGTCCTCCAGGATGAGTAGCCAAATTTTGTCATTTCGTCCAGATATGTCAACCAAGTTATGTGGAGACCCAATCTATCATGTGTGATGATTATTCTTCCTCTCCTACAAGTGGAATGAGTAGGAAACTGAATAATGATGACTATGATTGCTTCTATAACTCTGTTACATAGGATGTCTATCTAATCTCTAAGCTCAATATCAAATATCAAAAGGAAAACCTCAATGTTTGATCCCCAATAAAATGATCTATGAAAAATTTTATTCCTTCCATTACTAGGATAGGTAGGATTACTTCATAAGGCTCAATCTCAATATCAAATATCCAAAGGGAAACATCAATATATAAGAACTGATCAATTTAAAACTATGGGAACATTGATTATTTACATAAATAAGATATAAAGGATGCGTTTTTATTTATCATGCTCCTTATGAAATACCCAAAGGGACACCTCAATGTGTATACCCTGATCAAAATAAACTATAAAAAATATGATTCCTACCATAACCATGATATGCAAGGTGCCTTACTAAATCTTGACCACCATATTAAATATACAAAGTGAAACCTCAGTGTGTAAGGCCTTATCAAGATGAATTGTGAGAAAGTTTATTCTAACTATAACAGAGATTCATAGGAAATATCCCCATATACCAAGCTCAAATGGGAACCTACCATTATATATGTCTCCAATGCCTTGAACATTCCATCCATCAGGACCCAATATATCCCTTGGTAGGATTATTCATCCTTATCCACCTAAAGATTGAGAAGGAAAGTGAACTATGATGAATCTAATATCTACCATAACATGGATATCTAGGTTTCCTTCATAAGGACAAGAATCCATATCAAACATCCAATGGGCTGTCCCAAAACATATTTCCCACATCTATATGTGGTGAGACTGATTAGATTTTATCAATTTTTATCACACATGGCATGGATCATGTGGGAATATGGATTGAAAATGATAATATCATTCATATCATGAATATCCACCATCATGGGAAACTTTTGAGTTGAATATCATATTGGTGGCATGGTATGACATCCCTCAGATGAGGGAATCCACCTCAAGGAATGTCCATAGGGGGTGATTAAACTATGATGAATATAATTCCATTCATAACCAAAATGCATATGATGCCTCACTGAGGTTCAACTTTAATAACTGGTTCTATTGTTCCCTCATATATTTTTTTCTCTAGGATGTTAAACTACATGTGTTTAGCTAACTACATGGGTTTTGATTCATACTATAAGCAGAATATAAAGAATTACTCATAAAGGTTCAATCCCATCCTTGAAATATTATTAACCTAATTGGATGATAGTAAATAATGGAGTGCATGATTATATCGATTAATTATATAAGTAACTACCCATTAATGGGTAATAGATGAATAACCTTCGATACATATAGATGGACACATCAACAGACACCCCTTACACATGAAAGGGTTCAACACTTGGTAAATGTTTTAGGATAACTAATCAAATATTGGTATTATGAAGATATTATCAATAATATCGTAAAAATATAAGAGAGTACCATAGATGGAAATAATTCCCCCCAAAAGGGTGGGATGATCCTGACCTCTTATCCTCTAGACTAATGTGAGTTCCTATGTTCCACTGGGTCCAAAACTCCAACCGATAGACTAGCTTTGGAATTCATGTATATACTCAGTTATGGATGTGGGAACCATTGAGAGATTCCGTAATGAAAAATAATGCTAAACTAAACCAGAAAGATTTTACAAGACATTGACACCCCCATAATCAACCATCAAGCTATACTAAATGCACAATTGTTATATAATTTTTGTTGAAATAAAAATGGTGAACATGATGTGAATCTCTCAAATAAAAAAATGAAAATTTTACGTTGTGTCAGGGATTTTTTTGAATATCTTATGAAAAAAATTATCAACGTAAAGTGAATCATTTAAATTAAATATTTAATAAAATAATCATATATATATATAGGGTTCTCATGAAATATGTTTATCCTTACTATGATAAGTTCATGGAGATAAATGGACATACTAGGAATATGGTAGAGAATTTTTGTAACCCATTCATATATTATTTATAATTTATCAAGCCTATGATGATGAAATTATCGAGGAACTTATTCCTTGATTTCTACAGGACTAAAGGTACTGCTCTCACAAACAACACCATAACCCAAGAGAACATCGTATTCTAGTGACCACTCTATAAAATCAACAATATATGAAAAAACTACATGTTGTAAAATGAAATAACCATCCTAAATCCATTTTTATTAGGTCGATCATGCAATGGTCATAGAATACCATCTACATGGTATGATGCATACCCTTAATGGTACCCACAAGTGTCTCTAGAATCTAAAACTAACGAGTCTTCATTAACTATAGAGAGCTATAGTAAATCTAATGGCCCTCATTAACATAACCAATTGCTTTGGAAGATTATATATAAAGAATTAAAATTACCACCATCTTTATCTAATGATTTTGGAACATGGATTCAACTACAAATCCCATTCAGTTCATGGGCCACCAAGGAGGGACCCTATCAACTGTTGTCACTAGTGCCATCCCACTAGCATCCCCCAGTCCACTGCTGAGGGAATGAATTGAAACATTACCACCATGGACACTCATGCATAGGATTCATGGAAGACACATTGGGTGTATTGATAATTGGATAAAAGGGAGTCGGAACATATCACTACTTCCATTTATGAGGCTTTTGCATTATATTTTTGTTGTAATCATTGACAAAAAATATATCCCTACTCACACATAACTTTCCTGCAAGAAAATTATTACAGTATGAAATTGGGAGTCACATATTCCTACCCCCAAAAATGATTTATATTGGTACATTCCTATGGAATATGGAATATATAATAGATCACATATCCCCACATAAATTGAAGGAATATTTTAGAGTATATTTTAGATAGAAAATTTGAAAGCATACATTCTCGTGCATACATTGATATAATGTCAATAAATCCTAGAAAAATATGATGAAATCCACCATCAGTTACCATCACTATTATAGATACAATGAAATGTGCATATTCCTATCCCTACTGAAAGGGAAGTAGAATAATCTGATCAACACAAACAAGCAGTTTCCCCCATGAAATGTCATATTCATTCTCTAGTCCAAGATGATTATTGACATATTCCAATAGAGGATGAGGCACCAGTCCAAGCTCATATTATGATTAAAACTGGGGCTCACTAGGTGACAGAAGCACATGCCTTGGGATATGTATATTTTTTATAAAAATATGTCAATAATACTCCAATGGATTAGGATATTACTCTTAATCCCATTCTTATCGCGGATCAACTAGTGAGACTCACACATATCTCATGATATGAACATATTAATGTATAAAATAAATGGTGGTACACTAAACATTATTTTTATCAGTCTCATAATCCTGTTACAATAGGGGATCATAAAGTGGGAGTGAAAATGCCTCAGGATAGGCTCATATTCCTATTGATAAAGTCCAATGGAATACTCTAATGTCTTATGATCGCGTTGATATAACTGTTGTAATAATTTCACACTATTTGAGAGAAAAACCTAGCTTGGGAAATGATCATATTAATTATAGGGAAGCTACATGGAGTATTCCGATAACACACATAATCTCGGCTCATATTCCAACTTTGTTTGATGAATAACTGTGCCAACATCCTTCTAAGTCCATATTAGAGGAGTATCAAATTATTTCTCCCATTTTGGAGTGATGTTGGTATATTAAAATAGATAATGAATATTTGACCCATTATTATATCCCCACTTCATTTTCGGTTAACTGGAATATTCCAAAAAAAATCAGTAGATAGGCTTATATTCTTTCCTACAATACAAAATATCATCAACATAATCCAGAAACTTCTCATCATAGAGATCATATTCCAATAGAACCAAATAGATATCAATATATTTGACCATCCATCATACATGATCTTCATATCCCTATACAATCCAAAAGGGGTGGTCGAAATATTCCGGCCATGATGAGGAATGAAGCTCGGTTTTCTAATATACTCAATGCAAGTGTCATTGAGGTGGTTCAAGACACATTCTAAACACCCCAAGGATATGTATACTCTTCCACCAAAGCATTAGGTGATCATTTTTGTGACATTCCTCTTCATGGTAGGGTTGATATGGATCATAGGTACTCTACTTATGACATATTCTATGGTCAACACCTAAATGGTGATATGCCCTAGTGAAAAAGAAATCATCCCCTTAACCATAAAATTCTGTATAGAGGGGTAGTCAAAATTCAGATACAATAATATAGATAGGTTCTAAAAATATTGGGGTAAACCATATATAGTTCTCCTCTACTACTAGTAACACTTCAAATCCGTCAGCATGAAAAACCAAGAAAAAACTTTTTTTTTGACATGGTGGATGCAAGTATGTCTGATAAAGAAGAAGAATACATTGATATATGTGATTCTTTAGACGGAAAAAACCACCCCACAATGATCTACCCCCTTTCAACTTCAGAATATGAGATCTTAGATGTTCTAGATAAGAAGTTCATGCATTACCTACCCAAAAATATGTGGGAAACTCATCCGTGGCTGAAGGCTAGACAGCTAACTTATCCACAATTTAAGGTTCCCCTTCAGACTATTAAGAAACTATGTTCTTAGTTGGAACTAACTATTATCACCATGGCTAGATGAAAAAAACATGAAAAGATCATTTCAAATATACACCGTGATTGCCTCCATTGCATAAAAAACCTTTAAAAACTCATTTTCCAAGCCTTATCATACATTTGTATCCTACAATAGGGAAATCACAGATTATTTCTCTTTATCGCACACTTGAAACAACAAAACTTCAGAAATACTAAATCTTCATGGTTCATAGCCTCTGGAAAATCTAGGGGACCGGTTAACATGTAATGTAGAGGGTAACTATAAAAGAATTTCACCCCATTAACGGTGCCCAAACATAATTAATTGAGGTAGGGGGTTACATGAAGATCATTGTACAAAGCCCCTTAACACAATGGGGACACATTTCAAACACTGAAGATGATGTTACAGTCATCCCAAAAAATTCCCCTAGAAAATGAATCCATTCAAGGGTTGTAGTTATGATCATATCATATACTAGAATAGTTTCTCCAAATCAAACATGCCATAATAGAGTCTTCCATATCAGCCATGTGGGAGTGAACCCAGCCCACTGATATTGGGGAATATCTACCACCACATCCACTCATCAGACCATCAATATCTAATAAGCGTCTCTACATATCAGTAGTGACATTAAATCCACCACAGCCCACTAGACTGGGGGAATTTGTATCTTAATCACCATGACCAGATTAATCACCTGCTGAGAGGGTACCTGAAAAATATACATTAGTTCTAGATCAACCTCATCCCACTAAGATGGCAACATTAATATCAAAATGTCCATCCCAGGAGTCATAAAATACTTGAATGAAATAATTTGATCGTGACAAGAAGGATGAAAAATGATAATTATGGACACAAATTTTCTCCATCTCATAGGGTTGTGGGGATTTTCATCATCATCATCATCATCGTAGAGGGAATCAGTCTTTTCTAGGTTGGAAGGTATATATCGATGGTCATTATGCCATATTTTCTTCCTGCTTCAAGAAGAACCACTGATATTCATGTACCATTAATCAAACGTGACTAGAACCTACCTCACATTCATTGTTCAAAGGATGAAATGGGACAAATGTATGGTGAAAGAAATAACACCCCCTTTGGATTGGAAGAAAAAATTGTTCAACATGGAAAATGTTTTGGGAAACAACCCTAATTAAAGCATTTTAGAGTCATCCTTTTGTCTTGAGAGAAATGGGTCAACTACCATTACCTGATATACCTATTTTAATGTTTTCAACATCAAAATAATATATATTGTCAATCAAGATGCTAATGAAAAAGGACACAATATGGGAATCATAACCCAATAAGAGGATCTAGATGCACATAATAAGGATGAATATACACTGGATCAATGGAGAATCGTAAACCTAGATCCTATAAATATTGATATATAACATCTATAGATGAACACATCCATGAATAAAGGGAATGATGTGGTTATATCCCAATAACGACCCAGAAGATCCAAAATTTATTCCCCGGAGGATCCAATGGAAAAAGATGAGAATGATATTCACAATCATAGAAAACTCAATGTGGAGATACTCAGGGGATATGATCCCACTGGGTATCATATTTAGGTAGAGATGAATATCCCTCCTCCCATATATTAGGACCGATATGATCTTCTCGTAAGAGTGGCATCTGAGATAAAGGTTGACTCTGAATCTAGGAAGCTAGTCTGGATAAATCATGAGGTTGAAGATGATATAAGATTCCCTAAAATATGTTGATAGCCTCTCTTCCACATGGGTGATCATTCAGTCTTAAGAAGGATAAGGAATTAGTGGGAGACCAAAATAGTGCCACCTCATCACACCCTACACACATCCTATAAATGGGCGGTGGGTTAGACAATAGTGCCTATCGAATTTAATAGTGTTATAGAGTCCATGGATACTCAAATGGAGGCCATGTAAGGTAATTGTTCCCCTATAATGAATAATAATAATCCATATCCCTATGGATAGGTGAAGCGTTTTACACCCCTAGTTTTAGATGTCCTACCATCTCTACCTTTGAGGGTGTGGGAGACCCCAAACAGCATCTGATGCACTTCATATGCTGATATGGTCTGATGATGGGCCCTTGGGATCAGCTTGAGGCCCCCAAGATGTGCTATTTTGTACATAATTTAATAGGTCCAACCTATAATTGGTAAAATAGTCTTCTATATAGATCCGTTTCAAGATGGGAAGACCTTTTTCATCAATTCCATTATAAGTTCAGATTAGTGATAATCAAAATGAAAACTTTAAACATGAAGTAATTCAAGAAATGTAGAAATGAGTGGGTGTATGACATCATATAATTATGGAAAGGTTTAGCATATATTTTCATAATCCCTCTCTCACAGGAGAAGTTGTAGAACTCTATATTGAAAATATTAGGGATGAGCTGAAGACTCCTCTGGCCTTTCTGTAATGTCCATATGAATTCTATGAGTTTGAAAAAATAAAACAATAATTGGAAGAAACCATTTAGTGGAGCTAAGCTAAATATATGATCATTCCTTCACCAAGTGGGAAAAGGCTCATTAAGGAGGTTGCTGAGGTGACTACTCTCAAACATGAAAAAATGACCATTCAAGAACCTAGGACAATCATGACCACCCTACACCTCCTATTGAGTGGAAGAAAAAATAAAATCACCCTCAACTAAAAAAAATAGATCAGGGTATCATGGGATTTGAAACATAAATTAATTAAACATACACCTTATGAAATTAGTAATTCCTTTGTTATTTTCTTTAATCCTTGGATAATAACCTACTCATGCTGTGACATCCCAGTAAACCCAATGAGATTAACATCAACAAACATCCAGACTACTACTTTTCTATAGAAGGTTGGGTCACAACATCTTATATTACTTTATATACAAATATAAATCTAAATAATGGTTGATTATTTATAGGTGATGTTGGAAAACTACCTAGAATATATGAACTTCATAACCATTTCCTCTATAGAAGAATTAGGGGATTTGAAAAATGTTCTTTCTAGGAATGAGTAGATGGTCGATAATTAAATGATTCAAAAAACAGTTGACCACACTCATGAAACCCTTAGAGAATAGATTAAAAAACATAATGTTAACATCACATAGGGATATTAGATAAAAGGGTCCTCTCATGTTTGGGTGAAATCACCAGATGAAAGAAGAAATAGAACAAGAAGAGTCATATTCATCCTGAATAATTGCTCTAAATCTTGCATATTTCTTCCATAAAACATTTGAATTTGGAGCATCACACCACCATAAGAAACCCTCAATATATGAAGAACTTTTATTTTGTTCTGTAAAAATAATACTACATTTCAATATACTTCTAAGAAATTTTATATACCTCAGAATATGATTTATACATGCCTGATTGAGAGACTGAAGACTATTGGTTTAGGAGATGAGGATATAGGAGAAAACAAAGGGACATGAAACCCCAATATCTTAGTCAAATCACCATAGAATAAATATATGTGCCCTAAAACCATGGTCAAGAACTCTAACATGATCAGTATAAACAAATAGGTTCCTTAGATCCCTCTAGTATTTTCCCCATCCCAGTAATCTTACAATACTGTCGGGAAGATATGTAATTGTCTGATCAACCCAGAAAATGGAAAAGGCCAGAATAACCTACACAAGTAGAATAAGATGCTCCCTATACCTATGAAAAATAACCTATCCCATAAACTAAAAAAATTCCATATCTTCTAATATGAATAATAATATGTATTCTCATATAGAGAAGAGTCAACCTCTGGCACAATAGTTTGACATTCTGAAATACCCTGTAGTTGTCCATGAAATAATCTCAATCCTGGATGTGATAAATCGTTTAAAATAACACATGGAGGCACTCGTTGAATCCCTCTTGAGCCCATAATATTTATATATAGAAGAATCTAAAAATAAGGTCTATCAAGTGGAGAAAATTCAATTAGAAAACCATGTCTTCATCTTAATCACAGACTAGGATTAGGAAGAGGACATTTACAGACACATCGGACCCTTTTATTTATCAAGTAGACTCGATAATTTCCATATACAGAGGGATCCAAATGAAAATTAATTCTGGATAAACCTCATCCCGATTAGGACCCTATAAAATTTAGGATATATAGAATGAGAATTATCTCCAACAAGGCTAACCATTAATGTTTTTGAAAAGAGTGAGAGGAGTCCTCTCTGGAAGATCAATCTCAAATCCCAGTTTGGGGATCTCACATCTATAGCTAGGTTTATGGTAATCCATTATGACACTATATATAATGTTCATATTAGAAGGTCATCTCTTTATATCCATGTTGAAGTACCTTCAATATTACATCAATGATTGAAATACCCCCTTGACGGAAAGGTTTCTATACAATATTGTGAAAGTTCCCCCTTGGAGTCTTGAAATGTTACATTTGATATGGAATGTTTCTATGAAATGGATGGGAAAATCCAATAGTGCGTGATAATATACATTTTTCATCCCCAAAAACTTCTGGACCCCGGATGTGAGTCTCTAGAGTATTCTTGATAGTGATTATGTACTACCCATAAACCAGATAGAGGCAGTTGAGTAAATCCAAAATATCCAAGATCAATATATTCCCATAGAAAACCATAATGAAAATAAAATTTATACATTCTCTATAATGACTTTGGTTGTAGGGGATAAAAATGTCTTTTCACGTGGCCTCTCTCATCTTGATAGTGATAGAGATGCCCCAAGATTAGTGACATCATATGAGAATTCTAATATGAACTCTGAGGTGAAATAAGAAGAGGATGGCATCTGAAACCCCCTCCCATTACTAATAATGAAAATCTAGATCGATGAAACTGTCAACTTCTAATCCCTTTTCAAGAAGGATGGGTAAACATGGTATAATCAAAAAAATATCTCCCATGAGGATGAGAAAGCCACTTCCTTAAAAGCACCCATGAGAATATTTTTCCTGTTAGGTCATTCCCGTTGGATTAATTAATACAAGAGATACACATCAACATGAAATGTGCCATATCTTTATCATCTTCATGCGATGAATAATAATATTTTATGTTGACGACCTTGTGAAAAAATATCAATTGTGATGTGAATCTTTAACGGTCCTCCAAAGAGTTTTAGACAATTTATGGAAACACATACTTAATATTAATCCACTGAAATACTATTTTGAGGTGATATTATGGCCTTTTATTGGATTTATGTCATACCACCATGACATATAGGCTGACCAAGAAAAATCTAGTGTATTTAAAAAATGTCACCCCCTTATAATAATAATGAACTGAGTGGTATCCAAGGGCTTCTCTATTACATTCGGTATTTTATAGACATCCTGGCCACCAAATCTGCCCCATCACAATGATAATTAAGAAGGGAATATCCTATCAATGGGATAAGTACTGTGAAAAAGCCTTCAATAGTCTCATGTAGTACCTTCTTCTGACATCGATGTTGATTCTTTATGTGGAAGAAAAGCCACTAATATTATATGTGTTCAACATGGAATGATCACTTGGCTATCTCCATGGATAGAAAATTTATTCAGGGACTAATAACAATCTCTACTACCATAGATGAATGGTTCTAATAACTGAGATTCGATATTATAATGCTGATAAGAACTTCCCCACACTCATATTTAATGTGAAAAAATGTATCTTTAAATGAATTCCCAAAAATACCACATGGTATCTCATATCACCAACTTAATTATATCTATAGTTTCCCTATGATGACCATGATTTTGGCAAGATGGAATGTCATTATTTAATAAGATGATATTCAGTCCATGTCATAGAATTCAGTGCAAGGAAAGGCCTTGATGGATTTCCTCATGGAACATCCTACCACATAAATTACACAAGTGGATACAAAACGTCTAGATGATGAGATTTTATAAAACAATGAAACTCCTCATACATGGGAAATGTATTTTTATGGCTCCTCCTGAAGTCCAATCGGGAAGGGGCTGGACAACCCAAAACCCAATTAAGTTATCTTAATGATTGTATTTATTTATCTAGAACAAACAATTTTTCCTGCACTATCTCAATATCTAATGGTTACATGATTAAGGATATGAATACCAATCCCTCTTCGATGGATTGGAACTAACCTTACAACTACAAACACCCAACCTAAACATCAATTGGGATTTAGAGCTAGTGAAAAAGAATATCAATGGAGAATATTCTATCAAATTGAAATTATTTGACCCTCACATATGATACATCAGACTACAAATAGTGGAGTTTCATTTTCATCCCATATTTCTCCATGTCCCCCAATCAGATAATGATCATTCCAATGAATTGGCTAATATATACATAGTCCTCATTAACCTCATTTAGGAGGAATCCAAAAACCACATAATGCATTAAAGGATGGCCTCATTGATCATGATATATTATATGAATGAAATAAATCAAGTCAACAACTCCCCCAATCTTGATGTACAAATATCCACCATGGGATGGATGGAGACAATATTTGGTTTTCTCCAAAATCGGAACATCAAGACAGACTGAGATATAAGGGAGTAAATTCGGCATCAAGCTTTGAAATTAACCATTAGAGATGGAACGAAGGTGTAAAAATCCCTCTAAAAGCAATTATTTGATAGAATACTCTTTAGATGAATAGTATAATTAGATATTCCTGACATCAAGGAAGAATTATTTGAAGGCTCATGCTGTGATCATCACTTTTGGATGAATCTCTCCCACACAATCAAGAGGCTGGTTTAACAATGGTAAACTATGATATAAGGCTATTTGGAATTAACCAGGATATTTCAAGCATGCCAGATTCATGAAATTCATCCATCTACAACCATAATTTCTACATATAGCTAAATATTCCATGTCATTTGTAGTATGGGTAATGGATGTTGTTGGTCCACATCCCCAATCCATAGTAAAATAGTTTTAGTACATCCTTACTTGTAATTACATATTTTGTATATAGGATAAGTAAATACACCTAAAGTAGGTTGGGAAGAATAATATCATCAACCAAATTATGTCCAATATCATCACTAGGTATGGAGCCCCTCAAACGATATTGATGAGCAACGAAACCAACTTGTGTTCTATGGTGTTGAAGAAATTGTACCAATAGTACAACATTAAGTCTAATCCCTAATCTCAGTATCATATAGTGGAAAATGGAATAGTTGAGGACTTTAAAAAGACTATGTTGAATGGTTTACATAAGAAGGAGAATAATGAAAGAGTTACTGGTCGAACAAGATCCTCTATTGTTTATGGAACTATCTTACAACCACATGTACTGCTACAAAAGAAACTCCATATTTAATATTTTACAAAATTGAGGAAATTTTTCCCATAAATTATTGTTTCTCTTTGATTGAATAGATATTTTTGTAAAACTACTAGATGATGATCAATAAAAAAATTAGCTAGATGAATTATAAAAGCTCCATGGTTATAGGTTACATACATTACACAACCATGGAGTCCATATAAATAAGATCACATGGGACTGCAATGAAATTTTCAAGCTCCATTATTTCTTGAAAAGAGAACTAGTATTGTCTCTCAGAACCCCAATGATACCTTGAAAAAAACCTCATTAACTTGATCTGAAATGGGAAGGGCCTTATATCATATATAATGAATATCACAACGAATCCTATTAAATGGATAGAATAGATGTGAAACATATCACACCCATCACTATTGTGAGGTTTCATAACCAATTCATTTCATAGATGCCATAAAGCATCTATAATCTTGGTCAAATGATATTAAACTGCACAAAAACATCAAGTTCACATGACATTAAACTACAAAAACACATCCTGAAAACATTTCATTAAACTATACAGAACATGACTTGTCCAGATGATGTTAAACTATAATGAATACGTCTTGGTTAAATGATGTTAAAACTACATGAAACGAACTGACCAAATGACATTAAACTATAAGGATGTATTCCTAGAAGTAATACATTAATCTACATAGAAACATTTTTTCCTTACCGCATGAAATTATTATATTCAAAAAATTTCATTACCACATGATATAAAAATGCATTGATTCCCAACATTATTATTATTTCATGTTGAGTCACCTATGTCCTTACCACAAGATGTTAAACTACATATCTAATGATCTCTCCATATTACAGTAAACTACATGGTTTTCCATAACTATGTACAACTTGATATCCCTTCCAATAAGATATGTAGGCACGAATTGATCCTATATCTTGTCCCATCCACCATATGATATAGAATAACCTAGTACTTACATTAATTACCTATACATATTAGAAGGAACCATTTCCATTAAATTTTTATCACACTGATCATAGCTCACATGAGCTTTATAATTTTTTAGGGCTCCCCTACATGAAAAATACTTATCAGTTCCTGAATGGGTTATCATTATCCTGGATACATGACTTTAAAATGAACACCACAATTCATTTCCTCATGTGATCAAACACCATGTATTATGTATCATTCATGATATAAAACATCACATTTCCAAGATCCTTGCTTTAAGGGACCATTATCATTGGTGTTGGTTTCCCACCACACCTCCATTCAAGAACTATGACTGGATTGATTCCTATCATAACAAGATATATAGCAACTCCCAGGTCCCCATTCCTAGGTCCATGTACAATAATCATATTGGTGTAATCCACCCTCTACATATTTTATAGACCTTTGTAGCATATTTCTTATTTAAGAACAATGTGTGGGTTTATTCAAATTTTCACAATAGGCGTAGTGATCCCCAATCCTCCAATCTTGGGACCAGTCACAATTTTACCTTTTCCTATTAGGGAGAGTATATATAATAAACATGAAATTATAATGAATGTTTTATCAAGAAATATATGTTTCATGATTCCTATAATGATGGGATACATAGTAATGTATAGGTTAATAATCATAGTTCTAATAGTAGCAGTCTACACGAACAATACCCGCCTTCATTTATGGGTACGAACTATGAAGATAGTTTATTGTTTAATAACTAAATTGGTATTTAGTCCTAGAATTATCATGTATGTAGTGATTCCTAGATATATAATTAACATTTTATTCCATGATAAAATAATTCATCCATCCATACATATAGATCTGACATGCATTGGGAACATTCATGTGAGAACTGTACATGGCATGATTCCTATTTTCACAGTATACATAGTGACACCCATACTACCAATCCAAGGTTTAGTTGCGACATATGAAATGATAAAAATGAAACCCTAACTGCATATGTACCAAACCTATGCATTAAATGTCCCATCAGCATGAAATTAAACTACATGTCAAATGTAGTATATACATCCTTTCGAATAGGGTTTATTCATTCAACCTCATTTTTCCTATACATGATTCAGATCTATGTATAGATTTCATGTGAATCTGATAAATATAAAAAATAAGGGAACCCGTGTGTGAACATAGACCAATAATATTGTTCATGGATAAATTATTCTCCCTAAATCAAAATTCATTGACCTGTGATATGTTCGATTAACGATATCTTGGACAATTTTTCAATTCAGTTCCCACTCCTTACAACACGATGTTGAACTGAATGGGTAAGAATATATCACTACAACATGATGCTAAAAGGTGCAGTTCCTCACATATAATCATTAATTATAAAAGGAATATAATAGGCTAAACACAGTCATCCAGAGTACGAGTTTATTCTATCATATTTTATTCCCCTCGACACATAAAATACACTTCATGTCTTGAGCACCCCAACTTCTTACAAACATTTCATGGATCTCAAAATAGAAGACATATCTATCTATTTTAAATTTCTATTGAGGCATAAGGGTTCAGACCTATATGATTGAGAAATCTTGTCACTGTAGGATAGGATTTCAAATCCAAGTGATCCTGATATAATTATGGTAGAATGCATCACCTTAGGGTGCTTTGGGTCATCCCTAGTACTATTTTTTGGTATCTGTACTCATAACCTAAGAACCTCGAACCATGATTTATAAAATTTTCTTTTACCACTCATCAAGATGTTGGAGTTCTCTTAACCTTGTGTATCATAATAATGGTCTTCTATAAAATTCCCCTTGGATTATGTTCACACGCGTCATGACCTTAAACTGCAATCACTTTGTTCAATATTGTAGAACCATTAATTAGATCCATTGATGGTCAAGACAAAAAGACACTAAAATCCTAGTAAATGTGACACAAAACGTTTTAGTATGAAATCCCAAAAAGGGGGTTGAGAAAAGGTAAGCTCTCTACTCTCTAAAATCTTCCTCAGAAGAGTTTATGAAAAATTTTGAGTGAAATTAAATAATGAATAAAGATCCTAGGACCCAATTTTTTCCCTAATAGAAGTCGATCCATGCTTGTTAGAACCCCTGGTAAAGGAAAAAGTTAGGGTAATGATTTTTTAGATATCATTGCAGAGATAATATGTTTACCAGACAAAAAAAATTAGGGTTCTCAAACACTTGATGAATATTATATTCTCCTTAAACCACATGCCAGGATTGGATCACCTTAGAGAGCCGCAATCCTTCCTTGGCCATTGGAAGAGGATACCTAGCTTCAAGATATAATATCATTAAATATACACATATGCCTTTGGATCATGCATATACAACATTTATTGTCAATAAAATGAAACATACCTTGAAAAAAGGTCTATCATATCCTGGTTTTCCATAATTTCACCATTGTGGAACATATCACCTTAAGGTGTTTTGAGTCATCCTCGGAACAATTTTATCTTATTATCCTCATGACCAAAGAACATTGGAAATGATCTATACTCCCCAAATGAATATTATTCAAGAATAATATACATCCTCAACATCATGTCACCATGTCTCATTCCCTTTTTCAAATTAGTAATGTGACCCTCCATTCTAGAAACTTTTTTTGGAACACACCCCATGACTCAAGAAATAGTGGTGTAGGGCCCAATCATCCCAATTTAGTGCTAAACTACCCTAGGGTTCCAAAACACATACTGGATATCTTTTTGTCTATACCCAAATTCATCATCTTGAAATTTGAGTATTTAAACACCATTCTGGTCCCTCAGAAGAGAGTGGGGAAACCATTGTTTGGCCATGATATTAATGCATATAGGTGTTGACCTTGCAACCATAAGAATATCTACCTTACAGGAATGGAACTCTATTCCTTGTAAGCCCTGGTAACGCCATCATAGAACATGTAACCTCATGGTTTTATGTGTCATTCACAGAACTCCTTTCATGTTCTATATTCATTACTCAAACTTTTTTGTTTTGACTTACTCAAACCATATTCCATCTATCCCAGTGGACTCACATTACCTATATTTTTACAGACCACCCATACCTTCACCAAAATCATTCATATTCCCTGGAAAAGAGTGGGGAATAATTTATTTTTCCAGGTTATAGATGTATATGTCCTTAGACTACCTACCAGAGGCATATCCTCACTAGAAAGGGACTGAAATCCATGTGACCGTTGGAAACCCGATGGTGGAACTTAAAACATTAGGGTGTTCTAGGTCATCCCTAGAAATTCTTCCCATTCCATATTCATTATTAATTTCCTAGAATAAATACTTTAAAATGAATAATATATTTACATCCTTACTGAATAAAGTTAAAGAGAATTGAATACATCCTTTCTACATGAAATTACCCTACATTGTGTATGATATACCACAAACTACTTTATTACTAGCGATAGAAGGTCGAAGATAAAATTATTTAAGCTTCGGTAATAGATGGTCTGATAAAAAGGATCCTAAACTATAGCAATATAAGGTCCGTGATAAAAGAAACTCAACTAAATCAAGATAATGCGTGTTCTATAAGACCATAAAATACAGTTTTCTAGTGATTTTTCTTACAATCCTGAAAAAAGACATAGAACATATCAGACCAAAAACCTATAAGATGGTGGCCTAAAAAAAGGATGATTCCATATAAGGGAATCTAGTGTGACAAAGAATAGATTTGAAGTTTTTATGAGGCAAAACACATAAAAACATATTTTTCATAAGTCACACCAAATCAAGGGTTATTGATATTGTTCCTAGTAATTAGGGCCCTATGTCTAGCCACATTAGAAGAAGTATGGGCGATACATTCCATCTATAAAAAATAAATAATTATAATTCAAATGAGTCAGATTCCACTTCAAAATAAATTCATATATCCACAAACATCATTAGAATCACAAAAATAATGATGGGATTCATGATCTCAGGACTTAATACAGGTCTCATGAACCGCATGACATATAGCGGTACATAAACCTCATGTCCAATAAATTCTCACATGATAGTATTACCATCCATGAGAATTGTCATAATGTGACCATAATATGGTCGCATGATCCAAATGATGATCAAGAGTCCATGGGACAGAACTAAAAGATCCTATGAGATATAACATGTCAACTATACGGACAAGGAAATAGGCTAAGGATCAAGAAACTACCATGATTTTATTCATAATTTTTTCAATTAAGTGATGGGGAAATGACGGTCTCACTAAACGGTTCTCACAAAGTAGCCTTGTGAAATAGATTCTATGATCAGTTCTCTCAGAGTTGTATCACGATCACATCTTATGGGAATTTTTGTAAAGGGGTCATGTGACAAATAAATCACAAGGTATATAGAGAGATTATGAAAATAGTGGACAATATCCCCACTTATCCCCTATTTATAGGGATCTCTTTAAAATAAAAAGGGTAACTCGAATGACCAGATGTC
Source organism: Viscum album (assembly GCA_963277665.1). Taxonomy (NCBI): domain Eukaryota; kingdom Viridiplantae; phylum Streptophyta; class Magnoliopsida; order Santalales; family Viscaceae; genus Viscum; species Viscum album. Next base: position 1,423,313,120 of record OY728151.1, read on the forward strand.
ACCCAAGAAACCAATTGGAGAGAGCCCTGAAGGTTTAGGTGGGCATTTACATTGAACAGAAGAAATCCCTTTTCCTAATAGATGTTATTCCTAGGGTGGAATTGGTTGATACCAACCATTTTATAATAAAAAAGTCTACATGGAAAGAAATACCTAATGAATGGTTATTGATTTCTCCACAAAAGAAAGGAATAGAATGTGTTCAAATCACACAGATCAGATAACCATCAAAAGGTCAAGTGATCATAATAATTTTGGAAGGTAATGATATTTGGTAAGGTTCAACACATGATTTTCTTATGTGAATGTGGATCCCATTTTACATGATTCCCTTTTCATTCGATGGGGACCAAGACACCTGCTGGTCACATAGAGGTTTCTAGTGTAGTTAATCTGAGTCACACGACATGTCAACAAATGGGTGCTGAGAAGTAATCCAATAAACATGTAAAAAAATGATAGTTTGAAAATATGGAGACCATATATGATAATTGATATTCATGTGATGTGTTTATGCAGTTCGTGAATTTCTAAAAATCATCGAGTGACATGTCTGCCTTATCACGTGAAGGAATTATGGTCAAAACTTCGTTAGTTGAACATAACTGTGAGTCATATGAGGTCCATTTGACTTCATATAAAAATATATGGAGTGTCCATTTGAATAATAATGCATCACAAAAATAAAAATTATTGTTCATATGACACATCATAAGAAATGAGAGTGATTTCTATTTGACGAACTCACACAAAATCGTAAGATCCATAGTCCTTATAAAGCGGAGAAGTAAATAAAATGAGAAAAGGAAGAAGATTATTATGGAGAATGGATAAAATGGAATTCATTCAAATGGGGTCAAATTCCAAAGTTGGTAAGAATATATCATGTGAGTCCCCCACAACATGTCAGCTGGATCTCGCAAAAGCCTTTCTACCAGCCTATGGATCTCTCGAAGACCTAATACTGTGTCATCCTAACCTTGTGGAAGACCCTTGACATATCCACATGGTTAGAAAAATCCATTTGATCACCCTAGGTCGAATAAAAATGTAAAAGGAGAAATATTATTGTGATCATGGAATATCATCCAACTCCCTGGATCTCCAAATACAGAATCATACAATGAAAATGCATAAAAGTCCTATACAGACTCATGCTATGATAGGATGCCTATAAACATGGTGAAGAGGCCTATAAATCCATTATCCTAAAAAAAAATTCGATCACTGATTCATCCGTGATCTATCATATACAATTGTGAAGTAGAAAAGTTCATGGATAGGCCGATCAAGTAATCACAAGTTCTTCTGCTAGGTAAAAATATGGGGAACGACCAAAGGGATCATGTGACATGTTGATTATCTTTGTGTGATCACTCACAGATCACTCAAAGGACCGCTGTTATAATATCTTGATTATGAAAAGGTGTCTTTATTTATGGTTGGTTAAAACAAAACAAAATAAAAGATAACATTGGGATAATATGAGGGACATGTACAAAAAATGATGGAATAAAAAGAATGTTCAAACATTCAACTTATACAAAGACCGATTCTCCAATTTTCATTTGCTTCAGAATGCCTATCGAGATCATTTCATAGTAACATGACATGTCACTCATGTTATAGGGTGATTACTTTTAATTCCATTTAGATCATGAAATATCCATTGGATATGCCATGAATGTCATGTGATTCCCTTCAGAAAAGAATCCTGAGACTTTTGACGTACTCCGGGCTCAATAGATTAATATTGTGATGTACTATAGATATTTAACCTATGTAATTTGTTAAAACTAGGGTAAGTAAGTAATTCCTCATGATAAGGCTTGGAAAATTCATCTAGATGGCTCGATGTCCTTCGAACAAGTCATCCATATCAATCAAAATACTCCAGAGAAGTTAAGAAGATCATACAGTACCCATTAGAAAAGCATATTGGATCATATGTTTGTCATTATATTTGTGTACTAAACACAAATACATGTCCAAACATAACAACTGGATCATGAGATACCCTCCACACATGTCAACTGAGTTAGGATACACCATCCATACATGTCAACATTGATCTCATGATATTCTTCGAGGATGTAATTCATCATGAAACACCCTCCTGATGTATTAGCCTTGATCATGCAGTGGTCCCCAAAAATGCCATTCATATCATGAAACATCCTTAAGACAAGTCAATTGGATTAGTCGATTGTATATTGAAAATTCCACTAGGAAAATATAACATGTCTAGACATACAAAAACATGTTAGTTAGAAAATAAGATCATGTTAGGAAGACAATCAGAACATGTCAGGAAGGTAACCAGGACAAGTCATGCTAAAATATCATAACATGATAAATAGTTCCAATGGATATACCATAAAAACCACAATTTGAAAGACTTGATCAAAATGAAGAATGATAATTTTTATTCTTTCCATAACCATGATACATTTTTCACCTTTCTAAGTCCCAATCTCCATATAAAAAATCCAGGGAAACCTCAGTGTGTAAGAAAAGATAAAAATTAACTATGAAAATATTGATTCCTAATATAACCATGATATATTGGAAGCCTTATCGAGGAATGATTAAAATGGTAACCAAATTGAATGTAATCCCTCAATATCTACAAAATTCCAACCATTAGGAACCAATCTACGCTATGGGTTTACCATTCTTACTTATCTACTAGCGGATTGAGAAGGGAACTTAACTACTATGGCTCTAATTCCTTCCATAAACAGGATTCATAGGATGACTTCCTAAGGCATGATATTTTATATAAAATATTAAATGGTCAACCACATAGTGTATTCCATAGTAAAACTAGACTATTAGGATTGTGATTCCTTCAATAACTAGGATTTATAGGAAACCTTCCCAAGGGCCAAGGACCATATCAATTATATTAAGGGAAACCACATTGTGTAATCTTAGATCAAGCTAAATGATTAGAACAATAATTCTTTCTACAACAAGAATATATATCACTCATTCCTAAGGTTCAATAAATTTATCAAATACACAAAGGGAAACTTATGTTTTAAGCCCCAATAAAACTAGACTATAAGAACATTGATTCCTTCCATAACTAGGATATGCAAGATGCCTTCCTAAGGCCCAAGATCCATGTTAAATATCTAAATGGAACGCTTAGTGTGTAATTACCAACCAAACTAAACAATAATAATTATAATTCATTCTATAATAATGATATGTTGGATACCTTCACAATAACGGATCTCAAATCGGCACTAACCTATGTATATGTTCCCCCCATGTCTGAAACATTCCAACTATCAGGACCCAATATCCCTAGTGGAATGATTATCCTTCCTCATCCACTAGTGGATTGAGATGGGAACTTAACTATGATAAATCTAATTACTTCAATAACAAGGATATTTTGGATAACTTACTAAGGACTGAGCTAAATATCAATCATCTAATGGGATGTCCCAGTACAAATTTACCACATCAATATGAAGTGAGACTAATTACTTGTTTTCCTTTGTTTCACACATCAGGTATAGATCATGTGGTCTTAGGGATTTTCCATAATCATATCATTCACATCATGAATCATTAGAAGTTGGGGAAACCCTAGTGTTTAAGCCTAGATTAGTGGCATGATATTATTTCCCCCATACATGGGATTCCACCTTGAGGGATATCCTGAGGGAGTGACTGAACTATTATGACACAGATTCATGCAATAATAAGGATACATTGGGCACCACCTAGAGGATTGATCTCAATAACTGGTGCCTTTATCCCCTCATATATATCATTTACATTGGATGTAAAACTGTATAGGTGTAATTAACTCTATGGATTTTTATTCCTACTACCCATTAATGAGAAAAAGATAAAGAACCCCAGATATATACAGATGAACTCATCAATAGAACCCACACCTACAAATTAAAGTGTTCAAGACATGGTAAAATTTTTATGGTAAATGTTACCATTTAAATATTAGGATGATATTCTCAAACAAATTTTAAACCAATAAGAGAGTCTCGAAGTAGGTGAAAATCCCACCTAATGGGTGAAATGAGCCTGACCTCCCATCCTCTCGACCAATATGGTTTACTAAGTGCCACTGTTTCTGAAACCTCTGCTGACGAACTTCATTTTTAAATTTGGTATGTACTCAATTATGCATGTGGGAACTCATAGGATATTCCATTAAGAAAAATAATTGTGATCCCAACTTGAAAAATTGTGAATGAAATTAACCCCCACCAAAAAAATCAACATTTAGGAAAAATTGAAAGCACAAAAATTATATCTTTTCTAATGAAACAATATAAATAGAAACATTTTATTAAATGATATATTGACCAATATAAGGGTTTCATTAAATTATTAGTTACAAATAGTAGTTTCTACATTAGAAAAAAAACGTTCCATTTAATATTGTTTCAAATAGGGTAGTAATAACCTATTGAAATCAATTTATATAAAAAATTTAATTCAAAAATTGTAAATTTTTGAAGATTGAAATTTTTTTGAATAGAAAAGATATTAGAACTATTTATAAAGGAATATTTTATATACATAAAGAATAATTTAATATAAAAATTTATTTTTCCTTATAACTCATGAATTTTTAAACAGTTATATTTATGAATTACTTTTTTTTAATTAAAAAAAAAATTAAATAATTTTTTGGAATTAAGAATTAAATACAATCTTATGATTATATTTTTGATATTTATCTCATGAGATTTATTTTTAGGTGAATAATAAATATTACCATTTTTTTGAAAGTCATGACTTTTATAACAATATTATCATATAAGTATGACATGGAAATTTATTAAATTATTTTATTGACCAAATATTTATCTCATAAGTAATATTATAAGCTAAAAATATTTATTTTACTTTTCAATAATATAGTTCCATTTTAGACCACATGATATATTTTTCAAAAATATTTTTAGAATATTACATCATTTTAAAATTGATTTGCATAAGTTTTTCAAAATTAATATAATAAAATTCATTTAATATATGGAATTATATCTTATAAATTATGTAATAATTTAAATTTTATTTTATGTTATAAGGTTTAATATACCTTGGTAAAATAACTTGTTACCATAGTGGAAAAGGTATATTGTAAAAAGGGGAAACCAAAAGAATATAAAAAATAACATGTAAAAACATTTTTTTAATTTAGTGGATGAAATGTGGATCAAAAATAATATAAATTCACTCTATTTGTTTCTCTTTTTAGATACTTGATTGGTTTAAAATGTGCTACCTTTTTGATATGTGCTTATAAAAAAACCATTCTCTCCACATAAAAGGGTCTCCTCACCAACCCTTCAAGTGACAACTAAATTTTTTACTCTAAATAATTTTCAATTTTTCATTCCTCTATAATATAATTCCATTTCCTTCTCCACTAATCCCAATATATTTTCTTAAGATCTATATTTCTATATAATTTTCTAAAGGAAATCATATGTCCTCATTCTGAGTAAAATTTTCCTAACAACATTTCTTTTTTCTCATTCATTCCAAAATATAATTTTTTATTTGTTGTATACTTATATTATTAGTGTTTTTATGCATAATTTTTTAAAGCTATAGAAATATATATTAACCACCTTTTCCCTTTTCCATTAATAAAAAATTTAGGTGTCACTATTGAATTGTGTGGACTACCATGTAAATAGAGTGACAACTTTCATTTTTGCTGCCACAACTTATCAATGATTATATCGACAAAATTTAATAATAAATGAAACATTTAAAAATAATCATTACTATGAAATGATAAATTATATTACACATTCATTTCCTCTCATTCATTGTGAAATTAAAATTTAAACCATGCGTTTTTCAGAATACATCAGTCACAAAATAGTGTTTCTCATCTTTGAAAGACATTCATTATTATTAATTAAACCCTAAAAAGAATTGATTCACTATATTAAAAGTTTCAATATAATATAATAATTATTATTTTATACTGTTATTATTCTAAAATTAATTACAATTTTAATCATAATTATCCCTTAATTATGGTATGTTTATGTTTGGTCAAGTCCAATAATCATCTTAAACAACACTATAAACTCACAAAATTAATGATCATGGAAACATAATTGAAAAATAAATATTATATAAATAATAAATTATCATTTTATTTTTGTTTTATAATGGTTATATTAATATTAAACTCTTTAATTAAAATATGAACATGTATTCATTAAAAATCATCGAAATATACTCATCATTGTGCTCATATTTAAGCATAATAAAATAAAGTAAATATTATTAAATTATAATTTTAAAATTAATTAAAAAACAATAATTACCATACCTTTCATGATATGGTAATGATATAATTTTGATTAATAATTAATAATGACACTGCTATTATAAAAATAGTTCAAAATAATGATGATTACTCAAACATGATATTGAAAATATATATGAACTTATAAATATACATGTATAGAATAAGTATAAATAACATTTATGACAGGTAATAAATATGAATAATGTTCTAAAGATAGGTTTAGATTTTTTATTTCTAACATAGTTAGATAATGAACTTTTTTCTGGAAATCATGAATATTGTTAAGTGATTTGGTTCCTCAAACTTCTTTTTATGAGTTATATGATTTAATCATGATTTTTATTATCAAATTTTATTGAAATTAATTTCTATTTTAATATTAATTAGTTATTCTCATGTTTCTATGGATAAGAAATTGTATTTAATTTATATCAAGTTAAAATAATGATTTTTTTCACTTTTTTTAAAACAAAGGACACTATTAAAAAAGAGGATTATAATAATGGATTTTATATTAAACATTACAAATTTAATTTAAAATTTTTATTTATGAGACTAGAAAATAATTTTACACACTATTTTCTATGATATCAATATCTAATAGAGTTATTTTTCATTATTCATCCACTATTTTTATTTATTGTTTCTTTATTTTGGGGATATCTTATTTTTGGTGTCAATTGATTTAATCATAGGTGTTATTTTATACCATTTATAAATGTTAAGATATATTTTTTAATTTCATAGGGAAATTTATTCTATAAAAGGTGAATGATTTCAATTTTAAAATTTTTAAAAGAAAATTCATTTCCTTGGTTTTTTTATAATTTCATATGTGCATGATTTTCAAGTAGAACATAGTTTTAGGGATGATGATGGGTTGTTTCATATATCTCCCTCCAATTAATTGTTTAATAGTTCATATATCATGAAAAAATATTTATGAGAATGATTTTCTTTACCATAATTGTGGGACGTGATTATATGGTTCTAGAAAATAATATTCCATATTATAATGTCTGTTCCATATTTGAATTTTGTTTTTTATTATTATAAATTTTTATTTTCCATGTTACATTAATTATGATTCTATACATGTATATACTCAAAATCCAGTAACATTGTGCTGGTGTCTACATTATTACATTCTCATAGGACACTAGGATTCTTATCATTAAAAATTGATCAGTTTTATAGTCTTGAAGAACCAGATGCATTAATTTTTCCCATTTTTATAAAGAAACATAAATATAAAAAAATAACATAATAAATTGTTTTCCATCTGAGAAAATAAATGTAATATTTATTCTAATTATCCTAGAGAATATAAAAATAATAATTCTGAGAAAAAATACTCAAAAACAGTAATGTAAAATTGAAGCTACTTTGAGTAAACATGAAATAATCAATATGGAAAGGAAAATAGATGAAAACTTGTTCAACATAATCAATATCATTAGCATGAAATGAATCCGTGGATAAAATAAAATGAAATAATATCATATATATTAAGAATTAAAATATCAATGATGGAAATTTAGAGAGATGTACAGTATGATATCACACATCATGATATATTTTTCACAAAGGCCTTGCATCAAGATGGTTTAAACTATGGGTAGCCATACGAAAAAAATATTTAATGAGTCTAGAAAAATGGATTGTCTCATGATATATATTGATTCTTAAATAGGTTATATATTAGGGTCTCATTAGTTAGTGTAATTTAAATGAATTTCTTATATATTAAATGATAAATTTATATAATTAACAATATGAATTATCAAAAAATATCTGTAATAATTTTCATATTAAAACACTATATAAAAAAATATCATATAGTTTTGAAAATAATAATATATATGATAAAATGAATATAAATATAATATAAAATGGAAAAATGATCAAAATAAGATGATTGCTTCAAGATAAATATAATGAACACAAAGTTATTTAGGAGATGAGATATGGAAGATAATCCATTAGGAATGTAGATTTTGAATTAAGATAAATTATTTTAATGAATAGAAAAAAATAAAATTAAAGATTTGAAATTACATTTTCAAAAATGAGTTTTCTTTTTTAAAATAATTGAAATATTTTAAAATAATATAAATATTTTAAATTGGTTATTATTATAGGAAAACATTATTACGTTGTAAAAGTTATAAAAAATCCCTATTGTATTTTTTAAATAATGTCAAAAATGAACCTTTTTGAAAACAATATAATCATTCATTTTTAAATTGATAAAACTAAAAGAATAACATAAAATTTTGGTTTCAAAAATTCAATATACAATTTAATTTTTTTTTTGAAAAATACGGATATAGGAGAAAAATATTCTGGTTCCGAAGATAAATAGTAGCGATAATTATTTTAATCATTTAATTGATTTATTAAAGTGACCTATAAAAGGATGAAATGAAAAAAAACATGGAATCAAATTAAATATTTTAGATAATAGTATTGATAAATTTTTTGAACCATAAATTATAATGTTCATTCAATGAAAATAAAATAAATTCCAAAAAATTGTGATTGAAAAACAAGAATCTCGGCTCTTTGATAAATTTTGAGTTGTGACCACTTTAAAATTTAAGACATGAATTAAGACATTAATAACTATATTTAAATAAATATTCCGTAAAAACATATAAAAGGGTCCTTATAAACACGATAAAATTAAATTGGAGTATAATACAAAATATGCCTCAATGGAGTGGAAATTGATAATAAATACATTATGATGATCATATTATTGGAGTCAGAATTTGATAAATGATGTTATTTTGTGTAAAATATGTAAATAAAAAAAATATCATATATAAAACATATTACATTTAGATACAATTTCTCTTATAATAACTCCATTATATATTCAATGAGGTAATATATTGCGACTCTTTATTCTGGTTATCATTAAAAAATATTTTTTTCCATATTTTCTCTTAACATTCACTGGCATGTGAATAAAAATTCCTATGTGAACTTTTAGTTTGAGTCTTTTACAGGGCGGACTCTTGTAGAGTTTCTAAAGCTGAATAAACAAGTGGGGGATCATGATATTTCTATTCATGACAAGGTCATTAATCTGGGAAATCTTCCAGAGAACTTCAAACAGGGTATGAAGGATTATTATTTATTAAAAATGAAGACATTATGATATGGGAACCAACCAATACTATCATTATTTTTTGTAATCTTTATTAAAAATTCTAATTTATTTAATGGTCTATAGGGTACTCCACAATTTTCATTAAAATGGGTGCAACTCCATATATTAACTTTGGTATGGGGGACTAGTTTCAACAAAATTCAAGTTGATTTTGGTCTTCAATCTATTAATATAACTTTATGATCAAGGTGATATACTTTTAATCAGCACATGGAGGATGTAAATAATTAGTTTTTATGTTTTAATAAAAGAATGGCTGTCTGTAGTAAGGTTACTGGATACTTTGGTATATACCTACTACACTCAAATTTTATTTAGAATCAGATATGAGAATGTTATACGGTTCATCTTTAAACACAAATTTAAAACCTCTATTTCTGAACTTCTTCATGTGGATTAGCCTATTATAAAAAAATTATAGAATGGTTGAGCAACAACTAGCTTATAAAATCACTGGACTCTTATAATTATTGTTTTAAACGAGGCCAACACTCTTCATATGGGGCATTTTGACAACTATATCTCGGATTTCATTGATTTAAAATGTTTAAATTTTACAGGTAATTATTTTACAATGAATTAAACTCTTGAATTTATATGGAATTCACTATTTATTGGGTGTATTAGATTTAACAATGATGGGGCTTTGAGAGGGAACCCTAGTCTAGTTGGCTTTGGTGCAGTCTTTAGATATCATAATGGGATGATCTAGTGTGGCTTGGAATAATCTATTTAATCCGAAATTTCTGTGTTGATCAATGAATTTTAAATGGATCATGAAAAATTATGGAACAAAATATGGTTTGAATGTGACTCGAAAACCATTGTTTTAGCTTTAAGAACCAGTAGTTTTCATGTATCATAGAAGATAATAGTTTAGTAGATTAATTACATAGAAACCCTCTCAAATATGAATTACATCATCACACGGGTTTTTCAGTTGGCCAAATTAATTGCTAATAGGATAACAAACAATGGAGTTGAAGGTGATAATCTTATCAATTTATTGTTTCTTCCTAATTATTTAATTTTACTCTTCAAAGGAGAAATTTTTAAAACACTATCTTTTAGAAATTTTTAATTTTCTTTATTTTTTTAATTAATCTCATTTACTAGAAACAAAAGTACAAGTATAACACAATGAATGGAAAATGAGTTAATAAACCCCTACCCTTAGGTTTGATGTGCCTGGTAAGCACTTTAAAGAAAATATATTATGGTTTTAAAATATTATTAATTTTTTTAAAAAAAAATCATATTAATAATATCATATATGACCTTATTATGACATCATGTCACCCATTGATAAAAAATATTTCTTTATTGTCACTAGTTTTGGAGTTAACTAGTTTATTTTTCACATATGTTTCATCAGGGGAGATCTGATATCGCTTTAAATAAGGTTCTAGAAACTTCATAATTCTGGTAATGATATAAATATTTTATATTCAATATATATATATATATATTCGAACATAAATGGTGGATTTTGAAATTTTTATTAGTATCATAATTGATACAGTTTGTCATACAAATGAACAAACACATTTTTCACTTTTTTCATATTGGAATGGAGGAAATGAAAAAATTAATTTACCTCTATAGTTTCATTTTTATATCATATATTTTATATATATTCATTAAAAGTATTATTTTTATTATCTATGTATTTAAGAAACAAAAACTGAATCACATTCATTTTATGAGATAGTAGTCCACCAATATACTCGAGCGATATTACTATTTAAAAAATATTTGAATATAATAAGTATTATATGATATTTTTATTATAGGTGAATATTTATTTAATAAATATCAAATAAAAATACTAGTTATTTTTTTATAATCATCCTTGTATAATTGTGATAAAAAAACTATTTACATTTCTATATTGAGATGGTATGTAGTATGTAAACACAAGTAACGTTTTAAGTTTCCAAAAAATAGAAAATAGGTGAAAATCGTTGTACCATAATCATAATAAAATAATAGTATATTTATGATACAGGTTGGATTATTTTAGAATGGTTATAAAATATTTAGTGGAACTAGAAGAAGAAATATATTTTAAAGAGTTAGTAAATATGCTAACCACTTCATCTGTATAATTCCTTTAGATATCCTATTGAGGGACCTATGGTTATAATTTTAAAAATATAATCACCTCTAGAACATGTATAATGATTTTTAAAAGATAAATGGTAAGTATTTGGACAATATATGATTCCAATGTTTCTTAAACGAATATAGAAAATGGGATTCATTTTATATTTCAATGGTGGGAAACTATTAGAAGTACTTAAAGTATAAAATTAATATAAAAAAAATTATTTTATTATATATCGAAATTAAAATCATTATATGATAATATGAACATTATAATATATAATATCAACAAATAATGCTAATATATTTTTTATGTTATCACTATTATCTATTAGTTTTGACCACCTCCACCCCATTTACCCTATTCTCAATTACCACAATATATTAGTTTTTACCATTTAAGGGAAAATAATTTTACAATAAATGGACAAGAGACCTATAAATAATCAATTATTAATATTTTCAACCTTATCCTTTTCATTTGGATGAATATATGATATTCATGAATTTTAAGTCACTTTAAAAAATATTTTTTATTTTATGTAAGAACCCAAAATTCATAAAAAATAAAATTGTATACGATTGATTTTGTGACATGGAATGTTGATCTTCAAAAACCCAAGAAATATATTTCATTAAACTTAATCTCTTTAATAGCTTGTGGAACACAAAACCCTGATTCCAAATGGAACTTAATATTGAATACCATTATAATCTATCTATTATAATGGAACGTATTATTATTACAATATTATTTATGAAACTTATTCTCACATATTGAGTGTAAATAACATAAGAATCATTCAGATGAAACGAAATGTTTTCAGAAAAATTTTATATTTTTATAAAACATGCTCTAGCCATTCTTAGTGAATATAATTTAAAATTATTTTTTCCTACTTTTGGAAAATTTAAAGATTAAAATTAACTTTATTTTTTTAAATAATCATAAAAAATTACGTTACTATTAATTTTGAATACTTTTTTGAAATGTTGCAATTTTCAGATAATAGGGGAAAATAGAAAATTTTATTGAAAAATTTCTTTTTTTATAAATAATTGAAATGAATAAATTGAAATTTAAGTTGAATATAAATTCACATTAATTACAAAATAGTACAAATTAACTTATTTATGTCATTTTAATAATTATTATATTGAATTAAGATATTAAAACCTTATATATATATGAGAATTTTCTCTTTCAAAACCCTCTTTTCGTTGCATATGCATGTATAATTTTAAATAAGATTATACTAAGTAGGTGAATGATAGTTGGGATAATGGATTTTACATATATAATCAGCATAATTTAAATTATATAATAAGTTTTAATTATTTATTTACCATTATGAATAGTCAAATTATTAAAAATTAATTATTGCGGTTAAGAAAAAAAATAATTCAATAAGGGGTGAAACTAGAAGATACTGGTCAAACATGGGCTACAAACTTATAAAAAACCAATTCGAGGGAAATAATTTGACCTTATCATGTACAAGGGTCTATATGGTCCTATTTTGAAGGCATTTGAAATGATGAAAATGTTGTTGTAATTGAATCGTTTCAAAATTTCCATGTCTTTATCTTCCCCAATTATAAAATACTGATCTCTCTTTTATCCTATTTACAATTTTAAAGAAATTTGGATTAGAAAATACCTTCCAAAATTAGTTAATTAATACCCTGACAACATAATATAACCGTATTTTTATCATTAAGACATCATATTACATATTTTGGTGAAAACCATTACAAGTTTTCGGAATAACATGTAACATTCTTAAACACACATTTTTTTTCATTCTTCATACACCTCATTTAAATATTATTAATCAATTATTATATAATAACATCAGTTTATAACATGTAATAATATTTTATTATGATATTTCAAAGACTTATATCTATATATTATTCTATCAAATAATAATGAAACCATTTATTATTGTTACGACATAATACTACATCCTGAACCTTTGTAATTCGTCTTCCATCACACCCATTCAAGGATGTATACAATGATTTATTTGATAAATTTTTATTATAGTTAGGGTATTGTCATAATTTTTTAATTATGATATCAAATATTCATTCTTAGTTTCCATTCCATTTAAAATACAACAACATTTTTCTTTTGTTTTGTGGAATACCGCCTCACGAAGTGATGTGATTCATTTTTTAACATATGAATTACATTAAAAGTAATAGGGACATGTTCAGTGATTATATGTGAAATATTTGAAATTTTAATGATTTTCTAAGATTAATATATCTCAAACATTCTTACCAATTCACTAATTAATGGAATTATATCACTGCCCCTGCTTACAAACATCCTACCTTCTCCACCAAACTATGTGATTTAGTTTCCATGTACAACCTTAAAGAATAAATATAAAATATTTTTAATGAGTCAATATTATATTTATGACAAAAATATAACTTTTTATTTGGTTTATTTATATCCTATACCGATGAACTAGAACAATCATGAAAAAACATGCATTAGAAAACAAGGCAATTAACACCCAAAATAATGATAATAATGACATATTATTAGAAAAATAGTAGTAATATGTTATAAGGGTATCATATATGATATTATAAATATGATTATTTTTTTGTATCCATTAATAAAATTAATAAGAACCTTATACATCTAGTTAAATCACATTAAAAAATTTTACAAGATGTAAGAGACATCATCTCAATTTCACTTCACTAAGGTGTATTTTACTATTATGCACAAAATTTCTTTTATAGGGTGTATGTATGTAAATTTGTAAATTTAGTATCTTGAATCCTTTTGGATTCATGTTATTTAATGTGTCAATGGGAATCAATTCCTCTATGTTTTTTAAATAAATATTACCAGGAGGTAATGTATTTCATAACTCAATTTCTTTTCATTGTGTTTATTACTTCTTCCTTGTCTTTGATATTATGTGATTATGTGTGTAATTAATTTTGAATATATTAATTATTATTTTCAAATGATTTAGTTAGATTTAAATGTTATACATATAATTTATTCTTTTATTAATTCTCACTCAAATGGTACGATCGTTGTAAGGGTTTATTTCAAAATTTCATTTTAGTTGGTTTTTTATACATCTGTTTCCATTAATGTAAATTAATTTATCATTATATAATGAAATTAATACAAATTTCTACTGGTTATTCAAAATTTTTCCAAATAACAGTAATAATTTCCAACTATTTGTTACTTAAAAATTTGAGATTTTTTATTCTAAAATCTGACGAAATTTCTCTCTACGATCGAAAATTATTTTCCACTGAAAACCATGTTTTATAAAAAAAAAATTAAACATTATTTTTACAATATTAAAAATGATTTATTAATTAGTTTTTTACCCATGATTTAGTTTTAAAAAAAATTATTTTAACGTAATCTTCATGTCATTTTCCATACAATACCCTTTTTCCTTTTACCAAAAAACTATGTTGATGCATTATTTTATCATGTATTATAATTGTGGAATTTACTACTATCATGAATTGTCAACATATTAATGATTAATTTATAATTTTCAAAGGTTATTTTAAAAGAAAAATAATAGTGAATTTTTTTTGATAATTTAAATTTAAACGGATATTTTCAAAATGAAATATATATCTTTATCAATAATGTTTTCAAACATCTTTTTATTATATTATTAAAATAGGACCAAAAAATATTATTTTACATATACTCTATAAGATATATGTTGTATTCATACCATTATTATTCTTATTCTAGAATGTTTGGAATTATTTTGACCAAGGACACTATTGAAATTCACTTCCTTGATTTATTTTTGTTGTCATTAACATTCCCTTAAATTATTCACTTTTATGTGATCATTGGACATAATGTTCCCATAAATATATATATTATTTACCATGGATATAAATATTTCTTAAACCACATCTCATTAATATATAAAATTTTTTACATTGAATGATATTTTATTTAATAGTAAAATTATGACAGTCTTTACTCATTCATAAATACTTAAATTTAATGGCAAGTAATATTTTCTATAACAAAAATTTACTCTTAGATAAGTGAGGAATGATTTGGAAATGTAGACATAGGTGGGACTCAACTATAGATAGCCCCAAAATGCATTAATATTATCATGAGATGAATCAGCTTTCCAGCCTTAGTTAAATGTGTTTCTGGTGTATACATATCCACAGTTTTAAATTGTCATGTGTAATGTATTTACTATAGAGGTTTTAGTGTTTCCTAAGATCATGAAATCAAATAATTCATCATTTAGTTATTATTAAATATGAGATTTTCCCAATGATATTATATCTAAAATCATTGAATTCTTAATTTATTGATTAAATGTCATGTGATTTTAGTTATTTACCTCATCATATTTGTTATGCCTTATCCAGTTATAATATTCATGATATTGGTTAAATGGAATGCATTTTTAATTATTTACCTTTCCTTATAGATTATGATAGTAAAAATGTTAAATGATATTATTGTTCAGTTTTTTACATCTCTATATTGAATATGCTAGTAATATTATTAAAATGGAAAGAATGTTTAGTTATTTACCTTTTCATAAGAATTATTATTATTGATTCTTGATAGATTCTATTTTAAATAACCCTTAATGTGCGTTTTTTCTCATTATTATTCATTTATTTTTCCAAAAATCCATAAAATGTATAATTATTTATATAAAATTATTTAATATAAGGAATAATGTGGTTTGCGAAAATGTTATTTTGTATTTAGTGTTGCCAAATGAATATAGGAATCCTATATGTGTCAATTTTACTCAGACTAAAATACTATTCAGTCATTTGGAATAAAAGTTTTTGTATCTTATGATAACATAATAATATCAAGAGAATCTCTACATTACTAGGGTCGGGTCATTGTACATAGTATTAGAGGAAGTTTAATATAATCCTTAGGATCTAAATCTTGGATAATATATATTAGATATCATTAAATTATGATATAATTTGAGGACAAGTATTTAAGAATGTCCAAATTATTTGGAATGGGATATATTATATTGTTTTTAATATCCATAAATCCTTGTCTAGAGAATACAATTAGAAGTGGTTATGGAATAGATGTAGATAGGGGTAATAAATTTGAAATGGTCACATTAGTCTTGACCTGATCTTCACATTTTGAATGATAGTAGGACTTATTGGGCACCTAGTATGATACACCTAGTGTATATTCATAGGATAAGTCCCATTTTATTTAAAAGCTATTTTGAATAAATATAATAGATGACAAAAATGAATAACATAGGATAAAAATAAGTTGTCTTATAACAACAATAATATGTCATGATATAGACATCATATAAATGATTATATGTTTTTTACACAATGAATATTGTTTCTAACACTTTGATTTGTTGTTTTATTCAAAGGATACAGCTTGAAAAGATTATGTTGATATTTAACATAATGGAAAATGTGGTGACTATGTGAAACCAAATGGGATTATGACACGCGTTAAAGGTGTCATGATTATTCCAAAACGATTATCCTAGAATATGATTACTAAACTATACCTTAACAAACTCCTGGAATCACCAAATAAGAGAAGGATATAGTTCACTATGTGATCTAGTGGAGGAGAATATGGTGGAATGAAGTCTCAATTTCCATCATTTCAAAATTTTTAATGATACACCTAGTAAAGTTCCTCAAATGTACAAAATCGTTTTATCAGGAAAACTAAGGGAATAAAGAAATTAATATGTATGGAAAATGAACAGTGTGATGGATGGAAATAAATATGATCACAGTGACCCATTTATATTTTTTTCTTTAAATGTGGGGAACCTGAGCATTATCAACGTCGATTACCTCTTCTTATGGTTAATCACTTGAAAAAGGATTGAATTATTTTGGAATAAAATATATCGAGTAATTGTGTTTTGCGATTGTATAATTAAAATTTAGAAGTATTCTTACTAATGGTATTCTGGACATCATAATTATAAAAAAAATAAGTATTGTATTAAATTTAATAATCATATATGTATTCATTAAATTAATGGGTTTGGACACCATCATGGTTTAATGAGTTTAATGATGATCATAATTTTAAAATCATAAAATAAACACCCTTTATATTATTTTGTGGATGAAACATGACATGATTAAGGATATTTTTGGAGAAATTTATACCAAAACACCCCATTTGATTAGTATATGTTTCAGTAAAAATGTTTGTTATAGATGAATGCCCTTATATTTTGCAAGAATATGATTAGAGGTATCAGTATCTATTAGGGGTTAGCTTACGTTAAATGTTGTTTTAGTTAGGTTATATTACACTTCAATAAGATTTTATGAATTATAATGATATTTTATTGGAAAAGAGAAACATACATATCGGGGGCAACCCATCATGTCTAATATGGCTCTAAGGTTGGAACTCACAACTAAAGGACGTTATGGGTTTAGTGCCTACTACTAGACAACATGAAATTCTTGTTAATATATCATTTTTTGATAAATGAATTGACTAATAAATATTAATGATGAAATTATGGTCTTATTACTGAGGTTTATAATTTAATGTTTCCTATTGGATAAATTATTTTAAACATATTGGATTGGGAAACTAGTTAGATAGAGAAGGCATGAATTGTCACAATATTATAGACAAACCAATAGGACAAAATTGAATTTTAGTGCATTAGGAATAATAAAAAAATTTGGAAATATTTATTTATTGTGTTTGGTGATGAATTATAAAATGATAAATGAAAAACTAAAAAATAATTTCATTCTTATAAAATTGAAACGTATCAGGTTATTATATTTCTACATATTCACAGACAATAAAATAATTCCCCAAAATAAGGAAAAGTTTATTACAATGATTATGTTATCCTTTTTCTATTATATAAAATGAATGAAATTTCTTTTTAAATCAATACATATTTATTGATTTTCAGTCCTTAACTTTCCCCTTACAAATCTATTTCTTATGATCAATGATCTATATCATCCTCCAAAATTACTTATTATATTCTTCCATGTAAACGTCATTAAATCCCACCTATGTTATCATACATGGAAACCTATTTAGTTGTTATTCCATAAGACATTTTTAGTTCACTTTTTAACTTATTATGATGCAATTTTATTATCCATTTTCATGATATGGTTTTTCCATAGTGTAATTTTAAAATTTTGGACCCCTAATTTTTGTGTAAGAGAATAAATTATGAAGTCACAATTTATTTAAGGCGGGGATAATGTAACACCGAAAAATGAAATGGATGAATATTATTTTCGATTTAATATTGAACATGAAATTTTTCTTTAAAATACCAACAAAAAATATTTCTTTAAATTTAATCTATTAAATATCTCACAGAACACACAAACTCATGTCTAAATTAACCATAATACAGTGCATTATTATAACCATTTCCTCATAAGTTGGGATTGGATAGTTATGAATAAATTATGAATATTATGATTATATATTGATTAAATATAATAAAGATTCATTGAAAATAAAAAATAAATGTTGTATGAAAAAAATAATATTTCATTATAAATGGTGGTTTAGTCATGCTTTTTCACAAAATTTAAATATATTTTTAGTGAATTTTATAAAAAAGATTCAAAAAATTAAAATAATTTTTTAAATTAGAATATTAAAATTATCTTAAAGATAATTTTTGTGGTTTTTTAGGAATGTTTATTTGTTTGGCGAATAATGAAAAATACAAATTCATATTGAAAAGTAACTACTATTTTAAATCACTCATAATGTTAAATTACATTTTAAATTGTGTTTATTTTAATATTATTTAAAAAAATAAAAAATTTTACTAGTCAATTTCATCTGAATAATCATCATGTTGAATTTTTATATTAAAACCATTTATACTTATGTGAATTTCATCTTTTAAAACACATTTTTCATTGCTTCTGTGGGTATAATTTTGAATTGGATTATTGAAATTCATTTAATACAAATTAAAAAAAATTATTTAATATTTTAATTATGAATAATTTATATTATATAATATGTCCATATAATTTTAAAGGAATTAATAATAGTAATAACAGTAAAAATTATTTACCACAGTTAATGTAAAAACTAATTTAATGATGGGTTAAACTATGAAAATTAGGGTTGAAAATGATATAAAAACAATTCAATAACACATTTAATGGAATTAGTTATACATTATCTCCTCTAATGTTTGATAATTACCCTTGTTGGAGGACTTTTTCATGATAAAATCATGGTTGTAAATGAATCATTAAAAAAATTCAATTTTTTTCCTCTCCCACAATTATAAAAGGACAACCCATTTACACCACTCTCCACACATAAAAATCCATTTGAATTGGGAAATCAAAAAAATCCTAAAAACCTTAAATGAATCATTAAACCTTTATATTTTTCACAAATCCATAATATTATTTTAATTTGTGCAACCCTGATGAAATTGTTTGAAGAAGTGGAATATTTTTTTAAACGAGATTTTGTCTCCTCCATCCCCAAATATAAAATCATTTTAAGGCTTTTTATATTATAACCACAGTATATTATATATACTACTATGTTATTATGTTATGGAAATTTCTTATATCCATATTCTCTTCCATCAAATGGGGTACAAAACCATCGATCGTGTGTATGGTGGACTACAACCCCATGAACCGATGTAATTCGTTTTCCATCACCACCTTTAAAGGAAACATATAATGATGTATTTAACATATTTATTTAATATATGTTTATTATACTTATGGAATTATATTATCACATATAAATTCCTAATTTCTATTCTATTTAAAATACGATAACACCCCTCATGTGTATGTTGGACTACCACCTCACGAAGCGAAACGATTTATTTTTTACATATAGATTACATGGGAAATTAATAAGGCCAAATTTATTGAATTTATGTGATATATATGATGAAATATATATTTATTATTATTTATATATCACCCAATTACTTATAAATACATACATTAATGGTATGATATCGTCACTCATGCTTATGTACATCCTATCATCTTCACGGAGTGATGAAATTCATTTTCCAAGTAAAACCATCAATAATAATTATAATAATGTATATAATGAGTAAATATAAATTATATTACATAAATATTAATTTTTATATTTTATATTTGTATTCCATACCCATGACCTATAACTTTATTGACAAAATATTCCTAAAAAATGATCGAAATAAACACCCAAAATAATGAAAAAAATAAAAATAATGAAATATTATTATCAAATGAGAGTTAAAATTTTATTAAATGATAATAAATGATGTAATAAAAATAAATATTGTTATATAATAATCTAATATCATGCTTAAAACTATTATATAGGATGATAAATAATTATCAACAAGAAGGATGTGTCAGGTAAGGGAATTCGTCTCAATTTCCCATTATTGGTTCATATTTTAATGTTTTATGCCTAACTTCATTTATATTGTTTATATAATACCCATTTTAAATGTAATATCCTGAATCCTACAAACTTAATATTATTTTTATATTATATTTCAATTATTTAATCGAATTTTGTTTGACATGGTAATTACTAAGTGGCACTAAATTTCATAACTCAATTTTATTTCATTGGGTTATATTTCTTCTTTTTATCATTAGATATACAAATATTATGTGTGTAATTAATTTTTATTATATTGTTTTTTATATCCAATTAATTGAGTTTTTATTTCATTTTACAAACAAAATTGAATCATTGATCAATTCTCACAGCAAATTTATGGTATTTGTAAGGGCTTATATCACAAATTAATTTTAATCAGGATTATTTTTCTTGAGATTCAATTGAAAGAATGTTTTTGATGATTTTCTAACAAAACCCTATAATTTTCCTCTTTTCTCACTATTCATTATATTTTTACATAATAATACATTTTTAGGCTTTATTACATAAAAGTTTAGGGAAAATGTTTATATTAAAATCCGACTAAATTTCACTCTTTAGTTGAAAATCCTTTTTTATAAATCCATTTTTCTATAAATGTTTTCAAAAATGTTTTTAACATTTATTAAAATTATTAAATTAAGAAACTATTACCCATGTTTTATTTTTTAGGAAATAATTTTAAATTATTATTCATGTCATTTTCAAAATAATACTAATTAGTATTTTATTAAAAAAGTGGAAGGAATCATTGTATTATTGTGTATGACTTGTATATAATTTTTTTTATCACAATGACCACTCAATTTTTATCAATTTCATTATATGTTTCAAATGTTATATTTAAATAAAATTATTTTAAAACTATTTTTGAACTTTTATATATAAATATTTAATTTCAAAAATTAATGGGTATTTTCCAGAAGAATATTTTTAATGATATGTTTTTGGATATTTACACTCATAAAATGACCAAACCCTTGTTTTTTAAAAATACTATTTTATAGAAATGTCGTATTAATACAAAAATTATTCTTCCTCTAGATAGTTAATGGTTATTTTGATCATATATAATATTGAAATTCACTTCTCCATTTCATTTTCATAATCATTGACATTACCAGGAATTTTATACTTTTATGTGATCATGGAACTCTACATTTCTACTAAATATCTACAGTATCTATCATGGATATTATTATTTGTTAAACCTTATCTCATCTATACATACAGGTTTTACTTAGAATGTTATTTTATTTACTATGGAAATATTGATATTTTTTATTCATTCTTCAATATAGATATTTAATGGTAAGGCTTATTGTTCATTAATTAAAACGATTTCAATATATGAGGATATATTTGGACAAGAATATACAGGTGGCGTTTAGTTATATATAGATCATTGATGAATTTGTGGTTTCATGAGATGAATTGGTTTTCTATCACTCGTTAAATTTGTTTCTGGTGTACACCTACCCCTCTATTTAAAATATATTTAGAATGGTCTTAATAGTAGAGGTTTCCATTATGACTGATATTTGACATTCAATAATTATTAATTTCAGCCTATTTGAATTTATTAAATATTATCCCTAATAATATAAAAATGATATTATTGATGGATTGATTTTATTTGAGTTTGTTGATTTAATGGAATGTGTTTTAAATTTATTACTTTTCTATATTGACTATGCACTACCTAGTTATTCTAGTCATTGTATTAAATAATTTTAATTTGTTTTTTTGTTTTTTTCCATTAGATATTGATTATGGTAGTCAAGTTCTTTAAATGTAATGTGTGTTTAATTATTTATATTTCCATATTTATTATTCCATTCAAGTTATTTAAATGTATTTTTTTGATTTATTTACCTTAACATGATAATTGTTCTTATTGATTCTTGATTTCATTCATAGTAAATAACTATTTTTGAGAATTTGAGCTCAACCATAATTTTTTTCCTTTCCAAGGAATCCATGAAATGTAATATGATTAATATGTACTAATATTCTAGAGTGAATAATGTTATTCAAGGAAAAGATAATTTAATTTTTGTGTTCAAATATAATATGGGTATCGTGTATGTATCATGTTTACCAAGACTAATAAACTATCCAGTCCTTTGGGATGTGATACCTTGTATCTTTTTGATATATAATAATGTTGAAATTTGATTCAAATAACTAGGGTTAGGGTTTCTAAAGTATCAAATTTCATTAATGACATTTTTGGAACATTTAAATAATTGGACTTTTTAAATTACATGTTATTATAAGAATTTTAATATAATCCTTTAAGAAATCCCTAGAAAATATATTTCATAAAAAAATTATTCTACTTCTTAAAACCTCACCATGTGAGTGTTGTATAAGAATTTAAGATTATTATTATATCACCAAAAAATCAATCTATAAATAAAATTTTAAAAAATTTATTCCTCATTCAAATAAAAATATTTATTATAATAAATTATATATTTATGCTTATATAAAAAAATTATAAATATAATAATTCAACAGAGACATTTGTTATTTATTATTTCATTAAATTAACTTAATGGTGTTAATCAATGAATCACATCACTAAGTCATCATTAATTCCATTCATTTATGGATAAATATGAAACCCACCCATCTAAAATGATAAAGGAAACCTTTGGATTGATTTTAAGGCCTTATCTCACGGTTTAAACCATATGATACCCATTTTACCTTCACCGGGTTAATAAATATTTACCATGGTTTCTATTAACTTTGTCTAAAAATAAAAGGGAATAATATAGAAAAATTAAATCACAAAAACCCAAATATGGAATCCATTTCCTAATATTTATTGTATATAATTTTCATAAAACAATTTAATATAAATGCATAAAACAAAAAAAATATTTTATAGAAAATTGATATTTTATGCATAAAAATTATTTTCTATCAAAATAATGAATATTTATTATGAGGATGAAATTAATTATATTATTATGAATAGAGTTTATCATATATATATTTGTGAAAAAATATAAAAAAATGGACATTTTTATTACATGATTTAATGAAATGAAATGAGATCACTTGGAAAATATGTATTTTTCACTATTCACTGAAAGATCAATCCTTTCAGATAAATCAAAAAATTACACCCTAAGTAACTTATGATATTTTTATTTAAAAAATATTATTCATATTAAAAATAAAATTTTTAAAATTGGAAGAAATTAATTTTAATTCATATTCATTAAAATAACATTTGATGAAAAACAAAATTTTGAAGCATAGAATGATTTCAATAAAAATGAGTTATTATTTACAAAAAATGAATCAATTGACTAATATTAGGTAAAAACATTATTATTTTATATGATAATACATATACTTAAATTTATACACTATGATTTAATGATTGTATTATAATGGCCAAATTATAAAAATAAAATTGGCTATACTGTATCAGAATTCAATTAATTCATGGATTTATGTTTAAATAATTCCATTGAGATAATTATTATTTTAAACTAAATTGTATGTATGTCATATTATACCCCCTACAAATAAATTATCACATTGAAATTTTTTCTCCTTTATAATATGTTCAATAATATAAGATACCTTTATTTCAAGCACCCATTATGAATATAGATAAAAAAGAATCTTTTACAATAGGGAAATGGGAAGAATTAAGGTTACCTAAAATAAAAAATAATTGGGTTCCCAGATATGTAGAGAATTTTTGAAAAGTTAAATTAAATACTTTGATGTGAAAAAATGACTATGGACTAGTAATGGATTCTAGAGAACGTGATAATCGAAATGTTAAAGAACAAAAATCCATAAATTATTGTGGGGGTGAAAACGCCATAAATTTATCAGAAACTAATGAATATGAATATCAATTAAATTTAAAGATTTTATACTAATATTTATGGAATAACATAGAATCCTATCGTAGATCATGAGAAAATAAACCAACTTCATGAATTTGTATTTTATAATCCCAATTTCATCATTCGGTTTTAATTTGATGAATTATAAATTGAACTATTATTCCATGAATTGAATATTCAAGATGAATTATCCATGACTGAAGAATTAAATATTATCTTTTAATAGATTTTATAACCCACAAAATAATTAGAAGTCATCCCTTCATACTAAAAATATTTATCAAAACCAATCTTAAAATAACAAATTATCAAATATGGATAAATATAAAACACTAATTGCTAAAACATAAACAATAACCCCAAAATGAGGACATAATATATTTCATAAATGGTTAACCTTATAATACTTCTAATGTTATAAGGACCTATCAATAAACATTAAATAATCTAGTGAATTAATTTGGAATTAAATTTTGTAAAATCCCAAAGATATTTGTATTTTAGAGTTTTTGAGAATTTTGGAATAATTCATACATATCATCCCACAAGATTACAAATTTGGAACTATTAAAACAATATCAATTTCAATATCACAAATATTTTAAAAAACATGAAATCATTTTAGGAAATTCTTTCACAACATTCATATTTTCTTCTTATTTTCATTTATCCACACTTATACCACAAGAACAACATTTTAAAAATGGGGATGTGCAAAAATAGAATTCCAATGGATTTGAAATAAGGAATATAAATTGTTAGTACATTAGTAATTATAATCATAGGAAATAATTTTCATAAATAAATACTTCCCACCAATATAGTATCATATGGTCACTCTGTTAAAATAAGATATTTCCATAAAACATAGTAAAAGTAGGTAAAACCATTTAGTTAACTTGGAGAATTACTGAATTATGATTGCAACCATATTTTATACCATATTATTTGTAATTCTCACATCTAACTTATATTTTAATCCTCATGGCTACCTTATGATGTAACCCTCACAGTTGCATTATGATGTAATCATCGTAGTTACACTGAGAATATCATTAGAGTTAAAATCCAACATAAACACAACCAGTGAATTAAATGGAGATATTAGTACCACACTTCACCATTAAAAATTACAATGAACTATAATTTAAGAATAAAACTAGGATACTTTCATAATAAAAAACATTCCCTTTTAATTTATTTAAAAAATAGAATTTTAAAAGTTGATTGTTAAAGAAAGGTCCCTTATATTAAACCATAAAAAGAACCCTATTTAAAAAAATTGAGAGAAATTTTGATATTATGTTTCTAAAATAATTCACGTCTATATAAAGATATTCATAAAAATTATTTTTAAAACATGGTCATGAAATATAAATATTAGGAATAATAAATCTTTAGAACATTTTAAAAAATGTTTTAATTAAGGAGTCCCTTAACTCGAGTTCATCTTAAATAAAACATATTAATACCAATAATATAATGGATTAATGTGAATAAATTACATTTTTAAAAACTATATTCATATATAAATAATACCATATATTATCTTCTAATGACAAATTTCCACCAATTTATCAATAATATTATGTTATTTAAATTGTTTCATGTGCATTTTTTATTGTTTCCTTTGTCAGTTCTCTATGGATTTTCTTGTTGAATGGAAGAAAAAATAACAAATTCAAATTATATGATATTAATTAATATAAATAGGTTTAATTGGTCTAATATATCATTTGGTTATATAGTATGAGGTTGAATCCTTTGATAAAATTTTTATAGTGATCGTTTTGATTAATTTGGTTGTTTGTCGATAATCACGAAGTAGTTTTATTCTATCAGTTATTTTTATTTATATATGTTGGTTCCCAAAAAATGATATCACATAAAATTTATAATCCTTTTTACCCATTAAATTTTTTTATGAGTACCTATGAAGGAATTATGTGAAAATGAAATCATGTAGTCCTTCTAGGATATAAATCATCACCTCATAGATGATGATTTATTTTTATGAATAAATGGGAGAGGAGAAGAGGATTGATGATGGATATTATATTTAGAAAATAAAAATATGATATATACATGATACTAGAGTTATCACTAAACTTGTTTTGGAGGAGTTGAGGATTGAATAAGAAAAGTAATGAAATTGAATATAAAACAAGGAAATTTAAAGAGGATTTTACTTCTTGAAATATTCTCCTTGTGAAAATTCGTAAAAACTTTTTTTTTGGCCTTTGATGATACCATAAGGTATTGGACGCGGGGAAGAGGCTTAAGAAAGAAAATGTTATTAAATTAAATGACATACAAGGCTTTGATGTGTGAAGGTAATAGTTATTGAGAGGTAGTATTTATAGTGGAGGAGAGTGGTGTTTTTGATTATTATATTCATTAGTCTATTATTTTGGATCAAGACTATATATAGTTATGATAACCATGACTAACAATAGTAAAGGGATATGGATAGTTTGAGGTCATGGGATTAAATCATGCATGATGTTTTTGATTCATCCATTTGTATATTAATTTAAATACCTTCAATTACCATAATTCAATATTCACTAAATATTCAAATATATCAAAAAAATCCCAAAATTTCACTCTACCAATTTATTTATGTTTTGAATTCAAAAATAAATTCCATTTTTTGAAAATGATTTTCTCAATATGTTACATATAATTTTTAAATTAAACCATCATTTATTCAACAAATACAAATTTTAAAATAATAAATGCTTTTATAAAACATTAAAAAATTAATTAAGGTATCTTAAATTTAGTTAATAACTATAAAACATAAATAATAATTATTGAATACATTTTATAAATATTAGTTTTATTTTATGTAATTATGTTAATTATAAAATTTTATTTAAAAATTTATCTATTACAAAAATACCACAAATTAATTTATCAATTTAAGAAAATTTATTTCATTGATATGTGATATAAATATATCATATTTGAAATTATAAAATTAATAAATTTTTTATCATAATAATTTCATGATTATTTCAGAAAAATAATTCATTTATAATAAAACATTATTTTTAACTATTCAATGAAAATTTATGTTTTCGAGAAAATTATGAAAATTTCACCATATACTAATTCTGATATGATGATTTTAAAAAATATATTAATTTTATAAAATACGTATTATATTGGGTCTAGAAATTAATTTAATTATTTGAACATATTTTTATAAACATTTGTTTTTCCTGAATAAAATGGGATTACTAAACATCTAATACAATGACTTTACTAAAAATATAACACTTATTTAAAATGGATTAACTAATACATTACCAATAGGTATGATCAATATATATTTCATAAGGTCATTAATAATATTCATTAACAACAATTTAATGGCATTGTCATGATGATCACCTAATGAAAATAAGATTCCCATATTCATTTAAAAAATAGTTACTCTTTAAAAAACATGGGATGTTACTTTCTACCTCCTTTAATAAAACTTTTTCTTCCCTATTTGAATTGGGATTAAGAACTAGGGGGTAGACTTTTCAAAATACCTTTTTTTGAAAATAACAAATTTTAAAGAACGATTAATAACACATTTACATAAAAATAATGAAAAGTTATAATCATTCTCACCTCTGATAACACATTTAAGGATTCAATATATAAAAACATGGACATGTAAGAGAAAAATAACTATCAAACACTTATGGAGAGTGATATATAGCATGATAATAATGATTTTAACCATCAAAAAATATAAATATATGATTGGTTAAAAGGAAAATAATGTCTTAATAAGAGAAGTAAATGGATATCATTTTTATTTCAAGATCCTCTTTTTTTCCTTGATTTTGAGGAATTATATTGACCAATATACTAATAACATTTAGATACATACATAAATGAAAGGTGTAGTTTCATCCTTTAATAAATTTTATAACATAATAAAATGAAGACTATGAATATTTCAATCTTGGAGAACTATAATCAACACATATGGATCTCTAAATCCATGAAAGGAAGGAAATCAATTCCTACCATCTATAAGAATTAACCAAAATCAAAATGGTTTAGATAAGAGAAGATAATTCCCAAAAAATAATTAATCACCAAAATTAAATTGTAATTCCCAATGTTCAAAATAGATTATTCCATAAAAAACAATTACTAAAATTCTTAAATATATTCCAAAATAATATTAAAACCTAAAAATAAGAGGGATTTGGTCACATAGACTTCCAAGATAATATTAACATTTTTCACTAAATAACATCAATGACTCTTAAAGTCTAATTCCATAATATATATCCCAGAATCATATAATTTCCATGATATTCTAGTCATTTGAACAAAACACCATAATATCACAATAAAATCCTATTTTCTTCCAAAATACAATTTAACCATTATTCCTAAAGTAATTTCATAGTCATTTTTTTTACCGTATTCCTGTATGGATTATTAAAATTATAGTGATCATATTCCAAGAAAACATTTCATAAAAAATTAAATTCTTATAGAAAATTATAACAAAGTATAATTACCTCAAAATAAATGTTCATAATAACCAAATAGTTATCCATACCATTATAATTATGTTCATAAAAGAAAAGAAATTTTTTTCCATATAAAATATTTCACAAGACAACTTAAGGATTACATATAACATAATCAAAATAAAATTCCCCCAAATTACTACCATCATTAAAGGAAAACTAGTACTTTGAAACATTTCAACATCCTCAATTATACCATAACTTATGAATCCTTTATATGTATAAAACTTATTCTTCATAATGAATTAACTATGAATTACCACCTTATTTCTTATTACTTAATTTATGAAAATAAAATATATTAATTATATCCCCATTATCTATATTTATCAATACAATCCAGCTATATGTATCAGAAAAAAAATTCATTCCTTGAATGTAGATTTTTGGATCTTCTTGATGTTCTCCTTCACGTTTGACATGTTGTACTATATTCAAAAAGTTAATATTCACATATATTTTAGTATTTGACTTTTCTATATAGTTGGAAGAGTTGAGATCATGATACCATATGAGAAAGATAAAATGACACATAAAATTGTTTTAGGAATCAGTAGGAGTTGGATAACTGAAATGATTCCATACTGGTTAAATGAATACTCATGATGCTATCAAAATAATTCGAACAAATTATTACAATAATAGTGATGCGAAAATCATCATATAGGGATAATAAAGTTGTATAAGATCTCTTTCAACATATCATGAAAAATGATCCTTAATCATTTGAGAAGAAAATAACTTATACATTGAATAGAATTATTTATGGAGGAATACTCTATAGGGTAAACATAATAAAATAATTTTTTTAAAATACTCTAATCTATCAACATCATTATATATCGATTGATTTAGGTTTCTATACAATCTACATAAAATTACCATTAACCTTCAAAATTTTCATATATGATAAAAACACTGGTGGTTATAAAGGATCATTAATTTATGCTTAAATAACAACTTAAACACTGAGGTTCTCTAAACCTTCTTTTATACCAACTATAAGGTCAAACCCTTAATCATTTTACAATCTGGTAAATTATTTTATAATTCACATTATTATATTCCAAATATATTTTGAGTTTTGAGTTTTAGATAATGGGTACCTAATTCATAAATACAAATCCAAAATCATACAATTTTTATATTACTTAAATATATCCTTTTCTATAATAAAAATGATTTTAATACAACAAAAAATATTTTAGTGAAAAATATTCACAACATTTAGCATGGATTCTTCTTTTCTCTTACAGATCCTTAAACCCCACGGAAATTGTTTTAAAACTTTGGATGAACACAAATAGAATAGTAAAAGATATCAAATATGAAAAAATAACCACCAATACATGAATAATTATTAACATATGCAATATTATTTGTAAATACATACTTCAAACCCATAAAGAATCATATAGTTACTTTCTGAAATAAGGGACTTCTATAAAATATATAAAACACAAATTAAACTATATAGGTGTCTTGGGGACTTACATACTTGTGATTGTAACCCTAAGAACTAATGTATAATTTGTAACCCTCACAGATACCTTAAAATGTAACCATCGCTTGTATCGTATGATGTAACTGTCACGACTACCTTATTGTGTCTCCATCACAGTTACACATGAAGTTGAATTTACGGTTAATATCCAACCTATATATACCCAATGCATTGAAGGGATATATAGGTTCCACAATTAATCATAAAAAATTACATGAATCAGATCATCGTCATAAAACAATAATATTTGAATCATAAAAAATCCATTCCATTTTAATTTTGTGAAAAATGGAAATTTAAAAGATGATTACATGAAACCAGAAAAGGAACCCTATTTTAAAATATATGAGAAAAATTTGGAAATTAAAATTCAAAAAAATTAATTTTTATATAAATACATTTATAAAAATAATTTTGATAACATGGTCATGAAATATTATTATATATAAGAATAAGTTTTTAAAATGTTTAAAACAATGTTTTTCTTAATGTGTCCCTTACCTCGAGTTCATATTACATTAAATGTGTTCAAAACACCGGTATACTGATTTAAATATTGTTATTAAAATTTTATTGAAATATATTACTATCTGTAATAACATATATGTTCTTTTTATAACAACATTCCACACATTTCTTAATAATATGACGTTATTTCTATTGTTTTAAGTGCGTTATTTTCATTATTTTCATTATTGTTTCTTTATAAATATTAATTTAGAATGGAAAGGAAACTATAAAATTGAAATTATATTCTATTAATGAACATAAAAGTGTGTAATGGTTCTTATATGACATTTTCATGTCATATGAGTATGAATCATTAGATAAAACATTAATGATGATCGTTTAGATTAATTTGGCAGATTTTCGATCATCACAAACTAGTTTTGTTTTATTATTTAATATTATATATTAGTGTTGGATCCAAAACAATATATAGGTTATAAAATAAATATTAAAATATTTTTGATCCATTAAAATGGTTTTATGACTATCCATAATGGTGTCAAGGGAAAATGAAATTATGTCATCCTTGAAGGCAATAAATCAATACCTCACAGATGATGATTTTCTTTTAAGAATGAAATGGAGAAGATATGAGGTTTTATAATGATTATTATATTAATATAATAAATATAATTATATGAAAGATAATAGAGTTATCATGCAACTTGTATAGGATAATTTTATGAGATAATATGAAAATAAAATAAATTGAAATGAAAATAACAAAAGTTAAGGAGGATTTTATCGCTTGAATTATTGTCCATGAGTACATCCTTAAAGAACTAGGTCTTGTAATTTTGTTGCCAGCATAATTCCATTAACATGGGAAAGAGGCTTGGGAATGAGAATGGGGTGTAATTAATAATGGTAGTAGTCTTTGAGGTGTGAGCAAAAGAAGTGTTGTGGGGTGGTATTCATAGTGGAGGATATGAGTGTTTTTTATTATTATATTCATAAGATAATTATTTTGGCTCAAGACTATGAATAGTTTTAATTACCGTGAATAAAAATAGTGAAGGGATAAATATAGTTTGAGATTATTTTCCTACATCATGTAAGATGTTTTTGATTCATGTATTTGGATTATAATTAAAATTCTGAAAGTAACTTTATTTCTTTATTCAAAGAATATTCAACTACATTATAAAAATACCAAAAAAATTCCATCACCATTTTTTGAGTTTAAAAATTCAAAAATGAACTCAATATAATGAACATAGTTTTCTATATATGAGAAATATTAATTTTAATTAAAATCATCATTTATTCAAATAATACCAATCTTAAAAATATAAATGATTTTATAACACAATGAAAAATTAATTCAGATCATATAAAACTGTCCTATAAACATAAGAATATAAAATATTATAATATTATAATATTTTATGAAGATAAATTTTATTTTAAATCATTATATTAATTATAAAATTTTCAATAAATATTTTTGTGTCACAAAAATACCAACATTTAATTTAACAATTCAAAAACATTTATTTACTTAATAAATGATATTACTATATCATCTTTTCACTTATAAATAAAATAAATTTTATATCATAATTATTTCTTCACGATTTTAAAAAACAATATATTTTTAAAAAAATGTACATTTTAGTATTCAAAAAAATTTATGTTTGTCAAAAAATTATAAAAAATTCACTATAGAAAAATTTTCAATTATTAATTTCAAAATTTAAGTAAATTTTATCTAATAAATATTTTAAATTCTCCGAAAATTAATTATATTATTTTTACATAATAATAAATAATAATCATTTTTGATGAAGATAGGTTTTTTCATGAATAAAATTGGTTTACTAGAAATAAAATTAAATTACTTTACTAAAAATATAGTACTTATTTATAAATGATTAAATAATACATTATCAATATGATTGACAATTATATATTTAATAATGTCATTAATATTTTTCATTACAACCAATTTAATAACAAGGTTATAATGGTCACATAAAAAAATAAGACTCTGGTGTTTTTTTAGATATAATTATTCTTCTTAAAAAATGGGATATTAATTCTCCTCCTTTCATAAATTGAATCCTGAAAATTTTAACTTGGGATAAAAAACTAGGGTGTTTAATTTTCAAAATATCTATTTTGGAAATTCAGCATCCTAAAAAAAATATTAATTAAAATTCCAAATAAATGTAATGAAAAAGAAGTATGATAGTCACTTGAGATAATATGTATTGGGATTCCATATAGGGAAACACAGAAATATAAGAGAAAAAATATTTATCCCACTCTGATGGAAAGTGATAGAGAAAAAGATCATTATGATGTTATCCACAAAAAATCATTAATATGTTAGGGTTAAGGCTGTTAATTTATGAGTAAGAAAATTTAATGGATATCATTTTTTTCAAGATCCACTTTTTCTCTTGAGTTTGAGGAATTCTGTTGACATATATACTAAGAACATAGGATATGCAATTACTTGAAAATGTAAAAGTTCATCTTTTAATCAATATTCTACTGTAAACTCATGAATCCTATGAATAATTCATTCTTGAATCACTAGAATCAACTAGTACATATCTTTAAATACGTTAAAGGAAGATATTATATTCTTTCTGTATTTATGCATAAACCAAAACCAAAATACATAGGATAAGATAAGTTAATTCTCCAAAAATAAATAACCACCATAATTAAATAGTAATTAACAATATTCAACATATATTAATCCACAAATAACAATCATTTAAATTCTTCAAATTTTTCTAAACTAGTATTAAAAAATGAAATTCAGAAGGATTCAGTCATATGGTCATCCAAGATAGTATTAACATTTATCACCAACCAACATCAATTAATCTTAAACCCTCTCACCAAAAAGTATATTCCATAATAATATAATTTCCAAAATATGTTAGTCAATTCAATAAATCACCATAATTTCTTAATAAAATCATATTTCCCTCCAAAATAAAAGTTAACCTTCATTCCCTAAATAAAATCTCTAGCATTTTGTTTCCCTTATTCATGAAACGCATACAAAACGTATAGTGACCTTCTTCTTGGAAAAAAATGCTCACTAATTCAAATTCTTATAAATCATATGTTCTTAAATTATTTGAAACCATAATTACCTAAAAATCAATGATCATATGAACCTTAAAGATTTCCATTCCTTTAAAATTATTTCCACTAAACAAAATAATTTTTTTCTATATAACGTTTTGCAACTGAAAACCTAAGGGATACATATAACTCAAACTCAATATTATTCCTCCAAATTACACCCATCATAAAAAAGTACTATTAATTTTATACATTTCATCATCCATAGTTCTACTAGAACTCTTTAATACATCATATGTAGAAAACATGTTCTTTATTAACCATTAACAATGAATTGTAGAATTATTTACTAAAACATTATTCTAAGAAATAAAACATTTGAATTATTACCCCATGATGCAAAAAAATCAATCAAATAATACATTATGGTTAATAAAATAATTCATACCTTGAATCCAGATTTGAGGATCTTCTTGATGTTCTCTTTCTCTTTTGGCATGTTGTCCTACTTTCAAAAAGTAAACATTCGCATGACATCTGGTATGTCACATTTCAGTAGTTTTGGAAGATTTGATATAATAAAATTAGATGAAAAAGATACCATGACACATAAAATTATTTTTGAAAACCGTAAGTGTTGGTTAACCCATGAAATTTCTTGTAGGTTATTTTAATACTCAAGAAGCTATCAAAATCATTCGAACAAGCATTGTGAAAATAGTGATGAACAAATAATTTGGGAGGTATAAGAAGGTGGTGAAAGATATCATTCCTTCCATATTAAAAAATGATCATTAATTTTTTTAAAAAAAATCACTTAAACATGCAATGAATTATTTAATTGAGAATACTCTATAGGGTAAAGATAATACCATAGTAGTTTTATAATATTCTAACCCATCAATATACTTATATCTCAATTGATTTATTTTGTTATCCAACCTACCTAAATTACAAATAACAACCAAAATTTTCCATACAATAATAGACCATTTTGGTTATAAATGATCTTTAATTTATTCTTAAATAATATCATATCCTCTAATGTTATATAAACAATGCTATCATATGAACTGCATGGACCTGACCTTATACATTTCATAATCTAGTAAATTATTTTATAATTTACTTTCATACATTCCAAATATCTTTTTATTTTAATTTTTTAGAGAATAATGAAATTATTCATACATATAATACCACATGAATGAAAAGTGGGTACAACTAAAATACTATCCGATTATATAATAAAAATATTTTTAATAAAACTTGATATATTTTCCTAAAATATCATCAAAACATTCAGCTTCACCTATGGTTTTATCTTACCCCTCATAAAACCCCATGGGAAATCTCTTATAATAATGATGAGCACAAAAATATCAGTAATATATATAGAATAAGGAAAAGAAGTCGTTAGTATAGTAATGCTTATAAACATATATAATCATTTTCAAAAAGGAATTCTTCCCTGCCATAATTTATCATATAGTGACTTTGTGTAAATAAGATATTTCTATAAAAACTAAAATACATAAATAAAACCATATTAGTAACTTGGGGCATTGAATAATTATGATTGTAACTCTCATGGATACCGTATGATTAGTAACCCTCACAAATAATTTATAATGTATATCTCACATCTACCTTATAATGTATCCCACACAACTACCTTATGGTGTAATCGTAAGAATTACTCTTTCAATAACCTTTAAAGTCAACTTCCAACCTCAAAATACCCATTTCATTAGAGGGAGATATAGGTCCCAACCTTCATAATTAACAATGACCAAGAACAATAAAATAATAATATAACAATTATACTTGCATCATAAACAACAATGCATTTTAATTTTTTTTAAAAATTATATTTAAATGTTGAATTTTAAATAGAATCCCCATATAAGAAACATAAAAAAGAACCATTTTTTTAAAACATTTTGGAGAAATTTGAAAATTCAAATTAAAAAAATCATTTTCATATAAATAAATCCATAAAAACAATTTTGAAATAATGGTCATGAAATAGAATTATTTAGAAGAATAAATCATTAAAACATTTAAAACAATGTTTTAATTAAAGAGTCCCTTACCTCGGGTTTGTTTAAATTTAAATGTGTTCAAAACACTTATTTAATATTTTAACGATTTTTTAACATATTACATAAATATATTATTTTCTATAATACCTTATATTAACTTTTTATAACAACTTTCCTCCCATTTATTAATAATATTAAGTAATTTTCATTGTTTCATGTGTTCTCTTTTAACTATTTCCATGGACGGTTCATTATGGATTATCCTATCAAATGGGATAAAAACTCCAAAATTGAAATAATATGATCTTAGTGAACATTAAAAAGTTTTATTGGACTTATATATAATTTGGTTATGTGTTATTAGGTTGAATAGTTTGATAAAACATTGACTATAATCTTTTAGAATAATTTGGCATTTTTTCTATCATCACAAACTAGTATTGTTTTATTATTTATTATTATGTATATATGTATGTTCCAGAACCATAAAATGTCATAAAATAAAATTTAAAACTTTTTTAATCGATTTAATTTTTTTTATGACTATCCTAGAAGGAAATATGATAAAATAAAAATGTTTCGTTCATGAAGATGACAAACAAACACCCCACGGATGATGATTTCATTTTAATAAGAAAAGAGAGAGGAGAGGAGGTTGGATGAATGTTATCCAAATAACATAATAAAAATTCAGTATATAAAATATTTATGAGTTTTCATTAAACATTCATAGCAGTAAGAGATGATAGAATTAGAAAATAAAAGAAATTGAAAAAAAGATAAACAAAATGAATGATGATTTTACCTCTAGAATTCTCCTCATGGAGAACATCTTAAAAGAACTTGTTTTAGGAATGTTTTGTGACTAGAAGGGATTGGATGTGGGGAAGAGGCTTATGAGTCAAAATGGGTTGAGATTAAACAAGGTATAAGGCATTGATATGTGAAATGAATAGGTGGAGTGGGGAGGTATTTATATTGTAGAAGAGATGTTTTTTATAATATTAATTAGTTTATTTTTTAGCTCAAGAGCATGAATTTATTTTGATTACCATGATTAAAAATATTAATGGTAGAAGGATAGTTCTAGATTATCTGTTTACATCACACATGATGTTTATTAATTTGTGTATTAGAAAAGTAATTTAAATTCCATAAATTATCGTGTTTCGCTATTCACTAAAACTGCAACTATTTTAGAAAAATCCCAAAATTCCCAATAAGAATTTTATCACATTTATAATTTAATAATGAACTCCATCATATGAAAATAATATTCTACATAATATAAATTTAATATTTAATAAAGTCACCATTTATTTTAGAAATACCAATTTTAAAATTATTAATATTTTCATAACACATTTAAATATTAATTATGGTCACATAAAATTATGTTATAATCAAAAGAAAAAATTAATAATTTATTAATCTAGTATGGTAATAGAAATTTTATGATATATCAAAATATTAATTAAAAAAATGAAAATAAAAATTTATGTGTCACAAAAATACCAACACACAATTTATCAATTTCGAAACATTTATTTCTAAAATAAATGAGATAAAAATATCATATTTTTACTTTTTAAATACTTAAATTTTATATCATAATTATCTCTTGACGATTTCACAAAAATAATTTATTAAAAAATTTATTTTTTTACTATTCAAATAAATTTACTTTTTTTAGAAAATTCTCAAAACATCATCGTAGGCTAATTTTGATATATTGATTACAAAAATTAAGTTCATTTAATATAACAAATCTAATGATATATCTATAAAATAATTATATTATTTTTATATAAAAAAAAATTTAGATCAAAAATATATTTTTCATGTATAAAATGGCATTTCTAAAAATCAAATAGTCTGAAATTCCTAATAATATAATACTTATTTTCAATGGAATATATAATAATTTATCAATATGTAAGACCACAATATATTTCATAAAGTCATTAATAATTTTCATTCCTTTCAATTTAATAGTGAGGTTATAATAGTTATATTGAAAATAAAAATCTGGTATTCATTTAAAACATAGTCATTATAAAAAAACACGGGATGTTACAAAAATATTTCTAAAGTAATTAAACACCCATAAATAATTACAATTTGATCACGTATTCTTCTTAGATCAATTTGAAATTTATCTTTTAAAAACATTAATCACTCATTATTTCCTTTCCAAAGATGTATATGATCATTCATATAATCTAAAAAAAGTTATTATGTCACATAAATAAAAAAATAACCAAAACCCCCCAAAAAATGAATGCTTCCAAAATATAACTAATCATTTATTCTTCAAATAAAATTACACACTATTTAAAAAATTCTATAAACCCAAAAATGATATAATCTTTATTAATAGTGACTTAATTCACTTTATCATTGAAAAAATAACAAATTTCAGTGTTACCATTATTATCCTATTTAACTATTAAATTTTATCATCTCATTATCCCCAAAAAATATTTTTTCCACATCATGAACATAATAAGGATTATATTTCCCCTCATTATGTGTTCTCAAAAAATATCACCGTACAAACAAATCAATTTTCTAATTATTAGAACCATTAAACATATATTTTCAAATCCTTGAAGAAATATTAATACAAATACAAATTTAGATGTTTAATGATTATTATAATAAAAATATTTAATTAAATCATCAATCCCAATACATAAAAACTTCAATCCATTCACCTCAATGGTTAGCATATCATAGAACTACCATGGTCATGGAGTTGACCCTGTGATTCAGGAATTTACTTGAATAATTCTCATGCTCCCCACAAAAAATAAATTAAACCATAAGTTTTACCATTGGATATAAATAATATACATCATTAAAAATCATCATTTTTTCACATTAATTCATTGATCTATACACTTCATTTAAATACATAAAATATTTTTTAATCTGTTTGATACATACTATACGGTGGGTCATTCTACATTTATAAAATGTAGGAAATTTATGAATAATTCTATAATGTCTTCCACCACCTGATTTTTTTGAAAAATATATTATTCCATTCCTTGGTGAGTCTAGGAGCTGGTTAATGTATTGGTCGTTATCATTTATCATGATAGCTGATTAGGGGTCATAAAAATAACCTTCACTTCATTCATCATCCAATTTTGTTGCTCATAATAATTTCATTATGCATCACATATAGTTTTAAAATGATAACTCTTTGGTCTAGACATTAGTTTAGACTAATTAAGATATTATGAGAAATAATAAAAGTAGTTTCAAACCACATGAATAAGAAACTCATATATAAGATGTCTAAAAAATGATAACTTATTTTCAATATATAACACCTTATAGTTACCCTATGTCCTTAAAGGTCATAATAAATTTGAATAATTCACAATGGTTCAAAAAGAAAAGTTTAAATAACCCAATAATATTGTTTGGGAGATTCAAACTAGGTGAATAGTAAGGAAACATGCACCATGCACCAAAACGATGACTGAGATATAATTGGGGAACTTTTTTTAGGATATAAAACTTATATGAATCTATGGGAATACCAAATATACTTTTACTACCATGAAATGAATTTACTACTTAGAGAAAACTAATTCTCTACTATAACAAAAAAATATAGATTTTATCCAATACATAGACTTGTCCTCATAGTCAAGCATATGATTTTTTTTCCTAATCTATGTTTTTCTAAATATTTTTCCATGGTTTCTATAAAACCATATATAATACCAACAGTAGAGACCCTAACACTGGTAATCGACATTATATGGATACAACATTAAATTGTAATAAGATACACGAAATCTAATTAAAAATAAGTAATCAATTTATTAGTATTTAGAAATACTTTATAAACAAGATTACCATTATACACTGGAAATAAAATATAAAAAGAAAAAATTAAAATGATCAGAATCATTTAAAATCATTGAAGTAATTTTTTTTTGCTTCCAGGGGAAAGGAAACAATATGGGAGAGATAAAATTCATAGTAAGGGTTATGTAAAATTTCATCTATTATGAGTAAATAAGTCATAATAAATATGGATTGTTAATATCCAAAAACAAATTCCATTTAATCGATAAGTTGAGCATGAAATACATATTTGGGTAATATAAAATGTAATAATCTCATGGATAATTATAAATTAATAATAAAATTTTTCATTTTATAATATTAGATGTCATTACGTCAAACAACATGAAATCTAAACCACCAAGTCCATAAACTAGGATACTTTAAACTATATTTAGGGATACACAAAAAATTCATTTAATAAGCCCAAAAAACATCTTTTTCTCATGTTATATGTAAATTAATCAATATTCTATATAATACTGGGCCTACCCATCACTACACGTCCAATGAATTCCTTTTAAACCGGATGATAAATTTAATTTATGAACTGTATTCCATATCATTGAATAACTATATTTAGTAAAAAATATCAAAAACCAATATATAATTGATCAATAAAAATTATATCATATATTAAATCCATACCATTAAATGGATTAATCTTTATGAAATTATTATATGCATGATACAATGAATATGGTTATTTAAAAAATTTTAAATTTCAATAAAAATCATCAAGAGAATATATATATTTTTTGGGAGAAGTTTATTAACAAATATATAAATCTACAGATGAGAAATGACTATTAGTTAATTAGAAATGTAAATTTTATAGTAAAAATAATTCATTTAATGAATTTAATAATATCTAAGGGAAAAATATAATAGAATAATTTATAGTAAACATTTTCTATAAAAGGATTGAAATCTGTTAGAATAAGCTAAATAGGGTAAAACTCTTATAGCATTGGAAAAAAATGTTAATTTCATCTACATTACAAATTACTCATTTTTAGCTTTTTATAATGAATATAAAAATATCCATTTATTAAAACATTATTAATATCCCTTTAACAGAATTAAAAATTCAAGGATAACAAAAAATGTCTATTGTTTGAATAAAATGTATAATTGTATAAATTAATTGAAAAATATGGACATGGATTAAAAATATTACATATCAAATGAGAAAAAAGATCAAATTTTCTTTTAGTAATTTCATTATCTGATTCGTGTTCAAAATAGAGGAAAAGAAAAAAAAATTATCAAAAATCCTTAAATATCAGGAGGATAAAACATTATATGGAGTTTATGATTCATATATAATAATATTATTCAATTAGAATGGGTGAAATTCCAAAAAATGAGATTATAAAATAAATTCTTACCTCTTAGGTAACATTTGAATTGTAACCCCCTAAATGAGTAAACATGATTTGAAATGTTAACCACCTTGATTAAATATGTATTTAGGTTAAATATATTGATATCTAAGAATATGAACCTAATAAAATAAAATTGGTGCATAATATAAAATATTTATCAATATTGTGAAAATTTAGTTGAAATCCCTTATAATAATCATGTCATTAGAATGAGAATGTAATAAGTGTAGTGATTTTTTGCATCATATTTAAATGCACACAAAACAATTGTAAACACACCATAATAGAATACGAGGTAGTTTCACAAATATTCATGTAATATCCAATTCCATTAAGAAGTATAACTAAATGAATGAAAATTGATTTAAGAAACCCTAAAATTAACGTTAGTCACACATCATAATCACTTATAATATCATATATAATAGTTTTAAAGTTGTTATATATTTGTTCCAATATAATATTCATATTTATAATATCATTTATGATCCTCTTATAAAATAATATTGTATTTTCATTTAAAAAAATCATTATTAGAATTATTTTAGGTGTTAACTACTTTATG
Source organism: Viscum album (assembly GCA_963277665.1). Classification (NCBI taxonomy): domain Eukaryota; kingdom Viridiplantae; phylum Streptophyta; class Magnoliopsida; order Santalales; family Viscaceae; genus Viscum; species Viscum album. The sequence continues at coordinate 1,423,355,541 of OY728151.1, forward strand.
TTGTGTCAGGAAACAACTTGGTTGCCCTGGAAACCAAATAACCTAGTCGGTCCTAACATAGTCTAAAGGGAGTTCCTGATCCCCTTGGGATGGTGACTAGCACTTAGCGTCAACAAAATTAATGTGTGGAATTTTTTCCACAAACACAATGGATATAATATAAACAATTCAGTATGAATACCAGAAAAAATCCAATTGGAGATGTGTAGTAGTAATAAGAAAACATAAAAAATAAAAATTACTTTAAAACAATTACTATAAAATAGGATGGTAAACAACCCACGTCCCAAAATACACAACTCTCCAAGACCGTGGGTCAATAAAAACTACCACCTCCAAGTTGTGTATGGCACTAGATCAAACCTAGAAGATGATAATCTGCAAACACCCAAAATCAGAAGTAGGGTGTGAGATAAAATCCTAATGGGGTGTCACTAATGATTCGAAAATAAGATTCCGATGTTTAATTGACCAAATATGGATTTTCATTTGTAAATAAAATAAGATTTTAAATTTAAAAGAATATTTAAAATAAATTATTATTTACATTTATAGTGATTTAATAACATTAAACAAATGTATTAATATGAATTTTATATGAATCATTTTATATAAACTCTGAAGGAATGTGTATAAAATTTATGAAGCAATGGAAAATAGTTCCAATACAAAAAAATTAGAAACATGGTCATCTTATAAAAGGTATAACAGTTCCATCATATGGTACTCCCTCACATATAAATATTCTCATGGAAATATGTTTATGCATGTCCCCTAGAACATTTCAGATATGATTAATCACAATCGCATCAGGGATGTGACCAGCTGCATTAATTTATTTCTAGAGTAATAAAGAAATAGTGTCTTATCCTGAATAACACACTAACTACCTAGGATTTTATTTTCCCCAATAAAAACCAATGATGAGAAATTTATTTAAATACTAATTGAAATTCAATTCATGCCATTTTTCTATTTCAAAATTGTTTATAGTTAGTTTAAAATAAATTTTATTTTCAATCAAGTCAAGCCTTTTTCTTGGAAAAACCCATTGGGTTTCTATCAAAACAATTTTATTCAATTTATATCAAATAACAATTTAAAATAAATTTCAACAAAAAAATTTCACAATTTAATTTCATCAATTCAAATTCCCAAATTTTCCATCAATTTCACTAACACATACAAATTTCATGGAATTGGGGGTTTTTCCAATTTCTAGCCAAATCAAACCCAAATCCCCAATTCAAAGGAATTAGGTTTTTAGTAAAAAGTTTTAAATCAATTTAAATGAAATCATGAAATTGAAATTATATCAAACAATTGAAGTTAAAAATAGGAATTTTGGGTTTTTTAAAAATTTCCATCCTAACAGAACCACTTACCTCGAGATCCCGGGATCTCGAAACACAAATCCTTAAAAGGGAAACACTAATGAAGAAAGTCAACAATGAGAATATTAGAATCAAACCTAGATTCAACAAGCATTGATTAACATCCATATGTGTGTATAAGGGAAAAAATTACCTCACATGAGTCTCCATTGAAGATGAAAATGAAATCAGTTTATACTGATCTCTCAATAACCAAAATTGAGGGTTTCAAAAATTTTAAAGCAATTTTCATATTAATTAGTTCTTACAAATTTTATTTCCTAGGATTTTTATCACAGTTTGATGAAACATGAACTCTAGCCATGTGTCCCTTTTTTCATGGTACATGGATTCTACTTGGTGGGTGCATGATTTGTCACACTGTACTCCAACCATTTAAATCCACCATCTAGCATTTCATGGTTTTCTCTTACAGGGCACATGGTTTGGGGAAACTGTATGTCAACCATGCATTCCTCAAATATTCCAAAACATTCTAAAATTTCACCTGAAAGAAACCTGAACAATACCCAAACAAAGAATGATCAAAATAGGGGCTTAGTAAAATCTAAAGATAGTGACATGATGTTACAACCTCACCACCATAAAGACTTTCAATCCCGATAAAGCCAAAAAAGATGCTTCCATATCAAAAAGATGATCCCCATACTCTATGAATAGTTTCTCCCTCTCCCACATTTCATGAGTCTCAGAACATTGCTTCTATAACACACAAAAAAAAAGTATCATCCTCTCACAATATATCATGGTTTCAAAATAAACTATTCTGATTGGATGCTCAATCACAAATATAATATGTTCAATATTAAGATCACTCTATCTCAAAACATGAGATGTATCAGATAGATACTTTCATAGCTGTGACACGTAGAACTCATTAGGTTTTGACGTCAGTTGTGATGGAAGTGATAAATAGAATACATGTTTTACCACTTTCTCAACAAGCTTAGAATCTCTTATAAAATTAGACCTAAGATTATATTTCCTCTATTTCCATCGATGACCCATATAGTGTGAATATTTCATGAACACTATGTCACTAACTGAAAATTACAACGGTCTATGGTAAAGGTCGACATAAGACTTGTACCAGATTTTTGTCATCAACATTCTCAAGAAAATCAACTAAATCATTTTTATCATCTCTTGAACCAAGATTGGTACATCCAAGGAACATTCACCAATCTCTAACCAACAAAATAGATATTTATAATGCCAGACATATAAGGCCTCAAAAGATCCATTCTGATCATAGATTAGTAACTATTGTTAAAAGAAAACACAACTAGTCCATGATGGTCATACCAAGCCCCACCAAGGTTTAGAAAAAAATCATAAAGCTTATAATCAAGAATATGCATATCCATTTATATTGGGCCATCAGAGTGTGGATGACATTCCATACTCAAAGAGACAGAGATCCCAATGCCTCTTGATAGCCTCTCTAAACGAGACATGTGAACCATAGATCCCCATTAGAAACTATAGAATATGGAACTCTTTGCAACTGAAGATTCTATTTCATGTATAGATTTTACAACTCTTCAACTATTGTTGTATCACAAATGGTTATAAAGTGTGTATATATAGATATACTATTGGTGAAAAAAAATATGACATTATTTTTTTCATTGGTACTAGAAAACAAAACAAAAAATTCCACAGAGATCTCATCCCACTTCCAAGTCAGCCATGGAAGTGGATGAATAATTCATAAAGGTTTCTTATGCTCATCCTAGAGTTTTTGGAACATAAAATAAAAAAATAAAAACCCCTAAATTCTTTGTATCATACCTCGCCACCCAAAATGTCACTACATGTCACAGAACATTTTTTTGATTCCTGTGTACATTACACACTTGGAACTATGTAAATCCCCATCACTACTTTCCTTACTGCTAATAATACATCTATGTGATTCTGAAAGCATATAATTACCTCTATAGAGAATTAATAGTTGGGGACAATCTCCCCAATATAAAGAGAGACACTAATTCTATGGAACTCATCATCATGAATCTGTTCTTATTGAATAATTTTTAGAATAATAGAGTTAAACGTAACCCCGAATAATAAAGAATCAACTCATGACACTCAGACTCCAATACATAATTGTGAAAAAAGATTCATCAAGTTCCACTATACCGAAGATTCTTTCACAACCTATGATGAATGTTTCCTTCTCAACAAATATTTTATGACATTCCATTTTCACAAGGTATATGGGATATTAATCCCAATATATTTCATGTATTCCACCCAACCACTCGCATGGAGATTCAAATATTTTTTAGAGAATACCTAACTAAAGTTATTGTAGTTTAAAAACATGTTAAACCATTCTAAAAGAAGGTAATTCCACCAATTGTTAAGCATGTGCATCAAAAGAGCCTGTTCATGTTCATGGGTTGGATAATTTTACTCATGCGTCCCAATATGCTGAGATCCATAACCAATAGCATGATCACCTTGCATAAGAATGTAACCCAAGTCGTAATCCAGATACATCACATAATACCACATAGCCATGCTTGTCCTCTTCAAGAGTCAACACCAAATTATAAATTAAAATGTGTTTCAATTCGAAAAATAACTCTATCATTTCTCGTCCCATGAAAATATTACTCATTTCTTAGTTAGTCATGTAATCAGTGAATCCAAAATTGAGAACTACATAAAAAACTAGGGATAATACCCAACTAAGTACATGAATCTACAAATCTCATAAACATTTTGTGGTTGTTCCCATGTCATAAAAGCCTTTAACATCCTAGCTAAACAAATCTACCATGTTCCAACAACATGTTTCTCATGAACATCAATTCATTAATCTAGAAATAACCTTTAGAGAAAACGAAATTTGAGTAAGTGATTCCTAAAAAAATCTAGAACATCTCTCAAATGATGCATATGATCCTCCTTGGACCTAGAGTAAATAAGGATTTCATATAAAATGACAATCACAATATGTTCATGATACTCATAGAAAATACTATTCATTAAATGTATAATGATAGTAAGATAAATGGTTAGAACAAAAGGCCTTACAAGGTACACATAATGGAAATACCCTCTCCAAAGTTGTATATTATGATTGTCATATTATTGTAATCTTAATTGATAGTAACCATATTGAAGATCAGTCGTCAGGAACAATAACACCCCCTTCAACTGGTCAACCATATCATCGATATTTTCAAATATATACTTTTTTATTACTTTAAGCCAATTTAAATTCTATTAATCAACACAAAGTCTAAGTGAACCATCAAAATTCCTAGAAAATAGAATCGGTGATACCCACTGTGACATAGTAGGGCTTATAATGACTTTCTATAGGAGATAATCCAAATGAGACTTCAACTATTTTATTTCATATGTTGCAATGTGGTGGGATGTAATAAATAGTGGTTAAGTTTTAGGCACTAGATCATTGAAAAACTCTACCTCTCATACTAGTTGAGTACTAGGGAATATAGTAAGAAAAAACATCAGGATAGTCAATGACAACTAGAGGGAGATCGCCACTCAGTGATTATTACTTGAGTTAAAATGAAAAAACATATCAATATCCCCATATATGGATAGAAAAGTCCAACCCTACTCTACCATGGGTCCCATTTGCATTAAAAGGAATGAAAAAACCCCACCAGTAGCTGTAAAAGAGACACGTCGAAGATAATAGTCATTCAGAGATTTATTAGTAATGAGACAATCCATCCCATTTTTTATTTCAAGATGTTTCATGTCATGAAATGTAAAATACAAACCAAGATGAACATGTGATGGAGACAAAACATTTGTGGGGCTACGAGGAACCTCCTATCCCATCATAAAAAAGGGTTCTAATAATATCCATCGCATATGATAAATGATCTATAGGAATATTTATCATATTAAGAATATATGTTGAAATAAATGAATGAGATGCACCAGTATCAAATAGATAAATCACTAATGGAGAATCTATTATAGTGGTAGCTCTCATAGTCATTGGACCCATATCAGCTTCCTCTAGAGAAGCTTCCAATGCATGAAGAAGCATCATTCTAGATGCATGTGGACAGAACCACGTTAACCATGATGTATTTGATTTCCCTATAGTTTTAACTAGTTGAAATGATCCCATTCTGGTACACATAGTGGAGTATATATCGATGAACTTCTAAAGGTTATGTGAACATCCAAATGAGCCACATATTTGGGGTTCCCTAGTGCAAACCCACTTTGAGATACCATGATTTCTACACTAGTAAAAAATACAAAGCCCTCTTCATGGAATTCCAGGAGGTCTAGAGTGACATTTATATCAATAACCATAATGACAACCATTAAACATATTATTTTAATTATGTAACTCACACTTAATCTAGGAAAAAATTATCTCCTATAAACCGTGACATTCCAACTAGATATATTTAAACCGTTAAATCTCTATCCATCACATTATCATAATAAGGATGCTTCAGAAAGAAAAACTTCTTGTGAAACTTATATTGATGTCCCAATTAAAACCATAGTTTCATCATATTCTAATGTGATATTATCTAAGGTGAAAACTATAGAATCTATGAATGAAATTTGTATACTCTATTACGATCTTATTAGCCTTCTGATATTTGAAAAACTCAATAGACTTAGACAAAAAAATAAAATTTGGAGGAACTAGTCAATGAAACGATTTACAAATTCACTACACACTATTTTGTCATTATTTTTCATCATCACCATCATGTTCAACCATATCCTACTTGATCCCTAAAGGAACATGGTGGAATAATTCACCTTTTTCTCTTCATGTGTCTCCACGAACCCAAACAAATGCTAAATCCTGCTAAATAGGAACTTGTGATGGTGCCTGTCCCAGATCTTGGACAGTTTTCATGATCACCTCATTTAGATTTAGAGAAAAAAGGATTTTATCGCTAAGGATCAATAGTATATTCCTCATGGATCTAATATACACGACTTCATAGAGGCATGATGCTATATAATGTCAGCTGAAAGAATTTGAGATATCAAATTAACACTCAAAGAGTGTGACAAGGGAAATGATTCCAAACATATATATAATAGAATACAATGATTTCATTTAATCCGAGTCTAAATTATGTAAAATACTAGAACTAATCCTCAAGATGAATTTTGTAAACCACCCCTGTGGGATTAAGGCTCATTGTATTGAGATATGGATAAGTAATCAATTTATAATACCTCTTAAGTCATGTAAATATTACACAAAAACATACTAAAATAAAAAAAAAGTTTTTTTACCTACACCATTGATACCAAATTGTGATGAACTGGGACAAGTACCCTAGAAAGATGATAACCGTGTCGGTACTGACATGTCTTGAAGGTCATTCACGATCCCAATTAGTTGGATACTAACACCTAGCATCAACAAATATGAATTTGGGACCAAATCTTTCACAATCCGAAAAAATGAATGATAAACAAGTTAGTATTTATAGAAGAAACAATCCACCGGGAGAAGTATACCTCACATGAAATAGGCATAAACACCCAAAATCACTACAATAATGTACTGGAAAACTAGAAGGTAAACAACCGATATCCCAATGGACACAACCCTACACCCTGAAGAATCAACAAAAAGTACTACCTCTATGTGGCACCTTACCATTACTCGGTCCTAGAATAAGATAATCTGAAACACCCAAAGTAATATATTGGTTGTGTTCTAAATTCCACCTTGGGTCTCACCTAGGATTCTATAATACGATGAAATAATTTTAAAAAACAAATTAATGATTTCATTTTTAAATTAAATAGGCTTGAAATTTCAAAAGCATATTTTAAAAAGTAATTTATTACAATTCATATGGTAAAAAAAATTAAACAAACAACTTAATAAATATTTTATGCAAAACATTTTTTATAAATTTAGAAGTCATTTGTACAATAGTTACGAAGAAATAACATAAATTTTAAATTCAAACACATCATCAACATGGTCATTTACCAAAAGGTACGATATTTCTAGGCTTTGGAACTCCCTCTCACTCGAATAGTTTCATAAAAATATTTGAACACACTACCTCCTTGTACTGGTCAAAGAATACTCATCACCATACCTTCCGGGATATGACCTACTAAATTTAGGTTTTCTACATTTTTTAATGTCATAAAGTGTTGTCCTGAATAACTCATTGACTACCAAGGGTTTCATGTTCTCTAATAACAATAAATTAAAGGAAATTTATTTTTAAACTGTTCAAAAATGAAATTTATCCCATTCATTCATTTTAAAAATGTCAAATTTCTATTTAAAAACAAATTAGGTTTTCAATGATATCATGACTTTTCAAAGAAATAACCATAGTGTTTCTATCAAATCCATTTTATGCCAGTTTTTTAAATATCAATTTTGATTCAATTTGATCAATTAAATATCAGAATTTAAATTCAAAAGTATAAATTCAACAAATTTCTATTGAATTCACAAACACACCCTAATTCAAAAGGAATTATGGGGTTTTCTTGATTTCATTCCAAATAAAAGTAAAACCCCAAATTCAATGGAATTAAATTTCATCTTAAAAATCAAAGAAATTAAATTGAAATCATGAAATTTAATTTAATTCAAATAATTTAATTTAAATAAATCAATTTAGGGTAAATGAAAATCGACCAAAAAATAAAAACCACCCACATATGGACCACATGATCTTAAATCACAAATCCCGGAATAGGTAACTCAAATGAAGAATGTGGGTTGCGAAGATCCGAGAATTAAATTTTTAAGGGAAAAATATTTTCTCATATTTTTGATTCACTTCTAGAGTGGTGTATAGGGACCTAAATAACGTATTGGGAGCCTCTAAGGATGAATAAAATTCTGTCATGTTATACAGGACCTTTGGGCACCTAAAAGGAGGGATTCCGTATTTTTAAAATACTTGTTTGATTTATTATTTTATGTATACAAAGTTTCCTTGGAGGATCTACACAGTTACACAAACTACACCCCATATCCATTCACGAATTGTTTCTAGGAACATGGTTTCTTTTAATGGGGATCATGTTTTTTGAAACCATGAATGAACCATAAAAATTCCACTATATTGGTTTGTTGGGTATGAAAAGGAAGGGCACATGATTTGTTGAAAATAATCCCCAACTGTTAACTAACCAATAACTTACTAAAATTTCCAAAATTTCACAACAAACAACATTAAATGAAACCCATTCAAATCACGATCAAAAGAGTGGTTTAGAAATACATTAAAATAGTGTCATAGTGTTACAATTTTATCATGTGTGTTTTTTCACAGAAGAACCATTATTTAATATTGATTATTATTCAATCATCACATTAATTTTAGTAGTTATATAAATATCATATATAATAATTATATTAATATATTTAAGGTCATTCAGAAAGATAAGTGGATGAAAATAAATAATAACATTTAGTGATATGTAAGTAAAACATATAGATGAACACTTATTCATATTTTTATTCATGGAATAAAGGTAATTAATAATTTAACATCATAATTGAATTATTTTAGTATATTTATCATATATATTCAAACAAATTATACTTATTACCATCCATGTATATAGAACATGATTAAATGGTCACATCACTACATGGATGTGGTAGTCTACATGTAATGATTATCAAAGCTATAGTTTTATAAATGATTGGAAAATAAGAAAGAATATATGATATTAAATTTATTGTAAAATAATTATTTAATTAATATCATATAAAAATGTTAGTTCTATATTTATAAACTTCCACGTAAAATTGTGATGAAATGGAATTATACCACTACATAGAGATAATAACCTTTATGTATGAACAAACAATGCCTTCACTTTTCCTAGGATTAAAAAGAGGTTAAAATGGGTTTTCCATAATCATAATAATGTATTAGAATATTTATGATACTGGATTAATTATCATATAATTGATACAAATTATATTTGTAAAGTATAAGAATAAAAAAATTTAAAAAAGTCGATAAATACATTTACCTCTTTCCCAGTAGAATCCCATTAGATATCCTATTAAGGGATATATATTTGTAATTTTTGAAGGAAAATAAGCTATATTATTTATATGTTATTTTTGTAGATAAATTTTCATGTTTTTTTCAATTTAGGTTTATCAATTTGGTGTAATAAAAAGAAAATAGGGGTGTCCTTTTTCAACTTGTTAATGGTAAATAATGTTGCATTGAATGGAATGGAAACAAATAAATGAACCGTGGGGTATATTTTAATACTTATCCCATTCACATGGTGGAATAAAATATTTTTATGGATTTTAAATCATTTAATAAAATAATATTTATTATAAAATATCAATAAAGTCAGTTTTGGAAGTATTCATAGAATTTGACTTTGAAAAAAACATTAAAATAGTGGTGTTATTATATAAACCTTTTAAAACTCCTTAATATGTTTTATTTATATAAAAATATATTAGTAATGTATAAATCACTCAATAATAAAATTTACATTATTTCAAATCATTTACCTACTTTTTTTGCTTGCATAAGCATTGTGTCAGCATTACATTATAATTTAAGCTAATAAATAAAGCACTATAAATAAAACATTACCATGATAAAATATTAAGTCATATTCAAAATATACATCTAGAAAAAAATATAACCTCCTTTTATAATAATGTTAAAAATTTAGAGAAATTATATTCCTGTTACAAACATTTTTTGTTTATTCATTTATAGATTTAAAATAACGGTGATAATTAATGTTAAATAGAACCAACATGCCATATATATTATTAATTGGTAGAAGTGTCCAAAATAAAACCATAAAATTGGAAATGGCATTTATTGGGTGGTTTTTTAGAACTTATCCCATGTTTGTGACCCCATTTTACCTATTTTACCCATAACAAATTGATAAGTATTTATAATGGTTATAATTCATTGTGACTAAAAATAAAATGGATCTATTTTAAAAATATGTGCCTATATATTCAATATATATTATAAATTTATAATGATTCAATATCTAAAATATTTAGAAATAATTTTTCATATATATTCATAAGAAACATTGAAAAATAGTTTTTAGAAAAATATTTTCTAATTATTAAAAATAAAAAAAAATCCCTAATATTTCTGATAAAAAAGTAATTATTAAGACTATTATATATCAATGGATTTTATAAATGTTTATGAAAAAATTTAAAATATAATTGTACTTTTAAATTATATTATAAAATGGAATGAAATGACAGTATTTGAAAAACTGTATGATTTCACTATTCAATGAAAAATCAATTTTTTTGGAAAAATTCCAAAATTTCACCATATGTTAATTTTGATATGATTATTTCAAACAGAATTAATTTTTTAAAATCGTATTTTTTAAAATTGGATGAAATTATTTATAATTTCAATGGAGAAGTTCAATTTTGAAGGAATATAAATTATTGAATGATAAAATTTCTTCACTAAAAATGGGTGAATATTTCCTAAGTTTTTATCAATAATTTAGTATTTATTAGAATCATTATACAATTATTTCATAATTTTTTTATATAATATTAATACACCTTAATTTAATAACTATGAAATAATTGTGATGTGTAAATAACAATTTTATTTTATTTTATATCACAAATCAATTAATGATTGGAGTGCGTGTTAAGAAATATATGATGCTTATTATTATTTTAATTTAAATTTTCGGTGTGAAATAAATTTCATAATTTCCGGATTTATATTCTTATCTCGCATCCATTTTTAATCACTTGGGTATTATAATTTTCACTTTTATTGATTTACTATTTTTTACATATTTATGTTAGTTTATATGGTTATGTTATCATATTTGATAACATGTTGATGAGGTTATTTTAATCCCCACACAAATAATTTTAGGTCAAACACTTTATATGGTTTCATTTTTATAGATTTTAATATGGTTGTAACATGAATGATAATTAATATGGGGGTTTAGAGTTGAGTAGTTCTAAATAAATAAAAACAAGAATTGTAAAATAAGTCTTTTATATAGATAATCCTAAAGACACTGATCTTAATGTACATTGGTTTGTGTGATGTTTTTGAGATTAATTTTTTATTCATGTTAAATAATAAAATGAATATATTTATTTATCATGTATAACCATAGATAAATTGGATTTGATCCTCAACACACACAAGGAAGGTCATAATGGGATGAAGAACCAAGAATAGCCAATTAAACAAGAAAATCACAAATATATTTCTTAGTAGTGTAGAATTACACAATAATTTGAAAATATAACAATTTAAAAAATAATGGAAGTATAGGGATCCATACCTTCTTCCATGTTAATAATATGACCATAGTTTCATTAAATAACGGGTTTCCACATTATATATTAGCTAGAGGGACCACAAGAATAAAGACTTTTATATTTGGAACATTGGATTTAAAATCATGTGGTGGTTCCTATAATGAAATGCACATCAACTTCAAATTAATTATTGAAATTATAATTTTTTTTAAATAGATAATAAAACTTTATCAATTATATTGATGAAACACCATGTTTTTTTATTTTTTTACATTTATATAATTAATTAAAATAATTTTTTTAATTTTTTAATTTTTATTATCGTCATTATATAAGGTTTTATATAAATATGGAGAAATGATGATGACATTATAATGATCTATATTTTTTAATCAGATACCGTAGGTTATATCTGTCCACAACACATCGTTAATGTTTAATTTTTTTAATATTTTTTCTTTATTAAATGTTTTTTAGAATACTCAAGGCATAGGATCACACATCCCAAAAAAAATGTAATAATGAAAAGATAATGTGAAAGTGATACTAGGGGGATTTAGATTGTCTTGTTTCAGTATAAATCTAATAATCTAAATCCACCATGTCTAAAAAATCACATGACCATAAAAAAGACCAAATCAAGAGATTATTCACAACAGTTTTCATAGATAATTCATCTAATATATAATTAGAATCAGTATAGGCATGTGTAATGTGAATCTAGACACGATCCACATCGTGTATAAATTTTATCCCTTATAAAATAAATTTCCAAGGTATATTTTAGGTCCAAGATATCAAAGCATCCATGATAATGTTTAATTCAGACTCTACCCAAAGATGATTCCAGACAAAGAAAGTAGAAAATGTAATTGTATAATTCATCTTCCATTAATATTCCTCTTATTCCATCCCATTAATTATGAATTATAAGAAACAACCATTTTATATTCCTTAGTGGTTAATAAATACACCTCCCCTACTTAATGGTCCTCAAATCCCATATTCCACACCATCCATGTTCACCATTATCCTGATGAAAGTGTTGGAATCCAATGAAATTTTTTTCTTAATGATGCATTTCATTGAACTAATAGGAATGAAAAGAAATCACAAGGTTTTAAGATGGATGATGTCATTGTCCATTATTATAATCTTAATTTTAGAATCATCCTGTATTTCCCTATGAATTTGAATAATTCCATCATGTAAGGTACTGATCTTATTATCGAAGAACATTCCATTTCACTCCATCTGTAAGACAGTGACAATGTCATCTAATTTTGTAATACAATTATGAATTATATTCTAAATATTCATGTCTCAGTTGATGAATGTTATGAGATTTGAAATTTTTTTTCCCAAGCATAGGTTGTCACAAAAAAATCCACATCAAATATTCTTATAGAGGGTATGTAATGTGGTATCTTGTGATGAAATTTTGGGGGTTTTTTAGAGCCTCCATACATAATGAAAATGTTGAATATATTGAATTTCTCAAAGAATATATTTATTATACAAATGGTTGGTGGTTCATCCATATCGTTTATAAAATTATATTTCTCACTAGGGAAATGAAGCCAATTTGGATGTGCATGACCCACCAATGAAAAAATTCCACATTTCTTTATTTCAAGATGTCTGAGACATTGACATTGAAGTACCCGAATGTATAAAAATTTTAGAATAGTGTTTCTTAGACAATGAATCTATAGTTCTAAAAAATCAATATCACCATTCTATGTATGGGAAGTCCAGTAATATTCTAGACCACATTTTCAATGATTATTTTTTGGAAAAACAATGGACTATCAATTGGCTCTACGACTTGTAATGGAGTAGAATTTGTTTTATCTCAATATGCCTATACACCAACTATTTTCAATTATTCATCAGATCATAATAGAAAAAATTAATATTTTCCCATATATATGGATGAAATTATGTTTTCTATTTTTTCATCATTTTACAAGTGAATCATTCCTAGTGAAATACTGGTGGAACTTCATTATAATTAAATAGATCTAATTTAATTTATTTATAAAAGTATAATTGTATTTTTAGAGATCCATGATTCCCATAAAAACCATTTTTATGGGATTAGTACTTTCTTTCAATGAAATAATGACTAATTTATTACAATGAATACAATGGGTCCATATAAAGTTTGTGAACCTATGGTGGATCCTTTTAATAAAAGAAAAGGTTATATCTACACTGATAAAGAATAAACAAAATCCCAATTTATTGATACGAATGTCGATAAAAAATATCCCTTCATGTGATTTATTATTCACTATCCAACATACCAAATGGGAAATTATTCTTTAATAGATGTTATCAAAGTGGTCACTCATTATTTTCCCCTAAATATAAGAAACCCCATGTAATTAAAGGGTATCATTACAATCTTAACAATAAGTGACCTTGTTGTCCTATTCCTCTTAAAATCTATGAATCCACTTCCATAGATTATTTAAATGTTTTTCAAATATAATGTACCTCCTTGAAATAGTCTCATAATGATTAAAATACAAATTTAGTATCATTGATTTTAATATTTGAAGATTCACCAAAGAGGAGAATGGAACCATTATAAATCAAGGGTGAGAGTGACGATAATTTTCATCCTACATTCATCTATTGGGAAAGAATAATCTTTATTAGATCAATGGGGACCCTGCTCAAGTAGTCATCAACTATGTAAAAGAGGAGGATATAAATGTGGTATCATTTTCTAACAGATCTAAAGGATATAATAGAACCTCTTGATGAGCCATTAATTTTAATGTAAAATTTATAACTCTATAGAATTGTCTGTATCAGTAGAATGAAGCCATTTTATAATCCATACAACTCAATGTTAAGCACGATTAAACCCCATTTAATAGTATCAAGGTCCTTGTAAATATCAATATTTATAGAAATGCTTTTATAAATGGTTTATTCTTTAGGGAATTGATGGACTTAATGAAATGAATGAATAATTATGAATGTTTCATCCATGTAAATATCCAAAAAAAAATTGGGGAAATTATGTTTACAATGACTGTCCCAATTCCTAACAAAAAATTGTTTCTGATAATTTTAGTAATGGTATTCTCTATGGAAATAGTCATGAATTTCTTCATGTAAATATCATAACCCTTATAAGGAATGAATTCAATGAAATGATAATTACTCTCATGCAGTAATGAGGCATAGAAGATTATATCCTTAACAATATCATTAATGTCAACATGTAGGATATCCTAATAAAACATGAAAAACATGTTACTATATCTATCTAATTAAAACATACTCTTAATAATAATAGATGGGAGATATTCCTTGATATATCCACAAAGAGGTGTTATTCATAATTATTGATTATAGTGATATTCAATTAAACATGGAATTTTATCAATCAATTCTGAGCATCTTCAATTATCATAATCTCTATAAAGGCTTTAAAATAACCCATAATCTGTATTGGAAATATAATCTTCAGAGTTGAGGAGGTTGTCAAAAATTTAAAGGGTATTAATAACCTTCCTAACCTTCTTCTACATAACTAATTTATTAATTTTTTTGAGTTCCCATCAATATCCTTTAACCTCATTACATTATATTGGTTCCTCGAAATCCTTTCCTAAAAAAAGATATGTTCATCCAATTAGGAGTAGATTTGAAACTCTTATTAGCAAGATATTTCATTGATATGAAGTCATAGTTTAACAGAAATAAGAGCCTCCCCATCATACTATATTTCATCATCTAATTTAAAAAACGTCTCTATTTTCCTCCCTCTAAGATGAAATTTCACCTCTTTTAGATTTTTTTGAATTTATTCTGTGGTATGCCACAACATTGTATTTCCGAGAAAAATTTCTCAATTTCTCAAAAACCATGGATGGTATGAAAATAAATATAACATTAAAACCCCATGGGTTTAATAAAATTTAAATTCATGAAACACTATGTCTATATGTAGTTTAACATTGTTTTGAGGAGGTAATTATAAACCTGTTATTAAATATAATTTGGCAGCTTCTGTAATTTAAATTTCAAGAAATTGACATCAATGGTCATGATCAATATGTTATTTAGAGTATTATAGAACCAACTTGTATTTTTGGTGAATTGTAACAAACCCTTATTAATAGTAATATGATCCTTATGAATAGTAAATCATATTATTATTTTACTATCTTACTATTATAAAATAATGTGATATTGATATACTTTTCGAGGAGATATAAAATCTGTTATAGTTTTTAAATTATTATTTTTGGAATAAAATATGATTTTATTATTCATATATAGAATATAAATCTCAAAAAATGGGGTTCATTTTTGAATTCTACACATTGAAAAATTGTTAGGCTGAATATTTGGAAAATTTATGATATTTTTTTATTTTTGGAATAAAATATGATTTTATTATTCACATGCTCTATTTATGATTTAGGGCCACATGGATAAAGACTATTCATGTAATGACCCAAAGTTTCATTAATAGAAATCCCTCTTCATCTAATTAAATGTATCATTATGTAAAATGTTTATATAAAATGGCAACTTATTTGGTTTTATGTTAAGAATTGTGACCATTGCTTTTATAGCCGTTGAACAGAGATCACAAGATTAGTATAAATATTGGGATATAACAAATCCAATTTACTCAGACAAAAGAATCAATGGCCTTATCCAGTAGAATTTCTCCATACGAAGCCCATTTTTCGGAGCTCGGAAAAGAGGTGGCGTCCTTGGGCTTCACTCTTGATCAAGCCCAACCTGAGCTTCATCATGTCAAGCTCGAACATGACCTTCTACAGGAAAAGTGGAAGTTGATAGAGATTACCACACGAGGGAAGTTATCCGAGCCTCCCAAGATTATGTCACCATCGCGCACCTTACCCTTAGGTCTTATGCGGTTTTTTAAGGGGTTGTGTTACAAACCACTAGTACTATGTTCATGGACATTCTTTTTGTATATAATAATGAATATTCTTTCTTGTCATTATTGATACATTGTAAATAGTTTTTAAAGTAAAAATAATGTTTTTAGTTATTATTTAATTAATAAATATATTTAATTAAATTAAGGGATTTTTATATTAAATAATATTTTAATAAAATGTTATTATTATTATTAAATTAATTTTATTATATACAATGATCATATAATTTTATGAACGCAAATGTTATTTTTATTAAGGTTTGAAATCCATTTTGGTCAAAACTCGTGAATTTTCGATAAATGTCGGTTTTTATTTTAATAGTGAAAATTAACATATTTAGAAAATTATTTAGATAAAATAAATCTTATTTCTGTAATCAGGATGTGGAAATTATCCAACAGTGAATTTTTCATAATATTTTGAGACAGTCAAATATTTGGGTTAAAATTAATTACCGTTTAAATATATTATGTGTTTTATGATATCATAATGACCCAATAGTGATTTAATAAAATACTATAAGCTTTATTATTGGCCAATATATGTTTTAAAATTAAAATAATGTGATTTTGGGTTTGTTTAACTTACTTTTCGAAGCATTAATGGACCCCTCAAGACTTATTAAACACCTTGTCTTTTTAAATTGTTTTCCATGGGAGTGTGACTCACCTCCACATAAGAAACCCTATTATTTTAAGAAGTTAGGACGTTGGCCTTATAAAATATATTTTTTCTCTTCCCTTTTCCAAAAACCATGGGCAAAAACCATTGTATGGTTTGTGGTTTGGATTAATTTATTGTATGGAGTCCCAAACCTAAATAATAATGAATTCCTTCACCATTCTGATATAAACCCACCCAAGATCCAACTTCCTCCTCACTCAAAGAATTTGGAGCTCGTCCAACCTCTTCCCTACTCTCTCTAGAATCCTCCCAAGGTGCCCCAATCTCCCAAGAAGCCTCTCTCAAGCCTCTCTCAAGCCTTTGGAAGCACACTTCCAAGTAAGGGTTTTTCATCCATTCACTTTATCTCCAACTTTCTTAATATTGTTATGACCTTTTAATTTCAATTATAAATGATTGGGTATGGTTTTGAACCTCCCCCATACTGACCTCTTATTGTTTGAATGATGGGAGACACCTTTTTCTCTCATTAAATTCCTTCCATGTACACCCGTTACTATGTCAAAATTCCGAAAGGAACTTCTCTCTCCTCATTTACATTCAAGCAATACTTTTGTATCATGAATATAAATTACATTACAATTGTTTGGCCATGTATTTATATGATCTCATTACTGTCCATTTCATGTAAATATTATGAGACACCCCTTTATCTCTCATCAACCATTTTTATGAATCCTTATGTCACACCGATACGCTGCCGAAATTGCACCTATTTTCTAAGCCAATGCCATTGTGTAGTGAATATCATCCCCATTCCTCGATCAAGGGTATTCATCTTAATGCACACCTAATTATTGATTATAAAGTTCCATGTATGAATTCCACATTCCTTTATCAGGGAAAAACGATTATGTTTAATGAATCCATGTTTTGTGATCCATGTGGCACACTTATGCATGAAATGAAATGTTTAAGAAGGGTGCCTCCATATAGCACTCCAATTCATTGGGTGAAGTATAGTATCATGATACGTCATGTGCAATGAGTGTTGTCTCATGCTAAATTCAAGTGCAACGAGGGTTTACTCGTGATTCATGTGCAATGAGGATTTACTCATCCTCCATGCGAAATGAGTCTTGGGTCATGCTAATTCCATGTTAAGTGTTGTTGCCACATTTCCATGATATGATTATCATGATTTATCATGCCTTTGTCTTCATGTTACTCTTTTTCTCTATTTATATGCATAATGTATAACATTTATTGTACTCCTCATGTTATTCCATGTGTATTCCCTTACTGGGCATTATATCTCACCCTTTTCTTATGCATGTCCTCAGGTTATCCCATGCAATGCTATGTATGGGGGAATGTGGAGGTCATGTAAAGGATGTTTTCAATAAAAATGTTGTATTTAGTATTTTAAGTTTTTATGTAATGACCCTAAGCCCAAAATACACTAATCAACTTGATCTTCTTTGTTGTTTCAAGTGAAGTTTTATGTAATAAATCATGTTTAAGTTTGTAATTAAAAGCAGGGTTGTCATAGCTGGTATCAGAGGATAGGTTTAGTTATTTTTGGGATTGGGATTAAAAAACCCTAGTAAAGACTTCGATACAAGACTAAGTCTAATAAAAACTTCCCTATGTTTTGGTGAGTATTTATTGAGTACTTTATCAAGAAAATACATCCATATCTAGATACAAGCAGGTAGAGGCGGCTCTGGAATAGATGTATCCTAGGGGTAAAACCTGAAAACACCGCTTTGAGCTAGAATCGAATGGGATCTGGTGCACAACAATGATCCTTGCAGCAGTCTTGGTTACAACACTCCTGGGGGATATTTTTTAATAAATTCAAAATCTCAGTTTTAACCCTTATTAAGGGAATTAAAAAAATACCCCTAAGAATATATGTTAGAAAGTAGATCATGAAAAGCCCAGATTGAGGCCTATTGACTCATGAGTTAAGGAAATAAAAGTTTATTTATAATTAATCAAACTTTTTCTTTGGATTACCCTTTATGTGTTACCCCTAACATTCCTTTTATTCCAGCCAATGGATTGTAATAGGAGTACACGGGCTAACAACTGACGTGAAGATCAGTATGATGACTGTACTAATGAGATGCCCAATCCAATGGGAGCCGGAATCACGAACTTTGTCACGCTTCACTCTCAGCTAACTCATGTTTTGAATAGAAACACGGGTCAAGAGGAACGTTCAACCCCCCATAAGAAATAATATGTCTCTATCGAGAGCTTCATGAGACAAAGGACTCATACTTTTACTGGATCCTCTGATGCCACCATCACTAAAAAATGGATCAACTCCAATGAAAAGACCTTCTCCATCCTTCAATTTTCTAAACAAGAGAAGGTTCTCCGGGAGGCTTATCGTATGGAGGGTGAAGCTGATCAATGGTGGACGTTGATCAAAAATACGAAGCCTGAGGAGGAGATCGAGGCGTTGGAATGGAAGTATTTCCGGATGATGGTTGTTGATAAATATTTTCCGCGCACCCTCCTGTTTAAGATGGAAAGTGACTTTATTTCCCTCAAGAAAAAGGAAATGCATCTGTTGGAGCGTACGAGGAAAACTTCACAATGCTTGCACAATATGTTTCTGGATTTATCGTTACCCCCAAATGAAAAGTTGACCACCTCTTTGGTGGGCGGAAGCCTAGCCTACAGAAATCATTAGTGCTCCGTGACTTCGAAAGCTAGGAGGAAATTTTCTGATGTGCCCTAAAGGTCAAAATGGAGATTGGGATTCATAAGTGTATCATGGGGACAAGAAGCGTAAGGTGGACATCAATTCTGGCTGTCTGATGGATAAATACAACGGTTCTAAGAAGATCCAACACCCCACTTTCCAAAATTTTGGAAAGAAGCACCATGGAAATTGCCTCAAGGGGATGAGGAAATGCATTAGGTGTGGAAGATAAGGGAACCTAGCTATTAACTATTGGCATGAAAGACCCACGGTTGCAACAGAGGAGAGGAACGATCCGTTCGAACCTCAACACATTGTTCAATGCTACTAATTCAAAGAACTGGGACATTTTTCAAATCAGTGACCTAATCCAATGGTTTTAAGAGGCAACCAACAACCTCCAAGGAAGCAAGGAATAGATTTTTACATCACTTATACTGAAGTGACCCCCGAAAATGATGTGGTGATAGGTACACTAGTTATTCATTCATGAATAGCGAACATACATTTTGTTTCAGGTTCTATGAATTCTTTTATATATCGAAAGTTTAGTAGAAAAATCCCAGAACCACCACAAATTATGGAAGTGAAGATGTTGAAGAGTACAAAAAATGGGAAAATCATTGCATCCCATGAATATAAGTCCTCCCCTGTTATAATTTGTGGATTGAATTTCCCAGTGAACCTCATCATACACCCTCTGGTGGAATTTGATGCAATTCCTGGCATTGATTGGCATTACTTATATAGAGCCACCATAAATTTTCGGGAAAGGGAAATCACACTCTATATGGATAATAGACCCCTGATTATTTACAAGTGTAAGGAGGAAGATGAATATTATTTAGCTCCATCACCTCATGCATGGATATTACTACCCTATGAGCACGCGTATCTGGATCAGATGATTGAGTCTAAGGAAGATTCCATCCTTGATGAAATGCCTATTGTGAGGGAATTATATGAAGTGTTTCCCGAGGAACTTCCTAGTCTTCTTCCTAGAAGAGATGTTTAATTCTCAATTTAACTTATACCAGTGGCTCTTCCAATATCCAAGAATCCATATACAATGGATTTCGTGGAGTTTGAAGAGCTGAAGAAACAACTACAGGAGAATCTGGATAAAGGGTTTATACGCCCAAGTGCTTCACCATGGGGTGCACCAGTCCTCTTCATTATGAAGAAGGATGGGTCAATGTGGCTTTGCATCGATTATCATGAACTTAACAAAATCTTGATAAAGAACAAGTATCCTCTGCCAAGGATCGATGACTTGTTTGATCAGCTGCATGGAGCACAATAATTCTCCAAGGTAGATTTTCGGTTGGGATATTATCAAGTAAGGGTGAAGAAGGAAGATTCCCCCAAGAATAATTTTCATACAAGATACGGGCATGATTAATTCATAGTAATGCCATTCAGACTCAGTAATGCTCCAGAAATCTTCATGGACTTGATGAATAGATTCTGTAGAGATTACCTCGACAAATTTTTTATAGTATTTATAGATTATATTCTAATATACTCCAAAACCAAGGAGGATCAAGAGGATCATTTAAGAACTGTACTAGATAATTTGTGCAAGGTGAAGCTCTATGAAAAGTACAAAAAGTGTGATTTCTGGTTGAAGGAGGGCTTATTCTTGGGCCATATCATCATAAGAAATGGGATATCTGTGGATCCCTCCAAAACAGATGCAATTGAGGGATGGCTGAGGCCAACATCAGTAATGAATATCTGTATCTTCTTTTGGTTATCTAGATATTATCGAAGATTTATGAGAAATTTATCATGATTGTCACACTCTCTTACCAAGCTAACTCGAAAGGGATTAAAATTTTCTTGGAGTGATGAATGCGAATAAAGCTTCAAGGAGTTGAAAAGGAGGCTTATCACTGCGCCTGTGCTCACTTTAACCACAAGTGGGGAACTTTTTGTGGTATTCAGTGATGCTTCAAAGAAGGAATTAGGTCGTGTCCTATTGCAGAATGATAAAGTGATATCCTATGCCTCAAGGCAGTTGAAAATCCAAGAGCGAAACTATCAAACGCATGATCTTATGTTGGAAGCGGTGATATTTCCCTTGAAAATATAGTGACATTATCTATATGGGGAAAAATGTGAGATATATATTAACCACAAGAGTTTTAAATATATATTCACACATAAAGAGCTTAATATGCACTAGAGAAGATGGATAGATCTAATCAAGGATTATGACTGTTCAATACATTACCACGCTGGAAAAGCGAACAAGGTGGCAGATAAACTAAGTAGAAAGGACCCAACAATTATATCAATGATGAGAATTGAGAAGGATCAAATCTTCTTAGACATGATGAATATGGATGTGGGAATCATAAATAAGGGAGATTCATCAATCCGTTCACAAATGATTGCTCAACTGTCACTTTTGGAATGGTTAAAGGATGCTCAGAAGGCTGATGTGGGATTTTAGTAAAAATTGGAAGCTATCAAAAAAGGTAAATCCTCAGAGATTAATGTTAATGAAGAAGGAATTGTGCGGCTTGGGAAAAGACTATGTGTTCCATAATGTCTGGAGCTGAAGAAGGAACTTTTGGATGATTCACATAGTTCAAATTTCTCTATTCACCCAGGAAGCGCAATGATGTATCGAGATCTCCGAGAAAACTTTTGGTGGAATAATATGAAGAAGGAGATCGCTAAATATACATCAAAGTGTCTGGTGTGTCAGAAAGTGAAGGGAGAGAGGAAGAAGTCTAAGGGGATGATTCAACCATTGCCTATACCATAATGTAAATGGGAGAACATCACCATGGACTTTGTCACTGGACTTCCAAGGACATCCAAAGGCAAAAATGCAATCTGGGTTGTTTTGGATCGTCTTACAAAGACTGCACACTTAATTTCTATTCGGGAGGATTTCTCATTGGATCAACTGGCATAGATATATATCATGGAATGGTTAAGGTAACATGGAGTACCACTATATATTGTGTCTGACCGAGATCCAGGATCCACCTCTATTTTTTGGAAGAGTCTTCAACATGCTCTAAATACTGAAATGAACTTCAGTATGGCCTATCATCCACAAAATGATGGCCAATTCGAGTGGACTATCCAAACACTTGAGTAAATGTTGAGAGAATGCTCAATGGACTTTAAAGGAGGATGGGATCAACATTTTTCTCTATTTGAGTTCTCTTATAATAAAAGTTTCCACTCGAGCACCCAAATAGAACCATATGAATCCCTTTATGGGAAACGGTGTAGAACACCGGTGTGTTGGGATGAGTTCGGTGAACATAGGCTGCTTGGACCGGAAGTGGTTGAGGAGAAGGTGGAGAAGGTGAAAACCATTCAGCATCATATCAAGGTAGCCCAGAGTCGACAGAAGAGTTATGAAGATAATCGTCGATGAGACCTTGAGTTTAAAGTTCAAGACATGGTGTTTCTACGCATATCTCCATGGAATATGTTCATGAGGTTTGGAAAGAATGGGAAGTTAAGTCCAAGGTACATCGGCCCATTCGAGATTCTTGGTCAAGTTGGGGCTGTGGCCTATCGATTAGCACTTCCACCTACCAGGCCAAAGTGCATGATGTCTTTCATGTACCCTCTTATGGAAGTGCATACCGGACCCTTCACATGTACTCTCCTATAAGGTGGTAAAGCTGGAGGATGACCTTTCTTATGAGGAGAAACAAGTGAAGATCTTAGATCGTAGAGTAAAATTTCTAAGAAATAAGAAAATGCCCCTCGTGAAGGTGTTATTGGGAAACCACAAGTTTGAAGAAGCAACTTCGGAATCGGAGGAAATGATGAAGCAGACTTACCCACATCTGTTTTAGTGCGGGAAAAGGAAATTTCAAGGGAGAAATTTCTTAAGGGGGGAATATTGCAACGAACCAATGTTTCATTAATGGAAATCTCTCTTGATCTAATTAAATGTATCTTTATGTAAGTTTTTTATATAAAATGTCAAATTCATTGGTTTTATGTTAATAATTGTGACCATTTATTTTATACCTGTTGAACAGTGATCAAATTATTTGTATAAATATAGGGATTTAACAAATCCAATTTACTCATACAAAAGAAGAAATGGACTCATCCAGTAGAATTGTTCCATACGAAGCCCATTTTTCAGAGCTTGGAAAAGAGGTGGAATCCTTGGGATTCACTCTTAGCCAAGCCCCAGCTGATCTTTATCATGTCAAGCTCGAATGAGACCGTCTACGAGAAAAGTGGAAGTTGATAGAGATTACCACATGAGCTATGTTATCCAAGCCCCCCCAAGAGTCTGTCACCATCACACACCTTACCCTTAGGTCTTATGTGGCTGTTTTAAGGGGTTATGTAACAAACCACTAGAACTATGTTCATGTACATTATTTTTTTATATAATAATGAATATAATTTCTTGTCATTATTAATACATTGTAAATAGTTTTTTAAGTAAAAATAGTGTTTATAGTTATTATTTAATTAAGAAATATATTTTATTAAATTAAGGTATTTTTGAATTAAATAACATTTTAATAAAATATTATTATTGTTAAATTAATTTTATTATATATAAATGATCATATAATTTTATGAATGAAATTGTAATTATTATTAATGTTTGAAAGCCATTTTTGTCAAAACCCTTGAATTTTTGATAAATGTCGGGTTTTATTCTAAAAGTAAAAATTAAAATATTTAGAAAATTATTTAGATAAAATTAATGTTATTTCTGGAATCAGGATGTCGAAATTATCCAACAGTGAAATTTTTCATAATTTTATGAGATAACCAAATTTTTGGGTAAAAATTAAATACCGTTTAAATATATAATGTGTTATATGACAACATAATGACCCAATAGTGATGTAATAAAATAATATATGCTTTATGTTCGGCCAATATATGTTTTAATATTAAAATAATGTGATTTTGGGTTTGTTTAACTTACTTTTAAAAGAATTAATGGACCCCTCAAGACTTATTAAACACCTTGTCTTTTTAAATTGTTTTCCATAGGAGTGTGACTCACCTCCACATAAGAAACCCTATTATTTTATGAATTTCAGACTTTGGAATTATAAAATATATTTTTTACTCTTCCCTTTTCCAAAAACCATGGGAAAAAACCATGGGATGGTTTGTGGTTTGGATTAATTTAATGTAAGGGGTCCCAAACCTAAATAATAATGAATTCCCTCAACTTTCCTATATAAACCCACCCAAGATCCCACTACCTCCTCACTGAAAGCCTCTGGAGATCGTCCAAACTCTGCCATAATCTTTCTATAATCCTCCCATGGTGCCCCAAACTCCCAAGAATCCTCTCTCAAGCCTCTCTCAAGCCTTTGGAAGCATACTTCCATGTAAGGGTTTTTCTTCCTTTCACTTTCTGTCCAATTTTCTTAATTTTGTTATGCCCTTTTAATTTCAATTATAAATGCTGGGGTATGTTTTTAACCCTCCCCCATACTTCCCTCTTATTTTTTAATGATAGGAGACCCATTTCTCTCTCATTAAATGACTCCCATTTACACCCGTTACTATGCCAAAATTCCAAAAAAAACTTCTCTCTCCTCATTTACATTCAAGAAATACCTTTGTATCGCGAATCTAAATTCCATTTAAATTGTTTGGAATTGTATCTATATGACCCCCTTACATTCCATTTCATGTAAATTTGATGAGACACCCCTATCTCTCTCATAAAACATGTTTATGAATCCTTATGTCACGCTGTTACACTGCTGAAATTGCACCAATTTTCTAAGCCAATGCCATTGTGTAGTAAATACCATGCCCATTTATCCATCAAGGTTATTCACGTTTATGAACATTTACTTATTGATTAATAAGTTTCCATGTATGAATTCCAGATTCCTTTATCGTGGAATAAATGATTATGTTTAATGAATCCATGTTTTATGATCCATGTGGCACACTTATACATGAAATGAAATTTTTAAGAAGGGTGCACCCTTATAGTGCTCCAATGCATTGGGAAAAGTATAGTATCATGATATTTCATGTGAAATGAGTGTTGACTCATGCTAAATTCAAGTGCAATGAGGGTTTACTCGTGCTTCATGTGCAATGAGGATTTACTCATGCTCCATTTGCAATGAGCCTTGGCTCATGCTAATTCCATGTTAAGTGTTGTTTCCACATTTCCATCTTATGATTATCATTCCTTATGTTTCCATTATGTTCATGTTTCTCTTCTTCTATATTAATATGACTAATTTCTAACATGTATTTTACTCCTCATGTTATTTCATGTTTATTCCCTTACTGGGCTTTATAGCTCACCATTTTCTTATGCATATCCTCAGGTTATCCCATACAATGCTATGTACGAGGAAATGTGGTTTTCATGTAAAGGAAGTTTTCAATAAAGATGTTTTATTTCATGTTTTATGTTTTTTTGTAATGATCCTAAGCCCCAAAGACACTAAACCAATCAATATTCTTTGTTGTATCATGTGATGTTTTATGTAATAAATAATGTTTAAGTTTGTAATAAAAAGTAGGGTTGTCATAATTCATAGTATTGAGAAAAAAATATTAAACTAATGAATAAAATAATGATTAAAATAATGGAAAACACATATTCACCTCAACTATAAATACCACCATAAACCCCTCTTTATCTAACACCTCTCAATATTTTATCATTGTCTAAATTCTAAAAGATCCCCTCCCCAGGCCCTTCCCCAAGACCAAGACCACCTAGTCTTACGAATATCCTTAAGGAGGATCTCAATGAGAAGAGATCAAGAGGTTATAATCCTCTTTCATTTTCATTTGTTTTTATTTCAATTCCTTTTATTTTCAAAAAATCTCATCCCCTACCATTATCCAAGAGGCAAAAAAGATTCATAATATTTTATATTCTGAATTTTATCATGTTTATGAAAAAAAATAATTCATTAGACTTCCTATCCTCATCCTCTTATTCTAAAAAGATTAACACTATATGTGATGTGCAGATATACAAAAATCGTTAGATTATGTGTTTTCATATTCTATTATTTCCTTAAAATATTGTTATAAAAACATTTTAATGGTTGAATAAGATTGTAATGCGTATGAAATATCCTCTTTAATTTTATGGAGTTAACATATATACATAATATTATGTTATATAATGAAACTACTTCGTGATTTTCCAAGAACCACCAAAATGAGATAAATTAATATCCCTAATTATTTATCTCATAATATTTCCTCATAGAATAAAAATAAATTATTTATGGAATAATTTAATATAATAGAAAAACATTAATACCGTTTCATTCCATTTCCATATTTCACATCTATTCGACATGAGAATCTTGTACGAACCGACCATAGAAATCCTGTAAAGACCACACCTGACACCATGGAAAGAACAAAATATTATTAATTAATTGGTGGAATAGTGTTCTAAAATGATAATATAAGATGTTATAGACATCAATATGTTTCTTAAAAAGACTATTAAATTTTTTTTAACCCAAATACAAGATGTTTAAACATGTTTAATGTAAGACAAACATGAGGTATGGGAATTTGTAACACAATTTCAATTTTTTGGGATAAATTTATACTTCAGTAATTTCGTGTTACTGAGATTAATTTTGTAATTAATTTTTATTTATATTATGTTTCATGATGTGTATTTGTAGTTTATACACATATTACTTTTATTATATTAATTATGTAATTAATTATAATATATTTTTAAGGTACTTTCCTTTAAAAATCCTCTTTTAAAATTATATTTTTCAAAATTCAAAAGCAATGTTTTTATGCAATTATTCCTATATTATGATTATGTTATGGATCTTTGTAATTTTTTATGATGAAGAGTGGGTCTTATATCTCCCTTAAAATCATTTGGTATATGTATGTTAGAGGAATTTCATATGGTTACTCCATGTGTAACTGAGATGGTGACACCATAATGAAGCCATTGGGGTTACTTTGCAAGGTATCCATGAGGGTAAAAAAACACAAGGTATCCATGAGGGTTAAAATTTAAGTAAGTAATTCCCCATGATACAATTATTCTATATTTATGTTTTCTTTGATTTAAATAAATCTCATGTTTCTCAAAGTATGTATATTATTTTCTAGGGGTGAGAAGTATGTATTTGTGAAAATGTTTTCAGATGATTATATGTATTCATGGACTAATGGTTTATTTCATTATTTTAATAAAAATTACTAATCCTTTTATGATCATCCCATGATTTTAAATGACTTCCACATGTTATAAAGATGTGTTAGACAATGAAGAATGTCAATTTAATTGTTATGAATATTTTTCAATGAAATCATGTTGTAGTTTTGTGTTTAAAATTTTATGATTTGGAAGAAATGGATAATGTTTTAATGGCCCCAATTTTTTTTTCTTATTGGTTGATATGTATTAGATATTTCCTAGTTTTTTAGACCTCTAAACTGGAAATACCTTTGGGAATATAATGAACTAAAATCTAGTTTAATTTACTATAATATTTAATGTTTAAGGCTGATGCCTTGTAGTAGGTATCAGAGCAAATTTTGAATAACCTTAAGGGTTATAATGATTCTAATAGAATAAAATCAATGATTATGAAATTATGTTGATACTGAAATGATATAGAATTAAATGATTATCTATTTTCTTTATCTAGGATATGTCTGTTCAGAATGGGATTTTAGAAAATAATCATGGAAGCTGAGGTTGGACAAAACTGAGAGACTCATATCTTTCTATATCCACAACGAATAATAGTAGGAATTGTAATTGAGTAGTTTGTGATAGTAATGGATTGGTTGATGTAGACAATAATTGTTTCTGGCCTCCACATAAGAGAACAACCAGAGATACCATAAAGGAACATGATGATAGTGGATCATTTTATGAGGAAAAACCATCCTTCTTTTATTGGATCTTCTGACCCATTAGCAACTAAAGGGTGGATTAATGCCCTTTAAAGGATATTATATGTTATGGGATGTTTAGATAACAAAATTTAAGTGTTTCTATTTATTTTTTTAAAGTCTAACATATCAGCTATGGTCAGTGGTCAAAACTGTTAGGGATATAGAGGTGATATATAACTTAGAGTGGGATGGATTTAAAAGTATTTTCCTTGAAAAATATTTTCCAATAGTGGTTAGGCTTAGGATATAGAGTAAATTTAGTGAATTGATGTAGAATGAGGGAGATTCAATGGTCATGTATGAAGAGAACTTCACATAAATAGAGAGGTGTGCTCCAAATCATATTCTAGATCTTGATAGAAAAATAAACCATTTTTACAAAAAAAATTATATCCAATATATTGAAGGGCATTAAATTCAGGTGAGTTCAAAAGTTTTACGAAAATTTTCCAATGTGAGGAGAGGGGAGAAACGGATTTTTTGGATGACCACATAATAGTTGAAAATAAACAGAATAATAGGTCTATATGGAATGTGATGAATAAGAATAAATCAACAAAATATAATGGTAACAAAGTTCAGTTTCTTGTTTTTGATATGTGTGGTAAAAGTTACCCTAGGGAATGCATTACCAAAATTAAGAAGTGTTTTCAATGTTGAATTTGTTGTAATATGGCCCGAGATTGGTTTAAAAATAATCTTAAGACTAATCCAGATAGTAAAAATATATTGTGTTTTAAATGTGGTGATATGGTTCATTATGAAAATTCCTATCCAATGAGAGATCCAAAATACCCAAAGAATCCAGACTATAAGAAGAAAGGTATAATGAGATCCATTGTGACAAAGTTAGCATATTTTGGTCCATCCAATCAAGTTGAATCAGGTACCTAGTTTGTTTACTCGGATTTCTCTTAAGTTTTGTTCTATACAGAGTCTCTTCATAATGGAACTTTGTTTTAAGGAGGTAGTTATAAACTAGATGTTAAACATAATTTTTCTGGTTCTATGATTTGAATTTAACAAAAATAGATATCTATGATTGTGATCAGTAAGTTATTTGGAGTCTGGTTGATCCAACATTTTTTTGAATAGTTACACAAGGTTATCAATAGTAATATTAATAGTAATATGATCCTTATTATTTGTAAATCAAATTATTAGTTTATTTACTTAATGTTATAAGATAATAAAAAAATGATTAATTTTTCAAGGTGATATAAAATCAGTTGTAGTTTTAATATTGTTTTTTTGGAATAAAATATGACATTTTTAATCATATTTAGAAAATTATTTTAAAAAATGGAGTTTAATTTTGATTTCTAAACATCGAAAAAATGGTTATGGTGAATTTTTGGGATTTTTTTGAAGTTCGTGAATTTTTGATGAATAATAAAATATGGTAATATACCATATATATATCATGAATTAATTACACTATTCCTATTCATAGGCTTGATCAAAATATTAAACTAATTATTAAAATGATGGTAAACCCCTCATCTCCTCATCTTTAAATACCACACACACCCCCCTCATTCTCTCACACCTCTCAAACATTGATAATTTTATTAATTATGAAAAATATACTTCCCATGTCCCTTACCCACATCTAAGACATGCTGGTCTAAGAAATGTATTAACGATGATCTCATGTAGAAGAAATTAGGAGGTAAGAATCATCTTTAATTTTCATGTGTTTTCTATTCAATTCCCTCCCTTTTCATAAACTAACTTCCCCTCCCCTTATCCAAGTGGCATGAAAGCTCCGAAATATTATTTAATTTGGATTTAATCATTTTTATGAAAAAAATTATCCATCATTCTTCCTCTCCTCTTTCTTCTATTCTAAGAATACAAGCACCATCTGTGATGTTCAATTTACCAAAATCATGGATGATGTGTTTTCATTTTCCATTACCTCCTTCATAAACGGATATAAAACCATTTTAATGGTTGGAATAGATAGTAATGTTTATGATATTTTAACTTTCATGTTTTTTAGTTAACATATATACATTATATTATGTTATATTATTAAACTAGTTCGTTATTTTAAAAAGAACCACCAAAAAGATCTAAATGGATATCCCAAATGTTTTATCAAATGATTCATTATCATACCATATTAAAAAAATTATTTATGAAATAATTTATTTTTATGGAATCATATTACTACTCTTTAATTAAATATCTAATTTTTCTCTTCCATTCAATAGGAAAATACTTTACAAACCGACCATGTAAATCATGCACAGAACGTACTCGAAACAATGGAATGAACAAAATATTATTAATTAATGGATGGAAGGATGTTAAAAAGTTATCATATAAGGTGTTATAAAGATCAATACGTTTCATTAAAATAGTAATAACACTCTTTTATCCATAACAAATGAGTTTTAAATATGATTAATGTATGAAAAACCTGATGTAAGGGAATTCTTAACTCAATTGATATTCTATGGGTTAACCTTCTAATTTATAAATTATGTTCTATTGAGGTTATTTGTGTAATGAATATTTGTTTATATTATACATAATAATTTGGATTTAAAGTGTATAAACATCATCCTTTCACTCTATTAATTTTCACTTTAATTATATTATATTTGTAAGGGACTTTCCATGAAAAATCCTCTTTTAAAATTCATATTATAAAATTCAAAAGAAATGTTTTTATGAAATTATTCATGTATTATTATTATGTTCTGGATATTGAGAATTTTTTATAATGAGGTTTGAGACCTATATCTCCCTCAAATTCAATGGGTATGAGTAATTTGGAGGTTGGTAGTATGGTTAGACCAAGTGTAATAGTGATGGAAACATCATATGGTAATCGTGGGGGTGAAAATGCATTGTAGGCATGATGGGGATAAATCATTAGGGAGCCACATGGATTAAAAATTCAGAAATTAATTACCCAATATATCCATACACCCAATTTATGTTTTATAATATTTATGGAAATATCATGTTTCAAAAAGTATGTATATGATTCATTGTGGGTGAGAAGTATATCTTTCTGAAAATTATTTCATATGTTTATAATTATTCGGGGACTGATGATAAATTTCCTTCTTTTTATATCCCTTACTAATCTTTTTATTCACTTCCAATGTTTGTAATTTTTTTCCATAGGTTATAAGGATATGAAATAGAATGTATGAAGTTAAGGTAAATGTTATGAACATTTTTCAATGAAATCATGTTATTTTTTGGTTTTTGAAAAATAATATTTTGAAATAAATGGATATTATATCAATGGTACCCACTTTGTATTCTAGTGTGTGATATGTTTGAGGTATGTACAAACTTTGTATAACTATTAACTAAAATGATCATTAGAAATTTAATGAATGGAAATCTAGTTTAAACAATGAGAATATATAATGTTTAAGTCCATGGACATATAATAATGTTTTAATGGAAATAGATCTGGCATTATAGAATTTGGATTGAGAGAAACAATATGAGGAGTGTGGTTTAAATTAAATATACAAAGAGTATATCCAAAAACAAATACCAGATTGGTATCCAAAAAAATTGGAATAACCTATAAATAATGACGTCTTATATACAATTCATTGTTTTTTTTCTTTTATCATTAGTATACCTAGTAATCTGGACTTCAATAAGATTACATTTATTTTTAAATGATCTATATTCTGGAGGTTCATTCATAGTTTAATTAGACCACACACTCTCTTCAATACATATAATGAATTTTAAATATATAATTAATATCCAATTATAAGAGTGATTGGATACTTTCTGAAGATCTATCCAATGCCCCCTAATAATTGTGTAAGTGATTCTTTAATAAATGAAATAAAATATAATGATATGACCATCCACATAAATTTAGAAGTTCATATTCTTTAATTTTTTTCATATGATAAAAATATTACAGATAGATGTTTGAGGACCCAAAGGGTTTCTATGGAACCTTTATTGAGGTTATTAAGTGAGCCTCAGTAAAATATATTATTTTATGAATATTCCTTTCGGTTCAGGAATTACAACATTAAGAGGATATATAAAGCTAATAAATTGTATATGGTTCATCGTAGTTAGTTCATTAAAAAGTCATTGAAAATTATAGAATAATAACATCATTGTTGGAGTGTCCCCCTCCTAACACTTATATAACCTCCCAAAACCTAAAGTAAATGATCCTGGGCTGAAATCCTGAGTATTACATTTCTGGATTTAATGTGGATAATTGTGACCCAAATTTGTTCATCCCAAACTTTTATCATAAGAAGGAAAACTTGCAAATAATAAATTATTGAGAACCTTTTAGGTTTAGAGATTTTTATAATTAGAAAAAACTCCTTCATAAAAAATTAAAATGAATTAAAATGAAAATTTATCCCAATTAACCAAAATTTTCATTTTCACATTAGGTTATAAAAAGTATCCTTTTGAAATATTTTATATACATAAATCATTCATCCTAATTCTTTATAACATGGGGAAAAGGAAACATAAGAAGGGTGAGTTAAAATGATTAGTAAGTGTAAACATAATAATTACCAATTTATTTTCATCCAAGAATATAACAGAGCACAAGTGAATGATGGCATGATGAAAATGAATGAGTAGATCATAAAGAAACTCATACCCATCAGTACGTGGATAATTAAATTTGAAAACACAGAAAAGGAAAGAGTCTTCAAAATCCATGAACATGAGCCATGTGATATCCATATTGATCATGAGAAGAATTATAAACCAATACCAAGCTCAATGAAAACATGTTCTATGATGGGACATAATTTTCACTTCACTCTTAAAATTAATCCTACAACTGAAATAAACATATGGTCGACATCCATGCCCCATACAATGGGGGGCTATCAAAGAATCACCCATCATTGGATTATCACAGAACCACCCATCATTGGTTTATCATAGAACCTCCCATCATTAGTTGATAATGTAACCAATAATAAAATTTCCAAGTAAAATTACATACTCATAACTCATAAAATCATTAATTTCATTGAAAAATAATTGGAATAACTATTATCAATTTTAAAACATGATTAACTCATTCAAATGAAATAGATTCTATAATATTATCTTTGAAATAAAAATTTTCCATCTGGAGAAATAATGAGGATTTAATGAACAATATATATACCAAGGGGAGGATAAGGGAAAAATGAGATATTGATGATTATGAATGTAAATAACACTAAATCATCATTAAAAATATTCTTGTGGAAAATATAGATTTTGTTTCCAAGAATATTTTAAAAACATAAAACATTTGGTAATTATTTTTCTTTGAAAATAACAATGAAATATTATCAATGATGATTTTTAAAATCAATAAAAAAAAAATTTATAATGAAAATACCATTTTTATTATCAAAATATGTTTTTAGAATAGTTTTGATTCATTTTAAAAAAACATTGTTTTTTATAAAAATATATTTCTAACCGAAGAGTGAAATGAAGTCAGATTTTCATTGAAAAACTTTTTCAAACATTTTATATACAAATGAATGGAAAAAATGGTAAAGTTACTTGTAATTATGATTAATAGAAAAATTAAAATATAATTAAATATAATTATTATAACACCAAGAAATTTTAATGTAAGAACATTATATTCAATAAAGTGATTGAAATTAAATACCAAGCACATAATGGAATAAAATAACCAGAGTAAATATAATATATTTAATATTGGAAATAAATTTATTACATTTTACACCATTGATTTTTCATAACATTGAGTTATCTTATATCAAATGGAAGAAAAACTTTTTCACAACCACACAAAACACAGAAGACCAAGTTGTACCAAACAAAAACATATAATTAAAATATTATTATTTAATATAGAATCTTTTTATCTAGTTGTTTAATTAGTGGTTATAAATAGTACTGACTAACATATGAAAATATATGGTTATTAAAAATAAAAAAATTAACTCATGGGTTACATATTAAATAGAAATTAATATAATAACTAATTGAATATAAATATAATAATTTAGTAAAAACTATTCTTTTTCTCACAATGTTGTTCTATATTATAAAATTATAATAAATACAATTATAAAATGATATGAATGAAATATATATGTTATATATTCAATAAAATATTTTTTATATTCATCCAATGGATTTTTTTTGCATAATATAATACCAAATGTAGTATTACATATAAAAATAACTATATTTTTATAAGGTCACTTTTACAACCTTTTAATGCAGAACATAGTTTAAATACCATTTTTTGAACTATTATAAGTATTATTTGTGAAAAAAAACTTAATATTTTAAATAATATTATAAAATTTAGGTTATTTTGAATTTTGGTATTTTTTTGTGATGTTTCATTTTTTGATGAAGACTGAAAAATATTGAATTATCATTTAAAACTTCTTTTTTCATTAAATTTATTTATAAGGTAAAATTGTATTTTTATTAGTTTTAATGATTAATTATATCAATTATATATCATTTAATAATGTTTAGGTCTTCTGGTTAAATTTCATTTTGAAATTGTCTATAATGATTTAGAAAACGTTTGATCAATTTTTTTCATTAAAATCCAATATTTTCATGTCATCTACCAGACTAAATTTTAATTAATTCCAAAAACGTCTATGATTGGGATTAAGAAAATGTATTAAATATTTGGAAAAAGAATAATTTGTAATTTATAATTATTTCAACACCGTTTTTACTAAAAATATTATTTAAAGTAATTAAAATTCATTACAATTATTAAGGTGATATTAAACATAACGCGAGACTAAACAATAATAATAAGGGTCAAAATGACCATGAAACATGTCGAAAAGAAATTTTATGTCCATATCATGACCCTATAATAACTCTTATATATTTTGGTGAATTATTGTTTCCATGTGAAATGAGAAATATGTGGGTTGAATTCTATTTTCCAAAACATACAAGAGTGTCACTCCTCCACAGAAAAGGAACTCATCTCTCCCACATCCTCACACCACGGAAGAGAGTTTTTCTTGACCACTCTCTAGATAATTATATACTAAAAATTCCTCCCCCAATCCTATATTCATCCAATTGATAATAAATCTATCCAAGGGATCCCTTTTGTGTAAACCAAAAGGAGTATCCCGAAGAAGAGGTAACATATATCCTCCAACTCGTATGTTTTATTTCCATTATCCACCCCCTAAACATTACATATTCCATGATTATATAAAAATAATAGTATCCAAAATATTCTAGGATCTTTTCATGTTATGAATTTGACCAACTCTTACACACACTTCCATCTAATGTGCAACGAACTTACCGTTAGTGTGTATGATGAACTACCGCCTCACAAAACGACAATTGTATGTTCTTACATTAATACTTATCATGTTGACAATTATGATGGATAATATATTTATATATGATTTTTATGATATATATGATATTTATAATTACATTTTATCTTCTGTAATTTTCATATAGAACATACTTTTTTTGCTTTCTATTTTGTGTAAATACAGTAACATCGTATTTGGAAGCGTGGACTATCACCTCCTAAAAGCGTTTTGATTAATTCAGAAGACACATGGAAGGTATACAGTATGGTATTAATTTAAAATATGGGAAATAATATATATATATTTTATTCCGGGCATAATTAACTTTATGTAAATATATTATTTGTCATTTTCCTTATTACCCTTCCACAGACTAGTTATAAAGTCATTTGTGGACATGTGTGTTACCACCAATTCATCAAGATGTGATTCCTTTATAAATCCTGAGAATTATATAAATAATTATATTTGATTAAATAATATTTTATTTATGATATACTTACCCCTTTGACCATAGGTAACATACCAATGTTATTTTTTCCATATAAACAGAATTTGGTCAAAACACCTGACGTCAACATAACTATATACGTAGTTGTTTAAAACATGGTTGTTTATGAAATAAAAGAAATTATAAACATGAAAAATATTATGATTAAATTATGAAACTAACACAATTTTATTATTTATGAATATAAAGACACACAGGACCATTCAGACTCAAGG
Source organism: Viscum album (assembly GCA_963277665.1). NCBI lineage: Eukaryota > Viridiplantae > Streptophyta > Magnoliopsida > Santalales > Viscaceae > Viscum > Viscum album. The sequence continues at coordinate 1,423,392,470 of OY728151.1, forward strand.
TAAGGGATTTTAACTCACTTTTTTTATCCGTGAAATAAATGTATTATTCACAACATAATTCTTTTGGGTGGTTTATATAATGAGTGTTTTCTATACTATATCACTAATCCATTTATCTTCATGGTAATTAAATCATTCATTTGATTTTATTCCTTTATGAGGATTATGATTTAAAATGATTCAAAGTGGAATGGGAAACATTGGAATGGTTAATGATTATTCCTCAAGAATAATTTAAATGATTATTCAATGGAATTTCTATTAAGTAAATTATGTGACCATTATTCCAAAATAAATTCCATTTTCTTATTCTATGGGAAGAAATAACCTTTTCATGCATTAGTATCAATTTTTCACTCTTTAGTTTTTGATATGTTTTAGAATTTTTTTATGAAAACCTGATATCATTTAATTTTTTAGTCGGAGAACCTGATTTTTATAAAAAAAATTTGTTTTATTAAGAAATTTTGATAATTATTTTTAACCTTTTCAAAATTATTTATTAAATAATTATTTACTATTTTTTATTTCGTCAATGTTTTCAAATTAATCTTCTTCTATGTTTATAAACAATGCATTTATAACATTTTTACCATTCAAAAGGAATGTTATTTATACCCTATAAAGCATGAATGGAATTACCTATCATCATTTACATATATATTTATTTTTTAGGTTTAAAATGATAATTTTTAGTGGAAATGATTTCAAATTTTATTTTTGATGAAAATGTTTTTAAAATGTTTTTTTAAAAATAGATATATATTTTGCGCAAGAATGTTTTTAAAATATATATTTATAGTATTTATATTTATCAATGAAAATAAACCATTATTTTCACTCCACTTGTCATATTTTGTATTGATAACAACCGTATTTTTCCTCGAGATGGTTTAAGATTTATTTGGACAAGGATAATATTGACATCCACATCATTAATTAATTTCAGTGCCTTGAAATATTAAATTTCCTATTATCATATGAAATTGAAATTTACATAAATAACAATATCATTTTCTTGGAAAATATTATTTTTTGAACTGTATACCATTTTTCATATTGTTTTTACATTGAAATTTATTTTATTATTATGGGGAATATTGATAATTCCATATTATTTATTAAATTAGTATATTTTGTAATGCATATTTTTTATAAATTAAATCCATTACTTGATATGAGTAATGATTTAGAAATGTAGTGATGGGTGGGGATCCGACATTATATAGACCCTCTTGGAATAGGTAGTCTCATGAGATGAACTTAGTTAGTCAAAAACTCTTAGAATCTAATTCCATGTTGAATAGACAGGTTTCTACTAATAGATTTAAAATATCATGAGAATATATCTTGAAGGTATAATGGTTAATGTTCTAGATACATGAAATCCAATAATTAATCATTTCTATCATTTCAGTTATTATTTTTCCTTGAGATTTTGTGTCGACATATCTATGGATGCATTTCGTTTTCAGTTTATTGATTAAAAGGAATGTGTTTTAGTGTCCTACATTTTCATATTGGTATTAAGTTATCTAGATATTTGAATGTTATGTGTTTACAGGTTTACCTTTCAATATGGTTTATGGACTTCCAACATATATTTTTAATTACATGGAAAGTGTGTTCAGTTATTTAACATTTAATAATTAGTATTCTTATTGATTCATTATTTCTTCTTCTATACTTTACCCTTATTGATAATTTCATCTCACCTTTATTTTTTTAGATTACCTTGGAGTATAATAATAATACTATGAATTATATTGAGGTTTATAATAGAATGAATTTGATTATCTAAATAAATAATGTAAAAATATTTTTTAATTTTTTGAATTCATTTGCAATACAAGACTCATGTATGTATCTGGTTTACCAAGATGGATAAACTCCTAATTCTATCGGTATTTAATTCTTTGTAATCATGAAAATGTAATGGTATTAGACACTAAATACATGATTTCTTGGGTGGGGTCGCTATAGTTGGTATCAAAATAAGATTTTTAGAAAACATATCAACTACATTTAGGGGAACATGGATTAGAGAACATAACATGGATGTATAATTTGTGGATATTGAGATAATAACATTTTATTGTTTCAAATAGATATAGATTACGTTGTTATTCCTAGAATTAAATCCTTTTATGGATATAACAGACCTATTTCATTTGGGAACTTATTTATCTAGAGGTAACTACTCAGACAAGGTAAATGATGACTAACTCAACATGTCCTAGGACACGAAAATGGGCCTTACTACACACCTTGTTTGACATTACAGAGGGATAATTTTTGGAAAACTCATATCTTTTTTACAAAACATTATGAAATCATTTAAAAATAAATAACATAGGTTAAGCATCGGGTTACATAGATGTAAGGTAATATTTCAGGATTGAGATGTCTAATAAATTATTACACATATTTCTATGACTAATGGTACTTAGAAAATTTTTTCTGGCTTTAGTCAATTGATAGTCCCTGAAGTAATCATGTTAACATAGAACATAAAAGGAATATATGTGATTATATAAAACCAAATGAGGTTTGGAAATGAGTGAAATATATCATGTTTGTGCATATTCAGTTTTCTAGAAATAAGATTAAAATCTTATACCATAACTAAATCTTGAACTCACCAATGAATCGGGGGATTGAATTTTCTACGAGATCAAGTGGCAGAGACCACGAAGAGAAGAAAGATAGATTTATATCATACATTAAATATGGAATTAACAACTAGGAAGTGTCTCAATGGAAGGGTATAATGCTTTATGGGTTTGAAATAATGACATAAAGCAATGAATTAAAGGAAAAAATGAAACTCATCCCATGGAATACTTTACAGTTCATTTTATTAAATGTGGTGAATCTATAAATTACCCATGTAAATTTACTATTCTAGATGTTAAACTCTAAAACAAGGAAGGATATATGTTGAAATATGTTGATGATGTATTTATGTATTGAAAATGCAATGAAACCCATAGTAAAATGGATATTTAGTTTTTAACCTAATTTGAAGGTTTTCAGTATATTTATTTTGTAAAGTATATTAAATTGGTTTTTAAAAAGGAAATATTTTATTTCCGGTGACAAACCATCCCAATTAGAATGATCGTGGGACTTAAAACCTTGACCAAAGGACGACAAGGGTTTAACGACAACCAATGACCAATATAATTTATTGGTTAATATGTCATTGTTTTTAGTTGAACAATTTTATGGAAAAAATATTAATGATGAACCTGTAGTGAATTTGTTTAGGATTGTAGTTTATTATATTGAATATATTAGAATTGGATAATATACAGTGAAATATTTAATGGATTTACAATATTTTATAGGACTTATAGTCCATTAAATGTTTATATTAGTGCTTCAGGAATCAAACATAATTTTTGAATATCCTTTTACTGAAATAAGTGTTGAATTAGAATTTGAAAAATGATCAACCAAAATATGGAATTATTCTTATTTAATTAAAACTTATCATGTATGTAAATTTAATTATATAATTCTGCAGTAATTGAATTTCACAACATGATGAAAATGATATTTGAAAAATTTTAACATAATACCTTAATTATTGTTGAACAGATGGTCTTCTAAATCAACACAGATTTATGGCCTTGATTCCATAAACATTCCATTGATCATTAATTTTTTTGTGATTCATGACCTCAAACACTCCAAATAAATTTTTATTCTTTTCCTCCATGTTTGTATCTTTACTTACATCTAATGTTCCCCTAAATGAGGACCTAGTTATATTATATTCAATGGGACCATTTTACATCCCATTCTATATTTTATAAAGGATTTCTTATGAACCATTCTCACAATGTGGGATTTAAAAATAGGATATTTAAACAATATATAATCATGATCCATTTGAAATTGTGAGGACACAATTTAATTAATATAGGGAGAATGTAAGGCCCCAATATTCTAATGTAAGAATATTTTATTCAATAGCATTAATGAAACACAACACGAAGATTGAAAGGTAATATAATATCATAAGATGTTATATTATAATAACTATTTTAAATAAATTAAATATATTTTATATCTTTTAATGCATGAAACATCGAGTTTTCTTTCATCGTCTGAAACAATGTCTTTCTTTGAAAGCATACATTACACGGAAGACCGAGTTTCACTAAACAAAAATATATTATTAAAATATTTTCATTTAATATAGTAAGATGTAACATAGCCATTAAATTATTGGTTATAAATAATATTATATAAATTATGAAAATATATTTTTTATAAAAATATAAAATTAATTCATTGGATAATAATTAATTAGAAAAAATAAATCATATAATTTATTATAAATGGAATATTTCTATAGAAAACTATTCTTATACTCATAATGATGTTTTATCCTAATAAATTAAATAAATTACAATAAGTTAATGATATTAATGAAATTTGTATGTTATATATTTATCCAAGTTTGTCATAGGGCATTGTAAAATAAATTTTATTTTCCTAATACAACACAGTGGCTGTCTAGAGTTGTCTCACATGAGGAGTGTTACAGTCAGTTTAATCACGTATTATAGTTCACCTAATGTAATTATCTTTGGTTTTCTTCATTAATATTTACTAAAAAATGGATTTTTTTAAAGATGTATCTATAATAATGCAATGCATAATTGAAATCTAAATTCTGAAGCAAACAAAATTTCGATTAGAAAGAAATGTCTTGGTCAAGGGTTTGATAACACAGGTTCATTAATTATTTGTTTTTTATTTTAATTCAATTTTATAATCCATTTAGTGAAACATAATTAATGAATTACTCTACATTGATTTATTTTGTGTGACTTTAGATTGCGTCAGGCACACCAAACCACACCTCCTCAAATAGTCAAATAGGGTAACACCTCAACCGAGAGTGTTATTCGTACAGGACCCAACTCCACCATCAGCCATTTAAACTCTTATGGCCACCCCAACTCCACCGTATGAATGGATTGACTAATATAAGTGGGGGAAAATTAATTAATCAAGGTTAAAAAATGGCTTCGGAAATAGTTTCATGGTTGTCGACTGCCGCACCTATGAAATACCCCCACATCCACCACAAATATATTTAAAACATTTTGAATTGAAGTGAAATAATAAAAATCACCATAAAACCTTCCCTCGGTACAAGCCTTGAGTTTTTCACTTTCCATGCAAATGTGCATAGATATCACGGTGGAAATATGTATGAGAGAGAATGGGATTTAGATTGGAAGAGAAAAGGGGTGAAAGAAGAATGGGTAACACTTTAATATAAGAAATATTAATGCATTAAAATGGAAATTAAAACAAAAAATAAAAATAAAACAAATAAATAAAATTCATAATATGATATTTAAATCCTCCCCTTGGTGCTCCAGATGGTGTTGATATGGTAAATAATGAATTGAGAGGAAGGATATCATCTCCTTTTATAGGAAAAATCTGTCCTCCAAAAGTTGTCACGTTGTTGACCGAAAAGATAGTTGAGTTATGCAAGGACCCCTTCAATCACATTGTTCATAATTGTGTGGGCCATTCACCCTAAAAATTTCAACTCTTTGGGGAACTAGATTTATGTGTGATGATTTTGGAACTGGAGGTTTATTTTTCTGGGTGAAGGTTTCATGAAGCTTCCTCCAAATCCATAACATCCAATGACACCCTTAATTGCTTCAAAAATCCCTAACATTATTTGTAGAGGCACTCTATTGATTCATAGTTCTATACCAGGTGTAAGAACCTTCTTTTAAGGTGTGTTAGCTGAAATGTGGTTCTATTATAGTGGTGGGGTCCACACTATTTGCTCGAAAACATCTTCAACTTCATTGATTTTTTCAAGGCCTCTAGATGGCCGAATCACCCCATGATATATAAGGAAATGTTGATGGAAATAAAATAATTATTACAAAAAAATTAATCATGAAATTTGGAATTATATTTTTTAATAAATGACTAAAATACATTTGGTGTAAAAATCTATCAATATTCATAATTAAGCACTTTTCACAATTTAGCGTTTATTCATTCTTTAATCCAAATTTATCATTATTTTAATAGAAAATTTAAAAACGTGGGATTTATCATTTAGAAACATCAAGATTTATTTATTATTGGAATAAAATTATGCACATAAATTTGGTCTTTCAAATACCCCCACACTTAAACCATGCTTTTCCTCAATCATAAAATCTCAACATGGAATTCAAAAGACACCAATGTTACCAATATTGAAATTATAATGTAATAAAATCAATCAATTTTCATTATCAAATAACATTTTCCAAAATCCACATAAAATTTCAATTTAATTTCCAATTTTTTAAAGAAACCATCAAATCATGAATTTTACTTTTCCCCTTGTAAAAATGATAAAACTTATCATTTCATTCATTCAAGATTCTCAATTCATTATTATTAAGCATGAAAAATCATGATTTACATCACCATAGAATTTTTATTCTCATATCTCAAGATAAAAATCAAGTAGAGTTGTTCTCATATCATGAGAACATTCACCTTATCCATAATCGTAAAAATGAAGTAATTTATCAACTTGGTAAATAGAAAAGGTACATAAAATCATGAGTAATTTTCAATAATGGTTCAAATGTCTAGAAGGCTTATGGATGGTAGGATTCAATGCTATAAATATTAGGGATCAAGGAGGATGTTTATCTCTTAAGTATAATGAATGATATCAAAAAGTGTAACGAAATTACCCCATTCAATGTTGCAATACCCACTACCCCTAAAACTCAATATAAGGTCATGGTCAAAATAATGAACAATGAATGATCAATTCACCCTCTTGTTTTTTTAGAAAATTATATATATATATATATATATTCAAAAGATATGATTAGACCAATCCTCACATCCATCACCTAACCACATACGATTAGAATATCGGCGGTCTGGAAAATGGTGATTTTTTGTTCTCCCAAATCACAACCCATTTTTCTCTCTATTTTTTGGTTCTTTTTGTAATTTATTATTTTTGTTAATTTAAGAGTGGATAACAATGAAGTGCAACGAATGATTCCAAAAACATTTACAATTCCCAAAATAGCACCACAAATTTTTCTTCCTTACAATGTAAATCATACCTTCCACCATGAATCCTTCACCCCCACACATCATAGTTATAAAATATCAAAAAAATACCATGAGTTGGGAAGGAATGGATAAAAATGTCTTGAAACATGGATCATCCCTATAAAGTCCATTGATGGTATCTATAGGATAAAATAAGGATTGATGTAAATGTGGTCTTTAAGGATAATGGATTTTCCAAAGATGAATCAATCATTTTAAAAGTGCTTTTGCACAATCATAGCATTAACAAGTTAAGATGAAAGTTCTGGTAGGTGAAATGTCTCAAGATCAATCAAGAAATATTCTCAAGAATATGTAGGGAGTACCTGGTCTAGAAATACTCTCGGGAATGAGACATATGATATTGTATAGTCACTTAAGGCATGATTAATAATAACAAATAAATTCCAATGATTTTTGACAAATTCAGTGTATTAAAAATTGTAGGGAAATTTCATTTACATAAATCAACTAATTACCTTAAATCATGAGTCATCATTTCAATATTCCTTCTTAAATTAAACATTTAATTTTACATTTTACACTTTCAATCTCATTAAAATTGAAATATAAATCATGGAATCAAAATACTCCTATGAAACTCATGCCTCCTAGAAAAGTCAAGTAAAGTAATAATTCATGTGTGGACATGCAATTTAATCATTAAATCTCAAAACATGTTTTGGAGAAAAATATGTTAGGAGTTAAAATGTTTAGACATAAAAATTGAACTCCCTTTTGGTATAATGCTTCAGTCCTCATCCTATATTTATGGCTTACCTTTCCAATAAATGAACCTACAAAATATAATTACTAAATTAAGAAAAAGGATCATGACATTAAAGATCAAAAATATATTCAGGAGTTGGCCACATGCTAGACTAATATAAAAAAGGGATTTGAAATATAAAATCATGTAAAGATAAATCTTGGTATAATCCCTCATGTGGACTCTAAATATTTACTGACTCTAGTAGGTAGTCACACCTGTTATCCATAATCTGATTGTGGTTCTGGCTTCTTTTACATGAACCACCACATGTGGCTTTTCCATATTTACACATTTACGTTATTGTTGAGGGGGAATCCATTGATATAGAACACAAGATCCCACCTTCTCAATGTGGTATAGCTTGCATGGAGGGGTAGGATGAAGTATAGAGCCTCCTCCTCTTTATTTACTATTTATGAAATATTCTATTTCTCCTCCTTTACTCACTCTAGTAATTTTTAAACATATTTAGGGAGCTCCAAGTGTCCCTCAGCAAGTGAGTATTCTTTTTCATCCTCCAAGGCTTAATTAGATTTCGACGATTCTAAAAATTCATAATAGTTGGGAGTTATACTCAAATCAGATTCAATAAAATAAAATGAGTTGGAGTTCCTGATCGTATCATCTCCCTGTGGTGGTATAGCTTGAGTCATTTATTCGGTGGAGAGTGACTCTTGGAGTTGATTATACCTGTATGGAGGTAGGTAGTTGGGCTCATCCACCTTGAGTTTGGCTTCAACATCATGGATAATGTCACTGAAATCCTTGAAACCCTGTGGTGCTTCTTTCTTGGCCTTGAATATTTGTACATTATCTTGGATTTCCTCGACCATGGCCATCAAATCATTAAGTGAGATCCATGTTTCTAGTCCTCTTTCATTATGTTTTAACCTTATCATTAGAGCATCAACTCTTCATTGGATTTCCTTCTTGGTGTAGTCTATTTCTTCTTCAAGCACCTGGGATTAATTATTCCATGTATAATAATTTGAGTTTGAAGAAAGCATAGATTGTTTTTTATTTTTTTCTAATGAAAAAAGTAAAATATTTACAAAAAACGCGAGTTTTGAAAAAGTGATCAAAATAACTACTTAGCTCTCTTACAAAAGTGCCAGTTTTAATGCATGCATATCGTAGGGTGCTTCAAATGAAAATTTATTTTCAAAATAAAACACAGTGGATGACTATGGTCATCTCACTTGAGGAGAATTGCAGTTGGTTCAATCACTTATTAACGTTCCCTTAATCTAGTTCCTTTTTGTTTTTCTCTTTAATATTTGTTAAAAAATGGATTTGGTTTTTGAAAACATGTAATTAAAATAATGAAATTCAAAATATAAATCTATATACTGATGTAGATGAAGTGCAGATTTGAAAGAAAGGTCTTCTTCTAGGGTTTGATAACACATGTTCATTCATTAGTTATTTGGTATTTAAATTCAATTTTATAATTGATTTAGTGAAACCCCATTAATGCATTTCTATCCATTGATTTATAGAGTGTGTAGTTTTTGGTTGTGTCTGGAACACGAAACTAAACCTCCTCCAATAGTCAAATAGGGTAACACCTCAATCTAAAATGTTATTAGTAGAGGAATTAGGTCCACCGTATATCATTTCAAAAATTATAGAAACCCTAACTACACCATATTAAGGGTATTCATAAGAGAGGTGAGGAAAAATGAATTAATCAAGGAAAATAAATGGATTTGGAAATAGGGTCGTGGTGGACAACCACTGCACCTATAAAATACACCCACATCCACCACAAATAGATTTAAAACATTTTGAATTGAAGTGAAATAATAATTAACCACATGAAAAATCTCCTAGGTCCAAACCTTGAGTTAGTCACTTTCCAGGGTGAAGTGCGTGGAGATCATGATGGAATGATGGAAGAGGGAAAATGAGAATGATATTAGAAGAGAAAAGGGGTGGAAGAAGAAAGGGGAACACTTTAATATAAAAAATATTATTTCAATACAGTGGAAAATAAATATAAAACTAAATAAAATAAAAATAAAAAAACTAAATGGATCTTGGCCTCCTCCCCTTGGTGTCTAGGATGGTGTTGGGATGGGAAGGATTTATTTGTCAGGTAGGAGCTCCTCTACTTTTATTGGTAGAATTTAACCTCCACAAAATGTCTCATTGATGGTCCATTAATTGGATGAGTCAGGTATGAAACCCTTAATGAACGTTTTTAAAAAATGTTTTATCCATTCACCCTCCAAATATCAGCTCATTTGGGCACCGAATATATGTGTTATGATTTTTTCAATTGGAGGATTATTTTTCTAGATGTAGGTTCCAGGAAGCTTCCTCCAAAACTATAACATCCAATGACACATTTAATGTCTTAATACTCCATCAAATTATTTTTCTAGGTACTCATATGTTTCATCATTCTCTCCTAAGTGGAAGAACCTTCATTTAAGGTGTATTGGAAAAAATGTGGTTCTGTTACAGTGTTTTGGTCCATGTTGTCCACCCATAAAAATATTCAGCTTTATTGATTTTTAAGGCCTTTAGATGGTCGAATCCACCCCTGGTCATGAAGACAATGTTAGGAGAAATAAAATAAGTACTATAAAAAGACGATCACTCAATTTGGAATTATATTTTTCATAAATGATTAAAATACCATTGATGTTAAATTTTTTCAAAAATTCATAATTAAGAACTCTAACAATTTAGCTCATTTTCATTCTTTAATCCATATTTTCAATTATTTTAATAAAACATTTAAATACATGGGTCTTATCATTTAGAAACATCTACAATTCATTATTATTGGAATAAAAGATTACAAATAAATTTCTATGGAAAATATTCTGTGAAAATAATTTATATTCATCAAATAGATTTCAGAGGAATAAAAAAAGATCAAAAAAAGTATTACACAATAATAAACAATATATTTATAAAGGTACGTTTACAATCTCATAATAGAGAACCTATTTTAAATCCAATTTTTAGAAATTTCATAAATATTATATATAAAAATTAAATTAATATTTGAAATAGAAACATAAAATTTTTGTTTGGGTGATATTTTTTTTGAAATTTTCTATAAAGCTTCATTTTTTGATGAATAGTAAAAAACTGAATTTGAATTCAAAAATTCTGTTTTGTCTAATTTATTTATAAGGATAAATAATATTTTTAGTTGTTTTACAAAGGATTTAATATGAACCATTCTCACAATGTGGGATTTAAAAATAGGATATTTGAAAAAAAAAATATAACCAATACCAAGTTCTAATTATGAGGACACAATTTAATTAATGTTGGGAGAATGTACTGACCCAAAATTCTAAAGTAATTACATTGTATTCAATAGCATGTATTACACACAAAACAAACCTTTTATGGTAATTTAATATCACAAGATTTTATATAATACTAACTATTTGAAATAAATATAATATATTTTATACCCTTTATTGCATGAAACATCGAGTTATCATTCATCGTATGAAACAATGTTTTTCTTTTAAAGCATACATTTCATGGAAGACTGAGTTTTATTGAACAACAATATATTATTAAAATTGTATTATTTAATATTTTAAGACTTAACATAGACAATTAATTATTGGTTATAAATAGTATTTACTAAATTATGAAAATATATTGTTTATAAAAATATAAAAAGAATTCATTGGTTACTAATTAACTAGAAAAAAAATAAAAGAGATACTTTATTATAAAGGGATTATTTCTATAGAGAACTATTATTATTCTCAAAATTATGTTTTATCCTAATAAAATATTTAAAATAAAATTAGTTAATAATATTAATGAAATATTTATGTTATATATTGACACATGTCTGTTGTAGGGTGTGGAAAAAGAAAATTTATTTTCCTAATACAACACAGTGGCTAACCAAGGTCATCTCATTTGAGGATCATTGAAGTCAGTTCCATCACATAATTTAGTTCACCTAATCTAATTAATTTTGGTTTTTTATTTAATTTTTACTAAAAAATGGATTATTGTTTTGAAAAATTAAAATTAACATAATGCAATGAAAAATTGAAATCTAAAGGCTAATTCAGATGAAATGCATATTAGAAAGAAAGGTCTTGGCCTTGGGTTTTATAACATTGGTTCATAATTTATTTTTTTAAAAAATTAAATGTGAACATTAATTTTGTAAAACATCATTAATAAATTATTCTCCATTTATTTATGAGTGTTATTTTAGCATGTGTATGGAACACCAAACCACATGTCCTCCAATAGTCAAATAGGGTAACACCTCAACCGAAAATGTTATTTGTACAGGACCCAGCTCAACTATCACCCCATTTCAACTCTTATGGAAACCCCAAATCCACCGTATCAATGTTTTTCCTAATAAAAAAGAGTGAAAATGAATTAATCAAGGAAAATAAATGGATTTGGAAATAGTGTCATGGTGGATGACCACTTCACCCCTAAATTACACTAACATCCACCACAAGTAGAATTAATTTTTTTTTGAATTGAAGTGAATTAATAAAGAACACCAAGAATCCTCCCTCATGTCCAAGCCTCGAGTTAGTTACTAGCCATGGTTAAGTACATAGAGATCATGATGGAACGATTGTAGAGAGATAATGGGATAGATAATGGAAGAGAAAAGGGGTGGAAAAAGAATGGGGAACACATTAATATAATAAAGATTAATGCATAACAATGGAAATGAAAACTAAAAATAAATAGAAAATAAATAAATAAAAATTCTAAATGGCTATTGGCCTCCTCCCCTTGGTGACTGAAATGGTGTCAAGATGGGAATGAATGATTTTAGAGGTTGGATCTCCTCTTATTTTATAGGATGAATCTATTCTCTACAAGTTTTCATGTTTTTGACACATTAATTGGCCGAGTCACGTGTGGACCCCTTCATAACCGTTGTTCAAAAATGTGTGGGCCGTTAACCCTTAAGTTTTCATATCCTTTGGTAAAAAGATGTATGACTTATGATTTTTTCATTGGAGGATTCATTTTTTGGATGAAGGTTCCAGGAAGCTTCCTCCAAATGTATAACATCCAACAGCTTAGATAATGACTTCCATGATCTCTAAAATTATTTGTAGAGGTGGTCCTATGTTTCCTATTTCTATCCCAGCTGGAAGAACATTTATTGATGGTGTGTAAGATGAAATGTTTTTCTGTTATGCTGGTAGTGTCCACGCTGTCTACCCAGAAAAAATCATAAACTTTAGTGATTTTTAAAGCCTATTTATGGACGAATCAAACCCTGGTCAAGAAGAGAAATTTGATGGAACTAAAATATGTATTATAAAAAATTAATCATGCAATTTGGAATTATATTTTTCAATAAATGACTAAAATACCCTTGATGTAAAAATATGTCAAAAATTCAGAATTAAGAACATTTCATAATTTATCTCATTTTCATTCAATAATCCAAATTTATCAGTATTTAAAAAAAAATTAAATACATATATTTTATCATTTAAAATATCAACAATTAATTATTATTGGAATAAAAATAGGAAAATAAATTTGCTCTGTCAAATACCCCCACACTTAAACCATGCTTTCCCTCAAACATTAAATCTCAACATGGAATTCAGAGGACCCCAATGTTACCAATATTCAAATTACATGTAATAAAATCAGACAATATTCATTGCCAAATAAAATTTTCAAAAATCCCAATAAAATATCAATTTAATTTTCCATTTTCAAAGAAAAAAATAAAAACACGTGTTTTACATTTCCCCAAAAAATAATGAAACTTATCCTTTCATTCATTCCAGCTCTCAATTCATTAATATTATGCATCCCAGACCATGATTTACCTCAACATTGAATTTTTCCTCTCATCTCTCAAGATACAGTTCAAGTAGAGTTATTCTCATATCATGAGAACATTCATATTATCCATAAACTTGTATAAGAACAACATTATCCACTTTTTAAAGAAAAAGGAACATAAAATCATGAGGAATTTTCAATACATGTTTTAATGATTCTGAGGCTTAAGGTTGGTAGGATTTGATGCTTTTAAAATTAATGATCAAGGTAGAGGTTTATATCTTCATTAAAATGCATGACATCAAAAAGTGTAATGAATTTCTCTACTGGAAAGTAGCAACACCCACTTCTACTAAATCTCAAAGCAAGGTCATGATCAAACTATAGCATAATGAATGATTAATTCAACCTCTTGATTTCATTAAAATTTGTATATATATTTTTTCTTAATTTTTTTCAAAAGATATTATTAGATCACACTTCACATCCATCACCTAATACACACAATTAGAAGATCGTCGGTTTGGAAAATGGTGATTTTTGGTTCTCCCAAATCATAACCCATTTTTTTATCTGTATTTTTTGTTCTTTTTGTCATTTTTGTCATTTATTCATTGAAGAGGGGAAAATGATGAATATCTAATGATTCTACAACCTTTTAAAATTCCCATAACAGTACCCCCAATCTTTTTTCCTCATAATGTAAATCATCCCTTCCTCTATAAATCCATTCACTCCCACACTTCATCTTTTTAAAATATCATTAAAATACCTAGAGTAGGGTATAAATGGATAAAAATGGATGGAAACATTTATCATCCCTATAAAGGTCATTCATGGTTTCTATAGGCTAAAATAAGAATTGATTTAATGATGGTCTTTAAGGATAAGGTCTTTTCCAATGATGTATCAATCATTTTAAATGTTCCTTTGTACAATCATATCTTTTACAAGTATAAATGCAAGCTCTATTAAGTGACATGACGCAAGATCATTCAAAAAATATTCTCAAAAATAAATAGGGAGTACATGGTCTCGAAATCCTCTTGAAGATAAAACATATAATATTAGAAAATCACTCATGGAATGATTAATAATAACAAATCAATTCAGATAAATTTGATAAATTCAATTTATTAAAAATGGTATGGAAAATAAATTTAAATAAATCAAGTAATTCCATTAAATCATAAGTCATAATTTCAATTTTAATCTTAAAATTAAAATTTTTATTTTCCATTTTACTCATTTAATCTTATTAACATTGAAATATAAAACATGGAATCACAAGGCTCCTAAGAAACTCATGTCTCTTAGATATGTTAAGTAAGGTAATAATTTAAGTATGGACATGAAATTTAATCGTTAAATATCAAAACATGTTTTTCAACAAAAAATGTAAAGAGTTTAAATTTTTAAACATTAAAAATGAACTCCTTTTTGAAATAAAGCTTCATTCACCATCTTATATTTAAGGCTTCATTTTCCAATATATGAACATACAAAAGAGAATTACTAACTTAAGAATAAAGGTCATGTCATTTATGCTCAAAGATATATGGAGGAGTGGGCTAGATTCTGGACTAATATAAAAAAGAATTTGACATATAAAAATCATCTAAAGGAAAATCTTGGTATGATCCCATAAGTGGGCTCTGATGTTTTACTACCACTAGTAAGTAGTACTATCTATTATGCATAATCTAATAGTGGTTTGACCTTCTCTGACATGAACCACCAATTTTGGATTTTCCCGATGTCCACATATAAGATATAGTTGAGAGGGACTCCATGGGTAGAGTACACCGTATCCCCCCTCACAAGGTGGTGAATCTTGTATAGAGGAGGCCAGATGTAGTGTGGAGCCTCCTCCTCCTTCATTGCTACTTATTCAATGTTCACTTTCTCTTCCCTTACTCCCTCTAGTAATTTATCAACATCTCTAGGGATCTCCTTATGTCCCTCAACTCGTGCATCCTATTTTTCATCCTCTAGGGCCTAATAAGAGTCATCTGAGTCGGAAAATTCAAAAAATTATTGAGTTGTACTCAAATAAGATTCTATAAAGTAAAATGAGTTGGATTTCATTACTATATCATCTCCATGAGGTTGTTCATGTCGAGTCATTTCTTTGGTCGAGAGTGCCTCTTGGAGTTGATTATCACTGAATGGAGGTTAGTAGATAGTCTACTCCACATTGAGTTTGGCTTCAACATAATTGATTCCTTCATTGAAATCCTAGAAGACATGTGGTGCTTCATTCATGTCCTTGAATATTTTTACATTATCTATGAGTTCATCTGCCATGGACATCAAATCTTTAAGTGAGATCCACATTGCTAGTCCTCTTTTATTATATCTGAACATTATCATTAGAGCATAATCCATTATTTTGAGTTCCTTCTCAGTGTATTCTATTTCTTCCTTGTGAACTTGTGAGTAATTAATCCCTGAATAATAATTTGATTTTGAAGAAATCATGGAAAACTTTTTTGTCCAGTTTTTTAATGAAAAATGTAAAATATTTACAAAAATGTGAATTTTGAAAAAGTGATTGAAATAACTACTAAGCTATCCAGAAATAGTTCCATTTTTAATGAAATCCTATCATAGGGTGTGAAAAAAGAAAATTTATTTTCTAGATACAATATATTGGATGACCAAGGCCATCTTAATATAGGAGTGTTTCATTTTGTTCAATCACTTATTCAAATCACAAAATCAGATTGTTTTTTGTTATTTTCATTAATATTTACTAAAAAATGGATTTGGTTTTTGAAAACATGTAATTAAAATAATGTAATGCAGAATTGAAATCTAAATATTGATGTAGATGAAATGAAAATTAGAATGAAAGGTATTGGTCTTGGGTTTGATAACACGGGTTCATTAATTATTTATTTTTTATATAAATTAAATTGTTTAATTCATTTTGGGAAACCTGATTAACGAATTACTCTCTATTTATTTATTAAGTGTGTGATTTTAGCATGTGTTAGACTCACCAAACCACACCTCATCCAACAGTCAAACACGGTAACACCTCAACCAAGAATGTTATTCATATAGTACCCAGCTCCACCATATACCGTTTAAACTGTTATGGAAACCCCAACTTCACCGTATAAAGGGTATACCTAAAAGAGGGAAGGGAAAATGAATTAATCCAGGAAAAGAATGGATTTGGAAATAGTGTCGTGGTGGAAAATAGCTGCACCAATGAAATACACCTCGCTTCCACCGCAAATAGATTGAAAACATAATTAATTGAGGTGAAATAATAAAGAAAACCATGAAACCTCCCCCAAGTCCAAGCCTCGAGTTAGTCACATTCCATGGAGAAGTTAATGGAGATAATAATGGAACGATGGAAGATAGTGAATGACATTGACATTGGAAGTGAAAAGAGGTGGAAGAAGAAAGGGAAAAACTTTAATATAAAAAAGATAAATGAATTAAAAATGAAATGAAAACTAAATATAAAAAGAAAATAAATAAATAAAAATCCAAAATAGCTCTTGGCCGCCTCCCCTTGGTGCCTAGGAATGTGTTGGGATGGGAAGGAATTATTTGCGAGGTAGGATTTATTCTAATTATATAGGAATAATATATCTTCTAAAAGTGGTCACATTTTTGACTCAATAATTGGTTGATTCATGTACGGTCCCTTTCATGAACGTTGTTAATAAATGTGTTTTCTGTTCACCCTAAAAATTCCAGCTCATTTGGTCTCCTGATGTATGCATTATAATTTATTCATTGGAGGTTTCTTTTTCTGTATAATTTTTCCAGGAAGCTTCCTCCAAAAGCATAACATCTAATGAAA
Source organism: Viscum album (assembly GCA_963277665.1). Classification (NCBI taxonomy): domain Eukaryota; kingdom Viridiplantae; phylum Streptophyta; class Magnoliopsida; order Santalales; family Viscaceae; genus Viscum; species Viscum album. Next base: position 1,423,409,968 of record OY728151.1, read on the forward strand.
CCCTTAATAACATAGAAACTACATAAATTATTTTTCATAGGTGACTGTATGTTTCCACATTCTATCCCAAGATGAATTACCTTCATTGAATGTCTGTAGGATGAAATGTGATTTCGTTATGGTGGTGCCTTCCACACAGTCCACCTATAAAAATCTTCAACTTCATTGATTTTTTAAGGCCTGTAGATGGATGAATCAACCCCTGGTCATGAAGAAAAAGTCCATGGAAATAAAATAATTATTCTAAATATAGAATCACTGAATTTGGAATTTTCTTTTTCAATAAATGATTAAAATACCCTTGATTATAAAATTTGTAAAAATCAAGAATTAAGAACTTTCCACAATTTAGTTTATTTTCATTCTATAATCAATATTTCCCATTATTTTCATAAAACAATTATATATTTGGTTTTTATCATCTCAAAACATAAAAAATTCATTATTATTAGAATAAAAATATGTATATGGATTTTCTCTATCATATATTCATTGAAAAAAATTTGTATTCATCAAATAGATTTGATAGGAATAAGAAAGGAACAAAACGAATATTACAAAAAAATAAGCTATATTTTTTTGAGGCACTTTTATTGTATTTTAATAGATAAATTATTTACATAACAAATTGTGGAAATTTCCTAAATATTATACATGAAAATAAAATTAATCTTTTAAATAGTAACATATAATTTAGCTTATGATGTTTTTTTGAAATTTTCTATGACGTTTCATTTTTTGATGAATAGTTAAAAAACTAAATTATAATTCAAAAAATCTGTTTTGTCTAATTTATTTATATGGATAAATAATATTTTTATACGTTCTAATGATTAATTAGATAAATTATATGTCCTTTAATACAAATTAGGTTATTGAAATAAATTTCAATTTTAAAATGGATATAAAAATATAGCAAACTTTTGACCATTATTAATATAGAATCCCTCATTGTAATCCAATCTATGGGATTAAATTTCAATTAATTTCCACCGCTTATGTGATAATAATAAAAACAATGGATTAAATATTTTTAATTAGAATAATTAATAAATTATGATAATGTAATCTTAGTTTTAGAACAAAAATAATAGTCAAGGTAATTAAATTTATTTATAATGATTAAGGTTAAATAAAGATTAAATAAAGACTAAACCACCAACTTAAGAGAAAAATGACATGGATCATGTAAAAATGTCTTTTATGGATATATATTGACCAAATACTCGCTTTTATCAAATATTTTACATTATTGGATCCAATTCCAATGGCAGAATGTTGGTTGAATTTCCTTTTCCAAATTTTACAAGAGTTCCACTCCTCCTCAAATATAAAAAGGTACTTATCCTGCCCACATCCTCACACCTATAAAGACAAATTTCCTTGACCAAAATCTTCACAAATATCTCCTCAACATCCCTCCCATCATATTAGAATCCTATATTTGGGTATAAATCCATCGAGGGAAGCCATTTGGTGGAAACCAAAATGAGTTACCCAAAGAAGAGGAAACATATTTCCTCAAGATCTTTAGTTTTATCTTAGTTATCCACACTATCAACTCTCCTTATTGAATTATTATATAAAAAATTTCCAGATATACATATATTTTTTATATAATTTTTTTTACCTACACATACACACATTTATATCCAATGGGTGATGAACTTACCATTTATGTGTATGGTGAACTACCACCTCATAAAACGATGATTTTTCATTCTTCCATTAACACCTATCATGTTGTATGATAGAAAATATGTTCATATATGATATATATGATATTTATATTGTTATTTACTTCTGAAATTTTTATACAGAACATACCATTTTGTAATTCCATTTTTTTAAAATAGAAGAACATCATTTGTGGAAGTGTTGACTACCTCCTCCTTAAAGATGTCTTTGTTCACACGTCACGTAGAATGTATAAATGATGGTTTTAATTAAAAATATGTTACATAAAAAACATATATATTATATTCTTGAGATAATTACCATTATTTAAATATAATATATATTTTTGTATTTATTACTTCTTCCAACAGTTGGAGTGTGATAACGTCATTCGTGGAGTAGTGGACTACCGCCTCCTCAATATTATTTGAATCTTTCCAAATAATAATATTTATACAAATGAGTATATATGATTAAATAATATTATATATATGGTATGATAAACATTATTTAAGTATTAATTGTACTTACCTTTTTTTTATATCGATCAATGAAAAATAATATTGTTACCTATGCATATGTATGTCCTAACATCTCCCTAATTTTAACGTTGGGTTGTTTTTCATAAACATATTTAATGATTGTATTTAAAATTATAATATATTTATAAATATGATAAATATATAATTATTTTTATATACTTGGATGTGTTATTGCATTACCACTTTGAACATAATTGACATACTAATGTCATTTTTGACACATAAACTGAATTTGGTTAAACACCCAGATGTAAATTAATTGTTTAATTACTCAAATAAAACATGGTAATAATTGAAATAAAAGTTATGATAAACATTTAAATGGTTAGGAATTAATTAAATAATTAAAATTGGTTTATTATTCAAGAATATAAAGAAACATGATACAAGTCGGACTTAGGGTAAGGGATTTTCATCTAACTTTTTACATCTGTGAATTAATTGTCAAATTCACCACTTAAGTATTTTCTATGGTGTATATACTAAAATTTTTTATATATCATATCATTAATAACATTATCTTCATTATTTTTAAAATATTCCTTTAATTTTATTCCTTTTTGAGGCATAGGATTTTAAATGTTTTGATGTGGTATGAGACACTTAGGAATTATTAATGATTATTTTTCTCAAGAATAAATTTAATAATATTTCAATGGATTGTCTATTAAAGAATTTTTATAACCATTATTTCATAATAGATCTAATTTTTCACAATTATTATTAATTATGACATTTTTCAAGATTTAGTACCATTTTCCACTCATTAGTTTTCAAAATGATTTAGGAAATGTTTTTAAGTAAACCTGAATTCATTTATCTCTTTCATAGGAGAACCTATTTTCTTATAAGAACCATGTTTTGTGAAAATGATTTCAAAAATGTTTTAAACATTTTAAAAAAGATTTATTAAATTCATTTTTACTCTTATTTTATATTACATATTTTTTCAATGAAATCTTCTTATTGCTTTTAGAGAAAGTAATTTTTGTATACTTCTTACCATAGAAAAGGAATATTATTTTTTCCTCATATGATATGTATGGATTTACCTACTATAATTTAATTAATGATTCCTTTGCATGTATAAATTGTTACATTTAATGTAATTTTTTTTCAAAACTAGTTTAAAATGAAATGGTTTTTTAAAAGGTTCTTCAAAAGAAGTGTATATTTTCCTCATTAATATTTTTAAAATATCTTTTCATAGTTTTTATATTCATAAATGACAAAAAACGATTATTTTTCAGCACTTTAAGCATATTGTATGGATACCATCCTTATTCTTATAGTTGATGGTTAATGATTGTCTAGGATAAGGTTAGTTTTTAAATTCAATTTCTTGATTCAATGATGTCCCCTTGAAATATTCAATTTCCTATGAAAACATAACTTTGAATTTTCCCTAAATATCCATATCATTTTTCCCAGATAAGACTATTTCTCAAAGCATATATCTTTTTTCATACAGTATTTAGTTTGAATGTTTTATGATTATATGGGAAAATATTTATATATCAATATTGTTTTTTAAAAAAGGATATTTTATAAGGAATATTTTTTATTAATTAAATAAATTACTCAATATGAGGATTTCATTCAACATGCAGTTATGGGTGGGGCATGGAATTTATTTATCCCCATGATGCATCAGTATTATAATGAGAAGAACTTAGTTGGTGAAACACCCTTTAGGTTTTCTTCCATGAAGAATATATGTGTTTCTACCCATAGAAAAAAAAATTATCAGAATTGATATTGAAAATATAATGGTTCATCTCACATATACATGACATCCTATAATTAATCATTTCCTTATTTTATGTTATTATTTATATATTATATTTTTTCGACATATAAATGGATGCATTTAATTCTTGGTTAATTCATCCAATGGAATGTGTTTTATTTTTATACCTTATCATATTTATTTTCTCTTATCTAGTTATCAGAATGGTATATGTTTCAATTTATTCCATTTCATTTTGTTTATGAACTTCTATCTCTGTTTTTTAAATTATATGGTATGTGTGTCAAATTATTTTCCATGTGATAATTATTATTCTCATTGATTCATTTATGATTAATCTATACTATACCCTTACTGAGAATTTGAGATCACCCTGAATTTGTTTCATTTCCATAGGAATTGAAGAATAGTACTATGATAGATATGCAAGGATACACTAGATGGAATAATGTTATAAAAGGATGGAAATAATATTTTATAATTAGTGTATTAATTTGTAATTCAAGACTCATTTATGTATATGGTTTACCAAGACAAAAAACCTATTCAGTTCATTGGGATTTGATTCGTTGTAATCATGCCAATATAATGGCAGTATACAATAGCTCCTGGATTTCTAGGGTAGGGTTTCTAAAATTATAGAAATTAAACAATAGAGAATTATTATACCTTGACACTACACTATGGAATAAAATTTCCTAAATATTCTATTTTATTACATACAATAATTTACATTAGTCCATACGAATCACCCTAATCGATAATCCTAAATGACACATTTCAATTGAGAACGAAATTTCAAAATATAAAACCCTCCCTTATTAGAATTTATGATATATTTCCCCCCATTGATTTAAAAAAAACCATCAATGATACTATGTTTAGGGATTAATAAAAATGGTTTCAGAAAGAATTAAAATTTTATTATTGTATCAATTTGGATATAATGATTTAGAGTGGAGACAAATTGGGTGATATAACAAGGAAATCATTGGTATAAGACCAAATATCAGTGACTGAAAAATATATTAAAATGAAAATAAATCTTTGTATTAATGATAAAAAAAATACTACATCAGATGAACATATATTTATATGATTACATATATATCAATGGAATCTAATACCACTCCATGGTTTATTCTCTAATAAATCATAATTATAAACTAGTTTTATTCGAAGTGTACTATATTATTACTATGATTTATTTATATAATTTATGATACAAAACGAAATTTAGAGAGAGAAGAAAATTCATCAAATCATTATGAATAAAAATTGGTACCAAATAGATAATTCTATAAGGTATAGGACTAATTAAAAATGAATCTGTTGTAATAGAAGATCATTTTCCATTAATTTATTGATAATTATATGGGGATTAAAAGCATTCCCTATAGAAATAAAATTAATATTTGTATGTGATTGGTAATTTAAAATTCAATCTCTTGAAAAAATAAATATATGTGACATAGTCTAGGGTAGAGTATGTGGATATAAAGGTTATGAAATCCATTTCCTATCATGGATGAAAGGACGTCCTGAAGATTCCACTTCCATTTAGAGGAATAATATTAAGAAAAAAATCCATGTTCTTGTGATATATGCTACTCATGGGATATTATGTGGTACTTTAAATTAAAACTGTCCCTCAAGGAATGTCCATTATAGGATAAAAGATATTAAGTCTATCATAGGTTTCCATTAACATAATTACATTTAATTTTTATAGAGTCCATTTTTACACTCAATTTGGAATTCTTATCTCCATTAACAGAGAGGGTTCAACATTATTTCCCAGTATGAAAAATGGCATCCATTTTTTCATTTATTTAGTTTTGAATATGACTCTCTTATTTAATAATTATTTCTATGTTTAATTTCATGAATGTATGGTTGAAAAAACTGGTTTTGATAATTTTACATCTTCCCATATGGAATAATCTTCTTCCCTTTTAATTATATAATATAATCATATCTCTTCCTTATATTTTCCTTTATATAATGGAGTTGGGTTGTATAATGTGTAGTGGTTTCATGATTGTGTTACATGCCAATTGGATCTATCTAATTTTATGAGGAATAATTATATATATTTCTATGATATTGTACTCTTAATTAGGGTATATTTTTTAACACCAAAAATAAGAGGACATAGAGAATAATATAAAATCCATCAATGTGAATTGTTACTTATAAAGCGAATCATGGGAGGTTATGTATTCCATGATATTTGTTAATTGTGGGGATTTAAAATAGGTGATATCAAAATACATTAGTTAATCTATTATAGGACAAACCACATAATCCCCTCAAGTGTTAACTTTATTCATTTAACATGAATTTCAATTATTTAATTTTGTCATTATATACAACAATTTAACCCTTTTCTACTATTTATATAATTTTTTTGAAATAAAAATTTAAAATTATAAAATAATAGAGATACAATGATTTGAGAGATTCCTAGAGATATTACACTACTTTTCACTAAAAATTCATTATAAGATAATTATAAAAACTAGTTCATAGGACACTATGATATGTATTAAATCAAGAATACCTTAGGACACATAATTTAAATTAACAAATTAATCAAACAAAATAAATAAGAAATCAATATTATTGAATAATTTATTCATGGGATATATCTCATCATCATAGTATAACTGGGAGTAAATGATATGGGTAATAGATTAGATAAATACCAATAAGAGGGTGATATGAATTATATAAGAATTCAATTAAATTAATTAGATGACATTTTGATTGTGGATAATATTATTTATTAAGAGTAATGACTATTATGAGATTATGTTTAAAATAATTTTATAAAAATGTAATCACTATATCATCAATATAAGTATATAATTTTTGACTTCGATTTAAAAATTTTGGATACTAAGGATTTGAAGAAATGATCCTCCATGGTAAATATTACGTTTTTAATATGTCTCTCTATCATTAGGTTTAAAAAACTTTATTTAATAGTTCAATGATCATCTGGTCTCTATAAAAAATGTTTACATCTACTATTAGAATGAGCATTAGGAAGTTCCTAGTAATTGTTGAACCATATAAATATCTGACATCTACATTATATACATAAACCCAACCATAAATATCATTTACACCATGATATAGATATATGATATAAATTTAGATGTAGAAAATACTAATGATTAAGGTATTTACCAGAATGAGGGAAAATTATTCAAGATTATATAGAACTCATAAGAGGATTTTAAAAAGAGGGAATGATAATCAGTAAAAAATAATTAGATAAACATTAATTTAGTGTATATATAACCATAATTAATATAAAATTAAAATTGAAAAGTGATCCATATAATTTTATTAAAATGAATGACAAGGAGAAGTAGATGAAGAAGCTATTACAATATGTATCACATATTATATATTATATATATCTCTTTCAATAACTCAGATCATCCCAATGATAAATTTCATAAATATTAAGTTTATAAGAATGTAAAATAATATTATATTAGAGTGAAATGAAATTTATTGTTTAGTATTTTGTTAATAAATGAGATTTTTTGTAACATTGGAATTTTGACAATGGGAGACTACCTTATTTATGACTAATTATTATAGATAAATCCAAATTTTTATCATTATTTATAGAATTTCATCTAGAATTTTTTTATTTTAAATTATTAAAAATATAATAATTTATGTTATTTTATTTTTACTATAAAATGAATAATTTTGACTTATTTTATACCAAAAATTAGTAAAATACATTTTATATATTATAAATTAATATTTATAATTTTGAAATATAATAATTTACAAACAAACATATAGTTACTCATTAAACATAGTATTTCAATAATTAAATAATTCAGAAATTATAATGGTATTATATAGTTTATCATATCGATAATTGTTTTATTATTCTACCTAATATTTTACCTTATTAGAATATTAAAAAAATCATTTAAATAATATCAATTTTTGGATTCAGAATTCATAATCTCATTTAGGAAAATAACCTATAAATTTGATAAATATTATTATTAGAAAAAAATATAAAAATCCATATTTAATATTACATTAAAGTAAAAAATATAACATAATTATTAATATTTTTTAATATCCAGATATCTATAAGGAAAATAATAATAAAATTAAGATATTAGACATATTATTTATATATTGACTTAAAAAATATTTAATTGTAAAATAAAGAAATTATATCATTATATCATAGTGAATATTATTTCTCTAATGACAATATTCCAAATGAATATAGATTTTATGAAGTTTAATACACTAGTATAAGATTATGAATTATTATCACCTCATTCTGGAGATATAAGAGATATTGTTCTTGTCCTAAATGTCTCTCACTCTTTGAATGAAATGTGTATTGGGAATCAAAACCCAAATGAGGGAATCTAAGATGATGTAGTTTTACACAATTCCTAAAAATGTTTATAATCATAGGATTTGTGTATTTACCCCTTAACCATGGAAGAATCTTCATGGGAAACTATTGATGATAATGTTGGATCTCAAAAAAATATAAAATTAATAAATAAAGAAGGATAAATTTATTCTTGAGGAATGAGCTTCAATCCTATTGGAATAAAAATGGGATAACAGAACACTAACAAATTAGTGTCATTATAAATTTATTTGAAGATGTGTATTTCTATGAAATCATCAAGAAATAAAAAATTAGGTAGATGTAAATAAAAAATATATGCATTCTAAAAAAGACGATCTATTTACTAAATTAAATGGTTATGGAAAACTGAGATAATTTTATCAAATTAATGGGATTTTAAATTAACCTATTTTCCCCTTTTAATGAATTTATTTATTTATGGAATATTTTTGTATTTAGGCACATTGTATGTAGGGATTTCTAGTCCCCAAAGAGACTGTTTGTTGATATAATAAAAATATTATATATTGAATATCCCACATGAATTTTATTCATAAAATAATGCAATATATTATCCATGGATTCTATGATTGAAAATACAAGGCTGGCATGAATTAAATAATTTTTGTTTTAATCTTTTTGTTTCATAACTTCGATCAATGTGAGGTTTTCTTCTTAATGGAAATCTTTGACCTAATTATAGAAAAATAAAATAAAATAAAAATTTATTTTATATTATATTTGTTATAACATAATCCCTCTCATATTCAAACATGTTGATGGAAAGTTATAAGGGTTATCCACATATCCCTAATGATAGTATTTTACTTTGGAGGAAATCATTGGTGGATGACATTGAGATCATGGATAGATTATTGATTTCCCAAGGTGTTTTTCATAAATAATTGAGTCATTGGCTCTCATAAATGACATGATATAAAAATAATTCTTCATCAATGATAAAACAAATATTGATGTATGATATTTATGTGTAGGATTAATCCCTATTTTTGGAATCTCCCAATTGAATGTGAATTAATTCCCTTATCAAGTTAATTATCAGATGGATTATTTATTTTCGATTTATTATCTCTTTTCCAAGAGTTATACATTGTTCATAAATATGTGGATCCTTGTTTACAAATTTATGATTATTTTCCCCAAATAAATGGATAAAGGCCAACTAAAATAATTTTTTATAAGGATCCTGACACTAGTTTCCCAGAACCCATGTCTTATTATATTACATTATCATAGATACTTAGGGTTAAATCCAATGGAATTATTAGTTTATGTGTTTTGGAAAACCATATACAAACATGATACCCATTTTATTTTGGGTATAAAAATTCTCTCATAATACATAACAGAAAAATGAACTTCATCCTTAATAACACATTTTCATGTCTTCCCATCTTATAATAGTGAATGAAATCAAATCAATGGTGAGTTTGAATTCTTAGTAAGGGTTTATTACATAGAAATATATCATGAATCAATAATAAATTATCAATAAGGTAAGGTATAAAAACATGTTCCTTTTAAATAATATTATTTCATGAATAAAAAGGGAATAATAAATATGAAATGATATATAACTTTACATACATTCCATTTATCAATAATATGATAATTAAATGCATCCATCTGTAATATCATTATGAATGTCTCAAGGAAAATAAGAATTACTGAATTCTCAATGTTGGAACTGTTTAATTGTTATACATAATGTCTTAGGAGAAAGATAACATTATCGTCCAGACCATTCACAATATAGATTAAAAAATCAGGTTATAAAATGACTCAATCGTTAAAACTATACTTATATTGAGAGACCATTCATAGGACTGTTTAACACTATTGGTTATAAACAAATTGGGTTTTACCAATTGATTTGTCTCATGAGACATGATGTTTCATCGAGGGGTTTTATATACTAGGCCCCAATATTATTTTTATGTCCAAAGAATATCTCATATATCCAATAATTTTTTTTCATATATAAATCAATTTACCATATCACCAAATATACATATTGAGTTAAGGATATGCATTTATCAATATTTCCCTAGTTAATAAAAAAACTTTCAAAGTAAGAACCATATATAAAAAATTGTGTAAGGTTTCGGAAATAATAATATCCATGACACATGAATGTAGATATTTATGATAATGATAATGATTGATTAAAAATTCTTACAATAAAGTCATTGTTTTAATAGAATTTTAACAATCAAAATAGAATTTGAGATTGTACAATAACTTTTACCACATTGTAATTTTTGAGTCAAAATACCCTTGGAATAAATTATTCAAAGTGAAAGTTCAAATAGTAGAAATTATGAATGAATCATTATATTACATGTAAATAGTTTAGTTTACACACATCATAAATGTGGATTCGTGTATAATAATAAATAAGTCCCAACTGAAATTAAATTGAGACGAAATCCATTAACTAATTATTTCAGTTACATGAATGTTATTTAAACTATTTTATAATGATTTAATGCATTTTATTAATTTTTACCAAAGGCATAAATTTTTTTATAATATCATATATGATCATCTTATAACAATTTACAATCTGATTATAAATAATGTACCATTATTTTTAGTGTTTTGGGTGTTAATCACATTATTTTAAAATTTGTGATTTGTTATGAATGAGATGGTTCTTTTAGAGACTATATATGTCTATCATTTCAATAGTAATAATCATTACATAATTATAATTGTTTTACATTGATTATAATTTTAAATCCAATCATGAAATGTGGTTTGGAGAAATGATTTATGTTATAGTCATGGAGACAGATAGTTGTACGTACACATGAATGACGTTTCCATTTCAAAATGATCATTTTGCAAAAAAGGTGATAAATATAGTAAATTTTCCTAATGATAATTATATCATACATACCATATTAGTTTGATAAATATACATATATATATATCATTAATGTGGTGTGGTGATGAAAAGAAAGTCACGTCGTTTTGTGAAGGAGTAGTACACACGTACATGAATGACGTTATCATCTTTAGTTGTGTTAAAATGGTAAAAAATGATATATATTATATTTTAATATTGATAAATATTTAATCAATTTCATAATTATTTCATTTATATTATTAATTTTTTTATTATCACATTCCATGTCCAGCGTTTGTGAAAGGAAACTCATAACGCTTCATTAGGAGGATGTCTGTCGTACACATGATAGACAATTTCATATATCATATGGAATGAAAAGAATAAAATGATATAATTAATGAATTTGTATAAATATTTTGTAAAAATAACATATATACATTATGTCCATAATCATACCCAAATGAGAGAAGTGTTAATAGAAAAATTAATGACATCGGTTTGCAAGGTGCTATATAGCCGTATAAACAAATTATGATTTTGTAACCCATTTGTTGAAAGTGAATGTTGTTTCAAGTTAATAAATTAATAAAAATATACGTATGTATATTTGAGATTCTGAGGATATTAAAACATTATGATTTAAAAATAATTAAAGGGGATGGAGTAAGAAATAAAATAAAATTTCTCTTTGGAGAACATTATTTTTTCTCTAGGTATCCTCATTATGTTTACACTAAATAATTACATGTTAGACATCATCTCAAAATAATGATTCAAGGAAAAGAGGATGAAATTTTATAAGTGAATTGAGCTGGACTTGTCTAATCAAAAAGTCTTTCATTATGTGAATAAGATATGAGAATGGGTGTCCTTTTAAAGGTGAGGTGAGTGGCACACTTGTAATGTTTTGAATAGAATGAATTATTCAATTGTTTCGTCATTTAAAAAGGCCCCAAAAATGATTCATTATCTATAATATAAGGTAAAAGTTCTAAATATGGCCATCAAATATAATTATTATCGTTTTATGTTAGTTTGAGACTTTTCTTTTTTAGTTTATCCCTCGATAAATCCATTTTTTCTTAACCACAATGATTATTTTTTTAATATTATAATTATTAATTATTGTCTAAAATTTATCGAAATTATTAATAATTAAAAATTATTCGGACTCAAATTATGGAATTCATTTTTTCAAATTCAAATTATATATGTGGTAAAATAATAAATAAAACTAATCTACCTGATATGATTAGAATGTTAGTTTTTAAATAAAAAATGTATAAATGTTTTAAATGTTATGATAGGTAAATAAAACATGAAAATTATTCCCATTAACTCAGTTAGATTTATTAATATAAAATTTAAAAAATGATACATGCAAACCAATTAAAAATATAATCTACTATTATAAATTAATTAAATGAGAATAATGTTTTCAATTAAAATTCATTATTTTTCAATATTCATAAAAAAATGAACCTTTTCATTAAAAAATAAAATAAACTCTAAGAAAATATTAATACTATTAATTATAAATTGAATATTATTTTTTGAAATAAGTTTTAAAAAATTCTCATAAATTACATTTATAATATTTTCATAAATGGCCCATAAACCGTCCAGTGGAAAAAAAATAATGTTTTTTAAAATACATTTCATTTTATTTTAAATGGTGATATTTTTATTTCTATTCAATATATAACTATTTTTTACATAATTTATTTAGTAATATTAATACCCTTAAATATATCTTCTAGTAAATAACTATCATATTAATTTTTAATATTTTAATAACATATCACATTTCATGTAAACGTGATGTTGCGTGTGGCACATTATGAACCCAGTCTTCCATATAACAAATGGTAAACTCAGAGTTGTGTGTAATGACTTCTATAATTAGTGATTCATATAAATAATTATATTGAAATAATTAAATTTATTTAGAAATAAATATAGGGTAAATTCTTATGTTGTTATATTTTCTTCTAATCTTTCCATTTCTTGTAAAAAAAATATCAAATACAATGTTCTTAATTTAAAATTACAGAGTGTTACATTCTCCACACATTAAATAAATAAAGTACTCCCAATTTGAATAAGATATCAACAATTATGGGATTGGAATATGGAAATACCATTTTTGAAATGACCACATCATAAAAAGGGTTAATAAAACATCATCTTAATAAGAGAGAGAAGGAATTACAATGTTCACATGGAATAATAAATAAAATGTTTCTAAATAGGTGAAGTTAGGTGGGAAATGAAATTATGGACATAGAATAGATAAATAATAACCAAATACTGATGGAGAGTGATCGAGAACATTTTTCATTAGAAATTTAGGGAACTAGAGAACGTTAATGACCACACATATATAGACCAATGATATGTGAAAAAGGTTATTGATATCATCATCAACAAGGTACATATGATAACATTTTTGTTTCAATATCCTTTTACAAGAGGGATTTTTTCTCTATATAACAATATATTGAAAAATACATACATAATAAAGTTTTATTTTGTAGGAACAATTTCATTATTTTGGTGTGCTTTGATCAATTTCCACTACATCACTTTGTCATTTAAATAAATATCAAGAATGATTTTTTTTTATTCATGAAGCACTAAAATCACATTTTATGAATATTAATATGCATTATAAAATGATAAGTCATTCCTTTTAACTATAGTTATTATTATAATAAAATTGATTGTTAATGTTATCCAACATGCATAAATGTTCTTATGGTGAAGTAATACATTATTCCTTACAACCTCATCTGAAGTTAAACTTAATCAATTTCTGTAATGGTTAATTTTTAAGCCTAAAAATTGTTAATATCCAAATCATTTGAAATAAGACCACTCAATTTATAATATGAACATAACATTAATATATAAAAAAACATCAAGTATATCATAATCACAACATACAAAACATGTGAATACATTCATCAGGTATTCTCATGAAACCTGGTAATTACCAAAATTACCATAAAACAGTTTTAAAAAAGATGAATTAATTTTCATTCCTTAAGTAAAAAATATATTATTGGACATATTCCTTAAATACAAAAAATCTCCTAAACTCCATCAATGACTGGATTAACAACATTGAAAACAAATCATTAATTAATTCCATGGTTATCAGTAATATCAAATCTACATTACACACTTCAATCATATCTTTATCCCATAATTATTTTATGAACATCGGGAACACCTTAATGGTTATCTTTCCCTCAATTAATTGTTTTAAACATACCAAAAAAATCAATTTTTTTGTAATAGTTACCATTTAAAATTATCTTTCAAATACATAACAAAAAACTAATATAGTAAATCATTATACATTTCATAATTACATTAACTATGATACCATTGATAATATATTTTTTAAAAGTGTTTGGATCCAAAAACAAATGAAAATTAATCATTCCAATTCAGTTGTATAAAAAGAATAATTTTGACTGTGATCCCATTTCTTCTTCTGAGTACGTTATCTTGACGATTGGGGAGTTCATTTTCATAGTGCCATATCTCTATAGAGATAATGCATTGTACATTTGGAACTAACTCATTTTAATAGAAATAACTATCATTTTTTCATTTTCACCACCCAGAAGAAAACACCTTTTTCTTTTAGCTACATACCATGTTGTTTCCATTAATAATTATCTGTATTGATGTGTTTCTTATCCCTTCTTCTAGAAGCTATTTATAAATATTGCAGTATACTACAATAGACCATATCACTATGAAAAAATATATATTATCCCAAAACTAGTAAAATAGTAATCATAAATTGAAAATATTATTCATAGATCTTCTCATAATCATAAACATGTTTTCTTGGGGAATATCTTTATTTTAAAATCCATCACAATGGGTTGTAATGATAATTTGAATTATCCTTATCATGTCCCCTTAGTATATCAAACATTTGGTAATACTCGTTGTCATGGAAATGGTCATGATAAGGTCCACCCCAAAGTGACCATTTTAGAGTAATTACCCATAGGTTCCTCAATACCAGATCCACTTCCACTTATTGTATCCATATTGAAATTTATTTATAGGAAATACCACATAATCTCCACCTTACAAAAAATTAGTATAGCCTTCTATAAATATCCATAAATTGTATCATTTTGTTATGTTATATAATCTATGTGTATAGTAATCATGTTAATAAGGATTATAGTAAAAATAAAATAATACGAACTGTAGCAACCTCGACTCAATTATCCAAGATTTGGTGGCTTACTTTGTAACATTTTCATTGAGAAAAAGGGATAAATATCAGTTGACCAATCAGTTTGGCCTTTCTGTAGAACCTGATAAATATATGATAACAATTTTTTATATGGAATATAAAATAATACAGAAAATATAATAAAAAAGAAATGAAATAAATCCTTGAAAACTCTTTCTAAGATTTCTTCTTCATATCTTGGGTAGAGGAAATAAAATAATGAACAGATCAAATTCTCAATAATTGTTATGTATAGTGGAAGACTTCTTTGATCAATAAATAATATTAAATATGAAAAGGTAAATAACTAAAAAACTAGATATTTAGCAACATGAGGGAATAAATAATTCTGAAATAATCAATATTAAAGGAAAAATAACCAAACACACATTCTATTTAATTAATAATATTTAAATTAGTTGTTACATAGATAATATCAATTTGAAAATCTCTTGGAATGTAATAATAAAATATTTCTCAATTAATGAAGGTATTAATTATTGGACATAGTTTCTCAGTATCATGATAACTCTACAATTAGGACAATTTAAACGAATTGTTAAAACTATAAGGTAAAAGCTGATCTAGTTTATCCATCTATTTATTTACTATAAATATCTTTCCCAAAATGGTTTAAAACAATTATGGGAAATTGCATAGGGTTTCTCTAATTAATATGACTCATAAGACATGTTAGTGCATTTATGGGCAATAAAAACCTAGACCCACTAGTATCTTCATGTCAAATTCAATCCTCATATATAAAAAATATATTTAATTGATGAATCTATGTTCCCTATAATTATATATCCATATTGAGTAAATGTAAATGATTTATCAAAATTTACCCTATTAAACAAATAAAATTCAATTTAAAAACCATATATAAAAAGGGTATATGGTTTAAGAAATAATCATGTCAATTATGTAATAATATGTTTATTTAATATAAATTTAATTCCTATTGAAAAAAAATTACAATAAATTGATTTTATGAAGGTAATGTTAACAATCAAAAATGAATGTGATATTGTACAATAACTTAAAGAACATTGTAATTTTCATGTCCAAATCCACTTGGGTGAAATGATTAAAAGTGAAATATAATATACCATAAAGTATGAATGAATCATAAAATTACATTTCAAAGGGGAAGTATATATACCAAATTAATGTTTATTAGTGCACAATAATATATTAGTCTCAATGGAATGTAAATTGAGATGAAATCCACTAACATATGATTTTATTTTGATGAATATGAATTAAACTCATGTATAACGGTTGTAATAACTATATTACTTTATTATATAGTTATATGAATATTTCCAAAGTCATATATGATCCTCTTTTATTATTTTACTACCTATTTGTTAATAATATTTCATTATTATCACTATTTCTGGAGTTAATTACGTTGAATTATAATTATTTATTTGTTATAAAAGTTGTATTTCTTGCACATATTACATATTTCTATAAAATACAGAGTGAAAATAATGACATTATTATTATATTATTACATAAATTATACATTTAAAACCAATAATGAAATAGGTTTTGGAGAGATTAAGAACATTATGATCATACAGACAGTTATCATACATACGAATGAGCAACATTTCCATTTTCCTATAATTGTTATGGAAATAATGGTAAGTATTATATAATCATTAAAAAATTATATTGATGAAATATTTATAATATTATTTTTATAAATAAACTTATATATATCATCTATGTGGTGTGGCGATGAAGAGAAAGTCACATTATTTCATGAAGGCGGTAGTCCACATGTACATGAATGACATCACCAAAATTCAATGAGTGATAAGGCAAGAAGAAAATGATATAAATATAATTTTTTAGAAGGATTAAAAATTATTTAATATAAAAATTATTTAATATATATAATTATCTTTAACCTTATCACTTTTTTTGTAATGTGTATGTCAATGAAGAATTTCATCACTTCATGAGAGGGTTTTCCGCACTACACACGAGCAGTGTTAGCATATTTTCTACAGAATGGGATTTAAAAAGGTATATATTATATAATGACTCCTACGGTATAATTATGTTATAAATATAAAATATATATATACTTTATAATAATCATCATACCCAAATGTTGGAGGTAATAATGGAAAAATTAATGTCATCGATTCAGATGGTTGTAGTATGCCATACACACGAATGATGATTTCGTAACGCATTTGATTGAAGTGGAGGTGGATGTATGTCGCTCCATTAATTTATAAAAATATCACTATATGGAATATAATGATGATATTATTTCATCACGGTTTAATAAAAATTTAATTGTTTCATGCAAGAAAGAAAATAAAAACACACGTTGAAGAACATTACCCATTCATTGGGTATCTTCATTGGGTTTGTGATAAATCATTCATAGGTTATCAATTAACCTAAATTTTGGATAATAGGACGATATGATTGATATAGTTAAGTGATTTGGGTAATTATTTTTAGAAACAAAAGTTTTTATGGTGTAAAAAATTGTTGAGGGGGTGGCCTTTTGTAGATGAGGTGAGTGGAACACTTGATATTTTTTAAAAACAACGAATTCTACCAACATTTGTTTTGTAAAAAGCATCTGATAATAAAGAATTACTGATTCAATATGGGTTATGTTGAAATTTTTCCATCAAATATATTTTATATAAGTTATTAGGTTATTTTAACCATTATATTTTTCGTTTAAATCCACAGTAAATCTATTTTTTCCATAACCACATTAATTAATTTTCACTATTTTCACTATTCAATTTTAGAAATAATTTATTTTACGTTATAAAAAATTATAAAAAATGATTATTGAAAATATTCAATTGAATTTTCCAAATTTAATTTATAGAATTATAAAAATATAATTTTAATATACTCCTAATAATATGATGAGAAAGAAGGGTTTTAAAATGAAAATAGTCAAAAGCATACAATGATTTTATAAAACAATTAAGGATGAAAATTTCTCCAATGACTTAAATTTTAATAATTTATATACTATTATAGTAATGATATAATAAAACATATAAAAAATATAATTAAACATTATAAATAATATAAAAAAGATATATTTCAATTAAAATTTGGTAATTTTCAGTATCAGAAAATAAATGAATCAATTTTGAAAAATCCCAAAAATTAACCCCAATGTAATTTTTGGTTTTCTTACAACTAAAATGATTTTTTTTCAATAATTTTTTATAAAAAATTTAAAAGTTATTTTTAAATTACGTTTCAAATTGAGAATAATGAGTCATTTAGAAATAATAAAGTTTCTTAAAAACATATCTTTTTCTATTTAATCATTTTTATTTTATTTTGAATCAATATATGACCATAATTTTCATAATATAATTTTTATTATTCATACCCACCATTTTATTGACTTGGTTAAAACTATCATATTAAATATAAACTTTTTAATAATATTTTATTTAAACTTAGTATTGTGTGTAATCAAATCTAATGCAGTTGTTTTATGTAGATGAAGCTGAAATCAGTGTTGTGTGTAAAGAAATGTATACATAGGGGTGATTATAATAAATGATACTAAAGATATTTAATTATTTTAAAATTAAATATATCATAAATTCTATTAGTGTTATATATTCTTCTAAGCTTAGTGTTTTATGTTATACATGCTATCAAATACAATATTTTTATTTTAGAATTCCAGGGTGTTACAGTAGAACTAATTTTCTCAATTTTGTGTTTTAGGTTTTCTCCCCTAATTCTTGGTGTAATCATCATTGATATTTTTTTTGATCTTTTTTTTAATAATACATTGAAATATATCATTTCACTATCGTTTGTTAGCATAATAGTTTAATTTTTTGTGTTTAGAATCAGAATACTAATCAAGATCATTTTATAATGTTGATGAAGAAAGATAAGGAGATCGATTGGGAGTCTTAATATGATGGTTGGTGTTCCATTGATGTAGTGGGATTTCATTTCATTCTCATTCATATGGGTGGAGAGAATTTAGACAGTAGAGACATATCAGATGTGGTCAACAAATTTTCTTAGGACATGAGAGGGATTCCATGGAAGAATTTGTCAGGCCACGAACATTGAAATTATTTTATTTTATTATTTTAACTAATTTGGATATTATATTCGAGAATAGGGTTTATTCATAGTTTTATTTTTATTATTGTTGTTGAGAAATTGATGTTTGGAGTTTGAAGGCATCTGGAGCACGATTTTCACGCAGTTTAGAAAACTATGTGGAAAAAACTTGGTTCGGTTCTAGATCTAGGTATATGCATTCAATATGATTAGAGCATGGTATTATAAATGTGCGGCCACCCTGTGTGAGGGCCCCACCCCTCCAGTAGGTTTCTCATGGTTATCACACAATTTGGAAGACAGTGTGGCCAAACCATGCAGCATGCACTGTGTCAAAAAAATCATATTAAACCGAAATGAAAATAAATAAGATAAATAAAATAAAATAAAAAACTAAAGTATTTTTAATAGTAATAATAATTATAATAATATTATTATGACTATTATTATTTTTTTTTTATAATTATTAAGATTATTAAAACTATTATAATTATAATTAATTTTTTTATTTTTTTAGAAACACTAAAGGGGTTTCCACCTCTCTCCTATATCTCTCTATGAGACACACCCCTTTCCCCTTCCCTCTCCTTCTCGCATGAGCCCCATAGGCCAAAGTACTCCGGAATTCCTCCCTCCTCCTTTGGAAGTGGATTCTCCACCCTCACCCCGTGCGACCCTCTCTCACATGGTTGGCATTTCCCTATTTCTCCTCCTGGTCATGCGATCTGGTTGGCTAGGGGAGATCCAACACACCTCCCCTCCTTCTGATGTCTTCTCCCCCTCTCGATTTTGTCTTCATATCCCTTTAGTGTGTCTCCTCTAACGTCATTATTCCCTATTTTATGATTTTTATCTCATCTAGGTGGTGTGTATGACTTCACTGAACCCTAGGGTTTCTAGTGGTATGATTTGGTGTTTCTATCCTCAAAAGGTGCACACTGGGTGTTTTGGGCCTCTTTCGGGCTTGATTCGGTGTCCTTCGCCAAATTTGATGTATTTCAAACCATTTTGGTCCTCCCACCATTATATTATTTAAGGGTCTTAAATTATTTTGCTTTGGTTTAATTTCAATTTATGTATTTTTTAGGTTTTTGAGTTGGTAAATTTTATATAGTGCCTTCTATCTTGTTGATTTGTTTTTGATCTATGGGTGACATGATCTCCTATATGTACATGCATCGGAAAGGCATATATATATATATATATTCCCTCTTTGTAAATTTTCCTTCATGGAAAGGGGAATATGATCAATGTAGATGGGGGTATATATATATGTATAAATACATTTCTTTGTATGCGCCAAGGGTCGGTTCGAGTAGTCATTGTCCAAATGTGGCATGTTTTAGGTAGGACCTCTATGCCCTAACATATAATTTGAATTTCTTAATTTCATGAATTTTTATAAAGGGGAATCATAATACTAAATAGTTTATATATATTCTGTGAAAGGTGGTGGTGATTTTTGGTGATGGACGTTCCTTTATTTTAATGATTCACCCTTAGGTTTTGAAATGTATAATCCTCATTCAAATATGCATCCAAGATAGATTAAAATGGTTAATACTTTAAATGATTCCAAGTTATTTCCAAAATGGTATATGATCTGTGGTGGGTATTTTAGAAATTTATTGTGTTTATTTTAGTTCTGAATGTTGATTTTGAATGAATGTGGTTTTTTGTATGATTTTATAAAGTTGAAATTTAATGTTTTGGTTTCTTGGGAAAATCAATGGGTTTTGGTATGAATTTGTGTTTAATTATTAATTTTAGTTTCTTAAAAATTTTGATATCTTTTAAGAATGTTTTCTGGATTTCTATTAAATGAATGGTTCCTTGTTTGTCTAATTGGAGGTTTAAGAAGATTTTTGAACTTTATGTTGTCCAAAAATCTTTTTTTCTAATTGTTAACGTTATTTGTAAACTAATGAGTCTCATTTGGAACTTTGAGAATGGTTTTCAAACGTTGAAAACACCTCTTAAGGCATACCCCTAGTTTGAGAAATGTGGCACCAATGTTAATTTGTGATTTTTGATATGTTTCTAGTGTAGAGAATTGTGAAATATTGTGTGGATTAAAAGGGGGAATGCATTTAAGGAGAGAGATCAGTGGTGGGATGGTTAATGGTTTTTGGATAAAAAAGTGACATGTTCATATGTGTTTTCATGATAAAACCTCGCCACTATTTGAAATTGAGAACATGGGTAACCTTGGGTATCTAGGTGGGCACACTTCGAATAATATGATAGATGATACAGAAGTGGTTTATCCATTTTTCATCTAGTAGTATTGACGATTACAACACTAACTAAATAATTATTACGAATTTATACCACTAGGTTATGGGGGAGTCCCCTATTCGTGGATCGTGCATGATTATTTTGGTTGTATTAGTTTCTAATCCATATTTCACTTAGGTAAGAGGATCATTGGTCTCAAAATAACACTCAATGTATTTGGATTTCTTATAGTGCTTCTTATGTTATTTCAATTTCACTTGTTTCATCTTTGATCTCTCTTTTGTGAAAACCATATTTTAACCAATTTTTTGCATTAATTTTGATATGGTAATGTTAGCATAGAATATATTTTAATAATGTATTCGAACTGATATTATTTTCATGAAAATAAAACCCTGGTAATTGAATTATAAAATAATTAATTTTTTTTATAATGTATTACTTTAAAAATAGCTTGTTTTGGGGGTTTTAAAAGGAATTATTATAGGGCATTGTTTATCCTGAGAATTCATACTAAGCATTTCACTTCTCATGCCTACATTATTTTTTATTTTCATGTTGCTGTAGATTTATATTTCTCTTAGAGAAAGCATGGTTCTGTTTTTGGAGGACATCCATGAGGTATCTTGAGGTATGTTTATTTGCTTAGTTAGTCCTTTTCCCACTACCAGTTTGTTTAGTTTATTTTTATTTGTTTATCTATATTTTATTTATCAGGTCATCCAATCACAGCTAGTTTATCATGATGCCTGAAACTAGTTTCCATACATGGGGGTTGGGAATTCCCTTTGGGCCTTTTCATATATTAGATCAGGTGGCTGGTTTTGGTTCGACCCATGTCGGTTCATGAAAGAATGTTATCAGAGCTGGACATTGTTATTTAGGGTATCAGGTACCCTCACGAATTTGATTTTCAGTACTCAAGAGGTAGGGAGGGAATGAAATCATATAACCATACCCTTTCTTAGTCTCTTGTATCCCTTGGTAGTCTAAGATTTTATTTTTTCCTTAGCATGGTTTCTGTGGATGAGGGATGACAAAGGGAGTTAGCTGGTGTTACATGATGAGCTTGTATAGAGTAGCGGTCCCTGTATATCACAAGTGAACGAATCAAGATACATTCTAAGGTTGATGATCACATATAGCGTGGTTTTCTAAACCATGTTACCTTATTGGAATAGAAAGTAGTATCATATTTATGGATGTTTTGATGTGAATAAATTTTTGGATTTGTTTTCGTTGGCTTTAGTGGATTTTAAAAAATAAAAATGGTTTATAGAAATGAGGTTTCCAAAATGGAATGTGGTTTTTGGAGTGGATAAATTGTATTTAAAATGAAAATTGTTTTCTTTTTAATGGAATAGGATTTCAATGGTAATTCTAGAAAGTGTTTTTAATTTTTTTTGGGATTTTGGAAACACATTTTGGAAGGTGAAATTAAATTTGTTTGGGAATTTGGGCTTCAGGTTGGCTGACAGCTTTTGTAATTGTAAATATTTTGAATTGACACATGGTATTTTTATTAATGATAAAATATATGAATGTATGCATGTTGGATGTGGATAATTTGTGGTAAGTGTAGATGAGTGATTGATATAGGACTAGGACGTACAAATGTGAGATTTCATGGAATTCCAGTGCTGGGGTTTTAAGACGTTTTTAGTGAAAATGGTTTTCAAAAAAGGATGATTTCATTGTTTTGAAAATTGAATGAATAGTTTTTTAGTGTTTTTTTCTGAGTTTAGAAACCTTTTTCATGGGATCATGTTTTTGACTTGCTGAACTGGCGTTGAAATGGTGATTTCAGTTTGATTTTTGGTTCGTGGTTAGTGTGTAAATTTTTTCATTTTAATGAACATTGATTGGAATTTGTGTATCTCCCTATTGAAAAGAGGAATATTTTACTCAAGGATTTGTTCCTCTATGTATAGGTGAACGTCAATTTTGGGAATATCTTTCAGTCCGCATTAGTGTTCGGGACTTGTGAAATACGAGGTCTTTAGTATTCTTGATGAAATTATAAATGAGTGTTTCTCTATGTTTTCTTATTAGAGACACTACCGAGACTTTAATTTGAGTAGTGGAGCTGGATCCTTTAGTTACCTCAGACCACACTAGACTCCACTTTTTTTATCATCCACCATCAGTAGTAGAAAAATAGGATAATGTCTCATTCATAGTGACATAAGAATAGATGTTTTGATCAATGCAGTTACATGGGTAATTTGAAGGGGTTTAATAAGTTGTGCTACTAAATGAATATGTTATAGTTGTTAATA
This sequence comes from Viscum album, assembly GCA_963277665.1. NCBI lineage: Eukaryota > Viridiplantae > Streptophyta > Magnoliopsida > Santalales > Viscaceae > Viscum > Viscum album. The sequence goes on from OY728151.1 coordinate 1,423,434,114, forward strand.
AATTTCAACTAAATATGGGGAAGTAGATTCCTCAAGACATCAGATCTCCAGCGACAGGTCTCGTAGTGAAACTTTTCACGTAGTAAGAAATCGTTGGGTGTGTGGTATCTTGGTTTAGTCATCTCCTCCAGTGCTGTAATGAGGAACAATTGAACTTATATATTAATGATTTCATCACTTTTTAAGGATCTGATTTATTTAAAAAGGTATAGAGGTATTTCTTCCTCATTGTTATCTCTTTTTGAAAGTCCTACTTTGGTTATAAGAAGGAATCATGTTCTCGTTTCCTTTTAATTCCAGTGGGCTTTCCTCCTCAAATGTGAGTCTCTGATAATTTTTCTTTATTTTTTGGTTTTCCCTAATTTGGACAATTCCTATTTTTAATCATCTTTATCTTATAGATATTCATTTCTTATGGAAATGATGAATCAATGTTTAGTTCCCTATTTGTTTTGAGATTTTTTCATGGGGTTTCTTGTCTGAGAGGTTTCTCCTGTATGGGTTAAAAGATCCCAAGATGATCTGTACTAGTTAGCATAAACAGTTAGATTCTTAAGTGGTGGGGATACCCACCGTATATATTATTGTTGTTTCATCAAGAGTGGGTTTGTGGAGAAATTTTTAATCTATTTTGGGGATTTCAAATTTGGTTTATGTTGTAATTTCTAGAATTATCCATGGTGTGAGTCATAATATTGGGCATTCTAGTCGGGTTAATGGGGTAGAGAAAACCCTCCTATTTTTCCTATGGTTATTCTTGTTTATATTTCTCTTATATATTATTAGGTGTGTGTGCTAGAGTATAAGTTCACACTAATTTCATGTATTTTTTCATCTTATTTAGTATGAAGATCGAGTTTAATTCCTCTTTAGATGGGTGACTTTCTGGGGGTAGAATGTGTTTTTTGGTGGTGAGAATTGACACAACCCAACCATTGAAATTCTTTTATTTTATTCTTTTCATTGTTTGGATATTATTGTCAAGGTTTGGGTTGTGTCCCTGGTTTATTTTTTGAGTTTATGATAATGAATGGATGCTTTGAGTTTGACCGCATCTAGTCCATGGTCTAAGTGTGGATTGAGAAACCATGCGATAACAATGTGGTTCAGTCTGGGATCATGGTAGAGACATTCAATATTGATGGTTTCTAGTTTGATAACCATGCAGCTAGCTTGTATGAGATCCCTTCCCTCTAGTAGGGTTTTCACATTTGGATAGTGTTCTGGAAGGCCGTGCAACAAAACCATGGTGTCTGGGCCGTCTTAAAAAATTATTAGAATGAAATTAAAATAAATAATCAAAATAAAATAAAATAATATAATATAATTTTTATTAATAATACTAATAATGATAATATTATTATTATGAGTAAAACCTTTATTATTATTAAGAATATTATTAATATTATGATTATTAAAACTATTATTATTATAATTTGTTTATTATTTTTCTTATTTTGAAACACTAAATGGGTTTCCCCATTTCTCCCCCCTCACCACACATGAAAACCCCCCTTCCCCCTTACCTCTCTCACTCGTGTAACCACCACTAGACAAATCCCTTAGGTGTTCCACCATCCTCCTCCAGTAAAGACGCCTCCTCCCTCACCCCACACAACCATATTATACACGGCTAGTCTATCCCCCTTTATCCTACTTCATTCATGATCCATCTAGTTGGGAGATCTCTAACATTCCCCCTCCATCTAGTGACCACTCCACGTCTTGATTTTGTGTACGGATCCCTCTAGGTGTCTCCTCTGCCATCTTCCTTTAATATTTTGTGATTTTTAACACTTTTTAGTGGTGTCTATGACTTGGAAAACCCTATGGATTACTATGAGATTATTTTTGGTGTTCCTCTCCTCAATAGGGTGTGTGATGGATATTTCGAACCTTCTTAAGGCATGATTCGGGGTCTTCTGTTGAAGGAGATTCATTTCAGACTATTTTGGTCCACCCACAATTATATTTAGTTAGGGTTTTCAATTCATTCACGTAAAAGATTTAAAATAGGGATTCTGAAGATTTTTGAGTTTCTGGTAATTTTTATAGAGTGCATTGGATCTTGTTGATCTGGTTTTTAGCTGTAGGTGTAATGAACACCAATATGTACATTCATAGTTAAGGAATATATATATGCCCCTTTGTACATATTTCTTCATGGAAAGGGGAATATGAGAAATGTAGTTGGGGGCATATATATATACATATATATATATATAAATTAATATGTGTGCATGCTCTAAGGGCCCATTTAAGTGCTCGTTCTCGAAAAGAGGCATGTTTGAGGTAGGTCTCCAATGCCCAGGCCTTTCATTTCAATTCCATAATTGCATGAATGTCTTATATAGTAGTGTTAATATTAAATAGATTATATATATTATATGAAATGTGATGGTGATGTTTGGAGTTGGACATTACATTATTTTCATGAATCCCACTTATGTTTGAAATGTATAATCTTCATTAAAATATGATTCCATGTCTATTTTATAATGATTAATAATTTAAATTCATACAAGTGGTTTCTGAAATGTTATTGGGTGTGTGGTTGGTATTTGAAAAAATGGTTATTGTGTATATTAGTTATGAAAGTTGATTTTGACTGAATGTGGGTTCTTGTATGATTTTAGAAATAGTACATTCCATGATTTAGTTAATATGAAAAAATGCATTAGTTTTGGTATGATTATTAGGTTAATTGGTAATTTTACAGTCAAAACAAGTTTGATTTGTTTTATGAATTTTTTCTTTCTTTCTTATAAATTTTTGGTTTTTTGGTTGTGTAATTGGGTTTTTATGAAGTTTTTGGAACATAAAGATGTGATGAATTTTTTTTTTCTAATTGATAATATTCTTTGTAAATTAATGAGGCTTGTTTGGTACTTTGTGAATGGTTTGCGAAAGTGGAAAACCCCTATTGAGGAATTCCACCTAGTTTTAGAAGTGAAATAATTTTTTTATATGTGAATTTTTATATGTTCATAGTGTAGAGGCCTATTCAATGTTGTGTGGATTAAAAGGGGGAATGTGCTTAATGAGGGATATCAGCGGTAGGATGTTGAATGGGTGTTTGGATAAAGAAAGTGAAATTTTCATGTGTGTTTTCTTGATAGATCATGGCTACCATTTGAAATAGATTACATGGGTAACCGTGGGTACCTAGGTGGGTAGGCAAGGACTAATATTCTTGATGATACATAAGTTTTTCATCCAAGTTTTTTCTATCAATATTGACAATTACAACACTAAATAAATGATTATAATGATTGGAGACCAATATGTTTGGGGGGTGTCCCCTACTAGTGTCCCGTGCATGTGAAATATAGTTTTCATGGTTTCTAAACCACATTCAGTAAGGTTTGAAGATCCAAAAATCCAACTAACACAAACTCCTTATGGATTTCCAATGGCTCTTATGATGGGATTTTCATCTCAGTTATTCCATGATGGAAATGTCTTATGTGAAAACTATATTTTAAAATAAATTATTTTTATTTCATTTTGAATTGTTAATATATGCATGAAACATATTTTAAAAATATAGTGAAATAGATATTATTTTCATTAAAATGGAATCTTGTTACTTGAATTTGAAAAGAATGGAAAGCATTATATTATTCTGCCTTATTTTCATGTTAACAAGTTTTGGGTTTCTTTTTAATGGTAAAGGAATATTGAGTTGTTTTCCTTTCCATTCCTTCTAACCATCCATATTCTAAAATCTACATTGATTTTCATTTTCATTTTCCTCTAGTTTTGGATCGATCTTGGGGAGAGCATGGTTCTATGTTTGGGGGTGACCCACATGGTTACATGAGGTATGTTTTGTTTCTTAGTCAATTATTTTCCCAATACCAGTTAGTTCAATTTATTTTTATTTGTTTATATGTATTTTATTTATCATTGAAACCATTCCTAACTAGGTTATATTTATGTATAACACTAGTTTCTAGTATGTGGGGATTGATAATTCCCATAGGGACATATCAAGGATTAGCTCAAGTGATCGGTTCAGGGTCGACCTGAGTTGGTTTATGATAGAATAAGATGTTGAAGTGGAATGGGTGAATATCTATGATAAATTAGGAAATTATTTGTAAAATGGGAATACATGACGTGTAGTTCAGAGGAGAACAGCCTTGTGGCTCCCCTTATATGGTTGTTAGTGTTTACACATATAATTAAATATCACAAAATCTGTGACATTTCACATTATGTGTGAAACTTGATCAGTGACTAAACAGGTACCCCAGGGTTTCCTAAACATGGGTACCACCAGCATACAGTAGAAAAAAAGAGGCCATTATACATGGTCATGACTAGTGTACATAGTTAAGGACCTATCCGGTGTACATGGGAATAGACTCAGGAAAGTTTGTGTTAACCATAAGACACTATTTATATACTATACATGACGTTCCCTTTTTATAGGGACTGATTAACATCATATTAAATTTAGTTTACATTATTTTTTATAGGGTTTTTTTAATTAGAAATCCCGATAATGGTACCATTAGTCATAAAATCTAGAGTATAAGAGGAGTGTTCCCCTCAACAAGTTTTTTCTGGACAGAATCATGTATCTCTCAATATGATCCGATGTATGGTGCCCTATCATTATTCCATAGGTTGGGCCTAGTATACCATTATTGAATTTTTGTGCATGTGATACCAATCATATTGGGTTAATCAGACTTAGGATAAGTTTCCCACATAGACCTTTGGTGTTAACCAGAATATGTGTATCAATGTATTCTATGATTGGGGGTTTACCTCTTCATGACATGGCATGATAGAAATAACTAATTGATGACAACCATAAGTGTTTTCAAGAACCAATGATTGATTTCTCTTATACCATAATTATATGGATTCTTTTAGAAGAGCCATTGGATAGCTATGTGGATATGAAATTTCACAGAGAGTTGGTGTTTATTTTTGTGTATATGTAGATTCTTTTCACACATTATTATGATCTAATTCACTTTGATGCATATTTTTTGATTTTTAGGGTTCCAACTATGTGTATTTATAAAAAACACTATATGGGCTCTTCATGCACATGTCCTGTCTTATGCAGACGAAAGTAATTTTGATGGAAACCATGGATGTCCACAACTTAGTAGAGATTTTTTATGGATAGAATTCATTCAGTTCCAGGAGATACATTTATATAGTGGTCCCCATTTTCTATAATGAATGACTCCATATCAATTTCGGTGGGATTTTATTTATATAAATTTATTTATTTTAATTATTTTATACCTTAATGTGGTATTATCTATGTGCATGGATTTTTGGAATAAGTTGATTCATTAATTTAAACATTATAATTTAGTTTGGATATGTTTTTGTGTATATATGTACCATAGGCTAAGGCTTTCCATTTGTGTTATATGCTCTCTCGACCATATACTTCAATCCATGTTCTATTAGCAGCATGTGTGTTACACATGGTATGTCACTATAGAGGCAGACCCTAGTGAGTTGGGTCATGATGGTGTGGTATCAGAGCAGACCATTTTAGGATAAGAGTTTTGACATTCTTTGGATATGGGGTTTGGTTTGGGAAATAAGGAAATTATGTAAAACTATTTTTAGATCCTTTATCAGTCAAGGGAATCCAATGATTTTTTGTAAGACTATATATCCATTAACGAGGACCCTAATATTATACTTTTTGACATGGTTCATATAATATCTAGTTCTAGGGACAACAATAGTCATGCATCATATAGTAATGGGTTGTGGTTTCCATGTCCTTCTTGAGTCAGATCACCATATATAGTCATTAAACATGGGGAATATTTTACTTTTCATGATTCCTTTATTATTATTGATAGTTATAAGTCCACAAAGGGGCCATGGTGATGAACATCCTAGTGATTAGGATTTGGTTTGTGTGTCCTGTTCAGGAGGTTTAAAATATGATGGTTTTCCAATCATACATTCACTGATTGAGAAATAGGTTTCTTTTCCATTAATGAGAGGGGATGTGCATAGGCTATTCATAATCCATGATATTTAGTGGAAATGAATCCTTATATTTTTGGAAAATCTGGACCACCAATCATTAGAGGACTACTCGAGGAAATTGGTGGTGTTTCCTATATTTTAAGAAACCCTCCTGATAATATTGTTTTAATAGTGGAGGACGTTATATAGGGATTCATGGTGAGATTGTTGATTTCAGTGATGTAGAATAATGAATTGGAAACTCTCATCTGTACAGGGTTTAAGAGACACTTCTGGAAGGATTTTAACCCAGCAGTTTTGGGAGAATAATATTTTTCTAAGCATCTTGATATCGCATATGGAAGAATTTCTATTGTGTAATACATCTTGAGGTTCATTATCTTCTCATGCTACACGATTCTGATCATTTGTGATGTGTAATTTTCATCATGGACCATCTAGAATGGTCTTATACTAATATATTCATGGTTATTGGTATCTATTTTCATTCCTTCACATACCTGGGTGTCAGAGAACTCCTTTGTTTTAGGGTGATTTGAAACTAAGAAAATGTTGAAATTTTCTTTCAGTAGTGGAAACCCTAGTTTTTTGACTTTGGATACTAATAGATGATGATAGACTCATGAATCTAGGAACATGAGTCTTTTACAATGATAGTATCCAGATAGAGGGTCTATTTACTAGTGATACCAATATGGTTCTAGTTAGGACATGTAGAGGAAGTGATACTCATATGATGGGTTAGGGAATATCAGGAGATATTTTTCAAACATCTAAGATGAAAATAAGGAGACATTTAATATACAACCGAGTCAGATAAATTATCTATATTAGGATGGATAATAAGGATATGGACATGGTATAGTAGATTAGAGATTATCTAGGTGTTTTTACATTTTTCTATCTTCCCACCACCACACAGGGTTGTCCATTCCTTGTTCAGTGAGTTAGTGGTGTAGAATGTGGGAAGATATAGGAATTGAATTATTATGACCCCAATGTTGTAGATATTTTTTGTGGAATGATATATATATTCTCTATATTATATGTTTTCATGATAGATATAAGGATGACCCACTCTTTTCATTCAACATCCCTTATTCAAGATCTATAGATTCTAAGGGTGCCTCCTGATCCACCATTATGTTTAGATTCCCTTTTGAGGGGAGATTCATTAATCAAACAAGTGTTCCAATAGTGTGACCTAAAAAATATATTATAGAGCTTATTTTGGGATCTTTTCATGGCTATGATGAGTCCCTGCAATGTAAATATAGGTAAGGAGTATGTTGTGACAGTTCATTCATAGTTTCACTATCCCTAGAGGAGGATTTAGTGAATACAAGTTAATGGTATAAGGTTTTACTTAATTTATGTGAAGGAAACATCTGAATAGAAGTATGGTATTATACATGGAATGATACAACTAATTACACATTAGTTGGATAGTATTACCCTTGATGCAGTAGATAATATAAGCATTCACCTTCCTGCAATAGAGGAAGAGTATGAGGTCATCTTCTACTTGGACATGATGGGATTACATCCCCACAAATAGATAGATTTCTAAATATCCATAGACCTAAATACATCCTTGATATATTAACTAACTTATTGGATGGCCCACATGGGTCTTTGAGAGATGAATGGAAGTTAGATTATTTTCCAATGATGGTTTTTGTTTGACCTAGTGTGTCTCCTAGAAGGAAAAAGTGTTGTTCCCTTGAAAGAGGGTAGAGGCATTAGGTTATGTATATATTACTATTTCAATAATATTGATACCATATATAATAACTATCCATTATCAAAACAAAAATACATATTTGACTAGTTGATTGGAGTGTGGTGGGTCCCAATGATTTACCTTAGGTCAGACTATTAGTTGCTCTATGTTAAAGAGGAGGATATTATGAAGATGGTATTTTGATATCACTAAATTCACTATAAGTACATAGTGGTTAACTTATGTGTGATGGACTACCAAATTATTTTGTGGAACCTATATATCAAATATTTTATCCCTTCATGAATTGGATCATGTTACTCTTTAATGATGAAACCCTCATATACCCAACATCAGATGAGGAATACTCGAGAATGTTGAGGATTGTACTACACATAGTCAGAGAGAGAAATATTCATTTAAATCAATTGAAGTACTTGTTATGGTTTATATACATCCATTTCTAAGGGAGTATCTTCATAGGAGAGGGTGTAGTAGTGGACCTAGTGAAGGGTGGGGAAATTCTTGCTGACGAGGTACCTAAGAGTGTGAATGAGGTGTGAATCTTCTTCGGACTGTCTTTATATTATAATTTATTTGTGCCCTATTTATCTACGATATTGGTAGCCATTACCACCATGAAATGAAATGGTAAGCCTTTTTTGTGGAAGAAAAAGTGAAATTAGGTTTTCCAGGAGTTATGGAAGAAGTTGTTGGGTACCCCATCTCGATACTTCCATATGAGAGTGCTGAGTATGTGGTGTTTTGTGTTTCCTCAAGAACATATCTTGGAAGAATTTTTATTTTGAGGAAGACTATGTTTGTTTATTAGTCCTAGAATATAAGGCCCCATGAACATGACTATGTGACCCATGACTTAAATAGTGCATCATATGTCTTCTCCATGTATATTTATCGAAAATATATTATTTTTAAACAATTTATCATATATTCTGACCCAAGTAGTTTCAATTTTATAATTTCATAGAGTGAATATAACTTGTGAAATACAAAATACATTCAGATCCTATAAGATCAGGACTTTGAGATAGTCTATAATTCCTGTAATGAGAATTTTGTGGATGATTCACTGACCAGGATATATTGTTCATAGATATTGAGTAGGGTATCAATGCAGGTATCCTTGTTGTAGTTATACATAATAGATGCGGATTGTGAATCTTACCTCTAATAGATTGTTGTTTCACCTAAACTAAATCATCATGATATGGAGGATAAACATGGATATATTGATTTCAATACCATATCTGTCAGGATATGAACTGGATGTGCTACTACTGGATTTTTAGTTGGTGGGGATCACATCATAATTTTACAGGGTTGGATGGCGGTTTTAATCATGCAATTTTTAGAATGTACTAATGGAGTTTCAAACATGACCAGGATATGTACATACAGTAGTGTAAATTATATTCTAGGACCTTCATTATAAGATCAAGTGCTCAATAATGGAGAGGTTTGTAGTAGTGTCTATATTCTAATACCCCACCATCAAATATGTGAAGGACATGAACTTGGTTCATGTAGGTTTAACCTAAAATATTAATGTGTCGTAGTGGATGTGGGATGGTATCTCTAAGTAATTACATCAAGGAAATCAATAGTATTCTTGTGGTAAGTTCTCTATATACTTGATTACAGATAAAAAAATTCATCCCACTTCCTAGAAATCAATGTGATGAGTTTATTGCAGTGGTGAGGATTCCCATACATCCTAGAGATAGTCCTTCTTCATAGAGTTCCCTTTTTTCCGCCTCATACAAAAACTGTATCTTATCATTATGATTATATATAGAACTAAAATGTGACTTAGTTACTATTTATAACTATGTTCCATGCCCAGATAAATAACTAGATAGAGTTGACTACACATGTCCTAGAGGTCAAAATTTAGGCTTTCATGTCATACTTCGGTTTTAGTTGGTAGTATCACCTTTCCTTGATGAAGTTTCCATATAATAAAAATTACCTCTAAAAAATTGTTATTACAACATATATGAGATAGGATGTTCACCATTATGATTTAAATATCTAGGGGAGTTATCACTAATGGGTATAGAGTTTGCTCGAGTGATATCAAAGTAGGTTAATATCAACCAAGAGTGCATGAGGACTTCCCAATTCCATCAATAATATTATGTATATCGATGATGAAGGGAATTAGAGTACGATGATGGAGAACATGAATTCTTAATGGTATCACCTTAGTTAGGATTAAAGTGATTTTTAATAGAGTAGTAAGTTATCTCCAAGATTCAGCGGCCCTTTTTAGATACCTCATGGGGTTGGAAAGGTAGTGTACATATTGTATATACAATCATTGTTTCATTGTGAGCATGATTTCTTCCACATGATGAAACTAAGGAGATTTTTGTATGACCTATCACATATTATCGAAAACTGTGAGTTTGATATTGGGAAAAGATATAAAGAATCAATGTATCTATTAAATGACATAGGTTATACATATATTATCTTCTTTGATAGAGTGATTCACTTGGTTTGTTTTTAATGACATCTTGACAATCTTATGAAAAACACTTGGGAGAGACAATAATAGTTGTGAGATTAGTATCCTCATATCATTGAGTATAATTTTAAATTTTTAATGCGAAATACCCCGGGAGGATATAATTTAATGCCTCTCTTACCCTTTAAACACTTCATAATATTTTAATTAATAATTTAAATGTCCAGTGTAGAGTCAATTCTAGTTTCAGGGGCCTATAGAGTCTTGATGTTAATATAATAAAAATATTTTATATTATATATAAGGAATAATTTTTTTCAAGAAGTATTGTAATATCTTCAAATTGGTGTCATAGATGGAAAATATGAGACCTACCTTATTTTTGGAATAATGGTTTTACCCTAGGTGTGAAATAACATTTGTGCACATTGAATGATATTCTTAACTATAGTCATGATTGGAATAATTGATAAAATAATGTAAATAATTTATTTTATATTAAATTACATAACACCTATATAATATCATATTTATAATTGGCTATAGAAAAATTTTACTATTACATGCATAATTGTAGAGTCTTGAGAGGACTGTGTTTTAGAGATTTGACATACGACAAAGAGATTGTGAATTGAAGATCCACTTGCTAAGGGGGTTTTCATCAATAATGTAGTTCATAGATCCCACCAATGAATAAACATGGATATTTATCTTCATTAGTGGTCATTTTAATTTTAGTTAGGAATTTTACAATTAACACTCTTTTTTCAATTATTCTTATCAATCATGAATTAATTAATTTAGAAAATTAATTCTTGAATAGATTGATGAATAATGGATGATGATATATCATCTTATATTGAGAATTTTCTTGATATATAGTTACATATTTATTCAATAATGATAAACATTTTATCTATTAATGGATGGATTCCTACCTTTACATTTGATTTTTCTCATTTTATCAATTGTTTCATTCTTTTTTCCGTTATTTCTTCGAGTATTCACCGCCAAATTTGTTCTGACCAGCAGATTGACTATAAATGTAAATTAATCATTACCCACTCAATATTTGGTTAAACGAATAATATGACTACGTTAATATTCATGATAAAATAAATGATCATCATGTGATGAAATTCAATGGATGATCTGGAGTATGATCAGCTATTTTCATCAGTGGATTTGCGTTCTAGAAATGTGGGATAAAAAGAGTTGATTCCTGAGTGACTAGGTGGCTGGAATTTAGCAACCACTGAATGTTCCAAAATAAATAGAACTAGATATTATATTATTGGAAGACTCATTAATATAATAAGAGGTGGAAGTATTGTGGGTGAATATATGTGAATGTCTTAGAAATTATGGGAAAGGGGAAAAAATCAAAAGTCTGTAGTTTAGAGAGAAACATGATACGTAAATACCATTTTGTGGTGGATATGTTATATGAAAATAATTATATATTATATTTCATGAGAGACTTTATCCATGACCGTGTGTGTAACACATGGGTATATGGGAATGATAATGGCTAGCATACATGGGCATGAACATAGTCAGTGTACATAGACATGGTTAGCTTACGTAGGTACAAACATGATCAGTGTACATTGGAAGAATAAGAATAACACAAGCATAATAATATACTAAATTAGGTTCATGATAACCAAATAATATCATGTATTTAGTATACAATCTGTTAACTAATTATATTACATGTTAAATCCACCTAAATTATTCTCTCTAGATGAGTGTGGTTAGGGTGTGTTCCATGGGTCCATCACTGTAAGTGTACTATGAGTAATCTAATATTAATAATAGGATGAGTAATAAACTATATGTTATATGTTTTTGATAATATATAGTATCTTACCATGTGTCATTTGGTGTTATCCTCTAACATTCATACCTAGGCCAGGTCAGGTATCTCGTAATCGACATTTAGGGCATGAGATCGCCATACTAGTTGGTTGCTCCATGTACGTTTCGATATCCCCCATATGCCACTAGTATGATAATGTATTAATCGGTATACATATCATATAGCCCATAATGAAAATATTCATAGTGAGGCCTTGTAGACACAACTTCATGGATGAGATCCATTAAAACTATCGAGACCCAAGGAGTGAGGTCTCTGAGATGGCAGTTCTCTTTAATACTTAATAAGATTCAATGATTGGTTATGTGTATGTGGAATTACATCAATACATCCTTTTTGTCTCTGAGAATATATGGATTTTTTTCATCCATTATTATGAGATGACTATATATGATCCTTTTTTCTTTTGGATTTTTTCGTGTACTTCTATCTATATTTAAACACTCCCCTATATGGTATCTACCTACATATGTTATTTCCTATACATTTGAAAATAATTATTATGGGGTCTTAGGATGATCAAGAGTAGGTGGAATATAGTTTCTATTAATGAAACACATTCAGTTATAATTGATACACCTTGACATTCATCATTATTTTAAAGAAGGTCAGAATCCTTTTCAGTTTAGGTGGGCTTGTATATGGACATTTTGATTTCGTATACTTATTACATACTATTATGTGGGAATAAATGTGTGCATGAATTTTTTTATTAGTTGTTTCTTCCCTTTATACATAGTATTGGGTTTTAGAGATATTTATTTTTGTATAGGTATTATACTCTATAGATAACATTGTGTTTGATATTCCTACTAGATCCTAGTACCCATACACTACCATATTTAAGGTGGGATTATGGTGTCCTTAATATCTTGACACTATCTAGGTGGGCCCTATAGGGTAGAGCCGTGATATGATTAATTTAAATTCATGACATATTATTTTTTAGGATCTTATCATGAATGGTTCATTTGAGATCATTCATGTGAATGAACATTGAATACATGTTCGTTGAATCTATAAGAATCAAACTACAATCTACTAATATTGAATAATTTTTGAAATAATTATATTCTATTATTTCCAAATTTACAGTTATAAACATCAGCACAAAAATTTTATAGTGTAGAATCATTTTAAGGGAATATCATTAAATATGTGTTTTTTATGATCATAATAATTGGAACTAAATAATATCTCGTTTTTTAAATTTTTTACATTGATTAATAGTATATAGGGAGCTTGGTTTCATTCATTTGAAAAAAAATTATACATATGAGTTAGATAACTGGGGTAAATGTTTCTTCCATTACTGTTGGGGAATTTTCAGAGTGTATAGACTTACATGAATTGGTGGATGTGTCTATATACGGTTCATATAAACATGTTAACATATTTCTAGTAATACAACATTATCCAATAAGTTTTAAAAATTCTTTGTAAATATATAGGTTTTGGATGAATTGGTGGATGTTCATTCTTATATTATTGGGATGCTCAATTTGGATTATCACATAATCCTTATATTTCTATTAATAGAGAATGAAAGAGGTCCCTTTCATTTCAGATTCAATAATTCATCGACAAAGAACTCTAATTATAATAATTTTGTTCAATAACTATTTTGACAAATTAATATCAGCAATAATATTTTTATAATAACTTTTAAATTAAAAAATTTAAATGCTAAACATAAGACATAGAGAAAACAGAATTTTAGTGGTATGGACAATGAGATTGATTCCCTAGAAAATAATTATTTAAATGAAATGTAAACATAATATGTATTTCAATTTTAGTAATTTGAATAAATATAATTATTTATCTAAAATACTCTCTTCTCTTATTAATCTCATGGAAGAAATTCATACGTAATACTATAGTTTCAGATTTCTAAAGGATGGGCATATAAAGTCATAATTATTTAAAAAATTAGACAGTTATTGAAGGATAAAAATATAATCACGTTCTAGAGATAGGTTTAATCATTCATATAAAGGGAAAATTAAATAAAATATCATGTTATGTGATTTTACAAAGATGTATTCAACCCAAATATGATATTTAAATATATATATATATATATATATTGGATGTTTTCCCAAAATTCATCGAATAGGTTGGGAAGAATATGGTCATAAATCTATGATGCATTGATGAGGTGGGACATCTTGATTCATCCCCCCATCCCTAGTAGTTTATTGGAACTGGATTTCTCAAAAACATATTATTTAAATAGTTTTGGGATGTCCGGTAAAAATTCTTGATGGGACTTCAATAATTCATCTTTGTAATAGATTTCATCCCTTATGGAATGAACTCCTTATATATTTTTCTATTATATATATATTTGGTTCATTTTACTCTCTTTACCAAATATTTACAATATTATTGGCCAAAAATATTATGGGATTTTGATCATAATATATTCTACAAGGATCTCTTGCATAACTAGAAGAATGTTATCAAACCGGAAATTTTGTGTTGTTCAAGGAAGGAAGATTTGAGTTCATCCATTAATTTACTCATAATGAATTACCATCTTAGGAAATAATGGAATAATGGATTATATATATAAATCATGATATAAGTATGCCATTTTACACTACTAAATATCATTTCCTCTTTATAGTAGTGAATAGATTTGGATACAAAGAACTAATCATTATCTAGAGCTGAGCATGTTCTTAAGTGCTCAGATCATTGATTTTGTGAATGTAATGTCTCGTGGAAATTTTTGTTACTCATGTGGTTTCCTTCATGCGGAAACCATATTTTAATTCTTTTTTCATCATAGAGGACTATATGAGTATGAACATAACTGATCAATTTTAGTAGGGACATCGCATTATAATACAATAATGAAGGGGTATCTATAATCCTTTAAAACTCTTTTATTTTTATATATTTATTATATCCCATATTGTTATCATTACTAACTCTGAGGAAATTTGGGACACATTGATCAACTACAAAAAAAATATGGGAGTGTGGTCAAATTGGATGTGTCCCTATTTTTCTTTAGTAAGAGGTATTACAATCAATGAAAATTTTTTATTAAGAGACATCTAAATAACAACAATGGAATGAATCCTTGAAATTATGTTGAAATAACCCTATTTTAGTGTATAACCAATGTTCCATACTGATGGGAAATTGTTTTAATCATAACAAGTTATCTTTTTTAGGGAGAGGGAAGTATCGATCTTACTAAGGTAGGCTCTCTTTAGTGAATGGAATGATCATTCCTATTTTTTCATCCCATTCATGATCTATATGTGGAAAAAATTTCATTTGAGAAAACCTAACTGATGTAAAAAACTACAATTTAGAATTTATTTATCTAACTAAGGATTTTTATCACTATATTATTTAAAATTACCTGTATACCCATAAATAAAAGGGGAATAGAGATCACTATCCTGATACTTTTCAATCAGGCTCTTTATGGATAGTTTCTTAGAAGGATTCTATTAGTAAAATAAAAATATTATAAATTTAATATAATATGGTTCCTTGAAAAAAAATCATTACTGGTAATTACAGTTACATATAAATATATGTAGGGTCATAAAAAATAAAATACCTGATTCGATCTAATGCTAGTATCAATGGGATACAGGTTCAAATTATGGCATTTTAATATAGAGGAAAAATTTATTTGGATCATCAATTTTGAACATTTAAAAATAAATATTTTTGACCCACATGAAAATATTAATTATGAAATTATCTCTATCATGGAACATAAACATAAAACCTTTGGAATGATATAAATAATTAAATTTTCACCTAAAATAATTATATCTTGTTATGGAAAATAATGAGGCTTTATAATCTCCCTAAACATGTATCATCTACAAATTATAGGTAGAAATGAGTCACCAATATTTTTGATAACTCTTTGGTGAGGTGTATCACACAATGTAGAATGGTTCACATTTGGAGAATCACACAACGTAGGATATCCATGCAAAATATCCTCATGATGTCTAGTCAGTACCAATGCTCGAGGTGTTTCATATAGCAGTATGGAATTGATTCCATAATGAACATATTTACGTATTTATATTATACTTTATTTTATGGAAATGGTTATTTAATCTATTAAAATATAGAACTCGAAAAACCAAATCTGTCTATTTTCTTCTCATAGCCTATTATGTTCATGAATCCTAGGTATATTTCACGAACCTACACCTCACTATTGTATTTGAATAATTCCATCCCATTTAGTGTAACATAAACATCACCATTATTGTGGACCATGAGATAAACATGAAAAAAGGACACTCTAAAACCATATCTTCTATCATGGTAACCAATGTCCTATATAATTTCTTTATTGGAGAATTGTTCAATGTTTATTTGGTACAAAATTGACTGTATATCAAGGCTCATTTTAAAATATGTACATTATAACATCATGAAACATACAATCCATCTTGTAATTGTTGTATTAATATCTTCTCAAATGGCATTGTTAAATAAATCCACTGACTCTAGGGTGTAGAGGGATAGTATGATGTCATACATGGAGGTAAAATTCATTTTTCCATAGGGATTGTGACATTATGGTGTAATATGATGCTAATATCGAGGGAGAGATCATGCTAACTGAAATTGAATGATACAAAAACTGATATAAGATATGTCCTGAGGATTTTCATACCTTACTAATGAAATCCATCAAGAACAATGCTTCTTCACCCTCCTGGAATCTCATGCTAAAATGGGAGGACTACATGGGCTATGGAAAATAGATCTACTTCATGGTTTCACGCAACTTATGTGGGGAAACATTACAGTGGACTTAATAATTATCCTTGATGTTGGATTAGGTGTAGTCCACTTTTTTATGTAGTGTCATCTAATATGGAAGATATTATATTCAATGACATTTCTAAATATCTGATCATTCATTTGTTATAAAATATCATGGCCATTGGCCTTGTCCCTAAGCTGTGAATGTTCTGATAAATTTCTAATTCATCAAATGAAATGTTTTCCCTCATTTAAAAATAAAAAATTATTCATATATTATTATATAATTTATTTTAAAAAACATGGCTAAATATATTAGTTATATTTTATGAAAAAATAGGAAAACATGGTGATGGTAAAAGTAATTTTTATTTATAAGGCATCATAACTAAGTTTGTTTGTAAATAAATCCAATTATTTATATTTATTATTCTAAATTTACGTATATATATTTCATGAACATAATTAATTAGTTTAAATTCTGAAAACATGTATAATTATCCATGTTTCTCACAAAATCTTTTGTTTGAAATGTTTTTAAAAACATGAAAAATAATCATGTTTAAAAAAATTTCTAATTAATCATGGGTAATTGTACATTTTTATAACATATTTTAATTAGTTTCAATTAAAAAGTTGGTAAAATTTATTCTTTATAAACATCAGTAAGTAAATATTATATTATTTTTTATTAAACATTTTAAAAACTATTTTATTAAATCATGTGAAGTTATCTTCTTTATTCCCTTCATTGAAATTTAAATATTTATTCATGTATGTTAGGAATTATTATATCTCTTACCTTATGATTTATATATCCATAATTAATTTTCCATCAGTTAGTAGTAATATTTCAATCCACATTATATAAAGGGTACAACGGTATTCTACACATAATGCATATGGGGCCCACATTTTTTTTCAAGGTGATAATAAATTTATTTATTGTAATATTTAATAATATTCACCCTTATTATATAAATATTTTTAAAAGTAATAATTAATATATTATTCATAATTTTCTGAATCATATATATATCCCATATTTTTTCTAAAATGTAATGGATCTACATTATCAATGAACATTTCAAAGTAAAATATTAAAATTAATTAACATTATTATCTCTTTTATTACTCTTCAAATTTTTAAATTAATTAGTTATCACCCACTGATTTTATACTAGAATTCCAGTTAGTCTTTTAGTTTATGTGTTAGTGTAGATGACATTTCCAAATCTAGATAAGTATATATTTATTATAAGAATATTCAACACCATTATTTTTAGTTCATAAAATATTTATTCATATTTTATTTCAGAAAATAAAATTGATCCACTGCCCTGAAAATTGGGTTTCTGGTTTTTAATTTAATGATATTTTTTAATTTTTTTGATATTACCCATACGAAGTCATGTAATAAATTCTTATGTATTACTATTATGATTTCTTTCCACCCCTTAATAAACATTTTTTTAACAGGATGAAGATTTATTCGATCAGTTGTTATAAATAGTCCCATGAATGAAAATTGGTATAGTAAAAACTAAAATTTAAATCATTTAGAAAACAATCTATTTTTCATTAGAATTTTAAAAACAATCCATTAAGTAATCAACACACTCCTAGTTACGTGTTTAAAATATAATTTGTTATCCAAAAATTATTACCTAGAATTTATCAAGACATCTAAAATATATATAACACCCTGAGATTATATGATATACCAATATTTAAATTATGTATATATATATATATGATATCTTATGATATGTGTAACTATGAGTCATAAAAAACCATGATATAGAATATCATTTTAAACTAGTAGTTATATTTTCTCAGTGTATAAGAATAACAAAATTTTGCAAAAAAAAATGCTGAAAATTGTTTTTTACAAATAAAATATAATAATAAGTCTCTAGTAATTTTTAGTAATGTAATTATTCTTATTAAAAATATTTCCTCTAAATTGGTTTTTTATGAGAAAATACCAAAACAATTTATTCAACTTCTATAGAATGTATATTAAAAATGAAAATTTATTTTTGATATTAGGATATCAAAATAAACGTAGTCTGAAGTTTTCTTCTTTTCCAAAAATGATTTATTTTTCAAAGAATAGTGAAAATACTCAATTTTCAAAATCATTCATTTATTTTAATTTAATGAATTAGTTTAAAAATACTATAATATTTTGGATTTTATTATACCATTACATATGATCAATTTGATTTATAATAATCTAATAGTTTTGATTTAAATCAGAAAAATTCATGATTTTGATATTAGTAAATTGGTATGCTTCAAAATAAATTTCTCAAAAAAATATTTTTTTCCATTATTTTTATGCATTAATTTGAAGATTTATTTTTTCCACTTTTGGAGATTTATTTTTTCGAAATCGATACCATATTTTGAATCATAAGGTTAGTATTTGGTAAATAGTCCCCCTTTGTTTTTGGTCATTACATATGTTATCCATGGTAAATATTTTTCACCTTGGTAAAAATAAAATGGGTAGGAAAAGGTTAAAACATGATATATGCTCTCAAAATAATAACAAAGTGAACTTCATTTAATTTTCGAGATGAAGTTATACGAAAGGAATCCATTATTCTAATATTTGTAATTTTATTCAATTTTCCATTGATAATAAATTTTTTAACATTTTATGTAATTAAAAGTCCAAAATGTAACTCTTGTAAGTTTAATTTATCTAAAAGATTTATACTAGAGTAAAAAGTTTATAATTTAGATTCTAATGAAAATTTTAGATCTAAATTAATGTTTTTTATCATATTATTTTTTTTAATTTTATAGTGATGAAATAAATAAATTAAATGAGTTTATATCATTGAAAAAGTGTTTATACAAGCTGTTGAATATTTTTTTAAATTATATAAAAAACAATAAAAGTAATATTTCCTAGTTTATTTATAATTATTTATTAATTGTATAGATTTATATAACATATTAGGGATTTTTAAGTGGTTTATATTGAAAAAAATTACTATGTCAATTTCTTTAATGTCCAATTAAATAAATGGTCTCAAAAGTGGAATTCGTAACATTTACCCAAAATAAAAAAAATAATGAGGAAAAAATCATGAAATTAGAAAATTAGGTAAATATATAGTCAAAAATATCTTCATATGTCAATTTATGATCCAATATTAAACTTATAGTTAAAATTATATCCCTTTAATTTTTAAATATCTACTTTAATTATTAAGGTTCAAAAATATTTAATTAAAGGGTTAACAAAAAGATAACGTTTAAAATGACCCAAAAAATTCAAATATATCATTTTATAATTATATTTAGAACTTAAAATCATTTTCATTAAATTAATTTATATTTGGAATCATTATACATTTAAAATATATTAAAAATATTTAGATCTCATAATGAATTATAACTCGGTCTCCTCACTCCCTTATAAAAGTACACCCAATCTCTCTTTTTCAGTTGACAATATTAATCCATTGAGACCAAATAATTCCTGTATCATTATCTTATAAACAAAGATTGTCAGATATTTTAGGTTCTAGTATTTCTTAAAATACCATTCTCCATGTCTTTAAAAAGGAGTCTATTAGAGGTATCCTGATGAAGAGGAAATATCCTAACCCGACATCGTTCAATCTATTTCTCCATCTAACATTACAAAATATATAGTATTCATCATAATATTATATTAACATTATCTTAAATATTTCTAAAATTCCATTGTGATCATGATATGACCACTATCCTCCCTATTTTCCATCAAATGGGAAGTGATTGTATTTCTCATGTATATGTGTGGACTACAACCACCAAATAACTCTAGAAATAATTTTCTATCACTATATTTCATAGATATTTATTATTATGTATTTAAGGATTACTTATGATAATTATATTTTCATAACACATCCTATTATGGTCTATGTTGTGACACCCAAAGCCCGCCAAAAATAGGATAGGGGTGGACGATTAGCACTAAGAAGGAATAGGGCTAACATGGGAGGACTTAGATTAAGTGTATACACATACAATCACACAAACACATTGATCTCCATTCCTATACAATTATAAATTGTAAAAACTACTAAAAAAGATGAATTCATACATAGAAATACCATAAGAAGAGTATAACAAGAAGTAATAGAAATTAAAAAGGGATAAATAAACATCCATTAAAAATAGTCTTAAGTCCAACATGAGTGTAATGGTACTGTTGGCTCAATAAAGAAGTAACACACATCAGTTTTTCTAGTCTATCGATTCACTGACTAGTCCTTGTCCATCAAGGAATCTATTGAATGGTCGGTCATCTACACAATACATGACACATGCTGGAAAATCACATATAGGGGTGAGTATAATAATCACCACAATGACACTCCAAAACCAAAAATCATACAAAAAATGAAATATAATCATGTGTACATGAGTATATGTATGAATCACAAATAAAAATAATATCCAAATAAACTCAACAAAGACCCACATTGTATAGGTATGTCACCACCAATGTATACCAGCCTAGGAATCTAGAATGTGGATTCAATGTAGCACTCATCCAGTAGAACACCCTCTAGAGTCTAATATTAGTTTTGGAATTTAAAATGATTCAATGTGGGATGTGAATCTTTTGAATTTTTAATGGTTATTTTCCTCATGAATAATTTAAATGATCATTAAATGGTATTTATATTTGAGGAAATTATATGACCATTATTCCAAAATAAATTCAATTTTCCTATTCTATGGTCATAAATGAACTTTTTCATGTATTAGTATGATTTTTTAAATATTTGGATCATGAAATGTTTTAGGAAATTTTATTCATAAAACCTAACATCATTTAAGTAATTCCCCAACCCCTATTACCTAGAGTGAGTGCATTATTACATAACATTGTCATGATATAAGGAATCATATCACAAATGATCGATTAGTTTAGTAGTCTTAGAAATAATATATACATACATATGTTTTTCATTACGTCATGAAATAAATAAAAAAGACAATGTGTCCCACTTGAACACACTCATATATTTAGCCTATCCCTCCGGGTTAATCATCATTTACATCTTCACACACTGGGAAAATAAAACATTGAAAGGGGTGATCTCAGATGCTCAGTAAGGATTACAATATAGTGGAAACCTTCATAAATAAGCATAAAGATTTAAAGTAATGTATAAGACAAAAACAAAATCATTTTAAAATTAACCATGAGCATAAAATGGAAAAGATAAAAAAAATAATCCCATTTACTTATTCACATAGATATTATAATAGTTGAATAATCACATGTTACATAAATAGATAATTTCATGATGATGGAATGCATAATACCAGACTTCATAAACACATAGTCAAGACCTTGTGCTATGACTAAAAACAAGATTTTGTCAAGGCCTTGTTAAGAATCAATAGTTTTCATCATGAGACTTACCGATGCATCGAGGAGCTATAGAGGGATCCACCCGTCACTTACTAAGTCCAAATAATTCCTCGTGTGAAAGGGTGAAACATAAACTAAACATTTTTATTAAAACTAATATAAAAAATGTCTAAATTTAAAACACAAACCATGAATGGAATAAAAATAGCACATCCACAGTCAGACATAACTCATTCAATACAATATGAATGGTTTTATTATAATAAATCAACCTCAATATATAATAAAATATACTTATGGAAATTTACATAGACGAAAATATCCAGTAAAACTAATTGAGAGAAATATACCCTTTTTAATGAAAACATTTAATTGTCACACTATTTATCAAAGAAGTCATTTAAAAGAGATTTTTGAATCAAAGTATCCCATAAAAATTTGAAAAATTTGAAAGGAATTTTAATTTCAAAGAATTCATGTCCAAATAAATACATCCATAAAACCATTTTTAAAACATGGACCTTAATGATAATGATTTAGAATAATAAATATTTAAAACATATAAAAGTATATCATAGTTAAAGTGTTCCTAACCAAATGAGAGACACTTGAATACAAGTAATTGAGGAATAAAATTAATCAAAATAATAAAATATCATGGGAATAAAGGTATTCATGATTTAATATGTCAAAGGACAGTATAAACACCATATAAAAATGAATTGGTGCATAATGATAAAGAGGTTTAAATGGAATGTAAATTGAGATGAAATACCTTATAAAGACCATATCCTTATATTAAGGATAAATCAATGAAATAATTATGTTTGAAAAATATAAATTCAATAAACATAATTGTACATTAAGTGTAAATCATGCTGAGGACATTCACACATATTCTTATAAAAAAATACCAATGACTTGGAAGTTTAACTCAATGAGTGTAAATTGAGTCAAGATTACCCTTATCAAGTTAATATAAATGATATGGGAATTTATAAATGGAGTGATTATGTGTATCAAAAGTATATCACCACAAAGGGGAGTGGAAATTACTAGATAAATAATAAATAGTGATTCCCACACAATCATGTAGTAAAATAATCAATGAAGTATGTGTGGAGCCCAATGAGTGGAAATTGAAATTTGATATTCTCTTACCAATTTGGTTACTTACGAAACATACACCCCATGAAAAAAGGATCATAAAATAAAGATTTAAATACCAATAAAATAAAGTATATTACACCAATAATACAATTTTGGGCAGTACATACACAACCCGAAAAGAAATAGTAGCCAATATAGAATGAATCTCACCTGAATAAAAAGGTATATGAAAATCCCTTACCAAGTTGTAATAAATCAAGTCATATGACAAAAAAACCACCAAATGAGTCACAAAATAACATGAATATAATGATAATGATGATAATATATATCAAATGGAAGTACACAATACACTACATTCAATAAGTAAGTGGCGAACAATGGAAATATCACAGAATTAAAAGTGATATAAGAAACCCCTTCCCTCGTGTCCGACTTGACCCGTTCATTTTATAATCTCCTGAATAATAAAATAAAGAAAATTTCTACTTGATTAGGAACCCTTTTCATGTGTATTATCCCTTTTATAGCATTTATTTTCATGTTATAAATATTATGTATTCATTTATGTTAATAATGGTCGTTTTATTGATATTTGATACTTGAGTCAAAAATGAACTTCTTATAATTACATGTTTTACATGTGGTGAAAATTCATTTATCTACAGAATGATATTCAATATTTAGATATAATATACTTCATATATATCTAGTATGTTTTTATATTTATATTATTACATAAAATTTTGAGTTGAGAAAAGAAATGCACTGTTCATGGTGACGGTAAGCCGCACGTATGCATGAACGCTACTTTCATTTCTATTTTGTATTTTTAATGGAATAAAAACACAATGATACATATTAAAATAATAATTCCATTAAAATATCATATATATATATATATCTATATATAATTTCATTAAATCTACAATTTATACTTTCCACATATTGCATGAACGAGTCATATGACTTTGAGGGGGAGGTAGTCCGCACTTCCTCAAATTAAATTACCCCGTTTAGCCATTATGGAAACCATAAAGGTATGATATAAATGAAAAATACATAATTATAGAGACAATATAAATATAATATATACCACATGTAAATACAGTGACATCATAATGGCCACCTTAAGATTTGGTAGGAGAATATTGAACAATCATCATTTTATGAGGCACTAGTTCACCGTCGAGAGAAATAGTATGTTCATTACCAATTAGATGGAGGTTTGTGTAAGTGTAGTTCAAATTAATTTAATAAAAACCACCTAGTATATTGAGGATACCTTTTGTTTTATAAAATAAAGGAATAAAATGAGTTTACAGGGTTGGAGAAGGAAAATAAATAAAAGAACATATGAAAAGATGTTACATTTAAATTGGGTAACTCCCATTGGTGTGAATCAAAAGGATTCCATGAATTTGTTTAGGCATAAGGGAAGACTACTATATAGAAGATAGGGATGTATGGAGATTAATTGTTCAGAGGTTTGACAACCCAAGGGGCTTGAGAGGTTTGAGTAATGTGTTAGATGTGAGGGATTTTTATAAGGAGGAGGAGGGGCTCTTTAGGAATGTGTGAAAATAATTATTTATATATAATTGTATTCGCTTTCTAAATTTCCAAAGCTTATTAACTTCAAATATAAGATGACTAATGGACGAAATAAAATCATCCATTAAGAATTGGAGAGGATTTGGATATTTTTTTAATCTTTATAATTTTTTTAATTAAATAATTCATTAATGATGTAAGCACTACTTCATTATTGTGTCATAAATAATTTTATATATTTGATGTCTAAAATTTATAAAAAAATCCATTATTTAGGAAATATATTTAGTATCCAAATTAATATTTATAAATTATATAGACACAAGTAAAAATTTATTTACTAAAATATATATGTTTATGTTTTTTTGTAATTACTTTAAATTAATTAATATAAAATGTCATTATCACTCTTAAGTGGCTCCATGGGGTCCCAAATTCTACCCAAGGATGACCATGGTCGGAAATGACTCATCAAAAAAGGTTAGGACATGTTTTTATGTAATTTTTTATTATTATAACATTCTTTTTACCTAGAAATACCCTATATACATTTTACCGCGGTAAAAAAGGCAAAAGTTAATATTCTCCAAAAATTATTTTCATATTATTGAACAAAATTTTACTTACTAATAACAACTATGTAGGTTGGATTTTCGAAATTCTATTCACAAAAGAGGTAAAATTTCATTTAAATGAAAAGTTGGTTTTTTAAACAACTGCTCAGTGTTTTCACTATTCACAAAAAATTGATGGTTTCATGAAAAATAGAAAAAATTCAGCCTAATATACATTTGACATTCCAAATTAAAAAATTATTTCAATTTTATTAAACTAAAAACATAGAAGTTTCATTAATTAATTTATAAATAATTCTCAGTGTCAAAACAAAAAGCGTGTTTTTAAGAAATAATAACTATCAAAAGATTGACACTAGTTTTTTCCAAATTCAAAGTGAAATTACTTACAATGACCAACATTGTGTTAAATGGGAAAAATAATATCTAATTAAACTTTAAAACCAATTAAAAATATAATCTACCTATATAAATTAATTTGGTTAAAATGTAGTTTTGAATTAAAATACAGCACTTTCACTATTCATCAAAAATTGAATGTTTTTTGAAAAGTAACAATGAATTATCCAAAATAAATTTTTATGTCCCACTTCTAAAAAAGAATTTAATTTGATTAAAATGATTTTACAAAAGTGTCAAATAATAATTTTAAAAAGTGTCGAGTATTAAAATTCTGTAAAATTGATTTTGTTGAAAAATACAACTAATATCTGAAAAAATAGATATGTTCTTATATTATGTCTAAGAAATACATAATATGGATTCTAAAATTATGGGGAGTATATAAAATTACATTTTAAGTTAATATTATTCATAACCTATTTTTAAATGACTAGTTTTGTATGTCACGGTGCGCTTGAACTCTTCGTTGTGTATGGAACAAGTTATTGAATTACCTTGAAGAGATAATGTGCCATGAAATATTAGGGTGTTATAATATCCCATAGTTCAATAAATTGCTTCATCCCAATTTTAAACTGTTTTTCTACTATTAATGGTTAAAAAATGATAAATACCTTTGTGGAAACCCCACATTGGAAACTGGGTTAATAAAATTTAGTCTTAATAAGAGGGAAATGGAAATTAAAAATCCACCCCCAAATTAGGAGCACGATTAGGAGAACAATGGTGGAAATTAGAGACCCATATCTGAAGGAAAAAAGTAAATATTTATAGGGGTGATTGAAGAAATAAATCAAAAACAAGTGTAAAATTGTGGGTCTCAATGTCATCAAACTATGATGATTTAAAATATCATTGGCTCAAAAAAATATTAAACATTAGGATAACAAAATTTTGTTTTTAAGATACCTTCTCTATAGTTTAATAATTAATTTATTCATATAAAAAGGGAAAAAATATTCTTTACAAGAATAGTTTCATCCCTCATCTAATTCCTACCACAAAATCATCTTTCACTCCAAACGATAAGTATTCAGGATTACTTGGTCACACCTAAAGCACTAGAATCAACTTATAGAGATTCACATAATCCACAAAGGTTGAAATATATATATTTAATTTTATTTATAGATTAGCCCAAACCAAAATGGTTACTCCAAGATCAGATGGTCCCCAAAAATTATAATCCTTAAGAGAAAGAAATATTAATCTTAATTTCTAAATTAAAACCAACAGTACCCAAATTTAAATTAATACCATTCAATAAAATATTATCCCTAAATTCTTTCAATATAATCCAAACTAATATTGAAACCCAACAATCAGAAGAACATGATTTTGTAGTCTTCCGTGTTAAATTGTATCTCTAAATAACATTGACTACTCTTAAAATCACATACTTAAAAGTAATATACCTAATCATATATTCTCTATGATAGGTTAATCATTTCCATAAATATCCCAAAATCATTATAAATACACAATAAAAACATATATAAAAATACACCATTATTCCTCAAATGAAATCCCATATTATTATATTTTTATTAGGAAAATATTGTTCCCAAAAGAGGGAACATCTTACAAAATAACATTTATCACTTAATCACCAAATAATTTTCCGATAGTAAGTGTATCTATTTGATAAAACTGAAGATTCCAAATCTACTAATATTTGATAAATAAAATAATTTAACTAAAAATAATTAGTCACACTAACCAGTGACTTCATTTAGTCGAGTGGTAGGTGATAAATCCCAATCACACAATCATTGTGGGCTTGACTCCTGCATCTTTGTCCGACGCGATGGGTTGTCATATATTCTGCATGTTGTCCTTTTTCAAAAAATATATTTTATAAAATTCTGAAAATCAGATAAATTCCTAGAAATAAGAATACCAAAATTTAACCACAAATGTTATCTCGTACCTCTCATTTTCATCCTAAAAATTAATAACATATAATTTCCTCAAATTCAAGGACCACATAAACACAAATTTCTATTTATAACTATATCCACAATAGAAAAGATAATTCTTACTCGAATAGTATTTTCAAATAACATACTGCATGGTTACACAGACAAGTGAAAAGTCTTACTATGAAATCAAATTAATAAAGATAACAAATACTTTTAAAAATTTCACCATCCATTTATTTCCACATAGGTTCTTCCTTGACCAAGAGGTTATCCTATAGAATAGGGTATAGACTCAGTTAATTCCCTGGTCCCCTACATTTACGGAAAATACCTGTAGAGGGATTCTTGGGATCATTCTTAATTTCTTCTACAGTACTCTTCATTTTTCCTCGACAATTCTATACTTTATTTCCATCGTTCCCAAACCGAAATAATTTCATTATTCTATTGAGACACTTCCCTGGGTGTCTCCCCCCACATTTCCTGCATGATGGAAAATGATCTTTTTTTCTCTATGGTCTCCACTACTGGAGCTCTTATCATTCACCACCTTTCTCATCTTTGTTGAGTCCAAGAGTTTGTTAATATATATGTTGTTGATCATATTTTTGGAAAAATGATTCGGTATGAACACGATATCTTTTATGAATCTCACCATTCCTTTTCATTGCTCATTTACTCCACTGTTCCCACCTTGTATATCATGTTCAATGTTACAATGTCTTCCTTAGAATCCAACCATTGACTTAAACTAAAATGTATTGTGTGATTAACAATAGTCATAAATTCATTTAGAGAATATCTTGACACATTATTTTCAATCTAAAAATCCTTAGGATTAACCAAGGTCATTTATTCTCATCTTATAATAAAATAAATAAAATTAGTTTTTAAAGAAAACGTGAATTATCTGAAGTATATCCTCTGGGAGTGTCGTAACCAAGAGTGCAGCAAGGCCTATTGTCGTGTACTAGGATACCTCGGGTCAAGCCTGAAACTCCTTTGTAGAGTTTTCAATCCTATGTACAACTGTGCCAGAGCTGCCTCTACCTGCTCGTATCTAGACAGGGAGGTATTTATTAGAAAACCGATATAATATTTACATTACAAAATTTTTTGTATGTTCTTATATACTAATTTTCAAATACTATCTTAGGGTAGGGTTTTCTAATCCTAGTTTTTTATAAATATATCTTCCAAGGTATGTACTAAACTTCCTCTGATACCAACTGTAGTTCCCTGACCATATTTACCTAGAGTTGATGCATTATTAAATAACATTGTAATTATACAAGGAATCATGTCTCGAAATACTGATCAGTTTAGTAGCCTTGGAAATACTTGATACATACATAAGTGTTTAAATTACATCATTAAATAAATAAAAACGATATTATGTACCCTTTGAACACAATCATATCCTTGACCTATCCATATGGGTATATCATAATTTACTTCTTCACACCCTGGGAAAAATAAAACATAGAAAGGGGTGATATCATATGCTCAAAAAGGATAAAAATATAGAGGAAACCGTTATAAATAAGCATATACATTTAAAGCAATGTATAAGACTAAAAAAGCCTTTTAAAATAAAACATCAGCATAATATGGAAAGATAACTAAAATAATGTCATTTAATTATTCACATGGAAATTTTACAAGTCGAATAATCACATGAAATATCAATATAAAATTTCATAATAATGGAATGCATAATGATACACTTCATAACCACATATTCAAGGGCTTATGTTGAGAATACAAATAAGATTTTGTCAAGGCCTTATGCCAAGACACTAGTTTGACTCATGAGACTTACCGATGCATCGAGAAGCAATAGTGGGCTCCACCCGTCACATACTGAGTCCAATGCATTCCTCATATGAAAGGGTGAAACATAATCTAAACATTCCTATTAAAACTAGAATATGAAATGTCAATATTCTAACCAAAAACCATGAATGGCATAAAAAGAGCACATCCACAGTCAAACACAACACATAAAATACAATATGGAAGATTGTTTTCTAATAAATCAACTTCAATAAAGAATAAAATAAACTGAAGGATATTGACATAGATGAAAATAGCTAGTACAACTATTTGACTGAAATATCCCTTTTTTTGGAAAACATTTAAAAGTCTCTCTATTTAACAAAGAAGTCGTTTAAAAGAGATTTTTGAATTAAAGTGCCCCATAACACTTTGAAACTTTTGAAAGGAAGTTCAATTTAAAAAAATTAATGTCCATATAATTAAATCCACATAACCATTTTTAAAACATGGACATTAATGAGAAATATTTAGAATAATAAATTTTTAAAACCTTTAAAATGATATTTTACTAAAATGGTTCCTAACCAATTGTGACACACATTAATAAAAATAATTGAAGAATAAAATTACTCAAAACATTATTATATAATGATAATAATTGGATTCATGATATAATATATCAATTGACAATATATACGCCATATAAAATTGAATTGGTGCATAACGGCAAAGAGATCTCAATGTAATGTACATTGAGATGAAATCCATTATAAAGATCATATCAATATATTAAGGATAAATCAATGAAATAATTATTTCTGACAAATATAAATACACTAAATATTATAGGATATTATGTGTAAATAAATTAGAGGACATTCACACATATTCTTGTAAAAATAATACCAATGACTTGGATGTTTAACTCAATGAGGGGAAATTGAGTTAAGATTACCCTTAATAAGTTCATATCAATGGTATGGGAATTTATAAATGGAGTAATTATGTGTATCAAAATTATTTCCAAAAACGGGGTCTGGAAATTACTAGATAAATAATAAATAAGTATTCCCCACATAATCTTGATGTAAACTAGTCAATGAAGTATGCGTGAAGTCCAATGAGTGGAATTTGAAATTTGAAATTCCCTTACCAATTTGTAGCATAAGAAACATACACCCCAAGAAATAAGGATCATACAATGAAGATGTAAATAACAATAAATTAAATTATATTACACCAAGAATACAATCATGGTCCGTACATAAACCATGAAAAAGGAAATAGTGGGCAATAGAGCATGAATCTCACCGGGAAAAAAGTTATATGAAAACCACTTTACCACGTTGTAATCAATCAAGTAATATAAAAAAGATAATAAACAACAAATTAATCTCATAATAATATTAATATAATGATAATCATGATAATATATATCAAATGGATGTACACAGTTCACCACATGCAATAAATAAGTGGTGAACAATGGAAATCTCACAGAATTAAATATGAGATAAGAAACCCCTTACCTCATGTCTGACATGACCCATTCATTATTTAGTCTCCTCAATAATAAACTAAAGTAAATTTATAATTTCTTAAATCCTTTTTCATGTGTATTATTCCATTTATATCACTTATTACCATGTTATAAACATTATGTCATCATTTATGTTAAGAATGGTCGTTTTGTCGATATTTGGTACATGAGTAAAAAATAAACTTCTTATAATTACAAGTTGTTCATGTGGTCAAACTTCTCTTATCTGCAGAATGATATTCATGATTTATATATCATATAAATCATATATATCATGTATATATATGTATTTATATTTGTTCATAACATTTTGAGGTAAGAAACGAAATGCACCGTTCATGGAGACGGTAAGCCATACGTACGCATGAACGCTACTTTAATTTATATTTCGTATATTTAATGGAATGAATACATAATGTTACATTTTTATATTATAATTCCATTATAATATCATATATATAATTTCATTAAATCTATTTTTTATACTTTCCATGAATGGTGTGAATGATTCATCACTTTGAGGGGGCGGTAGTCCGCATTTTTTCAAATGAATTTATCGATTTTACACAATATTGAAACTATAAAGGTATGATATAAATGAAAAAATACAGAAGTATAGAGAAAATATAAATATAATATATATCACATTTAAAAATAGTTCCATCATAATTTCCACCATAAAAGGTGGAAGGAGAAGATTGAACCATCATAATTTTAGGAGGCAGTAGGTC
Organism: Viscum album; assembly: GCA_963277665.1. NCBI lineage: Eukaryota > Viridiplantae > Streptophyta > Magnoliopsida > Santalales > Viscaceae > Viscum > Viscum album. Next base: position 1,423,465,964 of record OY728151.1, read on the forward strand.
TTCGTCCATAGAAATAGTATGTTCTTTACCAATTAGATGGTGGTGTGTGTAAGTATAGTTAGAATAATTTTCATAAAAACAACCTAGTATATTGAGTATAATGTTTGTTCTATAAAATTCATGAATAAAAATATTTTAGAGGGTTGGAGAAGGAAAATAATGTTAAAGAACTTATGAAAAGACATTACCTTTAAATCAGGTAACTCCCGTTGGTTTGGACCAAAAGGATTTCATGAAGGGACTTATGCATAAAATATTGGATCTAGGTGGATGATAGGGATATATGGAGCTTAATTGGACATAGGTTGGATGATATGAGGGGCTATATAGGTTTATGTAATGGGATAGAAGTGACGGCATTTTATAAGGGGGAGGAGGGGCAATTTAGGAATGTGTGAAAATATTATTTTATTATATCATTATTTTAGGTTTAAAAAGGTCCAAAACATATTAATGTCAATTATTGGATGTTTAATGGTCAAAATAAAATCATCCAATAATAATTGGAGAGGTTTTGGATATTTGTTTTAATCATTATAATCTTTATTATTTAAATCATTCATTAATGAGGTAAACATTGAATCATTATTGTATCTTAAATAATTTTATATATTTTATGTCTAAAAATTATAAAACAAATACCATTATGTAGGAAATATTTTTATCTTTAAAATTGATATTTATAACTTATATAACCCCATGTAAAAATTGATTTACAAAAACATATATGTTTAAGACATTTTTCTCTTTCCTTTAAAATAATTAATACAAAATGACATTATCACTCTAAATTGTCTCCATGGGGTCCCAAAATAGATTATAGTATTCCCATGGTCATATTTGATGCATCCAATAAGGTTAGGAAAAGTTTTAATGTAATTTTATATTATTATAATATTATGTTTACCTAGAATTACACTATTTACCTTTAAGCACGGTAAATAAAAGGAAAAGGTTACTATTCCCCAAAAACTATTTGAATCTTATTGAACCAAATATTACTTACTAATAACAAATATGTATGTCGTATTTTTAAAATTCAATTCATAAAATTTTTAAATTTTCATTTAAATGAAATGTTGGTTTTTTAACTACTACTTAGTGTTTTCACTATTCACCAAAAATTGAAGGTTTCCAGAAAAATACCAAAAATTAAGCCTTAGAAATATTTGATATTAAGAATTAAAAAATTATGTCTATTTTTCCAGACTCAAAACATAGTTGTTTCATTAATTAATTTAAAATTAATTCCCTCTATCAAAACAAAAAGCATGTTTTTAACAAATAATAACTATCAAAAGATTGACCCTAGTTTTGTCCAAATTCAAAGAGAAATTACATAAAATGACAAAAATTGGATTAAATGGTAAAAAATATAATCTAATTAAACTTTTAAACCAATTAAAATGATAATTTAACCATATAAATAAATTAGGTTAATAGGCAGTTTTGATTAAAAATACAGTATTTTTCACTATTCATCCAAAATTGATGGTTTTCTGAAACGTAACAAAAAATTATCCAAAAATTTTTTTTATGAACCAATGCTAAATATGAATTTAATTTAATTAAATTTAATTTATAAAAGTTTCAAATATTTTTCTTAAAAAGGTATCTCCATTAAAATGTAGTAAAAATACATTTTCTGAAAAATATTTCGGTTATCTGAAAAAAAAAGAATTTGTTCTTATATTATTTATTAGATATACATAATATGGATTTTAAAATTATATTGAGTATATAAAATTAAAAATTTAGTTAATATTATTCATAACCGCTTTTTGAACGGCTAGTTCGGTAAGTCGTGGTGTGCTTAAACTCAGTGTTACATATAGCACAAGTTATTGAATTACTTTGAAGAGATAACATACCATGAAATCTTGGGTTATTACATTCTATAGTCTTTTAATATATTGTGTCCTCACAATTTGAATTGTTTTTAATTAAAGGTTAAAAATAGAAATATACCTTCATGGAAACCCCACATTAGAATCTGGATTAATAAAATTTAGTCTTAATAAGAGGGAAAGTGAAATGAAAAAGTCACCACCAAATTATGATCTTGATTAAGAAAACCAAGGGGGAATTTAGAGACATATAATTAGTGGGAAAACATAAATATTTATAGGGATTGATTGAGGTCATCAATCAAAAACAAGTGTAAAATTTTGGTCCTTGAAGTTATCAATCTAGGATGATTTAAAATATCATCAGTTGAACAAAACATAATTCATTAGGATAACAAATTTTTGGATTTAAGATACCTTACCTAATGTTTTATAATTAATTTATTTATATAATAAGGGAAAAAATATACTTGACCAGTATAGTTTCGTCTTTCAACTAATTCCTACCACAAACTCATCTTTCACTCCAAACGACGAGTATTCTAGATGAATTGGTCACAAATAAAGAACAAGAATCAAAATATTTAGATTCCCATAATCCACAAAGGTTGAACTATATATTTCACTTTTTTATATATATTAACCAAAACCAAAATGTTTAGTACAAGATTAGATGATCCCCAATAATAATAATTCTTAAGAGAATAAAATACTAATCTTAATTTCTAAAAATAAACCAACAATTCCCAAAGATCAATAAATACCATTCAATAATGAATTGTCCATAACATCATTCAATATAATCCAATCTAATATTGAAACCCAAAACTCAGAAGAACCTGATTTTGTAGTCTTCCACTTTAAATTGTATCTCCAAATAACATTGACTACTCTTAAGGAAAAATACTAAAAAGTAATTAACATAATCAAATATTCTCTATGATAGGTTAATCATTTCCATAAATAAACCAAATTTTTATAAATCCAGAATAAAAAAATAGATAAAAATCCACCATTATTCCTAAAATAAAATACCTTAGTATTCTATTTTACATAGGTATATATTGTTCCCTATAGAGGGAATGTCTTCCAAAATAAAATTTATCACTTAATTACCAAATTATTTTCCTACACTAAGGATATCTATTTGTTTAAATAGAATATTTCAATTCAACATATTTTTTATCAATAAAATCATTTAATTAAAAATAATTAGTCAAAGTAACCAAGGAATTCATGTAGTCCAATGTTAGCCGATAAATCCCAATTGCACATTGGTTGTGGGTTCTATTCCCATGGATTTATCAGACGTGATGGGTTATCATACGGTCTTTGTGTTTTTGTTTTTCAAAAAATATATTTTCTAACATTCCCAAATGGAGATAAATTCCTCAAAATAACCATAACATAATTGAACCACAAATGTTATCTCATACATCACATTTTCATCCTAAAAATTAATTACCTATAATTTCCACAAATTCAAGGATCATATAAACCCAAATGGTTATTTATAACTATATCCACAAAAGAAAATATAATTCTTCCTTGAATAGTATCTTCACATAACAAACTACAGGGTTACACATACATGAGAAATTTTTTCCAAAGTAATCCCATCAAAAAGAGAACTAATACTTTTAAACATTTCACCATCCATTTATTTCCACATAGGTTCTTCCTTAACAAAGAGTTTATCTTATAGTATAGTGAATTGACTCAGGTAATTCCCAGGTCCCCTACATTTATAGAAGATGACTATAAATGGATTCTTGGGATCATTTTTATTTTCTTCCATATTACTATTCATTTTTCATTGATAATTTTTTACATTATATCCTTCTTTCCCACACATAATGAATTTATTTTTTCCATTGAGACACATTCCTGGGTGTCTCCTCACACATATCCTACGTAATAGAAAATGATCTTTCTTTTCTCCAAGGTCTCTACTATTGTAGCTCTTATCATTCACCACCTTTCTTACTTTGTTGAGTCCGGGAGTTTGTTAATATATATTTTATTGATCATATTTTTGGAAAACTAATTCGGAATTAACACGATATCATTTACACTTGTAAACATTCCATTTAGTTGTTCATTTCCACCAATGTTCCCACCTTTTACATCATGTTAAATGTTACTATGACTTCCTTGGAATCCATCCATGGACTAGAACCAGAAATCATTGTTTGATTAACAATAGTCATAAAATCATTTAAAGAATATCTCAAAAAGTTATTTTCAATCTAAAACACCATAGGAAAAACATAGGTTGTTTATTCTCATCTTATATTAAAATAATTCAATTTTTTTTGTAATGAAAATTTGAATTATCTAATGCATATCCCCTTGGAATGTTGTACCCACGATTGAAACAAGGCCCGTTGTCATGTACTAGGATACCCCAAGTCAATCCCAAAACTCCTATTCAAAGTTTTCACTCCTATGTACATTTGTACCAGAGCCGCCTCTACCTGCTCATATCCATAGAGGGAGGAATTTCTTGGAAAACCAACATAATTTTTACATTACAATTTTTTTTTATGTTCTTCTATACTAATTCTCACAGACTATCTTAGGGTAGTGTTTTCTAATCAGTGTTTTTATAAATCTATCTTACAAGTTTTGTACTAAACTTTCACTAATACCAAAAGTAATGCCCCAAACCTAGTTACATATAGTTGATGAATTATTACATAACATTGGCATGATACAACGAATCATGTCTCGATAAACTGATCAGTTTAGTATCCTTGTAAATACTAGATACATACATAATTTATAAATTACACCATTAAATAAATATACACGACATTATGTCCCCCTTGAACACATTCATATCCTTGGCCTATCCTTATGGGATAATCATAATTTACTTCTTTACAGCCTGGAAAAAATAAAACATAGAAAGGGGTGAGATTAGATGCTCAGTAAGGATAACAATAAAGAGTAATCCTTTATAAATATTTAAATAAATTTAATGCGATGTATAAGAGTAAAAGAAAAGCCTTTTAAAATTAAACTTCAGCATAATATGGACAAGATAAACCAAATTATAACATTTACTTATTCACGTGGAAATTATAGTAGTCGAATAATCACATGTAATATCAACAGCTAATTTTATAATATTGGAATGCATAATGCTAGACATCATAACCACATAGTTAAGGCCTTGTGTGAAGACTAAAAATAAAATTTTGTCAAGGCCTTGTGCCAAAATAGTAGTTTGTCTCATGAGACTTACTCATTCATCAAGGAGATAATGCAGGCTCCACCCGTCTCGTAGTAAGTCCAATGCATTCAACATATGAAAGGGTGAATCATAATCTAAACATTCATATAAATATCTAGCATATGAAATGTCAATATTTTAACCACAAACCATTAATGTCATAAAAAGAGAACATCTACAGTCAAACATAACTCATTAAATATAATATGGATGTTTTTATTATAATAAATCAACCTCAATAATGAAAAAATTACACTGAAGGATATTTACATAGATGAAAATAGCCGGTAAAACTATTTGATAGAAATATCCCCTTTTTCTTGAAAACATTTAAAAGTCACACTATTTATCAAAGAAGTCGTTTAAAATAGAATTTTGAATTAATGTTCCCCATAACGCGTTCAAACATTTGAAAGGATGGTTAATTTAAAAACATTAATTTCCATACAAATAAATCCATAAAACCATTTTTAAAACATGGAAATTAATGAGAAATATTTAATATAATTAATCTTCAAAACATTTAAAATGTTATTTTAGTTAAAGAGTTCCTAACCAAATGAGAGATGCCTGAAACAAGTAATTGAGGAATAACATTAATAAAAACGTTATAATTTAATTAGAATAAAGGGATTGAAGATATAATTTGTCAAAGTACAGAATATATACCATATAAAAGTGAATTGGTGCATAACGATATAGTGGTCTCGATGGAATGTAAATTGAGATGAAATACCTTATAAAGATTGTATCCTTATATTAAGGATAAGTCAATGAAATAATTATGTGTGAAAAATTATAAATACACTCAATATAATTGTATACTAATTGTAAATCAATCAGAGGTCATTCACCCATATTTTTCTAAAAACAATACCAATGACTTAGATGTTTAACTCCGTGAGTGGAAATTGAGTTAAGATTACCCTTAACAAGTTCATATCATCGGTATGGTAATTTATAAATGGATTTATTATGTGTTTAAAAACTATATCCACACAAAGGGGAGTGTAAATTACTAGATATATAATAAATATTGATTCGAGACATAATCTTCTAGTAAAATAATCAATGAAGAATGTGTGAAGCCCAATGAGTGGAAATTGAAATTTGAAATTCCCTTACCGATTTGGTAACTTATGAAACATACACCCCATGAAAGAAGGATAATACAATTTAGATGTATAAAAAATAAATTAAATTATATTACACCAATAATAAAATCTTGGGATGTACATACACCACACAAAATGAAATAGTGGTCAATATAGCTTGAATCTCACCGGAAAAAATGTTATATGAAAACCCCTTACCACATTGTAATCAATCGAGTTGTATGACCAAAAGTTAATAACCAACAAATTAATCACCTAATAATATGAATATAAAGGAAATAATGATAATATGTATCAAATGTAAGTAAAAAATAAACAACATGAAATACATTAGTTGCGAACAGTGGAAATCATACAGAATTAAAAGTGAGAAAAGAAACCCCTTACCTCGTGTCCGACTTGACCCATTCATTCTTTAATCTCCTGAATAATAAACTAAAGATAATTTATAATTTCTTATGAATAGTTTTCATGTGTATTATTTCTTTTATATCACTGATTAAAATGTTATAAAAATTATGTAATCAATTATGCTAACAATGGTTGTTTTGTCGATATTCGGTATTTGAGTAAAAAATGAACTTCTTAGAATTACAAGTTGTTCATGTGTCAAACATCCATTATCATCAGAATGATATTCATGATCTAGATATCAAATAAATCTTATATATTTAGTATATATATGTTTTTATATTAGTACATATCATTTGGAGGTATGAAATTAAGTGCACCATTTAAGGAGACGATAAGTCGTACGTACACATGAATGATACATTAATTTCTATTTCGTATATTTAATGGAATGAAAACATAATTTTAAATTTTTATATTATAATATAATTATAATATAATATATATAATTTCATTAACTCTGTTATTTATAATTTTTACGTATGGAATGAACGATTTATATCACTTTGACGGGGCGGTAGTCCGGACATCCTCAAATGAAATTACCGCGTTTACCCATAATGGAAAACATAAAGGTATGATATAAATTAAAAATACAGAGGTATGGAGAGAATATAAATATAATATATATCACAATTAAATATTGTTCCATCATAATGTCCTCCATAAGAGGTGGTAGGAGATGCTTTAACAATCCTTATTTCGTGAGGCAGTAGTTCGTCGTCCACAGAAACAGTATGTTCTTTACCCATTAGATGGAGGTGTGTGTAAGTGTAGTTCGAATAATAATCATAAAAAACACCTAGTGTATTTATGATACTGGTTTTGTTATAAAATATTTGAATAAAAATATTTTAGAGGGTTGGAGAAGGAAAATAATGCAAAAGAATATAAGAGAAGACGTTACATTTAAATCGGTTAACTTTTTTTTTGTTCGGACCAAATAGATTTCATGAAGTTAATTTTTCCTAAGGGAAGGATTATAGGTGTAAGATAGGGATGTCTGAAGATTAATTGGGTAGAGTTTGGATGAGTGAAGGGGTTATAGAGGTGTCAGTAATGGGTTAGAAGTGAGGGTTTTTTATAAGGTGTGGAGGGAATGCTTAGGGTTGTGTGAAAATATTATTTTATTATATAATTATTTTCTTTTTATAATGGTCCAAAACATATTAATGTCAATGATAATATTAATAATGACAAAAATAAATTCATCCAATAAGAATTGTACAGGTTTTGGAAATTTTTTTTGTTCTTTATAATCTTATTTATTTAAATCATTCATTAATGAGGTAAAGAATGCATCATTATTGTGTCATAGATAATTTTATTTATTTGATTTATAAAAATTATAAAAAATACCATGATGTAGGAAATATATTTAGCTTTAAAATGAATATTTTTAAATTAAATAAACCCATGAAAAATTTGATTTACTAAAAGATATATGTTTATCACATTCTTGTCTTTACTTTAAATTAATTAATAAAAATGTCATTATCACTCTTAACTGGCTCCATGGGGTCCCAAAATCGACCCGAAGAAGCCCATGGTCGGAATTAACTCATCCAATAGGTTAAGGTAAGTGTTTAGTTAATTTTATATTATTATAATATTCTTTTTACCTTTATTACCCTATTTACTTGTAACCACGGTAAATAAAAACCAAAAGATACTATTCACTAAAAATTATTTTCATCATATTGACCCAAATTTTACATACTAATAACAACCATGTATGTTGTATTTTGAAAATTCAATTAACAGAAGCGGTAAAATTTCATTTAAATGAAAAAATCGGTTTTTTTAACTACTACTCAGTGTTTTCACTATTCATTAAAAAGTGAAGGTTTTCAGAAAAATAAAAAACATTCATCCTAAGATATATTTTATATTACAAATTCAAAAAATGAAGTCTATTTTACCAAACTGAAAACATATAATATGCATTAATTATTTTAAAATTAATTCCCACTGTCAAAACAAAAACCGTGTTTTTAAGAAATTATTACTATCAAAAGATTGACACTTGTTGATGTCAAAATTCAAAGTGGAATTACTTAAAATGACAAAAATTGGATTAAATGGTAAAAATATAATCTAATTACACTTTAAAACCAATTATGAAGATAATCTAACTATATAAATTAATTAGGTAAAAAGGAAATTTTGAATTAAAATACAATATTTTTTACTTTTCATAAAACATTTAATGTTTTCTGAAAGGTAAAAAAAATATCCAAACATAAATTTTATTTTCCACTTCTAAATAAGATATTAATTTTATTAAATTTAATGTATAAAAGTGTAAAATATTGGTTTTAAAAAGGGTTCATCATTAAAATGCAGTAAAATTTCATTTTTTGAAAAATACTTATATTATCTAAAAAAATTAATTTGTTCTTATATTTTGTCTAAGAAATATATAATATGAATTATAAAATTATATGGAGTATATAAAATTTAAAATTCAGTTTCTACTATTCACAACTTCTTTTTGAATAGCTAAATTGATATGTCATGGTGTGCTCGAACTCAGTGTTGCATATAACACAAGTAATTGAATTACCTTAAAGAGATAACGTACCCTGAAATCTAGGGGTTTTACAACACAAATATTTAGCAGGAGAAACTTTTTTTTAAAAAAAAATTCTTTTATAAAAATGTATTAAAAAGTTTTTTTAACCTCTTGAAAATGATTTAGTAAATAAATTTTTTCCCTATTTTTCTTTTACAAATGTTTTCAAATGAATATTCATGTATCTTTATAAACAAGGCATTTCTGACCTATTTTTTGTTTAAAAGAAATCTTATTTTTACATCATAAGTCATGAATGGATTTACCTACCATCATTTACTAAAAGATTCATTTTTTATGTTTAAAAGGATAATTCTTAAAGGATATTATTTCAAATGTTATTTTTGAAGAAATGGTTTTGAAATGATTTTTTAAAATAAATATATATTTTCCTCAAGAATGTTTTTAAAAGATATTTTTATAGTATTTATATTTATCAATTCGAAAAATCCTTTTTTCGCACCACATGAAATATGTCGTATTGATACCATCCTTATTTTCCTCCAGATGGTTTAAGATTTATTTCGACATTGATAGTGTTGAAACCCACTTCCTTAATTATTTTTAGTGTCTTCAAATATTAAATTTACTATTATCATATGGAATTTAATTTTATATAAGTAAACATATCATTTTTCATGGAAAATATTATTTTCTGACCTATATACCATTTTTCATATGGTTTTTACTTTTAAATTTATTTTATTATATTAGGGAATATTGATAATTTGTATTATTTATTCAATTTGTATTTTTTTTAATAGATCTTTATAAATTAATTACATTACTATATATGAGGAATTATTTTTAAATGTACTGATCAGTGGGGCTCATACTTCATATAGACTCTCTATGCATAGGTAGTCTCAAGAGATGAAATTAGATAGTGGAAAACTCTATGAATTTGATTCCAAGTTGAATAGACAGCTTTCTTCTAATAGAATTAAGCTATCATGAGAATAGATATTGAAGGTATAATGGTTCATGTTATAGATACAAGACATCCAATAATTACAAATTTGTATCATTTGAGTTATTATTTATCCATTAGATTTTGTGTCGACGTATCTATGGATGAATTCAATTATTAGCTTATTGATTAAATTTCTTATGTTCAGTTAGTTATATTTCTATTTTTGTTTTTCCTTATATAGATATTTGAATGTAATTTGTTTCTAGTGATTACATTCACCTATTTTTTATGCACTTCAAAGTCATATTTTAAATTACATGGAATGTTTCTTCATTTATTTAACATTCCATATTTATTATTCTTATTGATTCATTATTTATTCTTCTATAATTTACCCTTATTGATCATTTGATCTCACCCTTATTTTCTTACTTGACCATGGTATCTAAGAAGCATAATATAAATGATATGGAGGGATATGATGGATTGAATAACATAATAAAAGAAATAAAGTAGAAATTGTTTTTTAATTTGTGAATTCAATTTCAATATAAGACTCATGTATTTATCTGGTTTACCAGGATTGATAATCTCTTCATTACTTTGGTATTTGATTCCTTTTAATAATGATAATTTAATGTTATTAGACACTAAATACATGATTTCTTGGGTGGGGTCTCTATAGTTGGTATCATATGATGTTTAGTAGAAACATGAAGAACTAGATTTAGGGAAACATATATTAGAGAATATAATCATAAAGTATAATTTTAGGATAATTGTATAATAACATCTTAATGTTTCAAATGTATATAGATTATTTGGTTATTAAAATCAATACATCCTTTTCTAGATACTACAAGTGGATTTTTTAGGGAACATATGTATCTATAAGTAATAACTCTAAAAGGATGAATTAGAGCAAACTCAGCATAACCTAGGACACAAAAACGGGTCTTACAGTGCACCTTGTTTGACATTACAGAGGGATAATCCAAGGGTAATTCATATTTTATTTACAAAAAATCATGAAATTTTTTAACAATAAATGACATAGGTTAAACATCTGTTTCCTTAAATTGAAGGTAATATTTCATGACTTATATGTCCTATAAATTATTTTACATATTTCCCTGACTACTAGAACTAAGACAATGATTTTTGGTTTTAGTCAATGGATAATATCTAAAGTAGTGATGTTAACAAAGAACATGAAGGGAATAAAGGTTTTAATGATCAATCATAAGATGTGTTTACAAGAGTGAAATATATCATGTTTATGCCTATTCATTTTTCTTGAAATTGGATTAAAATCATATACCTTAGCCGACTCTTGAACTCACCAAATAATAAAAGGATGTAGTTTTCTAAGAGATCATGTGGTGGAGACCATGGAGAGAATAAGGCTACATTTACCTCGTGCTAGAAATATGGAATTATCACATAGTATGTGTATCAATGCAAGGGGTGAAATGATTTATGGATTGGAAAGAATGCCATATTTCATTGAATTGAAGAAAAAAATGAAGATTGTGGTGGAAGGAAACAAAACTCATCCTATAGAATACATTAGAGTTCGTTTTATTAAATGTGGGGAACCTGTAAACTAAACATGTCAATTAACTATTCTAGATGATAAACTCTATAGTAATGAAGTATCTATGTTGGAATATGATGATGATGTATTTATCTATTGTAGATGCATTGAAAACCTTAGTTAAAATGATATTTAGTTATTAACCTTATTTGAAGGGTTTCCAAAATATTTATTTTGGAAATTATATTAAATTTATTTTAGAAAAGGAAAAATTGTATTTAAGGAGGAAAACCATCAAATTTGGAATGGTCATGGGACATAAACCCATGACCGTAGGACGATAAGGGTTTGAAACAAACCATAGACCAACACAATTCCCTGGTTAATATGTTATTGTTTTTAGTTGAATAATTTTTCAATCAAATATTATTGATGAAACATGAGTGTAGTATTTTAGGATTATTGATTATTATATTAACCATATTAGAAATTGAGAATAGATTGAGGAAAAGTTAATGGAATTTCAATATTTTATGGGCCTTATAGTCCATTAAATGTTTAAATTAGTTCATCAAGAATCGATGTTAATTTTTGAATATCCTATTCATGAAATATGTGTTGATTTAGAATGTGATAAATGATAATCCAAAATATGGATTTATTCATTTTAAATAAAATCTTATCGTGTATGTAAATTTCATTATATAATTTTGCAGCAATAGAATTTCACAACATGAGGAAAAGGAGAATTGAAAAATGATGTCCTAATAAATTAATTTTTTTTGAACAGATGGTCTTCAATGTAACTCCCTGAACCCAGATGCCCAGAGTCAGTGCATTATAACATAACATTGGCATGATCACTAAATATCAAGACTCGAAAGGCCGATTAGTTTAGAATCCTTGGAATTATTAGATACATTTATACGGTTTACATTACATCATAAAATGAAAAATTACAACAAAATTGTTTCCATAAACCACACTCATATCCCATCAGAATATCCCTGCAGGTAAGTCATAAAATAATTCTTCACATCCTGTGAAAAATAAAACATAAAAAGGGGTGAGCTCAGATGCTCAATAAGGATAACAATATAGCGGAAAATTTCATAAAAAATCATTATCATTTAAGGAAATGTAAAACAAAAAAAGCCTTTTAAACTTGAACATCAACATAATATGGAAAATATAAAATGAAATAATTCTATTTACTTATTCACATGGATATTCTACTAGTCGAATAATCATATGAAATATCAATAACCAATTTCATAATAATTGAATGCATAATGTTAGACTATAATAACCCTATAGTCAAGGCCTTGTGCCAAGACTACAAATAAGATTTTGTCATGGCCTTGTCCCAAGACAATAGTTTCTCTCATGAGACCTACCGATTCATTGAGGAGCAATAACGGGCTCCACCCGTCACTTACTAAGTCCAATTCATTCCTCATATGAAAAGGTTTAAATGTAACATAAACATTCGTATTAAAACTAGTGTACTTAATGTCAATACATTATTCAAAAACCATGAATGGAATAAAAATAGAACATACACAGTCAAACACAACTCATTCAATACAATATAGAAGATTTTATTGTAACATATTAACCTCAATCGAGAATAATGAATGATATTTACATAGTTGAAAATAAACATCAAAACTAGTAGAGAGAAATTTCCCCTTTTTCCTGAAATAATATAAAAGTCACACTATTTGTCAAGAAGCCATTTAAAAATATATTTTTACATCAAAGTGTCCCATACCAATTTGAAACTTTTAAAAGGAATTTTAATTTTAAAACATCAATGGCCATATAAATAAATCCGTAAAACCATTTTTAAAACATGGACATTAATGATAAATATTTAGAATAATAAATCTTTAAAACATTTAAACTTATATTTTATTTAGAGTTCCTAACCAAAAGAGAGACACTTGAATACAAATAATTGAGGTAATCAAAACTTTTTAATATCATTAGAGTAATTTTATTCATGATATAATATGTCAAAGTACATTATATACACCATATAAAAGTGATTTGGTGTATAACAACAAAGAAGCCTCAATGTAATGTAATTTGAGAGGAAATCACTTATAAAGACCGTATCCTTAGGATAAGGATAAGTCAACGACATAATTATTTGTGAAAAATATAAATACACTAAATATGAATGGATATTCAGTGTAAATAAATCCTAGTACATTCACACATGTTCTTGTAAAGACAACTCCAATGAATTGGATATTTAACTCAACAAATGGAGATTGAGTTAAAATTACTTTTATCAAGTTCATATCGATGACTAGAGAAATTATCAATGGATTTATTATGTGTATCAATAGTATATCCACAGAAAGGGGAGTGAAAATTATTACATAAGAAAATGAATAGTGATTCCACACATAATCTTGGAGTAAAATAATCAATGAAGTATGCATAAAGCCGAATGAATGGAAATTGAAAATTCAAAATCCATTATCGATTTGCTAACATATGAAACATAAACCTATCAATGAAGGATCATACAATTATGATTGAAATATCCATAAATTTACGTATATTACATAATGAATAAAATCTTGGGTAGTACACACACCACATGCAATAAATAATCGGTGAACAATGGAAATCTCACGGAATTAAAAGTGAGATAAGAAACCCCTTAATTTTAACTTTTTCCTTGGTCGAGGGTAGTTTAACCTCATATATAATGATTAAATAATTTTTATTGACACTTCTGGAACACAAACATATACCAACGGGTTGGAACTGTTGGTATATGCCTCCAAACCGTTGGTATAGCCTATACCAACGGTTTGGAGAACCGTGGCCATGTAAGCCGTTGGGATAGGTCTACACCAACGGTTTTCCCAAAACTGTTGGTGTAGACCTATCCCAACAGTTTTGGAAACCGTTGGTATAATTAATATGAAATTATTTACAAACGGTTGTGGAACCATTGGTATATGTATTTCAAAAAAACAATTCGCTGGGATTTGATCCCAGCACCCCTAGTTTATTATTGAATGACTTAACCACGAACCTAACATGACATTTGTGTATATAATTACAAAAATATATATATGTATTCTCAAAATTATATTAAATTTTTATTTATATAATGTTCTGGGTAAGAAGAAATGATAAAAAATCAAAGGATCTATACCAACGGTTTTGGAAAACCGTTGGGAAAGATTTTGATTCTGGGTGAAGGTTGATTGATGGGGGACCTTTCCCAACTGTTTTGGAAAACCGTTGGGAAAGATGTCCACAAAGTGGACCTTTCCCTACGGTTTGGCCAAAACCGTTGGGAAAGGGTATACCTTTCACAACGGTTTTCCAAAACTGTTGGGAAAGGTTATACCTTTCCCAACGGTTTGCCAAAACCGTTGGGAAAGGTCCCCACAATGCATCTTTCCCAACGGTTTGGCCAAACCGTTGGGAAAGGGAACCTATACCAACAGTTTTTATGAACCGTTGGTATAGAATCATTGGGAAAGGTCAGATTTCCAGTAGTGTGAATTATAAAATAATCACATACATTAATATGATATCGTATGTGATCTTTTAACATTGATTTGTTAATAATATGTTAGTATTATCTTTGTTTCGGGTGTTAACAGATTCATTTTCCTTTATATTATTTGTTATGTGAGCTATATTAGTTATGTATGGGATGTATAATATCCATATCCAGAATTATATCATGTCTCTAAACAATAATTTTAATCATCAAATGAAATTTATTCTTGAATGGATATGATGGGGAATGAATCACATCGCGTTCATGGAGATGGTAATCCGTACATACGCAAGAGAAAAAATATAATTATTTTGATATTAAAATAATATATAATTTGATGTTATATAATATATGAAGAATAATTATCATTTTATATTTATTATTTTTATGAATTACAAATCATTATTAAACCCATCCAAAAAATAATATATTGAATAACAATTACCGCACGACGTGGAGACGGTAGGCCGTACGTACACACGTATAGTGACATGTCTTTCAAATGATGGGTATAATAATGAATATGGTTGTACCATTTTTATAATAACATCACATTATATAGAAGATACTGGATTTATTATTTTAGAATGGAAATAACAAAGAAAGAAGAAGTGGGAGAAGAAAGGAACATGAAAGAGGGTGGTGAAATCATTACGTCTTCTTCAGTTTCTTCCTTTTGATTTGATCAAAAGGGATACAGAAGTTGGATTTATGACCAAAGGCGGACCTCTAGTATAAATTTAGGGAAGTTTAGAGAATTTTTATGCAGGGTTTGGAAAAACCAATACATTTTGAGAGTATGAATTTGAGAGAAGGGGGAGTTCCCTTTTATAAGAGGGGTGAGGGGCACCTTAGGGAAAGCTAGAAATATTATTCTATGATAAATTAATAATCGGTTTATAATGGCTCTAAAGAGGATTATTTAAATTATAAGGCATGTATAGGTCGAAAAAAACTCAACCAATAGATTTTATGCAGGTTTGGGACACTTTATTAACCTTATATTTTAGGTTTAACTCTAAGTTAATTGGTTTGACATTAACCATGTCACTTTGTATTTTAAAATTATATGTTTAATAAACATAATATAAACATCCAAAAGGCCTCCAAGTGGTACATTAATAATACAAATATCATTATATAATTCTTTTGGCTGAACATTATATTTTTAGAAATAAAATATCAATTAATAATATAATATGTTTTTAAAAAACTCATTTATGTCAATTTTGACACTATTCAATAATTGATTTTTGATAAAGTATTATCAACTTTATTAATTTGAAAGAATTCATTTAATAAATACTAACATGTCATATTAACCAATAAATTTCGTGGATGTCATCCAAACTTTAAATTTATATTTATTTTAACATTTATAATACCAATTATTTGATTTTTTCATTAATAACGAAAATACTGCATCATTGTTTTGTCATAAATATATTTAAATATTCACTGTATAAAAATAATAAATAAAATACCATTATTTAGGAAATCTTTTTATATTTCTAACTAATATTTATATTCAAAAATATGACATATATAACTCTATGTAAAAATTGTTTTTCTAAAAGATATATGCTTATGTCATTTTTGTATTTACTTTAACTTAATTAATATAAAGTGGAATTATCACTTACAAGTGGATCCATGGGGTCCCAAAATCAACCCAAAGATTACCATGATCAGACATGTATCAACCAATAGGGTTAGGACACGTTTTAGTGTATATTAATATTATTATAATATTATTTTTTTACTCTTATTTACCAGATTTACCCTTTAACCATGGTAAATAAAATATTTACCAAAGTAATTATTCAAAATGTCTAAAAATAAGATTTAACTATATACAAAATTTGGACATCCTGATTCAAAATTTGGAATCCATTTTTTCAAATTCAAAATACCGAAGTGGTAGAAATTAATTTAAAATTAATTCCCGTTGTCAAAACAAAAAGCGTGTTTTTAAGAAATATTAACTATCAAAAGTTTGACACTTGTTTGTGTCCGGTTTTAATGTGTAATTATGTCCAATGAACAAAACTGTATTAAATAGTAAAAATATATTCTAAATATACTTTAAAAAAACTAAAATTATTAATTTATCACTATTAATTATTTCGATTAAAAAATTTAATTTTAATTAAAATTTAGTAATTTTCATTATTCTTCAAAATATAAAAGTTAATAGAAAAGTACCAAAAATTCATGCTATGCTAATTTCGATATTCCGAATACAAAAATGTAGTCCATTATGAATGATAAAATGTATAAAATTTCAAAAAGTGGGTATTACTATTCGTAACAGCTAGTCTGATTGGTTGTGGTGTGTTAGAATCTCAAAGTCGCGTACAATGAAAGCTATTGCATTATTCAAAGGAAAATGTATTGTGGATGATTAGGGTGTTAAATTCTACCATCCTTAAATAAATTGCATCCTCAAAATATTTAAAATGGGGATTTGGAATATAATTCAAAGGTCACCCTAGATAACCTATACTAGGATTCCATGTAGAAAAACATGGATATGGATGATAAACTAAGTGTCAAGGTATGGTGGAGAGGGATTGAAAACATGATCAAGAGAAAGTTAACAATAATAAAACCAAAAACTTTTGATGGGACAAACAATCATTAGTTTCTCATTAGGAAAAGTAAATGGGAAACATTTTTATTTTTTTATTTTTAAGTTACCTTACATAATGATGAGGAATTCATTTCTGAGATTTACTAATAACATAATGAGATATACTTAGTTTTTATGTAATGTTTCATTCTTTAAAAAATTTATACTACTAATTCATTTTTAAACGCTGAGTATTTCCAATGACTTGGTCACACTATAAGATATAGAATAAACTTCATACAGAATCACATGTTCAGCAAAGAATAAACTATATATTTACCTTGTCTTTAAAGATTAATCAAAACCAAAACGGATAGTATAAGATCTAATGATCCCCCAAAATTTTATTCCATTAGTGAAAGAAACACTAATATTGATTTATAAAATTAAACCAATAATACACCGAAGATAAGTAAATAGAATTCAATAAAAAATTGTCCATAAAATCCTTTAAATAAAATCCAAAATAATATTGAAACCCAAAACATAGAAGAATTTGGTAATTTAGTCTTCCATGTTAAATGGTATCCCCAAATGACATCCAAAAATCTTAATGTCACATAATTAAAAGTAATTAACCTAATCCCAAAATCTCTATTATAGGTTAATAATTTCCATAAATAACCCAAATCACTATAAATCCACAATAAAAACATAGTTAAAAATCCACCATTACTCCCCAAATTAAATCCCATAATATTCTATTCTCCTTGGCCATATAGTGTTCCCTACAAGGCGAACATCTTCCAAAATAAACATTACCACTTAATCACCAAATAAGTTTCATATACTAAGGGTATTCATTTGATAAGAAATAAGATCCCAAATCAACTTATTATTGATCAACAAAATTGTTTGACTAATAAAATAGTCACACTAACTTGGGACTTCACGTACTCCAGTTGTAGGAGATGAATCCCAATCACAACTTGGTTGTGGGTTCGACTCCCAGAGCTTTGTTCTATGCGACAGATTGTCACACGGTCTGTGTGTTGTCCTTTTTTAGAAAAACTATATTTTATAACATTACCGAAATGATAAAAATTCCTTAAAATAACAATAACATAATTTATCCACAAATATTATCTCATACCTTGCATTTTCATCCCAAAATATAATAACTTGTAATTTCCTCAAACCCTAATATTATAGAAAACCAAATGGTTATTTATAACTATATCCATTACAGAAAAGATAATTCATCCTCAAATATCATTCTCACATGATAAATTGCAGGGTTAAGAATATAAGTGAAAATTGAAGCAATGTAATCTCAACAACAAAGAGAACTAATACCTTTAAACATTTTTACATCCATTTATTTCCTCATAGGTTCTTCCATGACCAAGAGGTTATCCTATAGAATAGAGAATTCACTTAGGTAATGGCCAGGTCCCCTAAATTTATGGAAAATGACTGTAAATGGATTCTTGGGACCATTATTATTTTCTTCCATAGTACTCTTCATTTTTCCTCGGCAATTCTTCAATTTATGTCCTTCTTTACCGCACTTAAAGAATTTCTTTGTTCCGTTGAGACAATTTCCTGGGTGTCTCCTTCCACATTTCCTGCATAACGGAAATTTAGGATTCTTTTCTCCATGGCCTCCACTGCTGGAGCTCTTATCATTCATCACCATTCTCTTCTTTGTTGAGTCTGAGAATTGGTTAATATATATATTGTTGATCATATTTTTGGAAAACTGATTTGGCATGAAGATGATATCTTTTACGCCTATCAACATTCCATTTTTTAGATCATTTCCACCACTGTTCCCACCATGTACATTATTATCAATGTCACTATGAATTCAATGGAATCTAGCCATTGACTAAATCCAAAAAGCATTGTGTGAGTAATAGTAGTCATAAAATCATTTAGAGAATATCAGGTCACCATATTCTCAATTTGAAACACATTAGGATTAACCAAGTTCATTTACTCTCATCTTATATATAATATGTCAAATCGGTTTGTAAAGAAAATTTAAATTATCCAATGAATATCCCCCAGGAGTGTTGTAACCTATAGTGCAGCAAGGCTCGTTGTCGTGAAACAGTTCTTTTTAAAGTCTAGCTCAAAGTGGTGTTTTTGGTTTTTACTCCTAGGTACATCTGTTCCAGAGCCACCTCTACCTGTCTGTATCTAGACAGGGATTTATTTCTTGGAAAACTCACAAAATCTATACATTACAAAAATTCTAGGATGTTCTTCTATACTAATCCTCAAAGTCTTTCTTAGGGCTATGTGCTCTAATCAGAGTTTATCTAAATCTAGCTTCCAAGGTTTGTACTAAACTACCTCTGATATCATCTATAACGCCCCGACCCCAGAATCCAAGAGTCGGTGCATTATTATATAAAATTGGCATGATCACAAAAGATAAATTCTCGAAAGACCGATTAGTTTTGTAGCCTTGGATGTACTAGATACGTTTATAAGGTTTACATTACAACATAAAATGAAAAACTTCAACAAAATTGTTTCCATAGACCACACTTATATCCCCTTAGACTATCCCTGTAGGTAAGTCACAAAATATTTCTTCACATCCTGGGAAAAATAAAACATAGAAATGGGTGAGCTCAGATGCTCAGCAAAGATAACAATATAGTAGAAACTTTAATAAATAAGCATTATAATTTAAGGCAATGTATAACTAAAACAAAATCTTTTTAAACTTGAAATTCAACATAATGTGGAAAAGATAAAATGAAATAATTCCATTTACTTATTCACATGGATATTCTAATAGTCAAATAATCACATGCAATATCAATAACCACATTCATAATAATGGAATGCATAATACCAGACTAGCATAACCCCATATTCAAAGCCTAATGACAAGACTACAAATAAGATTTTGTCAAGGCCATGTGATAAGACACTAGTTTGGCTCATGAGACCGACCGATGCATCAAGGAGCTATAATGGGATCCACCCGTCACTTACTACGTCCAATGCATTTCTCATATGAAAACGATTAAATGTAACATAAACATTCGTATTAAAACAAGAATACGTAATGTCAATACTTTATCTACAAATAATGAATGGAATAAAAATAGCACATCCATAGTCAAACATAATTCATTCAATACAATATGGATGATTGTATTGTAACAAATTAACCTCAATCGATATTAATGATGGATATTGACATAGATGAAAATAATCATCAAAACTATTATTGAGAAATAACCCCTTCTTTCTTGAAAACATTTAAAAGTCACACTATTTGTCCAGAATCCATTTAAAAATAGATTTTTGAATCAAAGTGTCCCATACCACTTTGAATCTTTTAAAAATAATTTTAATTTTAAAACTTCAATGTCCATATAAATAAATCCGTCAAACCATTTTTAAAATATGGACATTAATGAGAATGATTTAGAATAATAAACATTTAAAACATTTAAAATTATATTTTAGTTACAGTTCCTAACCAAAAGAGAGACACTTGAATAAAAATAATTGAGGTAATCAAAAATTTATAATATCACCAGAATAAAGGTATTCATGATATATTATGTAAAATTACATTATATACACCATATTAAAGTGATTTGGTGTATAACAACAAATAAGTCTTAATGGAATGAAATTTGAGATAAAATATTTTATAAACATTGTATCCTTAGGTTAAGGATAAATCAATGACATATTTATGTGTGAAAAATATAAATACACTAAATATGGTTGGATATTATGTGTAAATATATCATAGGACATTCACACATATTCTTGTAAAGACAACACCAATGAATTGGATATTTAACCCAACAAATGAAGATTTAGTTAAAATTACACTTATCATGTTCATATCAATGACATGAGAAATTATCAATGGAGTGATTATGTGTATCAAAAGTATATCCACAGAATGGGGAGTGGAAATAATGACATAAGCAAATGAATAGTGATTCCACACATAATCTTTGAGTGAAATAATAAAAGAAGTATGCGTAAAGCCGAATGAATGGAAATTGAAAATTCAATTTCCCTTATCGATTTGGTAACATAAAAAACATACACCAATGAAAGAAGGATCATATAATTTTGATTTAAATATCCATAAATTTCATTATATTACACAATGAATACATTCATGGGTAGTACGCACACCATATGCAATAAATACGCAATGAACAATGGAAATCTCACAGAAATAAAAGTGAGATAAGAAACCATATACACTGTACTTTTTCCTTGGTCGAGGCTAGGATAAACTCCTGTATAATGGTGAAATAATTTTTATTTAATTATACAAAAATCATTTACATTAATATGATATCATATATGATCTTTTAACATATATTTGTTAATCATATCTTTGTATTATCGTCATTTTGGGTATTAACGGATTCATTTTCCTTTGTATTATATGTTATGTGAGACATATTTGTAATGGATTAGATGTATCTTATTCATATCCAGAAATATATCATGTCTCTAAACAATATTTTTAATCATAAAATTAAATTTAGTCTTGAATGGATATGATGGGGAATGAATTTCATCGTGTTCCTGGATACAGTAATCCGTATGTACGAATGAGCGACAATATCAATATTTTGATATTAAAATAATATATAATTGGATGGTATATGATATATAAAGAATCATTATTATTATATATTTAATATTTAAATGAATTACACATCATTATTATACCCATCCAAGTAATAATATATTGAATAACAATTACACAAAGACGTGGAGACGATAGGCCATACGTACGCACGTATGGTGACATGTCATTCAAAGGATGGATATAATTATGAATATTTGTTATACCATAGTTATAATAACATCACAGTATATAGATGAGATTGGAGTTATTATTTTAGAATTAAAATAACAAATAAAGAAGAAGTGGAAAAAGAAAGGAACTTGAAAGAGGGTGGGAAATCATTACCGCTTCTTTGGGTTCTTCCTTTTGATTTTATCAAAAGGGCTCCTTTAATATGTCTTTCTAACCAATGGAGGTCCTCTAGGATGAATTGAGGGATGTTGAGAGAATATTTTGGCAGGGTATGGCCTTACAAAAAGGATTTTATGGTATGAATTTGAGAGAAGGTGGAGTTCCCTTTTATAAGAGGGGTGAGGGGAACCTTAGGGAAAGATATAAATATTATTTTATAATAAATTCATATGCAATTTATATTGGCTCCAAAGTAGATTAATTAAATTATAAGGTGGGTATCGGTCCAAAAAACCTCAACCAATAGGTTTTAGACATGTTTGGGTCACTTTATTAACCTTATCATTTCATTTTAACTATTAGTTAATTAATTTGAGAATGACCATGTCACTTTATATTTTTATATTATATGGTCAATAAACATACTATAAACTTCCAAGAGACCTCCAGGTGGTCAATTAATTATACACCTATCATTATATAAGTCTTTTGTCTGAACCCTATATATTTAGGAATAGAATATCAATTAATAATATAGTATTTCTTAAAAAAACTCATTTATGTCAATTTTGACACTATTCAATAATTGATTTTTGTTAAAGTATTAAAAACTTTATTAATTCTAAAAAATTTAATTAAAGAAATACTAACATGTCATATTAACAAATAAAATTTGTAGATTTCATCAGAAAATTAAAATTATATTTATTTTATCATTTATAATACGAGTTATTTGATTCTTTCATTAATAACGAAAATACTGAATCATTATTGTGTCATTAATATATTTAATTATTCAATGTCTAAAAATTGTAAATAAAATACCATTATGTATGAAATCTTTTTATCTTTCTAATTATTATTTATAGTGTAAAATATTACATATAAACCATATATAAAAATTGTTTTTCTAGAAGATATATGCTTATGTCATTTTTGTATTTACTTTATCTTAATTAATATAAAGTGACATTATCACTTACAAGTGGATACATGGGGTCCAAAAGTTGACCCAAAGGTTCCCATGGTCGTACATGTATCAACCAATAGGTTTAGTACATGGTTTAGGATAAATTAATATTATTATAATATTATATTTTTACCCTTATTTACAGGATTTATCCTTTAACCATGGTAAATAAAATATATACCGAAATAATTATTCAATATGTCTAAAAATAAGAGTTAACTTATTTACACAATTTGGATACCATGATTATAAATATGGAATCCATTTTTCAAAATTAAAAAGAAATAAGTGGTAGAACGTAATTTAAAATTAATTCCTGTTGTCATAAGAAAAATCTTGATTTTAAAAAATAATAACTATCAAAGGACTGACACTTGTTTATGTCCGATTGAAATGTGAAATTATGTCCAATGACCAAGATTTTACTAAATGGTAAAAAAATATTCTAAATATACTTTAAAACCACTAAAATTCATAGTTTTTCATTATTAATTATTTCGACTAAAAAAGTTGTTTTTAATTAAAATTTAATAATTTTCACTATTCATCCAAATATGAATGTTTTCAGAAAAGTACCAAAAATTCACCCTAAGATAATTTTGATATTTCTAATCCCAAAAAAAGTCCATTTTGAACGATAAAATGAATAATATTTCAAAAAGTGTGTAACGCCCCGACCCCAGTTACCTAGAGTCGGTGCCTTATTACATAACATTGGCATGATCACAAGAAAGATCAAATCTCGAAATACCGATTGGTTTAGTAGCCTTGGAAACACTAGATATATTCATAAGTTTTACATTATATCATAAAATGAAATACTACTACAACAACATAATGTCTCCACAGTCCACACTATTATCCCTTCATAATATCCCTGCAGGTCATTCATAACTTACTTCATCACATCCTGGGGAAAATAAAATATAGAAAAGGGGTGAGCTCAAATGCCCAGTAAGGATAACAATATAGTGGAAAATTCAAAATAATCATAAACATTTAAGGTAATGCATTACTAAAACAAAAGCCTTTTAAACATGAACTTCAACATAGTATGGCAAAAGTAAAATGAAATAATGCCATTTACTTATTCACATGGATATTCTACTAATCGAATAATCACATGTAAAATCAATAACCACTTTCATAATTATGGAATGCATAATGCTAAACTATAATTTCTTTTCAAGGCCTCGTCCCAAGACCTTGGGGCTAACTGTAACCGAAACCCAACCCGGAGTGCCTCTAATAACCGGACACCAACCCGGAGTGCCTCTAATAACCGGACACCAACCCGGAGTTCCTATAATAACCGAAGACCAAACCAGAGTTCCTCTAATAACCGGAGACCAAACCGGAGGGCTTACTTTTACCGGTCCCCAACCCGGAACATACTTGTCTAACACATTAATCTGAATGAAAGATTGAAATATAACATAAACATTTGGATTACAAATAACTTATGAAATGTCAATACTATAAACAAAAACCATGAGTGACATAAGAATAACTTATCCACAGTCAAAAATATCACAAAACCTTCAATAAAATATGGATTTTTGTATCATAATAAATCAACTTAAAATAAGCTTAAAATCCATCAAAGGATGTTGACATAGATAAAATAAAGACTATTTTAGAAAAATATCTCTTTCTATTTTGAAATAATTTAAGAGTCTTATATTTATGAAATAAAACATTTTTTTGAAAATATTCTTATTATCTTGTAAGGGAAGCTTCGATGATTTTATAACGGCAGAAAATAGCCACACCCGTCGTATAAGTTAAAAAAACATTCTTACCTTAATTTTGTCGAAAAGGTTAAAAAGAACCTTGTTTGGAAAACGACGGAATGATTCCTTTATAAACCTCTTATAAATAGTCAAACAAGGGTATAAATGACTTTAACCCATATTCTAGTAAATAGTAAAAATGTTTTGAAATTCATTTCTTAGAAACATGGATGTGGATGATAAAGAGATCCCAGTAGATTATAACGTATAAACAACCTCGGATAATGAAGAGATTGCGAAATAACCCTTACCAATTTGGTAACTTATGAAATATACAACCCATGAAAGAGGTATCATACACTGTATATGTAAATACACATAAATTAGAGTGTATTACACAAATAATATAATTATGGGCAGTACATACACCACACAAAAGGTGATGGTGGCAATATGGCATGAATCTCACGGGAATAAGGAGTGAGATGAAAACCCCTTACCACGTTAATCAATTGAGTCGTATGGACAAAAGTTAATAACCACCAAATGATTTCCAAAATAAAATGAATATAAAGAGAATCGTGATAATATATATCAAATGGCAGTACACAATACACCACTTTCAATAATTTAGTGGCGAACAATGGAAATCTCACGGATTTGAAAGTGAGATAATAAAATCCCTTACCTTGTACTTTTACTTGGTTGGGGTAGGTTAACCTACTGTATAATAGTGAAATGATTGTTATTAAATTATACAAGAATCATATATATTAATATGATATCATATATGAACTTTTAACTTTGCTTTGTTAATAATGTCTTAGTATTATCGTTGTTTCGGGTGTTAACTTACTCGTTTTCTTTTATATGTTTTATTACGTAAGCCATGTTTGTAATGGATATGTTGTATATTATTCATATCCAGAATGATATCTAGTCCTTAAACATCATTTTTAAATCAGCAAATGATAATTATACTTGAATGGATATGATGGAAAATGAATCACATCGCGTTCGTGGAGACGGTAGTCCGTACGTACGCACGAGAGACAATATCATTCTTTTGATATTAAAATAATATATAAATGGATGGTATATCATATATACAGAATCATTAACATATTATATTTATTATTTACATGAGTTACACATCATTATTATACCCATCCAAATATTATATATTGAATAACAATTACACCACGACGTGGAGACGGTAAGCCGTACGTACGCACGTATGGTGACATGTTATTCAAAGGGTGGATAGAATACTGAATATGGTTGTACCATATTTATAATAACATAAAAGTATATATATTATACTGGAGTTATTATTTTAGAATGGTAATAACAAAGTAAGAATAAGTGGAAGAAGAAGGAACTTGGAAAAGGGTGGTGAAATCATTACCTCTTCTTCGGTTTCTTCCATTTGATTTGATCAAAAGGGCTCCATAGGTTGGCTTTATGATCAAACTAAGGCCTATAGGTTGTATTGAGGGAATTTGGGAGAGTATTTGGGCAGATTTTGGCCGATCCAAAAGGCTTTTAAGGTGTGAAAAAAAGAGAAGGAGGAGTGCCCTTTTATAAGAGGGGTGAGGGGCACCTTTGGAAAAGCTAGAAATATTTGTTTATAATAAATTCTTATTCGGTTTCTAATGGCTCCAAAGTTGATTATTTAAATGTTAAGGTGGGTATGGGTCGAAAACAACTCAACAAATATAATTTAGACAGGTTTGGGTACTTATATTAACCTTATCTTTAAGTATTAACTCTAAGTTAATTAGTTTCACTTTTACAATGTCGCTTTGTATTTTTATATAATATGGTTAATAAACATACTATATACATGCAAGAGACCCCAAAGTGGTCCATTAATTATGAACCTATCATGATATAAGTCTCTTGGCTGAACCTTAGATTTTTAGGAATTTAATATCAATTAATAATATAATATTTGTTTTAAGAACTCTTTTATGTCAATTTTGATACTATTCAATAGTTGATTTTTTTGAAACTCATAACAGATTGATTACTTCGAAAAAATCCAATTAAATCAATACTAATATATCATATTATCCTATAAAATTAGTTTAATTCATTAAAAGTTTCATATTTTATTTATTTGGGTATTTATAATATCAATTTTTTTAATTTTTTACTATTATAGTAATTAATTCATCATCATTGTGTCAACAATAAATTAAATTATTTATTGTCTAAAAATTATAAATAAAATATCACTATGTAGGAAATCTTTTTATCTTTCTAATGAATATTTATAATCTAAAATCCAACATATATAACCCAATTTAAAAATTGATTTTCTAAACGATATATGTTTGTGTCTTTTTGTATTCATTTTAACTTAATTAAAATAATGTGTCCCTATCACCTACAAGTGGCACCATGGGGTCCCCAAATCTACCCAAAGATGCCTATGGTCAAACATGTATCAACCAATAAGTATAGGACACGTTTTAGGGTAATCTAGTATTATTATAATACTAATTGTTAACCCTTATTTACCGGATTTACCCTTAACCATGGTAAATAAAATATTTACCGCAGTAATTATTCAAAATGTATAAAAATAAAAGTTACCTATTTACACCATTTGAAAATACTGATTCCAAATATGGAATCCATTTTTCTAAATTCAAAACACAGAAGTGGAAGAAATTAATTTAAAATTAATTCCCGCTGTCAAAACAAAAAGCGTGTTTTTAAGAGATAATAACTATCAAAAGATTGACAATTGTTTATGTTCGGTTTAATTGTAAAATTATGTACAATGTCCAAAATTATATTAAATGTTAAAAAACATATTATAAATATACTTTAAAACAACTCAAATTCATAATTTATCACTATTATTTATTTTTATTAAAAAAGTTGTTTTTAATTAAAATTTAGTAATTTTCATTATTCATCAAAATATGAAAGTTATCCGAAATGTACCAAAATTTCACCTTAGGCTAATTTCGATATTCCTAATCCAAAAATGAAGTCCATTTTGAAATATAAAATATATATAATTTCAAAATGTATGTATTACTATTTATAACGGCTAGTTTGATTGGTTGTGGTGTGTGTTAGAACTCGATGTTGCGTCCAACACACACTGCTGTATTATTCAAAGGAAAGCGTACCGTGGAAGCTTGGGATGTTTCATTTTAAATTTTTTGATGTCCCGCTTTACTCAAAAAGTTTAAAATATTGTATTTAAAATGGGTTCACTATTAAAAGTTCGTAAAAGTGCAATAATTAAAATGAATTTGTTCTTACATTATGTCTAAGAAACTCATAATATGGATTCTAAAATTATAAGGATTATATAAAGTTTAAAATTTAGTTAATACTATTCATAACCTCTTTTGAATGGCTTGTTTGGTAAGTCATGGTGTGCTTGAACTCGGTGTTGCGTGTAGTGCAAGTTATTGTATTATTTTAAAGAAATAACACACTATGAAATCTCGGGGTGTTACATTCTCCCCTCCTTCAATAAATTGCGTCCTCAAAATTTGAAATTGTTCTTCGAATATAAATGGTTGAAAATAAAAAATATCTTTGTGGGAAAACCCATATCGGAAATTGGGTTACTAAAATTTAGTCTTAATATGAGGAAAAGAGAAATGAAAGGGTCACCACCAAATTATGATCTCGATTAGGAGAACATTGGTGGTAATTAGAGACATATAATTGGAGGGAAAACGTAAATATTTATAGGTAGTGATTGAGGTCATCAATCACAAACAAGTATAAAATTGAGGTCCTTAAACTCATCAATCTATGATGATTTGAAATACCATCGGTTCAACAAAACATAGGGTATTAGGATAACACATTTTTGACGTTTCAAAATATCTTAGTTGAAATCCCACATCGAAAAATGAATTAATGAGGCCTCTATTTCAAATAAAGAGTGGAAAGTATGAAGATTACAGAAAATAACACATACTAGGGTTCCATGTAGGAAAATATGGATATGGAAGAGAAATCTAACCATCAATTATCTGATGGATAGTGGTAGAGAACATGGCTATGAAAAGGCCAACAATCCCAAAGCCATAAATTAGTGATGATTTAAGGTACCATCTAGGACAACATTTTTGTTCTAAGTTCCTTTTCTTAATGTTGAGGAATATATTTATGAGAATGGATAATATCATAAGGAGATATACTTACATTATAATTAGAGTTTTGTCCATTAATATATTTCTACCACAAAATCATTTTTCACTCGTAAAAAAATTCTATTTTTACTATTCGTACAGGGTTCCAAAATAAAGGAATTTATAATTCATCTACCAGATCTTTTAAAAAAAACTACATTATTTATCCAGGACATCTCTTGGGCTAGTGGTAGGTGATACACCTTTTTCACCCTTCGTTTGCGGGTTCAAGTCTCGCGGCCTTGACGGACGCGATGGGTTGCCGCCCGACCTCCGGGTTGTCATTTTATGGCAATCCAAAATTAATCTCAAACTAGAATTTATCCAAAATACTTCTGACCAAACTCACAGTCCAACATTTATAAGGAAGTTAAACATAATGTAGATCCTTTTTACCACGTAATAGCATATGAATACCTTCATCATGTATTCTTCTAAAACACTGAAACATCCTGAATTACCATAATCCATATTGATTACATTCATGCTCCCTTATTCCATATAGGATGCTGGATATACTTCATCAATCCAAAAATGTTTTAAACCCCAACAATGATGGAATATACAAATCATTAATTAGTTTCAATGTAGTCAAGAATATCCAATATAATTTATCCAAATCAATCATGTATTATTCTAAAATCACTACCTCGGTATCAGAACCATATTATGGTTTATCATTCCCTCAACCATATATTTTCCAAAAATTTAACCTGTTATTGAGTCACTTTTCATTGTTCCACACAATCTCAAGTCCTTAATGAAATAGTACTGCAGTACAATCCTTATATACTCCATAATTATTATAACAAGTACATTGTTGATACAACACTCAATTGACATAATCAACATAAGAACTCTAATCATTCCTCTTCATCTGTGGTAGTATCATAACTTGATTATTATCCAATAACATCATTTGCGGCATATTCTGATGACTGGGACATAGGTTCTCATAGTGTCCAAACTCCTTGAAAATGAATCATTGTACATTTGAAACCATTTTCTTACCCTTGCAGTAATGTACTTTGTGCCCTTTTCCACCACACTTATAACAAACTCCCATTCCTTTCAGACAAGTTCCAGAGTGTTTCTTCGCACAGTTATCACATAAGGGAAAATTATTCTTTTCCCTCTTCCCTTTATCCATCTTTCTCTATTCCATCCTTTTCTTCTATTTCTTCCCTTCAAAGCCATAGGACTCAGTAAAATCTTTACTTATCTTATCAACACATGATATTATTTCTTCGTATGATGATAATAAATGGGAGATTATTTCTCTTATAAATTCCGGCTTAAGGCCATGAAAGATATGATCCTTCTTTCCCTTTGGATCATGTGCATTGCTGGAGTTCTCATTCCTTCTACTGGGCGCCATTTCTAAACAATGGCATACACTAGATTAGTTTATGAATAACAATACCTAACCCCAAACTTGTAAGACACATAACATAAATTAAATAGTTTATGGATATAATCCATAATCATATAAATTTCTCCTTTGAGGAAGTATATCCACATTAACCCTTCGTAATGGTTTTTAAAGAAAATGAGAATTATCCTAAGCATATCCCCCCGGAGTGTCGTACCCAAGAGTGCAGCAAGGCCCGTTGTCGTGCACCAGTTCCCGTTCGAGTCTAGCTCAAAGCGGTGTTTTCGGGTTTTACCCCTAGGTACATTTGTGCCAGAGCCGCCTCTACCTGCTCATATCCAGACAGGGAAGTATTGCTCAGAAAACTCACAAAATCTCTACAATACCAAAATTCTAGGAAGTTATTCTATACTAATCCTCAAAGTCCATCTTAAATCTATGTGCTCTAATCAGAGTTTATCTAAATCCAGCTTCCAAGGTTTTTACTAAAGTTCCTCTAATACCAACTGTAACGCCCCGACCCCAGTTACCTAGAGTCGGTGCATTATTACATAACATTGGCATGATCACAAGAAAGATCAAATCTCGAAAGACCGATTGGTTTAGTTGCCTTGGAAACACTAGATATATTCATATGTTTTACATTACATCATAAAATGAAAACCTACTACAACAACATAATGTCTCCACAGTCCACACTATTATCCCCTCATAATATCCCTGCAGGTCATTCATAACTTACTTCTTCACATCCTGGGGAAAATAAAACATAGAAAAGGGGCGAGCTCAAATGCCCAGTAAGGATAACAATATAGTGGAACATTCAAAATAAGCATAAACATTTAAGGCAATGAATTACTAAAACAAAAGCCTTTTAAACTTGAACTTCAACATAGTATGGCAAAAGTAAAATGAAATAATGCCATTTGCTTATTCACATGGATAATCTAATAATCGAATAATCACATGAAAAATCAATAACCACTTTCATAATGATGGAATGCATAATGCTAAACTTTAATTTCTTTTCAAGGCCTCGTCCCAAGACCTTGGGGCTAACTGTAACCGGAACCCAACCCGGAGTGCCTCTAATAACCGGACACCAACCCGGAGTGCCTCAAATAACTGGACACCAACCCAGAGTTCCACTAATAACCGGAGACCAAACCGGAGTTCCTCTAATAACCGGAGACCAAACCGGAGGGCTTACTTTTACCGGTCCCCAACCCGGAACATACTTGTCTAACACATTCATCAGAATGAATGATTGAAATATAACATAAACATTTGGATTACAAATAACTTATGAAATGTCAATACTCTAAAAAAAACCATGAGTGACATAAGAATAACTTATCCATAGTAAAAAATATCTCAAAACCTTCAATAAAATATGGATGTTTTGTATCATAATAAATCAACTTCAAATAAGCTTAAAATCAATCAAAGGATGTTGACATAGATGAAATAAAGACTATTTTAGAAAAATATCTCTTTCTATTTTGAAATCATTTAAGAGTCTTATATTTATGAAATAAAACATTTTTTTTGAAAATGTTCTTATTATCTTTTAAGGGAAGCTTCGACGATTTTATAACGGCGGAAAATAGCCACACCCGACGTATAAGTTAAAAAAAACATTCTTACCTTAATTTTGTCGAAAAGGTTAAAAAGAAACTTGTTTGGAAAATGATGGAATGATTACCTTATAAAACTCTTATAAAAAGTCAAGCAAGGGTATAAATGACTTTAACCCATATTCTAGTAAATAGTAAAAATGTTTTGAAATTCATTTCTAAGAAACATGGATGTGGATGATAAAGAGATCCCAGTAGATTATTACGTTTAAACATCCTCGTATAATGAAGAGATAGCGAAATAACCCTTACCAATTTGGTAACTTATGAATCATACAACCCATGAAAGAGGTATCATACAATGAATATGTAAATACACATAAATTAGAGTGTATTACACAAAGAATATAATTATGGGCAGTACATACACCACACAAAAGGTGATGGTGGCAATATGGCATGAATCTCACGGGAATAAGGAGTGAGATGAAAACCCCTTACCACGTTAATCAACTGAGTCGTATGGACAAAAGTTAATAACCACCAAATTATTTCTAGAATAAAATTAATATAAAGAGAATCATGATAATATATATCAAATGGCAGTACACAATACACCACTTTCAATAATTTAGTGGCGAACAATGGAAATCTCACGGATTTGAATGTGAGATAAGAAAATCCCTTACCTTGTACTTTTACTTGGTTAGGGTAGGTTAACCTCCTGTATAATAGTGAAATAATTGTTATTAAATTATACAAGAATCATATATATTAATATGATATCATATATGATCTTTTAACTTTGCTTTGTTAATAATGTCTTAGTATTATCGTTGTTTCGGGTGTTAAATTACTCGTTTTATTTTATATGTTTTATTACGTAAGCCATGTTTGTAAAGGATAGGTTGTATATTATTCATATCCATAATGATTTCAAATCCTTAAAAATAATTTTTAAATCATCAAATGATAATTATACTTGAATGGATATGATGGAGAATGAATCACATCGCGTTCGTGGAGACGGTAGTCCGTACGTACGCACGAGCGACAATATCATTCTTTTGATATTAAAATAATATATAAATGGATGGTATATCATATATACAGAATCATTAACGTTTTATATTTATTATTTTCATGAGTTACACATCATTATTATACCCATCCAAATATTATATATTGAATAACAATTACACCATGACGTGGAGACGGTAAGCCATACGTACGCACGTATGGTGACATGTTATTCAAAGGGTGGATAGAATACTGAATATGGTTGTACCATATTTATAATAACATCACATTATATATATTATACTTGAATTATTATTTTATAATGGTAACAAAAAATTAAGAAGAAGTGGAAGAAGAAGGAACTTCGAAAAGGGTGGTGAAATCATTACCTCTTCTTCGGTTTCTTCCATTTGATTTGATCAAAAGGGCTCCATAGGTTGGCTTTCTGATCAAACTAAGGCCTATAGGTTGTAGTGAGGGAAGTTGGGAGAGTATTTGTGCAGAGTTTTGCCGAACCAAAAGGCTTTTAAGGTGTGAAGAAAAGAGAAGGAGGAGTGCCCTTTTATAAGAGGTGGGAGGGGCACCTTTGGAAAAGCTAGAAATATTTGTTTATAATATATTCTTATTCGGTTTCTAATGGCTCCAAAGTTTATAATTTAAATGTTAAGGTGGGGAGGGGTCGAAAACAACTCAACCAATAGAATTTAGACAGGTTTGGGTACTTATATTAACCTTATCTTGAAGTATTAACTCTAAGTTAATTAGTTTCACTTCTACAATGTCTCTTTGTATTTTTATATAATATGGTTAATAAACATACTATATACATCCAAGAGACCCCCAAGTGGTCCTTTAATGATGAACCTATCATGATATAAGTCTCTTGGACGAACCTTAGATTTTTAGGAATTTAATATCAATTAATAATATAATATTTGTTTTAAGAACTCTTTTCTGTCAATTTTGACACTATTCAATAGTTGATTTTTGTGAAACTCATAACAGATTGATTACTTCAAAAAATTGTTGTACCTCTCGAACCCCTCGTGGTTTAATTTTCATGATCACAATCACCCTATTATTTATCTAATCTTGTTTTAAGTGTTTTTGGATGATAGGCATGAATTCAGGTGGCCAAGGAATTGGGCCAAGAAAGCAACAAGGCAAAGTGGACTAAAATTCAGTCCACCGGCCAACCGATTGAAGAGCACCGGCCAGCCGATGGAGGCCTGGACAGAAGGCATCCTTCTGTCCAGACCACCGTCCAACCGGTGTCACACCAGCGGCCAGCCGGTGGCACCCATCCCAAACAGTGGAAGCTACTGCCTCAGCACCGGCCAACCGGTGGCCTCAGCACCGGTCAGCCGGTGGCACCTGCACAGAAGAGGAAGCTACTGCCTCACCACCGGCCAACCGGTGGACTCAGCACCGGCCAACCGGTGGTGCCGGAGCCCGAAGGCCTCTCCTTTTTTCAAACACCGGCCAACCGGTGGCTAAGCACCGGTCAGCCGGTGGAGCCAGTCAAACTAGCCGTTGGGCTTTTGACCAGCCTGTCCACTTGGCCTCCAACGGCTCCGAAAGCCTCTCCAACGGCTCCAAAGGCCTCCAACGGCCATATGAGGGTTCCCCCTCTATAAATAAGGGACCTTGAAGCCCCGGAACAATAACCAAGCAATACGGAAGCCGACGGACACATTTTACATCATTTGGCTAACCTCCGGCGGATTCCTCCAAGGGAACCCCAATTGCTCCAACACAATTCCACATCCAAGGAGCATCACCAAAGAAGCTTGGGAGTGCACGTCTTCAACTCCAATCATCCATTGGCGCCCAAGGTTTCTCCAAATACGGTTTTTATTGTTTATTCATTTTGAGCTTAAATTTGGGTTTGTGCCTACAAACCCCAACTCTTTCTCTCCTCCATTCTTTTGGGTTCTCACACCACCTTCAAGGTGTGAAGAGGTTAGTCAAGCCTTACCTTTCAAAAGGCTTGAATCAAAGGTGAGCTATCCTTCCCCCGTAAAAAGGCTAGTGGGTTCTTGCTCAACCATTAAAAGCAAGTGGGTTCTTGCATAACCATTAAAAGCAAGCTGTAATAGGTGAGCTAGCCTTCACCTGTAAAAAGGCTAGTGGGTTTCTTGCTACAACCATTGAAAAGAAAGCGGTAGTAAATCTCTCAACGGTTGAGTTGGGAGCGGAGACGTAGGCCGGGTTTTTGGCCGAACTCCGTTATCAATTCTTGTGTCTTGCCTCTTTATTTCCGCTACACTTTCACTTTGATTTTTAATTTGTTAATTTTTTTTAAAAGGCAATTCACCCCCCCCCCCCCTCTTGCCATCACTCCCTTTTTCTCCGCCCAACAATTGGTATCAGAGGGAAATTTGAGTAATACCCTAACCGGTTTCAAATTCAAGATCCATTTGTGATGGCTTCAACTTCTTTCGCCCCCGAAGGCTATTCATTGGGTCGTGCTCCATTTTTTGATGGAACAGACTACACTTATTGGAAAACCCGCATGACCGCTTTTCTTAGAAGCATTGGCTATCCCATTTATAAAATTGTCATGCAAGGTTACACTCTCTCCTCCCCCGATGAATCCAAATGGACCCAAGCCGATATTAGAAATTTCGAGCTTGATGGCAAAGCCATGAACGATCTACATTGCGGCCTTGATCGTAATGAGTTCAATCGAGTTTCCACTTGTACCACATCTCATGAAATCTGGAATCTTTTGGAGGTTACCCATGAGGGGACCAACAAAGTTAAGGATACTCGATTAGATATGTACCGTAAAGATTTTGAGTCTTTTACCATGCACCCACATGAAAATATTACTGAAATGTTTACACGCTTTACTGACGTTTGCAATGGTAGAAAGTCCCTTGGTGATGATGTGTCCGCAGAAACTATGGTGAAAAAGATCCTATGGATCCTACCAAGCTCATGGGCTCCAAAAGTTACGGCTATCCAAGAAGCTAAGGACATCAAAAACATGCCGGTAGAAGAGCTAATCGGATCCCTAATGACCTATGAAATCACCATGAGGAGGCAAGCTGAAAAGGAAGGAAAACCGATCAAAACTCCGAAGAACATCGCCTTCAAAGTACAACAAGAAGAAATCTCCTCCTCATCATCATCTTCCTCTTCAAGCGGCAATTCAGAACTCGAGAATCTTGCCCGCAAGATGCACAAGTTCATGAAGAAGCACAAGAAGAAGAAATCCCGCAAGGCTCAACCCAACGAAAAATCCGAGCCCAAGGTAACATGTTACGGGTGTGGTGAGAAAGGACATTACAATCCCGATTGCCCACTCAACAAAGAAAAAGGCCAAACAAAAGGAGAAGAAGAAGGCTTTCAAGGCCACATGGATTGATAGCTCCTCATCCTCCTCCTCCTCCTCGAGCGACAACGGTAACAAATGCCTAATGGCATTCCATGAGGTAACATCTTCCGACTCCTCATCCTCTAGTTCTTCCAATTCTTTTAATCACATGTCATATGAGGATCTCCAACATGCGAGAGATCAATTGGAGGAAGGTTTTCATGAACTTTCTTCCAAATTTTTTTCTTTAAAAAAGAATTTCAAAAAAACTCTCTTCCGAAAAAGAACAACTTCTTAAAGAGAAGGAAGAGTTGACCCTCAAAATCCAAAACCTTCCCGATATTGATTCCATGGAATCAACTATCAAAGATCTAAGGGAAACTCTAGCCAAGTTCACCCAAGGTGAACAAAATATGAACAATTTTCTTGGTTCCCAACGCGTATCTAGAACCACCCATGGGCTTGGCTATTCCAAGCAAGCTTCCTCCTCCCACGCACCCACTATTTTTGTAAGGGGGAGCTCCCAATTTAAATTTTGAAATTATTGTAAAAAACCCGGGAACATAAGCTATGAGTGCAATTGCAAAAATGCCCGGTATGGATGCCCTAAAACTATTTTCTTAAATGATGAATTTTTTAGAAGAAGACCCGTCACTAGACAAGTATGGATTGAAAAATCCCTTCTAGCGAGTCTCACCGGACTGAAATTTGTCTCGGTTTCAAACACCTCTCCCCGGTGATTTTTTGTTTTTATTTAGGGGGAGTAAGGATCGTTTAAGCCCTTTTGATTTCAATTCAAAATTTTCAATTCAAACTATCAATTTCAACTCTTGGTATCAAATTTTTTAATTTCAAACTGTTATTCAATTTTCTTTTCAAAACGTTCAATTCAAACTGTTATTGAATTCTTGATTCAAAACTTTCAATTCAAATTTCAAAAATTTCATTTGGTTTAAAATCTCTATCTTGTTTTTCAAGCTTTTCCCTCAATCAAGTTTTATGCCCCGTGCTATTTTGATAATCACAAAGGGGGAGAAATTCATGGTTGATTGGGGGAGAAATCCATTAAAACATGCGTTTCATTTCATTTTCTACTTTGTTTGTTTTGGTGATTGTGATCATCAAAATAGGGGGAGATTGTTGTACCTCTCGAACCCCTCGTGGTTTAATTTTCATGATCACAATCACCCTCTTATTTATCAAATCTTGTTTTAATTGTTTTTGGATGATAGGCATGAATTCAGGTGGCCAAGGAATTGGGCCAAGAAAGCAACAAGGCAAAGTGGACTGAAATTCAGTCCACCGGCCAACCGATGGAAGAGCACCGGCCAGCCGATGGACGCCTGGACAGAAGGCATCCTTCTGTCCAGACCACCGGCCAACCGGTGTCACACCAGCGGCCAGCTGGTGGCACCCAGCCCAAACAGTGGAAGCTACTGCCTCAGCACCGGCCAACCAGTGGCCTCAGCACCGGTCAGCCGGTGGCACCTGCACAGAAGAGGAAGCTACTGCCTCACCACCGGCCAACCGGTGGACTCAGCACCGGCCAACCGGTGGTGCCTGAGCCCGAAGGACTCTCCTTTTTTCAAACACCGGCCAACCGGTGGCCAAGCACCGGTCAGCCGGTGGAGCCAGTCAAACTAGCCGTTGGGCTTTTGACCAGCCTGTCCACTTGGCCTCCAACGGCTCCAAAAGCCTCTCCAACGGCTCCAAAGGCCTCCAACGGCCATATGAGGGTTCCCCCTCTATAAATAAAGGACCTTGAAGCCCCGGAACAATAACCAAGCCATACGGAAGCCGACAGACACATTTTACATCATTTGGCTAACCTCCGGCGGATTCCTCCAAGGGAACCCCAATTGCTCCAACACAATTCCACATCCAAGGAGCATCACCAAAGAAGCTTGGGAGTGCACGTCTTCAACTCCAATAATCCATTGGCGCCCAAGGCTTCTCCAAATATAGTTTTTATTGTTTATTCATTTTGAGCTTAAATTTGGGTTTGTGCCTACAAATCCCAACTCTTTCTCTCCTCCATTCTTTTGGGTTCTCACACCACCTTCAAGGTGTGAAGAGGTTAGTCAAGCCTTACCTTTCAAAAGGCTTGAATCAAAGGTGATCTAGCCTTCACCCGTAAAAAGGCTAGTGGGTTCTTGCTCAACCATTAAAAGCAAGTGGGTTCTTGCATAACCATTAAAAGCAAGCTGTAAGAGGTGAGCTAGCCTTCACCTGTAAAAAGGCTAGTGGGTTTCTTGCTACAACCATTGAAAAGAAAGCGGTAGTAAATCTCTCAATGATTGAGTTGGGAGAGGAGACGTAGGCCGGGTTTTTGGCCGAACTCCGTTATCAATTCTTGTGTCTTGCCTCTTTATTTCCGCTGCACTTTCACTTTGATTTTTAATTTGTTAATTTTTTTTTAAAAGGCAATTCACCCCCCCTCTTGCCATCACTCCCTTTTTCTCCGCCCAACAAAAATTTCCATTAAAACAATCCTAATATATCATATTATCCTATAAAATTAGTTTAATTAATTAAAAGTTTCATATTTTATTTATTTGGGTATTTATAATATCAATTATTTTAATTTTTTACTATTATAGTAATTAGTTCATCATCATTGTGTCACTAATAAATTAAATTATTTAATGCCTAAAAATTAGAAATAAAATATTAATATGTAGGAAATCTTTTTATCTTTCTAATGAATATTTATAATCTAAAATCCAACATATTTAACCCTATGTAAACATTGTTTTGCTAAAAGATATATGCTTGTGTCATTTTTGTATTCATTTTAACTTAATTAAAATAAAGTGTCCCTATCACCTAAAAGTGGCCCCATGGGGTCCCCAAATCGACCCAAAGATGCCTATGGTCGAACATGTATCAACCAATAAGTCTACGAAACTTTTTAGGGTAATTTAGTATTATTATAATATTAATTTTTAACCCTTATTTACCGGATTTACCCTTAACCATGGTAAATAAAATATTTACCGTAGTAATTATTCAAAATGTCTTAAAATAAAAGTTACCTATTTACACAATTTGAAAATCCTGATTCCAAATATGGAATCCATTTTTCTAAATTCAAAACACAGAAGTGGCAGAAATTAATTTAAAATTAATTCCTGCTGTCAAAACAAAAAGTGTGTTTTTAAGAGATAATAACTATCAAAAGATTGACACTTGTTTATGTTCTGTTTAATTGTAAAATTATGTCAAATGACCAAAATTATATTAAATGGTAAAACTATATTCTAAATATACTTTAAAACAACTCAATTCATAATTTATCACTATTAATTATTTTGATTAAAAAAGTTGTTTTTAATTAAAATTTAGTAATTTTCACTATTCATCAAAATATGAAAGTTATCCGAAATGTACCAAAATTTCACCTTAGGCTAATTTCGATATTCCGAATCCAAAAATGAAGTCCATTTTGAAATATAAAATATATATAATTTCAAAAATTAGGTATTACTATTCATAACGGCTAGTTTGATTGGTTGTGGTGTCTGTTAGAACTCGAAGTTGCGTACAACACACACTACTGTATTATTCAAAGGAAAGCGTACCGTGGAAGCTTGGGATGTTTCATTTTAAATTTTTTGATGTCCCCCTTTGCTCAAAAAGTTTAAAATATTGTATTTAAAATGGGTTCACTATTAAAAGTTGGTAAAAGTGCAATACTGAAAATGAATTTGTTCTTACATTATGTCTAAGAAACTCATAATATGGATTCTAAAATTATAAGGATTATATAAAGTTTAAAATTTTGTTAATACTATTCATAAACTCTTTTGAACGGCTTGTTTGGTAAGTCATGGTGTGCTTGAACTCGGTGTTGCGTGTAGTGCAAGTTATTGTATTATTTTAATGAAATAACACACTATGAAATATTGGGGTGTTACAAAGTGGGTATTACTATTCATAACTGCTAGTTTGATTGGTTGTAGTGTGTTAGAATCACAACGTCGCGTACAATGAAAGCTATTGCATTATTCAAAGGGAAACGTACCATTGAATCTTGGCGTGTTAAATTCAAAATCATCACAGATTAATGTATTTGAGGCCATAAAATTTCCATTGATCATTCAATTTTTTGTGATTGATGACCTCAATTACTCCAAATAAATATTTTTTCTGTTTCTCCAGGTTTGTATATCTACATCCTACTAATGTTCCCCTACATAGTGACCTAGTTAAATTATATTCCATGTAACCATTTTACATCCCCTTGGGTCTTTTAAAAATGATTTCTTATGAACCTTTCTCAAAATTTAGGATTTAAACCTAGGATATGTCAAACAATATATAACCAAGATCTTGTTCAAATTGTGAGGACATAATTTAATTAATGTAGGGATAATGTAATTCCCCAAAATTCTAAAGTAACAAAATTGTATTCAATATAATGTATGATAGGACAAACCAATATTGTATGGTAAAATAATATCACAAGATGTTATATTATATGAACTATTTTAAAAAAATTTATTATATTTTATATCTTTTAATGCATGAAACATGGAGTTATCATTCATCATATCCCATAATGTCTTTCTTTGAATGCTTACATTACATGGAAGAATGAGTTTTATTTGACAAAAATATGTTATTAAAATATTATTATTAAATATTGTAAGACTTAACGTACCCATTAAATTATTGGTTATTAAAATTAATAATTAAATTATGAAAATATATTGTTTATAATAATATAAAATTAATTCATTGGTTACTAATTGACTAGAAAATAATAAAAGAGATACTTTATTATAAAGGGAATATTTCTATAGTGAACTATTCTTATGCTCGTAATGATGTTTTATCCAAATAAATTAATTAAATTAAAATTAATTAATTATATTAATGAAATATGTATGTCATATATTGACACACGTCTATTGTACGGCATGGAAAAATAAAATTTATTTTCCAAATACCGCATAGTGGCTGACCAGGGTCATCTCACTTGAGGAGCGTTATAGTCAGTTCAATCACATATTCTAGTTTACCT
Organism: Viscum album; assembly: GCA_963277665.1. Classification (NCBI taxonomy): domain Eukaryota; kingdom Viridiplantae; phylum Streptophyta; class Magnoliopsida; order Santalales; family Viscaceae; genus Viscum; species Viscum album. The sequence continues at coordinate 1,423,507,889 of OY728151.1, forward strand.
AATATAATTATTTTTGGTTTTTTGTTTAATATTTACTAAAAAATGGATTTTGTTTTTGAAAACCTATAATTTAAATAATGCAATGAAAAATTTAAATCTAAATACTAATGCTGACAAAATGCAGATTACAAAGAAATGTCTTGGTCTATGGTTTTATAACACTGATTCATCAATTATTTTTTAAAATTAAATTTGAAAATTAATTTATTGATACCTCATTAATGAATTACTGTCCATTTATTTATGGAGTATGATATAATCATGTGTCGGGCACACCAAACCACACCTTATCCAATAGTCAAATATGGCAACACCTCAACCGAAAATGTTATCCATACAGGACCCGACTCCACTGTAAGCTGATTAAACTCTTATGGGAACCCCAACCACACTATATGAATGGTTTGCCTAAGATAAGGGAGGTAAAAATAATTAATCAAGGAAAATAAATGGATTTGGAAATAATGTCATGGTGGACAACTACTGCCCAATGAAATACCCCCGCATACACCAAAAATTGATTTAAAACATTTTTAATTGAAGGGAAATAACAAAGAACACCATCAATCCTCCCCCATGTCCAAGCTTCAAGTTTGTTACTAGACATTGTTAAGTACATATATATCATGATGGAAAGATGGAAGAGAGAGAATGGGATTGATATTGATATTGAAAAGTGGTGGAAGAAGAAAGGGGAATACTTTAATATAATAAATGTTAATACATTACAATGGAAATGAAAACTAAAATTAAAATGTAAATAAATAAATAAAAATCCTAAATGGATGTTGGCAACCTCACCTTTGTTCCATTGATGGTGTCAGGATGAGAATGAATGATTTGAGATGTCGGAGCTTCTCTCCTTTTATAGGATGAATCTATCCTCTACAATTTGTCACGTTTTTTACCCATTAATTGTCCAAGTCATGAATGGACCCCATAATAATCATTGTTCAAAAATATTTGGGCCGTTCAACCTTAAATTTTCAGTTCCATTGGCCACCAGATGTATGCATTATGATTTTTTCATTGGAGGTTTAGGTTTCTGATGAAGGTTCTAGAATTCTTCTTCCAAAGTTATAACACCCACTGGCACATGTAATGACTTCAAGACTCCATAACATTTTTTGTAGAGGCGCTCCTATGATTCCTATTTCTATCCCAAGTGGAAGAACATTCATTGATGGTGTGTAAGATGAAATGTGTTTCTGTTACGGTGGTAGGGTCCACGCTTTCAATCCAGAAACATCTTAAACTACATTGATTTTTTAAGGCCTATTGAAGGACGAATCAGCCCCTGGTCTAGAGGAAATGGTTAAAGGAACTAAAATATTAATTATAAAAAGAAATCACAGAATTTGGAATTATATTTTTCAATAAATGACTAAATACTGTTGATGTAAAAATCTATAAAAAAATCAGAATTAAGCACTTTTCATTATTTAGATCTCATTCATTCTATAATCCAAATTTATGATTATTTAAATAACAAATTTAAATGCATGGGTTTTATCATTTAAAATATAAACAATTAATTATTTTTGGAATAAAAATATGCACATAAATTTTCTCTATCAAATACCCCCACACTTAAACCAATATTTTCCTCAATAATTAAATATCAACATGGATTTAAGAGGACACCAATTTTACCATTATTCAAATTACATGTAATTAAATCAGATAATATTCACTGTAAAATAATATTTTCAAAACACCCAATAAAATATCAATTTATTTTTCAATTTTCAAATAAACAATAAAAACATGTGTTTTACATTTCCTCATGAAAAAATGGTGTAACTTGTCCTTTCATTCATTCAAGCTTCTCAATCCATTATTATTATGCTTTCCAGACCATGATTTACCTCACCTTTGAATTTTTCCTCTCATCTCTCATGATACAATTCAAGTAGAGTTATTCTCATATAATGATAATATTCACCATATCCATAAACTTGTATAGGAACTACTATCTCGACATTGTAATGACAAAAAGAACATAAAATCATGAGGAATTTTCAATAAAGGTTCAAATGATTCTGAGGCTTAAGGTTGGTAGGATTTGATGATTTAAAAATTAAGGCTCAAGGAGGAGGTTTATATCTTATGTAAAATTATTGATATCAAAAAGTGTAAGGAAATTATCCACTCGAAATTAGAAACACCCACATCCCCTAAAACTCAATGTATGTTCATGGTAAAAGTATATCTTAATGAATGATTAATGAACCCTCTTGATTATTTTAAAAAAATTGTATATATTTTTTTCTTCTTTTTTTCAAAAGATATGATTATATCACACCTCATATCCATCACCAAACCATATACAATTATAAGATCATAATTTTTGAAAATGGTGATTTTTGGTTCTTCCAAATCACAACCCATTTTTCTATCTGTATTTTTCGTTCTTTTGTTCATATTTTTCTTTTTTCATTCAAGAGGGGAAAACATTCAAGAACAAATAATGATTAAATAAACATTTACAATTCCCACAATAGGACCCCAACAATTTTTTCTTTATAATGTAAATAATCCCTTCTTCCATGAATACATTCACCCCCACACATTATCTTTTTAAAATAGCATGAAAATAACAAAATTAGAGTATAAATGGATAAAAATGTATTGAAACATGGATCATCCTTATAAAGGTCATTCATGGTTTCTCTAGGCTAAAATAAGGATTGTTATAACGCTGATCTTTAAGGGTAAGAGCTTTACCAATGTTTCCTCAATCATTTTAAATGTTGTTTTGTACTATCATATCTTCGAGAAGATCAAATGCCAGTTTTGTTAGGTGACATGTCCCATGATCACTCAAGAAATTTTCTCAAAAATAAATAGGGAGTATATTGTCTAGAAATCCTCTCGAAGATAAGACATATAATATTGTAAAATCACTGAAGTAATGATTACTAATAACAAATCAATTTACATGAATTTCATAAATTCAATGTATTAAAAATGGTATGGAAATTTTACTTACATAAATAATGTAATTCCCATAAATCATGAGTCATCATTTCAATATCTATGCTTAAATTTATTCATTAATTTTCCATTTTACTCATTCAATCTCATTAACATTGAAATATAAAACATGGGATCACAAGATTCCTAATAAACTCATGTCTCCTAGATATGACAAGTAATGTAATAATTTATGTGTGGAAATGAAATTTAGTCTTTAATGATCATAACATATTTTGTACCAAAAAATTTTAAGACTTTAAATATTTAAAACATAAAAGTGAACTCCCTTTTGAAATAAAGATTCAGTCCTTGTCCTTTATTTAAGGCTTCCTTTTCCAATACATGAACATACAAAGGATAATTACTCACTTATGAATAAATATCACGTTATTAAAGCTCAAAAAGAGAAATAGGAGTGGGCCACATTCTGGACTAATATAAAAAAATTATGTTAAATATAAAAATCTTGTAAAGATAAATCTTGGTATGATTCAACAAGTGGGCTCTAATTTTTTACTTCCACTAGTAATTAGTACTAGTTGTTATCTATAATCTGATTGTGGTTCGACATTCTATGACATGAACCACCACATTTGGATTTTCTCGATGTACACATAAACGTTCTTTTCGAGGGGGATTCACGGGATAGAGTACACCAGATCCCCCCTTACAAGGTGTAAATATTGTATGGAGGGGGTGGGATGATGTATGTAGCCTCCTCCTACTTCATTTCTACTTTTGTAATGTTCTCTTTCCCTTCCTTTACTCCCTCTAGTAATTTTTCAACATCTCAGGAGAGTACCTTATGACCCTCAACTGGTGCATCCTATTTTTCAACCTCTAGGGCCTAATAAGAATCAGTAGAGTCTAAAAATTCAAACCACTTGGGATTTATACACAAATGAGATTCAATAAAATCAAATTATTTTGAGTTCATGATTGTATCATCTCCATGATTTGGTTCATCTCGAGTCATTTCTTCAGTGGAGAGTACCTCTTGGAGATGATTATCACTGAATAGAGGTTAGTAGTTGGGCTCTTCCACATTGAGTTTAGATTCAACTTCATTGATGCCTTCATTGAAATCATGGAAGACCTATGGTTCTTATTTCTTGGCCTTGAATCTTTTTTACATTATCTTTGAGTTCACCAGACATGGCCCTAAAATCTTCAAGTGGGATCCACATTTCTAGTCCACATTCCTTCTGTTTGAACCTTATCAATAGAGCATCATCCCTTCATTTTAGTTCCTTCTCAGTGTAGTCTATTTCTTCTCTATTCACCTGTGAGTAATTCTTCCAATCATTAAAATTTGAGTTTGAAGAAATCATGGAAAAGGTTTTTTAGATTTTGTAATGAAAAAGTAAAATATTTACAAAAACATGAATGTTGAAAAATTTCTCGAAATAACTACATAGCTATCCAGAAATGATGCCAATTTTAATGCATCACTGTAGTAGGGTGTGGAAAAAGAAAATTTATTTTCCTAATACAACATAGTGGCGGAACATGGTTGTCTCACTGGAGGAGCATTTCATTCAGTTCAATTACTTATTCTAGTTAACCTAATCTGATTGTTTTATTCTTTAACATTTACTAAAAAATGGATTTGGTTTATGGAAACATGTAATTAAAATATTGCAATACATAATTGAAATATAAATACTGATTTAGATGAAATGAAAATTAGAATGGAAGGTCTTGGTCTTGGTTTTGATAACACGGGTTCATTAATTAATTATTTTTTATTTAAATTAATTTTTATAATTCATTTAGTGAAACATGATTAATGAATTAATCTCCATTTATTTATTATGTGTGTGATTTTAGAATGTGTCTGACACACCAAACCACACCTCCTCCAATATTCAAACACGGTAACACCTCAACCGAGAATTTTATTCATATTGGACCTACCTCTACCGTATTCCATTTAAACTATTATAGATTTATTTTTTAAAAATTGATACCATATTTTAAATAATAATGTTGAAATATGGTAAATAGCCCCCCTTTGTTTTTTTCATTATGAATGTTATACATGGTATATATTTTTCACCTTGTTAATGATAAAATGGGTAGGAAAAAGGATAAAAACATGAGATATGATCCCAAAATAATAAAACATTTTACTTCATTTTACTTCCTATATGATGTTCTGTAGAAGGAATCTGTGATTCTAATATATGTAATTTTTTTACATTTTCCCTTGATAATGAAATTTATAACATTTATTGAAAAGAAAAGTCCACAATGTAACTCATGTAAGTTCAATATATCTAATATTTTTATACTAGAGTAAATGGATTATAATATGGATTCAAAAGAAAATTTTACATATGATTTAATGATTTTTATCATTGTACTTTTTAAATTTTTTAATGATGCAATAAATAAATTAAATGAGTTTATAACAATGACAATGTGTTTATACAAGGAGTTGAAAAAATATTGTAAATTATATTTGAAACACTAAAAGTATTATTCCATAGTTTATATATTGTTATTAATAATTTTTTAGATTTATATAACATGTTAGTGATTTTTAATTGGTTTATAGTGAAATAAAATTACTATTTCAATTTATTTAATGTTCAATTAAAAAATGGTCTCAAAATTGGAATTAGTAATATTTAATAAAAGTAAAAATAAATTAATAATGAAAAAATCATGAAATTGGACAAGTAGTTAAATATATAGACAAAAATATCATCACATGTCCATTTATGATCCAATTTTTTCATTATATTTAAAATTATATACCTTTAATTTTGAAATATATATTTTCATTATTACATTTCAAAAATATTTGATGAAGGGGTAATAAAAAATGATATTATTTTAAATAACCAATGAAATTCCAAAATTTGATTTTATAAATATATTTAGAACATAAAATCATTTTCATTGAATTAACCTATATTGGGAATCATTATACTTTAAAATTTTATTATCTATATTAAAATTTCGTATGTAATTGCAATTGTGTCATATTACTCCCTTATAAAAGTACAACCATTCTCTCTTTTTCATACACAACATTAGTCCTTCTAGAAAAATGAAATCCTGAAACATTCCCTTATAAACAACTACAATTAGATGTTTTAGGTTTTAGTAGTTTTTAAAATACCATTCTATGTGTCTCTAATAGAGGATATAAAAGTGGAATACAGATGAAGAGGTAATATCATTACCCGACATCTTTAAATATATTTCCCATTCTACCTCTACAAAATATATATTATTCAACATATTATTATATTTACATTATACTAAATATTTATAAATTTCTATTATGCTCATGAAACCACCATTATCTTCCCTATTTTCCATTAAATGGGATATGAATGTCTTTCTCATCTGTAAGTGTGGACTACCACCACCACATAACCATACAATTCAATTTCTATCACTATATTTCAGAGATAGTTATTTTGATGGGTTTAATGTTTACATATGATAATTATATTGTTGTAAACCTTCCTAGTGGAGTCTATGTTGTGACACCAAAATTCCACCTCAAATAAGACAAGGGTGTACGATTAGAACTGAGAAGGAATATGAATAACAAGTCAGGACTTAGATTATGAGTATATACATACAACAAAACACACACATATCCATGCATATTCAACACTAAAATGTGAAAACTACTGAAAAAAATGAATGCATACATCTAATTCCCACAACCATAGTATGACCTGAAGTAATATAAAGTAAAAAGGGGTAAATAAACGTCCATCAAAAATAGTCTAAAAAATGTCCAACTTGAATGTAAAAGGAATATTATCTAAATATAGAAGTAACACACCCAAGCTTGTCTTGTCTCACTATAAGTTGACTGGTCCTTGTCCATCATGGAATATTATGAATGGTCGGTCATATACACAAGACATGACCCATCCAGGAAAATCCCATGTTGATGTGAGTATAATTATCACCATGATGACACCCCAAAACCACAAATCATTCAAAAAATGGAAATATATTCATCTCTATATAGTTATATGTATGAATAAAAAATAAAGATAATATCCAAATAAACTCATCAAAGACACACATTATATAGGCATTTCACCACCATAGTATTGCATCCTAGGAATCTATATTGAGGATTCTATGTAGCAGTCATCCATTAGAACAAACGCTTGAGTCTAATAGTACATCTGACATCTAAAGAGATACGATACATAGAGGACGATCACTCTCAAGGCCATGGAGTGATACCAAAATATAAAATAGTATTAACCATCTATGAAGAGGTTCAACACCTACATATTGTTGGTCACAATGATTCTAAAAAATCTATAGTGGGAACAAGGATGATTAGAGGATCTCAATATAAGCCTCGTGGTGTGATTCCCATTACTGTATCGAGGATGTTCTACTAAAGTGATTATTTTACTAGGTATAAGAGATGATTATGTATTATCCATATGGGAGACGATAAAAGGGTCCACGCCCTAAAGAAATGTTTCTTGGTCAGAGAGGACAAGAGTTTCAATCCATTTATAAAGGTGTACATTATGTATAGAAGTGGTTACATGACATTTACCTTTCACCCATTCCATGACCATGTAAACGGCTTGTGAATCATGTTGTGTATCTTTTAGGGAGTACACAACGTGTATTCTACCTGTGTATTCTGTCCCATTTCAATGTACACTACGTTGTATGTGAAGAGACTCTTGGAAGGGACCCGATTCCATGTAACAGTTTCCACATTCTGTGTGATATTTAAATTTCACATGAAAATCTATCCTCCTAACCGGAGACCCCACACTACCTATTGATCCGACTTACTCACATTGTAACATAGAATTTCTTTTAATTGAATATTTCTAATCCATATGATATCTTCTTTTCTCAGACCTCTGATTCAAGCTATTCCTTGAAAAAAAATCATGAATCAATCCTCGAATATTCTATCATCACCAAACAGTAATATTTCTGGATCCACTAGAAAATTTATTTATTCATTGTTCTTCATTTCACATGGAAGAACATGGAAATCATGTATCTACTTCATCTGATCACCTATCACCTCCCTCGTGGCACCATTTTCAGGTCGTTCCAATTCCATATCTAAAATATTGGATCTTTGGGACATGAAACACATGTGTATAGATCAATTGGTCAGAATATGTCAATCCATGAGCCAAATGAAGAATGTAAATGCTTAATGAAGAATCATTGGAAAAAATAATAGGAACAATATAGAGGAACCATCTTCGAATGATGTTCATGTTGATCTTGATTCATTACCATGAGAATTAAATTGAAAATGTATTAATTCAAATTTATTATCCCAAAATCACCCCATAATAAACTCATACCACAAATACACATGACTCATAGATCAATCTATTGGTTGATTGATCTATATTCATCACATTAATCAAGAATAGGGAAAGAAAATAAATCATAAAATTTCCCACCTTTGATTTGGATCAATCAATGATGAAGAAAATTATGGTTATATTTTGATTGGTTATATCCTTCAATTTTTTGTTCATTGATCATCGATCCATGATTTTGCAATCATCTCCTATGAGGAATCCTTAAATGGTCTCTCCAACAAAACCAATGTTTTTACAATAACCCCGACATTTCTTTATAATTGTGTGTTTAGAGACTATCTAATAAAATCATCAATAATTGTAAATTAAATTATTTTTTTAATATTTATTTATTTCCACACCCATGATGAATTTTCCACAAAAAACAAACACTGACTAAGGTTATGTTTCCCCAAGTGTAAAACTCACATTCATAACTCAACGGTTCACAAAAATTTCTTATTTGGGAACCAATTTATATGTTATTTCACATTTTCTGGAAAACTATGCCCATGTTCAATTTAATATATTTAATAAATTTTAGAAATTTATTCTCCACACACTTGGCCTCAGAATCTCACTCCTCTCAGTGACTGGTCTAAAAACTAATCTATTCAATATAAAAAACATGAAAATTTTTATTCATTACATTCCACACAACTTCAGGATTTATGTCACCATAAATCCAAAAATGGGACACTCAAAGAGATTTGGGTACTAAGAATGAATATGTACCCTTATCTCTAAAGTGTTTTCTTCATGATTTCATTCTACAACCTGGAACATGTTAAGGGATTCGAAAACCCATGATGGATCCTCCTTTTCTGATCCTTGATCTCTACCATGTACTCAAAAAAGGCAAATTCATCCTCAATATCTAGCTTTCCCCAGTCGATAATGTGAAATGGGTCATGCACACACCTCAACAAATGCAACTTGTGCAATACTTCATGTATGTGGTCTAATTGTGAAGGTAGAGCTAAGTTGTATGATACCTTGATAATTCTACCTTGTATTTTGAATGGCCTAGTGAATGTCTGAGATATCTTGTCACCATGGAAAAATTGACACTATCCAAATTGAGGTGAAACCCATCGAAACACATGGTCCCCATCCTTGATCTCCAAATTACACTATTGGATTTCCTATATAAGAATTAGGATGGAATTTCATACTCTTAATCCACTCTTGTATGATTTAATCACTGTTGATAGTTTCTCCCACCAACATTGGGTCCTGAGTATCGACTCTCCTAGGTTAGTCCAACAATGTGGCGACCTTCACATTTTCCCGTAAAACACCTCGAATGGTGCTAGGCTGATGGTGGAGTGGTAGCTATATTTTACAAAAACTCTACCAATGGTAGGTGAACCTCCCAATTACAGCCAATTTCTATCATGAAAGATCAAAAAAGTCATATATAACCTGAATAGTCTGCTCAATTTTCCAAAATTTTGGTTGTGGAACATTATGATCAGGCATAGCTACGTCCTAAATGTCTTATATATTCTATTCCAAAACCTGGATGTCAAGACAGCTTCACAATCATAAAATATCATCGATGGAAATTCATGTAGTCAGACTATATCATGCATGTAGAGACATTATACAATCTCAACTAAATGTGAATCTCGAATATCTAATTAGTGGACAGACATGGTGAGTCAATCTAAAATTGTCCCTATGGAACCATGTACATTTTATGTATGTGGTAATAATGTCATAGGGTCTATAGATATTCCATCCCACTTAAACTATAGCATCTCAAGGGGTTGTGTTAAACTTGCTGAAAGGTGGTTCTCACCCTTCACATGAGGATAATTGAAGCATTGAGATATAAAATCTGGAACTCAATTCTTCCAACCTGACCACCAATAATAACATCTATGGTCCTATTATTATTTCTTTTCAACTCCTTGATCTACCACCAATGAAATTGTGTGAATATCTCTCCAAATATACTCCTGAAACATCAGTGGTTCCATTATTATTCCTTCTAAAAGGACAACATTATCCCAACAATCCTAGAGTCCATCATGAACATATCTGTTGGATATTCAAGTACACAGAGTTTCCCAGTTATTATCATCTAGATGTACCTCCCTAAATCTCTCTAAATGTGGAGGGGTGAAAACCATTGACTGGAAGTATGTTTCTCTATCTCCATCCATAATAGATAACTAAAATGAGGACAACTACATGGATTCCTCATATTGCAACTACGAACAAGATCTCATTCTATGAGAATATGCTACCAATTTCCCCTTTACATGAGAATAGAAAATATCAAATCATAATCATGGATAAAGTCTATTCGTTTCTTCTTTCTAATGTTATGATCCTTCATAGAGAGTATATACTTGAGACTCTTCTAATTAGAATAGATGATAAACTACTCTCCCATTTGGTAGTGTCACCACATCCTTAATGGGATGACTAACGCTATGAATTTATGATCATGGGTTGTGTGGTTATATTAATGTGGTCATAATAGATGTAAACCATAAGAAATAACTATTTTCAACTATATCAAAACATAACCTGCAAATTAATGATTCATCATAATACAATACGTACTCAACACCTTCCTCTAGAAATCTAAAGATGGGAGAGCTTGTCAAACCCTACCTCAGCTGATGAAAATATTTACGGATCCTCTCTATCCACAAGAATGGAATCACATTTTGAGTCAAACCTATCATGGTTACTGATACCCAATAGAAATCTTGTATGAATAAATGACAATTCCATGTCAAACCAAGGAAGCACTAAACCTTCATCACGCTCTTGGGTGGATACCAAGAAAACACAACCTCAACCATGGTTGGGTCCAATTCCACTTAATTTTATGAGATTACATGACCCATATGGTGGACCTCTAGGATCAAAAACTAACACTTTAAGAGAATTCACTAAAGATGGTGTTCTAAATGATTGTCTAAAACTATCCTAAATTGTATCACATGATCCTTATCAAACACAGAGTACACAAAGATATCATTGATGAATTATACAATGATGTGGTCTATGAATGGCTTGAAGTTCTGGTTCATGAGTCCCATGAACACTATTACGGCATTTTTCATACCAAAGGGAATAACCAAGTAATAATAGTGATCTTAGCAACATTTGAATTCCAATTTCAGTATATCCTCATACTGTAAAAATAACTGGTGATAGCTTGACATGATTTCAACCTTTTAGAACCATCATTCCCCTCTCAACTGATTTAATAGGTCATAGTTTCTTTTTTTGTAGATACTTGTTCTTCATGGTGACCTGATTTAGGCTCTAATAATCCACACACAACTGCATGCTCCCATCCTTAATCTTGGGAAAAACAATTGGGGCTGCCTAGGGTGAGACAAGGGGTATTGCAATGCCCTTATTCTAAAAACCCACAATATGCACCCTCATCTCGTGAAGCTCAGTGGGATCCATCAGATATTTTTCGGAATATATCAGTGTCGTCCTTGGGTGTGGATAAAATAGTTAGTCTATCTCTTGGAATGGAGGAAAGCATGTAACATCCTCCATGAATATGTCTTCATACTCTACCAACATTGTGGTAAACTAGAAACTCATCACATCCAATGCGCCAAGGGTCATTCTAGACAAATTTTGAGTAACTGGATGCACCCTCTTATCCATCAGTCCATTCTACACTTTCTGAGTTTTATTTTCACTGAAAAATGAAAACCTTGTTATATCACTATAGACACACCACATACTTCTCCTAAAATTGTTAATTTGGTCATGAACTATGTATAACCAGTCCATACCGACGATTATGTCATAAGGATTTATTTCTTATATAATGTGATCCTTATAGAAACTCACTCATGCATGAGTGAATTAACAGAGTCGACATAAGTGTGTGGTCATTGAGTCATCTTTGGTAGGAGTTTCCATGTACATGGTTTGATATAATGGATTAATAAGAATCTATTTGTATTGTATAAGGTATGTGGGAAGAAAGTAATGAATAGAAATCATTTCTATCAGTACTGAAACTAAGGTAAAAAAGATATAGATTATTGATTATGTCATTGTTTGAGCCTATGGGTCATAATATCCCACCACTTAAAGTTATCCACAAAACTATCCTCTAGATTCCAAAGTATGGTGTGGACTAACTGGTGGTGGTGGTAGTAATAGATCGAGGTTCTTTACAAATCATACTACTCTCCTAGATTTTTTTCCATGTCTTATATCTTATGAACCTACCTTCTCTTGCTAAAACCTCTACCTTGGCATCCCATCCATGTATTTCCTATCAGTTGTATAAAGTGTTATGAAGTCTCATGCAAGATGTCTCATACCTCCAAATGAGTATTATGACCTATATCTAGGATGACTAGACCTGCCTTTTGAGTCATGAACCTTGGATCATTCATAATAGGACATCCTCCTTAAGCATCTCACACATCATGGTCCCTGAGTCTAATGGTGGATCCCTGCAGCCAAGGTCTCTGCTTTTGTGTGCCCACTACTGGTAAAAACTCTATGTATATTCTCAGTGGAGAAAATATATACCACCAAAGCCAACTATAGAACCCTAGACTAGAAAGTAATTAATAGAGGGATAATACTAGTTTGGATATCTCTTCAAATTTCACTGTCAATGCTCTAAGCCATGAGGAAAACTTCATGAACCAAATCCATAGAGTAACTTGATAGGTCGGTAATCCTCAATGTATACTCAACTACTGTCATGCTTCCCTATTGGAGCTGTAGAATCTACAGGATATGGACAACCCTTAGTGTATCTAAAGAGAACTCCCTACTAATGAATTTATCAAACCTTTACCATGGTAGAGTATCATTAACATACGAATTGGTATCTAAACCCCCCATCACCCTACTGAAACATGAATAAGGCTCACCACGAGGACCATCATCTATTATACTAGTGTCCTAGTCAATGGGACAACTCAGGACATGAATTACATCCATTCTATAATAGCCTATTGGTAGGGATCTTCTCATAACCTATGAGGTATATATCACCAAAAATCACGAATCACGTATAGCATATACACCTCATATGATAGTATAGTGGGCACGAAGTGCTGCCCCACATGTGGTAGTATAACTGGTGAATCTCTAGTAGGTAACACCTTAGAAAATGGATCCTATATCGATGTTGCATCTTGATGGAGATCAACCTCATGATCACTACGATTAGAGGTTTACAATAACTCACTTGAAATATACCCCCAAAATCATAATAATACTTAATCAAGTGTACCAAGGAATCTCTAACTTTATACCAACATCCATTTATAGTGTCATGCTCCTATTGAAACCATTTTGTTTTGATCCAATCAAGATAACATACTAAATTGTAACTGAGGACAAACATGACAAGGATAAAAGGGAATTCTCTATTCCTACATGTTGGAAATGAGGTTTAGGGAATCAAAAAATGATCATGGTGAATACTTTTTATTCAAGGATCAACAAAAATAGAGTAGGGACAACATAAATAGTTGGTACAAAAATATATTCCTCAAGAGAAATGTAAAACTCCAAAAATGGTAAATCAACAAAATTATTCAAAAAACCATCAATGACAATAACTATAGATCTCTTCGAAATAGAGTGCAAAGACACACATCATATCATTACCAAAACCCATGTTCTGCTAATAAGGAACACCACTGTATCCAATCAGAGATTTCAATTTTCTTATATGTTTCAAAGGAATTTTTACCTGTATAAAAAATCATATATAGGGTATTAAAAATATTAACCTCGTAAGATTTCACACCATGATTCCATAATTTATCTGAATAAAATAAAACAAAAATTTACAAAATTAAATAAAACATGGAATAATAATATTTTGTCAATTTATTACAAAAAATGTTATTTAACCCATTTTTTATGGAATGAACAAAATATTTATATCAAAGTAGATTGAATAATAATTTTTTAATATATGAATGAATAAATACATTCTTAAAAATTAGCACCTAAAAATTAGTTTTTATCAAAAAACCATAGTAGTAAGCCCCATGATTAGTGAGATAAGGGATTAACAATCCTCAACCCTCAATGAAATATTAATCCATGTCTGCACAACTCCCAATATATATATAATAGGTGGAATAATAGATCAAAATAATGGATGGACTATCATACCTCATCATATTTTAGTTATAATTATCTTAATCTACTTGTTTATAGGTAGATCTAATACATTTCTAACATTCATGTTTTGAACCAACAACAAAACTACTTAGGATATTGTCTAAAAATATAAAAATAAATCATGGAGTAAATAATTCAACATAATTTTGGTTAATAAATGATTTATTATGTAGAATAATATTATATTTTCAGCATCAAATTTATTTTCAAACAAAAACAACAAATGTTTTTTTTCAATTTTCATTAATTTCAAAAAAAAATCATTCCATTTCATTAAAAAAACATTTCATGACTTATTTTCTCTAGAATAATTTTAAAATATTTCCCAATGTCATTCATTTACATTTCAAATCACCTTATTTTAATAAAATTCATATCTGATAATCCATATAAATTAGGTTCATAACATAATTGCAATTACATTTGGAAGAAATAACTAACAGTCTCAAGACTTTCTTTAGAAATCAATCAGAAATCAATATGAAATAAAGAACAAAATTATGGTTTCAATCTACAAGAACTGCCATTAGAAAACACCTTCATCATGTCATGAAATCATAAAATACCCAACAAGGGATTTATAATCATATTCATAATCCTAGAACCACAATTCATGAAAATGATTCTATAATTAAAACATTCTCGAACAATGAGGGATATATAACCCACAACATAACGATTACATAGGAATGAATAATGTACAATGACGATCCATGAAACAATTGGAATTCCATGACAGATCTATAAGAAACAAAATTATTTCATGACACGTAGTACAAATATATCATTAAAATTGTATATTTAAGGCTCTGTTCATGAAGATAATAGAAGATCTAGAAAAACCAAGAATAATGATAATAAATCGTCTCATACCCTTGAAAATTTATATCCATCAACCAGTGATCCATTATAAATGATCTCTATTTTGAAAGGGATGTGAAAAATCTCAATTATTAGGTTTCACAGAAGATTGAATATTCCACCATGAGAAGAATATGGAAAAACAAATGAGTACGGTGTCTTAAAATAAAAAATGGATTAATTTAACCTTTTTAGAAGGTTTTATTGCATGGTTTAGAAATAATTGCCCCACACATGCACCCCTTTCTTGGATACTAGAAAATTTTCATGGTCTAGTTGCACAGTTTTAAAAATTGCTTGTAAGCCATGAAAAATAACTATACTAAGACTGTGATAGCTATAGGGGATGTATAGTTTTTTGGGATAATAATCCTCCTACCCATGGGACCCTTACTCAAAAATACTATTTTCTTTTGTAGAGCCTTATGGTTTTCCCTAACTGTGTATAAACCGTTCAATGGACTATAAACCAATAAAATAATACCAAAGGTATCCTAAATCAATAGTTGATGTAATGATCAAAACATCATTCGTTATATTATGGAATATAACTATCATTCCTATTATTGTAGACTATAATTTCATTTGATCAAATCTGGTTTTTTATGTTTGAATTCTCTACCACTCATTTAATGCATATTTGAACCAATTAGGGATGTGAATAACATTTTTTGGTAAATCAATAAATAATAAACTAAAATTTAATTAAATAATATATTTATATGAATATATTTAATAACCTCACTTCAATAACCATTTGTAACCTATATACTCCTATAATACCTTTCTATAGGATTTCAATATGAATTAAACTTTTCTAGATCCATTATTTCTCTTATAAGGTATCAATACATAAAAAAACAAAAAAACCAATATTTCAATTCAATATGATAAAAATTACTCATGAATGATGAAGAGGGGATGATTTTATACAAATTATATATCTTGCATAAGAAACAGATTCTTGGATGATTCCTCTTGAATTGGAGGATAACACATTATCGTGGTTCCAGTACTACCCCACAGAAACATACAACATTACCCCATTAGGCTCAAACCCTTATCCAAGGAGTTTATTTAAAAAAAATACTTGTTAGAAACAAATTTAACACATCATTGACTTTTATTTTAAGTAATTTTAATGTGAGGATTCAATTCTTAGGCTTGACACAATTATGAAATTATAAAGTTATCCACTTAAGGATATATTATATTAATTCATCTATACCTTGAAATCCATCAAGCATTATCGCTTTCTTATATTCGATTTGATCTCACATCATTCCATTTTTGGTACATAGTATTTTAAAACCCAAACCTTCACTTATTATTCCATGTGAACCCACCAATGTCTTGAAAATATATCAATAATAAATGTGGCTATGTCCTCTTAGTGCTAATTAGGTAGTTATACATGTTCATAAATAAATTAATACCTTGTCATCTATTTCTCCAAATCTTGCTGAGTAAAAAAACTACATAATATTTATGGAGCCTTAGTAGCTACAAGTTCCCACTAAAGTATTGCATATCCCTTAGTATAAGTCGCACTAGAAAGACTCTTATAATACCATAAAATAACAATGTAACTAACAACTCGATCTAGCTAATGTTCTCAATCCATCTTGGAAAGAGTTGGTCATCATGGTGGAACACTATACAATAATGTAATGATAAATATAACACTTACTCTTCATGGATGGAAACCCATTTCATATAAATTCATAACATGTTCATGTCTTATTTCCCTTTTTTCTCCCAATCCATTAATTAGATATAAAAAACATTCATTTATATATAACATTTCAAATTTTTTAATTTCATGTTTATAAAAATTATGAATCCTATGGTAATGTATATCCCTGAACAACCCATTTTTCATTGATTTTTAATTTTTTTCTATATTATGCATTTTCATTCAAAAATATTCTCATTTACGTATTTCATATTGTATATAAATTTCAAAAACATTGGTACATAATTTTTTTTAACTTTTCTGTGGTGTGGATATATATGTATTAAAGGATCACTTCTAAATATAATTCGCTAAGGAATTATTATTAAATTGAACATATTTGTTTCATACCCTTTTCTATGTACCCCTCTTTAAAATATTTTAAAATGGAAATGGTTTGAAAATTTTACAATATGATCATGGAAGACACATTTTAGTTAATTTTAGATTGTATGGAACGTATCTTTTCCAAACTATCTTTAATGATTTTATACCCTTATTCCTAAAACCCCACATAAAAATAATATTTCCAAATTTATTACACCACTTCTTTTTGTTCCCTCAATTATATTGGTCATCCTTTTCATGTTCTATGATTATTTATTTATCTATCAACATACAAAGATGGTTTAGTCCCATTATAAAGTGATTTCATTATGATATTCCTTTATTTTATACTATAAGACATAAATATGAATCCATTTTCATTCAAGGGGAAAACAAAATGTATTTTCCTTATTATTGATTTCCTTATATTGAAAAAATATACATTTATACAATTTAATTGGATGGCCTATACAGCAATCCAATGCATTGGATAAAATCTAAATCTCATTAGATATTTTTATGGTATTAGAGTGTAATCGTAATCAATTATGAGACTATATCCATCATATGATATTTTCTTGGACGTTAGTCTTGACCTATGCTTCTGTCATTTCTTATGTTATTTCTACATTCATATGAGTATACTCTATTATGATTCAATTTTCTTTATGGAATGGTTACATATGATTACTCGTGATCCTTTTCATTCATGATATTATGTTATTCCATTTAACTAATATTGTATGATTCCGTAACTTGTTTATTCCATTACTAGGATTTATAGTTCACCCTTTTTTATGTATTCTACAAGATATGTTGTGTAGTTTTAGTACATGAATGTGATTTAGGGTATCATTATTGATATTTAAATAAATATGTTTTATTTTAGATTCATGTAGGTGGTTTATTTATGTCATTTCACAATGAAACTAGGACTATTCAAAAATATTTTATCTTCAAGGGATATTTATGAAAAAAATCATGTAAAAATGTGTGAAAATTGTGTTTGTTTATAAAGTTGTTTTAGTAGGACTTTCAATTTATGGATTATGACTATAATATAATAGTTACAAACATAAGGATATATCTACACATGTGATAATTTCATGAAATTTTGGTGAATTATAGATCGAGTGGTTTCCATGAAATTACATCACTATCTGGTTAATAAAATTGAATGTGGATCGAGTATAGTTGATCTGAGGGTTAATATTATGAATATTTATGGAATGGGTATCAACTAGATTATCACAAGACACAGAAAAGAGATCCCATACTACAAAACCTATTTTGAAAACCCTAATGGATATTCTTTTATAATTAAAAATTTCAATATGAACCATTATGAAGGATATGAATTGATTTTTAGGTTATATATTCTTATAGGAAAATTTGAAATATATAACAAATAGTGAATCCTAAGGACTCATAATTTAATGTATAAGTTTCTTTTATTATTTATTCATTATATGTTCAAATATTATATTTTTATATCATTTTTATTTTCATTATCCTCATCCCTAATTTTTCACTTTATTTTTGTTAATAGTGGGAAATAGGAGGAATGTTTATAGAAACCAATTTGATAGGAAATGTGATGATTTCTCAAATGATACAATTATATTGATGGGTGTAGTATATGAGAAATCCATTTATGTACTAGAAAAAAATGAATCAAATTATAAACACTATCCTAAAATGTGTGGAAAACCTTCCTTCTCCTATTAAATATCATATTATGGTCAAGTCATGGATGTGAAACATGCCTTTAAATTTTAATGTGTCTTCTGAACCCCTCATTATGGAAGGTTTTTTTAACTCTATTCTGAAGATATTATCTCTCATCCAATATCAGAATAAGATAATTTCATAGTAGAAATTTATTTCATGGAGTGTGAAGAAGATCAATGGTCGATAATAATCAAGAACACAGGTTCAAAGAGTAAATATATTACTTCAAATTGGAAGTATTCATGAAAACAATTTTCAAGAAATATTTTCCAAAATCTCTTTCTCATAAAAAGGTGTTTGAGTTGCACGAACTAAGGAAATATGAACATGGATCTATCAGGGCCTATGATCCAAAAAATAAAAGGATTTCATAGTAGGCCTCGATATTTTTAATCAAAACTGAATATAAGACGGAATAAATCATTCGTGAATTAATGTGGAGTTTAAAAAAATGCATTGGATATTTGGGACATTGACACCTGTGAAGAAATTTTTCATTGTTACCTTTAGGTTATCATAAAGATTAGTTACTCTCATTGGTCTTGTGGGTCTTTTGATAAGAATCATAAAATTGATTTTGATTTGGAAGAATTAATTTATAAATCCCAAAAAGGAAATAAAACACAATTTCAATTACCTGAAAAAGTAGTCTTTAATTTGTTGTCTATGAGTCTCATTAAAAAAATATAATATAATATTTTGTTGAAATATATCAAAATAATTTTTTTACATGAATTAATAACATTTTAATGTTCCTGAATATTTGTTTGAATTTTAATAATAATAATAATAATAATCAAATTGTTATTATTATTTTAGAATAAATATAATTAAAATATACAAGATTAATTAAAAAAAATTCTAGTGGAAATATTGGTTTTGTGAATAATAAATTGGGGTCAATGTAATAATGTTGATATTATTTATTATGAAAAATAAATGAAATTCTTTGGGAATAATAAAAATGTTATTCTTATTATTAGTATTTAATGGGTTTGATTGTTGAGATGTTCAAGGTGGTATTGATGGGAGATTTTTCATAATAATAAAATTTATTTTTATTTTTATTATTAAATTGAGAAAATAATATTGGGGATTAAATATATAATGTGTATATATATATGGGTTATATATATATGTATCTGTGTTTGAGAGTGTATAATTGTATTTAAAAATGTGTTTATATATATAATGTTTATATATGTGGGGTATATATATATCAATTTGTGTGTGTGTGTGAAGGTGTATATATGATTATATATGTGTGTGTTTGACTATATAATAAATAATAATATATATCTATATATTTATATACAAATAAATATTTGAAATAAATTAATATGTGATAATATATGTTTTTAAGATTTTTCTTTTAAAAAACACCGGAATTGTTATGGAGGGTAGTGCCTGAATTGATGATGTTAAAGAATTAAATAATGATAATTACATGATATAGATGGAAAATATAAAAAATGATTGAAATATATTTGAATAAAAAAATTATGGCATAATTAATTGATGGAATTGGAGGGGCATTTGGTGTGGAATAATTAAATTTAATGTTCATCTGTGTAAGGCGTGAGGAGAGAGATGAAATAATAAATTGTGTTCAAAAAAATATTGATTGAAGATATTATAAAATATTTGGAGGTGTGAACCTGATATCTAGGATAATTAGAAACAATCTCTCTATCCTTTAAACTCCAATCATGTATCTCACTATCTATCATTGTCTCTTATATTATATTATTGTTATTATTATTCTAATCTTATCTCATTGATATCATCCCCGCAATGACCATATTGATGCACTATTAGTTGATTGGGTTTATATCAGTGAGTATAAATTAAATCCAATGTTTTTTAATACCATAAGGTATCCAATGAATATAAATTTTAAACATTTTTTTTCAAATTTTAATAATCAATTATGTCAATAATTACAAAAGATGTATATATGAGAATAACTGATAGATTCTGTGGTTCATAGGAACTGAGACGTCATCCTTTTTTAGAAATCGACATAGTGCCTAATGTTGGAATTCATGTACTTTAATATAATATTTATACGGTAAATTGGAAATATTTTTTCATATGTCTGAGTATCCCTAAGGGACCAATATTTGACCTTTCATCACATGATGTGTTTGCGTGTGTGCGGCATTTGATCTATTCTTGTACTAATTATATCTAGGTTATTCTATTTATGTTATTATTTTATTTTACATGATGTTTGATCATTAATATAGATATTTTATCATATATGATGTTATTATATCTTATGAAACTGATCATGTCGGTTGAGCCTAATTTTAAAATCGATAGAGTGTGTTGTCCAAGACCTTGGTCAACATGTACATGAGATATTCATACAAGTGGGATAACATACTATTGGTCAATATTCTAAGAGGTATTTCTTATACCTTGGTCTACATGTTATATTCTTTTGAATTATTCATCAAGATGGATATTCTAAAAAAATTTCAATGTGTATTTGGGCTATCATAGTTTGAAGAATGTATCATATATACTGTTGGTCTATTACACCAAGGGGATTTGTTAGGCGGGCCATGGAAAATTATTTCAATTGACACGGTGCAGAAGTAGGAAGAGTTTTGTCATGTTTAATTTATATGAATTAAAATTTGGTCTCTTAGTACCCAAAATTTAATTACTAGTTGTGTACTATTATAGCATTATACTATTTAATTTAAGGGTGTGAACTTGTATAAATTTTGTATTGTTGTTAAGTATAGTTGGTGGTGTCCTATGAATTATTGTACTAACACCTTACTTGGGAATATCATTGCCATTTTATATTTCATTCTTAGGGATCTAGTGACATGAATTGGCCCTGTGGAAGTAGTTTGGGATGGTGGAGTAAGAGGATGCATATGTTTTTGGTTGAAGCTTATGAGGGAGACCAGCTTCTACTATTATTTAATAGATTATAATATTCATTTTTATCTATGTTTATTAACATTTATTATAACAGATATTCCATCTATTTGATTCGAAATATTATATGATTATTTATATGATTATTTATTTTATATTCATTCTAGGGTAGTATAATGAGGGTTTAGTCTCTCTATTGACAGACTTATACCCTTTACCCAACTTGTTAGCCTCTTGTGTACGTGGTGGTCTACATAAGGTTGTGTAAACATTGGAATAGGCCCTGTGGATCAATACTAGATGTTATAAAATGGTATTATAGAATCACGTTTAGAAGCCTATCATATCTCTTTACACAGATTCGAGATATTATACAATGTTATAATGATGGTTAGGACATGGGAACGTGAACTGTGTTATTGCATGGATAGTGCATTATAGTCTCCTTCCATGTTTCCATGATTTGTGGAATTTATGTTTCTTTTTTCTCCATTAAATTTGATTATATTCACCTTAGAAATTTCACATGACTTTAAAATGCGATTTATGGGTTTTTGTGCACATTAATGAATCATGATAGGCACATAGTTTCAAACGACGTATACATGTTTCATGTGTTGGATAATGTCCTTATAATTAAATTTATATTGAAATTTTGATATAGACATGGTTATTTATTTCTTAAATTCATTTATTTTAGCTTCTTATATTCTATGCTTGATTTCATATCTACAGTTGTGACAAATGTGTAGATATTGGTAATATGGAGGTGTGCCTCCAATATGTCGAAATTTTTTATGCTTCCTTTCATTTTATGTAATTCTATGATGATCAATCTATTTTTATTATTTTGAAAACTATTCAAAAACATAAAATAAATTTTATTTAATAAATAATTTTGATCCTGTTATTGATTCATATCTGAGTTTGTTTCTATGAGTTCAAATGGAATTAAAATATTCTAATTTAATTTCGAATAATAATAATTAAATACTAATGTCAAAAAAATTATTTTTAAGAGTAATGATAATATTATCAAAGGTATCTATTTAGGATTGGAATAATTATGGTTTGTAGATTTTAATTACCCATGTAATTAATTTTTTATTTTTGGTTTACGATATTTATTAAAAACCTTAATATTTTACTCCAATGAAATATATCAAACTATTTGTTATTTATTGAATTGATAAAATTAAATTATATTTTAATATTTATTGGACCACAAAATATCATAATTATAATTTTATTATTATTAATTTATTATATGTTGACGAAAAAGATTGAAAATAAACTTGTTTAATTAATAATTATGTATCTTAGAACATTCGGATGAGTGAATATTCATTAGTGGTCAAAGTAATAATGCCAATATTATTACTTGTGCTAATAAATGAAATTTTAGAGGTTAATAATAATATATTTATTATTATTAGTATTTTGTGGATTTTATTGATGAGTTGATTATGGTGGTATTGATGGGGAATGCTTAATAATAATAAAATTTATTATTGCTTGTATTTTTAAATTTAGAAAATAATATTGGTGTGTAAATATATAATCTATATATATATGGGATATATATATGTTAGGGTATATATATGTATATGTATATTTATATATATATATATATTGTGTTTACATATGGGTTATATATATATGTGGGAGTGTATATATATTCCTATGTTGGGGATTGTGTGGGTGTATATATTTATATATGGGTGTCTGTTTATATATAATGCATGTATATATATATATGACATTAAAAACTTTTTAAAGAATAATAAAATTTATTTTATAAAGATTTTCTTAACAAAATGAAGGAAGTGTTATGGGCGGTGGAGTGTGAATTTATGATAATTGACATTTAACTAAATTGATATAAATGAGATAAATGGAAGATATAACAAATGATTAAAATATATTGTTACTAAAAATTGGTGGAATAATTAATTTATTGAAGGGAAGTGGGTTAGGGCATGGAATGTACATATTTAATGTTCATGACGATGTTTTTTATCAATGAGTAAAAGATAAATCCTCAACTTTTTTATGGGAATGAGGAATTTTTTTAAATATAATTTTATCATTTTTTTAAATTCTAAATTTACAATTTTGAAAACATTTTAAAAAATGTTGTAATGAAAATGGTTCAAGAATTTTGTGGTTTAATTAAATACAAACATTGACCCTTATAATCATTCGTCAATGTGTCTAATATAGGAATTCCATGAAATTAGTGATTTATTTATATGGGATATTGGACTTATTTTTTAGCATGAATTTTAATCACTAAACAATCTATATTTAATGCTCGATAATGTATAGTTTGTGTGTATAGCCTTAGATATATGCTTGTTTTTGTTTCATAAGGGTTATTCTGATTATGGTACCATTTGATTTGATTTGATGTTTGATCAATCATTTGTATCAAATATTTTATAGTTTTTAATATATCTTATACAACTGATCATGTAGGATTATCTTATTTTTACTATTAATCATGTGTGATTTTCAAGACAATGGTCATCATATGGTTGGGTTATTCTAGTTTTGGGGGCTTTTTACAATATTTATGATCATCCTTTGAGAGTAATATGTCAAACATTGGTCTAAATGTCACATAAATTTCAAATAGTCTGTCATGACCCATCCCCCGGGGCCTTTGTCGTGACTACCCCAAGCATGCCTTCCATAGGCCAGGGGCTAGTGACTAGCACCGAAAGGCATATTCCCTAAAACTGGGAAGACATTGCCTTTATATCCTCTAAACACACTCAACCAAGCACACAACAAGATACGAACACAAGTAAACTGTATATAAAAAAGTGTACTGATAGTAAAAGTGACCGGAATAGAATCCCAACAGTAAAGGTACATGCACAACTAGAAATAAATTACAAATTAAGAAAGAGAAATATAGCTACTCGGTTATCCTCTGAGGTTCCTACTTGAAGGGTAGGTATAGATCGCCTCCATAGCACACCACGTCCGCCCGTCTCCTCTACGCATCGACACACAGTGTGGTCCACCTCCGGGCACTATCCAGTCCCCGTACCCATATCCTCGATCAGCAATGTTCATCATCCACACCAATCACAACTAAGTACAGGGAAAGTCCATGTAGGGGTGAGTACTACGATACTCAGTAGGGACCCTGAGACCCTCAAGGTCTCAAAAAATCCACAAAGGATAAACCACAAAGCTGTAAACCAGTTACAAACCTCCTTAGGTATATGCCCATACATATACCTAAGATATCAAGTATACCCATATCAATCATGAGGAAACACAAGGTCCAAATAAAAAGCCCAAAGCTCAACTATTCCACAATGGAAGGAATACCAGTAAGGTAACACCACAAATGTATGTACCACATAGGTATGCCACATAGAATAATACCACCAAGGCATCACCACGATTGAAAGTACCACACAGGTACGCCACATAAAAGAGTACCACAATGGTATCACCATGAAGGAAAGTACCACATAGGTATTCCACATAGAAGAATACAATAAAGGTATCACCTCTAAGGTAAGGACTCAGTTCACACCAGGTATAACATCAGTACAGATGTATAGATGATTAGATGTAACTACTGAATCACCTTACTCTGTTAAGAGGCAGACCTACGTTGGATCCTACTACATCGTCAGACCCCCATAAGATCCTAGTACATCAGAACCATATAGGATCCTAGTGCATTAGTACCATATAGGATCCTAGAGTAGTCCCACATGGATTACTAGAGAGGATCCATGTGGGGCCATCAAATACAGACCCACAAAGCATCCCATTCTCATGTTACAGCCAACTATAGGGTTATCACGCTAATCTCTCTTGATTATGGGAGGTTACGCTCCTCATTCCATAGGTTAAAACTCAAACTACAATGATTTCCCAAGAAAATTTATCTCATGGGACCTCCACGTAATAGGTGTCTCAAAGCAACAGACGGTGTGCCAATCAGACGCCCGGTCTGTAAGTTATTGTCCTTTTAGTCTCGAGGGAATAGTTGGATTAATAATTGATCCAACCCGACTGTATCCCAACTTTATCCAAATCTCAATTACGGTATACCAAAAGGACTATCTCCCTCCATGGTTTCTAGCGTTGTAGATTGTTTTTCAAACAGACGCTCGGTGAAATTTGTTTTTCCCTAAGAGCGAAAATGGGTCAAAGTTGGTCCGGGTTTGGTCTGACCCTATTGGACAAAACCACCCTGCTGGGTCCGGCCTGGCCCATGGTGGGTGGCCCGGCCTACACTAGGTGGATCGACCTGGAGGCCCACTAGGTGCCCCATGCAGGCTAGATGGCCTACCGCTCTACAAGGCGCGGTCGCACCACGCTTTCTCCGGTGGCTGGGCCGCAACACACCGTCGCGGAACAACACCGCATCTCTCCTCCATCGGGCTGTGCGGACGCGCACCACAACCCCATCGTGCAGTCGGCCACTTTTAGCCGCCGCCCTTTCTCCACCATGACCGATGGGCGCGACTCTCCTCTGATGGCGCAGATGGGCTATCACCTTCATCACTGTCGGCCGTGGTGCCAGCCGCCGTTCCCGAGTACCACCAGTTCTAGTCATTGGTACCAGTTTCCATCTTCCACCATCATGGAGAATGCAACAAATCCAAAACAAATTTGTGGAGGGTTCAGTCGAGGTTTGTTTTTCCCACACCCTCCATGCTAGAGTAGTACCCAGCGGCATAAATGTTCTTAATTCAAGAAGGATGTCAAGATTGGGGTAAAGGAAATCAAAATAACTTTCCCTACCTCAGAGGTTCTATTAGAGATCATCCATGGTTGAAGGAGGATTGGAGTTTATTGATCCCGAAGAAACCCTCCTCCAACGATGTCAATGAGGAGGGAAGAACAAATGTCTGTTTGTTGTCGTCGAAGAAATCGACATTCGTTCCCTCAGCAAGGTGCTTCCGATTAGGGCTTGGAGTCGGTTCCTCATTCTTTATTGGAGAGCATGTTCTTCATTGGAGAGCATGTTCTTAGTTGGTGGATATGTTTCCCCAAGAGCTCTCTCCAAGCCTCTCATTCGCCAATGATTTCTTCCAATCCCAACTGAGGAGCCAACCCATGTTTAAATATGTTTTTCAATTTTAATTAGTTGACGCAATTAATGATGGCTTTAATGGATGGTGCCACATTTAAAGTGGAGGAATTTCAAGAGAATTACCCACATATAAGAGGGAGTTTAAGAGGTTTCCCCCCCATTAAAAGGGGCTCGGGTGGTCCCCACCACCATGGATTTGAATTAGGATTTTTTTCTAGCTTGGGTGGTTCCCAACACTAAGCTTTAAATTAGGAGGATAAAAATAAATTAAATGGTATTATTTATTTTATTTTTATTTCCACAAAAAACACTAAAAATAACATTCACCCTTGACCAACTGTCGTCAAGTTGAATGTATCCTTTAGAGAATACCAGTGCTACGAGTTCAATGGTGTCCATCGATTTCAATTCCGAGTACCAATTCAAATCCTACAAAAACCCGCTCTCACATTTAATGAATTTACTCGAAAAAATGTTTAGAAATTTACACAGCGCACACCGGGAATCTTAATCACGTTCCTTAAATTTTCGCGGGCTCGTAAAACTCCCATTTAATTAAAAAAAATTACATCAAAATTTCTGGGACTTTAAATTCTCCCCACATTAGGGTTTTTTATCCCTGAATGAAAAAAACAAAAAATAGGAAACCAAGTGGGGGGTACTGAGCACAAATATGAGCCTCCCTCTCCCATGATTTCTCCTGGAGGTTCCCGTGCTTCCATCATACACGCACCAATGTTATCGACTGCCCATGAAGGACCCACTCTTGTCGATCCTCAATCACCACAGGTACCTCTGTAAATGTCGCCCCATCATCGATGTCCTACTCGCTATGGTCCATGATGTGAGAAGGGCTATGAACCTATCTCCTCAGCTAAGATATGTGGAATAATTCATTCACTTGTTGCAACTTATCGGGAAGTGCTAGGTGTTAAGCCACCTCACCAACTCTACTGAGGACTTGAATGGGTCTAATGAATCTCAGAGATAACTTTTCGCCATATCCAAATATCCGACAAACTCCTCGGGGTGAGATCCGTAGGAAGACATCGTCAACATCCTCAAACTCCAGAGGTCTCCATCTCCGATCGGAATAAGAGATGTGCCTGCTCTATGTAGTCTTCATCCATTCTTTGATCACCTTCATCTTCTTTGTTGTAGCTCGTACCATATCTGGTCCCATGAGTGATGACTCCCGCGGGGCAGTCCAGCACAACGGCAATCTCTGAGGTTAGACATACATCACCGCTAAAGGATCCCTCCCAATGGTGGAGTTATATCTTTTGTTGTATGAATACTCCACCAAAGAAAATTGATCCTCCCAACATTGACTAACGTCTAGGACGCAAGCACGCAACATGTCCTCGAGGGTCTGAATGGTCTGATGAGTATGACCATCCGCCTGATGATGAAAGGTGGTGCTCAATCAAAGATTTGTATCGAAAGCTTCCTCCAACTACTTCCACAGTTCGGAAGTGAATCATGTATCATGATAAGAGACAATCGTCTAGGGAACATCATGTATCTGCACGATCATTTGTATATAGAGGCATCCCAATCTCTCTACTAAACCCTGCTCTCTGATCAGTAGTAAGTGGGCCGACTTGGGAAGTCGGTTGACGATCACCAGGACAGAATCATGACCCCTAGATGTACGGGGATATTTGTCACAATGTCCATGGTTACCCTGTCCCACATCCACTTTGGATCCTCTAAAGGCTGCACTAACCCTGCGGGTACCTGATGCTCCACCTTCACTTGCTGACAAGTGAGACACCGAGAGAAAAACGTTTCTACCTCTTTCTTCATTCCCGATCACCAATGTTGTCATTGGAGATCGTGATACATCATTTCTGATCCTGGATGTACTGCTAGATGGGATGTGTTGAACTCCCTCAACACTTCCTCCCTAAGTGATACTGTTACCATGGTACGTCTTCTAAAAAGGATGGACTGCTCCCGACCTTTAGAAAATCCATCTGGTGCCTATCATGTGGATATCTGAGCACATCAAGCGTTGTGGTCAGTGTCCCCATGCTGCGCCTCCCTGACTCACTAAATAAGTGTGCGAGTTACTGTATGAGACTGAAGAAATGATGCTCCATATTGATCCACAACAGATATCTACAAATTGGAAAGCTGCTCTTTAGCCACACCTAGAATCTATATACAAGATATTCGGCTGAGTGCATCTGGTACTACATTCCCCTTCCGAGTATTATAGACTGTCTTGAAGTAATAGTCTTGGAGGAACTCAAGACAACATTTCTATCTCATTTTCATTTCCTTATGAGAGAAGATATACCAGAGACTCTTATGATTCAGGTAGACAATAAAACGTTCACCCATCAAGTAATGTCGTCACATCTTCAAGGCAAAGACCATTGCTGCTAACTCCAGGTCATGGGTAGCGTAGTTCTGCTAATGTTGACTCAGCTGTTGGGAAACATGTGATGTAGTAGACTACGTACCCTACGCCCTCCTCTGGTATCCTCAAGATGTGGGCACCATGCATCCTCTTCCTCATCTCCAAAAAACTCCATTGGCATCTCTCCTACCACACGAAGGGTTTACCCTTCATCCTCAATGCCGATAAAGGTGCTGCAACTCTAGAGAAATCTGGCACAAACATCCGGTAGTGTCTTGTCAAACCTAAAAAACTCCATACCTTCATCACACTGCTAGGTGGATCCCAAGAATGTAACACCTCAATATTCACTGGATCCACCACAAATCCAGCCTTCGAGATGATAAGTCCCGAAAAGAGAACCCATCAGATCCATAACAGAAACTTTGAGAGCTTATCATAAAGTTGGTGCTCTCAGAGTGTGTCCGGAACTATCTGTAAATGATAGTCATGCTCCTCCTCGGTAGATTAGTAGATCAGTATGTCGGCGATGAAGACTACTACAATGCGATCCAGATATGACTAGAAGATCCTGTTCATGAGAAACATGAAAAGTACTGGAGCATTGGTCACACTAAATAGCATGACCAAAAATACATAATGGTTGTACCGACATCTGAGTTCCATCTTCTGCATATCCTCTTCTCATACCCTGAGCTGGTAATAGCATGATCTGAGGTTTATCATAGAGAACCACCGTTCTACCTTCAGCTGATTAATGAAGTCATCAATCCTCGGGAGTGGGTACATGTTTTTCACGGTCACCTGGTTCAGGTGTCGATAGTAAACAAAAAGTCCCAAGAACCCATCCACCTTATTGGAAAACAAAATCAGGGCTTCCCAAGGAGGAACACTGGGCTAGATGAACCCCTTCCTCTATAAGTCCTCCAGTTGTACCTGTAGCTCATGAAGCTCGGTGGAAGCCATTCAATACGCTTCTGTATATATCGATGTTGTCATGGGGTACAATTCAATGTAAAAACCCACCACTCTAAGAGGATATAGACCCAAAACATCGTCTGTGAAGACATCCGCATACTGTTCCATCACTACATGATAGCTCAAACACTCTACATAAACCACTATGAGGGTATGGATATCCAACTGGTGAGTGATCAATTTCACCATCCTCTGGGTAAGTCCATCCTGTGCTAGAAAGGCTCCCTTCTCATAGGGGAAGGTAAACCTGGTCCCATATGTCTGTACACAATGCAATTTGAACCTAATACAAACAATCTGAGCATGGACTATAGATAACAGGTCCATACCCAAGATGTTGTCTTATGGCCTCGATGCCGCTACTAATACACCCCCCCCCCCAAAGTTCTCGCCTCCTAGAGTATGCTCACACTACTGGAACCAATGTGAAATCGTTGAATCTGATCTCGTAGGAGTCTCTAGCCATAAGGATCAATCCAACATCTCTGTTGGAATCTAGGAGCTCCGAACGAGGGAAGTGATAATAAAATAATGACTTACACTTGTGTCTATAATAACTACAGCTAAGGTGGCATGGACACAGATCATACCTCATATCATCTTCAGAGTGCCATGATCATAGGCCTCAACTACCTGGAGATGAGATCACCCCTATCCACTTTCTCCATGTGGTCATGGTGGACCTCTTAGTTGTGGTGATGGTAAAATTTTGAATCATTTCTCACCGCCAACTGAATGGACAGTTCCCCTACCGCGTATGCCTACTCTCTGCGGACCACCTCGGTCGAATCTCTATAACTGCTAGGGTGGTCCTTCAACCGTCTTCTGGTTATCTGTAAAGCGGGTTGGGAAGTCACGAGCTATGTGACCCTGCCCGCCACATGTGTAACAATCCCAGTTCCTCGCATGACTATATCTATCTCTGGTACCCCGAATAACCAACCCTGAATCATACGGTAGTCCACCTATAGTTCTGGTTCTCTTGGTCCTCTATGACATATGTCTAATGCCTGCTGTAGAAGACTCTGCTATATGACAACTGGTGGTGGGTCACGTTGCTGGTGACTGATTAGCAAAAAAACCCTCGACTAATAGGGCTCGCTCTAACACCCCGCCTGCATTGGGATGCTGTGAGAAATCATTGAAGCACTGATATCCTACCCGAGTCCCTACTCAATGGTCCTGGACATGAAGAATGGATACCACACAATATCAGTGGAGTAGCGTGAGAGGTCTTTTAACCTCACAAAGTACTGAGCCGCAATCATACTGCCATACTACAGATGAAGAATCTCTTGTATGTGCACTACATGAATATTTTCTTGGACATACTCTACCCGAAACATCCTCTCAATGTCTGCCCAGAGAAGCGTCACCTCATCATGAACCTGGAGCATCATGCTCCCCCATCCACATGCTTCTTCCAATAGATGACTAGTGACAAGGATCACCATGAGATCAACTAGTGTCCCTACTAGTCAAAAGACTCTTACCACAGCATCCAGCCAATCCTCAGTCGCCTGTTAGTCCATATCTCCCGTGAACCTGGGTGGCCTCTTGCGTTGGAACTCGTACAACAAGCTCATGTGGCGCGCACTCAATACTACTGGGGCTGGTGGATTCAATGGCCCAACGGGTAATGGTACATATGTTACCTCTGCTGGTGCCTCTACTGGAAGTGGGCCCTAAACCAAGGCCTCATCGCTCGGTAGGCTATCAGTGTGTAATATACCCGGAACCCTAGCTGGCTGTCTGTGTGGAGGCATCCTGAAAAGAAACAGGTTCCCCACAGTTAATAAGTTATACCTTTTTTTATGACTCAAAGAAATCACAATGATATTTTTTCAAAACACACACACAATCAATTTTTCTGTGCACAATGTCAGAAATCACGAGTCTGTGTCCTAGTGTATGGATACGTCGGTCGTCGCACCAACACTGGATTCCCTAAACAAATAACCATAGTCATCAAACATTATATTGTTGTCGTTAACAGATATGAGTCCTATGTTATATGATTTAACTGACTCCTCGGATACAAATTTGTCAAGACCTGTCCCTCGGGGCCCGTGTCGGGAAAACCCCAAGCCAGCCTTCCATAGGCCAGGGGCTGGCGACTAGAACCAAAAGCCATATTCCCAAAAACTGGGAATGCATTGCCTTTATATCCTGTAAACACACTCAAAAAACCACACAACAAGATATGAACACAAGTAAACTATATAGAAAAAGAGTTCTGAAATTAAAAGGGGCCATAATACAAGCCCAACAGTAAAGGTACAAGTACTACTGGAAATACATTACAACTGGATAAAGAGAAAGATAGATAATGTGTCATCCTCTGAGGATCCTACCTGAAGGGTATGTATATATCGCCTCCTCAGCACTCCATGTCCACCCATATTCTCTGCACAACGACACACCATACGGTCCACCTACCGGAACCATCCTGTCCTAGTACCCTCATCCTTGATCAGCGTTGTCCATCGTCTGCATCAAACCCAACAAGGTGTGGGTGAAGCCCGTGTAGGGGTGAGTATAATGATACTCAGTGGGGACCCCGAGGCCCACAAGTTCTCAGAAAATACACAAAGGATAAACCAAAATGCATGTAAACCAGTGAAAACCCTACTTAGGTATATGCCCATACATATACCTAAGATATCAAGTATATTCATCTCAATCAGGAGGAAACACAAGGTCCAACTCAAAATCCCAAAGCACAACTATTCCAAAAAGGAATGAATAACACTAATGTAACATCACAAAGGTATGAACCACATAGGTATGCCACACAAAATAATAACACCAAGGAATCATCGTGAAGGAAAGTACCCCACAAGTTCACCACACAAAAAAGTACTACCAAGATATCACCATGAAGGAAAGTATCACACATGTACGCCACACAGAAGAATACCACAAAGGCCTCACCTAGAAGGTAAGGACTCAGCTTAAACCAGGTATAACATAATTATAGAAGTATAGATGATTAAATATAACTTCTGAATAATCTTAAAATGTTAAGAGGTATTCCCTAGTAGGATCCTAGTACATCATTAGACCCACACAAGATCCTAGTACAGCAGACCCACACATGATTCCAGTACATCCATAGACCCCGACATGATTCTAGTACACCAGACCAACATAAGATCCTAGAGTTGTTCCACATGGATTCCTAGAGCAGATCCATGTGGGATCCTCAAATAAAGACACACGAAAGATCTATTTCTCATGTTATAACTAGCTACAGGGTTCCCGCACTATGCTCGCATGATTCTAGGAGGGTACGCACCTCAAGCCATCAGTCTATACTATAATTTCCACGATGTCCCACAAAGAAGTATCCCAATGGACCTCCATGTAATAGGGGTCACAAATGCAACAGATGGTGCGTCAATCAGACAACCGGTCTATTTGTTACTGGCATTTTTGTCCCGAGGGCCTAGTTGGATTCGTGCTCGATACCACCAGACAATATCCCAACATTATCCAAATCTCAAGTGGGGTATACCAAAAGGACCGTCTCTATCCATGGTTTCTGGAGCCATAGATGGTTCATCAAACGAATGCCTTGTGCCAATGTTATGCCCGAATGAGTGAAAATGGGTCGAAGTTAGTCTGGGTCTGGTCCAACCCAGTCGGACCAACCCGGCCCAGTCCGACTTAGAATGGTTTGACCCATCCCGGTTCCGGTTGAACCAGCCTGCTGGCTCCGACCCGACCCGTGGTGTGCGGCCCATCCTATGGTGGGTGGCCCGTCTCGCGCTGGGTGGCCCTGACTGGCCGGATGGCCAGTTTCTCCTCCGCGCGGCGCAGTTACGCCTTCTCTTGTGGCCGGTGTCGAGTCGGTCGTGACTCGGATAACTGAAGCACCCCAAGCCCACGATGCTCCTCCGCCGAGCAGCGTGGGCGCATACTGCGACCCCTTCGCACGGGCAGCCGCCGCCCCTTCGTGCGGGCAGCCACCGCCCTTGCTCTGCTCTGGCCGAAAGGTTGTGGCTCTCCTCCAGTGGCGCGGACACACTGTCACCGTCGTCATAGTTGGCCATGGTGATGTATGTCATTCTCGAGTCTCACTGGTTCCGGTCAACAGCACCGGTTGGCATCTTCCACCATAACGAAGAATGCAACAAATACCACATCGATTTGTAGAGGGGTCATACCATGTCTGTTTTTCCCACACCCTCCACGTTAGAGCAATATAAAGTGCCATAAACATTCATAATTCAAGAAGAATGTCAAGATATTGGTAAAGGATATCAAAATAACTTTCCCTACCTTGAGGATTCAATTAGAGATCGTCCGCGATTGAAGAAAAATTGGCATTTGTTGATCCCAATGAAATACTCCTACAATGAGGTATGTGATGAGGGAAGAATGGATGTTGGTTCATTGTCGTTGAAGATGTCGACATTCATTGCCTCTGTAAGGTGCTTCTGATCAGGGAATATGTTTGGTTCCTCATTCATCATTGGAGAGCGCATTCATAATGGGAGAGCACGTTCTTCGTCGGAGGATAAGTTTCTCCAAGACCTCTGTCCAAACCTCCCTTTAGCTAATGATTTCTTCTAAGAAAAAATGAGGAGCCATCCCAAATTAAAATATGTTTGTCAATTTTAATTTGTTGGCACAATTAATGGTGGATTTAATTAATTAATGTAAGCTGTTATAATTAAAGTGGAGGATGTTCAAGTGACATCCCCACATTTAAGATGGACTTTAAGTGCTTTACCCCCATTAATAGGGGTTCAGGTGGTCCCCACCACCAGGGATTTGAATTAGGTGATTTTCTAGCTTGGATGGTCCCCAACACCAAGCTTTCAATTGTGAGGATAAATATAAAATAAAAGGTATTCTTTATTTTAATTTTATTTCCACGAAAAACAAGAAAACTATGTTTCTCCCTCGACCAAATAACATTGTGGTGAAAGTATCCTTAAGAAAATACCAGCACTATGAGTTCAACGGTGTCCTCAGAATTCAATTCTTTGCACCGGTTCAAAAGTTACAATAACCTGCACACACGTTTCCTAAATGTACTCAACGAAATGTTCAGAAATTCACTCTTGGTACACCGGGCCTCGGAATCATGCGCCATCAATTTTCACATACTTTTAAAATTCCCATTTAATTAAAAAAATACATGGAAATTTCGGTTTATTTACATAGTCATTGATAGAAATGTCTATGAAATTGTATTTAATATACATGGGTTACAAAGTTATACGAATCATCATGAATTATTTTTGGCTATTCCACTAAGGGGATGTTTCATGAGGGAAGATGACTAATGTTTCTTCAAACAAGGTGTGAATGCTAATAAATCCAGTCTCTGAAGACATGAAATGTATTTTGTAGTCTTGTTATATATTTCTGGTATATCTAAATCATATTCAATATTTCGTAATGAACTTTTCAATCTTATATATTGATGTTAATGGACATTTTAGCTTAATTTAGAGTTTTATACTCACACACTACTCTTATATTTTTTTGCACTTTAAGATTTCATTCTATTAGATTAAATAAAGATAATGGGACAAGGGGATGATGGTTGATCAGGTTGAGATATAGTATCTGGGTTATTAAAGTTCGAGTTCAAGTGTAATTTCTGATGTTACATTTATTAACACGATTTACATGTTTGTTGGATCATTTTGAGTTTCGATTATTATAGCATGCATTCCCTCATTCAGTTTTCACATGTACTTTCTTTCTTTATTAAATTATTTAATTACTATTTATTCCTTAACATGATACATTGGTTATTATTCCCCTAATAATAGATTTGGACCCTCACTGCAAGTCAGATGCCTCCTGTGTATAGGTAGGTGAGCATCAGGTAATGTGGAACTACATACAAGACTCTGTGATTCATAATAGGATGATACATGAAATTACAACATGAAAAAAATGTTGGTTTAAGTAACCTAAAAATGTCTCAAAGGAAGTGGGAGGTGTTTCAAATGTGTAAAAAGGATAATCAGGATAATCAATACCAAAGCGTGTTCATGAATCCCACTAATGTGATAGATAAAAATAAGTTTCGTATAAACACACAACCTGTGGTATAATGTTTAAACTAAAAACAACATGAGTATTAGACAATAAAATTCCATAAGACAAGGGATTTTTTATATAATCAATGAAAAAAACACCTAGGCCTAGAGAGAATGGATTGTCATGTGTTCTCACTACTGCTAAGGTGAATCCTGAAAATGAAATTATGATAAGTATAATGGTTATTCATTCAATAATAGTGAACTAACTTTCTTATTCTGGTTTGAAAAATTTATTTCATATCTTGTATGTTTAATTGATTTATTTGATCCCCTCCATATATGCCATTTTTTGATAAATCTGTTTGAAAATAATCATAACTTGTTACATTCGAATTGTATAAATCCTCCCCAATCAATGTCTAAGGAAAAAACATCCTAGATAATATTTTATACAATATTTTGTGTAATTTGTTGGTATATTGGTAATGGATTGATTATTGTTATATAAATACTACATCAACTTTGGTGATAGGGAGAAAAATATTCACATCATGAGTTATCCTTTAATTTACTTGATCATGTTGGAGGATAAATATCCATTGGTATCCTCATCTCATGTATAGATATTATTTCCTTATGATAATGGATATCTACCTCAAATTATTATCACAAAGGGAAGAATATTTCTTAATGACATTCCCATTACGGGGGACTAAATTTATGTTTTTCCTAAATAGACTTTCAGTCTTTCCCATATATATAAGTTTTAGTTATCAATTGGGCATATACTAGAATCTATGATCAAATAAAAGACACAAAATATAATAAAAACAATTGATATGGAATAATTGAAGAAGATGATATAAGAGGATCTAGATAACTTTTTTTCCTATGTGATTCATCATGTGGTGTGTCCATTCTATTTATCATGATGGAGGATGGGTCAATCCTCTTCTACATTGATTATTGTGAACTTAAAAAATCTTGAGAAAGAAAATATATCATCTTATATGGACTGATGACTTTTTCAATCAGCTTTATTGGGCCCAATATTTCCCTATAGTGGAACATATGTCTAGATATAACTAATTAATGGTGGATAAGGAAGATATTCAAAAGTAGTCATTTTGAATGATATATATACACTATGAGTTCATATTAATTCCATTCAGACTCATAGATGTTTCATAAATTCTCAAGGACTTAATTAATTCAATCAATTTTGATTACCTCAAGGAATTTTTAGTAGTCTTTATAGATTACATTCTGATTTAAAACAAAATCAAGGATAAGAATAATGTTAATTTTAATACTATGTTGAATTTTTTTTCATAGAGAATCTATATTTAATGTATAGAAAAGGGGAGTTCATGATGGAGAATGTCTCATTCTTGGGTACTGTTATCACCATAAAATGGATATCCATTGACCCTTCAAAGATGATGTAAATTAAAGTGTATCCTCGATAGTCATCTATGAAATATATCCATAGTTTCGAGGGAGTAGATTACTTGGAAGGGGGGAAAGTCTATTTGGACCGTTGAAGATTATAAAAGTTTCACTAAAATGAACAGGGGACTTATCACTGCACCAGTAACTATAATAATCACAATTGGGGAAAACATTGTGGTATAAAATGATGATTCATTGAGGGGTTAGGATGTGAATTGATATAGAATTACATATTGATTTTCAATTCATCACAGTAGCTAAATGTTCATTAGCATAACTATGTAATTCATATTCTGGAGTTGGTTGATATAACTTTTATATTGATTATTAGTATATATTTTCTCTATGGAGATATGCGTAAACAATATAAAAATAATAAATTCAAAAAATATATATTTACCTTGAATGAGCATAATACGCACGAGTGAAAATTGGTAGAGATGATAAAGGAGTAGGACTGTTCAATATATTACCATCATGGGAATGTGAATATTGTGGAAAATGATCTATGTACAAATGATATGGAGGCCTCTTTCATGAGGATAATTAAAAGGTTCATAACCGTTATAGACATAAAATGGGCCAAAATTGGAATCAGAATGGACTATACATCATCATTCCATTCTCAAAATATTTATCAACCTTCCCTTTATAGGTTGATAAAAAATGCTATTAGGGGTAATCTGAA
Organism: Viscum album; assembly: GCA_963277665.1. Classification (NCBI taxonomy): domain Eukaryota; kingdom Viridiplantae; phylum Streptophyta; class Magnoliopsida; order Santalales; family Viscaceae; genus Viscum; species Viscum album. The sequence continues at coordinate 1,423,546,480 of OY728151.1, forward strand.
AAGGTAAAACAATATCAAATGTACAGTAAAAGGGGAAACAAAAAAGTTAAAAGTTTAAGAATGATTTATATTATTTCATTCCTGAATATTTTTACAAGAAAATGTTCAGTTAACAATGGTGTTATTGAATGATTCAAATATATTTACCTTAAACAGACACCAAGGGAACATGAGGATTCTGAGAGAGCTAATGGTGGTTAAATTTGAAGAAGGATATTAGATAATATATAAAAATATGTCTATTATGTTATAAAGTGATATATAATGGAAATATTCCAATGGGATTTTGGAACAAATCCTAATACCCATATGTAAATGGGAGAAAAATTGTATGGATTCTTCTAAAAATCTTCATAAAACATTAGAAGTAAATAACTCAATATGGTTGGTGGTGGATCATATTATAAAGAATTGTCACTAAATTGCAATCTTAGAAGAATTATCACTTGATCAAAATTCAAGGAAATACATTTTAGATGTGGTGAGCCTTTCTGGAAGTCTGCTATCAATTATTACAGATTGAGATCTAAATTGACACCCATGTTATGTAGAAGTATCATATATTATCAAAACACTGATTTGAACTTCATATTATATTATATTCTCCAAAATGATCCCTAATCTATGTGAACAATCCATAAATTGTATGACATGTTGAGAGCATACTCGATGGACTTTGAAGGATGATGGGATCCATATCGACCTATGGTTATGATATCACTCAATAATAGCATTCAATAAAAAATACAAATGTTTCTATTGAAAGATCTTTTGGGGAAGAGATATATATGACCTTTTGTAGGGATTATGTTAGAGAATTAAAACTGATGGGACATGAAATGGTTAGTGAAATTGTAGAAAAAAGTCAAAATCATTCAGAATCACATTAGGTATGATCAATGATGGCAATTGTCCTATATCAGCAATCATTGAAAAGAAAAAATGTTTGAGGGTGGAGGGAATGTGTTATTCCACATATCACTATGTTAGAGAGTCATAATATCCCAAATTAATGAAAACTGATTTCCCAGGTACATCCATCCCATTGATATTATTGATCACATCAGAGTTGTGACACAATGACTAGAACTCCAACCAAAACTATCTCAAGTTCAATATTTATTACACACATGCCTCCTGAGGATGTCCATACTAGATCCCTTACGTATATTGAATTCATATGTTGTACATCTATAAAATGATCTCCCTTAGGACGAGATATTGATGATGATATTATACCATAGAGATAAATTTACATGCAATAAGAGAACTCCCCTAGATAAAGTACGACAGTGTGACCCAAAGAATGAGGAGGCGAGATGGGAACCAAAGGAAGCGATGAAGCATAAGTAACCCCACTTTAATTGAAGAATGTTTGTAATGTAAAATTTCAAGTGTAAAATTTCATTATATGGGAACAATGTAACAACACATAATTTTATCAATGAATTTTTTTTCTCAATTTTAATGTTTTTGTCATACATTGAAATGTAGTTTTATAAAAGGCACATTCACCATAAGATATAATCATTTTTTACAGTAGTAATTTAAATATTAAATTTAGATTATAAATACGACCATAAGAATTTAAAATGTTATAACGTGGTAATGAATAGAAAAATGAAAACTTAAATATGAAAATGTGTATCTCCTCAATTCACCAAAATAACTGGACACACTGAAAAAATTATATAAATAAATCAAAATATTGATTTTTCTAATGAAAATATATGTATGCTTTCAATAATATAGAATTAAATTAGGAATTAATGAAATATTATATATTTATATGTTGTAGAAAATCCATATCCTTGTATTAATTCTAATCATTGTTATAGTAGTCCGACCATTGGAATCTAATTAATGGAAAAGTTATATGATCATTTGGAATAGTAACTAGACTATTTAAATATAATCCTCTCATAATGAATTTAAAAATAATTTTTAGGATTCATATAAATTTAAAATATGAGATACATATAATTGGATACAAGTAAACAGATATTTTAAAAATGATAAATTATTTGTTTTTATTTTATAAAAAGTATATATATTTTTTATTTCTTTTAAAATAGAATAATTTAAAATAATATTTATTTTTAAAAAAAAAATATAAATATAAAAATTAAGATTTATTATAATGATAATATAATTTTATCTAAACATAAGTAATATTCCAACTTCTTTTAAAAATCATCGTAATATTGAAATTGATAATTTCCATATCAACATCGATTCAATTTTAAATTTTAATATCTCAAATTTAGAAAATTATTTCCATAAATTGGATTGAATTTATGGAATATAAATTTCTAAAAATAAATTGGTTTAATTTTTTGGTAGTTTTAATAAAATGGTTGCTTTTTTGGTGAATACTGAAATATGAAAAAAACGGTTGTAATCATTCGAAGATAAATAGATAAAAAAATTTATATGGTATTATGTAATAAACAATTTATTATAAATTAAAATAACCATTTACTGTATATAGTTATAAAAATCAACACTATTGATTGTCTTCAGCCAAATTTATAACCAAATGAATATAATATTAAAAAAACAGTCATTTCCCCATATAAATACTACACCTAAGCTAGCCTTCTTATGAATTATTCTAATCCTTTTATATTATAAGATATCAATCAAATTCACTTTCAAATTGACTCCGATATGAAATAATTTTTATTGTCTCAACAAGATGACCAATTCCATTTTCCTTAAGGAGTCTTCTAGGAGATGACATTCAAGAGTTAATATTCTCAATCTAGATCTTTTAATTTCATTCCCTCTTCTACATTCCCCTATCATTCCTCAAAAATCATAGAATAATAACTCATGTATTATATATATGCTATAATAATATAGTGATAATGTAATATATACAATCCAATATATTCTCCTCTCTTCATATTCTAAAAATAAATCCATTCTCTATATTATGTTGGTTCACCAACTCTATGGATGATTAGTTTCTATTTTCCATTATTTCCTTCAGATAAAAATTATTCCCACATATAAATATTTAAAATTACTTATATATTTATATTATTCACTTTTTTGTATGAATATATTTTCAAAATATTAAATTAATCAAAATTTGTTCTTAAAGGCCAGTCAAGCCGCCAAAATAAATTAATTGTATATCATTAGTTTTTTTTATAATTGAATAAGGAATTTGAAAAAAATGTTTATTTTGGATAATTTTAGTTTTTATAAATACAAGAATATAATTTCAATTCACTTCTTTTGTTTTAGTCCAAATTTCCAAGAATCTCCATAATTATTTTCAACTGATTCGACCCCTGTATTATTAAGTCAACTCTTATAGAGTCATGAAATTAAAACTTATATCTCATTAAAATGGTTTATTGTGAAAAAATATAGTTATAGATAATCAAATATAGATGTAAATCCTTCAAAAATAATTAATTATGGTTGTTAATTTGATTATTCGTTATTTTTTGTTCAGGCGAAGATGGATTTTGGAATATAAGGTAATGGATATTTCTAAACCACCCCATTTTCTTTGGGTTGTGATTTATCTGTATTATACACAATTTATCTCTATATTATACTTATGTTGTTATTTTTAGTCTATATTTATTCCATACACGTGTAGATATATTTTAACTCACATTTCCTTTTTTGATATATACATGTTTTAATGTTTCACTAAAAAATTTCTTTTAAAAATAAAACCTAATGAAAGGGATATTATTTGTTTCTTACCCCATTCCACGTTCCACTCCATAAATTTTTTATATAATCCATGTTTATAAAAAAATTGATTTTATTATGTAAAACCATTTTAGTTCATTTTTATACTTATGTAAACTATTATTACCTTACCCACATTAATGATTCCTTATCCTTTTTTCAAAAAAGACCTCTTAAAATTTTTATTTTCACAATATTTACTCAACGCATTTTTGTGTATTAAATTCAAATGGAAATACTTTTCTTGTCGCATTAATAATTAATTATCAGTTAAATTCCATTTATAATTTAAGTTGTCATATCATGGAAATCATTATAATTTTCAATTTGGTTATTTTATAAGACTATATTTTGAATCCTGTTTCTTTCAATAGATCACGCTTATGTTTATGACTTATCTTTGATTTCCTTAAGTGAAAAACATATGAATGTACTTGTTATGATGGATTATCACAGAGGATTTTTCAATTAACTAGGAAATATAAATTTATCTTCAGATGATATATATAGGATTACGGAGTAATTCTAATCCATGAGGGGACTCTGTCCACTATGTGATGTTTCCTGACAGTTATCATTGTTTTATAATTATTTCATGTTTCATGTTTTTATAAGACCCATAATATTACATGATATTATAATTCCATGTGGATATACCAAATATATATATATATATATATGATTCCATGTTCTCTATATTATTCTCCTATATGAGTATTCACATGTTGTGTCCTTAATGATATGATGTTATTCCTTTTGACTCATATGATATGATTTATTAACATGTTTAGTCCCTTATAGGGATTTTATGAAAACAATTTTTTTATATACCATAATTTATCATATCTACTTTTTTGTGATCAAAGATATTTATAATATCATTATACAGATTAAAATAAAATGGAATAATTTTAATTTAATGGCGTTGTTTTATGTACCTAGTCTATAAAATATTCCTTCACTCTCAGTTCATGGTTTTCATTTATTGTATATTTATGTTAAAAAAACTTTTAACCATGCTATAAAAATCAGGGGTCTCTATAAAAACAGCATAATAATGTTTTCCTATATACATATATTTTATATAATATATGATGAAACACAATTTTTAATATATAAATATAAACTACACTCAGTTTTATTTAGGAAATAATTATCATCCCACATATATGAAATGTTGATTCATATATTTTTTATTCAATATTATTAGGAAAGGGATATGGTTTTTTCTAGTATTATTGAATTAAATAATATATATAATTATAACATAATATTAATTCTATAAATTAAATAATATATTGTTTTACATTAATGAACACTAAGAATTTTTTTTGTAATACTCACTAAAAACTAAGCCATGTACACATTGTGAAACAGAGGTTGTGTAATAATTTTGACTTATTAAGGAATAACCCTTTACAAGAACCATATATAATTAAAATTACATTATATATTATTTTTATAAATTCTTAATTCCTATATTTTTATAATTATATATTGAAATTATATTATACTACAAAATTATAAAAGTATTTTTACATGATATAATCAAGATAATTAATATAGAATATTTCAATTAAATCTCCATTAATATATTGGGGGTTATATTACTATTTTCTTTACTCCCACATGATAAAAAAATACCCTAATATTATTTTTCTTCCCACCGAATCATTTTTTTTCTCAGGTCCTTATAAACGTATTATATTTTTTTATCATGGATTAGTTCTTCAATCATAGTCCATTTCTAAACTCATCAAACGGAATGAGGGAAATTGTTCTGAAAAATCATTATTAGTCTTAAAAAGCATAGTCTAATTATTACCAAGAGAATTATCTATATAATTAAACATTTAATGATTGAAGAATATGGGAATCATGGGTTGCAAGGAAGATAATATCATAATAATTTATAATTTCATATCCAAATAAAATGATACATTTTCTAAAAGATCAATATTATAAATCATTTTTATCTAAGAACCCTTAAAACCAGTTTACACTAGTAGTATGAAGTGAAAATATAATTTCTATTTAACCATTAAATCTTCTTCATATGTTATTGGATATAAGTATATCATGGTGTATGTATCATTGTCCTCATGTTTCATTTTTATCTCTATTGTCAGAGTTGGTAGTATGATGAAATTAGTATAAAAAGAATCCACTATAAGTATTTTTTACGCCACATTTTCACCTATAATCACATTATGAGGCAATTTATAATAAATAATTAATTCTATGATGTAATATAAAACATCTAGTTGTAGATTAATTCCTATTCAATTATTACACATAATGAAATTTTTTGACGACAATCCAAAAGTTCATGAATGATCATGGTGTACCAGAGGTTATAATTACCAGTTCCTATAATATAAAAAACAATAATTTTAATAAATTATATTAATTGAAAAAATATGTGACATATAATAAATTTCACAATATTTTTTGTTTAATACCCCAAGATTTTGTGATTTTATATTTTTTGAATTAATTTATCTTTTCAGTATTTTCATTTCATGTGACACTAGAAATTGTTATATATATATATATATTAAAAAACCACATCAAAAATTTTATTCACTTGAAATACCTAATTTTCTTGTGCTACATGCAATACCAACGTGGGTTTCGCTATACGCAACACCGACATGGCATACGATAACCACCACACCCAGTTTCTATGAAAGACCTTTATGTATATATAATTTATTAATTGAGTTAATTATAACCTAACTATAAAAAATAGTAATAATAATATTAATGAATAGTTTTCAAATATTAATTACAATTTTTTATATGAATAGAATATATTGATAATGGAAATTAAATTTTTAGAAATGACCTTTTTGTGGTAAAAATATTGTTTTTTTAAATTGACCACTATTAAAAATAAAATAGAATATATAAAAATTTATAAATTTAAGTGTATAAAATAGAAATTATTTTTGAATTCTGATTGTTGAAATTATACTAGGGTAAATATTTGGGTATTTTTTGAGAAACATCATTTTTGATTAATAGTAAAAAATACTACTTTTGAGTTAAAAACAACCTTTTTTGCGAATTAATTATTAACGATAAATGATATTATCAATATTTTCTGTGGTCACATTAGATAAATATTACATATATTAATACAATTTAATTTATTATAGTCAATTTTACATTGAAACTGAATATAAAATCATTATAGTCTTTTGAACTTTTTCTTACATTGAAACCCGATTATTTCGTCCCGTTAGTGGGATTAGTGGAAATCCCAAATTGATTACAATGGGATTTGAATTTAGAAAATCTTATATACACAATTTTATTTATTTAAATATTTATTGTATAATACATCCATGTTAATTTTTGACCAAAATGATTGGTAAATGTGATTAAAATTATTTATTATTGTTAAGGAAAAATTATGCTTAATTTGGGCCTAACCCATAAAATTAATGGCCCAAACAACTTAGATACATGTAATCAACCATTTTTTGTGCATAGGTTTTTCATAAACCGTACATTGTTGACATATATTGGTTTCTTTTACTTTAGTTAGGTAATAACATGAGAACACCTTATTGTATTTTAAAAATTCCAAGTGAGTCATTTTCCTTCCCAATAAAAGGCCACTAACTCTACCCATTACTCAAACCTCTGAAACACCTTAATTTCATCCCATACCTTCTCAATCCACATTAAAAAATCATCACTTCTATATTCAGTCCCCCAATTATGGAATAAACCCTCATAATGAATCCTTTTATCACAAACCAAAACGAGTTTCCCAATTAATTGGTAACATCTTCTCTCAAGCTCATTTCCATTATTGTCCTTCTTCGCCCCCTCCACTCTATTTAATGAATTATTTTGTGAAAAAAATTGTATTATAAATATATTAGTATTTTTTATGAAAATGGTCATATATAATCATAGACACACCTCCAAATAATGGAGATCTAATGTAATGTTTCTATGTATGGTGAATTACTGCCTCACGAAATGATGATTGTTCATTTTTCATTTCCCAACAATCATGGTGGAAATTATAATGGAAAATATATTATATATAAAACATAATATATAAAAGATGTATTAATTATTCTTTATTACTTTTATAACTCACATATATTTACCTTTCATTTTGTGTTAATACGATAATCTCTTTTGAGGAAATGTGGACTAATGTCCCCTCAAAGCAATGTGTTTCATTCACACACCCCATGGTATGTATTAAGGATGGGTTTAATGAACTTAAATAATATAAATTATATATTTATGATACTAGGATAATTATATATATATATACATACATATATATACATATTTAATTTACATACTTTCATTCAATATGATAATAAAAATGGAGACAACGTTCATCTATACATATGACTTACCACATCTATGAATCCTATATTATACTTTTTACACATTTATGATAAAAAATATTTAATATAAATATAATTTATATAACAGGTATTTAAATCATAATTTATATTATTTAATCAGTATATAATTAGAAGGACCAACACTATAACAAATTAAGATACATGCGGATAACAAAGCAAATATTACCTGATGTGAAGCATTTACATAGGAACGTTAAAAAGATGGTTATATAAGGTAATAATTAAAAATCATATTGTAATATTTATAATATTATTATTCTTTAAAATAGGTATACTATACTTATATTTATTATACCGGATAATTTTACAATTATGGGGAGAGTTAATACAGAAGGTAGGTGGAATTTAATCTCACTTTTAATTTTTTTGAGATACATGTTAAGTTATCCGATCATTCCTTTTTATGTAGTGTATATACATCCCATGATTCTATTATATATTTCATATAATTAATATTATGGGCATTCCAATTCCCTATTTTAAATATTATTTCATGGTTTTTAAGATTCAAATGTTACCAAATCTGTAAAATGTTTTGTTTCAATTTTCATTCGTTGAGACACCTGTTTTGTTATTTACCTAAAATCTGTTTGAAGGTGTGTATACTTCCATTTTACATATTATATAATTAATCTCATTCCATTTGTGATGTTTTATGTTTCATGTAATTTTCTTTTATAAAAAATAGAGTATGTTCCTAAGATACCATTTTATAAGAGTATATTAATGTAATCTCATCACTTCTCGAGATTATTTATGTTTATATCCCTTTGATGAAATCTTGTGATCCATATCTCAAGAACACTCATGTGATTCCTTCAACTTTTTTGTTTCATGATATAATAATTTATTGGTAATATTTTCTACTATTCGGTACATAAGGTAGTTAATGAAGTGTCTTCAAGAAAGGCCGACTTTACTCTCTCTTTGGTCCGAAATCTATGTTTTTTTTAAAAATTCCAATAATATTAAACCATTATACTATGATCATTAAAAGAAATTTTATTCTATTTGTGTTCTACCAATATCATCAAAGGAATCATATTGTCACTTTCCAAAGAAGTAATATTTACAACTTATTACTGTGCAAAAAGAATGTTATTTTGACCTTGTATGACATGTTCACATATACCCACCATCATTTCATTTAGTCTTCCATTTATTTTTTAAAATTATAATATTGAATAAAATGTTTTTAAAATTATTATACTGTGAATTTTTTTTCAAAATTATTTCAAACTTATTCCACAAGTTTTGATGAAAAAATCTTCTAAAAATCAATTCATGACTTATTCAAAAAAATTGAATATATTTTTAATGTAATGGTTTTCAAAACATTTTAATTATATAATTAATTTTTTAGATTATTTTCTATGTTTTCTGGGAAATGTTTTTTAAAAATGATTTCATATGTTTTTAAGGAATTTTATATTATAATGATTTTCAAATTGTCTTATGTGTTAAAAAGAATTTTTAAAACAAGAAAGTATATTTTCCAAAGGAAACATTTTTAAAGAATATTTCAAAATTATTTTAAATCTAAGAGGAAATCTCTTATTTTTACTCATTCCTTTTTTAATAAACGATCAAAGGATCCATTAATATCATTTTTAAGAATGAGTTTTTCTTAATGTCATGGTCATTATGAAACCCATTTCTCCATCATGGGTTTTACATATATGAAATCTATTTCTCTTCCATGGGTTATTATTTTTATGAAATGATTATGAAATCTATAACATTTTATACAGGTTATGATATGATTACATTTTTAGGATACTAATTTCATTTCATAAGTTATAATAAGTTTATTTATGATCCGGTGGAGAATGTATGTATGATTTCATTATGTGATGGGTGGGACCTATATCTCCCTCCAATGTATTGGGTAATTTTTTATATCTCACAAGAATGACTAAGATGGTATGGGCAGTGAACTCACACTATTAAAATTGTATTGGGACTAAACCTTGACTATTAATATGGCCATGGGAGTGAACCACGACTACTATGATGGTATGGGGAGTGGACTCATGCTACTATGATGGAAATGGAAATGAACCACGACAACTTATATGGTCATGGAAGATATTCCTTGGATACTATGGAAATATTTATGTGTTTATGTGTTTTCCAAATTTCAATGACTTATTCCAATGTTATGATTTCATGGGTTATGCTCTTTATTTCATTATGATTCATGATTTATGAACTACCAATCTTTATTCCATGACCTCTATTATGATATTTGATGTGTAGGTTATCACTAATAATCTTCATGATTATGTTCCCATTCCCTTATGATTATGCTTACATGATTCAATTCTTTACAATTACTGAACATTTGCGCACTCACCTTTTTATGTTTCATTTCTATAGGTTATGATGAATGATTATTAGGTAGAGGAACTAACGATGCAGATATTTATGAGTTATGTTGAAGATATTTCACCAAGATAGATGATTTTTTACAAGTTTCCATAGACAATAAACTATTATAGTCCCTGGGCATTTATTTTTTCAATGTACTAAATATTTGTTTTTAAAATGATGTAGTATCCATGTATGTTAAGCCTTGTTCGCTATAATTGGAATCATAGGAAAGGTTTAGCAAAGTATTATAAACATGGATGATTAATATTTAGTGTGTCCCTAGGTATATTTATAAGGATATGTTAATGGATTTCTCTAAGGATAAGTTTAAGGATGAGTTAAAATTTAGGAAGATGTATTTAAATTTTGTTAACGGATAGAGTGAGTGGTTTCTTATCAATACATACCTGTCTACACACTTTAAGTGGATGATGATATGGAATATATGTATCCTGGGTTAACAACTATTATAAGATATTTGGACATGACTCAGGGTAATATAGTATACTACAACAGGCCTTGATATACATCATGTTTGACACGCTCAAGGGATGTGTTTTGGAAATTCACAAACTCTGCATGAACCATTATGATGTATTTAAATATATTTTGTCTATGAATATACTATGATTAACAAAGGGTGTCATATATTAAGGAAGGTTTCATGATTTGGATATCCTACAATTAAATCATTCCATGATGATGTGGTTTTCTACTATGTTAAGTAATGCTCGCACTATGCTTCTGGTTTTAATAAATTGAAGGAACTGGAAGGAATTATATTAATGATGAATGTGATGGATTATTTTATAAGGGAAAAAAATTGGGATTATCACTAGAGTGAGATATGTTGTTATCATTCCAAAACATTTTTCAGGGAATATGATTAACAAATTTTAACATAACCTATTCTCAGACTCACTAGGGAAGAGAAAGAAAGCGTTCAGTGAGATTCTGAGTAATGGATACAATAGAAGAATGAAAATTTGGATTCCTTTATGTCATCAATATGGAAGGAATCACCTAATAGAATGTATTATATGAAAAAAAATATGTTTTCCGTATGGAAAATTTGGAAAGAAAGCATGTAACTTTAATGGAAAAAATAAAGAGTATAGTTAATGAACTGGATGAGAATATTGTCCTCCCTATGTCACCATCAAAGGATATGTGTTTTATGTGTGGAATAAATGGTAATTATGAAACTCAAAGTCCAATGAGGAATGTTCTTATAGATAATCAGCAAGGTGGTGCGAGTAATGGTTACACTATTGATGATGATGATACTTCATATGAAATGTGAAGGGAAAGAATTATCATGTAATAGGATGAGTTATCCTTAAAAATGGAATAATGATAAAGTTTAATAATAAATGTTTTTATATATTAGGATTCCAAAGTAATTAATGATGAAATGTACAATGGTTGTTCTACATTGGTTTTTTCTTAGTATTGTTTTTGTTTATGTTGGACTGGTGAAGTGATTTAATGACAAGGTAATATTTTCACCAAGGGAAGGTAACCATCTATATGTTCATTGTGTTACGATAATGTTATATGAATAACGATTAATGGGATATGAATAAGTAATCGAGATATATTGATTACCTTGAAACTAAGCGAGGAATTGATTATAACTGTTTTATGCTATCACTAATGAATTTTAGAACAGTTTTGGATTTATGTATAGATCCAATATACATTGTAATAATGAAGAATGGATGTTTTCCAAAAGGATTTATTGTAATTTAGGTTGATACTAGGTTTCAAGAGAATATATGATGGGGGTATTCACATTTTTGGAATTTGAAAACCCAGAGTTTAAATTTGATATACCACGGAATGAATGTTAAGATGATTTCATGAATCTCATTATATGGGTTCGGATTTACATCATTGAGACGGGTTTTAAAGCTAACTATCCATGAAACGTTTAAGTTAATCTTCCACAGAAGTATGTGTGCACTGAGTTTGTATAGACAACCATAGATACGAGGATATTTAGTGATTAACCTTATTTCAAGGATTTCCATAATTTATAGTTTGAATATTATATTTTCACTGTTTTGCAAAAATGACATCATTTATATCGGGTGACAACAAAACATCTTTGAAAATACCACAGGTCATAAACCCATGACTAAAGGATGAAAAGTGTTTCAAGCTTACCACTGGCCAACACGATGTCTTGGTTAATGTATAATAGATTTTTTAGAATAAATATTAATGATGAACTAGTTGTGTTAGTGTTAATATATTAATGCATGTTAAAATTTGTGAGATAAATAGTTAGACATTTCATTCTTTTAAGGGCCTTAATATCCGATAAAAGGGTATTTTTGTGATTCATACACATCTATTACCTATGTTAATGGATGTATTAGAATTTATTCAACGAACAAACAAATAATGAAATTTTGTTTATATAAATTTAGTAATAATTACTCAATGTTCAAAAGGTGATAAATATGGTTGTCCTAATACCTTAATTTTCATTGAGCTGATGGCCTTTTACATCAATATACATTTTTAAGTTTATGACCCTAAACATTCCTTTAATCATTCGGTTTTTTTGATTTATGGCCATAATCACTCCCTGTAAATATTTACTCTTTTCATCCATGTCCAATATTTACTCCAAACTTATGAACTTCTCTGTGGAAACCCAGTAATATGTAACATTGGTTAATGGTTATAGTTACGAATTTCCCACTTAAGGGAAGTTTTAGCTTCTATTTTTATGATTTGGGTTTCTATTTTTGACACTTTAATGTATTTAACCATTAACAACCCATTATAATTTCATAGTCGAAATTAATTTTAAGGGGGGAAGAATGTAACGCCCTGAGATTTTGTTAATTATTAATTTTTTGGAATAAATTTAGCTTTTCAATATTTTTCATTTCACCAGCCACTGGATATAGTTATATATATATATATATATTTATTAAAACACTAACTCATACATTCCATTCACGCACAATACAAAATTGGCATGTGCTACATGCAATACAAACTTGTCTTTCGCTACACGCAACTCTGACTTCGCGTACGACGCAGACAACACATAGTTTCTATGAAACAAAGATATATATATATAATTAATTGATATAATTATAACCTAACTATTAAACATACTTATAGGAATAGTAATAAATACTTTTCGAATATTATTTAATTTTTTTTGTATGAATAAAATATGCTAATAATGTAAAATATGATTTTTGGTAAAGTTTTTTTGTGTTAAAAATACAATTTTAATTATTATACCACTTTTAATAATAAATTAAATTATATGCACAATTTTAAATTTAATTTTCTATAATAAAATTATTTTTTGAATTCATAATTTTGAAATTATCATATGTTGACTTTTTGGTATTTTTCCGAGAAACTTCATTTTTTGATGAACAGTGAAAAATATTGCTTTTTAGTTAAAAATTACAATTGGTATAATTAATTATTAAGGATATGTGATATTATAAATGTGTTTTAATGTAATATTAGATAAATATTACATAGATTAATGCATTTAATTCATTATAATCAAGTTTACTTTGGGACAGAAGATAAAATCATGAAAAACTATTGAATGTTTGCCAACGTTGAAACCCCATTATTCTGTCTTATCTACGGGATTACCACTAAACATATATTTATTTGTTTATGTGATTTTAATTTTCAAAACATAACATACACCATTGTATTCAGTCTAATATTTATATTCTAATAATATGATGATGATTTTGACCAAAATGATTTGTAAAAGTGATTAAAATTAAACACATTAGTTGAGGCAAAATTAAGCTTAATTAAAGACCAACCCATATAATTAATGGCATAAAAGAATTATATGCATGTGAAAAACCCATTAGATTTACATATTTTTTCCATACACCCTACTTTCTAGTTTTTTTTTGGTATGACGTTTTTTAGGTAAGCACATGTCCACATGTAACTAGTTACTAAAATTTCCATGTGAGTCATTTTCCTTCCTTATAAAGAGCCACCACCTCAACACATTTATCACACCTCTCAGATCCCTTAATATATGCCAAGACCTTCCAAATATACTTCAAAACAATCCTCACTTCATCCTTGAAGCCTCTTATTAGGCAAAAACAGTAACGAACCAATCCAGGATGACCATACACTTGTCACCCACACCGATCTGCAACATCGCCTGAGGGGCGTTCCCGATCCCCACAGGTAAGAAACAAGTAATTGGAATAAAAAATAAACACATGGGAATTATATTTCCTATAAATAAACTATATGAAGATATCTTAATATTGACATTAAAATGAAAAATAGTAGTGGAAGGAAAATAAACTACACAAATTTCCATGTGACCTCCTAGGTCACTACCCACCTCAGAACCATGTTCGATTCAAGAGTGATCCATTACTAGTAGAACGTGAAACTGAAATGATAAATTTTGTTTGAGGAGTATAATGAATAGTTTTAAATCATCGCATAATAAATTTGTTCACTTTCTTGAAAACATTCCATTAATGATATTTTTAAATATAATTATAAAAATAGGGTTTTCACATTTTTCTTAGCAATCATAGTCGAGTAAATGAATAAATAAACAGTGCATGATGAAAACTATAAAAATAGAAAGTAAACATACACACACACACACACACACACACATATATATATATATAATAATAACCATTGGTGATCCCAAAAATCCCTATAGAATCCCTAGAATCACGCAGTTTTGAACCACTTATCAGCGTATGGTGAAGTCCCTAAGTAAATACCGAACTTGCTATCATAACTTGGCATCATAAGTAACACAACCCTCCTAGAATGTCTACAAAACTATGATTTTAAAAACCCATCTAATCAGGCCTAGAATGAAATCGCCACTCAACTTTATAAAAGATGCAGAGGACCACATGGTAAATAGTAAACTATGTGAGTGGGACCCTCACACACATGACTCAGCTTACCTGCCGCCACCGCACTTGCCTACCCAAAACATAGAAATCCCCTATGCGATAACCCATAAATGGAGATACTAGACTAGGGTTCCCTATAGACACACACACACACACAAACACACACATATATATACACACACACGTGTGCTTATATCACATCAATAAGGTTACAATCAGGCTATCACACAGATAATACCATAAATCATTTCTGAAAACATCTCAATGATTCCAAATGGGAATTTATACGTTCAATGCCCTAATTCATATCCAAGCATCATAAAGTTCCTACTAGGTCTTCAACTCTTTAAATTACAACAAATAATAATGATGTCATATATCATTTCTATAACATCATTAAATATTAATTTTTTTACCATCAGAATACCAACCGAGCCCTTGAGTTTTAAAGACAATTTCACTTCCAAACCCATTTCTTAGTTAAGATAAATTGTAGATGACATTTCCAAAGATTCAAACCATTCCTTCATTCCATTTATAAAGTAATCCTTTTTTTATAAAGTACCAATTGGACCATGATTTTATTCATAATTCATAAATCCGAATTTTAGTTACATGAGATAGTTTGAGATTTGGTGGAAGGCCATGTTTTTGATATAGTGAGAAAAGTAAGATGAAATGATAAGTGTTTTAAAATATGGACATGAAGATTTATCCAGTACCATTATTAAGTTGTGGGCCACCCATGAGTTCACCTAATGCACACATGTATGTGACCACATCCAATAGAACACTACAAATATCCATGAAGTTACCAAATACTATATTAATGAAACCACACAAGATATATCAACAACACAGAACTAACACATGTAATTACAAACCGTAAATATCATTGAATATAATACATATTTCTCAAACCACAATCCAGCTAAACCAAAAATATATAACCAATGCCTATCAGACATTTGAAATAACCATTTTCAATAAAAGGTAACACGAGACATTTAATCAGAAACATTATATGCATCTATTTATATGTATAATGAAAAATTCCTTATGAAAACCATTTTTACCAAACTATCCCAACATGAAAGCATCACCATCAATTAAAAATACATATTGAAGCACAAGAAACACTTAAAAATTAATGGAACACTTCTAATTTATACACTAACCCAAAATCATAATTTAATACTAAATTACCAACACATTTCAAAATAAAAAATCCATAGCGAGGTTTGATTTTATATTACAAAATGAATGACATTAAATCCATCATATTAAGTGCACCTATACATATGCCTAATTTGGGAATCACATCAATGTATATTTTTAAAAAGTTCTACAAATTTCAAAATAATAAGATAAACTAATTGAGTGTAGTGAGATCTATGTATTGTGTTTAAAAATTCAATATGGTACTAAAGCATTATGTGTATTCTTTGAGAAGGAGAAAACGATGGAATCACCTACCACAAAGGGGAGCGATTGTGATGAATCTCCTAGAGAAGCCATATTACACACTGAAGAACATTATGGACATCCTAGACATTGAAAAAATGAAAATATTATACCACATTAAACAGGGTTCGTCCAAATATGGAGGAATTCCCTAAAATTGAAGAAAAAATCACCAATGATAGGATTCGTCTCTATTGATGGAGGGCTGCAAGCCATGGTGGTCGGCTGGAGAATGGACGTGAACCAAGAAGGTTGACTAGATAGGATATTACACTGGGAAAAGATCCAAAATGATAAGAAGATGTGTAGATGGTGGGAATTGTAATAGTGTCCACCATGGAGAGCATGGAAGCCATTCAAGTGGATAAACATCATGGGAAGGAGGTTGTCGATAGAAGGGAATGTCGCTGGGAAGAGCTTCGACCAAGGGGGAGAAACGTGTAAGCGTCACACACATGGGAGGACAAATGGGGTGTTGTGCACCATAGGGGAGAAGGGAAGCCACAAGGTTTCAAAACTAAAAAGGGAAAAAATTAAAATAAAGATAGAAAGAAAAATAAAATTATTAAAATAATATTGATATTAATAATAGTAATAAAAATACTAATAATATTATTAAAAATAATATTTATAACAATATCGATTACCATTTCATTAATGATTATAATAATTAAATTTTAATAAAATTTACAATAATAATAATAACCATTTTAATAATAGTAAGAATAATAATAATATTTATTTATATATTTTAAATATAGGGTAACCGCACATCACCAGGGTTGACTCTATGAATATCGCTAACCATGCAGTACTTGTTCAGCCTCCCAAAACACACCAAAAACATCAAATATCAAAAATATTAAAGTTTTAATCAACCCAAACCTAAACGAGAAAACCCAAAGCCAAGAAATAATAATAGAAAAAAATAATGGTAATGGTAAGGTAATTTCAAAAACCAAAAAGGCATTTTTCCCCTAGAATGTAACCAAGATGATAGTTTATCAAAAATTATGTCCATGCCCAAATATAATTACAAGGGACAAGGAAATTTATGGGTTGAATATTTATTCCCCAAGTCATACTTGACCTATCCATATGAAACCACAACACAAAACTAGGGGAGAACACGAGGGGGTTCTCTACACCAATAGGATTGTACTACCATGGAAATTTAAAACATATGCATGCCACCCTAGAGAGGGGTCTAGTGTGGGAAATCCCAACCAATAGAAACATCACAATTCAATGAGAGATTATAACCATAGAAACAAACATAAAACAAATAGAAAACTAAAACACAATTACACACACTATTTTTTTAACAAGCACTCAAATCTCTAAATGATTACTATTATACCGAAACCATCCCATATAAGGATGAACAATATACAAGTAAAATAAAAGATTCTAAAATCCAAACTAAAAAAATGGGTCTTTTTGGATTACATCAGATCATGTTCATCAAAATATACCAAGAAAATAATAGACTGGGAATAGTGAAAGACCCTTAATAGCTGAAAACAAGAACACAAATATATTATACCTTCCAATCCCAACATGGGATAAAAAACCTGGATAGAGGCTTCAAACCCCCAACCACTACTAACTGTGAGAAAAAATTACCTCGATACATATATATTGGGTTATTATGGCTGAATCATATCATGCCTCACAGTCATGAATTTGAGTCCTTCAGTCACATCATCTTCTTTAGGAGACATTTCCAGAAAAACTTCTCTCAATTTCCTATGTAGCTGTAATGATGAAATGTCTTCGGTGGGCTGCAACAAGAGAGTTTTTAATGGCCTAAATGTACACTCTATTGGAAAACCATTGAATCGTATGATGAATGGGATGTTAGAACCATTACCTAGGACCCTTTATAAATAGGTCCCTCATGCATGAACAACCCGCTGAATAGTAAATCTTCATGAGATCCATCCACCATTGTCTTCCCCCCATGAACTAGCTCATACAAAAAAGCCTCATCCACCAAATTTTCAAAAAATATTTCACCCGAGGAGGGATATTTCTAAGAATTATCATGATTAAGGAGCAAAATGAATATAATTTCTTTCATTTTATCTTTTGATGATACTTCCAAATTAATTGAAACTATTTATTTAATGTTTTCAACGTATGAATTTACTGACCACTGGCCGTTCCAAACATCCCAAAATTTTTCTAGCTTGTTCAAATTCACATCCCCAGGTAAGAACCCTTGGACAAAGGTGGGATTAAACACATACCATTTCACCCCAACATTCTTTGAAGTTGTGGAAACCAACTTCCACTACTCCAAAGATGGACCATCAAACATTCCCAGAAAAATACGAACCCTGACAGCCTCTTGATTTCCCAACATCCTAAAGATACGCTCCACCTTCATAAGCCACTCCACTACCTCTAACGAACCCCAATCACCGTGAAGGATGTTCAACCTTGGAGAATAATACAAAATTGGAATGACTTATCCGAAACATTAAGGACCTTTATGGGTGGAATTCTACGAGAAACATGAATAACATAAAAATAATATCTGATATCAATCTATATTATACCCTAGAAGAACATATCAAGCCATGACAATAGGCTATTAAGTCAAACACATAAAAACATTACATAAAATTCCATTTTCATGATCACTTTAGAAAAAAAGTCAATGTATTTAATTTTAAACTCACACCCGAGTGATCCCATGAACCGTTGCACAACTGTTTATCCACTTAAATAGATATGCACCAACGCACACTTTCCATACATACCCTTACATGTGAAAATGCTCTTAAGGAGTACACAAGGTTCCACTGAAACCACTTCCTAGAATTTCCAAGAATTAACAAAATTATCAAACCAATACATTTTCAATTTAAAAACCCATTTTACAAATTTATTTCATTTAAAATAAAACTTCTTCATTTCAAAAACCATTTTTATTTTCAAAATAACACTTATGTCAACCAGAATGAAAGAGAAACACATCTTTCACCAAAATACAGAAATGAGGAACTAGTATTTATGAATATCCTAGTGACATGGTAGTGGTCCATTCACCATGTAATCATTAATAGCTAAGAGGTACATAAAACACATACTCAGAGTCTACATGGGTCCTTACTCCATTTTAATCATGATATAAAATCATCTTGACTATTTTTCCATTCCTCAATCCAGAACAAACCATGATAGGATGATGAATCAATCCCCGAACTACCCTAGGTAACATTTTTTTTGTCATGAGTGGTGGTGATTAGGAACCAACCCATGAACTTCCTCTTGAGCCCCGAAAATCATATTCTGCAACTACTAGTCACACCAAATAACAAGGGTCTTTTTTATACCATTTTTTCTCGAACCAACCAGCGTCAAACCTAAAAAAGTCACCCGAGCCGAATTGTGGCATCGCCCGAGTGGCGTTTCAGATCCCTATGTGCTGGAAATTACTACAGGGCATCAAAAAAATAATTGGGAATGATTTGGGACACAAATAAAGGACATGTAAATAAATAAGAACTGTTAATAAAATGAAAACTAGCAGTAGAAGTAAAATTAACAGCACATACCTCTATGTGACTTCCTAGTTCACCACCCATCTCAGAACTATGTTTGCTCTGAGAGTGATCCAACACTTGTCAAACCAAAAATTGAAATGATAAAGTAGGGGTCAATATTGAAATTCTCAGTAGTAAATCTTCACAAAATCCATGTGATCCCTTACTCGAAAACATTCCATTAATTATATTTGTAAATATAATTAGTAAAATAGTGTTTTTTACAATTTTATTAGAAAAAATAGCTGAGTAAATGGATAAAAAACCATGTAGCTAAAAACTAAAAATAGTGGAAAGATAAAAAAATAAGATAAAAATATAATGTAACCACGGGCGATTTTAAATATCCCTATAAATTCCCTAGGTGCACTTAGTTCGGAACCACCAGATGGTGTATGCTGAAGTCCCTTTATCGATAACCAACTAGCTTCCCTTACATGGCCTCACTGGTGGAATAATCCTCCTGGTTTTCTATAACTCTAGGAGGATACCAACCTATCTAATAAGGGATAGCAAGAAACCGTTAATCTATTTTCAAAAATACTCATATGAACTTATGGTAAGTAGTAAACTGTATAAGTGGGAGGCCAATGCATGCGTGACTCACCTTATCTGCTGCCACTGCACATGTGTACCCCAAACACGGACATCCCCTAGGTGATTACCCATAAAGAGATATCCTAGATTGGGTTTCCCTATACATATATATATACCTATTCTTATATCCCATCGATAAGGTGCAAACCGATACGTCACATAGATAATACAATAAATCATTTTTGAAAACCTTTTAAATGATTCCAAATAGGCATCTATACATTCAAATTCCTATTCTATTTCCATACATCATAAAGAGAAAAGTTGGTCGTCCACTCTTTAAATTAAAACATATAATAAATTTTATATAAATAATTTTTAGAACAAAACAAAATACCTTTTTTTTAAATAAAAATGCCAACATTGTCTTTGAGTTTTAAATACAATTTCACATCCAACCGCATTTCAAAAAAATAGTAATTGCACATTAAATTACCAAATGTTCTAAATAGACCTTCATTCTATTTAGAATCCAATTTTTTTTTAAAGTACCAAAAGGGCCATGATTTTTTGCATAATGCTTAAAAAACATTTTTTTACTTGTGATAGTGAGACATTTAGTGGAAGAAGAGGAGTTTGAAAGAGGGAGTGAAGTCAGACAAATGTATAAGTGTTTTAAAATCTAGTCTTTATGTTAGGAACATTCATCCATGACCATTATCATTTTTTGTCCCATCCATGTGTTCACCCGGTGCACACATGTATGTTCACACAACAAATGGAACACCAAAATCATTCATGATGTTACACAATGAAATTTTAATGAAACCACACATGCTTTATCATAAACATACAAGTAACACATGTATGTTCCAAACCATAAAGATCACTAAAATCTACACATAGTGCCCACGTCACAATCAATATAAACCACAAACATGTACCCAAGGTGTAAAATACCATTTAGACAATCATTTTTATAAAAACGTAACATGAGAAATTTAATCAAACACCATATGTTCATATATTTATTAGTATAATGAATAACACTATTTGAAAACCATTTTTACAATATTATACCATCATGGTAGAATCACTATAAAATAAATAATCATATTTTTAGAGTGTGAAACACTATTAAATATTTATGGGAATCATATGATTTGTACACTAACACAAATTCATAAGACAAAACTAAATTACCAAAACATTTTGAAAGGAATACCACATAAAAACTTAATTTCATCTCATGAAAATGATAGACATCAAATAAAACACCTTTAGTGAGCTAATACATAGGCCTAATTAAGGAATAACATTAAATTGTATTTTTAACAAGTTCTAAATATTTCAAAACACTAATATGAACTAATTTTTCATGACCCATCCTCGGGGACCATGCCATGACTACCCAAAGCCCGCATCCCATAGGCCAGGTGCTAGCGACACGCACCAAAGGCGTAAATCCCGATAAAAGGGAAGGAATTTCCTTTATATAAGTAAACAAACACAACAGAGTATGCAAGATGAAGTAGAAATAAGTAAACTGAGTACAATAGTAAGTGCTGGAAAGTAAATTGGCCAGTATACAAACCCAAATATAAGTATAGTACAATTGAGCAAAGTGAAGTACAATAGCTGAAAAGTAAAGCAGCAACCACCGAGACGTCCTCTGGAAACCCCACCTGATTTGTGGGAAAAAAATGGTCTCCCTAGATCCTCGAATCTATATGTCTGCTCAGTGTAAGTACCGCCTGATAGTCCTCCTATGGATATTATCCCACTCCAAAATCCTCAACCATGATTAGTGTTTTCCGTCGTCTGCAACCAACACAACGTAGTGTGGGAATAGCCCGTGCAGGGGTGAGTATATGATACTCATTAGGGACCCCGATACCCTTGAAGACCTCCCAGAATCCACAATGGATAAACCAAAAAGGAAAGATACAAAAACGAAGTATCAACCAACACTACTTAGGTATATGCCCATAAATATTTCTAATTCATAAATTCCAGTTCGATTCCAAATCAAGAGCCCAAGTACAACCCAGTCCACACAGAAAAACACAACTCAGTCCACAGAGGAATGCAATTGAATAATATCAAAGATAATGATTGAAAATCAAGACTCAGCTCACATAGTTATACTACTCACGAAGATGGGTGGAGATGATATATGTAGCCTCTGAATCATCTCTCCTACCGAACCCATGTGGGATCCAAATATAGAAGTCGTCACTGCCGAACCCAAGTAGGATCCTAGTACAGTAACCATCACTTCCGAACCCACGTAGGATCCAAGTACAGTTGTCATCACTGCCGAACCTAGGGAGGATCCATGTACAGTCATCCTCACTACCAAACCCATGTAGGATCCAAGTAAAGTAGTCATCATCGTCGTAGTCGCAACTAGCTATATGGTTCCCACACACAGCACGCTCGATTTCAGGAGGGTCTGCTCCATGATCCAAGAGGGTCAATACATCCACTATCACAAAGTCCAGATTTGATGTATCCCAAAGTTCCATCTTGTCAGTAGGAACTCAACGCGATAGACGACACATCAATCAGACGCCTGGTTAGAAATATGCTCATTTCTAACCCGAACGATATCCAAAATCATCTGAAACTCACATAGAGTATCACAAAAGGATTGTCTCGTCGAAAGAGTCCTAGTTCCATAGATGACGCGTCGATCAGATGAATAGTCTTTATCTTAACCTCGTTTATGTGACTAATGGGCCTGACCTGTTTAGCCCAGTGGGACGACAGATCGGGTTGACCCATTTTGACGGTTCGACCCAGCTGGGATGTCAGACTAGTCCGAAGAAAATAATCAACTCTGCCCGAAGGGATGTGGCCTGGCCAGAATTAGCATGGGCCAGCCCAACGCGGCACAGCTCGGCCCGGCCTGGCGTAGCCCGACCGAAGCTGCGCAAGTTCAAAGGGGGGGGACCCCCGGTTTTCTGCACCGGCAATGCTAGGTGGTGCCACCCTTCCCCAAACTGGCCAGCTAGAGCAGCCGGTCTTCTACGCACACAGCCCGCATGGGTGGGCTGCCCATCCTCCAGCGTGGCACCTTCCTAGTGCTGCGGTCCAGCTCTACCCGGCCGGCCGACGGGCCGGATGGTTCCTCAGCGCGGTGCCCTCCTGGTGTCGTGGTTTGACTCTGCCCGGCCGGCCAACGGGCCTTCCAGTTCTCCCGCCGAAGCAGCCCGTGGAGCAGGCTGCGGTTCCTCCCGCACAACCGGCACGACAGTGCCGGTTTACTTGGTCGCATTCCCGGCACGGTTCGACGTTGTCATGCATCATGCGCCTTTGGTTTCCAATTCTAAATAAAATAAACAAGATCAATGGAGGGTCGTTGGGCCGTGATCATTCGACCCGCGCCCTCCACATAAAGCAATAACAAATGGCCGAGGTAAACAAGATGATGAACAACAAACCAAAGCACAATTTTAATCCATTAAAATTGAACTTAACTCCTACCTCAACAATGAATAAGAATGTCATCGTCGTAGTTGACAGCGTTTCGAGGTGAGGATTCGTAGACATCGACAGAGAGCGTCCGAGGAAGCGGTGTCTCCCCTTTTTGGTCATGGAGAGAATATTGAAAGGCGTGGTGTCATTGGAGAGTTCCTGGGTCGGTGTCTCCTCCAGTGTTGCATAGTATGAAGAGGAAGGAGGAACCGGGGTCTCCGAGTCGATGTTATTCATTGGAGAGTTGGCGTTTTTCATTGAGGAAAAAGTTCTTCAAAACAAAAACTAGAGTTCTCCCAATTCCTCCTCACACAAAAATTATAACCAAAATAAAATAAGGCTTCTCTTTATATTATTTTATTTTTCCATGCATTCAAAAACATAAAATTCAAAAACATAGTTAAATTAATTGAAGAGGTTTAATCAATTAATTTACATGAGAACAGGCAAGATTAAAAAGGGAGAGTGAGGAGAGGAAGAGTTACACAATTAAAGGATACAAAATTAATGGGGAGTTTCCATGTAATTAACATGGGTATTCAAAGAGGGTTAAGGGGTTATAGAATGTGAAAAAGATGGGGCTCGTGTGGGTCCCACATCACATTTATCCTCACATGGGTAGTTTGGATGATTGTGGGTACCACCCTAACTCCCCCATGTAAGATAAAACAACATTAGATAAAAGAATAAAATTGTCCCACAATTTTATTCACTTCTTATTTAATCCACATTTTTTAACATCTCCTCCCGAGCAAACACATCTTCGGTAAAGATCATCTTAAGAAATTATCAGCTTTGCGGTTTCATCAGTGCCCTTGGATTTTAATTCCGAGAATCGGTTCAAAATATAGGAAAACCCGCTCATTCGTTCACTGAACGTACCCGAGCGAAACTTCAGAAAATTATTCCGGGCACACCGAGCCTCAGAATCAGGTGCTGTTAGAAACTGCGTACTCGTAAAATCACAATGATTTTAGGAAAAAAAATTAATTGAAATTGACGAGTCTTTACATTACTCCCACCTCAGGGATTTACGTCCCCGTAAAGCTACATCATAAACTAGGGAAAAATGAGGGTACTGTGAATGCATCTGAGCCTCCCGCTCCCATGTACTCTCATGGAGGTTCCCATGCTACCAACGAAACTGCACCAGAGGAATCAACCATCCACATAGGACCCACTCAGGTCAATCCTCGATCTCCACCGGGACCTCTGCAAAAGTGGCCCCATCATCAAAGTCCATCTCCCCGTGATCAATGATATGCATCGGGTCGTGCACATATCTTCTCAGCTAAGATACATGGAAGACATCGTGAACCCGAAGCAAATGAGGTGGAAGAGCCAGGAGATAAGCCACCTCGCCCATCCTGTTGAGAACCTGAAATTGTCCGATGAAGCGGAGAGATAACTAGCCGCCCCGGCCAAATCTCCGTAATCCACATCAAGGCGAGACCCGTAAAAAATGTGGTCTCCATCCTCAAAATCCAGTGGTCTCCGCCTCCTATCAGTATTGGACTTCTGCCTACTTTTTGCAGTCCTCATTCACTCCTGGATAATCTACACCTTCTCTGTCGTAGCCTGAACCATCTATGGTCCTACGAGTGCTGACTCCCCAAGGCCAGTCCCGCACAAAGGAGATCTCTATGGTTGGTCGTACAATGCCTCGTATGATTCCATCCCGGTGGTGGAGTGGTATCTGTTGTTGTACGAAAACTCCACCAAGGGTAGGTGATCCTCCCAGCTGCGAACATAGTCAAGGAAACATGCACGGAGAATGTCCTCAAGTTTCTGAATTGTCCTCTCCGTCCGGCCATCCGTCCGAGGATGAAAGGTGGTGCTCAAGCGTAGTTGCATCCAAAACACCTCCTGCAACCCCTTCCAAAGCCGGGACGTAAATATATCATCTAGATAAAAGACGATAGATGATGACACACCATGAATTTGTACAATCTGCTGAATGTAGAGGCATCCCAAGCTCTCTATTGAGCCCTTCTCTCTGATTGGTAAAAAGTGGGCCAAACTGGTGAGTCGGTCTATGATCACCAAGATGGAGTCATGTCCTTTAGATATACGTTGAAGCCCCGTCACAAACTCCATATTTATCCCGTCCCACTTCCACTCTGGGACCTCTAAGGGTTTCACTAAGCCTACTGGTATCTGGTGCTCCACCTTCACCTACTGGCAAGTGAGGCATCATTGAACTAACTCTACCAAAAACCTTCTTCATACCCGGCCACCAGTGCTGTCGTCGGAGATCCTGGTACATCTTCGCAACTCCTAGATGTACCACCAAAGGGGAAGTGTGAAACTCTCTCAGAACCTCATCCTGTAATTCAATTGTTACCACGGTACGTCCCCTAAATAGGATGAAATGCTCTGCTCATTCCGAAAATCCATCAGGCGCCTATCCTGTGGAAATCTGAGTATGTCACGTCTCACAGTCAACATCCCCACATTGTGCCTCTCTGACCCGCTGAAGTAGTGGAGGAGTGACTGTGAGGGACTGTAGGAAGGTTGCCCCATCTCTATGCATGAAGGTTATCTGCAAAGTAGCTAACTGCTCTGTCGCCTCTCCAAGTAGTTAAATGCCCGACCTCCTACTTAGAGCATCAGTCATAACATTTCCCTTCCCAGGAGTATAGACTATCTCAAAGTCATAGTCCCGGATGAACTCGAGCCATTGCCACTATCTCACGTTCAGGTCCTTCTGCGAGAATATGTACCTAAGACTCAGGTGGTTAGAGTAGACTATAAAGTGCTCAACCATCAGATAGTGCCACCACATCTTCAAGGCGAAGACCACTACTACTAACTGCAGGTCATGGTTAACATAGTTCTGCTCGTTCTACCTCAACTGTCATGAACCATAATTGATCATTGCCCGCTCCTGCATCAGGACACACCCATTTATGGTCCCTGATGCATCATAGTAATCTACTTACCCTACTCCCTCCTCTGGTAGCCTCAAGATGGGTGCACTGGTCAATCTCTGTCTCAGCTCTTGGAAGCTCTGCTTACATCTATCTGACCACACGAAGGGCTTCCCCATCTTCGTCAAAGCTAAAAGTGGTGCTGCAACTCTGGAGATGTCTGGAACAAATCTACGATAGTACCCAGCAAGACCTAGAAAACTACACACCTCTGTCACACTCCTGGGTGGATCCCAAGCAAGTACTGCTTCGATCTTCACAAGATCCACTGCAACTCCCGCCTCAGAGATGATGTGTCCCAAGAGGTGGACCTCTTGAATCCATAAATGACACTTCGAGAGCTTTCAATAATTATCGTGCTCTCGGAGTGTATCCAGTACAACTCGCAAGTGGTTGTCATGCTCCTCCTCAGTAGTCGAGTAAATCTGTATGTTGTCGATAAAGACTACGACAAATCAATCGAGGTAAGTCTGGAAGATCCTATTCATGAGACTCATGAACACTACTGGAGCATTTGTTATGCCGAAAGTAATAACCAAGAAATCATAGTGGCCATACCGACACCTGAAGGCCATATTCTGCACATCCTCATCTCGAACTCTGAGCTGATGATAGCCTGACCTAAGGTCTAACTTTGAGAACCATTGTTCTCCCTTGATCAGATCAAAGTGGTCGTCAATCCTCGGGAGTGGATACTTGTTCTTTCAGGTCACCTAATTAACACGAGGGTAGTCGACACATAATCGTAAGCTCCCGTCCATCTTCTGGGAGAACAAAATCGGGGAAGCCCAGGGTGAAACCCTAGGTCGAATGAATCCCTTTCCCTACAAGTCCTCAGCTGTACCCACAGCTCACGAAGCTCAGTGGGAGCCATACGATATGCATGTATAGATATCAGTTTTGTCCCGATGTATTGTTCAATATAGAAGTCTACCTCTCTTGGAGGAGTTAGTCCTAGAACGTCGTTACAGAAAACGTTTGCATACTAATACACCACAACAGGAATACTCGGAATTCACACGTCAACCGATCCAAGGATGAGACTATCCAAATTATGTGTGGTCGGCTTACCTCTTCTCTTAATAAGTCCATCATGTGCTTCAAAGGCTCCCTTCTCGCCGGTGAAGGTGAACCTGATCCCATCTATGCGGACACACCGCACTTTCTGCCTAATACAGTCAATCTGGGTATGGGCTATAGTTAACCAGTCCATACCCATGATGATGTCGTAAGGCCATGACGCAGCTACAAGAAGATCCCAGCCGGATCTCTCGCCTCCTAAAGTAAGCTCACACTGTCGGCACTAGTGTGTAATCGTCGAGTCTGCTTTAGTAGTAGTCTCTAGCCGTAAGGATCGAGCTAATGGCTCTGTCAGAATCGTAGAGCTCCGAATAAGGGCAGCAGAAATAAATGAATGACTCACTCCTGTGTCTATAAGAACTGCAGAAAGGGTGGATTAGACACATATAGTACCTCGAATCATCTCAGGTGCGCCATGGTCATAGGCCTCAACTACCTGGAGCTGAAACTATCCCTGTTTTCTAGCTCCCTATTTTTGGGGTGGTCCTCCTGGTGATGGTGGTGGTGGTAGAGTCTCGAAGTGTCGTCCACCACCTATTTCTCGGCCAGATCCTCTGCCTAGTCTTCCAACTCCCTACGGACCTCAACAGTCGATCCTCTGCCTTTGCCTGGGTGGTTCCTCAACCATCTGCTACTCCTATGCATGGTGGGTTGGGCAGTCACAAGCCATGGGACCCTGCCCGCCGCATGCATAGAACGACCTGTCTCTCGTATGACTGGCTCTACTACGTGTGCCCCGCACATCCCAACCAGTATCCTGAGGTTGCCCACCAGATGGCCTGGTCCGCTTGGACCTCTGCAACAACTGTCTACTACCGGCTGCAGAAGACTCTGCTACGTGTCGCCCTGCGGTAGGCCTTGCTGTTGGAGTAGGCTTAGTAAGAATACTCTCCACAAGAAGGGCTCGCTCCAGTACTCATGCCTACGTCGGAATGATGAGGAAGATCATCGAAGCCCAGATCTCATGCCTCATTCCCTGCTCGAAGGTCCGGGCCTGAAAAAATGGGTCTCATACCTTGTCCGTGGAGTAACACGAGAGGTCGGTAAATCTCACCGAGTACTGGGCTACTGTCATGCTGCCATGTCGTAGTTATAGTAACTCCTGGATACACACCACACGAAGGGTGGCAGGAACGAACTCCGAGCGGAAGAGTCTCTCTAAGTCTTTCCAAAGTAATGATGCCTCATCGTGGACCTAGAGCATCAAGATACACCATCTACCAGCTTCTACGTGCAGGAGAATCGATGCAAGGATCACCATAAGGTTAGCTGGTGTCTCTACCAGTTTGAAGAATCTGATGATAGTCTCCAGTAAATCCTTGTCAGCCTGAGGGATCGTCTCTCCGCAGAACCTGGGTGGCCTCTATTGCTAAAACTTGTTATGTGCACTCAGGCGACGTGCACTCTCCACTGCTGGGACTGGTGGCATCGGTTGCTCGGCGGGTAGAGGTACCGCTGGTGCCTCCGCTCTATTGGGGACTTGCACCGAGGACTCGTCGCGTGGTGGGTTGTCATCTCGCACAATGCTCAGAACCCTACATGGCTGCTATCGTGGGGCCATCCTGAAAAGAAACAGGTGTGACACGGTTAATATAGTATACCTAGTTAGATGACACAAAGTAATAACAAAGAAACCTTTTAAAACACACATGAAATCAGTGTCTTCATACATTGAGTCAGAAATCAGAAGTCAGGGTCCTGGTGTATGGATATGTCGTACGCCGCACCATCACTAGACTCCATGGACTGAAAACAACACTCAAAACTCTTAAAACTATTGCTTCACAGAAGAAATTAACAGACTCTTGAGTTCATGGGTAGAACCGACGCCTCTAATACCAATTTGTCACGACCCGTCCTCGGGGACTGTGTCGTGACTACCCCAAGCCCGCCTCTCATAGGCATGGGGCTATAGACTAGAACCAAAGGTGTAAATCCCGATCAAAGGGAATGTATTGCCTTTATATAAGTAAACAAACACAACAGAGTATGCAAGCTGAAGTCGACAAAACTGAGTGAAAAAGTAAGTGCTAGAAAGTAAATGGTCCAGTATACAAACCCAACTATATGTATAGTACAACTGAGAAATGTGAAGTACAAAAGCTAAAAAGTAAAGCAGCAAACACCGAGACGTCCTCTAGAAACCCCACCTCAAGGGTGGGTACAAATGGTCTCCTCAGCTCCTTGAATCTGTCCGCCCACTCCGTGTACCTCCCACCTGATATTCCACCTCCAGATACTATCACACTCCACAAGCCTCAACCACGATCAGCGTTGTCCTTCGCCTGCAACCAACACAATGTAGTGTGGGAATAGCCCTTGCATGGGTGAGTATACGATACTCAGTAGGGACCCCGAGACCCCCGAAGGCCTCCCAAAATCCACAAAGGATAAACCACAAAGGAAAGATAGAAAAACAAAGTTTCAACCAACTATACTTAGGTATATTCCCATATATATACCTAAGTCATAAATTCATGTTCGACTCCAACTCAAGAGCCCATGTACAACCCAGTCCACATAGGAAAGCACAACTCAGTCCACACAGGAACGAAAGACAATAATATCTATGATAATGATTGAAAGTCAAGACTAAGCTCACATAGGTATAATACTCATGAAGAGGGGTAGAGATGATAGATGTAGCCTCTGAATCATCTCCCCTTCCGAACCCACGTAGGATTCATGTACTAAAGTCATCGCTTCCAACCTCACATAGGATCCTAGTATAGTAACCATCCCTACTGAACCCACGTAGGATCCTAGTACAGTCGTCATCGCTACCGAACCCATAGAGGCTCCATCTACAGTCATCATTGTCATCGGAGTCGCAACCAGCTCTAGGGTTCCTGCACACACCATGCTCGATTCTGGGAGGGTCCGCTCCATGAACCCATAGGGTCGATACATCAACATTCACAATCTCCAGATTTGATGTATCCCATAGTACCTTCTCGTAAATAGGAACTCAATGCGACCGACAACGCATTAATAAGATGCTCGGTCTGAGAGTTATAGGCTTTTCTGTCCCATGGCTCCGATTAGAAATATGTTCGTTTCTATCCCGGCCAATATCCAATATCACTGGAAACTCACTTAGAGTATCGCCAAAGGACCATCTCGTCGAAAGAGTTCTAGTGCCACAAACGACACGTCGATCGGACACACGGTCTTTATGTTAACCTCGTTTATGTGATTTACAGGCCCGACCCATTTAGCCTAGTAGGCCGACAGGTCAGGTTGACCCAGTTTGACGGGTCTGACCCAGAAGGGGAGTCGGACCGGTCTGAATAAAATACTCAACTAGGCCCGAAGGGACATGGCCCAGCCCGAAGCGGTGTGTCCCGGCCTAGCCAGGCGCGGCCCATCTGGGCACGCGGCCGGGCGGGCTCGGCCGATGGGCCAAGCTGCCCAGCTGAAGCTGAGCAGGTTCCAAGGGTGGGGGCGGATTTCTGCATCGGTGACGCCAGGTGGCGCTGCCCTTCCCCAAAATGGTCGGTCTTCTGTACACGCGGGCCGCCGGTCCTCCAGTGCGGCGTCCTCCGGGCGTCGAGCGGTTCCTCAGCGCGGCGCCCTCCTGGCACCGCAGTTTTCCTCTGCCCGGTCGGCCGACATGCCGATCGGTTCTTCCGCCAAAGTGGCCCATGTAGCGGTCCGCGGTTCCTCCAACACAACATGAACAACGTCTCTGGTTTACTTTTTCGCTTTCCCGGCATGGCGTGATGGTGTCGTGCCTCCTCTGCCTTCGGTTGCAAATTCTAAATAAAATAAACAAGATCAACTGAGGGTCATCAGGCCGTGTTTGTTTGACCTGCGCCCTCCGTGTAATGCGATAACAAATGGCCGAGGTAAACATGATTCTCAATGACAAATCAAAACAGAATTTTAATCCATTAAAATTGAAAATTACCTATACCTCAACAAAGATGACGAATGTTGACGTCACGGTTGACGGCGTTGTGAGGTGAGGATTCATAGACCTTGATGGAGATCATATAAGGAGGAAGTGGCATCTCCCCTTTTTGGTCTCGGAGAGGATATTGAAAGGCGTGCAATCGTTGGGGAGTTCATGCGTCTGTGTCTCCACCCTTGTTGCGGAGGAAGAAGAGGACGGAGGTACCAGGGTCACCAAGTCGATGTTCTTCGTTGGAGAGTCAGAATTCTTAGGTGAGGAACATGCTCTTCAATAAACTAGAGTTCTCCCAATTTCTCATCACACAAAAATTCTATCCAAAATAAAATAATTTTTCTCCTTATTTTATTTTATTTTTCCATGCATTCAAAAACACAAAATTCAAACACTTAGTTAAATTATTTGAAGAGGTTTAATCAATTAATTAAGATGTGTGTTGGAATGATTAAAGAGGGACAGTGAGGAGAGGAAGAGTTACACAATGAAAGGATACAAATTTAATGGGGAGTTTCCATGTAATTAACATGGGTGTTCAAATGGGGTTAAGGGGTTATGGAATGTGAAAAGGATGGGGCTCGTGTGGGCCCCACCTCACATTTATCCTCACATGGGTTGTTAGGATGCTAGTGGGTCCCACCATAACTCCCCCATTTAGGATAAAACCACCTTAAATAAACGAATAAAATTTTCCCATAATTTTTTTCAATTCTTATTTAATCCACATTTTTTAACATCTCCTCCCGAGCAAACAAATCTTCGGTAAAGATCCTCTTAAGCAATTATCGGCATTGCAGTTTCATCGGTGCCCTCAGATTTTAATTCCGAGAAATGGTTCAAAAGATAAAAAACCTGCTCATTTTTTCTCTGAACGTACCGGGGATAAACATCGGAAAATTATTCTAGGCACACTGGGCCTCAGAATCAAGTTCTGTCAAAAACCACATACTCGTAGAATCCCAATGAATTTAAGAAAAAACATTTCATTAAAATATACAGGTCTTTATATAATTTAATATTGTGTTAAACTACATATTATTTTTAAAAATATTATATGTAATTCACGTATTATGAATTTTCTTTATAAAGGATAAAATCCCGGAATCACCTACCTCAAATGTGTGTGATTGTGATGGAAATCCCTGTGGAGGAATATTACAGCCAGAAGAACCTTTCGCACATCCTAGAAATAGATAAAACAAAAAAAATTTACCCCATTCATTAGTGTTAGAACAAATATGGAGGAAACACCTAAAATGGAAAGACAACTGCCCTGATGAGAGGAGTTGTTTCTATTGAAGGAGGGCTGCTTGCTGGGGAGGTTGACTAAAGAAGGTCTTTTCATCTGGAGGGATTCCCTGAATGGGGATCATGCCGAGAAGATCTCTGACAATAGAGGTACATGTGAAGATGGGGGGAATTTCACTGGAGGAAACCTTCGCGAGCAGGGAGGCTGCACAAGGAGAGAGATGAAATAGATAGGAGGGTGTCGTTGCATGGGAGTACTACTAGGAAGAGGTCTATCTAGGGGGGAAAAACGTGCAGGTGTCGCGCATAGGGGAAGAAAAATGGGGTATTGTGAACACATGGGGAGAAGGGAATCCTTATGGTTAAAAAAATTAATGATAAAATACGAAAGAAAACAATTAAAATAATATTAATTTTAATAACAGTAATAATAATAATAATCATATTATTAGTAAAAATATTAATAATAATATCAATAACCATTTCAATGATGATTATAATAAAGATATTTTATTAAAATTTATAATAAAATTGAAAAATGATTTAATAATAGTAATAATTATTTTAAAATTATTCTATTTTAAATATCATCCTATCGCACGATCACCTGGGTCGACTTCACGGTTACCGCTAACTATTCAATGCCTATGAACCAACTTGAAATCGACCAAAAACATCAAATATCAAACCATTTCAACATGAACTCAGCCCAATCCTTAATTAAAAAACTCAAAGAGAAGAAAAATAATATAAAATAATTTTAAAGGATGTCATTTGACAAAAACCATTTCAAGTAATCCTTTTGGAACAAATAAAAGGAGTTATCTGATTGAGAGTTAACATCTTCTCTTACGTTCCTTTCCATTATTTCCCTTCTTCACCCCTCCAATATCATTATTCCATTATTATGTGAGAACACTAGTATCCTACATATAATAGGTTGTTTGTTTTGCAAATTTTTCAACCTACTGTTACAAATAACTCCATCTGATGGATATAAAACATAATGTTTCTATGTATGGTGAATTACTACCACATGAAATGATAATTGTTCATTTTTTCATTTACCACCAATCATGGTGGCCGTTATGATGGAAATTGTACTATATATGTAATATGTTATATTTATTATGTATTTATGATTTACATTTCCTTTTACGACACACATCTCTTCTCATTCCATTAGGTGTCAATATGATAATCTCATTTTAGGAAGTTTGGACTAGCACCTCTCGAAGCGATGTGATTTATTCACACACCACATGGAATATAATAAGGATGATTTTAATGAAAATATATTATATATATATTATATATTAAATATGATGGGATAAATAAGTAAATATAAACATAAATATATGTATATATGTAATTTAAATTCATTCAATACGATAATAAAAATAGAAATAATGTTCATGCATACGTAAAGTTTACCATATCCATAAACAATGTATACTAAATTTTACTCCTTAATTCTAAAAATTATTATAATATAAATATAATGGAGATTGTAACACCCCGAGCTTTCACGATACGCCTCTCTTTCAATAATGCAATAGCTTGCATTTTACGCAAGTTCAAGTTCTAACACACCGCGACTAATCAAAGTAGCCGTTATGAATATTAATACCCACTTTTTAAAATTATAGATATTTGATATTTCAAAATGGAGTTCATTTTTGTATTCGTAATATCGAAATTATCCTAAGTTGAATTCTTTGTAATTTTCGGAGAACTTCCAATTTTTTATGAATAGTGAAAAATACTTAAAAACAACTTTTTTTATTCAAAATAATTTATAGTGATAAATTATACTATTGAGTGTTTTAAAATTATAATTAGAATATATTTTTACCATTTTATCCAATGGTGTTCATTAGAATTAATTTCACTTTGAAATTGGACACAAACAATTGTCAATCTTTTGATATATATTGTTTCTAAAAAACACGCTATTTGTTGTGACAGCGGGAATTAATTATAAAATTTAATAAATGCAACTTATATGTTTGTAATTTCATAAATTATAAATAATTGTTGATTTCGGAATATCAAATATAGCTTAGGGTGAAATTTTGGCATTGATCTGAAAAGCTGCAATTTTTTATGAATAGTGAAACCACTAAGTGGTAGTTAAATAACTGATTTTTTGTTTAACTGAAATATTACCTCTTCTATGACTTGATTTTCAAAAATACGACATAAATGGTTGTCATTATTATGTAAAATGTGGTTCAATGGGATAAAAATAATTTTTTTGGTGAATAGTAACTTTTGAGTTTAATTAATCGCGATTAAAGGTAATTAGTGAAATTTAAGGAAAAAATGATATTATAATAATATGGAATGACTTTACATTTGCCCTAACCCTATTTTATGTGTCATGGCCGACCAAGACAATCCATGGGTCAACTTGGGGACCCCATGGAGCAACTTTGGTAAGAAAATGACATAAATAACTTTTTATTTAAATTTAAAAATAAAAATGTCACAAACATAAGTTATTTTACTAAAACAATTTTTAATTGGGGTTATACAAGTAATAATTTTGACTATAAATATTCATTAGAAATATAAAACGATTTCCTACATCATGGTATTTTTTTTATAATTTTTAGAAATAAAATAAATTAAATTATTTATGACACCATGATGATGCAGTGATTACCTCTTTAATTAACAATTTAAATAAAATGAAACGATAATGTAAAATACAAGGAATAAACTTGTCCAAATCCTATTGGATGGGTATATTTATAACCCTTATCACCTTATCCTCGAATTATATAAGTGTGTGACCTTTAGAATCCGGAAAACATTGTATAATAAAGTAACATTTCATTACTTTCCAAGAGTGCCACTCCTCTCCACTTATAAAAGGCCCCCACCACTACCACCTTACTCACACATTCAAAGCCTTTTGTCTCGGCCAACCTCTGCCCAAATAATCTCCCAACTTCCCTCCCTTACTCCTAGAAGCCTCACTTTGGGCAGAAGTCTTACCAAGGAAGCCTTTGGCTGAAATCAAAAGAGTTACCCGATTTTAAGGTAATGTCTTCTCTTATGTTATTTTGTTTTATTTTTCTTCTCCAACCCCCTAAACTATTTTTATTCATTTAATTTGTAACAAAACCTGTTTCCTCAATATACTAGTATGTTTTTATACGAAGGATTCGAGCTACACTTACACACACCTACATCTAATGGTTAAAGAACATACTGTTTCTGTGGATGGCGAATTTCTACCCCACGAAAAGATGATTGTTCAAAACTCATATAACACCTTCAAAGGTGGCCATTAAGATTTCACTATATTTATATATATGATATATAATATGTTTTTGTTTTACTTAATGTTCTGTATTTTTCATTTATTTCATACCATTATTGTTTCCGTTATGGGTAAACGCGATATTTTCATTTTAGGAAGTGCGGACTACCACCCCCTCAAAGTGATTTGAATCATCAATTCCAAATGTGGGATGTATAAAGGATGGAGTAAATGATATTTTATATGATAGTATACTGGAATTATAATATACTTTTATATAATTATGATGTCATTCCCTTAAATATGAAATAGAAATGAAAGTAGCGTTCATGCGTATGTACGGCTTACCGTCTCCGTGAACGGTGCATTTCATTTCTTACCTCTAAATGTCATGTAATATTATGAATGAATGTATATACTGGATATAAATGAGATATATGATATCTATATCATGAATATAATTCTGGATATAATGGATATTTCACCACATGAACAACTTGTAATTATAAGAAGTCTATTTTTGACTCAAGTACCAAAGATCGACAAAATGACCGTTATTAACTTAAATAATTACATAATGTTCATAACATGGTTATAAGTGATATTAAAGGAATAAGAAACTTTAAAAGGTTCTTGAGAAACTATAAATTAACTCTATTTTATTATTCAGGAGGTTAAAGAGCGGTCGAGTCAAGACAGGACGCAAGGTAAGGGATCTTCTTAACCCAATTTCCATTCTTTGGGTTAATCTCCTACTTTCAAATTATGTCATGATATTATTATGTCCTATCATGTATTTGTAATTTATTTATGTGTAATTATATTGAATACACATAATAAACCAATTTTATTTAAAAAAAAGATCTTTGTGAGGGACTTTGCCTCAATCTCCTTTCATTGAGGCATATT
Source organism: Viscum album (assembly GCA_963277665.1). NCBI lineage: Eukaryota > Viridiplantae > Streptophyta > Magnoliopsida > Santalales > Viscaceae > Viscum > Viscum album. The sequence continues at coordinate 1,423,584,269 of OY728151.1, forward strand.
TGGTTTTATACAAAACCTTCCTTTATACGGTGTATAAACCTCTTTGACATTTATGTTTATTCAAAATGAATCTTTTTATATGAAGTGTTTTACTAAACGACAAAAAGGAATGTTTTTCTAGTCATACGTATGCGGTGACAACGACTTCTCCGCCGCCATGGCCATTATTTGGGTTTCGGCTTCCTCTACAAGCCATAACTTTTTCAAAATGAAAAATAACTTCCATGTTTTAATTTTCATTTATTTTGGAATTGAAAATGGTTTTGAAGGTGTTTTTATTATATCAATGTGTTGTATTGATATCTTGTGATTGAAATGTGGAAATTTTATGTTTACTTTATGCATATTTTATGTGATATAATTATGTTATGGTTTATGATATGTTTAAACCTGTTCATATGAGGAATGCATTGGACTTAATAAGTGACGGGTGGAGACCTCTATAGCTCCTCGATGCCTCGGTAGGTCTCATGAGAAAACTAGTGTCTTGGCATGAGGCCTTGACAAAATCTTATTTGTGGTCTTGGAACGAGGCCTTGGCTACGGGGTTATGATAGTCTGGCATTATGCATTCTATTATTATGAAAGTGGTTATTGATATTTAATGTGATTATTCGGCCAGTAGAATATCCATGTGAGTAGTAAATGACATTATTTCATTTTACTTTTTCCATACTATGCTAAAGATCAAGTTTAAAAGGATTTTGTTTTAGTTATACATTGCCTTAAATGATAATGTTTATTTATGAAAGCTTCCACTATATTGTTATCCTTACTAAGCATCTGAGCTCACCCTTTTCAATGTTTTAATTTTTCTAGGATGTGAAGAAATATATTATGAATGACCTGCATGGATAATATAAGGGGTTATGAAGAGAATATATTGTAGTTTTGTTTTACTTTATGATGTAATGTAAGACTTATGAATGTATCTAGTGTTTCCAAGGCTACTAAACTAATCGGTCTTTCGAGGCTTGATATTTTGTGACATTCCAATGTTACGCAATAATGCACCGACTCTGGGTAACTGGGGTCGGGGTGTTACAGTTGGTATTAGAGGCAGTTTAGTACTAACCTTGGAAGCTAGATTTTGATAAACCTTGATTAGAGCACATAGCCCTAAAAAAGACTTTGAAGATTAGTATAGAAGAACTTCCTAGAATTTTGGTATTATAGAGATTTTGTGAGTTTTCCTAGCAATACATCCCTGTCTGGATACGAGCATGTAGAGGTGGATCTGACACAGATGTACCTAGGGGTAAAACCCGAAAACACCACTTTGAGCTAGACTCGAACGGGAACTGGTGCACGACAACGGGCCTTGTTGCACTCTTGGTTACAACACTCCTGGGGGATATGCTTAGGATAATTCTCATTTTCATTACAAACCACTATGAATGGTTATGGGTATATACTTCCTCAAAAAAAACTTTTTTTATGATTATGGATTATATCCATAAATAGTTCAATTAGTGTTAAGTGTTTTACAAGTACGGAATTATGTATTTTGATTCATAAACTAATCAAGTTTATTCCATTTTTTAGAAATGGCACCTAGTGGAAGGAATGGAAATCGTATCAATGCACGCACTCTGTGTAGGGATTTCCCTCCTACTCAAGATAATTATTGTGGATCTGGAGATACAACTGCTGATGATCAACTTATTACCATATTGGGAAAACTCACTCAGGTTATGAATAATAACCTTACTCGTATGGAGCACCCTAATCCGCAACGTGGAGGATCAATGTTATACCTCTTCATGAGGCAAAAACATCCAACATTTAATGGGGGTACAAATCCATTAGTAGCTGAGCAATGGATAAACTCCTTAGAGTAAATATTCCATGCCTTGGGGAGTAGCGAAAGGGAGAAGGTTTTCATGGAAGTCTACCGCCTCACTGGAGATGTCGATCAATGGTGGTCGCTGATTCAAAACACAAAGGATGATGAAGAAGTATCAAGTATGGAGAGGTGGGAGTTTAAGGAAATTTTCTTAGAAAAATACTTTCCGCATGACCATCGAGCATATATGGAAAGGCAATTTCTGAGTCTGAGACAAAAGGAGGATGAGAATGTCGTAAAGTATGAGGCTAACATTACAAGGTTAGCGAGGCATACAGCAGATTATATACGTAACCCTAGAAGTAAGATTGATAATTTCTTTGATGGGTTAAAACCATATCTTCATCGAGCATTATTCTCAAAATCCTTCTCGTCGTATGAAGACATTGTCTCATGAGCTATCAAGAAAGAAAATGAATTCTCTAAATCTTATGACAATAAAGTAATGAAAGGGAAGAAGAGAATGGTGGAACAAGAGACTGATAAAGGGAAAAAGTGAAAGAAGGATTTTACATTATGTGATAATTGTGGGATTAATCACCCTGGTACTTGCCAAAAAGGAATGGGAGTTTGTCATAAATGTGGAGAAAAAGGTCACCAGGCACGTGATTGCAAAGGAAAGAAAGAGGCCATCAATGTTGAGTGCTACAATTGTGGAGAGATGGGGCATTATAAAAATGAATTTCATAAGCGTTAGGGAAACTTACCTCAGAAAAGTCCAAGGGATCAAGGCCAATCCTAAGATGTTACTACAGTTGAAGTGGAATAATTAATGTATTGGTGCTTTTGGACTCATGGATTATATTCTGGTTATTAGAATAATGTGATTTATATATATAAGGATAGTACTACATTATTTTTTGATTCAGTAAGGTTTTAATATGATGAAGGTAATTATATTTTTAGTATGTGACAATAAGAGAAACTTTACTTTGTTTGGGGAATCTGATAAATTGATTTTGGAATTAAGAGACCTTTTAGAGAAAGTTTGGACAAAGGTATTTTGGATAACTATAAAGGTTCGGATGGATTAAGTTGACCTTTGAATATTATTTTTTAATGTTAAAACAATTGTGAAGATTATTTTTGGAATATTATAATACTATATTTTTAGGAAAAGGACAACCTGCAGGGTGGGGCATAACCCGTCGCGTCAGACAAAGCTGTAGGAATCGAACCCACAACCATAGTGCGACAAGCCTTTATTACCTTCCACTAGCCTACAGGAAGTCCCTGGTTATTACATAATAGTTTTACTAATCTAAATGGTATGTGTTAATATTTGGAATCTTATACAATTAGGATAAATAGAATATTTTTTGAGTTATATTACCTTTTAGAGTGAAAGATGGGTTTGTGGTAAAAAAAAATTATGAATGAAAGTCTACATGACAAGTATGTATATTCCCTTACATTCTTAGTAAATCTCCTAAATAAACTCCCCAACGTTATCAAAGTTAACTTAAAACAAAAATGTTGTCGGTTATCTTTTCCAACTGGGGATTCAATGATCATTTAACCAATCACAGGTTTGTGATTTTCTTGTGGTTAACTTTCTCCAAATACAGTTTTCTACAACTCTCCATCAGACCTTGATGGTTTGTTTTTCTTCCATATCCATATTTTCAAAGAATCCTAGTATGGGCTATCTCAGTGACCTCTGTACTTATCTTTCTTTTTTTAAAAGTTATATTTTTATTAACCTTATTTCCGATGTGGGTTTTCCACAAAGGTATTTTCTATTTTCAACATTTTATTTTCAAAGAAAAATTTCAAATTGCGAGGATGCAATTTATTGAAGGAGGGGGGAATGTAACACCCCGAGCTTTCATGATACACCTCTCTTTCAATAATGCAATAGCTTGCATTTTAGGCAAGTTCGATTTCTAACACACCGCGACTAATCAAAGTAGTCGTTATGAATAGTATTACCAACTTTTTAAAATTATAGAAATTTTATATTTCAAAATGGAGTTCATTTTTGTATTTGTAATATCGAAATTATCCTATGTTGAATTCTTTTTAATTTTTGGAGAACTTCCAATTTTTTATGAATAGTGAAAAATACTTAAAAACAACTTTTTTTAATCAAAATAATTTATAGTGATAAATTATACAATTGAGTGTTTTAAAATTATTATTAGAATATATTTTTACGATTTTATCCAATGGTGTTCATTATAATTAATTTCACATTGAAATTGGACACAAACAATTGTCAATCTTTTGATATATATTGTTTATAAAAAACACGCTATTTTTTGTGACAGCGGGAATTAATTATAAAATTAATTAATTCAACATATATGTTTGTAATTTCATAAAATAGACATTATTTTTGAATTCGGAATATCAATTATATCTTAGGGTGAAATTTTGGCATTGATCTGAAAAACTTCAATTTTTGATGAATAGTGAAACCACTAAGTGGTAGTTAAATAACTGATTTTTCATTTAAATGAAATATTACCACTTCTATGATTTGATTTTTAAAAATCAGACATACATGGTTGTCATTAATAAGTAAAATGTGGTTCAATGGGATTAAAATAATTTTTTGGTGAATAGTATCTTTTTAGTTTAATTAATCGCGATTAAAGGTAATTAGTGAAATTTAAGGTAAAAATGATATTATAAAAATATGTAATGACCTTTAAACTTTTCCTACCCCTATTGGATGTGTCATGGCAGACCAAGAAAATTCATGGGTCATATTGGGGACCCCATGGAGCAACATTGGTAGGAAAATGACATAAAATTTTATTTATTTAAAGTTAAAAATAAAAATGTCACAAACATAAGTTATTTTACTAAAACAATTTTTAAATGGGGTTATACAAGACATATTTTTGACTATAAATATTCATTAGAAATATAATATCTTTCCTACATCATGATATATTTTTTTAATAATTTTTAGACATTAAATAAATTAAATTATATATGACACCATGATGATGCAGTGATTACCTCATTAATTAACGATTTAAATAAAATGAAATGATAATATAAAATATAAGGCTTACACTTGTCCAAATCCTATTGGATTGGTAGATTTAGAACCCTTATCACCTTATCCTCTAATTATAGAAGTGTGGGACCTTTAGAATCCGAAAAGCATTGTATAATAATGTAACATTTCATTACTTTCCAAGAGTGCCCCTCCTCTCCACTTATAAAAGGCCCCCACCACTACCACCTTACTCACACTTTCAAAGCCATTTGGCTCGGCCAAACTCTGCAAAAATACTCTCCAAAATTCCCTCCCTTACTCCTAGAAGCCTCACTTTGGGCAGAATTATTCCCAAGGAAGCCTTTGGATGAAATCAAATGAGTTACCCGATTTTAAGGCAATGTCTTCTCTTATGTTATTTTGTTTTATTTTTCATCTCCAACCCCCTAAACTATTTTTATTCATTTAATTTGTAACCACACCAGTATCCTCAATATAATAGGATATTTTTATAAGAAGGATTCGAGCTACACTTACAGACACCTACATCTAATGGTTAAAGAACATACTGTTTCTGTGGATGGTGAATTTCTGCCTCACGAAACGATGATTGTTCAACACTCATATAACACCTTCAAACGTGGCCATTAAGATGTCACTATATTTATATATATGATATATAATATGTTTATGTTTTACTTAAGGTTCTGTATTTTTCATTTATGACATACCATTATTGTTTCCATTATGGGTAAACGCGATATTTTCATTTTAGGAAGTGCGGACTACCACCCCCTCAAAGTGATTTGAATCGTTAATTCCATATGTGGGATGTATAAAGGATGGAGTAAATGATATTATATATGATATTATACTGGAATTATAATATACCTTAATATCATTATGATTTAATTCCATTAAATATGAAATAGAAATGAAAGTAGCGTTCATGTGTACGTACGGCTTACCGTCTCCATGAACCGTGCATTTCATTTCTTACCTCTAAATTTCATGTAATATTATGAATGAATGTATATACTAGAAATAAATGAGATATATGATATCTATATCATGAATATAATTCTGGATATAATGGATATTTCACCACGTGAACAACTTGTAATTATAAGAAGTCTATTTTTGACTCAAGTACGAAAGATCGACAAAACGACCGTTATTAACATAAATAATTAAATAATGTTCATAACATGGTTATAAGTTATATTAAAGGAATAAGAAACTTTAAAAGGTTCTTAAGAAACTATAAATTAACTCTAGTTTATTATTCAGGAGGTTAAAGTGTGGTCGAGTCAAGACAGGACGCAAGGTAAGGGAACTTCTTAACCCAATTTCCATTCTTTGTGTTAATCTTCTAATTTCAAATTATGTCATGATATTTTTATATCCTATATTGTATTTGTACTTTATTTTGGTGTAATTATAGTGAATACACATAATAGATCTATTTTATTTTTAAAAAAAAGATCTTTCGGAGGGACTTTGTCTCAATCTCCTTTCATTGAGCCATATTTGGTTTTATACACAACTTTCCTTTATACGGTGTATAAACCCATTTGAATTTTATGTTTATTCAAAAGGAATATTTTTATATGAAGTGTTTTACTAAACGAAAAAATGGAATGTTTTTCTTGTCGTACGTATGCGGTGAAAACGACTTCTCCGCAGCCATGGCCATTATTTGGGTTTCAGCTTCCTCTACAAGCCATAACATTTTCAAAATGAAAAATAAATTCCCTGTTTTAATTTTCTTTTATTTTGGTATTGAAAATGGTTTTGAAAGTGTTTTTATTATATCAATGTGTTGTATTGATATCTTGTGATTGAAATGTGGAAATGTTATGTTTAATTTATGCATATTTAATGTGTTATGGTTTATGATATGTTTAAACCTGTTCATATGAGGAATGCATTGGACTTAATAAGTGATGGGTGGAGCCCGCTATAGCTCCTCGATGCATCGGTAGGTCTCATGAGAGAAACAAGTGTCTTGGCACGAGGCCTTGACAAAATCTTATTTGTGGTCTTGGCACGAGGCCTTGGCTACGTGGTTATGATAGTCTGGCATTATGCATTCCATCATTATGAAAGTGGTTATTGATATTTCATGTGATTATTCGACTAGTATAATATCCATGTGAGTAAGTAAATGGCATTATTTAATTTTACTTTTCCCATATTATGCTAAAGTTCATGTTTAAAAGGCTTTTGTTTTAGTTATACATTGCCTTAAATGTTAATGTTTATTTATGAAAGCTTCCGCTATATTTTTATCCTTACTGAGCATCAGAGATCACCCCTATCAATGTTTTAATTTTTCCAGGATGTGAACAAGTATATTTTGAATGACCTGCATGGATAATATAAGGGGATATGAAGAGAAGATGTTGTAGTTTTGTTTTACTTTATGATGTAATGTAAGACTTATGAACGTGTCTAGTGTTTCCAATGCTACTAAACTAATCGGTATTTCGAGACTTGATCTTTTGTGATCGTGCCAATGCTACGCAATAATGCACCGACTCTGGGTAACTGCGGTCGGGGTTTTACAGTTGGTATCAGAGGAAGTTTAGTACCAAGCTTGTAATCTAGATTTAGATAAAATCTGATTAGGGAACATAGCCCAAAGAAAGACTTTGAGGATTAGTATAGAAGAACTTCCTAGAATTTTATTATTATAGAGATTTTGTTAGTTTTCCAAGAAATACATCCCTGTCTGGATACGGCCAGGTAGAGGTGGCTCTGACACAGATGTACCTAGGGGTAAAACCCGAAAACACCGCTTTGAGCTAGAGTCAAACGGGAACTGGTGCATGACAACGGGCCTTGCTGCACTCTTGGTTACAACACTCCCGGGGGATATGCTTAGGATAATTCTCATTTTCATTACAAACAACTGTGAAGGGTTATGGGTATATACTTCCTCAAAGAAAACTTTTTTTATGATTATGGATTATATCCATAAATAGTTCAATTAATGTTAAGTGTTTTACAAGTACGGAATTATGTATTTTGATTCATAAACTAATCTAGTTTATGCCATTGTTTAGAAATGGCGCCTAGTGGAAGGAATGGAAACTGTATCAATGCACACACTCCGTGTAGGTATTGCCCTCCTACTCAAGATAATTACTGTGGATCTGGAGATACAACTGGTGATGATAAACTTATTACCATACTGGGACAACTCACTCAGGTTATGAATAATAACCTTACTCGTATGCAGCACCCGGATCCGCAATGTGGAGGATCAATGTTAGACCGCTTCATGAGGAAACAACCGCCAACATTTAATGGCGGTACAAATCCATTAGTAGCTGAGAAATGGATAAACTCCTTAGAGAAAATATTCCACACCTTGGGGAGTAGCGAAAGGGAGAAGGTTGTCATGGAAGTCTACCGCCTCATTGGAGATTCCGATCAATGGTGGTTGCTGATTCAATATACAATGGAAGATGAAGAAGTATCAAGTATGGAGTGGAGGGAGTTTAAGGAAATTTTCTTAGAAAAATAATTTCTGCATGACCATCGAGAAGATATGGAAAGGCAATTTCTGAGTCTAAGACAAATGGAGGATGATAATGTCGCAAAGTATGAGGATAACATTATAAGGTTAGCGAGGCATACATCAGATTATATATGTAACCCAAGAAGTAATATTGATCATTTCATTGATGGGTTAAAACAATTTCTTCGTCGAGCATTAGTCTCACAAACCTTCTCGTCGTATGAAGACATTGTCTCATTTGCTATCAAGATAGAAAAGAAATTCTCAAAATCTTATGACAATAAAGTAAAGCAAGAGAAAAAGAGAACTGTGGAACAAGAGACAGATAAAGGGAAAACGTGAAAGAAGGATTTTCCATTATGTGATAATTGTGGGAAGAATCACCCTGGTACTTGCCTAAAAGGAATGAGAGTTTGTTATAAATGTGGAGAAAAAGGTCACCAGGCACGTGATTGCAAAGTAAAGAAAGAGGCCATCAATGTTGAATGCTAAAATTGTAGAGAGATGGGGAATTATGAAATTGAATGTCCTAAGCGTCATGGAAACTTACCTCAGAAAAGTCCAATGGATCAAGGCCAATCCTATGCTGTTACTACAGTTGAAGCGGAATAATTAATGTATTGGTGCTTTTGGACTCATGGATTATATTCTGGTTATTAGAATAATGTGATATATATATATAAGGATTATACTGCATTATTTTTTTGTTTTTGTAAGGTTTTAATATTATGAAGGTAGTTATATTTTTAGTATGTGACAATAAGAGAAACATTACTTTGTTTGGGGAATCTGATAAATTGATTTTGGAATTAAGAGACCTTTTAGAGAATGTTTGGACAGAGGTATTTTGGATAACTATAATGGTTGGGATGGATTAAGTTGAACTTTGAATAGTATTTTTTAAGGTTAAAACCATTCTAAAGATTATTTTTGGAATATGATAATGCTATATTTTTAGGAAAAGGACAACCTGCTGGGTGGGGCATAACCCGTCGCGTCGAACAAAGCTGTAGGAATAGAACCCACAACCATAGTGCGACAAGCCTTCATTACCTACCACTAGCCTACATGAAGTCCCTGGTTATTAAAAAATAGTTTTACTAATCTAAATGGTATGTGTTAATATTTGGAACCTTATACAATTAGGATAAATAGAATATTTTTTGAGTTCTATTAACTTTTAGAGTGAAAGATGGGTTTGTGGTAAAAAACATTTATGAATGAAAGTCTACATGACAAGTATGTATATTCCCTTATGTTCATAGTAAATATCTTAAATAAACTCATCAACTTTATCAATGTTAACTTAAAACAAAAACGTTGTCGGTTAACTTTTCCAAATGGGGATTCAATGATCGTTTAACCACTCACAAGTTTGTGATTTTCTTGTGGTTAAATTTCTCCTAATCAAGTTTTCTACAACTCTCCATCAGACCTTGATGGTTTGTTTTTCTTCCATATCCATATTTTCATAGAATCCTAGTATGGGCTATCTCGGTGTCCTCTGTACTTATCATTCATTCTTTTAAAGTTATAATTTTATTAACCTTATTTCCGATGTGGGTTTTCCACAAAGGTATTTTCTATTTTCAAAATTTTATTTTAAACGAAAAATTTCAAATTGCGAGGACGCAATTTATTGAAGGAGGGGGGAATGTAACACCCCGAGCTTTCACGATACGCCTCTCTTTCAATAATGCAATAGCTTGCATTTTACGCAAGTTCGAGTTCTAACACACCGCAACTAATAAAAGTAGCCGTTATGAATAGTAATACCCACTTTTTAAAATTATAGAAATTTTATATTTCAAAATTGAGTTCATTTTTGTATTCGTAATATCTAAATTATCCTAAGTTGAATTCTTTGTAATTTTCGGAGAACTTCCAATTTTTTATGAATAGTGAAAAATACTTAAAAACAACTTTTTTTAATCAAAATAATTTATAGTGATAAATTATACTATTTAGTGTTTTAAAATTATAATTAGAATATATTTTTACCATTTTATCCAATGGTGTTCATTAGAATTAATTTCACATTGAAATTGGACACAAATAATTGTCAATCTTTAGATATATATTGTTTCTAAAAAAAACACGCTATTTGTTGTGACAACAGAAATTAATTATAAAATTATTTAATGAAACTTATATGTTTGTAATTTCATAAAATAGACATCATTTTTGAATTCGGAATATCAATTATAGCTTAGGGTGAAATTTTTGTATTGATCTGAAAAACATCAATTTTTGATGAATAGTGAAACCACTAAGTGGTAGTTAAATAACTGATTTTTCATTTAAATGAAATATTACCACTTCTGTGATTTGATTTTCAAAAATCTGACATACATGGTTTTCATTAGGAAGTAAAATGTGGTTCAATGGGATTAAATTAATTTTTTGGTGAATAGTAACTTTTAAATTTAATTAATCGCGATTAAAGGTAATTAGTGAAATTTAAGGTAAAAATGATATTATAAAAAGATGGAATGACCTTTACACTTGTCCTACCCCTATTGGATGTGTCATGGCCGACCAATACAATCCATGGGTCAACATGGGGACCCCATGGAGCCACTTTGGTAGGAAAATGACATAAATAACTTTTTATTTAAAGTTAAAAATAAAAATGTCACAAACATAAGTTTTTTTACTAAAACAATTTTTAAATGGGGTTATACAAGTCATATTTTTGACTATAATTATTCATTAGAATGATAAAACGATTTCCTACATCATGATAGTTTTTTTATAATTTTTAGACATTAAATAACTAAAATTATTTATGACACCATGATGATGCAGTGATTACCGCATTAATTAACAATTTAAATAAAATGAAACGATAATGTAAAATCCAAGGCTTACACTTGTCCTAATCCTATTGTATGGGTAGATTTAGAACCTTTATCGCCTTATCCTCGAATTATTTATGTTTGGGACCTTTAGAATCCGAAAAGCATTGTATAATAAAGTAACATTTCATTTCTTTCCAAGAGTGCCCCTCCTCCCCATTTATAAAAGGCCCCCACCACTACCACCTTACTAACACTTTCAAAGCTTTTTGGCTTGGCCAACCTCTACCCAAATAATCTCCCAACATCCCTACCTTACTCCTAGAAGCCTCACTTTGGGTATAATTCTTCCTAAGGAATCCTTTGGCTGAAATCAAAAGAGTTACCCAATTTTAAGGTAATGTCTTATCTAATGTTATTTTGTTTTATTTTTCTTCTCCAACCCCATAAACTCTTTTTATTCATTTAATTTGTAACAACACCTGTATACTCAATATACTAGGATGTTTTTATAAGAGTTATTCGAGCTATACTTACACACACCTACATCTAATGGTTAAAAAACATACTGTTTCTGGGGATGGCGAATTTCTGCCTCACGAAACGATGAGTGTTCAACACTCATATACCATCTTCAAAGGTGGCCATTAAGATGTAACTATATTTATATATATGATATATAATATTTTTCTGTTTTACTTAAGGTTCTGTATTTTTCATTTATGTCATACCTTTATTGTTTCCATTATGGGTAAACACGGTATTTTCATTTTAGGAAGTGCGGACTGCCACCCCCTCAAAGTGATTTGAATCGTTAATGCCATATGTGGGATGTATAAAGGATGGAGTAAATGATATTATATATTATATTATACTGGAATTATAATATACCTTTATATCATTATGATTTCATTCCATTAAATATGAAATAGAAATGAAAGTAGCGTTAATGCATACGTACGGCTTACCGTCTCTATGAAAGGTGCATTTCATTTCTTACCTCTAAATGTCATGTAATATTATGAATGAATGTATAAACTGGATATAAAGGATATATATGATATCTATATCATGAATATAATTCGGTATATAATGGATATTTCACCACATGAACAACTTGTAATTATAAGAAGTCTATTTTTGACTCAAGTACCAAAGATCGACAAAACAACCGTTATTAACTTAAATAATTACATAGTGTTCATAACATGGTTATAAGTGATATTAAAGGAATAAGAAACTTTAAAAGGTTCTTAAGAAACTATTAATTAACTCCAGTTTATTATTTAGGATGTTAAAGAGCGGTCGAGTCAAGACAGGACGCAAGGTAAGGGAACTTCTTAACCCAATTTCCATTCTTTGGGTTAATCTCCTATTTTCAAATTATGTCATGATATTATTATGTCCTATCTTGTATTTGTACTTTATTTATGTGTAATTATAGTGAATGCACATAATAGATCTATTTTATTTAAAAAAAAGATCTTTGTGGGGGACTTTGTCTCAATCTCTTTTCATTGAGGCATATTTGGTTTTATACACAACTTTCCTTTATACGGTGTATAAACCCCTTTGACTTTTACCTTTATTAAAAAGGAATATTTTTATACGAAGTGTTTTACTAAATGACAAAAAGGAATGTTTTTCTTGTCGTACGTATGCGGTGACAACGACTTCTCCGCCGCTATGGCCATTATTTGGGTTTCGACTTCCTCTACAAGCCATAACTTTCTTAAAATGTAAAATAAATTCCATGTTTTAATTTTCTTTTATTTTGGTATTGAAAATGGTTTTGAAAGTGTTTTTATTATATCAATGTGTTGTATTGATATCTTGTGATTGAAATGTGGAAATGGTATGTTTACTTTATGCATATTTTATGTGATATGATTATGTTATGGTTTATGATATGTTTAAACCTGTTCATATGAGGAATGCATTGGACTTAATAAGTGACGGGTGGAGCCCACTATAGCTCCACTACTGGAAATTCGAGCTATAGCCACGGTTCTAAACCGTGGCTATAGGCCCTCAAACCGTGGCTATAGGTAATAGCCACGGTTTGAGGAACCGTGGCCAAGTTTGGCGTGGCTATAGGCCTAGACCTATAGCCACGGTTCCAAACCGTGGCTTTAACTCTATAGCCACGGTTCCAACCGTGGCTATAGGTTTATAGCCACGGTTAAAACCGTGGCTGTATACCTAATGCCACGGTTTCAACCGTGGCTATACCAAAGGCCGGACAAAATCTATAGCCACGGTTTAAAACCGTGGCATTATGTCTATAGCCACGGTTTAAAACCGCGGCAATACATCAATAGCCACGGTTTTGAACCGTGGCTATAGGGTGTCCAAATTCATAAAAAAAAATACCCCCTGGACACACCCTGGACACCCCCATGCCACCCCCGGCCAGTCCCCCCTGCCAGTACCCCCGGACAGCCCCCCGTGCACCCCCGGACAGCCCCCCGTGCACCCCCGGACAGCCCCCCGTGCACCCCTGGACAGCCCCCCCGGCCAGCCCCAGCCAGCCCCCCGTGCACCCCCGAGCAGCCCCCCGACCAGCCTCGGACAGCCCCCCGTGCACCCCTGGACAGCCCCCCCGGCCAGCCCCAGCCAGCCCCCCGTGCACCCCCGAGCAGCCCCCCGACCAGCCCCGGACAGCCCCCCGTGCACCCCCGGACAGCCCCCAGCCCCCAGCCCCCCCTGCCCCCTGCTTGTCCCCCTGCCAGCTCCCCCCCTGCCCCCTGCTTGTCCCCCTGCCAGCTCCCCCCTGCTAGTCCCCCACTGCCCCCTGCTAGTACCCCCCCCCCCCCGCCACCCCCCCTTCTTGTCCCCTTGCCAGCCCCCCCTGCCACCCCCCTGCCAGTCCCCCCTGCCCCCTGACACCCCCCCTGCTAGTCCCCCTGCCCCCTGCTAGTCCCCCACTGTCCCCTGTTAGTCCCCCCCCCCCCGCCACCCCCCCCGCTTGTCCCCTTGCCAGCCCCCCCAGCCACCCCTGCTTGTCCCCCTGCAAGCCCCCCCCTGCTTGTCCCCTTGCCAGCCCCCCCCAGCCACCCCCTGCTTGTCCCCCTGCAAGCCCCCCCCTGCTTGTCCCCCTGCCAGCCCCACCCCTGCTCCTGCCAGCCCCCCCCCCTGCCCCCCCTGCCCCCCCCTGCCCCCCTTGCCAGCCCCCCCCCTTCCCCCTGCTTGTCCCCCTTCCAGCCCCCCCGGCCACCCCCCTGCCCCCTGCTTGCCCCCTGCCGCCACCCCCCCCCCCTTCCCCCTGCCAGCCCCCCCGCCCCTGCTTGTCCCCCTGCCAACCCCCCCTGCTGGACACCCCCCCTGTCCGTGCACCCCCGGACAGCCCCCCATGCACCCCCGGACAGCCCCCCATGCACCCCCGGACAGCCCCCCGTGCACCCCTTGCCAGCCCCCCAGCCACCCCCTGCTTGTCCCCCTGCAAGCCCCCCCTGCTTGTCCCCCTGCCAACCCCACCCCTGCTCCTGCCAGCCCCCCCCCCATGCCCCCTGCTTGCCCCCCTGCCAGCCCCCCCCCCCTTCCCCCTGCTTGTCCCCCTTCCAGCCCCCCCGGCCACCCCCCTGCCCCCTGCTTGCCCCCTGCCGCCACCCCCCCCCCCCCTTCCCCCTGCCAGCCCCCCCGCCCTGCTTGTCCCCCTGCCAACCCCCCCTGCTGGACACCCCCCCTGTCCGTGCACCCCCGGACAGCCCCCCGTGCACCCCCGGACAGCCCCCCATGCACCCCCGGACAGCCCCCCGTGCACCCCTGGACAGCCCCCCCGGCCAGCCCCGGCCAGCCCCCCGTGCACCCCCGGACAGCCCCGGACAGCCCCCATGTGCACCCCCGGACAGACCCCATGCAGCCCCCATCCCCCCTGCACAGAACCCCGGAAACCCCCTGCCCCCTGCTTGTCCCCCTGCCAGCCCCCCCTGCCCCCTGCTTGTCCCCCTGCCAGCTCCCCCCCTGCCCCCTGCTAGTCCCCCACTGCCCCCTGCTAGTCCCCCCCCCCCCCGCCACCCCACCCCCCCTGCTTGTCCCTTGCCAGCCCCCCCTGCCAGTCCCCACTTCCCCCTGACACCCTCCCTGCTAGTCCCCCTGCCCCCTGCTAGTCCCCCACTGCCCCCTGCTAGTCCCCCACTGCCCCCTGTTAGTCCACCCCCCCCCCCCCCCCGCCACCCCCCCTGCTTGTCCCCGTGCCAGCCCCCCTGCCGCCCCCTGCCAGCCCCCCCTGCTTGTCCCCCTGCCAGCCCCCCCTGCTCCTGCCAGCCCCCCCCCCCCCCCCTGCCCCCCTGCCAGCCCCCCCCCCCCCCTTCCCCCTGCTTGTCACCCTGCCAGCCCCCCCGGCCACCCCCCTGCTTGTCCCCCTGCCAGCCCCCCCTGCCCCTGCCAGCCCCCCCCTGCCCCTGCCAGCCCCCCCTGCCAGCCCCCCCCCCCTTCCCCCTGCTTGTCCCCCTGCCAGCCCCCCCCCTGCCCCCTGCTTGTCCCCCTGCCAGCCCCCCCCCTGCCCCCCTGCCAGCCCCCCCTTCCCCCTGCTTGTCCCCCTGCCCGCCCCCCCTGCCCCTGCTTGTCCCCCTGCCAGCCCCCCCTGCCCCCTGCTTGCCCCCTGCCACCCCCCCCCCCCTTCCCCCTGCCAGCCCCCCCAGCCCCTGCTTGTCCCCCTGCCAACCCCCCCTGCTGGACACCCCCCCTGTCCGTGCACCCCCGGACAGCCCCCCGTGCACCCCCGGACAGCCCCCCGTGCACCCCCGGACAGCCCCCCCGGCCAGCCCCGGCCAGCCCCCCGTGCACCCCCAGACAGCCCCACGACCAGCCCCGGACAGCCCCCCGTGCACCCCCGGACAGCCCCCCGTGCACCCCCGGACAGCCCCCCCGTGCACCCCCAGACAGCCCCCCCGTGCACCCCCAGACAGCCCCCCCGTGCACCCCCGGACAGCCCCCATATGCACCCCCGGACAGCCCCCATATGCACCCCCAAACAGCCCCCCGCGCACCCCTGGACAGCCCCCCGGCCAGCCCCGGACAACCCCCTGTGCACCCCCGGACAGCCCCCCGACCAGCCCCGGACAGCCCCCCGTGCACCCCCGGACAGCCCCCATGTGCACCCCCGGACAGACCCCATGCAGCCCCATTCCCCCCGGACAGCCCCCCGTGCACCCCCGGACAGCCCCCATGTGCAACCCCGGACAGCCCCCATGTGCACCCCCGGACAAACCCCATACAGCCCCCTACCCCCCTGCACAGAACCCCGGGCGTTTATCAAGCGCGCGCAACGCTTAAAGAACGCATAATGAGCCCTACCGTGCAGACCACACGTCCGATTGACGCGCCGTCTGCGCGTGCACGTCGCGAATAATAATGGGATTGTTGTCCTGTGATTTCAGGGCAATCCGATGTCGTCCGCTATGAGTTTGACCGTTAGACGCCTGTTTTGGCCGTTTATGACACCGGAACGGCGTTCCCGGTCACCCCGGGCACACGGCACGTCCGATTGACGTGCCGTCTGCTCGACCACATCACAATTCACTTACCCTTTGATTTCGTCCGATTTCAGGCCATTCGGACTTCGTTCGGCCCGTTTGGACCCCCCCACGCGCGTTTATCAAGCGCGCGCAACGCTTAAAGAACGCATAATGAGCCCTACCGCGCAGACCGCACGTCCGATTGACGCGCCGTCTGCGCGTGCACGTCGCGAATAATAATGGGATTGTTGTCCTGTGATTTCAGGGCAATCCGATGTCGTCCGCTATGAGTTTGACCGTTAGACGCCTGTTTTGGCCGTTTATGACACCGGAACGGCGTTCCCGGTCACCGCGGGCACACGGCACGTCCGATTGACGTGCCGTCTGCTCGACCACATCACAATTCACTCACCCTTTGATGTCGTCCGATTTCAGGCCATTCGCAATTCGTTCGGCCCGTTTGGACCCCCCACGCGCGTTTCTCAAGCGCGCGCAACGCTTAAAGAACGCATAATGAGCCCTCCTGCGCAGACCGCACGTCCGATTGACGTGCCGTCTGCGCGTGCACGTCGCGAATAATAATTTGAATGTTGTCCTGTGATTTCAGGGCAATCCGATGTCGTCCGCTATGAGTTTGACCGTTAGACGCCTGTTTTGGCCTTTTATGACACCGGAACGGCGTTCCCGGTCACCGCGGGCACACGGCACGTCCGATTGACGTGCCGTCTGCTCGACCACATCACAATTCACTCACCCTTTGATGTCGTCCGATTTCAGGCCATTCGCAATTCGTTCGGCCCGTTTGGACCCCCCCACGCGCGTTTCTCAAGCGCGCGCAACGCTTAAAGAACGCATAATGAGCCCTCCTGCGCAGACCGCACGTCCGATTGACGTGCCGTCTGCGCGTGCACGTCGCGAATAATAATTTGAATGTTGTCCTGTGATTTCAGGTCAATCCGATGTCGTTCGCTATGAGTTTGACCGTTAGACGCCCGTTTTGGCCGTTTATGACACCGGAACGGCGTTCCCGGTCACCGCGGGCACACGGCACGTCCGATTGACGTGCCGTCTGCTCGACCACATCACAATTCACTCACCCTTTGATGTCGTCCGATTTCAGGCAATTCGCAATTCGTTCGGCCCGTTTGGACCCCCCCACGCGCGTTTCTCAAGCGCGCGCAACGCTTAAAGAACGCATAATGAGCCCTCCTGCGCAGACCGCACGTCCGATTGACGTGCCGTCTGCGCGTGCACGTCGCGAATAATAATTTGAATGCTGTCCTGTGATTTCAGGTCAATCCGATGTCGTTCGCTATGAGTTTGACCGTTAGACGCCCGTTTTGGCCGTTTATGACACCAGAACGGCGTTCCCGGTCACCGCGGGCACACGGCACGTCCGATTGACGTGCCGTCTGCTCGACCACATCACAATTCACTCACCCTTTGATGTCGTCCGATTTCAGGCCATTCGCAATTCGTTCGGCCCGTTTGGACCCCCCACGCGCGTTTCTCAAGCGCGCGCAACGCTTAAAGAACGCATAATGAGCCCTCCTGCGCAGACCGCACGTCCGATTGATGTGCCGTCTGCGCGTGCACGTCGCGAATAATAATTTGAATGTTGTCCTGTGATTTCAGGTCAATCCGATGTCGTTCGCTATGAGTTTGACCGTTAGACGCCCGTTTTGGCCGTTTATGACACCAGAACGGCGTTCCCGGTCACCGCGGGCACACGGCACGTCCGATTGACGTGCCGTCTGCTCGACCACATCACAATTCACTCACCCTTTGATGTCGTCCGATTTCAGGCCATTCGCAATTCGTTCGGCCCGTTTGGACCCCCCACGCGCGTTTCTCAAGCGCGCGCAACGCTTAAAGAACGCATAATGAGCCCTCCAGCGCAGACCGCACGTCCGATTGATGTGCCGTCTGCACGTGCACGTCGCGAATAATAATTTGAATGTTGTCCTGTGATTTCAGGTCAATCCGATGTCGTTCGCTATGAGTTTGACCGTTAGACGCCCGTTTTGGCCGTTTATGACACCAGAACGGCGTTCCCGGTCACCGCGGGCACACGGCACGTCCGATTGACGTGCCGTCTGCTCGACCACATCACAATTCACTCACCCTTTGATGTCGTCCGATTTCAGGCCATTCGCAATTCGTTCGGCCCGTTTGGACCCCCCACGCGCGTTTCTCAAGCGCGCGCAACGCTTAAAGAACGCATAATGAGCCCTCCTGCGCAGACCGCACGTCCGATGGTGACTAGGTCTCATAGCTCATCTACCTACAACTTGGAATGGGATGATGACGTCGGGGAGGGGGTTATGAAAACGAAATGCTTTATTATGAAGGCAGTTTTATCAATGTCTAGCCCCATCTCCTCTCTTATGTCATCTTTTGTTTTTAATAAAATGGCTTTAGAGCCTTTCGGCTCGAAGCTTCTTTCTGTCATACTCTAATTCTGTTAAGCCTCTCAAACTTGACACACTGTCATACTCTAATTCTGTTAAGCCTCTCAAACTTCCAGCCCTCAATGAGGGCTGCAATTCTGTATTAAAGGATGGGAACGAAAATTACAGCAGAAAAATAGAAGAAATAGGGAAAACAACAGAAGAAATCCTCAGGAGGCCCCCAGGCTGAGGGAGGAAGATCAAGCTAACAAGCCACCAGGCCGATCTTCCGCTGAACTGTAAATGGCCCATAGAAACGAGGGGCAGGTTTCTGAGAAATCTGGCAGGTTAAAGAGTGTTGTTTGTGAGGCCGAAAGCGTACGGAAACAGGATCTCCCACATGGAGGGCAAGGTGACGGCAGTGTATTAGTTTTCTGCTTCATGATGTCTTGGGACCGACTCAAATAATATTTGAGTCCACGATCAAGCAGTGCATGGGCAACAGCGGGCAACTAGATTTCTGATGGAACAGCGTAGGTCTCGTGGCAGCGATTTACCACCTTTGTTTGGTCATCCGTTTGCGGGTGGTAGGTCAAGCTGAGTTTTAAGTCAGTGCCTTGGAGTTTGAGCAGTTCAATCCAAAAATGGCTTACAAAAATGGGATTGCGGTCGCTGGAATGCTATGCAAACTGACAATCTCCCACACGAAAACCTCGCCCACACTCCCACACTCTTTGCTGTGTAAGGGTGTTTTAGGGGTAAAAAATGGCCATATTTAGAGAGATGATCAATGATGACCAGAATCACAGTGCAACCACGGGATTAGGGTAGTCCGGTGATAAAATCCATAGAGAGACCCGACCACACCAGCTGGGGAATTTCCAACGGCTGCAACAGGCCAGCCGGATATAGTGTGGAATATTTATTTCGTTGGCATTTGGCCCATTGGCAAACTGTTGAACCGGTATTTTCATCCCGACCCAATATAAATTGGCAGGCAATTTTCTATACGTGCGGCAAAAACCAGAATGACCCCACTACGGAGACAAATGGAACTCAGCCAGCAATATGGGCACCCATGGGGACGAACTAGACAGCACCAACCGGCCCTTATAACAGAGGACACCTTGCAGAAAAGAGTAAGTAGGAAAGGAAGGAGCATCTGCTTGCAGAGTGATGATGACTTAGCTGAAAAATGGGTCGTCTGAAACGCCTGTGAGCAAGTGGGGCTGAACCTCCCCCCTGTTAGATGTGGCTGGAGCAGGGCCACATCACGGCGTGACCGCGGCGTGACCGCGGCGTGACCGCGGCGTGACCGCAGCGTGTTGGCCCGATCCAGCGACATCCGCGGGGCAGCATCTTCCGACCAGGAGCGAAGGGAGCGGGAGGAGGCTGGAATGTGGGTGAAAGGGGGCTGGTTGCAGGTGTTGGGGGGATGGTGCGGGCTGATTCGAAGGTGGGGGGGCTGTTGCGGGCTGGAATGCTGGTGGCAGCGGGCTGATGACTTTGCTGAAAAATGGGTCGTCTGAAACGCCTGTGAGCAAGTGGGGCTGAACCTCCCCCCTGCTGGATGTGGCTGGAGCAGGGCCACATCACGGCGTGACCGCGGCGTGACCGCGGCGTGACCGCGGCGTGACCGCGGCGTGACCGCGGCGTGACCGCGGCGTGACCGCGGCGTGACCGCGGCGTGACCGCGGCGTGACCGCGGCGTGACCGCGGCGTGACCGCGGCGTGACCGCGGCGTGACCGCGGCGTGACCGCGGCGTGACCGCGGCGTGACCGCGGCGTGACCGCGGCGTGACCGCGGCGTGACCGCGGCGTGACCGCAGCGTGTTGGCCCGGTCCAGCGACATCCGCGGGGCAACATATTCCACTTAGTTTCAAATAGGATGATATGGATGGCATGAGAGGATGTTTTCCCAGAAGATTTAAAGAAATGAATGCTAATCTGTGATGAATAGAGGATTGGATGACCCCTGATATACCTAATTCGGTGAGGTTTGGAGATCTAGAAATGTGTAGGAATACCTAGAGGAATAAAATATGCCAGACAATTCCAAACCAATTTTTTCAGTTGAATTGAGCTTTTGTACCACCTGCTATGCACGTTTTGTGGAAAGATGGATGAGAGGCAGCGCTGAGAGGAGATATAGTTTAGGAATGAGGAAATACGAAAAATTATAGAGCTAACCATTCAATGTTTCTCTAAGGAGGAGTAACCGCCGCAGGGTGTCGTCCTGGAGCAGGGCCAAATCACGGCGTGACCGCGGCGTGACCGCGGCGTGACCGCGGCGTGACCGCGGCGTGACCGCGGCGTGACCGCAGCGTGTTGGCCCGGTCCAGCGACATCCGCGGGGCAACATATTCCACTTAGTTTCAAATAGGATGATATGGATGGCATGAGAGGATGTTTTCTCAGAAGATTTAAAGAAATGAATGCTAATCTGTGATGAATAGAGGATTGGATGACCCCTGATATACCTAATTCGGTGAGGTTTGGAGATCTAGAAATGTGTAGGAATACCTAGAGGAATAAAATATGCCAGACAATTCCAAACCAATTTTTTCAGTTGAATTGAGCTTTTGTACCACCTGCTATGCACGTTTTGTGGAAAGATGGATGAGAGGCAGTGCTGAGAGGAGATATAGTTTAGGAATGAGGAAATACGAAAAATTATAGAGCTAACCATTCAATGTTTCTCTAAGGAGGAGTAACCGCCGCAGGGTGTCGTCCTGGAGCAGGGCCAAATCACGGCGTGACCGCGGCGTGACCGCGGCGTGACCGCGGCGTGACCGCGGCGTGACCGCGGCGTGACCGCGGCGTGACCGCGGCGTGACCGCGGCGTGACCGCGGCGTGACCGCGGCGTGACCGCGGCGTGACCGCAGCGTGTTGGCCCGGTCCAGCGACATCCGCGGGGCAACATCTTCCACTTAGTTTCAAATAGGATGATATGGATGGCATGAGAGGACGTTTTCTCAGAAGATTTAAAGAAATGAATGCTAATCTGTGATGAATAGAGGATTGGATGACCCCTGATATACCTAATTCGGTGAGGTTTGGAGATCTAGAAATGTGTAGGAATACCTAGAGGAATAAAATATGCCAGACAATTCCAAACCAATTTTTTCAGTTGAATTGAGCTTTTGTACCACCTGCTATGCACGTTTTGTGGAAAGATGGATGAGAGGCAGCGCTGAGAGGAGATATAGTTTAGGAATGAGGAAATACGAAAAATTATAGAGCTAACCATTCAATGTTTCTCTAAGGAGGAGTAACCGCCGCAAGGTGTCGTCATGCTTGTCCCCCTGCCAGCAACAGATGGAAAACATATTCAGCACAAAAGTGATCGGAAATGCCAACCAAATGAAAGAAGCTAGATTAAAACCAATAACCAACAAGCAGGGAAAAAAAATTGGACATTCAGAATGCATGTGTGTTCAATGATTCCAATATCTAAAGTGTGTTTCAGCTAGACTCTTAACTCAAAGAAGAATTCACATAGATGAGTCATGCATGAATAAGCTCAAATGACGTGTTAGATTGGCACATAGATTTGTCAGCTCACCTTGATAAAGATCGAATGGCAAACCACTGATTGGTAATCATACTTTAATTTGCTACAGTCTGTACATGCAACAAATAAAACCATGAATTATTATTAATGAATATATAAGACTCATAAGCAATGAAATGTCATATAGAAATTTTGTTATTACTACATAACAATAAAATACTAAAGTGCAGATTAAAATGCAGAATAAAAAGCCTGAATATGTTGATAAGAAATACCAGTCAGTTTCTTCTCCATGCTTGTAAATTGAAGGCATTCATTCCATCAGCCCATGCACATTCACCAATATTTTGGTTCATCGCTATGCTGGGATGAGAACAATCAAAGTATGTCTAGCAACTCTTAGACATGACCCACAAAAATCAATATACAGTGGAGTCAATAGTTAAAACATATCACCTGCATTCATATGTTGGATGAAAAGGGGGTCAACTCCATGATTTTACGACCAATAACCTGCATTCATATAGTGTGTAAATGCAAATGAAAAATGATGCATGGTAGGGAGGTTTATTCCACAATTTTAGGAAAACATACCTGTTGTAGAGATCTCGCACTTATTAGTGCAGGATTCCCACTGCCCAGCCCCTCCCCCCCACTCCCTACTGCCCTCCCCACTGCCCAGCCCCCCCCCCCCACTGCCCAGCCCCCCCCCCCCCACTGCCCACCCCCTCCCCCTCCTGCCCAGCCCTCCCCCCCACTGCCCAGCCCCCCACTGCCCAGCCCCCCCCCCCCCCCCACTGCCCTCCCCCTCCCCCTCCTGCCCAGCCCTCCCCCCCACTGCCCAGCCCCCCCCCCCCACTGCCCAGCCCCCCCCCCCCACTCCCTACTGCCCTCCCCACTGCCCACCCCCCCCCCACTCCCTACTGCCCAGCACCCCCCCACTCCCTACTGCCCTCCCCACTGCCCAGCCCCCCCCCCCCCCCACTGCCCAGCCCCCCCCCACTGCCCACCCCCTCCCCCTCCTGCCCAGCCCTCCCCCCCACTGCCCAGCCCCCCACTGCCCAGCCCCCCCCCCACTGCCCTCCCCCTCCCCCTCCTGCCCAGCCCTCCCCCCCACTGCCCAGCCCCCCACTGCCCAGCCCCCCCCCCCCCACTGCCCACCCCCTCCCCCTCCTGCCCAGCCCCCCCCCCCCCCCCCACTGCCCACCCCCTCCCCCTCCTGCCCAGCCCTCCCCCCCACTGCCCAGCCCTCCCCCCCACTGCCCACCCCCTCCCCCTCCTGCCCAACAGTTCCTTCCTCTTAATAGATAGAGAGCGATGTCTCTTTTTTATAATTTCAAAATGTTCTCTACAGATATGCAAGCATTAAAATGTCAGAAGATATAAAGAAATCACACAATGAAAAAAATACATATTTATTAGTTTACTTACTTGATATAATCATCAAGCACACTACAGTTGAATAATACTGTGCGATGTGCCATTTCCCACTCTTCCCTGCTTAAAGTACACAACGAGTACGATCCAGATATCCCCCCTGTTTGGGGCATTGAAGGAAATGCAGGCTCAATGGGATCATATTGCTCATCTTCAGTTCTCATTAGTCGATTAGACCTCGTAGTGACGTTAGCCAAGTACGATGAACAGAAATCCATGCATTCTTGTGCTAAATAGCATTTCACAATACAGCCTTCAGGATGATATTTATTTCTCACATAAGATTTCAATGTAAACATCATTCTTTCGGTAGGATACATCCACCGACTCGAAACAGGACCACCAAAGAGAACTTCCGTGGGAAGATGCACAGTCAAATGTAACATAATTGTGAAAAAAGACGGTGGGAAAATTTTCTCCAAGTCGCAAAGAATAATCGGTGCATCTCTCTGCAATTTCTGAACAGCACTTCTGCTCAATCTTTTGGCACAAAGATCTCGATAAAATTGACATAACTTAATCACCGCAACTCTAACATTATGTGAAAGTAAATGACGAATGGCAATGGGAATCAACTCATGTAACAAGACATGGTAATCATGGGTTTTAAGAGATTTGAGTTTCACATCTTGCGTATTCACCCTTTTCGAAATATTAATTGAATAACCATCCGGAACCTTCAAACTTTCCAAGACCTGAAGAAATTGTTTTTTCTCCACATTTGTCATCGAATAACAGGCAACAGGGACTTTCCACTTATTTTGACCAATTAACTCAGGATGAAGTCTTGCTCTTATACCCCAATCCATCAAATCACGACGACACCGCAAATCGTCTTTTGTTTTGCCTTTGACATTTAAAATAGTAGCAAGTAACATCTCACAAATGTTTTTCTCGATATGCATTACATCCAAACAATGACGTAATAAATTCGATGACCAATACGGCAACTCAAAGAATATGCTTTTCTTTCTCCAATTGCTGTTGGAATTGGAATTAGCATGCTTTCGCTTTCTGATATTTGATTGACTTTTGCCAAGAACATAATTCAAATCATCAAGTTCTTTAACAATATCAGTCCCTGACATTCGTTGAGGTGTCTCATCTGTCTCGATGGCATTATCGAACTGTCTCCGATTATTCCTGTATGGATGGTCCATTGGTAGAAAACGTCGATGCCCTATGAAGCTGAAAGTTCGTCGAAACTTCATTCTTCGGAAACGTGTATTTTTCATACAAATAGGACAGGATAATTTCCCTTTAGTACTCCAACCAGACATCATTCCGTAGGCAGGGAAATCATTTATCGTCCATAATAAAGCTGCACGAAACATAAAGTACTCCTTTCTGAATGCATCATACGCTTGTGCACCAACAATCCAAAGCTCATTTAACTCTTCTATTAATGGCTGCAAGTATATATCAATATCATTTCCAGGATCACTGGGTCCAGATATCAATATACTCAGGATAGTGCACGACTTCTTCATACACATCCATGAAGGAAAGTTATAAATGTGAATGAAAACAGGCCAAGTACTGTGTGCAGTATGCATTTGGCGAAATGGGTTGAAACCATCACAGGATAATCCCAATCTAACATTTCGTGGGTCGGCTGCAAAATCAGGATGTAACCTATCAAATTTCTTCCAAGCCAACCCATCTGCAGGATGCACTATTTCATCGTTATCCTTATTTCTTTCATCTGCATGCCATCTCATATTCATTGCCATTTGTTCTGACATAAAAAATTTTTGAATCCTGGGAATTAAAGGGAAGTGCCACATCACTTTCTGTGGTATGCGTGATTGAGATCCATCTTTATTAGTCTTCCACCTTGATGTGCCACACTGTTTGCACTGACTCAAGTTTGCATTCTCCTTCCAGAACAAACAACAGTCTTTGAGACAAGAATGAATCTTACTAGATGAAAATCCAAATTTGTTAACCAACTTTGATGCCATGTAATCATTTTCTGGAATACATGCATCATCAGGCAGTAAATCCTTAATAAATGTAAGGAGATAGTCGACTGCAGTATTACTAAATCCATACATTGTTTTCCCATGATATAATCGCATTAAAAACTCAAGTTTGCTCATTTTTCCACATGCTTGATATACTGGGGTATTTGCATCTTCCATCAACTTTCTAACACTCTCAACGTCATCATCCTGATTAATAGATGAGAACTGTGTTCCAGTATTCATTTCCTCTTGCACTGGTCTACATGAGGAGCTAGCTTCAGAAACAAAAGGAAACCGATCAGAAATCAGATTTTTCATACCAATCTTTTCTGCTGAATCGATGACATTCAACACTTGAGCTTTTTCTCCATTGTGATACCACACATGATAATTTTTTTGGAAACCACTTTTAGTGATATGGTAACTCACTTCCTCGCGAGTTAACCAAGGTCTTCCAACACAATCAAAACACGGGCATCGAATCAATCCGCCATCTGAATCATTATTGAATGCAAAGTCCAAAAAATATTGTAACTCCTTCTGAAATTCATCAGTGATCCGATCAATGTTGTACATCCAGTATCTATCCATTCTGAGGCAGATAAACATACATTAGATAAATAATCTAGAAAATGACTTAACATTGTATGTATCGTTTCATAAGATATTAAGTAATCATCAATAACAAGTTAATAAAAAAATTATAACAAATATATTAAAATTATGGTTTAGGGAATTCATAAATGTTTTAAATTATAAAAATTCACGAATAGTCATACATAAGTTCCAATAATGAGGACTGATTATAGTAAAAAGAGTTTATATGAAATCTAAGAGATAATAATAATCAATTCCCAAAAGTGTTTGGGTTAATTCATAACGAGTTCTGATGTTCTGTATTAAATCTACAAAGATTTATTGAAATTTAGAGACATTTTGAAAATATAACCCATATCTACAAAGATTTGTTGTCATTCTACTAAAATCCTTGGGAATTTCTGGTGTGGTTGAGTTGTTTAGTGATTTTTCTCAGTTTTCTTTTATGCCTTACCCCGCACCCCATTGAGTAGTGGTAGATGACGGAAAATATAAACCATATCTACAAAGATATGTTGTCATTATACTAAAATCCTTGAGAATTTCTAGTGTGGTTGAGTTGTTTAGTGATTTTTCTCAGTTTTCTTTTATGCCTTACCCCGCACCCCATTGAGTAGTGGTAGATGACGAAAAATATAAACCATATCATAAAGAAATTAATAACAGAAATCATCATTATTTATCTTTGAGAAGGAGAGAGACATTTCATAGAAAATAGTTTTCTTCTTGGTTGAAATTGAAGGTGGAAATATTACTATAATAAATTAATTATATCAATATTTAATTATGTTCAATATCCATTTATATTATATGAACTAGAGGTAAATCCATTTTGCTCAAGGACTCCTAAGGATATTATTTTTTTGAAGGTTGGGGACCCACCTTACATCAAGTAAGTGGATGATGGATTGATCATCTTACTCTATTAGAATAGAGTCTCTACCCTCAACCCTACACCTATTATTATTTCCTAAAAGGGCATACCCTTCCAACTTCTTGAATAGATTCAAAAAAGACTCTATATATAGACACAAGTTACAATAATATCCATAGTTGAGGACCCACTCATGATTGAGTTTATGGATGGATATATTCCGGAATTCAATAGCATAATATCTTGAGTCAACCATAAAAGGCTGGTCAGTTGGTTTTTTGTGTTCTAACTCTCACATGAGTTTCCTACACTTGGGATTAATGTGCATGGGTTTAACATAGTGAAAACATGTGACTTTTCTATCCAAGGAACTAGTTTTGGATTTGGGTTCTTTATTACTCTTACTTTTGTATCTATTGAACTGTTTCTTTTTTACATTAAGTTTTAGGTCTTCCCCTTGTGAAAAACACTCAACCTCTCCTTTTATCTTAAGTTTAGAATGAAAATCCTTAGACCAAATAGATTATTTAACATCTTCTTTAGTTAAAGAATCTCGACCATATATCATGGTCTCAATTAGTGTGATGTAGCTATTGTTAAGAGGGATTAAGAGGATTAATTTCTGATCCTCATCATCTATAGAAACATTAATATTGGTTAAATATAATTTGACTTTATTAAACTCTTCTAAATAGGTTTTTATTGAAGTACAATGCTTTATTTTGAATGTGAACATATGATGATTCTAGTAAGTTATTCCTACTAATGAAGCAGTCATGTATAAATTTTTATGTTTTAGAAAATTTATACAGTGGTAGACTTATAATATACTTCTCTAAGGACCCCATCACCTATGTAAAGTAAAAGGGTTCTATGAGACTTAATATATATATTAGGGGTAACATCTTAGTATTCTACAATGGTCTGAACATTTCATTAACAGTCGTAATGGGTTTCTTGGGCCCATATAGGGATTCAATTCAGCCTTGTTGTCCGAGAAAGGCTCTCATTTTAATTCTTCATGTATTGGAATCTTTTTCTCCATTGAATTTCTCAATTTCATTTTAATTCTTCATATATTGGTACATATTCAGCACTAGAAACAGATGGAACAACTTTCTCCCCCGGGCTCCTTAGATGTTCGTGGTCGGATCACAATGCATTTTCATATGACAACCTAGGTCATGTGAATCATGCATCCTTTATAGGAAAACATGTAGATCCAAACTCGTCTACCCAAATCAACATTCTACTAATACCCACATTCCTAGTATTGATCCCTTGGGATGCAACCATTCCAATCCATTTAGAAGAAGACCATCAGCAGACCTGACTTAGGTGTCCAAGTTACTTGCAGATAGAGCAGAAATCATACCAAGATTTGTAATGGACCACGTAGAAACATCTATAATCCTCTTCAATGAAAATACACACTAATTCTACTAGTGGCTTCAAAACATCAACCTCAGCAGATATGAAACAGAAGGGGAAAACATGTAAATCTTACCTAAATCAAAGAAATCGAAGGTGCAAATGAGGCATAAAAAATGCAGATAACCAGAACTCGGGAGAGAAAAAAATAGAGGGAGATGGGGGTGTCGACCTCGAGGGCTTCGATGAGGAGGGCGCGACGAGGAAGGCGTCGGCGAGGAGGGCGCCGGCGAGGAGGGCGCGGGGAGGATGACGCGGCGAGGAGGGTCGCGGCGAGGAGGGCGTCGGCGAGGAGAGCGTCGGCGAGGAGAGCGCGGCGAGGAGGGCGTCGACGAGGAGGATGGCGCGGCGTTGATGCGTCGTGGAGGAGGAGGCCGCGGCGAGGATGAGGCCGCGGGGAGGAGAAATGGCGAGGGCGAGGAGATGGAGCCCGACGCTTGGGGGAGAGGGCGAGGATGGAGCCCGACGGAATGGGGGAGAAAAAAACTGAGCGAGGGGATATAGCCACGGATAGAAAAAAAACCGTGGTTGTATAAAACCTATAGCCACGGTTCTATAAAACCGTGGCTATAGGTCCGTGGCTATAGCCCAGATTTCTAGTAGTGCTCCTCGATGCATCGGTAGGTCTCATGAGACAAACTAGTGTCTTGGCACAATGCCTTGACAAAATCTTATTTGTGGTCTTGGCACAAGGCCTTGGCTACATGGTTATGATAGTATGGCATTATGCATTCCATCATTATGAAAGTGGTTATTGATATTTCATGTGATTATTCGACTAGTAGAATATCAATGTGAGTATGTAAATGGAATTATTTCAATTTACTTTTTCCATAATATGATAAATTTCAAGTTTAAAAGGCTTTTGTTTTAGTTATACATTGCCTTAAATGTTAATGTTTATTTATGAAATCTTCCGCTATATTGTTATCCTTACTGAGCATTAGAGATCACCCCTTTCAATGATTTAATTTTTCCAGGATGTGAAGAAGTATATTATGAATGACCTGCATGGATAATATAATGGGATATTAAGAGAAGATGTTGTAGTTTTGTTTTACTTTATGATGTAATGTAAGACTTATGAATGTATCTAGTGTTTCCAGGGCTACTAAACTAATCGGTTTTTCAAGACTTGTTCTTTTGTGATCATGACAATGCTACGCAATAATGCACTGACTCTGGGTAACTGGGTTCGGGGTGTTATAGTTGGTCTCAGAGGATGTTTAGTACTAACCATGGAAGCTAGATTTAGATAAACTCTGATTTGAGAACATAGCCCAAAGATAGACTTTGATGGTTAGTATAGAAGAACTTCCTAGAATTTTGGTATTATAGAGATTTTGTGAGTTTTCCGAGCAATACATCCCTGTTTGGATACGAGCAGGTAGAGGTGGATCTGGCACAGATGTACCTAGGGGTAAAACCCGAAAACACCACTTTTATCTAGACACGAACGGGAACTGGTGCACGACAATGGGGATTGCTGCACTCTTGGTTACCACACTCCTGAGGGATATGCTTAGGATAATTCTCATTTTCTTTACAGACCGCTATGAAGGGTTATGGGTATATACTTCCTCAAAGAATTTTTTTTATGATTATGGATTATATCCATAAATAGTTCAATTAGTGTTAAGTGTTTTACAATTACAGAATTATGTATTTTGATTTATAACCTAATCTAGTTTATGCCATTGTTTAGAAATGGCGCCTAGTGGAAGGAATGGAAACTGTATCAATGCACACACTCTCTGTAGGGATTTACCTCCTACTCAAGATAATTATTGTGGATCTGGAGATACAACTGGTGATGATCAACTTATTACCATACTGGGACAACTCACTCAGGTTATGAATAATAACCTTACTCGTATGGATAACCCTGATCCGAAACGTGGAGGATCAATGTTAGACCGCTTCATGAGGCAACATCGGCCAACATTTAATGGGGGGTACAAATCCATTATTAGTTGTGCAATGGATAAACTCCTTAGAGAAAATATTCCACGCCTTGGGGAGTAGCGTAAGGGAGAAGGTTGTCATGGAAGTCTACCGCCTCAGTGGAGATTCCGATCAATGGTGGTCACTGATTCAAAACACAATGGAAGATGAAGAAGTATCATGTATGGAGTGGAGGGAGTTTAAGGAAATTTTCTTAGAAAAATACTTTCCGCATGACCATCGAGCAGATATGGAAAGGAAATTTCTGAGTCTAAGACAAAAGGAGGATGAGAATGTCGCAAAGTATGAGGCTAACTTTACAATGTTAGTGAGGCATGCATCAGATTATATACGTAACCCAACAAGTAAGATTGATCGTTTCTTTGATGGGTTAAAACCATTTCTTCTTCGAGAATTAGTCTCACAAACCTTCTCATCGTATGAAGACATTGTCTCATGAGCTATCAAGACAGAAAATGAATTCTCTAAATCTTATGACAATAAAGTAAAGCAAGAGAAGAAGAGAACGGTGGAACAAGAGACAGATAAAGGGAAAAAGTGAAAGAAGGATTTTACATTATGTGATAATTGTGGGAAGAATCACCCTAGTACTTGCCTAAAAGGAATGGGAGTTTATTATAAATGTGGAGAAAAAGGTCACCAGGCACATGATTTCAAAGGAAAGAAAGAGGCCATCAATGTTGAATGCTATAATTGTAGAGAGATGGGGCATTATGGAAATGAATGTCCTAAGCGTCAGGGAAACTTACCTCAGAAAAGACCAAGAGATCAAGGCCAATCCTATGCTGTTACTATAGTTGAAGTGGAATAATTAATGTATTGGTGCTTTTGGACTCATGGATTATATTCTGGTTATTAGAATAATGTGATATATATATAAGGATTGTACTGTAGTATTTTTTGTTTCAGTAAGGTTTTAATATGATGAAGGTAATTATATTTTTAGTATGTGACAATAAGAGAAACTTTACTTTGTTTGGGGAATCTGATAAATTGATTTTGGAATTAAGAGACCTTTTAGAAAAAGTTTGGACAAAGGTATTTTGGATAACTATAAAGGTTGGGACGGATTAAGTTGAACTTTGAATAGTATTTTTAAGGTTAAAACAATTCTGAGGATTATTTTTGGAATATTATAATACTATATTTTTAGGAAAAGGAAAACCTGCAGGGTGGGGCATAACCCGTCGCGTCGGACAAAACTGTAGGAATCAAACCCACAAACATAGTGCGACAAGCCTTTATTACCTACCACTAGCCTACAGGAATTCCCTGGTTATTAAAAAATAGTTTTACTAATCTAAATGGTATGTTTTATTATTTGGAACCTTATACAATTAGGATAAATAGAATATTTTTTTGAGTTCTATTTCCTTTTAGAGAGAAAGATGGGTTTGTGGTATAAAAATTTTATGAATGAATGTGTACATGACAAGTATGTATATTCCCTTACTTTCTTAGTAAATCTCCTAAATAAACTCCTCAAATTTATCAAAGATAACTTAAAACAAAAACGTTGTCAGTTAACTTTTCCAACTGCGGATTAAATGATCGTTTAACCAATCACAAGTTTGTGATTTTCTTGTGGTTAACTTTCTCCTAATCCAGTTTTCTACAACTCACCATCAGACCTTGATGGTTTGTTTTTCATCCATATCCATATTTTCATAGAATCCTAGTATGCGATATCTCGGTGACCTCTGTACTTATCTTTCATTCTTTTAATGTTATATTTTTATTAACCTTATTTCCGATGTCGGTTTTCCACAAAGGTATTTTCTATTTTCAACCTTTTATTTTCAAAGAAAAATTTCAAATTGCGAGGACAAAATTTATTTAAGGTGGGGAGAATGTAAAACCCCAAGTTTTTCACAATACGCCTCTCTTTCAATAATGAAATAGCTTGCATTTTATACAAGTTCGAGTTCTAACACACCGCGACTAATCAATGTAGCCGTTACGAATAGTAATACCCACTTTTTAAAATTATAGAAATTTTATATTTCAAAATGGAGTTCATTTTTGTATTCGTAATATCGAAATTATCCTAAGTTGAATTCTTTGTAATTTTCGGAGAACTTCCAATCTTTTATGAATAGTGAAAAATACTTAAAAACAACTTTTTTTAATAAAAATAATTTATAGTGATAAATTATACTATTGAGTGTTTTAAAATTATAATTAGAAAATATTTTTTCCATTTTATCCAATGGTGTTCATTATAATTAATTTCACTTTGAAATTGGACACAAACAATTGTCAATCTTTTGATATATATTGTTTCTAAAAAACACGCTATTTGTTGTGAGAGAGGGAATTAATTATAAAATTAATTAATTAAACTAATATGTTTGGAATTTCATAAAATAGACATCATTTTTGAATTCAGGATATCCATTATAGTTTAGGGTGAAATTTTGGCATTGATCTGAAAAACATCAATTTTTGAAGAATAGTGAAGCCACTAAGTGGTAGTTAAATAACTGATTTTTTGTTTAAATGAAATATTACCACTTCTGTGATTTGATTTTCAAAAATCCGACATACATGGTTTTCATTAGTAAGTAAAATGTGGTTAAATGGGATTAAAATATTTTTTTGGCGAATAGTAACTTTTACGTTTAATTAATCGCGATTAAAGGTAATTAGTGAAATTTAAGGTAAAAATGATATTATAAAAATATTTAATGACATTTAAACTTGTCCTACCCCTATTGGATGTGTCATGGCCGACCAAGACAATCCATGGGTCAACTTGGGGACCCCATGGAGCCACATTGGTAGGAAAATGACATAAATAACTTTTTATTTAAAGTTAAAAATAAAAATGTCACAAACATAAGTTATTTTACTAAAACAATTTATAAATGGGGTTATAAAAGTAATATTTTGGACTATAAATATTAATTAGAAATATAAAAATATTTCCTACATCATGATATATTTTTTTATAATTTTTAGACATTAAATAAATTAAATTATTTATGACACCATGATGATGTAGTGATTACCTCATTAATTAACGATTTAAATAAAATGAAAAGATAATGTAAAATAAAAGGCTTACACTTGTCCAAAGCCTATTGGATTTGTATATTTCGAACCCTTATCACCTTATCCTAGAATTATAGAAGTGTGGGACCTTTAGAATCCGAAAATCATTGTATAATAAAGTAACATTTCATTACTTTCTTAGAGTGCCCCTCCTCTCCACTTATAAAAGGCCCTCACCACTACCACCTTACTCACACATTGAAAGCCTTTTGGCTCGGCCAACCTCTTCCCAAATACTCTCCCAACCCCATAAACTCTCTTTATTAATTTCATTTATAACAACACCAGTATCCTAAATATACTAGGACGTTGTTATAAGAAGGATTCTAGCTACACTTACACACACCTATATCAAAGGGTTAAAGAACATACTGTTTCTGTGGATGGCGAATTTCTGCCTCACAAAACGATGATTGTTCAACACTCATATAACGCCTTCAAAGGTGGCCATTAAGATGTCACTATATTTATATATATGATATATAATATGTTTATGTTTTACTTATGGTTTTGTATTTTTCATTTATGGTATACATTTATTGTTTCCATTATGGGTAAACGCGATATTTTCATTTTAGGAAGTGCGGACTACCACCCCCTCAAAGTGATTTGAATCATTAATTCCATATGTGGGATGTATAAAGGATGGAGTAAATGATATTATATATGATATTATACTGGAATTATAATATACCTTTATATCATTATGATTGCATTCCATTAAATATGAAATAGAAATGAAAGTAGCGTTCATGCATACGTACGGCTTACCGTCTCCATGAACGGTGCATTTCATTTCTTACCTCTAAATGCCATGTAATATTATGAATGAATGTATATACTGGATATAAATGAGATATATGATATCTATATCATGAATATAATTCTGGATATAATGTATATTTCACCACATGAACAACTTTTAATTATAAGAAGTCTATTTTTGACTCAAGTACCAAAGATCGAGAAAACGTCCGTTATTAACTTAAATAATTACATAATTTTCATAACATGGTTATAAGTGATATTAAAGAAACAAGAAAATTTAAATGGTTCTTAAGAAACTATAAATTAACTCTAGATTATTATTCAGGAGGTTAAAGAGTGGTCGAGTCAAGACAGGACGCAAGGTAAGGGAACTTCTTAACCCAATTTCCATTCTTTGGGTTAATCTCATACTTTCAAATTATGTCATGATATTATTATGTCCTATCTTGTATTTGTACTTTCTATATGTGTAATTATAGTGAATACACATAATATATATATTTTGTTTTTAATAAAAATCTTTGTGAGGGACTTTGTCTCAATCTCCTTTCATTGATGCATATTTGGTTTTATACACAACTTGACTTTATACGGTGTATAAACCCCTTTGACTTTTACGTTTATTGAAAAGGAATATTTTTATATGAAGTGTTTTAATAAACGACAAAATGGAATGTTTTTATTGTCATACGTATGCGGCGACAACGACTTTTCCGCCACCATGGCCATTATTTGGGTTTCGGCTTCCTCTACAAGCCATAAATTTTTTAAAATGAAAAATAAATTCCATGTTTTAATTTTATTTTATTTTGGTATTGAAAATGGTTTTGAAAGTGTTTCTATTATATCAATGTGTTGTATTGATATCTTGTGATTGAAATGTGTAAATGTTATGTTTCCTTTATGCATATTTTATGTGATATGATTATGTTATGGTTTATGATATGTTTAAACCTGTTCATATGAGGAATGCGTTGGACTTAATAAGTGATGGGTGGAGCCCGCTATTTCTCTTCGATGTATCGGTAGGTCTCATGAGAAAAACTAGTGTCTTGGAATGAGGCCTTGACAAAATCTTATTTGTGGTCTTGGCACGAGGCCTTGGCTACGTGGTTATGATAGTCTGGCATTACGCATTCCATCATTTTGAAAGTGGTTATTGATATTTCATTTGATTATTAGACTAGTAGAATATCCATGTGAGTAAATAAATGGCATTATTTCATTTTACTTTTTACATATTATGCTAATGTTCAAGTTTAAAAGGCTTTTGTTTTAGTTATACATTACCTTAAATGTTAATGTTTATTTATGAAAGCTTCCGCTATATTGTTATCCTTACTGAGCATCTGAGCTCACCCCTTTCAATGTTTTAATTTTTCCAGGATGTAAAGAAGTATATTATGAATTACCTGCAGAGATAATATAAAGGGATATGAAGATAAGATGTTGTAGTTTTGTTTTAATTTATGATGTAATGTAAGACTTATGAATGTATCTAGTGTTTCCAAGTCTACTAAACGAATTGGTCTTTCGAGACTTGATCTTTTGTGATCATGCCAATGCTACACAATAATGCACTGACTCAGGGTAACTGGGGTCGGGCGTTACAGTTGGTATCAGATGCAGTTTAGTACTAACCTTGGAAGCTAGATTTAGACAAACTCTGATTTGATCACATAGCCCAAAGATAGACTTTGAGGATTAGTATAGAAGAACTTCCTAGAATTTTGGTATTATAGAGATTTTGTGAGTTTTCCAAGCAATACATCCCTGTCTGGATATGAAAAGGTTGAGGTGGCTCTGGCACAGATGTACCTAGGGGTAAAACCCAAAAACATCGCTTTGAGCTAGACTCGAACGGGAACTAGTGCACAACAACAGGCCTTGCTGCACTCTTGGTTACGACACTCCCGGGGGATATGCTTAGGATAATTCTAATTTTCTTTACAAACCACTATGAAGGGTTATGGGTATATACTTCTCAAGGAAAACTTTTTTTATGATTATGGATTATATCCATTAATAGTTCAATTAGTTTTAAGTGTTTTACAAGTACGGAATTATGTATTTTGATTCATAAACAAATCTAGTTTATGTCATTGTTTAGAAATGTCACCTAGTGGAAGGAATGGAAACCGTATTAATGCACGCACTCCGTGTAGGGATTTCCCTCCTACTCAAGATAATTATTGTGGATCTGGAGATACAACTGGTGATGATCAACTTATTACCATACTTGGACAACTCACTCAGGTTATGAACAATAACCTTACTCGTATGGAGCACCCTGATCCCCAACGTGGAGGATCAATGTTAGACTGCTTCATGAGGCAACAACCATCAACATTTAATGGGGTTAAAACCCATTACTAGCTGAGCAATGGATAAACTCCTTAGAGAAAATATTCCACACCTTGGGGAGTAGCGAAAGGGAGATGGTTTTCATGGAAGTCTACCGCCTCACTAGAGATTCCGATCAATGGTGGTCGCTGATTCAAAACACAAATGAAGATGAAGAAGTATCAAGTATGGAGTGGAGGGAGTTTAAGGAAATTTTCTTAGAAAAATACTTTTCGCATGACCATCGCGCATATATGGAAAGGCAAATTCTGAGTCTGAGTCAAAAGGAGGATGAAAATGTCGCAAAGTATGAGGATAACAATACAAGGTTAGCGAGGCATGCAACATATTATATACATAACCCAAGAAGTAAGATTGATCATTTCTTTGATGGGTTAAAACCATTTCTTTGTCGAGCATTAGTATCACAAACCTTCTCGTCGTATGAAGACATTGTCTCATGTGCTATCAAGACAGAAAAGGAATTCTCTAAATCTTATGACAATAAAGTAAAGCAATAGAAGAAGAAAACTATGGAACAAGAGACGGATAAAGGGAAAAAGGGAAAGAAGGATTTTTCATTATGTGATAATTGTGGGAAGAATCACCCTGGTACTTGCCTAAAAGGAATGGGAGTTTGTTATAAATGTGGAGAAAAAGGTCACCAGACACGTGATTGCAAAGGAAAGAAAGAGGCCATCAATGTCGAATGCTACAATTGTAGAGCGATGGGGCATTATGCAAATTAATGTCATAAGCGTTAGGGAAACTTACCTCAGAAAAGGCCATGGGATCAAGGCCAATCCTATGCTGTTACTATAGTTGAAGTGGAATAATTAATGTATTGGTGCTTTTGGACTCATAAATTATATTCTGGTTATTAGAATAATGTGATATATATATATATAAGGATTGTACTGTAGTATTTGTTGTTTCAGTAAGGTTTTAATATGATGAAGGTAATTATATTTTTAGTATCTGACAATAAGAGAAACATTACATTGTTTCGGGAATCTGATAAATTGATTTTGGAATTAAGATACCTTTTAGAGAAAGTTTGGACAGAGGTATTTTGGATAACTATAAAGGTTAGGATGGATTAAGTTGAACTTTGAATAGTATTGTTTAAGGTTAAAACAATTCTGAAGATTATTTTTGGAATATTATAATACTATATTTTTAGGAAAAGGACAACATGCAGGGTGGGGCATAACCATTCGCGTCGGAAAAAGCTGTAGGAATCGAACCCACAACCATAGTGCGACAAGCCTTTATTACCTACCACTAGCCTACAGGAAGTCCCTGGTTTTTACAAAATAGTTTTACTAATCTAAATGGTATGTGTTAATATTTGGAAACATAAAAAATTATGATAAATAGAATATTTTTTGAGTTCTATTCATTTTAGAGTGAAAGATGGGTTTTTGGTAAAAAATATTTATGAATGAAAGTCTACATGACAAGTATGTATATTCCCTTACGTTCTTAGTAAATATCCTAAATAAACTCCTCAACATTATCAATGTTAACTTAATAAAAAATGTTTTCGGTTAACTTTTCCAACTGGGGATTCAATGATCATTTAACCAATCACAAGTTTTTGATTTTCTTGTGGTTAACTTTCTCCTAATCCAGTTTTCTACAACTCTCCATTAGACCTTGATGGTTTGATTTTCTTCCATATCCATATTTTCATAGAATCCTAGTATGGGCTATCTCGGTGACCTCTGTACTTATCTTTCTTTCTTTTAAAGTTATATTTTTATTAACCTTATTTCCAATGTGGGTTTTCCACAAAGGTATTTTCTATTTTCAACCTTTTATTTTCAAAGAAAAATTTCAAATTGCGAGGACGCAATTTATTTAAGGAGGGGAGAATGTAACACCCCGAGCTTTCACGATACGCCTCTCTTTCAATAATGCAATAGCTTTCTTTTTACGCCAGTTCGAGTTTTAACACACTGTGACTAATCAAAGTAGCAGTTATGAATGGTAATACCAACTTTTTAAAATTATAGAAATTTTATATTTTAAAATGGAGTTCATTTTTATATTCGTAATATCGTAATTATCCTAAGTTGAATTCTTTGTAATTTTCGGAGAACTTCCAATTTTTTATGAATAGTGAAAAATAATTAAAAACAACTTTTTTTAATAAAATTAATTCATAGTGATAAATTATACTATTCAGTGTTTTAAAATTATAATTAGAATATATTTTTACCATTTTATCTAATGGTGTTCATTAGAATTAATTTCACATTGAAATTGGACAAAAAAAATTGTCAATCTTTTGATATATATTGTTTCTAAAAAACACGCTATTTGTTGTGATAGCGGGAATTAATTATAAAATTAATTAATGAAACTTATATGTTTGGAATTTCATAAAATAGACATCATTTTTGAATTCGGAATATCAATTATAGCTTATGGTGAAATTTTGGCATTGATCTGAAAAACTTCAATTTTTGAAGAATAGTGAAACCACTAAGTGGTAGTTAAATAACTGATTTTTTGTTTAAATGAAATATTACCACTTCTATGATTTGATTATCAAAACTCCGACATACATGGTTGTCATTAGGAAGTAAAATTTGGTTAAATGGGATTAAAATAATTTTTTGGTGAATAGTAACTTTAAGTTTAATTAATCGCGATTAAAGGTCATTAGTGAAATTTAAGGTAAAAATGATATTATAAATATATGGAATGACCTTTACACATGACCTACCCCTATTGGATGTGTCATGGAAGACCAATACAATCCATGGGTCAACTTGGGGACCCCATGGAGCCACTTTGGTAGGAAAATGACATAAATAACTTTTTATTTGAAGTTAAAAATAAAAATGTCACAAAAATAAGTTATTTTACTAAAAAAAAATGGGTTTATACATGTCATATATTTTACTATAAATATTCATTAGAAAGATAAAAAGATTTCCTACATCATGAGATTTTGTTTTATAATTTTTAGACATTAATTAAATTAAATTATTTATGACACCATGATGATGCAGTGATTACCTCATTAATTAATGATTTAAATAAAATGAAAAGATAATTTAAAATCGAAGGCTTAAACTTGTACAAAGCCTATTGGATGGGTATATTATGAACCCTTATCACATTAGCCTCGAATTATAGAAGTTTGGGACCTTTAGAATCCGAAAATCATTGTATAATAAAGTAACATTTCATTACTTTCCAAGAGTGCCCCTCCTCTCCACTTATAAAAGGCCCCCACCACTACCACATTACTCACACTTTCAAAGACTTTTGGCTCGTCCAAACTCATCCGAAATACTCTCCCAACTTCCCTTCATTACTCCTAGAAGCCTCACTTTGGGCAGAATTTTTCCCAAGGAAGCCTTTGGCTGAAATCAAAAGAGTTACCCGATTTTAATGTAATGTCTTCTCTTATGTTATTTTGTTTTATTTTTCTTCTCCAACCCCATAAACTCTTTTTATTCATTTAATATGTAACAAAACCAGTATCCTCAATATACTAGGATGTTTCTATAAGATGTATTCGAGCTACACTTATACACACCTACATCTAATGGTTATAGAACATACTGTTTCTGTGGATGGCGAATTTCTGCCTCACGAAACGATGATTGTTCAACACTCATATAACACCTTCAAAGGTGTCCATTAAGATGTCACTATATTTATACATATATGATATATAATATGTTTATGTTTTACATATGGTTCTGTATTTTTCATTTATGGCATACCTTTATTGTTTCCATTATGGGTAAACACGATATTTTCATTTTAGGAAGTGCGGACTACCACCCCCTCAAAGTGATTGGAATAATTAATTCCATATGTTGGATTTATAAAGGATGGAGTAAATGATATTATATATGATATTATACAGGAATTATAATATACCTTTATATCATTATGATTTCATTCCATTAAATATGAAATAGAAATGAACGTAGCGTTCATGCGTACGTACGAGTTACCGTCTCCATGAACGGTGCATTTCATTTCATACCTCTAAATGTCATGTAATATTATTAATGAATGTATATACTAGATATAAATGAGATATATGATATCTATATCATGAATATAATTCAGGATATAACAGATATTTCATCACATGAACAACTTGTAATTATAAGAAGTCTATTTTTGATTCAAGTACCAAAGATCGACAAAACGACCGTTATTAACTTAAATAATTAAATAATGTTCATAAAATGGTTATAAGTGATATTAAAGGAATAAGAAACTTTAAAAGGTTCTTAAGAAACTATAAATTAACTCTAGTTTATTATTCTGGAGGTTAAAGAGTGGTCGAGTCAAGACAGGACGCAAGGTAAGGGAACTTCTTAACCCAATTTCCATTCTTTGGGTTAATCTGCTACTTTCAAATTATGTCATGATATTATTATGTCCTATATTGTATTTGTACTTTATTTATGTGTAATTATAGTGAATACACATAATATATCTATTTTATTTTAAAAAAATGATCCTTGTGAGGGACTTTGTCTCAATCTCCTTTCATTGAGGCATATTTGGTTTTATACAGAACATTCCTTTATACGGTGTATAAACTCCTTTGACTTTTATGTTTATTCAAAAGGAATCTTTTCATACGAAGTGTTTTACTAAACGAAAAAAAGGAATGTTTTTATTGTCGTATGTATGCGGGGACAATGACTTCTCCGCCACCATGGCAATTATTTGGGTTTTGGCTTCCTCTACAAGCCATAACTTTTTTAAAATGAAAAATAAATTCCATGTTTTAATTTTGTTTTATTTTGGTATTGAAAATGGTATTGAAAGTGTTTTTATCATATCAATGTATTGTATTGATATCTTGTGATTGAAATGTGGACATGTTATGTTTCTTTTATGCATATTTTATGTGATATGATTATGTTATGGTTTATGATATG
Organism: Viscum album; assembly: GCA_963277665.1. NCBI lineage: Eukaryota > Viridiplantae > Streptophyta > Magnoliopsida > Santalales > Viscaceae > Viscum > Viscum album. Next base: position 1,423,626,121 of record OY728151.1, read on the forward strand.
TTTAAACATGTTCATATAAGGAATGCATTGGACTTAATAAGTGACAAGTGGAGCCCGCTATAGCTTCTCGATGCATCGGTAGGTCTCATGAGACAAACTAGTGTATTGGCACGAGGCCTTGACAAAATCTTATTTGTGGTCTTAGCACGAGGCCTTGGCAACGTGGTTATGATAGTCTGACATTATTAATTCCATCATTATGAAATTGGTTATTGATATATCATGTGATTATTCGACTAGTAGAATATCCATGTGAGTAAGTAAATGGAATTATTTCATTTTACTTTTTCTATATTATGCTAAAGTACAAGTTTAAAAGGCTTTTGTTTTAGTTATACATTTCCTTAAATGTTAATGTTTATTTATGAAAGCTTCCACTATATTGTTATCCTTACTGAGCATCTGAGCTCACCTCTTTCAATGTTATAATTTTTCCAGGATGTGAAGAAGTATATTATGAATGACCTGCATGGATAATATAAGGGGATATGAAGAGAAGATGTTGTAGTTTTGTTTTACTTTATGATGTAATGTAAGACTTATGAATTTATCTAGTGTTTCCAAGGCTACTAAACTAATCGGTCTTTCAAGACTTGATCTTCTGTGATCATGCCAATGCTACGCAATAATACACCGACTCTGGGTAAATAGGGTCGAGGCGTTATAGAGATTGTAGATATTTATATCATATTTTAAATTCTATATTCATGATATATCTAAGAAACAATGTAAAAAATCCAAATAAGCCTCATGCAATGAACAAAGAAAATATTAGCCAAAGTGAAACATTAACATTGGATCATTAACAAGATGGTAATATAAGATCATAATTAAACCATATAGGATAATAGATATATTAATATTCATCCGTGAAATATTTATAATAAAATTATATTTATTATACATGAATCATGTACAAGTAGGGAGAGTATCTAGACAAAACATAATGGGAATTTCATCTCACTTTAAATTTCAGTGAGACTGGTGTTATATTCACCACTCTGTCCATTTTTGTAGTGTATTTACTGACCCTAATTTTATTTTATTTATATTATTCTGAAAATTATGGGAATCCACATGTAACATTTTAATTATTCTTTCATGGGTCTTATGATTGAAAAGTTTCCAATTTGGTAAAATGTTTTGTCTCAATTTTCCTTCTATGAGACTCTTGTTTTGTTATCCACCTTAACTCTTTGTCGAGTGATACATACTCCCATTTTACAAGTTATATAATGAAAATAAATATTTTCATGCTTTCTTATGTTTTATGTAATTTTATTTTATTACATGGAGAGTATGATCCCAAGTTACCATGTTATAAGAGTATATTAAGTCAATCTCATCACTTTTCAATATTGTTTATGTTTATGCTCCATTTGATGAATTATTATTATATATATCTCAATAAAACTCATTATTTTCCTTATAATTTTCTATTTCATGAAATATTCATTTATTGGTACCATTTTACACTCTTTTTTACATAAGATTGTTAAGAATGTTTCTTTATGAAATCCCGAATTTACCCTCTATTCAGTCTGAAATTTACGTTTTATAAAATAAGTTTCCCAGAATATTTTTCCATTCTCCTATAATCTCAAAAATATATTTTAACCATTTTTTATTTTAAATATCTCTTCATTGAAATCTTATTTTTCTCTTTATAAACCAGGAATATTTCTCTCTTTTTACCGTGAAAAAATGAATGTTCTTTTGACCTTGTATGGATTGTACAGATTTACCCACCATCATTTCATTGAATATTGATTTTAAATTTTAAATGTTTATACATTATGAAATTGTTTTTAAATGTTCTTTCAAGATAAAATGTTTTCAAAAATTATTTCAAACATCCTATATGAGTTATTAATGTAAATGGTTTTAAATTTTTTTCAAGACTCATTCCATCATTTTTCAAAGTATTTTGAACGAAATAGTTTTCAAAACATTTTAAAGCTCTATTTATAAGTTTTAAAATTATTTAAATTAAAATTAAATTCAAAATTTTTTCAAGATTTATTTTTTCTTGATTATTATTTTATATGATTTCTTGGAAAAACGTTCTAAAAATTATTTCATATGTTTTCAAGGTATATTATATGAATGTGATTTTCAAATGGGTTTATGTATTAAAAATCCATTATCAAACAAGAAAGGATTTTTTCCCCATGAAAAGTTTTTCAAAGATATTTCAAAATTCATTTCCATCTATAATGACATATATTTATGTTAATTATTCCTTTTTATGAAATTATCTAATGGTTCTATTCATATCCTTTATACGAATTAGTTATTCTTAATTTCATGGTCTTTATGAAACAATTTTATCCTTCATGGGTTATAATTATATGAAACTTTTTTCTCCTTCATGGGGTTTTCTTGGGATAAAATAATTATGAAACCTATATGTTTTTCAATAGGTTATAATATATTTATATCATTATGATACCCATTTAATTTCTTAGGTTATGATATGTTTATTTATAATCTTCTAGAACAAGTATGTATGATATCATTATGTGACGGGTGAAACCTGTATCTCCCACCTATGCATTGGCTAAAGTTTTATATCTAATTAGACAGACTAAGTTGGTATTAGCAGATAACTCATGCTACTAAGTTGGTATTTGGAGTGAACCTTAACTACTATGATGGCCATGAGAGTGAACCATGACTACTAGGATTGTTTGAGGAGTGAACTCATTCTATTATAATGTCCATGGAAATGAACCATAACAAATAAGATGGACTTGGTAGAAATTCGTTGGATTCTATGGAAATTATTATATTCTTATGTATTTTCCACAATTACATATTTTATTCTTATGTTATGTTTTCACGGGTTATGCTCTTTATTTAATTATTATTCATGTCAGATGAAATGCCAATAATTATACCATGAACTCTATTATGATCATTGATATACATGCTATGAACTTATATAATCGTGATTATGTTCTCATACCCTTATTATTATGCATACATGTATCCATGGATTACCCTTACTAAGTATTTGATCTCTCCCCTTTTTATTATTCCTTTCACCAAGTAATGAAGAATGGTTTTTAGGTAGAATTACTAATGATATATATTATTATGTGAGATGTTGAAGATCTTCCACCAAGATAGAACTTTTTTTCCATGTTTCCAAATGAAATAAACTATTACAGTTCTTTGGCATGTTTTTTTGAAATTTACTATATATTCATTGAAAATGATGGAATATCCATGTGTGTTAAGCATGGTTCTCAATATTTAGTCTCCCTTAATTTTATAATGTTCCCATATCCCTCACCATTGATCTCTGAAGGTATTATTAGGTTGCTTTTTTATTGTAAAGGGTTATATTTCCCATCACATAGCCTTAAAATGGTAATGAAAATAACCCAAAGGGGTTTAGGTAAGATGTATTTCCAATTATATCACCGAAGATTCCTTGAATCATTTAGTGGACTCTCCAATCCTAAAAATTATATCTCCAATTTCCTCATATCATTCCTCTAAATGGTATTGAATAGAATATGATCATTACACTCAATATCATATTGTTATTTTAGGAAATTATTATTTTCAAGACTCCAAAACAATTAAAAAATCAATGACTACGCATTGAATGACTCATTAATTATGGTTTCTTCTTCACTTGTATAATAAATGGAATTTTTTAATTAATATTTTCTTGAATGATTTTTTAACTTATGGATATATTTTTTATTTTATTCCAAAATAACACAATTTAATATGTCACATGTCATGATAAAAACATCTGTATTTTAAATATTATATTATCCATGACATTATAAATTTTCCTCACAATTCCCATATAATTTACATTCATATTCCATGATATGTCATTTTATATGATTTTTTGATCAAATTTAAATTTAAAAAACACCAATAAAAAAATAAAATTACCAAGAAAAATGTAATAAATAATGTTACAGAATCATGGGAATTCAAATGTTTTAATAATAAAGAATATGATAAAATAATATATTACCCCAAGTGATAATATATAAGAGTTGGCCTTGAATTTATTTAAGAATCTCTCTGTGGACTAGTGTATCATCTCAATTGGTTTCTCCTCTACCGCATATTTAACCACCTATAATTATTTTTAGAATCACCCATCAAATATTTTTTAATTACACATACACTACTACAAAAATGGGCTAGGGAAGCGCAACCTTATATTAGATCTATGAAAAAACAGCTGATAAAGACACCCTTTATTAGAGCTAGAAAAGTGCTGATAAATAAACCATGTATCATCTCTAAAATTTTAGCAATGATACAGGGCAACTTTATTAGTGATAAAATTTTAGGGCTGATAAAGGGTAACCTCTATCAGTACTAAAAAAGTGCTAAAATAGGAAGGATTTATCAGTGCTTTTTGAGCGCTGATATAGAGGAGCATTATCAGCGCTGATAAAGGATTACTTTATCAGTGATAAAATTTTCGTGATGATAAAGGTCGTCTTTATCAGCATTTTATTAGTGTTGATAAAACAGTATTACATTTTTTTTATAAATTCGGTCGCATAGTGCACTCATTTCATCGCGACCTAAAGCTCTCGTTGTACTAGAACCCTGCGACTCCCCTCCGCTGCCCGCTGAGCTTCACATTTCTAGACCTCCACCACCCTTGAGCTTCTCATTGCCGGACCTCCTCCACCTGCTGAGATTCGTGTTTCCGTACCTCCGCCGCCCTCGAGCATCTCTTTGTTGGACCTCCACATCCCTTGAGCTTCGCGTTTCCGGTCCTCCTCCGCCCGCTGAGCTTCGTGTGTTGGACCTCCGCCGCTCGTCGAGCTTCTCTTTGCAAGGTCTGAAAAAATAGATGAACCCCCTTGTAGTATATTATCATCATATTAATGGTTTATTTGGCCCATTGACATGATTTTACCTAACAATTATCCAACCATGAACACCCCCCCATTAAACCAGCAAAATTTATCAAAATTCACTCAAAACATCTTTAGATAATCTCTAAATATAAGGATACCAAACCAAGGATCTAGATATACCTGAAATAAGGTAATGATATGTTTAAGGCATGTTTTCAAAATCATTTTTTGATTTTTGGAATTTACTATTGATGAGTGTGATGAATACGTTTCCTTATGTTTGGTAGTTGGTACATGAGAGACCTTAGATTTTTGAGTAATCAAATTGGTTATACTCTAGTTATCCTTGAGGTGATTACTTGAATATATTTTTGTTGTCCCCAAGAAGCCTCGTTTATATTGATTGTCTGGTCACATAACTTGGTGGTGTTCCGTGAGTGAGTCAATTTTCATTAGAACCTATAGGTCAGATATCATCCTATGTTTCTGCAATTAAAATTTGTTTCTATCACCTAATTATTTTAATGGATGATTTTGTGATTATGAGTTACTCCCATTGATTACCTTTATTAATTACTTTTTCTATAGTTTAGTTTTTATATAACCTTGATTATTTATTTTTTCTTTTATCATTACTCCATTATTCTATGATTTTTAATTAGTATTGTTTTTTACTATAAATCAAAATGTGGAATCTTTGGGGAATGTTTGAAATATGTTTATTTTCATTAAAAGGTATTTCTTAATATGTGTGTTCTTATTTTTATAAAAGTATATTAAGTAAGTAAAATAAAATTCCTTGTGAATTTTTTCATTTATAAAAAATTAAATATATATTTTAAAAAATGGTTGAACACTATGTTTTGTTTTTTTAATAGATTGAATGAAATTTTTTAATATATGGAGTGCATCCGTTTGTGAGAGAAAAACTTGTTTTCATTGATGGATGTTTTGTGATAGATCAATGAGTGAGCTGAGACAATGATATATAATTTTTTAGTCTCTTTATTTCCCATGATATTAAATGGTAATCAATCCTTATTTAGTTCTTCACCATGGTGCAGTATGTGATCGGAAAAAGAAAGAGGGAGCCGTCTCGGTTGAAGGATAAATTCATTCCACAGTTTTATATCATACAATAGGGAAATGAACCATGTTTTTTTAACTTCATCACAGGAGAACATTGGACACACATTTTAATATCTTATGATTAAGAATATGATAATGTATTTTAAGGTTGAGTAAATTTTACCTAAATGTCACATTGTTTCATATCTTGCAACTATAATATATAGTGAGGGTGATGTGAATTTTCCATCCATAGAGTCCCTACACCATGTGAAATATGGGTAGAGGATGAAAAATGTTTATGTTCATGATTGATTGACCAAAGGGGGTGTGTCTCAGAATTTTTGGCATGTCATGAAAGAATAACGACCTGATGTGGGAAGGGGATTGTGGTGACTCAACACTACACGATACAATATATAACTAAGATGTTGGATTTTTAGTTCAAATCCATATATCATAGACTAAATGGATGTTTTTTTCGTGTAAAATATCTCTTAAGAAACCTAGTATTGGTGGAAGTATTGATATGCTCATCATCAATGGGGATCAGTGAGTTTACACTATCATAGTGAAGTTTATGAAAAATTTAATGTCCTCCACACTTGGATTCCAGTTTCACTAGATTCTTCCTAGGTATCATCAATTCCCTTAGATCTAACACCATGTCACCATAAAGTAAGGAATGAAGGATAACCTTTTTTTAAGGACAACACCACCAGGTTCTGATGAATTTCTATGTCATCCAAAGCATGAACCCTATTTTCTTCGAGGGGTTCCCCCCTTATTACATTAATTCTATATAAGTGACATTGTATGGAATTGCACTTGTAAGGCCTGATGCCCAGACCACCAAGCTTTCAAGCCTTGCCACCCCTACCAACATCTCTGTCCTCCTCCCTTGCTGAGGTTACTAACTGCTTCTCTATAGTGGTCAGGCCCCTTCCTAGCAGTGTTTGTTCTGTCTCCCTTGGCACTAAGCTTCTCATCCAGTTCCAAATACTTATTGATCGAGAGTTAACTCCCTCACCATCCCCCATGATTCATTACCCATCCTTCCCCAGCCCCTTTGGTTCCTCATCTCCCACTAATATGAAGCTTACCAACCAGAAGGGATTATGAACATGTTCAAAATCAAGGGACCTCAATGAGAGATCATCCTCGAACATCAATAAGGCCAGTAGCTCTAGATCCAATTCCAGATCCATGTCCTACCCATCATTATTATCTTCAAATGTAATGCTCATTGTCTTAGTCCCCATGTTAAATTGGACTTCCTAACTATAGAAATAAAAAAGAATAATGTCATTTTTATTGTTTTAAAATAACACAAAAAATCATATAATAATCACAAAATTCTCCTGGAAGATTATGTTGCATCGATTTCTACACTTTGAGCCCTCCAACAGACATAAATGGGTATTTTGGCACAATAAATATGTTGTTGAGACTGTTAAAGATTGCAATAAATTCATCACTACCAAGGTGTCCAATGGTGGCACCTCATTCCTTATGACTTTTGTTTTTGGAAGCTATGACCCTCTTCAAACTGAATCTCTATGGAGTGAACAAAATACCTTCGATCCCGGCCACCATACATTCTTTGTTGGGGGTGAATTTAACGTTATTTACAACCCAATGGAAAGGAAAAGTAAAATCCCATTCCAAAGGAATGCCATCATGGTGTTTTTTCAATTCATGGCTGGGAAGCGCCTCATTGACCTCAGCTTCTCATGTGACAGTTTCACCTGGTGCAACAACAGTAGGGTTCAACACCACTTATGGAGTCTATTGGATATGTGTCCAGCCAACATGAAAGCCACTATCCTATTCTCGAATACCATGTTTTTTCATATTTCTTGAGTTATCTTGATTCAATCACCCCTTTTGGTTTCCATTTCTTCTTGGCATGAGCATCGTCACCTGTTTCACTTCCACCAGCAGTGGGATAACAACCTAGAGTACCATGAAATGGTTTGTGAAATATGGAATGAACCCTTGTAAGAGTATCAAGCCACCTTCAACCTTAGTGACCTGACCTCGAACCCTGATAGGTGCGTGTTCGCCCCTTCCTCCTCAGGAACCATCACCACCTGGGACTACAGTGGCATATGGGCTCCTTCAGAGTATTCTGATAGATGGAATGATACCTTCGGTTTATTGGATTATTAACACCAGTTTAAGATTTATGTGTGAAAATATACTTATTATATTTTCTTATTATTTCTTACACACCACCACTTGAGTCGAGTAACCTGATTGAAATCCATATTGGTACTTTGATTATAATGTGGATATGGTTTTTTTGTGTTTTTGACATGTGTATGTGAGGATATATGGGTATTTAGGCATGATGATATTGAATGTAGGGAGGATACCTAGGAGTGGTAGATGTATCATTCTTGATTATTCTAGTGTTTGGTCTTGGGTGATCTGAGGAAACTATAATGAATCTAAAGTAATTATATTTAATGAAGATTAATAAATACCGATGGTTAGGCTCTATTAATATCTATTTTTATAAGGAAGTGGTTCTCTTCTACTGCATTTGATTGTTTTGTTTTGTGTACTTGAACCGTAAATACTAATATTTGAGATTCCAATAGGATGAAGATGAATACAGATTGGATGGATGCTAATCGTTTGACATTAGAGTACGAGAATGGAGTGAAAGAGTTCATCTAGTTTTACAAGGATCACACAAATGATCCCTCTCAAATCCATTGTCCGTGTTTACATTGTTTTTATTCTAGACTACATATTCTATAAGAGTTGGAAGAACATTTGATATGTCACGGAATAGATCAGAGTTATAAATGTTGGAATAAACACGGAGAAAAAGCGAATGGAGCTACTGGCTGGGATAAAATTATGTTTTATGGATCATCATATATAATACAAATATGGATAATGATGAATAACATATAGAGGATGTGATTACAGATGTCAATGATGATGAAGATCATATTGAGGAAATGACAAAGACACTTGAAGATGAACTCCGTGATTGCCCCAAATAGATTCATAAGTTAATGAGGTGTGAAAAGATTCCATTGTATGATGGTTGCACTAAGTATACAACATTGTCAACTGAAATGAAGTTGTATAAATTGAAAGTAGGCAACGGATGGAGTGATGTCAGTTTTATGGAACTACTTGATCTCTTGAATGACATTCTCCCAGATGGTAATGATCTCACATGCCGGACTTATGAAGCTAGACGAATGCTACGCTCGATGGGTATGATTTTTGAAAGAATACATGCCTGCTTGAAATGAGGAATATTGTTTCTCAGGGAGAAAAAATCACTTAAACAATTCCCAAAGTGTGGTTCTTCTTGATACAAGAAAGATAAATCCAATCCTACTAAATTTTTATGGTACATTCCAATCTATCCAAGGTTTAGGCGTCTATATGGAAGTGAAGAAACTGCAAGAAAATTGATGTGTCATGTAGATAAAAGAAATAATGATTGGAAATTACGTCATTCGACTGGATATCCTCAATGGAAGAAAATTGATCATGAGTATCCCAAATTAGGAAAATAGCCGAGAAACCTTCATCTTGCGTTATATACAGATGGAGTTGAACCTTTTGGTTTTCAAACTAGCACTCATAGTACATGGCCTGTTATGCTAGTAAATTATAACTTTCCACCATGGTTATGCATGAAGCAAAAATTCATCATGTTATTTTTGCTTATATCAGGACCAAATAAAACTAGGTAATGATATTGATGTTTATCTGGCTCCTTTGATAGAGTATTGGATGTTATTGTGGGATTCAGGTGTTATGTTGCATGATTCTTATAAAAGGGAATACTTCACATTGAGAGCGATGTTGCATGGGACAATAAATGACTTCCCAGCTTATGGAATTTTTTCAGGCTAGAGCATTAAAAGAACTCATGGGTGTCCCATGTGTGAAGAGGATACAGAATCAATTAGGATGAAAAATTCATCAAAATCTATGTTTCCAGGACATCATAGATTTATACCTCATTGACATAAGTATCGATCTTGGAGGAAATCATTCAATAGAATTTCAGAACAACGCGCAACACTGTCTCCACTAACAGGTGATCAACTGTTTGAGAAAGTAAAAGGTTTGAATACTAATTTTGGTAAACCTTTTTTGAAAAACATTACAAAAATCGGTTTGAAAAAGGGATCAGTTTTTCTTGAATTACCATACTAGAATTGTTTTTATGTCAGGCATTTTCTTGATGTGATGAATGTGGAAAAAAATGTATGTGATAGTGTTATCGGAAATCTTCTAAATTCCCCTAGAAAAAAAAGACGGAATTAAGGCAATGATGGATATGGTTGACATGGAAATACGAGAAGTTATGGCTCCCATGAATGGTGAAAATCTAATGTTTCTTCCTCCAACTTCTTATACTCTTTATTGGGAGGAGATATGTATGTTTTGAAACATCTTCAATGATGTAAAGGTTCTATAGGGGTATTCATCAAATATCAAGAACATTGTGCCAATGAATGATTTGAAGTGAAAAGGTTTGAAATAACATGATTGACTTGTATTGATGCATGATCTAATTCCTATAGCTTTACGTTGAATTATTCCAAAGAATGTTTGTCATACTTTAACCAAACATTGTTTCTTTTTCAAAGCTATATATAGCAATGTTTTAGACCCGGTGAAATTTCTAGCTATGGAAAACGAAATTTTCATCATGTTATGTGAATTAGAAATGTTCTTCATGCCAACATTTTTCTATATGATGGTTCATTTGATGATTCAATTGGTGATAGAGATTCGACTTTGTGGTCATGTGCACTATAGATGGATGTATACTGTTGAACGGTATATGAATATTATGAAAGGGTATGTCAAAAATTCAAGTTGGTAGAGGGTTGTATAGTGGAGTGATATATTGTTGAGAAAAAAAATTGAATTTTGTATCGAATCCCTATCTGATGTGGAAATCATTGGTCTCTCGAAATATCGTCACACTAGACGCATTGAGGGTGGGGGAATTTCGGGAAGAGAAGTTGTGACAATCAGTATTACAGATTGGGAGCAGGCCCATCTTTATGTTTTTTCATAACAGTTGGGAGGTTTCTACATATATTGAAACTCACAAGGAAATTCCTAGGTAGTTGAATCCATCAAGGGCTAAAAAATGGTTACCAAATACACATAATCACCAGTTTATAGGATGGTTGCGGGACCATATTTTTAAGCAGTTGGATGAAAATACTAATTAAATTTCAGAACGACTTCAATGTCTAGCCATTGGACCAAGTGTGTATGTATTATCTTATAGTGGTTATGTAATTAATGGTTATACATTATATACAGATAAACATGATCAAGATAGTACCATGAAAAATAGTGGATTTACACTAGTGTCAAAAGCGATGCATGTTTCTGGTAGTAAGGACATAAATCCAATATATGAAAATATGTCATACTTTGGCATTATCAAACTAATATATGAGTTGGATTATATGACATTCCAATAGCCTATTTTTTAATGCAAATGGGTTGATAACAAAAGTGATGTTAAGATAGATGAATGGGGAATTGTGAAAGTAGATTTTAGTAAATAAGGGTACAAAGATGAACATTTTATAATGGAATCATAAGCGGTACAAGTTTTTTATTATCCAGATCCCGCAAACCGAAAGTGGTTGATTGTTCTGTCATCATCCAAAACTACTAAAGGTTCTGATGTAAATTCATTTTAGGGTGATCCTTTTAGTGGTACGTCACAATCATTTCGGAGCAGTACTAATGTAGATGATGTTTTTTAAGTTAGAGGAGATCACAATGAAGGGATTTGGATAATCGAAATAGGTGTCAGATCCCTTCAACCTTTGAAAATAAAGAAAAATAGTTCAATAAAAAGGTAATATTTTGTCTGTAATATTGATCTTATTATCTCATGTTATTATCTTATCATTATTGAATTTATGTATTCTAAATTAACAGTTCAAACACTTTGCAGATAATGGATTCTGTACATTCTGGTGCTCCTAACCTTGAGGCTGAAAAAGTCTCTCATGCTTCAGCTGCTACGGCTACTACTGCTCCTACAGCTACAACTACTCCTACTGCTGCTCCTGTTGTGGCTCCTATTGCTCCTGCTGCTCCTCCTACTGTGGCTCCTCCTGCTCCTGCTGCTCCTGCTACTGCTGGTGCTACGACGGAATCTGCTGCTCCTAGTGTTGAGGTGCAACAACCATCAGCACATGTCATTGATACCATTATAGATGAATATATAGATGATGTTGATATCAATGACATGGTCAGGAATGAAGGACTGACGTCGCAGAAAACATATTTGCATCGTAGTTTGATGATGTTAGCCAATGTTTTTAAGGTGAAAATCAATGGCATAAAATTTGAAGTCAGATGGAATGCATGAGTCCAACATGTGAATACCAACAAGGCTATGTTTTGCAGCTATATCTGAGTTTCCACTTGGCAATGCATATTGATTGACAAAGATTCATGGCAGTATTTTGTGTCTGGACAGAAGGATGTGATATGGTATGAAATTATGGTAACATTATATATTTATTTCTTTAATTTATTAGTAAATAAAATATCAAAACAATGACTTACTCTTCTCAATATCTAACAGAGTACATTTATAGTAGAAGATTCACACAAGGATTATGTACTAAGGAATACAGGGAGGATTCATCGAGGTTTTCACACTATTTTAATAAGATGTCTCTTGAAAGATTCCAATGGTAAAATAAACCCACACCCACCCATTGTCTACGCTCACCTGATATCCCAAGAAGCATGGGATGCATTTATTGGCCATCGTGGGGATCAGATTTTTCAGGTACATTGAGGGTGATAATACATTGTTTGTGGATAATTATATTCATCACTTTGATTGTCAACATTTCGTTTATGAAACAGAAACTCTGTACTGAAAATAAAGAACGTGCATCAAAACCATCATACCCGTATTATAAAGCAAGGATGGGGTACACATCATTAGTAAAGAAAATAATGTGTATTTTAAATTTACAGTAATATTGTTAGGTGCCAAAAAACCACATCATAATTATCTTTCTATGTTTATATGTAGATTGATGAGTCTAAAACAAAATACACTTCCATCCCACGTCATGTGTTATGGATGGAGGCACGTGTGAATAAGAATGGGAAGTTAGTAGATGAGAACACACAAAAAGTGTGGAAAATATGTGTAAGTATGACACGATGATAAAAAGATTTGTTTTAAATTTCTATTACATAAAAATCGTTAGTTGTTTTCCTATATCTGAGAGTCACAGGAATCAGCAACCACTGTAGCAGATACAGACCTATTATCGATGGCTTTGAAGTAGCCATAAAAATGTGTTCGTGTCAGAAGTGATGGGTTTGGGGTGACACCCAGAGTCTATTTTACGAACAAGAAAAAGACTAAGGATAGAAATGAAAAATTGGAACAAATGAGCGAAAAAAATAGAAACCCTTAAAGAATTATTGCAATGGCAGGGAGAGTTTCTAGCAACTTTTATGGGTGGGAAGAAAATGGAAGACAAAACTCAGAAACAACCAGTGTATGAACATCCCACCCCACCACCACCAGCTTTGAGGTGAGCCATTCCCATCAAATAATTGTCTTATCTGTGGTAATCAATAATTTAATAATTGTTCCCATGAAATGTGAATCTGAAAAACAGTAATGATTTTTCTATACTGATCATCTACATGGTGATAATGATTGTGATTTATATCTGTCAACACCCACCTATCACCTTGTAGCGAGGGATACAGTGTTCAAGATTCCAAATGACATGCTGTATAATAGACCACTTGCAAATATCATCTGAAAGTGACGATTACTGTATCTCATGAGCCAAATGTAGAGATACCTATTCCACATGATGATGATGATATTCATACGGTCGAAAAGGCTATTAGGATATTTATTTCATGGACGTCACAACTTGTAAGAGTACATGCAGACAAAGAGGTATTTATTACCTTTTTTTCAAGCTAAACCTTTAACAATTAATGAAAAAAGGGTATGAACCAATGATTGTTGTTATAGACAGAGAAAGGGAAGGTGGTGACAAACATAGGCTCAAAACCATTTAAAGGATCGACCAACCGATCACAAGGATCTACTGAATGCACAATAACACCACCTGTTCTCTATCCACATTTATTATCATTGAAGACTCGTGTGGATACGAAGCTAACATATGGTAATAATCATATAGTGGTTTTCGAAGAGAATATATACGGAGAGGAAAGTCAAGATTTCGTTGATGCAGAAAATGTAAATGAGATCCTTGAAAACAGTTGGCTATGCATCACAGTTGTAAATGTACATATGCGGTATGATTCTATGAATTATTTTTCTAAAATATGATCTAATGTGAAAATTATGAATAAATGCATTTTATATTGTTGACAGAAGCATTTATGAAAAATAGTTGAAGGAATTTTCCCATGATCCAAGATTTGGACTCATTAGTCCTCATTCCACATCAACAAACCTAACAAAATTAGAGCAGTCAAAAAGGTATAAAATAGTGAACGTCTTGCAGAAAACATTTGAAATCAAGATTATAGATGGCAGAGTCTTCCTAATACCAACAATGCAGGGGTAAAAATCTAAAATTAATGCATATTAATTATATTATCCCTTATTTTATTACATATTCATTTTTAGGCCACATTGGTTTCTAATTACGGTGAACATGGATATTCCAATGATTTATTTTCTGGATTCAAAGAAAGGATATCCCTCAAACCGACCACACATGATAGAGTTTCTGAATCTATAAGACAATACATCTTACGTTTTAGGTCTAAACACCAAGTAATATAATTCATAATTTTTTTACGAATGATTATGTTATGATATGGAGGAGTATCATTATCATTTTAAAAAGGAATGAGGATAGGGGCTAAGCATAAGGAGGCGAGAAAGTACTATGTATAGACAAATATCAGGGAATATATAATAAAATGTCACTATCCAAACACATCTCAACAGAAGTTACTTATTCTCCTAATGATCAATTTTTTTGCAGTGTCCAAAAGAGACAAATGATAATGTTTAAAGTTATTATGTTAGTAAATTTATGAAATAGATCATTTTTCATCAATAAACTATCATCCGTAAAGATGTATTTTCAAAACAACTACTATTTCATTTAAATAATTTATTATTTCATTATTTTTATATTTTGCAGTACTAATCTTACTTCTGAAAAGCCTCATACTCAAAAGATGATATAGATGTGGTATGAACCGAGTGGGTCACATACCTGATGGCAGATTATACACAATTACAATGAAGATATGACTTTGGGACATGTAAATTTGGTTGTCATATTTGAGAGGGGTTAAGGGGATCAAAAGATAAAACATTGTCATATGTAAATGTTCATAGAAAATTTTATTTTTTATTAAAGAAAAAAATACTTTCTTCAATGAGTCAATTTTCTATTTTAATAGATGATATGCACTAGAAACATGCATGAATGTTGAACCACTCAAAGGGTCTCTCTTTTATTTAAAATAGACACAATTTGTTATGTGAAAACAACAACTGATGTAAAAAAATATGACCAAACACATTCATATTGTGTTGATCATTTAAGAGAATTATCAACGGGTCCTTTGTGACATGTACGAGTCTTCCCTGCCTAAATATGAGGCACGGTGTGGCCGATACCACTCAAAGGGTTTCTCTTTTGTTTAAAATGGACACAATTTTAAGTGATAACAACAACTGACCTATGGAAATCAGATCAAACCCATTAAGATTGTGTTGATCTAATAGGAGATGGATACACGGTTCCTTTGTGATGTGTATTAGTCATCCCTGCCTCAATTTCAGACACGGTGTGGCTGGTATCACTCAAAGGGTCTCTCTTTTGTTTAAAATGGACACGATTTTAATGAAAAATGAAAACTGACCTATGAAAATATGAACAAATGCATTCGGATTTCCTTGATATTTTATAAGAATGATCCAAGGGTCCTTGGTGATTTTTACGAGTCAACCCAATCTCTATCCGAGGCATGGTGTGGCCGGTATCACTAAAAGGGTCTCTATTTTGTTTAAAATGGACACAATTTTAAGTGAAAACAATAACTGACCGACCGAAATCTTACCAAACACATTCGAATTGTATTGATCCTTTACGAGAATGATCCACGGCTCCTTGATGACGTGTACGAGTCAACCCCACCTCAATCCTAGGCACATTGTGGCCGGTATAACTCAAAGGGTCTCTATTTTGATCAAAATGGACACAATTTTAAATGAAAACAACAACTGACCTATGGAAATCCAACCAAACGCATTCGGATTATGTTGATCTTTTATAAGAATGATAAATGGGTCCTTTGTGACATGTACAAGTCAACCCCAGCAACCCCCTGGACCGCCCCCACCCCTCTGGACACCAACCCACCCCCTGGACACCCCCACCCCTCTAGACACCCCCACCCCCTATAAATCCCCCCCCCGACACCCTGGACACCATCCCACCCCCTCGAAAGCCCCTCGGACACCCCCATCCACCCGGAAACCACCTACCCCCTTGGATAGCCACCCAAACCCTTGAACAGCCCCCAAACCCCTGAATTCTTAATTGAATTGTTTATATACTTAATTAACTTATGAATTATGTGTTAATGGTGTACAAGTATACATGTTGTGTGGGAATACTTGTCCTAATTATATTATGATTTATGTGTAATTCTGTATGGGTATACTCTCTCTAATTAGTTTACTGAGACGTTGAATTTTTTTGCAAGTGTTTGGGTGTGCTGCAAAAGATTTTTTCGTAGTAGCAGATAGGGAATTTATCAACGCTTTTTAGCGGTGATAAATGGAACTTTTATTAGTGCTAAAAAACCGCTGATAATGTACACCTTTTTTAGTGCTAAAGAAGCGATGATAAAGGATCAGTTTATCTACGCTCTTTTAGTGCTGATAAATGTGTGTTTTATCAGTGCTATTTTATCACTGATAATGTCCACCGTTATCGCTGCCGAGCTTTATAGTGCTTTTTAAGCACTGATAAAGCCCATTTTGTGCGCTGATAAATAGTGTTTTTGTAGTAGTGAAAATTAAGGGTAACCAATGTATTAGTTAAGGGTTTTCATAAAATAAACCATGGTCACACGGGTTCTACATGTTAATGGATTGATGGATATCACATTGGCCATTATTTTTAATTAAATACTATATTATTTAAATCCTTTTAAATTATATAAAACTAAATTAAACTATTACATTCATTGGTTTGTAACATCTCACGAGCAGTCACATAAAAAATTACATCTAATTTATAGAATATTTCATTAATATCTTATTGTTCTCTCAATTATGATATTTTTTAATTGATCTAAAAATTAATAGTATTATTAATTTTGTATTTATTTTTATACGTTATTAATCAATATAGTTACAGAGATACATTTAATTCCCATCCCATAATATTATAATTAATTTAAATAAATTTAATAAATTAAATTTATATAATATTAGTAAAGTAAATTTTTTCCACATAGAGGCAACATGGTGTGTACCTCTATGAACTACCCAACATGGTCCTTGTTGTGTTGTGTGAACTCATATGGAATGTATCATACATAGTGTGTGATGTAATTATGTACTGTATACTTTAATGCATTTATGACACATATATATGTTTAAATTTACATGGTTTGTACTACCTTTAATGCATGGAAAGCGCACCACATGTAATGGAGATGATACAGGACAGGTAGTTACAAATTTAATGTGGAAATTAGTTGAAATATTAATATTCATTAATTCCTATAAAATGGTGTTTGTTCCAATTATATTCAATAAAATTTGGTTTAATGATGCAATTAATTTCACTTCGGTATAAATTAATTTATCCATGTATTTCCAAAATCATTGTGTAATCTATGAAAATAGGTATGAATTAATTAAATTTCATGTACTGAATAATCTACATTTGGATTAATAATACACTACATGTGAATTAATTAGTCTTTATAAGAGTTATTTAATTACATCATGTATAAATTAAATACACCTCATGTGAGGTAATTGAATAAATCACATATAAATTAATCACAAACCATATGCACCATAAAACAAGTGAATTTATTACTTATACCTTATGCATTGACCAAATAATGACCATGTATATATTAATTTAACCGATGAGTAAATAAATTACACACTATATTTGAATTAAATGTCAAACATGTGTGAATTAATTGTAAAACATTAATGATTTAATATCATGTCATTGGTGAAATGATAAAAAATTATATGTGAAAAAGTCACACACTTTGTTAATTTAGGAAAAACGATCAAAAAATAAAAAATATTACACCATTTTAGATTATTTTTCAATTCATAAAAAAATTATACAGACTCGATTATTATAAATGTTTAATGTCTTCAATTACATGATACTTATTAAACTTATTTCCTAAAAAAATTTAAAATCTACTACAATTATCATTATATTATTACCCTTCTAAAAATATCAATCCTAAAACCTTCTATCAAAAAAATAGAATAGAAACAAAAGATAAGGGGAGCTCAGATCCTCAGTAAGGATAAAAATTGGAGATACTAAACATAAGAGCGCACAAGATGTTCATATGTTTTGATAATACAATCATGTACATTTTTGAAAATATTCATACCTAAAAATCATAGACCATAAAGTCAAAAAGCATTTCATATCCAGAAGAATGATTAATATGGGTGTTAGCACCATTTGAATCCATCAAAAATTATAACATAGTCTTGAGGAATCCTTAGAAAAGGAAATCATAATCTTGTGAAAATAGTTTTTCAGAATATTTTCCAAATATATTCTCAGGGTAACTAGAAATAATCATTCAGGTGCATCAATATTAGAAAATCGATATTCTCAATCATTTACATTATTTAAATCATCCTAAAATGAGATATTTATACTAAATCCTACTATTTATTGGGGACCTATAAGTTAACAAACCATTAAATAATCACAACCCATTCATATGTTTGTGAAAAAATAATGAATTTATTATCTTTTCATCAAAGAAACTCATATTAAAAAATAGGGATTTGATAATACATCAACATCATAATAATAAAAAACGTATTTAATGAATATGGATGGTATCATTGTATCATATAACAATTGATTCATAAGTAACATCAGTGGATGTTGTCATAAATGAAACAACATTATTAGATCACTCGAATAATTATTAAGGAATGTACCCTTTTAAGTTTGAAATCCCATATTTAAAATGTGAAAATTTGTTTATTATTATAAAATATTTTTTCTTTAAAAATGAAAATGTAAATTTTTTAAGTAATACAGAATGAAAATAGTAGCCATAATAGTTGTAAATTTTATTTTCTCGTATACAACAAAATAATGATTCGGTTTAAAATTTTGAAAAGAAGTAAATCATTTTGAAAAAAGTGATTTTACACCATTTTTTATAATGTAATATATGATTATAATTACACTAATAAATAATTAATGAATAATATAATATTTCTTGAAAATTTTCAAATGGAAATATACACATTTTAGTAGGAGATTATGGATAAAGTGGAAATAAATTCATCATTTCATAAAAAGATTTTCTAAATAATTTTTGAGCATTATTCTTGATAATGAATATAAAACATCAATACAGTATTAAATATGTTTTCATTTAAACCAATATATTTAATAAATGATAAGTTACCCATTATGAAAATTTATTAAAGGAAACACCGAAATGAAAAAATATTATAAAATAAATTCTATACATCTATGGTATGTTTTAATTCATATCACCATGAAATGAAAAACATCATGCCAATAATTAAATACAATTAATATAAATATATTATTTATATAAAAAACCAAAGGAAAACTATATGACCCACATGAATGATGCAATTGGTGAATTTGATATCTGTTTGAGAGAATCAAATATGAGACGAGAAACACTTTCCTAAAGTGTTTTCAGGTATCATATGCAATCAATGATCATGTATAATATATATAGATTTATTATATATCTATAAAATAATGATATTCATATATATAGATATCAATATGTATCATTCTCTTATAAATTCTAATTATCCATTCATTAGGAATTATTTATTAAATTCGTTATTCGGATGCAAAATGGTCAATTTTTGAAGCATGAAACGGTTTAAATGATATTTTACATACACCGTAATCATGGTCTCATAATCAACATAATATTAATAATAAAATATGAATCATCTATTATAATTATTTAAAAATTGTGTACTTATTAAAATTATGTAGAGATGAAAAACTAATTGCATGTATTTGTGGAGATAATAACCATACATACACATGCGTAATGTTTCTACTTTTAAATGGATTGAGTGAGGAAAATAAAAAATATAATTAACTTTCCAAAAAATTATCATATCATAAATATAATATTAATTCATTGCAATTATTCTCAATAGTAGAAATTTAAAGAGGAAATGAAGAATTAATCGCATCGCTTTATACAGGTGGTAGTCCACATATACGAATGAGGGATATTATTGTTTTCAAAAAGTTGTGGTGGTTAGAAAATAAATAATATATTATAATTATTTAAAAATAAATATAATATTTTAAATTTTAATCCATGATAATAACAAAGCAAAATTAAAGTTGATTGAAAATAAATCATATCGCTATGTTGGGAAACTAGTTCATATGTATGCACGAGAGGTACTATTATTTCCCATTTAATTCAAATGTGCTGATAAATGGTTGTAAAATATTCGTAATATCATATTATTATTTTTATTACAATGGATTACTCCTATTACATGTAAAAATATGTTAGTAGGAATAAGAATAATAATTAATCTTTGAGATAATCGTGTAAGACGATTATCTCTTCTTTGAGAGAAGCCACAAGGATCACTTCATAAGCCTTATTAGGATGCTCCGGATAGAATAAAAATAAAAATAATGAATTATATTTTATAATTAGGTATTAGAGATGGTCTTAGAAAATCTTGATTGCCCAAGATTTCTGAATAATAGAGGACATAATATTCTATTTTTATAATAATGGATTGGAAAAACTATGAATTACTAAAAGGATATAAATATAATATATATCATTATCATGTTAGTATTCAAATAATTTCAATAATTTATAATATATTAAATTATTAGGACAAAATACCCATAACCACTGAAATTTATACATGATTTTGTTTCATTTTAAACCGTATCTTTGGTATAAGACCCACATTGTCCATATTTAACTATAGTCATGGTAACATAATTTTTATCCTTTATGGGTCCTAAAATTATATATAAAGTGGCATGTGTCATTGAAATGGAATATGGATAATTTTTTTCCCATTTCCAACTAATACAATTTAATTTTTAATAAATTTTTTGGGTGTTAATGAAATATTATTTGTCACACAATATCATTAATGTAATTTTTTTGAAATTCAATTATTGTGAATTATATGAAAATATGATACAAATGTAATTAGAAAAGAAATATTTTTAATATAATATAAAAATTATAATTATCTATGAAATTCATGTAATACAATATTTCACCAATAAAAAATCATTTGGTTATTTTTAAAATCAATTGACTAGCTTTTTTTACTACCTGTACAAACATTGTATCAACATTTTATAAGAGTTTAGGGTAGTTATGAAATCCATACAAATTATAAAAACTATATTATCCTATAAATAAATTATTTTATTTCAATTTAAACTCTGAGATTCATTTATAACCTATTGTTATCCTTATGGAAAAATAAAATAATATAAATTTCAAAAAAATAAACATTCATATTTAGCCTCCTGTAATAATAATACAATTGTTTTAATCAAAGGAATGTGGGATATAATTTCAATATATTTCTATATTGGATTTTTTGGTCTATAAACATTCATAAAGTATGAAAGTTATTTATGGTGATTTATAGGAATTATCTCAATTTAACATGGTTTTATATATTTTACCCTTATCCATGGTACAAATATTTATCTTAGTAACAATTTATAACGACTAAAATAAAAAATATGTTTACCAAATTTTATCCAAATGATTTTAAATATGAAATCCAATTTTTAATTATTCAATTTATGGGTGGTCCGAAATTAATTTTAAATATAAATGTGTAAAATTAAAAGATGAATTTTTATAGGAAAATTAATTTTATAACCAAAAATGAACTCATACAAAAATAATGTTTACTTTTGATTCATATAGAAGTAATTATTTTATTACTTGTTAATGTATAATTTTACTAATTTACAATCAAATTCAAAATGTAATGGGAATTATAAATTATTTTGTTTTATAAAAAGTATATTATTTTACAATATTCATGATTTTTCACTAATCACTTAAAAATCAATATTTTCGGACAATTAAAAGAATATACAGCCTATGATAATCTAAAAATAGTGATTTGAAAAATGATATTAATATTCTATTTTTTTAAATATATGATATTAATTATATTGTTAATACAAAAAATTTAATAAAAAATTTTTATAAAGAAAAAACATTTTAGAAGCCTAAAATAAATTTATTGAAAATGAATTTCATATTTGATAAGAATTAATAAATAAATTATCATTTTATTACACCACTATACATATTTTTAAAAATGTGTTTATTGAAATTAATTCCTACAAATTAACAACTATAATATAACATACACATTATATAATTATATTTTTATATATATATATCATTGTTCTCTTGAGGATCGATGTTATTTTTTATGGAAAGTTATTTAGCATGATATTATTTTAAAAAAAGTTTTTAGGGAGTTAAATTATTCATACACCCCAAAGTAACTATGGGAAAAATGACCTTTTGTGACGGGGACATCAACCCTTTGCAAATAACTCATTATTTGCGACGGGAAAAGGGGTCCCGATGCAAAATCATTGGCACAGTTTCCCCGCCAAACCGCGTGATTGGTATTTACGATGGGGGTGCCTCCCCATCGTAAATACCTGACACCGGTAAATATTATTTAGGACGGGGAGGCACCCTCATCATAAATAACAAACGGCGGTAAATACATTTTTCGACGGGATATTCCCATATTGAAAAAAGTGTGTTGGAAGGTCACTATTTGCAACGGGTCTCGTCACAAATAATCGACGGCAGTAAATACCTTTTGTGAAGGGATATTCCCCCGTCTTAAAAAGTGTGTCGGCAGGTCACTATTTTCGATAGGTCATTTCGCAAATACCTTTTTTACTATCGATAGTAATTAATGATGCCAAAGGTATTTGCGACGGGTCCTGTGGAAAATGTTGCTATTTTGTACGGGAGACCCGTCACAAATAATCTAACCTATATATACCCCATATGTTTTTTCCTAACTCCTCTCTATTCAAACTTTCTCTGTCTTTCTAAACTCAAATTTTAGTTTTAAAATTTATTTGAGTTAATTTTTTTACATACAGATTTTAAAGGCGTCACCACCTATAAGAGATTATGTTTAATGGTGTTTATGTTTTCTTTAATTTAATATTTATTTCATTTTTTAATATTAAAATTAATTATTTTTAATTAGTGGTAATTTAGTTTGATTTAGATTGTTTTGTTATTAGTATTTATTTGTAGTAATAAATGGAAATTTGTAGTGTTAATTATTAATAATTATTGGTAATTAAGAATTATTAATGATAATTAGTAATGAATATAAATAATTAGCAGTTATTAGTAATTAGTAGTTGTAAATAGCAGTAATTAATAGTATTTAACACTACTTAGTAATAATTGGCGATAAATAGTAATCATTAGTAAAAAATAGTGATAAATACTAATAAATAGTAATAATTAAAAATAAATAGTAATATTTAATAATTATATAGCAATAATTAATAGTAATATATTAATAATTACTAATAATTAGAAAAAAATAGTAAAAATTTGTAAAAATTAGTAAAAATTACTATGAAATAGTAATAAATACTATTAATTAGTAACAAATACAAATAAATATAATCAAATACTAGTAATTAGTAACAAATACTAGTAATTGGTAACAAATACTAGCAATTAGTAACAAATAGAAATAATTCTTAATAAATACTATTGAATAGTAATAATTCCTAATAATTAGTAATAATTCCTAATAATTTTTAATAATTAGTAATAAATAGAAATAATTAATCATAATTAGCAATAATTACTACTAATTAGAAACAAATTCTAATAATTTGCAATAAATAGTAATAATTAGTAATAAATAGTATTAATTAGTAATAATTAGTTATAATTAGGAACAATTGGCAATAGTTAGTAATAATTACTAATAATTTGTAATAATTATTAATAATAAGTAATAATTACTAATAATTACTAATAATTATAAATAATTACAAATAATTAGCAATACTTAGTAATAATAAGTAATAATTAATAATAATTATCAATAATTACAAATAATTTGCAATAATTACTAATAATTAGCAATAAATAGTAATAATTAACAATACATAGAAATAATTTTCAATAAATAGTAATAATTAGCAATAAATATAAAAATTAGAAATAAATAGTAATAAATAGTAATAAATAGTAATAATTAGGATCCATTAGCAATTATTAAGAATAATTACTAATAATTAGTAATAATTAGTAAAAATTACTTATAATTACTAATAATTAGTAATAATTAAACATAATTAGGAATACATAGTAATAATTAGCAATAATTACTAATAATTAGAAATTATTTCTAATAATTTGCAATAATTACTAATAATTAGCAATAATTAGAAATAATTAGCAATAATGAGCAATAATTAGTATTAATTAGAAATTATTACTATTAATTAGGCTAATTAGAATAATTTGGAACAATTAGTAACAATTAAAAATAATTAGTAATAATTAGCAATAATTAGAAATAATTAGGAATATATAGAAATAATTAGCAATAATTAGAAATAATTAGTAATAAATAGTAATAATTTTCTATAATTAGGAATAATTAATAATTATTATCATTATTACTAATAATTAACAATAAATAAGAATAATTTTCAATAATTACTAATAATAAATAATAAATAGTAATAATTACCAATAAATAGTAATAATTAGTAAAAATAGTAGTAATAATAATAATTAGTAATAAATAATAAAAATTAGAAATAATTGGTAATAAATAGGAATAAATAGTAATAACTATGAATAAATAGTAATAATTTGAAATAATTGGTAATAATTAGAAATTATTTGAAGTAATTAGGAATAAATATTAATAATTAGTAATAAATATGTATAATTAGTGTTAAAAAAGAATAACTAGTAAAAATATAATAAAAAATAGTAATAAATACTAATAAGTACTAATAATTAGTAATAAAAAAATTAGTAGTAATAAATACTAATAGGTAGTAATAAATACTAATAATTATTAATAATTATTAATAAATAGTAATAATTATTAATAAATAGTAATAAGTAGTAATAAGTAGTAATAATTAGTAATAATTTGTAATAATTAGTAATAATTAGTAATAATTAGTAATAATTAGTAATAATTATGATTATTTATGATTAATTTAGTTCTAATAATTATAATTAGTAACAATTAGGATTAATTAGTAATAATTAGGATTAATTAGCAACAATTAGTTTTAAATTGGGATTAATTATCAATAATTTAGATTAATTTCAAATAATTTGAATTAATTAGCAGTAGTTGGAAATAATCAGTAAAAATTAGTAATAATTAGTAATAATAAGTAATAATTAGTAATAAATAACAATAATTTTGAATATTTAGTAATAAATAGGCACAAATAATAATAATCAGTAATAATTAGTAATAATTAGTAGTAATTAGTAATAATTAATACTAATAAAAAACTGTAATTAGGAAATGTATCAAAAATGCATAAAACCATTAGGAAAATGTTAATTCTTACTTATTTTTTAATTAATTTTGTCATCATTTTATATAGTATTTTTATGTTAATTACCATATCATTTATATCTGACAATAATTTTTTTCACTGTACTGTTGAGAAGTCATGTTTAGTTTTCAACTATCTGCAACATGCCACAAAATAGATAAAATGATTCTTACTACCAATGTAACCACAATTTCAATATTCAACATATTTCTTAGTTGAACTGCTAGCCCAACATATTGATTCAATGTTGTTAACTAAAAACCCTTTCTCGTTTTTGAAGTATAGTAGAGTAAAGGAAGATCGTGTGCCTATTATGGTGAACTCTCATGATATAATAGGAACATGAGCTTATTCTTCTGTTTTGACTTTCAACAATAGGAAAAAATCCAAGTTAGAAAATTTAGTTAATATGTAGTGTCAGTTGTTCTGCATAGAATGAAAATTGAAATGTGGTTACATTGGCAGTAAGGAAAATTTTGAGACTGTGGGACCTGTAGGAATCAACCACAATTTAAGCTGACACACATTGTGATCAGTATACTAGCTCAGACAGAATGTGACATGTTGATGACAATAATAGAAATAGTTGGAGGATAAGTTGCATTGTTTACTAGAGTAGAAACAATAACAGATGTTGATGTATATGTGATTTCTGACTTATGGAATCGTGAGTTTTTCATACTCTTGTGAATATTGTGTTTTTATTATTTTACTATTTATTCAATTTTTTAGTATTTTATTACATTATTATTTATTTAGTAATTTCGAAAACTTATTTATTATTATTATTATTATTATTATTATATTTTTTGAATATTGAGGTTTTTATTATTTTATAATTTATTATTATTATTATTATTCATTTCTATTAATATAATTAATAGTATTATTAGAATATTAATATTAATAATAATATTATTATTATTATATAAATATTATTTCTATTATTTATATTATTTTTTAATTTTATTAATATTAATATTTTTCATTTTTTATGTTTTTTGCGACATTTATTTTTTCCCATCCCAAATATTATTTCTAAATAATATTTGTTTACTATTATTATTATAATTTTTTTTGTTTTTTGAATATTGAGTTTTTTTATAATTTTCTAATTTATTATTATTATTTTTATTATTCATTTATATTAATATTAACAATATTATTTTTATAATAATAATATTTTATTATATTTATTATTATTATTATTTATTATTGTTTATTTTTATTAATAATATTTTTTTCAGTTTTTTAATCTTTTTTGCGACCAGTATTTTTTCCCGTCGCAAATAGTATTTTTTAAATAATATTTTTTAGTTTTAATAATATTATTCTTTAAATTTTTTTATGTTTTTTTCAACGAGTATACTTTCCCGTCGCATATACATTTTGGCGACGGGCCTGTCGCAAATGAGTTTTATAAAAAACATTATGAAACTATTTGCGACATGAAATTATCCCATCGCAAATAGATTTTTTTCAACGGACTATCGCAACAAAAACAATTTGTGATGTCATTTTCTAAAATATGTCATTTGAGATGGGACCCAATTGCAACTAACCTTTTGCGATGGGTTCCCGTTGCAAATAACCTTTTACGATGGGCTCCCGTCGCAAATGACCTGTTGGAAATACTCATTTCTTCTGTAGTGATTAAAATGAGTCCTTTTATTTTCATATTATATTAGTAATTAGTGGTTTAATATTTGAAGATACATTTTATTAAAAAAACAACACCATAAAAAAGGAATAATAAAACTTCATTTGCAAGGGGAGGTGTAAAATTTAAAGGCTTCCTAATAAAACACATAATCGAGTACCATAATGAGGATAACATTTACTAGAATTGAAAATATGGGCATTGATGTGGAAAATAATGTAATATGAATAATAGATACTAACAATGATCAGAATCATGAGAATGTTAATGGAGAAAAAAATTTAAAATTCATTAAGTGATAATGAATCCTCAAATTCATTAAATACAAATTTTAAAGGAAATGATTTTATTTTTTTATACACTTCTAGGAGTTGAGGGATAATTTTACACTCAAGATACAGATCAAGTGAAAATATATTTAGTTCAATTCTATGTTTATCATAAGAACAATTTCAACCAATTGAAATGATTCGACTAATTTCAACTTAAAAATCACGTCTTTTTCTAATATATAGATAGTAAATAATAGCATTACATGGTCCAATCAAAAAAATTAACATTTAATGGATCATAAGTTCCATTAATGAATGAAAATTTGTTCCTTCCGTCTCTAGATATTTACCAAACCCCAAATGGTAAGAGCGTGTTATCCAATATGGATAAAAGAACATATAATGAAATGAAAAATTCATTTCTAAAACCTCAATAACAAAACCCTAATTTGAACATAATCAATTTCATAAATAGTTAACCATATGAATTCTCTAAAAACAAAAAAAAAATATTCTGTCACTTATTATTTACAAGATCAACATTATAATTATCCCTAATAAATATAAAGCTTTTTATATTATAATATAAAACAATTATCAATACCATGACGTTATATTAACTTAAAATATGTAACCTCTTCCCAAAATAATTAGAATCATCATAAAAAATTAATTTTTCTTCAAAAAAATAATATTACATTTATTGTTGTAATTTTGTTCAACTGAATCATATAATATTCCCAATGTAGTTTACTTTCTCAAAACTAAAATTAGTTACATTGTTATGAAATACCATTTTAACCTAATGGTTATCAATATGATAAACCAAATTTCTCAAAATATGATAAAACTTATTTCCTAATTTTCAATTTTCACATCAATCATCATATTAAAACAATGGATTTTCTATACAATTCTCCAATTTTACAACAAATAGAAATACATTATTCATTAAATAACATTTTCACTAAAACAGATACAATAAAAAAGTGTTCTATTATCATATATGTCCCCAAAAATATCTCAAATCATTATAGAATTCCTTCACATAAAACCTCTAATAGGGTAACAAAAACTTTATACTTATAATAACCCATATATTTATCAACTCATGACAAATCAAATTTATCCCATATAACTATGGATATTCATACGTTTCCATATGTTCTATACTATTATAAATTATAGTGGTTCATAATGAAAATGGTAATCAACCCATGAATTTACCATGAAAGGGTCAATTTTAGTCTTTATTTATAGGACCACTCATCATGAACCGGTGATAATTGAGTTAATACCCATTACAATACCATTAGAGGAATTTCCCATAGTTCAATCTAGACCAAAAATATATCCACAAACCATTATCTATATTGGGATATATTTTATAATAAAACAACAGTAACTCTAATTTACTACATCTAAGGATACACCCCCAAAACAATTCTTATTTTAATGGTTTTCAACAATGTTTTCTAATCAAAATATATGAAAAAAAAATGAACCCTAAACTGATACCAATAGTGGAGACCCAAGCATAATAAAATAATATTTCACTATTTTAAATTAATATTAAATTCATATCACAATTATAAGTGATTATAAACATATACGATTTATTTATTTGGAGAATAGATACATAATAATCTAACAACATAAATGATTAAACGTCTACAAAAAATTTATTTTGGTTATTAACCTTATAAAATTAATATAAATGATTCCTTAAATGAAAATGTGTGAATGAAAACATAATAAATGTTGATTTAATTTGCTTTTTAAGGGTAAACATTGAAGATATAGACAACAAGAGAGAATAACATAATCATTGGATATTAATATATAATCAATTATATGATAATTATAGATAAATACAAAATAAAATCCATCACCAGAAACTACCAAATCAATTCACATAGTGAAGACTTATTAATAATTATTTCAAATCACTAATCGTCATTCGGGATTCTAAATATCTTCATGTGGCATAACAAGTATCTGAAATCAAAATCTAATAAAAACTGATTTTTATAATGATATTTGATCATAATCATATTGAAATATGTATAAGTAATGTTATTAATGAATTAAAATTCCAACATAGAATTTCAAAATCATGTGTAGGCATAATATTTTTTCATAGCAATAACAAGTCATACCGACACTTCAAAATGAGAAGATAATTTTTTTGATCATTTATATCATTATAATCATCGTAGTATGAGGTATTTATTTCACATTACCTATTAAAATGGAGGGATATAATAGAACCTAGAATTAAATAATCATAATATATTTAAAGGTATTCCAAAATATCATAAAAGCATTTTTCAATTTTTCAGAACACATCCTGTGGAAAATAAATTGAGATTCATCAATATTTAATCGTCATAATAAATAACAATATAGTGAAAAAATAATGATTTTATCAATGGTTCATATCACCACTGTAGCATAAGTAATATCAAATGATATTTTCAAATATTAAAATAACACTAAACGATCACTCGAATATTTCATGATGGAAATATCTTATTCATTTTGAAATTACCTACATAAAAGTCTCAAAATTTCTGCAATATTTTAAAAAACAATATATTTAAAGAGAAAAATTTAAAATTGTTATGGAATACTAAAACAAGATAATACTCATGATGCTGGGAATATGTATTCATGTCTAATATGATAATACAAATGTTCCATTTAAAAAATTTATAAAAAAACAAATATTCAAAAATCAAGAAGACTATTATTTTTATTATTTTTTTTACAGTGTAAATAATGGGTAAAATTAAAATTAATAAATCAATATAAAATTGTAAAAAAATTATTGACAACAATTTAAAGGAAATATAGTCATTGAAGAAAAATATTCTCAACCAAAGAGGAATAAGATTAAACATTTCATAAAATACAATTCTTAAATGGTTTATGTAATAAAGTGAGGATAATTAAAAGAAAACATAAAAAACCCATAAATAACAATTGGAAAAAATCATGCATGTGTTATAAAGGTTGAGGGTTAATAATTTCCACATATTTAAATTTAACAGTAATAAGTTTTAATGTAACATAAATCCCTCACATCTTTGAAAAAGTTTGAATCATAACCAATATTAAATAAATAATCTCAAATAAAACATTCAATATAATGAATATAATGATATTAATCACACAAATTATCAATAGGATATAATATATAACATATTAAAGAAACATATAGTGAATATGCAACATGTCTACCAAAAACAAATGCGAGGCAAGAAACCCTTTCCACAAGTCTCATCCGGCATCATATGTTTTCAAAAATCATATATAACCAATATGGATTTTTTACATATATAAAAAATTTATTTATTATACATATAATATATATATTCTTATAGATCATTCCATTATGAATTAAAATTATCCCATTACTAACAGTTAGTCATTAAATAAATATTTGGGTGTAAACTTTTCTATTTTCCATAGTTGATTGATTTGATTGTTCTATGTAACATCCTAGCCCAACTAACAACTCAAATATTATAAGGACTGGTGAGTCACATGTCCTCAAGTGTACCTACCCATATCCTAGATACTTTCGACTTGCAAGAAGGTTTTAAGGATGTGGTAGTGGGGAGGAAATACCCCCATGTTCATAGTCGGACAGTGGTATATAGAAAGCATGCAATTTAAAAGAGGAGAAGTTGTAATAAATAAATAATTGCGATTCAGAAGACTAGTACCATAACTGAATAAATGTGTACAATTTGAATTTATAAAAAGCATGAATGTCTAGTCTATGAAATATTAATACTATAATTCAAGTTCAACATGATACAAAATATAGTGTAGTACATGAATAATGAATGTAAATAAAATACCATAGAATGATCTCCACGAGTATCCTAAGCTCAAAATATGTAATGTTATCCTAACTCCCATGTACACAAACCAAAAAACATGGAAGTTCCATGGTCTTGCAAATATATAGTCTACTTAGGTAGTAATGGTATCTGAGGAGGGTTTGTGATATTAATCTCAGTAGGCCATAAACGACATTTTATATCAAAATCAATTTATTGAAAATTAAATGAATAACTGTGTCATAGAAATTTGATGCATGAAAAAAATAAATAACAAGAATAATTGGACAAGGTTCCATGTGGAAACCCCCAAAACTATAGGCTTTGGCCTAAGTCAGTGTTTCTAAGATGAGAGAACCTTAAGGTAAAAGTGAGTAAGGCAAATTGCCACCAGTTAGACTATCCTCATGGTCATGCTTGTGCTGGGAGACAAGTACCATAATTTTTTATAACAATAGTCATTTATTATTTCGAAACATTCATTTTCCTTTTTTATTTCCATTTGAATTCCATGTATAAACCATAGTAAGACACCAAGATCACGCCAATAACAATCCGAGATGACATTCCATGTATCACTCGAGAGATCATGACATAACTGATGACAAGGATCTGATATGTGGTAACCCATGGAGGAAGTACCACATCTCACTCTAAATCCATGTTCAAATTCAAATATTAGCCTCTGATTCTGTACCAAATATGAAAAATAGGGTCCCGAGTCTCTCTCTAAGCATGTTGTAATAAAAAATTCATAGATCCCATCAAAGGGGTTGCTCCTAGGGTACCAACATCACTCGTCTAGTGTTGAATATAGATAAAGCTCAAAGAGACCATCTAAAGAATACTTCATGTCCCCCTGGTATAATTAATAAACATTATCAACTCAAAAAGAAGTCATTAGATCCCATCCAAGGGGACCTTAATTCAGACCCCCTTATATCACCCCCATTAATCAGGCATAGAATCTTGCAAAAAAAATTATATATATATGTACAATAACTCAAAAAAATACTATTTCATTATTTTCAATAATTTATATTACTGTAGGCATATTGGTCATTCTAAGAAAAATTAACCACCACTTTATACTCTAGAATACAACGTTCATCATCTGATGGGTTTTATTATAAAATCAAGAAATTTAATTTCAAAAAGTCATGTCATTTAATTAAAGGATCCAAATTCAACTCAAGGCATAATATATATATATATACACAAATATCATATGACACAAGTTTGAGTGTAATGAGAGACATAATATAAAGGTAGTACACACATAAAATTTAAAAACATGAAAATAATAAATGGAATATGATTTAAATGGAATTAAAATGTCATTAAGGAATGTAAATATGAAATGGATACCACTATAAGAAGAAGAATAAGGCCAAGCCAATCAATTTGGAACATGACTCATTCATTAGTGACCACTCAATGATGATCCTTCCAGCCACTGATAATATGAAACATTGCATATACATAAGGAAACATGCCCCCCATGTACATATTCTCATGGCCATTAATATATAGAATGGGAAACCTATATATTTGTTTATATGAATTTATCCATTAACACTTTAATATGTGTGATTTTCTCATATATATACATGAGAACACCTAGCCCCAAATATTTATTTCCATGATACCATGGAATAATATTTATATAATGGAGGAACTAATTTTATATATGACTACCTATTCATATTTGGTAAGTCACCTTTTACCCTTGAGAATTGAACCCACCTCATGGATGACAAAATGCAATACAAAAATTATTAGATAATCAATATTACAAAGGAATGTTCCAATGAACTTATATAAAATTATAACAAGCTCAAAAACTATGAAAAATTAATATATAAATTGATAAAAAACCATGAAAATAGGAAAACCTACATAGAAATATGCACAAAAGAGACCCGAGAGGTATAAATCATTCCCTAATAATAGATAAAAAAGTTAAAAAAATATAGATTAAACTCAACCCTAATGTTCATCTGATCTTGGTCAGGTGACATGGAGAGGAAAAATATGACAAAGAAGGGAGGAGAAATGAGATAAGACCATACATAAATGATTCTAAGGGTATATTATGAGGAAATCTGGTAGAAACATCATGAATAGAAGAGGTCGAGTAGAGATTCACACTATAAAAAAAGCATTGATGAGGAAAGTAAGATCGATTCTAAGGAAAATGTGAATAAATATCAAGGTGTAAAGAAATTATAGGTATCTAAAATCCATTAATGTGGTAAGAAGAATCAATGGAATTGATTTATTGTCACATGGATGTTATTTAAATTTACAAAGTAGTGTTATAAAGAATGTTAATGTGAAAATGAGGTTAATGTCCTAGTTAATGAAATTTATGAGAATAGGATGCCAACTAATTCCCCACACACACTTCATTTATTTAGTATTATAGAGTTCAGTAATTATGAAAATCAATGCCCCAATCTATGTCATAATGTGGATGATAAGAAACAAAAAAAAACAAATGAAAAAGAAAAAAAGAGAAAGCTTTTTAAATCACAATGAATGAAGTGAATCATGAAAATTCCGTCACACATATTCTCCCCTCTTTAGTTTGGAATTACATGATTAATTTTGTATGAATGAGACCTATGAACATAATAATGTTAATAATTTATTAAAATTTATTCTTATTATCTCTATCTACATGGATTATTTAATAATGAAATCACATTTTATGTTATTTTGGAACAAATATGAACTGAAGAATCCAATGAAAATGTTTTTGAATAAGAAAATACCATATATAAGGAAGAAATGGTGAATTATTTTTTGGAAGTGTATATGTATCCATGTATTTTTAACTTATGAAATATGAATACCATCATGGGTATATGAGTTTATGGTTTATATTAAGATCCATTTAATTAACACAACTTTTGTGGTTTATTGTGATTGACGTTTTTCATGATTAAGGATATTTAACGAGATATTTATTGATCTACAAAACATTGGTTTTGAATATGTTTTAGTGAAAAAATTAATTGGGAAGTAATGCCTGTATATATTTTGGGCATATTATTAATGGAAACAGTAACCTTCAGGGTTTATAATTTCATTTTTTTTTGGTAATTATGTAGTTTATAAAACAAAATTACGATTTTAGGACACGTTATTTCTACCTGAAGAGATTTCTCTCTGTATATATTTTCAATAAGATACATTAAAAAATTGGTAAGGTACCATGGAGAAACACATAAAATTATAACTAATTGGGATATGAATTTTACATAAAATGTTTTTATGTTGTTGTCAATGATCTCTTGTTATAGAGGTGAGTTTCTATACTATGTATAATATTCAAATATATTGTTAGTATAGGAGAAAAAATCAAACCCTATATGATATTCTATGATATTTTTATTTGAATAAAAAGGTGGTCTGTATCAACAACATTGTCAAGATAATTTTTTCGACAATAAAAAATTTAAATCATCACTTCAATATTTTCTTATTAATCCCTATATGGAATGATGTGTATAAATACAATGTAGTAAAATGAATATCTAGAAAGAATGATATTGGGACAAAATATAGATGCTAAAATTGTAGAGAAGGCTAAATCCATTTAGAAACTTCTAGTGGTATAAATATCTTTATAGAAATGTTAGGTATATAATAATAAATTGGATTTAGAATTTTATTTTTGTGATAAGGTGTTTCAATGAATTTATTAGTGGAGGGAATAAGAGAAAAATAAGCTCTAGGTATATCTATTCCTTTGAAATTATAGACAATATCGAAACCATATCATATTAGTTGGAGTTTCAATCGAGCCTCTGTAAGGTTCAAGATGTGTTACATGTATATCTCCTAAACAAGTATGTAACTGAGCTATAATAGGTACTATCCTTATTGGTTAAAACCGTTCAAGAATGAACTTTAATATGATGAACAACTAATGGAGATTCTAGATCATATAGAGAGATCTCTAAAAATAAAAACCCCTCACATGGTTAATATATTTTTAGTGAATCCACAATATTGTGGATGCTATATTGGAACTTGATGAAGTAATGAGGTAAGATTATCATCGATTATTGGCACCAAAGTGATGAATTTCAAAGATGAAAATAATTTTATGATGGCTATAATGTAACACCATTAGATTTTGTGAAATATCTTTTCAAAAAAATTAAATATTTGAAATTGTTTTCAAAGACAACATAATTTTTAGATTTTTTTTTAAAAAAAGTAATTTGTATTTTTTTACATGAAACAACATGTTTGTCTTGCGTTACACATAACACCATGATTAATAATAATATTACATGTTATTTAAATATTATTATTTAATATGATAGTTTAACATAGACATTGGAGTGGTGGGTATGAATTATATTAACTAAAATATGAAATTATAAGGTTTAAACAAGTATATTTATATAAATAATAATTTTTTTACCAACTCATTTGAAATGAAATTAAAAACCATTTTTAAATAAAATAAATCATTTTCTCAAAAAACTATTTTATGCACACAAATATGTTTTACATCAAGAAATTTAAAAAAACACCTTTGGTGAATTATTTAATGAGATTATTATATTATATTTTAAATTAAAGGTTTACCATTCATATTATATTATTACTAGGTAATATATTATAATAATTCCAGATTTATGAATAATTTGTTTTTCTATAAATAAATTTTATTTTATTTTGGGAACTTATTTTAAAATTAAATTTGAATAATTTTAAAATATTTATCTAATAAAATAAACTTCATTTTTGAAGTCATCATCTCTAATTGATCTTATATAACTATTTTTTTAAATTTTCTAAAATGATATATTTTTCAATGAATAATGAAAAATACTGGTTTTTATTATGAATTTTTATTTTTTTGATGAATTTAATAATAATAATTTTTTTTTGTTCTTGAAAAGTAAAATTAGATCATATCTATATTAATATTTTTTTTCTCATTTTAATTAATTTAATGCTGAAATTTTATGTTAAAACAGTATAAATATTTGAAACTTTTCTCTTTACAAAACAACGTTTTCAATTCTTCTATTTGATTAATTTTGAATAATATATATACACCACAATGAATTAATTTTTTAAAAAAGTATTGAATAAGTTAAATTACCATTGTTAATATTATCAAATAATGTATTCTAAATTTCTTTTCCATAATGAATAATAATAATGGTAAAAATTAATTTTTACAGTTAAGGTTAAAACAAGTTTACAAGTGGGTAAATTTAAATTTATATGGTGTAAAATGACCTAACAACATATTGAAAAACTATATTATGGAAATATTTTGAAACTATAACCTCTAAGGATTTATTATTTCTCATTTAGAGCCTTTTTTAATTTGAACAACAGGGGTAAACCATATTTTTCTAACATTATAGATGTGCAACTCACCTCACTTATAAAAGGCCTCCCATGTCATATTCCCCTCACTCTTTCAAGACACATCATTTCAAAAAATAACTAAAATAATCACTTCTTTACTTCATTAATATCCCCTTTTGATCCTTATTTAGGTCATAAATCTAACAAAGAATGGCATTTGGTGGAACAAAAAAATAATTTTGAGAATGTGGTAACATCACTAACCGAGCATTTTATATTTTTTATTACTCCACCTAATAAAATTAGTATTTAAATATTATGAAATAATAACCACACTATTATACATATAATGATAATTTTTTTATGTTATAATCATGACCAACAAACTATATCCTCCTCTCTCAAATGGGAATGTAATCCATTGATTGTGTGTATGACGGACTGTCGCTTCACGAACTGATATTATTTATTTTCCATCACCTCATTTCAAGGATGGATTAAATGATGTGTATTATTTTCATATTTTATATTAATGATAAAAATATACTTAATTAATTATAAAATCATATAAAAATTATTACATTGCATTCTTTAAAGAATTTTATAACGTTGTTCGTGAATACAACAAACTACCACAACACAAAACAATGTGATTTCTTTTAATATAAAAGTATTATTGTATGGTAAATACATTAAATTTAATTATTATCTCTGATATATATATGAAAAAAATTATACTATAATGTTAATATATTATTTAACTTTATTTCTTTTCATCTATCAAGAAAATGGAAATAGTGTTCATGCATACGTACTTCAAACCGCCTCCCTGAACAGTGTATTTCAAATTCGATGTCTTACATTTATGGATTAAAATAAATAAATTTATACTGAATATATGAGATATTTAGGTAATTTTTATAATTATGGATATTATATATAAATTATCAATGTAATGGGATTAATAATATCCAATCTAAACATACACATAATAAAGGGAACATTTATTTTCTCAAACATGATTTTACCAAATAATTGTCAAGAAATGGGTAGAAATAGGTCATAAGTAAATCATATATGGTATAATATATTTAATTATTTCTATCTATTAGATTTATTATAAAATGTTATTTATTATACATGAGTTTCAAACATGTATGAAGGATGTCAAGAATTATGGTATGAGATTTTCATCTCACTTTTTACTTTTGTGAGACACATAAAATATTCACAACATATTTTTTAATGCGGCGCATATACCAAGCATTAATTATTTATATTATCTCTATCCTAAAATAATTTATATGTACATATCCATTTTAGGATATCACTTTCATTTTGTTTACGATTCAATTGTTACTAATGTGGTATGGGATTTTTTGTCTCATTTTTCTTCCTTTGAGACATATGTTGTGTTATACACATATATTCATTTATGATGTGCATATTAATCCTCTAGGAAATTTATATAACTAATATTATTATTTTCATGATATTTAATGTTTCATTTTTTATTCATTAATGTAACCTATTATTCAAAATATACCATTATAATAAATGTTTGATTCCATATTCTTAATATTTATATGTTTTGTTTATGTGGTTTTTTATTATGATAAATTATTATGATCAATAACTCACAAAACTAATTAATTTTTTATCCTATTTTTATATATTATTAATACATTTTTTTCTATTATTCTCCTTAATTTATCTACTCAAGAGATCAAAATAATGTTTATAATGAAAATAAAATTTATTTCTCTCATTTGTCAAAAATCAATTTTCTTCCCAAAACATATTTTCAAATATTGTTTTCGAAAATGTTATAAAAATTGTAAAAATGGATTATTAAATAATTTTTTATAAATTTCTCTCTTGTTACAAATTTTTTTAAAGGAATATTCATTTTATATTTGAAACAATACCTATTTGGTTATTACCTAATATGTTAAAGTAGTCATTGTTATACCATATATAGAAAAATATAATTTATTTTCATCATGAACAATATTTACCTTGGATATCCCATTATAATTAGTAAAAACTAACGTAAAATAAAATGAATTTTACATTTTTTATGTTATAAAAATTATTCTTTAATGCGTAATGTCTATTTTCCTAACGAAATGTTCTTAGTTATATTTTGAAAACATTTTTCATATAAGATGAAATACTTTGATGTTACATATATTTTACTGAGGATAATATTTAATTATTCCATCCTTATTTTTTATCTCAATGGTTAATTCTTATTTTGATTAAATTTTTATAAAACCCATTTATATTTTTTGTGTTATGAAAAGTTGAATTGATAAAATGTTTATGAAATCCATTTTCTTTACATGTGTTATGATTTAATGATATAATATATGTATTATTGGATTTTTGAAAATATACACATGGTTATCATTTGGATATGATTGAGTCCTAAGTATACCTCCAATTCATTAGGTAGTGCATGAAATCTCATTCTATAACAATGGGATATATGTTAGTGGTCCATATAACCTATAGGAAACAATTGAGTCCTGATATACTAAAGGAAATGTGTGCATCATTATCCAAAATTGGAATCATTGTATAATTCCTCATGCATTTCATTTACGGTCATGGAAGATAAACATGATATATTAAATGAATTTTTTATATTTTTTAGGGTTCAACACTTTTATATATGATATTCTAGTTTATGAATTATTTTTGATGATTTATCACTCTTATGGATAATTTTTTTCGAAATTAAAAAGATATATTAGAAAACTAATATTTATTATTTTTTATAGGTTTGGAATTGACATTGTATGTCATTTCTTGATCAAATACTCATATAATTATATTATTCTTTCACGTGATCATATATTGATATATAATATGTTTAACATTACTAAGAATCTAAAAATAACCTTTTTATGTTTCCTTCTCTAGGTTATGAATAATTGAATAGGAATGGTATGCCTCCGTGGAGTACTATATGAGAAGATCATTGTTGGATATGATAGAGATCATTCACGGAATAAAAATAATGTCTTTTTTGTCTCCAAAAACACAAAAATATGGAATTTATTAGGAGTGTTTTTTAAAATGTAATGAATATTAATCTAAAAAGATGTAATTTTTCTTTATGAAATTCCTGGGACCCTATTTGATGATTTTCAACATAAAATTATTAATTTCATAAAAAACAATTATATATATATTTTTATATGGATTTTACTATAAAAAAATATAAAAATTTATATTCAAAATAACACTCATCTATTTTTTATATGTGAAAATAAATTAATAGTATGGTTAAAATATAAAATATAATTTTCCATTTTCAAAAAAAGAATTTTTTTCTAAAAAAATTCTTCCAAAATATATTACCTTTTATAATATAAAAGAGACATTTATAAAATATAATATTTTAAATTTGATAAAATTCATTCTGTATTTTAAATTAGGATATTGATTTTGACAGGTTCAATATAATTTAATGCTTAAAAAATAAACTACCTAGGATGAATTGTGATATGTATTGAAAAAGATATATATAGTGGATGTGGTATATGATGAAATTGACTAAAAACAATAAAACATTATTAAGAACTTGTATTGATAATTAATAATTGGAAAATATTCATTTCAATACATTATGAGTCACTTTCCACCGAAAATTTCATGCCTTTATCAATAAAAAATTGGCATCTGTAAAAATTACAGTCAAACATATCCATATAAGGGACTACACTATATATAATAAAATATGCAATGAAGAATTATATTCCCTTCATGAATCATAAAAAAAATCTCTTCTTAGAACATATCCTTGTTGGGAACCTTTATACTCAAGTGGGAGTCCCGTGTCCATTTTTTTAAGAATGCTTCAATGTAACAATTTAGTTCCACATAAGTTGATACTATTTTAATATAATTTTATTTCCAATATAAAATAATTAAAATATATAAAATATGATTAATCTATTTAATAAATACTATATAATGTCATTCTGTATATATACGAAAGATATAATAATGAAATAATGATCTAATTATAATAAATAATTTATTTTTTGTAATTCATGTCTTTGTTAGTTCAATAAAATACCTAAATGATGGAACAATATTTGTATCACTGTAATTTTATAGGATTATAAAAAAATAATTTATAGATTTATATTAAATTATTTATTAAATTATTTTATTTTTATGTTATTTTAATTTTAATACCTAAATGAGCATTCTTTTTAATATAACTCTTCACAATCAAAAAATTGAACTCAATGAAATGAATTTTGAGCATTATTTACTATTAATTATTGTACCCACTAAAAAATTATCCAGAAAAAATACTATTTACATCAATATGATTCTATTACCATGACATTTCAATTGATGATGAACTCATTATCATGAAATTATAACAGAATCCACCAAACTATATAAGGCAAGAATTATTAGAAGAACTACCTTTTAATGATTGATTGGAGTCTTGACCAACAAATAAATGTGTAATTAATTATCAATAAAAATGTTTAATTTAAATTATATACAAATGTATCTAAATTAAATAATTTAGTAAATTAAAAATTGTTATATAAGTATTAATAACATGTTTGAGAATGTTATGATTTAATGTAAGGATGTTTCTCTCTATCTCTATTCCTATTTCAGATTCATTATGTCTTATTATTCAATGATAAATATTCATATAAATTTTAAAAAAATAGTATTTCCTATTTTCTATATATTTTTATATATTTACATAACATTTTATTTTTTATGATTTAATCTCTTAATGCAACATATAGTATGGCATTTATAAGAGATTTACACACTCTCTCTTCACTATTATAACTAAAATTCTTACTACTTTATATTTCTACTCTTATATATTGTACATCATTGTACGAACCCAGATCTTATTTTTAAGTATAGATCTTGATTTTGGGTTTTTTAGGAAAACGGAAGATACATTGTTTTTCTAGGTACAAGCCGTTTACTAGCCGTGTGGTGACCTGGCAGAACGCTTTAGTTAAGGGTCAGTTAAGGATAATAAATGGAATGTATTTTTAATGAACATGCTGTGTAGTTTTATTTTTATTTGATATATCAATGTGGGGTAGCGTCTCATATCTGGAAATGTCTTCTTCTTCCCATGGTTTGTATTGGTGTGCGACAGAATGGCCAAAAAACTCGGATCCCCTCCAAATTCATCATTAAATCTCTGATTCAAACAACATCTGGTGCATCGTAATCCCACAAGTGAGCTATCAATAACCACATATGCTTTTGTGTTGATTCCTCCCCTCTTTTGAGTTATACGTGGTTGGTTTATTTTAATCGGTTTATAGATCTAGGCTGATATAAAATGATTCAAGGGATGATGTTCAATTATATAGATTATACGACATTGAGGTAGGTGGTTTGTTCCTTTTGTAGAGTTTTCATGGATTATATATGCTTAAAGTTCTTCCTACCCACGTTTGGGGAATTTCTTGATTTGGAATTTAACCATGTTTTTCAATTTCTATGGATTATTTAATTGACAAAGGGTATTTACTTATCAGTATGGTTAGATACTTTTTTATGGGACACTCATGGGTGTGTTTACCTTGATTGATTGTTTGTGTCTTTTTTTTCTAGGATTCCTGCTACATATTCATTGTTTTCTAAGCCTTATTTTGTTTGGATTGAGTTTTTGATTACATGAAATACCTGTGATATGCATTGTGAATGTTGAACAAGGGGATTGGACTGTTAGAGCTTCCCAAACGGGGTAGATAATGAGATCTTCCTAGGAGGTCATTTATTATTGATTATGTGAATCTTGATCCACTATTTTAGACAGTGAGAGCTTCCCAGGTAGTCATTTTTAATTTACTGATGTTATGTTCGACCAAATGGGTCAGACCGTGAGAGTTGTCTAGTTAGTTATTTATAATTAATTATGTGAATGTGGACCAAAGGGTGTAGTCCATGAGATCTTCCCCAGGTGGTTGTTTATAATTGTTTGATAGCATAATAGCCCAAAGGGGTTATATAATGAGAGTATTCTTAGAGGGTTGTTATTAAATGAATTATTGTTATGTTAGACTTGTAGATTAGACTATGTGAACATTCTTAAAGGGTTGTTAGTGAACAATATAATTATTGTGAAGAGTCTACCAAGCCAAAGTAAAAGCTTGGATTAAGCCTTACTTGATTGTGTATATGGTCTTCTAAGACATCTGTTTGTTACGTAGAAAAGGGATATAGAGCTTAGGCTAGATCTTGGTGTTACATGATTCAACCTATTCAAAAATTGTTAAACGTAAATGAATGTAATTGGAAACTATAGGATTGTTTACATTTGAGAACATCATAGTTTATTGGTTCATTTTTTTCATATTACCTAATATATATAAATTCACTAACATTTAGGCACAAATAATTTGGTGGATTCCAAATAGGATTCATCTCACAACTCTTTGGGTCATGCTTTTGGCCCCAAACCGATTATATGATTGTAGATATAGGTAAGGTCAAGCGCCCTTCTTCATCAGGTACATGATTATAGTTGGAGCTTGAGAGAATGGTACCTAGCTAAAAAATGCGATGCTATTGGTGTTTATTGTATTCTCTATACTTTGGTTTCTGTATTGTATTTCAACAATTGTGAATTGTTTGGACGTTTTCATAGAGATATTTATCATGAATCATTTATATATATTCTCCAGTTTTATTATGATTATCTATCATCTTCTTTTATTCCAATTTGATATTAATTCTTCCGTCATTGTTCACTGTCTAGTTTTAACTACGTATACTCTACCAATGAGGGAATAGTTTTCCCAT
Organism: Viscum album; assembly: GCA_963277665.1. Classification (NCBI taxonomy): domain Eukaryota; kingdom Viridiplantae; phylum Streptophyta; class Magnoliopsida; order Santalales; family Viscaceae; genus Viscum; species Viscum album. The sequence continues at coordinate 1,423,669,918 of OY728151.1, forward strand.
TATCACATGTTGGCCCTCACTGCTAGTCGGAGTCCTCTAGGGTTTGGAGAAATACTCTTGATGTAATGTGACTAACTATGTTTGGGATTCCCTTGTGTGGCACCTAGATCAGAGAAATATCAGTGTCATGTTAGAGCAGTTTTCTTTTCTGGATCTTCAGAATATTTAGAGACATTAGAAAGGGATATGAAGAAAATAGAGTTTGGTAATTATTTTTTCTTAGGAGCTGCTAAACCATGTATAGGGAAGATCCAAGTTACCTTGAATATTGAAATTTTTATGGTTTTTTCTATTGTTACAATTTATTTGATTTCACTGTTGGGTGATTTATTTGATTTTTTCTATTATGATTGATATAATTATGGTTCTATTTATGTTGCAACCTAATGATATGAGGGTATTCTTTCTCATTCATCACATAGGCACTTGCTAGAGATCACACATAATGCATTCTTATAACGCAATATAGGGTGCATTACTGATTACATGTTGTAGTGATAGATGTTGTGATAGATATTCATGATATTATGATAGGTTACATGATAGAATAAATGACATTTTGATAGGGTATTGTCATATAAAATGTTTCATATGATTAATGCTAAGATTTAGTCTCGGAGTTTTTATAGACCATCTTGGATAAGAATTTGGTGGATCATGTTTGGACATCAATTGAATTATGTTAAGATATGACATGAATAAGGATTCCAACCTTTGATTCATAAGGATTACGGGATATCATGTATCAGAAAATGGAATCCATTGGCCAAATATATTGATTTTGGGGGTTTTGGAGATGTTCAAATGCTCTCACATCAGGAAACCTATAAAACATGATATGTGATGTTATGAAAAAAGGCCATGTGTTCTTCTGTTTTGGAATAAATGACCACAATTAAGTACAAACTATGTACCGTATGTAAAAACTATGTATCTTATATACACATCATATAGTTTTTAATTGTGTGACTGACTTTGTGAGAAGGGACATGGGGTTGATAAACTCTTTATAGAACCCACCGTGTACTGGGAGTACATGCCATGCTAAAATATACCATGTATCTGGTCGTGTGACTAACTAAATTGGTGCATGGAATATTAGTTGTACACATAGTGTCTACAGTGTTCATGATTTTTAGTGTTATACTAGAAAAATTGTGTAGTTCTATCCACGTAGAAGTACCTGGACATGAGGGAATCGTTAAGTACACGTCGTGTCTTAGTAGGAACATGTTGTGTGTATGGGGAGTTACATGACTAGGTTAGAAGAGATACACACCCACGTTAAAGCTTAAGGGAACACGTCATGTAGTGGTTTTATATACTATGTAACCCCATTCTGACAAAAGTGAATTATTTACTTCACATGTTCTATTTTTTCACATCTATGTTTCAGTTTTCATTATTCTCGTACTGAGTCATGCACTTGAACATGCACATTCATGCCACCAAGTTGACCTATGATTTTATTCCATGTACAAGGTGATGATCATACACTAGAAATGGTATATCAGGCTCAACTAGAAGATCCTCCCATTTTACCTTTATAGGAAACAGTAGTTATATAGTACACAGGTGTTGATGCACAGTTCTATGAAGGAATTATGAGGGTAATGTAGGCTTTTCAAGGAGCACCACATCCTGCCCCAACTATGATAGAGTTGATGCGGGTGTTCTAGCTACTGTATCCTAACACTTTTTCTAGGTATGGAGGACCCCATGCTATAGAGTCATGGTTAGAGGCAATGATTTATCTCTTCAAGCATTTGAAGACACCTCCCATGAGGAGAGTGATGCTCGTGACCTATAGGCTATGTGATTCTTCCAAGAGATGGTGGGATATTGTTTCATATGTTGGACATAATTAGGATATAATAAGGGAAGAGTTTCAGAGGACCTTCTATGATTACTTCTACCTCGAGACGATGAGGAACGACTGAACCTGGGAGTTAAAGTAATTGGGGTTGGGTGCTCCTTCAGTGATGGATTATTCTTCTCACTTACTGAGCTTTAGTACTTCACACATATTTTGGGAGGTGATGAGTAATCACAGACTATGCTATTTGAGGACGGTATCCGATATGAAATATTATTTCAACTGAATGTTTTCTCATTGACTTCAAATACTGCCACATGATACTAGTCCCTAATTAACATGAACAATCTAAGGGTGTTTGGATCTGTGAGACATGGTGGTTCGGTAGTTAGGTCAGGTACTCAACTGATAGATAGCCGGAAGTGCCACATGGATGTTTCTTCAAGAATCCATGTGGTCTTGTACCAGTGTTGAAATAGTGGTAATATGAGACCGCATTTCCCAAAGGACCCAATTGAGTGACAATCTTGCAGAATGATGGCCCAAATTATAAATTGTTTTAGGATGTTCTCCCCAGAAGTCAGTGAGAGGGGATATGTTATGAGTCTAAATGGAGGGGTGGGGCCACCAGTTTCTCATCAGTCAGGGAACTGGTGTTTTTTAGGCCGTTCTGGCCCAGGAGTTGGTCTTTGCCATGGTATCTAGATGTCAGGTTTTCAGCGACAACATGGTGGATTCTCTATAGGTTGCCTGGTAGGGCCACAAGGCCACAATATAGGTTAAGATTTTGTGATGGAATAGACCTAGAAGGAGCTGGATCCCAGACCCCCTACGGTTATAGGTAAGATTCTACTTGCCTCAGTTTTTTTCTACATTTTTTGATATAGGGGATTCCCATAGTTTTATATTATTTTTCATTGTAGATACCCTTGGTCTCTGTATCATTAATTCTGATTATGTTTTGACACTAGACACTCAGTTGGAGATTAAGACGACCATTTTACGTAAGTTCATACAATGTCCTCTTGAGGTTGGTGGGTGACACTTATTATGGGATCTCTATGTCTTATAGATAACTGGATTCAATGTCAATCTCATAATAGACTGGTTTGTATACTTTCCAGCTTTTGTTTTCTACTATCAACACAAAATGAGTTTCACATCACCAGAAGGTGGATAATTTCCCCACAATGATGAATGGGATGTCCAGGTCAGGAGAGCTAGACCCGAGCATCATGAGATGGGAGGAATTATATCCCATATTGCTAGTTTATATTTAGATGACCAGGGAACTTCACAAACGGACTTTTTTCTAGGAGAAGCATCGATGCCCACCCCTTATATAGGATCTCTACACCTGAGTTACAGGAACTCAAAAAGTGGTTGGAGGAGTTATAGGAATAGGGTTTCATCTGACCTAGTACTTCTACTTGAGGCTCACCTGTCATTTTTACAAAGAAGGTGGATGGTACCCTATAAATTTGGGGGGTTTATCAGATGATGAAATGGTTGACAATTAAGAACCGATATCCCTTGTCGAGGATTGATAATCTCTTTTATCAACATTGTGGAGCTCGGGTGTTCTCAAATATTTAATTGAGATCCAGTAATCATTAGTTGCATGTTAGAACATCATATACTCCTATTATAGGATTTCAGATCTTTATTCATCTATACATGTATATTTTTATGTTATTTGGTGTCACAAAAATTCTAGATGTTTTCATGGCACTAATGAACCGAGTGTTCTAGCATTACATAGATTCTCTTGTGGTAGTCTTCATGGACGATATTTTGGTGTACTAACACACTCGACACGACCATGCCATCCATTATGATATCATATTGAGTACACTGAGAGCATATCATTTATGTGCTTAGACTTCAATGTGCCACTTTTGGATGGACAATATTCACGTCTTGGGTCATGTCATATGAGATAAAGGAGTATTAGTATGCCCATAGAATGTTACAGTGGCAGTTTACTAAGATCATACAAAGAAATTATTTTAGGTATGGAGCATTATAGGGATGGCTAGTTATACAGGTTATTTATTTAGGACATTTTCACTTTTAGCAGTACCACTAATGGGCTTGACTAAGAAGGGTGTGAAGTACTTATGGACCGATTCATGTGATTCAACCTTTCAAGAGCTGAAAGGTAGATTGACTTCAGCACTGATCATTATATTCCCATATCTGGGAAATAGTTACATTGTATACAATGACACATCAGGTATTAGTCTTATAGGAGTACTTATGAAGGTGGATGGAGTTGTGGCATATGGGTTGCAAAAGTTGAGTCCACATTAATGGAATTACCCAACACACGATCTTGAGTTACCTGAAGTTTTGCATGCTTTGAATTGTGGTAGAAATTATCTTTTGGATGATCATTTTTTGCTATACACTAACCAAAAAATCCTCAAGTATATCTTTACTCAATATGATCTAAATTTCAGATAGTTATGGTGGGTTTAGTGCCTTCAGTCTTTTGACATTATGATTTCCTACACTCTAGGGAAAGGAAAAAATGTGGCTGATGGGATGAGCAAGAGGACTCAGATACACATAGTTCAAGAGGCCAGAATTGAGTGGAGGCTTATGGATTTGTTCTCTGATATTCATTTGGAGGTTAAAAAAATTAGGGGAAGGCATTTATTTCCTCTATATTTGTTTCCTCTACTATACTGGATCGAGTGACTCTGTGGAAACTAACAGATTGTGAAGGCCTAGTCCTATGGTAGTGTGTTGGGTGAGGACCCTACTCATGGGTGGACCTCAGGTGAGGTTGAGGAATTGTATTTTCATGGGTTTGTATGTGTATTGGTAGAAATACACTATGAGATGTTCCGAGGCATACCTTCCTCAGAATGGGCAGTTCATCCTGGTGTCCCCTGGATGTATTGAGATCTATATCATCATTATTTGTGGCCAGGTATGAAGAGTAATATAGATGGTTTTTTTTTCACCTATTTGTATGTTAAGAAGGAGAATAAGTGACTGGTAGGTCTATTAAAACAGTTAACCATTCCCTAGTGGATTTGGAATGATGCCGTGATGGATTTCGTGATAGGTTTACTGAGGTCGTATCATGGGAATGGTGTTGTTTGGGTAGTTAAATATAGGATCATAGTGGATGCACATTTCCTTCTAGTTAAATAACCTTTAGTCTTGATGATCTTGGATGGGTGAATTTTATAGATATTATACGTTTTCATGGGGTTCCACACTCTATAATTTTTTATAGGGATGCCCAATTTACATCTCGTGTATGGCAGGAACTAGATACGGCTTTGGGAACACATGTACTTATGAGTTCAGATTATCATCTCCAAATATATGGCTAGTCAAATGGCATGATTTAGGTTCTGTAGGACATACTTTGAACATGCATCCGAGATTTATGTGGTTCTTGGGAGAGACACATACCCTAGTGGTGTTTTCCTATTATAATAGCAATCCAGAAATGATTCATATGGAATATTTTGATGAATTGTACAGTAGGCCATGCAGATCACCCTTATGTTGGCTAGAGGCTAGAGAGGTAGCTATGTTGGGACCTCGTTTTATCTTGGATACCACTAAGTAGAGGGAGTAGATTTTTAAGAGGATGGATATTCCGTATACTATCCATAAATCTTATTCTGATTGATGAAGATGACCTCTGGAATTCGAGGTCGGTGATCAGGTTTTCCTACGTGTCGTATCGTGGTTGGGACATAGGAGGATTATGATACATTGGAAGCTTTCAAAGAGATACATCATGCCATTTTAGGTTTTGGAGAGAGTTGGGATGTTTGCCTATTATATTTAATTACCTCATAGGTATTGGGATATACAAGATGTATTTCATGTTTTTCTTAGCCACGATGTTACTTTTTAGGCTGGTCTCATGTTTTTCAATCTAAGGAGGATGAGTTGGAGGTGGATGCATTATTCGAGGAGCACCCTATTTAAATTGGGGATTGTAGGACAATGGTTCTTTATGGTCATTCTGTTTTTCTAGTATGGGTGTTATGGAAGAATGAGCGAGTGCAAGATGAAAATTGGGGGAGGGAGGCCGTTGTGAGATAAAAATGGATAGAGGTGTTCACATATTCTTCATCACCACCCTTGGAAATGAAATTGAGGTTTGAATTTCATTAATGGGGGAGTGTTTGTAAGAACATGGATCTTTAATTTAGGTATGTATATTGATTTCAGGTTGTTTTGTCAAAAAATGATGGATTATAATCATTCTACGTACATGGTGTGTACTTCTATTTACACACCCTGTACCCGGTTGCTGCGTTCAGCCGTGTACTATCTGTGTAATAGCTGAACACATGGCCGTGTGGTGACCTCGTTGTTCGCTTAATTCAGGGGCTGATTTAGGCTAATACATGGAATGCAATTTTAATGTACACTCCATGTATTTTTCCTTTTATCTATTTAATTAAATAGGGTTCACGTCTGATATCCTAAATTATCTTGTACTTCTTGGGGTTCATAAAGGTGTGCGATGGAACAACTGACAGACTCTAAACCCCCCAATTCTCCATCCGAGCTCTGATTGAGACACCGTTTGTTGAATTGAAATCCCATTATTGGGTTACCATTACCCATATATCCTTTATTCTTGATTCATCTTCTCTTGTGAGTTTTTTACATTTAGGATTTGTTTCACTGTTTTGTAGATCTATGCCGATCTAGGCCGATTCAATGGATGAAATTCAAGTATATCGATTGTAGGATATCAAGATAGGTGGTTTGTGCCTTTAGTTGGGTTGTCTTGGATTATCTATGCTTAATGTTCCACCTACCCACAATTGGGGTAATTAATTATTTGGAATTTAACCCTATTTATAACAGGCTATAGTTAATTTAATTGATAAATGGTAGTTTCTTATGCGTAAGGATAGATAAATTGTTTATTGGACACCCATGGTTGCATTTATCTTGATTAATTATTTGTGGAAAATTTCTCTAGGATGACTACTATAAATTCCATGTTTTACATGACTTGTTTTGTTTGGATTGAGTTGTTTATTTTATGAAATTCCTGTGATATTAATTGTGAATCTTGACTAAGAGGATTGGACAATGAGAGCTTCATAAAGGGGTTACACCGTGAGAGCTACCTATGTGGCCGTTTATAATTTATTAAGTGACTATTTCCACATTATTTAGACCATGAGAGAAACCAAGGTGGTCATTTATAATTTATTGATGTTATGTTAGACCAATGGGGTTAGTCCGTGAGAGTTTCCCAGGTGGTTGTTTATAATGGATTAAGTTAATGTTGACCCATTGTTTTAGACCATGAGAGATTGTCCAGGTGGTTGTTAATAATTTTTTGATTCAAAAATAGAACAAATGGGTTAGACCATGAGAGACTTCCTAGAGTGACGTTGTTAAATGAATTGATGTTATGTTAGACAAGGTGGATTAGACTGTTAGAAATTTATCAAAGGGTCATAACTGAAAAAGAGAATAATTGTGACAAGTCTTACAAGACAATGCACAAGCTTAGATTCTGCATTACATGATTGTTCAGATGGTATTCTAAGACATCTTTTTTTTACATTGATAGGGGATATAGATATTAGTCCAGATACTAGGATTACATGATTCAACGGATTGAGTAATTTCTAAATGTGAATGAATGTAATCTGAAACTGTAGGATTGTATACTTTTTAGTACTTCATAGTTTGTTGCCTCATTTTTTTCATATTACCTTCTATATATATATTCACTAATAGTTAGGAATAATTTTTTTGTGGTTTCCAATTGGGATTCATCTCACACCCTATATGGGTCACGCTTCTGGTCAAAAATAGATTATATGATTGTAGGTATAGATAAGGAAAATCTCCCTTATTCACTAGGTACTTAATTATTATTGGATATGGATATAATGGGACCAAGAATATTCTTGAGATACTGGTAGAGTTTTCATTATTTTTTATGATTTGGTTTTTGTATTGTATTTAGAGCACTGTGACTTGTTTAGATTCTTTCCTAAACAAATATGATTTCAAAGTTTTAATATATGCTCTAGTTGTTTTATTACTACCATCCTTCTACTGTTATTCTTATTTGTTATTATTGGTACTTTTATTGTTTACGATGTATTTTTCACTATGTATACTCTTCCAATGACATAATATTTTCCCAAATATCACATCTTGGCCATCACTTCTAGTTGGAAGCCTCAAGCATTTGGGGATATTCTATTGAGGTTATACGACCAACTGGGTTCAGGGCACCTTTAGGCCACACTCGGATCTGGGATGTTACAATTATATCCTTTTTAAATATATTATTCAATTTTGATCTTTGATTAAGTTATCTATATTCATTTTACACTACAATATTTGATCGACTATGATAATGTAATCAAAAGTCAATATCTCATTCATTCAAATTCTCTCTAAACTATAATTTCAATTGTAATTTATTCTATATGAGGGAATAATTTGTGATAAATTTTATGATAAAAATTATTTAATATTATTATATAAGATTTATATATAGCTAATCTATAATTTTATTTGGAAATTCTATTGTGGGTCATATCAATTGGTTTCAGACAAGGATTTTATTAATTTCTTGGACTGTGCTAAAATGAAAAATATGATATAAAATAAAAAACATTGGATGAACCAATGTTTTTAGAAGAATTTAAATATTCGGATGTATGTTTAACATTTATATGATATATTACAAAAATTTTATTAGTTATTATCATTATTGAACCTAATACATATGGATTTTTTCAATGGTTGGGCCTAGGAAAAACCAAGCGAACAATGAAATTGATGGATAATGCAATGATTATCTCAATGAAAACCCATATGGGATGGGTGATATAATTGAAATTATTTTCATCATAAAATACTAGGTTATGAATAAAATCCAGTATAATGACTGATTCGTTTTACACATATTATGAAATTAATTTTATTATAAATATAAAATAAATAAAAACCACGGATTGAAAGGCCTAACATCATTCTGATTCAGTGTAAATTAAACAACAACATTACATTAAAAAAAATTATTTATATTAATATATATTAGGTTATTTTAAATCAAATTGAGATCCAAAAAATATATAGGATAACCTAGGGAGTATGTAAACAAAAAGGGGTGAGGTACAAAGCCAAGTAATGGAATAGACATGATAGAGAAGCATAAAACATGACTCAAATGTCATAACACGATATCATGAAAGAAAAGGATTCTGAATAATAATATGGGAGGATAACATAAATAATATGGAATAAAATATAATGAATATATAGGAATTTAGAAATAACCAAAAAAATGATAATAGATTAAGTTAATGATAACTTCCAAAACATCATCACATGGGTGAAATAGTCCCATTTTGAATTATGTTTACTCTTTATTCCCATAAAAGTTTCTCATGAGTCATAAACAAAACCAATTTAATTGGTGGTATATATTGGTGAACCTACTATAACATGTACATGAATATATATTCCATATAATGAATTAAACATAAGACATAAACAAAAAGATTTCCATTGGAAAAAATTGGAGACATTATCAAAACTTATAGCATAACAAGAACAAATATTTTGATGGATTCTCTAAAATCATGGAATAAAAAATTATTGGATGTTTATATATTAAAAATAAGAGTCATTCATGAAAAAATGGGGTATTGTTGAATCGATGTTGTGAATAAAAGATAATAGTTAACTTTAAAAATTTACCGTATAAGTAGTGTTTTTGGAAAAGGGTAAAGAGTCATTAAAAAGGGATGAGATTGATAATTTCAGAAAAAACAGCAACAAAATTTTTTGGTTTTCCTTAATCAAATGATAAATTTTAGAAACCAAGTATTATATCAAAAAAAATTCTGTATTTTATCTTGAAATGTGGAAAGAGGCAGAGAAGTTTTATTTAAGCAGGTTTGTTTAATGAATAATGTTTAAAGGGGAAGCTTTGAAACATGTATATCCCCATCAAAAAAATGTGAAATAAAATAATTACATATATGGAGGAAATATATATATTTATATAGTATATAGTATGATAATAATAAGACCCAATATATAAATTGAGTAAAAGTGAGAGATATCATAACCCAAAGAAAATAGGGTGGTTTAGAGAGAACCCTTACCTTGTATTCCATATTCATTTTTACATTCACTTGATTTCAAGAAAAGTAAAATTAAATTTATTAATTACTTAATTCATAATAAATTCTATATGTATTTTATTTTCCATAATTATATTTTTTATTTTCACCATTTCGAGGAGATATAATGTTTAATTTCAATATTCTGAGGTTGTTTGTCTCAGTATTCTAGTGTCAAATAACATGGGGATAATTATCTACATTACAATAAAAATGTTCTAAAACTAAAGAAGTGAATTGTAATTAAATTATTTTCGTTGTATTAATATAAATTTTCTGAAATAACCATATTTGTTATGATATATCAATGATTCATTTATTAAAAACGTTTATGTTTTACGGTTAGTTCAATTTGGATGATTTATCAACCATTACAAACTAGATTAATTTTATTTATTTATACAATAATTTATACATTAAGAAAACATGAAATAATTTATATTATACATATTATAATCATATTTTAGAATAAAAATATTTAAATGACTATCCATATAGGCAGTGGGGAAAAAAGTGTGTTTTTCATAGAGGTTATTTACAAAACAAATTGTGACCAAAATTTTCATTTATGTAATAATTTAACCGATGGTTTATGTCACACCATCAACATGGTTTTTCATTTATTTTATTATTTTTTTGATGTTGTTCTTTTTTTGAGGATTAGGTCAAGTTATTGGTGTAAATTATTTAGTTTCAAGATATTTATTGATGGTTTATGTGGCTATTCATAGTTTGGACATGGTCTAAGCATGATTAAAATAAGTATAGATTATAGACAGAAGGGGGCCATATGGTTTTATCATAGATAAAATAAGTGTGTATCAAAATTTGACCCCCAATAAATTTATTTTAAATAGATAATTTGAATGTTTTAAGATGATTTGTTTTACATATTGAGCTAATTGTGTAACCCATCTAAAGATGGGTATTTTTTACATTTCTCATTATTTTTAATTGGGGTTTCTTCCAATGGATATCCCCATTTGATCCTCATGATGTGAACACCTCCCCCAAATATTTTTCCCCTATAAGATCCTCCATGATTAATTTTAAGCGGTTTCATGGTGATTCATCACTAGCTTCAATTGGTATGATCTACTCCTCTATTTCTTGTTGGTTTTCTACTTTTTTTTCGCTTCTCCTCTAACCCTAAGGGCCTTGATTGGAGTATTTTGATTCCAAATGTGGTGGGAAATTGGGGGTTTCCATTATCTAGTTTTATATCCATAGTAAGAGTATCTTTTGGGTTAATTTCATCTATGGAGACATCATTCCACAACATGAGGTAGTTGTATCCATTACTTTGCATTCAGACACAACCCATTAATTCTTGAACATTCCAATTTTTTTTATAAATGTGATTTTATTTCTTTTTATATGTTAGAATTATTTTTTTGTATGAATTTATTTGGATGAAAATGGTGGTTTAAAATGGTGATCAAAAGTTATATATATGTATATACATGAAAAGTTATTGATAAAAAACATGATGGAATTTAAAGATAAAATTTTGTTATTTTGATTGTGTTTGGACTTAGATATCATGGTGTATATTTGTTTCCAATATTAATTGATATTGGTGGGAGGTTTAGGTGGTTCTTATTGGTTTGATTTTTATACATAAAATATTGATTTTTTTTATTCTAGAATTGAAAATTGAATATTTTGGAAAATCTAAAAGAGTGACACTGGATTTGGAAACATCGATATCCGCATAGGGTGATAATATGGATGTTCTCACAAATGATATTGGTTTTATTTGGAAATTATATCCCTACTAAACGTAGTTTTCCAAAAGCCTTTCCCTTATTCCTTTTTCCTATTATCTCCTCATCTAAAATGGTTCTTTAAAACTCTTATTATCCTGTTCAAAATTGTTAAGTAGATTCACTATGGTGACAAGATTTTTAATGTGAATGTATATATGGTTTAAAATGTGTTCTCTATGGCTTGTACCATATCGAATGTTTCTTTAATTCTCTTAGTTTCTAAAATGAAATAAATTCTGATTTGGATATTATTTGGGTATTTTATGTTTCATCATGGTTTTGGGAATGGTTTGGGAAATGAATGTAATTTGGGGGAAATGTAATGGATCCGATGTAACATTGTGTTATTTTGGAAATTGTTTTTGGAACTCATTTTATGTCTAGGAATGGTTAGTGTTTTTCATATTTTGGAAATTTTTTTGATATAATGTATGGTGTGAAGGCCCAATTGGAACTTGTGTGTGGATTTTCATGAGATGAGAACCTTTCTGGTGCACCCTATAAGTATTGTGTTATCTAATATGGGATTTTTGTGTTTTGCCCAAGAAATATTGGTGGCCTGTGTGTTATTGGTTTATTCATCAAGTGCAAGGACCACCCCATTCTTGGTGAACTATTATCATGGGACACTTCGGAGTCCTAATGAGGGTTGAGTGATAGTTTCTTATTGATTTTGATTAGATGGCTTGGTACAACCTTGAATATATGGATAGGTTATGTGGTAAGTACAACTAAATTTGATTTTTTAGATAATCCATTTAGTTATTGACTGTGAAGATGCATCATATGTTTACTACTGAGTCCGAATAGAGTACATCCAGGGGTTACATAAAGATATGTTTAAGAAATTCCCATGATTATCTATCGGCATGTTCTTATATAACGTTACTGTAGTTTGGTTCTCTTCAATGAATGTATTTTACATTTTCTTTGTTTCCTTTAATTTCAGTGAATCTATTTATTCTCGTGCTTTTTCCCCTTGTTTAGGTATGGATTTGGAAAACAAGGATTTGAAATGGAAAAATATTTTTATAGTGAATTTTATGCTTCATTAATTGAAATGATAAATTTTTTTTTCATTAATGGATGTGAAACTAGTATTTGTGGACTATTTTAGGAATGGAAAATTATGAACACTAGGTTTTTTACCTACTATTCCATTTATTTTCACACCCTACTTGTTCCAATTGACATTAGCAGAGCTGTTATTTTTTATAGTTTATGTTATTTAGTGTAGTTTCATAATGTGTGTGATGGTATCATAAATTGTGGTATCTAAGAGGTCAGATGGATATCCCGTTGGGTTTCAGTTTGATTGTGAATTACATTAGTTTTCAGTTTTGTTCAATAGAATTTGTATTGGATTCTATTATGTATTAATTTGAGATTCTGTTGTTTTTATTTTATGTTGTGTGTTATGTTTTGGTTGTTTGTTAATGGGGTTTTATTGGGGTAAATCATTCCAATTTTGTTTATTATTGATTATGGGTAATATTCCCCATCCCAGGAGGATCAGTAATACCTCTCGGGCTTTATCATTGATCGGGTATGCTGTCTGGTACTATGGAATCCCATCATGGTTCATGATATTAGAATATGGATATCCAATGAAAACACTAATATTATAGTATAATTATATTAATAGATTCTTTATTTCAGGTGTGATGGGGGATTTATGTAGAAGCTAGAAGTAGATAATAATTATAGAGATCTTGTTTTTGAATATTAGCTCTTGAGTTTTTTCACTTAATACACTCCATAAAAAAAATTATTATTTTAAATTTTTGTAGATAACAGATTTTGTGTATGTTTTTATTGAGGTGACAAGATAGTAAACCCTAAAATGTGAATGATGTAATGATTATAATATCTGAGAAGAAGGGGTGGTGAATGGAGGTATTAATATGGTGAGGAGAGCACTGTTTTGGAATATTGTATACATTATATTATTATTTTGGAACAAGATTACTAATATTATTGATCATTATGACTACATATAGTAAATTTTTCATGTGAGTATTATATAATGGGTTCTTACATTACCCATTTTTCTATTAATCATATATTTATCTTATAATTACAAATACAATATTTTATCATATTTCACAACACACCAAAAATTCAACAATTTCTGTAAGTTACAAAATAATTACCCAAACAAATTTTCAAAATTTTTATTCGAAAAATAAAATCAAATTTAATATGTAATTATCTAACTATTTAAAATACAATTATTTAATTAAATTATTTATTTGAAAAATAATATTTTAAATATATTTATCAATGTTAGGACCCTTTTAAAAATTACATATGATATCATAAATTTATATAATACATACAATAAATCATAACATCAATTTAAAATAAATTATGAAAAAATCTTGATTTTATGATATTATGTATGTTATAAATTTTAGAATATTAAATTTAATGTTCTAATCAATTGAAACATTTATTTAATCAATTTAAAATCATTTATTTTCTAGTATTATGATACAAATATTGATTTTTCCATATTATAATGTATCTAAATATTATTTCACACATCCATAAGTGATGACACAATTATTACAATAATTTTAGTATTTTCATCTATCATATTACTATTCCTTAGCTAAAATAATGATTCAAAATGTTTGATTTGTATAATTTATATGGGTTTCATAATTTCTTTAAATATGTCATATTACAACCCAAAATACTTCACTTTTTCTATCCTAAAGATATATATATTATCATTTTCAATATATATATATATGGATTTATTAATATTTTTTTATCTTTTCTATGTGTTTATTCATGAGTACATTTATTATGAAAAATCATGAAGATCTAAATTTAAATATTTTTGTATCCGCACATTCATTTTTTATTTCATTGTTATAATATCAATTATAATTCCCATGTTTATTCTCTAAATGTAATATTCATATTATTTTATTTTTATTTTTGGTTCTATTAGTTGTATCATGTTCTTTATATAATGATATATTATTAAATATGTCATAAGTATACACTTAGAGGGAAAATTCCAATGAAAAAATAATCGATCAATACATTCTCTCCCTTTAAGAAGTACCACCCTATAAAATTTATTTTATATAAAATTTTGAAAATACGTAAGGGTTATTTTACTTAATGTATTACTTTGGATGCCTCGTATCATACTTTTAATTATTGTTTTTCTATAATACATTTAAGAAGTGAGTTTTATTCTTTTCATATAGCATTAGCTCTAATGTCCAAGATATTCATCGACAACTCCTCATTATATATTCCAACTATACCACTAAATAATTCTATTCATGTGAATGGCCTAGTATGTACATCCTCAAGATGGATATGCGGAAGACATTATTTACTTGAGACATGATGGGGGTGATAGTCAATAATCTCTAACTCTAATGAGATCAATACTAATAAAGAATCTGATATATGTGGGACTTTTCTATCCCTTAATCTAAAATCTCATAGCCCTTTTTCATGGAAATATGAAGTGAACTCCTTTATTTTCAACCTCAAAATTTAGTTCACATTTATGATTTTAAACATAGCTCTTATTTTGACTCTGAGCTTCCCAAATGTGTCCCTAAATGTTCTAGACAATTTCTACCATTTCCTAGACCATTTTCGGTCCCAACTACCTCTATTAACAAACAAGATTCGAAAATTATAATGTTCAATATCTCTTCCCATAAAGGGATTAAAATGGAACTCTTTGTATTCATGGGAAAAGAAATTATTGTTTGGGAACATGAATAGTGAAATAAGTTGATCCCGTTATAAGGACCCGACTTATTTCATACATAATCTTGTATTTATTCAAGAAAATACTTCATTTTACATTGAGGATATTTTCAAGTTTAGTGCTTTAGATAATTAAGACAAAACATTCATAACATTACACATTGTTACATAGTGGATACTATAAAATCATTTTCCATTTTCCTCAGAAAATAAAACATTAAAACATAAAACATGACTCCTTGAAAATTCTTCAACATTTAACATGTCTTCCTTCCTTTTATTATTCATCCATTAACCTGTGGAAAATCATTTAAAAACATGGGATGAGCACAAAAGCTCAGTAAGGTATGAAAAAGAAGGAAAAATCACATTAGTCCATGAATACACATGACGTATAAAAACATTTTCAAAATACATGCTTTACACCCACAAAATCATACTATGTGTAACATGAGATTTACACAAGATCCACAAAAAATAATTATAATCATAGAGGTATATTGGGGCATTACTTACATAATCTTGTAACCATATTGGCTACCTTAAAATTTGTAACCCTTACGGCTACCTTACTTTGTGTAACCATCGCAGTTACAGTTGGAGTAACCATACGGCCGACCTCCAACTTAATCATACCCAATGCATTGGAGGGAAATATAGGTCCCACCCTTCATCATAAACAATTCCCAATAACCAAAACATAATCATACAACAAAAACAATAGCATAAAAACATTGCCTTTGAATCTTATAAAACAGAATTTTAAAAGAGGATTTTAGAATAAAAGTCCCTTATAAACATCATATACTTTAAGTGAGGCTTAATAGAGTGGATGTAATATGTATATACTCTGTAAATACACATAATAAAACATAATATAAACAAAACCCATCACACAATCAATTTAAATAGCACATAAATTATAAAGTAGAATGTTAACCCAATGAATGGAAATCGGGTTAAGAATTCCCTTACCTTGGGCTTGTCTTACTTCAAAATTGTTTAAAACTACTTTATAATGGTTAAAATAGTGTTATTAGTATTTTACAGAAACATGTTCATGTTTATAACATCTTATATGGTCATTTCATAACCTCATTTCACCCCTTATTTGTTAGTATTTGTTCCTTGCATTATTTTGGGTGAGTTCTTTTGTGATTTTCACAATCGGTTCATGATGAATCGTTCTTGTTGATTGGAAGTGAAACTCCATAATTGGAATGGAGTAGTATTTAAATATTAACAGTACCATAAATGATACCATTTATCACTTTGATGCTTTATATGATTATGATTTATAAGTTAAAACATTAATTATGTTCGTTTAGATCATTTAAGTGGTTCTTTGATAATTACAACTTCATTTAGTCTTATAAATTTGAATCATGAGTACAAAATAATTCTAGAACCTTATATGAGTCATATAACATATATTATAACCTGGTTCAACCATATAAATGATTTCATTAACATACTTGAAATAATTAATGGAAATTGAAAATACATCGTCCACGATATCGGTAATTCGACACAAATGGACAATGTTTTTTGATTCTTTAAATAAGTGAGAGAGGAGAGGAATGATGATTTTTAATTTTCCATAAACATGACAACATCCAGAATATACATGATTCTGGAGATTTCATGCCTCTTGGATAAGAGGGGGTGAAGAACGAAGAGAAGGGAATCTTGAAATGAAGAAAACATGAGAAATTTCTTACAAAAAATCGGCAGCCTAACGGCGTCTCTTAAAATTTCATAAAAATAAGATTTATGAGAGGAATGGAATATATCATCATTCATACAAAATTTGGACAGTAAGGGGAAATATTAAATGAAATATCCCAACAAAAGACAAAGGGAAAGGAAGAGAATAACATAAAATGGAAGGAAAGAATGAAAATGAAAGAGGATGTTTACCTCTTGATCTCTTCTCCTTGAGATCCTTCTTAAGGTCTTTGATTTTGGTCTTTTGGTGAGACCAGCTGCTCTAGGACGTGTGGAATAAGATTGGGGAGAGAATTTGGCAGAAATTAGACAATTCTCAAGGCTTTAGAGGTGTGAGAGGAAGAGGGGAGTGAGGGTGATATTTATAGTGGAGGAGGGGAGGTTTTTTAGATTATTTTAATCATTATTATAATATTTTTATCAAGACAAAGAATAATCTCAAAAAAGTGGCCCTAAATAGTGATAATATCATTTAATTTCGAATCAAGTGGCCTTGCATCACTTATGATGTCATAAATAGTGCATATTTACTGATAAATTGATTATACAGTATTTTATCGTATTTCACTATTCACTGAAAATTCAAGAGTTTCAGAAAAATACCAAAAATATACCCCAGCCATTTTTCGATGTGTAGAATTCAAAAATGAACTCCATTTTTCAAAAATAATTTTCTAAATATTGTTAATTTAATTTTTAAATAAGGTCACAGTTAATTCGAAAAATAACAATATTTAAGTGCAACTAGTTTCATGTAACATTGAAAATTAATTAAGATCCCATTATCCTATTGCCATGGGAAAATAAAATAATATTATTATTTAAAATTCATGAGGTCATATTACTATTCATTTTACTATTCATAAGGGCATGTTACTATTCACTAAAAAAAACAAGTTTGTTTCATCAGACTCTAAATAACATACTGAACCCAATTGTAGATGACAGTTTCTTGAAATTCAAATCATAGAATAAATAAAATTATGTTTAAAGGATTCTTATAAATATATACCTTAAACAAAATTTCAAGCATTTTCAATTTATTTTTAGAAAACCTTAGGATGTTACATTATCCCCACCTTCTTGAAATTGCGTCCTCGCAATTTTATTTACTTATTAAACAACTGAGTGTACCTTGATCAAGGTGTCCACTCGGTTTCATCATCATCTTGTTCACGTAGGTAGAAGTCCCATGCATTAAAACAATGATTTATAGATCCTTCAAAATCATTTTCTTCCTCCATCCAAATACACCTCGTACAACATGGGTCATATGGGTGTTGACAGAAAAACAGTTTTGGAAAATAATCATGTATGACATATAATTCCAAAACATCTGATAAAACATGATTTCTATAAAATAGTCGGACCGAAATTGAGTTGAAACGTTCTATTATTGGTCCTTTTAAAATACCATAAGTATGTGATGTGAGACTATAGTTTAAAAGAAAATATAAATAGGTTTCACAAGGGTCTCCTTCCTCAGCACCATTTTTAAAATCGTAATATGCTTCAAATTCTTGTGATAAGGTAAAATATATGAAAATACCTTGATAATATTTACCTTTCTTGAAATTATGTGAATATTGTGAAAATAGTATTTTTATAAAAACAACCCATGATCCACGATGATAACGAGGTATAGAGGAGGTGTTTGATATCTCAAAAAACTGCTTGCATGTGAGTTGTATGCTAGAAAAAGTTTCTCAATCATCCGAAGATGACTTTGCAATAATTATTGCAAGCATGTCATCAGGAAGAGATAAGAATGTCGTTTTGAGATCCTTCTCTTTCCATTCGTAACCGACTTTACTTGAACTGAAAAAAAAGTTATAAAACAAGGATTTAACTGAAATAATAGATATAGGGACTAATCACGTGTCTCACAAGAACTCCTAATCCCTAAAGTTGTCTAAACCGACCTCTGATACCAACAATAAGGACCCGACTTATTTCATACATAATCTTGAATTTATTCAAGAAAATAATTCATTTTAAATTGAGGATATTTTCATGTTTAGAGCTTTAGATGATTAAGACAAAACATTCATAACATTACACATTATTACATAGTGGATACCATAAAATCAGTTTCCATTTTCCTCAGAATATAAAACATTAAAACATAAAAAAAGACTCCTTGACAATTCTTCAACATTTAACATGTCTTCATTCCTTGTATTATTCATCCATTAACCTGTGAAAATCATTTAAAAACTTGGGATGAGCACAAAAGCTTAGGAAGGTATGAAAAAGAAGGAAAAATCACATTAGTCCATGAATACACATGACGTATGAAAACATTTTCAAAATACATGCTTTACACCCATAAAATATTACTTTTTGTAACATGAGATTTACACAAGATCCACACAAAATAATTATAATCATAGAGGTATATTGGGGAATTACTTACATAATCTTGTAACCATCTTGGCTACCTTAAAATTTGTAACCCTCACGGCTACCTTACTTTCTGTAACCATCGCAGTTACACTTGGAGTAACCATACGACCGACCTCCAACTTAATCATACCCAATGCATTGGAGGGAAATATAGGTCCCAACCTTCATCATAAACAATTCCCAATAACCAAAACATAATCATACAACATAAACAATAGCATAAAAACATTGCCTTTGAATCTTATAAAACCGAATTTTTAAAGAGTATTTTAGAAGAAAAGTCCCTTATAAACATCATATACTTGAAGTGAGGCTTAATAGAGTGGATGTAATATGTATATACTCTGTAAATACACATAATGAAACATAATATAAACAAAACCCATCACAAAAACTATTTAAATAGCACATAAATTATAATGTAGAATGTTAACCCAATGAATGGAAATCGGGTTAAGAATTCCCTTACCTTGGGCTTTTCTTACTTAAAAATTGTTTAAACCTCCTGTATAATGGTTAAAAGGGTGTTATTATTATTTTACAGAAACATGTTCATGTTTATAACATCTTATATGGTCATTTCATAACCTCATTTCACCCCTTATTTGTTAGTATTTGTTCCTTCCATTATTTTGGGTGAGTTCTTTTGTGATTTTCACAATCGGTTCATGATGAATCGTTCTTGTTGATTGGAAGCGAAACTCCAGAATTGGAATGGAGTAGTATTTAAATATTTAAAGTACCATAAATGATACCATTTATCACTTTGATGCTTTATATGATGATTATTTATATGTTAAAACATTAATTATGTTCGTTTAGATCATTTAAGTGGTTCTTTGATAATTACTACTTCATTTAGTCTTATAAATTTGAATCATGAGTACAAAAGAATTCCAGAACCTTATATGAGTAATATAAAATATATTTTAACCTGGTTCAACCATATAAATGGTTTCATGACCACACTTGA
The DNA here is from genome assembly GCA_963277665.1 of Viscum album. Taxonomy (NCBI): domain Eukaryota; kingdom Viridiplantae; phylum Streptophyta; class Magnoliopsida; order Santalales; family Viscaceae; genus Viscum; species Viscum album. The sequence goes on from OY728151.1 coordinate 1,423,690,513, forward strand.
AATAATTAATGGAAATTTAAAATACATCGTCCACGATATCGGTAATTCGACACAAATGGACAATGTTTTTTGATTCTTTAAATAAGTGTGAGAGGAGAGGAATAATGATTTGTAATTTTCCATAAACATGAAAACATCCAGAATATACATTATTCTGGATATTTCATGCCTCTTGGATAAGAGGGGGGGAAGAACGAAGAGAAGGGAATCTTGAAATGAAGAAAACATGAGAAATTTCTTACAGAAATTCGGCAGCCTAACAGCGTCTCTTAAAATTTCATAAAAATAAGATTGATGAGAGGAATGGAATATCTCTTCATTCATAAAAAATTTGGACAGTAAGGGGAAATATTAAATGAAATATCCCAACAAAAGAAAAAGGTAAAGGAAGAGAATAACATAAAATGGAAGGAAAGAATGAAAATGAAAAAGGATGTTTACCTCTTGATCTCTTCTCCTTGAGATCCTTCTTAAGGGCTTTGATTTTGGTCTTTTGGTGAGACCAGCAGCTCTAGTACGTGGGGAAGAAGATTGGGGAGGTAATTTGGCAGAAATTAGACAATGCCCAAGGCTTGAGAGGTGTGAGAGGAAGAGGGGAGGGAGGGTGATATTTATAGTGGAGGAGGGGAGGTTTTTTAGATTATTTTAATCATTATTATAATAATTTTATCAAGACTATGAATAATCTCAACAAAGTGGCCCTAAATAGTGATAATATCATGTGATTTCGAATCATGTGGCCTTGAATCACTTATGATGTCATAAATAGTGCATATTTACTGATAAATTGATTATACGGTATTTTATCGTATTTCACTATTCAATGAAAATTCAAGAGTTTCAGAAAAATACCAAAAATTTACCCCAACCATTTTTCGATGTGTAGAATTCAAAAATGAACTCCATTTTTCAAAAATAATTTTCTAAATATTATTAATTTAATTTTTAAATAAGGTCACAGTTAATTTGAAAAATAACAATATTTAAGTGCAACTGGTTTCATGTAAAATTGGAAAATTATTTAAGATCCCATTATCCTATTGCCATGGGAAAATAAAATAATAATATTATTTACTATTCATGAGGTCATATTACTATTCATATTACTATTCATAAGGGCATGTTACTATTCACAAAAAAAAACAAGTTTGTTTCATCAGACTCTAAATAACATACTGAACCCAATTGTAGATGACAATTTCTTGAAATTAAAATCATAGAATAAATAAAATTATGTTTAAAGGATACTTATAAATATATACCTTAAACAAAATTTCAAGCATTTTCAATTTATTTTTAGAAAACCTTGGGATGTTACACCCATAATCCTTTTAACTTCATGGATTAAGATCTGAACATTTTCACAAGTATATAGATAGTCCAATCAGATTGGATATCTTTTTGTGGGTGGTAATCCATATAGAAGTTCAACACAATTTTTTGAAAATAATGGATACTTTTCCTCAAATATTATGTATGTCTTAGATCTATATCAGATATAGTAAATCTTGGTGTTTAATATACCCACACCATGTATCTAATGTATATCCCTCCAATTTTATTAACTGATAAGTAAACATAAATTAATATAAAATGAGTATTATTTATAATTAGATACAATAATCCATATAACATTATTTACTCATTATTTTTTATTGACAAAATATAATGTCCATGGTGATGTTTTTCTTATTTTCAGGTACTTAGGGATAATGGTTGTATCATCAATTTAAATTTTCTTCAATCATTATTCACAGACTCCCATACAATTCACTATAATTTATATTATATGACTACCTTATTCATATTTAACCACCTATCATGCTCTCATAGATCTATATATATATTTGTGATCACTAGGTGGATAGAGAAGGTTAGAATATATGAATTATTCAATATCATTTGCATCTCAACATTTGATGGTATATATAGTCATGATCAAAATCATACAACTCCTTCTTCATTAATTTTGAACCTTGTGGATTTACCTTTTTTATATCTTCTATATTCATATATATTTCAACAACATTTATTCGATCATCATTTCTATTCTCTATATGGGGTGGTTGATGAATCATTTAATAAATAATGTTCACGTTCCTTATATCACGGTTACCATGTGGATACTTTTCAAATCTAATATTATAAGATTATTCACAATTATCATCATTTTATACGGTGAATTATCATTTATAAATAGTGTATCTTCCCCTCCATTTTATTCCCCGTGATTGTGGTGGATTGATGATTCATAGTCCTTGATCCAATCTAATTATTTTTAATGGTTCATATTAAGCTCAATCTATTTGAATAATAATTTTATTCACTTACGATCTGAATATATTTCACACTTCTCCCCATAGAGACAAATCGTCAATATATTAAATGAGTAAATTAATACATCTAAATCAAAATCAAACATTGGATGGTTATTCTCATTAATTTTCAACAACCATTTGGCCTAGGATTTTAGTGTATCATTTTATATTAATTCATAACCTATTTCCCTCTTTAAATCATCACATAATACTGTTGAGAGTTCCCCACTTGAGGGAATTATATGTATTAGTGCATTGAGAAGGTTATTTTTAAACTCTATGAAGATATCATCACATTCATATGTCTATATAATCTTAACTATATTCCGAATAATCTTGGTTAGATGGTTTTCCAATTATAATATGTTTCTCATAAATCATAAGAAATTCCTATCATGTCTGTTGAAACTACAGATCTATGTTACAAATGTTGTCATTGGACACTCCCGAATTTTTTTGTCATTGTAGGGTATAAACAATATCCCTTTACTAGTGATGAAATTATCTATGAATGATAATTCCTATATCAATAAATCACATTTATTAAACGTTTCTTATAGATTAACATTTTGAATAGTCTTTCGAATATTATTCAAATGCTAATCATTCTCCTCATATCTTTTGGATTATGTTATAATATCATATATATCTAAATCCACAAATATTTCTAGGTAATATATAAAGATGCTATTCAATAATTACCTGAATATTTCTGTAGAAATGGCCAATCTAAAGGGAATTATTATGACCTCACATTGTCCATGCCACATAAGAATTGTAATCTTGGATATAATAAGAGAACTTTGTATAAGATTAATTTAGAACTCAACCTCTCAGTTTTGATTAAGCCTTGATGACTCATAATGAAATACATTTGTCTATTAAACCCCAATTGTAACATTTTTAATCATGATTCATACAATTTTATCAATCATTAAAGCTAAATATGTTTTCTCCAGAGATAATAATATCCAAATTTGTGGTGAAGATTCCAAATTAGTTAGATCCTTCTCCATTAACTTCTAAAAAATCATAGGATGAATCAATATGTGATGTGTTATCACAAAATCTTGTTAGTTGATGTTGGTTTTAAATAAGGTCAACCAATTCATGCCCAATATTTCCACCAATTATAGTGTACAAAGTATAAAAATATTTTTTCCAATTAAATTCCAATAAAAATAAACTTTTGATAAATTAATCATAAGAGATTTTCCATACTAATGTTAAATCATTTTTCTTGACTAAATTCAATTAAAAATGTATCCTAGATATACTATACATGAATAAATTGAAGTAAAACAATACATATAAAAATACTTAGTTATAGATAAGTTTTAATTGGTTATCATGATACATATCAATAATCATCAGAGTGTAAGACCTTCATATTTCCCTTAGTTTAGAGACAGTGTCATGTTATTATCCTTATTATCCATTTCGTTACTGAATTTACTTAGATATGGATTATATTTCCCACATATATGGATTTTTATGATTAATAGTTATTTAGGATTAACAATATATTCGTGTTTCTAAAAAATTATACCCATCATATTTCAATTAAAATTTTCTACTCTATGAACTCTTCTTCTATTAATAATGAATCATATAGTTCCGTTATGAAATTTTTCTTTGTTCCACTTCCAACTTCATTTACATGTATGAAATTAAATATTCCATTTTTTTATCATATATATCCAAAACATATATGGGATGAAATATTTAACAACATTTTTTTTTGGGAAAATTATTTATGTTCTAGTTGTTAATCATAATTCCTGATTACTTGTTTTGTATAATAAAAAATCCTAAAATAATATTACATAAGGTTAGTCATATCATTTAAAAAATCATCAAATTAAATTTCAAAATGTTTCTTCACATGTTTCCTCCTATTTCATTAAATTTCATAAAATAATTGAAATAATTTTTTTGATGATAATTCATAAACTAAAAAAATATAAAAGGAAACTATGATCATAAAAGGAATATGTTATTTATAATACAGAAATCATAATATATAAGTCTCTATAATTAAATATACAATAACCATAATAATGCCCCAATCATGTTTTCTAACATAACAATCTATTCAATTGCATCATAGTAGATGATAATGATTTTGTAAATTTTGTAGATAATATCTGTATAGAGTGCCAAACTAGGTATGAAGCAAGGAAAATTTTTCATGCAGTAGTTGATGATTGAATTAATTCCAAAGTTCACATTGTAAATATCAATAAATATATTTATAGTGTTTCTAGATCCACATCAACATGTTTTATATAGGAATTAATGTAATATCACAGAAACAAGTCGCTATATACATCACTAAAATATCAAGATATTCTAATATACATTGACATGTCCTTTGGGTTCTGTAAAAAATTATTCGAGTCCCGATACCCAATAAATAGGCCTTCCTCTTATATCAAATATAGTAACCAAATCATCTTAATGTTATAATTAAATGGATTCTACAATTAGTAAAAAAAATATAAACCCTGAATCAAGAGTCCTAGAGTGTTTGGGATACTAGGTACATAAATCATTAACCTAAAAGCATAATTATTTTTGTCTTCAGAAGGATATCCAAAATAAATCCAGTCTCTTTAAGCTGTATAAGATAACTAATGGAGTAAATAAAAAAGTGGTGAGATATAAATCCAAGTAAGTGAATAAACCTGAAAAAAAATCATAACATATGAGTAAAAATTCATAACATGATACCATAAAATGAAAGGATCATGAATAATAATATCTGACCATATAATAATTAAAATTTAATCATGAAAGCATGTAAACAAAGGAATTTGTCCATAACATAAAACATGATGGAAACATTTGTCAAGGAGAACTACAATGCCATAATCACCTGATGGAAAAAAATACAAATGTGGATTATGATCACTCCACAATACAATAAATAAAATACAATGAAACATATAAACTACCACACTCATTAAATAAATATCTCTATGAACCAGTCACAACATGTACATGGATATTTTTTTTAGACATGGAATCAAAAAGCATGTATAAACATAATGATTACCCATTGAAATAAATGGGTTTCATAATAATATCATTAATCATAAATAGTTTGAATATAATTATTTTTTCCATGAAATTAGTGAATAAATTTTTAATTGATGTTAATTTATGAATAATAAAAAGTAATCATGAAATATAATGTCTAGTTGAATTGAAAATGTGAAAAAAGATGATATATATATGTGGAAATGTACATACTAATTGGTGTATTTGGGAAAAGGGTAAATAGTATTTAAAATGGAATAAAAATAGTCAATACCATTAAAACATTGTTTATTAAAATAGGTCCATCCATAATAAAATGTAAAATTTTAGAAACCAAGGATTGTTTGAAACATTTTATGGTGAGGTACTTGAAAAGGTTAAAGGACCGAAAAGTTTCTTTCATTCATGTTTTCTTAATGAATGAAATTGAGAATGAAACCTTTAAAAAGTTATATCCTCATAAAATAGTGGTGTATTAAACAAGGTATATATATATGAGACATATATGAATAATATAAAAACTATTATTGATAATAATAGAGATAAAATTTATGTAATGAGGGTTAAATTTTAAACCAAGGAAAATACTATTGTTCATAGATATCCCTTATCATTTGTCCCATAATCACTACTAAATTAAACCAAATATATTGAATAAAAAATAACCCTTTTTACCTAATTAATAACCATTTCAATTTACCTATTATTTCCTATAATTATATAATTATCTTTTAAAACAATTTCAATGAGATAGAAGTTTTCTTTTCAGTTGTTTTGAGGTTTCTGTTTCATGGTTCTTGGGCGAGATCAAATTGGAATAAATGTGGAGATTTTGTAAAATATGCGTAAAAATATATAAGTGAAATTAAATGAAATTAATATCTATACATTAATTAAAATTATCAAAAATACCTAGGTTTTCATTAATTTAGGGATGATTTATTTAATAATGTTATATGTTTAGTTAATTTAAGGGGATTTCCCAACCGTCACGAACTAGATTTATTTTACATAATTAGATGTTAATTTATTCTTTATATAAATTTAAATGTTTTATATTATTAAAATTATCATAATATATGTCAATGATAACATTCTTATGACCATCCTTTTAGGGTGTATTAATGACAGATGTGCAATGGTTGCGGAGGAGGTTAACCAACAATATTGTGATCAATGGTTTCATTTAAGAGACAAATTAATATAGGATAAAATATTTTCATCTAATTAAGACAGTAAAATTATATAATATTTAAGTAACTATTCCATTTTTATGAAGTATTTGAGTAGAAGGTAGAAGAATATTATAATTATAAATAGAATGATGAAGAATATTTCCTTATGAATGTTATATCTTAAAATGAACCTTAAGTAACATTAGTATTGGATTCTATAGACGACCAAGGATTATAGGGTTGTGGGGAGAGAGGTTAAAATTTATTTGGATAGATATATGAAATTATTGTTTTCTTAAAATAAGTGAGGAGAATGGGAATTTAGGTGTTCGATTTATAAGCAGAGGAGAAGGATTTTTCTAATATTATATTCATTAGTTTATTATTTTTTCTCAATAGTGAAAATAAAATTTATTATTTATAATATATAATGTAAATTATTCATGTGTGTTATGAATAACATGTAATTACAACACAAATTGTGAAATTAATCATAAATTTAATGTATAATGTTAAATACCATATTCTATCATATTTCGTTATTTAAACAAAAATCCAATATTTTATAAAAATATAAAAAATAATGATAACCAAACAATTAATTAAATATTCAAAAAATGTAATCCATACAATAAAAATAATTTACTATATATAGGGAATTTAATCATTAAATTAAATGCATATTTATTTTTTAAAATACGATATTTTTATTATGATCAATTTTCAAACTATTTGAATTTTTTTATGATATATTGAAATTATAATATAATTTTAAATAATAATAATATTATTTTGGGAAAAAAATTTTATAAATTAACCTTATTTTAAAAACCCATTTTAATTATTAAATATAAATACAAAATATATGTTTTTAAATCAATTATTTTATAAAATTTAAAACCTTTATTTACTAGTATCATGATGTAAATATTGAGTATTTTCATTTTATATGATACCTAAATATCATTTTTTACATGCATAAGTGGGGGATATATTTTAATTATTAGGGAACTATTCATAAAGTTTATATTAATATTTCAACAGCAAAATTACTTTGCAAATGGTTAGATGTGTAATGGTCATATAGGTTCCTTGATTTCTTTTAATACCTCACATTCCATTCATTATTCATTCACATATCTTTTTTCTCAATATTATATAAATTTTCATTTCCAAGAGGAACATAATATTATTAATATTTACTTTCATTCCTATAGGTTTATTCGTGATTGAAGTTATTCTTGTGCATTGAGTAGATAAGTATTCTAACCATGTAGTTATTTAATGATCTATTTTTTTCTGATGTATTATTTTGATTTATTATGGAATTTTTTATTCAATAAATGAAATTTTCAAATAATTATAATAAATTTTTTATTGTTATATCTTGTGGAGAATATGATTTATATAATACTACATAACTAGATATTGAATAAAGATATAATATGAGGGGTCATTCTCTTGATAATATTATGGAACTTTATAATCTGAACTTTGATGAACTCCCAAATACACTAAATATGTTTTATCTTAATATTGAATCCTTCATGTGAAAATGGAAATAATTCATTATTAGATCATATAATACATTAATTATGGAGATATGTATTAACATTAAAAATTTATTTTATTTTTAAATTCAGGAAAAATATATCTTCGATATCTAATATTTATAATATGATTTGAATCAATTGTGAAAAAATAATAACTCAAACCCAATGTTTGAAATTGCACTTGTGGAATGGGTGTAATTGAAGTTGATATTTCTAAATATAAGATTTTTATAATGTTATTTACATAATAATTGATATATTATTCAAGTACTCATATAATGATTTTTTAATCAATCAAACAGTATTGTAGAAATAACAAAAGACAGAAAAGGTATTCCTTGAGAGTCTCATTGAAAATGATGAGTTTTGTTATCAACTAAATAAGCTTAATTTTTATAAATGTTTCCATCCAATGAAAATGCCAGTATATTTATATGACAAGGGGATATTTTTAGTCTCTTGAATTATCCTTAGATTGTGTGTTTGATTTTTCAATAGAACATATATATAGAATAATTTTATATTAAGGATACCAAAATATATCATTCATTGATAAAAGAAAATAAAAAAATTTAGGCTGAAATATCTATAGTTTGATGAATGTAACATCCCATGTTTTATATTTAATTTTATAATACTCAATAACTTATCTATCATAATTATATATATATATTTATTTTATTTATAAATAATTTTACACATCTATAAAATAAATAATATGTAATAAGAAACTAAAGTAAACGATTATGTATTTCATTAAGGAATATTATTATAAAACAATTACTTAAAAGAGATATATTTGGAAAAAATTATTGAAAAAATATATGGATAGTAAATAAATGTAAAAAATGTGTATAATCTTGAAATAACCAACATCACAATCCCTCGTGAATGTCATGCCACAAAATATACAACTTAAAATATTTTTTTAAACAAAAATACTATAAATAATTCAATTAGTATGTTTTTATTAAAATTATTTGTTGTTAAAAGTATTTCAGTATATATAGGTACGAAAAAACCAGACCCATTTTGTATCCATGAATCAATGAAAGTGATTAAATCCACTAGAAATAAATAATGGGTGGATTTAAATTTATCATTTCAGATCAACATGACAATTCATAGGATATGACTCTAATTATTAAATCAATTATTTAAAATAGTTAATATGGGTCAATAATAACATGAGTTGGTTTCTTTTGTGTGGAATAATAAAATGGAAATCAAAGGGTAATTTCTAGATCTACATGTTATTTAATAAAATTCCAGCATATACCTATTTGAATGATTATAGGGGTTTTTTCCTAGGATTGTCCATGTAGAGGCTAACGAGAATTTGAAAAGTACCTAGTAGGATACTAGGTGGCCTAATCATGTCCAATAGCTATCTAGTAGAACCTGTATAGTTTATTATTAAATTGTTCTAATATATTGTATTTTATTATTTTAAAACCAATACCTATAATTTTTTCATTATTCAAGTAAACTACATAGCTGAAACATAACACCCTTCTCCCTCTTTATCTTTTTATCTTCTATATTGATCCAAATAATCTAAAAGCATTTCGATTCTTATTTCAAGTAATTCATCACCCTCTTTTCAATAAATTTATCCTTCCATTATTATACTCAATTTTTTTGGTGGATTATGGATTTGGATCATGCTTCTACAATAAAATTATGAAATTTTGGTTTTACGATAGCAATACCATTTTGGAAGGATCTTAGATATAATTAAACATCCATAATAATTTCATAATCTGGAGAGTTAAAACAAATAAGTCATTTTCTTTCTCTCTTGTATACCTTTTTGGGTTAATATTTTTAGTTATGTTGTTCATAAAACTTACATTAAAACTCATACATTATATAGGGGACACTGCCCCTCAGTATATTTTATTTCAAGTTAAATACCTTTAATGTTAAACCAGTTTCCAATACATGATAAATATTCATGATTTTTTTTCTTGAATTCATTATTTTACTAATTCTTCCTTAATCCCAAATAATACAAAATTTAATGCACAGGATGAACAAAAAAATACACAGTAATTGAAATAGTAATAGGAAGAATGAAACCCATTAGAATATTAAAAAACCATAATTTCATATAAGAATTTATGGATTGAACATAATAAACTTTGATATCAAATAGTCAATATCATACACATGAAATAAAAATTATGGAATAATTTTTTTCTAAAACACATTATAATAAAACACAATTGAAATATCAAAATCATGATAGTTTCTTAGAAAATATGAGAACCCATTAAAATAATTTTCATAATAAGATTACATTAAAAAGTAATAAAAAGGATTTTAAAAAATATATCTATAACAGCCCATATGAAATCAATCGACTTACATAAAATTACATTATCAAGAATAAGAATGTGATCTAGGATCCATGGGACATCATTTTCCAAGAATCCATACCAAAAACTATATGAGAAAACATATAAATGAACATAATCATTAACAATTGCATTAGATAGATAAATAATGTACCTTATAATTTCAGCATAATTCTAAAAAGAAAATAATAACTAACAAATCCATTAGATAGCTATATCAAGAAAGTTAATTCAGTCTTTTGTGGAAAAAATCTTGATGAAACTCCAATTTGTCTTGCTATTAAAGATTCTAATTTGTTGCTTCAATCCAAGGGGGGATTGAAGATTGCAGTTTCTACTTGTAATCGATTTCAAGAGATGGAACGTGATGAGATCTTTCATGTAGAGGAGAATTCTAAAATTAAGGAAGTAAAAATATGAATCCTATTTCAGAAGATACAATGCAGAAGGAGTATGGGCTTCCATATGAGGAGAATAGAAATAGAAAAAGAGTTCTGCATTAGGAGTTATTGGATGTTCATGATCTTATAGAACATCCAATGTGTCTTGCACTGATATACAATAATAGTCAATTTTAGATGGGGCGAGGAGAGAAAGATGGGAATCATGATGTTCATATCCATGGTAAATGTCACACCCGACATTTCAAAATATATTTATTTCATTAAATTTCTCTGCATCGGGTAGTCTGAGTTTAAACCTGACTTAACAATTTGGTGTTCTTTTTTTAAAAAAAGAAAAATCTGCATATTGGCCCTTATTGCGTCTAGTGCACCGCGACCGAAGACATGTGACGACCTCGGATGGGTCGCCATGCGACTTCCCGAAGTGCTATTAATTAATTAATCAATTATGTGTAATGATCAATAAAAGTTTGTAATTATAAGTGGTGTTATGGAAGAGGATTTTATTATGTTTACTATTATCATCATCTCAATTTTTTTTAAGAAAAATTATGCACCACGCGGGGTGACCTTGCGGTTACCTGACTCAAAAAAAATAATAATACATAAAATAATTGAAATCAAACGATGTTTAATGAGTTATTTTATTGAAAAAATGGGTATCTTCTATTATTAATTATTAAAATTATTATTATTATTATTATTATTATGCTCACCGTGTTTTTTAATATAAAGTTTATCATTATTTATCATCTTTTTATTAAATTTTGTTAAGTTATTATGTTTATCGATATCATGTAAAGTTATTATAATTAATAACATGATTATTATTATTATTATTGGTTCTGATTTTGTTTTATTTTTTATTTAGTTTTATTTTTATTCTTTTCTTTCTTTTCCCTTTTCCCCCTCTTGCGGCGAGACCTAAAATCTCCTTCTCACATTTTTTTGTTTTTTTCCCGTCGAAACCCCCCTGCACAATTGGATCACACCTCCCCCTTCCCCCATTTACAGCGTGCGGCACTCCTCCCACTCTTCCTCCTGTCGATCTTCAAACCGGAGTCCCCCTCCTCGGCCAGCCCCACCGCAACCTCTTCTCCATGCTGCCGCGCCCCCCCCTGCTACAGCCTCCCGGCCCTGTCGCACCTCTGACCTGCTCTCCCTCTCCGTCTATCTGGCGGTCACCCCCTCTTCGGCTCGAGCCACTGCACGAACCCCCGCCTCACCCCTGGCCGACCCTCCTAGACCCTCCGACCTCTTATCACCGGCAACCGAACACCCCCCCGCCCCCCTTGGCGGATCCTTGCCACGCCGTGACACCCTCTCCCCATGGTATACCCTTTTCTCTTATTTTCTAGTGTTTTGCCCCTTGTTTTTTTGGGGTTTTCTTTTTCCATAGGGTTTAGGTTCCGATTTTAGGGTTTGATCTTATTTTGTATTGGTTCAATTTCATGATTTATGGTTCACCTCTGGTTCGTTTATGGTGCGCATTAGGTGCGGTTGAAAAATTCAATAAATTTCTGGGTTAATTCTTGATGTTTTGGTTCAATTGTTTGTTTAGGATGAATTTTGTTTTGTTTGAGTTGCAGTTGAAGTAAGGCGGTCGTTGCGCACCAGAGTTGTGAAGTCTGTGATGACTAGGTAGGTGGTTCCATGCCTTTACATTGTTTAGATAATTTAATTTGTTTGTTTAGTTAATTTAATATGTTTTATAATTTAGTTGCGAGATGCGATCTATGTTTAGGATGGTTTGGAAAGCTCGTTTGATGAAATCGAATTTCCGAAATAGTATGGTCTTATTGTTTGTATGTTTTTTATAAATGATTGGTCATGCATTATAGGTTGTGAGAAATTCCTTTTAAAAAATTATTTTTCATTCATGCGTCATGAAAATTTCACTTTCTTTAGAAATGATCATGTTTTTCATTTTGACCTTATTGGGGTAAGTCTTAATCTTGTTTAATCAATTGTTTATATGGTGCAAATGTGGTTTTTGAATAGTTGAGTGTGAAATTGATTTTAAAGTGGTCTTTTTACGTAAAAATATGTGTTGTTTTGGTGCAATGTATTCAAGTTGGGTTCTAGGTGATGTTTGGTTGGTGCGAACTTAGTTTTTCAGGGTAATTCAGTTGTGTATGTCTAAATGTGTATTTTTAATGTGCAGAGAATCATTTGAAGTGTGTTTTCTTGGTTTTGTTTTAAAACAAATGGTGTCTTGTAAAGAACAGTGGCTTCTTCAAAGCGGTTTTTAGTGTTTTATAAGAGGTGCAGATGGCCCATATAATTTTGCAGTTGGTGTGAAACTAGTTTTAAGGATAATTTACCAAGAAAGTGGTTTGAACGAATCTCCTGTTTGCAATTGGGTGTGTTTATTTGCGTCGACCCTTGTTGTGTTCTTTAAATAATTCTTTCTAAGTTGTGAAATTTTTTTATGTTCTTTGAGTGTTGCCAAATAGGGATTTTCGAAATGATTACAGAATGACAGATGTATTTTTGGAATGGTATTTTGGTGTGCATGAGTTTTTGAAATGTTTTTTGGGTATGAAAAAGGTGACTTCTGTGTGCAATATCTTATTTGGTCTGTGATATGAGAAATAAATATACTATGTGAATGTGAAACTTTATTGAGAAAAAGGGAAAACCCTGGGTATCTAGGTGGGCGGACTAGAACTAGTGCCCTATTGAACTGGATGGGTATCGTCCCTGTTTCACTTACCTGGATTGATTATTGCAACACTAACTAAACATATGTTCTAAGGGTTGTGGCCTTCTAAGCCAAATTTTCTGAGGGTCGTGGCCTTCTAAGCCACGTTTCACCGACACACGAGGTTCTAGGGTCCCAATCGAACTAGATGAACCTTAGGGGATTTACCCATAGTGCTCTACCATCTTTAGCGTGGTGCCTTCCGTCGGCATATGGAGGACCACTTGGGTGTGAGTGTGTGTGTGTGTGTGTGTTTGTGTGTCTGTGTGTGTGCGTGAGTATGTGTGTGTGTGTGTGAGTGTGTGTGTATGTGGCCATAATGAACTTTTCTCTTCCTCTTTAAAATCGTGTTTGTGGAATGAATTCTTTTTAGTGTTTTCCATTAGAATTTGGCTTGTAAATGTTTTATTTAAAATTATTTCGAAAGTATAACTTGAATAAGCACATTAAATTGTCCTTTTGATGTTGTGGCATGAATCATTTTTATTGGGTGACGTCCTACTGGGCTTTTTACTCACACCCTACATACACCTTCGGGTGTATGTAGACCTTGTTTCTTGTGTATTCCAGGTTGTGCATCGTGCTCAGAAATGGTGTTTTTGGTCGGTGATGGTCTTCTCGTGCAGGTTGGTGTTGTGGCGTGTGGATGCTATACCACTCTTGTCGGTTGGAGTTTTGAGTTATTGTTTTGGACTTTTTTCGTTGTCATTTATTTTTGGACGTTTTTTCTAGTTGTAAAACTTTAAATTTTTATTTTAGTTTAATGGTCTCTTTGGTTGCCGATTCATAGTTTTTTTTTATTATTATCATGTTTTTGTTTGCGTACACCATTTCAGGTAAACTGTTCCCACAGGTTACTCTTGATACCCGGGCACTTGTGCCAGCCTGTGGGGATCGGGAACGCCCTTCGGGCCTTGCCGTGGACTGGGTCAGGCGCCGGGTCGGATGGTGAGCCGGCCTGCTTCGTGACAGTAAATGTGGGGATTAATCTGCTAGTGACAAGGAGAATATTGGTTTCATTATCAGGCCTTCATACTGTGACATTGTTCCATGTGGGAGGGTGAAGATTATCGAGAATTAAGAAGTTATGAATACTCCACCACGAAGAAGGCCTAGTAAAGTCTACTTCTATCTACTGAAGCTGGTGTCCACTAGATCTTCTGTTGGAAACATTGAGTTTCTATCAATAGAGTAGATGAATACGAGAAAAAATTATGATAAGGTTCTGATGAATTACGAAAGGTCAGATTGAAAATAAATTACTATGGAGGAAACATTTTACCAGGGATGTGGTGACAGGTACAATCTTTATGATATGTAATTGTATCTTTTGTCTTGTGGTACTTGTTTAACGTCCATTTATTTTATTTTAATAAATGGTCAGGGGCTATCCTATGACTCATAATTTCTGGTAATTAGATAGTTTTATAAATCTCAACCTCCACCATAAATATTGGGTTATGATTATAACATACCAAAGTCAGATAAAATATTTTATTTTTCACTATCAAATTCCTAAAAATATACCTTTTTAACCACACTAAAAATGATTATGAATATTGATATATCCTAGTCATTTAAAACACAATTTTCCAAAAAATATCTAGAACAGAAGCTAGGATGTTATTTAGTTGATGAGCTCATAGATTCTTATAAATTAATCCAAAATTTAATTAAATTTTATGGAGTTAAAATCTATTGACTTCACATATGATAATATAAAACAAACAATTTTCTTTTTTGGAATGAAACTTAAAATATTCCTTATAAAATATGTAAAAAAGAATTATTTTCAAAAACAATTAAATTAATTTCAATTGATAAAAAAATGTAACACATAATTTAAGTATATTAATATATATATATTTATAAAATAATTATAAGTATATAAATATAGATGAAAATGATTTAGAAATAAATTTTTTTAAGAGTTTTAAAATGATTTTTAGTTGTAATGATCCATTATCTTGAGTGTAACATTCCATGTACATTCTTAATTGTAATCTTATTTAGAAAACATCCATATGTTTACACATAATTTCTCCCAATGTTGTTATTAAGACCAAAAAAGGACCAATAGGACATGGGGATAGATTTAATTAAAGGATTTTGTTAGGGAATGGTAGTTCTAATAGGATCTTGATGTGTGGAGAGGAATGGAGAGTTGTGTCCTTTTATACATATTGGAGATGAAAAAACATGTAATTTTTCAAATGATTATAATATATTATAGACTTACTCAATCCAGAGGGACCTAAAATAACTCACATTCAATGAAGTGATATGTTAAGATCAATATATGGATAAAAATTTTTATTTATAAATTTTTAGGTTACTCTAACACTTATATATTTGGTTTTAACCCTTTTACATCATTTCAACTATTACCATAATTACTAAATATTTTACAAAAATCACTATTCATCATATCTAAATAATGAAAGTGGACTAATATCATCCTAAAATTCTTTTTCCTCCCCCCAAATGGAAATTTGAATCATTTAAAAATTTTGAAATGTTTATTTAAAATATATAATACATTTTAGCGACTTCATTTTCCATAAGTGGTAGAAATTGAATTTAAAATTAAGCCACAAAATGCTTAGAAAAATTGGTTTTCTGAAAATTCCTTTTTTGAAGATTTTTTTTATACTAAAAAAATTATAACACTGATTAATATTTCATTAATTGGATTATTATTAATAATAATTCAATTATTTTAATTTTTTATAAAAATAAAGTTATATATTAATAGGTAAATACATGAAATTAAAAGATATATTTCATTACAATGAATATTTTAATATATTCACCTAATAACAATCTATTTAATAAAATTCCAAATGAATCACTCATTTATATGTTTTACATATTAGTCTAAAAAATTATATCCTTTTGTAAAATTAAAGTTATTATATTTAAAAATTATGTATTTAGGTAAAATCAATTTTTAAATAAAAAATATTTATTTAAAATAAAAAAACTTCATTTTTGATTGAGAAATAAATTACTATTCATAAAATGTATCTATCTGGGAAGAACATAGTTCTTGAACACTAATAAGTATTTTAATTGATTTGATATTATAATTACTACGGTTTCTTACATTCTTACCCCTTTTGTAAATTTCATTTTATCTATTTTATTCACTACTTAATTAAGTGTGGATTTTTTTCCTTAATTAAATTTTATGATTCAAATTTTCATTTTCCAATCATATGATATTACCATAAAAGATATTACTATTGTATCATATTATTCTAAAAGAAAATTTATTTATGGTTAGGACTCTGAAAATACTATTCATCATAAGAAATGTTCTCTTCCAACTGAACTAATTCAAAACTGAAAACATTAGATGCATCTAGGACATACTTTCATTGAAATGAAACATGAAACAAATTATTCACCCAATATAAACATAGAGGAAATGCCACATGATTATAGAATGATCCAACATACACTACGATTTCATGTGGTTTAAGGAACCATGGATTTAACATTCCCTTTCCCTAATATTTATAAAATTCCATTAAGATACATCAAGAAAAACATATTTTCCCAGTTCAAAAAAATTCTTTAATCTAGTTACCTACACAAAATTTCTTCTTAATCATGTCCATGCTCTGGTGTTTTTGAATCATCTTCACCTTCGTAACTATTTATCCTATGAATTCTGGTGCCCAAAATTACCATTCACCAACTTTTTCCCCAAATGATGATGTACAACATATGTCTCCTTATAATGCCTCAAAATATTCCATATTTATAAAATAATTAATATTTTTATTATTAGAAATATTATCTAATTAGGGTTATTGATTCCAAAATCCTTGGTAATCCAATGAATAATATAAAATCAAACTATCAATTAGATTTTGGATGAAATGTTGTTATTAAATTTTATTCAGTCCATAATGACATATTATCAGTTTTATATAACATATAGATAATAGTAGGACCACTATATTACACAATAGAAAGAGAGACATCATAAAACCAGATTATATCTTTAACTTAAAGTATAAAAATATGATCCACATACATATTATCTCAAATAAGTATAAAATTTTCTAATTTAGTCAGTTGAAAAATTATAAACCCAATATCATTATATCCTCATGACATATTTATAAATAAAAAAATATAGAGATATATTTTTTTCTTTCAAAGGTGACACTAGAAAAATAAAAAATCATAATCTTATTTAATTACCAATCTGGGTTAAACTATTGACAATAAAAAATTTCATAGTAAAGTCAGCAAAATCTCATTTTGTTACATACCACCAGAAATGTTACTAATATCTATTTACATATTATTATTTGTGGGATGATGATAAAATGGAGAGATATGTTTTTTACTCAACAATTCATTCATCAGATTAGAGTCAAAAGGCACCCATATTCTATTTCAATATATGATAAAAAAGTCATTACAAATATTAAAATTTGGAAACATACCCTTCCTAACTGAATCTACATTTTCCAATAAAATATAATCTTCCTTCCTGGATTTCATAATTCATTATGACAAAAACATCTACACTAACACTTAAAACATGATAGAGATTTTTCTAACATACAACATTTCTCAGTAACATTCATTAAATCATTTACCTAAGGTTCATTCCAAATATTTCATATTTAATGATGAATTATTTTTCTGACATAATGAATCACAAACACTATTTTATTTTCATGAGTTATAATGCATTATGTAGTCTTAATCCTTAATCAGCCCTATACATCATCTTTTTCTCATATTGATCTCTTTGTGAGTGAATATATAATTGAATATTTAATTATCATAACTTACATCAAAATTCAATACTTATAAATAATGACTCCATATTATAAAAGAGAATAATACAACCTCAAGTAAATCATTAGGTGTATGATAATTTAGCGCATGAGGATTCAATGCCATGATGTATAAGAAATTACATGATAAATTTACATTATAAAAAAACAATGTCCCGTCAATGAAGAATCATTGTAGATAACAAAGTCACCCTTTTTACATGTAAGGGAAAATATTAGAGAATTTAATTATCTTCTTTTCAATTAATGAATACATTCATCAAATTCTTTCATCATGGTGAATTTAACCCCTTTTTAGTTAAGATAGCCACTTTCATAGATACTAAATATATTTTTATCAAACCATCAGTACTATCAAATTAATATAAAAAATCTAAGAATATTTATTACATTTTTAGGTCATGGAAACTTTTCAACCACATTAGTTTTATTTGAATAAAAAGATATTCAATATTAATTTTAATTATATCCAAGGAATCAAATATGATGACACAAATTTTATAATTTAATAATCATTTAAAAAATATATTTTATTTTAATGATTGTATAAAATACCTAATTTTTTGTAATATCATCATATCATTAAAAATATATCCGGATTCCGTAAATAAGAACAACCAACGATGTATCAATGAAATCATGGAAAATTCAATTCTTATGTTACAAAAATATATATAAACAATTTATTGACCCAAAGGGAATAACCCCAAACATAAAATCCCATACCTTTTATTTAAATTCCATCATAAAATTCAATCCTTATTACCATTTGCATATGAATCTATAGCCAAATTTTTACCTTTTAAAAATACCAATCTTCGTAGAAGTGATGAAACAAGACAACTAAATAATTAAATATTCTCAATACTAATGTTATTAAATGAACTATAATAATCAAAAATACCCATGGAACTATACTTCTTATTATCTAACAAAATAAGATCATCCATTGTGATGTGATGGAAAAATTTTTTCCTTTACCACGTAATAATTTAAACTCTTTTTCAATTACAAATGTTCCGCTTTAGATATTCAATGAGTAGTTTTCTATAATGGATTAAAATCATTCACTATATCAATAATAAATTCAATCTCCTGATCAGGTATAATACTATACAATTATTTACGAAATACATCAAGGTATTCATTTACTATAATAACACCACCTATTTTAATAGTTTCATTTTTCTCAACAATATGTTATAGATAAATTTTATTTCCATATTTATTCAATTTATCATAATCCTGAAAATTTATCAAGAGTATGATTATATTCTTCTTCATAAAATAAAAATAAATAAAAAAAAACAAAATATTTATCTCTATGATCTATATTATCATAATAAAAATAATTTAAATCTATACATGGAGTAACATAAAAAAACTCTAAGGTATAGTAAAACAATGTTTATTGGTAAATTATTTTCCAATACATTAACATTTTGATTATTATAACTTCTCTTTTTCTTCAAAGTACACATAGTATTTTGAAGGAAAATTTTGGCTTAACATATTGACGATACATTTCTAATTTATAAGAAAATTTACAAGAAACAATGGAATTTTTTCATCCCAAATAAAACATGACATTTGAATAATTAGAATAAATAAGTAATGAATTTGAAACCACATCACTGAATGGTCCAACATCATATAATGTACTATCAATGGATTTTTCCCATATTTTTTAGCATGTGATCATATAGAATTCCATACTTTTTTCAAATCTTTACAAAATTACTCAGATAATTACCCATTTCATCTAAATTAAAAAATCTTAACACAAGACTTTAATTATTTTTCTAATCATTACTAGTTATCCTTTCCATTACAGTCACATTCCAAGTCTCCAAACATAATATATTATACCCACATTCCATATTTTATATGAAATTCACCAAGGTGTTTTTTTACCACCCATATTACAATGGCGGCTCTTACGACGGCGGCTCTTACGCCGAACCCTCCCCCCTTGGTGGGGGAGGGGGAATCGTTGTATCAGGGGAAGAGATCCTTCAAGCCCTTCTCCAATCCGGTCTTTCTCCCTTCCTTTCCGAAAATTTCTCTCATCCCTAAAGTACCCGATTTCGTCGATGGTCTCCTGAATATGCCTCTTTCGTTATCGGAGTTTACAGAATCCCCGGCTTTGCTAAATCTTACCTTGGTGGTGCGGTTCAAGTACAGAAGGCCTTTAGTTGATGAATTCGATCGATTTGTCTTCAGAGCTTGGGACCTTCAAGAACGTGCGGTGGTGGGGTTACTGGATAGTAAGCAGTTTTTGATTAGGTTTGAATCGGAGGCTGATTTGATTCAAGCATTGGAAAGGGCACCATGAAATTTCAACGGATCCCGTTTCATGCTCCTGCGTTGGTCTTTCGATCTCCATATGAATCTGGATCCGCCTTCCACGGCGGTTGGGTAAGCTTCCCTAAACTTCCCATAAACTTTCAGAATCCGTCGATTATTCGTATGTTGGGTAATATGGTCGGTAGATACCTCTGCTCTGATAGCCGTACTGAGGCTGTTTGTCACCCCGTTAACCCTCGAGTGTGTGTTGAGATGGATGCATCCTGTGTTCCCTTTGAGTTCATCTGGATCACGGTTGGTGAGGAATACCGCTGCAAACAGCGGGTGGTGTATGAGAATTGGACCGAATTATGTGGCTCCTGCAAGAGGTTGGGTCACACCGATGAGTCCTGTCCTGAGGGATCTCGAGTTCAAGGGAGAAGGGTTCGTACTAGTGGGAAGACTGCTATCTTGAGCGCTGTGGAGGGCTCAGAGAGCAAGTCAATGGATCACTGTGTGAAAGGAGTTAGGGCTCAGACTTCTGAAGGACCTGCTGTTCGAGGGAGAGACCTCCGAACGGATGAAGCAGATAGGGAGGCCTCTGTACCTGGACATCAGAAGGGCGCCTTTGATGAGGGCGTCATTGCTGTTTCTTCCTTCTCAGGTAAAACTAGGGAGAAGGAGATGAATGGAGGGCCCGCATTTGTATTAGAACCAGAACAGGTGGGTGCGGTCTCAGGATCTTCTTTTGTGGAGGTGTCTAACAGGGACAGGGCTAAGGTTGTGAATCACCTTGATTCTATGTCCATTCCTTTTGTTCCCATAAGTAACAGGTTTGAAGGACTAGATGTGGACCGGCTATCTGAGGTCCGGGAGGAGGATGTTTGTGCTGAAGTTGATGGGGAGGCAGTGGTCTTGGGGGATCGGCAAACTGTTTTCCTGGAGAAGGAGCATGGTGCAGGTCCTGGGGAACTCCCAGACAGTGGTGCAAGGTCTCCTTGTATTGTTGAAGGTATGAATCAGATGATGGAAGAGGGAAGCAGTAGGAATGCCGATGGACCTTTGGGTTATTCTGGTCAAGTGCAAAATGAAATTGAAAATGGCAATGTCCTGGAAGATCATGCTGCTGAGGGTAAGGGGATGGACCCGGATTCTATGGATGGGGACAATGTTATCTCTACTGATCAAGAGCCGAGGAATATTTCCGAGTGCACTGGGTGTCCTTTGAGAGGGCAGGCCGGGGCAGAAAGGGATTTTTCTGGGAGAGGAAAGGAGAACCTCAGTCCTGTTAATTGTTCATATAGCGAAATTGTCCAAAAGGGGAATCAGAAGGCATCTGCTGGGGGAAAATCAGTACCTGCAATGCTGGGAAGGAGGTCATGAAAGGATTATTCCTATCTTCCGCGACCGATGCAGACAATGTCCACCTCCAAACGGAACGGTGGAGTGGTTCTGGCGGTCAAGAAGGGCAGCAGGATTAAGAAGGCATCCTCGGATATGCGGGTTCTTGAGAATCTCAAGAATCGAGTGCAAAGTGTAGGTTTCTGGAGACATCCTGAATGGGAATCGGCTACAGGAGAGGAAGAATCCTGCTTGGGAGTTGGGGAAGACTACGGGTACTATGATATGTGACTTCCTGTTTTTTCTCTTGTTTTTTCTGCTTGAATGTCTTCTGGTTGTGTTGTTGTTGATGATGTTTGGTCTTGTTTGCATGGTTACCGGTTTCCCATAAACCGGATTTTTAGAAAATGAAAAAATTGATTTCAGGACTATCCAAATCATGAATATAATGTGCTTTGTACCTTCCCCACTAGGTGAATTTCACATCATATATGTCCTCTAATTCTTTCATCTCCTTATCTAATTCAATGAATTTATTTTCCATCATATCTCTAATTACATTAAGATAATATTTCTCATGGATTACATTCTTAAATTCATCACATTCTTTAGAATAAAATTTTCTCAATATTTGATATTCGTAACCATATACCAACAACAATCAATTTATTTTTAAAAATAGTAAATAAAAAGAGAGACCTTATGTTGTTTTAAATAACCCAAGAATTCAAATATCATCTATAATTTTGTAACACACACTTCATATATTATAGGGTGGGATGATCTATTGAATGGTTGAGTGTGTTTTTTCAGGAAATTATCTTCAAAGTGCATATTAATCATTTATGAATTTTATTACTATATCACATGGACATTATCACCATAAATAGAATTTTTTATATATTTCTCTATAAAAAATATATGATATTCACCAATTATAACGTTTCTAGCATTCCAATATGGAAGGATATTTTTCTATTTGTGTCATCCTTCATTATCTTACATATTGCCTCTATATAAAATAATTTGTAATAGAAATAGTTTAGATGAAGAAAAATGGTAATATTCATATTATATTTCATGATAACCATAAATTTGAATATCTGAAATGAACTTTTTTACATTATAATAACCAACAATAGAAATTAATTCCTTTTTTAATTCAATCTAGAATGATGAAGCCATAAAAAATGCATAATTTTGAGTTTTAAATTCATCAATAAATTTTATTTCATCCCTAAAATAATTTTCATGTATAGTGTTTAAGATAAAATGTTTGTAACATTTACATAAAAATCCATATATTACATTGTGTATAATAACTATTAGTATCAATTTTATACACTACACAATACATTTATATTGAAGACTATTTTCTTTTCGGGATAAATCTCCATGATTTTAAACAAGAGTTTATCATTGTCTATAGTCATACATAAACCTAGTGATAAATACTAATTATGTGATATTAAAAAATATATATCAGAAAGGGAAATATAAAAAAATAAAGAAACAAGTAATTACATTTCAAAACAATGATGTTATATAGAATATTTTTCACTACACATAATAAATCCAAACTCAACTAATCATTCCTCTAAACATGAAATAATTTATGTTTCCCAATGTTTTTCTAAAACAATTTATATGTAAGAATAAAGGTAATGTTATTATAATTAGGTTTTTTTGAAAACATGACAACTCATTATTTTTTTATAAAAACCACAACTTTATAAAGAGAATCATCATTCCATTAAAAAATATACCAATTGATTACATTATGAAATCAAAATCATATCCTGGAATGTAATTAAGAAGTATTAAAATGTAAATTTGGTTCCATGAACAATCATCTCCACAGAACCCTTATAATAATCATTATAGGAACTCTAAAAAATTGAAAAACATACTTGGTTAAATCCAATGTCATTATATGGAGAACAAAATAACTACCCAATGAATTGGATATTTATATTTGGCACACAATTCATCAAAAAAAATTCCAAAGAGAATAACAAATATGTAACAAAAAAATATTTTATTTATATCATCAAACTCTTAAAATATAAATTTAATGTTATAATGAAAACATTTCCAGATATTGATATATTTGTTTTCTTTAAAATAATATTTTAAAATAATGATTACCTAGTAAAATGGAAAGGATAACACTTTATTGAATAAAACATGGATGATAAAAAAACACAAGTAAACTAATTGATAAGATGGAGAGAAAATCCAATGAATTTAGATATGTTAAAATATAACATTCCTTTTTTTCTTTTGTAATATTAGTTTTAATTTTTTTTTTGAAATAACAATTTTTATTTTTATCATAGTAATTTATGTCCACATCCTTGTCAATTAAAAATTACATTTAACCCTTATGAAATGATGATATAATATTTATTCAATTAATAGATAACTGAAATATGTAATTTGAAAAATATTATATTAAAAACAATTAAAGTTATTTTTTGTGTTCCAATTTTTTTTAGATACATATGAAATATTAGGGCCATCTGAGAAGACTCGATTCTAATTTAATATTTTTCTTGTTGACCTTAAATAACATTAACATGATAGTTCCAAAATTTTCATTTATAATATTTTTTAATAAAAAATATTTTATATAATGATTTAAAAATATAAAAATATTAGATTCTAGCATGTAAAGAGAATACAGTTGAACATATCAGACATGTTAAAAAAAAATCTTCAGTTTTTCATTTATGGTAACATTCATTACCCATTAATAGGGAAATAGTTATTATCACAGATAAGGTCAAAAATGATTAACAAATGTGTTCATGGAAACAATTTTCTATGAACTGACATAAAAAAATATATAATTTAAATCAATGAGGTTCTTTTGAATATAGATACTTTTTATTTTCATTAATTCCTTTTTGGAATCATTTTATTAGAGAATGCCTTTATTATATTTTAATCTTCTAATAAATTCCTAGAGTTGGTATCCTCTCCCTCCATTATAAAAGTATATTATAATTTATCATTATCACACTCATATGAGAAATATATATCTATAAATCCATGGTAAAATTCTTTGTAATTTTTTATAAACATTATATATCTTCAATTGTCCCAAAAAATACCAACCCTAGGGTATTTATGATGAGATAAAAAAGAGTTCATTCAATGAAGATGTAATATTCTTTATGGATCACATTTGATTTAATTCATCTTTGACCTCCAATAAATCTAGTGTATCTATCAGATAAAATAAATTTAGCATCCAATATATAATTTTATTTTATCATTATTATGATAAAACCTTTCTTCTCCATATTTTCCATTAAATTGGCTGTGAATATATCACTCGTGTTTACAAATGGCTTATCATATCCTCGATGCGATATAATTAATTTCCCATCCTCATATATATTAGATTGTAACGATTATTGGTATAATATTTATATATGATATTTATGAAATGTTTATACTTATGGAATTGTAATATTTCATTTATGGTACAACACTTTTGAAATCAATAATGTCGCTCGTGTGTTTTAGTGGACTACAACCTCCATGGAATGATATGATTTATTCATCCATTCTGTTTAACATGGTATTAAAAATTATATATATATATATATTATAATTATGTTTAAGGGTTAATAATTATTTATATTCTTTTATTACATCCATTTAAAAAATGGAAAAAATGTTTATGCGTCTGTATGATATACCGTCTACATGAACATGGAAATACAGTTTTCCATAACTAAATATTTTGAAAAATATATATATATTTAAAATATATTTGACAATTATATAATAATTAATATTATAGAGGTTATGAAACCATGATAAATGTAAAATTATCCGGATTTCCGAATCGAAAAAACATGAAATACAACACAATTATCACATAAAACAGTGATTATAATAAAGAATAGTTAATAAATGACTGATATGATTCAAAAAGTAAATAATTTAGGGTATGAAAAATTTTAGAATGATTTTTAACTAATTTATAATAAATATCTATTTATTTTAGTGTAGGATCTAACATACACTATGAATGATGAGGCTTGATGAAAAGGATATATGATCTCATCCAATTTTAGTGAAAATTATTTTTTATTAATCAAATCGAAAAAATTATATGACTCTTATCAGATATAACCCTTTAAATTTGTATAATATATTTACTTATATATAATAAAATTTTCCATTTATTTTATTTATTTATAGTGCTCATTATTTTTCAAAAAGTATTTTTATGAAAAACTAACTATGTTTTAATATTAGAATGAAAATCCTCTTTCATTAATTTCCACGTTTTCTTTAAAATATTTACAACATATGTTTTCAAATTATCCATTACATTTATAAAGTGATTTTTTTCATATATTAATTTCTAAAAACAATAAATTGAATATTAATATCAACTTCCAAATGAGGTTCTATTTGAGTTTTCACAAATGTTTGTAAGGAATCTTTTCATTAAACACAAACGACAAGAATATAATTTCCCGCCATCACAAATAGACAATGATTTAAATATTAATTTACATTTTTCGATGGTTCATTTAAATAATATCAAAAATATTTTGTAAATCTTAATATCTTAAACAAGAAATTTTAATTTGAAAAGAGAATTTTCGTCATGAAATATTTAAGTGAAACTTTTAAAAGTAATTTTATCTATGATAACATCCTATGATGTAAATTATGTTTTAGTGTTGACAAGATCTGATGAAACTATTATTGGTATTTCCCTAGATGGTTAATGATTATGATTTTTTCATTTTTAATAATCCCATTTAATTTATATGTATCCTAAAATGAAGAATTTATCAAATGGTTATTAAACATATTTTAATTGAATGTGTTATGGTATATGGATTTTATGAATGTTTTATGATTTATGTATCAATTATGTATGGGTATCATTATATTATGGTGGGACATGAACTATATATACCTCTACTTAATTGGGTTATTTTACGTATCGAATTACATTATTAAGGGAAACAAGTCAATTTTCTTGATCCACTCTGAGGAACAAGTTGATGTTGTTGATCTGCTATAGGAAATAAATTTAGTTTCTCAATAAAATTTTTGAAACAAGATTTGATGACTAATAAAATATGATTTGATGATCCCAGTTCATAAAATTTACATATGAAATATTTTATAGACAATATATGGTGTCACACATTTATCCCATCTATGTATTGTTCATGATTGATTTAGGAATATTTCTCACTATTATGATTCATGTATTGTTAGATATTAATATTTTATGTTAAGATTCATGTTAATGAACCACGATAGACAAGATACTACCTTTTTAATTAGTTATCATGATATCATACAATTACTATTACTTTATTAATTAATATTATCATTGAATTATGTCACCCATATTTACCATTACAGGGCGTCTGAGTTTTTAATTTTTTATGTTCCTATTCACCAGGTTATAAAGAGTGCTTTAATTATGGTATGTATATAAATATTTCTCTTTAGGATGATATTTGGTTTTTTTAATAAATTTAATTAAATAGATAAATTATATCATTATTCTTCAAATACACTAATCATTTAGTGCCATTAGATGGGTAAATGTAAAATATATTGAATATTCATCTAAAAAAATTAGTATAAAAATAAAAAACGTTGGTTGAAATTGTTCATAAAATAGGAATGGATTATTAAATATTTGGATATTATGATTTGAAAACATCAGTGAAAAAACATGGGAAAAATATATATAAATAAGGTAACTCTTTTGGTTTTTGGAATGTCCATGGATAACCATGTTTAATCCTAAGGTCCCATATATTGGGAAGATAAAATCCTTATTTCCACATCCTATGAATGATATTTCTGGATTATATGATATTACACTTTTATTATTATATCCTAATAGTTACACATGGATTTTTTCTATTAGTCATTATCTAGAAGTAGAAGAGAACACGCTAAACATGAATGTGATACACATAGAAATAATTATCCACATAAGAACATAAATTTTGCAAAATATGGAATACAAAATCTTATTAATATTCTCACACAAATTACTCTGTCCATGAATCATACTAGGATTTCAAATAACCATTGAGGAAAAAAAATCTTGTTTATTATTTCATGAGGAAAAAACCAATTTATTTTAATTTATTTCCTAGTCAACTAATGGCTAATAATTGGATTATTACAATTTGGATAATATTTACCTTTCTCAATTTCATTGAAGAAAAAAAGTGACCTATTATTGTTTCATCTCTAATGAGATGGTGATAGATAGTGAGAAATTATTAATGATATGAAAAAAGTGGTTCAATTTGAATCAATGGAATTAGATGAGTTTAAGAAAATATTTATCATTATGTAATTACCTCATATTCTCTAAACATTATTCGAGAAATAATTCATTTAGATTATGAAAGAGGAGGATAAATACCAATGTAATTATGAGGGAAATTTTAAAATACATAAACTATATGATTTAGGTTTAATAATTAGACTTGATGGGAAATTATATCAATTCAATTTTGGTATGAAAATACATCTCTGATAGTCATTATATATAAGATATATCAGTGGCTATAAAGAGTTCCTTTGATTCACCTCATGTAAGAAATGGAAATTTGATATTCCCACCATTCTTATGGTTTTGATAAGAAATTGGAGATTGAAACACATGAAAAAATTATTAAATTATACGATGTAAATAAATTATTTCAATATATATGTAATGGCCCGGACCTCTTCGGCCCATTCCTTTTTCAAAAAGAAGGCCACGAATTGTTATAGAGGGTAAAATGGACTTTTCCCACACTTTCCAGAATTTTGAAACTACATGCCGTGTAGTTTGAGTACACGCTGTGTACCCCCATTCCAGGTATACCCCATGTTGAAGGCCGTGTCCTTTCCATGTGAAATAAATGGGTACACACCGTGTGTCCAGTACGACACGCCATGTAGTCCTTCCCCACGTACACATTACCAATCAACGACTGTGTTCCGTTTTGGAGTTGTGTCCTTACCTTGTGCAATAAATGGGTACACGCCATGTATCTAGTACTACATTCCATATAGTCCTTCCCCGCATACGCATTACCAGTCAATGTCCATGTGCCGTGTTGGAGCCGTGTCCTTCCCGTGTGCAATAAATGTGTACACGCCCTGTGTCCAGTACTACACGTTGTGTAGTCCTTCCTCACATACGCATTACCAGTCAATGGCTGTGTGACATATTGGAGCCGTGTCCTTGCCATGTACAATAAATGGGTACACTCCATGTGTCCGGTACTACACGCTGTGTAGTCCCTCCCCGTGTATGTGTTACCCTCAAACTGTGTGTTGACCAGTCAATGGCCGAAAAACCATGTTGGAAGCCGTGTGGAGACCGTGTGAAATACCCGATTAAAAGTCATGAACCATAAAGTTCATGCCTTGTACATTTGATTTTCTCACCTATAAAAGGAGGGTTCCCCTCCTCCTTTTCAAATCACCCCTCTCCTCCCCTTTCCTATGAGTAGAGTTCTCCCAAGAGACTCGAAGGCTCTTTCTTCCATAACTTCTATGTCTGAGCTCTGATTTACGATCTGTCAGTTACCACGGGATCTTAACGATGAGGAGGAACATCAGATCTTGGATCCGTTTTATTTCCATCGGCCTTTCCTTTCCAACTTCCACCCGAGGAGGTTTTTCAGGGACCCAACAGAAGTGAAGGACGCCGACAGACGTCTTCTAAGGTTGATTCGGGGAGAATTGCGACCAGAACCTGTTGAGGTAGGGGTTTTACCTTCATATCTCTAATTTTTGCATCATACGGGGTGGGTATCCTGTTGTTTTTATGAGAAACAGTTGAAACATTAAATAAAGACAATAACTGGTTAAAGAATGGGGATGGGAAAGTTATTATGTTTATATTTGTTTATACTATTGTTTTGTTATGAATTGAATATTCTTATACCTACTGAAAATCACGGTCATTGGGGGCCTTTTCATGCACAATTAAATGTTGCCTTATCTTCTAGACCATTTTTGTAAATGGAACCTTGTGGAATGTGGATTTTGGCTAATCACGTAATGTTGCATGTTTAAAATCTGAAACCCTTGTGTGATCACCCCGGATAAACAAAATGGAATAATGAACATGTTGGTGTTGGCTTGGATACGTGGCATGTGATGGGGGTGTTTTGTGGGTTGTTGTAGATCGGGTGAGCAGTGGGGATGTTGTTGACTTTGTTGTGGGATGGTGTCAATGTTATGTTGGTGATGGGCAGCGGGGCTATGATAAGTGGTATTAAAGGGATAATGATGTACGGTGCGGTTGTGGTTAGGGTGGTTGACAGCGGGGCTGCAGGGTTGGGTTTTAATGTGAATAGACAATGGGTTGTGAATAATAAATATAAAGTCGGTTAGTTAGTGAATGGTGGGTCATGGAATAGGATAAATAATCAATGGGTTGGTTGGTTGATAAGGACATGATTGTGTTGCTTGTGTTTTCCTAACCAAATTTGTGGGTGGAAGGGATATTATTTACGAAGGATCGATGTTGTTAGTTGTGGATATTTTCCCAGTAGTTAAGGAAGTAAATAAACTAATTCTGCTGAAATGTGAAATCCTAAATGGGGTTGGGGTTGTTTGTTGTATGCATGCTTCATAGTAGCAATGTCGAGGCGTGTGCTTACTTTCTCTATTTAGAATCCATAGGCTGGGATGTGTGATTGGTATACATATATATATCTGTATCTTTTGTGTTTTATTACACCCCACCCATGATGAGCACTTAGTGTCGAACACTCCCATTTCATGGGAGAGTGGTTTTTTCCTTTAGTTACTAGCTCCTTCCTGCTCCTTCCCCCCTAGGATATGATGGGTTGAGGTGACCATACACCAAAGAATCTTCAGGTAGGTTTCTATTGGGGTGGTTTTAGCCCAAGACTCTTCGGGCAGGTTCTACTGTTTCCCAATAATCTTCCGGAGGAGGCCCAGGTGTGTGCGGGCGGGATACATGGTTGTGAGGCCCAGGTGTGTGTGGGCGGGATATGTGGTTGTGTGGCCCATGTGTGTGTGGGTGGGAAATGTGGTTGTGAGGCCCAGGTGTGTGGGGGTGGGATACGTGGTTGTGAGGCCCAGGTGTGTGCGGGCGGGATGTGTGGTTTATGAGGCCCAGGTGTGTGCGGGCGGGGAGAGTGTGGCAGCGTCAGGACGTTCACTATTAGGAAGATCAGCTAACTACTAGTAAATGGTGTGGGGTACCCAATACTCTTGTTTCTTATATACTACTACCTGTTGTAATTTTTTTTTTGGCGATTACAGCTGGCGAGGTTGGGTGGACATATTTCCTTTCTAGGTTTCTTCTATTGTTCTCATGGGACATTAGGATGTCACCACACTTGTGCACGAGAGCTATAGGATTCCCTACTGAGTATACTTGTATGCTCACCCTACGTTTACTTTTAGGATTCCAGGAGGACTAGTAGGGCTGTGCGGGACCCTACTAGTAGGACATTTGGAGTTGTTGTTGTTTCTGTACACTTGTTTCTTTTGGTATTGTACTTTTAGCTTTCTTGTACTTTCACCTTGTTATAAAATGGTTTAAACATTCATGTGGGAATGGTTTGGGTTTATCTCTATACACTTGTTCTTTTCCTTTTTGGTGGTTTACTTGTCCTATTTCCCGATAATAAAATAATAAAAATGTTAATGCCTCCCATATTTGTGAAAACTCATACCCTTGGTGCTAGTCGCCACCCCGGGGACTACTAGAGGAGGGACACATGGGTCATTATCTCCCTTTAACCATTGCCAGCTCAAGAGGTGAATCTTTGGTGGGAAGGGGTCGTGATAGAATGGAATCAAAGATAGGTTGAGAGATAGGATAGAGTCTAGAGTTAGGCACAGTGAGGATTGCATGGGATGGTAGGGCGACAATGTTAGTTAATCATGGAGCGTGACATAGGCCAGGGAAGACCAGCTAGGACACAGGATTTTAGTTCCCCCGGTGATCCTATGCAAGGACTCTGAGCCTACCGACTGACCAAGTGAGACTACATTGATTGTAGGGTAGGGACCCTAGGGAAGTTACATGCATCATCATGATTTTGTTTAACATGATTTGGGTGTTTTGGGAGAAAATTTGAAATAAAATGACAAAATAAAAACTTGAGATTTTTCTTACTACTTGGCCTTAGGCAATCCTTGTTTACCATACAGAAATGGAACCTGGACGTCTTCACCGGGTGGATCAGACAGCCAAGGCCCAACAGATTAAGGCGGCCGATCAGTTAAAGATTGACCGAGAGGAGGAAGATAGACTGTGGCAGAATACTCTTCGTTCTTTTCAGCGGCAAAAACTCATGAATTATCAGTGTAGTACTTCGGATATGGAGACGGAGGAGTCGATTGAGGATCTAGGGATTTATTTTACCTTGATTCGTGCTCCGAGGGAGTACTGGTTTCCCCTAGTAGAGTATGTCAGTGCTTCGACAGTGGTGGATGCTCTACCTCAGAGAGAGGATAAAGGCAGAGGTTCCATGGGCTGATTTTGAGAAGGAATTCCGAGAAGAATTCCTTTCTTCCATGATAAAGGTGGAGAAGCAGCATGAGTTACTCTTCCTTCAGCAGGAGAGTATGTCAGTATGATAGTTGGGGATCAAGTTCAAGGATCTCATGGACTTTACTCCGGATCTTTTTCCGAATGAGGAGTCTCGGGCGAGACGTTTAGAGGAGGTGCTTCGTACTTTGCTCCAGTATAATGTCACCCCCTTCACCCTTCCGACGTACTTAGAGGTACAGAAGAAGGAAGAGGATGTAGAGAGGATGCAGTCGCTGGGAGGTGCACCACGAGAGGGGATCTAGCGGGGCTCGTCGAAGGGGAAAGCAGTCAGCAGCAGGTCTCTTGCGACGGGACCTTCCAGGTTCAGGCCAGTGGGGAGCAGGCCCCAGCAGTTCCAGTTCAGATCTTCGGGTCCTCATCCCTTTTTCACGAGCCCTGGACCGATTTTTTTTTCTTGTGAAGGTTTCAGGCACGTTCAGAGTTGGTGCCCGACCCATGATCAGTACGGTAGAGGTGGGCAGGTTCAGCGCCCACCTCAGCAGCACCAGTTGCCGGTGAGGGCCTTCCAGTAGCAGTAGGACCATGATCCTCTGAGGGCAGAATTTGCAGGAGGAGGCTGACCTTAGGGTGCTCCTCAAGTACCTCTACCAGGGCGTGGTCGGGGAGGTGGAAGACATCAGAGAGCCAGAGGAGCTGGGCATGGACAGTTGCACACATCAGAGTTGACAGCTCCAGCAGGAATAGAGGTGGTGCGAGGTACGATTTGTTTGTTCAGCACTCTTGTTTATGCTTTGTTCAATTAGGGAGCTTCTCACTCCTTTGTTTCAACTGTTCTAGACCATGCTTTGGTACAAGACATAGAGAGACTTTCCATACCACTGGTGATGAGTACACCAGTTGGAGGCCAGACCAGCGTATCTTGTGTTTGCCGGGGATGTGGGCTGATGTTGGGACCACATCGATCTAGTGGGGACCTTCTTATGTTACAGATACTTCCATACAATTTCATCCTAGGCATCGAATATTTGTTTTCCATTAGTGCTATTATCGACTGCTTCCGGAAAAAAGTCGTGTTCTCCGACGTTGATGGGGAACGTGTAGCTTTTGTTGGATAGAGGAGCTATCAGGTGGGAAACCAGCGTGTGGGGCCTCTTCTTTCCTTGTTAGGTGTGCTATCAGGGATTCCAGTAGATACAGAGATGATGTATGTCCCGAAGGTTGTTGGGGAGTTCCTCGATGTTATTCTTGAGGAGGTTGTGACACTACCCCCCACCACCCCCCCCCTGACGTGACGTTGAGTTCGGGATATACTTACAGACCGATGCCCGTCCGATTTCGATAGCCCCTTATCGGATGGCACCTTTCAATGTTGCGGGAGTTGTGGATTCAGATTGACGATATGATGGATAAGGGTTTGGTTTGACCCAGCGTATCACCATGGGGTGCTCCAGTTTTTTTCATGAAGAAGGAAGATGGTGGACTCAGGTTATGCATAGAATAACGAAGGTTGAACCAGGTAACGGTCAAGAACCGTTACCCCCTTCCAAGGATAGATGATCTCTTCGACCAACTGAGGGGATCAGGATGGTTTTCTAAGATTGATCTATGATCTGAATATCATCAGCTGAGGGTAAAGGATAGTGACATCTCGAAGATGGATTTCAGGTGCAGGTATGGGAACTTCGAGTTTTTAGTGATGCCGTTTGGAGTTATGAATGCACCGGCTGTGTTCAAGGGACTTATGAACATTGTCTTCCGAGAGTTTCTAGACCGGTTCATCATTGTTTTTATCGATGACATCCTGATCTACTCAATATCAGAGGAGGAGCGTGTTGATCATCTTAGGGAAGTCTTGGAAGTCCTTCGACACCACTAGATTTACGGGAAATTGCCTAAGTGTAAGTTCTTTACACAAGAAGTACACTTCCTTGGGGACGTAGTGTATCAGCATGGACTGTCAGTGGACCCGTCGATAGTGGAGGAAGTAGTTTCTTGGGCAGCACCCAAGAGCATGACAGAAGTTTGTAGTTTCCTGGGGTTATCAGGTAACTATCAGATGTTCGTTTCGGACTTCTCTCGAGTTTTTTCTCCATTGACAACTTTGACTAGGAAGATCCAGGTCTTCCTATGGAGCGAGTAATGCCAGAAGGCTTTCGACTACCTGACAGAGAACATGGTCAGTGCTCCCACACTCAGGTTGCTAGAGGAAGGGTTGTTGTATGAGGTGTTTTGTGATGCTTCTGGACTTGGCCTGTGGTGCGTGCTGATGCAGAAGAAGGGAGTTATCTATTATGGGTCTAGGTAGTTATGCCCTCACGAGCGTAACTATGCCACCCATGACCTAGAGCTTGCAGAAGTAGTGTTCGCACTGAAGTGGTGGAGACATTACCTCTTTGGGGAGCGCTTTTTGGTCTTCTCAGATCACAACAGCCTGCGTCATATATTCTCCCAGCGTGACCTGAACCTGTGGCAGTAGAGATAGGTCAAGTTTCTCCAAGACAATGACATTGAGATCTGTTACACTGAAAGTAAGGGAAACATTGTGGCTGATTACCTGAGCATGAAGTCGCATAAGGAAGTGGTTCAAGAATCCACTAATGATTGGAAAGCGATGGGAGAGTTGGCCGCCCTGCACTTGGATGCCGGGGTAGAAGGTGTTAGAGGCTATTTGTTTCAGATGACGGTGTAGTCCCCCTTGTTACAGGAGGTGGAAGACTCTCAGTGGGGGGGTCTCTGAGGCAGAAGTGATGCCAGATCATGACGATCAGGGGAACGCTCCAGAAGGATGGTCAGACTTCGTGGTACATCCAGGGGATTCAAAAATGTACCAAGGCCTGAGGGAATAGTTTTGGTGGCCTGGGGTGAAATGGGAAGTGGTGGATTATAGCATCCCTCCTTTTTATAACATAACTTTTCCATACATTCTACAAAACCAAGGATATTTAAGGTTTCGTGTCTTGGAAACTAGGAACTTATTACATGAGAAAAAAACATTCTTCTTAAACACTTGAAAGGATTCTCCTTAAGTTCATCCTAGGATCATTACTGTATCTCATAACCTGGGGACATACATAAAAAGAAAGGGTGAGTAGAAGGCCCAGTAAAGGAAACAAGAGAGACATTTAACATGTGAACTTTAGATACATCAATTATGTCATGAAAAGGAACTTTAAGGAATGAGAAAGAAATCATGTGGAATATCATAATAAAAATAACATTTTTCATAACTTTAAGATGTGGCTGCATCATGTAACATATAAAATCATGAACATATCACCAAGGTCTATCCCCAAGGTGTCATTTGAAAATTACCAAGGTTATTCACCAAGATATCGTGAAAATTGAAATCTCTAGTGGTTACATCATTACCCAATGCATTGGAGTGATATGAGGGAGAACCCTTAAATTTTACTTTATTATAATGTGAGCCAAATATATCATCATCAAACATTTCATAAATAACCCACGTAGCATAAAATAAATGGGTTTAACTTCATAATCATAATGTTTTAAAACTGCTTTAAAGACATGATCTTTATGTCAATTTAAAACCCACAGAAAAGGAAGGTGGGTCTCATGTTTGTAAATCCCATAATTTAAAATAGAAAATTTTGTTATATATGTGAATACCCTTTAGAATAAAGAGCTTTGAGTATTCAATAAATAAAATAAATGAACTTTAGAAAAAGAGAGAGACATTTCGAGACGGAAATTCTGCAGCATAATAGATATGTTACGAGGTCTTAGAAAACATTGAAAAGAGAGGGGACATGGGTCAAACAATCATAAATGACCCATAAAAAACAATAGGGACAGAATATTAATGATATATAAACATGGTAATGAAATTTTAAAGATGTACCATATGAAATGAAGAACATGACAGGATGAAAAAAAATAAGATTTCTCTTATGAAAATTCGGCATCCTAACAGCGTCACTTAATCTTCAAAAAAATTAATTGACGAGATCAAATAGGGTATCTCATCATATAAACATAAAATATCAGCATGATATATTTATAGATCATAATACAACATAATAAAAATGAACTTTAAATAATTGACAAGAAAGTAAAACTTGAAAACGAGAAGGGTGAAAGAACCACTTAAAAATTCGGCAGCCTAACGACGCCACTTAAAACATCAAAATACAGAATTGAAGAGATAAAACAGGTTCTTTCATCAGATGATCATAAAAGATCAGTATGATAGATATAGAGATCATACCCCAACGTAATAAAAAAGAACTTGAATGACTTGACAAGAAAATAGAACTTGAAAATTAGAAGGGTGAAAGAATCCGTTACAAAAGTTTCGGCAGCATAACAGCGCCACTTAAACTCTCATAAAATGAAATGATGAGAGTAATAGGGGGTCCTTCATCATGTTAAGATAAAAAGGGCATTATAATTAATATAAAATAACATCCTCCAACATGGAGCATAAAAGAAATGACATAAAAGAGATCAGTTGAAAAGAAAGATAGGGGTCAGATCCCTTACCTTAAACGTAACTCTTAAAACTAAAAGGTTGGAACCTTGAGGGATTGGGGGAACCTTGGGAGGACTATTTGGGAGGTAATGAGACCAGAAAATCGTTGGGGGAGAGTGGGGAGTCGAATGGATGACAGGATTTCTTGGTATTTATAGGGAAATTGAGGGGACAAGGCATTAATGGCCAAGGGACACCTCATTAGTGGTTTTGGAAAAACCATAGGATTTCCCATGGTATTTGCCCATGGTATTGGCCACTCGGGACACCTAATACCTTATATTACTATTAATAAGTCAACCATATTGATTAAATAATTAATACATCATTTAATGTTGTCATTAAACACCCTTAACTTAAAAAATTAATTTTTACTCTTCACTGAAAATTCAAGTTTCTCAGAAAAATCCCAAAATTTCACATTAACCAAATATCAATGCTCTGATTTCAAAAATGAAATCAATTTTATAAAAATAAT
Organism: Viscum album; assembly: GCA_963277665.1. NCBI lineage: Eukaryota > Viridiplantae > Streptophyta > Magnoliopsida > Santalales > Viscaceae > Viscum > Viscum album. Next base: position 1,423,728,035 of record OY728151.1, read on the forward strand.
TTTCTAAATATTTTTAATTTAATTTTTAAATAAATACAGTATTCAAGGAAAATTCATTTTTTTCAGAAAAAAACCCCAAAAATTACCTTAACATAATATCAATGCTCTGAGTTCAAAAATGAAATCCATTTTATAAAAATAATTTTCTAAATATTTTTAATTTAATTTATAATAAAAAAAACTATTCACTCGATAAAACTAAAACTTGAATAATAATTTATGAAACCGTTATTTACCCGTTTTATTGAATCACATTACTTAATCAGGGTGCCCATATTATATTAATACTTTCTTTAAGTGAGATTACTAATCCATTTGGTCACATTACTAATCCTAATCAGAAAATCAATATTCATAATTTACGATTCATCAAAAATCATGTTGATCTTATTAGACTCTACATTTCATACTGAACATAATTGTAGAAGACCATGTTTTGAAAATCATTACACATTTTTAATTATTTAAGGTTTACATAAACATTTTTAAAATATCCTTTCTCTAAAATTCATCAAAAATATGCATACTATATTTATCCGGACATTTGAAAATTCATAAACTTTATCATAAAAAGAAATCAAAATTTTTATTTAAAACAACAGATTACACAAGGCAGGTACGGTCTCCTTACATATCCCCTTATCACACCAGCATAGGACCTATGTGTAAGGTGTGCTAAGGTGAGAGAATCAGAGGGAGACTCGGCCAACATCGCATGAGTAGTAATTTCTATCAGTTTGAACTTCTCGCGAAGGCGATTTCATTCTAGCATCACATGATAAAGTTCGGCTTGGGATTGGTCCAGAGCAAAGCCCAGTCGTGCTACCTCCTTCCCAAGTTCTGATAGATGGGCTTCGATCGGTCCAAGACTACTGGGTGAGGACATCGAATCTTCTTTCTATATTAATTAACCAAGATTACTTGTATTTAGAGACAATAATCAAAATGATTAGTTTCCAGCGGTCATATTGACCAATCGTCATATAACAGTCAAAACCCAACGGTCTCATTTTAATTATACTCATGTTATCAAATGAAATAGTTTGTTGAGTATCAAAAATAAAATAACACACAATATTAGGAAACAAGATTTATTCAAAATTTTAGGTCGTTACAAGGAGTTTGTGGATAAATGCCTACTGTGTCAGCAAGTGAAGGCTAAACACCATGTTCCTAGTGGTTTTTTGCATCCTTTAGATGTCCCCGAGTGGAAGTGGGATGAAATATCAATGGACTTCGTCACAGGAATATCCAGAACTCAAGGTGGTTATGATGCTATCTGGGTAGTGGTGTATCGACTGACGAAATCAGCTCACTTATTAGCAATTAAGGAGTCAGGCCCAATGAGTACATTAGCACAGAGATACGTAAATGAGGTTGTGTGATTGCATGGAGTCCTGATGTCTATCGTCTCAGATCGGGATACTCGTTTTACCTTACGAGTCTGGAGGGGGTATCAGCATGCTTTTGGCACCCAGCTATGCCTTAGAACTGCTTTCCACCCCCAGACCGATGGGCAGACAGAGTGGACGATCCAGACATTAGAGGACATGCTGCGAGCATGCGTACTGGATTTTAGAGGATCATGGGTATGACACTTGCCTTTAGTAGAGTTTGCCTACAACAAAAGCTTCCACTCTACTATTAGCATGGCACTGTTTGAGGCTTTGTATGGGAGACCATCTCATTCACCCATTTGCTGGGTAGAGGTTGGTGAGACATGTGCTCTAGGGCCAGAGGTAGTGCAGAGCACCACCGAGAAAGTCTAGTTTGTATGTGAGAGGATGAAAGTGGCTCAAGACCGCCAGAAGTCTTATTCTAACCGTCAGAGGAGGCCCTAGGAGTTTGTGGTGGGAGATCATGTGTTCATTAAGGTTTCCCCTCGATGGGGCAGCAGAGGTTTGGGAAAAGGAGCACGCTCTCACATAGGTTCATCAGACCTTTTGAGGTGCTGAGGTGAGCCGCTGAGGTGGAATATCAGCTGGCCCTGCCACCTCAGTTGGAGAAGGTTAATGACGTCTTCCATGTCTCCCAGCTTCGTATGTACATACATGAAGACTCTCACGTTATCGACTGGGGAGAGTTAGAAATAGGAGACGACGCAACCCTCAAGGAACGACCAGTCATAATCGAGGATCGTAAAGAGAAGGTGCTCCGTGGATGAACCATTCCATTGGTTCGTGTGTCGTGGAGGCATGGCGGCCTCGAGGAGAGCACTTGGGAGAAGGAGACCCAGATGCATGCTCAGTACACGGAGTTGTTTTGACTTATTTTTTTCCTTGTTCTTCTGATCTTTGTGTTGATGTTATACTCTGTACCTTTGATATATGGGATGATTGGCTTGTTGGTTGTGAGACCTTTTGTTTCCTTGTTCCCTGGTTATTTTTAGCATGTCTGGATGTGTGGGGAAAGGAAAAAACCTGAACCTTAATCGAGACACATTAATGCGGACGCGATTGAACTCGTGCGGGTGAGTTAGTACCGCCTAAAGCGGATAATATCTCGACATAGGAGAAGGATTTTACCAAAACCACATTTTCGGGCAGTGTGTTGGTTGTGTGGTGTTAGGGGTAGTGCGAGTTGAAAAATCCTAATGTATGAAAGTGGGAAGACCCAATTCTTAATCGAGACACATTAATGAGGATTCGATTAAACCCATACAGTCGAGTCAGTGACTCCTAAAGCGGATAATATCTCGACATATGAGAAGGAATTCCTAACACATAAGATTAGGGTTGTTGGTTGGATTCTTTTCATAATGAGAGCCCTAAAGGGTATCTTGTTGGGTTCCTCTGGGTTGGTTTTTGAATTCTCCGGGACGAGAATGTTTTAAGAGGTATCTGATGTAATGGCCTGGACCTCTCCGGCCCATTCCTTTGTCAAAAAGAAGGCCACGAAGTGTTCTGGATGGTAAAATGGACTTTTCCCACACTTTCCTGAATTTTGAGACTTCACGCCATTTAGTTTGACTACACGATGTGTACCTCCTTGCCGGGTATACCCCGTGTTGAAGGCCATGTCCTTGCCATGTGATATAAATCGGTACACGCCATGTGTCCAGTACTATACACCGTGGAGTCCTTCCCTGCGTACGCGTTAGTAGTCAATGTCCATGTGTCGTGTTAGAGCCGTGTCATTACCATGTGCAATAAATGGGTACACGCCGTCTGTCCAGTACTACACACTGTGTAGTCCTTCCCTGCATATGCATTACCAGTCAACGGTCATGTGTCGTGTTGGAGCTGTGTCCTTGCCATGTGCAATAAATGGGTACACGCCATGTGTCCAGTACTACATGATGTGTAGTCTTTCCCCGTGTACGTGTTACAAGTCAACGGCCGTGTTCCGTGTTGGAGCCGTTTCCTTGCCAAGTGAAATAAATGGGTACACGCCGTGTTTGCAGTACTACATGCCGTGTAGTCCCTCCCCGCATATGCGTTACCCTCAAACCGTGTGTTTACCAGTCAACGGCCGTGGAACCGTGTTGGAAGCCGCGTGGAGACCGTGTGAAATAATCGAGTACACGACGTGTAGCATAATGTATGCGGCATGTACCTTTTCTTTTCTCGCCTATAAAAGGAGGGGTCCCCTCCTCCTTTTCATCTCACCCCTATCCTCCCCTTTCCTCTGAGTAGAGTTCTCCCAGAGACTCGAAGGCTCTTTCTTCCATATCTTCTTCGTCCGAGCTCCGATTTATGATCCGTCAGCGGCCACGAAATCGTAACGAAGAGGCGGAACTTCTGATCCTGGATCTGTTGTCTTTCCTTCAGCCTTTCCTTTCCGACATCCACCCGATGAGGTTTTTTCGGGACCCGACAGAAGTGACGGATGTCGTCGAACGTCTTCTAAGGTTGATCCGGGGAGCGTTGCGATCAGATCCTGTTGAGGTAGGGATTTTACCTTTGTCTCTCTATTTTTTGCATCATGTGGTGTGGGTATCCTCTTGTTTTCATGAGAAACAGTTGAACCGTTAAATAAAGATAATAACTGGTTAAAGAACAGGGATTAGAAGGTATTTATTTTTAACTTTGTTTATCCTATTATTTTGTTATGAATTGAATAGGCTTATGCCTACTGATAATCATGGTCGTTGGGGGCCTTTGCCTGCGCAATTAAATGTTACCCTATCTTCTAGACCGTTTATGTAGATGGAACCTTGTGGAATGTAGATTTTGGTTAATCATGTAATGTTGTTTGTTTAAAATTTCGAACCCTTGTGTGATCACCCCGGTTAAATAAAATATAATAATGAACATGTGTGTGTTGGCTTGGATACGTGGCATGTGATGGGGGTGTTTTGTGGGTTGTTGTGGATCGTGTGAGCAGCGGGGCTGCGTTTGACTTGGTTGGGGGATGGTGTGAATGAAATGTTGGTGATGGGAAGCAGAGCTGTGATAAGTGGTATTAAAGGGATAATGATGTACAATGCAGTTATGGTTATGGTGGCTGACAGCGGGGCTGTAGGGTTGGGTTTTAATGTGAACGAACTATGGGTTTTGAATAATAAATAAAAAGTGGATGAGTTAGTGAATGGTGGGTCATGGAATGGGATTAATAATCAATGGGTTGGTTGGTTGATAAGAAGGACTTGGTTGTGTTGCTTGTGTTTTCCTAACATGATTTGTGGATGGCAAGGATATGTTTTAAGAACGATCGATGTGGTTAGTTGTGGATAGTTTCCTAGTAGTTAAGGAACTAAATAAACTAACTCTACTGAAATGTGAAAAACTAAATGGGGTTGGGGTTGTTTGTTGTATGCACGCTTCGTAGTAGCAGTGCTGAGGAACGTACTCAGTTTCTCTGTTTAGAATCCATTGGTTGGGATGTGTGTTTGGTATACATATATATATCTGTATCTTTTCTGTTTTATCGTACCCCACCCATGTTGAGAACTTAGTGACGAACACTCCCATTTCATGGGAGAGGGGTTTTTTCCCTTAGTTACCAGCTCCTTCCTCCTCCTTCTCCCCTAGGTTGTGATGGCTTGAGGCGACCTTACACATAAGAATCTTCGGGTAGGGTTCGATTGGGGTGGTTTTAGCCCAAGACTCTTTAGGCAGGTTCTACTGTTTCCCAAGAATCTTCATGATGAGGCCCAGGTGTGTGCGGGCGGGATAACATGGTTGTGAGGCCTGGGTGTGTGTCGGTAGGATATGTGGTTGTGAGGCCCAGGTGTGTGTGGGAGGGATACGTTGATGTGAGGACCAGGTGTGTGCGGCCGGAATACGTGGTTGTGAGGACCAGGTGTGTGAAGGCGGGATGTGTGGTTTGTGAGGCCCAGCTGCGTGCGGGCACGAAAAGTGTGGCAGCGTCAGGAAGTTCACCATTAGGAAGAGTAGCTAACTACTGGGAAATGGTGTAGGGTACCCAATACTCTTGTTTCTTATATACTACTACCTGTTGTGAATTTATTTTTTGGGATTGTGTCTGGTGAGGTTGGGTGGAAATATTTTCTTGCTATGTTTCTTCTGTTGTTCTCACAGGATATTATGATATATCCCCACTTGTGGATGAGAGCTTTAGGCTTCCTTACTGAGTACACTTGTATGCTCACCCTACGTTTACTTTCAGGTTTCCAAGAGGACTACCAGGGCCGTGTGGGACCCAACTAGTCAGACAGTTGGAGTTGTTTCTGTTGTGGTAAACTTATTTCTTTTGGTATTGTACTTTTAGCTTTCTTGTACTTTCTCCTTGTTATAAAATTGATTAAACAAGCATGTGGGCTTGGTTTGGGTTTATTTATATACACATGTTCTTTTCCTTTTTGGCGGTTTACTTTTCATATTTCCCGATCTTAAAATAATAAAATGGGTAATGCCTCCCATATTTGTGAAAACGCATACCCTTGGTGCTAGTATCCACCTCAGGGCCTACTAGAGGTGAGACTTGGGGGTCATTATCTCCCTTTCACCATTTCCATCTCGGGAGGGGAATCTTTGGTGGGAGGGGGTCATGACAATATATTCATGATGTGTGCAATTAAATATCAAGGAAATTACATGTATAGAACTAGGATATTCTTTAAATTTTTAAAGGACTGTCCAAAAGACAATGAATGTCAAAATAAAATGAATTGGGAATTTAATAAAATATTGGAATATAAGATTTCATATAATCAAACAACCATGCATTAATACTTTAAACGAAAGGATTCTTGGAATAATGCCAACCAGTGCCCAAATATAATGATTTATGATTATAATTGGTGTAGTGGCCTCTTATGCTCATTGGAAAATGGAAATATCACATGATCACAATTTCGATAGTGGGTTATAAAATTGATGTCGTGTGAGGTACAGTTATCATCAACTCTATAAAACCATTAGACTAATTTTATTCTATATCTACCCACTATATAATATTTAATGAATATTTAATGGGAGTCAAACTACTAGCTCAATGAGTAGATACAAAATCAGTGTTAAAAATATTTAGTTCTACAATGGTCACATATAATATCTATATTTATACTTTAATTGATGTTTTTTGAAATTTTATTCCTAAAAATCATATTAATATCACTTTAGATTATTTTCATTTGATTCTAGGAAGGTATTTTCTTTCATTTGATATATCCAATCTCAATTTATGATGGAGAAAACTCATAAATTTTATTCTAAATGAACCTATGATCGTTTATGAATGCAATGATGAATATGAGCTTCCAATTGAATTATATTCTCTCTTGAATGTCTTCATTCCTATCAATGATGGATATTTAACTTTTATGGATTGGAATAAACTCAACATCAAAGATAAACATTTGTTTGGATGTCTGGGGATTTATTCCCAGAAACATTTCATGGTATATAACCAAATAATGAATTTTAGTTATCAACAGAACTTATAATTGGTTCAATACCTATTTCAAATACTCCATATAGAATATCCCAAATTGAGTTTCAAGAATTAAAGAATAAAGTACATGAGAATCAAGATCGGAAACTCATTCATGCAAGTGGGTCACCTAGAGTAGCACGAGTGCTTATTATTTAGAAGATATCTTGATCAATGTTACTATGAATTAACTCAAAATAATTGAACAATATCATAAATGATAAGAATACAATACCTCATATTGATAGTCTTTCTGATAAACTGTGAAATGCTCAATATTTCTCTAATATTGATATTCATTCTAGTTTAAATAATTTTAGGGAAAAAGTGAATACATAATTATTATATTCTTCCATATGAAGGTATATACTCTATAAATTTTTAGTGATTCCATTAATACATACTAATAACTCTGATATCTTCATGGATTTAATTAATAGAGATAATAGATATTCCACTAAACGTTTTTTGGTAATATTCCTAACTAATATTCTTATGTATTCAAAGGCAAAGGAAGATCATGATGATCATTGTTATATTGTTCTAATAACACTGATGAATGCCAATTTGTATGATAAAATTAACTAGAAATGGATTTTGGTACAAAAATATCATAATTTTTTATATAATATCAGGAGAGGGTATATCTATGAATCCATCAATGATAGATGTTATTGAAAGTTGGTATGGAATGACCAGTTTGGAAGAGGTCCATATTTTCATTGTTTGGTTTTATATTATTTACGTTCTGTGGGTAATTTATCATGGTTTTCTAAAACACGCTCCTAGTTAACATGGATGGTATCCATGTTCATTGGTTATATGAATGTGATAAAAATTTAACAAAACTAATGTGAAAATTAACCAACGAAGCATTGATTAATTTTCCATATAGTAGAAATGTTTTGGAGATCTATTTTAATGTATTATTGAATGTAATGTGTTGTTTCCTAAGGAATAATTGTTTGTTTATAACATAATTCCATCAAAAATTGAAGGTTCATGAGAAAAATTACCTAACCCATGATTTGAAGTTTGCTTTAGTAATTTTGGCATTAATAATATAAAAGAATTATTTTTATGGAGAAAGGTGTGGTACATACATTGATTATAAATATTTTATTTATATAATAACATTTATGTAGATATATATGCATCAGAGAAGGTCATAATAGCTCATTAAGGATTATGAAAACTTAATATATAACAACCCTACTATAACAAAAAGGGTCGATGATGGTCTATGTTAGAAAGACCATGTTAGTTTTTCCATGATGTTGATTTAAAGAGTTCGAATAAATTTGGATTTTTATAAATTTAACTTCTAATCATGAGTAAATAGGATAGATCTATTATTCCCATCATAGTGTTCAACCATATATCCTTGTAAGGCTTAATGAGGTAAAGAATCAAGATGTTGAGTTTCTGAAGAAGGTGCTAAATTCTCTTGAGTTTAACATTGATTATAATGGAATGATATTGTTCAAAAATTGTGAATGTGTTCTGTATATACAGAATATGCTGAAGTATTTATTGGATAAAGCTTATATTTAAAAATTCTTTATTCATCATGGAAGTAAAAAAAGACATATAGATATATAAAAAATTATTTTTGGTGGGATATCAGGAAGTGTGATATGAAAGAATTTTTTTTCATGTTGATTGACATGTTAAAAAATTAAGGTTGAGAGACATAAGTCTATGGAGATTTTACAAAAATTTATTACAATAATTTAAATCGGATGACATGACCATGAATTTTATTATTCGAATGCCTAATATATTTAATGTTCATAATTCCACATGGTTTGTATTCAATCACCACGTGAAGTGGGTAAAATTATTTTACATCATATAATATTTTTCTCATGGAGAAATTTTTGAGTTATACATTATTGGTGGGTTTAGAGTTTATGGACTGAAAAATTATATTATTTCTAATCGAGATATTAGGTTTTCTATACTATTATGGTGAATTATTCAGAAAGAATTGAATAAAGAGTTGTGTTTTAGTAAGGTGTATCATCCTTAGACAAATAGACATTCTGATAGAACCATTCAAACACTAGATTATATTATGAGATCTTGTTATCTATAATTCTATAGTGAATAAGATCAATCCATTACTCTAGTTGGGTTTTAGTACAAAAATATCTTTCACTCTAAAATTTCTATGGCGGATTATGTGGACCATTATGGTAAGAAGTGTATAACCCTATAATATGGGTTAAAATTAGAGAAATAAATCTATTATATATTGATCTAGATGAGGATTTAGAAGAAAATTTTCAATCCAATCAAAAATTCATAATAACAGATCATATTTGACATAAAATATATATTGACAATCATCATTGCGATCTGATAATCGATTATGGTGAAAATGTATTTATGTCAATTTCAACATGGAAGATATTTATATGAATTTGAAACAATGGAATTATTAACCTTATGTATATGGGCCCCTTGATGATTCTTGATCATGTAGGGGTAGTGGGTTATCCTTCGGGGTTTTCAACAAACAACATGAATGTTCCCGATGTGATCCAGGTATCTAACCTGATAATGTATATACATGATCCTTCACATTTATTGAACTCAGTTATCATACTGTTGGATGAATAAATTTATTATAATGAAAATCCATAATGAATTTTTGATTTGTATAAATATTTTTTTATGGAATAAGATTACTAACACGGTGATTTTCCACTAGAGGATTAAAAAAATTTTATTAAGCCAATTAGGAAAATGAGGTTTTGATAAATTAGAGAGATCATTAATTATATTAATCATAATGATAGAATTTTGAGGTAGAGATTAATTTTAATAGAGGATGAATTTCACATCCTTGTATTTTATAATATATTTCACTAAAAAATATATCTTTTGTATAGTTTTTTAAACCACACAGATTTTAAATGAACAATGAAAAGCTATAAAATTTTATTATTTATTTTTACAACCATCTTTTTGACATTGGATTGGAAGGTATAAATAGTAATAACTAAAATTTTAAAATCTATATTTTACACATGTAAAAAATGATTAATTGGATATCAATTAGTTTGAAATAAAAATTAATATGATTTCAAAGAAAATGAGATTTTTCACAGAAAAAGGGTTTTCTGAAATGTATTTTCATTTTAATATAATAAATTTATCACTATTGGTGAATTATTTTAATGAAATTTATATATTATATATTCAATAAAATATTTTGACTTTAATATATTTTTTTATATTCGTTGTATTGGAATAAATCCAGTGTTATTCTTAAAATTAAATTTTTCCAAAATGCTATTTTCATTTTGTATTTACCAAAAATTTTGAAATAAATTTATAACAAATATAGAAATTGAATCATAAACAATTAATTCCATATTTTGAATTCAGAGGGTTAATTTTATTATATACTTGAAATATTTTTTTTTTCAATTTTATTATTCATTTTAGTAAATTTTTATCACCTTAATGAGGGTAAAACTAATAATAAAGTGTTAAAAATATCATGTAAGGCCATAAAATTTATATAAAACATTATTATACCCAATTATATGATTTCGATTCAGGCAGTTCGCTCTAGGTCTTTAATATATAGAAACATAGTGCCATATTTTATTGAAAATTACATTAATATAAAATTTTAGAAATATTTAATCGAAAATTAAATTTCATGACATTAATATATCAGTAAAATTTACATAACGATAATAAGAGGATAAGTTTGGTTATTGATATTTATTTTAAAAATAGAATATTATCTTTTTCATAATAATTTATTTATAATTTTTACTGATTGAATAAATTCTTTAAACACCTATGTAATGTCGACACAATATTTATTCATTTAATAAAAATGAAATAAATGATTTTAAATTTTAATAATGTATTAAAATAAATATGAATTATTGTATTCAATGATTTTTTTGATGAATAAAACACATTAGGGATGTTTAAATAGTAAATATTCTAATTCTATATTTTTTCATATTGTCATTAATGTTAAAATAAATGAATAGTCCAAAAAGTAACAAAAATGATATTTTATAAAAAATTATTTAATATTAAAAGATTTAAAATTTCATACATTAATATATTAGGAAAACTGTATGGAATACGTTTTAAAATATTAAGCATGACCCATTTATGTGTTATATATCCTTATATGGAAGCATTCTTATCCCATTAAGATTGAAGTAGTTGTTTCTGTGGTTAGGTAATAAATGTTTAACGAATAGATTATTAAAAAATAATTTTCAATATAACATGAAAACCAGTCTAAATTTTACTAGTTTATTTTATTTTGAGAATATAATATTTTTCATTTAAATAATTTCTATTTGGATGATTTTTTCATTGAGAATGACTATATTTTTTAATTTTTTATGAAATTTCATGTATGTGATCTTCCTCCTTTATAAAAGGACACCAACATTTCTTATTTACACCACTGATAGCTTGAATATCCCATATAAAATTATATTTTCAAATTAACATACCATCTTATAAAGGTTGTTATGTAAAACATATATTTATAAAAAAAATTAAAAATGTTTTTGATGGCATACATGAGAATTAGCATTGGGCATAAACAAACCCTGAAATATTATTATTTTTATTTGAACATTTTAACTAAGCCATTAAATTGTGGAAAATAATAGGATTATATTATTTACGATATATATATATATATCAATTCACAATTAAATATCAATTATTTGATATGTTATTAGGAAATAATCACTAATTTTTTTAGTTTCATTTTATTATATCAAAACATGTTTTCTTGAAAATAGTTTGACTGATTTTTTATGAATATATGATATTAAATTAATGGAATTTTTAGAAATTTATTCATATTAAATAAAACCATTTTTTCAAGTCAAAAAATCAAAATAAAAATAACTCAATATATTGATATTTTTTAAAAGTCATTGATTTGTTTTAGCAACTACTTAAATTTATCAATTTTTCACACACTATTATTTCATTTAATTAGTTAATGACAAATTATAACTTTAATTTTATCTAAAATTAAGAATCAAAACATTTTATTTATTATATAATTAGTATTTTTAGATTAGAAAATTTCATTCTATTGGCATAAGTTTATTTTTCATTCTTAAAATACAGTTTTTGAAATTTTTTTATAGTTCATACTTTTTATTAAACATAATAATTAATATAACCCAAATTATTGTATAAATTAAATTATTTTACATATATAATATATAAATTGATAATAATATAAATTTATATAATATTTACTACAATTTAAATAGTTAACAAAAAAATCTTTTCCTTCAAAAATGCATTTTTCCATAAAAAACCTCTTTTCATAGTGGGGTTTGGATTATTTTAATATTTTTTTATATGAATTCTATGAATTTTGTTAAATATAATTTAACCATCATTTAAAATTAAAATATTAATTATTAGGTAATATGGTAAATTTTATTTTTGGTTATAATGAATTGTAAAAATAGTATAAACATGTTACTATGGATTTAGGTAAAATAGGATTATTGATGGTTCAACTAAATATATAAGGGATATAATGATCTAAAACGAGTCTAATTTCTATTTTCTGGATATATTTGTCCCCTATGACATATATTTTCTGAAAATTTCCCATTTGAGAGCCATATGGATTAATTGTTACGTTTATAATAATTAATGTAATGAAAATCGAAATATTTCACTCTCTTTTATCTAAAAATAACTTATGTATTCACATAGGGATAAAAAATATATATGTTTTGTTATAATTATTCATTTGAAGGATAATTAATTTTCATTTATCATGGTAATTTACTTATAATTTTTTTGATGAAATAATTCCATTAAATTCTTTTGAAACTATAACATTGTAATTATTTAATTACAAAAAAAATAAAATTTATTATTATTATTATTAAATGTTATACAATTTAATAAATTATTTGATTATTTAAAATGTATATATGTTCATTATATTTTATGGATTTTATATATTTATATAATTTAATTCCATTATTTTCTTTCTATCTTTAATTTCAAATTAAATGAATGGTATGAAAAAATAGAATAATAATATTTTATGAAAATAATATTTTATTAAATTATATTAAAAAATAAAATAAAATAATGAATTATTAAATTTATATAGTATAAAATTTCATCCTATTTCCAATTAAAATATAATTTTCAACTTATATGTAATATTATTATCCATTAAATGTAAATGTTAATTATAGAGATTAATGTCAAAACGATTTTTTTCACATTACATGTGCGTGAGATAAAATTAATTTTTCATAAATTTTTTTTAATTTATAACTTATGTTTTATATTTATAATTAGAGGTTGAATAATATCTAATATGCTTAATTTTATTTTTATGCTTAAAGGACAAATTAAATTGGTAAAAAATATAATAACCTAGGTGAAGACTAAAATAGTATAATAAAGTAAACATAGAGGTGGATGATATATAATGTTTAAAATATATGTATTGATTAAATTTTTAGGTGTGTCTCAAACATAATATTACTACAATACATTATTTCCCAATTTTTTATGAACATTTTTGGAGAGTGACTTCCCATTATTGAATAGTATTGGGTATTTAAAAAAATTACACTCTTTATTACTTATAAAAGGGAACACCCACTCCTATTTTCATCACACATACGAAGCCTTTTTATTTATACAATACCTACCTAAATGACATTTATAATTTATTAAAAAATCATCCAATATTACTTTATTTTATTATAAAATCATCTTAGGATTGTTTTTGATACACACTTAAAGAGTTTTCTAATGAAGAGTTTTCATTATTATCCTACAAATTTTGATTCATTTCTTCATCCTCCATATTAAATTATTCTGCATCTATGTCAAAATAATAATAGTAATGTAGAATATATACAAATATATTTTTATCATAATTTCATAATATATATCCATCTCCACCTCTGTTAAATGGGAAATGATAATTTTAATCATCTTTATGGATGACTACCACCTTGTGAACTGATTTGATTCATTTTCCATTACCACCACTCATGGCCGAATAAAATGATGGATTTAAAATATATCTATATATATGATAATTATCATATAATAACAAATTATAATTATATGACCAAATCTACCTTCTTAAAATCATATCCATTGGAAAATGATAATGTTGATCTGGCGTACGTGGGGACCACCACCTTTCTTATGTCATGTGAGTGTATTTTTCAATTTATAGTGAATTTGATGTTAATAAGAAAATATTTAATAAATATATATTATAAATATTAAAAAAAATTATTCTAGAGAGGTAAATTAAATTTAACCTTTATTTCATTGCATCCATTGAGAAAAAAGATGCAGCGTTCATTTGTATATATTCCATACCATCTCTATTAGTGATGTAATAACAGATCTAATTTTATGTATTACTCAAAAGTTTTTTATAAGAAAACTCTATTGTATATTTATCATTATTACAATTCCTGATATTTTGGAATCATAATATAATTATAAGGACCAAATCTACAAAACCAAAACATCCATAGAAAACAATGTAGTTATCACTAAGAATGATGATTTTAATAAATAATTTTCAATAAATATACCGTAAAGGTATATAAGAAAAATTATATAGTATTATATATTATTATGTTTCTATAATAGAATTAAAATAAATATATATTTATTATACAGGGTGTTATAAATATTTTTGAGTCGTGAGGTAAGGGATTTTCATCTAACTATTATTTCCATGGGTCATATTTCATAATCACAAATTTTTTGTATTATGTTTGATACATAAATCACATGAATGCATATTATTTTTATTATTATATAGACAATGATTTTTATTTACATATCCACTAATGGTTATTTCTTTCACTGGTCATATGATTCAAATTTTACCACAGTGGAATAGGTTTTATGTTATAATCTCATTATTTATTAGTATTTTTTATTATTATATTTCAGATGATGTTATCTTATGATATATCCATCAAAAAACTCATAATATTTATACTCATATGGTTATTTCTAAAAGTTTCCCTCCCATTTTTTACTATTTATAAACTCAATATATTGAAAGGATATTGTAATTCAATCTGGATATTATTTTTATCATCAGTCGAAAATACATTTTCCTTCATATCGATGTTCTCAAAAAAATGTTTTCACGAATGTTTATTATACTCTTATATGATTGTTGATATTGATTTTACATATGTTTTACAAAAAAAAATTGTATTAAAAGTATCATCATGTCATTTTTCAAATGATATAATTTTGACTTGTTAGTGAAATGTGAAAGGAATCCTGGATTTAAAGTGTTTGAAATGAAAAATATTGACCTCTATCATAATAATGAAATGATTTATGGTTTCCATTACATGTTTATATGAATATATTAAAATATTTTTGTTTCATTAGTATTTTTAAAATTATTATATTTTAAAAACATTTATTCATAGTGGAATGGGTGTTTTCATCATCAATAATTTAATGATATTTCCAAATAATTATTATTAATCAATAACAACATCCTTTGGTGTTGATTATTTTTTACTGGGAATATGGTCCAAAGACACTATCAATATTATTTATATATATGTTTTATTATTATGATTTTATTATTATGAAAAGTAGTCATTTCCCATAGGTTATGAAATGATGGATTGATTATATATATATAAATCATTTTTTCATTTCATATGGTATGATATGATGATATGATGAATGTTCAACAGTCAAATGTCACATAAATATAAAATTTTTTTATAATTATATTGGCGAGAAAAGAATTATATATCCTTGTAATGAATTTCATATATTTTTAGTAACCCATGAGAAAATCATTGGATACTAGATGATGTTCTTAATCCTATGTGGGAACCATGTCATTGTGATTGATCTGTTTTTTTGAAACAAGTCGATGTGCTTCATTGACTAAGGGAAACATGTATTGATTAATAATATATTATGATTTGGACGTTTTGGTAGTTAATCTTGACATATGAGATGGGTTTTATAATAATGATGGTACCCCACTAATATGACATGAACATTAAGTTTATGAATGATTTATGATGATCTCTCACTCTTATGATTCATGTATTTTTTAAATGATAATGTTCTATGTTGTGTCTAATATTTGATGTCCATGATAGATTCTATATAAACATTATATATTATATCCCTGATTTCATATCCTTATCCTTATCATAAGAATTTATATAGTTACTAATTGATATTTTCCTTGTCTACACTTACATAGAATTCGAGCTAATCCATTCGTATGTTTCCATTCCATTGCATATGATGAACGTTTTAAGTATATATTTTTTATGAATATCATTAAATAAGAATATTTTTTGGGAGATGAATAATATGTTTCCTGAAATTAGATGGTTTTTATCTTTTATCCAATTAGACTAAACCTTTTATTCCCTCATACATTTATTTGTGATATTTGTTAAATATTCATCTAAAAAGATATAATATTTATGAATAACATTAAGGGTCCCTAATGATCATATTAGAAAATGGATTATATAATAATTGGAATCTAGTATGATAAGAAATTAGATAGAACCCATAGATTAACATTACCTATAGAATAATTTCCAATGTTATCTTAATGAAATGTGATTAGTTTTCCAACAAAAACATACCTATCTAGATAAAACTAGTGGTTGTGGTTTTGGAATAGATTTCTCAAGTGGTTACAACCCTAAATACAGTTGGTTGATTATATGCCATCCATCACTATTGTTCCTAGTGAGTGTGACCGTACTGTTATCTCAGTTTGAAACACTAAGGAGATATGGTTGGATTATTCAAATTTTATTTATAAACCGTCATAAAATATTTGAACAATTAATCATCATGGAAACCCAGGCTATAACTAATATGTCTTAGATTGAAAAGAAAGAATCTTGATTTAGAAATACTATAATAATTATTTGGATTCTCACTAGGATTATTATTGTTCATACTATGTTATTCAGTTTTAGTCAATGGATTGAACAACAAAGAGTCATGTTAACACTGAATATAAGAGAAAATGCAGTGATTATGAGCAGCCAAATTGGATACTGACTAGAGAAAATGATATTGTATTATGACTACTTAGATATCATAATATATGATTAATATATTATACATTAACAAACTCTCATACTCACAAAATAAGAGAATGATAGTGTTTTCGACGAGATTTGATAGTGGATACCATAAAAGAAAATAAGAATAAATTTACATCATATAAAAAATGTAGAATGATACACTCATATGGATGTCTCAATGGAAGGGGAAAATGTTTTCAACATGAAAATGATGAATAGATTATAATTAATTTATGAGGATTTCAATTTCTTATATGTGGAGAAAATTTAAAATATTTATGTGAATTCACCCTTTTAAAGGTAAACACCAAAGCCCAAGGACTGACCTATGTTATATGTATAGTTGAAGTGAAAGGGTTAATGTATTTTTGTATTGGGATTCAGGAATTTTGTTGAAGAATTATTTTTTCCAATTATATATTTGTTATAAGAATCAAGAAACATCTAGGTTGTTTTTTTAATTTAGAATAATATTTTTTATGTAGTATTAACTTATGATTTATGGATTCAATTTCATTTTTATAAGTTTTAGGTTTAAAATAAGTTAAAAAGTTTTTAACACACCATTTATAGCTTTAAGGGATTTAATTTTATTGTGATTAATTATATTTAAGATTTATTTTTATTGGGATAAGGTTTATATAACCCTTAGATTCAACAAGAAGTATTATTTATGGACTCTTGATCTTTTAATAATCTTAATTGTATTGATATCCTTCAGGGCCTATATGATATTTAATGATTAAGGTTATTTATTAAGGTTTTTATAATATTTCATTAGATGCTATAAGTATTATAACAATTTATATTTGTTAAAATAGGAAACCTATCATATCTGGAAAGGGCGTGGGGATTGAACCCACAATAGTGGGGAGGAATTTGTATAATCCCTATAATTAGCATATGTGATTTCATTGAAAGTAATACATTTCACATTTTTTATGTTGGGAAATAAAAATATTATGTTTATTTTTGGGAACATTAAATGATGGTATTTTACATGGGGACTAATGGCTGAATTGTCTTTTGGAATCACATATGATTTTAATTTTTCCTTTTGGTGATTTGGGTTTTTCATGAAATATTTTATCATATTTTTAGATTTTATGATTAGGAAATTCATATTTTTTTATATGAATGTATGAGTGACTAAAATTGATTTGGATAAATGATAACTTAATCCATGGGTATGATATGACTACTTAATTCATATTTTGGGTCTCAAACATGGTTAGGAATAGTTTGAGCAATTTTTTTGGTTAGTAACTTATAAAATGATCAGATTTGAACAATGGATTTTTTATGGATTCTATTTAGACTAAATTTTAAAATTATTCATTGTAATTGATTATTTATTTTTGGAATTACCTTACCAGGATATAATAATATTAGTTTATTGATGTATAAATTCTAGAAGAATATATTCTTATTATTTTATGGATTTTAATATCCATTAATATCTAATTGTAGTGATCCATGGATTAAAATTTTCACCATGGGAAATCATTTCATTGATTAAGAAATGATATATATATTGATAAAAGCGTAACTGAATGATGTAATCATGATTATGATATAGGAAGAAGTAAATTATATATAATTTTTGTTTTTAGTATCAATATATTAAATTAATCCCCTACCTCTAGGAAAATGATATTTAAACAATATATTTTACTTTTACCTACATTTATGATGAATAAATGGTCCTTTAATCCATAATTTATATTTTTTACTTATAATAATTATATATATCCTAACCATGTTGTTTATCACTCAGTATTTTCAATTAGGTATTAGTTTTCTAATCCATATCTATATTTTCACATTACACTAATTTCTTACTTCATGGAAACATATTTATTTGTAATTCAAGATGTCCTTCGTACATATTTTTTTATCAATAAAGTGTTTTATTATGAACTTGTATGATATAGGATCTCAAAAAAATTATTTTTCAGTAGAAAATACTTGAATACCATGATCATGTATAAATTTTTAGGGAATAACATATTAAAGAGGGAGATAATGTAACACCACAAGTTTCTAGTTTAAATTCATGAACACACAATTTTGGATTCAGTACTAAAATATTCTGTGTAATTTTTTTTATAGTAAATTGAAAAATACACAGTACATTATAAAAATGAGGAACTTTTCTGGTCTAGGTTCTGTCGATTTAGACTACAACTTACATATATTGAATATGAGTTTACATAAATATTAACTATATAATTATCTGGATTCATATACAGTTTAATTGTAACTATCCTTTTAACATCTAAGGAATCTTGGGAAGAAAATTTTAAAAACATGGGATGAGCAGAAAAATCTCAGTAAGGTACACAAATAATGAAAAACCATTACTCTAGTGGAAAGATGAAAACACTTTAATACCCTTATTCTTTAAATCTCATAAGTTTCCATAGAAACATCATGTAGTTTCATTGGGGCATATTTACAATACCACCCTTATAATCTCCCTTACACATGGAATATCCATTCGGTCAACATCATCCTCAGGTGTATATAATGCATTGTAAATCTATGATGGGACTCACCCATCATATCTTGAGCTATAATGGGATCAACCCACCATATCGTGAGCTATAATTGGTTCAAACCAACATTCCATGATCTATAATGGACTCAAAATATCATATATTGAGATATAATGTCCTAAAACTAACATAACTATATCCAAGGAACATATCAGGAATAAAAAACATGATAAATCATTTGAACCCTTGAGCAAAACACATTAATATTTTAGAAATTCTTTTTTCAGGAAACACAAAACATTAAAAATATAAAAACCATTCACATAATAATGTATTAATATTCATCAAAACTACCATTTCATATTATAATGGAAACTTAATCGTAATAAAGCATTATGAAATTAGTATAACGACTCATTCCATGTGAACAATCATTTTTAATTTCATTAATGTGACTCTTAAAATTATTTCAAAAGAAAGTACTTTACAAATATAATTGTAGTGGGAATTAATAGAATGTAATGGATATATTAATACACTATAAATACAGGTAATAAAACATAATATAGAAAATAATTCATCACAAAAATAATCTCAATACCACAATATGATTAGACGAGAAGGCTAACCCAATGAATGGAAACTGGGTTAAGAATTACCTTACCTCGTGTTTGTCTGACATAAAACTTGTTTAAAACGCCTATATAATGATTAAAAGTGTGTTATTAATATATTAAATAAAAATAATTAATTTTTATAACACCATATATGATCAATTAATAACATTATTTCAACGTATAGTTATTAGTATTTAGTTCCTTCCATTATTTCAGGTGCGTTCGTTACCAGATTTCCATGGGTGGTTTGTATTTTATTTTATTTTTGTACGGAAATGAAATTACAGAAGTGTAATGAATTTTTAATAGTATGTTTAAATAATATATAATTATACCATAAATAATTTTTCGTTATCTATGATGATGAATCATTGGATTAAAAACTAAAGATGTTAGTTTAGATCATTTTTTGTCGTTCCTTGATATTAATGAACTTTTTTCACTATATATTTTAATGTGATGCGTATAAGATCTTTCTAGAACATATAATAGGTTAAAAAATATAATTTAAACATTTTAACAACTATTTAAAGGGTTTTATTATCAGTATTTAGGGATGTAATAGAAATTGAAAACACACTGTCCAAGATTTTTGTAAATCAGCACAACGTGGACGCAGATTTTTTAGAACAAGAAGGAGAGGAAAGTAAGGGAGATGATAAATAATTTATATCAACATGATAACATAAAATATATATAATATTATAGAGATTTAATACCTCCTTGATAAGTGGAGGGAAATAGAGTGTATGGAAACAAATGAATTGGAACGAAAACACATGAAAAAGGAAGAGGATTCTTACCTTTTGATCAGTTCTCCTTGAGATCCTTCTTACGGCCTTTGGTTTTTGCCTTTTGGTGAGACATTTAGGTCTTGGATGTGTGGAAGAAGCATTGGGAAGGAATTATTCAGAACATATAACATTATCATGGTTTGATAGGTGTGAGAGGAATACGGGAATGAGGGTGATATTTTTAGTGGAGGAGAGGAGGGATTTTATATTATTTTAATCATTATTTTAATATTTTTTCCATGACTATGAATATTCATCATTATTGTGATCAAAATTATAATTAATTCATGGGTGTTAAAAAAAGTAAGCTTATATCATCCCTGATGTCAAAAATAGTGTATTTAACTCATTATTTGTAAATACGGTATTTTACATTATTTTAACATTAATAAAAAAATACTGAATTTTAGAAAAATCCCAAAAACTCACCCTAACCATTTTTCGATGTGTATAATTCAAAAATTAACTCCTTGTTTTCAAAATATTTTGATTAATATTAATAATTTAATTTTTAAATTAAATAATAATTTACTCATAAATAACATTTGTAAATATATTACTCATTTTTAATGTCTTGAAATATTAATCAAAATCTCATTATCAAATAACCTTATGAAATAATATTATTATTATTATTTACTACCCATAATGATTATATGACTATTCATATTACTATTCATAAGGGTATGATAGTATTCATCAAAAAACAAGTTGGTTCTATCAGACTCCAAATAACTTATTGATCATCAGTGTAGATGGCCATTTTTTGAAATTCAAATCATACTTGATAAAAAATTATGTTTAATCGTTAGTTTATAAATATCACATAGAATTTAGTAGTTCATTTAGTCACATAGTGTTTCTATTTAAAATCTCATGATGTTACATTATCCCCCACCTAAATGTATTTCACCCCCACAATTTTTTCATTGAACCTATAATTCGGAATTTACATATCGATAATTATGAAAAACTATTTTTATGTGTACTTAATTAACTATAAGTTTAAAAGTAAACACTGTCACTTAAATTTTTCTAAAAAAATGACAATGTCTAATCTCCAAAGTTCTCAAGACTGTTTCTATGATACAAATTGAAAATACATGAACCCACACTTCTAGATTTATTACTAAAACATGTCATGTGTTTTTTTTGTAAAATAGATAACTAAAAAAATACACATTACATTATACACACGAGGACCTTTTCTAGTCCAGGTTCTGGATAATTTTACAAAAATGTATATATATTAAATCTGAGTTTATAATAATATTTACAACATAACTAATTTGATTCATCTATAGTATAACCCTAACTATCCTTTAAGAATTTATGGAATATGGTGAAAAACATTTTAAAAAACACGAGATGATGACAAAAATACGAGTAAGGTATATAAAGAATGAAAAATCGTCAGTCTGGTGGAAATATGGAAACCATTTAAACCCCTTTCCTTGAAAACTCATAAGCAATCATAGAAACATCATGTAGTTTCCTTAGGAAATATTTAACCAGTTACAATCACCCTTACAAATTGAATAACCATTTGGTCAACTTCCCCCTCTAGAGTTCTCAATGAATTAAAAATCTATAATGGGGCTCGATCATCATATCATGATCTATAACTCAACCCAATATAACATTATATATATCGGGATCAACCAAACATATATTGAGCATTAATGGGATAAAAAAACATATCTTGAGCTATAATTTGATCATCCCAACATAACATTGTCCATGGAACATATCATGAATAAAACACATGATAACTCATTTAAACCCTTGAGAAAAACATATTAATGCTTTCAAAATTCCATTTTTCATAAAACAAATCACTTTTAAAATATAAAAATGATACACATAATAATTAATTCATATTCATCAAAAACTACCATGTCAACATATAATGTAATAATAATCGTAATAAAGCATCATGAAATCAATAGAACTACTCATGCCAAATAAAAAAACATTTTTAATTTGATTAAAGAGAATTTTAAAATGATTATAAAAGGAATGTCCCTTAAATATTTAATTAGAGTGATAATTAATCAAATGTCATGGATATGGGTATACATTATAAATATACATAAAAAAATAATATAATTAAAAATTCAGCACACAGATAATCGCAATACCACAAAATGATTAATGGAGAAGGTTAACTTAATGAATGGAAATTGGGTTATGAATTCCCTTACTTCAGGTCCGTCTAACATAAACAATTACTAGAAAACATATATAATGGTTAAAATATTGTTATTAATATATTAAGGAAACATTTTCATTTTTATAACACTTTATATGATCAGTACATTACATCCCCACTGTTGGTGGTTGGGTTGTAAGGGTTTGGGTGGGGTGAGTTGTATGTCGCGGGGTCAAGTCTCGGGTATATGATTTATTACAATTTTCACCCTTTATTTGTGCTCCATAGTGGTGGATGTAACAATCCTAGTATATGATAATTTACTAACATCAATTCACCCATTAATTATTAGTATTTTTTACATTCATTGCTTAAGATGCGGTCTTTTCATGATTTCCATGCATGGTTTCTATTTGATTTTATTATCGTAAGGAAATAAAATTATAGAATTGGAATTAAATGGTATTCATATGTTTATAAAATATATAATGATATCAAAAATCATTTTTTATCATATATGATGACGAATCACTCTATAAGACATTAATGATATTAGTTTAGAAAATTTTTCTCAGTTCCTCGATAATCATGAACCTGTTTCACTATATAATTTAATGTCATGCAATGAAGCTCATTCCTAAACATAAAATAGGTTAATACACATAGCTAAAATTATATTTCAACCATTGAAATGTTTTTATGATCAGATATTAAGTATGTAATGGAAATTTCTAACACATCATCCACACTTTTGGTAAATTGGCACATCGTGGATGATGTTTTTATTTTTAGAACAAAAGGGATAAGAGAGGAAGGAAAAGGATTATTATTTAACATGAAAATGATAAAATACAGATTATATAATATTCTATTGATTTCATAACTCATATTTAAGTAGTGGGTAATATATTATAAGAAAACAAATGATTTGGAATGAAAACACATGAAAAAGGAATAGGATTCTTAGCTCTTGAACTCTTCTCCTTGAGATTGTCGTTTAGTTTTTTGGTTTAGGCTTTTTGTAGAGGCTAGTAAGTCTTAGATGTGATGAAGATCCTTGAGGAGGAAATTTGGTAGAACATAGACAATTATATAAGGGTTGATATGTTTGAGTGGTAGAGGGGAATGAGGGTGATATTTATAATGGAGGGGAGGAGGGATTTTATATTATTTTAATCATTTTTTTAATATTATTGACCAAGACTATGTAAATTCATCATTCATGTGATCAAAATAGTAAATAGATCATGTGAGTTAGAAACAAGGGGGCTTACATCATCCATCTTGTCAAAAATAGTGTATTTAACTGATAATTTGTATATATGGTATTTTACCTTATTTCACAATTCATAAAAAATTCCATAATTTCCGAAAAATCTTAAAAAAGAAGCCAAACAATTTTTTGATATGTAGAATTAAAAAATGAATTACATTTTTTCTGAAAATGTTCTAAATATTATTATTTAATTTTGAAATAATATCACAATTTTATCAAAAACAAAAATATGAAATCTGTAATTCATTTTTAATACCTTGAAAAATTAATCAACATCTTATTATCAAATAACCTAATGAAAATAAAATTATTATATGATTTACTGTTCATAAGGGTTATATTACTATTCAATTTTATAAAGGTATTTTACTATTTACAAAAACACATGTTGGTTCTATCAGACCCCAAATAACACAATGATCAAAAATCTAGATGACCACCTTTTGAAATTAAAATCATATAAGCTACAAAATTATGTTTTATTTTTAGAATATAATGTCATATAATAATTAGCAGTTTCCTTAAGCATAAAGTGATTCCTTTTAAAATCAGTTGATGTTAAATCCCCCCTAAATGTATTGAGCCCTCATAATTAGATCATTGTACTTATATTTATGAATTTTCATATCGATTATTAAGGAAAACTATTTTATTCTCATTACATAATTAAATAGAAGTTTTGAATTAAGCACTATTACTTAATTTTTTCTAAAAAAATGACAAATTATAATCTCCAAATTCATCTACACTGTTCCTCTAATACCAACTATATTTTCATGAACTCACACTTCACGATTATGTACTAAAAGAGATTATCCTTATTTTGTATAATAGATAACTGAAAAATACACAGTACATTATAGAATAGAGGACCTTTTCTAGTCTACTTTTGGGTGACTTATAGAATAACTTAAATATATCGAATATGAATTTACCAAACTATTCGAAATATAACTATTTGGATTCATATGTAGTAGTGCAAAAACTATCTTTTGAACATCTAAGGAATCCTATAAAAAATATTTTAAAAACATGGGTTGAGCACAAAAATCTCAATAAGGTACATAAATAAGGAAATATGATTAGTCTAGTGGAAACATGAAAACCCTTTCAAAATAATTTTCTTGAAAACTCATTAGCATGAATAGAAAAAACATGTACTATACTTGGGACATATCTACCATATCACACTTACAATGACCCTTACAAAATGGAATATCCACTGGGGAAAAATTCCACCTATGGAGTACCCAATGCATTGGTGATCTATAATAGGGATCACCCATCATATCTTAACGAATAATGGGCTCAACCTAACATTGCATGAGCTATAATTGTATTAGAACAACATATATGGATCTATAATGGGCTCAACTCAACATAGCTTTAGCTATAATGTGCTCAACCCAACATAACTATGTCCAAATATCGTATCTTGAATGTACCACCCCACGATTTCATATTGTGTTATTTCTTCAAAATAATTCAATAACTTGCACTACACGCAACACCGAGTTCAATCACACCATGACATACAAAAAAAATCCATTAAAAGAGGTCATGAATAGTATTAACTACATTTTAAACTTTATATAATCCTTATAATTTTAGAATCCCTATTATGAGTTTCATAGTCATAATGCAAGAACAGATTCATTTTCAGTATTGCAATTTTATCAACTTTTAATAGTGAAACCTTTTTAAATACAATATTGTAAACTTTTTGAATAAATGGGGACATCAAAAAATTTAAAATGAAACATCCCAAGCTTCCACGGTACGCTTTCCTTTGAATAATACAGTAGCGTGTGTTGTACGCAACTTCGAGTTCTAACACACCACAACCAATCAAACTAGCCGTTATGAATAGTAATACCTACTTTTTGAAATTATATATATTTTCTATTTCAAAATGGACTTCATTTTTGGATTCGGAGTATCGAATTTAGCCTAAGGTGAAATTTTGGTACTTTTCGGATAACTTTCATATTTTGACGAATAATGAAAATTACTAAATTTTAATTAAAAACAAATTTTTTAATCAAAATAATTATTAGTGATAAATTATGAATTTGAGTGGTTTTAAAGTATATTTAGAATATATTTTTACCATTTAATATAATTTTGTTCATTGGACATAATTTTACAATTAAACCGACCATAAACAAGTGTCAATCTTTTGATAGTTATTATCTCTTAAAAACACACTTTTTGTTTTGACAGCGGGAATTTATTTTAAATTAATTTCTTCCACTTCTGTGTTATGAATTTATAAAAATGGATTCCATATTTGGAATCAGGATGTCCAAATTTTGTAAATAGGTAACTTTTATTTTTAGACATTTTGAATAATAACTGTGGTAAATATTTTATTTACCATGGTTAAGGGTAAATCTGGTAAATAAGGGTTAAAAAATAATATAATAATAATAATAAATTTACCTTAAAACGTGTCCTAGCCTTATTGGTTGATACATTTTAGACCATAGGCATCTTTGGGTCGATTTGGGGACCCCATGTTTCCACTTGTAGGTGATAGGGACACTTTTTTTTTTAATTAAGTTAAAATAAATACAAAAATGACACAAGCATATATCTTTTAGAAAAAAAATTATTACATAGGGTTATGTATGTTGGATTTTAGATTATAAATATTAATTAGAAAGATAAAAAGATTTCCTACATAATTATATTTTATTTATAATTTTTATACATTAAATAGTTTAATTTAGTTATGACACAATGATGATGCAGTAATTACTATAATAGTGAAAAATCAAAATAATTGATATTATAAATACCCAAATAAATATAATATGAAACTTTTAATGAATTAAACTAATTTTATAGGATAATATGATATATTAGTATTGATTTAATGGACTTTTTTCTAAGTAATCAATTTGTTATGAGTTTCACAAAAATCAACTATTGAATAGTGTCAAAATTGACATAAAAGAGTTCTTAAAATAAATATTATATTATTAATTGATATTAAATTCCTAAAAATCTAAGGATCGGCTAAGAGACTTATATCATTATAGGTTCATCATTAATGGACCACTTGGGGGTCTCTTGGATGTATATAGTATGTTTATTAACCATATAATATAAAAATACAAAGAGACATTGTAAAAGTGAAACTAATTAAGTTAGAGTTAATACTTAAAGATAAGGTTAATATAAGTACCCAAACCTGTCTAAATTCTATTGGTTGAGTTGTTTTCGACCTATCCCCACCTTAAAATTTTAATAATCAACTTTAGAGCCATTAGAAACCGAATATGAATTTAATATAAACTAATATTTCTAGCTTTTCCAAAGGTGCCCCTCACCCCTCTTATAAAAGGGCACTCTCCCTTCCCATTTCTTCACATATTCAAAGCCTTTGGGTTCGGCCAAACTCTGCCCAAATACTCTCCCAAATTCCCTCACTACAACCTAGAGGCCTTAGTTTGATCAGAAAGCCAACCTAAGAAGCCCTTTTGATCAAATCAAAAGGAAGAAACCGAAGAAGAGGAGGTTAACCTACCCCAACCAAGGAAAAGTACAAGGTAAAGGGTTTTCATCTCACTCCTTATTCCTGTGAGATTCATGCCATATTGCCACCATCATCTTTTTTGTGGTGTGTGTACTGCCGATAATTATATACTTTGTGTAATACACCCTAATTTATGTCTATTTACATATTCATTGTATGATACCTCTTTCATGGGTTGTATGTTTCATAAGTTACCAAATTGGTAAGGGTTATTTCACAATCTCTTCATTATCCGTGGTTGTTTATATGTAATAATCTACTGGGATCTCTTTACCATCCACATCCATGTTTTCTTAAAAATGTATTTCAAAAAAAATTTATTATTTACAAGAATATGGTTTAAAGTAATTTATACCCTTGTTTGACTTTTTATAAGAGGAATCTTTCTGTCGTTTTCAAAACAAGGTCCTTTTTAACCTTTTCGACAAAATTAACGTAAGAATGTTTTTTTACTTATACGGCAGGTGCGGTTATTTTCTGCCGTTCTAAAATCTTCAAAGCTTTCCTTACAAGCATATAAGAATATTCTCAAAGAAAATGTATTATTTTATATGGCTCTTAAATGATTTCAAAAATATAAAGAGATATTTCTCTAAAAAGTGTTTTGATTTCATCTATGTCAACACCCTTTGATGGATTTTACGATTATTTGAAGTTGATTTATTATGATATAAAACATCCATATTGTAATGAAGTTTTGTGATATGTTTGACTGTAGATGTGCTATTTATATAGCATTCATGGTTTATGAGTAAAGTATTGACATTTCGTATGCTAGTTCCAAAAAGAATGTTTATGTTATATTTCAACCTTTACTTCATAAGAATGTGTTGGAAAAGTATGTTCCAGGTTGGGGACTAGTTAATGTAAGCCCTCCAGGTTGGGGACTGGTAAAAGTATGCCCTCCAGGTTAGGGACTGGTAAAAGTAAGCCCTCCGGTTTGGTCTCCAATTATTAGAGGAACTCCGGGTTGGTGTCCGGTTATTAGAGGCACTCCGGGTTGGTGTCCGGTTATTAGAGGAACTCCGGGTTGGGTTCTGGTTACAGTTAGCCCCTAGGTCTTGGGACGAGGCCTTGACAAAGAAATTAAAGTTCAGCATTATGCATTCCAACATTATGAAAGTGGTTATTGATATTGCATTTGATTATTAGATTAGTAGAATATCCATGTGAATAAGTAAATGGAATTATTTCATTTTACTTTTTTCATACTATGTTGAAGTTCATGTTTAAAAGGCTTTTGTTTTAGTAATGCATTGCCTTAAATGTTTATGCTTATTTTGAATGTTCCGCTATATTGTTATCCTTACTGGGCATTTGAGCTCACCCCTTTTCTATGTTTTATTTTTCCCAGGATGTGAAGAAGTAATTTATGAATGACCTACAAGGATATTATGAGGGGATAATAGTGTGGACTATGGAGACATTATGTTGTTGTAGTAGTTTTTCATTTTATGATGTAATCTAAAACTTATGAATATGTCTATTGTTTCCCAGGCTACTAAACCAATCGGTCTTTTGAGATTTGATCTTTTTTGTGATCATGCCAATGTTATGTAATAATGAACCGACTCTGGGTAACTAGGGTCGGGGTGTTACAGTTGGTATTAGAGGAATTTTAGTACAATCCTTTGAAGCTAGATTTAGATAAACTCTGATTAGAGCACATAGATTTAAGATGAATTTTGAGGATTAGTATAGAAGAACTTCCTATAATTTTGGTATTGTAGAGATTTTGTGAGTTTTCCGAGAAATACATCCCTGTCTGGATACGAGAAGGTAGAGGCAGCTCTAGCATAGATGTACCTAGGGGTAAAACCCGAAAACACCACTTTGAGCTAGACTCGAACGGGAACTGGTGCACAACAATGGGCCTTGCTGCACTCTTGGTTACGACACTCCCGGGGGATATGCATAGGATAACTCTCAATTTATTTACAAATCATTATGAAGGGTTTATGAGTATATACTTTCTCAAAGAAAACATTTTTATGATTATGGATTATATCCATAAACTATTTAATATATGTTATGTGTTTTACAAGTTTGGGATTAGGTATTGTTATTCATAAACTAATCTAGTGTATTCCATTGTTTAGAAATGGCGCCCAGTAGAAGTAATGAGAACTCCAGTAATGCACATGATCCAAAGAGAAGGAAAGATCATATCTTTCATGGTCTTAAGCTAGAATTTATAAGAGAAATAGTCTCCCATGTATTATCATCATATGAAGAAATAATATCAGGTGTTGATAAGATAAGTAAAGAGTTTACTGAGTTATATGGCTTTGAAGGGAAGCAAGAGAAGAAAAGGATGGAAGAGAGAAGGATGGATAAAGGGAAGAGTGAAAAGAATTATTTTCCCATATGTGGTAACTGTGGAAAGAATCACCCTGGAACTTGCCTGAAAGGAATGGGAGTTTGTTATAAGTGTGGAGGAAAAGGGCGCAAAGTACATGACTCAAAGGGTAAGAAAATGGTTTCAAATGTACAATGCTTCATTTGCAAGGAGTTTGGACACTACGTGAACCTATGTCCCAGTAATCAGACTATGCCGCAAATGATGCTATTGGATAATAATCATGTTATGATACTACCATAGATGAAGACGAATGATTAGAGTTCTTATGTTGATTATGTCAATTGAGTGTTGTATCAACAATGTACTTGTTATAATAATTATGGAGTATATAAGGATTGTACTGCAGTACTATTTCATTAAGGACTTGAGATTGTGTGGAACAAAGAAAAGTGACTCAATAGCAGGATAAATTTTTGGAAAATATATGGTTGAGAGAATGATAAACCATAATATAGTTTTGATACCGAGGTAGTGATTTTGGAATAATACATGATTGTTTTGGATAAATTATATTAGATACTCTTGACTACCTTGGAACTGATTAATGATTTGTATATTCCATCATTGTTGGGGCTTAAAATTTTTTTGGATTGATGAAGTATATCCAGCATTCTATATGGAATAAGGGAGCATGAATGTAATCAATAAAGAATATGGTAATTCAGGATTTTTCAGTGTATTAAAAGAATACATGATGAAGGTATTCATATGCTATTACAGGGTAAAAATGATCTAAATTATGTTTACCTTCCTTATAAATGTTGGACTGTGAGTTTGGACAGAAGTATTTTGGATAGTTATAGTTTGGATTATTTTGGATTGCCATAAAAGGACAACCCGGAGGTCGGGCGGCACCCCATCGCGACCGGCAAGGACGCGAGACTTGAACTTGCAACCGAAGGGCGACAAGGGTGTATCACCTACCACTGGCCCATGAGATGTCCTGGATTAAATAATGTAGTTTTTTTAAAAATATATCTGGTAGATGAATTATAAATTCATTTATTTTGGAACCCTGTACGAATAGTATAAATAGAATTTTTTTTTCTATTATCTTTTAGAGTGAAAGATGAGTTTGTGGTAGAAATTTATTAATGGATAAAACTCTACTTATAAAGTAAGTATATCTCCTTCTGATCTTAGCCAATCTTATAAATAAATTCCTCAACATTAATAAAAGGAACATAGAACAAAAATGTTTTCCTAGATGGTACCTTAAATCATCACTAATTTATGGCTTTGGGATTGTTGGCCTTTTCATAGCCATGTTCTCTACCACTCTCCATCAGATAATTGATGGTTAGATTTCTCTTCCATATCCATATTTTCCTACATGGAACCCTAGTATGTGTTATTTTCGGTAATCTTCATACATTCCACTCTTTATTTTAAATAGAGGCCTCATTAATTCATTTTTCGATGTGGGATTTCAACTAAGATATTTTGAAACTTCAAAAATGTGTTATCCAAATACCCTATGTTTTGTTGAACCGATGGTATTTCAAATCACCATATATTGATGAGTTTAAGGACCTCAATTTTATACTTGTTTGTGATTGATGACCTCAATCACTACCGATAAATATTTACGTTTTCCCTCCAATTATATGTCTCTAATTTCCACCAATGTTCTCCTAATCGAGATCATAATTTGATGGTGACCCTTTCATTTCTCTTTTCCTCATATTAAGACTATATTTTAGTAACCCAATTTCCGATGTGGGTTTTCCCACAAATATATTTTCTATTTTCAACCTTTTATTTTGGAAGAACAATTTCAAATTGCGAGGATGCAATTTATTGAAGGAGGGGAGAATGTACAACCCCAAGATTTCATATTGTGTTATTTCTTCCAAATAATTCAATAACTTGCACTACACGCAACACCGAGTTCAATCACACCATGACATACAAAAAAATACATTAAAAGAGGTCATGAATAGTATTAACTACATTTTAAACTTTATATAATCCTTATAATTTTAGAATCCCTATTATGAGTTTCTTAGTCATAATGCAAGAACAGATTCATTTTCAGTATTGCACTTTTATCAACTTTTAATAGTGAAACCCTTTTAAATACAATATTTTAAACTTTTTGAATAAATGGGGACATCAAAAAATTTAAAATGAAACATCCCAAGCTTCCACGGTATGCTTTCCTTTGAATAATACAGTAGCGTGTGTTGTACGCAACTTCGAGTTCTAACACACCACAACCAATCAAACTAGCCATTATGAATAGTAATACCTAATTTTTAAAATTATAAATATTTTATATTTCAAAATGGACTTCATTTTTGGATTTGGAGTATCTAATTTAGCCTAAGGTGAAATTTTGGTACTTTTCGGATAACTTTCATATTTTGACGAATAGTGAAAATTACTAAAATTTAATTAAAAACAACTTTTTTAATAAAAATAATTAATAGTGATAAATTATGAATTTGAGTGGTTTTAAAGTATATTTAGAATATATTTTTACCATTTAATATAATTTTGGTCATTGGACATATTTTTACAATTAAACCGAACATAAACAAGTGTCAATCTTTTGATAGTTATTATCTCTTAAAAACACGCTTTTTGTTTTGACAGTGGGAATTAATTTTAAATTAATTTCTGCCACTTATGTGTTTTGAATTTAAAAAAATGGATTCCATATTTGAAATCAGGATGTCCAAATTGTGTAAATAGGTAACTTTTATTTTTAGACATTTTGAATAATTACTGTGGTAAATATTTTATTTACCATGGTTAAGGGTAAATTTGGTAAATAAGGGTCTAATAATAATATTATAATAATAGTAAATTACCCTAAAACGTGTCCTAGCCTTATTTGTTGAAACATGTTCGACCATAGTCATCTTTGGGTCGATTTGGGGACTCCATGGTTCCACTTGTAGGTGATAGGGACACTTTTTTTTAATTAAGTTAAAATAAATACAAAAATGACACAAGCATATATATTTTAGGAAACAAATTATTACATAGGGTTATATATGTTGGATTTTAGATTATAAATATTAATTAGAAAGATAAAAAGATTTCCTACAGAATTATATTTTATTTATAATTTTTAGACATTAAATAATTTAATTTAGTTATGACACAATGATGATGCAGTAATTACTATAATAGTGAAAAATCAAAATAATTGATATTATAAATACCCAAATAAATAAAATATGAAAATTTTATTGAATTAAACTAATTTTATAGAATAATATGATATATTAGGATTGATTTAATGGACGTTTTTCGAAGTAATCAATCTATTATGAGTTTCACAAAAATCAACTATTCAATAGTGTCAAAATTGACATAAAAGAGTTCTTAAAACAAATATTATATTATTAATTGATATTAAATTCCTAAAAAACTACGGTTCAACCAAGAGACTTATATCATGATAGGTTCATCATTAATGGACCACTTTCGGGTCGCTTGGATGTATATAGTAAGTTTATTAACCATATAATATAAAAATACAAAGAGACATTGTAAAAGTGAAACTAATTAACTTAGAGTTAATACTTAAAGATAAGATTAATATAAGTACCCAAACCTGTCTAAATTCTATTGGTTGAGTTGTTTTCGACCTATCCCCACCTTAACCGTTGAATAATAAACTTTGGAGCCATTAGAAACCGAATATTAATTTAATATAAACAAATATTTCTAGCTTTTCCAAAGGTGCCCCTCACCCCTCTTATAAAAGGGCACTCTCCCTTCCCATTTCTTCACACATTCAAAGCCTTTGGGTTCGGCCAAAATCTGACCAAATACTCTCCCAACTTACCTCACTACAACCTATAGGCCTTATTTTGATCAGAAAGCCATCCTAAGGAGCCCTTTTGATCAAATCAAAAGGAAGAAACCGAAGAAGAGGAGGTTAACCTACCCCAACCAAGGAAAAGTACAAGGTAAGGGGTTTTCATCTCACTCCTTATTCCTGTGAGATTCATGCCATATTGCCACCATCACCTTTTGTGTGGTGTGTGTAATGCCCATAATTATATTCTTTGTGTAATACACCCTAATTTATGTTTATTTACATATTCATTGTATGATACCTCTTTCATGGGTTGTATGTTTCATAAGTTACCAAATTGGTAAGGGTTATTTCACAATCTCTTCATTATCCGAGGTTGTTTATATGTAATAATCTACTGGGATCTCTTTACCATCCACATCCATGTTTTCTTAAAAATGTATTTCAAAACATTTTTATTATTTACAAGAATATGGGTTAAAGTAATTTATACCCTTGTTTGACTTCTTATAAGAGGAATCATTCCGTTGTTTTCAAAACAAGGTCCTTTTTAACCTTTTCGAAAAAATTAAGGTAAGAATGTTTTTTTACTTAAACGGTGGGTGCCGTTATTTTCCACCGTTATAAAATCTTCAAAGCTTTCCTTACAAGCTTATAAGAATATTTTCAAAGAAAATGTTTTATTTTATATGGCTCTTAAATGATTTCAAAAATATAAAGAGATATTTCTCTAAAAAGTGTTTTGATTTCATCTTTGTCAACCCCCTTTGATGGATTTTATGATTATTTGATGTTGATTTATTATGATATAAAACTTCCATATTGTAATGAAGTTTTGTGATATTTTTGACTGTGGATGTGCTATTTATATAGCATTCATGGTTTATGATTAAAGTATTGACATTTCGTATGCTAGTTCCAATAAGAATGTTTATGTTATATTTCAACCGTTACTTCATAAGTATGTGTTTGAAAAGTATGTTCCAAGTTGGGGACTGGTTAAAGTAAGCCCTCCAGGTTGGGGACTGGTAAAAGTAAGCCCTCCAGGTTAGGGACTGGTAAAAGTAAGCCCTCCGGTTTGGTCTTTGGTTATTAGAGGAACTCCGGGTTGGTGTCCGGTTATTAGAGGCACTCCGGGTTGGTGTCCGGTTATTAGAGGCACTCCGGGTTGGGTTCCAGTTACAGTTAGCCCCTAGGTCTTGGGACAAGGCATTGACAATGAAATTAAAGTTCATAATTATGCATTCCAACATTATGAAAGTGGTTATTGATAATGCATGTGATTATTCGATTAGTAGAATATCCATGTGAACAAGTAAATGGCATTATTTCATTTTACTTTTTCAATACTATGTTGAAGTTCAAGTTTAAAAAGCTTTTGTTTTAGTAATGCATTGCCTTAAATGTTTATTCTTATTTTGAATGTTCCGATATATTGTTATCCTTACTGGGCATTTGAGCTCTCCCCTTTTCTATGTTTTATTTTTCCCAGGATGTGAAGAAATAAGTTATGAATGACCTGCACGGATATTATGAGGGTATAATAGTGTGGACTGTGGAGACATTATGTTGTTGTATTATTTTTTCATTTTATGATGTAAAGTAAAACTTATGAATTTATCTAGTGTTTCCAAGGCTACTAAACCAATCGGTCTTTCGAGATTTGATCTTTCTTGTGATCATGCCAATGTTATGTAATAATGCACCAAATCTGGGTAACTAGGGTCGGGGCGTTACATTGAATAAGACAATTGATAAATCATTTGAACCATTGAGCAAAACACCTTAATGTTTTCAAAATTGTCTTTTTAGGAAAACAAATCACATTTAAAATATAAAAACCATGCACATAATAATTTATTCATATTCATCAAAAACTACAATGTCAACATATAATGGTAACATTATTGTAATAAAGAATCATGAAATCAGTATAACTACTCATTCCATATAAACAATCATTTTATGTTTCATTAAAGTGACTTTTATAATGTTTTTAATAGGAAATTACCTTAAAAATATAATTGTAGAGATAATTAATAGAATGGAATAGATATGCATATACAATATAAATATAAATAATAAAACATAATATAGTTAGAAATTCTAAACAAAGATAATACCAATACCACAAAATGATTAAAGGAGATGGTTAACCCAAAGAATGGAAATTTGTATACGAATTTCGTCAGATCGGGTTCGTATGACAACAATTTTGTCAAAAGATTTTGTATAATGGATAAAATAGTGTTATTAATATATTACAATAATATATTCATTTTTATAACACATATATGATCTTTTAATTATATAACCACCGTTGGTGATGGGGTGGTGAGGGTTTGGGTGGGGTGAGGGGTAAGTCGTGGTGTCAAGTCTCGGGTCTGCGATTTATAACAATTTCCTTCTATACATTTTGTTTCTCAGTGGTGTATATGATCTTCATAGTATATAATAATTTTCAAACATCCTTTTACACATTAATTATTAGAATTTTGTTACTTCCATTGCTTCAGATGCATTCATTACATGATTTCCATGGCCAATTACTATTTGATTTTATTATCGTATGGAAATGAAATTAATGAAGTGGAATAAAATATTAGTAATATGTTTCTAGAATTTAGAATGATATCATAAATCATTTTTTATCATATATAATGAAGAATCATTAGATAAAACATTAATTATATAAGTGTAGATCATTTTTTCGGTTCCTCGATAATCCCGAACTTGTTTCATTATATAATCCAATATCATGCATATAAGTTCATTCCAGAACATAGAATATGTTAAAAAATTTACATTAGATTCTATTTCAACCATTATATGGGTTTTATGATCATATTTTAAGGATATAATGGAAATTTCCAACACATCATCCACAATTTTGGCAAATCGGCACATCATTGATGCTGTTTTTATTTTTAGAAAAAACGGGATATGATAGGAAGGGAGATGATGAATAATTTACATGAACATGATAAAATATACAATATATTTGATTCTATATATTTCATTCCTCCTAGATAATTGGAGGGAAATAGAGTATAAAATAAAGGAATTGGAAAGAAAACACATGAAAAAGGAAGAGGATTCTTACCTCTTGAACCCTTCTCCTTGAGATCGACCTTATGTTATTTGGTTTAGGAATTTTGTTGAGTCCAGTAGGTCTTGGGCATTTAGAAGAGCCTTGGGGAAGGAATTTGGAAGAACCTTGACAATTCTCATGGGTTTATAGGTGTGAGAAGAAGTGGGTAAAGTGGGGGATATTTATAATGTAGGAGAGGGGAGATTTTACATTATTTTAATTAATATTTTATTATTATTGTCTAAGACTATGAATTTTCATCATTCATGTTATAAAAATATTAGAGATAGAATGTTAGTTCGAAACATATGGGACTACAACATCCATGATGTCAAAAATGGTGTATTTAACTGATAATTTTCATATATGGTATTTTACATTATTTTACTATTCAGAAAAAATTCTTGAAATTCATAAAAATCCAAAAAAATCACAGTAACATTTTTTCAATGTATAGAATTAAAATATTAAATCCATTCTTTCTGAAATATATCTAAATATTATTAATTTATGTTTTAAATACAATCATAATTTCATCCAAAAAAATTTAATCTATAACTCATTTTTTAATAATTAAAAAAATTAATCAACATCTCATTATCAAATAACCATCGGAAATAGAATTATAATAAGATTTAATATTTTAAGGGTCCTATTAATATTCATATTAATAAGAGTATAGTACTATTCATGAAAAAAAGTTGGTTCTAAGAGACCAAAAATAACATACTAATAAAAACTGTAGATGGTCATTTTTTGAAATTAAAATCATAGAAGCAGCAAAATTATGTTTTATTGTTAGTTTATAAAGGTCATAGAATATTTTGTAGTTAATTTATGCACATAATGTTTTCTTTTAAAATACTAGGATATTACATTATCCCCCCTAAAATTAATTACGTCGACGTAATTCATTCATTGTACTTATATTTTTGAATTTAGATAACAATAAATAAGAAAAACTATTTTATTATGTGTACTTGATAAACTAGAAGTTTTTATGTAAACACTATCACATAAATTTTTCTAAAAAAATAACAACATCTAATCTCCAAAGTTATCTATATTGCTTCTCTAATACAAAATATAAATCCCCAAACCCTTACTTCTGGATTTAGTACTAAAACATGACATTCTTTTTTTATAATAGATAACTAAAAAAACATAGTACATTATTCAAAGGAGGACCTTTTCCACTATAGTTTCATGCGAATTATAGAATAACATACATATATTAAATCCGAGTTCACAAAAATATTTACAATATAACTAATTGTATTCATATGTAGTATCAACCTAACTATCCATTAAACATCTAACAAATCCTTTAATTTTTTTTTAAAAAATATGGGATGAGCACAAAAATGTTAGTAAATTATACAAATAGAGGAAAATAATTAGTCTAGTGGAATCATGAAATCCCTTTGAGAAACTTTTTCTTGAAAAATTTTAAGCATGCATAGAAAAAACATATATTTTACTTTGAAATATGAACCGTATAACTCTTACAATCACCCTTACAAATCGAATAACCAGTTGGTCAACTTCCAACTCTGGAGTACCCAATGCCTTAGAGAGCTATAATGGGGATCACTCGTCATGTCTTGAGAAATAATTGGCTCAACGAAACATATCCTGAGCTATAATGGGATCAGACCAACATATCTCGAGATACAAGGGGACCAACCAAACAATTACTGAGCTATAATGTGATCAACCCAACATAACTATGTCCAAGGAGCATATCATGAATAAGAAACATGATCACTCATTTTAACCCATTAGAAAAACACATTAATGTTTTCAAAATTCACTTTTTAGGATAATAATTCCCTTTTAAAATATAAAAATCATTCACACAATATTGAATTCATATTCATAAAAAACTAAAATGATAATATAAAAGGGAAAAATTATTGTAATAATGTATCATGAAAGAATTATAACTAATCAGGCCATATAAATAATCTTTTTTAAT
The DNA here is from genome assembly GCA_963277665.1 of Viscum album. Lineage (NCBI taxonomy): Eukaryota > Viridiplantae > Streptophyta > Magnoliopsida > Santalales > Viscaceae > Viscum > Viscum album. Next base: position 1,423,767,086 of record OY728151.1, read on the forward strand.
TTCATTAAAGAGATATTTTAAATGATTTTAAAAGGAAATTCCCATAAAAATATAACTGGAGTGAGAATTAATAGAATGGAATGGAATTGTGTATAAACTGCAAATATACAAAATACAATATAATATAATTAAAAATTTAATACACAGATAATCTCAATACCAAATAATAATTAATTGAGAAGGTTAACCTAAAGAATGGAAATTGGGTTAAGAATTCCCTTACCTCAGGTTCGTCTAACATAAAAATTGTCTAAAACTCATGTATAATGGTTAAAAGAGTGTTATTAATATATTAAAGAAACGTAATCATTTTTATAACACCTTATATGATCATTTCATTGCATCCCCACCGTTGGTGGTGGGGTGGTATGTCTTTGGGTGGGGTGATGGGTTGGTCGTGAGCTCAAGTCATGGTCTGGTGATTTATTACAATTTTCATTGTTGCTTTGTGTTCCATAGTGGAGGATGTAACCGACCTATTATATGATCATTTCTTAACATCTGGTCACCCATTAATTATTAGTATTTTGTTGCATCCACTATTTCTGATGCGTTCTTTACGTGAATTCAATGGCCGGTTTCTATTCGATTTTATTATCATATTGAAATGAAATTACAGAATTGGAATGAAATTGTATTAATATATTTATAGAATATATAATGATATCATTAACGATTTGTTATCATATATGATGATGAATTATTAGATAAAACCTTAATGATACAAGTGTAGATAATTTTTTTTGGTTCCTCTATAATCATGAACTTGTTTCATTATATAATTTTTTATCAGGAATTGAAGCTCATTCCATAACATAAAATAGGTTAAAACCGATAACTTACATTCTGTTTGAACCATTAAAAGGGTTTTATGATCATATTTGAAGATTGTAATTGAAATTGTCAGTACATCTTCCACAATTTTGGTAAATCAGTGAATTGTGGATGATGTTTTTATTTTTTGAACAAAAGGGGTGGAGAGGAAGGGAAATGATGAATCTTTTACATGAACATTATAAAGTATAGAATATATATGATTCTGTATATTTCATACCTCATGGATATGTGGAGGGAAATAAATTATAATAAAACAATGGAATTAGAAATAAATCACATGAAAAAGGAAGAGGATTCTTTCCTCTTGACCTATTCTTCATTAGGTTCCCCTTATGTTAATTGGTTTAGGAATTTTTGTGAGGGCATAATGAAATTGATGTGGGGATGTGCCTTGGGAGGGAATTCAGTAGAACCTAGACAATGTTCTAGGCATGATATCTATGAGAGGAAGAGGGGAATGAGAGAGATATTTATAATAGGGAGAGGATGGATTTTATATTATTTTAAAAATAATATTAATAATATTTTCCGAGACTATGAATAGTCAACATTCACGTGATAAAAATAGTAAATAGAGCATCTGAGTTTGAAACATGTGGGATTACGTCATCCATAATGTCAGAAAATAGTGTATTTAACTAATAATTTGTATATACTGTATTTTACCTGATATAACTATTCATAGAAAAAACTCAATAATCATAGAAAAATCCAAAAAACATCACCCTAATAATTTTTTGATATATAAAACTCACAAATTAAATTATTTTTTTCTGAATAAAATTCTAAATATTATTAATTGAATTCAACAATAAAATCATAATTTCCTCAAAAAAAATTGAATCTATAACTCATTTTCTAAAACCTTAAAAAATTTATCAACATATCATTATAAAATAACCTTAAGAAAATAAAATTATAATATGATTTACTTTTCATAAGGGTTATATTACTATTCATACTCACATTTAAATGGGTATTTTACTATTAAAAAAACAAGTTGGTTCTATCAGACACCAACTAACATACTGATCACAACGGTAGATGAACATTTTTTGAAATCAAAATCATAGGTGCTTCGAAATTATGTTTTATTTTTAGTTTATAAAGGTCATATAATATTTAGTATTTCATTTGAGCATATATTGTTTCCTTTCCAAATATCGGGATGTTATATTACCCCCCCCCCAAATGAATTGTTCCCTCATAATTCATTCACTGTACTTATATTTTTGAATTTATATATCAATAATTATGAAAAACTATTTTATTATTTGTAATTAATTAACTAAAGGTTTTTAAATAAACACTATAACTTAAATTTTTCTAGAAAGATGACAACGTCTAATCTCCAAAGTCATCTAGATCGTTCCTCTGATATGAACTGTAAATCCATGATATCGCACTTCCAAATTATGTTCAGAAACATGATCTTTTTTGTATTGTATAATAAATAACTGAAAAATACACATAACATTATACAAAGGAGGTACATTTCCAGTCTAGTATCTATAGAATTAGATAATAACATACATATATTGAATCCAAGTTTACAAAAATATTTACAGTTTGACTTATTGGATTCATCTATACTATCACCCTTACTATCCTTTGAACATCTATGAAATCCTATAAAAAACAATTTATAACATGGTATGAGCACAAAAATATTATTAAGGTACATAAATAATAAAAAATCACTAGTCCACTGGAAATATAAATAGCCTTTCCAAACCCTTTTCTTGAAAACTCATAAGCATTCATAGAAACAACATATACATTCCATGGGCCATATATAGCATATAATTCTTACAATCACCCTTACACATGGAATAACCATATGGTCAACTTCCACCTATGGAATCCCCAATGCATTGGAGAGATATAACGGGGCCCACCCGTCATATCTTGAGCAATAATGGGATCAACCAAAAAATTATATGCTATGATGGGATCAGAATAATCTATCTAGAGCGGTAATTTTCTCAACCCCACATATATGGAGCTATAATGTGCTCAAAAAAACATATATAAGTCCAAGGATAATATTATGAATAAGACACATGATAAGTCATTTGAACCCTTGGGCTAAAAACATAATGTTTTCAAAATTCCCTTTTTAATAAAAGATATCGTATTTAAAATATAAAAACAATGAACACAATAAAGAATTAAAATTCATAAAAAACTACCATTTCAACATATAATGGAAGAATCATTATAATAAAGTAACCTAAAATTAGTAGAACTACTCATGCTGTATAACCAATCTTTTTTAATGACATTAAAGATACTTTTAAAATTATTTTAAAAACAAATTCCCTTATAAATATAATTGGATTGAGAATTAATAGAATGGAATGGATATGTGTTTAGATATTAAATACACATAATAATCCATAATATTAAAAAAATCATCACACAAATAATATCAATAGCACAAAATGATTAAAAGGGAAGGATACCCCAATGAATTGAAATCAAGTTATGAATTCCCTTACCTCGGGTTCATTTTACTTAAAACATGATTAAATCACATGTATAATGGTTAAAATAGTGTTATTAATATATTAGAAAAAAATATTCATTTTATAAAACCTTATATGATCATTTCATTACATAATTTCACCATTAAATTATAACTATTTTGTTCCTTCCATTGTTTCCAGTGTGTCCTTTAAATGATTTCCACGGCTGGTTGGTATTTTATTTTAATATCATATGGAAATGAAATATCAGAAGTGGAATGAAATGGTATTAATATGTTTACACAATATTTAATGATTCCATAATTTTTTATCATATATGATGATGAATAATTAGATAAAACATTATTGATATTAGTTTAGATATTTTTTTCGGTTCCTCGATATTCATGAACTTTTTTAATAATGTAATTTAATTTCATTCATATAAGTTCATAACAAAACAAAAAATAGGATAAAACATAAACTATAAATTTTGGTTCAATAATTTAATGGTTTTTATGATCATATTTGAAGGATTTAATGGGAATTGCAAACACATCATCGATGCTTTTGGTAAATCAGCACATCGTGGACGATGTTTTTATTTTTATAACAAAAGAAAGAAGAGAGGATGGGATATGATGAATATTTTACATGAAACTGATAAAATATAGAGTATATCAGATTCTACACATCTTATACATCCTAGATTGGTAGAGGGAAAGGGAGTATATGAAAACAAAGGAATTGGAATGAAAACATATGAAAATTGAAGTGGACTCTTACATGTTGATCTCTTCTCCTTGAGATAATATTTAAGGCCTTTGGTTTTCAATTTTTGTGAGACTAGAAGATCCTAGTCATGGGAATGATCCTTGTGAAGGGAATTTTTCAGAACATAGACAATGCTCAAGGCTTTAGAGGTGTGATAGAAAGAGGGGAATGGGGATGATATTTATAGTGGAGGAGATGGATTTTATATTATTTTAATTATTATATAAATATTTTTGGCCAATATTATGAATATACATCATTTCCTTGATAAAAATTTTAAATATAGAATGTGTGTTCAAAACAAGTGTGCTTACATAATCTAGGATGTCAGAAATGGTGTATTTAACAAATAATTTGTATATATAGTATTTTACAATATTTCACAATTCATAAAAATTGCAAGAATTTAATAAAATATAAAAAACATTTCCTATCCATTTTTTGACATGTAGAATTCCAAAATGAACTCCCTTTTTTGAAAATGATTTTCAAAATATTATTAACTTAATTTTTATATAAAATCACGAAGTATTAAAAAATAACAATTTTAAATCCATAACTCATTCTTTAACACCTTGATAAATTAGCCGACGTCTAATTATCAAAAAACCATAAATAAATAAAATAATAAAATAATTTTCTCTTCATAAGTTTCATATTACTATTCATAAGGGTATTTTACTATTCATAAAAAAAGTTGGTTCTCTCAGACTCCAAATAACTTACTGATCAAAACTCTAAATGACTATTTTTTTAAATTCAAATCAGAGAAACTAAAATATTATGTTTAATTGTAAGATTATAACGGTTAGATAGTATTTAGTAGTTCATTCAAGAACATATCATTTCAATTTAATATATCAAGAAGTTACATTTAGAAAATAAATAATTATGTAGTATAGAGTATACAACATGGAATAATGAGCCAAAATGAACCATGAAATAATATTAGTTATACTGGACCATTGTAACATAGGTGTTAAATTAGTGGGTATAAATAGGATTAATAACATTATGATATATATAAAAATAAATTTTGTACTAAATATAAATTTATTGACAAATTCGGAGTAATTAATCACTCTACTATTCATAAAGGCAATTTATTCTGAAAAAATGTTTCCATCAAAATATATTATTATTTATTTATGTGGGAAAATATTATAATTAATATATAGGAAAAAAAATTATTTTATAAAATATAGATAATTTTTTAAATAACAAAATATATATTGACATACAGTGAAATTTTTGGTTTGTTTTAAATGATTGATTTTTAGTGAATTGTGAAATTTAAAAATTTTGCAAACACATTCATTTATTTTCTATAAATAAAATCCCATAGTATTTTGAATTTGGACTTAAATGAAAATATACGCCATATTATTTATAATAATTTAAATAATTTTTATTTTGAGTTATCTATTTTAATGATTTTGGAAGAAGATTACTTTTATGCTTAAGAATAATGTTTTCTGGAAAATGTTTCTATGTTGCACAAAATATATTCATTTCAAAAATTTAAAAATAAACAGTAATAAGTAATTATTTAAAAATAATATCTAAATTTTATAACTATTTATATTAATTTAAATTCATATAATATTTATTTCTAGTCATGGAATTAATGTAAAATAATGTTTTTCATGAAAAATGCATTTTTCAAAAAACTAATATTCATCACGCTTGGTGGTTTATTTTAAATTTAAATTATTTCAATTATATGAGTTGAGTTTGAAAAAATGGATAAAAAAACCTTATTTATAATAAATTATATTATCTAATATGTTCAATATAATTTATTTCATAATGAATAGTAAAAACAAAACATATTGGTTATCATGTTTAAGGATAAAATAGGTTTACTAGTGGTTAAACTAAAGCGATAAGAGTTATAATGACCTCAAATCTTGTTAAATTTCTACATGATAGAAATATATCTAACATAGATCAGTCGTTGCTTAAAAATTTCCCATTTTTTACACTTATGGACATCACTATTTCCATTAAAATAATTAAATTAAAGGAAAAAATGTCACTAACTTTTCAAAATGTATTATGTTTTCTGATATAGATAAAATGGATCTATGATTAGTTATAAATACTAATTTAAATGAAAATAATTTTTTAATCAGGTTATTTTATTTTTAATTTATAATGATGAATTAATTACCTTAAAGGATTACGAGACACCAACATAGTAATTATATAACCAAAAAGAAAAAAATAAAATATTTTAAAAATATTTAGGTTTTATTATTCGAATAAACATTTTTTTTAAACAATATAGAAAATTATAACCTATGTGTGATGTGTGAAATTCCAACCTTCAAATTCCATATTTTTCTTGGAGTCATTAATTTGGAATTAAATAAATAGTATAAATTTTGACATTACAAATATTTTATTAAATTCAAATTTTCTTATATTTATAAAAATTGAAAAATAAATAAAAGAAGAAAAGGTGAGTAATATATGGTCGAAAATGTATTCCAATAATCATTTATGATCCAATTTTCTACTTATATGTTAAATTATTACACATTAACATTTAAAACTAATTACCCCCATTAAGATTAAGATGAGTATTTTCTCATTAAACTCGCCTGTGTTAGAATTAATTTTCTACACACATATGTTTTATAATTGGTAAATTTGAATTCATATTTTTTATAAATGGTTCTAAATTTTTTCATAATTAGAATTTTATTTTATTTGGTAATGGATTAATTACATAGGAAAAGAACAAGTTACCTTGGGGAAAAATAAAATGGTAAAAGTAGGTAAACATTGAGATTAAGTGAGTAACATATTTAAAATTTTTGAACTTGTTAGTGTTTTAGGTGTATATTGAACGTATATTCACTTCACTGCATTATTTATGAATTTTGGAGGATCCTGTATATATATTTACTTCTCATTATTGTTTTTTTTGTATTTATAAAAAATAAAACTCTTTCACAGATATAAAAAGGCACCTATTGTCCAATGTTCATCTCCTGGACAAAACCATTACATTCAGAAAATACCTACAAAAATAGCTTATTTACTGTATTTATTACATCCTATAGGATATGGTTTCATTATAAAATCCTCCTTGGATGGTTTTTAGAGGAGATCTGAAGAGGTTATTCAATGAAAAAACTTTCATTCCAAATTGACCATTTATGTCCACTTACATATTCCAAAGACATAAAATATTATTATACTATATTAAAATAAAAACATAATTTTCTAAAACATAATGATATGTTATCATATTAATTAAAAAACATATTTCTATATCCTCTTGCATTAAATAGAAAAAAATCCTTTGATCATGTGTACGACAGATTACTTCCTCATGAACCAATATAATTTAGTTTTCAAAGTCTTCATATCATGGATGGATGTAATGATATATATAATATATATCTACATGTATATGATATTGATGATATATTTTAACGTATAAAATTATTTGTTTCTATATACCTTCTTATGATCCAATCTGTTGGAAAATGACACTGTCACTTATTAGTGTGTATGGACTACCGCCTCTACGAAGTGATGTGATATGTTTTACATTATATTTTTTACATGATTAGTTATATGGATATATTAAATATATATATATATTAAATATAAGAGATAAAAATTACTCTTTAAATTTGAAATATTATTTACATTTCATTCCTACCATCTATTGAGAAAATGGATGAATTGTTCATATATTCATACAACCTACCTTCTCCATTAATGATGTAATTAATTTCTATATATATTTAATTATGGTGGAATATAAATATTTATATTTAGAATTATAATAATATTTAAATACTTATAATAATTATGGATATTATGGAACCAGATTCAATGTACATTGACCAAAACTACAGAACCAAAAAATTCAAGAAAAATGATGCAGCTATAACTTGAATCAATTATTTTAATAACAATTTTTTAATTAAAGTGAGGTAAATGGGAATTCATATATCATATATTATATGATATATATTAGTATTTATGTATAATATATTTATAATAAATCCATATTTCATATATTGGAGGTTACTATGTGTACAAATTTAGATGATACTTGAGGTAAGAGAGTTGTTTCTCAAATTTATTTTTGGGGGACATATGCAATATTCTCCAATTATTTATTTTATGTGGTATATATACGAAAACTAAATTTGTTTTAGGATTATTATTATGAATATTTGGGATATTTATATAACTATATATGATTTTTTATTTCATTCATCATAAGATTCAAAAGTTACCAATTTGGTAACGAATTTATTTAACTATATCATTATTTATCAGAACAATTCTTCTAAATTTTGTAATAATGAATTTTTATGATATATACCACAATAAAATAATGAGTTTTCATATCATATGATTATTTATCTAAAATACATGTTTATTATTCATATTCCTTTATTTAAGAAACAAATAGACAAATTAAATATGTTCATAGAAAAACAAAATTATTTCTCTCTTAGTTCCAAAATACTTTTCATTCTTCATCCATGATTTCTGAAAAAAATTTCATGAATGATTTTAATATTCCTAAATTATTTTTAATTTCGGTTTAACCATTTTTTTCATTTATACAAATTATTAAAATTAATGTTCATGTTGTTTTCTAAACGAGGTATTTTTTAATTGTTTCCAGGTATTCGAAAGGACTCGTGGTTTTTATAAGAATGGATTGAATGCTATTTCCTACCAACCCAGATACTCACTCATTTAATATTCTTAAAATATTTTCCAATTTTATTTATTTAAAAAAAACTGTAATATTTGGGAAATTTTATATTATAAAAAGTTATTTTTGAAGTGAAAATTTTATTTTTCCCAATATTTTTTAATTATATTTTTATGGTATTTTTATTAATCATCAAAAACAAACATTGTGGTTTCATATGTTTAAATATGGATATGATCCCATGTTAAAATTATTATTATATATCTAGGTAGTTTATTATTATTATTATAATAACATATTTATGAAGCCCACATATTTCCAATGGGTTATGTTGGGATTGATTGATAAAATGTTTATCCAACAAATTTTCATTTTATGAGTTATAATATAAGGATATGATGAATGCTTAATGATATAATGGAAACATATTTATGGTTTTAATTAAGATTATTTTTGGGATTGATTTTTATATTCCACTAATGAAATGGTTAATGATTTAAAATCACATGAGATAATTATGGGAAAAATTCATGGTGCTTGATAATTTATGAAAAATAAGTCTATGTTCTTTAGATGTTCTGGTAATAAAGTTGATGTGTTTGATCCCAAGGTGGGAATATCAATTGATTACAGATTCACTATGATTTTATAGTCCCAATAGTTAAGCTATAAATATGAAATTGTTTGAATAAATATAATAGCATCACACATATATGAATTGAATATATGTTTCAGGATTGACTATTTATTATTTATAAATCTTATAAATCGTCTCATTTGAAATGATAATTTTTTATTTAATAAAAAAAATTTAGAATCAATTATATATTTGGTATGAAATTTAAATTTCATATTCATGTTCATATACCTTTATTATTATATTATTATTTTATATGTTCATAGATTAACAACACCCATTTGACCCTATCTAAGAGCCTATAGTGTCAAATTATTATATTTCCTTCTCCCATGTTATGATTAATGGTTTGAAATAGTTAATGTATATGATGGGTTCTAAATAGCATGATCTTTTTTTATGATATATTTAAGAATGTTCATGAAATAGTAAGGTTATTAATCTAGTACTAAAATACACAAAACAATTATATCCCACAAAAGAGTTTTTGTGAAAAGTATTAAATATTAATATAAAAATATATAATATTTATTTATGAAAATACTAGATCAATACTCAAGGTATCCCAAAAAATCCAACCATATTGTACTTAAAAAGATAGAAAAATAAGTTCAATCAATGAATATTTAATCAGCGTAACATGTCACATAATTTTTTACATATTCTTTTACCTCCCCTAAATATGTGGAATTTATCATTAAAAAATAACTTATTTATCTACAATATTATAGAGATGTTATTATGGCTATGAAACCACCATTATTCTAACTATTTTTTATCAAATGGGATTTTAATGTATCTCTTATGCGTAGAGTTGGCTAACTATCTCCATATAGCAATGTAATTCATTTTACATCACTATGTTTCATGGATGTTTATTATAATGGATATAATTTATATATCTAATGTTTATGAAACAATTATTCATTTTTATTTATAATATCACATATACGTCTAATATTTTGGAAAAAGGTAACATCTCTTATGCGTACATGTTGACTATAACCTCCATGAAGTGATGTTATTTTTTATACATTTAAATATTGCATGGGTGGTAATAATGATTGAATTAATAAATTTTTATTATATATGTGATATAATATAAAAATATATTGTTGAATTTTACATTATATTTCATTTATTCAATCCTTTGAAAATTTTAAACAGTTTTTAGGTATACTTATGACCAAATTCCTCACTGAACAACATAATTCATTTTTATGTCTCTAACATTCATGAATGAATATAAATAAAAAAAATTTTATATAATGAATATCTTTGATATTTATATCATGATTAATATAATATATATTTTCTATCCAAGATCAATGTATGAGGGATGGGATTTCAAAACTGAAATGTGCACGAAACATGAAGCAGTTATTAATGAGAAAATTTATTTTGATAACAAATTATCAATAAACATGAGATAATATTTCATAAGTAAATCATAAATCGTATTATAAAAATTATTTCAATTATATATAAAATTTATAATAAATATATATTTATTATATATTAATATTGAACACTTTTGAATAATAATGAGACATGAAGAAATTGATTTATGTTTCAATCCTATTTTAACAAGGATTGTTTATGAGAAAATTATTACTAAGAAAATAATATGACGACAATATAATAAATTGCGTTCAATATATTCTCTACATTCTATTTCTACTATATAAATTTTATCCTTTTATTTTCATCACATTATGTTCTTATGTGATCAATAGTATGTTTTCTTGGAAAACCTTTAATGTTTTACTAGTCAATTGATTTTTTTCTTAAATTTCCAACTTTTCACTATTTTTTCCATTTTATTTTTATTCTCCAAATATTGTTCAAATTAATTTTATCCCATGATTTTATTTTTTTTGAAAATAAATATTTTAATTGAATCCTTATGTCATATTCCAAGTGAGGTATATTTTTTCCTTATTTCAAAAGTGTGAATATAATGTTTTCTTTTATCTTATACAACATGAACCAAATTTATCACCATCATGATTACTCAATGATTTGAGGAATCATTTAAAATTTATCATGGTTTAGTTCCAAAAAATATTTTTTCATCATATTTTTTAATTTAATATTTATTAAAGTAGTTAATTAAAATTGAAAATGTTATTCTCTTGAAGAAATATACCAGTGATTATTTTAATGTAATATAAATATATGAGGTGTCATGTATGGATGAGATCATGACCATGACGTCTTGGTGGGAGACTCTCTAATTGGTGGAGCAGTGGTGGAGAATAAAATGGATCCAGTTGTGATGTAGGGTGTGAACCAAGATAACTTTATATCTAATCTTGTATTCACCTGTGGAATGAAGGATATGGAAGTGTCTTTAGATCTGATAGTGAGGAATATATATGATATATTGAAGAGTGAACATAGTGTTGGGATGTATTCCTTGCAAGAAGATACAGATGGTCAGTGTCAATTGAAGTCGAGTCCTCATTTTTAGGGGCATTTAAGTAGAACATCTTGTGAAGATTGGGAAATTGAATTCATCCTTACTTTCTATCAGTTCGATGACTTGGTGGTTGAGGAGGTACCCCCTGTGGTTGATGGCACTCATTTGGCAGAAGTTGTGCAGATTGTTTCCATGAAATATGAAGTTGTTGATGGTGTAATGGATAAGGTGTTATGATATGGTCATGGTGTCCTGTCAAACTCTCACTATCATTCCCCAATCGACCATAATAGTAGCTCGTAGATGATAGAAGGAGGGATCTTTGCTGTTTAAGAGGGTCTTCAAGTATGGAAGGGCGATAGATGCAATGATTTTGTCTCCGTGAAGGTCATTCGTAAATGGGGAATTGTTTTTGATAGTGATAAGGAAAATAGTGGTGCTGTCAAAACTTCTTACTATGAGATAGTTTAAAGTTGAAGAAACAATATGTCTTAATGTGAAATAGTTATGACTGCTCCACCAAGGAGAAGAACCCAGAAACAATACTCATATATACCAAAGCCAATAGAAACCATGTGTTTATCTATTTGGGAAAGATGGGCTACCCCTGTTTCTAGAAAGAGTCACATGAAATCCTCTGAGGATCATCCATTGTTGGAGCAGTTGAATCTTAGAAATAAGATTGCTACAATATTGAAGCAACATGAAACTCCTTCAGAGTGGGAATCTGCTACTCTATAGGAAGCCCCTTATTATGGATGTGGATGAGGGTATGATTATTTGGACATGTAGTTTTCTTCTTTTGGGATGAAATGGTTGTATGTGGGAATGATGTTGGCCAGTGTCCTCTTGTTTTGTTTTTTGAACATTTCTCTTGGTTTAATAAATGTCCAGGGGCCTTTATGTCTGACTAAACATTTCAGTAATTTGATTATCCAAGATGTTATGTGCAAGTGTAGAACAAATTCAGACATACTGTAACATGATTCTTGAACCCAAATCCCTTTTTTTGGGTTATTCATCTTTCATGAAAAAATTCATTCTGAAAATTCATTTAATATTCCTCAAACATAATTTCTTTATCGTTCATTTCTTTCATTGATATACATGTTTGAAATAATATTTTATCAATAATTTACATATATTTATAAATAAAATTCCTTCTAAAATACATCGTGGACAACTCTTTAGTTGTTTATTATTCACTGAATAATGATGATTCATATACTAAATATTATTTATTTCAATTTTTTAATTTTTGAACACCAAGACTAATCATGAAATCTTGATTGACTAAATCCACATGATACCCATTACATAACATGTGTTACTTCATGATATTGATGAACATGTGTCCTATAAAGAATGCATAAATTTGTAAATTTTATGATGTAATGGGTGAGCCTATAATTATATATCCATCCAGTTCAATAGGTAATGTGATGTATCTCATGAGATATTGTGAATTACATGTGAACATGAATCTTACATTTTTCACATTGATGATGTTATGATTATGTGCATGTGTTATGTGTGAAGATGATTCTTGCTTTTTTCCCGACTATATGTGGTATTTTACCACTAAGACATGATGTTTAATTTTAATGAATTTACACATTACATGACATTATCTAAATTGTCCTATCATTATTATGATGATGGTATTTTTCCTATGATGATTATGATGAGGAGTATAATCACCCATGTTTTATGTCCTTATTAATCCTCTTACATATATTTTATCTCATCCATTTATTTTTTTATGTCCCATGGTGACTACATGTAATAAGGATAATGTGAGATTTATTTGGATAAATAAGAAGATTTAAATTAAATCTAAATGTTTTATTAATAATAAGTGAGATATGGACCAAACTTTTGAATCATACTAAACCTATTTATCCTTTTTGGTATCAAATTTATGCTGTTTATCATAAAAATGATTTAATAGTAATTTAAGAAAAGTAGGTTCTCTATAGTTGGTATCAGATCAAGGTTTAGTTGATTTTTATAATTATTACTAGACAACATTAGTGAAAAAACTTAGTATGAGACTATTTGTATATAAAAAGTCCAATAAACATTTTTTATAAAAATGATGAATCTTGGGATCCCAAAAGTTATGGATTTCGAGTTAATTTCACAAAAATATTAATTATGTATCCATGACTTGTTTACATATGTTTTGTTCAAGACATTTCTATTTTAGAAAATGTAGTGAACCAGGATAATCCAAGCCAACAACTTATATGAGGCACAATGTAGCAATTTCGATTACAATATCCCGAACGAAATGAGATGTGATGTTAAAAATTTCATGGTAATGCATACCAAGTTGTATCAGGACATGAGAACTCCCCAGAACATTGTGGAATGAATTCCTTTTCCTAAGGGGTACAAACAGTCGATCAAATATTTTATGTGGAAAAAACCAACGACCTTTAATGTATCTTGTGATCCTCTTTTCCTGGTAGGGTGGGTTTACTCAATGAAGAAGATCATTTTTGTGCTCCAAATTTATGAGAAGGAGGATAAAACTATACCCATCTATCATTTAGATTTAAAGGATAATCAATGATGGTAGGTGATAAATGGGAGATAGTAGAAGGATGAAATAGAATAGACGGAGTGGTATGATTTTATGAAAATATGTCTTCACAAGTATTTCACCAAATCACTTCTATCAAATCTAGAGAGATAATATATAGAGTTTCTAAAAATGAAGCTTAATATATCATGTAATATGAATATAATAGCAGAAGGTTTTCAATACACACCTTGTGTTATGTTATCAAGAGTGATAGAAAGATAGATATAATCATTACTAGTTTAAAACCAGACCTTCAGAAGGATCAAGATATCTAAGACATTGGGAGTTAAGAATAAGTTATTTTATGTTATCCCATTATAGAGATGGATCTAGAAGAGTAGAATAATGGTAATGGAGATAATTAAATTGGAATATAGTTTCTAGATTATAGGACAAACGAAAAAGGAGGAAAAATGATCCAACAACCAACATGTCCAAAATGTTGGAATAAAAATAATGGGAATTCCCAAAATTGGATGGGTAAATTCTTCATGTGTGCGAGAGAAGGCCACTAAGATCATAATTGTGGGAGAGACATGAATAATTAATCCAACATGATCGAGGAATGAAGGGAACCTTCCAAAGGACCACCTATGGTTCAATGCTTGGGTTGTAGGATGATAGGGAATTATGTTATTTATGTCACTTAATATCAAGTTCTTGATGGTAATTAACATCACTATCCAAAAAATCCATAATAGAAAGGTAAATATTATTGCATAAATACTACTAATGTAGAGGAAGAATATAAAGTTGTTCAAGGTACATATCAAATTCACTAAATAATGGAAATTGTTTTATTTGATTCTGATTCTACGCATTTCATTACATTTAGAAAAATATCTAGAGCTATTTAATAGAATAGTCAACACCATTAAGTTGAGATATCCATAAAACAAAATAGTGGTGTGATCATTGTAACCCATGTTTTAGAATATTCTCATGGATGAGTATATGGGAATATTCTTCATGTGAATCTCATAATACTTCACTTGGTGGAATTTAATTCTATACTGAGCATTGATTGTATATTGTTTCATAGAAAACACATGAATTTTAATGAAAATGAAATATATTTTAATATTTTGAACCATCCCATGCTCCTCTAAAAATGTAATGAAGATCATGAATTTCCATTGGAAAATCCATCAACCGTGTGGGTTTTTATGTCGTATAAAAAATCATTCCTTTCTCAATTGGATGATTCAAATGAATGTATAATCATAGAGGAAAGTCCCATTTCTATGGAATATAGTGATGCACATCATGAAGAGTTTCATGGAAATCCCAGATATTGTGATGTATATTTATCATTAGAACATGCACCCATAGCCACTCATTCCTCGAAATGCCCCTAAAGGATTGCACCTATCGAACTAGGGGAGTTATGAATATGTTTCAAGATCATCATGAAAAAGGGTTCATATATAATAGATCACCACCTTGAGGTGCGCTAGTGATCTTCATAAAGAATAAAATGTATCAATGTGGCTATAAATCAATTAACAATAGCAACAAGATCACTATAATAGACTATTATAATCTCCTATGGTATTATGAATTATTTGATAAACTATGTGGACAAAAACACTTATAAAAGGTGGATATTTATTCTAGATATCATGAAATGAATGTTTAGAGTGATGATATTTAGAATAATAAATTATGAACAAGGTGTGGGCACTCTGAGTTCACATTGATTCCATTTGGACTTACTAATTCCCCTAAAATCATCATAGACATGATGAATATAGTCTTTAGAGACTACCTCCAAAAATTTGGGGTAGTTGTTTTTGATGATATTAAATCTTACTCCCAGATCAAGGAGGAACATGAAGTGCATGTAATTTTATTGAAGTATAAATTAAGGAAGAATAAATTGTATGACAGTATCAGAAATTTTGACTTTTAGAAGCAACAAGTACAATTATTAGGACACATGATCACATATGAGGAAATATATATGGATCCTTTCAAAAACCAAGGAATTGAGTATTGTCCTTCACCATATAGTGTCATGTAAATCTATAGTTTTCTTAGACTACCAGGTTATTATTGATGGTTTTTGTTTTCATAACTGTATATACCATTATTTAAGAAAACATGGAAAGGGTTAAAGTATATCTGGATGGAATAATTTTTGGAATACTTAGAGGAGCTCAAGAATAGTATAATAATAAAACATATACCGACACTAACAACAATAAGGGATATTTTATAATATACAGTGAGGCTTTGTTTGATGTATTTGTTTTTATACTCATTTATTCTGATAACGTGATGGCTTACCCCACGCAGATGTTTTAGATCGATGAGAAGTAATACTTGACAAGTGATATGGAGATAACAGCTATGATATTTGCATTTAATATATTGTAGAACTAACCATATGGAGAGATGTGTGATATATATACTCATCATAATATTCTATGTTATATTTTCAAACAAAATTAAATCATCATGCGTCACTGAATATGTTTAAAGATAATTAAGGACATTGAATTATCTATTATTTGCCTCTTGGGAAAGACGAATGAGGTATCTGATGCTATTATCAAAAAATAACATACTACCATATCCATGACGTGAATTGAGAAACACCCCATCAGTATGGATATGCAAAGGATGTATTTGGAAATCATAATGGAAAGGAATACATCATGCCTATCCAAAATGAATAAAATAAATATATCCATAAAAATATAAAGGAGGCACAAAGGATAGTTATAGAGATTCAAAAGAAGGTGAAATCAGTAATTTATGGGATGTTAAATGAGTTCCCCATAAATGATAAAGTTTTCATATAATTTTGGACTAGGCATTCTATGCCTTCATAAAATTATATAATATGGGGTATACTAGATATTTCAAATAGATCATCATTCCCCATCCATCTTAGAAGTACCAAGATGTACCATGATATTTTGGGATATCTTATGATGGGATAACATGAAGATGGTGATTACAGATCATATCTCAAGGATCTTATTATTTCATCATGTTTAATCTAAGCAATGGATGGCCAAAGGGATGATTCCCCATTAGCTATACCCACTTAGAAATGGTATAATATACCCATATACTTTCACAATGGTCTCCAAAAATAATCCAAGGGAAAAAATTAAATATGTAATGTAGTGGATCAAATCACCAAGACTACCCACATCATTTATCTTTATGAATATTTATCGCTAGAACAACTTTCCATGATATATGTGAATGAAGTGGTGAGGCTGCATGAGGTTCCTATTTTGATCACATCATACTGTGATCCATGGTTCACATATAAAATTTGAAAAATTCATAAATATGATTTTATTATTGAATTCATTTTTTTAATGACATAACATCATAAAATATATGGCTAACCTAAGATAACTATTCATACACATGAGGTCACATTGTGATCATTCTCATTGGATTTCACTAGAGGATTGGATTTCCATATCACATGGGTTGAGTTTTCATATAATATTAGCTTCTCCTGGACTATTAAAATGGATATATATAAAGCTCTATATGTAAATAAATTTAAAACTCCAACATGATTGGATTATGTTGGTGAACAAAAGAATCATGGACCTATTCTTTAGAATGAGATGAAATTTATGGTTCATGCAATTCAACAACATATAAGAGCTTATCAGAGTCGCAAAAAGATCTATTTTGACAACAAGTAAAGGTATTCTTAGTTTGATGTTGGAAAAAATTCCTTTAAATGTGACCATGGAATAGTGTCTTTTAGTTTTGAATTAATTGGATGTTTAAAAATGGGTACACTAGACCCTTTGGAATTCTTAATCACAGAAGTGTAGGGGCATGTTGGTAAACATTTTCCAAAAAAAAGGATCATGTACTTATTGTGTTTCATTTATCTCTCCTGAGGTAGTACATAAATTTCCCCTCAAAATATTAAATCTGGTTGTTGTACAACTGGAAATGACCCCTCATATCTGGAATAATCGTTGAAGATCATGCAACATATAGGAAAATTTATTTTTCAAAAGGGTGAATCACCTTTTCAAAGTGTTTTGAAGGAACCAGTTGTATGAATCTAAAACATGGGATCTGGAGGAAAAAATGAAGGATAAATACCCTCACTTGTTTTTATCTTTGTATGTAAAATGAAATTTCAAGAATGAAATTTTAGAAGGGATGAAAGGATAATAACCCATAACTTTATCAATGGAATTTTCCTTCTTAAAATAATGATATATATTTTATAATACAATTACAAAACATATTTATCTCAATGAGAAACATTATTCTTAGAAATGAATAATAAAATATGTTGTTTTCCAAGAAATTATTGAACTTATACTAGTACAATAGTATCCAGACAATTGGAATTTTAATATGACCATTATTAATTATAATTTAACAAGTAGAATGGTAAAATCACCTACAAAAGTGTAAATAATAATCAGATAACATATAAATTAAAATATGAAATAATTATATAATGTTACTAGTAAATAAGTGATTTTAAAAGGATAAATTATGTGTTAGTATTTTTCTAAAACGTGAATGATTATATACAATTTTATAATTAATTAATCAATTTAAAATAACTTTTTTTATAAAATATATTAATAATTTAATATTATATTGTGTTATATCTATACGATAATTTAATTATACCACATTCAATTTATAAATTGGTAATAAAATCAATTATATTAATAAAATTGAAATTTCTCAAATACGTAATGTTTGTAAATTAAATTGAAATTTTCCATATATAGAGAATTATTTTCATAAAATGGATTTTATTTTTGAAATATATGCATTGAAAATTGTTATGGTGGTTTTTTTCAAAAATAGTTGAATTTATTTTGAATTTTGAAAAATGTTAATTTACAGAATTTAATAAATAAATAAATTTTTGAGTAATGGATGATGTATGGATGATGTAACCACCCATTAGATCAAACTATCATGAAACAATTATATTATTTATTCATGTTAATCCCCAATATTGATAATCTTGATCAAAACTAATAAACTAATGAATAAAATATTAAAAAACCCCTCTCATCCCCTTTAAATACAACCCTCACCACCATTTATCATCACACAATCTAATCCCATAATATTTTCTAATTTTTTCATAATTCAATTCCCAATACTAATACTTATGTAAAAGTGGTGATGTTTTCAACAAAACACTATTAACATAGTCCTTATGGAGGTTCTCTATGATATGATATTCCAGAGATAAAATCCAACTTCTCTTCAAATTTCATTTGTTTATTTATCCCCTCCTCACATCCCCTATCCAGAGTAGCATGATAACTATATTAATATATATATAAAATTATTTTATTGTGTTAATTTAATATTATTCATCAAATATTTTCCCTATTTCATTTATTCTAAAAATTAAAATATTATTCGTCATGTGTGGATTGACTGCCATCATGGAACATAAATTTTTTGTTTTCTAATACCTCCTTTCTGGATTGTTAAAATCCAATTGTGATGGTTAAACCAGATTTAATTTTCTATATTATAACTCTTTTAATTTTATGGAACTAATTTTAGAGATAACGTGGAATAATATGAAACTAGTTCATGATGTTCCTAAATGTCGACAAAATAAAATAAACATTTCACAAAAACATTTTGTTTAATGAATCATCATAATATCCGAAAAAATGAAACATTTAGGACCATTTAAACTTTTAGATGTTCTTTAATAACATACAAAATAAATTATGGAAATTATTTTCATTTTACATTTACATATATAGTTATATAAAATAGAGATGACAATTAAAACCATGAAAATGAACACTCCTAGAAAAAAAATTATACAATATAACTCATCATACTTTTTTATAAATCATCTTAATAAAATTATAATAAATTAGATAAATTAATAATAGGTTTGAAATTATGTAATTATTGAATCTATTTTCATTATCCCTGACATTATGTGAATGTGCATAATTCATTTATAAAAAATGTAAGGTGATTCTAAAACCCAAATCCTTTTATTTATACTATTCATCATTCATACCAAATTTTAGTGTTGATATTATTTTATTATTCCTAAAATAAAATATCATTTCACTGACCTATTCATTTTTGTGATATTCATTTTGAAAATATGATTTTTGGAAATGAAAAAATATATTCCATAAAAATAGTCTTTCTAAGACACATTATTGACTCCTATTGATTTGTTTCCTCTTTAATCAATAATGATGATTATAATAATAAATATTATTTCCAATATTACATTTTTGAACCCCATGTTTATTTATTCAATAATTTAGGATGAAATAAATGTGAAACCCATTTCATTTAATATTTTACTTCATTAAATTGATTGGAATACATTACATGTGGCAGAAATGATTATGAAAATGTTATTATGTGATAGGTTGGCCTGAATGTATACATACCTCCAATAAATTAGGTAATGTTATGTATCTCATGAGATAATTAGAATTACGTGTCAATATGACTCTACATTTGTTAACAATTATGATGGTATGATTATGCATATATTTTAACTGTTAACATCATGCTAGATTTGTTCATAACTGTGTGTGGTATTTGACCACTAAGATATAATATTTCATTTTTTATAATTGATAATTTCCATTAAATAATATTTTATTTAACCTCACTATTATTATACTGATATTATTATTATGTTTATAATGATTATGCCAACCCTTATTTTATGTTTTTATTTATCCTCTTATAATGATTTTATCTCACCACATTCTTGGTTTATATCCCCATGTGATTCATATAACAAGGATATGTTATGATTTAAAAGGATAAATTAAATTATTGTAAAGAAATATTTCTTTTTATTATTCTTAATAGATGTATTATTCTATTTTTCTAAATATACTAAACAATTTGATCCTGGTTTTGTAATTCTTTTATGTTAGCTGTCTTAAAAAAGACGTAACTATTATGTAATAAAAGTTGGGTATCTACACGGGTAACCTTTTATATGATGTAGGTAATTATAAAAGAGTCATAAAACAACATGTATCACATGAAAAAAATTATTACACCATTTTTCACAATTATATATGTAGAAGGTCTATGAAATATATTGTTCCTGTATCGTTGGGAAATATTAAACATAATACACCAATTTTTAAATAAACTATTTAATCATTTATTTCCTCATTAATATCATGATATTATAGTTATTCATTATATTATCATCACATGGGATATTATTTTGTGATACATTAACAAATGGTGGAGAAATAAACCCCTATATTGTGTTAAAATATGATATCCATGGAATGAAAAAATATAAGAATCAAAAATCACGTCATGTAATAATGGATCATAATCTATCACATGAATGTAATACATAAGATGAAAAATAAAATATTATAATTTTAAAAATGATAATAAAAATCATGACACAAATTAGAGGCTTCATATTAAAAAATAGGTCAACGAAAACTACATTGACATTATTATAACATTGTGTTGAATTTTCATCACATTAGACTAATGCATACAATTATATAAAAAAACAATACCCATAATCCACCTGAATGTTTCTCCTAGATGATATAAATAATTACTAAATATATTTGTCATTTAAATTTCATTTTTGATGATTCATCATATTCATTCATGAATATGTGATCAGTGTGGAAAAGAAATATAAATAAATCAAAAACCTGAAACAACCAATGTGAATGAAATAAATAAAATAATAAATCTATAAATAATTATCCACTAATGTTTCAAGTAAATTATAATTAAAATAAGTTATTAATAATTATTGGACACTAATTATCAAAAAACGGGTCACATGTCATGAAATAGATCTCAATGTGAAGAAAAATTACCCTATAATAAGAAAAAATAGTTATAATATTCAACACCTTTATCAAACATTTATTAAAAGAGGAATTTTTTTTCAAGGGTACATGCACACATAGTTTCCAAAATACTAAACATAAATGAACATGTTTTATGTTTAAAAAATAAGTTTTTTGTAAATCATCGAAAAAGTGGATGTTGGGATTTAATTTAACGAATGACTGCAAAGGGATCATTGAGAGACTTGAATGTCCCTTTAATAGAAATGATTAATTGATTGTAAATAAATAAAGAAATAATACCTATGGAATATATAATTAATATAAATTATATGGGAAAATATGAAGGGGAGAGATATAGGGTGATAGATAAAATAACCACCAGAAAAATGTAGATTGGGAAATACCCAAAAATATTATTCTTAAATTACATTTTATTTTCTTATAGGATAATTATTATTCATGTTAAATTTAGAAATTATTTTTTAGAACCTTAAATTTGTTTGTCTAGTCTCTTAAATATGATTAATTATTATGTTTTTTAATTTAAAAAATTAAAATTTTCAGGTTGTCCAATTTTAGTTATTTAGTTCATATTTCCAATTTATCATCATGTAATTATAAATATTGAGCGAGGTCATCCAATTTTTCCATAAGATATATAATTTTCATAGTATTATTTCTATTGAATTTTAGAAATATGTAACTTTAGTAGATCATTAAATAGTCAAAATTAAAAAAATATTCATCAAAATGACTATATCATATAGTAACAGATGAATATGATTAATTTTCATAATATTAGAATTATCCTAACTATTATATCATTAAATTTTGAAATTTACCCTTTGGATAAATTTTTAGATATTTTTGGTTGTGTTTCTTGATTAATTATGTTGATATTGTAACAACGTCAATTAAACCATGAGTAATTCATGAAGGAATGTAACTAGATGAGTTTTATTTATTTATTAGATGGTTTTAATTTTTTTTGGAGTAAATTAAGGGTTATTGTTATTTATAAAAAGATTCATAAAAACTATACAGACATTTGAAACTACAACTTTCAAAACACAATGATTTTCAAGACCACGAGGATTAATTTTATCAATAATCAAAAGGGTTTGAGTTATTCATGTTTTATAGATGTTTATTCCCTATTAATATGGAACTAATATCATAATTATAATATTATAATACTCAAATAAGAGAAAAATTATCTATATTGGTGGTGGACTATTATGTAAACATATTTCTTTTAAAAAGGATATCATGGAACCAATAGTTTTAAGTAGAAGGTATGTTATTTGAATATGTATTTTGAGGAACATTAATAGCATTATCACCATATGCACACAAAATGGTTTAAAAATAAGAATGATTTAATTAACTACAATCATTATAGAAAATTCGAATTCATCATTTTTGTGGTTGAATTTCATTATGACACACTAGGTTTTAATAAACAATGATAATGTGGTATATATATGGAATCTTATAAAGTATCTTTTAGTAAACTATAGTGGGTAGAGAAGTGAGTTCTAATATCACAGTTGGTTGTGATCCAATGGGATATGGAGTCTAATCTAAATAATGTAAAAAATATTGTAAATTTTTGAGAGAGTGGTATGTTATAAAAACCATATTGGTTGTGATTTATGTTAAATTATGTCATGTCTAAACATTTTAATGAATTAGTATAACTAGTGATCTTAGTACATCAGCACATTGTGATTTTATGATCAAAAAATTTTCTTAATATGGAAAAACCAATAAAAATTTATTATGTCTCATTTTACATGATTTTCACTCTATATCTATTATATGAGATAGAGTTGTTTCTATTAATGGTGGAATAAGATTGTGATGAGGCTCATTTAAAGAAATCAATATAAATTAATTATTATCCCCCATTGTATATACGATGATTGTATCCAACATGATGTATTAGATATAAATAATCATGTTTGTTTAATTATTATTTAAGAGGAATTCATTGGATTATTTAATCATAAATGGAATCTAACATACATTAGAAATAACATTCATCTTCTGAAGAATCAAATAATGTACTATTTCTAGTTTTTATCATATAATTTTATGCTATTTTTATTCATTCGATCTTAAATAGTATAAATTGTGGAGTGTTAATAGAAAGAGATCATATAGAGTTGGATATTTATGCTAACTGAATCACTTCATTTATGTGAGATTTAGACAACCCAATTTGTATGAATTTGATGTTAAAAAAATATTCACACACAATGTGGAAAATTCTGATTCACATATATGTAGGTGACTCAATGATTTGAGATGATAAATTATAGGTTCCCAAAAAGATGTAAAAGGAAATTAATATTCACATAAATGGGATTTTAGTCATTTTTTTATTCATAAAATGTGATTTTAGATGTGTTCCATGGATTTAGAGAATCCCTTGAATATGTGAAGATCACCATTCACATACTAAGTATATTTACACCTTCGCTAAATCCATAATGTCTCTATTAAAAAGGATAATAATTAGAAAATGAAAATATTATATATTATTATAGTAATCTTAATGCATATAATATTTGGAAATATGATAATCAGGTTTTTTAAAATTGTATATCATTGGAAATAGAAGTCAATGTATTAATGAAACATTCCATAAAGAATGATAAAGTTAAATATGCGGTTCATGAGGTTATATTATTCCTCAACTCATTTCACAAAATGTAAAAGGGAGTGTGTAGATTAATGTTTCAATATTCATTCTTCTTATGTGGAACAATTGGTAAATTCTTAAATTTATACAATTTTTTTTCAGACTTATAATGAGGATAATGAATTTATAATTAATAAATTGTAAAATAAAGTGTGTGGTTATAGAACTACAGATAAAAAATTAATCAATAATAAGAATATTCATTTACAAGAGGATAATAGATCATAATAAATATAATAGGAATAAAATAAGGACCACCAAATCCTAGAAGAAGACTCTCTTGCAACTTTTGAAGAATAGTAATAGATAAGTGTAGAATAATATGATGAAAATATATAAGAAGATGTATGCATTTATATGTAAATAGAAATAGAGACTAATCATGGTATGATATTTTTTTGGATAAAATATTAATTTATTCAATTGCTTCAATCAATATTATAAACAATACATGAAACAACAATAAAAAGAGAAATACATTTCCTAGATAAAATTGAACAAACAAATCCAAACAGCCATAAATATTAGATATTATTGTTCATTAGATGATTAAGATTGTATTGAAAAACAAAAAATCCAATTTTTTTTAATAACATAAGGATTCATCATTCCAAACATATTAAAGATATTGTGGGAGAATCATTCAAATCGTGGTGAGACATTGAAGATCAAAAATTTATCTGAACTCCATGCCTGGAATTAGAAAATCATATCAAATAGGATAAATAAAATGTTACGGATAAACATAGTGGTATATAAATATAGTTAAATAATTATATATATATTTAAAATTCACAAAAAAATTATAATCTTTGATTGGTCTTTATTTCATGTATATTTATTTTTAAACATTATAAAAACCCACAAGATCCTATAATAAGATAAATATTAATTTTAGTTTTACTCAGGATCAGAATAATCAAAATATTTGGAGATCAACTAGTTTTGCTTTAAAAAAAATCATGGAAATCCTAAAATTTTGTGTTAGAATTATGTAATGATATAACATACAAAAAATTATGTTTCCCATATCCAAATGTTATTATAAAGAAAAATTTATATTCTGGTAAAAAAAAGCCCAATGTATTCTTTTTTTGGTTACTATTTATAGTCTTATTAATATGGTTATATAGGGAAGTATTTCTCCATGAAAACATATAATAATGTTAGTACATGGACATTAATTTGTTATGTGTAGTACTTCATAGAATCAAATTGCTTAATAAAAATAAAAAATCATTTTTTTGTTATGTGTGATGAAGTTGGTCAATAAATTTTGGAAGAGGATAAAATTTACAAATCATTAAGAATAATGAATTAAAATATATATATTAAAATGAAAAGATATAAAAAGTTATCTAATTCCTAGATTTACCTAGAATCATATTTTAATGTTGGTTTATATATTCCTGATGTTTTATTTACTTCCCTTGTGACCTGAAATAGGGTACTAATTACATGCTAAAAATTGAAAAATAATGTATCAATATTCATGGAAATGATGAAGGGTTCAACACTATCATATCATTAAATGATAAAATTATTGGATAAGAAATAATATTGGATGAAATATTGTTTTTTAATTTTCCATATCATAAAATAATAATTTAATGTAAATAGTTTGATTCAGGGCATACATGAATTAATAACAACACTAATTATATTATCAATTGGATGGATGGTGTATTTTTTATGAATCATTGGTTCATAAATGGATATATCTACTTGTTCATTAGAGAATAAGAAATGTGTCTTGAATAAATTAAAGAGTAACTTTTTTTGAAAAATAGGAATGGTAACAAGGAAAATAATCCTTTGAGGATTAAATCGAAAACAATTAATCTTCTGTTATTCTAGACTCTCACATGATTTTACACACAGATGCACTATTTATTTAAAATGGAAGATTATTTTGAATACATACTTTCTGATAGATAATAAATTAACGAGGTTACTTGAAGGGGTGAATGTGGAATTGTATAAACCAATATTACCATGATATATTTATCATAATATATACAACGTCTAATTCATTGATGACTACAAACTGATGAAATGGACAAAGGATATCTCCCACAATTAGGAAGTGTTCAATTTCATTAAATTGTATCATATGAAGTAAAAAATTGAATTATTTATGATGAAAGTATGTAGAGGTTGATTTATGGTTTGATTGTGTGGTTTTTAATGTTTCACTATCTTTTATTTCGGTATTACCATTTTCGAACGGATTCGAATGTGTTTTGTTTCTAATGAAAAAAACACTGACTAGTTTTACTTATTTTAAATGTTTCATGAACCTGCTTTCCAATATTTGGTGGTCATTGGGGGAATGATTCCAATGATAATTATGGATTCTCATTGCTTGAGAGAATGGTATTTTGGGATCATCAAATCCTGGGGGGGAATTATTTCATAGTATATGTATCTCTTACAGATTAAAGACATATTTACAAATACATCATTCAATCTAATGTATAAAATTGGTTTCCATAAAATTAAGAATTAATTGTTAGAATCTATGAAATTTAGACGCATCAATATGTAACTATGGTTCTTTATTAGCATAGATATGTGTGTGTATATGAGGTTCTCAATCTATGGTACCATTTTTTAAATAGAATATAGATATTTTTTAATTTATTATCACGTTGTTGGTTTTGAGACACACAATATAGATGTATGGAATTTATCATCATCCAGGGATATGGGAATTGTTTTTTATTTTGGGATTATGCACATGATATTGGAGTCTTATGTATCCTTGTAAACAGGAACTAGATCCCACATTGTTTGGTTCCACTTAATTAGACACATAAGAGCTTTTACGTCCTTGTGATGAGAACATAAATGTTTATTTAAATAGCATGTAGAAAGGACATCTAGGAAAAGTTTACTAGGCAAAGGATGGTGTGGGGATAATTCATAATAGTCCTAGGTATCCTAAAAGAAATATATCCTCCCAGTATGGATATAAAACTTAAGGGAATGTGACCCATAGAGAATTATGTTTTATTTGGGGTTCTATATTTGGAACTCAAATAGGGTTCCTATGTATCCCATAATAATGGGAATCAAATACCACATTGTTCGGTTAGGTTAAGGAACCCCACATATTGAGATCTTCTAATGGTTTTTCTTATATGGAATTTTTCCCTTTGATAGAATTGTTATATGGTTTTTGTGATAATACTGAATTAGAGGCCCTTTTGAATTGGTGAAATTGTGTCTTATAATGAACATGTGGCCCTTTTTCTCTATATATAATAGCTTTATATAGAATTATGGTGATTTAGAGGTCTGGTTATGGCTTTCACTTAGGAGGATTCCATGATTTCTTGCCGAGATTTTGACCCATTGACACCTATATATGTCTTTGAGGACCCATGCCTTTAGAGGCCATCATAAAGAATGCTATAGGAAGATGAGAAAAAGTATTCCCTACAAAAACTTCCGAATAATCATTTGGATTTCATTATTTGACAAACCAATGAAAATAATTTATATGTTGGTGGATGAGGGCGGGGCTATGGGATAGAGATATGGCTTTAATGTTCTTGCCTCCTCT
This sequence comes from Viscum album, assembly GCA_963277665.1. Taxonomy (NCBI): domain Eukaryota; kingdom Viridiplantae; phylum Streptophyta; class Magnoliopsida; order Santalales; family Viscaceae; genus Viscum; species Viscum album. The sequence continues at coordinate 1,423,795,602 of OY728151.1, forward strand.
CTTGTTTTAGTAACCCAAGAGGTTGGATTTTCGTAGTTGTATGACCTCCTTCAATGACTATAATAATATTCTATGTGGGTTTCTATTTTATCCATTCCATATAAGATAGTAGGATAAGTTACTTTTGCTCATTAATGTTAAATGACAATATCCCCCCCCCCTCACCGTTTGAAATGGGAGTTCCCTAGTCCAAGAGAAGTTAAAGAGAGGAAATCTCCCTATCCCTTGAATATTCATATGGGAGGTCCTTGGACGATCCACCAGTGTTGCAGTCCTAATTTCTAATGTTATGAATAACATTACACTCTCATTGGACAATATCAAATTGGCCATAAATGTATAGGGAAATCTCATAAAAGGAATACGCAATGGAATGGTAGGCACAGTTCTGTGTTTTTGTGACATTGTCCTAAAATTATAAAGGATGGGATAGAGGTTTTAGACTATCTCCTATTTGATTAAGAATACAAGGAAATAGATGCCCCAACATTTTAGGAATAAATGGGAGATCAAGTGAATATCACAGAGGTATTTAATGTACAATAATAAGTTGGATTGAATAGTTTATGGATAAGAGAGCTCGACGGGTCTCACACAGGGTATACCTGGGTGATCTAGAAATTTCATGATGCATCATAGGCCAGAGTGAGATAGAGATAACTTCTAGACGATGTAAAACCTTGGAAACACCACTTGGTTGAGGCCTTTGTCTATTAACCAAGGCTTTCTTAAGGTTTCCCTAGAGGGGTCTCATGTAGGTATTGGGCTTTGGGGGAGACCATAACAAGTGTATATGATGGATTGGGGAAATGGTTCCTCATGTTGGTGTTTTATGTTTCACACAATGGAGTGAAATTAATCCCACTACCCCATTAATTACATATTCTATTTGGTTTTTGGGAGCTACATAAATGTTGTAAAGGGTCTTGGTGAAGGATTTGTGTGAGAAGAGATTTGAGGATTCATCATTATTTTTATCATTTGAAATGTGAAGGTAAAATAACCTATTTATAAGGAAATAGGGACCCTAGGGAAAGAATGTTTTTTGGTCCTTTCACCTATCATGTTTCACAAATATCTAGAACCATGATGAGTATCCCTATTCGTGGTTTTTTAGAAATAGATGGTGGGGTTTTTTGTGTTTCTAACATAAATTTCATCATATAGGATCAAAACGTTCTCAGTGAGACTCTCTATTTTTTCATGGGGGTAAGTGATGTTAGTAAAGCGACCCAACTGAAGGCATAGGATCATAGGCATGTAGTAATCCTAAGCAGGGGTGTAGGGGTATAACAACTATAGTATGGACTAGTGGACTCTCCCATGTATGTGTCACCCAGTTTTGGGTCGCCAAGGTGTGGGTGACCCAGGTGTGGGTCGCACAGTTTTGGGTCACCTAGGTGTGTGTTCCCTATGTATGGTTCCTTATGTATAGAATTCATCAGTGTAGAGGTGTAGAAATGGATGTCATGCACAATAGGTATGCACTACATTAGCTATGGAACAGTGTGGTCAGATCTATCACCTTACTTCATCATATGTGATATGATCCATCTTTTATTAATTGGAGAAATATGGATTTATTTATAGAGTAGTTAGTGGACCATTATTAATGGACTTGTATGCATAGAATTTTAAGAGGAATCAACATTAAAGGTGTTCCCCATGTGGCGTGTGTTAGGAACTCACATGAATGGATTACGAGGTATAACAAATTCTATTTGAAATATTTCCTATCTAACATGAACGAAAAAAATTAACCCCTAAGTCTATTTGGGCGTGATAGCTAGTAAAATAGAATATTGTGAAGTGATCCATGCACTTCATTTTTTTCTCATGGATAAAATTTCACTTATATCACTCAAAAATGAATCATAATGTGTTAAAACCATTTTTTCCACACTTTTAGGAATCCTTGGAGTACCCTTCGTGGGAGGTTCTCACCACCAAGACATTGGATTAGATTTTTATGAGGAATCTCCATCCCTGAGTGGGTGAGAATTCTTATGGAATATAGAAATCCAATGTTCTCCATCCATCATAGAGACACATTTTTACCCAGGCTCTACATTTATTTCTATGTGAGCATCAAATCATAAATGCAATGGAAAATTACATAGAAAACATTTTTGTTGTCAACAAAAACATGGGAATAATATTCTATGATTCTGAATAAACAATTTCCAAGAGAATGCTGACATACAGGTTCACAAATGTCTTGAAAAGCATGGTATGATGAACTAAATGTTGAATATAATAATTTTTTAATAAAATTTTTTGTTGAAAAGAGAAAATAGATCATAAAATAAATGGGAAAATTGATTCTTATTTAAAACTAAATAATATATAATTTAATAAATTTGTAAGTATATACATTATTGCATATGACAAAGAGTGATTTGTTGAGTCCTATAAGGATGTTAGAATTTTCAACAGATACTCACCCATGATAATGGTGCATAAGTTCATTGATAAATTACATAGATTTTAATTTTTAAATATTTGATGTTAATTTTGATTAAACTAAACAGAATCATATTTAGAAAGTGAAAAGGATCCTGATGAATGTAATGAGTAGTTAACAAACACATGTGATGCATAAGTGGTTTATACTAATTTCAAATATTTAACTAATGATAATAAGAATAATTATATACTATTATTCTGTATAAGATGAATATATGGGTTGAAACTAATTTAAAAAATATATTCAAGGACTAGATAACATTACTGTAAATAATGATAATTATGTCTACATAAAAACGTTACTATTATATTTGATAGAATCAATGTTTTTTGAATAGTAATGTACACAATATAATTGGGTCTTTGGGATGAATAAAAAAACATTACTAAATTGATAACAATCATAGATAGGAAATTTATTTGATGACGATAGATTAGAACATCATTAAAATTAAATCGGGTTTTCAAGTGGAATTGAATGAATATGGCATGGTGCTTAAGATCAAAGCATTACTTATATAAAAATGATAATCCAAAATTGAAGGTATGTATGTTGATAAAATATTATATTTTGTGTCTAGGTTAGAAAGAATTATATTATTATTTTATATATCAATGAAAATAAGGTCAATGATTTTTTAGATAGATGTTAAATCAATAATCCTTAATGGATTAAAGGATGAAAAGGTGTACATCAACAAGTTTTATTATTCTATTTTTCTTGAAGTTGAAAAAAAGTTTTATGGATAAATAAAACACTTTATGGTCTTGAGAAAAAACTATAAAATGGAATTCAGAATGGTTTTAATATTAAAAAAATTTCTTTTTTCATCACGGAATAGTATATAATAATATCTTCATTAATATGAATAGTTCTCCAAGGATGATTATGATTATATATTTTAATGAAATAATATTTTTTGGATTAAAATAAGACTAATTGAAGTAGTTTTTATAATTAATGAGGTGATAATTTAAAATTTCAATGATTAAAGAGTTTATATTTTATCTATGTTTTATGTTTATACGTGGATGTAATGTAACTTTCATCTCATATTCTAAATATACATATAATGTTCACAAAATATTTTGAATATCAGATTCAAAGGAAATTAAAACTCATGTATCTTTATGAATGATGTTTTTCAGGATTTATTATGTCAAAGAGTTCAACATCCCAAATTATAGTTAGAATATTGGTAGTCTATTGTACATAATAGTCAAACTACATTACACAATGGTTACTAATTTTCAAAATTCATGGTAGTTGATTACACTAATAGATTGACACCAACAAGTGGTAAACAAAATATTTTTGTACATCAATGAATTTGTGGATTTTACATTTTCATAAAAAGAAACTTCATAATAGAATATATTGATATATATATATATATTGGGATCATTTAGTAGATGAAAAAAAGTTGAGCTCAGGTGGTGTATTGTTTCTTAAGGATCATATCATTCTTATCTTGAATAGAAATTGGAATACATGTCATTGAGAACTATGGATGATAAAAATATTTATCCTTCCTAGGATTACATGAATATATTATGGATGTTGAATGTGAGTTAATGAAATTGAAGTATGTGTCTACACAACTACATGTCATAGATATCATTACAATGACTTTGTCATGACCAGTCCCCCGGGGCCCATGCCGTGACTACGCACCGCCCGCCTTCCATAGGCCAGGGGCTAGCGATAGGCACAAGAAAGGCATATCCCTAAAACCGAGAAGGTGTTGCCTTTATAACCTGTAAACTCACACAACCAAGCACACAACAAGATACATGCACAAAATAAACTATATAGTAAAAAAATAGAGTACTGTAAGTAATGGGGCTAGAATACATGCCCAACTAGAATGTAAAAGGAAAACTAAAAAGTACATGTAAAATTAAAAAACATCTCCTTCAAACTCTCGCAATGGATTCAACCTAAATGGTAGGTATAGCTCTCGAATGGTATTTTCTACGGTACTCATTGTCTAAGGTCCGCCTCCGAGTAGCCTCCAGTTCTGGTACCCTCATCCTCGATCAATGATGTATGTCTTCTGCACATGAAACAACATGGTGCGGGCGTAGCCCATGTAGGAGTGAGTATAATAATACTCAGTAGGGACCCCAAGACCCCCGAAGGTCTCTCAAAATCTGAAAAGGATAAACCACAATGGATGGAAACAACAGTTAACCCTACCTAGGTATATTCCCATACATATATATATTTTATTAAGTATACCCATCATATTCATGAGGAAACACAAGCCCCAACTCATTGTCCCCAAGCTCAACTGTCCCATGAAGGAAAGAATACCACAAAGGTGACAACTCGAAGGTAAGTACCACAAAGGAAATACCACTTAGAAGAATACAACAAATATATCACAACGAAGGCAAGACTTAGCTCAAACTAGGTATAACATAAGTACAGAAGTACATATGATTAGTTGTAAGCCATATCTATTTATTCTGTTAAGTATCACTGCTACTATCCCACATATGATCGATAGGTAACTAACCTCCGCCGACCCACACCGGATCAATAGTTATCTAAACCCGGCTATCCCACATAGGATTTGACCCATACAGGATCGGTATGCGAAGACCAACACATGATCACTGAGTGCTGAACCACACAGGATCTGACCCACACAAGATCAGTATACGTTGACCCGCACAGGATCACTAAGCGTTGACCCCCACCGGATCTGATAGATGTTGACCTACATAGGATCAATTCTCTTTCATCATGTCACAGCCATCCATAGGGTTCACTCACTACGCATGCTTAATATCAAGAGGTTCCTATCCTCAAGCTATTGGTCGATACTTCATATTCGACGAAGTCCCATGAAGATGTATCCTAAAGGTCTGTCACGTCAAAAGGGACCCAACACAACTATTGGTGAATCAATCAGATGCCTGGTCAGTAAGTTTTTAGTGTTTCCATTCCGAGGGCCTGGTTGGATTTGGGTTCAATCCAACCTGGCCATGCTCCAACTTTATACAAAACTCAAGTGTTGTATACCATAAGGACGGTCTCGATGCAAGGATCCTTATGCCATAGATGGTTCGTTAAACAGAGGCATGGTCACAAGATATGGCCCAGAAGATGAAATTTGGTCCGGAAGTTCCCTGGTCTGGTCGAACCTGGCATTGGTTGACCCAACCCAGTTTAGGTCACCCCAACCTAGTCTGGGTCCTGCTCGGTTGGCGTGGGCCTAGGTCGAACCTGCCCGGCCCACGAAGGGGATGAACCGGCCCGGCCCACTGGGCAGCGCAGTACGCTTGAGATGGAACCGAATGGGGAGCACCCACTTCCATTCGGAACTATAAAGAAACAGTGCCTTTAGGTGCTGCTATGACACCATGAGACCCAAGCAGGCCCCACTGAACCACTTCGGTCAGCCAGTGCTCATGCCGGTCCTCCTCCCAGCAGCGTGTTAGCGCGCTGTAGCTCCATCGTGGCGGAACGGATGCCGGCCACCCTTCGTCGTTCGTCGCGGCCAAGCGGTCGCGGTCTCCTGCTCATCCGGCGGTGTGGACGCGTGCCGACCTACATTCATGAGGTCGGTTGGTGTGTCATCCCTCCTCCTCTTCTACACATCACCACATCTCAGTTATTATCAAAAAGAACATAACAACCAATTATTTGTGATCCTCAGTTTGAGGGGTCCGCATCCATATCTCACACTCTACGAATCATTGAGTTTCTAGCACTGTTAATTATTTGGCCATGAAGAACTCATAAAGAACACATGGAGAATAAAAGGGAAGAGGTGCGATATAAGATAGCGATGATGGCCATGTTTGTTTGGCCATTGTCAATGTGAATCCATAGTATGAATAAATTAATAAAATATATTTAATCATAATTCAATTTAAATACCCTACTTCGATTGTCCGTTGGTGGGGGCGCGAGGAAGAAGAAAAAGTTGATGTATATGATGACATCGACGTTCGTCACTCCCGCAAGACTCTCCAAGGTTGGATCCTCATTCATCGACCAGAAGTCATTCTTTGTTGGAGGATCTCCTTTGTGGGAGAATGTTATCCAAATATCTCCACAATTCTCTTATTTCCAACACTTTCCCCAAACACAAAAAAAGTGGTTCCATGATTAATCATGTTAAGTTAATTAAACCCATTAATTTTGGGACATTTAATTGGGGGAATTCCACGGGTTTACTCAAAATAAAGAGGGAGTTCAAGTGTTGGTTGGTCCCCACCACTATATTCAAAAGGGAGTTTTCTAGCTCTGGTGGTCCCCACTACAAAATTAAAAAATGAAGTTTCAGTAAAATAAAATAAAACTTGTTTGTTTTAGTTTATTATTGTTTTTAATCTCCCACGAAAAACATGAAAACTAACATTCAAAATTGACCTACCACAGTCGAGGTGGATGACTCCTTTATCAAATATTGGCACTCAGAGTTCAACGGTCCCCTCAGATTTTATTTCGAAGCACTATTTCAAATATTACAAAAACCTGCTCAAACATTTACTGAACATACATAAAAAAAATTAAGGAATTCATTTCAGGCACTCCAGGCCTCAGAACAACATGTCGTCAATTTTTTGCGGACTCGTAATATTTCAATATAATTAAAAATAATTACATGAAAAAATTAGAGTATTTACATTCTTCCCACCTCATGTCATTGCATCCCCAAATTCCACAACAAAAGATAAGAAAAAAGTGGGGGTACTAAGATTTTATCTTTGCCTCCCACTCCCATGTGCTCTCATGGGGGTTCATGTGCTTCCAACGTATCCACCCCCGAGGTATTGATCACTAATAGAGGACTACCTCTTGTTGATCCTAAATCTGTACTGGAACCTCCGTAAACGTTTCCACATCGTTGATGTCTAGCTTTTTGTGGTTGATGATGTGAGATGGGTCGTGCAGATATCTCCTTAGTTGGGATACTTGGTAGACATCGCAAACCTTATCCAATTGCAGTGGAAGGGCTAGGAAGTACACCACCTCTCCATAACTACTAAGGAACTGAAAGGTTCATATGAACCTCGTAGATAACTTTCAACCCTGGCCAAATATCGGCAAACCTCATCGAGGTGAGACCCATAGAAAGACATGGTCACCATCCTGAAACTCCAGAGGTCTTTCTCTATTATTAGTATAAGACGTATGTCTGCTCTGTGCAGTCTTCATCTGCTCAGAGATGATATACACATTTTCTATAGTAGCACCTACCATCTCTGTCCCCATGAATGCTGACTCCCCTGGGTCGGTCAAACATAGAGGTGATCTGCAAGGTCGACCGTACCATGCCTCAAATGGTGCCATACCGATGGTGGAGTGATAACTATTGTTTTAGGAAAACTACAACAAGTAAAATTGATCCTCCCTACTGCGGTTGAATTCTAGGATGCATGCACACAACATGTCCTCAAGGTTCTATATGGTCTGCTCTGTCTAACCATCCATCTGAGGATGGAAGGTGGTGCTCAACCAAAGTTGTTTCCCAAACGCCTCTTGCAACCCCTTCCATATACGAGAAGTAAAATTTTAATCATGATCAGATACACTATTAGATGGAACTCCATGAAGCCATACAATATCTTTCACATAGAAGCATCCAAATATCTCTACTGAACCCTGCTCTCGGATAGGTAGGATGTGGGCCAACTTGGTGATTTGATCAATGATCACCTAGATAAGATCACCACTCCTGGATGTGCATGGATGTCATGTCACTAAGTGAATGGAAATCCCATCCCACTTCCACTCTGGCACCTCTAATGTTTTAACCAAGCCTTCTATAACCTGATGCTCTTCCTTCACATGCTGACAAGTGAGGCACCGTGAGACGAACTATGCCATTGCTTTCATTATTCCTAGCCATTAGTGCTGACGTCAGAGGTCTTGGTACATCTTCTCCAATCCTTGATGTACCACTAGAGGGTACGTATGGAAATCCCTAAAAACATTTTCACATAGTGCCACACCTACCATAGTACGTCCTACGAAGAGGATGACGTGCCCACCACCTTTAGAAAATCAATCAGGTTCCTCTCTGGTGGATATCTGATCACGTCAAGCCTTGCAGTCAGTGTCCCCAAGCTGTGCCTCCAAGAATCACTAATGGAGTGGGGCAGTGACTATCAGAGACTGAAGATAAGCTACTCCTCCTCGATCCATTTAGGAAATCTACAATATGACTAGATGCTCTGTTGCCTCACTCATCAACTAAATTCAAGATCTCATGTTGCGTGCATTTGTTAATACGTCCCCCTTCCTAGGAGTATAAACCCTCATGAAGTCGTAGTCCTGGAGGAACCCAAGACAACGTCACTATCTCAGGTTCAGGTCCCTCTAAGAGAATATGTACCTGAGACTCTTATGATCACAGTAGACCGTAAAATTTTCACATATCAAGTAATGTCGCCATATATTAAAGGGGAATACCACAGCTGATAACTCAATGTCATGGGTAGCATTGTTATACTCATGTTGTCTCAGTTGGAGAGGACTGTAAGCGATCACTACTTGCTCCTTCACTAGGACACACCGAAGCCCGGTCCCTGATATGTCGGAATAGACGACGTACCCAATGAACTCCTTCGGTAGCCTCAATATGGTGGAACTCATCAGTCTATGCCTCAACTCCTAGAAACACCACTGAAATCACTCTATCCACAGAAAGTGTTTCCCCTTCTTCTTCAATTTTGATAAGGGAGATACAACTCTGGAGGAGTCATTAACAAACCTCCGGTAGTGACCGGACAAACCTAGAAAACTTTACACCACAATCACACTCTTGTGTGGATCCGAAGAAAAAACAACCTCAATCTTCACTGGATCCACAGAAACTCCAACCTCTATGATAAAGTTTCCAAAAAATTGGACCTCTCATATCCAGAAATGGTACATCAATAGATTACCATAAAGAGGGTGCCCACGGAGTGTGTCCAGAACTATCTGCAGATGATAGGAATGCTCCTCCTCTATTGCTGAGTATATCAGGATGTCTTCGATGATGACTACCATAAAGCGATCAAGGTATGGTTGGAAGATCCTATTCCAGAGTCCCATGAACAGTACTTGGGTTTTGGTTATGCTGAATAGCATATCCATGAAATCATAATGGCCATACTGACATCTGATGGTCGTCTTCTACACAAACTCGTCTCTTACCCCGAGCTGGTGATAGCCTGATCTGATGTCTATCTTCAAAAACCATCCTATTCCCTTCATCTGATCAATGATATCATCCATCATAGGTATTGAGTTCTTATTATTCATAGTCACCTGGTTCAGGTGCCCATATTCCACACAGAGCCTCAAACTCCCATCCGCCTTCTTGGTGAACAAAATCGGGGCATTCCAAGGATAAAAACGGGGCCTAATGAACCTCTTTCTCTACATGTCCTCCAGCTATAGCCAAATATCTTGAATCTCATAGGGAGGCATCGAATATGATGGTTTCAATATATGTGCCTTCTCGGGCTACAGGTCGATATAAAATTCTACCTCTCTGTGAGAAGGTAGACTCAGAACATCGTCCAGAAAAACATTAGTGTATTAGTACACCAGTACAGGATAGCTCAATCTCTCTACATCAACCACTTCGAGGGTAAGGCTAGCCAACTAAAGGGTGATCGGCTGAAACCTTCCCCAGGTAATCCCATACTATGCTAAAAAGGTTCCCTTCTAATCGGTAATGGAAAACCTGGTCCCATCTGTGTGGACAAACCACACTTTGAGCCAAATACAGTTGATCTGACCATGGATGTAGATAACCATTCCATACACAAGATTATGTTGTAAGGCCTCGACGCCGCTACTAGAAGATCCCAACTAAAGCTCTCACCTATTAGAGTAAGCTTACACTACCGTCACTAGTGTGTAATTTTAGAATACTCTCCCGTAGGAGTTTCTGGCCATAAGGATCATGGAAATAGCTCCAATGGTATCTCCGAGCTCCGAATGAGGGTCGTGGAAATAATAGAATGACTGGAACCTATGTCTATAAGTACTACAACTACGTTGGAGTAGACACAGATCATACCTCATATCATACTCAGAGTGTCGTGGTCATAGGACTCATCTACATGGAGCTAAGCACATCCATATCCACCTACTCCCTGTGGTCGGGGTGGACCACCTAGATGTGGTGGCAGTATTACCTTGAGTCGCCAGCCACCATCTTTTGAACAACTATCTCCTCCGCAATGTCTTCCTCCTACCTGCAAACCTCGATGATTGAATCTTCCCCTACTCCCAAGAAGTCCTTCGACCATGTACAAGTCGTATGTATGACAGGTCAGGGAGTTGCATGCCATGTGACCCAACCCGCCTCATGAGTAACACTACCAGTTCCTCACCTGCCCAACTCTGTCTCAAGATCCCCACACAACTCACACTATATCATCCGGTTGTCCACCAGTATGTTTGGTCTTCTTGGTCCTCTGTGTAATTTGTCAACATCCCACTATAGATGACTCTACTATGTGACATCCGGTGGTGGGTATCACTGCTGGTTACTGATTAGTTGGGAAACTCTCCACGAAGAGTGCTCGCTCAAACACTCTCTCCTATGTTGGGATGATGAGTGAAATCATCGAAGGTCTAACCTCCCGTCTGAGCCCATGCGAGAAGGTCTGAGTCCTGAAGAAATGGTCCCACATCATGTTAGTGGAGTAGCGCAAGAGGTTGGTGAACCTAACTCAATACTGAGCCACAGTCATGCTACCCTGCTGCTAGTGGATAATGTTACACCCTGAGATTTTATGAGATATATTCTTTTTAATTTCATTGTTATCTTTTGATGTACAATAATCCAAGATTATCTTGTGGTATACGCAACACCATATTAGCTTCTATTATACACAAACACTATTCTTGGCTTTTTTTGCACATAAGAGAGACCTCCCTCAATAGCGTGTGTTATACTCAGTACTGAGTTTCAATAAACAACAATATATTGTTATTATATTTTTAGGAACTAGCCGTTATGAATATTATTAACCTCATTTTTAATTTTATAACATTATCATTCATCTTACACATTTTATATATCATAGTATGAGAACAAAATAAATTTTTTGGTTAAATAAGTATTTTTTCAAAAAATGATGTTTTGCCGCCTTTTGATGGCACACCTATTTTAAATCTAATTTTTAAGAAGTTTATAAGTTCAATTTTAAAAAATAAACTTCTTCCTATAAAACATGATATTAATATTTACTTAGGATAAATTTTTTACATTATTTGGACAACATTCATATTTTGAAAAATACTTACAATACTTGAAATTTTAATTAAAAATAACTTTTTTCATTGAGATAATTTATATGGTTAAATTATAATATTTAATTGTTTAAAATTATAAATTGAATATATTTTTTAATATTTAATATAATTTAATTCACTGTCATTAATTTTACACTGAATTCATAGGTAAAAACATTTCAATCTTTTGCAATGTTTTAACTTTTAGAACATGTTTTCTCAACAGCAGGATTAATTTTAAATTAAATACTAAAACATCTGTGTTTTGAATTTGTAAAAATGGATTCCACATTTGTAATCAGTAGGTCCTAATTATGTTAATAGTAATTTTTTATTTTTAGGCATTATGAATAGTAACTACAGTAATATTATTTACCACTGTTAATGGTAAATTAGTTAAATAAGGGTGAAAATAATATTATAAAATTATCCTAACCCATGTATTAATATAATTGGATTATTATATTTTATCCTAAAATATACTTGGGTTGAAATGATTTATATTAGAACCCACTTTTATGTGATTAAGAACTTTAATTTGTTTTATTTAAATGAAAGTGAAATATGTCTTACTCAAACATTAATAATTAAAAATCTTTTAATATAAAGGTATAAAGAATATATATTTGGTTATAAATAATCATTTTAAATATAAAATGTTTTTCTTTATCATGATAATTTATTTGTCATATTTATGAAATATATAATTTCCTTAATAGTTTATACATTAATGTTGGAGAAATTATTTATTTAGTGAAAAATCAATAATATAGTTTTTATTAAACTAATATACCCATATAAGGCCCTAAAAACCAAAACAAAACTTATTGGTCGTGAAAAGAAAAACCATAAGCATCCAATGGTTGAATTTTGACCATTTGGAGCTTTATAAAAGCAGTCATGAAACCTATATTTTTTATTTTAAATTATGTCAAAGTTGTCACCTTTATAATTTAATAAACATAACATTTTAAAATATTGTGTGTTCTAGAAGATAAATTAGACTAAAATTATTCATAGTAAATATATTAGATTTATATTCATCATAGTATTTAATTTTTATTTTTTATGCAACAAATAATTATATTGAATAATTATACAAAAATGTTGTTGTAATTATTTTATTAAGAGAAATATCAAATAAATGGTATTAAAAAATTTAAAATAAAAAATATATGAACTAATTAATATGCTCCAAGAATTTTCTAGATTAATATGAAATTTTAGGAAACTATTAATTATTTTGGGTCAAATATATTCTATGTATGTATTGTATTTAAATTCAAATAAATGAATAGTGTCAAAATTTGGAGTATTGATATTTTATAAAAATAACATATTACTAAATTATTTAAAAATCACAAAAAAAATTAAAAATTACAAATTGAAAATTATATGGTTTAAAAGGTAATATAGTATCCAATTATATAAAATTAATAACATATAAGTATGTATTTATAAAAATTTAAAATTTAAAATTTTATTACGACAAATAAAATTAAGTAGATTAAATAAAAATAAATCAAACTGATAAGGTTTAAAATAAACATAAAACATGTTAAATGATATTGGATGATGATATTACAACCCTATATCATCTCATCTTTGAATTGAGTCATTTTTGGTGGTTTTTATGTGGGATTTGAATTTATTATAAATTAATATTTTTGTGGTATCCAAAAGTGCCCCTATCCTCCATTATAAACGGTCACCTCCTCCCTCTTCTCTTCACAAATTTTTGAGCCTTCATGCTCGGCCAAAATCTTAAAATTTAACTTCTACACTTCCCTATAACCCTTAAATAGGTCATAGACGTCTTCAAATACCAACTTTATTGACCTAAAAGGAGGTTTAGAAGAGGCGCATCAAAGAAGAGGTAATTTATTCTACCGATTATTTCAAGTTTCTTTACATTTCTACATCTTCTTCATTAGTTGTTTAATTATAAAGTTATAACTTAAGAATAAATAATATACTGATATCTTATTATAAATATGATACAACCCTAATTCACCTTCTATCCATTGTATGGAAAATGAAATCACCGCGCGTGCGTAGGTACGAAATACCGTCCCCACGCCGTGGTGTAATCTGTTTTCCACCACCACCTAAATTGGATGGGTATAATGGTGTAAATAATAACTATATATTATTATTATAACATGATACAAATTCTGAGATATTATATCATCCACTTCAATTCCATTCAAGAACTATGAGAACAATATCATCGCTCATGCATACGTACAGATTATTGTCATCGTGACGCGACGAAATTCATTCTCCATGTTAACCATTAAAGAATGATTATAAAGTATATATTATAAGTAATAATGAAATATATTACATAAAAATTATATTTTATTTATGTATTTATATATTTCATTTACATCCATTCAAGTTAATAAGGAAAGGAAAACAACGTTCATGCGTTCATACGGTCTACCGTTTCCATGAATGATGTATTTAATTTCATTTATCTATCTATTATATATAAATGCACTAAATATATATATGGTATATAAATATTGTTTTACATCATGGATGTAAGTAAATCATGATATAAGTAATAATATCATGATCAAAAAGTCCAAACATGTATGATAAATGAAATGATTATTACCCAAAACATTGCTTCAACATGCAATTGACAAATGAACGGGTTTTATAAAGTAGTAAGTGAATCATATATGATATCATAAAAATTAATATGATTCTTTAATAATTAAATGAAATTATTTAAATAATTATACAAGTGTTTTTTATACATATTAAGCCTATCGTACCTAATGGATGTGATTATTTTGTTTCATTTTTATTTCTGTGATACATATGCCTTAATCACCATCTATTTATTTTTTATGGTGTTTATGCATACCATGAATGTTTTATGATTTTTATTTTGAAGGATATGATATTAACATATGCATGTAAATTTATTTATTTTATGACACATATTATTTCACTAATTATAATTCTAATGGATAATTATTCCAATCTCATTCTTATCCGTGATTGTTTATTCGTAAGTACTTACTGGGGTTATATTTATCATCCATTTCCATGATTTATAAATTTTTTTTCATAAAGTGTTTACCATTCTTCAATGTATGTTTATAATCATGTATTTTCATTTTGACTTTTACTATGTAGTATGGATGGAATGTTTCTTTTGTTTACCATACGAGGTACTTTTTGAATTTTCTGGAAAAAGTAAAAGAAGAATGTTTTTTTAACTTATATGGCATGAATGGATTTTAACGGTTTCATAACACTTTATTTCTATTAATATTACTATACAATATATCATGATTAATTTCAACAAAATTAATTTTAAATATGCATGCCATTTTGAGAAAAGAAAATGATTTTGATGAAGAAAGGATATTTTCCTCAAGAACTGAGTTCATGTGTTTTTTGAAAACACTTTTCCATCTAAGATGAAATTATTTAGTATGTTTATCTTTCAAAAATAATGTCTCTATTATTTACATTGTTTTATTTTTCTTATGATGAAATGATATCCATTTTTTATATGGTTTATGCTCTGATGGGATGATGTTCATGAAACCCATATTGTTCTTTGGGTTTGGATGAATGATTTATGTTTATTTTGTGGCACACGAAAGAATGATTTTATTTTGAGATAGGTGGGACCTTTATATCCTTCTTATGCATTGGGTGATGATTTATATCTCATGAGATAGACATGGATGGAACAAAAAGTAAATATGGTTCAGTAATACAGGGCTGGAATGGAAAGTAAACCTAGTTCAGTAGTGGACTCTGTCCACTATGATGGTCTGGGAAGTAATGCCTTGGCTACTATGGAAATCATAACATGTTATTAATGGTTTTCCACAATTACATGTTTTATTAACATGATATTTTATCATGATTTATATTTCATTATGATCTATCAATTACGAACTACCACGATTTATTTGACAACCAAAGATTTTAATGTTTAAACTTAATTTTGATGTTTTTATGTTCAAATATATTTGGTTTGTTTTGTTTTCTCCATGATTAACCTTTCTGAGTATTTAAGCTCACCCTTAACATGTTTTCTTTTGCCCAGGATATAATGAAAGTTTTTAGGAATGAAAACAATAGGGGAATATCTTTATGGGAGATGTTTAAGATTTTTCACCACAATTAGAACATTATGTTCTCGGTTTCCAAAGACATTAAACTGTTAAAGTCCTTGGGTGTATGTTTTTGGTATGTATTTTTTATTTTGAAAAGGTATTGTAACATCCTTGTATGTCAAGATTTTGGACTCTATATGTTTTATCAGAGGAAAGGATTAGTTAACCTTTGGAAAAGAGGATGTGAAAACAATAGTGAGATCCCTATAGATATTTCTATGCTATGTCTAGGGATGTCCTTGAGGTTAAGTATAAGTAAAATTTATAGACCTAGAAATATGGTAACGATCATATAATAAAACTGAAGAAGTTATATTTTAAAGGTAATACCTATTTATTATATTTCTTTCCTCAACTGATTTTTTTCACTCAAACTATTCATTTTTGGGTTTTAGAAAAAGGGCTGGAAAAAGGATGATTCATGATCATGGAGGATATGATGGATAATGGAATTATATTCTTCTTGAGATACAAAATTAAATTGGATTTGGAAGGTAAAAAATCATTATTATTCTTAATTAGAAATATCTTAATATGATCAATAATCTCAACTTTGTGATGTTTCCTAACTCAGCTAAAAAGAGAAAGATGAAGTTTCATGATGATCATACCGGATAGAATGTTCAATTTCCCTCATTTAAATCATTTCGGAAGAGGCATCAATGATAATGTTTCAATGGAACATGAAGATGATTTTTTTGTCGAAAATAAGGACACAAAGCCAATAATTGCAATGGAAAAGTTTCGGTTAAAATAATGGAAAATGATAATGGTATTTCTAAGAAATCAATAAAGGTTAAATGTTTTAAATGTGTAATGTACGGGCGTTATGAAAACCAATTCCCTAAGGGAAAATCTCATGAAGTGATTCAACATGGTTGTATGGGTAGAATTTGAGTAGATGATGATGAAGAGACTAGAAATGATATATGGAATCAATGAAGTTTTGAGGAATAAAATGATGAAGCTCAGTCAGTGTTTTAAGAAGGTAGTTTAATGATTTCATGTTTATCAAGAATAATGTATGGTACTATGGAATAAATAAAAATCTAAGGATTATTACACTATTTCCCATCCTTGAGTATTTGAATGTATATGATGAATGTTATAAATAACCATGAAAAGTGATTGATATATTTTTTGAATGAAGATTTTATGTGTATAATGAAGGGATTAGGAGAAAATAATATGTTTGATATTATTGATGAACTAATTATTGATATTAGGAAAAAGTGATATCATGCTTTTCATATATAGAAATTTTGGGATTTTGGTATGTGGAAATAGGTAACTTTTGACAGCATTCAAATTTTCAATAACGTACAATGGGCTTTCATTTTCAAGAGAATACAAGATTAATGTATTCACATGTTTGGAATATGACCAAAAAGATATATCTTATAAATGATGGTATTCAAAATCTTGGTAGATGACCTCTCTTGTAATCTTTTTCATTATACTATGAGATTGGACATAATTATTTTGGATAAGCCTAATGAATGGAATGGATTATGTAATACATTAGATAATATTGTTTTATGGCTAGTTTTTTTTCTAGAATGTTATAATAGTATAGTTTTTAAAAAAAGGACAACCCATAGGACGGGTGACAAACCATCATGTCGGAAAAGGATGCCTGAATCAAACCCAAAAACGAAGTGCGACATGCCTTTATCTCTTACCACTGGCCTATAAGAAGTCCCTGATTAGTATAAATTAGTTTTATTTTATTAATAACTATGATATATGAAGTATAAGCCTATTCTTTGAATCATATAATGTTAATCTCACCATATATGGAGTTAAGTATAATAAATAATTAGTGATAACCTATTTGTGAAAAAGACAGATGGAATGACGTATCATTCTATCGCATGATATTCTAACACTTCAAGAATGAAAAATTCATCATCTTTTCTTAAAATTATAGATGAAGTGGAAATTGTTCAATGAATGACCAACGATGAGATTACACTGAAATCATGTAAGTATTTATCCGTATGAAAAAATTCATCAACATTAGGGAAATGATTTTGAAATCCAAAGATGTTGTCCTAGAACCCTCATATCCGATGAATAAGATGGCTCCATAGATCATCAAATATTTACATCTTTGTGATTGTTGGATTTTTCATAGCCATTTCTCTACCACATTCCATCAGAACATGATGGTTAGATTTTTCTTCCATATCTATGTTTTCACCTATGTTCCCCTGCGTGGAAACCTAGTGATGTGTTAATTTGGGTAACCATTTGGTTTATTACATTAATTTTTAAAATTAACATTTAAGATTTCATCTTACAATGTGGGTTTCTTTGATTGAAACATTCATGTAGTAAACGATTTATAACCCTTATGAATTTTGAGGGTGAAATTAATTTTAAGGGGGGTAGTATGTATCACCCATAGATTTTATGAGATATATTCATTTTAATTTCATTGATATCTATTGTTGTACTATAAAAAAATATTATCTTTCTTTATACGCAACCCTGTATTAGTTTGTATTATATGCAAACACTATTCTTGGCTTGTGGTGCATGCAAGAGCGACCTCTCTCAATAGAGTGTGTTGTATGCAATACCGAGTTTCACTAAACAATGATATATTATTATAATATTATTATGAACTATCCGTTATGAATAGTTTTAAAAACATTTTTATTTTTATGACATTATCATTCATATTACACATTTTCTAGATCATGGTTTGAGAACAAAATAAAGGTTTCTTTTAAAATCAGTATTTTTCAAAAAATTATTGTTTTTCCGCCTTTTGATGGCACACATATTATAAATCTAATTTTAAATAGTTTATAATTTAAATTTTACAAAATATGTTCCTTCTAGTAAATCAGGATATAAAAATTTACTTCGGATAAAGTTTTGACATTATTCTGAATACCTTTACATTTTGATGAATAGTAAAAATATGCTAAATTTTAATTAAAAACAAATTTTTTATCAAGATAATTTATATGGTTAAATTATAATATTTAATGGTTTTAAATTATAAATAGAATATATTTTTACCATTTAATATAATTTATGTCATTTGTAATAATTTTACACTCAATTCATAGGTAAAAACATTTCAATCTTTTTCAACATTTTAACTTTTAAAACCCGTTTCCCCAATAGAGGGATTAATTTGAAATTAAATACTTCAACTTCTATGTTTTCAATTTGGAAAAATGGATTACTTATTTGGAATCAGTAGGTCCAAATTATTTTAAATGGAGACTTTTTATTTTTAGGCATTATGAATATTAGCTATGGTAAATTTTATTTCCCAATGTTAAAGGTAAATCAGGAAATTAAGGGTAAAAATAATATTATAAAATTAACCTAACACATGTCTTAATATTAATTGATGAATATATATTATCCTAAAATATACTTGGGTAGAATTTATATCTATTATAACCCACTTTTATGTGATTGAGACCTTTAATTTAATTTATTTAAATTTATGTTAAATATGTCTCACTCAAACTTTAATAATTAATTTATTTTTAATATATGGTTATACAGAATATAAATTCGGTTATAAATACTTATTTGAAATCTAAATTTTTTTTCTTTATCATGTTATTTTATTTTTAATTTTTAGGAAATATATAATTACCTTAATATCTTATACATTAATGATGCAGAAATTATTTATTTAGTGAAAAATCAATAATATATTTATTATTAAACTAATAATAACCATAAAAGGTCCCAAAAACCTAAAAAAAAATATTGGTCGTAAATATATAATCCACAAGCATTCAATGGTTGATTTTTAAACCATTTAGATCCTTATAAATGTTATTATGACACTTATATTATTTTATTTTAAATCATGTCAATGTTGTCACCTTCATAATTTAATAAACATAACATTTTAAAAGATTGGGTTTTTAGAAGGTAAATTCGACTAAATGTATTCTTATGAAATCTGTTAGATCTTTATTCATCATAGTATTTTATTTTTAATATTAATGCAAAAATAAGTATATTAAATAAATTTACAATAATGTTGAAGTAATTATTTTATTAAGAGAAATATCAAGTAAATGATGTTAAAAATATTAAAATAAATAATATATGAACTAATTAATATGATGAACGAATTTTCTAGATTAATATGACATGTTAGGAACCTATTAAATATTTTTCTTCGAATATATTACCTTTTTTTATTTTATTTAAATTCAAATAAATGAAAAGTGACAAAATTTACAATATTTTTATTTTATAAAAATAACATATTACTAAATTATTTAGAAGTCACAAATATGTTTAAAAATTACAAATTGAAAATTAATTGGTCAAAAAGGTATTATAGTATCGATTTATGGGAAATTTACAACATATATTTATATATTTATGAAAATTTAAATTTTTGAATATTATTACCACAAATATAATTTGATAGAGTAAATAAGGATAAATCAAAATGTTAACATTTAAAATAAACCTAAAACATTTATAAATGTTAATGGTTGATGAGATTAAAACCCTGTCTCATTTCATCTTTGGATTGAATAATTTTTTGATGTTTTTAAATGGGTTTTGAAATTATTATAAATTAATATTTTTAAGGTTTCAAAAAGTGCCTCTCTCCTCCCTTATAAAAGGGTACCTCCTCTCTCTTCTCTTCACCAGTTTTTGAGCCTTCAAGCTCACCCAAAATCTGACCATTTAACTTCTCCACTTCTCTATACACCTACTAGAGGTCATGGTATTCTTCAAAGACCAAATTTAGTGCCCTAAAATGAGGTTTAGAAGAGGCGCGTCGAGGAAGAGGTAATCTCTTCTACCAATTGTTTCATGGTCCTTTATTCTTCTACATCCTCTTCATAAGTTTTTTCATTATAAAGTAATAAAATAAAAATAAATAATATACTGATATGCTATTATAAATATGAAACAACCCTATTTCACCTTCTATGCATCCTATGAAAAATGAAATCACCGCACGCACGTATGTACGACATACTGTCTCCACGTTGTGGTGTAATCTATTTTCCACCACCACCTTAATTGGGTGGGTATAGTAGCATAAAGAATAACTATATATGATTATTATAACATGATACAAATTCTTAGATATTCTATCATCCACTCCAATTCCATTCAATAACTATGGGAACAATATCATCACTCGTGCGTACGTAAGAATTACCGTATCCACAATGCGATGAAATTCATTCTCCATGTTAACCATTCAATAATGATTATAAATTATATATAAAAAGTAATAATGAAATATAGGAAATAATAATTATACTAGATTTATGAATTTATATACATCATTTACTTTCATTCATGTTAATAAGGAAAGGAAACCAACATTCAAGCGTATTTACGGTCTACCGTCTCCATGAACGATGTATTTAATTTCATTTTTCTATCTATTATATATATATATATATATACTGAATATATATATAATCTATAGAAATACTATTTTACATTATGGAAGTAATTAAATCATGATATAAGTAATAATATCAAAAACTAATAGTCCAGACACTTACGATAAATGAAAAGATTATTACCCAAAACATTGCTTCAACATGTAATTTACAAATGAACGGGTAATATAATGTCATAAGTGAATCATATATCATATCATAAAAATGAATATGAATCTTTAATGATTCAATGACAATATTTAAATCATTATACAGGAGGTTCAGATACATACGAAGCATATCAGACCTAAAGTAAGGGATTATTTCGTCTCATTTTTATTTCTATGGGACATATGGCTTATTCACCATCTATTTATTTTGTATGGTGTTTATTCTTACCATGAATGTTTTATAACTTTTATTATGAAGGATATGATATTATCATATGCATATAGTTTTCTTTATTTTATAACACGTATGATTTTACCAATTATAAATATATGGGATAATGATTCCAATCTCGTTCTTATCCGAGAATGTTTATTCGTAAGTATTTACTAGGGTTACATTTATCATCTATATATGTGTTTTATAAAAATGTTTTCCTAAAGTGTTTAATATTCTTCCATGTATGTTTAAATTAATTTTTACCCCTTTTGAATTTTACTATGTAGTATGGAAGGAATATTTTTTTTACCATACGAGGTATTATTTCACTTTTCTGGAAAAGTACAAGAAGAATGTTTTCTTAACTTACACTTCATGAACGGATTTTTACAATTTCATAACACTTTATTTCCATTAATATTCCTCTACAATATTTCAGGATTATTTTCATCAAAATTTATTAAAATTTTCATGTCATTTTGAGAAAAGAAAATGATTTTGAAGAAGAAAGGATATTTTCCTCAAGAACTGAGTTCAAGTGTTTTGTCAAAACTATTTTCCATCTAAGATGAAATTATTTAGTATGTTTATGTTTCATCAATAATTTCTCTATAATTTATATGGATTTATTTTTATATGATGAAATGATATCCATTTGATTTATATGGATTATGATATGATGGGATGATGTTTTGGAAACTATATTATTCTTTGGGTTATGATGAAGGATTTATGTTTATTTTGTGGAACACGAAAGAATTATTTCATTATGAGATGTGTGGTACCTATATCTCCCTCAAATGAATTATGTAAAGATAAATATATCATGAGATACACATGGCTAGAACGGAAAGTATATTTGGTTCACTAATATAGGGATGTAATGACAAGTATACCCGGTTCAGTAATGGACTATGTCCACTATAATGGTCTTTCCATCAATGCCTTGGCTACTATGGAAATAATAACACGTTCTTAATGGTTTTCCACAATTACATATAATATTCCCATGAAATTTTATCATGATTGAGGTTTCTTTATGATCTATTCCTTACGTACATCCAAGATTTATTTCAACACTCAATATTTTAACGTTAAAACATTATGTTAATGTTTTTAAGTTCAAATGTATATTGTTTGTTTTGTTTTCCCTATGCGTACCCATAAGGAGAATTTGACCTCACCTATTAAATATTTTATTTTTCCCTGGATATAAAGAAAGGTGTTGGGTATGAAAAAAAGGGAATATCTTTTTGGGAGATGTTGAAGATATTTCACCACGATTAGAATATTATGTTCCGAGTTTCCAAAGACAATACACTATTACGGTCCTTCAGTGTCTGTTTTTTTATGTATTATGCATTACGCAAAAGTAACATAACATCCATGTATGTCATGATTTGGGTCTCTACAGAGATTCTGTTGTGTATGAAAATAGCATGGAGTCGTTGGGATGAACTCTACCCTGAAAATAAGCTTAATGTCTGCCCAGAGGAGAGTCAACTCGTCGTGCACTTGGAGCATCAGGCTCCACCATCTACCTGATACTACCTAAAGAAGATAGGCGAATGGATCACCATGAGATTAGCTGGTTTCCCTACTAGTCAAAATACTCTAACCCATGCCTCCAACCAATGCTCAGCCGTCGGTGGGTCTCGCTCGCCCCGAATCCTCGGTGGACTATAGTGCTAGAACTCATGAAATGAGCTCAAGAGGCGTGCACCATCCACTAATAGGGCTGGTGGCATTGGAATACCAATGGGTAGTGGTGCTACTAGTACCCCACCTGATTTTCAATTGTCGTAAGGGGGCCCTACACTAAAGCCTTGTGTCTTAGTGTGCTGTCATCGCGTACTCTACCAAGAAACCTTGTTGCTATATGCATAGAGGAATCTAGAAAAGAAATAGGTGTGCCACGATAAGTAAGTTATAACTAGTGAGATGACTCGAAGATTAAACAAATAAAACTTTTCAAATACACACACTCAATCACTATTTTCAGGCATTGTGTTAGAAATCAGAACATAAGGTTTTGGTGTATGGATACATTGGTCAACGCAACAACACCAGATTCCCCGAACTTAAAACCACAGTCATTATACCAAACACTATTTCCAAGTTAAAAGATTAGAGTTCTAGTTCTTCAGTAGAACCAATATTCTCTGATACCAAATTTTCATGACCCATCCACTGGGGCCCATGCCGTGACTACCCCAAGCTCGCCTTATATAAGCAAGGGGATGGAAGCTACCACCGGAATGGCATATCACTAAAATAGGGAATGCATTGCCTTTATAACCTATAAAACCACATAAAAAAGTGCACATAAAGATTCAAGAACAAAGTAAACTATATAGTAAACATAGTGAGTAAAGTAAGAAAAGGGGTTGGAATATATGCCCAACTGGAAATTACATAGAAAACTGAAAAGTATAAGTAAAACTAGAAAATATCTCCTGAGAAAACCTCCCATGGATCCTACCTGAAGCTTTGGTATTGCTATCAAATAGTCCTCTCTATGGTATGCCTCTTCTATGGTCCACCTTTGAGTAGCTTCCAGTCCTGGTACCCTGTTCCTCGATCAACGTTGTTCGTCGTCTACACATGACATAATATGGTGCTGGTGTATCTCGTGCATGGGTGAGTATAACGTTACTCAATAGTGAACCCGGAACCCCAGAAGGTCTCTCAAAATATACCTAGGATAAAACATAAAACAGGGAAACTAAAATCAACCCTACTTAGGTATATGCCCATACATATACCTATGTTATCAAGTATACCCAACTCATTCGTGAGAAAACAAAAGACCCAACTCAGTAACCCCATGCTCAAATATCCCACAAAGGAAAGAATACAACGAATGTAACACCACAAAGGTAAGTACCATAAAGGTAATTCCGCATTGAAGCATACCACACATTTATCACCATGGATGTAAGACTCAGCTCACACAAGGTATAACTTAAGTACAGATGTACAAATGACTAGTCTTAAGATGGATCATCTTATTCTGTTAAGTATCACTACTGATGACCCACACATGATCGATAGGTATCTAACCCCCACTGACCCACACACAATCGATAGGTAACTAACCCCCGATGACCCACATAGGATATGAGCCACATAGGATCAGTATGCACTATCCCACAAAGGATCGCTGAGCACTGACCCACACAGAATCTGATAGATGTGGACCCACACAAGATCGATGTGCTTTCTTCACGTTACATCCTTCCACGGGTATCCCACACTAAGAATTCATGATTTCAGGAGGTTCTACTCTTCATGCCATCATTCGACACTTCATCTACCACAAGTCCCATGAAGAAGTATCCCAGAGGGCTGTCACGTCAAAAGAGACCAAACACAACTTACGACACATCACTCAGACGCCCAGTCATTATGTGATTAGTGTTTCCTTTCTGAGGGCCCGGTTGGATTCAGGTTCGATCCAACCCAGACATACTTCAACATTATCCAAAACACAAGTGGATTATATAGAATGGACTGTCTCTATCCAATGATCATGGCACCACAAATGGTTTGTCAAACGGACGCTCGGTTCACAAGATATGGCCAAAAATACAAAACTGGGTCCGGATGGGCCCCATTCCTGTCCGACCAGGCCAGGGTCGACCTGACCCGGTTCAGGTTGATCCGAACCGGTCTAGGTATGGCCTGGATAGCCAGGGCCTCGGTGGGCATCTTCACCTGGGCATCACGGTCCGCCTGAGTTGGCACCGAAGGGGGAGAACCCCCCCCCCCCCTTCCGTTCGGAACTACATAGTGGCTACCCCTTTAGGCGCAACCATTACATAGCAGGACCCAGGCGGGTCCCGCCGAACCGCTATGGTGGGCTGGTGGTCTGGCTGGTCATCAACTGAGTTGTGCTGTTGTGTGTCGTAGCTCCACTGTGGGAATTCATATGTCGTCTACCCTTCGGCCTCCATTGTGGCCTAGCGGTTGCGGTCTCATACTCATCTGGCGGCGCGGAGGCACACCGACCTACCTTCATGCGGCCAACCGATGTGCTAGCCCTCCACTTCCGTGGGTCCCCACATCTCAGTTCTTAACCAAGAAAATATAACGACCACATATTCATGAGCCTCAGGTAGAGGGATCCAAATCCATATGTCTCGCTCAATGAAAAATTGATTTTTGAGAACTGTTAATTATTTGGCGTTGAAGAACACACAAAGAACACACGAATAATAAAAGGGAATAGGAAATGTATAAGAGTGGGATGATGGATTTGTTTTTTGGCCATCTTCATTGTGAATCCAGAGTTTGAAGAAATCAACCAAATATATTTAATCATAAATCAATTTAAATCCCCTACCTCGATTTTCCATTGGTGGTGGCGCAAGGAAGAAGACGAAGTCGACGAAGATGGTGATGTCATCATTCATCACTCCCGCAAGACGCTCGAAGGTCGGTTCATCGTTTTTCATCCTGATGTCATTCTTCGTTGGAGGAACTCCTTTTTTTGGAAAATGTTCTCCAATGATCTCCCCAATTGTTCCTTTTCCAATGCTTTATCGAAACTCAATAAAAAAAGAGGTGCCAATATTAATTATGTTATGTTAATTAAACCAATTAATGTTGGCACATTTAATTGGGAGAATTACGAGGGTTAACTGACAATAAAGGGAGAGTTCATTGGTCGAGTGGTCCCCAACACTAAATTCAAAAGGGTAGTATCAGGCACTTGTGGTCCCCACCACTAAATTCAAAACAGTGGTTTCATTAATAAAATAAAACTTGTTCATTTTATTGTATTATTATTTTTAAATCTCCAACGAAAATCATGAAAACTGTCTTTCACCCTAGACCTTCTACGGTTGAGGTGAAGGTCTCCTTAAGTGAATATCAACACTACGTGTTCAACAATTCCCTCATATTTTAGTTCTAACCACTAGTTCAAAATTTACAAAAACCGGCTCGCACATTTACTGAACATACTAAAACAAAAGTATAGAAATTCATTCTGGGCAATTTGGGTCGTGGAATCACACACTATCAATTTTCACGGACTCTAAATATTTCCATATAATTAAAATAAATACATGAAAAAATCCGGGCCTTTACAGACCATAGCCAAGGAGATGTCTTAGAGGGATTACCTAAATCATAGAGACTAATTGACCCCCATAACATAAATAGTGGATATATGAAATCCACACTCCCCATGGTATATTGTATATTTCCCTCATTGGATATATATTTTAATTCCTATTATTGTAGAAAACATGGATTAAAATATATACACATTACATATTTTCTATGAAATATTTAATAAATTATAGAAACATGAACCAGAAGAACTTATTAGTTTAGTTCCATTGGAAACACACAAATATAAACAATATTCCATAATTTAATATCATTATCTCCCATTATGTTTTTCATATCTATAACCTTTCATGAAACGTCAAACATGAAACATAAATTTATAACCTAGGAAAAGGAATCAAATGAAAAGGTGATATCATATTATCTACAATGGTTAAAAGGGAGATAAGTAAGCATTACATGCATATATGGGCATTATAACCTGGACAAGGAATTTGAAAATCATACACTATGTATCAAAGTTCGAAATATTGAATCATAGAATAATGATAGGTAGTTCATAAGACTTGAATCATATGTTAAAAAATGAACATGTTCAATGAGATCATAACATTGGCATATGACATTGATTTGTGGAAAACAAAAAAAACATATAAAAGGATTTGCATAGTAGTCAAGGATCACTACCAAGACTATCTCAATTGACTGGGTTCACTCCATAAATCATTTTAGTAGTAAAGGTTCTCTCCCAAAAACAATATTTGAAAAAAAGTCATTTACTAAACCAGGTTCACACCCCATTCCATCCATGAATATATCATGGGTTATAAATCTATAACAAATTATTTGCATGGGTAAATTGGTCTAATCTGTCACATAATGAAATCATACATATGTGTTCCTCAATAACAAAAACATTATTCATATCATAAATAATGAAGTTAAATGGGTATCACAAATATGAAATCATATAATAACCTATATAAATGACACATGTTTACTAATAATTTCATCATAGGATGTCAAATGAAAAGAAGTTGGTTTTAATAGATTATAACTCTAGAAAGAGAAACAAATTTCAAAATAATATACCACGTTGAATATAAACAAGTTTCATAAAAATCATTCCATCAAATAATAAAAAAACCAAAGAAGTAATCTAAATGGATCGATTAGATCATATACCCTGCAAGTCATGATAAACACCAATGTGTTTCACATTAGATGGAAAATAATTTTGATATGTCATATAAAAAAAATCATGAGGAGAATATCCATTTGGATTTAGAAAAAAAATTTAATACATAGAATATTTTGATACACGTTTTCATTGAAAATATATTTGAAAACATAATAATGAAACTTCAATTATATGCTTGGTCTTGACGTCTAAATATTCCATTCATGTCGTACATGAAAAAATGATGCTTTCTTAAATATTTTCTACAAAATGAAAATGGGTATTGTTTCGAGAAATGAAATGATGATTGGATTAAAAAAATTTAAAGAAATTTTTTTTAAAGATTTTATTCTAAAATTCATAAGAGTGTAATAAACCATATTTGAAAACATTTTTGGAGAACATTGTTTTAATGAAAACTTATTTTTGGACAAATAAGAAGATAAATTCATATTTTCATGAATACATTTTTGAAATAATTTTTTGGACCACAGAGTGGATAAATTTTTTCTATTTCTTGAATATATAATTAATCAATATGTATTAATAAAATTAATGATAATTCGGGAGATATTTCATCAATGGAATTATAATCATAAATAATCATGATAAATGATGAGATTGTAGGAATTACAATTACAAAATTAGTATCATTGAATCATATTCCCATTTACTGAATAAAATTTATTGAAATTGAAATATCATAAATATATGTTGATTTAGTATGTAACATGTCAATAGGGAATTTTATACACCTCATAAATGAGTATCGGTTAATAACATTACTTTTACCTCAATGAAGTCAAATTGAAAAAAAATTCTCATTGAAATTTGGTAACATTAAAACAATAACCCCGTGAAAGAGTGGTAATCAAATGGATAAGTGCACAAGATTAATTATTTGTATAATAATAATAAAATAAATCCATACCCATCAAACATTCCACATACAAGAAAATGGAGGTTAAAATGGCTTGTGTCTCAAGGGAAATTAAAATTAGACAGAAATCCCTTACCTGAGCTCAAGTATTGACAACAATTATAACCATTCAATAACATTATACAATGAATATAGGTTTTTTATACATATACTAAAAAATAAAATTTTTTATATTAAAACATATATTATTTTTATGACCTTTTATTACCCGTTAGTTAACAATTCCTTGTTAATGTTATGTTTCAGGTAATAACTGCTTGGTTTATCCTACATGTTTTGATTTGTTATATTTTTTTCCTTTTACATTAATAATGATTTAATTTTAAAAATATTGATATAAATGAAATAAATATTATATTTATTAACTATATCTATATTTATAATAATCTATAACAGATCGAAATTAGATATAAAATACACCTTTCATGGAGACGGTAGGTTGTATGCACATATGAACGTTATTTAAATTTTCGTTTCAAATTTTTTTTTAAAAACATTATTTGAGATATTATCATTAAATAATAATTTTAATTTATTTTATATATTTTATTTTTCTTAAATACTTTGTTAATAACATCATTTTTAATTATTAATGAATCACAACGCTTTGTGAGGCGATAGTCCTCCATACACACGAATGATGTTATCGTATTCCAAAAAAATTGAAACCATGAAGGTAAGTTTGATATAATAATTTTGGAATCATAATAACTTAATAATAATTATATAAATAAAATTAAAATAGGATTTCAATCCCTATTACCAATCATGATTGATTGTAATGGAAAAAATGAAGAACATTGGTTCACGATGTTCTAGACCACGTTACACACACAAAAATGATTTCAAAACCCATTTGATGGAAGTGTGTTTGTATTAAATATTAACATTAACAAAAAACAAATATGTATATATAATGTACATATGTTATTATATAATTTTGATATAAAAAAATTAATTGGGGTTGAATATGAAATTAGACAAAACGTTCATTGATGAATATTACATCTCCTTTGGGTGTCGCCATTTGGATTACACTAAAGGACTATTTTGGTAGTATTTAATTTATAATTATGGATTCTAGAATTAATTGGGGGATTTTGGAATGATATTTTGATAGGTATAGGCTAAGATAATGGGAATTATATGTGTAAATATAGAGGAGATGAGCTGTCCTTTTATGATAGAGGTGAGTGGAAAACATGTAAATTTTTGAAAGAGATATTTTCACCCATGTTTTTCATAAGTTAAATGTGCCCAAAATAGATTAAATTGGATAATTATATATTATACGTTCTAAATATTACCATAAAACTTGATAACCCATGTATCTTTATCATTTATCCAATTTGGTTTAATGTTTATTCCCTTGGTAAACTTGTTTTTCTCATAATCACCATAATTAATTTTAATTGTATTCACTGCTAAACTTGATTAAAAAAATATGTTTGACTTACTAGAAAATATAAATTCTTATTATTTGAGATAATGAATCCATGTTTTTTAAATTCAATTCATATAATTGGAATAAATTAATTTACAAATAATCCTATAGACAGGACGAAACAATGGGGTTTTAAAATGAAAATTTTCAATAGTTGAAATGATTTTACATCAAATTTTAAAGTTAAATTATTTAAAAATATCTATATTATATTTATTTATATCCAATATAACTAAATAAAAATAAAAAAAATTAAAATATAATTAAAATATTTAATTATGTTAAATAAAAAGATAGTTTTAAATGAAAATTTATTCTTTGCCACAATTTATCCAGAAAATATATATTATAGAAGAATCACAACAAATTATTCCTAATATAATTTAAGAATTTTTAATTCAAAAATTTGATTATAATATCAAAAATAAATTAATAAAAGTGTCAAAAATTATGTTTTTTATTTTTCACAGAAAGACATAAATACAGTTCTATTGAGAAAATAATATTTTCAATACATTTATTCATTACTGAACATTTATTATTTTTTTGTAAATATAATTTATTTATATTTATAAAATGAAAATAATATTCCAAAATTATTTATTTCTATTCATCTTACTATGCTTACCATTTTTTATAATAGTTGTTTTTAAATAAATATATTATTAATATAACATTATTTTTTTAAAAATAAGTGTCGCATGTTATGGAATCTAAGCTGGTGTTCTATCCTACTCAAGATTCACTTGGTGTAGTATATAATTAAATACATAAAAGACATATAATTATAGTTAGAAAATAAATTCAAAAAAACTCTTGATGTTATATCCCCCACATAAAATAAATTTATCCATTGAAATTTGTCACTCTAATAAAAAAAATGTGGATACTTCTACATCATCATATCCTCATGTTCTCATGTAGCATCCTATATATGGTGGGTTTTTCAAAAAAATTTAATAAATAAGTGGTTCTATTACATTTACCAATCTTTGTATGATATATAATCTCCACCGATTGTACCACCTAAGAATGATATTTCTCTAGTGATATGAACTCTATGTATAGTATCTGTTAAGGGTCATGTATATACGTCTACATGAGAGGTAAATGGAACACATAATGGACATTAGAGTGGTTTGGGAGATGTTTGAAGTGATAGAATACATTCTTTATATGATCAATAATTTTAAAGGGACTGATATTTCGCTGGATCTGTTTCCCTTTCTTTGAAAATCTTGTAACATTGAACAATGTAATTTTTTTGAAACACCTTATCAATAGCATCAAATTCATGATCATGGAGGAGGTTATCCGAAGAACATTACTATCTATTATGATCATCCTTGATATGATTCTGGATAGATCTAACACTCTTTTCAATTTCTATATCTCTCTCATGTCCCAATAGATTTCATTCTCCAACATTATTCCAGTGTGTTGGAGGACTAAATTTAATTTCATAGAGAGATTAATAAGAAGCCATCTAAAATCACGATTGAAAGATTTTGTTATAATAAATATAAACTACAGGATGGTGTTGATCTATTTAACCTTATAAATCCGTTGAATATTCTCCCAAAATATACTCTAGGTTCTGAATTGTTCATTCAAACAGAGCATCTGTCTGAGGATAATAAGTATTGAAAAAACATTATTACATATTAACAACATGATGAAGAATTAACCAGAATAGATAGGTAAACCCAAAATCTAGATCATATATAAAGAAATTTGTGACTCAATAAGTCCTTACTACATCCTTAATGTATATTTTGGAATTTTTATCAAAACTGAATACTTCTCTAATAGTGATGGTGTGTTCTTATTTAGGACGTAGGTTGACTACCATCCATATTTCATTATTCCCTTTAGTCGTTATGGGGATTCCTACAAAACAAATACATGGTGATTTGTTTCCCTTTCAATTCTATTATGGGTAATTTTTGTGAAATCACCTTATACTTTTCTCATTCATAAATAACTTAATAGAATATGAAAAATAGATATACAAACTCTATGATATCTCTCTTCATGCCCTCCCACCATAATAATTCTTAAAAATATCTATAAGTCATTATAATTCCAGGATAAATAGATATATGAATAAATATGAACATCCTTTAACAGGTCCATAAAATATAGTATAGATAGAATGAATACACATTTACTAAACCTTATCATTCCATCATGATCATTGTTTAAACCCATTAACATTACTAATCTTCTTTTCCAGGTCCATATATTCCTTATGAGCATCATTAATTTTCACTTGGATCGATGGTTGGACATTAAATTGATCAGGATAATATTTTTCCCCATATTTCAATATTTTTATTCCATATTTAGTAAATCTAAAAGTATTGGATCATTTTTATCCTCATTATAGGTAAGCTATAATGATCCTTTCAACCCAAAGAATCAGAGACCTTGTCCAGATTCCCTTGGTAGTAATATATTGAGAAGTCCTAATCCTTACCCATATCTAACTATCTTCTTTGGTGCATGTTTATTTCTTTACGTGTGAGTAAATATTTTAATATTGTATGATCAATATATATATATATATATATCAATCTTCTCCTTGTAAGGAAAATGTATCCATATCTTAAATGAAAAAATTACCACGGATAACTCCAAATAATGTATTTTTTTTAAATTTTTATCATGAATCTTCAATTTTCATGAGGGATGGGATATTAAAATGCCATTTTTCATGTGAACACATTAAAATACCTTGTTGGATATGACACAGTATAATAAATACCCTTACGATTTGAGGTTTTTATAATCCCAGAGGCATTGTATAACATTATCTTTAGTTCCTTGACGTTTTCTTCACATTCAGATTTCTAGTGAAACATTTCACCCTTCCAAGATTAATTGGTAGGTGGATTTGACAGTCAGTAGAAATTAACAAAAAAGTATTTATAATATCCATCCAAACCGGGGAATCATCATATCGTAGTCATAGTCAAAGATCTAGTTCAATATTCAATAGCCATATTATTTAATGGGTCTACTAATATACCATATATTAAGTTTATATAAACAAAAAATGAAACCTTCTACATCCAAAATTCACACTGAGTACATTTTGTAAAGAGTTTCTCCTTCCATGGGGACTTTATTACAATGATATTGTGATATTTATTCTATTACTTTATCTTTGATTAGATAAGAATATCAACTACAAATACTGCTAAAAAATGATCAAGGTAATATCTAAGGAATATATTATTTGAATCCATAACGGTAACTAAGGCATTATAGTTAGATGAAATGGAATCATCATATATTCATAGTGTTCATACCTTGTACAAAATTTCATATTGGGTATAGCCTCTTTCATAATCATAAATTTTGATATCTAGATCGAAGATAAATTTTAGAAATGTTTTGAGCTCCACGTAGTTGATCAATCATAGCTTCAATATGAGAAATATGATATTGTTGTAGAATTTGATCCTTTTTAACTCATGATATTCAATACAGTTTCACATTGATCTCACATTCTTATTAATAAACAGAATTGTTTCACCCCAAGGTGACACACTTTTCTGACGGAATACCTTATCAGGAATATACTGAAGTTTAATGTCCACATCCTTCAACTCGATAGGTCCCTTTCTATATCAAGTATCTAAAATTTCTGAGTAAGTGGGTATGATTTCTTTTGAAATTTCATCATCACTTTTTTATGGAAGACTAGGAAATTCATATGGAGATACATCCAAAAACACCTAAACAATAGGAATATCATCGATTTCATGTTTGTTCTCACCCATATGAAATGAATACCCATTATAATTGTGAAATAGTATACATAAAATTTATGTAATATATATTTTATGTTCACACATATTATAACATTTATAGATGATCTTAGGTTTCTTTCGAATATATAATGTAATTTCAATTCCATGAAACATGATTTTGTTTTTATAGAGATAATTCTAATCCATGCCTTGGATGACATAATATTCAACCAGATATAGAATGAAAATATGTATCGGAAGAAAATTACATAAATTTCAACCATAGAAGAATCACACACACGAGTTGTGATTGTCATTCCATTAAGGATTTTCTCTAAAATTATTACATCTACTCATTTCAGTGGCATCGTGGAACCCTTATAAAATTATTTACATTTGAATGAATTGGTAGCTTGAGAGTGAAATAAGACATTATCATATATAGAGTGGATGATAAATGTACCTTTCATCATGTTGTTATCACATCCATCATTTGAAACATTGGTCATGTTAGATTTCCCTTTGTCCCTTAGCATACGGGGATGCTGATATCAATCATCGTCATAAACTATTGATTTTGGTAATTAGTTAACACAATTCTCATTCTCCTCACATGTTAATCCCTAATCTGCGGGAGGATCATTTTGAGTACATTTGTATATATTTGTATCATTATATATCTTTTTTCCACAAAATCATTCGGAAAATGCACTAAAACCACCCTTACCATACCGTAAATTTTTTTTAGTCCCCATTAGGAAATTACATCAATGATGCTCTCTACATGTTGAGCATAAAAGAAAATATCATCATATTTTCTCCCTGGTTCATAGATTCCCCATTGAATTACATATTTATCTTATTATCAAACCCATTATATTTATGCAAAACTCCAACATCCATTTACACATTAATGGGATATCAAAAAAATTATGCATAGATACTAAATTATATTATGGGTAAATCTATTCAGAAAACTATATTTTATCCAATGATGAATTGATCATCCTTAATTTGGGTTGGATTATATATTGAAATGTATACCTCAAATGTATTTTAAAATTTTCCTCATATTTACTAACAGTTCTATCACCCCTTTGATTTAACTCAAGTAAATCCTTCTCTATAGTCATATCAATAACACGAAGAATGTACTTATTTGAAAACATGTTCTCGATATCATCCCAATCCAAGGAGTAAATTTCATATTAATGGCTCATATAATCTATTAGAGTTCACCCATGGTCCAATTAACCTTCTCAATGAGATACCGACAGAATGCAATACCCATGTTTTGAACATTTGAGAACAGAAAAAATAATTTCATTCACACTAATTTGATGTTCAAAAACTATTGCATCAGTAGACACCCTAAAAAAAGTGGTCTTTTCCTCATGAAGTACTCAATATAATCTTATTCCCAACATTGATCATTTTGACATTAAGTATGATTCATTACATAATAATTTTTTGTGATAATTATAATGATATTTTTTATTCCATATCCCATAACATTGTGGTTATCATGATTTTAATCATTACATTGTCCATCACACTTCACATTAACATGGTTCCTTCAACCTCCATATATAGACTAAAACAATAAATCAGAGTAAGAAAATATAATCATATTGTGAAACCACATAATCTTGAAAAATTACTCATAGGATTTCTAAATTATGACACCCACTTATTTAATCTATGAAATCATAGGTTTATCCTAGATTATTCATAGTCATCATCAATTTAAATCCTTCATGATAGTTCATAATTAGTTTGTGAATTCACAATGCATATCCCATGGGTGTGTCAGTGTAGGTGTGCAGTAAGGCTTATATTCATGGACCATTTCCTAATCCATTCTAGCTCAATATAGTATTTTTGGAACTATTACCCATATATACATCAATTCCTAAGATACATCCACTTTTAGAATCCATCCTGGGATTTAATTTCATGGAAAACCACTTTCCTTATCCTCTACCAAGATTCCAAGTCATTTTCATATACTTTATTAATAATCCTAAGACACTAACTTAGACCTACTATTATTGATCTATCTATGTATTTTCTCATAATTTATTCCATATGATAACTAAATCTTTTATTTGATACCAACTTTAGTGACCCAGAATTAGCATTCCAAGATATTACATCAATTTATTTGGAAATATTTAATACAATAAACATAAAAACACCTGAATGCAATATTATTTTTCTGACATTGGAAACTTGGAAACATAAACAATGGTCCATAAGTGAACTACATCCTCTCCCACTATGTTATTCATAATTAGAATCCATCATAGATACAAAATACATAATACTTATCATTATAACCTGTGGAAAGGAAACATATGATATGGTGAGCTCAGATTCTATGAAAGGGTATTAATGGTTGGAATTTATGAATAATATGAGCATAAGCTTATAATAAAAGTAGAAAAAAATTTAAAATCATTCCCTATATATAAAAGAACTCAATTTTTAATCATGGTATAAATATAGATAATTCATAAGACATTATTCTTAAGATAATCAATGAAAGTATTCCTGGAGAACATACCATTGTCATAAGACATGTTTTTTTGGAAAAATGATATGATGTTAATTTATTTCCATATCATTCATGTAACAAAACCAAGGTAATCACATTCAAATGGGCTCACTCCCAAAATTATCTTAGTAGTCATTGTTTACATCAAATACTATCATCGTAGATAACTTATTTTGCTGAATTAGGTTCACTTCCCATTCTAAAAATGTCAATCTCATGAGAAAAAAAATATTTTACCACTTCATTGGAGATAGATATAGGTCCCAAACATCACATAATGAAATCATATATATGTTTTCCACAAGATCATAAAATTTCATCATATTAGAAACCATTAAATGAAATGGGTATAACAAATATTTCAAAATATCATAACCTATAGAAAATATATAGTTTTAATAATCGATTAATCATATAATAACTTGTGTAAAAATGTGATTTTCATATGAATATAACCCATGGAAGAGAAACAGGTTATATAATAAAATAACATGTGGAAGGGAATCAGGTTTCAAAAACATCATTCGATTAAAAAACAAATAGTTTAGAGATACAATTAGAATGGTAACCTTTGATCATATTCACATTAAGGCATGCATAATACAAAAACATTTTTTCTTATATATAATATATTTTTAATGATAATTTCATAAATTTATTGGGAAAAATATCATTTTCACTATGAAAAAAATTAGTCAACACAAAAAATTCTCGGAATCCATTTTTCAATGAAAATTACTTTGAATACATTCTATGAAATATTTCTAGGAAATTTTTAGTCATGATGATGGAATATTCCAATCATGTCCTACAAGAAAAAACAATGGTTCCGTTCACATTTTTTGTAAAATCAAAACATGCATTGTCATTGAATATTTCATGAAGATTACATTCATTATTTTCTTTGAAAATTCCATAATGGGTGAGTATATGTTTTAAAATTTGTAATAGAGTAATAATAATTTCTTAGAATTTTTTTTATAAATCATGGTTTTGAAGGAAAATGGTTTTCTTACCAAATAGAAAGATGAAGTCAAATTTTTATGTAACCATTTTATTAATAGTTTTATGCAATAAAGAGTGGAAGAATTTTATTATTGCTTTAATATATTATTTATAATTAGAGGAGAATAAAAATAATTGGAATTATTTATGTATTTAATTAATAGAATAATACTCATAAATAATCCTGATAAATGATGACATTATTGAAATAACTCTTACAACATTGGAAAAATTAATTCATGATACACAAGAAAGAATAAAATTACATGAATCAAAATTTACAATGAAAATAAGGATATTAATTATTAACCATCTAAACGGGGAAGTATATACACCTATTAAAATATTATAAGTGAACAACATATCATATGTCTCAAAAAAGGAAAATTGAGAAAGAATTCCCTTACCGCATTGTTTACATTGAAACTATAACCTGATGAATGAGAGATACTAAAATATATGATTAAATACAAAATATTATAAATATATGAATCATGAATTACATAATTGTGATGTATACACACTTGATATAGGAAATGGGTAGTGGACATTTCTTGTGTCTCACTGGATAAAAAATT
This sequence comes from Viscum album, assembly GCA_963277665.1. Classification (NCBI taxonomy): domain Eukaryota; kingdom Viridiplantae; phylum Streptophyta; class Magnoliopsida; order Santalales; family Viscaceae; genus Viscum; species Viscum album. Next base: position 1,423,833,811 of record OY728151.1, read on the forward strand.
GAAGTAGTATTCCTTTACCTTAATTATTGACTTCCATTGTAATAATTGAATACTAATTCATAATAATTCAATTGTTACTATAAATATATTATATGACCATATATATTTATATTATAATATATTTAATTTTTTAATGACCTTATATGACCTTTTAATTTACAATTATATGTAAAACTTATGTTCTGGGTAATAACCGCTTTGTTTTCAGTATTTGTTTTAATTTGATATTTTTTGGTACTCTTAATTATATCATGATTTCATCATATTTGAAATTATATAAATGATATAAATATCATATATATTACTTTTATATGTATTTGTAATAAATTATAATAATTAGAAAATGGAAACGTGTCATGACCTGCCTTCCTTAAGCTGAGGGATGAGACAAAAAAGTGTCATGGCCATCCTTCCTCGATATGAAGGATGTATAATGACCCCTATGTGTCGTCTTCAATATGTACCAGAGTAAATACTAGATACATGGGTATATAATCTCAAAAAAAGGCATTTACCTTTTCAGGGAAAATAGAATTAGGAGATATGATGGTAAGTCCCAAGCTACTTGAAACTAATGATTAAAGTAAAGCTGAAATCCATTCCCATATGCATGTTGAAATGTAAATATGATACAAGGGAAAATGAAAACTATAATATAAAGTACCAGAAATGAGACTATGTTGAAGCACAATAACTATCCTGAGACATCAATTAGTAAATTCTAGCACGGTCCTTAATGTCCTCCTGGAAACCTGAATATAGTTTTACAGATTTAGAGTGAGTATACAAGTATAACATGTAGGAAAACTAAATCTATTGGTGCACAAGTGGGGTAAAGAAAATAATTACACCGTTTGAAAATAGTAGAACCTCAAGTAACATTCCATGGATTACAAACCAGCCCATCCTTACAATGGAATACTCATAAATAAATCAACTTATGTAAAGTAGTAGTATAAGTACAATGACATTTGGGTACCCCTCACCACTTTCCCACTAGTTACCTACACATTCTTAATGGACAATATTTAGATTCAATTTTTTTTTTCCAATATGTTACCCCCTACCACAACGTTCCCACACACACCTTGTCCACAACCATACCCCACATTTCGCCCACAAACACATGGGCCACAATAACCACACCTCTTTCCTGAAGAAATGTGTGTGTTACTCATAGACACTTGGGAAAACTATACTTGCTCAAAAAAACCTAAGGCCATCATCCACAAAAAAACATCCAGATGGATCTTCGACTATGGTAAGACTCAATACATTAAATCCTTCTCAAATATGGTCGAGTAGAATGAACCCAACAGAGGGTGCGAGGAAGAAATTCAGTAACCATCTATCCATCCCCAAACTGAGATGTTTGGAAAGACACCCTATCCATGTTATGGGGATGTTCGTCACATAGTTTTAAAAATGGTGGTGTGATTATAAAATTTACAAGGAACTAATATTTATATATATATATAAATTAGTAAGAACACAATCATCCCAACCTATGGGTCCCAAAAAAACAAGCATCCCACCATGACCACTCTTACTTCTATCCCTATAAGAAAAAATACACAAACAACCATTTCAAATGCATAAATCCAAACCCTTTTTATTCTAAAAATTACCATTTATTTATTAAGGGGTTTCAATTAAATTTTTTACCGCACTACTATGAAACTAACGACCACAATCATATCAAATAGACAAGAAAACTAAGTTGCATCCCCACAACACAACATCACCAGAACAAGATTTGTAGTCCCATTGCACAACATGTTCATAAACCTACTATAGTACCACTTCACAGTGTTTCATGATGGCCAAAACAAGAATAAATTATTTTCTTATACCTATAATCCCACCCATTCTACAATCAATAAATCTCTAAAATTGTAATTCTAACACGCCACCCAGACTACCCAACACACTTAAATCCCATATTAATAACTATAAAACCACATCCCCACTACACACACATACCACACCCTTCTCATAGAACTAACTGCCCTTCCCACCTCTACACCCATAATTGTGCTCCAAACAGAAGCACTATAGAACTCACAAAAGCCACAAAACTCAACATAAGATAGTACTCAGTCACACCAATCAATAAGATATATATTCAAATTTGGTAAAAATATTTCTTTATGTCCATTTCATAAAGGGGTGATCACTCAAGGGTTTCCAACATGGGAAATCTATTTCATTTGACTGGGTACATGTGATTATTCATATTAGTATTCACACCAATTTTTTATAAGAAAACAACAGTAGTTATAAAGTGTCACCCATGCATAAATAAGGACCACCAATGGTCATGATTTTTAGAAGGCTTCATAGCCACAACATGGCACACCATCAACAGGGATAAAAAATAAAAGAGGCAATCAACATCAAACCACAATCATCCTGTTATTTCATTATCCCCGTTATCTTTTGATCATATTCCCTTCCCTTCATCTATTAAATGTTATGAATAGTATTTATCCATTCTTCACATGGAATAATTAGTACACCAACACTAAATGATGCACAATTAAAGAGAGGTTGATGAACTCCCTACATGAAACAAAAGGCAACCAATGCTCTTAATTTCACCCAGAATAGGGGATGTCATGAGTAGTAGGGAGGAACTCTAAGAATAAGGAGTAGGAGGGGGCTCCAGCGCATGAGAATGACTCATATATGGAGTAAACCATTATGAAAACTAAGAGGTAATGAAAAAAACTGGGAATGGAAGATTCTAGCATTGAAGATCCAGAGATCCTATTTTAAAAGAAGAATGGTTTCAAAATCCATTAACATGGGATCATTGTCAGGATCAAAGAGTTTGAGTACCTCAAATCCCCTGGAACATTAGGATTTTAAATATATACATAATATCAATAGAAATTCCCATCAAAATTCCCAATATAGACATTAATGTTAGTTTACATCAAATTAGTCTTAAGAGGGGACAAACATGAAAACTGTGAAAAAAAACGAAAAACTTGTTAATGAGTCACTGATAGATGAGTTACCTACTTTGATACATCGAAGAGTGAGATACTGATGCGACCTACTGATGATATGCCACCGATGCTGAGCTACTGATGCAATGACCTATCAACACCACAACCTACCTACACATAGAACTACCGACTCCCTAACCTACTAACTGCATGACATACTAATGCCTCGACCTACCGACACCTCATACTACCAACACCCTGACATACTAACTCCCGGACCTATCAACGCCTCAACCTACCGAAGCCCTAACCTATCAAAACTCTGACCTGCTCATTCCATGATTTACTAACACCCTTATTCAACAACATTGATTCCCTCAACTCTTCGGTACACTAACATGCCGAAGAAGATGCCATGACTCCTAGATGGAAAAAAAAGGAAAAAAAATTAACTTTTGAAATGAGCTAGTGTTTCCACCCAGAACACCCTAGACACTAGATATTTTCAATGTAATGCCTCATAGAAATTCAGGTCATTACATCAGATACCTCTGAAAAAATTATTTTCCTCTAGAACTCCAATCCAACCCAGTTGAAAAGAGTTATATACAACCACACATTAAGATACCTCTCGGTAACAAACTACCTTAAATTTTTCAAATTTTTTTGTGGAAGCCCCTTATCAATTTCCACATCATTATCATATATCTCCTAAACAATAGTGAAAATTATAAGGACTGATAACCTTAAAAAACCATGAAAACAACTTAGGTCACAATGTCTAATACATGGATTAGGGAGCTCCATCATCTATGTCATGATATAATCCTCTTTGGGTGGTACTGACTCTCCATCATAGGTTTAATCACATCCAAGTTAATTTCTCTCTACTATGAATTAAATACTACCCTCCCCAAGTTCATTAATTTCACACACAATTAGATAATAAGGAAAAAAATCATCTTATAATGAACAATGTCAATCATTACATCATATAATGAAGCACAAAAGTAAAATAAATAGAATTGCTATGGGTTCTGGGTATGAATCTATGCCTCCTACTCTCAAGTACTCTCCTCGAGGCCACTATGCCTCCATAACACATGAAATAAATGAATTATCCATCCACAAATCAACTTCTCTTTATGATACTTGATATTTACTAGTCACTCCATCAACATCACATCATCCTCAACATCCAACTGTCCATAATTGATGGCATGGGAGTCATCATATAGATACTAATAGAGCTGAGGGACATGGAAGAACCCATGGATCCTCTCTAACCATGGTGGAAATTCTAGTTGATATTCCACCTCTCTAACTCATCCTAACACCGTGAACGTCATGATGAACCTAGGATAAATCTTTCTTCCCATACTGATCCTTCACGACTCATGTCAAGGCTAAATCATCACTAAAACATGGCCCCCAATCTCAAACTCCAATGTAATCGTCCTTTGATCATCATATGATTTTTTGTGTCTATCTTGAGCCTCCTTCATTCACTCACACACAAGATAAACCTCATCCATCGTGCAATGCACCAACTCTGGTCCAAGAAGGTTTGTTTCACCAACCTCTGTCTAGAATACCAGTGAAAAAAACAGTCTCTTGTACAAACCTTGAATGGTGGAATTCTAATGGTAGAGTGATATATATTATTTTATGAAAACCCTACAAAGGTAATGTGTCCTACCCATGACCCACTGATGTCTAGAACAGATGCCTATAACATATACTTCAATGTATGGATCATCCTCTCAATATTCCCATCCGTATGAGGGCAAAAAGAAGTTATGAGTCTTAAATGGTTTCCAAAGGCATCCTACAATATATTATTTCCTCGTCATGTATAACATGTATCATGATCTGAGATAATGGATTTTGTAACTCTGTGTAGCTGCACCACCTCATCCACATACTTCTATGTTAAGGCATTCCCTATGCTAGACTACTTGATCACCAAGAAGTGTGATGACTTCATTAACTGATCCACTAATACCCAAAGGGTATCACATACTTCATGATCCCTAAGTAATACTATGATGAAATACATCAAGATTATCATCCCTCTTCCAATTGGGAAAATCTAAAGGATGTAACATACCGGCTAGAACATGGTGCTCAGCCTTTACCTGCTAACTTACTAGGCACCTTGGCACAAACTCCATCACTATCTGCTTCACCCTAGGCCACAATAAATGTTACCTAAAGCCTTTATAAATCATAGAGACTCCTAGGTGAATTGTTATGGGTGAGATATTTTACTGACATAGAACTTCCTCGCACATCTCTAGTCGGACAAATAGCTTCCCATGAAAGAACATTCAATACTGACTCTCTTATAACCATCCCTCTAGAGCATCTCCCTAGACAATGTGATCATGCATCACATTAGTATCTCAATCTCCCCAAAGAGACTTCTCCACATTCCCGAATATGTAATACCAAACCATAACCTGAAACAAAAAACATCTACCGCCATTTACTCTATCATCCACAAAAAGGAGAACAACTCCTTAATTTCCTCACAAGCATTCAGATATTCCCAAGCAACCTCCTTTCACAAATTTTGGCTCAAGGAATCAGCCACCACATTTCCCTTTTGGGGTGTAATATATCATGAAGTCATAGTTCTGGAGAAACCCCATCAACCTTCACTTCCACATGTTCAGTACTTTCTAGGGGAAGAAATACCTCAAACTCTGGTGATCAGTGAAGACCACCAAGCGCTCCACGATGAGGTATTGTCACCATAACATCAGTGTGAAAAAAACTATGGAAATCATAGATAATAAATGAGGCACTGAATATATTCCCCTTAGGTTGCAGAATGTTTTCTCAAACTACTCACTCCACATTAATGCCTAGTTATTTATTATCAAAGCCGTTAATAGGGCCACTACTTTGGAGAAGATGGGTATGAACATATGGTGATAGCCTATTAGGATCATGAAGCTGAAAACCTCTTCCACTTTATAGGGTGTTTCCTAAGAAACAATTTCTAGGACCTTCAATGGATCCACTGAAATCCCATGCTAAGACATCAAGTGTCCTTATAAGTGCACCTCTAATGTCCAAAACTTACACTTGGACAACATTCCATAGAGATGGTCGGGCTAGAGGACCTCAAAGACAGTCCTCAGATACTCTACGTGATCCTCCTATAACCTTGAGAAGATTAGGATGTCATCGTTAAACACAATGATGAACCGGTACAAAAAAACATTGAAAATAGTGTTCATGAATCCAATGAATACATATAGCGTGTTCGTTACACTGAAAGACATTACTAGAAACTCAAAATTCCCATACTTGCATCTAAAAGTAGTCATTGAGATTTCACCCTCATTCACCCGCAACTAGTGATATAAATACCATTGATTTATCATAGACAAAAAACCAACTCCTTTTAACTAATGAAGAAGTTCTTCGATCCTCGGGAGAGGGTAAATGTTCTACACAATCAACTATTTCAGTCTTTGGTAGTCTATGAACAACCTTAGACAACTTTCTAGCTTCTTCACGAAAAATACTGGAGCACCCCAAGAAGAAACACATGGCCGGATAAAACCCTTCTTCATTATGTTGTCAACATAAATTCATGACTCTTGCAAATCAGATGGTTCCATCCTATAGGGAGACATCAAAATAAGACAGGCACTGGGTTGTAAGTCTATTCCGAAATAGACGTCACATCATTGGGGTAGGGTTACAAAATCCTCTGGGAAGACATCCAGGTACTCTCTGAAAACCCCTGGAACCTCTAAAATATTTTTTTCTAAAAATCCCACTAACATCTCTTCCGAAAAGGAGAGAAGAGGATACACACATCTACATTCCACCTGATATCCCCACTCACCAATGTAAACTACACTATGAACATCGATTTCGGAAAACATGGCTCTTCACTGGAAGTAATCAATAAATGAATATACAGAAAACATCTAGTCAATACTTATGATGACATCATATATCTTCATCTAAAGCGGAACAAAATATCTGCTAGGCTAATGCGGCCCCATCATCAGTCTATATACCCAAAAAACATCAAACAAAACAGTCTGAACTCCAACTAGAATTGTCACCAATAGGGGAATAGGAATTCTCTCTATGTCTAGTCCCATGGAGGAGTCTAGACTAGGTGAGAAAACGAGTTTGAATATCTAGAATCAAACAAAGCACAAGCTAGGGTTCTAAATAGACTGATTGTGGTCATAAAACCTATGTCCCTTTTTGAACTATTGCCTTGGTGGGGTGCAATTTCCCATTATAGGATCCTCTACAACACTACTATCGACCAACTTCTGAACCATGCCCTGTCCGAGGTCCCTGAGAATAAAAATGAGGTTAGCATCCTCCATCACCATCTACCCTAAGTGGGGTAGGATCTCACTGGCCCTGCTACTAGGAACGCATGTCCCGGAACTGCTGCAACTGAGGTGGGTACTGAACCTGCCCACCCACACTATATTATGCTCAAACTAGGAACTAGTTCTGAAGATGCTCGAAGCCTCCATAGATAATGAATATTTTTACTGAGCACATGGGGAAACGGTGAGGCATAATGGATCAGAACTCGAACTACTGATGCATACTCCCTGGTGGCCAAAACCTGGAAGGGCATGATACTAGAGACCTCCTGCTGACTGCTTTTACCATTGAATAACATGGCTAAATCCCCTCTTGTGGTATACCTCATATAGATTGCATTATATCCACTACCTAAACCTTCTTCTAAGACTCTATGTATGTAAATTGAATGAAGGGATTAATATCATACTGATGGGAATATCAGAGTTCCTCCTCTAAGTGTCTCGCTCAGGAATCCTCATATGGAAGGTGAACTGATGTGAAGCGTCTGAGATCCCTGAACTCGATCCCTAGTTCCCTTACTGACATATTACCCATCTGGATGGAGAGTAGATCCTACCTATGCTCGGCCTTCATTGTGGAAGAAATGAATTCCTCCCGGAATTCATTCTCGAAGTCAGCCCATTCAACTACATTCTCCATCCTCTATTAAAGGTATGGAATCCACTAATGACACACTGATCCCCTTATCTGGATCACCACTATAGGAATCCAATACTCTACTAGAGCACAAATCCCGCTGAAAGTGATCCCCATCTCCTTGAGCCAGATCTCCATCTCCAAGTCCAAGAGGCTTCCCTCTTACATTCCCAATGTCTTCATCTTGAAGTCACAAAGAATCTAATTCCACTGGTACTCCTCATCCACTCGACTAGAAATCCTCTGATTAACCAGTTCAACCTGATAGACCTCAACTACTCGTACCCCACTTGGACGATATGTAGTTGATGTAGCTCAAAAATTAAGCAAAGAACTCTTAATCTTGGGTAGCATGGGAATTTAAATTTTAAGATTTATTTTATCTCTTTTTGTATATTTAGGATCCCATGTTCCATAAGACATAGAAGAACACAAGTCATTATGATTCATATACATATCTTATGGTCTCTACCCTGCAATAAGTTTAACATCACTTGGTCATTCAATAAGTCTAGAGTCCTTGCATCGGATCATGGGTGCCCCAAAAATCTCGTGTCCTTTCTAGTATTCCTAGGACTATTTGATGCACCATTATTGTCTAACGATGTTTCCCTACCATCCCATTACATCCCCACTATACCTAACTCTGAACACCATCCAATATCTCAAAGATACATCTCATAAAATTCTCTCATGACCTGCCTTCTCTTGATGATGGAAGGGGTAGAGTAGTGACGTGCCCTTCCTTCCCCATGATGAGTATGAGATAATGACCCCCATGTCCCTCCATCAATAGGCCTCATAGTTTCATCTCGAACCAAGGGTATATAATCTCACAAAAAATTGATGGAATTGACCTTTTAATGAATACATGATCAAGTGCTAAGATGTTAAATCCAAAGAATATAGAATGTAAATATAAAATTAAACCCAAAATCCATTCCCATATACATGATGAAATGTAAATCTGATTCAAGGTATAATGACAAATAAATTGTAATATACCTAATGAAAAAGGACTAGGAAGAAACATTGCCACTATCTCAATGCCTGACCTATTAATGTCTAGCATAGTCCCCAAGGTCCACATGGAAACCTGAAAATAGTTTTACAGACGTAGGGTGAGTATACATGAATACCTAGAAGGAAAACTACAGTCACCAATGAACAAGTGGGGAAAATAATAATAATGTCTTTATGAGAAAAATATTAGAACCTCAATGCCCCTATCAAGGATTACTAAGCATCCCAGCCTCACCAAGGCACACTCATCGAATTATGCAAGTCATGTAATGTGGTAGTATAAGAACATCAACACTTGTGTACCCCTAACTACATCACCACTTATTAATTGCTCATTACTAATGGGTATTGTATTGATGCTACCTCTCTTCAAAAATATACTCCCACTGCCACAACCCTCCAGCACACACCTGAGCCGGGCACATACCACAAATCACGCACACAAACATCTGGGCCACAACAACCACACCTCTTTCCTAAAGACACATGTGCCTCATACTAATGAAACATGGAAAAACAATAGTCACTAGAAAAAACCTGAGCCCCTCATCCCTAGAAAACCTTCCTAAAGGATCTTGTACTATGGTAAGCCTCAAGCCATTACAACCAGCCAATATATGATCGGTCGGTAAGAACCCGAAAGAGGGTGAGAAAAAGAATGTTAGTAACCAACCATCCTCCCCCCCACAAGGATATTGGGAAAGACACCCTCCCTCGTGAGTTGGGGGTGTTCAAAACATGGTTCCCAACAAGGGTGGGGTGCATATAGAAATCACAACGAACTACAATATATATATATATATATATATGGGGAATCAAACACTCATCCTGAACTATGGGTCACAATAGAAACAACCATCCCACCAGGACCACTATTGCTGCTACCCCTATATGCATAACCACATAAATAGACACTTTTAAAGAATAAACCCAACCCATTTTCATTGAATAAATTTTCATTTATTTGTTATTAGGGTTCCTGTAAATATTTTATTGCACTATATGGAAACTAGAAACCACAACCATATCAAAACAACAAGAAAACTAATATGCAACCCAATTGTAAAACATCACCAATACAATATTTTTAGTTCCACTACAAAATAAGTTCATAACCCTATCATGATCCCACTTCCTATCATTTCTTGACAATGACCACAGAAACAAAGGCAGATCACAGCCTACAAGTCCATTCATTCTGCAATCAATCAGTATCTCAAACTAGGATACCAATACATAAACCATACGACTAAAAAAACATGAACATGATAGTAACCACCATTAAATAACAACCCCACTGTACACATATACTATTCCCTTCTCATAGAACCAACTCCCCTACCCACCCATGTATCCATAACTATGCTCCCAATAATAGCACAACACAACTCACACAATGTAACAAAACCCTGGAGAACACAACACTCAACCACACCTATCAACATGATATATATTAATATTTGGTAAAAACCATTATTTATGACCATTTGATAAATAGGGGTGATCATGAAATGGTTTTCATCATGGGGAATACATTTTATTTAACCAGATATATGTGATTATTCATATTAGTATTCACAACAATTATTTTTAAAGAAACAACAATAGTTATAAATTGTCACCCATGAATAGACAAATACCACCAACACCCAAAATTTTCGAAAGTCTTTACCACCACAAAATTTCACACCATCAATAAGGATAAAAAATAAAAACATAAATCAATATCAAACCACCCTTAGCCTATTATTTCATTGACCTCATTATCTATTGATCATATTCCATTCCATTTACCTATTTCTTGTTCTGAATATGATTTATCCATTATTAACAAGGAATCGTTAGTAAACCCACCCCGTATAATGGTAAATTAAATAGAGGTATAATAAATAATTATGTGAAACAAAGGTGACCAAAGCTCCACTTTACATTATGAATAGGGGATCATGTGAGTTGTAGGTAAGAACACCATGAAATGGAGATGGAGGGTACTCTAGCACATGGGCATCACTCGTCATGTGAGGAACACTTTAGGTACACTAAGAGGGAATGAAAAACATACTTGGAAGGGATGATATCATCATTGAAGAGCTTGATACTATTTGAATGGATGAATGGTTTCCCTATCCATTAACATGGGATCATGGTCAAGATCATATTTTTTATTATCTCAAATCCCACTAAATGTTAAAATAATAAATATATGCTTAATTTCCTTTAAGAACCCCATTAACTTCCTAATAAAGGCTTCGAAAATCTATTATCTAAAATAATACATAAGAGGGGTGATATTGGAAAACTCTGAAAAACTAGAAAACTATAAATGAGTCACTGATATGTGAGTCACTGATGCTGAGCCAGTAACAGGTGAGATATTGATGCGACCTACTGATGCTGGACCACCAACATCAAGGAACCAATACAAAGACTTGTGTATGCCTTGACCTATCGATTCCTCGACCTTCCAACTCTCAGAACTACCGACATTATGACTTACCAATGCCTAGAACTACCTACACTTCAACTTACTAAAGTAATTACAATATAGAGGCCTTGACCTACAAACTCCTCAACCTAAAGATGATCTGAAATACCAATTCCCTGACCAACCAACACCTCTGGCCTCCGACACCCTAACCTAGCGGCACCCTAACATACCAATTCCCTAACTTACATTTTCTCTGAATCATCGACACCAACAACCTTAACTCTCTGATACACTAACATGCCTATCCTGATTCCCTTGCCACTGGAGGGAAAAATGAAATTTAGAAAAATCTTAAAGTGAGATAACCTTTCCTCTTAGAACACAATAGACATAATTTTTTCTCAAAGTAATGAACTGGGGATTCATCTCATTGAAAAATAATTACAATGATAATGGAGATGATAGGTCGTACGTTTGCATGAAAGTTGTTTCCATTTTTGTGTGGAATTGAAATAAAGAAATGTATATGATATATTATCATTATCGAATCATTTTAGGTCATATATATCAAATATAATTATTACATATATCCTTAATACATTCCATGTATAATGTGAACAAATCCCATCACTTTGTGAGTCTGTAGTCCTCCATACACATGAACAACATTATCATATTCCCACAAAATATAATGAGTAATGGTATATCTGATATAACAATTATTGAATAATATAACATTATAAAACTAATAAATACAAAAAAAAAACATTTCAATTATTATTAACAGTTTATATATATGTTATTGGAAGAACTAACTACATATGTTCACGAGGTGGTAGTCCGATGTACACACAATTTATGATTTCGTAACCCATTTGAATGAAGTGTGACTGGTTATAGCTCGTGAACATAAGAAGATAAATATCAAGGTGATTAAGTTATTAATATTATTAAAAAATCAGTATATAAAATAATTAAATATGATTGGGTATTAATTAAAACAATAACATTCATTAATGAACGGTATCTATCCATTGGGTATCTCTTTTTGGTTCGAAGCTATGGACTACCTTGGTTGGATGTATTCAAAATTCAGGAAAATAAAATGACGTGAGGGATGATTAGGAGATATTTAAAATGATTTGTTTTAATAAAAATGCTTTTAGAGTTGTAAATATAATGAGATATTAGATGGAATTTTATAATGGAATTGAGTGGAAGGCATATAAATCTTTAAAATATAGAATTCCTCCAATGTGTTTCTTATGGAAAAAGTTTAAAATGGTAAAAATATAACATAATATATGATATTGTCTATATATGGACTTAAAATGGGTTTTACAAATGTTTCATGTTTATTTGGCCCCTTAAGATTAATGTTTATTCCCACAGTAAACTAGTTTTTCTCTTAATCACAGTTAATAATTTTAACATTTCTCACTCCTAACAATGTTAAAAAATTGTGTTTCATATATTTGAAATTCAAGATAATGATAATTATAAATATAGTATCAATATTAATAAATAATATTCACATAAATAGTAGAATTTAATTTAAAATAAATCTCATGGATGGATAAAACAATGTTATTTTATTATGAAAATGTTTAATATTATGAAATGTTTTTATATCTAATTTCAATGTAAATTTCAAAAAAATGATATAAATTGTATTTATTGATATATAATTGAACTAATTATTCTTTAAAAAATATTTAAAATCTAATTTGATTTTATAAATAAATTAGATGAATATGAAATTTTGTGGCAAAATTCATTATTTTTTACTATTAATCCAAAAATGAAATAATTATGAAAAATTACAAAAATTCACTCTAAGATAACTATTATAAGATTAATTGAAAAATAAAATTTATTAGTTAAAATTAAATTTCAAGAATTGTTAAAAATTAATTTTATCATTTTTCCAATAAGGATATAAAAAGGATTTATTTTGATAAAATATTATTTTAAAATTATATAAATACATTACCAAAAATTATGTATTTTGTTATCAATATCTTTTCATTATATAAAAAAATTATAAAAAATTGTATAAAAAATTTATTAATGTTTATACTATTATTCTTACTTTTTAGGTTATAATGGTCGCATTTAAATGAAGGTATTAATAATACTAATAAGTTTTGTTAAGACTCAGTGTCGCGTGTAACACAAGATAATACAATGTTGAATGTAGTGAAAGATTATCATGGTATGGTTAATAATTTAGTCCATCAATGAAGATAAATTTATTCAAAAAAAAAATTTCATAAAAACTTGTTAGGTTACTCTTTTTTCCGATTAATACATTCCCATTAATACATGACATTTCAGTTCATTTGAAAAGTAAGTAGATTATTTTTTTTGAAAAACCATGTTGTCAATGTTCCAAATTTTAAAATTAAATTATGAATTTTATAAGGAATAATTATATAGTTTTATAATAATTATTAAAATATGGTTCTGTAGAAATAAAAACAAAATAATGGTTTCATGAATATCCAAATAAATCGAGTGAAACATTGAAAGACAATCATGATAATTGTTTCACCAGCATAGTTATATTCATGAACCCAAGGGGATGTGTTTTTAAAAACCAAGAGGTGTTGTTTGATACATTTTTTACTTGCTAATTATTTATATAAATATTTTTTTATAATCATATTTTAAATACATAAAACCATAGATAAGAGATATGTTATATTTTTTCACATATAATATACATGTACATTTTTAAAGTGTGACACATTTTTTATGACCAAAAATTTGACATTGTGATTTTTAGGTTAGAAATTAAGAGTGTGAATTTAAAATATGAAAATATATATCATAATGATATTAGATTTCCATAAACACTTAGAAACTTTCTCAAAATCAATTTTTTGAAATTGAATTGATCATATTGATTAAATTAAAGCTTCATGACAACCATGTGTGGTGAAAAAATGTTTATACATTTGATTTAAGGAAAAACCTAATCGAATTGTGAGTATACTTCTGTCGAGAGAGTAGTTAGTTATCAAAATTGCATTAGTTTTAAACATGGGAGGATAGTGATTTTATTATGACAATGGATGAAAAATTAATTTTGATTAACTTGTAATGTAGTGAGTTATTTTGTGATGATTGGTTATGAATTGGGGGTATATTTATTCCTATCTTGACATTGTTATAACATAGTCCATGTAGAGGATTATCTATAGGGTAACATTACCATAGTGTTATACTTGGATTCTACCATTTTCTGGGAACTTGGTAAAAATTTTATATATGTATATTTAAATCCTATATCGCTTAATAAAAATTTAAATATAGTGATGTATTCCATGTAATTGAGGAATACGATCGTTATTGAGCTTCAAAAAAAGAAATATACATACCATGATTCTTATAAAGGTATTTACCATTCATGGGGGGAACCTTCCAGAATCATATACATGAAATTATTTGATTATTAATACTTTATTTATCCTGTAATTCTATATTTATCAATATCCTTGAATTTAATAAGGAAAAAATTGCACATCCTGGTTCACTTTGTTTTCATTAAAAAACCATTGAAAAATGATGTTCATTATTAGATTATTGATGAAGGGGAAAATAATAAAGTTTTTAATATTTTTAAAAAAATTATTGAATAGTTAAACTAATTTTGTAAAAATGGTATATGTGATCAATATTACTATAAAATGTGTAATACAATTTTTGAAATGCAGAACTAGTTTTTTCCAACACATTTCATCCCTATAGCTTTAACTCAATTTGATTGAGTATAAATTACTCAATGAATTGAATTATAGATGGAATAACATTTAATATCATGGATTAGATAGTTTAGGTATGGAATTTTTTAACATTTTTAAAATTAAATTGTTTTTTACGGTAGATGTAATGGGTAGAAGAGAATTTTCTACGTAGCCAACTGAGGGAGTATCTTAGAGTGCAGTTTTCATTATTTTATTATTTAGGCTTAATAATATGAGTAAAATTGATAAATGTATATATTTTTTTATTTTTTTTAAAACATATAGTTTTATTTTACATTTATACACACCCAGAAATAGATGGATCCAATTATAAATTTTACATACAATACAGAATCAAAAATAGTTTTTTTATTAGAAAATAATAAAACTTCTTTTTTGAAAAATTATTAATAGGAATATAAATTAGCTTTATGGTTTTTAAATATATTAATTTATTCATTAATAATATATAATTTCATGAGAAAAAATTAAATAATTTTGTATCTCGTATATATCATGATGATTTTCTAAAAGTTATGATATATTTAAAAACATTATATTTTATTATTCACTAAAAATTACCTTTTTCAAGAAACATATAACCATAGTATAACTTTTATATAATTATTCAAAAAAATTAATCACGTTTAATAAAATTTATATTCATAAAATTATTTATTTACTAATAAATTAAAATAATATTATACAGAGAAATAATATTTTTTTCTAAAATAAGTAATATTTATTTTTTATTAGTAATTTTATAACTATTTTCATTAATTATTATTTCTTATTTGATTAATATTAAACCATAAGATATATTTTAGAAAATGTTTTAATAATTATGGTATTATATTACATATAAAGTACTATAAAAAATAATTTTTTACTATATAATATAAAAGGTACTTTATAAAAATGAATTCTATACTAATTTTATTTAAATGATTAAATATATATTTTTATGACAATATAATATATATTTTTTAATTGTTTATGGACCACTTAATGGTTAGGTTTCAATTTCAATCGTCAGTTAGTGTTTCACTAGTCATATAATTATGATAATTCGAATAACCTTCCCTTATTTCCATCATTTTTTTTCATTCAACCAATTTCCTATCAATGTTATTCAAATTAAAAAAAATTGAAATTACAATATTGTTTAAAATATATTTTCTTATATGATTAATTATTGTGTGTTTTCTATTTTTCTTGGAAAATATAATGAACAAAATGTTAAATTTCAATTAATGTTACCCATATGTGTTTATTACCCCCATTGTAATTATTATAATTACAAAGAGAGTAATTATAGATAAAATTTAATATTTTATATTTATCTAATAACATATACTTTGGTTAATTATTTTTGGAATATGATTTTTTTACTGAAAATTATAATTAATTATAATATATATATATGTGTGTAGATATATAAAATTACTCATATTTTAAAAATACAAGTCATTACATTCTACCCCTTTTTAAATTGAACCATAAAATTCGATGACAAATTGGAAGATAAAAATAGATGATAATACTATTATTTAATTACATCATTATCTATCCATGATTCCCCATTATACTTATGATTTAACTATTAGTCATCAAAATTATTAGTGGTCTTATTTTATGTCACATTATCCTTGAGATCCCTGATTTCCACTAGCTTTTGCTCACAGGATATATCATGATCCATTTGTACTAGCTCTATTTTTTCTATATTAACTATTAAGTTATATATAAACCATATTATTTAATTTATATAGGTTTGGAAGGAGTCCAATTCAATATGTCACGGCTCTAATAAATCATGGAATATCAAAGTGTCATATATAATTGGGAATGATCATCCATTCTTTAATAACAACAAAAATATATTCCAGGGAAATGTTATTGGATATAAATTATCCTATTATCAAATTTTTTTGGATCATTGATTATCTACATAACTCTTTTTTTACATGGATATATTTTGATGTCTTGTTGAATGGTATTGGCCTACTCTAAAATTTATTCTACCAATTAGGGTCCAAAAAATATTTCAATATATAACATCTCCCCAACATGTCGGATATCTGTATTTTCATCAAAAAGGGAATGATATGGTGAATTTCAATTCTTTTGTGTAATGTATTTTTGAATAGGTACTCAATCAGGGGAAGATATTCGTTAATAACTCATTTTACGTCTATAGAGTGTGATTTGAGCTCACACCTAATATTTTGTATTATCTTCCAAAATTAACCACATTTATTAGTATGATATATTATGTGGATGTTTATATCCATGTTATTTCCTTTTAAAAGAACCTCCAAAATATTTAGTGAACCCTGGATATCAATCAGAGTCATTATAGAGTGGTTCCCCTTGAATCCTTAACGAATAATTAATATATATCATATCAATAATATCGAGAATAATATATTCATCAATAGTGATGAATTAAGAAGATTTTTTTTGAAAATTCACCATATACTATATGGATTTTGTTAATTTGGATGTATTTGGAAGACCTATGACTATTTTAATGGTTATATTATTTCATTTCCATGTTGGTATAGTCATTGTTTGAAACATCTCCATAAATTGTTATCATATAGTTTTTACACTTAATCATGATAAAACATTTATGTATATTGAAACATATATTTCCTTTTTTTATTCCCACCATGTTGATTCAGAAATATCCTTATATGTCATTGTTCTTCATCTGTGGATAAATAATGTTGAACTATAAGCATATTCCAATAGTAATTTCTTTATCGGAGGCTATAATTGAACACATAATAAAATCATATATCATAAAATTCATCTTTATCAATGTTAAACTCTAGGATTTTCAAATAATTTAATTATTACACGTTATATTATATTTACACAACATCCATTTGTTCGTCCTTAATCTCCTCCATGATATATTATTTATAAATAAATAGAATAATGTCATATTTCATTGATTCTTTTATGATTTTCATATCAGTCCTTTTATTTTCAAAGTGTATTGGAACCCATTCAATATATATCATAAATGGTGTTATAGGGTATTATATATATATACATATAGATATATATATATACCTTCGACACAAAATTTTCTTTTCCATCATCATAATTTATTAAGTCATAATAGACTTTAATCATCTCTATCCATTTTTCATTTCCACATTATGATCTCTATTTATATTAATATATAATTCAGACTTATTTGATCCATATATTTTTTTATTCTCCTACATCACTGATTATTTACATGATTAAAAAACAAGTTATATTTTTTGTTTCAAATGATACATTTTCTATTGAAAGTAGCTTGTACATTAATTGAATGTATTTCCACTAAATTAATTTGTAGGACATGATTATGGTGAACTGAGATGATCTAATGAATAATAAAAACCTCCAGATGTTTCACATCAGGATCTATATATTGGATTTAGTTTGAGGAAGGATATGTGTTTCTATGTTGTATTAAATTATTATTAGGTCCTGATGCACTGTGGAAACAATCATAAAATTGGGAATGTTCTCCCAATATTTTTGTAATTAACTCAAAATAAAATATAATTCTAATGTTGGAGTTTGATAAAATTTTACACATAAATTTAACCCAATATTTCAAATATTGTAAAATATAATATTTATGGAAAATTATAAAACAATAGAACACAAAAAATTTAAACACTAGTTAAATAATGAAATCGCGTTTAAGCCTATAAAAACTTGTTTTCTAAGATTTCATTTGATGGTAGCTGCCATTTTTTCATAAATAATATATTATTTTGATTATTATCAAAAAATATTCATTATTTATAGATTATCATTATTATATGTTCGATCATGCATGAACATTGTGCTTCATTATTATGAAGAATTATGATTCTAATCTGATTGATAGTAGGATTCTATAGCTTGGATGATAGAGTTGATCAAACCAAGGGTTAAAGTTTTCAATCTACATTAAGTTATATTTTTAACTGGTATGATCAATTATAGGATTTCCTAAAAATTAAGTAAATTATCCATTCCTAATCGTTTAATGAAGAATTGGCATATGGTAAATGATTTTTCGTTTCTAATTACAGTGATTGAGGGATTTCACTTATTCTAATAAATACAAGATAGTTTTAGGTTTACAAAATCTCATACCACATTAGATTATATCATGGAATCTTGTGTACTAGAAGGGATTTGATTTAAGTAATATCGTTTAAGGGATAATAATATTTTGATCTTTAACTCTTTGTTTTGATTACATTGTATTTTGATTTTATATTCGTTTTTATTAATACATTTATTAGTTTCAAAAGTAATTATAATTAGATTAAACCAATATTTATATTTTTTTCACAAAAAATATATGATCCAATGTAGTTGAATCATTTCAACATAAGGCCTTATTGGTATAAAACAATTATGTATAATTTTCAAGTCAATTGAATCCCACTAACTTTTATATTGTTTTACATTCCTTATTATTGATGGAAAAAATATAGTATCATAGAAGATCTCTGTGTCTGATGATGACCATAATTTATTTTTGTTTTCTTCCTTTTTTCATTCATCATTTTATTCAATATTTTAGAAACTAATTTCATAGTTGAAAAAAATATGGAATGTCTTCTTGATAGTATGATGGATAATATAAATCTTAGTAGAGAACATATTTTTTATAGGATTTATAATTATTATTATAATTATCCTATGATGAAATTTTTTATTAGTACTATAGTGAATTTTTTTTTTATAAAATAAATGAGATACCAAAATATCATTTTCCCCACGATATTATATGTCAGAATATCATATGAAATATTTAGATTAATAAATTTTTTTTGTTAACTTGTTATTAATTTTTATATACACAAGTCTTCTCATGAGATAATAAAACCGATTTCGAAGAAATTGAATTATAGAAATTTCAAAACAATGAATGTTCATTAGTGTAAGAGAGGTATTCTTTAATATTGTTATGTGGTCTTTTATTTTTTAATAAGAGTGTCAATAGAGGTAATAAAATAGTGTTTCATGAATATTGTTAAAATATTTCAGCCACATGGATAGAAGGATCTTGTGGGAAATAATGTTGTAGAAAGGATTACTAATATATTTTTAATAGAGTGGAAATAATATGGATTATCTATATATGATATGAAATAATTGACTAAATTTATAATAGATAACATTATTGGATCTCTTATGCAATACACAATTCATTTGAAGAGAGATGGTGTGAAATATATAATACGGTATGGAGTGGAATTTTCATATACTTTTGATGCTAGTAATTTCTATGAATGAAATTACTGATCTCTTAATACTCAGACTACTACCTTAAATAAATTTTTTATTCATCATTTTGATAGTAGTAATTCAGATTCTACTGAGAATAAAAATTATATACTACATAAATAAATGAATAAAATTATTGGTGGATATAAAATTTGATGTGATTATAAAAAAACCAAAATTAACCTCATGTGAAGAAAGTATCCTATGAGATGATTTTTTTATTTGTGTAAGAATTCATGGAATATTAGAAAATAATTTCCAAGGATTAAAAATAATGTCTATTATGGATGAGCATATTGTTTGAGAGTGGTGAATGCATAAAAATTATTAAATGATAACAGTTGTGATACTCTATATCAATCATCTACTATTGAATGTGGATGTAAATTTGATGATATTCATTTGAACTTTTAGAATGTTCTATGGAATTACATTTTATTCGGAGTATGGGAAACCCATATTTCACTTTCTAAAATTTATTTAGGGAATAAAATTAATTTTAAATTGAGTGATGATTAATGTATTTTTTATCAGAACATGATTAAGGTATTCTAACAATTAAAGATATTAGTATATATATGATACACATGAAATAATTAAATAAATATTAATATAAAATTACGATCTCTCTAATTACATGATATATAACATGATATAATACATTTAATTTCAACTATTATAACAAAATTTAATCAAACTTTTATTTTAAGTTTATGATCAATTCCAGTTTATTTCAAATATAATTTTCTGAGGAAATTTGAACGACTATATATTTAAAATGACATTATATGATGAAGGATGTCTCATTAATATTAGGAATGATATATTTACCAATATATGATTGGAAGGAGCACACATATTATCATCCAATTATCATGATAATTGTTATATTTTTGACAGCAAAAATTTAAGTTATTGGAATTTACCATTGCAAAGTGTTGTGGGAGACTTATCATGGATTTGGAAGATTTTTTTATATTACTATAATATTAAAACCCTTATTAAACATTCTTGGAATGATAATATAATGAATACTTTTTATAACATACATAATTATTCCAATTTCTCCTACTCTTGTCCATGTGGTATGCATTATATTTAATGTTTTGACCTATCTAAGTGAATATAAAATACTAAATATTTATAGATAGTTCACATGATTCATTTTGGTCCCACATAACCTATATGTATATGACGAAAAAACTATTGGTATGAATTTATTTTTGTCTAGAATAGTAAAAAATGGGTTTATTTAATTTCTCTTTAATTGGAAAAACTCGTTATTTTTAAAGGATTTTGAAACATTACACTAAAATCACAGAAACCTACCTATGATCAACATTTAGATTTACCGGGGTAGAGAGTTCGTATACTCTAATTTTCAAAATTTTAATAGTGAAAATTTTCTAGTTTATAATTTCATAGAATTTAGGACTCCACATCAGACCATTGTAGGTTAATGATGAAATATAACTCTTAAAAAAATTTATTATAAAATGTTGAGTGAATACACACAACTATATATTTTTGGTATGACAATGTGAACTGTATAAACTATAGTTTAAATTATTTTATGTTATGAATGATTTTAGGTGAAAATCCTTTTGAATTATGGAATTGTTGTACCATAGTGTTAATGGAATTAAGGTCCATATATAAAAGGTATTTATCCCGAATACAGATAATAAATTACATAAATTTGATATGATAGTTGATGAAGGAATTTTCCCTGGTTACTCCAACAATAGTATGTCCTATTGACTATCTATCAAATGAAATTTCTTGTTAATGACAAAGAAAAAAGAATTTAATGAATTTAATTCTTATTATTTATTAAAATTTCCCAATATAAATCCAATAGCTGGTTTTTTAAAAATACCCACTATTTTTTACAATAAGTAGATCCACAACCCCTAATAGTAAATCTGAAAGATGAAATTTTTACAAAACTTCTTTGTCTAGAAGTAATTTCATTCAGAAATTGAAAATATATTATTAATTATTATGAATCTTTTTTTACCATGAAACCAAAAAATAGTAAGGTATATCCTACTAATAATAAAATTAGTGATGTGAGTCAATAGATAAAAACCAGGAGTTATATAAGAAATTAATATTATTACCATCAGTTAATATCCTTATTCGAACCTTAAATGAATGAAAATCATGTGGTAATAAAATTTGGAAAAGGTACATGAGTTAAAATCATTATTTTTTTTGAATATAACCATGCATGTACCTTTTCTAGAACTCGTATTGAACTTCTAGTGATTGTATTTAAATGGGTCTTCTAAAACAAATGTGTTTAAAATGATTTATATTTTTAGAATAAATAAATACTCATTAATTAATGGTATAATGAATAATAATGAGGAAAATATTTTGAATTTTTTAATCTCATATCAATAATCAAGACTATAAGGGTAATAAATGACTTTATATCTCACTTAAATTCTATTATTTTTCAAATTTAAATAATGAGTTAATTTCATAACTAATTTTTGGAGGAGATTTTCTTTGAAGATAATTCTCATTTATTTATGGTGCTAAATTTCATGAACGTGTTTATAAACATTCAAAGGAGTACTAGGTAATTATATAAACACATATATCATTGTTTGAACATTAAACAATATTCATAGATCAAAATTATTTTCTTAATGTTGTAGTGGACAATACAATAATTTATAATAATTTTTAAAAGGCTCTTTTATTGTACAAATTTATGTTGATCAAAATATATCTTAATCAACACATAAAACCATTGTATATGGTGTTATAGAACTCAAGAAAATTAATTTTGATATGAGTATTTTTAGTGAACAAAACTACAGAATTTTATTTCATATCTCTCAGAAACCAAAGGAGATAATTTAAATCAATATTAATATATCAGAATTTTCTTATTTTTTTAAAAATTATTATAGAACATGTACTCTCTTTAGAAACTTAATCATACCATATAAAGAATAATTTGGGAAACAATATGATCAAAAACAATATAGATAAATTTTCATAAGTTAAAATACCTTATTTCAAGTCAAGGGGTTATTATATTTTTATTGTAATTATATATATATATTAATAAAATTATAATGGAATCAAATTTAATATAAGTGAATTAATTTTTTGGTTATAATAAAGGTACACTTGAACATAATTCATTTTAATCTTTTTGAACTGAATTTAATTATAATATAAACTCAAAAATTATCTTTGGATGATGTTGATTGGAGAGAAAATTAACATCTGGAATATTCAATTTACCAACCGATGTTTACGATTCATGGTTTAGAAAGATGTAACACTCAGTTTAAGTTACTCCAAATAAATTATAATATAAGGTAGTCAGATGTTGTTTTGATGAATCATTTTGGATGTGTCACACTCAGGACTATGGTAATAAATTAACATTATTTAGATGATATAATTGATAAAATGTGACATGAACCTATTCTTATTTTACATTCTTATAGTGGTTTAATGATTACACATCATAATAGTAACACAATCCAACTAATGGAATATGTAGTGTCTTTAAGTAGCAGTCATATAATAAGCATATTTTATGATACATGGGAACATGTATCCATTAAAAACCCACACTAATATCCCTTCTAAACAACTCATAGGTTATACTCATTAACACAACTTAGGTAATGAAAACAAAATAATGGGGTAATATTAAACACTCTGTAAAGGTAAAAAATCATCAACATGTAATGGACGGTTAGATCATTAGAATATACGAATACTTTATCATGGGAGAAATATCTTATTAAAAAGAATATAGATTTATTTGAGTTTAAAAAAATAACTACTATTAATGGAAGCAATAAATATGGATAAGTCATATATCACTGTATAAGGTGATACACACCTGAGATAATGTAAATAAACCATGGATCATAATACTTGGTATAAATATATGGATATGTATATAATTGAATCATAAATGCCTACTATAGAAATCAAATATTTGTAGAAATCATGAAATAGTGGGGTGAGAATAAGTACAAGTTTCTAGTAAAATTATTGAGGAGGAATCAGAACACGATTCCTATAGTAGAGGTGGAATCACAAACAAATTCTTATAATCTTATAGGGAAAATAAATACTTCCTAATTACCATGATTATAGTCGAGATGGAATCATTAGTTGATTCTGATAAACATAGTATAGGATACATCACTACATAATTCGGATAAAAATTTTGGATTACGCATAACCATTTAATTCTCATAACTAGAGTGCGGTGGGGTCCCAAACTGGTTCCCATAAACATATTATAGCATGAATCACTTCTAGATTCCCATATTCATCTTATCAGATATAAACCCATAATAATTTAATTGGAGGGATATATTGGACCAAACCTATCACATTGTAATCTCCCATAAAGTTATTTTTCATTAGTACATGAAAAATTTCATACCTCAAACATCATATCATTAACCAATGTAAATGACATGGGTTTCATGAATACCTTTTATAAGAAATTCTATATGAAATCAATAAAAATAATATAGATAATTTTTTTACAAAACATTCACAACATAATTTAAATATCATTAAGGTTGTTTTTATATATGAATTTGTTTCAGACCTTTGGATGATTACATTGAAAATTAATATGCTATACTGATTTTTTAAAATAAATGAATACTCGGATAAAATGTTTTCATTAAAATAAAATTCATGGGGTAGTTAAAAAAATTAAAAATCAAAATTTACAACCATAAGTGTGTATATTTATGAAATTTTTTTTAATATAGAGGTTCAATTAAAAACATATATCATTAGATATAAAAAACAAATGATGACTTATTTTTAAAAAAAATTCCTTTAAATTACAGTATTAAATATATAATTATTTTTTAAAAAATTTCTTTTAAAAAATATAACAATATTTGATTTTATAAAAAAAAATATTCAAGAGTTAATATCATTTTTAAACACATTTTAAATAATGGATGGGATTCTTCAAAAAGAAGAATTACTATATTGAGATAGAACACATAAAAGTATTTTTAGTAATCATTTTTACCATACTCAAAAAAATGTTTAGTTATGAGACATGTTAAAAATTAATTTTCCCCTTAGTTTATGATAATCTACGAATAAACAAATCATAGGGTGGAAAAAAATATTCCTAAGGGAAATAATACCAAGAACAATACATATAACTGAAAAAAATTGTTAAGTTAACAGAGACCCTTCTAGCCCAATAATCCTTTGAATAGAATGAAATATAAGAAATATGATATTTATTATCAATCCCTGTTAATTTAGTGAAAAAAAATATATAGGATGTGGTTTAACCAATTCAATGATATCGTAGTGCACAATAAAAAATATTTCTCATTGAATTTAAAGTGAGATAAAAAACTCCTTACCTTGTATTCACAACTACACAAATATGTTGTAAACTCATCGATAATAAAGAAAAATTAATTAATAACTTATTCCATAATAATTTTCATATCTATAAAATTTTTAATGATTGTTTTGTAATATTTATATATATATATGTCATTTATCATTCATTTTCAATATCTTTGTGAGTAATCCTGATTAGTTTGAAAGGTTTTTATAATATCAGTGTCATTCTTCATTATCCCTCCTAGGTTCCAAATTTATATAATCTTCATGTTGAAATAATCATTTTTTTAAAATAAATTCACAAGTTCAATTTAATTAGGAAAAATACATGTATATGGTTTTTCATGAAAGAAATAATGATGAGAGAGTTTTGACATGTTTAAGTATTGGATGATGATATATTAGTAAATAATTGAAATATTAATAAAAACATTATAGAATGATATAATCATGTTAAAAAAAGTATTATTAAATTATATTACCATTATATAACATTCCTTAATCATTCATAGTTTAAACATTATATTATTGTTAATATCGGTCGTAAAAACTAACCAATACCGGAGAGTATTATAATAACTATAGTGGTAATGGAATTTTTTTTATAATTTTAATATAAATTTTAAATACATTTAATCATATCAAAAATATAATTTACCATCACCATATTTATTCATAGAACCATCCATCTTAGGTGGGGATGAATATTTAAATTCAATGTTTGTAGAGGCGATATGTCACACCTAAACGTGATTAATTAATTATTTTTTCTATGAATGATATGGAATGAGGGAACATGTTAAATTTCCATTGATGAATTATTATTTTTAAATATTAAATATAATAATTTATAAAAATTGTCATTTATTACTTAATATGAAAGGTGGTGATGAAATATTAACTATATCACTTTATGATGGTGGTAGTCTGCACATATGCATGATCAATGTTGTATTGTATATCATAGTGGATGTATGGGGTAAAATAATGTGTAAAAATATAATATAATAACATATAAATATATTAATAAAACGAGTTGAATTATTTTATAGTGGATAAATTTTTTTTAAGAGGATGATAAAGAAGAAAAACTATGGATTATGAAAAAACGACATTGAGAGCATGAGATTTATCTACGAAATATCCATATAAATGGATGCCTTGGAATATAATATTGGGAAAAAGCATATTAAATTTAGATAGGGTTATATTAGTTAAAATTATTAGATTTCCAATCTATAAATCTAATTTATTGGTGGGGCACAGAGGGGTGAATCTGTTCCATTTATATAGGTATAAGGAAGAATTATTTTTGGAGTACCCATTACATTTCCATAATGGAATATTACAATTCATGGATAAATGGTCCAAAATATTGATTATATTATTCATTGAGAGTTATATAGAATAGTTTCCTCCCTGACACTCATTTTTTAGAAAATATGTAGTGATTTATGGCTTCTTGTATTTTCTTTTTAACTTTTACCATAATATACTTTTACCGTGATAATATATTTTTGACCATTGTATTAATTTCAATTAAAAAAATAAAAATTAACATATAACATTTTTCATAAATTATGATATATATTTTATAAATAATTTTATCTAAAAATATTATCTAGGGAGTAAAAATTGTAATTAAAAAAGTCATACATAATGTGTAAAAAAATACATTTAAAAAATTATTTTTTGAGTATAAAATATATTTTAGGTGAAAATTATCAACTTTATAAACATTAATGAAATAAATAAGTTTATAATATTAAAAATATATTTTTATGTCTCTAAAATTTTTAAAATACTTAATTTACAAATAAATATTATTTATTAAAAGAAAATACTAAAATATTTTTTAAAATTTGGAAAAACATTCCCACATCTTCCAAAATATAAACATAGGTTTACTATTTTTTAAATAAAATAAAAAATTATATATAACTACTCCTTAAATATATCATAAATAAAATTATTTTCATTATAAATGTTTCTTTCTATCCCATATATTGATAATGTTCTAAAATTTACAATTTTTGTAAAATAAATATTTTTCAGAAATAAAATAATATTTTTAAAAAAAAAATTACAAATAAGAAAAAATATATATGATTAATCCCAAAATATATTTCGTATTTTCAAATTAAATTTCCCAAATTTATAAACATAGTTTTAGAAAAATATAATGGGATTCTGTTTTTATTGATGAATTTACTTTTAAAACATTATGTGTTTGTAATTGAAATTTTTAAACATTTCTCATCGATACTAATATTTTTATTTCTAATGGTTTAAATTATTCATAAAGTTTCTTCATAATATAAATCTAATATGATTTGGATCATTTTAATTTGGTGTTGTGTGTGAAATAATAAATTTCTATAATTATTTTTTAAAGGAATATTATATAGCAAAATACTAGGGAGATACATTCTCCCCCTTTTAATAAATTGTGTCTTAATTTTTTAAATTGTTCCTAAATAATATAATATTATTGGGTGTTCAGAAGATAGAAATGACTCAATATAAAAATTCTAATGCAGTCTTATCCTCACTGTCATTTGTATTGACAATGGAATCATCATTTTCAATATAATTGGAATGTAACTAATGTTAATTTTTTCCCTTCACCATTTATGAAAATACCTTAATATAGTTGTGGTATTTTTAATTGGATTTTTATACTCCACCACAATAGGTGGTTTTGGAGTGATGTTTGGATTTTATTTTCCTATTTTTTATATTTTTTGGGAATCCATGTCAAGAGATCCAATCCATTCATAATATCATATCATATTAAAGTAAATTAATTTTAATATTAATTTATAGGGATCATAATCTATTTAAAATATATTATAGTGAATTTATATACATGGAAAACATGAATTTCTTTCATAAAGTAACATTTTATAAACAATTCAACATATAGTCATAAAAGTGATGATATAATGTTTTAATAAACATTATATTTGTAAAGGTGTAGGTTCACCAAGATATGAATAAGACACTCATAATTCATGAGTGGGTGATAATTTTTCCCCATATAAAATTATTTTATAAACCCAGACACGTAGTTTTGGTGGTAGATTTATTCCTTTATCTGGGAGGTTGATTATTCCTATAATCATTATTTACCCTTATATTAGTTCATTGACATGAATAGTTTCAAGATGTTCCACATTAATGAAATTAAACAATTATTGGTACATTAATATTAAATCTATTTCCATTCATTATTTCTATTCAACTCTTCACCTTTTCTATTTAAAATGGTTTCTCTATGAAACCATTTTAAATAAATAAAACATCTCCTTGTTTCATTGAGAAATATTCCCTATTAATTCTTTCAATGTTATTTACATGACTAAAATTTAATAGTTCTTCCACCAACATATTCGTCAAATAATATTATATGTAATATAATCCTATATTCTTTGGTATGTTTAGTTGATTGGAATGATTAATGTGGTTAATCACAACAAAATATTAATGAGTGTAAATAACAATCATATTTTAAAAAATTCTTCATTTTCACATGGTTTCATAAAATATAAATTAATTTATTATCCATATATTCATTATTAAAATGGTTCCTACTAGTTCATTTAATTTCTCAAATGGTATTACAAATAAAAATTATTACATTCTACTCTATCAAATCCAAAAACACTCCTTTTTCTATGTAGGTTTCTTTGTTTGGATTTTATCATATTCACTATGAGAATTAATCCTTAGTAATTACATCTAAATTAAAAATAATTAATCATTGAATATCCCCTAGGAGTCTCTACCTCACTTTGTAGTCAAAGGTCCACACATCAGGCATGACAGTGAATATTATGTTGACACTCATCCTTCCCATTTTTGGGTGATAACCTCAATGTTCATCTATATCAATGTTTCATCCACTTGTCAGTTTCCCAACATGAAATAAATTTATTGGAAACCCACACAATCTAAACATTTCAAAAACAACAAAATTTAATCCAATAATTTTATTTATCACTAATACATATAACTAAGGTTTTAAATTATGTTACCCCATCCTAATCCACAATATAAAGAAACCAATACATAAAAAATCAATGCATTATATCCTAAAAATTGAGGCATCGCTGACCTTCTGTCAGACCCCAACCTTAGATAATCATTTTTTATTTTTTTCTCCATCTCAGGACTTTATAGATGAGGTTCGGGTTGGGACCTATTCAAAAATTTCCAATTTTGTATGATTTGGTTAGATTTAGTCCTATGTACAGGAACCACATAATTAATAAAAACCATGTGGTAAGCCCGGGTGCCTGTGCAGAATGTCAACAAGAATTTTGTAAGTTACCATATAGTTTTATCACAGTGGAAAAAACCATGTCTCATGGTCTTGTGTCAATTCTTATTGTGGGAAGCAACTTCCAAATGGTTTGTGCACTGTCGCACAAACCCTATAGTATATTTGTGTGATTGGTGGGAAGAGAATACCTTATGGTTGGGGAATGGTTTGGTAAACCTTGTGAATGAAATGTGTAGTCATTTCATGTCATTAAAATTATAAAACTCTATTTTTTCTCTTCATCCATTTTATCCAAAAATAGTGATTCCTCTACCCCTCTCAGTTTTCGCACGACATGGGTTCCAAAAACACCATTCACTTTGTTCATCCTCCCTCTATGATGCTCCTCCATTTATTCCAAGGTATGATTTTAGGTTTTCTTGGATATTCATCATCTATTCCTCCTATCCCATATCTATTCTTGGTTTCTTTTCAGAATTTCTATGTTGGTCAAACCCTAGATTTTAGGTTTTGTTTGTAACTCAATTTTCATTTGTGTTCAATGGTGAGAGATTGGTCCATACGGCTTAGATATCCATCCTTTGAGAGTTTTACAACATCTTCACACTAGAAATGTAGGTGTCTCCATTCATTTTCTTTAAAAATCCATACAATTATGCTTTAATAGTTTCAATTATGATTTATATATTAATCTCATACATATGATTTTGTTCAATATCATATTATAGTGTTCTCCAAATAATATAAATTGTTAAAAATGGTTTTTGTAGTTATCTTTCATACACGACTCGTGTATATAAACCAAATGTGTTTGGAAAAATCTAAATTATTTTTAAAAGGAATAATTGGGTTATTCTGTAGTATTTCCCTTTAAAAATATTTTAGTAACATGGTTGGATGGAAAATTGGGCATTTCTTGTAGAACTTGTAGATTTTTGGGGGTGTGGTTTGTGTGTTGTTTCAAAGGATTCCCATAATGTTTAATGCAAGACCCCTTGTTTTTTCAAATAAATTTAATATGTAATGCATGAAACACTTAGCCTCTACAAAACACCACTTGGTTAAAACCTATCTAATAAACATAACTTTTGTACCTATATGATATGAATTTTAAAAAACTGATATACATGATTACGTTCAGTATGATATTTATATTCAGATAAAACAGAGTATATTTACTTGTAATTTGTAACATTCACCTATGAACTATAATATTAATTGTAATATGAAAATTAGAAATAGTAAACCATATTATTATTTTATTATCTTGGGGTTATAATATAATGATATATGATTAATTTTTCAAGGTGACATAAATATAATTATATTTTTCATATTATTTATTTTCAAATAATATATATTTTAATTGAAAAAATTAATTAATAATGTTAAGAAATATATTTTCAAAAAAATGTGTTCATTTTTTAATTCTACACATCGAAAAATGGTTGGGTGATTTTATGGGATTTTTCTGAAATTCTCAATGTTTTTATGAATTGTAAAATATAGTAATTTTCCATATATATACATTATTAGAAAAATTCACTATTCTAAGAATCTTTGCTGATATAAGGAAATTTTTTTCGAAATCACGTGAACTTATTACTGTTATGGTTCACAAGAATCAACCATATTGTTTGTCTTGAGGGATATAATTAAATAATTAATAAGATAATAAAAAATCAATCTTCTCCTCCACTATAAAAAACCCTCTCACTCCCTCTTCTCATCACTCCACTATGCCTTGAAGCTCCTAAATGTTCTTCAGAAATACCCTTATCTAGTCACTCCCCACTTCTAAGATCTCTTTTTCTTGTAAAAAGTCCAAAACCCCTTCCTGTAAAGAGTTTCATAAGGAGGTGGATTCAAAAGGTAAATTCACATTCTATTTCATTATATTTATTTTAAGTTCTGTTCTATTGTTATTCTCTGTAAATTTATTCTGTCCAATTGATCACTATAACTCTAGTATCATCAATATATTGGAATTAATCGATGTTAATGTAATAACCATTGTGAATCTACTTACTCTTTATCCCTTTTATAAATGAAGTTATCATCCGTGAGGTTCCAATTTCGAACCATCATGGATGATGACGTTTCATTCTTCAAATGTTCCTACATTAATGTTCATGAAACCATCTTTATGGTTGAAACAGACTATAATATATGTATTATAAGCTAATTAATACTCAATAACAACTATATGTAAATATTATTAACTCCATATTACAAAACTAGTTCATAATAATCCAAATAATGCCAAATAGACTATGTGATTGTCATTAATATTTCATCCCATTATTCATCCTCATACCATGTAAACACATGATATATATTACCATTAACACTTATGTATGTTCATAAATAATATATAATTTCAATTATATAGAATTATATACATTCCACATGAACTTCCATACTCATATAAAAATATACTGATCTTGAAAACCAAGGAAACAAGCACTCCAGAATGACGAAATTTAATCTTATAACATATCAATAAAAAAATAATGACCTTAATAAAATTATTATAAATTAAATTATTTTATAATTGTATTTTTATTATTTTTATTATAAATTCTAAATTCATATTCCATGACCATAACATCCAGAGTGGAACACAAATAGACTTATGGGAAGGGATTTCTACCTAAACCTCCATTTTCATTCAGGTTACTCTTATTATCTACATATCTCAATAAAATTATTATTTATTCATATTTACTCCTGATATATTATATTATAATGATATTTATATGTACGAAACCTAATCAAACTTTCATTTATGGGGAGTTATATGTTTTAAAGAGATAGTTAAGAAATTATTCCTGCAATTCAAGCACAAATCAAGGGAATTTCTAAAATTCTTACATATTTTCAATGGTATATGATAATATGTTCTGGGAAACCATTATATTTATGAAATAAATCATTTTATTATGAAAATAATAACTTTTATAACTTCTGGTTTTATACAATAATTTTTTCCAAAATTACACTTCTTCTCAAGGTAAATGAGTATTTATCTCAACAATTACATGATGATTTTATAAGAGTATCTTCATATATTTCAAAACCCTTGCTAAATATGATTTATTACTGAGATTAATGTTTCATGATATCATATAATATATTAAATTGAGTTTTTTATGATTATTTTTACTATGGATGTTCTTTAATATAACCATTCACCAATTTACTCTGAATGGTTAGTGTTTTGGATTAATGTTCGCGGAATGTTATTTAAATTTCATATATTACTTTTAATATGAATATATATGTTATTTATGTTTATCCCTATTCATATGAGAAATTAATTGTACTTTTTATGAGTTTGGTAGGTCGTACTATAACCCCTCATTTCATCGGTAGGTCTCATGAGACAAACTATAGTCTTGACACCATGCCTTGAAAAAATGATTATTTATGGCCCTTGCATAAGGCATTGATTATATGGTTCTGATGTACCAAATTATGTATTCCATCATTATGAAACTATTAATTTGAATTTCATGAGTCTATTCACCTAGTATAATATCCACAATCATGATATATTATGGAAATATTTATTCAGCTCTTATTCCTACCCTAATGTGTTTAAGTTCATTTTTAAAGGCATGTGTTTTTAGTTATTCACCATTCCTAATGTTTATGTTTAAGATAATATTATGCAGTATATATTACCCTTACTAGGAATTTTATCTCACCACTTTCCTATGTTTCATTTTCTCACACTATTATGAAGTGTTTTGTGGATTTCATACAGGGATAAACTTATTGTTTCAGATGTTCCAAATAAAACATAAATGTTGTATTTCTTTTCAAGTTTTAATGATGAACATATGTATGTATCTTGTTTCTAGACCTGCTAAACAACATGGTCCATTGGGAAGCATATTATATTATTATATTCCATTATACCAAAATAAGGGACCCACTCTGAGAAATTGGGTTTGGGTCCTTACATTTTGTAACAAATGATGTTTAGTAGAAAAAATGGAAACTAGATTAAGGAAATGTTGATTAGGGAACACATCCCTATGATTTTTTGGAGGATAAACATACAAGAACATCATGGTTTTCAGGTAAGGAATATATTATCTTGATCATTTTAGTAAACACATCATTATATGGATACTACAAGTGGATGTGGTTTCGGAACAAATGTTGCTAGGAGTAAAAAATCCGACATGGAGTTTCGAGCATGACCCAGTGTATCCTAGTACATGAAAATGGGCCTTACTGCACACCTGTTTTGAAAATCCTGGGGGATAATCTTATAATAGTTAACATTTTTATTATAATCCATTATGGAGAATTTAAATGAAATTTTTTTTTTAATGAAATTATATTAATTGATATGGGATTATCCATGCATAGGATTTCAATTTATGCTATGTATTTTTCTATATTGAGATTATACATTAGGATTCCAACCCTAATTTAGTGTATGTCATTATCTAAAAATTGTGCACAGTGGAAGAAATGGAAACTGTTTGAACATGAGTATCCCATGTAGGGATTTCCCTCTGATTAAAGAGAGTGATGTTGGCTCTGGAGCAATGGCTGGTTCTGAGCAACTTATAACTATACTAGGACAACTAACTCATTGTAAGAACAATAACCATACCTGTATGGAGAATCCCGATCCACAACATGGAGGAGCACTATTGTATTTCTTTATGTGATTAAAACCATTATGATTTAATATCACAACAAAACCTTTCATAGTAGAGTAGTGGATATATTCCATGGAAAATATTTTTCTCACTTTTGGATGTAATGAAAAATAAATGGTTTTCATGGTAGTTTATCATGTATTTGGTGATATGGATCAGTGGTTGTCGGTAATCCAAGGAACAACGGTGGAGGAAGAAAAATAATAGATGTGATGGATGGAGTTTAATGAAATATTTTTAGAAAAATATTTTCCGCACAAGCAATGTGAGGATACGGAATAGAAATTCATGAATCTGAGGAAAAAGAAGGATACATGGTTTTTAATGTATAAAGCTAACTTCACAAGGTTATCAGACATGTCGAGGACAACATTCATAATCCGAGGAGAAAGATTTATCAATTATTTGATGGTTTAAAACTATTCCTGCGAAGGGCACTAGTCTCCCAATGTTTCTCACCATTTGAAGACATAGTCTCAAGTTCTATGAGGACAAAATAGTAATTTTATAAGTCTAATAACATTAATTGAATGAAAAAGAAGAAGGGGGATTCCAAAAACTATAGAAAAGGATATGAGTAAATGGGCAATAAGGGAAGTGTAAACCTTCTACCCTACAGTAATTATGGGAAGAAACACCCTCGAACATGCATGAGGAGAATGGGATTACGTTATAAGTACAGAGAAAAAGGACAACTATCTCAGGATTGTAAGGGGAATAAAGAAGATATGAATGTTCAATGATACAATTTTATGGATATGGGACATTATGTACATGAATTTACTAAGCATTAGGGATATTTTCTCCAAAGAAGGCCAAGGGAGAAAGTACAATCTTATTCGGTCACAACTGTGAATGTTGACATTCCTACTGATGTGATGGTAGGTATTTTAATCATTTCTCCAGACTTATCAAATGATTTATTTGATTATGTTCCATCACATTCTTTCATATCTTCCATGATTTCCATAAAAATTAGATATTTTCAATTTGATTTAATAAGAGAGTTATGATTCAAAAATCCTCAGGGAAGTATCATTACACCAATGTTGCATTAGAAAGTCCCCATCAATACATATAAAATTTCATTATCTACTGATTTTATTATCATACACATTATTTAATTTTGTATAATCATCGTTATGGATTGTATTTCAATCCAAGAAGTGAAAATTTATTACAAGAAGAAGGAGGTTACAATTTTTGCAGATGATGTGGTATCCATTATCTTTTGTATAGAAACATCACCATCTGATTCTCATCAAGATCCACACCTAGAAGATTTACTGAATTCAATTATTTGGGTGGAAGAGATTTCAATTAATATGGGTGAGGAAAAGAATGTTCAAATAGTGGTCGTACCTATTGTGCATGAATATTCTGATGTGTTTCCAGAGGACTTACATGGACATCCTCCAGAACGGGAAGTTAAGTTCTCTATTGATTTACATTTGCGTTCAAGGAATATATCAAATACTCTTTATATAATTTACAAATTTGAAGTAGTATAATTGAAGAAACAGCTAATGTAATTGAGTGATAAAGGTTTTATTCTTCCTAGTGGCTCTCCATGGGGAGCCCTTATTAATTTCGTTAAGAAGAAAGATAGATAGATGAGGTTGTGCATTAACTATAGGTAGATCACTACTATAATAATAAAGAAAAATTACCCCTACCTCGTATTGATGATTTTTTGTTCATCTTCATTGTGCTCAATATTATTAGAAGATTTCCCTTCAATCTGGATATAATCAGTTGTGTTTGAGGAAGGAAGAAATTCCAAAAACAGCATTTCGAACTAGGTATGGGTATTACGAGTTTACAGTAATGGATTTTGGACTGTCAAATGAACCCTATATTTTGATGGATCTAATGATTAAAGCTTTTGAGGAATATATTGATGAATTTTTTGGGGTATTTTTTAATGATATTGTTATATACAACAAAATCTATTAAGATCATGAAAATCACTTGTACACTATTCTGATAACTCTTGGAAGAAATAAATTATTTGGGATGTTTATAATGTGTGAATCTATATTAAATCAGTTTCCCTTAATGTCCACATTGTCAATAA
This sequence comes from Viscum album, assembly GCA_963277665.1. NCBI lineage: Eukaryota > Viridiplantae > Streptophyta > Magnoliopsida > Santalales > Viscaceae > Viscum > Viscum album. Next base: position 1,423,870,702 of record OY728151.1, read on the forward strand.
AGATGGAATTCCTGCTTATAATTCCAATACAAAGGATAAGATAGAATGGCTTACTCCAACGAACATAAAAGAGGTATGTAGTTTTATTATTTTATAGGGATATTATTGGAATTTCATTAATAAGTTCGCATGTTTATCCAAAAAAATAACCAAGATTACATGAAAAGGTGCTACATTCATTTGGAAAAAGGAAAGCGAGGGATGTTTTGAAGAATTAAAGATGATATTTGTAAAAGCTTCGATCCAAACCCTACCATCGATGAATGTTGGGTTGGTGATCTATAGTGATGCACCAAAGAAAGGACTTTTTTGCGTCCTTATTCATAATGATATATTTACTTCCAATGCATCAAGGTAGATAAATATTCATGAATAAAAATATCCAATTCTTGATTATGAGTTAGCTATTATGATATTTCCCTAAAAAATTGGTGACATTATCCCTATGGAGAAAAATGTGAGAAATATACCAATCATAATAGTTTAAAATATATATTCTCATAGAAATCACTCAACATGATGCAAAAGAGTTGTCTCAAACTACTCATGTATTATTATTATACCATATAATACCACCAAGGAGAGCCAAATAAGGTATCTGATGCATTAAATAGGAATAATCATGTAGTTTTGAAAAAAATGAGGATTTAAAAGGATAATTTGTACATAGATCTAATTTGTATGGATATGGGAATTATCAAAGAAGGTGAAACATCACTACTTTTCAAATTTTTTCCATACCATCTTTATTGGAAGGAATTAATGCTTCACAGTCTAATTAATGCTAAGAAAGATGGGAACTTGGATGACCTCATGTGTGACGATGGAATTATTAAATTTTGTGAGAGGTTATGTGTTAACTCTATACCATAGCATAATACAGAGTTATTGGATGATGGAAATAGCTTTAATTTCTCTATACACCAAATTAGCACTAAGATGTATAGTGACATGAAGGAAAAATTCGCGTGGGACAACATAAAGAGGTTAATTGCTGATTATGTATCATGATGTTTAGTCAATCAATAAGTGAAGGCCGAATTACAACATCATAGTGGAGTCATGCAACCTTTACCTATTCTTATATTAAAATGGAATGAAATCACCATGTATTTTTTCATTGTATTACCCAAATCACTATGAAATAATGATGCAACATTGGTAATTGTGGATCGTCTTATGATATCTACCCATTTTCTCGCTATAAGGGGAAATTTTCAACTGGAATGCTGAGCAAGATTCTATATCATGGATTTTGTGAGACTTAATAGAGAACCTCTCAAAATTGTTTTTGATTGTGATCCATTATTTACATCAAAATTCTGGAAAATTATTCAGAATGATTTGCATACTGAGCTTCAATTGAGTGCCTCTTATCACCCACAAACTGACAGGAAATCAGAAAAGATGGTCCAAACCATAGAGGACATGTCTAGATCTTTTTCACATGACTTTCTAGGTATATGGGATCAATATTTACATTTAGTTTAGTTTTCCTAAAAATATATAGTCCATTAAAGGATTCAAATTTAACCATATGAGTAATTGTACAGAATGATATATCATACACCAATTTCATGGGATGAAGTTGGAGAAAGGAAGCCTATGGGCCCAGATCTTGTGGAGGAAACATTATTAAAGGTAAAGACTAATAAATTCCATATAAAAGAAGCCTAAAGAAGAAAAATAATATATGTTGATAATCAAAGGAATGATTTGGATTTTCAAGTGGGAGATCATGTTTTCTTGAAAGTATCTCAATGGAAGGGTGTTATAAGATTTGGGACGAAAGGGAAATTGAGCCCTATGTACATATGACCTTTTTAAATTCTAGTGAGAATTAGATTTTTTTCATATCATTTGTCTATGACTCATAGCCATTCTAAATTACACAATGTGTTCTGTGTCTCATTATTAAGAGAGTGCATGCCTAGCCAAAAACATGTCCTCACTTATAAAGGTATAGAATTGGAACATGACCTATCATATTGTAAGAGCTTATCCATATTCATGAAACTAAATAACAAGAGTTGGGGAATAATATGACTCGAATAATAAATATACTTTGGAAAAATCATAAATTCGAAGACACAAAAAGGGATCCAAAGGAGCATATAATGGAGAACTACACCAATCATTTTGTGAGGTAACATTATATAAATTTTGAGGATGAAATTTTTGTAAAGAGGGGATAATGTAACACACAATGTTTTGTCAAATAAATATAATATTAAATGCATGAAACAATGAGTCTCTCCAAAAAATCATTTTTTATAACCTCTCCAATAAACATAATTTTTCCACCTATGTGATTTGAATTTCAACAAACAGACATACATCATTGGGTTCAGTATGATTCTTAGAGTCTAATAAGACAAAATTAATTTTTCGTAAATACTAACACACCCTTACTAATAGTATTATGAATTGTAATATGACCATTATGAATAGTAAATCATATTTTTATTTTAATGTCTTATGGAAATACGATAATATGATATGATTAATTTTTCTAGGTGACATAAAATGAACTATAGTATTAACATTTTTATTTTTCAAATAAATTATGATTTAATCTAAAACATAAATTTATAATATTTATAAAATTATTAAAAAAAATGGATTTCTTTTTTGAATTAGAAACATCAAAAAATGGTTCGGTTGAATTTTTGGGGTTTTCTAAAATATTCGAATTCTTGATCAATAGTAAAATATGGTAATTTACGGTTTATATAAATTATCAGGTAAATTCACTATTCCTAGAATCATGTCTTATGTAAGTATTCTTGGTTATAACTCACATGATCTTGTTACTATTATGGGTCAAATGAATCATCACTATTGGTCGTCTTTAAAGAAATAATAACTTAATGAATAAGATAATAAAAAATTACTCCTATCCTCCACCATAAAACCCCCACACTCACTATTTGATTTGCTCATATAAGCCTTAAAGCACCTAAATTTTCTACACAAATACCCTTTTTTAGTCACTTCCGCTTTCAACAGATCTTGTTCTTGCCAAAAGTCCAAAACCTCTTACCTTAAAGAGATTCTCTAATTGAAGAGGTAAATTCACAGTCTATTTCATCCAATTTCATTTGAAGTTATGTTGTATTATTATTATCACCTAAAAACCTCTGTTAAATTGATCCCTATAACCCCATTATAATATATATTATATAATTATACCATGATAATGTAAGAACCATTATCAATATACTTACTCTCTGTCCATTTTATAAATGAAATAATCGTGTGTGAGGTTCTAATTTACAAGCCTCATGAAGGACGAAGTTTCTTTCATCAATTACTCCTTAATTATTATAAAATAACCCATTTTATGGCTGAAAAAGACTATAATATATGTATTAGGACCTAATTATTTCTCAGTAACTATTATATGTACATATTATTAATTCATATGAAAAACAATGTCATAATAATCCAATAACAACCAAATAATCTTAGTGATTTTCATTAATATTTCATCCAATGATTCATCATCATACTAGGTAAAAAATTGATATATATAACCATTAACACATATTTCTGTTAAAAAATGATATATAATTTTAATTCTAATGAATTAAATCCTTTCCACATGAATAACCATACACATAATCAAATATACCTATCATGAAAATGAGGGAAACGATCACTCCGGAACAGTGGAATTCAATATTATTACTTATGAATAAGGTCATAAATGAACGTAATAAAATTATGATAAAAAATTATATGTATAATATATTATGAATTAATTTAATAATAAGTGAAATTTCATATTCTAGGACTATTTGTTCAATAGAAGATCACATTCGCACTTAAGGTAAGTGTTTTCTACCCGAACCTCCATTTTCATTTTGGTTACACACATTATCTTCTTACCTAAATTAATTTATTACTTGTTCATATTTACACCTCATATATTATGTGATAATTTTCAATATATATGTACCAACCATAACCCTAATTTCCTTAATGGGGATTTATATGTTTTAAAAGGATATTTCAAAACCTTTTCCAAAATACAAGCCCAATTCAAGGGAATTTCTCAAATTCATACCTATTTTCAAGGGAACTCTATAATCTGTTTTTGGAAAAAATTATATATATAAAATCACAAATTTTATTATGAAAATACTATCTTTCTTCACTTATGGTTATATACAATTATTTTTTCCAAAACAACTATTCTTTTCAAAGTAAAATAATATTTATCTCAAGAATTACTCGATGATTTTATAAGATTATATTAATATATTTCAACACACTTGTTGAATATTATTTATTATTGGGATTAGTCTATAATGATATCATACACCATATTTAATAGAATGTTTCATGGTATTTTTGACTGTTGATGTGATATCTTAAAACCATTCACTAATTTACTCTGAATAGTTAGTGTCTATGCTTAATGTTTGGGGAAAATGATTTACATTTTAAAAATTAGTTTCAATATGAATGTATATGTTGATTTTGTTTATATCCATTTATATGAGAAATTCATTGGTATTTTTATGTGTTGGGTGGGGCCCGCTATAGCCCCTCGGTGCATTAGTAGGTCTCATGAGACATACAACATCATTGGCAGAAGTCTTTGACAAAATGATTATTTAAGGTCTTGGAATGAGGCCTTGATGTTATGGTTATGATGTCTCGCATTATGAATTACATCATTATTAAACTTGTAATTGAATGTTTAGGAGGTTATTCGACTAGTATAATACCCATCAGCATGCTTTATTATGGCGTTTTTTATTCAGCTCTTATTCTGGCCATAATGTGTTCAAGTTCATTTTTAGAGGCTTGTGTTTTTAGTTTCACAATACCTAATGATTATGTTTATTATATCTACTGTATTTCATAAATTATAAATCATTTGAGCTGACCCCTTTATTATGATTCATTTTTTCAGGACATGAAGATGTGTATTTTGATTGACCTTCATGGATAATCTTATAGTTTTCGATGTTCCAATTAAAACAGATATGCTATATTTATTTTCAAGATGTCATGGTGAACTTATATATATATCTTGTTTCAAAAGATGCTAAACTACTTGGTCCTTTGTGATGCATATTCTTTGTTTATATTCTAATTTATTAATATAAGGCACCGACTTCGGGCAACTATGGTCATGTCCATACATTTAAACCCTTGTTTCCACCTTTGTAAATTATGTGAAATTGTATTTGGCGTTGTTTTGAAGGTATTTGGTCTTTTGTAATTGAACATGGATTTTGGTGTTTTCATGCATGTTTGGATGTGGAAATTGGATGGTGATACATCCATGGGCACCCAAATTGGAAGCATGGATAATCAGTGAAATGAATACGACACCTTAAAGTGATGTTTTCTTTGAACCATGGATTCTCAAATGGTATTTATTTCCCTATGTTCTTTCTAGAATTGGTTTCAATTTAAATCTTAAAATCCAATCCCATTTTGAACTTGAGATGTGTTTGGTTAATGTTTGGTTTGAAGATCTATTTGGTGTATTTTCTAGGATTAAAAACCTTACTCAAGGTTTCAATAGGGTATATTAAAAATGTATTTGTATTTGGGACTTAAGTTACCATTTGAAATTGTGAATATAAAAGTGGTGTTGATATAATTTTTGGAAATTGTTTACATATGGTTTTCAGGAATATTTTTTAGGATATGAAAACTCAAAGAATAAATTATTAATTTGCGTGTTTTTAAGGAAATGATTTAAATGATTAAATGATGTGCCGACCAGGTTGTAACCTTTCCAAATATGGTAAATATATATAGTGGGAAAATATATAAGATTAGTTTACCATGTTGGATTTTTTATAGTGGTTTCAATGTTTGTGGTTTGATTATATGGTTATGGTAGGTAAGATGAGTCACATGTTCGAGGGACACCTACTTACACAGTTTAATTTTTCCATGGGATCCTAGGTGTCTTTTAAGGGTTTATTTATTGTTGCTGATCAAACATAATTAGATAGGTTGGTATCCCTTTGATGTCGTAATGGAAAGTTGGGTTCTTATACTGATGAGACTAGATTAGGTAAGAACGTTGATTATTAACTCTAGAGATTCATCATATGCCAAAAAGTGGTTCTGAACTGAGTATGTCCAGGAATCACTCTAGATATGTTTAGGAAATCACATGGTTACTATATATGATTGATTGTTTTTATTTCTCGGTGCTTTTTTTTCATCCTATACTACTATTTTATTTCCATCACAGTCCAATATTGTTTTACCTAGGAATTTGGGTTAGTTTTTGGGAATAAAATGATAACCAATTTTAGAAAATGGGATTTGATATTTTTTGGCTTATTAAGAGTGATAAAATATTTTTTCTTCAGAAAATGTGAAAAAATAAATTTTTATATGTATTTCAAACTATTATTAATTGATTGTTTTCATGAAAGGAAACTCATGGATTCTATGGTGGATTCCTAATCAAATATCTAGCTCACACCTTACATTTACCACTCAGTGATGATAGACCCATGCTATTTTTCATGTTTAGTTTATTTATGAGGTTTTAATGTTCTTGTTCATGTCGTTGGAGTAGTTGGACGTGTGTATGGTGGTGAAAATGGTTTCAAATTTAGATTGTATTGGAAAAGATTTGGTCTTTGTTTCAGTTTCTAAATATCATATTTATGTTTGTAACTGAAACAATTTATTATATTTACATAGGAGTCTATTTATGGACATTTTTTCAGCCATAGTTTGGCTATTTTATTATTTGATCATGTATATTTTCTAAGATGTTATAATTACAAACTGGTTTATACTTGATTCCCAACACTTTTTGCAAGCCCATAGGGATCGAGAAAGCCCTTCGATCCATGTTTCCGACTGGCTTGGGTGTTGGGTCAGAGGTATCTTAGCCTCCATTTTGATGAAATTGTATTAGAGTTTTCCATTTTTATTGGGTGCTTCTGGTAGATGGATATTGTTAATTTAGGGGAACATAGGTAGTTGATGCATTGGTCTTTGATAACCACCACTCATGAAAAGACCTGAGTCATCAAGGATAGTTCAAGATTTGAGTTTGATGTTGTTTTTTATTATTGGGGAATGACAATAGTAGTGAGTCAGTGTTATTTGTTGTCCTCACAAGGAGTAGTGTCCCATGTGGTGTCTCAGTACATATTTTAATCTCCTCATAGTTGTTTATTATTTCATGGGGCATGTACCACTACCATGTAATTTTGTTATGTAGTACTAATAATTCAATACTCTGGATTTTTGGTGTATGTTGTGAATCATCATTGTTTCGGTCGGTGAATGTTTCATTTTGCAAATGAATGTGGTTTTTAAATGGATATTTTCTATTTCATATTTCATTAAATCGGTAAATTTAGTTTTAAAGGGAATTTTTATTCATTGATTTTTTTTGTGAAATATTGGGTTTTGGAAGTGAAGTTGAAAGTGTATCCCTTGGTATTCCTTGTGAACGTTTTCACATGTGAGAGTATGTGTTGAAAGTGATTGTTGGATCATGCGGATGGAAATGAATGAAAAAATATGTGATGGTTCATGGGATTCTATGGGATTTTATTTCAAACCAAAGTCCTGGCCATAGTTTTATAAAGTATTTTTGAAATAGGAAACTTATTATTAAAAATTTGTTTTTGATTTATAATTTTTGAATATTTTTTGTTAAAATTGGATTTTGTGTTTGAGATGTATCCTTGAAATATGGAGGTTTTAAACTCAATATGGTAATGGGATATTTGGAAAATGTATTTTTGGTGTTGTTTGTATTTGTTTTGTTTTTGATACTACTATTTTGTATTGGGGATCTCCTTTTGATTATGTTTCTTATTGATGTTGTTTTTGGTTTTATGATTCTCCTGTTTTTCATAAAATGCCACCCAAAAAGTTATCCATGGTCACTACCAAGTCATGAATAGTTCTTGGTTCTCTCCAAGCAAATAATGTTTCTTTTGGTGATCAAGGTCTATTAGAGGCAGTTGTATGGCTTGAAGAATTCGAGCATGTGTTCCGGTTGTTGGGAATATCCAAAGAAGTGACTGATCAAGAAGTCTTGGGTTTTTCTGGTGGTTTATACTTGAAGATGTGAAGATGAAAAAATGGAATAGCCCATGACAATTCATTAATGCCATCAGATAAAAAAACCTACATTTATAACATCATGGATCTAGTTTTCTTCTCTTCAGAGGTGGTATCAAAGGATATGATGAAGGCCTCTCTTTTAATTTGGGGTATTCTCGCAAAGATCATGGATTGTGTCCTCTCTTCTATAAACCTCCATTGTGAGAAACTGGGGGATGAAGCATTTCTAGCTATGTTGGTTACTGAAGCATAAGTGGTTGGTAATAATGTACCTCTCATTGTTCCTAAAGGTTCTCCATCTAGAGAAGAGTTCATAATGGAGGAACCTATCTCCATGGAGCCCCATTTAATTGTTCTGACCTCTAATTTTTCTATTCAATATCTTGCGTGCCATCATTATGGTCAGTCTGAGCATTCAAAGTCATCTTGTCGCATCCCTATAATGACGTGACATCATTGTCATTGTCTAGGTCATCTGGATAAGATCTTCAAGAAGCATATCTTGACTAAGGAGACGTGATCCAAGGATTCTAGATGCTAACTATGATAAAGGAGGTACTTTAGCCATCAGAGATCTAGCCACATTCTTCAGACTAATCCTCTTTCATAGTCATGAGTTATTGGGGGTGTGTGAACCCTCGACCTAGTTTTTCTATTCTATTTTGGGATAAGAAAATTTAATTTTTTCTCTTTATTTTCGTTTATTTTGGAATATTATTTGTTGTTTTATTTTCATTATTTCTTGAAAATTATGATGGGCATGCTCTGTTGTAGTATATGTGGTTTTTTTCATATGACTATTGCTTCTAGAAGAGTTCATTATTCCTGAGTGTGTTTAACCATTTTTGTTAGTTGGGTTTAGTTTAGGGGTTTTTATTAGGAGTTATTCGGTTTTTGGAATCAATGGATGGTGCTTATAATATATTTTTTAGTTCTATTGTGTGATTCCCAACTGTTTGGGGTTCAGCTGGTGTGGGTAAATCATGAGTTATATTAGTGGTGATGTTTAATTTGTGGCGAGGAAGTTAGATGCGTTCATGATAGTATCTCCCTAGTTCATGGTTTTAGTTCGTTTTTTGTTTGGTCAGTGTGGAGAGGTTGAGTTTTTTTTAAGTGCAATAGTTTTCTTGGTTGCTCCATAGTCGTTTTCCATTTTAATCCATTGTGCAACTATTTGAGTTTTGACGTTCTCAAGCTAGATGGGTTCTTATGCTCTGGATAATGCCCACATGTTCTCCCAATATCCATGAGTTGTGTTTTCATTCATATCGGTTGTGTGTTACTTGTGGAGTAAAAAATTCACCCCATGGTTATCGGTTTCTCTATGATTTGATTGGGCATGGATTTCAGTATTGGTTAACTGTCAGCTTGGTGACTTATAGGGGGAAAAGTGTCTATGGTTGGGAGATTTCTCACACACCGACCTTATATAGTATTTTATTATATTCCTTACTTGGTCATGGGCCATTCTGAATGAGGTTCAATTTGAGAAGCAGTCCAAAATTTTCAATTCAATATGTTTTTTGTTGATTTTGGCATGTTCATGGGCACTGAATGGTTAGAAGAATCCGTGTTGTCATCCTATGTAACCATCTAGCATGTCAGGGACATTTCAGGAAGCTAATGCTAGGTTTTCTAATGGTAGAAAAAATTTTACAGGATTTTCATACATCAATTCCCATGGTAGGTAGAATATACTACTTGGTTTGTGCATGGTTTCACAAAATATGCAGTTTAGTCATGCAGTCAGTCCTCCTTTGGGAAGAGGCTACTACATGGGTTGGAAAACTGTGGGACCAGACCGTGAGGTGGTGAGAGATCAGTAAAATATTAAAACAGCATTTTCTCTCCCCCTCGTTTTTAGTTACTTGGTTGGATGGTAAACTGGGCATTTCATGTGGAACATGGTGATTTTTGGGGGTGTGGATTGTGAGTTATTTTGGATGACTCCCATGATATTTAAAACATTGTTTTTACATTTATAAATTTTGTGAAATTTTATTTTGGGGTATATTAATTTAATGTGGGGGTTTTGAAATCAAAAAATGTGTTGGGTGTTTTCATGCATGTTTTGAGGGTTCAATTGGATGGTTGAACATCTATGGGTGCACAAAGTGCACCCATGGATGTGATATGAAATGAAGTTGAAACCTTAAAGTTATATTTTACTTAATACTTGGTTTCTCAAATTATTTCTATTTCCATGTGTGCATTATAAAATTTTGTTTCAAATGAAAATATCAAATATAAGCTTATTTGGAACTTGAGATATGATTAGCGAATGTTTGTCTTAAAAGCATGTTTGGCATATTTTCAAAGATTTCATAACTTACCCACGGTTTAAAAAGGTTTTATTAAACATGTATTTGGATTTGGGACATAAGGTCCCATTAGGATTTGTGAATCTAAAATTTCTGTAAATATCATTTTGGAAATAGTTTGTGTAATGTTTTTGGAAAATGTTTTGGGATATGAAAACACAAAGCATGTTTTGTAATGTGCGGGTTTTTAAGTTATTAATTTAAAAGTCTAAATGATGTGATTACATGGGTGGGAACTTGTACGATGTGGTATATATATATATATATTGGACACCTATATAGGAGGTATTTTTTATTATGTGTTATCCTATCGCGGTTCCCATCGTTGGGGTAAGAAAGTGTGGTGACAGTAGGTAAGATGAGTCACACGTGTGAGGGACTCCAGCTTATATAATATACAATAACCATGTCTTCATGTGGGTCATTTAGAGAGTGGAGTTATGTTTTCCGATCAACACTAATTAGAAATGTTGGTAGCCCTTCGATTTTGTAAAGTCTAGGTGGGTTGTGCCACTGGTGAGGTTAGTTTAATATAGCTAGTGGGTTATTGACCATGATGTTTCACTATTTCTCAATAGGTGGATCTAAAATAAGTGTGTCTATGGATTTATCTATAGATTTTTAGGAAATCCCTTTGTTATTCTCTATGATTATTTTTTTGAGCACTTGATTTAATACTAATACTACTAGTTTATTTTAAATATTTCCTGATATTGTTTTACATATGCATTTAGGTCTTTTGTGTAATAAAATGATAATCGGTCATGTAAAATAAGATGTGTCTTGTTTTTTATTTTTAATTGGAATGAAAATTTTCATCTTTATAAAACTTAAAAAACCATAATTTTATAAATTTATTTTGAAAGAGTGTTAATGGATGGTTTTCGGAAAAGGAATCAAAGGAATTTTGGGTTGTTTGCCTATTGATATAACTAGCTCACTCTCTACTTGTACAAATTGGTGTCGGTAGACACAAGCTATTTTTCGAGTTTATTCTCTTGCCTAGGTTTTCAATTATTTGTGATCAACATTGTAGAAATTTGGAATAATGGATGGTGGTGACCTTGATGTCACATTGAGTCTATTTTGGCAGTGGGTTGGTCCTTGTTTTTTTCTTCTTTTCTCCATTGTATCTTATAACTGAATCAATTTATTATATTTTCGTGAGAATCAATATTTTTTCATTGTTTCATGCTTGGTTAGGTTATCTTATTTATTTTGTCCTGGTTATTTATGGCATGAAATCATTCCAAATTGTTTTATACATGATTCCCGAAACCTGATTCCTTCTATTGGGGATCGGGGATGTCGTTCGGGACATTTCTTAGACCAAGTTGGTTTTCGGGTTTCATGGTATCCCATCCTGGTTCATGAAACCTGAAACGGACGATTATTGTGAAAAAAATTACATTAAATAATTGTCGGTTACAAATATAGATGAAAATATAGTTATATTATAATATTACCATAATTTAAATAATAAATATCATAATAGTAAAAAAATACCTGTGAAGGAAGTTTGTTTTCAATGAAGATCAGAATAATAAGGGACTTATTGAAGGTTCCGGGCGTAGTAGAAGTGAATTGGTGGATGTGCCCACATGGATTTTTTTCATTATCAATGATCAATCCGAGATCAATACGACAATAAATGCCAGACTCCATGGATCGAATCACAAAAATAGACAAAGAAAAGGAAACGTCCTGGAACCATAATGTAGGATCAACAAAGGTTGATTATAATTAATTTAATTAATTGACAAGATGTACCTTTTTTGGTGTTCTTTCTTCATTGATATTTATAATCACATTCTGATGTGATTCATCATTGCGTCGCAAAATCCATGTGTAGACTTCCTCTAGCGGTGATCTACACATGCACTATGTATCTCTGGATGTAGCCAAAGGAGTCTTTGTGTGCAAGCATAAAGAAACATTTTCTTTCATTGTCCGCCATAGATCTTCTTGATCTTATGGAGGAGGATCTCTCTCAGTCTTGAGAGCGTTCTTGGAGGAAAGAGTTCTTTCAGCCTTGAGAGAATTCTCCAGAACAGTTTTGCACAATGATTCTCAAATGAAATGTGTTGGGGTTGTGAGGATATTTATAATCGTGTTTGAGGTTATAGAGTTATGAAAATAAATAAATGTGTTACAAATTTTTTTTATTTAATTAACTCTTATTGAAAACCACATGTCAAATCATTAATTCATTGACATGTGCCCACACTGATTATAATAAATATCATTTAATAAAACAATATTATTTCCCCAAAATAATTTATGGAAAAACAAAACGGTGTGTAATCATTAATACACGACATGTACTTGTTTTTCATAAAACTACAAGACGTGTAATCATTAATACATGCCTTGTAGTTATTTTTCATTTCCTTTCAAAAATGAAAACTACACATTGTGAAATCATCAATGCACAACATGTAATTTTTTTTTCATTTTATTATTCCACTAAAAATAAAACTATTTTGGAATCCTTGAATAATTATTAAACCATATAAGAGAATAATCATTATTCTACTCGAGATACTTTTATACACATAGTGTGTGAACCTCTAGGCCTCTTTCTCGTTGGCATTAGGCGGGCTTACCTACAGTCCATGATTGCTATGTAGGAACAAGTCAAGGAACCCCAGAGAAATAAGTTGATGCCACATTGACATGTCACCTCATACGAATGCTTACTGTGTAATTTAATCCCTTTATCTCAATATCTCATCATGAAGCTTTCATGGAAGTGTCATTAACCTATATGCTTGATCTCTTATTCTTCGACTTCAAAAAATAAACTTGATGTGACACCATGGTCATGGAATTTGGGAGACAGTTCTATTTCAATCAAAGAGCCCGAGATATTTACATCCATAAATATGTAAGTGAAAAAGGCCTTCCTCGACTTATACATTAACAACATGTCATTCATGACGCACCCAACGTACCCAACTTCCCACCAACTGTCTTCGTGATGGTTTTCATCAGCAAATCTAAGTGCGTAGGTCATGACATGAGTTAATGATAATCTTCTAGTCTATGTACAATTACAAACGCTTGTAGATAGAAATGTTTGATGACACCAAGACATGAATAATTACTACTGGCGGGTCTGTTCTCATAATGTCACATCATGGAGATTACCAAGTGAAAACTCTATGAGAGAGAGTCTCGTCTTCTTACGATTACTCACACATGATGGTTTGTATACTATGTGTCCTATCATAGTATGTCATCCAACCGTAGAACATTATTTAGGAATATTGTTATAGCATCTCAATGTTCTCATCATTGCGGGGATCTTCCATGACCATATTAATGTAAAAAATATTCAAGGACATTATTATATTATAGTCATACAGAATAATGAACAATATATAATAAGGGTATATTCACGTAATCAATTTACAAATTGTTGGATCTCATGACACCAAACATATCAAACTCCAACTTGGACTAGATCAAACTACCTACAACTTTTAGTTTGTTAGACCTCAAATGATGATCATGTTTTCACTGAGTCATGGCATTAGTCACTAGTTCCAACACATTTTCTTCCTTGGAAATACTTCTCACTTCAACTTCACCTCTCTGAGAAAAATATCACAAGAGATGATAATTCCGAAGTATGTGATTTTTCAATTGATGTGACCTTGGCTCTTTTTCAAGTGCCACATCTATAGTATTATCACAATATAGTGTGATAGGATCATTAGCTGCCTCAAAAGATGCGATATACTCAGATTCTACTGTAGAATCTATGACCACACCTTACTTTGAGCTCTTCCAGCTCCACGTACCTCCATTCAAACTGAACATGTATCTAGTCTGTGACTTCATGTTATCTTAACCATCCTGGAAACTATCATATACATGTCCTCTGATGACTAGTTCCTCATATCCACCATAAACTAGGAATATATCCTATGTATTCCTTAGATACTTAAGGATGGTCTTGACTCCCATCCAATGGCGGTCTTCTGGATCAGCTTGATATCTGCCTACCACACTAAATGCATAAGAAACATATAACCTTGTACATAGCATAACATACATGACTGACCCAATAAAAGATGCATAAGGGATCCTTACCATTTTCTTTATTTCCTTATGTGTCTGAGGACACATTTTCTTGGAAAGATTAATTCCATGTGACACTAGCAACATTCCCCTCTTGGACTATTCCATACTGAAAATCTTAAGTATCTTGTCAATATATGTACTTTGACTCAGGACTAGTATTATCTTGGATCTATCATGATGGATCTTTACCACAAGAATATATGCAGCCTCACCCAAGTCTTTCATTGAGAAGCATTTATCCAACCATTCAATAACTGACTGTAAGACCGTTACTTCATTTACAATTAGTAATATGTCATCAAAATATACTATTTGGAAAAAGACTGCACTTCCACTAAACCTTTTGTAGACTCAAGTCTCACAGTTGTTCTTAACAAATCCAAATTCCATTATGGATTCATCAAAACGAATTTTCTAGGAACATGATTCTTTCTGTAATCCATAAATAGTTTTTTACAACTAGCATACTTTTTTGCCATCCTCTGGAGTCACAAACCCTTCAGGTTGTATCATATAGACATCTTGCAGGAGGTCACCGTTATGGAATGATTTTTTGACATCCATCTGCCAAATTTCATAGTCATGCTAAGCAGAAATGGTCAATAAGATTCTGATGGATTTTATCATTGCAACCGGTGAAAAGGATTCATCATAGTCAATTCTATGATGATGTCTAAAACCTTTTGATACCAGTCATGCCTTATAGGTGCTGACATGTCCCTCTAGGGACAGTTTCTTCTTCAATTCCCATTTATTACTAATAAGAATTACATTAACTGGTGGATCTACAAAAATCTAGACTTGGTTTTGGTACATGGAATCCATTTCCAAATTCATGGATTCTTTCCACATGGTAATATTTGTTCCTTCAACTGCATAATTTTAGGTATGAGGATCATCATTATCAACAAATAATGAGTTACCATCATCGGTGACAAAAAACCAAATCGTTCTGGTTCTCTCACCTCTCTTGTTCTCTTACGCACTTCTTGTGTCTTTGGACCAGATTGTTCTTCCACAGGGCTTTGTGGAATCTGTTCTTCTACCACCTCATATGTATCTTTTGCCTTGACTCATCGAATTCTATCTCACGCCCTCTATCTCATTTGGATACATGGTCCCTCTCAAGTAATATGGTGTGTTATGCCACTGCAACTTTTTTATCTAAGGGATTGTATTTTTAATATCCCATTGTTTACTTGGTATATCCTGTAAGGGTACAATTTGTGCCTCGAGGTGCATGTTTTTTAGTTGAAGAGGCCTTATAAAATTCTTCTCTATCATACACATGTAAATTTGATAACACGGCTTTGCTTCCACTCCATAACTCATATGGAATACCATTTATCGATTTAGTTGGTACTTGGTTTAGTGTGTGTGTTGCTAATTGTAATGCATATCCCAAAAAGGATAATGGATGACCCACATAACTCACCATTGATCTCACCATGTTAAATAGGGTGTGTTTCCTCCTTTCACAGACACCATTCCACTAAGGTGTGTATGGAGGAGTGAGTTGAGATAGAATCCCAAGCTCCTGTAAGAAATCAATGATGTTCAGATTAAGATATTCTCCTCCACTGATTGAGCATAGTTTCTTAATCTTCATACCAAGATGGTTCTCAACTTAATTCTTGTATTCTTTGAACTGATAAAAATAATCTGACATAGACCTCATTAATTAAATATATCCACATCTACTAAAATAATCAGTAAAAGTTACAAAGTACAAGAACCCACCCCTTTCTTCAACTGGATATGGTCTACACACAACTATGTGAACTAATTCAAAAAGCTCTTCAGCCCTTTCACCATTCCTACTAAATAGGGCTTTGGTAATTTTTCCTTATAGACTCGCATGACACACAACAAGTTGGTTTAGTTTGAATGAATCTAAATACCCATATTGATGTAATTTTTTCAAAAATTTCTCATTGACATGACCTGGTGATGCCAATGTTGGATGTGGTATGAGTCATGTGAATTAACATAGTTATAGATTTCCATTACTTGGTTTGTGTAGTCTAGCACATAAAGGCTGTCATATAAATGTGCCCTACCAAAACAAATGATGTCTTTATAAAAGTAGAAACATTAATTTACGAACATGAAGTTGAATCCATTAGTATCTAATTTGGATACTGAAATAATGTTTTTGGTTATAGAGTGTACATAATAATATCCTTTTAATACCAATACCATCCTAGTAGGAAATGTGAGGTGGTAGTCTCCAAAATCTACAAGAGCATGTCTAGCTTCGTTGGCTGCTTGTAGATCCACCTAACCTCATTCATTCATTCTGAATCTACATTGTAACTGTATTTGGATACAGATGTGAGCAACACATGTAATATCTAATTCCCAATTGGTAGAAATAGATAGATTGAATTCAATAACAAACACACCTATGTCTTCTCGTTGCTTCTTTGCCTGGGTGCACTTTTTCTTCCAATGACCCTTTTTGCCACATGCGAAATAAAGAGCCTCATGTTCTCTTTCCTCCCCTTTGATTTTACATTTCTTAGAAGGCCATGAAGAAGATTTGGGATGAAATATATTCACATTCCCATTCATTTTAGTAACCATAAGGACATCAAGATTTTAAAACATCATATCATTGTCCACTTGGAGAATGAGGATAAGGAGATTAGCTAAAGACTTCCCAATGTTGTTCATGATGAAATTTACAACAATTTTAGAAAATCTATGGAGGAGTGATGCACGAATGGGATCAGTACACAATTCTTCGGGGAGTTCAAACCCTAGAACCTCCTTGCACTCAATGTAGCCAATGAGCATGACTACCTAAGGCCCATCTGGGGCACCCTCTCTATGATTGCTCTGAAATAGAGCCTTGGAGATATCAAACATTTCCTGTCTCACTCTCTCCTGGTATAGACCACGGAGGTGCTTAAGCAAGCTATAGGCATCGATTTATTCATGAGACATAATGAGATCACTAGAAATTGATGACAAAATCCAATATTGAATATCGAGTGCATCTCTCAAATGTTGATCATAGACTAGGAAATATTTTTCACCCGCCCCTTCAATAGTTGAATCTGGATGTGAGGACTCCAGCACGTAATACTTTCTTTCATGGCGTAGGATAACCTGAAGGTGCCTAAACCATTCCTGAAAGTTACTACTGGTGGTGATGTTGTCTTTATCCAGAATTTATCATAGAGAAAATTGGGTTGATGAGTTTGTCATATTTATTCAAAAAATTAAAATATAAAATTTATCATTACATTCTTGATTCCATTTTATGAAAAATAATAAATTCTATTATGTCTCCCACTATTTTATCATGTACAAATTTCACTCACCATTGAACTTGTAATTTCCAGTTTCCATGACATTCTAGTGTAAAGGATCCATATTACCCTTCGTATAACCCCAACAAGGGTAGGTCAAGCTATTAGAAGGTATATAGGTAGGCTGGTCTTTTACAATAGTGATCTTACAGATCCTTGATCTATTGAGTGGACTCCCGAATATTGAATTCCTTACATTTATTTCCTCAACACTTTCCTCTATTTTACAACAAGTCTAGAAAGGGATACTCCTCTTGATGTAAAATGATGAAGTCAACCAGAAACATTCATAAGATATTCCTTTATAAAAGTATGTGTCTGAACAAGGGTTGGTAAAATAGATAGTTTTGTTGAGTTTTCCCTTAATCATGTAACAGAAGCCTTAGTATAACTTGATTTGGTATTTGAGAGATTTTAATTATTTATGTGTAGTTTCACATTATCATACGTTTATTAATATTAAGTGATGATTTCATAAGTGATTAACCATGTTATTATAATCTTTACTCATAGTCCGGTTTTTATTTGATTCCATCTTTGTCTGATGGTTTATTTCATTTACTATGTGATCGCGACAACTCGTACATAATAAATAAAACAGGCTATCAGACAAAAATAAAATAATATGGCATGATCATGAGCTTATATTGGTTAGATTATCAAGAGGTTATAATAAGCTAACCCGGAACTACGAAAAAACCCCATGAACCCGATGGTTTGTGTTTTGCGGCTCCCACACATTCTCCATTGTATCTTCTTGGGTTGGTTTCACCTTATCTTCGGATTTTGAACCGTCTCCTCTGGCTTGCGAGATCCTCCATTACATCGGGTTTACATTAAAGAATGCATTGGAATGCATGCCCTACATTTTATTAGAAGAAGTCTCACAGACCAATGAATTTAAATTAAATAATTTTAAATTGAGCCACACACACACAAAAGGTCTTTGGTCTAGCTCATGATCATCCATAACATGCAACAACATTTAATCTAATTTAGTATTCAAATTATGTTTATCAATCATTCATTCAAGATAAGTCATGCTTGATTTAAATTAAATAGTATCTTATAATTAATCAATTCTTAATATTAAATTCCTTTATGAATTTCCACGAGAATCCTCTCATCCATATTCCTTGTATGGGTATTTTTACTTTGGAGGAAACCTGGTGAAATTCCATTTCTATAAAGTACATGGTGTGTAGGCTATATTACATGGAGTGTATTTATATTCACCCTTTATCCAAAGTTCACACCCGGTGCTTTGGAATGTTCTATGTACTTTGGAAATTTTTGAATTACACGACGAGTAGATTAATCGATCATGGTGTGTACATCCTTGTTACGCGGTTACAAGCCTGTCAATCCCGTGTATGCGGTACCCAGAATCACCTTGTACACGGTTTCACCTAGGTCGGATCAGACTACACGGCTTGTTGATTCATCGTACACACCATGTATTCTTGTTTCCAAACACCATTCTGTTCCGATCAACAAGGTATATTATTAACTTAGGTATACTAAATTAACAAGGTGTGGTTTGGCAGACCAGTACCTATTCATTGAACCTAAGTACACGACATGTAGTTTTCACTAAATGACCTATATTCTTTTGTTGTATAGACATAATAAGCCGCTCCTCAGGATGAGTTCCTCATTTTTATTTAAATAAAAATTAAATTTAAATGATCGTTTATGTGATGTGAATCAAGAAACGAAGGAGGAATAACAGATCTCGTTCGTTATATTTTACATAACTTCTTATCACGAATTGAATCAAATAAAAATGCGTAAATTATCAATGGAAATTAAAAAACTATAATCAACGTTGTATCCTCCCCCTGATACTATTTGAATGTTTCGGGTGCAATGGAAGCAAGTGGGTGGAGGTGACAACTTGGATTTTTGTCATTAGCAATGATCAATCTGGGATCAATGCAATGATAAACACCAAACCCCATAGATCAAATCATAGTAATAGAAAATGATGTAGACAAGTCGCAGACCTATAATGGAGGATCATCATAGGTTGATTATAATTAGTTTAATTATTTGAAAAATTTTACCTTTTATGGTGTTCTTTCTTCGTTTATATTTCTAATCACATTTCGATGTGATTTGTTATTGCGTCGAAGAAGCCAAGCGTAGAATTACTCTAGTAGTGATCCTCACGTGCACCAAGTATCTCTGGATTTATCAAAAGGAGTCTCCGGGTGCTAGCATTGAGAAACTGTTGCCTGCATTGTCCACCTTAGATCGTCTTGATCTAATAATGGAGGATCTCTCTCGGTCATCAGAGCAGTCTTGGAGGAAGGAGATCTTTCTACCTTGAGAGAATTCTCCCGAATTGTTGTGCGCAATGATTCTCATAGGAATAGTGTTGGGTTTGTGAGGATATTTATAATAGGGTTTGAGGTTATAGAGTTATGAAAATAAATAAAAGTGTTACGTGTTTTATTTATTTCATTACCTCTTATTGAAAACTCCCATGTCAAATCATTAATTCTTTAACATGATCCCACGTAGAATATAATAAATATCATTTAATAAAACAATATTATTTCCTCAAAATACGGACGGGAGAAACTATTTGGCGTGCAATCATTAATACATGGTGTGTACTTGTTTTTCATAAAACTACACGACGTGTAATCATTAATACATGGTGTGTGCTTGTTTTCATTTTATTCTTCCTCTAAAGTTAAAAAAATTGAGGCTATCATTAATAATTATTAAACTACATATGGGATTAATCATTATTATACTTGAGATACATGGATACACTTAGTGTGTGACCCTCTAGGCCTCATTCTCATTGGCATTAGGTGGGATTGCATAAAGTCAAATATTACTATCTAGCAGCAGGGCAAGGAACCAAAGGGAAAGAAGCTGATGCTGCATTGTCATTTCACCTCATACGAACACTTACTGTGTAATTTAATCCCGTTGTCTTAATATCTCATCAAGCAAGTTGCATGGCAGTGTCATAAACCAATATGCTTGATATGTCATTCGTTGACTTCGAGAAATAATCTCATCGTGACACCATGGCCATGGAATTTGGGAGAAATTTATATTTCAATCAAATGGTCTGAGATATGTAATTCCATAAATATGGAAGGGACAAATCCTTCCTCGGCTTATCCATTAACATCATGTCATTCGTTATGCACCAAACATAACCTACTTCCTACCAACTATCTTCATGACGATTTTTGATAGTAAATCATAGTGTGCGAGTCATGACGTGATTTAATGATAATATTCCAATATAGGGACCATTACACACTATTGTAGATAGTAATGTCCGATGACACCAAGTCATGCAGAATTACTACTGGTGGGTCTATTCTCATAATCTCCCATTCTAATTATTACCATGTGGGATCTCCATAAGAGAGAGATAGTCTCGTCATCTTACAAGTACTTTCACATGAAGGTCTTTATAATATGTGTCCTATAATAGTATGTCATCCAAACATAGAACATTATTTTAGAACATTGTTATAGCATTTCAAGGTTCTCATTATAGCGGGGATCTTCCATGACCTTATTAATGGAAAAAATATTCTATGACATTATCATATTATAGTCATGCATAATAATGAACCATATATAATAAGGGTATATTCACGTAATCAAAGGATCAAGAATTGGTTATCAGGATACCAACTCTAACACTTATTTTATGATAATTGTGAACATATCAACATAAAATAACCACACTATACTCTGCTCTAGAATCAACTTGGATTATACTTATCTTCATAACATGGTGACTAGAAACATAAAAAAGGGTTGAAATGAAATTATTATTATGGATAAAACGCATCATCATTTCCCCAATGGTGAGATCATAAGAATGAGAGAAAACATGATCTGGTGAGATAAATCATATTAAAAATAATAGCGGTCAAAAATAATTTTTAATAATGGAAAATATTTAGACATTTTAATTCAAAAGTGAAAAAATTTAAAATTGTATAATACTATAAAATCATTCACTATAAATTACTAACTTTGGATTAAATATATGGATTTTCAGGGAAATGAAGCATAATAACATGTATGGAACTAAGATAAGTGTAGATATCCTAAAATTTTAGATCAGGATTCACTAAATATTTCCCATAAAATAGTAGAGTAGTATTCTCTACTTGATTACCAAAGTGGAGTAGGCATCATTATATGATTCCCAAAAACAAAATGGAGAAGTAATAAGTAAATTATTACATAATTAATGTGGATATAACATCTCTAAACGATTCCCATAAACCTAGTGATTTAAAGAACAATTTAGGATTCCCATAAACATAGTAGAGCATGTAAAAATAATTGATTTCTATAAAAAAGATTCATAGGAATAAGACATAGATTCCCATTGTCATAACATGAAATTTAATTCATTAACTGATTGATGGGCAGGTGATAATAGATCCCACAATTGAAATAATAAAAATTCTTATATATACATTCCATTAGAACTTGAAAACAATTATAATTCCTACATTAAATAATTTAAACTGGGGAAATAGGAAATATCAATGAAAAATAATTCATATAATATTTAATAATTTCTAACAATTAGAATTTTCCTGATTTTTTTTAGAAACATCTTGGGAAAATTAATAGACTAGAAGGTGAGAGAATGTGTGATTCTGAGGCTTGATATGCCAGAAAAAATTTGTCAAATTTTATTATGTTATTATTAGCATGCAAAAATTAATTTCCTAAAAAAAGTAACAACATCTAAATGGGTACCCTAATTAGAAATCTTAGGGAACTGTTTAGTGCACACTGGAATGTTTTCTTTAGGAGAGGCCTAAAATCAGCCATCATGGGATTACAGTAAAAGTTAGTTTTTGGATGGAACCATATTTAAATTATTTTGACAAAAATATTTCAACATAATTGTCCTTGGACATTAGGAATTGATAGAGAAGTACTGGGTTATAATGACTTAGTTATGCTGCAATGTAGTGATGTGGAAATGATGAAATAAATATATCAATGAAATATTTTTAACACTAAAAAATTCATATCATCCTTAAATATCGGTAAGGATACAATATTAGATTAATGATCTTAGAGAATTTCCAAAAGATTGCATGAGATGTGCCTTAGAAATTTATTCTTGTTTGAGAACAACATAAGATGATGAGACGATGACCAAGTATTTTAGAGATGATGGATCAAGATGACCCACAATGGATTGCTAAAGACTATCAAACCCTAACAATAACTAATACAAACTCTAGGTAGGGTGTTAGTTTTATGATTGTTTTTACCCATTCTTTATCCATACGATGAACATGGATAAATCAAACAACAAATTAATCAAGGAGTCATGCATATTGCGGGTTGGGTTTTACCTTGTGGGGATTATTGTGGATTTGTATTTGATATTTATTATCCTTTGTTGTGTATTTTTATCAACCATTCAAATGAAAATGTTCCATGATCGAAAGAAACCTCGATTGTGGTATGTTCCTATTTGTTGGTACATTCCAATTTCCCTCTATCCTTCGTTCATCACGGGTGATATTCATTTTTCCTATGACTCGATAATTTAGGATCAATTGATTATTTCCCTACTATTTCTTGGTGAAAAAATATGATATTGAGGTCCTGGGATAGATGTGGTACAACAATGATGTGGTGATGATGGTGGAAGACGGATCGATGCGGTGTATGAGATATCACCAATCAAACTGCTTTACACAAGGATTGATCGAGACATTTATCGGATCCCATGATAGTGAAGGTCATGAAATGAGGATCATGGATGATATTTTAGATAAACAATCAGAGCACCAGTGGGATCCTAGAAGCCAGTGGAAGGGTCCACCAATGCACCAACAACCAGTGCCGGCAGCGGCCGCAGGCCAGTGTAGTTAAGGACAGTCGCTTGTGGCGGTCGAAGTGGGAGACCGAGGCGGATACTGTGGTTCTAGAGGGAAGTGGTGGTACCTGAGTTTATCATCTGAAAATGACCAAGACATGTTCGAGTCAACCAGTTAGTGTTAGGGTACTGGGATGGAATCGGGGAGCGGCACGTGCACGCGCTAGTGTGGCAAAGCACGTGGCAGGGCCACATACTGGGGGAGCTGGGCCGCTCGATGCATGCCGAACTGGGAGAACTGTGCAACTGGAATGGACCACGCGGCCCAACGACCCATTGTCCAATGGAACAATAGGCTAATCCGATGGGCCAGTCCTGTTCGGCCTCGCCCAGATCCGATAGGGTTTCGTTGGGTCAGACCATGACACATACAAAACCTTTTAAAAAAAGTGTTGTAATTTTATAATGGGATGTTTTTATTGAAGAAATATTTGTAATATTGAGACCCTTGATATGGGGAGGTCCTTTTGGGATGACTTTGTGTGTTTTTGGTTGGACGAATAGAGGCTGATGTTGTTTTTTTCTATTATATGAGGTGTTGATGCATGATCCCATTACCATATTAGAGGGTGAAATTGAGATTGAGAGCGTACCATTCAGCTTATCTATGAAGGATTGATGTAGGATCTCATTACTATCCTAGAGAATGACACATGTTCCAATTTTAGTTGTCTCAGCTCAACATCGACTTTTACTAAATGGGCTGGAGCATGTATCGCACTTAGAGGCCTAGTCGATCTGTACTTCTCTCTATTGTTCATTATATAGGGTTTGTGGAAAATGTGTTACCTATATTTAAGTTGGAACCTATACCCTAGATATTATTATTTTTTATGTAGAGTGATGATTCCCCCTAGTTTTCCTTTCCATGGATTACCCTATCTTTGTATCCATTCTCTCCTTTGTGACCTAACCTAACTTGTGCACTTTGGGTAGTTCTCGATGTGATCTCTTTGGGAAGGTCCCTATTTCATGTGACCACCTTGATAGGGTCTCCAATGAATTCATAGCTTTAAGAGAGATCTCTCATGGAAAGTGAATTCCTCAAAAATAAATCCTATGACCAAGGATTGGTTGTGATATTGAGAGTCCTTGTCATAATAAGACTAGATGACTCATGGAAACATTGTGACATATCGAGACTAGTTGTTCTCTTAGATAAATTTGGAATACATATTCTATATTAATACTATATGATTGTTTGTGGAGTTTGGTATCCCTTAATAGAGAATTATATAAGAGGAACCATATCGATTTAAGTGGTTGATACATTGCATCTTGTAATCCTTTACAAGGATACCTAGATGTTCTTGTTATATATGGTGTATAAATATACCCGTGTTTAGAAGCCTGTATCTTTATAGTGGTATTTCTGTTATCTTCTTTTCCTTTTTTTCAGGTTTCCCTATTGAGTATTGTTTTAGTCACCGTGGAATGGGCTTTTCCTACACATGTTGTGTCTTATGCAGATGGTTGACTCATTGATGGTCCTTCAGGAAATGTAGGACCATGTAGGGACTACTTTGACCAGACGACCAAGGTGTGTTCCGACGGCTAACATATAGCAGTTATGTTATGTACCTTGCCATTAGATTAGGTGGGGTATTCAATAGGATATCTTCAGTACTTTTGTTACACACTCTCTCTTTTTGGGGGGATTGTATTCTAGATTGTTTTTACATTACTATTTTCCATCCTGTCATACTCTATTTTTGGGTTGTAGTGGTATGAAAGCATTTTCATTCCATAGTGTTTTTACTTTCCAACATCATTATCTTGGAGATGTGTTCTTGTGTACTGGTTTGTAGGAAAATTAATACCATTTGTGGGATATTCCAACTCAATGCTAGTAACTATCCCCTAGACAATCTAATGAGGGCTTAGGGATTTCATGGCTTGAGACCCAGGGGTTGGATCGTAACATAATCCATCTAGATAAATAAGATATATCATTGATTAAAATATTATATTGGGTGAAATATAAGGATATTTATTGATATTTTAGAAGATAAAAAATATGTTAAGAATATATTTGGATTTTTCATTTGAAAAATTATATAGGGAACCCCTTTTATGAAATTCTATATAATTTATTGAAAATTGTTTCATTAAAATAAAATACATGTTCCAAAAAAACATTTAAATCCCATATTTTTTTTTGAGAATGTCTATTTATAAAAAAATAAATTATATAAATATTCATTCCAAAAGATTTATTAAGAAGATATAAAAAACACAGAAAGCCTAACTTTGAAAAATAAAGGCCTTTAAAATCCCCTTTTTAGTCAATAAAATAATTATAAAATAAAACATTTAATATCAAAAAATATAAAAACACTTCCTTTTATTTTCAAAATCATCATGACATAAATTAATTTTAAAATTTATGTTTTAATATTGTATTGATTATTTTCATGTGACAATTCTCGTATTATGATAGAAACCATAATCTTATTCTTAAATAATATTTTTAACATTTTGTAAAAGATAATTTTATCAGTAAAATTATGCATTCTTTTTTCCTATATAGAAATGGAATGTACCATGACATTTTATTTTAATGTTGAATCAAACATTCATGAAATAAATAAGTTCATGAAAAAAATTTATCACTTAGTGAAGGAATATGAGTTAACATTTTCCCTTAGAACTTTGGTATCCATTAAATTGAAATATATTAAAATAAATAACCTTATATTCCACTTCAAACCCCTTTAATATCATGAATTTAGAAGAACATTCATTATGGAGTAATCACACCATATAAAATAAATAAATCATAATAACAAGAATTATGTCGCAATGAATTAATACTGTTTCTAAAATTCCTTAAAATTAGTCAAAACATACTAAAATAAACTATCAAATACTATATACTATAAATAATATTATTAATAACTTTTTATATGAGTTTTTACATATCATTAAATTTATATAAAAATAAGTTATAATCTTTTGAGAACACATTATCAGTTAGTTAATATCTATTTCATAAATTAGGTGTGAATTATATTTTTCATTACGAAGTAGTTTTATAATGGTAGATTCATTCTAAATTATCATCATTAATTTCATCATTATGATATTCTTATTGATAAAATAATAATTTTTCGAAATTATTCACCACGACTCATTTCATTAGGATAAATATAAGGATATGGTTCATCAAGAATAAAATTTTCATCAGGCTGTTCAAGAGTGTTTAATGATAAAAAGGTAATATATTATTTAAAATTTTAAATATTATTAAATATTTTATAAAATGATTAAAATAAACTATATAAATTTTTATTAAATGATATTACTATTATATTAAATACCTTAATCATTCATGGCTTAGGAATTAGAACTACATTATAATCAGCGGTACAAATAGACATAAATGAGACGTTGTCAAAATTATTCTTTATGAAAGGAAATGTTATTATATATTATTTATAAAAATTCTATAATAGTGTAATAATATAAATAAATATAATATATATTTGTTATATTTATTTATATTATCATCAGTATAGGGTTTTCATGATAAATTAAATTTGACATTCGTATAGGTAGTAGTCAGCACGAATGAATGATTATCGATTTCAATTTTTAATTAAATGGATGAAATGAATGTATATTATAAATTATCTTTTCTGGATTATAAATTTATAATAATTTATATATTAATTCTTGAAATCTATCCCTAATAACAACTATGAGAGGTTATCTTGAAAAAACAACATCACTTCATGGAGGCGGTAATATACGCAATGTCACAGTCATGTTTTTTTATTATGGAAGGGATTTAATAGTGATTAATAAATTAATAAATATAATAACATTATATTAATAATACAGGTATCATTATTTTTTTCTATATAGAATATGTTTACTAGAGGTGTATTTAGAATAAAAAACATTGGAGTGTGAAATAATAATGTAGGGAACATGAGATTTTAGTTGGAATTCAACATTGAAAGGATATAATTATGAATTCTATTTAAGTAAAAATGTTCATCAAACGTATAGATGATTATATGTTATTAAAAATGGTAAAATATTAGGATTGAATTTAAAGGGATAATAATTTATTTATGTTGTAATTGTGTTATTTTTTTATATGTAAAGATAAGGGTAACATTGGAAGTAACGATTACGTTAAAATAATTGAATTTTACGATTCAAGGGGAAAAAGTTCCAAAAGTAAACAATGTGAAGTGCCGGTGGATATTTCTCCATGTTTCCTCTCCACCACCCATATTGGATACAACATGGATTTATTTATTGTAATAAAATTTTCTTTATAATCTATTACCACGATGTACTTTTACATTGGGAATAATGTTTTTACCAAGGAAATTAATTTTAAAGGAAAAAATTAAAATGTAATTATAAAATAATTTTGCATTAATATTTTATAAGTGAAAATAATTTTATAATTAAAATTGTTTATGGTTTTAATAT
Organism: Viscum album; assembly: GCA_963277665.1. Classification (NCBI taxonomy): domain Eukaryota; kingdom Viridiplantae; phylum Streptophyta; class Magnoliopsida; order Santalales; family Viscaceae; genus Viscum; species Viscum album. The sequence continues at coordinate 1,423,898,856 of OY728151.1, forward strand.
TTTAATTTTAATATAAATACACAAGGCATATAAAAATGGATTACAGAAAAAATGTGTTTTTATGCATAAAATTTATATATAGGTTAATATAATAAATATTATTAAATTAAATGAAACAAATTGGTTTACAATAATAAAATTAGTGGAAAAAATATTTTATTGAAGAATACACTTTCAAATATTTATGTTCCCTTTATTCATTTTTGTAAAAATTTTACATTAGTAAAATTATTTTTATTTACAAGTGGTTTTATCACACATAAATAATAATAATAATATCCATATAATAATATTTTAGTGATTTTTATTTTTTATTTCATGAGAAAAAAATTATTGAATCAATTTTTATTTAGAGGAACATTATATCGTAAAATACTAGCACATTGCATTATTTTATATTGTAAAAACCAATAATATCACTCTTGATCAATGAAAATATATTTAAAAAATTATATCTCTTGGGATAATTGATAAAAAAGGACATATCATTCATCAGTTTAACAAAAATAAAGATTAAATTACTTATATTTTCTTATAACCTCTTAAAGTTATTTTTTAACTTGGGGGAATGTTGGATCTTCCCTTCGGGTGGGGGGGGGGGGTTAAAAAAATAGTTGAAAGGAAATAATTTCTCGACAAGGTTATAGTATAATTTTTTATCCAAATACATGAATTATATTAAAATTATAAATCCTTGATTGAATTATAAATAAAAATCATTAGAAGATACTCATCATTATGTGCAGATATTTTAATTTAAAATTTATTTTGAACTTAATTTTTTTTGTGATTCTAATCATTTTAAAAAATGTTGAGATTGCTGAGTCTATGATATGACATCATTCCATATTTTTAAAAACCATAAAATACTTCAAATGCCATTTATTTACCTTGAAGGTTGATTTATGCTTTTTTATTTTCAGTTTGACATTAATTGGACATATTTTAATGGAACTGAATTAAAAGACTTGACTCAACTGAAATGATTTAATGAATTGATCTATACTAAGTTGAAGGAAGTTGTATTCTGATGGTGAATAGAATTAATTAAATCAACACAAGGGTCCATATTTTTGTTCATCATTAACATCATTAGGAGAGATAAAGCATTAATGAAACCATATGATGATGGAGAACATTTCACATAGTAATTTCAAATAAATCCTTATAAGGAGTAATTATAAAAATGGAGTTTGATACAATGTCCCCTATAAGTAAAACTCTAATATTCAAATAATGTATAAAATTAATACATAAGAATAATTTAATAGTACAATAGAAGACCATATAGTTTAACACTGATTAAATATTATGATTTTGTCTAATTCTACTACATCATTCTTCTAGATAGAACATTTTATTCTATCATGAGTTTTTTATTAGAGTAAAGAATATTGTTTGTATTATGATATACGATCTATCAATTTATCTATTTTATCTTCTATGTATGTAATCCTTTTTTTAATGTTGATTTCATTTGTAAGATCCTTTTTTTAATATCTTATTAATCAAAGGATTCGAAAGAGAAGAAGAAATAGTTGACTCCAACAATGGGTTTAGGGATTCCATCGATTTGAATATAGAGATATTTTTTATTATTATGAACTAGGGATTCCAAATACATATTGATAAATTAACCTACTGATAGAGCTATTATCATAGAGAATTAGAGAAGTTGATCATGTTTCTTCTAATTAGTGTGATTAAGGGATTCTGCTAGCTTGTATATAGACTACATTGTTTCTAGTTTATAAAATCAAATGACATATTTTATTAAAGAAATAAATACATTTTAAATAAATGGGGATATATTTTAATAATATAAATTACATTTAACTAAATTATGATCCGTTGCTATGTTTTTCTATAATTGAAATAAGAATTTTATATCTTCTGTAATTAATTTATTATTGGTAATAGTAACTGTTTCAATTGCATAATGTCCAATACATTTATATTTTGGTATCTAGATATTTGGTCAAATGGTAATGATTTAGATCAATCATAAGAATGAGTGGGATAGAATATATATATTATTATGGTAACTATAATTCACCTCCATATTTATGTTTATTTCTTTTCAATGTATTATAGAGAAAACATATATGACAAATTGTTCTCTATTTTGATAGTGCATCCAAATATTATCGGAATAAATTTTCATCTCTAACTCTATACCATGAAAAGGTAATTCTTATTATGTTTCTTCAACTATTTAGATATATATATTATTAATTTATTATTTTTCATGATTAAAATAAATAAACATATCTTAAAAGAATAATTTAATATCACAAAAAGATCCATAGATAATGGTAATGTGGGTGATTGTGTAGTGACTAGCCTCTTTTTCAACTCCATAAATATGAATTTTAATTTTTCTGTCTAGAAAAAACATAATCCATTATAAATTTGTCTTCTTATTGTGGATTATAATTATGAGATATTCATAAAAACAATTAATATTTCCCTACCAATACATGGATACTATGGATCACAACAACAAATATTTTATAGACCATCTGTAAAGTGCCATAGTACTTTATGGATTAATAATGATACAATTTCTTATGAAAAAATTATTTATGAATGTGACTTTACCCTTCCAGAAGTCCCATTTACAATTTATTGAAAATTTGTTTTCCATTTACAATATACTAAAAATAAGGAATAATTATTCTAAATTAACTTTCATTATTTAAGAATATATAATAAAATCTTTTAAAAATATGACATATTTTTTTATGTGTAATCCCTAGAGACTCTATTAATTCTATCAATAAAGATTTACTTATCATTAGTGAGTCTTAATTTCATCACTATGGCATCATTATTACAATATCATATATGTATGTTATTCTTCGTAATATTATCCACATTCTAAATTAATAAATGATAAAATTTTCAATTAATCACCATATATATGTGGGGATCCTTGTGTATTTTATCAAACTATTCATCAGTCCAGGGAAAATCATTCTCATTATTTTCCATGATTTTTTTTCTATTAGTTTAATAAACATAGATACACAACGATCTATCTTTATTTTTAATGATTAGGACCAAGAAACTCAAGAGATAATAAATAGTGTTTAAAATAATATTTATTTCTTATTTCATATAGTTTATTCACTATCTCTTATAATTTAATTTGTGTTATTATATATGGAAACATTCATATAGGTTGAGGTATTTGTACATTTTCTATAGAAATCTAAATATCTTGATTAACTGGAAGTTCATATATCGATTTCATCAATTATTTAGTATACTATCTCATAATGAGAATTTACTCAATGTTGATAAATTAAATTTTATTTATTATTTTAGAAAGATATGTTTACACATAAAATAAGATTATAAATAATATCGAATGTGTTTCCAAATGATATTCCCTTATTCCCTTTATAGTTTTATCTTATTGCATGATAGTTTTGGATCTAGAACATTATTCCCTATAGTAGTATTAGATATTATCTCAATTCAAGGACTACCAATAAATGCCTAATTTTACATTGAATTATACCTAATAGAGAAAAAATATTGACATGTTAATTAATACCATAAACTATATTTAGGGAAGATTTATATACATTAGATTTAAAGATTTAACTAATATCATTTTTCACTAGTAGATTTTACACTATTTTTCATGGTTGTGTATAAATATTTCTATAGAATATATATGATATGAGTAAATTTGTATAACACGTATAAAAAAGTAAATTCACTAATCATGACTTTAGAACAGGTTTACCATTGACCACATCATTTTCACTATCCACCTCAATTGTGGTTATTTTACAATCTCTTCGTCATTACCTTATATTTTGAGGTTATAGTAATTTGGTTTCCTATCATTCACCTGGTATTGTGTAGTGATTTGTGTATCTTCTATGTTACATAATTATGTAAATTTGGAAAATATGGTTGAATATTTATTTGAAACATACTTTAATTCCTGATATTTATTACCATATTCATTTCCGATTAAAAATATTATGCTAGATCCCTTATATTCTAAACATAAAAAATCTCCTCATACCTTAGATAATGTTTCTATGAATCTTTTTTAAACAAATTTTACATGTGCGTAGTTGTATCTGGTTCCTTCAATAGAGACTGTCAATTTATCCAATATAATTAAATTATATTTGTTTTTTATATTTAGTCTATCTATTCCATTAAGATTATCCATTACCTATCTCCACCTTAATAGATTATTAGTTAGTTTACTCATATCAATTAATTTCTAAAATTGAAAAAGTATTTATAATACTTGGTTTTATGAAAATAAGAGAATATCAACCATTATTTTAGGTTCAATGAAAAATCCAAATCCATTTATTTAAATACTTATGTAATGTAATTTATATGACCATGTGATTCATCCTCCATTATCATATGACCATTACATTCCCCCAACTTCCTTATTTAGATAGTGTGTGGGAAATTTTTGATGAAAAATATTTTCATAATTTCATCCCATTATATTTAGTAAATATAGTCATTAGTCGTGTAATTATTTATCATTATCTACCACTAATGTCATTTTCACTCTAACCGATAAATATCAAAGGTTACTGTTCATCCGACTTTCATGAAGCGTGAAGACTCCAACAAATTTTATTCATTCTTTTGAATAGAGGCCAGATACATTTCCCTTGTCAACTCACATTCAATTAATAGATCACCCAAGTATCCTCATAACCATGACCAGGTAAATTCATGCAATTATCCATCATGTGTGCTTAGATATTCCACATATTATACCTTTACTCTATCAATCTCAAAAGATACAACCTTTTATAGACACCCTCTCTTCGTTCCAATAAACCCATCCCTATACGATCTACCATCATAGAGTGAAATAACATTAATTCCCATGTTTCTCACCCCATGTGTGTAGTGTGTATCCTTTATTGAAATAAAGTAGGTTAACCATATTATCTATTCACCATTGACTCTCATGTACTATAAATATACCCCCTTTGATCCTATTCTAATAGAAATAGACGAATATGCATAGACCCCGATTACCCCCAATACCTATGTACACACCCATATCCCAAAGAATCTATATTTGGTGATTATATATTAATAAAAATGAAAAAAACATATGGAGAAGGAAAAAATATGTAAGAAACATGGCCTTGTAAATTGCACCTATGATCTTGGGATCATTCCACCAAAGTGATAAAACGTAGGTGCTAGTCAACTGAGTTCTTCAACCTATTTACTAATTTAATATGTGCTAACAACTTAATTGAGACACCAACCACATATCCTATATATTTTTATCATCACTTATGTAACCTACTAGAAGAATAATTCACCTAGGTCATCTATTATGGATAGAATTCGACTATGACAACTTCAAGAGAAATACATTTCAATTTAAACCAACATATTTGTGACTCTTACCAAGTCACCAACATCAATGAATAATAACATTGGTCACTTACCTATGTGTGAGTCATCCAATAAAACCTAATGAGTGGGAAATCACATCGGTCACCAACCTGAGCTTGAAATTTCCGATGTCATCTTCTTTGGAGAGTCATACCCTATGTCCCATGCCTCGGAACACATTTGAGTAGGCTCCCTACAAGGGATAGATTAACCCAAATAAAGTTTTTATAAACCTTCTACCATGGTAAAAACAAAAAAAGTACCTATTATAATATGAAACATTCTAAAACCATTATAACATACATAGTTAATGTATCTTTCACATCAACATTCAGTAATTCAATAATTTACTAATTTCATAACTTGAACAGAGCCTCCCTAAAAGGATCTCACTAGGAAATACACAATATCAAAAATATTGAAAAAGGTGACAAAAATCATGTATTACCTTGACAAATAAGATTCATTATGGTGTGTAATGAGAAATATCCCCCATATCTCTTTCTTCTAATATTGGTTGCACTACATCTGGCTTACTATCATCAAATTTTGATTCTAAACAGTCATTATTCCACAAATTATTGATAAGATATATTAGGAATATACTAGGTGAAAGACCCAACCATAATCTCCTATTTTGTTACCAATAAACAGGTTGATTAAAATAGGTAAACCAATTTCATAATCACCAACTATTCCCCTATTATGTCCCCTTTCATGACATAAGCATCGCTACTACATGAAAATAAATTAAATGGACTAGTCCAACTATATGAACATAAAATTTTCACAATTATATACATGGTAATTCATTCATTTTTATTGAGAAAATATTGGATGAATCCCTCGTGTTTGATCCGAACACCCTAGTACCATAATAATTCTTCATTCAGCTATATTCACATTGAGTCAACAATCTATTCCCACTAGTCCACTTTCCCATTTAGCCTAAAATAATTTCGCACTAAACCATACATTCTAAGAGATAATGTCCTTATCCATTTGTTTATATTCCCTAAGGGATCATACCCTACCATACTAGGGTATTTTCATTTTGATTCAACCTTTGCCCCTCATAATTTGTTACGAAAGAACGATAATCTCAAAATGTCTAGTCATAGTTTAGTCTCACTCTAATCATTGTTGTGAATCCTATAACATTTAATTCTTATAAACATGACATTAAAATACATTCAACTCATCCAATTTTGATAGTATCACTCTTACAGGAATAGGTATAGGAAATAATAGCATAAAATACACTTTCCCATTTCATATTTGTGGTTGTGAAAAAGTAACTACAAAGATACTTATCACATGACCTTAATGAGTACGAAACATTCCATTACTTTGAATTAAATTTTTTTTTGAATCTAATTATAGGGATATATAACAGGCCACAATCATGGTCCTCATCTAATTTTTATCCCACAAGATGAAACCCTAGATAGTGTAAAAATCCATAGTTCCCAACTACACTATTTTAAAACATTATATAACAAATTCATACTAAACAGTGAGATGTAGAACCTTTTATATAACAATGTTTTCCCAATACTTAATTTTTATAATGGATCATTTAGACATGAGTGACACGTAGTTATACTAATTATATAGGGAAGGTTCCCTAAAATTTTCTTAGATTATTAAGGGAGTCCCTGAGTGTTAATAAACTATCTCAAGATGGTGATAATGATCCCGTACAAACATAAATGAAATCAATTATAGAAAAAATATATATCTTATTTGTCTAAATAGACCATGACATGGGAAAAAAATTACCCACTTCACAAAGAAAACACTCATGAGGAAAAGGTGAAAGGGAAATAAAATAGTAAACCTGATATGACTCCTTTACATGTGAATGTGATTTCATTACCATACTATTATTTCATATGCTCCATTGATTATATTTGTTTTATGGGTTTTTCCTATTATTATTTAAAAAAACCTATTATATGTCCCTATAAAATAATTTTCAACATAAAATGCTTAATTGAACAATGATGAATGTTTGAATAATTTTTTTATCAATCACAGTGAAATTTGTGGGCCCACAATGTTAGAGGATATTGTTAGTAATCCAATGAATCCAAAACTAAAGGATGGGTAAACTTGTTTTATATTACTATCTCAACGGCTCTAACCATGCATTTTATGGAGATCATTAATTTTTTTAGATAGTTAATATCTATAGCTCTCCCTACTAATGATAATCCATTGAGAATCAGTTGGTCCAAAATTCTACATCCATCATCTTAGGGGTCATATCCCCTGAAAATAGATAAAAATGTCTCAATTATCATAATGATGTGGTGGAAGAAATAAAAAAACATAAAAAATCCTCAGAAGTTCCATGGAGTAATTCTACTCAATATGGTCATCATCACCAATTTGAGACCCCAATTCTAAACGTGGTGATGTAGGATGTTTTGACTTATTTAGTCATGCATAATATGTAACCTAGAAGTAGAGCCTGCAAGGTTTTATTTACCCATTATAGCTCAAAATTTGGTCAATGTCTTAACTTTTACAAACACCTCTACCCTCATTGATGTATAGCTATAGAGTTTAGGGATAAATACCAAACCATCATTAATATAAATCTAAATAATTATTCACATCATTCCTTGGTGATGTTTCAAATTGACCCCTCACCAGTATGGAGGGGTATTAACCCACCCATATTTCTCCCTAGTGGAATATCATGTCATATGATACCCAAAGAATCATGGCTCCAATATGTGGGGGAGTGGGATTTTTTTACAGATCTATAAAAACCTAGGCGAAACCATAACCCAATGAGATATGACCCTTTTTACCCCCACATTCATTTCATGTATCATGCAGTGAAAAGGATGATATCAATATTATGAATGTTCATTCCCCATGTCAAGTCATGATTCCTTCAATAGTTCATACATCAATAAATTCCATCAATTATTACCCAGTTAATATCAGAAAACATGATAGTATCTATAAACATGAAAATTCGTGGCCATATACAGGGTCTTCCCATTAATTGGAATTTTTCTCAATATTCCCGACCCACCTTCCACTCAAATATATTGAGGTATTATCAAATAAGAATAAATTAAATATATCAAGGGAATAATAACGAAGATTGAGTTGAACTATATTAAATTTATCATGGGAAACAAAAAAATTAAATAAAATTATAATAAAGGGTACAACGTTCCACATTCATGAGACCCTATTCAATGGGGGATATTTCTCAACCAAAAAAAATAGAATAATGATTATATATTAATTTTAAAACATATAAATTAATTTATCAGAGGATAAATATTGGTCCAACATCATATGCATCAGAAAGATCCCTTAAAATCAGATAAATTCTATTTATGCCTAATGTGTTTGTGTATAACCAAAGAGGAAGCTATACCCAAAATGGACGTATTCAACCCCTCCCCCACTCAACATTAAGAATCCAAAGTTCCTAAGAGACAATTAAATTGGAGATCCAATGAAAAATTTGAACAACTTTTCCTCATTATGTTGCATATAGATTGGAACCATAGATAAACAAGTAACAACTGAACACATATGATTCATTCAAATCGAAAATGTTATTGTATTTTATTGGTTTAATTTTTTTTAACTTGGTCTATTAAAATATTAGAGGATTTTTATCAGAAATATCCCTCCATGTCATCTATATATATTATAAAATAATAATCATTTCACTATCTAATTATAATTAGAAACTGAATGATAGATTCATAGATTTCATTCAAATGACTATGGTATAACAATAACAATTGATGTTCAACTTCTCTGAATACTACTATTGGAAATATCTATGAAGATTCAATAAGATGAGTTTTCAACAATGATAATCCGCCTGAAGTACCATATTAGATTATTAGATTTCTCAACTATACAATAATTTCAAGCGGATGGAATTCATAAAACCAAGTAATGATCACAAAGAGAATAAATATCATAGATAAAGGAGTCAGGGAAATTTTAAATGGATGTTCTTTCACAAATGAATAAGTATATGTGGTTATATAAGATTAAGGGTGAGAATAACAAATTATATTCAACCCATAGTGATCATGTTAAAGGGTATATTATCCATTAATTAGATAATAACCTAATAACCATTTGAAATATAAAAATATTTATAATATAGATTAAAATCACCAAACAAAATATTTCCCTATCCACCATATAATGGGTCAAATGATCCATAAATTATTAATCATGAAATATCATCTTCAAAAGGTTGTTGATGACGTTAAGATACATTTGGATATTCTGAGCACACATGAGACATATGTATTATACATTCATATATAATAGGATAGATATTGTGAAAAAAATTTTTTGGGAATAATTAAATTATTTATAAATAAATATCTTAATATTTGATGTGTCAACTATATGGAATTTTCATTTCTTGACTAAAAACAAGTGTTTTTCTATTTTACCTCCAAAACCATTAATATATCACCTTACATTTCTAAGCATACTATAGTATAATTATAATTGAATAGGATAATAATTAAAATAGGATTCCACATGTATTCATCAAACAATCCAAATTTGGATTGGAATTATACCATTGATGTTGGGAGAGTGGGGAACATCCCAAAAAATGATTAATGGGCACCATCCCACAAAAAGATCCAATAAAAACCATCCAACCAAAAAAATACACAATGAACTGTCAATATAAATCAATCCAATGGGAACCATCCTACTTTATTGGATAATAATAACTATCTTACCAAATGAGGCAGTGAGAAAATTCATACAAATAGAGACCTTTATCTGATGCTCAGCACTAGTACACCTCATTGAAAACCATGTTCCCTCAAAAAGATGAGTTTTATGAAATGGGTGTATTTATTTATATAAAATAGTAAAATCTAGGACTAATTAGTTTACACATAGTTATAATGAGTTAACTCATGATAGATACAATACCAAACATGTATAATCGTCAATGGATGAGCAGCTTTACCATACTCTATTACTAGAATTAGTGAAGAAGAGCATGTAGATATTACACTATCCCCTAAATAATATGTCTCTACACCTGTTCAAACCTCAAAATTAAAGGTTGATATAATATTATCTTGATTCCAAATATGATCTAATAAGTATGGTTTGAAAATCGATTCCCATCATTATCCACATATCATAACATTGGGAAGGGAAACTGAATTTTCATTTCCCTTATCTGTTAGAAAAATTATATTTTCCAAACTATATCAATGATGAATATATTCCCTATTTTCTTTTTGGAAATAAAAATATATGTAATATAATTTTATTATATCATTTTGGGGGTCTCCTTTATGGTTAAAATCTAGCCTCATTGTACAATGTTACCCCCACATAGGGATATACCGCCATCCTATAGTGTTGGTGTAATTTTCATATTCAAAATCCCAGCCTCAGGTAAATTTTAGATTTCACTAATCCTTGTTTAGAACATTTTTTTACCCAAGATAGTTGGAGTTCTCTAGTCTTGGTGCATCCTTAACAATATATCTGTTTTCAATACCTTTGATGATGAAACATAAATTGATCGAGATTAATGTTCCATAACCTAGATCTTAAATTCATCCATGGTCCTATAATGATCATTTTATATATGTCATTCAAGTAATATAATGTTATGATCATAGTATATGATGAATAAATAAGTCATACTACTTAAAATTAGAGTAAGTTTTCAAGACTTGTTCCTTCACCATAGAGAATAATTTCATCAAACTCCAAAGGATCAAGGCACCTAAGGAGTAATATTTGGGAGATCATCTCAATTACTTCCCCAAGAATCGATTTTTGGTGTATAATATCAAGAGGTGACTCATCTTCAAGGATTAGATTTATAAGAAAATAGATGAAGTGATATTGTATTTATTAAAACCAAAATCTATAGTTCAAACATGTGAACACTTTGAAAAAATAACAGTAAATGTATTAGAGAATCTTGGTTACCCATCATTTAGTGACATATGAAAATATGTATATTACATTAATCCTAATCATATGACTGTATATTTTATCTATTCATTATAAAATGAAATTATCGATATTCCAATGATAAATAGACACATTAAGTTAGTTTTATAATATTATAAAAAAAAATTCCCTACAATAATTATATGGAAAATAAAATCATTGGATAAATTTTCATAAATTGTTGGCTTAACAAACTTATATATAAATTTCCACTGATTTAGAGAATCCTGAGATAAATGTAAAATAATTCAATGTCATTCTGAATCAAATAATAATTCATAATGCCTCAGAAATGAGTTCATATGCATTTATTCATAGTATCAAGAATATATTATTTAATTATTACTAGCCTAGAAATATAAAGTTAAATATTACAACAACTACCCTAGAAATACATATTTAAATATAATAATATACAATCCTACAAGAATGATGATAAACTCTACATTCTATATCCATGTAGAATGATGATAAAATAAATAGTATATTGTCTTAAAATCATGGAGGTAAAATACATATTCCAATGCGGTTCTCCATGAATCTAAATGGAATATTCTATCATCCAATGAAAATGTCATTAAACCGCACAATATTAAATTATAGAAAAAACTAATCTTTATATCATATTATCTTAAATAAATGTGTTAAACTAAAGGTCTTATTTACAAGATGAATAAAATTGAACAATACATTATACCATCCAAGAAGAATGATGGAAAACCATATCACACATCATTGATAAAAAACATTAATCTACAAAAATTACCATCCTAATAACATGATATAAAACTACACAACCCAAGACCATGATATATGAATTTAATCTTCCTTGTAAAATTTATATTTCTAAATGAATTTATCAACTTGGAAATTTTTCGAAGTTGAAATACCCTAAACAATAATACAATACTTCCATACAAAATAACCATGAATAGTGTGGTTCATGCGCTTTCTAACATTACATTAAAACGTATTGGAGAGGAATGATTTATATGAAATTATATACTTACATCATATATATATCAATGAAAGAATTTATGTTGTTTGGTTCCTTATACATGAACTTATTTTATGTTGAAATCTCCCCTATGTTTTTGATAATTTTATCATACTTTTTGGTATTTATAAATTAATGTTGGGGTTTACCTCCTATAGATTTATGTTGGGATGAGGTCATTATATCATTTTCTTATACATTCGTGAGATATTTTGAATGATTAATATAAAATACATGTGATTTTTTTCTATTATTCCATGATATGTAGAGATATCGATAATTACTTGATTGGACTCATCCGGAAACCTATACTAATAAACAACTAATTCATCTTAATGACTAATGTTTAACCATTTAATGTTATGTTTTCTCTTCCAAATCAAGAATTTTATTAAATAGTTTTATTCTATAAAAGAAGTACATCTACATGGTACCCTTGATATAAATCACTTCGACTGATGGATTTAAACATGTACATAATATATTCCACTCTATATAACTCTAAACTACCTAGAATATAGTCCCATTAATATAAATTAAAAATACCCCACATGTTTTGTATATGGTATATACATTATGACCTTAATCATTTTCAAATTATCAATAATATATTACAACAATCCACAGATCCACTGATTTTTCTATTATATAATCAATGAACAATATGATCCCCATTACATCATTCATCCACACTATGTCTCTAATGATATTTAATTTAAAAACCCCTTCAATTAGAATCTAATAATCCTGCCCAAATTGAATTTCCAATGCATGATGGTTTAAGTACATAGAATTCCAAACCACTCTAAGAACCCCCTCTTATAAACAACTTAATAAAAATATTTTAATTTTCGGGAAGTATCACCCATATTTTTTAAGGCAATATGCTTAATATGAAAACCCATAATATTGATAAAATTATGAAAATTTATTATTTCATATAAATGGGTAACAATATTTTTTATTTATCTTAACCATACAAAGTTTTAGTGGTGAAAATATATTTTTTCATTTATTCTAATATGTAAACCCTACCTGATGTTTGGGTATTGGATTAAGTGTCTCCATAGTTATTCATGAACTATACTTGATGTTGTAGTAATAGTTTCTATATTATTAACAGCTTACATACTCCCACCATTCATTATTTACTCAAAATATATTTATATATTCTAAGATACTATTTACATCATCAATATACCCTATGTTCATAATGATTTGAATTTACTATATGTTTGTTTCCAATAATCATTATAGATGTTATTGTGGAGTCTCCAAGTCAAATGATTATAAATTCCATTTATTTCTATCTAATAATTATCACCTTAAACAACAAGAATAACTATTCCATATTATATTAATGTAAAATATGTTCACCTTATCTTTCATGTGACCAAAAATTGTAAAAATTATCCCTATATTATAGCTAAATAATTAGTTTTCAATATAAATAGATCTGATATATAGGTTTTTATTTTTCATCCCTAAGGTCTTGGTTCACAAAAACTATGAAGAAGATGCCTAGAATAAAAATCATATCGTTGTGATTGGAATATAATTATTGATGTTATATTTCCCATTCAGGGAAAAAAACAAGGTATATTAGATTCCTCTGGTTAAATATCAATATATGTCATACTTCTTCTGCTTACATTGTTTCTTAATGAAAAATACATCATTTAATATTGTGTGTTACCGTAGTTTACATTGGGTCTTATATAATGTCCATTCACAAGGGTTATGGTTGTTTCTTTTATGGAACAGATAAATGTATTTGGATTCCCCTCCATAGACTACGTGTATACTAATTCCCATTACCAAGAGATATATACTTATGTTTGGATCTTTTATCCCTTGACCAAAAAATTCCTATCTTACTCAATATTCTCCTATATATAATATTTACATATGAAAATGACCTTAATTATTCCTACCATCATGGATGTATCATTAACATTTTTTTAGGTTTTCCAATTTTGATAACAAGAATTATTTTCTCAAATATATTTGAATTTACAGTTGATCAATTTTTTCATAATTTATTAACAATATTAAATTTTACACACTTTTTGTCATAGATGTAATACCATAAATATCTGCTAATTTTTTTTTCAAATTTGTTTGACATTAAAAATCATTCACTCAATATTTTTCAAAATTAAAAGGCCTTACAGTGAAAATGAATGTGACACAAAGCCTTATAATGTAGAAAACCAACTATGTGGTTTACGGAGAAAAATTCATGTCTATGAATTACAATTAAATTAAATTAATGGATTATGAAAATGGTATAGAGTAAGAAAATTCAAAATATGTTCAAAATTTTATAATGATAAAACCTATAAAGGGAGTACTGATAAAAATTCAATCCTTACCTCCCTAAAAAATCTTTCCATAATGACGTGTTTTGAAAATGAATGTGTAAAAAATTTAAATATTTACAAATATTATTGGTACATCATAATTTTAAAATTAATTTTCATTTTTAATGTTTTCATAAAAATAAATAGATAACATTATTACTTGAAACAACAACATAATGTGTAAACAAAGTCACACCAATAGAAATTTAACTACGTTGGTTAGGATTCTTGTCATAGGGATATATAGGTAACCCCTATCATTGGAATGTTCCAAATTTCACAACGCGTTCCACGTCCAATGGATGGTGATTAATCTAGATCACCAATATAGGTGGTTTTAATCCACTGTATAACTATATCATATAAAATGGGATAGATAGAAAACATATATTATATTATAATCTGTAAACCTCAATGAATGTTGATATTGATTATTTTTCACAAGGGTAATTGGTAGTGTTACTAAATCAAATGGAATGGTTTTATGAATATATATTATATATTTAATTGATTATGAGGGTATCCAATAATCCTCCTCCAAATTAAGAAGATGAGAATGACTACCCATCTTATCAATCCAATTCATGAACCATTATGTCATTAATATTCCAATGTGACCATTACATTTAGAAATAAATCCTACAACTGACAGAATACAGATACAGAGCATAGTGAAAAACATAACATATGACCATATCTTTATGAGATCATTAGATAATTTAAAATGCATTCTTAGTGGAATTTATCCATTTCCACGCTATTAAGGCATCAAATGATCCATATACAGAGGGTTTCGGTTTCCCCATAAACAAATAAAATTATATTTGATCCATGTTCAATGAAGGATGGATCACTAAATTATTTATGTTATTTTTCATAACGTTAGATAGTTTAATAAATAACACTAACATGTATTTAAGCCCCCCCTCACATCATATGTTGAATATCATTTAGGGAATCATTTTATTTCCCGTCCCATTATATATTCACCTAATTCAAATTATTTACAACCATTTACTATAAGAAGTTGACTTTTTGTACGATAATACAATAATTAACATGAAAATTTGAGAAAATGTGTCATCCTCGAAATAATAACACAAAAAAACATGTAAATCCTAAATTATGACTTTTTATGTATCAATATATGTTATTTACATTGTATTTCCTATAATAGGAATTTACATAATACAAAAATATAACTAATATTTTCTATAATAAAAACTATAATGAAAACATCGCATATATAATATGTTAAATTTCTCTAAAAAAATATCCACAAACAAACCTAAATATCATGGTCTACTATTGTTGAACAATTATCAAATATAATGGAATAATTTTTAAGTGAACTATTTAATTCGTTATATCCATTAAAATTCATTTATTATAATTTTCATCATAATCCTACAACTATAAGTTTTATACTCCGGAAAATATAAAATAGTTTTTATGATTTAAAAACTATTTAGGGGAAAAAATATCATCATGGTGTCATATATAATTATAATAAAAATAATGGTATATAATCATCGAAGAAAATGAACACAATATCCCATGAAGACATTGAATAAGAGACAAAATAGCATTGCAATTTTTTTATCATGAGAATCATAAAATGTGTTGAAAACATGAAGACAATCATCATAATCATCAGTCAAGGATTATAACCTGAAATACATCATAATATTATGGGAAATGATATGTGAATCAATCCCACACATTATATTTTGGAAAAATATATCTACATCCTACACATTAGTAATGACAGCATAATATATAAAGTGTCACAAAATATATTGGGAGGACATATATGTTTTGTCTCAATCATCATTATAATATTACATTGTCTGTGACATAGAAAAGAGATATAAATAACATATCAGCATTTTTTAATAAGGTAGTGACTATCTAAAAGACCAAAACACATTTTATTGAATATAAAATAACGAAATGTTACAGAAGTCGAATGGAAGGGAGTTTTTTTTAAATATTTGTCATAATGATGTAATAAATCAGGTGGTAGTGTATGCAACCAAGTCAAAAATTGGTGAACAACTTTGTTGGAAAGAGAATCAGTAGTAACAGTCACTTCTCGAAAGACGTGAGTTTCAATGTAATTGATCCCGAGGAGCGAATCAATACACTTCATCCAATGAGTGGTAAGAGGCCATGCCAGCTGATCCACACAATTCCAGATATCCTGGACAGTGGTAGTTGAATCTCATTCGATCCAAAGCATCCTCCAGCCATTTTTAGGGGAAATGTTGATGGCATGAATAACACCCATCATTTTAGCTTTGAATGATGAATCCATACTGCTTCCATTATAGAAGAAACCATGGGATATTCAAGAAGAGTCCCTAAAAACCACACCACAACCTGCAGGTCCTGGGCTACACTTTGTGGTGCCATCAACATTCATCTTGATCTATCCTGGAAACAAAATTTCCAGAACCCTTCAAGGGTGCGCTTTGGTTACTGGTAGAGTCCATCAATACGTAGTTTACTCTGAATCTAAAAATCACCAACATAGTTGTTTTAGTGCGCCTTTTTAGTCAAAGTAGCCCCTCCCACTGAAATTAGAGTCTTGGATTTACCTGAATTAATTTTTAAAGAGCATTTATTTTGAAAAATATAATTTCTGTCATACCTGATCATTTGCAGGATCACAGCAAAAGCATAGAGAGAAACATTTTTAATTTTTTGAGAGGCCTCATGTTCATCATATTTCTTTATATGAGAGTCGATCGAGTCGGGGGTAAACCATCTGAAGTCAACAATATCAACAATATAATTCCAAATAGAAGAGGAAGAAGCACATGTGAAAAGGAGATTGTTAGTATCTTCCCTATTCTAGTTGAATATGTGACATGTCGAACATAGTTGAAAACCAAAGGTTTGAAGGAAAACCTCAGTGGGTTATATATTATGTTCATAAATCCAAATTAGTGTAAGTATTGAAGGATTATTATAAGGCTTGTTAAAAAAATCCATCCGGAAAATGTTAGATTTTATTCCAATGAAATTATGATTGTAGATATTTTTTGATTCTAGAATGCCATTGGAGGCCAGCTCCCAGATAAGAAAGTCATTAGAACTAGAATAAGAGTATTTATCAATGATCAGATCAATGTTATCAGGTATATCATTCAATTTAGAATTTAAAACATCTTTAATAGTATAGTAAGTTTTCTTAGGAGGAGAATTATGAGGAAACATGGAAATTAATAGAGTACCAGTAAAATTATGAAGCCATAAATTCATGTTTGATTTAGCTGTAATCATCCTTATATAATTTTACATAATGTTAGAGAAAGTATCCCTAATGGAGGGCTTGATCAAAGAGGTAATATAATTTAAGTTCCCTTTCATAATATTACATAGAAATTTGTATTTCATGAAGTCAATAGCATTAGATTTGTTATTAATTAATCACCATTTATGTCTAGCCTTAAGAGCATCATTAAAGAGCTTTATATTTTTAATTCCAATAACTCCCTTATCCAAAGGTTTACAACAGTTCTTCCCAGGGATGGTGACAAGCTTCCTTTCTAGGATAATTCCTATCCAGATGATGTTTTTAATATAGGTGTTGAGTTTCTTAATGTAACCAATATTCCACTAATATATCATAAGAGAATATACCATTTTCAAGATAATGTTCGATTTAACAAGACAAATTCTACTAGCCTTGGAGAGGTATTTACCTTTCCATGTAGAAATTTGATTGATAATTTGGTTAAAAGTGTTCGCAAAATAGATGGATATGGGTCTTCCCCAAAAAATAGGAACCCCTAGATATGTTAAGGGGAATAGAACTTCTTTAATTCCATGACTGATGATAATAAAAACTTTTTTCTGTGGGAAGATGTTTTTCCCAATGAAAATATGAGACTTCTTCCCAGAAATATCTTCACCAGATACATCCTCCTAATGGTCCAGAGCATTTTTAGGCACATGAATATTTTTTTGATCACCTTGAAAAAAAGGATGATGTCATAAGCATATAGAAGAACAGTAGGAGCATTGAGATTCTTAATAGCCTGAATGGGTTTATGTTTATTTTGATTGACATGTTGAGTAAGAAGTCTACTAAGGTAATCTTTAGCAATGAAAAAGAGGATGGCCAAGAGGGTATCTCTCTATCTAAATCTTTTGGTGCATCTAAAGTATCCCTTGGGAGGTCCATTAATCAAAATTGAAATAGATGTAGATCTAAACAATTTTTTTATCCTCCCAAAAAATATATCTATAAATCCAATGTTTTTCTGAACTATGAAGACAAAACTCCAATATATAGTATCAAGATATATTATAATATCATGCTTAATAGGAATATTACATCCCCTAGAAGTTTTCTTAAGTTTTTAGTGAATTTAGAGGAATGGAAAATGCGGTCTTGAATAACCCTTCCTTTTATAAATTCAAATTGGTTCCAAGAAACAATATTATTGAATTTATGAGTAGTAATGTTAGAAATAATCTTAGATATGATTTTCTAGGGAGTATTTATCTTGGTAATATGAAGAAATTGGTGGATCTCATAATCATGATCCACTTTGGGGATTAATGTAAGGAATTTTGAAAGTACCCCATGAGAAAATACACCATTGGAAAATAATGATCTAACAAGCTTGCACACATCCAAATAAATGACTTCCTAGTGTTGTTGAAAAAACCCATTATTAAATCAATCAATACCAAGTGCACTATCTAGCTTATGACTGAAAACTCTATCTTTTATTTCATGATCAATGGGGGTGTCAAAAATAAAATCATTATGAACTTCATCCACCATAATCAGGATGATATCAAGTCTAATGTCCTTATTAAAATCCAAACCATTAAAAAAGTTATGGAATTAAAAGACAACATGATTTGATAAGGTCTAATCTGAGTCAATAATATTATCATCATGCTAGAGGATAGTAGGTGGTTGGCTGACATTCCTAACACTCTAACAAGAATTATTGAATTTATTTTTAATATCAACATCAGAGAGGCATTTTAGTTTGAAATATTTTTGCACATGTTTCCTTTAAAAGTAATAAGTAAATTGTGTTTCAATTAAATGTTTATTTAATTTTTAGGATGAAGGGTAAAATTAGAAGTGTTATTATGAAGTTGAAATTGACCGAGATCATTTTCTAGAGTAGATATGTCCCTTTCAATCGGTTTAATTATAGATCGACACCACCCATTAAGTGCTTTCTTTAGAGTTTTAAGATTGAAGATACATGTAAAGGTATCATGCTGACGATTTATTGATTCCCAATTATTTTTTATTAAAGATGTATAGTCCAGGTTTGTTGACCATGCATTGTTAAATCTAAAGTGGATAATGGGTTTAAGGTTTTTAAAGTGGAGATTGACTAGAATGGGGTGATGTTCTGAGTTCAACCTAGAAAGGGTGATGCTAGAGATGATGTCCCATTTAGAAAGAGCATCCATATTACCAAAAACTCAATATAGCTTACTAGATAAAATATTTTTATAGTGTCTTCTATACCAGGTTTATTTCTCAAAAGTGAGGTTAGCATCCACTAGATTTCCTTCTCCAATGGAATCTCTAAACTCCCTCGAAGATATAGATGAGTGAGAGGGGGAAATTTATTTACTTGACGTTAGAATAGCATTAAAGTCCCTCATTACAATCCTAAGGTGATGAAGGCTATTATCCAACACAAAAAATATCTTGCTAGAGTTTTCTTTCATAGTATCTATTCTTGGCATATATCATTGTGAAAAAAATGTGTTGACCTTCCCAAAATAAATCACAAGTATACAGTTGATCAATATTTTTATAATATTAACATTTGGAATAGATGTGTGATAAAAAATCCATAGAGAGTCCACCGTTTGACCATCCTTATAGGAACTAATAAAATTTTAGCTAAGAGAGAATCGGTTCCTAAATTTAGGTAGGAAATTGAATTTAGGATGGGAAATATCAAAACCTTTAGGATTGTGTATCATAAAAACCTCTTAAGAACAATCTATGTGTCAGAGTTTGAAATTCTTTTCCAATAAAAAAAATAGTAGATTCATTTGGACATGTGTTTTAGGTTTGAACCCCCTTTTTTGATTTTCCCAAACCTTTCTCTCTCTCTGATATTCTGACATTCTAAGAAGAGTTTGGTTTGGGTTTTTTGTCATGAATACTAGTAGTAGGGCTATGCAGAATAATGTTGTCCATAGCACTAAAAATATTCCACATAGGAATAGGAGGATTTCTAGGTGATGAAGAATGTGTATATCTGTTCTATATAGGCACAAATGAGTTATAAATGGTGTTTTTCTTATATTCCACTAATTCCAGGTTGGTATGCTGAGTAGAAACCAGGTCCGAATAAGATTACAAAGAAACATAGTCATCTCTAATAGTTATTCCTTCAGTAATATCAGGTAGGTCCATGATCTTAGAAGATTCCATAGGACAAGGATAAGCTTCATTAGCTGTTTCATACCTAAAAAAGTTTGAAACATTTCATAGTGTGTAATCAAAATCATGAAAATTCAAAACATAACTATTTTATTGCGAAATAGAACATGTTTTATCATTAGTTCCTTGTAAAGAAGAAAAATATGAGCATTTAGAGTCATCAAGAATAGCAAAGGACCAGTTTCTCATTTCTTCATTCTTGTTCATGTATCCTAGGGATTCGACCAAATATATAACATCAAAAGAGAAGGTTTCTTGAATAGATGATCTAGATATAGTGAAAGGGGTATCCCTGCTCTGTTTTTCCAATGCATTCACCCTGGGGTTATAATGAGTTGTAGGAGTATACTCCTTTAAAATGATCTTTTGTTCCATGATCATAGTTTTGGATGATATATTCACCATTTCCCCACCATCAGGGTTAATGGGCTCAATCGATTCCTTATCTCTTCTTGAAACATTATTTTTATCTACTTCACATAAAATTGAATCATTAGAATACAATTTTTGAGCAGGATATAGAGTAATAATGTCTTCACTAATGTTAAATCCATGGTTATCATGAAGAATTTATAACACCAATTCCTCTATTTCTATAACAAAGGCAGTTTCAATATGTAGGCAGTCTTCATCATCCACTATTTCTCCACAAGATTTACCTTCTAAGGGGGAAAATCTTTTGATTTATTAACCCAAACATCATTTTTCTTACCATAGGTCTCGGGTAAGTCAACCACATGTGATTTTACATTTTTATTATATCTAACCTCATTCCATTCATTAATAAGTGGAGGGGCCACCTATTTCCTAACCACTATACAGTTAGAGAGGTTATTCCCTCTGATTTTACAAACCTCAAAGAATGGAGGTTTTTTCACATATTCCACATTTATTTCATTTTTGTAATCTGAAGCATTAAAGTTGATAACATTTTGCAATTCTGAGGAACGATTCACTACATCCATGACCTGAGAAAAGGGTCCTAATTCTGTATTTAATGTTCTTTGATAAATTTTGATAGGTAATCCAATATAAGAAACAAAATAATTAAGGATTTTGGGATGCCATAAATACCAATTCAGGCCATGTAATCTTACCCAGATCTGTGCCATTGAGTTCCTATGTGTGTATCGATTAAAGGTATCATCCCAATCAGAGATCCTAAGAATCCCAGGCCAGTGTTGTAAAATAACTGTTCTCCATACCTGATCAAGTTCCTCCTACGAGTTGAAAAAGATATCATATTATCCATTACCTATTGGTACCATCTTCCACTTTGATAAACCCCAGCAGTGTGAAATCCAAGATTTATGCTCAGTTATGGGCCATGGATGATCACTTTTGTTGTATGAAACTCGGCAGAGGATTGAATAATTGAACATTTGAGCTCTTTAATGTGGAGAATCTGGTTTATATTCAAAAGGGAACCATCATCCTATTTTTTTTTTGAATAACATAGGTTTTGTCTCTTTCACGCTACTCAGATATGAGATTTTGAGTGCATCATGAAAGGATATCTCATTTGGCCAATCCAATACCTCCTATTTGTTTGAATCTGTTCCAAGAATTTGAGCATCTAGTGACGTAGGGTTCTTTACCTTAAGAGCAAATTCTGATTGTAGATCGAAATCGGCCATGGGAATATTAGACAGAACCAAAGAAAGGGGTAAGGTTTGCGAGGGACAACGCTAAGTGGGAATCCCCCAGCGAATCACTCCCATAAAAAATGATTCTAATTGAAAATGTAAAGACCCGTAAAATTCAAGGAAGTTTTTTTTCTTAAATTTCTTTGGAATTTTACAAGAATGTAGTTTTTGACGGCACCTAATTCTGAGGCCCGGTGTGCCCGGAATCATTTTTCCGAAGTTTGGCTCACGTACGTTCAGTGAACGAACGACCTGGTTTTTCTAACATTTGAACCGGTGCTCGGAATCAAATTCTGAGGGAACCGATGGAATCGCAATGCTGGTATTTTCTTAGAAATGTCTTTTCCGGAGTTGCGTTTTCTCGGGTGTGGTTTTTAATTTTTGGGGTTAAGTTAAGAAATAAAATAAAAGTTGTGCGACACTTTATTTTATTTCAGTTAAAGCTGCTTAAGCTAAGTTAAGAGGATAGGGTGGAACCCAAAATATCCTACCCACATGGTAGGATATTTTTGAGGTGGGGCCCACACGAGCCCCACCATTTCATTCCTCCTAAGTAATGCACCCGCAACCACCTCTTTAATGAAAGTCAACCGTGCATTTTTCTGGTTAAGAAACGCCCCCATTAAATTGGGCAGTGAAATTGTTACAATTAATTCTTCAAAATAATTTTTTGTTTCTTCTTTATGAATTTCAAATCGTTGGCATGGGAATAAAATAAGGCCAACACTTTTTGTTGAGGGGTTTCTTGTTGAGAGGATTTGGGGAAAGCTCTAAAGCTTGAATATCTTCATCCTCCTTCGCGAAGAACGCGAACAACTTGAAGAACGTGAAGAACGCCGGCCTCTGACGAATGCTGACGAAGAACGCCGAACACTCGGAGATCGATGATGCGACACCGTGTACCGCGACGCTGACGATCCTCCTTTTGTGACACTTCTTCCACGTTGTTCCTTCCCCCGCGACAATCATTGATCATCAACCGATTGAGGTAGGGGGTTTCAGTTCATTTAATTATTTGTGAATTATATCCTCAGCATGTGTTTTAATGGTGCAATTAAATATCTGTGATTTTAAATCCTTGGAGTTTGACTGCGCAACGCCATGTACCGCGACGACAGCGACGCCCCTTCCGCGACACGACGATCCACTTCTTCTACGACGGTTAATTCCACAATGAACTCACGTTCGACGACAACGTTGAGGTAGAGGTTTTTGTTCATTTTTTAATCTATGTGATTATATCCATGGATTTTTAAAAATTTGTTGGAAGACTTTTAAAACCGCTAACACAGTGGGTGCGGACCAACGAACAAGTCTTAACCCACCGCCTCTTCGTTCTTGGTAAGAGGATTGGCGGGCGACGACAAAGCAGGCCGCATGGGCGATGTGAGGTCCTCGCAATGAAGGGTGGTCCCCGGGAGGACCTTTGGCGAAGAAGACATGCTTTTCCGACGAACGGAACTCGTCCGGGGGTCCGCGGAGCGGTCCGCTGGCGCGCCTCCCTTGTAGGGCGGCACCAGCTGCAGGTGGCGGCGGTTCCCGGCGCGCCGCCGGGAGGAGCCACCACGGCTGAAGCCGCAACTGCAGGCCGCTGTCCCGCGACTGCGCAGGATCGGAGGGAGCGGGACGCGTCAACCATCCGCATCCGCTAGCATGGGAAGCCCCACTCAGGGCTGCGGTCTCTCCACGCGGGGGCAGCGAGCCCACCGCTTCGATCGGCCGTAACGGCCGAGCCGACCCGCTGGCCCCCCGGCCAGCGCCAGCCGGGTCGGGCCCAGGCCAGGCCAGACCACGCCGGTTGGGCCAGGTCTCCCCATCCGGATCGGACCCGGACCCGGTTCGGGCCGACCCCATGAGGGGGGGGGGGGGGGGGGGGGTTGGGCCGGGTCGGTCCGGGCCCAGACCCTCCGTTTTCGGACCTCTTTCGATCTTTTGCCCATATCTTGGGCTACGGACCTCCGATCGACGCACCATCAACAACGATGTGATCCTTTGATAGAGATAGCCGTTTTTAAATTTCGCACTCATGGTTTTGGAGAACTTTGCGTTAGGCCAGGTTGGTTTGTACAGAAAACCAACCGGGCCCTCGGAGCGAAAACGCCTATAACATGAGCTCCGGATGTCCGATTATTGTACTGTCGATTTTGTTGGATTCCTCTAAGTGAGACAGATCATTTGGCTTACTCCGTCCGAGGTTTGGATGCCGATGGAGTACGGTCGGGTTGGATTTGACTTAAAAACCAACCAGGCCCCTAGAACGAAAATGCCAATAACTCTCAGACCGGGCGTCCGTTTGACGCACCGTCTGTGGTGTTGAGTTTCGGTTGACGACACAGAAAATTTGGATACATCAACTCTGGACTATGTGTGAGTAGATGTATCATCCTCTTGGCTCGTGGGGCGTACCCTTCCGAACGATCTTACTGTGTGTGGGAACCCTAGAGTTGGATGCGACTGCGACTACGACGACGACTGTACAGAGATCTTCTGTGGATTCGACGGCGACGACAACAGCACTCAGCGATCCTACGTGGATTAGTGCTACCGATCCTGTGTGGGTCAGATCCTGTGTGGGTTAGTGCTCAGCGGTCCTGTGTGGTCCAGTGCCTACAGATCCTGTGTGGGTCATTGTGGGGGTTAATTATCTATTGATCTTGTGTGGGTCATATCATTTGTGGGTCATTGTGGGGGTTAGTTACTTATCGATCATGTGTGGGTCAGATCCTTTGTGGGTCATTGCGGGGGTTAGTTACCTATCTATCCTTTGTGGGTCAGATCCTTTGTGGGTCATTACGGGGGTTAGTACATATCGACCCTTTGTGGGTCCGAAGGCTTAGATGAATCAGTGGTAATATTTGATCATCTCTATCGTCATAAGAAGAAGTATACCTGTGTGAGCTGAATCCTGTTTTTCTTTCCTATGTGGATTGTGTTGTGCTATCCTGTGTGGATTACGTTTTGCATTCCTGTGTGGACTGGGTTGTGATTTCCTGTGTGGACTGGGTTGTGCTTGAGCTCGGATGTTGGAGCCGAACTGGAATTGATGACTTAGGTATATGTATGGGCATATATCTATGTAGTGTCGGATGTTACTTCGTGATTGTATATTTCCTTTGTGGATTGTCCTTTGTGGATTCTGGGAGACATTAGGGGGTCTCAGGGTCCCTACTGAGTAGTTTATACTCACCCCTGGATGGTCTATGCCCGCACTACATTGTGTTGGTTGCAGACGATGGACAGCGCTGATCGTGGTTGAGGCTTGCGGAGCAGGAAGGTACCTGGAAGTGGACCACTGGGCGGGACGTACTCGGAGCGGATGGCTGGACCTGAGGAGCTGTGGAGGCTATCTGTACCCACCCTTCAGGTGGGAGTTCCAGAGGACGGCTCGAGGCTACAACTTTACTTTTAGTTGTTGTTTTCCCTTTCCAATTGTACTTTACTTTTAGTTTGGGTTTGTATACTGACCCACTTACTTTTCCGCACTTACTGTTGTACCCAGTTTTTACTTAGTGTTTACTTCTACTTGCTTGCTCTGTGGTGTTTTTTGTTTATTTTACAAAGGCAATGCCTTCCCTTTTTCCCGGGATTTACACCTTGGTGCTAGTCGTCAGCCCCTGGCCTATGGAAGGCGGGATTGGGTTAGTCACGGCACCAGCCCCGAGGACGGGTCGTGAAAAATTGGTATCAAAGGTACGTCCTCTAAAAAGGACGTCGTGCTCTCATCCTATAGAGAATCCATCAAGTGTCTGTCTTGAGGATATCTGTACACGCCGCGTCTCACAATCAGCGTCCCCCCGTTGTGCCTCTCTGACCCGCTGCAATAGTGGAGGAGTGACTGTGAGAGACTGAAGGAAGCCTAATCCACCTCTATCCACGAAGGATATCTCCAAAGCGGCTAGCTGCTCTGTCGCCTCCTCAAGTAGCTGAATGCTCGTCCTCCTGCTGAGAGCATCTTCTACTACGTTCCCCTTCCCAGGAGTATAGACTATCTCAATTTCATAGTCCTGGAGTAACTCGAGCCATCGCCACTGTCTCAGGTTCAGGTCCTTCTGAGAGAAGATGTACCTGAGACACTGATGGTCAGAAAAGTCTATAAAGCGCTATCCCATCAGGTAGTTTCGCCATGTCTTCAGAGCGAAGACCACTGCTGCTAACTCTAGGTCATGGGTAGCGTAGTTCTGCTCATGCGGCCTCAACTGACGTGATCCATTGGCGATCACTTCCCGCTCATGCATCAGGACACATCCGTGTCTGGTCCCTGATGCATCGCAGTGCACTGCGTACCCTACTCCCTCCTTCGGTAACCTCAAGATAGGGGCACTGGTCAATCTTTGTCTCAGGTCCTGGAATCTCTGCTGACATCTGTCTGACCACACAAAGGGTTTCCCCTTCTTCATCAAAGCTGATAGTGGTGCCGCAACTCTGGAGAATTCTGGCAAAAATCTCCGATAGTATCCAGCTAGTCCCATGAAACTCTGCTCCTCCGTCATGCTCCGGGGTGGTTCCCAAGCTAGAAGTTTCTCGATCTTTGTAGGATCCACCGCAACTCCCGCCTCAGAGATGACGTTTCCCAATAAGTGGACCTCGCGTATCCAGAACTGGCACTTCGAGAGCGTTCCATAAATCAGGTGCTCTCAGAATGTGTCTAGTACAACCCGCAAGTGGTAGGTGTGCTCCTCCTCAGTCGTCGAGTAAATCAAAATTTCGTCGATGGAGACTACGAAAAATCGATCGAGGTATGGCTGAAAGATCCTGTTCATGAGTCCCATGAACACTGCTGGAGCATTGGTTATGCTGAATGGAATAAGAAAGAACTCATAGAGGACATACTGACATCTAATGGTCGTCCTCTATACGTCCTCATCCCGAACTCTGAGCTGATGATAGCCTGACCTGAGGTCTATCTTCAAGAACAATCGTGCTCCATTGAGCTAATAGAAGAGGTCATCAATCCTCAGTAGCGTATAATTTTTCCTCACTGTCACCTGGTTCAGGCGGCGATATTCGACACAAAGTCGCAAGCTCCCGTCCGCCTTCTTCGCGAACAATATCGGGGAAGCCCAGGGTGAAACACTGGGTCAAATGAATCCCTTTCACTTCAAGTCCTCCAACTGTAATCGTATTTCTTGAAGCTCGGTGGGAGCCATCCGATATGCTGGAGTGGATATCGGGGATGTCCCGGGGTACAGATCAATATAAAATTCTACCTCTCTGCGAGGAGGTAGTCCTAGAACGTCATCGGGGAAAACGTCGGCATACTGATCCACCACTGCAGGAAAACCTTGACTCTGCACGTCAACTGCTCTAAGGATGAGGCTAGGAAAATGATCAGTGATGGGATGTCCTCTCCTCTGCGGAAGTCCATCTTGTTCTAAGAAGGCTCCCTTCTCACCGATGAAGGTGAACCTACTACTGTCGGTGCATACACATCGTACCTTGCGCCTAATATAGTCAATCTGAGCATGGACTGTAGATAACCAATCCATGCCCAAGATGACGTTGTAAGGCCTCGACACTGCTACAAGAAGATCACAACCGATGCTCTCCTCTACTAGAGTAATCTCACACTGCTGGCACCATTGCGTAATCGTCGAGTCTACTCCCGTGGGAGTGATGTAAAGACCCATAAAATTCAAGGGATTTTTTTTCTTAATTTTATTTGGAATTTTACAAGAACGCAGTTTCTGACAGCACCTGATTCCGAGGCCCAGTGTTCCCAGAATCATTTTTCTGAAGTTTGGCTCAGGTATGTTCAGTGAACGAACGAGCGGGTTTTTCTAACTTTAGAACTGGTCCTCGGAATCGAATTCCGAGGGCACCGATGGAATCACAGCGCCGATATTTTCATAGAAATTCCTTTTCTGGAGTTGCATTTGCTCGGGTGTGGTTTTTAATTTTTAGGGTTAAGTTAAGAAATAAAATAATATTGGTGTGACACTTTATTTTATTTCACTTAAAGCCGCTTAAGCTAAGTTAAGCAGATAGGGTGGAACCCAAAATATCATACCCACTTGATATGATATTTGTTAGGTGGGGCCCGCCTGAGCCCCACCGTTTCTTTCCTCCTAAGTAACACACCCACAACCCCCGCTTTAATGAAATTCAACCGTGTGATCTGCTGGTTAAGAAACCCCCCATTAAATTGGGCAGTTAAATTGTTTCAATTAATTCTTCAAATTAATTTTTCATTTCTTATCTTTGAATTTCACATTTCTGACATGAGAATAAAATAAGACCAACACTTTTTGTTGAGGGGTTGCTTGTTGAGAGGATTTGGGGAAATCTCTAAAGCTTGAAGATATTCATCCTCCTTCACGAAGAACGAGAAGAACGCGAAGAACAGGAAGAACTCAGGCCTCCAACGAATGGCGATGAAGAACGCCGAACCCTCGGAGATCGACGATGCGACGCCGTGTACCGCGACACCGACGATTCTCCTTCCGTGTCGCTTCTTCCACGCCGTTTCTTCCCCCGCGACAATATTCGATCATCAACTGATTGAGGTAGGGGGTTGCGGTTCTTTTAATTATTTGTGAATTATATCCTCAACATGGGTTTAATGGTGCAATTAAATCAGTGTGATTTTAAATCCTCGGAGTTTGACTATGCAACGCAGTGTACCACGACGATAGCGACGCCCCTTCCGCGACGCGGCGATCCTCTTCTTCCGCGACGGTTAATTCCGCGACGAACTCACGTTCGATGACAACGTTGAGGTGGGGGTTTTTGTTCATTTTTTAATCAATGTGATTTTATCCGCCGATGTTTAAATTTTTTTTGGAAGACTTCTAAATCCTCTAACACGGTGGGTGCGGACCAAAGAACAAGTCCGAACCCACCGCCTCTTCGTTCTTGGTAAGAGGATTGGCGGGCGACGACAAAGCAGGCTGCACGGGCGATGTGAGGTCCTCGCAATGAAGGGCGGGCCCCGGGAGGGCCTATGGAAGGCGGGCTTGGGGTAGTCATGACACGGGCCCCAAGGACGGGTCGTGACATAAAATCACATATAAGCATTAAAAAAAGCATATTTATGAATTTTATAACATAATAAATCCATAATTTATGGTCAATAAATGTATTCTATAGAATCCCAAGAAAATATGGAATTGAGGCATATTGGATATTAATTATAAATCAAAAATTATTTTTTAAAAAAATAAATATGAATCTAAAGGTAATATGATCGATGAAATTGTTATAAAGATATTAAATTTTACTCATATATAAAATATATATTAAAAAGATAAAAAAAATTAAATGTTACAATAGTATTTGGTATCTAAAATATTAGAACTAAACTGAGATATTTTTTATAACATAATGACAGTATCTATAAATAATTGAATGAAAATAATATTTATATGACTAGAACATCGATAGGAAGAAGAAAGATATTTATTCCCCTTTTCCATTTTCATATAGGGAAATATTGGAATAGAAAAATAGTGGAACATCCACATCCTTAGAAGAAAGGGTAAATAGGAAAATATACATAATGAAAATATTTATAAAGAATATAGAAATAAATTAAATTAAATTGATAAATATGAATGGTGTTGATATTGAGTTATATAGGACATATCATTAGGAATAAGAATGATAAGGAAAGGCCCCTTACATAACGATCATATTTTTTTTCATATACTCCTTTATCATCCAAAATAATCAGGTTAGAATTTTTAATTATTTTTTTAGGAACATTATTAATATTTATTTCACCTCTTATAATCCATTTAGTATAATTTTTATTTATTTATTAAATTAATAATCTTCATGATTAAATTTTTTATTTTGTTTGGTACATTATTACAAATAGCCTTTTTATAATGGTAAAGGTTAAGAAACGTTTCCAATATTTCTATAGACACCATAATAGTCATGGTATTTTTTCATGTCAATACATAAGTAATAGAGTTAAATAATTCCTTTAACATTGACAATTTCGATAATCTTCTTCTGTAATCTAGTCTTAGAGATTAAAAAATGACTATTCTTGTAAACATTTGATATTATAATTATCATGATAATTTTATCAGTAAAAACCATAAAAATTTGATTATATTATAATTAATGTCCTATTCCATCATGAAATGAGGTTACACAATATTAATTAAACACAATTAAAGAAAAATTATACACCATCAATTACATAGGTTGTATAAAATGACAACAAGAAAACAATGGTTTTTTAGAAGTGTTTAAAAAGGAGAAAACTAATAAATATATAAATATTTTAAAAACATTAAAATATCATAAAAAATTTTTATACTGAATAATTTTGTTGATTATATAAATTAAATAAAGGGTAAGTAGAAAATTGAAATGATGAATATGGTTTTTTAATCTATTAACATTCTTATTGATTAATATCTAATAGATTGAGTCAAAATTATTCGACAGATACGCATTTGGAAAGAATATGTCCTTAAAAGCATGGATATGGGAGTGTTTAGAGTTTATTTTTAATTATTTTATGCATTAATCTTATTTGAATGTGTGGTGAAGTGAGCGGAGGAAGGGAGAATATATAGCCAATACATAAATGTATTAATGAAAAAATGAAAATTTCTTCCTTATTTAGTCTAATGATTATGAATAATGTTTCCTATTATAACATTTAGTAGTGGTTTAATAAAAAAATATATTTTTATTTAATATATAAATAAATTTAAAATTAGTTGGAATCGTTGATATACTTTGTATAATGTAAAAATTCAAAAAATGATTTTTATTAAATTAAAATATATTATGGGTCTTGTACATTAATTTATAGTTATCCGAATGAATTTTATTATTTTCAAATTAATTTATTTAATAATTTAATTCATTTTAATTCAAGAAGAAAATATTAATCTATTTGATGTCACATTTATTTCAGGATGATGTTATAAACGTTCAAGTACACATAAAAATTTATTTTTTTTATTATTCACCAAAAACCAACTACTTTAGAAAAATATCCAAAATTCACCATGATTTTTTTTGACATGAACATTTCAAAAATTAAGTATTTTTTTATAAATGAATATTATCAATATTAGAGA
The DNA here is from genome assembly GCA_963277665.1 of Viscum album. NCBI lineage: Eukaryota > Viridiplantae > Streptophyta > Magnoliopsida > Santalales > Viscaceae > Viscum > Viscum album. The sequence continues at coordinate 1,423,930,766 of OY728151.1, forward strand.
ATAGATATTTATGTAAAATCATGTAATAACATGAATAAAATTCCTAAAATTATAATTTTGTCTTTATCTATTAGTTATTATATTTCCATATTCTATTATTTATAAATTTTAATATTATTTTTAATCCAATTATAATATATATTATAATCAAAAATATTGTTTAAATTATGTAATCATGATATAAAATTATAAAATAATAATTAATTATTTACTAAATATGATAAAATGCTCTTTCATAAAAATGAACATTTTTACATTACATTATTTCCAATATTTCTGAGGTAATTATTTGTTATTATAAAATTTAAATTTATAAACTATTTCATGTAATATAGTAATTACTTATCATTTTAGTACTTATAATAGTCTAGTTATTATTCTGATTGTCAAATAATATTTTAACGGTCATATAGTAATTATATTTTTGATTAATATCTAATATTTAATTCTACTTTTATTGAAGAAAATTCATATAAAATATATTTATTTTTAAATTATACAATTCAAATTTTATTTCAAATAGTTTTTTTCAATTAATAGTTTTCTCAATGTCTATTATATTTTCATGAGACCATAACAGACCTGAATTTTAAATTCATTTTATTATATTCTATATGTTTATTTCATCATTGTAATATTATTTATTATATAGATTATTATTGATCAAATGTATTTATCGATGTAATAAAATTAGGATTGATTGTATTATGTCATTTTAGTGATTCATACTACAGATTATTCTTAGACATGATCTGAACATATTTATAGAACGTAATTTATCATATTTAAAACTTATTTTCCATTACATGTCATGTATTAGTAATTGAATTCATCACTCAGGTAGTTATAAAATTTTTATCATGGAAGAAAAACATTATATTTGGGAGTTTATAATAATATACATTATTTTGTGTTAATAAATCCAAATAAAATAAAGACATAAATGGTACATATCCCCTGGTTGATTCATAATTTCGAAATTAAATTAGGATGACGATTATTGGGGCATGTATGGAATGTTTTAAAATTGGGGTTTTATATTAAAATATGCATGAAATATTAGAAATTCCTGCTATAAAGTGTTTATTATTTAATATTTATTTTAATGGTGTTTGTTCCATCCATATTTTAACTATTTGAATGTCTAGATGGGATGCTTCAATGGATTTTACATTGGGTTGGTAGTGGAATACCACCTGGAATCCATTACGAATGTTAATGAAAAAATCAAATCCAATGGGTACCTTATTGTACATGGTTAAGGAAACCTTTTCACCAAAAAAATGATGTATGTAATCTTCATGATCAACATTAAATAAAATGAATTAAAATATTATATTCATGGAAGAATGTCATTAGAATAAAATATTTGGTTACACAATGAAAAGAATGACAAAATTAAAATTATATGATGGGTAATTTATCCAATATTGAATGAAGTTAAATAATCTTAAAAGATAAATAATGTGGGTGGTTATATTTGAAATATATATATAATCACGCATACGATATGTCAATATCAAAACCTTTATAACAAAAATACTTTTTTGGGTTCTAGAAAAATATCATTGGAATTTTGAAATATCATATATCTATTCAAATTATTTTAATATAGGTATCTACTACATATTGGTGAAGAAAATTTTTTCTCAAAACCCATTAAAATATATAGATATGTCATTAATATAAGGTTAATGATAAAGGAATCATGTGTTTCCATGAATAATGTTTAAGGATATCATTTTCAACCTATTCATAGAATGATAATGTTTTTGGCCACATTCAAAATACATTTCCAAATTGGTGATGTGGAAATAGTGGATAAAATTTGTCATTAACAAAAAAAATCAATCAATGATTTTTATATATATGATAAATATTATCAAAATAAATGTGATGTGGAAGATACAAAATTTATATGTAAAATGATGAAAAATATTTTTAAATATATTTTCATGGAAACGTATATTTTTAAAAGAGTTTTATATTATCCATTTGATATTTGGAAAATAAAATTATTATTATTATCCTATAAATGATAAATATAATTATTCCCAAAATTTGGGGGAATATTAGTGGTAAGATGAATATGGAATTGAGACAAATATCTAATTAATAGAGGTATGTTCATTCTTGATGTCATTATACATTATGTGAGGGAAAGATAAATCTAGAATCATTGAATAAGAAAATATATTTTCCATATAAATATAGAATAGATCATAAAAAAGTAATATTTATGGTTTAATTTTAATAGAATCAAAATATTTCAAATAATGTAATTTGAGTTTTCGATGTCCCTTACAAATTAAAAAATTTATGAAAACAAAAAAATATCTTTCAAATAATATGATGTGTTAAAATTTTAAAACCGCATTATTTAAATATAAAATACCTCCTTAAAATTTATAATTTTTTTAACTTATTATGAAAAATATTTTCATAAAATAACAATTATCACCAAATTAATGATAATTAATTCATTATTAAAAATTAAAACTTAATGAATATTTAAATGAAATTCTATTTAATGAATATATTTTAGTTGAACATTAATTTAAACGAATAAAATTATATTCATAATATAGTATCTCAATTAGGCAGCAGGCACACCACATAATTGGAATTAGGTGAATTATATAAAATATGTCTCAAATAATGGATTTTGAGATGAAACCATTATATGAGTTGGGTCATTATTCTTAATATATTATGTAAGTAATCTTGATCGTTTCAAAATTGAATTATATGAGTTGGGTCGGTATTCATCCATCTTCAAATTTTAATCATTTAAATATAGTCAAATTAACTATAATGGGTTTATTATAATTATTTATGATACTTTAAGTTCCTTTAAAATGTTTTTAATTCATTATTCTTTAATATGAAGTCAACAATATGCATATTTTGGTGAATTTTAAACAATGGATAGGTGTTCATGATTAATGACTTAAATTATTATATAAATTTTCAAAAATAGAAAATAAATAATATTTTTGTTATTTATATCATATTATACCTATTTTTTTTTATTCATCCGTGATATAAATTCATATCATTTATCATGTAGGTGGTTAAACTGACCAAAACATGAACATACATTTATTATTGGGTGATTATGTCATGGTAAAATTGAAATAACATTATAAAATTATTAAAATGTTGTTCTATAGTATTAATTAGTAAAATATCTATAATAAGATATAATAATTTGTGGATGATAATATTGAAACAAATTAATTACATAGTATGACTAAATTTTCTTCCATCCTTATTCCATTGTTTATGATGTTTAATTTGGTATGATTAGTTATCATTAATATAATTAATAGTATATGAAATATTTATTACCACCACATAATTAGCATCATAAAAAATATTTTATACATTAAAATTATTCCTATTACAATCCATGGGATGAGGTATAAAAATGTTGATACAGAATCCCATGGAAGTGGTGGTCCTCACCTATCCATGGAAGAAGCATTCATTTTCCCAAAACTGAGCGAGAGGAATAATATTGTGTATAATTTTAGAGTAATAAAATATAGATAGAAATATAATAATTTAAATTTCATTTTAAAATCATATATGTTATGATATATAGGATAAATAACTAATTACTTTATTATTGTAGTGTTACACACATACAAATGATTAACATTCTTATTTTTCATAATAGAATATGGAGTGATGGGTAATACATAAAAAACTATTATTATAACATATCAGTGTAATAAATATATTTATATTTTGATTTTTATATAGTGTAATTTAATTTCAGGAAGAAGATTTGTGCTTAATGACATAGAAAAATGAAAGGTGCTATTAGAAATTTATACCTCACTACAGGGATTACGTCTTTTGAGAATGGGATTAAACCTTTGAAGGATAGACCGTTTTGATGAGAGAAACCTTTTGAAATATTATACGAATTTTTTGAGGTTGATTAGTTAATGATTTTATGGAAATATATAGGTTTTTTTAGTGTTAATGAAAATAGGAGAACCCATTTTCTATGTGAAAATGGATAGAATTATTTTAAAAGATGAAATGGTTTCAATAATGGGAATTAAATATCTAAAAAGTGAATAAAAAATATGAGATATTGTATATTGGAATATAAATGGTCCATATACCCCACATTCAACCATTCCCATGAATTTTGTTAACATGAGTTATACTCATAACAAATATATTTTCTACATTTACTATTTTATCTTTTATTGCGATAAATAGGATTCACTTAAGGTAAGTTATCCAATATAAGAAAAAATAAAATTATAAATTATTATATAATTTTGGTTTATGTGTTTGATATTTGAAATTATTTTTATTTTATTAAATATTTATAAGTGATAAAATTAAATTTTAAAATAGTAAATTTAAAAAGTATTAAAATTTATTTTATTTTAAAAAAATATCACCCATGTCCAAAAATGTATATTATTGGTTTTTCAACCAAATTATATATTAAATATATTACTATTTCTCATATAGGATATATGAGTTTTCATAAATTTCGAATTCATACTTATAGTGTACTAATTCTATAAAATATACAATATTTGTCAAAACAACATGATATGCTATTCACCAAAATTCAAATCATTCTAGAAACTTATTTTTTTCATCTAAAGCTAATATTGTTGTTTGGAATTGAAAAATGAAGTTCAATTTTTCAATCTAAAATTTACTAACAATTTATTTAAATGATATTTAAAATTATAAATCATTTAAAAATAATTTTTTATAGGAATACATTTTTCTAAATACTTTTTTCGAATTATTAATATCTATAAAACAATAATGACTATATTTGGAATTAGAAAATATTATTTCTTATTAAAATCATCATTTAATTATAGTATAAGAATCTTTTTATTATAAAAATTTCATCACATGAAAAGATAGACTCTTAAAACAAATATGAATTAAGTCAATTTTAACAAAATAATATATATATATATATATCATAATTATTCTCATCCAATTAATACCTAATAATTTAATTATGAGTGACAGAAGGAATATTTAACATTTTCAATATATATATATACCATGATTTAATTATTCTTTGTTGTTTTGTGAGGATAAAGAAATCAAACATAATTTACTTTATTTTAGGAAATTTTTTATTAAAATCTCTAGTCACATCAATATACACCATTAAATTAATTACTTCCTATCAATTTTAATTATTCCAAACTATTAAATACATTAGAGGGTTTTCCTAAGATATTAATCATTTAATATATATCATCTAATATGAAATATACATTACCCATGAAGCTATATAATGTATCATATCATTCCCAAAATAACATTATCCATTAATACAATCACATACCCTAGTTTTTGTATAACCTAATCATATATTCACTATAGCATACTTCTCAGAAAACCATTTTAATCACCATGACATTATACTATTGACAGAGTATATATTCATACAAATATTCACTCTATATTTAACCCTTATAATTTCTAATAACTATCCCATAAAATCATAAAGTAATAAATATATATCATACACCATAACATAAAAAAAAATTTACCAAACGTACCATTGATGTTTTTTTCATTTAATCAATATTTGATACAATCGACCTAAATTTTTAAAAAATCAATCAACCCTTTATTACCTCAAAACCGTGATTATATAAAACATAATACTTTTTCACACATCAATCATGGGTTCTTGAGTAGTTATCAAAAAAATATTTTCTTTTGATCAAATCATGGTTCATGTTTATAGATACCATTTAATAAAAGTTCTTAATTCTTTTAAATTATTAAGGAACAATATATATGTGTGTCGCATAATTCAATTTAAATTTATAATATACCCAAATATCATTATTAAATATAAACTAGTATTGAATATAGCTGCAAGTATGAAGAATTAATTTCTTTTTGGATATCAACCTCATTACCTTAGGTATATCTATTAATATTAACTTTTCTATCATGAAAGGTATATACCATGATTCTGAAACATTATGTATATTCCATTATTATTTTATTTTAAATAGTGTTTTTGAGATATTATATTTTTTTAGATTTATTTCCATGTTCCCATTTAAAGAAATTTTTAAAGTCCAAAATGGTTATCAATAAAATTAAATTAAATGATCACATGTATACGATAAATGAATCCAAGTATTACTTCTATAATGACATTCTCATTTTATACATTGATACTTTTAGTTCATTTTAATTTTGATTTTGTTATGTTCTATTATACATTTTATACATATAATATAATGTATAAAATAAATAAATCATTTATAATAATATATAGAAAAATTTATAAACCATAAAATATACCTACGGTGTGTTTGGATAGGTTTATAGTCATAAGTTTACTCAACATGCATGACATATAGGATAATTTTAATAACTAAGGGTCTATCCCATATACCTATCCCTACACCAAGTGACATCCCCACAATTTGACTCTACATCAAAAGGTAGTGAAATAAAACATTTACCAAAACTATTGAAATTTTATTATGAAATATACCTAAACTAAAACAAAGATCCACCATAGAATGACATTTTCAGGGGTCACCCTATTCCTAGGAAGAGTGAAATCGAAATTGTACTCATTAAATTTCATAATTATCTCCTATAATCCTAACTAATTCTCTAACCATGAGAATGAATAATTATTGGAAAATAGATCAGGAGAATATCAAGGACAACATAGTAAAATATATACCTTGAATCTGTAGAATATACCAGCTCCCCAATATAAGGAGGATGATTAATTATACGGGGATAACCATCTTGTTTTTATTGATAAAATAGGCGGAGGACGTGTTAACCATATTTAAAATTTTGATTAGTTGGGATTATAATTATTCTCCTTAAAAACACAATATTCCACCTAGTGCCTCTGCAATATTTGTATCTAATATAGCCACATGGAATCACTTGAGGATCCTCATTTCCATAAATCTGAATCCCATTACTCCTTCCATTTGTAAATTTTATCATTAAAGTTGTTTTATACCTCATATACTCATTCTAAACAACATATTGAAAGTACCATCAGAGTAATTAAAATTTTCAAATTCCCCTACCATTAGTGAAATCCCATACAGAAAAGATCTTTTAGAGTCTTTTATATTTAATACCCATCCCGAAAATCAAATTGGGATCTATATGTAATTTATATAGAATATTGTGTCACAAATTATAAAACTCAAATATCTTGATAATACAATGAGATTAATCTTTTTATGGAATATATATCGATAGTTATTATTCATGGATTTCATATAGATCATTTCAGAACCAACCTTCTCTTCCCAACATCTAATACCTGATATGGTGTATAATGAAAAGTAGAAGGAATTTGCATCCCCATGGGAGGGATTTTAGTGTCTAGAAATCAAGAAAAAGCCTTTGATATTGGATTCCCACAATAAAGAAAATCTACTCTCTAAAGGGTAAAAATTGAAAACCAAATATATACTCTCCAAGTATTAGAAATTCATGATCCCAAAATATTAAAATAACAATAATAATAATACCAAAAATATATAACAACATAACTATTATCTTAAAAGAAACGATAATTACCATTATAAAAAAGTCAATATCCATATCCTATAAAACATCATCTTCTATCCAAGCATAAAACTAAAATGATCCAGAAAAGTTATATGAGGGGTTAAATGGGATTTGAAATTTATATGGTAACATCAAGAATAAGAACATAGGAAAAATAAAAACAATAATCAATCACATTTTCTGTTACAAAAAATTGAATTCCATAATATCGAACTCCCACTTTTTTACATAAATTAAACCTAGACCTAGTTAAAATGAACATCCACCACCTCAAACTAGTGCCTTGATATTTCTTATATTAGTAAAAATGTGTAAAACACAATAATGGTGTATGTATGGTGTTATATTTGAAATCCTATTTGGATTATTCTAAGTACATCATATACATCCCCTGTTAAATAAATTATATATTTCATATCTGAAATATAATATAAAATGGTAAAATACCCATTTAAAATTATAACCATTTAAATTGTTAAATTCATTTTAAATACTATATCAATGAAATGTAAAAGAAAAAGTATAATTTAAATTAATGAATCAACACCATATCATTGGAGAATTCCATGGGTATCTACTATAGATCGACCTTGGTTCACTATAAGGATATTAAATAAATTATATAAGTTTCAATTAAAAAAGTCAAATCATTACATAGGATGAACCCATTTCAAGATGGACTAATAATACAAATACCCACTATAAAGGTACTTTGCTATCTAAATATTTGTTAGTTGAGGAATAAATCAATTTTTAGTTTTTTGGAGTCCTCCTCATTTTTAAAAAATAAAATTACTCTAGTGGAAGAACTCAAGAAAACATGATGTTTCCATAGATTTCAAGGAGTTCCCCAGTTAGAGATACATTCCACTTATCTATTTAGGCATGTCATGCACATGGGGTCAAGAAGGGACTAGTTGGGACCTATGTACTCTGGGTATATGGTGAGTAGCATGACTGCTTCACACACCCTATAAAATTATCAAATACGATTTATAGTATGTTTTCACATTTCATGTGGTGAGACAGTAAATGACCAGATAGTTGTTGAGGGGATACAGGCGAGGTACCCCTATATTTCACACCATGTTTATTTCCAGCCATAACAGAATTTTGATTCTTCTTACATCAAACTCTGATTTGGATGAGTGTGTAAACTATACTAATTAATTATATATAAACAATTTGATGATGAACTTGACATAAATATCATTGATGTTGAATTAGTTATTGTTAATTGGTTTCCTCTCATGTATTAGTTAACCAATAATGATGGGGTTTGGGGAAAATCTTTAGAGTGACACTAGTTTTAATAGACCTAGGAAAAAATTAATTACGATAAGGTGATAGTTCCTATTTGAGTATTTATTTATAGGTTTGGAAGTTAATCACACAAACTTATGGAATGGGTCTTCCATATGTAGATTTTTTACTCCCCCTCCTTGGATATTTCATAGGGAAGAGAATCTATAACCTTGGTTAGTACCCTCTACTACATTTATAGACCCATTGTTATGGTGTTCCATCCCCAACCATTGATATGGGGTTTCTACATGGGGTTTTTTATTTCTATAATAAATACATATTTTATTTAATATTATGGATCGAATATTGTTTTTTTGTCCGTTTTATGTCGAACATGCTTTAGCAATGAACAACCGCCCCTTCTTGATTTATGGAAGTTCTATAGTAATTAGAATGTTAATGTAGTGTGGACTCTTTGAGGATGGATATGAAACATGGCGATGCATGGTGAAATTATATAGAGTATAATGGTTACCGATAGTGATGGTGATCATCGAGTTAAATATTGATCCAGGAGTACACATAGTGAGTAGTATATTTCTAATGTCTCAAATAATTACAGATCAATAAATTACCAGATGATAGTTCCTTTTTATTTATATTTATTTAGTTAATTTTTTTACATTATGTCTCATGAATTTATAATCTCATGATGTTTATTTTTCCATATTTTTATGATTTCTTATGATAAATCAAAAAAATATATAACCATAAATTATCATGACTAATAAAAACATTATTTAGCATGGTAACATAGTTTAGTTCACTACACACACACACACATAGAGACTATTATATATATATATATATATATAATTTTTGTTTTATGATTATCTTGTGTACTATATATTTGATAAGTTGTAGTTGCATATTAGTTAAGTTCTCCCATGTTGTGGGATATTCTCAGTCAATGATAGTCACAATCCCCATAGCTGTTTGAGGACGATCTATGGTGGGAATCTTAGCATAATGTAGAATAATGTGGTACCTCAGTCGGTTTGTTACATTAAAATCATTATCTATGTGGGAATATCCTAGAGAGATTTTTGGGGGTTAGTAGTCAAGTGGGTATCAATTTGGGAACTTATATCATAGATGATAAGGGATTCATTATCTATTTAAATAGTTATGGGAGAGTAATTTATGTGTAACCATTAAAACATTGTTTCTCAAACACACAAACAATCTATATATCTACAATGTGCTCTAGAACATAATTAGGAAGTATATATAATATTGTTATATGAAACATATGGTAGAAATTTAATATTTTCCATTTACCTAATGACCCATCACACACATATATAAATTATTCTATTATCCATTTGGTTTTACCTTCTCTATGTACACTACTACTCGTTGGTAGATAACCTATGTTTAGAGAAATAATTGTGATGAGATTATCCCTATAGTTTTGATATTATAATATCTATTGTGAGTTATTGTGGATTGTTTTCTAAAATTCAGTTGAGTTTTATTCAATCCCATTGTACTAAAGAATATTAAATCCCTTGTAAACAATGTACAGTATTATCATTGAGTAAATAGTAGTTTCAATTAAATTGGGAGAAACTATAAATGGTTTGATGTGGTGTGTATGTTTAAATGAATGAGTTAAACTGTTCCCTTAGGTGATAAATGAATATATGGAATCTGGGATATTTATTTACATCATGTCTTGGAATTTTCTGACAATATATTTTTTCCTTTTATAATCTAGATATTGTACTATGTGTCGTTATGTGGCATTGTTCTTTTCTCAAACTCATTATGGTGCTACTCTATCATGGATGGTTTTTGAGATCTTTTCGATGATGGAGATTTGAATAATTATAATGATGTTACTATAGGGACACATGACCATGTTCAACTTAGTGTTGAGGCTCATTGTTTTTTTTTGTGTTTTCTAGTCATGGTTTTAGTGATATTTTTCTAGATAAATGATTTAGGCGTAGATTCGAAAGGAAATAATTATTTTTTAGGTATTTATTTATAATAATACCACCTTTTATTATATCACATTAGATGGATTTGGAATAATGGAAAAACATGATGGAGATACACCGTAGCAGTGTGAATATGATAGATTTTAACAATAATATGTCAAAATAAAAACCATGGATGGACCTCTATGCTAGATATTGTGATGGAATCTGGAACCTCCCATTGTTAAAACATATCTATTATTGAGGAGTTTCTTAGGAGATGGAGTTATTTTGGTGAGAGTAGTTAAGGAAGGATAATGAATTGATCCTCCCCAAAACATACTACCTATAGTAAGTTAATTTTATGCATAGGCTAAGAATATATTGATTTAAGGGTTATCATGAACAGAGGATGAAAAAAATCAGTTTATTATTGGTGTAAATTACAGTATGATGTATTTCCATTACCTATATACCTTTTCACTAGTTGATTGAGGTAAAACAGTTCATACTACATTGAATGTTTTGAAGTTAGAGATTATAATGGATCCCACCCCACAACATTCCCTATCCTGACAGAGAGATTCTATCGATGTTGAAATTTATTCTCTCACTCATTTTTGATTAGTGTTTTTATCCTTCAGGGAGTGATATGTTTTTCAAATATTACTTCAGTAAATAATAAACGTCATTTAGTTCCCACCTCACTATGAATTAGTTAGAAACAATGGATATTATGTGTTCTAAAAGTGATTTCGTCCCCATATATGTTTATTATAGTATCCCATTCATCTAATGAGTTTGTATTTATTCACTTTAAAAATAGATAAAATATTATCTTCCTTCTAATGTTTAATAATGCATGATGCATATGATGGATGACACATGGTTGAACCTTGATGTGAGGTTTGTGTATATATCATCTCTTGTTTTATGGATGATTTTCAAGGGTTTCATAGTGGAATGATTTATAAATCTATGGATTTGATTCATATTAAATAAAATAAATCCATGATAAAAGTATAGGGGTATCTTATAATGAAATGTAAATTGGTATTTCTCATGACAATAATATCATATGTATAGTAAAATATAATAGTGTTAGAAAAATATTTATTTTTGTTTGTGTGTGGGGGGTTTATATATTCATTAATTTAGGTCAATGGGGACTGATGATATCAATTTGGTGAAATATTGGTTTGGTGGTTTATTCTTTATAGAAGTTGAATTTGTTTTCGAATAGTAAAGAAAATATCTACATACGTAGATTTAGAGTAATTTATTCTTCTTAATGAGTAATATATTTCTATCCTGTAATCAATGGTGGGTTCCTAACACTCTTCCCTTCTGTGAGATAGGACATGGATGTAGTCATGGTATAGTGATCAGGTCTGGTCGAATGTTTAGGGCTGTTAGACCAAAATGGTTTTCCTGATAATGATGAGTGTGTTTTCCACAATCACAAATGGATAGTTCATTCCTCCTAATGCTCTTATTGGATATCATGATTTGATTTACCAACAGAGACCAATATGTTATGCCATGGAAGTATGTATTCCATTCATAATTGATCATTATGGGTGCATCAGTCATATTGATCTTCAATATATAATGGATTATAATGATTTTGTAGAAGTTATTTGGTGCTAGCTACAAAATAATATGTTTTATTCATGTTTGGAAGCGAAGAGTAGGGTCATCATAATGGTCAAGACCATCCTCTTTATATTATGACAGAATGTGATAAAAATGGGTTTTGGTGTAATATTGGTCATTTTTTAAGTTCATTATTAGGCCTGATGCTCTTGAAATTTTTATTTCATGAAATAGTAGAAAAAACAACATTATTATATTAAATACTGGAATAAAATACATTGCATAACCAACAGAAAAATTTAAATACCAACATATGTTTATGTCATGGGGTTGGTAAAATAATTTCAATTCACATATTATAATAGATAGAAATAATTGCGTTTATTCAATGTTGGATGGAAATGGTGGAGGGGTTTACGTGGATTCTGACAATATGTATGTGTATTTTCTGGATTCAACATAGAATATTGTAGTAGACCAATATTGTAATGTGGTGTAAATGGATTTTTCTTGTAGTACAACCATATATAATTATTTTTAAATGTGTGGAAAAAGGATATGTCATATGTATTTTCCTTTCAACTAACACTTCTTAGATAAATATTAGAGGGTTGTAGATATCATCTCATACCTTTTGGTAGGATTATTCATGAATAATTTAGGTTTTCATGTACAGTGTCTTGATAATAAATTCTTATAGAGTAATCATGTTACCATAGATGTCTTGTTTAATGATAAGCTAGAGTAGATGTATTTCAGAAAGAAATATCTTAATTTCATCATAGTTTTTAGCGTACACAGGTTTCCTAGAACACATAGATCTTGAGGAAATAGAATTGGGTTTTATAATGGGTTTATTTTCACTCAAGATTATTTCATGAGCTTGAACACTTTTTATCTTAAGTTGTTACCATTTCCATGTATAAAATGTGTTTAATGAGGGGACGATGTAGTGATCAAGATATTTCTCAGTCCAGAATGTTCTGAATTTATTTCATTAGGACATAGGAAGCCAACGTAGAAGTAAAATTTATATTTTACCCTAGTTGAATATGTTTGATGAAAAATTACCATGGTTATAGAACTAATATAGGGGATTTCATAACAAGGTACCATATTTTCTAACTTCTAATCATGTTAAATATAAATATATTTTTAATATTTACTACATAATGGAAATTAATCTTAGTGATAGGATGGCGATGTAATGGATATATATTATATTTTATAATGTTGTAGAATATTTTGAATAATATTTTTGGGATGGTTCATAGAGATTAAATGGAATTTCATTCATTGAAAAAACCCAAAAATGATAAATTCATAATTATAAATCATTTTTAACTTTGTGCATGTGTTTCTAATAAATCATATATATCTCATAAATGAAGCATTAGTGTATAATATTTGGTTCATTTTTGAATATATAATGTTTGGTTTACTATAGGGACACTGTAATCTATTTTCACATTAGAGATCCCATGAGATTGACCATCCCACCCATCATACAATATTTTCATTTTAACTTTTTGTTACTTATTGTGATGTGAAAACCCTAGGACAACCCTATAATAACTATATTAATGGATTTATCTATGGTTTTAGACTTTTTATATAACTATACCTTGATCAGTGATTGACAAAGTGAACCTTAAAATGCAAGAAATGATTGGTTGACAGGATAATCGGTGTCAGATTAGTAGTTATGAAGATAAAATAACCATGAGGCTTTAAAAAGTAATTTAATATCTATTGATTCACTATATATGAATGGAATCCATTATTAGATTTATTACCAATTATTTTTATTAAATGTTTATTGTAATTATTATTAAAATCATTTTTTAATTTTATATTTTCTATGTTTTTTTAAAATTATCTTATGCAATGATTAAATCTTATAAATTATTTATAGAACAAATATCTATAATATTTCTCATAGTATCTTATTATATTCAAATTACGTTTTTTTTGTGATTTCACCCCATGGATGATCCCATTTTTCTTGTGTGTCATGAAATATTTTTCAGATGATCCATTGGGTGTTCAGTGTTAAAAAATAACATCAATATTCATTTTACCATCCAGAATGACCAGTTAAAACATAAATAATCAAAATGGATGAGATATTGTTGATATTTTTTAGTTTTGATCTGGTTATGAAAATGATGATTCACAGACAACTGGTGGAACAATGAAGGTTTTGGTGTGCTAAAAATGTGTCGAATCTATTAATGGTGGTCATCAATGATAGATTTGAAACTAAGAACGAAACATAGTGGTCCTAATTTTTGTTTAATTAAATGGTGATTTGGATAGATGTTATTTCATTTGATGATTATGATATTTGGGGTGGATATTGAATTTTTTGTGGAAAACCCTACCACACATCATGTAATTGGGAATATCACACAGAATGTAATTCCATGGATATACCACTATGATTTCATGGGATTGTAAATATCACATGGCATGTAATGTGATATTAATGTCATGTGTTATGACCATGAATATACCTAAACAAATAGGGTTTTGTTTGGATATTGGCCATGTATAGCCTATATGACATAGCTGGGGTGGAATTGCATTCCTAGGGTGAAATGAAGGATTATACCAAAGGTTTCCTAATGGAGAAAATTGAAAATTTAGGAATCTATAAATGGGAGGCTATTCATTAAAAATATATTTCATCAATGGGATTTAAATTTATTTTATCAATTCTAGAACACAACATACATGGGCTCAAGAAGGGACCTACTAGAACAAATGTATTGCAATTATACACTAGTCACATTATATGTAGTATATTGCATTTACTACTCTCAAACATGCCATGTTGTATGGATTCACATGAAATTTTATGGGGTAACACAAAATATGGAAATTACTGAGGGTTTACGAGACATCTAACCACGTAGTTTATGTCACATAGCATTACAAGCTTAGTCACTTTTCCTGTCTCCTTACCCAGAGATTATATTTTTCTGTCTCAGTATTCCACCAGGATTGTTTTAATGAATATAGTATGGATGTGTACATTAAAATTATATCATAGATGTATTAAAAGTGGGGTTCACAAGTATTTTCATTCCATTATTGACAATCAAATGCTGACAGTGTTCATATGCAATATTTAGTGTGACGAAGGCATCAGTAGTCCCTTGACTGGTGAGGCTTTATTGGGTGAAGATTCATAATTTCCTATTTATATATTTTCTTTGGTACTTTCCAAGACACACAATGGGTGTGTGATCTCCACCTAGGGTATATACTCCCTTATGTTTCTTATAACCTTCTATGAGGCATGGGTCCCTAACTACTGATATCGAGGGTTGAGTTTCTTTATTTAGTATAGGTTGTTTTGATGAATAACTAATATAATGACCCAGAATTCAATCATGGAAATTTCCCATCCTATGGGAATTTATTATAATATATATCATATATAAACACATATAGAACACAATAAAAACATTATATATGAATAATGAATGCGATAAGAGGTATCTATAGAAGTTAATGAACCGATATGAAGGGAATTGTAACTTGACAATTGGAATAACAATGCGAACATTAGGAATAGTAATATGACCAATAGAATAGTAACATCATCTATTAAAACAAAAATAAAATTTGGGTATCTTATAAATACAAATATTATATATTTTTATTTTGATATAAGTTAGTAAATGTTTTAAAAATAATTTATTAAGTTTTTGAAAATTTTTATGTAATAAAAATGTAATTAAAATTTTATAATTAAAATAATGATTAAAAATAAGATTTATTTTTTAAAAATATATTCATAAATTATTAATGTGTTTTCATAATGTTGGAGGAAAATTTTTTGAGATGTCAATTAATTTTTCAAAGGGTGATAAATAAGTTAAAATTATAAAAATGATATTCTTTAAATAAATGATTATTTTATTTAAAAATTAAATTTCCCATTTTAGAAAATTATTTTCTTTAAATAGATTTCATTTAATGATTATACCCATCAAAAAATGCTTTTGGTAAATTTTTGAGATTTTCCTAAAATAGATTAATTTTTTTTGAATTGTGAAATAAGGTAATTTACATTATTCAAGAAAAACAATGGCTGTTGATTCATAAATGATATATGATTGATTTAATCACATAATATAGAAATATCCATTAGTATTTTAATATATTTGTAGATAATTATTACACTTTTCAAATAATTGATCAAAAATAATAAAAAAATAAATGAAATAATTAAAAAACACACCTCTCAACTATAAATACAACCCCTCACCACCCCTTGTCCTCACACATCAAAATATTAGAATATTTATTATATTCTCCCCATTTTATATCCCTAATATATCCCTCACAATTTGGTCTTTATTTTGTAACCAAAAGTCAATTTCCAAGTCCCTTAAGGAAGTTCTCAAGGAAAACAATTCAAGAAGTAAATTTCATTTCTCTTTCAATTTGTTTTAATTTATTTGATTCTTATTCTATATATACATATTATTTACCAACATTAATGATAAATATAGTATGATATATATACTATATTATTATTATATAAATCTATGTTCTATCATCAATCACCTTATCCACTCCATTTCATTTTAAAAATAAAAACATCATACCGGACATGCCTATTTACCGCCATCGCGGATGATACAACTTCATTTTACATTAACACCTACATGGATGATCATAAAACCATTTATAATTTTTTTTTAAAATTATAGTATATATATCAAATCCTTTATAATGTTATGAAACCATTATATATACATGATGTTAATTAATAAAATAAAACGGCTGTGTAATGATTGAAAAAACACCAAAACAATCTAAACCATTACCATGAACAACTTATATATATATTAATCCTCAGAAAAAATAACCAATTTAATAAATGAAAATTTATTCATATATATTTCAATTAATGACATATAAATTCAATTCTAGATATCTCTTCCTATTTTACATGAACGTCATAGACACATATAAAAGCAAATAGATCATAAAAACCAAGGAAACAAACACTCATGAATAAAAAAACAGTAGGTTATAACTCATCTAAAAGAGAATAAACTAACTAAATAATATTATAATAAATCAAATACCTATATATAATTTTCCATGTTAATTTATTAATGAATCTAAATCAATATTCCATGACATTATGGTCAAGTGTAGAACACATTTAGACAAAAGGTAAGTGATTCTCCCCAAACCTCCATTTTAATTAGGGTTACAATATCACTCACTTTCTATAAATTAAATTTTAAATTATTCCTATATAATCAACAAAAATTATTGGGTAATTTTTTGTTTATTTGTTAATAGAATAATAATTCTTCTTTGATTTGGATTTACATATTTTATAAGGATCTTATCCTAATTCTTCTCAGCAAACAATCCCGACTAATGGAAACTTCCAATATTTATTACCAATTTTCAAGTACAATCAATAATCCATTTTATGAAAAAAAAAATTATTTAAAAACAGACTATTTGTCATGAACAATATCATAGTTCATGTATTTGTTTTAAATATTTTCCGAAAGAACAATTCTTTTCAATGTAAAAGGGTATTTTTCACAAGAATTCATTAGTAATTTTATTTGAGTATTATAATCTATTTCAATACACATTGATGAATCTTACAATTAATTTGGATTAGTGTTTTATGGTATCATCTACCATATATTAATGTGTGGTTCTTGAATATTTTCACCAGGGATGTATTATCTTGATACCATTCACTATATTACTCAGGATGGTTTAGGATTATGTTTATTCTTTGGGGAATTCTATTTACATTTCATATGAGAACTTAAATATGAATGTAAATGTTGATTATATTTCACCTCATTCATATTAGGAAGTAATTAACAATATTAAGTGATGGGATGTTCCCTCTATACCTGCTTGATGCAACAGTGGGTCTTATGAGACAATGTTAACTGGATTTTTAACCCTTATGTATTTTTCCTTGGATGGAACCTTAATGGTATGTTTATGATGTCTAGAAATATTCATTCCATCATTATAAAACTAATAATTGATAGTATATGTGATTATTTTACTAGTATAATTTTCATGTTTATGTTTAATTTTGTCAAAAATTTATCATCTTTTATACCTACCAAATTATTCTCACAATTTTGTTTTAATGGAATGTATATTTAATTATTCCACACACATTATTGTTTATATTTATTTACAAAAACATACACTATATTTATTACCCTTAAAGAGTGTTTGAGATCACCTATTTATTATGTTTTATTTTTTCCCATGGTGTGATAATGTATATTATTAAATAATTTCAGGTATAATCTATTATTTAAAGGTTGTTTTCAAAAGAGTTTCTATGAATTTTTTCATTTTATGTTGTAATATATTGTTAATGTGTATAATATATCTTCCAATATAACTAAATTTATTGGTGATTTGGGATTATAGACATGTATGGATTTAAATTTATTAATGTAAGGTAATAGCTTTGGGATACTGGGGTCGAGTTATTAATAGTTGGTATGAGATATTTTTTACTTGAAAACATGGAAACTAGGCATATAAAACATAGATTAGGTAAGATAACCCTAAGATAGACATGGTGGATAGTTATATAATAACATCCTAGAATTTTTTTAAGGTATAGATTATTTGGGTCTTCTGTGAAATACATCCCTTTCTGTATACTACACATGCATGTGGTTCTTATACATATGTACCTAGGGGTAACAACTCTGAAAAAGTTCCATGAGATTGACTCTCGGTAACCTGGTATATTAACATGATCCTTACTATACACTACATATGACACTCATGTGGGTTATTCTTATAATAATTCACATTTTATTTAGAAACCATTATAAAATATTTATATATAAATATTTCCACAAAAACCATATTTAAGATATTGATATTTGATAAGAATAAATTAAATTATATGTTAAGAATTATGTAGTTAAAAAATTTTCATTGTGATTCATAACCTAATTTAGAATTTTCCATTGTATACAAATGGAGTCTAGTGGATGTAATAAGATTCCTATCAACACATATAATCCATGTACATATTCCCATTCTATGAAAGATAAAAATTTTGTAACTAGAGATTTAACTAGTTCTGAACAACATATAACTATAATGGGATAGATGACACATGTTATAAACATTAACCATATCCCTATAGAGCACCCTTATCCAAAATGTGAAGAAAAAATGTGAATCAAATTCATGAAGAAATAACATCCATCATTCAATGGGTCTATTAATTCATTTTTCACTGAGCAATGGATATGTTCCGTAGAGAATATATTTCTTTCTTTTGGATGTAATGAAAGTGAGAATGTTAACATGGTAATTCATAATCTCTTGGGAGATACAGATCAATGGTGGTCATTGATTAAAAAAATGAATGAGGATAAATAAACATGCAACTTGGAACTATATGATTTTAAGTAAATTTTAAAATAAAATTATTTCCATCATGAAGAAGAAGCAGATGTGGGGAGAGGATTCTTGAATCTAATGAAAAGGGAATATCTGATTAATTAAAATTATGAAGCCATATTTACAATCCTAGAAAATAATACTATGGATTATGTACAAAATATAATGTGAATGATATATCTATTCATTTATGCATTTAAACCATTCCTCTTATGGGAACTAGTCTCTAAAAAAATCTCGTCATATGAATATATAGTCCCATGTGTTATCAAGCTACAAAAAATATCTTTTTCTTATTAAATTAATCAAAATTAAGAGAATAAGATGTCTTTTTAAAACCATAAAAAAGGAAACAAGGAAAATGGGGAGAAGAGAACAATTAAATATACATCCTGTGAAAATGGGGTGAAGAAACACCCCAGTACATTCCTGAAGGGAGTGGGAGTTCTTTACATGTGTGGAGAAAAAGGCCACCAAGACCATCATGATGGATCGAATATATGTATATGTATGTCTATTATATGGAACAATACAAGAGGGGGGGTGAATTGTAGGTTAAAAAACCTTTGAGTTTTAGCAACAAAGAGATTAGTTTAAATGATCTCAAACTAATACAAATACAAACACCCACAATTGTATTGAATATAAAAGGTATGATGTATTGTAATAATAATGTAATGTAAAACAATTGTATTTAAGGTGAACACAATAATCAGAATAATACAAAGATGAATGATTCTACCATAAAGCGTATAGAATCAATCAATACAATATGTAATAGAATGATTGTAATTGAAACAATTACAATTGAATATGTAAAGAAGAAAGGAAACAATACAAATCCCTTTCTAATACAAGTAACAGCGGAAATGTAAAAGTATTTCAATTCTTTTAACCCAAAGAGAAGGGTTATCCTTTCACCTAGGATAAAAGGTCTGTCTCACCAATACCTTGGTGAGCCCTCGATACGATGATCGGCACGACTGTCTGCCTATCCCCGGAAGCCCTCGATACGATGATCGGCACGTCTATCTGCCTATCCCTGGCAGCCCTCGATACGATGATCGGCACGTCTGTCTGCCTATCCCCGGCAGCCCTCGATTTTTCATGTAATCGGCACCTCTGTCTTTCAATTATTTGAAAGTCCTCGATACGATGATCGGATGCACAAGGAAAATTAGAGAAGTCACAGTGTCTCTCTCTAGAATCTTGGAAGTTCACAGAGTCTCTTCATTCGTTCTCTTCGTTCATCGTTGTTCTCTCAGCTTCAAATGACCTCCTATTTATAGGCCTTGGGTTCCAACGATCATATTGCCTCCAACGGTCATATTGAAACAGAAAGCACGACATCGTTTTGATTAGTTTGTAACTAACTCAGCGACATCATTTTGTTAGGACAAGAGATATATAGAAATGAAAAACATGAGTATGATTCATATGCAGAGAGAGTTTTTGACAATGTACCAAAACAAATAATGATCATCTGAATAGCAGGGTCAGTACGATACGATTGACAGAGTCAGTACGATACGATTGACAGAGTCAATACGATACGATTGACAGAGTCAGTACGATACGATTGACAGAGTCAGTACGATACGATTTGATTAGTACGATCAACATCGTACGATACGATAAACATGATAAAAGACAATTGTAATTTACAAAATATGATAGAATGTATTTTTGATTTCCAAAACATGATATAGAAGTCAAAAGAAGACTTTTGACTTAACAATCTCCCCCTTTTTGGAAAGCACAACCCACAGAGTAAATGTAACAAGAAATACTTATCTCCCCCTGAGTTATTGAAAACTCTTCTGAATAAGAAATTTAATACAACTAATCTCCCCCTTACGTATGGACTTTCCTAAGGATTGTATTCGTAGATTTTCCTTAAGAGCATTGTAAATCATTCTCCCCCTTTATAAAACAATCATTGCTTGTTAAATATTCTCCCCCTTTGTGATTTACAAAAAGAAAGGAGTAATCTTGAATTGTCTGAAAGAGTTAGTGAAGCAATAAAAGACAATGGATAAAAGAAAAAGGATCATAAGAGTTATTACAAAACAAAGACAAGTTCCAAAAGAAACAAATTTAACAATCATTTGTTTTCTCTTTCCTTCTCTTTCTTTATAAGCTCATGAAGAACAGCTTTCATCTTCTTGATCTCCTTCTTGTCTTCAGAAATTGATTCACCCTGAGTTTTGAGAAGCTCTTGTTGATCCGCAAAAATCAGATCTTGATTTCTGATGGTCTCCTCCTGGACTCTGATTACTTCTTCAAGGGTATCAATTCTGTTTTGCAAATTCTTGTTGTCTTTGGATAACACATAATTTTGATTCTTCAGCAAAACAATTTCATCATTGAAAGATGAAACCTTCGAGAATTCATATTGGAAAACATTCATTCTCTCTTGCAAATCTTTTACTGAAGGAACATCGGCTCTTTGAGAAGACAAAATATTCAACCTTTCAACCGTTTCTTTATCAAGCTTGTCGAAAGAAATTGCAAGCTCATTTGATAACCTTCTTATATCTTCAATTTCTATCTCATGATCATTGATTGAACTCTCTATTTTGTACGACCACTTGGTCATCTTATTGCAAGCCTTCTTATGAGCAACTGAGCTTTCTGAAAGAACTTTCAAATCGGCTTCTACTGACAAAACATTATTCCTCAATTCTTTTACAGAGCCAAACTTCTTCCATTGATTTTCAGTAATAAAATCAATATTCCCTTCCAGCCTCGGGAAATAAGGAATGGTTTTCACCACCCTTCTCAAAACATGGACAATGTAATCACTCTTCTTGAGAGAGATTGTATGCTCTGAATCAGTATCCTCATCGAACGATGCTAGTTCATACGATCTGCTTGAATCAGCAACTAGCTGTTTCCCTTTTGCATTTTCTTTGTGCTTTCTTTCTTCTTCCACTTTGTCACTAATGACAACAACTTTATCAGAATGAGAGGATTGAGTACCTTGCTTTTCTTAAGATGACATTCTGTCTGGATATCGTTCCTGATCGGTATGAGGAGTTTGTGGAACACCTTCACTAAGCTTTTGAACCGATTCCTCTCTACTCTTCATTGAACTTTGAAGAAATTCTAAAAGAAACTCTCTTTCTTCTTCTTCCACTTCTTCTATCTCTTCCATCACTTGCTTTTGTTTTCCTTCCTCAGGGAGACTCTGTACGATGGGCTCTTGATGCACTTCTTATGTTAGTTGGGCACTAGCATCTTCAACCGCTTTCAAGACTTTAGAGACATCAAAGTCCTGAGCCATTCTTTTCAAAAGAACCTTCTTCTTCTTTTCAGCCTGAAGGGTTTTTTCTACCCTTATTCTTTCTGCAAAGGCCTCAGCAGGGTCAAGACCAAACTTCGGATCACCTTCCTTTCTCTGTTCCTTATCCTTTCTCCATTTTGCTACAACCTCCTCAATGTACCTTGGCTTCTTCTTCGGATTTGAACTGGTTTACGGATCAAACTTTTGAGTAACACCGGTAGATTGAATGTCTTTGGATGTCATAGGTGCCGATTGATTCTGAGCCAATTCAGCTTCTACATCTCTGACAAAAAGTTTTGAATTCGGATCAAAACAAACATTCAGCTTTTTCATCGTACTCTTACTAATCCATGATGGCCTCAAATCCATGGGTTTTCCTTTCAAAGGAATGTTACAAAACTTCATACTCTCAAGAATGAATATCGTAAGGATAGCTGGATACATAATCATCTGGGACTTAATCCCTCCTGTCATGACATTCATAATGGTTTCAAAAACATATCCCATGAGATTTACTTTCCTCATATTTACAAGATAGTCAAGCATAAAGATATCAGAAACTTTCAGAGTTTCTCTATCCCCTTTCCTTGGGATAAGAAAACCTTGCATCCATAAAGTGACAAAACGATTGTCCGGAGAAAGATGAAATACTTTTATCTTTTCTTCATTAATAACAAACAAAGTCTTTTCAGCACTTTCTCTATTAAACGTACCATCTTCCTCTGGTAGTTTGTGCGATGGACAAAAAGAATCCCCTTCTACAGAAACATTCAGAAAATGTGCCGCTTGTTTCACAGACATAGACAATTTTCTATCGTACACAACAAAGTTTATAGTCATGTCTTTGTCGAAAGAAACGGTTTTGTAAAACTGACAAACTTCATCAAAAAGAACCAGATCTTAAATACCAGGATTTTCGACACACAGATGTTCCCATCCGTGAAACAAAATGATCTTTCTGATTGTAGAATCGTACGTATAGAAAAAATGTCGAGATACCAACCTTTCTCTGTTAAAGTCTTTCTCTGTAAAAGTCTTTGAAGACATTTCGGCAGGAGTATTAGCAGAGGATTGAGACATAAAGGTTCTGTCGATGAGAAGATCGTACGATGGTTTATGGCTGGTAGAGCAGAGCTTCGCCTCAAATCCTGAAAAACCAATGTGGGTTTGGGGAGGGGAGAGGGGTATTTATAGGCGATAAAAAGATGAACGTTGATCTTCTACGGTTGAAAAAGGATGATCGTTGATCTTCTACGGTCAAGATTATAGAAAACCAGATCAATGGTTAGGATTAAAACAAAGAAAACAAATTTAAAAAATAATGAAAAAGAATACATGTCGGAGAATGTAAGGAAATTGTTGGTTTTGATATCAATCAAACGAAAATATAATCGTAAGGAAACAAAAAAGATATCATCATGCCGATGGAAAACAAAGTCATTACTATGAACTGACCGTACGATACAAACCAATCTTGTTACCATGAACTGACAGTACGATGGAAAACAACCTCAATACCATGAACTGACAGTACGATGGAAAAGAATCTCAATACCATGAACTGACAGTACGATGCAAAAAAATCTCAATACCATCATCGGTCGATACAAAACTATTGATATGATGAAAAAGAATTTCAATACCATCATCGGTCGATTCAATAATATTGATTGATTGGTACGATGGAAAAGAATTTCAATACCATCATCGGTCGATTCAATAATATTGATTGATTGGTACGATGGAAAAGAATTTCAATACCATCATCGGTCGATTCAATAATATTGATTGATTGGTACAATGGAAAAGAATTTCAATACCATCATCGGTTGATTCAATAATATTGATTGATTGGTATGATGGAAAATAATTTGATTACCATCATCGGTCGATACGATGGAAAATAATTTGATTACCATCATCGGTCGATAGTAAATGATACTATAAAACTGTCAATACGATAAACAGGAAAAATGAACGAAACGATAAAACTGTCAATATGATAAACATGGAAAAATGAACGAAACGATAAAAATGTCAATACAATAAAGAGGGAAAAATGAACGAAACGATAAAACTGTCAATACGATAAATAGGGAAAAAACAAACAATCCAAAGAGTAAATAGATAAAGAACATAAGATAAAATAAACATAAAGACAGAAAGAAATGTCCTCCCCCTTTCTACGAGGAGTTTCTTACTATTAGGAGAGATGTAAAACAGGAAGTAGATATGAATGATTATTTTAATGTAATCATTCCTAGCTTCTGTTTTTTATATTCAAATATATCGGAAGGTAAAGGTTTTGTAAAAATGTCAGCAAGTTGTTATTCCGTTCCGATGAATTGTAAAACAATATCTCCTTTTAGTGTGTGATCCCTAAGAAAGTTATGCCTAACATCTATGTGTTTTGCACGAGAGTGATGTGCTGGGTTTTTACTAAGAGCTATGGCACTCGTATTATCACAAAGAATTTGAGTTTTGGAGAAACTCAAACCATAGTCAGTGAGTGTGTGCTGTATCCACAATACTTGAGCACAGAAACTTCCAGCTGCTACATATTCTGCTTCAGCAGTGGAGAGTGCTACTGAGTGTTGTTTCTTACAGGACCAAGAAACCAAAGAGTCTCCTAGGAAATGACATGTTCCGGATGTACTTTTTCTATCCATTCTACAACCACCAAAGTCAGCATCTGAAAAACTTTTTAAAACAAAATCATTTCTAGAAGAGTAGAAAAGACCTAAATCCATAGTGTCTTTTAAATACCGAAAGATTCTCTATACGGATTTTAAGTGAGACTCCTTTGGATTAGATTGATATCTTGCACATAAGCATACATAAAACATCAAGTCGAGTTGACTAGCTTTCAAGTATAGTAAACTCCCTATCATACCTCTAAAATTTGTTTGATCTACTGGTTTCCCAGTTTCATCAAGATCAAAAGAATTTGAGCTGCCAATTGGGGTGCTAATAATTTTAGTTTGGTCAAAACCATACTTTTTGAGTAAGTATTTAATATACTTATGTTGAGATATATAAGTTCCTTCTGGTTTTTGAGAAATTTTAAAACCTAGAAAGAATGTTAACTCACCCATCATACTCATTTCAAACTCAGATTTCATTAAATTTGCAAAAGAATCAGTTAAAGATTTCTGAGTTGATCCAAATATGATGTCATCAACATAGATTTGAACAATAAAAACATTTTTGTTTTCCATTTTGATAAAAAGGGTTGGATCTGCAGTGCGTTTTGAATAATTGTTTTGTAAAAGAAATCTTGTAAGTCTATCATACCATGCTCTAGGGGCTTGTTTAAGACCATATAGAGCCTTGGTAAGTTTAAAAACATGATCAGGATGTTTTGAATCTTGAAAACCAGGAGGTTGTTCTACAAAAAATTCTTCTTGAACAAAACCATTTAGAAAAGCACATTTTACATCCATTTGAAATAGTTTGAAATTGAAATATGCTGCGAAGGATAATAGAATACAAATAGATTCAAGTCTAGCTACAGGGGCATATGTTTCTTCATAGTCTGTTCCCTCTTGTTGATTATAGACTTTACCAACAAGTCTTGCTTTATTTCTTACAATGATTCCATTTTCATCACACTTGTTTCTGAAAACCCATTTTACACCAATCAGAGTTGTTTCTTTAGGTCTTTCAACTAAAGTCTAGACTTTATTCCTTTCAAATTCATTTAGTTCATCTTGCATTGCTTTGATCCAATCATCATCACCTAAGGCCTCACTTGGACTTTTAGGTTCACATTGGGAAAGAAAAGCAATATGTTCTATTTCATTTCTTAAGGAATTTCTGGTCCTTACAGGTTGATTTACATCACCAATGATGTTATCACTGGGATGATTCCTAAGAAACAATTGATTTGGGTTTTGTAAAACCTGTTCATCAACATATGGTATAAAATCTTCTGTGGTAAATGTTTCAGGAATACTTTCTTGAACATTTTCCTTATCAGAATGTTCTTCTAATAAAGGTTGATAAACATTTTTAGAAAACACATCCGAGGATGTAGGATTGGGTTGGTTGAAAACAAAAGGATCAGTTTCATCAAATTTTACATGTATTGTTTCCTCAACAGTACAAGTGTTTTTATTGAAAACTCTATAAGCCTTAGAGGTTGTAGAATAGCCTAGAAAGATTCCTTCATCAGAATTTGGTGCAAATTTGTGTAGATTATCTTTTGTATTCAGAATGAATACTTTGCATCCAAAAACTTTGAAGTATGAAACTTTAGGTTTTCGGCCAGTCCATAACTCATAAGGGGTTTTATTAAGAAATGGTCTAGTTAAAAAACGATTTATAGTATAACAGGCAGTACTAACAGCTTCAGCCCAAAAGTGCTTAGCAATTGAGTATTCACTCAACATGGTTCGAGTCATTTCCTGAAGAATACGATTTATTCTTTCAACAACACCATTTTGCTGAGGAGTTCTTGGAGCTGAGAAATTGTGAGTAATACCTTTCTTACTAAAAAAAGTTTCAAAATATGAGTTTTGAAATTCACCACCATGATCACTATGAATAGTTATCAATGGTAGGTTTTTCACATTTTTAACTTGGGCTCTAAAAGTTTTGAAATAGAAAAAGGCTTAAAATTTCTTTGTGAGAAAGTAGACCCATGTAAATCTAGTAAAGTCATCAACTAAAACAAATACATAGTATTTGCTTCCAATGCTTCTAGATTGTGAAGGACCAAACAGATCCATATGCACAAGCTGTAATGCATTAGAAGTTGAAACTTCATTAATTGGTTTAAAGCTAGTTTTATGTTGCTTTCCAAATTGACAAGGATCACAGACTTTTGAAGAATCATATATAAGGTCCGGTAGCCCTTTTACAAGTCCTTTCTTTGAGAGTTTTCTTAGGTTTCTCAAATTACAGTGTCCTAGTCTCCTATGCCATAGCCACGATTGGTCTTCTATTACACTTAAACAAGGTAAGTTTTGTTTCCTAAGGTCTTCTAAGTTAATAGTGTAAACATTCTCTTGCCTATGGGAAGATATAGTGAACTCATCCTTGGAATTGTGAACTAGACACTTATCATATCTAAAATTCACAAGGTAACCTTCATCACATAATTTACTTATGCTGATGAGATTGTGCCTAAGACCTTTAACAAAAAAACATTTGAAATAAGAACTTTTCCAAGAAAAACGATATTACCTATACCAACAATCATTCCTTGAGCATTATCTCCGAAGGTAACTTTTCCACCTTTTGTTTTGATAACCTTTTCAAAGAGATCATTGTTTCCAGTCATATGTCGAGAACAACCACTATCCATGTACCAAATGTTCTTATTGGTACACTTCTCGTTTTCCTGAAAAAGAAGCAATTAGATTTTCGGAATCCAAACTTGTTTGGATCCAGAATGGTTATATAAAAGGATTTTAGGAATCCACATTAGTTTTGCAAAATAAGCTTTATGAAACACTAAAGATTGAGTTTTGTTAAGAGAACAATCTCTTCTCCAATGTCCACCACATTGACACTTGAAACAGAAAATGGTTTTTTGAGGAAAAAAATAGTTATTGCTAAAAACAGGATTGGAATAAGTATAACCAAGACCAGAACGACTTCTCAAAGGTATAATTTGAGAATACATCCTATCAAAGTTTTCTTTTCCATGAGTAAATTTTGACAAACACTTTTTCAAGGATAAAATCTCTGACTTTAGTTTTAAAACCAAATCTTTGTTTTCTGAAACATTTGAATTTGAACTAGAGTTAGACTCTAAAATATTTTTCTTTGAAATTAGAGTTTCAAGATCCTTAGAAAGTTTATCCTTATCAGATTTAACTTTCTCAACGGTTTTTAAAATACTTTCAAAATCCGAAGTTTTTACATCAAGATATTTAGAATGATCAGATACTTCTTTAGTCAAAATTGAAATTCTAGAATTTTCTTTTTCAAATCTCTTTTGGAGTTTAGAATTTTCATTTTCAAGTAACTTAGCAAATCTAGAGACCTCTTCAAAAGAAGGTAATGTATCATCCTCTGATGATGAGGATTCATCATTTGAAGATTCATAATATCTATTATCAATATAATTTGCATTTAAAGAGACATTTGTAACAGCTTCAGCATTATGTACCTTATCCATGAGACAATGATCTTCAATTGGTAGTCTGGCTAGAAGTCCAATATTTCTTTGTCCTGATGTCTCATATTCTGAAGAATCATCTGAGGAATCACTACCACTTGCACTCCAGGTATCATTTTCTTTCAAGCCTTTGTTTGTCTTATAAAACCTTTTCTTGTTTCTTTCAGAGTGTTTCTCTTTTCTATCTTTCCTCTTCAGTAAAGGACAGTCAGTCCTTATATGTCCTGCTTTCTTGCATTCATAACAAGTTACCTCTGAATCTTTCCTATCTTTCCTGTCTTTCTTTTTGAATATATATTGAAAATATTTCTTTCCCACAATCTTGTTCATCCTCCGAGCAAGATTGGCTAACTCATTATCCGAAAGATTACAATCACTTGAATCAGATATAACAACTTTCTTGGATTTAGACCTTGTAATTCTTTCAGGTGTTTTAGCATTAGATGCAAAAGCTACACTTCCATTCCCATTCTTCTTGTTATTGAAATCAGCATCTCTCTTCATTCTTGTCTCATGCTGTATAAGAGTTCCAAAGAGTTCATCAAGAGTAATCTAGGAAACTTTTCTATTTTCATCAATATCTGTCCTTTTTGACTCCCATTCATTTGGCATAATATCTATAATCTTGTCAACAACAGCTTCATCATCAAGACCTTTTTCACCCATAGATTGTAAGCTGTTGACAATTGTCATAAACCATTGTTTTACTTTACATACAGGCTCTCCATAAGGAAAAACAAAACCATGATACTCTGCTCGAAGCATTGCTCTCCTTGTTTCTATAACCTTGGATGTACCAAAATGAGTAACTTCTAATTTCTTCCTAATACAGTTGGCTGCTTCACATGAAGATATTTGACTATATATATTCCTGGTCATAGAGCATAATAAAGTATTGCGTACCTTGTAATTCAGTTGATATTCTTGCTTCTCTTGGTTGGTGAATGTACTAACTTCTTTGTCAGGAATTTTGTAACCTCCAGTAAGCATAATAAAATTGTCTACACCAGTATTGATATCGAAAGTCTTCATACGATCTCTCCAATACTCATAATCATTCCCGTCAAAGATTGGTGGTCTAGAAGGATTCAGATTGTCTATTGATCCGATATTCATTCCTGCCATCTAATACAACAAAAACAACTTTTCCACTCCACACGTTAGTGTAGTAAATATAAGAAATAATTAAAGATACTAATACAAATCAGTGGAAAACCTTCTCTGATACCAATTGATGGATCGAATATATGTATATGTATGTCTATTAGATGGAACAATACAAGAGGGGGGGTGAATTGTAGGTTAAAAAAACCATTGAGTTTTAGAAACAAAGAGATTAGTTTAAATGATCTTAAACTAATACAAATAAAAACACCCACAATTGTATTGAATATAAAAGGTATGATGTATTGTAATACTAATGTAATGTAAGACAATTGTATTCAAGGTGAACACAATAATCAGAGTAATACAAAGATGAATGATTCTACCTTAAAGTGTATAGAATCAATCAATACAATATGTAATAGAATGATTGTAATTGAAACAATTACAATTGAATATGTAAATAAGAAAGGAAACAATACAAATCCCTTTCTAATACAAGTAACAACGGAAATGTAAAAGTATTACAATTCTTTTAACCCAAAGAGAAGGGTTATCCTTTCACCTAGGATAAAAGGTATGTCTCACCAATACCTTGGTGAGCCCTCGATACGATGATCGGCACGACTGTCTGCCTATCCCCGGAAGCCCTCGATACGATGATCGGCACGTCTGTCTGCCTATCCCTGGCAGCCCTCGATACGATGATCGGCACGTCTGTCTGCCTATCCCCGGAAGCCCTCGGTTTTGCAGGCAATCAGTACCTCTGTCTTTCAATTATTTGAAAGTCCTCGATACGATGATCGGACGCACAAGGCAGATGACAGAAGTCACAGTGTCTCTCTCTAGAATCATGGAAGTTCACAGAGTCTCTTCATTCGTTCTCTTCGTTCGTCGTTGTTCTCTCAGCTTCAAATGACCTCCAATTTATAGGCCTCGGGTTCCAACGATCATATTACCTCCAACGGTCATATTGAAACAGAAAGCACGACATCATTTTGATTAGTTTGTAACTAACTAAACGACATCGTTTTTTTAGGACAAGAGATATATAGAAATGAAAAACATGAGTACGATTCATATGCAGAGAGAGTTTTTGACAAAGCACCAAAACAAATAATGATCATCTGAATAGAAGAGTCAGTACGATACGATTAACAGAGTCAGTACGATACGATTGACAGAGTCAATACGATACGATTGACAGAGTCAGTACGATACGATTGACAGAGTCAGTACGATACGATTTGATCGGTACGATCAACATCGTACGATACGATAAACATGATAAAAGACGATTGTAATTTACAAAATATGATAGAGTATATTTGTGATTTCCAAAACATGATATAGAAGTCAAAAGAATACTTTTGACTTAACACATGATTTCAAGGTAAATAAAGAACACAAAAATGTTAAATTCTAAAATTTTAAAGAGATGATAAATTATGAAAATTATTATTATAAGCATCAAGGAAGACTTTACATAAAATTCCTAGTGGAAGTACCCAGACATCATAGAGGTATGTAACAGTCTAAATTTTAGTTTAAATCTACTATTTTGGGTTAATGAGAATTATTACTGGTTATATTTGGGAATTGGGGATGTTCCGGGGGTTTGGGACACTAATGGAGGGATTACCAGGCCAAATTGTGTAGGGCACATGGTTTTTGAATAGTTATGAAAATCATGCAACCAGACCAAGAAAACCGTACAACCATAGAAAGAGTATTATTTCACCACCATTGCATGATTTTTCAAGCCAATCGACCTACCCCATATTCTGTTTGACCTAACTCCCCTTGGAAAATGGCTCGCACCCGGGTTGTTCATGGTTTATCATGTTGTGTGGCCTAGTAATATTTAAAAAATTAAAAATTTTCCACATTGGTTTTTTAGGTTTTAACTCAGTATTCCCCTATATTTCACCTCCAAATACCATAGGTATGAAACCCAATGACCCAATAATCCATGATAAGGTTTTATTTCATTCCTAAGACATTTGGAGAACTGTTGGGTGCAGATTGATGCTTTTGGGCATGTATAAGAACTCTCTTGATTCCCATTTGGGTTTAGGGATAACGTCTTTCCCATATCACCTTATGAAGCTCTAAAACCCACATGGTCCAGTGAGATCTAGGTTGAGTCTTCCCTGGGTGGTAGAATTGGGATCTAAGGCAATGAATAAGAGTTCATTCGTCAATAGATTCACGGTAGGTGGTCTACATGTTATATACAATAGTTTCGTTGAATATTTTTGCTTGTTTTGTTATTTTATTCATCACCTATTTTAATTCTCTAGATTCATTAGGTGATTTTTCATAGAATGGGTGTATTAATGATGAATATAAAACCCCATGTTCCCCATGGATTGAATCAAAGATGACTTTACAGATTTAGGGACACCCATAGGGTGTGCTGATATTCCATGATCTATAAATTATTTAGGTACAATGTGAGTGTGTTATAACATAGAGACCTTTTTGAGTATATCTATGTTATTAATGGAAGTGAAAATGGAATATAATAAATGTTTATAGATTTTTTAATGGATAAATTCACTTTTTGTAATGACATAGAAATTTTATAATTTTGTTAGTTGAGAATGTGCCATGTGTCTTAGGAATTATATTAGAAATGGATAAGAGAGTATGGTATGTCAATCGTTGAATATGTAAATTCGTAATGGTATGTGAAATGAAGAATATATTAAATGGGAGTTCATACGACAATTGATGAATATGTTAAATGGGAAGATATAAGGGAAATATTGAATGATCTATGTGAACTAGGCATGGGAATGGGAATTGGACTATGTAATGTAAATGGAAAATTTGTTAGTGGGTTATGGAATAATCATAATTTCATTATTTATTGTAATGGATTATTACTATAATATGGATTGGTTGAATTTATTATTGATATAGTTTTTGTATGATGAATGGATAAATAATAATTTTTAAATTGCATGAGGTTTGGGATAATGGATTTAGGCTCCCCCCAAAGGTTTAGTTGAACTGATGCTCTAACTCCACTAGTAATGAATGGGTTTGGGAATGTTATGGAGATCTATTCCCCCAATGGTTTCATTCCAACTAGACTAAGGTTTCTCGGTGAGGACATTGTGATGTTATGTTTTATTATCCATAATGAGGTATGGCCTTTAATTATTACCTTATTTAGAATGTTAAATTCCATGAACCTTGTGTGAATTCTATATAGGCCTACCTCATGGATTTCATGTTGATGTTGAAAAAATTAATGAAGAAGATACATGTACTGATTTGTAAAAAAGGTTAGTAATTGGTATGTAATTGTTTTTAACTAGTGACCCCTAAATATTATTTTATTTTCTCGTCATTTATTTTCAAAATGCATTCACTATCAGTTAGACTAGATATTTTTTAGACACCATTGGTGGTGGCATTCTGAGTTGTACTCACACCTTTCTCGGGTCACTATTAGGTACCCAAAAATATTTCATGGTTGCTGGTTAGGAAAATAAGAAAGGCCCCATGGATGGAATGTGAGTTAGATTTGGGATGTCCCTAGATTATGACATTGACATGGAGTTAGGATCATGTTTGGTATTTCTCTATTTCATAGTATTTTTTATTTTTATCTCTTCTCATTGTATCATGAAATGAAATATTTTTTTTGTGGTTTATATCCAGTCATGACAAATGGATTTTTGGTTACATTCATATATTATGATATTTTGATTCTAATACTCCTTATGTTATCTACTGTTACATACTCTACTATAGAGGGTGTATTCTCCCCACATGACATTTAAACCCCTTCTTCTAGTTAGAAACCTTTGGTGTATGTGGAGGAACTCTTAAGGTAATTTGATGACCTAGCTCATGGAATTTGTTTGGTGGCCTTCAGTTAAAGGATGTTACACTGTGGAATCTGGGATCTTATTTCTCTATAACAAACTATTTTGGTACTGTATGTAGGAGGTCTAGAAGGATTTGGGATTCGGAAATGAGATCTTCCATATGAGTATCTAAACCAAGTATGAGTGAGAACCCATTTCACCTAGGGAGGTAATTGTTTTTCTTATTTTATGTTGTCAACAATTGATGATCATTCATCATTGGGTGATTCACTTGTTTTCTGATGTGATAGTTTTGTAATATTTTTATCATCTTTAGAATGGCACAAGGTTGGGAATGCATGCATCATTCAATGAACATAAGTGTGAAAGTGACATGAATAATCATAGCCACACACATGTTAAAAGTTTTTTTTGACATAAATGGGGAAGATTCATTTTATTTTATTGAAAATAATGAAACAAGTGTCTAATAAATTGATATAAATGGTTAAAATGTGGAAAAATGATAAATAATAATTACGTTAATATGCATGATGAGGGGTGGTATGTGAATTAAAATGTTGTTGAAGTATGTTGTGATATGTTAATGTATTTTAAATGGTGCACAATGTATTCCTTCTAACAATGTGATTTGGTTACCCTATGTTAACCATATTCTGCATTATTGATGGTCGAGGGTAGTGTTTTAGGTATGATATGTCCCATTTTTATGGTGTATGCCGAATGGTTTACTTAGGGATAGTGATGTGATGTACTTTATATTTTTTGAATTATTTATGGTTTTTATTCTAAAGACAATGTTGGGAATTGTAGAGAAATGCTAGTACAAAAAAAAGTATTTATTGGACAATGTGACAACATTGTCTAGAATTCTCCCCCAGTAGAGGAGAAAGAGGAACCAATGGTTCACGGTATTATGGAAGATAATGTCCATGAGAAAATTGATTATTTTATATAGATGATGGAATAAGACCTTGGGCGGGTTTCACCATAATTTTTCGAGCTAAAAAGGGTGTTTAGCTGCAACACCCGTTGACCATTACTGGAGAGGATGGGATAGATGAATATGATTTCATGATAGATTATATCCATAAAAATCATGATCTTCTAGGGACTCCTTTCGAGTAGTGATTCATGCTAGTATCCTATATGTTATGGTGGAAAGGAACGAATTTTTGGGATGGTGTGGATCAAAAAAATAAGGATAAATGAATGGCGTGGAAGGATTTTCCGAAAAAGTTTCTGGAATATTATTACCCAAGATCCTTGAGGGGAAGAATGTTGTGTAGTTTATGTGTTATTACAAGGGGCTACATCAGTGATGGATTATGATTTTCATTTCACTTACATGTGTTGTTTCATTCAATTTTCAGTTGAATATTGGGTGACTAAGGATAAATGATTCTAGTATGGAATTTGGAATGATATTATGTCTTATGTGAGTATATTAGAACAAAAAAGATAGTGGACCAGGCCCCTCAGAAGGGAACCTAAAGAGAGCATTAAGTGGCAGGCTTGTGGTGCCATCCTGGTAAACAATTAGTAAATATTTTGAGGGATGGAAGAATTATTTTGGGAATTTATAATGTGGATAAAGTACAAAAAGTAATCACAAAAGAATGAAATTTCTTTAGGGCGGTGATTAGGTGTTATGTAACATGTGTTGTTGGCCCTCAAACATGCGATTTTGTTGTCCCCGACCACCTATAGAGTGATGGTCATGTTGGAAGTTGGAAAAAATATAGAGGTTCTACAAGAACACTTAGACACTTGGAGAAGATTGTGGTTAGAGGTATATGATGTGTGTTGGTAGGGGGTCTTTCACCTCATATCAGATAGGTTGTGGGAGGTTCATAGGTCATACATATAGGGGTTGTTGAAATGAAACTCTAGGGAGAGACTCTCTGTACCATCATGGATTTGCATCGTAGGGTACTCATGTTGAAAACTGTGGTAGTAGGGTAGGTTATCATCATGTATTTTAGTATACACCATGAGGTGGAAAGGATGGACCATATATCGTTCTAGGTATGATTCTTTTTGCTTCCACAATAGCTACTGATTTATTTGATACCAGTGCTATGCATTCTTTTACTATTGCACTGATTGTAGTTATGTTGGGCCTAACCATAGAAGATGCATTTGGGGTTATGCTATTAAATATTGAATTGTGGTTGTGGGTTGAGGATATCAGACATTGTAAGGATTGTGCTTTTGAATTATTGTGGATTTCCTTTCCTGTGGAATCATTTTGGTCATTGGGATGTCAGGTTTTGACCTGATTTTGTGTATTTCTTGACTAGTGTTATATCAAAACTATATAAACTATTACTAATGTCGAGTAACATTCACATCTCTTGATAGTGAAACTTTTTTTCTTCATGGTTCGTGGGATGTTCATGCCAGCTATGCAAGCCCAATCTACCAGTAGTTGTGAGAACTCATGGTCCACATTTCATTCCTTGTACAGGATGAATGAATCAGGTAAAACCCCATTTTCCATTCCATTGTTGATCTATTCCATGATTTTTTTCCTGAGGACATCTTGAGGCTACCACAATAGAGGTATTTTTGAGTATACAATTGAGTTTCTACCAGGGACAGAACCTATTTACCTTCCACCATATTTAATAACACCGAAAGAACTCCAAGATATAATGTTTTAGCTGGATGATTTGGATAATGGGATTCACTTGTCATATTAGGTTTCAGTGGGAATCTCTCATAATATTTTCGAAGAATGAATATGGATTGTTGAGGTTATGTGTTGAATATATAAGGAGAAAATAGATGATGTTTGAGTATAAATACTCAATTCCTTGAATTGATTACCCGTTTGACTGACTGGGATGTTCCTAGGTCTTCTACAAGATCGATTTGAGGTCACAATAGCAGCATTTTAGAGTGAGACATTCTAATGTACCATGGATTGATTTCCGAATAGGGTATAGGTTTTATTTGATTTTGGTAATGTTGTTTGTATTGAAAAATGAAATGGTTGTGTTCATGGATTTTTTATGAAACAATTATTTCACATGTACCAAGATTAGATTGTTATTTTCTTTATTATGACATCATGTTGTACTCAATAACTCCTAATGATCATTCCAAAATCATGAAATCTTCCTGAACACACTAATATTGCATAGGCATTATGCCAAGATATCAAAATTTCAATTATGGATTGATAAGGTGCATTTTATAGGACAAATCATATTTGATTCAGTTCTATCAGTTGATCCATAGAAGGTGAATGTTGTGATATCATGGGAGCAGACCAGGAATGTTTCTAATGTTTAGAGTATCCTTGGCATGGCCAGTTATTACCAAAGGTTCAACAGGTATTTTTCCATTTGGCGGATTTACTATTAGGCTTAACCAAATAGGTGGTTATGTTTATGTAGTCGAAAGCATGTGATAATGATTTTCAAGAGTCAAAGAAGTGGGTGACTACCTTAATGATTATAATCTTACACGAACTAGGTAAGAGGTACATCGTGTTCTGTGATGCATCCAGTATTGAATATTGGGTAGTGTTGATTCATGATGATTATGTCATATCATATAGAACAAGATAGGTTGACACCACACAAAATAAATTACCATACTCATGACTTTGAGATAGCTATTGTGGGTTATGCCTTAAATAGTAATAGGTATTACTTTTTGGGAGAGAGGTTCTCATTTTTTTTGCAATCATAAAAGTCTTATGTATAGATTTTATCAACATGATTTTAATATTTTGCAGTCAAGTTGAGTTGAGTACCTACTATCCATTTATATTGATTCGATTTACAAACAAGGAAGTGTTAATAGTGTTGCAGATGCTCTGAGCTGAAATGCTAAGAATCAGGTTTTTCATAAATCCAACTCTATGTGATGAATGATGTCCTTTGTTGCTGAGATACATTTTGTAGTACTAGATGGGAATGTGAATATGACATTTGAATATATATTAGTTGATTCATATCATTTGATATGGGTCAAGGAGATTCAAATGTTGGATTTAGAGTGTTTTTCTATGAAGTAATGTCTTAAATGTGGGGAGTAACCTTCGTGTTGGGTTTTGGTGATGATGGAATTGTTTATGTTCATGGGTGTGTTTTTTTCACAGAATTTGATCGAAATTTGTTGATGTTCATGTTACAAGAACCCAAATATGAAGTCTATCCATGATTGAAAAAATGTATCGTGATCTTCATCGAAAAAAATTGTGGTTTTGAATAAAGTATGAGGAAGCATTTTTTGTAGCATGATGTCATTCCTATCAATAGGTTAACATAAAACATCAGTACATAGGTGGTTTATCATAGTCATTCGCTACTCCAAAATGGATGTGGAATTATGTAATGATTCAATTCCTACTGGTTATCCCTAGTAAATCTCAAAATAATGATGTAATATTGGTGGTTTTTGATCATCTAACTAAATAGGAACATTTCATTCAAATCAAAGATACTTATACAGTTGATCAGTTGGTTGAGTTATATGTTTGATGGATAGTTTGGTTGCATGGGGTGCCAAGAACCAAAATTTTGGATCATGATCTTCACTTCTGATAGGGGTTAAAAAATTATTGTAGTACATAGGTATTTTTTTATTCCCTATAACCTATAGAAATATGGGAAGTCAGAGTATAAAAATAAAATATTATAGGATATGTCAGGGGCATGTGTTCTGGATTACAGTCTTTTGTGGGAAAACCACTTATTTCTCATTTAATTTTCATTTGAAATCATTTTTCATGTTATGATTATGATGAAATCTTCAAATGAAATCTATAGGAGACTGTGTGGATCTATTTTGTGTGGGTTAAAGTTCAGTGAATCTGAGCATTTAAGACTGAGTCTTAAGAAAGAAACATAAAAAAAGTTCGATTGATTTAGAAGTGAATGATAATGGATTATAGTTGGAATAACTCATATGATGATCGGATTTGTAGAACTCATTAGTTTATGGATGGACATAGTGTTTTTATTTTTTTATAACCAAGGTTAGGTCACCGTGGAATTCGTAAAAAGGAAATTTTGGTTCCCAGGTGTGCTGGATAGTTTGAGAACTTAGATAGGATCAAAATTATGGATTACTGATCGGATCATCCATAATGGTTTAGTGGGATACATGAGGTTTTTCATATTTCAGAACTATAATAGTACCACCATGAACCATCACATGTGGTAAAAATTTCCAATGTTGATCTTCAGGCTCATGCATCCTTTGAGGAGAATCTGGTTTCTATTGTTGACCACACTGATAAAGGATTTTTGGGATGGTTGTGACCCTATTGTGAGTTCAGTGGAAGAATGGGAATCATTGAGAATTGTATTGGGAGCAAAAATTGTATATGTTGTCCCATTATCCCAATATATTTTATTTAGAAAATAAATAATGCTCGAGAAGAGAGGATCAAGATGTGAAGCTCGATGACGAGCCTTCTTCAGGTGGGGATGTTGTATGATCTAGAACTTCATGGAGTTTTTTCATTGTTTAAATTTTGGTTTCAATATATTTTTTTGGGTTAATGATATGTTTTACGGATTTTATTTGGGGATCAAGGATTTTTTGGGGTTCAAGACATGAATGGGGGGAATATCGGGCCAAACTATGTAAGGAGCATGGTTGGCACATTTTTACGAAAATTGTGCGGCCTATGCAGAAAAACTGTGCGACCTTATACAATGGCATATCACATGGATATTTCACTATATTACAATCAACAAGACCTGCTCTGATAATCATGTGGACCAAATTCCATTGTATTGGATCACACATTTTTTGTATATAGTTGGGAAACCAGTTCGGGTAAACTATGAAACCCAGTTAAATTGTGAAATATTACAAATTTTTCTTCTTGTGTTATTATGTTATAACTAGGTATTCTTTTCCATTTCTCCACTTGTAACCCTAGGGAAACCCCCTAGGGACCCAGGCTTCCAATAAGTGATTCCCCTTCAATACTAGTGTTTTTTTATAACAATTAGTTGCAGATTGAAATTTTTGGTATGTATAATCCCTCTATTGCTTCTCATATGAGATTAGGGTTTTCATCTTTCTCACATCTACATCCGAATCTCTAAAACACACACTTTCGGGAGAGATATATGGTTAGTCTTAAAATGGTTGTTGAATAGGGATATAAGGAAACAATTAAGAGTGTGTTAATCAACATATTTGAGGTATATTCCCTATAAGTCATATCCCATAGTTTAGTTTTTGATTTGTGCAAGTTTGGTTTTATTATTGGTCACCTCCTGTAATTATCTTCATACTTTTGGTGAGGATTGGTATAATGGGTTCGTAAATGATAATTATAACCCGTCATGTACCCCATGAAATGCATCGATGATTACTTGATCTATTCAGGTCCACTCATCGGGTGCACTTATATTCCCAAACCTAGAAATTTGTTAAGTGCAATGTAGTTTTATGATAATGTATAGCACTTGTTGGGTATCTCGATGTGATTAAGTGAAGTGAAAATGAAAGATTGGTGGAGTGTATATAATTTTTTAATGGATACAATGGTTTTTTATAATGATATATAAATGGGTTAATTTGGTTAATTGGTATTATTCCACATAGCATATCAAGTATAATAGAAATGCCTAATAGAGTAGGGAATACGAATCTGTGAGTATTTTAATTGGTAATGGCATGTGAAATTAAGAATATTTTAAAAGGGATTGAATTATGGAAATGAGGAATATATGAAATGGGATGATTTAAGGGAAACATTTAATGTTCTCAGTGAACTAGGCATGTGAATGGAATTTTTTCTAAGTAATGTTAATGTAAAATGTGTTAATGGGTTATGGCATAATGTTAATTCCCTTATTGATTTTTATGGATTATGATTTTGATATTATGGGTTTATTTGATTTTAAAATGGTTTATGTATGATAAATGGATAAAAATTCTCGTTCACATGTCTCGAGTTGTGGGATAAAGGATAGAGGCTCCTCCCATGGGTCGTGTGGCACTAATTCTCCAACTCCACCCACAAAACACAACCTAGCGAAGGGGATGGAGAACTATTCCGTTACTGTTTTCATTCAACATGGACTAAGGTTTATAGGTGAGGACATTATAATTCTGTGATTTATTATCCCTATTGAGATAGGTACATGACTTATTATCTTATTTTTATTGATAAATTCCATGAACTTCTTTTAAATGATATAAATTCCTAACCCATTTATTTGATGTTAATGATGAACTAAATAATGAATAAGTTACACATAATGAATTTGACAAAAAATTTGTAATAGGTATATAAATATTTTTAACTAGTGTCCCCTGAATTGCCATTAACTTACAAGTCATTTATTTCAAAATTGAATTCTATATCTTCTAGACTGAATATTTCTTAGACACCATTAGATGTGGCATACAGAGATGTACTAACACCATGACTGGGCTATCATTGGGGTACCCCAGTAGATTTCATTGTTAAAAGTCAGGAAACGAGAGAAGGCCCCATGCTTGGGAAGTGAGTTATAATTGGGATGTGCATAGATGAGGTCCTGGACATGGGGTGTGGTCTGTTTTGGGGATTTTTCTATTTATCTTTATTTTTGGTCTTTTAAATGTGGCACTTTATCATGTCATGACATATATACTGTTAGATTTTTGTACCCATTGATGGGAAATGGTTATTTATTCATACTAATTTAATATGTTATCTTTATTATAAACTTATAAATTTTCAATAATGTGGTTTACCCTGGTAAAGAGGGTACAATCCCCCAATATGAATTTTGGACCATCATAGCTAGTCGGAAACCTCTGGAATATTGGGATGCAAACATGAGATCTTCTGATGACCCTAATCGGGGCTTCAATTTAGTGTCCTCTAGGTTGAGGATGTTACAACATGTGTGAAAGGACATGTTTATTCATTCCCAACTGATGAGGATGATGTTCCTAATGATTTAGTGGCAGGTACTGTAATCGTTTCCTCAAACATATCCAATTATTTATATGATTAAGGATCATCACATTATTTTATCTATTCCTAGATTTCTAATAAAATTATACATTTTACATTTATTTTATTTAATATTTTTTGTTCTAAATTCATATGAGAAGTCTCATTGCTATAAATATGGGCCGGTCAGTCCCCCTTAGGATAGAGAAATGTGTGTTACTTACTTAAATTGTAATCATATATATGATTGACTTTGATATAATCCATGGTATAGAATGAAATTAAAAATATTTTTAAAAAAATATATTGAATGAAGTAGGAAATAATGATTTGTCAAGAATATTTTAAATCCCATTACATTAGGGAAGAAACCTCATCATATGATTCTTATGTAGATCAACCACCAAAATCTCTACATAATGAAATTTATATGGAGGAAGAGAAGACATCATCTATGGATGAGGAAATAAATCTGCAAATTGAGGTTGTAAATATTATACAATATTACATTGATGTCTTTCAACAGGACGTACATGGTAATCCTCTAGATTTTGAAGTTGAGTATTTGATTGACTTAATCCCGAAAAAATGGCCAATGTTAATGACTCCTTATAGAATGCCCACTGTCTAATTAGTGAAGCTGAAAAAACAATTAAAAGAGATGATTAATAAGGGATTTATTCTCCCTAATGTTTATACATGGGGATCCCCGATTCTATTTTCTAGTAAAAAATATGGATTCATAAGGTTCTTCATTGACTATAGAGAAATTAATGTTATTTCAATAAATAACATGTATCCTCTGCCTCACATTGATGATTTATTTGTTCTAATTCAGAGAGTTCAATATTTTTCAAAGATCGAACATGGATCTATATATCAACAATTTCTTGTGCAGAAGGAATATATTCCTATGACAACATTTCTACCTAGTTAAGGATGTTACATGACTATAGTAATTCCATTTGGATTGATTATTGAACTGCCTATTTTTATGGATCTAATGAAAAAAAATTTCTAGGAATATCCAAATAATTTTTTCAGAATTTAATGTCCCCTCTCACAGTAGCCCAGAAGGTGAGCGGACGAAATTTTCAGATGTTGTAAAGAGTGCACATAGAACACAATTTCAAGACATTGGCCCTCCACCACCAGGATGTGTGATCAATAATGGATGGGTTTCTCATGTCTTGGACAACCGTGAAGCCGTTGAAGAACTAGTTAATCTGTGTCGACACTTGATTATTCCTCAGGTTCTCACCCCCAAGGGGGCTCGACACTGGAAATTTAACAAATTGATGAAAAAGTTCATAGATTTATAGGGATTTGATGATTGGAGGATGACTGCAATGGGCAACCGATATTACTATGGTGTCTTCCCCAGTGATGAGAGAAATATGAGGGTGTGGAGAAAAGGCACTTTATCTTTGAACCTTGGATTCTTAAGTATCCATGAATGGGATATGAATTTTCATCCCATGACTATTCGATACACGCACACCCAACTGTGGATTATGTTTTATAAGATTAACTTGA
Organism: Viscum album; assembly: GCA_963277665.1. Lineage (NCBI taxonomy): Eukaryota > Viridiplantae > Streptophyta > Magnoliopsida > Santalales > Viscaceae > Viscum > Viscum album. The sequence goes on from OY728151.1 coordinate 1,423,974,447, forward strand.
TCTATTGGCTTACGTGTATCCTATGTGTCATTTCCTTGGCTGTGGGTAATCCAATTCGTATCAATAGAATAACTTATAATCCCAGATATGGGCATTATGCCCGTGTCTTGGATGATGTTGACTTATTTAGCACTTTAGTTGAATATGTTCTCCTCACAATGAGGGATGGTAGCATGAAATTGGAAATCCTATATGAAAGGAGGCCCAATGATTTTATGAACTATTTAATCGTTGGTCATTTGACCTGTGTGTGAAGGAGGGATAAAATATGTTCGCTTTGTAAAGAAAAAGGGCATGATGATACCATCCGCAATAGAAGAAAGGGAAAGGTAGCGGACTTGTCTTTCCAAGATGATGGTGGTTGTGACCAGGTGCCATTACATGATGGGGGATTCCCATGAGGAACAAGGTCCTCTGGCTGAAGGGGCGGAACCTCAAGTAATCCCCATTGGAACTGCTTCTAGAAATTAAGTCACCACTATAAATCTGGTTGCCTCGCCTGCTGATGTGGGGATTAGACTGGAACGGGCTGAGATTACTGCCTTTGAGCTTCATGAATGTGATAAAGGAATAGGGTTCGAGTAGAAGATCTCCGAAGATGTTTACGTTTCAGTGCAGGGGGTCTCACGGGGGACATCTGATTATAGAAACCTGCATAATGTGAATGTAAAGGCCCCTTTGGAATTGTCTAAGCAAGGGGCTAATCGAGACACCCCCACTAATGCAGCTGTGATTTTGGAGAGAAATGGGGAAAATATTGGTACATGCATGAACCCTACATGTTAGGATAACATCATAGTAGGAACACCAAGGCCTGAACAGGATAAAAGTCTAGCCAATGGCAGGAATGGATGTGATCCAGGCACTGCTCATGCAGCTGCATCTGACCCAGTTGGAGGCGTTGTCCCGATTTCTCCATCCCAAGTGGCCAGGAATAAAAAGGTGATAAACACTGATACTTCTCACCTAAAAGGAAAGAATATGTTCGCTCTCTTTATTTGGATGTTATGGTATGATGAAATGGTGTAGGTCCTGGATGATAGGATGACTGGCCTTGAGGTTGCTTCTGGTGTGGATGATGCTGCCCTGAAAGTGCAGTCTAGTGTGAATGATGTTAGTAAAGATAAGGAGAGCGGTGAGGCTGACCAAACTTGCAAGGAATCCACATATACCTCTAATGGAGCTAAAAAAGGTAATGGCAATAAATTTAAAATACAAAGTCCTACTGAGAAAACAGAGCCCCCAGACAAGGGGCATGGCTCAACATTAATGATGATTTTATATTGGAATTGTCAAGGATAGGGAAACCCCCATATGGTTAGAACCCTTTGACCTTATATGATAACCTATAAACTGATGCTTTTCAATATTGCAGAGCCAAAGCTTCTCTTTGTCAATTAGAAAGGCTTAAAATGTATCTATCTTGGATTTAATATGATATCCAGCAATCCGAATAGCTCTAACATGGATCACATGTGGGTACTGAAACATGATAGCATTAAAAACAATTCATTTGTTAATGGACCCCAGAATATTCTGCATAGATGTAACATTGATGGACAAAATATTTCTATTTCATTCCTCTATTCCTCTACATCTTATTTGAGGAGGATGGATCTATGGGAGGATATTAAAGCTACATCACTAAGGGTGGATCAATAGTAGATTCGTGTTGCTGACTTCAACACTGTTTTGACACTTGAGGAAAAAACTGGGACGATTTTTAAGGGGGCCGAAGCATATGATTTCTCAGAGTGTATTGATTCCACTAATTTAATTCACATCTCTCTTGCTGGAACTAACATTATAAGTTGTAGATACATTTTGGAAAGAAACAAGGCTAGTAAACTTGATAGATGCCTTGTGAAAATTTGTGAACTGAATGACAAACATGGGGTCTCTGGATGTTGTCTTCCCAAATATCAGTATAATCATAATCCAATTATTGTGGATGTAAATTTCCAGATGATGATTTCATCCCCCACACCCTTTTGGTATAATACTGCTTGGCTTTTCATCACAAGATGCAGAGAAATTGCCTTAGAGGCTTGGGGGCATGAGCCCATTGGGAGTCCTCTTTATAGAATTGTTGTCAAACTGAAGCATCCCAAAGGATTGCTAAGGGAATGGTGCATAAAATAATTCTCTAAAATTGAAGAAGTCATTCAAAATGCAGAGGAGGATCTTGGAAAGATTAAAATTGATCATGAGCAACAGCCCACCCATTATATGGATGAAATCATAGCGCAGAATAAGATTGATTATATTCTCATGTTAAAGGATAGGCTGGTTATGAATTAGCTGAATGTGAAATGGATTAATGATGGTGATATGAATTCTAAGCTTTACAATAGGTTGTATAAGGAGAAAATTGCGTGTACTGGAAACAATGTGATTAGAATTGGTAGTAAAATTTATTCTGATGAAAATGGGATTGCATCAGCTGTTGTTGATTATTTCAATGTTATGTAATATGACAATGGGCAGCACTGCTCCACTAACCTGGTGGACAACATCAGCCCCTATATTGATGAGCAGATGAATCGGTCTCTTACATCCCCCAATCTATGGAGGAAATTAGATCTTCTCTCCTCTCTCTTAATCCTCAGAGTGCCCCGGTCCCGGATGGATTCACTAATAGTTTTTTTGTCCTATTAGGTTATTGTGCAGGATGATATTGAGCATGCCATAATGTATTTATTCTCCCATTCATATATTCCCCTTGGGATGATTTCATTCTTCATTGCACTCATTCCATAGAAGGAGAATGATCTTGACATTAAGGACTTCAGACATGTTTCCCTTGGGAATACAATACATAAACTCATCAGTAAGATCATTATGTGTAGGATGGGTGGACTTGTTGTAGGAATGATACATGTGAATCAATTTGGTTCTTTCCCTGGGAGGAACATACCACAATTCCTTTTCATGTTGTCTGAGAGTGTTAACCTCATGCGAAGGAAGACAATGGAAGGGAACTTTTCTCTTAATACTGACATATATAAGGATTTTGATACCCTTAAATGGAGTTTTCTAATTGAGATACATCATAGGAATGGGTTTTTGAATATATTTCTAAAGCTGATTAGAACAATTCTTGGATCCTCACATATGTCAATTCATGTGAATAGTGCATCGAGAGGATTCTTCTCTTGCTCAAGGGGTGTGCGGAAAGGTGAACCATTATCGGGTATACGTTTTTCTATTTTAGAGGATTACATAAGCCGATGCATCAATGAGCTTGAACATATGGGTATGTATAAGAGGATGAGAGCTGTTATAAATGATCATTCCCCATCCCAACATCTCTTTGGTGATGACATATTATTGTTGGGGAAGGCTTCAAGGAGAACCATATCCTATATTAAGTCTCTTTTCACTCATTATGAGGATGTGGCTGGACATGCCATAAGGTGGGACAAATCTTCAATTGTTTATGGAAATGGAATTATGGCTGGAAAAAAGAATTGAATCACTCAATACCTTGGGGTAAAGAGGGGATACATTCCCATTCAGGGTCTTGGGGTGCCTCTTTTATGTTGAAGGGTGAAATAAATTTATCCGGAAGGCATTTATGCTGGTAGTAATCATCAACTTTCCAGTTCGAAAGGGAAATCTAAGTCCATGGCTGGGAGGGTTTGCCTTGTGAACTCAGTGATTACATAAAAATTTTTTTACTCATTATCTCTCTATAAATGGTCACAAGGACTGATTAAGGAACTTCAAAGCATGGTGAGAAATTTTATATGGACAGGTTCAATAATGGAAAGGAAGTTGGTCACACTGAAGTTGAAAGAATGCATAAAACCTATTGAAATGGGAGGATTAGGAATCAAGGATATTTGTACCATTAATGCGGGTCTGATTGGAATGTTCACTTGGTGGCTGATATCAAATGATGTTGATGATGAATTTTTGTCGAGAAGGTTCACAAAATGGAAGGTCAATGGATATAAATACTACCTCCAGTCTTTGGTATGGGCTTCACTTAAGCATAACTATACAAAGGTAATATAGGGTTCTAAATGGATGGTCAGTAGAGATTCCAATCTTATCTATTTGAACACCTTGTGGCTGGATCAGCCCTTGGAATCCATGAATGTCACACCTGATGTTGCCTCATTATCCATCTCAGGTTATCTCTAATATCAATCATCACACGAGGTGAATATTTCTGACTATGTGCTTTCTCAAATAAATAATTATGCATTTATGGATTGTGATAAATTGATCTAGATTCATAGTAGGAATGAGATATTTGAAAACATCGAATTTTATAAGAGTGCGTGTGGTGGTACTGATCATGCCCCAACCTAGCTGGTGAAGTTTAGGGCTCCATTCATTCATCCATCCCTGTTTATCCTGCTTTGAAGAATCTTGAAAAATAGACATCCCACTTCTTAACACTTGAAGCGAGATGGAATTTTGATGGAATCTAGGTGCATTGTTTTTCGGGCTAGAGAAGACACCGCGCATCATGTGTTTATTGAGTGAAGTCAGGGTCAACAAATATGGAGTTATTTGGGTATGTTGTTTGGACTTGCAGTGGATTTTAGAAATTATCTTACTGGTCTGCTATCTGGGCTGCTGAAGATGCACTGCAGTGAGAATCTATACAACCTTTTTACTGTTTCTATTTCGGCGGTCATTGCGGCCTTGTGGGACTCAAGGAACATGGAATTGTTTGATGGTGCAGATGATGCTGTCCGAAAGGGAATGTGCTTCATCCACAGGGACGTGTATGCTGCATCAGTGATCCAAGATAGTGAAATGATTAACAACATTTATAACCTCCAAAATCATAGGTTGTATGGTGTTTTGGTCCGTCCATGAAATCCTCGGATTCTTACACATATCAGATGGATACCGCAAATTACATCGTGCATCAAAGTATATGTTGATGGAGCCATGTCCGGTGTGACGTGTCCAGCTGGATGCGGATGAGTTTTCTGCATGTTTCATCGGATCATTAAGGTATTTTTTTATCATTACCTTGGCCTTAGCACTGCTTTTGATGCTAATTTGTGGGCCAGGATTCATGCAATAAGTTATGTTGTCCAATTTAACTGGATGTGGCTCTAGATTGAATCTGACTCAATAATTGTTTTTCATGCACTGAGTACTAGAACGCGGAATGTTCCATAGCGTGTGCTGCCTCAATGGGTTGAATGTCTCTACCAAACTAATCAAATATAGATGGGTGTATCTCATGGGTATTAGGAGGCCAATCAGGTTGCTGATTCACTTGCAAAAGGCTATACTTAACCTTGATATGATGTGGTCTTCCACAGGCCTGAATTATTGTACCCCGATGGTGGGGGCGGATTCATGTGGTTCCTTGCACACACGATTATGTAATAACCTCTTTTATGTCTGACTCCTTTTTTATATATAAATTTTGAGCCCTAGCTCCCGCTGAATCCTGATCTTCTTGATGTAATGGTATGTATAGAAACTGTGAATTCTGGCTTCAAATAGTTTCTTATATTGGCCATATTTTCTCAATGTATGGAATATTAATTGATCCTTATAAGAAAATAAAGGATCATGAATGGCCTACACCACAGAACATAACTGAGGTACATAGTTTCATGGGATTTCCTAGTTATTATTAATGTTTCATTTAGATCTTTTTTTAATTAGCTATCCACTTAACTGATGAAACTCTTAAAGGTGATAAGTCTTATTAGAGAAATGAATGTGAGAAATTGATTTAATAAATCAAGAATATATTTGTGAATGGTTATATCATAACACATCATTCATGAAATTGAGAAGTTGTAATTTATATTCATGCATCAAAGAAAGTACTTGGTTCGATCCTTATGAAAAATGATACAGGCAATAAATATGAAGCAATTTAGTTTAAAAAACATGAACAATACTATCCAACACAATATATGGATTTAGGATCCATAATATTTTATCTTAAGATATAGGGACAATATCTTGGTGATGAATGATTTGAGATATATACCAATCAAAAGATCATGAAATATATCTTCCCACAAAAATAAATAAACATGAGGAAAAGGTGAAGGATTGAGACAATCATAGATTATGATTATTCAATACGCTAGCACCCGAGGAATGTAAATAAGGTTATAGATGCATTGAGATGGAAGGATTATAGTGTTCTGATCATAACGAAGATTGAAATGGGTTATGTGTATATGCCTCTAACAAAGATTTATGTGGGAATTATAATGGAAGGAGAAACCTCATTACTTTGTATATTAGTTTCCCAACCAACTATGTTATAAAAGATTAAAATATCACAGTCGAACTATGAGATTATTCAATGAAAAATAATGTTTTGAATGATGAGAAGTTTGAGGAATTCATGTGTGAGGATGGAATTATGATATTTGGGAATATGGTTTCTATTTTTCTCTCTGCCTAGTTTAAAAATGGAGTTATTGGATGATTTCAATAGCTCAAATTTCATTACATTCCCAGGTAGCTATAATATGTATAGATATCTTTATGAACAATTTCGGTGGGATAATATGAAGTGGCAAATTACTAAATATGTATCCAGATACTTATTTTGTTAATAGGTAAAGGCTAAAACAAAAAATCTTAGAGAATAAATTCAACCTAGGCCTATTCCTATAAGTAAATGTGATGACATCACTATGGATTTTTCCATTGGATTTCCAAAAACACCAAAGAAGAAGGGTTTAATATGGGTAATTATTGATAAACATATCATATCTAAACATTTCCTCAATATAAGGGAGTATTTTAAATAGTATTTCCATGTATGGATCTATATTAATGCAGGTATAAAACATCATGAAGCACTTATTTCAATTATGTTGTCATGATGAATGTTTAACATCAAAATTATGGAAATATGTTCAAAATGAATTGTATATTGAGCTTCATTTGAGTACTGCATATCACCCTCAAACTAATGGGTAGTCATCTTGTACGATCAGAACATTAGAAGTGATTTTGAGATCATTCTCACTTGACTTTCAAGGAATGTGGGATCTGTATTATCCCTTGGTATAGTTTTCATAAAACAATAGATTCCATTCTAGTACTCAAATGAAACCATATGAAGAATTTAATGGAAAGAGATTTCTTATTCCAATATATTGGGATAAAGTTGGTGTAAGGATGTTTATAGGCCTAGAATATAAAATAGAAACAATATGAAATGTATAGACTATTCATACCCATATCATTGCATCTCAATGAATGGAAAATAGACTTGTCGAGAATCTAAGCAGTGATTTAGAATTTCATGTGGGAGATCATGTTTTCATGATAGTATATCTATGGATTGGTATTGTATGATTTAGAAATATAGGTAAAATAATCCCCATAATGATTTATCCATTTGAAATTATCGATTTTTTTTCAAGGTCTTATCATTTGAATAGTCCTCAACACATTTGAAAAGAACATGATGTGTTCCATAACATTATTTAAAGAAATACATGTTTAACTCAATGAATATCCTCACTTCTGAAAAAATACAATTGGAAGATGATTTATTTTAATGTGTTGATTTTATCCAAATTCGGAACACTGAAGAACAGGTGTTGTGGAATCAGACAACTTAGCTAGTACTGGTACATTGAAACAATAATAAAATTGAACAGATGGTGTGGCAATGAGATAATGTTATGATAAATAACTAGAAAAATCATTTTATGTGGTGTCATTATAGATATTTTGATGAAAAAAATTTTATTGAAGGGGTTAATGTATCGAATGATAATTCTATCAATTGAATTTCCCATGTTATAGTTATTTTATATAATATAAATCACATATGAATATTATATAATTCAATAAAAACATTGTAAATTTATAATGTAAGAAATAAGTGGTATCTGTAGATGTTATGGATCTTATACAAATAGAATAGTAATTTGGCCTATGGAATATTAAAGTGACCATTAAGAATAGAATTTTTTCCAAAATAATAGTAACATCACCAATTAAATTATAAATAAAATATAGGCATCTTATAAAGGAAATTATGATATATTTATAAAGTAATAAAATGTTTTAAAAATAATAAATTATGTGTTTTTATTTTTATAAGCAATAATAAATCAATTAAAATATCATAAATAATGTAATTTTTTAATAGAATATTCATTATCCTAATATATATTCATAAATTATTATTTTTTTGTCTTATTATTATATGATAATTTTATGAGACCATAATTAATTTTTTTAATGTTTTATAGAAGAAATCATAATTTTAAAATTTATAAATTTTAATAAATGATTATTCTATTTTAAAAAAAATATTTCTCATATTTTTAATATTATTTTCATAAAATGGACTCCATTTATAAATTAAACAATTAAAATATTTTTTATGGTGAGTATTTTATATTTTTCTAAAATAGTTGTTATCTTGGTGAATAGTGTAATATGGTAAGTCATGGAATTTAATAAAAACACGGGTTTATGAGTCATAGATGATGTATGGATGATGTAACCCAATAATATCAAAATATCCTTCATTATATTAATATATATGATGATTACTATCAAAATATTAATAGTGTTTATCCCAAATAATAAACATAAGAATTATATATTAAAAAAACACTCCTCTCCTCCACAAAAAATACCACCCATCACCACCCCTTCTCCTCACTATTCAAAAGCTTTGAATAATGTTTAAACTATTCCCATTACCACTCCCAAACCTCTCCCCCACATTATGGACCTTTTGGCCTCCTCAAAATACCATTTCCAAGTCCCTTAAGGATTTTCTTGGGGAGAATAATTGAATAAGTAAATCCATTTTCATTCTCTTTCAATTTATAATAGTATTTTTCTTATTATTCAATCCATACATGTCACGACCCGTCCTCGGGGCCCGTGCCGTGACTACCCCAAGCCCGCCTTCCATAGGCCAAGGGCTGGCGACTAGCACCAAGACGTAAATCCCGGTAAAGAGGGAAGGCATTGCCTTTGTAAAGTAAACAAGCACCACAGAGTAAGCAAACAGAAAGTAAACACTAAGTAAAAACAGAGTACAACTGAATGTGCGGAAAAGTAAATGGGCCAGTACAAACCCAAACTGAAAGTAAAGTACAACTTGATGGGGAAAAACAGAAACTGTAAAGTAAAAGCCGCAACACCGAGCTGTCCACTGGAAATCCCACCTGAAGGGTGGGTACGGATAGCTCCACTGCTCCACGGGTCCCGCCGTCTGCTCCGAACACGTCCCGCCCAGTAGTCTACCTCCAAGTACCGTCCTGCTCTGCAAGCCTCAGCCAAGATCAATTTTTTCCGTCGTCTGCAACCAACACAACGTAGTGCGGGCATAGCCCGTGCAGGGGTGAGTATAAGCTACTCAGTAGGGACCCCCAGACCCCCGAAGGTCTCCCAAAATCCACAAAGGATAAACCCCAAAAGATAGATACAACATGAATTAACAACCGACACTGCTTAGGTATATGCCCATACATATACCTAAGTCATCAATTCCAATACTCTTCAACCTCCGAGACCAAGTACAAGTCAGTCCACACAGGAAAGTATACGTATTCCACACAAGAAAACAAAACGAAATCCACACAGGATAGCACAACAAAATCCACACAGGAAAGCAACAGGATTCAGCTCACACAGGTATACTTCTTCAAAAGACGATAAAGATGATCTCTGATCCAACTAAGTCGTCGGACCCACAACGGATCGATAGGTAACTAACCCCCGCAAAAGACCCACACAGGATCGGGCCCACATAGGACTTGTAGGCGCTGGTTCACACAGGACCGCTGAGCTCAAAGACCCACACAGGATCGGGCCCACACAGGACCTGTAGCACTGATCCATGTAGGATCGTTGTGTGCTATAGTCGTCTTCGAATCCACACAGGATCTCTGTACTGTCATCGTCGCAGTCACAGTAGCAGTAGCAGTAGCAGTCACAGTCGCAGTCGCAGCCAGCACTAGGGTTCCCGCACACAGCAAGCTCGTTCGGGAGGGTCCGCTCCACGAGCCGAGAGGCTGACACATCAACTGTCACTAAGTCCAGAATAGATGTATCCAAAAGTTCAGTATCGCCAACAGGAACTCAACGCAACAGACGGCGCGTCGATTGGACGCCCGGTCTGAGAGTTATTGGCTTTTTCGTCCCAGGGGCCCGGTTGGGTTTTAAGGAAAAACCAACCCGACCGTACACCAACTGCATCCAAACCTCGGGCGGAGTATTTCAAAAGATCTTTCTCACTAAGAGGAACACAACAAAGCTGATGGTACGTCAATCGGACGTCCGTAGCTCAAGATATGAGCGTTTCCGCTCCGAGGGCCCGGTTGGTTTCGTGTACGAACCAACTCGGCCGAACTCAATGTATTCTGAAACCATGAGTGTGATATACCGAATCGACCGTCTCGATCCAAGGATCGCATCTCCGTTGACGGTTCGTCAATTGGAGGTCCGTAGCTCACGTTATGGGAAAAAGACCGAAGTCGATTCGAAAAGGGGGGGTCCGGGTCCGGGTCGACCCGGGTCCGACCCGGCCCGACCGGTGGCGCGGTCCGGCACGGCGGTGCGGCCCGGCCGGCGGCGGTGCGGACGGGGCGCCGCTTGGGTGCCACGCACGGGGGGCAGATCCCCCGCCTCTTCCCTTTGGCGGCGTGGCTTGAAGTCGCGCCTTGGTTCCACGACCCCCCCCCCTCGTGGGGGCCCACCATTGAGAAAAACGGGGGGGGGGGGGGCGCTGCCCCCCCTTGGTGTAACCGCCCCCCCCCCTTTATGGGGGGCCGGTTTTGGCCAGCCGGGGGAATTAATTCCCCCGGTTTGCCTCCCTTCCGGCCGGCCTGACATGGCCAGCCGGTCCTTCCTCAACGGGACCGGCAAGGCCGGTCCCCTTTTCGGCTTCCGACACCGGCGGCCCGGCTGGCCGCCGGTCTTCCCGTTTCCGCCGCGGCCCGGAACCGGCCGCGGTCTTCATCGTTCGGCGCGGTGCGACGGCACTGTGCCCCACTGCTGCGGCCCCGCTCCGGTCACGGCGCCTTCAACTCTCTTCGACGCGGCGCGACGGCGGCGCGTCCTTGCATTATTTTACAACGCGGCGCGACGACGCCGCACATTTCTTGTCGTATGATCCTGTGCGGTGCGACGACACCGCGCCTCACCCGTCTCAATCCACAATAAAATCATTACGAAAAGGAGGAGGGTCGACCATGTTCGTACGGGCCGGCCCCTTCGCGTTAATTGCTAACAATTGGATAAATTTCACGAAGAAATATTCTCTGGTATAAATCATGAACAAAAGTAATAAATAAACCCCTACCTCGGTTTCAAGATCGATTGTCGTCAACGACCCGCGGAAGACGCGTCGCGGTGGTCTGGCGTCGTGGTAAATGTTCGTCAATTCCGTTGATGAAGAGGTACGTCCGAAGAGGTACGTAGTTGATGAATCTTCGTAAGACGACGAAGGAAGTCCGAGGAGGAAGCGGCATTCCCTTTCGTTGACACGGAAGGCGTCGTCGATCTTCGGAAACAAACCGGCTACGAAGAAGAGAGGAGCGGCGTTCTTCGTCGGATCTTGAAGAAGAAGGAGTTCTCAAATCCTCTCAAGATGGCTAAACAAAATAAAATAAGCTAAGTCTTATTTTATTTACACAAACATCCACATGAATTTCAATTGTTTGAAATTCAAATCAACCCACCTTAATTAATTAAACCAAGTTTTCAAACATTAATTAATGGGGGTTATAGGGGATTTTTGAGAGAAGATGAGGAGTTGGGGTTCATGTGGCCCCCACCACACTTAATACTCCAAAGGGAGGTTAAGTGGATGTGGGTCCCACCCCTAACTCCCTTTGGGAGGTTATAACTAACAAAAAAAGAAATAAAATATGTTTCCACATTTTATTTAACTTTATTTTAAAAACCCAAAAACTAACTCTCAACCCGCAATAAATGAAACCTCGGAAAAGGTCTCCTTAAGCAAATATCGGCGCTGCGAGTTCATCGGTGCCCTCAGAATTTGATTCCGGGCACCGGTTCAAAAGTTAGAGATTCTCGCTCGTTCGTTCACTGAACGTACCCGATCCAAACTTCGGAAAATGATTCCGGGCACTCCGGGCCTCGGAATCAGGTGCCGTCAGAAACCACGCTCTTGTAAAATTCCAAAGAAAATTAAGAAAAAATTTCCCTTAAATTTTAAGGGTCTTTACATTACTCCCACCTCAGGGCTTTACGTCCCCGTAAAGATACATAAAAAACTAGGGAAACAAATGAGGGTACTGAGCACGCATCTGAGCCTCCCGCTCCCAAGTGCTCTCCTGGAGATTCCCGTGCTGCCATCTGATGCGCACAAGAGGAATCGATCGCCCATGTAGGACCCGCTCTTGTTGATCCTCTATCTCCATCGGGACCTCCGTAAAAGTCGCCCCATCGTCAACGTCTAGCTCCCCATGCTCAATGATGTGCATCGGGTCGTGCACGTATCTCCTCAGCTAAGATACGTGGAAGATGTCGTGCACCCGGTGCAACTGAGGTGGTAGAGCAAGGTGATAAGCCACCTCGCCAATCCGGCTGAGGACCTGGAAGGGTCTGATGAAGCGCGGAGATAACTTGTCGGCTCGGCCAAATCTCTGTATACCATGTAGAGGTGAGACCCACAAGAAGACGTGGTCGCCATCCTTGAACTCAAGTGGCCTCCGCCTCCTGTCAGCGTATGACTTATACCGGCTCTGAGCTGTCCTCATCTGCTCCTGGATGACCTGGACCTTCTCTGTCATGGCCTGGACCATCTCCGGCCCCACAAGTGCTGACTCCCCAGGGTCTGTCCTGCACAATGGAGATCTACAAGGTCGGCTGTACAACGCCTCGTACGGTGCCATCCCGATGGTGGAGTGGTAGCTGTTGTTGTACGAAAACTCCACCAAGGGTAGGTGGTCCTCCCAGCTACGACCAAAGTTGAGGACACATGCGCGGAGCATGTCCTCGAGAGTCTGAATGGTCCTCTCCGTCTGACCATCCGTCTGAGGGTGAAAAGATGTGCTCAGACGTATCTGCGTCCCGAATGCCTCCTATAACCCCTTCCAAAGCTTGGAAGTAAAGCGAGCATCTCGATCAGAGATGATAGATGATGGCACACTGTGGAGCCGCACAATATCCTGAACGTAGAGACGTCCCAAGCTCTCCACTGAGCCCTGCTCTCTGATGGGTAAGAAGTGTGCCGACTTGGTGAGTCGGTCAACAATCACCCAAATGGATTCGTGACCTCTGGAAGTGCGTGGAAGTCCAGTCACGAAGTCCATAGATATCCCGTCCCACTACCACTCCGGGACCTCCAAGGGTTGTACCAAGCCTGCTGGTACCTGATGCTCAGCCTTCACCTGCTGGCAGGTGAGGCATCGAGAAACGAACTCTGCTACAGCCTTCTTCATACCCGGCCACTAGTGTTGTCATCTAAGATCCGGGTACATCTTCGCCACTCCTGGATGTACCGCCAAAGGAGAAGTGTGAAACTCTCTCAGCACCTCCTCTCGCAAAGAGACTCGTACCATGGTACGTTCTATGAAAAGGATGTCATGCTCTGCTCCAAGGGAGAATCCATCAGGTGCCTGTCCCGAGGATATCTGTGCACGCCGTGTCTCACAGTCAGCGTCCTCACGCTGTGCTTCTCTGACCCGCTGCAGTAGTGGAGGGGTGACTATGAGAGACTGGAGGAAGGATGCTCCATCTCTATCCATGAAGGATATCTGCAAAGAGGCTAGCTTCTCCGTCGCCTCCTCAAGTAGCTGAATGCCCGTCCTCCTGCTGAGGGCATCGGCTACCACGTTCCCATTCCCAGGAGTATAGACTATCTCAAAGTCATAGTACTAGAGGAACTTGAGCTATTGCCGTTGTCTCAGGTTCAGGTCCTTCTGCGAGAAGATATACTTGAGACTCTGATGATCAGACCAGACTGTAAAACGCTCGCCCATCAGGTAATTTCGCCATGTCTTCAGAGTGAATACCACTGCTGCTAACTCCAGGTCAGGGGTAGTGTAGTTCTTCTCATGCGGCCTCAACTGTTTTGATCCATAGGCGATCACTGCCCGCTCCTGCATCAGGACGCAACCGAGTCCGGTCCCTGATTCATCGCAGTAGACTACGTACCCTACTCCCTCCTCAGGAAACCTCAAGATAGGTGCACTGGTCAATCTCTGTCTCAGCTCCTGGAAGCTCTGCTAACATCTGTCTGACCACACAAAGGGTTTCCCCTTCTTCTTCAAAGTTGTGAGTGGTGCCGCAACTCTAGAGAAGTCTGGCACAAATCTCCGATAGTATCCAGCTAGTCCCAAGAAACTCTGAACCTCAGTCACGCTCCTGGGTGGCTCCCATGCTAACACAGCCTCGATCTCTACAGGATCCACTGCAACTCCCGCCTCAGAGATAACATGTCCCAAGAAGTGGACCTCATGTATCCAGAACTGGCACTTCGAGAGTTTACCATAAATCTGGTGTTCTCGGAGTGTGTCTAGTACAACTCGCAAGTGATAGGCGTGATCCTCCTTAGTCGTAGAGTAAATAAAAATGTCGTCGATGAAGACCACGACAAATCGATCGAGGTATGGATGAAATATCCTGTTCATGAGGGCCATGAACACTGCTGGGGCATTGGTTACGCCGAAAGGCATAACCAAGAACTCATAGTGGCCATACCGACATCTGAAGGCCGTCTTCTGCACGTCCTCGTCTCTGACTCTGAGCTGATGATAGCCTGACCTGAGGTCTATCTTCGAGAACCACCGTGCTCCCTTGAGCTGATCCAAGAGGTCATCAATCCTCGGTAGCGGATACATGTTCTTCACTGTCACCTGGTTCAGGCAGTGATAGTCAACCCAAAGTCGCATGCTCGCGTCCGCCTTCTTGGCGAACAATATCGGGGAAGCCCAGGGTGAAACAATGGGCCGGATGAACCTCTTGCCCTGCAAGTCCTCCAACTGTACCCGTAGCTCTAGAATCTCGGCGGGGGCCATCCGATATGCTGGAGTGGATATCGGGGCTGTCCTGGGGTACAAGTCAATATAAAAGTCTACCTCTCTGCGAGGAGGTAGCCCTGGAACGTCGTCGGGAAAAACGTCCGCAAACTGATCCACCACTGCAGGAAAACCAGGACTCCGCGCGTCAACTGATCCAAGGATGAGGCTAGCCAACTGATGAGTAATGGGCTGTTCTCTCCTCCACGAAAGTACATCCTGTGCTGCAAAGGCTCCCTTCTCGCCGGTGAAGGTGAACCTGCTCCCGTCGGTGCGTACACATCGCACCTTGCGCCTAAAACTGTCAATCTATGCATGGACCATAGATAGCCAATCCATACCCAAGATGATGTCGTAAGGCCTCGATGCTGCTACAAGAAGATCACAGCCGAAGCTCTCGCCTCCTAGAGTAAGCTCACACTGCCGGCACCAGTGCGTAATCGTCGAGTCTGCTCCCGTAGGAGTCTCTAGCCGTAAGGATCGAGCCAACGGCTCTGTCGGAATCTCTGAGCTCCGAACAAGGTCAGCGGCTATGAAAGAGTGACTCTCTCATGTGTCTATTAGTACTGAAGAAAGGGTGTAATAGACACAGATAGTACCCTGAATCATCTTGGGTGCGCCGTGGTCGTAGGCCTCTACTGCCTGGAGCTGTGCCTGTCTCTGCCCGCCTGCTCCCTGTGGTCGGGGTGGGCCTCCTGGTGGTGGTGGTGGTAGAGCCTCAAAGCGTCGCCCACCACCTGCTGCTCGGCCAGCTTCTCTGCCTCGTCCGCCTCCTCCCTGTGGACCGCCACGATCGACCCTCTGCCTCTGCCTTGGTGGTCCCTCAACCGTCTGCTGCTCCTCGGAACGGCGGGTCGGGCAGTCACGAGCCATGTGGCCCTGCCCGCCGCACGAGTAGCACTTCCTGCCTCTCGAAAGACTGGTTCCTCGTTGTGTGCCCCGCACTGGTGAGCCAGTGTCCTGAGGTCGTCTGCCTGAAGGTCTGGTCTGCCTGAACCCCTGAGTCATCCGTCGACTGCCAGCTGCAGAAGACTCTGCCACGTGCCACCCTACGGTGGGTCTCGGCACTGGTGTAGACTCAGCAAGGAAACTCTCGATCAAAAGGGCCCGCTCTAGTACTCCTGTCTGAGTCGGTATGCTGAGGGAGATCAGCGATGCCCTGATCTCGTGTCTCAAACCCTGCTCGAAGGTCCAGGGCCGAAAAAAATGGGTCTCGTACCATGCCAGTCGAGTAGCGCGAGAGATCGGTAAATCTCGCCAAGTACTGAGCGACCGGCATGCTGCCCGGCCACAGCTGAAGAAGCTCCTGGATACGTACCGCACGAAGGGTGGCTGGGACGAACTCCGAGCGGAAGAGGCTCTCAATGTCCGTCCATAGTAAAGATGCCTCATCGTGCACCTGGAGCATCAAGCTCCACCATCGGCCCACTTCTGCGTGCAGTAGGCTCGCAGTGAGGATCACCATGAGGTCTGCAGGTGTCCTCAGTAGCCTAAAAACTCATACCACTGCCTCAAGCTAGTCCTATGCTGCCTGGGGGTCCGTCTCCCCACGGAACCTAGGCGGTCGCTGGCGCTGGAACTCGTTCAGAGCTCCAAGGAGACGTGCGTCGTCAGCGGCTGGTGCTGGAAGCATCGGTGGCTCGGCGGGTAGAGCTACCGCCGGTGCCACTGCTGACAAATGGCCCTGCACCGAGGCCTCGTCGCTCGGTGGGCTGTCGTCACACTCGACTCTCAGAACCCTAGCTGGCTACCGTCGTAGGGCCATCCTTAAAAGGAAACAGGTGCGCCACGGTTAGAACAGTATACCTGGTGAGCTGATATAAATTAATCACAAAGAAAACATTGAAACACACACGCAATCAATGTTTTCATGAATTAAGTCAGAAATCAGAAGTCAGGGTCCTAGTGTACGGATACGTCGGCCGCCACACCAACACTGGATTCCCTGGACTGATAACCACACTCAATACGCTAAACATTATTGCTTCACATAGAAAATATCAGAGTTCACGGTAGAACCGAACTCCTCTGATACCAATCTGTCACGACCCGTCCTCGGGGCCCGTGTCGTGACTACCCCAAGCCCGCCTTCCATAGGCCAGGGGCTGGTGACTAGCACCAAGGCGTAAATCCCGGCAAAAAGGGAAGGCATTGCCTTTGTAAAGTAAACAAGCACCACAGAGTAAGAAAGAGGAAAGTAAACACTAAGTAAAAACAGAGTACAACTGAAAGTGCGGAAAAGTAAATGGGCCAGTACAAACCCAAACTGAAAGTAAAGTACAACTCGAAGGGGAAAAACAACAACTGTAAAGTAAAAGCCACAACACCGAGCTGTCCACTAGAAATCCCACCTGAAGGGTGGGTACAGATAGCTCCACTGCTCCACGGGTCCCGCCGTCCACTCCGAACATGTCCCGCCCAGTAGTCCACCTCCAGGTACCGTCCTGCTCTGCAAGCCTCATGCAAGATCAATTTTGTCCGTCATCTACAACCAACACAACGTAGTGCGGGCATAGCCCGTGCAGGGGTGAGTATAAGATGCTCAGTAGGGACCCCGAGACCCCCGAAGGTCTCCCAAAATCCACAAAGGATAAACCACAAAAGATAGATACAACATGAAGTAACAACTGACACTGCTTAGGTATATGCCCATACATATACCTAAGTCATCAATTCCAATACTCTCCAACCTCCGAGCCCAAGTACAACTCAGTCCACACAAGAAAGTATACGTATTCCACACAGGAAAGAAAAACGAAATCCACACAGGATAGCACAACACAATCCACACAGGAAAGCAACAGTATTCAGCTCACACAGGTATAATTCTTCAAAAGACGATAAAGATGATCTCTGATCCATCTAAGTCGTCGGACCCACGAAGGATCGATAGGTAACTAACCCCCGCAAAAGACCCACAAAGGATCGGGCCCACATAGGACCTGTAGGTGCTGGTTCACACAGGACCGCTGAGCGCAAAGACCCACATAAGATCAGACCCACACAGGATCAGGCCCACACAGGACCTGTAGCACTGATCCACGTAGGATCGCTGAGTGTTGTAGTCGTCGTCGAATCCACACAGGATCTCTGTACTGTCGTTGTCGCAGTCACAGTAGCAGTAATAGTAGCAGTAGCAGTCACAGTCGCAGCCAACACTAGGGTTCCCCCACACAGCAAACTCGTTCGGGGGGGTCCGCTCCACGAGCCGAGAGGCTGATACATCAACTGTCACTAAGTCCAGAGTTGATGTATCCAAAAGTTCCGTATCGCCAACAGGAACTCAATGCAACAGACGGTGCGTCGATCGGACGCCCGGTCTGAGAGTCATTGGCGTTTTTGTCCCAGGGGCCCGGTTGGTTTTTAAGGCAAAACCAACCCGACCATACTCTACCTGCATCCAAACCTCGGGCGGAGTATTCCAAAAGATCCGACTCACAAATAGGAACACAACAAAGCTGACGGCACGTCAATCGGACGTCTGTAGCTCATGATATGAGCGTTTCCGCTCCGAGGGCCCGGTTGGTTTCGTGAACGAACCAACCCGGCCGAACTCAAAATAATCCGAAACCTTGAGTGCGATATACCGAATCGATCGTCTCGATCCAAGGATCGTATCGCCACTGACGGTTCATCAATCGGAGGTCCATTCCTCAAGTTATGGGAAAAAGACCGAAGTCGATTCGAAAACAGGGAGACCGGGTCCTGGCCGACCCGACCCGACCCCCCCTGGGTCGGCCCGAACCGGGTCGAACCGAACCGGGTCGACCCAACCCGGGTCCGACCCGGCCCGACTGGCGGCGCGGCGGCACGGTCCGGCACGGCGGCGCAGCCCGGCCAGCGGCGGCGCGGCCTGGGCGCCGCTCGGGTGCCACGCGCGGGGGGCAGAGCCCCCGCCTCTTCCCTTTGACGGCGCGGCTTGAAGCCGCGCCTTGGTTCCATGCCCCCCCTCATGGGGGCCCGCCTTTGAGAAAAATGGGGGGGGGGGGGCGCTGCCCCCCCTTGGTGTAACCGCGCCCCCCCCCCCCTTTATGGGGGGCCGGTTTTGGCCAACCGGGGGAATTAATTACCCCGGTTTGTCTCCCTTCTGGAAGGCCTGACATGGCCGACCGGTCCTTCCTCAACGGGACCGGCAAGGCCGGTCCCCTTTCCAGCTTCCGACACCGGTAGCCCGGCTGGCAGCCAGTCTTCCTGTTTCCGCCGCGGCTCGGAACCGGCCGCTGTCTTCGTCGTTCGGCGCGGTGCGACGACACCGTGCCCCACCGCCGCGGCCCCGCTCCGGCCGCGGCGCCTTCAACTCTCTTCGACGCGGCGCGACGACGTCGCGTCCTTGCATTATTTTACAACGCGGCGCGACGGCACCGTGCATTTCTTGTCGTATGATCCTGTGCGGTGCGATGGCACCGCGCTTCACCCGTCTCAATCCACAAAAAAATCAATATGAAAAGGAGGAGGGCCGGCCATGTTCGTACGGTCCGGCCCCCTCGCGTTAATTGATAACAATTGGATAAATTTCACGAAGAAATATTCTCGGGTATAAATCATGAACACAAGTAATAAATAAACCCCTACCTCGGTTTCAAGATCGATGATCCTCAACGACCCGTGGAAGACGCGTCGCGGAGGTCGGGCGTCGCGGTAAACGTTCGTCAATTCTGTTGACGAAGAGGTACGTCCTAAGAGGTACGTCGTTGGTGAATATTCGTAAGCCGACGAAGGAAGTCTGAGGAGGAAGCGGCGTTCCCTTTCATTGACACGGAAGGCATCGTCAATCTTCGGAAACAAACCGGCTACGAAGAAGAGAGGAGCAGCGTTCTTTGTCGGAGCTTGAAGAAGAAGAAGGAGTTCTCAAATCCTCTCAAGATGGATAAACAAAATAAAATAAGCTAAGGCTTATTTTATTTACACAAACATCAACTTGAATTTCAGAGGTTTGAAATTCAAATCAACCCACCTTAATTAATTAAACCAAGTTGTCAAACATTAATTAAAGGGGGTTATAGGGGAGTTTTGAGAGAAGATGAGGAGTTGGGGTTCGTGTGGGCCCCACCACACTTAATCCTCCCAAGGGAGGTTAAGTGGATGTGGGTCCCACCCCTAACTCCCTTTGGTAGGTTATAACTATCAAAAAAAGAAATAAAATATGTTTCCACATTTTATTTAACTTTATTTTAAAAACCCAAAAACTAACTCTCAACCTGCAATAAATGCAACCTCGGAAAATGTCTCTTTAAGCGAATATCGGCGATGCGAGTTCATCGATGCCCTCGGAATTTGATTCCGGGCACTGGTTCAAAAGTTAGAGATTCCCGCTCGTTCGTTCACTGAACGTACCCGAGCCAAACTTCGGAAAATGATTCCGGGCACTCCGGGCCTCCGAATCAGGTGCCGTTAGAAACCGCGCTCTTGTAAAATTCCAAAGAAAATTAAGAAAACATTTCCATTGAATTTTACGGGTCTTTACAATACATATTTTTTCCAAATTATAATACTAACTCCATAATCCCATATACACTAAAATTTAACTATTTCAATGTCATAATCAACAACACAACCTATCTCTTCTCCCTTTTATTCTAAAAAATAAAAATTGTCTCTGAAATGCTGATTTACTACCATCGTGGAAAATGTAACTTCATTTTACATCAAAAACATCTAGGCTAGTCATAAAACCATCTTCAAGGATAAAAATTATAAAATGTATATATTAAATCATATTTAATATTCTACTAACATTATATGTATATTGTTTGAAAAAAACAAAACTTGTTTTTGATGATCGTAAAAACATCCAAAATAATCCAAACGATTATCACGAATGCCTTATCTAATGATTCATCAACAACAAAAATAACCAAATGAATTATATAACCTTTTAATATTATGTATGTTAATTAATTATATATAACTTCATTTATGGATATCTATTCCAATTTTACATGAACCTCTAAACTCAAATACATGTTAATTGATCATGAAAACCATGGAAACAAATTCTCTTGAGCGACAAACTTTTATCTTATAAATCATAAAAAAGACAATAAATGATCATAATACAACAATGATATATCAAATATATGTATAAAAGGTTAGAAATTAATTTTTTAATGTATCTAATTTCATACTCCATGAAATTTTGGTTAGGTGCAGAAAACATTCAGATGTACGGTAAGAGATTCTCCCCAAACATCGATTTTTGATTCGGGTTATTCTATCTCTCACAATACCCCAATTAAATTTTTAATTAATCTTAACTACTCCCCCTACATTCTATGTGAATTTAATATAGATATATACCTAATAGAATCCATATTTATTTTATGGGGAGTTACATGTTTTATAAGGATCCTTTCTCAATTTTTCTTAATAAACAATCTCGATTAAATGGAGATTCCCAATTTGATTACCTTTTTTAAGTACACTAAAAACTCTGTTTTAAGATAAAAAGGTTTTTATAGAAATTATACTTTTTATCTTGAAAAACTATCTTAGTTAGTTTATTTTTTAATTCATATATTTTTCCAAAAATAAATCTTATTTTCTTTGTAAAAAGGGTATTTTTCCAATGAATTCCTTGATGATTTAATTCGAGTAATTTCAACCATTTCATAAACAATTGTTTAATGTTATGCTTAATTTGGATTAACATTTTATGATAACATCTAAAATATTTTTTTTAATAGATTACGAAAAATTTTAATGCGAATTTAGTCTATGTATTCCATTCTCCATATTAATCTGGATGGTTGAAGATTATGTTTATTGTTTGATGAAATTAACAAACATTTCATATGATATAATTAAAATAAATGTATATGTTGCTTATGATTCCGACATTTCATACTATAAATTCATTGGACAGAGTAATTGATGTTTGGGACCTATTACAAGACATCGATGCATCCATTGGTCTCATGAGACAAACATGACAAAATATTCACTAATTATGTATGATGTCATGCTCGATGCTTTCACGGTATGATTATGATGTAAAGTATTATGAATTCCCACATTAAAAACTAGTAATTTATAGTCCATGTGATTATTTTAATATTATAATATGCATGGTTTTGTTTTTTAGGGAATTATATTATCTGCTTTAATTTATTCCATATTATTCCCAAGATTATGTTTTATTTGCCTATGTTTTCAATCACTCAACATGCCATAATTTTTTTATTCATTCCACTGTATTTCATACACTTGCTTGGAATCTAAACTAAACCAATTATTATGTTTTATTTTTTTCTGAGATGCAAATATGTATATATTGAGTGACCATATGAGATAATATATGAGTTTATGGGTGTTTCCAATGGATTTTCTATGTTTTTTCCATTTTAATGTTGAAATATAATGTCCATGAATGAAATTTTTATTCTAATGCTACTAAACTGGTCAGTACATCGGGATTTGAGTAATGTATCCATTCAGATGTATAAAATTAAGAAAAAAGATTTGGGCTACTAGGGCCAGGGTATTTATAATTGATGGTTTGATATGTTTAAGTTGTAGAGTGTGGTAGTACCTTAACATGCTAAAAAGATTACGATTAATTAAGGCTCCCCTTCAATGACTCTTTATAGTTGTGTGGTAGTATGAAAGGCATAGAATTTTGGGATTCAATGAGAATGTTGGATTCTCAGGAACCCCAACGATTCCATTGAGAGGTTCCTTTTTAATCATGCTATAAACTATTTCTTTTGGGAACCCTTCAGTGTTCTAACCATATCTAGTTATACAGGTTGTATAAATATAGAATCATTGAGATTTGTTTTCAAAAACATCCAAATATTCTTATAACTCATATATAGAGATTAGAAATATATAATTTAATAAAAATCAAGATTACTCAAACATATAATAGGTTATTGGTATCTTATTGAGTTTTCATTACATAGTGTTTTCCAGGAATCCTACATGGTATGTCTATAATAAAAATGATAGGTCAATTTTTCAATTTTTGATCTGTTTTTCAATATTATCCATAGTATTATAGATCATAGTATTGTACATGTATCTATTATATCTGGTTTGGAGATGTTTTCTTGTTACACATGGTTACACTGGATAGAGAACAGTGGCTCGTGATAGTGGCAGTTCTTGTTGTGGTTTCTGGTAAATCTATGGGAACTCAAAATATGGAGGAAATTTCTAGGGATTAATTTCCATAGATTTTATAGACCTATATTATGTGTGGTTTGATATTACCTACCTTTAGTGAGTAGTTTGATTATGATTGTTCTTAAGCACGCATTGTACAATGTTTAATAGATTGTATATGCATAAATATCCTTCTCCTATTCTGTTTATCTTTTGTACTGGATATGTGATATGTTATGGTTTACTATTGGATAAGTTCTTATATATTTAATGATATTCCAAATTAGTGAAATTTAGTATCCCTTAAATATTAGTGTTTTGATTGTGATGAAACTCTTGAGTTACTAGCGGCCTATGTAGGGCCCTATATGTTGGTTCATGTTTGGTACATGTCTAAATCATTACATTCTATATGTATTGGTACCCTCTTAAGTGTCGATGTATTCCCATCAGGATCTAGTTCATTTCTAATATTCAAAATTATTCATATAAAAATAATGATATAAACATCCTTACAAGGGGATGAAACTCAATTGTGAAACACATCTTATTAAAATGAAACTCAGTTTGAATGATAAAAATAATAAACTATATGATCATTTTAATTAAATATTATAATATAAATCTTACCATTATATATTTAAATAATCTTTATTTCATGGAGATCAAATTGTGTAATATCAATATTATATAGAGTATTATTTTGGTATCATGGAAGACACACACATTGTAAACTATTCTTCTACAAAACCAATTGAATAATATATAAATTATTGTTTCTATAAATAATAAAATTTCATATAAACATCCAAATATGGAATAATATACCCAAAATATTTTATAATTATAAATTAACATATATTTTACAACTATAGGAAGACAAAGGTAGTCAATTAGATATTTAAGTTAAACCATTTTCCTTTTTATTGTTTAAAACAAAAATGGGAATGAGGGGATCTCAAAAAGATAAAATAATACATTAGAGAGGAAAAATACACACTATAAATTAGTATGTACAATCCCCAAGGATCCATATATATACATAAATAAGAATCCCAAGGATAAATTATGAATAATAACTTATAAGAGGAGGCGAACCACATACATGGAATTTATTTGTGAATCAGGGTGAAATATCTACATAGAGTCAAGACTAGGAGAGAAGGGAAGTAAGAGATAAAAATTGAGTTATTGGAGAGTTTGAATGGATATATATATATAAATATATATATATATTTCAGAAACATTTTAAATTGAATATGGTTTGAAGAGTAATTTATATTTTTTTATTTTCTTGGAATTTCATATATCTATCACCCTTTGTTTAGTAAATAATTCTCCAAAAATATGAATGATCCTATAAATCACTCAAAATACATATTGTTTTCCTGAGACAAATAAAATTAAGAATCCTATTTTATAATAATTATATAGTAACTACATTCCTCTTACCCTATGGGTGGAATAGATGACAATGGGAGCGGAGGCTAAGGAGCTGTCGGGTTCAGGCGATTGCGAAGAAAAACCTAGGAGAGGGTTTCGAGATGCTAGATCCTTCGTCGATGTAGTCATGGGTGCCGATTCATACACTGACCTAAGGAAGGTTGAGCTTCTAGCTCCAAAAACATTCATACATCGTGGTTTAAACGCTATATCTTTCACGAAGGAAGAGGTAATATCACTTGCCACTGATTTACAGTATGCCTTGATGGGTAATTTCTCTAAGCAGCGACCTTCTCTTCCGTTCCTAAGAAATAACCTGGAAAAGATAGGCTTTATTGACTTCAAAATAGGTTTCTTAATTTCTTGGAATGTTCTTTTTAGATTTTCGTCAGATTCAGACTATTATAGATTCTAGATGCGTAGTTCTTGGAATTTTGGGAGATCCTCCATGAAAGTTCTTAAATGGTCACCGGACTACGTTAATGGCTTTGAATCTCCCATCGCCCCGATCTGGCTTGCCTTTCCAGACTTACCGATTCACTTGATTAAAAGAGAAGCCTTATTTTCTATTGCTAAGCAGTTTGGTACTACAATTAAATTAGATTTTTCCACCTCAAATTTGACAAGGCCCTTGGTTGCAAGGGTATGCACTGAGATTGATCTCTCTAAGGACCTTCCAAGTTGTTTTTGGATTCAAAATGGGGACAGTGGATTTGTTCAGAATGTATTTTTTGAAAACCATCCTGAATTTTGTAGCATTTGTTTTAAATCTAGTCATGTTCGCAAGAATTGTGGGAAATAAGAAGCTCTCTATGCTAAGCAGCTAAAGACATGTTGGGTGGAAAAAGTTTCCAAGACAACAACTCCTTCAAAAATCCCTAACAACTCTAATCTTCCAAGTACCTCTAAGGTGTCTAATAAACAGATTAGAGAATCAAATTTGGAGGTTATGGAGGATAAGGAAGACTCTCATATTTCTGTGTTCCAAACTGCAGATTTTGTCACGGAAGTCAATGCTACAAATTCAATCTCTGTGGATAATAGGGTTAATCAACAAAATGCGGTGTATAGTAATGATTCTGTTCATCTCAACATAGAAAATCACAATCTTGGTGGTTGTTCATTGTATAAGAAATACATGGGATGTCCTGCTCGATCTGTTAACACAGATCAAGAGGTTGCTGAAAAGGTTCAAAAAGATGGATCCGTTTGCAGTGGATCATCATCTGAAGAGGCGAATAAGCCTGGACAATTAGAAGAAGAATATCTGAAAACCATGGCTAGGAAAGGAAAAAAATCAGTGGTAGATGCTGATGGTTTCATCACCCCGAACCCAAAAAAGACTAGAAGACGTAAGGATTACTCTCAAGTGGAAAGAACCATCACCACTAGGTTGATTGAGGCTAATAAAATGGTTTACCCTGGAAAAGAGAAAAGAGAATTAATTTTCGAGAAATCCAGCTTTGTTTTATATTACTTCTCATTTGAATTCACAGAAGAGGAAATGCAAGGGTGGCTTTCTCATACAAGAAAGCAACAAGATTTGTTGAAACAGGAGAGACAAAAAGGGATTATCAATGAGGATAAATTCGAGAATGCTATGAAATTCATTTACTTTGAGAAATTGAAGTTGAAAGCACCACTTTCTTGATGTTGTTGTTTGTAGACATTCTCTGTGATCTTTGTTTCTGGTTTACTGGTCAAAACTTATTTCTGTTCTAGCTGATCTGTGTTCCTCTAAAGCTGATTTTCTATCCTTGATGCGGTTGGAGTTCTCTGATCAGACTTACTAGTGGTCTATCTACTGATCTTGGATGTTTGGCATTTAAATGCTGTTTTTTATTTCCTAGAAGATCTCCTGGTTGGAACAGTTAGTGGATTTCTTTGGATGTTTTGAGGAGCCTTATCTAAGGGTTTGATTGAATATGGCTAGTTTCATCTCTGTTCTTCTGTTTTTCTGGAGACTTGTTCACTTTGATGAACTGCAGGCATGCTGTCTTTGTTTGAAGCTTCAGTCTTGTGATTCTGCAATTCTGTTTTGAAGGAATGCCCTATATTTTTGCATCGGAAAATGTCTGAGCATCTATTCTGGATGTTCATGTATTTATCATGCGCTATATAGAGAATATGTTTAATCATTTCATAGTTTGACATGTTTTGTGAGCGTGATTTGGAGCATGTTTTCTCTTCTAGAATGAATTGTTGGGAGATCATGATGCTAGAGATGGAGTTCCTGTTCTTGTTTAAAGCTTATTGACAGACTTTGGCCCACCTGGATTGCATAGCTCGGACGGTTTGGGACTGGTTTTCTGGAATGTTGGGTGGGATATTCTTGTTGGAGTGTGTTTGGTTGGTTCTTGTCAGCCAAGGTTGTTTAATTATTCATTCTTGTGGGCTGTATTTTTGTTTTTGATGGTGTAGGCTTACTACACCTCGTGTGTACTTTGACCCTTTTTTGTTTTAATAAAATTCTCTTGGCATGGATTGGGAAACCAATCCATGTCACCTTTTAAAAAAAACATTCCTCTTACCCTATTCACGGTCAAGAAAATGTATTTCTAAAAAATATATATGGATTTTTACAATTTATCTATAAAATGTGCTCTAACCTTTCACATTAAACTACCTTTTAGAAACACTATGTATTCCATAGACACATAATTACTAATTATGAACATAAAATATACTTACAATGAAAATATCACTGATACCCCTTTTTCAAATATTTAAATTGAATTTGGCGAGGAATAAAGAAATAAGGATCAATATTATAAAATAATAAAAATTACACAAGAAAATTATGCATTACGTGTGATATGTATTCCAAAATATCACATTATACAAAAAATAAGCCATGTATGGATGATAAGAAATATATGAGGTTATTTATCCTTCATGAATTACTTCTATTAACATTCCTTATGAGATTTAAAATCTTTCTTCTATAATACATGAACTACTCAAATATATTTCCCATAAAAAATTTCATATAATAATTTGAGAATATGAGTTATTATCTTATTCACCAATATATCCAAATATAATTCCATCTCTTATTATCTCAAAACATTTGATGGATTAGGATGGAATTATCTTTCCTAGACACATAGATTATTTTATTTATTAATGGAATCATATGATGAATTGAATACATATTTTAAAAAATCCAAATATTATCAAAAATCACAAATAGACCCACATACCTTGGTGTGGGATATCCATTCTCACCGATACATTGGCGACAAAAAATAAATAATATATTAATGAAACATAGAAACAAATTATGAACAATAAAGGATGGAGATGATGACTATAATGATATTTTTAGTATATATACATAATAAATAGTCATTCTTAGATAATTTTTATAATTTTTTCATCTATAAAATAATTATCATTCAACTAGACATACCTCTCGAGCCTCATTCCAATAATGTAGAGACTGGAATGAATAACCATATTAAACATAAAATGTCCTGTGAGACTAAGGATTATCGCAAGACTATAACATAGTCCATAGATATGGAAACCCATAAGATGACCCAACTCTACCTATATTCCCAATATATTATGGTCTGAATAAATTTGAGTAATTATTAGGGATGGAGGAACCCCCTTTAATTGACAATCCAACACCATTATTCTATAGGATATTTGGGCTAATGAGCCTTTAAGGATGACAGATAAACCAAAAAGAATAAAAAAATTAGGTAGATTCATATAATGAAGGCTTTACCTACAAATATTTATTGTATTAGTGTATGATAACATGTACACCTTTCATGGATTTAACTTATATGAATTGGGATGGGTTTTTGAAGCCGCAACCAGTTCCCCACTAGAAATAATTCTTCTTACTCATTATTATGATAAACCAAGTTTCCCTCCAAAATAATATGTGAGGGGAATTTATCATCCCTAAAATATCATCATAGTCTTTATACAAAACAAATAATAAATCCACCAACTCTATATAGTTGGGGACCTTCAATAGAAAATCATCGAATCGAATATAGGGTTACATGACAATATCAAAATGGATAGATTTAAAATTTACATTAATGAATCTCTCATTTTTACAGTGGAAGGAATAAATATACTACATGATATACTCCATACCCATAGATATACTTTTTGATGTCATAGAAACACATGATCCTTTTTTCAATACCATTGTGTTGCGATAAAAAAAATAGTAAACAAAACATTAATGTCATTTCATTCTTGGTTATAATATATATTTGCATAAAAAATGGAGTATCACTATTTATTGATGATTAATTCAATAAAATACATGAAAGATTTAAATTTAACTAATTTAGGTGTACCATGAAATTGAAATATTCAATAATTATATTTTAACAAATCCTTAATAATGTTTGGGTTATTTCATCCTAGAAAAGATAACTTCTTATTGTTTATAATTTCTATAGATCAGTACTTATATTGTATTTGAATCTTAAATGTGTATTTATTTCAAAAAAATTGTTAAATGGATGTATTTTGTGTTTGGGAATATTTCTAGGTTACTTGGTGGTGTTTCAAGGTGTATCATCAATGTTAGGTGGCTTTATTAAGACACTATCCAGCCAGGCGTATGCTGAATGTAAGGGGTTTTTAAATAAAGCCCACTAACCTAATATTTTCGTGTACACTAGACATAAAATAGGGATTACCAATATATGTCAATTCATCATTAAGACACCAGATAGTTGGTGGTCTAGCCATAAGCCACTACATGACTGTAGTGGAAACTAGATGGCTGAGAGCCACTATTAGGGAGTAAATTTCATCAAGGTGGGATGGGTATTTATGTGTGTTAAATTAATCTTATACCCCCAAAACATAATTAACAACTTAAACCATCACTCTGAAACATAATCTAACTACTTTTCGAAGATATGATTTACATTTTATTTATAATATATCTCGATCTTCTCTACCTGGAGTTTGGATCCCAATTTGAACATTTGGGAATGTTTCGAAAAGTTTTATCAATTATAAAAATGTTATGTTATTCGTGGGATTGTAAGTAGTTCTATGATGTGGGGACTAAGTTTACTGATCTCATCGTAATTTCATAACTGTTTTATATAGATATATTTATTTTTCATCTCCTAGTGACTAGATATCATGTTAGTTGTGATGTGGTGCATCATATCATTGAGATTTGAGTTGAACTACCATATTTGTTGAACATTTTATATTTTAATGAAAAAAACTACAATTGGGGTGATTTGTGCAATGCCTCCCCTTTTTTATCATTCCCTAAGGTGTTTGGATTCCATTTTAGTTTGTGTAAAACTCATGTTTGTGATAGAAAATTTCTTCTCAATCCTTTGTTTCATGATAAATGACTGATCTTGATTTTTTAAATTGATTTCAAAATTAGAATTTTCATGATAGTTGAATTTTTTTTATTTTCATGTTCAATGATTTTTTTTTAAAAATATTCTTTCCAATTGTATTAGTAAATGAAATATGGTTTTCAAAACATTATGAAATGGTTTGTGAAGTGGGATTGTAATGAATGGATTTTTAAAAATTTTTTTTTAAATTATATCTTGAAATATGATATTCTATTTGAAAGGATTTTATATATGCTGGACATGGATCCATTTGTACCACGATGGTTTTTTTCAAATTTATATTTTACCTTATATCCATAAAGGGGTTCATGCAAGAGTAATTCTGTTGTTCCCTAAAAATTGTGTCATAGAGAATTGATTATCTATAATTATAGGTGTTTGAATCATTGGTTTTTACAATATTACATATTATTTTTTTCAAGGGATCTAGTATAATTATGATACTCATAATTTAATACTAATATATGAGATTCCTCACCTACTCAATCATATGATACCATTTGGTTGATATCTACTGATCATAACTTATACTCACATCAAATAATATTTTATGGTCCATGTGTTGAAATTAGAATATGGATTATTTGAAATATCATTTGAAACTATATTATTTTTATTTGTTTTATAAATACAAATGTTGAACATTGTTATCATTATTTATTATATAAAAGTGAAAATTGTTTTTCAATCCATTTTTTATTTTAAATTGAGTATATTGGGACTATTTGATAGAGAATTATTGTGTATCACATGGTAGGCATAAAAGTAATCATGGTTAGATTACACAATAAAAAAACCATTTCGGGTTTGTAAATTTTTTTTGGTTGACGAAATACATTGAAAGCCACAACAATGGAAAATATAGGATAATTGAAGGTATATATAGGTTGTTGGGAGTAATATAGTAGGAAATTTTCCATATATCACATATAGTACATATTGGATTTATGTTTGTCCCTATAGGATGTTTAGGACATGTATTATGGGTATTAACATTCTATGATTCGATGTATCACTGCCATTTTCACTAATTTAAT
The DNA here is from genome assembly GCA_963277665.1 of Viscum album. Taxonomy (NCBI): domain Eukaryota; kingdom Viridiplantae; phylum Streptophyta; class Magnoliopsida; order Santalales; family Viscaceae; genus Viscum; species Viscum album. Next base: position 1,424,005,374 of record OY728151.1, read on the forward strand.
TAAGAAATGTTTAATTCTAGAAGATTTTCTCATGATGTGTTCCACGTATGATGTTTCTGGTTGGTCAAATAATTTCCTATGCTTTTTTGACACCAGTGTGCTTTTTACTAGCCCATGGGGATCATGATTTCCCCTAAGGATTTATTGTGGTCTATTTAGAAGCATAGATCGATGTGTTTTCTAGATTAGGTTGTGAAAATTTGGAATCAGGTAATTGTAATTCATGGATATGTGATGTTTTTATACAATGGATTAGATTATCAAGAATTGAGATATATGTTGCAGTGAGTGCTTATCATTCGTTAGTCATGTTGTGCCTCATGTCACCATAGGATGAGGGGTTTTGTATATCATTTTATGGAGTTATTATTAAAATCTTAGTGTTCTCTTCTGTTCAGTGAGATTTTCTAAGTCATTTTAATTATCAGATTCATTTGATTTGATTTTGGTATGTTGAATCGTTCCTTTCAGGGTTATTTCATGGGATCCCCAGGAGGATGTAGTGGGAAACAATATTGAAGGAAATCTGCCTCTTGATTAGAATATTCTAGTGGTAATTATGTGTGATGTTCAAGCCATGGACTAGAATGTACCACCTCTTTAGAACAAAGTTATTGATATTAAATGTGAAGTAAAATGATATAAGGATCAAGTGTCTGTGTACCTACTCTAGAGGCCCCCATACTTTAATTTAATTAATGAACCTCATGAGGTAGAGGAATGGATGGACATGTTTTATGTGGTGTTTTATTTATTTTGAACACATGAATATATCAAGGTGATGATTGTGATATTTATTATGAATTTCCTTAAATTTGGTGGTAGAATTATACAGTATATGGCAATTATCATGTTCTCTTGGAGTGGAATGGATCCAATCCCCTTTTAATGTAGAAGTTATAACAAGAATCATTTATGATTTACAATTAAATACTTTTTCTCACTTTTTTTAAGGTAGATAAGTCATTGACATATTATACTAACATAATTTGTTTTTGTTTAATTTTTATTAAGAAGTGTGGATGAATTATCAGCTGAAGGGTTAGAAACAAATATTGAGTTTTCAATATGATATAAAATCACTGGTATACATGTTGAAACACCCCACATATAATGATATGGTCAATATAGAAATAATGGAACAAATTGATATTATAGGAAATTTGATCTTTTTTTATATTCTCTTCCACCAAGTGGAAGTTCTTATAGTGCACTAGGGGTAAAGAGAAATTGGTATGGAATTCAAAGATGTGTTGAAGTTAGCTATCACCAGATTAATTTTTTTAATTCATCAGTAGAGTCTTTTAATGTACTATTGAAATACTACTAGTGTGGTATGTTAGGACATACTTTAAATTCATGACATGTACCATTTAAGTTCTCCATTTATTTTGGGAACCAATATCATCTATATATATTCTCCCAAGATCAAACTATTTCCCAAAATCGTCATTGAAATTCAGGTCTGAAGGCTACTATAGAACAATCAGAAGCTAAAATTCAACAATTCTATTGCAATAGGTATTTGGAGTTAATCATCTCCATGAGATTTATTTTTTTAAACGGAAGATGATGGGGACCAGAAAATAGTGAGTTTTGCACATTTGTTTCCATCATCTATAGTAACAACTCTATTTAATAAATTTTTATTTCAAAAGTATATATCTTCTCATTTGATGGATGTGTTGAATCATATGATGGACTTAATTCCCTTTTTAATGTTATTAGAATAAACTCTTAATAATAGGAAATAGAAAAGTGGTTTTTCTATCATTATCATTTTGGATATATGATGTAGAGTTATTCTAGGACGTCATAGTTTATGATCTAGATCTTTTTGTAATCATTAACTTGATGGATTGGTTGGATTCTCACTGAGAGGAGATTGATTATTATCATTGGTTGGTTTTATTTTATATGGTATAAGGGATCACATAATTTTTCCATGGATATTTCGACCTAGGGGTTGGTTGTGTAGGATTTTTTCCTAATGATATCATGATTCCATTCACTTCCATTATTATTGTGCCTAATGATATTTCCCTTTATGTAGATCTTCCCTTGGTTGTTCAGGACTTCCCCAATGTTTTCATATGTGCTTCCTCTAGTATTACTTCGGATAATGAGGTATTATTGTTTATTGATATTCAATTTTGTAATCTCCAAATATCTACACCAATTTATCATATGGATCCTTTTGGGATGAAATATATTAAGGATTAATTGGAATCATTTTATGAATATTGATTTATTAATTCCACTATTTCTCAATGTATGTAAACCATGATTTTTTACAATATGGCCGATGGTACATCAAAACTCAATGTAGTCAATTAGAAGTTGAATTAGTTAATAGTTAACAATATGTATCATTTTTAGAATTTAAAAATATGGTTTGACCAGTTAATATGGGATATGTGGTTTTCAAAAATCAGTCTTTGGTAGGGTTGTAGTTTTCTTAGTGTCACAGAATGAAATATCATGAAAAGTACATATAGAAGAATACATGGATACTATAAATATCATTTTATTCCTCCAGTGTTCATCTACGTTTTATTATTATAGTGGACAACCATGGTGTGGTTTATAGTTTTTTATATGCATGAAAAATAGACCATTTTTACCTAAATGCTAAATTTAAGGAATAATTTTAAATAAATTAATATTTTGAAATTATAATGGAAGGATTTGTATTACATTATTTATGAATGAGATTATGGAATTTATGTATAATATATATATATATATATATATATTATATTTGATGTTTTTATAAATAAAATTCTATACGGGATATAAGCTAAGTCATTATATTACAATCCAATTTCTTTTTAGAATTCCTATGTAAAATTTATATTTGAGAAAATTAAAAGATTCTTATTCCTTTGAAATATATAAATTCTTCCCCCATGTATATATATTTTTTTTTCATGTTTTCCACTCATTATCCTATCTCAGTTATATTAAAAAATTAGGAGATAATTTTTAACAAATGTTCACATTATTTCTTATTTTGTCAATAACCATATCTATCTATGTATATATTCACTGAAATGTTTTCAAGAATATTATTATCTGGGATAAAAGTAATTTTTAAATTCATTTTCAACCATATATCACTTTATTTTCAATAATATGAATTTAATCATATTATAATTTTCTTAATGATAAATATTTTTTAATTTTTTCTAATACAGTGAAATTAATCATCATTTAAACAATTACTAAAAGAATAGATCTTCCCAATATCATGACCATTCATTAAATTTGAATATTAAATTAAATTTATAAAAGGATATTTTTAGGAAATTATTTTCTAAATACATTGGATATTTTTTTCCTTTCAATGATACATTGGGAAAATTCTATTTTACACTCCATTTAGTAAATTAATCTAATACAGAATGAAATGAATTTTTCATCTATGTCAGAATATTTTGAAGATTTTTATGATTCATTGGAAGAGATTATCTATTGATAAAATTAATTTTTTTCTCTATAAGTATTATTATTTTGTGATAATTTGTTTTATTAAAACCACTTCAATTCAATGGGGTATGATATGACGAACTAATGAATAGTTTATAAACATGTGGTATATATAAGAGTGGTTTATAGTAAATGACGGGTGGGTTTGTTAATTCCATACAACCAATCAGGTTATGATTGATATCAAATGAGATAATATGGGTTGTATAATGGAGTAGGCCGATTTCTTTATGAGAATATTTCCACTATAATATCATTGGTAGTGAACCTTAACAAATGCAACAATGTAATTAAGTGCGACCAAATCCACTATGGGACTTTTTCTAGTAAAATATTCATATTAGTGATCATTTATTAATGAAATTATTTTATATAATTTTTGTTATCCCATAAAATATTAATTTCTATCATACTCTGTAATGGATCCTGATTGATTTGTAATGATTCTTCACTCTTATTACTTATGTATATAGAAATGATAAAACATTTTCCCATGAATCATGATGTATGATCTATGGATGATTGGTTATAAAATATTAATGTTATAATCATGATATCATACCATTTTTAATGTTTCATTCTTCCATAAGATCAACAACTCATAACTCCCATTTTTACTCTTACTAGGCATATATGCTCACCATTTCTTATGTTTCCATTTACTATAGGTTAAAAAATATATTTTTGAGTGAAAAATGTCTAATAAGGTTATTATAATCAAAGAAATATTATATATATATATATAATATATTTTATAAAATAAGTTGACTATGTTTCGAGTAATAAAAATGACTAATCTTTTATGGCCAGTAGTTGTGTATTCCTTTTAAATATATAAAACATTAAACAAAATTTGTGAAAAAAAATTATTTAAGTTATACTAATTTCATATATGTTTGTATTAACAGAAAATTAAATTAATTAAAGAAATTATTTGTATAATTTATATAAGTATAGAAATTAATATATCCTATTAACAACTAAAATTGATATTTCCTGAACATAAATGTTCCATTTTTCTTTTTTAAAATGGAATACCCCTATGTGGCCATTTCAAATCCACCACATAGAGGAACCCCCATCCCCCACGAAGTGGTCATTACCCGAAGGTATCACCCTTGCCAGGGAAGGAGCCGTTGCCATCTGAGATGGAAGAGCATCCCAGAGGGTAATGACCCAGGAGTGATAGTCTGTCATAGTGATCCATTAGTAATTGGGTCACGCCTTATTTTACCCGCCTAGAAGAATCCGGGTGACCAGGAAAGGTTGGTGGATCCTGTGAGAGAGACTTTCCCCGAATGTGGACTCCCTGGAACTGAACCCTAAACATCCCAATGAATGACGTGATTTGGCCACCCTCTTTCACCATCTCCCAAATAACCTAAATGTGTCATATTTTGATTAAAATTTTTCATAATTAATGAAATTGTAGGTATGTTTTTCATGATTATTAGACTGATAACTCTGGTTATTGTAAATTGATTCTTACGCTATGATTTTTCTCATTAGATAATTATTCGAACAAATAGATATCTTCTAAAAAACAACATAGTATAAAAAGAAATTAATCGACACTAGAGAGACTAAACAACATTGGAGTGGGAATGAATTTTTTTTTCTTCTTGTGAAACTGTCAATATTCATTAATAATGTTGTGCTTATAAATGATAAAAGGTTGGTCTAACATACCATTTAGTATATTATGGAAAAAATAATCATTATTTTAGTGCCTCCCCTAATCAATTATTTTCGTAGAAATCGATCGTCACCACTAACAAGATACTTTTTATACACTACTTCTACTATAATGAGAATTTTTTCTAGTATAAATATAATTCAGAATCCAAAGTACACTAATTATTTATTATTATTAAAAATATAAGAAAAGTGGTATAAATTTAATATGTAGAATTGGATGAGTTTTAGAAGGTGTATTTGAGTAATTAAATTCACTAAACAATTTAAAGTAAAATGAAAATGGAATTCTTTGATCTTAATTAGAAGGTTAAGAAATGTATTTGTTAGAATGTGGTAATTTTTAAAACACCTACCCATGACAATTAAATATTTTTAATCAATTCAAAAAGATAAATATATTTTTTATTAAATTTCCTAAAACCATGTCTTTGAAAGGAAATATCCAAAATTGATATTGGTTTCATGAATAATCCGTTCAATTTTCTCTCAAGGAAGAAATGGAGAATAGAGATTCCTATCATTACCATTTTCTTGATAACAAACAAAATATTTATTTTTTAAGAAATACTAATAATAAAAACCATGGAGGAAATAATATGAATCATACATTATTCTATATGTGTGGAATGAATATTGTGGTGGAATTTCCATCATGGAAATGATAAATTTTTCATGTGTAGAAGGAGGGACATTAAGAAACTCAATGTCATGGAGATATAAATTGGATATCCATCGAATTGAATAGTGATATATAACTTTAATTTAATACTCACACTCCAATAGTATACATATTAATATATAAGTAATTATTCCATCTAGTGCCTAAATCCATAGGTTAAACATGAAAATCAATGTCAATAACCTCTTAGTCCAACATATAATGGTTTATGTTAGCTTATCCCAACTGATGAACTGGATCGTGAATACAATGTGGTGATTGGTTCTTTTATCATCCAGTCTAAAACTATAAATGATTTTTCTTTTCCTAGCCACACTTGAAAAATTTTAAATTTTTTCTATGGGAATCAAATGACCACCTCAATGATTATATATTGAACAATAAATTAATAGTATTAATGGTATAACAATCATATCATATATAGAGCTCCTCAGTTATATATTTTTTAGGGAACATGATACCTAAAAATATTGGAATTCATTCTCTATTTGAATTTGTTATTATTTTTGGAATGGATTAACTTTATTATAGTTCATCTATTAAATTACATGGAATAGAAGTCATATTTTATATATCAAATGAGCACATAATCATCATTTATTAAAAGCATGATTTAGATCTTCTAATTTAAATTTTTTCCATTATATGGGTATTACTACCTCTTCATGATACAAATTTATCTTATATGGTTTTAGATAAAATAAAAATTGAATTTATGCCTATTCTTCAATAATATAATTAATAATTTCCTGAAGATAGTCATAATGTTCCCTTTATTGTGATGATGATTTTCCAATATTACAAAACTAGTGACACAACTACATCAATGAATATTCATTAAATATCACCAATTTAGATGTAGGAATTTATGATTAATCATAAAGAGAAACTCAAAAAGGCATTCATTCACCCCGACTGTTTCACTATGTTGTAAACCATTTTTTTATAAAAAATTTGGTAAATGATGGTTTTCATTAATTATATACAAATTTAATTTTTTTACAATTATAATGCATTTTATGCTTCATATTGATGATATATTTAACTAAAATCATAGAGAAAAATTAATTTCCTTGATTAAACATTATTTTGGTCATCACCAATTTTGGTTCAAATAGTTTGATATATACAAGAAATATTTCTGTATGAGGTATGGGCACTATTAATTCATAGTGATTCCCATTGTATGTTCCAGTTCAACTATTATCATTATGGATTCCTGGAATGAATTTTATATATGTTACTATGATCAATTTTTCATAGCCATTACATATGTTATTCATATATATTCCAAGATTAACAAAGAACATAATGATCATCTATGGAATTTCATGAAGAGAATATAGGGAAATAATATATATTCCAGTTTTTAATGTGTGAATTATAGAAACCTAATGTTTCATTATTGGGTTATAGAATCTCAATAGATATTATATTAGTGGATCATTAAATGATGGAGGTTATTAATAAATGTCCTATACTAATAATGGTTACTGACACCAGATTTTTCTTGTGTTGGAGGGATACTACCAACTCTTTGGGGGGGGTTTGTCATGAGTGTCAAAAATAATTACAAAATATAACTACATGGGAGCCTTGATCCTTTAGATAAATGAAAACGAGGAAAATTTCAAGGAAGTAAAGATAATGTTGGTCAGTGATCCTTATCTCAATCTTCTATAAAGTAGAGAAGGGTTTGTGAAGTATAATTATAAAGAAACAAATGTATTCAGATGCATCCTCATGAATAATTGAATACTGATTTCTTATTACTCATTCGAACTAATAATTCATACAAAAAAATACATGAATCATTATTAGGATTTAGAAATTGTATTTTTATACATTAATAATATGGTCCCATTATCATTATATTTAAAAAATATGATATATATACTAACAAAAAATTTCATGAAAAACATACTCTTGTATATAGTGTTAAATGTGTTCCAAAATTTGTTGTTAGAGTTGATTAAAAATTATGATTACTCAATTTTGATACCACCTGGGAAGCGAAACATGCTGGACAATTCCCTGATGCCAAAGGACCGTGCATGAATGTTCATAATGTGGATTATAATAGATCCAATTCTATTTTATTTGAAGAAGATGGATTTTTAATTCTTGAAATATTTGGAGAGATTTTATAATTTTTTATATAAATTTTAATTCATCCATCTATGAGAAGATTTATGAGGAACATATGGATGATGATAAAATATAAAAGATTGGGGGGAATTTTACTGAGTAAAACCATGACTATGATGTAATTATAAGGGTCAAAAATAGTTTAAATGTCCCTTAAATACTATAATAAAAGAAGGATTTAGTAGATAAGTCTCATTGTTTATCATTCTAAATCTATCCTGCATATATGAAGATCTATAGGTTTGAAAACATGAAAAGGGATATTGCAGAGTATGTATCATGATGCCTAGTATGTCATAATTCTAAGAGTATGATATTTAAGTTTATGGTTATGTTATAAATATTACCCATATCATAATAAAAATTCTAAAACATCTCCATGGATTTCATTTATGGGATCCCCAAGACATATAAAGGGTACATTTCTAATTGGGATCCTACCCATCACCATAAAAAATAAATATATTTCATTACCACCAGAAATTTTTTTCCTCTTTGTTACCTTTATAGGATTTACATTAAAGGATTGGTAAGATTTCATCTAGTATCACACTCTATTTTATCTGATTCAGATCTAAGGACTACCTATTTGTTTTAGAGAATTCTTCACCAATATCTAAATGTGGTGTTAAAAAATATCATTGTATTCCATCCTTCAAAATATAATCAATATGGGAGGACCATTTAAACACAATAATATATATTGACACCTTTTTATTCGATTGAAATGTTTTTGGGGATAAACATCGTTGTATGGTTGGGTTTTGATACAACATTATCAGTCAATTGTACTCAGATGGATCCTATCAAAAGTCTCCATTGAAATAAGCGGGGAAATCAAATGTTATATGATTATATCAGATAATGAAAACTATTAGAATATGATATATTGGAGTAAATCATAAAAACGTATAGTTCCATTTTGTGGAACATCAGTGATACTCAAATACAATAGAAAATTTATGAGGATAATCATATATGAGATCATGAATTTGATATTGGTAAATAAGTAATATATACTTATATCCATGATGTAGATTATGATATTTGGATGTAATTGTAATCTGAATCATAAATATACCATTCCATTTTAAATAATTGAACATATCAGGGTGGTTAATTATCCCATATGGCATCCACCTAATCTCCCTCAAGGACACAATGTGTTCCATGCATCATTATTGAGGAATTATATTTCTAATAATTCATATGTATTTATCTCAATAGGAATACCATTAGACTATGTTATCTACTATAATGAAAAATTAGTGTGGATTATTGATGAATGTTAGTATGTATGGGGGATGAATTCCACTCACATGGTTATTTTTTCTGGTGAAAACATAAATTTGATGAAGCTATGTGGGAAAGCTAGGATGTAATGATGTAGAGGTATCATGATGTTTTATATGAGTGAAATAATTTTTAGGGATCAATACATATATTGGTGGTAGTATTTAATAGTATTAGATTTTTTTATATATTTACATATAAATATGTTTAATATATTTGATATATTATTTTATATAAAACACTTAATATAAATGAAACACAAAATGTTATCAAAATACTTTTATTAGATGTTCCATTTATCATATAGTTATAGGATTAGTGGGTTGGAAGTGGACCAATTAACTTATGATAAATAAGTTTGTATTTATTAATAAAATTAATTATATGGTCTTAAATTGGTGAGAAATTGAAATAAATTCCATTTATGGTAAAAGAGTTGTATTTTAGAAAAACATTTCACTTGTACGTACTATAATTTGAAAATAATAAATTATATTAATAACTATTTATGAATATATTTAATTAAAAATATTATAATATACTGAATAATATATTTTGGCATTAGTTTAAGGGATATTTATATTAATGGAATGCGAATAATTTTTTTCCTTAATAATAGATTATTCAAAAAAACTATTTATTTTGTGATTTGTGGAATTATTTTAAAACTAATTAATATGACTTATAAAAAAGAACATTTTATAGAATGGTTTACATTTTTGGAATAATTATATAAAAAAAATTAATATTTTTCAGTTATTATGAAAATTTACAGAGTTAAAAATATATGATGATGATAATTATTATAGGGATTGATGAAGGGTTAAACTAAAGAGCTATGTATTAAAATGACATAAAGACTTTTCATATTACAATTTAATAAAATTATTCCTATCTTATATCATATTTAATTTAAACATGGTAAACAATTTATCCACTTTACCATTAGAGTGTAAGTTTAAATTTTAATATTCTTTATAATTTCAAGTGTGACACTCCCCCCTCTCTGAAAATGGAACCTACTTTACTATATTATCCATTCCACTTGCACCATTTATACTTTACAGGATCAATAAAATACTCTACACAAATCATTTTCCCATTCCATCCGGTTATTGTATTCCCATATTACTTATCCATGAATCCGGATTGTGTTTTTCAAGTCTGGATACATGAAGAAGTGGTATATCTTCATACCGATCATTTTCATGATTTTCTTATTAAAACAACTATAATTATTTTATAATAACATTTAATCATTTTATTCATATTATATAACATATTTATTATTTTTTATGCTAATTGTATAGCCATTTTTATTCTCCATCCAACATGTTGGAAAACGAATACATTGCTATTGTGTACATGTGGACTTCCTCCACCACAATGCAATGTAATTTTTTTCCATTTCTTATTTAAATGGAAGGTAATAAGGATATAATTAATGAATATATATGATACTAATGATTAATTATGAGTCATGAAAATTGATTTATTTTTTACCCTTATTTTTTTCCACCATCAAAAAGTGGAAACATCATTTGTGCATACATACAACCTACCATCTTTATGAAGTGATGAATTTAAATTTTGATGAAATAAATTTTTGTAAATGGATATAAATGTATAGGTAATGAATAAATACGAAACTTATGAAATTAACTTGATTTGGTACACTATGAAATAATTACCAAGGAGAAATGATCTGAACTATCAAACCGAAACATGAATGGTAATCATACCTGTTTAAGTGCGAATGGTCATATTTATAATGAATTTTTAATTGATGGATAGTTGAAAATTATAATGTAATGATTCCAAGTATGTTATTTAATAAAATGGTATTTAAATAGATGTGTAATATATATATTTCATACATGGGAGTTTTGTTGGAATATGAAGCCAAACATGACTTAAAATAAGGGTTTATGACACAATCATCTTTCATTTATCAATTTTCTATGTTTAATATTTATTGTATGAATTAATATTATACATATCCATTAAAAATATTATATTTCCTACTCATCTTTTTATTTCTATAATTTTTTATCTTTTATTCATTCTCCAATATAACGAACATCAATGAAAAGAGGAAATATTTTTTTGGAAACGATGAAATGATTTCCTCATTAGTCAATGAATATTTTCTTCAGTGAACATGTTTCTAAATTGTTTTCATGAATTTTATTTTATACTGTCAAATGATTCATTAAATTTATTTTCAACAATATTGGTATTACATTTAAATTATCTGAAAGTAATATTATTTCCATTTTTCTAATTGATGATATTTTGAATGTTTTACCAAGATTGCGAATGGAAACATCATTTCAAAATTTACCACACAAATGAATTTCTACACCATCATAATTTTTCTTTTATTGAAGATTACATTAAAATATTCAATTTTTATATTCATTAAAATTATTTTAATTGGTATTCAAATCATTTGTATTTTTATGTTAACGAAAAAAATTTATTTTCAGTAATTCTTTGAAAAATTTAAAAATAATTAGTAAATGTTATTTTAAAATATTTTTACATCATTTAATGTCTCTTATAATTAACTATGTATATGGTATAATGATACAATTCAAGATATGTTTTTATATGTATTTTTATTACGTGAGAAGAAAATTTTTGTGAAATCATTTTCTTTTATATGAGTAATATTTTGATGAGTTGATGAGTCTTTTATAATATTATGGAATACATATGTATGGAATATATTATGATATTAGAGGGTTTTTAATCCTCTCCAACAAGTTATGTGATTATAGATATCTAATGAGTTAATATGAACAAGAATAGTTAGTGAAACCTATTCAGTAAAGTCATCTATCCACTATGATAGTCTTGGTAGTGAAAAATGATTAGGGAAATGATATAATGGAGGTTTAAATGAGTCCAATATATTTATTTTCAATTATTATTGTCCTAGTATGAATCATTTATTTGTGAAAAGATTTTATATTTTTTTTATTGTGCAAAAAAATTCTTATGTTTTTTATAGAAACTATATCATTTAGAAATATTGTTATATCATTTTTCAATAAATATAAAAATTACATGACATAATTATTAAGAGTCGTAAAGTATTTAGGGGACTATGTACATAATATAACAATATGATGAAAAAAATGATTATTAATTTAATCACCATAAGGATCTCTTAAATCCCTTCACATAATAAAACTACACATGATAACATAGGTAATACATAAAATTTGGTTGACCAAGAAAGTCTAGTATGGAATGAAACATGATCATGGAACATATCATATAATTAAAAAATCGTAACGTGATATAATGAAATAAAATCTCAAGAATAATCATATAGGATAACAAAATAATAAACAAGGAATCATAAGACCATGTAAACATAGGTGCATGTTTAAAAACATAAAATATCACATAATCATAAGTAAAGGATAACATAAATTACAACATCACATGGTAGAAAATGTCCCATTGTGGACATGGTTTAATCTACAGTCCCCTTCATATCATTACATGAGACAAAAACATTAAATAGTAAATTATAGTACCATATGGTTGCACCCATAATTACCTATATATGAAAATATGGTATGAAGAATAAAATTGATCATAATTCATAATCAAAACAACTACCCAGAGAATTAAATGGGTTTCATAATCATTTATTAATGTAGAAAAAAATTGAAAATCATAATGGTGTCAAGAAATTATGGGATTAAAACGTTATTGGAAATTCATATAAAAAAGAACGTATCATGATAATATATACCCTTTTTATGTGATGATTATAAAAATGGTTGATAGGTATCATTGGAAATGAATATTTTCTATGGGGTTTCAGGGAAATGTGTAAAGAGTCATTAAAATTGGGAAGATCATATTAATATACATGAAAACAATAATTTACTAAAAGGGTTTTCCATAATTAAATGAGAATTTTTTTGAAACCACAGATAGTATAGTATATTTTATAGATTGGTTCCAAAAATGATGTGAGAGACAAAGAAGTTCCCCTTCATCTAGTTTGTTTAATGAATAATATTTAAATTGGAACCCTTAAAACAAGTTTATCCCCATCATGTTTAGTTGGATTAGTCTACCTATATATATGAGATACATATATAAATAATATATAAGGATTAAATAATACAAATATAGAGTAAATGTGAGTTAATGATAGGGAAACTATAGCCCAAAGAAAAAATTGGGGTTTAGAGTGATCTCATACCTTATATTCTTGAATCATTATTCACCGACACATAGTTTCTTTAATAACAACATTAAAATCATTAATTTTAAAATTTATATACATTTTGAAACAATATTTATTTATTTATAATAATATTTTTTTCATTTACTACAATTGTAATTAGGCATAAGTTTTAATTTAACTATTTTGATGGTATTATTTTCATGGTTCAATGGTGAAATCTCATATGGATAATTTGGTAGATTCATGTAAAAAGTAACTAAAACTTTAGATGTAAAATGAAATGATATTCATTTACTTCTAGATATTATAATTTTCCTAAAAACAGAAATGTGTTATTAGACATGGATTATTCATTTATTAAAAATGATTATTTAATATGGTTTTTATATTTTTGTGTTTTTTCTGTCCATCATGAACTATGATCCTTTTATTTGACATTATTGACATATATTCATTCAAGATTGTGAAAAACACATATAATAAAAATGTTAATGAAATTGTAAAACCATGTATTTCAATTTAAACATTCAATGACGTTTTTAATGTAAAATAAGAATCCATTATCCATAGTGGGAGTGAACAGACTAATTACGAAAAATAGTATCATTTTTTGAAAAGGAGGATAAGAGAATATGTTGAATAGTATATATTCAATAGTAACTATAAAATTATTCAAAATATGTTATATTAGAGTTATTATTCCATCATAGAAAAATTAGGTGAAGATAATTCATAATAATAAAAAATTTAAAATAGGTAGTTTGAGAATAAACTGCTTGAACATCATCTCCTTGAAAAAAATCCATAAGGAATATAAAATTGGTCTTTTAGTGAGACCAAAAACACTCCGACATGGGGGATTAAATTGGTAATAAAATTGAGAATAATTTTTTTGTGATCCAAATAATTTAAGATATGTGGAGAAGGGGATCTGTGGGGTGTAATTTATAACATTAATATATAGCATACCATTAAAAATGATAAAATTTCCCCTTTTCAGCCCAAAAAAAGTTCTCATTATATGAGTATTAATAAAATACATATGATTTTTTTAGATCTATTAAAACTATAGTAAAGTATTCCATTATCAGTTCTTTTGAATGTGACGAATAAGGTTTTCCTTTATCAGTGCCAAAAAGTGATTATAAAGGGACCTTTCATCAGTTCTTTTATATGTACAGATAAATGACATTATTAGAAAATTTAGTAGCATTGTTAAAGGTACCCATTATTAATGCTCTAAATAAATCAATGAATTTTGTAACTCCCCGACCCCAGTTACCCAGAGTCGGTGCATTATTACATAACATTGGCATGATCACAAGAAAGATCAAATCTTGAAAGACCGATTGGTTTAGTAGCCTTGGAAACACTAGATATATTCATAAGTTTCACATTACATAATAAAATGAAAAACTACTACAACAACATAATGTTTCCACAATCCACACTATTAACCCCTCATAAAATCCCTGCAGGTCATTCATAACTTACTTCTTCACATCCTGGGAAAAATAAAACATAGAAAAGGGGTGAGCTCAAATGCCCAGTAAGGATAACAATATAGCGGAAACTTTCATAAATAAGAATAAACATTTAAGGCAATGCATTACTAAAACAAAAGCCTTTTAAACTTTAACTTCAACATAGTATGGAAAAAGTAAAATGAAATAATGCCATTTACTTATTCACATGGATATTCTACTAATCGAATAATCACATGCAAAAATCAATAACCACTTTCATAATGTTGGAATGCATAATGCCAGACTATCATAACCACATAGCCAAGGCCTCGTGCCAAGACTACAAATAAGATTTTGTCAAGGCCTTGTGCCAAGACACTAGTTTGTCTCATGAGACCTACCGATGCATCGAGGAGCTATAGCGGGCTCCACCCGTCACATATTAAGTCCAATGCATTCCCATATGAAAAGGTTTAAACATAACATAAACATTCATATTAAAACTAGCATATGAAATATCAATACTTTCACCATAAACTATGAATGGTATAAAAATAGCACATCCACAGTCAAAAATATCACAAAACCTTCAATACAATGTAGAAGTTTTGTATCATAATAAATCAACTTCAAATAATCTTAAAATCCATCAAAGGATGTTGACATAGATGAAATCAAACTTCGTTTTAAAGAAATATCTCCTTTTATTTTGAAATAATTTAAGATCCATATAAAATAAAAAATTTTCTTTGAAAATATTCTTATAATCTTGTAAGGGAAACTTTGAAGATTTTATAACGGCGGAAAGTAGCCGCACCCGCCGTATAAGTTAAAAAAAACATTCTTATCTTAATTTTGTCGAAAAGGTTAAAAAGCACCTTGTTTGGAAAACGAAGGAAAGATTCCTTTATAAACCTCTTATAAAAAGTCAAACAAGGGTATAAATGACTTTAACCCATATTCTTGTAAATAGTAAAAATGTTTTGAAATACATTTTTAAGAAACATGGATGTGGATGATAAATAGATCCCAGTAGATTATTACGTATAAACAACCTCGGATAATGAAGAGATTGTGAAATAAACCTTACCAATTTGGTAAGTAATGAAACATACAACCCATGAAAGAGGTATCATACAATGAATATGTAAATACACATAAATTAGATTGTATTACACAAAGAATATAATTATGGGCAGTACATACACCACACAAAAGGTGATGGTGGCAATATGGCATGAATCTCACGGGAATAAGGAGTGAGATGAAAACCCCTTACCTTGTACTTTTCCTTGGTTGGGGTAGGTTAACCTCATGTATAATGGTGAAATAATTGTTATTAAATTATACAAGAATCATATACATTAATATGATATCATATATGATCTTTTAATATTGATTTGATAATAATATCTTAGTATTATCATTATATCGGGTGTTAACTTACTTGTTTTCATTTATATGTTTTGTTACGTAAGACATGTTTGTAAAGGATAGGTTGTATATTATTAATATACAGAATGATATAAAGTCCTTAAACATCATTTTTAAATCATCAAATGATAATTATACTTGAATGGATACGATGGAGAATGAATCTCATCGCGTTCGTGGAGACGGTAGTCCGTACGTACGCACGAGAGACAATATCATTCTTTTGATATTAATATAATATATAAATGGATGGTATATCATATATACAGAATCATTAACATGTTATATTTATTATTTACATGAGTTACACATCATTATTATACCCATCCAAATAATATTATATTGAATAACAATCACACCACGACGTGGAGACGGTAAGACGTACGTACGCACGTATGGTGACATGTTATTCAAAGGGTGGATAGAATACTGAATATGGTTGTACCATACTTATAATAACATCACAGTATATCTGAGATACTGGAGTTATTATTTTATAATGGTAAGAACAAAGGAAAAGAAGTGGAAGAAGAAATGAACTTAGAAAAGGGTGGTGAAATCATTACCTCTTCTTCGGGTTCTTCCTTTTGATTTGATCAAAAGGGCTCCTTAGGTTGGCTTTCTGATCAAACTAAGGCCTCTAGGTTGTAGTGAGGGATGTTGGGAGAGTATTTGGGCAGAGTTTGGCCGAACCAAAAGGCTTTTAAGGTGTGAAGAAATGATAAGGAGGAGTGCCCTTTTATAAGAGGGGTGAGGGGCACCTTTGGAAAATCTAGAAATATTAATTTATATTAAATTCATATTCGGTTTCGAAAGGCTCCAATGTTGATTATTCAAAGGTTAAGGTGGGGATAGGTCGAAAACCACTCAACCAATATAATTTAGACAGGTTTGGGTACTTATAGTAACCTTATCTTTATGTATTAACTCTAAGTTAATTAGTTTCACTTTTACAATGTCTCTTTGTGTTTTTATATAATATGGTTAATAAACTTACTATATACATCCAAGCGACCCCCAAGTGGTACATTAATGATGAACCTATCATGATATAAGTCTCTTGGCCGAACCTTAGATTTTTAGGAATTTAATATCAATTAATAATATAATATTTGTTTAAGAACTCTTTTATGTCAATTTTGACACTATTCAATAGTTGATTTTTGTGAAACTCATAACAGATTTATTACTTCAAAAAAAGTCAATTAAATCAATCCTAATATATCATATTATCCTAGAAAATTAGTTTAATTCATTAAAAGTTTCATATTATATTTATTTGGGTATTTATAATATCAATTATTTTAATTTTTCACTATTATAGTAATTACTGCATCATCATTGTGTCATATATAAAATACATTATTTAATGTCTAAAAATTATAAATAAAACATCATTATGTAGGAAATCTTTTTATATTTCTAATGAATATTTGTAATCTAAAATACAACATATATAACCCTATGTAACAATTGTTGTTCTAAAAGATATATGCTTGTGTCATTTTTGTATTCATTTTAACTAAATTAAAATAAAGTGTCATTATCACTTACAAGTGGATCCATGGAGTCCCAAAATAGACCCAAAGATTCCCATGGTCGACCATGTATCAACCAATAGGGTTAAGACACGTTTTAGGGTAATTTAGTATTATTATAATATTATTTTTTAACCCTTATTTACCGGATTTACCCTTAACCATGGTAAATAAAATATTTACCGCAGTAATTATTCAAAATGTCTAAAAATAAAAGTTACCTATTTACACAATTTGAACATCCTGATTCCAAATATGGAATCCATTTTCCTAAATTCAAAACACAGAAGTGGCAGAAATTAATTTAAAATTAATTCCCGCTGTCAAAACAAAAAGCGTGTTTTTTAAGAGATAATAACTATCAAAAGATTGACACTTGTTATGTTCGGTTTAATTGTAAAATTATGTACAATGACCAACATTATATTAAATTGTAAAAATATATTCTAAATATACTTTAAAACCACTCAAATTAATAATTTATCACTATTAATTATTTTGATTAAAAAAGTTGTTTTTAATTAAAATTTAGTAATTTTCACTATTCATCAAAATATGAAAGTTATCCGAAAAGTACCAAAATTTCACCTTAGGCTAAATTCAATATTCCGAATCCAAAAATGAATTCCATTTCAAAATATAAAATATATATAATTTCAAAATTTAGGTATTACTATTCATAACGGCTAGTTTGATCGGTTGTGGTGTGTGTTAAAACTCGACGTTGCGTACAACACACGCTACTGTTTTATTCAATGGAAAGCGTACCGTGGAAGCTTGGGATGTTTCATTTTAAATTTTTTGATGTATCCATTTAGTCAAAAAGTTTAAAATATTGTATTTAAAAAGGTTTCACTATCAAAAGTTGATAAAAGTGCAATACTGAAAATGAATCTGTTCTTGCATTATGATTAAGAAACTCATAATATTGATTCTAAAATTATAAGGATTATATAAAGTTTAAAATTTAGATAATACTATTCATAACCTCTTTTGAATGGATTTTTTTTTTGTAATTCATGGTATGATTGGACTCGGTGTTGCGTGTAGTGCAAGTTATTGAATTATTTTGAAGAAATAACACACTATGAAATCTTGGGGTGTTACATTCTCCCCTCCTTCAATAAATTGCGTCCTCGCAATTTGAAATTGTTCTTCGAAAATAAAAGGTTGAAAATAGAAAATATATTTGTGGGAAAACCCACATCGAAAATTGGGTTACTAAAATTTGGTCTTAATATGAGGAAAAGAGAAATGAAAGGGTCACCACCAAATTATGATCTCGATTAGGAGAACATTGGTGGAAATTAGAGACATATAATTGGAGGAAAAACGTAAATATTTATAGGTATTGATTGAGGCCATCAATCACAAACAAGTGTAAAATTGAGGTCCTTAAACTCATCAATCTATGATGATTTGAAATACCATCAGTTCAACATAACATAGGGTATTAGGATAACACATTTTTTTACGTTTCAAAATTTCTTAGTTGAAATCCCACATTGAAAAATGAATTAATGAGTCTTCTAAAAAAAATGGAAAGTATGAAGATTACCGAAAATAACACATACTAGGGTTCCATGTAGGAAAATATGGATATGGAAGAGAAATCTAACCATCAATTATCTGATGGAGAGTGGTAGAGAACTTGGCTATGAAAAGGCCAACAATCCCAAAGCCATAAATTAGTGATGATTTAAGGTACCATCTAGGGAAACATTTTTGTTCTAAGTTCCTTTTATTAATGTTGAGGATTTTATTTATGAGATTGGATAAGATCATAAGGAGATATACTTACTTTATAATCAGAGTTTTATCCATTAATAAGTTTCTACCACAAACTCATCTTTCACTCTAAAAGATAATAGAATGTAATTTTTTATTTATTTATACTATTCGTACAGGGTTCTAAAATAAATGAATTTATAATTCATCTACCAGATCTTTAAAAAAATCAACATTATTTAATCCAGGACATCTTGTGGGCCAGTGGTAGGTGATACACCCTTGTCGCCCTTCGGTTGTGGGTTCAAGTCTCGCAGCCTTACCAGACGCGACGGGTTGCCTCCCGACCTCCGGGTTGTCCTTTTATGGCAATCCAAAATAATCCAAACTAGAACTATCCAAAATACTTCTATCCAAACTCACAGTCCAACATTTATAAGTAAGGTAAACATAATGTAGAACCTTTTTACCCCGTAATAGCATATGAATACCTTCATCATGTATTCTTTTAATACACCGAAACATCCTGAATTACCATATTTCTTATTGATTACATTCATGCTCCCTTATTCCATATAGAAAGCTGGATATAATTCATTAATCCAAAAATGTTTTAAACCCCAACAATGATGGAATATACAAATCATTAATCAGTTCCAGGGTAGTCAAGAATATCCAATATAATTTATCCAAAACAATCACATATTATTCCAAAATCACTACCTCAGTATCAGAACTATGTTATGATTTATCATTCTCTCAACCATATATTTTCCAAAAATTTATCCTGCTGTTGAGTCACTTTTCTTTGTTCCACACAATCTCAAGTCCTTAATGAAATAGTACTGCAGTACAATCCTTATATACTCCATGATTATTGTAACAAGTACATTGTTGAAACAACACTCAATTGACACAATCAACATAAGAACTCTAATCATTCCTCTTCATCTGTGGTAGTATCATAACTTGATTATTATCCAATAACATCATTTGCGTCATAGTCTGATGACTGGGACATAGGTTCGCGTAGTCTCCAAACTCCTTGCAAATGAAGCATTGTACATTTAAAACCATTTTCATACCCTTGCAGTCACGTACTTTGTGCCCTTTTCCTCCACACTTATAACAAACTCCCATTCCTTTCAGGCAAGTTCCAGGGTGTTTCTTTCCACAGTTACCACATATGGGAAAATTCTTCTTTTCCCTTTTCCCTTTATCCATATTTCTCTCTTCCATCCTTTTCTTCTCTTGATTCCCTTCAAAGCCATAGGACTCAGTAAACTCTTTACATATCTTATCAACACATGATATTATTTCTTCATATGATGATAATACATGGAAGACTATTTCTCTTATAAATTCTAGCTTAAGACCATGAAAGATATGATCCTTCATTCTCTTTGAATCATGTGTATTTCTGGAGTTCTCATTCCTTCTACTGGGCGCCATTTCTAAACAATGGAATAAACTAGATCAGTTTATGAATCAAAATACATAATCCCATACTTATAAAACACTTAACATAAATTGAACTATTTATGGATATAATCCATAATCATAAGAATGTTTTATTTGAGGAAGTATATACTCATAATCCCTTCAAAATGATTTGTAAAGAAAATGAGAGTTATCCTAAGCATATCCCCCGGGAGTGTCGTAACCAAGAGTGCAGCAAGGACCGTTGTCGTGCACCAGTTCCCGTTCGAGTCTAGCTCAAAGCGGTGTTTTCGGGTTTTACCCCTAGGTACATCTGTGCCAGAGCCGCCTCTACCTGCTCGTATCTAAAGAGGGATTTATTTCTCGGAAAACTCACAAAATCTCTACAATACCAAAATTCTAGGAAGTTCTTCTATACTAATCCTCAAAGTTCATCTTAGGTCTACGTGCTCTAATCAGAGTTTATCTAAATCTAGCTTCCAAGGTTTGTACTAAACTTCCTCTGATACCAACTGTAACGCCCCGACCCCAATTACCCAGAGTCGGTGCATTATTACATAACATTGGCATGATCACAAGAAAGATCAAATCTTGAAAGACCGATTGGTTTAGTAGCCTTGGAAACACTAGATATATTCATAAGTTTCACATTACATAATAAAATGAAAAACTACTACAACAACATAATGTTTCCACAATCCACACTATTAACCCCTCATAAAATCCCTTCAGGTCATTCATAACTTACTTCTTCACATCCTGGGAAAAATAAAACATAGAAAAGGGGTGAGCTCAAATGCCCAGTAAGGATAACAATATAGCGGAAACTTTCATAATTAAGAATAAACATTTAAGGCAATGCATTACTAAAACAAAAGCCTTTTAAACTTTAACTTCAACATAGTATGGCAAAAGTAAAATGAAATAATACCATTTACTTATTCACATGGATATTCTACTAATCGAATAATCACATGAAAAAATCAATAACCACTTTCATAATGTCGGAATGCATAATGCCAGACTATCATAACCACATAGCCATGGCCTCGTGCCAAGACTACAAATATGATTTTGTCAATGCCTTGTTCCAAGACACTAGTTTGTCTCATGAGACCTACCGATGCATCGAGGAGCTATAGCGGGCTCCACCCGTCACATATTAAGTCCAATGCATTCCCATATGAAAAGGTTTAAACATAACATAAAAATTCATATTAAAACTAGCATATGAAATATCAATACTTTCTCCATAAACTATGAATGGTATAAAAATAGCACATCCATAGTCAAACATATCACAAAACCTTCAATACAATGTAGAAGTTTTGTATCATAATAAATCAACTTCAAATAATCTTAAAATCCATCAAAGGATGTTGACATAGATGAAATCAAACTTCTTTTTAAAGAAATATCTCCTTTTATTTTGAAATAATTTAAGATCCATATAAAATAAAACATTTTATTTGAAAATATTCTTATAATCTTGTAAGGGAAACTTTGAAGATTTTATAACGGCGGAAAGTAGCCGCACCCGCCGTATAAGTTAAAAAAAACATTCTTATCTTAATTTTGTCGAAAAGGTTAAAAAGCACCTTGTTTGGAAAACGAAGGAAATATTCCTTTATAAACCTCATATAAAAAGTCAAACAAGGGTATAAATGACTTTAACCCATATTCTTGTAAATAGTAAAAATGTTTTGAAATACATTTTTAAGAAACATGGATGTGGATGATAAAGAGATCCCAGTAGATTATTACGTATAAACAACCTCGGATAATGAAGAGATTGTGAAATAAACCTTACCAATTTGGTAAGTAATGAAACATACAACCCATGAAAGAGGTATCATACAATGAATATGTAAATACACATAAATTAGAGTGTATTACACAAAGAATATAATTATGGGCAGTACATACACCACACAAAAGGTGATGGTGGCAATATGGCATGAATCTCACGGGAATAAGGAGTGAGATGAAAACCCCTTACCTTGTACATTTCCTTGGTTGGGGTAGGTTAAACTCATGTATAATGGTGAAATAATTGTTATTAAATTATACAAGAATCATATACATTAATATGATATCATATATGATCTTTTAATATTGATTTGATAATAATATCTTAGTATTATCATTATATCGGGTGTTAACTTACTTGTTTTCTTTTATATGTTTTGTTACGTAAGACATGTTTGTAAATGATATGTTGTATATTATTAATATACAGAATGATATAAAGTCCTTAAACATCATTTTTAAATCATCAAATGATAATTATACTTGAATGGATACGATGGAGAATGAATCTCATCGCGTTCGTGGAGACGGTAGTCCGTACGTACGCACGAGCGACAATATCATTCTTTTGATATTAAAATAATATATAAATGGATGGTATATCATATATACAGAATCATTAACATGTTATATTTATTATTTACATGAGTTACACATCATTATTATACCCATCCAAATAATATTATATTGAATAACAATTACACCACGACGTGGAGACGGTAAGCCGTACGTACGCACGTATGGTGACATGTTATTCAAAGGGTGGATAGAATACTGAATATGGTTGTACCATACTTATAATAACATCACAGTATATGTGAGATACTGGAGTTATTATTTTATAATGGTAAGAACAAAGGAAGAAGAAGTGGAAGAAGAAATGAACTTAGAAAAGGGTGGTGAAATCATTACCTCTTCTTCGGGTTCTTCCTATTGATTTGATCAAAAGGGCTCCTTAGGTTGGCTTTCTGATCAAACTAAGGCCTCTAGGTTGTAGTGAGGGATGTTGGGAGAGTATTTGGGCAGAGTTTGGCCGAACCAAAAGGCTTTTAAGGTGTGAAGAAATGATAAGGAGGAGTGCCCTTTTATAAGAGGTGTGAGGGGCACCTTTGGAAAATCTAGAAATATTAATTTATATTAAATTCATATTCGGTTTCGAAAGGCTCCAAAGTTGATTATTCAAAGGTTAAGGTGGGGATAGGTCGAAAACCACTCAACCAATATAATTTAGACAGGTTTGGGTACTTATAGTAACCTTATCTTTAAGTATTAACTCTAAGTTAATTAGTTTCACTTTTACAATGTCTCTTTGTGTTTTTATATAATATGGTTAATAAACTTCCTATATACATCCAAGCGACCACCAAGTGGTACATTAATGATGAACCTATCATGATATAAGTCTCTTGGCCGAACCTTATATTTTTAGGAATTTAATATCAATTAATAATATAATATTTGTTTAAGAACTCTTTTATGTCAATTTTGACACTATTCAATAGTTGATTTTTGTGAAACTCATAACAGATTTATTACATCAAACAAAGTCAATTAAATCAATCCTAATATATCATATTATCCTAGAAAATTAGTTTAATTCATTAAAAGTTTCATATTATATTTATTTGGGTATTTATAATATCAATTATTTTAATTTTTCACTATTATAGTAATTACTGCATCATCATTGTGTCATATATAAAATACATTATTTAATGTCTAAAAATTATAAATAAAACATCATTATGTAGGAAATATTTTTATATTTCTAATGAATATTTGTAATCTAAAATCCAACATATATAACCCTATGTAACAATTGTTGTTCTAAAAGATATATGCTTGTGTCATTTTTGTATTCATTTTAACTAAATTAAAATAAAGTGTAATTATCACTTACAAGTGGATCCATGGAGTCCCAAAATAGACCCAAAGATTCCCATGGTCGACCATGTATCAACCAATAGGGTTAAGACACGTTTTAGGGTAATTTAGTATTATTATAATATTATTTTTAACCCTTATTTACCGGATTTACCCTTAACCATGGTAAATAAAATATTTACCGCAGTAATTATTCAAAATGTCTAAAAATAAAAGATACCTATTTACACAATTTGAACATCCTGATTACAAATAAGGAATCCATTTTCCTAAATTCAAAACACAGAAGTGGCAGAAATTAATTTAAAATTAATTCCCGCTGTCAAAACAAAAAGCCTGTTTTTTAAGAGATAATAACTATCAAAAGATTGACACTTGTTTATGTTCGGTTTAATTGTAAAATTATGTCCAATGACCAACATTATATTAAATTGTAAAAATATATTCTAAATATACTTTAAAACCACTCAAATTAATAATTTATCACTATTAATTATTTTGATTAAAAAAGTTGTTTTTAATTAAAATTTAGTAATTTTCACTATTCATCAAAATATGAAAGTTATCCGAAAAGTACCAAAATTTCACCTTAGGCTAAATTCGATATTCCGAATCCAAAAATGAATTCCATTTCAAAATATAAAATATATATAATTTCAAAATTTAGGTATTACTATTCATAACGGCTAGTTTGATCGGTTGTGGTGTGTGTTAAAACTCGACGTTGCGTACAACACACGCTACTGTTTTATTCAATGGAAAGCGTACCGTGGAAGCTTGGGATGTTTCATTTTAAATTTTTTGATGTATCCATTTAGTCAAAAAGTTTAAAATATTGTATTTAAAAAGGTTTCACTATCAAAAGTTGATAAAAGTGCAATACTGAAAATGAATCTGTTCTTGCATTATGATTAAGAAACTCATAATATTGATTCTAAAATTATAAGGATTATATAATGTTTAAAATTTAGATAATACTATTCATAACCTCTTTTGAATGGATTTTTTTTTTGTAATTCATGGTATGATTGGACTCGGTGTTGCGTGTAGTGCAAGTTATTGAATTATTTTGAAGAAATAACACACTATGAAATCTTGGGGTGTTACATTCTCCCCTCCTTCAATAAATTGCGTCCTCGCAATTTGAAATTGTTCTTCGAAAATAAAAGGTTGAAAATAGAAAATATATTTGTGGGAAAACCCACATCGAAAATTGGGTTACTAAAATTTGGTCTTAATATGAGGAAAAGAGAAATGAAAGGGTCACCACCAAATTATGATCTCGATTAGGAGAACATTGGTGGCAATTAGAGACATATAATTGGAGGAAAAACGTAAATATTTATAGGTATTGATTGAGGCCATCAATCACAAACAAGTGTAAAATTGAGGTCCTTAAACTCATCAATCTATGATGATTTGAAATACCATCAGTTCAACATAACATAGGGTATTAGGATAACACATTTTTTTACGTTTCAAAATTTCTTAGTTGAAATCCCACATTGAAAAATGAATTAATGAGTCTTCTAAAAAAAATGGAAAGTATGAAGATTACCGAAAATAACACATACTAGGGTTCCATGTAGGAAAATATGGATATGGAAGAGAAATCTAACCATCAATTATCTGATGGAGAGTGGTAGAGAACATGGCTATGAAAAGGCCAACAATCCCAAAGCCATAAATTAGTGATGATTTAAGGTACCATCTAGGGAAACATTTTTGTTCTAAGTTCCTTTTATTAATGTTGAGGAATTTATTTATGAGATTGGATAAGATCATAAGGAGATATACTTACTTTATAATCAGAGTTTTATCCATTAATAAGTTTCTACCACAAACTCATCTTTCACTCTAAAAGATAATAGAATGTAATTTTTTATTTATTTATACTATTCGTACAGGGTTCTAAAATAAATGAATTTATAATTCATCTACCAGATCTTTAAAAAAATCAACATTATTTAATCCAGGACATCTTGTGGGCCAGTGGTAGGTGATACACCCTTGTCGCCCTTCGGTTGTGGGTTCAAGTCTCGCAGCCTTACCGGACGCGACGGGTTGCCTCCCGACCTCCGGGTTGTCCTTTTATGGCAATCCAAAATAATCCAAACTAGAACTATCCAAAATTCTTCTATCCAAACTCATAGTCCAACATTTATAAGTAAGGTAAACATAATGTAGAACCTTTTTACCCCGTAATAGCATATGAATACCTTCATCCTGTATTCTTTTAATACACCGAAACATCCTGAATTACCATATTCCTTATTGATTACATTCATGCTCCCTTATTCCATATAGAAAGCTGGATATACTTCATTAATCCAAAAATGTTTTAAACCCCAACAATGATGGAATATACAAATCATTAATCAGTTCCAGGGTAGTCAAGAATATCCAATATAATTTATCCAAAACAATCACATATTATTCCAAAATCACTACCTCAGTATCAGAACTATGTTATGATTTATCATTCTCTTAACAATATATTTTCCAAAAATTTATCCTGTTGTTGAGTCACTTTTCTTTGTTCCACACAATCTCAAGTCCTTAATGAAATAGTACTGCAGTACAATCCTTATATACTCCATGATTATTGTAACAAGTACATTGTTGATACAACACTCAATTGACACAATCAACATAAGAACTCTAATCATTCCTCTTCATCTGTGGTAGTATCATAACTTGATTATTATCCAATAACATCATTTGCGTCATAGTCTGATGACTGGGACATAGGTTCGCGTTGTGTCCAAACTCCTTGAAAATGAAGCATTGTACATTTAAATCCATTTTCTTACCCTTGCAGTCACGTACTTTGTGCCCTTTTCCTCCACACTTATAACAAACTCCCATTCCTTTCAGGAAAGTTCCAGGGTGTTTCTTTCCACAGTTACCACATATCTGAAAATTCTTCTTTTCCCTTTTCCCTTTATCCATCTTTCTCTCTTCCATCCTTTTCTTCTCTTGATTCCCTTCAAAGCCATAGGACTCAGTAAACTCTTTACATATCTTATCAACACATGATATTATTTCTTCATATGATGATAATACATGGAAGACTATTTCTCTTATAAATTCTAGCTTAAGACCATGAAAGATATGATCCTTCATTCTCTTTGAATCATGTGTATTTCTGGAGTTCTCATTCCTTCTACTGGGCACCATTTCTAAACAATGGCATAAACTAGATCAGTTTATGAATCAAAATACATAATCCCATACTTATAAAACACTTAACATAAATTGAACTATTTATGGATATAATCCATAATCATAAGAATGTTTTCTTTGAGGAAGTATATACTCATAATCCCTTCAAAATGATTTGTAAAGAAAATGAGGGTTATCCTAAGCATATCCCCCGGGAGTGTCGTAACCAAGAGTGCAGCAAGGCATGTTGTCGTGCACCAGTTCCCGTTCGAGTCTAGCTCAAAGCGGTGTTTTCGGGTTTTACCCCTAGGTACATCTGTTCCAGAGCCGCCTCTACCTGCTCGTATCTAGACAGGGATTTATTGCTCGGAAAACTCACAAAATCTCTACAATACCAAAATTCTAGGAAGTTCTTCTATACTAATCCTCAAAGTTCATCTTAGGTCTACGTGCTCTAATCAGAGTTTATCTAAATCTAGCTTCCAAGGTTTGTACTAAACTTCCTCTGATACCAACTGTAACGCCCCGACCCCAGTTACCCAGAGTCGGTGCATTATTACATAACATTGGCATGATCACAAGAAAGATCAAATCTTGAAAGACTGATTGGTTTAGTAGCCTTGGAAACACTAGATATATTCATAAGTTTCACATTACATAATAAAATGAAAAACTACTACAACAACATAATGTTTCCACAATCCACACTATTAACCCCTCCTAAAATCCCTGCAGGTCATTCATAACTTACTTCTTCACATCCTGGGAAAAATAAAACATAGAAAAGGGGTGAGCTCAAATGCCCAGTAAGGATAACAATATAGAGGAAACTATCATAAATAAGAATAAACATTTAAGGCAATGCATTACTAAAACAAAAGCCTTTTAAACTTTAACTTCAACATAGTATGGAAAAAGTAAAATGAAATAATGCCATTTACTTATTCACATGGATATTCTACTAATCGAATAATCACATGCAAAAATCAATAACCACTTTCATAATGTTGGAATGCATAATGCCAGACTATCATAACCACATAGCCAAGGCCTCGTGCCAAGACTACAAATAAGATTTTGTCAAGGCCTTGTGCCAAGACACTAGTTTGTCTCATGAGACCTACCGATGCATCGAGGAGCTATAGCGGGCTCCACCCGTCACATATTAAGTCCAATGCATTCCCATATGAAAAGGTTTAAACATAACATAAACATTCATATTAAAACTAGCATATGAAATATCAATACTTTCACCATAAACTATGAATGGTATAAAAATAGCACATCCACAGTCAAACATATCACAAAACCTTCAATACAATGTAGAAGTTTTGTATCATAATAAATCAACTTCAAATAATCTTAAAATCCATCAAAGGATGTTGACATAGATGAAATCAAACTTATTTTTAAAGAAATATCTCCTTTTATTTTGAAATAATTTAAGATCCATATAAAAAAAACATTTTCTTTGAAAATATTCTTATAATCTTGTAAGGGAAACTTTGAAGATTTTATAACGGCGGAAAGTAGCCGCACCCGCCGTATAAGTTAAAAAAAACATTCTTATCTTAATTTTGTCGAAAAGGTTAAAAAGCACCTTGTTTGGAAACGAAGGAAAGATTTCTTTATAAACCTCTTATAAAAATTCAAACAAGGGTATAAATGACTTTAACCCATATTCTTGTAAATAGTAAAAATGTTTTGAAATACATTTTTAAGAAACATGGATGTGGATGATAAAGAGATCCCAGTAGATTATTACGTATAAACAACCTCGGATAATGAAGAGATTGTGAAATAAACCTTACCAATTTGGTAAGTAATGAAACATACAACCCATGAAAGAGGTATCATACAATGAATATGTAAATACACATAAATTAGAGTGTATTACACAAAGAATATAATTATGGGCAGTACATACACCACACAAAAGGTGATGGTGGCAATATGGCATGAATCTCACGGGAATAAGGAGTGAGATGAAAACCCCTTACCTTGTACTTTTCCTTGGTTGGGGTAGGTTAACCTCATGTATAATGGTGAAATAATTGTTATTAAATTATACAAGAATCATATACATTAATATGATATCATATATGATCTTTTAATATTGATTTGATAATAATATCTTAGTATTATCATTATATCGGGTGTTAACTTACTTGTTTTCTTTTATATGTTTTGTTACGTAAGACATGTTTGTAAAGGATATGTTGTATATTATTAATATACAGAATGATATAAAGTCCTTAAACATCATTTTTAAATCATCAAATGATAATTATACTTGAATGGATACGATGGAGAATGAATCTCATCGCGTTCGTGGAGACGGTAGTCCGTACGTACGCACGAGCGACAATATCATTCTTTTGATATTAAAATAATATATAAATGGATGGTATATCATATATAAAGAATCATTAACATGTTATATTTATTATTTACATGAGTTACACATCATTATTATACCCATCCAAATAATATTATATTGAATAACAATTACACCACGACGTGGAGACGGTAAGCCGTACGTACGCACGTATGGTGACATGTTATTCAAAGGGTGGATAGAATACTGAATATGGTTGTACCATACTTATAAAAACATCACAGTATATGTGAGATACTGGAGTTATTATTTTATAATGGTAAGAACAAAGGAAGAAGAAGTGGAAGAAGAAATGAACTTAGAAAAGGGTGGTGAAATCATTACCTCTTCTTCGGGTTCTTCCTTTTGATTTGATCAAAAGGGCTCCTTAGGTTGGCTTTCTGATCAAACTAAGGCCTCTAGGTTGTAGTGAGGGATGTTGGGAGAGTATTTGGGCAGAGTTTGGCCGAACCAAAAGGCTTTGAAGGTGTGAAGAAATGATAAGGAGGAGTGCCCTTTTATAAGAGGGGTGAGGGGCACCTTTAGAAAATCTAGAAATATTATTTTATATTAAATTCATATTCGGTTTCTAAAGGCTCCAAAGTTGATTATTCAAAGGTTAAGGTGGGGATAGGTCGAAAACCACTCAACCAATATAATTTAGACAGGTTTGGGTACTTATAGTAACCTTATCTTTAAGTATTAACTCTAAGTTAATTAGTTTCACTTTTACAATGTCTCTTTGTGTTTTTATATAATATGGTTAATAAACTTACTATATACATCCAAGCGACCCCCAAGTGGTACATTAATGATGAACCTATCATTATATAAGTCTCTTGGCCGAACCTTAGATTTTTAGGAATTTAATATCAATTAATAATATAATATTTGTTTAAGAACTCTTTTATGTCAATTTTGACACTATTCAATAGTTGATTTTTGTGAAACTCATAACAGATTTATTACTTCAAACAAAGTCAATTAAATCAATCCTAATATATCATATTATCCTAGAAAATTAGTTTAATTCATTAAAAGTTTCATATTATATTTATTTGGGTATTTATAATATCAATTATTTTATTTTTTCACTATTATAGTAATTACTGCATCATCATTGTGTCATATATAAAATACATTATTTAATGTCTAAAAATTATAAATAAAACATCATTATGTAGGAAATCTTTTTATATTTCTAATTAATATTTGTAATCTAAAATCCAACATATATAACCCTATGTAACAATTGTTGTTCTAAAAGATATATGCTTGTGTCATTTTTGTATTCATTTTAACTAAATTAAAATAAAGTGTCATTATCACTTACAAGTGGATCCATGGAGTCCCAAAATAGACCCAAAGATTCCCATGGTCGACCATGTATCAACCAATAGGGTTAAGACACGTTTTAGGGTAATTTAGTATTATTATAATATTATTTTTTTAACCCTTATTTACCGGATTTACCCTTAACCATGGTAAATAAAATATTTACCGCAGTAATTATTCAAAATGTCTAAAAATAAAAGTTACCTATTTACACAATTTGAACATCCTGATTCCAAATATGGAATCCATTTTCCTAAATTCAAAACACAGAAGTGGCAGAAATTAATTTAAAATTAATTCCCGCTGTCAAAACAAAAAGCGTGTTTTTTAAGAGATAATAACTATCAAAAGATTGACACTTGTTTATGTTCGGTTTAATTGTAAAATTATGTCCAATGACCAACATTATATTAAATTGTAAAAATATATTCTAAATATACTTTAAAACCACTCAAATTAATAATTTATCACTATTAATTATTTTGATTAAAAAAGTTGTTTTTAATTAAAATTTAGTAATTTTCACTATTCATCAAAATATGAAAGTTATCCGAAAAGTAACAAAATTTCACCTTAGGCTAAATTCGATATTCCGAATCCAAAAATGAATTCCATTTCAAAATATAAAATATATATAATTTCAAAATTTAGGTATTACTATTCATAACGGCTAGTTTGATCGGTTGTGGTGTGTGTTAAAACTCGACGTTGCGTACAACACACGCTACTGTTTTATTCAAAGGAAAGCGTACCGTGGAAGCTTGGGATGTTTCATTTTAAATTTTTTGATGTATGCATTTAGTCAAAAAGTTTAAAATATTGTATTTAAAAAGGTTTCACTATCAAAAGTTGATAAAAGTGCAATACTGAAAATGAATCTGTTCTTGCATTATGATTAAGAAACTCATAATATGGATTCTAAAATTATAAGGATTATATAAAGTTTAAAATTTAGATAATACTATTCATAACCTCTTTTGAATGGATTTTTTTGTAATTCATGGTGTGATTGGACTCGGTGTTGCGTGTAGTGCAAGTTATTGAAATATTTTGAAGAAATAACACACTATGAAATCTTGGGGTGTTACAAATTTTCATAATGTAACATGATTTTAAATTTACATCATACTATATGACCAAAAACAACACCAAAAAGAGTGGAAAATACAATATCAAATGAAATATAAATTATAAAACAAATAAAAGAAAAACAATATAATATATAAATTTGAAAAATATGTTTATATAATTATATGAGTAATTAAAAATAATAATAGAAATTGAAAAAAAATTCTATTATATTTGGCCCATGATCCCAACTCATGTTATTTTCAATGAAAGAACTCATGATCTAACAAATGAAGAGACATATATGAACAAACAATTCTTATATTAGTTATACTGCGACAAAATAAATTAAATAGAAACTGTTAATTTAAAACTAGGATTTGAGACATACAAGGAATACTATGTATCATATTTATTATTTCAAATCATGCCATTTCTGTTTCATATTTTAGAAATATCTCTTTGAAAAATATCTAAATAAGTATAAGATAATGATGATAACATATTTAATTATGTTTTAGTAGATATAATTATGAGAAAAAAATATAAGCTCGTTTTCACGATTGTGGAAATGTGATGCGTAATTTATGATAAAACGACATTTATATAATGAAAACCTGTACATGTAGTCATACTGGTCACACCATGAATTAGATTGAGGTGAGACTGATTCTAACAAATCCCAAACGACTTATGGGTTATTAACCTAACGTATCAAAACAATTGGAAAACATTTTTTTTGTTTTATGTATGTCCCTTGTGTTTTTACTAAAATTTCAATTTAAACTACAAAAATTATCTTTGAGTCATACTGGTCAAATCATGTGTCAGTTCTATGTGAGATCAATTCATAAATGTTCGAAATGGATTATTATTCATTTTCCAAAATTTCAAAGACAATCTGAGGGTTTTTGATCATTTTCTAGTGAGAGATACTTTTCAAAATTACATCTCTATTTTAAACATATAACTAACTCGTTGATTCATCCCAAGATAATCATGTTTCAGATTAAGGTAATGATGATTCATACTTGTCACAAATGAAATATGGATCATTGTAATAAAGTATAAAAATAATATGAATGTGTTTTCCTATTTTTTTATCTCAATTTTCTTTTTAACTAAAATAAATATCAATTTTAAATAAAAATTATGACTTCAAGTCATACCAATCACAAAGTGCATCATTTTGAGGTGTTTCTGAATCCTACACATCAAAAATGGCTCATGCACCATTTTACAAAAGCATAAAAAATTCTGAATTCATTTCCAAAGGTTTTATTATGTCATTTTTTAAAATAAAAATTCATTTTTAACTATAAACACACTCGTTGAGTCATATACCTAAAATTTTATGTTGGAATGAAATGAGACTGAATCATACGTGTAAAAAATAAATTATGATTCATTTTACTAAGATATGTAGGAAGTATGTGCATGTTTTCTTTTTTTTTCAGTGATTTACACA
Organism: Viscum album; assembly: GCA_963277665.1. Taxonomy (NCBI): domain Eukaryota; kingdom Viridiplantae; phylum Streptophyta; class Magnoliopsida; order Santalales; family Viscaceae; genus Viscum; species Viscum album. The sequence continues at coordinate 1,424,039,609 of OY728151.1, forward strand.
TTATGAACTACAATGTAAATTTGAAAATGATAGCTACCACTATGAGTCATAAATGGAAAAACCTTTAAAATATTGAGGTGTATATGATTCATAAAAATCCAATATTACTTATGTATTTCTTTCATAATGTATTGAAACAATAAAAATTCTTTTTTTTCGGTTTTGAGTCTATAAGTTTTCTTTTTACAAAAAGTAATTATAATTTTAAATTAACAGACATAGATTGTGAAATATCAGTAACCCCCTACATTAGATTTAAGTGTGTATGATTATTATGAATAAAAAAATTATGGATCATTTCCCAATGTATCAAAATAATCTGAAAGCATTTTCATTGTTTTGAGTATGTCTATTTTTTTGACAAAAATTATTGTCAATTTTGAATAAAGAGACACACATGGTGTTTTACTGGGCACATTGTTCTTCATATTGAGTTGAGGATGAATCCTACACATCAAAATTAAATTTATATCATTGTTATTATATAAAATAACCATCTGAATATGTTTTCTTAGGTTTTAGTATGAAATATTTCGTTTTTACTAAATTTTAATTTTGAACTAGATATATGCTCATTGATTTATAATGGTCACATAAACTATTAGTTTAATGTGAGAATAATTTATAAACATCAAAAAATTAATTTTGACCATTTTTATGAATTATAATGATTATATAAACATGTTTTATATGTTTTTAATGATAGATAGTTACTGAAATAATTTTTCAATTTTAAATTAATAATAGACCCTTTGTTTCATATTAGGCACATCTTGTATTTGATTGAGGTGAAACTATATCATATAAATGAAAAATATCTTATGTGTCATTTTACTAATGTATAAAAGCAATCCATAATTGTTTTCATAGGTTTTTATTATGTTAATTTCCTTTTTCAAAGTATATTTTAAATTTTATACAAAATGTTACACATTGAGTCATACTAGTTACAACATATGTCATATTTTATATACGACGATTCCATCCTATCAAAAATATATTATTTAATGTTTTTCTAATATATAAAAATATTATGGATGAATATTCTTGGTTTTGAGTATGTTAAATTTGTTTATTAATATGTTATTTTTAACTCGAAATAAACACTTTGAGTTATATAGTTTACATCTTGTGTGATTTTGACGTGACCCACATTCCAAAATGTAAAAAATGACATATGATATGATTTAAAAAATTATAAAGAGAATAATAGTGAATTTTATTTCATTATAGTGATTGACATTTTTAAACTGATATATAAATTATAAAATGATAACATACACATTGAGTCATACCAAGACATCATGTATCAAATTAAGATGTGTCTAATTAGTACACATAATAAATTCATTGAGGATCCTTTTCCTAATGTTTCAAAAATATATTAATGTGTTTGATCAGTTTTGAGTATATCTGTTTTCATTTATCCAAAATTTAATTTCAATTTTAAATAAAATTTCACAATTAGAGAAATATAGGCCAAACTATGCATTAAATATAGGTGATACTAATTCATACTCATCAAAATTGGCTAATGGTATGTTTTCCTAAAGTGAAATACAATAAAATTATACTAATAATGGAAAAAATGAGTCATATTAGAGACATCACATATCACATTTACATATGGATGGTTCATACACATCAATGCCGAATTTCAGATCATTATATTAATGTATCAGAACTATTTTACTATGTTTTTTGGTTTTCTGTATGTTAATAATTTTTTTTAGTAAAATTAATGTCAAACATAAATAAAAAGACAATATTGGATTCATAATGGTATAATTATGCATTGGTTTGAAGTGAAGCTGATTCCTAAACATTTTAAATAAATTTTGAATCATTTTATTGAAGTATCAATATAATACTAATGCCTTTTATTGTATTTGAGAATATCACCCGATCTTTTTGAAACAAAATGTCATTTTAAATCTGAAACATGAACATTGAGTTTAATGGTCACTTAATGAGATAGTCATATATAAGAATGGTTCCAATGCATCAATGATGAATTATGAACTGTTTGATAAATTATTATTATAATTTGTTCTCATTTTTTTGGTTTCTAGTGAGTAAAATTATTTTGAACTAAAATATCAAATTTAAACAAAAAATGGACTCTTTGAGACATACTGGGTAAACGTTGTATCATATTAAGGTTTCGTTGGTTCCTACATGTAAAAAAAGATTAATGTGTCAATTTCACAATGAATCAATTTTTTCTAAATATGTTTTCTCTTTTTTTGAGTATGTCAATTTTCATTTTTACAAAAATGTCAATTTTAATAAATAGACACACTTGGACTAATACCTACCACACAGTTTGTTGGATTGAGTTGAATATGATTCCCTCACCTAAAAGATGACTTATATATTGTCTTTTAAAAGTATCAAAATAATATTAATAAATTCGATTATATTTGATTATGTGATGTGTTTTTGAACTAAAATGTAAATTATAAACTAACAACATGCAGTGTAAGTCATATCGAGCACAATATGTATCATATTGATGTGAGGATTATTGAGTATGTGATATGTTCTATATGTTCAAATATGTACAATATTCTATATAGTATTGAATATGTTCCACTGTAATGGAACAAAAAATATCATGTTGCCACAAACACTTCACATTTCAAACAGCATGTTGTTTCATCCTCCATCAGAAAAGAACATGTTGTTTATTTTATAGATTTTTTCATGTAGTGAAAAGAAAACTATGACATCTAAATATAACTAGAAAAAAAGGAAAATATTAGATAAAATTTATATTGAAATTAGCATAAAAATTGAAGATAAAATAATGAATAACTAAATTAAACAATTTTTAGGAATTCATTTTTTTTATGCTTAAATACATTCATGGACCATTTCCTTGTCGACAATATTTCAGTTGTATCCATATTGTGCAAACACTCAGAAATAGAAGTAGCATACAACAAAACACCCCAACATGATCAATAGAATCCACCTGTATATCCTTTCTTGATATTCTAGGTGATGTAAATCTCTAACATAACAGCATAATTACATCTTCATCCAAATTGTAAAATAATAATTCTAATGTATTTTTTATTGAGGGTGATGATGATTTTATTATTATTGATATTTTGAATGTAAATCATTTTATATATTTAATGTGCACACACATATTAGTTTTGAACCCATGGAAACATATTTTGAGGGTGATCTAATGAAAAAGTAACTATATACATAATAAGAATAGGTTAAACACCTCTACTCAATTATTGATTATGGTATTATTTTTTATATAATTATGGGGTGACTTAATTTCCCATTATATGCATTCAAAATAATCATTTTAGTGAATCCATTTCACTAAGGAATACTTTATTTGTTACTTGTATCAAATTTAGAAGAATTGTTTATTTTATGTTATGTATCTAATTGATGATGAAATATACCAAATAATTCCACCACCCATCAAATTGAAACCACTATTTTGTTTTTTTCTTCCACCATTTACCACCACTCATGATGGAACAATAGAGAGGGAATTACTATATTTTTTTAACCATTATAATAAATTATCTAAGAAAAGTTAATAAAATTATGAGAAAATTGACTAACTTTTTATCAAGTTACCTCTTCATGGTGCATATATACATCTTGATAGGATTATTTCTTCTCATTTCTAAATAATTTTATTTCCTTTGTTATAATTATATTTGGGAAATATATTAAAAATAATATATATGAATTATGATATCAATTATTCACAAACCAAATATATTTCGAAAATCCTAGTGTATACTAGATCATAAACATAACATATAATCACCTTTTGTTTGGAAAGAAGTCTTTCTACATTTATGGTTCTCAATAATCCTTAAAATAAATTAAATTTTATTTTATTCCATATGGTTTTAAAAAATCATACTATTATTGTGAGATAATGAAAAACAAAATATTAGGAAATAATTTTAATGAAATTTTTATAACCTTTGGAAATTACATGCTTGGGGGTGTTTGTCTTTTCATAGTTTTTGATCTCTATCGTAAATTTTCAAAAATAACATCCAAAATAATTTCCATTATACCCTAAGCTCTTTTAATTTTATAGTTTGATATGTAAATTTTTCTGAATATAGTTTGATAGGTAAATATTTTTATATATACCCTAATCTCTTTTAATTTTATGTAATCTAAATGATTTTTATATACATTCTCCAAATTCATGTCATGATTTATTCTATATTTAGAAACCCTCATATCCTAAAATATCATCGTTAAAACTGAGAATAAAACATATAACTAAAAGTTAATCTATAAAATTTTTATTGTATTCTTTTTTAAATACACAATACACATCATGTGTTGTTATTTAATTGGATATTGATGCATTGGATCGAAAAAAAATTGGGGTATCCAGATTGAGTGATATCATCATCTATTGCTTTTTAAAAAATGTAAAAATATATGTAATGAAAAAATAAATGTATATGTTATGTTATTATATTTTATGCTTTTTCCCCAAAATTATTGCAGTAAAGAATATTTTTTCATCACCTATGTATTTTTCCAACACATTGTATATCTTATCTTTATTTGTATGAATTTCTTCCTCCTCAATAGTTGTTTCTTACATATAAATGAATTATAGATTAATTAATACATGTTGTTCATTGAACAATTTTCACATTATATAGTAGTAATATAAATTCCTACAGAAAATATGAATAGTTATTTATGTTAGTGAACATATTTGATCAACATGTCAATATGTGTATTATTAAAATATACATTATTTGTATATTCAAAATTATGAATCATAACCACTTAAAGTCGAAAATCATATCTATAATCACGAGGGAAAATATTTTTGTAAAAAATATATACAAATAATACTTCTTAATTTGGAATTTAAGTAATTTGTGCATATTTAAATGTGTCCTCTTCATGAAGTTTCAATGATAATAAATGTTGATTTCAAGAACCGGTTGTGGCACCCTCTTTACCCGATAATTGTTCTAGCTCGGACATGGAATGAAGGAGGTTTACATTCCCAATGTGTTTTAACTAGATCTGGACATCATACAAAAATGAATTATGGAATGGATTTTACACTAATACCCAAAAAGTAATCCAGAGGAAGACCTCTGACCATTTATTAAAATAACGAAAAATTACAACAGAGAAGAAAAGCACAACGAGAACACTAAAATTCAAAGAAATCATCCCCGTCACCATATTCAAGAGGTAAATTTTCTTCCACAGTTGCAGATTCCCACTCCAAGCTTTCATAATGCTTCAGAACCATAGCATTTCCTTCTCAAATTTAGATTTTCCAATTCTAGGAGCGCCGTATGAGATTGCATTCCATTCTTCATGCCATTGACATCCCTTGAAATGTTCGCCCTTTTGGAGGATGATCTAGTAGACACTGGGTTCGGTAGGTATGAATAATCTTTCCTTGTTCGCCTCTTTGCTGGAGTAGTCAACCCCCCATAACCTGCAGGCAGTTTACTTTTTACACTCTGAACAATATCACTATAAGATCTTCTGGTGACATCACTCACATTCTCCTTGTCACTATTAGAGACACATCCCCATTTTCCAGTGGTGCGTACGGAACCCACTCTTTGGGATCTATCTGGTCCACCACTCAAATTACCCTTTGAAACCGAAACACACCCTCCCTCCGCCGACTGCTATTGAACATCACTCGGCTGGATGCATTGAAGGGGGAGATCATTGTCACAAACAACATGAGGCTCCTCCCCAAGAATCACCATACATGCTGCCAGCTGGGAAATGAGAACAATATGTATCCTCTCGGACTCATACCTTTGCGAGCCTTCCTCAATGGAAGTGTTCCTCTCATTCTCCAGCACCTCAAACTGGTTATGAGTTGAAATCTGATCCTGATCTGAAACCGAAACAACCTGAAGTTGACCACTACCAGTGATATCTAGCAAGGACCTCTTCCATCCCTCAAGGTCTTCTATCAGGTGATCAAATACCTGCTGTACAGTAGGATTCAAAGAAGGAAAAATCTCTTTCAACACAGCTACATCCACATGAGCCTGCATGACCTCACCTTCCACAGCCAGATGCGATCGACCAAACACCCTCACTCCTTACTCACAGGAGACCATCTTTCCAGCCTACTTCATGACCGCTGGCTACAGACCCTGCCCCTCAAATACACCATTTGATGTTTGCCCGTGCAAGGGAATCCCTACCTGAATCTCAAGCCACAACTCATCTAAGACATTATTACCAGGGCCACTAGCGCCCAGCTCCACTGCCCGCAATTTCACAGTCGCATTCCTGCCACGACAGATAGGCTCCAGATGGCCAAAACGATAGCAATTACCATAGTAACTCATCCAGGACTCAAATATAACCTCTTTCCTCCACCTGAATTCTTTCCCATCTGTTATCCACACCCAATTCACAAGTGGCCTCACCACATCGACTTCAACACAAATTCTTGGGAAGACAGGGTGATACAGGACCTTCGTTCTATGATCATAACATAGAAACCTTCCAATAATATTCCCAATGATACAAAAAATAGTTGGGTTTTGAAATAATTGATGGAGACCAGGGATACTGACCCAGGTTGCGACAGTGGATGGATCACTCCGCATATGAAACTCGAAGCACCAGCGAAACAATAGGAATGAAACTCTGTTGCATCTTCGGGATACCCCCGACTAGGTGACCACAAGATCCAACTCTGGTTGAAACCGAATCATAAAGTGTCGCCAATCGAGAAGCCCGACCTCTGCGAGCTCCTGTAGCTTTCAGAAACCAGAGATAAAATGATCAAATTCGTCAACCGAATGACAATTATGGCGGAACCTAGCAACCAGCGTGAACTTGCAATGGTCTGTGGCACATGTGAGCTCCGTTGAAGATAGGGGGAGCTGAGATGCATCCTGAAATAAATCGGGGACCTTCGGAGACAGTGAAACCTTCGGGAAGGAAGGGAGAGAATCAGGGTTAGAAAAAGGTAAGAAAGACTCACTCTTAATGGAAAAACTCCAAAATGAATGGTGTGCCAAATTACAAATAGCTATAAACAACCCAATGTACTATAGTACAGTACCATCAACATAGATTAAAAAACCAAGATCCCAGTGCAAAAAACTCTCCATTCCTAGAAATAAAAAGATACTACCACCTCTAAGTGGTGCCTTAACCTTTCATGAACCTCGAAGAAGATGTTATATAATCACATGATGGAATAAGTGGCGTGTGAGGTGAAATTCCATTGTGGTCTCACAAAGGGTTCCCTAATAAGATGAAATCATTTAATTAACTAAATAATGAATTCAATTTTAAATAATCATGCATAGTAGATCAAAATAAAATAAATAAAATCATTCTTTTCTTTTCAAATGATCGAAATAAATTAAATTTTTTTATTAGATATTGTATATAAAAAAGATAATAAAAATTATGAAGGCATATGGAAAATAGTTAAAAAATGGAATATATTTCAAATAAAATAAAAGAAAAACATGGGTATCTTCCAAAATGTACAATAATTATAGGTTATGGGACTCACTCACACTCAAATCCTTAACACAGAATTATTTGTAATCATGTCCCTCTGATACTGATGAAGGAGGAAACATCACCATCCCTTTTGGGACGTGACCAATTTTATATGTATTGTTATTTTTGAAAATCATAGGGTGATATTTATAATTACTCACAAACTATCTAGGAATTCATATTCTCTAATAATAATCAATAATTTGTAATTTATTTTAGGACTTGTAAAAAAAACTCATGTCGTTCTCCATTTTAATATTCCAATTTTCCATTTTAAAATGAAAATGTGTTTCTAATCAGAACATGAGTTTTTTTAAAAAGAAATCCAATTTGTTTCAATTGAACAAGGTTAATCAATTTTTCCTTGAATAAAAATTGGAAATCAATTATATCAAATAAATTTTACATTTTGAATTGAAAATTTTAATTTCCATAATTTTCCATCAATTTCACCATCATCCATAAATTCATTGGAATTCAGGGGTTTTCCTAATTTCTTGAAAATCAAAATCAATTCCCCAAATTAAAAGTAATTGTGTTTTTAATAAATCAGATGAATGAAATTTAATTGAAATCAAGAAAATTAATTTAAATCGTATAAATTAATTTAAATTATGAAATTTAGGGTTAATCAATATTGGTCATCATGATTGAATCAAATACCTCAGGATCATGGGATCATTAAAAATAAATCAAAAATTGGGGAAATACAATGAAGAACACTAATAAAAAGATACATAGAATCAATCATAGAATAAAAACCTAAAATATTGTGGATTATATACTACAACAATATATAGAACTACAAAACTATATAGAGAAAATATGAGAGTGTGGAAGAAAGAGAATGGGTAGAGGAATCTTCCCCAGATGAGATCGAATATTTTTTCCCTAGATTTGATTCTCATCTACAGGGTTGACGAATATCCAAAAGAGCCTCTTGGGAACCTCTATAGATGAACAAAATTTTAAGGGGTCATACAGGCCCATCGGGAACCAAAAAATAGGGTATCATGGTTTTAAAAATAATTTTCGGATTAAAATGTGAGTGTACACATTGTTATCTAAGAAGGGCCGCATGGTTATTGTAACCATATGCCCTAGATTTTCTCCACATATGGAGAATTTTCATGGTTTTTATTTGGTGGGTGTGTGGGTTCTCAAATCACTCACTATCCGTGCAATCCCCACGATTTAGTTTTTCATGGTTTCCACTAAGAGGGCACATGGTTTACAAAAAATGTGCCCCAACCATGAACAGTCGATAATCATTAAAAATAATCAAAAAATCACCTAATGAACCCTTAAATTAATCCCCTACAATTTATGATTAAAAAAAGGGTTTAGGAATAAATAAAAATCGTAAAAAATGTTACAACATCCCCACAATAGAGATATTATATCCCCAGAAATCCAAAAAAAAATCTTCCATGCCAAAAAATAATGCCACTACTCTCCTGTCAGTGCATCTCTCTCCCAAGACCCATATATATCAAGATCACAAGCATTAATCATATCCCCAATAATCAGTATAGTTGTTTCTATTTTTCCATCCAACTACAGATGGTATGTCGTGATCAAATAGAACAAAGATCCATATTCCACCTAAAGGACTATACAAAAACAAGAAGTGAACTAAGGATCTCTATCTGGTACTATAGAAGATGTAACATCATGAAAACAAAAAATATTTTTCACATAAATATTTCCCACCTCCTTAAAATTTATTGTATCATGAATGGGTATAAAGTGAGTCGATTTTGACTACCTATCGATCAAAACCCATATCATAATCTTCTTTCTACGAGTACTTGGATACCGAATCGTAAATCCTACAGTGATATCAGCCCTCTTCCATGATGTAATTGGACAAGGATAATGAAAACATAATGTTTTATCATGATTGGCCTTAGACTTTTGGCATCTATACAAGTGATAGAAAAAATCCCCAATGCCCTATCTGATAAATGGACATCAAAACTCTGGCCACATGACATATAATATCAACGTGGTTCTTTCATTGAATCCCAACTAGGAACTATGGAAATCCACCATAATATCTTTACAAATCAATAATGGTACAACAAATTGATTCTGAGAAAATATAATTTTCTTTTATAGGAAATAATTTTCCATTAATGGTATTTCCACAATAATGACAGTCAATAATGTAATTGAATTCATTATCAAGTTGTTTTTCATAAAGAATCATCTTGAGAAAAGAATATATGAAATAAAAAATTTTCAAAGTAGAATCATCCAGTAATTCCAAAACTCCAATATTGAACCATGTAAAAGAGATTCATCATGTTATACACCCTCATTGATTATTTCTATGCAAGGGTTCAATATTTCTTACTGAAATAATCTGCAAAAGCATTCCATTTCCCTATGATATAGGTGATACGGAAATCAAAATATTAAATCTATTACATCCAATTCCTCTAATACAGATTCAAATCTTATTTATATGAGATATAACATAATATATTGTGGTTATAAAACAAGGTCAATCTTTCTCCAAAAAGGTTATTCAGCCAACTCTTATGTGCGTAGATCTCAGATAAAATTTCAAGGTCATGGGTCAGATAAATCTTCTCACATTGATGAGGATGAAAAGATCGATAAACAATGACATGATCACCCTTATTATGAATTAAAACAAAACACACACCTGATGTATAACATAATATCATATAGCCTACCCATCCTCTAGAAGATTAAACACTATCAATGTAGAGATAAATGTTTCAGCTCACCAAAATATTTTTGACATCTCTCATCCCATGCATAAATTTCACCCCTCTATGTGAGAATATCCATTAATGAAGAAAGAAAAGGTAATTCAAAAAATAAAACACTGATAATATGTATCTTGGTCCAAGATGCTCTGAATCTTAAGAAAAATTATTTTTGTTCTGATGTCATTACATCATTAATATTAATAAGATCACTTAAAATCCAATGTTCTGAAACGTCATGTACCAATAAAATTTATTCATGAGTCACAAAAACACATTAATATATCATTGAATAATGTCGATGATTTCTCAAAAATTATATAACTTCTCTTTGAGGATGTAAATGATCCTCCATAGACATATATTAAACTAGGATTTGAATCATAATGACTACATTGAAGGTATTTATATACTCCTTGATTTTCAAGTTCATGAAATAAATATTGACTACAGGAGAATTGGTTAGAAAAAAATTCATGAGAAGGTAATCATAATGGTTGTACCATCTTTTAAAATTAGTTTACTAATTGTCAGATTCTACTTTTCTAAACAAATGGTAACCAGACCGATGATCAATCATCTCAAACTACATCACCCCTTTCAACTGGTGAAAAATATATTCAATCCATTATGATGGATACCTATTCATTTCTTTAACTCAATTCATTTTTTATTAATCCACACAATGGTGATGTGAATCATATTAATTCATAGAAAAGTGAACCGGTGCCACCCAAGGGGACACCCTTGGTAATATGAATAATTTCTCTAGATTATCATCCCACTAAAACATTAGGCCCTTATTTTTTATATTATTCCATGCGGTATAAATGAATACACACTAGTTTTATACTAGGAATTAAATCAATAGAGAACTCTACTACTATTATTATGGGAATACCAGATAAGTGGTATTGGAAAATGTTAGGAAACTCGAAGATAACTGGAATCAGATCACAACCCAATTATTCCTATTCTAGGTCAAAAGTTAACTCGGATATTATTTTCCCTAGTTATGTATAACAGATTCTAGCTCTACTCGACCATTAGTACCATTCTCATTTAATGATTCAAAATACCCCATCATGTGTAATAAATGAGACATAATATATACAAAAATGAATTTGAAATTTCTTTTTAATGAGACAATCCATCCAAAAAAATGTTTTCAAGGGGTATCAAATTGAGAACTAGGAAGACCAAGATATATAAATATCATATAAAGTGAAAAAAAGCTCGAAAATGTAGAATATACTCTCTTCTCATTCCAAGGGGTGTGGTCGTATCCATAACATAAGAAAATGACTCGTATGAGGTTTAGGAATACTGATAACATGGGTTGAAATAAATGAATGAGTTTTAGTAGTATCAAATAGATCAGTCTGTAATTATGATTTTATAGTAATTGTTCCTCTTTGAGTGGTTGGAGCCATATCTGCTTCCTCTCAAGACTCTTCTACTCCTGGATGAATCTTCATTCTTGATGCTTATGACTATAACCCCATTTTATTTGAACCGTCTAATTTCTACATAGTTTGAGTTGTTTTTGATGATCTTGTGCGACAATAAGAAGTGTAATAGATATGGAAATTTTTTGGAACTGATCTACACATCCATAGGAACCATTTATTCTCAGTGAATCAGTGATAACTTTCATTTAACTCCCCAGCATTCTAAACTGGTAACAAATCAAAAGGATTGATTAATACACTGCAGGAGGTCTTGAATGACCCTATTATCATTAAATTCCCCATGAATCAACATGATTCCTATTTACATTAAAGGAAATCATTCTTCCTCTAGGATTAAAAGGAACTCCCATTAACACTAATATAACATCCATGTCCATTTTTACCATCAGTATTGTATCCATATCATCATAAGAAGGATGCATCGACAAGAAAACCTGGCAACCATTATCAGATCAAATTTAAAATTACAAATCTTGAGTATTCATATATACATTCGACGCAACATCATATGAAAAATTCATAGGCATAATAATGATATCATCATACACTATCATTTCCTTATCTACATACTCATGTTTGAAAAACTCAATAGAGTTGGAAAACATCATGGAATCATGATAGAACTGGTAAGTGAAAATATATTGAATGTATTTATAATCTAATCCCTCATTGTTATTCATTTTCACCATTATGTAACAACATATCACTCTCATTAATTATTGACTAAAGGTGGAAAAAATTATCCTGATCTCCTCTGGTCTCTCTTGAAAATAAAAAAAAAAATCAATCCTACTCAAACATTACACAACCTCTTCATTATCACTGGAAAAAATGAAACCTACTGTATTATTGAGATGGAACACCTAATAATGATTTCTTAAAGCATCCCCCTAAGGATCCACAAATAGATCCTGAATGGGAACTATGGATTGTGATTGTTAGTGAGCATGGACAACTCACATAATCACCTCAATAGGATTCGAGCCCCTGTGAAAATTTAATCATTGAGTTTCATCATACCTAACCTATTGGATTTTTTTTCACATATTTTTGGAAGTATGATTCCACAAAACATTAGATTGAATCAATGAAGACCTAAAATTAACACTCAAATAGATAAATAGAGTAAATAAATTCAAAAAATTTGACAAACATGGATTGGATTTCATCCTATCCGAATATAGTGGTGGTGGAAGATTAGAAATAATTCTCAAAATTCCATTCATGAAACCATCCCTGATGACAAAAGGATCATTGAAATGAGATATATCCTAGAACACGATCAAAACTACCTCCTATGTCCTAAAAAGACTACACAAATCTAGCATCCATCAAGGAATGATGATAAAACTATAATCATTGATGTCAATTTGTCATGATTAAGCCCATGTACCCTGGTATTCTTGTAACCGAGCTGAACATGGCTTGGACAAAAGTGCATTCCTAATCCTCATTGTTTCAAGACTAGTATATATCATAATACTATATAAAAGTGGGAATGTATTTTCACAAATAAAATAGATTAGTGATAAAAAAATTCAGTATGTATAAAAGAAAAAATCCATAGAGGGATGTGCATCAGATGTCAAACATTCATAAACTACTCAATGTAGTGTAGTTGTAGTAGAAAAATAATTTAAAAACCAATTTATTAAAAGAAAAAACTATCCCTGGACGTGGATCAAAAACTACTACAACCTATAAGTGGAACCTTACCCTATATCAAACCTATAAGAAGAAAATTTACCAATAGATGATAGAATAGGTGGTGTGTGAGCTAAAATACAAGTACGGTCTCACCCAAGATTCCAAAAAAAATTCCAACATTTAATTTACCAAATAATACTTTTTTTCATATAAACATTCATTAAAGTTCAAATGAATATTGAAAATATATCATTCTTTATATTTGTAATTATGTAAATTCTTTAAACACATTTTCAATTAAACATTTTATATAAAAAATGTTTATATAGATTTTGAATCATATGTAAAAAAATAGAAAATTTTAATATATTTCAAATACAAACAACAAGTAACATGGTCATCTACTAAATGAAATGAATATTCTAGGAGAAAATAATCCCACACGCTCAAATAGTTATCATGGATATAGGGTTACACACATCCCTCTAATACTGACCAAAAGGGACTCATCACCATCCCATTAGGGATGTGACCTACTATATATGTATTGTTTGAGTTTTAAATCATAGCGTGTCGTCCGGAATAACTCACTAACTACCTAGGATTGCATGTAATCTAATAATAATCAATTATTGGAAATTTATTTAAATATTTCTTATAATACAATTAATCCCATTATCTGTTTTAATATTTCTATTTTCCAATTAAAAACAAAAATTTTGTTTTTATCAAAACATGAATTTTTCAATGATAAAACTAATGGGATTAAATAAAAATATTTTATGCCATTATCTATTCAATACCTATTTAAAATCAGTTTCATCAGTTCAATTTCACAATTTTAATTCAATTTTCTAAAGGCCACATTTTTTTATCAATTTAAAAAACAGACCCAAATTCAATAGAATTGGGGGGGGGGTCCACTTTTATGTTGAACCCAAATTAAATGCCCAAATTCAAGGGAATTTGGGTTTTAATAAATCTATTGAAATAAATTTAATTTAAAACACAAAATTGAATTTAAATAAATCATTTTAGGGTTATTATAAATTATTCATCATAATGGAACCACCTACCTTGGAGCTGTGAGATCGGAAAACACAAATCTGTTATTGGGGAAATCCAATGAAGAACACCAGAAAAGATGATTGGGGAAAAAAGATTAATAACCTAAAATAGGGGTGATTAAATCTTCCATAAACATGTAGATCCAAAAAACCATAGGGATGAAATATGAGAACTCACCATAAAGTGAATTGTAAGAGGAATAATACTAGGAAGATATAAAATTTCATACTTCAAGGGGTGATTCTATTCCAAAGGGGTGTATGGGGGACAAAATCACCTTGTGGGAGCCTCCATGGAGAAGAAAACATCATGGTATCATAAATTCTTATTAGCCACCAAAAAATAAGATATCTGGATTTCAAAATTAATTTTTAGATTAAATAATTCATGTATGCATTGTTAGCTAGGAATAGATTCAATGTTAAACCAACTATACACCCTATCCATGATCCCAATATGGCGAGGTTGCATGGTGTATTCTTAATATGGGAATAGTCTTTCAAACAATATCACATCCATGAAATCTACATTATTTCTTTTTTCACGTTTTCAAATGAGATGATGCACAGTTTGGGAAAACCACACGCCATGTTTGAACAGACCAACACCATTAAAAAACCATTTTTCCCCAAAAGAACCCTCAATTGAAACCCAATTAAATAATTATCAAGAGATTTTTTCTAGTAATAGAAACAAATAACATGATGATATAGTTGATATGGGCCTAGTGGGGAGAGGGTACTCTTAGAATGTCCTTTTGATTTCTTGCATGATTCCATAGATTATCATGATCTAATCATCTGTTTCCAATTTGTATTATCTAAATGTAGTAACATACCTCACATTAGACCTTCTATAATCGACTATTTAAAGGTTTTTGTAACACCCAATGCTTCCAAGGTATGCTTCACTATGAATAATACAATAGCTTTCATTTTACGCAAATTCGAGTTCTAGAACACCACGTCCAATCAAACTAGTCATTTAAAAAGCAGTTATGAATATTAATACCCACTTTTTAAAATTTTATAAATTTTATTTTTAAAAATGGACATCATTTTTTGTGTTAAAATATCAAAAATAGATTTGGGTGATTTTTTGGTATTTTCTGAAAGATTTCAATTTTTTATTTATAGTGAAAAAACAATATGCTATAGTTTAATGTCGACCATTTATTTAAATAATTTTTAATTTTATTTAAATTTATTTTAATGTAAAAATAGAAACATAATACCTATATTAGAGAAATTTAATTCATTTGACTAATTTTAAAATAATATTGGATATATAAGATTTTATTGAACTATTTAATGTATTTTACCAACCATCAAGGAACTTTTTCAAATTTGCATAAAACGAAATTTTACCACTTATATGAATTGAATTTAAAAAATAATCCAAACACATTTGTCATCAGTCAATAAAATTTGGTTCAATTGGATGAAATTAAAATATTGTGAATTGTAGCATTTGAATTTTTTAACCACGTTTAAAAATAAAAAGTATAATTAAAGGAAAAAATGATATTGTAATTACCCAAACATATGTCCTAATTATATTTTTTAAATTTATTTTGACCCAAATAATCCTTAGGACTAAAATATGATCATTTTTTATCCACATGGATTATATTAGGACATTTAATATGTTTTATTTAAAGTAGTGTTAAAAGTGTTAAATTCAAATCTTAATAACTAAACCATTTTTAATATGAGGTTATAGATAAGATAAAATTGTGAATAAATATTCATTAGAAATATAAAATGACATCCTACATCTTGGTATTTTATTTATAAATTTTAGACCTTATATAATTTAATTTATTTATGAAACAATGATGATTTAGTGTTTTCCTTATTAATAACTGATTAAAATAATAGATATTATAAATATTAAAATAAATTTAAATTGAATCTTTTTAGGCCATATAAGAATTTTATAGGTGAAAATGGGATGTTAGGATATATTAAATGTGTTTTTTATATGTAATCATGTTTTGTTGTCTTTATCAAAAAACAAATACTAAATAGTGTCAAAATTAATATATATGTGTTTATAAAAAAATACAATCTTATTAAATGATATAATATTCCGTAAAATCAATTATTCTGACAAAATAATTAGATAATGTTATATATGTCATTAAATAACTACTTTAGGTTCTCTTGGAATTTAATAGTAACTATATTAACCATGTAATATAAAAATACAAGAAGACATGGTAAAACATAAACTATTTAAGTAAGAGTTACATCTAAAAGATAAGTTTAATATGGTGACATAAAATTATATAAAACCTAGTTGCTAGAAGTATTTAGACCCATTTCCAACTTATCCTCAAAATAAATCCATTTTGTGCAATTATAAACCGAAATTTATTTTATAATAAATTAATATTTCAGGTTTTTCTTAAAGTTTCCCTCACCTATCTTATAAAAGGGTATTCCACCTTCTTTTAAATTCACACCTCCATAGACATTTGGATCAGCCAAACCCTAATGAAATATCCTCCAAACTAACATCAATTCAAACTAGAGGCCTAACTTTTATCAGAGATCCTTCTTTAGGAACTCATTTTCCTCAAACCAAAAGGAAGCACCTGAAGAAAGGGTAATTATTTCATCACATATTTCAAGGTTATTTTATTCTTCCACATCCCATTTCTTTAATTTTTACATACAAAAATAATATATCTAGAACCTTATACAGACTAAGATTTTATTATAAATATTTTACTACTGTATTCTTCAATCTATCCATCCAATGAATGACAAAGTCTCCATATGTGCGTACATACAGCTTATCATCTCTACGTCATGGTGTAGTTTGTTATTGAACACTCCATTTTTAGATAGGTATGATAATGAGTATAATTTATGTAAATAATAAATATAACACATTAATGATTCAGTGTATATAATATAAATTCCAATTATATATGATTTCACCATCAATATAATAATATTTTCACTCGTGCGTACGTACGACTTACCGTCTCCATGACACGATGAGATTTCTTTCCACATAATAACCATTCAAGAATAATTTTCATTTTATGATTAAAAATAAATTTTAAGAACCTGAAAACATTATTTATATGAATCAAATACATCATATTCATAAACAAATGACTTACATAACAAAAAAAATAAAGGAAAATGGATCACTTAACACCAGAAATAATTAGACTACTAAAATATTATTAAAAAAGAAATATTACAAGATCATATATGATATAATATTTATATATGTGGTACATTTATAACTTATTAAAAATTATTTAACAATTATAAAGGAGGTTAATGTACACTATTCTAAGGAAAAGCACAAGGTAAGGGTTAATTTTACAATATCTTTATTATCCTAGATTGTTTATATATAAGTCTCTACTGGGACATCATTATCATCTACATCTGTGTTTCATAAAAATTCATTTCAAAAAATTATTACTATTTCTTATACAATGGGTTAATGTCATATATACCCTTTTTTTACTTTTTATAATTTTATTGGAAGGGATTCATTCTGTCGTTTTCCATACAAGGTTCTTAATCACCATTTCAAAAAATAAATGTAAGAATGTTTTTAAATTATAAGGAGGGTGTGGCTAATTTCCACTATTTTTTCACTTTCGAATATTCCCATACATGATTATAAGAATATTTTCAAAATATTTTATTTATTTTAAAAATATGGGACTTTTAAATGATTTCAATGTAGAAAGAGATATTTCACAAAAAATGTTTTTAGATTGATTTCACCTATGTCGGCATCCTTTGATGGATTTTATGCTTTTTTGAACATGATTTATTATAATAAAAAATATGATATTTTTTGAAAGGTTTATGATATGTTTGACTATGGATGTGATTCTTTTATACCTTTCATGTTTTATGGATAATGTATTAATATTTCATTTTCTAGTTTGGATAAGAATTTTAATGTTATGTTTCAAACTTTTCATATGAGGAATCTAGTGCACTATGTAAGAGATAGGCAGGGCCCTCTATCGGCCCATGATGAATTAGTAGGTCTTATGGGGAAATAATGTGTCTTGGCACAAGGACTCACCAATATTTTTATTTTTAGTCTTGGAACAAGTCATTGACTATGTGGTTATGATGTATGACATTATGAATTCCTTCATTATAAAATTAGATATTGATATTACATGTGATTATTCGACTAGTAGAATATCTATATGAATAAGATAATGGAATTATATGATTTATAATTTCCATATTATGATGAAGATTATGTTTAAAATTTATGTGTATTAGTCTTATACATTTCCTTATATGTTTATGCTTATTTATAATAGATTCCACTATATTGTTGTCCTTACTGAGCATCTGATCTCACCCTTTATTATGATTTATTTTTCCTAGAATGGGAAATATTATATATTGATTGACTTTTAGGGATAGGCATAGTGAAATGAGTGTGTTTTAAAGTGATATAGTGTATTTCTATTTTCATCATGTAAAGTAAAATTTGTGTATGTATTTAGTATATCCAATTCTACTAAAGTGATCATTGTTTCGGAAAAAGATATCTTGTGATAATTCCAATGTTATATAAATATGCACTGAAACTAGGTAACATGGGTTAGGGCATTACATTTGGTATCAGAGGATGTTTAGTAAAATCATTGTAAAATATATTTAGAAAAACTATGATTAGATAACATTACCTTAAGATATAATTTGAGGATTAGTATAGAAGAAAATACAAAAATTTGTTAATGTAGATATTATGTGGGTTTTCCATGAAAAAAATCACTATCTGGATACTAAAATTGGACGTGGTTCTTGCACAGATGAAACTATGAGTGAATACTCCAACAAAGAGTTTCGGGATAGACCCGAGTTTTCTAGGTACACGACAATGAGAATTTCTTCGCACCTGGTATGACATTCTCAGGGGATATGCTGAGGATAATTTACATTTTCAATACATACATTAATGAGGTATTTATGAGTAAATAATTCTCCAAATAAAACATTTTTATGGATTATATGAAAAAATAATTAAATATATGTTATTTATTTTAAAAGTATGGAATTGTGCATTGCGATTCATAAACTGACCTAGTGTATGACAATTTTTAGAAATGGGACCTAGTGGAAGGAGAGGAAACCATATCAACACACGTAATACATGTATGGATTTCCCTCATACTCAAGACAATTATAGTGGAGCTGGTGATTCAACCAGTGCTGAACAGTTTATAACAATACCATGACATCTCAATTAGGTTATTAATAATAAACATACCTATAGAAAGCACACAGATCCACCATGTAGAGGATCAATGATAGACCGCTTCATTAGGAAACAACCACAAAATTTCAACGGGACTACAAATTCATTTTTATTTGAGCAATGGATAAGTCCCTTAGTGAAAATATCTCATGCTTCTAGGTGTTGTGAGAGGGAAAAAGTTGTCATGGTAGTTTATCGCGTCACAAAAGATGCATACGAATGGTGGTCATTAATTAAAAACACAAATTATGATGATGAAGTATCAAATATAGAATAGAGGGAGTTTAGGGATCTTTTATTAGAAAAATATTTTCCTCGTGAATATTGTGAATATATGGAAATTAAATTTCTGAGTCTGATGAAAAAGGAGGATGAGAATGTCGCAAATTATGAGGCTTTATTACAAGGTTAGAAATACATTTTGTCAATTATATACGTAACACAATAATTAAGATTTATTTATTCTTTGAGGTTTTAAAACCATTTCTTTGTTGAGAATTAGTCTCGCGATCCTTCTCGTTGTATAGAGATATTGTGTCATGTTCTATCAAGAGAGAAAAGTAATTCTCTATGCCTTATGATGTTAAAGTTATGCAGGAGAAGAAGGGATCCTTTGCATACTCTGGAAAAGGAAATAAGGGGAATAAGGAAAATGTTTATTATCTATCATGCAATAATTTTGGGAAGAAACACCCCAGTACATGCCTAAAGGGGAAGGGAGTTTGTTAAAAGTGTGGAGGAAAAGGCCACTATGGTCGTGATTACAAGGGGGATAAATAGGCTGACAATTATCAATGATACAATTTTAATGAAATGGGGTATTTTAAAAATGAATTTCGTAAGTTTCAAGAAAACATAACTCAAAAAATTACAATGGAGAAAGGCCATGATTATGTGATCACAACTGCTAAGGTTTTAGTTCAGATTGACACGGTGGAAGGGATTTTAATCAGTTCCTCAAAATTATCCAATCCTTTATTTGATTCTGTATCATCGCATTCATTCATATCTTCCCATTTTCCATGAAAATTAGGTATTTCCAATTTGAATTATTAAGGGAGTTGTTAGTCCAAATTCCAAAGGGATGTATCATTATAACAAAGTATTGTCAATTGGTTACCATTATGGAATATAAATGTTCTTTATATGATGATATTATTGTTATACCAATGATTGAATGTGATATAATCCTCATTATGGATTTTCTTTTGGACCATGATGTGAAAATTTATTATAATAAGAAAGAGGTTACAATATTTGAAGATGATAAGGAATCCCTCATCTTTAGAGAAGAAACATCACCATCTAATTCTCATATATATCCACCCTAGTAGCTTTACTAAATTCAATTTTTTTGGGTGAAGTGAGTGAAATAACAATGTGTGAGTAAAGGTATGTAAAAATAGAGGATGTATCTAATTTTCAAGAATATGTTGATATGTTTCCAAAGGACATACCTAGACATCTTCCAGAATGAGAATTTTTGTTTTCTATAGACATAATTTCTGGTTCAACACCCATATCGAAGACCCCGCATATAATGGAAACTTTTGAATTAGTAGAAATAATGAAACAATTAGAGGAATTGTGTAATAAAGTATTTATTTTCCCTATTGTTTTCTAGGAGGATCCCATGTTCATATTGTTTAAATGAAAAATTTATCTATGAGGTTGTGCATTGGATACAAGGGGATCGATGTTATAACAACAACGAACAAGTATCCCCTACAACTCATTGATGATTTATTTGATAAACATAAGGGAAATCAATATTTTTCAAATATTGAGTTCTGATCAAGATATCATGCGTTGTGTGAAAAGAAGGAATACATTCCAAAGACAACATTTCGAAGAATGTTTGGGAATTAGAATTTTATAGTAATGCCTTTTAGACTAACTAATGCACCCTCTATTGTCATGGATCTAATGAATAGAGTTTTTGAGGAATATCACGATGAATTTGTCTTGGTATTTACTGATGATATCTTGGTATATTACATGATCTATGAATATCATGAAAATCTCAGTCACACTATTCTGAAAACTCTTACAAGAAATGAATATATGGGATGTTTACCATGTGTGAATTCTGGCAACAGGAGTTTTATTTTCCCTGGACATATTGTCTCCAAAGATGGAATCTCCACTGATCCTTCCATGATAAGGTAAATCCAATAATTGCATGAACCAACATCTACAACTAAGTTACATAGTTTAATTGGTATATTAGGTTACTATCAGTGTTTTTTCAATAATTTTTCCCAATTGGAAAACCCATTAACCAGGCTCACACGTAAAGGGGATAATTTTTTTTGGACAAAAGACGGTGAAGAATGTTTTGATGAATTGAAGATAAGATTATTAAATTAACCTTTCATGAATCCACCATAGGGGAATGATGGTTTTGTTATTTATATTGACACTACAATGTAATGACTTGGAAGTTTCCTTATTCATTATGATAGAGTTATTGCCTATGCATCACAACCGCTAAAAATTCATGAAAAAAATATACATCTCTTGATCTTGGGTTAGCAGCTCTAATCATTGCTGTGAAGATATAGAGACACTATCTTTAGGGTGAAAATGTGAGATATATACTTATCATAAGATATTTAATTATATTTTCTAACAGAAAGAACTCAACATGAGTCAAATATGATGGGTTGAACTACTCAACGATTATGATTGCTAAATACACTACCACTCGGGGAAGGAAAAAGAGGTGGTTGATGCTTTGATTAAAAAGGATCATGGAGTTATGATGAAGATTAGAGTTGAAAGGGATCATATGTTCATGGATCTAGTAATTATGGGTATGGGAATAATCATGGAATGTGAAACCAAAATACTTTTTCAATTGGTTTCCAAAACATATTTACTAGAAATCATAAAAAATTATCAGACTGATGATGAGGAGTTTCAAAATAAAATTAATGTTTTGAATGATGGTATATTGATTGAATTCATATATGATGATGAAATTCAGAAATTTGGGTGGAGGATTTGTGTTTCTGACATACTTGATCTAAAAAAGTTAATTGTTGGATGATGCTCACAGATCTAATTTATCTCTACATCATCGTATCACTAATATGTATAGAGATTTTAGGGTACATTTTTTGTGGGAAAAAATGAAGGGTGATACTACAGATTCTGTGTCGAGGTGTATGGTTTTTCAATAGGTGATGTGTAGAAGACAACATATTGTAGGGGTCATGAATCCTCTTCCAATACCTGAGTAGATATGGGATGATATTAAAATATGCCTTTCTCATAGGGCTACCAAAGACTCCTAGAAGGAACGATGAAATATGATTCATTTTTTATCTTCAAACCATGTTAGAATATTTTCATTCTATAAGGGATGATTTACCACTTGAACATTTATAAACACTATATATAAATGACGTTTGTAGACATTATGGTGTACCCCTATCGATTGTTTCTGATCGTGTTCACCATTTTACATCAAGATTCTAGAAATTTTTCCAGAAATCCCTAGATACTGAACATTATTTGAGAACTTCCAACCACCCTTAAAATGATAGGCAATCAAATCAAACTATTAAAACCTTAGAAGACATGTCGAGATATTTCTCACCTAACATTTAATCTATGTGGGATCAGTATTTTCCTCAGGTAGAATTTTTTTATAACAATAGATTCCATTTAAGTATTCAGATGGCACTATATACATTGTTATATGGAAAGAGATGTTCCACAACAACTTGTTAGGATAATGGTGGTTAAAGGAATCACGTAGGCCTATAACATGTTGAGGAAAGAATGGGAATGGTGTTGATTATCCAAATCCACATCAAAGCAGCTCAATGTAGGAAAATGATCAATGATGATAAGTGAAGGAAGGATTTGAAATTTCAAGTAGGACATCATGTTTTCATAAATGTATATCCAAGGGCCGGTGTTATATGATTAAGTATGATGAGTAAATTGTGTATCAGGTACATCATACCATTCGATACTCTAGAATGAATGGGACTTATAGATTACTATTTGAAAATTCCTCATAGACAATCCAATTTTCATGATGGGTTCCACGTATCACTATTGAGAAAATACATGCATGACCCAATGAATGTACACACCTATGATGAAATAGAACTGCAACCCAATATGTCTAATTGTGAAGAGCCTATTAGGACTATTAATACTGGAGAATAGGAGCTTAGAAACCAGATGACTCATCTTGTAAAATTTCATTTGAAAAACCATAATATTGAAGAGGCAATGTGGGAACTTGAGAAACATATAATGAAGAACCACCTGAATATTTTTACGTAGTAATATTCTAGAAATTTCAAGGATGAAATTATTTGAAGGTGGGAAGAATGTGACCGCCCAAGATTCCACATTATTCTTCTCTTTTAATACCAAAATATATTTCTATGTATGTAACTTCGAGTAGTAGCACACCATGACCAATCAAACTAGTTGTTTAAAAACCACTTATGACTTGTAATACCCACTTTCCTAAATTTTTTGAAAATTATTTTTCATGATTTACTATATTTTTTGATTGGAAATATCATAATTAGATTTGGGTGATTTTTTGGTATTTTTCTAAAACATTCACTTTTTGATAAATAGTGAAAAATATGCATTTTTGGTTAAAACATATATTTTATTTAAATAATTATTATACTTATTTTAATTTATTTTAATTTAAAAATTGATAGATAATACTTATATTATCCCAATTTAATTCATTGGAGTCATTTTATAATAATATTAGATATATAAAATTTTATTGAACTATTTAACGCATTTTACCCACCTTCTAGGAATATTTTAAAATTTGCATAAAACATAATTTTGCCACTTCTATGAATTGAATTTCAAATATCTTCCAGGAAAAGATGTAATTAGTATGTAAATTTTTTTTCAATAGGATGAAAATAATATTCTGTTAATGGTAACTTTTGAATTTTATTTACCACAGTTAAAAATAAGTAGGATAATTGATGGTATAAATGAGATTATAATTACCCCAAAACATGTCCTGATTTTATTAGATAAGTGTATTTGTTCCAAAATACACCATATGATTAAAATATGACTCTTTTTCATCAACATTGCTTATACTAAGACATTTAATTTAATTTATTTAAAGTAGAGTTAAAAGTGTTAAATTCAAAATGTAATAACTAAACCATTTTTATTATGAGGATATACATAATAAAAACTGACTATTGATATTCATTAGAAACATAAGAATATTTCCTATATCATTTTATTTTATTTTTTAATTTTTTATGAATTAAATAGTTAAATTTATTTATGACACAATAATGATTTCGTAAATACCTTAATAATGAAAGACAAAATAATTTATATTATAAATATTAAAATAAATTTTAATAGAATATTTTTATGCCATAAACTAATTTTCAAGGTGAATATGGAATGTTAGTATGTATTAAATGTATTTATTTTGAATTAATCATGTTGTGATCAATTTAACAAAAAAATAAATAATAATGTGACAATTCACATAAATGAGTTTTTAAAACAAATACTATTTTATTAAATGATATAATATTCCTAAAAATATAGGATTCAAAAAATGTACTTAGATAATGATATATATCTCATTATTTGACAACTTTATATTATATTTTAATTTTATAGTATCTATATTAACGATGTAATATAAAAATACAAAAAGACGTGTTAAAAATTAAACTATTTTACAAAGAGTTAAATCATAAATATAAGAATTATATTGTAACAAAAACTAGTCTAAAACCTATTGGTTTAGATTATTTCTACCCATATACCCCTTATCCTAGAAATAAATTCTTGTTGATTTTTTTGAAACAGAAAATGATTTTATAATAAATTAATATTTTAATTTTTTCCAAAAGTTCCCCTCACCTATCTTATAAAATGGTACATCGCCTTCTCTTAAATTCACACCTCAAAAACTATTTGGGCCAGCAAAACCCTACTCAAATCTTTATACAGCTACCCTCACTTCATCTTAGATGCCTTACATGATCACAAATCCAACCTATGGAGCACTTATGTTCAAATTAAAAGTAAGCACTTGATGAAGAGGCAATTATTTCATCACCTCTTTCAATGTTCTTTTATTCTTCCATTTCCACTTTCATTGTTGTTTCCATACAAAAATTACATCTCCAGTACCTAATTCATACTGATATGTTATTATAAATATTGTACAACCATAATCATTATTCTATCCATCCTATAAATTACAATGTCACCATACTTGTGTACATATGGATTACAATATCTACATCGTGGTGTAGTTTTATATTCGACAATAATTTTTTTGGATGGGTATAATAATTAGTAAAACTATTATAAATAATAAATATAACATGTTAATTTTTCTGTGAATATAATATAACATCCAATTACATATAATTTCAGTATAAATATAATAATATTGTCTCTCGTGCGTACGTACAACTTACCGTCTCCACGACGTGATGTGATTTCATTCCCCATCGTCACTATTCGAGAATAATTTTCATTTGATGATTAAAAACAATGTTTAGGAAGTTAATATCATTTTGGTTATGAATCAAATACATCCTATCCATAACAAACTTGACATATATAACAAAATTTATAAAGGAAAACTAATCATTTAACACCCAAAACAATGAGACTACTGAAATATTGATAACAAAGAACTATTAAAAGAAAATATATGATATCATATTTATGAATGTGTTTCTTGAATACATTAATAAAAATTATTTAAAAATTATAAAGGAGTTTGACATACCCTATACTAAATAATATTTCAAGGTAAGGGTAAATTTTATAATCTCTTTATTATTTGAGGTTTTTTATATGTAAGTCTCTACTAGGAATTCATTATCATCAACATCCGTGTTTATTAAAAATTTATTTCAAAACATTTTTAAAACTTCATATACTATGGGTTAATGTATTTTATACCCTTTTTGAATTTTTATTAAAAATATTTAAACAAATTATTCAATCATTTTCCAAACAGGATAGTTTATGAACTTTTTGACAAATTGAGGTATGAATGTTTTTTTAACTTATATGGCAGGTGTGGATATTTTCCATAATTGTAGAACTTTCAAAGCATCCCTAAACTGCTTATAAGAATATTCTCAAAATAAATCTTTTCTTTTAAAATTATGTGACTGTTAAATGATTTCAATGTAGAAAGAGATATTTCACTCAAATAGTGTTTGGATTGATTACATCTATGTCAAAAACCATTGATGGATTTTACATTTGTTTGAAGTTTATTTAATATAATACATTCTTCATTATTGTATTGATGGTTTTGTTATATGTTTGACTATTGATGCTCTATTTTTATAACATTTATGGTTTATGGTTAATGTATTAACATTTCATATGCTAGTTTTAATACAAATTATTATGTCATGTTTCATCCTTTTAATATGAGGAATACATTAGACATATTATGTGATGGTATGGGCCCACTATATCCCCTCAATGCATCTATATGTATCACGACACAAACTAGTGTCTTGGCCTAATGCCTTGACAATATTTTTATTTTTATTCTCAGTATGTGGCCTTGACTATGTTGTTATGATGTCCAGAATTATGCATTCCATCATTAAGAAATTAGCTATTAATATTACATGTGATTATTCAAATAGTAGATTATCCTTGTGAATTAGTAAATCACATTATTTGAATTATCATTTAAATATTATGCTTATGTTTATGTTTAAAAGGCATGTGTTTTTTCTTATACATTTCCTTAATTGTTTATACTTTTTTTGGATAGATTACTCTATATTGTTATCCTTAATAAGTATCTAAGCTCGCCCATTTCTTTGATTTTATTTTTCCCAGGATGCGAAATAAGTATATTGCGATTGAACTACAGTGATATGACATGTTATATGAGTGTGTTCTAAGGATACACAATGTTTTTTCCATTCATCAGGTAATGTAATACATGTGTATGTATTTAGTACTTCTA
The DNA here is from genome assembly GCA_963277665.1 of Viscum album. NCBI lineage: Eukaryota > Viridiplantae > Streptophyta > Magnoliopsida > Santalales > Viscaceae > Viscum > Viscum album. The sequence goes on from OY728151.1 coordinate 1,424,067,331, forward strand.
AGGCTGCTAAAATGATCAGTCTTTCGAGATTTTCTCTATTGTGATCATTCCAATGTTATGTTATAATGAACCGACTCTGTGTAACTAAGGTCAGGGGATTACAGTTGGTATATGAGGATGTTTTTTTATAAATCATAGAACCTATATTTAGAAAAACTCTGATTAGAGAACATTTCCCTAAGACAGTCATTGAGGATTAGTATATAAGAACATCTAAAAAATTTTGTAATGTAGATATTATATGTGTTTTCCAAGTAAAACATCCCTGCCTAAATACAACAAGTGGACGTGGTTCTGACATATTTGTACCTAGCAGTAAAAACGACGATGAGGAGTTTCAGGATTGACCCGGGGTATCTTGGTACACAACAACGGACCTTACTATGTACCTAGTTTGACACTCTCAGGGGATATGCTTAGGACAATTCACAGTTTCACTAAAAACCATTATGAAGGATTTTTTAGTAAGTAATTCCCCATATAAAATATTTTAATGGATTATATGAAAAATGGTTCAATTTATGTTATTTATTTTAGAAGTTTGGAATTGTGTATTACAATTCAAAAACAATCCTAGTGTATGCAATCGTTTAGAAATGGAACATAGTGGATGGAATGGAAACTGTATTAACCCACATAATCAGTGTGGGGATTTCCCATATACTCAAGTTAATTATTGTGGTGCTAGTGATTAAACTAGTACTGAACTACTTATATCCATACCGAGACAACTCACTCATGATATTAATAATAACATTACCTGTATAGATCACCATGATGAATAATTTAGATGATCAATGTTAAACAATTTCATGAGGAAAATACCACCATCATTCAATGAGACTAAAAATATTTTTGTATCTAAGAAATGCATAAGTTTATTAGAAAAAACAATTCATGCTTTGGGGAGTAGTTAAAGGGAAAAAGATGTCATGGAATTTATCACCTCACAGTAGATATATATCAATGGTGGTCATTAAATCAAAAAACAAAAGAGGATGAAGATGTATCAAATTTGGAATTAAGGGATTTTAATTATATTTTCATAAAAAAATAATTCCTCAGGAACATTGAGTAGATATGGAAAGACAATTTCTGAGTCTGTGGAAAAAAGCAGATAATATTTTCACAATGTATGAGACTAACATTACAAGGCTAGAAAGGCATGCTGCCGATTATATACGTAACCCCGTATGTAATATTTATCGATTCATTAACGGGTTAAAACTATTTCTCCATCGATCATTAGTATCACAATCCTTCCATCGTACTAAGATATTTTCTCATGTTCTATCAAGAAAAAAATTAATTCTCTATGTCTTATGACTTTAAAGTGAATAAATAGAAAAAGGGATTCGCAGAAGAATCCAAAAAAATAAATAAGGGGAGGATTGGGAAAATTTTAGTTTCCATCATGCTGTAATTGTGGGAACAAACACCCTGGTACATGCCTAAAGGGGAAGGGAGTTTTTTATAAGTGTGGAGAAAAAGGCCACCAAGCTCATGATTGTAAGGGGGGTTAATTGGCTGACAATGTTAAATTCTACAATAGTAACGAAATGGGGAATTATGAAAATGAATTTCCTAAGGGTCAAGGAAACTGAACTCAATAAATAACAAGGGAACCAAGCCAAGATTATGTGATCACAACTACTGTGGTTGATGTTCTGAAAGACGCGGTGGCCGGTTGTTTAATCATTTCCCCAAAATTATCCAATGATTTATTTGATTCTGGATCATCACATTCATTCGTATCTTCCTGGTTTTCCAAGAAAATTATATATTCCCAATTTTAATTATTAAGGGAGTTGTCAGTCAAAACATCTAATGGAAGTATCATTGGAATAATTTTTTTTCAATCATATACCATTATGGAATATAAAAGATTTATATCTTCTGATCTAATTGTCATACCTATGATTAAATTTGACATAATCCTCATTATGGATTGGATTTCAGACCATTATGTGATAATTTTTTTTGAAGAAGGAGGAGGTTTCAATTTTTGATGATGATAATAAAATCCCTAATAATTATAGCAGAAACAACACCATCTGATTCTCATATAGATCGACCACTAGTATCTTTACTAAATTTAATTATTTTGGGGGAAGGGAGTGAAATAACTATGTGAAAGGAAAAGAATGTACAAATACAGGATGTAACTGTTGTTCAAGAACATGATGATGTGTTTCCAATTAATTTACACGGATATCCTCTAGAAAAGGAATTTGAGTTTTCCATGGACATAATTCTTGGTTCAAGACCCATATCAAAGAGCGATTATAGAATGGCCAATGTGGAATTTTTAGAACTAATGAAAAAACTAGAATTATTGACCAAAAATTGATTTATTTTCCCTAGTATTTCTTATTGGGTAGCACATACTCTCTTTGTAGAGGTGAAATATGGATCAATGAGGTTATACATTGGCTATATGGGGATCAATTCTATAATAATAATGAACAAGTATCACCTACCACTCGATGATGATTTATTTTATCAACTTCATGGAGCTAAATATTTTTAAAATTTTGACCTTTGATCCATATATCATGTGTTGTGCGTGAAGAAGTAATACATTCAAAACACAATATTTCGAACCACGTATGGGCATTACGAGTTTAGAGCAATGCCTTTGGGACTGAATAATGCACCCTATGTTTTCATGGATCTATTGAATAGAATATTAAAGGAATATCTTGATTTCATTATAGTGGTATTTATTGATTATATTTTGGTATAATCCAAAAGCGTTTATGATCATGAAAAGAACTTGCGCACTATTCATAAAACTCTTAGAAGAAATAAATTATATGTAATGTTTAGGAAGTATGAATTCTTTCTTCAAGGGTTTTATCTTCAAACACATATTTTCTCTAAGGATGGAATCTCCATTGATCCTTCATGGACTAGGGAAATCCATGAATGGCTAGCACTGACGCGTATAAATAACATATGCAATTTAATAGCTTTATCATGTTACTATTGGCGTTTTGAAATGAGTTTTTCCTGATTGGATATCCCATTAACCAAGATCACATGTAAATGGGATGAATTTTATTGATAAAAAGGGTGTGAAAAGTGTTTTGAATAATTTTATATATGATAAGTCAATTATCCAACATTGACTCTACAATCAGGAAATGATAGGTTTTTTATTTATAGTGATTCTTCAAAGAAAGAACATTATTGCGTCCTTATGAATAATGATAGATTTATTAATATGCATCACAAAAATAAACATTCATGAACAATATTATCCCAATCTTGATCATGATTTAGTTGATGTAATATTTCTTCTAATGATATCGAGACACTATATCTATGGTTAAAAATGTCATATATATACCAATAATAAGAGTTTTAAGTATATTTTCTCATAGAAAGAACTCAACAAGAGGAAAAGGTGATTTCTTGAACTACTCAAGGAGTATGATTTAACAATACACTACCACCTAGGGAAGACAAATAAGGTGTCTGATGCTTTGAGAAAAAATTATTCTGGATTTCTGAACAAGATGATATTTGAAAAGGATCCTATGTTCATGGGTCTAGTAAAGATGGATATGGGAATAATCATAGAAGGTGAAACATCAATACTATTTCAAATGGTTGAAAAATCATATTTACTAAAAAGGATAAAAAGATATCAGAATAATGAATAGGAGTTTCAAAATAAAATTAAACATGTGAATGATGGGAGATTAATTGAATTCGTATATAAAGATGGAATTTTGAAATTTGGGAGGAGGCATAGTGTTGTCGACATAACTGATCTAAAAAGGGAATTATTGGATGATTATCATAGTTCAAATTTTTCTATACACCCTGGTAGCACTAATATGTATAGAGATTTTAAGGATCAATTTTGATGGGCAACATGAAGATGAATATTGTTTATTATTTGTTAAGATATATAGTTTTTCAATAGGTGAAGGATGGAATACAACATCATGGAGGAGTAATTCAACCTCTTCCCATACCTGAGTGGAAATGGGATGATATTACTATTGACATTTTCATAGGGCTACCAACGACTCCTAGAAGGAATGATGCAATATGAGTCATTTTTGATCATCTTACCAAGTCATAAAACTTTCTTCTTATAAGAGATGATTTAAAACATGAATGTTGAACAATACTATATATTAATAAAGTTTTAAGACATCATGTTGTACCCCTATCAATTGTTTCTGACCATGATCCATGTTATACATCATGATTCTAGACTAGTTATTAGGAATTCGTAGATACTGAACATCATTTGAGAACTTCCTACTACCATAAAAGTAATGGAAAAATAGAATGGACTATTCAAACCTTAGAATACATGTTGAGATCTATCTCACATGGCTTTCAAGGTATGTGAGATCAGTATTTAAGTTTGATATAATTTTCCTATAATAGTATTTTCCATTAAATTATTCATATCGAACTATATGATGTTTTATATGGAAATAGATTTCCTACACGAACTTGTAGGGATGATGTTCATGAAAGAAATCTCAAAGGCCTAGAACATGTTAAGGAAAAAATGGAAAAGGAGAAGATTATCGAAAGCCACATCAAAGAACAACAACTATGGAAAATAACCTATACGGATAACCAAATGAAATATTTGGAATTTTATGTAGGATATCATTTTTTCCTGATGGTATCTCCATGGAAGGGTTTTATACAAATCTGTTAGAAGTGTAAATTAAGGCCTAGGTACATTGGAACATTAAAAATTCTAGAACGAATTGGAGTTGTAACTTACCATTTGGAAATGCATCTATGTCCATTCAATGTTCATGTTGTGTTCCATGTATCACTGTTGAGAAATTACATTCCGGACCTAATGCATGTACTCAACTATGAATATATAGAACTGATATCTGATGTATCTTATTATTAAGAGCCTATCAGGATTCTTTATTCTTGAGAACATGTGTCGAGAAACCAAATCAGTCTTATGGTAAAAGTTGTTTATAGAATCTATAAATTGGAAGAGGAAATTTGGGAACTTGAAGAACTTATGATGAAGAACTACCCAAATATTATTATGTATTAATATTCTAGAAATTATGAGGAAAAAATTATTTGAAGTAGTGATGAATGTAACACCCCATTCATCCATTGTAATCTTCTCTTTGAATAATACAATAGCTTGATTTGTATGCAAATTAGAGTTCTAGCACACCACGACCAATCAATCTAGCCATTTAAAAAGCATTTATGATTATTAATTCCCAATTTTGAAAATTTAATAATTTTTATTTTTCAAAATGGACTTCATTATTGGATTTTTAATATCAAACATAGATTAGGGTGATTTTTTGGAAATTTTCTGAAAGCGTGAAATTTTCTATGAATTGTGAAAACCACTACGTTGTTATTTAAAACCGAAATTTTATTTATATAATAATTATTATTATTTAAATTTACTTTAATGTCAAAATAGATTTGTAATACCTATACTAGTCCAACGTAATTCATTTTATTTATTTGATAATAATATTAGAAATATAAAATTTTATTGAACTATGTATCCTCTTTTACCAACCTTCTAGGTACATTTGCAATTTTTCAAAAAATGTAATTTTCTCACTTTTGTGAATTGAATTTTAGAAATATAATAGAAATTGTTTTCTTCAGTAAGTAAACTGTGTTTCAATATGATTTGAATAATTTTTGTTGAAATTTATCTTTTGAATTTTATTTACCGTGGCTAAAAGTAAATTGGGATATTAAAGGTAAAAATGATATTAAAATTACCACAACACATGTGCTAATTCTATTTTATAAGTGTATATAGACCAAAATAAACCTTATAAATAATATATGATCCACATCTATTATATTTGGAAATTCATAATATTTTATATAAAATTGAGTTAAAAATGTTAAATTCAATTTTTAATTAAAAAAATTTAATATGGGGTAATCGAAAAGATAAATTCAACTATAAATAAAAATTTAAAAGGTAAAATTATATCCTACGTCATGGTATTTTATTTATAATTTTTAGATATTATATAATTAAATTTATTAATAAAACAATGATGATGTAGTAATTACCTTATTAATGAAAGATTAAAATCATTGAAATTATAAATATTAAAATATATGTAAATTGAAACATTTTATGCCATAAACGAATTTTTTGGGTGAATATGACATGTTAGGATTTATTGAGGTTATTTTTTTCTATGTAGTCATGTTCATGTCACATTAACCAAAAATACTAAATAGTGTCAAAATTGACATAAATAATTTTTAAAACAAATACTATTTTATTAAATGATATAATAATCATAAAAATCTAATAATCATCCAAAAGACATAGATAATGTTAGATATGTCATTAATGAACCACTTTATGTTCTCTTGGCATTTTATAGCTATATATTAAACATGTAATATAAAAATAGAAGAAGACATGGTAAAAGGTAAACTATTTAACTAAGACTAAAATCCAAGTGATGAGGTCAATATGGTGACATAAACTTGTATAAAACATATTGGTTGAGATTATTTAGACCCATACCCACCTTATCCTTGAACTAAATCCATTTTTTTCTATTATAAACCTAAAATTAATTTATAATAAATTAATATTTCATTATTTTCTTAAAGTGCCTCTCACATCTCTTATAAATGTGTACATCCCATTATCTGAAATTCACACATCCAAATCCATTTGTCTTGGAACACCCCTGATAAAATATCCTACCAAATACACTCAAACATAATCTATAGGCCTTACTTTGATAAGAAATCCAACCTTTGTTTCCCTTTTTTTCAAACTAAAAAGAAGCACCAGAAGAAGAGGTAATTATTTCATCACCTCATTCAATGTTCATTTATTCTTCCACTTCATCATTAATTATAGATTACATAAAAAATAATATCTCCAGTAACTTCTACATACAAATATGTTATTATAAATATGGTAAAATCATATTCATTATTTTATCCATCTTATGAATGACAATGTCACCATACGTTCTAACGTACAACTTACCATCTCCACGTTGTGGTGTAGTTTTTTATTCAACACATAATTTTTTTGGATGGGTATAATAATGAGTATAATTTATGTAAATAATAAATATAAAATGTTAATGATTGTGTGTATATAATATACCATCCAATTCCATACTATTTCTCCATCAATATATTGATATTTTCTCTCATGCATATGTACGGCTTACAGACTGCCCGATGCGATGAGATTTTATTCCACATCATAACCATTCCAGAATAATTTTCACTTTATGAATAAAAATAATGATTAAGAACTTAATTTAATTCATGATGTTAATAAAATACATCCTATCCATTACAAACATGACTTACAAAAGAAAACATATAAAGGAAAATAAATCAGTTAACACCCAAAATATTGATATTACTGAAATATTATTAACAAAGAAGTATTAGAAGATCATATAAGATATCATATTTATGTATGAGGTTATTTTATAGTTTAATTACAATGAAATAACCATTATACAGGTGGTTAACATACCTTTAATTAAGGAAATGTACTAGTTAAGGGTTAATTTTACAGTCCCTTTACCATCAAAGGATGTTTATATATAAGAATTTATTGGAACTTCTTTTCCATCGATATCTGTGGTTGTTAAAATTGTATTTCAAAACATTTTTACTATTTCCTAGACTATGGGTTAAATTATTATATACGCTTTATTTACTATTTATAATATATTTCGAGATGAATCTTTCTGTCGTTCTCCAAACAAGGTACTTTATGACCATTTTAAAAAATTATGGTAAGAATGTTTTTTAACTTATACAGAGGGTGAATCTTTTTTCCGCCATTGTAACACTTTCAAAGATTCTATTACAAGCTTATGAGAATATTTTGGAAATGAATTTTCATTTAAAGTTATTTTATTGTTAAATGATTTTGAAGTAGCAAGAGATATTTCACTCAACTAGTGTTTGGATTGATTTCATATATGTAAACATCCTATGTTGGATTTTATGCTTGTATGAAGTTGATTTATTGTAATAAAATCTTCCATATTGTATTGAAGGTTTCGTGATATGATTGACTGTGGATGTGATATTTTTATACCATTCATGGTTTATGGATAATGTATTTACATTTCATATTATATTTTTAATACGAATATTTATGTTATGTCTCATCCTTTTAAGATGAGGAATTCATTAGACATAGTAAGTGATGGGTGGGGCCTACTAAGCCCCTAGATGCATCGGTAGGTCTAATGAGACAAACTAGTGTCTTGGAACAATGACTTAACAATATTTTTATTTGTAGTCTTGGAATGATGCCTTGACTACGTGGTTACGATGCCCGAAATTATGTATTCCATCATTATGAAATTAGATATTGATATTACTTGTGATTATTAGTCTAGTAGAATATCCATGTAAATAAGTAAATGGGATTATTTTATTTATCATTACAATATTATACTGATTTTTGGGTATAAAAGTCTTGTTTTTTAGTCTTATACCTTTCCTTAAATGTTCATGCTTATTTATGATAGATTTCGCTATATTTTTATCCTTATTGGGCATCTAATCTCACCCCTTTATTTTGTTTTATTTTTCCCAGGATGAGATAAAGAATATTATGGTTCAACTGAAAGGATATGATAACATATATGAGTGTGTCATAAGGGGACACGTTGTTTTTTTATTTTCATAATGTAATGTAAAACTTGAGTATGTATGTAGTACTTTCAAGGCTCTTAAACTGATCTGTTTTTTGGGACATGATCTCTTGTGATCATTCCAATGTTATGTAATAATTCACTGACTCTGGGTAACTATGGTCGCTGCCTTACAATTTCTGTATGAATTTTTTTAAATACCAACCTCACATATATTTATATGATTAGGTATCCAATAAATGAATGTTATAATAGAATCGTTTACCATTTGAATATATAGATCATCAAGTGGAATATGAATCTCAATATTCATCACTTGAATTAACTTAATCCATGCTATATTTTTATATACTACGAGTTATATATTTTTTATCTTATCTTTGTTTATATTATACACAGTAATTATTAAAACTGAGAACTCGTACTCCCGGATCCAGTTCAAAAATCCCTAGATTTTGATTCTCAGCTTTAATGCTGATACCTATAACCCATCTTTTTTAGAAAAATAATTAAAACATCAAATGGATAACATGGGTCACATACATACTTGAGGACATTATAGTTTCAGAATCTTATATAATTATTGAAATATCATACATAAAAAACTCATGTCATCTTGGATTGTATAGTTTTCAAAGGTACATTTCCCCCATTTAACAAATTTTTGTTAATATTACATCATCAATCTTCATCATTTTCATATTAGTTATAGAAATAAATCATTATATAGGAGTCATTAAAACACAGGAAAAATGAAACATAAAAAGGAGTAGCTAAAAAACTCACTATGGGTAACAAAATAATTAACAATTAAATTTCATCAACAAACATAAGAGTGCATAAGGGATTGAGGAATTAATAAAAGTGTATGATAGAATCATAAAATAACTCATACCTATCAATAAATATACCATAAAATATTATAACATGGGAAATCATGTCTCATTTGAATCAGTAATCTTGAGCTATGTGATATCAATCTCAATCATTAGAAACCATATAAACATATTAAAATATATAAACACATAAATGTGCCTATAGAAATATTTATACATTTCATACATATAAATGTAATAACCATGTGGTCGACTACCATTCAAGTAACACCTAAAAATGGACTAAACATAGAGCCTAATTCCATACCAAATTCATTTTACTTCCATCACAGAGCCACCTATCATTGATCAATCACGGAACCATCAATAATTGGTTTATTATGCACGCTCCTCTCAATTTTCAAAGTACCATTGCAATATAATCAGACATAATTCACCATTGGAAAAAAAATATTTAATAAAATTGTATTTTAAACATGATTAACCCATTGAAAGGAAATGGGATAAATGAAAATCTCTTAGAATCAAACACAATCCATGCAAGGAATTAAGGATGATGGAATCAATAAAAAATATATCTAGTGAAGATAAGTAACGAAATTGGTTATTGATGTTGATGAATGGAAATACCATTAAAATATCATTAAATCATTATTATGGAAATTAAAATTTTTATATTGAAATTAATTATAAAAATCCTTTTCAATGAAAATAAATTTTGAAAAAAATTTAAATAAAGAGTAAAATTTTAAATAACAAAAGGATATTTTCATGAAACTATTGTGGGTAAATAAAAACATTCCATACAAGGTAAAATTAAAATTTTTTCATGGTAAAAAAGTTATTAAAATTCCTTGTTTGGAAATCAACAAGAATATTCCATTGAAAAAATTTATAAAATAAAAAGGGTAAAACTAACATAATAAATAATTATGGAATGGTGAGAAACAATTTTGAAAACATTTTAAGATAAAATTATTTTTATAAGAAAACAGGTTGTCTGGTTAAAGTGGGAATGATGTCAGTTTTTCATAAAAATATTTTATAATGAATTTTGAGTAAAAAAGAGTAAAGAATGGTAGTAATACTTGAAAAGGAATTTAATTACTAGACGAGATGAAAAATAATTGATTAATATAAAAATAATCAAATTTTCTAATGGAAATGTAATATCATGGAAATTATTCTTGTGGAAAATAATCATTAGACTTTCCAAATCATGACATACAACATTAAAGAAATATATCTATTAAACACTTTAAAGTAATTAAAATAAATTTAAAATATAATATAATTAAAATAATTAACTTCATTTCATAAATATAATAGGTTATGTACATACACCGTGTAAAAGAATATATGTGTATAACATATCAAATTTCTCAAAGATGTAAATTGTCATAAATGTCCATTAACATTATGGTACCACTGAAACTATAAATGACACAAAATAATGATCATTTAATCCATAATTATAATAACATTAAGAAAAATTAATTCATGATATTATATAAATAAATTATTATATAAACAACACAAAATAAGTAAGTGGTGAGCACGACATTTATCTCATAGGTGCAAAATGTGAGATGAAAATCCATTACAACTTGAGTCACTTTTGAATATTGAGATCAATGAATGAATAAATTCAATGAAAATAATTTATACCATGCAATAAATAAAATTCATGATATACATGTCATAGGATTTTTATATACACCATATAAAAGATAATAGGTTCATAGCAACACATTATGCATCAATGAAATGAAATTGAGATGAAATCTCTTACCTCGAATATGAATTCTATCATGTGTATTTATATTGATGAATAATATAATTTTGTTACCTATAACCATGATTAAGAACCATTTTCATATTTATCAATACATTTATTTCACTTATTACAATGTTTTACCCAACTATTTCAACAATAATGATTTCATTAGTTGTTTTTGGCAAAATTCAGTTAATCTTTCCAGAAGAACATTGGTAGGTGTAATATGGTCAAAGGGGTTATTATATAAAATCTCTAGAATAATAATAATGAAATTTTTATCAAATTTATTATGAAGTATACTTTTTTAACCAATCAGGAATTATGGTTTTTAAAAACAAACCATCATTACAATCATGGAGATGATAGGTCGTATATATACATGAGTAACGTCCCCATTTTTCAATAATCATTACAGAAATAAGTTAAGTAAAAATAGTACATATAAATTGAAAATTATATCATCAATACAATTATATTTAATCATATATTATTATATATATATAATTATTTTGATTTAAATGGAATCACATCATGTCGAGGAGGCGGTAGTCCACAAGTAAATGAATGACATTTTCACTTTTTAGGTGTGCGAAAGGGTAATAAATAATATGTTATATTATACTTCAATAAAAGTAATTATGTCCTGAATATAATATATAAATATATATATTATATTCTATTAGATTATTAAAACCATCCTTTATACATTCCATGTATTGCATGAACGAAGCACATCACTTTGAGGAGGTGGTAATCTACACCTCCACAAACACAAATATCATATTTACAAAAAATTAAAAGTATAATGTTATTCATTATAAAAGAATTATAAATGATTATATAAATAATAAATTTAATAAATAACATATATAAATATATATTCCAACATAATTACCCCAATGAGAGGCGTTAAAGGAATAATGAACAATCGTTATTTTGTGAGGTGGTAGTTCATCATAATCCTAAACAATGTTATTGCTACCCATTAGATGGAGTGTTTGTAACAGTATTCTTCAAAAATATCAAACAAATCTCAATATATTTAGTATAATTTTTTTATATAATTAGGTAATAATAATATATGAGTATGTGGAGAATGAATACAAAAATAAAGAGCTTGAGAAAATATGTAACATCTTCTACAGGTAACACTTTTTGGTTTTCAACAAAGGGCTTTCATGGATTGATTATTGCCAAAGGTGAGGAATATATGTTCATGGTATTTTTATTTAGGAGAAGTTTTGGTATATATTATTTGAGACAATGTGGCTCGATATGTGTTAAGATGTGGGTAGAGAGGAGGCCCTTTATAACAAAGGATATGTGGCACTCTTGTAAATTTTTGGATAAGGGATTCCACCCAAATTTTTACAATTTAAAGCAGATAAAAAAATATACTGATATCAAAAACGTTGAGGATAATGTCGAAATATGACTATATGATGAATTTTGGAGATGTTTTAGATCATTTTGGCCCTTAAGTTGATGGGTTAGTCCCTTGTTCAATTTAATTTGACCGTAATATTCAAAATTAATTTTAATTATATTCACTAATTTTTTTGGACAAAAAATATGTTTAAATTATATTAAACTAAAAATTATTATGATTCTAAAAATTGAATCCATATTTTCTAAATTCCATTCACATATGTTTTATAAATTAATTTAAATTTAATCACACAGATGGGATGGAAATATAGAGTTTTTAAACTAAAACCATTGAAACGTTTTATATGTATTTATACATAATGTCAATGTGAAATTGATTACAAAAACAAAAATTGGATTAGTTGATAAATATTTGATATAATTTGACATAAAAACCCCATTAATATTTAATTTATCACTATTAAAAAGTAAGATGATTAACATTCTTTAACAATAAAGAAACTATTTTTCAGTATTCATTAAAAACATAAATGTCACAAGTAAATATAATTTATTTTATCATATTAAATTGATAAAATATTAAACAATTCTATTTAAAATAGGTTCTCTATTAATTGGAGGTAAACATGCATTAATAATTTTTTTTGTTTTTATGCATAAAATATGCTTTGTTATTATCTTTTATTTATATATTCTATTTAAGGAATATAAAAAACAATTACGTGAATATATAATTATATATAAAATTAATATAAATGAAAATTTGTAATTAATTAAATTTGTTAGTGTAAAATAGCGTTTTGAGCATGAAAAATGTTTTCCATAAGATTATTCCATTTATAGTCAATTAGTTATTATATTCATTTGTAATTAATTTGTAACTAATGAATTAATTTTATAATTATGTAAACAATATATTATCTAATGTTAGTCAACACAATTCATATTCTCTAATATTAATGGTTTGGATAACTCTTATTATATTAAAATATAATATTTTAATAATATATTTTTGTTTGTTTAAAATGTGGTTTTTCAAGTAACACAAGCTATTGAACATGGTAGTTATTTCATGCAAATAAATATGACATACTATTTTCATACATTTCATTCTATATAATAGTATTAATTTATTTGAAATATAAGTTATATTAAAATTAATTAGGATATTATATTCTATTATGTTCTTGTTGATGCATTTAATATAAGATAAACTATGTATTTCATGTGACATAATAGATTAATGAATTTTTATTAATTTGAATGTATATAATTCCCAACATCTCAGTATGTTAATTCCTCCCCCTTAAAATGAATTTCTCCCTTGAAATGCATCTTGGTTATAAAATGAATAACATTTCTAGAACACCATTTTTTAAACCCACATCACAAAAAGTGTTAATGAAACATAGTCATAAAAATGGAATGTGGAAAACATAAAGGACATATTATGTTAAAAATTACATTCCCTCAAACAATGGAAAACATAGTTGGGAATGAAGGAAATGCATAAATAACTACATATGGTAATTAAGTTCATCAATAACAAACATATAATGATCAGTGGAATGTTAAAGAACTCAAAAATATAAAAAATTGATGTACAAAAAAACCTTCGGTTCATTAGAATTGAAGTTATTATGATAATAATTTTTTCTTCAATATCCTTCTCATCAATCTGAATATTTATATTAAAATATATTCTAATATGAAATATACTTAAGTGGTTATTATAATTTCATCCATTAAACAATTTGCACAATGTTATCATCTTTTCTTTCTAAATAATGAGTATTCGAGAAGAAGTTTTATTTCTTGATGTACTGAAATAAATTAATAAATACCACATACACCTAAATGGGATATCCAAGGTATTCATTTAGTGTTTATGGATTATCAAAAACTAGAAAAATTTAGCACAAGGTAAGATAATTAGAAAATTTAGTAAACCATAAAATGATACACTAACCATAAATATTCACTAGTAATAGCTAGATCTGAAACTGAATTATTCCAAAAATAACTATCCTTCTGTTTTTTTAATTAATTCCTAAATAATATTTAAACCCACATATTAAAAGGATTCGATCATATATTCTTCTATGTTAAGAAAACCATTATTCCTCAGATAAAATACAATATATTTTCAACATAATTTTTATTATTTAGCAATGAAACAATTTATATGAAATCAGAAATCATAGAGGCCAGTGGTAGGCATTGCACTCTTGTCATCCTTCAATTGTTAGTTCAAACATTTGACCTTTCCAAACATGATGGGTTTTCACCTATCCTTCATGTCGTCCATTTTTGAAATAATCATTAAAAACAAATTCTCCCGTAGAAAACTTCATGTGGATAATTGGGGTAAAAAATCAGATATAACAAAAAATCTCCAAAATACAATTTAGGAGATATTATCTTAAAACATCAAATGGTTTTGTAATAATTTCAATTTATCATAATCTGTAAGCTTGTGTAGCTATGATAGTATCCCCAACTCTTAAGATAACATCACATTAAAACATCCAACTCTGAAGAGTTATCTAAACCAACCTTTTATACTAACTATAATAGCCCAGAACCCGCACTCCCCGATCTTATTCTGAAATCTTAATCATTACATTCCTGACTGTGATATAGATAACAATGAGGAAAATTTTTATTTCTAATAATTACATCATAAATTGGAGAACACGGGTCACATACATACTACATGACCTCTTAGGTTAATTGTTTTAGAAAATTAGGAAAAACTCCTACGTATACAAATCTTATAAAATTGGACTCATTAGACTTCGGGAGAATATTTATCTCATCTAAACCATCTTTTTTATTTCATAGTAGGTCATCTACATCATCCTTCTGATATAATTTAGAGACATAAATCGTTCAACATCATTTCTAAATACTGGGGAAAAGGAAACATAGGATGGGTGAGCTCAAACACTCAGTAAGGGTAATATAACCATTAAAAATTAAATTTAATCCATAAGCATAAGAGATCAGAAGGGAATTATGAATTAATAATAATATATGAGAGAATTATAAAAAATCATACCCATAAGTACCTAGAAAGTCGAATATGGAACACAGTAATGTAATGAGTCATTATAATCAATAGTCATGATCCTTGTGTTATGAATATTGATCATTATAATCATTTTAAACATAAAGAGAGCATAAATAAACACATAAAGGTAGCATGGGAAATAATTATACATTTGACCCCAATTAATGGAATAAATATGTGGTCATCATCCATACATGTTACTCTAACAAATGTAATAGCCATACAACTTACTTACAAACCTAATGCATTGGGGGGATATCACAAATCCACCAATCATTAGACTATCATGGAACCACCGAACATTGGTTTATAATGTGACCACCCATAAATTGTCCAAGTCCCATTGAAAAATCATCACACATAATTATCCAATGTAATTTAAATGGGTTGAATAACAATTACTTCGAAACAGGACTAACCTATTGAAAGGATATGGGTTAAATAAAAATATTTTAAAAAAAACATATTACATCCAAGGAATTAATGAAGATATAACCAATACAAAGTATCCCTAGTAGAGGATAAATAACAATAAGGGTTGTTGATGAAGATGACGGAAAATACCTTTTATAACAACATTAAACCATTCTTGAGGAAAAAATCCATATGAAATTGAAAAAATTCTAAAAATAATTATAATTGAAAATGACGTTTGAATTTTTTTTAAATGTATCCTTTATAAAAATAAATGTAATATTTCAAGAAATGATTGTGGGTAAATTCATTCATGTCATACTAGGTAATAATAAATTTCCTTTTTCATGGTTAAAATATTATAAAAGGCACTGTTCAGAATGAGAATACAATATTCCTTACAAAACATTCATAAAAGGAAAAAGGGTAAAATTTTATTTAATAAAACATTTGTTAATATTTAAAAAAAATATGAATAATTTTTGTGAGAATGATTATGGGTTTTAGAAAAAAATAGGTTCTCCAAAAAATGAGAGAATGGAGTTGGTGTTTCTTATAGAAATGTTTCTAAAAAATGTTGTGTAATAAAGAGTGGAAAAAATGTTACTTATTCATGAAAAAGGTCCAGAATAACTAGAGGATTTGAAAATTAATTGGATTATTGATCAATGGAAATATAATTTCCTTGAATAGAAATTATCGATCATAGAAATTATTCTTGTGAGAAATAATCATTATATATTATAACGTGTTCCATACCACTTTGAAACATTTGAACCATTAACTCAATTAATGGAATGAAATGAAATAAAACATAAAATATCATGTGAATAGAAAAAATACTGATATACATTTCATTGTATAAGTATATGCACCTCATAAAGAAGATAGGTGCATAACTTATCAAATCTCTCAAAGTTTGAAAACTATGACAAATGTTCATTACCACATTGGTAACACAAAATCAATAAAACTAATGAAAGAATAAAAATTAAATGAATAATTTAAATACCGTTAATATAAATTAATTAAATGTATAATATTAAAAATTTTAGATACACCACAAAAAAAAGTATATGGTGAATATGATATTTATGACATATGTGTAAAAAGTGAGATGAAAATCCATTATAACTTCAGTAACATTTAAATCATGAGATATATGAAAGAATGAACTCAAATATAACATTTACTAACATGAAATAAATCTGATTCATAATATACATATCATATTAGTATTATACACACCATATAAAACAATCATGGTGCATAAAAAACATTATTCCTCAATTAAATGAAATTGAGAAGAAATATTTTACCTGGTATTTGGATTATCTTGTTGGTATTTATATTCCTAAAAAATAAACATCAGTTAATTATTAAATTTATTCAGAACCACTTTCATGTTTATAGTAAATTTTATTTAACATATTAACAACTTTTATACAACTACTCAAGCAATTCTATTTACATTTTTTGTTTTGACCAAATTTGGATTATGTGTCAAAAACAACATTGGTAAGTCATCTATGGTTATAGGGGTCATTATATAACATATATATAATAATAGTCATTACATAATTATCATATTTATAAATCAATTTATCTATTATATACAATTGTCAATGATTTTTATAAAAATGAATGAATGTTACAATCATGGAGATGGTTGGCCATACCATCACATCAGTAACATCCCCATTTTCAAGGGTTATTATGGAACGAAGTAATATAACACAAATTATACTAGAATTATAATAATATCATCAATATAGTTTTATTTATTAATATATAAGTAATGATATAGAATTATTTTGATGTAAAGTTAATCACATTGTGTCGAGGAGGCAGAAGTCCACATGCCCACGAACAACATTATCACATTTTATGTTCATGAAGGAGTAATAATTATTATTATATATTATATTTCTATAGAGTTAATTATGTCATGAATATAATATATCTTTTTTCATTTTCACATATTTTTAATTAAAATCAACTTTTATATATTGAATGTATAGCGTAAATGAATCACATCACTTTTAGGATGTCGTAGTCCACACATCCACAAACAATGTTTTCATATTCAACCAAAATGGAAAGTGTAATGTTTTTTTATTTAAACTAATTAATGAATAATAGTTAAATAATAAATATGATATATAAAAAATAAAAATAGTGTGTCTTGTTAGGTTATAAAAATTTAAAGATAACCAAAGAGGTGGTTGAATTGGGTCTTTTCAATAAACATCAAAATTTCCTACTTTTGACATCCTTTGTGAAATATGAAGATACATAGAATTTTCATCTATAATGATTCTGATCATGCATAATTAGAAATAAATAACACAAAGAATAGTGGTTTTTTGAGCAATGATATCCATGTTAACTCCACCAATTGGTTACTCTATGAGCTTGATGGATTTAGCTAGATCCTCTTATCAAAAGACCAAAAATCCACATCTGAGTGCATGAAGTTCAAAACTATAAAAAACATTGATTAATAATTTTGGACCTTTTACGGGGATCTAGTTTCTAGATCTTTCTACAATAATCTGATTCTTAATCCATAATGGAGTATGAGCTACAGATACCCTCAATAATTGAGAAGAGTTTGATTTTTTGATGTTTCTTGTTAAAAATTGTAGATTCATCGGTAACAAATAATATATTTATATTCTTATTAATAAATGAAAATTTTAATGTATGAATAATTCATATGGTATCCTAGTTTCATATGGTATTCCAATAATCATAAAAAAAATAGAAACGTAAATCTTAGAGTAGTACGAGGTTCAAAATGTATGTCTCTAATCAGTAGCCTCTTCAATAAATAACAGTTCTATTGTTTGATACAATAGATATGTAAAACATATTCACTATAATGTGATCAAATATAAAATTATGGGAATTTTATATCTTCTACATTGAAAATATACAATAGTAGAATAAATTTAGTCGAAATTATTCTTCGGTATTCTAGATTCATGAAATTCAATAGATATAAGGCGGAAATTCAAAATCTAAATTGACCAGGGGAGTTGCAACATCTCATGAGATTATGAGTGATTTTATCCAAAGAAAATTATTCATTGGATTGATATTAATGAGCCTCGAATCATTCAATGAGTAGCTTTCTATCATCTTGTAAAAATGTCAAGTATGTTGTATGAATCTCAGAAAAAATATCTATTTTCAACTGTTGTTGTTGAATATTCGAACATAGGGTTAAATTTTGTAGCGTAGGGATCCTTGGTGTAGCGTAGGATTTCATTGAATAGAATTGTGTTCCTTTTCATAGTGCATGGTTCCTTCCAATGTATGGTTCATTATCCATAATTTCATCGCACACAATGTATGGTACAAAAGTAATGTTGGGATGATGACCTATATCTTCATCCTTTTACCATAAAATTCCATACATAGCATTGATTATACATATTTTCAATATCCTGAATGCAGGGTATGAAAATTGATTCTAGGATCCAATTTAGGGTTGATATTCTACAAATTTTTCTTCTCTACAAATATAGGGTTTCTTATCTATATGTTTAATATTCAGTATAGGGTTTGTGATCCATATGCAATCTATTCAGGCTAGCGTACTAATGATATTCCATATTTTCATCTACCAAAGATAGGTTTTGAATGCTATTTCCAAAACACATCCCATAGATATTAATTCCATCAAAAATAAAAACGACAAATATATTCCTGAAACAAACATAATACATCATAATTATATAACAATAAAGTGTATCCTTGCGCATCAAAATAAATATTTAACACAAATTATATTTGAGACAAAACATTCTTAATAATCTCCATCATTTTGATGATTAAAAAATCCATAAATTAACTAACATAAAATATATTATTTTTAAACACATTTAATGAAAATACTATAGTTTCAAAATTATTTTGAATTCACATAAATATTTTAATTTTAATGTTTTCTCCATAAAAAATGATTTTATGAATTTTTCTCCTCCTTTTGTGATATCAAAAAAATAATGAAAAAAATATAAACCATTCTTAATATAGCACATACCATTAAATTAATTTTGTAGTCTATTACATAGAAAAATAAGACATGTGATATGGAAAGAGTCTATTTGAACATAAATAACACAATAAATAAATTAATATAAGATCAACAAAATCTAAAATGTAAAATAAATTAAAATAAAATAAAATGACGACAAAATGTTCGAAAAATATTGATTGTAACCTATAATCAACTATAGACGTCATCAAAATAAGGAGATCTAATCATATTTGTTTACTTGAATAGAATCACTATGGGTAGTACCTTCTATAGATTGATGAGGAATGGACTTTACAACCCTATTAAAATCAAGTATATTCATGAACATACTCTAAAAATGATTGGTTAATATATTCTTCCATTATTGTAGCATCTTCGTTGAATAATTTCATATCATAAATCCTTCCACCATATTCTCTGTAAGAAACTCATTCATAGTTTCCTTATATAAAACAATGAATATAAATCTATCACAAACATGATGAATAAATGATCTCAAACTTGATTCATTATAGGCCATATTAATGACTTAATGTATCTTATTATCTAGAATTACATTCAATGGTGTACTATCACACTTACAATATTGTATCTTATTGTTGAATTGATCCAAAATAGTAGTGATTGATTCAAATCGTCTTACCATATTTGGAGAAGTGGGTAGATGTGTAGATGTTGTATCATGATTACTATCCTTGATTGATTTATATTCTCTTCCCAACATAACCACCATCTCATCAACATCATAAAACTTAAACGATTCTTCTTTCAAAGAGATAAATTCTCTTCCAAAAGATGTTATAGACACTTAATGATATTTCACTAAAATCAAATCTTGATTAACATCTATGAGTTGAGTTTGAAGGGCTTGAAACATAGCTATAGGTACTGTTGAGCTTCTAATCCCATTAAATTTATTCTCCTCATCATCTACATCTTCTCTCAAAGACATGTTCTCGCTCTCTAAATGCAATCACTATCGAATCAACACTTCATTATAAGTGTCATAAATCTCTAGACAAATATATCATTATGGGTGTCCACCCTCTACCATATCCAAATGTGGAACTCCATGACCTTCTCATCTCTCTATATCAATACCAATCCTTATATAGTGATAGAATTTGGAGTAATGATATAAAGTTTACCCTGGGTAGGAACATCTTCCCAATGACATTCATCTTTATATGCCGCTTGCTTAATATTCCCTGCCACTTGAGAATCATGCTCAACTACATCTACTACTTCATCCAAAAAATCAAGAATTTTTATTTTTATTCTTCTTCTTTGTCCAAGATGACCCTTTGGGTTCTTGATTCGGCATCTTCATAATCTTATAGAACCAACTGATGGTATCATCCTCTACTCTTAATAATAATCTTCCATCAACATTTATTGTTGTTTAGCTCTAACTTGTAAAATAATTTTGCAGTATTTGCTCCTAACATATACCAATTTCTTGATAGAACCTGTATTTAGAATTTTCGTACTATAACAACTATATCTAAGATTCATAGTTTGAATTTTTCCCTTTCTATGCTACAAAAATTAAAGGATTCATCCAAAGGGATAGACTAGCATATTCGTTTTGTGACTACAATGAATTATATACCTTATCATTTAACAAGATAAATTGAAAATAATTTTAATGAAAAATAGAAATAGAACATACATATATGAGTATAAAAAATTCTCTTGCTCATATATTCTCAAATAAATTCCCGTTTGAATAAACCTAATAATTACATTTATATCGGGGTTAAGATCCTTCGTCGTCACGTTATTGACGATTCTTTTTTCAAAAAAAGAAATCATAATTTCTTATAACTTATATTTTTCATCACTAATATTCTTTATATAGAAATGAAATTACCCCTAATGAGAATAATGCAAACACATATCTATATCCATTGATGAAATTGAAAATTCATTATAGTTTATCTTAGAGACTATATAATCTTAATTGATTCCAAAAATGAACTCAGAATTTGTTTAGAAATCTTTTAAATATACAACAAAGATAAAAGGAGTATTACCATCATTAAAAGAAAAATCTAGTCCAGGAAATAGAATGGTATCCTTGAATGAAATATTCATCACATTTAAGAACTGATAATATATCACTTTACCTTGGAAAAATTACAATACTTCACTTCGAGGTTTGAAGACATGCCCAAATCAACATCTTTAGGTCTCCCTGGTGTTTCCATTTATATTTTTTTGAGTTTTGAGAGTTCAAACAATTTTGGGATTAGATAAAAAGGAATGAGAGAGGCTATATAAACTGATCGGATGTGAATATGTATATCATGGGAATACTGATGGATTTCTCCCACTAATTGAGAATATATTCATGACCTTTTAATATGAAAAGGGAAATAAAAATAAATCGAGAAGAAATCATTTTTAAAACTAATCAATATGTAACCAATCAAAAATAAATAGCAATAAATAAATAAATAAAACATATAATGTTCATAAAAAAATGGAGGGATAAAAATAAAATAAGTAAACTTTCATTTAAAATTAATTATTCCTAAATCCATCTTAAGAAATTAAAAACTTGCACTAGGAAGTGGTTTAGTAATAATATCAGTTAATTGATATTAGGTATCAACAAACTCAAAATTTTTATCATTTTTAAGGAAATTTCATCTTAGAAAATGTTTTGATATGTTAATATTCATAGTCACTGAATAACATATATGATTTTTTGAAATATATATAGCACAATTATTATCATATAAAATAGTTAATCTATAAAAATGTAGTCCAAAGTCCATTAGTGTGTTCTTCATTGAAAAAACTTGTGCAATGAAACTTTTAGCAGAAACAAATTCTTCCATGATTGTTGATAGGGAAAATAAGTGTTTTTTCTGATTCGACCATGATACTAAAGATTTTACTAAAAATAAATAGGTTCTAGAGGTACTTTTTCAATCTAACCAATAGCCTCCAAAATCGTCATGTAATTTTGAAATTAGATAAAAATCAAACTTTTTGAGGTAAAGAAGAGATTAAAGAAAGTACCATTTAAATGTATAATTTTTTTTCAGTAATATGATTGGAATATTTTAGATTTTACTAAAATATACCACAAGAACATACAAAAATCATAATTTCTTGTCTGCTAGATTTAAGACATAATAATATAACAATCATACCTCTATATAGCATGTTATCAACTGGTTTTTCAGCTAGATCCAAATCATGTTCTCCATTTGTAAACATATGAGTTATATAAGACTTACTATTTTAATGTCAAAACATTTTCAAAATATCATTAATATATTTAATTTTATATAAAAAATTTCCATAATAATTTTGAAAAATATGATGACATAAAATAAAATTTAATTCTCCCATCATTCTCATTTCAAATTTTTATTTCATTAGTTTTTAAAAATAATTACAAATGTATTTATTTCATTAATATAAAAAGGAATCATAAAAATAAATTTATAGTACTAAAATTTTAGAACAACCATTTTTCATAAAAACATTCAAATCTACGAATCCAATTTTGAAATGGAAATATACATAAATTTTATACCAAGCACTCGTTTTCTTTTTAATGCCATATAGAGATCTAGTATGTTTGGAATAGAATTTTTTATGTGGGTTTTCAAAACAAATAGGATATTCACTATAATAATCCTCCATTAAATAACCATTTAATAAGAAATATTTAACATCAATTAGATAGAATTTAATATTAATATGATATGTATAAGGTAAAAGTATTCTAATGGATTCTAATGTAGTGATATGTGAAATGTATTATCATAATATATACCTTCTTACTTATTATATTTATTAGATACTAATCATGATTTGTTTCTGTTTATGATCCCTTGATAATCATTTTTATTTCTAAATAACCACTTAGTTCCATTTATTGGATAATTGGTTAGTATTTACACAAATTCTGAAAAATCATTCCTTCTAAATTGGTTTAGTTCATACTGCATTTAAGACATAAAACACATAAATTATATGGATTCTTTAATAGATTTATGTTCTAAATAATATACAATGGAAAAATATTCGTATAGGTTTCTTATATTTTATGTAGTTTTAATACTAATGTATAACTCTCCTATTAAAATTTCTAAAGGATGGTTCATAATCATTCTACAATGACTAGAAAAGACACTTTCATGTTCTTTGATATAATTTTAATCTAAACTAGAAGGAATTTTATTAATATCATTTTCAAATTCTACTTTTGGGGTTTTAAGAGTCATGTTTTCAAAAAAAGAAAAAATTTCTTCTGTTTGATCATCTTCATCGATGAAAGGTTCAGTTTCATGAAACATCACATGAAATAATTCTTCAACAATCCTTGAATTTTTATTAAACAATATAATATGGTTTAGAAGTTGAATAATATCCTCAAAATATTCTT
Organism: Viscum album; assembly: GCA_963277665.1. Taxonomy (NCBI): domain Eukaryota; kingdom Viridiplantae; phylum Streptophyta; class Magnoliopsida; order Santalales; family Viscaceae; genus Viscum; species Viscum album. The sequence continues at coordinate 1,424,091,933 of OY728151.1, forward strand.
TCATCATCTTTTGTATCATTCTTTCCATGGTTGTCCATATAATTCAATATATACACCTTACATCTAAATATTTTAATGTACTCTACTTTAGGATTTATATTATTCAAAGATCATAATATGTTCTTTTGAAAATGAGTATCATTGAAAAACAATTCATGATACTGGAGGTTGATCTTCCAGCTTTTTCCCAAAATAGCTATGAAGAAAGTATTCAATTAACCTTTTCTTTGTTATTTATAGAATAGTTATATTCCTTCATTCAACAATTCCATTTTTTAGGTTTTTGTGGTGTAGATAATGTCAATTTAATACCTATGTTTGAGAAAAAAAATTAAAATCATGACACCCATGTTCTTCCCCATGATCACTTCTCAGTGAAGTAATTTGTAAACCATTTTCATTTTTAATAATTTTTCAAAACATTCAAAATCATTGATTCCTTCACATTTGAGTTTTAGAAAATATTCTTAATAAAATTGAGAATAATAATCAAATAAAACATAAAAAACATTTACACACAAATATTTCTTCTGTGACTACCCATAACTCATTCAATGAAATTTCTCTTCTTTTGTTTATTTTATTGTTTGAATAATATTAAACCACACAGAGAACTCAATAAAATCTTCATAAATGATAAATGAACAAAATAAGTGGTATTTCTATACATTAAGGAACCTATACTGAAAAAATAGTAACTTTAACTTAGGAATAATAATAAGACCATTATGAACAGTAAATCATCTTAAGGAATAGTAACCTCACCCATGAAAGTATAAATAAAATTTAGGTCTCATAGAAGTGAAATTATGATATAATTATATCATAGTAAAATTAATTAAATATTTCAAAAATTAATATTTACGCTTTGGAATTTTTATAATTCATAAATATTTATTTAAAATTTTATAATTAATAAAAATATTTAAAATAAATAAATCATAAAATTTATTCAGGAATTAATATTTTGTTCTCTTATTCTTTTAGGTTAATTTTATGAGTCCTTAGTTAATCTATGAAAGTCTTATAAAATATTAATAAATTTAAAATCTGAATTTTTCAAGTAGAAAATGAATTTTTGTAAAAATTAAATATATAATATTTAGAAATTTTTTTTATAAAATTTAATACATATTTTAATTCTATATGTTCGAAGAATGGTTGTGATGATTTTTTTTATTTTCCTAATGTACAACATTTTGTGTGAATAGTAAAATATTTTAATTTACTTTATATATAAATTAGATGCTAAATACACAATTCCTTGAGTTATCTCTAATGTAAGATCCATAATCTATAACATAACATCATTATATTAATATATTTTATGATAATTCTCAAATAATTCACATTTTTGAGCCAAATAAATAAACAAATTAATTTAAATTTCATAAAACACTCCTCTCCTCCACTATATTAACCACCCCTCACCCCCTCATCTCCTCACTCATATTAGCCTTGAATGTTGTGAGAGTTCTTCATAAATCCATTTCCCTAGTCTCTCCCCACGTTCTAAAGCTCTTGTTCTTAACAAAAGACCAAAACCTCTTCCGTTATAGAGGTTCTCAAAGAGGATAATTCAAGAGGAAACTCCTCTTTCTATTTAATAATTTAATTTACATTTATTTACATTTATTATTTTTCCCTCACCAAATCAGTTCAAATGATCATGGTAAATCCAGTATCATCTATATACTATAATGATTTCATGGAAATGGAACAACCATTATTAATCTCCTTACTCTATCTCTATTTTATATTAATACGAAATCATTATCTTGGAGGTACCGATTGACAACCTTCAAGGGAGATGAACTGTGTTTATTTCATTTATCCTTCAAGGATGGTAATGAAAATATTTTTTTATTTAACCAGACTATAAAATATATAGTATGTATTGTGTATTGTTTTGGTACAATTGTATATACATTATATTTAATAATAGAACAAAAGAAGTTTGTTCTAATTGAAAAATATATAAAATTAAGTTAAACGGTTATCATTAATATATTATATAATGTTTCTTCCAAATATATGGGAAAAAACACCTAAGATTAATTAAAATTATATTTTTCATTAATATCATTATATTTTAAATCTGGAGAATTATAACCATTTTACAAGAACTCCATTACTTATAATCATGAGAACTGATCATGAAATCAAGGATGTAAACAATCCGAAATGATAGAATTCAATATTATAACATATCAATAATGAAATAAATAATCATAATAATATATAATAAATCAAATATATGTATATAAGTTTATTAATTAAATAATTATTGTATTAACTTTTATTATCTAGGAAATTATGGTCAATAGAATAATAAATTTGGACATAAGGTAAGTCTTTCTACTAAAACCAAAAATTTATTTTGGGTTAATCTTTTTATCTCTATTCCCCAATGAAATTATTAGTTATTATTATTTATTACTCATAAATTATTTGTGAATTATATATATATATGTACCAATAATAACATAACTTTATTTTATGTGGAGTTATATGTTTTAAAAGGATCCTTTTCAAATTCTTCAGGATGTAGAAGCCCGATTCAAAGTAGCATCTCGAATTATTATCTTTTTCATTTTCACAGTATAATCTGTTTCAAGAAAACATTATCTTTCTAAAATTAGTCATTTTATTATAATAAATTATCTTATTTAACTCATGTTTTATACAAATATTTCTTCATAAGTACTATTCCTTTCAAAGTAAAAGAGCATTTCTCTCAAGAATTACTTGTTGATTTTATAAGAGTATTTTCATTTATTTCAACACTCCTTTTGATTAAAATATATAATTTGGATTAATATTTTATGATATCATCTACCATATTGTATTGAATGGTTTATCATTAGTTTTAATGTGGTTTTTTTATCTTGATACCAATCAACATATTACTCCGAATCAGTTGGGTTTATGACTAATGATTGTGGATAGATAATTAAATTTCATATGTTAGTTTCATTATGAATGATTATGTGTATTATGTTTCAACCCATTCATAAGAGCAATAAATTGGGCTTATTATGTGTCGGGAGGGCCCCACTATGTCCCCTTAGTGCATCTTCAGGTCTAATGAGACAAAAGTATTTAAGTTTTTATCATGTTATGTATGGTCTTTGCATGAGGCCTTGACAGTATGGTTATGATGTCCTGAATTATATATTCCCTCACTATAAAACATGTAAATGATAGTCCATGTGATTATTGGACTATTATAATTTCAATGGTTATTGTTTATTATGACATTATTTATTTCAGTTTTTTTCCTGTCCCATTTTTCTATAGATTATATTTTAATGGAATGGGTATTTTTATTGATTCACCATCCTTTTATTTTTTATACTCCCACTACATTACCTACCCATACTGAGTATCTGAGATCACCCCATTCTTATGTATTATTTTTTACCAGGATGTGAATAAGTATATTATGAATGACCTATAGGTATAATCTAGGATTTATAGATGTTGAAAATGGAATTTTACATATTGTATTTAAAATCAAGTTGTAAAGTTGAACATTTTAATATATATTGTTTTCCCATGCTACTAAACTATTCAGTCCATTGGGTTGTATATTCCTTGTTTATATTAAAATGTAGAAAAATATGGTACCCGATCATGGAAACTGGGGTCGGGCTACTTACAGTTTGTATCAATGAATTTTTAGTAGAATCTTTAGAGAATATATTTAGAAAATGCAGATTAGGGAAGAGTACACTATGATAGACTATAACGATAAACATACAAGAACATCCAAGAAATTTAGTAAGATATTGATTATGTGGATATTCCTACAAAATTCCACTGTCTGGATACTATAAGTGGACATTGTTCTATCATAGTTGTACCTATGAGTTACAATTACATTAAGGTGGTCTTGGTGTGACTAGGGGAGACCTTTTACATGACAACGGGCCATACTGTACTCCTAGTATTGTCTCTCAGGAGAAATGCTTATCAATATTCACATTTTTTTACAAAACATTATTAATCATTTAAATGTATGTATGTCCCGAAATATACCATACATATGATTATGATATTATACATGAAAAAAATAAATTTAGTTAACCTACTTATCTAGTTTGATATTATAAATTATGATCCATAACATAATTTATTTTAGGATATTATTTAGAAATGGATCCTAGGAGATTTACTGGAAACTAAATGGATTCTAATATCCCTTGTAGGGTTTTCCTTCCTGTACAAGATAATGTTATTTGTTATGGAGCTCTCATTGGTGATTTGAAACTTATAACTATACTCAGACACCTTAATTTGGTTATGAATAATAACTGTACACCTATGGAGCATCCTGATCTACAACACGGTGGAGAAATGTTAGATTAAATTATGATACACTAACCTCTATCATTTAATGGGAATAAAAAATCATTCGTAGAAGATCAATGGATTGGTTCATTAGATAACCTACTCCTTTCTTTGGGAACTAAAAAAAAGGGAGGAGTTTTTCATGGATGTTCATCATCTATCGACATATGCTGATCTATGGTGGGAATTGATTCAAAACATAAAAGAGGAGGAAGATATTGAAAATATGGAATGTAGAGATCTTAATGAAATTTTACTAAAAACTATAGCTTCCTTGTGAATAATGGGAATTATTTGAAAGGGAGTTCTTGTGTCTATGATAGAAAGAGGATAAAAATGATATGATATATGAAGCCTCCATTACAATTTTAGTAAGGCATGTTATGGACTACATATGTACTCCATGGTAAAATATAGATCAATTGTTTTATGGTTGAAAACAATTCCTCAAAAGTGAAATACTATCTCATAATTTTTCATCATATGATGATATATGCTAATGTTCTATCAAGATAGAAAAACAATTCTTTTGTTCTTATGGCATTAAAGGAAATCAAGAGAAGAAGAGGGATACCTAAAACTCTGGAAATGGAAATAAGGAAATCGTAAATAATGAAAGTGTTGAATTTCTACATGGTAGTAATTATTGGAAGAAACACCATGGTAGATTCTAGAATGTATTTGGAGGCTGTTAGATTTTTGGAGAAAAAGGAAACCAATCATGTTATTGAAATGGAATAGAAGAATCTCCTAATGTTCAGTGCAAAAATTTCAAAGATATGGGACACTATGAAAATTAATGTCCTATGAATCGAGTATACATTCCCCAATTAAGGCAAAGAGTGAAATTAATAGCCTATACAGTCACAATTACTGATGTTAGTGTTCCTATTGATGTGTTGTTAGGTAAATTAATCTTTTCGTAAAATATATCCAATGCGTTATTTGATTTTGTATCATCACATTCAGTCTTATCTTCCATGTTTTCCATGAAAATTTGACATTTAAAATTTTATTTAATAAAGTATTTTCTAGTAAACACTAACATAAAAAGTATCATTGAAACAAATTTGTGTCCATTAGTCCCCCTATGATATATAAAAGTTCTTTATTTTTTAACGTTATCATCATACCCATGATTGAACATGATATAATTCTTAGTACATATTGGCTTTCCCATTATGATGCGAAAATATTTTTCAAGAATAAGGAAGTCACAATTTTTGAGAAGGATCTAGAATCCCTTCTCTTTAGTGTAATAACCTCATCATTTGATTCTTACTAGATCCATCCACTATAGCTCTACAGAATGAAATTATTGGTGATGAATTGAAGACTATCTATGGGTGAGGAAAGAAATCATCAAAATGAGTAGGTAACTATTTGGTAAAAATACAATGATGTTTTTCTATAATATTTACCTATAGAACAACTAGAGAGGGAATTTGAGTTTTCAATTGATTTAATTATTTGTGAAAGGCCAATGTGAGATACTCTTTATATAATGGCCATAGTGAAATTATTTTAGATAAATAAATAACTTAATGTGTTGAGTAGTAAAGGATTTATTCTCCATGGTATTTATCCATATGGAGAACATGTTCCATTCATTATGAATAAATATGGATCTACGAGGTTGTGCGATGACTATAAAAACATCAATTCTATTAATATAAGGAACAAGTATCCTCTTCCAAACATTGATGATTTATTTGATCAACATCAAAAAGCACAATTTTGTTTGAAGACTGATCTTCGATAAGCATATCAAGGGTTTTATGTGAGGAAGGAAGATATTAAAAAGACATAATTTCGAAATAGTTATGGGAATTACGAGTTTACAGTAATTCATTTTGAACTAACTAATTCATAAATTATTTTCATTGATCTTATAAATAGAGTTTTCACGGAATATATTGATGAAATTATTGGGTTATATATTAATGATATTTTGGCACACTCCAAAAAAATATTAATATCATGAGACACAAGAGAACCATAGTTTGAAAACTCTTATAAGCCATGTGTTATTTGGGTTTTTTACAAAGTTTGAATTTTGGATTCAATTTGTATATTTTCATGGACATATTGTATATAAGGATAGAATCTTAGTTGATCCAATTAAGATAAAGGTAGTTCATGGGTGGTCTACAACAAAGAAAAAAATAGAGGCTTGTAGTTTTATTGGTTTAGCAGGTTATTATCAATATTGCATTCATAAAATCATTTGATTGGCTAACCCATTTACCAAGAATACTCGTAAAGGGGTTATGTTTGTATGAAAAATAGAATGTGATGAATGTTTCAAATAATTGAAGAATATGTTATTGAATGCTCTAATATTGACTTAATGATATGGAAGTGGTCGATTTGTGATTTATAATGATAAATCAAAGGAAGGAATTTGAAATGTCAATATTCATAATGATATAATTATTTCCTATGAATCAAGGCAGATAAAAACTCAAGAACAGAACTATCCAACCCATGATCTTGAGATTGGTGTCGTAATCATTTCTCTAAATATATGGAGACATTATCCATGTGGGGAAAGTTGTGAGATATATACGGATCACAAGAGTTTTAAATATATCATATCATAAAATGAACTCAACATGAGGATAAATGTGATGGCATGTGGTTCATATGTATTATGACAATTTAATGCACTATCAGCCAACAAAGGTGAATATGGTAGTAGTGTATTGAGCATGAAGGATAACAATATTTTAAGAAAAATTAGGATTGAAAGGGATTCTCTGTACATGGATCTAGTAACTATGGATATGGGAATTATACAAGAAGGTGAAATATCATAACATTTTCAATTGGTTGCTAAATAATATTTATTGGAAATAATTAATAGTTATTAGTCTGATGTTGAGAATCATCAAAAAAAATTAGAGCTGTAAAAGATGGGAAGTGTCCAGACATCATGTGTGAGGATGGAATTATGAAATTTCAAAGAAAGATATGCGTTCCATCTATACTTGAGACAAAAATGGATTTGATGGAATATTCCAATAGTTTGAATTTTTCCATACACCATGGGATCACTATGATGTATAGATAGTTGAAGGAACATTTCTAGTGTGATAATATGAAGCTGGAAATTTTTGAATATGTATCGTGATTTTTAGTGTCTAAAAAATTTAAAGACGCTATAGAATATCGTATAGGATTAATGCAACCTATAACTATTCCTTCACAGAAATGAGATTACATCACCATGGATTTTGTAATAGGATAACCCAAAACTCCATGAAAGAATGATGTAATATGGGTAATTGTTGGTATACTTACCAAACCATCACATTTACTCACTATAAGAAAGGATTTTCAACTAGATCACCTTGTATGGATCTATATTAATGATTTTGTAAGTCTTCATGGATATACCATCTAATTTTTTTCGAATTTTAATAAACAATTTAAATTTAAATTGTGGAAAATTCATCATAAATAATTAGATATTTTTATTCATTTGTGTACTACTTATCACCCTCAATCTAACAGGTAGTCAGAAAGGATGTTCCATACATTAGAATACATGTGGACATCATGATCTTTTGATTTTCAAGGTATGTAGGATCATTATTTACCTTTGTTAGAGTTTTCATACAATAATAGTTCCCATTATCGTATTAAAATTGGACCATATTAAGCATTATACAAAAAAAGATGTCACACACCTACATGTTGGGATAATGTTGGTGATAGGAAGCTACGAGGCCAGAGAATGTGGAGGGAATAAAATAGAATATAAATAATATTCAATCCTATATCAATGAAGCTCCAATAGAGAAAAATTTATATATCAATAATCAATGGAATGATCTTGAAGTTCAAGTAGGAGACCATGTTTTCTTAATTCTATCTCTATTTATGGGTGGAATAAGATTCAGGTATAAAGGGAAACTAAGCCCCATGAACATTCATCCTTCTAAAATTTTGGAGAGAATTGGAGTTTTGGATTATTGTATGGAAATTTCACCTAGATTTTCTAAGGTATATAATGTCTTCCATGTCTATTTGTTATGGAATTAAATTCCAAACCCAACACACGTACTCACTTCTGAAGATATATAATTGGAACCTAACTTATCGTTCTATAAAGAGTTTATCCTATTACTGGACACTAATGAATAGGTGGTCAGGAATCATATGAATCAGCATGTAATGGTACTAAGGAAATATCAAAACATTGATGAGGCGACATGGGATACTGAGGAACTTATGATTATGTACTACCCAAATCGTTTTATGAGTTTATAATATGGGATTTTAGAGGATGATGTTTTATTATAGGAGGGAAGAATGTAACAACCCATAACTCCATAAATGAAATTTCCCTTCTTATATTTATTTTATATTATGAATAATATAAAACCACATAGAGTACTGAATACAATCATTATAAACGAAGAATGAATGAAAGAAGAGGTATATTTAGATGTTAATGAACTTATACTAATGAAATTGCATCTTTGCCATAAGAAAACTAATATGACCAGTAGGAATAGTAAATTGGCCTAATGAATTGTAACCTCACACATAAAACTATAAATAAATTCCATGAATCTCATAAGTTAAAGAATTATATAAGTATATTTTTATAAAAGTACATGAATATTATAAAAAATATTATTTTGGTGTCTGCATTTTTATAACTCATAAATATTTAATTACAATATTATAATTAATCAAATTATTTAAAATAATTTTTTTTTTCAAAAAATGGATTAAAAAATAAAAATTATATTGTCTTATTATTTTTGAATCATTTTGAGTGACCTTAAGTAATTTTCTAAAGTCTAATAAAATCATTTTTAGTATTAAAATATGAATATTTCTTAGAAATACGAATTTTAATTAAAAGTTAAATTACACATATTTTGAAACATATTTTAATTTAATTTAATCCATTTCTGAATTTCGTATTTAGAGAAATGGATATCATTAATTATTGGTATTTTTCTAAAACAAGATAATATTTTGTGAATAATAAAATACGGTAATTTATGGAATAAGTACTTTAGAAGATAAATAAACAATTACTTAATACATCATTAATGTAACCACCATAATCTGAAACATTTCATCATTATATTAATATATTTTATGATAATTCTCAAACTATTTATAATATAGTTCCAAATTAATAAACAAAATAATTAAATATTCAAAAATCACTCCTCTCCTACACTAAAAACCCACGCCTCTCCCCCCCTTCTACTCGCTCATCTAAGCCATGAATCCTATAAATGGTCCATGAAAATCCTCATCCCTAGTCACTACCCACTTCATAGAGCTCATGGTCTTCCCGAAATACCAAAACCCCTTCCCCTATGGAGGATCTCAAGGAGGATAATTAAAGACGTAAATCCTCTTCCTATTTAATTAAATTTATTTCAATTTATTTTATTTTATTGTTCTATCCACACATTCTCTATCAAAATGGTAATGATAAATATAATATCATCAATGTACTTTAATGATATCATGTTAATTGAACATCCATTATCAATCTCATTACTCTCTCTATTTTATTTTAAAAATGAAATCATCATCTAGGTGGTGCTGATTTATAGCATTCTTGGATGAAAAAATTATTTAAATTAATTTCTCAATAAAAACTAGTTATAAAAACATTTTTATGGTTGAAAAAAATTAAAAAATATGTATTATATCTTATTTATGGTTCTCGAACCATTTTATATAACTAATATTATATAATAGAATACAACTAATATGTTGTGATCTAAAAATTACAAAAAGTAAGCTACACTGTTATCATTAGTATGTTATATAACTATTCATCCTCATATATGGGAAAAAATAATACCTAACACCAATTATAATTTTGGTTTTTCATTAATAAAATTAAATTTTAATTCTATTGAATTATACCCATTTTAAAATATCTCTGTTACTTAAAATTAAGCAACCTTAATCATGCAATCATTGAAACGATCACTCTGGAACAACAAAATTCAATCTTATAACATATAAATAAGGAAATAGTTGAACTTAATAAAAATAAAATGAATAAAATATAATTATATAAGGTTTTTAATTATTTAATTAATGAATTTAATTTGATTATCCAAGACATTAAGCTCAATACCAGAATACATTAGTACATAAGGTACCAGTTTGTACCCAACCATCCATTTTCATTCTTGTTGATCTTTTTCTCGCTTTACCCCAATGAAATTATTATTCAATATCATTTAGTCCTAATAAATTATTTTTTAATTTTCTCTATATATATGTACCAATCACAGTCCTTCTCTCTTTTTTGGGGAGTTACATGTTTTAAAAGGATCCTTTTCAAATTATTTCTAATAAACAATTTATAATCAATGGAACTTCTCGAATTGTTACCACTTTTCAAGAGCACTATATAGTCTATTTTAAGAAAAAATATGTTCTCTAAAATCTTCCATTTTTGTTTTGAAAAAAAAACTATCTTAGTTCACTTATGGTTTTATATAATTATTTTCTAAAAGAACACTTCTTTCAAAAGAAATATAGAATTTCCCTCTAGAATTACTCGATGATTGTATAAGAGTATTTTAATCTATTTTAACATAATTTTTTCTTATTATGTTTAATTTGAATTAATATTATATTATATATTAGTTTATATTTTATTGAATGGTTTATGATTAGTTTGACTAAGGATGTGCTATCTTGATATCATTAACCTTATTACTCGAAATGGTAAGTGTTTATGGTTAAATATTTGGAAAAGTTATTTACATTTCATATGTTAGTTCATTGAGAATGTATATCTTGATTATTTTTCACCCCTTTCAGAAGAGTAATATGTTGGAATTACTAGCTGTCTTGTGGGGCCCACTATATTCCCTTGGTGCATTAGTAGGTCAAATGAGAAAAACAAGATTGGGTTTTTGCCTATATATATATGGTCTTGGCACATGGCCTTGAAAATATAGTTATGATGAACCACACTATGAATTAACTGATTATTAAACAAATAAATGGTAGTCCACGTGATTATTTTTCTAGTAGAATATCCTTGGATTGGTTTTCTTGTGAAATTATTTATTCAGTTTTTATTCCTTCCATATTATGCTCAATATTTTGTATTAATATAATGTGTAATTTTTTTTATTCATCATGCCTTATGATTTTCGCTTCCATTATTTTATATACCCTTACTACACATATGATATCACCCCTTTATTATGTTTTATTTTCCCTAGGATGTGAAAAAATTTATTATGAATGAACTGCAGGTATAATCTAAGAGTTTTGGACTTAACAAAGGAATTTTAAACAATTTATTTCCTTTAAAGTTGTAATGTTGATCTTTTTTATGCCACTTGTTTTCCAAATCGACTAAGCTAATCATTCCTCCAGGATGCATCATCCATTTTTGAATGATAATGTAATAAAATAAGGCACCAACACTGGGAAACTAGGGTTGAGGTCATTATAGCTACACTAGATTGTCTAAAAATATCCATATGGATATGTTTTAATGGTTTATATATAGAAATATTGTAAATATATTTGAATAAAGATTTATAATACTTTCTAATTTGGCATGAATCAATGAATTTATCCTTGTCAAACATAAGACTATGAAAATCAGAAACTAACAGTATCTCAAATAATTTATATACGGAATATATTTCACAATGACCAAGCCTCATATGTTATATACATGACTCATTGGTCATAGAAGTTAATCAATTCACTTTATATTTACACAATAAATTTATATAAAAAGTATAATCATTTCAGTTCTAGGTGCCCTAAATTTAATTAATTTCTCTTTGGAAACCATATTAACAATTTTTTGAAAGGTCAAAATACAAACCGTCATCATAATGTTGTTAAATACTTATTAGGTTTTGTTTATGTAATTGAAAAAGTTGTACATTGTGTATTGATATAGTCTGTAGATCTCTAATAGTTCCAACTCAAAAAAAATTCCTCTCCTGTTGTCACCAAAATTGAAAAAACCTCTATTTATTTGATTCAATGTATGGAAATTTGATAAGTATCCCCTAATGTGTCTGGAAGACCTACGATCAATATTCAAAATAGATTTTCAAGACATGTTTCACGTTTCCTTCTATGGAAATTAATCATATTTTTGTTTTCGTTCCTATATTTTCTTAGGTTTTGTGGTGTTAGCGTGCAATGATTTGGGAATCTAGATCTGTTTTATTTTTCCATAATTTATATCACATTCTTCAAATAATACATTTAAATTTAATATATCATTTAATACCACTATTTTTATTAATATTTATATAAAAATTTTAAGTGAAATGACTTTATATTCCATAGTAATAGAATGTATCATTTATTGAATTGGGTAAAAAATATTGTTTTATACAATTTACTTTTACACTATATCTTATTGGTAAAAATATTTCTCTTTTATTAACATTATTTCCAATTATTTCATTTAAATATTTTTCTCATTTTTAAAACTAATTTTAGCAGTCTTATAAGATTCTAATTTTTCTGATAACTCGTTAATCCTTTTTTCATGATCAATACAATTTTTTGTAGATGAGTTAAAATTTTCAACTAGTTCTTGATGATGAATTACTATAGTGTATTTTTCACTTAAAATAACACTTTGAATATTTTTCAATTAGTTTTTATTTATGAATAATATTTCTCTATAAAATTGAACTTTATGAAGTTAATTTATCATTGGAACTACTACCCAAATGTGAAGTAAAAGAGTAATGAGATTGTACCTCTTCATATTCTTCCATAAAGTATATATTGGATTTGAATTTTTTTTTACTTTTATCTGAATCATATTTTGAAGATCTACTAGATTTTTCAAATACACTCCATGTAGATTTAATATCCATTTTTCTATTATTATCAAAATCAACTTTCTTCTGGTATTTATTTTCTGGCGTTTTTCATTAATATTTGAATTGATGAAATCATGTACGACATGACCACTGTTTTTCATTTTTAGAATAAAAAATCTATAGGATCTTTCATATCATTCAAGAAGGATTTCCTAAAGATGCTTTTATATTTTTAAAATTTTATAAGCATGCTGGATAAGTGATCTAATTACATTTTAGAATATGAGGCATTCTATTTTTTTTCTTCTTTAGGTTTATATTTTTTAGTTCATGTTTTTGGGTTTTAACATTTAGGGTGGTGTTTTACCATTTCACAATATTCCTAGGATCGTCAAGTTAATATTTCATTTCATTTTCATAAATCATCAGTATTCCAATTAATTCCATCATTTTCAACCTCTTTATAGGTTCTGATAGAATAATACTTGTATATATTTGACTCCAATTTGTTAGTATTACTCTGAGTACATTCAGATATAGATATGATTTACTGATAGGATCTTCCAATATATTAATATTACTAACTATCTCTACCAGCCTTCCATTTATTTGTGTGTTGATTTTACCACCAATTATTCTAACAATGTCAAACATTATTTTTAATATAGCATATCTCACCTATCTAATATTGTATGCTCGATCTTAATAAACTGTAATAGTTTCCACATCTCTTAGATAGTAGGACACTATGATACATGATAAAACTCATGTAGTCCAAGTACATATATAATATCATTCATTTATTTTTATTAAATCAAATATTCAGATTTTTCTACAGAAGTCATTGACTCTGGTTTTTGAGGAATCACATAAGGAGTAATTATCATTGAATAAACAATAAAACCAACATTTTTCAGAAAGTTAATCATCAGTGATTTCAAGAATCCATAATTTTTTTCAATAATGTATAGAGCATGAACTATAAATATTACTTCTCTTGGATCATATATTTCCATTTACATTATATTAACCTTTTTTCTTTTCATCTTTATATAGATTTATCCCATAATAACTCCTTTAATACAAATTCTTATGTCACAATAATACTAAGATAACACAAGTGGGCGGAAAGTTGTTTATTTTCAATAAACGTCACTAATTCCTGCTTTGGACTTCCTTTACGAATTATGAAAATATGTAACATTTTCATATGTAATGATAATTACTAGAGGATAAACATAAATAATGAAAATAAAAAATTTATAGTGGTTTGAGGAAAAAATACCCCCTAGTCCACTCCACCAATCGGTCTTTCTATGAACATGGTGAATTTCACAATAATTGTCCCCTTATTAAAAGATATAAAATCCACAACTGAGTATAGGATGTCAACTACTTAACAACACGTAAAATAAAATACTTTAGGTTGTTTTATATGGAATATGTTATCCATACCTTTTTATATGAAACTGATACTAAAACCACAATTGAGTATGAGTAGTTGATACTCTCAATAAATCAAATTAGTCTGATTTTTTGATGGTTCTGGTTGAACATAACATTTGAATTTGTAACAACCAATATACGGATCATCATCTCCAAAAACTTAATGAATTTAATAAATAAGTATTCAGACTTCAAACCAAATCAGAAATATCTTCAAATAAATGTAGCAAAAAATATAAGGAGAAATCCTACAGTTGTATGAGGTTCAAAATATTTGTTTCCAAAGTGTAGCCTCTACTAAAAATGTCAAAACCCATCCCCCGAGGCCCATGTCGTGACTAACCCAGTCCCTCCATCCATGGGCTAGGGGTTGGTGACTAGAACCAATGGAATATTCCTTAAAAATGGGAGGTATTGCCTTTATAACCTGTAAGAACACGCAACCATGCACATAACAAGATACAAAATCAGGTAACTGAATAGTTAACAGAGTGAGTGTAATAAGTAAAATGGACCAGAATACTGTCCATCCTAGAAAGTACAAGAAACTGAAAGTAAATGTAATCTAGAACAGCTCCGGTGAACACCCACCAAGGATCCTACCTGAAGGGTAGATACATCTCTCGATCAGTTGTCTCTACAATATGCCTAATCTAAGGTCCACCTGCGAGTTTCCTCCAATCCTGGTACTCTCACCCTCAGTCAGCGTTGTCCATAGTCTGCACCAAACACAATGAAGTGCGGGCATATCCCATGCATTGGTGAGTATAATGATAATTAGTAGGGACCTCGAGACCCTCAAGGTCTCACAAAATACACAAAAGATAAACCACAAAGCATGAAATCAACTAACAACTCAACTTATGTATATGCCCATACATATACCTAAGTTATCATGTATACTCATATCAATCATGAGGAAATACATAGTCCAACTCCAAATCCCAAAGCCCAATTCATACACAAAGTAAGGAACACCACGAAGGTAAGTACCATATAGGTATGCCACACAGAAGAATACCGCAAAGTTATTGACTCAGCTCACACCAGGTACTTCTAAGGTAAAGTAGTAGAGTTGATTAGATGTAACTAGTGAATCATTTTTATCTGTTAAGAGGAATACCCATGAAGGATCCCTAATAATCATCAGTCCCACGGTGGATCGAAGTACATCTTCATACCTACACATGATTTTTGTACCTCCTCAATACATTGTCAGACCCACATTGGATCTCTTGGTGTTGACCCACATAGGATCGCTTAGTGCTGACCCACGCAGGATCACTCGGTGCTGACCAACACCGGATCGCTCGGTGCTGACCCACACATATTTGCTCAGTGCTGACCCAAACAGGATCTCTCGGTTCTGACCCACACAGGATGTCTTGGTGTTGACACACACAGTTTCGCTCGGTGCTGACCCACACAGGATGGCTCGGTGTTGACCCACATAGGATCTCGCGGTGTTGACCCGCAACAGATTGCTAGGTGTTGACCCATACGGTATCACTCAGTGCAGACCCACACAGGATCATTTGGTGCTGAGCAACATATGATCGTTCAGTGCTAACCCACACAGGATCGCTCGGGGTTGGCCCACACAGGATCACTATTCAGTCTTCACCTCACAACCATCTACTGGGTTCCCGCACTAAGCTTTCTTTTATCCAACAGGGTCTACTCCTCAAGCCGCTAGTTAATACTCCAACTACCGTGAAGTCACAAGAAGAAGTATCCCAATGGACCTCCATGGAATAGGGGTCTCAATGCAACATAAGGTGCGTCAACTAGACACCAAGTCTATAAGCTATAGGCATTTTAGTGTCGAGGGACCGGTTAGATTCTAGTACGATCGAACCCAGCCAAACTCCAAATTTCTCCGAAGGTCACATGGAGTATCTCTAAAAAACCTCCATGCCACAAGGATTTCTGCACCATAGACGGTTCATCATTTCAACACCATATGAGGGAGATATCTTGAATACAGGATCCCACAATAATAATATTAATAATATTATTGGGTGTTTCATGGACCCGGGCCACGAAACATAATTTAATATTCAACATTATACATAAATCAACCTTCTTAATGACATGATCACATCATTGGTGACGGTAAGTCAATCGGACATCTCACTCAGGAGTTATAGAGGGTTGAAGATTTAATAATAATATATTATTATTATTTGAGCGTTTCGGGTACCCAATTCGAAACCCCGAAAAAGACGTCCAATATTGGACTCATAGTTTCTGTCTTGAAGTCAGGGTCATACATCCACTGATGGTACGTGAAACTGAGGTTTCCTGAAGAAGATACTATCAAAATACAGTTTTCCAATGAAAATAATAATAACATTATTATTATATTATTATTTTTAATGTAACTATTTTATTTTTCCTTCAACTCCAAAGATCATTCCATGAAAAAACCCTTAAATCTCCTACATGTTGTTCACAACCCCCCAAATCAATCATCCTTTATCATTTATTTCCCCTTAAATTTTATTCCCTTCCTATTTATTTCTCTCTCAAATATAATCTTTCTTTCACGTTTTCTTCTCCCGATTAGTGCCTCCTCAGACCGAAATTTCTAGCTGTTGGACATATGACTTCCTAAAGGAATTGTGGAAAAAAAGCGTGTTGCCTTGCACTGCAAGGACGCCACCGTCGCCTTCTGCTATCTGCACCTGATGCCTCATACAGCTGCTTCTCAAGGCTCGAACCCACTGTCTGCCTAGCCACTCATCTCTATGGAGACTATCCCCATTAGACTACCATTTTACCGGCCTCCCGCTCATGCCACTGTGATCCACCTCAGCTGTCACTTATCTGAATCACCTCATCGTATCCCTACCGGAACAATGCCGAACTGCCGCCATATCGCCCCTTCCATAGGACACTGCAGCTTCATTCAATTCCCAAAATTTTAACAATCTCATATTATAGATCCTTGTGTCGAGGGATTGATGTCCATATATCATCCTCAACAAAACTCCGTGTTTCCAGCGCCAATAAATATTTGGGGTTAAATAACGCATGTAGAACACGCGATAAATAAAAAGGACGAGGAGCATGGTTTATGAGCGGGATGATGGCCATGCTCATTTGGCCATTGTCATTGTGAATTTCGGATATGAATAATCAACAAAAAAATTCAAACATATATAAAAACCCATACCTCGATTGTCCACTAGACGTGGAACAAGGAAGAAGACGATGTCGATGAGATGATTATGTCAGTGTCCGTTTCTCCGACAAGATGTTTCTGATCCATGATAAAGCGTCGTCCTCGATCATCGATTCTGGAGAATTCTATTCATTGTATTGGATGTTCTTCATTGAAGAATCTCCTTCCAAGTTCTCCAAAGCTCTCCTTTTTTCCAACAATCCTCCATCCAAACGGGGAAGTTCCAAATAGTTTTATTAAATAAACTAATTGATTTGGAACATCAATGGGAGAAAAACCAAGAGTTATCTCCCATTAATGGTGGAGTTCAAAGATCGGGTGGTCACAAACATTGAATTTAATTTGGGGGTTCTCAGTCCGGGTGGTCCCCACTATTAATCATCAAATGGGAGGTTTTAAAAATTAAATAAAAGATTTTTATTTTATTTTTATTATTTAACTTTCAGAAAAAAATCCCGAAAACTAAATTTTATCCTCCACCTACTACAGTCAAGGTGAAGGCATCTTTAAGCGAATATCAGTGCTGCGAGTTCAACAGTTCCCTTGGATTTCAATTTTGAGCACGAGTTCAAAATATATATAATAATGCTCTTGCGTTTTCTTAACGTACCTGAAAAAAATTAGAAAATTATTAACAGCCATCCTCGAATAGCACTGGTCGAGGATAGGCCTTGAAAAAATAAAACATGACCCAACAAACCCAATGATACTCTCGGATTTCCATTCCGAGTTACCATTTATTAGTTATGAATTTTACAATAAAATAATTGTTACAAAATTATTTTATTTACGGCCAAAAACTAACTTTCACTGGTGGACCCTTCGAAAATGTCGCCCCAACCTCGATGTCCAGCTCGTCATGGTCGATAATGTGGGATGGGTCCTGAACGTATCTCCTTAGCTAGAATGTGTGGTAGACGTTGTGCACCCAGTGCAACTGAGGGAAGAGTGCTAGTTTTTAGGCCACCTTCACAAATCTAATGAGGACCTAGAAAGGTCCAATGAACCTCGGAGATAACTTGATGCCCAAGAAAAATCTCCACAAACTTCATCGAGGTGAGACCCATAGAAAGATGTGGTCACTATCCTCAAACTCCAGAGGTCTCAGTCTCCTGTCAGCATAAGACTTCAGCCGGCTCTGAGTATTTTTCACTTGCTAATAGGTGAGGCATCATGATACCAAATTTTTCATTGCATTCTTCGTCCCTTGCCACCAGTAAAGACGCTGAAGGTCCGGGTACCATGTTACATCCTCTGAAGAGGTCAACATTCTCCCCACCTTCAGAAAATCCATAGGGTTCCGTCCCTAAGGATATCTAAACACATCGAGCCACACATTCAGTGTCCCCATACTACGCCTCCTTGACTCGCTAATCAATTGGGGGAGTGACTATGAGAGACTGAAGAAAACGACTCAAACTCGATCCAGAAAGGATATCTATAAAGCATCAAACTGCTTCGTCAACTGACCATAAGCTGTATATTAGATCACCAGCTGGGTGAATCTTCTATAATATTCCCCTTCCTAGGAGTATATACTATCTCAAAGTCATAGTCCTGGAGGAACTCGAGTCAACTTCATTGTCTCAGGTTCAAGTTCTACTGTGTGAAGATATACTCGAGACTCTTGTGGTCTAAGTAGACTATAAAACATTCTCCCATCAATTAATGCCACCTCACCTTCAGTGCTAAGACCACTGCTTCTAACTCCAGGTCATGGGTAGAGTATTTCTTCTTGTCAGTCCCTATCTCATCTCCAAAAAGATCTTCTAAAACTTCTCCATCCACAAGAATGGCTCCCCCTTTTACGTCAAAGATGACATGGTTGCCGCTACCCTTGGAAATTTAGGTACAAATATCGGGTAGTACCAAGCCCAAGTAGACATCACAATCACTTTTGGGGTGGTAATATAGGAATCATCTTTTGAAAAGATTTCCCCATGCTCAGCCACTACTATTTGGAACTGAAAACTCAAAAATCATACTACGACAAGGGTAAGTCTGGCCAACTCTTGAGTGTTCAGCTGTACCCTCCTATGCATGATTCCATCCTGTTCTACCTGGGATTAAATTTCACTAACCAAAGAAAAACCCCATTACAATGTTGTAGAGAAACTGTAAATTTTTTCCCTAATACAGTCAATATGAGTATCAACTATGGATGTCCAGTCCATTCCAAAACAAATGTTATAAGGCCTCGATGCTGCCACCTAGAGGTTCAAGATAAAACTCTCACCTAAAGTGTCAGATCACACTATTGGCATAAGTGTAATTATCAAGTGTTCTCCCAATGTTATCTCCAAACGTGAGGATAGATTTAACGGCTTGACAGGATACACTAAATCATGAACATGATTCGTGGAAATAAGGAATGATTGGTACCTATGTCTATTTATACGGTGGATATTAGAAGACACAGACCATACCTCAAATAATTCCTAGAGACCATGGGTCACACTCCTTGACCGTATGCAGTTACTACCTTCCCATGTCCTCCAGCTACCTGAGCTTGGTGGGGTCAACAAAAATAGGGGTGGTTGTAATATGTCGAAAAGTACACCAACTCATGATGCTATCTTAGTACTACTTTCATGTCTGTTACCCTAGGTATTCATCTATCCCTACCACTTCTTCTTCCTGAAACATTTTTTCATGCCCAAGCCTATGAGACTGGCGGCTGTTTCCTGTTTTCCAACTACTAACATTCACTGGTTGTATCCACTTAGCCAATGAACATTCAACCACAATGGTAATCTATAGCCCCCCCAACATACATAGGAATGTATATATGGATAGTGGTGGCTCGGATGTCCCTAGAGACAATTCTCATAGAGGTACGAGTTCTGAAGGACTGATCGTATCATATTCATCGACTACCAGAAATGATAGGTACACCTCGATGAATACTCAGCTACTGAAATATCGCCCTGCCGAACCTATAGCAGCTCTAGAGAACTCTCAGCCACCTCCTCAAGACAATCCTTAGCTGTCTGTGAGTCGGGCTCACCTCAGAACCTGACGGTTATCTAATGATTAATCATTCATAAGAAACTAAGCCAATATGTGTCTTCTATTGGTACCACAAGTTTTAACTGCTGAACACTGGGAAGTGATATAGCTGACATACTACCTGAAGGTACTATCTCAGGTAATGGTCCAGGTAATGAATACTCGTCACTATGTAGAAAATCCTCACAGTCACTCACTAAAAAATAATAGTATCTACGATCACCATATACTCGAATAGTGTATCAACTATGTGGAAATCACTTGCAACAGCCTCCATCCATCCCTTAGATGGGTGGGAATCTGTCTCACCTTGAAAAATCGATGGCCTTTTCTGATGGAACTCATGCAACACGGTTAGTCTAAGTGCAACGTCTTCCTGTGCTGCTGGTGGTAAATATTACCGAACTATTGGTGG
Source organism: Viscum album (assembly GCA_963277665.1). Taxonomy (NCBI): domain Eukaryota; kingdom Viridiplantae; phylum Streptophyta; class Magnoliopsida; order Santalales; family Viscaceae; genus Viscum; species Viscum album. The sequence goes on from OY728151.1 coordinate 1,424,113,159, forward strand.
AGCTGCTGGTACACCACCTGAAGGTGACAATATAGTAAGAGGGACCTACACTGGATCCTCGTTTCTCGGTGGGCCGTCACTGAGTACTCTCTTAGGAATCATAGCTGGTTGACTACATAGTGACATCCTATTAAGTAATAGGTGATCCACAATCATTAATTTATACCTGGTGTGATGACTCAAAGAAAACACAAGAAGACTTTTCAAAACACACATGCAATAAGGTTTTTTGTGCCCTGAGTAATAAATTAGAAGTCAGGGTCCTGGTGTATAGATATGTCGGCTACTACACCAACAATGGATTCCCTGAACTGATAACTACACTCACTACATTAAAAACTATTTCAGTTAATAATATTAGATCCTTATGTTCTATAGCAGAACGAACTCCTCTGATACCAATTTGTCACGACCCGTCCCCCGGGGCCCATGTCGTGACAACCCCATTCCCGCCTTACATAGGATAGGGGCTGGTAACTAGCACCGAAGGCGTGTTCCCTAAAACTGGGATGGCATTGCCTTTATAACTTGTAAGCACATGCAACCAATCACAAAACATGATATGACCTCATGTAAAATGATTAGTAAATAGATTGAGTGCCGTAAGTAAAAGGGGATAGAATAAAAGCCCAAATAGAAAGTACAAGAAACTAAAAGTACATTTAAACTGGAACAACTCATGTGAACACCCACCAAGGATCCTACCTAAAGGGTAGGTACAGCTCTCGATCAGTTGTCTCTATGGTACGACTTGTCTATGTTCCACCTCCGAGCTACCTCCAGTGCTTGTACTCACATCCTTAGTCACCGATTTTCATTATCTGCATCAAATACAATGATGTGTGGGCATATACCGTGCAAGGGTGAGTATAATGATACTCAGTAGGGACCCCGAGACCCTCAAGGTCTCACAAAATCCATAAAGGATAAACCACAAAGATTGAAATCAACTGAAAACCCGACGTAGGTTTATTACCATACATATACCTAATTTATCATGCATACTCATCTTAGTCAAGAGGAAACAGAGAGTCCGACTCAAAAGCCCAATGCTCAACTGTTCCACAAAGGAAGGAACACCATGAAGGTAAGTACCATACAGTTATTCCACACATTAAAATACCACAAAGGCATTGACTCACCTCCCACCATGTATTTGTTATGTACAGTAGTAGAGATGATTAGATGTTACTACTAAATGATCTTACATTGTTAAGAGGCAGACCCAGGAAGGATCCCTAATCATCATCAGACCCACAGAGGATCATAGTACATCGTCTGACCCACACAGGATCCTAGTTCCTCATGACTAAGTCGTCACACCCACATAGGATCTCTAGGTGCTGACCCACATAGGATCTCTCAGTGATGACCCACACAGGATCGCTCGTTGCTAACCCACACATGATCGCTCGGTGCTGACCCAAATAGGATTGCTCGGTGCTGACCCACATAGGAAGGCTAGGTGCTGACACACATAGGATATCTTGGTGCTGACCCCCCACAGGATCGCTCGGTGTTGACCCACACATGATCTCTTGGTGCTGACCCACACATGATCGCTAGGTGCTTACCCACACAAGATTGCTTGGTGGAGACCCATGAAGGATCATTCTGTGTGACGCATAGAGGATCGGTCAGTGCTGACCAACACTGGATCACACGGTGATGGCCCACATAGGATTGTTATTCATTCATCACAACATATCCAGCTACTGGGTTCCCTCACTATGTTTGGTCGTCTCTAGGAGGGTCCACTCCTCAATCCACTAGTCGATACTCTATCTCCCATGAAGTCCCAAAAAAAATTATCTCAAAGGACCACCATGTAATAAGTGCTCAACGCAATAGACGGTGTGACATCTGAACACTCGGTCTGTAAGTTGTAGGCAATTTAGTGCTGAGGGCCCGCTTGGATTCGAGTATGATCCAACCCATGCAAACTCCAACTTTCACTAAAAGTAACGTGGATTATCTCTAATGAACCACCATGACTCAAGGATTTCAGCACTGCAGATAGTTTTTCATTTCGACAATGTATAACGGTGATATGTCAAATACCAGATCCCTCAATAATAATATTAATATTATTATTGGGTGTTTCATGGACCCAAGCCACGAACAAAAATTTAATATTCGACAATAGACATAAATCGACCATATTAAGGACAAAATCACATCGCCACTGACGGTAAGTCTATCAGACAATGCATTCAAGAGTTATAGTGGGTCAAAGATTTAATATCAAAAATATATTATTATTATTGGAGTGTTTCAGGTTCCCAATACAAAAACCCAAAAAGACATCAAATATTGGACTCATAATTGTTTTCTAGAAGTCTGGGTCATACATCCGCTAACGGTTCGTGAAACCAAGGTCACACGTAGAAGATACAGTCAAAATACTTCTTTCCCAATGAAAATAATAATATTATTATTATATTATAATTTTTAATTTAATCGTTTTATTTTTTCCTTCCACTCCAAAGCTCATTCCACACACAAAACCTTCAATCTCCCATACGCTGCACACAACCCCAAAAATCTATTATCCTTTATCATTTATTTCTCCTTAAATTTTTTTCCATTCCTATTTATTTATCTCTACAATATAATATTTATTTCACGTTTTGTTCTCCCAATTAGACCCTCCTCAATCCCAAATTTCCAGCCCCCGCACATCTGACTTCCTAATGACATCCCGGAACAAAAACGCGCAGACCTGCACCGCCTGGATGCCAACACCGCCTTCCGCCGGCTGCACCTTCTGTCTCACTCTGCTGCATCGCACGACCCGCACCCGCAGTCCGCCTAGATATCATGCCGCTAGGGAGCCACTCCCCTTCATACTGCCTCCATCCTGGCCTCCCACTCGTGCCTCCACATGCCACCTTTGTTTTATCTTATCTATACCACCTCGCCGGATTCATGCCTCAACCTCTCCAAATCGCCACATTGTCACCACTTCCACAAAACATTGAAGCTTCTTTATATGACCAAAAATTGTAACGATCGCATATTTGATATCCTTGTTTCAAGGGCTTTGCATCCATTTATCGTGCTCAGAAAAAATCAATGTTTCCAGTGCTAATAAATATTAGGCGTTGAAGAACTCACGAAGAACGCATGAAGAATAAAAAGGAAGAGGAGTATGGTTTATGTGCGGGATAATGTCCATGTGCGTTTGGCCATCATTGTATTGAATATAGGATATGAAGAATCAATAAAAAAAATTCAAACATATATAAAAAACCCTAGCTCGATTGTCCATTAAAGGTGGCATGAGGAAGAAGATGAAGTCGATGAGATTCTGATGTCCGTGTTCGTTGCTCCCATATGAGGTTTCCGATCCGGGATCTAGCGTCATCCTTGTTCTTTGATTCTGGAGGATACTCTTCCTAGTAGTGGACGTTCTTCATTGAAGAATCTCCTTCCACATTCTCCAAAGATCTTACTATTTCTAGAAATCCTCTAACCAGATGGTGAAGTGAAAAATATGTTTATTAAATAAACTAATTGAGTTTTCACATCAATGGGAGGAAAACCAAGATTTATCTCCCATTTAAGGGGGGGGGGGGTTCAAGGATCATGTGGTCCCCACCTTTTAAATTAAATTGGGGGTTTTTAGTTTAGGTATTCCCCACCACTAAACATCAAATTGGAGTTTTTAAAAATAAAATAATATTTGGTTATTTTATTTTTATTCTTTAACTCTCCCACGAAATTCACAGAAATTTACATTCACCCTCAACATACTGCAATGTAAAGTTATCCTTAATAGAATAAGTGTGATGTGAGTTCAACAGTTCCCATGGATATCAATTCTGAGCACCGGTTCAAAAGTTATATAACGTTGCTCATGCGTTTACTAAATGTAACTGGAAAAAAATTCAGAAGATTATTAATAGTCCTTGTCGACCCGCAACGGTCGAGGATAGGCTAAGACCAAGTGATTGAAACCCCAAAAAACAAAATGGTACTCTCCGATATTTTTAAGAGTTATCATTTAAAAGTTGTCGACTTTATAGTTAAAAAATTTTCACTTAATTATTCTATTTACGGGAAAAAACTGACATTCACAAGTGGCCCACACTGGCCAGAGATAGTATCTTATAAAATAAATAATACCCTCACATGCTCATTGGTTGTCTCAGATTTTCAATCCATGTTACTGTTTGTGAGTTATAGTCATTTGAAAAATAAAATAAAATATTTATTTATTTTATTTACGATTATTCCATTTTTGGGTTTTGTTAGAGGAGGACGGTGCCGACCAAACATAAGTCACACCTAGGGTAAACCCGCCATTCTGAACGCAACAGTGCCCTCAGAATTCTGATATGGGAAACCATTTAAGAGGTATTCCACTTTCTTAGGAAAACTGCTTACACACGCTAATTTAAGCGTAGAAAAAATATCGACAAATATTTTCAGGCAATCTGGACCTCAGAATCGCACGTCATCAAATTTTGCGATCTTGTAATAATTCCATATAATTAAAAAAAACTTATACATAATTTCTTGTACTTTAAAAAAATAACAGAGATGATTGTTTTCATGTAGACGATCTATAAAATATATTTTCTATAATGTAATTGTATATGAAAATATTTTAGTTATATATCCCATACATTTGAAATATATAGTGGTGTAATATATAGAGTATAATTTTTTCTAAAGTATTCCATATTCAAGAAAGCCGACTAATAGAATTGAAAAATTAAAAATATAAATTGACCAGGGGACTCCTAACATCCATTACGAATAGAATTGATTTTCTCCAATGAACTTTTTTTGTTGGATCGGTCATAACGATATTTGAATTAGTTGATAAGAAAATTTCAATCCTCTTGTAATACAATCAAGGCCATTGCATGAATATTGGATAAAATCAACATTTAAAACTCTATTGTCGAATAATCAAACATAAGGTTCGACTGTTTAGAGTAGGGATCCTTTTTGTATCAAAGAGTTCCTTTGTGTAGTGTATTGATCCATTAAATAGAGTAGGGTTCCAATGTGTTGTGTAGGGTTCCTACTAATGTAAGGTTACTTATCCATAGGTTCATGTGCATGTAACATAAGGGAAAAGGTAATGCAGGGATTATGATCCAAATATTCATCCTTTTATAAAAAAATTCCATAAATATTATCAATTATCCATAAGATCAATCTCCCGAACATAGGGTATGAATAGTGATTATGGGCTCTAACAAAGGGTTTAAATTCCATACATTTTTCATTTCATTTACGAAAGGTTTTTTGATCCACACGTTTAATATCCAGTGTACGGTCAGAAATCCATACAAATATATTTTAGCATAGCATAGGGATTATTAATCATACATGCATCTACACGATTTTTGTTTATAATATTTTTTCTACAACAAATACCATAGATTATCATTCCATCATTGATATATATAAAAACATGAAATTTATTCCTGAAACATGATAAATTCTTTATTAGAAAATAATATAGGTATTAGTGAGTGTAAAAATTAATATTAAATACATGGTATTGTTTATACAATACATTCCCAACACTTCCATCATAATTTCTTCAATGATAGGTGTTAATGGAAGGACAACCACACCTTATTTTGTGAGGTAGTAGTTCAATGCACACATACACAATATGTTCGTTACCCGTTATATGGAAATTTTAGTAAGTTTCAATCACAAAATTAGTATAAAAACATCTTAGTATATCTTGTATACTATATTTTCTATATAATTATTGAATATGTATAGTTTATGGGGTGGACAATGGAAAAAAACTAAATAGATTGAGTAATGATGTTACCTTTTCTTAGGTTACTCCTTTTGGATTACACCAAAGGGCTTCCTTGGTATTAATTCAACATAATGTTAGGCTTCTAGGATGCAGGAAAATATGTTGATATTCTATTTCTATAGATATTATTTCCAAAAAACTATCTTGAGTGGTGTGTGGAAGTTGGAGGTCAGGAAGGTCTTTTTATAGTGGGTGAGTAGTGACACCCATGTAAATTTTTGGAAAAGGGATTCCATCCACTTTTTTCCCATTTCACGTGGATTCAATAGTGGTTAACATTCGATCAAAAAGAGTTTTGGGTTTAAATAGTAAGGTAAAATAGATTTTGGACAAGTTTCTAAGAAAATTTTTCCCTTATGCTTATGGTTATTCTATTGTTATGCTTAATTTCACTATAATCATTGTAATTAATTTTAATTACATTCACAAATATTTTTGGTAAAAAAAAAATGAACTCATTATACATTATATCTTATTCTGATAAGAAATATGGAATCCATATTTTCAAATTTCCAATCACTTAATTGGAGGATTATAATTTAAATTTAATTCAAAATATTCGATAACAATACAGTTTATTTAAGAAAAAACGATTAAATTATTGCTATGTTTTTTACTAATTTCAAAGTGATATTGATTCCAATGATTAAAATTGGATTAATTGAAAAATATTATATATAATGTCACCTTAAAACAAAATTAAAATATAATTTAGCTATAAAAATAAATTGGTTGAAAAAGTAGTTTTGAATAATAAATCATTATTTTTCACTATTCTTTAAAATATGATATTTCACAGAAAAATATGATATATTCACCATAAGATAATTATTGTGTTCCTGTTTCAATTATGAAGTACATTTTTACAAAATAAATTTATAAAATAGTAAAAAATTGGATTTCAAATATATTCTCAATTTAATGGTGGTAATTGTTCCTTAATAAATATATACATATTCATGTATAAAATTTGTGTTATTCTATTATTTTTTATCAAAAATAAAATTTTTGAATATAGAAAATACCTATTTAATATAATATATATATTACATTAATATCACTCACTAATTGTAATTAATTTAAATTAATTGTATAAAACAACATTGTGAGATTAAAAATAGTTTTTTGTAAAAATATTATCTTTAAATTCTATTAAATTATATATTAATGTATAAATAATTTGTAACAATTGAAATTGTTTTAAATTTTTGTAATCCATATATTTAAAATAGTTAGTTAATTTTATTCATAGCTGCTAAATTAATGACTAGGTAATTTCTTATTATGTTAAATGATAATATTTAAATAATATATAATTGTCCAGTTAAAACATGGTATTTAATATAACATAACCTATAAAAAAGGATGTTATCGTGTGCAGGAAAGGTAACTTAATGTTTTCATGTGTTCCAAGCAAGTTTATATTTTGTATTTTTATAATATCAATTATATTTTAATGTATTTGGATATTATATCTTCTTATGCGATCATTGTTTCATATCATACCAGATTAACTATTTATTTCGTGTAGCACAATCTATTAAATAATTTAAAATAAATTGAATGTATATATATCATAAAATTAGAGGATATTATAATAACCCCTTTTAAGGTAGTGTATGGGTGTTATCATATAGAAATCACCTTCAAAAATTTCTTATAGAATTTTAATAAAATAATGTTATTGAATCTTATTTTAGTTACATTTAGTAGAAAGAGTAATAAAAAACTTGTTATCATGGGTAACATATGTGGATGAGGGGATTTAATATCTTTAATGATAGATGGGTTTTTAGTTAGTCATGTGTGAATCTTTATTACACCATTTTTTCACTTTGATCCTTTCTCATATATTAGTCTACTAAACCATGAGGGCCAATAACATATTTCAAAGAATCTATTTGTTCCTGAAACCCTATCATCATCTTATATGTAACTTCTTTTGGTTTTTTCTTCTAAAAATATGTCCATGGAGACACTCCATAACCTAGTCCTGCAATGTTACCATATTGTTCAATCCACATCAATACTGTTGAATGTAATTAATCTCCTCATATGGTCACTAATAATTTGTGTTTCTAAATCATATAAAAACATATGAACAGAAATCGATATTTTAATGTAATACTATTATAAATCATATCTGATTACTACTATATCCAAATTTCAAAATATTTTCATAATAATGTTGTCCCTTAAACACATATTTTACCCTCATTATTTAAACGATCCACCTTATATAACACATGGCATGGGATGATAATGGCTTTATATTTTTATTCCTCAATTCACATAAAAACAATGGAACATATGATGTTTTATATTACATAAAACATTTTTTGTTTATTTTAAATACATACCAATTTATTATCTAGTGCATTTTAAACCATAAATTATTTTTAATAGGGGTGAATTTCATTTTTATGCACGTTATTTAATTTTAGAACTCATTTTATGTTTCATAAATGGTCAATTATGATCATATAGGATAAAATAAATTTTTTAAAATGATATATTATTGAAAATAATTCACCTGAAATGATTTATCATAATGTTACATGATGAAATAATTCCATATACCTGGCTTTATAATGTCCATATAAATAACTGGTGGTTGGGGATTTAGTTTCCCCTCAACACACCAAGAATGAATCTTTTTATGATGTGTCCAGAAGCCTCTATAGGAGTTTTCCAATGGAAATTAAGAAATATTTCTTATGGAATTTATATAAAATAATTTAAATCTAAAGTAATAATTATAATTAATTCAATATTTCTTTATATTATTTTTCAGTAAAATAGAGAAAGTATATCATAACATTACCTTTATATCTTCCCAAAGGGATTCCTTTATTGTTGGTAGGACATATCACAATGAATCTATATCAAACAACAGATTAATTCCCATTGTGACTTCAACATAACTGTTGAACAATGATTTTTTGGGTTCAATAGGTTCTCCTTTTAAATTCTATCCAACATACAATTTTATTCCCATAATTCCATCCTATATAAATTTTTTCACCACTATGATGATGTTTTGTTCCTACTTTTTTCATCAACATGTTATTGTTCCCGTAATAATTATGCAGTTTCATCTAAAAGCATTTTCATCCCTAGGATAGGTAACATCGTCATGTATAGAAGACATTGTCTTCAAGAGTAGTTAAAATTTTAATTTATATTATTTTATTGAAGTTGAGAACTTATAATACTATAATGAATTGTGTTTTATACTAAAAAAGTTAACTATCTCTTTGAATTATTTTTGTATTTTAATGGATCAAGGGATTTGGCTCCTCTATCGAGAATCATAATCCCCTCTTTATTGTAACTTATAACATAAAATAAACTCTTTACATTGGTACTACCATTAAATGATTGAGATATCAAATGAAAGGGTCATCCTTGTTGGATTTCTCATCTGAAACTACAATTTTTTTAATTGCTAGTAGGACATCCGACCAATTCTTGTTTACCGGGTCTAGTTGATTAAATATGTGAACTACATGTGTTTCCATTATGATCGACATGAAATTTTCCACTTCCATGTTGAAATTCACCATCAGGAAACTCCTTTCATAAAATTTCACTACACTCGTATTGCCAACCCATTTCATAATAAAATTTATAATTTAAATATTGTATTTTCCAACTCGAGTACACATTTGATAATGGAAAAATATAACATAGTCAAAAAAATTAAATTTCTAACATTGTAACATGATATATGAATCTCTTACTACATAAGAGTTACTCCAATATTCTTATCATACTATAGAAATCATGTTATATTGAATAAAACATATAACCATTGATTTCAAAAATAGAGTAACATAGAACATTTAAAATATTTCCCCACGAAAGATATCAACGTCATTCGGTAATTAGATATGTATTTCAGATAACTCAATATATATTTGATCTCAAAACTATCTGACAAACTATTGATTAAATGTATTTGATATCCATCATTTAACCCTTAATATATTTAAACATATAAGAATATATTTTTGGGAATCAATGCATGGATTCATGTATTCACAATTATTTGAAAGGTAAAGGTGGGATTACTCATTATCTCTAATCATAATTGTAATATCATATGTTTCATCAATCCCTTCTCCCATAAGGCATCCACTGTTAAAAATATTTTGGAGACTGATGATGTCAACATATGATAGGTAATCATTACATAATTCTACATCTTCTTAAAAAATATATCTTTCTTTAATACATCATTCTATCCATCTTCGATCCTAGGCATACCCTTTCAAAATCATAATTTATCTATCATTTAGAAATAACTATATGTAATAGACATGATAAAACTTTTGAACCTATAACAATATGAACAATTATGTAGACCATTATATCTATGAATTGTATTGGAATGAACACCAATAATTAAGATAATATGATTTAAACGTCCTTATTCATGTTTGGAATCTTCATTAGGTCTATAGATTTACTACATACAGATTTGATTAAAATAAGTGACAGTTGAATATTTTTCAAACATTTTTTTTAAAATGATATTTAATGTAACAAGTATTATATATTCCACAAAAATATGATAGTTGTGTGATTCTAGTATCTATAACATCAAATTAGTCATTGATAATACATTCATGATATTTTATGAATTCCCCCTTTGGAACTTTTAATTTAATAATGAAAATAAAAAATTTAATTTAATTTTCTATTTTGTATAGAGTATAAGATACTGGAGGATGAAAATTCCACACATTACCCTCCATTAGTGCCAAATCATCCTTTATCCCCATTTCAATCATGTCTATATTAGATTCATATTTTCCGACAAGAATATCATAAATAAAATTAATAACATATTATTAAATCTAATTTGGAAATTCAATGTCAACTGAACAATTTTTTCAACATGATATCGTATGGTTTTCTAAAATTTGTTTATCGTAAATTATGTCAATATAGTTTAATTTATCAAATAATTGATCATCCATTAGAAATGATGGTGGTGAACCTTATTCAGTATTTATATTGAATACTGTCATCCATGATTGTTATTTACATCATCGGAGAAAAAATTTCTGATTTCCTAAAAATACATTCATTGAAGAATGTCTCAATTGAACGGTGTGTGGGTATTATTCACAAATTGGATCCTGCAAATTCCATTAATGGTAAAAACATAAAACATTCATTTAGTAGGAATTTCGTTCAATATACCATTAAATATGTCCCTCAATTGTAATTTTTCACATCTATGGGCATCATAAATTATAACAAATTTGTTCCACATAAATTTTAGATCTTTGATCAATGGAGCTATATAGAGAGCTATATCATTACTGGGTTTCTATAGCCCAGATATAGGTAGAGACATCATAATGTATTTATTCATTATTGAAAACCATGGTTTATATATTTAATTTAATAATATGAGAAGCCATGTACAATGATTACTACATAGTACAAAAAAAGGATTTAATCCATCTATAGATAATGAAAGATGAAATTTTCTAGGGTAATAAATTATTTCTTGTTACTCAAAATAAATTTTCAACTAAAAAGATGATTCTAGCAGATGACATAGGTTTCCATATTTACTTTTTGTATCTGCATACCATGTCAACCATATATGATTCCAAACATCAATATTTCCATATAAATCATGTAATGATAGGAATGTACCATACATATTTTGAAGAATTTGATTTAATTTTCTTGTATCGATCTATTAAAAAATATATCAAATTTTACAAAATATTCATGGTTCATGGGAAAACATATGAATCCATTTAGATAATATTTAATTTTTTAGAGAACATGTCCATAAAAAATACAATTTTATTGGTATCATATATTTGACATGGATTTTAACTTTATTATTATAGAATATAATTCTAGACATCATGTAGTTCAGTAAATCTTGTTGTGCTACATCCACTACATTTGTTAAAATTATAAAACATCAATACAGTAGAAAATATTGAATATTTCGTTCATTCGGTATATTATGGTCTCTTCTACCCAATATTTAACTTATCAAAAAACATTATACAATCAGGAATTTCGTCTTCAATTTTCCTTATAATTTATTCTATACGATCTCCATCATCATTTAAGCTAGTATTCTTTTCAAATGGTCTATAAAATGTAGTATCATCCCATCTATTGATGACATTATGTTTCCCCATTTTAGTCCAACATTTATATTCCTGATCTGTTTCAGGAAAATAAAACTCATTCTATAATTTTGGAAAAATTTTCCATGAATAATAACAATGTTTACAAGAAAAAATGATTTGATAAGTGTTATATGCATGATCTATTCAAAAATGATGAACACTATAAATCTATATTGATTTTTTTTGACATACGATTATCCTATATCCATTTTTGATTCATATTCATCCTATTAACTTTATTAAATATTTATTTTTTACAAAAAAATGAAATACACTTTATATATTCATTATCAAACGTCAATGTTAATGAAAATTTTATTAAGGGAAGCCCAACACGTGATTGCATAGAATAATTTTTGTATACTTTAACGAAAAGAGGTAATTGAATTCAAGAATAGAAGTCCTCCGTTATTGAAGGTTTTATCATCTAAATTCATCCAAAATGATCACCGATACCTAATATGGGATGAATTTTACTTAGAGTATTTTAGGCAACATTGTTTCATATCAAGAAGATATGTGGGATTAGTCTATGTCAATAAAATTCAATTATCACTATTTAAGAGATGATGTTGAGGGGGATGACAGTTGACTCCTTAAATCATACTATTCTTTGGATGGGAGTTTCAAAAGCATCATACAACATTTCATAGTTTTTTCCAATATAATAAATGTTTTTCAGGCACACTGTGGTTTTACAAATTATAATATAATTCAATTCATGTTCAAAATGTCCTTACTCTTTTATAACCCATACTACCTTCCAAATTTTATGAGAAACATGATCACCCTTGCTCAAGTAGACAGGAAACACAATCCCTTAAATAGAAAATTTATTTCACTAAGACTATATTACGCTCCACTAGTTGAAATAGATTTATGATGTCCTATTTGTTCTTATATTAGAAACTATGGAGTGGATCATAGTTAGTAAAAATAAATCAAACATAGAAATAATAATCTCTATAATTATTGAAAAAATAATTGGATGAATTTTAAAAATTACTTTTATGGAAATATATTAATGAATAAAAAAATATTTATCTAATGAATATAAATGTTTTACATGGTCCATATTAAAACCAACCACTTTAAAAACACATTTCAAGAGGCCAAAACATATTAAATTACCACCAATTTTATTTCAATAAAAAATATCTTCCCAAAACAAAATTCAAAATGCAAAATTTGTTTTTTAAATCAATAAAAGACCACTTGAAATCCATATTTTTAAATTAAATATTTGAATCAAACAATATTTCTAAAACACTTAATTGTATATGAACCACCAATTATATAAAAACAGTTTCCATCAATTAGAAGATTTCAATTTACATTTAAATTTAATTTCAGTAGAAATTTTTACACATTTAAATGATTATAAATTTATTGCTTCTCATTGAAATTGCAACATGTGCATCAAAACAATGAATCCATTTTATTTAATTTTAAGTTAAAACCGGGTTTATAATTTCAAAACCAACATTAACATTTATAACCTTGTTTCCCAAATCCACACTAGTATTTAAAACATAAATGACCATAAAGATGAAAATTAGCCCAGACCTCAAATGAAAAACATTATTTCACCTCTTTTTTATTATAATCATGTACCAACTATGTTACATCATCTATAGAGTACTCAATACCATACATATGGTTTATTCATTTCCTGTAGACCAGGACTAAATGGTTTGCCTCTAATTATTCATCTAATATTACCCATAAAATCTTGAGACCATAAAAATATCTGATTAAACCCAGTGGGGAGAAAAATATTAGCACCTCATCCAAAAAATATAATCAATATAGAGTCAAATTAAATACTAAATCATCACTACTCATGGAAACTCAATTATTATCATGAATGACAGTGATCAATAACCTACACATATAATACCCCATGATTTTTAAGTCATATATCTATAAAAATGTACTCATAAAATAAAAAGTGTTCTTTTATTTATTTATTTAATCAATATATTAGGGCCAACTAGCTAAGTAACCTAAATTGTTGATCCAAAATACTCTAAGAGTGTCCAATTTTACAAGAGCATAGAGAAAAAATAATGGTGTAAATCTATATACTATTGGTGTTTATTTTACCCTCTAATATCATAAAAAAATATAAATGTTTCAGTGTATCTAGAATGATGTACCTATAAACTATGTATCCATGTATATAAACATAATAGTTAAAAATAAATATTCAGAACAATGAATTCAAAACAAAAATAACTAAAAACTAATTTACTATATAAAATATCATGGTAATACCAAATCACATATTTTTTAAACAAAAATAAAAATCTAATATATAATAATTCCAAATTTTCCAAAAAAAGAACATTCTAAAATAAATAAATAACTATGACACATCTATAACATCTCTTTGTGACCCACGATCCATTACATCAACTAAAATTTCCATTACTGGACTAAATGAAAGACACCCAAATTCATATTGTAACATCAAAACCTATATGGAACCATAAAAGCTAAATATACTCATACGTGTGTGTGTGTAGGTTATGAGGAAAACAGGAATGCTACGATTTCACCAAAAGGTCAATTAAATTTATTTATAAAACATTTTCTGAAAATAAAAATTTAAAAATAATTGAAAAAATTATTTCAGCTATGTAAATTATAATGGAATGAAATACCATACATTTAAACATTTTTTAAATCCCAAGGTAAACCATTTTACGATTATAAAATAAAACCATTATTAAGATCAATACATTTATACTCATTTAGATAATAAAATTTCACTAAAAATCATTCCTTCAAAATATATGTTTTACGAACAATTGGAAGGAATCATACTTTTAATGGTGAAAACAATTAAAATATTAAAAAATCAGACATCCTGTATTATGAAAATAATTAAAAAAAATATTATTCATAAAATATTTCACAGAAATCATTATAGAAAAAATAAACTCAACCACGAATTAAATATGACTTATAGATCAATTGAGATCCATTATGACAATAATGTATAAAAATAGAGGAAAAAAAGAAATTGGTGAAACTTTTTAATGACACCGATAAGTGAATAATTATAATATGTTTAGTGTAGAACTCTATGCTAAAAACTCAAATCAAAAATCAAGATGGCAATCACACTGTATCATAGGGTGTGAGAAAATTAACAATATACTAGTAGAATCAATGACCTAAGGGTTCCCATCTATAACAACAACATTAAAAAAGAAATAAGGATATCACAACCCAAACAATATATTGGAAGAAACATGGATACTAATTTAATAAAAGTATGATAAAATAAATAAGTATGACTTGTATAAACACTATTAAACACAAAATATTCCTAACATAAATATATCTAGTTCTTATGGAATAAGTATAGTGAAAGTGAGAGAAAACATGTACATGATCAATTTATAAATCGATAATAAAACCAAAGAAATAAGCCTCCTCTCACCTCCAACAACATCTAAAGAAACATCCCTTATTTCAATATATAAAAATCACATAATAACAATCAATAGACATACCATAAAATGGAAACATACTATAAAAACACTAACCAAAGGGTTTTGTAATAATGGTGATAAAATCATAATGTATTTTTAATAATTTTATAATAGGACATTAATAATTAGATTACTGAAAATATTATTACAAAACGATCCTTTTTATAAACTAAAGATATCTTTTATCCATTAACAATGTCTAAAAATCATCAGGTAAAACCATGTTAGTAATATCCTTTAAAAATATTGATGGTATGAACACATTGAAAACAAATCATTACTCTCATTAGAGTCAATAAATATTAATAATAATTATCATTTAAAAAACCCTGAAACCACTGATTTCATGCTTTGAAACTCAAATTCAGCACTAAAAAATTATCTTTCAACATATTCTTGTTTTAAATCCAGTTTTTCGTTTGTAAAAACACTTAAAAATAAAAAAATAATTTTTCAATAAACTAAGTTATTATCTCCCTGAAAAACATTATTGACCATCATTGAAAGCATCAAAAAATTTATAAACCCATAATTGGTATCAAATATAGGATTATTTTGATAATATGTGAATTTAGACTCATGAATCCTTTCATGACCTATTCAAAATTTGTTATTTAATAAAACAAAAAACATAATCAATTGGAAAAAAATTTATTTTGTGGAGAACAATAACCCCCCCATAAAATTACATCTACAAAGAATTTATGAAAAACAAAAATTTTATCTTCCAAATCATATAATAAAACATCATAGGAAAATGTTTTTTTGGGAGAAAAGAAAAATGAGGGAAAAAAGTGATTTGGAGGATAGTAGAAGGATAATGGAGAAGAAAATTATATCTAATGTAGAGAATCCATTTAATACCATGCATGTAATAGATAGAAAATGGGAAAAATATAGGAATCTATAAGAGATATCTTCTACCTTGTTCATGTTATATAGTGTGTAGAGGAGATCACAATTGAGTTAAATCGAGTGGAAGAAATCAGCAAGTGGCTGTTGTTGGAGAATAGAAAGAAATATGAACATTGAAGTAGTAAAAGGGAATTGAGATTTCATAAAATGGAACAATATTGGAAAAATGGTAATGAACAGTTGGATATAATGTACAAATGAATGAAAAAAGACACAAAAATAGGGAAACATGTAAATTACCACTAGGTAGGAAAATATATATGCAAAATCACCTTACTCTTAAGACAAAAAAGAAATCATCCAATGAGGAAGAGGAGAACATATCATACCATGGATTCGATCCTTGATTCATCCTAGAGAACGAAGAGGAGGAACACATGTAGTAGGGAATCTTCATAAAAGTTTGATAATTGTTTCTGAATTAGTCAAGGATAATGTGGTTTTAAATAGACTGAGAGATTATTATAAGCACTTCCAAAAAAAGCACAGATAATGCATTTATAATTATACAAATAAGTAAAAAATTTGAAAATGTAATTATAAATAATTTCAGTATGATTATAAATGTATTTATATCATTATATATTTTTAAATAATAATATATATATTTTTATATTATACATTCATTATTTAAAATTATTTATTATAATTTTATAATTATTTAAATATATATATATTTATATTTATAATTATAACAATATTTTTTGTCATTATATATATATGTAACAATGAAAATATATATAACTAGAAATACATTATATATAATAATTATATAAATAAATATATTAAAATATAATAATTATTTAAATATATATAATTAATTATTTAGTGTTATATAATTATTTTTTTGAAAAATAATTTTTAATTATTTATAATTATAAAAATTCCAATTTTTAAAAATAGTAAATATATACTTATAAATATAATTTTTTATAAATATTAATTTTGAAAAAAAAATTTATCATTTCAAATTATTATATAAATTAAATTATTGAATGTTAAAAATCAGTGTTGTTTAATAATTAAAAGGGTACATATTATATTTTCTCAATAATTGATATGTTTTAGTAATTAAATATTTTTTTTAAAATGGATATATATTGAAGCAAATATGAATAAATATTGAAAATATTAAAATATAGGAAATAAATGAATATAAATAAATATTAGAAAATGATTCAATTCCATGAAATTTTAAAATATTATTAAAAATTAATAAATAATACCTAAGTATAATAATATCAAAAATATGTTAATAAAATTTTACAATAAAAAAATAATATATAAAAATGTATCATTTTATAATTAAATACTAATATTAATACTTAAATTTTAATTAATTAAATAAATATTAGGTGTATGTGAAACTATATAAAATTTCATTTATTTCAGAAATATTTTTGTGTGTGCAATCATTGTATATAAAAATGCATTAACCTCTTATATATATGTGTGAAATCAATGTAACACACCATTGATATATATTAAAATTGGAAATAAAATTAAATTCACTTATGTTTACTGGACGATGTAATTAGTATGTATTTTTAAATAATATTGATTTTTTATTATAAACCATTCTTCCCTGAATATATGACTTCTTTAATATAGAAAAATATATTTTATATTATATAAATATTATTTTAAGAAATATTATACATAATGATATATATATATATATGTTATTATATTTCTATATTAAATGCACTAATGAATAATTTTCTTAAAAATTCATTAAAACTGAATATCGAAATAATATATTTTTAATTATTATATTTTATTCATTTTATATATTTATATTTAATATGTATTTTTTATTTAATATATATAGTTAATATATATATATATATTGAAATTTTTTGATTTTAGAAATTTTTATCCAAAATTAAATTTTTTATTAATTTTATTATATTATTATATTTTATTTTTTTAATTAGTAAAATATTTTCTTTTTCATCTTTTGTGTTTAATTATTAAAATGTTATTAGTTTCCATCTTTATATTTAATATATAATATTTATTAATATTTATAATCTATATATGTGTTTGTATATTAAAATTATTCATTTATATTAAAAATTATTTAATTAAGTAAACGTCTAATGTTTTTATTAATTTTCTCATTTTTATATTTTAATTTTTTAATTATATAATATTATAATTTTTACATTTCTATATATTAAATAAATTTAATTTATTAATAATTTTAATATATATATATATATCAATATAAAATTTAATCACTTTTATCAATAAATATTTAATTTATAATATTTTGAATATTTTATTGAATTTACACATTTTTAATTTTTATTTTTTTAAATATTTTATTTTATTTATGGCCTTTACCAACTCTAAAAAACATTGATAAAGGGTACCCTTTATCAGCACAAAATTGTTTTTCCTGATAAATGGTATTGTTTAAGAGTAAACAAAAATTACTGAGAATGGTTATCCTCTATCAGTGGTAAAAAAGAACTAATAAAGGGTACCATTTAAGAGAATATTATTTATCATTGAAAAAGTGAACAATTATCAGAAAATTATTTAGCACTAGGAAATTCAAATACTAATAAATTTTAGTGATATTAAAAGACTATTTTTTAGTAGCGTGAGGGGAGGAAAATAGTGTTTTAATATTATTTTAAATAGTTTATTATTTTTGATCTAGAATACTAATACAGTTAATTATTAAAACAATATAAAGTATAGAGTGAATCTAATTTTCAACTAATGGTTTATTACATCATCCATTACGAAATTAGTCATGTATATAACTTATATTGTAAAATACCATATTTAACTATATTTCACTATTCACAAAAAATTCAATTATTTCTGAAAAGTAAAAATAAATCACAAAACATAATTTTAAACATGTTTATTCTAGAATTGAAATCTATTTTATGGAAATAATTATTAAAATATATGTAATTTTATTTTAAAATTAAATCATTATTTATTTAAGAAAACAAATTTTAATACTATGTCAAATTTTCATTCCCTTTGAAAAATTAGTTATGATCATATAAATTAATATTCTCACCATAAAACAACATAATATTAAATCAAATAAAAATTGATGATATTTAATTTTCTTTTAACATATTATATTTTTTATAAAAAATCCAATAAAACATATATGGTTGTCACAATTAACAAAACATATTTCATAAATTGTAAAACTTTTATTTACCAGTATCGTGATATAAAGAAGTCATATTTTCATTATATTGGATACCTAAATATTATTTTACAGATAAAAAACATAGGATTTTATTCTAATGGTTAGTTTACTAATCCTAATAGTATGACAACTATTCTGATATTTAAATTAATATTCTAATGCTTAGAGTCATAACAGAAATACAAGTTCACTAATTTCTAAAAATAAATAATATTTTATTCATTATTCATCCACATATTTTTTCATTCAAGGATATAAATATATATATTTATATATATTCATTTTTTGGATGAATTACTAATGAAAAATATTCTTCTTTGATTCTATGGTGTAGTATATGAGTGTGGATATTCTGGTGGATCAACGATATCCAAATTATCATATTGTTTATTTTTAATCAAATTATAATATTTTCAGTTATTATGTAAATTTTTATTCTCTAAATATAATGATAAAATTATAATAAAAAAAAATTCACTCATGTGGTGAATGAGTTTTATATAATATTTCATTACTATATTGGACACATATTTATAATCAGAAAGAATGTTCCATTGAAAAATTAATGGGCGTTAAATTATTCCCTCCATAAGAAATTTCACTATTCAAATTTCTTTATACATTATAATGTGAAAATATAAGAGGGTACTTCTACTTATTATATTCATATGGGTTCTATTGCATCTCCTAAATAGTACGTTTACTTATCCAGTTATCATATTTGTAGAGCATTATCTATGTAGTACAAGATTTTCACCAGTTTCTACTCATTAGAGACATAAATTTCTAGGAATATCACCCTAAATTTAAAACATGTGGGTGATTAGAAATTTAAATTTTCATGAGGGATATTTCTAATATGTCATGTACTTGAGACAGGTTCAGTGGGACTTCTAGTCAATAATCCACAACTCTGATGTGATAAAAAACACAAAGGCGCCAATGTATCTCGGACATAACATTCCCTTCCTCACACATCTCATGAACAAAATTCATTATGATTTTTAGAGGAATAATTTATCTCCAATAAGAAAATATATGTCATGTAAATTATTTTTAGTATAGCTCTTCGATCAATAATGATCATCCCACAAGTTTTGTTGAATGGTCTTAACCATTTTTATCATTTACACAACCATTTCACTTCCTAGAATATTTTCATTGTTGAGTTCATACCATCAAATAAATGGCCTATATATATTCCTATAAATTGATTCTTATGAAGAAGTTAATTTTCTAGTTTGATAGATATTATTTTTTGAGAATTCGGCAAGAGGATGATGTTGATCTTGTCCTTGTTTTAAGCCCATTGAGTATTCTCTCAACATGTAATCTCGTTACTACATAGTCCTCTCATATTGGATATTAGTTTGGGGTAGATAATCCATACTTAAGTGAAACATAGTGTTTAGAATTTGTTGGAGGATCTTCCAAAAAATAGAGTTAAAAATTATAACTCGATGGAATATGAGAAATAGTTCTGTTCTATGTAGTTTCACCAAATCTCTAATGTTTTTTTCTTTAATTATGATTGAGTATGAAGACCTATTTTTTTCGATAAATTGATTAGTAATTTTATGATTATACACTCACACATAGAATTATTTCACGCTATGTATTTTGAATACCTATGAAAAAAATATAGTAACATTATCCCATTTCCATATTGGTACAAGGAATGGTTTGACCACAACATTGGACATTTTCTCTTCAACATTATGTTTCTGAAATAAGGGTAACAATGTTTATATCATATTATCTACTTCATCATATTACAATACCAATAGTTATCTCTGAGATCATTATACAACTTTAGGTTCCCATCGAAGATATAGAATTTGTATCTATGTTCATCGTTCAACAACCCCTTCTATACATCATGTTTCGATAGTATTCATAGTTGTGACCAAAATATGTTAACATATTCATTCTTGATTTCGAACAATAAAGATAACCCTTCGATATACTTCCACTATCTTTTGGAATTTTCACATCATCATTTTATTCATACATTATCGTCCCTAGAAAAAATGGATGAGTAATAATTTGATGAGGTAATAATGATGTTCCACTCCATTATGGTGATTATTTCCACCATTTTCATGTCTAATTGGATCTAATCCCTATTATGTTTCAATATTGATAATTTCATATGATCCTTTATACATAGGGATTTGACTGATTTATTTTCATTCATTGGATAGTAGTGGATTGAGTTGTTACAGTCTATAACATTCTCCATCAATCCTCACTAGAACATATTAAGATCCTTCTCATGTGAATATATATTAGAAGCTCTTTTTACCATTAAATATATATACAACTTCTCCATATAGAGATAATTACACTATATCACTAATGAATTGATTTTAAAATAAATATCCTGATGTTTCTTTGGATAATTATACTCAATAACATTCAAATGCAATGAAGTGTAGGATTTCACATTTTCGGTCCTCATAAGTGAACAATATAATCCCCCATTTTATGAATTGATGTATACAATTAAAACTTCCAAACTTTTGGGTAGTGTATATACATGTGATGGGATAAGAATATATTTTAATTACATTAATCTATATTTGGATTCATTAGTCCATAAAATCAATATGTCGTTGAGACCCACTGGAATCCTCATCACCATCATCTTAACTTCACCGATATCTCACCGAGTTCCAGGTTATCATCGTCACATTCATTCACAATGATCTGATCCAGTTCCCCATTCGTTTTCATAGTCCAAAAACCACACTAGTCAACTAGTGAACTTCGTAGTTTCTATCATGAACACAAGCCCGATCATTCCGCGAGTTCACCACCATCATCACATCTCCATCCAGACCCCATCGGATTCTTCGTGTTTATTAATCTCGAAAGTCATCATCCTCCACACCTCATCACTGTTTTCCTCTGCAACAATGATGACCACCAACACAACAAATGACACTTGGACCTCTGATGCCAAAACATGCCACTGTCATCTATTACTGTGAACTGGTTTCTCGATCTCATGACCCAAAGAACCGTGATGACCACCTCACTGCTCCGCTTAGGAGAGATTGGAGGAGTCCTGGAACCAGAGTAGAATGTGTTACATTATCATATCGTATAGCATAAACATGTGGAATATCATAATGGTTTCCATGAATTTGGGGACATACATATTATTTTATTTTAAAACAATAAAATTATGCATGGTTCAAGAAAATGAATGTCCACACGATGTTAATATGTGAAATGAGAGGATATGTATATTTGGAAATGTTCCTCTTAATTGTGGATTATTCATAAAAGGGTAAAGAATATCTAAAAAGTGAAGGAGAAAATTAAATTTAATAAAACTAAAGATGGGAAAATAATTTTTCTCCATAAAAAATTGGAAATTTTTTATAACCATGAATACCATAATTAATTTTATGAAGTGGTACTTGAAATATGGTAAGAGAAAAATTTATTTCATTTAATCGGATTTTCGTAAAAAAATAATTTTAGAATGGAACTATTAAGACATGAATGTAATGATCAAATAATGGTGATTTAACCCTGGAATATATTTAGGGGAAAAATATAAGGATTATAGAATAATTATAGTACAAAAATAATTGGATAATGTGAGGTAATGTGATGTAAAATGTAACACAATTTATTATGGGTGTTTTAAAGAGATCTCTTATCTTATATATTAGAAAAATTATTAACTTGAAATTATTCTCCTAAATAAGAAAATTAATATCATTAATTAAGTAATTCAGATCCTTTTCAATAAATATTTTTTTACTAATTTTTTTTGTTCATGTACAACCATTTTAATAATAGATAAGGTTTGATTTCAATTTTTAGACGGTGTTCGTTACATGGTTCTAGGGTCGGTTAATATGATCATATTTATGAAGATTCATTTCAATTTGTAGTAGAACTCTTAAAGAAATATGAAATGATATTAAGGTACATGAATAATATTAAAATTTCCCAAATACCCATTTATGTTCCAATGTATAGATGATTAATTCAGTAAAAACAATAATCGTATATGATTTGTTTATTTTGGTGTTTTTACGAACTATCATGAAATAATATCATTTTATTTAATATTATTTCCCAATATTTATTATATAATGTGAAAATATATATAATAAACATATTTAGATCTTTTCAAACCATTTGTTGTGAATTTAATGCTCCATGAAGGCCATAATGGAATACAAAACAACATTATCCACAAACGCAGTGATCCGACATAATATGGACAATGTTTTCATTTTTTCAGTAATAGGGGAATTGAAGAGGTTGGATGATATATAACAAAATATAACTATATAATTCCAATATAAATGTGTCACTGTAGTTATTATTCTATTTTTTTATGGTGGATTTTAGTAGACGATTAAATAAAAAAATAATTTAAAAGTGGTTATTTAAGAATATAACCTCATGAATGTTTTATCCTTGATAAAATAATTAAGGTATATGGAATTAGATATTTTTTGTTACCTAAAGAAATAAAATATGGTGGAGTGTTTTTCGAAGATAAAGGATCAAACATATGGTGACTTCAAGGGCATAAAATAGGTGCGGACAAACGGTGGTGAGTTGTTGAATTTATAAGGGAAGGGGATGGCTATTTTTTAACATTTATATTCATTAGATTATTATTTTGGATCAATAATAACAATAGTGTTGACTCTTATGACAATATATAGTAAATATTTAATGTCATATTGAACGAAATGGTTCCTAAATAACCCCTTATGAAATTAATCATGAATTTAACTTATAATTGTATACACCAAATTTTACCATATTTCACTATTCCCCAAAAAATAATCCACATTAGAGAAATAAAAAAAATTAAACATAGCCATTTATGAATGTTTTGATTCATAAAATTATGTCCATATTCTAAATATAAATCTCTAAATATGTGAAATATTATTTTAAATGTAAATATTTTTTATTTGAAAATATATCAGTTTGAATATTATGGGAAAAAATTGGAAACTTTTTAAAATTACTTATAGTATACTAATGTAATATTATTATCATAATACACATATATATATATATGTATATTAATTTATCAACATATTTTATGGAAACAAAAATTCATATAAATTAATATATTTTCTATAAATATGAAAATAAAACATATTTAGTTTTCAAAAATACAAACACATGTATTAACATTTTTTAAACATTTATTTACATATATCATGATATAAATATGCCATATTTTTATTTTATTTGATACCTAAAAATTATTCTACACTTCCATAAGGGGGTATAATATTTTAATGTTTATGTTACTATTATTAATTGTCATATTAGTATTCCAACGATTTGATTACAATTCGAATAGACATATTTGTAACATTTATATGGGTTCCCCAATTTCTATGAATACCCCATATTATATTAATTCAAAGATAACCATTTTTTAAATCTATAGGATGTATATATATACTCATTTTTAGGATGAACATACAATTAAGAATATTTTTCATCATTTCTAATGTTTTTTTCATGAGTGAGGTTATTCTAGTGGATCTAGAAAAAATAAAAATTCTATATTTTACAATTATTATTTTCTTATTATTATCTCATTTTAATATTTTCAATTCTTGTGGTTGTCTTTATTCTAAATGTTTAATTTTCAAATTATGTTAATTAATTGTTCTTGGTTCTTTTATGTTTTGAATGTGCTTTATAAAATACTAAATTACTAATTATGAAACAACTAAAAAATTAGAGGGTAAATTCCATTGTTAAATCACATGACATTACCAATATGATATTCCCTCATGGATCATGATTGAATAATAGGGATTACCCACTCTTATGATTCATGCCTTTTCAAAAGTAAAAGTAGTATAACACAACACATGATTTATGATCCATGAATAATTTACTCTCAAATCTAAATGTTATAATCAAAATATCACACCCTTATTAATATCTAATACTTTCATCTGATAATTGATTGATATCTGACATCATTTCCTTTACTGGGCATCTGAGATCTACCTTTTATGTGCTTTCATTTTTCCCAGGTTATAAAAATCATTTTATGTCGAATAATTCTAAGAAGGTTTCTATGAGATAAGAACCTTATTGGATTTAATGACAATAATTTATGAAATAACAAAGAAATTTATCTACTAATAGAATACAAGAAACATTCATGGTCCCCATGTTATTATTATTATGAAATATGTTTAATATTCCACTTATATGATGAAATATTTATGCATGTAATGCATTGTTCAACCTAACATGGTCCATTTTGGTATGTTAATAATGTATAAGATCATTATTTCTTATATTATGGAATGAAATTATCTATCTAGTAATATTAATTTCATCACATAAGAACCAGATGTTTTTATCCATGCAAACTATTCAATTCCATTATCATCCATAGATAAATTATTCTTTTTGTTTCATTTAATTATAAAATTATAAATTATTATATACTGATGAATTATTTATTATTTTCATATTATTATAAATTATTATATTATATTTATATATATTATGTTTACCCTTACTATTCATTTGTGTAAAGACCCAGAAATTTCAAGGGAAATTTTTTCCAAAATTTTCTTTTAATTTTACAAGAATGCAGTTTCTGACGGTGCCTGATTCCGAGGCCCGGTGTGCCCGAAATCAATTTCTGAAGTTTGGCTCGGGTACGTTCAGTGAGCGAATGAGCGGGTTTTTCTAACTTTCGAACCGGTGCTCGGAATCGAATTCTGAGGGCACCGATGGAATTGAAGCGCCGATACTTGCTTAGAAATGCCTCTTCCGGAGTTGCGTTGGCTCGGTTGTGGTTTTTAATTTTTGGGGTTTATGTTAAGAAATAAAATAATGTTGTACGACAATTTTATTTTATTTCACTTTATGCCGCTTAAAGACCACTTTAAAGCTATTTAAGATGGGTTGAAGCAGATAGGGTGCAATTCAAAATATCCTACCCACTTGGGAGGATATTTGTGAGGTGGGGCCCACATGAGCCCCACCGTTTCTTTTCTTCTTAAGTAACGCACCCGCGCCCCCTATTAAACAAAGTCAACCGTGCATTTTTTTCTTGTTAAGAAACGCCCCAATTAATTTGGGCAGTTATGTTTTACAATTAATTCTTCGAATTTAATTGTTTGTTTCTTATCTTTTGTTTTTCAATTCTTAAGTTGATAATAAAATAAGGTGAGGACTTATTTTACTTTTGTTGAGGGGGTTTGTGTTGTGTTAAACCTTCGGGAGGGCAGAGAGAGAATTCATCGTTCTTCGACAAAGAACGCGAAGAACGCGAAGAACACAAAGAATGCTCCGACCTCCGACGAAGAACGCCAAACCCCCAGAGATCGACGACGTGACGCCGACGACACTCCTTCCGCGACGAGAAAATCCGAGACGAACCCTCACTCGATGACTTCGACGAGGTAGGGGATTGTCATGTTGAGAATAATTTTATTCCCTTAAATTCTTTCTTTCTTTCTTTATTTCATTCTTTCTAAAGAAAACAATGAACACGGATCAACTTATTACCTAGTTGATCCGCGAATGTTTTCCTTGCGGGTTGGGAATTTCTGTTGCAGGATGTTTTGGGGGATTATTTTTATTTTTGATCGTGATCTCATCTGTCGCCTTTATTCCTTCCTTTTTTTGGGCTGCCTGTTATCATACTAATGGGGGAAGGTCGGACAGCATGAACACGGCCGACCCTCCTTCCCCCCTTTTTGTTTGAGATCGTTGCGGCACGAACAAAGGCAGAATAGTGCAACGACACCATGCAGACACGAGAAAGAACGCGGCGAAGGAGCACGACGCCGTTGGGCCGCGCCGTTGAAGCCAAGCGAAACTGCGGGTGGAGTCGGGGCCGCAGAGGCATTTTGAAGACCCAGCGGTCTGCTATCGAAGTGCCGATCGATGATCGATGGTGAAGCGGGTTGCGAAGACATTTTGAGGGCCTCAAAGTGACGATCGGGACCCGGGTGGACCACTGGCGAAGACCGCACACAAAACAGACCACTGGAGCGCGTCCGGTGGCCCGTGGAAACTCCCGCCGGCGCGGCACGCCGGCAGTAAGAGGCGGCGGCCGGCCGCCAGGCGGCGGTGGCACCCGGCACACCGCCGGCAAAACCCGCCGCGGCTGAAGCCGCAGCGGCGACGCGGTTCCACGGCCGCGCGGAACCGGAGGAGGGACGCCGCCCAGCCGCCGCGTCCGCTGGCAAGGCGGCCCAAACCGGGGCCGCGAGTTCCTCACACGGGGCAGCGTTCCCCCATGGCTTCCGCGCTCGGTCGCGTGGCCGAGCCGAGCCGGACCGGCCGGCCGAGGCAGGCCGCGCCCTGGCCGGACCGGACTGGGCCAGCCGGGTCGGCCCGGGCCCAGACCCCCCGTTTTCGGGCCACTTTCGGTCAAATGATCATATCATGAGCTGTAGACCTCCAAACGACTCTCCGTCAGCGGAAACGCAATCCTTGGATCAAGACGGTCATTTCGGTATATTACACTCAAGGTTTCGGAGAACATTGGGTTCAGCCAGGTCGGTTCGCTTACGAAACCAACCGGGCCCTCAGAGCGGAAACGCTCGTAACATGAGTTCTGGACGTTCGAATGACGTGTTGTCGACCTTGTTGATTTCCTATAGGTGAGATGGATCTTTTGTTTTACTCCGCTCGAGGTTTGGATGCCTTCGGAGTGCGGTCGGGTTGGTTCGCTCACAAAACCAACCGGGCCCCTGGAACGAAAAAGCCAATAACTCACAGACCGGGCGTCCGATTGATGGGCCGTCTATTTCATTGAATTCCTCTTGAGGAGACAGAACATTTGGCATACTTCGCCCGAGTTTTGGATACAGATTGATAGTGGCCGGGTTGGATCGCTCCCGAAATCCAACCGGGCCCTTGGAATGGAAAAATTGATATCTTTCAGACAGGACGCCCGTTTGACGAACCGTCATTGGCGTTGTTGATCACGTTGAGAAACGGTCCCAATGAGTATACCCTATGAGAGTCCGGGGTACAGTTGAGATACGATTGGATTTGGTTCGCTCACGAAACCAACCGGGCCTCTGGGACAAAAAGGATAGTAACTCATAGACCGGGCGTCCGATTGACGTGTCGTATGTTGCGTTGAGACCCCTTTGACGAGGCAGTCCATTAAGATACTTCTTCGTGGGACTTTGAGATATTTGGAGTATCGACCTGTAGCTCGTGGAGCGGACCCTCCCAGAGACGAGCGTGCGGAGTAAGGAGACCGTGTAGCTGGCTGATACCTGATGACTGCTCGACCGACTCGACTTGGAGTGAGTCGACTAGCCCAGTGGACGGAGCACTACATTCTGAGGTGCAGACCCATAGCGGACGGAGCACTACCTGTGTGACAGTGCAGACCCGCGGTACTCGTCCGGAGAGTACCTCAGCAGGCTACTAGGGGGTGTGCACTATTGTGTTTGGGTGACATACCTCAGCGGGAAGCACTAATGTGTCTGGGTGGCTGACGCGCGGTACTCGATAGGAGTAGTACCTCAGCAGTCTTAGGTCAGTGAGCAGTACCTCGGAGTCATGACAGGACCATTGTACACTCCAGAGACGGAGCTCTTCAGCAGTTACAGTTTCGATAATGAAAATCCTGGTTTGAGCTGAGACTTTTGACCTTTGTATTTACCTCATGATTGAGATGGGTCACTTGATAACTTAGGTATATGTATGGGCATATACC
Organism: Viscum album; assembly: GCA_963277665.1. Lineage (NCBI taxonomy): Eukaryota > Viridiplantae > Streptophyta > Magnoliopsida > Santalales > Viscaceae > Viscum > Viscum album. The sequence continues at coordinate 1,424,142,452 of OY728151.1, forward strand.
TGGGTAGTGGTTATCCGTTGATTTCATAATCTTTGTGTTACCTCATGATTGAGATGGGTTACTTGATAACTTAGGTATATGTTTGGGCATATACCTATGTAGAGGTTATCTGTTGAGATCTTATTTGTGGTTATCCTTGTTGGTTTTAGTGAGACCGTGAGGGTCTCGGGGTCCCTACTGAGTATCCTTATACTCACACCTGCATGGGCTATTCCCGCACCTCGTTGTGTTGGTTGCAGACGATGGGCAGTGCTGACAGAGGACGACTGTTCGAGGACTATACGGTACCCGGAGGTGGACCACACGACGAGTCAGTATCTGGAGGAGGACTTCACATAGAGACGACACACAGAGGAGGTTGACGGGCGAGAGCGTTGAGGAGGCTATATGTACCTACCCTTCAAGTAGGATCCGTGGTGGATGATCCAGGAGCTGCGCTATCTGTACCTACCCTTCAGGTAGGATCTGTGGAGGACGACCCAGGAGCTGCTTCCTTCTTCTAGCTGTTTGCCTTTTTCTGTTGTACTTTCGTTCAGTTGTAGCTGCACTTTCAGTTGGTTTGTATTCTGGCCCATTTACATTTCATCACTTTCTTTTGTACTTAGTGTTTTTCTTCCACTTGTACTCTGTGGTGTTTTGTTTACTTTTATAAAGGCAATGCCTTACTAGTTATCGGGATTTACGACTTTTGTTCTAGTCTCCAGCCCCTGGCCAATGGAAGGGGGGATTGGGGTAGTCACAGCATGGGCCCCGAGGATGGGTCGTGACAAATTGGTATCAGAGGAGTCGGTTCTACCGCAGAACATATAACTCTGATATTTTTCTTTCTGTAAAGCAATAGTGTTAAGGGTACCGAGTGTGGTCTTCAGTTTAGGGAGTCCAGTGTTGGTGCGGGCGGCCGACGTATCCATACACCATGACCCTGACAACTGATTTCTGACTTTGTGGATGAAAACACTGATTGCGTGTGTGTTTACAGAAGTTTTTAAATGTCAGATCAAACCAGGTCATCTCACTTGGTATAATGGTTTGACCGTGTCACGTTGTTTCTTTCAGGATGCCTTTTCTCGGACGACTAGCTTGAGCCCAGAGGGATGTGCGTACTGACAGCCTGTCGAGCGACGAGGCTTCGGTACGGGGCCCTCTTGTAGTTGATGCACCAGCGGAGGCACCAGCGGTACTACCATACGTTGGTCCACCGATGCCACTAGCCCCAGCAGTAGCCGATGCACGCCACTTGAGTGTGCTGCACGAGTTCCAGCGCCAGAGGCCACCCAGGTTCCGGGGAGAGATGGACTCGCAGGCGGCTGAGGATTGGCTGGAGGCTATGGTGAGAGTCTTCAGGCTAGTGGGGATACCGACAGACTTCGTGGCGATCTTTGCTGCCAGCCTCCTTCAGGCAGCAGCAGGCAGGTGGTGGAGTCACTTGTTTCCGTTTTGCGATGGGATGAACTTCGCATGGGAAGACTTTGAGACCTTCTTCAGGATGGAGTTTGTGCCAGTAGCTCTACACCCCGAGTGTGTACAGGAGCTTCTGCCTTTGCCGTGTGTTTTTCGATCAGTAGCCGAGTCATCTGTGGGCAGTAGACAGATGGTGCAGAGATCCAGGAGGACCAGACCAGTAGTTGGGCGATCTCGGGTTTTAGGACCGGTGGTACGGGGCACCTAGGGTGGGGTCAGAGCCAGGCGTGCCAGAAGCAGACTGTGTTACTCGTGCGGCGGAAAGGGTCATCTGGCACGTGACTGTCCGACTCCTCGTACAGTTGATCCGCAGGCTTTGGGGGAGCCACCAAGGCAGAAGCAGCGGCGAGTGCTTGAGGAACATCCGAGCAGTGGATAGGGCAGTAGAGCTCCTGGAGCAGCTGGACAGGAGCAAAACTAGTAGATACGTCCCTTATACTTCTAGTTCGATTTTTCTGTTGTATTCGTGTCTTTGTACTATGAGCTGCAATAATAAAAAGACACTTATCTTTGTGATGTTTGCTTTCCTGTCCTTTTTGTTTGGTTGATACTAAGTGGTCCTGGTTAAAACTGTTGACTTGAATCTCACTTTCGAGATTCCTACTGGAGGAGACCCAGTGACCTCACACTGATGTCGATAGTGTGACTCGACCCTTGGAGGCGAGAGTGACAGTTGGATCTCTTAGTAGTTACGTCGAGGCCTTACGACGTCATCTATGTCATGAATGCATACTTCATGTCAGGATTGACGGTATTAGGCAATGGGCATGGTTCATCCAGGGGGGATGAGACCAGGTTTCTCTTTTCGGCAATGGAGAAATTTTAGCAGCTCTTCCAGATCGTATGCAAAGGTGGTGCAGTTCATCCAGGAGCGGATGAAGACTGCACAGTGCAGTAAGAAACTGGAAACCGGTGCCAGTCATAGAGACTCGGGCATGTTAAATGTTTCAAGAAGAGGAAGCTTTAAATAGAGATTAGTCTGCGAAGCGGAAGACGTGGAGGCACAGCTAGGAGGGCAACATGAGGTGGTGTAAATCTTAACATGCTACAACCACCCGCCTTAGTTATCCCCGCCAAGCTCAGGGAGCTGGAGGGTGGAGGAAGAATGCGGCTGCATGCGGTCAAGAAGTGTGATCCAATGGCTCTGAAAATGATTCAAGGGATAGTCTGTGTCCACTACTAGCTGCTGTAGTAACAGACGTCGATATGAATCATTCCACACTTTCAAAAATCTTGTCCCATACCTAGAGTTTCCGGTAAGCCGTGGACTTGACCCTCATGTCTGGAGATACCTTGGGAAGAGACTCGATACTCACACTTATGCCGATGGTGTGGTCAGACCCTCGAGGCGAGAGTTTCGGTTGGAATCTCTTGGTGGTAGCGTTGAGGCCTTACGACGTTGGTTTGAGTATGGACTGGGCAATCACAGTTCAAACACAAATTGACGGTATTAGGAAAAAAGTTTGTGGTTTAACCACGACGTCGGGAAGGGTTTTCCTTGGTCGGTGGAAAGGAAACCCCATGCAGCACAGGATTAACTCATGCACAATAGGGTGCGACCGATCACTCTTGAGTTGGTCAACCTTACCCTCGTGGTAGCAGTTGTTTTGAGTTTCAGTTCTAGCAGGATTTGGGGACTTCTGGAGTTTGAGGATGACGATCATGTCCTTATACGGGTCTCACCTCGATGAGGTTTGCGAAGATGTGGCCAAAGCGGCAAGTTATCTCCATGGTTCAGCGGACCGTCTTAGGTCCTCAGCTGGGTAGGCATGGTGGTTTACCACTTGACCCATCCACCTCAGTTGCACTAGGTGCACGAACATTTCCATGTATCTCAACTGAGGAGATACGTGCTCGACCCTTCGCATATCATCGACCATGAGGAACTGGATGATGGCGATGGGGTGTCTTTCACGGAAGTTACAGTGGGGATCGAGGATCGATAGTAGAAAATCCTACGGGGACGATCGATTCCTCGGGTGCACTTTCTCTGGAAGTACGGGAACCTCCGGGTGAGCACATGGGAGCGGAAGGCTCAGATGTGTGATTTCTACCGCTTTAGTTACCTTAGTTTGTGATAATGATTTACAAGGACGTAAAGACCTGAGGTGGGAGTAATGTAATGACCTGGAAATTTCAAGGGAAATTTTTTCCTAAATTTTCTTTGGAATTTTAGAAGAACGCAGTTTCTGACGGCGCCTGATTCCGAGGCCCTGTGTGCCAGGAATCAATTTCCGAAGTTTGGCTCGGGTATGTTCAGGGAACGAATGAGCGGGTTTTTCTAACTTTCGAACCGGTGCTCAGAATCAAATTCTGAGGGCACCGATGGAATCACAGCGCCGGTGCTTGCTTAGAAACACCTCTTCCGGAGTTTCTTTTGCTCGGTTGTGGTTTTTCATTTTTGTGTCTTAAGTTAAGAAATAAAATAAAGTTGTACGACAATATTATTTTATTTCACTTTAAGCCGCATAAAGACCACTTTAAAGCTACTTAAGCTGGGTTGAAGCAGATAGGGTGCAATTCAAAATATCCTACACACTTGGTAGGATATTTGTGAGGTGGGGCCCACAAGAGCCCCACCGTTTATTTTATTCTTAAGTAACACACTCGCGCCCCCTATTAAACGAAGTCAACAATGCATTTTTTTTTCGGGTTAACAAACGCCCCAATTAATTTGGGCAGTTAAGTTTTACAATTAATTCTTCGAATTTAATTGTTCGTTTCTTATCTTTTGTTTTTCAATTCTAAAGTTGATAATAAAACAAGTTGAGGACTTATTTTATTTTTGTTGGGGGGGGGGGTTTGTGTTGTGTTAAACCCTCGGGAGAGCAGAGAGAGAATTATTCGTTCTTCGATGAAGAACGCGAAGAATGAGAAGAACACGAAGAACGCTCCCACCTCCGACGAAGAACGCCAAACCCCCGGAGATCGACGACGTGACGCCGAAGAATCTCCTTCCGCGACGTTTCTTCCATGATGAGAAAATCTGCGACGAACCCTCACTCGACGACTTCGACGAGGTAGGGGATTGTCATGTTGAGAATAATTTTATTTCCTTCAATTATTTATTTCTTTCTTTCTTCCTTTCTTTCTAAGGAAAACAATGAACACGAATCAACTTATTACCTAGTTGATCCGTGAATGTTTTCCATGCGGGTTGGGAATTTCTGTTGCAAGAAGTTATGGGGGATTATTTTTATTTTTGATCGTGATCTCATCTGTCGCCTTTCTTCCTTCCTTTTTTTTTGGTCCGCCTGTTATCATACTAACGGGGGAAGGTCAGACCACACGAACACGGCCGACCCTCCTTCCCCCCTTTTTGTTTGAGATCTATGTCGAATGAACAAAGTCAGAACAGTGCAACGACACCGTGCGGACACGAGAAAGAACGCGGCGAAGGAGTGCGGCGCCGTCGCGCTGCGCCGTTGAAGCCGAGTGAAACCGCGGGTGGAGTCCGGGCCGCTGAGGCATTTTGAAGACTCCAAGGTTTCCTGTCGAAGTGTGGATCGATGATCGATGGTGAAGCAGACCGCGAAGTCATTTTGAGGGACTCACAATGATGATCGGGTCCTGGGAGGACCACTGGCAAAGACCGCACACAAAACGGACCACCGGACCGTGTCCGGTGGCCCGCGGAAACTCCCGTCGGCGCGCCACGCCGGCCCGGCGGCGCCGGCGGTCAGAGGCGGCGGCCCGCAGCGGCCGGCCGCCAGGCAGCGGTGGCGCTCGGCGCATCGCAGGCAAAACCCGCCGCGGCATAAGCCGCGGCGGCGAAGTGGTTCCGCGGCCGCGCGGAACCGGTGGAGGGACGCAGCCCGGCTGCCGCGTCCGCTGGCAAGGCGGCCCCAACCGGGGCCGCAGGTTCCTCACACGGGGACAGCGCGCCCCCGTGGTTTCCGCGCTCGGCCGCTCGGCTGAGACGAGTCGGACCGGCCGGCCGAGCGAGGCCGCGCCCTGGCCGGACCGGACGGGGCTAGCCGGGCCGGACCGGGTCGGGTCGACCCAGTTCGGCCGACCCAGGGGGGGTCGGGCCGGGCCCAGACCCCCCGTTTTCGGGCCACTTTCGGTCAAATGCTTATATCTTGAGATGTAAACCTCCAAACGACTCGCTGTCAGTGGAAACGTGATCCTTGGATCAAGACGGTCGTTTCGGTATATTAAACATATGGTTTTGGAGAACTTTGGGTTCGGCCGGGTTGGTTCGCTTACGAAACCAACCGGGCCCTCGGAGCGGAAACGCTCGTAACATGAGTTTCGGATGTCCGAATGACGTGCCGTCGACCTTGTTGATTTCCTCTAAGTGAGACGGGTCTTTTGGCTTACTCCTCTCGAGGTTTGGATGCCGTCGGAGTGCGGTCGGGTTGGTTCGCTCACGAAACCAACTGGGCCCATGGAAAGAAAAATCCAATAACTCACAGACCGGGCGTCCGATTGACGCGCCGTCTGTTTCGTTGAATTCCTCTTGATGAGATGGGACTTTTGGCATACTTCGCCCGAGTTTTGGATACAGTTGGATTGTGGCCAAGTTGGATCGCACCCAAAATCCAACCGGGCCCCTGGAACGGAAAAGCTGATATCGTTCAGACAGGACGTCCGTTTGACGAACCGTCAGCGGCGTTGTTGATCACGTTGCGAAACAGTCCCAATGAGTATACCCTATGAGAGTTCGGGGTACAGTTGAGATACGGCCAGATTTGGTTCGCTCACGAAACCAACCGGGCCCCTGGGACGAAAAGGCTAGTAACTCACAGACCGGGCGTCCGATTGACGCACCGTCTGTTGCGTTCAGACCCCTATGACGAGGCAGTCCTTTGAGATACTTCTTCATGGGACATTAAGATACTTGGAGTATCAACCTGTAGCTCGTGGAGCGGACCCTCCCAGAGATGAGCGTGCGAAGTACGGACACCGTGTAGCTGGCTGAGACCTGACGACTGCTTGACCAACTCGACTTCGAGTGAGTCGACTAGCCCAGTGGACGGAGCACTACTTTCTGAGGTGCATACCCATGGTGGACGGAGCAATACCTGTGTGACAGTGCAGACCTGCGGTACTCGTCTGGAGAGTACCTTAGCAGGCTACTAGGGGGTGTGCACTACTGTGTTTGGGTGACATACCTCGGCGGGAAGAACTATTGTGTCTGGGTGGCAGACCCACGGTACTCGACATGAGGAGTACCTCAGCAGTCTTAGTTCAGTGAGCAGTACCTCGGAGTCGTGACAGGACCACTGTACACTCTAGAGACGGAGCTCTTCAGCAATTACGGTTTCGATAATGAAAATCCTGGTTTGAGCTGAGACTTTTGACCTTTGTATTTACCTCATGATTTAGATGGGTCACTTGATAACTTAGGTATATGTATGGGCATATACCTGGGTAGTGGTTATCCGTTGATTTCATAATCTTTGTGTTACCTCATGATTGAGATGGGTTATTTGATAACTTAGGTACATGTATGGGCATATACCTATGTAGAGGTTATTTGTGGAGATCTTCTTTGTGGTTATACTTGTTGGTTTTAGTGAGACCGTGAGGGTCTCGGGGTCCCTACTGAGTATCGTTATACTCACCCCTTCATGGGCTATGCCCGCACCTCATTGTGTTGGTTGCAGACGACAGGCAGTGCTAACAGAGACCGAGTGTTCGAGGACTAGACGGTACCCGGAGGTGGACCACACGACGAGTCAGTATCTGGAGGAGGACTTCACGGCGAGACGACACACGGAGGAGGTTGATGAGTGAGAGCGTTGAGGAGGCTAACTATACCTACCCTTCAGGTAGGATCTGTGGTGGATGATCCAGGAGCTGCGCTATCTGTACCTACCCTTCAGGTAGGATCCGCGGAGGACGACCCAGGAGCTGCTTCCTTCGTCCAGCTGTTTTCCATTTTCTATTGTACTTTTGTTCAGTTGTAGCTGCACTTTCAGTTGGGTTTGTATTCTGTCCCATTTACTTTTCAGAACATTCTTTTGTACTTAGTGTTTTTCTTCCGCTTGTACTCTGTGGTGTTTTGTTTACTTTTATAAAGGCAATGCCTTCCAAGTTATCGGGATTTACGCCTTTGGTGCTAGTCGCCATCCCCTGGCCTATGGATGGCGGGCTTGTGGTAGTCACGGCACGAGCCCTGAGGACGGGTCGTGACAATTTGATCTAACTCCTTCTTATATTTCTATTTTCCTATATTCTAACGAACTCTATTTTTAATTTATGTAGAATATAAGATATTTTTAGAAACATTTTTGGTGAAGATGAATAATTATTATAGATTAAGCCCATCTCATTATATATTAAAAAAATCTATTATATTGTTAATATTTTTCTATATATTATCATATTTATCAAAATCAATAAACCTAAAATGTCATAGGAATATATGTAGTACAATATTTTCATTTTGTAATGTAATATTGGTATGTTAATGTGACATAATATGTAGTTGGTGTCAAAGATATAATGAAAATATGTTTCTTTTTCATACATTTTTATGTTTAGGGTTGGTGCCCCACAATAGGTATTTGAGAAGGTTTTAAATAAAAATATATTTTATGATGATATCAAATGATGTAGAAAATTTAATTAAGTTTTGATTAGATATTTTTGATTAGAATTTGAAAGTTACAGATAACACTATAGGTTTTTTGAGGTAATATTGAATATTTTAAAGATCAGGATAAGAGAAAATTTTTAATGAACTAGAATATTATCATTCGTGTTTCTATTATGATTATATATTTTTCATATTTATTAAAGTGAAATTATTTAAATTATAGGAGCCACATGATAAATCAAAGATTATTTTATTATATAATTGGAAATCTCCATTTATAGAATAAACATAGACATAAGAACAAAAAATATTACAATGTGACAATAATAGAAGATAAGAAAAATCTAATATGAATATATCAATATGCATGATCCACCAAAATATCTATACTCATGAGAAACACTTTAGAAATGAATAAAATTAGTAGTTATAAAATATAAATCATTAAAATGAATATATATAACCCCATCAGAAAATAAAAGTTAATGAATACTGAATAAAAAATTATGTATTTTTAGAATGTTTGGAACCTTTTTTACCATTAGAATTTCGACCATTAAAACAGTAATATGACATTTGGAATAGAAATCAGAACATTAGGAATAGTAAAATTAACATTATTATAATATCCTCACCTATAGAGGTGATAAAATATATTATTTAATATTAGAAAATAAAAATATGATATATTTATATCCTAAAATACATAACAAAATGTTTCATTAAATTATAAAATATGTGTTTTTATTTTTCAAAAGAAATAAATTATTTATTTGGGTTATTATACCAAAAGTAGTTACCTGACATGAGTAGTTGTATTCTAGTTAAGAATGAAATATAAAAAATATAATTGTTTCTATAATATGTTAAATAATAACTAAATGTATTGGTGTGATTGTATTAACCCATTAGTTCAAACTCACTTGATCCACATAACACCATAAATCTAATAACTACTTTTGGGACAAAATGCCACACAACATCCTCTGTGCCTCCTTGTTTAAACATAATCGGTGACTAATAATTAGGGTCTTTGTGGGGGTTTTCCTTTTGTAACAGAAAATCAACAATGTATAAAATGGAAGAAATAAAAATATGCATTATAAATTTAATATTAAATAATTCATAAAATTAGTAACATACACATAAGGTACCAAACCCGGAAGAAGCGTGACTCAATATCAGTCACAAAACCCAAAATGAATATGAAGGATCTCTATATGGTGGAAATTATCAAAAAATAAAAATAAATAATAAAAAATTATTATTTAAATTGAAACATGGTGAATATCTTATAAAATATAATATCCAAATGATTTTTCTACCCAAATACCCACCACAGTGCTCTTCCCCTTGATGGAGTCCCCTTTTATGAATTCAACATGTCTTCTGAGATGCCCGTATAGGATATGAGTATAAAAAACAATAAGATACAAATAAAAAATCCTTACCATAAGTGCAAAATATATATAGGATAATTTAATGAAAATAAAATTATTGTAGATAAGATAAAATTATATCACCTAGGTATAACAAATATTTCAACTCCTCATATATGGTCACATCATATTTCAACTCCATATCATAAGGAAGGTCAAATAGCTACCTAAATAATATCCTAATATATTACAGATCATAAAAATTCTTAACATATTCCCTTGGAACAAAAATCCCTTGTACAAGTCAACAAAACATATGAAAGATATCCCTTACATGTATAGTTTATATGGATTATCCTAGAGGCTGAATCAGAAAATATAAATGAAAAATAAATGAAATAAATAAATAAAATATGACATATCAGATAGAATAGAATTTCACGAAAGATTCATAACAATCAGAAATCAACATTTAATAAAATATCATGAATAGGTCTCTCATGGATTTAAAAGAAGGTCACATTTGATCAATCATGGGGAATAGGGAAAATGGGATACACATGAACAATAACAATCATGTTGAAAACGATAAAAAAATCCCTAATGATAATAAATTCCTACCTTATTTGGACTGATGTTTTGATAATAATTGTTGATGTCCAATTCTCATTCACTGAATCCAAACTATAGAACCATCCACGTTCTTCCATTATTTTGAATCTAGGATCATCAAAAAATATAATCAACTCTATATAGGAAGTAAAAGATCACAAATGCCTATGAATATCCATTATAGAGAATTCTCTAGGAAGAAACTACATGTAGATTAACTTTAAATGAATTTCAGTGTCTGTTAAATAAATGACCAATGATAACGTTGTTATAAAATTCCCAAATCATTACATTTGATCATGAAATCCAGAATATAATTTGTCTGATAAAAGTAAAGAGGATATATTTGATCTAGATCAAGATAAAACTCATCGTAATTGTAAATTTAGGACCAAATAACTCTCTGGAAATCAATAAGAGGATACAAAAATAGGGAATAAATCATAAAATTACTCGGGAAGATATTATAGGGTGATGGGATTTAAGTGATGCCTCAGAGAGTGAGAAAATATAGACGGTTAATGATATAAAAACACTCTTTAAAACCATCATTCATTAAGAGTCCCTTAGTGGCACCATCGAAGAGACATTGGACTAGATAAGGTGTTTAGGACATTACCCTCGGTTAGAGAGTGGGAACTATTGTTTTATTATAGATGGTTATGAATCTAACAGTTGTCTAGTTTATCTATACTATTTTTTAATGCAATAACATTCACCATAATCTTGTCCCATTATTATTCCATCCCATCATACACAACTAACCCATTTGAAAACACCTTAATACATATATAAAAAGATATATACAATATTAAAGATGATATATACCATAAATAGAAGGTTCCAAAATTCTCTGTATCAAATGAAACCTCAAAAATAAAAAATTTCCCCAGATGTCTCCTTGAACAACTTAGAACACTAAACCCATATTCCATTCCACTACTCTCATTTATCTTCTTAAATAAGCCTCAAATTGCATTGATCCTAAATAAGAGAAATAGTCTTCTAAAAAAGAACAATCTTATTTCAGTCAAAAATCAGAATAGTCTTCTTAATGGAAATTGTACCTGGTTCCAACTCAACATCCTCTTAGAAAATACATTAATATTATTTTTATTGTTATTGTACCTTCGAAGCTGAGAGACATAGAATGCATTAAGAATACTTAGATACCATGAAGTAAGATCCTACTGATATGGAACTATCTCAATGCATTTGAATATATTAAATGCAACGACAAATTATATTTCATATTTCAATTACATCATAAATCTCTTATTCCGCAACCTATATGACACCACCAAAAAAATTATTCCAACCATAATGAAATATAAGGGTTTTCTTCTTTGGTTATCTTAAAACTGATGACTATTCTGGGCCATAAATATCCAATTCTAAATCAAATACACTCACAGAGATATCTCTTAAACCATATCGGACCATATAATTTATGATCAACCTTAATTATAACAATATAGCATGAAATGACATGGTCATTCATTGAGTTCCTCAAATGGATCCATCCAAATCAAAGACTCGAAATAGTGGTCGAAGGAAAAAACTATTGGAGAAGTTTTATTTTCCCTAGAACTGTGAAAATATAGAACACACACCCAAAATATATAATCTACAATGTGGACCACTGTTTCTAATATCCTGTCAGTTTGAGGACGATATTTCCTCCTCTTCTTCAACTATGTTCCAATCACCTTCTATAGGACATTTAAAAGTTATAATGAAAATTGAGATTCTATTTCATATAACACACTTGATAGAACTCAATATAGCCGTAAAATATATTAAAGATAATTCATTCCAAGATCATCCACCATGATAATCTAATGAAAAGATAATCAATTATCCAACTTAGTTAGATAATCCACTAAACCCATAAAGTATATCGACATATCATGTTCCTTGGAAGCTCTATCATGATTTTTTGAATCACCTCATCCCACTTCCATAGAAGCTCTATTGTTGAATGGAGAAACCACATAGTTATCTAATTCTCATCCTTGATCTTTCTACACGTAAGACAATGGGAGACAAGGCATGAAATATCTCATTTCAACTCGATCCACTAGAATTATCATCTGATATAGTGATACATTTTTACTTATCCTATGTGAACATAAAACTATAAAGACTGATTTCCATTCATAATATCTTCCCCCATAAGAGAATTAACCATCCTTATTACATGAACCATAATCACATCACATATATATATAGACCGTCCTTGGATAGAATCATTTTCAACCAAACACTTATATATTATGATATAATCTAGATTATATCTTAAGTAGATTTTAATTATTATTTCAATAATGATGTTATCAACATTGATATAAATTTAATTTCCCTTAAATCCTCAATTATTCCCACATTGCATTATTCTAGAAAATCAATTAGCTACACCATACTAGTAAAATATACATTTTTTCTTCCTGTAACTTCAGGCTAATATCATTTGCAATAACATTAAAATTCCCAAGAGAATATACCATCTCAATATTGAAGGTGTTAAATTATTCTACCCATCACCAAATATGAATTTTCATGTATCGCATAGTGAAATTATACCAATGAATCTTTTAGTCGATGTATAAAACAAATATCTTCATGTAGTCTCCTCCATTTTAATGTATGATCAAAAACTACAAACTATATGTCATTAGTAGTGTAGTTTGACTCATAGGGTTGTAGTTTAAAGGACCTGTAAGAAACTAATTTATCATTATTTATCAAAAATCTAAAAACATAAAACCAAAATTGTTTCAATACAAACTATAACCAAATCCACCTTAGGAAGAATTAGAATTCAGTCCAAAGTAAATACCCTATCCACCTCATGTAATTTCACTTAACACTATTCTATCTTTTTAATATTGAGACAATTTTTTATATGTGGGGTCAATGGAACTTATAAGAAATGAGAAGATTGGATTATCCTCATGTATTACCCTTCTTTTTCATGGAAAATAAAAATCATTAACATATTCCATGACCATGAAATAGAAATAAATTATTCTATCATATTTGGATCAAAAAATATTTCCACATGAAAACAATGTTTTAATTGAAATGAATCTATTGGACACAAAACTGAATATTTGATAACATGATGCAATGTTGATTCTCTACATTAGTACTAACAATTATCAAAAGGTTCATGAAATCTGATTTCAATATTATGGAATATTTTTTAATCAATGAACATAAAAATGATGGAGTCTATGTAATGGTGAAATATATTGTTCCTAAGATCAATGAATGCTAATGAAGTGTTTGTTAGTACAAAAGAAGAAAATAACTATTAAAAACCAACATCTCAACTCTTATAATCTATATTCAGTGTGTCTTCCTCCTTAACACAAAGATGATGTTAACTAGAATAAAAATCAATCTTTGAAAGATACTAGGTGCCCGTAAATTGATGAAAATGTCATCAATCATTTGAAATGGGCACCCATTTTTTTAGTGATCCGGTTTAAAATCTTCTAGTCCACAAACATACCGATACTACCTTCTTCCATCTAAGAGAAGAACATAATTAAACTAAAATAATAAATTCTCCGTATGATGAATCCTATAGATTCTAGATCATAATGTTGTACCTTGAACTATTTCAATTGATATTGTTTCATGGGCTATGATGGAATCTATAAAAGAGAGACACATGGAATGATCTTAATATCAAACAAAACACCCCTATATATAGGTAACACTAATAAATATTCTAGAAATACATATTCGAACTAGCCCACCATATTAGGAAATGAAAAGGGAGTCACTCTCTGATTCTCTATCAGGGTTCATCAAACAACCTATATTGATTATAATTATATATGAAAAGTATCTTATACTACTCATCATAATTCGATATATAATTATTTGATTAACATGAAATCATATTTCTTAATTGATGTAAATCAACCTCCATCTAATAAAAATTTATATGTGAACAGAAGATATTTAGGCAGTCCATGAAAAGGATTAAATAAAAACATGATATCTCTAAAATTTTCAAGACCCAAAAATTATTGGATACAAAAATAAAAATCTAACATTGTGGAAAGTTATGAAGAAGATCAACCACCACTCTGAAGGGTGTATCTGTGGATAAAAAACTCATATGACAACATAACTACTTTGTCTAATTATTAACCACTTTAAAATATATAAAAAGATGGGTTGATACTATATCAATTAAATAAATAGTGTCTGTTAAATAAATTAATATCATACCTCAAGCTATTTATGTTCCTTCTACCCCACAACCATATACTAATTAGATGTGTATACCCTATAGGAAATCAATCCATGATTCACCATATGATCATGAGTCAACTGATTCACAAACCATTGTTGGTCTTCGCCGACTACAAGGCCATTCAACACATCCTATGATAACATTGATGGGTGAATCCATGAATCCATAAATTAAACAATATCACAGGTCCAGTTTTTCCCATATAGTCACACTACTTTAGATAAATAATTTACTTTATGAGATACTATGTTTTCTAACCAGAGTTATATGACCGATAAGAGATCTGTCCATTAAGGGGTTGAAAGAACCTATAGTCTGCCATGTCATTCGAACAATGATTAGGAATCTATCCTCTGACTTCCTTTTCCAATTCATAAAATAATAAACTAAGACTACACACGATAATGTTTTATTTCTTCTAATAGAACCCAAAATAAGGCTTCAATCTCTATATTCCTAAATTCACTTCTCTATATTCAGATAAAAGCTCATGTTCAGGAAAGTTTTCTATCTATGATTGATGATCTCAAGCATCATTTATTATTTATCCCTAATTCATGACAGAAGATGAAAATTTCGAATCAACCCAATGAATTTCACTAAATATGTATACACCGATATCATCCATAAACCATGCAATATAATCTTCAAAGCATAGTGTTACTTCAACCCATTAACAAATAACTCCTCAAATTAGTGTTCCTTAATGGTCTCCCATGACATTCCTTCACATCTTCTATCCTAAAGCATAATATCCCACCACTATCCAATAGTGTGGTGAATCATAAATCCAACATGCTTTATCCCACCATCCACTAGGGTCTCTTCTAGATCAAATATTCTCTCAATGATTTTATCAATTCTTATATAATGTTGGGGCCTCTAATTCCATGGATAACCTGGGAATGTTGATGTTCTAAGTCATGAGTGAAGTTGATCATTTTTCACTAGATTTTGGGATCCTCTATCATAAATATGAACTATCTAGAAGAGTTTCAGCTAGATTGGTTCTATATCATGTGTTACTAAGGAAACCATTGTATCATGATCATATTTATATTCCAATTCAATAGTTGGCACAACTTGTACTTCCACCTCTATAGATGAATTATGATCAATTTCACTAATTAGGTGCACATAATTATATGACATAGAATTTAATTTAACTATAGATCATACATTTAAATAAATCTAAAAAATAACCAAACAATATCAGAAACATATCACATGCACTCATAGGGTGGTTAAAACAAGGATCATCAAAAGATAGTTCCCAGAAAAATAAGGCATTGCCACATATGCACTACACATGGCCCAATATAATCCAATTACACATGCACATTATCCACAACCATATATGTATATGTACTTAACCATATAATACTCAAGTTAAATTAAAATAATTCAAGAAGAAATGCACCAAAAGTTTATATCATAAGTTTCAACACAGATTTTAATTATTTGGGGTCTACATAATGTGAGAAATAAACATAAGGACTATGATCCAAAATGACTATCCATGATTCTTGAATGATCAAAACACAATAACATTGTCTTCCAAAATCAAGTTCTGCACATAAGGAGAATTAATTCAATAGTGGCATAAAATAAGAAGATAATCAATAACTACTTTTATGTAAACTCAAAGGTCTATTATACAATGTTTTATAGGAACTGAAAAAATTTCAATATCTGATAATCAACCACTATATATCCTCTATATCCTTTCCCAAATAATTTAAAGGAATTGAAATATGCTAGTTAACGTAGTCAGAAATACCATTATGAAACACCCAAACCCAAATAACTGGGACCAGGCTATAATGCTTCAAAACCTCGTGTGTGCCTCCCTATACACAAGTGGTCACTGACAAGAATTGATGGGAAACTGGGACTCCATGATGAGACTATTCCCTTGGTATCAAAAAATCATAAAATTATAGAACTATAGTGGAAGAAATATAAATCAACAATTTATTAGTAAATTAGTAGTTAGAGTATCTTCATACATATAATAAACCAACCTATTAAATTGTAGTTTGGAATTTTAATAAAAAACATCAAAATAATGAATATGTATTCCCATATGCGGTGGATTTATACACAAGATAATATTATCAAAGGAGAAGTATCCTTAAAAATCCAAGCCTAAATTCTATCTTATAAAACCTGACATAGTCATACTATTCCTGTAATGTTTTCCATCGTAAGGTCCCATTACCTTCACCAAATACCTTATCATGAAATATACATGCGCATTGATATGACCATGTTGGGTGTGTGTAAACTAACAATGAAGTAAAATAATAATGGGTAGTTAATAATTATTCATAAAATATACTATTTAATACCATTGAAATAAAAAAATTGTATATTAAAAACAACTATATCACACAAGATTAATAGATATGTTTTTTCCTTAGAGTCCCACTCAACATGATTTAGCTCTATATCAGATGGAATGTCATAGAAATTCCTAACCCCCCTGATGTGTTTTTCTAGAAACATGTCTATCAAATCTCCCTTGAGGGGACAACACATGTACATGATGGATAAAAATTCTAACACATCCCTCTAGGGGGATAGTCCATATGAATAAATATGCATGGTCAACTACAAAAGATAAATAAATAGCACATGAAATATAGAGATACACGATAATATATCAAATATAATTTCATCTCATGTTGGATTCAAAACTATCACAGAACCACATATGAGGAATAATCAAGCATAGTCCTCATGGGGTTAAACATTCACACAACATGTTATAAAAAAATAGGTCTAATGGGATACATATGAATTCAAAAAATCACGACAATAGATTATATAAACATCTACAAATTATAAAACCCACCAACCATAACTAGAAAAAAATCAATTATAATGGTCATTTTATTAGTCTAATTTAAACATAGTGAATCTTTTAAAAATCTTCAATCCACTAGAATTTAGAAATCTATAATCAAGGATAAATAGACTCTTTATAGGAAATTTTGGACAAGATCACACATTCCAGAAATGATTTTTTATCGATAAAACTATAGGTCTAAAATATTTCTATTTTTGAATTCCTTGAATTTGGGATTCTATTCTACAAATGAATACTAATTCGCCTCTCAAAACATGCCAAAACATAGATATTATATACAGACATCAATAATTTAATTGGATTGACAATGGAAAATGGCATAGAATTGATCTTGATTAAGATAGATCTAACATCATATAGAAAAAAGTGATAAAAATGATGTTCAAGAATCAGATGGGGCCCTGACCGGTGACACTGGACATCAGGTAGAATCCACCAGGTTGTTGGTGGCTTATATGTAGAACCACCTATGAACATAAATACATGTATATATATAGTGGTATCTATAATGTTACTATATAATATGCATTATACACCATCTTTGTGGTTGATATTTTGTATCTTTTTATGCTACAAAATCATCTACTGTCCAGTCTCTTTCCATTTACGACCGCTAAAACACCTATAACCCACCTCAAGGAACAGTAAGGAATAAAAAAAGATGTCTAATATATTAAATAATATTTCCCTTAAATACAGGGTTTCACAAACCATTTAATATATATATTCATTATGATTTGTCACTATTAGAAGGATTTTTCCAAAATAATAAACTTCTAAATATAATATTCAAATATACTCCTATCATACACTTATTAATTCTTCACTCAACACAAATTCTCCTAAAACCATAAAATACTTTGAGATTTCTGAAAATCGACCCAAATATCTCTTAATATATCTCCACATGTACCCAGAAGCTCTAGCTACAAAAAATCCCACTCTAAAGTGAATTAAGGGTCTGCATATGGGAACACAACCAAAGGGAGAGGTAAATTGTCAAACTTTTTTTTCAATTTCATTCTAAATCTGACCAGCACCCTAGGTTTTATATCAACATATACATAGTAACATCATCATCATAAATGTAAATATATGTTAGTAATAAGGTGAGATATCCTTCTTCAACCCTCCCTTCATTGGAATCTAAAATTGAAACAATGTTCATAGTTTGGTATGATTACCACCTTTAGTTATAATGTATTTTTCCCCAACAAAATCATGAATATAATAGAAATTTTATTATAATAGTAATATTTACAATATAACTTATTTCATTATCTCGAATATGTTTTCAACCATTTAAATTTTTAAAAAATAAATCTAAATATTGATGATTAGTAAACAAGATTAAATGAACTAACTGTATAACATTGACACTTTTCTAAATGGATCATTCATATTTCAATAAAAAAAAGATATTTGGATCCACTTCAATTTATTAAACGAAATTAATATCACGTTACTCCACTTATATAATTTGAATACCATTTGAGGAGAACTTCAACTATTATATATATGTGATCTTACAATTTAAACATAAAAATAATACAACGTGAAAAATTATATTAATCATTACATGTTATTGAGTATGTCATAATGAAACATAATATAATTATTGTAAATAATATATTAATGGAAAAAATATAAGTTTTAAATTAATGAATCCAATTTTTTAATTTGTTATATTAAATGAAAATTAATAATGAATCTATACACAAGTTAAGGAATGTTCTGAACCAGTGACTTTTATTTTTGGTCATTAAATTAATCTGCAAACATTAATTCATCACCAAATAATTCACTATTATTGATTTTATATTATTTAAATATGTTCATGTATAATATATGTCAAATTATCAAAAACATTTTTTGGGTTATAAATGTTTGTATGGTTTCCCTCTCAATTCCATTAGTTAATCCAACCTAATTAAATATAACTTCCATATTTCTTACCTCATTTAAAATACCACTCTAGAAGGTGTTATAGACCAGAAATGGTCTGTAAAATTTAATTTCTAAGGAAAAAACTTACAATTAATATATCTTTTTATTAAAATTATTTTTCCCTTTCCCAATTTAATATTTATGTATCCTTTTTCCTAAAACCCAAAAAATGATTATTTCCAAAACAAATTATCAACTCATTTTTATTTATTCAATTGAAATGGGAAAAAAATTCATTTCCTATCACTATTTATTTAACTTTTGAAGGATGTGAATTATTTATCACGTTATTTCATTGCAATCATTATTATAATCAATTTTTCTATTCTATATGACATGATTTTGTAACCCATTCCATTTCCATGGGTTTTTCTAATTTTTATGACATCTAAATGATTTAATTTTTGGGAACAAATTTTCATTAACATGTTATTATGGGTGCACCCAAATAGAATTTCACTTCAATGTAACTTATCTAAACCTCAAGATATGATATATGTGAGATTAATTAGTTAACTGAATCCCTGATAGGACATTATCCATCATATATTGTTTTCTCAGAAGTTATCCTTCAATTATGCTTTTTTGATGTTTAATATTATTTCCAAATTTTAATTATTCCAACATTTTTTAATTCCATATTAATTATTTCATCCTTCTATTTGATTATTCATGATCTTATTCTTTTAATATATCATTTTATAGATTTTGACTCTTATTTTATGCATCATTATCATTCTTCTTCCATTATTAGACAATATTTCTCACCAATTTATTTTATATATTCCAAAAGTTATCATATGTAGTTTTAGGATTATAAATAGATTTTGAATCTCCTTATTAAGAATAAAATAATTATTCCTGATTTTAATTTCATGTCTAAATTTTATGTACATATTATTTTAATGATACATGGACCCTCAAAACATGGGTTTTGTATATTATATTTCTAAGTTTATAGTCATGTAATAATATGTGAAAAAGACCTCAGTCCATGTAATTCATATCCAAGTAAGTTATAGTTATTTTTTGGGATTCTGTAAATAATACTTTAGTAAAATCCATAACGATGAGTCTATGTGAATGAGAATTTATTGAAATTTTATTTTGGTATAATGTATGTGGTTTTAAGGCAATTAAATCCCTATATAGATTCTACAAGTCGATGTAACACTTTTATTGAGAAAATATTTGATAATAACACTGAATGGTATCAATTCATATTAATTGGACCTATAGCTGGTGCATAAAAAATTGGACTTTTGGTACACCTATTATGAAACTCCTTGAATATAAGCTTATTAAAATTCACAATCTCTTTATAAACCATCATGATGATTAATAATATATTGTTAGGTTAGAAAACCTCATAGGGATATCAAAATGGATAATAAATATTAAAACTATAAGACTCATAAGTTTGAATATCAATGTAATTCATATTATATTATTTATATATTCCGAGATTCCTATTTATATTCATATTAATATAAGTATTCTCATCCCTTATTTTCTATTATTTTATTCAATTGAATGAAATATCAGTAATCATCCCAATAACCAATATTATAAGAAATGAAATTATTTTCCTAATGATATGCCTATCCTAATAGGATGTTAAGAGAGATATTCATAGGAGTACTCGATCATGTAAATGATGTTATGAATAATAAATTGAATCTTGAGAAACACCCTCATTCTATAATAAAAGAGAATGTTGTGATTGAGTCATTTAAGAAAAATATTTATCCCACCATTAGGGGATCTTCTGAAACCCTCATCATAGAAAAATAGATTAACTTTAATAAAATATTCCATTTTCCCCAAATGTTTATAATTAGAGATATTTATACTATAATTTTAATTACTAGATGGTGAATCATATCATTGATGGACACTATCCAGGAATACAATGTTTGATGTGAATGCTGGTTCTATTTGATTGATTGAAGAAAATATTTTTCAATGGATAATTTTCCTAAATATTCCATCATAAAATTTTAAAGGAGGATCTTGGACTGAGGTATTAGAAATATGAGTCTATTGGAATTTATAAGGAAAATTAAACAATGATTTCATGGTATAGCTCTAAATTTTTCATTAACATTATCAAAATAGTGGAATACTCCTTTCGTGTATTTATCACAAGTCTATGAAAAAATTTATTGATTTGATACCTTAGAAGCTATGAAGAGATTTATCATTGTGCCATTAAGGATGAGATGAAGGTTGGTGAGTCTTAACACTCTCATGGTGATAGAGATAAAAGGCACAAAAAGAGTAATATTCAGGTTGATTAGTGGATAAAACCAATGGTTTAATTAAAACACAACATTAAACATGTAAAAAATATGTGATAGTTATTCCTAAAAATTTCATAAAGGAAAAAAGGATATGCAACAATTACACAAAAGAAGGGCATCTGGCTAAACAATTACAATTAGAGATAAATAATCCCACCAATTTGATGGATGAAAACAACGTTCTGACTATCACCCTACCTTTTTATATTGTTAAAACTATTGTTTAAACAAATATTATGATGTATACTTCCATTAGACAACCGTTGTTGGAGATTATTAATGAAAAAAAAACATCTACCAATTGTAGATCAAGGAAGGGAATAAGCCACACTACTGTAGAGGTGGTTCTTGAAAAATTATATGGTGAAACATGTGATGAATATTCATTGATGAATAATGAGTGTACAATTTGGTTATTGTTATTTAAATTCATTCACGTCCTGTATGATTATGAAAACTATTCAGACACCACCTCAAATCATGGTGGGTATATTATTGTTGATAATATTAAATTTGGATATTATTGCATCTAAGGTATATAACTCCTCCCAACATATTGTTTATTTACTATAAAATCCAAAAAATCATTTCATACAAATTTTAGTGGAATAATATGTTTTATTGGTCATGGATTGGATTTCCATATATTAGTCAAAAAATAGTTTGTAGGAGAGGGAGATCACTCTTCACATCTTGGGTCATACTCTAATTCTACAGAAGTGTCATGAAGAGAAAAGTTATAATTTTAAATCCACTTATAACTCATGGATATTATTAAAAAATGATAAAATTTAGTTTTTATAATTTTTTAGGTAATGTATTGAAACACACTCGACAATATTTCCATTCTGAGGATATACAAAGATGTATTCCCAGAAAAAATATATGGTGTTCCTCTTAGTCGAGAGTTTGAGTTCTCCAATGAACTAATAATTGGATATCTTCCTCAATTCAATTATTAATATAGATTTTACTCTATTTATCTATATGAAATATAAAATATTATAAATATAATATTGTCTATGGTCACATATGACATATTTATTCACATTGGGATGCATTTGTCATTTCAGTCATGTAGATGGATGGATCAATTCACCTCTACATTGAGTACCATGTACTAAACTGGAAGATAACAATAAATTAGATTACCCTACTTCATAATGATTATTTATTCATGTTATATATAGGGATTAATACATAATAAATTTTGACATTCAGTCAACATGTCATCTATTTAATGTGATAGAGGGTGATTTTATCAAGAATTAATTTTTAAAATCGAATTGAAATTATAAGTTCTTAAGGATTCCCTTTATATTCACTAACTCTCCATAAGTATTTATGGACTTAATAAACATATTATTTATAGATTAACATGAAAACTTATTTTTTGTATTTATATATAACATTATAATATAATATAATAGTAATCACATTCACGGAGTGAATTGGAATAGAGTGTTAAAGACATCAAAAAAGTAGAAACTATATGGAAAGATGTGTAAATGTGTTTTCTAGATGGAGGAAGTATCATTATTGATACATGTTATCACTAGTAAAAATATATCTATAAACCATTATAAAAAAATGTAATTTGATGAAATTAGTAGTCCCACATCATTAATAGAGATCCATATCTTCCATAGACTACTTAGGTATTACTTATGATTTGTGAGAAAATTATTATGATTTTAAAACCCTCTGTCAAGGATAACAATAAAGGGTGTAATATTTTTATAAAATAATTAATTCATAAAGAGATTATTGGAAATGAAATATAGTCTTATCACTTCACTATTACTCACACTACCCTCATGTGGAAAACTTTTCATAACATACTATGATATATGAAAGAAGATAATTGGTTGTGTACTAACCTAAAAGATAAGGTGATATCCATCTACTGATCTAGGGTTGGTTTTTTAATCATAAAAATGATAATTTTCTACAATTATTTATTATCCTATTACAATATTCAGATATTCATAAAACCCACTTTTGATCCTGATTTGGTTCTGCTTTGTTTATGGTTCATGTGGGTGATATTTTGAAAACTATTTTAAGATCTTGGGGTGTGGACTTGTAGGACATAGTTTTCCCAAACCATACACCCTACAAGAGATAACTATTCAAAAATAGATAGTTGTATTTTCAGGGTTGAAGCACTATTTGGAAAATTGTGTACCCACTTGGTTGAAACCATGCACCTGAAAAAAGGGGTTCTTTTCAAGGGTTCATTTTTTGTCTAACCATGGATATTTCCCCATGAAACCTTGTATATAAGAAATAATATATTTTAAAATTATTTGAAAAATTCTAAAACCCTCCATTAATGTTCCCAATGGACCTATATGACCTATAGGTGATTTTGGTCCCTCTACACCCCTACAAAAGGGAATCTATGCTAGGATAATGACATTTTATCCCTTCTATATAACATTCCTCTTCCTAATATATTTTTTATATTATCTCATTTTTTAACCCAAGGAATATATATATATATATTGATTATATAATATAATCCCTACAATTTTAGATCTAGAACCATTGTTTTATTCTCAGACACCTTTTTATCATGTTCTTAATTAGATTTTCCCATTTGGGGATTTCTATTTTGTGATCCTATGATATTGAGGTAGGTGGTTCTGTTAAGATGGCCATTTTTAATTAATTCTTAATTTTCATGATTTAATTTCAAAAGTTTGACATAAATTCAATAGCCTTATTTTAATTAAATTTCAATCAATTCTTTTTCTAAAAATATAATTCCATTGAAATGGGGATTTGGCATTGATTTGGAATAAAATTGGAAAAATCACCCAATTCCACTAGATTGGGGTGTGTTTGTTAACATGATAGAAAATATATTATAATAAATTTTTGAATTAAAAAATATCAATTTTAATTTTGAAGTTGATTTGATGAAATTGATATCAATTTAGTATTTTAGAAAAAAATATCTTAAATTGTTTTCTATAGAAATCTTTTGGTTTTATCCTGGATATGGGAATTATTGGATTTAACACCAATTTGGGTTTTTAAATGAAAATTGGAATATTTGGAATCGAATAATGGGATGAATTGTATTTTTGAATTTTTTAAAATAAATTTCCAACCATTGATTTTTATTAGAGCACACAAAATACATGGAAGTTAGTGAGTTATTCATGACATCACTCCATCACTTTACAGCACTAATAATTCATAAACGCATCACGACACATCCCTGATGGGATGGTGATGAGTCCTAGTTGACAAGTACATGAGGGATGTGTTTACACATATTACCATGAGAATATTTTAGTGTGAGAGAGTCCCATATCCTAAATAATTACACAATTTTAAATATAACTATATTGGTCATTTTATTGGATTTGAAATATATCACCATACATTTTGACAGTTTTAAACATTACATATGAATTTATGTAATCATTTTTATATAAAATATATATTAATCTATATGTTTAGAGAATTTACATCATTTGAAATGTTAAACACGATTTTTTGTAAATATGTATTTGAAATTCCAATGATGTTTTATGTAAAATTGAAATCATTATTAGGGAAATTAAATCTTTTCATCTTATTATGAAATCCTTAGTGAGTCCCTAATGGGCTTATATCTCACACCCTACTCGTGCCTTCAGGTTTTTTAGATTATCTTCATCCGTGTTCGAGCAAGGGTAAATTTTCAATTAGAGTTGGTAGTAGCTATTGATCCTTTGTCTTGGATAATTATATTCAATACAATGTTGTTTGTTTATCATCCCATTTTTAGGGTATTTTTTGAAGTTCATAGGGTTTTTAAACATGTTTTACTTCTAGTACACTTCAACCTATAATTTTTTTCTTTTATTCATAACAAATTTTTTATATTTCTTCTGTTGTGTTATTGGAAAATTCATTACCATATTCATATCATATAATTCTAGTTAATTATTTCTATCCTATGTGGATTGGGAATTCCTTTCACGAAATTTCATGACCATATCAATTATCATGTTAGCAGTGTACCTGAGCTAGATCATGAAAAAGTGGAATCAATGGCTTTAGTTAAGAATCATTTCTTAATGTCTGTATGAAGTTGTGTAATATTTTCCATATGTTTCAGGTAGTTTTGATTGGGTTCATGGGAAGCTTGACCTACAATGAAACTTAAGACACCAGGGATGGTTTAGTATATATATATATATAGGATTTGTTGTGATCCATTACCATATTTTTATTTGGATACGATGACATTCAAGAATTGTGTTATCTCTCTTAATGATTTATTGTAGATTTCTTTTATTTTGAGTGTTAGTTTGATGTTTTCAATGTTTTTTATAATATTTTGTAGCATCTTACCTCCAAATAGACATATGAATTGTATCTAAGAGGAAAAAACTAATAATTATAAACAATAAAATCCTCCCATGGACTTCAATCTAGTCGAGGTGATTGTGCGCAATGTCCAAGATTTCGGACATGCACTGGCACCAATTCCCATTTAGTACCTAGTTGTGTATCATTAGGAACATTATTTAATGAATCATTATAATGAGTTCATTTTATAAAATCCATGAGTTTTGAAATGTTCCAATGATCATCTAGATCTAGGGAAATGGATCAGTATGATTGAGCATCTGAATTGATTTATGGAGAAACTTGATTAATGTATGGTCAAGTGTTCCACCATCGTGCTAGAGGGATTGAAAATGATATGGTGGGACACATTGGTAAGGGTGAAGAAACATGAGTCCTTAGAGTGTAAATACATCAAATATCATTTAAATATCCAATTCTATCTATATTTTATGTTGCTGTCCAGATCTAGTGAATTTTTCAAAAATGATAAGGATGATGGTACCAGGATGGTATATATAAATTGATTTTATGAGAGTACATTGTTTTTACCTTATGTAGTATCGAATGAGGAGATTAAGAGTCGACCATTTAAATTTATAATTCAATCTAATAATTGTTCTACGATTTTCTTACTGATGTTTCCTTGTCATGATGATGTGCTAGATAGATTATTCATGGCCGAAACAGACCTGGTTGGCATGTGAGGATTGAGAGGAGTTTCTTTTTCTCTCAATGAATAAGAGAGTTAATTAAACAGAATATGGGATAATGTCTATTTTTATAGTGTTTCTCTATAGGAGGGTCATTTTAGAACTCTTTTAGTTTATGGATGATGCCCATTTATTTATTAAAATTGTGGATTCCAATAGCAATTGAAGCAGGTTTTCACAGAGGCACAAAAAATATGTGGCACATGCCGAGGTACGTGAAACTTAAAGATGTTATGCATTATAATTTCCACTCTATATGGTTGAGGGGGGTAATCTTCAACTATTAAAAATATGGGGAAATCATATTCATCTAGTAAAAATATATTCCTTCCATAACAATCCAAAACAAGGTTTCTTCACACTATAGCAGTGTCTCCAGAGGAAGTATATGTGGGTCCAACGACTGTGAGAGGTACCATTACAGTATATTTTTCATTACTAACTACTCTATTTAATACTAATTCATCTTATTCATATATTTCAACCCATATTTTTAATTTTTTAAATTTTCCCACTGAAGATATATCTTATCTGGTGGATACTGCAACACCCCATGGTACGAAGATAGAGAGGGGTCTCCATAGTTCCACTTGTTTTTTTATCTCAATCAAATGATGAGTTCGATTAGGATGACAAATTTTAAAGTTCTTTTTTTTTGAGATGATACATATATTAAATACTATATTATTGTTCACTCTTCCAGAGACTATTCAGGGCTATGTGGTTTTATGTTGCGTTAGGTTTAGGATTGGGATGTGTTCTTATGTAGGGTGGCCATGTCATTGCTAATGGAACTCATCATATTAGGTGGCATGTGAAGAATTACCTAACACATTACATTGTGTTAGAAGCCATAATGCACCTTATTAATAGATTGAGACATTAAATTTTCAGAGAAATGATTATTATTTTATCATTCCCCAATACCATGAATTATATATTACATCAAAATGATATGAATCTACACCAGGGGAATTTGGTGGAAAACCTGCAATATTTTTACTTTTACATTTTATATACCCTGGGGAAATAGAATTTCATCACATATGATTAGATTAGGAAACATCTTACCCTGGCTGTGAAAGAATCTTCATAAGTGTGGAACTAGATGGATCTTTTTCAAGGATTCATATTGGAGTCCAAGAATATAGGGAAATGGTTTCATTGACCAATGTTCATTTTACCATTTCACTTCTAAAAATTATTCTCAATTAATATATGATTGACGATGAGTTCCATAAAATTAGAGACTCTATTTATTTGGGGTGACCATGCGTGGCTAGTATTTCTCTATAGAGGTCATTATATGCTATCAGAATTATCTTATAATACCATTAGTAGTAAATAATGTTGTTATGTGGGATTGTCATAGTTCATAGTAGGCAGTGCACCCAGGAACCATGATGATGTTTTATGAAATTTTTCAGATGTTATGGTGTAGAGTTATGATATGGGGTATTGTAATATTTTTTTCTTATTGTTATATGTACAAATTGAAAAGTATGAGACCTAGAATAAATTGCGTATTCTTCTCCTACTTCTTGTACTGACATGGATATGGGAGGATATCTCTTTGGACATTTTTTGGGTTTCTGTGTACTAAGAAAAACAATAATGTTATATGGTTTTTGATAAATAGGCTGAACAAATCATCTCCAACTATACCCATTCTTGATACAAACAAAGTTTATGAGTTTTTAAATCTCAACGTGAATAATATTGTTCACTTCCATATAGTCTCATTTGCTATAGTTTCTGAAAGGGATCCTTGGTTCCCATATCACTTTTGGAGAGGATTTCAATAGTATCTAGGATATCATACATTTTTGAGTAAGTCACACCATCCATAGTCAGTTTTCTAGATAGAAAATGCTATACAAAATCATCAGGATATATTTTTTCTTATGTTATCATCATTTGTGGGGATTGGGATGACCAAATTGGGCTGGTTGAGTTTTATTATAACAATAGTTACATTTCTAGGATTAGAATGGATCATTTTGAGGTCTTTTATGGTAGAACATGTAAATATTTGTGGTGTTAGTCAAATAATGGTCAATGTCCCTTTATTTGGACTAGATTGGTTTAAGACACTATGAAAAAAGGAGTAGTTAATTCATCATATAATGTTGACGTCACAGAGCTGGTACATGTCTTGTGAAGATCATCACTACAGACTATTGGAATTTTTAGTTGGTGAGCTGGTGTTATTGAATGTTTCACCTCATTCGGGTCATCAATGTATTTACAGGAAATGGAATTTTAATCCTAATTGTGTGGGACATTTTAAGGTTTTCTATTGTTTAGTAAAAGTGTCTTACCATTTATCACGTCCATCAAAAATAATGTCGACAAATAATGTCTTCCATGTGTCATTGGTAAAAAAGTATCTACTTGATCTATATTGTATTTTGAGATGAAATGATCTTAATGTTGATCCTGGTATATCTACATTTGAGCTTCCAGTTTGGATTGTTGATTCTGAATACATTGAAATTCAAGGTAGGCCAATACAATTGGTTATAGTGTTATGGATACAAGGTTTTGATACTTATGATATATGTGAGATGGAGTCACTGATGGGAGATAAGTGACCTCATATTTTTGTTAAATAAGATTCATTATAGGATTCTTGGGGACATAAAGTCATTATTGTCGGGAGGTTGTAATATCCTATTACATTTTTAGGTAGATATAAACACAACTTTTGATCTTACTTTGGTGTGGTTTCATTTACAGTTGTTTTAGTTGAAAATTTTGGATACTTTTTGAAGTTTATGGGCTATGAAGGTTTGGCACACAGTTTTCGCAAAGGGTGCACTGTGCTAGAGAAATCCATGAAAACTGAGGCAATGGTATTTGAACAGTTTCTTCATGGTTAAACATTCCATGCAAACACATAGTATAATCCAATAACCTTGACATAATGAATTTCGCATTAAGAGTGCATGGGTTTTCAAATCATTTGGATCTTCTATGGGAACCATTTGTACATGAAATAATTAATGTAAAAATTATTTTAAAAATAAGAAAACCCTCCGTTTTGGTAGCCTAATAGACTTGTATGACTGGATAGCATTTTCTTCTTCTTTAGAGGATCACATGAGGTGATTTTCCCCCAATACATCCCTCTGGATGAAAATCAAAGCTGGGATAATGGTGTTAGATCTATTCCTAAAATGTTTCCTCTTCCCATTATCTTTTACACATTCCCAACTATTTCTTCACAAGGATCTTATATATCTTCATGATTAATGGAGGATCTTATCCCCTCTATATTGAATCATGAACCTACTTGTGGTTCTCATAACCACATTTCAGACATTCTTAATTGGATGTTTTCTTTTAGGACATTGTGTAGGGAGATTCCATGATCATAAGGCATGTGGTTCCTTTATGATGTCCAAATTTAAATAACCCTAAATATCATTATTTAAATTCAATTTGTTTATTTAAATTAAATTTCATAATATCAATTAAATTACATACAATTTTTTTTTACTAAAAATACAATTCCATTTAATTGGGGATTTTCATTGTTTATGCTTGTAACTGGAAAAACCATTAATTCTATTGGATTATGGTGTGTTTGTGAAATTGATGGAAAATTATTGAATTTTAACGGTTTAATAAAAATTTTCAGATTGATTAGTTGAAATTTATTTCAAATTAATATTTGTAAAAAAATGTCTTATGATGGTTTTGATAAAAACCAAGTTTTATTATCATAAAAAAGATATTATTTGATTGAAATGACATTTTGGGTTTTAAATTGAAATTGGCATATTTGAATTTGACAAATGGGGAAAATTTAATTTTAAATTTTTTTAAAATACATTTCTCATCATTTATTTTTATTAGTGAACATGAAAGATTATTTTTTCACTGATTAATTCAGGAAAACATTATATCACTTCAAATAACCAAAAATACATAAATATGGTAAGTCACATCCCCGATTGTATGATAATGAGTTCTATTATAATAGTTATAGAGGGATGTGTATACACATACTGCCATTAGAATATTTGAGTGTGTGGTTTTCCCATAACATATTTGTTTGAAAAAATTTAGAAGATGAACATATTTCATTTTTATGTATTTTAAATACATTAACTTTATTCATAACTATTTTTCACATTCCTTCGTAATTTATATAAATTTTTCTAAATAAAATATTACTTAAGCTATTTATTTAATGTAGTTACAACATTTGAAACATAAATCCTGATTTGTTTTAAATATTCATTGAAATGATAATCTTGTTTTATTTAAAAGTGAAATTATTATTTTATTATTTAAATATTTCCATATTATTGTGGAATCCTTGGTGACAATATATGAGATTTTATATATTACCCTACATGTTCCATCAAGTTTTATAGATTATATTCTTCCATGTTCAATAAATGGTATGGTTCCACTTAGAGGTGGGAGTAGTTGATGATCCTTTTTATTGGAGAGTAGTTTTTTTTTTGTTATTTTTGTATTCCTTCTTGTTTCATTGTACATTGATGTATTAATTTGGGATATTTATTCCTTTTTGACTTCATGTACACTTCTAATAATCGATTTTTTCTTATATTCATAATGGATTTTTTTATCTTATTTTATTTTGGAATGTTGAATATTATTTCCCACTTTTATATATTATAATTCTAGGTTCTAGTCACAAACCCTTGGGGATCGGGAATCCCTTTGATCCATGTTACGACTGATTCATTAATGTTGTCACCATGACACTCAGGTTGGTCTGTGACACATATTCTCTCCTTATGGAGAAGTGTGAAAAATATGTCGATCAAAAAAATCATATATATATTCCCAAAAAGGATTTTAATTTTCTCCATTGAGGATAACTTGACATGAACAAGGATTTTGACTGCTCAATCCATTAATATATTAGGATAGAAAATTAAGTGCATGTTACCAAAAATGAAAGGACCCCAGAACATTATCCAAATTGAAAATTGAGAGGAATCCAACATTCTTGGAAATGTATTGGATGGTAAATAATGTCATAAAGGAAGGAACGTAATCATTACATTATCAAATGATTACCTAAATATTACATCAGGATAAGATAATGGGTGATCACTAGAATGATGTTGAAATATATAAGATTGTGGAAACTCTATGATTAGGGAAATCCTCATAGATTAATGCTTTCTAGGATGGAGTTGTATGATTTTGGAAATTGATATATATACCATTAAATACTAAGAAAGAGTAGGAGTTATTAGATAATTAAAAAAGAAAGATGTTTATCATACACCTATGGATTATGAAGATGTTTTGATATCACTAAGGGAAAGATTATGTCGGATAATACGAACAAGGATAACATAGAATAAAAAAACATGTTCTTAGTATGTTATAATGTGATGTGAGAGAGAAAAATATCTAATTCAATAATTCAACCATTATATGTATAATCAAGTAAATTGGAAATCATTACCATGGACCTTTTTAGTAGAAATTTGAAAACATCAACTAGAAATGTTTTTATATGTGTTATGGTTTTCTATCTTACAAAAACTAATCATTTCATTACTACATATTATGACCTCCCACATGCTCAAATATCAATGATATACATCATAGAAGTTTTAATGATTGATGTTACACTGGTATCAACTATATAAAATTGACATCCAAGGTTTAGATCCATGTTCTAGAGAAGTCTACATCATGATATAAATATTATGCAAAATATATGTACATTTTATCACTCTCAAACCCATTTACAAGATAATAATATAATCCAAATAGATGTTGATATGTTTTGAGAATTCTTGCTAGCTTAAAATGAGGATGGTATCAATATATTATTATAGTTTAGTTATCATACAATAATAGTTTGTATTCAATAAACCAAATATGTCCATATCGATTTCATTAATGGGAGAGATATAATACACATACATATTTGGTTGAAGTTGGGGAGGAAAAGATATTGGGACCTCAAATGGTTGATGAAATTTATGAAATGATCAAAACCATTTAGTATCAAATTTGAGTATATCATAGTTAACAAAGACATATGTTGATACATATCAAATATATCTGTTACCGAATCCTTATTTTTTAATACATAAAACAATCATTATATATATTTACATTTAATAACACATGGGATCTTTTGATGTATATTTTATTGGAAATTAAAAATGTGATTCATTAAATACATATATATTCTTCTTATAAACTTCAAATGATTCATCATAGATTTGTCCTATGTTACATCTAATACATATCATATTTTTGGGAATGATATTAAAAGAAAGGTGTGAATATAAATCATATTAAAATAATATCAATGAATTTTTTTCATGTGATTTTGGGTCATAGTTACAAGATGTTGTCATAAGAACATGATGAATATCAAAATTTAATGATCACGAATCAGAACATGGAAATGTTACTACAATATAAAAATGTTTCATTCATAACAATATCACCAAGGTATATCACATAGGTTTTATAACATATAATTAAAAAGGATTATTCCCTAAGGTATTATAAATCATTCCATTATTATAAATCATTCCATTATTATAAATCATTCATGTCCTACACTTATCTACTTATCCATTAATTTCCATGAATTACATATTCCCTTTATTCATGGAATTATTTATGATACACTGATTGGATAAATTATAAGACATTATTTTGTATTTTAATTCATTTATATTGATTTTACTAAGGATTATATGCCTTATATATGATTTCATTGCATATAATACATATTTATATACTTATTATTATGTGTGATACTAGATTGTTTAATAATATATTGCTTAGTAATTATGTCTAATTTGATGTTATATATGGCAATATGGAGTAATTTTAATCGATGATGGGAGTGTATCAACCCTGTGATGTTGAATTCATAGTTATCCATGACTTAATCATATGTCATATTTTATATATCATCTATATTCCTATGATTCCATGATATTATAATTTCATCTTCATTGACTCTATGTTCAATATGGTTATCAATTATCCTTGAATTTTATTATGCCTTGTTATTCCTTTTGACTCAAATTATTTTCTTATCTATCATACTTATTCCCTTACTAGAATTTATAGCTCACCAATTTATTTTATGGAATCCCAAGGGTATACTTTGAGGTTTTAGAATCATAAATATATTTAGGACGTTATTATCAAGAATAAAATTAGATTTCATTATTTCATATTCTTTTTAAAGTTTTATGTACAAAGGAATCAAAACATACTAGGCCTCTCAATCAAAAAAGTTGTGATTATTTATATATGTGTAAAAAATATTGTAATAATTTGTTTAAATGACTTATATATCTAAAAATGTAGTGAAAACCATATGGATGTTTCTTTTTATAAGATAACATAATAGTATTATGTATCTATAAAGATTTTTTGGTTCACTTATAAATTACATCCTTGTCTCGAGAATGGGACGTAGTTATGAATGCGGTATAGATGAACCAATGGTTAATTACCCTAAAAAAATATTGTTGGGTATTAACCCAATATTCCCACTGGTGCATGCTGAGTGTGACAAAGAAATCATACCTAGCCAGAAACTCGCAAGAGATATCCTTTGTTGACCACATTATCATTACAATCCATTAATATTGATTTAATATATTTAGTAATAATATTAAAACATATGAGAGTACCCAACATATGTAAAAATATATTTATCCTATGATTATTTAGGTGGAATATTTATTGTTTCATTATTCTTGAAATTATCAGAAAATAATTATATTATAGTGTTAATTATTCATCACCCATGATAACTCGTTCTAGTTTTAGTAATAGTTAAAGCATGAAGGAATCATGTTATTGGTGGGTATCATGGAAAATGTAGATCTTCGATAAATGAGAAACCAAATGGGATAATAACTAAAGTGAGAATAAAATTATATTATTCAAAACTAGGTATCAATAATTATTATTATCAATGTTAATTTATTTGAGTTTTGAATGAAAAAAATAAGAAAATTGTAGAGTTATATCAATGTTCTGTTAACAAAGATGATGATGGAAATAAGATTCAATTTCGTATATGTCAAATATATGAGACGAGGAACCTAGGGTAATGTATCAATGGAAATGAAATATTTTTCATGTGTGTATGTTAAGGGCATTGAAGAACATGTCTCAGTGGAAAATGAAGTAATTTTTTAACATGATGAAGGGAAAATATTCTTCCCCTAGTTGTATCTAAGATATTATTGTAGACACCTCATTTATAGGTATATAATGAGTTTATCAAAATTTCACAAACATTTAATTTATAATATTAGAAAGTGATAATTAAAATTGTGAGGTTCTATTTAAATTATGGGTGGGTATTATGCCAATATAATATTTTAAATTATATATTCCATTATGAACTAGTGACATGGATAACATGTTTTACCTTAAAAATGTTACAAAAATGTAAAATAAAACATTATATAACCATTATAATGTATCCATAGAATTAATATGTATAATTAATGTTAACTAGACTATGAAATATATTTAGTAATAATTTTTTACTACTAAGGTATTGATAAAATTCATTTTGTATAACTAAATAACTAGTAATAATAACTTTCTCATTAAAACGAAACCATTATAATTTTTTTTTCTTTGTGTTATTTAAAAAACTAAATAAAATAATAATAATTTTTTTGTTGAAATTAATAAAATATTAACACTAATTTGATTAGTAATAAATATGAAATAATAATAGGAACAATAATTTTTTTTAAAAGTAATGTTCTTATAAAAATAGTTTTCCACATATATTTATATTTTTATCTAAATGTTAAATTATAATATTTTATAATCTGAAAATAAAAAAATAAATTTTTATGTTCATAATCTAAATATTATAATACGATGCCTTTTTTTCTAAAATAGGTTTTCTTCTGTTAAATAGTGAAGATTTAGTTTTTCCTAAAATAATATCTTTTATGAATTTAACAATAAATATATTCAAGACCTATATGATTATATAAAAATTTAATTGATCAAATATTTACTTAGGGTGTAAAATAAATATTTTTTAATATTTCCATTAACATTATAGTTCTTCTTTCAACATTTTATGAATATATTTATTATTTTCAGATTAAAGATTTTTTTTAAGCTTTTCATTTTATTAAATATTAAAATATTAAAATTATGTTATTAAGATATTTTTAAGCAACATAAATA
Organism: Viscum album; assembly: GCA_963277665.1. NCBI lineage: Eukaryota > Viridiplantae > Streptophyta > Magnoliopsida > Santalales > Viscaceae > Viscum > Viscum album. The sequence goes on from OY728151.1 coordinate 1,424,178,113, forward strand.
TTTTATAAAAAACAAATTTATAATATTTAAATCAGACAAATTTATATTTTTTGTACCGAAAATAAAATTTCTTATTAAACACACATATTTTTTAAAACATGTTTTTATACAATACATGCGCTAATATAGAAAATGATTTTTTAAACCTAGAAATTTTAACTAAAAAATGAATATAATATTTGAAATATTTATGTTAAAATTATGTATTAATATAAAATTTATTTTTTGGAATAAATATGAATTACATTGTTGAAAACTAGTCACCAATATAAAAAAATGGAAAAATTTAAAAATATAATTGTAAATGACTTGGAACACGCTTAATTGTGTTATGTAATATTCATTGACCTTATAAAATAATAAAATACATTATATATCAATTTCAGAACAATTGATGCCTGAATAGGTTCATTGCATTATTGAAAATGATGGGTGTTAAGAAAATTCTCTTTTCTATTATTCTAAAACGTGATCACTTCCACCCTCTCAATGATAAACATCCCATTTGAAATTTACATACAAACATGACCAATTTTACTCTCATAAATGTATATTTCACTACCAAAATCACCTATTTAACATAATTTTCTCTTATCCATTAATTTTTTAGGAGACATTCAAGAAAAATTTCTAGGTCATAATGTGAGTATCACATATTCCTTATCATTTTATTTATTATCTTTATCTTAACAATATACAATAAAATTATTCATATAATGAACTCAGTATCATTATTATAATTATGTTAAATTATATTAATGTATTAAACCATATATATAACATGATACCTACTAATAAAATAAAATTGACAACGACCGTGTGTACCTATAGACTAATGCCTATACAAAGTGGTGTTATTTATTTTCCATCACCACATAACATTTATTACTCAATAAATATATACTTAATGTAAAAAAATATATTTATGAAATTATTAGAATTAAATAAATAAAATAATTTTCATTATGTATGTGATATTAATATTAAATTATTAGAGCAAACATAACTACAAAAAATGAAAATATTAGATTACATTTTCTAAAATGAGTTCATTATATAAAAAATATTTGAAAATATTAATATTATTATAATAAAATGTTAAAGTATATAAACCTGTAAATGTTTTTATATTATTATGTTATTTTTCACTACTTTAATAATCGTTAATATTTCAAAAATGTAACATAGAAATTAACTGAACCACCTAAATTAATAAACATAAAAAAATATTTTATATAAATAGATTATGATAAAAACTTGTATTATGAAACGAAAATATTGATGAACATGGATCATAAGAAGGTATCTGAATAAATTACTTTTATTATTCATGATTTTAGGTTCTTTCTATAATTATCTGACCATAAAGATAACTTATTCTAGTGACTTTTGATTAGAATTTATTTTCCTTCATTCCCAAGATCTCTTAGGTCTAGAGTATTAGAGAATAAGTAAAACCATCACATAGTAAACCCATACATTACAAGTGGATACATATATTTATCATCTAATTTTTCACAGAAGGAAACCATTTTAAAATGAAACATTATTTTATTGCAAGACACATCATTAATATTGTCATAATTGATCCTTCTTGGTCATTTACAATATTAAGATCTTTGAAATCAAATTAAAAACTTCGGATGAGAACAAATGATCAGCACAGGACACACAAAGAAGGAAAACTGTTAATCTTATAAAAACATGAAAACCACAAATATTTTATAATAATGTAATACTATTCACATTTATGAGGTAGTAAATGGTCATAACTGAATATAATCTCATTGTTGACCCTTATTATAATCAAGATATTACCATAAATCATAGAGAATGTACATATAAATAATAATGGAAACTTGGGACATAATCATACATAAATGGATTAAGTAGACGGTTGACATTCGCACATATAACTCTTACAAATGGAATATACATACGACCGACTTCCATACCCAATTCATTAGAGGGTATAACATATCCAATGTACATGGTTTATCATGAAACCACCCATCTATAGTTTATCATGTAACCGAAAATTTATTTTTTATCATGTAACCAACCATCAGTTTTCCACGTACCATTATATAATCAAAAAAACATTAATGAACTGATTTATCAACATTTCACTCAGAAAATTTTATTTTCAATTCCTAGAAATCATTTCCTCTTATTGAAATATGAAAACCACATTCAAAACAATTTTAAATACCAAACACGCCAAAAGGGAATAAGGGATTTATTTTTATTTTAAAAACATTATGTCTTATAGAGGAATCCAAATATTAAATAATGTTTATGGTGGTGGAGAATTGTTTGTCACTGTATATGTTAAAGAGAACATTTCATTTTTTGTTTGTAAAAACATTATATATAAAACACATAAAAAGTTTCATTTTAAAATAAAATTAGTAAAGTTAAAAATAAATATAAAAATATTCCTTTAAAATATTTATTATTTCCATATAATAAATATTTAGAATAATATCATAGTGAAACTATTTGATTATTAAATCCTCAAATGTTTAAGGTGTCTTATACAACTTTGACCATTTAACTCTTAATATCCATGAATTAATAGTTTTAAAAAACATTAACATATATTATTAGACATAAAATATGGATATTAAATGTTTTTGTGGCTGTATATACAACTTATAACTGAATAAAAGTGCATATTATCAAATAATGCATCAATGAAAGGAGATTGAGATGAAGTCCCAGACCTTGAGTCCGACATGTCATATGGAATCTTTATAATAATGAATAATAATAACCGATTAATTTATACATTCTTTAGAACCATTGACATGTTTATTAGTCATTTTATATCAGTTATTTCGAAGATATACCAATTGATAAATTATTTAATTTTACATCACACAGTTTTTTATATTTGGTGCATGAGTTGTAAATGAACATGGTATGATGTCAATAGTCTCTGTGGTCACAAGTCCTTAATCTCTAGAATAAAATTAAGGACATAATAAAAAAATTATATCAATTAAATCTTTAAATCCAGTTTTTAAATACGTATATAAAAATGAATAACGTTATAATGATGTAGATAGTATGACCTAGGTATGCATGAGTAACATTTTCCATTTATCATTGATCATTATGAAAATAAGGTAAATACAATTTTATCTTCACATAATTATAATAAAACCATTAATATATTAGTAATAAAATAAATATAATTAAATATATCATACAAGTGGTGTAGTGAATAAAAATGAATCACCTCACTTCATGGAGGTGATATTTCACATGTCTGTACGGACGATGTTATCATTTTAATACAATTATAATCAATAAAATGTAATGAATATCACATATGAACATTAATAAAATTATTATAACCTATCTTTAACGACAGCGTTGAATAACAAACTATATTGGTTCATGAGGCTGTAGTCTTCTGTACACAACAAAGTCATGTTCATTTCCCATTTGATGAAATTGGATATGGATTTAGGTGATTATATTGAAATAATAACATCTTAGATTAATTATCATACCAAATTTATTATATCATATTTGTTGGAGGATATTTTCATGATGTGGGAGAAGAAATAAAATAGAATAACTTAATGAAAACAATACATTGTATTCAACTGATGACCTTTGAAGAACACCTTTACACTTCTATAGAGGGTTTTCTGAAAAATTTAAGTCCTCAAGAAAGTGTGGAGGAATTTTATTAATGGTTTGGGTAGATATTTTATGAACTAAATTGATTTTTATTTGTTATTAGTTTATAGTAATGGATTCCTTTTTATAGGATAGGGGAGGGGCACCATGGGAATTATTAAATGTATTTAAATAATATAAATTCATTTTTGATTCCAAATTATCAACAAAAAATTTATCTATAATATAATATGATTTTGGGTAAAATAAATATCATAAATTTAAAATTACGAAAAGTTATGAATATTTTTTAATCAACATCATTTTGTTTTGACCCTTTTTTCCTCATTTTTAATCATACAATGACATCATATCATTGTAACTTTGTGGGTTAAAATAATTACTACATCATGATAACAGCCCAATTAATGATAAATTAATGAAACTTATAGAGTTATATATTATTTTTGGATGAATATTAAATTTTTATAAATTTTTATCAAATAACTAAATATTTTATTTTTTAAAGTATGAATTATGTTAATTTAGACACTATTCATTTCAGGACATTTTTAAAATATAATAACAACTTGATTTCAAAGAATAAAGTACATTAACTCAATACTAACGTTTAATATTGACCATAAAATATTTTTATAACAAATATATAAAATTGTGTAAATTTAATATTATTAATTTCATTTATTTGATTTATTTGTTAAGAAATCTATTATTACATTATCTTTGTGTCATTATTAAATTTAATTATTAAATTCATAAATATTATAAATAAATTACCCTGATGTAGGTAGTATTTTTTAAATTTCTAAATAATACTATTTTTTTAATATATCACTTACATAACAATGTATTAATATTTTTTAGTAATAAGAGATATAATTATTACATATTTTCCTTTACAAAAAATTAAATACTACAATTGTCATAATCACACCCAAATGCCTTCAAAAGGCCAAAATTTTAGACCAAATATTTTATTGGTAGAAAATAACTCATAAAATAATTTTATTATATGTTTTGGGGTAGTTTTATGTTATTATACTCTTATTCTAAACTCTTATTACCTGATTTTTCATCAATCCTCGTAATAAAAATTATTACAAGATAAACTATTAACAATGTGGTAAAATAAGAGGTACCTATTTAAATTATTTTAGAATCTTGATTACAAATATGGAATCAATTTTATCAAATTCAAAATTCATAGTTGATATAAATTAATAAAATGTTATTCCCGTTGACTGAATAGGAAAACCATTTTTTATTAAAACGTTCAAGAGTTCACATAGTTTTAATATTAAATCTCATTGTGAAATTGATTACAATAACCTTAATTGTGTTAAATGAGAAAAATTTATTTAATTATACTTTAAAACTAATTATATTGAGACTCTAACTATATAAATAAATACGAAAAAAGCACATTTTTAATTAAAATGCTATATTTTTTACTATTCATTAGAGTATGAATTCTATTAGAAAAATACAAAAAATTAAACCAATGTAAATTTTGATCCATTATTCCAAATAATAATGTTGTTTTTACAAATAGAACTTATTATGGTTTGAAAACATGATTTAAAATTGGTTCTGCATCAAAAGGCGGTAAATCTCTATTTGTAGAAAAAAAATCTTTTTATGAGATCAATTGAATTTGTTCTGATATCATTGAAATAAAATATATAGGATGAATTTTAAAAATTATATCGAATTAGTTTTTACTTTATATAATCCCAAAAGTGTTCTTTAAATATTTAACAAATAAAATATTTCACATTTAAATAGTTTTTCATAAAAATGCATCCATTATATTCAATAAGTTTTTAGTTTCATTTGAAGTAAAATTAGTAACCAATGAAACATTATTTAATTATGTGTAAACCATATTTATAAAATTTAGTTAATACTATTTATTCCCTTCATTATAAGAACTAGGAGATATCTATTATATTAAATAATTTTAATTAGTTGATTGTTTATGATCAATATTGAATATCAAGTACGCTACTGCACATTGTGATTCCTTTTAAAAAATCAGGATGTTACATTCTCCCAACCATATCGGAAAGTGCATCCTAGTAATTTTAATTCAGGAATAGAAACTATGTTATGATTTTTCATAACACCATTATTACAATCCCACATCATAAAAAATAATAATAATACATCAAAATTAAATGAAATAAATGATAGTACGAAGGTCACAGGAGATAAAACATACTTGTATTTCATGTAGGAAAACATGGGAATGGATGATGAAACTAACACGAAATGAATAATATAGAGTGATAGAGAACATAATCATTGTAAGGTTATCTATAAAAAATTCATAAATATGTGATGTGTCAAAATAATATTGAGAAATTTAAACAGATAAAATTTTCGGTTTAATATAATTTTAATAGAGTTGATGAATTTATTTACTTACTAGACTAAGAATATAAGGAAACATACTTACGTGAGAAGAATAGTTTCATCATTTATTCAATTGCAACCATAAATTCTTAATTTTCTCTAATAAATTGGTGATTAAGATGAAATTTTCATGCCTATAGAACTATAATCATCTTCTAAGAACTCAGATTATAAAAAATGAATAACTACCAATTCATTTTAACATTATACATTAACCAATACCAAAATTGTTAATAGGTGATAAAAAAATTCCCCCAAAAATAATAATCCATTATAAGTAGAAGGACTAATTTTAATCCCCAATATTAAAAAATAATACCCAGTGTTATACATACACCATTCAACAAATAATTTCCCATAAATTCTACAAAGTTATACAAACTATGATTGAAAAAAAAACATAGAATAATGGGATCAAAAAATCAGTCAATATAAATTTTAATAACTATATTCAAATAACATCAATTACTCTTAATGTACCGTTCCAAAAAGTAATTATCCTAGCCACATATTCTCCAGGATATGTGAATATTTTACATAAATGACCTGAATCACCATTGCCCCAATATTATAATAATATATTCTTTAAAAATATATATAAAACATTACATTTTAATACCATAGTATTATACATACCTTAATCATAAAATGTAACCCAAATTAATAAACATCTTCCAAAATAACCTTTATCACATAATCAGTAAATAATTTTCCAAACCCATTGTTACCAATTGGATAAAATATATATTTCTGAAATCAAATAATTCTATATCCATAAAATAATATCAATAAAAAAAGTCATAATAACTCGGGACATCACATAGGCTAGTGGTAGGATATAAATCACAATCACACTTCGATTGTGGGTTCAATTACCACAACCTTGACCGATGTATCGGGTTATCACACAGTCTGTGTGATTCTCATTTTAAAAAAATGTATAATTATTATAATGTGACAAAAAAGATATAAAATCCTAAAAAATAACCATAACATGTTTTAATCTCAATTTTTATTCTGTATGTTTCATTTTCAATCCCAAATATTAATAAACCATAACTACCTTAGAAATAAATTTCAGCAAAAATACCATTAATGACCTTGAAATTTCATAACATTAAACTCAAAAAGGTTTATAAGAAATTAAAATTTTGATCAAACTTAATCCCATAAACCCATTATTATATCTATATCTTATAATATTACATACTAATCTCCAATGTTGTCTTAAAATTTCTCTGATACCAACTATAAGGACACATCCATAAAAATAACATATTCTAGTGACATTAAACTAGAATTTATTTTTTTGTTCCATGATTACTTTTAGGTCTATATTTTTATAGAAAAAGGAAAAACTATTAAATAATAAAACCATACATTACAATTGGATAAATATATTTATTATATATTTTTTCAACAATGGAAACCCTTTTAAAAAAACATCATTTTTTTTCACGACACAACTTAAATACCTTCATAATGGCATCTTCATTATCATTTCCAATCGTAATACATGTGAAAAAAATTTAAATCATGCGATGAGAAAAAAAATATGAGTAAGGGACAAAAAAATAAAGAAATATTTTAGTATTTTTAAAAATTGAAATAAAGGAATACTTCATGAAAATTTAATAATTTTAACATTTAATAAGTAGTAAATACTCATAAATTAATATATTATACATTCATACACTATTTGTAATAAAAATATAACCATAAAACATATAAAAGTAACATATTACATTTAAAGGTAACTTAAGACATAACCAAATTAAAATTAAATAACCATATGGTATACTTCCTCACATATCACTCTTACTAGAGGAATATCGATACGGTCGACTTCCACAACTAATGCATTAGAGGTTATAAATTAACCACTAATAATTGCTTTATCACATAGCCAACCATGTTTTGTTTATCAAAAAACCACAAGTCATTGGTTTATCATTTAACCACATGTCAAATTTCCAACTACCATTATATAATCATAACACATTAATGATTTCAATTATCAACATTTCACTCATTAAATATCATTTTCAATCATAAGAAATCATTTCATGATATAGAATTTGTCAATCCACATTCAGAATCATTTTTGAATACCAAATTACCATTAAGGTAATAATGGATTAATGTTTCCATAAAAAAATTACGGATTAAATGGGAATCTCAATATCAAATAATAGTTATGGAGACAAGGATGTTTTAGTTACTCTAAACATTATAAAGAACATTTATTTTTTTATTTGTCAAAACGTACCATATAAAACATGTAAAAAAATTCATGTTGAAAATAATTGAATTAAATTCATAATATACAACTAAATAAAATTTCCTTTGAAATATTTTTATATCCATAATAATAATATGTAAATTAATATCCTGATGAAAATATTTGATAATTAAATAATTTAACATTCAAGGAGTCTCATACCACATTGAACATTTAAATCCTAATCTGAATGAATTAATACAATTAAAAACATTAAATGACATTATTAAAGATAAAATGTGGATATTAAATGTCTTAACTTATGTATTTACACATTATAAAATAATAATGGTCCATATTATCAAGTAATTCCTCAATAAAATGAGATTGACATGATGTCCCTTACCTTGAGTTCAACTCATCACGTAAAATCATTATAATCCTAAATAATAAAAATAGGTTAATTTCTACTTTCATAAATAAATTTTAATGTTAACTATTCATTTTATATCTTGTATTACCATGTTATAACAATTACGTAATTATTTAAGTTCACGCCAAGTGTTTTGTTGATATTTGTAACTTAAATAAAATTAACATGGTATGATGTACATAGTCAATGCTGTCATAATTCCATCATCTCTAGAATAAAATTCATAAAATAATAATAAAATTAATATATCAATTATACCTTAAAATCCATTCATTAAAAATTGATATGAAAAATGAACAATATTATAATCCACGAGATGTTAAGGTGCACGTATGCTTGAGTAACATATTCCATTTTTCATTGATCGTTATAGAAATAAGGTAAATAATATTTTACATTTACCTAACTATAATTTTTTTAATATCATATTAATCCATTATTTACACTATTATATATCATAGAAGAGTTTTAGTGAATAAAAATGAATCACATCACTTTATAGATGTGACAGTTCACACTTACGCATGAATAAAATTATCATTTTTTATGTTCATGGAAAGTAAGAATGTAATTGATATATTATTATCTTATAATGATTAAAATTACTTTAATATCACATATTTAACATAATTACCTCATTATAACCATTCATTGAAGCCGATGTTAAGAAATGAACTATATTGGTTCGGGATGCGGCAGTCATCCGTACACACAAACAAAATGTTCACATCTAATTTAATGAAATATTAAAAGAATATAAGTAATGATATTAACATAAATAAAACTCATTTTATTAAAGATATTGGATTCATTTTCTCTTCATGGTTGTAGTATATTTGAAGGAAGTGGAAGAATAAATAAAATAGGAGTACTTAATGAAAATGATACCTCTTCTTCGATTGATAACCATTGAAGAACACCTTAACTCATATAAGGATGGTGTTATGGATAAATTGAGGCCTACAGAATATGGGAATGAAATTATGAATGGGTTTATTCGATATTTGATGAAATAAATTGATTTTAAACTGTGACTAATAGAGAGTAATGACTACATTTTTATAAGAGAGGGGAGGGGAACCCTTTGAATTATAAAATGTATTTAAATAATATAAAATAAATTTAGATTAAAAATGGTCCAATAATAATTTATTTTGATGTTAAGATGATTTTGAGTCGAATACATATCATAAACATAAAATTAAACAATTTTTAAATATCTTCTAATCATTTTCTTTTTGTTTTAACCTTTATTTACCCCTTTTTAATCTTACAATTATATCAATTTATTTACACATTATCGGTTAAATTAATTACCAAATAATTATAAAATAATAATTAATGAGTCATTAATGATATTTTTAATGTTATATGAACTTTTTTTTTGACATTTTATATATTTAGAAATTTTAAATCCATTAATTAGATATTTTAAATTTTAAAGTATGAATTATGTCAATTTTGACAATATTCATTTCATGAGTTTTTAAAATATCATAACAACCTGATTACATGGAAAAATATAAATAAAATCAATCATTAAATATCATAGTAATCCATGAAATTCTTTTATGGAATCAATTATTCCATTTTATATTTATTTAATATTATTAATATCATTTGTTGTTTTTTTCTTTAATAAATCTATTACTACAAAATTATGGGTAATAATGATATTTAATTATATGTTTACTTAAAATCATAAATAAATTACCATTATATAGGTAATAATATTATATTTATAAATAATATTTAAAGATCAATATATCACTTACATAACCCAATATAAAAAAATTAGTATTGAGGGACATATTTATGTCAAATTTTATTTTCCATTAAATTAAATACTATAAATGTCATAATCACTCCAAAGTGTCTTCCAGATGCCAAAATACTAGCCCAAGTATTTTATAGGTAGAAAATAACTCATATTATATTATAATGACCTGTTTTAGGGTATTTTTAGGTTATTATAATATTATTTTAACCGTTAATTAAACAATTTATGTTCAACCGTGGTAATAAAAATAATTACAAATATTACTATTCAAAATGTTCTTAAACAAAAGGGACATATTTACATTATTTTGATCATTTTAATCAAAAAATGGAATCCATTTTTCCCATATCAAATCATAGGATAGGATGAATATAAAAAATAATAATATCATTGATAGAGTAAAAAACTAGTTTTTTAATTAAAATGGTCAGAAGTTCACATAGTTTTTATAGTCAATTTCATTGTGAAAATGATTCCAATGAACCAAATTGTATTAAATGTTAAAAAATGTATTCATTTATACTTTAAAACTAATTATATGTATAATATATTGATATAAATAAATTATATGGAATGATAGTTATGAATTAAAAGGCAGTATTTATGACTATTCATGAAAATAGTAATTTTATCTGAAAAATATTTAAAATTAAACCAAATTATATCATGATTTCATTATTTTAAATAAGTATTTAATTTATGAAATAAAATATATAAATGTTTCAAAACTATATTTATAAATTTTTATCCATTAAAAGGGGGAAAAACTACATTTTTATAAAAATACTCATTTTATTTGAAAAATTTAATTTATTCTTATATCATATATTGAAAAAACACAAGATAAATTTAAAAAATAAATTGAAATAATTTTACATTTATATAATTCAAAATTAGTGATTTTATTTTCTTATAAACACAATTATTTACATTTAAATTGTTTTTCATAAAAATATATCATATTTATTCAATTAGAATTTAGTTTCATTTAATATAAATTTTTTAAACCAATGAATCATTATTGAAGGATATGTAATCCATATTTTCATAATTTAGTTAATAATTTTCAGACCCTCCAATCTAATAGTTAGTAAAAATCTACTATATTAAATAATAATAGTTTTTTGTTCATTTAAGCGTGATGTGTCATATCATCTATGCTATCAAAAATTGTGTTTCAATTTAAAAACACTTGATGTTAAACATTCACAGAGTGAATTAGGTCAAAGATAAGGTTTTATGCAAACTAAATTTTATTTTTTTAGTTAAAAACATTATTGTTGAACTCTACAATTCAAATATTTTTTTTTCTCCATAAAGAATAATTTATGTTGTATTTACTCATTCTACTCTAGGGTTTACAATTTGTTCCTCATAACTACATCATAAATTTTGTTTTCATAAATGTTCATGTAAATTTTAGGGTTTCCTTTATTTCGTTTTAAAATAAATGAGGCGTGTTTGATATTGTGCACCATTATTTATCTACTATGTTGTCTTGAATTAAATATTACTTTAAATTAAATTGAATATCATTCATTTCCAGATAATTTAATGTATATTTCATGCAAAAATCAAAGTTTATTTATTTTTAAATTGTCATTACCATAAGGATTTTTGTATAATTATATTTCCTTTATTGGGTTAAAATGATTACTCTAAACCTTATTTATCTCAGATTAGTTTCTGCAACCCTAGTTTTTTACTTCATGTTATATATGATTCCCCAATAGTGTAAAATGATTCCATTTACCTGTAAAAAAATTCATTCTTGAATACTATATCATTGTCGAGTATCATTCCCATCCTATTTAAAAATTGGTTCCCCAACTTGTTCAAATTTTCCAATCCCTAAAATGCTCACCATATTATTTGTAAACCTAATTTTGGTTGATCTCATGTGACCTAAATAATTTTATTCCCCTATTTTAGAAGGAAATTTATACTAATCTTGTTTGATATGATGTTTTAACATATTCATATTAATATAATAAAAAGAAAATAATTTTTCATTCATAATTAAAATTGATCTCTAATTTTTTTGGATATAAATATTACTATTTCTCAAAATAAAAATATTATTTTCAACATCCTTTAATTTCAATGAAAATGTTTTAAAATATATTCAATTCAACATTTTATATATTGGAATTTTCTATAGAATAATCACTTTTAGTGTTTTTTGTGAGTATATATTTCAACCACCGTGGTGATTTTATATTAATCCTTATCTATAAATTTTCATGGGTTTTTAAAATAACATAATTTCCATGAAAATTTAAAAATATATTTCATTTAAAATGATTTGAAAAATCATGGATATTAGGTTTGTCTAATATCAATTTTTATAAAACTAATAAAAAGTTTTTATCATCAAAGTCATTGTCCATTGACATATTTTATAATTTTAATAGGATATTATTCAAATGATATAATCTATATTATAGCTCAAAATTACTAATGTAATGTTACTTTTTTTTTCATTAAAATTATTCATCACATCCTTTTTCATTCATAATCATTGAATTTTTACAAACACAAATTTTCAACCAAATAATTTCCATTTTAAAAACATTATATTTAATTATTTTTACTAATTGGTGTTCACCAAGAAGTTATATATAGATTGATTGGGAAAATTATTAACTTAAAAATATACCAATTACACTAGACAAATTTCATTTAATGGACGCTTAGGATGAAAAATATCGGAGTTTTTGTTTAGAGAAATTATTTACATAAATGAATAAAAAGTAAACAATATGGTGTTATTTTTTGTATTATTACTTATAAATATATTCCATATATTGATTATGTAAATAATTAAATAAAATTATAATTCTTTTTTCAATATAAATATATATTTTTTGCTAAGGATACACGGCTTTTCATTATATATTTTCTTAAATACTTTATAATATGTATTCATTGGACTTAACTACTGATTGGTTGGTCCTCCAATATAACCTAAATGCATTGATAGGTCCCGTATAAAATACTAGAAGGTTTATTTTCATGTATTCCTACAAAAAAATATTTCCAATACAGTAGTCATTTATAGTAAGATCATGGTGTTCACGATCATGATGTCTTATCATAGGGAATGCGATAAGGTTTCTAAAAGTACATATTTTTTCACTACAAAAACAATTATCATTATCCATGTAATCTCTTTATTTAAATTATTATCTTTATATATATCATTAATTGAGTTTTATTCTTTTATATAATAGTTTTTTCTACTATTACTACTATATTATTTTTGGAACATCATATCCCCAATTATGATATTTGATTGTTATCACATATATTTAAACCTATAATGTATTTTAGGTATGCCCTTTTATTGTTTGCATTTTTCACAGGTTGTGATAAAAATATTTACACTTGATATATCTAAAAAATAGATCTTACAGAAATTTTTTTGGGATGTGTTGATTATTTATTAATGATTATTTTTTTCATTTAATATTTATAATAATTCACATTGGTTGAGAAAGATGTTGGTTATATTAGTTTATGATTTTTCTAAAAAAAATCAATATCTAAACCTATGGTCATGATACTGTATGTGTTGAATTATTATTATTTATTTTATGTCATTATCAGATGGTTATGTCTCTGAATCAATAGTTCATATCAAAGCCACTATGTAATATAACATTTTTATATTTTAAAAAATATGTTTATTAAAATTAACTAAAATTAATTAATAGATTTTCTTATATAAAATAATAATATTATATATTTTTATACACAACACCACATTTATCTTACAATCCATTCACATCAAGTATCTTTGATAATATTGGTTACATGATAGAACATGTATTATAAAACAAAATATACAATTAATGTTAAATACAATAGTTATTACATAGCTATAAGAATGAAATGAATGAATATTCTTAACTAAATTAGGAATATATGGTCTAAGATATATATATAATGGATTCTATGGTGACCAAATAATTATAAATTAATTAAAAAAATTGAATATAAAAGATTTTTTCTTATGAAATAACTATTTTTTATGCCCAAAAAGACATTTTATATTAACATATTAAATTATTAACTGATAACAAAAAATAATAATGATATTTATATTTTCTATATTCAATCAATATTTTTCATATTTTTATAATAATGTTTATATAAAGAAAATAAAAAATACAATTTTTAGCCTAAAACATAGTATTTTTTTAAAATGATGTCTTCCAAAATATTAATGGGAAACTAATTTAAAAACTAAATTTTGAAAATTTTATAAATATTATTTAAAAAACAGTAGTTCATTAAGGTGAATTATTCAAATAGGCATTGGGTGAAATTTTGGTATTTCAATGAAAATTTTCATATATATATATAGGGACAATAAAATATATTTAATTTTAATTGAAAAATGAATTTACATCCAAATAATATAAATGTTCTTTTTTATTAATAATTGGTTTAAAAGTCAAAATAGTTAAACTATAAATAATTTAATAATTTTTTTTTACTAGAATCATTCTTATAATGAATTTGGATATAAAGACATTGTATCCTTTGTGAAATTTCCACTTTTAAACCATGATTTCTTGTTTTGTCAATGATATTAATTTTAATCTAAATTCTTCTTATTTTATGAATTGTATTTAGAAAATGGGAATCAATATTTTGAGTCATAATAATTTATAATGTCTTATATTTTTAAAGGAGATGGATTGTGTCTCCTAAAAAGAGCAGGAACCAGATAGTGGAGCATATAGGGACCAAGAGTTCAAAAGTGGTGTGTTGGGAGTTTTTAATCAGAGGCAAGACGAACCAGTGTTGGTAGATCATGGGAACTATTCTGGGTTGGTCAATAAGGGTTGTGAGGTAGATAAAGATGTTGGGTATAAGGGGACAATGTGGGAGCTTATCAATCACTCGAGGGAAGATATGCTTGACGAGGCCTTTGAAATTAAGGCTCCCATTGGGGATGTCAAGCGAATATATGAAAGACTGCGTTATATGGAAACTAATAAAGAGAAGTGAAATTGGATCAACAAACAGGATATCAACATTATTAGAGGATTCAACGAGAGGAGGATCAATGCGGAAGAGTACATGAAAACGTGGGACAAGCTGGCCTATTGGTTCGAAGATTTGCTCAAGGACGACTCCAATACAAATTATATTGATCTTCATTGGAAATTATTTAATGATAATACTTCAAATAGGCTCAATAATGATTTTAATGGATCTTCTATCTCTTTTGGTTCATGAAACTTTTGTGGTTGTTTGTTTGGTTTCTAACATACTACATTAAAAGTTTGCAGAAATAATAAAAAGTTATCTTTCAGTCATTCATATTAAATTTAAATACAGTGATTAAAGTAAAAAATTATTTTTTCATAGGGGTTCAACATTAATATTAAAGTGAAGATTATTTTTCATTATTTTCATAACATGATGTATGAGAGACATCCTAATAGTGTTTATGATTTTGAATTCACAAGAATACCACTCCACATCTACTGCAAAAGGTCATTCACTCTCTCCCTCTCTTCATACCTCTCAATCCATTTTGGATCATCAAAACCCAACCAAAATCAACTCATAAAATCCCATTTATAAGTCATGAATAATCACTTTTTAAATAAATAAAACTAAAGTAGTTTTTTTGTTCAATCCAAAAGGAGTTACCCGAAGAAGGGAGAACATTATTTAATAATCACTTTTCTTTTATTTCTTTCTCAACCCATTTAATTATTTTTATATCATGGAAATATTATAACTTCATTATCATAAATATAAAGATATGGTTTTATGTTATGGGTATGACCTAAAACTTCACACACTTCCATTAAATGGGATACACAATCATTATTCATGTGTATAGAGGTCTACGATCTCATGAAATAATGTCATTTTTTCTTCAATTTCAACATCTCACGGTTTGTAATAGTGATGTAAATATTAATTTATATTATTTATATGATAAATATGATAAATTTATTTTTAATAATTTTTTAATAAATACGTATCATCATATTTTCCCTTTTTTGGGAATATGATAACATCATAGGTCGATGTGTGGACTATTGTATCCTTAAAGTGATGTGATTTGTTCACCGTTTACGTAGAATTTCATAAGGATGGGTTTTAAATACATATATGATATAAATTAAATCTATATGATATTCATGACATAATTATATTTTCTAATATATAGTATATAACTTTAATATTTACCCTTTCACACACTCTAAAAGTGATAAGATCATTTGTGGACATGTGAACTTCTGCCACCTAGAAGAAATGTTTTTTTTCACCACCCCATCTTATAAATTATATATATATATAAATAATTTATTATATAATATTAATTATTTAACGATAAATTTTTCATACATTCATTCAATATTGATCATAAAAAATTGGAACATCACTCATGCTTACGTATGACCTATAGTCTCTGTTATTATATATTTTCCTAAACCAAAATACATGAATTTTTTTAACAGAATAATTTAGGTATAAATATAATTATTATTTTAAGATTGTTATAATGTATTTTTTATATAATTTCCACCTTTTCCATATTCAACCAACCTTATTTGTTTTTAAAATATAATCCAAAAACGGTAAACACATCTGGTGTAAGATTAATTAATTATGTAATAATATAAAACATGGTAATATATTGATTAAAAGTAATAATAAAATTGAAAATGATTCTTATGAATGTCTAATTTGACAATAGATTATTATTCATGATGATAAATGATGATCAATATGAATTAGACTGCAGCTAAGGGGATATCTGTTTACCCTTATATTTATGAAAGACTTATTCCATATACAGAATTCGATTCTATTATGTGGTGTAAACACTACACATGAATGTATTTTATGATTCATATCATTTAAATTTTATAGGTTTACATACCACTTTTAGGTTCTCACTTTCGTGGGGTTTACAGTATTGATGATACCAAAGAATAAAAGTTTTATTTTACTAATTTTCATTCTTTGAGAAAATTGAGGTGTTATGAACCCATTTTATTTATTTTTTGATGTGAATATAATTTCCATTTGACATTTTATATCATAAATCAGCATATTTTTGAGTAATTTTATGTTTCATATAATTTTAGTCATTCATGGGTTAGTCATGATATAATGATATTGTTATGGAACCCATATATTTTGCATAGTTTAATCATATTTCAAGGATATTGTTACAAAAACCTTTTATTTTACATAATATAATCATGATTCAATGATATTTTTATAGAACCCATTTATTTTCAATGGTTTAAAAATGTTTTAAATATATTATAAAGGAACACATTTTTATTTAATTGGTTAAAAAGTTTTCAAAAATATTTCCATGAAACTCATTTAATTTTCCAGGATTAAAGTTATTTCAAGAACTTTCTATGGAACCCATTTATTTTCCATGCTTCAACCACGTTATAAAGAGATTTATGTGTATACAATTTACATTCCATGGGTTAATCCTTTTCTGTAAATAATATAGTTTTTATCAGCGATTTATGATGAAATGAATTTTCTATTTTATTTATTCATTATTTGATTCACGGACATTGTAAATGATGGGTATGCCAAAAGAACACTGATTGATCCAATCATTTCTTATACGATGGGTGTTCCTAAATATTTCTCAAAAGCATTTTTTAATGATTATGTTCTCCAAATAATTATATTTTAATATATCTGAATTTTTATTCCAATTGTAACAGTTCTATGAGGGTTCTATAAGGGTTCAATTAGATGATGTTTTGAGATACAAATATTTTTATCTATTCTCTATATGATTTTATTATGTCTTATTTCATCATGAAAGACATCACATGGATCATGATTATTGATACATAGGAATGCTTCCTTTGTTAAATCCTCATGTCCTGACTTCATGTATGATGATCCAAGTACTGATGGGTATGAATATTATTTTGTCATACTCAAGAACTTTTACTATTTCATCGTACCTTTATTATTTTCTTATGAAAAGTAATAACTTTTATTTATTATTTCATTAATTTTACAATACTAAGAATTTTATAACACCCTTATTATATTTCATTTTACCCCACTTATAATAAATGTGTTTGGATGATTTATCTTTATAATGGATTTTACAAGGAAGATTTCGATGACCTAATATGAAATAATAAAATGTATCTTATGTGGGGGAAATGAAAATTTAATGTTAGCTGAAATATTGTTGTAATATTTTTTTCATTATTTCTAAAACTATATGACTAAAATGTCCTCAATAATGTATGTTTTCAATGTTTTAATTTTGATGATGTAATGTTTTGATGGAAAATAATTGGGTGATAATTATTAGCATTATAGTCATAAATGTATTGTTATATATTTCAATGAGGGATTTTGGAGTGTGGGATCGAGGTTGTTATAGTTGGTATCAAAGGTATGTTTAAATAACTATGGAAACTAGGATGTTTTTATGTGAGGAAATCATAATATATATTTAAACCATAATAGGTCTATAATCTTAATAATGACCATTAGTTCAATGTATTAGACTCACCATTGATGTAATAAGTGATGAGATCTTGAATTGATTGATACAATTTTGGAGACGTGTTTCATGATAAGGAACTTGTAACTACAAGGATAAAAATGAGTTTTTTAGGGATTAATAATTTTTCTTTATTTGAGAATTGGGACCAACTCGTATGCACCGTTATAATCTGTTTCATCGATTGAGGAGGTATGGCTTAAACCCATGACCGAAAGATGATAACCATTCCACACATACCACTGGATGATGTGATGTCCTAAATAATACCAGATTCTTACATGTTAAGATTAATTTTAATTCATAAACCTATTGGATTTTATTTGACAACTAATTTTTTATTTATATTTTAATAATATATGATCAAATCCTTCTAATATTATATTATAAAACTTTGTTATTAAATGTTTTAATATTTTTAGTGATAGTTATTTATAGAATAAATAATTTTAACTTCTTATATTACATTGGATGATTATTGTATCAGATGAATGGTTTATAATTTTGGATATTTTCGTACAATGTACTAACCATTTTTTTTCTAATTAATGTCCAATGATAGGTGGAGTAGCTTGGATATCTCTAGGAATTAAAAATTTATCTTGAATACACATTATCGAGAGAAAAATATGATAATATTTTGGACATTTGATAAAGGATGAAATTTAATTTTCATGTTAGTATTTTTATTTCAGTTTTCTCTCTATATACTGATAGAATCCGTCAACATTTGGAAAATGAATGGGAAATAAAATGTTACCCTATTACAATATTTTCAGATGATATAAATTAACATTTCCAAAACTACATTTTTTGTTATTTTTTCATTGACTTCATAGTGAAAACGTTCTCTATGACTCTATTTTAGTCTATGGGAATTAGTTTTCCTTTCTAAATTATTAATATTATTTTCCACCAACATTGTCCCAATAGGGAATCCTAGTTATGTGCTACATCTGGTGACCTTTCTGTTTTCCACTATCCCTTTTAAATGTGTTTTTTTAATTTCATTTTTTTACTCTGTTCTTTTCAGAAAATGAAATTATAAAAATGGAAATCCTTTAATAACCAGGATGAATATCAAGGTAGAAATTAATTTTAAGGTTGTTTGATGAAATATACCAACATTTTATGAAATACATTATTTGAAATTATATCAAATAGTTTAATAGATTTAATTTCAAAAATTGAACAATTTATTTTTCATTATAAACAACATTTTTTATCTGGAATTTCATGAATCAATATTATTCTTTGATAAGATGTTTTACATGAATGAATGAGTTTTATAGAACATTTATATACTCTAAATATTTAATTAAATTGTTATCACTATATATTGGAATAGAATAAATGAATACGATTAATTTATTTTCATAAATAGTTTTCATAAATTTATATATGAAAAATTATATAGTGAACAATTATTTTTAAATGGATATGAAAACAAATCGAATATAAAGGATGTGTTTTTTTTAAAACAAATTATGCCCACAATGGAATTTGAAAATAATAAAATAAATTAATCACTATTTTTGAACTATGATAACAATATATATATATCATATAATCAATCCAATTTTTTGTAATCCATAAAAAATATTTATTGGAATTAAATAAGAATAAATCCAATTTTAATCATAAAAAAAATTTATTTTTCAAAAATGTGGTATTGTCGCCCTTTAATTGATGACCTGTTTTAAAACTAGAATTTGACTCTTTTATAGTTATTTTTAAATTAATAACCTTATTTTTTATATTTTAATATTCAAATTTAATTCAGGTGTGTTTTCATGATTTTTATTAAAACTTACATATTTTGAGAAATAGTGAATAATACAGAATTTTAATTAAAAACTAGTTATTCTTATAAATAAATTGAAATGATAAATAAATTTATTTTATAGGGTTTACAATAAAAATTGTTATATTTTACATCTATTTATCGAATTTACTTTATTTTAATCATTTTTATGTTGAATATGGATATATAAATATAGAAAACCTTTGGAAAATTTCACTTTAAAACCAACATTCTCATTCAGTCTAGAAGATTAATTTTCAATTAAATAATGAAAATTATGTGAATTGAATTTGGAAAATTGGATTCCAATTTTTGAATAAAAAATATATAATTTCAAGTAATTTCAACTTATTTTTGAATAATTAATTTTACTAAAATGAATTAACTTAATTACAACTATTAGAGGAACAATGAGTTTATATAGTGGTTAAACATTAATCATAAGTTTCCAAATTACCTAGATACTTGTAAAAAACCCATTACCTTGAAATATTTAGACCATATTTTAAATTGGATATAGTTTTTTATCATTAGAGGCTTATTATGTAAGGGATACATCCCAATAGTGTTTATCTATTTTTATTTACATGAATACCACTCCTCCACTTATATAAAAGGGCATTCAAAATCCACATATCATCACAACATTAATGACCATTTGGATCCTCCAAAACCATCCAAAATTAAATCATACATCCATCATCTAATATTTGAATCCATTCATGGGTGTGTGGACTACATCATCCTAAATGTTATTTTATTCATTCTCTATTTAAATGTAATGTATTAACTATGAGTTTCATAAACATATGTGATATAAATGAAATAAATATGATATTAATTACATTATTATCCTTCTAAAAATATAATATATCACTTTATTTTATACCTTTTCACACTTAGAAAAAGTTATAATTTCTTTTGTGTGTGTATTCAATAACGCCTCCTCAAAGTAATGTTATTCTTCACATTTAACTACTACAAAACATGAATCATATAAATAAATATGTATATTTAAATAAAATGTTATATTTTATATAATTTCCATTCTAAAGTGATAAATGTTGCTTTTTTATCCCATAATGATCAATGAAAAATGGGAACGTTGCCTATGCGAAGGTACAACCTACTATCACCATGATTGCAGTGTTGCTTCATTTTTCATAAAAATCACTAATTATTGGTTTTTAATGAAAAAAGGAAGTATAGAAAATATAATTATATCAGGATTATTTTCCAGAATATTTTTATATAATTACCTCCTTAACCATAGTTAGTAGACCATAGTAGTTTTTGACACTTAAGATATAATTATTAAAAACATATTATGTATAATTAATTGATTTTGTAATTGAAAAAAAATAATATGTGAAATAAAATGAATAATAGGAATGAAAATATTTCTCAATTAATTAATTATTTAACATTTCACACCCTGACCGAGACGTTATCTTAATTTAATTACTTTGGGTCTTTCTTTGAGTTGTGGTTTGAATCGATTCTAATTTAATAGGGGTTTGGGATCTCATACGGGTGTGTGCTCATACTCACGATCGTGTGTAGCACCCAATCATAATTGGATGATGTTTTATTATTAAATGTTTTATTATTTGGGTGCGTGACCTTGCACACGACTGTGCACGTTTCCAGACCAGAATTGAGTTTTTTCATTTTGATGGTAAATGAGTGTTTTGGCTTGGTAGTGACTGGCGTGCTGGAATTGAATGGGTAAAGCCGCATGGCTTTGTCAGATGTTCGTGTGACCTACCCGGTGTGTGGTTAATAAATCAATTAATGAGTTGAATTATAATTTATGCACAAAAAATGAACAAAAATGATTAAATAATTCATGAGTTGTTTAATAATAATAATATCGGGGTAATTTATCTTATTCTTATTATTTCAGCTAATATTTTTTTATGTTAGATAATATTAAATATTTGAAATGGTCATAAAATTATCCGCTTGTAAATTTTAATGTTATTACTCTTATTAAGATTGTTATTGTTTTAATTAGGTTATTATAATTTTTATGTTAACATTATATGTTTTTCTATAACACCATATATTGGCACTTATATTAGAAAAAATATTGTTAAAAAAATTATTATTATTCTATTATAATTTTTTAGTTTGATTTAGTTTTAATTTATCATTATATTTTTTATTTTTTAAAATTCCTATATTTTTATTTTATTTTTTTTCCTTTATCCTTCCACTCTCTCTCCCTTTTCCATCACAATTTTCTCCCCTGGTTCGCGATTCACCCCCACCTCCAAACCCTAGTGGCCTTTCACTACACCTCCCCTCCCCTTCGCGCCTCCCCGGTCTAGCAGGCCGCCGAGGACATTCCCCTTCGGCGCCCAATCTCTCGGCCGAACTGCCTTCAAGCCGCACCACTCCAACTCCCAACTGGCTTCATCCCAACCTCCTCTGGCGCACCGCACCACTGTTTCAAAACCCTCCCTTCCAGTATGAGACCCCTTCTACACCTCCGCATTCCTTTCAGCTAACCTCCACGCACCGACGACCCGCCTTACACCCGTGTCTAGCAGGCCTCACACGACTCTCTTCACTCGGCTGAATGACCGACGATCTCCACTATTGTTTTCTTATGGCACCCACACTCTAGTATCCCCCGTTAACCTCTAACAGACCTCTCAGACCCCTCGACGTGGGTGTAGATTCCCTCATTGTTCATCCATTTAATTTTTGTGGTTTTGTGGTTAGGGTTTGGTTTTCAATTCGTTTGTTTATGGTGTGATTGGTCCAATTGTTTGTTTTTAGGGGTTCATTGTGTTGTTTGTGGGGTATTTGGCATGCGGCTGGAGATTCGTGCCATGCTCAAGAGGTTTCCTATATTCCAAGGTAGGAGGTTCCGCTTATAATTATTTTCTAATGAATTAATTTGCATGTTTAATTAATTTAGTGTATTATTTAATTAGTGTATATGGTTCAAAATTGTGTTGTTATTATTCTTATTTAGGTCTAACATGCCTTTGTTTATTAGTAACATGTTTTGGAAATATAAGCATGTTTTTATGATAAAACCCTTGTGTGTAGCTGGTTATTAGTGTTTTATTAGTTGTGCATTTGGTTTATTAGATCATGCAATGGATGTCAATTATATTATTTGTGTGGAGTTGGTGTGTGTTTGATTCTTAAATGGGGGTTTGGGTGTGTTTCTGACACAATGTCATGTGGCGCTTCATTGGTCTATTTTTTATAAATTGTCAAAAAGCTCAATAAAATTATATCAGTGGTGCAAATCTTGTTTTGATAAAATTACGCAATGTGTTTGGTTCTAAAGTGGGTTTTTAAATGAAACTGGATGTATCTCTTATTCAAAATTTATCACGTCGTTTTTCAATGATCTTTTTAAAAACTACTCCAATGATTTCTTTAATCGGTGCAAGTGGTATATGTTGAAGTCTTGGTGTTTCATTGTGTGTGTTTGGTTATGAAAGGGGTTCTGTGTTTGTCTAGTTTGTAAAGAGGTGTTTTCTCTTTAAAGTTTATTTATGAAAATTTGGAATGTTTCATTAAATAATTATTGTGGGTGAGAAATTGTTTTGGTTGAATTGTGTAAATTTTTTTGGTTCTTAAAGTCTGGCGACATGTGTGGAAACATCTTAACTATTTCTTTTAATGGAGTGTTTGATGATGAATGTGGTTTCTTTGACTGTACAGTCTTTATTTTTTTTTGTAACTGATGCAGATTTAGTTTTGGGATATTCTTAGTGTGCATCTTATTTCAAATGGCCGTTGTGTGTGAAAATTGTAGTTTTTGGCATGCACAATGTCTTCTTTTGTCTGAGTATGTGATAATGACATAAGAATTGATTCTTAACTACATGAGTATATACGAGAAGCCTGGGTATTACGTGGGAGGACTTGGACTAGTTCTCTAGTGATACAGAAGTGGCATCAGCCCGGTTTCACTTACCTAGATTGACGACTACAATGCTAACTAATCTTTTTGATGAGGCTTGGAGACCACTAGGTTATTGATGTGTTGCCCTACTAGTGGCTAGTGAATGAGAACGTATAATATTTTGTTTCTGTACCATTGTTCACCCAGACTTGATGCTCTCGGGTCGCACTTCTCACTAGTATCATTAGGGCCTCTCCCATTTATTGTGCTCCTATTTTTCTTTGAACTCACTATCGGCACACGGTGTGACGTTGGGTTTACCAAGAATATGTGTGTCTGTTGATTTAAGTTGATTTCCATTTAGAGTAGTTTTCCGTTAAAATCTATTTTGATTAATATTATCTAAGCACTTATTTATTTTTATTCTATTAAACTACAAATTTATTTGTCATTTAATAATAATTTGTGGAACCTTTTCTCAGTGTCATCCTAATGGGATTTTACCTTACACCCTACATACACCCTTGGGTTTATGTAGATCATGTTTCATCTATATTCTAGGTTTAGGAATTGTGCACAACATTGGTGGTTCGTGTTGTCAGCAACGTCCTCGTGTTGGTTTGATGAATGTAGTGCGAGAATGCTGCATTTCATGGTTCTTAGAGGTTTGAGTTAGTGTTTTTTTATTTTTTTCCTTTGTTGCCGTTCATTTTGTGTTTTTAGTCCATGTTGTGAAAAATAAATCTGAACTTGGTGTAAGGGTCTGTTTGGTTGTTTGACATTAATGTCAATTTATTCAGCTTTTTGTTTGTTTTATATTTATTTATTCAGGTAAAATTTTCCCAAGATTTATTTTTGATACTTGTGCACTTGTGCTAGCCTGTGTTGACCGGGAACACCCTTTGGGCCTTGATGCGGACTAGGTCGGGCACTGGGTCAGATGGAGACCCAACTAGGTTGGTGAAAAAATAGTATCAGATGTGGTTTTTTTTCTTGTTATCTGGGATGTCAGGTAGATCAGGGATAATATTGTCAGTACTCAAGTGGTAGGTACGAGAAGAGCGACATGAAATCTTGCTCGTTCGGGTCCTCGAGTAACCAGGGGTAGTCTGGGATTTATGTTTTTCTATTTTCTCTGTGTGGATAAGGGATGAAAGTAAGAGTAAACCAGTACTGCGCAAGGTCTCAATATAGTATAGACTAATATGATGCTCGAGAGTACGGTTCGACAATCCTAGTGGTTAGCGCTCACCTATGGAATGATCAACTAAACCATGTAGCAGAGATAGGCATGACCACTAGTTTTCCATCAAGGTTCTTTAGTGTTCATGATGTCTTGCATCAGTTTTAGAATTGGAACGAAAGTTTTTTTCATTAAAAAGGGAAGAAGATTTTGTTGTTTCACTTATTTTATTTTGGTGTGTGTTCGATATGATTTTTGGGGTTCATTTCTCTCGGACCTTGTTTTTTGGAATTTGGCACATGATTTTCTGAAATTGAATTCCTAAAACAACATCTTGGGTTATTTGAAATTGAAGGTGCATTATTTTGGAAATGGGAATCATTTTTAAAATATGTCTTAAATTTTTGAGATGGTTTGGAAAAAAGTATATTTGTGATATTGAGAATGTTTTGTTTTGAAAGTGGATTATCCTTGTTTATTTCCAGTGGTATTCCTATGGGCTCTCTCATTTGCATGTTGACGTTATTAATGGATAGTTGGAGGATCGTGTGGACGGGTTCCTGATTGGAACAGAAATGAATACTTTCGACTCACCCAGGAATATCAGTGGTGATTGATTGATTTCTAAGGCTGCTTCTTATTTCTTAGATAGTGTAATTTTTTCGTAAATGGGTATTTATGCTCATATGGTTTTGGAAATTGGGAAAATTATTCTTAGTTTAGAGTAAATATGGATTTTTCAAAATAGCTTTTGGGCTTGCTGTGCAGTGCATGGTTTTTCAAGAGAGTGTTTTTATGTAAGAATGAATTGATTTTTTAAATTTAAATTACTAGAATTGTGTTTGAGGCATAGACTATTGTTTTGTGATGTGTTTGGTTTTGTGGAAGGTTAGTTTTGTGTTTCTTGTTCAGGATATTACCCCTTGAAATGTCCCATGGGTTTCCAGCAGGTCTCTTGGTTCTTGGCTCAGCCTAGACTTCCAGTGGAGTGGCAGAGTTAGGTTCTACTCGGTGGTGTAGACTATTTGTAGATGCCAAGGTTAGTAGGATATCGTTGAATTCTTTGGGAAATTTTTAAGGGTGTCCATTTTTTGAGGAACTCAAAAAGTCTCATGGGTGAATGTTTTCTCATGTGCATTTGGAGGAGCTGGACTACACCAGCAAATGGTAATCATTCCATTTTTGTTGTAAATGAGGATGTTCTGAGAGATACTCAAGACTATAATCATCCCATGATCGTACCTAAGGAAGTGAAGGTTAGTGGAAGTGGTTGATCTCATAGGGTCTCATCCAATCAATAAGCGGAGATTGAGGCATGGTGACCTTTCTGATAAGCTAGTCTCATTTTCCCCAGAGGATGTGCGGAACAATCATTTTAAAGTTCATAATAGTTGTTGGCCATGATCACATTGTGGTTAGTGTAGGTCAACCATCTGATGAGGGGTGTGAACTAATGAGTCCTTTTCCTAGAGTTCTCCTTCCATCTGTTTACATCTCACATTTGACAGACCTCTCAATCTCTTATCTATAGTGTGGTCAGTTGGGTGCTCTAAGTCATTTGCCGCATTTCTTAGTTGGTAAGTTGATGGTGTGGATGATTAGGTTATGAGGAAAAGTATGCATGTTGCTTTTATATTGGAGGATGTTCCAGTGAAAGGTGGCTATCTTATGACTGTGAGGTGATAGATGCTACAAACATCAGGGCCCCAACCATAGGTCTCGGGATGAAGATTTCACGCAGTCAAAACTCATTGGGCATGGGATGGTCTTGGTCTGACTTAAGACTGCTGTGTCAAAATGGGGACAACATAATTTATCTATTGTTTTATCATATCTGAAGGAATCAATCTTGTTGTGAGAGTCATGGAGTCCCCTTATACTATTTGTGGTCTTATTTTAAGGGTGTTCCTCTTGGGTCTTAAAGAGGTCTGAAGAATCAATATTCTTATAAATCCTGTGGGCCTGCTCCATGAACCTTCATGTGGTCAGTAATGAATCAGAGTAGTACACTTCATGGAAATTCTCATGTCTTGTGGAATTGATGTGAAACATTCTGGGTCGCCAACTGGTTATGGGATTCTACTGTCAAATCCATCTCATGGGTAAATGTTTTGTTCAGTTTAGAAATCTTTTGTGCAGTCCGGTCTGTGTTGGTGGGTTTGTGATGAAGGGTTCAGTCTGTATTTCTCAAAATAAACTGGGAATGCCCAAGTGGGATTCTTGGTGTTATGAAATTTTAAAATTGTGGGGAGACCCTGTGTGGGTCTCACCGATGACCCCTCTTTTCTTTGTTAATTTTATGAGACTTTGAGGTCCAATCTAGTGTTATAGGTTGTGAGTTGTTTTGGTTTTGAGAACCAATGTTTAATGAGAACACTAATATGGTTGGGAGACCATAATAGTAAGGGATTATAGAAGACTCTGTTTTCATTGTTCGCATGGTGCATAAACCCCTTGCTTCTACTCCAGCCGACCTCGACCTAGCTAATTGGTTAGATCAGATAGTCGGTTGTTGGATGTTTGTTCATGGAGATCTCGAGCTGGCCTAGTATTCCCTATGTTAGGGGATAGGGTGTTCCATGTTTTATTTGTCTTTGGAGGTGGCTTCCTTACTGTAGGTTATTTTTCATATTGTTTTGGTCTTTGAGATCATTGACATTTCAGGTCATGGGTGTTTTGAATGCCCAATCGCCAGGTGATTGAGAATATGTTTTAAGTGTCTTCAAGGTCTCACATGGAAAACTTGGTTGACCTAGTATTTTGGGAATTTATGGGGGCAGAAAGTTTCATGGTGTGGAGAATTGTCACTCCACGATCAACAATTTATCTTAATTAAATTATTTTTGTTTTTTCATTAAGTTTCAGTTTGAATCGATTTTAATTTAAAAGGGGTTTGGGATCCCATATGGGTGTGCGTTCGTACGCGCGATCGTGCGTAGTGCCGAATCAAAATTGGATGACGTTTTACTATTAAATGTGTTATTATTTGGGTGTGAGACCCTTCCCACGATTGTGCATGTTCCCAGACCCGACTTGAGTTTTTTCATTTTGATGGTAAATGTGTTTTTTTGGCTTGGTAGTGTCCGGTGCGCAGGCAAGGAACGATCATTGCCACATTTCTTCGTCATATGTTCGTGTGACCTACCCGGTGCGTGGGTAATCAATTAATTAACAAGTTGAATAATACATTAAGCACAAAAAATTGAAAAAAATGATTAAAGAATACAATAGTTGTTTAATAATGAAAATATGGGGTTTATTTATGTTATTCTAAATATTTCAACTAATATTTTTATTATTTATATAATATTAAATTATTAAAATGGTCATAAAATTATCTGCATGTAAATTTTAATGTTATTTCTATTATTAACGTTGTTATGATTTTAATTAGGTGATAATTATTTTTACATTAACGTTATATGTTTTTCTATAACTCCATATTTTGGCCCTAATATTACTACTACTATTGTAAAAAATATTATTGTTATTATAAGATAATTTCGTAGTTTGTTTTAGTTTTAATTAATCTTTAATTTTTTATTTTCTTCTTAATTCCTATATTTTTTTTATTTTTTCCCTCTATCCTTCCCATCTCTCACCCTAGTCCCGCAAAATATTTTCCCTCCTAGTTCGCGGTTCACCCCCACCTCCAAAACCATAGCAGCCTTGAACGACACCTCCCCTCCCCTTCCAGCCTCCCCTGTCCAGCAATCCACCGACTGCATTCCCCTCCCGCACCCAGCGTACCATCCGAACCTCCTTCATCCTGCACCCTTCCTGCTCCCAAATAGCGCCATCCCAACCTCCTCTGGCGCACCGCACCATTGTCGTAGAACCCTCCCTTCTAGTCCGAGACCCCTCCCCACCTCCGCCTTCCTTCCGGCAGACCACCACGCAAAGGAGACCCCACCTTACCCCATTGTCCAGAAGGCCTCACACCCCTCTCTTCAATCGAACGAATGACCGGTGTTCTCCCCTATAATTTTCTGATTCCGCGCAAACTTCGATATCCCTCATCGACCTCCGACCGACCTCTCGGACCCCTCTCCATAGGTGAGGAGTCCGTCATTGTTCATCCTTTTAATTTTTGTGTTGTTTCAGTAAGGGTTTTGTTTGTAATTAATTTGTTTATGTTTTGATTGGTCCATATTTTTTTTGTTTTTATGGTTTAATTATGTTGATTGTGGTGTGATTGACATGCGTCGGGAGTTTCATGCTATGCTCATGAGGTTTCCTACATTCTGAGGTAAGAGGTTCCGCTTATAATTATTTTCTAATGAATTAATTTTCTTTTTTATTTAATTGATTGTATTATTTAATTATTTTTCATGGAGAGAAATTATTTTGTTATTTTTATTATTGAGGTCTCATACACAATGGTTTATTATAAAATATTTATGAAATATGAGTTTTTTTCTATGAAAAGCCATGTCGGTAGCTGGTTATTAGTGTTTTATAAATTGTGCATTTGGTTTATTAGATCTTGAAATGGATGAATATTATATTATTTGTATAGATCTGGTGTGTGTTTAATTCCTAAATGGGTGTTTGGGTGTGTTTCTGACACAAGGTCATGTTTCACTTCTTTGGCCTATTTTTTTATAAATGGTCACAAAGTCCAATGAAATGATATTAGGGGTCAAAATCATGTGTCGATAATATTACTTAGTGGTTTTGGTTCTAAAGTGTCCTTTTAAATGAAACCGTATGTTTCTCTTGTTCAAAATTAATCACGTCATTAGTCAATGCTCTTTTTTAAAACTACTCAAATGATTTCTTTAATCAGTGCAAGTAGTGTAGATTGAACTCTTGGTGTGGCGTTGTTTGTGTTTTGTTATGAAAGGACGCTTGGTTCGGTCTAGTGTATAACTTGTTGTTTTCTCATTAAAATTTATTTATGAAAATTTGGATTCTTTCAATAAATAATTATTAATGGAGAGAAATTGTTTTGGCTGAATTGTGTAAATGTTTTTGCTGCTTAATGTCATGTGACGTGTGTGGAAACTATTTAAAAAATTATTTTAATGGTGTGTTTGATGATGAAAGTGGTTTCCTTGACTGTTTAGTCTTTAATTTGGTTGTGTGAGTGATGCAGATTTAGTTTTGGGATAGTCTTAGTGTGCATCTTATTTCAAATGGCCATTGTGTGTTCAAATGGTGGTTTTTGGCATGAGTATTGTCTTGTTTTGCCTTAGTATGTGATTATGACATAAGACATGAGATCCTAACTACTTGAGCACAAACGAGAAGCCTGGGTACAAGGTGGGTGGACTAGGACTAGTGAGCTAGTTATATGGAAGTGGAATCGGCCCAATTTCACATAGCTGGATTGAAGACTACAACACTAACTAATCGTTTGGATGATTTTTGGAGACCACTAGGTTATGAATGTGTTTCTCTACTACTGGATCATGCATAATAATGTATATTGTTGTGTTTCTTTACCATTTTTCACCGAGAAGTGATGTTATAGGGTCCCACATCTCGCTAGTACATTTTAGGGCCTCTCCCATGTATTGTGCTCCACTTTTTCTTTGCGCTCACCGTCGGCACACGGTGTGATTTTGGGGTTACCAAGAAAGTGCGTTTGTGTGTGTGTTTACTTATGTTGGTTTCCATTTATAGTAGTATTCCCATAAAATCTGTTTCTATTAAAATTATTTATGCACTTATTTATTTTTATTCCATTAAAATGAATATGTATTTGTCATTTAATAATTATGTGTGGAACCTTTTCTTTGTGTCATACTATTGGGAATTTATCTCACACCCTACATACCCCATTGGGTGTTTGTAGATTCTGTTTCTTCAGCATTCTCGGTTGAGGAATCATGCACAACATTGGTGTTTCCCATTATCAGCAGCGTCCTCCTGTTGGTTTGGTGGATGTAGCTTAAGGTTGTTTCACCTGATGGTGCATAGAGGTTTGAGTTAGTGTTTTTAGTATTTTTCCTTTGTTGGCATTCCCTTTGGGTTTCTAGTCATTATTGTACGCTTTAAATCTTAACACAGTGTAAGGTTCTATTTGGTTGAATGACATTAGTTTCAATTTATTCCGCTTATTGTTTGTTTTATATTTATTTATTCGGTTAAATCATTACCATGTTTTATTTTTGATACACGGGGACATGTGCCAGCCCATGGGGATCAGGAACAACCTTTGTGCCTTGCTACAGACCGGGTCAGGTGTCGGGTCGGATGGCTACCTAGCTTGGTTCGTGACATAACATAATTTTATTATTCATAATGACTGAGAACAAACACGATGAATCAAATTCAATGTAGAGGTTTTCTAGAGTCACCTTTTTTTCTACACAACTTTTTCCATATCCAAACACATTTTATTTTATGGTGAATATAATTACCATTAATGTATATTATGATTCATAACATTAATTTTTTTTGATATTTACATATCTATTTTAGGATATTGGTTTTGTATGTTTTATTGTCTCAATGCTATCGAAGTTGTAGGGGAAATATGTCACAATTCTACATCATTCATATGTTTTTTGTGATATACACCTATATTCATTCATGAGGTGTATATAATTACCCTTTTAAATTTTATATCATAAATATCTTTATATACATGATATTATATGTTTCATTTAATGTAAATATTTCATTGGTTAATCTGCTTCAAATATATTTTTATGGAATCCATTTCTTTTCTAATGGACATTAATATTTCAAAGAGATTGTTAAGGATCCCATTTATTGTCTAGGGTCTGAACATGTTTTAAAGAGATTATTATGGAAACCATTTTTTCATAGGTTAATCGTGATTCCAAGAGATTATTATGAAACCCATTTATTTCTTATGGGTTAATCAAGTTTCAATGTAATTTTCATAAAAACTGTTTCTTTTTCATAGGTTTTCCATGTTCTAAAGACACTATTGTGGAACCCATTCCCATTCTACAGTTCTATAAATTTCTGAAAAGGAGAATTTTTTTCAATGAATTATGATTAAATGAATCATCTATGTAAATTATTCATTATTTGGTTATTGGACATTATAACCATTGTGTGTGCCCATATAGATCCGAGTGAGTCCATTATAGATGGTACAAACGATGTGCATAGATAGCACTCCAATACATTGGGTAATGAATAATTTCTCAAGTGATTTTTATTATAATTCATCCATATGGATAATCCAATTATAGGTGTTCTTTAATGGTACTATATGTGATTTTTAATGGTTCAATTAGATTATGTTCCCAGATAATAATATGTTTTATTTATTTGTTATATAGGTTTATGATGTTTCATTTGTTCAAGATTGATATCAAATGGCGCATGCCTATTAATTATTAGTAATATTTCATTTGTTAAATTATTATAAAATATTTTCATTTTTGATTACCCATGTAATAATGGGAATGAATATTATTATTTTATACTACCATACATTGATTATGTTAATATTGCCTTATACTTTTCTAATGATCAACAATTAAATGAAATTGTAAATTCTTAAAATTTACATTACAATGATTTTGAGATCCCCCTTCTTAAGTTTCATATATCCCAGTTTATATAGGAAGATCTTGGCCTATTAATACTAGTAATTTACTTCCAAAGGAAGATGGTTATGACCTAATTCTAAATAAGATAATCTCGGTCAGTAGTGGATAGTTTATTTTATGTCTTTTCAATTGATTATGTGAGATATTGTCCACATAATATAATAATATAAATCTAAAAGGTCCTCCATAATTTAGGTGGTATATGAATGCCTTTTGATGATGTAATGGGTCAGACTTATCAGCATCCTAGACAGAAATGTAATGATATTGAGTTCAACAAAGTATCTAGGAGTGAAGGGACAAGGTTGTCTAAGTTAGTATCAAATGATATTTTATATAACATCATAGATTTGGATTTTCTCATATGGGGTTATCAAAAGAGTTATGGGTTTTACCATTGGTCAATAATCTAACACCATGACCAATAGAATTTAATTATTTTAATTACATTAATTATTTCAATTATTTTTATCCTCATTTTTTGATTTCGAGTTGGTCTTTTTTGAAATTTAAAAAAAATTCTTCCAACAGGGATTGTGTGCATGGGTTGCGTACTGTTACGAGTAACCATGCATAAACCATTCATTAGGGACCATCACCGAGGAAATTCCATTGGCATGGTTGGATCTTGATTTCTCAACAATGTGTTTGCTTTCAGGTAACTGTGTGAGGATGCCAGGAAAAAACATTTTCAAGGTCACGATGTAAATTGTACTGATGACCAATATTTTAAAATAAATAAAATTTTATTAAAATAGTATTTAAATAATGTTATAATGGAAATATTAATAATTATAATATAATTATTAAAAAAATATAAGCTATTTTATTTCTATTAATATTTTTATTATTATGTTTATTATTATTTTTATTTTAATATTGTTATAATTACATTTAGTATTATTTATTATTTTATTTTCTTATGTTTTTATTTAGTTTTTTATAACCAATGTCTCTTCTTCCCTCTGCCCTTACTCCCACATGTTGGGACCCATACCATTTCCCTTCCTTGTGTCTGCCCTTGCATAGCATGCCACCTCTATCATTCACCCATCTCCAATTTTACCTTCCCTTTGCGCCTCCTCCCTTCCATTTAGTCTGCCTGCTTCATGCCAGACCCAACCCTCAGTGGCCTCCCTTCCTAGAGCACCCCCTATTCCATCCAAATCCCTGGTGGCCCCTACCATGACACAATCCATGGCATCCTCTTTATCCCTCCCTGACACCATCTTCGGTATCTACCCCTCCCTCGACGACACCCTCCTCCACCGGTGCAATTTTCTCTAAATTTTTGGGGTTTCATCTCTATGTATAACACTAGATGTTCATGTTGTTGTGTCATTCGTTTTTCTTGGTGTTTTAGGTCTTTTATATAGTTCATTGGGTGTTGTTCTCTCTCCTGTCAAGGTTTAGTCTCAATCAAACACCACTGATGTAGGTGAGTTCACATATATCCTTTTTTGAGTCAGTCCCTTTATACATGCATTTTAAAAAAAATGAACAAGATTTACATGCTTGGGGTGCATTTTTTTTACATTGTTGTAGTTTTTCCATGATGGTGTAATTTTTTCAAAATATAATTTGATTTGATTTCTGATTTATGCATATATGTGTGATTTATAAATGTGTTTGATCAATGATTGATTCTATTTCAATAAATTTTTATATTTTATTTTCACTTTGATAATGCTTATGGGTACCAAATTTCTATGTTTCTATTGTAATGGAGTTTGTTAAAAATATGTTTTTATTTTATTATTTGATTATGTTCAATAAGGTACACACCAAAAAAGTGTTTGATTAGAATTTTTTTAGTTTGTTTACATAAATTGTTTGATTTGTGTTTTGTTTTCCTTTGGATCTTTTTTAAAAAGGGTTGGACTATGATTTAAGTGTTTTTGTGGATCACAGTGGTTTTCGATTGATTTGTTTATTATTTTTGAGAGTTCTCTTGCTTTATAAAATTCTCATTGGATTTTCAAGAAATTATGTTGAAATGATGATTTTGGTTTTTAATGGTGGTCTTAGTTTTAAAAATGATTTTGGCCATTCATTTAATTTAGAGGGTGTCACTGGATGATGAAACATACATGGGTGAACTAGGAGAACACATATATTTTCACTCATGTAAAGATGACACTCTATAATGCTTTTCATTTAAATTTTTTCATCCCTCCTACCATCCATTTATAATGAAATAGCCCCTATCTTTCCATATGGTAATGTTTCAAATCTAATGGTTTGATATTGGGACATTAAATGTATTCTATAACTCTAGAACAATTTTACAATCATAATTTCTAGGTAAATATTTTGGAAATAAAATAAAATTTGGAAATGAAAAAAAATGAAGTGGTATTCGGTGTTATTTTGGAAATAATTTGGAATTATTTTTAGTAAATGTGTTAGGTGATGTAATGCTAAATCTTAGTTGTCAACACTCATGTTTCCCATGAAATGATTTAAATTTCTAAAATAAGTGACATACCCATTGGGAAATTACACTATGTTTCGAAATAGAATTGTATTTAATGGGTAATTCACGACTGGAAGATTCAAATGTTTTCAGAAATGATTTATGGAATTATTTTTATTACATCCCAGTTGGTACATATTATGATTTGATATGTGTATATATATATTTAAAATGGGTACCCATATCTAAGAGTTCCCTTTATGAGTTATCGTTTAAGAGATATCTGTGTTTTGGTTAGGTAAGTGTTGTGGCAGAAATTAATGTGAGTGACACATGAGAGGGCCCCCCACATACATTGTTTACCATTACCATTGGTTCTCAGGCATCTTTTTGGTGATTGAGAGATGGTTTTTTGACCACCCCTGATTAGATGGGTCGGTACCCCCTGGATTGCAGATAGGCTAGGTGGGATGTGCCACTTGGTTGGGTAGTTGAGGGTAGAAACATGGGTATAGATTATAGGGCTTCACCAAAAACCAGTTGTTGATTCAAATGGAGTAAGTCCAGGCATCTTCTATGGATGTTTAGGATTACCCACAATCACTTTATTTATCTTCATGTTTGTATCTCTCATGTTTAGGTTTCCTGATCAAACTGTTATTCTATTTTTAGCATCTCTTATTTTAATTTTAATTTACCCAATTTATTTGTTTCATACATCTCCAGTAAATCCTTTTATGGATTTATCAAATTTTTTAAAATGGTAAACTAATATTTTAAAAATGGAAAGGTGTAATGTGTGTGTTTATTTAAAAAGGAATTTTAATTTTTCTACCAACATGAGAACAACCTATTTTCATACCTATATTTTAAAACTAATGTTAATGGATTTTTTTTGGAAAGGAAAATACATGGATTTTTTGTTTTATCATTAGAATTTCTACTGAGCTTTTAGAGACTTCATTGTGGTTTTAATCGATGATATCACGATGTTTGAATGACATTTTTTGTGTTATTCTTGGGATGATCTATGTTTAACCCATACTATCAAAAGAAATTTTTTTGGGTGGAATTATTTTTCATAATGAAATATAAAAAGGTAGAAACCTCATCTTCTTAGTGACAACCAGTCATATCTTGATTGGAAATGGGGCTTAGTACCCTGCATGAAGGATTATAAGTGTTCCCTGATAACCGCTAAACTACATGATGCCCCAGTTAGTATGACATTATTGAATTTTAGGATAATTATCATTTAAAAAATGAATGTGATTATATTTCAGGAATAATGATTGATTTATCTTTGAAAATTATTGATCAAATCCTTCTAATCATTGGGCTTCATACCTAGGTAGTTTATGTTTGAAAAAGTTTAAGGATAGATATTTATGGAATAATTCAGTTTCAACATTGGTTGTTACATTTGAAGATTAAGGTATCATATGATTATTTTCTCATTTTTTGAATTATCTAAACATGTTCTTACCATTTTGGGTTTGTTTAATTTATAAAGGCATAGGTAATAGATTGACTATCACTTTTATCATTATGTGGTTTTAAATTTTGAATTATATTCTATAGTAATTAAAAATTGTTCTAAATAATCATTATCTAGATAAATAGATGGGATTATGGTAGTAAATTTGTTAATGGATGAAATTTACTTTTTGCGTAAGTAAATTTATTTATGTTTTTTATGTTTTTGGTGAGCGAATATTAAATATTAGTAAAATTATCTTGAAATTAAATGATTTCAATTTACTATCATTTTTTATGATATAAAAGATCTTTTATACACCTACTAGGTTAATGAATTTTTTTTCATT
This sequence comes from Viscum album, assembly GCA_963277665.1. Lineage (NCBI taxonomy): Eukaryota > Viridiplantae > Streptophyta > Magnoliopsida > Santalales > Viscaceae > Viscum > Viscum album. Next base: position 1,424,215,796 of record OY728151.1, read on the forward strand.
TATATCATATTTACCACATTATCTATCACTATCTATTAATCCATTTGATATAGTTTTCCTTTCCAAATAAATCTTTTAATCTCCCCCCATTATTCTTTATATGTTTAATCCAAGTTATTCATAACATATAGTGACCTTTATTTTTCACACATACCATTTTAATGGATGTTTTATTTATTTTATTATTTTGATATTGGTTTCAAAACACTAATTCTAAACAATTTTATACTTTAATAACCAAGATGAATATCTAGGGAGAAATTTATTTTAATGGGGGAAGGATGTAACATCTCGAGATTATAAGGAATAAATTCTTTCAGATTAATTTAAATTATTTAGTATGATGTGTAACATACAATATATAGTTTAACATTAATTATACACGACCCCAATTTTATCATGAATTCCACACAACATTATGTTTATTCGATAATGTGTATTACACACTTGAATGATTTTTACAGAAAAATAATATACTATTAAAATTTTATTTGATAGTTATCACCCTTCCATTTAAATTGTCAAAATAAATATAATTAAAAGAATATGAAAATATTGTTTATAAATGTATATATAATTATTTATATGGTTAATGATTAATTATAAAATGATATAAAAAATAATTTGATATATGTTATGTGTTTTTATAAAAAAAATAATTGTATACCAATAAATATGTTTTGTCTAAAAAAATTGAATTAATAAATATTAGTGAAAATGTTTAATTAAAATTATATACTGTATATTCAATCAAAATAATTTATAATTAATCAAATAAATTTTTATGTTATAATATAATAGAAAATATTATTTTATGCACAAAAAGATGTATTTTTTGGAAAGACATTTTTGCCAGATATTAGAGTTAGACTTGTTTTAAAACATAATTTTGATAATTTTATAATTTTTTTGAATAAATAACTTTTATTTTTGATGTATTATTATCAAAATTTACATTGTCTGAATATTTTGTATTTTTTAAAACTTTTGTATTTTTAGGAATAGTGAATAGTTTTGAATTTTAATTGGAAGATGGATTTTCATCTAAATAATTTAAAATATGTAGTAATATTTTCACTATTTATTAAATATAAAATAATTAAATTATAAATATATTTATCCAATTTATATCATTTATATAATTTTTATATTTAATTACTAAATAAAAACATTGTAATCTTTTTGATATTTTCAAATCAAAAAACTATTTTCCTATTTCAGTTATGGTATTAATTTAAATTAAATTTATTCCACTAATGTGATTTGAATTTTATAAATGGATTCAATTTTGGGAAATATAATAATTTATAATTTCTATTATTTTGAACATTTTTTCGTCAAAAATTATTAGTGAAAAAAATTAAAATTAATTAACGTGATTAAAATAAAAATGTTATTACTTAGTGGTTAAAAAATATTATTAAGGGTTCAAAATACCAAGAATGTTGTCGAAAACCCTTTGGGTGGCTATATTTAAACAATATAAAATATATTCTATAATTTATATCATTATTGAAGGTTCATTAAGGATGTTATACCTCCCAATAGAGTTTACCAATTTTTATTACAAGAATTCCACTCCTCCTCTACTAATAAATGGAATTCAATTTCCCCTTATATTCCCACATTTCATGACATTTTGGAGAATAAAAACCCTTCAAAAATAAACGTAAAACAACCATCCTCTCATAGTAGAACCCTAGAATTGGGAATAAATGAAAAAATAATAATTCCTTTGGTGAAAATCAAAAGGAGTTACCTGAAGAAGACGTGACATTCTTAAAAAAGAAATTTTGTTTTATTTCGTTATGACCTAAATAAATTATTTTTATATCTTGAATATTTAATATCCTTATTCTTATAAATATATAGAGATTATTTATGTGATTTTTATGTCCTAAAACTCCTCCAAATTCCATCAAATTGGATACACAATCATCATTCATGTGTACATTAGACTACAACCTCATGAGCCAATTTCATTTATTATTCCATTAAAACCTCACAAGGTTGGTAATAATGATGTAAATACAATTTTAATAATATATATATATATATATTATTAATTATGATTTTTTATTCTTTATTTCTTACATAGCACATACTTTCATGCTTTACATTTTCTGAGAATACAATAACATCATTTGTGGACATGTGGACAACTGCCTCCTCAAATCAATATGATTCATCGATGTTTTACAACGAATGTATTAATGATGTGTTTAATAAAAAATCATGACATAAATTGAAAATATATTATATTGATGACAAAATTATATTTCTGAAATTATAATATACGAATTTCATTCTTACCTTTTCACACACTGAAAAGTTATAACAGTGTTTGTGGAAGTGTGAACTACCTCCTCCTAAATGTGATGTGATTCATTTACTCTCACCACCACTTCACATGAATGATATATATATATATATATTATTTTATAATTATACTAAATGGTATTTTTTATATAATTTTAATTCTATAATGATAAATGTTACTGAAATTATTTTTGTAGTGATCATTGAAATATGGGAATATTACTAATTTGTACATGTGGCCTACCGTCTCCATGATTGAAACGTTGGTTAATTTTTCATAACCATCATCCGTGATTATTTTTAAAACAATAAATTTTGAATTAATATTATTATTATTTCATGATAATTATTATAGATTTCTTTATATAATGACATCCTAGAAAAGTAGTCAACCAATAATTGTCATTTAGACACATAAGTGGAACATGGTAAAAAATAATACATAAATATAATATATTCTAGAGGTTTTTAAACCATGTTATTAATTGATATAAAATTAATAATAAAATAAAATAGGTTTTAAATAAATAAAATAATTGAAATAGTTTTTTTACATTGGATGATAAAGAACAAGAATGATGAATCAGACTCAATGTTAGGGGATTACTTGTCTAACATTTATTTCTCTAAGACTTATTCTATATTCACATATCATTTTAGTTATGTGATGTATATACATCCCATGAATGTATTTTATAATACATATAAATAAATATTGGGTACCATAAATATATATTTGACGATCTATCTTTCAGGGGGTTTATAGTTTGAAAGATACCAAAGTGTTAAGGGACTTATATCACTATTTTCCTTCTTTCAAACATCAACTATATGATACACATATCTTCTTTTATGAGGTGTATATACTTCTACTTCTAAATGTTATGTCATTGATTTCCATTTTTCTGTGATATTTGATTCTTCATTTAACATTAATATTTCATGTGTTCTTCATGTTTCAATGATATTGTTATGTAACCCATTTCTTTTCCATAGATTATTTATATTTAAAAGATATTTTTATAGAATGAATTTTATTTTCTAGGGTTATTAATATTTCCTATATATTATAATGTGACCCATTTATTATCCATTGGCTTATCATGATTCAAATATATTTTTATGCATCCCATTTATTTCATGTGTTAATCTTCTTTCAAATAGATTATTATGGAACCAATTTCTTTTTCATTGTCTAATGATGTTTCGATGAGATTTTTAGGGAACCCATATCATTTCTATGGGTTAACCATGTTACGAATACATTATTTTAGATCCCATTTTTTTCCATAGGTCAATCATATTCTGAAAATAATAATTTATTTTTCAACAAGTTATGATTAAATAAAATCTCTATTTCATTTAATAAATATTTTTTTCTTGATAATAATAAATGATTGGTTCACCTAGATATCATCATATGAGTCTCTTATAACAGTTATGATGTGTGATCTTAGATAGCACTATAATTAATTTTTATGTGATAATGTTCTTGGATGAATTATATTTTAATTTTTTGACATTATTATTCCAATTGTAAGGGTTCGTCAAGGGTTGTTTAAGTGATATATAAGTGTTCAATTTGATGGTGTTACAATATAACAATATGTTAAATCTATGCTTTCTATGGTTTTATGATTTTTCAATTGATCATGAATGATTTCACATGGATCTTGATAATGGATTATTATGATTGTTTTTTTGCTAATGACTAATTATATGTCTTCACATTTGATGATCTTGGTATTTTCGAGTATGGATATTATTATGTTAAACTCATTGTCTTTGATTAGTCATCATACCCATAAACATTTCTTATAATCACTGATGAATTTTTTTGTTTCATCTTAACATCTCCCATACTAACCATTTGACCTCACCCTTATTATGTTTTCTTTTACACATTTTATAAATACTACGGTTGAACAAATTATTCCTATAAAAGATTTCAAAAGGATGATGTTGATGACCTAATGAGAAATACGAAATGTTAGGTTAGGTGGGGGGTATTTCAATCAATTTCATGTGATTTGATTACGTAGGATTAGTTCATAATTATCTAAAAATATAAACATAAAAAATACCATAAAATATAAGTGATCCATGTTTTCTATTTTATTGTGTATGGTTTTGATAGTAAAAATTTTGTAACAATAATCCACATCATAGATAGAAATTTTACATTTTGGATTTTATAATAGTTTTTGGGGGCGTGGGTCCTAGGTTTTTTTATATAATATGTGTGCATTTGGTAGAATGTATAGGGTTGAGGTTATTAGGCTATACAATGTATTCATATATAGAACAATTTCATTTATAAATTTCTCTAAGATGTATATACAAATTATGAAATTAATTTTGTTAAATGGGGTTTAAACCGTAGTGAGAATTTCCACATACTCGAAAAAAAGAAAAATAAAAAAAGTTTTATCCAAATGATCATTTTTTTTAAAACATTAAATTTCAAACACAACATTTTAATAAATAAATTATAATTATTTCATAGAAAACTAATTGATGAATCTGATCATATATATAGCCTAAAGTTTATGAAATCACATAAAGAGCATGCATTATAAACTATTAATCCACAATAAAATTTAACGAAGATACATTATTAAAATTTTATGTTCTATCAGTCCTTATAGGTATAGTAAAATACATTAATATAAAAAAACAATTTTATTAAACATCAGGAATTATATATTTTATAAATATTGTAATATATCAATATTCATATGTCAATTTTTCTTGAATCCATTCTATTTTATTCTATAAATACAAAAGAGGAAAAATGGGTTTTAAAATTTTTAAAATAGAACCCATAATATGTAACATCATCATATTTTATAATGTTTTTATTTTTGAGTAATTTTATATTTTTGATTTGTTGTGATACAAACAACCACGCGTAAAAATGAATCGTAATATAGGATATTGTTTTCTCCTAGCTGTAAAATTGGTTTTCAGAATTGGAATAACATCCTTTTAAATATACATATTAATTTTTTAGATACGGAAAATAAATTGATAAATAAGCACTAATTTTTTTTAATATATATATATATATGGTTCAAAAAAACTCATTTTTCCAAACAATGGTTTTTATTTATTTTTGTGAGAAAACAATATATTAAATTTATTCAACATTAATAAGATTAATTTGGAAAAAATTACACTATTTTATAAATAATTATGTATATGTTTTCTTATTGCAATTTTTTATAATTTTTATATATGAAAAATATTTCGATAAATATAAAAAAATAATTATTTTTTAAAACATTAATTACGTTTAAAGAATTAAAAAATCTAAATTTGGTTATCTATATTATTTAAATATTTTATATTATTAAGATTTAATTAATTTTCAATAGAATTAATATTATATAGATTTAGTTAAAAAAATTATATATTTATGAAAATATTTGACATGAATTATCTTTTTTCATCACGATTTTCCAGTATATTTTAAATTTAATTTCATCAATGATCAGTGTTTAAATTTGATTAAATGGATTCCATATTTTGACAAATCAGGTTCAAAATTTTTCAAAATAATACTTTCTTTTTTCACAATGAATTGTTAAATAATTAAAAACATTTGCATGATATTAAGGATAAAATGCTTTTATTGGAGTTAAACAAAGAGATAAGAATGATTTTTAAAATTAAAACCATATAAATCATATTATATGGAAAATTGTAGATAGCTTAATATCCTAAAATTTAATATGTATCCTTTTGGATGAATTTTGATTTTTGTGGATGTTATTATGTAATAATATTTAAATAAATTCCCACTATGCCCTCTCACACTTGTAAAATGTCACCACCTCCATTATGTTCATTCAACCAATTTGAGGAGTATATATAAACAAAAGAAAACAAAATATCTGAAAAACATATACATCTATGAACTATAAGTTTTATTATTCATAAAATACCATTTAGAGGGTCGTTAATAAATTATATAAAAGAGTTTAACTGAAGGAAAGGTAGTTGTATTACCTAGACGCTTTCAATTTGTTTCATCATCAACCTTTTATAACGTTGTTTTATTCATCATAAAATAAAAAATTCAATATTCTATGTAATTTTAATTGTAATTATGATTATATAACCAAAATTATCCACCCTATATTCCCGCAAATGTTAAGTGAAAATATCACTTGGGCATATGTGTGGACTACAACCTTCATGTAGAAAAACATTTTGTTTTCCATACCTATCCTTGAGGAATTGTCATAATTATAGGTTTATAGATTAAATATCATATTTATGAAATAATTATTTTTCTACAATTATATTATCATGTTTAATTTGTAACCTTCTAATCTGTTGGAAAACAATCTCCTTGCTCTTCCGTACATGTGGAATACTTCCTCCATCATGTAATTTGATACATTTTTAAATTTTTTATTACATGTATTGTAATAAGGATATATTAAATTAAAATATATGATATATGTGATATAATATTGAATAATTGATGATGATTTCATATATATTGAGTACTATGTATGCGAAGATTCAGACAATGATGCAAGCATTGAACATGATTGATGGCGTTGGCAGATCATGTAGGCGTGATGTTGTACTGGGGTTTTGGTCCATGTAATGGGATTCATATCCACTAGTCATATGGTCCATGTACTAAATAATGAAGGTTTTATGGGTGGGATATTCCCTCAGCGTGGGGGGGGGGATATATCATACTTTTCCATCATATGTGTGTGGCTGTGTGTGTTTGAATTTAATTATACCACTAGGTACATAATATATATACTATTTATATAATGATTAATAATATTCAAATTAGGGAATCAAGATAAATGTTTAAGTACTTAATCTATCTAGAATCTGTTTCCATAATTTTCCACATTATCATTAAAATGATTTCAATAATGGCTTATTTACATTATATTATAATTTAAGGTAACTTTTATCGATATATAAATCTTTATAAAAAAATAAAAGGATAATTATTGTCATTTTCTAAAAAACCTACATTTTAATTTTTACCAAAAATGTGATATGAATATTTTTATCATTCTCATGATGAATATAATTTCCCACCATAAATATAACTAATAGTGTTGGTAAATTATTTACATTTTTAAAATGTATTTCTAAGGAATATGTTTTCCTTAAAATGTGATAATATTTTTTAATTAGTTATTCAAGAATAAATGGGTATTTTCATTAATAAATATTATAAGGTTATTTTAAAGGAATGTTTTATCAATGATGAAATATTTTAATGTTACATAATCTTTACTCATAAAATTATCCAATTATACCTTAAAAATTCATTATTTTGATGGATTATGGTTATGATGAAAATTTACCCTTGAAATCCATTTATTTTCAACATGTTATGATAAGATGAAATGATTATGAAACGTATTTCCATTCTATAAGTTCTACATTATGAGTGTTTTATGACATTGTAACACACATATATATTGGATTTTACTTATGTGATGTGTGGTGTTTGAATTATATAACCCTGTAATGAATTGGGTAAATATAGATATCTTATGAGATAATAAGTACTGAATGTTGAGTGAATTCAATTCCATAAGGTATTAATCCCATAATGATAGTTTTTTGAGTGAATATGTAACAACGATACAATGGATTGGGGGGGGGGGGGGTGAACCCAATGAACTATGATAGTCTTAGTAGTGATCCCTTCCTATGGAAATTATTTTCCATGATTTTTTTAATCTACAAACATATCATTTATATCAAATTTATTCTCTCATAAATCATTTTTTTCTGAATCATTTATCATTCATATCTTATAAGCTTCTAATATTTATCTCATTACTCGTGATTATGATATATGATATACAACATATGATTTTCAAATGTTACTATTATGTTCTCATACACTTTTAATCATTTTATGTATATTTTATCATTGATATATCCCTTTTTTACCCTTAGTGGGAATCATATCCCCCCCTTTATTATGTTTCCTTTCCCTGGGTTATGATTAATTATTTTACGTGTGATGTTTATATGACATTTTATTGTTAAGAATATCTAATTAGGATATGATGTAGATCATTTATGAGAATTTTTTTATGTATCCAATGTTTCCCAAGATATAGAACAGATACAATTCATGAATAGATTGTACTATTATGTATTGAATATTCATATATTCAGAACTAAAATTTACAGAAGAAATGTACGGGTTTCTATAATTGGTATTTGTGAATTTTTTAGTTTCCAATGAAAACTGAGACGATAAAAAATTCATAACCCTTAGGGTAATCCAATATATATGAGTACATCATAAATAATGTTAATTATGTGACATTTTATTTCTTGGAAAACAATTTCTATATGGATACTATTTGTGTGTGTGGGTCTAAAACATATTCATATAGTAGTAATAACCTTGAAATCACTAGCTGAGTAAATTGTAGTCATCAATCTAGTGTAATGTGACTTTCAATTAATGAACACCTGGATTGATACTCATGGGGGATATTCTAAGCTTAATTCTTATTTTGAATATGAACCATTATAACAGATTTGAATAGATGATGAACGTGAATGACCAAGGGTAAACCTATGATTTCATATATAGAAAAATCATATCATGATGTAGACATCCTACAAAGTATTTATCATGTTTATATGATTTATCACTATAATTAATTATTCTACATGTTAATGCTAACCTTTATAGATATTGTATTGATTATAGAGTGATAATATTATGGTGGATATACGTATGATCAAATATTGATGAACCTTTTTTGATAATAGTTATATGAATTAATTTATATCAACAAATACTTATTGAATATCAATTTATACCCTAATTTATTATATTTTTAATTAGATGATAAAATTTATAATAGTACGATGATTTTATATCAACATCATGATTATTATCTTTTTTATTATTATGGGGATTTTCTTACATAAAATATCATTATTCTACCTTTGGTTTAATTGGATTTTTTCATATATATATATATATGTCTTATTTCATTACATAAATAACACAATAATATCCAATGGAACACATTTTCTATATTTGAAACAATCCTATTATCATATACTAGTGTGATAAAAAATATGAACTCCCAATGGAAGTTAAATACATTATATATGTCTTTATTCTTAATCAAATTAGTAATTTTTATCATAGATGGTTCTCAAGAAATCGAGAGTCAAGGATATATCTACTACATATGATTTTTTGATGTTTTCCTAGAAGATTTTCCTATTATTCCTCTAAATCATGATGTTTTGTTTTCAAAAAGACCCTCAACTGGAGTTAATCCTATTTCAAAGACAGTATATCAAATATACTATTGTGATTTTATGTAATTATATAAAATACCCCAATAAAATATTAATAAGTAATTCATCCATATAATTAAATCATAATGGGGTGCACCATTTTTTTCTGAGAAGAATAATGGTTTATTGTCACTCCATATTTATTATTAGAAAATTACTAAGTTCAGAATCTGGAATAAGTATCCACTATTCAATATGGATGATTTCTTTTATCGGATACATGGTTCTTAATTTTTTTCCAAGATTGATATTTGATCTGGATATTATCTTTTGAGGGTCCAAAAAGAAGACACACCTATGTCTTCCATGCATGTGAGGTATATAAATGATGAATTTATAATGATTCCATTTGGTCTCACTAATACCCCTCTCACATCATGGACATTTTTAAAAGAGTATTTAGAACCTACCATTATCAGTTTTGGTATCCATTATATATGTCATTATTATATATTCAATTTTAAAATAATAATGTGAAGATCACATAAGGCTTCTATTAAATGCACGTAAAAATGGAAAGATAAATGAAAAATTTACAATGAATGAATTTTAGATTCAAAATTATTCTTTATTAGATCATATAATCTCAAAATATGGTATATCAATAGATGCATCAATGTTTGAAGATACTGAACATTGTCCCTAACCAACAATTGTGAAAGTATACATAGTTTTTTTGGTTTAGATTGATATTATAAACACATTTTGGAGAATAAACCAGGACTATATAATATAAATCATTATTTACTTGATTTAGAGTTGATTTTGATTAAATATGTGAATGTTATAAAAATTTCATGGAACTAAGGAGAATGTTAGTCAATAAACGTGTTCATTATTTTTCATAGTATTGTATAAGGGTTTGTGATCTATAGTGATGTATCAAATAATGGAGTGGGATGAATCCCCACGTATAATGATATAATGATAGTTATTCCTCACAACAAGTCTGATTTCACGAGAAAAACACCAAATTCACGATTTGGGTTTAGATGATGTAAATTTTCCCTTAATTATATGAAATTATTATCATTACTAAGAAATAATATACATACATATATATATATATATACAATACATAAATTTATATATTATATATTCAATTAGAATGAGTTGAATATGTTCTATATATGATGGATGAAATTGAATAATGATTATAACAGTTCAAAAAATTTCCACCCTTGGAAGGAAATAATGGAGTTCAATTATTTCAGTTGAATATATCATGATGGATTATATATTATTTTTATCTCAAAATATCCAACATTTATGGAAGTTTAAAGGATAGATTTGGAAATTTAAAAAGAAGGGGGAAAATTATATCATCAATGAATGTGTATACAACTTAATATCTTGATAGGGATTAAAGAGATGTAAAAAGAATATGTAGTCTAAAAAAGATGGTTATTAATATTACCTAGTTTAGATGATATTTGGATGGAATGATAAGGTTTAGGAACATTGTATATATACCATCAATACTAGATGTAGAGAAGGTGCTATTTGATTCATATCAATGTTATTCATTCTCTATCTATCCTGGAATCAAAAACATTTAGAGATTTATGAGAGAGTGTTTCTTTTTGGATAACATGAATGGATATATTAAATAGATTGTATCTTGATTATTTGATTGTTATAAAGATAGTACGGAGAGACATATGTCTAATGGGTTGATAAAATGATTACCCATACCAGAATAGAAATGGGAAAACATCATGATGGATTTTTTTCTTTGGACTCCTAAAAACATATAAAGGTCCTATTAATATATAAGTTCAAGTTAGTATCCTTTATAATATATCCACCTTCAATTATTTCAAATAAAATTTAACTCTTTATCAACCATCCAGAATATACACTAAGGATGTGGTAACATATTTTGGATTATGATATTTTATTACATCTAATTGGGACTGATGTTTACCTCAATGTTATGGAAAAGTATTCAGTATGATCTTGATTTACAGTTGGGTTTTAATACTTCTTATCATATTTTGATAGATTTTAATTTTGAGAAATGAATTTATATGATATAGGATATGAGGAGGACTTTTTTTTGGATTTAAAAGGTGTTTGGGATCAAAATTATCTTCTTGTATAGTTTTCTTATTTTAATAGATTTCACAGGAGTATTTTGGTGGATATTTAGGAATACCTCTATAGATAGATGTGTAGAAATGAAATGTTATAGTATGATGTTGTAGAAATAAATATATTAGTACCTATGGTAGATTTTTATATGAAATTGTTTTTCCATCCATTGAAGAATATATTAATGCTTCTTTGAGTCGATAGAAAATTTATTCTGATAATCATTGGTAAAATATATAATTTGAAGTTGGTGAGAAGAAGTCTCTATAAATTTCCCCATGGAACAAGTTCGTGGGATTCATAATGAACTGAAATCTAATCCATTTTTATATTGTGCCCATTTTAATTCATGATCGATTAGGGATTGTAGCTTATTTATTTGAGCTTTCACCAAATCACTTACATGATCATGTTGTGTTCCTTTTACCCTTTATAAGGAACTATGTATTTTATCATTCATATGTATGGAAATAGGGGTCATACTTTTGGATTGTGATCATTTCTAAAAATAATCACATGTATAAATATATTATTATAGATTTAAAGTGATATAGAACAATAGAACATCGCATTTTAAAGCTCTCGATAAGAATAATAAATTCAAAGAAGATACATAAGAAACTAAGGATGTAATTAAATAACAACATATTTAATTTATTATTTCAAACTGATGGAATTTTCAATGAAAAATATTTTTAAGGGGGGTATAATATTACACCCCATGATTTTATTATATTTTTCTTCTTAAATAAAACAAATTTCATTGATATAATAATAGTAATCGTTGGTCTAAATGAAATATAATATAGTGTACTGTTATAATATATCAATTAAATTTAAAGTATGATTTTGAATATGAATTTTCAATAATATTTAAATTATTTTTTTATATATTAAATATATTGATAAATAAGTAATCAATTTTATGTAATGAATTTTCATTCTTCTATAAAAACATTATCTTCACAAATGAATTATTTGTATTTTTGTGAGAAACTAAATTACTTATTTTTTCAAGGTTTATAAAATTTATCAGATAATATGAATTTATTTATTGATGTAATCCACTCAAAATTAGAAACTATTAATTTATAATGATTGTTTTGAAATGATTAATTTTTCACTTAATAGTAAAAATATTGATTTTTATTGAAAATTTTCTTTTAATTTAAATAATATACAAAAAACCCATTTCATAAAATTATTTTAAAATAAATAAAATCACTCATATAATTAATATTCCTATTATGATCACTTTATTTCAGTTTATGTGTATTTTTTTTATAGAATGATATTATACATAAGAAAATATATTTTATTTAAAACTGTTTTCTTCGTGATTTTTGAAATTAATATAAAAGTAATTTCCTCTTGTTTTTAATACTGAATTTTATAAAATTGATTCAAATATTATGATTTGAATTCCAAAATTTTGTTATAAGGCCTATTTCAGTTTTTACCTAATTAACAGATATATAATAAAATATTTTTACCTATAGTTATGGATAAAATAAATTTCCATTGGTTAATCTTAGTGATAAGGGTAAATTTTCATGTTAAACTCTTCTAAAACATATTATAGGGGCATATTTTGTCATAATACTCTATAAAATTCAAATAATTATCCATTTGGATAAATTTTTCATTATAATTACAATAATATATTTTTATCTTTTAATAAATTCCATCTGTGTTAACTCCCCCACTAATAAAGTAAAACCAATCCTATTGACTGTTTTTAAAATTTTTATCCTTACAGATCAAAAAAATTATAAAAGATATATCATTGAAACATCTCCAAACATGATTTAGATGTTCCCTGATTCTTAAAATACCATTCCAATGTCCCTTAAAAATATATTTAATGGGGACCGACCGAAGGAGAGGTAATCATTTTACCAAACCTCATACAATTTTTTTATTCATTAACCTCATCTAAATTTTTGGAATAATGATTAATATAAAAAAATTATTCAAAAATATAACTAAATATTATTATGATTTTTTAACTATAAAAATACACCATATATTCTATCAAATTGTAAATTAATGTATCACTCGTCTGTAAATGTGGACTAAAACATCCACATATAAATACAATTTATTGTCTATCACCCTCTTCCATTGATGATTATTATGAATTTTTAAGGTTTTTATATGATATTTATGACCCAATTATGCTTATTTAATTATTATATTATCTTCCTTCTCACATTATTATCCATTATAAAATGATAATGTCTCTCTTGCGTATATATGGACTACCACCTCAATAAAGGGATGTCATTCGTTTTTCATATTTTTTTTAATTGAGTAATAATAAGGTAATAAATTAATATATGTGATATATATGACATAATAATTATTATAGAATGATAAATTAATATTTACCTTTTTTCCCAACCATTGAAAATTGAAAAAAAATATTTATGCATAAGTACGACTTATAGTATTAATGAATGGTTTAATTTATATTTCTATCTCTATAGGTTATGAATGACTAAAAATATATATATAATGAATATATATTACATTAATATCATTATTAAATTGTTGGAGATGATTTTATCTTGATCAATGTATAAGTATCACTTCTACCGAGTCAAAATTCTCATGAAAATAAGATAGTTACATGATGAACATATTATTTTAATAATGATTTATTAATAAATTGGTGTTGAAATACAACAACAAGATCATATATGATATTTTTTATAGTTCTATTAGATTGATTTATAATAACATTATATTTATTATACATAAGTTTAAATATCATTCTAGGTATGTAAATCAGAAGGTATGGGATCTCTGTTACAATGTCAGCATTTATCGGGATTTTATATAATCATGTTTATGATGATAAAAATATATAACATATTTATCCATAATACCATGAATTTTATTATCCCTCATTTCTTTCATGATATTAAATGTTTTCCTTTCATTTTACATTCATAAATAATTCAATATACTAATAAAATTTTGTTATTGATGGTCAACTATATTTCCCTATTAAGTTGAAAATACATTTTATTCCATGTCCATGTATTCTATAAAACGATTTTAAGAATAAATTACTATTATATTATGATTATTTAATTATATATTTACAAATTTCTTTATTTTCTAAAAAATATGTCATTCAATTTTCCTTATCATTTTCAGAAATATATGATTTTTAATTTTTCCGAAAATGTGAAAGAAATAATTATTTTACCATGCCTAGCATAAATAGAATTTCCCACCATCATGAAAAGTTAATGTTATTATAAAAATTTACATCTTCAAAATTTCTATTTGAAATCAATATTTTTCCCCAAATATTTGGGATATTTTATATTTCATTATGTGATTTAAAAATGAAAAGTACAATTTCCTCGTGATATATTCCAGTTAACATTTAAATGCATTTATTCAATTAAGATAACATCTTTTGAGGACAAATAATATATTTTTGGTATATGTTTTAAATTTATAATCCTTATTCCTTCTATATATTGATTATTATTGTGGAAAAAATGTCTTTATGAAATTTATTTCATATCCAGGGTTATGAAATGATGAAATGATGAAAATATTATAAAACATATTTCCATTCCATTTGTTTTTTTATGAAAAATGTTTTATCATATTCTAGAACAAATATGTTTAATTATTATTATATCATGGCTGGGAAAATAAATATAAGTCCCTAATATTAATTATTTAATGATGAGTATATCATGAGATAAAAAATACTAGAATGGGGAGTGAACCTAATTCTGTAAGTGTCTTTGTCCACTGTGATATATTTGGGAGAAAATCTTTACTAACGAAATGATGGAATGATAAGTGATCTAAATCCAATATGATTTAATTAGAAGTG
This sequence comes from Viscum album, assembly GCA_963277665.1. Taxonomy (NCBI): domain Eukaryota; kingdom Viridiplantae; phylum Streptophyta; class Magnoliopsida; order Santalales; family Viscaceae; genus Viscum; species Viscum album. The sequence continues at coordinate 1,424,231,406 of OY728151.1, forward strand.
ATCATTGACTAAGGAAATCATTTTCCAAACATATTTGTATTCCCAGAACATATATATTATTCCCACATTATTCTGTCATGGGAATGTTCCAGTATTATTTTATGATTAATGTCTTATAAACTATGAAATAATATGTAATGAATCATGATTAGGATCCATGATATGTAGGGTAGTGTATTGAATTTTTTTCCTCGTGAATTTATACCCTTATGATCATGTTATTCTTACGTGAGCATTTAAATATCCATTGTTTACACTTACTAATCATTAGATCCCATCATTTCTTTTGTTTTCTTTTGCAATGTTTTAATGAATGGCTTTAATTATGATACAACATATAATTGTTTTAGTTGTGATCAAATTAATGTTTATGATGTATTTATCTTTTGAACAATTTTTTATGTATCTAGGGTTTCAATAAAAACTAGAACTGTATGATTATAGTACAGATCACAATTTTGTGTATTGAATATTCATCTAATTATATATGATTTTTTGTATGTAAATTATTGGAAATTATAGAAAATGTAAACCCGCATAACATATTTAGATCATTATAGACCCTATTCTACCTTGGCTATAATAATAGAGGAAACCACATTATAAATGATGAAGATTATCTAAGAAGAAAATATGAACCACATAAATGGATTATTTTAACAAATTAGGTTGAATGTTATTCATGGAATAAAGATAAAGTGATATGGGATTAAATATAGATGATTCCTAGGGCTTGTAGAATATATATGGGTTGAGATAAAATATAAAATGACATAAATCAAGAAAGATTGTAAGAGAGGATTATCATTTTTAATAATATGGAAAATCTATATAATTTCTCCCCATTTATTAGTAAACCATAAACAAAACATTAAAATATAAATAGAACATAGACTTTGGCCTTCATAGTTTTAGCTATAAATGTGTGATTATGCCTCAGGGTTTCAATAAACAATTTTATAAGATTTTAATTCTCACCACACTTGAGGTTAATCATTTTTCTTTCCTTTAAAATATAAACTATTATTTAACAATTTATTACGAACCATGAGCTTACTCTGCAACTCACACATCAAAGGGGACACCCCATTATATGATTAAGTTTCATGGTCATGAGTAAACATGTTCTAACTGTGTGCTAAATTTACAGATTTCACTGGTAAAACTATTTCATAAAGGTTATAATGAATTTCAACATGAATAAGGAAATATGGACAGAAACCAAATATAAATATTTATAGTACCTAATAATACATTTTTTGTCAAATGATCACTACATTGTTAATAATTATTATTTTCACCACTGAGAGACTAATAGAATATCCATAAATAATAAAAACTATTTGCCCGAATTCATGAATAATTTCATGTACTATAGTGGAATAAGTATTTTTAAAAATAATATTTCATTGTGGATAAAAATAATTTAGTGATTAAAGTTTATATATAATAAATATTTATTTATATAATTGGTTTATCATCCTGATTTCATAGGTATACCATTCAGTTAAATAAAACACACTTTTTATTTATAGATATAATATTGAGATACTTTCGGTGTAATCTCGAAATATTTTTTGTTTCATATATCAATGATATCCTTATATGTTCTATGATTTATGGGGTGTATTGAAATCATATAAATATTTTATATAATACCCCAAAAAAGAATCACAAGGAAAAAATAATTTTGTCAATTAAAGAAATATTACTCCAAACATTGATATACTACTAAAAAATAACATATTTATTTTCCTTCGAAGGTTAATATGATTGGTGAATGTTAATTTATTACCATCATATTGCAAATAAATATTCTCATATGATAATAAAGATAATATAAATGGATTATTGAGTAATTTCAGATATTAAAAATACATTGAAAAAGATAACATGTTTTGAGGTCTAACTCACATTTATAATGGAATATAAAAAAACATCCATGATTTTTCGAATATGTTTCTCAATAAAAAATCATGTAATTTACCCTCATCGAGTGATGGATTTTCATTGAATGATGAGACATTAAAAAAATATGGATGTGTTGGATTGAAAAATAATGTTCTGTTAGCCTAGAGAAAATCGTAGTTGAAGAATATTTTTCACGAATTATCTAAATTGTAACATAGATTTACTTACGGAAATATTTTAATTGAAGATTTTGTGAAATTTTCAAGATTGGTAAAACTATAATATTTAGATAAAACATAAAATAATTAATTATATATTTCTTAGAAATGATCTGGAAATGGTGGTAAACTAATTGAATATATATATTCAAGGATTATAGATGCTCCAAACAATATATTCTTGAAAAAAAGAGTCATTTTATACATGAGGTAATATTTAACATAGTATTATATTAGAGGTCAAAATAAATAATGGTATAATTCTAAAGTATATATTATGTGTTGGATATGAAACTATAATGTAATGGGAAACATCATACCTCACACATGCAATTCCCTAACCATCATCGATGCCGACCACCAAGAAAGAATTGTAAGATGATGTTGTTCTGAAGAAGAAAGTAGAAATTTTCAATATTATAAATTTTCATATGGTAAACGATTGTTAGAATAGTGTATTAAGGTTTGGGATGATATAATGTGTTCTATGAGTATTATATATCGAAAATTGTTATATAAATCACATATCTTAAATTTCATTATATGTCGTAACAATACCAATATTTTTTTATTCTCTATAAATTATTCTTGAATATGATGAATCAGGTTCTCATTGATTAAAAACATTGATAAATAATATTCTAAAATAATGAAGGTAGAGAAATAAACCTCCAAAGCTGTTATACATCCTATATTTATACAAATATTGTAGTAGAATAATATCACCAAGGAAATCATTTAAATACATTATAAAATTATCATAAAATAATAATGTTATATTATATATTATTTACCATATGATTAATTATACATATTTTCTATTTATACGATACGATTTATCACCCAAATATATTTCCATACATTATATTGATTTTTATGGATCTATAGTGAAAAATTATCAATTAAATTTTATCTTGATCCCACATTCTTATAAAATTTATAGAATTTTAATCAATGGAAGCTAAACACTAATGAAAACCTTAAGAATATCTTTCATCTCTATGTAAATATGTTGTTTAATAAAACTATCCAAGTATTTAATTCAATGCTAAAGTAATTCTCACTTTATTTCCAATGAATATGAGACAATAACCATCCTTTTATGGAATTATAATATAATTATAGTTACCACTCAAAAATTTATATATACACTTATGAAAAATTCTATTGGAAAATATTTATTTATCATATATTTTCAAATAAATTCAGAGAAATAAAATTTCGAGTGTTGAATTTTTTTATGTGACAATGAGTCAAATAGAAGTCATAAAGAATAACATATATGTTGAATATAGTAAATAAAAATAATTGTGCTGATAATTGGAGGAATTTAATGGTATTGTCAATTGGTAATAATGTATTTGTATAGATGATACTATTAAATATAGTATTGATGTTTTGGAAGAAAGGGATATTATATGCATGTGATGTTGTTCCATTTGAAATATTATAGTGTATAAATGTGGTTGTATATTGATTATTCAGGTTTCCCTACATCTCCAATGTACATTAGGTATCTCATGTTTCTATTCTATGGAAGTGAACAAGTCATACACAACACATATACATAATAATGATATAATTGAGGAAGATCATGACTTATCAAATTAGTTAGAGTTTATATAAACCCATCACTTCTAATAAAAACTATTGTGAAACCAAATTATTAATGGGTAAATGTGTTATATATGAATATCAAATCAGATTATAATACATGGGATTTTAGTAATATAGTAAATGATAATTTTCCATATATTTTTGAAGGGAGAAATTAAAAAATTGGTACTTTATAATAATATATAAGTAAATCAATAATATTTTTGTATGTAAATAATTGTTAAGGATAAAAAAAATTTTTGTAACACAATAATATGATACTAAATATGATATAAATAATTATAATAATAATAAACATTGTATCATAATAAATACAAATGCATATCATGAATATGAAGTAGAATTATATTGGACTATTATTCCAAATATGTAGTAAGGATTTTAAGAATAATAGTCATTGTGAAAATTAGTTAAGAAATCATTAGAAAAAAGTAAATAAATTAAAATTATAGGTTTGGTGTGTATTATCGAGAATAAATAGGTAATAATAATGGTGAAGTACTCATTACATAATGGTTGGTATTGAGGTTTTCATTGGAATAACCATGCTGGGACTTTTATTTAATAATTATAGCAAACTACATGAAACAAACACTAGATTATGACATATATTTACTAATAATTGAATATAATGTTTTCATTGTATATAAATTGGATTTATAAATTTATAAATTAAAAAAAAATTATATATACACTTAATAAAATTATACTTCTTTTATAATAAATATATGGTACTTTATGAACATGCAATCATTATTTAGTAAATAAAATAGCTAGAAAATTTTTATTTGGTTTTTAATATTTGTTAAGGGTAAAATTTTTATTTTTTTGAATATTTTATTATGAAGGTAAATATTAAATTATGATATGGGGTTATATTATATTATTTTAATTAATTATGATGTAACAATTATATAAATGTTTGAATTTTATTTTAAAAACAATTTCATTATAAAAAATAGTATTTTTTCATAGAATATTAGTTTTAATAAGATAAAAACACATTAAGGATCTATAATTTTTTTATGTTATATTTGGTTTTGAAAATATTTAGATTAACATTTTATGTAATTTTATATGTTATAGATATTTGAATAAAATTGATGAAAATTAAGTAAAGGCAACAACATAAATTTCCATAGATATGAAATAACAAGGAGTAAAATTTTAAAAAGTTGATAATTTATTTTGACATTGAGCTTGAATGATTGTAAAAAAGAATAAATTGAATGAATTTACCTTGTATGAAATTAATTAATGTATATAATGATTCTTCCTTTGATATGAAAAATCATTAAATAAACAACTAGTGAACCAAATAATAAATGTAAACATGTGAATGTTTCATTCATATATAATTTTCATGAATGAATTAACTATGACTGTATAGATCATAAATCATATTTTACAAAATATGTGGCTGATAATTTAATATAAAATGGCCATTAATTTAATGAAGTGAATTTATCGTTGACCTAATATTGTCAGGAATCATATTCTGTTACAAGGATTCGATATGAGATGGGCTTGAAATATTTTTATGATGTGTTCATACATTTGATAATAATAGTCTGAGATTATTTAGTAATCATTTTAATTGAAATTATACCATATAACAAGATCAAATATTCTAATAACTATAAGAACTCAATTTTTATGATATGTCACTTTTTTGGGAAATTCCATGATTGTTTGATTATAAAATACATAATTTATGATATGGAATTTATATTAATGATTATTTTGAATATTTTTAAAAAAATTTATATATGATTTGAATAAAGATATGTTATATTTATATATAAGAAAATTAATTGAATACATTTTGAGATATCATTTAAATTCAAATGTAATCATATAATGGGTTATATCCATACATAATTACCCATGTTGGGAATTAAAATTAATATATTTCGTCAAATTGTATTAAATTTATTATAGGATAATATGTTTTTATATATTTATGAATTATGTTGAATTTATTATTTTTCTGATTTAATACTATGATTTATGTGATAATGTATTTTAAAGAATTATTAGTTGATAATTAATGAATCTCTATGGACTGAAATGGAAAATAAAAGAAGACTACTAATTGAAACAAAACAAGAGAGGGATGATCGATTTCACTATAAAAATCAATTCGACTTAAAAACAAAATTAAAAATATAACTGAACATTTTATCTACCCTTTCAGAAGCCTTGATTATATTCACTCAAGAACAAATGAAACATATTTATAATAATTCTATAAAACTTTAAAATTTGTAATAGGCCTTCAATGTGTATGGGTAGGTTATAATTTATAGTCCAATGAGTGATACATGTATCAAACATTTATCTAAAAAAATATAATGTCTAAACAATGTTTTCTTAATATTATTTACACATACACATGTATTTTGTGGTCCTTATTCCAAATTTTAATACATTGTGTAACCACCGTAATGTATATATTGATTCCCATCAGAAAATTGGGGATAAAAGTACCATCATGTTTTCCATTTTTAATTTTCCTTCATGAAATTTGATCTAAATTCCTATGATTCCTTGTGTTTTCCCATGATGTTAACATTTTAAATTAATACATGTGACTATGGTACCACATTATCCCAAAATGAATGCATGTTGGGATTCACGAATTGTTTTATAAGACCATGAAATTCCTCTATAATCATCTTTATTATATGTCTTAATATTGAGCCCTGAATATTAATATAATCGCTCATATGAATCAATTAGTTATTCACCTATCATGCCATGTATATATTCAAATACATGATTAATATATTTTTCTTTATCCTTATCATACCATCCCTCTTTAATAGAATTCTTACTAGAATCTTCAAATTTCAAATGAGAGAGATTAGTAACATTAAATATTGTACTTATTTAACAATACGTTTAATATAATTTAATATTTCATGAATTTTCATCGATATTCTTTAAAGCATGGAACGAAATATCTGTTCTATGAAATGCATTTGTCATTATTTTTCCTATAAATATTACTTTTATTAAATATAACTACATTAAACAATATGGATCATATATACCTTTTTACAAAACTTACATTATATATCATAATATTTCTAGAATAATAATACCAAATAAAAGAGAAAATAGTGATGAATTTTTTTAGTTTCAAGGTAATAAATTATATTAATGAGTAAGAACACATTATCATAAAAAAAATAAATTTTAACCTAATTTTTTCATAAAAAAATCACATTTTTTTCAACACTCTTGGTTTAAAATAAATTTTTGACCTCATTTATTTCTATTTCACTCCTATATATATTTTAACTATTAATAATTTCCTCCCATTTTGTTTTCTCTATAGTCTTGTCTCTCCTTCATTATACTTCCAACATTATTTTTTGTCTTTTGTAATCTATTTATTATTATTTCTCTATCCACAACCAATTTTAAAATTATTTTATGGACATAAACGAAGTTAATAAACTATTTTATCCATATGAAATGTAGAAATTGTATGTATATAAATATATTGTAGCCACTTATTAAATTTAAATGGCCTCCTCGGTAGAAAAATGCCTACATTAAATGGAGAACCATCAAAATAAACATCATATTGATATCTTAAAATGTAAAAGGATACATTATATTGATTTATTATTCATATACCACCATATTAATTCATCCATAAAAACCCTAGGTTCTATGATTCAAAATAGTGGGTAAACACTACTTCTCTACTAATAATGCTCTAGACACACTAGTAAAATTATCTCGATCAATGACCATGCCTCATTACTTATCATTATTATGGAATTTCATATAAAAAATCCTTATTTTAATTCTCATCATGTTATCCATTGGATGAATGTTCATGGATATTCATTTCTTAAATGAATCCCCTTGTTATGTTTTTCAATTTAAAAATATGAACACTCCACCAAATGTGGTATTTTATCCTTAATAGATATGTCACTATGAATGCCACAATAACAAAAAAATCATCATCTTATTTTTTGGTAATTGATTTGAAATATGAACATTTACTTAAAACATAAGAACTTTATATAGTTGTATTTAGAATGGAAATGTTTATCACTTTTTCCATTGGAATAAAAAGTGAGTAGATTTTTTTTCTATTCCAATTTCTTCTAGTTTTTTTCTCATCTGTGGGGTTTGTTTTATTATACATAAGGGTTTATTGTGGATATTATTTATTATAATTAAAAAAATCATATGAAAATACATTAATTTATTGATATTTTATTTTATTTTATTCATTCACATCCTTATCATTAAATTTATCAATTTAAATGATGTTTTGATGATCCTCCACATATTAAACAATCGAATTTATACCATTAAAGATCCATTAAATTTTAGTTAATTGATCCACCTATACATATACTCTAACCATTGATATCACCATTTCTATATTTTAACACTCCGAAAACATAGACCCTTGAATAATACTTTTTATTTTATATATAAAATATCATAAATATTGACTAGAAATGTATCATTTTTCAATACTATATTTGTTTCTTCCCAAATTGTAATTGCATTTTCTACATTATATTATCAATTAAAATTCAATTTTCCCCACAAAATAATTTATAACTAATTAATCAAAAGAATTATAAAAGTTTCTATCTTCGTTCAAAAGATGTTTTGAAGCCCAATACTATGTTCAACCTTCCTCAAAACCTCTTTTTAGAGTTCCAGATCGTTTTTCCATTAAATGGAAAGAAGTGTTATTGTGAAGATTCCAAAATCCCTTTCTCTCTTAAAATATTAATTTCCATTATTAATGGATGATTATTATTAATAGGAATACTCATCATAGACTTCATCTAACTCATGCCTTCATGGAGTCCTTGAAGTCATGGAATTTTTCACATCATTAAGCCTAGAATTGAAACTTATAAATTAGTAAACATTTTTCATTAATAAATTGAAATAATTATTATTTAATTCACCCTCCATCATAAGTTTTTTAAAATCCAAACATACTATTTAATGACATTTTAATTATTTTAGTTGTTTTATCACACATTATAAAACAACATGGTTCATATAATTGTTCTTAAATTTTATTCAAAATAAAACTAGTAAGAAGAAATGAATTCGTGGAAAACAATAATCATTATAATTTTTGAATGGGTTTTGAATCGATGGAATCCCATAAATATGCTATGTATATGTGAATGAAGATAAATAAATACATTGGAGATGGTTCAAAGAAGGAGGATAAGATAATATTATCAAATTTCATAATAAATGAGAGAACATAATGTTTCAAATAACAATTATTTCTTCTTCTTTTTTATATGTTTATTTGAAGAACAATAATAATTAAATGAGTCAAGGGGAGTGATATTGTGGTGAAAAATGTAAAATAGATGAAAATATAAAAATTCTATAATCTGATTAATGTTATGTAAAATGGTGACATAATATCATCATCTTAATCAATTGAAATCTTTTTTTGGTGATAATTAGATTCCATAAGTTTGAATATGTTAATATAATTGATTCATGTATATGTGTAAATATAAATATTAGATTTCAGTTCTTCCAAATCATGCAAAATTTGAGATTTTAAACTAAAAAAATAAAATATAATATATCTAATAATTGTAATAAATGTTATTTGAAATTTTATAATATATTTTTTACTTTAATTTCATATGGCTGAAAATTAAAGTAGAAGAAGAAGGACAAAATTTAAAAATTAATGAACATACATTTCATTAAATATCTCTAATACCAAAAGAACTAATAATATATTGGTTTTGATATTAATTTGATATTTTAGAAATGAATTTTTTGGTAATGGATTATAATATATGGATATGAATAGAAAATAAAGTGTAAATTGGTTGACTATTATGATCATTCTGTGACTTTACCCTAACACCCTTATTCTTAAATACACTAGAAAAGATGTTCACATCATTGTTATGTATATAAATTCAATAAAAATCATAATAAATATAAGAATAATATTCTTTAAAAATATCATATTAATTATTAGTCTTCATAGAATGCACGGAGGCTAAATATTATATCTAAATGATGGATACACATGTCAGACACCTTTCTCGCAAAATTTTAAATCCTAACCCTTTATTTTTTGAATATTTACATGTTACCTATGTTTTATTTGACATAATTTCTTCCAGTTTGACTTTTTTACCACACCTAATGTATTTTTATATTCCCACCATAACTCTAGAGTTAGTAGGAAAAAAAATTGACTTTTGAAATTTACATCAGGAATTTAGATTGAAATTTGAAGGATTTAATGTTTTATCCATGGATGTTAACTTTTTTCAAAAATATGTTTAATTATAATAAAAAAAATTTCCTTTTAGACATTCATATTGGACAGCCTCTTGATATTTAAAAATGAGTCCATGTAAATCTCCATCTATCCTCTATATTATTCTACTAAACATGAAGAAATTACTTTTCATGTTATTAGTTTCTTTTATTTATGTTTCTTCACCTTAATATGGAAGGTACATCATAAATCCCCAAAGAATATATGTTATTTCATCATAATAAGTGATTAATGGAATAAAAATCCATTTATCATTAAGATATTATGGATATAGTCGAAGGGTATATTAATAATTAAGATCCGTAATGAATTTTAATATTGGTAATTACCAATAAATATATATAAATTATATAGTAATGTTAAATATTTAAAATACTTGGTGAATTTAATTTTGATCTACATGTTTCAAAAAAAACATATATTAAATGATGGTATATTATATTAAGAGAACAAGTACCTAAATATTGTTGTATAAGGTTTACATAGTATTCAATACCAGCGAGAAATGAGTATTACTATAGAAGTATTTATATTATATTGTGAAATGAATAAATATTTTCAAGATGATTATGAAATTATATATGAGACTATATGGTCAATCCATTTGATGTAGAATTTATAAAGTATTTTAATGTACACTTTCTCATAATGCTATTTATTATTTTATAAAAATATAGATACATATCACTTAGTTGGGGGTAAATCTATATAGTTGATGAAGGATGTTATGTCTGAAAATAATGTTTTAAATAAATATATCATATTAGTTGAATTAATCACTTTATTATCTATTTTTGATATGTTTACTTCTATTATTACATAGAAAAATTAACAATATTAAAAAAAATAATGTAAGATTTATGATATGTGATATTGTTTAATTATCATTTTATATATTATTTTAAAAATAATTATAATAAAAATACTATTTGGATACACCATATGATAATAAGCTAATGATATTCACAACTAATATATGATTATTGATTTTTCCAACAGTACAAGTTATCAATATTTGTTATATTGAAAAAATCATATAAGGTGTTATCTTAAACTAACTTAGGCTACCAATTACATGATATTGAAGACATCCAATGAGATAGTGAAAAGAATATTCTCCATCAAAACCATATAAAATCTCTGGTTTGGGCATCAGATTATATATTATAAGGAACTATTTAACCTGATAATGTAAATAATAAGAGGATGAATTCCTCCTAGATGTTTGATTTGAGTTTTCCATAAATGTAAGATTCTTGAATATTAAATAATGTATTATAAGGAAAACATAGAACCAAATAATATTAAGAACACAAAAAATAATATTAGTAAATAAGAGGTTTAAATAAAAAAATAAAAAATATCAACATAACCAATGTAAAATTTAAATACACATAATGACATAAAAATGGATGAACAAGAATAAGAATATCAATCTAGTATGATACATAAAACAAATAGAATACTAAAACAAAAAATTAAGTTCCATAACCATATCCTATAAACCCTACACCGTGTTTTAGCAGAATATATTCACCTTCCACTATCAATAAACCTTAACAAAAAAAACCTAAAACTATCAAATACATTCATGAAGATCCTAAAATGGGGAAAAATATATTTATCATGATAAAATAAATATTAGTTGTTATTATCCCTAAATAACATTCATAAAGTTTAACAATAAATTTATTTTAGTCTAATATTTTAATATATAAATAAATGTATGTTTTCTATTTCCATTTAAAACATAAACATAGGGGTACTATATAAAACCATTTATTCCAATGTTTTCAGGTTTTTATTAAAAATTTATAACATAATATAAATAATTTTAATGTAAAATGACTCTATAGAATAACAAATCATTTTAGGATATTACTATAAAAAATAAATTTCATACTGTATAAGGGAAACATCAATGTTTTAAAATAATCTTCATATTTATGATGAATAAATGAATGAAACAATTATTGAAAATAAACCAATATATTTATATATACCATAACATGTTATGAAAAAAACACCATATGAAAAAATGTTGATAATAATAATAATAAGTAGGTAATTAGTGATAATAATCAATCATGAAATAACTAAAAACAATAAAAAGTGGAAAAAAGAAATAATAATCAACATGGAAACAAAAAGGATGACTCACAGAATTTATAAGATTAATCTACGATGGATTCCATCTAACTTGTTCATGATGTGGTTCATATTAACAAACAATCTATTTTAATATAAAAATCCCAATTATAGGAAAAATAAATTAATTACGGGGTGATCATAACTTTGGGATACTAGCCAATTTAAAGTCATAAATAAGTATACTAGCTTTTCTAGATTTCCTACAAAGCTATATATGCATTCCACTAAAACAAAATGGCAGTGAAAAATTTTCATGTAATATAATTAATATTTATAAATAGAAAAAACATGACCAATCATCTCCCCCAATTACCCATTATAGATTAAACACATTTTTTCATGATTAAAATATAATAACACAATTCTAATAATAAGTTAAATTCATCTTTATCATGTAACTTAAAAATATGCTTACATTTTATAAAATCAATATGATGGTTTCGTCCCATCAAGGGTATAATAACAGCGTGAATAGAATTTTTTTTTAATTTTATAAAATAAGCTTTAGAACATCATTGAATTTTTTTATAAAATTATCCTTCAAAATAAAACCATATAATTATTTTAAAGGAAACTGAAATAATTAAATTATCATAAAAAAATTATATTTATGGAACAAACACATCTTAAATCATTATATAATTATTTTAAAATAAGAGTTACATCATTAAAAAAATTCTATATTTATGATACACCATTAATAATAATTTTTTAAAGGCCCTCTGAGGAAATTCCCCAAAAACTAGGATAACATAATTATATAGAAATATATTGTGATCATTTAAAAATTATAAAACACTTTTCCCCAAATATAATTCTGAGATAAATTATATTATTTTCGACCTTAATAAATATATATTATTATTATATGTAATGAAACAACGAAAACATGATATGTAGATGAACACAGATTTTTTCCCTAATGTTTATTTATTTATTCATAAGGATCCTACCGAAATAATTTGTGATTGCAACCAAAATTTTTATTCTAAATAAATCATCAATATAATACATTAATGGAATGATGTGAACCCTAAAACTAAGGAAAACATGATTAAATTTTTTTAAACCTAAACTCTATGTCACTATTTCCACCATAATATCTGGAGGAAATATGTGATTAGATTAGAAGAATAATTAATATTAATCTCGGTGACTCCCCATAAAAAACAATCCAATAATAATATAATAAATATATATATACACCTAAAAAGAAAGTGGGGAATACGATAAGAGGCACTCATAGGACTTGTAAGTGTTGAATGGGTGAAGAATGAGTGGAAATGTGTTATATTAAAATTATGGATTAATAAAAAAATAATTTTAAAAAAATGAAGTATATCACATAGTTTACTAATATGGTTTATTGAATTATAGACAAGCTACACAACAAATATTTGATATAGGTTATTCAACCTGCATGGTTAGGACTAATGGTGACTCCCAACCTTGAGTAACTATCGAGTTAGGCACTAAAAAGGACAATCCAAATATATTAGTTATTAGAACATCTTGTTACGAATCTGTCAGGTATATCATTGATTTGTTGTTTTTTCATTTACACATTGTCTAAAGAGGGATTATAAAGAATTTGGAGGATACCTATAATTGTGGGGTAAAATAATTTTTAGACTCTATTCTTTAAGAAATATTTTCTATAGTCTCATTGTGGATTTCATGACATGTAACATGGTTACAAGATGTATACGTGTTTTTGAATGAAATATGTTAAAGGGTTCACACTGTAAAAGGATACATGATGAGAAGTTATTTTATATATCTTGAGATTATAATTGTTTTTTATTTTTAATCTATGGTGATATATTTTTTGTGTTATGTGAGGATTATGGATTTCATGACATGTAAAAGAGTTACACATCGTGAAATTCCATGAGAATGGAAGTTTTAGGTCATTGTTCTGGTTTTAGGATTCTATTTAGCCACCAACTCTCCTTTCACTTGACCCTAGGTTCCTCTCTGGGAATTTAGGGAGACATTATTCCTTTCTAATTGAGTTGTTTAGTGTTCAGTCATCACTGTGGTTGTGGTGAATCTATCTAGGTGAGTGATCATTTCACATTTTCATTTCAATTTATCACGGTAGCACACTTGGGTTGTGTTATCATTTTTTGTCTTATTTTGTGTTTATTTGTGTCTTCTTCAAATCTATTTTTCAATCACATTCCGTAGGTCGTTCCTTTGTTTTTCGTGGTGAAATTGTTATTTGTTATTGAGGTATGCGGGATTTCCAATTCTTTATTGAACATATTTCTCAATTGGATCCCTTTTGACAAGTATGGATTGCATTATAGGCCCATAAATTTATATTTTTGGGTTTTCATTATTGGTTTATCCCATTCTTGGTATGTTAAACCTAATTTTTGTTGTATGATGTTATATCTCTAATCTATATTGATAAACCTTGTTGGTACTATTTAAAAAATTGATTTATTCATTGGATTCACAAGATTTTATTATGTTTTTTTGAAAAGTGTTTTCAATGAAAAATTGGGTTTCTATGGTTGTTGATAAATGGAACGAAAATGGGTATTTTCAAATCATTGACATGGTTTTACGAAATGGGGTTGAAAATTTTTTAATCTCATTGATTGAATTATGAAAATAACCACATGGGTTACCTTGGATTCTTATGTGTAAGGTTTATCTTGAGGCCATCATCCATTTTCTGGTGATTATCAAGATATTTTCTCATTAGGATTTCCTCTATTTCATGGGACCATTATTCTAAGGGACTTATTTTGATATTTGGGGGGGGGGGGGTACCCATACGGTATTCCAGTGCTTCCTAGTCATGTGTTATAGGAACCATATTGTGCACATTATTTTTTACAATACAAGATGTTTTCTAGATTGGCCTATAGTGATCTATGGTGCTAATACTTGTGATTCTATTTTTTATATGCTTGTTTACACTTGTGAATAATGATATAAAAAATGATATTTTGAATTTATATAACTACTTATATTTTAAAATGGATAGAAAAGATAAATTTTTACAATGGTTTATACAATTGTACATAACATCTTTTCATGAAATTTTTTATTTGAAAATGAGAATATAAAAATTAATATAAATATACATGTTATGAAACACCTAGGATGGATCCTATTGATCATGTCAGCTCAAACCTTGCACATCTCATTAGTGGTGGATAGAAAATAGTATGTATTACATTAAAGGGAAAGAAAATGAACCTCATTTAGGAGGTTATCTTCTGTGTCATCATGGTTGGGTATCATGGTGTTAAATTATGAGATTATTTTCATGAAATCACATGGAGTAGATATTTGGTTAGATTCCATTGTTGTTGGATAAGTTTATTGGAGTTTTAGTTACTTTAGAAGTTGTTTGGTATCGGTTGTATTCTTAAGGTTATGGTATATATTTATTATAAATATTATTCAATATTCTTTTTCATTTGTATATATTCCATGTGTTTGTTCTAGTTGGGAGAAATCATCTAATCTGGTCTATTTTTCTAGGCTTTGGTTTTTTCAACTAGCTCGTCATGATCTGAAAAACTCTTTATTTATATTGTGAATCAACTTGGGTCTTGTATTAGAGGGTGATCTGGGTCGGTTCATTACAAAATGGCATCAAATACTGGTACTCCGCCCCAAGAGTTCTTGTCTTGGGTCATCTTTGAGATAGGAGATAGTATTGTCAGGAATTGAGAGGTATGTTGTGTTAGGTGCATGGCCATCTCCTATCATGATGAAACTCGTGTTTCCAAGGGATTTTGTGATATGTTTCTATAACACCCAAGGTAAATAAATAATATGACATTTTCATATTTATCCCTATTTGTGAATAAAATATTAATATTACTTTAAAGGGGACGCTATGCTCGATGGCGTACCCAACACGCAACAACGAGTTTCTTGGGAATCTTACGTTGCACTCTAATAATATTATTTTAAATGGTAGTTAACATGTAGCTGTTGTATTGGCGGGAATGGATATAAATAACTAAAATATGATTATATATGTTTTTAAATGTTTTTACATTTATCCAATAAAATATAGAGGCTTAAAATACGGAAGGAATTCAATTTTAGGCATATATGCCCTAGTTTTCACTAAAGGTTCACTTATCGCCTTTTGATGGAGAACCATCATTAAATAATGTTTTGTTCACTATTATACATTCTATTGGACCAAATAAAACTCTTCTTATGATTCGGGGCTTCAAAATTTACTTTTTGTAAATTTTTGGTATCTTTCCGATAATGTTCATTTTTTAATGAATAGTGTACAATGTTGTATTTTAATTCAAACCCTCTTTTTAATCTAATTTATTTATATGAATAGATTATATTTTGAATTGGTTTTAAAGTGAAATTAGAAAATATTTTTACCATTAAATCCAATAGTGGTCGTTGGAATTAATTTCACTTTGAAATCAGACTTAGACTAGTGTCAATCTTTTGATACTTATTGTTTTATAAAAACACCCTATTTGCTCTGACAGCGGGAATTAATTATTAAATTAATTAATGTGACTAATATGTTTTGAATTTTTTAAAATGGACTTCATTTTTGAATTCGGAATATCAAATATAGCTTAGGGTGAAGTTTTGGTATTTTTCTGAAAAACTCCAATTTTTGATGAATAGTGAAACCACTAAGTGGTAATCAAGCAAACTGATTTTTCAGTTAAATGAAAGTTTACCAATATTGTGTATTGAATTTTGAAAATCCAACATACATGGTTGTCATTAGTATGTAAAATGTGGTTCAATGGGATGAAAATAATTTTTTGGTGAATAGTAACTTATTAAGTTTTTAATCGCGATTAGTGGTAATTAGTGTAAATTAAGGTAAAAATGCTATTATAAGAATGTGAAAACACCATGACACTTGTCCTACACCTATTGGGTGAGTCATGGCCGACCATTACAAGCCATGGGCCAACTTGGGGACCCCATGGATCCACTTTGGTTGGGGAATGACATAAATAACTTTTATTTAATGTAAAAGTAAAATTGACACAAACATGATATGTTTTACTAAAACAATTTTTAAGTAGGGTTATACAAGTCATATTTTTGATTATAAATAGTCATTGGAAATCTAAAACGATTTCCTACATCATAGTAATTTTTTTATAATTTTTAGACATTAAATAAATTAAATTATTTATGAAATCATAATGATGCAGTGATGACATCATTATTTAACGATTAAAATAAAATGGAAATATAATGTATTATCTATGAACTACACATGTCCGAAACTTATTGGATGTGTGGATTTCGAACCCTTATAACCTTATCCACGAATTATTTCAATTTGGGACCTTTTAAAACCGAAACACATTTTCAAATAAAGTAATATTTCCTTACTTTCCAAAAGTGCCCCTCCTCTCCTCTTATAAAGGCCCCCACCTCTACCTCTTTTCACACACTTATCAAGCCTTTGGCTCGGCCAAAACCTGCCCATTTACTCTCTCTCCATCCCTATCCTCATCCAAGAGGATTCCCTTTGGGCAGAATCTTTTCAAAGGAAGCCTTTTGGCTCAAATCAAAAGGAGTTACACTTTTAAAGGTAATTCTTTCTCTCATGTTCATTTGTTTTATTTTGCTTCTCCAACCCCCCTAAACTCTTTTTATTTATTTTTTTTGTAACAACACCAGTATCTTAAATATACTAGGATGTTGTTATAAGATTTATTCGAGCTACACTCTCACACAACTACATCAAATGGTTAAAGAACATACGGTTTCCGTGGATGGTGAAATTCTGCCCCCCGAAACGATGATTGTTCAATACTCATTTAACACCTTCAAAGGTGGCCATTACGATGTCAGTATTTTTATATATGATATATAATATGTTTATGTTTTCCTTATTCATATGTATTTTTCATTTTTGTCTTACCTTTATGGCTTCCATTATGGGTATACGCGATATCTTCATTTAAGGAAGTGCGGACTACCGCCCCCTCAAAGTGATTTGATTCGTTAAATACCATATGTGGGATGTATAAAGAATGGAAATATGATATTATATATGATATTATACTGGAATTATAATATACCTTTATATCATTATTATTCCATTCTATAAAATATGAAATAGAAATGAAAGTAGCGTTCATGCGTACGTACGGCTTACCGTCTCCATGAACGGTGCATTTCATTTCTTACCTCTAAATGATTATGTAATGTTATAAAGGCATGCATGTACTGGATATATATGACATATATGATATCTAAATCATGAATACAATTCTGGATATAATAAACATTTTGCCACACGAACAACATGTAATTGTAAGAAGTCCACTTTCGACTAAAGAACCAAATATCGGCAAAACAAATATTATTAACTTAAATGATTACATAATGTTTATGACATGGTAATAAGTGGTATAAAAAGAATAATGAACTTTAAAAAGGTTCTTAAGGAAGTAGAAATTAACTCAAGTTTATTATTCAGGAGATTAAAGAACGATCGAGTCAAGTCGGACCCGAGGTAAGGGATCCTACACCTCTCTTTCTTTTTAAATACACTCTTTTATGTCATTCCTTTTAAGCTCATATTTATTATGATTGGGGATGTTCTTTTATATTACTCCTACTTTACTTATTATGTTCATATTATGAGAGACCCTATTTCCTCTCATCAATCCATTTTTGAAGTTTTGAGTGGCGCCGTTAGGCTGAAGAATTTTCGTAAGGGATTTTTCATCTCACTTTTATTCTCGAGAGATTTATGGTACATTTGCCACAAATTTCATTTAGTGTTGTATGTACTGCCCATTATTCTATTCTTTGTGTAATATACTTTAGTTTATGAGTATTTACATCAATGATCTATTGTCCTTCTTTTATGTGGTGTATGTTTTGAAAGATACCCAAGTCGGTAAGGGAACCTTTCACCCTCCTTTTTTTTAAAAGACTTCTTTTGTTGGGTCTTTTAATTTACATATTGTTATGTTGGGATATGTTCTCATATACCCTTATTAATGTAAATTTTATATCCAAGTGATGAGATAAAATTTTTATCTCTCATCAACTCATTTTGATGTGATGCCGTTAGGCTGTCAAGGGAACTTTTTAACCCAATTTCGATTTCTTTGGGTTCAACATGTAGTCATTGAATATGTCATCCATTGAATATGTGTGAATGACCTTTTATTGTCTTAAACTTAATATCCACTTATATTGGGTGTATTTATATTTGTCACAAATATTTTTGAGATTGATTTGTCCTTAATTTAAGGATACCTTCTTTATAAGGGATTTCATCACATTTGACATTTCTATTGAGGGTTCATTGTTGTTATGCACCAATTCACTCTTATAGGGTGTATATACTGTCCTTTGGAGTATTATATCATGAATACATTTATTCTCATTATATTATAAAGTTCTAACTAAATGTTATTCCTCAATTATTGTACTCAAGTGTCACTAATTTTGGTAAAACCCTTTTAACCAAAATATCATTTTAAATGTTTTAATTATTTGTTCTTATTATTATCCATGTTTTCAAAATGGTTTTAAGGATTTATTTATATGGATATTAATGGTTCAAAATTTTAATCTTCAAGGTGGTATGGGACACTTTGATTCAAAAATATCTTTATTAAATGTTTTAAATGTTTTTGAAATGGTTTTTTAATGGATTCATTATTTGAATATCCTAAAATGTTATATTGTGATTGAAATGTGGAAATATTATGTTTCCTTTATTCATGTTTTATGTGATACAATTATGTTATGGTTCTTGGGCATTGTTATGAAGAACGGGTGGTTTTGTGATAAACTAAGGGCGGGTGAGCCCGATATAGCTCTCCAATGCATTGGGTAACGCGAAGGAGTGAAACGTTAAGGTTTCTCCGAAGAGATTTAGGGAATATACTGTGATGGGTATTCCAAACGTAACCAAGAGGGTTACTCCCTACGTAAGCATGTTATGAATGCCTCAAGTTACCTTTTTGTCTTATGATTTCTATGATTTATTCATGGTTTGATGAGGTATGAAAGTGCCTTTGTTTTATGGGTAAAGTATGATTTCATTCTTATGTATATATGAACTCATGTTTCCTTTCCATATTTTTATAACCCTTACTGAGCTTTTTATGCTAATCTCAATTTTTTGAAATGTTTTTCATAGGTCAAGGGAAAGGTACATGATGTGATGATAGTGTCAAGTATGTGTCAAGAAAGAATCTGTGTTTGATTTTAAATAGGATTCTGTTGATGGGATGAATGAATATTGTCTTTTATGTAACCACTTTGTTTAAATGTGGAATGTAATGAATGTTTCATGATCTAATTCTCAAAAACTCTAAAACTGAAAATATCCTCAATGTGTAATCTTGTAATAACTCAAGATTAAGTAAGGTTTAAGGCTGGGGCCTTATAGTTGGTATCAAAGGTCGGTTTAGATAACTTTAGAGGTTAGGGTATTCTTTAAGCATAAGTGACATTACCATAATGGTTAGGATTTCAGAAAGAGTCCTAGTTTTAGATAAAGTGAATGAGTAAGTGTATCTTAGTGGTTACCTTCTTCATTAGTACATGATGGTTTTTTTGATATACTCACAATGACCTTTTTGGTTTTAGTAAATGGATGGATCTAGGAGGCACCAAAGTGACAATGGGTTTCAAGGAAACTGTGGTGGTTCTCTGATTAAGATACTGGATGAGATGGGGGATTCAATGAGGAATCTCATAGTTGTTCTAAACAAACTATCAAGGAGTCATGATAAACCACTTCAACCTTGGTGAGTTCTCTAATGCATCATGTACGAGATGGCCAACTCGATGTGGAAATTCAGGTAATAACTATTAAGGTAACCATTAGGGTTTATATGATCCTTACTTTTTAGGTAATTGTGGGTTACTCTATGATATGATGGAAAATGAAAGGAATGAGATAAACTTGAGGTTAAAATATGTTATGATTATTCTTGAATATTTTATCTCATTTTGGGGAATGTTTTAAGAATTATATAGTTTTGGAAAAAGGACTACACACAGACCGTGTGACATCCCGTCGCATCGGACAAAGCTGCGGGAATCGAACCCACAACCAAAGTGCGACTGGTATTTATCGCCTACCACTGGACTACGTGAAGTCCCTGGTTAGTTTGAATGATTATTTCTGGTTATATGATTTTATGTATTAGGAGTAAGATGATTTTGGGTTATTTATGAAAATGATTAACCTATCATGGAGGATATGTGATTAGGTTAATTACTTTTCAATACGGGACTTTATGAGCAACTGATGTTGTTTGGAGATAAATGTTACGATTTAACTTGGAAGACTATGTGACTAAATCCTTAAAATTTTTGGGTTTCAATCTTATATTGGCTTACTTTGAAGAATTTTTATGGACAAATTTGTTTATCGGATGGTCCTCTTTGAACTTTGGATTTTGTTGGACAAATTTTGGAGATTAAGAATAGATTTTCTTTTTATAAAGGGTTATCCTTTTCTGGATTATCTGACCTTGTACTAACCTTTTTGGTTTTTTTTATGGTTAAGGTCTAATGATATGGGAAGTATATAGTTCTCTTTTTTGGATTAGATGATTCTCTAGAAGTTGATTATAGTACTCTTAATGTGAACAAGTCTTCCTAAATACTCGTCTTTTGGAGAAAATATGAGTTTGTGTAAGGAATAAAATAAAAGTTGAAAGTCAATATGATAAGTGATTATGTTTCCTTATGAATAAATTCCTCAATAAAAAGTAACTTAAAACAAAAATGTTGTCTATTAACTTTTCCTACTGGGGAATCGAATACCGTTTAACCCATCACAAGTTTGTGATTTTCTCATGGTTAACTTTCTCCTAAACATGTTTTCTATCACTCTCCATCAGAACATGAACCTTTGTTTTTTCCTCCATGTCCATATTTTCATACTTGGAATCCTATTATGGGTTAACTCGGGTGACCTTTATACTTATCTCTCTTTATTTTAAAGTGTTTTTTTACCAACTCTTGTTCTGATGTGGGACTTTCAAGGATGTTTCCAAGCGCAATTTTAAAATTGCGAGGACGCAATTCCCAAAAGGGGGGAAGGATGTAACACCCCAGGTAAATAAAGAATATGACATTTTCATATTTATCCCTATTTGTGAATAAAATATTAATATGACTTTAAAGGGGACGCTATTCTCGATGGCGTACCCAACACACAACAACGAGTTTCTTGGGAATCTTACGTTGCACTCTAATAATATTATTTTAAATGGTAGTTAACATGTAGCCGTTGTATTGGCAGGAATGGATAGAAATAACTAAAATATGATTATATATGTTTTTAAATGTTTTTACATTTATCAAATAAAGGATATAGACTTAAAATACAGAAGGAATTCAATTTTAGGCATATATGCCCTAGTTTTCACTAAAGGTTCACTTATCGCCTTTTGATGGAGAACCATCATTAAATATAGTTTTGTTCACTCTTATACATTCTATTGGACCAAATAAAACTCTTCTAAAGAATCGGGACATCAAAATTTCCTTTGTGTAAATTTTTGGTATCTTTCCGATAATGTTCATTTTTTAATGAATAGTGTAAAATGTTGTATTTTAATTGAAAACCTCTTTTTAATCTAATTTATTTATATGATTAGATTATATTTGGAATTGGTTTTAAAGTGAAATTATAAAATATTTTTACCATTAAATCCAATAGTGGTCGTTGGAATTAATTTCACTTTGAAATCAGACTTAAACTAGTGTCAATCTTTTGATAATTATTGTTTTATAAAAACACGCTATTTTCTCTGACAGCGGGAATTATTTATTAAATTAATTAATGTGACTAATATGTTTTGAATTTTTTAAAACGGACTTCATTTTTGAATTCGGAATATCAAATATAGCTTAGGGTGAAGTTTTGGTATTTTTCTGAAAAACTCCAATTTTTGATGAATAGTGAAACCACTAAGTGGTAATCAAGCAAACTGATTTTTCAGTTAAATGAAAGTTTACCACTAATGTGTATTAAATTTTGAAAATCCGACATACATGGTTGTCATTAGTATGTATAATGTGGTTCAATGGGATGAAAATAATTTTTTGGTGAATAGTAACTTATTAAGTTTTTAATCGCGATTAGTGGTAATTAGTGTAATTTATGGTAAATATTATATTATAATAATGTGAAAACACCATGAAACTTGTCATAAACCTATTGGGTGAGTCATGGCCGACCAAGAGAAGCCATGGGCCAACTTGGGGACCCCATGGATCCACTTTGGTTGGGAAATGACATAAAAAACGTTTATTTAATGTAAAAGTAAAATTGACACAAACATGAAATGTTTTACTAAAAAAAAATTTAAGTAGGGTTATACAAGTCATATTGTTTTGATTATAAATAGTCATTGGAAAGATAAAACTATTTCCTACATCATAGTAATTTTTTTATAATTTTTATACATTAAATAAATTAAATTATTTATGACATCATAATGATGCAGTGATGACATCATTATTTAACGATTAAAATAAAATGGAAATATAATGTAATATCTATGAACTAAACTTGTCCAAAACTTATTGGATGGGTGTATTTAGAACCCTTATATCCTTATCCACGAATTATATAAATGTGGGACCTTTTAAACCCGAAACACATTTTCAAATAAAGTAATATTTCCTTACATTCCAAAAGTGCCCCTTCTCTCCTCTTATAAAAGGCCCCCACCTCTACCTCTTTTCACACACTCATCAAGCCTTTGTCTCGGCCAACCCCTGAACATTTACTCTCTCTACATCCCTCTCCTCATCCTAGAGGATTCCCTTTGGGCAGAATCCTTTCAAAGGAAGCCTTTAGGCTCAAATCAAAAGGAGTTACACTTTTAAAGGTAATTCTTTCTCTCATGTTCATTTGTTTTATTTTGCTTCTCCAACCCCCCTAAACTCTTTTTATTTATTTTTTTTGTAACAACACCAGTATCTTAAATATAGTAGGATGTTTTTATAAGATTTCTTCGAGCTACACTCTCACACAACTACATCAAATGGTTAAAGAACATACGGTTTCCGTGGATGGTGAAATTCTACCTCCCGAAACGATGATTGTTCAATACTCATTTAAAACCTTCAAAGGTGGCCATTATGATGTCACTATTTTTATATATGATATATAATATGTTTATGTTTTCCTTATGCATCAGTATTTTTCATTTTTGTCTTACCTTTATGGCTTCCATTATGGGTATATGCGATATCTTCATTTAAGGAAGTGCGGACTACCGCTCCCTCAAAGTGATTTGATTCGTTAAATACCATATGTGGGATGTATAAAGGATGGAAATATGATATTATATATGATATTATACTGGAATTATAATATAACTTTATATCATTATTATTCCATTCTATAAAATGCGAAATAGAAATGAAAGTAGCGTTCATGCGTACGTACGGCTTACCGTCTCCATGAACGGTGCATTTCATTTCTTACCTATAAATGATTATGTAATGTTATAAATGCATGCATGTACTGGATATATATGACATATATCATATCTACATCATGAATAAAATTCTGGATATAATAATCATTTGGCCACACGAACAACATGTAATTGTAAGAAGTCCACTTTCGACTTAAGAACCAAATATCGGCAAAACAAATATTATTAACTTAAATGATTACGTAATGTTTATGACATGGTAATAAGTGGTATAAAAGGAATTATGAACTTGAAAAATGTTATTAATGAAGTAGAAATTAACTGAAGTTTATTATTCAGGAGATTAAAGAACGATTGAGTCAAGTCGGACTCGAGGTAAGGGATCCTACACCTCTCTTTCTTTTTAAGTACACTCTTTTATGTCATTCCTTTTAAGCTCATATTTCTTATGATTGGGGATGTTATTTTATATTAATCCTACTGTAATTATTATGTTCATATGATGATAGACCCTATTTCCTCTCATCAATCCATTTTTGAAGTTTTGAGTGGCGCCGTTAGGCTGCCGAATTTTCGTAAGGGATTTTTCATCTCACTTTTATTCTCGTGAGATTTATGGTACATTTGCCACAAATTCCATTGAGTGGTGTATGTACTGTCCATTATTCTACTATTTGTGTAATATAATTTCGTTTATGAGTATTTACATCAATGATCTATTGTCCTTCTTTCATGTGGTGTATGTTTTGAAAGATACCCAAGTCGGTAAGGGAACCTTTCACCCTCCTTTTTTTTAAAAGACTTCTTTTGTTGGGTCTTTTAATTTACATATTGTTATGTTGGGATATGTTCTCATATACCCTTATTAATGTAAATTTTATTTCCAAGTGATGAGATACACTTTTTATATCTCATCAACTCATTTTGATGTGATGCCGTTAGGCTGTCAAGGGAACTTTTTAACCCAATTTCGATTTCTTTGGGTTCAACATGTAGTCATTGAATATGTCATCCATTGAATATGTGTGAATGAACTTTTATTGTTTTACACTTAATATACACTTATATTGGGTGTATTTATATTTGTCACACATATTTTTGAGATTGATTTGTCCTTAATTTAAGGATACCTTCTTTATAAGGGATTTCATCACATTTGACATTTCTATTGAGGGTTCATTGTTGTTATGCACCAATTCACTCTTATATGGTGTATATACTGTCCTTTGGAGTATTATATCATGAATCCATTTATTCTCATGATATTATAAAGTTCTAACTAAATTTTATTCCTCAATTATTGTATTCAAGTGTCACTAATTTTGGTAAAACCCTTTTAACCAAAATATCATTTTAAATGTTTTAATTATTTATTCTTATTAATATCCATGTTTTCAAAATGGTTTTAAGGATTTATTTATATGGATATTAATGGTTTAAAATTTTAAGCTTCAAGGTGGTATGGGACACTTTGATTCAAAAATCTCTTTATTAAATGTTTTAAATGGTTTTGAAATGGTTTTTTAATGGATTCATTATTTGAATATCCTAAAATGTTATATTGTGATTGAAATGTGGAAATATTATGTTTCCTTTATTCATGTTTTATGTGATACAATTATGTTATGGTTCTTGGGCATTGTTATGAAGAACGGGTGGTTCCGTGATAAACTAAGGGTGGGTGAGCCCGATATAGCTCTCCAATGCATTGGGTAACGCGAAGGAGTGAAACGTTAAGGTTTCTCCGAAGAGATATAGGGAATATACTGTGATGGGTATTCCAAACATAACCAAGAGGGTTACTCCCTACGTAATCATGTTATGAATGCCTCAAGTTACCTTTTTGTCTTTTGATTTCTATGATTTATTCATTGTTTGATGAGGTATGAAAGTGCCTTTGTTTTATGGGTAAAGTATGATTTCATTCTTATGTATATATGAACTCATGTTTCCTTTCCATATTTTTATAACCCTTACTGAGCTTTTTATGCTCATCCCAAGTTTTTGAAATGTTTTTCATAGGTCAAGGGAAAGGTACATGATGTGATGATAGTGTCAAGGATGTGTCAAGAAAGAATATGTGTTTGATTTTAAATAGGTTTCTGTTGATGGGATGAATGAATATTGTCTTTTATGTAACCACTTTGTTTAAATGTCGAATGTAATGAATGTTTCATGATCTAATTCTCTAAAAATCTAAACCTGAAAAGATCTTCAATGTGTAATCTTGTAATAACTCAAGATTAAGTAAGGTTTAAGGCTGGGGCCTTATAGTTTATCTAGTGTTGGGTTCTATTTTCAATATATATTTCTACATATGGGTATTCTAATTTAAATTGATATTTACTCAGTTTTTTTAAAGTTACTTCTATTTTAGTGTGCACCAGTATGCCCCGGAGAGATATTCTGTGAATTCCAAAAGAAGATGTTGGTGATGATCCAAAAGGAAATTGACTAGTAGAATAGAATCACAGAAATACTATTATACAACTATTTTGTGTTGATCGTAACATACCACCAGTTTTGAATGTGGTTGTTGAGGTACAACCAAGAGATGGAGTAGAGAGAGATCGATTGAGGGATTGAATGTACGAGATGCTTCCACCCTTTAATTGAATGAATAAATCTCCTGATGTGAGGAAATTATGGACATGGTCCATCAAATATTTGACATCCTAGTGACACCTGCAAATATAATGGTTGAGTTTGCAACATTCTGGCTTCATATTTTCATTATGGGATGGTGGGATTCCATTGTCTAGGATGGCAGACATGTAGACATGATTTGTAAGGGTTTTAAAACCTTATTCTTCTTGATGTTTTATTAAGACTCCTAGATATTGGATAAGTCTATATATTTATTTCATTGTCATAATGGAGTGCATTCAATGTCTTAATACACAAATTTGTTTGATGAGATTTTCCATTTTTATCCAGATGTGGTAAATATTAACCAGTTGAAGGCTCAGAAGTACATATAGTGTTGGAAACTGTATATTAGATCATATGTGTTTATTTTAAATATATAAACATATGTAGAGATATAAGATATATCTATGATTGAATATATTAAAATAAAAGTAAAGGTTATGTTTTCCACCTATTTTCTTCTATCTAGTGGAAGCTTTAGTGGCACACATTGGAAGAATAGGATGTGGATGTATCATCACAGAAGTGGTGGAGGTGGATATCAACAACGAGCCTCCTCTACCCCAACTACAATAGCTTGTTCTATGCCTCTTACTTATTATCCATGTGGAAAGGTCAAATATTCAAGGCATTCATTTCCAATTTTCATGATGAAATCCAACAAATATGGATGTGATGGTCATTTAAAACACTTCTTTCATTAACTGAATATTCCTTGTTATTTTTTAGATTCGTTGTCTTGAAAGGCTACTATGGTGTAGTTAGAAGCTTAAAAGACTATAAGTATCCATCCATAGTCTTCTAAAGGGAAGAACATTCAGGCATTATATGAGTAACTATTGGAAATCAATGTAGGTCCAGAAAATTCTAGAGGTATTGTAATTATTTCATATCTATTAGTTATTAATTTATTTGATACTGGTGCCTCCCAGTCATTTATCTCTCCTCGTTTTGTGGGAATTATTAAACAAGAAATAGAACATATGACTTTTATATTGGATTTAGTGACATATCTTGGTAAGAGGAAAAAGTAGGTTTTTCAGTGTCCTTTCTTATTGTTAATGATAGAAAATAAAAATTTGTTCTAGGGTATTCTCAATATCGATCTCGATCTATTTGATTTTATAATCAGTACATATTTTTTTGTTCATCATCAAGGTGAGATTGATTGTTATCATCAGCATGTTTCTTTAAATTCTAACTATGGGATATCTCATCTGTTTCATGGGGAGTGGGACGTGACGACTAGTCATGTAGGACATTCCCACATAGACTCAAGAGTTCGTTGTTGGTTGTACTAATTTTGTATGATGAGGATTGTCCCATTATTGATCTTTCTATTTTTGTTTATGACTTTCCTAATTTTTTCCAAGATGGAATCTCTAATCTTCCTCTAGATATATAGATAGATTTTATGGTAAACCTGGTCCCAGGTACACAGCTGATATTGATACATTGTTCTCTTTTCTCACTAGTGGAGTTAAAAGATCTCAACATTCAGTTGGATGACCTGTTAGAAAAATGAGTTGTTTTCCCCGATGTTTCTCCTTCAGTAGCCCACATTCTCTTTACCAAGAAGGAAGATTGATCACTTCAATGGTTTTTGGATAATCCAATGTGGAATATGGTAAAACATAAGAACATATATTATTTTCCTTGTGTAGATGACTTGTTTGATTATATGAAGTGGAAAAGTAGTTTTCAAATAATATTCTTCTGTTGGGTAATCATCAACTCAGTATTTGAAAGTCTAATATACTGAAGATTGATTTTAGTAGTATGTATGGCCATTATGATTATCTTGTAATGATTTTTTGACTAAATAATGCTCATGTAGTTTTTATTCCATTATTTAATTAGATATTCCATCAATAGCATGACAAAATTGATGTACTGTTCATGGTTGATATTTATTTTTATTTGAAATACGAGTGTGAGAACGAGAACAATCTGTGTTCGGTTCTAGAAATTCCCCAAAGTCACTATTTTTATTGAAATATTTCAATGATTAGTTTTTAGATTCATGAATTAATGTATTAAGACAACAAAATTTCTAAACATGGCATGCTAGTTGATCCAAAGAAGGTAATTATTTTCTTTTCATGGAATGATATTAATAATTTCATTGAGATAAAGTTTTTATGTGGTCCTACTGGATAATACCAAAAAATTTAATGATTTCTCGAATATATATTCACCTGTGAATATTGATACTAGGAAAGAGGAGAAATTAACATGTGATTCCAAGTATCATTCTCCTTTTGAATAACTGAAATAAATTCTAGCACCATATCCTTTTCCCATATTACATTATCTTAGTAAGGGGAATATGGTGTTTTCTGATGCTTTTTGTTCTTGTTTGTAAAATGTTACTTTATATGATGACAATATGGTAGATTAAGTCTCTCATAAATTTTTTCTGCATGATAAGAATTAACCCACTCTTAAATTAGATAATTATTTAATGCTAAATGAACATAAATTTTGAGGGAAGTATCATTTTGGGGATATTTTCTTGGTATTTTATGGTCATAAGATTCTATGCTATGTCTCTTCTTGGAATTATTTGAATCTCATATAGAGATGATCAGTAGAATAGCTTCAGATAATTGAATTCAATACCGCCTACATTATAGGGATGGAGAATGTCATTTCAAATTCCATTTTCAGGAATATACCATTGCAGGATGTTCTAGAATTTAAGGAGGATTGGAACCTTATGAGGATGTTTTTATCAAGTTTACAAGGATTACCAAGAGGATGGTTCAGGTATGGTTCTGACTAGTATTCATTTATCATCATCTATCTTACAGTTTAATTTGAAAATTATGTAATTTGATGATGTGTTTACTAAAATATGAGATTTCCTTTACGCTGGGGAGTCCTTTTCTTGTTGGTCTCTCTCTTTAGATGGAATGCTTCACATTGAGAAGCAGGTTTTCACCCAAGTATCTATGAGGAATATTGTCTTCTATAATTATTATATCTCTTTTTTTTCAATTAATCTATGAATAATGAAAATGTGAAATAACATGATACGATTTTTCTAGTTGTTGTATATAATGTGTGACATTGCGAATTATGTGTCACGATGTAACACCAACCAATGGATAATGGTAGAGAACATGAAATCCCCTGGTTTGCATCAGCCGCACCTAGTGCTTTAGGAAATGGGACATGGTATCCATGGAATGTTTTGTTGGATTAACATAGACTACCCATGGGGGAAATGCTATCTGGGTAGTCTTTGATCGGTTGAAAATGTATGCTCATTTTATTATGATCAGGGATAACACTCTAGTTGAAAATATGGGTAAGCTGTATGTGTTGAAAATTGAACGGTTACAATGGAGTCCATATTTCTTTGGATTTGATAGGGATCCTAGGTTTAACTCAAGATTCTAGAGGAGTCTCTAAGAGGAAATGGGAACTCTGGTCATGTTGATCACTACTTACCATTCATAGATAGACAGTCACATAGAGCATGTGATTCATATCCTGGAGGATAGTGTATGTTCCTATGTAATGGATTTTGGTTTATCATTGGATATCAATATATGAATGGTTTTGTTTTTATACAACAATAGTTATCAGTCATGGATATGAATGGATCCCATCGAGTCATTGTACAGTCTTCATTGTATATCACCTCATTGTTGGAATAAGGTGGGTAAAGTATCATTAGTTGGTGCAAGTTTGTTTTAGGATACCTCATTGAAGATTTATTATGTTATTAAAAATCTAGTTATAAATGAGAGAAAAATGTATTCTGATAAGAGACATAATCTAATGGAGTTTTCCATTGGTGACTGGGTTTTCTTGATCATTTCTCCTTGGTTGGGTCAACTTCATCTTAGAAATAGAAAAGGTTGTCTATGAGATATGTCAGAGTGTTTGAGGTCGCTGAGCGTCATGGGAAGGATTTTTATTAGTTAGGATTTCCATTTTAGTTGATAGATATTCATTACATTTTCTGAATATATCAACATTGGATGTACCATCCTAATCCTGCTCACATTCAGAGTTGCAAATTAATTGAGAAAGAGTTAGATGTTTTTGTTTCAGCGAAACCAGATGATATCATTGGCTCTCAAGTGAATGTATTGTGTGGGAATTATATTCTACTGGTCTGAGTATTTTGGAAACATAGACCACATTCAGATGAATCATGTGAACATGTGTCCTTGATGGGGGAGGAATGGCTTTATACTATTCTAGGTATTGCATCTTCCATATGACTTCTTAAGGATGAAAATTCTTTAGGGTGGGCTTTCTGTAACATCCCATTACTGATCTATTAGATATATCTATGACCTTAATATGATTTCCTTTTCTCATTGACAATATTGAGAGGATAAGGAATGGGGAGGATACTAATAATGTTGAATTCATAGATTGGTTGGACTCTGTTCATTAACCAGTCTATAGCCTGCAGAATGATTTTGTGCACTGTGACTATGTTAAATGATTTATAAGAGATTCTGGATGAGTACCATGAAGGGATTCACTTTTTCAAAGGTTACATGAAACGATAAACTTTAACATGTCATGAGTTAATAAAATGTTAGTTTTTTAATATTAGGTTATGTATTTTTCATCAAACATGAACGACATGTATTTCACGGCATGTAAAGGAGTTACACGACCTAGAATTCCCTGACTAATGAAATTTTTGGGCATTATTCAGATTTTGGTTTTCCATTCGACTCATATTCCAACTTTTCTCTTGACCCAGGGTTCCTCTTTAATGATTTTTGGAGTCATTGTTCCATCCCAATCGATTTGTTTGACAATATTTCTTTGTTTTGGTTTATGTGTGTCTATTCAGGTGATTAATCTTTATACTTATTAATTAAAATTTACCACGGTAGTTCCCTTGGATTGTGTTATTTGATTTTTTGGTCATATTTGGTGTTTCATCATGTCTTAATCTAAATATGCTATGTGATCTCATTATGGAGGCCATTATTTTGTTTTTCTTGGTTCATCAGGAATTCATTCTTGATTTATGTGGTACTTATTCTCCTCAATGGCCATGTTTATTTACAAGATTGATTATGAGATGTGTTAATTAGATACTAGGTCCCTTGTTGACTTTTTTTGCTATTCATTTTTGGTGAATCCCATTGTGGGCATGTGAGACCTGATTTCTGTTGTAGGTGGTTCTATCTCAAGCATAGGACAAGGAACCCTCTTATTCATGTTTTATAAACACATTCTTACAAGGAATTGGAATGATTGTTTTAGTTGTGTATAAAATAGTATCGAAATAGATCTTCTTTTTTCCTAGATGTTGATAAATGGATGAATGGGGTTTTCAAAGCATTTAAATGGAAATGTTAAATGGTTTTGAAATCATTTTCAATGAATTGAATGAATTTTTAAAATGAGCTAATGGGTTACATTGAGTACATTGAATGAAGGTTCATATTGAATCCATTATTAGTTTTTTTTTTGATTACTATGAGGTTTTCTCATAGGGATTTCCTATGTTTCTACGGTTTTTCATTTTATGGGACTAATATTGAAATTTTTGGGGGCTTTACTCATGTGGTATTCCTCACCTTCAATGTCTTGTGTTTGGGGAACCAAATTGTGCAGTTGATTGATTATCGTATGAGTAGTCTTATAGTCTAACCTATAGTGATTGTAGTTACTGATACTTATTCTTATATTTTTTGTTTTTGGTTTTTTTGTAATATCCTTAATATGAATGTTTTTTCTTGTGAATAAGGTCATGACCCGACCCTACCAGTCTCAAGCCGCAACTACCCTTGGCCCGCCTCTATAGGCCAGGGGCTAGCGACTAGCACCGAAGGTGTAACGATATAAATAGAACAAGTAATGTTCTGAAAAGTTCTGACAAGATAACTGGACATAAAAAATGAAAAAACACATGCCCAAACCAAATGGTTCCACAATCCTTCAACGGATAAATGAAAGTAAACAGAAGGTGATTCTCACACCTGAATGTCCTACTTTGACCACTGAATGCATCCCATGCTCTAATGACCTCTACACTCCTCCATAGTCTCGATTGATCTGTCCATCATCTGCAAGGGAACACAAAGTGATGGAAAAGCCCAAGAATGTGTGAGTATAAAGATACTCATTAGGATTCCCCAAATGTTTGAGGGAAAAAAGGAGGCTCCAAAATGGTGTGTCGTAGAAAAAACAAGGATCAATGAAAGAGTATAGTAAATAGAGAGTATCTCAACCCAAAAAAAATAATGTAGAATCATCCATCCAAGAGGATCTAGACACGGAAATCGCGTAGAATACCCTGCGTGTCTTCTCCCATCCTATAAGGAAAGTAACTGAACCCAAGTAGTGGGATCAAAAGTACGATGTGTATATATAAATTTATTCCCAAAAAGAAACTCAAACGAGTATATAAGGGGATGTCAATCTCCATGCTCAGCCTAGGAAAAGTCGCCAATAGTTATAAGGATATCTATCACTAATGTCCAACAGTCCCATATGAAAAATTTGTCACATCGCTGAACCGTACAATCAAGGGTCCCGCTCCGGTAATCACGAAGAAAAGACACTGACTAGCCTCATAAAAAGGACTGTCTGAAACAAGTCATTAGGTAACCCAATACCCTGCCCAGCTGGAGGGTAAACCCTAAGAATTCGTGAGGTAACCTACTGCCCAGCTCCACTGGACGGTAAGCTTGTCAGGTAACCCACATCCCATCCTAGCCAGTGGGTAAACAATAAGGTCAACAGGTAACCCACTGCCCAACTTCGCTACAGGGTAATCCCTATGGTCAACGGGTAAACCACTGGCTAGCCTCACTGGAGGGTAAACCCTAAGTTCAAAGGGTATCGCACTACCCAGCCCCACTGGATTGTAAATCATAAGCGATGTGGGTTAACCCACTACCAAACCCTACTGGAGGTTGAACCCGAAACTAGTCCGATAACACTGCATTGTCTATTCCATCGCTGGATGTCACTAACATCGCTACTATGTGTTGGTTTAGAGTATGTGAATGGAACCTCCGACCAACGCCCTTTCATGTTTCCCCATTAAATGAGATCTCGAAAAAGGCTCCGCTCACCCAACTGATTACACCGTTGTAATCCTCGCGGAAAAACATGCGAGATAGACTGCTTACCAGCTGGAAATGGACACCCAAAGAAAAAATTATTCAACACCGCTTTATGCCCATACGATGTCTCGTGGGACCCACACCTCGGTCCCAAAAGAGGACGGACAAACTACACTATTGCGATACTCTTGGAAAAACATGCCAAAACAACTACTCATTCGCCCTGAATGGACGTCTGATGAAAAAGGCATAGTACGCTGCACACAACATAAAAGACGGCACGTGGGGCCCACAGATCAACTCTGGCTTCAATGCCTGAAATAACCCTGTTCAACTTTTCCTCGATTCCAGGGTCACAACCCCACCGACGGTGCCTTAAACGGACACCGGATAGAGAAGATGTATCTCCCCATGTTATACATAAGGGGCCCTATGTGGCCCACACCTCGACCCCAAAACACGTTACACAGATCGCACCATCTTGTTCCTTTCAGATAACCTCAAGGCATAGGATATTCATTGGCCCTAAACGGACTTATGAAGCATTAGTCGTAAAAATGCAGCATACATCTGAAATCCACCTCATGGGGCCCAAGGCTTGGGCCCGAATTTAGGTGGGCGGATTGCGTCGTCACAATCCCCTCGGAAGAACACTCGGAAACAAGTACTCAAACACCCCAAATTGATTTTGGGTGAAAAAGTGACATTTCACTGGAAAATGCGTGAACAAAGCCCTATGGGGTCGGCAACTTTTCTTCAACCCGAACTATTTAGAAAGCATCTCAAAAAGCCTGCACGAGGACTGGTGTCTCGCTACCTCTGACGGCACGTCAATCAGACATCCCAAGCCATAGTTAGGTTCGATGCAAGAATAATTAATTACTTAAATAATTAATTAATTAATCAAATTAAGCATTTCATGCGGCTGAGCAATGAAACTAAATCGCAAGGGTTCTGAACAATCTTTGGAAGTACCATCTGTACTGCAGTGCCACAGTTCCTCTGATGGCTTGTAAAATGGATGTCCGACTCGTGAATACGTCAATTGCAAACTTTAATAAGAATTTAATATTTTTAGATTAAATCATTTCTAGTCACTCACCCTTGGGGGCAGAACCAAAAAAAATCATGAAAATAAATTCAAAAGTCTGTCTCGATGAGGCGATCCCACAACCGCTGACAGCGCCTCAAATGGACACGCCGTTTAAAAGTTATGGCCCCATGAACAAAAGGGGCCAAAAAATTGGCCGGTCCAGACCGCCAGACCGCAGCCCAACCATGGGTCCGGTCCATCTCCCTACGCCCCGTCCAAAAACACACCGGACCCCTCAGGTCTGGTTCCATTAAAATGACCAGGGAACTGGCCGGTCTTTGCTTTGCGCCGCACCAGTAGGACCCGTGTATTGTGGTTCATTGTCCACCCCCCCCCCCCGAGTTCAGCACCTTGTGGTTTCTTCCCGACCGCGACAGGCTTCTCGCACCGCAGCTTCCTGGCCTCCCCGCGGGCCGAGCACCCCGCCACAAGCTAGACACCTGCGACACAGCCGCTCAGGCTCCCCGCTCTGCCATGCCAGCAGCTGCCTTCGCCCGGCCTTGCTCGACCGATGACTAGACCCTTCACCTCCTCTCATCCACCAGCTGCCACACACCGACCCTACTCCACAAATTCTCGAGCCTCCGTCATGCCCCTAAATGCGATCACTGCGCCTCTGGCTCGCCCTCTGGCCACAACCCATTGCTGAAGCCAGACCTTCATCCGGTCAATCCAACGACTTTGGTGGTCAGAAAAAGTATCTAAAACGAGTTTCCAAATCATTTGTGTTGTATCTTCACAGAGCCGACCCTTACTCGTCGATCCATCACGGTTTTGGTGCATCTGAAAATTTGGATAAAGAATGCTCTAGAACATTATTTAAAATGGGGCACGTACGGTGGATATGTTCATTTGACCATCATCCGAATTCAAAAATTTTAGAATTTAAAATGACGTATTTGAAAAAAACTAAAGAAATTGATGATGGAGAGGAAAGTCAACTGAAAGCCTACCTCTAATCTGTCGTGCGACGTTGGCGGCATTTCCATGACGCTCCTTCTTCGATCTACCAAGGCTCCAGTAGAGGTCGCTCCTCGATTTGGTGAAGAACAACGATGAACTGTTGAGAGAGAGAGAGGGGGGAAAAGAGAGATAGATGGGAGAGAGAAGGTAGAACCTTGACTCCAAAGTACAATTTTTCTATTTTTAGAAAAATCCTCTCCCTGTAGAATCTGAAACTATTGTACCCTCTCATTTTCCATTCTGAGTCTTCATTCGAAAGATATTTGAAAAGGCCACACGTGATAAAAAAATCACTAAGTCATTATTTCAAAATTATGATTTTCCCCTAGGAGAAATTTCTCACAGTAGGCCCACGCCCACAACTTTTACACCCCGCCTAGGGTAAAAGGCATGCTCTGGATGAAACTTTTCCCTCATATTTCCGATATAAGCTAGCGTTTAGGAGAAAACACTTCCCTCCCATGTGCATATTATAAAAAACTTAATATTTTTATAAAATTTATTTTGGGTACACCAAGCCTCAGAATCGCACATCGTCTCAGCTCCTTGCACCAGAAATATATGTAGAAATATTCCAATGTCATAAAGGGAAAAAACTGGGACTCTACAAATTATGGTATGGAAATTGTTCACCGAAATTGATATACCTACAGTTGTTTTACAATAGTAAAAAAAGTAAAATGATGACAATTTTTTCTATAAAATGTATTTTCTTCTTATCTTTCCATGTTTTATTTTAAAATGAGCATTCATGAATTGCTATGCAAATACCTATTATTGAAAAAGATGGTGGTATACGACTAATAATGTTAGATCACACCATGTACACCTATTCAGTGCTGCATAAAACTTCGTATATCATTGGTTGTAGGGGATGGAAAGGTGCCACATTGAGTCATCGTGTTTTTATGTTAGTTGGGTTGGGTTGATGGTGGGATTTTGTACACACTATCACATGGAGTAGATTCTTGGTTCTTGTCCATTATAGTTGGAGTTTTTATTTGAGGATTTGGATACTTTTATAGTTGTTTTTTTACATTTTCTTCTTTATGTTGTGGAATATATTTAATACAGATCCACTATTTCATTATTTTCATGATGTATATTTTCCTTCTGTTTGTTTAGTGTTTGTTAAATCATTCCCTCAGGTTTATTGTTTGATGATTAGGTTCTTTTTTGCAGCCTGTTGGGATCAGAAATTCCCATTTTGTATGTGTGAATTATGTAAGGTTCCATGTTTTAGTGTAATCTGGGTCAGTTTGATATAGTTAACATCATAGTTTACTCATAAATATTTGAAAACATTTTTTAAAAAACTAAATAATTTCCCTATATTTAAGGTTAATCTATACAATTTAACCCAAACAATTCACTACACATGTTCTCCCACAAAACATGAAGGTATAAATGTTAGTTTAAACCGTTATGTTACTATTTACCATAAAAAATGGAATAATCACATCACACATAATAATTCCAAAAATTTAAAAATTAAATCCTATATTCTAATAAGTGTATGAAAAAAAACTAATATAAGAAATTATTGTTTGGGTGTGACTATTCCCCCCCCAAATTACATTATTCCCCTAGAATATCTTAATATAAAATATTAATCAATGGAAAAAATGGGGATCAAATCCATGATCAATGAAAAACCTCAAGATAAATACGAAATCTATGAAAAAATATATAAAATTCAAAATTAACTATCCCTTGGTCTAATTTTAGACATGGTTGACAGATTAGATTAATTCATTCAATCATAAATCATACACTAAAACAGAAAAGGGGATTTCATTTTGTGGAATAAAAACCATATTTAGAACTACTATAATACATTATTTCTCACAAAAAAACCAATTACTCATCATGGTTTGAAATAAAATAAGAGACCCATCTAAATTAAAAAGGAAGATCACATTTAAATGTGATTTTATTAAACTTCTACTAATTGGGTTCCCAAATAACCTAGATGAGAATCTGTCAACAACATAAATAACACTCATAATTAATTTTTTATTGTTTATAAAAACTAGAAATAGGTATAATAAAAAAAAGAGGCTCAATGATATCATAAAAATTAAATACTTGGTAGTGTTACACAAATTTATTAATGATTGACTTTATCTTATAAATTATAAATAAGAATATGTTGAAATATTAATTGCATAATAAATAATTCCTCATGTATCTTTTTGTTAGTTTTATTTCTGTTTGTATGAACATAGTGATATCACCGAAAGATAAATCTAGTTCTAAATTTCTTATTTATTACAAAATTTAAAACCCTTTGTATATGAACAAAATCTCTAACACTATGGTTGGACTTAGAAGCTTCTTAATTTGAACTCTTCTTTTGTCATATCTTATAACACTAATGGAATATCAGGTAAATACTCTTGATATAATAAAATTAGAATTATTGATATTGACTCTTTATTCAACTACCAATCTAATAAGACATAATTAACATCATATTTACACTATTATTATTCCATTCACCATCCCTATGAATGGATGGAATATTAAACATCGAGGGTTCACTAGATGTAATTGTCTTGATTCTAATAGCCCATTTCACTACATCAACATAAGAAATTATGTTGATTAATGAAACCTTATGTTATATATTGGAATTAAAATCTATTCAAAAAAATTTATACATTAATGATTCATGCAAGGAAAACTCATAGAGATATGTTACATGTCCCAAAAAATAATGTGTTTAATCTGATATTGATTTTTTATTTTTCTCTAGACGTTGAAATTACATTCCATTATGAACTTTTATGTTATTAATGACGTATAATTGAATGTAAAATTACATAAAACCTTCCAATTCAAGCTCATTATTTGGATTAGAACAAATCATGGGCCTCCACAACTTCAATCTTTTCCATTAATGTAGAAACAAAGATACCATATGCTTAAGAGGCTCCTGGAGGATAGGAATTTGTAAATATTTTTAATTTATAACAACCAATAAACCATTTAATTATATTATATATCCTCATGGAAGATAGGAGGCATGTGGTTTTTATAATCATAAAATTATCATTTATGATGATTGTGATAATTAAGACCACTATTTCATATAGTGAGAGCATATAGAACACCTTACTCAAATATATAATGACTGGCCATAGGGATTTGTTATGGATAACCACTCACATACCACTATTAGAGTTCCATAATTACTTGTTTGAGATGTACTCTAAAATAATTTTAATTCAATTTATAATTGATATAATCATCAACATTCAAAACGCCATAAAACAAAAAGGTAAACAGTTGAATCAATATTAAAATATCTAGAAAAACTACATACCCTAAAATAAAACCCATTAATTCCATATTGAAATTAAAAATATATGAATATCATCCAATTATTCCATTAAAATTATTAAAAAACCCTATAAAAAATAAGTTCATAAATACATATTTTAAACAAATTTTCTACAATTACCCACAAATGTATAATAATATCTCAAAATAATTAAAATTTTATACCTGAAATAATTTTACAAAATCAGAACTTAAAACAACATCTAATATTTGATGAAATGATTAGACTATTGTAGCATACAATCCCTCCAAAATATAAGAAATATATCCCCCAGAAAAAAAATTTAACCATTTTAAATTGAAGAAAAAAATATACATGTAACAAATCAAGATATCTCGAATCAATAATATAATAGAGTAAAAACTGTTTTGGATACCTACGAATCAAAAATGAATTAGAAAATTAAAATTGTGTGTGGTTTGGATGCTGGATTTAAAAAACCATTCACTAACAATGTTATATCCACTAAAAATTACTAATAATGTGATGTGTGGTCTATGATGTTTTTTGAAACCATTAAAAATAACATTGTGACCCAAGGATGTGTTAAATATTCAATCCAATTAGTGGTTATTCTCGAAAAACTAATAAATATTTTATAAAAATAAAAAACACAAATAGATTCAAAACTACTCAATAATAATTGATACCAATTCTTGAATCAAGGAAACACACTTCCTAATAAACCATTCTAACTAAAAGGTCAATATGAAATGTGTTATACAAAAAAATTGTTGTCTCTATGTCTTACAGTCCAAAAATATTATCTCTTACATCCCCTGACCCACTTAATAATAAATAACAATAACCCAGAACTTGTACATTATCCCACGCCTGACAAGTACAATAGTTCATTCTTGAATGTCATGGGAAGGAACATAGTGTTTGGGAATCAATAAATAGATCATTTGGAATGATTTTACATGATAAATTTAATAATAAAATGTAGACTTCCTAAGGGAATTCCTACGTGACCTTCCCATAAATTACAGAGACATGTATATAAAATAAGTAGTTACCAACAATATGCTAAGAAGTATTTAAAATTAAAATATAACACAATATAAAAAAGAGAACAAAAGAACATAATCAACGAATATAAAAAATAATTTATAAGAATTACAGTGAAAACAAACATATACTTGGAAGATCCTGAATGTATATAATGATGTTACTTGATATATATGATTAATTGAATGCTAAAAAAATAAATACTATAAACATCATGAATATCCAACACCATGTTTCTGGGGAACATCCTTACCTCCTACCTCCAATACCAATAAACTATAAATCGCAAGGAAAATATTTTGTATCCATCCCAACCAAGTAATATAAAATGTATGATAATACATTACCAATTTGATACCTCTCTACTCTCTAGTAATCATTTTTTTAAAACCATTTCATTATATTTTTGAAATAAATCTATTTATAATCATTATCGTGTACACTCTCTTGAAAAATATGTGGGTGATAAAAAATCTCAAGTGTTCCTCTTCATATACTAGAGACCGCTGAAAAAAGATACAATGTGTAACAATGAGGATATTAACTGACACCTAAGATTAAAAAACATCAACATAAATAACCAAATATAATACATAACAATTCATCAATATATATATAATAATAAGAAAATTTATTCCAATGAAAAAATAAGATATAGGTTATGGGTATACAATCCACCTCCTCACCCACTATGTTGGCTATACATATAAAAAAATATAATAGATGTGATACTACCAACCATGAGCATCAACTAATCCAAATATCTATATCCACTCGAGATACTCCTTCCGGATAAGGAAAAAATAATCCACTTTTTTACCATATCATGTGATCATTAAGAACAACTTTGGTACCATAGTGTTATGGATTCCCAATAAGTGTACTTCTAAAACTCAATTGGCCTCCATTAAAAGATTCCCAACCCGAACTAGTAGAGTAGTGAATATAAATGTTATATGATGAGAATAATAAATTAATAACTAAAGATTAATATATAACTCAATGACCATCCTTTAGAAATATGGAATCACATTAGATTGAATATAGCTACTTATAATAGTGATGTAATGTCATTGAGGACAATTAACTACCCGAGGAAATATAACCATACATAAACTAGGGAATCCACACAAGGTAAGTATACCCATACTAGGAACCAATAAAACTAACATCTCCTCATCTAGAAGCATATTGGTATAATACACCCCACTAGGAATCATATAATATCATCAGGAATCATAGGGCATACTACACCGACTAGGAATCAATTTAAATATTTCACACCTAGGAGAAATATATCCATTCATGGATCCAACATCGTATATGTGAGTAATCCAACATCCTAGAACCATAAAACATAAAACTAGATCCTAAACCCTCCACATAACAATATCCAAAATCATACACCAATGTTTAATCAAAATTTAACACCCATATATCATTGTATAAAAAGAACACTATGTTATATTTTATATACAACACCTAATGACATGCTTAAAATGCAATGTGGTTCTCGATTAAAATATTATCTTTATATCCAAAACATTAGGTGAGAGGCTCTAATCATGAGAAAAATATTACCATATATATACATATATATAGGTATTACTCATTACAAATGTACTGATTAAATCCTTGAAAATTCAATATAATATATTATTTTATATAATTAAATATAATATACTTCAAGAAAACTAATTTATATGTGAAAATATTTTCCTGAAAAACAATTTATATATTCATCACAGAGAAATGTTTTTACCGAAAATATAGATAAAACTTTTTAGAAAATAAATTAACATCAATCTCATGGTGGTCACTAGATGTGGAAAATAATTAAATCATTTTACACTTCCATAATACATTTTCTTCAAAAATTGTATTTCTTGTTTTTTATATATGAGTATGTTGATTAATTTGTGGCACTTTTAAAAAAACTATTAGAAAAAATGGGAATAAATTTTTAAATAAATATATCAAAATAATCTTTAATATTTATTTATTATTCTAAATATATGGATTTTTTGGATGAATAGTTAAAAATTGAATTTTTATAAAAAAAATGTAATACCATTACATTTAATCGAACTAGAATTAATGCCCAATATTTTATGGATTTTTTAAAAATATCATTGGATTATTTTAAAACATAAGAAAACTAAATCCATGACTATCAATATTATACAAGAGTTTGGATGAAAATATTCCTTACTCTTAAAAGTATATTTTTCTAAAAACTAATTTTTTAAGCTTTATGAACTTATATTAAAATTAGTTGTAACAACATATGAAAATTAAATCAATGAAAATAGATTA
Source organism: Viscum album (assembly GCA_963277665.1). Taxonomy (NCBI): domain Eukaryota; kingdom Viridiplantae; phylum Streptophyta; class Magnoliopsida; order Santalales; family Viscaceae; genus Viscum; species Viscum album. The sequence goes on from OY728151.1 coordinate 1,424,274,483, forward strand.
CATGGTTTCAAATATAATATTAAAATTATTTAAAAATTTCACATTCCTTTATAATAATGAATTGTAACCATGATAAATGTTTATCATCATGGTAATTTTTAAAATCAGTAAAATGGGGTTAATAATTTGGGAAAAGTTGAAAAATCAATCCTATAATTTATATTAATTCATTACATTAGTTAATTTATGACATAAAAATATTATATAATATAATAATGAAATTCTATGTCATTTATTTTTTATTGTGTGCTTAATATTATTTTATGAAAATAGTTTTTACAAAATTTCACTATCTCACATATTATAATTTAGTGATATAGTTATCAATAAAAAAGTTCTATTAACAAATATATGTGATACAATTGATTATTAATAAACTATATTAATGATATATAATTAATTTTTTATTTTTTATTAATTGTACAATTACATTAAATGCTAAAACAATACCAATTCAGGTCTACTGTAATTAGTAGAAACATTAAGAAAACGATTTTAAAAAAAGTAAAAGTAATGTTTTTATATATATATTTTATTATTAGAAAAATTAATTTGATAATTAATAGTGATATTTTATGGTGAATTTATTTAAATTAAAATTCATTAATTATATTATTTCTTATAAATTCATGTTGTGTTAATTTTAAGAAAATGACATTAAATGATATTTAATGTCTATAAATTATTTTAAAATTACAAAGAAATATTAAAAATAACATTATAACACATTTTTATGTTATATTTTATGTTCTCTCATTAATGGTCAAATTATGTTCAACTTTTTATTTTTAAAATTACATTCATAAATATTATATATTGAAAAATGAGTATCCTCGGTTAAGGTTTAATTATTTAATGATGATGTTAAACTAAATGATAAGGTTCAAAATTACACCAAAACTTGTGTAAATATTAATTTTTAAATCTCTTTGACCATAACCTCATTATAATTAATAATATTGAATAATATTTCCCTTTTAAATTAATTCAAAAAATATTATATTTTGTTATTTCATATATTTACTAGACTTCCACCCACCTCACTAATAAAAGGGTATATCCTCTAGTCTTTATCTCACATATCATGATCAATGTATTTCTATCATGGTATACCAAAATCCATTCAACACTTCATCATTATTTTATATAGGTTCTAGTATCACAAAATCACCATCATAGACTATTTGATTTGTAATCCAATGTTGATTTTCCAAAGAAGACATATAACTCTTAATTGATTATTCCCATGTTAATTTCTTCTACCATCATATTATAATATTATATTACCACTATAATATTTTAAAATTTTCATAATACATAAACATAAATTAAATAATGTTGGAGTAACAACCCTTTATCATTCCTCGTTCCTTCTATTGAGAAATGAAAACGTCTCTCATGCATACTTGTGGACTAACACCACTATAAAGAAATGCGTATCATTTTTCAATAGCACCTAATAAAATTACAATTATAATGGATTCAGTGAATATATTCAATATTTATGAAATACTTATGATTATCAAAATATAATATGTTACATAGCTTCTTACCATTCCATCTTTTTTCAAATACCATAGTCGTTTGTGCATATTAGTCGACTACCACCACCATAAAGAAACCTGACTTTCTATCATGTCCTCGAACCATATATGGTTATAAAATTGTATTTCATTTATAATATTACAATAAATTTATGATTAATAATATATTTATATTTTATACAAAAATCATTTTGCCTTGGGGAACATATCATTGTTGTTTTGGGAATGTGAATAAGACACCATAAAAATGTAAAAGGTAAATATAACTTATTTAATAACAATTAAGTCATTTTAATAAATTAAATAAATGAATAATATTATTTAAATAAAAGTGAAAAATGTTTTTAAATCATTATTAAAATAATATTTTATCATTATTTTCGATTCTAAGAACATACTAAATAATTCCATGATTGAGGTAAGGGATTTATCGCCTCAATTACCTTTTAATGAGACTCATGTAATATTCACTAAATTTTCTGTTTTATGTCATGTCTACAATTATAGGAATATTTTTTTGGTCACACATATATTACATTTCATTTTTATTACAAATAATTTTCATGTTATTTATTTCATTGATATTTTGATTTAATAGTTCTCAATGTTTTAATTGATTTTTCATTAAAATGTAGTTTTAAATGTTTTAAAATATATTTTATCAATATACTATTCATTTTAAATCTTTCATGAGTGAAATTATATTTGATTTAGAGATTATTAAATTTAATTTATAACTTTTTTAATTTATTTACCATTGTTTAAAATGGAATCATTTCAACGATTTATTTCTTTGATATATTAATTATTAATGTAAAAGTATAAAATGTTTTTTAACACATACCATATGAATAATTTTCTCTACCATAGTTCCTTTATATTTAATTAAACATTTTTAACTTAACATTGTTATTTTAAATTTAAACAATTTTATAACCATTTTTAGAGTTCTTATTTAAAAGTACAATAGAATAAAAATATATATTTGTCATGTTTTCAGGGAAAGGTTTCCATTTTCATTTAAATGTAATATTCATTTGTTTAAAAATAAATAATGTTTTATTATGATATAATTGGTATATAGATTGATCCCAATATATACTAAAATTCTCCTGAAATATTATTGTTATATTTTTAATTAATTTACTAGGGGATATTTTGACATTTTTAAGATAGTTTCCAAAGATAATGAAAACTATATGTTGTATTATTATTCATCTGTTTCACATAATGAATATATTGGATATAATAAGTGAAATTTAGGGACATTTATAACAAATAAATAATGTATAGGGTCTCATGAGGAAAAATAGATTCAGTATTTGGAATGCGCCATACCTATTTATCTATGAAGTCTTAATTTGATACCATGAAGGTAAACTTTTGATATACTGTATTTTGAAATTAATTATTATGAGATCAATTATTTTTATCCATGAGAATATTTAAATTATACATTTACATAATTCATACTCATAATATTCAATATTTTTTAGGAAAATATATTAATTTCATATGTTTAGAAAATGTGCATATGATTGAAATGAAATTTCATGGTCTTCATTAGGTGAAACATTTATTAAAAAGGAAATTTAATCTTAAAAATAATTGATAAAATAATGATTAATTATTTTCAATTTATTTATTCTTAAAAAAAATATTAAAAACATTGAGAATGAAGTTGATTTTTTGAGTAAGTACATATTTATATTAAGACCATTGTTTACTATGTGAAAAGGGTAAACATTTTAAATGGTTTTCATCTTTTTCAATGAAAAATATGATATGATTTATTAATTTTTCACAAGTTGATATTTTTTCTCATCACAAATTTTGAAGTGGTTTTCTAATGTTATAAGGATGATTTGTAACTATACAATTACTAACCATCTATTATTGGGATTCACATTAAAAAAACAGAACATGTTCTGGATGAATCATTATTTTAAAATTTTAAACCCTATTTTTGGAGACAAATGTACATTATGTGAATGTCCCAACATATATTATAAGTATTTTATATATAAGGGTTTCATCATAATTTTATGAAACTCTAATCCAAAATTATCCACTAAATATAAGATAGTGAAACTATTGTTATAAATCATTTAATTATAGGTTATTTATATTTTATGTCATTATAGTTTGTATGAAATAAATGATTTGAAAAATTTAAAGGTTAGGATGATTGTTGAAATTAAGTTATAATTAGTCTATAACTGTAATGTTCAATATGTAATGGATAATAAAATTTATTTTTTTATGACACGAAAGTGTAATATAGATGATGAAATGGACTAAGGTATCTTTTTATATATCCTCTTATTAAGATGGATTATTATTATTTCATTTTGTATTGTCATAAATTTATTATTATGGGTTGAAAAGTTTATTTTAACCAAAAAAAACAAATTTATCATTTTATATGATGGAAAATCTAATATTGGTTCAAATAAACATCAAAAAGTGTTATGATTTTGAGGTAAAACACTTTTGGTTATACCTAACTAGATACCATGAGTTATTGTTAACAATATAAATCCTGGTGGATATTTATGATGAACAAAGAAATATAAAAAATTAATATTACCTTGATGTTTTTGTGATATAGATAATAATTTTATAATTAATCCAATTACAAAATTTAATGAATGTGAGAATATGGAGCTATAGAAATGTGTCAAAGTAGTAGAATATGTTTCAAATTTGTAAAAGGTGGGAATGTGTTAGAAAAAATCTAAGAACAATTGGTGAAATAATATGAAGGTAGTAAGAAAATATCATATTAAAAATGTTTATCATGAAAATATATTGTTATAGTGAGGAAAAAATATTATTCATAACATATAAAAAGTATAAATTTGTTTTTTATTTTTTGTTATGTTTAAATTGTAAAACATGATTAGACTGAGAATTATGAATATTAATACATGACTATTATTTAAAAACTAAGAAGAAAGTATTATGGATTATGATGGAAAATATTGGTCAATGTTGTATGAATTATTTTTAATGATTAATGTAGATAATTGTTTTCAAGAATTATGATGTAGTGGAAGTTTTTTAAGGATTTATTAATTTAACAATTAAAATATGTTTAATTTTATTAATACTATTTGGTTATATTATGTCATTGGGGTAGATTGGGATACAAATATTGAGTTTTATTATATTTTTGAGTGATATATACCCATTATGCTTACCATGTGTTTTAGTGAATATATTATTTTGAGAATTTTTTTATATTTTGTGTACTAAAGTGGAAATATATTGATAAAATTTCTGGATAATATGATATTTTATGTTGATGTAATAATTGATAGTGTTTACAAAAAATTTATGACATTTTGGTAACATATTATTCATTATATAGATAACCATGATATTGATAAATTATTGTTTTAGTAAGTGATTAAAGCTAATTTTTTGAATAAGTTATATAAATTTAAAACATTATACGATTAAGGTGTAAATGTAAATATTTTTATCTACTGATAGATTTTATTTTAAGAATAATATTCAGTATTATTCTATGAGAATATATTATTTTATATAGGCTTTATACTAGTTTAATATATTTCTAAAAAATTATATAATAATTTTTGGACTGTGATATTAGGGCCTATAAGTTTTTGGTATATTACTTAATGAGTTATTGATGATATTTGGAGATATATATTGTGTTGACCATTGATGAATATCTAAAAAAATCATCTAAATATTCTGGTTTCCTATTTTCCATTATATTATTTTAAGATTATTGAGGAGATGTATTTATATAATGATTTAAGGTGAACTGTGGGTGTCATTTATTGAGGTTTTGAGATTAATATATAATTTAATATATTGGTTATTATCATAGCCTATTCTAACCAATTATTTTTTTATGTAAATTGTCAAAAATAGTTTAAATTAAGTTTCATCTTATTATGGATCATGTTATCCATTGCATGTTGAGTTTAGTGGTTTAGGAATGAAAAATTCATCAATAATATTAATTATATGGATTATTTTATGACATAAAACATCAACCATTTCGAATCACAAATGAAGTTTGAAATCCCACATATCTTTTGGGAATCAAACCTGCGTTTATATTTCAATATAATTAGTATTTCAATGGTTAAATCATTTCTAAAATCTATTGGGTTATTTTGGTAATGAAATCCACAAATATCAATATAATATTATAGAAACTAAATTTCAAGTTTGATTCTTATAGAGGTATATTATTTTTTAAAATAATATTTTTCAGGATTAATATCTTGAATTTAATGTTCCCTAAAATATAACAATTTTATTTTTTACTATGTTATGTTATATTAATTTTAAGAAAGAATAAATTATTATTTTAAGGAAATAATTCGTTTTTTATTGTTTATAATTTAAAAAATATATATTTTAATTCTAAAAAGAATTGTATGTACAGTTATATGTACCACACACAATATAGATCTTAAAATGAAGTATGATATACTATTAAAATGAGATTTTTATAGACTAGATGATGGAATGGATGGGATAAAAAGGAGAAACTGAATTTTGAAATATATATAGAGAATTTTTCCTTGATACAAATGTACAAATAAATTCCATATTAAATAATGAGTAAATTTTATATAATATCATATAAGATTAAGGGATAGGTTTTTCATAAAATTGATCTTTATGCATAATGTATTTATAAAATATAAATAGAGTTAATTGCTATATATGAATGACATTAATGAAATTTAAATTTCACATATTCGATAAAATAAACTAACATTCATCTAATGGGAGTTACTAGATAAATAATAATTATAAATTCATTTTATACATTAAAAATTCATTTTCATCAATAAATTTTTTTTAGTGGAAATTATGATTAATTTCATCCACATTTAGAAATTATATTTCCAAAAATAGAAATCATTTTTTAAAATATTAATTTTAAAATATTATATGAATAACATTTTAATTTTTTTCTAAAAAAATATATTTTTTATTAAATAGTGAATAATACAGAATTTTCAAAGAAACTATGATTTATTTACTCTAAATAATTTCAATTTGGATGTTATATATAGTTTCATATTTTTTATAAATTCATAAAAATTTCATTTTATTAAACACAATTAAATTAATACCACTTGAAAAAAAATTATATATATATAAAATCATTTTTATTTATAAAATATGTATTTTTAAAAAAATTGATTTTCATTGCATTTCAAGTACTTATATTCAAATTAGTTTGTTACAAAATAATTAAAAAAATTATAATATAATTGATTAGTTATTTTGAATTAGAAAATAACAATTATATAATAATGCCAATTTCAGTTTTAGTCATAATTGATTGCGACAATGAAAAAGGTTTATCCGCATTGTAAAGGGTAAAATTGGTCAAAAAAAGGATAAAACAATGGAATAAGTTATAAAATTGAATCCTATACACGTTTTTTATAGGATTATTTATAATTGAATCAGGCTTTCTTAGAAAATATTTCAATTTTATGCCACATTCTCGGGATAATTAAATTTTTATGATTTTATGTAAAGAATAATTACAAAATGTAACTCTCTCTATCTTATATTCATTTCATTATATTATTATTTATAAAAATGGAATATTAATGTATAATTATTATAAAATTGATTATAAATAAACAATATATATGATATCGACATTTTTTTTAATATTTACTAATGGTACAATTACAAAAAATTCTTACATAAGGCTAATGAAACACATATTCAAGTAGTAGAAATATTATGTAAATGATTTTTTAAAAAATTATACTTATTTTTGGTTTATTTAAATAATGGTATTCTACAAATATTTTGGAAAATTTTATATATTTATATTTTTAAAAAAATTATATCTTTATTCCATAGTATTATTGACATAATTTATTTTATGATATTTGACATGTCATGAAAATTACATTAAATTATATTTAATGTTTAAAATTATTTATGTATTAAAAAATCAAAAAATCCAAATCATAACTCAATGGGGTGGGAAATTATTGAGGATATAATAATTTATTCTTGCATGTGAACAATTTACATTTTAACATTTCTCTCATGGCCCTTTAGGGTAGAAACAATTGTTACCGAAATTATGATTTAAATGAATAAAAAGGGGTTAAACTAAGAAATATGATTTAACAATCCACCTAAAAAAATATATATTTTAATGCTTGAATTTATTTTGAATTTAAACACTTTATATTGAAATATATATAGCTTTGAAACCATTTTACAAGATTTAAAAACTTATTATATATTACTATTTCATTTCATTACTAGATTTCCACCATCCACACTTAAAAAATTTTAAGTGGGATATTAATAAGGACCCTAATGAGACATTATGTTAAACCACTAATAATAAATACACAATGGAGGATTATAACTCTATTAATATGTATTTTCTTAATTTACTCAACAACACAAATAAATATAAGGATAATATTCCTAAAAAATATCAAATTATTAATTGAACTTCATAGAATACATGGATGTGGGGAATTAAAACTAAATGAGGGATACAAATGTTAGGAACCCTTTAAAAAAAAATCCAAAACCACACCCTCAATAATATACTATTTAACCATTACTGTAGTTTTTATGTGAATCTATTTCGTTAAGTAAGACTCTTTTTAAAAACCATAAAATACTCATTAGATTCCAACCATAATGTTAGAGACAAGAGGACAACAAATTTTGAATTTTTATATTTCCATCATTAATGTGGATTCAAATTTATAGTATATCATATGTGATCTATGAATTTTAACTTTTGGTATATAATATGATTCATTATGGTACATTTTTTTCATCCCATAAATGCATATTGGGAAACCTCTTGATATTTGGAAATGAGTCCATGTAAAGCCTCATCCATCCACTTTGATGATCCTCAAATCATGCGGCCTTGAATTTCCATCAAATTAGTCTCATTTATTATTGCTCCTTCCCCTTACCATGTTTTTTTATCCTCAAATCCCTAAATAATATTTTTTATTTCATCCACATTAGGGATTAATTGAAATAAAATAAAATATTCATTGAGATAATAAGGATGTAGTTGAAAGCTATATTTAATATTTGGAACCAACATTATTTGTATTAAATGGAATTATTAATAAATATATAAAAATAATATATATAAGATAAATATTTAAAATACTAGGTGGCCTTATGGGATATCAATGTGTTTTTTATAAAAAATATTAAATGATGACTGATTATTTCCTCACATGCATGCATATTGGGCCGCCTCATGATATTTTTAAATGAGTTCATGTAAAATTGCTTCCTTCCTCATTAATGATGCTCAAATCCTGAGGCCATGAATTTCAATGCCATTAGTCTAATATAATAATTTCCCTTCCCCTTACTATGCTTAGTTCATCATCAAATCCCCAAAAAATATATGTTCTTTCAACCTCATTAGTGATTAAGGAAATAAAATACAATATTAATTGAAATATTAAGGATATAGTTGACTGTTATATTTAATATTTGGATCCAACATGAATTTTATTAAATATAATTATCAATAAATATATATAACTAATATAGATATGTTAAATATTAAAAATATTGGGTGGCCTTTTCTATGATCTAGGTGTTTACGATAAAAAAATCACCATGTTTGACAAATGATTTTGTGAGAACTACTACCTAAATATTGTGAGATAATTTTTAAAAAATATTAAAAACTGGATGGAAATATCTATTATATGTATTTATTTTTATTATATATAGAAATTAATAAATCATATAAATATACTCTTGAAAGTTTATATGAGAAGAAAAGGTCAATCCATTTGATGTATTATTTATACAGTATTATAATGTATATTTTTAATTATGGGTATTTATTTTAATACTGATTCATGTCACTTAGTTAGTGGTACATCTTTACAATGTATCAATTATGATAATTCATAAAATATTTTTTTTAATAAATATATGGTATTATTGGAATTAATTACTTATTTATCTATAACATTGGAATAATAATAATATTTTAACTAATAATATTATAGTTATAATATGTTATATTGCTTAATTATAATTTTTCAGATTTTTTTCACACTAACGTTAATAAAATGGATATTTTTTTTGCGCCATGTGATAATCTAGTAATTTTAATCCTAACTAATATTTTATCATTTAAGTTAGCAATAGTAATATTATTAAAAATAATTTAAATAAAAAAAATTCATATAAGTAGTTATCGAAGACTCACTTGTGATACCCATAACCTGATACTAAAGTCATCCTCAGAGATATCACACTGTGTATTCTCAATAACAACATGATGGAAACATGTGTTTGGGTGTTACGAAATATATTATAAGGAATGATTTCAGCTTAAATGATGATAATAAGATGAGTAATTCATCCTAGATGCATGACATGAGATTCCCAAGAATCCAATATAACATAATATAAAATAAGTTCTTATAAGTAAAAGAAACATCCAAATAAGAAAAATAACAAAAAAAACACAATGGTAAAAAAATAAAGCTAAATAACAAATTCAAATAATATCAACATAATTAATGTCAAATTTAAATACAAAGACTAAAATAATCATGGATGAACAAAAATCAGACTATTATTGTGGTATGATACATATAATGAATAGAATACTAAAAAAAATAAATTATGTACCATAACAATATTCTAAAACCCACCACCATATTTTGGCAGAACACATTCACCATCCACCTCTAATTATACATAATAAAAAATATATGATCCCAACCTCCATAGAGGTATGACCCTCTTTAAATTTGGGTTTCAAACTCTTTTTTTGAATTAATTAATTTCTTCTTGTGAGTATGAGTGGAATCATGGGTGATCAGGGGGTTTAGGACAATAATTGATGGAAAACAGGGCCAACATATACATGGAACACTATTAAGAAAACAGTGTGGCCTTTCTAGGAAAATTGTGGAACATTTGATAGTGGCATATCATAGGGCTGACACATACATTGTCAAACCTTGTACACTAATAAGGTAAACATATGGCCTAAATTCACTACGATTGGTGTTTGTGAATAATTTTTACATGTTTTGGAAAACCTTTTTCATAAATTGTGTGCCCATATAAAAGTTTTAAAAGGTAAAAAAAATTACCCTTAGGAGATATTAAATATTAAAATTATTTTCTACCATCACATCCTCCTTTAAACCCTAGTGATGAACATGAACCTTCTAGGGCTTCCTTGGGTGATTCCCCTTCATCTGTGGGCCACTTGGATTGATGTCAGTTTCGGAATAAGGCCCAAATACTAGTCTAATATTTTCCTTCTTTTTTTCATATTAGGGTTTTCACCATGTGAAATACACTTACAAATCACTAAAACCCCAATTTTTTAGTGGGATCTTGGGTTAAATTTAATTTAGTGGTTTAATCTGTACCTGTTAACAAATTTATGTTGTGAATTCGTCAATAGATGATGGGTAGGTGGTCTCCAAGTCATGTCACATAGATTCATTGTCTATTTCTTCATATTTGGATTTTTTATTGGTTACATATTATTATAATTTTATTCCATTGGAGAGATTTGGTAAATTGTTTTTCCAGAAGGTGAATATAAACCCTCATGAATCTCTTGGGATTCATCATGGATGATTTGACCTATTTAGTGCAACCCATGAAGATCACCAATATCCATGGGCAAGGAAATTTTTTATGTAATTTCAATGTTTCTTTGTGAGGATGTAGAGTCCTTGTTGAGTATGTAATTTTTTTAATGAATGTTAAATTGTAATATTGGAAATTTTTTAGTTTTGTTAATGGATGAAGGGGTTGTATGGCATTGTATTGAAATCAGTTAATTTCATTAATTGAGATGGTTACTTGTGTCTTATGGAATATATTAGATATTCCTAAGAGAGTTAGTTCATATGAAATGTTATGTGAAATGAAAAATATTTTAAAGGGGATAACATAAGGGAGTGGAGTAATATGTTAATAGGGATGATGTAATGTAATTATTGAATTTTACTAGTGTTCTAGGAATGAGAATGTGAATTTGGATAAATGTGATTTGTATTGTAAATGGAAAATATCTTAATGTGTTATGTAATAATATTAATTATCATTTTGATTATTATTGATTATGATTGTTATACATATTAGTTGTTTTGGTTGTTGAATCGTTCATGTGTGGTGAATGGATGAATAATAATGAACACATGGATTGACTTGCTGTGTAAAGGAAAGAGGCTCCTCTCACAGGTCAAGTTGGACAGATTCTCTAACTCCACCAACAATGAATGGGGTAGGGGAGGGAAATGAGATATATTCCCCCAATGGATGCATTCCACTCACACTGAGGCTTCAAGTGAGGAAATTGTGATGTATTATCCCTTCTTAGATATAGACTTGACTTATTTAGTTATTAAAAATGATAAATGACAATAAAATTTAGTGAATGACTTAAATGCCTACAACATGGAGTATATATTTAAAATAAAAAATGTAATGAAATGAATTCACATTATGACATTGGTAATATGTTTAGTAATAGTTCAATACAAATTGTTAACTACTGTCCCTTGAATTATCATTTATTTACATTGAATTTTTTTTCAAAATTTTTTGCAATAACTTTTTAGAGAATATATTTTGTAGAAACCATTAGTGGTGTCCTAATAAGTTGTACTCACACCCTACTTGGGCTATTATTAGGTACCAGAGAAGATTTCATTGTTTAATGTCATGGAAAGGGAAAATTACATGTTCTTGGGAATTGATTAAGACATGGAATGTGAGCGGGTGAAGTTTTGAACATGTAACCAAGACTGTTTTAGGGATTCAACTATTTTTCTACATTTTGGGTTCATTCACTTGGAACTATAGCATGACGTCACATATAAACTAGTGGTCATGGTTTGTACCCAGTCATAGAAGATGTTTATATATATTTTTCATTGATTATTCCTTGTTGTTTCATCTATTTTATATATTTTCATTAGTGGATTACTATGTTAAAGAGGGTATAGTCTCCCCACATAACTTCTAGAACCTATATGATAGTCGACAATATATGTCATATGAGGAGGTCTCATGTGATGACCCAGATTAGGGCACCAGTTTACTGTAACATGTTGTAAGGAAGGTACAATGTTGTATTAGATATCACCTTTTTTATGACTCAGTATTTTGAAATGGCATACATGAGGTTATGAAGGTATTAGGACTTGGAAATGAGCTCATTATTAGGATAAGTTAACCTATGTAAATAAAATCCCCATTTTACCCATCATGGAAATTTTTGTTCTCTTTTTCTATTGTAAAATTTTATCATATTTCACTATCACGTAATGCACTTATTGTGTGATGTGAATGTTCAATGTTATTTTCCTCATGAAAAAAATGTCAATAGGTTGTAAATTCATGAATACATCTTGGATCCATAGTATACATGTCGAATGAATCATGGTAGGAACACACAATCATGGGAGACGTGTGGGGGGGATTAAGTCGTCAGATGCATTTTTCTTCATAATTGTGATGAAAATGGTGTTTAATGAAATGATGAATATTTTTAAAATGTGAATTATAATATTAAATATTCATTAAATAATTTTTCTTAGTAAGAAGTTGGAAGTGAATAAAAATGTTATTGATGCAAGTACTGACATTAGAATAGTTTTGAGATGAGGTAGAATGAATGGTTGTAACTGTCTAGTTTAGTTACCTATGTTATCCATGGCCTCAATAGGGATTGTTGAAGGTAGTGTTTCAGATATGATAGAGCCTTTTTGGTTGTTAATACAAAATAGCTTATTTATGGCTAGAGGTTATTATTCCATTATACCTTGTTGAATCATTATGGATTTGGTTCTAAATCTCGTGTTTGGTATTGTACATAAATTTCACCACATAGGTGTGTGTTGGTTGGGTGAATAGAGAATGGTGCAAATAATGTTCTCTCATTAGTGGATCAAGAAGATATTGTTGTTTAGGATAATTGTGAAGAGTATCTATATGACAAATTTTTCTCTTTTTTCTATATGATGGAATAGGAGCAATGGTGGGTTTCACCAAGTATGTTTGAACTAGCCATGGAGTTTCAGATACAACACCAAATGACCATTAATAGAGAGGGTGGGCTGATGTGAGCCATGTTCATGGTAGACTCTATCTATAAAATTCTTGATCATCTGAATACTCCTTCTGAGATGTGAGTCATGTCAGTGGCCAACATGTTTCGGGGCCTAGAAATGCTTTGGTGGGACATTATTGTTTAGAAAGAGCATGGAGAAGTTTGGACATTGATGGAAATTTAGGAAATGTTTCTAGAACCATACTACCAAGAAACACTGAGGTTGAGAAGTCAAAATATTTTATGAGTATGACCTTGAGGGTTGCATCAGTGATGGATTATGCTAGTAATTTCACTAACTTGTGGCTCTCATTCAAAAATTATATAGAGATGATGTGCCTATGGTGAAATGATTCCATGATGGGATTTGGAACAGATCATTTCCTTGGTATATATATTCCATCTTATTATGTTTAGAGAGGTATGGGACTAGGACCTTATCATAGAAGTGATCCTTAATGGAGAGTTTTGTTGTAGACCTGTGGTTTCATTCGGTAGGATTCTTGTTACAGTTTCTCAGGGAAAGAAGAATCATTTTGGGAATTTACAATCGAGTTAATATATGAATATAATTAATTAAAGAGGGCTAATCACTCGAAATGGTGATCAGGTATTATGTTACTAGTGTGGTAGGTCAAGAATCATTGAGTTTCAGTGTCCCCGACCACTAGTAATGTGCCAGTCAAGTGGATGTTTGGGACATATATAGGGGTTATATGTTAAACCTAGGTTTACATGCATAGATAGAGGTTAGTGGTAAAATTTATGCATAGGTAGGGGTGGTTTCTCTATATCATACAGGCTGTGGGAGCCCCATTGGTTGTATCTATTGGTGGGTGGATGTGGATCTTTAGGGTGAGGTCATCTATACTTGCAGGGAAGTGCATTATAATGTATATGTGTTGGGACACCAGGGTAGAGGAGAAGGTCATATTCATGTCGTATAATCAACACTTAGAGGTGGCGAGGCTGGACCATCTACCATCTGTGGTACAATACTTATAGCTTTCATGCTCTCTAGTGAGTTATTTGAAAAGGGTTTATGCATTGTTTTTTGTTGTTTCAGTGATAGCCACAGAAAATGCTTGTGGGGTTATGAAAATTTATACTCTTTTGGGGTTCAATTTGAGGATATTATATGGTGTAAGGTTTGTTCTTTTTAAGATCATAAATATTGTTTTTTGAGGAACGTGTTTGTCATTGAGATTTTGGGTTTTGACCTGATTTTGGTTATGGAATGGATGGTGTTGTATCAATCACATATCAACTATTATTTACATCATGTAACATTCACGTATCTTGATAGAGACACTTATGTCTGTCATGGTGATTGAGATGTTCGAG
Organism: Viscum album; assembly: GCA_963277665.1. Classification (NCBI taxonomy): domain Eukaryota; kingdom Viridiplantae; phylum Streptophyta; class Magnoliopsida; order Santalales; family Viscaceae; genus Viscum; species Viscum album. The sequence goes on from OY728151.1 coordinate 1,424,289,498, forward strand.
GAGGTAGTATAGGGACAGTTTGTTAGTTTTTTGGGAGAAATCATAGCCTATGTGTCGTTTCTTGTTCTATATTAAGGAGGAATGGTAAAACCTAAATTACCTCCCATTATGGATAAATTTTTATATTATTTTATTATGAACTTCACAAGGAAACCACCCAATAGAGTTGTTGAGTCTACAATCGAGTATCAGCTAGGGGAAGAACCAGTTTCCATTTCACTGTATCCAATAGTGCTAGAAGATATATAGGAACATAATTTTGTTCTATAATAGTTTTATAAAAATGGGTTCATTTTCTCTATAATGTCCTCTTGGGGTTTTTTTTGTGATTTTTTTCAAAAATGCAGATAAATAATTGATTTTTTTTAAATAAAGAAAGTAGAATCAGAGGAAAGTCAATAATAGGCATCTGTGCCCCAAAATTAATGACATGTTTGACCAACTTAGGGTTCCTAAGGGTTCTCCATGATTTATTTGAGATCGGGATACCATCAATTGAGGGTGAAACCTTCCATTATACAATAAAAAAAATTCTAGAGTAGGTTTGGGATGTATCAATTTGTGGTAATGTCATTCAGGTTTCCAAACACACCGGATGTGTTCATGGATTTAATGAACTGAATATTTAACCAATATCTAGATCATTTATTTGTATTATTTTTTGATGAATTCTTGGTGAAATCAGGAACACTTGACAATCATGAAAAACCTCTTGGAAACATCTTGAGTACACTATGAGTTAATAGGCTATATGCTAAGCTATAAACATGTTAGTTCTTGATTAATAAAGTTAATTTTATGGGACACATAACATTTATATCAGGGGTGTCATTGGATCTATATAATATGAAGGTTGTGTTGTCATCAGAAAATCCAATGAATGTTTCCCATGTTTTCAGTTTTCATGGTATTTTTGGTTATTACCTAAGGTTAATTAAGGATTTATCCCACTTAAAAGTGATAGTCTCAGTCTTATCCAAGGAGTTAAATTTTGAGTGGTTAAAGGAATGCAAGAATACTTTCCAGAGGATTATGAAGTAGATGACTACCACACCAATTCTAATCTTACCAAAACTAAGTTAGAGGTACATCTTGTTCTGCGATGAATCTATAGTTAGATGTGTGGATGTGTTGATACATAATGATAAGGTATTAGCTTAGTGGTCACAAATGATATGGAATCATTAATGAAATTATCCTTCTCAGGATCTTGAGATAGAGGATGTAGTTAATTCCTTGATGTGTGGGAGGAATTACATGTTGGGAGATAATTTAATAGTGTTTACCAATCATAAAATCCTTAGGTATGTCTTTTTGTGGTAGGATTTTAATGTTTGGTAGTGAAGGTGGGTCATGAACCTTTAGTCCATTGATTTTGGTTTGGTTTACATTATAGGAAAATGGAATAGTATTGTGGAAGCTATGATCCAAAATACATCGAATCAGGTGGTTCCAAAATCCATCTCTGATTAGAGAATGATGGGATTACTTTCAAAATAACACATTCAGGTACATGATGGGAATCTAAAAATGACCCTTGTATGAATAGAATTGGAATCCGTTAATTTGAATTGGGTTAAGGAGAGTCAGTTAGTGGATCAAGAGTGTCATTCTATGAATGAATGTCATAAAGGTGGGGATTCATCTTCTATTTGTGCTATTAGTAATGACGAGTTATTCATTTTTTGTCATTGGGTTGTTGTTCAAGTGTTTATGTGGGAAGAGTTGATGTGTGATTTCCATGTATCAATGTGGAAGATTTAATCCTATAATGACTACGATATATCATGAACTTCAAAGGTAGTATTTTTTTCCAAGAATGAAGAATGAATTTTTAGGGTTTGGGGGAAAATTACTTACCTATTAATATATTAAGGATTAGAATCAGGGCCTAGGCGGTTTGTTATAATCATTGTATGTTCTAGATAGAAATTGAAATGATGTAAAAATGATTTGTTAAGTAGGCCTTCTAATTACACCTGATAATAATGATGCAGTGTGGGTGATTTTGCATCGTCTGAATAAAGTGGCCCATTTATGGCTAATCCAGAAGAATAACACCATTTATTCGTTTGGTGAGTAATTTTTTCACGAGATATTGCAGTTTCATGGGGTTTCAAGAACTATATTATCATATCTTGATACGGGTTTCACATCATTCCTTTGGAAGGGGTTACAGAAGGTTGGTGGTACCATAGTTTTTTTATAGCTTATCACCCACATAAGGATGGGTAGTAAGTGAAATAAATTAAGGTATTAAAGGATATTTTTAGTGGTTCTGTTCTGGATTTTAGTGGTTTGTATGAAAATCACTTGTTTTCCATTAATTTTTATTACACCAATAGTTATCATGCCAATATTCATATGGAGCCTTTTGTGGAATTTTAGGACAGACCTTATTGATCTATGATTTATTGGTTAGAAGATGGGGAATTAGAGCTGTTAAGACCGATTAACATTCATGAGACAAGAGAAAATGTTCGATTGATTCAAAATCATATGATACTGGATCTTTGTAAAAAATCATAATATTATTGACATCATAGACCACTTTAGTTTGAGATGAGAGATATCATTTTTAATTATGTGTCACCATGTTTGAGTCACTGTTGAATTCATAAATAGACAAGTTAGATCCAAGGTATGTTGGGCCTTTTGAGATTGTGGAGGGGATCAAATAGGTGTCTAACAAATTGGATCATCTATAATGGTATAGATTGATTCATTATTATTTCATGTTTCACAACATTGGTAGTTTTACCATGGTCTATCTCATGTGATTGATGTTGAAAATTTTGAACATGATACTGATGCGTCCTTTTAGGTGCATCATGTTTTTATTGTGGACTATAGTGAGAATGTATTGTAGGGTAAGAATGTTACCATTGATCTTGTTTTATGGAAACACTGAAAAAATACGGAAGAAAAATGGGAGAAATAATTTGATATGTTGGCCTAGTGGCCTAATCTATTTTCATTGGTAACTCATTAATCCTCGATAAGAGAGGCTCAAGGATGTGTCATTATATGGTGGGGAGGTTGTCTGTTCCTAGTAATCGTAGTGGGTTTTCCATGGTTAATGTTTTGTTTCATTCTCTTTTTTTAGTTAATGAAATGTGTCTTAGATTTATGGGCACCCTCAAAGGTGTTTTGTGGGTCTGGGACACGAATTGAAGGAATATAGGGAAAACCTATGTGAGTCGCATGGATTGCAAATGGTTATGTAAAATCTGCATCTTGTATTGTAAAACTATGAAATCATAGATAGTGGCATATCACACGGCTTATGGACAGCTTTTTAAAATGTGTGACTTTACTAGGTAATGATGAAACCCATCATTCCTTGAACAGAGTCCTTCACACGATTTGTAAAATTGTGCGTTCATGTAAATGATGGAAGAAATCACAAAATTTCCCTTGCAAGTTTTGAAACCTTCACCCAATTTTCTCCCCACATCCCATATTATGAACACTAGTGATAAAAAATAACCCTCAAGGTATTTCATGGGTGATTATCCTTCATCCTTAGCCTATTTGGAATGTCACTATATGTGGATCATAGACCTGGGTATGTCTAATATCCCCCATTCATCTATTTTTTTTATTAGGATTTTCACCTAGGGAAATGTTTTTTTAATCTATAAAACCTTTCTTTTTCTTTGGTATATATGATGATGATTAAAGAGGTGTTTGAACCTAGTTTTAAGACCACATATAGGTGTGTTTTGGTAAATATATTTGAGGTAGGTGGTCTAAAAATTATATCCCCATGATTCGAGGTAGATTTTTTCCTGTTCGGTTTTCTTTCTAGTCACATATTATTATTATTTAGATGCCTTTGCTGAGATGTGGTAAAATGGGATTCTAAATGAGAAATATAATCTCTCATGTTCCCCATGGGATGCATCGAGGATGATTTGACATATTTAGGGCCACCCATGAGGTTCGCTGATATCCAAGGGCCTTGAATTTGGTTTATATAAGTTAGATTGTTTTTTTTTGATGATGTAGATCCCTTATGCATTATGTTTTTAAATTTAGTGAAATTGAAAATTGATTATTGGTAAAGTGTCTTGTTTTGGGATGGGATTAAGGGGTTGTTTAGAATGGTATAGAAATGGGTTATTTTTTAAATTTTGAATGTGACATGTGGATTACGGATTATATTAGTGTTCATATGGGAGTTATTTCATATAAAACATTGAATATGAATGTTATTATTGTTATGTGAAATGAAAAATATTTTAATGGGGATTTCAAAAAGGAATGGGTGAATTTTTTAATGGGCGTTATATAAAGATATTATTGAACCTGGTTATTGAGTTTGGCATGAGAATATGAATTGTGTTTAATTGGATATGTAATGTAATTGGAAAATGTGTTAATGGGTTATCGAATAATATTAATTACAATTTTAATTGTTTTGTATTATGATTGTTTTTGTATTGGTTGTGTTTTTTGTGATATGGTTTATGTGTGTGGAATGGATGAATAAGCATGTGTACATTGCTTGAGTTGTGTGGTAAAGAATTAAGGCTCCACTCATGTATCGAGTTGGACAAATGCTCTAACTGCACCCATAATGAATGGGGTAGGGAAGGGTAATGAGAACTATTCCCCCAATAGATTCATCCAACCATACTGAGGCTTTGACGTGATGACATTACGATTTATAATTACTAGTGAAATAGGGTTAGGTCTTATTCCATTATTAAAAATGTTTATTTCCATAAACCATGTGTGAATGATGTAAATTCATATCACATGGATTACATGATGATGATGAAATAAGTAAGGAAGAAGTCACACATAATGAATTTGAAACTATAGTTAGTAATATTTAAGTAATTATTGTTAACATATAGCTTCCTAATCGAATTTTATTTACTTTTATTTGTTTCTTACTTTCATTCAATATATGTTAAGTCTGTATATTTTACAAACACTATTTTTTGTGGCCTATGGAGTTTTACTCACACCATGATCAGGCCTCTATTGGGTACCAGAGAAAATTTAAGGCATTTTTGTCAAAAAATGGGAAGAGGCCATGTTCCTGGGAATTGAGTTGGACTTGGGATTGCACAAATGAGGTTCTAGACATGGATTCCAAACTATTTTGTGGATTCAACTTTTTTTCTTATTTTGGGTTTCTTCACATGGAACTATAAAATGACATGACATACACTCTTTTAATAGGGTTCTATACACAGTCTTGGGATATTTTTATTTACGCATGTGCATTAACTATTCTTTGTTGTTTCCACTATTATATTTGTTTTCTATTATTCCTTAATCTAGTAATTTTGTCTAATAACCCATATGACATTTAGACACCCTCTATTAGTCGGCAACCTCTGGCATATAAGAAGGAGCGCTTGATATATTTGATGACCCATCTCAAGGCACCATTTTAGTGGCACTCGAGTCCGGGATGTTAAAAAAATGCATATCTATATACTTTATTGAAGAAGAAACTATAATGAACAATTGATATTTAAAACATAATAAAATAAATACTATTCTATATTTTTCCCAATCCTCATGCATAACATTTGAAAATAAATTAATTTTGTTATATCATTATAATATATAAATAAATGTATGATTTAACTTTATGTTTAAAACATATAACATGGGGGTATTACCTAAAACCATTTAGTTCAATGTAAATTGTTATGTATTAAAAAATTAATACATAATATAAATCATTTTATTTTTAAATGACATTATATGAAAATAAATTATTTTATGGCCTTGTTCTAAAAATTACATTGCATGCTGAATATGGAGAAAATCAAAATTTTAAATTAAATTTCATGATTATGTCAAAATAAAGACATAATGGTTTATTGAAAATACACTAATATTTACATATATACCCTAACAAGTTAGGAACAAAAGCACTAAATGATATAAATTTAATAATAATTCTAATATTTATGGATTTACAGATAATAATGTATCATGACGTTACTATAAATAATAAAAAATGGAAAAACAAACTAAGAATTAATGTGGGAACACAAAGGATAACTCTAATGAAAATATACGATAAATATATAATGGAATCCATAAATGTTGGTCATGATGTGGTTCAGCTACACAAACACTCTATTTTACAATAATATTCCTAACTATATGAAAAATACTTTTTGTATGGATTGATCCAAGATTGGGGATACTAGTAAAAGTATAATCAGAATCATGTATAGAAACTTTTCAAGGATTTCCTACATTTTTATCTGATGTTTATATTGAAACAAAATTGTATTGAGAAATCATCATGAAATCTAATGAATGCTTATAAATGAAAAATAATAATTAAGCACCATCACCTCCAATTATATTTAATATATTCAACTGATTTTTATACGTGTACAAATATAATAACAAAATACCCCAACAATGAAAAACTCACCATTCTCACATTACATCAAACTCACATTATCTTTTATATAATCAATATGAAGTGTTAGTCACTACTTGGGTATAATAACATCGAGAAAAACATTTTATAATTTTATAAAATATCATAGGGAACATCATTGGATAAAAAATTATAAAATCATCCTTTAATACTAGACCATGTAGTAATTGTCAAAGAAACTCAAATATTGAAAGATGAATATAGAAAGTTTCTTTAAGCACCAATCAAATCCTAAATGTTTAAATAATTATTTTAATATAACAACTAATTGGACCTTCTCAGACACCCCTTTTCAAATAATGTTTTAAAGACACTATTACAAAATTACAAAAACAACAGGTGTACATTTTTACATGGAAATATATTTTGATCTTCAAAATAGGCTAAAACACTTTTCCCTAATTAGAATTTAAAGACAAACAAGATTATTTCGTAAATTAATAAATATATATTATTATTATTATATTCAATGAATCATTGAAACCCTAATATGGAAATGAATATGAAAAGTTTAATTTATGTTAAATTATCTATTAATGGAAAAATATACATAAATAATTTTTGATTGTAAAAAAAATTTGTTATATAAAATGCAGCAAGATAAACCCTTAAAATATTTATGTGAACCATAGAATTATGAACTATCTAAACAAATTTTTTAAACTCTAAACTCTATGTCACAATGTAAACAATGATATAAGAAAAATAGATGTGATGAATTCAGAAGATAAATGGAAATGAATATTGGGCATACAACTTGAGAAACAAGCCATATAAATCGAGAAATCAATATATACACGAAAAAAGAAATATAGGAAAGGGATAAGATACACCCATGAAACTTGTAGGTGTATATGAGAGAAGAATGATGGAAAATGAGGGAAAATGTGATAAATTCTAATGATGGGGTAAAAAAATTTCATTTTATAAGAATTAAGTATATTTATTTGTATAATAACAAAGATTTTTGTATTATACACAAACTACCCAACAACTATTTGATATAGTTTATACACCACACACCATTAGGATAAATTGTAACATGTAAACATGAGTAACCATTGAGTTAGAAACTTAAAAAATACCATCCATATTTAATTGTTATCTTCATAGTTTACTCTTAAATATATGATAGTTTTGTGGTAGAAACTGTTTAATTTCACTATATATGAGGGTCATCAAAAAATTTATTCCAAATAATTCACAAATATTTTCTCCCAAAAAAAAATGAAAGTACATATGGAAGTTTAAAAAATCATGTCACTAATAATAATTCACTATCATTTAAATGATTATGTCTGCCATAATAAATCCAAAAATATTTCACATTAATACATAGATTGAAATAATTAGATGGATATAAATAAATAAATATAATGATACGGAAAATTCTGGATGGTGTGTGACTATTTTCCCCACTATATCTTATTCTTCCTCAAGAATGTCTTAATTGAAAATATTTATCAATGTTTAAATGAGTATCTACTCCCCCACCAATGAAAAAAAACTCTAGATACATAGGGATTCAATGATAAACATATACAAAATTTAAAAATAATAAACCCTTGGTATAAGTTTTGTAGGGTTTATTGATTAGGTTAATGAATTCAATCAGAAATAATACATTGAAACAAAAAGGGGGATTGCCTATAGTGGCCTCACCACTATATTTAAAAATTTTGTAATATATTTATTCTCAAAAAAATTACCCCTCATGGTTTTTATGAAAAGAATAATTCCATCTAATGCTAAAAGTATTGTCAGAAAGAAAAGTGATTTGATTGAAGTTCTACTAATTAGGTTTCTAAATAACCTAGATGAGAATCCATGAACAACATAAATAATTCTTAAATATAATTACTAATTATTCTAGGAAATTGTAATGAGGTATTATCAGAAATAGGTTCAAAAATATCATAAAAGTTATATACTTGAGAGTGTTATAAATATATAAAAACATTAACCCTTATATTAGTCAATACATATATGCATATGATGAAATTTGGATTATATAATAAATAATTCATCATGTATCATTTTGTTAATTTTAATTTAATTTGGATGAACATTGGGATTACACCTAGGGACAAATCTGGATCCACATTTCATATGTATAACTCATTTAAAAAAACTTTTTATATGACCAAAATGAAATAACTCTATGGTTTTCCTTAGATGATTCCCAAAATGAACTATTGTTATAAATTATCTTAAAACACTGATGGAATATTATTGAGTTACTCTTGAAGGAATCCTTTGAGAATAAATGGGATAAGCACTTTATACAAAAATAAAACTAATAATACGTAATTAATATCTACATTAGAATATTAATATTCCATCCACCAACCCTATAAATTTATTAAATAGAAATCACATCGAGTTCTATATACATCATTTCCTCAATTATAGTAGATCATTTCACTACAACAATATATAATATTATATAGATTAAAGACACATTATATTGAATATAAGAATTAAATTATATTCTAAAACACTATTACATTAAAGAGTCATCCATGGACAACTCATATGGATAAGGTACATGTCCAATAAAATAAAATGCATAATCTAATATTGATTGGTCGTTTTTCACTAGAAAGATAAATTTCATTCCGTTAGGAACGTTCATATCTTTAGGGAAATATCAATGAATGAAAAATTACATAAATCCTTACCATTTAATTTCATCATATTTATTATAAAAAATCACCGGCTTCTATTAGTTATAACATTTTCCTTCAAGTAGAAACACATATCACATAAGCTTAAGAGTCTCTTGGAAGTCAAACACTTACAAGAATTCTTAATATCCCACAACTACACATATTCATAATTAGAATCTATATTCACATGGAATATAGGATGGATAATTATTTTATAATCATAAAAATAGTCTTTATGTTTATCTTAAATAATAATAATATTATGTCATTCACCCGAGTAAATTGAAAAAGTAACTCCAATATATATTGACCATCCTAAGGTGTTACTTTTAGAGAACCACTCATAGACTTCTATTAAATATCCATAGTTATTATTTCATACTTACTATAAAAATAATACGAATTCAAATGATAATAAATATTATCAACAATATTAAAAACATCATAAAACAAAAAAGTAATAGTTTATATCAATATTAAAATACCCAAAAAAATATACATAAAATAAATTTACACAGAAAAATTACTTATAGAAATTAAAAATATGAAAAAATTGTCCAACTATTCCCTTAATATTATTTTGAAAACCCAACTATAAAGTATATTCATAAAAATCACTTTTGGAAAAAAATTATAAGTATAACAAGAATAATAATAATATCTAAAACAATTTATATTTGATAATTTAATTATTCTTACAAAATCCCACCATAGAATTAATTAAAATATTTGATGAAATTTCTAGATAAATTAAATTCTATTCCATAAAAATATAGAACCAATATCTCCCCATGAAAATAATAATAAATTAAACCAAGATAAATAGATGAACCAAATCCACCAATAATAACTCAATTCATCTTAAATCTAGTATTTAAAAGAGAATAAATAATTAAGGATAAAAAAAATTCAAATTGAAACTTTTACAACTCTGTGTGGTTTTTTTAATGATTTAGAAATCTATTCAGTAACCATGTGAGGTCTACTAGAAATTACACAAAATGGGCTTTATTGTATCCTCGTGTATTTCAAAACCATTCAAAATAAAGTTGTTACCCTAAGATTAATGCAATTTCCATACACATATAAGAAAATTTTCATAAATGTCATAAATATTTAACAAAATAAAAAAGTAAAGAAATGTTTTCTAAAAAATACAAACTAATTGATAATAATTATTGACCATTGGAAACAAAAATCCTGAAAACCTTTTGTTTCTCAAATATCATTATGAAATGGGTTACACAAAAACATAGTTTCCCTATATCTTGTTGTCCAAAATTCATATCTATTATATCCCATAACCCACTAAATCATCAACCCAATCATACCATTACTTGGTAATTATCCACCCTATTACAAGTATTATAGTGCATTAATGATTGTCGTGTGAATGAAACTACTTTTTTGGAATATATATATTTATATATATATATATCATTTGGAATGATTTCACCCAGTAAATTAAATAATAAAACAAGGTCTTAGTATAGTAATTTATACATGACCTTCTAATAAAGTATAGATATGTGAATATAAAAATGTAGTTACCAATAAAAATATGAAAAAGTTATCACTAATTAAAATAATACTTAATAGTAAAAAATAAAACCGAAGAAAAAAACATTGAATATCAAGAAATCATGTCTAAAAAAGAAAAAACATCATCATAAACTATGAAGGCCTGAAAGATGTATGAAGATGGGACATGATATATATGATGAAGATCGTAATAAAAAATGAATGACTATAAGAATCCATAAATATCAGGAACTATGTGGGAGGTAAACATCTTTACTTCCCCTATCGAATACCCAAGAACTATAAATCACAAGAAAAATATATTATATCCATATTAATATATTATATTAAATATATGATAATATCTAACAAATTTGAAACCACTCTACACTCAAGTGATAAATTTTTTTGAAAAAAATAATTATTCTATTTTTGAAATAAATATATTAAAAAAAATTCCCATGTACACTCTATTGAAATAATATGACTGTGTCAGAAAACCTCAGGTGTGCCCCGTATTTACTAAAGGCTAAAAAATAAAAAAAAGGGTCTATGTTGTTATTGTTGGGATATTAAACATCATATAATAGTGACAATGTAAATGATAAATCACTAAATATCATATATAATAATTCATAATTTTTTTCAGAATAAATAGATATATTATTACTACAAAAAATCAGATATAGAATATGTTCATAAAAAGAAACTGGTCAACCCCCAGGCTAACTACACATATAAAAAATAAATAATTTTTTTAAAATATAATAGATGTGGTAATACCAACCTCGATCAGTAACTCCACTAAATCTCTATATCCACTTGGGAAAATCCATCATAATAACGAAATATTCATCATCTTCCCAACCAAATCATGTCCTAAGTATGATCTACATGGGTAACATAGTGTTATGGATTCCCAATAAATGAGTCCCTAAAACACAATGGGACACTATTAATGGATTCATAAACATAACTAGAAGTGTATTACATATAAATGTGGTATGATCAAAAAAATAAAATAACAAATAAACATAAATATGTTAATCAATTTCAATCCTTGAGATATCATTCATCACATTAGATAGAATATTATGACATCTAATAGTGATGGAATGTCAGAAAGCACACATAACCACCTAGGGGAAATATACCCATCCCCAAAACATGAGAAGACACACAGAAGAAATATACCCGTCCTCAGAACCAAAAAACTAACACATCGTCATCTCAAAACATAGTGGTAGAATCCACTGCACTGGGAATTGTATAAAATCATCCTGAAATAGAGGAAAAAATACACCAGCTATGAATCAAGTCAATTCATGAAATTATAGTAGAAATATATCGATCCCTCTAGACATCATCATACAATTGAGTAATCAACCATCCCTGAACCAAAACACATCAAAAAATGGCCTCAACCCACCATAAATCCCAATAAAAAATCATACATCCATGTTTAATCACATTATAAAAACCTTATATCTTACATTAAAAATAATACTATGTTCAATTTTTTGTTCAACACATAATTTAAAGATTAATAATAGATAAAATATTTGATTAAATTATTATTGATAAAAACCAATTGAATAGAAGGGTATAAAATGAGAAATATAATTATGAAATTTATGAATATAAGTGTTAATAAAAAAATATACTGATTAATTCCATGAAAAAAAATATTAAATAAAATTATATAAGAATAAAGGTATAAATGTTTCAATAAAAAATTATTTATATATAAAAAGTATTAATGTCAAATTAAGTTTTCTCAATCACAATAGATAAATTATTTTTATAAAGTTTATATATCATATTTAAAAAAAATAAAATTAATATTCATTTCAAGGTGGTTACTAGATTCGGAATACAATAAAGTAATTTTATACTTCCATAATACATTTTCTTCAAAAATGGTTTTTATTAATTTTTATCCATGAATGTAATGAATAATTTCTTCAAATATTAAACATTATATTTGATAAATTGGGAACCATTTTTGAAATCAACATGTCAAATTAATATTAATATAATCCTTGGTGATTAATCTAAAATGGTTGGATTATTTTTAATAATGATATATACAAATTTCCTTAAAAAATTGTAATTACATTACATTTCATCAAACTAGAGTAAATGTCACATTTATGTGATTTTTGATATGTCTCATACAATTATGTTTTTAAAAAATAATAAAATTATTTACATGAGAATCATTATTAATCCTAATTTCGGTATAAAATCAATTTTCTTCTAAGAAATTTTATTTTCCTAAAAATTATTTGTCATTGTTCCCTATGAAATTATATTTAAATTAGTTTTAATAACATATTGAAATTAAACTATATAAACCAGAATAAATTTTTTCAATTATCGTATTAATCTTATTTAAAAAAATTTACTTTCTTTTTTGATAATGAACACTAACCATGATAATATTTTATCAATGAATCAATGGGTAAAATGTGTAAAATCAGGTAAATAATTTTTGATAAGCTCCAAAATTACATCTCTAACTTTAGATTATTTCTTTTCATGAGTTATTTTACTAAAAATAATATTTTATTCAAAAATACTGATATTTCAAGGCATTTCATTAGGATTGTGAGGTTTTTGTTATTTTAGGAAAAATTCCTTTACAAAATTCCACTCTCTCTAACATATTATAAATTAATTTTAAAGATATAGATAAAGAAATTATTAAAAAATATAGATGATAAAATTAATGAATAATACACTATATTTATTATATTTATTAATTTTTATTATTTAGTTATGGTATAGTTACATTGAGCACTGACATGACATCGACTCTCGTCCAGTGTATGTCGTTCAATAATTAAGGAAATGATTTTCAAAACAATAAAAGTTATAATTTTTAATATAATATATGTTATTTCAGAAAGTTATTCTATAAATATTAGTACTGTGTGTTTAAAGTATTTATTTTTGAATTCCACTATTATCACGATGCTTGTAATGTCTACTTTTGTGAATTTTCATGAAAATGAATTTAAATTATATTTACAATCAAAATATTACTATAAAATTATTATAAAATCATATAAAGCTTATAATAAGCCGTTTTTATGAGAATTTTTTTTTCTCTCGTGAATTGTCCAAGTATGCTCCACTTTTTATTTTTGAAATTACCTTAGAAAACCTTATAAATTTGAAATTTTTTACTGCGGTTATGGATTAATGGGTTAATGAAGGGATTAAACTTAAATATAACAATCAAAATTCCACATAAACTAGTATAAATTTAATTTTTACTTTTTTTAAACTTATCCTCCTTATAAACTAATATATGTAACAATATTTCAATTTTAAATTAGTTAAAAACATATGATATTTTATTATTTCATGTCTTTACTATATTTCAATCATCAACGCTTATAAAAGTGAATGTTGTCAACTCTTATTCTCTCACCTCATGAGCCATATAGTTTATCCATGATCTACAAAAATAAATTAAAAAATAATCCTTATTTCATAGAGATTTTGGTCTCACCGTACCGACATCACATAAGATGTAATTAGTAAACCAATGATTGTTGTCCAAAGAATATAAATAGCACTTAAATGATAATAATTAGGTTAATTTCTTCTACCAACGCATTATAATATTATATAACCCAAATAACATTATATAATTTTTATCATACATAAACATATGTTAAATTATTTTGACGTATCAAACCTTTATAGTCTCACTTAATGTCCCATGGGAAATGAAAACACCACTCAAGCATAGTTGTGGACTAACTCCCCCCACGAAACGATGTGTATTGTTTTTTCAAAAGAATCCCAAAAAGATTACAATAATAACACATTTAATGAATTTATATGATATTTATGAAATTATTATTATATAAATATTATATATAACATACCCTCTTACACTTACAACCTTTTAAAAAAAGTAGCATCTTTGTTGCATATGTGTCGACTACTACCTCTATAAAGAAACAAGATTTTTAAGTCCTTGTTTCATATATTATTTTAAATTTCTATTTAATTTATAATATTATAATTAATTAATAACTAGTACAATATTGATATTTTATACACATCAAATATGACCATGGTGACCCTATCAATTTTTTTATGGAATATGAATCTGGCGGCCGATAAATTTGAATGTAAACATAACTAATTTAGTTACTTTATAAGTCATGGAAATAAGTTAAATAAATGAATAATATTAATTTAAATAAGATGAATATCGTTTTTAATTAATTATTAAAATAATATTGTTTTATCATTTTGGAGTTAAAGAATGTACGAAAGAAGTTTATACAAAAGTTAAGGGACTTATCATCTAAATTTATATTCAGGTAGACTCAAGTATTAATCACCAATTGTTTTCTTTTATGTGGTGGACATAATAATATGAAGATGTTTTCTGTCACTAATATAATATTTTTTTGACTAAAAATTTATTTTTTATTATTTCCTTCAATGATATATTAATTCAATAGTTGTCAATGTTTTAAAGGATTTTTCATTAAATTGTTGTTATTCATGATTAAAAATATATTTTAATCAAAGAAGTTGTGTATTTAAATTTTTCATGAGTTAATTGTTTTATATTTAGAGATTATTAAGGGAAAATTTCACCTTATTATGATATTATATACCATGGGTTGAAATTTAATCTATTTTAATATTATCATCTCTATTATATTTACTTTTGTGGTATAAGTATAAAAAAATCTTTTTAAGACAAACCATATGAAGAAAAATTCATATAATCATTATAATTATTTAATTTTATGAATACATTATAATTTTCCATTTTTATTTTCAAATTAAAAAATTTTCTAACTATTTTCAAAACAATAAGGTAAAATTTTATCATAATAAAAGTTTATGTTTCACATGTTCTCTGATAATGGTTTAAATGTTCATTTAATTGTAATTTTCAACTATTTAACAATCCTTAAGTGGTTATGCAGATTTATTAGGATTATAAAATATTCTATATATCTAATTAAATTCTCTAGATGTATTATTATATTATTTTTCTATTTATTTAATGGGGAAAATGTTGAAATTTTGTTTTCATGTTTTTCAAATGTTGCAGACTACATGTTGTATTATTATTCATTTATTTCATATGATTAACGTATTCAAATTAATATTAAAAATATATGTCCTTTTATTATAATATTTTTCTTGTTTATGATCATGATATTTATGTTGCCCAAAAAAATAAGTTTTAAGTTTTTACAATGTTATGATATACTAAATTTGAGATACCAAAATTATAATTTTGAGAAAATCACTTCTTTACGATGGGTTATCATTCTAAAACCCTATAATTTAGTTTAAAAATAATTATATGTTCTTTTGTATATACAAAAAAATATAGATCCTAAAATAGACTACAATATATGATTAATGTCTGATAATTATAAAATAGATGTTTTATTGGATAATATAAATAGGATAAATTGTATTATAAAATTTAAGTAGATAAATTTTCTTTAATAAAACAATACAAATTCATTCTATAGGGATAAAAATTAATTTTTTATGATATCAAATAAGATTAAATGATATATATTTCACAAAAAAACTAATCTTTATCTATAAAGTATTTTCTATCAAAATAAATGATGTTATTCAATATATTTGAATGAAATTAATGAAATGTATAAATTTTATATTCAAACAAATAATTTAACTTTCATATAATGGTACATACTAGATAAATAATAATCATAAGTTCATTTTATACTTTACAAAATCATTTTAATCAAAAAAATGTTTATATTTCTTTTTATTAGTGGATATTATGATTAATTTCTACCACATTAAGAAATTTTTTTTGAAAAATAGAAATAATTTTGGAAATAATAATTTGAAAGAATTATTAGAATAACATTTTTCCTTTTCTCTGAAAAGGTTGTTTTCTAATTAAGATTGAATTATTGATATTTTTCGAAGAAACATTAATTTTATTACATTAAATAAATTTAATTTGAATGAACCATTTAGGATAATATTTTTTAAAATTGAAATAATTATTAGTTTATTAAAAATATTAAAATTACTTCCATGAGAACAAAAACATTATTGTATTTTTTATATTAAATCATTATTATTCTTAAAATATGTATTTTTCCAAAAACTGATTTTCATTGTATTTTAAGAGATTATAATAAAATTAATGCTTTATGAGTTCATTATCATAAATCGTAAATAATGGATTATATATTTTGTGTTAGTTAATTAAAATAATCTAATAACACCAATTTTAATTTTAGTCATAACAAATAGTGACATTGATAAATGATTATCACTATTGTAAAGGGTAAAATGGATCAAATGAAGTTATAACATTGGAATATGGTCTAAAATTAAATCCCAAAACAATTTTTTTTTGATGTGATTATTTCAAAGAGAGTATTATGATCATGATAATATTTCAATTTGATGCCACATTCAGGGGATAATTAAATTTATCTGGTTTTATGGGAAGGGTAATTATAAAAAGTCATTATCTCCAAATTATTTTATTTAAAAAATGATTATTAATGAAAAATAAACAATATGTATGATATTGACTTATTTTTAATTACTAACAAAGGTATTATTAAATTCAATTATTATGCAAGGATGATGAAATGCATATGAAAGTAGAAGAAATATTATGTAAATGATTTTAAAAAAATAAAATTCAATGTGTTTTATAAAAATAATGTTATTACACAACTTCTATGGATAGTATTACGATATTTTTATGCTTATGGAATATATATATATTTTTTGTTTTATTATTGACTCCTTAAATTTATGACATGTTGGTAGTCATGAAAATGACTTTATTGATATTTAATGTTTATAATTTGATACATATTAAATAATCATAAAATCCCAATCATTAAAAATTGGAATAGAAATTATTGACGATACATTTAATGTTTTATTCATTTGAACTGTTAGATTTTTTATATTACTCTCATGACCTTTTAAGTTTGAGAAAATTATTACCATGAATGAGGTTTCAAGGGATAACAAGTAGTTAAACTAAGAGACAAGTTTTATAATTCCACCAAAACAAGTATTTATTTTAATGGTGGAATTTATTTTGAATTTTATCTGTTTATATTATAATATATGGTGCTTTAAAACCAATTAAAATGAGATAGAAATATGTTATATATTACTATTTCATTTATTTACAATATTTCTACCCTACTCAATTTTAAAATGGAATATCCTAACCTCTCTTACGCATATATATTAAGATATTTTTCATATACAATATCTAAAAAATATCAATTCCTAAACATCACAAGAATTTCCTAGATGCAGTAATCTCTCCCAAATACCATCCCAGAAGGCTTACATTTTAATCCCTATGTAGTTTTCCAAATAAGAGATATAACTAATAATTTATTGTTTTAATTTTTATTTCTTCCCCTAGATCATTTAAATATTATAAATCTATGATGATTGGACAATTTAAATATTTTAAATTAAAAAAAATTATTATGATTTTGTAAAAATCCATTATCATCTCATTTTATATAATTTGTCGAATTAAAACATTGTCCATTGGTACAAGTGGACTATCACGTCAATGGTTAATTATGATTCATTATTCCAAACTGACTAAAATATATAATTATTATAATGTATTTAATAAATATATGTCTTTTTTATTACATAATTATGATTCCAATGAGTTAAAATATTATTTACCTTCTTACCCATCTATATGTTGAATGTTATAGTGTCACACAAGAATACGCATCAGATACAACTTCCATGAAGAAATGTGATTAATTCTTTACATTTTAATTTCATGGATGGTAAAAATTTATATTGAAAATATTAAAATTGAATTATTTCATGATTAATATTCTTGATATAATAGAACCAATCCTATTTTATATTTTTCAATGGACTGATGGTGTAATGATAATATGAACTAAACGTCCTCAAAATGTCTAATATCAACCTTCCAAATTTAATAAATAAATAATAAATGGTATTAGATTAAATGAAAGTATTAAATATAATTTATGTAATCTGAAATATATTCTTATGAAAATAAAAAAATATTATTTTATTATTTTTTATTTGTAAAAAAATGTTGGTACTCACGGTAGGAGATTTCTCATCTTAATTTCCTTTCATTGAGACTCTTTCCATATGCCCAAAATATAAATATTTTTTTTTTAAAAATAGTTCAATATGTATTAATTTTACCCTTAATTTAGTAAAATATTAGTTCTTTTAAAATATTTTCCATGTTATCTCGTTCAGATTTCATTTGATTCATATGATAACAATGGAGACTGATATTTCTCTTTAATATTCTGGTCTAAATATTTTATACTCCTATTCCTCAATGTCCATTTCATAAAAACATTTCAATAAAGTTCTTATTTCTGAACAAAATTTTTTAAAGGTCATTCTCAAATAATATTTATATTTTTTATAATTTTATAAAAAATAATCTTCTCACGATTTCCTATAAGTTTTAATTTGATATTTTTTATTAAGATACAATATAATTATTTTATAACATTTACTACCTATGTTTTTCTAGTGGTCATGAATTTTTTTTCATTTATAATTCAATTAAAAATATCCACTATTATTTTCCAAGTAAATCATATTCCAATAATTATGGTAAATTGTTTTATTAAATTAATAAATTAAATTATATTTTAATTAAATTTTAATGGAAATGTTTGATTGTTCATTTAATAATAATTTTCATCTATGTTAACTTTTTTATAGATTTTTATTCATTTATATGGATATATTCTAATGATAATATCATCCTGATTTATATATATATATATTATAATGTTGTTCGATTTATTTACTGATAAAAAGTTTACATTTTTATGACACTTTTTTGATGTGAATTTTTATATTAATTATGTATTTTAATCTTATTCCAATCATTCATATAATGAATAAATTAGACATATTATTTCATTACAAGGTCCCATTTTTTCCCCTCGATGCTTCTATATGAATCATGAGAAAACATAATTTTTTATTTGGATTATTCCTTACTTATTTATGTATAATTTCTTAGAGTGTGGCCTTGATGGTAAGATTAGGATGTTTGGACAATTTTCATTTCATCATTATGAAATAATGTTTTGTCTTCAATGTGAATATTTAATTTTACATGGACATATTTAATGTTTATGTTATTGATGATATATATATATATAGATATTCAAATTTTATAATGTAATAAAATGATCATATAATTGAAATTAAATTTCGTGATATTATATTAGGGAAAATATTTTTTTTTCATTTAAAACATTCAGGTTTTTCAAATAACCCCCCATGAATTATGATTTCTCCTTCATAGTTTGTTTGGGAATTATGTCAAAGATAAGTTAGGAAGAAATTTTATTTTAATATTATTTATTTATTTATTTTATACATATTGTTTAATATATGAAAATTTAATCATTTTCATGGTTTATCATATTTTTTTACTTTTCTATAAAAAATATATTATATTTATATCCCATAAAATGATTTGTTTATCTCTTACAATATTTTTTTTAAAAAAGGAAGTCCTATTAGTGTGTAAGAATTATAATGAAAATTTATTATATTGTTAGGATTCTTCTGAATATAAGTGAATGTGTTTTTTAATGAAATTGGTTTTCAAATTTAGGATTCCTATTTTCATAAGAATATTTGAAAATTAGTGAATTTTTTAAATTTTTATTTAACGGGATTGATATATAATATTTTCATCCAATTTCTATAAAACTATATACTAAATGATCATTTAACATAATAAAGAACAACCCTTGTAATAAATAATGTAATTATGTGTTTTTGGTGTTATGAGGAATAATACTCAGCCCTAGAACATAATATAAGTATAAATAAATAATTAAAAATTTAATGAGATCCATGATACCTCCCTGGAATGATTTAAATCAGAAAACATAAATGAAAAATCCCATTTGGGATAACTCATCCTTGAATCTTCATATTATATATAACATTTTACCAAATTAATTTTTTTTTCATTTCTAGGTCATTGAAATAAAATATGAATTTCATCTCTTGTTTTCAAGGACTTATGGGTTGTGCATAGAACTATAAAATCTCTTGTTTTTGGGTGAAACTGAAACCTACAACCCAAATCCCCTACACCTCCCACTATATGTCCAATAGAAAATTAGGTTACCCACCAAGGTAAAATAATTCCAATCAAATTCCAGAACCCTTAAATTATGTACCTCTTCTTATTCTCAATCCCCATTCCTTATTTCATCACATAGAAGGGACTATATCGTATGACATTTCCCTAATAAAATAAAAGGACTTATAGCCTCAGTTGTCTCATCTAGGTCATCATCGGGTTCTATGGTGACAATGACAACTAACCATATTTAATCATTCATCGGTATTGACCAACTAATGTTCCGTAGGAACCAATATCACGGTCAACTCATTCATTTCAATTTTTTATACCCCTCTAGGGTCCATTCATCTAATGTATCACATTTTTTACTAATCCCTCTGCCATTGATGTTCTACTCATCACTTCTCTTCAATGTCATACAACTTCCATTCACATATAGTCCTACCTAATGAAATTTAATGGAATAATTAATTTAAATTAATGTTCAATCACCATACTCTATTTATTGGATACATCTCAATTCATACCAAAAGTATAAATAAATAGGTTTATATTTGAGGGACAACCTACCTCAAACATTGAGAATGTATCACATTCCATGATATTGCAAAAACATCTCAAAAAACTAGGCCCCTATATTTAGAAAAACATCCCAACTAATTAATTATAACCATTTTATACTTAAATTTACAAATTTATTTCCAACATGTTTAATTGAAGATAAAATCATTAGGAAACAATCAATTGCTGAAATCCCTAGATATTGACTATGATATACAAATAAGACACACCATAACAATAATACATGACCTAGTTGTTTTATTATAACAATTATAATTATATAGATAATATAATTAGAATGAGAAAAAATTCCAAATCATAATGCAAGGAAAAATTTTTCACTGAATCAAAGGCCAACCAAACATGGATAGTTTATGGCATAGCACCAATACCATCTCAATCTAAGACAATAACATAATACACCAAATAAATAATCAAATTTTACTATTTAATTAAAAAATCTATGTTATATTTTCTAGGAAAAATACCATCAATTAAATGGTGATAATTAACATCTAATCATCCTCTTAGGACACATAATAGTCCTGCAGAGAATAATACCCATGAAACACGTTGATTTTTCCAACACTCTAGTGGAAATGTTAAGAACATAAATGTTTAGAGGACTAATGTAAATTAAAATGAATAATGAAGAAGGGGTGTCATTATAGTTGGGTTATATGATCTCAAATATCGAAATAACACCCTACAAATCCATACCAAAGGAAGAGGGATTGAAGAATACTAGAGAGGGGTGACCTTGATCCATCAAACATGAGGGAGAAGGGAAAGGAGAGGGAGACCTAAAATACAAAGTGGATGAATGGTTAAATCCACCCTTTTAATGAAATTTGTGAAGCTCGCATGGGTTTGTCTTAGTGTTATCCATGCCATGCGATTAACACTCTCCAAGGCATACCACCTTGCATATTTTGGATGCACAGTTTAACATACCATAGATTAAACTTGAAAATAACCACTAGAATAAAATATTTTGTTATTCATGGTTTTCTACAACCGGGTTATGTCCATGTACCAATCCCCTAGAAAAATCACACCCAATGGGTTACCCCAACAGTTTCTCTTAACTATGTAGTCACCATACTCAAAGGGAAAAAACCATTTAAAATCCATGAATCCAACCCAATTTTCCTGATACTCACCCAAGAACCGAATACACATCATAATCCTTTGTCCACATCCAAAATAAAATCAATAAAAGAACACACCTCTTATAATTACAATCTCTATTTCAATTCACTAAACAATCCAATAAATTAAATTAAAATTTTAAATTCCCTATAAAATTCACTTCTCGTAACGACAATGGACTTTTTCAAATATGAAACAATAAAACCATCTAATCCATGAGATAACATAATGGTCCTCTAAACATGCATCTCAGCTTAACCCATTCATTAATTCACTTCCAAATTTTCATGTTTCATCCATAATAACTAAATTTACATCCATTGAAAAAAATCTGAATTCCATGGTGAACTATTCATCCAAACCCAAGAATCTCACTCATCACCATCATCAAAGAATAAAAATTGTTCAACTACACCCATTCATCATATGATTTAAAGGTATCATCAACCATATCTAACATATTCTTATACTGCACTAAATAATAAAGATCCCTTTAAAAGGGTTGTTTCTAATTTATGGTTTCCACTATATAAGAATTTCCTACTGAAAAAACATTTACAATAGTAAATTGATTTGGCCAATAAATTTTCAACTATATCACATCCAATTATGCATAAGAATATTGGTTGATAACTAAAACCACTCCCCATCCCATGATATTAACTGAACAATACAAGTTTATACAATCAACAATCATGGTCTGGATATACTGGATTTTTCTGAAATGAAACATTTGATAAAAAATATACCTCATCCATTAACCAAACGATTAACAAAATTTGGTTACTATCACAGTAAATCCAATTATAAAAAAACAAAATAAAAACACTCTCTATACAGAAATTCAATAATGTACATGATATCACTCACTTATATACTGTCGTACAACCATATCGTGATACACTGACATCTGAATGCATCAAAAAATCATAATAAAATGCACAAATTGAGTGAATAATTATATGTTAATGTAATTTCATTGTCCTATCCTCAAAATACAGAAATTAACATTGACGTTTCACCATGACCACTACTACTATACTGATCTGACTTACCCTCAGATCATGGAAAACCCATTACAATCCAAATGGAGATAATTAGACATTATCCCCTACCACATATAAACTGAAAATATAGTATTCTACCAGTAACTAGTATACATAAATTTTAAACATTAATAACATCACAATACCTCCATAACTATCCACCAACTATCCTCACCACACTCACATCCTTTCCTACACATTGGTCGTACACCTTTAACCAAATCAATGTTTCCCACCATCAGATTGCCTTCATCATCTATTTATTGAATTCAAATCATTATCTATATAGCCTATTATATATCCATCACCAAACATATTGACTATAAATGATCATACCTTTAATAATCATTCCCCAATAAAAATAAAAAATTTCAAATCACCCCTATCTCACTCAGAATGTCCTCTAAGACATTCGCTAAAATTCCATCTACAATGGATGTCACACACTCAAATAGCTAATTTTGTGTTCCCCCTATAGGGTTTCACTAACACTAGTCCCTGATCTCTATCCCATAGTAGTTCACTATCATCGCGTAGGATTTAATCTTTATGGAACACACTCACCCATTGATTTAAACACCATTCAATGTTCAGAATGAAAACGTCTATACCATAATGATTTGATTAACCCACAATAGATATGAGTCACCATACTCAAAAAAATCTCACTAATCCAGCCTTTCACCTCACCATATGTTGACCTATTAATGAATTAATCCAAATTATCATGTATCTACAAATATTAGAAATCTAAGGGGGAAAACAACATAATAGAATTATCACAACACACAGGTTCTTTTAAAATCATTGAATCATAAATTCCACCCTATACATATTTTTCCATAGGTTTATGGGCCAAAAAATATACTATACATAACCCTTTTGATCATTCTATTACACATTGGGGCTTTCTATGAAGAATTATTTTAAACCACCACTCCCCTCCTCAATGGAAAATATACTCTATGAACACTCAAGTCAAGTCATAATCACCATTAAGATCTATCCAACTCAAGATTAATGGATACAAGATATCGCTAAACCCTATATATCAACCCAACTCTCAATCCCATGAGTCACAAACTAAAAAATCATGGCTCAAATCCCTAAACCACTTACCTTGAACATAACTCGTATTATATATTTTACATAGAGTTTCCTTGATTCTCCACAAAAAAATTGTGGCACTTCTCTCCTAATAAAATCTATTCCTAAGAACTTTAAACATGAGGGTCATTCTAATCCCATGATCATAAATCCATTGTCTATCAAATCTATACACACCTATCATAGATCTCAACACATTTTCAAAAATATTATATCAAAAAATAGATGGGATTATAATCAACTGATTATTCCATCCAAAACTATCACTATACAAGAATCATTTGTATGAAATGTGATTTATATCACATTAAATCAAGGAATCCCAAAATAATTTTATCAACACTCTAGGGTATTCTCTCAATAGGGGAAACCAAATACGAGATCAGAGAAAAAACTCCTAATCATGACCTAGCTATGATAACCATCCTCAAGGTATGATATATTCCCATATCCCATACATTATAGTAGCAACCAAACATAGATATAATATAAATTCATCAACCCATTAAATTCAACTCTAAAAAATCACATTTTTAGGATAACCCCTCAATTAGGATACCATCACACATCAGAACACAACAAAACTGCCAATATCTTGTGTCTCATCTAAAAAGACCATAAGGCTCTTTCACTGAAAATAAATCATAGCTCATACAAATTTACAAAACATGAGCTCCATCCACACTCCAATATAAATGTTTTGTTGCAAAATACCATTCTAAAATAGTAATTATTATCCTATAATAAATATATGTTGTGTGACCCATGTAAAAAAATCCTAACTCTATAGGAAACAATCTTCATTGGAATCCATATATATGACAACCCACTACAGGATCAAGTAAAATCCACCAACATATTCATATATATGACTATATCACATTATAGAGATCTATAATAAGAAGATCATAACCATTCGTTCATTTAAATATAATTCCACAAAGAAATAATATATGAAAAAAGTTTATAGGTTGTTATAAACACATTAAATTACCACACTTATATCATTCCAAAAACTAACACAAATGTATAGATTAATTATTTAGAACCACAATGGGTGACAATTTTTCCCTATCATTGATTTTTTTTATCATCATTATCATCGGTCATCTCAAAATGGGCCCCACAATACTTGTCATCATAGAAGGTGTATTATGGTTCAAATGAGTATAATTACAGTATCTTGTAATATATGAAAAAATAATTTAAATTGTTTTTGGAACATTTAACAACTATACTCCCCTCATCAGTGAAATAAATCACATGAAACCACATGAATGTCATGTGAAAAGTGTTTTCTAGGAATGATTCATGTATAAATTTCCCTTTAAAATGTTCTAAAATCAATGAAACCAACATTAAAACATTAAATAATAACCTAATAATAAATATATATCCCAACCCAAATTGGGAAAACCAAAATCAGTAATCCAACCACCCTTGTAACTAAGACTTCTCACTAGAATGTTGTTCGTGATGCACTAGTATGAGGTCCATCATAAGATCTGAGACATTGCTAAAAAACATGTATAACATCTCTAAAATAGTAAGTTTAAATAAAAATATGTTGGTATTAATTTTTAATGACATACCAATGTTCCCTCTATAGTAACAGGACGAATTTCTCATAAGTCATAGGGTGTGCCACAACAAATGCTAGATGATGCCGACAAAAAGTTAGTGTATAAGGTTTTACCATCGAGAGTCTACACACATGTATCATTGTGATAACCAAAAATTTATAATAATGAAAAATAACAAAAAATTATACAATAATGTTCAAATAATAATAAGACACATCTATTCCACAATAAATGACATGAATCTTGTAAGAATAAAGAACATTTTTCCTCCCAATAGAAGTAGTAAACATACAATGAATAAGTAATCATTAAAAAAAATTAAAATATTATCTATTTATAAACCCAATACACACCTCATAAAAATCTAAAAATCACCTCATCTCACTCCATCCTGATCACTAATCACTCAGCCTCTACCATATCTTAACCATTCATTAGTGAACTCGTATTAGGTAACTAATTACCATGGATTCCCAAGAATGGTGTGATTAAAACAAGTAATTATACCACCAATGGAGTCCATAACATACCAATTATAGAATTTCATGTCCATGAGATAATTCAAAAATAATAAAGTTAATATAGAATATATATTAATAGATCATTATTGATCACTAAGTACTAAGGTGACACCATGAATAACTAAAAGTAGTTCATCCAGTGATGAGTTGTTGTTAATAATAGAAAACTAGTTTTTGTGAAATATAAGAATCCATTAAACTAAAATTCCAACATAGCTTCAGATAAAAAATATATGGAAGACTACACCTCATTGCGAATCAAGTGGAGAAAACTAGAAAAATAGGGTTGACCACATCCACTGAGAATCAAGTCACATAATTCATATCTGGGGGATGTATACCCATCTATGTAACCATCAACTTATAGTTTGGGATTCCGTTATCTATGGATCATGGAACATAGACTCTGAGTCCTCTCCTATCCCATGAATCATATTTTAATATTTACAGCCAAGGGAAAAGCACCCCCTTAAGAAAGAAGCTACATAAATAAATAAATAAATAGCATGAAAAAGGTGGTATCCACCATCAATAAAATGATATAAATAATTAAACATAAAGGAAACATACAATAAGGGGAAAACCATCCACAGAAAAGCATATCATACAAAAAATTTGACAAAATATCAATACTACGTTTTCATTTTATTCTTTATACATTTAAATTTCATTAACTGTTTGAACATCTATAGGGGTTGTTCCAAACATGAATATATCTTAGGTTTTAGGGTGATAAATGGATTGGTCTCCCAATTCCACTTTAATAACCTCTCGAGGGTCAACATTAATGTAGGAAATCCACCAATATCTTATGTATTATCTCACCGTTCAGACAGCCTACATTGGCATCCTTTTACAATCCTTCATCCCAAGTCCATATACTATCACTTAGAGCGAACCACATTCCTTATCATGTACCGTATCAAATAAAAATTATTACAAAATCAAAAATATCTACTAGTTCATATTTGTTATCTATGTTCATATAAAAGTATAACCATCTCTAATCTATCATGTCTCCAAACCAAGGAAAAAGTATGGAACATATGTCAATTTATAGTCATTCATTTTACTTTGTTGAAAACTATATAGTGTTTATATATATTATTGATCATTTTTAATATTATGACAACAACCATCAGGGATTAATTCATCACTAGTGTTCAAGAGACTGTTATGGACCATGACATTTTTTCTAACACATGTAAATTTAATGGAACACTTAATTTAACTTAACAGCTAGTCTCTATTATTGTGAGGTTTCACACATCACATGTTATACCGATTACAAATACCAAAAGAGATATGTCTAAGGGATATCCAGTCACAAAGATATATAATTTATTAAATTCCATGTTCTCCCATGTCCATCAAAAAATCATGAGCCCCTATCTCATCAAAAAATCACAAACAATTTTTTATGACAGATTTATCATTTATTTTATAAATATAATTCAAAAATAGAATAACTATCACCAAACATAGAAGAATCTATTCACCCACCAAAATACCATCAAAGGATGTGTTGTCTACTATTGAAAAAACCATGAAAATAGCGACAAAACGCATTTAGTTTATTTTGAATAATATTAGTATTTATATTTTATAAATCAAATTTAATAATCATTAAACACCCACTATGTATCTTTTTCAAAACAAAACCCTAAATAACCTCCCATGTAATCTCCATGTATTACCTTTGAAACCATATTATGAAAAATCAAAATAATTAAATGAATTATAAATTTAATGACCCTCAAAATTAAATCATGGAAAATAATTAAAGTAACTATTATTTATGTCTGCAATGAAACATTGACAAACACTGTGAGATCATCCTCTCAGGATACCCTCTAGCCATGTTGAAAAACTTCCCCTTCATATAAGATGATTATATGAATGATATAGCGAGATATATATATATAAACCTAATATAAAGATTACTAAAATAAAATAATATAATGTATATATAATGAATGTGGTTGTAATAGGAAAATATCACATGAAATCCCTGATGAATACAATAAAAATACACCAATAAATAGTGTAGATTGTAGAAAAAACGAGGGGGTGAGTCTCTAGTCCTTTGCATATAAGGGATAAGGATAATGGATGGGATACCATATTCCCAATGGTGTAATCAGAAAAATCCATCTTTCTAATAAAATCGGGTATCCTTTAGGGTTTTCTCTAGAAAATCTCCCAAACTGTCTACTAAATTTGTCGTTGGAACTATCCAAGAAATACCACATTGCATGGTTTGGAAATATGGTTTACTAAACCATGATCCAACAGTGTAAAGAAATATTGGTATGATATTTTTTGATTTCCATGATTTTATAAAAACCTCCCACCACTCCATATGATAAAACTAATCTTCATAAATTCCCCTAATCGTTTATTAAATGTGTGACAGATGAAAAACGAATTCTAAATCCCATACGCTGACTCAAGGATTTGGATACTCTCCAGTACATCAAAAAAACCTCTCAATCCTAGATCCACATCCAAAAACATCACTAAAATATGTCTAAAAATTAAATTTCCAATTTTAATATCAATTAATAAAATTTTCCTAGGTCTAAAATGAATAATGTGATATTCCCTCAAAAAATCACAACTAGTAGAAACATGAGTCTTTATATTATATAAAATTAATGTTTATCTATATATTTAAAATATGTAACATGGATTCACTATAAGAAACCACTTTCTACATGATATAAGTGTATGAGTTTACATATTACACCATACAAAAAAAAATTTGATTTAAAATAACACTAAATAAAAGAAAAATCATTTTAATACCATAGATAAAATATTATCTTGAATATTGTATAATTAATTGTACCCAAATTTAAAATAATTTTAAAAAATATGAGAGAAAATACTAATGAAAACCTTTTGTAATATGAAATATATATATGTATATATATATTTAATTTAGGGAAACAATGATAAGAAGCTACATCTAAAAAA
Organism: Viscum album; assembly: GCA_963277665.1. Lineage (NCBI taxonomy): Eukaryota > Viridiplantae > Streptophyta > Magnoliopsida > Santalales > Viscaceae > Viscum > Viscum album. Next base: position 1,424,319,226 of record OY728151.1, read on the forward strand.
CCCTATATAATCTAACATGCAATAACTAAATCACAATCATCATGGGGCCACCAATGAGATATCTAGAGAAAACATGGTATATAACAAAAAATAAATCCTTATAATAGTAAAATAATGGGATTAAAATACAAAAAGTATTTTTTTACCCTAACTATCATTAGTGAGGGGAAAATCACCTATGAGTGGTGTGATCCTAAGATGGGGCACTCGTCAATGTTGAATAATAATATATTTTATTGCACAATAGTTGACATAGAACCAAGATATGTATGGTCTCTCGTGAAAAAAATGGAGGTAAGAAATCAATTTTTTATATGAGTAATATATATAAATGAAAATAATCAAAACACACCCTCACCTATGATAATACTTTATAGAAGAATAAATTTTTTAAAGAGTAACAATATGATAACATTTTCCTAAAAAATTGGTATTTCAAATTTGTCACATAACATCCAAATCAATTTAAAATTATTAAAACTAATGGCGTGATATTAATTCAATAGAATGCATAAATAAATAATAATTTTTAATATAGATCAAAACTAAAATGTGAAACAAAACTAGAGAAACCAATTTATAAAATCATTCTTGAAAATAGGGTAACATTATCAATGAAAATAAAATAATCAATAAAGCACATTGATAATAATAAAACATACTAAATATAACCCAAATATGTAAACTATTGTTTTCAAACATGAGTTACCTCCATATAAATCATTTGATAATATATAATAGACCATTATATCTGTAAATACATTGAAAATATCCTCTTAGGTCATTCTATGTTTCTTAATAGTTTCATAGAAAATTATTTGGATAATATTAACACGAGAAAAATTATTTTTCCCAGTGGGAATTGAGATTAAAACCTAATAATATTATTAATTAATAAATATATATACATATTATATCCATTAAAACATTGAAAACATGACATGGATATAAAAATAATTTTTGTGATGAATATTAATGATATACTCTTTGAGAAGTCAAGCACAAGATTTGATGATATTAAGAAATAGTGTTATTAAACCGCAAGGAATAAAGATAATCAAATGAATGATTGATACAAACCACTAAACCTAGATTCATGAAATTAAAATATTGATGATCACAAAACATGTAGTACTAGAATAATATAGGGGAATATGGGGAAACCACTATAAAGAACATGCCTCAAGAATAGAATACATCAAACGAGATACACAAGGATAAAGGGATGAATAAGAGAGGATACACCCATTGGATCTTTAGGGGTCTGATTTGCTATGAATGATGGCCAATGTTTTAGATACACGTGATGGAATAAATAATATTTCATATTTTTTTTATACAATTTAGTTTTACTTGTATGGATACTTGATTCGGTAAACCATGTTCAAATAAGGAAAAACAAACTTTTTACATGATTTGAACCCAACAGAATTGATATTCAGATTTACTCATAATAATGTGAAACCAATGAATAATCCGTTGAAATATACCCCCTTATATATGGTTCATGTAAATATTTTATTAATAACCATGTAGAACCTATACGGAATCCACTAAAGTATACCCTCATACATTATGTTCCTAGATAATGTTTTTCAATGATCCATGGACAGTAGGTAAATGTCTACAAATATAATAGGTAAATATGTTATTTTAATCTATATGGTTACAAAAAAACATATATTTATAAGACAATAATATTTTGACACATAAAATTTAAAAATATGGAGAAATTCAATCGCATATTTTTTTAATCATATGAAAATCAATCAAAATATAATGTTATAAGAAACTATTATGATGGGGTCTAATAAGAGTCAAGTGTAGGTCGTAGAATAAGAATGAAAATATTTTATGTTATTCATTAAATAGGTATGGGATATAAATATATGTGTTTCATGACCCCTGGAATTTTTATTAATTTAGATGTTATAATACTAAATTTCTCTCCTTTACTTATCTCCTTAACCATTTGTTAACAAGAGTATATAGTTAAAGGTTGAAGGAAATACTTCTAATGGTGTTTTGGGATTCTTTAAGTCATTTTATATTAATTGTGGTGAAATTCTATTAACTGATTATTAGGAAACTCATTTACACATACCTTATTTTGGTAAATCATTTTTTCTAAATTGTATTATTATTTTATTATTATTATATTTCATATAAAAAATACTTTTCAATTAAATGTATCTTTGGTATTTGGTATTTACATTATTATTAAATGGCATGAAAAATTATTATAAATATAATTAATGATATCTTATTTAAAACCATTTAATAAATAATGTAGTTTTGAAATCTACTTTTTTTTGAAAATTATAAAGAAAATATAATTTAAAATGATAATTATGGACGTAATTGTCATCATCAATCATAAATTATTCCATTTTAGTTGTAATAATTATTTTTAAGAATTATTTTTCATTTTTTATAAATTCATAATATCTAATGATATTATACGGAATAGATATAGAATTAATACTCATTAAAAAATTTCATAATAGTGTATAATAACATAGTCATATATTTGCTAGTTAATTACTCATTTCATGTATGATTGTGTTTTCATATGAAACTATAGCCGGAGAGTATGTTGTATTCATGATATATAATTATTTTATAATAAAGGTAACATTAGGCATGTAAACATTCCATGTTATTCAATATAATGTTTTTTGAACCAGTGTAAATGGGGTCATAAATGTCTCACATTGAATCTGGGTTCCATTAAACCATTTTAAATTTTCTTGAATATCATTATGAATATATTAATTGTTTATTTTTTTATTCAAAACATGTTATATATTGATTCATATAAACATTTTAATACTCTAACCATTAGTATTAAATAATAATATTATTTAAATTACTACTTATGAATATAATAGTTCAAATATAAGAATATATATACTTTGCATTAAATAATATTTAGATTTTTTCAACAACGTTTTGGTTGTCTTTTATCTATTATTTTAGTAATAAAAATTTTATTATAGTTATATATATATATTTATTTTATGGAATTTAATGGAATTATTATCCATCCTGAGCAAGTTCTATTGACTGTGAAACGTTTTGTTTGGCTATATAAGCCTAGGGACTCATATTTTTTAAAAAATGTGATCAGCTAGAGCATAGACACTATTATATAAAACATTGTCTTCATATGGTTCTAAACATTTATATTAAATTATATAATTTACCTTTTATAAGAGATAATTTAGCTATTAGTTGATGTGAATTTTTATAAATTTCCATAATTTTTTTTAAAAAATTTTGTTATATAATGTTTCATACATTAATATGATTTAATGAAATTAATTTTGAGTTAAGTTAAAAAATTTAAATCACTTTAAGATGAATAATTGAATAGATTTAATTTAATTTATATTAGATGTAAAAGCATCAAAATCCACATTATATAATATTTCTAATTCATTCTAAAAAAATTCATCTTAATACAATGATCATTCAATATGGATAATCATTAAACTTTAGGAACCTATGGATCATATTATATGTGGAATAAAGTATATGGATAACCTTTAATGTTTATAAACCAATATAATTTTTTAGTTTTCTACTACTCATAGTTGAAAAATCCTAAAATATTTGTATTTATGGTATTTGAGTTAGGAAAAATAATATACTTGTCATAGGAAAAACATTAGCTTCGTAAAAATATAATAGTCACTATGATTTAATTGAGATGATTATATAAATATATAGCTGCAAAATAGAAGGCATGAAATTTTTTATTCAATGTATAGTAAAATACATCTCATTGATCATTTATCAATATAATATGTAAGTACATTATTTTTTTTGAGATTAAAATCAATAAAAGAACATAAATAATTTTTATAAAACATCATACTCACTAAGAAATTTTGTAATATTATTGAAAAAGGAATACATCATGAATATCCATTTGAGATCAATTATAATATAGGACATCTTTTTAATATATTGGTATCTAAGTTTGATAACCAATCTCATGGATAGGTAAATTGATCCTTTATATATGAATGATACTGAGTAAATTTCTTAAAAATGTTAGTTTTCTAGTTTATGAATTTTTATATTCATTTTTTTAACTTCACATTTTTATGTAAAAATTGTAATTTTAATATATTAAATGAAACACAAAAGTACGATTCGGTTGATATTGAAATGGGTTTTTTATTCTAGGTTAGATTTTCCAAATGTTTTTGAAGTGTATTTATTTTCAGAAAATTTATTAGTTAAAAAATATATTACTTAAAAATATTCTCATTTGTTTTTTATTTTTAGAAAATTATATAATAACCTTTGAATGTAATTTTGTAATATTATTCTTACTGCGTGGTTTGTTATAAAATGTGGTGGTTTCTATGGTGTGTATGTTTGGTATTATTTAGAGAGCCGTAAATTTTTGAATATATGTATAATAAATAAATTTTCTGTAGAATATTTTAAATTTATTATCACAAAAAAAAATTATAATTGAAATTTCGTTAGTTCCATGTTGCTAAGGGTATGTTGTTAATTATTAAAATTAATTAGTCTATATATATTTTTAAGCTCAGTACAAAACTTGTTTTCAATATTTACAATATATATATATATATATATCCTTTTTAAAAACTTGTATCCAGAATAAGTCTTATGGAATAGGTCCAATGGAAATGATAAAAGGAATTTATCCATTTGGTATAGGGTTTTGTTCAGACATGTCTATAACATTTCATTATCAAAATATTGTAGTGTTAAAGTTCAATATATAGTTCAGATATAATAATTATAATAATAATTATTCTATTACGATTTTTTTTATTTTTATTATTAATCTACCGGTTGATTCCTTACCATATCAAGAAAAATGTATATACATTGGACGTTCAGTGGTCCATAGATGTGTGAAAACGGATGGTACTAAAAAATCCAAGTATCTATCAATGGTTGTGTGAACTTGATCAAATAGTCTATTCATAACATATTTATCAAAAATGAAATCCTAGGTAGAAGATTCTCTAATCTTTTTATTCATAATTAATGGTTGTAAAAATTCAGTATATCTTATATCTCTATGTCGAACCGATTTCAAAAAAAAAATCTTGGATGAACATGCATTGATTGGGATGGGATCAATTTTTTATATAGTTATTTTCATTAAAATATCATGGATTTAGTTAAATTATATGGGGAAGGTAACAGTAGTATCAGAATTAATGTGAATCCTTATAATAGAGGAACGTTTTAATTCAATGTTTCATTGAGACAATTAGCTTTATGACTTCAAAGAGATGAGGAATACAAATAATTGTAATTAATATAAATTATGAAATTGTTTTATTATTAATTTAGTAAATATTTAAAAAACAATTCCCTATCCCCAACTGGTTTTTATCCCAATGTACGATTATTAAGATTCTTAAATATCATATAATCAATAGTTGTTTATAACAACTTGTTCAAGATTCATCCATGAAAATAAAATTATTACATAAATATAAATTATCAAATATCCTTATGAGATAAAAAAATTTGAACCTTGATGAAGGAACCATGCCTTCTAGGTGACCATTTTTTTCTATATATAATAAATATCCAATTTTTATTTGAATTGAAAGGATTTCATATTATAATATTCCATCTAGATTAGGATGACGTTTTATTATGGCCAAAATAATTCTTTTTAAATATGTTTTTTTATTTTAAAATACTAAATGATAAATTCACTACAATATCACTTATAAAAGTTTAAATAGTACCCCCTTGATATGTTTTCAAGAATAAATATCAATGGAACCCATTGTTTTGTGATTTGGAATATTGGAAATGGTAAAATAGATAAAAACTTTTTTTAAAATGTGAGTATTTGTGTGTGAAGTTCAATGACATTTGTAACGATCATGATATATGATAAAACCAATGTTCTACCCATGATAAAAATTATAATTAAATGAATCTCATTTACCATTGATTTATCATGGAATAATAATTTTAATGTTTTTTATTATAATAGTGATCATAGATGATTTATTTTAGGGTATTTTTGGTCGAGTGGAGATCGTAAGATAATTTACATTGTTAGAATAGATTGATGATGTAATTAATTTAACATCCCAATTATTCACCAAAAAGTGTTATTAGATATTTATCATTAATATAATGTTATCCATATATAGTGATGTGCTCATTTTCAATGTATTGAAGATGTGCCACTAACAGATAATCTAGATTATTGTTCCCTATATTCCACTAAATATTTATATGATTTACAAATTCTATTTATTTTATTCATCCCATTTATTATTATTTTTATAATAAGATTAATATTATAATTATTAAAACATGTTCTTTAATAAAATGATTACATTGGGTTGGATGATTACGATGATATGGATAATCATGAGGACTACTTTACATTCTCATTACTATGATGAATGAACTAGTTGACAGATTTAATAAAATAGTTATGGGGTTTATTTGACTCATTTTATTGTATTTTTATATTGGAAAATTGAAATGTGTGATTGGATGGACATGTTGGATAGGAAAGCAATTTGTTAAGATTTTTATTAGAACTAGTATGGTCTATATTTATTATTATATTTATAATATTATATCAATGATGGTAGTACCATTAATTTAAGCATCCAAACAGATAATTTAATATTCATAGGTTCCATCTAATATTCGATTTTAATGATTCAAATTATTGACCATTTTGTCAGACCCTCTCAACATCATAGATGTTATTTTTGATTGCATATATAATCAATTTGTGTTTACAGACTTAATTTGGCATAATTAGGATATTTAAATAGAACCAATTCACATAATAAAAATATATGAGATCTTGTTATAATAATGTAATATTAATTGGATATTATGTTCTAGATGATGGGATTTGGTCTCCATATAGATTTTTACATTTTAAATTAATATGTTTTAGTAATGAAATTTGGTTATTTGGTATGTGAAGATTTTGGTGATCGTTGGGATAAATGACATTGAAAAACTACATATAACAATAATAATAACAAAAATATATCCAAAGTGAAACTTTTATAGAATCATAAGGTATATGAGTTGATGATAACTCATAAATTGATCTTTATCATAGATTGCATAATAATGTTTTTAGTTATTCATTATGTGAGTACGTATTATGAATTTACTAATTTTATTATTATGCTTTAATAATATTAAATTGGATATTTTTTATTAGGGGATAACATACAATGTAGTTGTATTTAATGGATCCTAATCATAAAAATATTCTCCAATATTATTTGGTGGAGTTTTCCAGAAATTTTCTCTTGATGAATTGGGTATATATATACAGATTATTATTTGGATTTTTTTCTTATATCATTGTGTTATTTGAGTTATTTTGGAATATATTATTGATAGGGTTTATCCATAATTTTTTCATATTTATAGTCATATTAAATTTGGGTATATTATATGAAATTTATATATTTCACATTTTTTTATAATTTTTTTCTACCATGGATTATAAATTGGTCATGGTTAGGTTGTCTGTATTGATTTTATAGACATCGATCATGATTCTTATAGGGTAATTCCTCCCATTTCAATGATTCATACTCAGATATATTGTTTTCAAAAATTAAAATTTTATATGTGGAATTTGGGATCACACTCATCCTTATCCAAAATCCATGGTGTAGTTTTCATGGGCTCAATTTATAAATAAGTGGTATGATAGCAATTAGTTGAGATAAATGTTTTATCTTGGATAGTAAACATGTTATGATAAAATTTAGTGACTATGGTGGAAGTGCAATTTAAAATACGATTTTTATTGGATTGAGGGAAAAAATTATGAATATGGTATGATTATGTGTTTCTATGCATATACCATCACTATTCACAGGCTTCAAAAAAGGGAGGGTTGTGTGTTAATGTTTATGATATAGAACCAACTAAATTTGTACATTTATTTAATAGAATGTTATTTAATATCTTATCTAAAGATTATTGTTTGTATATGTAATATTAATGTGAAAATTTCATTAAATTACTTTCTATATGATAAGGTTATTGTAATTACATTCTATACTGAGAACAATGATGTTTTATGGAAAAATTATTATCTAAATGTCATATGATCAATACAACAACTATATAATAGAACAAAAAAGTTTTGGCTATACGATGATGGATTCAAATAATATGATGAGGTTTTCTCTCCTAATGTTCTCACATAGTAATCTAATAGATAAGTTGTTATGTGGATAGACCCATTAATTTAAATTCTACATGAAATGTGTCATTGAATATTCTTATCCATAAATATGTGTATTTTTTCATTGGAATCAGATCATTTTTAAATTGCATCAGATATGACATACTTTTAATATATGGATGAAAATAGTGACGTCATATTTTTAGGATTATGTTGCATAAATGGGATCTATAATAAGTGATATCGAATTAATTAATATGTAATGAAATTATTCAACCATTATATGTTGATTTATGTCATTATATAGAGTTATATTTGTTGGAATGAGTCTATTAGGTAGCATTTAGGTCAATGGTAGGCCATCATTGAGTTTATTTCATTTATTAAAAATATATAGATTTATTTATATAAAGAAATGATATTTCAATAATCACATTTTAGTGAATTATTTAAAAATATAATAAATATGGAATTAGTATTACATATGAAAATTGATTAGATAAAGGGACTTGGTGAAACAATTAAATAATTAATCCTATGTAAAAATATTTGGATTTATCAGTTTGTGGTTGTATGAGAATCCGTGTACAAAAACCTAATTTTGTCAAAAAAATTCTCTCAAAATCCTGATAATTGTAAAGACAAATCTAAAAAACAATAATTATCATCCTTCTACCCTATCAAGAATAATAAGAAAAGTGATAGATATTTATTGAAATCAATAGATAATGATTAAATAGTCATAGTTTCTCCCTGATCACGCATTAAATTACATGTGTGACATTCAATCATTTGTGGAGCATATGTGGATACTGTAAAACTAATTGTAGTTTTAATTGTTTATCATAATAATGTATTGAATCATGTCGGTAATGAATTAATTAACATCTTTAACAAAGAAAAAAATTAAATGGTGAGCTAATTCTTGGTTATGAATTAGTTATAAATTTAATATTTAAAAATTCTATCTCAAATTTTTTTTGTTTATTTCATCATTTTAATTAGGATATATTCATTGATTTTTATTAGTCATTATTATGATCTTCTATAAAATCAATTTGAAATAATGAAAAACATTATAGTTCACAATTTCGAATAACATCCACTACACCAATACCATAATATGGTATCAGAGTGGTTACATCTATTTAATTATTAATTATATTTCATTTGATAAATTGAATATTTATTTTGTCCATTTAGAAATTTGGTTTGGGTTATTTGATCAAAAATACATGGTGAAATGATTTTACACCATTTTATGACCATTAATAGGCTATGAATAGTTGACGAATGCTCAAGAATTAGATAGGGTGTTGTTGTGGAAGCTTTCCATACAACACAATTTCATAGAGTGTATTAAAAAATAACTCATTGTTTCATCTAGTAAAACCAAAATAGGATAGTATATGAATATCACAATACAATATTTATATATTCGGTACATTCCATCAGTCCATGCCACAGATCGTCCACCAGTTTTCATATATACTGATAGGGTGTTTAGGACATGTTACATGATATTATGTCATTTAACCTCACATGACATTGCTTCCTCATAAATTACATCAGGGAAAGTTCTCATAGCATTTTATAAAACAACTCAGCCCTTATTTACTAACATTATAAAATAATAGTTCATAATTAATTATACAACTCATAGATAATAGTTACCATCACATAATACTTTATTACACACGTAAAATACATTACATGACCCTTATATTGCACTATGGATGGCTATAACTGAGTTTAAAGGTGTGTATCAGAATGTACATGTTGAGTCGATCCCTAAAACTCATATTATGTATATTCTATTTTTTTCATGCTTCAGGGGTCACCATTGTATATATAAGTGGAGATAAGATATATTTAATTTATATTATTTACTACACCATGTAACAAGTCGTAATCCCTCCCCAAGGTAAAAGTTGAGTGATTTTTTTTTGTGTTATGGGATGAAATAATTTCTTATTTTTTACAAAACATCTTATTCATCACATATATAATGTAAAATTTTATCTTACATGTCATGTACATTAGGGGAATCTGTAGTGGTACATGTCTTCTATATTCAATTCATTTTGTGTGGTCACACAAAATTTCTGGACTACATATGTTGATCCATTGTAAAACACTTCATTTATATCACAACAAACCATGTAGTCACGCATTTCATTCATTTACATTGTACATGACAATGAATTTTTATAGTGTATGTCACATGTTTTGTTTTGTGTAAATACAAGTTGTGCAACTATTAAAATCAAGAATAGTGTTTCTCTAGAAGTATAATGGTATAAACATTAACACCTTCAGTTCATATCTTATATATGTTAAATTTTAGTAAAAAATTAACTAGACTATGAGGGAACACATAATGATAATGGTAAATACATTTTTTATACATAAAAATTCTAAATATAAAAAATTAATTCAATTATTTAAAATTTTATTTGTATTAATTCATTTACCTCTTAGGGGATATTTTATTGATAATTAAGATAAAGAATTAAATAATATTCAAGTGGATTATTATTTTATTGGAGGGAAATTTTTTATAATATATATCCATTTTAAAGGAATTATATATATTATAAATTCATATTATTTTCATAGTAAAACAATATTCATCTTATTTCCAATCAATGAAAAGAGAAAACATTGCTTCCGTGTAGCTAGGTTTACTGTCTCTATATAAGAATGTATTCATTTTTCATCACCACAGTACATGAATGGTTTTAAATATGAAACTAATACCTATATATGATATTTATTATAGAACAATTATTTTTAATAGAATAATTATTATTCTTCTTTCAATCAATCGATATACCGAAATGTGAAAACATCATTCTTTCTTATGTACGGACTTTAATCTCCATGAACAGTGTAATTCATTTTTCTCTCTCTATCATTATGGTTAAAAATAAAAATATATATATATTTAATATTTATGATTCTATTCCATGAATAATATTATTTATATTTTTTAACCATAATAATATAATAAGGATTGGTAATACAGAATTAAAACATTCAAGAAAAATTAAATTCTCACTCGAAGTAATGATTTAATAAATAATGTTAATAAATTGGTTATTATATTATAAGTAAGTCATAAATGGAATCATATATATATACATGAGAATAGTAATATACAATTTTAATAATAAATGTATAATTATTATTTATGAGGTTCAAACACGTAAGAAAGATGTTGGTTTTAATGTAAGTATTTTATTAACAATCTCTTCATTATTTGAGGTTGTTTATATTTCCATTGGGGAAATATCTTATTCAATATATGTATTTTTCTAAAATATTTTCCAAAAAATATTCCTATATTCTCCAATGATGTTTTATGGGAATTATTACAGATGTTTGACCTTCTTAAAGAATGGTTTTGATGAAATGTTTTTTTCATTATATGAACATGGATCTTTTTTCCATTTAACAAAAATGTAAGAGGAATGTTTTTTATTTATAAAAAATTTATGTAATTTACCTCTGTCATGAAACCCCATTTAATTACTAATTCAAATACAGTATTAAAAGATTATTTTTATGTTAAATGATTAGTTTTTTACATCTTATGTTTTTAGATTTCAAAATGAGAATTTCAAATTCAAAAAGTTATTTTCCCCAACATTTTTCCTACTATATTTTTAAATTTTTTCCACATTATTCAAAATCTATTTATTAAATATATATTTTTTATATTATTTAATTATACCACACCACATTTATTTGGTTGTTTTATGATAATTTTTACAAGGAATGCATTGATATTCAATAAGATAGATCATCCAAAATGTATAGTTATATATTTTTAAGAGATATTGATTTATTTGTATTATTTATTCATGTGTTGAGTGAATTAGACTAACTATATGATCAGAGAGGACTCCTATAACCACTAAATTCATTCATTAGTCTCATATAATAAACTATATTTTGTATTGTCTGAGGCCATACCCAATTATTTTCATATACTGTGGATAAGTAATTGAGGGTTATTTTTAGGTGTATTTTATTAAACAATCAATCATTACGAGTTCTATTTTTGATATATATTTGATTATTTGATTTCCCATAAATGGATGTCTTTTTATAACGTGATATTATGTATATATAATTTCCTGATCATAATTTATTATCTCAATAACATTCCGGCCTTGTTAACTTCTCTTGTACAGATACCCTTACTAGGAATCTAAGATCAACCCCTGTAGGTTCTGTGCGCACCAGTTTCATATGATGGGAGGTTCCCAAAATAGATTTTTCTCTTGATTAATGTGGAATATAAGTTCTACCTGAGGATAAACATTCTATTTTATGTAATTGGTTCAATGAGATTAGAGATGGGTAATCATGATGAAACCAAATAGGGGATCATCATATTTTATTTATAATTAATTTAATTAAATAATGAATTAACATGTTTAGAATTATTTCTGAGTTGATGAATCCAATGATAGATATGTGGTCCAACATAATTGAATTGTCAAAACCATGTATAGATTCCTTTAGTGGTGATCAACACGTGTTCCATGAATCTCCTAATTTCTTTGATGGAATCTCAAGGTTATAGAATGTCATATCATTGTGCTTCGGTCATCCACCGGTGATCTATTCGAGAACCACATACAGAAAATTTTACATGTTAGAGTAGAGGAGGATTTGTCTCCATTCTTGGGATCGTTCATGGAGAAGGGAGGTCTCTAGACTCGACAGGAGTCTATGAATCCATTGTGAATAATCATGAAAATTTAATGTGGCTCTATTGAGAAAATAACACAGTTGGGTATTTATATTTATAGGTTTAAAATAAAATAATTTCTTATATTCCCTTAATTATTTATTTTATCCTAGAGAAACCCCATGATAAATAATAATAATAATGATTTAATTTTTTTAAATTCTTTTAACTTATGATTTAAAATTAAATATTATTTATTTAAATAATATTAAATATTTATTATTTCTCAGTGGAAAATTCTTCATGGTTCTCTATTCCACCCCAATATTTATCAGGTCTTGAATAATGTTTATTTATTTATTTAATAAATAAAACTACATTATTCTCTAATATATTGATAAATATTTTATTCATCAAATAGAAAATAAATAATTATTAAATATTCCAATGACATTATATACTCCTGAATAACTAGTGATTGAATATATGTGATCAATAATACATGAAGAACTATTAGTCCATTATGAGGAATAATATTTATTCGAATTGTAAAATAATAAATTATAATATATTATTTAACATAGATTCTAGATACACATATTGTTTGACACTATAGGCCTCTTTCTCAGTGTCATTGGGAGATGAAGCCTAAAGTATAAGGTCAGGGTCTATAAGCTTTCCAAATCACCCATTGATAAATAATGTAATGTATCATTAACATGATACATCATACAAACACTTATTGTGTAATATAATCAATTTATATCAATATCTCTAATCAAGAATCTTGCATGATTGTTCAATCAACATATGTGCTCAATTTCTCATTCTTGGAGTATCATGAATTTTAACTTGTAAATAGAATACAATGGATATGGGTTTATTTAAGCTACATTATATCCATTAAAGGGATGAAGATATCATCATCTATTAAAGAACAATATTGGAAAAATCTGTTCCCACATTATTAATTAATTCAATATTAATTGTGATTCACCAAACATATCCTACCTCACCACAAACATCTGGTGTCATAATTGTTTTCAATTCATCAAAGTATGATCCTCCTAATAATAATTAATAATAATCATAAAGTATTATGATCAACACACATGTCTGCATATAGGAATATCCAATGAAACATATAAATTTGGATTTACTATTAGCAGGTCATGTTCTTATTATATCTTAGTACATATTACCAAGGGCATACTCTATGAGAAGGATACTCAAATTACTTTGAGTTTCCACCCATAATATCATGAATCATTTTTTTCCTCAAATGATATCATCTGGAAATATTTCATATATTTAAGAATAATATAGATTCACTTTCGGGTTCTCATCATAGTAGGTAACTTAGGTTTCCTTATATTTTGATAGCTTCTATTAAGGCATTATCACATATAATGTTATACAAAATAAAAATCATGATATAATAAGTACATTAATTAATATTCTATAAAATGAATACATGTTATCAAAAAGTACGTAAATGATGGTTATTGGGTACAAACTCTAAAAGAATGTCACACGTTGTATATCCATCTACTAACAATATAACACCCAAGCATCCACGATACGCTTCTCGTTGAGTTATACAATAGCTTTCCTTGTATGAAACTTCGAGTTCTAGCACATCACGACCAATCAAACTAGCTGTTTAAAATATAGTTATTATTTGTAATACCAACGTTTTGAAATTTAGTAAATTTTTTTCAAAATTGACTTCATTTTTGGATTCATAACATCAAAATTACCTTACGGTGAATTTTTGTTATTTTCTGAAAATATTGAATTTTTTTGTATAGTTAAAAAAACTATGCTCTTTTTTGAAAAGACTTTTATTTAAATTATAATTATTTTTAATTAAATTTAATTTTTCATCAAAATAGATACATAATACCTATATTAGTCCAATTTAATCCATTGGAGTCATTTCATAATATGGTTTTATATATAATATTTTATTGAGCTTTTTAAACGTCTTTTACCCACCTTCTAAGCACATTTGAAAATTTGCATAAAACATAATTTTACAGCATCTGTGAATTGAATTTCAAAAATATTAGAGAAATTGTTGAAATCAGTAAGTTAAATGGGATACAATAATCTGAAAATAAGTTTTTTTGTGAATAATAAATTATGAATTTTTTTTTCCATGATTAAATGTAAATATGGTAATTAAAGGTAAAAATTATATTATAATTACCCTTACACATTTCATAATTCTATTGGATAAATGTATTTAGAACCAAATAATCCTTAGGAATAAAATATTACCCATTTTGATACACATGTATTAGATTAGGACATTTATTATAATTTTATTTAAGGAAGAGTTAAATGTGTTAAATTCAAAGTTTAATAATTAAAACATTTTTAATATAGGTTTATACATAAGATAAATTATACTATATATATTAATTATAATGATTAAAATATTTTATACATCATTATATTCTATTTATTATTTTTAGACTACAAATAAATAAAATTAATTATGGTGTAATGATGATGCATAAATTATAATATTAATGAAATATTAAAATACATGATATAATAAATATTAAAAGAAATTTACATATAGTATTTTGATGAATTTAAAATAAATTAGATTAATATGACATGTTAGGGTTGATTATATATATTTTCTCTAAGTGATAAAGTTGTCATGACTTTCAAAAAATCAAATACTAAATAGTGTCAAAATTGACATAAATGAGTTTTTAAAAAAAATACTATTTTATTAAATTATAAAATAGTCCAAAAAATATATGGTTTTTTCAAAAGACTTATATAATGATATATATTTCATTAATGAACCATTCGAGGTTTGATTGATAATTTATAGTGAGTTTATTAACCATTAATTATATTAATACATGAAGACATATGAAATGATAAACTATTTAATGAGGAGTTAAATGTAAAATATACTGTTAATATGGTGACCTAACCACGTCTAAAACATTTTCGGTGAGTGTTTATTGACCAATTCCCACCCAATCCTTTAAATAAATCCATTTGAAGCCACTAGAAACCAAATATTATTTTATAATAAAATATTCTTTCAAGCTTTTCCTAAAGTGACCCTCACCTCTCTAATAAAGGGTACTTCCCTATATATAAATATCACACCTCCAAAGACATTTTAATTAGTGAAAACATACTCAAAACCCTCCCTACTACCTTTAAATAAACCTAGAGGCCTTACTTTTATCATAAGCCATCCTAAGAATCCATTTTGATCAAATCAAAAGGAAGCCCCCGAAGAAAAGGTAATTATTTCATAAACTCTTCCAAGTTCCTTTCTTCTTCCACTTCATATATCTATGTTTTTCCTTGAAATAATAATATCTCTATTAACTTCTACATATTGAGATGTTATTATAAATATGGTACAAAAATATTAATTCTTCTGTCCATCCTATGAATGAGAGAGTCACCATAAGTGCGTACATACGGTTTACTGTTTCCATATCGTGGTGTAGATTGTTATTCAAAACATCATTATTTGGATGAGTATAATAATTATGTATCAATTATTGTAATAATAAATATAAAATTTAAATTATTCTGTATATATGATATACAATCCATTTACATACGATTTCACCATCAATATAATGATATTGTCGCTCGTGCGTACGTACAGCTTACAGCTTCCACGAGGCGATGAAATTTCATTCCTCACAGTAACCATTCAAGAATAATTTTCATTTGATGAATAAAAATAATATTTAAATAATTAATATCATTATTTATATGAATCAAATACATCCTATCCATAACAAACAAGACTTACGTAACAAAACAATTAAAGGAAGATGAAATAGTTACCACTTAGAACAGTGATAATACTGAAATATTATTAACAATGCAAAATTGAAGATCATATATTATATCATATTTATGTATATGGTTATTTTAAAATTTAATAACAATGATTTTACTAATATACAGTAGGTTAATGTACCATTGAATAAGAAAAAGTACAAGGTTAGGGTTATTATTACAATCTATTTGTTATCTGAGGTTGTTTATACATAAATATCTACTGGGGAATAATTATCACCCACATCTGTGTTTTGTAAAAATGTATTTCAAACCATTTTCACTATTTCCTAGACTATAGTCTAAATTCATGTATGCCCTTTTTTGGACATTTAATAATTTTATTGAAAGTAATCTTTCATTCATTTTTTAAACAATGTAAGATATGACCTTTTCATCAAATTTACGAAAAGAATGTTTTTTAACTTATACAGTGTGTGAGGCTATTTTACTTCATTCTAAAACCTTATAATATTCCCTTAAAAGCTTATAAGAATACTTGGAAAATAAATATTTTCTTTTATAATTATATGACTTTTAAATTATTTCAAAATATAAAGAGATATTTATCTCAAATAGTTTTTATTTCATCTATGTAAACTTCCTTTGATGGATTTTATATTTATTTTAAGTTTATTTATATTGATACAATATTCCATGTTGTATTGAAGATATTGTGATCAGTCTGACTGTAGATGTATTATTGGTACACCATTCATGGTTTATGGTTAAAGTATTAACATTTCATATGTTAGTTTTAATATGAATGTTTATGTTATGTTTCAACCTTTTCATATAAGGAATGCATTAGACATAGTAAGTGACAGGTGGACTCTACTATAGATCGTTGATGCATCGGTAGGTCTCATGAGACAAAATAGTGTCTTGGAACAAGGCATTGAAAAAATATTTATTTTTAGTCTTGGCATGAGGCCTTGACATTATATTTATGATGTTCAGCATTATTCATTCCGTCATTATGAAATTATGTATTAATATTACATGTGATTATTCGACTAGTACAACATTCATATGAATATGTAAATGGAATTATTCGTTTTGTCTTTTCCATGTTATTCTGATGTTTATGTTTAAATGTCTTTTCTTTTAGTCTTATAAATTTCCTTAAATAGTTTATTCTTATTTTTGATAGTTTCTGCTATATTGTTATCCTTACATAGCATCCGTTCTCACCCCTTTCTTATGTTTTGTTTTCCCAATATGTGAGGAAGTATATTATGATTGACCTGGAGGGATAGACTAAGGTATTTGAGTCTGTTCAAAGGGGACAATCTATTTTATTATTTCATGATGTAATGTAAATCTTTGGTATATGTCTAGTACTTCCAAGTATGCTAAACTGAATGGTCTTTTAGTCATGATCTCTTCAGATCATGCCAATGTTATGTAATAATTCATTGAGTCTGGGTAACTACGGTTAGGGATTTAAAAAAAACTCTAGTCCACTAGCTCTAAAATGATATACATTCTTCTACTGAGATAGGCCTTTAGTAAAGGGGTCTTCCACATCCTCTTATGTCAGAACTGTTGTTACTCCAACATAACCCATCGAATAAAAATTCCTCAAGAGTTGATACTTCTGGAGTACATTCATTTTTGTTGGTCTGACCATGGATATTTTTAAAGAGCCAAAACTACAACATAATCACAATACAATGTGATTGGGTATTCACTACTAGGTAACACATCATGATCCTAGAGATTGTTATGATTCCAAATGGATTCTTTGGTTGCATAAAAATCTTCTATGTACTATGACTCCACTTTTGAATTATTTGTAATTGGATTCTTTGACCTCTCCATGATCACAGATCATATATTAATATAAAAAATATCATCATTTAGACTTCAAATCATTATAATTTTTCTTGAAAACCAAAATTAGTATGACCCCTTTTGACTAGATCCTTGTCTCATCCGTACATTAGGAACAAATCCTTAGTTCTTCTCAGATACATAAGGATAAACATAACAGCAGTCCATTGTTATTCTCCTAGGTTTTCCTGATATCTTCCAACCATTCATAATACATAGGCAAGATCATGTCTAGTATATAGCATGGCATACAAGATTATTTATATCACTGAAAAATATGGGGTCTTACTCAATATATCTTTCTCCTGTAGTTTTCGTGGACATAATTTCATTGATATATGTTAACTATGTGACATTGGATACAATCCTATCTATGATTGTTCCATACTAAAACAATGTACTATCTGTTTAATATTAGTCCAAGAAACCTATTGGATCTATAATGAATGATCTTAATCTGTATAATATAGGGTACATCACCTATGTACTTAATGGATAAATTTTTTTTAATCCGTTTCCAAACTGACTGTAATACTAGAATTTCATTCCAAATATATAATATTTCCTCAACTTTTACTTCTGGGATAAAGACCATATTCCCACTAAAATTCTTGTAAATATATATCTCACATTCTTTCTTAATGAAACAAAATTATTTTCTTGCTTCATCAAATTGAGTTTTACCTGATATGGATGATTGATTCAATGCATACCTAGAACTTTGAAACATGAAAAATCCTTTTGAGATCACCTGGAGTCCCAATCCATTATCATTGTGTCGGGTGGACATATTCTAGAAGGTTCTCATTAAGGAATATAGTTTTGAAATTAAACATACAAATATCATTTTCAATGTAATATTATATATAATGTTGAATTATTATGTATTTAAACATGGAAATGGTGAAATATTTTCAACTTAGTCAATCCATTGAAGCTGTTTAAACCCTTTATCAACTAACCTTGAATTATAGGTATTTACATAACCTTCCATGTCCAATTTTATCTCTAATAACCATTTAAACCCAATGTGATTTACCTCAATTGGTAAATTAACAAGAACTCAAACATGATTTTTATATATGGAATTGAATTGATAATTCATGGATTTTTGACATCTATTTTCTTTTGAGCTCTTTACGTGCTCACTGTAGGAGGGAAGATCATCATTATCATCAAATAATGAGCCACTATATTTAGGGATCAAAAAACCATATCTCTCTGGTTATCTTACCTATCTTAAGCTCCAATGTAGTAATTGTATTTTAGGAACTATTTCATTCAAAAGGAGATATAAAATCTATTCTTGTACCAACCCCTATCTATCTTGAGCATTTACTTCATCAAATTCAATTTTTCCATCCTTATCCATTTAGAGGATATTATCCCTATCAAGAAAGAGGACATGTGTATCGATATACACATTATTTTATGAGGGGTTGTATAGGTAGTGTCCCTTTGTTTCCATGGTATACACTATATAGATACACACCGTGACCCTAGATGCATGCTTCTTTCTTAGGAAGGCCATAAAAAATGCCTTGTAACCTCATACACGTTTGTGGGATAAAATGGGTTTCTTTACACTCTATACTATGATGTGAATACCATTTTCCACATTAGGTTGTACTCTATTTCATGTGAATTCCATATATTGTAGTACATATCCCCAAAAGGATTTTGAATCATCTATATCACATGTTATCAACATTATAATGTTTAATATGGTATGGTTCCCTCTTTTTCTAAAACCATTACACTATTTCATATAATGTGGAGTGAGTTGTGATAGAATCCCAAACTCGAGTAACAAATAAATGAACTCTTAGTTATGATATTCACCACTTTGACCCGATAGAAGTCTCTTGATCTGCTAACCATATTGATTATCATGTTCATTCTTGTGTTCCATAAATTTCTCAAATGACTCATAATTATACCATATTAATTAGACATATCCATTTCTACCCAAGACATTAGTAAATGTTATTGTATAATGAATATCCACCTTTAGATTCTATTGGAAATGGATAACAGGCATCAAGGTGTACCAATCCTAGAAGATATGTGGCCTTTTAACCCTATCCACTAAATGTTGGTATGGTAATTTTCCCTTGAGAATAATAATTACATCTATCACGTGGTTTTAGATTAGAATTGTACAAATAACCATGTTGAAAGAGCTCTATAAAATGACTTTCTTTTATATGACCAATACATTGATGCCAAAACATGGAGTTATATAAGTCTTGTGAACATAATTCTTTATCTATTTCAGAAACATTTATCTCATAATTTAATATATAAAGACCATTATTTTTTTGTAACATACTATAAAATATGTTTTCCTTAAAAACTAAAAAACTTTTATTTCCAAAAATTAACAATTAACCAATCAATATTTAGGCATGATACTAAAATTATATTTTCTGTAACCTTAGGTTCACAAAAAGAATCTTTCAAACCAAAAATAATTCCCATTGGAAATGAGAGGTGGTAGTTACCAATGGAAACATCATCCAGCACTGACCCTTAGAAATAATTAGATACACCTCTACTCGGGAACTATTTCAGAGTCTAATTGGTTATTTTATTTGGATATAAATGTGTGCCCAAAAATCTATATCTAAAACCAATTTTGTGGATATTGAATTATTACACTCAATAATGAATTCACCATTAGCTTCCCCTAGCTTCTAGTATCAGTTCCTTGTCCAGTGGCCTAGCTTTCCACATACATAACATGCTACCTATTTTTCCTTACCTTGCATATGGATCTTCTAATTCATGAAAGAAAATTTCATTGAACCATTAGAATGTTTATAGGTCTTGTCTCCCTTTTCCTTGTTCTTCCATTTTTTTCACCATGAGGACTATGAGTTTTTTATACCACATGTCCTTATACACATGGTGAATTAATATAAGAAATAACAAAAGGCTCTTATCATTTTTCACATATTGTTACATATAATTACGAAGCATAAGGTCTTGGGTTGTGGTGAATGTTTGAGATATTTACATAACAAATTCAGGAATTTAATCTCTAAGATGTACATGAATTCAATGTATCAAAAATGTTGGACTACATTTGGACCAGCAACCACATACTCTCCAAGAATCATTGTAAACAAAACATGGGAGATATCATCCCTCTCTTGTTTCAACTTCTCTTGATAGAGATCCCAAATATCAGAAATTAGGATATATGAATCTGTGAGCTCATGTTTCATTAAAATAACATTGGCCGGGGATAATATAATTCATCAATAAACATCTATAGCATCATTCATATGTTTCTAATATAGATATATCTATTCATAAGATTCATCATTTCTACGAGCTATAGGAAATGGATCTCCAATCTCATATTATTTCCCTTTATGGTAAAGGATGACAAAGAACCTCCATTTACATTCATTGAAATTTGTTATGGTTAGAATGTTTCCCGTTTAATGTATGGATCACAATGATTTTTTTGATTTCATTTTAATGATCTTTCTACAAAATTATATAAGAATAATTTTATTATATTATCAGATAAAATTTATACAAATAAATAATAAATTTATTAGTCTCTAACTATTTTATCGAAACACAGTAGACCTAACCATTATCATTTTAATATCACGTTTCTTTCAAATTCTAATATAAATGATTCATATTCCACTTGTCATCATCCCAACATGTGTGGGTTAGGAAACTTTATTAGTTTTTTGTAGGAATTCCAAATTCCAAACTACGTTAACTTAGAATTCCTTGATCCACTATGTAGACTCCCCAATCCTAAAACAATTAAAAGTATTTTCTCCACCTTTTCCTTGAATTCACATTATGTCCTTATTTAGATGTCAACCCTTTTTAAAAAAAAGGTTTTGTCAAACCAAAACAATATGTTATAATTCCCTTATAATTGAAACCACCCCAACAAGGGCATTTCATGAACTTTAACTATAGTTCAACTTTATATGAAGTAGTGGATGGCTGAACCGAAATATTATTATGTTAATGGATTTTATCCTTTCATGAGAAAATTTCCAATTATTATCTTTATCATTTGATTTTAAAATAAAGTGGATATATATAATTGATTAACCATATCATTGATAATATTTATTATAAAATAAATTTATTTTAGTTCTATATTCTATGCTCATTAATTTAAATCAATTATGTGATTGCGATAAAAAAACCAAAATGAAAAATTCATGAATCAGGAAATAAATAAAACAATAAAATAGTATGATGATCTCCTTTTAATAATTGATATTTTATCTATAAGTTGATAATCTAATCACTGACCTAGGGGAAAACACCTTGAACAAATTATGGTTCATGCTATACCATTCCACATTCCAACCAATGTATCTCCATTGATTGGTTTCAATTTGGATCATAACAAGAACATCCTCCACTATCATGGGGTATCCATTCATTACATATTTATTTTAAAAAACATGTAGGTGTGGTGAAAATGTGTTTACATAAAAGAATCCATAGGCACTCATTCACAACATTTAGTGATGAGAGAAGACATGCATTTTAACAATTTAATTTAATAATATATTAAATGAAACCAATCACATAAAATGGTCTGATATAGTTCATGATCATCCACATGCACGAAATTAATTATGTATTTAATAAAAAATTCCTACATTTATTAATAATTCTTTTTTATGATAAATTGCACTCGAATAATCATAATTTAAAAAAATAAATAAAATCATTTAAAATTTTCTATGTACATAAATTTACCTAGGAGGAAACACAGTGAATACATGTATGATTCTTCCCAATATTGTTTATATTCATATTCTGTTTTCTATTATGATATATGGAATACACGACTTATCACATACTTTCACAATGTGCACTTCAATGAATAATTACACAGATTGCATGATTTTTTGGTCAAGATTAATGCTTCATGGGATATAGAGTATCATATTTTAATACGACTCAGACATGATATGATGATATGATTATCACACAGATAATAATTAAATATTTATATATTTATATATATTAAAACCTATCACATGGTTTTTCTTATCGTTGAAGCCACACACATGTACATTTCTCAAGGTTAATAAAGTAAAATAAATAAATTTTGAATCTACATAATTTTGTATATGTACATGGCTTATGCATCTGACCTCCACATTGTATACATATCTCACCATCAATTTGAGGTACACACCTAGGGGCTCGGTGTGTAAATCTTACCTCTAAAATGGAGTACATGGCATGTCCAATGGGCTATATACCATGTGATATCCAAATTATATAGTCACCATTTAGGTATGTCATGTATGGTAATACATGAATTTTCGGTGACTCAAATTGTCAACACCCCATTTACATAGGTTATACATTGTGTTATACAGTATCCCTTGTACTATTATATTCTGGTCAAAACCTGTTTTATCTAGTTAATCTAAATAATTCATAATCTTAGTTTATTTCAAATTCAATTTTGATGCATTGAACATGACTACATGGCTTGTAACTCCACATACATGATGTGTAGACCTATGTTGTTGGGTGAAAAAATATGGTACCTCTAGATGAGATCCATGATTTTATTTTAATCAAAAAATTAATCATCATGATTAGATCTATGAGATTCTATGTATGAAGAAGAACATCTCACAATTATGATGAAAAGTAGGATTAAACATTAATTGAAAATCTATATTAAAAAATAGTATATCACCAATGATATAAAAAATAATTAATAATAATATTGGTTTCTTTTTACACCACTTTTTTTGTTCCAAGCATAGTGGAAGTGTAACGTCCCTCACCCGAAAGCCACCAAACCGGTCCTCCAAGCCAGGTGGTTACATGACCTTAAGCGCACCTCCCCATAAACCAAAAGTTGCGGACTAGCAGTGGTGGATTATGGGGTCATGTGGGGAGACAATACCCCCTTTTTATCAGAGTAAGCAAAAACAGAAAAACCAAAGAGCAGAAACAATAACAAATAAACAAAGAACATATATAACAACTATTTCCAAAATTTAATATTCCCTATCATACTACATGTGCAAGAGTGAACAAAAGCTGAAAAATAAAGACAACAGCCAAAATCACCAAGATGGTCCCAACTCTAAGTCAGGATCCTCCACCAAGTGCTACCGATGTCCACTAAACTCTCTATAAAGGACCCTTTCCCTTTCCCTGACTTGCAAACATGAAGTCTGCTCGGGTACCCAACGGTGGACCGAGAAGGTGGTGAGTACAACTCAGTAGGCCACCACAAACAGTGTCTAAAAAATATCCAGTATAAAAAGTAGTGCATGAAAAAGGAAAAAAAGATGAATTCCATGTAATTATTTAAGGTGTCATTAACCAGTTTAGAGTCAAGGCCATTGTCATTCTGTTACCATCCATTTATTATCATTTACCATCACTTACCCTTTCATCACATTTACATGGGTTATTCCCAGACATTATGTTACATGGGTATAAGTCCAACAATCACATGAATGAGGGTAAACACATCGTTATCCTATCTCACTAGGACTAACTCCCTCATAGCAACCATATCCTCACCTAGAAGCCTCATTGCGGGTGGATGCAACCATTAAGATAATAGACCCTCAGTAACCTTTCCTAAACTGTGCATTTATGGTGGAGTTCAGAGCCTCAGTATTCACTAGACCCATGGGGTTAGATCCTCATGTCATACCCCACTCTACGAAGCCATGTGCTCATGCTTGTATATAAGTAATCATCAACAATCTATACCATTGCCCTTCGGCAAACACTTTTCGCAACACCCCACATGGGAATTCCACATCATGACTTAACCCATTAACACATTACCATTTCACATCATTTAACCATTCACCCATTTCCCACATGTTTTCCCTAACTCACTAAGAAATTAACACTAAACCCATAACCCATCCCATTATGGTCTTTAATCAATTTACACATTAACCCATTTTACAAATTCCCCATTTCTATGAATCAACCATTTAACTCATTCCATTTAACCCTCCGGTTATTACCAAGTCTAGGTGAATCACTAAAATCTATCCCAAGTTCAACCAATCATGCCAACATGTTTATCAAGGGATCTACCATTAATTACAACAAGGTCACTTGTTCAATCACATTCCCTAAGACCGGGAGAAGCCGACACATCCCATGGAGGGTCCCAATTAGTTTTAGTCATTCCCAAAACATCCCATGGGAATCGTGAGGGTTCTCATTATCCATTATAAACACCATTAATTCCAAACATGCCAAGGTTATACAAAACATTACCAAAGGAAAACAATAACATAACCCAACATGCACAAATTACTCAAATATCTATGGGATATAACTTGTAGACCACCTACCTCATAAAATCAGTTGCACGCACCCTCAATCGAGCCCTTAGACTATGATACAACCAACCTTTGGAGCTTAAACCTAAAACACACCCAAAAGATAGGGTTTTAGGGATTTAGAACGAGTGGGAGAAAATATAACAACCCTAAACCAAAAAGAGAACCAAATATGGGATTAGCTATACCCGGATCTTCAATCCGCAACCAACGGCGCTCTAAACAGCCAAGAATTGAAGGAGATTGATCTCTTGGAGCCCATAGGTGTTTTGGTTCGCTCCAAGGGAGAAGGAGGAGTAATGGGAGGAAAATCCCGAGTTGGGATCTTAAATCCTGGAGTGAAAAAACAATAATATTTCCTAACATTAAATGGTCGCGCGGTATAGCCGCAGGGTTTAGAAAAATTTGTGAAAACAGTGTGCACACCACTGTATAAAGAGGAAGGGTTGCATGACATCACTTGGACAGGCCACACGGTTTTCCTGGCGATGCGCTGGCCGGGCACCCTGGCCTGTCTTGCCTCGTTTTCCTTTCTTCCATGCCCCGAGTCCCTAAAACACCCCCAAATCCCCTCGTACTTTCAGAAACATCCTTTGAGTCCTGAAAAAAAGGATTCAACCGAAACATAACGAGAACATACCATTCCGAAAACTGAGATCTTACAACCTCCACACCTTATAACGGCTCATCCTCGAGCCGAGCTCCCAAGCCTCATCAATCCAATGAAGAGAAGAGTTCGGGCCATTGAGCCCACATATCCCATTCTCTCTCTCATGTTTATTCATGAACATTCCCATGTTTCTATAGTACCTGCACTGATGGAACAACATTTCCTTGCAAGACCTTCTCACTACGATCCCCCACACGGAACAGATGCTCCTCAGAGGATGCATTACCCTCAAGCACCACATCCTCAACATCAACCACATGAGATGGGTCAGGGTGATACCACCGAAGCTGCGCCACATGAAACACAACATGCATCCCACCATACCGCTGTGGAAGATCCAATCGGTAAGCCACTTTTCCGATCCTCTCCACAATCTCGAAAGGTCCCTCATATTTGGGCACGAACTTACCCTGCTTTCGAATATGATGGTGACCCAACCTTTGCGACACACGAATAAACACCTTATCACCCACCCCCAACTCAAGAGGTCTACCCCTCCGATCTGCATATGACTTCTGTCTACTCTAAGCCGTAGCCATCCACTTCTAGATCAACTTCACTCTCTCTGATGTCTCATGCATGAGACTTGGCCCCATCAACTCAGACTCACCGGCCTCTAGCGAACACAAAGGAGATCTACATGGTCTCCTATAGAGTGCCTCAAAGGGTGCCATCTGAATCGTAGATTGAAAACTGTTTTTATAGGAAAACACAGCCAATGGTAGGTTCCTCTCCCAAGATCCACCAAAGTCCAAGACACTTACATGTCCTCCAACACTTGGATCGTACGCTCCGACAGCCCATCCATCTGCGGGTGGAAAGCTGTACTCAAAAACACCTGCGTACCCAGCGCCTTTTACAACTCTTTCTAGAAACACAACATGAAACGCAGATCTTGGTCCAAATCTATGGTCTGCGGTAACCCATGCAACCACACTATCTCCTGAACGTACAACCGACTCAACTAGTCGACTGTATAGGTCTCCTGAATCGGTAATAAATGAGCCTCTTTCGTTAACCTATCCTCAACTACCCAGATTGCATTATTCTTCCACAGCGTCCTCAGAAGACCCACAACAAAATCCATTTTTACCTCATCCCACTTCGACTCCGGAATGGGAATTGGATGCAACAAACCACCTGGGTGTTGATGCATAGCCTTCACCTACTGATAGGTAAGGCACTGTGCCACAAAGCCTGCAACATCCTTCTTCATCCCAGGCCACCAAAACGGCCTTCGGGGAACACTGTACATCTTGGTCAAACTAGGATGCACTGCCCACTATGATGCATGGAACTCACAGATCAAATCATTCCACACACACATTGGCGTGACCACACGGCCACGAAGGTGAACAACACCTTCCGCATCGATGGCCCATCCAGAAGGTAGCTCCCCACCTTTATGCTTTTTCTTCATGGCCAAACACTCAGGATCATCAAGATAACCATACTTAACTAGACTCAAAAGCATCAACTCCACTGTTAATGAAGAAAGAGTGACCCGACCACATTCCCCCTGTAGATCCATGTGCATCTCTACAAACAAAGCCATTACCTTTCACATGGTGTTGGACTCCTGAACTGCCTGATTCTAAACCTTCCAGCTCAGAGCATCAGCAACACATTTTCCTTTTCCCAGTGTGTACACCAACTAAAAGTCAAAATACTAGATTTATTCAACCCATCTTCACTATTTAAGATTCATATACCACAGTGAGAAGATGTACTTTAAGCTCTTATGGTTCGTAAACATAGTAAATTGTTCCCCCAACAGATAGTGCCTCTAGAACTTCAAGGAGTACACTACTACAGCCCACTCAAGATCATGAGTGGGATAGTTCCACTCATGGGGTCTCACATGCCTCAACCCATAAGCTACAACCCGCTCATCCAGCATCAACCCAGCCCCAAGTCCGATTCTGGATGCATCAGAAAACATGATGTATTTCCTAATCACCTCAGGTAAGATCAGGACAGGTGCGGTCGTCAACCGCTTCTTCAACTCTTGGAATTAATCCTCACAAGCCCCCGACCACTCGAACCTGATTCCGATCTTGGTCAAGCCTGAGAGTTGTGCTGCAAAGTGAATGAAATCATGGATGAACCTTGGTTAATAACTGGCCAAACCCAAAAAACTCCAAACATCAGAAACACTTTTGGGCTACTCCCAAGATACAAAAACTTGAAATTTCTCTGGATCCACTATCACACCTACCTCCAAGATGATGTGACCCAGATAATGCACCTCACTTATCCAAAAATGACACTTGGATAGAATGGAATATAGTTAATGCTCTCTTAGCATACCTAAGACGATTTTAAGGTGTTGGGAATGATTGTCGTGAGTTTTCGAGTACACTAATATATTTTCAATAAAGAAAACCACAAAATGATCTAGTTAGGGTTGAAAGATCGGGTTCATCAAAGCCATAAACACTGATGGTACATTGTTCAAGCCGAAAGGAATTAACACAAACTAAAAAAACATGTACCAACATCGAAAAGCGGTTTGTGGTACGTCAAAAGACCTCAACCTCAACTGGTGATAACCAGACCTAAGATCAATTTTTGAAAACATTGATGCACCACTAAACTGATCAAACATGTCATCAATTCTAGGAATATGTTATTGTTTCTTCACTGTCATCTGATTCAACATTCGATAGTCCACGCCCAACCTCAACGACCCATCATCCTTCTTTTCAAAAATCACAGGAGATCCCCAAGGAAACGTACTAGTACGGATAAACCCTTTACGCTCCTAATCCTCAATATAATCCTTCATTTCCAAGAGTTTTTCTAGTGCCATTCGGTATGGAGGAATAGAAACTGGCTCCTCTCCCGGCAGCAACTCGATCGTGAACTCAACATCCCACTCAGGTGGTAACACCGAGAAATCCCCAAGAAACACATCCTGAAATCGATCGACCAAGGGAGGAAAATTAGTTTTCTCCCCTACCTCACCATCATCAAGCATGAGAAAATCCACGTGAGTCATGAGCCCACTCATGTATTGAAAAAATGGCCCCGCACGCCCTGGTCGAACATCCCATTTGCCACGGTGGACATAAGAATCACCCTCAAGCAACCTGAATGCTAATTTGCAACGATAACAGTCTATGTGTTCTTGGTAAAACACCATCCAATCAATTCCCAATATTAGGTAAAACCCTGGTATCTTTAGAACGCAAAAATTCCACAGAAAATGATACCCACCATCATCCATGGAACATACCTTGAACTTCTTGATATCCTCAACATGCACTCCCAACGGGGGGTCATTGACATAAATCCACACACCCTTTCCACTGGTAAGCCCTACAATACCACAAGTTGAGAAGATATAAAAGAGTTTGTGGCACATGTTTCAAACAATGCACTAGAAAATGTAGAAGCTACAATGATCGTACCTCAAACAGTAGACGGTATGGCCTCTCCATCACTAGACTCAAAATGAACTGCTTGAAGCTAACATGCCCCTCTAACATGGGCTCTAGCTTGAACACCCTGAGCTGCACTGCCCTGCTGGCATGATCTACCCTTCCCAGGAGTTCCACGTCTACCACCCCTGCCAGTACGGCCCGTGGAGCTCCAACTGCCTACCTAATTAGGTGCAACTGATCCCCTTCCCATATCTGGTATCTACCTTCCACCATAATGCTCACCTGCCTGCCGAGGATTCCTGCAGAATCTCTACACATGTCCCATCCTGCCTCACAAATGGCAGTCAATTGGAGGTATAGGACACTGACCACGCATATGCCTCATCCTACCCCACTGATAGCAGAACACCTGATCCCCACTCTGAGAGGCGGACCCTCTATTAAAGCTGCTCTACACACTTTCCCCATGTTTTGATCCCTAATGTTGTCTCTTCTGACCCTCAGTAGTTGTACTACTCTTCTTCCCTAATGGAACCACAAGCCCACTACTCGATGCTCCGTTCATGTTTCCTTCTGAGTTCAATGCCAGATCTACTACCTCTGTGAACTTCGTTAAGCGGAAGATATTTATTTGAGACTTGATCTCATGTCTCAGCCCATCCTTGAAATGCCTTTCTACAACTGCCTCATCCCCTACTAACACTGGGACAAAGCGTCTCAAATATGTGAAGCGACTAGCGTAGTCCATCACCAATAGAGATCCCTAAGTCAGGCTCATCAACTCTACAGCCCGCTCCTGCCTCAAAGTCTCTAGGTAGAGATGCTCCAGAAACTATTACTGAAAGTATTTCCACAACATTCCCTCAGCCTTATCGATTTGGGCCTGAATGTCCCACCAATGCCTTGCTTGGCCCTGTAACATATAAGCGGTCAGATTTACTCGCTTCTCAACAGGGGTCTCCAGATGATCCAATATCACCTAGACAAACTCTAACCTGAACTCCACTGCCTCTGGCCCACCCTCTCCAGTGAAGGTCGGATGGTGCTACAGCTGGAACTCCCTGGTCATCTCAAACATAGTTAGTGGAACCTGCCCTGGGTCCCAATCAATCATCTGCATCTGGCGATCCAAGTTGTCTCGGAACTGGTATTCTCTATCTTCATTGATCACCACATTTACTTGCTCCTCTTGTGGAGGAGTGTTCTCAACAACATCCTCCCATTTCCAAACTAGAAATCAATGTCATGGTGGCATCTCTATACAATTCCATGCACGAGATTTAGAACGCGTACCATAAAACATCACAACTGCAACAAAAACACTTCACTAGCTACAACCGCCCCATCCATCCATACCGCGGCCATGGTCCATATAGGGTAAACAACCATGCTCTACTAAAAACTCACACAACGTTTTACACAACATTTTCAACCTAATTTCAAACCCTTATATTTCATATTCTCATTCTTTCTTGGTTTCATGAAATGCATGATGCACCCTACCTTCCTGCCTCACACACCCACCCCGTGTGTGTGCCTAACACAATGCATGTCACCTACCTCCCTAGGTGCCTACCATGATTCATGAATGCATGTTCTCATTCCATTAAGTATAAAATCCAAATATCATAAAATACTCATATCAAACCACATATGCATCACCCAATGTGGAAATACCATCATCTGTAACAACACACAACCAAGAACAACATTTCCCACCTACGGTGGCATGGATTTTCCCCCGTACATGGGTTAGCTAATCCCAAGCATGAGCTCATTGCCAAGGCCCGACACATCCTAACCCTTGGCTGCCAATCCCTAATAACAAGACCTCAGAGAAGGAGAATAAATACCTCCTATGATACCACTTTGTAATGTCACTAACCTGGAAGCCACATAATCGGTGCTCCGAACCGGGTGGTTACATGACCTTAAGCGCGCCTCCATGTACCCCAAACGATGCCGACTAGCAGAAGGGGTCTATGGGGTCATGTGGGGAGACTATACCACCTTTTTATCATAGTAAGCCACAACAGAATAACCAAATAGTGGAAAAAAACCAGTAAACAAGGAACATATATAACAACCATTTCCAAAAATAAATATGCCATATCATACTACAAGTACAAGGGTGGACAAAAGCCCAAAAATAAATACAACATCCAAAATCCCCAAGAAGGTCCAGACTCCGAGTCTGGATCCTCCACCAAGTGCTACCCATGTCCACTCAGCTATCTAGCAAGGACCCCTGCCCTTGTCCAGAGCTACAAACATGAATTCTGTTCGGGTACCCAACGGCGGCCCGAGCAGGGTGTGAGTACAACTCAGTAGTCTACCAACAACATTATATCCAAAATATCCAGTATAAACAGTTGTGCATGCATAAGTAAAATTAACGATGAATGCCAAGTAATTATTTAAGGTTCCATTAACCAGTTTAGAACCAAATCCATTGCCATTCTATTACCATCCGTTTATTACCATTTACCATCACTTACACTTTCATCACATTTCCATGGGTTAATCACATACCTTATATTAGATGGGTCTAAGGTCAACAATCACATCCAAGAGGGTAAAAACATCATTATCCTATCTCACTTGGACTAACCCCCTCATAGAAACCATATCTTCACCCCGAAGCCTCAGTCCGGGTGGATGCAACCGTTTGGAGAATCGAACCTCGATCCCCTTTCCTAACCCATGCATTTAGGGTGGAGTTTAGAGCATCAGTCTTCACTCGACCCGTGGACGTAGATCCCCATGTCATACCCCACTCTACGAAACCATGTTCACATGCTTATATATATGTTACCATCAACCATCCATACCATTTCCCTTCAGAAAATACTATTCACAACACCCCACATGGGAATTCCACATTATGCCTTAACCCATTAACACATTACCATTTCACATCATTTAACCATTCACCCAATTCCCATGTGTTATGCCTAATTCACTAAGCATTCAACACTGAACCCATAACCCATCCCATTATGGTCTTTAATAAATTTACACATTATCCTATTTAACCCATTCCTTATTTCCATGAATCGACCATTTAACTCATTCCATTTAACCTTTCGGTTATTACCAAGTCTGGGTGCATCACCTAACTTCTATCCCATGTTGAACCAATAATTCCAACATGTTTATCAAGGGCTCTACCCTTAATTACAACAAGGTCACTTGTTCAATCACATTCCCTAAGCCTGGGAGAAGCCGGCACAACCCATCGATGGCCCCAATTAGGTCAATTCAATCCCAAAACATCCCATGGGGATCGTGAGGGTTCCCATTTTCCATTATAAACACCATTAATTCCAAAAAATCCAAGGTTATCCATAACATAACCAATGTAAAACAATAACATAACCCAACATGCACAAATTACTCAAATAACTATGGGATATAACATGTAGACCACCTACCACATAACCGCGGTTGAATGCACCCTTAATCGTGTCCTTAAACTTCGATACATCCAAAATCTAGAGCTTTAACCTAAAACTCTCCCAAAAGATAGAGTTTTAGGGATTTAGAAGGATAGGGATAAAATATATCAACCCTAAACCAAAAAGAGATCCAATGATGGGATTAGCGTTACCCGGAGCATTAATCTGAAACCAACAGCGCTCTAAATTTCCATGAATCAAAGGAGATTGATCTCTTGGATCCCTTTGGTGTTTTGGTTCATTCTATGGGAGAAGAATGATGAATGGGAGGAAAATCCTGAGTTGGGATCTTAAAGACCAGAGTGGAAAAACTGTAATTTTTCCCCACATTAATTGGCCACACAGTTTAGCCGCACGGTTTAGCAGACCATGCGCAAACCGTGCGCAAGCCCCTACCTAAGGTGGAAGGGTTGCACGAAATTACTTGGGATGGCCACACGGTGTTCCTGGCCGTGTGCAGGCCGTGCACCCTGGCCTATCTTTCCCAGTTTTCATTTCTTCCATGCCCCGAGTCCCTGAAACACCCACAATGCCCCTCATACTTTTAGAAAACATCCCTTGAGGCCCAAAACAAAGGATTCAACAGAAATATAACGAGAACATACATTTACAAAAACCGGGATCTTACAATATATGTGTTTTGGGTGGTTTTAAACACTTCATTTTTTTAATTATTGATGAAAAATTTGAGAACTAGATGATGATAAACGTTATGAACTATATAATTGGATCAATGAGATCAAAAAAGGGTAATCATGCTAGATCAAGAGATATGATCATCACAAATTATTTATAATTAATTTAATTAAATAATTAATTAACATTCTTGAAATTAATTCTTCATTGTTGAAAATGATGATAAATTTTCAATCCACCATCAATAAATTGTAGAAAACAACTGTAGATTTCCACTATATGTGATTGAAAAGTGTTCCACGAATCACAATATATATCTGAAGGAATATTTAGGTGCTATAATGATCGATCCTTACTCTTGAGTCATCCTCTAAGACATAGGAATCTAGGGGTAGGGAAGATAAGAATAGGATAATAAAGAAAAATTGGACAAGTGGATGTAGAAAATGAAGATTTTACAATATGTGAAAGTTGTGGAGGGAAACACCTTGGTGCCTTATTGAAAGGATAAGGAATGTTTTTCACATTAGTAGATATGGGCCATTATGCTAATGATTGTAAGGGAAATAAATAATAAACCATTTTTTCCATGATGAATCATTAATCAGATGGGGAACTATATAAGTGATTGCCACATGAATGAAGCGAATATTCCCAAGAAAACATCAATGGAAAAAGGCCATTACTTTTTATCAGAACAGCTGAGGTTGATGTTACTAAGGATTTGGTGGAAAATACATTAATCATAATCTCAAACATAGATAATTATTTATTATATTATATAACTTCTCTTACTTTTAAATCATTAAGTTTTTTAAATAAAATTATATATTTACCTAGAAATTAATGAAATAAGTTATTAGTCGTGAATCTTATTGGAAATCTCACTATAATAGTGATATGCCAGTTAGTTCCCATAATGAAACATAAACATGAGCTATTTTGAATCTTTATTAACATACCAATGGATTATATTGTTAAAATACATAGTAGAGGATCGATTTGATAATAAAACTCAAAAACTTATTGTAAGGAGTCATAAATTATGATTTATAATGATGTTGTGGAATTCTTTATCATTATACGGAGAACACTATCAACTAATTCATTTCCAGATCCAGTCCATGAACATTTCAAAATGAAATTATTGGTGTAGATGAGTAGACACAACCTGTGGATGGAAAATATAATCTATAATTTTGTTATGTACCTATTATATAGGACTATGTAGATGTATTTACAGTGAAATTACATTTATATCCCCCAAAGATTGTGTTTGTGTTTTCCATTGATTTAATCCCTAATTCAACACCTATATCAAAGACCCAAAATAAAATAGACATTGAGGAATTAGTGGTAGTTTATAACCATATATAGAAGCTGGGTAGTACAGGATATATACACACTATTTATTCACATTGGGGTTCCCTTATTCATTTCATTATGAAAAATGTGGATATAAAAGGATATTCATTGATTATAAGGAAATATATGTTATTATGTTAAATAATATGTAACCTATACATCACATTAATAACTTATTCGATGGAATTCAAAGATTTAATTATATTTCAATGATTAATATTCATTATTTGTATCATCAATTGTTAGTAAATAAGTTTTTTTTTTCGAATTACTGTATTTATAATGAGGTATTGACATTTTTATTTTATAGTAATGCTCTTTGGAATGAGTAAAGTAAGATATATTTTTATTGAACTAATTAATAGGGTTTTAATGTGGTATCTGAATGATTTCATTGAGTTATTAATTATTGATATCATCTTATTCTCTAATAGATATGAGGCCCACGATAATCACATTAGATTCATTCATGATATTATAAGATGAAAAGAGATTAGGGAAAATATAGAATGTGTGAATATTGGCTTGAGAAAGATTCTCTTCATGTACATATTTTCTCCAATAATGGAATCAAAATTTATTATATAATGAAAATGGAATTCATATAATTGATTAAAATAATAAATAAAATTGAGTTACATAGTTTCATTAGTTTGGAATGTTACTATTTGTGAATTGTCCAAAAAAATTCATGATTGGCTAACATGTTACCAATTATACCCATAATGGGGTTAAATTCATTTTGGTAAAGGAATGAGGATTTTTTTTTGAATAATTGAATATGATGTTGTTCAATTCACTTATATTTGATCCAACATGGGGAAATATTGTATTTGGTATTTGTAGTGACTCACCAGGATGTGGTTGTTTCCATATATGGAGTGATTGAGTTATTTACTATGCATCAAGTAAAGAAAAATCATTACAATTACATTCCAACTCATGATCTCGAGTTAACATCCATAATATTTTCAATGAAAATATATTGAAGCTATCTCTATGGAAACTAATATGAGAAATACATTGTTAATAGTAGTCTGAAATATATTATCTTACAAAAATATATCAACATGATAAAAATTTATGGCTAAATCTACTAAAGTAATATGATTTCTATATACAGTACCACCTAAGGATGTAAAATAATGTAGTGGGTGAATTGAGTATAAATGATTTTGGATTTATGGATAAAATAGTGACTGAGAAATATCCTATATTCATGTTTTTAGTATATATAGATATGGTAATTATATTGAAAGGTGAAAAGTCATTCCTTTTTTAAATTTTTTATAACCCATATTTTTTTAAAAAATAAAAAATATTATTATCTGGATGATAAAAATATTCAAAATAAAATTTGAGATGATAATGATGTGAAATTGAAATACTTATTATATAATGATAGTATAATGATGTTTTACATGTAGATATTTGTTCCATTTACACTTGATCTAAAAATGGAATTATTAGATGATTCTTAATTCTAAAAGATGTACTGAGATATGATAGAAAATATTTGGTGGGATAATATGGATCATGAAATTACTGATTATGTTCCAAGATGTTTAGTTTTTTTAAATTTAATGGTTCAGAGGAAAAATCCTTGAGGTTTAATAAAACAAATTCATATTCATATATTGAAATGGGGTAAAAATACTATATCTTTCACACAATACTAAAAAATACTCAACACATATTAATAAAATATAGAGTTATTTCTGATCGACTTAAAAAACTACACATTTCCTATCTATAAGAAAAGAATTATATTTGTATAACCTTGAAAGACTCAATATTGATTCTTTACTAAGGCTTCATAGAAAACTCTATTACAATAATTTTTTATCATTATCCACGATTTACATAACAATTTTACAAATGTCTTATGAATGATATGGATATAGTTATTTATCATAGAACGACATATAATATTCAATATAATGGGATGTTTTAATGGAATATCCAAACATTCGATGACATGTTGAGATAAATCTCATTTTACTATCATTTTATGATCATTCAATATTTACCTTTAGTAGAGATTAGCTATAATAATTTCTTCTATTCATGTATTAAATTGGCATCATATGAGGAATTAAAATGTAAAAGATGTCATACACCAACTTATTGGGATGAATTTGGTGAACAGAACTATAAAACCCTCACCCTATATGCTCATCATGAAATCATTATTTTATTACATTGGCATGATTATAAGGAATAAAATCTTGATGAACCGATTAGTTTAATAATCATCAATGATGAGTTTAAATTCATGATACCAATAATACAGTGGGAAAATAAATTAAAACATGATAAACTATAAAATTAAATTAACATAATCCTAGAATGATTATACAATGTTTTCCTATTCATAACCTAGGGAAACAAAACATTAGAATTTAGTAAGATCACATAACCAGTATGGGTATGTGATATAGAGGATTAATAAATAATAAGGCATTGTGAATAACCAAGGAATGCATGACATCAAAACATATATATGAGTATAATATTGAAGGGAAAAAAGTTGAATAAATAATTCTATATTAACACATAATCATGGATATTATAAATGTTTAATAATCAAATGGACTATCCACTACTAGTATCATAATATGGGAATTCATAGTGTGGGACATCATAACTATACAGTAATGGACTCATGCCAAGACCAAAAATAGGTCAAAACCCAATCACATTATTCTCATGAGATCAATCGATTCATCAAGGGGTATAGAAGTCTCCACCACACACTTATTATATATAATATATTCCTCATATTAAATGGGTGAAACATAAACACCATAAACATTCATATTGTAAAACCATCATACTATATGTGAATACCTCAACAATAATCTATGACTGGTATAAAATTGAACATACATAGTCAAACTGATCATAAAAAATTTAAAAATATGTTGTATTTTGTATAATAAGATATAAAAATATGTGAATTATAAGATTATAATAATTAATTTGACATAGATAGATATACTATTGAAAGTTTGTCGAGGAAATTAATCTTTAAACATTACAAAGCGTCTCATTAAACTTTGTAACATTGATATCATAATACCATAGAATATATGGATAATAAGGTGACTCTTGATATGTTATGTAATAGGTAAGTACATAAATGAAACACAAATGGAATAATTGATAAACATGATCTATATCTCATAGAAGTTAAAGTGAGATGAGAAAAAACCCTTTGTTCTTTGGAAAGAAGACTTATTTTAAAAATTCATTTTATTTACCATAAAATCACATTGTAAACCTGTATATCTTAGAAAAAGAAATGGGGAGGACAATGAAATTATATTTTACGCATAAATGGTATCCCATTAAGTAGAAAAAATATTTCATTATTTTTTAGTAAACTCTAGAAATAAAGAAATGTTGTGCGGTGTAAGGAAAAATATAAAAGAGATTTTCAAGAATAATGACATGTTTATTTTCATAAAACCATAAATGAACCAGGATATTTTTTCATGATAAAATGTGTGTTTTTTAAAAATTAATTATGTATTAAAACATATTACATAATGAAAATCAAAATGGGTAATAATTTTGGTATTTCCCTTGAATCGGGCTTGTTTATCGGCAATAATTGAAAAGGGATCAATTTTAAAACATATACATCCCCAGAAAATAAGAATTATATGATATTAATATATGAATATAGAATATATAAATATAATTTATCATAAATATACAGAAATAAATAAGCATTAAATTTGAACAATGGTAGATAAAGAGTAACTTGATGGAAAAACAGGTGTTCGGGTACGATCCCTTACCACTTTGTAATCAATAAAATCAAAAGCCCCAAAATTAATAATCATCAAATGATAAATTGAATAAAATTAAAATAAATATATTAAATATAGGATAAAAAATAGGGAATATAAATACAACATACACATGAAATAATAGTGAATAAGTAATATCCCTTAAAAATATAAGTGTGATGAGAAAACCCTTACCTTATGTTTTGATATATTGTATAAATGATCATCGTGTACTAGATAGGAAAATAAAATCCATTATTTAATTATGTCAAAAAATTATCTACATTTATTATATTTAATTTAATTTTAGTACATTCATTAATGGTTTTTTTATGAGTTATAGGATACAATTTTATCAACCAGGGTCTTTCATTTCCTTTTTTCATTATCAGTACAATTGTATACATGTAATGAAGTCCATGTAAAATGGGTATATTTCTATAAAATTATATTTTATGATATTAATGAAAATAAAACTTATTATATTGTTATTTATATCATTTTAATACATCTTGTGAGGAAGAATCATTAGATTAATGTTTAGTGATAAATGGTTAGATTATTTTGGCATTTTTTTATTATCACGCACTTATATTGTTTAATTAAATAATAATATTTATATATAATTGTTATATAAAAATTAATTGGATGTATTAAGTATCTTATAAACTAGTTTCCCCATAAAAATGGTTTTATGACCATCATTGAATGGGACATTAATGAATGAATATTTTTCATCCATTAGGGTTTTAAATCGGTACCTCAAAGATGATGATATCATTATTAAAATAATAACAAGAGACAAAGGAGATTTATGAATGATATTACATTAAAATGATATGACTTTAGTAAATATATGTTAATAGAGTAATCATTCTCCTTTGGACAGATGAGGTGAGCTGAGGATAAGAAATGAAGAACAAAATTGAAACAAAATATTTACCTATTGAATTATCATCTTTCTGATCATCCTTAATGAACCTTAGATTGGAATTTTTTGTTACCAAAACATATTTGATGTGGGGGATATACATTGTAATAGGTATTGGACAAAATTTCGACATGCATCGGGGTTTAGAGATGTGAGCAGGAATGGCGGTGATGGGAAATATTTATAGTGGGGGAGATGGGTGTTTTTTTATTCATTTGTTTAATATTTTTTTATCATGACTATGAAAAAATTTATGATTATCCTAAAATATAATAAAATAATTAATATATCATGGATAGTATGGTTCTTTCCTCTTTCATTACTCATGGAATAGTGTACTAATATTATAATGTATTTATATAGTATGTTATTATATTTAACTATTCATTTAAAATTCATGTATTATAGAAAAATCAAAAAAATCACCCTAACCGTGTTTATCATGAATAATTAAAAATTTAACTCCATTTTATGTTTTTTTCAAAATTTGTGAAATTTAATTTTTAATTAAAATCTTTATTTAATCGAAAATATAGATTTGAAAATTATAATTGATGTAAAACACTTTCAAAAACTAAATAATGGCTCATTAAATTATATTATAATCATAAGACAAAACAATATTAGTATATTAACATATTTTATGTAAATAAATTTTCTTTTAAATGATTATATTCATTAAAATTTGTACTTAAACATTAATTGCATATAAATTCTACAACACTTAATTAATAATTTTTAAAATATTTTTATCTAATTGATGATATATGTTTACATTAAATTCATTGATAAAGTGATAAAATTTAATTTGAAATCTAACGGGTGATTTTACTATTCATATGGCTAGTTTACTATTCATAAGGGTCATATAACTATTCGTAATGGTATTAGTAATTTTCCAAAGGTTCAAGTTACCA
Source organism: Viscum album (assembly GCA_963277665.1). NCBI lineage: Eukaryota > Viridiplantae > Streptophyta > Magnoliopsida > Santalales > Viscaceae > Viscum > Viscum album. The sequence continues at coordinate 1,424,360,307 of OY728151.1, forward strand.
TTCACCCAAAAAATTCAGCTGACCGTATAAAACATAGAATATATTACTAATTGAAACTATGTATTCCCATGTATAGATATCTAATTAATAGAAATAGAAAATTTATGTTTACCTGTAATCCCGCATATATGGCGAAACGTTTGGTAAAAAGATCCTTCAAAATCCAAAAAACATTTATATATGTTTTCAATATCAAAATGATTCCAATGATCTAAATTATATTAATATATGTATAATTGATATTTTGTGACATTAAATTAAATTGTAATTATATTTTATTCAAAAACACCATTTTTACTAAAATGCAGTATTTTTCACTAATCATCCACAAATAAAATTTCTATGAAAATACTAAAAATTCACCATAAATTAATTTGGAAAATCCAAATTCTAATTTTTTTTTATATTTCCAAAAAATATACAATTATTTTTAAATAACATTCATTATGAAAATACAATTAAAAATAAAATTTAAATTTAGTTACTTCATTTCATATTACTATGTTAAAATTCGAGGTTATAACTATTTAGTTTATATAATTATAATAAAAAATTTTGTTTCATAGAGAATCAGTGTTTAATGAATTAGAAGCTATATTAAATTTATTTTTAAATTATTATGATGTTATATTATCCAATACATTAATAAATTATGGCCTCGCAATTTGAAATTGCACTCTGAGAAAAAAAGGATGATACTATAAAATTTTTGTGTGGAAATCGGACATCCTAATAAATTATAAAACTACCCCTTAAATGGATGTAAATAGAAATGAAAACTCATGTATAATAATTAGATTCCAAAATAGGAGAAACTTCATTAAAATATGGACATGGATGTGAAATATTACTATGGGGTTTTTATGGATAGTGGTATATAACATGGTGGGGAAGAAGGTAACATTCCTAAATCCATAAATCCTGGATGATATGAGGGACCATTTGATAAATTATCAATGAAGTTACTTTGATAACACTTTTTCAGGTGTTTGCAAACATTCACCAAAGTTGAGAAATTATTTCACTCTATAATAATGTAAGGATGTATTAGTACATATGACATTTCTATAAACACAATATTATCCTTTGGTTGTTCCTTTAACTATTACTACTTCATTTAATAAAAAAGTTTTTCATAAGGAAAAATAATATCTAAACCATGTACGATAATCAAATACAGCCATTTCATAAATGGTTACCATTTCAAAAATATCATGATCCAACAAATTATAATTAAGGTCACTAAATTTCCATAATGAACTTATTAAACCACATTATGTGTCTCTTAATCATCACATACAAGCATGTGTTTACATTCTCTTATTATTCTCTTGAAGCACAGTAAAAATTTTAATTAACATAAAACATTATTGAATATATACATTGATTCTTATTACTTATATAAAACATAGTAATTTGGAAATATTCCTTAAGTAATAAAAGCTGTAGACTTTACAACATTATTGAAAATCCTTTATTTAGATCCAATATTATAAATTTTTTCCAATTTATGTTATCAATATAAATAATCTCTTTACACAAAAATTCATATATCGATAAAAGAAAAATATTATGGGTTTTTATTCCATAAAACATATATTTTTTAAAAAATTGTAACCTGATATTATGTATCCTTTCCTTAGTACCATCAATATTTGACGTTAAATCCTTCATGAAATAGTGCATTAGTACAATCCATATATATTTTATAATTCATATAACTAGTACATCATAGATTAGAATACTCAAAATTCATAATTATTGAATCTAAACAGAAGAAAACTTATCATTCCACTTTAACCATAGTAGTATCATAATTTTTACCTTAGTCTATTATATTCATTGGGTTTATATTCTTTTGATGCATGGGACGTTGATTTTGTAGTATCCCATCTACATGAAGTTGAAGAATTGTATATTAGAAAAAAAATTCTATTCATCGAAGTAATGAGCACTGTATAATTTTTATCCACATATAAAGAAAACTAGTGTTCCTCTTATGTATATGACAAGGTGTTTCCTTCCAAAATTTTAGCATGTGAGAAAATAATTATTTTCCTTATTCCCTTTATCTTCCTTTTCCCAGTTTTCCTCTTCTTCACTTCCATCCTTCCAAAACCATAATATTTTGAAAACTCTTTCTCTTTCTTGTTAGAACAAGATATTGTCTCATCATTTGATGAAAATAATTGAGTTATTCGTTCCTTTCATAATACAGGATTAAACCCATGAATGAAATAATAATTTTTACTCTATTGGTTTTGTGTATTTATGGGATTCTCATTCCTCCCACATTTCTCCATTTATATATAATTTAACAGAGTAGATTCAATCATAACATTCTAAAAAAATGTATAATCACATTACGAGTGAAATGCATAACATAAATTTAAATATTATGCCTATGAATTCTAATAATCACAAACATGCTTTTATTTGGGAAATATTTAAATTTAATTAACTAAAATGTTTTTTAATGAAAATGTGAATTATCCCAAAAATATCCAATTAGAGTGTCATACTAGGTGGGTACTGAGGCCCATTTTAAAGTACAAGGCTATCCCGAGTCAGGCCCAAGACACCTTGTTAGTGTTGTTACCTCTAGGAATTTCTATTCTAGAACCACACACACTTTTAGTATCTAGATAAGGATGCATTTCTAGTAATACCCACATAATCTATACATTAATAAAATTATAATTTGATCTTCTATTCTTATCCTAAAAATAAATATTCGGGTTATTCTTAGTAAAATGTGTTTTTTAAATTTAGTTTCCAAGGATGGTTATATAATTCCTTAAGCCCTAAACCAAAATTCTCAGAGTTCTTACATTATTTTATTACATTGTCGTGATTATAAGGAATTAAATCCTAGAGGACCAGGAGGTTCAGAAATGCATGGAAGACCTGATTACTTTCATGATACCCATAATACTATTAGAGAAGAAAATAAAACATGTTACAGTTTAAAATGAAATAAACTACATCCTTGAAATATTATTCAATATTTTATTCTTCATATCACTAGTAAAAGAATCATAAAAATTGGGTGATATAAGAAGATCAGTAATGGTATGTAATATTATGGATGCATAAATAATAAGTAATGGTGAATAACTAAATAATACATATTATAAAACCATATTCTTGACCATAATATGTAAATAATAGAAGATGAATAAATAATTCCATAACAAAACACAACAATGGAAATTATTCTTGTAAAATAATCACATGGACATCCAATTACATGGTTCATAATATGGGAATGCATAATGTGTTACATCATAATCATACCATCACATCCTCATACCAAGACCATAAATTGGTAAAACCCCAAAATATTTTATCTCAAGAGATATAGCAATCTATCCAGGAGCTATAGTGGTCCCCACCAAATAGTAACTAAGTCCAATACATTCCTCATATAAATATTGGTAAACATTAAAACATAAAAATTCGTATTGAAAAACTAGCATGGGAAATGTGAATACTTCTATCATAATCTGGGAATTTTATCAAATAGAAAATTTATATTCAAAGTGATAATAAACCCATAAAAACTTATTTTAGATGGTGTCATAATATATAACCTTCAATGAGATGTAAGATTCAATGAATTAATTTTACAGAGATGGAGATTCCTTTTAAAAATCCTCAAGGAAGTTAATCATCAAACATTTCAAAGTATCTCATACAACATAGAAACATTCAAATAATAATACCTTTGTGTATCATGATAATATGGATAATCATGATATTATATATCAAAGGGAAGTACATATACATCACACATAAGGAATACATGGTGAACAGGACAAATATCTTACAGAAGTTAACATGAGATGAGAATAACTATTTTTTACTTTGGAAGGAAGAGTTCTTTTTCAAAATCGTTTTTATTTTTGATATAATAAAATTTTAAAAATTTATATACCAAAAAATAAAATGTTAAGACAATGAAATTATATTTTATGTGCGAATGACATCCCACTAATGTGAAATCCTGAATTAATATTTTTTATGAAACTTTTCAAATAAAACATTTTGATGCGGTTTAAGGAAAATATTAAAGTGATTTTAAAGTTGAAAAGAGTTTTTTTTTTCATAAAACCATAAATGAAATAATATATTATTTTAATTATAAAATGTGTTATTTAGAAAAAAATTTCTTGAAACATATTATATAGTGCACGTGAAATTGGGTAAGAATTGGAAAAGTTCCCTTGAACCAGGCTTGTTTATCAGAAAGAATTAGTAAAGGAACCATTTGAAAACATGTATGTTCCCATAAAAGAAGGATTATATTATCTATATATATGATTTTGGATAATATAAACAGATTATAAAAAAATAATGAATATCTATATTTGAGTAAATTTAGAGAAAGAGTAACCATGTGGATCAAATAGGGGTGTGGGTAGGATGCCTTATAACTTTGTAATAAATCAGTCATTTGACCAAAAATTAATAATACTAAATTGATAAATTGAATACCATAAATTAAATATTTTCATTATATTATACATAAATGGTTGTTATACCTACACCATACAATGAAATAGAGGTGAATAAGTAATATCTCACAAAAATGGATGTGAGATGAGAAAACCCCTACCTTATGTCTGAATGTGTTCTGCACTGGACCATAATATCCTGGATAATAAAATTAAATCCATTAATTATTTAAGTAATAACCATATCTATATATATTTAATTTATTATAATTTTATTATGTTTATTTATTGTATTTTTTATGTGTTATACGATACAATTTTGTATCTCACGATCATTCATTTCCTTGGTTTCATGACCGGTTTACATGTACAAGAATGTGTAAAATTGGAATAATTATACAAAACCTGATTTTATGAAATTAATGAACATTTAATAGGTTAAATGGTTATATATATACTTTCGTTACATGGTATGAGGATGAATCATTAGAAGAAATTTAGTGATAATTGCTTACATTATTTTTGTGTTTTTATTATTATCAAACAATAGTTTTTTTTAATTATTTAATAATATGTATTTATAATGGTTCCAAAAACAATAGATAGGTTGTAACAAATATCTACTAATATGGTTCAAAAATGAAAATGGTTTCATTATAATCCTTCAAGGATAAATTAAATATCACAATTTCATCGTTCATAAAAATTTTAAATCCTCACATCACAAAAGATGATTTCCTTTTTTAAAATAATAGTGAGGGAGAGAGAGGATTTTGATCAAGGTTATCAAATTAATATTATATAATTATATTATATAAATAATACTTGAGTTATCATGATTATTTTGATCTATTATGTGAAGAGTGGATATGAAATGAAAAAAATGAAAGGAAATTATAAGAAAACAAAAGAAGATTTACCTCTTTAATTCTCTTGTATGACAACCTATATAAGGCACATTTATTTGGGCTTCTACCTTTCTCAGAACCCCATTTAATTGGGGTAGATACATGTTAAGAGTACATTATTATTATGTGGACAAGATTTATGGATTAAAGGTCTGAGGAGTAGTGGTTGCGAGGGTGACAATTATTTTTGATGAGATGGGTAATTTTTGAATATTTTATTAATTTGATTATTTCTTTCTAAAGACAATGAATAGTTTGAGAATTATAATCCAAAAAAATTAATGATGTTATAAAATATATTTTGTTTCTTATATCATTCATGACACAAATAATAGTGTATTAATCATATAAAGTGTTTATATAGTAAATTAAAGTATTTAACTATTAATAAAAAATTAATTTATTTTAAATTAATCCTAAAAATTGAAGCTTACTATTTTAGACATATAGATTTCAAAAATTAACTCCATTTTATGAAAATATTTTTTAAAAAATATGAAATATAACTTTTAATAAAAATCATCATTTCCTTAAACAAATATTATTTTAAATATTATAATTAATTTTATAACACTTTTATAATAGTAACTAAGATCTCATAAAAGAGTCCAACAATAATAATAAAATTGAATATTAATCTATCAATCAATTTTATTAAAATTAATTTTCTTTTAAATGATTAAATAATTTTAAAAAAATTAATTAAATATTTTTTGCATACAAAAATACCAACACATAATTAATAATTTTGAAAATATTTATTTTCTTATACTATGATATAAATATATCACAAATTCATTTATATGATGCCTAAATTTTATTTATACTTTCATGGGTGAGGTTACTATTAATTTGGCAGCTTTACTATTCATAAGGGTCACATCACTATTCATAAGGGTTATATTACTATTCTAAAGTATCATGGTAATATTTACCAAAAAAATTAAGTAGATCCTATTAGACTATAAATATATTACTGATTGAAATCTTGTATGTCTATTTTTCGAAATTCAATTCACAAAATCAGATAAATTACGTTTAATTCTAATCCGACAACTGTGGTGAGAAAGTGAGTAAAAAGAACATTCAAAAGTTCAATAATTGTTTATACATAACTCAAATATAAAAATTATTCCAATGATATACATTAGATTATATAAATAAAATATATATATTGTGAAATAAAATTATAATTATATAATTATATAAGAAAAACATTATTTTTAACTAAAAAACACAATTTTTCTCTATTCCTCAAAAAATGAAACTTCTCAGAGCATACAAAAAATTCAACAAAAATAAATTTTGACATTACAACTTCAAAATTGAGGATTATTTTAAAAACAATTATATATTTAATTGTAAATATGTTTCAACTTGTGAAATAACAAAAAATAAAATTTAATAGTATATATTACTACTCACATTACTATTTTTAATGTCTAGGTTATAAAAATCTCATTTAAATAATTATAATAACAATGTGTTGTTTTATAGAGACTTAGTAGTTCATGCATTACATGATATATTTAATTTATTTTTAAATTCATACCGTGTTATTTGAATCTTGCAGACCTATATCCTATGGAGGATATAATGGAAAAGGTACATACTATTCATTCTATATTAAGTTATCTCAAAGCAAGAAAAATGAATGTTTATAAATTAAATTAAAATAACTTTAATTATTTGTAGTACAAATAGTTTTATAAAATGTATCTCCATTGAAGGGCATTGTATGATTCAGTATGAAAGAAAAAATGTGCCCTTTCTACATCAATTTTTTTAAATTATAGAAAGAATTAGATCCTTGTATTACCATTCTGTAATGTCTCATTGAATCTCTAATGTACATGATTTGTTGTATATATAATTTTTATGAAAGTAGAGGTTAAACCCAACACATTTTCCCACTTGTGAAGAAATTGAATTGGAACACGATCTATCATACTATGAAGATCCAATACAAATTCATTAAACTACAGAACAAGTGTGGAGGGATTTAGTTTCATGGATAGGAATGTTAATTTAGATAAATAATAAGATATAAGAAGGAATGTGGGATCATTAAAAATTATAATTATGATGTACCCAAATCTATTCATGAGGTGAAAATATAGAAATTTTGAGGGTGAAAGTTTTTATAGAGGGAAGAAAGTAACACACCTTGATTATATGATATGTTTATTTTAAAATAAAATTAAAACTTTTTATATATTTATGTTCACAAAACCTTGATATTGGAAAAATTATTTGTTCAATATTATATACAATATTAATCTTAGAGCCTAAATGAACTATGATACACTAATGGAATATTATTATTATAACATGAAAAATACTACATAGCTGTTAAATTTGAGGTTTTTAATAGTATTAAAAATATTATTAAATATATATAAAGGTACATTTCAAAAAAATCAAATAATAATTGTTAGAAAAAAACTGTCAAACATTAGTTATGTAAATTTATAGGTTTTCTTTAAATGTTATTTTTTTAATTTTTAGGGGAAAATTATATGTTTAGTTTTTCACATTGTTAGAAAATATTTAAAATATATGAAATTAAGATTTCAAATCAAAATATTAAAATTATCTTATTTTTATATTTTGGGGTTTTTAGATGATTTATTTTCTATTGAATGGAAAAAAAAATTTCTTTTTATTCAAAAATATATTTTAATTTCATTAATTTTCAAATAAAAATTTTCTTTTTAAATAGATTAAAATAAAAATAATTAACAGATATTTTTAAAATTAGTATTATGTTTACTAGAATTTTTTTTTTGATTTAATTTACTATAAAAATATTATTATACAGAATATGGGATTTTTATGAAAAACCCATTTCATTGTGTTTTGCACTTTTCTCGAAAATTAAATTATTCCACTTAAAGGAATTGAATCACTAAAAATGTATATCATATTTTAAATTATATGGTATAAGTTTTTTAAATTATTCATTTTATTATTTTAAAATTTTATAGTAACTATATTAATATTTCTTACCATATTAAAGGTCAAATTGCATAATTATGGTAAAAAATAAAATTATATGGACTAAAAAATGACCCAAAATGGTATAAATTTTATTTTATGATTATATTTCCTCCATTATAGTTATATATTGGATTATATGACATGTTTTAGTAATCTTTTTCGTATTTTGACCTTAATATTATATTATGTAGTGAAATGTAAAAAATGTGACACTCTTCTTTTCAGCGATTATAATATTTTCAAAATAGGGATAGATAGATGATATTTTCAATTATAAATACTGTTCATAAAACTAATATAGTATTTCTATAATGGTAAATTAGTTTCTAATTTTTTTGAAAAAATTATTACCTTAAATGCATACACATCATTAATTTAGTAATTGATTAATAAATTGAAAAATAAAAAATATATATAAAAACAGTTTAATTATTATAATATGAAATAATTAAATTTAATATTGTATTTTTTGACAAAATAATGATATTTTAGTGACCTTTGATTGAATTTTATTTCAATTTATTTATTTTCTGTTTTTTATTTGATTCAAACTAAATGAAACGTTCTTAAATTGACTATATTAATATTTTATTAAAACAACAATTCATTAAATGACTTTACATTCACAAGAATCTAAAAATAGGATAAAATAATGTCTTAGGATTATGTACATATACTATCATCCAATAATTGTTTTTTTGAAAATTTTTAGTAAAATTATCCTCCCTTATAGTGTAGAACATTACAATAGTTGGTAATTATAAAAAGGGTTAACGGGTGGGGTTTTAAAGTGAATGAAAAGTTCGAAAACATATCCATAACATGTCAAAATTTTATTGGATGAAATATTTTCAAATTATCTTCACCAAATATAAATATTATACCATTTTTTTATCCATTTTAACAATGTAAATAATATAAATTAATTTTATATTTTAAGAAATTCCAAAAGTGTCCCTTACCTCAATTATAAATGGGAACCAACTACATTAATTATTTACCCCACATTGATCCATCTATATTGATGACAACCTTCCCATTAATCGTCTAAAAATCATTTTTCATTACTTGGAATTATTTTCCGTCTAAAATATAAACCCTAGGATACATAATTTGATATCTAAAGGGGGTCCACCAAATAATACTTAATAATATTTACCAACTCGTTCTAGGTTATTTATAATTATACTTCCTCTTAATATTTTTTATCCATCATGAAACAGAAAATCATGTATTCTAAATATACTAAAATGTATTTATGATTTTGGAAAAACCATATTATATCTCTTTTTCATCATAAGAAAAGTGAAAACATTGCTCATGAATATGTTAGTCTTACTCTATCAATGAAGTGGAGTAATTAAATTTTCATCCCCACATAGCACGGGTTGTTGAAAAGATAGATCTAATTAGTTTATATGATATTTATATAAATTTTTTTTATAATAAGTGTTTAATTATTATTCATATCTATTTCATTCCATTCTCTGAAAAGTGAAAACTACATTTATTCATACGTACCGTTGACCGTATCCTTGAATAATGTATTTTCTTATTTATATCAATGTTTACGGCTGAATCTAAATAAAAATATATTTACTATATATATATATATATATTATTTAATCCATGATTAATACTATGGAGACTACCGAACCACAATAATATAATATGTATCGTAACTACTAAATCAATACAAACATAAAAATGATGTAGTTTTCACCTTGTACTATTCTTTAATAAATAATTGTTAATAAAGGTTTTATAAAATATTATAAGTAAACCCGAAATGGTATGATAAATATATATATTTATATAATTCATGTATTAATGTAAAATATGTATATATTTGTTATATATTAGGTACAAACATCTATAAAGGATTTCAGAGCATTGGTTTGGGTTTAATTCACAATCTAATCATTATTCATTGTTGTGTTTATTTCTATTTGTGGAATATTTTCTTACAAAACAATATTTTTCCAAAATATTTCAAAAAATATTATTAATTTCATTCAATTATTTATTAAATAAATTATTGACTCTGTTTTATCATTTACAAAATGGTTTTATCATAAACCTCTTATCATTTTATAAGAGAGGGTTTTTTTAACTATAAATGAATGTGTAAAAAATGTTTTTTTAACATATATAATTAGAATTTAATTTATTAATTACAGGAATCCATAAGTATTTTCATGTAAATTTAATAATATATATATTTATTTTAAATAAAATTAATTAATAATTATATTAATAGTACATTTTTAAATGACTCTCGAATTGGATAGGGTATTATCATTAGGAAATTTTCCTTTTGTATTTTTAATGTATATTGATTTATGTCAAAAAAATTACTGTATTATATTGAAAATATACACAATTTATAATGTACAATATATTTATTTGGATGATTTGTGATCGTCTTGATTGGTAAATTATTCACATTCCATATGATAGTTCTTCCAATTTGTAAAATTATTTATTCTTATGATTTATTTTTTATGTTGCATTATTTATTCACATAAGGAATCAATTAGACATAGTAATTCATAAATGGAACTAAAATTGACCATAAATTCATTTATATTTCTCATGAAACTAAATATATTGAGTTATGGACAAGGAAATAAACATTTATGATCAGATGTTCTAGCCAAGGCCTCGATGATAGGTTTTAGATTTCTGTTGGTATGCATTCAATAATTACAAATTCATATATTGATGTCGATGGGATTATTTGATCTTATATCAATGAATGGGTTCCTATAAGATGTGTTTTTATATAATATTAATTTATCTTTACCTCATATTGGTCAATTATTCATGCCTTGTTAACTTCTATTGTAAACATACCCTTACTGAGAATATAAGAATATTGTATTATTATTTTACCTCTCCATGGTATTCCAAGAAGATTATTAACATTGATATATAGGTTTGTTCAATAGTGTACTGTTGTTTTCTAAAATAATATAATATATTGTATTTATTTTTTTCAAATTTAATTTTAATCGCATTTATGAATCTATTTTTTTAAAAATTCTAAACTATTTTTTCATTGGGGTTGGGATTTCATGTATCTTATCCAAAGATAATAATGTATCCACTAATTCTAGAATATTTTAGTTCATATCTTTCAAAATTAGGTTTATAACATGTAGATACATTTTTATGGGTTGATTCATGTATAAAGATCATGTAAAATTCATTGTGACTTATTTGTAAAATAATTTGGTTTTATAATAAATGAATGTGTGAATATTGTATATAAGTGGTTTTGTAGTAGTGTTGTGACAACCTAACCCCAGTTCCATTCACTGGTTCTCCAGCCTGGTGGGATGCATGGCCTCATGTGCACCTCCCCATATGCTAGAGGCTGCCAAATATTAATGAGGGTCTAGGGTGTGTCGTTTGGATGGCTATGGCCCCATGTAAAAATAGTGAACAATAAATATATTATAATATAAATAAGGATAAAAATAGAGGATGCGGTATAATTAATAAACAAAACTACTAACATAAGATAATAATATATATCCATAAAAATATAATATTACTCTCAAAGATGAAAAGTATGATATAAAAAAATATAATGATATATGTCACGTCTCAACAAAACTGGACACAACATATACATAGAAGACATTGATAAATGCTCTAAAAATAATAAAAAAATCTAAAAACATTCGAACTTCCCAAGTTCTATCGAAGTCATCTACTACCAAGATCTATCTAAAATAATAAAATAAGTCTTGTTTCCAAAAAAATATGTTTCCTGATATCAGTACATATATACATATTATTTCCCAATTTCCATTGGCAGCCCAGATAGGGTGTGAGATAAATATCATTAGGCCACCATCAATTATATATATACAATCTAGTTTGCTAATATAAATTGAATGTGAATATAGAATAATAAAATATATAGAAAATACCTACTTCATCTAATTTTAGTGTCTGGAAATGTAATTATTTAACTAATTATGTTCTAGTTTTTAAAAAGTGAAAACCAAACTATATGTGATAGAGATAATGTAAAAGTATCTTAGTTGAAACCACGGAATCCTATTATAATGATATTAATAATAGTATATCCCAGGTAAGAAACAAGAAATCCATGGCCATAGGGGTCAATCTAACTTAGTAATAACATGTAGTATGACTATAGCTGGTAAGAGTGTAATCCAAGGGGAATCACCCAAGGAATTACACTGTAAATGATTCTAATAGATTATAGGGATCTCCTAAATGGTAAGAAAAGCCTAATCATGACTAGTCCCAATGGGATGAAACCATGGAGCCACATGTTCGAATACCTCATACTAGACCCAAGGAGTGTATATAAGAAATCATAATGTATAAAAGATAGTAAAAGGATCTCAAGCTGTTATTTTATGAATCCGATAGTAGACATGGACTATGTTCCATGGTGGGTATCTCCCTTTGAAATGAGCTTCATGAATAAAATTTCATCCTCTGAGTGATCAATGTATTACCTCAAGAATCCATGTCTAAATCAAATCTTACCACTCATATAAATATGAAATGGTCTATAAGTGATAAGAAAATTATACATAACTAATTATTTAATAGTGTCCATGTATCAAGAATTCTATTTATTAATTCATATGTTTTATTCAATTTTTAATTTAAATAGGTGACAAGTAAAAAAGGACATGCATCCATATATTACATAAACATATAAACATTTAATTACTTTATAATTTATTTGGTGCATGCCTTATAATTCATAATAATTAAAATACTAGTTAAAGACATTTAACAAGTAAATATTCAAATGAAATTAACATATGAATGCAATATATATTAATATACATTCTATTTAATGATTTAATGATTCATTGATTAATTAAGACACTTATAGTGTAAGGTTCAATTAACATAAACATGTTCTAGCCATTAAAAATTTATTTATTTTTATTAAAACACATAACATTATTATGGAAATTTCAAGGTCTCACAAATGGTGGGGAAGGTATCCATGTCATTGATTACAAAGGAATAAACAAGGAAACACCATACATGGGGTTGTATTTGTTGAGGTCATAACCTCAAATTATCTGATGAACATATATTGATAGAGATATTTAATATGAGCAAAATGATGAGAATAATGAAATGTCAATTTGAAAATAAATGACCGAATATTCTAGTGTGTGAAAAATTATAAATTATTATAAAATAGGGATATATTTATAGAAATATATTATATCACATACCATAGGCTCACAGTACACTCCTTCTCTAATATAGTCCCTTAGTTTGGCCTAGATTGGACGAAAATGATGAATTGGTTGTTGCCCTAAAAATAGGTCATATGATACCGCATAAAAATATCATCTTCAATAGTAAGAAGTATAATTAAATGAGATAAAGTACTGAAACAATTACGGGGCGACTTCAAAAAAGATAGAAGACTCTATAATCAGAGTATAGATAAAAAAGATATCCCTGAAACAATATTAGGGCTTCAAGGGAGCTTAAATGGTGGACCTCCTATGTGTGGGATAGAAATAAGGAAATGAGAGGTGAGGAAAAAGAATAGGGTTACCCCCTTTATAACATTTCCCAAAATCTAAAGGGCATCTATATGTTATACACATCAAATAATGTTCGGTATCTCCCTTTGGGAAAAAAATTATTACACACGGTGAATTGGCCAACCCATACATTACAAATCATTTATAGAATAGATGTTGTGTATTTTAAATAATTTCTGAGATTTTTTCCTATAACCCAGTTAAAACCTCCTCCATTATTCTTTATGAAATACAAAAACCAAAATATTGTCTTGGTTCTAGATTTATTCCCAAAAATAACCACAAGAAGTGTTTCAACATAAAATCAAAATGATCTATACCTAATGAATAAACCATGTTGTTATAAGTGAAGTGTATTTACTAGTAGTGTATTATGATTATATATTACCAAGGGAAAATGAGTTAGTAGTATTCTAATTAGGTAAAACATTGTAAAAAATTATTCTCATTGAAAGACGTGGGTAAAAATATATTCTAGGGATCCAGATTTTTCATGAAATATCGGAGAGGTTTCATGTTATATGTTGATGTGTGTATATATATATATTAGTCATATTAATGATATTCTATGTGATAAAATTCATTTAGTTATTGTTACCACTGTCACGTTGAATATATTAATATAAGAAAATTTGTTCACTGATATCATTGTATAGAGAGGATTAGTGGAATCTCATACACATATATTATAGGGTATATCATGTTTCTCATTTTCTGTACAGTAAGAGATGTTTTTAATTCATTGAGAATGGTATAAAAATATCTATCTAAGTTGTGAGAGTTCCATGGAATAGATATTAACACACTACTAAAGAACCTGGGGTGTATAAAGCATCTGTTCCCAGTTGACCTACAAGATGAAGAACTTGTAATTTGGGGATACATTGATAAAATATTCCAAATAGATTATAATGGTCTAAAATGAAAATCATTATATTTATTCTTCATTAATGGAAGAGCTGTGAACTATATGTTTTCAATGAATCACACTTTACATGATTTTATAATTGATTTTGAGTATATAGTGGATTTTGATATAGCTAATTAAGATGTTTATATAATGATATTTTAATTGAATCATTGTGTAATACTAAGTTATAATGACATAATCACACTATATTGTGATAACACTATAGCACTGGATCAATCAAATGATCCATAGTCAATTCAATGGATTATCTATATACATCAATAATATAACCGTCGTGAGAAATTTTTTTAAATTATTTTATTTGAAATAAGACGATTTTCAAAATAAGAAATCATGGAAGACACTCTTACTAAATCCTTTTCTAATTAAAAGAATGAATATTATATGATAAATAGCGGACTAAATGTTTTCAGTAGTTGGCTCTAGTGGGTGATGGTGCCTGTATTATTTATTCAACTAGAATCATGTGAATTTATAATATATATATATTACTATGATATTAAATAAAACATTTTCACACGATGATTATTTATAAGTATGAAATTAATGTGATAATTTCCTCATTGATTTGAGTTTTTCCTCACAATAATAAGGATCTATAAGACTTATGATAGTATTATAAAATATATGTAATATTTGTTTATATAATCTACCCATCATGACACATATGATATTTTAATATCTGGTGGATGATGCTCTTAAATTTATTTTTTTCACTTAATTTTTTTCCTTATTAATCTCCCTAAGAATACATTATGAGGACAAACCCTATAAGATAAATTCCACATATTTTGGTGTTAATGGATATTTTTATCTATGAATGTGTATATTATCAGATTTTCCAGAGTCTATTGTCTACGTGTGTTATGAATTGAATATGTTGATGTATGGATGAAAATGGTGAAAAAATAATTTCATATTTTGGTATCTGAGGTTGGGTTCTTCATAAGTGATATAAAATTAATGATTCAGTCAACAAAAGAATTTTTTTCATTTTAATGTAATGGAATTTGAATTATTTTTTATAATATATTTAAAGAGAACTGTTATATCAAATCCATATCCATGGATCTTCATCGATGAGTACATTTCCTATAATTTTAGAACAATAACTCAAGAATATTGGTTGTTACAAAAATATTCAACTTATATGATGACAAATCGGTAAAAGGGGAGTATATTTCACTATAATATTTTGTAGGAGTTTTTATACATTGTTAATTTAACATTCATGTCAAGGGGTACGTTGACTTGTTAATAAATATTGATATTTAAATCTAGCTAAATTTACTTAATACTTATAAAAAATATTCCTAGAAGGTGATACACTATGCGTATCTAGAATATTGATCTAATTATATTTAATTTTAATATTTTGAATACAATATTATTTTATTACTTGAGTAATAATAAATATTCAGGTTATTTTGATCAAATGAATTTAATCACTAGATATATTCTAGTTAAGAATATGTGAGTTGAATAATAAACTAAATACATATTCAAATGTAAGATGATGACAATTAATATTTATTTCATTTTTATTTTTCACAAGGTCAAAAACAAATATATATTTATTTATGAGTCAGTTATTGGATCAATATATCTATTTATTGAGTTATCTGAATTAAAAATTATTTACTCAAAAGTTGGTTAATATAATTTATATTTGAAAAGTATATTTATTCACAAGTTTAGTGAAAAATATATATTTTCATTTTTCAAGAATATTATTTTATAATATATATATATATAATGTTTTATTAATTATAAGGGATGTGGATAAGCTGAGTTAAGGGTACAATTATAAATTGATATATACATTAAATACAAAATAAATATATATGTATTTATTTATTTAAAGAAATTAAATTTAAATATTTAAAATTTAGTGCATGTAAAGGAAAAATAATAATATATTTAACATGGGGTTTATAAATTACAAATAAATAAATAGAAGTAATTGTATGAAATTAAAAATTATTTATCCAAAATAATATATATAATGTTATGCCAATTTTTTATGGTGTTAAAATTTTTGGTCATTGAACTAATTCATTATATATAATTGTCCGAATCCCAATTTTTTTTTATAAAATGCTCTTAAGAACAAGAGTCATCCTCCTCCTCCTCCATACAAAGACACAAACAATTTGATATATTTCTTCCTTTTGATCAATGATGAATAGCACATGAGGTTTGGTTTCTACATTATAGCACTCAATATTTCAAGAGATGTGTTTCAATATTCAAAAATCATATATGGATACCTCTAGAGAAATCAAAACTCATTTTATTTATTAAAATGATTTTACAACTCGAGAAGAAATCCAAATGATCAATATATTCAATGATAAAATATTTTTCAACAAAATTTAATTTTTGGTTATTAATTAAATATAAATTTAAGGTGAAAAAATATTTACATGATGTTTGGGAGTTCCATTCATCATGCTCATTTGTATATATACATATAATGAGACAATTCATTATTACATTAATCTAGATTATCCTTTGGATTTGATGAAAAAAATAGGGAATTCGTTTGAATTGATTTGTCTGTGTATAAACAATTCATTAAGGTTAATGTAAGGTAATCATTAGGAAAGGGGATATATATCATAGATATAAATATTTTCCATGATTATTATGCTTACAAAATAACGAATTATGGTTATTATTCTATCATTCATGTATAATAACTGCAACACATGTAATGAATATCTTGTGTCTACTTTATTACATTGAAAAAATATAAAAAGTACCTCATCCTAAAGGAAATATCAGTTTAGAAGTCATGAAAAACTAGATACATACATTATTCTAATTTTATATTCGAAATTAAATATAAATCCTATTAAAAAAATTTGAAATCATGAAACTCAATAAATGATTTCTTCTACATATCATATGGAAAGGAAGAAATAATAGGTGATTTCATATTCTCAATGAGTATTAAGTACGATGGATGAAATTATGAGTAAATAATTCATAGTTAATATGTAAAGGAACACAACTAAAAATACATTCTATTTTATCAATATCTAAACCATGAAATTATACCATGGATTATATCAATTTAAATAATCTCAGGTTTAAAAATAACAAAATTCACAATGAAGGATATTCATAATGTTAGATGTCATGATTTCAATCACGGTAATATTTTTTTTTCCAAGGCCTTGTTGGGAGATACTAAAAATGAAAGATAAATTTACACCCAAAACCTATTTAATAAAGCTATCCAACATATTTTACTTCTGAGTAATGTCAATACCTTTATGGGATATATAATTTAGGGGCCCAAACTTTGCTTCATGTCCAATGAATTAATCATATATATGATGATCAATTTATTTCATAATAATTATTCCTTATCAAGAAAATATCTATATTTAAAAATTCATATGTAAAAAAAATTCCCCAGTCAATGAAATAACTTCTAAAGTGAAAAACAAAATATAGAAATGATAAATTATTTTAAAAATATTTAAATCGATGATAAAAATAATATATAAATTACAGTGAAATGTAATATAAATTGATCATTAGAATGGGAATTTTCAATAGAAATATAAGGAAAAATATTTCAAACAGATAAAATAAGACAATTAATTCATCAGAAAAATAGATTTTTTAATAAAATCATTTCTTTTTTATGAATATAATATAATTATAAGATATCATATAAATTTGTTATTATAAAATATTTCACTTTTAAAACAATTGAAATATTTTTGAAGAATCTAAAAATTGACATTTATGGAAGTAGGAAAATCCATTAATTCCACATACATTAAAAATAAACATTCCTTTTTTACTTTATATAAAAATTTCCAAATATGAGACATTCTGAAAAAAATGAAGTGTAACACCCCCAAATATGAAACCCTCTCACATTTCCATATTGGGTTGGATATGAGCCCTCAATAGATCCTCCTCGAATGGAATCTGATTCTAATAATTTGTTTTGGTGTGATAAATATAACTGGGAGAATATACCCCTCGTATTGAGTTACAACACAATTGAATAATTTGGTAATAATAATAAATTAATAATGAATATCATAACACATCATATATCATTGAAATTAAAATTAAAGTAGAAAAAAATAAATCAATAATGATGTATCACATAATGACAAGATAAGATGAATCGAAATGTCAATCTAAAAACTATGAAAATAATAGAATTAATTGGCACAATATAAACTCAAATGTCTCTAGTTCCGTCCTTAATATTGGATTAATTTTCAGAGTTAATCCCATCTATTATGAAAAAAATTAGAAAAATTGTCCCTTGACCTTTTCGAAACCTAAATCCATTTAATATGATCATGTATGAAAAGTCGTCATGAATATTTTTTGAGTAAAACTCAGTAGTTCAAAACCACCATGACTAATGAAAATAATTATGATAATAATTTCATGAAATAAACAGATAAAATATGTATTAATTATTATATTAATATAATAATTCAATCATCTTTTGTCATCACCATGCTATAATGACTCTAATCATGTAGAAGAATCATGCCAACAATAGCCATAAACCATGGTATATAAAATATACTAGATAAATCCCCATGTATAAGAATTTTTTCCTCTATCCAGATCTACATATATAATAATTTCAACATCAACAAGTCGAATCCTACAATATAATCATTTTAAAATGTATCAATGTTGAAATATCTCTATATAATCATTTCAACATGTCTCGCTGGGAATAACCACTTATATATTAATTTCATCCTGTTTCACTTGGCATAAACTGTTATATAATCATTTCATCCTATGGGGAAATCCTAATATATAATGATTTCATCATTATCTCAACAAATCAGAATATCAAGGATATTATAATGTCATTTCATAAGATTCAATGTTTAATTAAAAATTTGTCAATTTTTTATTCATTCAAGATTTGATTTATATTTAAGCTTATCATTAACCATATCCATAGCTCATAATCTTTTTCTAAATTGATTCTATATCAAGAAATCATATTTAATCTCATCTCATGATAAACACAATTTAATCCATTATCCATGTTCTTATCATTCAATGGTTCACTCACCCATTAGGTAACCATAAGACATGTTACATCTGCGTTTTAATCCAAATGAATCCAACCAATACTCAAACCCATGATTTTATATTAATCAATGAATAAATTAATGACAGTTCACATTACATTGGTGGAATCACAATATTTAATATACATCACAATTAAGAAAACCAAATGGTAATATTTTAGAACCTATCCCTTCCTCTAGTGGTCAACACAACACTTCCAATGGACAACATCAATAAAGAAAAAAAATAAAACTATGATCATGAGAAGAACCTAGATCAACTCATGTCAGTATAAAAACCCAAATCAAATAACCATAAAAATATTTCACTACCAAAAAACAAATTAATTTAAAATAAGGAAAATATCTATCGAATTACATAATAATGATCAAATGGATGATTGGAATGTTCAAAATGGAGGAATATTCACAAAAATACTTGTAATTAATCTAGGGAAAAAGAGGAGGGAGGTTTATAGTTGATGATTGGGAAACATAAGAATTGCACATCCTTACAAATGCTCATCCCATGACTTACATTGCATGTGTGTGTATTGCATGATTTTAATCATTACATTTGTGTTATTCAAAAAAAACACACATCTATTTGGATTATTTTTAAACCACCTTAAGATTTACATGTAGTGAACTAGTTTCAAAAAGTGTAAGCACTTCACTTAATGACCTAGTTCACGATATGTTTCAAGTGGCAGTTACACGTTGTCTAACAAGTTCACCACATGTAAATTGTATATGGATATATTCAATACCTATTTCCATAGAAAAGTGCCAAATCACATTTGAAGCCTTCCAAAATCAAAGGAAACCATCACTATATCTTTTATCTGATTTATACTTGAAATTAATTAATTATGAAAACATACATCCGAGAAATTTAGTTCATTTTACCCAAAAATGAATCAATAAATATAGACATGACTCAACCAAAAAGTATTAAAAACATGGAATACACTAATGAAGAGGTATAAGGTTAAACTAAAAGTGGGTGGTACCAATAAAAATATGTGATCTTAAAAAACCCCCCACATAACAGATCATCTTCAAGCAGATCCAAGAATCACAATGTTGTCTTGGTGAAAATGTTGACAACTGTTCCTGCATATTATTCCCTCATTCCAAGTCACTTACTGAACACACCAACAGTTCCACTCCCTCGGATCAAGATTTATAGTCTTCCACTAGATATACTTCTCAATGGAATCCACTATCCGTATTGGATTCTCCACAAAAAAATTCATTATCACAAAGCTCGATGTCGTTGAAATATACCACATGAGAATGGTATATATATGATATTCAATGATACGACACGTGAAAAGTGTCATAGATGATACTATAGCACTATAGAAGGGATAATCAATACCCCACTAGACCTAACCTATCCACTATCACAAATGACCTGAAAATACTAAGTGATAACCTTCCTTATTTATTGATAAGACATTTCCCAAACCTATGTTCCACCTAATGGAAATAATGATGACCCAAATTGAACACTCAATGACATATCCAAAGGATTCTATATGATTCAACCTACCTGTGTGGTCAGTAATAATCATCTAATCAATTGAACCTTATCATACATCTCATTCATGAGAAAAGTCCCAACACGAACTGAATCACCTACCTCTATCCAAAAAAAAGACATGAACCACACTTCCTTTTGTATAAATCCTCATAAGTTCCATATATATCAATTCTTACATGCTTTTATTACATGTTAAATGCACAAGGTTCATATGAGGCTCCCCTAATCCATTGAAATCCAAAGAACTAGATCTTACAATATCCTCCAAAATATGAAAAGTCTACTCAGATTGATCATCAATAAAAGGATGATATGATATACCAAAGAGAATCTATAATCTTTGTGCGTCATCAGGACCCTATTATAAAAGAGACATGAGATAAGTATCTCATTCTGAAACAATACTCCTTGGGAGATAGTACTACTAAACTATCTCACTCATGTATATACAACACATGTCATTGACTATGAAGGTCCCCCCTTATAGGTATGTAGTGGTATACCCTCATTATTCCATCCATGATCACACATATTACATCATTATTATTGGATTTCATGTGTAGTCATATCACACAATCCAAATTAATATCATCTCATCTTCACTATGGAATCGAATGAGGCTACAGTAGCCTATATTTCCTTGGATTCATGGGTTTCACCTAGTGATTGGTTAAAAACTATCCAAAAACCTCGACACCACCTTCATCATTGAGGAATACTTGTACTATCTATAGAGATCAGGATGCATCATTTTCAAAAAATGATGTACTGTAGATCTAGATTCATGAAACTCTCTTGTCTTCCAGTCACAAAATATCATAGAAACCCATACTCAGCCACATAATATAAGTGAATTTTCACTTCATTGAGGCCATCCTGATGTTGTATCCCCCCTATATTATATGTATCTCATAACTAAGGTATCCAGATCTGATAACATATTAATCTTGATCCAGTCCAAATGAATGGGTATAACAGATGTTGATGTCACATAAAATCATACCTAGGACACCAAAACATCTATATAGATATCTATAAAGTGTTGTATCATTTTATAGTCATCTAAATACATCGAAAATAACTCTCTATAAATTTTTTTCTCATGGATTCAACAATGAAATTTCATATTCCTGATGTATAATCCATAAAATTCTATATAATATAGATGCATGACCCACATACTCTACTAAAGGTTCAGGTTCTCCTGAGAAAAAGATGTCTATAAGTCTCTTCTGGTTAATGTACACAACAAACCACTTTCCAAATAAGACAATGCATCTAGAATATGAGGTAATTTTTCACCACTTCTATTTATTATTCGTTATTAGGGTAATTTCACTCATGCAGTCTTGGTTGTTTTGATCAACAACTAACCACAGAATCCTCCTACATAGGAACTGATCTATGTAAACTCTAGATTCATTACAATGAATTGAATAGGATATACCCGACATAGGTTAATTAATGATAGGTTATGTGTTCAGTCTTCTCTTTAACACCTGATAAGATTCCCCTTTAAGAATACAACAAAAAAACATCAACCCATTCATGGTCATTTAAGATAATGGTTCTCCATGATGATAGAAGTCCAAGATAAAACACCAACAATAACTTGCTAAACATATAAATCTATGAATCTTGAGGAAATTATTCAGTCACTCACATAATAGAATTGTTGAAACCTTCTCGGGGTCCACTGACACTCATTCCTATATGATTATATCCCACATGATGTTTACTATATCAATTAAAAAAATTATGTTATATTGGTGTAAGATAATGATATCTCGATGTACTCAAGACAATATCATGATGTTTAGCATGATGACCTCCTAACTTGGACTAAATTAAAAAATAAAAAAACACCAAAAACTAGTTTAGAAATGATTGATTGATTTTATTCATCAAGGAATTAAATTCCATTGTTGCATTCATCAAACCAAATTTAATCACTATGAACTTTTACAAACCATATATTATCATAAAAGAAGACTAAGTTCTGCTTGATAGTCTAACCATCAAATGGTGCTATCCAGATCTAAAATTAGTCTTATATAATGTCTTAGAACCACTAAATTGATCAAAGTGATCATAAATACACAAAATGGGATAACAATAGTTCAATCACTTTTACTATATTTATAAGGGCAATGTCCCATCAGCCTTTTGGGTGAAAAGAACATGAGAACCCCATCGAGACGTACTAGACCATATGATACCATTATATTCTAGTTCATTCAACCAAAATTTTATCTCTTGAATCCCAACTAGTGTCATCACGTGTGGGAGGATATAAAATATTTATTCTCTCAGTACCCACTCATTCAATAACTTTATCTCCCACATGGACAGTAAGTCATATAACTCATCATGAAAGAAATATGGAAAATGGTGTACCACTGGTGGAAAATAATCCTTCTACATTCCTACATCATCTAGAATAAATATTTATAAATAATTCATGATATAATACAATCTACAATTTATTGGTCATGCACGACAATCCGTAAGATTCCACTCACATTTCTAAGAATAACAATCATCTATCATATGATGGATTGTTCACTCTTCTATGGCAATAATAAATATGATACATGTGTAAGAATAAAAAATCCATAAAAAATCAAGTCCAGACCTATCTTTTACAATACAAACTATTCCCAAAATAAACTCTTACTGCTGATCTCTAGGGAACACATGTTGTAAATTTTTATATTATCTACTCGCACTCCCAATAGTGTTTCGATAGTCAAAAACCAAATATGATTACTACAACCAAGACAAAAATATTTTCAACAACATCATATAAAATGGATTAGGAAGATATTATGTAAAAAATTCACAAGAATGTTTATATGATAAACGAATCAATCCTATAAATATGGGAAGTCATATATACACAATAGATGAAGTAGTATGCATAGTATTCAGATGACTAAACCCTCTTCCCTAGGATCTATGATAAATCTCATATAAGGTTCCCTCTATTTGGTACTACCATTCCTAACCATAGGTTCCACATACCTTTCCTCGACATCAATGTCATTTAGAACCCCAACTACTTATTTTATATAGAATTGTTGAGTCCTTCAAGAACTCTTTTACTTATCCAAGTCCCAAACACTACTATAATGTGAGAAGATATGAAAAAAATAAGCATATAGACCCTATTGACACAATCACGGAACTCAAAGTAGGTTATAGACACTGAGGCTTCCTGTGGATCATCATTATATAGTGGTAGCACTAAAATGGAACATAGTTCTAAGATGCCTTCCTAGTGCCCCAACTATTCTTTATATTGTTTCCTTGGTAAATACTCACATAGATTTGCATCTTAGTACCTTAAAAAGATGATAGAGTTTACCAAACTAATGTAGCATGGATGATACATGTGTCCTCTCTTTGATTGCCTTCTATGATGAGCTCATAGTTTATCATCTCTAAAAACTACAAAGAAGAATAATGTTCACCTATAACCTTATCACATAGAGAATCCCATCATAAAAACACTTGAACTAGAAATCCTATCAGTAGCTAAAGATGATGAAAAGAACATTAGGTTAGTGAAACATTCAAAATAGTCCATCACATAAATTTCCTCCTATGTGAGTTGCATAAATTGGTGATCCTTATCATTGATTAATTTCTAAATCTAGACGTTTCTCAAGAATAGTGCTATAATTCCTTCTAATATAACTCATTTTCCTACCCATTCATCTATATAATGACCCATGAATTCTTGTAAGTTCCATACATTATATGCACAATAGAATTCACCCTACAATATGTGGGAATCTCAAGGTGATTGACGATCATCTAGAATAACTTATTCCAGAAATTAACTACCTAGTGTCCTCCCTCCCATTTAAAATTTGGAGGATTCTATAGATAAACCTCTCTATTTAGCTTAATAATAAATCGAATGGTGTGAATAGTCTCCCTTCCATGGATCACATGACCCCCATGAAGATATCGTGAAGTTAGAAATGCATCATCTCCATAGAATCTACATGAATCATTGGAAAACTTATTTTATGATTGTACTGATTTCTAATCCCCTAAAACATGACTCGAAGATGACGAAGATACATATTTTAAATAGGAAAAAACACTCCTTAGAAAACTAGTTATAAAAATAAGGACATCCTGAATAAGAGACCCATATTTAGAACCGAAACTCATGTTTTCTCTAAAAATCGATTAAAATTGTTTTTTCATGACATAAATGTTCTTTAATTTAATTTATTAGATATAATATGTATCTTATTTACAATATATATATAGTAAATTGTATATCAAAGGCAATAAATGTTTCCATATCCTGAAAAATTCATTTCAATAAATGAAACTATGATCCTATTAGGATTCATGCATACTAACGTCATTCCATTCAATGATATGAGTGTAAATATAGAGAAATAATAATATCACAGAACATGTGATTCACTCATGGTGAAATAACATCATCCATGACAAGAGAACATCCGGAATAGAAATATTTTCCATGGGAACTCATATTTTACCCCATAAATGGGATAGATTCCCTAATAAACAAGATCACTACCATGCCTCAACACATCCATGTATCCTTTAGACCTTTCCCAAAAAGTAAAACTATAAATAATTAAAAATATCCACTTTTCTACCACTATGTGATGTTCCTTGATCCAGTACTCTCTCTCATGCCCAAAATGGGATGGTTACAAGATGTCAAGAGTGTCTACAAATTTCCTATATGCTACCAACTAGTAGAGGTGGAGTCAATAATATAGTCAGGATATAGTACCCCATGGTATAGAATAATAACACCATGGAATAATTAAGAAATAATAATACAAAAGTAACAAATAATAGATGAAAATATATATATTACAATTTCAATGTAATGGAGAAACCTATATACTAATAATGATGAATCATATAATGACAATTTGAGATGAATATAAATGTTAAACTAATGAATGAATAATTTATACCCTTGAACTATGTAATGCTAAAAAAGTCTCATGATCACGATCCTAACAATTAAGTCAATGATAAATAAGAGAAAGATGATGAAAAACCCCTAGAGTTCTATTCTAAGGAAACTCAAGGAAAACAAAAAATAACATTACATGATGGTTTAACATAATGGTCACCACATATGGTTCCATTTCCAAGACCATTATATTTGACCACATTTTAATCGTTAATGATTTAATGATTTTACCATAACATTAGGTACCCTTTTTCAAAACCTAATAATCAAAGTACATTATTTTAACCAACATCTCTATGCAATGCATAAAAGATCCATAAAATGATATTTTGGACCATGAAACACATTTATAAATCTCATCATGATAGTAAAACATATATGAAATACCATTTTTAACTATTAAGGAATCCTAGAAGGATCCCACTATGCCATCCTATGTTCTTCTAAAGGAATCACAAAACAATTAATCAAAACATTAAAATTCAAACACCAAAATGGGTCATATCATTAAAAATTTCCCAACTGGGCTACATGGGTCCAGTTTTGTTTTATAATTTATCCATTTAACTTCATATTATTATTAAACTATATTAATATTTATAACCATTTCAAAAACAACATGGTCATTACATTTAGTAATGGTTTTCATCTCCCAAATCAGGAAGTGCCAATTCACTCAATGGATTAAAATTTGTCTATAATATATCAAAAAAAAAAATTTCATAATTTAACATGATGAAATACTATGGTCTAATCATATGGGTGGCCACATAAAAACCTTTAAAGGGCTCATACACATTAATGTTGGGAATTTAGATCCCTTTTGTCAAATACAGTTTATATTTTCATATATACATTAGAATCAATTACATTTTTTCAACGTATTTAAAATGAATATAAAATATTATCAAAATGGTTTGAATAATCATGTTACCCTTTCCTAATTTTATAGTGCCCATACAACTCACAATAGAAAATTGGTTCTCATTTATTCACAACCCACATATTTCAATCCCATTCTACAAACTATATATGAATGAAGTGAAAAATTACATCATAATAAATATACATGGAATCATGTTATGTAATCAAGGGGGGAATAAAAATAAAGGATCAAAATTAAACCTATAGGAAGATAAAAAAATTACACTAAATGGCTTGGTATAAGCATGAAATGTTATACTTATGTGTCTATTATGATTCCTTTGGTGCTTTCTCATTGTTGTAGAAGGCCAAGGGTAAAAATTACACAGAATCATAAATAAATAAGCATCAAAAATTAAACAAGTCAGTCAATGTGAAATCATATCAACTTTAATAGAAAACAACATGATAAATAATCCCCACCCAATACAATTGGTCATTTCCCATATGTGGGGTGATCATTCCCAAGAATGGCTATTAAAAAAGAACTAAAAAATTCTTAGAATACTATCTAGTAACCCAAAATAGCATGAAAAGTAAATAATTATGAATTCTGATAGAACATTGTAACATCTCAACCTGACTGAACATCAGATTGGTAGACTGACCGGTGGGTCACAGGCCTCAATTGCATCTTCGCATTGGCCAAAGACTATCAAATAGTAGTGAGGGTATTAGGAGGTTAGAGTTGGGAGACTATAACCTATTATTAGAGATAAAACACTGGTAAAAGATTCATTAAATAGAAAACAGTAGTAGAAGCAGTAAATAAATAGATAATAGATATGTGGAAGAATAATATAATAAATTTAACAAAAATTTCCAAGATCAGTTTGCAGTGAATGCATGTACAGATGGGTATATATAGATAAAAGTATTAAACTATATATCATGGATCTCAATACAATATTAGAATAAGGGAGAAAAATTAAATACCCTAGGGTGTTCTCCATGAGCATCCTGACATCCAACTAAGTCCTTTATTCCTAACTCCTAGGAATAAGCAACTTAGAAATCAACCTAACTCTTGCATATATAAGTTGTACATGGGAATCAAGGGTACCCAAGTAGGGTGTGAGATGAAATCATAGTAAGTAAACAAAAATGGTTTCTATCCCTATCAGTGGAATATGAATTATACAATGTTATGGTATATGGAATATAGTAAATGAGATGGCATGAATAAATAACACATGTCTGGGTTTCTAAGTGACAGAAGATGTCTATACCAGCTTCATCTCATTGCTGGAATTATAGTTGGATCACATCACTATATACATATATAAGAAATGGCATGGTGTGGGAATTCCTAACACCCATTAATAGAATACATGTGTAATGAGGTATGAATGCCTCCCACTCATGGATTTTTATGTTGTACGTGAATGGGGTGAGAATGCCTCACATCCATAACAATTTATATATCTGGAATAGGGTAATAATTCCTCCCATACATGATCATTTATAATACTAGAATTAGTTAGTAAGGCCTCTAATCCTTAATCAATTATAATAATTCCTTAGGGTAAGAATTCCTCCCATCCTTAATAAATAATAATACTCACATGAGGTAATAATGCCTCCCATTTATAATCATTCATAATAATGGCACATGGTAATAATGCCTCACGTCCATAATCAATTATAAAAAGGGCAAGGGATAAGAATGTGTCCCATCCATAATCAACTATAATATGTACATTAGGTAATAATTCTCCTATCAATAATCAATTATAATACTTTCATGGGTTAAGAATTCCTCACATTCATAGTCAAATTAAATACTTGAATGAGGTAAGAATGTTTCCCATCCATAATAAATTATAATACTATCTTGGGGTAAGAATTCCTCCCATCAATAATCAAATATAATAATATCATGGGGTAACAATGCCTCTTATCCATAATGAAATAAAATACTGACATGGGGTAAAAAATCCTCAAATACATAATAATTTACAATATTGAAAGAGGATAATAATTCCTCCCATCCATAATCAAATATAACTCCAACTAAAATTTAAAAATATCCTTATAAGTGGAACATTCATTAATAACAATTGATCTTAATATTTAACATCATAATCATTTATAATGACATAGTTACAAAATCATTTTCAAGCATGAGGCAAATCCTCTCATTAAATCTATTAACATATTACAATTTTCCATTAACACATTTAAACAGTGGAGTTCACATCACCAAGAATAATCCACTATACTTAATTCATGTTATCTAATTAATAATTTCATTGTAGGAATATCTATTTTAACAATTCACAATAGGAGGCCATAACTATCATGTTCTAGTTAAAAATAAATTGATTAACAGTTTAACCATGAATTCTCCAATTCATAACTCAATATAATAGGGAGAAGAAATTATACTTTTCGGTTATAAGCCAAAAATGTAATGATATTACCACTCTACTCATATTACTTCCATTTTAACCATTAATCTTTTATACTCCTCACTTATTAGATTAACTGAAGGCATTGTCATACCACTGTAACTATTACATTTCATCCTAGACATTTAATAAAACTCATGGTTGGTTTTCATCATGCCACTATCATTACATTTAAGGTATTTCACTTACACCAATAATGAATGGAAACATAGTTCATAAAATTTGAATGTGGATCAAAAAAGGTTTCTATAACAATTGGGAACTTCCAACTAAGTAAACAATATTCATCATGCATGTAATTAAATTACCATAATGTGTGATATTATTATAGATAAACATTTCAATATATTAAATCATAATTTATAAGAAAATTTAAAAATACTAAAATTATAGGGGGATGATAAGGATCCTACCTCTAAAGGTAGACCCATCCATACACTCTACACTTGAATCTTTCTAAATCAATGTTTCTACTACCCACACTAGGTATATGCACCTTATAATACATATATTTACACCTAGTCAATATGCCCTCATCCAAATGGACATGAACATGTGAAGGGGATCCATACATATATTCTTATATATATATACCTATCTCCACTCAACTACATATGAATTTTCGAATATATACATAGAAACCCATTCCACATACAAGTATATTCAATTTCAGCGATGAATATACACATAATGGGGGAACCTCCATATATATATACCTACTTATTTGTATGCAGGCATGTTGTCTTAGACCAGAAAACAAGAAAACACATAGAAGGGTCCAACATACTCGTATGGAGAGTATTTCCCGTATCAATGTGAACCTTTTCTCCTTCAGTGGAGGTTGTCAGAACACATAGGAATAGGTATTGGGATACCATCCACAAAACCCTCACAGGATTGAATAAATATCATGCAGAAATGGAGGAATATCAAGTGTCGATGTAGGATCCACAAGTGGTGTCGTCACCCATCGAAGGGTAACCCCCACCCCCTAGGGGTGCGTCATGTATAAGAGGGGATATGGGTAAGGTATGTTTTATGATTATTTTAATTTTATTTTTATTTATTTCAATTCAATTTTCATAACAGTTTCCAGTGTACAGTTTAGGCCACTTAGTTTTTACAGACCATGCACGAACATTGATCCCTTTACTAGGGACTTGGAGCACTCCTTATAGGCAAGCTACACAGTTGGGAAACCATTCACCAACTGTGCGGTAAATAGTGCATAGCTACTACCTCCAAACACACACCGTGCGAGTGAGGAGAATGGTTTGGAAAATTGTGTGTATCCTATCTGTTCCACCACTATACCCCTTAAAAAAGGTTTCATAGATACATTCTGTTTACTTCATAGTTTCAGACAAACCATTAACCCTATCTTTATTTTCAAAACCATTCTCTTCCAGGTCTGTTTCTCCCAAAACCCCTTTGGACCTCCAATAAACTCCTAAGGCCTTCACCGAAGTTATAGAAAAATCACATAGGAGGGTTCCAAACACCAGAATCTCATTCTGAATATCGAATTTAAAAATGACCATTTCGGTAATTGAAAAAGTTTAAAGCACCATGGATTTTCATAAGATTCATAATGTGGATAATTACACTATTCTATTTCATTTTTATTTATTGGATCAACTGACATTACATCCAAGGATACAATATAAAAAATAAAAGAAACAATATTTTTCCATAATTCACACTTCCTAATTTTTCTATATAACTCCTTTTCTCAGAGTCTTAATAATGATCATCAAGTGATCCTCATTGTCCTAATAGATTTATAGTTCACAATGATATCAATATAAAATACAAAAATAAAAATAATTATCAAGATATTCCACAAATACTCTATTCATTATATCCATAAAATTAATGGAATCATTAGTTAGTCGAAATGGAATTAGTATAAAATCATATAGTTCATACATCATATAAAATGTTACCTATGGAATATATTTATTATTTACATAGTATTGACAAAACCTTGAAAGAAGGTAAATATTAACATAATATTTATATCTATTTTTTTTGAATATATCATCATTAAGAAGTAAAGAAAACATTTTTAGAGTAATTGCGTTGATTTTTTTAATCAACCCATTCCCTAATTGATCCAAATTTCTTCTTTATAAAAAGAACATAGGCTCCTAGGGATGAAACAACTGGGAATATAAATCCCTTTTGACATAACTCCTATATTATTTTATTTGACTCCAATAATTATATTGTGTCAGTCCTATAAGTATTAGTTAATTTAAGAATTTTTTCATGGATTAAATCAATGTAAAGATTAAATTCACATTCTAGGGGATGTCTAGGTAAATCCTCAGAAAATACACCAATTTATTAAAATATAATAGGTACATCCTCAATATAAAGATTAAAATTTCCATCCATATATTGGTTTTTCTATTTTATCCCAAGAATATCAATAATAAGAGCTTTCAGAGAATGATCTAGATATTATATAGACAATTTAGTATCCCTTCTATGGAATAAGAATTATACATCATCATCATGAATTAAAATATCCTTCCCTAAGAAAAAAATTCATTATAATTTCAAATCCAATCAATAAAAAGTATTATATGATTATTTAATTTAGTTATAATAATCATGTATAAAAATGGTGAACATTTATATGTCATAATTGGCACTCTCTAACACATCCTTAAAATATAAATATTTACCTTAGTATTTTTCACTGAAAACTACATTATTAATGTTATTTCGAAAAATATTTTTATCCCAAAAAATATTTATGATATAAATGACTATGAAAATATAAAATCAGAAAAATAATAAACAAAATTTGAGGATATTTCAAATTTATATATACATTATCATTAATAATTGTACACTAAATTTTAATCCTCATATAAGGTTGATTTTATCCCTTATAAATTATATGTTGTAGACCCCCTTGATTCTAAGTTCATTGCTGTGAATAAATAACCATTACATTATATTTAAAGCACTATAAATAATTGGTTTCCTTTTTCTAATTTAACCAATTTTCTATATGAAACTTTCTTATCAATTAAAAAACTCTCCTTCCTTTCAATCATTTTTTACGATCAATATTTCCCAAATTTTCACATGATTTAAATTTCTACTTTTCAATTTTATTATAAGATTATTTACCCATTTCATGGCCCTCATCGGAGAATTAGTTATCTTTCTTTTACATGATGATATTGGATCAATGAAATTACTTATATTTTTAATAACATATAATTCTATATAATAATAGGATTAAAATGTTTTATAGACCAGTTCCCTCGAATGGTTTCTCTTAAGGACATTAAAATAAATGGTCACTCTTCCTCCAAGAATTAGATATGTAATCTGTATCATGCCGGTATGTTCTTGTAAATGAACCATAAATCACCATAATAAATAACTCTTCATTTTAAATTATGTTGAGGAAGGTTCACTTCATTTCAAAACATTTCTAAAAGGAGAAATATTTTTTTATTAATATTACATTAAAAACATGCCATTTCACATATTATGTATTTATTCATCCTCCCTGTATCCAAAATAAATGAAAAAAAATAATTTGAATCACCGCTGAGAAAAAATAGTACAAGATTAAAATTTTCATTTTCATTTCATCATAATTACAATAATATCATTTATTGTGATTTAATCCTTTTCTATATTACATTATATTGTTAGTTAGAGTAAAATATGGAGGTTTATAACACCTGGAACGATTCAATATAGTTGTATCATACCTTTAATAATAATTTTAGTCATATGTTCATGCTTATTAGTCATTATAAGGGTCATATATTCAAATATGGTCATGATCTATTCAACTCTAATACCATTCATATTGGCTTTCTCGGTAGGAAAATACATATTTTGAAATCATGTGTTGATTCCATTTCCTGTATTAGGCTCCACCAATAAATTATTTCACATATTAAGTTAGTTCATAATAATCATTAATATTGATCTGTAAAGTAATAAAAAATTACTATAATGGTAATTTTTCTAAATTACTAAATGGATTATCAAAATTCTCAAGTTAGATTCATATATTTAAAATCTAGTTCCCAAGGATTTCATTTCACTATCAATAACATAAACAATAATAACTCCAACTAAAATAACCCATATTATGCTAAAAAATTATTATATTTTTATAAGATACAAAAGACCTGATCCTTAAGGACCTATTAGTTTCGTTTTCTTGAAGAACTAGATACATACTTGATTCCCATTTTACAATGTATATAAAATAATAAACATAACAATTTTTTTTCAAAATACTTGAATCTCATTCAAATATTTTTTCATTATATATAGCAGAATGGAATAAAATAATGTGTAACCTCATATACACGAAAGTTGTTAAGAAAAATGTATGCTATTTGAGTAAAGAAGGGATAATTAATATGGGAATATAAATCAATGTGAACACATTCCATTCAATCAATTACGTGAATATAAAATGCATCCATGAATAATATAATATTAAATAATATCATGGTTTATAGTCACAAAAATATCAATGACTGAAATTCATAAGGTTGAATTTCATGATCATAGAAATCATGATATCTTTACCACTAAGGCCTTGGCCCTAAATAGTTTAAACAATACGCAAGTATACTTTAAAACAGCATTTAATAATACTATCTAACTAGTATTTCTCCTGAGATATGTCGATGCTTCATGGGGATATATAATTTTGATCCCCACCAATCATTGTATATCCAATTAATTCCATGTATATTGAATAGAAAATTCAATTACAAAAATCGTATTACCAAATGTTAATAATGTTTAATGAATTTAGAATATTAATTTATCATTTTCAATCAACTAGAAATCAATGAGAAACAACATATGAATATATTTTTTATCATTTAGGTGATAATAATACCAGTGATATAAGTAATGTATATGATTAAGAAAAATAAAATATCTAGGGATTTCAATAAGTGATTTTTTTTTAAAATAATGTTAAAGACCACCAAATTACGTTGAGAAAAAAATTGAGCATTAATTTTTCAAAAAAAGTAGATTTTGAAATAAAATTATTTATTTCGAAAAATTTATTTAAATGAAAGAAAAATTAATAAAATATTTTTAATAAAAAATATCTCATTTTAAAACCATGTAAATAATAATGAAGAGGCTAATAGATTTAAAATTATTATAGAGGTGTGAATATCCATTAATAGATTGTAAATTAAATATAAAAATTCCTTTGATTTTTTTGGAATAAAAGATCAAAATGACCTTTTAGAAAACATTAAAAGGATTACATTAAAATCCTATGAAAAAATAAATAAAATAAATGTTTCATATATATGATTTCACTAATTTTAAAAAAAAAATTAAACAATATTTTAAAATACTAATAAGGGTAAAAAATATAACTGATGAAAAAGTGAATTAAGATCATATTTTATATTGGATATTACTATTCTTTACATAAGTTCTAAATAGTAGATATGTTGTTTGGAAAAATTGAAATTCATTAAATATAAAGAGGTAATGAATATTTTTTTTATAATGTTATATTATAGTATTTCGTTAATGAAAATAAGAGTAATCCCATAAATATGTGATGGAAAACTAAATTCTTAACTCTTTGGTGACATTTTAATTGAATCCCCTTGAATGGATAA
The DNA here is from genome assembly GCA_963277665.1 of Viscum album. NCBI lineage: Eukaryota > Viridiplantae > Streptophyta > Magnoliopsida > Santalales > Viscaceae > Viscum > Viscum album. Next base: position 1,424,395,764 of record OY728151.1, read on the forward strand.
ACTCGAATTGAAACATTAATCATTATTAATAAAAAAATATTCATTTCAAAAACATCATAACTAAATTATATTAACCACAAAAAACTAAATAGGTGCATAATACCAAATATGAAAAAATAGAGTGGAAATTGAGATGAAATTCAATAACTCCCTTTTTCCATTATTTAAACATCCCTTGCAATCATGTATAATGGTTTAAATCATGTTATTAATTTGTACCATAAACAAATTAATTTCAATAATATCATATATGATCCAATTATATCGTCGCATCACCCATTCAGTAAATATCAATCATTTTTATCACTCTTTATAGTGTTAAATACATTATTTTCTCATTCATGTTCTTCCATGGATCTTTTTGCCTATATAATGTTATTAGGTTCCCATAATCTATTTAATATTTAATGTGATAAAAATATAATATATATTCATTATATATATTGTTATTATCATATATATAAACTGGAATAAAATTGATCAAATCACTTCATGGAGGTAGTAGTTCACACATACTCATAAGGGATGTTATATTTTTCCAAACATATAGGATTGTAATATGGTAGTTATGATATTATGTTTCATTAAGTATAATTATTTTATTTATATAATATATATTATTTATTAGTACCTTTATACCCATCCAAGAGAAATTTTGATGAAAAATAAATTATACAGTTATTTGAAGACAATAAGTAGTACATGCACACCAGTGATGTTTTCACCTACCTTATTATTAAAACGATGGAATAAATAGTTTTAAAAATATTTATAGTAATAAATAAATATATTTATGATTCTAGAAGGACTATTCTCTATTGTACCCATTATATTTAGCTGATTTATATGAAAAAATATATTTAAAATAGCTGATAAAGACAATTACCTCTTTATTGTTAGACTTTCTTTGGATCCCCTCTTATAAAGAATAGGGATTGTATTTAAGAAATAACATTACATCTAGAAAATGGGAAAGGTTGTCGATGAGTTAAGTAGGAAATATTTTTATCTATCAAGGTTTCTCATTATGTTATAATGAAATGATTGAAGGGTTGTCCATTTATAAGTGAAGGGTTGGGGATTATAGGAATTTTGTAAATTACTAAATTAATTCAAATTATTTTCCATGTGCACATGAAATACAATTTGTATAATTTTAATCTAATATAGTGATGATTCCAAATTATCTCATTTAATTATATTTATGCATTATTTGGTTTGATTTTCACCCTTATCGCTTTGTTTTAACCCCTATTAACCATTTTAAAAAATTTCAGATCACAAAAGTTCTCTACTATTTAAGGTTAATGATTATTACCATAATATGAAAATTGGACCTTAAATGTCCAAGGGTGGATATTTTCAACCATATCATACCCCTTTCTCCCACGTTCATTATTTTTAGGATTTTTAATTATCATTGCTCAACATTTGTTCATTATATATACTTTAGTTTTAGTATAGAATTTTCATCCATACATTTCATGTATATATAATTTTTATAACATAAAAAAATTTGACCATAACTCTTACATACTAATCCCTTATATTAAAAATTATAAAATTAAATTTAGAATATATTTTTGACATAAATTTTTTTTCTTAAATAGAAATATGTTTTAAATTAATGAAATATCATAAAAAGTTTCATATTTACCACATCCTTCCCCCTTCTCATCCTTAAAACCTATTTAAAAACATTTTAAAATGTGAAATTAGGTCATAAACTTAATAATGGACAAAAAAATTAGATTCATTAGTCTATTAGATAAATTAAAAACCATAAATTCACTTATATTATCAAAGTATTATTTGAGAATACATATTAAATAATATCTAAATGAAAAACATAATGTTTTTTGTCAATTAAAAACTTCATAACCCATGACAAGAATATAGATACCTGTTTTTTAACATAGAGTACTATTTTCATAACCAAAATATAAATCATCTCCAATATAACTAGATCCTAGATAAGTCCATTATAGAAACGTCCCTATTATACTCACTCCTTTATTATGATGATATTTAAATTATACAATAAACTGGAGAGCTATAATTTGTCTCACTCATCACATAAGTTATGTTAGGATGGCGAATTTGTATAAATTGCTTCAGGATCACCCATTCGTAGAAGTTGTAATGTGCTCTCTTCCATGTATTAAATATATCATGATCAAAAATTCTTCATATCAAATGATAAATTATTTTATCAATATCAAGTCATTTTAATGATTTCACATTTCATTATAAATATCTTCAAAAACTCTTCTGAACACATATAAAAAATACTTTTAGTCATAAAAATACCCTTCAATTTTAAAAACCCAATTTCAAAAAAAAATAACTCAATAAAATTGAATGTGTATTTCTCATTGATGAAAACATTGAATATTGAAATTCAATTCAAAATAACATAATGGTTATGAATTTGGGAATGTCTATTATGGTTTTATATGTTAAAATATACAATTATTTTTCTTTTATAGAAGAATATTAAATTGTTCACTATAAAATACATAAAAACATTCATTTAAAAAAAATTAATGTTAAAATAGAAAGAAAATAATATTTTAATTTAATTTTTTACATATAAATACATTCATTCTTCAATTTCACAAATTTCCACAGGGCTGAAAAATATAAATAATATTAATTTTTAAAAAAATTAAAATGAGGTTTAATGTTATAGTGTCCCTTTCCTTGACTTTGACTCATCAAACGCATTCACAATCATCATAAATAAAAAAATTATGTTAATTATTTATATTAATAATAATCAATTTCATTAATATTTTTACATTAAATTTATTTATTATCCTGTTATATTAAATTACATATTCATTTCAGTTCATGTTGAATGTTTTTATGATAATATACAGAAAAGTTAAAAAATTAAATTGGTAGTTTGATTATGGTCATTGAGTTCATTATTTCTTCACCACCATAATAAAAATCATGAAATAATTAAAAACATTATTCATAATATATATACCTTTAAAACTAATCCAGAATATTGGTTTGAGAAATGAACTATTCTAATATCATGGAGATGATAAGTCGTTCATATCCCTAAATAACATTTCCATTTTTCAGGGATACTGACAGAAGATGGTAAGGATTATTTTCGATTTATAGAATAATAATTATATCATAACTATCCTATAGTTTAGTTAATTAAACTTAGATATATCATATATGTGATGTGGTGATGAAAAATAAATCACATAGCTTCTAAATGGTGGCTATCGACACATAGCCTTGAATGAAATTAACATCCATATAGGAATTCATAGGAAATAAAATGAATAATATATTATATTTAAAAAATCATAGTTATATCATTAATATATATATATATTAAATCCATAATAATAATCTATAGTGATTGAATGCACCCAACCTTAAAGAAATCATATTCTAGTCAGTTCTGACTAGAATTTATTTTCATAGTTTCATAATGATCTTTTAGCTATATAGTTTTTTAAATTTTATAAAAACTTTTAAATTACAAGAGGACATTTAAACTCATTATCCATTTTTTTCACTATAAGAAATTTCTTTTAAAATAAAACATGATTTATTCTAAATAATTATCTTTAATAATTTCATCATGGCATCCTCTTTGTCCTTACCAATCTTAAGACGTATGAAAAAAAATATAAATCTTGGGATGAGAAAAAAATCTAAGGGATGTAATGAATTTAAATATCTAGTCTACTGAACAAATGAAAAAATGTTAAAACATTTTATTAAAAATAATTAGAAGTCATAGGAAAATTATTTATGTTCCCTAGGAAGTAATTGTAATATCACACTTATAATAACCCTTACAAGTAGAATTACCATATGGTCAAATTCCAGCACTATAATACCCAATTTATTGGACAACTATGATAGGGATCACCATTTGTATAAGCTAAATTGGGCTCACCTATCATTCATGAGTTATAATGGGGATCAAACCTTCATATAAGCTATATCGGACTCACCCGTTAAACGTATCTGTACCAATACATAAAATCTCTTAATTTTTAACATGTCACTCATAAATGTTCATTTCAATTCATATGATAACCAATCCCTTTTCAATAAAATTAATGAATTTCAAAAATATATTTTCTAATAAAACTGACCCATACCAATTTAAAATATTTAAAATAATTTATAGAATAAACATTTTAAAACATTAATTTCAATATAAAAATATTAAAATAAAACTATTTTGAAAACATGGACATTAATTTGAAATACAAAGAAAAATAATTCATTAAAACATTTAAGATTATGTTTTAGTTTAAGAGTCCATTACCACATGAGAGACAATTTAATAACAATAATTACAGAATAACCTTAAACAATAAATAAAATATCATGAAAAATAGTAGTTAATGATACAACAAGTAGAAATCGTAATATATACACCCTAAAGGGTAAAAGGGGTGTACAATATCAATATATGCCTCAATGAAAGAAGACTGAGACGAAGTACCTTACCATGAGTCCCACTTGTCTTGATTGTTCATTATCATTCGGAATAATCAACATAGGTAAAATAATACTTCATTCAGAACCCTTTTTCGAGTTTATTAATAATTTTATTGCACTTGTTACCATGTTATGACAATTAAAAAATAATTTACGTTCACATATGATGTTTTGTCGATATTTATTACTTGAGTAAAAAATGAACATGGTATGATGTCAGTAGTCCATGATGAAACAAGTACATAAACATTAATAAAATAGTTATCATGGAATTATGAGTTTTATAAAATAATCATACATCTTAAATCAAACAATTAATTATGGTTATGAAAAATGAACAATGATATAATCCTGGAGATGGTAGGTCATACGTATGCTTGGGTAATGTTGACCATTTTTCATTCATCATTTAGGAAAGAAGGTTAATTAAAATTTAATCATCCCATAATGATCTTATCATCATTAATATCAAATTAATCATTTAAATATACTTATATACATTATACTATTTTTGTAGATAAAAAATCAAATCACATCACATTTTGGAGGTGATAGTTCACATTTACACACAAATGATGCTATCATTTTAATGTGCATGGAATGTAAGAATTTATTTTATAAATTATTATATTATATTGATTAATATTTCATTAATATCTAATATACAGATTAATTCCATCAGTATAAAAAATATTCAATGACGGTGACGAAAAAATAACAATATCGGATCATGAGGTGGTAATCTATTATACGCACGAATGAAAAGTTCATTTCCCATTTGATGAAATTGGAGATTGGTTAAAGTAAAAATATTAAGATAGTAAAATATGACTATATTAATGATAAATTAGTAATTATTTATTCCTTGTTCAATTATATTTGACGATGTTGAAAAAGGAAAAATATATAAATTCAAAAAAAGACAATATCTCTACTTCGGTGGATCAACTTTGAAGAACACCTTTACACATTAATGGATGGTTTTATTCCTAAAAAGGACTAAATAAAGTGTGTAAGTATTATAGTAATGGTTTTGTGATGAATATTTAGGATCCAAAAGGTTTTTGATGTGAAATTAATAGATAATTTGAGTTCCTTTTTATAGAAGATGGGAAGGGATCTTTTGGAATTATTAAAAGTATTAAATTAAAGTCAATTAATTTTCTATTCCATATAGTCCCAAAATTATTTAATTAGAAGATATTATCAATTTAGGTTGAATTATCATCATCAAATTAAAATTAAACAACTATTGGTTATTTTTTAAACATTGTCTTCTTGTTTTAACCCCTTTTAACTATCCTTGTTTTACAATGTAATTTACATTTTTATGGTTAAAATAACTACCAAATAATTTGAAACTACTAATGAATGATACATAAATGAAATTATTAGAGTTATATCAAATTTTTGTCCATGTATTACATTTTTTAAAATTTTAAATCATTCAACTAAATATTTTTAAATTTAAAATATGAATTATGTTAATTTGGACACTATTCCTTACATGACTTTTAAAATATCATAACCTGATTACCTTAAAAAAATCTTTTAAATCAATACTAAGATGATATATTCATCATGAAAATTCAGGTATGGCATCATATATTTCAAATATTATATATTTTAAAACTAATATAATTATTTATTTCATTAATTCTTTAAAAAATCTATTAGTGCATCATCATTGTGTCAACATAAAATTTAATTATTTAATTACTAAATATTATAAATAAATTTCCATTATGTAAATAAATAAAATTATACTTCTATTTAATATTATTTGGTTTATATATCACTTATGTATCCTCATGTTAAATTTTTTAGTTGGAAGTGACATATTACTGGCATATTTATCTTTTCTTTTAAAAAATGATATAATTGTCAAAATCACAACCAATTAGCTTCCAAAGGTAACAAATTATGACCATAGATTATATTGTTCAAAAATAACTCATCCAATAAGATTGTAATAAGGGTCTGGGTAATTTTATAATATCATAATATTAAATTTACCCTTATTTACCGCATTTAACCTTTTACCGTGGTTAATAAAATATTGAAGTTACTATTCACAAAAAAATTATTTTGACCCAATTGGACCAAAATTTTCATAATAATTAATACCAAATATGTCCATTTTTTAAAATTAAAATAACAATAGTGGTAAAATTATGTTTCATTCTAATGTCGTAGCTATGTTTGTAAAGAAAGTAAAAGAGATGTTTGAAAATGTCAAAAATATTCATTTCTAATTTCAATATAAAACTTATTACAGTGACCTAAACTATATTAATACATTTAATATTGATATAATATGAATATTGAAATCAGTTTAATATATAATAGTTTTTAAATGAAATATTTTTTTTACCTATAATGCATTATTTTTTCACTATTCATTTAAAAAATGAAACTTTTCAGAAAAATACCAAAAATTCATCCCATATAAATTATGATGTCCGTCATTCAAATAATAATTTTATTGTTTTAACAATAACTTATAAATGTGTAAATATGATTTAAAATGGGTTCCACCTTAAAATACAGTAAAAATCATTTTTATAAAAACACACATTTTATCTGTAAAATTTGATTTTTTCTTATACAATGTCTAGAAACACAATAAATAAAAGTTAAAGAGTAGGCTGAACTAATATAAAATTAACATAATCCAACCAGAGTTATTTTATTATTTATAAACACACTTATTAACATTGAAATAATTTCTTATTAAAAAACATCATTTAAATTCAATTGGTTTTAGTTTAATTTCCAGTTAATTAGGTAACCAATGAATACTTATATAAACATGAGTAAACCATATTTTCATAATTTAGAGGACACTCTCCATTCCATCCAATCTAACAACTACAAGATAGATACTATACTAAATAATAATATTTAAATTTTCATTTATGCTCGATGTGTCATATCATATACGCTATCGAACATTGTGTTTCCCATTAAGAAACTCGAGAAGTAAAATTATCCCACCCATTTGGAAACTGCATCATCACAATTTTTATTTTGGTTTGGTAACTAAGGTTTGAATTTTTAAATTTCACTTATTGAAATCCCACATTGGAAAATGGAGTGTTAAATGTATTATTTAAATGAAAGATGTGGGAGTAAGATGGTCACATGAGATTACACATACTTGGAATCCATGTAAGAAAACCTAGATATGGAAGAAAAACTAACAATCATGTTCTGATGGAGAGTTATGTAATTCAATTTCAGGAAATAGGTAACAATAACAATGCTATTAATTTGTGATAAGTTAAATCTTATTTGACTACATAGTAAGAAAAGAAAGCTGAAAACATTTTAATTTGAAGATTCTTTTAAAAAAGTTAAGGAATTAGAAGGAAATATACTTACATGGAAAGTATAATTTCATCCATTAATTTAATTCCCCCACAAACTCTAATTCTTCTCTAAATGATGAGTATTTATGATGACTTGTTAAGTCCTGAATCACCAGAATTAATATTAGAGAATAAAAAAATCCAAAAAAGAATAACTATATATTTGTCATGTCTTCTTAAATTATCTAAAACCAAAATAGTTAGTATAGGAAAAGTTAATTCCCAAAAAGAATAAACCAAATATGATGAAAAACTACATCAATCACCAAAATTAAATAGTAATATCCAATCTTTGACGAATACCATTCAATAAATAATTGTCCTTCAGATTCCTCAAAATACTCCAAACTACGATTGAATCCCACAACATAGAATAAAATGATAATATAATCTTCCATGATAAATTTTAACATTTTTATCCTAATAACATAAACAAATCCTAATGTCTCACACAAAAATATTAATTAACCTAATCACATATTATTTTTAGGATCGGTAAATAATTTCCATAAATTACCGGAATCATAATATCCCCATATTTAAAATCATAGATTCAACCATAATATTTTTAAACCATTACTCCTTAGTTAATGTAACATATTATTAAATTTAACATATTCATTTAAAGTTCCCAAAAATACTCAGCTTTCTCCAAAATAACATTTATCAGTTAATCACTAAATCATTTTTTAATACCAAGGATGTCTTTTTAAAAAATCCAAACCTCCCAAAATAAAAATATTTTTATTCAATGAAGTCAAATAATTAATAATAAAAATCCATAATAACATGGGATTCATGTTTTCCAATGGTAGGTGGTAAATCCTTATTGCACTTCAGGTGTGGGTTTGATTCTCATAGCCTTGTCCAACTCGACCAGTTTTAACACAATTTGCATGTTTTTATTTTTGAACAATAATATAATTATAATAAAATTAACAAAATAAAGACCATTAAATAACCATAACATGTGGTAACCTCAAATTTTACATTATAATTTTTTTGGGTATCCTAAAATGTAATGAACCATAATTTACTAAAAATTGAATTAATACAAAAATACCATTACTCACCTTGAAATTTCATTGCATAAAGACTAAAATTGGTTTCTATCTAATTAAAAAAAGGACCAACCTGAAAATTATAAACTCATTATAATATCCATAAATCATTAAAAAACATACTAATCTCTAATTTTTTCTAAACTGTACTGTGATACCAAAATTAAATACCCAACCATAAAACAATATTCTACTAAATTTTAACAATAAATTATCATCATTATTTACCAAAGTTATTTTAGGAAAATATATTTAGAGTGATATTGAAAATTATTACATTATAAACTCATACAATACATGTAAAATCTTATACTCAGTATCCATTTATTCACCAAAGGAATCCCATTTATAATAAAACATGATTTCCTTTCAAGAAAAATATTCAATACATTCATCATCAAATCTTCATCATCCATACAATTATGAAGACTACGAAATACATTTTAAAACTTGGTATAAGAAAAATATATCATTAACAGACTTAATTAATGTAATTCTATAGACTATTGAAATCATGAAAACCAATTAAAAAAATTCGTAAAAATGTAGTAGCGTGCATGAAAAATCATGTAGGTGCCTTGGGACCTCATTACCATATCACTCTTAAAATCACCATTAAAAAAAATTACTATATGGTTTATTTCCACCTCCAGAATACCCAATGAATTGGAAAGCTATAATGGGGCTCACCATTCATATAATTTATATTTGACACACCCATCTTTCTTGAGATATAATGGGGCTGAACCATTTGTATAAGTTATATCAGGCTCACTAGTGAGCTATAATGGGGCTAAACCCTTTGTATTAGCCATATCAGACTCAAACATTAATTATACAAGAAACAATGATCTAAAGCTTAAAATTTTCAACATTTCACTCATAAAATTTCATTTTCATTTTTTTAGAAAACTAATCCTATTACAAAAACCAATTTAATGAATTTATAAAAGATATTTTTGAATCAAAGTGTCTCATACCACTTCAAAAAATTTAAAAAATTCTAGAATTAACATTTTAAGAGATTTATGTCTATATAAATAAGTCAATAAAACCATTTTAAAAACATGGACATTATTAAAAATAATTTGAAGAATAAATCATTAATACATTTAAAATGATTTTCTAATTAAATATTCCCTTACCAATTGAGAAACACCTGATAAATTTAATTTAGTAATTACATTTACCAAAACATTAAATATAGAAATTATATAGTAATTCATGATAAAACATTTACAATGGGTTTTATATAAACCAAAAATGTTAATAATGGTGGAAAATATCATGATATGCCTCAATGAATAAAGATTGAGATGAAATCCAATACATTGAGTCTAACTTGTCTTATAGGTTATTTATCTACCCAAATAAAAAATATAGGTTAATTTATACATGATTCAGAAAATTTTTTAAGTCTATTAGAAATTTTTTATCAATTATTACAATCTGATATCAATACATTATTATTTAATTTCATTTTTAACATTTTGTTGATATTTTTTAATTGAGTCAAATATGTACCTAGTATCATGTCAATAGACCTTGTGGGAACAATTCCATCATCTCTAGAATTATATTCAATATTTAATCATAAATTATATACGTTAATAATAATTATTAAATCATAACATTTATTATGGTTATGAAAAATGAACAACATTATATTGATAGAGATGGTTGGTTGTACGTACACATGAGTAATGTGGTCCATTTTTCACTGATAATTAGGGAAAGAAGGTAAATTAATATTTTATCCTTCCATAAGTATCATATCATCGTTAATATCATATTAATAATTTAAATAAACTAATATATAACATCCAAGTGTTTTACTAAATAAAAATTAATCACATCGCTTCATTGGGGCGATAGTACGCACGTATGCACAAAAGATATTACCATTTTTATGTTCTTAGAAACTAATTATAGAATTTATATTTTATAATGTTACAATGAATAGTATTTCATGAATAAAACATATAAACAATACTAACATCAGTATAACTAGAAATTAAATATGGTGAAGAAAAATGAAATATATCGGTTGGGAGGTGATAGTCTGCCACCCACACAAATGAAATGTTCACTTCCCAGTTGATGAAATTGTAGATGGATTTAGTTGATTGTATTTACCTAACAACATATTATTGAATTGAGTATATGAAAATGTGGATAGTAGAGAGTGGCTTTTAACCTGGAGACAACCTTAATCCGGATGATCTTGCTCCTCGATCGAATGTTATTGAGTTGGAAAGGACCTCTTATCACAAAATGGGGGTGGTGGATTGCCTTTGAAAAAAATAATTATTCATATTTTGTGTGAAAGGTCTCTCTAAAAAAGGTTCTATCTGTTATAGGGCTGGATCATGGAAAATATTTATAGATACTGTGTAGAGTACCAAAAATATCTATTTTTCAAGACTGTGAATATGCTCCATCAGACATGATTATTATGAATGGGAGCATTTCACATGTTGTAGAGAATCAATGTAATATTGAAGAATGGTTGAAATTATGTATATTCTCCATAATTAATTGGGTCCTAATTCCAAAAGGGGTGAAACCATGGAAGGTCAATAAACATACTCATAGGATTGTTTGGATCTATATTTTTTATGACTGGAAGATGATTTTAATGGGTCGTGGGTTTCATCATATTGTTTTTCCATCTAATGAATTCAAGAGGCGTGCTTGGAGTCTTATCTCAGTCTCTCTAAAGCCTCACATTCTACTGATTCAGGAATGGGACATGAATTTTGATCCGAACTCTGTCAAGAACACATATGCTCTATTATGGATATAGGTATGTAATATTATATTTCTATACTAGCATCCTCAAATTTTATTTGATATTTCTTCATCTGTTGGTAATCTAATTAGGATGGATATGATAACTGACTACCCCACTTTTGGTCACTATGCTAGGTTTTGATAGAGGTTGATATATCTGTCACCCTTTGGATGAAGTGGTGCTAACCACTAAGGATGATAGTGTTACTATGGAGATTCTAAAAGAGATGAATTCCATGTTTTTATTGAATTGTCACTTATTTGGACTTATGGTCTCAGATTTCAATAGGCACAAGATCTTCATCTTTTGCAAAATAAGAGGACATGATGATTCGTCTTGTACAAGAAATAAGGGAATTTCTAACGGACCTGATCCCTCTAACTCTAAATGAGCCTCATATATTCAGAATGAGAAATAATAAAACTTGGGGAATTCAATCCAGGTCACTATGGGAGATCCCAATTAGATTAAGTATCATGCTGTATCACATGTTCATTTTCATGCTCCTCCTTTGTCCCCTTCTACTCTACTAGGGCCTTCTCACATGTCCCCTATTCTAGACACCATTCAAGGGTGCTAGTCCAATACCTAGAAAATTCATGAACATACTACTATAAACTAGTGGTGTTGTTCTATATTCTTAATTGAATGATTAAAATTATGTTGAAGTCAATGCTCATGATTTGTCAGGGTTAACAGGCCCAACTGATCAGATTGAATCTCCTACCTTGGATTCTATTCCTGGATCTATGTTTCTAAATGTTTACCGCACTGATGTTCCATCGAATGACTCAAAGTATGTGACTCCTCCACCCAGTGGTGATTCTATTGATATTACTAGTAATGGCTAGAATCTTGTACATGATCCTGGGGAATTTCTCCTAGTCTATCCAAACAATGCTGTGATGATAAGGCTCCCTTCTATTTTACATTCTATTATTTATTCCATAAATAGATTCTCATCTCTCAGCTCTAATACCTCTTGTGGGGATAGTGATTAATCTTCCACTCAAAAATTATTATTCATATCTTCTTCCCCATGATGAGTTGGTATTGTTTTATCTAATCAATACATGAAAAAAAGTGATGATGGGCCTAGAACTAGGCTCAAGTCCAAGAAATGAAGAACTTATTTTGGAACATTCATGTGATAGGGAACTCCCCAATAGTCATGTCCCATAGGAATCTCACTATGAACAATATGACTTTATTTAATTGTATTGCGGAGCTACGAATGAAATTGTAGAATTTTTGTTCCTTTAAGTGGTCTTCACTAGGTTATTCATTTGTTGTTAAAAAAAATTGGTGACAGTACTGAATCCTTAAGGGTCATGAAGTATCGTAGTGTTATGATTAACCCTCTCATGAAATATTTGCAGTCTTTGACTATCTCATGAAGCATCAATTGTCTCACTCTTTTGGTATCCTTTGTTTATGCATTCAATATGCATACATGGAGAAGCTCTTTGTACAAGAATCAATTAGATATTTCTAACTATAGGAAAAATAGATGGATTCTACTCAGTGATTATAAAAATATATTGAGATTTGAGGAAAAAAACTAGGGATAACTTCTTTCACACATCATCTTTGATTTTTCCTCTTGCATTGATATGAGTGGTTTGACTCATTTTGTCATGTCTGGAGCAGATTTGACATTGAGCAATTACACCATAAATGGATGGTAGGAAAGAAAGCTACATAGATGTAATGTGCATGTGGTTAATAGGAATATTTCAATGGATGTGTATTGAGTCTCCTTGCCAACATTACATTTTTATAATAATCCCATTCTTGCTAAGGTCTATGACAATTGAGTGAGGTCAGCTCCGATCCCTTTTAAAAGCAATAATGCATCGCTGGACATTTCGGATTGTATGGAGACTATCATGGATGCTTGGAAATATAATTTCATGGGAATCCATTATAATATTTTGTGTTTTAAATTAAAGGAAGTCAAGAGAATAATAATGAAATTCATAAAGGAATATTTTTCCTCACTTTATAATGACATTGAGGAATCTATATTTGTCATGTTAAACAGTCAGTAAGATAATATGTCTCATGATGTACTCTCCCTAGAGGAGATACAAACTACTTCAAATCTGGAAAATCTCTTCACTCATATAGAGAGAATAAATCTGCATCAGTTTAATATTATATGGTTAAAGGAGGGAGGTATGAACTCTAATATTTTTCACTATATGAAAAAGGAAAATCGATCTTGGAGAAATCCAAATTCCATCAATATTTAAGGGAATATGCTCTCTTCTAAAAATGAGATTGTCAAAGTTGTAACAAACTACATTGAGGGGCTTTACGTAGATAAAAGAGAAGACGACAATGATAAAATTATCAATTTCATTAAATCTTTTTTCAATGATATTCAAAATAAAAGGCTTATTGAAATTCCATTGCTAAGGTGATTTCTGATGCTCTCCTATATTTGAATATTGACAGTGTGTCTGGTCCTGATGGTTTCTCCAACATGTTTTTTATGTTTAATTGGGATATTGTCCCCTATGATGTCTTAAATGCGATGGGGGATTTTTATTGATATTATTTTTTTCATTTTGGGATGATTAATATGTTTATTTCTCTAACCCCTATGAATGTGTTTTCCCTTGAGATTAAGGACTTTCAACCTGTGGATATTGGGAATAACATACCCAATACTATCTATAAAATCATGACTCAAAGGTTGGGTGTGTCACGACCCGCCCTCGGGGCCCGTGTCGTGATTACCCCAAGCCCGCCTTCCATAGGCCAGGGGCTGGCGACTAGCACCAAGGCGTAAAATCCCAGTAAAAAGGGAAGGCATTGCCTTAATAAAGTAACAACCACCACAGAGTCAGCAAGCGGAAAGTAACTACAAGTGCAGAAAAGTAAAGGGGGCCGGAATACAAGCCCAACTGAAAGTAAAGTACAACTCGAAAGGGAAAACAGCAACTGAAAGTAAAAGCGGCTCCTGGGACGTCCTCCTCGATTCCTACCTGAAGGGTAGGTACAGATGGCACAGCTCCTGGATCGTCCACCACGGATCCTACCTGAAGGGTAGGTACAGATAGCTCACAACTCCTCGGGTCCAACTGTCCGCTCCGAGCACGTCCCGCTCAGTGGTCCTCCTCCGGGTACCGACCTACTCCGAAAGCCTCATCCACAGTCAGCGTTGTCCGTCGTCTGCAACCAACACAACGAAGTGCGGGCAAAGCCCGTGCAGGGGTTAGTATAAGCTACTCAGTAGGGACCCCGAGACCCCTGAAGGTCTCTCAAATCCACAAAGGATAAACCACGAAGAAAAGTAACAATCACGAAGTAACATCCAGTATTGATTAGGTATATTCCCATACATATACCTATGTCACCAATTTCCGTTCGGCTCCAACACGAGCCCAAGAACAATCCAATCCACAAAGAAGAGTAAACAGTAAAATCCACATAGGATAACAGTACAAGTCCACACGGTTTATAACAAGTTTATGAAATCAACGGATAACTATTACCCAGGTATATGCCCATACATATACCTAAGTTCTCAAGCGACCCATCTCAATCATGAGGAAACACAAAGATCAATGACTCAGCTCAAACCAGGATTTTTATTATCGAAACCGTAGCTGCTGAAGAGCCCCGTCTCTGAAGTGTGCAGTAGTCCTGTCACGACTCCGAGGTACTGCTCAATAACCTATGACTGCTGAGGTACTCCTCCTGTCGAGTACTGCGGGTCTGCTGCCAACTACTGGGCGCTCCGTCCGCTGAGGGTCTGCTGCCAACTACTGGGCGCTCACCCAAATAGCCTACTGAGGTACTCCTCCTGTCGAGTACCGCGGGTTTGCTGCCAACTACCAGGCGCTCCGTCCGCCGTGGGTCTGCCGCCAAATACCGGGCGCTCCGTCCACTGGGCTAGTCGACTCACTCCAAGTCGAGTCGGTCAAGCAGTCGTCAGGTCTCAGCCGGCTGCACGGTCTCCGTACTCCGCACGCACGTCTCCACCGTCGCGGGTCTGCCGCTACAACCAAGCACACACACTCCGTAAAGTATCGCGGGTCCGCCGCTATAACCAAGCGCTCCACCGCCAAAGGTCTGCTGCTGCATCCAAGCGCACCACCACTGTCAAGTACCACGGGTCCACCGCTACACCCAAGCGCTCCACCACCCAAGATCAACAGAAGATTCAGCTCACACAGGTTCGGTAGCACTGTTCCACGTAGGATCGCTGAGTGCTGTAGTCGTCGTCGTCGAATCCACATAGGATCCATGTACTGTCGTCGTCGCAGTCACAGTAGCAGTAGTAGTAGTCGTCACAGTAACAGTCGCAGCCAGCACTAGGGTTCCCGCACACAGTAAGCTCGTTCGGAGGATCCGCTCCACGAGCCGAGAGGCTGATACATCAACTGTCACGAAAACCGGAGTTGATGTATCCAAAAGTTCTGTATCGTCAACAGGAACTCAACGCAACAGACGGCGCGTCGATCGGACGTCCGGTCTGAGAGTTATTGGCATTTTCGTTCCCGGGGCCCGGTTGGTTTTTAAGGCAAAACCAACCCGATCGTACTCCACCTGCGTCCAAACCTCGGGCGGAGTATGCCAAAAGATCCGTCTCACTTAGAGGATTCCATCAAAGTCGACGGCACTTCAATCGGACGTCCGGAACTCAAGATATGAGCGTTTCCGCTCCGAGGGCCCGGTTGGTTTTGTGAACGAACCAACCCGGCCGTACTCCACCTGTGTCCAAACCTCGGGCGGAGTATGCCAAAAGATCCGTCTCACTTAGAGGATTCCATCAAAGTCGACGGCACTTCAATCGGACGTCCGGAACTCAAGATATGAGCGTTTCCGCTCCGAGGGCCCGGTTGGTTTTGTGAACGAACCAACCCGGCCGTACTCCACCTGTGTCCAAACCTCGGGCGGAGTATGCCAAAAGATCCGTCTCACTAAGAGAAACAAAACGCGACTGACGGTGCGTCAATCGGACGTTCGTAGCTCAAGATATGAGCGTTTCCGCTCCGAAGGCCCGGTTGGTTTCGTGAACGAACCATCCCGGCCGAACTCAAAGTAACCCGAAACCTTGAGTGCGATATACCAAAACGACCGTCTCGATCCAAGGATCGCGTTGCCGCTGACGGTTCATCGATCGGAGGTCCGAGGCTCAAGTTATGGGCCAAAAACCAATTCTGGTTCGAAACGGGGGGGGGGGGGTCCGGGTCCGGGCCGACCCGGCCCGACCCCCCCCCCCCCTGGGTTGGCGCGGCGGCGCGGGGTGCCGCGGCGGCCGTCGCCGCAAGGAGGCCGCGCGGGGGAATTAAATCCCCCGCTGATTGATTAGGCGGCGCGACCTTGGGCCGCGCCATTTGAATGAAACGGCCCCCGCACGTGGGGGCCGGCTGGACACGAACCGGGGGGCTGCTGCCCCCCCCCCTCCTTTAAAGAACCACCCCCCTCTTAAAGAGGGGGGTTTTTATGGGTTGGCCGGGGGATTAATTCCCCCGGTTTTTAAGACATCCGGCCGGCCAGCTGGCCGGCCGGTTTTCTCAAACGGACCGGAAATTCCGGTCCCCCCTTCGGCTTCCGACGCCGGCGGCCCGGCCGCCGGTCTTCTCTTCCGCCGCGGCCCGGAACCGGCCGCGGTCTCCTCGTCCCGCCGCGGCCCGGAACCGGCCGCGGTGTTCGTCGTCCGGCGCGGTGCGACGGCACCGCGCCCCTTTCGCCGTACCTTGATTCCTTTCAACGCGGCGCGACAGCGTCACGTTCTTGAAGATTCTACCTCGGCGTGGCGCGACGGCGCCGCGTAAAATAAAAGTACGATCATCTGCGTGGTGCGACGACACCACGCCACTTGCTTCCATCCGTAAGAATAAACAAGAACGATGGAGGGGGGTTCGGCCGTGTTCATGCGGTCCGGCCCCCTCACGTTAATGCAACTTTAAAATAATCAAGTGTCTCACGTTAGACGTGCTCGATCCACGATCAAGAACGAAATAAATAAATATTTAATTAACAACCCCTACCTTGGTATAAGGTTCGAAGATTGTCAACGTTCCGCGGAAGACGACGTCGCGGAGGTCGGGCGTCGCGGTAGCCGTTCGTCAAATCCGATGACGAAGGAATGCGTCCGAAGAGACACGTCGTTGGCGAAACCTCGTATGCCGACGAAGGTTGTCCGAGGAAGAAGTGGTGTTCTCTCTCGTTGACACGGAAGACGAAGAAGAGCGGAGCGGCGTTCTTCGTCGGAACTTGAGCGTTCTTCGTCAAGTCTTGAGGAAAGTCAAATAATAAAGAAAACAACGAACTCAAGAACCCCTACCTCGATAGTCGCACGTTGACGTAGTCGAGGAATATCGGTGTCGATTCCTTTGACGTCAGAGGAAGAGTCGTTGTCGATGGCGTTCGTCGCGGGAAACCGTCGTGGAAGAGATTATGCGGAAGAAGAACGTCACGTCGCGGATTTGGCGTCGCGGAAGAACCGTGTTCTTCGGCGAAGAAGTTCTTCGTGTTCTTCGTCAAAGTTTGAAGAAGAAGGGAAAGCCCTCAAATCCTCCCAAGAAACAAAGGGACTAACCAAAAATAATAAATTAAGCTCATACTTAATTTATTAACACAACACCAACCTTTGAAATTCAAGAGTTTGAATTTCAAAACTTTAATTAAACTCACTTATTAAAGACATAAGTTATAACCTAAGTTTACATCATTAATTGTGAGTTGGGGGGGGGGGGGGTTAGAGGATATGAGGGGGTGGGGTTCGTGTGGGCCCCACCACCCACTTAACCTCCCAAGGGAAGTTGGGTTGTCACCCAACTTCCACCCAAAGGATAAAAACACTTAAGGAAGATAAAAATAAAAATTGAAGTTAAATTTTTATTTTAACATTCACAATTTTATTTTTTTACAACTCCCCTCGTGTAAACGCAACTTCGGGAAAGGTCTCCTTAAGCGAATATCGGCGCTACGAGTTCATCGGTGTCCTCGGATTTCAATTTCGAGCACCGGATCAAAAGTTAGGAAATCCCGCTCGTTCGTTCACTGAACGTAGCCGAGCCAAACTTCGGAAATTAATTTCGGGCACTCCGGGCCTCAGAATCAGGTGCCGTCTGAAACCGCGCTCTTGTAAAATTCTAAAGAAAATTAAGAAAAAATTTCCCTTGAATTTTACGGGTCTTTACATTACTCCCACCTCAGGGCTTTATGTCCCCGTAAAGCTTCAACTCACACTTAAGGGAAACAAAGTAGTACTGAGCACGCAACTGAGCTTTACGCTCCCATATGCTCACCTGAAGATCTCGTGCTACCCAAGAAGCACCCCAGAGGAAGCAACCGTTCATGTAGAACCTGCTCCTGTCGATCCTCGTTCTCTACTAGAAACTCTGTGTTTGTCTCCCTGTCATCGACGTCCAACTCCCCGAGGTCAATGACGTGTGAAGAAACATACACATATCTCCACAGCTGAGACACGTGGTGGACATTATGCACCCGGTGCGACTGAGGTGGTAGGGTCAAGCGGTAAACCTCTTTGCCTACCCTGCTGAAGATCAAAAGGTCCATCGAACATCGGAGGTAACATGCCGCCTCGGCCACCTCTCCGAAACCTCATCGGGGTGAGACCGTATAAGAACGTGTTCGTCACCCTCGAACTCAAGAGGTTTCCCTTTTTAGGTTAGAACTGAAACTCAAAACTCCTGCTGCCACAAGGGTAGGGTTGACCAACTCAAGAGTGATCGGTCACACCCTCTTATGCCTGAGTTTAACATGTGCTGCCCAGGGTTTCCATTTCGCCGACCAAGGAAAACCCATTCCGACGTTTGCCTAAAACAGTCAACCGGGGTATGATTTGTGAATCAAAACCATACCCAGATCAACGTCGTAAGGACTCTACGCTTCCACCAAGAGATTCCAACCGAAACTCTCGCCTCGAGGTGAAATCACACCGTCGGCGTAAGTGTGATTATCGAGTCTCCTCCCAAAGGTATCTCCAGACGTGAGGGTCAATTCTACGGCTTACCCGGAACCTCTAGGTCTGGGACATGATTCGCGGAAGGGTAGAATGATTGGTTATTATGTCTATAGATATGGCAGCTCGTAGTAGACATAATTCGTACCCCAAATCATTCTTAGAGCTCCTGGGTCACACTCCTTGACCGCAATGCAGCTACTCTCCTCCCCAGCCCTCCTGCTCCCTGAGCCTGGCGGGGACTACTAAGTCGGGTGGTCGTAACATGTCGAAATGTACACCACCACATGCTTCTCTCTAAGCTCCGCTTCCACGTCTGCTACCCTGCAGATTCATCTGTCATTAGCTCTTCCTCCTCCTGAAACATTTTACACACCCGAGTCTCTGAGACTGGCGCTAGTTTCCTGCCTTTCACTGCTAACGTTCACAACCACAAAGGTTCTCTCTAGCATCCTAGCATAGGTAGAAATGCATAGAGGAAAAGTAATGGTTCGGATGTCCTTTAGACACACTTCGCTCAGAAGTTCGATTCTAAAGAACTGATCACAACGTAACCAACGAGTACCAAGATTGATTGGTAAGCCACGTTGAGTGCTCTGCTTCCGACATGTCATACTGTGGAAGCTGTATTAGCTCCAGAAAACTCACAACCACCTCCTGAAGCCAGTCCTCAGCCGCCTACGAGTCAGGCTCACCTCGAAACTTGAGGGATATCTGGTGCTAAAACATATGTAAGGAACTAAGCCTGTGAGTCTCTGCTACCGGTACCGCCGGTAGTGTCTGCTGACCAACAGGTAGTGACATAGCTGGCGCACTACCCGTAGGTACTATCCCAGGTATCGGTTCGCGTACCGAAGCCTCATTACTATAAGGACCAACCTCATGGTCACTCACTGGAAACACCAGGTGCTAAGATCATCATACGCTCTACTAGTATCCAAGCTAGGCGTAGAACTCTAGCAACCGCCTCCATCCAGTCCACTGCTGCCTGGGAAATCTGTCTCGCCTCGTATCCTCAGAGGCCTCTACTGCTGGAACTCGTGCATCGCGCTCTGCTAGCGTGCACTGTCAGCTAGTGGAATCTGCTGCCTAACGGGTGGTGGTGCTGCTGGTACACCACCCGAATGTGCCAACACTGAAAAAAGAGCCCTGCACCGGAGTCTCGCTGCTCGGTGGTCCATCATCGAGAACTCTCTCGGAACTCCAGCTAACTATCTGCATGGTGACATCCTGAACAGTTGTGTCACAGTCAACGATTTATAACTGGTGAGCTGACCTGGTTTGAGCTGACATAAAACCTTTTGGGAAACACACACGCAATCAGTGTTTTCGCGCATTAAGTCGGAAATCAGAAGTCAAGGTCCTGGTGTACGGATACGTCGGCCGCCGCACCAACACTGGACTCCCTGGACTGATAACCACACTCAATACACTAAACACTATTGCTTCACATAGAAAAAAAAGATCTGAGTCTGCGGTAGAACCGACCGCCTCTGATACCAATTTGTCACGACCCGCCCTCGGGGCCCGTTCCTTGATTACCCCAAGCCCGCCTTCCATAGGCCAGGGGCTGGCGACTAGCACCAAGGCGTAAAATCCCAGTAAAAAGGGAAGGCATTGCCTTAATAAAGTAACAACCACCACAGAGTCAGCAAGCGGAAAGTAACTACAAGTGCAGAAAAGTAAAGGGGGTCGGAATACAAGCCCAACTTAAAGTAAAGTACAACTCGAAAGGGAAAACAGCAACTGAAAGTACAAGCGGCTCCTGGGACGTCCTCCTCGATTCCTACCTGAAGGGTAGGTACAGATGGCACAGCTCCTGGATCGTCCACCACGGATCCTACCTGAAGGGTAGGTACAGATATCTCACAACTCCTCGGGTCCAACTGTCCGCTCCGAGCACGTCCCGCTCAGTGGTCCTCCTCCGGGTACCGACCTACTCCGAAAGCCTCATCCACAGTCAGCGCTGTCTGTCGTCTGCAACCAACACAACGAAGTGCGGGCAAAGCCCGTGCAGGGGTGAGTATAAGCTACTCAGTAGGGACCCCGAGACCCCTGAAGGTCTCTCAAATCCACAAAGGATAAACCACGAAGAAAAGTAACAATCACGAAGTAACATCCAGTATTGATTAGGTATATGCCCATACATATACCTATGTCACCAATTTCCATTCGGCTCCAACACGAGCCCAAGAACAATCCAATCCACAAAGAAGAGTAAACAGTAAAATCCACATAGGATAACAGTACAAGTCCACACGGTTTATAACAAGTTTATGAAATCAACGGATAACTATTACCCAGGTATATGCCCATACATATACCTAAGTTATCAAGCGACCCATCTCAATCATGAGGAAACACAAAGATCAATGACTCAGCTCAAACCAGGATTTTTATTATCGAAACCATAGCTGCTGAAGAGCCCCGTCTCTGAAGTGTGCAGTAGTCCTGTCACGACTCCGAGGTACTGCTCACTAACCTATGACTGCTGAGGTACTCCTCCTGTCGAGTACTGCGGGTCTGCTGCCAACTACTGGGCGCTCCGTCCGCTGAGGGTCTGCTGCCAACTACTGGGCGCTCACCCAAATAGCCTACTGAGGTACTCCTCCTATCGAGTACCGCGGGTTTGCTTCCAACTACCAGGCGCTCCGTCCGCCGTGGGTCTGCCGCCAAATACCGGGCGCTCCGTCCACTGGGCTAGTCGACTCACTCCAAGTCGAGTCGGTCAAGCAGTCGTCAGGTCTCAGCCGGTTGCACGGTCTCCGTACTCCGCACGCACGTCTTCACCGTCGCGGGTCTGCCGCTACAACCAAGCACACACACTCCGTAAAGTATCGCGGGTCCGCCGCTATAACCAAGCGCTCCACCGCCAAAGGTCTGCTGCTGCATCCAAGCGCACCACCACTGTCAAGTACCACGGGTCCGCCGCTACACCCAAGCGCTCCACCACCCAAGATCAACAGAAGATTCAGCTCACACAGGTTCGGTAGCACTGTTCCACGTAGGATCGCTGAGTGCTGTAGTCGTCGTCGTCGAATCCACATAGGATCCCTGTACTGTCGTCGTCGCAGTCACAGTAGCAGTAGTAGTAGTCGTCACAGTAACAGTCGCAGCCAGCACTAGGGTTCCCGCACACAGTAAGCTCGTTCGGAGGATCCGCTCCACGAGCCGAGAGGCTGATACATCAACTGTCACAAAGACCAGAGTTGATGTATCCAAAAGTTCCGTATCGTCAACAGGAACTCAACGCAACAGACGGCGCGTCGATCGGACGTCCGGTCTGAGAGTTATTGGCATTTTCGTTCCCGGGGCCCGGTTGGTTTTTAAGGCAAAACCAACCCGACCGTACTCCACCTGCGTCCAAACCTCAGGCGGAGAATGCCAAAAGATCCGTCTCACTTAGAGGATTCCATCAAAGTCGACGGCACGTCAATCGGACGTCCGGAACTCAAGATATAAGCGTTTCCGCTCCGAGGGCCCGGTTGGTTTTGTGAACGAACCAACCTGGCCGTACTCCACCTGTGTCCAAACCTTGGGCGGAGTATTTCAAAAGATCCGTCTCACTAAGAGGAACACAACGCGACGGACGGTGCGTCAATCGGACGTTCGTAGCTCAAGATATGAGCATTTCCGCTCTGAAGGCCCGGTTGGTTTCGTGAACGAACCAACCCGGCCGAACTCAAAGTAATCCGAAACCTTGAGTGCGATATACCGATACGACCGTCTCGATCCAAGGATCGCGTTTCCGCTGACGGTTCGTCGATCGGAGGTCCGGGGCTCAAGTTATGGGCCAAAAACCAATTCTGGTTCGAAACGGGGGGGTCCGGGTCCGGGCCGACCCGGCCCGACCCCCCCCCCCCCTGGGGCGGCGCGGCGGCGCGGGGTGCCGCGGCACGGGGTGCCGCGGCGGCTGTCGCCGCAAGGAGGCCGCGCGGGGGAATTAAATCCCCCGCTGATTGATTAGGCGGCGCGGCCTTGTGCCGCGCCATTTGAATGAAACGACCCCCGCACGTGGGGGCCGGCTGGACACGAACCGGGGGGCTGCTTCCCCCCCCCCCCCCCTCCTTTAAAGAACCGCCCCCCTCTTAAAGAGGGGGGTTTTATGGGTTGGCCGGGGGATTAATTCCCCCGGTTTTTAAGACATCCGGCCGGCCAGCTGGCCGGCCGGTTTTCTCAAACGGACCGGAAATTCCGGTCCCCCCTTCGGCTTCCGACGCCGGCGGCCCGGCCGCCGGTCTTCTCTTCCGCCGCGGTCTGGAACCGGCCGCGGTCTCCTCGTCCCGCCGCGGCCCGGAACCGGCCGCGGTGTTCGTCGTCCGGCGCGGTGCGACGGCACCGCGCCCCTTTCGCCGTACCTTGATTCCTTTCAACGCGGCGCGACGGCGTCGCGTTCTTGAAGATTCTACCTCGGCGTGGCGCGACGGCACCGCGTAAAATAAAAGTACGATCATCCGCATGGTGCGACGGCACCACGCCACTTGCTTCCATCCGTAAGAATAAACAAGAACGATGGAGGGGGGTTTGGCCGTGTTCATGTGGTCCGGCCCCCTCACGTTAACGCAACTTTAAAATAATCAAGTGTCTCACGTTAGACGTGCTAGATCCACGATCAAGAACGAAATAAATAAATATTGAATTAACAACCCCTACCTTGGTATAAGGTTCGAAGATTGTCAACGTTCCGCGGAAGACGACGTCGTGGAGGTCGGGCGTCGCGGTAGCCGTTCGTCAAATCCGATGACGAAGGAATGCGTCCGAAGAGACATGTCGTTGGCGAAACCTCGTACGCCGACGAAGGTTGTCCGAGGAAGAAGCGGTGTTCTCTCTCGTTGACACGGAAGACGAAGAAGAGCGGAGCGGCGTTCTTCGTCGGAACTTGAGCGTTCTTCGTCAAGTCTTGAGGAAAGTCAAATAATAAAGAAAACAACGAACTCAAGAACCCCTACCTCGATAGTCGCACGTTGACGTAGTCGAGGAATATCGGTGTCGATTACTTTGACGTCGGAGGAAGAGTCGTTGTCGATGGCGTTCGTCGCGGGAAACCGTCACGGAAGAGATTATGCGGAAGAAGAACGTCACGTCGTGGATTTGGCGTCGCGGAAGAACCATGTTCTTCGGCGAAGAATTTCTTGGTGTTCTTCGTCAAAGTTTGAAGAAGAAGGGAAAGCCCTCAAATCCTCCCAAGAAACAAAGGGACTAACCAAAAATAATAAATTAAGCTCATACTTAATTTATTAACACAACACCAACCTTTGAAATTCAAGAGTTTGAATTTCAAAACGTTAATTAAACTCACTTATTAAAGACATAAGTTATAACCTATGTTTACATCATTAATTGTGAGTGGGGGGGGGGGGTTAGAGGATATGAGGGGGTGGGGTTCGTGTGGGCCCCACCACCCACTTAACCTCCCAAGGGAAGTTCGGTTGTCACCCAACTTCCACCCAAAGGATAAAAACACTTAAGGAAGATAAAAATAAAAATTGAAATTAAATTTTTATTTTAACATTCACAATTTTATTTTTTTACAACTCCCCTCGTGTAAACGCAACTTCGGGAAAGGTCTCCTTAAGCGAATATCGGCGCTACGAGTTCATCGGTGTCCTCAGATTTCAATTCCGAGCACCGGATCAAAAGTTAGGAAATCCCGCTCGTTCGTTCACTGAACGTACCCGAGCCAAACTTCGGAAATTAATTCCGGGCACTCCGGGCCTCGGAATCAGGTGCCGTCTGAAACCGCGCTCTTTTAAAATTCTAAAGAAAATTAAGAAAAAATTTCCCTTGAATTTTACGGGTCTTTACAGGGTGAAATTTCTAAAGGGATTATTTCTAGAAATAAATTTGGTTTTTCCCGGGACAGAACATTCAAAACTACCTTTTCACTACTTTTGAATGTATTAATTCCATGATGGGAAGGAAAAAGGATGCTAACATGGATTTTAAGATTTACATCTATAATGATTTTGAAACTATTATAGGGGGTTTTGTTTCCAGAATTCATCCAATACATGTGTTTTCATATAGATTTATTAGTTTAGTTGGATCCATATTGGGATGTGTGAGGCTTCCCATTATTATTAGTGGATCCCATAGAATATTATTTCGATCTACAAGAGGAGTATGGTAGGTAGAACCCCTCTCAGACTACTCTTTTCTATTGCAGAAGACTACTTGAGTTGGTTCCTTAATAACCTTGCTAATCGTGGTTGTTATTAGAAGATGAAAATTTGGATAAATATTTTTTCTCCCTCTATTTTTTTTATGTAGATGTCATTATGATGTTAGGAATGTAAAAAATGGATCATATCCATTAAAGAGGTAATTTTCTTGTATTATGAATAAGTTGCAGGTCGTGTTATTATTTGGGGAAAGTCTTCAGTTATGTTTGGTGTTGGTATTACTATTTCAAGACAAAATATAATTTAATTGAATATTAGTATGAAGAGGGTAAATATACCCTTCATTTATGTTGGTGTGACTCTATTTTAGGGAAGAGTGAAATGATGTTATCTTGAGAAAATTTCTTGGGAAATTACTAATCAACTGAAGAACTGGAAAGGAAAGAGTATGTCTCATGCGAGAAGAATTTTTATGGTCGATTCAGTGATTACATTAATATTTGTTTATTCATTGTGTTTTTATATACGGACAAGGGATATTATTAAATAATTGAGTGGTAAGATTAGAAACATTATCATAACTGGATCAATTTCTGAATTTTTTTTGTCATAGTGGTCTAGAAGGACTATACAAAACATACCAAAATGGGGGGAATGGGGGTGAAATATTTATTACTGTTCAATAATAATTTGATTAAAACTTTTGTGTGGAATTTTATATCTAGCTCATATCCACTTATGGATATTTCTTCTTCCAGTATTCTGGTAATGCATTACCATGGTTATGTCTGTCATATGACTTCATCTGTTTGGCCTTCTCTTAATAAGTCTTATGCTAATGTTATGGAAAATTCGAGATTGGTGGTCTGTGAACATTCATCACTAAACTGTTGGAAAACCCTTGGTTGTCCCGACCCATTTGTGAAGATATTTATATACCTCCATCATTGGAGAACCATCCAATTACTGATACTTGTAGTACTATGAATGTGAATGACCTATTAACTGAACACCATTGTATGCAGATCTCACGATAATATTTTTGTATTTTGATACATTGGTTTGGATGACCAATTGAAAAGGGATTTTTCCACAAATGTTTGCTAAAAAATTACTTTATCCCCTCCTCGAACCCTCCCTCATGGGTCATAGGTGTGTATAATTATTTTTTTCCACATTCATTATCTATAATTTTCTAGAAAAAATGGAAATTGTCCTTCCCAATACGGAATATGTTGTAGTGCACTGGTTTCCTGCTGGCTCTGATATGTCTCCTCTGTTTAGAGGCGTATGAAACTTATCAATGTCGGTTTATTTATTGTAGCTTCACATGCAAGATCTGGATTCATTTTCAAGATCTTTTCTCATGCCGTTTTAATGTTCATTCTGTAGAGGATATCCTGCAATCCATATGCAAAAATATCCGAAGGGAGCAGATACATTCCATTCGGTTGGCTGGCTCTGTGATTATATTCTATTTGATATGGATGGATCTAATTTATTTAGCTTTCTGTAGCATAAATCCCTATTTTAACAATGTTGTTCTGTTAATGCATCAGGCAATTCAGACTGCCTCCCTTATTCAAATAGGATCTATGGACAATGATGATTCTGAACTTGTTCTTTTGAGATCACATGTGTGAATGGGAGGATCAATAAGCTGTTAATGATGACATATGTGTGAATGATACTGCAAATCATATGATGGATTGAAGCCATTGTTGATGGAGCATCCTTGGGTGGTCTGGGACTGACTGGATGCAGTGGTACATTTCAAAGTCATCAGGGTATGGTGAAATGTTTCTTCATACATTATATTGGCAACAGTCTTGCAATTGAAGCATAGTTATGGTCCATGACTAAAGCTATTAAATATTTTATTCATTATGGTTGGCATTAATTATGTATGGAGTCTAATTATTTTATTTCTGTCAAATTCATAAATATCTCTCATAGAATGGTCCATGGAAGATCATGCTAGCTTGGATTGAATTTCATCATCTTGAAGAGGTGATTTCCCTTGAAGTTACACATGTTTATCATGAGGCCAACAGGGTCACTAATTCTCTTTCAAAGAGAAAAATTTTATTGTTCAGTTCCATTTGGTCCTTTGTTTTACATGACTGCTATAAAGACCTTTTCTAGGATGGTCATTGTGGTTAGTTTAATACCCGATTTTGTAGAGTTTCTCTATGATTTTGTTATCCAGTGCACTTTATTTTACTTTAATATATTTTCATAGGAGTAGGTATGCCTATCTCATGAATTTTTGGGTATATTGAGGATACAATATCTATTATTTCATCATTATTTGAGAATAATTTAATAAGAGTAAGAAGTAATAATATAGAAATACTTAAATAATATTAATACCACTTATTATGTTGATCACATTTGAGGAACACCTTAACAACTCCTTGGAGGGTATTATGCCTAAACTAAGGACACAAAAATGCAGGGAGGTGTTCTAGTAATGTGTTTGGGAAGATCATGGTAGAAAAAACGTTTTTGAAATGTAATGTATTGGGAATGTGATTGAGTTTTATAGAATAGTGAAGCGGAACTCTTGGAATTTTTTAAATTCTTAAATTAATATAAAATCATTTTCCCTTAAAAAAGGTTCCAAAATAATTTATATCAAATATATGATTATTTTGGATATAATACCTATCATAAAAGAAAAATTAATCATGTGTTGAGTATTTTTTAATCCTTATCATTAGGTTTCAAATATTTTTAACTATTACCATTTTATCATGTAATTTACACATTGAGGGTTTAAATAATAATAGGATCATGTAAAAAGACCAATGAATTGGTCGTTATTGACATTTTTTAGAGTAATATAAACTTTTTTACTAAATCTATGGTTTTTATAAATGTTATATCATTTAGTAAAAAATTTAATTTTTTAACATATTAACTATGTCATTTTTGACTCTATTCATTACATGACTATTTTCAATCACTATTACGTGATTCATTAGAAAAAAATTATTCACTCAATCCCATCATGTCATATTATTCTATAAACATCACGGATGGCATCCAAAATTTCATATAATATATATTTTAATATTATTAATATCAATTATTGGATTCGTTCTTTAATTAATCTATTAATACATCATCATTATGTCAAAATAAAATTTTATTATTTAATTTGTAAAAATTATTAATAATTTACCATGATTTAGGTATTATTATTATCTTTTATCAGACTATTAATATTTTATGATATCACATACATTACCCCATATTAAAATTGTTTCAGTTAGAATAAATATATTTAGGACATATTTTCCACTACATTAATTAAAATGTTATAAATTTCATAATGACAAAAAAAATTTCCGATTATAAAATTTTAGTCCCAACGATTTTATTGATCGAATATAACTCATCCAATAACATTAGGAAAATTTTTGGGGTAATTTTATAATATTATAATATTAATTTTACCATTATTTTCCTTATTTACACTTTTAGCGTGGTAAATAAAATACTTAAGTGACTATTCACCATAAATTATTTATATCCTTTGTGAACAAATTTTTTATAATAATTAAAACCATTTCAGTCTGTATTTCGAAATTTAATTAACAGAATTTGTAAAATTACTTTTATTGTGAATCCCACAGATGTGGCTATAATGCGGGTAAAATAGATATTAAAAAGGTCAATCAATTTTTCATATGTAATTTCAATATGAAAAGTGTTAAAATGAAATAAATTGGATATATAAAATTTTTATTGACCTATTTTGACACTAAAAATTAGTTTAACATATAATAATTATTTATATGAAAATTCAATTTTAAATTATAATAAATTATTTTTCACTATTAATTAAAAATGAAAATTTTCAGAAAAATAACAATCTTTTTACCAAAGAAAATTTGGATTTCCCACATTCAAATACATAATTTATTCATTCAAATAAATCATATAAATGTTTCAATAAAGATATATAAAATGGGTTCTCCATCCAATAGAGAAAAATCCTCATTTCTAGAAAAACACCCATTTTATGTGTAAAATTGTATTTGTTATTATATAATGTCTATAAAACTCAAATGATAAATGATAAAAATTATATTCACATAATATTTCATTAATATAATCCCAAAAGAGTGATTTTATTCTTTATAATAAAAATTATTCACATTTAAATGGATTCTCATAAAAATACTTCCTTTTTATTCAATTGTTTTTTAGTTTCTTTTCAAATTGATTTATAAACCAATGATTCAATATATTTCATTTGTAAAAAATATTTTCATAATTTACTTAATATTATTCATTAGCACCATTCTATCATCTAGGAGATAACTACAATATTAAATAATAATTATAAGTTATTCACATAAGCTCATGTTGTGTACCATTTACTCTATCGAACATCATGTTTCCTATTAAGAAACTCGGGATGTTACAATGAATGTCGGTGATGGAAAATGAATTACATTGGATTAGGAGGTGGTAGTCTGTTGAAGACATTAACGATGGTTTAATTTCACACTAGATTTAAGAGCAGATGGATATAGTTTATTTCAATACCATAATTGAATCAAAGTATATGGAGGACACTCATTTTATGACCAGATCATGGTAGGAGAATATTTTAAAGTTGTAGAGGAAGAAATAAAATATAAACTCCTTGTAAAAAATCATATATATTCTTTAGAAAAGCACATTAATCTTAATCCTAAAGGCATCCTATGATGGATTCATGATAAAAAATGGCCTATATGATATTGGGGAAAATTAATAAATATATTCGGGTATGATTGAATAAACCATGAGGCCCGTGAAGTGTGAAGAATAGAGGAAAGGATGTTCTCTTTTATAATTTAAGGAAGTTAAAATTTTGTAATTAAATTAAGAATTAAACTAGTGAAAATTAATTTTCAAGGAAAATGGAAAGAAATTACATAATTGGAATATAGTATGTGTATTTATCTATGTAATATCACATTGCAATGTTTTACATGTTTAGATTATTTTTTAGTGTTATATTTTTATTTTAACCTATGTTATGCCTTTTTTTTATGATTACCATGAAAACAATGTTTCTTGATCATTATATGTCATGATAATTATCATAAAATAAATATTGGAAGTTAATAACAATGGATACAATTTTCAACTATTTATGAATCATTTTTTTTTGAAAATATGACTTTTAATAATATTTTATAATTTAACATAATATTAATTAATTTAAAATAACATTAACTTTATTTTTAGAACTATTCATTTAATTTGACATTGAATACACCATGACAGAAATATAGTTTGAATATAATCCATTAAAAATGCGTTCAATTTTTTATTTATCTGCTAAAAAAGTTACATTCAATAAAACATTCAAATAATTTTACATCTATTATTTTTAAAATCATATATTTTTGTTTTCTATTAATTTAAGAAATACTTTTTTAGTCTTGTGTATGGATTTATTGTTATTAATTAATCAAAAAAATAAGAAATAAATTTTAAAGTTAAAAGTTATTTATCATTCAATTAACTATTTATAAATTTAAAGATGTAATTTTTATCCATGTCACAAATATATTGTAGATATTGAATATATAAAAGAGACATTTTTTACATTATTTTTCCTATAACTACTATAAAGGAAATAATAAATGAAATATAGAACAATGATTTGATTTTTTTAAATAAGAATGGATATGGTTGAACTCTACTAATCAAATAGGGTAAAAGCTTCTTTTATGGTCATTTTTTGTTCTCGTTATATAATTTTTATCCATAATTACCCAATATTATCTTACCGTTCTGAAATTAATTAATTGTGTTTACTGTTCATAAGGATCTAAAATAAAACTGAAATATTTATCATGTTTTGATATAAATATTAAAAATATTGAATTTATTTATAAATATTAAATTTTTAGAAGTAGAATAAATATTTTTAAAATTAACATAAAAATTTCAACATTAAATATTTTTTTTAAAAATTGCTATTTTATTCCTAAAAAACATCACAGACCAAAATTAGGTATATTAAGGATAAAATTGAATTAAATCAATAATAATTTCAAATATAGGTTTTATGTAAAAAAATATATTTAATCAAATTTTAATAATGAAACAGTTTTTGTTTTTTGATGGAATATTAATTAACTTTCTTATAATGAATATAACTATATAAAATCAATATAATGAATACTAATACGAAAATAAATTTTTTTGTTCTAATATTACATAAATTATTTTATATATAATTCAGTAAAATATTATTATCATAAAATTTTATTAATGAAATATTTGATGCCATTCAATTAATTCGAATTTCAATAAATCATGATAAATATTGAATTAGAATAGAATCCCTTAAAAAGTTTTTAATTTATAATATTTATATTTTAAATTAATGGGATACAATAATTCAACCAAAATGAATTTCTTTTAGAATTTTTAATGACAATTATTTTATATTTCTTTTAATGAATTAAAATGAGTGTCAATATTTGATAAGAATTCAAACTAATTATTCAATAAATTATAATTTAAAATAACCTACCTTTATTAAAACATGATAATTATGTTAAAAATAAAATTTTATATTCATTCATAAAATATTAATATCCTTATGTTAATAAGTAAATGAAATTAAAGGATAGAGAGAAGAATTTTGGATTTTGGATTACATAAAATAACATAAACATAATTTCTAAGATCTAATGGAATAACAATAACATATATTATAATTTTGATTGGTTATAAGTGAATTTATCCTATAAAGAGAAATAAATTAATGGGTTTGGCTGATTTATAATGCCTTATATAATTATATTTATCCTTATTAATCCAATTTAAACATTCTAGATGTAATAAATTTTACCACATTTATATTATAATTTACCAAAAAGAAAAAGTGAACTATTTAAAAGAAATTAACCCAATGATTAAAAATATGGTATCCAATTTCCATGACTCATTTTCTATAAGTAGAAAAATTAATTTTAATAAAAATATCTATAGAAAAATTAAAAACCATTTTTAGAAGAAATTTGAGTAATCATAAATATTAACATATATCAGATACAATAAATTTTTTAATTCAAATTATATTATTCTATATTTAATTGATTGTATATATAAGGCCCCAGCCTTAAACCTTACTTAATATTGAATTAAAAGAATAATTCACATTGAGGATCTTTTCAGGTTTAGAGTTTTAGAGAATTAGAACATAACTATTACATCTCAAAAGATTACAAAGTAGTCACTTCTACTACGTTTCCATAAATAAATAAAAAACTCTTAAAAGAAACATGTCTAGTTCCATGTTTTATATAGCATGACATTCCCTTGATCCCATCCTTGACCTTATTCCACATTAAGTCCTGTGAAAAACATTTCAAAAAAACTTGGGGTGAGCATAAAAAGCTCAGTAAGGGATACACAAAGAATGAAAACTGATAGTTTTTCAAAATCAAGTAAACCATGTATACTCTATCAAAGTAATACCTTCACCTTCATGAAGTTGTAAAAACTCTTCACTGAATAAAGTATCATTAATTACCTTTTTGTAACCAAAGGATTACCATAAAATCCATAAAAAGAACACATAACATTTATAAAGGTAACTTGGGACATAAACATACTTAAGTGGAATAACTATACGGCCGACTTCCACACATATCACTTAATGGAATAGCCATACGGCCAATTTCCATACATACTTAATGGAATAGCCATACGGCCGACTTCCATACCCAATGCATTGGAGGTTATAACGTAACCACCCGTCCTGGTATTCAAGGCACCACCCGTCATATGGTTTATAACGTAACCACCCGTTAAAATGTCCAAGTACCAATATAAAATCATAAAACATAAAACCAATATAAAGGAATGATAACATTTCCACATTTAAATCACAATATATCATAAATATATTGACATAATAGAATCCTTTTTCAAAACCATTTTCAATACCAAAATACATAAAAGAGTATATGGTATTTATTTTATTCTAAAAACATTACGGCTTGTTGAGGAAGCCAAAGACCAAATAATACTCACGGCGGCAGAAAAGGTCGTTGTCGCCGCGTACGTTAAAAGAAACATTCCTTTTTGTCGTTTTGTAAAACGCTTAATAGAAAATGATTCCTTTTCTATAAAAGTAAAAGTCAAAGGGGTTTATACACCGTATAAAAGAATGTTGTGTATAAAACGAAATATGCCTCAATGAAAAGAGATTGAGACGAGGTCCCTTACCTCGTATCCGACTTGACCCGACCGTTCTTTAATCTCCTGAATAGTAAACATGAGTTAATTTATACTTGATTAAGAACCTTTTTAAATTTCATTATTCCTTTTATATCACTTATTGCCATGTTAGAAAAATTATGTAACCATTTATGTTAATAATGTTTGTTTTGTCAATATTTGGTTCTTAAGTCGAAAGTGGACTTCATAAAATTACATGTTGTTCGTGGTAAAAGGTTCTTTATATCCAGAATGAAAGTCCTGATTTAGATATATATCATATATATCCAGCATATACATGTATTTATAATATTAAATAATCATTTAGAGGTAAGAAATGAAATGCACTGTTCATGGAGACGGTAAGCCGTACGTACGCATGAACGCTACTTTCATTTCTTTGTCATATTAATGGAATTAAAACTAAATGAGAGGTATGTATATTTTAATTCCAGAATTATATTCATCATTTATATATATCATTAATTACATATATCCATTATATACATGTACTTTT
The DNA here is from genome assembly GCA_963277665.1 of Viscum album. Classification (NCBI taxonomy): domain Eukaryota; kingdom Viridiplantae; phylum Streptophyta; class Magnoliopsida; order Santalales; family Viscaceae; genus Viscum; species Viscum album. The sequence continues at coordinate 1,424,430,309 of OY728151.1, forward strand.
AATAGTACATTACATTTGGGGATAAGAAATGAAATGCACCGTTCATGGAGACGGTAAGCCGTACGTACGCATGAACGCTACTTTCATTTCTATCTCATAATTTAATGGAAAGAAATAATAATGATACAGAGGTATATTATAATTCCAGTATAACATCATATATAATAACTTTAAATCCATCCTTTACACGTCCCACATATGGCATTAACGAATCACATCACTTTGAGGGGGTGGTAGTCCGCACTTCCTTAAATGAAGATATCGTGTTTACCCATAATGGAAACCATGAAGGTATGACAAAAATGAAAAATACAGAAGCTTAAAGAAAACATAAAAATTTTATATATCATATATAAAAATAGTGACATCATAATGGCCACCTTTGAAGGTGTTAATTGAGTATTGAACAATCATCGTTTCGGGAGGCAGAATTTCGCCATCCACGGAAACCGTATGTTCTTTAACCATTTGATGTAGTTGTGTGAGATTGTAGCTCAAATAAATATTATAACAACATCCTAGTATATTGAAGATACTGTTTTTTTACAAAAGAAGTAAATAAAAAGAGGTTAGAGGGTTGGATAAGCAAAATAAAACAAATGAACAAGAGAGAATGAATTACCCTTAAAAGTGTAACTCCTTTTTATTTGAGCCTAAAGGCTTACTTTGAAAGGATTATGCCCAAAGGAAATCCTCTAGGATGAGGAGAGGGATGTTGAGAGAGTAAATGGGCAGGGGTTGGCCGAGCCAAAGGCTTGAGAAGTGTGTAAAATGAGGTAGAGGTGGGGGCCTTTTATAAGAGGAGAGGAGGGGCACTTTTGGAAGGTAAAGAAATATTACTTTATTTGAAAATGTGTTTCGGTTTTAAAAGGTCCCACATTGATATAATTCGTGTGTAAGGTGATAAGGGTTAGAAATCCACTCATCCAATAAGTTTTGGACATGTTTAGTTCATAGATTTTACATTATCATTCCATTTTATTTATATCGTCAAATAATGATGTCATCGCTGCATCATTATTATGTCATAAATAATTTAATTTATTTAATGTCTAAAAATTTTAAAAAAAATACTATGATGTAGGAAATCTTTTTATCTTTCCAATTACTATTTATAATCAAAAATAGGATCTTTATAACCCCATGTAAAAATTGTTTTTGTAAAACATATTATGTTTGTGTCATTTTTACTTTTACATTAAATAAAATGTTATTTATGTCATTTCCCAACCAAAGTGTCCCCATGGGGTCCCCAAGTTGACCCATGGCTTGTCTTGGTCGTCCATCACACATCCAATGAGGTTAGGACATGTGTCAAGTTCATTTCATATTATTAAAACATTATTTTTACCTTAAACTACACTAATTACCACTAATCGCGATTAAAAACATAATAAGTTACTATTCACCAAAAAATTATTTTAATCTCATTGAACCACATTTTACTTCTTAATTACAACCATGTATGTCGGATTTTCAAAATTCAATACACATTAGAAGTAAACTTTCATTTAACTGAAAAATCAGTTTGCTTGATTACCACTTAGTGGTTTCACTATTCATCAAAAATTGAAGTTTTTCAGAAAATTACCAAAAAATCACCCTAAGCTATATTTGATATTACGAATTCAAAAATGGAGGCTATTTTACAAAATTCACAACATATAAGTCACATTAATTAATTTAATAATTAATTCCCGTTGTCAGAGCAAATAGCATGTTTTTATTAAACAATAAGTATCAAAAGATTGACACTAGTTTAAGTCCGATTTCAAAGTGAAATTAATTCCAACGAACACTATTGGATTTAATGGTAAAAATATTTTATAATTTCACTTCAAAACCAATTCAAAAGATAATCTAATCATATAAATAAATTAGATTAAAAAGAGGATTTGAATTAAAATACAACATTTTACACTATTCATTAAAAAAATGAACTTTATCAGAAAGGTACCAAAAATTTACACAAAGTAAATTTTGATATCCCGATTCTAAAGAAGAGTTATATTTGGTCCAAAAGAATTTATAAGATCGATGAAAACTATATTTAATGACGGTTCTCTGTCAAAAGGTGATAAGTGGACCTTTCGTGAAAATTAGGGTATAAATGCCTAAAATTGAACTCTTTCCGTATTTTAAGCCCTTATCTTTTATTGGGTAAATGTAAAAACATTTAAAAACATATATAATCATATTTTAGTTATTTCTATCCATTCCCTCCAATAAAACGGCTACATGTTAACTAACATTTAAAATAATATTATTATATTACTAGTGTGCAACGTAAGTTTTCAAAGGAACTCATCGCTGCGTATCGGGTACGCTATCGAACATAGTAACCCCTTTAAAATAAAATCAATATTTAATTCGTAAATATTAATAAATATGAAAATTCTTTATTCTTTATTTACCTGGGATGTTACATCCTTCCCCCCTTTTGGGAATTGCGTCCTCGCAATTTTATTCACTTATCAAAATAAGTGGGGGTATTTATCCCTCATAGCATTTTCAGATTCCCACGTTGCCTCTTCAATCACATGGTTTTTCCACAAAACCTTTACCTAATGAATCACCTTATTTTGTAACACTTGCTCCCTGTGGTCAAGAATCTGGACTGGTTGTTCTTCATAAGATAGGTTCTCTTCCAACTGAACTACCTCTAGACTCAAAACATGAGATGGATCTGGCATACACTTTCTCAACATTGAAACATGAAAATCATTGTGTACTTGAGATAAACTCGGAGGTAAAGCCACCCGGTATGCAACTGATCCAACTCTCTCCAGAATTTCGTATGGTCCAATGAACCTTGGACTCAACTTTCCTTTCTTACCAAATCTCATCACACTTTTCCAAGGAGAAACCTTGAGAAAAACATGATCACCTACCTCTAAAGATAGATCCTTCCTCCGGTTATCTGCATAACTCTTCTGCCTGCTCTGAGCTGTTCTCATGTGCTTCTGAATCAACTGAACTTTTTCTTCCATCTCTTCCACCAATTCTGGTCCCATCAGCTTACTTTCACCCACTTCATCCCAAAATGCTGGATTTCGACACCGCTTCCCATATGATGCCTCAAATGGTGCCATCTGTATACTGGAATGAAAACTGTTATTATATGAAAACTCAACCAAAGAAAGATATTGGTCCCAACTTCCCTAATAATCCATAGAACAAGCTCGTAGCATATCCTCCAATGTCTGGATTGTTCGTTCTGACTGCCCATCTGATAGAGGATGAAAAGCTATACTAAAATTCAATTCAGTACCCAACGACTTCTGAAGGCCTTTCAAAAAGTTAGATGTGAACCTGGGATCACGATCCGATACAATGGAAAGGGGAAATCCATGTAACCTGACTATCTCTTTAAGATACAAACGGGAAAGTTGATCAAGAGAGAAAGTATCTCGTATAGCAAGGAAATGACCAGATTTGGTCAAGCGATCAACAATAACCCAGATTGCATTATTACCTCGAGATGTCCTTGGTAATCCCACAACAAAGTCCATGGATATGTTTTCCCATTTCCACTCTGGCACTGGTAAAGGATGAAGCATCCCTTTCGGTAACTGCCGCTCTACTTTAACCTGTTGACATGTCAAACACTTCACAGTAAAATCAGCAATATCTCTATTCATTCCATCCCACCAGTAATACTCCCACAGATCTCTGTACATCTTAGTACTGCCTAGATGAACTGAAAACGGGGAACTATGAGCCTCTCATAACAACTCATTCTTCAACTGTGAATCACAAGGCACACATAACCTCTTCCCAAACCTGAAAACACAAACACAAACTTGTCCAAGAACTCAAGGAAAATTTTATTCATAAGGTCCATGAATATAGCAGGCACATTGGTTAACCCAAAAGGCATAACGAAAAATTCATAATGGCCATATCTAGTACGGAACGCAGTCTTCGGAATGTCTTCTTATTTTACTTTCAACTGATGGTACCCCGACCTCATGTCAATCTTCAAAAAATACTGAGCTCCCTGGAGCTGATACCACTTCATTCGATGGCCCAACATCCGCTGAAGTTGTTGCAAAGGATTTCACCACCCCTTTTTGCTTGTAGTCTGGATGCATTCCCCCAGTTGAGTTCTTCGTTGGACACTCGTTTGAATAATGACCCATTTCATTACACTTAAAACATCTTACCGTTGGCTTTTCATTTCCTGCTTGATCATCTTCCTTATAGTTACGAGAAATATGACCAGACATACCACACCGAAAGCACTTAACAGACTTCGATAAACATTCTCCAGGATGCATTTTACCACACTTCTCAGAGGATGGATATTTGGTTTTCTTACGTCCTTGCTTCTTTGATGAATTCTTCCCCTTTTCCTGCCAACTAGACCTCTTATTCTGTTGTTTGTCATAGAACACCTGATCATCTGCAAACTCTATTTCCACCTTCTCCGCACATCGAACAAGTTTTTCATAACTTTTGAACTCACGAGAAGCTAAATACCTTCGATATTTTGGCTTTAACCCTGAGTAAAAATGGTTTATTTTACTATCAAGATCTCGTATGAAGTTTGGAGCATACCTTTCCAATCGAGTGAACTTTTCTTCATAAGCAGCCACTAAATCATCCTCCTGCCTCAATTCTAGGAACTGTTTTTCCATCCTAAGACGAACCACCTTAGGAAAATATTTCTCAATAAACATACCTTTGAATTCGTCCCAGTGACGATCCTCAATCTCATCACTATCCCTTATATTTTTCACCATCGACCACCACTGATCAGCTTCACCTTCAAAATGGTAAACAGCAAGACTAACCTTTTGATGTTCTGAACACCCATGACATCAAAAATCTTCTCCAGTTCTTTAATCCACCCTTCAGCTTGCACAGGGTCAGATGATCCTCTGAATGATGGGGGATGTTGCCTCATGAAATGTTCCACCACTAACATGTTCCTCTGCGGTTGATCTGGCTGATCTCGTGCACGGATACCACCACCATTTATAGCCTGAGTCAACCGTTCCATCACTGCAACAAACTGTTCAGTTCCGATTCCGACCATCTCAGGTTGCTGATTTGGAAGGTTATCTTCCTCCTGATGTCATCCCAACATAGCTTCTTTGTTTCCTCTGCGGAAAACCATTCTGAACACAGAAATATCTTAGGCGAAGCAACATGGTAATCCATAAATGCTATATCATTTCAATCATATTATAATTTAACACTTTTCTAACTCCTAAAGTTTTCTAAACCGACCTTTGATACCACCTATAAAGCCCCAGCCTTAAACCTTACTTAATATTGAATTAAAAGAATAATTCACGTTGAGGATCTTTTCAGGTTTAGAGTTTTAGAGAATTAGAACATAACTATTACATCTCAAAAGATTACAAAGTAGTCACTTCTACTAAGTTTCCATAAATAAATAAAAAACTCTTAAAAGAAACATGTCTAGTTCCATGTTTTATATAGCATGACATTCCCTTGATCCCATCCTTGAACTTATTCCACATTAAGTCCTATGAAAAACATTTCAAAAAAACTTGGGGTGAGCATAAAAAGCTCAGTAAGGGATACACAAAGAATGAAAACTGTTAGTTTTTCAAAATCAAGTAAACCATGTATACTCTATCAAAGTTATACCTTCACCTTCATGAAGTTGTAAAAACTATTCACTGAATAAAGTATCATTAATTACCTTTTTGTAACCAAAGTATTACCATAAAATCCATAAAAAGAACACATAACATTTATAAAGGTAACTTGGGACATAAACATACTTAAGTGGAATAACCATACGGCCGACTTCCACACATATCACTTAATGGAATAGCCATATGGAAAATTTCCGTACATACTTAATGGAATAGCCATACGACCGACTTCCATACCCAATGCATTGGAGGATATAATGTAACCACCCGTCCTGGTATTCACGGCACCACCTGTCATATGGTTTATAACGTAACCACCCGTTAAAATGTCCAAGTACCAATATAAAATCATAAAACATAAAACCAATATAAAAGAATGATGACATTTCTACATTTTAATCACAATATATCATAAATATATTGACATAATAGAATCCTTTTTCAAAACCATTTTCAATACCAAAATACATAAAAGAGTATATGGTATTTATTTTATTCTAAAAACATTACGGCTTGTTGAGGAAGCCAAAGACCAAATAATACTCACGGCGGCAGAAAAGGTCGTTGTCGCCGCATACGTTAAAAGAAACATTCCTTTTTGTCGTTTTGTAAAATGCTTCGTAGAAAAAGATTCCTTTTGTATAAAAGTAAAAGTCAAAGGGGTTTATACACCGTATAAAAGAATGTTGTGTATAAAACGAAATATGACTCAATGAAAGGATATTGAGACGAAGTCCCTTACCTCGTATCCGACTTGACCCGACCATTCTTTAATCTCCTGATTAATAAACATGAGTTAATTTATACTTGATTAAGAACTTTTTAAATTTCATTATTTATTTTATATCACTTATTGCCATGTTATAAACATTATGTAACCATTTATGTTAATAATGTTTGTTTTGTCAATATTTGGTTCTTAAGTCGAAAGTGGACTTCATACAATTACATGTTGTTTGTGGTCAAAGTTTCTTTATATCCAGAATGAAATTCCTGATTTAGATATATATCATATATATCCATCATATACATGTATTTATAATATTACATAATCATTTAGAGGTATGAAATGAAATGCACCGTTCTTGGAGACGGTAAGCCGTACGTACGCATGAACGCTACTTTCATTTCTTTGTCATATTAATGGAATTAAAACTAAATGAGAGGTATGTATATTTTGATTCCAGAATTATATTCATGATTTAGATATATCATTAATTACATATATCCATTATATACATGTACTTTTAATAGTACATTACATTTGGGGATAAGAAATGAAATGCACCGTTCATGGAGACGGTAAGCTGTACGTACGCATGAACGCTACTTTCATTTCTATCTCATAATTTAATGGAAAGAAATAATAATGATACAGAGGTATATTATAATTTCAGTATAACATCATATATAATAACTTTAAATCCATCCTTTACACGTCCCACATATGGCATTAACGAATCACATCACTTTGAGGGGGCGGTAGTCCGCACTTCCTTAAATGAAGATATCGTGTTTAACCATAATGGAAACCATAAAGGTATGCCAAAAATGAAAAATACAGAAGCTTAAAGAAAAACTAAACATATTATATATCATATATAAAAATAGTGGCATCATAATGGCCACCTTTGAAGGTGTTAATTGAGTATTGAACAATCATCGTTTCGGGAGGCAGAATTTCGCCATCCACGGAAACCGTATGTTTTTTAACCTTTTGATGTAGTTGTATGAGAGTGTAGCTCAAATAAATCTTATAACAACATCCTAGTATAATGAAGATATTGGTGTTGTTACAAAATAAGTAAATAAAAAGAGTTTAGAGGGTTGGAGAAGCAAAATAAAACAAATGAACAAGAGAGAATGAATTACCCTTAAAAGTGTAACTCCTTTTGATTTGAGCCTAAAGGCTTCCTTTGAAAGGATTCTTCCCAAAGGAAATCCTCTAGGATGAGGAGAGGGATGTGGAGAGAGTAAATGGGCAGGGATTGGCCGAGCCAAAGGCTTGAGATGTGTGTAAAATGAGGTACAGGTGAGGGCCTTTTATAAGAGGAGAGGAGGGGCACTTTTGGAAAGTAAAGAAATATTACTTTATTTGAAACTGTGTTTCGGTTTTAAAAGGTCTCACATTGATATAATTCGTGTATAAGGTGATAAGGGTTCGAAATCCACTCATCCAATAAGTTTTGGACATGTGTAGTTCATAGATTTTACAATATCTTTCCATTTTATTTATATAGTCAAATAATGATGTCATCGCTGCATCATTATTATGTCATAAATAATTTAATTTATTTAATGTCTAAAAATTTTAAACAAAATACTATGATGTAGGAAATCGTTTTAGCTTTCCAATGAATATTTATAATCAAAAATAGGATCTTTATAACCCCATTTAAAAATTGTTTTCGTAAAACATATTATGTTTGTGTCATTTTTACTTTTACATTAAATAAAAAGTTATTTATGTCATTTCCCAACCAAAGTGTCCCAATGGGGTCTCCAAGTTGACCCATGGCTTTTCTTGGTCTGCCATCACACATCCAATGAGGTTAGGACATGTTTCAAGTTCATTTCATATTATTAAAACATTATTTTTACCTTAAACTACACTAATTACCACTAATCGCGATTAAAAACATAATAAGTTACTATTCACCAAAAAAATTATTTTAATCTCATTGAACCACATTTTACTTCTTAATTACAACCATGTATGTCGGATTTTCAAAATTCAATACACATTAGCGGTAAACTTTCATTTAACTGAAAAATCAGTTTGCTTGATAACCACTTAGTGGTTTCACTATTCATCAAAAATTGAAGTTTTTCAGAAAATTACCAAAAATTCACCCTAAGCTATATTTGATATTACGAATTCAAAAATGAAGTCTATTTTAAAAAATTTAAAACATATAAGTCACATTAATTAATTTAATAATTAATTCCCGCTGTCAGAGCAAATAGCGTGTTTTTATGAAACAATAAGTATCAAAAGATTGACACTAGTTTAAGTCCGATTTCAAAGTGAAATTAAATCCAACGAACACTATTGGATTTAATGGTAAAAATATTTTATAATTTCACTTTAAAACCAATTCAAAAGATAATCTAATCATATAAATAAATTATATTAAAAAGAGGTTTTGAATTAAAATAAAACATTTTACACTATTCATTAAAAAATGAACATTATCAAAAAGGTACCAAAAATTTACACAAAGTAAATTTTGATATCCCGATTCTAAAGAAGAGTTATATTTGGTCCAAAAGAATTTATAAGATCGATGAAAACTATATTTAATGACGGTTTTCCGTCAAAAGGTGATAAGTGGACCTTTCGTGAAAATTAGGGTATAAATGCCTAAAATTGAACTCTTTCCGTATTTTAAGACATTATCTTTTATTGGGTAAATGTAAAAACATTTAAAAACATATATAATCATATTTTAGTTATTTGTATCCATTCCTGCCAATAAAACGGTAACATGTTAACTAACATTTAAAATAATATTATTATATTACTAGTGTGCAACGTATGTTTTCAAAGGAACTCATCGTTGCGTATCGGGTAAGCTATCGAACATAGTAACCCCTTTAAAATAAAATTAATATTTAATTCGTAATTATTAATAAATATGAAAATTCTTTATTATTTATTTACCTGGGATGTTACAGTATAATAGATGAAAAATAAATAATTAATATAATGTGACTCTCAATTTACATGATTGAATTAAAATAAATGAAAGTATTTTCATAAATTGAAAATTTGCACTATTCAATGAAAAATCAGTCATTTTCAAAAAATATGAAAATATAACCCTTAGGTTATTTTGATATGAATATTTAACGAATAAACTAAAATTAATGAAAATAAATTTATAAAATATTAGAAATTTTTTAACCACATTTTTAAAAAAACAATGTGAATTGTGTTATTGTTTCTATGACAAGAGAATCTTATAATAATTGAATCTTGGGTAATACATAAATGAAATCATTTAAATTATTTCTATAAATCAACATACATCATGGAATAACCTAATAATATTTTTCCTAACTTCCATACGTATGAGGTATTAACTTTCAATCATGAGACAATATGTTTAATGGAGGGAGAATAGATCATGTTTTAATAGTTCATATGTTGTCTATGTGTTGACGTCTAAAAAATATTTTCACTGTGAAATCATATCACATAGGAAACATTTTAAAGACAAAAGAATTGAAACTGATCAGATCTACAACTATCACAGTGATTCCCAGGGTAAAATATGAGATTAATGAGGATATATCTAGAGACTCTATTACATGTGACATTAACATACCACCATCATGATGCATGTTCATACCATAGAGACTATGAAAGAGGATTATATTTCTCATTATAATGATTCATGTTACAATTTTAAACACCAAATCCCATACCACTAAATAATATTTAGTGTGACGTATGACCACATACATTCGTCCCTATATGAAAGAGGATTTAGTTGAGAGATAAGGGTCATAGACACATCATTGAAAGAATATTTACTCAATAAAAGATAAATAATAATCAAATCCTCAATGGAAATAAGATTTATATATAAATAAAAAATTAACATAGTTGAATATAATAATAAAAATCATACATGTTATAGATAAATGGAATTCTATGAGTCCTATAACTAGTTAAAAGTGATCTCCTCATATGGTGGATCAATCTAATAATGTTATCTTCAACAAAAAAAAATATTTCATGTAATGGAATGAAATTCTCATCAAGTTCCTAAAAACATTGAATTGATCTTGTCTTGCATCACTTATTCGTTATCTTAACATATAGTCCTTTCGCATGGTTTGACCATCTACTATGATGTTTTTACTTGTTCAAAGATTCATATGCTGGGTATGAGTCTAATCCAAATACGAAAAAACAATAGTTTCCTTAAATTAAGTGAAATTGTCGTATAATTGTGTATTCATGATAAACTGTAAATTTAAAATAAAAATAAAAATCCATTTGATGATCTTAGACTAACTAGGCCACTATTACCAATGATATGACCTCTCTCAACTTGATACCTGAAGGATGATCCATACCAGGTCACCATGATGTCATTGAACAATGATATACCCTTCTCATTAAAGGGTTGACACAACATGACATATTAGGCCCAACATTCTCAGTCATGTCTGTCGTAACACCATATACTCATGGATTGAAAATCTTATTCACTGCTAGATAATCATAATGTGATACTCAACAATCTCACTCATGGATGGGTCTCATCTTATCCTTAGACCCATCCATCACACTCATATTTAACCCTCATGAAAAACACGGATAGAACCCTATTACTCATGGTTATAAATCATTATAAACTCATACCTGACCATATAACTCATGTATATCCCTCATCATCACACACAATCAAAAAAAAAATATCTCCCTATGTTATGTTACTCTCATTAGATCTCAAACTAATACATCCATGTTTATGTAATCCATCGGTAAAACAAAACTTCTATCAAAGGTATGGTTATTTGTTCTACTAGTTATCATCTAAATAATCTATACACCACCATAAGGATTCAACCATGTCAATGTAGACCCACCTCAACACTTTTAATCTACATGAAACGTTATTTCATGTCTACACACAAACACATTAACGTTATGTCATGTAAACTTATAAAAAATACATAACATAGTAAAAAATGTACAAAAACATGTAATAAAATCAATCTCCATGGAATCATTCTATATTTATACCCAATGAAAAAAATTCCTAAAATCATACAAAATCATGTCATTTTTGGGCTACAAAATGGAAATCAATGGAATATGGGAATAATGATACATAAAAGGAAAAAATAATAATAATCTCAGCAAAAGGTAAATTATGTAATGAATGGTTCTTCAATATTATTATAAATAATTTTGAGATAGGACTTTGAAATCAAAAGGGAGCTCCAAATTCACCAAAATCATGTATGTGGTTGGGGAAGAAAAGTTGGGGTGTTAAAGCAATCTAAAGTGTATTTCCATATTTTGATCATAAAGATTACCTATGTGGCTAGACATATCATGACATAACCTCCCCTATTAACATAAAAAAATAACTCTATAGTAAATGATGTTACCATTCCATGGGAATATGGTCTCTCATCTATCCGAAACCAAATTTAGAACTACTCTTTAGTATTCATTTTATAATCCTCTACCACTAAAATCATCATTTTTGAACATCCATGATCCTTAACATGACTAATTTATTGAAGAATTTATTTATCTATACCTCCAAATTTTGTATATTCTTATAGGTTATTCAATGAATGATTACCTATTATAGTTTTTCATCTGCAACCGGATTTTGTGTCCCCAAAAAAACACCCTAACATCCACCATTTCCATAAACATGATGAACTAATCATCAGATGAATTATTAATATTAATTTAAATTATAAATATCCTTGAAATATTAATGGGATTTGGAAAAAAACTCAACAATGTAATTCCATCCCAATAAATCCTCATTGTATTTTTTCTCAAGAAAGCTCCATCCACTGCAACTAATCATCTGATTATTTCTCCCTAATATCATCCTAGCTATGCACATCACAATAATACATGAAAAAAGGAGATAATATATTCCCTCCAAACTCATTCTCAATTTATTCCACAATACATACGTAGTATTTCTTGAAAATTATTTTAACCTCCATATTGACATTTTATCTATCAATCAAGGTTATGGGGTATTCATCTTACCTACAGAGCTGTGACACATACAAAAATTCATCAACACCTCAATGTAGTGGTGAATGATCCAATAAATATGCTAATATCTAGATCTAATCCACAACTTTCAATTGACATAAAGATCATAGTGATAGCTTCCTATGTATACTTATATTTTAATACACTATCAAAGACAATACCCTCAAGAATACCTAGTTAAAAGCCGTGAATTATAAGGGTCATATCCTTGAGCTAGAAATTGAGGAATATTAATATTGAATAGTAACAATCCATATCTAAATAAACTAAACACATTCAAAAATATCCTTCCAAAAATTATAATGATAACTACTAGACCGCCATCTTTAAGGAAACACAGTACTAAGAAATGAATCTTATTATAAATAATAAAAAATATAACTATATATATCGAATAATAAAAACTATTATTATATGATAACGCAATGAAATACATACGGTTAACCCATTCTAAAAATAATTCATGAATGAATTCCCAAAGAATATCTTATAAAATCATGGTCTTCCCCTTGAAATACAAGTTCTTATATTGGTGGGACATCATGTGAAAATTGAAATGAGACACAAAAAGCCAATCTAGATCCTCTACATGATGAATTTCTATGAATATTTCAAAATTTTAATTGGAATATGAAGAAAATATGATCTAACTAGGATATATAACATTTCATGATTATCAACAGTCCAATTATCCTAAATTTATATAAAGGGTTATACCATTGTCAACATTTCAACCATTACCCATACAATATATTGACATCCCAAGGTCATATAAAATCCAAAAATGTAGTTCATGGTCAACCTCATCCCACATTTATTTTTTTCCATGGAATGGGGTTTATGTAACCATCATTTTCACTAGTTCTCTTACTTTATCATGTGAAATGTGAGGCTATGAGATAAAACCCATCAATATCTCCCCTCATACCCCACCACCATAAACATCATCTAAAATTAACATACATCTTAGTCATTAATAGATGTGTTTCACCTCGTGATGTGTTAGAGTCCCTCATTAGCTCTTTAATTATAGAAGTAGGGACCACCACCCAACAATGTTTGTGGAGCATAATTTTATCTCCAAGGACTCTCCATGAATTAGGTTATCTCCCATGACTACATATAATATTTCATAAAAATTATAATTATTATATTTTCTATCCATAAAATGATCTACTAGTCATGAGGTAATGACTAGGGGAGCACAAATCATAAGATCTAATCCCATATAATAAATAAGCATCCAAAACCCGAGTAAAATAATAATTATACATTATTCCTAAAACACAATCACCCCTACTCAAACATCTTCCTAATGAGGAAATCCCTGATGAGATTCCCATTCCCTTTGGAATATTTTATCTTGAAATTGAATGTTTTTATATTCTCGAGAAATTGATTATTTTAGAAAGTCATGTTGCACTGGTAAAAAATATAACGCATTCTCTTAATGACTGTGTAAATGAGTATACTAAATTCAATGAGATATTGACACCAAAACATTAAGGAATAATCCTTAGCACCAATCCTTAAATTTTAATTAGTGTAGTTATCTAAAATTCCAAGTGGTGTAGTCATGTTGAGGTTGTTTTCAATAACATATGAATATGAAATTTCATTGAGTTATTAATGTGAAAATAGTATAACTTATCTTAACTACTAAAATACATGTGTAATTTAGATAAATGAATTGGATCATTGTTTAAAACAAGGAATTAATAATGAAAAAAATAATTCCATGTGAAAATGATTTATTTTTCATGTGGAGGTTTTGACGATGTTTGTGGTTTAATTTAGAGAAGATTGTTTTTCTAAATATGCTTAACATTTTTTAAGGGAGAGTATATTTAAAATCCATCCATGATAAACAACCTATTGTGGGATCTTGTTTCACCACTTCTTATGTGTCCATTATGATCAACAATAGTTGCGGGCTAGCATATTGGTGGCCGAGTGCATGAAAGGGAACCCCAAAAGGCGCATAAGCAACAATGATCTACTATAAAAGGTAGCATGGTGGTGTAGGCGGTTTACAACATTGGGTAGTGCTATTGGGAGTGGGGAGTGTCTAGTAATTGATTTCTAGACCATCCTCACAATGTCATGTATTATAAAGAAGTGAATAAATGGACAATGTTTAGATGCGGGATCTACTAAAATACCACAAAACCAACCATGAGAATATAAAATTACGATTAGATAAATCCTATATATTTGGTCAACCTTGTAGCATCCTATTGTCTAGAAACATATCAATATATATTTATTCCATGATATCCATGTGCTTCATTGATAGTTGTTTGAACTAAGACATCTGATCATAATTTGATCATTATATTTATCACAAAGAGATTGAAATCACATTAATCTTAATTTTCATGTGTTAATGAATATAATATTAAATATTCTACATATGTAGAAAATTTTATATATAATTAATGATGATTTATATATTAGGAAATAGATATTATATTTGGTGGTGCCTTATTCTTATAAATACAGACGTATCAATATTGACTTGTAGAATGTTTTTGAGAAACTCTCGATTCCATATAAATAGAGTACTTTGAATGTTAGGTTAACTATAGATTCCATGAGCCATCAATTTTCAAGATGAGTAATCCATTCCAAAAGAGAACTACATGTGAATAACACATAAGACATTCTTCATGATGAACTGAGTTCTGAAATGCATCTGAGATAGTGTGATATACATTTACATCTCAATAGATTGAGAAAAGTACACAGTGAACTAGTTCATTATTTTATTTCATGAAGTGTTTGAGGAAACGATAAAATATTTATATTAATGAATAATTTTGTGAATAATTTATTGTTCACATCATGATTTTTCCCATTTGGGATTTTGTGTAACATTTGAGTTTTACAGAAAATGATACATAGTTACATGCAAGGGAGTGTATACGTCAAGCACTAACTCAAACATATAGAGAGAACCTTATTTTGTGCCCCAAAAGTGTGTAATGTGTGTTTGAATGAAGTGTGAAAAATCTCTTCCATACAGTAATATCCAACATCCCTTCAGCATATCATGTAAAAGAAATGGGGAATGTTCATTTGGAATGTTTGAAGAAGTTATTGCAGAATATATGTGGTGCGTGTATTAAAAGGAATACAATATTGTTCTTAGAATCCATAATACAAATGGTACATTCATTCCATCATGGATGAGCATGAATATGGGGAATGACATTCAAGCCACAGAGACATTGCACCCAAATTAAATAAACATGGGATATTTTGTGCTTATACATTGTTTGTGGGATGAAATAAACATGAAATGTGAATATATTGTGAAAGTATGTTCTTTCACATAGTATATTTACCATGGATACTACATTTTACATGCATGATTTATAAATAAGATCACAAAACATTAAAATTTTATAATCTGTGTGTAGTGATTTAAGACTAAAAATGGAATAGTTTTTATATCAATTAAATTTAAGAATTTCTTATCTGAGTTCTCAATGTTCAGTGAGGTTGGGTATTCAGAAGAAGAAAGAACATTTACTGGGCCAAAGTAATAATAATAATACAAACCATTTATAAGTCATCATTATTCCTTGATCATGAAAAATATGATTGAAAAGATTCATGAATTGTAAAGGGACCAATATTTTCCAGAAATATTGATTGGCAATATTATAAGGTCATCATATCAGTTGATAAATTATTGTGTGAGTCATGAGAGTGATATCATTAGTGGGACTCTATTGCAGTGGATGTATCTAGTGGGACTCTAGAGAAATTATGTGGGATTTTGTTAACATTGTGGGATGTAGTATAAATATCCTCATGTGGGAATCATGAGTCAATTGTATAGGAGGAATATTGTGATATTTAGTGGGATTCTAGAGCAGAACACTATTGGCCTCAGTTATTATGGGAATTAGATTTTCCTTATTATAACCATCTACTCATAGTGAAGAATCTATAAATTGTGGTATAAATAGTTATAGTAAGGATGTTGGTTTAAGTACCAATCCTTGTAAAAACATATTTTATAATGTGTTTCATTTCTGTTTTTTATTCCATGCTAGATCCATCAACAAAATATGTAACAGAGGTTAAATGGGTATTATTGAAATGAAAATAATTTAGTAAATCAAGTCAAACCCAATTCACCCCCTCCTTTAGTGTGAATAAAAGATCCTTTTGGAAGCATCAATTTGTATTAGAGAAAATGAAACATTTGATTGTAACTACATTAATTATCTACTTGATTTTATGATAAGTATGTGAAGTTCAGATTTTTTTAAAGAAAACATATAAGAGATTTTGAAGGAAAAGTACATATATACTTTTGATGATATATATGTTTATATTTAGGTCAATAATCATAAAAATAGAAATAAAATATTGTCAAATATACTTTATAAGAATCTTATGATAAATTAAAATCATATTCTTTGAGAAGGACATGAGAATTGAATCTTTTCAGTGAAATTAGATGGTTAAAATTCTGATGAATCATGTTCGAGTTGTTTTTAAGATTTCATCAATTTTAAAATCAGATAACATTTTATGAAAGATCCCAAATAAGTGGTTGAATGTATGACATGAGTTTTCATGTATAATTGTGATGAAATTTTATAGCTAAAAGTAGAATAAAATTTTATGGAAGTAAAATTGACAAAAAAGGTTGGTATTTCCATTAATCTAAAAAAATTCAATTGAAAGTATAAAATAATATATATTTGAAATGAAATATATGGTGGATCTATTGAATAATTTATTATTAAACCTTGTGAGAATTTTTTTTAAAAAAAATTATAGAAGATATCTATGCACATGATTAGGATCATAATAAATCTATGACCACAAATTATTATTTAATGAATGATAAATAAGAAATAGTAATGGATCATGAAAATATGTTACTGAATGAAAATCATATTCATGAAGATAAGATTCAAAATATGAGGATTCAGTTGGAAGAAAGCATGAAATTATTTACTGATGAGTTGAATAATCTCTGAAGAAAATGTATTCAAGTAGATGTAAAACTATGAAATAAGAATTAAAAACATGCTCAGACATCTGAAGATTTTTAGAGAAGTATTTTTCCCAAGGATTCATCTGATACGAGTTCAATTTCTAAAAAGTATCAATATAGTGGAATGTATATCTTGAGATTTTCTAATGATAAATCCAGTAATGGATCATTGAATAAGGTAAGTCTTTATTCTAATAAATCTATGTGTACTAAGGATGTCTTGTTTGTTAGTGCATATTCAATATTTAGATCGAAAAAACATGGTATTAGAAAAATAATTAGGAATACAAAAAATAATCGAATATGGATGTGATGAAGTGTTGAAATTACGGTTCCCCAAATGAAGAACATAAGAAGAAATGTAGTATCAATAAGATAAAATTGTCAATGGTACATAGAACTTGTCATAGAAAAAGAATTCAATATTATTCTACTAATATTGGTGTTATTGGATGTTTAGGATGTAGGAAAATAATTTTTGGAACATTATATTATTCAATGAAAATTATGGAATGTATAAATTTAGTTGGAGATTGGTGAATTGTATTTGAAACCTCTAAAACAGAAGCAGAACTCACAGAATGAAAATTAGTGAACTAGGAACATATATAATTATACTTCTAAATAATTTCTGATTATTTCAAATAATTGGTGTTTATAATGATGAGTAATGTTTTGTTCCAATCATGTTGTAATCATCTTTTGATAACAGGTCATCCATGGGATAATAAACAAATATGAAGGTTGTTAAAATAATCCAAATATTTTTGTGAGAAATTATGAGAAGTATTTATCACCGAAGAAAAGATGATTCTACTATGGTATTAAACGTAACAACATGTATCACAATGAATTTTGAATTAACATTGATACTAAAGGAAACATGTTGTAATAAAAGAATGAATCAATCAAGAAGTGAAATAAGATGATTGATTTGGTGACTAAAATCACTAATAAATAATAGGGGATGTTTCAAAAAAATAGTAACTTGTTTAATGATAATGTATTGTGTGAGATGTGAAATATTTATAGAAAATCAAATAAAAAAATATTTGACCTGGTTATCTGGTCAAGAATAATTCATGAAGAAGAAAGGTAAACCATCATTAGCTTCTGGTGTTGTGAAAACAAGACTATACACAAAATGAAAAATGCGTATGTTCTGAAGTAATGTTTCCTCATATGGCTAGAATAGTTGTAAGAGGTAATAATATTTTTACTATAAGGAAAAAATGAATCCACATTGTTAGGAAATGTGAAGAATCCATTATCATTATAGTGAATTATTGGGTTGAGAACCACCTCTCAACCCTATTTATTTATTTAAGGAGCATTGAACAACCAAATTATTCTCTAATATTTATATTCTAGTTTTATGATATAGGGAGTTGAATGTGATGCATTTATTCAAGGGGTGACCTAAATTTTAAAAAAGTTATGTAAAAAATCTAAAATATGTTTATTATGGGAGTCTACTAGAATAATGTTGTCTCCATACAATATTTAAAATAATCTCATCAGATTCTTGGAGTTTATCCATGATTAATATCAATCATGATGAAAAGTTATTGAGAGAATATACTAAGGAGGATCATAGAATATCAATCATCAAATATTTATATGTAAATTATATTCTGAACAGAGAGCATTTTTTGGTGAGGTAAAAATCTGACAATTCTAAAAATTAATTTTCAAGAAATTAAAGATTTTCACAATCGAGGTATGTTGGTTACATATGATTTTTTTTAATTCCAAAAAAATTAATTCTAAAAGGGGATGATTTATTATTAGATGAAAAATATTAAGGATCTTATAAGGGGAAATACATTCTTACACTTGAATGTATCTAATTAATTTATTGAAATGAGTATCATATATTTTTTGAAAATCGTTTGAATAATTATTGAAAATATTTTAGAGTGATTGGTATTACATAGTAAAATCATATTGATATAACTAATGGTAAATTTGATCAATCGTATTTTCAATATAGAGAATAACTCACATGGACTTATAGTTGGTTAATTTTAGCTCACTGATTTTTAGTAGTGATTCTAGACACTGAAAAAGTGAAATATAAATTAATTATCAGAAGAGAATAAGATGGTCATAAAATTTAAATTTTGGAAATTACAATTCATCTCCATTATTATATATTTGGATTCATTTCAAATAAGGGAGAGAAGATATCATCAACTTTTTAGATGAAATGGTTATTGAAAACAAATCCAAAGGGGGATATTGAAGATTCCAAGTTGTTTGGTGAAGTTGAAGTTGTTTTCAATAACTTATGAATCTGACAAGAATATTATATTTTAATTTGAAAATTTTATAATGGAACATAAATAAAAAAATCAATGTTTCATGTGTTGAATTGAATATCATAATTGTTTAAAAAAATGATTTGATGAATAATAAGAAGATGCCTTGTGCAAATATTTTATTTTACCTCATATGGTTTTGAAGTTGTTTTTCATATAATTTTGAGTGTGTTGGCTTATGTAATATATTTAATTATATTTAAAGGAGAGTTTAACAAAAATTATTCCAATCTCAAAAACCTTCTCTGGGATATTAGAGCACCAATGCGTTGGTGTGCACTTAGATCAACCCAAATTGTGGTCCAGTCTAGTGGTTGAATACATGTAGGGATTCCCACGAAGGCATATAAGAGGAAGATGGGAACCATGAGTGGAAGCATGAAGGTAGATGAAGATGTCGGCACATGGTAGTGCTTGTGGGAGTAGGGACTATCTAGTAACCAATTTCTGGACTAGTCTCACCACATTGTATATTATAATAGAGTTATTAAATGTTCTATGTTTCCAGGTTGGATCGATTACTGTAGCACCAAAACTACCATGAAAATCCAATATATCAATTTTTTAAACCATGGATGTTTAGTCAACCTTGTGGTGTCATATTCTCTAGAAATTCATCAAAGGATCTATGTTCTCTAGGATAATAAGAGACTTGTAAATAATCATTTGAACAAAGAGTATTGATCATCCTTTGATCATTATTATGATCTCAATGTTATCAAAATTATGTAATAATTAGTTTTCATGAGTTAATAATGATTGAACGGATTCGTCGCTATCTGTATAAAATTTGATATCTCTTTGATTTTGATTTCTTTGTTGTGAAATAGTTTCTATAAATGTAGTGATGACTGCCTTTAAATACTGATGAATCTAGACCAAGTTGTAGTATGTTCTTTAGAAACTCTCATTTCGGACGAAACAAAGTAACATTAATGTCTGGTTCACAATGTATTCTATGTTCTTTCTATTTTCACAAATAATAATTCATTCCACAAGAAACATATATGTGAATAGAACATGAGTTTTTATTCATTATGAAATGGAATCCACGTAACATCTAAAATGGAGTGATATACATTTGTGTCTCGTAAGCTTTAGCGAAATACATTGTGAATCAGTTAATTATTATCTTTTCATAAGGGTTTAAGGAACTAAATAAATTTGTATAATAAAGTAGTATATCTTGAATAAGGTCTCTCAGGCATCAGTATTTTACCCATTCGGGTTTATGCACAAGAAGAAATTTTTATAGAAACTATTCCATTTTGAATATGATAAAGTGTATACTCTAAGTAGTAACTCAATCATATAGTGGGTAACAAATTTTTAGCACTATGTGTGGACAGTGTGAGTGAATTAATTGTGAAAATAATTTACATTCATTAAAATGAAACACTCATTTCGGTTAGTGTGTAGGAAGAATATGAACATGGATATTTGTTTTCATGAATATTTTGTTTCACAAAATAGATGGATATTTTATTAAAATGAAGTGGACAGTGTGTTTGGATTTCATTATATAAATATCACATGCATGAATTCATGAATAACAACACATACGTGATTTTCATGTATGAGAAACATAAATTTATCCCAAATTAAATAAAGATCGGATAGTTTTTGTTTATAATATTTGCGTGGAAATTAATAGATAAGAAAATTGAAGATATTGTGCATGTGTTTTTTTTGTATATTGTATGATGATCATGGATTTTACTTTATACATGAATGAAGTTTGGAGAAGTGCACATGAAATATAAACTTAATAATCAATGTGTATAGATTTGAGATGAACGTTGGGATAGTTTTTCTATTACAGATTGAGAATAATTTCATATGCCATTATATTATGTTTAGTGAGTCTAGGTCTTAAGTGGAATAATGAAAATCTTCTCAATAAGTGTTGAACATCGAAAACTGACTATTTATTTGTTATAAGTATTATTTGAGTAAAAAATAACTAGTGTAATAATTCAATAATTGTACATGAGCCAATTTGAACTATCAAGCTCATTGAAGATGATTATAAGTCCATCTTATTAGTTGATCAAATCTATTTTCACTCAAGATTGTTACATATTCAGTGGAACTCTAATGTAGTGGATGTATCTAGTGGGACTCTCGAGTAGGCTGGCGGGATGCTGGTAACACAATGTGATGCAGTAAAATTATCCTCATATGTGAATCATTCGTTACTTGTTTAGAGGGGAACATGTGATATCTAGTGCGATTCTAGATCAGAACATTATTCTACATAGTGTCTAATTGGGTGGGACTTTCATGGTTGTAACCATTTAAATATAGTGATGAATCTATAAAAATATGGTATAACCAGTTGCATTAAGGACATATGTCTTAGTACTGAACCTTGTAAAAAATAATGTGTGCTTTTCTTCATTTTTATTTATAATTCCATATAGGATTCATCATCTTAATAGGTTATAAATGTCAATAGGGTATTTAGGATAATAAAATAATTCATTAATTTGAGTAGATGATGATCCCCCCCTCCCAAGTCTCATTTTGACTACATGATCCTTTTGTAATATTTGGTTATGATCTGGGGGTTATAGCTGTAGAGACTAATAAGAAACTATTGGATCTCGTAGTATCAAAATGACCCCACAAAAACATCTGCAGCATCTCAATTGGAAATATTTTAAATTACTATATATGTATGAATCATGAGTGGTTCAGATTCCAACCAATTCATCATCTCTTTGATTGAATCTTCACATCGACCCATATCCTCAAACCATACATCCTTTATGGGTTTCCCTTTAATGTGAACATAATTGAAATAGATGTCATAGATGAGTCACTAATAATACATTCCCAATACAAGGAATGTAGAAATATAAATAATTATCCATATCCACAACCAATACATAATTTTTAATACTTTCTTTAGGTCAATAGAGATCTCCACTTTGGAGAACACATGCCTATGGAAACAGACCTCTTGGATCCGAATGTGACACATTAGTGAAATAAAATGTAGTGGATGTTATCAAGGTTTTCTCAATATTGTCTCATGGTTTTTATTATATAAATCCAAGGACCCTAATTACCCCTTGATATCATCAAAAACACAGCAATGAAGTAGTCTGGGTACAGTTTAATAAAATAATTGATGAGATTCGTAAAAATATTTGGTGTGTTTATCAAACCAAATATAATCTCAATGTACTCATATAACCCGTATCTACAATTGAAAACCATAATTGATGAATCCTCATTTCTAAACCATTTCTAATGGTTGAAAATTAATAAATATTTATGATAGACCCACCAGAATCCCTTCAATTGGAAAAATGTATTTTCTATCTCTAGTAGTAGATATCAATTTTCACCATGAACTAGTTCATATTATATTAATCCAAGAAGATTGTAAGTATAACATAATTCTTTGTGTTGAATAGAACCAAATCATAAAATGAATAAATTCACATGAAAATAAATCCCCACTCCACAATATCCTTGAGCCAAAAAATTATCTCTTTAATAATGTTATTTATATACAATATAGGAGATTAAATTTAGGCTCCACACTCAAAATGAGATAAGTCTCAAAATAAATTCCACTTTGAAGGGGAATTTTGGAGAAATTATCTAATCTAATATCTTAGTATTGTTCCATCACTGGTGGAAAAGTGTTGTAATAATTATCTTATCTATTATGGGGACCTTTCCCTCCATCATTAAAATTATGGCCCAAAAAATATTATAACATGCTGCCACAATACCTACATCAAAATTTCACTCTTTTATACTAATAGACACTTCTCATATAATGGAGTTAGAATAATCATTACATTGTGAAATCAAAGTGATATTAGTTAGTAAATCCTAAATATATCATCCACACTCCCCATGTTTAGGTGATGAAAATCCCACACAAATACGTTTCCTACAACCACCATGATCATATTATAGGAACCCATATATATGATCCAAACTATTATACAAATGATTATTAACAAACAAAATATAGGGGTGATATTCCATAGAAAACTAAATTCAAATCACAACCTTGGGGAAATTAAAAAAAATTCATTACTCAGTGTAAAAAATATAGTGTCATGTGTCAATATAATAATATTAGAAACTATAAATATCAAAGAAAGCTACATTGCCTCATATGGAATCTAGTTCAAAAAATTTCAACTACCTACCAAAAATTCTGGATCATTCCCTATAATCCTAGACATGATTGAGGAATTGAACCCTATTGCACCATCAGCCACTACTAAGACCCTTGACAAACTCCATGGCTCGAACCCAAAGATGAAGCCCTTTTGTATCACTAAAGGCCTCCCAATAAAGGCCTTAGGGAAGGTGTTTCTCCAATACCTATACCTTAATCCATTTACAACAATATTGAAAAAAACTATTCTATGTATCCTATCAAATAATATATATGGTATTCCTTGTGTAATGTTGTATGAAATCACTATAAATTACAACTCTACCTTCACAATTAAAATATGAGTTAACATCTTCACTTTAATGGAACAAAAGAAACCCTTATCTACACTGACAGACTCATTACACCCTACAACATCTATTACGATCTTATATTCCTATTACTATAAGAAGAACCAATAATAAATCTATAATGGACACTCACAAAAAAACTGAAAATAGGAATATGACTTGCATCTTTATAATCATTTTTAGACTTATAAATAGAAATGTTTCTTAAAACATACATCTTATTAAGATATCATGTTAAATATAATGACATATAGCCTCACTTTTCTCACCTTCGAATATCATTTATTCGAAGCTTATTGGACACTTCCATTGATAACAATTGTGTAAAGTGTAACATATTCACCAAATATGATGTGTTTATTGTCACGGTCATCACCCCTTCTATAAATCCACAAACTCTTGATCTTGGTCAAATATAAACTCTATAACGAAAAAATATTAATGATGTTCTCCATGAATACATTCCATTATAAATACTTGAACCTAGTATCAATTATTAAATGACTAGATTATTACATTGGTGTGATATAAAAGTGGTCACATATCAGAAGAATGAATAGTTTAGATGCATTAAATGTATCGTTAAAACATTATTTTCACATGAAATTTGAAAAAATAAAATAAAATATATTATTTTCTTCAAGAACTCAACTATTCCCATTAACATATCCATATATATTAATCATAAAAAATTCCCTAGAATTCTAGGGAATGCAAACATAAGATATTTGTAATCTCATATGCCCAGTAAGGGTATGCGTAAAACATAAGCTATCATGAATAAATAAAGAATAACATATTTGAAGAGGTAAATATATAGAACTCATTCCACAAAATTAATATGTATATCAGGAATAATAACAAGGATGTAATAAATATTGATCAAATACATCAATATAAATAGTACCATGAACTTGAAACTAATCCATGGATATCATAAATATATAAATATTCACTTTGTAATTAATAACTAAATTCCTAATGAATTAAATGAATTATATTGGATGTCATGATTTTAATCACGATGACAAATATACCATCAAGTCTATTCATAATGATAGTTTAATAGAGGGGTATGTGAACACAAAAAACTCATTAAATGCTAGCATACATATTTTTCTCATGAAACTAGTTGATGGATCGACGAGATATTTATAACTAATACCAAACCATAACTATATTTCAAATGAATTAAACATATATTTAATGATAACTTCAATTAATAAATATTATTCATTAAAATTAAATGTACATATTGAGGAAGGAATAATAATTTATGGAGGTTTTCTATACTCAATGATAATCGTATCTTAGTAAAATCCAAGATGTTGAAATGATTATGAGTTTATGAAACAAACATATCAACGTTTAATAATATTCATATGTAATAGAAATTAAATGTACAATGATAATTGTTAGGACCAATAGGGGCCTCTATACCCTAAGAGGGGGGGTGAATCAGGATTTGGATATTATTTTTCAATGTTCTTCCTACCCCACTAGATCTTGACCTCTTTGTTACAAGGGTCACTTTGTTTGCACTTGTGTGTATGTTATGATCACTTACTTTCTCCTTTATCTGATGATGATGCTTTAAATGCAATGCAGGAAAATTAGCAGGAAGACATAGATATTTTTACTTGGTTCACCGCAATGGGCTACGTCCAAGGAGCATACGCCGACAAGTTGTCGGTCGTACCAATTCCACTAGACTTCACTAGTTGTGGATTACAATGTTCGGGCTAGATCACTTCTATGCCCAGGCTCATTGCCTATACAATGTTTAGGGTCAGCTCACTGCTTTCCCAAGGGTCACTCCCTGTTTCTCTCTCTCTCTAGCTCACTACCGGTGGAGAGGATCGCCTTATTTCTCTTCCTGATCTCACTGCTCTTGGAAGGAATCCACTCATAGTTTATAGACCTGTATGACTCATCATTTGCATGAATGAATGCATCTTCCTCTGTGTGTAGATGCTCTGTTGAAGTACAACATTCATCCGTAGATGAATATCTCTTTGCACCGAAGGTATCGGGCAATGTACCAGCTTCCACACAGTCCGAGAAGCACCGCTGTAACAATTCCTTACTTGGCGTGCAAGTCAATCTCGGCGCGCAAGTATCACAACGGGCGCGCAAGTCCTCCTCAGACACTTGCGAGACTCAAGCTTCCTCAACCCCAAACTTGCACGAATCTCTTCCTTTTATGCCCAAACCAATATTGGCGCGCAACTGCCAACCAGCGCGCAACTTCTAACACCGGCGCAGAACTTCAACTACTGGCACACAAATTCACCTGGACGACCCACACTCACCACTTGCGCGACCACCACACCTGCGCGACGGGAGCTCTGATTTCTCAAAGTGTTTAACTCCATTGAAAATGAGGAGGGTTGGTCCATTATTTATAGGCAATCTGACTACCCTACGCGACAGCGCGCAAGTCACCAGTGCGACCCAGTTTCGGCACGCAAGTCTCCTGTCATTTTAGACACTTGCGCGACCAACTCCCAAACTTGCGCGAACCTCTTTACTTTGCCATATTTTGATCTTCTGATCTTGAAAAACATATGGCACGCAAGTTTCCTATTCTCCAAGTCCTCGGCGCGGAAGTCCTTTTTCCAAAAACAATTTTCTTAATTGGCTGATTTTTAGGCCCTAAAAATTGGCATACACTGGAAGACGACGCCACCTTGTATCTGTTATTTTGTACCGCCTCTAGATCATCCAATACTTTTATCGACGTTCTTGAATCAAACATGGATCGTTGACCTCAGCTCTTGAACTCGACATTCCACCATGAAATACTCTTTGTCAACAAATTTGTATGTCATTGTTTTTCTTTGTCAACAATCACTACTCAGATGTCCACTTTGTCAACAAACACAATCACCTCAAAAATTCTTCAATGATACCTTGAGGGATTTTTTCCCAACAATAATAATGTTAATTTATTAAGGGAAAGGTAATGAGTATTAAATTATTCAATAAGTATAATATAAAAACATTCTTAGGTCAAACTGGTGCTAAATTATCTAGTAAAAGGATAATGATGGTATCATATTGCTAGTTTTTGATAATTAATATTAATTTTATTTTAATTTATTAATATAAATATAATAGAAATATCATTAAAATAACATTGGGGAAATAACCTTTTTCATTAAAAAATTTTAAAAACTAAAAATTTCCAAAATATTTGAAAAAAAACAATAAATTTGAAATGATCCCTGTAATTATATAAATGAGTCATCAAATTAATGATTGGCCATGATGGTGGTAAAATTATGTTTATTCCATTTATGTTAAAATGAATATTCTATTCACATTTTCAATAAAAAATTCAAAATATCATTGTTTAGGAAATGAAAAGGATATTTCTTTTAACCTATTTTTAAAAAATTAAAACATCTATTAAAATTTATTAAATAAAAAATTCATGAATATAAAATATATTAATTAAATAATTTTATGGAAAATACGTATATATATAAAAATTTATATATGAAAAGAATATATATAAATGTAGCTTTTCATAAAAACACTTTATCAATGATTTTAAGTTACAAAGATAAATAAATAGAACTATTACATGAAAATTTCTTGAATAACATAAGGATAAGAAAATTAAAGGGGTTTATTATAAATTTATAATATAATTTACTTCAATAAAAAATTGTACATAAATAATCCTCATTAAAATGATATTAAATTATAAAGCATTATTCCTTTGATAACGTTTAAATAATCTCTCATATGAAAGAAATAACTCCAAATGAGACATTAAATACAAATAATAAAAACATATTTTTGAAATATAATTTAAAAGGTGTAGTAGATGGAACTAATATACATAAATAGTTTTATAATACTAAATATATCTCAATAGATTTGAAATTGAGATGAAATCTCTTAGAAGGATCATAACGTTGAAATGAGAATTAATCGATGAAATATTTATTTTTATCAAAAGTAATAATTCATAAAACAAGTCAAAATAGAACATTTAATAATAAAAATTCATTACACATATAATATTATAATATCTATGATAATGAATATGTAATATAACGAAATGAAAAGTAATTGAGTTATGAAACCCCCAACAACATGGTAACATTGGAGTTA
Source organism: Viscum album (assembly GCA_963277665.1). NCBI lineage: Eukaryota > Viridiplantae > Streptophyta > Magnoliopsida > Santalales > Viscaceae > Viscum > Viscum album. Next base: position 1,424,458,677 of record OY728151.1, read on the forward strand.
AAAACCATTAGATTTTTTAATTATAATTACAAAATAAAATTCAATGATTACTAAGGATTCATGATATAATATTTAAAATGGATTTTTACAAACCATATAAAATAATTTGGTTCATAACATTAAAATATTACTCAATGAAATGATATTGAGATGAAATCTCTTAACACAAACGTATATTTAGTTGATTATAGATTTCCCTCTTGTATAAAGGTTTCAAGAAAGTTATTCATAATTTTAATAACTGTATTCATGTAAATAATATCATATATTATCCTACAGTATCATATCTACTCATATTAAATAATAATAATTCATTATTACCATTTATTTAGTTGTTAACTACTTCATTTTCTAATGCATGGTTTCTAATAGAAGTTTTTGTTGTTGTTCATTGTACATAGTTCCACAATATTAAGAATTATATTAATGTTATAAATATAATAATTACTCATTAGTTACATCTTTATAAACATTCATTAATGTTTTACATAGAAAATTAATACCATCACATCATTATGATGATAGTTCATACATATGCACGAGCGATGATATCATTTCATTACTGATTAAAATTAAATTTTTATTTCAAAATTACTTTTGAGGAAAAAGTGGGAAACCCAAAAACAGTCATACAAGTGTAAACCCAGATCAATGCTACAAGAAACAGCTTCTCCCTAGGCTGTAGTCAAGCATACACATGACTAATATCATTGTTTACCATTTTATGGAGAATGATATTGTTAAATATTATTCCATATACATAACAAAACATAAATATATGTAATTTGTTTTATTATATTTAAATTATTAATAAAAAATTGATTGTGGTAAATTAATATGAAAAACAATGTTAGTAAAGACAATTATCTAAGATCTGAACAACCTACATTGGATCTCTTACAAATTACCCAAGGGTTGTCCCTTTGGAAGTTAGAGTAGACGGAGAATGTGTATAAGGATTACTGGGATATATTTTATAGTTTTCTTATATATAATATTCATTAAAGGCGTGAATAAGTGATGGGAAGGGTGCCCTTTTATACTTGAGGGAAGTGGAATTTTTGTTAATACAAACAACTATTCCATAATGTGAGGTTTATCTCAACCAAAGTGCCTCAAAATTGAAAAATAATGGGGTTTTTGGATGATAAGGTAATTAAGAACCACATTAATTTAAATTAAACATGTTTTAATAATGTTATTCCCATTACAACCAATATAACTCAATTATACAATTTTAGTTTTCACCATGGTAAATCATTTTTAATCCTAGGTACAATATCCATTATGAATAAAATAATATGATCCTTATAAGATAATTTGGAGCCACTAATTATTAATATGGAACCCCATTTATCAAATAAATAATCAATTTGATTGGAAAATAAGTTTTTATAGAGGCACATGAAACACACTAAACCCATTTTTAACCGTATCTATGATAACTAATTTTCTGTATTTTTTCTATTAATTATGATAAAAAATATAATTTATGCATATTTTAATAATAATTTACTATTATTTTAAATATTTATTCTATGTTATCAATGTCAAGTCACATAATTTTTAGAATATAATTAAAAATTAAACTCACAATCACGTCGAAAAAATGGTTTTCTAAGAAGTTCATTTTTCAAATATAATATGATTCTATATTAACTGTATGAAAAATAATAATAGATATATAGATTCAAATTAACATATATAAATTTATAATAAATAAATTTAATTTTAATGTTTACTTATTTTGGTTTATTTTTATTAATTAATAATGAGAAACTGTATGCACTTAATAACAGCTTTCAAAAAAAGTGTTTTAAACCTCAAAAAACATGAATAAAAATACTATATAAACATGATTGAAGAATAATTAAATAGATTATATATATATAACATATTTTTAATTTAAATTAAATTATAATCATAATAGTACTTTTAAAATAGATAATTTATTACAATGAAATAATAGTTTTACAAAAAGTATTATTTTTTCTATTCACCAAAAAATTAATTTTCCTCCCTTTCTCACCCAATGATAAATCTTGGATGTTGAAATCAAAAATGGATTTAATTTTTGAAGTATAATTTCTATCTATGGATAAAAATAAATAAATAATTTTGTCACAAAAAATAATGAAATAATATTTGAAGAAAACTATATTTTTTGACATGTGTAAATAATTTAGCAAAAAATGAGTTCTTATTTACCAATATATTTTTATTATCTATAACATTTATACATATTTATAAAAATTTTGATATTTCATTTCATACCACTAATGTTATTGTTCAGGTCATAATAATCAAATTTAAATAGCATCTCATGGTCCGTTTAGGCATGTTGTTATTGTCAAATATGCTATCAAATATAGTCTTCAATTTAAAAAATGAGTCATTTACATTATATACACATTAACTTAATTATTTCCTCCCAATATTAATATTTTCTAGATAATCTAGGGATTTTATATTTTAATATTATTTTATTTCCCAAATGTCTTGAAAGCATTATATTTTAATTCAATTTTGAAAATCCCCCTTATAAAGGGTTAATGGGGAACCCTAACATAGCCCATAGGCTTCGTGACATTACATGACCCCATGATCATAGAGTTATTCATCTAGATAATAACTACATAAGACTCCCAAGAATCTTGATCGTGATTCCACCTTCCACCTTCACAAGGATGTTCGTCTATGCTTCTCATACATGCACAGGATGTCCCAGATGGATACTTGCATACCCTCACATTCTTCCAAATTTCTTAGATCTACTATGTTGAACATGCCTTCTCAATCCTCATATAGAGACTTACCCTTATAGAGTTTGTCTTGTCTATTTAGGCAATATTTCATGTTTCGCACATGCCTTGAGGAGCCCGATGGTGTTGAGGTGTAATAATTTTCATAAGGTGGCCCGAAATCATCACTATATTGAAGGCCTTGGGCGGGGAAAACTCCATGAAGGACTTGAGGACAAAACTGATGGCCTAAAAACCAAAATGGATGAATATTTCTAGCTGTTATAGTACTGGAAAATACCATCTATAGGACATGATATAGTTACTATTATAGTTCCTACTATAGTACCTATTATAGTACTACAATTGTATCCCATAAATATGTCTCTGCTAGAATTTCTTCAAAGGTCTCTTGGATTCGAATTTCAAGATCTTCTATAATAAAACAAACCAATCTTTCAAAATAGTATAAAATTAACTATAAGTTAATATATGTACATAGATTATTAAAATAATTCCCATGGAGTAATATTGATTGATATATTAAATTGTCATTACAATTTTAATAACAAAAAACCATCAATTTACGACAATTTAAAAGGCCAATAATTCATCTGATTTAAAGGTAATAGGATAAAATTATGGTTTCAAGTTAATTTTCCTATAGTTAAGGAACTAATTTCCTATATAGATTAATAAAATAAAAAATATACATAAATTACAATTGCAGTGATATCATTTGATCAATATCTAGTACAATTTCACATATATATCAAAATCCTGAATTTTTTTGATGATTTTTTTTACATTCCAAAAGAAACTAAATTTAACTCAAACATGTCAATTGATTCCAAAAATAATATCAATATATTCCCCCTATATCTATATGTCTACCAAAACCAAAAAATGATAGTAAAATGTATTATAATTCACAGAAAAATACATCTTCATATTAATATCCAAAGCAAATGTTCAACTTATATCCTTTTATAAATAAATATACCTACATCCCAAATAACATCAACATTGAAAAAATTGGTTCTACAATTCCCAAATAATAATTACAGTAAAATTTCATGTTAGGGAAGTGGGTTACGTATACATTAAACTAATGATTAATTTCTTAAAATTCCATTATGCACCTAAAAATACAAAAAATTAAAAATTATTTTTTCCTATAATTTTTTTATAAAAATAACATTAAAATTATCCCAGAAAATCATTTAACTAAAAAAAATTAACTAAGACATCACATAGGATAATGGTATCCACTTTACCCTTTTCTACCATCGATTGTGGGTTCAATCCTCGAGACATTTGCTGATGTGAACGGTTGTGACACAAAATTCAGGTTGTCATTTTTCATAAAACATTTTTTATATAATTTATATAACATATCCCAAAATACTATGAACATTTTTTAATTAAATTTAATAATAAAATATTTTTTTAGCAACAATGTTTATCTATACATCTTAATTCCTAGAAAGTCATATAATATAAATAGGGTATGTTTAATTTATCAATAATTATTATATTAATGGTAAAGACTATATATTCCATTAAACTCATTTCCATAAAATATTAAATCATTATTCTTGAAACTAAAACACATATTAAATATAAGTTTCTTTTACCAAAATTGTCTCCCAAAATAACTGTAATCATTTTAAATCCATCACCTCATACCTTTAAATAAGTATATATAAATTTTAACAAATTATTAACCTTTGATATATCTTCCCAAGACTCTTAATGTTTATCCCATATTAATACGGAATTTCATTTGTTTCTATAGGTTTTACTCATTAATTTATTATAATATTTCATAGATAAAATATCAATTAACCAATGCATATCCCCTAGGAGTTTCGAACTAGTTCCATAGTAGGGTCACAATCTCCATACACTATAATAATGGACTAGATATACTAGATCATCTCATTTTGGGGTTGTTACCCCTCATTACACATGTTCTAATACTATTCCCACTTATTGTATCGGACATGGATACATTGTTAGAAATAAAAATTAATATTTACCTTAACAAAATATTAAAATGTTATCCAACACATAAACATATCCTAAAATTCATTCACAATATTGTGTTCCTTAATCTATGATTTTTTAAATCTATTTTCCAAGGACTGTAAAAAATCATTATTTCCAACTATAAATACCCGACCTGTAGTATCCCAAAGTTAATGGTTACTTTCTTTCATTTGTTCAACATACAAGGGATCACATCCCTGATGACCAAATACTATAGTAGAAATGAATAACTAATACATACTTAATTTTAACATTACATTTAAAAAAACATTGTATATTCATTGATAACACCACTATTCCATTTATCTTATCCCGTTATATCAATCAAAAAACATTTATTCGGATCATTGGGAAAGGAAATATAACAAATTATTAAAATCATAATCTTAGTAAGTGTATGCATATAGATAATCCTATCATTAATAAATTAGGAATAATCCAGATGGAATGGTAAATATCTAAAAAGACATTACATTTAACCAATAACATGACCAGGAAGAATAATATTCCATGAACAAATAATGATCAAATAGTGGTTTATAAATTTTCACATGACATTAGTAATAATTTCATGATATCATAACTAATAAAATAATCACATGTGCATCAATAATTTAATTCTAAATATTGGAAATTATTTATATTAGAGGTCATGATTTCATAAATTATGATATTTATACAATCAATAAATTATTCTAATATAGTTTAACTAATGTGTGGGTAAACACAAACAAGCCATTAAATTTTAACTTAAATACTAAAATCATAGGACTCATTGTTACATCTATGGGATATCTATAAATAATTCCCACACATCAAGCCATTTCAAATGCATTAATAATATATTAAATGATTAATTAAATTCATTAAAATTAATATTTATCAATAAATGTCCACATTGAGTAATGATTATAGATTTATCATGGAATCCCCCAGTCAATAAAATAACATTCATAGTTAAAAAACCATATATAAAAATGTTGTATGGAATATAAAATATTAATATACATGTTTATAAATATTGATATTAAATATAAATGTAATTTCCAATGATCACAATAAAGTGAATGTTTCATGGAAAAGATAATAACAGCAAAACTAATCAGGAAATTCTTTTTCAAAAAATTTTCTATTCAAAATAGTGATAAAGCATCTAGATATAAGATTATGGAGGTATTATTGAAATATAACCCATTTTGAATATTATTACACCAAATGGTTTTTTTGTTGATTAATATAAATACATTAAAAAGAAAATCAAACCCATATTTGAGGAAAATACAGTTTTTATTTAAAAATAACATTAAAAGAAATTAAATTCATGAATATTAGGAAAAAAAATTTCCTTGAAAATATCCCTGTATATTTTTAATGGACTATTCAAAGAAATTATTGGTCATGGTGACTGTGAAATTTTATTCATTCGTAGTATGTTAAAAAAATCCTTTGTTATAAGATCCCGACCTTTCTAGAGGTGTATAGTAGTTGTTTAGAGAAACCCCTACACTTTTTTATACCTTTCATTCGATTGTTTAAAATTTTTTTGGGCTAAAAATAGTTAATTTCTGAAGCCCATGGACATATACACAATTGATACAGTGTTATAGAAAAATGTGTGTCTTTTCGCAAGAAATTGTGCACCCTTTTTTAGAGAGACATAAGGTGGCACATGATAGGTGCATGGTTTTGAATAACACGGTGTCCACCCTCACCATACCATTCACCCTAAAACAATGGGTGGAATATATGGATGGAAAATGGTTTGAAAAACAATGATACACTTATCGGAAACCATGCACACCTTATATAGATGTAGATATTTGAGACACACAATATTTGAAACCATAAGCCCCTTCCAAAAAAACCATATATTCATTTTTTCAATCCTATGATAATTTACTAAAATTTATTAATACCCATGGTTTTTATCTATAAAAACTGATGATTAGACAAACTGTATTTTAAATTTTATAGCATTTTTGAGAGGATTACAAGGAACCTAAACCCATGAGATGTGATATTTTTGAATGTGTTCTGGGATATAAAATGCTACTCTAAATACCCACATAGTGATAGATTTCTACCCAAGGCCCCCATTATATAAATGTATTGCATGTCATTAATGAGTTGTGTAATAGAGACTACTCCTTCATAAAACCACGGGGTTCCAAGATGCTTCTCTGGGACCCCATTATTTAAATGTTAAATTGAGAATAAATTAATAGTGAAACCCCTTGATGGAATGAAATGTGATATCCATTTTTTGACGGATATGACTCTCACTGGGGATGGAGTATATATGTGTTTTTGGGGTTCATCATGAACCCATATATTTAACATTGTTAATTTAATAGTAATTTAGTGATTAAATTTATTATTTCTCTTTTTTGTTATTCATTATAAAATTTCATACAATATTATTAATGGGATTTTATTTTAGACATCATTGGTCATGGCCTACTGAGTTTTACTCACACCATACTTGGCCTACCATGAATGACACACAAATAGACACTATGTTTACAGGACAGGAAGGGTAAAGGCCCTTTGTAAGATGAATGAGTTGGGATGAATCTTGGATTAGAGAAGTAGACATGATTTTGAGACCCACAGGGTAGATTTGGGTCTTTATTTTTTGGATTTATTTAGACACATGACCCATATATGGGGTTGAATATTTATATAATGGGATTATGTTCATTTATTCATGTATTTGGATTGTCATGTGATGTTGATCATTAATGGTTATGTTAATAATATAGTTATTATTTATTATCATTTTGATATTAGTTCATTATGTTTGATATTGTGATACTTTTTTTAATATGGTGTATTCTACTAAAATTAAAAAATTTATCATCATTGATTTTTCGAAGACTCTTACATCTCGTAAGGTTCACCTGAGTTCGGTGAACTGAATTGCTATGTACACAAGCATGTTGTACCGAGAATGGGATATTACAAATTGGATTTAGAGGTTTTTTCATTTCCTTCTTATTTTAATACTATTATGTAATGATAATTAAGATACTATTATGAATTGGTCCATGGTCATGAGATCGTGAATAGGAGTATCTAACCTATGTATCTGGGGAATCCCATGTACCCATTGTGGGATTGATGTTATTGGTTTTTTATATTATAGATCAAAGTTATTTCACCTTGGGTGAAGTATTTTTGTGTGATGCTATTTTTTATTATATTTTTCATCATAGACTAATATATAATCATATTAGGGTATACATGCATCATTATCGACACTCGGGACTTATTATAACAATCATAATTTTAGGAACGCTTCGAAAATAAGGTTATAGGGTGAGTTTTTAAAATGAAATTATTTTCATTGTTTGGGTATATTTAGGATAACGATGTTCGTAATATGAAATAAAAAATATGAAATAGTTCTTAATATGGTAAATTTAAATGGATAAATGGGGTTCTATGGGTAATCATGAATAATGAATATTTCTTACCATAACTTAGCCATGGCCAAGATGAGGCATGGTTTAGGGTAGCGACAGTGCCTCAGTTTTGACCATGTGGTGGGTATGAGGGATTACTTTTTATACCTTATTATGAATACATCCCATTAATATTTTCTTAATGATGTGTTATGTGTCCAAATATGGGTGTTGGTAAATTTATCTAAATTCCTCCACAATTACACATAATGATATAATGGAAGGATGACATTGGTAGAAATGATGCTCTTGTGGATGGACCAAAGTCTGTGATAGTTCTGGGTGAAGGAAATAGAGAGATGTTGCATTGTAAAATTAATTTATTCATGTAGTTTATGTATTGAGACCACATGTGGGTTGTGTAAAATATTTTTCAATTTTCATGGTCTCTGCAGTTGTATAACCCTCCAACAGTCACCAGATATGGTGGAACTAAAGAAGCAATTGTGTGGATTAGTGTATGCACATGATCCTTGAATATTTGGAGACCCCTTATTAAAATGTAGTCAATATGATGGATTATATTTTATATAGTTAAGTGTAGTTTTGGTTCTAAATCTAGTCACTAGATTGGAATTTGGAGAATATCTAGTGGATTGAATTCTATGAGAAGTTCATACATCAAATTTACCCTGAGACATTCAGGATGGACAGGGAATCTGATTTCATGTAGTAAGCCTAGAGGAGCATGTATGGGATGGAGTACATTGGATTCTTCCTATATTTTCAGTGTATTTCCCCAATTCTAGCGGGGGATGAGACTGTTATAGGGTATCATTTTTAGGACATCCTTAAATACGAGATTATGTCCCGTGATATCATATTTTTTATAAATAAAATAAATTATGTGTTGAATCAGGCTCTCATTTATGAGGGGAATCTATAACTACAACTACTTTACATAATTTTTTTTTACTTCATAATTGAAGCATACTTATTAACACATATAAGAAAACAATGATAGGACCGTATAGGTATAGTGTCTTTAGAAACTGGTAAACATAAAAAACTGGTTCAATAAACATCTACATTGTCTCCCATTTATTTGAACATTTCTAGAGTCCCTTTTGGCATATCCTACTTAATACCCTTCATCCTAACATGGGTAAAATAAAACATACAAAAGTGTGGGCTCAAATGCTCAATAAGGGTAAATAATGGAGATATCAATCATATCATATTCATAAGAACCCAACATTTTCAAAATCCTAACCCGCAAAAGAGATCATATAATCATGACATGGGATAAATTATGGTAGTGAATTGTAATCCAAATAATCATTACATAAAACATGAAAAATTTTGATATATACACATAATCATAGAAAATCCTTGCATATTATTCAATACTCATTTCTAAGACTATCATAGCAGACAACGTCCACTTTAGAACCGAGTTCACTCCTCGTTCCAGTCCTGTATCACTGAACCAGATTAACTTTCCATTCCAGCCATGTCTATCTCATGAGATATAACAAATTACCCAATGAATTGGAGGGAGATATAGTTCCCACAAATCTCATAATGAAACCATTCTTATGTGTGCCACAAAACCATAAATCAAAAATCATAGCATAACCCATGTAATAAAAATGGGATTCCTAAACATCATACAATTATAACATAATCCATAAAAGATAAAAGAACTTCATAAAAATAATTTCATCATAACATTATCAAATCAATGTAATAATAGGGATAGAAAAATAACCCTACATGATCTTATATGGGAAATAATTTTCATAAAACGCTTGAACTCCATTCCTGAGGAAAATATCTTTTATACTTCAAAAACATTTTTCATTTCTCAACATGTCACAAAATTTCAAACTAAAAGAAGTTAACTGAAAATAAACATGAAAACATGTAAAGGAAGATTCATGGAAATAATATTATATGAAATCATAAAAATCCATTCATGCCGTTTATGTTAAAAAAACATTCTTCTCATACATCGACCAGATAATTCAAAAAGTATCTCGTACTAAAAACAAAAAAAGATTCCTTTCATATAATTTACTAAAAACTACCCAATAGGTAAAATTGGATTTAAAAAATCGTATGGGAATAGAAATAATATTACATATTAAGGAAACATGTATGTGGATGATAAATATTCCCCAGTAAATACCGAAGTATAAACAATCTCGGATAAAAATTGAGATTGTGATATTTTCCATTATCGTAGGTCCAATATGCTTCGTACATATCCAAACATCCTATATAATGATTTAAATAATGTCATTGACTTATTATAGATTAATATTAATTGTTATGATATCATATATGGTCATATTCTTTTCTTCTTATTAGAAATATTTCATTGCTACTTGTTATTCTGGTGTTCATTGCTTTATGTACTTATCTATGTTTTGTCAAATAAATTATTATTATTATCTTTAGGGTATTAAAAAATCATTTAAATAACATCATTATTATAATATATATCATATTTATTCATTCAAATCATTTATATAATAATTATTCAATGAAGATCGTGTAGAATGAATCGCATTTCATCGTGGAGACGGTAGGCCGTATGTACGCACGATCGATTGTATCATTCCCACGATTGTGGAATTGTATTGAAGTGAATTATAGAATATATCATATTTATAATAATTTTATAATAACCATATATTGATATTATTTACCCCATTATACCCATCCAAGTAAGGAGGTGGTTCAAAAACAGATTACACCACAGCGTGGAGACGGTATTCCATACGTACGCACGCGTAGTGATTTCATTTTCCATAGGATGGATAGAAGGTCAAATAGGGTTGTTTAATTTTTTTAATAAAATATCATTATATGAGTGTTACTGATATTATTACTTTATAATGAAACAAATAATGAAGATAATGTAGAAGAATAAATAAATGTGAAATAATCGGTTAAGGATATTAACTCTTCTTCGACGTGCCTCTTCTAAACCTCCTCTTAGGACATTAAATATGGCCTTTTAAGAATACCAGAACCTCTAGTATGTTTCTAGGGAAGTGAAAAAGGTTAATGGATAGGGTTTTTCCGAACATTAAGGCACCAAATGTTGTAAATAGGAGAGGGAGGAGGTTCCCTTTTATAAGGGATGAGAGGGGCACCTTAGGAGAGACATAAAATATTATTTTATGATAAAGAGGAATTCGGTTTATAATGCTTAAAAATTGATTTATTTAGTATATAAAGTGGGGATGGGTCAAAATCCTCTCATCCAATAGGTTTTACACAGGTTTGGGTCACTATATTAACCCTATCATCTATATTTAACTCTTAGTTAAGTACTTTGACATTTAACATGTCTCTTTATATTTTTATATTACATGGTTGTTAAACATACTATATACATCCAAGAGAACCCCAAGTGGTTCAGTAATTATACAACTATCATTATATAAGTTGTTTTTCTGATCATTATATTTTTAAGAATGTAATGACAATTAATAATATAATTTTTTAAAAAAAAACACTTTTATGTCAATTTTGACACTATTTGGTATTTTGTTTTTCATAAAAATATTAAAGAATTATTACTTTGAAATAAATAAATCTAACCAACCCTAATATGTAATATTAACCTAGTAAATTAGTTTATTTCATAAAAGGTCTCAAATTAAATTTATATGGGTATTTATAACATCATTTTTGTTAATATTTCATTAATAAGGTCATTACTGCATATCATTGTGTCATAAATAAATTAAATTATTTAATATATTAAAATTATAAATAAAATACCATTATGTAGGAAGTTTTTTCAGCTTTATAATGAATATTTATAGTCTAATTTATCTTAGGTATAACATTATATTAAAAATTCTATAGTTATTAAACTCTGATTTTAACTCTTTTAACTCTCAATTGAATTAAATAATAATAAATGTTCTAATCTAATCCATGTGGACATAAAGGGTCATGTATTATTCCTAAGGTTTTTTTGGATGAATTAAACTTATCCAAAAGAATTATTACTTGTGTTAGGGTGATAATAATATAATTTTCACCCTTAATTACCCTATTCACTTTTAACTGTGGTAAATAAAAGTTAAAATTTAATATTCACCAAAAATTAATTTCATCTTATTGAAACCAAATTTTACATGCTGATATCAATTGTGTCTCTCAGATTTTTTATATTCATCTCACATACGAGGTAAAATTATGTTTTATGTAAATTTGACAATTCTCTTAGAAGGTGGGTAAAAGACAGTAAAATGTTCAACAAAATTTTTATATATCTACAATTATTAAAAAATGAATTAATGAATTACTTTGAACTTATATAGGTATTATGTACCTATTTTGAACAAAAAATAAATTTAAATAAAATATATAATTATTTAAATAAAAAATCAGTTTGAAACTATAACTTAGTGTTTTTCACTATTCATAAAAAATTGAAACTTTTTTGAAAAATACAAAAAAATCACCCTATGCTTATTTTGATATTCCGAATCAAAAAATGAAGTCCATTTCGAAAGATAAAATTTATAAAATTTCAAAAAAAGTAGGTATTACTATTCATAACGGCTAGTTTATATAATATTTTAATAACATATCGTTGTTTAGTAAAACTCAGTATTGAGTACAATGAAAGCTATCGAGGAAGGTTTCTCTTGCGTGTAATGCAATTCAAGACAGTTTTGTTTGTAGTGAATGATTCCTTTGGTTTTGCATATAACATAATACATAAAAAAATATTTCTCATAAAATTTCTAGGTGTTACATTCTACCCCCCTTAAAAATAAATTCACCCTCAAAATTCGTTTGTTCGTAAAAAATAGATGAAGATACCTCTCCCTCATCATATCCTCAAGTTCCCATGTAGCTTCTACTAATTGGTGGTTCCTCCATAAATCTTTATCCAAGTGAGTGGTTAGGTTTTGTAGAAACTTTTAGCTACGATCGATAATCTCTATCGGTTGTTCTTTATAAGAAAGATCTCGCTCTAGTGGTACAAATTCCGAACATAGTACAAGTGAAGGATCGGGTATGTACTTTTTTAGTATAGATACATGGAACACATCATGAACATGTGAGATATTCGGTGGAAGGGCCAATCGGTAAGCTACCTTCCCAACACAATCTAGTATTTTAGAAGGTCCAATATACCTAAGGCTCAACTTTCCCTTCTTTCCAAATCTCATTACTCTATAATAATGAGATATTTTTTAGAACACTTTATCACCCACTTCAAACTCTAGGACATTTCTTCTGTTGTCAACATAACCTTTTTGTCGAATTTGAACTACTCTGATGTGTTGTTGAATAGATCTGACCTTTTCTGCCATCTCATCAACAAGATCATGTCCCAATTTCTTTCTTTCCCCAACTTCTTCCTAGAAAGTTGGATTTTTGAATTTCTTTCCACATAGATCATCATAAGGATCCATCTGAATACTGGAGTGAAAGATATTATTATATGAAAATTCCACCAAAGGTAGGTTTTGATCCCAAATATCTTTGAAATCCATAGATCTATCTCTCAACATGTCTTTGAGAGTTTGAATTGTCCTCCCAAACTGACCGTATGTCTATGAATTATAAGTACTAATGAAACTCAACTCTATATCTAGAGTATGATGAAGACTTCTCCAAAACATCGAAGTAATCCTTGGATCCCGATCTGATATAATGGAATGTGGTACTCCATGCAATCATACCACATCCTTCACAAATATCCTAGAAAGATGATCAAGGGAGAAATCTTCTCTAATAGCAATACAGTGTTCCATCTTTGTAAGACGATGAACTATAACCCACATAGCATTATTGACTTTGGATATTTTAGAATTTCCAGTGGCAAATTCCATAGTGATGATTTCCCATTTCCATTCTAGTATGGGTAACAGGTGTAACATCCCCTTATACTTCTGTCTCTCAGCCTTAACTTGCTGACCAACCATACATGAAGAGACATATTCAAAAACATCTCTTTTCATGCCATCCCACCAGAGTTACTCTTTCAGGTCCCGATACAACTTTATTCATCCATGATGAATAAAGAATGAAGAACTATGAGCTTCATATAATATTTTCTTCTTTAATTCTAGGGTGGGAGGAACATAAACCTGATTCTAGAAACTTGTTATATCATCACAATCAATGTAGAATTCACAAACATTTCTCACCTTCTTTTGTAACTCTACATCTTCATTATATGCCTCTTTAATATTCACTTGTATAGATGTTTGATCATCATTTGAGAAAGATAAGATTTTTCCCCTTCTATTATAATTCCAAGGTTTATCCTTTGTAAATCCATAAATATTGGATCATTTGGGATCCTCATCATGGATAAGCTAGCATGGTCTTGTCGAATTAAAGCATCTACCACCTTGTTTGATTTCCCAGGGTGGTAATGAATTGAGAAGTCGTAATCCTTAATCATCTCCAATCGTCTAATTTGGCTCATATTCAGATCCTTTTATGTGAAAATATATTTAATCATTTATTATTAGTATAAATATCACACCATTCACCATAAAGATAATTCCTACAAATATTTAATTCAATGATTACCACAGTTAACTCCAAATCATTAGTTGGGTAGTTTTGCTCATGGAATTTCAACTATCACGAGGCATAAGCAATCACCATATTGTTTTGCATGAGAACACACCATAATCCCTTCTTGGATGCATCAGTGTAGATCACAAAACTTTCTCCACTACAAGGCATTGTGAGCATAGGTTCAATGGATAATCATTTTTTAACTCCATGAAATTCTCTTCACACTCCTCCATCCAAATGAACATAACCCCTTTTATAGTCAACCTGGTGAGTAGATTAGATAATCATGAAAAATCATTCATAATACGTCGATAATAACCAACCAAACTAAGAAAACATTGGATCCCAGTTACTAATGTTGGTCTCGACCATCTTTCAATAACCTCTATTTTTGCTGGATCCACAGATATACCCTATTTTGAGATTATGTGACCCAAAAATGAATCTTTTTTATTTTAAAATTCACACTTTCTAAATTTGGAAAGAAATCTTCTCCTTTCATAGGGTCTTTAATACAATTCCCATCTGATCTTCATGTTCTTCCATGCTCTTTTAATATAAAATAATATCATCTATAAATACTATCCCTAACTGATCAAGATAGTATCTAAAGACTCTATTCATTGGATCTATGAAAATAGTGGGATCATTAGTAAGACCAAATGGATTCACCATAAATTCATAGTGTCCATACCTTGAACGGAAATTTGTCTTTGGTATATCCTCACTTTTGACCCTTAATTGATGATACCATGAACGACGATCAATCTTGGAGAAGTATTGAGATCTGCGTATTTGGTCAAATAAGTCATCAATTCGTGGGAGAGGATATTTTTTCTTGATAGTGATATTGCTAAGTTCTCGATAATCAATACAGAGTCTCATAGATCCATCTTTCTTCTTAACAAACAGAACAAGTGCTCCCCAAGGTGATGCAATAGGCATATGAATCTCTTATAAAGATTCTCTTGGAGTTTCTTCTTCAATTCCTGAAACTCAATTGGGGCCATTCTTTAAGGTGACTTTGAAATGCGCATAACACCCGGTATGAGTTATATTGAAAAATAAACATCATGATTTGGTGGAAGACCTATAAATTCATCTGGAAAGGAATCATCAACCTCACATAAAATGGGTATATTCTTAATCATGAGTTTCTCTTCAACAATTTCAGATAAAAAGCCTTCATTTATTGGGATCGAGACCCATAAAATGGTAGAAATTTCTACTAGAAGCTTACATTCATCCAAGAATCGATAAATGATCATAGATTGGTCAAGAATATGAAATTTGATTTCCCTTATTTTGATATCGATATGAGATCCATATAAGGGAATCCTATCCATGCCATGAATCACATCAAATTCCACTATTGGAAGGATCATAGGATTTTTAGGAAACAGTTTCCCACAAACGTCAATTGGAGAAGAATTATAAACTTTTGATGCAGCCGTTATGCCATTTGGAGTTGTCACTACTAACTCAACAGCTAATTTTTGAGGTAGTATGATGATACCCTTAGAAAATTCTTCAGAAATAAAAGAGTGGGTGGATCCATAATCAAATAAAATATTTTCTACACTAGAGTGGATGGTAAGTGTACCTTTCAACAATACGTTATCATACTCCACATCACCGATATAAATTGTATGTGACTTTCATTTGTATTTGGCCTTAAGAGTCTATTGATTTCGATCATTATCAACAACCCTTGGATTTGGTAATTGATTAGAATAATGCCCCATTTCCTTGAACATGTAACATTTAAGTGTAAATGGTGCATTCTGTGTAGACTTTTTTTGTTCACATCAGTGGACGTATTTTTCCCATCACTGTGACATTCAAATGCCTGATGACCTTCTTTTCCATATTTGAAACATTTACTTGTCAATTTAAGAAAATTCCCACCATGATTCTTTCCACACATTGAGCATATCGGAAAAATCATCTTCTTTTCAGTGTGGTCTTTAGATTTACCTTTGAATTCTATTTTCCTTTTCTTATCAAACCCATATGACTGATGGGTTACTTCAATCAACATCTCAACCTTGAGAGAAAATCTAACAATTTCCTTGTAGCTATTGAAGTACCTTATCTCTAACACCCTTCTAAGACTTGGTTTTAATCCACTAAAGAATTAATCGATCTTACTCTCAGGTTGGATAATAATTTTGAATGCATACCTTTCATGTCTTGTGATATTTGCATCGTAGGTACCAACAGATTCATCATCCTTTTGCTTTAGTTCAAGAAACTCCTTTTCAATCTTTGTTCGAAGAATACAGGGGATGTACATATTGAAATACATGTTCTTGAACTCGTCTCATTCCATGGACTCAATTTCGACCCTTTTCCTCGTATTCTTGATATTATTCCACCATTGATCAGCTTCACTGTCCAAATAATATACTACTAAGATGAATTTATCGTGTTCATAACAATGTAGAACTGAAAATATATTTTTAGTGGTACTGATCCATTGTTCAGCCACTAATGGATCAGTAGACCCGCAGAATAAGGGTGGATGGTGCCTTATGAAAGATTCAACAGAATGTTTCTTCTTCCTTTTCTTGTTTGGATGTCCTGCATGATTCATAGCACGAAAAATTTGTGTGATCAAGGCTACAAGACATTTCATTCCAGGTCCCATAATGTTTGGTTGGTCATGGAGAAAATCATTGCATTCCCCATCGTATTCAGCATTAACATGGTTCTTTCAGGATCCAGCCATTGACTAAAACCAAGAAGAATAGTGCGTGCAACACTAATTACAACAGGAAAACTACATTATCAGTTTAATAATTTCACACTTTTGGTCTTATCATAGGTTACTCATGTCCATTTCTAAAACACTAAGATTGTTTTCTATACTTAGACATATCCATAGGGTTCTAACTAAGTCATTCACATCATAGTTTCCAAAGGATGACTATACCTTTCCTCTTATACAAACTATAAAGACCCATACATTACATACATTTCTGTTAATTTAGAATTTAAGAATACTTATTACAACACATAACAAAACCATTATAGGACCGTTTAGGTATAGTGTCTTTAGATACTTGGAAACATAAATAACGGGTTCATAAATCATCTACATTGTCTCTCGTTTATTTAATCATATCTAGAGTCCCTTTTGGCATATCCTACTCAATACTGTTCTTCCTCACCTGGGGAAATGAAAACATAAAATAGGGTGAGCTCAAATTCTGAGTAAGGGTAAACAAAGGAAATATGAATCATATCATATTCCTAAGAACATAACATTTTAAAAACATAACCTACAAAAGTGATCATAATATCATGACATGGGATAAATCATGGTAGTGAAATGTAATCCCAATAATCATAACATAAAACATGAACCATTTTGGTATACACACATAATCATAGAAAATCATTTCATATTAGCCAAGACTCATTTCCATGACTATTATAGCGGACAATGTCTATTTCTGAACCGAGTTCACTCCTCATTCAAGTCTTGTATCACTGAACAGGATTAACATTCTGTTCCATCCATGTCTATATAATTAGATTAAAATATTTTACCAATTCATTGGAGCGAGATATAGGTCCCACCCATCTCATAATGAAAACATTCTTATGTGTTCCACAAAACCATAAATCACGCGTCATAGCATAAACCATTTAATAAATATTGTATTCTAAAACATCATTCCATCATAACATCATCAATAAAAGATAAAATAACATCATAAAAATAATTTCATCATAACATAATCAAGTCAATGTAATAATATGGATAGAAACAGAACCTTATATTATCTTATATTGAAGAAAATTTTGATAAAACACTTGAACTTCATTCCTGTGGAAAATATCCTTTCTACTTCTAAAACATTTTTCCTTTCTCAACACGTTAGAAAATTTAAAACTAAAAGAAGTTAATTGAAAATAAACGTGAAAAATTTTAACGGAAGATTCATGGAAATAATTTTATATGGAAGCATAAAAATCCATTCATACCATATAAGTTAAAAAACATTCTTCTGGTTCTTTAGCAGGAAAAGTCAAAAAGTATCTCCTACTGAAAACAATAGAAGATTCCTTTCATATCTTTTACTAAAAACTCACCAATAGATAAAATTGGATTTAAAAAATTGTAGGGGAATATATATAATATTAAATATTATGTAAACCTATATGTGGATGATGAATATGCCCTAATAAATACGAAGTATAAACAATCTCAGATAAAAATTGAGATGGTGAGATTTTCCTTTAGCTTAGGTTTGATATGCTTCGTACATATCCAAAAAACATGTATAATGATTTAAATAATGTCATTGACTTATTACAGAATCATATTTAATGTTAAGATATCATATATGGTCATATTCGTATATTCGTATTAGTAATATTTGATTGCTACTTTTACTTCGAGTGTTCATTGATTTATGTTCTTATACATGTTTTATCGAATAAATTCTTATTTTTTAGGTTATAGCTAAATAATTTAAAGAATGGTATTAGTATAATATATATAATATTTACTGAGGAAATTCCTTTATAGAATCATTATATAATTACAATCATATAGAACTAGTCGCATCACATCGTGAAGACGGTAGGCCGTACGTACGCACGAGCGATGATGTCATTCACATGATTGTGGAAATGTATTTAAGAGAATGTTAGAATATCTCACAAATTGTATCATGTCCTAATAACCATATATCGTTATTCTTTACACCAATATACCCATACAAGTAAGGAGGTTATGGAAAAAAATTAAACCACGGCGTGGAGACGGTATTCCGCACGTACACACGTGCGGTGATTTCATTTTCCGTAGAATGGTTAGAAGGTGAAATAAAGTTGTTTCATTTTTATAATGACATATCAATATGATTTATACTGATTTTATTACATAATAATTAAACAAATAAATAAGAGAAAATAGAAGAATAAATAAATATGAAATAATCGGTAAAGGATATTACCTCTTCTTCGATGTGCATCTTCTAAACCTCCTCTTAGGACACTAAATATGGACTTTGAAGAAGACCAGAACCTATATTGTGTTCCTAGGTAAGGGTATAAGGAAAATGGATAGGTTTTTTCTGTAACGCCCCGACCCCAGCTACCCAGAGTCGGTGCATTACTTCGTAACATTGGCATGATCACAAAAGATCAAGTCTCGAAAGACCGATTAGTTTAGTAGCCTTGGAAACACTAGATACATTCATAAGTCTTTCATTACATCAAAAAGTGAAAAACTACAATAACAAAGTCTCCATAGTCCACACTCATATCCTCTTCCGACTATCCCTGTAGGTCATTCATAAAATACTTCTTCACATCCTGGAAAATATTAAAACATTGAAAGGGGTGAGCTCAGATGCTCAGTAAGGATAACAATAATGCGGAAGCTTTCATAAATAAACATTAAAATTTAAGGCAATGTATAACTAAAACAAAAGCCTTTTAAACTTGAACTTCAACATAATATGGCAAAAGTAAAATGAGATAATGCCATTTACTTCTTCACATGGATATTCTACTGGTCGAATAATCACATGCAATATCAATAACCACTTTCATAATGATGGAATGCATAATGCCAGACTATCATAACCACGTAGTCAAGGCCTCGTGCCAAGACCACAAATAAGATTTTGTCAAGGCCTTGTGCCAAGACACTAGTTTGTCTCATGAGACCTACCGATGCATCGAGGAGCTATAGCGGGCTCCACCCGTCACTTATTAAGTCCAATGCATTCCTCATATGAATAGGTTTAAACATATCATAAACCATAACATAATCGTATCACATAAAACATGCATAAAGGAAACATAACATTTCCACATTTCAATCACAAGATATCAATACAACACTTTGATATGATAAAAATGCTTTCAAAACCATTTTCAATACCAAAATAAAAGAAAGTTAAAACTTTGTATTTATTTTTCATTAAAAAAAATGATGGCTTGTAGAGGAAGCCGAAACTCAAATAATGGTCACGGCGGCGGAGAAGTCATTGTCGCCGCATAAGTACGGAAAGAAAAACATTCCCTTTTGTCGTTTAGCAAAATGCTTCGTATAAAAAGATTCCTTTTGAATAAACGTAAAAGTCAAAGGGGTTTATACACCGTATAAAAGAAATTTGTGTATAAAACAAAATATGCCTCAATGAAAGGAGATTGAGACGAAGTCCTTAAAAAGATCATTTTTAAAATAAAATAGATCTATTATGTGTATTCACTATAGGTACACATAAATAAAGTAAAAATACAAAATAGGACATAATAACATCATGACATAATTTGAAAGTAGGAGATTAACCCAAAGAATGGAAATTGGGTTAAGAAGTTCCCTTACCTCGTGTCTGACTTGACTCAACCGTTCTTTAACCTCCTGAATAATAAACTAGAGTTAATATATACCTTATTAAGAACCATTTTCAATTTCATTATCCTTATTATATCACTTATTACAATGATATGAACATTATGTAATTATTTATGTTAATAACGGTCGTTTTGTCGATCTTTGGTACTTGAGTCAAAAATAAACTTCTTATAATTACAAGTTGTTCATGTGGTGAAATATCCATTATATCCGGAATTATATTCATGATGTAGATATCATATATATCATATATACAGTATATACATTCATTCATAATGTCACGTAACATTTAGAGGTAAGAAATGAAATGCACCGTTCATGGAGACGGTAAGCCGTACGTACGCATGAACGCTACTTTCATTTCAATTTCATATTTAATGGAAGTAAATCATAATGATATAAATGTATAATATAATTCCAGTATAATATAGTGTATAATACCATTTACTCCATCCTTTATACATCCCACATATGGCATTTACGATTCAAATCACTTTGAGGGGGCGGTAGTCCGCACTTCCTAAAATGAAATTATCGCGTTTTACCCATAATGAAAATCATAAAGTATGCCATAAATGAGAAATACAGAAGCATAAGTAAAACAAAAACATATTATATATCATATATAAAAATAGTGACATCTTAATGGCCACCTTTGAAGGTGTTATATGAGTGTTGAACAATCATCGCTTCGTGAGGCAGAAATTCGCCATCCACAGAAACCGTATGTTCTTTAACCATTAGATGTAGGTGTGTGTAAGTGTAGCTCGAATCCTTCTTATAACAACATCCTAGTATATTGAGGATACTGGTGTTGTTACAAAAGAAATGAATAAAAAGAGTTTAGGGGGTTGGAGAAGAAAAATAAAACAAAACAACATTATAAAAGACATTACCCCAAAATCGGGTAACTCTTTTTGATTTGAGCCAAAGGCTTCCTTGGGAAGAGTTCTGCCCAAAGTGAGGATTCTAGGAGTAAGAGAGGGATGTTGGGAGAGTATTTGGGCAGAGTTTGGCCGAGCCAAATGGCTTGATGGTGTGAATAAGGTGGGAGAGGTGGGGGCCTTTTATAAGTGGAGAGGAGGGGCACTTTTGGAAAGTAATGAAATGTTACATTATTTCAAAATGCTTTTCGGATTCTAAAGGTCCCACATCTATATAATTCGAGGATAAGGTGATAAGGTTTCGAAATATCTTCATCCAATAGGCTTTGGACAAGTGTAAGCCTCGGATTTTGCATTATCTTCTCATTTTATTTAAATCGTCAAATAATGATGTCATCGCTGCATCATTATTATGTCATAAATACTTTAATTTATTTAATGTCTAAAAATTATAAAACAAATACTATGATGTAGGAAATCTTTTTAGCTTTCCAATGACTATTTATAATCAAAATTTGGACTTGTATAACCCCAATTAAAAATTGTTTTAGTAAAACACTTTATGTTAGTGTCATTTTCACTTTAACATTAAATAAAAAGTAATTTATGTTATTTCCCAACAAAAGTGGATCCATGGGGTCCCCAAGTTAGGCCATGGCTTGTCTTGGTCGGCCATGACACAACCAATGAGGTTGGGACATGTGTCTAGGTCATTTAATATTATTAAAGTATTATTTATACCTTAAACTACCCTAATTACCACTAATCGCGATTAAGAACTTAATAAGTTACTATTCACCGAAAAATTATTTTTATCCCATTGAACCACATTTTACTTCTTAATGACAACCATGTATGTCGGATTTTTGAAAATCAAATCACAGAAGTGGTAATATTTCATTTAAACGAAAAATCAGTTATTTAACAACCACTTAGTGGTTTCACTATTCATCAAAAATTGAAGTTTTTCAGAATAAGGCCAAAATTTCACCCTAAGCTATAATTGATATTCCGAATTCAAAAATGATGTCTATTTTACAAAATTCCAAACATATTAGTTGCATTAATTAATTTTATAATTAATTCCCGCTGTCACAACAAATAGCGTGTTTTTAAGAAACAATTTATATCAAAAGATTGGCAATTGTTTATGTCCTATTTCAATGTTAAATTAATTCTAATGACCACCATTGGATAAAATGGTAAAAATATATTCTAATTATACTTTAAAACCACCAAATATTATAATTTATCACTATAAATTATTTTGATTAAAAAAGTTGTTTTAAGTATTTTTCACTATTTATAAAATTTTAGAAGTTCTCAGAAAAATACCAAAAATTCAACATAGGCTAATTTCGATATTACGAATACAAAAATGAAGTCCATTTTGACATATAAAATTTCTATAATTTTAAAAAGTGGTTATTACTATTCATAACGGCTATTTTGATTAGTTGCGGTGTGTTAGAACTCGAACTTGCGTACAATGCAAGCTATTGCATTATTGAATGAGAAGCGTATCGTGGAAGCTCGGGGTGTTACATTCTCCCCTCCTTCAATAAATTGCGTCCTCGCAATTTGAAATTTTTCTTTGATAATAAAAGGCTGAAAATAGAAAATACCTTTGTGGAAAACCCACATCGGAAATAAGGTTAATAAATATATAACATTAAAAGAAAGCAGGATAAGTACAAAGGTCACCCGATATAGCCCATTCTAGGATTCTATGAAAATATGGATATGGAGGAGAAACAAACCATCAAGGTCTGATGGAGAGTTATAGAAAACAGGATTAGGAGAAAGTTTAACCATAAGAAAATCACAAACTTGTGATTGGTTAAACGGTCATTGAATCCCCAGTTGGAAAAGTTAACCGACAACATTTTTGTTTTAAGTTACCTTTTATTATGTTGAGGAATTTATTTATGAGATTTACTAAGAACGTAGGGGAATATACATACTTGTTATGTATACTTTCATTCGTTAATAAATTTTTACCACAAACCCACCTTTTACTCCAAATGGTAACGGAACTCAAAAATATTCTATTTATCCTAATTGTATAAGGTTCCAAATGTTAACACATACCATTTAGATTAGTAAAACGATTTTGTAATAACCAGGGACTTCCTGTAGGCTAGTGGTAGGAAATAAAGGCTTGTCGCACTATGGTTGTGGGTTCGATTCCTGCAGCTGTGTCCGACGCGACGGGTTATTCCCCACCCTGCAGGTTGTCCTTTTTCTAAAAATATAGTATTATAGTATTCCAGAAATAATCTTCAGAAAAGTTTTAACCTTAAACAATACTATTCAAAGTTCAACTTAATCCATCCCAACATTTATAGTTATCCAAAATACCTCTGTCCAAACTTTCTCTAAAAGGTCTCTTAATTCCAAAATCAATTGTAACATCAGATTCCCCAAACAAAGAAAAGTTTCTCTTATTGTCACATACTAAAAATATGATTACCTTAATCATATTAAAACCTTACTGAAACCAACAAGTACTGCAGTACAATCCTTATATAGATCACATTATTCTAATAACCAGAATATAATCCATGAGTCCGAAAGCATCAATACATTAGTTATTCTGCTTCAACTGTAGTAATAGCATAAGATTGTCCTTGATCCCTTGGCCTTTTCTGAGGTAAGATTCCTTGACGCTTAGGACATTCATTTGCGTAATGACCCATTTCTCTACAATTGTAGCATTCAACTTTGACAGCCTCTTTCTTTCCCTTGCAATCACGTTCCTGGTGACCTTTTTCTCCACATTTATAACAGACTCCCATTCCTTTTAGGCAAGTACCAGGGTGATTCTTCCCACAATTATCACATAATGGAAAATCCTTCTTTCCCTTTTTCCCTTTATCT
The DNA here is from genome assembly GCA_963277665.1 of Viscum album. Lineage (NCBI taxonomy): Eukaryota > Viridiplantae > Streptophyta > Magnoliopsida > Santalales > Viscaceae > Viscum > Viscum album. Next base: position 1,424,483,593 of record OY728151.1, read on the forward strand.
GTCTCTTGTTCCACCGTTCTCTTCTTCTCTTGCTTTACTTTGTTGTCATAAGACTTAGAGAATTCCTTTTCTGTCTTGATAGCACATGAGACTATATCTTCGTATGATGAGAAGGATTGTGATACTAAAGCTCGTCGGAGAAATGGTTTTAACCCATCAAAGAAACGATCAATCTTACTCCTTGGGTTACGTATATAATCGGCAGCATGCCTCACTAACCTTGTAAAGTTAGCCTCATACTTTGCGACATTCTCATCCTCCTTCTGCCTCAGACACAGAAATTGCCTTTCCATATCTGCTCGATGGTCACGAGGAAAGTATTTTTCTAAGAAAAGCTCTTTGAACTCCCTCCATTCCATATTCGATACGTCATCATCTTCCTTTGTGTTTTGAATCAGTGACCACCACTGATCGGCATCTCCAGTGAGGCGGTAAACTGCCATGACAACCTTCTCCCTTTCACTACTCCCCAAGGCATGGAATATTTTCTCTAAGGAATTTATCCATTGCTCAGCTACTATAGGATTTATAATCCCATTGAAGGTTGGTGGTTGTTGCCTCATGAAACGGTCTAGCATTGATCCTCCACGTTGCGGATCAGGGTGCTCCATACGAGTAAGGTTGTTATTCATAACCTGCGTGAGTTGTCCCAGTATGGTAATAAGTTGATCAGCACCAGTTGTATCTCCAGGTCCACAATAATTATCTTGAGTAGGAGGGCAATCCCTACACGGAGTTCGTGCATTGATACAGTTTCCATTCCTTCTACTAGGCGCCATTTCTAAACAATGGCATAAACTAGATTAGTTTATGAATCAAAATACATAATTCCATACTTGTAAAACACTTAACATAAATTGAACTAATTATGGATATAATCCATAATTATAAAAAGAAATGTTTTCTTTGAGGAAGTATGTACTCATAACCCTTCATAGTGGTTTGTAAGTAAAATGAGAATTATCCTAAGCATATCCCCCGGGAGTGTCATAACCAAGAGTGCAGCAAGGCCCGTTGTCGTGCACCAGTTCCCGTTCGAGTCTAGCTCAAAGCGGTGTTTTCGGGTTTTACCCCTAGGTACATCTGTGCCAGAGCCGCCTCTACCTGCTCGTATCCAGACAGGGATGTATTGCTCAGAAAACTCATAACATCTCTATAATAGCAAAATTCTAGGAAGATCTTCTATACTAATCCTCAAAGTCTATCTTTGGGCTATCTGCTCTAATCAGAGTTTATCTAAATCTAGATTCCAAGGTTAGTACTAAACTGCCTCTGATACCAACTGTAACGCCCCGACCCCAGCTACCCAGAGTCGGTGCATTACTTCGTAACATTGGCATGATCACAAAAGATCAAGTCTCGAAAGACCGATTAGTTTAGTAGCCTTGGAAACACTAGATACATTCATAAGTCTTTCATTACATCAAAAAGTGAAAAACTACAATAACAAAGTCTCCATAGTCCACACTCATATCCTCTTCCGACTATCCCTGTAGGTCATTCATAAAATACTTCTTCACATCCTGGAAAATATTAAAACATTGAAAGGGGTGAGCTCAGATGCTCAGTAAGGATAACAATAATGCGGAAGCTTTCATAAATAAACATTAAAATTTAAGGCAATGTATAACTAAAACAAAAGCCTTTTAAACTTGAACTTCAACATAATATGGCAAAAGTAAAATGAGATAATGCCATTTACTTCTTCACATGGATATTCTACTGGTCGAATAATCACATGCAATATCAATAACCACTTTCATAATGATGGAATGCATAATGCCAGACTATCATAACCACGTAGTCAAGGCCTCGTGCCAAGACCACAAATAAGATTTTGTCAAGGCCTTGTGCCAAGACACTAGTTTGTCTCATGAGACCTGCCGATGCATCGAGGAGCTATAGCGGGCTCCACCCGTCACTTATTAAGTCCAATGCATTCCTCATATGAATAGGTTTAAACATATCATAAACCATAACATAATCGTATCACATAAAACATGCATAAAGGAAACATAACATTTCCACATTTCAATCACAAGATATCAATACAACACTTTGATATGATAAAAATGCTTTCAAAACCATTTTCAATACCAAAATAAAAGAAAGTTAAAACTTTCTATTTATTTTTCATTAAAAAAAATGATGGCTTGTAGAGGAAGCCGAAACTCAAATAATGGTCACGGCGGCGGAGAAGTCATTGTCGCCGCATAAGTACGGAAAGAAAAACATTCCCTTTTGTCGTTTAGCAAAATGCTTCGTATAAAAAGATTCCTTTTGAATAAACGTAAAAGTCAAAGGGGTTTATACACCGTATAAAAGAAATTTGTGTATAAAACAAAATATGCCTCAATGAAAGGAGATTGAGACGAAGTCCTTAAAAAGATCATTTTTAAAATAAAATAGATCTATTATGTGTATTCACTATAGGTACACATAAAGAAAGTAAAAATACAAAATAGGACATAATAACATCATGACATAATTTGAAAGTAGGAGATTAACCCAAAGAATGGAAATTGGGTTAAGAAGTTCCCTTACCTCGTGTCTGACTTGACTCAACCGTTCTTTAACCTCCTGAATAATAAACTAGAGTTAATATATACCTTATTAAGAACCATTTTCAATTTCATTATCCTTATTATATCACTTATTACAATGATATGAACATTATGTAATTATTTAAGTTAATAACGGTCGTTTTGTCGATCTTTGGTACTTGAGTCAAAAATAAACTTCTTATAATTACAAGTTGTTCATGTGGTGAAATATCCATTATATCCGGAATTATATTCATGATGTAGATATCATATATATCATATATACAGTATATACATTCATTCATAATGTCACGTAACATTTAGAGGTAAGAAATGAAATGCACCGTTCATGGAGACGGTAAGCCGTACGTACGCATGAACGCTACTTTCATTTCAATTTCATATTTAATGGAAGTAAATCATAATGATATAAATGTATAATATAATTCCAGTATAATATAGTGTATAATACCATTTACTCCATCCTTTATACATCCCACATATGGCATTTACGATTCAAATCACTTTGAGGGGGCGGTAGTCCGCACTTCCTAAAATGAAATTATCGCGTTTTACCCATAATGGAAATCATAAAGTATGCCATAAATGAGAAATACAGAAGCATAAGTAAAACAAAAACATATTATATATCATATATAAAAATAGTGACATCTTAATGGCCACCTTTGAAGGTGTTATATGAGTGTTGAACAATCATCGCTTCGTGAGGCAGAAATTCGCCATCCACAGAAACCGTATGTTCTTTAACCATTAGATGTAGGTGTGTGTAAGTGTAGCTCGAATCCTTCTTATAACAACATCCTAGTATATTGAGGATACTGGTGTTGTTACAAAAGAAATGAATAAAAAGAGTTTAGGGGGTTGGAGAAGAAAAATAAAACAAAACAACATTATAAAAGACATTACCCCAAAATCGGGTAACTCTTTTTGATTTGAGCCAAAGGCTTCCTTGGGAAGAGTTCTGCCCAAAGTGAGGATTCTAGGAGTAAGAGAGGGATGTTGGGAGAGTATTTGGGCAGAGGTTGGCCGAGCCAAATGGCTTGAAGGTGTGAATAAGGTGGGAGAGGTGGGGGCCTTTTATAAGTGGAGAGGAGGGGCACTTTTGGAAAGTAATGAAATGTTACATTATTTCAAAATGCTTTTCGGATTATAAAGGTCCCACATCTATATAATTCGAGGCTAAGGTGATAAGGTTTCGAAATATCTTCATCCAATAGGCTTTGGACAAGTGTAAGCCTCGTATTTTGCATTATCTTCTCATTTTATTTAAATCGTCAAATAATGATGTCATCGCTGCATCATTATTATGTCATAAATACTTTAATTTATTTAATGTCTAAAAATTATAAAACAAATACTATGATGTAGGAAATCTTTTTAGCTTTCCAATGACTATTTATAATCAAAATTTGGACTTGTATAACCCCAATTAAAAATTGTTTTAGTAAAACACTTTATGTTAGTGTCATTTTCACTTTAACATTAAATAAAAAGTAATTTATGTTATTTCCCAACAAAAGTGGATCCATGGGGTCCCCAAGTTAGGCCATGGCTTGTCTTGGTCGGCCATGACACAACCAATGAGGTTGGGACATGTGTCTAGGTCATTTAATATTATTAAAGTATTATTTATACCTTAAACTACCCTAATTACCACTAATCGCGATTAAGAACTTAATAAGTTACTATTCACCGAAAAATTATTTTTATCCCATTGAACCACATTTTACTTCTTAATGACAACCATGTATGTCGGATTTTTGAAAATCAAATCACAGAAGTGGTAATATTTCATTTAAACGAAAAATCAGTTATTTAACAACCACTTAGTGGTTTCACTATTCATCAAAAATTGAAGTTTTTCAGAATAAGGCCAAAATTTCACCCTAAGCTATAATTGATATTCTGAATTCAAAAATGATGTCTATTTTACAAAATTCCAAACATATTAGTTGCATTAATTAATTTTATAATTAATTCCCGCTGTCACAACAAATAGCGTGTTTTTAAGAAACAATTTATATCAAAAGATTGGCAATTGTTTATGTCCTATTTCAATGTTAAATTAATTCTAATGACCACCATTGGATAAAATGGTAAAAATATATTCTAATTATACTTTAAAACCACCAAATATTATAATTTATCACTATAAATTATTTTGATTAAAAAAGTTGTTTTAAGTATTTTTCACTATTTATAAAATTTTAGAAGTTCTCAGAAAAATACCAAAAATTCAACATAGGCTAATTTCGATATTACGAATACAAAAATGAAGTCCATTTTGACATATAAAATTTCTATAATTTTAAAAAGTGGTTATTACTATTCATAACGGCTATTTTGATTAGTTGCGGTGTGTTAGAACTCGAACTTGCGTACAATGCAAGCTATTGCATTATTGAATGAGAAGCGTATCGTGGAAGCTCGGGGTGTTACATTTTCCAAGCATGAAGGCTAAAATTTTTTAATGAGGAGAGGGAGGAGGTTCCCTTTTATAAGGGAGGAGAGGGGCACCTTAGGAAAAATTGAAAATATTATTTTGTAATAAAGTAATATTCAGTTTATAATGGATCCATGTTGATTTATTTATAAGTTTAAGTGTGAACGGGTCTAAATAATTTCATCCAATATGTTTTATATAGGACTGAGTCAGTATATTAAACTTATCATTTATATTTAACTCTTAGTTAAGTAGTTTGACAGTTACCATGTCTCTTTGTATTTTTATATTATATGGTTAATAAATGTACTATATAAATCCAAGTGAACCCCAAGTGGTTCATTAATTATACACCTATAATTATATATGTCAGTCGTCCAATCATTAGATTTTTTGTAATAGAATAACAATTAATAATATAATATATGTTTTAAAAAAAATTTGACATCAATTTTGACACTATTTGGTATTTTCTTTTTGTTAAATTGATAACATCATTATTACATTGAAAAAAAATTCTTGGACTAACCCTCATATTTTATATTAACCTATAAAGTTAGTGTAATTCATAAAAAGTCTCAAATTACATTTATTTGAGTATTTATAACAGATATTGTGTTAATATTTCATTAATAATGTAATTACTAAATCATCATTGTGTCTTAAATAAATTATATTATTTATATTCTAAAAAATATAAATAAAATACCATTATGTAGAAATATTTTTCGATTTATAATTAATATTTATAGTGAAATTTATCTTATGTATAATCCTGTATTAAAAATGTTTTAGTTAATAAACGTTGATTTTAACTCTTTTAACTCTTCTTTGAATTAAATAATAATAATTGTCCTAATCAAATCCATGTTGACTTAAAGTGACCTATTTTATTCCAATCGTTGTTTTTCTCCGAGTTACACTTATCCAATAAAATTAGGACATGTTTTAGGGTAATAATAATATCATTTTTACCCTTAATTACCTTATTTACTTTTAACCGTTGCAAATAAAATATAAAAGCTACTATTCACCAAACATTATTTTCATCTCATTGAACCAAATTTTACTTACTGATATCAACCATGTCATTAATTTTTTTGAAATTCAACTCACAGAAGAGGTAAAATTATGTTTTATGTAAATTTGTAAACTCTTCTAGGAGGTGGGTAAAAGACAGTATAAAGTTCAATAAAATTTTTATATATCTAAATTATTATAAAATGAATCCAATGAATTACATTGAACATATATTGGTATTAAGTATCTATTTTGACCTAAAATAAATTTAAATAAAATAAATAATTATTTAAATAAAAATACCATTTTAAACTATAATACAGGGTTTTTCAGTATTCATCGAAAATTGAATATTTTCAAAAAAATACCAAAAATTCACCCTAAGCTAATATTGATATTCTAAATCCAAAAATTAATTCCATTTTGAAATAAAAAATTTATAAAATTTCAAAACGTGGGTATTACTATTCATAATGGGTAATTTATATAATATTTTAATAACATATCGTTGTTTAATGAAACTCGGTATTGCGTACAACGCAAGCTATCGAGGAAGGACGATCTTGAGTGTAACACAAGCCATGACAGTGTTGTGTGTAGTGAATGATTATTTTGGGGTTTCATATAATGTATTACATAAAAAAAATATTTCTAATTAAATCTTATGGTTTTACAGAACCTGTATGAGGATTCTAGTGGAATGAATGTAGTTTATTCTAGACAACCTGAAGGTATATATTTTGAATGTCGGAAGCATCCAAATGAAAATATCAAATAGTGGAATAAAAACTTGGGTGGCTAGTGGGAAGGACTTGTAACTTCCAGAGTTAACTGAATTTATTTCCAATAGTGTAGTAGGTGGGATCACATTCATAATAAGTGGCCCCAACCACCAGTGGAGTGCTAATATTTCATTAGGATGGGTCACTTGTAGAGGTTGTACGGAAAGCATCGACTTATTGGTAGTGATAGAGGATCCAAGAATTGTTAGAGAACTCAAAGGGGTTATTATACACCATATCATTCTGGATGTTTGAGTTACTTGGCACATAGAGGTTGAGGTGATAGAGGTGTTACTTCAAGGAAGGAGTTCCCAAATCAACAGAGTGAAATAGATCTGGGAACTCCCACATTAGCAAAGGTATTATGGACAACATAGTTACATGTATCTCAACCTACACTTGCTGATAATGAGGCTAGACCATTGGTATTCATAAGACATATTCTTCTATATTATGTTCCTTCTATTTCCATATTTTATATAGGATCCTCTCATTATTTTATATCTTCCAAACTTTTAAATTGTTTGAGTCTAACAATGAAGTTTCTGGGAGGGGTTATGAATACTTTCATACAATTTGGATTATAATCAAGGGACATTTATTTATGTAATTAGTGTTCTATCAAGGTTGGGAGTATCAATTCAGTTGGGATCATTACATACATGAAATGTCATATTTTTTATTTGTATTGGATATGGGTTTGTTGGCAGTGTAGCGATTGTGGATTGATTTTTAACATAGGAGAGTAATGTTTACATCAATGGAAGGTAACTATTTAATTCATCATTGAGAGTGGGATATCTAGGATGGTTTTTTTGGGCCAGTTCATTATCATCTTTTAGAGATTACTACCAAAGTGGGATGTATTTTTCTGTATGGAGAGTTTGTGAAACCTTTGGACATTCCACCTTTAGTGGATTGGTTCTTGGAAATATTTCTTAATGACATCCCTAATCTACCATTTGAGTGATATGTCTAGTTTAAAATTGATCAGACGCCTAAATATATGATGGTTTCCATTCCAAAAAAAAAGACTTGGACCAACAAAGCTTTAAAAACATAAATATCATCTAAAATAGTAGTTGTAAATGGTATTTATCAATACATTTACAACAACATGGAGTTATCCATTCTTGTTTTCTATGAATGATAATGAGACCCTATAATTTTATGTCAGTTAAAAAAATATCAACTAGATGACAGGGAAGAATCAGTATCCTATATTGCATATTAATGATCTCTATGATCAATTAGTAGGAGCTTATATATTCACTAAGACCAACATCATATCAGGGTATCATCAGTCGATAGTTAGAACTATTTATATACCAAACACCTATTTAAGAATTCTGTGAACCATTTATGAGTTCATTGTGATGTCGTTCGGAATGAAGAATGCCCAAAGATGTGATTATATCCTTGATGAGCCGAATATTCCACATATACCTAGATTAGTTCGTGGTTTTTTGGATGATATATTGGTTTACACCATCACTCATGCTGATAATTACTATCATCTTGAAACAATTTTTAGTAAACATAAAGATCATTGCCTATAGACCATGATATATATGTTTCCATTCTGGAACATCTATGTACATTTCTTGGGTAGCATCATCACTGAAGAAGGTCTATTTTTAGAAACAGATATGGTATATATTGTGGCTTGCTGGTAGTTTACCAATAATGTATTTGACATCCATAGATATTAGTGGTTTTGGGGTTATTATCAGAGTATTTTCTATGTCTTTTTTTAGTTGGAAGTACACGTTTTCTGATTTACCAATAAAGGGGTCTATATTTAATGGTATAGATAATTTTAGGATGCATTTGAGTAGTTAACGTATAATATAACTACCACATCAAATTTGATACAATTTGATCTAGGTGAGGAGTATACTATTAGGACCCATCCCAGTGGGCCTCATTCCATGACTCCCCAAGACAATCTCAATTATGCTTGGGGATGGTGACTAGCACCACGTAGGCATATCACAAACATGGGAGGCATTGTATTAGTATCTATACATAGACACACATTTCCAAACCCATAATGATGAAAAGTAAAAAAAACTAAGAAACAAATGCATACATTCCTTAATATCCTAACAAGAGTCCTATAGAAATTTAATGTAATGAAATGTAAATCAGGCTGGAACACAGACCCACCAAAAGGATTATATAAACAAGTTCCTAAAACTAATCAACAAAAATACCCAACTTGATCCAACCTGAAGGCACAATACTGGGGATAATGACTAATTTCATAGGAACACCTCCACCCATTTGATCTCACATGGCTATGTCTGGTCCTAGTTCACCCTGGACTCTATTGAAAGGATTCTCATCTGAACCACACATGACACATGTAGGCAATGGCCAGGAAGGGGTGAGTATAAAAATATTCAGTATGACACATTGAAACCACAATACAATACAAAAAGGAAAGTTAAAACTAACTCTACATAAGTATATGTCTAAAAAATATGATAATAATATCAAGATATACTCCAACCAAGACATATAGTGAATAGATAATCTAGATCTACCACATACAACATCTAGAGATTCAGTCAAAAGATTCCATTTGGAAATCATCCAGCGATTTCACTCCTGAGTTTGATATCACAAAGGACTTCCATCCCTGAAGTACTATTTTTTTGAAAACTAGAATGAGATATATATACATATATAGATCTAAAGATAGATACATTACATTAAAGAAGGATCATATCTAGGGCCATGGGGTGATAACGAAAAATACATCTGGATTATCCTTCAATTTATAGGACAGGTGTCCATTTAGTTTGGTCATGTCAATACCACAAACTCTTCCTAGTCCATGAAAAAGGAATATAGTATCTGATCTGGGATTCTCATGGTATTTGAACAACTCTATCGTAGAAGTCCTGCTGAAGGGATCATAATATTGTGAGATGGAAATGATTCCAAAAAACCTTCCGAGAAATTATAAATATAACAACCTCTAATAAAACTCTTCAATGATACTATGGATGAGAGGATTACCATATATAGAATAGGAGGGAGAATAGTGATTTGTAGTCACACCCACCGTGTCCCATGACCTGAGGTACTATACGTGTAAATTTATCGTGTCACTAAAATTATGTCCACATTAAAACAAACCATTGGTTGAAAAAGGAAAATCTCATCACTAATTTCCAAACTCTATAGACAATGCGATAATATGGTGTATGGTTTGAATGATATGGTCATTTTAGTGAATGGTCTGTCATGGTTTCAGTTTGGGTATAACCAGACCTGCCAACCGACCTGGCCCGGTCCATCCTGTTGGGCCCACTATGGCCGACTCACATGCGGCCCACCCTATCCATGTTCCCCATGTTGTCGTGCTACCACAACACATGCCAAAAGGATGGCCCACCATGTCTACATACCCAGCCGACCTACCACATCAGCAACCCTGCTCCAGCCATTTCTCATGCTCGCCACATTTGGCCACCTACTGTAGACCATAGCCTCCAGCCATGACAGCTCCCATACAGCCACATTCCTTATTTCACCACTATCGGCCACCCCATCGGTGGCCTCATTGTCGGACCCACTTTCCACCTGGATCGGACCCCTAGACAACACCACCTCTTACCTGGACTTACTAGAGCCACCACCCTGGGCTCTACAATGTTTTTCCTCCATGATCCACCATATATTCCAATTCTCTTCATTCCATCTTCGTTGTACATCCGTTACACCATGTCGAACTCAGATCCACTGATTCAGATCACTATTCCATAACTCATAGAAACAATGATTGATCATACATATAGGGGATTCAAATCATGGGGAGGAGGTGAAGAAAAAAAGAAATTGGCAGTGGGAAAAATTTACAAGATCACCAAAATTATGAATTTTGTCCTTTGTTCATGTCAGACATGACTCATCATTGTTAAATATATGATGTAGAGGAATTAAATAAATCTCCCAAAAGAAACCCCACAGATTAATACCCTTTCGTCAATGATTGATCTACAGATCAATATATTTGTTGATTGATCCAAATTATTCATGAGAACTATATAATGTAGAAAAATACAATAAAATTACCACCGTACCTATTTGGGTTAAAATAACGATGAAGAATGAAATTGTACCATGATCGTTGGAAAGATCCTATGATTTCACCTCGCGCTGATCATCGATCCATGATCTGGTTCTTGTTCATTGAGGGAAAATCATCCAAGCTCTCCCTAGGGATTATTTGGAATTCACAAGGTTATGTGTCTAACCATAGGATTTATGAATATGGATAATTTTAAAGGAAAACTCATCATTTCATCAAAAATAATTTATCCTTAAATTACTTAATGATGATTACATCCTATTTGGGTTTTTTATGTATAAGACTTGTAGTGACTAATGTTAAGTAATTCATAGGGTAGATCGAACACTTTGAGGTCAATAGTACCCTCATATTTCTGATCCAGGCACCTGTTTTACGGGGTATTTTTCTTTTTTTGAAAATTCATGTGCATATTCTATTAAAAAAATAAAATCATTTAAACATTTAATTTGGGAACACCGAGCATCAAAATTGAATTCCATCATTGAACTTAATCCCAAACTAATTCAATATAATATTATAAAATAATACATGTAAAAATCTAGGACATTACATTCTCTCCACCATAGATATTTACGTCCCTGGAAATCTATAAACAGAGCTGATCAAGAAGATGTGGGTATAACACACAAATTTGTGCCTCCCACTCCAAAGTTCTCTGTTATATAATCACATTATTCCATCGTAAATGAACAAAGTGAATCACTCACCCATGAAGGTTCTTCTCTAATCGATCCTCAATCTCCATCGGGTACTCCTCAATAGTCTCCCTATACTCAATGACCACTCACCCCAGTCGAAGATGTGTGATGGTTCATTCATGTATCCCCTCATCTACGCCATCTTGAATACATCATGTTCATGATGACATTTGGGTGTAGATCTATGTGGTATTCCACCTCCCCAACTAAATTTAGTATATGGAAAGGGTCGATGAACCTCAGAGGCAACATTCCACCCTGGATAAATCTCTACATCCCACATCGAGGTGAGAACCTAAGGAACAAATTGTACACCACCTTAACTAACAAGGTCTCCATCTCCTATTGTACTAAATCTAATGTCGTCTCTCTATAGTCTTTAACTGAAACTAGATGATCTTCACCTACTATGTAGTAGCTCACACTAACTCGAGGCCAATGAGTGATGAAACTCCTAGGTTAGTCTAGAAATGTGGTGACCTGGTGGGTTCCTGTATAGATCCAAAAATCGAGCCATACCAATCGAGGAGTGGTACCTATTGTTTCATGAAAACCCCTATATTGGTATCTGGTCATCCCAAATATGATTGATGTCTAAGATGCTAGCTCACAACATGTCTTCTAGAATATAAATTCTTCTCTTAGTCTGGTCATCAGTCTGATGATAATTCTATACAATCAAGCTTAAATTAATCACAAAAACATGCTACAATCCTTTCCATTAATGGGATGTAATACGAGCCTCACAATTAGAATAAATAATATACTTTAAACAATGAATCAAAACTATCTCTTTCACATAGTGGCCTCCAAAGGAATCTACTGAAATCTTCTCCCATATGTCTAGGATGTTGGCCAACAAGGTGAGTCGGTCAACAACCACCCAGATGGTATCATTTCCCCTAGATGAACATGGTAATCTCATCACAAATTCCATCAATGTCTCATCCCACATCCACTCTGGATCCTCAAGGGGTTAATCCAAACCCACTGGAAACTGGTTCTCAACATTCACATAATGACATGTGAGACACCAAGAAAGAAACTCCTCAACAACCTTCTTCATTCATAACAACGAAATATTATATTGGTGGTCTAGCTAAATAATCCACACAACAGTATATAATGAAAAATGAGATGTGTGGAACTCCCTCGGAACCTCCTCTCACAATTCCACTGGTAGAACTATGTATCCTCTAAATTAACTACATCCTCCACACCTTTTGAATAACCATCAAGAGAATGTACTGTGGATAAAAAATCATGTAATGTCTCGCAGTCATTATCCCCGAGACGTGCAACCATAACTCACTGCATGTGTGTAGGGACAAGAACCATCGTCTATAGGTAAGCTTCCCCATCTTCATACAAAAAGGATAACTATAATAAGGCCAACTTATCTAATTACTAATACATCAACTATGAACTTGATCTCCTACTAAGAGAATCTTCCACCACATTCCCCATCAAAGGAGTGTATAAGATCTCAAATTCATGATCCTGGTGGAACTCTAGCCACCACCTACGTCTCATGTTTAATTCCTTCAAAGGGAAGATATAATTGAGACTCTTTTGATCATAGTATATAATAAATTGCCTTCCAATTAGGTAGTATCTCCACAACTTCTACATGAATACTACCACTACCAACTCAAGATTATGGGTAGTGTAGTTCTACTAATGTGGTTTCAATTACTATGAACTGTAGGTAATCATAATTTTTCATTTCATAAGGACACAACCATGTATCATCATGGATACATCGCAAAACACCATGTACTCAACGCCCTCCTATGGTAATCTCATGATCAGACCTCTCATCAAACACTTCCTTAACTATTAAAAATCATACTGCAACATCTCTTTCCACATGAATGGATTCCCCAATCATGTAAATGAATTCATACTAGCTGATATCCTTAAAAAACTGTGTATTAATAATTTGTAATAGCCTTTCTTCCCATGGATGTTCTACATCTCGGCCATACACTTAGGTGGCTCCCTTTCTAACACTTCCTCAACATTGTCCAGGTCCACTTCTAGTCCATTCATTGAGATAATCTAGAACTGAAGCATTAAGTGTATCCCACAAATTTGGTTCTCTCTGAGTACATCCAGAACCATCCTTAAGTGTCTTGTGTTCTCCTCCTCAGATGCTTAGTACACAAGGATATCATCAATGAAGACTACAACTAACCTGTATAAGTAAGGCTGGAAGATCTAGTTCACGTGTCCCATGACCAATGTGGGAGATTTTTTCATGCCAAATAGCATCACCAAGTACTCATAATGATTGTAACATAGTTTGAAAGATATCATTGGATATCCTCATCCAATACTCGTACCAGGTGATAGCATGATCGAAGGTCAACCTTTGAGAACCATTGTGCCACTCTCAACTGAATGAAGAGGTCATAGATCCTTGTTATTGTATAATTTTTCTTTATAGTTACCTAGTTCAATCGTCATTAATCCACACAAAACCTCATGATCTCTTATTTACTTCTGGAAAACAATACCGGGGCTGCCTCGGGTGAAACAATGGGTCTCATGAACCCCTTCCTCTGTAAATTTTCCAACTTCACCCTCAGCTCATGAAGCTCTATGGGAGGAATCCAATATGCCGAAGAGTATATTATTACTATAATGGGATATAGATTTGTGTTGATGTCTACATCCCGACAAGGAGTTAATCCTATATCAACTTAATGAAAGACTTCCTTGTACTACACCTCTACTACTATGAACTAGAAACTCATAACATCTATTGCATTGATGGGAAGGCTTTCCAAGTGATGAGTGATCAGATAAACCATACTATACATTACTCCATCCTATGAATAGTTGGTTTCCCTTTCATTGAAAATTTAAATCCTCACCCCATCACTGCAGACACACTGCACCTTTCTCCCACAACAATAAATTTTTTCATCGGCCAAAGATAACCAATCCATATTAATAATGACACCATAAGGCATCAACGCTGCAACTAAGAAGATACATCTAAATATATCAGGTCTAGGGGTATGGTCATGTTGGATGCACATATGTGTGATCATCAAGTCCCCTCCCATAGGTGTCTCTAATTGTAAGGTTCCAATCCAATGTTCTACCAGAATCTCAAGGTCTCGAACAAGATTTGTGGTGAGTAAATAATGACTAGAACCTATATTCATCATTACAAAAATCTATAGTAAAAAATTCAGAAATCATACTTCGAATCATCCTTAAAGCCCCTAGGTCGTAAGCATCGACTCCATGCAGTTTTCCCCTCTTGTTTCATCCTACTCCCTAATACTTGCATGGACCACCTAGGGGTGGTGGTGTTATAAAGTCAATACATCGACCAACTTTATCACTATCAATAGCATGGTTGCTTGGAAAATATTGAGGGAGATTCCCACTGCCATCACGTAAGTATCATGCCTCTATATAGGATAACGATATCCACCATATGAACCATGATCTAAAAAAAGTATTCTTGGACATCCTCTTAAAATGACTACAACAGTTGGATATTTGAGAATGAAACTGACTCCATGCTTCCAAGGTCTCTACCTTTCCTATACCTTTCTAACTATCACTGATTGTCTTTGCATATGAAGGAAATTTTCGACCACCAAAGATAACTCATGCTCCCCAGAATAAGTAGGAAATATCAAAGGGATAATACATTATTTGATGTCTTTATGGATACCTTGATAGAAGGTCTGAGTCCAGAAGTATTGATACCTGAAGATATCCATTGAGTACCCATAAATGATGATGAAACTTGATGAATAATAATATACTATTATTATACCCTAATAGAGCTATAAAATCTCATATATAAGCACAGCTCTCAGTGTAACTAGTGATAAATCTTCTTTGAAGTGGCTCTAAAACGCTTTACATGACAGTGTCTCCTCATTGGGAGTATGGATAGAAAAATATCAACATCACTCTACTGATCCATATAGAAGTCTCTCTGTGTGGACCACCATCTGACCGGATGGTGTCCTAATTAGTCAAAAAACTCAGGTCACCACCTCAAGCCAGTTCTCATCTATCTAAGGGTTGTGATCACCTCAAATCTTTAGTAATATCTATCTCTGAAACTCATGAAGTGTGCTCATCCTGTGCTCCTCACTTTCATTTAATGTAGGTACCAATGATATCTCCATTGGTGGTGGTATAAATTGTTCTCTACCTTGTGGTATCATATGGGTAACTTGTCCCTATACTAAATCATATTCACTGAGGAGGTGATCCTCATGATTGATCTATTGAATCCCAGCTAGAATGCACTACAGATGCATCCTGTTGAAAAATTTACCACGGTCAATGAGTATATTAGGATCTTTGGCTCATGAATTATATGAAACTACAACCCATTCTTATATGATGCATGTACCATTTTTACTCGATAACAAGTTTTCTCATGTACCTAGTTGAAAAGTAGGTTATCAGAGTCATGTTGTATATATACGTCAACCGTGCACCAACACTGGTGCCCATGACCTGAAAGGTGAACTCAAAACACTTAACACTATTTCCTCAAACCAATATCATAAAATACTGGTCATAGTGTAGAGACAAATTGATCTGATATCACTCTCTCATGACCCATCCAAGTGGGGCCCGTGTCGCCACTCCCTATGCCAACCTCCAATTGGCTAGAAGATGGTGACCAGAACCGAGTAGGAATATCAATAACATGTGATGAATTTTCATATTACCTGTACACACGCACAATTCTCCAATCCCACAATGCTAAAAAGTAATAATCACTATGTAATACATATTTGAATACCAGTGTAACCCAACTAGAATATGATAGGAATGTGAGGTAAAGAATGGTAAGTTATTCCAGAATACAATCCCAATAAATTAAATTATGTAAACATGTTCCTGAATCTCATATACAAAATACCCTACCTAATCCAACCTGATGGCATGATACTCGAGCTAATATATGTTGTCTAAGTAACATCGTTGATCATTTTATCTCACAAGGCTCTGCCCGTTCCTGGTCCACATTTGACTTTATCTAATGGTTTCTCATCTGTACATGACACGACACGTGTGTGGAAATCATGTGCATGGTTTAGAATAAAAATACACTATAGGACACCCAATTACCACAAATAAATAGGCAAAGTAAGGGTACAATCAACTCTACACAATTATATGTTTATAATATAAAACAATAATATCATAATATACCAAAACTAAGAAACGTAGAATATATATATATGGAACTGTTTCCACATACTACCACTAGGGATTTCATCCAAATATTCCACAAAGCATTCATACGGGAGAATACACAATTATTTCTGATAGTATAGATGGCGTCCATCCATGAAGTATTGTTTCCTAGAGAACTATCATGAGATGGAGAGAGAGTGAGATAAGCTGATAGAAATAAAGAAAGATAAGATACATCAGAGGAGGGTCATAACTAGTGACATGGGATGATACTAAAAAATCCATCTAGATTATCCCACTACGTATAAGTTCAGTTCATGTATAGTATTCATCATGTTGATAACATGAACTCTTGTTATAGCATGAAGAAGGAATAAAGGATTCCCTCCGGGCCTATTAGGGAATTCCAACAACTCTATACAAGAAGTCCTTCAGAACGAATTATAATCCTATGAGTCGGAAAAAATTCCATCATTTATTTTGGAAAATGATAAAGAGAACAAACTATAATCAAAATCATCCATGATAAAATGGATATGAGGATCAACCCATGTAGAAAGGGAGGGAGAACAATGATTAGTAGTCACATCATCTATATCCCTCAACCCAAGGTAATGCCCATGTATGTGGCCCATTTCACTATAATTAAGTCCACATTAAAAACCATTATTAGTCCCAAAAGGACAGTCTCATCATCTGGGTAGAATCACTATGGACTGTTCATCATTTAGAAGTATGGATAGAAGGATATGGTCATTTTAGATAAAAATTCTAACTCGTGTCTAGTCTGTGTTTGACCCAACCCACTGGTTTCCTATGCCTACTGGGTTTCCTGGCATGACGTGACTCCACTGGTCCTTCCTATATGCACCTGGGCGGGCGTGACTACATTATGAGGCCAACCATGGCTGCTTTCTCCTAGGTCCCACGGTGGCTCCCCACATCCTACGCCGTCGATCAACCATGTCCACTCACCCCCTTAGCTTGGTGCATCTACATACCCACTCTAGCCACATCCCATAGGTGATGTAAGAGGCCACCTACTGTAGACCACACCCGTATGAAAATACTGTCTCCCATGAGGCCTCCTTCTACATTATGCCTCTGTCCACCACCCTATTGGTGGTCTCACCGTCTTCCTAGATGGGCCCACTGGACCCCTGTCTCTACTTACCCAGACCAACTGGAGCCGCCACCCCGACCGCTACTATGTGCTTCCACCTGAACCATTGTCCACCACCATACCAAATGAATCACGTCAGGCCATTTCTATCACACTTCCTTTGCATTATCCCTAACATGAATCCACATATTTGTATCGTTGCGCTATAAATCGGTGAATAAATGATCAATCATTTTCATATGGGATTAAAATCATATGGAGGGGTTGAAGAATGAATTATTTTGGGGAAGAGAAAAATGAAAATGATTTCCTGTAGAAATAATCATGTCCTTTTTTCATGGAAGACATTATTTTTCCTTGTTAGAAAGTTAATGAAGAGGAATTCAATAAATCATCTTAAAAACATGATAATTTAAAACTCATCCCACAAAATTTGATCCCTAGATTAATAAGTTCTTGCATTGATCCTATTTAATAATGAGAACTAAAGAACATGTAAAAAATAATGAAACAATTGTGTTACATATTTGGGTTCAAATTTTGATGAAGAACAATGTTTCACAATGATTTTTGATGATATCCTTTGATTTCATCATGTGTCGATTGTCGATCCATGATCTATTTGTATTTTTCCAAAGGAAAATCCTCAAAGCTATCCACAGTTATTCATTAGTGTTCAATGGGTTATGTGGATAACCCTAGAATTTTTGTATAAGGGTTATTTTAAATGAAATAATCATTGATGATTCAAATATAGTTTATAGTTATATCAATTAATGATTATTACATACTTATCTTGTTTTTTCATAAATTATACATGCCATCTAATGTCAAGTCATTCCTAGGGTAAATCCACATCCATGTGCTCATATGTACCCTCATATATCTAATACAGTCATTCCATTAAGATTTATATCAAGTTTTTTAAAAATTCACTTACCTGTGCTATTAGAAAGATAAAAAATTTCAATCATTTATTCTAGATACAGCAGGCCTCATAATGGAATGATATTTCTGTTCATAGTATCAAAATAATTCCACATAAATGTAAACATAATAAAAAGATAATATAGGAAATTATATATACCATAATTTTTTATGCATCTACCAATGTAATTAGAGTAGTTATGATGCATGGTGATTAATTCATGAGATCTTGTTATTGGAAGTTTATTACATAAGAACTAAATTACACCACACACAATTTTTATTTCTATGTACTGGTTTATTCCTTGAGGTGTTTGTGGAATTATTTTTTTGGGTGATACGATTACTATGTATATCCACCAAAAAATATTAATTTTTATATTTTGACAATGATTCTTGAATCTCTAGTAGCTGTAGAATGTTGATAATATTCAATCATTTGATTTTAACCATTCATAATTACCAGGTAAGGGAAATATTGTTGCTTACACATTGAGTAAGAAAACACAGACTCACATAGTTCCAGATTCTAGTTTTCAGTGGGATAAAATGATGTTGATGAATGATATCTATATTATTTTTTGCGTGTGCAGGGAAAAGATGACCCTCATATTAGTATTAGTTAATTCCAAAATTATATGCTAGTTTGGGGATAGGTAGTATAAGGATCCAGTGTGTTTTCCTCAATTGAAATCATTGAAGTTGGGGATTTAGCTTCTAATTGGATGATATATGGTTATTAGGTCATATATGATTTGAACCATGTTTTGGTTACTATGACTATTTTAGCGGAGCTACTGCATTTTTTCATTCCTTGTAGTAAATGGTGCATCCTAATTTGAATAAACTGTATTGTGTCCTATGTCAACAATATTGTTTTTCAGACATGAAAAATGTGATTGTAGTTTTTATGACATGATGGTACACCAGTTAATAGGTGAATGATGATAATAATTACATGGTGGTTTACTACTTCCATTTCCCATTCCGTAATGTAAGTGGGAAGATGTTACCATTGATTTTTTGCTCATTTTTTCAATGACACCCATGAAGAATGATATAATTTGGGTGATTTTGTATCTATTGATGAATTTAAGACATTTATTTCCTATTATAGAGTCTTTATTAGTGGATAATTTTGTGTAATTGTATATTTGGGAGATATTCTGTCTGTATGGGGTTTAATGATGCATGATTTTAGACCATGATTGATGTTTCACTATGATCTTCATGAAAGGATTATAAAAGGTCCTTATTATGTTGGTATTTGTGGGTATATAATTTCACATGCAGAGAGATGGGTAGATAAAACATATTATATAGTTATTTGAGGATATATAACTAAAATTCATTCCCAACATTGATGGTTCTTGGGAGAAGAACCTAGAAATCGTTGTGTTTTCCTATAATAATAGTTATCAAGATACTATTCAAATGGAACTATAGTGGGATATTTGTTGTATTACATGAATATCACATCTATGTTGGTTGAAGGATTGTGATTTGATGTTATCCGTACCAGGGCCCATGATGCAGTAATTGACTAGGTTCAGTTGATCTAGAAATGTATGCAATGCTATGACCCATACTAGGAAGACATCATTTGTTTATCGATGTCAATGACCACGTGAGATTATAGTGGGTGATCATGTGTTCCTTTGGGCGTCTCCAAAATATATTCCCTAGAGGATTCATAGGTGTATTATCTTGGATACTATATTTTTGGGACCCTATGAGATTGTGGAAGGAATTATGCTAATCGTGTACCGATTTTCTCTTCTATAGATGTATAGTGTTATGAACAATATTATTCATGGGTCACAAATTTGGAGGTATCACCCAACTTCTTCTATTTTGACTAATGATGACGAATTTGTTATTTAGTCTGATTTATACATTGATAATCACTTGATTCATGTTATGGTTCATATTGAGAATGTGTTGCAGGGAAATACCATGCTGGTAGTTTGAGTATCGTGGAAACATGGAAGTGTTCATGAGGAAAATTTGAGAGAGAATCAGATATGTGGGATCATTTGACCAACCATTTTACCATGTAATCATTGAGATTATTTGAATTATAGATCAAGGACAAGATTTTATAAAATGATGATATTTAATTATCCAACCCTTTCAGGAGATACCTCAAGATCTTTTTCTTGTGCACTTGTATCCATGTTTTGGTTATAAATTTATTTTGTTTCTGTTTGGGATTGTTTCATTCGAAATTAGAAACATTCCAAATACCATGTGGTGTGAATGGTTTTATCATTGTTAGAGAACCCCATGTGGATAGTCCTTGGAACCGTGCACACGATGATGGATAGAAAAGAGGGGGTGAATAGTTAGCATATATTTTGGCCGGACTGTGCATCCATCCTCGCCAAACTAGGCCCCCCAAAATAATGGGGGTTTGCACAGTAGGCATATGGTTTTTCAAACTCTGCTCCAAATAGGGGGAAATGTGTTTCCTCTATGTAATGTTTCTTTGTTTGGAAATGTATGCACCCCTACCTAGGAAATAGTTCACACACTTTTTTAATCCCCCAAAAAGTTAATTTAAATTATCGACCCCCCTAAAATAGTTTTTAAATCCAAACACCCATAATTAGAAAAATGTGATTTTTGATATTTTTGGTTGTCACCCAGATGATTCCATTTCTTCTTGAACCCTTTTAATAGTGAAACGTCTATCTGATTGAACGATCTGCTCCTATTACAGTGTGAAATTTCTCGTCATATAATTTCCTTTCTCTTTTTCATCCTTCTCTCATTTATTTTATGGATTATTTCTTCCATTGGTGAAGGGATAAGATCATGTTCATGATGGATCAAGTTTCATTGGATCTTAATTCTAGGTTTTGGTTCTATATATTCCACACCATTTTGATTTCAATAATTCCACTTTGAATTTGGGATTTTAGATTAGAGAGTGTTCATTAAAAATCATGATTTAAGTGGATTAATCATAAATTTCCATAATCGTTATTATAATTTCATGTATGTAATTATTCAGTTCAAATTAACATTTTGGGAAATTGTTTTATAAATTTATGTACTTAAATTATTTTACATATAATTGTGAAATTGGTCTAACATGTGATTATGAAATTACGGAACAACGTGATTGTGAAATGGTTGTGTAATATGATTTTGAAATTTATGGATTAATTGATGATGAAATTGATAGTGAAACATGGGGTGTACCAATATAATTGAATAAGAATTTATAAATTATTCATGGATGATAAAATAATTTATGGAAATTGGTTGAATAATGATTTATTGTAATGGTTGATAAATAGTAGTAAATTCTAAACCATGAGATGTGATATGTGTGAATGGGTGTTGAGAAAGGGACATATTCTCTAAATTCTGAAGCTTTTCTAAACATCCAATCTATGATTCAAATAAATATTTATGTACTTCATGTGATCTATATGATGTGGGATAGGCATTGCTGCTCCAAATACCCATGGTGTGAAGAACTATTTCTCTTGGCCCCTATTGTTTGAATGTGAAATTATGATTAAATTAATAATGAGAACCCAAGATGGGATGAAATGTGATATACCATGGGGGATCGTTTGTAATAAGGCCCAAGATGAAGGTTATAGTGTTTTTTTGGGTATCATTGAGAACCATAGGATTTTATGCAGTTAATTAAAAGAATAAATTATTATGGAAAATGTTTTTTATATTTATATTTATTCTATATAAAAGTTCATACATTGATAATGGATGAATATTGTTTTATATAATTTTGGTGGTGGCCAAATTATTTGTACTCACACCATACGTAGGCATCTATATTGGTACCCAAATAAACTTAATGTGTGTAGGAAAAGTCAAGAAAAATATCCTTATGTTAGTTTGATGAGTTGGGATATATTATACATGATGGAACCAAGCAGGATGTCAGGACCCACTTGGGATAAATGAGACATGGGAATTTGTATATGTAGACACTTGACACATATATGTAATGATGAATTTTCTTCTATGGGTTATGGTAATTTATCGATATTTGTAGATTATCATTTGATGTTGATCTTTATTTGTTATGTTATTGTTTACGTCATTTTTTATTATAATCTGGATATCATTTATTTATTTTTGTGGTCGTTCATATTTGATAATGATGGTCTAGTAGCTCAACATTACATATTAGACCAATGATACTAGTAAAAACATCTAATGTATGAGCATGTGTGAGTAACTTCAATTAACTAACTGGCATGGGGAACCTGTATGTGGAACCTACGATGAGACTTTACATATATCATTTCTTGTAGAATGTCAAAAAATACATTTCATATAAAATGATGAAATATTCACATTAATTAATTTTTAAAAAAGTTCTACATGGGTATAAATTTATTTAATAAATCAATTTATAATAAAAATTATACATTAAAATATTTTATGTAAAATATGGATATGGAAGAATAATGATAATCCATCAAAAAGAGAAATAAAGTTACCTTTTCTTGAATGCATTTTTTCAATTAATTTATGTACTCTAGAGAGAAAATGTAAATATTACATGAATATTTCATTAATAATAAGAGAATAATAAAATTATATTGTATTATTAAATAATTATAAAATTATTTCCATAAATAAAAACATAATCATAAATACTTTTGATTAACATGAGGTTGAAGCATAAACCATTACCACTTTTGTAACATTTGAATCATTACACCCATGAATAAAATAAATGAAGTTAAAATACTAAATAAAATAATTAAAAATATATTCAATATATAACATATCAAAAAAGTATTATATTTTTCTGAAGAATATAAATTGTTTCATAATCCCAACCATATCTTAGTGGAGTGAAAATTGAGATTACAACTATCACAATGATCATACAATTTATGTGAAAATTAATCAATGAATTTATTATGTGTATCATATTTTCATACACATAATAAAATATTAAAAACAATATTCAATAAGGAAATTTCATTAGACACATAATATTATCATATCAATGTCAATGATAAAGTGTTATAACACCATGAAATGAAATTTAATTATGAACCCCCTTACAAAAAAGTAAAGTTTGAGTAAAATTCCCCTAAATAAAATAGTTTGTATTGAAATATAATTAAAATATAATTATTAAGTGTTTCTGATATAATATGTAATCGGGGATTATATACACTATATAAAATAAATTAGTGTTTAAAATTAAAATATTCTTCAATGAATGGAAATTGAAACATAATCCCTTACCAAATGCTTCCCTTTAGTTGAAAAAGTTTTTACTCACCTATATAATATTTTTATTGCTGTTATTAATTTAAAATATAAGAATATTAATATTTATAATATCTTATAGGATACACTTATAAAATTTTTCTAGAGGTTCTTTAATAATTTTTTATTATCACTATTATTATAGTTATTTACTACTTTATTTTCTAATTCATGTTTTGTACCAGATGTTCCCCTTGTATTGCATATAATATAGTTCCACCATTCCATATATATATATATATATATTAATGTTACAAATATACTATATACTTATTATAATCATTTTTAATCATTATTTAATGTTTTTATTGTAAAATGAATCTCATTACTTTGGGGAGATGGTAGACCATACGTACATGTAAGGAAATACATCATTCTTCTAATGGGTGAAACAGTAAGGAAGGGGATGATATATAAATTTTATAGAATAATAATAATTTAAAATGAGTAATCCAAATTATTTATATCCATTATTATTATTATTATCTATGAGAGTATGTGACGAAATAATGTTTACATAGGTTTGCAAAGTGGTAGTCCACCAAATAAAAAAATGAGGGCTTTGTTTCCCATTTTGAAAACGATTGTGAAATATAAATAATAACTCATAAAATTAATATATTATCCATATTTTTAAGATTATGGTTTTATTATATTTTATTTTGTTAGACATTAGATATGTTGGTAAAATAATAAATAAGGAAATGAAAGATATTAATGAAGAAAATTAAATTCACAGAGAGGAAACTCAATTAGATATCTTATTAAAAACACTATGGTTGATTTTTTGGGTGGAATAATAGAACTATAATGTGTATAACTATATTTGGGATATAATTATTATGTTTTTTCTCAATATAATTGGCTTTAGTTGTTTGACGAAGTATATATAGGGGGATAACTTTAATAATTGAAGAGAAGTGTCATTTATTTAAATAACAAAAAATATTCAATAATGGAAATTAAATCTCAATCCTAGTTCCTAAGATACTAATAAATAATGTTTTAGATGGATTATATGAAAAAGAAACACCTAAAAAAATATACATGTTTTATCATTTTATTCCCCTAACCTCCAATGTAACTCACATTTATTATTCTAGTTTTCACAATATGTTTTTTGGACAAGGAAATATAGAATTTGACACTAATATATAATAATAATTATATGATTATTTAGACCCAAATATTATTAATATGAATTTATGTCTATGTAATTAAAATCTCATGTGTGTGGAATATTATTTCTAACCCAATCCATTTCAAATCACAAAACTCTATTTCAACCATAAACATTGTAATTGAATTTTATTTTTTTATAGTTAATATTGATCAAAATGAAGCTGAACATACAAAATAATCCTAATTTTTATGATTAAAAATATTTAATCCATTTTATCAACATTATATTCACATAAGTGGTATAAATTAATTTAAAATTAAATAATCTATGATGTCGAAACAGTCATTTTTCATAAGAATTCATTTTTCCATTATATAGTGATATGACATTAATTATATGAAATGTAATAAACATTATATGAATTTAAATTCACATATTTACATATATAATCTATAAATTAATTTTAAATCATTCTTTATTGTGAGTTATTTTAATTAACTAAAATTGAGATACACTGTTCACATAAAAATAGTTTTATGAAAAATGTTATTCTATGGCTATAATTATCATATACCAAAATCTAATATAAAAATTATTAATATGTAAATAATTATATTAAATGTAACTAAATAGTAAATAAATAACTATTAAATAAATTTCTAGTGAAATTGGAAATTTAAAATATTTTTTTAAGAAATGTTCCTTTTACAAAAAATGGAATTTTTAACTATTCACTGAAAAATCATTCTTTTCAAAAAGATCCCAAATTTTCTGAATAATTTATTTTTTAAAATATGATTTCAAATTTTATGTTCATTTTTTACAATTAAATTTCTAATGTCGGAATAAATCATTTATATTATTTTCTCTCGTAATAAAATAAAATAATTTATGATGAATAATATAATTTTCAACGTATAGAATGACATTCCCAAAAAATGAGCATGTATATACCAATATGTTCTAATATAAATTATTTTTAAATAATTGAATAAATATTATATTCTTAATCAAAACACCAATTTTAAAGGTCAATTAATAATAGCAACATTTATATAGTATTTCACATTTTGTTTATACTCTATGATGCATGTTGTACACACTACCAAATATATTATTCATTTTAAAAACTCGAGGTGAAGTAAAAATGTTAGGAACACATTCTTTTTAGGGTGAACCCTAAAACTCAACCCTAGTTAGATGTGTCTCTGGATCTTGTTTCCTATTAACTTCACCCACCACTCATTAGGTGTCTCGACCAACTCAATGATCCCTTGAAGAATCCTGATCTAGTATATTTCATTGTGAGGGCCCCATATACCCTAAAATATAGGAAGATGTTCTAATTGAATATCTTGTGTTAATTCCACCATAGTAGGATTAACCATATGAGCTCCTCTAAATTTAACTAATACTAATTAGAAAACCCCAGTTTGAAGCATCTTTTCCTCATAGAATACTGGGAAATCTACAGGATAATTATTTTGTGTTCCCTCCTATAAATTTATAGGTATTATAGGATAATTTCCCCCTTTATAATATCTTGATCCTGGTCACTGGTTGGGGATATTAGATTTCATTGAGGTAGAATTATCTAAAATTTCATGAAAAATGAAATAAAATATATTCAAATAGATTAATTATTTATGAAAAAGTTATTAAATTATCATATACGTACACAAACACACAACCAAAAGTCTATTCCATAAGGTACTAACCATTATCACTAGGAATAATTATCCATACCTACCCAAGTCATTATTAAATATCATATATACCCTTATATTAGTCATAATAAAAAAAATCTAACGTACTTTGGTAAAATAAATTAAATTGCACCAATAATGTATTTGAAAAATTGTGTAATATATAATTATATATATTTAGTATATTTTTAAAAATATTAATCATATGAAATAAACTATATGAAAAGTAAACCAATTTTCCTATCAATGACACATGAAGTCACCCAGCCTCGCATCTTTGGGAAAGATGAAACGCTCTATAAACCATGACATCATAGTAACCCCTATATAAATATTCAAAACTATAACAACGGAACATGTAAATGAAATAAAAATACACAAAGAACACAATTATCAACAATAAAGGTGTTTCCCTAGAAAGAGAATAACTAATATCTTGATTTTGGATCTTCTTATGTCTATTATATAATTCCTCTAAATCATATACAATAAAAACGGCTTTAATACCATTTTTTATATCCACTCTTAATATCATTGGTTCTACATTAGTGCACCACATGATCTAATCCATGCCTCTTCATGCCAAATAGGTTACTAACTGGTTGATAGTGCCTTAGTTACATCATAGGGATATTTTATTATTTGTGAAAGATAACCAATAATCACACCAAATGTTGAATATATATATGTGGTTAAATATCCAATAGATAATATAACTTAAGTGATTAATTAAAATCATACATGATATAGAAAATTAATATACCATAACTCTCATATCTAGTCAAAATATATCCCAACATGTGGTGGATTTATATATAAAACTATTAATACAATTAGAATAATTTAATAATTTAAAAAAATGATATTGAAGTATCACCATTCATCGACACATTCCTTAAATTCTCTACATAGTCAGTATCCCGAAGTAGTTCAAATTCTCTTACACAAATCCCTAGCTATAAAATATGCACCCACAGTGAGATTACCTAGTATGTTATTAGTATAAACTAAGTTAGATACCACTAATTCATATTTGATATATGTTCTACTGTTATATATGATTATATTCACTAATAAAATGTAAACACACAATAAACATAAATATCATTAGGTCATCATGTTTTTACCAGGTCATCCTGAACACTAAAACTACATATTTCATATTAATGGTGTAATGAAGAGTTTCACTAGGTCTCCATAGTAACACCTATCATGGTCACACCCTTCTATCTCAATGGCGGACATAACATCTCATCTTAGGAAAAAAATTCTATCTCAATGATGTGAAAATACTATCACTATGTGGAATTAAAATATCAATCATGGTTTTCCAAATATAACATCATCATCAACAAAAACTAAAAAATTTATCTATAAGTCATCCAATACAAATCTACTCATGAATAAAAATGTATAGTAATTTTTCATATACGAGGATAACATAAAATAGTAACATGTATGAGGATAGAATCTTTTCGATTCTATGAAATATAAAACATTCCCCTGACCTATAAGGAGTCATCCATGTCATGATATACCCACTCAGACACTTTGATTAGAAAAAAAATGTATTCATAGTGTTATACATTAACCAACATTTATTTCTAGTAATTAATCATTATCTTATGGGCATTACATGGAATGGAATTTATACCTCATGTTTTGTTGAAGGTAAATCACGAAGAAAAATTATTGGAATAAACACTTACAAGCAATAACCTAAAATCATCCCTAACCCTGTAAAATTATGGTTCCACATGTGAAAATAATAAATTAGATGAATATTGAGACATCTTTACAATAGAGAATCCAAGACTCGGTAAAAGGATCCTTCTAAAAAACCACATAAAATATAAAATAAATGAGGTGGAGTGAGCTCTTATAATTTCTAAGGGAGTTCCAAATTCATGAAAATAACATGTTTGGTTTGGGAAGAAGAAGGATAATGTTAAATAGGTCCAAATTTTAATTATAGTTTCAACCATAAAAAAATAACCTTTTGTCTACTCATGTATAGAAATGGCTCATATGGATTGTGCTACCCCTATGGGTCGCAAAAAAATTATCTAACATGTATATGGTCTCCATTCAGTCTAAAAAACATTATGGAGTGGTCTATAATCCGTTGTAACCGAATACTACCTCACACAATCCATCAAACCCCAATACCAATGCACAACATCACAACAAAATATAAGAAAAGTTCTCCATGTTATTCAAACACACCATCTTGGTGTAACCCTTGTGTGTCACACCATAACTTATTTAGTCCTACCATATTTCACTTGAATCATTCTTTTTATCCCCATAACCAACTCCCAAGAAACACATAGCATCAAAATTCTCCCAAAAAACATCAAGATAATATTAATTATGGAAAATATAAATCATAACACACCTTTAAATTCATGAATAATTACCAAATATCATTATATTTACACAAACCATGATGGGTATGAAATGTACTAAGTAGTGGATCCATAGTATGGTGAGAGAAGAATAAAAGTCCACTAAGAAATCTTATCTTTACTTGTGACATTATATTTTTTTATAATCACATTTCACTGTGAAATGGAAGGTTACAGACTATGATATTGGCGCTTTGGGGATGTTTATTTTAGTTTTTAGATAATGGTTCACTATTTTTCTAATCATAATTCATTTTGAAATCATGGGGATGGATATGATTCTTGATCTATGAAATTTATGATATGTTTAATTAAATTTAATGGAAATTAATATTGATAAAATATTGATAAATTTTAATAGATTGTTGAGTGATAAATTATAAGTGCTTGTCATTTTGAGTATGAGTTTCATGATGAGAGTAGGTGATAAAATTACATCTTCACTATTTTTAGGTGAAATAAGTAATGGTATACTTTTAGATTATTTCATTTGGGGTGTGAATTAATTTTTTTTTTCTATATATATATATATATCAATGGTGATATAAGATTTTTTGGAATTACATATTATTCTCTAAATATTTTTTTGAGATGTGTGGTAATTTTTGATAAATGACCACCTAGAACTATGATGGTTAAGCTCTATATTTTATCATAACATTTTTGAAATGTAATTCATTTGGGGTTTGAATATTTTTAGTTCAATATATAATTAAATTGTTATGAGTGATTGAATTTATTGAAATTTATGGTTTATTTCAATTAAGTAATTTTGTATGTTCATGTTGATGAAAATATAGAAGTTGTTTCCATCAAATGTGATAAATTATAGGAATGATCATTGAAGTCCTAGATTGAGTCACTTGAATAGTTTAGTGTTTTTTATGATTTTTGGGGAATCCTATATGAGGTCATTATGGGTGATGATAAGAATTTTTTCTTGGATTTTAGTGGTTTGTGTCTTATTTGGATTGAAGTTTAAATAGAAAGAGATTTTGGGTGTTGTATGATGATTAATATTTACTTTCTTAGTAATAGTAGTGATCTATCAATAAACTTTTGTAAAACTAGTGGTAATGATTTAATTATGTTCCCTTTTTGACTTTTGATATATTAATAAGTAGAAAATGTTAGTAGTGGAATTTTTAACGTCCTTTAGGAAAATTCAATGGCGGATGAATGAATTGGAATTCATTGTATACTCATGATAAAGAAACAATGATATTTGGAATTAATATAATAATTATGGATGTTATATGAATAAATTATAATACAATTAACATTAAAATATTTCTAAATACATAATATCCTATTATGGATTCATTGAAAATGTCTATTTATAGTTGATAAACAATTTTATGACGAAGTCTGATGGCGGTACTCTTATGTATTACGAAATTATACCATGATTCCTGGGATGAAATTGTTATCATTTAAGAGGACTGAAAAAAAGTGATTCCAATATATGGGTTAAAGTTGTAGTTATGAAATATTTGCATAAGTTATTTATTATTGTTTTATTAATCATCTCCTTATAGATTGATATTTTCAATTATATTTTATTTTAACTGATGTAGGATTTCAAAAGTATACAACCTAATTTCATATTGATATCTATTCATGAGAGTCATTAAAACTGTATTTTCTTCCATCCACATGAATTGATGTGGGTTTTAAATCATACATTAAAATTAATATATTGGTGATAAGAAACTACTGTAATATTGAAGAAAATTAATTTGAGGTTGGTTTATTTGTATAAAATTATGATATTAATTATGTTTTTTTCTATGATTTTTGGATTGATATGGATTCTAATGATTTATACAATTAGGATTCATAGAGATCTGTTTGTTATCACGTAGAAACATGATTTATGTTTTACCAATATGTTGAAGTAGAGGTTTTATGAGAAATGTGAGTAGTTAAAATGTATTTGTATCTTCAGAGCATTGGTTGGATTCATGTATGGAATAGTTGGAGTATATGTGACATTAACTACTAGGTTATATGTTTTGTGATCGATTCGTCTTATTCAAGTATGATGGATGTAGTATTTTTTTGTGGAATAATTCCCTAGAAGTGGATTTCCAGAAGAGGATGTAGTTCCATAATTATATTCCAATTAATTCAATCATGAGGATATTGAATATTATGATCAGTTATTTATGATTTATAAATTATATAAATAGATTAAATATTATAACCTTTATTGTTTAATCAGTTTTTACATTCAATTAAAATATTATACATCATTATACTAGAAGTTTTCCACCAAAATATTTATGTTGTGGATGGTTAAAATCTGTATATTTCTAATCATGAGGTTGTAAGGATGATTCATGAATTTCCAGGGATTAAATTGTTTATGGACTATATATTTTAATTATACAAATTTTTAAATTTTCTAGTTCATACATTTGTTAAGAAGTTTTGTTAATTTCATAATTAAATGAACTTTTTCTAATTTTAGTGGAATAAATTTTTTTGAAGTT
This sequence comes from Viscum album, assembly GCA_963277665.1. Taxonomy (NCBI): domain Eukaryota; kingdom Viridiplantae; phylum Streptophyta; class Magnoliopsida; order Santalales; family Viscaceae; genus Viscum; species Viscum album. The sequence continues at coordinate 1,424,515,448 of OY728151.1, forward strand.
TTTTATTACATTTCACTATGGATGGAGGGTTTGCAGTATTGTTTATTTTTGATATTAAATGAAATATTTTTTTTTAATTTTGGATTGTAGAAAAATGAAATAAATAAAAATATAAAATGGTCAGATGCTTGTTTTTTTAGTTTTTCATAAAATATTTAACTTCTATGTAACATGAAATTGGAAAAAAATTATTTTCATTCCATAGATCCTAAATTATGGTATGTCCCTTTGTTTAATGTCTTGAATGGTTCATTATATCTGTACTTTTAATGTATTATTATTATTAATTAATTAATGTGTTATGCATTAATATATACTTTTATCACACAGTACACTGATTTTTTTTAAATATAATCATGATACTTAAGAAGTTTTGTTTTATTTTATAGTGACGTTAGTTTGTATTGTGTTTAACAAATGGCATTAGCATTGTGTGCTATATTATTGTCTAAATATTTAATTCTCATTTCTAAATCATCATTTTTATTTATATAAGGGATGAGATCTAAATGAATATTGGAATATGGTTGTTGATCCCCTCCATATGATTTTTCAAATAAGCTTTTAAATCTAATGTCAGAGATAAAATTATTTATATATCTATGATATTGATATAATAATAATAATAATAATAATAATTATTATTATTATTATTATTTGACATTAAATTCTATTATTTTAAAATCTCATGGTGAAAAACTACTATTTTTGACCATTAGTTTATGTGCTAGTTGTTTTTTGGTACCTGAATGAGTGAGAATAGTGGGGATTTGAGACCTCTTCATAGTCATAATGTGCCACATGACCACAATTCCACATCCAAAAATAAGTGTCTTTATCAAAGTAGACAAACATTAAGAAATATTAGCGAACTTCATATTTGTGATGTACCAAAAAATTAACTCTATATTTTGAGTCTACATATCCAAGTGATTATGACTATTGGATGTGTTCGATTTTGAATTTTAGATCATTTCATCATGATGACATTAATAAAGATCGATGATTGGTGGACAATTATTGTAGTCTATAAAGTGGTTTGGAGCCATATATTTGTGGATTAGTGGTATTCCTAGGTTCTTCAACCCCATGAGTTGCAAATATTTAGAGATGTATTGAGAAAAACCATAATTATTTTATTAATATAAAATAGAAAACTTATTGTATAGTTATTGTTGGAACTATTTTTATAAAAACTATTATTCTAAAAATGAATTTTAACAGGTTTAAGTAAAAATAGATGCAATATAATCATATTTATTTTAAAAAGAATAATAATATGGATATTTGAGGGAAGATGGTAATTCATGAAACATATATGATAATAAATGAAATGGATATCATATTTTGGATAGATGGAATAAAGAATCGGAAAAATATGATACATGTAATTCAATGAATAAATTCACTTTCCTAGAAAAACATATAGAAACACAAGAAGAGTCTAAACTAATTCATTATCAGTGATAAGTAACAAATAAATTCATTGATAGAGTTTGAACCTTTAACTGAATTAGTAAACAATGTATCATATATGTAAAATAATAATAAATAGTATAATAATATAAATATTGTCTATATCAAATAAATGTTATATTGATCATTATCGAAATCTATTTTTTATTTATTGAATGTTTTGTGACAAAAATGGTCAATCAATTCGAATGATACATATAAATTTTTATACAACCCTTTAAATATAATGTATTAAAAATGATTAAATTATAGTGAAAGTATAAAAAATAGAATTGATTCATATATATTATTTCATTACAGTAAATAATTTGTAATACCAATATTAAATATCACAATGAAGGACATGTATATTTTTATAAGTAGATTTAAAAATCATTTTGATATTCAAATAATGATTTTTTAAAGATTTTGTCATTATTGAATAATAGAGAACAAATTTATGTATAAATTATACTGATAAAATAAATAAATTTTTTTCTTTTTAAATGAATTTAGATATGGGTGTAATATATTTTATATTTATTATAATTATAAGGAAAGAAATTTTATAAAATTATATATTTTTTAAATTTATTATTTAATTATTTTTAAGAGTGTCCAATAACATAAGGATTTTCAAGTACCAATTCAATGGTTTTAGTAAAATATAATCATTTTAGGTAGATATTCACATTGTGAAGGTATATATTCTCCAATGATGTGTTCTATCAATTAATGGAATGAATGTTTCGGTTCCATGGTTTTTATCTAGATCCATTCAATAAAGTGATAAGTGGTACAAAGTATTTGGTTGGAAAATATATCATGTGAGACTAATGATTCCTTAACCTGAAAAATGTTGTCTAATCATCCATGAAATTAAACAACCAATAACATTGACACTACTGTAGATAGTGCATTTATCAGCGCTAGAAAAAATTTTAAAAGTAGTAGAAAAGCATTGCTAATCTCAGTGACGATAAGGGGAGGAAATTAAAAATGCTAAAAATTGATGATAAAGGGTGTCCTTTATCCGTGCTAAAAAGGAGATGATAAAGTCCCCCCCTCTATTTGTGATATTTCGATCTCTGATAGAGTACCACATTATCATCACATTAATTAGCCCTGATAAAGTGTTCCTTTATCAGTGCTTGAAATAGTGTTGATAAAGGCCTAGCTTAATGTGATGTGTTGTTTATATTACAACCCACTCACCAGAATCCCGTGCATGGCAAACACACACCACTTACACAAAACAACACCTACACAACACACATAGGATGAAAAAATCTCACATAAGAACAATGAAGAACCCACGAGGGTTTTGAAAACAATTCTATATAAATTTCAATCAATGTTTTATATAATTAAATTTATAATTCTCAAAGAAACAGTTAAAAAAATTAATGTATCTTCCTTTGAAATCGGTGATTCCCTCTCAAAAATGTCAACACAAGTTATTTGTTTCCGCACAAATCATCCCAACTCAATAAATTGATTCATACTATATAAGTAAACAAATATTATTTTAGTAATACTATAAAGAAATAAAATAATCATTATTAAGAAATAATACATTAATAAAATTTCAATTTTTTATAAAAAAATACATTTGGAGTAATAGAAGTCACATTGTGCATCGTATTGAGGTGGGGTTGAATCATACACATCACAAATGTGTTATGGATTTTTGTCATAAAATATCAAAACAATCCAAATGGGTTTTCATGGTTTTGAGTCTGCCCCTAGTTTTTTTGATAAAATTATTACAAAATTTAAAAGGACATATTTGGATTTCTTCTAGTCACATTTTCAATGGATTAAGGTGTGGTTATTTCCTAAACGCCACAAAGGACTCATAATTCATTGTTTTAATATATCGAAACAATATAAATGGTTTTTCATTGTTTTCAATGGGATAGTTGTGTATTTTTACTAAAATATCATTTCAAACTGGAAACACCATGTTTAAGTCATACTAGTCGAATCGTGCATCAGTTTGAGGTGGGAATACATCATAAACATCGCAAACTAATTATGAATCGCTCTCATAAATTATAAGGACAAGAAGAAGTCATTTTATTGGAATTCAATGATTGAATCATTTAGGGATAAAATTTCAAGTTTAAATTGATAACGAAAATTTTTAGTCATTATGGTCACATTGTGTGTCAGATTGAGGGGATATTGATTCATTCACATCATAAATTACTCATGGATCATTTTATTAAGGTACAAAAACAATCCAAATTCATTTTCTTGGTTTTCAATATGTCACATGTTCTTCTAACTTAAATTAATGTCAGTATTAATTAAAAATACATTTGGATTTATACTAATCACATCGTTCGTCGGATTGATGTGTGGATAATTCATACACATCAAAAATGAATCAAGGATAATTGTTATAAGGTTTCAAAACAATCCAATTTCATATTATCATTTTTTAGTGTTTTAGTTTTTTTAATAAAATAACAATTCAAACTAAAAACATGATTTTTTAATCATACCGATCATATCGTGTATAGATTTGAAGTGAGAATACTTCATACATATCATAAAAAATTAATAATAACATTACTAAATTAAGAAGATAATCCGAAATCATTTTCATGGCCTTTAGTGAGTGACACATTTTGAGCTAAAATGTAAATTTTACAATGATTATAGACACTTTTTGACATACCGGTCACACTGTGCATCAGAATTCGGTAGGGGTGATTCCAATATGTCAAAAACATCTTATGAATCATTTTACTAAAGTATCAAAACAATTTGAATGTGTTTTATAGGTTTTCAGTATGACATTTTTTTTACTTAAAAGAATGTCAGTTTTAAATAAAAAAGAAATATTTTGATTTATAACGGTCACATTGGAAATTTTATTATGGTGGGGTTGATTCCTACAAATCACAAATGAATCATTATTTTTTTCATAAATTATCAAAACATTCTAAATTCTTTTTCTATGATTTCTTTATGTTAGTTGGGTTTTTTACTAAAAGTATAGTCAATTTTAAATAAAAAGAGACACTTTGAGTCATACCGGTTTCACTGTGAATCCAACTAAGGTGTGGTTTATTCTTACACGTCAAAAAGGATATATTGATAGTTTTCCTAATGTATTAAAACTATCCAAATGAATTTTATCAGTTTTTATTAAGTCAGTTGTCTTTTTTAACTAAAATATCATTTCAAACTAGAAACACACATTTTGATCTATACTAGTCAAATCATGCATAAGTTTGACATGAGACTACTCCATACCCATCATAATGAACATATTAATATTTATTCTAAATTATAATGATAGCCAGAGATAGTTTTATTGGTTTTCAGTGAGTGGCATGTTTAAACCTAAAATGACAATTTTAAACTGATAATAGACACTTTTAGTCACATCGGTCACACTGTTTGATGGATTGAGTTGTGGTTGGTTTCTACATGTCAAAAATAATGTATAGATAATTTTCAAAATAATAAAAATCAGCTGAATATGTTTTGTCACAACCCGTCCCCTATTTCCCCTGCTTGAGTACCCCAATCCCGCCTTCTATTGGCCAGGGGCTGGAGACTAGCATTAAAAGGAGTATTCCCTAAAACCGGGAAGGCATTGCCTTTATAATAAGTAAACACACATGATAAAGAACACAATAAGATATGAACACAAGTAAACTGTATAGTAAAAAGAGTGTGTACGTTAAGAAAAAGGGGACAGTATACAAGCCCAACTGGAAAGTAAAAGAAAACTAAAAAGTACAAGAAAATTGAAACAACTCTTGTGAACACCTGCCAAGGATCCTACCTAAAGGGTTTGTATAGGTCTTGAATGGTCATCTATGTGGTATTCCTCGTCCAATTTACACCTTTAATCTATCTCCAGTCCTGGTACTCTCGTGCTCAGTCAACAATGTCTGTTGTCTTCACCAAACACAACAAGGTGCGAGCATAGCCTGTGCAGGGGTGAGTCTAACGATACACAATATGGACCCCGAGACCCAAAAAGGTCACAAAAATCCCACAAAGGATATAATAGAAATATTGAAAGCATATTATAACCCTACTTAGTTATATCACTATACATATACATAAGTTATCATGTATACCCATCTCTTTCATGGGAAAACACAGGTCCCAACTCTTATCCAAAGTACAACTGTTCCTCAAAGGATAGAATACCACGAAGGTAACACCACAAGGTTACGTACCACAAAGGAAACACCACATAGAATAATACCATGAAGGTATCATCATAAAGGTAAGTAACACAAAGTTACACCACAGAGAAGAATACCACTTAGGTATCACCACAAAAGTTTCACCATGACGGTAAGTACCACAAAGGTAAGCCACACAGAAGAAAACCAATAAGGTATCACCATGATGGTGTGTACCACAATGGTATGCCATACAGAAGAATACCACAATGTTAAAGACTCAAGATGAAGGCACTAGTCAGCCTCTGCCTCAGCTCTGAAAACTCCATTGACATCTCTTCAACCACACGATGTGTTGCCCCTTCTTTGTCAACACTGATAATGGTGCTGAAACTCTAGATAAATCTGGCACAAAACTCCGGTAGTATAAATCCAATCCTAGGAAACTCCATACCTCTGTCACACTCTTGGGTGGTTTCCAAGCAAGCACCCCCCTCAATATTTGTTGGATCCACCACATCTTCAGCCTCTGAGATGACATTTACCAGAAAGTGAACCTCTCGGATCTTGAAATCTCACATCCAGAGCATACCATAATGATGGTGATCTCAGAGAGTGTCCATAAAAATCTGAAAATGATAAGCATGCTCCCCCTATGTAGCTTAGTTTATCAAAATATCATTGATGTATACTACTATAATGTGATCATGGTATGACTAAAATATCATATTCATGAGCCCCATGAACACTGCTGAAGCATTGATCACACTGAATGACATGACCAAAAACTCATAATTGTTGTACCGACATATGAAAGACTCCATCTGCACATCCCTATCTCGTACTCTGAGTTGGTGATATCCTGATATGAGTTTTATCTTTGAGAACAATCGTGGAAACTTAATTTTACCTAAGAAGTTGGCAATCCCCAGGAGTGGGTACTTGTTCTTCATGGTCACCTGGATCAGGTGCCGATAGTCAACAAAAAAGCCTTGAGCTCCCATCCTCCTTCTTGGAAAATAGAAACAGGGCTCCCCAATGATAAATAGTGGGATGGATGAACCCCTTCCCCTATAAGTCCTCCATAGGTACCCACATCTCACAAAGATCAGCGGGAGTGATCTAATACAGTAGTGTAGATATCGGTGCCATCCCAGGGTATAAATCAATGTACAGGTCCACCTAACGATGAGGAGGTAGACCTGAAACATCATCAGGGAAGACATACGTGTACTAGCCCACCAATATAGGACAACTCAGACTCTCCACATCAACCACACTGAGGGTTAGGTTAGCCAACTGGTGATTGATCAGCTGTACTCTTCTTCGAGTAAGTCGATCATGTGCTGCAAAGGCTCCCTTCTTGCTGGGGAAGGTAAAACTAGTCCTATGAGTGCGGACACATTGCACTTCCCACCTAATACAGTCAATCTGAGTATGGACTATAGATACCTAGTGCATACCCAAGATGACAATGTAAGGGCTCTATGCTACTACTAGGAGATCCCAGCTGAAGCTCTCACATCCTAGAGTAAGTTCACACTACTGGAAGCATTGTGTAATCGTTGAATCCACTCCCGTAGGAGTCTCTAGCCATTAGGGAAAAGCCAGAGGCTCCACCGGAATCTATGATCTCCGAACAAGGGAAGTGGAAATAAAAGAATGACTCACACATGTGAATATATGTACTACAGTTAAGGTGGAGTAGAAACAGATCATTTCTCGTATCGTCCACATAGTTCCATGGTCATTGGCATTGGCTTCCTTGATCTGACATCTCCCCTATACACCTACTCATTGTGGTCGGGGTAGACCACCTGTTGGTGGTGCCGGTAACACCTAGAATCATCAACCAACGCCGACTGCATTACCAAATCCTCTACCACTTCCGCCTGATCTTTTCAAACATCCTTGGAATAACATATGTCTCTGTCTGGGCGATCCTTCGACCATCTTCTGATCATCCATAATGTGGGTCTAGTGTCATGAGCCATGTGACCCTACCAGTCACATGTGTAACACGGCATTCTCCTCGCATGAATGGCTCTGTCTCTCGTGCCCCTGATAACTGACAGTGACTCCTGTGGTCGTCCACCTATAGGTATGGTCCTCATGATCCTCTATAACATCTGTCTACTGCCAGCTACAGAATATTTTGTACGTGACAGCCAGTGGTGGGTCTCGGTACTGGTGAATTCCCAGAAAAAAACTCTCTACTAAGAGGGCTTTCTCTAACACCCCCGCCTGTGTCAGGATGCTGAGATAAATCCTTGAAGCCCCGATCTCCCGCTTGAGTCCCTGCATGAAGGTACGGGACTTGAATAATGGATCTCGCACTAGATCAGTGGAGTAGTGTGAGTGGTCGGTGACCCTCACTGAGTACTGAGCAACAGTCAAGCAGCCCTTCTACAGATGAAGAAGCTCTTGTTTGCACATTGCGTGAAGGGACACTAGGACAAAATCTGCCCAAAACCGGCTCTCAATTTCTACCCATATAAGTTTCACCTCGTGGTGAACCTGGAGCATCATGCTCCACTATCTGCCTGCTGCAACCTGTAGAAGACTGGTGGTAAGGATGGCCATTAGATCAGCCAGTGTCCCTACCAGTCGGAATACTCTCACAATGGCCTCCATCAAATCCCCACCCGCCTGTGGGTCCATCTAACTCGTGTAAATGGGTGGCCTATGGAATTGGAATTCATTAAATGTGATCTTGTTGTGTTCACCCTCTCCTGGTAGGGTGGGTGGCATCGGTGTCCCAATGGGTAATGGTACCGTTGGTGCATCCGCTGTTGCCTATATTGATATAGGGCCCTACACCGAGGCCTCATTGCTCATTTGACCATCATCTCTTAATACATACAGAACCCTAGCAGGCTGCCTATGTGGAGGCAACCTGAAAAAAAAACAAATGTACCATAGTTAATAAGTTATACCTATTAAGCTGACTCAAAAAGATCACAAATAAAACTTTTTGAAATACACACGCATTCAGTGTTTTCGTGCACTGAGTTAGAAATTAGAAGTCATGGTCATGGTGTATGGATACGTCACCCACCACACCAAAACTGGATTCCCTAAACTGATAACCTACACCTACTAAACTTAACATTTTTTCCATTAAAAAGATCAAATTCCAATGTTCTATGGTAGAAGCGATTCCTCTTATACTAATTTATCATGAAACTTCCCCCGGGGCCCGTGTCGTGACTACATGATGCCCGCCTTCCATAGGCATGGGGCGGGCGACAAGCATGGAAAATCGTATTCACTAAAACCGAGAAGGCATTGCCTTTATAAACTATAAGCACACATGACCAAGAACACAACAATATACAAAAAAAGTAAACTGTATAGTAAATAGAGTGTGTACAGTACGAAAAAGGGGCCAGTTTAAAAGCCCAACTAGAACGTACAAGAAAACTGAAAAGTACAAGTAAACTGAAATAGCTCCTAGGAACACCTACCAAGGTTCCTACTAGAAGGGTTCGTACAGCTCTGGAATGGTCTTCTCTATAGTATGCCTCATCCAATGTCCACCTTTGATCTACCTCCAGTCCTGTTACTCTCATCCACAATCTGTGATGTCCGTTGTCTGCACTAAACACAGTATGGTGCGGGCATAGCCCGTGCAGGGGTGAGTATAACGATAATCTGTAGGGACCCCGAGACCCTCAAAGGTCTCACAAAACCCACAATGTATAAACCATAAATCTTGAAAACATTTGAAAACCCTACTTAGGTATATTCTCAAACATATACCTATGTTATCATGTATACCCATCTCATTCATTAAGAAACACAAGGCCCAACTCTTAGCCAAAGTAAAACTGTTCCATGAAGGAATGAATACCATGAAGGTAACACCATAAGGGTAAGTACCAAAAAGCTAATTCCACATAGAATAATAACACGATGGTATCACCACGAAGGTAAGTAACACAATGGTACACCAAAAAGAAGAATACAAATAAGGTATCAACACAAAGGTTTCACCACAAAGGTAAGTACCACAAAGGTATGCCACATAGAAGAAAACCATGAAGGTATCAACGTGAAGTTAAGTACAACAATGGTATGCTACATGAAAGAATATCACAAAGGAAAAGACTCATCTCACACCAGGTATAACTTAGGTACGATATCAAATATGATTAGATGTAACTACTGAAACATATTACTCTGTTAAGATGCAGACCCATGTAGGATCCTAGAGTAGTCCCACATGGAGTTCCTAGAGTGGATCCATGTTGGAATCTCAAACCCAAACCCATGTAGGATCCCAAAGCCCAGACCCACATAGGATTCTTTCTCTGTTACAGCCAGCTACAGGGTTCCCGCACTAATCTCACTTGATTCTGGGAGGGTCCGGTCTTCAATCCACATGTAGATATTCCTACTGCCATGAAGTCCAATGAAGAAGTAACCCAAAGCAACACCATGTAAAAGGGGTATAAATGCAATAGACAGTGTGTCAATCAGATGACTGGTCTGTAAGTTATTAGCCTTTTAGTCTCAAGGGCCCGGTTGGATTTGTGTTCAATCCAACCCGGACGACCCCTTACATTATCCAAAACTCAATTGGGGTATACCAAAAGGATTGACTCGATCCATGGTTTTCAAAGTAAATGAAGGGTTGTCAAATAGATTCTCATAGCTCAGGAAATGGACGAAACAGTGGAAATGGTTGAAACTGGTACTGGCCTGGTTATACCCGATCGGACCGACCCGGTCTGACCCGGCATGGGCTGACCCGACCCGGATCGAGTCAAACCGGCGAAAATCGAGTCTGACCCTGGGTCTGACCAGGCACGCCGGTGCGGCCCACGATGGAGGCCATCGCAGGGCGGTCTGCTCGGCTCCACAGCTTTCCAGACTGCCGAACATCCTCCACATGGCGCGGTCGCACGTTGTGCCATCATTGGTTGTTGGTAGCGAGCTGGCAACCCTCCTTCATTTCTACGGCCTCGTGCCACTATCCCAGCACTCCACCAAAGTGGACACACACTTCCGATTTACTTTCCCGCGACTGATTGTGTGACGGCCGCCGCGGCAGCAGATGGGCCATGGACCTCCACCGATGGTGCGGCTACAATGCCTCCGTCTTCGCGGCCGGTCGTAGTTCCTGCCGCCGCTCCCGATCCCTACCTGCTCTAGTCTCCACCTCGGGTCGCCATCCTCCTCCATCGCTTAAAAAGAATCAAAAACCAAAAAAGTTACTGAGTGGTCAGTCCATGTGCATTTGGTCCGCACCCTCTATGTTAGAGTGGTAACAAGCAGCTCATGGGGAGAGATTCAACATAAAAGAAAAAAAATAAGTTTAAAAAAACTCACCCCTATCTAGATTTCATGTTGTAAGATGTCATGAGGAACAAGAATATGTCATCAGGGATGGTGACATCAGTGTTCATTGCTTTAGCTGGATGTTTCCAATCCAATCTCAAACGTTGTACTCATCCTTCAATTATGTATTATATTCTTTGTTTGGAGGATAGTGCTCTTCGTTTGATAAAATGTTTCTCCAAATTCTACCATGCTCTCCGTTTCCGATCGATCCTCTCAATGGTAATGAGGAGAAAATATAATAGAAATAATTCTATCATATAATTCACATTGGCCCAATTAATGTTGGCACAATTAGAGTAGCCATAATTAAATGGAACAATTAATTAATAGAATTGGCACAATTAATTAATTGGATAATTGAAGGTTTTCCCACATAAAGAGTGGATCAGTTGGTCCCAACCACCATGAATTAAAAATTGGAGGTTTTCTAGCTAGGTTGGTCCCCACCGCTGAACATTCAAATGGGAGTTTTTAAAAATAAAATAAAAGTTTGTTCTTTATTTTTTTTATTTCCACGAAAAAACATGAAAACTAACATTCACTCTCGTCCTACTGTGGTAAAGGTGAAAGTCACCTTAAGTGAATACCGGCCTACGAGTTCAATGGTGTCCTCAAATTTCAATTCCGAGAACCAGTTCAAATGTTACAAAAACCCACCCGCACATAAAATGAACGTACTTAAAAAAAGTTTAGAAATTCATTCTGGGCACATCGAGCCTCGGAATCACACACTCTCAATTTTTTTGGCCTCGTAAAATTCCCATATAATTACAAAAATAATTTATATGGAATTTCCATGTCATTACATGTTTTATCAGTTTTTAGTATCTTATTTGTTCTTTTTTCTAACATTATTATTAATTAAATATAGACATACACAATTAAATACATAACGGTCACACTATGCATCATATTTAGGAGTGGTTGATTCTTACATGTCCCATGGTATATATTTTCATCAAAAATATTTGTATGAAACCCACTACCTATGAACATCATATTCTCATGAACATGCAATGATAATAAATGATGATATAGAACGAGTGGGTATAAGGAGCATTCGGTAGATTGGTTCGATCTATTTTTTGATCATTCATATGGTTTTGAATTTCTCTTTATTTTCAGACACTTTCCTATGTCCGTATGTAATAAAAATCTTCAGTTCAAAACTTTTTTCATTAAATGTTGAAGGTTTATCTCGAAAAAAAATTGGAAATGAATTCCTCATTATCGACTATTTTGTTAAAAGTTGTGACGACCATGAGATTAATATTATAAGATCTTTTTCAAAATTATGAATATATTCATCATCAGTTAGAACTTGTAGTTTCACTCTTGGATCATGGGATATGTTAATCATCACTTTGACATGGACTATTGGGAGTGCTCTGTCTTGTATCCTGGCATTCTGAATATTGAACACTATAGCCCTCACTACAAGGATATTCGTGTGTATTGATAGATATAGATCACAATCATATTCACCCAATACAATATCACTATAGGAAAGGAATCGGTTTCTATCTGATTAAAAATTCACAGAAATAATTATTAGAACATTTATTACCACATCAAAGATAGGTTTTTGTGGGTAATGACATGCATCAATGCTAGTGGGGGTGTACAACATCTTCTAATTCTAGTTTTTCTTGACTTGTTTCTTCTCCCCCCCATAATCATGTTTCCGAGCTACTCCCTCTACAATTTCATATGTTTTTAAAGGATTGATATTATTTCTGTAATCAATTTTATTTTTTTCACTATCATCCCCCTCATGTATTTATTATAAAAAATTGTTTGAGGGTGTGACTCTAAAACTCCAACTCTAACGTGACCATACATTTATGTCTTCTTCAAGGCCACCAAATGTATGTTTACATCTAGTTTCACTATTTTTTATTCCTGTAACTATGTTAGGTAGAAATTATAGGAAAATAATAATGGTAATGTAATATATATTTGATGAAAAATAAATATTTAGTTTTTCATACTTACACATGTTTCCCAAACATTTTTGTGTTTTCTTCTATTAGTATCCCATCTATATTTACACGAGCCTCCTTACATAGCACATGGTGTGCGATAAAGGTGAAATTGGGTATGGATTCATCAGTTTATATGTAAACATAAGAACATAGTTATGGTGATATTCTATGTCACATAAATGTAGTATAGTGGATTTAAAATACAAACCAAATGTTTTTAAAGTGAAGCGTACCCCATTCTTGATTTATGTTAGGGTTATGCAGGTTCTATAGCTCATTCCTTATTTTCATCACTCAGTTTCTGTTACAATAATAAAATAAATAAATTATTATGATGAATTCACGTATAATCAATCAAAATATTACCAAACACAATGTACTTGAAAAGGCTACTCCACACGACAGCTAGTAAACGCATCCCATGCTTTATGAGTTACTAGGTGTGTATAAATTGGAGGAGTTTATGCGTTTATTTGACCTTCAACGTCATTCAGATAACATTTCATTAAATATTTTCAAAATACTCTAGGAATTCTTCCATCAATCCATTATTCACAGTCATTGTGTGTTTCATCTACTATAAATTCACTCTTCAAGGGATAATGAAGAGTGTGTCAATGTTTCATTATTTTAATTTTTTATTAAATAATATATATGATATCATAATGTTTCCATAGTATCTCACTAAATCAGCGTCATAAGCTCCGTGACAACATGGTGTCATGATTGAACATCAATCAGCAAGCATTGCTGAGTGAGGATTCCAATGTAACTACTGAACATATACTTCTTGGGTTTAACATGCTGCCCTCGCTTATTCCATCCAACCATGTATTTGATGCTTTTCTATTTTTCAATATGTCTTTTTTCTAACTCCATCAAACTAAGGCACTGCTATTTTTTCTATGATAGAGTATTTCATTTCGTAACATTTCCACAGATTCAAAATCATCAATATGTTCCACTGGAGTGCTATCATCAGCATGTGATGATGATGGTTGTACCTCTACATTGGTAGAAGCAACAACAATAGGTTGAGGGACCTTTTCTTAATCTGTACTATGAGTAGTAGTAGTTTGAGAGACCAGTTATGCCTTGGGATTGGGGGAATCATCACCTGGATAAGTCATTATATACATAAGTGGTTTAACATTTAATTTAGATTACATAAAAGCAACAACGAACAGATAACAACATAATGTAAAATGATGTATATTACCAAAATAATATAACCAGATTATTGAACTCTCTTTTTTTAAAGGTTTACGGGATTTGACCCCTATATCAACAATCCAAATCCCTTCATTGTGTTCTCCTATAACAATAACAATTTCATCAACAATGGTACCACTGTGAAATTATTTTGGCATCTTAATGAATGGTTCATCCTCCTTGAAATATTCATCCAACCCTTTAGTGGTTTTGGAAATAACTGAATAATTGACTAGTTTTACATTTCTGGATATAGAACATTAAACACTTGTTCAACCTATCATGCCTATATAAATGGTTCGCCATTGTAACCATCCTTACAAAAATCATCATTCATGAATCCCAACACATATATTTTAACAATAAACGTGATTTCAACCCACTATCATTGAAAAATAGGCACTTTGTAGTTTGTATAATCCCACTCCCATATTTTTATGTTGTTTCAAATGTATTAAATATTCTCAAAAATATGATTTCAATCCTTATCACCAGAAACATGCATCACATTAGCCACATGTGTAACTCTACCATTCTTCATGTGGTTGTCTTTATTATTTTCATTAGTATAGAATGTATCGCATTTAATTACATAATAATTATTTGATAGTACATACACACTTGTAAGTCCAACTAGAGGTATAAGTCATTTTGATATTGTGTCTCAATTTTCATCTGAATCCATAAATATATATTTTGGAAACCATGTTATACATTGTTGATTATATGTATTTGATATCCATTTTTCAACCCCGAATGGATTAAAATACCCAATAATTTAAATGTGGGTTTGAAAATATGGGTCAACCTCTAAGCTATTTTCTAAAACCTAAATGTGGGACTGCTCCTGATTAATACTATTGATTGTGACAAAAACAATTCTAAAAATTACTTCACCTAAATGCTTCCCAGTTTGATGATATTTCAATAGATGAATGATTTCCAAACCGGAATGGTATTCGGTATAAAATTCCATGGCTTCCTCAACAATATGTCACTCTTGAATAAAACCCTCTACATGACTTTGATTTCTTACACATGCTCTCAAAATCATCTTAAATATTTCAATGGGGTGCACCCACCTATATTGTACAGGACCACATAGTTGAATCTCCCTCACCATGTGAATCATCAAATAAACCTTCATACCAAATAATTTCTGGAGGAATAACATTTCCAATTAAATTAATATGATGTAAATTTACCATTAATACTCATAAATATCATGGGGATTATATCTTTGTTCCATATATAATTGATGTAGAAACAAATCTTTGTTAATTTATGATAGACATTCTTGGAAAGAATTAAATATAATTCTATAGGAATTTCATCTTGCCTAAAAATGTGGCAGTCAAGTGATTTTGGAAACATTATCTATAAATAATTAATTAACTCAATGTTATTGATATTCAATTAATAACCCTATAGAAACAATACGTCATTCAGGATGTTTAAAAACTAATATATCTCATTCTTGTAAAGAGTGTAAGCAGTTGCAGGAAGAAAATTTAGTTTTTCACCCCTCACGAGTGCCACATGTTCTTGTGTTTCCCTTTTCAACCATATACATACTACCCATAATTCCATCCATGGTATTTTTTTATTCATATAGAAATCTGCCAATGAATTTGTCTAATAAATTTATTTCAACATTTGTAATATCAAGGAAGTTTCTATCATACAAAAAATTCTAGTATGGTTATTAAAAAAAGATCCCATCTTCCATCTGCTTTTGATAAGATGTTTCAAAAAAGATATACCAAAAGTAGCTTCCATATCAATTACATTATCAAACAGTTTATCACCTATTAGTGGAGGTGGTGTTTTACATTCTTATGAACATCCATCGAATGATTTCTTCTAAGATCGATAGATATGTCATTGGGGTATAATTCTGTGATGTCTTAGAAAAATGGTTTTTTTGTGAATGTTTCAACCTATTTGACTATGTACCATGTTCACATACGGGACACATATGAAATTCTTTATTTTTATATCTTGAAAAATTTCCATAAGTAGGAATTTAATTTATCATCCAACACAACATGGCTCCTAATGTGAAATATTCATTTCTATAAGAATCATACAATGTAACACCTGAATCCCACAATAATTTTAAATCCTTGATCACTGGAGCCAAAAAAACATTCATTACCATTACACAATTGTTTCAGTATGTATATAAGCATAGATATCATGATTTGGTTTTTCCATGCATAACCATGGGGGCATGATATAAAGTTAATACATAATTGGAAATGTATTGTGACTGCTTATTTGAAATAAAAGATTTACTCTATATGTAGATAACGCAAGACGAAGGTTTCTCAACTCATTTCCAAAATCAAGATACTCATGATAGATTCCCTTCGATAGTGGAGAGTCTATCAGGTGATATTGATTTGAATCTTTCTTTATTCTTTTAGTGTGGTATGTCAATTTCCCTATGGTCTCCCCACATCCATATAGGCTCTTAAACCTTGTAATGATTGGAATTTACCATACAACATTTGTAGAATCGAATTCATCATTATTTTATCTATAAAAACCACACTTTGGGAAATATCTAAGTGAATTTTCATCCTTTCGAAATAGTGTATAGTCATTCAGGTGGTAATGAATTCATTCAAAGATCACACCCATCGCACATTGCATTCATTTTGCCTCATATTCTCGGGTCGGGAACTCATTTTCTTCAAGCAGAATGTCGTTCAACACAACAAGTAATTCTGTAAAACTAGTGTCACTGCATCTATTTCCTACATTAAAATTATATAGCTTCATCAAGGCTGAAATTGATGTATATTTAGTAAAACCACCATACAAAGGAAAACTTGAAAAACCCCTTAATTGCTCAAACAATTTTGGCCAATCACGACGATTATCTCAAACTGTCCTTGTCATTTCCTCAATAAAATCAAAATCATCATTCACATTTGTAATCATGTCCTTGATATGGATTTATTCATTTTCCACACTTGTAATCATATCATATGATCTATAAAACTCATTGTTATCCTATCCACTAGCTACATTCACTTTTCCCCATTTTTATTCCAATATTTATAACATCATTCTATTTTAGGAAAGATAAAGAGATCTTCTAACTCCTCTTCAATAAGTTCTCTCGAATAACAATATACTGTACATAGAAAATGATTTTAGAAGGGTCGTATGCACAATATTTTTCTAACATGATCAATTCTTTCACACCATATTCATACTCCCGTCTCAAACAATTGGCATCCATCCATTTTTTATTCAGATCCATTCTTTTTGATTCAGTGATTTTATTATTTAAAAAATAAATACAAAACATATTGATAAAATAAAATGTTATTCATAATTTTATAAAAATATAGACATAAAAGATTATAAAAAAACTACAGTTCAATTGTCCTTTGAAAACTATTTAAAAAATTACACAAGAAATCCCAATAAAAAAACCAACTATTTACACAAATTCCCCATTAATATAACACACAATTTTTAAAACCTCAAATCATAACAATGTGTTTGCTTCCACACCATTTTTTATATTTTTTATAATTTTAATGCCTCATAATGTCGCTGATTAATGTGAATCATCAAAATTATAATTTTGACTAGTAGTCTAACTACATTCTTCACTAACATCATTATTGTCACAACATTATTGTACTGTATGTAATTATACTTTTTTTTAAACATATATTTAGAAAAATTTCCCTTATTATTCTATTAAATAATGAAATAATTCCATTTATTTTTTTTTAAACTGATCTAATTGTGAATATATGAAAATTTCATAGGCCACATTACAAAAAATCTTGATAACCAATATTAAAAAATAAAAACATATCCTCCAAATGAACTATTTTATATCAAAATAATCCTTATCGTGATCAATATGGACAATCTAACAAGTTAAACCTTTCATTTATTAAATTGAAACACCAGAATACAAATATAAATTCAGTCGAATCTTGCATAACAAATGATCAAGTGGAAGGTAAGAGGCCCACAACATGAGTCTTAGTCACCTTTTGTATATGCTTATTAAATCAATAGTACTAATTTCATATTGAAATTTGATCAATATATCCTGAATGAAATGTTATAAAAAAAAATTATAAGTGAAAAAATACTAAATAATAATAATAATAATATTAAAAAAATAAAAATATTTAAAAAACATTATGAATATGATGCATTCATATATTAAAATCTTATTATGGGGAAGATAATGGGTATGTTGATATTTTTTAATTTAAAATTTATTAATTTAAATTTATATATTATTCCTAACTATGGGTAGAAATGGATACCTAATAATAGGTTATGTGAACCGAACTGAACAGATTAAATTGAGTTCTGGTGCCTTTTAATTGGGTTTGGATAAATTCCTGGTTTCATATTGGATACCTAAGTATTAATTCAGTTGGTTTTGTGTATTAGTGAGTAAATATCTGAAAACAAAAACCCATTTCAACATATAATTATATTTTTATATATTATAATTATTCAATTTAGGTGAGGAAGTGCACAAAATAGAAGGTTGAGAAGGTATACATGTAGAAGTGGCTGGAGGTAGATCCATTTGATGTTGGACCAAGAGATAAAGGCTCATAAATCCCCTTGTGACAGATCAAAAAATTAGAATGGGATACAACACATCAGTCTACCCTCAACAGGCTCCACCTCAAGGAACCACCCTCCACCTATCATCCCAAAACACTCTTTTATTATCCCCACAAAAATTTTTATTATAAATAAAAAATATATAATAGAATAGGAAATAAAATTAAAAGTTATTAGTCATTAAATGGGAATATATTAATTGATATAGTTCATGATTGGGTAAAAATAAATGTAGTATAATAAAGAATAGGTATCCATGATCTCAAATGTGTTAGGGTTTGAATAAACCAAAAGTTATAGGTACACAACCCATTCCAATCAATATTTATAACCCAGGTGCCATTTGATTTTATGTTTTATTATTTTTTTATTCACCTTCCCAATTCATGTTTCCACCATCAATTCCTCCCTTAAAATGTTTACTAAAACCATAAAAGATATTTCATTCCATCATTCAAAAATTCAATACTTATCGGTGGAAATCAATAGTTATCTGTAGAGGCATGACTCCCACTATGTGGGCCACTACTAGGAGTCACTCCACCTCCACAAGTCATCATCACCTCCCACAACACAATTTTGTTTCTATTTCATACCCAAAAAATCCTTGGAAATCCATTTTCCTAATTCCCATCCAGTTACTCTGATATATAATCATTAATATCTAAAGCCTTATCAACACCACCTCTTTATTGTACCGTACCTACCAAACATTTTTACTACTTCGTCCAACCCATATACCCAAATCAAACCGTACATTCTAATTTTATCTTGATATATAAGTTCCCATTAAAACAAAATTGCCTTTTCTATTCTATGCCCTATAAGGGTAGTTTTATAATTATAAATAAGACTAGTTTAGCATAGTGATTAGTACCAGTTTGTATATATTGATTAAATAGAATATCATAAAAAAAATTCACATACACTTTAGATTATTGAGGAACTAATTAGCACAGATAAATGAATAATTATAAGGATTGGTTGAACTCATTTACCGATGTCTACTATTCCCCGATACCATATAATAAATTATTTTAACTAATACTTATATTTATTCATTCATCTATGTCAAATTATTTAGACTATCATAAAAAATAATTTACATACACATTAGATAATTGATGAAATAATTAGGTATAGATTATTGATTGATAATATTTTTTGGTTGAAATCATTTATTAAATGGTTTTGAGGAATAGTTGACATGGTTATTTTGAGAATAATTTAGAATACATTATCTAGTTTTTTTTAACATTCATGAGAACTAGTGTGAGGTAAATATTTTATTTTATGTTTCATGACACTTCATTAATTGTAGAAAGATTATATAGGAATAAAAACAACTTATGGAATCTTCATTTTATGATCTGATGAATCTGATCATATAAGAAGTTAGTCAGTCTCAATTATATTAATTTTTTTTAAAAAATTCAATTACAAATCTTGAGAAACTATATGATTATTTACCATAATTAACAAATATGTTCACATAATCAAGAAAAATAATATCACAAAATCTTTTAGAGAGGATATTATCACAAATAATTTATTATTAATATAAAATGATGAATTATATCCCTTGGATAATTCATTAATTATTTAAAATTTGAATCAATTAGGACTCTACTATTGGTTTATCATCATTGATGTAAATAAAGTAAACTATAATTATTATAGGTGTATCCAAACATTTTCCATGAATCATGGATTATTGATGCTTATATTATGGGTACCACAATAGAGGAATCGATAACCATGTGTTATTCACTCTCGATGATAAAAGGAAAATATCTATTTTTCTACATATCATGAGTGGGATCTACAGAGTTTTCTTCCATCGACCTTGTGACCATTATTTAGATGATTATCTAGAGTGATTTTCAATTCTACAAAAAAATC
This sequence comes from Viscum album, assembly GCA_963277665.1. Taxonomy (NCBI): domain Eukaryota; kingdom Viridiplantae; phylum Streptophyta; class Magnoliopsida; order Santalales; family Viscaceae; genus Viscum; species Viscum album. The sequence goes on from OY728151.1 coordinate 1,424,536,128, forward strand.
TCATGACACAAAATATGTTATATAACTGCATATATACACATTGGCTTAAAAAATATGAAATTTAAAAAATTTCATGTAAAACCATACAATATTTTTTATAGTTCATTCTAAAATGAATTTGATGTTTTTATTTTGAGTGTAGATTATTTCTAGAACCATGAATCAAAATGATATTATGAGATCTTAAATGTAATTAAAAAGTTTTTGGACCCAATATGAGCTTTGGTAGAGGGAATGGGATGATGTGATATAAAATTGTAGTAATATCCCATTCTCATAATGATTATTCTATTCCTATCCTAAATTTACCATGCTATGATAGAGAGTAACTTTTTCTTAGTTGTTCAGAACGTAAATTCCATTATCATAAAATGAATGTTTTCAAGGAGGAATTGTTGATAGGGGACATCATGAAACAAACTTTTATTTTATGATATATTTTATTTTTAAATAAATTAAATCTACTAAATAGCTTGAGATTACCATGATTCTATGTTTAAATGAAATATGATGGTCTATTTAACATTATTATTTAAACATTGCTATTATAACCTAGATATTAAGATGGTGGGTGTGAATAAAACAATATATATAATAAAAAAACTATGGTTTAAAAATATATAAAATAAATTCACTGTTTATCTATTTATTAAAAATAAAATAATCACAATTTCAATGAAAAAGAAATGTTTTTGGAAGATTATTATTTCTTTAAGAGTCTGTTTAGATGCACTTTGTACAAATAATTAAAAATTAATTTTTAATACTATCAAAAAATTTATTTTAAAAAATATCATTCATTAAATAATCAAATTGAAGTTATCGTAGAGGGACATTTTGAGATTTTTCAAAAAGATCCAATTTTCAATGAATAGTGATAAATAATGATTTTATTGGAAATTATCTTGTCATTTAATGAATATAAAAGAAAAATTTTATGTTTCCATGATTTTACTTTTTAATTTAGTAAAATTATATATTTAATAATTCAAATTATTTCATTTAAAAAAATTTAATATAAAATTGTTTTAATAAATATATTTTCAAATTTCCAGTGTTTTTCTTTTTGAAATCCATTTTTTACACGTTTGTGGGTTAAATTTTAATCTAAATTCTACCATAAATATGAGTAGAAATTCTAAGAAAATTATTATATATATTTATTAATCATAATTTATATTATCTAATATGGTATTCTTAATTTTCTACCATAATTAATAGTGAAAATAGTAAATATTATTTATCCCTATGAAGGTTAACAAGGGATTACCAAGGGGTTAAACGAGAATGATATGGGTTAATAATTTCCAAAAACATGTCTAATTAATATTATATGATAAAAATTGGACCTTTTATCTTATAGGATTCTAAAATGGTCCATGATGGTGACTTTTTCCTAGATAAAAACATTGGTGGAAATCAATCATTTCAAAAATTCCATGTGTCTCCTCTCCCTAACTTATAAGAGGCCACCCACTATATTATCCATTACATACATACAACACCCTATAATCAAGAAAATACTTGACCAAATAAATTCCCTAATTCCATCCCTTCATCCAATTTTTTTTTCATAAATACATCCAAAGAAGGATTTTGGTTAAAACCTAATGATGTTGTTCGAAGAATATGTGTTGTTCTTAACCAATCATTTTATTTTTTTCTTAATCCAACTCATTCAAGTATTATTAAATTATTATGATATAATGACAAAAATACAATAATTATACATATATTTTGTTATAATAAGGTAATGTCATAAAAATATATTCTCCTCCCTCAAATGGGAAAGAAAATCGTTGATCGTGTGTACAACAGCCTACCACCTCAAGAACCGATGTAATTTTTTTTCATCACCACTTCACATAGATGGATATAATGATGTATCTGATGTTTATATGTGTTTTTTAGTAATCATTTATATATAATTATAATTTAATTTATACCTTCTTTCATACTATTATATAGAGAACACGAAAACATCACTCATGTGTACCGAGGACTACCACTTTATGAAATGATGTGATTCAGTTGTCACTGAATTCATATATAGAACGTAATAACTAGTACTTTTATGATTATATAAGATATTAATGATATATTAACCATTTTTTAAAATACATATATCATATACGTTCCAAACTGGTCATCCGTTGAATAAATTTTAATTTGTTCTCTGTGTACGATGGACTACCGTCTCATAAAGTAATATTTTTTAAAATAAATAATAGGGCTGGTAAATTTAAGTGAATTTAATTCACTAATATTTTATTTATGATATAATAAAAAATCTGTAAACATAAAAAACCACACAACTTCATTACATCAAGATAATCAATAAAATGAAAACCTTACTCATGCATATGTATGTCTTGCCGTCTCCATGATTGTAATTTAATTCATTTTTAAAAATCATATTTCATAGTTGGTGTAAAATGTAAAATTTTTATTAAAATAATTATTTTTATGTAATTATTACCCTTATATATATTATTACATAAAATAATCTATTATCTTATTCTATTTAGAAATATGTTTTTTTAGAAAAAGAGACATTTATTTTCAGAACACCAGATGTGAAATTAATTGGTTATGTTATTTAATAATACATGATAAAAATTAAAATAACAAGAATAATAAAAATAATAAAGGTTATTAACAAAATAAATAATAACTTTAGTTTATTATTTTGGGGGATAAAGAATTCACATTACAAATCAGGCATTGGGTATGGGAACATTCCATCCCACCCTTTTGATCCGGTTATGACTATTATTTTTCAAAATATCTTTATATCTCCATTTAATGATATATGATTAAATAAATTCCATATATATTTGTATCTCACATGTATTCCACGAATATTTTTCCTTCCATTTATAGTGTAAAAACTAAACAATTTCTTTCTCACAAATGTATTCTTTAAGTAATCTCTTTTTATAGTGTTATGAGGAATGATTATGTATCCCATATAATACCATGGGTAATTTTAATATTCATTCCATTATATTTATATACTAATGTGGAATTAATATGAATGGACATGAAATGAATGTGATCTATGGTCCTAGAATTAAATATCCCTCCAATGAATTGGGTAATGTTTAGTCTCCTAAGACATCATGTATGGGACTACAGAGTAAACACAATCCATGATGAGACTATATCTACTATGTGAATATGTCTTATATGTTTTAATTAAATTATATTGTGACATATTTTATGTTGTTTCCAAATTCCTATATTTTCATAATCATATAATACCATGATCTTTACATTATGTTTCAATTTATTACTCATGGTTCATCTACTTTATGATATTATGTCATACCATTGACTAACATGTTATGACTCCAGGTCATATTTGTTACCTTACATGGATTATTTATCTCACATATTTTATTCATGTATTCCACATTTTATAAAATGAATTTTTGAGTGATTAAATGGAATTTGGATCTCACAATGTAAAAAAATAAGGACCCAATGTTTTTTATCCTTCTAGGTAATAAGAACCAACTCTTCCAATGAAAACAGCCCATATGATACTTATGTTGTAATTATTGGATATTTATAGTTTACAACCAAGTATATAAATTGTTTAAAAGTCATGGGTTTCAATAATTCAATCTTTTTTTGGTTGGGGTAGATCTATTTTAAGGGTATTTTTCATTTATACATGGTTAATTTATCTAATGCTCCCAACTCCCATTCCTCTCCTTTATCCCATCTTCATAGGGGAGATATCATGACGTGATTTTATAGAATATTTTATATTGAGTATCTATTACTTATTCTATTTATCATCCCCATAGATTTTGAGAAATTTATATCTAATTTTGGTTATATTTTTTAACGATTTTTACCACTGCATGGCTTACATATTCCAATAAATGGCGGTTTTTCACTGTTTTAATAGAGGAGTTATAGAGATAATGTATATATCTCACTATATATCATTTCGGTAGAGTTATGTCCCTATTATTACATTTCATGGATTTTTTATAAATATTAAATCATTTTAAATTTATATTAGTTAAGATTGTGTTTTTCCCAGGATAGTGTTTAGGTGACGTTATAGATCATTATAATTTAAATTGTTCTCTTTTTGTGTGATGAGGGAAATTGGTGATATTTGAGTTATTATACCAATTTAAATTAATGTTTTTAATAAATTATCTAATGTTATAATTAATTTTTTGGTGATTCCAGAGTTGATATATGGTATTGGTTGGATTTAATATGTTTGGATGAACATGGATGGGTCTGAGTGAGGTTAGATGACAGTGTCCTCTAAATGGAGTAACTCTATGGTAACGGTAGGTGGTCTATTTAACAGAACACATTTGTATTATGCATTTTTCTTTTTGGAATGTGATTTGTGTTGTCTCAAAACTATGGTATTCCAAAAATTGTAATTAAATAAAATATTTAATAACAAATAAATGGATAGGGTTAAAAATTAAATGTTGACAATGCCTAAAATGAACCTTGGGAACTAGTTGGATTTTAAATCCATCGATATTCATAGACAAATTAAAATTGAATTACTATTGACACATAGAATAAGGGGATTAAAGAGAATTTATTGAAATAAATGATCACTGTAGACCTTTAATTTCTTCTCAAAGATCGCTTGAGTGGGGGTGTGAATTTAAATGAAAACAGTGGTTTAGATGTGATTCCCCAGGGAAAGGATACTGTAGGGACCTTTTGGTATATGTGAATTATGACTTGAGTTTGATAGCCTAGGTATTGTCCTTTTGAGAACATTGACAGTCCTTAATGTTGAGGTCTATTGATATGGATATGGGGAGAGTTTTTCTCCCTCACTGATCTGTGATTACAATGTTTGGTATACTTAGTGTACATTGATAGATGGGCTGGGTGTTTGAAAATACCTAGAGTGACTTCTATGAAGAAAATATGATGAATTCCATCTCTGTTATAAGACATTACCAATAGACCAATGAGGTCACGATAAGAATTTTACTATGTTATCATCTGTTGTTCCTGTTATGTTGACATGTTTTTTTCTAGATATATAGTAAAGTTAAGGGTACCTGAAAAGGGTTTCATAGTTATAATGATAAATTAGGGACATCAAATTGTTCTACAGGGATATATTCACCTTTTAGAGGGTTCATGATGGGATGGGTAGTGATTGTAATTAGTTTCATTGTAGATCTTGAATTGATGATAAAGAAATAGTGATGCAATATTAGCCATTAATTGACTAGGATTACCATATAGGAATCGTTATGGAGCTTAATAATTTGCGATTTTATGGTATTTAATCATTATGTTTAGTGATCATGGTAGATATTACTAGATTAATTAGCATTATCCCTCTTAGAATTGACTATTTAAAACAATATATTTCTATATTTCCTATGTTTATCCCCATGGAATCCGATGTGGATCCCAATACTATTACCGCATTTCCTATAGTTATATCCCTAGGAATTTGTCATAGAAATTTATAATGATATTATATTTACAATGGTCATACCCCTAGGAATAAATTTTTCATCATGATAAAATTACTATATTTTAATGCTTTATCCCCCTATGAATTGGTTGTAGAGCGTGAAACTATAATTGTGTTACTTATGGTCATCCCTGAAGGAATATACTCTGATGTATGATACTATTATTTTATTTCCTTGGTTCATCCCCATGGGAATTGGTCTAGTCAATTTTTTCTATGGATCACCAATGATTATTTCATAGGGATCATCTTAGATCCTGATTACTGAGGTTCCTCAAGGATTACATCTGAGGGATAAATGATGACACTAGATGAATATTGATCTCCTATGATTAAATCATTTTGAGAACCATTTACCCTGATTCATTATACTTTCATATGTATTTATCCAAGAAATATTTAATGGGGATAATAGTTTTGGAAAAAATATCATTAAATAATTAGAGACACACTGGAATTAGCTTAATTATCCTTGGGATGATCAAGTGTTTCATGGTTAAATGTAGGAATTGATGGATGTTATTTTATTTATGTATCCGTAGTTATTTTATTTATCACTTCTGTTAATCATACCACATGTACATGAACTAAATATACTGGTTATGTATAGGAATACATTGGTGTTCACTCACAATTTTGTACTCACACACAAATCAAGTAGCGATGGAACATTGGATCCTATGAAGTCTTCACTTATCAAAAGTCCAGGTAGAGTAGATGGATAAAGTAAATGGAATGAGTAGGATTCCTCAGATGATATTACAGATCTTCATGAGTTGATTATCACGGGTGGTAGTATATCCTAAAATTCTTTTATTATTTTTTTTATTCTGTATAGTTGATCATCCCAAAAGGTGATCAACAATTGTATATCTCTATGATAACATTTCTATATGACTACCTTCTTCATTTCATTTGTTATTTATTCATTTATTATAAATTATATATACTCAGAATTATATTTATTTTATATGGAAGATGATTGGTCATTTAATAGAATATTCCACACTCGAATATGGGTGTATAATCGACCCATGATTACACCCAATACACTTGTTTCTAGTTGATAACCTCTAGCTTATAAGGAGGACTGTATATTGTCTTGTGGTGACTCCTCTACTTCTCACCATTTAGGGGATTTAGAGTAGGGGGAACATTAAAAAAATTTATCATTTTTTATAATTTATTTATATCATTGAGTTTAAATTTTTTTTTCTTTCATCTACGTAAGATGCTAAACATGTGACATACGAATGTATTGAAAATTATGATGTCTATCAGGGAGGTGAATCACAAACACATTTATTCGTAATAATTCTTAGTTACAAGAGATATTGGATTAATATTTTTGGTATGATATTTTATAGAAGTATGATTTCACATAATATGATTCATTGGTGTTTCAATAGTTTTGAATTATCAGTTTTTTTGATCTTCTCTAGTTTCTAAGAATCTATTTAAATTATTTAATTTTATAAAATAGGATTAAAATGAAATTCAAATTCAAATTTTGGTTGATTTTTCTAATGATGTCAAATGGGTTGTTTAATGTGCCTAAAACATTTAATATTTTTGTTTCCCAAAAAATTTATTTTGGATTCAAAATAGTTTGACCACATTTTATTTTTCTTCTAATGATAGTTCAAGTGGATCCTTGTTTATATGCTCGATTATTATTTATACAAGAAACCCCATTAGTGTATAGTATTTATAGTGACTCTAGTTGGTTGGTATAATAATATTAATCCCTTTAAATTGACCCCTTTTGGGAAATTATTATATAGGTTCTTGAAATAAAATATTTATTTTTATGTAAAGTTCCAATAAGAAACTATTCTGATTTTTCATGTATAGATTTTTTTTTTGGAATTATATATTGAACCATCTAACTTTGAGATAACCATTAATTATCATGGTAGAATAATTTTATTATAAATTTTTTTGTGTGACTGTGATCCATAAGGTGTTCAATCTTGTTTTTGGAGGCCTAGGGAGGATCATCCTAACATCATGGTTCCCATGTGGGTGGGGGGGGGGGGTATCCCTGTTTTTAGACTCCCCATAAGAATAAGCTCACTAGTACTCAAATTAGATGTCATTTGATTTCTAATATGTATACATAATTGCAAGAACCTTAGAGTGGGTAATTTGGAATCTGTTTTTTTATTTTGATATTGGATCTTAGAGGCGATTCATGTGAGTTATGGCCTACGTGAGATATAATGTATCTATTTGGTGGGTGAGCCAAGTTATCTATGATAGGGCTCATGAAAAGGGTGATATGGGTATTATTATATCTATTGTGTTATAAAAGTGTAACCCATGACCTGGATTGTCCTGGTCTTGTGTGTTCCTTAGTTATATGAAACATTGGTAGAAACATCAGGTTGTTATCGATGCACACAAGGTGATTTTGTAATTCAAGATATAATTAACAATAGGTGTTTGCTACTAATGTTTGGTTTTGGAGGGTTGGATTATTTGAGTGACATACACTATTGGGTCGGATGTAAATAATGATGAAGATTCTCAAATAAAATAGTGGTGAATTGTATTTTTAAAAAAACTTTCGTTTTTAACCTTTAGGAAAACTATGTTTAACAATGTTAAATAAGTTAAATTCACAACACCTCTTTCAGTTCAATAAACATTCTAGGATCTGGAAATGTGATTTAGGAATATAAAATTAAGGAATGATTATAATGAAAATATTCTACCTTAAAGCATATAGAATCTCTAATATTAGAATAAATAAAATAATAAGAAATTATAAGAAGGTAATAATTTCTTCCATTATAAAAATAAAATGAAAATAAACCTGAAAAAAAACAAGTAACATATATGAAATATTTTTACCCAAAGAGTAGGGTATCCAACAACCTTGGATAAAGGTTCGCTAATTTATACATTCATTAACGTCTGTCTTACCCACACCAGGGTAATCCCTTGATAGGAATATTGGAATCTATCTAGCTATCCCCGCAAGCCCTCAAACTATAAGGTAGTCGACACCTCTTTCTTCCTATCCCCAGAAGTACTCAATTGTACACAACAACAATTGGAGTCACATGAATCAATCTAAACTAAATGATCTTTACACACAAAGCATGAGAGTCACTCTCTCTATAAATCACTTCAACAATATGTGGTCTCGAGATCTCAAGAACTATATTGAGCTAATTCCAAAGAGCTCCAATTTATAGGGACTTCTCCAATGGTCAGATCCTCCTCCAATGGTTATATTATTCATTGAATTTCAGAGGGACCTGTACACATTTCACTCAACCAACAGTTAGATTGAAATAGATTGTACGACATCGTTTCAACACATGTGTATGTGTAGGAAAAATAAGTTTTCTAATTTTTTTTAGAGTCTATGAAAAAATAATATTCAGAATATGATAAAAAATTCTATGTCTATAATACATTGATATTCAGATTTTGTTTTACCAATAATTCGGAGTCTGAATTCTTTTGTTTTTGGAGTCTGAATTTCAATGCATTCGGAATCTGAATTCATAGATATTAGGAGTCAAAATAATGCCGAATTTGGATTGTGAATTTTGAGGAATTCAGAGTTTGAATTTCAATGAATTAAGATTCTGAATATTCGATATTTCATATTCTGAATTTCATAGAATTAATTTTCCAAATTTTAGAGAATTTGTAGCCTAAAATTCAGAGAATTCAGAGCCTGAATTTTAGAGAATTTGATGTATAAATTTTTTATAATTCAGAACATTAATTTCAGATAATTTTGAACCAGACTTTGGAACCAAAAAACAAAATATTCAATATCAACGTATCTATATAATTATGAGGTTTTAGAATGTGAAACCAAATTTTATACATAGAAATGAAATGAGTTAGATATAGAGAGACTATAAAATGAACAATTAGAACATAGTTAAGGATACAATTTCCTTGGAGAATGAAAATTTTCCTTATTAATATAATACATTGGGAAAAAATAATTTTCCTCAATAATGAGTGTTTGTGATTTTCAAATCATATGGGATTGGAAAAGTCATAAGGAAACATTATTGACTCAACAATATCCACATTTTTGGAAATCACAATCATCCTTATGGAAAAGAATATAAAGACATTGAATTTTCCATTACGAGCTTAAGAGAAAAATGTATCTCCAATTACATATGGATCACAATGAATATGACTAACACCCCATTAGGTTTTTAAATATATAATGATCATATTCTCAAATTCTTTAAAGAGACTATTCATTTACTTTCATAAGTAAATCTTCTTTGAGTAAGCTCACCTTTAGACAGACTCCCCCATACTTAGGGAATTTTATTCTTTAGATAGTATTCTTTTTATATCATTCCAATCTCCCTCTTTGTGATTTCCAAAAAGGAATAAAGATAATGGAAAAATGAATGATACCTGAAATATTTATACTATAGATAAGAACATATAAAGAACAACCAAAATATTATTATGATAGGAAAAACTTTTACAAGGAAGAAAATACAAAAAAAAGATCAGATTTGGTAATAATTATCCTTCTTTCTCTTTCGGTATCAACAACATTACAATTGTTTTTATATTCTTATGCTCCTTGTGATCCTCTTCAACAAGCTTGAGAAACTGGTCATGATCTCCATTTTTCTTCACCAAGTCTTTAATATTTTCTTCCCGAGCCTTTTAAATTTCTACATGAGATTTCAAAAGATCTTCTTTCTTGCTGAGCTTTTATTTGATCTCAATTCTGAGATTCCATTCACTTTTCCAATTCATAGCCATGAAATTATGCTTCCCATTCAAGTCTTTGACTTCCTACTTTTGGGTTGTTTGTTTAAGATATAGATTTTCCTCATAACTTTTGGATTGAAAATTGAACTTTCCATATTCTATGTTAAAATCATCCATTACACTTTTCGGAAGATCATCATGGTTCTCATCTATTTGATTTATTTCCCTTGACCACATTATTATTTCCTTGAATGATCTTTTTTGAGCTTCATATCTAGTTAAGATGGGTTTGAAATGGCCCTCAGGCCTGAAAAACATATCCATAAGCATGGTAACTGAATCCGATTTTTGTTTAAACAAGTGTGGAAGGATCTGGAACCTCATGTCTATACTTGGAAACAAGGGAATGGTGTCAACCATCTTCTTCAAAGACTGTACTACGAAGTTATTTATAAGAGAGGATGATTCAGAATCTGATTGTTTGTTTGGGGAGGATTCGTTTTCTATTTCTTAAGCTTTTCTCTTCGATGAACCACCAATAGTTCTCTATGACACTATAGATTTCCTAGGTGTATCAACCAACAACTCTATTCCATTATCATAAATTTGACTTATTTCACCTACATTTGGTGACTCAAGTTCACTATCTGATAGTTGATCTATTTTATCTTCCTCAATATTTTCTTTCTCAACATCTGTCACAAGATCATTTGGCTGAACAATGTCATGATTGTTGATTTATTCATCGGATGTCTTATTCACTTCTTCCTATCCCTTTTCTTCTTTTTCTGTGGTAGCATGTTTTTACGATTCAACTTGAGGAGTCCTGATCGATAACATTTCAGAGGGACTTTACTTCTCAGGATATTCTTCCACTTGTCTTATGACATCATCAGTGTCATCTCCTTATACATATTATTCTTCATCATCAACTTCCACTACCTCTTAATTAACTATTTCTTATTCTTTTTTTGGTATCGAAATCACCATCTTTTTCCCCAGAGTCTTTGGGAGTGATTCATGGAAAAACTATTCGTGTACAAGGATTGGTTTTTAAGATTTATCAGCATCCTTGAAAAGATATTGAATAATCTATGCATCAGGCAATTTATTCTTTTTCTTCATTTATTTCTCTTGGTTCTGAAGATACTCGGCAACCTTAAACTTTAATTCCGTTTCCTTAGTGGGGTCCAAGAAAAAACTAGGCTCTCATTCCTTCGAAATCATCTTTTATTATCTACACATAATAACCACTTCATCCAGATAAGTCTTTTGATTATTTGGTTTAGATGGTGCTGATTGAGTTTCTTTAATAGAAGAATATTTTTCTTTCTATTCTGGTTCCTTCACATTTCTCTTCTTACCTCCTTTCTGGGATGTCACATCCTGTTTCGTTGAAAGAGATTCGATTTGGCATCAAGAAAATCATAAAATTCTTTGGATTCACTGGAAAAATTAACCTTCATTATTATATGGGTGTCATAACTAAGAAACATGAATTTTATATTACATGTAATAGAACTACATGGGATTTTAAACGATTCTAGACAAATGAAAATAATCTGGGAGATAATAACTGGATACATGATAATTTGCAATTTGAGACTCCCAATATGAAAATAATCAATTTTAATTAAGACATACTTCACCAATTTATTCTTTTTGTGATTCACCAAAAATTTCTATGGCATAAAATTCACTCTTCTTCAAGGTATCCATATTTCATTTTCTCGGAATGAGAAATTCCTGAATCCATAGTTGAAGAATCCATAAATTTGTAGTGAGATAGATAATCTTCAGAGTCTTCACCATTGATAAACCAATGCACTCTAAATCCTTTACCTTATTAAATGATCGAATAACTTATGGTAGATTGTTGGTATAACATTCGGCTTCACCCTCATACAAAATTCCAATTATGCATGAAACCTTAGTGTAAAAGAGAGAATATGACATTCCATACCTCTTAAATGAAAACGTGTCTCTAACTCCATCATTGAAGAAGCCTATAGATTCATATAATTCTACCAACACCTATGGATAAACCGGATCCTCTTCTTTTCTTTTGGGTACACAAAACCGTTCAGCTTGATATTCTTTGAAATAATAGAATCATGCATGGAAATGAAGTTCGGATCAACTATAATTTCTATACATATCTGCCATTCAGATAATTTTTTACTAAAGACATTTTGTTCTGTGGAGAAGCTTCTAAAATCCATTGGAATTGAGGAAAACAAGAAGATTCAGAATGGCCTCAAGTAGATGGGCAGAACATCAGCACACCAAGTCATTGAAAACTGATGTGGCATAACCATCAGGGTAGTCATAATATAGTCATTTGAGGCACTGATTCATCTTCCTTGATTTATATAATGGTTTAAATACTATTTATCATATCTAATGGTTGAGGTGATAGTTGAAGAAAAAATTTGGTAGGTTCTTTTATTTTGAGTTTTTATATGGTAAAACATTCGAATTTAAGGAAAAGTGAATCTGAATGATTTAAATCAATATGAATGATAAAAACATGTAAATTTGGATTATGAAAATTTATGTATGGAAAAATAACTTATGGATTTCTAGGAATATAATATGTAATAAGGAAAATTATTCTTTAAGAACATTAGATTCTAAATGAAATTTAAAAAAAAATTACTATGAAGAAATAATGATTATAGAAAAAAAATTGATTACTAAAAAAATTCATTAGAGAAGAAAATGTACTCCCCCTATGAGAAAGAGTTTCTTAATGTAAATAATTTGGTTTTAGAAAAAATATAATATGGAATATTACCTTACGGTTATCATTCCAAGATATTGTTTAATGTATTAAAATCTATCAGAGCATAAGGATTTTGTAAAAATATCAAAAAGATGATCTTGTATTCACTTTAATTGTAGAATGAATTCTCCATTAAGTGTGTGATCCCTAATTGATTCCAAATATATATGTGTTTTGAATGGGATCGATGTGTAGTGTTTTTTCTTAGGTAAATAAATCTAGTTTTATCACACAATATTTCTATTTTGGAAAAACTCATGCCATAGTCTGTGAGTGTGTGTTTCATCGATAGTACTTGAGCACAATAACTTCCAACTTCTAAATATTCAGATTTAGCAGTGGAAAGTGCTAATGTGTGTTTCTTATTGCATGACCATGAAACTATTGAAACATTTAATAAATGAGAAGTTCCAGACTTAAATTTCTTATCCATTTTACACCCACAATAGTCAACATCCAAAGAACATTTTAACACAAAATCTTTTCTAGAACTATAAAAGAGTCCTAAATCCATAGTTTCCTTTAAATAGAGAAAAAATCACTTCACTCCCTTTAAATGGGATTCCTTAAGATTGGATTTATATCTTAAACATAAGCATACTACAAACATTTTGTCTAGACATATGGCTGTCAAGTATAGTAATCTTCCAACCATACCTTAAAATGATGTTTGATCTACTAGTTTCCCAGCTTCACCAAGATCAATATAATTTGAGGTACCAATGGGAGTATTTATACTCGTAGTGTTTTCATATCCTATATTTTTAAGAATATCATTAATATACATATGTTGAGATATTTATGTTCCCTCTAATTTTTGAGAAAAGTGAAATCCTTGAAAAAAATTATAACTCACCCATCATACACTTTTTAAACTCATATTTCTTTATATTCAGAAATGAATTAGTCAAATATTGATGAGTTGAACCAAATATAATTTCATAAACATAAATTTGTACTATAAGAACATTTTTTATCTTTTATTATAAAAAGAGTTAGATCATCATATCCCTTAACATAGTTGTTTTGAAGAAAAAATCATCTTATCTTATCTTACTATGATCTAGGGGCTTTTTTAAGTCCATATAAATAATTGGTAGGTTTGAAGAAATGTTTAGGATATTTTGTGTCTTCAAATCCAGGAGGTTGTTTAACAAAAAATTCCTCTTGAACATATTCTTTATGGAAATCTCATTTTATATCCATTTTAAAAATTTTGAAATTAAAAAATGATTCAAAGGCAATTAGAATGAGAATAGATTCATGTCTAGCTACTGGAGCATACATTTCATCATAATCTATTTTTTATTTTTGATTATAGCCTTTAGAAAATAATCTATAATTATTTTCAAAATGATTCCATTTTAATCATACTTATTTATGAAAACCCATTTTACTCCAAGAATAGATGTTTCCTTAGGTCTTTTATCCAAGGTCCATACTTTATTCCTTTCGAATTCATTTAGCTCATCTTGCATGGATTTAATCAAATCATCATCATATAATGCTTCATCAGTTTGTTTTGGATAAAATAGGTATAGGAATGATAGATATTTGACTTCATTTTTGAAGTAACTTCTAGTCCTTATAGGTTGATTTACATCACCAATGATACTATCACTGGGCTGATTCTTCAGAAACAACTGATTTGGGTCTGGTAATATTTTTTCTTCAACATATGCTAAGAAATATTCTAGGGTAAATAATTCAGAAATAATTTCTTGAGCTTTTTCATTATCAGATGTATTTTCTATCAAGGGTTGATAATCAGTTTGTGAAAACAGATCTGACGATTTAGGTTGAGGTTGTTTAAAAACAAATGGATCATTTTCATCACATTTTTCATGCACTGTTTCTTCAATATTAAAAGTAATTTTTATTAAAATCTCTATAATCCTTATAAGTTTTGGAGTAGCCTAAGAAAATTCATTCTTTAGATTTGGGTGAGATTTTTTTAAAATTATCTTTGGTATTCAGAATGAATACATTGAAAACAAATAATTTGTAGTTGGAATGTCTAGATTTTCTACCATTCCAAAATTCATAAGGGGTTTTATTAAGTATATGTATAATTATAACTTAGATTATTGTATAACAGGAAGCACATATTTCTTCATCCCAGAAGATTTTAGCTATATATTATTCACTCAACATTATTCTAGTTATCTCTTGAAGAATTTGACTTCTTCTTTCATCAACACCATTCATTTGAGTAGTTCTTGGATCTAAAAAGTAATGAGCAATACCTTTTCTACTACAAATGTTTCAAAATCATAATTTTTAAATTCTCCTCTATGATCACTGTGAATAATTATTAATGGATGTTTTTTTATCATTTTTAACTTGGGCTATAACATTTTTGAAACATGAAATGGCTTCAGATTTGTTTTCTAGAAAATAGACCCAAGTGAATATAGTGTAATCATCAACTATGACAGATACATAATGCTCGCCTCCAATGATTACAATTTGTGTTGGTCTAAAAAGATCCATATTCAGTAAATGTAATTCATTAGAATTTGAGAGGTCATCAAATGATTTAAAACAAGATTTAGGTTGCTTTCCATAATGACAAGTATCACATTCTTGTAATGAAAAAAATCCAAGCTCTGTTAGATCCTTACCTAGTCATTTCTTTAAGATTTTTCATAGGTTCCTATGTTTAAAATGTACTAAACTTCTATTCCATAACCAATATTGATCTTCCATTTCTCTAAGGTAAGGAATATCATGGCTCCTAAGGTGTTCTATGTTTATTTTATATACATTCTCTTACATAAGGGAAGAAGGAATAAAATCATCCATGGAATTGAGTACTAATCACTTGTCATTACTGAAATTCACAATGTATCCTTCATTACATAATTGACATATTCTGATGAGGTTGTGCATAAGACCAATAAAAAATACTATATTTGAAATCGAAGTTCCTCCAAGAAGAATGATTTTACCTATAACAAAAATTAATCCATGAGAGTTATCTATGAATGTTAATTTTTCTCCATTCATCTTGATAATCCTTTCATTTATGTTTTTTTCACCAATCAATGCTGTGAACATCCACTATCCATGTACATGTATAGCTGTTGGTGATTTTCTTATTTTATGAAAAATAAGAGAGTTAGGCTTTTAGAATCCAAGCTTTCATGGATCCGGAAATTTCTTAATGAATAGTTTTATTTATCAACATTTTCCTAAAAAAATAATCATTATAATAACATAATTATTGTGTTTTGTTTAAGGAACATTTTTCACCCAATTTCCACAACAATAAAATTTAGTGTAGAATGAATCACTTTGAGGAAAAAATAGCTATTACTAAAAACTTTTCTATATTGGGTAAATCAAAATCCATAATGACTCCTTATTGGACAAATTTGGGAATACAACATATCAAAACTTTGTTATCCACATGTAATGTTTGACAACCACTTTCTCACAGAAAATATTTTGACATTATTTTAATAACCATGTTTTTACCTCAAAAACATTAGTTTTAGAAGTAGTGTTAGTCTCTAAAATATTTATTCCTAGAAATTAAATTTTCAATATCCTTAGAATTTTATCCTTATTATAATTAACATTCTAATGATTATTTGAAATACATTCAAAATAAAAATTTTCTTATCAATATCATTAGAAAGATCTGATACTTTTTTAATTAAAACATAAATTCAAGAATTTACCTTATCATTCTTATTCTTATGTTTATAATTTTCATTGTTAATGACTTTAGAAAACTATAAAATTCTTCAACAGAGGGTAAATTATTATTGTCTGATGAGGAAGAATCATCATATGAAGATTCATAATATTGTTCATCAGTATAATTTTCATTCAATGAAACATTGGTAATAGATTATGCATTTTTTACCTTAGCAATTAGACAATGAATTTCAACTTATAGATCGGCTAGTATACCAAGATTCTGCAGACAGGAAGATTCATTCTCTAAGGATTCATCAGATTAGTCACCCCCACTAGTACTCTAGGTTTCATTAGCTGTCAATCATGTCATTCCTTTAGTCTTGTTGTAATTCATTCCATTCCTCTCAGAATGAATTACCTTTCTATTCTTTTTCTTATGTATAGGATAATCTGGTCTTATATGCCTTTCCCTTTTGCATCCATATAAAGTGACTTAAAATTCTTTCTCGTCTTTTCATTCATTATTCTCAAATATATACAGAAAGTATTTCATTCAAACTATCTATTTCATCCATCAATCAAGCTTAGCTAGCTCATTATCATAATATTCAGTTTCACTAGATTCATATGAAATAGTAACTTTCATAGGTTTAGATTTTGTAACCCTTTTAGGAGTTTGGGATTTAGTATTATTAAAGGCTAGACATCCATTTCCATTATTCTTCTTATTCATATCATCATCTCTATTCATTCTAGTCTCATGGTGAAGAAGAGTTCCAAAAGTTTAATCAAGATTGATTTGAGATACTTTCCAATTCTCATCAATTGATATTCTCTTAGATTCCCACTCATTAGGCATGAAATCTAGAATCTTGTCCACAAGAACTTAATCATCATGACCTTTCTCACCCATAGAATTTAAACTGTTAACAATTTTTATAAAAAATTGGTTTACCTTGCATACTGGTTCTCTATACAAAATAGAATTCCATGATAATCCACTCTAAGAATAACTCTTCTAGTTTCTATAACATTGTATGTACCAAAATGAGTAACATCCACTTTCTTCTAGATACAATTTGCAACTTCAAAATATGAAATCTGAATCTATATATTTCTATTCATAGAACTAAACCAAGTATTATGTTCCTTTTAATTTTGTTGATATTATAATTCTTATTGATTTTTATTGCTTTTTAATTCCTTTTTCAGAAGCCTGTAGTCTCCAGTGATCATGAAATAGTTTTCTACTCCCGTATTTATAAAAAAATATCTTCATATGATCAATCCAGTACTTGTAATCATTCCCATGAAATATAGGTGTTCTAGTAGGATTTAGATTTCCAATCGAACTGAAATTCATTCCTTCCATTCTATAAGAAAATTTCATTTCATAGAAACATGTTAATGGAAAAAGTTTGTAAACAAGGATAAAAATTCCTAATAAAGGAAAATACATAGAACATTTGAAACATGGGAAAGAAAAAAATATATGTGAATATTAGTATTTCATTGACCCCCTTTGATACCAATTGTAGGATCGATATATTGATGAAGATTCCCAGATACAATAAGGGTTTAATTGTATGTTTTAAAAAACATTAGTATTTATCCTTAAGGAAAACTATGTTTAATAATGTTAAACAAGGTAAATTCACAATACCTATTTTTGTTCTATTGACATGATAGGTTCTGGAAAAGTGATTCTGGAAAATAAACTTACAAAAATTTTAAAACAAAAATATTAAACCTTAATGTATATAGAATATATAATATATTAGTATATAAAAGAATAAGAAAGTATAAGAAGGTTATAATTTCTTCCTTTATAAAAAATCGAAGAAACAATTATGAAACAAAACAAGTAACAAGTATGAATTTTTTTCCAAAATAGTAGGGTATCCAACAACCATGGATATAGGTCCCTCGATTTATAATTTAGATAATGTGTGTCTTACCCACAATAGAGTATGTCCTAAATATGAATATTGGAAATTGTCTTGCTATCCACATAAGCCCTCAAACGTTAAGATAATTGTCACCTCTATCTTCCAATCCCTGTAAGTCCTTGATTGTACACAGCAACAACCAGAGTCGCATGAATCTATCTGGAAATGTTATTTAGTATGCTCAAAGCATGAGAGTATCTCTCTCTAGAAATCACTTCAACATCATGTGATCTCTTGATTTCTAGAACTACATTGAGCTCATTCAAATGTGATCCTATTTATAGGAACATCTCCAATAGTCGACTCCCTCCTCCAACAGTCATATTTTTCATTGAATTTCAGAGGGACATATACATGTGTCACTCAACAAGAGATTAGTTATAAATAGATTGTATGAAATCATCTCAACACTAGAGTATGTGTAGTTAATATATGGTTTCTTAATGAAAACTATTTTTTAGAGTCTAAGAAAAAATAAAATTTAAAATCTAAGAAAAAAACATTCAGTGTTATTTGTACATAGACATTCAGATTCCTTTTTAAAATGAATTCAGAGTCTAAATTCCATGGTTTCAAGAGTCTGAATTTCAATGGATTGAGAATCTAGATTCTATGGAATTCGGAGTCTGAATTTAGAGTAATTTGGAGTCTCAATTTCAGAGAGTGTGGAGTTTTAATTTCACATAATTCACATTCTAAATTTTAGAGAATTATGAGAGTTAATTTGTGAGAATTCAAAGGATTAATTTTTGATAATTTGGAAATTTATTTCCGGGAATTATGAGTCTAAGTTTCATAGAATTCGAAGTCTGATTTATAGGGAATTTGGAACCTGAATTTCAATGAATTCAGAAACTGAATTTGTAACCTCAAAACAGAATTTTCTATATCTAAGTATCTATTGAATTATGTGGATTTAGAATGTGAAATCGAATTTTACAATTTTAAATGAAATGATTTATATATGTAGAGACTGTAAAAAGATAAATGAGAAAATAGGAAAGGTTAAAATTTCCCTGGAGAAGGAAAATATTCCTTGTTATGTTAATTCATAGGGATAACAATGTTTTACTTAGGAAAGAGTGTTTGTGATTTTCAAAGCATGGTGGAATGGAAAAGTCATAATAAAACCTTATATGCTAAAATTATTGATTGTGGATGTGATTTGGAATAAAATATATTTAATGTGTTGATGAATATAAATTTGGAAATGATTTCTATTAGAGGGAAATCTAGTGGTAGACCATCACATGACATAGATGGTTGATTTTGAATTATTTTGTTGTGAGTGATTTGGTTTTATTAATTTAATGTGAGTGGTGCATGAAAATTGTATTAGGAAAATGAAACTATATTCAATAGATTAAAAATCCGGGATAATGAGTTTGGTTATGAAGTAATGTAGGGTATGAGTGTATGCCTATTATATTTGGATAAAACTGATGTAACAGAAATGGGTAACACATAGTGCCATTATTTTTGGGTTAGTGAATGGATAGGTGCAATCTGATGAATAATAAATTGATGGATCATTATTGGTTTACCTATCAAATTTTTAATGGAAATATATGTTGTTTCCAAGGAATTAAGGTGACATAATTGTTGGTTTAGTGTCTGGGGTCGAAAGTTGATATGTGTGGCTCTAGAGGAGTGACATGCATGAGGATGAAACATGTTGATGTTTCACATTGGGAGTGTTATAAGAAAAATCATATAGTTGAGAGTTTATGATTGGTGATTTGAGTGTGTGAACCACATTATTAATTTATTTATAGTGGGTTCAATGTATAAAAATAATGCCCATCCATTAAAATTTTATGTTTCATTTTTCACACTACTGATTGGGAACAAGTGGGATGGCCATGTCCATTCATAATGATACATAATGGCAATATCGTGAGATATGATGTTATGTAAACAATGTTACAGGGGTCCTTGATATGATAGGACAGATGGTGTATGAATGATGTAGATTTTGGGTGATAGTGATTAGGTATATTTTATTAAATGTAGTTTTATTGAGAATACTTTATTTGGGATTTAGATATGTGGTTGGAAGTGTCACATACCAAATATGGTCACCACAAATATTAGTGCTAAATCTATCCCATGATAAGGACTGAATGGAATTCCCTATAACCACGATCTAGAAGAAGTGTATGGGTATTAATAGAATTGGTTTTGGAATGATTTACCAGAGTATGAAAGTGTAAAACATTAAAAACAATCAATGAAATGAATCTGAAAATTTCATGCCAAACAAGACTTAACAAAAACTGGATCTGAATACATGGTTTTATATAAAGTAAAATACATCCAAGAATAAATAAAAACAGCATCAAATCAGCCACAATGACTCCACATAACAAGGGGTCATCACCCCCCGAGTCGTCTCCACAATAGCGCACCATAGGATGGGACTAGAAACCCAAACCACATTCACCCAAGTTTTTTCATTTACCTATGTCAAAGATAATCATGTCTAATTAAACCCATGGTACGTAATTAGGTTTTGATCCTATTACCAATATGATACCACCCAATTATTACAAATATTATTAAATACTAGCTGAAAAAACACATCGTTTTAATATGTAAGGAAAAGAGGTGATAAATTACAAAAAATGAAACATTATATTGGAAATAGTTTTCCAAATAAAACATTAAGAATGATAAATTATTTAATAAGAAAATTTATCTACTTTAATTTACATCCATATAGCCCTATGACAAGGGAAAATACCACAAATACAGTGAGCACCATAACTGGTAACACCCCTAGGCGCTAGATAGTATCAGGCCCTGTGTACCTCGTACATCGGAGTAAAATATCCATGTCAAAATTCTTTCTCATGCATGATCCACTAGTAGATAACATACATATAACCTAATGGCCACAAAACATCATGAATATAGTTTAGTTAGATATTCCTTTATCTAAAATACAATGTGAAACAGGGTTAAAACCGCTCTAGATCACCAGTGTACTGGTACATATCCACCCACATAGGTACTCAGGCTTCCCCCTTTATGACCAAACAATTTAAGCATTCTGAATAAATTTATTTTAATATAAAAACACTAGTAGAGGTCCCATAAAAACAATACAGTATCTATACACACTTTATACCACATAAACACACATCAAAACATTTTGAATTTCAAAAAAAAACAACTTCTCAGAATCTCTTACTGTTTTGAAACCAAATCTCAATGAAATACCCACATTTCACACTATGTACACACTTATAGGTCCCCAAAACCAAAAACTAAGACTTATATCTTTCATTGAAACCAACAAATCACTTATAGTGCATCCCCATACGAACCAAGAAGTGATATCTTTGTAAAACATCCATTTTCACACATACATATCACGTAAAGTTCATATGCTTCACAAAAACCATTAAAATAAATTTTCATAGCAACAAAAGAAGAAAAAAAACATTAAAACATGATTTTCAGCCCTAATAAAATTCAATAAAATGAAATATGTATTTATAGGGAATCCCCAAATCAACCAATAAATGATATCTATGAAAAACCACCAATTTCAAATAAATATGGATTTTAAACCTCATTTACATTACAAATAACACTAAAAACAATATTAGCTCCAATATACAAATGATATAAACATGAAAATATTCTAATCACAGAAATATAAGTTACAAGGATTTAATACCCATGGAATCATCTACCAAAATTGTTAAAACATTGAATCCTTTGTGTGAAAATTAAATTTTTCCACAGTTGCACCTCAAGGAAGGGAGATCAGGCCTAAAAAAATATTGGATATAAGAAACCCCAAGTTAAACCATAGGTTTTAAAACCAACCCTATGGTCATTTGAGAATTCAATGAAATTGGAAGAATTTTCATGAAAAGGGGACAGACTCATAGGGAGAAACACTTACGTGAGATTGTGTGAAGTTCCTCCACTAAATCCCCCTTCCAAATAGAGATCTGATGAGGGTTTTATAGGATTTTAGGAATTTAATGGCTACTATTTTAGATGTGGGGATGAAAGGGGTGAATTATGATAAATCAATGGGTGGAAAAGTATTCATTTTTCTCATTTTTTCGTGATTCGTACATGTGTGCATGGTTTGTCAGCACAGTTTGGCAAACCATGCAAATAAAATGTGACCCCTTCTTTCTCCCCTCAAAACATCTCTCAATTCCACCAAAATTTGTGGCGGATTAGGGGGTAATTTGGGGGTATGTTAGGATAAAAATATTAGATATATATGTGCCTTTAACAAAGAACGTGGGTGTGAAAACTCTTCCAATAATGAAAATATTCCATCCCTAAAAAGTAGACTAGAGGCTTGATCATAAAACTGGAAAGGGTACTCATAATCAACCCATGAATTTTGATACATGGTCTCATGTGTATAACTAACATGATTCTAATGTACCCATACCAGAAAAATAGAATTCTTCTAAAGCACCTTCTCTTGGGATTCAACTATTTTCACTGGCCGCTCCAAAACTGACAAGTCAGGATCTATTTGCAGTTCTTCACAACTCAGCATATGGGATGGATCCAGGATGTATTTATTCGACTACGATACATTGAAGAAATCATGGATGGATATCAACTGTGAAGGTATGTCTAACCTATAATAAACCTTTCCAATAAGCTCAGTGATCTCAAAAGGGCCGACATATCACAACGTCTGCTTCCCTTGCATCCCCAACCAACAAGGGCCCAATTGAGGGTCCAAATTCCAGAATACCATGTCACCCATATAAAACTCTAGGTCTCGATACCTCTCATAAGAATATGATTTGTGAATACTATGATCTCTCAACAAGCATTTCCAGATCAATTTGACCATATGAGAAGTCTCCAGAACAATGTTTGGCCCCAACAGTGAAGTCTCACCTACCTCATCCAAACATAGGGGGGACCGACATGGAAAACCATAGGGAACCTCAAAAGGGTCCATTAGAATCCAAGATTGGAAACTATTATTATAGAAAAATTCAAGCAGTACCAAATGATTATCACATGAACCTGCAATGTCCAAAACACATGCACAGTGCATGTCCTCCAGAATCTGGTTCGCCCCTTCTATGTGACCACCCATTTGAGGATATTACATTGTCCTAATCTTGATTTTGCAACACCAAGGACTTCGGTAAGCCTTCCCAAAACAAAGAAGTGAAACACGGGTCTTTATCTGAAAAATATGATGATGGCACGCCATGGAGTCTCACATCCTTCTGAAGACACAAACATCACGACTCATCTACATTAGTTGTATCTTTGATCAGGATGAAGTGGGTTTATTGGGTTAGATGGTTGATCACCACCCAAATGGAATTATTAGCCCATGTTCTACGATTCAAACCAACAATGATGTCCATGCAAACAACTCCCCAATTCTAGGTAGGAATGGGTTTTGGTTGGAGGAAACCAAAGGGACTTTGGTGCTCCTTCTTCACCTGCTGAAATGTGTTGCATCTCGGAAAAAACTATTCTATGACTCGTCACATACCTAGACACCAAAACAATCATCACAGATAATAATACATCTTAGTTTCTCCTTGATGGTCGTCCTATAGAGTCTAGGTGGTCCCCACCATCACTACCTTCCGTAGAGCCAACAACACTGCTGAGCGTCCCTTGAAGCATAAGATGCCCTATGGAGATGACAACCAATCGTGGGATGTATCCCCAACATGAATAAACTACATTAACCATAGATAAATCTCATCATTGGGATATTCTTTCTGAATCATCTACAATATAAAAGGATTCGTCTAAACTCTCCCCATGAATTTACCATCTCTCTGCTCCCTGGTGTCCACAGGAATCTGACCAAAGAGGCCCATCAGTTTTCACTCATCAATAGACTTCCTCAATTATTTCACTAGTACCATTCTGATCAAGGCATCATCCACTACATTTTTCATACCTAGGGTATAAAAATGTTAAATTCAAACCCCTTCAATTACTCTATCCAATGGTGTTTCCTCAGATTGAGGTCCATCTATGAGAAGATATAGGCCATGATTTTGCGATTAGAGAAAACCAAAAAATTCTCCCCAAGGAGTTGGTGAGTCTAGGTCTTCAATGAATGCATCACTGCTTCCAACTCAAAGTCATGGGTCATGTAATTGTTTTCATGTGGTTGGAGTTGGTGAGAGAAATATTCCACCACATGATCATCCTACATAAGAACGCACCCAAAACTCATACCTAAAGCGTCATAATAGACCACACACCCCTTCTTAGCCTCATAAAAAATTCATACGGGGGTAGCAGTCAACTGCCGCATCAACTCCCCGAAGGATTCCTGATATTTTGGGCACCATACCAACTTCACCCATTTCTGGGTGAGGGAGATCATATGTGAAGTAATGTGAGTGAAATCCCAATCAAATCTCCGATAATAACATTCCAAGACAATGATAATCACAATCTCGAACACATTCTTCGGTTTCCCCAATGACATGGCTGCCCTAATCTTTTTGAGGTCCACTAAAACCCCCTGATCTTAGATTACAAGGCTTAGAAATTTTACCTCCCTAATATAGAGAGTGAACATTGACAACTTTGAGTAGAGGTGGTGATTTGGAAAAGTATACAAAACGATCCTAAAGTGATGATCATGTTCCTCCTCAAAGACAGAGAATACTAGAATGTCATTAACTAACACCAAAATTAAGAAATTGACATACCAGTGGAAATATCTATTCTATAGTTTCATAAAGAACACTGGATCATTTGTTAATCCGATGGGCAAGAGAAATATTCAATGTGGCCATACAAACTTTGGAAGGATGTATTTGGGATATCTGCCTCTTTCCCTGTGAGTTTATTCTCTCCCAAATGCAAGTCTAATTTTTAGAACCACTTTTCCCCAATAAACTGATCTAAAAAACATATATTCTAAGAAATGGGTATTAGTTTTTAATTGTTAACTTATTCATATTCTGGTTGTTAATGCACAACTGGAGTGTTCTGTGAGCCTTTTTCACAGACAACACTAGAGCGGACCAAAGAGAGACTCTCAGGTGAATGAATCCTCTTGGATCTTATGTTATACAGTTATATCATTAATTCACTCAGATCATTGGGGGACATACTATATGGGAGAAGAGATATCAGTTCTGTTCCTGGTTTATGATCAATCGAGAACTCCACATTTCACTCTGGGGGTAAACCTAAAAAATCAACTTGGAATACCTGTGGAAACACATTCACTACCTGAGGTAGTTCACCTTCAGGGTAAATATAATCATCCTATAACATGAGCAATAACAACTGCAAGATAATAATTTCGAACTCTGGGAGTGGAGGCCAAGCACAACCTGACCGAGGATCCCATTCACTAAGAAAAAACCTAATGACTCCCATTAGGTGCATCGAAACCCACTTGCCTCTTATACAAATAGATGTTTTCCTAGAAGTGTACCATCCAATTAATTTCAATTAACACACTGAAATTACCCATATCTAAGACTAAGAGGTCCAACTCCATCTCAATACCTGACACAGAGAGTGTACACAATAGGAACCTAAGACCCTACCCCTTCTTCATTCCCAGTGGCGTTAACAAATCCATTAAATAGGTAGAAAATCAGAAGGAAAATTCAGTGTGTCCACAATATGGGAAGAGAAAAATGAAATAGATGCACCAGTATCAAAAACCTATATAGCTATAGAAAATTCAGTCAAAACGGTAACTCGATCTGTCGACGATCCCACCTCCAATCCTACCAGTGCCTGATCCACCACATGAAAATTTCTAGTCTCTTCCTGTGAATGAATAATAGTCTTTTGTTGTGCCCTAAACTATATCTACCAAAATGAAGACCCAGACCTGACACCACCTAAAACAACACTAGATCCCCCCTTCCTCAACGGTTCTGACTAATCCAACACTCCCTTTGAGGCCACTGACCCTACCCCACTCTAAATTGATCATGCCACCCTGCAAAAGGGTGGAAAATTCCCTATACCTCTACACTGATAACATGGATTCGGAAGGAAGGGGAATTCTGGTTAGATGTGTCCTAGACACTACACTAGTGGCACCTGACAGGTCTTACATCAGAATCCACATATAAAAACTGTGAGGAAGAGTGGCCTAAACTACCACCTCCCTTTTTACCAAGCTCTTATCGCTTCCTTTTCTTCTCCAAAGACCTGCCACTACCCACTGCTGATATAGTTCTAGATAAATGATCCATGCCTTTATGGTAAATCTATACCATAAAGTCTCGGTCAATGACCTTGGCATAGGCCCTCAGCTTGATCAAGAAAACTTGGTAGTATATCTATGGTTGCAAGACATTATCAAAACTCTAGGCCTTTGCTTGTTCATTCGATATGATTTCAGGGGAATACCGAAACAGATCAGTGAAACAGTTGGTGTACTCCATCATTGAAACATTCCCATGAGCATGGTCCATGTACCATCAAGATCTAGTATAACCCAACAATTCAGGGTAGTACTGGTCATTGAAGATGGACTTGATATCTTCACAACACATCTTATCATTCTTCCCAGTCTAAAGTACTGACTCCCACCACATGTGGATAGGAACCTCAAATAGAAATGAAGTACACTTCACCTTGACCTCCTGATTTTTTTCTAGGAACTCAAGCATGTGCTCAATCTTCTCGAGGAATTTCTCTACATCATGGGGCCTTATTCCTCCACAAAATGTAGGAGGCATGTTTTCTAGAAAATGCTAGGGTTAATTTTTTCAAGGACCCGTCTCTTCTGCCATAATAAGAATGGTTAAAAGATTTTGTTACCTATCCCAGATCATGGACATCCCAGACTACAACCTCAACTATCCTCTAATCAATTGATGTTGGAAAACTGTCTCTGGCTACCTCCCATGGGTGCATGGGAGCATTCCCAGGATGCATGTTTCTACAAAATTCAACAGTCAAAAAAACAATATTCAATACCACAATTATGAAAATTGTAATTAAAATAATAAAAAATAAATAATCTAAACACATTAATGTATTAAAAGAAATAACTACTCCCACCTGCTCGATGTCCACGTGTGGTCTGCAACCCACACATCTCACATATAAGTGAAGTCAATCAGATAATTCCAATATCCCCTAGTGACTCAATGTATGCCCTGAGAGGTGTGGTCCATTCACCCTAATTTTGACCAAAACCCTGATCCTCGACAACCCTAGATCCTATGTTTCCCAACTCATCCCAAAATAGTAATATAACCCAAAAATATTGGTCTCCTCTGACATTATTTGGTCATGAACTGAATCTGGTATCCACTAATACCGGCACCAAATCCATCCCATGATAATTCCCTAAGGACTTTCCCTATACCCACAGTTTTTCATATGTTCCCGAATATCAATAAATAGGGTAAGGGACATATTTACTTGAGTATAAAAGCATAAAACCATAATCTAAATCAATAATATGAATCTTAAATTTTCATGCTAATTTTCCATAACATAAACCAGATCTGAATACATGGTTTCAAATAAATTATAAAAGGTCCATACATAATTAAATATAATATAAGATAATCCAAAAATACTCCACACAATAAGGGGTCATCACCCCTGAGCCGTCTCAACAACACTGCACCATAAGAGGGGACTAACAACCTGAACCCCCTTCACCCAAGGTTTTTACTTTACCTATGTCAAACATAATCAATTATATATACACCCAAAATATTTAAGTGGGGTCTCATCCTAATCCCCATAATATACCACCAAAATATTCCAAATATAATGCAATGCATGGTGAAAAAAGAATGCAATTTTAATATGTAAGGAAAATCGGCAATAAATTCTATGAAATGCAACATTCAATTTTAAATATATTTCAAAATAAAACATTCATAATGTTAAAATATTTGAATAAGTAATGTTATATACTATAATGTACAGAAAAATACACCATAATACTTCCGTAAATACAAAAAATCCACTGAGCACCAGAACTGGGCACACCCCTAGGCACTAGATAGTCTCGAGCCCTATGTACCTCGTACCTTGGTGTAAAATATCAATGTCACAATCCTTTCCCATGCATGATACACTAGTAATGAAAATAAATATATCTTATTGGTCAACAAAAATCATGCATTTAGTTTAGTTATAGCTGTCTTTTTCCAAAATTTGAAGTGAAATAGGGATAAAACCGCTCTGGATAACAAGTCTATTATTACATATCCTCCCACCTAGGTACCCAGGATTCCCCAATCGTGATCAAAGAATTTCAGCATGTAACATACAACCCTTTTAATATAAAAACACCACAAAAGGTCACATACAATCAATACAGTAGCTATATCAACATTATACCTCTTAACACACACAATAAAACATTTTGATATTTAATAAAAAAACTTCTCAAAATCTCGCATAGTTTTCACCAAAAGCACCATGAAATTATCACATAAAACACTCTATGTAATATTTTATGTAACCAAAACAAAAATTTCAAACTAATACATTTAAATAAAACAAAAACACCATTTATAGGGTATCCCCATAAGAAAAAAGAAGTAATATCTTTTTAAACATCCATTTTCACACAAACATGGCACTTAATGTTCATATACCTCACAAAAACAATTAAAACTAAATTTTTCAGAAAAAAAATGAGATAAAACATAAAAACATGATTTTAAGACCTTATACATTTATCTAAAATCAACTGAGTAGCTATAGGTATTTCCCAAATGAACCAATAAAACATTTCTAGGAAAACCTCCATTTTCACATAAAAGTTTCACTTAAACGTTATTTTCTATAAAAATAAAACTAAAACCCATTTTTTCACAAATAATAAAATGATATAAACATTATAATATTATAAACATAAAAATCTAAGACACATATATTACATACACATGTAATCACCTACCAAAATTGTTAAAACATTGAATCCTTTGTGAGAAAATTCAATCCCACCACCGCCACCCATCAAGGAAGGAAGATCGAGCCTAAAATAAAAATATTTGACCAAGAAAACCAAACGTTAAACCCTAGGATCGATACCCTACCCTCTTTTCATTTGGGACATCATAGTAATTGGAAGAAAATTCATGAAAATAGGAGGAACTAATAGGGATAAACACTTACATGAGATTGTGTGAAGATCCTCCACCAAATCCCCCTCAAAAATGGAGTTCCACTGAGGGTTTGAGAGAATTTGAGAGATTCCATGGATATTAGGTTTGAAGTCTAGAATAAAGGGTAAAATTATGATAAATATTGGATGGGTAAAGAAGTTATTTAGTACATTTTTATAGTGAGCTGGATATGGGGGCACAAATTGTGTCCATGGTTTAGCATACCACACACCTAAAATATGAACCCTCCTTTCTCCCCTAAAAACATATTCAAATTCCAAAAAACAAATTTGGGGTTTAGGGGGGACATAAGGGGAAGTTATGATAAACAGATAAATATAATTACCTTTAATGAAGAACTTGGTTGTGACAGGAAGAATTCCATGCATTGGAATCAGGCTTAGGATGAATGTCTTGTGATATGAGGGTGAGATCAATAAATGGTTTTTTTGTGTTGATGTGAGAAAATTATGTTTTGTTTTATGGGTTATGATCCCAACCAAAAAAATACCCAAAATTTCTTGTATGTAAGTTTTTAATGTGTTAGATTATCTAAGGTTTCCTTCAAATCATGGTGCTTCAAGATCAAGTTATGGTGGTTGTGCTTCTACAGCTGTGGAAAAGAAATTTTTTAATGGTTTTCTAGAAGAGTAATAATAAGTTTTCTATTGATATTTGTGTATTGTGAGTTGGAAAATACATAGTACTTGTCAGTTGGAATATGGAAGGAAATTTTGATAAGAAATTAAGATGGTGGGGAGCATTGTGGATCAGAAATGGAACTTCTTATATAAGGACTATAGTGGGAAGCTCCATATTCAAAAGGATGAATAAATCAATGAAATGATGGGGTATGAAGTTAGAAGGGTTTGGTTAATAATTGTCTACATCTTTTTGGTGATGCTGGGGAGTTGTGTCTCCATTTTGGATGAATAGTGTTCCTCATATTTGGATTTATATAGTGATGGATTATTCGAAATTAGTTAATAGATTGTGTCAAACTGTTCATAAATTGGTTCATCAAGTTGATAAAGTTTAGTGATTTAATGGGTGGTGAGAACTATCATGTACAATAAGTGTTATGGTGTGGAGGTTTCAAAATCACATACCATTTTCAGGTTGATAATTCTATGATTTTTTTGATCATCTAATTCAATGAAGGTGTTTTTTTAATAATATCCACTCCATATGTGATTCTTGGAGTTTAGACAACTTAAGTAGTGTTTTGGGAATTTTTTGATCTCCAAATGAGGTTCAAGTGATCATGATACTATAAAATTTTAGTAGTATCATAATTATTGACTGAGTATAGGGGCCACACAATTAAATTTTTGAGGGTAGAGGAAGGTTCCATCTATATAGTTCATTTATTTTGTGGAAATGATGTTCATGATATGGATGTTTTTAAGTGATTTCATTTATATGGGAACATCAGAATTTTACAAGCCCGGGGAATCCATTTATTTAGGGCAAAATATTAGGATAAATCTATTGTTTCTGATCATATCTGCACTATTCCATCTTTATAGAAGCCCAGTTAATGTGGAGTGTTAATCATGTTATTTCTTTGAAATTTAAATGTAAGTTTTTGATTCATTATTTCAATTACCATTAATATTTGTTTCATTTTGGTGCAGGTTTCATGACTATATTCAATAAATAATTTCAGAAATCATCATGATTAATAATAATTTTTAAAATTAGTTAGAGGGTGACTATATAAGTTTTTCAAATTGATGATATTGCATCATTTAATGTATATTTCTATTTATAATTTTTGTGGATTTGGACAAAAATTTATTATGTTAACTGTGAAATTGATTCAAATTGATATGTATTTTTTTCATGATGGTGCTGAGTGGACATTATAAACCCTCTGGATGTGGTGGGATGTGTTTTTGGTGTTATGAGGTCACTAGATTATATTTATGGAATTATGAATATTTAAATTAAAATCATTAATTAAATATGAAATGTTATAAAAAATTTAAAATCGCATCGTAGGAGATATGTCTGTGGTTGGATAGGCATTTTCTAGTTGAGTTTGGTTGTGTCTCAATGAGGATAGATCATTGTGAATTCAAAAGGGTTAGTATCTTTTTTAAGGTAGGTTATATCTTGGTCGTCACCCTTTGGTATTATATGTTTAAATTCTATTCATGTGATGTTTGTGGTCTCAGTATTGATGATAGTTGACCATTACAAATAAATATTTTTTTTAATTAATTATAACATTCAATGATTAAAATGTAAAATGTGCCATGGTCCACTTGGGACATCGGGTATCTGAATGATTCCTCAACCTTTTATGTCCATGAATCTAATTATAATTTAATTCCCCATGAAACATAGACCATATGGTGTGTAAATTTAATTTAATGAAATAAAAAACATTTTGTATGTCAGATTGGTGCTCCTATCCCCTATTAGTGGGGATGATAATTTAAAATAATGAAGTGGACAATATGTAGTGGTAATAGTGATAGGTTTCCTTAGTGAATTATATTTATATTTACGTTATGGATTACGATGTATGGATTTGGTATTGTTCATATGAAACCATGTGATGTCGTTGATCTGATGGCCAACTAAGATAACTGTGTGGTGAGTGTTCTTCCCCAACTGAGATGTGATTGCCTAGGTGTGTATCCAAGTAGTGATTTGTATATCGGTTGAGTGTTCAAACTGACCAAGAAGGGCATGGGAAGAGAATTTTGTTGAGGCTATCTCAATTTTGAGAATTTCCTTGGAGGCATATGAGGTTTGGTTGAGACATTAATGATACTGATGGTCACTATGACCTTTGAGGTGATGGGTGTTGACATCAGAGTAATGTTTGAGATAAGAGAAATCATGAAGGGTGTCCTGGCTATTTTGGCTCCTAGGACACCATAAAAGATTCCCCAAATATATATTTACCCATAATAGGGTGCATGTGGGGTTAGGTAGTGATGATTTTGGTTGTCACATTAGAAGTTGAATCAAACATGAATACTTGATGTGGTTTTGAAGGCAATTGATTTCCTTGGAATACATCAACTGATCATCATGGAACCTAATGATTATGATCATCTAGGATTTCCTCCATGGGAGAAAAGATGGTTCCAGATATTACATGATATCCTTGGGTCATCTCCCAATGAATCTTCTATAGGGCATTATAATATTTTTATATTTCCAAGGGTAGTCTCTTAGGAATTGATTGTGGATTATGATATTATTACTAGACAACTAGGGATATCTTTATAATACTTGTATATGGAGATTGATTCTAATACTATATTTTATATAGTCATCCCTATATAATATTTTATGGGAATGATACTTTTATATTATTTCCTTGGATTTTTTCCCTATAAATTTGATTTGGATCACACTATTATGGCTGAATTTTGTAGGATCATCATCCATGGAATCCGTTTTGATCCGGATCACTGTGTATCACCAACGATAATATCTTGTAGGTCATTTTAGAGCCTAATCATGAGGGATTACCTATTTTGGATAATACATGAATCCTGATGGATATTTATTTATGATTGTTACCTCATAAGGATGTGTCTTTTCCTAATACTATTAGATTACATTTTACATACTCCTAGAAATAGACCATGGGATAGAATTTTATGGAATGGTTCCATGATGTACAAAAAGACACTCTATTACTAGAATAATAAGTTTGGGTTCAATCCTAGGTGTCACATCTGACCTCGAAGTCGATGGTGGTTATTTTAATTACACATCCATTGTAATTTTATAAATTTATTGATGTGATCATATCATATTCACAAACACTGATACTACTAGTGATGTATATAAAGATATTAAGGGTGCCAAATTGATCCATACTCAAACCCTACTCAGGGGGTTATGGAACATGGGTACTTGATCTATCTTTTTTAATCATTTGTTCAGTTTGGTTAGATTCCCAAAGTAGCTAGATCCAGATTGATAGCTCACACATGAATGGATATTAGGATAAGTTGTGGTCCATATATCGTATTAGGGCCTTGATGTATTGTATTATTCGATTTATATTTTATATGTGATTAGCCTAGTGGGAAATTAATTATTTAATATTTCAATGATTGTGTCGATGTATTTCTGACTACTATATTTTTTTAATCACAATTATTATTTAATAATATTTTCCCTGAAATGGATATTAATTATTAGTATAAGAAGTTTGGTAATTTTAATGATATGATGGACTTTGATTTCAGTGTATAATCCCACTATGGACAAAACATAAACCCGCTTCTAATCTGCAACCTCTAGTATAGGGGTAGGTATTCTTGAGGTCTAGTGGTGACTCCTATTGTTCATGTACTATATTGTGGATGCGTAGTAGGGGATGAAATTACATATTACTAATCGAATTATTTATCCTAGGTAACCCTTAAGACAAAAAATAATAATATTATTATTATATTCCATAAAAAGTGATAAACTCATGGATACTTGAAAATCATTTGTTAAATAAAGATATCCATATTTATGTAAATTATATTTAATGAATAAGTAATTTTCATTGCTAGACCCATAACTCAACCCATTCTTCCTCCTCATCATTTACTTAACCTTCAATAATATATAAGTATCCCACTAAATATTATCCATTTAACAAGTAAATTATTTTTCACTAAAAAATACTATAATTCAGAGATGTTTATTAGGAAATGTCACCAATTTTGTAAAATTTCTAGGAAAAAATTGATAATTTAGCGATGTTTACTACAAATATAAATAATTTAGTGATTTTACCTAAAAAAATTGCTAAATATAAAAAGATTCATGTCAAAATCCACTAAATTACCAATGATTTTAGAAAACCATATCTAAATTACCATCATTTCACAAATAACGTTACTATATTACCTATGTTTCATGAATAACCTCACTAAATTAATAGAATTCCTAGAAAGATGATGCTAAATTTCTAAACATTCCAAAAAACATCACTAAATTTGAAATGTTTCAAAAAACATTTCACTAAAATAAAGGAATTTCTTGAAAAACATCACAAATATAAGGACGTTTTCGAGAAACGTAGCTAATTTATCATTGTTTTTTATGAAACATCGCTAAATTAGCTATTTTTTTAATTCATCGTCAACATTATATATATATATATATATATATCTCATTTCATCGCATTGATATATATATATTTATATAAATATATAAACAATGATATATATAATTACAATTATAATTATAAATATTCATATGCATACATGAACATATAAATTTATTCAAAAAAACACATATATGTTAAAACATATATATATATAAAAATATATATATATAAACATATATATAAAAATACATATATATATATATATATATATATTGTAAACACATTTATAATCTACAAACTATAAACAGATATATATATATATACACATAATATATAAACATATGTATGTATAAAATATGATATATAGACATTTATATATATATATATATATATTATTAACACACACAAATATATATAATATAAAATATAAACATATTTGTGAAATATAAACATAGATATATATATAATCTAAAATATAAAAATATAAACATATAAACATATATATTAAAATATGGATATTAATATAAAATAATATATTAATATATATATTATTAATTCTTAAAATACTAAAACATATATATATACATATATAAATAAAGACACAAATATTTAGATATGTATATGTATATATACAAAAAAAATTATATATAAACATATATAATATATTTATATTTATATTTATATTTATTTATATAAACACATACACACACACACACACACACACACACACATATATATATATATAAACACACATATATATATTAAATAGAGTCGGGTTTTTTTAAAAACGTGACAAGTTTACAAAAAAATTTATTGATGATTCAAAACATGGATATATATATATGTATGTATATATATAATTATAATGATAATTAATATTATATATATGTATACCTACACATACATATTCATAAACAAACACACACACTCAAACACACATACACACACATGTACACACACACTGATATATATACTATGAACATAAAATAGAAGCATACATATATATAAAAATATCTTTCAACTATATATATAAACGCAGACAAATATATATATATACAATATAAACACACACCAATATATATATAAAATATATATATATATACATAATATAATATAAACATATTTATAAACATAAAACATAAAATATAAAATATAAACACAAACAGATGTATATATATATATATATATTTCAACATATGAATCTTAGTATATATATATTATTAATTTCTGAAATACTAAAAATTATATATATATATATAATGAAATTACATAATAATAAATAAAATAGGTGAGTTGGATAAGTATTAGGGCATTGATGGAGGGGGTAGAATGTTTGAATCCCCTTAGCCAGTTAGATTCCAAGGTGTGTGGGGTACAGGAGGGATTTTCTACTCTGGAGCCTAATGAACTCATTGGTGTGCCTTATGGGAGGGGTTTTTCAGTTGTGGGGATTTAATGGGATGGCTAGCCATTGATGAGGTAGGATAAATGGTGTAACAAGAGGCTCATGGGGAACCACATAGGTGGTAGGCTGAGTGGAGTAACATGAGGCACATGTGAGCACCACTGAGGAGGTGAGTATGGATGAAAAATTGGTTTTGAAATAAAAAAACATTTCTAGGGAAGGGGAGGATTGACTCCAAAAATTAAATTAAATTAATAAAGCATCTGTCTTAGTTGGGGATCCAAAAAAACTAGTCAATGAGCCTTGTAGGAGGGGCCGCTCAACAGGGGTAAGATAATGGGGCAGAGTACTACTAAGGGAGTAGGATGAGGGGAGTAATAGAAGGCATATGGTAGCACTGCTGAGGAGGGGGTCAGTTAAGTGGAGTACGATAGAGGCTTATTCTCCACTGAGGGTTTGGCTAAGGGGAGTGATGGGATCTAATAGATTGTGACGGGTTGCTTTGCTAGAAAGACTAACGAATGAGCCGTTGTGCCTTATGGAGGCGACTGCTCAATATTGGTGTTCTAATGGGATGGGGCGCTATTGAGGTGGTAGGATAAGGGGAGTAACCGGAGGTGATTGGAAGTAACAATAGGGTGGTGTTATGTTGAGGGGGAGTATGGAAAGTAATGTTGTTCCTTTAAGGGGGGGGGGGTTTAGAGGAGTAACAAGAGGTTCAAGGTCTACTAAGAAGGTGTAGGCTGAGCAGAGTTATAAGGGGCACACAGGAGAGCTTCTAAGGTGGTATGCTAATGGATGTAATAAGAGGCCCATGGGAGAGCCACTAAAGATATGATTATGTCATGAAAATATTTTTTTCATTAAAACACATTTTTATGGAAGGGGAGGATTCTTCTAAAAAATAAATTAAATTAAAAATACATCCCGCCTTGTAGGGGAGGCTAAAAACTATCAAGTGTTCCGTATAAGAGGGGACCCTAAGAAGTAGGAGAGTGTGGATGGAAAAATATTTATGAATAAAAAAATTATAGGGAAGTGGAGGATTCTCCTAAAAAATTTAAATAAATTAAAAAACCTTTTTTGATAGTAGGGGAGTTGAAAAACTAGTCATTGTGCCTTACGGGAGGGCCCGCTCAGCAGGGGTAGCTAATGATCTTGTGAAATATTAAAGGGGTTTTCTAAAGGGAGTGATATGAGTCAGAGTGTAGAGAAACTAAGTAGGATGTTTTTTAGGGGAGTATGGTTGAGGCTGGTTTGCCGCTGAGGGTTAGGTTGAGGGGAGTAATTGGATCTACTAGAAGGGGAGGGGCCTTTTAGCTGGGGAGACTAACAAATGGGTTGGTATTCTTTATGGGGGTGGTTGATCTACTGTGGGGAGCTAATGTGATGTAGTGATACTGAGGTGGTAGGCTAAGGGGAGTAATAAGAGGTTCTTGGGAGTTCCATTGTGGAGGGGGTTGGAAACATGGGAGTGTGGCAGGGTCTTGGGTGCCGCTGAGGGGTATATTGAGGGGAGTACCAAGAGGCGGATGGTCCAATGAGGAGGGGTTAGTCTGAGGGGAGTAACATGAGGCACATGGTAGAACTACTAAGGTGGTAGCATGAGGGTAGTAACAATAGGAACTTAGGAGCTCCACTGAGGAGGAGAGGATGGCGGAAAGAATCATTTATAAAATAAAAAAAATTTCTCGGCAAGTGTAGGATTTACGCAAAAAAAATTAATTAATTTAAAATGAACATTCCACTTAGTAGGGTAGCTTAAAAAAATATCCAGTGTGCCTTATGGGAGGAGGAGATCATTAAGGGGTAGTTAATTGGACAAGGAAGTACTGAGGGGGTAGGCTGGGGGAGTAATAGAGGGCATAGTGTAGCACCATTGAGGAGGGGTCGGTTGGGGGGAGTATAGAAGAGGCTGGAGGGATGCTTAGGGTTAGGCTGAGGAGAGTAACATGATCTACTGGAGGGGAGGGGCCTCTTATATTTTGATCCTAACTAATCGTATCGTGTGCCTTAGGGGAGAGAAAACATATCCATGGGGAGCTAACGGGGTGGAACACTACTTTGGTGGTTGGAAAAGGGGAGTAACTAGAGGAGCCTATGAGTTCCAAAGATGAGGTTGTACGCTGATGGAGGAGTAAGAATGAGGAAAAATAATATAATTTAATTTAATCCGCCGTAGAGAGAGACTGACCATAAGGAATAACCATTTAGGAGGGGGACAAGGCACTTCCAAGGTGGTAGGGTGATGGGAGTAATATAAGGCATAGGGTAGAAATGCTGAGGAGGGGGTCGGTTGAGGGGGGGTATGGTTTCGATGGGTGAACTGTTCAGGGTTAGGCTGAGGGTAGTAGTGGGATCTAATGGAAGGGGAAGGGCCATTCAGCTAGGGTGCCTAATGAATATGCTGGCGTGCCTTATGGGAGCGACCACTAATCAGTGGGTAGATAATGGGCATGTTCACTACTGAGGTGGTAGGCTATGGACAGTACTGGGAGGTGCTTGGGAGTTCCAATGAAGAGGGTTTCAACTATGGGGGAGTATGGAAGTGTCTTCTGTTCTGCCGAGGGGTATGTTGAGTGGAGTAAAAATAGGCACAATGTTCATTGGGGAGGGGGTAGGTTGAGGGGGAGTATGAATGAAAAACAAATTAAATTAAATATAACCTCTCTAGGGAAGGGTGCAATGCTAATTAGATGATTAAAATAAATTTTAGAAAGTCCCTTCTTAATAGTGATTCCTAAAGAACTTTATGGCATGCCTTATAGGGGGCTTTGTAGGGGGTGGATGATGGGTTGGTTTGTTGTTGAGGCTGTAGGCTGAGGGGAGTAAGAGGGGATGCTGGGTGCACTGCTGCGAATAGGGTAGGTCGAGGGGTTGTACGATAAAGGTTGTTGTCCCATTGAGGGGTAGGCTAAGGGGAGTACAGAAGAGGAAGGTGCACTGTTGAGGGTAGGATTAGGGGATAAATGAGAAGTTCTTGTAGGGGAGGGTCCAATTTGGTAGGGAGCCTAATGAACAGGCTGGTGTTCCTTATTTGAGGGGATTCTCAGAAGTGTCGAGATGACGAGATGGTGTTCCACTGAGGTGGTAAGATGATGAGAGTAATGGGATTTTCATCAGATCACAATTAAGGAGGGGGTCGGTTAAGGGGATGTATGGAAGGGGAAAATGTCCCACTGAGAGGAATTATGAGGGGTGTAACAAGAGGGGCATGGGCCAATGAGGAATTAGGAAGCTAAGGTGGAGTATGAAAAAAAATATTTTACAAAACAAACATGTCCTGGGAATGGAAAGATGCGCCCAAAAAATTTATAAAAAATTAAAACTACATGCTCAGGAGTGTAGCTTATCGAACTGGGCAATGCACCTTACAATAGGGGTTTTGCTAGTAGGGGTAGCTAACAAGCTAGTGGGCTACTGAGGGGGTAAGATTCGGGGAGTAATTGGAGGTGTATGGGAACACCATTGAGGAAGTGGTAGGTTTTTGGGGAATACAAAAGAGGTCGGTGTGTCGTTGAGGGGTAGGCTAAGGGGGATTACGACATATACCAATATTCCACTAAGGAGTATATTGAGGGGAGTAACCAAAGTTATAACGTCTACTATGGTTGTGGTAGAATGATCAGGGGAAAATCTAAAAAAATTAAATTTCAAAAAAACACACCACATGAAAAAACTAGAAAAAATTATTTAAAAAAAACATGAACATAGAAAATTATGAATTTAAAAAAACATTTACTCATGCAATTTAGAAAAATATGTAAATGAGGTTTCATTTTTCGATGTTTTGAAAAAACGTTTCTTATGTGGTTTATCAAAATTAGTGATGTTTCTTTGACATCATTTCTGAAAAATATCAATAAATGATTTTTTGTTTAATTAGTGATGTATATAAACATTTCTCTCTTCACAAAAATTATAAACATCTCTAAATTAGTGACACCAAATTTACCAACTTATTTTAGGAATGCAAGTAAATGAATTAGGGATATTTTAAAATGTCACTAATGGAAAAAAATTTCAATTTGATAATTTTTGTGGTGATTGTATATTCTATATAATCATGTATAAATATTGATTCCAAAAAATATTTCATCCACCAATCTTGTGAATACACATTTTTAAAAAAATATTGAAACTAAAAAATTATTTTAATGATGGATTTTCAAACAATTAAATATAAAAATTATATACTACCTTTTCAATAATAAGAAATGGACAAAAAATATTTTATTCACTATACATTAGAATAACATTTTTTTCAAATTTTAACAAACATATTCTAAATGTTATGAATTTAAAACCTATTAAGGTTTCATTGGGATTATTGGAAAGAGGATATATAAATTATTTTTACTTGGCTTGTTATGTTCAATGATAGTTTGGTTTTGAGGATGTATGAGTGGCCATAAGATGGAATCTTCTTATGGGTGTACAACATAGTCAGGTTCACCATAAAATGGATGAATAAAAGATGATATAACATTAGGGTCACTAATTAATCTATTAGTTTTCGGTGATAAAAATAGTATTATCTATAGGATATTGACTGTCAACAAGGAAAAGGGTGGGATCCCGATGAATTTTATAGGTTAGTGAAAAATGTTTATTGGACGGTCCTCACTATATTGGGTGGATGAAATAACATTTATATTTGAACCATGACATAAATTTTGAGGGTATGAATATATCTCTAGTAATTTCTAGTTGGTTATCTATGCCATATAAAATTTGATGAAATCAAAAATATTAGGAGTGTTCCCCTATTGATGTAGGAATCACAATAGAACAACAAAATACAATATTGTAACAACCCTAAATATAATAAATGGGGGCCAATGTTTGTTTTATTTCGATGTAACTTGATATAAGTAATTGCATCCCAATGTATTTAATTATTCACTTGTCAATAAGAACTAGATTTATAGTTATTCCCAAAATCAATTGAATACTAATATTACAACATAATTTTTATTCAAGTATTTCAATATTCTATCTAGCATATCCTTTAATATAATTCAAAGTACACTTCCTAGTTTCTGGGGAAAGGGAAAAAATATGGGTGAGCACAATAATTAGTAATAGTTAAATTAAGAAACAGTTAACTTGAGTAAAAAAATTTATTCAATAATTCATAAACAATATGGAAAGGTATATAACTGATCACATAATACATTTAAATAAATTTACTATCATGAATTAATATGGTAAAATACATATCATTAAGTAGTTAACCAAATAAATTTGTCATTTAATCAATAAAATTAGATTGAAAATGAATCCAAAGATAATATTAATGTTAAAATATCATTGAAAATAATAAATAATGTATTTGTGAATGAAATTATTAATTATTGGATTTCATGATGTAAGGCATCCTGATTCCTCTAATGTGATGATATTATTTGAGGGAATTTTAAACTATTTGGTATGTATACAGCAAAAACCCATTTAACTAAGACTACCCAATTGATTCATCTCATGAGACTACTAATCAATAGATGGGTATCTATAAAAAGGCCCACCAATATCGTCATGTCTAATGCATTCCTCAAATACCAAAACATCAATTTAATTCATTATCAACATGTCTTACCAACAATTTTTCCCATCATTTAAGGAATACACATTAAACACTATTTACATAGTCAATCATGTAACATACTAACCTATATACCATATGTAAAAAATGGTACTATGTATTATGGGATAGGTATATCCATCATCAATAAAATGGATATTTAGGGAAAATTTAATGTAAAATTACAATAAGAAAAATAATATTTCAAGGGAATTCTAATGGTAAAAAAAATTAATCAATAAAGAGTCTGTAAACAAATTCCCCGGTACAGCTGGTCGTAAAACATCCATATAAATAATAAATATTGTATCAATATGACATGGTCTTAGTGGATCAAATGTATAATAATTGTATGATTTTTTTGATGGACATAAATACCAAAAAAAATTATTTTTAATAATTGTTGAGGTAAATAACTATTTCAATTTGAAGATGTTATTTTCAAC
The DNA here is from genome assembly GCA_963277665.1 of Viscum album. Lineage (NCBI taxonomy): Eukaryota > Viridiplantae > Streptophyta > Magnoliopsida > Santalales > Viscaceae > Viscum > Viscum album. The sequence continues at coordinate 1,424,578,328 of OY728151.1, forward strand.
TACAAGTTCTCATAAAAATTTTAATATACTATTAATTGAAAATAATATTTTAAAATTATAAAGGAATATTTAAAACCTTGAGTGGTTAGGATGGGGGGAAATTCCATACAATCCATTGGAAAAAATTTCATTAAAACTATTGTAAAAATGATTCAGTGAGACAACTTTTTAAAAACTATACTAATCCTTTCAAACTGTTTTGTTAAAAATCAATCACTAGTAAAAATTTCATTAGAAAATCATTATTATAAATTTAGAAAAACATTTTATGAATTATTTTTTTAATATAACATATATTTTGATGAATAATGATTTTCAACTGAATAGAGAAATAAAGTTGGATATTCATGAAAATATTTAATAAATTATTTTAAGTATAAAATATTGGAAAATTTAACTATTATATGAAAATTTCATGTATAACTAAATTAGGAGAAAATTATTGTTTTTTATTACAAAATTATTAAATAATTTCATTCAATAAAATTTCATCAATAAAACAAGCTAAAATGAGACTGAAGAATAAATCTCATTCCACATTGGTTGATTTTGTATCATAATCCCCATGAAAGAAATAAAATAAAATGAAACATTTAATGACATAAATATAAATATATTCATGATATAACATATCAAACGGTATGAAAATACAAATAATACATAATAATAGTGTATAACCTGAAATGTGTCCCAACAAAGAAAATTTTAGACGATCAACCTAGAAATTGATCATAAAATTTATCTGAGATTATAAAAATGAGTAAATTATTCTTATCAAATGAATATATAGATAGAATAATTATAAATAAAACAAAACATATTAAATATTATTTAGACACATAATTTAAGAATATAAATGAATGTGAAGAAGTAATATGACCCAATTAAAGTAAATTATGTTATGAATTCATTACCACTTGTTAATTCAAATTTCAATACCCTTATTTGAAATAATATAAAATTGAAATATAAAATAAATTTAAGTATGATTTTTTCATATATAACATGTAAAATAAGTCGTATATACATCATAAAAATGGAATTATGTACATATGATTTCATTATGCCTCAATGAATGAAAATTGAGATGAAGTCATATACCTGACACTTCAATTTGTTTGAAAATTAATTAACCCCATATATAATATTTTTATTAATATTATAAATTTATAGAAAAAAAATATATTTATACTTATAATATCAAATATATTCCAAATATATAATTCCACCACCCATTGGATAACAATATTTCATTAGTATCATTTTTTTCGTATTGAATTGCCTTCTTTTCAAATGCAAGCCTTGTCTAAAAAATATTTTTTCATAAGTATAGTTTATAATTGAATCATATCCATAAATATAATAATGACATAAATTTAAAATTAACATACTATATGAATTTTTAGAATCATTTTTGAATGATGGACACAGATAGAGAACAACAATACTTCGTGGAGACGGTAGGCCGTACTTACACATGAGTGATGACAACATTCAATTAATGAGTCAAAGGCTAAAGAATTAGGGTATATATTAATATTATATAATCAATATCATGTAATATATAACAAATATGTTCATTAACTGTGTCATTAAAACAAACTATGTAATGTATATGTGAAAAAATAACCATATCTCTTCGCAAGGTGGTAGTATCTTGTACACAGGAGTGACATTATCATATTTCAAACGGATTTAAAAAAAAGCATTACAGGTAATATTTTAATTACAGAAGTATTATTATTTAATAATATATATATATATATATATATTAATACCATAATCAAATCCAGTAATGAGGTGTGTTAGTAGAAAATGGGTATCAAGAGTTCAAGATGTGGTAGTACACTATAGACAAGATCAACAATTTTTTCCCATTACGTGGAAGATTATATGAAAAAGGGTTATGAAATTAACATAATAACATTAAATTATATGTTAGATATTAATTTATTTTTAATATAATTAATGAATAATATTTTAATTAGGTAGAAGATGAAATCAAATAAGAATGAACATTTAAGAAAGTTACTACTTCTTCCAACGACCATTGTAGTTTTAATTAAAAATATATAATATGATTGATTTCCTACAAAAAAATGGATTTTGGATAAATTTCGGGTATTATGTAAGTATTTTAGGAGGGTATTGGTCAAATAAAATGATTTTATAAGTGGGAATGGATGAGTAGAGAGGTGAACTTTTGTAACTAGGGTAGATGACACATATAATGTGTTTTAAAAATAATTAATTATGCCCTTGTTTTATAATGAAAAAAACCTAAAATATTTTTTATTTAAAATAATTAGAAAATAAAGGTCTAAATATTTCCGTAAAATGTGTTTTGGAAAATTTTTATGTCATTTTTAATCCTTACCTTCATAGTTTAACCCTAGATAAATCAGTTTTTATATTAACCATTATCATTAATCTGTAATTTTTTTACTATTAATAAATGTATAATTTTTTGTTATAAATAATTATTAAATTAAAATTAATATGAATAAAAATATGGAATCCATTTTTTAAAACTCAATTAATAGATGTGGTATAATACACTTTTAAATTTAACCCACGACACATCAAAAAAAAATTTTTCCTAATAAAAAACATTCAAAAGTATAAAATATTTTTTAATATAATTTATCATATAATTTAATAAAATAAAATAAATTGGATTAAATATAATACATTTTAACTGTTTTTCTTTTGAAATTGTTTTTGTAAAAAATACATCATTTATAATCTGAAATAAAAATTCTATTTTTTTTATTAAAATCATAATTTTTCATTATTCATCGAAAAATGAATCATTTTAGAAAAATATAGAAAATCACCCTATGAAAATTTTTATATTGTTATTTAAAAAATTATTTTTATTTTATAAAATAAAATTTATAAATGTTCTAAATATAATTTCATATTATTTTTTCAATATGCAAATAAGCAGTTTTTTTAGAAAAATACAGTTTTTGTAAGAAAATTATTTTTTATTTTCAACAAATGATATTATATATATATAATAAATTCATAATTAATTAAAATTTTTAATAAATATAAAATTAATTTTTTTACCCATACATTCCAATTTAATGGATTCTTTATAACGATTTACTAAATTAATGTTCATAAACACTCGGACTGTCATGTTCCACAAGCTCTCAATGAGATCAATGTTATTTAAAAAATATATATCATAGAGTATTACGTTGTTAAATTCTCTTTTAATGTTGATGATTCATGTCATATATTCTCTCAAACATGATTATCCACTTTAGAAATCTCAGGTTGTCACATTCTCCCCAGCCTTGATAAATGATGTCCTTGTAATTTGAACATACACGTGTAAATCAAATTTTTTAAATTGGAAAATTAAAATATGAAAAATCAATATCATAAATTTTGTAATTAAAATTTTTCATAAAAGGGAGAATCATAGTTATGAATGTTCATCAAGAATAACACATAACTTGGATTCCATGATACAGAACATATTTTTGGTGTGAAGAAATGGACATGTAAGAAAAGAGTAACACATAAATAATGGCAGAGGATGATAGAGGGCATTGGATCAAGAATATGAATGGTCAATAGAATGTAAAAAACCAAAAGTCAATTTTTATAAGATAAGTAAATAGTCCATTGACTAATTTTATTGGAAAGTAATATGACAACATTTAAAAAAAATCATTTTCCAAAAGTGATGGAATTCATTTTCAATATATGAATATAAGGAAATATTATTATGTCATAAATTTATATTTCATAGGAACAATTTCATACTTTTCTGGTTATTCAATCAATTTCCACTAGAACTTTTAGACCATTAAATGAATATCTGAAAATGAATGTTTTTGTATGGGGAACTAAAATTAACTTTTAATAGATCATAATATACATAAAATAGTAACAAGTCATTTTTCCTATTTAAATTTTTTTTTCAAAACCAATATGGTTATAAATGGTTTCCGAATATAATACATTATTATATAAACCTAAAGATTAACACATTGGGTTAATCATTAATATGAATTAATTATGTAATTTATTTAAAAATAATGAAATATTAACCCTAACAACATGTATTATACTGATAGGTGCTAATCCCTTATCATCCTTAAGTGGTGGGTTCAAGCCTCATTTCATGTTCCTGATGTAATGAATTTTGACCCATCATATAGGTTTTCCTTCTTTAAAATATATATTTATATAATTCCAATTGTGTACTAAAATTATAAAGACCCATAATTACTATAACATCAATGATAAGATAAACCATAAAGGTAACCAATAAATTAACTCATATTTATAAAAAAATATAGGGTCATTATTTTTCAAATAACTTTATAATATAATATACCAATAATTTGTATTCACAAAATTTTTTTCCGAAAAATTCTTTAATCATGCTATATTCTAACCACAAAATTTTTTAAAATTCATTCTCAAGACATTGAACTTTTGATCAACATTATAGTTGTAAACCCATTACAGTATTCATAACTCATGTATTAATGATGAAATTTATACAAATAAAATATAACAAAATCCAAATATATATTGGGATTCCTATAACCAAATTAATGTTGTTAGTAATGATTCTAAAATTTAATTCCTCAATCATAATATAAAAATAATTCAACCATTTTATTTCAACATAGGTTTTTCCTTAGTCTCAAGTTTGTCCTTGAGAAGAGTAAATTAACTTAGAAAAATCCTAGGTTCCCCATATTTATGAAAAAGAACTATAAAAAGATGATGAAATTTATTTCCTTATATTTTAATCCTCAACAAGGAATTCCCAATTTTTTAATTTAATCCATTTTTTCCACATAAAATTTATTTTCATAATAATTTGATATGATTTCGTAGTTATCTCCTTCAAACATTCTAATATGATGTAAATTCATCCTTCCTTAATCCATGGTCTTCATCACACGAGCTCTTAGTGAACGACATCATTCTCTTATTTTGTGAATCTAAGGGTTGGTTAAGGTATATGTTGTTAAACATATTTTTCAATGACTGATTGGACCTAATCACTATATCTTTCACTCATGTCATGAACCCATTTGGCTTCTCATATTTAACACATTGTTATTAAATTTCAATGTTAAGAAGATTCCATTAGGTTCTTGAAATTTACTAAACAATCATTGTGAGATATAATAAATTTTTCGACTACTATATCATGAAACCATATTTTCAATCAAAGTCATAATATGTATAACCAATGTCATTGAATATCATATGATATTAGAATACTTTAAAATGGTTTCTAATGAAATCCTGAATTATACAAAGCATCTCACCCAATAGAATCAAAACTATTGTGTTGTAAGGACCATTTTAACATACCATGTAACACTAGATTGGATACAAAATATCTTTTTTTTAGAGTTACTACTCCAAGGTAAATGAATCCCAAAATCTTCTACACTTCTAATATATAGACATGGATGTATTTGTATGAAAACCAGATAATCTATTCCATACAAAAACATTAATATATTCACAATACTTATCATCAATGTTTATCACCGGTTTAGGTTTGATAATAAATTTTTTTCTTAATCTAGTTAGCAATGTTTTGTATAGACGTACTCTTATAACAACTACAATGACACAATCCCTAGTAACCCAAATCTTGTGTCTGTTTTATTTCATTTTTACTATATATAATAGATCACATCCCAATGGATGTAAAATATTAATAGACTTGGTAAAATAGATATAAACCTGATACCAATGTTTAATTTGAATACATAATATAAAAAATACTTTTACAAAAATACCATTAATCCATCGATATTATCAAAACATATAATTTATAGTTCACTACATGGATTCCTATAAAAGGATTCAAAATAATGGTGAGATCAAATAATCAGTAAGAGTTTCTTAAAGCATAATATATCATATATAAATGAATAATAATAATTAATTAATAATAATTATATAAAATATAAATAATTAAACACAAATGAGATCTTAAAATGTTATAATCAATAAAAAATAATCCATAATCAATATTTATTGGAAAATAATTGAAAATAAGTAACATTTAATTGATAAATTGAAAATGAAAACGGATACAAAGATATTATAATTGAAAAAATATCATTGATAACGATAAATAAATTTTTAATTATGATAACACATATTATTGGATTTCATGATGAAATACATCATTATACCTCTACTATAAATACCTTTCTTAAGAAAAAATATAACTTATGGTTCGGTCTAAAACAAAAACCCATTTAACTAATGCTAGACAACTGATTCATATAATGCGATACTTTTTGAATTAAGGGTATCTCTGTAACATAGAACCAACTATATCTTCATGTCCAATTAATTCATTATACATTTAATGATTGTTTTAATTCATGAACAATATTCCTTAGAAAAAAATTTATGTATCGAGTAGGTAATTAAGGCTCCTTATAATTTACCCAATCAATCAAATGTCTTTAAAATTATAATTATATTTGTTAAAATCATATATGTTTCATGTAATAATTATATCCAAGAAAAATAAAATGGATATTTATGGGAAATGTAAGGTTTAATGATAAATATAAAAGTGATGATATCAAAGGAATGTTAGTTATTATAAAAATTTATCAAGAAATTGAATTTCAATAATTTCTTATGTAATACTAATCATAAACCATCCAATGAAATAATAATGAGGGTATAAATAAAACATATCCCTAGTGTTTCATTATTATAATAAGGGTATTTTGTCCTTGATAACTATAAATACAATAACAATTCCATTGAAATCATTATTTATGGGAAAACAATCTATCATTGAAATATTTTAATTTTGAACTAAAAGTAAAAAAATTAACAAATAAATTTATTTGAAAATAAAATATGATAAATATAAATGAATATTTAAAATATTGAGAGGTTATGATGCTAGTATATTTATTATAAGCTATTAAAAAACATTCTTTTCAAACTGTTCGAAAATGAGTAAAAGACCCTCATTAAAAAATGACTAAAAAATATTTTCAAGTAGTTTTCTTAAAATTTAAAAATAGGTAACCATTTCACTAATAAATAATAAATAGAATTTAAGTAAATTTTTTAAAAAATATCATTTTTTGGAATCATGTAATTGGATGACAAAGTATTTATAACCACATAAAAAATAAAGTAAGATTTTCATACAAAAACTTTCTCAAAAATTTTATGTACCAAATAATAGAAAATGGTAATTTTACCTGAAAATTTCATGTATAAATATATTAAAAGTAAATTATATTATATTATAAAATAATGCTCATATAATTACCTTTAATATAAATTAATATGAAATCTTGATTAAAATGATATTTAAATATAATTCTCTTACCACATTGGTATCATCTGAATTATAATCACCATGAAATAATTATAAAAAACGAATCATTAAATAACATGAATAAATAGATATTAATGATATAACATAATAATGGTGAAGTATATAAACCTCATAAAACTATATAGGTGTATCACCTGATATATATCCCAAAGTAGACAATTTTAAATGATCAACAATTATAATGATCTTAATATTGAAGTGAGAATTAATCAATAGATTTATTATGTTGATAAAATGTGAATCCAAATGAATCAAGTGTAAATTAAACATTATATATTTTTAATTCATTACATGTATAATCTAAAAATATCATGAACAAAGAATATGGAATAAAACCTTATTAAAATGAATTGAGCGGTGAAATCCCTAACAACATGGTAATTTTAAATTCCGTTAAATTTAGTTCAAATAATTCATATTGAAACATAAAATAACATGAAATATGATTTAATAATTATGTTACATATAAAATGGGAACTATATACATTGTATAAATGAAATTTGGTACATAACATTACATTATACCTCAATGAAGAGAAATTCCGACAAAGTCTCTTACCTGATCCATCCTTTTGGGTGAAAATTATTTAACTTCTTATATAATGATTTTATGAAAAGTTTTAAATTATTGAATACCCATATTCATATTTATAATAATACATGGGGTCCTTTTATTAAAATTAATCAACCTTTTGTTAATAATATTTCATTATATTCATAGCATCAGGTATATTTTTTCATTGTTTTCTGATACATGTTCTTTTATGAAAGTTCATATTCAGGTGTATAAGATATACATCCATAATATATATAATTATTATTAATTTAATAAATCTCTTATGTAGTCATTATATGCATTTTTATATTCATTATTGATAGTTTTAGAAGGAAAATTCACTGCATCACCCCATGGAGACAATAGGCGATGTATACACCTAAGAAATGATATCGTTCTATTAATGAGTTAAGTGTAAAATAAATTGGTGATATATTAATTTTAAAGGATAATTATTGTGTCATATATATCAAATATAATCATTAAATTTATCCTTATAAACATATATGTAAAGGGTTGGTGAAAAATAAATCACATGACTTCGTGCGGTGGTAATTTTCCATACATATAAGTGACATTGTTGTATTTTATATGAAATTAAATTTAATAAGGTATATGTTACATTGTAATTAAATACAATAATTATACGATACATATTAAACATATACATTAAAACCATAATTATATTTGACTATGAATAGTGTTAATGGAAAATTAGTTTAATAGGTTCATGAGATGGTAGTCCACGGTACACACAGTGATGGGTTTAACATTGGATATGTATTCTCTAAAATAAATGGCTTTAGTACTACGAATAGGGGAGGAGAGGGGGTGGCCTTTTATATGTGGGGGAGATGACACACATGGTTTTTTAAAGAATTACTTACACCAACACTTTTGGCAATAGAGGAGCCTCCAAAAGTATACATTACAAAACATTTTGGCTATAAGTTATAAATATGTTCATCAAATGGGTTTTGTTCATGTTTTATGAAATTTATGATGCTTATATTCATATTTTAAGCATAAAATAAAACAGTTTTTCCTTTACTATGGTAATTAATTTTTAGTTATTTTAATATTAAAAATGGTCAAAATCAAGATGAACAAATTAGGTAATTTAAAAAATTATTACTCCAAATATAAATAAAATTATAAATTCAATTCATAGATGAGGAAGAAATAAATAATAATTAATCCCAAAGGCAATTCAAAAAAATCATTTTCAAAAATAAATCTTTTCAAAAGTATAAATATATTCTAAATAAGGATTTTTCAAATAATTTATTCCAATAAAAAAAATTTATTAATTGTAAAATCAAAAAAATAATGTTTTCTCTATTTTTTATCAATATAATTGGGCATGTAAATTAATTAATTGAAAATTCCGTTTCTCAATAAAAATCATCATTTTTTCCGATTTGTGAAAAAATATGATTTTTAAAAAAACAAAAAAAAATCAACCCAAGATAAATTGATATGATTATTTACAAAATAATTTTATTTATTTAATAGTTTTTATAAATGTGGTTAATGATAATTTTAAATTTTTTGTGTAAAGTGTCTCTAAACAATTTTTTAGTAAGATACAAATTTTTTTAAAGGAATTTTTTTTATTTTAAATGATTTTTATTTTATTTAAATTGAATAGAAAATCGATTAAAATGTAAAAAATATAAATGTTTAATATTTTAGTTTTGATTATTCTTATATTCCAATTTAAAAACCAGTGTATAATGGTATATTATATTATTGATCATTTATACTCAGGGTTGTGTGATCCACATTCTATCGATATGATCTAATTGATTTGAAATATATATATATATAATAAATTCCATGTGTGTTATATTCTCTTAGAATATTTTCTTTGTTTCATATATACTATTTAACATGAAATTACTCTTTTAAAATATATTGGGGTTAAAAATGTGTTCTTGTATTTTTTTTCTTTTCACATGTTTTAATGTATGTGAGTTATGTGTGTGAGGTCAAGAGGTTTTACTCATTGGATTGATTCAGGGTGTGGAAAAATATATATGTTTTGGTATAGAAAAAAAATTTAGTTCATACAATCATTAAAATTATTAATTTTCTATTTTTATTACATGGTAACATCCCATGGATAATTTAGTTTATACTGTTGGGTAAGGATTCCATAAAATTCATATTGGGAATTATTTTCGTGTTATGGATCATTGATCTAAGAACAAGATCATGTAATGTTGTAGTTTTATTTTTGTAGTTTTATTAGTATGAGATTACTTTTATGAAATGGAATTTTTTAGAAGAAGTTATAGTTTGATCAACGAAATTTTATAAGAAACATTTGGGATTTTGGATAATATAGATTGTAGATTGTTTCTTTGAGAAGGACATGTATGTTTAATTGGATAGAATCAAAACGGAGATGATTATGAAATAGTAATTGGAATTGTCAAAAATAAAATATTTTGTGTTTATATATGCTGTACATTGTTGAAATAATGATTTTATCATTGATGAGGTGAAAAAATATTTAGATAATCCAAGCTATAAAAGACATGTGTGAAAAAAGGAAATATTTAGAACTTGATGTCGTTGATACAATCGTTTTTTCACATGATATTTTGTGATAGAAAATAGTTAAAAATCATGTGATTATATTAAATATGATATGAAGATATTTCAAATTAGTGAAATTTAGGTTTGTAGTGTATATATGATAATTTCAATTGTAATAATTTCTTCATGAAAATGGGTCACTATGTAAACAAACATAAAAAATTATTATAGAATGTATGACGTAGATTTTTAGGATGGTAGGGATATCATTATTATGAGGAGCCATGATTTAGAGAATTATTTGATTCTACCAAAACAATACTATGCAAAGAATGTATATTATATTCACCTCATTTGAATGTAAGACGATGTTATAAATTTGGATATAGATATTGGAAATAAAGGAATAAAACAAATGGAAGGCCATATTGTTCTAGACACATATGATGGAATTACTGAAAGAGTGGGAATTTTGAGAAGGTATATTTGAGTCATAGTAATAATTCCAGTAGGGAAAAATTTTTATTTTTTGTTCCTTGAATTCAAATGTGGATTTATATAGGAGTATCTTTTGGTGTTTTAATGTTATATTTGAATCTCGGATCATAGATTTGGAAAAATCATTTCACTCCATTAAATTTTAATTATACATGGAATATAATGTATTGATAAATTTTTATAGGTTCACTTGGATGTTGATAACACTATTAAGATTTTAGGGGAGGTGTTATTTAAAATATATATGAAATCAAAGCTACCCAAACCATTAAAGTTTCATATAAATTCAATTTCTAAGGATTACCATATATTTTTTTTGGGAATATAGATGAGGAAATATTTTGAATAAGAATAGAAAATGGATTCTGAAAGATCACTTAAGGATCAATAGTCAGATTTTGGTTTTTCAAGGATGTGAATTTTTATTTTTCATGAATATTATATATAAAAACACTTTCTATATGAATATTACATAAAATTATTTACTTATGTAATTGTAATATTTGACATCATAGTGAGAGGAAAATTCATGTTCTAGTTGAAATAGGTTTCCTAAATAATTGTTTCCTAGAGTTATAATCTATTAATGATTCATAATTTAAATAAATATATGTTTTAGTTCAATTTGAGTAGAAGAACACAAAATTCCACGAATATTGAACTCATTGACATGGAAATTTTTTACTTTCACACATCTGTTCTCATAGTTCGTAATTATTTATCAAGAATTTCAATAATGATTCAACAAGGAATGTATAGACATACTTTCTTAAACTCATGTCTATGGTGTATGGAGTATTTATTCAATGAATTTAAATGGTGGAATGGGGGACTATGAATATTCCAAATTTATTAATTTAAACCATTATTGATGAGTATAATGATAAGTGATGATAAATATATTTAATGAAAAAAATAATCATGATTGAGAAACCTACACTCTTAACACCAGAGTGGGATTTAATTTTTGAGTAAATAATTTAAATATTAATATAAATGTCATTATGTAAAATTTCACCTTTAGTCATCATCTAAATTTTTTGAGTAAAATTATTGGTTTTAGTTACATTAATAGCCTTTTATTATTACAAAGTCACATATATTCATGTAATGATAAATCAATCCATATAATAATAATCTAATCTCTAAATAAATCATAAGATAATATCATATTTATTTAAATATCAATATTTAAATATATTGTTAATTTAACGATGAATGAGAAATTTATGTAATGTTTCCATAATTTTTTTTTGAAATCATGAATGTGTTCATATACAATAGTAGATAATTAATTTATAATTATATGGATCATTGATATTGTTAAACAATAATAAGATTTTCTAATCATATGGATTTTAGGACCTTTTAAGAATTCCATATATGGATTCATAGTAATTTATAACATAAGACTAGTCATGTAATTACAATAATAAAAAATTAGAATCTTTAATGTGATGATCTCCTATAGAACATTGTGTATCCTCTGTTTAATGATAAGGATTAGGTGGAATCATCATCTATGTTAAGTAAATAGTTTAATAATTCTATAAACCAATTATATGAGTACATTATTATTATTAATGAGGTTTTCCCCACTAGTAATGAAGGATTGTAAGGGAGATCAATTGAATTTGGTCCAAAATAATAATAATATTCAATTTCTTATCATATGTCTCCATTAATAGAGACTAATTATTAACATAATTTCCAAAATAAAAAGTGAATTATCATATAAATACAAATTTATTCTACATAATTATGAAATGTGGATTTTTATTGAGGAATCATCAGAAGATGTTATGATAGATAATGTAGGTGTAAATGATGTCATTATTCTACCATTAGTGATTCCCTTTATAATTATCATAGTACCGGAATGTGGAATATATCCATGATTATTGGCATAAATATTGGATCATTTTTTTACAGAAAATATGACATGGGGGCTTGGTGAATAGGCATTTTATAATAAAATTAAAAACAAAATCATAGTCTATAAAATATTAAATAGATGTCTAACAACCCAATATTGACATTCATGGAAATTAAATTACATTATGAAGTACATAATACATTTCACAAATATATTCCCAAAGACCATATTGGTTTACATTCATTGGAAACTCAGAACACATTATTCTATTATATTGAACGATCATCAAAATATCTAATAAATATCATCCCCTTTATTTTGCATGACTCTAATATTTATTTATATCCTTGGGAAAATAAATCAGATGAAAAGGCTGATATCAAATTCTAATTAATAGTAATAATGGAAAGATTTATACAAAACATTAACATACTAATGTAAAAACATGAACATAACTTTTCAATATAAGATTTTGAGTTTTAAAATAAATCATGGCACGTCATAAAGAATAAATGATAATGTAAAAATAATAATGATAACATAGAATATACATAAAACATAAACTTGGGGAAAACACAAATGAAAAGAAAATCATTAACATATTAGCAAAGGCTCATATCCAAGACCATCATAGTAGATAAAGTCCATTATAGAGTTGATTTTATATGTTGTTCGAGTCTTGTAGTGTTGAACCATATTTAATTTCCATTTCAGTCCGGTCTATCTCATGAGATAAAAATATTTACCCAATTCATTGGTGTCAAACATTTATCTCACCCATATAATAATGAAATCATTCATATATGTGCCACAAAAACATAAATCATTCATCATAGCATAACATAATAAATAAAATTGGTTTCTTAAACATCATTCCATCATAAAATAATCCATATAAAATACTATTACATTAATAAAAAAATAAAATAATAGTAATAATAAAGATATATTTATACCCATATTTAATGACCAACATCTTAGAAGAAAAATAATTTTTATAAAACACATGAAATTTATTCACGATGAAAATATAATTTCTTCTGCAAATACATTTTCTATGCACAAAATTCCATGAAATTTTAAATGAAAATAATTTAATTGAAAACACAAATCAAATATTTTAAATTAATTTTCATGCAAATATATTTTTATGAAATAATAATAATCCATTCACATTGTATAAGTTAAAAAACATTCCCATCGTACTTTTTCCGGAAAAGTCAAGAAAGTACCTTGTATCAAATAACGATAAATGATTCATTCCATACTATCTAGTAAAAATTAGCCAGTTCTTAAAATTAAATTTAAAAATTTATATTATAATATAAATATTATTGAATATTTATGGAACATGGATTTGGACGATGAATATACCCCATTAAATAATTCCATATAAACACTCTAAGATAATAATGAGATTGAAAAATTATCCCTTACTTCGGTCTGATATTCTTCACATGTATCAAAACCTCCTGTATACTGATATAAATAATGTTATTATTTTTATTAAAAAATCATAATCATTTTTATGATATCATATTAGATTACATTTTCATCTGTTCCATAGAAACATTTCATTGTCACTCGTTATTCGAATATTAACTGTTTTATGTTATTATGCATGTTTCCTCAGATAAGTTCATGTCACAATCCTTATGTTGTAGTTAAATAATTTAAATAATGACATTATTATAATATATATCATATTTATTAATTCAATTCAAGTATATAATCATGGTTTAATGAAGATCATGAAGAATAAATCACAACACATCATGGAGACAGTAGGTAAATCGTATGAATGAGGAGAAATATCTTTCACATAATGGTAAAATGAAATTGAATTGGATGGTATATTAATTATAAAGAATAATAATAATGTTTTATTAACTATTTAAATCCATTATTCTCATCACTATTCCCACACAAATAATGTATTGTTGAATAAAAAATTACAACACAACGTAAAGACGGTAAGCCGTAGGAATACACGCATGGAGATATAATTGTGAATGGGATGAATGAAAGGTGGTATAAGTTTATAACATAATTATAATAACATATAAGAATGTATAATATATTTTATTTATTATATTATTATAGAAACATCAAAATAATAAGAATTAGAAAAATAAATGAATTTTGAAAGAGTTTATAAAACAATTACCTCTTTTTCAAGTACCTCCATTTGATTTTCACAAATGGCCTCCTTGGGATGGATTTATCCACAAAGTATGGTATATAAGAGGAAAATTGGTATTTCGGGTTCTTATTTAAGTATATGGTTAATTATACAAAGGGCTTTATAGATGTGAGTATGTTGGTAGATGTGGTGGTCTTTTATTAGATGGAGGAGGGGCACATTGGGAATTTCATGAAATATTATTTTGTTATAAATTTATTTTTGAATTATAATGGCTCCAAAGTTATATATTTCCTGGATAATATGAGTATGGGTATAAATAATTTCAACCAAGTGGTTGTATAAAAATATTGGTAATAAATTTAACCTTATCTTTTGGATTTAACACTTAGTTAAATACATTAACTCTTACCATGTCTTCTTGTATTTTTACACTATATCGTTAATATAGTTACACTAAAATGAAAAGAGAACATTGAGTGGATCATTAAGGAAATTTCTAAAATTATATAGGTATGTTGGCTTGATATTATATATTAATGACTATTATATCATTTAATACAATAATAGTTATTTTAAAAACTCAATTATGTCAATTTTACACTATTTAGTAATTGATATTTTTAAAGCTATAACTACATGATTGATTTGGAAAAACTGATTTTAATCAAAGATAAAATTTCATTATCATCCATAAAATTCGTTGATGCCATCTAAATTTTCAAATTAATTTCATTTTAATCATTATAATATCATTTATTTGAATATTTTATTATATGGTATTCACTATATCATCATTGTGTCATAAGTAATTTTATTTATATAATGTCCCAATAATATAAATAAAATAACATGATTTAGCATATATTTTTATCTTTCTAATGAATATTTATTGGCAAATAGATCAATTATATAACCCCACCATAAAATATTTTTATAAAAAAGATACATGTTTATGTTATATTTCCCCTCAAATTAAAGTAATTATTATAACATGTCATTTTCATACCCAAGTTGCATTCAAATTCAAAAAGATCGGCCTATGGGTTTTTTTCGGTGTCCCGTAACCCATAATATAAAATTATGATATGTGTTAGTGTAATTTTACGTTATTATAATATTATTTTTTCCCTTATTTACACACTTTTCACTTTAACTCTAGTAAATAAAAAGAATTTGTGAGGTTACTATTAATAATGTCAAAACACAAAAGGTAACTATTCACTTAATTAAAACGTTATGTTTAAAAATATTTACAAATTTTTTATAATTTCAAAACACATATGTTTCATTAATTAATTTAAAATTAATTCCCATTTTCAAAACAAGAAAACAGGTTTTCAAGAAGTAAAAAATATCATAAGATTGACATGTAATTATGCAAAATATAAATGATAAATTACTCCCAATGACCAAATTAGGGTTAAATGATGAGAAAATTTTTAATTAAACATTAAAAATAATTCAAAATATAATATAACTATATTAATAAATTACATGAAAAAGATGATTTGAATTCAAATGAAGTATTTCTCACAATTCATTAAAATATGAATCTCATAAAAAAATTACCAAAATATCAACCTAGGTAAATTTTTATGTCCCAATAAAAAGGAATAATATTATAATGTCAAATAAAACATATAAATGTGTAAAAAAAAACTATATTTAAAATGTGGTCACCATCAAATGGTGGTAAAACATTATTTTTAGAAAAACAATGATTTTATCCATAAAATTAAATTTTTTCATATTTAATATCTAAAAAACATATAATATGAATTTTAAACATTAAATTGAATATATTACCTGTAGATTTAAATAATAAAATCAATAAATTGTGATTTTAAAATTTTATGGACTCACGTATTTTAATTTAAATAGTTTTTTTGAAGGATGTTATAACCATTCATACCCGCTATTATAATGGTTAGTTTATAATATATTGTTATCATGTGTAATAGACCTTGCATGAAATTAATTTAATCAAAATATGTTCAAATTTATCATAATAGAAGCCAAAAATAGTGGTGTGTATACTGCAAGTTAATAATGTTTTGCATACTGTATAAGCTAATCTTGTTGTGTGTACAACATAAGACATCAATGAAATTAAAAAGAATATATCTAATAAAATATCATAGGTTTAAATTCGACCCCCCTTTGAAAATAATTTCACCCTTTAAATTTCTCAGGTTTATAAAAGGTTTATTGATTGAATGTTTCATTAAATGAAAACCACATCATACAAAGGAATACTAAAACTTCAATTGAAACATGAATTTTAGAAACATAATGGTTACCAAATGTTACTCATCACTATGTTTATAAATTTGAGAACATAGGTGGTATGTGAAAACATAAACATGGAAGAAAAATCATACCATTATGTTTTGATGGATATTGATATAGAACAAGGTTTGGGTAATGTTAACAACTAGAAACCCCTAAATCTGCCATGATTTAAGGGACTATCAGATTCATTGGATAACAAGGTACATAATATGAAATTTTTGTTTCTAAGGATCCTTTCCCAAATGATTAATAACAGTAGAAAAATAATTACTTCATATTAGTACAATTTCACCATTTATCATTCGTTGAAAAATTACCACTTCATATCTAATTCCAAGAAATGAAGTTGATTTTTTCATTCTTGAAGTGTTAACAGATCACGAAATCCATAAATAGAATGATATTTCATTCCATATATCTCAAAAAAGGATATCAAATGTTATTATACATGCATAATTTCATATATGGTTTTATAATACTTTATTCTAACAAACATCATCTGATTCTTAACTTAAAATTTCCAAAAAAATTGATACACTTAGAATCCTTCTGAAAGATAAAAATCCAAAACCATAGAAAATTTTTCATAGATTCGGCTTAACATTTATCCACCATATATCATAAGGTATATCTAGTTGGTCACATTCCGAAATTTTAAATACCTTCACCTTGTATTCTCTTGAGTCATGGTAAAAACCAAAATTATCAAGTATCCATATTGATAACTTGAATCGTTAATTGTTAAAAAACATAGTCGCTTATTTCTAATGTCCAAAAAAGTTTTATAATTCATCCATGATATCATAATCTTCTTATCCACAACTCTATAATTCGTTCCGAACAAACAATAATCATCCCATTTACTTATTTAAATCCATCATATCATTATACAAAAATCATTATCCTAACATAAGGGACATAATAAGGGTTATATTACCCTTAATCATTTGTTCTCTAAGTGTATCACCTTACCCTTATATCACTTTTCAGCTCCTTATACCTATTCAATATGTCATTTCCAATCCTTAATGAAAAACTTATTCTAAAACCACATATATATTTAATGATTCAAATAAAATAATTTTTTAATTCAGAAACATATACACCTCAATCATCCAACATTATTCTTAAACAAAAATAGGGATCCATCATATTTATATTTCCTAAAATATGTTTCAGATCAAAATATTTCTCATCCTCATTATTCTAAGGGTTAATGTAAAAAAACTAGAAGAAAATTACATATCGTTTACATGTAATTTATAATCTCTTTATCCTTAGTAGTATAAAAAATACTAATTCCATCATCATGATTCTCTTCATGATGTTTCCACATAAGAAATAGTTCATCATAATTACCATACATATCACATCATAAATATTCAATGGTGAACAATTTTCTATGTAGTTCAAGATATAGACAAAGATTAGAAAGATAAGTGTGATAAATACATATCAGAGATTAGAAACACATAAGTAACGTAAATTACTTATAATGTTTCAACATATGATATCTTCATTTTAACCATTGGCTCTCCATGGTTATCACAAAACCTTAGGATTGTAGTCAATAGTTCACTTCTACATTGGACATCCCTAGACATATCTTTATAAGTATCTATAGCGATCTCACTAGTGTTTTTGATTCCTAGTTTTTTAAGGTTGACTAAAACATATATCTGAAACCAACTCTAATGAACCAAACATAATGTACATGAAAATTAAATTTCATTTGTGGAATACATAATGCATTACACAAATAGATGCCCAGAGACCATATTGGATTAGTGTCTTTAGAAACTCGGAACACATTCTTCTATAATGGTGAGCGCTATTCAACATCTCCCATAAATATCTTCATATTTATTTTTCCTTCCTATAGCTTTTATTTATACCTGGGGAATAATGAAACATATGAAAAGGGTGAGATAAAATGTTCAGTATGGGTTATCATGTAAAGCATCGAACAAAACATAAATAGAAGAATATAAAAATATTAACATAACTTTTGAATATCAAATTCTTGAGTTATTAAATAAATCGTGGAAGTACAGAACACATAAATCATAATGTAAATTAATCATGATAACATATAATTGGCAGAAAACATGAGCTTTTGAAAAAAAAACATAGAAAATTATTTCCATATTATCCAAGGATCATAGCCAAATCCATCAAAGCATACAATGTCAATTGCTGAACTGAGATTACCTACAATTCCTGCTCTATATTAAAGAACCAAATTGACATTCTATTCTTGTCATTGCAATAAAATGAGATGCAAATCATTCCTGAAATTATTGGCAGCAGATATAGGTCTCACCCTTCTCATTGTGAAATTATTATTACATGTTTCACAAAAAAAATCATTCATCATTGCATAACTGAAGAAATAAAATTGGATTCTTAAACATCATTCCACCATTAATTAATCCATATAAAATATCATCTCATCATTAACACAATAAAATAATTGAGATAATAGGTATAGAAACAAAACCCTAATTAAATATCATCATCTTAGATGGAAAATAATTTTGATAAAATACATTAAATTAATTCATGACGAAAATATCCATTCTTCTCTAAAAAAGATTTATTTTCTCAAAAAACATACATTTTTAATAGAAAATAATTTCATTGAAGATACACATGAAATATTTTAAATGAATATTCAAGGTAATATGGTGTTACATAAGCGTATGAATCCATTCATGTAGTATAAGTTAAAAAAACATTTTCTATGTACTTTTGCTGGAAAAGTAAAAAAAGTACAATGTATCGAATAATGAAAAACTCTTCCTTTCATACCATTTATTAAAAATTAATCAATGGATAAAATTTAAATTAAACAATTGTTTATTTATATAAATAGTATTTCATATTTAGTGATAAATAATGTGGATGATAAATATAGACCAATAAATAATTATGTATAAACAATCACGGATAATTTTGAGATTGCAAAATTATACATTACCCTATGTCTGATATATTTTATTTGTATCCAAACCAACTATATAGTAATTTAATAATGTTATTGAATTATTATATAATAATAATAATTCTTATTATTTCATATATTATTATATTTTCATATTTTTTAGTAACTTTTCATTGTCAGTCGTTATGCGGATATTAATTTCTTTACGTTTTATGCATGTTTGGTCGGATAAGTTCCTTTTCCAATACATAGGATATACTTATATCATTTATAGAATGATATTTTAATAATATTAATCATTTTTATTCATTCCATTCATCTGTATAATAATTTTTTAATGATGATAATTTAGAGTCAATCCCATAGCATTGTGGAGACTATAGGACGTACATGTGCATGAGCGACAATATCATTCACTTAATGGTTAAAATGTAGTGAATTGTATTGTAAATTAATTATGATGAATATTTATAATTTTATATTTATTATTCAAATCCATTATACTCATCATTATACCCATCCAAATTATGTATTTTTGATTAAAAAATTACACCTCGACGTAGAGACGGTAAATAGTACACACACGCATGGGGATTTTGTTAGTCGTATGATGGATAAAAGGAGGTATAAGGTTGTACAATAATTATTATAACATCTCATAATGTATAATATACAGGAATTATTACTTTTTTTATAGAAAATACATAAGAATATGATTTATAAAATTAGAATAATTTTAAATGAGGTGATAAAAAATTACTTCTTTTCAAGTGTATCCTTTCGATTTGCAAAAAACATCTCCATAGGTTGTATTTCTGAAACAATTTTGCTCTTTATGAGGAATGGATGGATGTTTGGATCTTATTTGAGGATAATTTGGACAATCCGAGGGGCATGAGAGGTTTGATTAAATGGGTAAATGAGGTGGCCTTTGATAAGAGGGAGGAGGGGCACTTTAGGATAGTTGAGAAATATAATTTTATTATAACGTGATTTTCGAGTTATAATAGAAAAAAAGTGATATATTTTGATTATAATATGAGTGTCGGTCGAAACCCAATCAACAAAATTGATTATAGATAAATTTAGGTCACAAATGTAACCTTATTTTTTGGTATTAACCATTAGATAAATAAATTAACTCTTACAATGTATTCTTGTATTTTACAATATATGGTCAATATATTTACAATAAAATGAAAAAAGAAACTCAAGTATAAAATTAATGATATTTATAACATTATCTAACTCATTTTTTGGAAAATTATATTTTTATTACTATTATATCATTTAATTAAATATTATTATTTTTTAAATCTCATTTATGTCAGTTTTGACACTATTAATTAAGTAAATATTATTATATCTAGAACAACATGATAGATTCAAAAAAACAACATTAACTAAATTATAAAATTTCATAATACTACATAAAATTTGTGTACGGATTCAAAATTTTGAAATTTCATTTATTTTAATATTTATAATAACATTTATTTGTATTGTTCATTAATAAGGTAATCACTACTTCATCATTTTGTCATAAATAAATTTATATATTTTATGTATAACATTTATAAATATAATTACATGATATATGATTTTTTTTATTTATAATGAATATATATTGTCAAATAGATCAGTTATATAACCTCACCTTAAAATTGTTTTAGAAAAAAGATTCTAGTTAATGTTATATTTTCCTTTACGTTAAATTAATTATTATAAAAAATAATTTTCACACCCAAGTGGCTCCCAAATGCCAAAAATTCAGTCTAAAGATTTTATTGGTAACCCATGACTAATACAATAATATTTGGACAAGTGTTATGGTATTTTTCTATTACTATAAAATTATTTTTACCTCTATTTACCTAATTTACCCTTTAACCATGATAAATAGAAATAATTATTACAGTTACTATTTATAATATCCAAATATAAAATGTACCTATTTACATAATTTTTACCTTCTAATTCCAATTATGAAATCCATTTTTACAACTTAAAATCATATATGTTTAGTTAATTAATATAAATTATATTCCTATTTTCAAAACCAGATAGCGGGTTTTTAAGAAGTAAAAACTATCAGTAGATTGACACCTGTTTATGTCCAATTTAAAGGTAAAATTACTTCCAATGATCTAAAAATGATTAAAATATTAAAAGATATTCCAATTACAGTTTAATAATTTTAAATGATAATGTAACACAATATATATATTATACAAAAATGTAGATTTGAATAAAAGGTCTGTATTTTTCATATACAGTGTCTAAAAAACATATAATTTGAATTTTAAACAATAAAATGATTATAATATATAAAATTTTTTCTAATAAAATATAAAAAAGTGTGACTTTATTGTTTTTTAGATTAAATTATTTTCATTTTAATGATTTTTTAGAAGGAAGTTAACAGAATTCATACCCAGAATTGTAATAACTATGTTATAATATTTAGTTAACACACCTAATATGTCAATTAGGAATTTATATCTATCGAATGAACATAAAATTATATATAATAAAAGAAATTAGTAGTGTTTTGTATACTACATTATGATACAGTGTGGTGTATAACAAAAACTAATCTCGGTGTATCATACAACACAAGACATTAAGGAAATTAAAAAGAATCTATTTAATAAAATCTGTTGGTGTTACATTAAGTGAGTTTAGCTTTCATTAGATCACTTTCAAAGGGAATGAAAAGTAAAGAACACATGTATTTATTATGTTTGAGATCACCAATATCCTAGTCCTCTACTCTTCATGGAGACTGGTACTCACTAATAAACACATTTTCAATGTTTCGAGAACTGTATTACAGAAAATTTCATTTTAAAAAAATGTATACAAAACCCAGTAATTTTTTAGGAGACTCGTCCTAGTATATGTCCTTACTTTTTTACTTGGATTCACAATCAAAATATATTTTTCCATGGTATAATATCCAATGAATTTGGAAGATTTTATTTTTATGAGAAAATCATAAACCATACACACAAATTTATAAAAGAGGAAATAAATATTTCAAAAATAAAAAAATTATATGTAATTTATAATACGATAATAAAATTGAATATGTTTACACTAAATGATTATTGATCACATGGAAGTAACAGGGTTGATGTTGGAGTCATTCAGTGATCACTGCAAGAATGTAGAAGTCATAGAAGTCCATTACCACATCAGTGTAGCAGAAATGATGATGATGTATCAAAAGATATATTTATGGTTGAATATCTACATGTATGTTTTTTGAAACACTAATAGATCACACAGATGATTAAAATAGATATCTATGAGGAGCATCTACAAATCTAATATCTATACAACACTTTTTATCAGAAATAAATTTAATAATCAAACCATTACATTTCTATGTTGATTCCTTAATGGATAAAAATAAAAAAACAATTAGGATTTATATTTCATCATGAAATAATAACATAAAACAATTTAAATTTTACCTAAAAGATTTGTAAATAATTAAATAAAATAAAATAATTGAAATAAATATATAATTTATTGGAATATAATGAGAAGATAATGTTTATAAAATAGACCATTGTATGAAAAATATTCTACATGTGTGAGAGTTCAATAATAAATAATATAATTATATTTTAGTCACTATTTCAATTATAATTCAACATAAAATAATAATACATATGAAACATGAATTATTTTAATGATAGAAAGTTTAAATATGATATTAACTTTTTAGAATTTTTTTGATCTAATGGTGGATTTAAATTACTGGTCTGGACTCATGACCCACCACTAAAAATAGAGAACAATGAATCGTGAAATAGAATTAGAAAGGTCCAATGATGGATTAAAATATCATGACCTTCCATTTTACATAAAATACGACTTCCGACCAAAATAAAAATTATTTCATGTTTCAATACAATAAAAGGCATCATAAGAAGAAATAAAAATTTTCCTATCATTCGTTGTCAAATGGTGGCTCATGACTCACTGTTGAAAAAGTCATGCGGTGACCCAGGAAAAATAATTATAGGTTGACAATGGTGGCATATTGAATGCCATTTCCTAAAATTATTTGATAAAAAAATATAATTAATATTAAATAAGAAACTACTAGAATATAGTATGATGAAAATATACTACAAAAAAATATACTGAAAATGTTTATACCACAAAAATAAAGGTGATACATAAAAAATAACTTCACGTAGTAGAAAAAACATTGGATGATAAAAAAACTACAGAAAATATTATTAAAAAATACATCATAAAATAATAATAAATATATTGTAAACATATTTATTAAGAACTATATTAAATCCTTATAAAAACAAAATATTCAAATAAAAAAACAGGAAGAAATATAAAATATATCAAAATAAATAAAGATAATGCTCTTCTTAAATATTGAAAAACATTTGGCCAAGGTATAAAAAAAATATGAAATAGTTTGTGGGAAGAAGAAAACTAACCCACTATCGATGTCCAACAGTGGGTAAAATGACCCACCAATGATGTATGAAGGTATGTCACAAACACACTATTAGGTTCTAGTGGTTGCTCATGACTCACCATTGGTGTCCAATGGTGAGTCAAATCAACCACCATTGATCTTTTATATTTGTGACATGACACCTACTGAAAGTATTTTCCAATAGATACTCATCTAAAAACCAACATGGGAAGTTCAAACCAGTTAAACATCCTAAAGAAGATGATGATGATAAAAAAATCTAATGATCCCCAAAGGACAAAAGGTGGAAGATGAATTCAATAATTGTATTCTCGATTAGTGAACAAAATAATACATGATATAAATGATGGTGGTATAGTGAAATATTACTCGTTAATGGGATAATAACGAATGGTTAGTCGATAAAGATGGTGAAACAAGGAATAAGATAAAAAACATACTATTTTAAACTAAAAATAAGAAAAAAAGACAAAGAATAAATTTAGTTGTGAATAAAACCTCAAACTAGTATCAAGAGAAAAATATGAAAATAAAATAGAAGAAACTATAGATTATATTGAAGGATGAACTCCAGCGAACGAGAGAAGGAGTGGTCACCAAGGACAGCAGATAAGAATTTGAAAAATGAATAGATACACAACTCATTTCAAATCAAGGATATAACCCAATGAAAGAAATAAATTATAATAAATAGAAAAAACAGATCAGATGGAAGAGTTCTATACATGTTTTAAATCTCAGATGAATAGAAATTAAATAAAATCTTCTAATATCGAATCCATAAAGAGGTGGTAGAGTGGTATATCAACCAACATCTAATGCTCATCTTTTCAGAAAAAAAATAAAACACTTATAACATTTTCCTAGCCTAAACCTTACACTATATAAGATTATCTTAGGAGCCTTATTCATTGGCCATCACACATGGTGTATTCACGATACAAACCAGTCATTATCTTTTTCCTTGTGGGCTTCTTGTGGTAGGAATTCCCATAGGTTTGACACGATGGGTCCTCTATTTGGTTTAGAGCTAGCCATATAGCTCATAAGGAATAAATATATTTTTCCATTAATTAAATTATACTTAATAAAAAACATTTACACACACCAAATTACTAATAATAGGTAATAAATTTTTATTAACCTTCAAGTTCACTTATGAATTTGAAACAACTGATAATTTTATGAACATATTACAACATGTAACTATAAAATGTTAATTAATAAAAATTCATAATAATTAAATTTCATTAAAAACCCCTCATAAAATAGTCACATGATTTAGTAATTGTTAATAAATATTAATTAATCAAAAAATTAAAATAATTTATTTATTTAAAACAAATTAAAATACTCAAATACTCAACCAGTTTGTAACTTTAAAAATAAAAATAAATTAATTTTTTTTTAAAAAAATCTCCCCCTTTTAAAAATATATCAAAATGTATAATATAAATTTATAAATTAAAATAAAATAATTTTTTTAAATCATTAAATTATTCAAAAATTAACCGAGTAGTTTATTATTGTGAGTTAATATATTATTTATAATATTCAATGAAACAGAGAATTAAGACCGAGTAAAATTGTAAACAAGAAATTTTATCCTAAATTATGTATTATAGATAACTGCAAATGAAAAAAATCAAGCATGTTTTGTTTAAATACTTTCATATTACAAAATATCAATATATTCAAAGAACTAATAAAAAAATTCTATGCAAAAACAGATAATGAAAAATTCTTCTAGAAAAAAGAAATAGTTTATTTTAATTATTAGTTTTAAAAAACTAAATTTAAGTTTAAGAGTATAAATATTATATTAAAGAAAGATCCAAAAATCAATTTTTTTCAAAAATTTAATCTATTTTTGAATCAATTGATATTTTAAATAAATTTAGAAAACTAAAAATATCTCAACATTTATTTATGAAAAAACTAAATTATAAATAAAATAATATATCTTGAATAGTATAAAATAATTCCCTAGATTAGTGGAAAAATAATTATATTAATAAAAATATTTATTTTAATGTGTTTTACGATAATTGTTTGAGCACTTATTTTAAAATGAAATTATAGCAAACAAGGGGTAACTCCATCTAATTTCAGTCATATATAAATATATATAAGTCAAAATAGTTAACAAAATTATTACAGAGTATGTATATAGAAATCAGATTGAGAGTCAAAATTTAACTATGTAAACTCCAATAATTTGACATTCTAACAAAATATAGATAGAAATTATTATTCATTTTTTATATCAGAAAGAAACATATAATTAAAAGGATATTAGATATCTTGTATGTGAGCATATCATATTATATTTAAAGTATATTGAATGTGTTTTAATTAATACCAAATAGTATATATCTTGGGATGTTTAATATCATATATCTAATTATATTTGAGTAACATCATATTAGTACTCATGCTATCATAAATTCAACAAAATTCACAAAATTTATTTTGGCCACCACATCATATTTCAGAATTTTAATTTTTAGAGAATTTGAATTCAATCGTCTAGGTAAAAACAGTTCAAGTATGAGATAAATATTGGTTTATTCTTATTGATAATTTATTAGAATAATTCCCCTTCATTATACATTTAATGAATGTAACAGAATTAATTCATCCTTTCAAAAATCAAAAAAAATAAATCTTTTTTAATATTGGAGTGATAATATTGTATCAAAAATAGTTATTATTTTTTTAGTTACATAAAATAAATAATATTATCATATAGTTATTTACATATTCAAAAAGTGTAAAATATCTATTTATGATTAACAACATCATTTTACATATACATATTCTTCTTCTGAATAGTTTAAAATTATATAAAGGATCATTCATTGGATCCTAATGTTGTGTTTCATAATTTTATTCTAAAATAAATTTCTTATATTCATTATTAACTTTAGTGAAATCGTCAAAAACAAAATTACGTATTATATCATGGAATTTATCATTTAATTCTAGAAATTATTTAAGTATTCCATTTGTATACTTCTATTTTAAAAATCATAAGTACAATATATTTTATATTATTGATTTTGGGAAAAAATGTTTTTCAAATGTACAAAATCCCATTTTGGTTTGTATTTCTTCATTTAACATCAACTTATTTTTCATTTAAATTAAATAAAATTTTATGATATTCTTAGAATTCCATTCCTCAAATATTTAATATCATTAAAAAATTATTTAAATCTAAAATCCATAGAATCAAATTCCCTACTAGAATGAGAATATGTTTGATTTTAATTTTCATATGTTGAGTTATGATCTACATTTTTTTGTATTATAAACTATGTAAAAATAGAATCAATTACCTCACATGTAATACCCATTGGGGAAATGTTACCGATTTTCATAGCACTTCCTTATTCTCTACAAGAGTAAGAACTATCTGAGCATTCCAATACTGTAAATAGAGATTTTTTTCTATCCACCTTTATCTTTATAATTTTATGAATTATTGAGTTTGGGGATATCAGATGTGATTTTTTCTTTTCTTCTCCACTCATAGTATTATATGAAACATAATTATTCTTAATTGAATTAAATTTATTATAATCACTTTTATTCTACTTTCAAAATGGTCTCTTACCAGCACTACTTCTCATTAATTTTTAATGATTCTAACTGAATTGAGACATCACATTTTAACTGTCTATGATCTATAAATAATAGGAATTATTGAAATAGTACCATAGAAACATATACTTATAGAACAATATAATGTATTTTTATGTTTATAATTCAATTTTTTTTTACAATGTCATTACCAATATGTGTCTCCAGATCAGTTTTATGTAGCTCATATGGATTTTCATTGATTTTCTAGTGATGAAAAAATATTTGTTTCAAATTGGATTCAATTCTATCCTTCACGTATTCGTATTAACTACCATCAGCAAATGGGACTTTTGTGGAATCTATCCATTGTTGGCATCGATACCTATCATATTAAAATGAAAACATTAATTTTGTTCGTTTTATTGTTAAGTCTAGGATATCATATTATCATAGTGATAAAATTAATATTCTGAATTAATATTCTTAATTATTAATAATGATTTATAGGGTAACTGATCAATTATTCGACTTTGATACAAATTATTTGATATCATAACCACAGAGCTATTTACCGATCTCTGAAAACAATTTTTTGAACAATATTGATGGAAAATATGGCTATAGGTGGGGGTGGTGAATATTTGTTTTAATATAAAATGAAAAAGACAACAAAATTTTATAAAAATATTAAATATTATTGATTGTAGTTTTCCTTAGTTGACTTATATTGGAAATAAAATGTAATGAATGTATGTATTTTTAGTGTTTTTGATTACCAAGATCCTAGTCCACTTCATAATCACCTCTACTCCTCTAGGAGACTAATAAATACTAAAACAACACTTTTATTGTGTGAGAGAATTATTATAGACACTTCCTTTAAAGCAACCCAGTGGAACTACCTAGTATTTTTATAGGAGGCTCAACCAAGACAGTATCCTAGCCTTTTATTGGGATTCAAAACTTAAAAATCTTTTTGGGTGGTTAAAAAACTATAGAAATATAACTTCTTGATTTTGATATAAAAAAATTAAACTATACACAATAAATTAAAACTAAAATATATAAAGATTACATGAATAAAAAAATATTTGTAAATTAGAAGATGAGTAGAATATTGAATATGATTGAGCTCGATGATCATTGATCACATGTAAAGAACAAATTTAGACGTAAGAGTCATTTGTTGATCACAACATGAATGTCAATGTCACAATTCTCAATGAACCATTTAGAGAATTAGGAATGTCGAAGATGTATCAGAAGTGGTCATTATGAACGAATCGTCACATGGATGTGTTTTAAACCTTAAGGTGTTCTCCCAGATCCTTAAAACTAACATCTTAATGTATTGTGTTCATATCCCATATTTTCATGACACATTTTAGTAAATATAATTTTATAATATGACTATTTACTTTTCTTTCTAAGGCCTCACATAATAGAAATATAAAATGAAATTAGGCCATATATTTCTTCATGAAATATAATAATAAAAAAATTAATATCATAATTAAATTATATTTAAATAAATAACAATTATAGATCAATTAAAATAAAGATACAATTTTAAAGAATATAAATACATTATAATTTTTTCCAAAAAGACCATCAGATGAATATTTTTATTCATGTGCGAGTATTCATTAATTTAATATTATAATTATTTTACATGATTTTTTATTTATATTTAATCATTAAATAATAAAATATATAACATAAGAATTATTTTATTAATAACAAATTGAAATATGAAATAATATTTTTAGGCACAATTTTTAGCTAATTGTTGCGTAAAATTGAAATCGATGACTCATGACCCACCACTGAAAACAGAGACTGGTGGACATTGAACAAAATTTAATAGTGTCCATTGGTGGCTAAATAGAGTATGAACTACCATTTAAATTCAAAAAATTATGAAATTCGTCAAAAATAAAAATTATTTATTATTGTAGAAATATCATAGGATTGAGATGACCCATAAATTTTTTCAGACCATTGTATTTCCAATGTTGACTCATGACTCAACATTGTAAATTTCTAGGGGTGACTAATGACATAATATTGTAGGTGTCCAATGGTGGCCTACTGAGATCCATTTACAAAACAAAAATAGAAAAATAATCCACTGAATATAAAATAATAAGTTAAAATAAAATACAAATAATTACATATAACAAAAAAAATATAATATAAATCAAAGATACATTCAAAAAGATTAAAGGTGATACCAGAAAAACAAATCACTCTATGTAGGAAACAATACATAGCATGATAATAACAAGTTAAAAAACAACTAATAGTGAACGTCAAATAGAAGAAATAAATCTAATTCAATCATATTAATGAAAAAATGGATTAAAACATTATAAATACAAAATCATGTGATGAAAACAAAAAAAAAGAAATATATAGAAACTGAGAGACGGAAAATAAATCTCCAATTAAATCATGGTAAAAATTTATCCAAGGTTTTCTCAAAAAAGATGAATCAAACTATTGGTAGAAAAGAAATAACCCACCATCGATATCTAATGGTGGTTAAAATCTCCCAATTGTGATGTCTGGCAGCAGGTCACTAACCCACTGTTGGGTTCCAATATTGGACCATGACTCACCGTTAGAATCCAATGGTGGGTCAACTCACCCATCATTGGTCTTTTAATAGTTTTAAATACACATTCCATTTTATTCCTATTAAGACCCATTTAGAAACAAAGAGGGGATTTTATGTCACACCTCAACCTTTGGAATTATTTTATATTGGTATTCTTTTGGTATTGGCTGTTTTGGATGAGGTTCATGTTGATACCCAAGATAAATTATTAATTTTTAGAAGTATCGGGTTGGTTTTTTGCATGTGAACAAATTGATCATTGTTAGGGTAACCCATGCTTCCCCACTTTGGTAATAGTGCAACCTATTTTGGGTGTCTGTTTTTCAGTCTCACTGGTTGTGCAAGGTTTTGGAAATCGTGTGACACAAGTTGGGTTTTGTTATATAACTAGAAAGAGGCATGCTATAAGGTCAGCACATGGTTTTCAAATTGTTTGTCTAGCCTATATGTGTTCCTCCTATTTATAGTAGGGTACACAATGTTGGGAAACTTTCTGAAAGACCGTGTGGCTAAACCATGTCGCATGATCAATTATCAAAATTAAATTATAATAAAATAAAAATAAAATATGGAAATAATAAAAATAAGAATGTTTGTAACAATAATAAAAATATTTATTATTATTATTATTAATATTTATATTATTATTAATATTATTATTATTTTTATTTTGTTTGGGTTTTAATTTTTTTCCATTTCTTTATTTTTCTTTTTCATTCGTCTCTATTTTCATTCTCCCCATTGACTCTATTTGTCGCACAAGGTGTGCCTCCCTCAACTCTCCTCTCTTGACGCGAGACAGTCCCCCCACCTTTGGCCTCCTCTCTATCTGTCAATTCATGTATATTTCTTCTCGAATCTCCTTCGGATCATTCACGGCCAGTCCTTCTTTCTCATTCCACTCCTTATTTTTTGTGAATTTTTTGTTCCTCCATCAACATATTTCGTTCATCCAGAACCGAAGGTTTGGATTTGATATGTATTTTTGTTCTTCTCCAGATAGTAAGGTGTACGAAGGCCTCCTCGGGAACCTTGGGCCCATATTTTGGAATATGATGCTGATGGTAGGACAAATGGGTTCGGTTTTCCTTGCCACCATCTATTGGGGTAAGGTTTTAAACCCAATGTTTTATTTTACACCATTAATTTGATAGTATTAATGAGTATTGAGTAATTTAACTTGATTTGAGGGAGTTTTAATCATCCTTGGTTCTATGCACACACATACATATGTATGTATATATATATATATCCCTCATGCATATTCAATCTTGGATAAGAGAATAAGTGGAATGGACTAAAGGATATATTTATATATATAAATATATTTAAGGATTTATGTGCATGCGTGTTCAAGGAAGTTTTGAGTGGTCACCACTTAATTTTTCAAGTTCCAATGTGTTCGAGTTATCAAACTAACTTTTTTGTGGTAGGATCCATATGCATGCGCATTTAATTTTAATTATATAAATTTTCATCTTTATAAAAGTGTGTTTTCATATTTATGTGGTATATGTATATATATTTACATATTCTTGTATTTGGTAAAATTTACTATGCTTTTTGGAATTGGTTTCCCAAATATTTAAAGATATTTTAAAATCATGTTTACTAGATTCCTTTAAATGTAATGTATAGTAATTGATTTTTAATTGATTTTAATAAAAGATTCCTATCTTGTGAGGTTTTTTAGTGGAACTAAAAATTCCTGGATAAACGTATGATCTAAAACTAGGTTTTTTAGTACCGTGAAATGTAGTTTGAAATCTAATTGATAAAAAGGTCCCTTTCGAACCCTTTATGTGTGTTATATATTTTTAACCCAGATATGAAAATGGATTTGGAATGATATATTGCTTTGGAAAATGTAATGGCCTATTTGGATCCTTGAGATATTTTAGAAAATGTTTTCAAACTCATGTGATGCATTGATTATATCTTGAGATCACTAGAACATTGGATTGTATCTTCTTTATTGGCTCATGCACAGTGGTTCGTGTACAAGAATGTTGTTGGTTGTGGTTATTAAAACATGTTAGGAAATGTTATATTTTTATTTTTGATATGATAATCACTGAATATTATGCATCATATAAAGGTTCCTTTGAAGGATTCTTATCATCCCTTATTAGATGTGTTGGTACCCCCTTCATTATTTTAGATGCCAGGTGGGGTGTTCCATTGGTTTGGTCAGTTTAGGGAGGATAATTGGTTATTGATTTTGGAGTTTCACCACATTCCGAAAAGTGGTTCAAAACCAAGTACATCAATGGATTTCTTATAGAGTTGTTTAGGAATTTTTGAAAATTACATAAATGTATACCATTGTTTATTTTTGTAGAAAATTTCGTTTTTTGAACTTATTATACCATTAATTTTCATTTCGTAATAAAAATAACTTATCTATCATTAAATTTCATTTAAAGGAATTTATTAAAATGAGTTATTTTCCTTGGAAATTACTTTTTTAAATCTAAATAAAAAAGGGTTTTTTCGTAAAAATAACAGCCTCTTACTTATTTGCATTAATGAGTGGAAAAACATATTATTATATATCATTTTTTTCAAACTATAATTAATGTATTTCACAATATATATGGTTAATGGGTTGTTTTTCATCTTTAGAATTCCTATAGTTCATTTTGATTTTCATGCCTACATTATATTTTCAGTTTCATTTCTTCCTATTTTACATCACTCTAAGAGAGATCTTCGTTCTGTGTTATTTTGTGAAACATGGGTCAAAAGGATGTACATGCAGTAGTTTATTTATATACTATGTGGGTGATTATATTTATTGTTCAATTTATGTTTTAATTATTTATCTTTTTTCTCATTGGCCAAATCATTCCTAGTGTTTTTATTTTGATGTCAGACACTAGTTTCTCGCACATGGGGATTCAGAACGCCCATCATTCCATTTCATGGATCATCTTGGTTGACTAGTTTATGGTCTACATAGATTGGTTTATGAAAAAACTTAATTAGAGAGGTCCCTTGTTAATTGGGTTGTCAAGTAGTTGGCGGTTATGAATTGAGGGGATTCAGAGGTTGGTATAGGAAGTGTGATGTGGCTCTATTTTTACATAGTTTTGCCACATCTTTTAACATAATTTTTAATGATTTAATTAATTATTTAATCACTTTATACTAAATATTGTACTTTTGTATTTTTTTAATTAATTATTTTAATTAATCATTTTTTATAATTAATTGTGGATTTTTTGTTAATAATTTTACACTTACTCTACTTTTCTAATTTAATAATGTCTTAATTAGTTTGGTTAATTTAAATTTGCTTGACTTTTGAATAAACTGAAATTTTTTTTAAAAAAATTATATAATCATTGTAATTTTGTTTAATTAACTTAGTCTTTATTTTAATATTTTTATATATAATATAGTTTCAATAGAATAGGTTAACAGTGATAAATTACTTTTTTTATACGTCATGTATGTTAAATAAGATAATAATTTTATTTTAAATTAAATAAAATAGTACACATTTAATTTTTTTCTTCACTATGATATTTAATTAATTAATTAGAGTTATAAAACATTAATTATTTAATCTAATGTATGCTCTTATATGATATATTCATTTACTATTGATTTTTCTCTATCTGTGTGGTAGACAAGAGCTATCTATAACCTACTGGGACACCGATGCTCTTTATTTTTACTCACTCATACTCTGTAATTATTTTACATAGTAATTTTAATTTATGTCTTATATCATTTTAGTTTATCAGTTTTCCAGTTCATAATTTTCGTGTTATCTATTTTTAATTTATGTTGTGAAATTAAAGTTTTATGTTTAATAATGACCTTGTTTTAATTTAATGGCTATTAACATTATTTTAATTAATTATTATCAATATTGTTATTTACTTATCATAAGATTAAATTTTAAGATCAATTTATGATTTTTTTATTTTTAAAAGGTCACCATTAGTTCATTATCTTTTTGGTACTAGTGACCCTTTTATTTTTTTTGTGTAATTGTGAGCTTTCATTTTGTTTATCAGTACCCTTAATTTATATCCCATACGGTAACCCACTAAATTATAGCTATCGGTGAGCTTTTGTTTTGAGAAATCGATGTCCTTATGCAACATCCTGTTATCTTTCAATTAAGAATATCAGTAACATTATTTTTTTGAATACCAGTAGCCTTAATATTTAGTACATCGACGACCCTTTTATTTTTTCTAACAGTGAGCTTTTAATTAATTTTGAAAGGGTTACCTTTCTCTGTACCGCTCCCCTTTATTTTTAAGCTAACAATTACCCTTCCCTATTTATTCTATCGGTAACCACCTCACTGTTCATTGCTCCAACAAATGGTTTTTCCTCCCCTCTTTCAACTCATTCACGCACATCCATTCCCTCTAACATTCAGATGTCTTCTATAAGAACCCAAATCTTTGTTTTAAGGTATGTTTTTCATTTCCTACAGTTTTTGGGAAAAGTGGTGTTTCTGGAAATTTTATAAGTACACACTGTGTACTTTATGAGTATACATCGTGTACTCCCTTGCCGCACCAAGCCATGTCCTAGCCGTGTCCGGGCCCCACACATGGTGTGTAGTGGTGAAGTGGAGGCTGTTTAAAGAGGAGTTTGGAAAAATGGAGTACCTACAGCGTAATAAAGAAAACATGCATTGTATTTTATTTTTTTCTTTAAATGCACCGAGGTCATGCCAAATGGACAAAACACCTTTCGTCTAGGTTTCATTGTCCGAGAGAAGTCGTATGGTCGTACATCTTCTCTGAGGTCTTGTGCCTCCGTCTGTTCTCTGAATCGATCATCGTCAATTGCGTTGGAACCGCAGCGGTAAGCACTCTCTTCTCCTAAAGCCTTGTTTTCCATTTACTCTTATTTCTTTTGATATCATTGGATGATATTTTGTGTCATTTTCATAGATCTTTGATGTTCTATGAAAAATCAATCATCGTGGTTCACTTATATTGATCTCCAATCATCGAGGTAGGTGGTTTTTTCCTTTCTGTAGGAAGTCATTGAATATTTTGTGGAAATTCCACCAATACCCATGAACGGGGTATTGTGTGTTTTCTATTTTGCCCTATTGTTTGCCTGATTTTCTTGATTGCTTGAGTAGAGGTAATTTCTTGTGAATAGGGTAATATTTACTATACTATTGATGTTTTTCCATGCATGTTTTTCCAGTTCAGCATTTTTCCAGTTGCCATGCCTAGTTTTAGGATAGTGGAACTATTGTACTGTTATGCTGATATTCCTTGGAATGATAGCCAAGTAGTTCTTGAGGTTTACTTGGGCCTACACACACGCTATGCATGTTTTTTTTACACAGAGTTGTAAGAAACTAGTGTAGTGGACCATAGAGAGAATGGATGTAAGGTCTTGTCCAAAATTTCATTAATTTACGATGTGATACAACAAGGGGAATTGAAGTTGAGTTCTTCCTCAGAGAGTCTTTAGTTCCTCGATGTGGGCCACAGGGGCAATGAGACGTTGAGTGCTTCCCCAGAGAGCCTTTAGTACGATACAAGACTATAGGGGGAATTGACGGTGAGTGCTTCCTCAGAGAGTCTATTCTATAGCTGAACCAGAGAGGATATATTGTGTGTGCTTTCCCAAGGGTTTCTAGTACTATAGGTTGAACCATAAGGGTCAGGTTGTGAGAAATACCTAGGGGGTTACCTATTGTTCTACTTGTTGTTTGGCTGTTACTTGTGTACTTATTATGCTAGACAATATGGATTGTGGATTCTGTGTGCTTTCATGTTTAATGCTTCCTGTATTTTACTGCAATGTATTCACTAACTGATAGGAAAATATCTTTGGGTGGTTTCCTACTGGGACCTTCTCTCACACCCTTTTTGGGCCATGATTTTTTTCCCAAACGGACTATGTTGTTACAGGTTTAGATAAGGGCAGGCGCCCATCTACTTCAAGTACCTGACCTGCAATGGAGCTAGAGAGCATGGTACCAAGCTATGGATTGCGATGCTGAGGATTTTACCTATTTTCTTTTGAACATTGGTTTATTTTTTTATCCAACATTTTGACTTGTTTAGCTACTTTCCTAGACATGTGTATCATGCATCATTTATATATATGTATGTATGCTTTAGTTGTTTACTGTTAGTCTTCTGTTGTTTACCATTTACTCATGGATGGATGGTTACAGTTTCTACTGTCATCTAATTGTTTTTCTTCTGCTGTGTACTCTGCCATTAAGGGCATAGTTTCCCCACTATCACACCCAAGGTCCTCACTGCTAGTCGGTATCCTCTAGTGTTTGGGGAAATGCTCATGAGGCCATGTGACCAACTAGGTATGGGGCACCTCTGGGAGGCTTCTGGAACCTGGACGTTACAAAGTGGTATAAAAGAGTTTCCTTCCTCTTGATTTACTTTTTGGAGCCTTTATCCAGGGATAGGACGGATTCAGTACTTGGTATTAAGGTATTCTTAGGAGAAGATAACCTGTGTACAAGGAACATAAATACTACCCCTTTATTGCAGTTTTTTGGTTTTGAGATTTTATAATTGATTAGATTTCAAATAGGGTTATTCACATGAGTTGTGTTGTTATTGTTTTTTCTATTGTGGTTCTATTTCTCTCGCAACTCGATGAGATGAGGGTATTCCATCTCATGAATCATATAGGAATTTGAATGAAATCACATGCAATGCATTCTTTCCATGCCATTTAGGGTGTATTAGTGATTGCATGTTGTTGTGATAGTATTTTTGTAGAGTATGCATGATGTTGTGATAGATGCTTTGATAGAATCTCTGCTTTTTTATAGAGAAATTGTTTGTTCTGTACCATGGTAAAATGAATGCAATAGTTTGGTTCTTGAGGTGTTATGGGCCCTCTTGAATCAGAAATTGGGGAATAAATGACTTGTTTTCTTTATATATGTCTGTATTGGATGCCATGTATTGATTCGTGGGGAGTATGGGCCCTCACGGAACATAATTTGGCACCGATTTGGTTGTTTTTTAGTGTTTTTTGTGCTTCAATGCAGTTTCAGAGCTACTTCCTGGAAAAACCCAGAATACACAGAGTGTACTTTATATATACACGTTGTGTATTTTTAAATCGTTTCACAGACTGTGTGACAAAAACACGGGTTGTGAAAAATCATCGGGAACAACCCGTGTACGGTAGGTACACGCCGTGTAGTAGTATGTTGTGTACCCTGCTATGTTACTAACAACACGGGTCAGGTAATCTCGAGTAGAACACGTCATGTTGGTAAAGAACACACCGTGTAGTCTTCATACAGGTACATGGCCATGTCACGAATAACACAGGTCGGTGATCTCTCCTCCTATACACGTTGTGTTTTTTCAGAACACGCCATGTACTTGGCCGGGTTTCCAATAACAAGGGTCGTGAAAAATCTTCAAGTACAAGTCATGTTAGTTTGGAACACGCCGTGTAGTATTAGCCGTGGGATCGGTCATGTAACTAACAACACGGGTCGTGAAACCTTGTCTACTACATGTCGTGTCCATGGGTAACACACCGTGTAGTCTTAGTTTAAGATGAATGTGTGGGTTAGACGTGCTAGGAGACACGGGCAGGGGAATAGAGTTAAGTACATGTTGTGTAGAGATTTTATACATCGTGTAGTCATGTTTTTGTATAACATGAGTGTTTCCTTCTACTATTTCTGTTTTGTACTCATTTTTTCTCTGTCATTGTTTTCCTAATCTAAGGTATGCTTTTGATCTTTCAGAGCTATGCCTCTGAGACGTCCTCCAGTTGTACGTCAGTTACAAGATACTGATCAGTCACCAGATATGGTTGATCGGGGACTTCCTGCCGATCCTCATATCGGGCCTGCCTTGGACCTGGTTGTCATACTAGTTGTAGGTGCTGATGTACAGTTTGGGGAAGGCATTATGAGGATGATGCCGACCGTTCATGGAGCACCGCCTCCTACCCCGTCTATGGCAGACTTGACGCAGGATTTCCAATAGCATCACCCTCCTACTTTCTCGGGGGAAGGAGGACTACAGGCTGCAGAGTCATGGATAGAAGCCATGATTACTATCTTTGAGAATCTGAAAACACATCCAGAGAGGTAGGTAAAGCTCGCTATATATAATCTATGAGACTCCGCCAAGAGGTGGTGGGACGTGATCTTACAGGCGGTTCATGAGTAGGTTATGTCTTATGAGGTGTTCCAGCACTTGTTTTACAACTAATTCTAAACGGAGACCACGATGGTCGACCGAGCCTTGGAGAAAATTAGTCTAGAGCAGGGTACTCTATCTGTTATGGAGTATTCCTCTTGTTTCATAGAGCTACAACATTTCTCCCCCCTTCGGGGTGTAGATGGGGTGTTCTTAGTAAGGAATTTTGGGGATGGTCTCAGGAGGGAGATCTGTTCGTAGGTGAATCTCTTCCAGGTGACTTCCATCACATCCATCGTC
This sequence comes from Viscum album, assembly GCA_963277665.1. Taxonomy (NCBI): domain Eukaryota; kingdom Viridiplantae; phylum Streptophyta; class Magnoliopsida; order Santalales; family Viscaceae; genus Viscum; species Viscum album. The sequence goes on from OY728151.1 coordinate 1,424,617,685, forward strand.
AACCAGGCACTGATTGCGGAGCACAATGCGAGAGACTCCGGAGATGCGAGCCAAGGCGGTTATGCTTTCAAAGCTAGTGTTCCTCGAGTTGACTGCAGGAAGATCCATAGGGAGTCTACGTGCAGTTATCCGAGGAGGTGAGATACATCTTCAGGTATCCAGGTAGTATGCTACTAGTGTGGAAGGGTAGGGCACACGAGGCCGTAGTGCCAGAGAGACGCAGTAGAGTGCCGATCATGCGGCACGATGGGTCACCTTCCGAATTTCTCCAGGTTTTATCATCAGTAGCTGGTGATGAGGGTTCTCCCATGACTCCTCATTCAGGAGAAGCACCACCAATTTCTCACCAGTCATGGAACTAGAGTACGTCCGGCTGTTTGGTCTGAGGTGGAGGTCGATGTCGTGGCAATCAGTCACTAGCCCTTTAGCGTATGTAGGGAGGATCACCTCAGAGTGGTCAGGCATGGACACATGGCCATGGGGCAGGCCAGTATTTTGTGGTGGAGCAGACCTACTAGGAGAAGGATCCCAAACCTTTTATAGTTCGAGGTACGATTTTAGTAGCCTCAGATTTGTCTTCATCCCTTTTCGATACTGGTTCTACACAAAGCTATATCTATGTCACTATTGTGGAGAGGCTTGGGCTCTGTATCCTTTCTTCTGCCGACTTTTTGACACTAGACACACCTTTGGGGATGAGGAAATCTATTTTACGTCTGTGTAGAAAGTTCCCTCTAGAGGATGCAGGGTATCATTTCATATGGGATATCTATGTCCTAGAGATGATAGGCTATGATTTCATTCACAGGATGGACTGGTTGGTACCATTCCAGGAAGTAGTTGACTTCTATCGCTGTAGGGTGAGTTTCATTTCACCAGAGGGTGAATCTTTTATTCATAGAGTTTAATGGGATGTTCAGGAGGGTCGAGCAGGACTCGGGCATCATGGGCTGGGAGGGGTGACAGCCCAGATTTCTAGTCATTATCTGGATGACCAGTGGACTTCATAGTTGGACTTTCCTCAGAGGTGGATCGTTTCAGGTATGTCTTTCTAGAGTAATTTTCAGGTTTTCCTTCGGAGGGTGAGGTAGACTTCTCAATTGAGCTCACGCTGGTAGCGACACCATTGTCCATTCCTCCCTATAGGATGGCTACACCTAAGTTAGAGGAGATAAAGAAGAAGTTGGAGGAGTTGCAGGAAAAGGGTCTTATCCGACCCAATACTTCTCCTTGGGGAACACCTATCTTGTTTGTAAAGAAGGCAGACGGTACCCTTAGGCTCTCTGTTGATTATTGGAAGCTGAACCAGTTGATGGTCAAGAATAGGTATCCCTTTCCTTGGATTAATGATCTCTTAAATCTTCTTTTAGGAGCCCGCGTGTTCTCGAAGATAGATTTGAGGTCCGATTATCATTAGTTGTGTGTCATACCATTAGATATATCCCTGAAAACCTTCAGGAGAAGGTATGGTCTCTACCAGTATACGGTTATGTCGTTCGGTCTCACGGATGCACCAAAAGTTTTCATGGCACAGACGATCTGTGTGTTCCATCCTTACTTGGATTCCTTCATTCTGGTATTCATGGATGATATCTTGGTGTACTCTAAAACTCAACACGACCATGATACCCATCTTTAGATTGTTCTGAGTACACTGAAATAGATTCAGCTTTATGTTAATCTCTCGAAGTGCCACTTTTGGAAGGATCAGTTTCACTTCATGGGTCATGTCATCTCAGAGGCAGGAGTATCAGTGGACCCATAGAAAGTGAGAGCTATAGTTTCCTAGGAGAAGTCGAAGATCTTTTTGGAGGTACGGATTCTCCTTAGGCTGGTTGGATACTACAGTCGATTCATTATGAACTTTTTACACCTAGCAGCACCATTGACAGGACTGACCATGATGGGGGCGATGTTATTATGGTCAGATTCTTCTGATTCAGCCTTTCAGGATTTAGAGGGGAGGTTGATGTTGGCACCGATACTAGTCTTTCCATATCCAGGCAAGATCTATGCCCGTTATTGTGAGGCTTCAAGTATCGAGCTGGGTGATGTGCTTTTGTAGAGAGATGGATTCATTGTGTACGGGTCTCGGTAGTTGAGGCCACATGAGAGGAATTACCCGATGCATGATCTGGAGTTGGTATCTGTTGTTCATGCCTTATGGTGTTGGAGACATTACCTTATGGTAGAACACTTTGTGGTTTTCACCGACCCCAAGAGTCTCATGTACATCTTCACTCAGTGTGATATGAATCTGAGACAGTGTAGGTGGGTCGAGTATCATCAGTCATTTGATATCGAGCATGCCTATATGCCGAAAATGGAAAACGCAGTGGCAGATGCATTGAGCAGGAGAACTCTGATTCAGGCAGTTCAAGAGGCCAATAGTGAGTGGCAGCTTATGGCTATGTTCTCTAAGATGCATTTGGAGGTGCACAACAGACAGGGACAAACTTTCCTATCTTCTGTAGTTGTTTCCACTACACTTCTTGATAGGGTACAGATGAGGCATCTATCAGACTCATAAGGATTAGTCCTACGAGAGAGTGGGTCAGGAGAGGACCCTCTTCGTGGTTAGACAGTGGGAGAGGATGATATCTTCCTTTTCCAGGGACGTGTATGGGTGCTATCATACATACGCGAGGATCTGATGTGAGATTTTCATTCCTCAGTTTCAGAAGTACATCATGGAATCACCAAGATGTATCAGGATATTCATCGCCAGTACTGTTGGCCAGGTATTAAGAGGGATGTTTCTGGTTTCATCTTGAGGTGTTTTATTTGTCAGTAGGTGAAGGAAGAGCATCAAAGTCCATCATGCTTTTTGCAGCGGTTACCCATTCTAGAGTGGAGGGGAACAATGTTGTGATGGACTTCGTGATAGGACTGCTGAGGTCACCTCGAGGAAACGATGTTGTTTGGGTTGTCATTGACAGACATATGGAGGATGATCACTTCTTACCGATCAAGGAGACCTTCAGTTTCGATGATTTGGGATGACTTTACATTCATGAGATTTTTTTTCTACATGGAGTTCCACACTCCATTGTTTCAGACGAGGATGTGCACTTTACATCTCGATTCTGGCAGGGGCATTAGAGGGCTTTGGGCACGCAGGTACTCTTGAGTACAACATACCATCCCCAGGCAGATGTCCAGTCTGAGCGTACAATCCAGGTGCATGATGATATGTTTCGAGATTTCATTCTAGACATTGGCGGTTCTTGGGAGAAGTATATCCCTCTGGTGGAGTTCGCCTATAATAACAGTTTTCAGGCGACTCTTCAGATGGCACCTTACAAGGCTTTCTACGGTAGGCCATGCCTATAACCTTTATGTTTGATAGAGGTAGGAGATGAAGCTTTATTGGGACCTTGTCTGGTTCAGGAGACCTCAGAGTAGATATAGTTGATTCAGTAGAGGATGGCTACAGCACAGTCTCGACAGAAGTCTTGTGCTGATCAGCGGAGAGGACCTCTAGAGTTCGAGTCTGGGGTTCAGGTTTTCTTACTTGTCGCAGCGAGGATGGGACACTAGAGGATTTAGAGACAGTGTAAGCTTTCACCATGGTACGTCAGGCCATTTGTGGAGTTGGAAAGAGTAGGGATGGTTTCCTATCAGTTGTAGTTAGCAGAGAGGTACCAGGACTTGCATGATGTCTTCCACGTCTCTCAACTCCGATGTTACTTTTCAGACCTGTGTCATGTCTTTCAGCCCAAGGAGGTTGAGCTTGAAGAAGATGCATCATTTGAGGATAATTCTATCCCGAATGTCGATCGCAGTACGAAGGTTCTCCGTGGGTGGTCTGTTCCTCTAGTATGTGTACGATGGAAGCATGGGCGAGTACAAGATGAGACCTGGGAAGGGAGGCCGATGTATGATCATAGTGGCCGGAGCTGTTCGAGGTTTCTTCTTCTCCGCCTCATTAGGGAAATTAGGGGACAAATTTCGTTATGGGGGGAAGTTTGTAAGAACATGGATCTTTGATTTTAGGAATTGTTTTCTTTTCATGGAGTTTTTGAGAAAAGTGGGGTTTCTGGAAATTTTTGAAGTACATGTCGTGTACATTCTGAGTACACACTGTGTACTCCTATGCCACAACAGGTCGTGCGCTGGATGTGCCTGGGCTACACACACATTGTGAAGGGGTGAAGTAGAGGCCGCTTAATGTGGAGTACGATAAAATGGATTACATGTTGTGTACTCAGAAAGTACACGATGTGTATTTTATTTTTTTCATTACACACACCTGGGTCATGCTTGATGGACAGAACACCTTTCTTCTAGGTTTCATTTGTCTGAGAGAAGTCGTATGGCTGCAGATCTTCTCTGAGCTCCTGTTCCCCCATCTGTTCTCCAAATCGACTGCAGTCGATTGCGTTGGAACTGCAGCGGTATGCTCTCTCTTCTCCTAGATCATTGTTTTCCAATTCCTCTTCTTTATCAAGATATCGTTGGTTGTGAATTTTGGACGTTTTATCATATCTTTGACATTATAATGAGAATAAATCATCATAGTTCAATTATATCGATCTCCTAGCATCGAGGAAGGTTGTTTGTGCCTTTCTATAGGATGTATTTGAATATTTTGTGCAAATTCCACCAATACCCTTGAATGGGGTATTGCATGATTCCTATTTTTCCCTGTTGTTTTTCTGCATTCCTTGATTGCTTGAGTAGAGGTAATTGCGTGTGAATAGGGTAATTTTTTCTTTACACTGGATGTTTTTCCATGCGTGTTTTTCATGTTTTGCATTTTTTCAGTTGACATGCCTAGTTGTAGGATAGTGGAACTATTGTAATGTTAGGCTGTTGTGCCTTATAATGATATCCAAGTAGTTCATGAGGTTTACTTGTGCTGATATGCGTGCTTTTCATGTTTTTTTACATAGGGATGTGAGTACCTTGTGTAGTGGACCATATGGAGAATGGACTTAAGGACTTCTTTAGAGTGTCTTTAATTTACGATGCGAGAACATAGGGGGAATTGACGTTGAGTGCTTACTCAGATAGTCTGTAGTTCCTCGACGCGGGCCATATGGGGAAAGAGACGTTGAGTGCTTCCCTAGAGAGCCTTTAGTATGATACAAGACTATATGGGGAATTTACGGTGAGGGATTCCTCAGAGGGTCTATTCTTTAGCTGAACCAGAGGGGCGAGACTGTGTGTGCTTCCCAGAGGGTTTATATTATTGTAGGTTGAACGACATGGGTTAGGCTGTGAGAACTACCCAGGGGGTTACCTGTTGTTCTAATTGTTGGTTGGCTATTACTTGTGTACATATTATGCTAGAAACTGTGGATTGTATCTTCTGTGTGGTTTCCAGTTTACTGCTTCCTGTATTTCACTGCCAAGTATTAACTAACTAATAGGCACAGATCTTTGGGTGGTTGCCTACTGGGACCTTGTTTCACACCCTGTTTGGGAAATTCTTTTGGACCCAAACAGATTATATTGTTGCAGGTATAGATAAGGGAAACCCCCTTCTACTTCTGGTACCTGACATGCTATGGAGCTGGAGGGCGTGGGACCAAGCTATGGCTTCAGATGCTGAGGAGTTTACCTATTTTCATTTGCACTTTGGATTAGTTTTGTATTCAGGATTGTGACATGTTTAGATAATTTCCTATACATGTGTATCACGCTTCATTTATATATATGTATGTATGCTTTAGTTGATTACTGTTAGTCTTCCTCTGTTTATCATTTCATCCTCCAAATTAATTTTTTTTTAAACAAATCCATTTTAAGGGGAAATGGTAAACAATTTTTCTTCAACAATGCAATCACTACGTACTGAAATAACAAACTAACTGATTATCCAACAAACTAAGATTACTTGATTCAGCAACTCTATAAAGCTCCCAGTACATAGTACTAGCCAGGGTTTCCGGATCCTCTCTAATTATATCTTCAAGTTGAGTGATCATCCATTCTATTGTCTGAATAAACTCATCTGCGCTGATTTTCTCCAGATTAAATCCCCAAGAAGTTATGATATCTTGTTTATCAATCCACACTTCAAGATCCTCGTTAACCTCAACCTACCACTCTCATGCATACATTATTTGGATCTCATTATCCGAGACATTGGTTTGGAGACTTGATTTTGTCATTTCTTCTTTGGAGTGCATGATAAGTTTCAAGCACTCCCCAACTTCCTATTCCCTTCCTCTTTTATTCCTGCTCGAGTATTCACTTTCCCTCTTCAGAGCATCTTTAACTACTTTTTTAGTACCCTTCTTGGCCGACTAAGTCCTCATCGGTTTTGGAAATTAGGAATAGTCCTTACTACACTTTGGTTTCTCCCCCTGTAACACTATGCATTTCCCCGAGTCACGCATACCTTTTTCCCCTTCTTCCATCTTGGGCTATGCGGTCCTTTCCCTTGAATATGTTATGTGTTATCCACCGAGGGGTGGTTGTAGCTATCATCATCAGATAATGCCTGCTCATGAGATAGAGGGTGGTCATGGACCTCCAGATCATCAAAGCGGTTCCCCAGCTCTAATGCCGCTACATTAGTATGAGCCATCTACAGACTCAGCACCTTACATGTTATCTTACCCTAGACAGAATCCTTCTCCCCATCCCCAGCGTTCCTCAAAACATTGGAATGGGATCCGATGGTGTTGGGATCTAAAGACTCCAAACCATCCCTATGATTCAACCTTTCCAGTCCGCTTTGAGAGCATGTTTCCACATAAAGGATAGATTTATCCTTCAAAGAATCCTTTTCTCTGTGTTGTTCGTAACCTCTTACTATGAATTGGCCCTAAATGGTTGTGCCCTCCCAGTCCCTCCCATTAGAGACAACCAGCCTCTATCCTTCGTTCACTGTCAAGCTCGCAGCAGAGGCACCATTTATATCAACCTCTTGTAATCCCAAGCCATGATTTAAATGAGCCAGCACCTCCACCACCCACGACTCTATAGCCTTAGGATTCAACCCATTAACTGCCACCGAAGGACCCAAGGAGGGCCACTAATAATGGTCCTTGGCGCTGGACTCCACACCTGTGCTGGCGAGAGCCAAATTCTCTTGAGGATCCTCAGGCGTCTCCCCATGCACAACAAAAGCTCTGCATTCACCCGCCTCCTGGCTCAAAGCAGGGACGGGCTGCACCTCATTCCCCTCAGCACCGCTGGACACAGCCTGCCTCTCAGCCTCATGACAACATACAGGCAACAAATGACTGAAACGAAAGAACACTTGGTAGAAAGCAAGACACGATTCATATATAATCCTCTATTTCCATCAGAACTACTCTCTCATTGAGAGCCACATCAACACCATGGGATCCTTAGAGACATCTACCTCGAAACAAACTTGTGGGGAGATCAGATGACACACTGCTGACGTCCGGCTATCTGAACCCAGATATCCTCCAACCATATTTACTAACACATGTATAATAGATGGATTTTTGAAAGGGATATGAAATTCAGGTAATCTTACCCATACCACTGCTGAAGAGTCTTCGCGCGTATAGTTGAGATCGAAAGTCCAATGAATTAAATAAAAGGTGCATCCATTGATTTTACCTGGGGCCTGGGACTAGGCAGTGTTCAGTTTGTCCTCTAGGGAGATACAGATCTTCATTTGATGCCTTTCAAAGATACCCACCACTGCACGATCATGGAGATCCCATGAGTCAAATACAAACCAGTCAAACTCGTCAATAGAAGGACGGTGGCCCCTAAAGCGGGCTATGAGCGTCAGTCGGTGAAGGTATGAGGCCTCGTTGAACTCCCTCTAAGAAATTTCCAACTGAGGCAAGCCGAGATGAAGATCGAGAGCCTTAGTGAAAAGAAAAATCGCGCGGAAGGGGGATGAATGTCCTGGTTCGTGAAGGGGATGAAAGGTCGAGCCTCAACCGACAGAGATGAAGGGATGGATTTCCCCCCTCTAGTTGTCGGGGAGTAGGGGGCCAGATCTGTGGCTATCGTCGCTAGGTCATCATCACTTGGTCATCGCCACGAGAAGAGACGAGAGAGAGTTATTATCTTTATCAGATGGCCATTCAACCGTCTATCCATGTCCTATTTATCGTTTACTCTTGTATGGATGGTTACAGTTTTTGGTGTCCTCTAATTGTTTTTCTTCTACTATGTAATCTTCCCATGACGGCATAGTTTCCCCACTACTATAGCCCAGGACCTCACTTCTAGTCAGTAGCCTCTGGCATTTGGGGAATTGCGCTTGAGGCCATGTGACCAACTGGGTATGAGACGCCTCTGGGTGGCTTCTAGAACCGGGACATTACATCTTCCACAAACTACCCACATCATTATCCTTTCTCCTATGTTTCTCACCGATGTGGATCTAACATCAACCCTTGCCACACGCCCTTACTTCTACCATTGATGGTCCGTTGTGAAGAGAGAGAACTAACCTACTGTACAGAGTCGAATAATCTGTCGTTGGAGCTGAGGAGAGGGCCTGGACTATTCTCTTGGCTTGTTGCCCATCTAAGAAGAGACACCATGACGATGGGAGGAGAATCACATTGCTACTATTCAGACTTCATCACCTTGGAGTCTGAGGGCCATGCCAGAGCCATGGAAGGCCCGACCGTTGTGGGTTTTCGCTGGTGAAGTCGACGCTAAGAGGAAGTTCTGGAGTGTCACACCTCCTGTTTAACACAACACAACCGTTGCTAGAAGTTTAGGTGATGCTGAGCCACTGGACACCGATGGACCAGTATCCAGTGCTGAAGTAGAAACCCGCCCCCTATTACTGTTCAGCAAATTTAGGGTGGGGGATTTAAAAAAAAGTACAAAAAAACCAACGAATTAAAAAAAAGTTAAAATAAAAACTAAAACTGTAAAATTATAAACATTAATATTTATAAGTAATTTAAATAAGATATTTAATAAAAAACATATTATACATAAATAAAACATTATTTAATTCATAGTTACTTAAAAAATGAAATTATAATATATTATAAAAAAACCTTTGTTAATTATAATTTAATTGGTATTAATAATTATATAATAATAAAATTTGTTAACAAAATAAAATACTAATAATAAGTTATAAATTAAGTTATAGTTAAACAATACTAGTTAACATTAAATGTTAATAATATAAAAAATCATAACAATAAACAGAATGTTTATAATTTACATTAATAATGTTAATTAATTAAAAAATAATAACTTATAAAAAATTTAGCGAAAAAATTAATAATCAATAAAACATAATAATAATAATAACTATTTTATTAATAAATTCAATCAACTTATAATATGTAAATTACCATAAATTACCTTTTATAATTAAATAATAACTATTTAATAATTAAATTATTTTTATTTTAATTAATTAAAATATAATTACTAGTTATTAATAATAGTAATACACTAATTTGTTTAAGAACATTATTTAAAATTTTGCTTAATTATTTTAAAATTACTTTTTTATAAACTAGTTTCATATACTATAAATCATTATTTCCTTAGAGTTTTAATGGTTTGTTTGTTTTTCATATGCATGTTCATTCAAAAGAAGGGTATATGTCCAGGTGAATTCAACTAACTCAGCGGGAGTTAGTTACATGGGGAAAACTAGCGCGACGTGCTAGTCACGAAAAAATGCACGTGTGCAGTGCACATGTGAAGAGCCAATGAAGTCAGTGGAAAATATTCCATGACATGTATTAGAAGACAACATGATACATAAGCAGAGAAATCGGAAGAGGGAAGGGGAGACGAAGTTCATCAGATAGACATTCATTGAACTCATTCAAGGAGCCTATGCTGCGTAGAGGAGACCCGAGGGTGACTCTAGAACCACTTCTTGAAGCTGGAGGAGGCCAGGAGTAGTAACAGTTCATGCTTGAAGAGGGAGTTTCTTTCCTTGGAATATTTTAAATTCTTATCCTTTGTAATTGAATGATCTTGGTATACATACTACAGAGGATTTCTAGCTATGTCATTGGATCATGGATAAATTGATGTTTCACTGGTTACTTTTGTATGTTCTTTTTCACTTCATCTTTAGATGTATTCGACATAGATTGGCGAGATCAATACTCAGTTCATCCAAATGTTTGTACCAATAGATAATAATCTCATTAATTTCACAGTAAGTTAGTGAGATTGATTGTGGAAAAACTTTTCAAAAGATAATTGATTCTAAAGACATCATTACTTATGGTGAGTTTGACTTGCTATTAATTTTCAAATAGTTCACAGTTGATTAATTTCATAGTGTAATACTCTTAAATTGGTTGTCTTGTGTTATACAACTTCTAGCGAGGGAGGTGAGTCATAATATTTAAATTGTACTCTGTAACAACATTTATGTGATACAAAATACTTTTTAGAACCAATATAATAGAGATTTTTCCTGGAATTTTAATAGATTGTTCTCTTATCAAAGTGCTATATCTCTCTGTCACATTGTTATATACTATTATTTACTTCTATTTAGGTTAGATATTAGATTTGTGATGTTCTGTCACTTATCTTCTTACAATAAAAATAAATTATTATTAAAAGTGAATATATAAAATTCACTCTGCTGCTGACATCAGTGGAGCTACCATGTTTTGTTTTTAGAAGAATAGTGGTTAGATTTTCCATCCCAGTGGGTTCAACCCTCCTTGCCACAAATACAATAGTCAGTACGAATATAAATATTGAACTTTTAACAACATCAATAAATGTACATGCCTTGTTTTTGGCCCCGTTTCCAGGAATGGAATGATCCATTGCACCAGAAAAACACTTATATAAAAAAAATTAAAAAAAATTGAAAAAATTGAAAAATTTAAAAAAAAATTATTTCACTTCTTTCTGAATTGTTAATACGGAAAACCTTATATTTTTGTTTTTATGAGCACAATACATTCTGATGTTAGATTAGAGACACTGAACATAGAAATAGACATGCATCTCACTACTCAAATAAAGAAGAACAAAACTGAAATGGAAAACATAGATAATAGAGTTCATGCACCTAAAAACTACCAAAAACATCTAGAACTCTTAGATGAAAATGAAAGGCCTTGGATGAGTGAATTCAAACTCCCTCATGTTTCATGAAATCTATCATCCATCTAACTTAGTCTTAGGTCCAGAAACTATGAATTGAAATAATCACACATTTTGCTACTCCCTGCATTTAATTGGCTCTCTTATTAGGACTCCCTAGCCATCATTGAAGACATTTATAATATTGTACAATAATTACCTCTTATTGGACATACCAAAAATGAGTTATTTATGAGATTCTTCCACTTTTTCATTAAGTGGAATGCTAGAAATTGGTTTCTGGGTCTAGATAAGAACATTTTTTAAAATTGGGATCAAGTATACAACTCTTTAATTATGAAATTTTATCATCAAAGAAAAAAAAGGTGAAATAAGAACAATGATCCCTAATTTTTATCAATAGGATGGAGAAGGTTTTCATAAATATTTGGATAGATTTAGGGATATGCTTCGGCAGTGTCCCCATCATCAACTCCCATCTCACCGTCTCATTGATATATTCTATGAAGGGTTTCCCTTCTCTTGACAGAATCTAGTTGACCATGCTACTGGGGGTAATTACAATGACAAGACAGATGAAGAACTAAGACAAATATTTAGTAATATTGCACTTACTTCACAACATAAAAATTCAACAAGGAAAAGCATCAATAGAAATGTTAATACAAACACTGGTTCAATGAATTAAACTCTTGCTATGTTGGCTGAAATCCCCAACCAACTTCAATACTTAATGAACCAGAATTCAATGAAAACTATTAATCAACATGTATGTCAAAATACAAACAAATATTTATGTGAACAGTGTGCCTAGTGTGGTATGTTTGGGAATACTAAATGTTTCTCTCCCGATTTTGATATGCCAGCCCAACAACAAGTAAATTAAAACATTGTTAACTATGGCCCTAGAATCCCTCCTAATGAAGATTTGTTTTCAAATAATTACAACCAAGGATATATGAACACCCTAATCTATCCTAGAAAGATCAAGGGTTAATCAAATAATCTCCTACCCCAAATTTCTCTAATCAACCATGAAAAATCATTCAAAATCAACAGATGGGTGAGTTTACAAATGTACAAGAAAACAATTATTGTCACGTGTATTCTAAAATAGATCTAATTTTGACCAAAATTAACTCCCATGAAGAAACAAACATGACTCACCAATCCAAATATAAAAATCAATATGATTCAGATAAAATGGAAACTGATGTTAGAATGAAAAACATGGACACACAGTTAGGTCAACATTTTGATATTTTTTTCTAGGGAAAAAGGTAGACTTCCAATTACTAATGAAAATAACCCTAGGGATAATGCCATGGTTTTTGTCACTAGATGTTGTCATAATACATAAACTATAGCATAATATTCAATGAAAATACCCATAATGACAATCTGCATCAATCTGGAATAAAAATCTACATTATTAATATGGTGGAAATTTATAGATATTTAATTAAAATTGTCTAACTCTGAATTCTCCACCTGAAAATCAATCTGAAAATTCATCTAGAAATCAAATGATTAAAGGAAAATAAAATGTTTAGGAATAGTTGAGGGATATACCTATTGTCCTGAAAAATTTGGCCCCACCCATCCCTTTCCCTCAGAAGCTGAAACCCCAAAGTAACACCAAGGAAGAACTTCTACAGTTCCTTGGTCTCCTTTCAAAACAGCATCTGTAAATTCCTTTCATTGAATTCTTAATTAAAATACCATATTTTCATAAATCATTGAAGAACACTATTTAAAACAAGAAAACCCTTGAAGAATTTACTACATACAACCTCACTAAAGAGTGAGGTGTTTTACTTTAAAAGAAAATACCACCTAAACTAAATAACCCAGGTAGTTTTTTCATACCTTTCAAATTAGCAATCACGGATCAACTCAAATATTTGTGTGATTTAGGTGCTATAATTAATCTACTACCATAATTAATGTTTCAAAAATTGAGGTTGGGTGACCATCATCCAACCACAGTCATATTGTAGTTACCTAATAGATCTTTCACTCATCCTGAGGGTAGGGTAGATGAATTGCTAGTTGTGATTGGGAAGATTTTTTTACCTTCATAATTTTTAGTCTTATATATAGAGTGTGATCAAGAGGTTCCCATCATCTTTCAAAGGCCTTTCTTGTACACATGTGGTGCTGTCATTGATGTCTCTAAGGGTCTATTGATTTTCAAAATTGGATAACAACTAGAAGAGTTCAATGTGTTTAAAATTGTTATAAGACAAATGTTTTCTAAAAACTGTTCAATGATAGATCCATTAGAAGACCAAAAAACTACTGAAAATATTGAAAAATCTGAAAATAAATCTTCTGTTGAAGAAAATATTTGTGAAGCTGAAAATATAGTTCAGTGTTTTAATAATTGAAAATTCTGCTCAAACACTAAATCTGGAAAATTTTCCAGAACTGGACAACTGTCCAGTTTCAACTTTTGGAGAGTCCTCTATTTATGAACATTGGATCTTTTTGAGTGAATATGAGGATGTTTATATTAACACCAGACTTGATGAGCATTTTGATGATATTTAGGGATAACATATAAGACAACTAGATGATTATTCTATGATTAACTTGTTAAAATTTGATCTGGAAAATCTGGACAGTGAACTTCCCACTTTGGCCAATAGCACTTTTACTTCTATATTTCAACATGAAATTGAAAATCATTCATCATTAAATACTCATTAAAAGAGGTATATTGAAGATCTTGGGCCTCCCATGCCTAAGAGTCTTCTTTCAAGTGTAGAACTGCCCGTTCTTGAACTAAAACCATTCCCTACTCATCTTAAATATTCATTTCTTGGTGAGAACACCACTTTTCTTGTAATAATTTGTACTGAACTTAGTGAAAACCAAGAAGAAAATTGATAAATGTTTTGATGAATTTTTAATCTTCCATAGGCTGGACTATAGATGACATCAAGGGTATTGTTCCCTCATTTTGTATGCATAAATTACCTTTGGAGCCTGACCGTAAGTCTAGGGTATAGTGCCAAAGAAGTTTAAATCCAAATATGGTAGAACATGTGAGAGAGGAAGGGATCAACCTACTGGACAGTGGAATGATATATCCCAATTCTGATAGTTCGTGGGTTATCCCTTTCTAGGATGTCTCCTTGAAGGGAGGTTTCACTATTGTTAAAATGAAAATAATGAAGATGTGCATGTTATGAAAGCCACAAATGTAGAGTTTTTATAGATTATAAGAATCTTAATGTTGTTACTAAGAAGGACCATTTTCTCATGCCCTTCTTGGATCAAATTCCTGAGAGGATTTCTGGCAATGAATTTTTTTATTACCTAAATGGGTATTCTGGTTACAACCAGATTCCTATTGATCCAAATAATCAGAAAAAGTCCACTTTCACATGCCCCTTTGGGACATTTTCTTACAGGTGGATATCCTTTGGGTTGTGTGGAGCTCCATCCACCTCTCCAAGGTGTATGATGGCTGCCTTTTCAGATATTATTAAGAGAATCATTGATGTTTTCATTGATTTCTTTTCCAATGTGGGAAGCACTTTTGACACCTGTCTTTGAATTCTTGAGTTAATCATAGAGAGATGCATTGAAACCAGCTTTGTTCTTAATTTGGAAAAATTTCAATTCATGGTTACAGAATGTATTGTTATTGATTATAATGTCTCAAAAAGAGGTTTAGAATTTGATACTTCAAGGATTGATGTCATTCAAAAACTACCACCTCCTGTAAATGTCAAAGGTGTTAGAAGTTTCCTAGGGCATGTCAGTTCCTACCAGAGATTCATAAAATATTTTTGAAAAATAACTAAGCCATTGTGTTCTTTTTTGGTCAAGGATGCACCTTTCAATTTTTATGAAAATTGTTTGATATCATTTAATTTTTTTAATAGAAACTCACTACATCACCCATTATCACTACACTTTACTAGAAGTTACCTTTTGAACATATGTATGTTACTAGTGATATAGTTGTAGGTTCTGTTTTTGGACAGTGGAAATATAGGAAGTTACATGTGGTGTAATATGCTTGTAGACTACTAGATGATACCCAAAAAAATTATACCACTATTGAAAAGGTATTTTTAGATGTCGTTTTTTCTCTTTAAAAGTTAAGACAATACTTGCTAGGTTCAAAATTCATAGTTTTCACTAATCATTCTGCTTTAAATTACTTGTTTTCTAAGAAATGAACTAAACCCAGGCTGATTAGATGGATTTTTATGCTACAATAATTTCATTTAGAAATTTGGGATAAGAAGGAAGCTAATTTTTTTTTTCTAACCATGTGTCTAGGCTTCCTCTTACTCAATATGAATTTGAATATCCTAGGGTGATTAACTCTTCATTTCCTGATGAGAATATTCTTACTACATTAATCAGGAAATCTGCTAAGTTTTTAGATTTTTCCATCTTCCCAGAAGCGAGTGTCTTTCCCAAAAATCTTTCAAAAAATCAATCAATGAAATTCATTTCTTATCTTGAGTACTATCATTGTTATGATCCATTTCTGATTAGGAGGTGTTCTGATGGTATTTTAAGAGGTGTGTTCCTGAGAAAGGAATGATGTCTATCTTAGGAGGTTATCATTCTTCACTGTGGTGTGGTCACCATGGTGGTGAAAGAACTGCTCATAAAGTTCTACAATCTGATTTCTATTTCCCTACTCTATTTAAGCATGTTAATAGCTTTGTAGTTGGTTGTGATAGATGTAAGAGGCAAGGAATCATTTGTAGGAATCAAGAGTTACCTCAAAAATAAATTCTGGATGCTGAAAATTCTGATTTCTGGGGATTAGATTTCATGGTTCCATTTTCATCATCTCATGGGAATGATTTACTTCCTGTTTTGTGGACTATGTTTCAAAATGGGTTAAGGTAGTGGCAATGCACAACATTCAAACCAATTTTGTAATAATTTTTGTTAAAATGAACATCATTACAAGATTTTGTGTCCCAAAATTTTGTATCAATGATAATGGAACACAAAAAAAACAACTATTAATTTAATGATTTTATGGAGAAATATGGTTGTGTTCATTAAACTGGTACTCCTTATCATCCATATTCCAATGGACAGGTGGAAATTTCTAACAGGGAACATAAAAAAGTACTTGAGAAAACTAGGTGAAACTCTAGGAATGTCTAGTCTCTTAAATTGGATGAAGCTTTATGGGCTTATAGAACTGCTTTCAAGACCCCAATAGGTATGTCTCCTTACATGATGTTGTTTTGGAAATGATTTCATTTACCTGTGGAGTTGCAACATAAGTCATATTGGGAATTTAAGGCTCTAAACATTGACTTTAAGAGTGCTGGTGAGAGGAGGTTACTTGGGCTGAGTGAACTTGATTACATCAGTGGAGAGATTAATGATAATTCTAGGATTTATAAACAACAGACTAAAATATTTCATGATTATTTTATTTAGAACAAGGAATTCAATCCTAGAAAGTTGGTTCTTCTCTTTATCATTAGACTAATACACTTTCCTGAAATGCTGAAGTCCCAAAGGTCTGAACCTTTTACAATTGTGAGAGTTCTGAAGAATGGAGCTGTTGAAATTTTTGGTGAAGAGAATAGCCCCATGTTGATTAATGGGTATATAGTGAAAAATTAATTTGAGGGACAACCGAAGGGCTTGTATGCCTTCATAGTGTTGAAAAAATGACCATGATTAGTGTCTGATTGAATACTTTAAAATTTAGCACTGTATGGGAGGCAACCCATGGTTCTTTTTGTGTGTATGTTGATTCTTTTTATCCTTGAATAAAGTGTTTTTTCTGTTTTCTGTTCTTGTGAAATTCCTATTACTTCTTGTTCTTTGTCTACTAGTTCTGTCTCAGTAGGCTTCTTGTGTCATTAATGGGGTGGAATTCCAAAGCTGAGGACTAATGATAATCCTATTCAAGGATGTATTCTATTCATCAGTTTCTATTTCATTTTTCTACTCCTTACTAGTTTAAAAAAATTTCTGGATATCTTTCATAATAAAAAACTTTTGTTTCATATCACTAAGATGAATTGAAAAATTCTTCAGGTTCCTCCTACAAAAATTTGAATTCATTTATAAATATTGAAATAATCATTCACGGCTTGAAAAGAAGTGTGTGTGGGGGGTGTACATGCTGCAAGTCTTTTGTATCTACTATGGGTTGGGGTTTTTAGCTTGATCTTTGTATGCTGTGTTGATTACCCAACTGAATTAATGCTGCTAAACATGCTTTCACACCAATTCATAGTGTACTTACATGTCACATTTACTTTTGAGATGTATTGAAAATATGTGTCATTAGACTGAATTGATAATGTGTAAACTTTCTTATGAACCTGCTAATTATTTATTCATTATGGAAAATAACAATGTTGAACTAAATTGAGAACCTTTATACATGTCTTAAATATACTCTATTGAAAATCTATTTTGAACCTTTAATGTTTAATTGATCTTCTTCATATTTGGAAGTAAAATTTGGGGACATTGTAGGGATTTATGTGTGGGGGAGGTGGTCAATTCATGACAGTAATAAATTGTGCATTAACAAAATCTCATCAATTTCCATTTCATTTAAAACGTTTTGTAAAAATGATTAAATTTTTTCAAAATTCTGTTTTGTTTCAATGATTTTTACTATACTCAATTGGGTATTGTCTTTGAATAGTTCCTTGGTAGAAGCTATGAAGTTCTTTGAATCTGTAATTAATGAGTTTTGTTGACTGTTAGGTGATCTTACTTAGTAATTTTTTAGATATCTAGTTTATGAACTACTATTGAAAGTGATTTGGGTTTCCTGTTAGTGGAAATATTATTTTATATCTTGGAACTAGAAGTTTTATTTTGATCCTAGGGTCCTCATTCGTCTTTTTATTATAAAAAGTAATCATCTTAATGAGCAAATATAAATGGCTATTGATATAAATATTTTGGAACTGGAGTAGTATAGTCATCTAGGATCTCACGATGAGTCTCTTAGACCCAAGATGAAAAGTGTGTTTCTTTTTACTATAAGCCCTCTGTACAACTTGAGTAATATCATTGCACATTCCTTAGCACATGATACATTTCTTGGAATAAATAAATAAAGTGTCTATGGTCAAAAATGAGTTGATTATAGTGAGTGTAATGATGAACATCAGATGAAGAAGGGGCAATTGGTTTTTTTGGAAATCATTTAGGTTTCTTCATTAAGTTAAATAAAAAAAATTATTTTGGACCATAATATTGAGTCAAACTACATGGTTCCTTTGGTTTAGCTTTAAATACACATAAATTTTTCCTCTTTTCACCCTTGGAATTTGGACTTAAACATGAATTGAAATTAGTCGGTAAGCAGTATCACTTATGAGGCATGCCACATTTGTTGCTTGATGATTCATTACTCTCATGACTACTAGTGATAATTTTATTATTGGCAAGGATCCATTTGAGTAGATCATTTTCTAAAAACCTGATGTTATGTTTTGTACCCTATTTTTCATGGATAATAAACCATGGGATTGTTTGAGGACAAAAAATGCTTAATTGTGTCGGAATTTGATGTGGATATATTTTTACATAGTCTTGGCACATATTATTACTTAATTGGTAAGGTTTTGATTACTTATTTGATCACTTAATATTAAATATTGTACTTTTGTAGTTTTATAATTAATTTTTTTAATTAATCATTTTTTATAATTAATTATGTATTTTTAGTATTTAATATAATAATTTTACTCTTACAGTACTTTTCTAATTTATTCATCTTTTAATTAGTTTGGTTAATTTAAATATGCTTGGATTTTTAATAAACATTCATTTTTTATAAACAATTATATATACAATGTAATTTTATATAATTAACACTGTCTTTAATTTAATATTTTATCTTTTTATTTAGTTTCATTGGAATATGTTAACAATGCTAAATAAATTTTTCTAATCGTCCTGCTAGATAATTAAGATAATAATTTTAGTTTAAATTAAATAAAATAGGTCTCTTTTAATTTTATCATTTCACTAAGTTATTTAATTATTTAATTTAGAGTTCTAAAAAATTAATTATTAAATCTTATGTATGCAGTTATATGATATATTCATTTTCTATTGGTTTTTGTCTATGAGTGAGGATGACAAGAGCTATCAGTAACCTACTGGGTCACCGATGCTCTTTGTTTTTATTCACAGCTACTTTGTAGTTAATTTATATGGTAATTTTAATTTATGTCTTATATCATTTTATTTTATCAGTTTTACAATTCTAAATTTAAGTGTTATCTATTTATAATTTATGTTGCTAATTTAATGTTTTTTGTTTAATAATGATCATGATTCAAATTATTGGTGTTTAGATTTCTTTTAATTAATTATTTTCAATCTTTTTATTTAGTTAACTTATGTTTTACTTTTAAGATTAAATTATGAATTTCTAATTTTTAAAAGGTCACTGTTAGTTCTTTATCTTTTTGGTACCGATGACCATTTAATTTTAGATGCGTAACAGTAAGCTTTCATTTTATTTATCAGTAACCTTAATTTATATCTCGAATAGTGACCCACTAAATTAATGTTGTCGGTGAGCTTTTGTTTTGAGTAATTAGGGACCTTATGCAGCTTACTATTAACTTTTATTTAAGTATATTTGTAATCATATTTTTATGACTACCGGTAACCTTAATATTTTGCACAGTGGTGGCCCTTTTATTTTCTCTAATGGTGAGATTTTATTTAATTTTGTAATGGTAACCATTCCTTGTACTTCTCCCCATTGTTTTTAAGCTAATAGTGACCCTTCCCTTTTTATTCTAACGATAACCTCCTCACCATTCATTACTCTCACTGTTGGTTTTTCCTCCCCTCTTTCAACTCATTCACGCACATCCATTGCACCTCACTATCAGGTTACATCCCCAAACTACACTCTCTAATAGCCTTTCTTCTTTGTTTCCCACCAATGTGGATCCATCATCTACCCATTCCATTCCCCCTTCCTACTACCATTGAGGGTCCATTATGAAGAGAGAGAACCGCACTGCCCTGCGGTGTCGAATAATCCACCGCTGGAGCTGAGGAGAGGGCATGGACTATTCCTGTGGCATGTTTCCCACCTAAGGAGAGACGTCGCCCCAAAGGGAAGAGACTCCCATCGATGCTGATCGGATCTCATCAACTGGGAGTCAAAGGGAAATGCCAGATCAGTGGAATTTCGGGCCACCATGGAGTTTCACTAGTGAAGCCGACGCCAAGAGGAACATCTGGAGTGTCGCTCCTCATGCTAAATATATCACCGCTATTGATGGTAGTTGAGGAGAATCTGAGCCGCTAGCTGCCGCCGGGCCAGTATCCAACATTCAAGGAGAAACCCTTCCCCCTATTTGTCGTATGCCAAATTTGGGGAGGGGTGTTTAAAAAATAAACAAAAAAACTAAGGAATTAAAACAATGATAAAATAAAAACATAAACTAAATAATAATAAACATTCATAATTATAAGTAAATAATTTTCATAAGATACTTAATAATGAAATTATTAAACATAAATAAAACGTTATGTAATTGATAGTTATATGTAATGTCAAATTATAAAATATTATTATTTTTTTTTATTAATTATAATTTAATATTTATTAATATTTATTTAATAATACAATTTGTTAATAAAATAAAATACTAATAATAAGTTATAAATTAAGTTATAGTTTAAATGAACTAGTTATCTTAAAATGTTAATTATATAAATATTCATAATAATAAACTAGATGTTTATAATATCCTTTAATAATGTTAATTAATTAAAAATAATAACATATAATCAATTTAGAAAAAAAATTAATAAATAATAAAACTTCTTAATAATAATAATTACCCTTTTATTAACAAATTAGATCAACTTATAATACCCAAATTACCATAATTTATCTTTTATAATTAAATAATAACTATTTTATAATAAATTTAATTTCATTTTAATTAATTAAGATATAATTTCTATTTATTAATAATAGTAATAAAATAATTTATTTAATAACATTATTGAAAAGTTTGTTAATTATTTTAAAAATAATTTTTGATAAACTAATTTCTTAAACTATAATTCTTTATTTCCATCGCTTTTTAATTTTTTTATTTGTTTTTATTACATCGGTTCATTCCTGAGATGGGTATATGTCCAGGTACATTCAACAAACTCAAGGGGAGTTATTTAAGTGAGGAAAACTAGCACAACGTGTCAGTTGCGAAAAAACACATGTGTGTGGTGCATATGGGAAGTGCCTTTGAAGTCAGTGGAAAATGTTCTGTGACAAGCAGTAGAATACAACATGATACATAAGCAGAGAAAACATTAGAGTGGTGGGGGATAAGATGTTCAACATACATAAATTCATTGAACACATTCAAGGAGCCAGTGCCGGGGAGAGGAGACTGGAGGGAGAATCTTGAACCACTTCTTGAAGCTAGAGGAGGCCATGAGCAGTAACAATTCATGCTAGCATAGGGATTTTATTTTCTCTATTTTTTTTAAATTCTTCTCTTTTGTAATTGAATGATCTTGGTATACGTAATAAAGAAGATTTCTAGCAATTTCTTTAGTTTGGGGATTAATTGAAGTTTTACTAGTTACCTTTGAATGTTTTTTTCACATCATCTTTAGATATATTCAGTATTGATCGGCAAGATCAATACTAAGTTCATCCAACTATTTGTACCACTAGAACATAATATCAAGAATTTCCCAGTCAGTTAGTGAGATTGATTGTGGAAACACATTTCAAATGTTAAATGATTCAAAAGACATCAAGACTTACGGTGAGTTTTTTATGCTGTTATTTTCAAATAGTTCACAGTTGATTAATTTCAGAGTGGCTAACTCTTAAATTAGTTGTCTTTTGTGACTTAACTCAAGGTGAGGGAGGTGAGTCATAGTATTTAATGTGGTACACTGTACCAACCCTTAAGTGATACAGAATACTTTTTAGAGTCATTAGCATGGAGATTTTTCACCAGGAAATTCAATTGATTGTTCTTTTATCTGCAAGATATATCTTTCTGTCTCTTTGTTATCTACTATTTTTAATGTTAATTAAGTTTAGATATATTATTAGTGATGTTTTGTCACTTAGATGCTTATAAAAAAATATTATTAAAAGTGAAAAATAGAAAATTCACAATGTTGCTGAAAACAGTGGAGCTTCCAAGTAATGTTTTTAGAAGAATAAGGGTTAGATTTTCCTTACCTGTGCATTTGACCCTGCTTTCCACATATACAGTTGTTAGTAGGAATAGAAATTTAATAATTTGACCATATTCAGTGACAGTACAAGTCAATGTGCATTGCAAACTCTTACTTTATGCAATCCTCTAGTTGATAGGGGTAGTCTGTGGTTTGAGTTTTTGTTTTTGTTTTTGGATTATATTGATGGGGTAAGGGAGTGAGGTGGTGTTTCATAGAAGACATACATGGCCTATTGAGTCATGTAAATATCATGTGTACTGTTCAATGTTTTCCAAGTGGTTTGTTCTTTCTTAAGAATAGTATTCTAAACAATGCATTAGGGTGATGAATGACCACTAGTTAAATATTTAATTTATATTGGCATGGATGGTGATTTGGTATGATTATGGTTTGTTTTCAAATAATTAGCTGTTGGGTTTTGATTGATCATATAAGTGGTTTGAGTTGGTTTTGGGGCAATTCAGCTGGATACTAAATTAATGATTTGTTTATTTGGACTAGAATTTTAAAAAGGAAAAATATGATTCTTTTTGGAATTTAAGTTTGTTTTTTTGAAAATAGGATTCATATTGGATTTTAATTTGGGATTTTAGAAAGGTTTTTTAATGAGTGGGATGCTAGTTTCTTGGGATTTTTGAAATTTTTTATTTTGAAATGATAGAGAGATGGTCTAAAAAATGTATAGGTATTCCATAAAGCGCAGTTAGAATGGAGATTTTTTTGATTTGACCCCTGGTATTCTAAGGGATTATCCCTAGTGCTTATGTATGTGGTGTGTGGATATTAATTGATAAATATGAATGGGTTACTGTGTTTTCACAACAACGTGTATGTGTGGGGTCTCGTGGAATACAATTGGTAATTGTCTAACCTATTTAGATTATTGGGATCTATGAAAATGTTTTTAAAAGGGGGAATATGATTTTTTTAACAATTGGGTTTGTTGGAATGATTTTATTCTAAGAGAATATGGAATGTATAGTGGGTTTGGAAAGGGGTTTTAAAGTTGAAATGGTTTTGAAGTGGAAAATTGGTTTGAATTTGGAATGAAATTGGTGATTCCTAAAGAGGGTTTATGCTTTTTTGAGATGTTGTGGGTTTGTTTCGATTGATATTTTATTTCTCCATGATTTAGAATGGTGATTTTTAGGTCATGATATTAGAATTTGGTTT
The DNA here is from genome assembly GCA_963277665.1 of Viscum album. NCBI lineage: Eukaryota > Viridiplantae > Streptophyta > Magnoliopsida > Santalales > Viscaceae > Viscum > Viscum album. The sequence continues at coordinate 1,424,641,079 of OY728151.1, forward strand.
AAAATGTTAATCGGTCATGTTATGATTTGATAATGATAAGTTTTTGTAACTTATTTTGTTGAGAGTATGTCACCTAGAAAAACCCAGATGGTTTTCATTTATGAGTTCTCATATAATCATCAGTCATTCCTAGACTCTTAGTGGATTGGTAGAGTTGAGATCTTCTCTATTAATGTTTATACTGTATATCCATTGAGGTCCATTAGGGTATGTGTAGTTTCATGTGAAATCTGAGTGTCATCATGTATTCGGTAACTCCAGTTTTCGTGACAGTGCTAGTTATCTTTGGTATGTTTGAAGGACTCAGGATAGACCATTGGGAGGTGATCATTCCAACCTTGTTGCAAGTAGGGATGAACTGGGTGATCTTGAAGACCAATTTCTTCTAGTTGTTTGTTCTTGAGGATATGAGGGAGAATAAAATTCTAGAGCATGTTGATGATCGACATGGTCAACTGATAATGAAGGAATTTGTTGACCAATTAGATGAAGTGGGTTTCCTTCCCCCAGATATGGTGTTGAGCAATCTGTTGGATTCTCCATTTTTAATGTGGGATTATTATCAGGGACAAAGTTGTGGTTCTTATTGGTGTTAGTGGCGGTTGCCCATCTGGAGAAAAGTGTGAACTAAATTAACATGTTCTTGGGAAGTCTCCTTGAAGGTTTTTTTGTTTCATAAGCTTGAAAATTTTTACATGATAAGGAGTTATGATTGGGGATTATTAGCACAATACTACTGGAAAGCTGGTGCTTTAAGACATTAGAGCTCCAGCAATATGTCCTGAAGTGAATCTCTTCACACACTGATGAATCACAGGGGTGTGGAGAACCATGATGACGTTTTTTTCTCAAGTACTGGAATATGGGACAGTATATGTTTTTCTATCGTACCTTCTTTTACTTTTCTAAAAGTCTTATAGGCATCATTTAATTCTAGTGGTATATTTTTATAGTTCCATTTTGGCTTTGAAAGGTATGGTGGGCTTGTTTCTTTGTAAACCTTTGTAGTTTTGATCGTGACTTATGGTTGTGATTCCTTGAAAATTGGTATCTTTGTGGATTTATTTGGGTTCTCGGTTGTGTTTCATTTAGAAATTCTTGCATCTTGTGGATATGATTAATCGTTGTTTGGTTCACTATTTGGTTTATATTTTTTTCATTAGGGCCCTTTGTGGTGGATGTTCCATCTGTGTAAGAGTGTGTGGGTTGGTTCTTATTGGGGGTTCCTGCTTCAGTTCACATTGGTAGTTATAAATTTGGATAGTTCTTGATGTTAGATGATTTTTCAAAGCTTATTGGTTCTTAAATTGTGGGGATACATACCATGGATCACGCATTGGTTATTTTTTGCATTGGTCAATACTATTTGATATCACTTGGTGGGGTGAACCATACAATTTCACCTCATGTTTTTCCTCATTGTGGATTCCCTTAGAGCCGGTCTGCTATGACTAGTGGAATGAAAAGTAACACCATGTTCGTGGTTTTTTTGGACTTTAGATTGAATCTTCATTATACTGGGTGACTTTCTTGGGTAATAGAGTTTTTTTGGGGTTAATTATAACACCATGGCCTTTGTAATTATTTAATTTTGTTATTTTCTTGGATTTGGATCTTTTGGTAGAGGTACAGGTTAAGCCCCAATTTAAAATTTTGAATTTACGAAGACTCTGGTGGGTTTTTGTCCTTTTTAAAGTATGATCCAGATTATGGAAAACTATGTATCCCTGGCCGGATAACTTGGTCACCTATGTTGGGTGTCCAGTAATGAGGTGCATGGGCTGCACATTTTTTTGTATACTATACCGCAACAATGCGATCTAGTTCCATAACTAGATAGTGGAAACAAACATAGTTAGCACAAAATATGGAAACGATATAGCCATCCCATGCATGTACCCAGTCTTTCTTGTAGGTCGCACATGGTTGGAACATGGTTTGATAGACTATGCGGCCAAACAGTGTGTCTTTCTAAATGATAAAATCTAAATAAAATAAAATATTGAAATAAAATAAAATTTAAGAATTTATATTAGTAAAAAATTAATGATTATTTTTATTTTTATTATTGATATTAGAATTAATATTATAATATGTTTCTAGTTTATATACATTTTCTTTAATTTTATTTTTATTTTCTTTCCTTTTTTTTCTCTACTTCTCCTCCCAATTTCATGTGAGGTGGGCCTAACTCCCCTCTCCTCTCTCAAAGCACAATGACCCCCCTTCAGATCCCTCTCTGTTGGGTAATTCAAGGCTTTTTCTTTATGAATCAACTCCTAATATTTGGGGTGACTCTCTTTTCCTCCATCTCCTCCTTCTCTTTGACAATTTGTGTGTATTCTGTCACTCTATTTTGTTCAGTCAGAACCCTAGTTTGTGATTTGGTCTAGATTTTTGTTATTCATTTGGTATTAGGGTGTACGAAGGTCACGACGGGACCCTTGGGTCTATATTCGAGCAACTTTCACCAATGCCTATGCAGATGAGTTTGGTTTTTCTTCCAACTATTAATTGGGTTATGGTTTTAAACTCTCTATTTTCTCACCATTAATTGTATAGTTTTAACGAGTATCGAGTCCCTAAACATGATTATATGGATTTCTAATCATCCTTGGTGGTGTGCACACACATACATAGGAATGTATATGTGTATGTATATATATTTATGTATATATATATGCATCCCCTACAAGATTATTCCCTCATGTCGATGGAAACATGTGCCTTGGTCTAAAGGATATATACATATATAAGGGTGTATAGGAGTACGAGTGAAGGGTTGTTTCAAGTGGTCTCCACATAATTTTTCAAGTGAAAATATGTTCGAATTGGTTCACTTCCATTTTAGAGGTAGGTTCCCTATTCCCACACAATTAATTTGAATTCCCAAATATATTAGTATTTTAAAAGATAATATTTAAATTTTTTTGGTATATTTAAATATATTTATGTCTCCATGTATTCGCTAAAATTGATTGCACATTTTTAGAATTAGTTTCCCGATTATTTCCATTGGTTTTCAAATCGTATTTGAAAATTTCTTTTGAATGTGATGTATCGTAGAAGTTTTAAAATAGTTTCTCATATGTGATTTCCAGCCTGCGAGGTGTGTTTGTGGAACATAAAGTCCTTGGTTAAATGTGTTATCTAAAACATTGGTTTTATTGATCCTTGATATGTAGTTTGACAATTAAGTAACATTATGGCTCGTTTGGAACCCTTTATGGGTGTTATGTATTTTTAACCAAGATTGGAAAATGTATTTGGAAACAGAATTTTGTTTGTTATGTGTAATGGCAAGGTTGGAAACTCTAGATGTTTTAGAAAATGGATTTCTAATTATATGATATTTGTCTTATATCTTGACACAACTATAAATTTGGATTGGAACATCTATAGTGGCCATGGATAGTGGTTTGTGTATGATAATGTTGTTGGTTGTGGTGGTTAAACCACATTATTCCAAATGTAATTATTGTTATAATTATCATGGGATCCCTGGGTGAAATCTAGAGGTTCGAGTGACAGTTTTTTATCAACCCTGATTAGATGGGTTAGTACCCTATGGATTAGTTGGAGGCCAAGTGCGATGTTCCACTAGATTGGTTAGAATAGGGGGGCCAGTTGGTTATTGACAATAGAGTTTCTCCGTAAAAAAAAGGTTTAAACAAACTGAGTACATCATGGTGTTTCTTTTATAGAGGTTTAGAAATTTCTGTGGATTACATACTTGTATACTTGTGTTTATTTTTATGCCAGCTTTTGTTATTTGAACTCATAGAACATTTACGATGGTGTTATTATTTCAAAATACCTGATAAATAATTAATTTTATTTTAAATGAATTTATTGAAATGAAATATATTCCATTGGAATTTTTTAAAATGTAAAATAAAAAAGGTGGTTTTCTTAAAAATAACCTCTGGTTACTTTTTTGATAGAAGACTAGAAACCTCATTCTCTGTTTGTTACTGACCCATGGGGGAACATGGAGGTATCTATTGCAATTTATTTATTTCCTCTGTGATTGATTATTTTTATTTCTCAATTTAATGTTTAATTATTTATAATTTTTTTATAGGATAAATCATTCCAAATGGTTTTATTTTTATTCCCGACACAATATTCCACCCCATAGGGATTGGAAGCACCCTTCCGACCTTATCATGGATATTCTCATGTGACCAATTTTTGGTCAACTAGGGTTTCTTTGTAACATGTTTTAACTAGTAAAACATTCTTCTAAACAAGAATATCAACAAAATATGAAGATCAAAATGATTAAGAATGAATTAGATAAATTCATGTAATTTTTTTGTTGGTAAATGAACTATATAAGAGAACATGGGATATAAATTATGTTGAAAAAGTCAAATATAACTGGTGAAATTGAAATAATGAATGGTCAGACAAGGAGTACAACATGCCAAGGAATAAGAATAACATTTATTGTTTAAAAAATTAAACAAGATCATCATACCATGAACATCCATATACATGATGAAAAAATCAAACAACATGAATTCATGATTAAAAAAACAAAACTAACAGGAGATTAATGTGAAGGAAAAATATTGATGAACTAGAGGAGCTCTCATAGAGGATAATTGAGATGTTCATGGGAAATGAATAGATACATGAGGGAATTAAAGAAACTGCTCATGGGATAAAATAAATATATCATATTGAAGAGAAGAAGTAGATCTGAAAGATAAGATCTATATTAATTTTAAATCATGAAGGAACAATAATTAAATTACAGAACCCCACACTTGATCTGAGAAGCGGTGGAAGAGTGCTATATCAACAAACCTCCATTGTTCATCGATATAAATTAAAACACCTAAACACAATGAGTTACCTAGAGCTAACCTTCTACTCTATTGTTGGTAACCATGGGACATATACATGATCCCACCCACATCATTTGTTGACTATGAAAACCATTTATTCTAGCAAACCTTGTGATATTCTTGAACTTGGGACTCCAAAAATGTTATCTCAATGGGTCCCCTTTATGGTTTTGAGATATTTTACTAGTTCATAATGATGACCTAATTATTTTTATTTTACTAAAATAAACATAATAAAAAATCAATAATGATTTTAATAAACAATTTTTTTAATAAAAATTATAAAAAACATTTTAACTTTTATTTTATTTATGAAATTAAAACAAGTGAAAATTTTATGAACTTTTTTAAACATGTGATTGTCAAATTTTTAGTTAATTAAAAAACATAAAAATTTAATTTTGTTAATAAAAAATATTAGAAAACAATAAGATACTTTAATAACTATTGATAGACAGTAACTAATGGTTACAAATAGAATTATTATCCTATCAAAATAATTAATAAACTTATAAACATCCCATTTTTGAAAATTAAAAATAAATATTTTTAAATTTTCAACTAAAATCTCCCATTTTGAAAATTTTCAAAAAAGTATTTTAAAATTTTATTATATAAAACTGAATCCCATTCTTTATAAAAAATCATAAATTTTTTAAAAAAGTAACATATTATTTTATTGTTGTGAGAGAAGACACTAATTATAATATTCAATAAAATAATTAATTAATATATAATCAAATATTATCCAAGAAATTTTAAAATATATGAACTAACTATTTTTCATTTTAGAGTGAATAATATTTATCAAAATAAAACCATTACAGTAAACATAAAATCTCATGAAGCTTACATGTAAAGTAAAATATGTGCGTATTAAAAAATATTAAAATATTTAGTGAACGAATAAAAATGGTTTCTATGAATATAGATATAAAAAATGATTCCAAAAGAAATAAATAGTTTTATTTTTGTGTGTTTTAAGAAATAATCTCCCCCTGAGTTAAAGTATATAAATATAATATTAATAAGAGATAAAAATAAAATTTTATTTTAAAATATTAAATCAATTTCAAAATATATTGATTATTTGAATCAATTCAAAATTCTAAAAAGATTTCAACATTGAATAATGCAAAACTAAATTAATAAGAATATAATATATTCAAAATAGTATAAAATATATCCCTATAATGGTTTAAAAATAATTATTTTAAAAAATCCAATGTAATTTTTGTTCCCATAAGTTAATTGTTTAAATACTTATTTAAAATTCATAAAAAATTAAATAAGGGGTAACTCCACTTAAATTCATTCATCCTTAAAACCATAAAAGATAAAAATATTGGAAAAATTTATTTAAGAGTAAGAATATAGACAACATATTTAGAACTAAAATTTTACTATTTAAACTACCTCGAATTTAACAATTTAAAGAAAAATAGGGAGAAATTTATTCAAATTCCACGAATCATAAATAAAAATATTATTAAAAGGATATGAGATATCATTTATTATAGCATATCATATTATTTTAAACGTTTATAGAATGCTTGATGGTTAGAAAATTATAATTATCTGGTCATGGTGACTAGATCAGGTCTAATAGAATTTGTGTATCATTCATTTGGTACCCATACTACCATAAAATTAGTAGAATTCATTGATGGCCTTTCTTCCACTGAAAAATATTTTTAAAGAATTTAGGATGAATTTGAATAATAATTATCAGATAAAATATTTCAAGAAAGAAAAAAATATTTAGTAAATCTCATTGACCATTCATTTGAATTATACCATTTCTTTTAACATTTAAAGTAGGGTATAGTAAATATGCTTATTTTTGAACATATAAAAAATTAGACTTATTTAAAATCAGTGTGACAATATTGTATCCAAAATAATTATTATATGTGTCTTGATTTAGTAATCAAAACATCTTATCATATTGTTCTTTACCTTTTAAAAATGTAGATAATTCAACTTTTTGATAAAAATTTTCATTTTTTAAATCCATATTATTTTTTTGAATAGTTTCTAAATCTGTGAATTTGTTTATTGGATCCTAATGATGTATTTATATTTTTTTTATTTTTTATTTCTTTAATTTCAAACATTTTCTTTCCTCTTTAGTCAAACCATCGAAAACTAAATAAAATATTACATCCTAGCCATTGTCATTTACTACTGGAAAATCTTTATTTATTCCATTTTCAACTTTATGTTTCAAAATCACACATTCATAATTCCTTTTAAATTATTCAATCTAGGAAAACAAATATTCACATTTTCACATTCGTGTTTTAGTTTTTAATTTTCATTTACTATATTATTATTCTTAAAATTAAAGTCATTATGTTTTTCATAATAATTTACTCCTCTATTCCTAATTTATTTATTCTCAACGTGAAATTGTTTAAATGTAGAATTCTATGTATCAAAACTATATGTATAATCAGAATTATTATTAGAATTAGAATCAGTAAATTTTTAATTTTCAGATATTAAATATTGATCAGCATTTTTAATTGATATAAATAGAAATAAAGAAAACCATTTATATCACATGTAATACCCATAAGGGAAGGTAATATTATTTATTTTAATTTCTAGATTCAATGCTTAATTTAGAACTATCCGAGAAATCCCATCCTCCAAATAGAATATTTTTTTTATTTCCACTATTTTCCTTTATACATATATAAATGTTTCAATTTGCGGAAATCTTGTCAAATGATACATTTTTTCTATACTCATATAATGTTATATCATAAACATCATTATATTGACATAATTTACCATTCTTATAATAATTTTCATTCTTCCTTCCAAGCTATCTCTTTCCACCATTACTTTTCTTAAATTTCTATAATTTCTTGCTGATGTGAGCCTTCCCATTATCACTTTTATAGAACACATAATCTTATGAATTAGTGGTATCAATTACATTATATTTATATTAAATACCTATTATTTTATAATTATACTAATTTTTAATATTCTTTAACTCTAACATAAAATACATTTGAGATCCTATTAGTGTATATAAATTATATTACATAAAATTATTTCTCTCATTGATGGACCCCATTTTTGCATTCCATATCTTGGGAATAGATCTTAGTACTCTTTCCAACTGAGTTTTATTGTCCAATTTTTCTCAAAGAGGACTCATACTATATGGTTATAGTTGTGAAATGATGGATGTTCTGATTTATAGATTCTTAATCTCCCATGTTAACGTAATGGTATTCCTATCAGAGAATTCCAAAAATTGTTCTCTTCAAAATATAAGTACCATAATGAGTCAAATTTATTATCCTCTACATGTCATTGGCTGTCAATCCAACTAATACATGGCTATCGACACTTCTACTTATATAATATTTTAAAATATATTTTTCTATATAATTAATAATATATTTTACCTTTTCGTTACTAACTAGTGTCTCAGAATAATTTTTTGTTATATCATATTTATTTTTAATGATAGTATAGTGGTCCATGCTAATTTATTTCATGTTGGCCTCCATTTTTCCTTTTTAGTAGTGATAGTCACTTCAATCAGAGAATGTGAGATTTTGAGGTATTTAGACATCATTTGTATTTATATCTAGCATCCTAAAATATTTTTATATTTCATTACTTATACTTTTATGAATAACATATTATACATTCCCTAAGTTAAAAATATGTAGCAGAAATCATATTCATAATGATTTATACAGATAAAGATGAGAACTGATCAGATCAATAGATCCGACACCAATTTTTTGATATCAGAACGATAGATCTGTTTACCTGTCCCTAAAACGATTTTTTGGATATTTATTGATGGATAATATGACTAGAGTATGGTGAATAAATGTTTTAAGAATAAAGGAAAAAATAAATTCGATTTTATATTATATTAAATAGTAGTGAGTGATGTGTTTCTGAGTTGAGTTTTAACTATAATTAAATGTAAAGAAAACGAGTATTTATATTTTTTCTAATCAAAAAAAATACTAGTACACTTATCAATCTATAATAAATATTGTTGATATTGGTATCCACTAAAAATGTCAACTTTGATGGTTTTAGAACCTTATTGTAGAAACCACCTTTTAAAAAACATAGAGGCACAAACAAGTCTTTTTAATAAATACACAACCTAATATGTATCCAATATTTTTTTCGAGATTTTCAACCCAAACATCTATTTGGGGTGTGGAATAACATGATAAAGGTAAAGGCTTTCCTTTTATGGGAAAATAAAGAACTATAATTAAGAGATAAAATTTGAATAAGTAAAGATTATGTTAATAAAAAAATATAGGGAAACCAAAAGATGATTAAGATTTTGAATAATTTTAAGCTCTTTGATCATTGAACACTATGAAGAAAAAAATATCAAAGTTGGTGTCCATCAATTTTCACAATATGAATAAATAAGTCTGGGAAATTAGTGAATAATTCAGAGATGGATGATTGTCGAAGATTTATCACAAATGAGATGTATGAAATAATATACATATGGATTTGTATTGAAATTTAAATATATCTCCTGAATTATTAAAATTTTCATCTACGAAGAGCGTGTACATATGTAATATACACACAACACTAGTTTTTTAAAGTGAATATGACAATATAAATTTTACATTGGATTGATAAAGTCTTGTTGGATAACAATATATAAATAGTTATGATTTATATTTCCTTAATAACCATTAAAATAAAAAATTATATTTTATATGTAAGTAATTTATAATAAAATAACAATTATAAAACAATTAAAATAATGATATCATGTTATAGAATATATAGACAATATAATGTTTATAAAAATAGTGCATCAGATGAATTTTATTCATTATGTGTGAGTGTTCATGAAAATAATATTACAATTAATATTTACATATATCATTAAGTTTTTTTACATAATATAATAATAATATATAATATAAGAATTATATTAATGACATAAAAATGAAATAAGAGATAAAATTATTTTAAATAATTTTTAACTAATGGTTCTTTAAAATTGATGGTGTTTACACATGACCGACCATTGAATATAGAAAGGGTTGGATCACTACCTACCATTGGAAATGTCCAACAATGGCTAAATAGTGTATAAAATAACATTTCACTTAAAAACTATAAATATGGAAGGCAGAAAAAATAATTATTATTTCATGATGAAGAATAACCAAAGGCTTTATATGATGAAATAAATATTTTTCTGCCATTGGATGTCTATTTGTAAATGATGAATCACAATTTGAAATTTTGAGTTGTGACTCATGACTAACTGTTCTAGGTAAAAAAATGGTGGAGAATTGACATATATTTCTAAAAAATAACAGATTTAAAAACTACTCAATAAAAAATATGAATATAAAATAAAAGAGAATTAAATAAAAATTATATAAAAAATAAAATCTATTTGGACAGTACCTCCAAAATAATGAAGGTGGTAATTGAAAAAAAATCACTCAAAGTAAAAGTAGGAAAATATTGTGATAAACATATAGTAAAACAAAACTAATCCAAAATTTAAATTACTAAAAACAACAAGAATAACTCTACATCAGTATTATATTTTATGAACTATATTAAAAAATTATAAATTAAAAATCATCTAAAAAATAAAAACAAATATAAAACAAGGAAGAAATCTATCGCAACTAAAAAAAGGGAATGATCTTCTAGTATTTTATGAACATTTGACCATTGTCCTATAAAAATAGATGAAATAACATGAGTAATGAAGAAAACCCCACTATTGATGTCCAAACATGGGTATAATGACCCACTGGTGATGTATGGTGGTAGGTCACTAACTCAATTTTGGGTTCCAAAGGTAACACATGTCTAATCAATGGAATCCAATGGTGGGTCAACTCGCCCAACCATGTTAGTTTCCAATGGTTAATTGACACCAAACATTTTTATTTTCAATGGTGACTCATATATTAACAAATAGTGGTAGTTCCAAACAGTCAATTATCTTGATGAAGAAGAAGATGAACAAAAGTTTTAGATCATAGAGAGATTGAAGGTAGAAGGTAAATTCGAATTGTATTTCTTCATAAATGAACCAATAAATACAAAAAATGAAAGAAATGATGGAGACCCCATGATATATTGTTGGTGAACTATAGAAAAATGAATTGGAGGACATGGAAGAAGGCATTCATATGATGATGAAAGAATGAAAACTTTTTAAATCCTTAATTATGATGATGATACCAAGAACAACTATATATTTGAATCGAAACTCAATCCAATAACATGAGTTCGGGATGACTAAAGAATAGAATAAATTTTAAATATACATGAATGAATAATAAAGGTGAACTAGAGAAGGATTATCCACATATGAAATTCCATAAGATCATGAAAATATATATATACACATGATATTTCAAAAGATGGATCTTTTGGGAAAAAATAATGAGATTGGATTGTGGAGAAGAAACTAAAACCTAAATAAGATATCTATCTGAATTTTAATACTCAGATGAATAGTATTGAAATAATAGCATCCCACATTAAATTCAAGAAGTGGAGGAAGGGTGGTATATCAATCAAACATCAATGTTTAGTGGTTTTTATAAAAACATGACACAAATAGTGAGAGATATAGCCAAAATTGTGCACTCTTCTGGAGTGACCCATGGGCCTCATTCATGTGCTTGTATCCATTATGTGTGAACTATGTAACCCACTCAGTCCATCCTTCCTTGTGGGTGTCCAATTGTTGTATTTCCTAGGAGGTTGACCAAATGGGTCCCCTTTTTGGTTGAGATCTATCCACATAGCTCATAAGGATGACCGAAGTCATTTTTTTACAAAATAAAACATACAGAAAATAGTAATAACAAACATTCACATAAAAAACATTATTAATAAAAATTTAATAAAAACCAATTACCTTTTAAAAGTACTTTTGAACATAAAATGCATGAATTTTTTTAAACATGTTAAATCCGATAATTAAAAAATTGTAAATGAAATAAAACAATTAACAATTTAACAGTTATAATTACAAAACATGAGAAAATAATAAGAGAATTTATTATATTTTGATGGAGATTAATTTATCAAAATAAACAAAATTATTAGTTAATTTAAAAAATTTCAAATAGTAATAGACTCCACCTTTTTAAAATTGAAAAAATAAAATAGTTATTAAATATTGAATAAAAATATCTAAATTTTTGAAATTTATATAAATATATATTAGATATTTTTATATAAAATAGACCCCTCATGTGTAAAACAACATCAGCAAATTATTGATAAAGTAACAAAGCATTTTATTTATTATGAGGTATGAAATTAATTATAATATTCAATGAATAAGAGAAATAAAACAGATTAAAAATTTTAACTAAGAAAATTTAAAGATTATAAAGAAATTAACATAATGATCGGACTGAATAATACTAATAAAAAATTGAACATTTATAGAAAACTCTAAATATCAAGCATCTTTAATGTTCAGTTCAAATATTGGGATATTATAAAATATTGTTATATTGAATAAACAAATAAAAAAGATTTCAATGAAAATAAAAATAAATAAAAATACATCCATAGGAAATAAAAAACATATTTTTATTAGGAGTATTAAATAAACTCCCACAAATATTAAAAATAGAAATATTAGATTAAATTGAGATCAAAAAATAAAATTTTATTATTAAAAATTAAATAAATTTTAAAATAAACTGATTAATTAAATCATTTCAAAACACCAAAAATATATCATCATTAAATTGTGAAAAACAAAATTATAAGGAACATAATATATTAGAAATAATATAATAAAATTTACCTAGATTGGTTGGAAAATAATAAGCAGAAAACACTAAGGAAAATTATATTTTCATAAACTAATTATTTAAACAGTCATTTAAAACATACATAGCCTGAAATAAGTGGTAACTCCCCCTAAATTCATATATCATTAAATATTGATATGAAAAAACAATTAAAACACATTATATAAGAGTAAACAAATAGAGAGCATATACAAAACCAAAAGTTTAGTATAAAAACTACAATAATTTTACCTACTAAAGAAAAATAGATATAAATTAATGAAACTTCCTTGAATCCGAAATAAAAAGAATATTACATGGAGATTATAAATCCTATATTACGACATGTAATATTATATTAATGTAGATATAATTTATCTTGGTTAACATGAAATAATAAATATAAGCGATTTGTGACTAGATTAGGTCCAACAATATTTTAGTAACATCTTTTTGGTACCCATGTTGTCATAAATTCAGTAGAATTCACATGTGGACGTTTAGACACAAAATATATTTGAAAAATATTCTCTGGGGGAATATGAATACAAATTATAGATAAAATAGCTGTATTATTAAAAAAATATTGAGTTAATTTAATTGTTAATTCATTGGAATCATTCCTTTTTATTGTATATTTAATGTAGGATACATTATAATGTCTTCCTTTTGAACATATAACAAAATTAGTATAATTTGAACATAGAGCAACACTACTATATCCAAAAACATTATTTTTTGTTTCATGTTTCATTAAATACATCATATTATTATTTTGTTGTTTAACTTTTAAAAAATTAGAAAATTCCTCTTTAAGATAAACAACGTCATTTTTCAAATGCATATTATATTTTTTAGAGTTTTCTCAATTTGTAAATATTGTTTAATTAGATCTAGAAGTTGTGTTTCATTATTTATAATTTTTTTCCTTAATTTAATTCATTAATTATTTACATTCATTATATAATCCACTACTAAATAAAATACTATATTTTGGCCATTATCATTTACAACTAGAAAGTCTTTATGCCTTTCTTTTTCATCTTCATTTTAGAAATATCAGAATCAAAATTCAATTTATATTCATCATTCTAGGATGTTTGGATATTCATATTCTCCCACTCACTTTTCCAATTTTCATTTTCATGCACTAAATTCTTATTTTTAGATTAAAATAAATTATACTTTTAAATTTTTTTAAACTTATAGTATTCAGATTTTCATTATCATTATGAAATTATTTAAAACTAGAATTCTTGGAAATATTATCATAATTTGGAATATAATTTATATCTTTTTTATTGTAATATATTTTTTTACAGTCAAAATTTTTAGTTGTTACCATCAAAGTAAAAAAGAAAATCATTAACCTTATATGTAACACCTATTATGGAAAGGTTATCTATTTCCTTTTCACATCGAAATTTAATACTTGAGTCATAACTTCTTGAGTAGTCCCATTATCCAAAAATAGATTGTTTTTAATTCCCTATTTTGTATTTATTCTTCTTTGTATGACTGATTTTGGGAAAATTATGTCTAAAGTGACCTTTTTTCTCCACTCAGATCTTGTTATATTAGAAAAATCATTATTCAAACTTGAATTACCTTTATTGTGTTGTATTTTATTCTACCTTCTGAACTGACTCTTTCATCCATTATATTTTTTTATTTCAGAATGTTTCATATTAAATAAATCCATCTCATTTTTACATTCCTCGAACATAAAATTTTAATAAATAGTGCTATAAATTACATTTGATTTAAATGTAACACCTTTTCATTTAGTAGACTTCTCATAAAAACCTATTTTACAATATCATTTCTAACCAGTGTATCTATATTATTTTTAGTTAAGTAATTTGGATTTTCCAGGAGTGTACAGTGATCTATAATATATTATATCATGTTGAATTCCATTTTTTCATTCCTACATCCATAGTCACTCCCATAAGAGAATGGGAGTTTCTGATGAATCATTCCATCATTCCCCTTGGTACCTTCCATATTAAATGACAAACCTTCATTTTTCACATAAATAATTAATTCTCGGATATGATATTATCAAAGAGTTAAAATGATGAAAATGAAATAATATTATTAATGATAAATAAATATAAAGATTCTAACAGATTAGGGACATGGCTCTAATACCAATTATTTGATATCATAATGAGAGAGCTATTTACCAAGATCTAAAAATCTATTTTTGGATCGTTATTATTGGAAAATATTACAATAGAGGGGAGTGCGTTGAACTTTAATTTCAAAATTAAATGAAAAAAACAATAAGAGTTTCTAAAATATTACATAGTAGTTATTGTAGAATATTGAGTTGAGTTGCACCAAAAATAAAAAAGTAAAGGAAACAAGTATTTATAATGGTTCCGAACACCATGAATCTAGAAGAGTTCTAAATCCCCTATCTTCATCGGGGAGAGTAGTACCCACAATAAAACCTCGCATTTAGATGTTTGTGGACCTTATTTTAGACAATTCCTTTTAATCACCTATGTAGTGAAATCTAGTATTTTTACAATATACTGCACATAGTCTTTATGATGAATTATGATCAGGAGTCACGACCCAAACATCCTTTTGGATTGTAAAATAAACAGTGAAAGAGAAATAATTAATTTTAATGGTAACTCATATAATAGATAGAGGAAATTAAAAATATAAGATATATATATTACATAAATAAAATGATAATTTAAATTTATTAGATGATAATATTTCCAAATAAGTGTAATCTCAACAAACAATGGTCATTTTGAATGAAAAAATGTCGAATTTTTTGTCCTTCAATGGTCACATCTAGAATATACAAGTCAAAGAAGTTCCAGCACAAATTAGATCCATAAGAATGTCGAAGATGCATCACAAGTGATCTATGTGAATGAAACAACAATTGGATATGTATTAAATGTTGAAGATATCCCCTAGATCAATAAAACTATGATCTACGTGGATCATGTGCATATCCAATATCTTTATGATACTTGTTCATTAACATCAATATGATAACATGACTGTTAATTTTTTTTAAATACTCACTGAATAAAAACATAGAAACAATTAATCATTATATTTTATCAAGAAATATTAAAAAATTTAATACTATAATTAAATCATTTGTAAAAAATTACAAATTATAATGAAATTGAAATAAAGATATAATTTTTTGGAATATAATGGAATTTTTTTTACCATACCTGATTATGATATGAATTTTATTCTTCCTGTGTGATTGTTTATCAAAATAATATCATAGACAATTTTTTTAATAAATTGGTTAATATATAATCGTGAAATTAAAATAATATAACTCAATAATTGTTTTAATAACATAAAATTTTATAAGAAATAAAATTTTTGGAATCAATTTCTAACAAATAATGGAGTAAAATTTATGTTAGTGACTCAGGACACAAAGCTGAATATAGTTAGTGGTGGCTCATAACTGACCAATTGAAACGTATAATGGAGGATAAATAGTTCATGAACAACTAATTCAGATTAAAACATTAAATTCCAATTGAAGTGAAAATAATTTCATGTTACAAAGAAAATAAAAGGCTTCAAAATAAGTAATATTTATTCAACTATTGGATATCCAATTGGGACTCATGAGTAACCATTGGAAATTTACAATTTTCACTTATGACCGACCATTCAAGGTTTCTAATGGAGGATCAGTAAAATATTTCCAAAAATTTGTGGATAAAAATTATCTTGAATATAAATTAATAAACTAAAATAAACTATAAATAAATACATAAACTATGAAAAATAAAAGCTACGTCAAAGCTACTACTGAAACAATGTTTGTGATTCATTAAAAATTCACTCGATGTAGTAGTAGAAACAAAATATGATATATATATTCTAAAAACAACTAATAAAAAATAAAATAAATTCAACAAAAATAATAATTATACTTCAAAAAATTTGTTAAAGAATCTGATTAAAGAATTATAAATAATAAAATCATCCCATAAAAAGAAAAATCAAGATATAACCTGTATGTAACCAATAGAATCTCAAAAAAAGGAAGATACAGGTCAAATTTTAAATTGAATAATATTCTCCAATGGTCTAGAATACAAATATGATATAAATTTTGGGAATAAAAAAATAAACAACTGTTGCAATCCATCTTTGAGTCAAATGACACAACAATGAAATCTAGTGGTTGGTAACTAACTCCCCATTTTCTTCTAATGGTGGTCTATGAATCACCATTGGTTTCTAGTGGTGGGTGTACTCAACCACCATTGTTTTTTTCCTACAATTAATTGAAATACACTATTGGTATTTTCCAATGGTGGCTCATTCACCAACCAATAAGGGATGATTCAACCAGTTTAGCATCCCATAGAAGAAGAAGATTAATAAAAGATGAAGATCCTCTTGTGTCAAATGGTAGAAGAAATAATATATTACTATTTTCACAAAAAATGAACTAATGAATAGAATATAGGATAGGAATGATTTTCACTAAATGAAATTTTAATTGTGAATGAGTAAATGAAGAAGTCTTGGCTGAGGAAGATGATAGTCCAAGGAATAATAAAAACTGATAAATGATTAAAAAAAATAATATACCATGAAAAATAATAAAAATATATTGTAAGAAAATATTGATCTAGTAACCAGAGTACAATATGATAAAAAATAGAAGAATTTTATGGTTAACATGAAAGTAGGACTTCGATTAAGTGGAGGAGCAGACTTCAACGACAACAAATAAGTTGATTAAAAATGAATAGGTACGCATGATATTTCAAAAGATATAGGATATGGGATAAAATAAAGAGATCATATGTAATATAGTTAATATATTCGTCGGTTGAGATATATCTATTTTTTAATGATCATATAAATAATAATTAAATTACAACATCCCACATCAAATCTAAAAAATGGGGATAGAGATGTATATCAATCATCCTATGATATTTATCAGATCAGATATAAGCATGAAAAACATAGTAGGCATCCTAGCCCAAACATTTCTCCCTACATATGCGAATCATTGGTATTATACATTATCCTTCCAACATGGTGCATTCATTATGAAAAAGAGTCAGTCAAGCCTTTCCCGTGGTCTTCGTGTGATGGTATTTTTCATAAGTTTTTTCCCAAAAATTCACCTATATGGTTGATATTTAGATAGTTATCTCATAAAGAAGTCCTTAATTTTTTCTTTTAAAAAATGAAACATAAAAAAAATTAAAATCAATCAATTAAACAACATTTTTTATAAAAATTTAGACAAGGGATTAAATTTTAAATGAACTTAATAATTTAGAACACTTTAAAATTATATAGAATTATTAAAAACATTAATTACAAAATTTTTAAGTTTCAAAACACTTTAAAATTTTATTATCTTAATTAAAACACATGAAAAAAATATGAGAATTTAATAATTGTTGATGGAGAGTAATTTTTGAAAACAAATATAATTAATAAATTTTATAATATATATTCAAATACAAATAATAATTTTTAGAGTGAGTGTAACATGTGAAATTGTTTTATTGGGATTTTATTAGAAATATTAGTGAATTACCAATCTTTATAGGTAGCACATTGGCCTCAATTGATAACATATTTCATTATGTAATGGTTTCTGAATATATATGTGTATGGAAAAAATTGGTTAATTATTAAAACATTGATAAAAAAATTTATTCATGGTTGATGTGTTGAAAAGCGGAATATACATCATTGGTGTGGGAAATATGGTAGAAAATATATATTTTTCATACAAGAAATACATGGAAATTTTTTGTTTTAGAGGAAATTTACTTTGGAAGTCACACAGACTTTTCTGTATTAATGAAAATCATTGGATCATTTACACTAAATGGGGTTGAATGTTATTATTGAGATGATATGAATTTTTAGGGAATTATAGCCTCCCACATTCAGTAATGAATATATTTGTTTTTCTAATAAACTACATCTAATGAAACATATTGTATTTAAATAAAAAACAATATTGAAAAGGGGTAAAAACTATAATTGAGAAATAATGACCAGTAATAAGACGGAATTAAATGGCCCATTAAGGACTCTATGATTACATAATATGGGTTTCTATTGAAAAATGTGCAGTGCTTTATGAATGTGGTAGGAGATATGGATACAGGACCACAAATTTTATAGATTATATAAATGGACCAATATGGATATATATTTTTACACTATATGGGTTTCAAATGAGAAATGGTCATTATTATATGATGGTGGTATGTTATATTGATGTATAACAAAAAAATCTTTTAGAGAATATATAAAGGTGTTTTAAGGATGACCAGAAACTAGAAATCATTATCCTAGTACAAAAATATTTTTTTAGATTTGTGAAGTTAAATTTCCAATGATCCATGTATTCTTACCAAGGGATGAAACAGGGGATAAAATTTGGAAAAAACATTCTCATGTAAATTTGATATGATCTTATCAGAAGAATCACGATTTGTTAAAATCTTAAACTACGATATGATTGATTATTTGGTAAAATAGTGTCACAAATATCGAAAAATAAAAAGTGGTCCAGTGTTAGGGATCATACTAGAACATTGGTACTATGATAATAATTTTCCCCAGCACTGAGGTATCAATTTTCATAGGTCATTACTGGGTTTTCATTGATTAACTTGTCTTGGGAAAGAAATTTTTAACTATTATATCTCTTGAACACATCATTTCATTTTTATAGTCTCCATTAAAATCCTATTAATGATTATCTATATTTTAACTTGTTTATTGATCCATCAATAATGACCCATAATATTATGAGGTTTTTCCCTTTGGGAAGACAAAAATATAATCATATAAAAAATTTGAGGGACTATCCCCATGAATGGGGAGTGGGACTATGAATCGCCAATTTTTTTACATAAATTCATAATTATAAAATAATTTCCAATGTGGATAGAAGGAGATCCACATACCTTCAACATTAACCATTTTTATATATTTTATCACTATTGTGTAAACATTTTCTCACCCCCTCCTATCATTATCCCCTATATATTTCATGTAGTGTTCTAAATTATAGATATGTATTCCATTACCATTATAGATCAAGGGATCAATGAAGAAAATATTAATGACCGACGTAAGAGAAACAAAAATTCCAATTACCAAAGGGAGATATGACCACTAATCAAATTAATAGCTATATTATATTAGGGATTTCTATCGAGGGTGTGATTATAATAGGATTCTTTTTTCTGATCAATTATATTTTTTATAAAGGATAAAATGCATTATGGATCAAGATAATTGAATATATGTCTTCAACATCCTTCAATGAATTTAATGGATAGATGATCACATAAAAAATCATAGAGAAACCCCTAACGAGACCCTTTTTGTCATATTTTTAGTCATTCAATTTTTGAATTATTTTATGAATGATCATTTTTGATTACATGGAAACTTTCATCGATCTGACAATTTTAATTTTTAATGAGGACATGGACCATAATTTTTGGTTTTCACAAATTTTATGGAAAACAGTTCACCAGTTGTACATACCCCTGTATAACCTTAATTATAGGATTCAAATGGATTATTTGAAACATGGTCCAAACCATGTGCCGAGAACACATGAAAAAAATTCTCTCACATTTAATCAATTGAATTCCCCTAATCATTTTTTAATCATGATATTTTGGAAAATACCTTCCCTCAATCCAGAGATTCCAACATTTTATTTCAATAGTGGTACAAATAGCTATGACCCCTCCCTTGAATCTACTTACATCAAAAAGAATATCCAAGATATGTCCCACACTTATAACTATTAATCTAAATCAAAATTCCCCAAAAATTACATTTTATGTAACGAATAGTTAAAATGGACATGGAATATAATGAACCACAACAATGTAGGTCATCATAGCCTCCCAAATATAATACCTATAATACAAATTAATCCTTAGTTTTACATAAACCAAAATATTAACTACCATGCTCATCAATTCAGATCCAACTATCCATGTTCAATCTCACATTTCCATACATGCTTCTGCTACATATATTCATACCAAAGGAATATCATTTACCAACACAAGGTCCCCCAAATCATCCCTATCACAAATCAATGGGATGACGTGAATGTGAATCCGTATAACTGGAGACACTAAAACATCATCAACACACTCACTACTATTTCTTAGGGTTCTCCCAACTATAAACAATGGATAATGACAAGCCACGGTTCTCCCCACTATAAAAATCTCATATAAACATCACATTTCTAATGGTTCAATGACGTGATATTTTTTTCCACTACAGAACACAAAATACTTTCCAATAACACCATTCATTCCACAATTTAATGACCTTATTCAAAAAATTATTCCTCCCTCATTGATGCACTAGCTCACTGGTAGATCACAATGCCTTAACTCATGAATGAATAATGGGATCATACATCCAATCAATGTCACGTAAAAACACATTTCTCTATATAATTCCAATGTTTATTCCCCAACAAAACAAATTGATTTATTTTTTATACTGTGAGAACTACCATATCCTCAATCAGAATCCCTCTCAAATTTTCAATATAACATTGATCATGATGATCAAACTCACACTCCTACTAAATCTACAATCTAATTGTATATTTAGTATTTATAATGGAACTAAAAAAATTTAAATTCACTTGGTCATGAACCCTCCCACCAACGATATGACAATGAAGGGAGATAGATTATTACCCATGACTCCCATCTCTAGTAGGCCATAAGATGCCAACAATAACCAAGTGTGTAAAAATCGAAAAAATATGCCATGCATTACACTTATTAAAAGAATAATGTTTAGGAGATAAGATGGATCATTCATAATGAAAAAAATTTATGCACGGTAAAAATGAAAACAAAAATACACCCCCCATGAATTTTTAATGTACAACTATTACAATAAAAAATGTCTACACGGTAAATGTTAAAAGTAAAGCATTCCAGTGAGAGTACAACTATTTAAATCTGAGCTAGTAGGGTCTGAAATGGTCTGAAAAAGTCATCCTGGAAACCTAAATGATGATTATATACATAAGGTGAAAAAACAACTACACTTAGTATGAAATCCAATGTCTCTCATGCACA
The DNA here is from genome assembly GCA_963277665.1 of Viscum album. NCBI lineage: Eukaryota > Viridiplantae > Streptophyta > Magnoliopsida > Santalales > Viscaceae > Viscum > Viscum album. The sequence goes on from OY728151.1 coordinate 1,424,662,886, forward strand.
TGTGAATAAGGCATAATAATTCACCAAAGAGAAATAAACAAAACCAAATAAAACATATGTAGGTATACTAACAACCTAGTCCTCATCAAGGAATTCTAACCAAATAATTCATGTCAAGAAATATAATATGAAGAACATCGATGATAGTTTTCCACACATGACATTACCAGTGGTGATGCCACTTTGTCCCAATGTCAAACGTCCTAAACCTCATATCACTTATTCATACCACATCACACCACTCATGCAAACACTTAGGCCATAAACGACATCCCACCTGCACATAGTTGATCCTCAGAACACATCCTGCTCACACACACTTGGGCCCCACATCCTATCACATTACACCACATCACATCTAATCCTAAGTACACCTTGAAAATTACATTACCTATCTTCCTAAATACACCTATGAAACATACCACCTCTCAGGCAGACACCTAATCTACAAACCACCTCACCCGCATACACTTGGGATTTCATAAAAACCAGCTAAGGAAACTAAAAAACCAATAACCATCATAGACTATGCCATACATAACTTATTTTTAATTGATAATAGAAAAATGTGGATACTCATCCATCTATTATCTTTGTTTAATGTTGGGATAGACACACTCCCTAGTGATGATGGGGGTGTTTGGTGCATAGTGATCAGCTAGGTTGGGTTTGTAGAGACATCATATAGAAAAAATAAATGTGTATACATATATGATACCATACACTCACACATGACCTATGAGTTCTCAAATAAATAAAAAATTCACAATATTTCCTCCATTTTTACTACTACAAAATTCACAATAACACACATCACGACACAAAAACCATTTCTCATCCCCAACTACTTAATTTCATCCTTCCATTGTGTTCATTATTTAGAATCAACCACATTTAACCACACAATCCACAATTTAATTTTTAATGTATCATTTTCATTGCATTAGCCAAAACATCCCAACACATTTCAAAACATCGTTGAACAAGTTAATAATTTTTTACATCAATTACCGAGTAACTACTAAGCATGAAACACAATAGGAAAATAAAACATTTTTACATAGAAATAAGAACCTTGGGAAATTAAACAAAATCACATTTTCCATCCATTTAACTCCCATTCATGGTATATCATATATCGATCTCTTGATACATGTTAATGAATTTGGAATTCTACACCTAGAGAAACTATGGGCGAAGTACCCATACCATGAACGACAATCCATTTTAAAAGTCATCCCTCTAAATCCTTTTACACACAACCACATCCAGCATCACACTATGCCTCAACTAGTTTCACAACCTTGTTGTCTAGCCTTTCCATGACCATCACACCCCCACCATGAAACCACAATAAACCACAAATCGCAACATAACAGTGAATTTTATTTTTTCACAAAAATATTTATCACATTCCACAACTTTTTTAGGGCATTATCACACAAACCAAATAATAGGGAAACCAGTTTATTAGAAAAGTATATGTCATTATCCAATTTTCATTTTAGGGGGATTCAAAACAATCAAAACAAAAATAAAAACCATGGAAGATATATCCAGTGTTCAAAATGCCAACAACTACCATAATTTTTAGTGTTGTTTTTATCCGTTACAATCACAACATCATAACAACATCTATTCTTTAAAAACATACAGATCAAACCGAATTTCCCCTTTTACATTAAATTAATTTGTTCATTGTCCTATATATAAGCCACAAAAAACACGATCCATTGATAAATTTTAGTAAAACCCCTCCCACATGATGTAAAAATAAAGAGAAACAAGGTAATTACCAACCTCAAGGAAGAAATCTAATTATTGCGCAATGTAGGGAGAAGAATAGCACTCGCAAACCATAACCGCCCAACAATAACAACAGATCATCCTTAAACACACAAGGATCTACCCAAACGAAACCCAACCCATTCCGCAAACCTAGAATCACCACCGTAATTGATCATGGGGAAATTAATAGAAATAAAATAGAGAATGAGAGATAACTCACCACAGATCTTCAATAGATCACCAATGAAAATACACCAGGGTCAACAAATCGAAGTAGGATAAGGAAGGGCTCAACGAATTCCTCCGGGAACCTAGGGATCAATCAAAACAAGAGGAAAAGGAATCCACGGAGAACATAATGATGGTTTAGCCAAAAAAATATTTTAAAACTATACATGATCGGTGTATTACACGACGTGTAGAACCCTTTCACGTCTTGTATCCCCTGATGTTCAGTTTCCACTAGAAAAAACATCAGCTCATTTATTTTATTATTTAATTAACCTTGAAAGCTCTTATGTTATTAATAAACCCCGAAAATTTTTCAAAACTGAATTTCATATTCTTTAACCTAGTTACAATATGTTTTAATCTTTCACTAAATCTGTTTTGTCACTAACCTCAAAAAAACTCCAATGATTTCCCATGAACACATCCAAAACTCAAAACAGAAAATCCATTGGACTGAGAGGACACACACTATTACATCAGATTTCTCACAATGATTCTAAACCTCCAGTATCTAAAACCACGCCCAAAATGAAAAATAGTTCCAAATATCCACTCTGCAGTAGAACTCTCAAGTGTCTCATTACACTTGAAATATATCTACCTACTAAACACATCATTTTTCATTGATAAACCCCCATGTGTTGTTTGAAAGATAAATTGGAAACATCCACCTTCATGAAAACATCCAAAGAACTCTATAATCTAGGCCTTGCCATGTTATCCTGATGACTACAAAACACACCCCACAAGAACAACAACCACACCTCCCAAACAAACTATCAAAGGATTTCCTTCCTGCATATCCCGATATTATCTAATCTAAGAAGAACTGACTCAACAAAATAGTTTTAATCGCATCACAATTAACGCATCTCAATTAGGAATCATGTCCTCAACTTTTCATATTTCCATACACTGTCACACATCAAACCACACACATCACAACCCTGAAAAAAAACACATCTCATTTAAAACAGGATTCAGGTATCACATCACAAAGAAAATAGAGTAGAAAAAACTCAGAACAACTACGAGTATTGGGCACACATCTATGCACATTTCTCCCAAGTAATATCCTCTTACCCACCATGCATCCACAACATAGTAACCAAAGGAATGGACCTTCAACATAATACCTTATCTTGATGATCATAAACCATTACTTATCATTCCACATTTATTGCATCATCCTCAATATCCTAGTCCCCCTATTTAATGACATGGGTGTCATTATGATGATACTGATGATGCTTGGAGATGTGGATGACGTCATGGATCATCTCTAACTATAGTGGAAACACCAACCGATATGCCACTTCCCCAACATTCCACAACACCTCAGTGGGTCCAATGAACAATGGAGAAAGCTTACACCCTCTACTAAACCATCACTTCCCATCTGGAGGGACGACCATCCAGAACATGTGGTCCCTAATCATTAACTCCATAGACCTCCTTATGTGATCATAAAAAGAATTATTCTTGTCATGCACTACTTTCATCCTCATAGGAACAAGATAAACCATCATGGTCGTGCACTGCACCACATTAGGAGCACAAAAAAAATCTACCCATCTTACATCCAGGCCGAAAAAGAAAGACACGACCTTCTATACATCTCCCAAATTGGGGTAATGCCAATAAAAGAGTGATAAGTATTATTATAAGAAATCTCTAGAAAGGGAATTTATCGTACCCATGATCCTCCAATATCCAAGATGCATTCCCATAAAAAATCATCCAATGTCTAGATAGTCCATTAAATCTACACATCTATATGGGGGTGTAAAGGCGTTTGGAGGCATAACATGATTCCAAAAGTAAGCTACATTACCCTCAAGACTGATGAGGTAAACCATGATTATTTATTTGAGACAATAGACCACATAACTCCATGAAACCACCCCACCTATTCCACAAACCTCTTATCCAATGAATCTACTATGCATGTCTCCGCAATCACTGTGAAGTTGTCCAATTTCATCCACCGATATAATATCACTAAGATAGCATCACAACCTCCATGATTGTTGAGTAACCCAATGTTGAAATCCATTGATATGTAATCCCATTTCCATATTGGATCATATGAGGACTCAAAAAACACACTAGGAACATGATGCTCATTCTCACCTACTAGAACACTAATCACTTTACCACAACCTCCGGCACAACCCATTTCATCCCAGGTTACGAAAATAGCATCCCCATGCCACTATACATCTTGGAAACACCTAGGTGTACCGCCAAAGATTATTTATGAAACTCATGAAGGAATAAACTATGAATCACCCCCCGAAATAAAAAACATTACATGAAACTACATCTGGTTGCTACTACCCTCTGACTATCCCTCTAAAGCATCACTATGGATAATAAGGTCATGCATCACTACTACCTGAGAGTCTCCCCACTGAGACTCTAACAACTTTTTCATTAGAGGAGACTACACCATCATCTGAAATGAATATACTATACCACCATCTACCCTTTTATCAAAGTGAATGGCTTCCAAATACTCTATTTCTCCCCAAGAATCCATAGACTACTAAAAAACATCCTTATGCAAATTACTACTCAATGTATCATCCAAGAAGATTCCCTTTCTTAAAGGTGTATGAGATCTCAAAATCAAATTCTAGAAGAAAATCCATCCATATTTACTATTGTAGATTTTGTTCCTGATCTTAAAAGATATACCTCATTATCTTATGTTCGGTTAAGACCAAAAAACACTCCCAAACAAAGTAATGCTACCACAAATTCAGCATGAACACAACTACTAATAAATCTAGATCAAGGGTGGAATAGTTATGTTCATAGGGATGTAACTACCTATGCAAATAGGAGATCACTGGAAACTGCTACATCATTATGTATCCCAAACCTAGATGGAATGTTTCACAATGAATTTCAAATATCACCCTTTCCTCTAGCAACCAGATAAATGGACCACTAACCAACATCCTCTTCAGGTAACCGAACACTTCCTGGAACTGTGAACTCCACAAAAATCTAGGTCCTTCCTGGTCAAGGCTATCAATGGGGAACAATCATGAGGGAAATAAGGTGTAAACCTTAGATAATAGCCTACGAGATTAAGGAAACTATGAACTTCTGCAACATTCATGGGTACTTCCCAAAAAACCAGCTTCATCCTTTGACAGTTCTACTAATACACCCAACTGAGACACCACTTTCCCAAGGAAATGAACCTCACATGTCCAAAACATGTAGTTGAACAACATTCCATAGAGATGGTGGTAGAAAATTACAGAAAATATAGTTCAGAGATCCATAGTGTGATCCTCATATAACATCGATTAGATCAACATATCATCATTGAATATGATGAAAACTAGTCCATAAACTCATGGAAGTCAGATTTAATAAATCCCATTAATACATGTAGAGTTTTCAAAACACAAGATGAAATTACTAAAAACTCAAAGTTCCCATTATTGTATTTGAATGAAATCATTTGGATATCACCCTCCTCCACCCTTAACACATGATATCTAGACAGCATATTGATATTAAAAAACAACTATCCCCTCTCAACTGGTTGAAAATATCATCTATCCTCGAGTGAGGGTAACAGTTCTTGACCATCACATGATTCAACCTTCAGAAGTCTATACCCAACCTCAGACCATCATTATCTTTCTTTTAAAACATCATCAGAGGACACCGTGGTGACACACAAGGATAGATAAAACCCTTCTTCATTAAATCAACTATTATAATCATCCACTCCCATAACCCTGAAGGTTCCATCTGATATGTACCTTCAAAATCATAGAAGAACTATGTTACAAGTCTATCCTGAAGTCAACATCACATCGAAGGGGTAGCATCACAACATAGTCATAATGGAAATCCAGGAACTACCCAATAACCCTTGGAAACTTCACTATATCAGTGTCCATGGATTCCCCATACATCATAGAAAAAAGGATAGAAGAGGCTCAAAATGTTGGCTTCCAAATTGAAAACACTTCTATCCAACAAAAACCACACTTTGGCAAACCACACATGAAAACAAAACTCTATACTAGATTTATTTCATAATAGAATGAACATAAACCATGAAGTTGATGATAAGGATGAAATATTATTGTTCCATCATTAGTAAGAAGAGATCATGATGGAAGTTATGTTTTTTTATCATCAGTCTACAACCCCAGCAAGAATCAAACAAGTTGGTCTACCTTCCAACTAGAATAATCAACACCTAGGAATGAGAATACTCTCTATATATAGTCCCATATCATGGGAATGGGAGGGAGAATCAAATGAGTGTGAATATCCTAAATCAAACAGACCAAAAGAATGTTTAACAAAAATAGATCGTACCTCTCATGATATCTAGCCCAACTATAACTGCTAACTCCACTGCATGATGTAGACAACACATATCCCTCTGCCTCTCTACTGATGACCACTTCCATGACCACACATGGGTTACAAAACCTGATCATGTGGGACATACTGAGATCAGCCTCCATAAACTATATCTCTCATTGACGGATCAAAATCATGATGCACCAACTGCTAAAATAGCCACACTAGAAACCATTTTTGAGGATGGAAGTGAATAAATCCACCTCCACCAAATTATGATTGAGTAACCACAAGGCACTATCTTTGATTATGAGCACAAATGGAGAAACAAAAAAAACTATCACAAAGATCTCATGAAATCCATTGAACCCAATAGAACTAGAAGGCTGGAATGGAAATTGCTGAGGTTGAATCCCTATCTGTCAAAAACTCTATGGTCCTAGAACCTATACCCATCCACTGAAAACTCTTCCTCATGAAGAAACTATCTAGATATCCTATCAAGGTAGACTTCCTCATGAGTGCATCTTCTTGGTCACATATTCCTTCTTCCAAATATCCAGATATGTTGGCAATATAAAAGGAGTAACAATATAAAAGATAGATGTTTGGAGTTCCTCATTATGATGTATCACATGATACTGGTCATCTGGAATGTTATCTGGGGAAGAAAGAAGACCTCTAAACTTTATCCCAAGTTCCTATAATGACATGCTACCATGATAAAGGAAGAATGAATCCTACCACATCTCAACCATCATGTTTTATGAATGGAACTCCACATGAAACAACTTCTAGAACTCAACCCAAAAAAACATATGTCTCTTTTGACTCCCCTAGATATTTCCTCCATCACTGACACATAGATCCACACACATGAATTGTTGTAAAAGGGACCTAGTATCCCGTCGTATATTGGATCAAACTGATGTAAATCTCATGCACCTCCAAACTACTCTCGGTATCTTCCACTAAAACACTTCCTTCACACTTTTAAAAAATCTGCTACAGGAAATCCCACAACATCCTATGCCACTGATTATCTTCATCAACTAAATAAATCCTTTTTTGATCAACTGGATAATCCTATTGAACTTCTATTACCTATGGAACATGCATATGATGACTTGGTGATATAGCAGAAAGGTAAACAACAATTTCTACAACTTGAGTAGTAAGTAATTATAATTAATTTTATGTTTTTCAAATAATTCATTCACTTTTATTCGTTATAACATTCCCATAACAATCTAACCAAATAATTTATTAAATTCTATATAATGCATACAACATTAATATTTCTTTGACCTATAACCAGGTCTGTCTCACATAGTCCTTCAATAAGCTTAGAGTCCAAGCACTGGATCACCGGGGGGGGCACTAAATTCCCATATCCCAGCTAGTCTCCCAAATGCTATGTCACACACCATTGAAAATGGAACAATTTCCATATCATCCCATGCCACCCTCACTATGTGTAACTCCAAACTCCATCCTATCTCTCAACCCCCATCTCTGATAAACAATATCACAACCCCTCCCCTTAAATCTTATAAAATGAGGGGAGAGAGATAATTACCCCCAATTCCAGCGTCATGTATGCCTTAGTTTGGTGATGAGCACTAAGGTTTTAAAAGATATAATAATATTGGAGGAATAAGACTTTTTATAAGAAGCAAGATCAAGAAAATAGATGGATCATCCATAATGAAACACTAAGAAACAAGTTAAAAATGAAACCCAAAACCAATCCCACAGGAATTTTTAAAATAGAACTGCTATACTAAAAAATTCTTCTATGGTAAATAATGAGAGTAAAGCTAAGAATCCACAAAAAAACATTCAAGACCCGAGCTAGTATGATATAGCATGTTCCATAAAATCATTCTGGATGCGTGAAAGTAGTTTATATAGTTATGGTGAACATACCAGTATAATCATTAAGAAATCAAAGTCGCTTATGCTCATGTGGAAGGCACATACTAATGAAACTGTCACAAAATATGAGAACCAAAGAGAACCTTAATAGGTATACTAACCACTCCATCCTAACTAAGGTATTCTCACAAAAATTTTAATTTTGGGTAATAAAATATAATTACCATTAATGATAGGGTATTCGACACCAATTTCCCATTGGTTATACTACTATTTCCCAAATTAAAAGGTCATAGAGATCCCACCCCTTCCATATAACACATCAAATCCCGCTCGTAAGACACCTGAGACATAACCACATCCCACACACACACACATGGGATTCACAACACATCTTTCACGCACACACCTGGGCCTCACAACACACCACATAACATCATATTTCATTAAAACCCAAAGAAACCCAGGGAATAAAAACACATGACATACTAAAGATACCAAGGAAACAAATAACCTTTCATATAACCATCTTGGCTACATCTCACCTCACCTCCATACACCTGGGCTATCTTAACCACCATATGAGGAAACTAAAATACCTCCATCCATCACAACATTTTCCATACCTACCTCGTTTGTATGATAGATTAGAAAAGCTCTGTTACCCCCAATATTTACTCCTCAAATGATGTTGAGAAATAAAACCTCCCACAAGATGATGGGGGTGTTCAGAACATAGTTCACAACTAGTGTGCGGTGTTTATAGACGTCAAAAGGGAAAAAATACAGTGTTTATACATATATGGTACCAGAAACTCATGCTTGACCTCTAGGTTCTCAAAAGAATAACCAATTCACAAGAATGCCACCAATACTGGTACTTCAAAATGTGAAAAAACACACATCACACCAAAAACATCATTTCACAACCCTAAAAAATTACTTTTATCATTCTATTTTATTCATTATTTAACATCTGCCATATTTAACCAAAAAACCAACCATTTAATTATTCAGTTACAATTTTCATTCCATTATCCAATCCAAACCAATCCATTTCCAAACATTATTTATCAATTAAATAAACTATTCGATCATTTCTGGAGAAACTAAAAATTAAAACACAAAACATGAATAATAGTAAACATTATACAGGGAATGAAAAATCATTCACTGTTAACCAACTTCACATTTCCCCTCCTTTTCACACACTTTCATTATGTATCATATATTGATATCCATGTATGGGGTGAATCATTCTACATACTACTCATAGAGAAACTTTGTTTGAATTACATGTTCCATGAACCATTATCCTTCTTCTTCTTCATTCCTCCAAATCCATCCCCATGCAACCACTTCTATTAACACACTAAACTACATCAAGTATCGTAGACCTAATGCATAATCATATCATACCGATCATAACCCCACCATGGAAAAAGAATAAAATGAACATCGCACCACAACATAACATATTATGGGTTCATAAAACTAAGTATCATGATTCACATGTTTTCCATAGTGGGTTATCACACAAACCATTTCCTCTAGAAACCAAAATATTATCCAAGTTTACATGGTTAGAGAATATTCATTTTAGGGTGAATTCAAAAAAAAACTCTCATGAAAAACAACAACCATATAAGATATGTACTGTGAAAATAAAACAACCAATAACCATAATTTTTAGTGGGTCATTTAGCTCATACAATCAAAATATCAAAATAACATTGTTATTATAAAAACCTTCCTATCTGAATATATTTCCCATTATCAATTAAATTTACTAGTTTTTTTTCTCTGATTTGAGACGACACAACCATGATCCATAGATAAATAGAAGAAAAAACCTCCCACATGAGGAAAAAATAAATAAAAAGGATGTAATTACGTACCTCAAGGATGAATTCTAATTGTTACGCACAATAGGGTGAAGAATAATGATCATAAACCACAAAACCACCATGAAAACGACATATGAATTGATACCGCACCATGGATCCGTAAAAAAACCCAATGCATACCCCAAACAAAGAAACACCTCCACAGTGGATCCCTAGAATATGAATGGAGGAAAACAACTGAGAATGAGAGATAACTCCCCACAGATCTGTGATAGGTCTCCAACGAACATCCATTGGGGTCAATGGACTGAAGGTGGACAAAGCAGGGCAAAAAGAACACCTTAAGAACCTATTTCTTTCTCAATATGTGTGGAAAATTAATCCACAGTTGAATAAATGAGTGTTCGCTGAAAAATAAGTTTTAAACTACACATGACATGGTAATTACATGATGAGTAGTACTGTTTCACATTGTATAGTCATCGGTGTTTGATTTCCACTGTAAAATGTGTCCCCTATTTACTTTTATTATTTAATTAAACATAATAACTAATTAAAAATGATGAAACCCTTGAAAAGTCATGAAACCAACATTCACATCATTTAACCTAGTTACAGGATGTGTAACTCCTAAAAAATCACTTATATCCCTCAAACCTCTACCAAAACACATGGGACTTCCCCTAAACACCTACAACACCAAAAACCGACTATTTAACAGACTGAGAGGACATAAAACATTACATACCGATTCATAGGGAATCTGATACCATATAAAGCATCCTCTAACTAGTATCATGGCATATTTAACCCTTCAAATATGAGGATCATATGATAGAAACATATATGATGAATCCTAGTGAGGATGTATCAACAATGTTTCTCTATTGATCCAAAATTCCAAGCTCTAAGATCTACACATTGTCCATATCTGAAGGTAATGATGTTTGTTACCATACCCCTCATATGTAATCACTTAAATGAAATAAAAACTACTACTCATCCTAGACAACTCATAAAATCAACTAGGACATTGATTGAAATTCCATGAATAATGAGGTTCACACACTCTCACATAAAATTCAATGATCCCCACAATATGGATTTCCTTATACAACCTATCAAATGAAGACCTTTATGTTTTCTATCATATCCCACATGTTGTTCCACCTAAGTAAGACTCATCCATCACTTCAAAACCTAAAAATTATATCATGTTTATCTTGGATTGGCCATGACTCCATAGTCAGACCCCCTTAATATATTACCTCTTACCAATCCCCAAATCTCATACAAATTATATGGAATCCATTCCCTTTGGCCCCTCATCAAACATCCCAATCAATTCAGTGCAAGAGAATTTAATCAAATGAAACTGAGAAAAATAAAATTTCCCTCCCCTTAGAAGTCCTTAAAAAGAATACTAAACACCAAAATATATCCAAAAAACCACTCATATTTCATAATACCCATAAATATTCATTAATCCTAATAAAATAAAATTACACTGATCCATGAACCCAATTTGAACCATGCATAAATTCCACAATCACCACCATGCATCAATGATCATCCTAAAAAATCCAAACCAAACTATTCTCTACCAATCCTTGGTAAATTTAATCCTATTTATGACCCTCTCGAATGTTTTTTCATTATTCATTTTTATTTCATCAAAAAATATTGGGTACATGTTCTTGTACCATATGATTGCACAGCCAACCTCATTCCCCCATTAGTTTTTTTCCCATATAACTTATTCCCATGCACTAATCAACCATCCATCAATTACCCCATATGTAAAATATCTATCTAGCTAACCCATGATACTCCTCTTCAAAAAACGAGGCATTCACCAATGTAATTGTCTTCTGCATGATCACCCACCACCTGACTATCATTTTAAAGAATATATCATCTACCAAAGCTCTATTAGTCATAAATCTATTCATCTATGAACATCGGAAATTATCATATAATGAAACCCACCCAAAAAAATAGTTATAGTGTCCAATGAGCCATCCTTATCAAAAAGCTAACATTGATACCAAAATCACTAACACTCCTATGGATTTACATCACTAAAGTGAATTTAATCCTAGATGATAATCATTAAACCCCTCAGGAAATTTACACTCAAATAGATAAAATTTCACAAACCAAATAACATCCCATGGGAAACCAATTCATATACTGAACACCATAAAAACATATCATGGCCCTTTAAAAAAATTCCAAAATCACATTCAATACATAATATCAAATTCATAATCTACCAATGATTATAATCCCTAAAACCAAGATGAAACCACCATTATGTTACATTAGATTTAATTAGTCAACGAATCACCACTATCCTAACTTGTATCTAAAAATCCACTTGGTTTTCCCACATTGATCATTATCTAGATCTCACATAGTTTATATCTCAAGGGGTATATCCCTTAACCAATATAAAAACACCCATGGAAACTCACCTACCAACACCCCCAATCAGGGTACTCATTAGTTCCAATAAGGAAACCCAAACCAAAATACACACCCACTCTTGGACGCCTAAACTCACAAGCATTAGAAAAAGTTTCCACCCCCTCAACGATCAGGTCTCACCCAATCATGTATATAGAAATCTCCCAATGATGATCTATTTAGAGAAAATCACAGTCACCTGGTTCAGTTAAGGAGAATACAAATATTAATCTATATAGGAAATTATATATAGGTTATTGTTGGAAAATGAAATAACTAAATAAATTTAGTCATCTATAACTGATATCAAGGAATAAAATCTTAATAACACTTCACTAAGGTCTTCTATAGATAAATTTAATAGGGGGATAGTGCAATTTTCCCCCGAAAATTTCCCACTATATATTCCACATAGTCTTTCATAAGACAAAATATAATGTATTAACTGAGATTAATTAAAAAAATATTTTATATATGAAACATAAATATAAGTTATTTTTTCATGCTGAATATTTGAACACTCTAACATTAGTTATATTAATAATTTTAAATCACACACATTCCATGTGAATCCTACTTTTGAAATATGATGAATGTAATAATGCCTCTTTTTGACTAATATCCAAGAGTAAAAAATAACAATTATAACACAAATACACACACCATAAAAGAATAAATATCCCAAATATAATAGTAAAACCCCAAAAATAGAATTACCATAACACTTGTAATGAGGAATTCATAACATAAATGTGTTTGTGGATTACTATCATGAGGTTATTTAGAAGCTTGAACACATTCCTAGACTAGATATCCACTATATTCCCAAATTGTATTTCCAAAAAAATATCTAATGCATATTTGTAAATCCCCATCGTATTTTACTCCCTACTAGCCAAACTGGATTTTTTTGAAAACTCATTTGTGCCTTCATATAATATAATTTTTATCAAATAGAAATGTGGTTCTATACGTTTATAGTGTAGAGACTACACCCTCACATCACAGTGAACAAACCAGTGAAAATAGATAAATATCATCCATATCTAAACATTAGTTTAAATTAAAAAATGAACCAGAAACATGTAATACTAAATAAATATATAATAATATTATCAAATAGACTAACTAGTCACCCAATAGGTTGAGGACACCTATATAGATTAAATAGATGAAATAAAAATATAGAAGAGGTTCTACTAATATAACCTAGCCTCACCTTAACCCAATATCCTAACTCTCATTTGATCCCTCACACAAGATCTTGAAATGATAGGCCCCTTTCATATATGTTCCTCTGAACAATGAAATATTCTCGGTGACCCTTGTGTTATACACGCGCTATTAGGTTTTGAGTAAAACATAGTAATCCACCAATAATTGTGTTCCAAACATAACCAATATAAGTGATGTATAAGCATGTGATATGGCCAATAATAAAAAAATTTCAACTAAAAATAAATTAATATATTACCATTAACCAATGGTTTCTACGGTAAAACATGGTTTTGAGACAACAATCCCTTGGTAATGTAAGAGTGTCTCTAAAAATGTCACATAATATCACACAAGAAAATAATAATTTTCACCATAAAACATCAATATAAACTATTTGACTAGTTAGGGATGTCTTTGAGTATAATGTATACCTACCAATAGTATCCTCCAAAATTGAAATAATAAAACACACCACTGGGTCCTCAACCGTCCCATGAACCATATGATATTCAAATATGGCCTTAACCCTCCACATAAATTCATTTAACCCTATACCTAACTGCATCCACCATACCCAAGACCATATAAAATAAACCCATGGGACTCAAACATCTCTAATACCATATAAAATTACAAGAACCCTAGGGAATACACATTCTAGAGAACCATAAATAATACATAAACTTGATGAATTCTCTAGAAAAAATCCTTAAATAATATAAACATACACCCGTGAGAATCCAATAACACTAGAACCATATAAGTAAAGATATATCTGGCATCATCCACTATCCCTGAAACCATAAATATAATATTCAATTTGAGAACCCTCTATCCATGATTCTTAAATTAAATAATCATTCCCATGGCTTGAACTTTTATCACTCTAACTATATATCTAAACCTATACTTTGGGGAATACTCCGTCACTAGAAACTTAAATAAATAAAATTGAAACCTTAGGAAAACTCATACTAAAATCCTCAACTCATATTTCACATTTAATACTTATAATTAATATCTTTCTTACCAGTTATACAATTTCATTCAACAAACAATTTATGTTTTCATTTTTATATCCATTATAAATGGTCTAATCCTATAACTAGTAGATATGTTATTCTAAGGTGACTGCTAGTCTAATGGTTATCTCTCATGTACAACCCCACTCTAGGGTCAAAAAAAACTAGGGAACCCACCCTAGTAATTTTAAATAACCAAACATATCATATATATATATAATACATCAGAAAAGTAAAATAATTATTTCATATCACAAATATGCATGATATAATCATATATGGATTGTTCCTTCGAACAAATATATACATAAAGAGCTATTTTATAGATGAACAACATTTTCTCCCACTAAGTTCTTTATATTGGTACCCTCTATGAACATATCAAACACAATACCTTTCTTCATAAAATGTGGAAATAAAACACAAGAAAATGAGAGCATGGATTCTCAGTTAGGGAAAAATATATAAATCAACATAACATGATCATAAGGTTTTGATAATAAAAGAATAAATCTTGAAAAACAATTACCTTCCTATCGTAGATCATAAACATGAGTAGTGGAATAAATCTATGTTATTTCATAAGTCATGAATAATAATTGAATAAAAAACATGGTCCATGGAATCATAATACTTGAATGAGATATACATTTGAGTCACACACATAATCATTTTAAATAATTTCCTCAGTATTCAGGGAACATTTCGCAAACTATCATAGTGGAATTGTTTCATTACGAAAAACAATGTAGTAGTCATGTTTCACTCCTAAGATAATAATAGTGGATAACTTCCCTTAATTAAATAAGTTGACACTCCTTTATAGTCCAATATATCTCATGAGATATTAATATTTAACCACTTCATGGATGGAGATATAGATTCCCCATCACATAAATTTATATTATCATTCCAAAAGATTATAAAATAGACATCATATCATAACCAAAATGAATGAAATTAATCCCATAACCATTCATCACAGAATAACCCATTTAATGGAAATGGGTTTGATATTAATTAAATAAATTCATCATGGTATTACCCACAGAAAACGAAGGGGTTTCATAAATTTCTCTTTATCATATTAATACATAATCTAGGGAATTAATAAGAATAGGTTTCATTGTATTATATCCCTAATAAATCTTATGAGAAATCAATGGATGTTATCATATATTGATAATGATTTTGAATGATCACATAGAATATATATAGAATAAAAAAATATTTTAATTATGTAAATCATATTTTAAAAAAAAAAGTTCCAAAAAAAATTAAATACTTATAAAGGATTCATTAAAACATTGAATGGTTATTATAATGGAAAACACCATTCATGTCACACACAATAAAACAAAGCATGCATTATCATTTTTTTGTTAAACATTAAAAATTACATCAATTAGAAAATAAATAGGAGATTAATTTCTATATATATTATAATAATTAAGAAAGGGCAAAAATTTTAATTAATAAAACTTTTTATATGTAATAATAAATTTCATAAAAACATTTTTAGATAACTTGGATTTTGAGAAAAATTATTTACATTTGAAGAGTTAAATGAAGCTAGTTTTCCTTAAAATGTTCTTTTGGAATATTGAGTACATAAAGAGATGATAATGAAGTGAAATGTTTTGGATCATGAAATCACTAGGGTAGAATAAAATTAATGTGTTTTGTAGAGGTATATCACATGATCCCTTTGTTTAATGCATAATAAAAAAAATACCAATAAACAAAGATATTGTTTCATAATGTTGTTACCTCTATGGTATCATTAGAATTATAATACTCATGAATGAAATAAAATATATTGTTTTTATATCGCATTATTTCCTTGAGAAAAACATAAAATGAAATCCTAGTTAATATATATACCATACAAAAGAAACAAGTGGTGATAAGGCATGCATCCCACAGAAATAAATGTCATATGAAAATCTCTTACATTAAGTATTTACCTCCATTATGCATATTCGAAACTCTTATATAGTAAATTTATTAATATTATAAATCTATTATATCATACTGATTAAATATATTATACCATGTATTATTCATCATAAAATTTTAAAACTTGTTTTTTTAAATCCCTAGTTTAATTTTTTTAGGAAATAACAGCTTCGATTTTTATTCATGTTTTGATTTGGTATTTTTAGTCCATTTACATTGATGATGGTTAAGACAACTATAGAATGTTAAAAATAAGGTAAATATAATATATATTAAATATATATTTATTTAGAATATTTATTTTTAATTAGATATAGAAAATGAATCCCACAATTCATAGAGATGGTAGGTGAAACATATGCATTAATAATGTTTCCATTTTCCTAAATTATGTAATTAATGGAAAGTAAATAATTTACCACCTTTATATAGTAATTATTATGTCACATATATTACATATATTAATTAAATTTATCATTATTTATTTCAATGTAATTCATACCCAAATAACAGTTCACATAACTTCGTGAGGTAGTAGTTCACCAAACACATGAGAGAAAGTATTGTATTCCTAGGAATGGGAAATATGAATTTATATGTTAAATAATATTTAAAAAAGTGTAATTGTGTCATAAAAATATTTTAAATATTTTAAATCTATCATTATATTAATCCGTGAGAGGTGGGGATAGAAAATAAATTCGATTGGATTGTGAGGCGGTAGTAAACCATAAACACAATCGATGGTTTCATTTCCTATTTTAAGGAATAGGTTATGTAGATAGTTTATTAAATTAAATTAATGACATATTAGTATATTTTAGTTACTATTTTTATATAATCATCATATTTGATGAATATTTTATGTAGGTTGATGAATAAATAACAATAGAACACAATTTTATGAATTTTACCTCTTCTTCAAAGAACCTCATTAGGTTTATACCAAAAACCTTCATAGAAAGGTTCAATATTGAAAATAATTCCTCAAATATATGGGGAGAAAATTATGTAAGTTATTTGGTTATGTATTGGTAGATCCCAATAGGTTTTTAAGTGTGAATAGGAGAGGAGAGGTGGTTCTCTTTTATAAGGGGTATATGACACACATATAATATTTAAAAAGAAAAAGGTGTACCCATATTTTGAAAATTCACTAGGAACGAAAATGGTTGACTATAGAGACTATGATGATTTATGTTTAAAATATGTCTATAAATTGGTATTTGGTAATTTATTTAGGTAAATTTACACCTTATATTTTGAGATTAATCCCAAAAAAACTTGTTTTAACCTAAATTGTGTTAATTAATTTTTTGGGTTTTTACAATTCATTTTTACAAAACAAATTGAGATTATTATATAATATATAATATTCTATTTCAAATTATACAGTTCATTTTTTCCAAATTTCATTCAAATAAGTAAAATATCTTGTTTTAACATTATACCTTAAGACACAGTGAAAATATTCATTTACAAAGAGAACATTTACTTAAATATAGAGATTTTAATGTAAAAATATCACTATGAATGTTATTAATATAAAATAATTTGGTTCATTAAAATTATATTTTTTAACTAATTTCAATTTCACAATAGTTTTATAAAATTTTTAGTTTTTTAAATTCATTATTCAAGTTTAATGGTTTTTGTAAAAAACAATATTTTTCATTATTCGTTGAAAAAATAATATTTTCAAAAAATTAAAAAAATTAACTAGAACGTAATTTTTTGAAATTGATTCCAAAAAAGAAGTGATTCTTTTCAATTGAATTTATAAATGTGTAAAAAATAAATATTAATATTTCTTCACAAAAAACCTTTTTTGTGTGGAAAAATTTTATTTGAAACCTATAAATACATTACTCAAAACTACGTAATTATTTATAAATTTATTTTATTTTATATAAAAAATTTATACTTAATTATATGAATTTGATTTTTTCAATTCAAAAAACCAAATTTTAAATATTTTTTATAAAGAATATAATAACATTTATATTATATTGTTGTTTGATAAAACTCAATGATGGGTCTAAGATATGCTATCAATGAAATTAATTTATTTTTTAAAAGTATTAAGTAAAATCTCTGGGTGTTACATTCTACACACAGTAATATTATTTTTTCCCCCGAAATTAAGTCACATTCTCATAAAAACATGGGGGTAATTCTACCCCCATTACATCCCAAAGTTCCCATATATATTCATCAAGATGGTGGTTTCTACAAAAAAATTCACTACATAAGTAATCTTGTTTCATAAAACATTATTTATATTATTTGTAATTTATATAATTTTTTCCTCATAAGAAATATCATGATCTAGTGGTGTGGGACTTGTATTTATTACATGTGAAATACTAAGTATGTTTTTCAATAGTTGAGATATATGGAACTCATTGTGGACTTG
The DNA here is from genome assembly GCA_963277665.1 of Viscum album. Taxonomy (NCBI): domain Eukaryota; kingdom Viridiplantae; phylum Streptophyta; class Magnoliopsida; order Santalales; family Viscaceae; genus Viscum; species Viscum album. The sequence continues at coordinate 1,424,682,058 of OY728151.1, forward strand.
AGAGGGTTCGGTGGATGCGCTTATCGATAAGATACTATTTGTATAATATAAAAAATTAAAAATGGTCTAATATATTGAGGGATTTGGTTTACTTTATTTAGGATTCTCATTACCTTCTTAAATAAATAAATTCAAAAATAACATGTTTTCACTAAATTTAAATTCCAAATAACATCAACAATTATTAAATAAACGTTTTTTACTTTATGTTGCACTTAATTTCTACTAAATTTATCTAAAATTTGCTACCACATTTTCATTCAATATTGTTCCCAATAGATTTCATTTACTAAAAAAATCAAAACACATTGGAGTTCTATAGATATTTTTTATTGAGGAACTCATAAGGATCCATTTGAATGGATGATTGAATAATATTGCTATATGAAAACTCAACTAGAGGAAGGTGTTTTCCCCAACTACCTTTGAAATATATAGAAAAATATATAAACCCACCCTATAAGGTTTGAATAATTTTATCTATGTATCTATATTTATAATGATTATTTTAAGTATTTAAACCTAACTTTTTATTGAATTCCTAATGAATAATTCTGCAAAACAATGACGTAAACCTTGGATTTAGATAAGATACTCTAGAATGTAGTACTCCATGAAACATTACCACTTCATTAATGTATATAATTTCATGATGATACAAATATAAATCTTCTTTAGTACTGATGAAGTGTGATGTCATTTTTAGTAGATCATCTATATTCCAAAAATAATTATTCTCAATTTATTTTATGGGGATTCAATGACAAAATCTCTAGTGGTGTTTTTTAATTTCAATTTTAATTTAGTTAATGGTTATATCATCATATTTGAAATCATTCTCTCATCCAAAACATGATGAAATACCAAGAACTAAGATAAAAATCTAAAAAATATCTCTTAATTTCATTCTAAAAAAATACTAAAAATATCTATATATCTTCATGAATATTTGATTAATAAACAATTATGTACAATGAGATTCCTCTAATAGAACTTTTCTTAAACTGGTACTAAAGGGACATAGACAAGGTTCCTAAAACATATCATTCCCTCACAATCATGTTTGAATTGTAGAACACGTATGAAAAGATTGTTTACCTCTATATCCTCTATTTCATCCTCTTAAAGCATTACCTGGATAGATGGTTGATAAATTATTTAAGAAATATAATATTTCCCCAACTCCTTCATGATTTCAAGATCTATCCATTTTAAATCCATAAAAATTTGATCTTTTATAAACTTCAACAAAGATAATCTAGTATGTTACTTTTGTCTAAAATCACCAACCACCATATTCACCTTCCTAGTGTGTTAAAGTATTGAGGAGTTATAGAATTTAATTACCTCCAACTATCTTCTTCAGTGCATATATAACTATTTTTTGTGAATATAATATTTAAAATATTTTATAAGTATATATATCATACTTTCCTCTGTATTGATAATGCCTCTATATCTATACTGAAATAATTACCCAAGCTATGTCGAAATCATGACTTTGGTAATTTTTATAACAAAACATCAATTTGTATGAGTCATGAGGTATAACTATGTATTTTTCAGGATAAAACATCTTATTCCAGTCTTGATTTCATCACTATAGATTAAAAAACCTTCTCCACTATAGGGTAATATAGGAATCGGTTTTGTAACTAACATTGTTTTTAGTTCCTTGAAATTTCCATCACATCCATCTATCTAAAAGGACATGAAACCCATTTGAGTTAACATGGTGAGTGGATTATATTTTCATCATAAATTCTCCACAAACAATAAATAATATCATTCTAAATATTTTTGAAAATCAAATTGTAGATATCATTATTTCTCTATGATAACATTCAGTGGAATCATATATTGATGGATCCACTAATATAATCTCCATTGATAATATATGAACCAATATCGAAGCATTTTTTAGAAAAAACTAAACCTTATTAAATTCTACATACATTTTATCCACCCTTAGGGTCATTATTAAAATAATCATGAGAGCAACATGGTCTTCCATTCTCATTAAATAAATTAGAATATCTTCTACAATGAAATCCAAAAACTGATAAAAGAAATCTCTAAAGACTCTGTTCATTAAATCATTGAATATAATGTTGGAATTAGAATGAAAAAAGAGAATCACTACATATTCATAGTTTCTATACCTCATAACTAATGATTTTCATGGTATATCCTACTTCTTGGATTTCAATTGATAATATCTTGGAAATTTATTTACCATAACATAGTTGATCAAAAAATATATAATGATAGGGTTTATAATCCATGTTATAGATTGCGATCTATTTCATCTCCTGACAATTCATTCACAATCACATCGATCAGTATTTATATATTTTTTTAATAATAAGTTCACCAAATGTAGAAATAGTTGGATGAATTATTCTCTTGTTTAGATTATACTATAGTTTCTTCATTATTTCGTACAACTCAACTAGGTCCATTAAACATGGAGTCTTTGAAACAGGCACTATACAAGGTATTAGTTCAATTTTTTACTCATCTTCTCATTTTAGTGATAATCTAGGATACTCTTCTTGAAAGTATTATGACAACCCTTCTTTTATTACAAACATAAACATTATTTATTACGTAAACTATTCACTTGATACAACATGGAAGATCGATTGGTGTAGTGTCTTTGGGGCTTAGAATCATGACATAACAACTTAAAACATGAAATACAACATCTTTATTGAAAACTTCCTTTACATGACCACTACATTCCCACGTACTTAGCATTTCATGGTATAACCTGAGAACATGCATAAAAAAAGGGGTGAGCTATAAAGACCAGTGATGGAATAAACATGGAATAAATGAGGAGTATAATACATGTCAGACAATAGGCATATCAATAGATCCCAAGAGAAACATTAACCTAAATTCATGATAAAGAATGATAATCATAACAAGGAAATATGGTCACAATACTTTACATGGAATTAGCATGAGCCAAGGCTCATTGCACATAGAGATTGAGTAAATCCTCATTGCACATTAAGCACGAGTAAACCCTCATTTCAATTGAATTAGCATGATTCAACACTCATTTCACATGATGTATCCTGATACTATACTTTACCCAATTCATTGGAGTGCTATAAGGGTGAACCCTTCATAAACATTTCATTTCATGCATAAGTGTTCTACATGGATCATAAAACCTGGATTCATAAAACATAATCATTGATTCCACGAAAATGGAATGTGGAATAAAACTTTATAATCAATAAGTAAATTTTCATGAAGGTGAATACCCTTGATGGTGAAATGGGCATGATATTCACTACACAATGGCATTGTCTTAGAAAATCAGTGCAATTTCTGCAGCGTAACGGCTTGATATAAGAATTCATAAAAAAATTGTTGATGAGATTGAAAGTGGTGTCTCGTCATATCTACATGATATATATAGTAAGGGGGTCATATTGATACATTTCCCCGTAATTGTAATGGAGTTTAGATTGATGATACAAAAGTATTTTTTGAATATAAATGAGGAGAGAAAACTTCCTTTCGGAATTTTAGTATAGTAATGGGTGTAAATTGATGGAATTTAATGAGAGTTAAAGGGGTATAACATCATTAAAAAAATGAGAGGTAAGAATGGGGGAGGTTCGAAACCATACCCCGGCATTTATAATTGAAATTAAAATGGCATAACAATATTAAGAAAATTTGACAAAAAAGTTAAAAGAAGAAAAACCCTTACTTGGAAGTGTGCTTCCAAAGGCTTGAGAGAGGCTTGAGAGAGGCCTCCTAGGAGCATGAGGGAACATTGGGAGGATTCTAGAGAGTGTAGGGAAGAGTTTTGATGAACTCCAAAGGCTTTGAGTGAGGAGTAAGTGGGAGCTTGGGTGGGTTTATATCGGAATGGTGAGTGAATTCTTTATTATTTATGTTTGGAACCCCTTACATTAAACTAATCCAAACCAAAAATCAGATCATGATTTTTTCCCATGGTTTTTGGAAAAGGGGGGAGTAAAAAAATATTTTATATGTCCAAAGTCCGATCTTCTTAAAATATTGGGGTTGCTTATGTGGAGGTGAGTCACACTACCACATAAAATAATTTAAAATGATAGGATGTTTAATAAGTCTTGAGAGGTCCATTAATGCTTTGTTAAATAAATTAAACAAATACCAAAATCACATTATTTTAATGGTAAAACATATATTGGAAGATCATAAAACTTATAGTATTTTATTACATCCCTATTGGGTCATTATGATGTCATAAAATACATTATATATTTAAACGGTATTTAATTTTTACCAAAAAAATTTGACTGTCTCAGAAAATTATGAAAAATTTACCATTGAATAATTTCATCATCTTGATTCCAGAAATAACATTTATTTTATCTAAATAATTTTCTAAATAAGTTAATTTTCACTTTTAAAATAAAAACCGACATTTATAAATAATTAACGGGTTTTGACAAAAATGGATTTCAAACCATAATAAAAAATAAAATTGCATTAATAAAATTATAAGTTCATTTATATTTAATAAAATTGAATATAATAAAAAAAATATTATATTTAAGTATTTTTTAAATAAAAAATCAATTATTTCATCAAAATATATTTATTAGCTGAATATTAACTAAAAAATTATTATGTGTGCTTGAAAAACTATTTACAAAGTTTCAATAATGACAAGAAGGTATATTAATTATTATATACAAAAATAATATACATGAAAATATTACTCGTGATTTGTTACATAACCCCTTAAAATAGCTTCATAATACCTAAGGGTATGGTGTGCGATGGTGACAGACTCTTGTGGTGGCTCAGATAACATCGCTCAAGTGGTAATCTCTATCAACCTCCACTTTTCCTGTAGACAGTCCCATTCGAGAATGATATGATGAAGCTCGGATTGGGCTTTGTCAGGAGCGAAACCCATGGACGCCACCTATTTTCCGAGCTCTAACAAATGGGCTTCATATGGAGAAATTTTACTAGATGAGGTCATCGCTTATTTTTTCTGAGTAAATTTGGTTTGTTAAAGCCTTATATTTATAGTAATCATCTGATCACTATTCAACGACTATATTATCAATGGTCAAAAACAGATGTGGGTGACTCATCTTCATCATTTCCTCTTATTCCCAAGTTGCTTCTTCAAACTTGTGGTTTCTCCACAACTCCATGGTGAGGGGCATTGTCTTATTTCATATAACTTTTTCTCTACGATATAAGATCTTCACTGGTTGTTCCACATAAGAATGATCATATTCCAATTGTAATGGCTCAGAATAGAGTACATGTGAAGGTTCTAGTATGTACTTCCTTAAGAGGGATACATGAAGGACCTCATGTACTTTGGCCATGGTAGGTGGAAGTGCTAGTCGATAGGCCACAGCCCCTACACGATCAATAATCTCGAAGGGACCGATGTACCTTGGACTTAACTTCCTTTTCTTTCCAAACCTCATAACCTTATTACATAGAGATATGCATAGAAAAACCATGTCTCCAACAATAAACTCAAGGTCTCGTCGATGATTATCTGCATAACTCTTCTGTTGACTCTGGGCTGCCTTGATATGCTACTTAATGGTTCTCACCTTCTCCACCATTTCCTAGACCATTTATGGTCCAAGTAGCTTATGTTCACTGACCTCATCCCATCATGCTGGTGTTCTGCACCTTTTCCCATTTAGGGCTTCATATGGTTCAATTTGGATGCTCAAGTGTAAATAGTTATTATAAGAGAACTCAACCCGAAGAAGATGTTGATCACATCCTCCATTAAAGTCCATTAAGCATGCTCTCAACATTTCCTCAAGTGTTTTGATAGTCTGCTCAGACTTTCCATCAGCTTGAGGATGATAGGTTGTACTGAATTTCAGCTCAGTATTCATAGCAAGTTGAAGAATCTTCTAAAACATAGAGGTGAATCTTGGATCTCATTCAGACACAATAGACTGTGGCACTCCATGTATCCTTACCACTTCTCTGATATATATCTGTTCAAGTTGATCCAATGAGAAATCTTGTTGAATAGCAATGAAGTGTGAAATCTTTGTAAGACGACCCACAACAACACAGATTGCATTTTTTTCCATTGGATTTTCTCAGATGTCTAGTGACAAAGTCCATGGTGATTTTCTACTAATTCCAATCTAGTATGGGAAAAGGTTGCATCATCCTTGTAGACTTCTACCTATTTTCCTTCACTTGCTGGCACACCAGGCACTTTGATGTATATTCAGCGATCTCCTTCTTCATATTATCCCACCAAAATTTTTCTCGGTAAGATCGATACATATTTGTGCTCCCTTGGTGAATAGAGAAATTCAAACTATTTGAATCAACAAAAGATCATTCTTCAGCTCTGGACATGACAGAACAAATAGTATTTTCCCATATCGTGCAATTCCTTCTTCATTAACATTAAACTTTGAGGATTTCCCTTTTCTGATAGCTTCTACTTTTTCCTGAATTCCCCCATCCTCCTTTTGAGCATCCTTTATCCTTTCCAAAATAGATAGTTGAGAAATTATTTGTGAAAGGATTGATGATGTTACCTTCTTTATGATTATCATGTCCATCTTCATCATGTCTTAGAAGATTGGATCCTTCTCAATTCTCATCATTGATAGAATCATTGGGTCCTTTCTACTTAGGGAATCTGCAACCTTGTTCGCTTTTCCAGGGTGGTAATGTATTGAACAGTCATAATCCTTGATGAGCTCTATCCATCTTCTCTAGCACATATTAAGCTGTTTATGTGTGAATATATATTTTAGACTCTTGTGGTCAGTATAAATCTCACATTTCTCCCCATAGAGATAATGTATCCAGATTTTCAAGGCAAAGATCACGGCGGCCAACTCCAGATATTGTGTTGGATAGTTTCTCTCATGAATTTGAAACTGCCTAGAGGCATAAGATATAACTTTATCATTATGAATCATCACACAAACTAATACCTTCTTCTAAGCATCACTGAATGCAACAAAAATTTCCCCACTTGTGGGTAATGTGAGCACAGGCGTAGTGATAAGCCTCCTTTTCAAATCCTTGAATCATTCTTCGCATTCATCACTCTAAACATAATTTACTCCCTTTCGAGTTAGCTTGGTAAGAGGATTGGATAATCATGAGAAATATATCACAAATCGTCGCTAATATACAGCTAACCACAAGACGCTATGGATATCTGTTACCGTTATTGGCCTCGTCCATCCCTCAATTGCATCTGTTTTGTAGGAATCCAAATATATCCCATTTCTTGTGACGATATGGCCCAAGAAAGAGACGTCCTTCAACCAGAAATCACACTTGTTGTACTTTTAATTAAGCTTCTCCTTCCTCAAAGACTCCAGTACAGTTCTTAAATGTTCCTCATGATCCTCCTTGGTTTTGGTGTATATTAGAATATCATCTATAAAGACTACCACCAATTTTTCTAGGTAATCTATAAAGACTCTATTAATCATGTCCATGATTATTGTTGGAGAATTGGTGAGTCCAAAAGGAATTACTATTAATTCATAGTGTTCGTATCTTGTATGAAAAGTAGTCTTGGGGACATCTTCTTTCTTCACCCTTAAATAATAATATCCCGACTGCAAATCTACCTTGGAGAAGTATTGTGCTCCACACAGCTGATCAAACTAGTCAATGATCTGTGGTAGAGGATACTTGTTCTTTATCGTGATTTTGTTAAGTTCATGATAATTGATGCAAATCTGCAATGACCCATCCTTCTTCTTGACGAAGAGGGCTGGTGCACCCCATGGTGAAGCACTTGGGTGTATAAACCCTTTATCTAGATTCTATTGTAGTTGTTTCTTCATCTCTTCAAGATCAATGAAATCCATTCTATATGGAGTCTTGGATATTGGTAGCTCCCCTAGTATAAGTTCAATTGAGAATTCAACATCTGATCTAGGAGGATGACCAGGCAGTTCCTCGGGAAACACTTCAGCGAATTCCCTCACAATAGGCATTTCTTCACGGATGGTTTCCTCCTTGGACTTAATCATCTGAGCTAGATACACGTGCTCATAGGGCAGTAATATCCATGATTGAGATGATGGAGCTAAAGGATATTCATCTTCCTCCTTACAGTTGTAATGAATTAAGGGCTGATTCTCCATATGGAGTGTGATTTCCCTCTCCCGAAAATTTATGTTGGCTCTATATAAGGAAATCCAATCCATGCCATAAATTGCATCAAATTCCACCAGAGGGAGTATGAATAGGTTAATCGTGAAATTCAATCAACAAATTATAATAGGGGAGGACTTATATTCATGGGATGCAATGATTTCCCCATTTTCTTTACTCACCGACATCTTCACATCCATGATTTGTGGTGGTGCTGGCATTGTTCTACTAAACCTTCAAGATATAAAACAATGCATATAACCAGAATCAAAAATTATGTTCACTATTCATGAATGAATAACTAGCGTACCTATCACCGATTCGTTGTCGGGGTTCACTTTGGCAGAAGTGATGGCAAAATCTCTTCCTTGCTTCCTTGGAGGTTATTGGTTGCCTCTGAAAACCATCGGATTAGGGCACTGATATGCAAGATACACCAGTTCATTGTAGTTGTATCAATAAACAATGCATTGAGGTTTGAACAGAGTGTTCCTCTCCTCTGTCGCAGCTGCAAGTCTTTCTTGCTGATAGTTAACAGCTTGGTTCCCTTCTCTTCCACACCTAAAGCATTTCCTCATCCCTATTGGGAAATTTTGAGTGTGCTTCTTTCCGCACTTTTGGAAAGTGGGGTGGTAGATCTTCTTAGAAACAATGGATTTATCCATCAAACCACCCAATTTTAAGTCCACATTAACCTTCATGTCACCATGATACCCCTGTGATTCCCCAATCTCCATTTCGACCCTCAGGGCACATCAGACAATTTCCTCCTAGTTGTCGAAGTCACGGATCGCTAATGCTTTCTGCAGGCTAGGCTTCAGCCCACCAATGAAGCAGTCAACCTTGAATTCAGGGGTAATGACAAATCTGGAAGCATATCATACAAGCCATGTGAAGTTTACCTCATACACTCCAATATATTCTTCCTCTTTTTGCTTGAGGGAAAGGAAGTCCCTTTCCATCTTAAGCCAGAGGGTGCGTGGAAAATGTTTAACGAAAAATAGCTTCTGGAAATCCTTCCATTCCAATGCCTCAATCTCCTCCTCAGGCTTCATATTTTTGATCAATGTCCACCATTTATCAGCTTCACCCTCCATACGATAAGCCACCAGGAGGACCTTCTCTTGTTCAGAACATTGAGGGATGGAGAAGATCTTTTCAATGGAGTCGATCCATTGTTCAGCGATCGTGGGATCAGATGATCCACTAAAGGTAGGAGGCCTTTGTCTCATAAAGCTCTCAATATCTAGTTGTTCCTTCTTTGGGGGGGGGGGGCTTGGACGTTCCTCTTGACCCATGTTTCTATTCAATGCTTGAGTTAGCTGATATAGAAGCGTGACAAAGTTTGCGATTTCTACTCCCATTAGATTGGGAATCTCATTAGTATAGTCATCACACTAATTTTCATATCGGTTGTTAGCCCGAGTCCTCCTTTTACCGGCCATTGGCTAGAATAAAAGGAATGTTATGGGGCTAACACATAAAAGGGTAATCCCAAGAAAAAATTTGATGACTTGTACATAAACATTAATTTCATTAACTCAAAATTATATAGGCTTTAATCTAGTCTTTTCATGATCTACATTCTAACATATATTCATAGGGGTATATTTTTTTTAATTCCCTTAATAAGGGTTCATACTAAGCTTGTGAATTTATCAAAACATATCCCCTAGTAGTGTCATAACCAAGAGTGCAGGAAGGCCCGTTTTCATTCACCATTTCCCTTTCAAGTCTAGCTCAAAGCGGTGTTTTCGAGTTTTACCCCTAGGATACAACTGTGCTAGTGTCGCCCCTACATGTTCGTATCCTGACATGGACGTATTTGTATTATAAACCACTTTCTCTATACATACCAAAACATAGGGATGTTTTTATTATACTTAGTCTTGTATCTAAGGCTTTACTTGGTATTTCTAATCCTAATCCCAAAAATAACTAAACTTATCCTTTGATACCAACTATGACAATGCTGCTTTTATTACAAACTTAAACATGATTTATTACATAAATTATTCACTTGATATAACATGGAAGATTGAGAGGCCTAGTGTATATGGGGCTTAATATCATTACATAACAACGTAAAACATGAAATACAACATATTTATTAAAAACTTCCTTTAGTTGACCACTACATTCCCTCATACTTAGCATTGCATGGGATAACCTGAGGACATGCATAAAAAAAGGGTGAGCTATAAAGCCAAGTAAGGGAATAAACATGGAATAAATGAAGAGTAAAATAACTGTTAGACAATACAGATATAAATAGATCACAATAGAAACATGAACATAAAGGCATGATAAATCATAATAATCATAACATTGAAATGTGGCAACAACACTTAACATGGAATTAGCATGAGCCAAGGCTCATTGCACATGGAGCATGAGTAAATCCTCATTGCACATGAAGCATGATTAAACCCTTGTTGAACTTGAATTAGCATGATTCAACAATCATTGTACATGAATTATCATGATAGTATACTTTATCCAATGCATTGGAGCACTATAAGGGTGCACCCTTCTTAAACATTTCATTTCATGAATTAGTTTTCCACAAGGATCATAAAACATGGATTCATAAAACATAATCATTTATTCACCAAAAAAGGAATGTGGAATGAAACTTTATAATCAATAATTAAATATTCATTACGGTGAATACCCTTGATGGAGAAATGGGATTGGTATTCACTACACAATGGCATTGTCTTAGAAAATCTATGCAATTTTGGGAGCGTAACGACGTGATATAAGATTTCATAAAAAATGGTTGATGAGAGAGAAAGGTGGGACTCATCATATCAACATGAAATGTACAGGAAGGGGGTTATATAGAGACAATTCCCAAAAATTGTAATGGAATTTAGGTTCATGATACAAATGTATTTCTTAAATGTAAATGAGGAGAGAGAAGTTCCTTTCGGAATTTTGGCATTGTAACGGGTGTACATGGTAGGAATTTAGTGAATGAGAAAGGGGTATCTCATCATTGAAACAATGAGAGGGTAGTATAGGGGTGGTGCGAAACCATACCCCATCATTTATAATTTAAATTAAAAGGGCATAACAATATAATGAAGATTGGACAAAAAAGTGAAAGGAAGAAAAACCCTTACTTGGAAGTGTGCTTCGAAAGGCATGAGACTGTCTTGAGAGGGGCTTGTTTGGAGATTGGGGCACCTTGGGAGGATTCTAAAGAGAGTAGGGAAGAGGTTGGACGAACTAAAAAGGCTTTGAGTGAGGAGGAAGAGGTAGCTTGGGTGGGTTTATATAGGAAAGGTGGGTGAATTCGTTATTATTTAGGTTTGGAACCCCTTACATTAAACTAATCCAAACCAAAAATCAGCTCATGGTTTTTGCACATGGTTTTTGGAAAAGGGGAGAGGAAAACAATATTTTATAAGGCCAAAGTACGAACTTCTTTAAATAATTGGGTTGCTTATGTGGAGGTGAGTCACACTCCCATGGGAAATAATTTAAAAAGACAAGATGTTTAATAAGTCTTGAGGGGTACATTAATGATTTTTAAAATTAGTTAAACAAACCCAAAGTCAAATTATTTTAAAAGTAAAACATATATTGGCCGAAAATAAAGCATATAGTATTTTATTACATTACTATTGGGACATTATGATGTCATAAAACACATTATATATTTAAACAATATTTAATTTTTACCCAAAAAATTGACTGTATCAAAATATTATGAAAAATTCACCGTTGGATAATTTCGACGTTTTGATTCCAAAAACAACATTTATTTTATCTAAATAATTTTCAAAATATGTTAATTTTCACTTTTAAAATAAAAATTGACATTTATCAAAATTTCACGGGTTTTGACCAAAATGGCATTCAAACCTTAATAAAAATTACAATTGCATTCATAAAATTATAAGCTCATTTATATTTAATAAAAATTAATTTAATAATAATAATAATAATTTACTAAAATATTATTTAATTAAAAAAACCATTAATTCATCAAAAAAAATTTCGTAGCTGAATATTAACTAAAAAAATATTATTTTAGTTTTAAAAAATTTTACTTACAAAATGTGAATAATGACAAGATGGTATATTCATTATTATATACAAAAATAATATACATGAACATAGTACTAGAGATTTTTTACATAACCCCTTAAAACTACTGCATAAGACCTAAAGATAAGGTGTGCGATGGTGGTAGGCTCTTGTGGTGGCTTGGATAATATCGCTCGACTGGTAATCTCTATCAACATCAACTTTTCCCATATACGGTCCCATTCGAGCATGACATGATAAAGCTAATCTTGGTATTGGTCTAGAGCGAAACGTAAGGACGCCAGAACTTTTATGAGATCCGAAAAATGGGCTTCATATGGAGCAATTCTACTGGATGAGTCCATCACTTCATTTTTCTGAGTAATTTGGGTTTGTTTAAGCCCTATATCTATACTAATCATGTGGTCGATGTTCAACGGCTATATTAGAAATGGTCAAAATTCTTTACATAAAACCAAAGAAGATGTCATTTTATATAAAGATACATTTAATTAGATAAAGGGGGATATCCGTCAATGAAAATTTGGGTCGTCATAGTATTGTATCAAAATTTATTAGGATGTATTATAGGAGGGGTGAATTGTAGTTTTTAAAAATTAAACTGAACAGAAACAGAAAAACTCTTTTAGTAAAGTTAATGGACTCAATAATATCTATTGATCAGATTAATAGAATTGGAATCACATATTTTTAGAATAGATAATAATATATTTTATTGATATCACACACACAAACATATTTAATGCTTTAATAGAAATATAATTATTCCATCTATCATTCTAAAACAATTCTCAACGAAAAAATCGATCTTTTAAAAATTTTGAATACCCATATTATAAAAGTAAGATTCAACAACAAACTATATTAAAGGAAGTCACTATTATAATATTAACATTAAAGGTATTAAGACACCCTGACTAAAGTTATATATAGTTTTATACATCCTATAATGGTATTATTTTCGTTACAACGAAATCCCACGTTATGATGATTAGTAAAAACATTGTGTTCTTGTCATTAGAATCCCTTAATAGGATGATAAATATCAGTCTTCCGAGCCACAAATTCCGTGGATCTGATGGATCAGATTCACCATCATTCAATCACTGAAATTTCTCGACTGTTATAAATATCATATTTATAATACAATAGAAAATTTTTCTAAAGGAAACAACCCTAAAAAAGGATTCCATAGAAATAAATTTATCTTAAGTACTATAATGAGTAAGGAATGAGTTGTTCATGCTATGTAAACATTAAACGACTTGAGTTTTTAAATTTATCATCTTCCAACTCATTTAATGAACTCCTCTTTAGAAGAAAAAAAATACAGTAGTAATATTTTTGAGTTAGTTACAATGAACTCGATATCTTTCACCTGAATGCATAGAAATAACTGAATGCCCGATGTCCTCTTTTTAGCACCATTACAATGATATTATTAATTTGTTATTATATAAATATATATATATATATTAAAATTATAAACATCGGATTTTTTTAGGAACTTCCATTTTTTTTATTGTTTTCAACCTTATAAGAATTAGTCTGACGTATTTTTTCCAATATCAATCTGATGGATGTGAATGTTTTGACTGCAAACTGATATGAAAAAGAACAACCAATATTTAAAAGAAAAAATAGTTTCAGGAATAAGATTCATAATAATTATTATGTATCTTATTGACGAATTATAGGCTCATATTCCTAATATATTAGATTTTTTTTCTATTTTATGTAGTTAGTAGTGTTTTCAAAAAAAAATATGAAAACTTGTGACATAAAAAAGCAAGTAATCATAGTTTTAAAAGAGTTTGTGATTTTCAAAAATGATGGAATTGAAATGTAATTCTTGCTCAAAAATATCCCCCATTTTGGAAAGCAAAAACAGAATCCATAAATCAAAAAATAACTATAAAATCGAAAAACCAATTTATCTATTAAAAAATGGAAGTTTTCTTTAAAACCTTAATGTCCATGAGTTTGTAAATCTATTATATAAATCACCCTGAGTTTGTTTCTACTCTTTAATTGGATGGAAAATATTATAAAATATCCAACTTAGTTTAATATCTCACCATAATAATATCATTTTATAATTATAGTTATTCAAAGTATCTTCATAAAATATCTCCCCCTTTTTATTTTCAAAATTAATGGTAAAGTAACAACCAAAATTGTTAGTGAGATATAAAAAATTAAACCATTATTTTTATTAAATAACCAATCATCCAGTAATGAAATAGAATAACATACATCTAATAGTAATTGGAAAAAATAGTAAAGAAAAATGTTCTTAACAGAAATTAATTCAAATATTAAAACAATTAAAACATTTTGAAAATATAATTCAAGAGTTACAAAATAAAAGTGTTCAATATTTTTTCATTTTTTAATTTTTAAATGAGTTCATACTTTTTAACTCTTGATGATCGTTATCAATCTCCACAATATTTTCATCAATCACTGAATAATTCTGGACTTCATTCTTCAAAAATTGAATTTCCTTAGAAAACATTGTATTCAATTCCTTTACAAGAAATAAATCACAAGCACATTATTTGAGTCTCCTATTCCCTAACATAAAATTGTTAACCTTTTTCTTTGAGTACATTTAGTCATTTATTTTTATCTTTAATTGTGTCTCTGAATTTTTCACAAACATTAATCTGTCAGAGATATCTATATATACATTATTAAAGGAATCTTCCATTTATAAAAAAAATTCAAAACATCATAAAATTGATCACCATAATAACTGATATCACTCTCCACATTATTAGATAACATCTACATTGGTCTATAATATCTTTTTTTTTTGATTCTGAGACTTTTTATGAAAAGTTTTAATCTCTGTCTCAATATAGATAATGGATTCTGTTAAAACATTCAATGAATTCAATTTATCAATGACGATATTCTGGATGATTTGAAACCTCACTTTATGTCTTGGACAATATTAAATAAACTCATTAGTCCTTTTTATATATTGGAAAATAAAATAAAATCTATTTTATACAATGGTTTCCTCTTATACCAAAAATACTGATGAAGGCATGGGAGGTTTCGGTCTATTGGACTAAACATCAGGTTCTAAAACTTCACCAAACATTTATTTTCCATCATTTATATTTTTTTATCATATAAAAATACTAAAACATCAATATCCTTATCTAATTCATCTTTTTCTGAATCTAATACATGATAATGTTGATCATGTTCTTTATCTTCCTATAAGGATGAATCTTCTTCTGATTTCATATATGTGAATTGTTCCACTTCTGATTACTATCATTTTCTCATCAATCCTTCATAATTCTTCATCCTTACTAGATTTAAAAGTTAAAATAGATGATTATGAAAATGATTCAACATATTTCTTTTCTATTAGTTGTTAATCAAGCTGTGTCTCATCGTCATCTGTATGTTCTTCTTCTTTCGATTCTTCAATCCCTGTTGTATATTTTTAATCATATTTATTTTTTCATTAATATTCTTTTCTATATTATTATTTTGATTCTTATTCATATCTAGATTCATCAAGATATGATTAAATTTTCCTTATTATTTAGAGAACTCATTTTCCAATGATTTTTAGCTAGATTCATTTTCTTCTGCTGATTCTTATTCAACTTATTTAACCATTCCCCAATCAGTTAATGATGTGATATTAGTAAAATTAACAGAATTTTCTGGAAAAATTTTCACGAATTAGGAATTATTGGATTATTATTTTAATTTTATAGATTTTAAATTCTAGAATCTATATCAATGCAATTTATAAAATTATCACAATGTCATTCCTCATCAAATATTTTCTATTTATTTTTATAATTTTATTCCATTTTAAACACTTCATCAATATGAATATTTATATCAATGAAATTTTCTATATCTAACCAAAATTCTACATCACCAGGATTCATTTGATCTATCATATCCCTGAATTCATTTACTTATTCATCTGACATTTTCATCTATTTCATTTGTATCATCTCTTGATCATGAAAACAACCTTTCTTTTCCTCCCGTAAATGTCACTATTCTTAGAAGAATGATCCTCGGACATAACTCCATCAAGATTCTCAACAAACATATTTTTCGTTGTGTAAAAATCAATATTATTTCTTGAAATTGTATAATCACCGATAAAAGAGTTATTTTCTCGCAATGTGTATTTTGGGATCTCATAATCGAGAAATTTTATAACATTCTCAAGTAACATGTTGATGGATGAAGGAAACTTAATATTATTTGAAATTATTGAATAACTGTTGATAGTGTCAACGATAATGGAAAAAACATGACAGGATATCCATTCCATATATTGATTATGAAATCCAACATGAAAATATTCGATACCATAAGGGTATCCCTATCACCTTTCATGTATATTAAATACCCATCCATCCATAACACTACCACCCTAGAATTCAGTGATATATGAGAAAACATTATAACATTATAATAAAAATGAAACAAAGAGACTTCTACCTTATCATTCTAAAAATATCCATACATGTCTCACAATTTGTGAGGTCTTAAATAAGAATATCTATATAAAAAACACATTCTAAAGATTCTACTCATTTTTAATTCAACATAAATTTTACGTATTTTTTTAATGGAACACGATATTTATCATTATCTTTTAAAAAACTAAGGGGTTACATAAAACTCTATAATAATTTTATTACATTTCAAATTGGAAACCTTATTAGGTTTATCTACAAAAATATATTACCAAAATTAGAAACAAATGATTATTTTGAGAGTATAATCATACATATCAGAACAAGATCTCTCCCAAATTCATTATATGAAAAAATTCACATTTGTGTAATCTTAATTTGTTAACATCATATTGAGAATTGATCTAGAGTTCAAATGAATGAAAAAAATCAGACTGAGAGATTTAATTAGGGAAAGAGATAGAGAGAAAATATTTAGATAAATGATGTTGGTTTGGTTTTGTACCACACTTATATTAACATGGATATGAGATTGTTTGAATTCCAAAAACATTCAATGGTTGTGATTAAATCCTTAAATATTTTGATGTATGTGATTTAATGAATAATATTTTAAAGGTAACATTCCAATATCAATGATTCATGAATAATATTCATCAGGTAATATAACAGTGTAATAAAATAAATTTTATGGTTAAAAACATAATAATGTTTTGAAATGTAAAATTATAAGTAATTGATAGTATATACAAATTATTTATTGGTTTTGTGAAAAAGTAAAATTAGAGTTCCTGTAGGATCCAAAACATTCATAATGTGTGTGAAATCTATTCTAATTTGTTTATAAAATTTAAACCAATTTTGAATGTTTTGAAAAAAAATAGAAAATTATAGTTATAAAACAAATAATTGATTGAAATAGTTTTTTGGACTTCATTTTTTCCTGTAAAATTTGTAAGAAAATTTTGAGTCCAAAAAATTATGAAAATATCTAAGTCAGCAATGTAATAAGAATCATGAATCTGAAATGTTTTATGAAATTTTTTAATCTAGAAAATTCACTAGGATAAAATAATTTCAGGAAACTGAAAATATCATTGAATGAAAAAACAAATGTACTCCCCCAAGGAAAATGAGGATATTAGTATAAGGGATAGGTAAAAACAAGTATATATGAATGATTATATAACATTGATCATTACCAGATTCTTCTTAATTAATTATAGTATATCAGAAATAAGGATATTTTTAAAAGTATTAGGATGTTCTTCTTGCATTCTGGGGAATTGTAAAATGATCTTTTTTAATTATTAGTTCTCAAAGAGAAAAATGTTTTATATCTATTGTTTTAGTACATGAGTAATGTGATGGGGTTATAATTAATATAATGGCCCTTGGGTTATCCCAAATTATTTTTTTTATGAAAAATAATGACATATTTAGATAGTGTGTGTTTTATCCACAAAATATGAGTGAAACAACTTCAGGCTTCCCATATTCATCTCCAGGAGTGGAATGTTCTTTTGAGTGTTTTTTATTAAATGAATGTGAATATAATTAATCTCTAAATAAATGAAATATTAGGGATGGATTTTTATATCCATTCTACATCCACCAAGATCAGAATCTAAAATACTATTTAGTTAGAAATAATTTTTTTAATAATAGAATAATCCTAAAGTCGTAGTTTAATTAAAATAATAGAAGACTCCTTCTAAATATTTAAGATGTAATTTTTTTCATTTTAATTATTACTAAGAACATAATAATACTAATAACATTAAATTTGGACAACCAACTGTCAATTAATGCAAGATTCCAATCATACATCTAAAAGTTTTCTGATCAACTAGTTTCTCAGGCTCATCCTGATTTAATTTATTGGAGATTGCGATGGGACTAATGACAATTTTAGTGTTTTAATAACATAATTTATAGATTAGATCATTTATATAATTTTTTATATATATATAAGTTTATTCGAGTTTTTTTCATAATTGAAGACCAAGAATGTATGTTAATTGACCCATAATACACATGTCAAATACAAGATTCATAGGATCCACAAAGGAATCTATTAAATATTATTGAGTTGAACCAAATATAATGTCATAAACATATATTTTTACATTAATAATTTGTTTATTAAACATATTTTATAAAATAATATGGATCCAAAACTCACATAAAAAATTTTTTGTAAAAAAATCTACATAACCTACCATAAAAAGATCTAGGGAATTTTCATGTCCATAAAAATATTTTGAATGTTTAAAAATATGTTCAATATTTTTTTAAATTTTCAAAACACGGTGTTTGTTCTACATAAACATCCATATAAACATATCCATAATGGATATCATAGTTCACATCCATTTGAAATATTTTTAAATTTATGAATATTCAATAGGCTAGAAGAATAAAAATTGATTCAAGTATTGGTATCAAAAAATAGGTTTCTTTATATAATATTCTCTCTTGTTGATTATAACAACTATAAAACAAGTATTTCATTATTTCGGAACATTATTCTATTTTCATCAAATTTGTTTCAAACCCGCATTTTAATCCAATTATAGAAGTATCATTAGGAAGTTAAACTAAAGTTCAGACTTTATTTCATTAATATTTATTAATATTATCTCACCTAGGTTTACTCTAATCCGCGTTACCTGATGAATGATTAAGATTATTTGTTTCAAATTCAAATAGAAAAGATAATTGTTCATGTTCATTTCTTAATGAAATTTATATCTTAACCAGTTGATCTACATCACCAAGGATATTATTAATAGAATGATTCCGTAGACACATCAAGTTTCTTATATTTTCAAGGGACTTTTCATTAGTGTTATGATTGAAATCATCATGAGGAATAACTTCAGAGAAATGTTCATGGGTTATTTACTAAGGATATGTATTTCATATCCATGTTTGAATTTTTTTAGAAAAAAAATCAAAATATTTAGGTATGGGTTATTGGAAAATAATGGTATAAACATTACATCACTATTTTCTAAATAGTACTTTTGTTTTTATTAAAAAATCTCCAGGGATAATTAGTGGTGGAATAACCTAAAAAAATTCCTTCATCTGAATTTGGAGAAAACGTATGTATGTTATCATTAGGAGAAAAGATGAATATTTTACATCAATATACTTTAAAGTAAGAAAAATTGAGTTTTCTTCCTTTCCAAAACAAATAATTAGTTTCAATAATAGTTGGGATAGTCAAAACTGAATTTATAGAATAATAAGAAGTAAGAACCACTTTTTCTAAAATATATTTAGCAACTATGTATTCACTCATCATGGTATTATTATTCTTTTAACGAACCCAATTTCTTCTTTTAACTAAACCTTTTTACAGGTGACTTATAGGTGCTGAAAACGTATGTATGATACCATTTTTTCTACAAAAAGTTCTAAAATCATAATTTTCAATTTATACACCATGGCCACTATAAATAAATATCAATGAGATGATTTTATAATTTTTAACAATATCTATTAATGTTTTAAAATTATTGAAGTCTTACGATTTATTTTTAAGAATATATACCCATGTGTATCTTGTGTACTCCTCAAACAATTCAAATAAAGAGTATATTACACCAATAAATATAGTTTTTGTAGGAAAAATATTTCCATGTACACTAACTATAAAGCATCGGAAGTTGAGGATTTAGTAATATATTTAATACATGACTTATGATTCTTTTCATCTTTACAAGGATCACAGACTTTTGATGAATCAAACCTATATGATAGTAAATACTTATCACGTCCTATCATAGTTAACATATGTAATGCTATTTGGTTACCGAGTATTAAACATATATTACATTACCAATATTGATCATTCATTAGACAATTGTATTAATGTCTTGAAATCTATGTAATTATATGTTTTATATGTAGAGATTATCATATTAGATGGAATAAAAATAAATTCAAATTTTGACTGTGTATAGTACATTTATTATTCCGCATGATAACATGATAAACCTCATCACATATTTGGATTATGCTAATAAGGTCTTGATTATGTACAATAAAAATATATGATTTGAAAAAATTATTTTCAATGAAGAAAAATTTTACCTATTATGATAATATCATCATGATCATTATCTCTAAAAGTAAATATTCAACCAATAAATTTTAAAATATTAATTATGATGTATTTTTTTCTAGTAATTTGACTAGAGAAACCACTATCCAAGTACAAGAAGTTTTTTCTGTACTCAATTTCATTTCCTGAAAACAAAAAGAATAGTTTATGGAAACATGATCCTTCTTGGGTCTAGTATAATCTCGAAATGATATTTCAGATAAAATAATTTTACTATCATTAATATTTATGGAAAATGTCATTTTTATATAAATATAAGCTTTGTGAAAATAAATATATTATGATTTATTCAAAACATTTATTTTTTTTAAAATGACCACCATAGAATCTTTTTTGGAACAGAGTTATCATTACTAAAAATAAGTTTATTATTAGTATAACTCATTGAAGAATTATTATCATGATTAATAATTTTCATGTAATTTTTATTGATGTTTTCCCTACTTGTGGTAAACTTATATAAATGTTTTATTAATCTATAAATTTCAGACATTATTTATACAACTAAACTCTTATCTTCACATAGAATTGTATCTAAACTATGTTTCCTAAATTTAGTTTCTGAATATTTTTTTGTCATATATTTTAATGATATATTTAAGTAAATTAATTTTCAGAACTAGTTTTATCAATATCATTTAAACGATCTGATATTTTAGTAGATAAAATATAATTGCATGATTATTACATTGAATGTTTTTTTTTGTGATTTATCATTTGTTTACACATCTAACAATTTTAATTTTCATAATATTTTTAAAACCAAGAAACATAATTATCAATATTTAAAGTATTATATTCTTCAGTTGTGGATGATCTTCCATCCAAAGATGTTGAATATTTCCATTCATGATTATTCTGATAATTTTTATTCAAGGAAATATTATTATTAAATTAATCTATGTATACATTTTACATTATACATTGACATTCAATTGGTGCATCTTGAAAAATTACAATATTCCTATGTCTCATACTATCATTATCATAAGATGTTTTTAATGAACTATCTCTAAAAAATGGCACTCCATGTGTTTGAAGATTTATGTTTTTTCTTTCTATTATACTCATAATAATTTTTCAAATTTATATCTTAATTTCATTCCTTCATATATTTCCTATTTATCAATTGAAAATCATGTCTTCATTTTAATGTATTCATACATTCAAATTATGTTACTATATAATATTCATTATCATTATTATATTTGTAAACATACTTATATCTATATTAAAAATAATTCATTACAATAATTTTTTCACCCTTCTTGCTAGATTTACTTATTCCCTTTCAGAAGAAAATAATGAATTTTATTCTGATTCAATAACATAATTATTTTTCATTGTAGAGTTTATAACATTCTCTATTTACTGAACATTAGTAGGAATAGTAATAGTAGTCAAAGATGAAGAATCAACTACACCATTTGACATTCTTTGTTTTTTAGAGTCTATCCTTAACATTTCTTTATATTGTATGAGGTTTCCAATAAGAACATTAATATTTAGATTCTTATGCTTCCTCTGGTCATCCACATCAGTTCTTTTATATCCCCACTAATTGGGAAATATATCAATTATCATTATAACCAATATATTATCATCATTAGATTTTACTCAAAGATATTTTAAACTACTTATAATTTTGAAAAACCATTGTTGAATCTCAGAAACTATCTCTCTAGGTATAAAATAAATGGCTTCATAATAAGTCTATAGTATATATATTCTCATTTCAATAACATGGGTTCTACCAAAATATCTGATTTCTAACTTCTTCCAAATAATATTAATAGTTTCATTGTAATGTACCGAGTCTAGGTTCCACTCAATGGGTGCCCCGAACCTGGTTGGTCACATGACCTCGGGCACATTTCCCCATACACCAAAGGCTGTCAACTACCAGCGAGGTCCAATGTCTGATAGTGGGGAAACTATTCCCTAATTTTTCAAAGTGTAGCATAATAGAATAAAATATATAAACAAACAAAAACATCAGAAGCAATGACCATACCCAATTTAAAATGAACAACAACAGTAAAGGATAACCAAAAATCATATAGGTAATGATGAAACATGTCTCTAGTTCTATGAAAACAGCCAGAACATGTTATACAACAGTACAATACGATAAAATAGAAACTACAGGTACAGCAGAAAAAAATAGAACAGCTGGCAGCATCGCGAGCCTAAGTTCGGTCCCATGCGCCCCTAATCCTTAGAAACAAACTAATACCTATATAGGGACCCTTTCCCTTATCCACACCTGTAGCAATGTAATATGTTTGGGCTGAAGACATGATCCAAATAGGGTATGAGAAATAAATCCCAGTAGGCACCCACCAAAGGCCCGTGCCCAAATGACTGTGTGCAGTAGTAAATGCAATAAACTAAGCAATACTCAAAAGTAACAAATTTTACCAGTAATATTTCCATTTTAATATTCATTTAATCATTATGTATAAAGAAATCACCACAATGAATTTTCTATGTAAACAGTCAGTGTCCTCAGACACGCAAACCCATATGCTCAAGTAATCAGTATCATAACCCGTATGTAATTTCCCACATGCATATCAAAATTTTCACTCATGTGTACAAAGTGTCACCCTCAGGCACATAGACTATTTCCCACTAGCATAAAAGAATTTTCCCTCAGGCTAAAATAACCACTGCCCTCAGGCAAAAGGAAACTCTGCCCTCAGGCTATGTAAAGCACTTCCCTCAGGCTAAGCAAGTAACCGGGCCATGTCCATCATATAAAAAAGAAATACTCATTAAATCCCTCTCAAATAAATTCAATAAATATTATTATAATGGAATACCATCGGGTATCCGACCAAACGGCTAAACAAAGGAACGCACCCCCGGGGTGGTCCTAGATCAAAGAAGTGATCCCAAAAAACGTTTTATTATCATATTAAATTACCAATAGAATTATAAGTATTCAAAACAGCCAAGGTCTTAGAAACATGACACCCCAACATGGTTTCATAGCTTAATAGTACACAAAACACACAACAATTGGAATTTAAACACCAAGCCACCAACCTCAATCGCCCCTGATCCGTTTACGCGAACGATGATCGTTGAATCATCCAAGAATAATGTAGATCAGAGGTTAAAGAAAACCCCGTTCAAATGTAAATAAAATCCCCTTGGGAATGAATTAGTAAGAACAGCTTAAAGAGAAGGAGATGATTTCTCGTACTGTTCCGACGAGATCGACGGAGGCTGAATCGGATTCCCGGCATGATATCTGGAGCACCTCGATGGTTCGGACCTCTCTCTTGACTCCTCCTCTGGTTATAAGACTTCTGTATGAACAAGGGATGCTACTGCCCATTTTATGCGAATAAAACAAACTAGACGATATGTTTTATTGACTACATGATGTATACTTTTATCATTTAATTGTTCCTCTGGCGGCTACCTTTTCCTCTGCCGCATTGTTCATCTGTCGACATGAGTACACAACATGTATTAATGATCACATTTTGTGTACTGTCAAACGGTTGGCGGCTTCTTCCACTACCTTAATATTCACCTGCTAACTGAATACATGACATTTAAATAACCACTACATGGCGTGTAGTCGGTTTTCACACCCTTCGTCACCAACATGGATACACACCATGTGTACTCATCCCACACGGCCAAAGTAGACGGTGTGAAGAAACGTACACTGCATGTAGTCACAAAACATAGGATTTTTCCCCATATTCCTTATTTTCTCAAAAACAATTAAGTAAAAGAGAAAAGAAGAAACTCGTAACTAAAAAATAAGAATCGGGTTCTTACAAACATACCCTATTAAAGAAATTCATCCCCTAATTTCCCTTCCAAGGGTGGATAAGAAAAAGATCAGAACAAATATAGCCACTGAGGACATACATTGGTCTCCCCCTCCCTTGTTTCATCCTGCAATCAGCCATGCTGCCATTGCACCTGTACGAGGGAAACTGACCGGCCTCGGGGAACCTTCGTGCTCCTGTCCACGATACGAAACAGATACTCCTCAAAGGGCACGTCTACCTGAATCTCAACATCCTCAGGCTGAAAGATGTGAGACGGGTCTGAATGATACCAGTGTAACTGAGATACATGGAAGACGTCGTGCATGGATTGGTACCTCTGTGGTAACTGCAACCGATAGGCTATCGGCCCGACTCTCTCCAGAATCTCAAATGTCCCCACATACCTCGGTGAAATTTTACCTTGTCTCCTGATCCATCAGTGTCCCTACATCAGTGAAACACGTAGGAAAACTTGATCCCCAACCACAAACTCCAAGAGTCGTCTGCAGCAATCAACATAAGACTTCTGTCGAGACTGTGCAGTAGTCATCTGCTTCTGAATCAACTAGACCTACTCAGAAGTCTCCTGCATGAGACGTGGTCCCTGTAAAGATACCTCACCTGCCTCTAAAC
Source organism: Viscum album (assembly GCA_963277665.1). Lineage (NCBI taxonomy): Eukaryota > Viridiplantae > Streptophyta > Magnoliopsida > Santalales > Viscaceae > Viscum > Viscum album. The sequence goes on from OY728151.1 coordinate 1,424,707,305, forward strand.
AGCACAAGGGTGATCATCATGGCTTACCATATAAATCCTCATACGGTACCATCTCAATAGTTTCCTGAAAAATATTATTATAGGAAAACTCGACCAGGGGTATGTGCATCTCCCAAGAGCCCCCAATGTCTAGGATGCATGCACGCATCATTTCCTCAAGCACCTGTATTGTACGCTCTGACTGGCCATCGGTCCGAGGGTGGTAAGGTATGCTCAGAATCACATGTGTACCCAGTGCCCTATGAAAACTCAACTAGAAATGAGACTTGAAATTGGAATCACTATTTTAAATGATAGATTGTGGAACCCCATGAATATGTACGACCTCTCGGATATAAAACATTTCGATATCGTCAACACTGAAGGTCTCCTCCATCGGCAAAAATTGAGCTACCTTCATGAGTCTGTCCACAACAACCCACTCGGCATCATTTCCTTGAGGTGAACTCGGCATCCCAGTCATGAATTCCATCACGACATCATCCTATTTCCACTCCAATATGGGTAAATGTTGGAACAGTTCGTCTACCCTATGATGATCCGCCTTCACCTGCTGACAGGTGGAACATCTCGTAACAAAACTAGCTATATCCCATTTCATACCCATCCACCAATACGGACGACTCAAGTCATATTACATCATGGTAACCCCAGGATGAACTTCCCATGATGAACCATGAAACTCTCGCATCAACTCCTCATGTATATCCCCTGGAACCCACACTCGTCCATGGAAATGCAGTACCTCATCATCTCCTACCGTCCATCCAGGAGGAGGGTCCTCACCTGCCACCATCTCCTATAGAACTAGGCCTTCTAAATCAGATCGTTGTCTCATCTTCACTCTATCCGGGAGGGTATAAGTCAAAGCTAAGGAATAAAGATAGGTCTTCCCCTAACTTTTATGCACCTCCAAATGCATCTTAGAGAACAAGTCCATATGCTGCCACTCACCACTGGCCTCCTGCACCGCCTGTATCTGAGTCCTCCTACTCATTGTATCAACTACTACATTACCTTTACCAGGCATATAGTCAAGATCAATGTCGAAGGAGTGAAGGTATTAGAACCACCTTTTTTGTCTCAAATTCAGGTCACACTAAGTAAAGATATACTTGAGACATTCATGGTCGGTGAAAACAACAAAATTATCTCCCAAGAGATAGTGTCTCCAACAGTGCAATGCATGAACAACTGCAACCAACTCGAGAGCATGCATTGTGTAATTCCCCTCATGTGGCCTCAAATTCATCGACCTGTACGCTACAACTCGGTCGCCCTTCATCAGCACAACTCCCCGCCCAATACCTAATGCATCACAGTAAACTGTATAGCTCTTTCCCTGCTTTGGAAATATCAAGACTGGTTCTAATTATAACCATCCTTTCATGTCCTAAAAGGTTTTCTCACATGATTCCAACCAAACGAACTTCACATGCTTCTAAGTCATACTTTTCAACGGCGCTGCTAAGTGAAAGAATTCTGGTATAGAGCACCTGTAGTAACCAGCCAGTACCAAGAGACTCTCTATCTCAAATACGTTCTTAGGATGCTCCCAGGAAACAACTGCTCTCACCTTCTATGGGTCTACGAAAACTCCTGCCTTTGAGGTGATATGACCCATGAAGTGAATCTGGTCCATCTAAAAGTTGAACTTTGATAGCTTATCCCATAACTGATGCTCTCTCAGTGTTCTCATTACGATATCATGATGGGTGGGAAGGTCGTGTCGAGTGTGAGAGTACACTAAGATATCAGCCATGAATAATTCCACAAGATAATACAGGAAATGATGGAACACATGATTCATCATAGCCATGAAAATATCGGGTGCATTCGTGAGTCCAAAAGGCATAACCAAGTACTCGTATAAACCATATCTTCTCTGAAAAGCTGTAAGTGGTACGTCTGATGGTCTCACAAGAAGCTGATGATATCCTGACCTCAATTCAATCTTTGAGAACACTCATGCAACTAGAAGTTTCTCAAAAAACATAATCAATCCATGGTAAGGGATATCAGCTCTTAACCATCAACTGGTTCAGCTTTCGATAATCCACACAGAGTCTGAGGGTATCATCTGCCTTCTTCACAAAGAGGACCGGCGAACCCTAAGAAGTAGTACTGGGTCATATGAAACCCTATTCCTGTAACTCCCACAACTGCCTCTTGAGCTCATGCAACTCTTGTGTAGCCATCCTATATGGAGGAAAAGACACTGATACTACTCCTAGAACATGATCAATAGATAAATCCACCTCAGACTCCAGAGGTACACCTGAAAGGTAATCCGGAAAGACATCACTGAAACGATCAACCACTGGAGGGAGATCCTGCTAACAAGTCCCATGATCATGCAGATAAAAACTCGCAATTTGGGCTGTGACTCGACCTTTCCCACAATGCTCTAGTCCAGTTCGACTCTCTTGAACATCTCATTCTCCCTTGTATAGAAAGTATCCGCTATATGGTGATGTGAAACTCACCCTCCAACAATATAAATCTACAAATGCTCGAAAGTGAACCATCCTATCCATAACAAGAATGAAATCATAGATCGTCATCTCTTAGACAAAGAGGTCCCATAGAAAGTGACACCATCCATCCTCAAGGCGGCACTCCATGCACTGATGTAGACCAGCCATTCTAGTTCCCAACGAAGTGTCTAGCGTCAAAAAAGAAAAAATAGAAGAAACACAGAGCCCACGACTCTACAAAATAGGCACAAAGGTAAATATATGTGTGGCACCCATATAGAAAAGTACTAAAGATAAGATAAAAGTTACTAGAATAGTACCTCTGACAGTAGAAGGTCTGAGATCCTGCTCTTATTGGGTATGTTTCATAGCATATGCCAGCCCAGTACCATGACCCTATGACACAGCCTGGAAACCTTGACATGTCCCACCCTGCTGCCTCTGAGATCCGGGTGTCTCGCTGCCATGGCCACGACCACCATCTCTGCCTGCACACTCTGACGTATTCCAGTTTCCCGTCTGGTTAGAAGCTGATGGTCCTACTCTCGCACATGGAGTCTGCACAGAACCCCTCTCACTAGACACTGGTGGAAACTCCCAGCAAAAGCACTACAGATGACCCATATTTTCCCATTCTCAGGACTACACTCGGTCATGTTTACACAGCGGTCTCTTGTGCCCCCCATTACCACACTAGTAGCACATTACATATCCACCTGAAACATTCTTCTTGCTGGTACTACCACCATGAGAGAAATCCATATGTCTCTTCCTCTTACCGGCAGAAATAGTACTAGAAACTGGTGATGAACCTCCCTGGCCTTCACCAGTTGCTTCCCGAAGGTTTCTCTCTATAACCAGCTCGTGGTTCAAAATAGCATGTACTGATGGAAACCTGAAAAAATTCACCAGTGCTCAGATGTCATATTGAAGAACATCCTCAAATCGTATGGCCCTCAATGTTTCATCACCCACCAGAACGAGTGAAAAATTCGGGATCTCAATGAAACGAGTAGAATTATCCATCACCGACAAAGCGCCCTGTTGCAGATTCATGAACTCTGGAGCTCGATCTTCCCTCAGCGTCTCTGGGAAGAAGAATTCATAGAAGGTTGTTTGAAAATATTCTCCCACCATGTCTCGGTGATGCTCTGTCTATGTGGTAACATCCCACCACCTCTTGGTGGAATCACGCATCATATACGTTGCGAGCTTGACCCTCCGCCCTGGAGGCATCTCAAGATTCTTGAAAATATTCTGCATAGACACAAGCCAAGACTCTGTAGCATGTGGTTCGTCATACCTTGAAAACATAGGCGGATTCTGCTGCTGGAAGATACGATCCATCTCAGCCATATATGTGGTAGCCAGTGGTCCTCCCAGAAAGGTTTGCATGAACCGCATAAAGCCTTCACAGAACTACGCATCCATGCATGGGTATGGTATAACAGCTAGTGCGGCATCTGGCTCTGCTAGAGGATCCACTGGTAGCCCATGGCCCACCATCTCTGGAGTATAATCATTGTCTTTCTCCTTGCGAACAATGCAGGGTCGTCTCAACAGTATTACCCTACAATTTCAAATGCACACTTTAGATCAGGACTATCAAGACTGAAAATGAAGGGATCAATAATGAAACAGGAGGAAGAAGACATTCATGATTTGAAAAACAAGACTACACAATGTGTATATTAACTACACGGTGTGTACCTGACTTTTCTTCCCCTTCCCGAGTCCTTATAGACGGATAATCCAAAAGATACCGTTGAAAAAGACTACACGGTGTGTGTGGCATAATTTTCCAACTACCCGTGTCTTTCGTGACACAGAAGACTACTCAGAATGATACTAAACGACATGTTACACCAGCACACGGCATGTACACCACACCATTTCCCTATCCACGCTGATAATTCCACACGGTCTCTCACCGGCCCAGACTACACGGTGTGTCCCATAGGTACTCGACGTGTTCAAGAAAGGGTGACACCAACTCTTGTTTTTTAGTTACACGGCGGGGTCCCAAGGCAAGACTACATGGTGTGTTCCATAGTGGACACAACGTGTATGTCTTATGTTATCCTCCGTCCATGTTGTTATTTACACGGCGGACTCCAGGTCCATACTACACGACATGTATATCTGGTATGCGACATGTTTTCCCTAAGCATTTCACTTCCCCTGGTCCCCGCCCACACGGTCTATGACACAGGATTAGACTACATGGTGTGTACTGAGGGCACACGGTGTGTATTAAAAAATTCTTCCTTTCTTCCCAAAACGAGGAACACGAGGCGTGTTTCTGAGGAAGTACACGGCGTGCATCCTGGGTTTTCTGGATAGTAGGCCTCTAAAACTACTTCGGAACCCAGAAAATACAGGAAACAAACACCTAAGTTCCATATTCGGATCCGTGAGGGCCCATACTCCACATGAATCAATGTTCGACATCTTATATATGTTATAACAAGATAAATAGTTAATGATCCACCGAATTTCGGTCAATGAGGGCCCATACTCCCGAAAAACCAATGTTTGGCATCCATTCTATCAACAGACTCACTCAAAAATACTCTATTATATAGCAGGTATTTAAGAAAGTAGCTATCATAACAACATGATTTTTCTAGCACAAAAACTATCACAACAATATTCAATTTCTAATGCACCTACGTGGCATGGAACTATACATGTCTTGTGATTTATAACATGTTCCAAAATGATGCATGACATGGCATACCCTCATCTCATTGGGTTGCAACTAAAGAGAACCCATGGATAAAATATAAACAGCACAATGACAAGTGCATCAACTAATATTGAAATCAAATCAACTGTAAAATTTTCAAAATTAGAAGAATTGCAATAATACGAGGTAGATTTGCTCGTCCTTGTTCACATGTTAGCTATGCCCGGGTACATCTTATTACCAACTACCGTTCCTGTACTATCCCTGACCGATGCTCCAAATAGTAATTCAAAGAAAATAGCTCCTTTGATACCACTTTGTAACGTCCCGGATCCAGGTGCCCCAAAATCGGTTGCTCACATGACCTCAAGCACATTTCTCCAAACTCCAGAGGTTTCCAACTAGTAGCGTGGGACCTGGTCTAATAGTTTGGAAACTATGCCCTCATTAGTCAAAGTGTAGCGCAGTTGAATACAATATATCAACATACAACAACAGAAAAAGCAACAACCATACCCAATATTAAATGAACAACTACAGTAGAAGATAACCAAAAGTCAAATTGATAATGATGCAACATGTCTCTAGTTTTATGAAAATAGCCAGACCGTGTTACACAACAGTACAATACGATACAATAGAATGTGTAGGTTAAATGGAACAAAACAGAATAGCCGGAAGCATCTCGAGCCTAATTGCGGTCACATGCTCCCCTACTCTTCAGCAACAGTCAAGTACTTGTATAGGGACCCTTGCCCTTATCCACACCTACAACAACGTATTCTGTTTGGTCCTAAGACATGAACCAAACAGGGTGTGAGAAATAAATCCCAGTAGGCACCCACAAAAGCCTTGTGTCCAACTGACAGTGTTCAGTAGTAAATGAAATAAACTGAGTAGTACTCAAAAGTAACTAAATTTACCAGTTATATTTCAATTTTAATATTAATTTAATCATTCAATATAAGGAAATCAACATAGTGAATTTTATTTGTAAACATACAGTGTCCTCAGACATGCAAAACCTTACCCTTAGGTAATCGGAATCATAACCCTTTAGGTAATTTCCCACAGGCGTAATGGATTTTTCCCTCAGACGTAGCGTGTGTCGCCCTCAGGCATAGAGTCTATTGCCCACAGGCATGAAAGAAGTTTCCCTCAGGCTAAAATAACCATTGCCCTCAGGCTAAAGGAAACATTGTCCTCAGGCTAAGTAAAGCATAGCCCTCATGCTAAGCAAGTAACTGGGCCATTTCCAACATATAAACAAGCAATACATATGAAATACCTCTTATGGAAATTAAATAATTTTTATTACAATGGCATACCCTTGGGTGTCCAGCTAAATGGCCAAACAAAGGAACACACCCCTAGGGTGGTCCTAGATCCAAGAATCAATACCAAAAAAACGTTTTATTATCACATTTAATTACCTATACAATTATAGGTATTCGAAATAGCCATGGCCTCAGCCACACAACACCCCAATATGAGTTCGTAGCTCAACGGTACAAAAAAATGCACAATAGTTAGAATTTAAACACCAAGACACCTACCATGATCGCCCCTGATCCATATACACGAACGAAGATACTTGAATTTTCCAAGAACGACATAGATATGAGGTGAAAGGAAACCACATTCAATCGTAAATTACTTCCACTCAGGAAAGAATTGGTAAGAACATCTTAAGGAGATGGAGAGGCTTACCCATTCGGTTCCAATGAGATCGATAGAGGCGGAATTAGATTCCCAACATGCGATCTAGAGCACCTCAATGGTTCAGCCCTCTCTCCCGACTCCTACTCCATTTCTAATCCTTCCCTACGAAGAGAGGAGGCTACATCCCATTTTATGCGGAAAAAAACTACAAGGCGTGTACTTTTCTCATTTAACTATTCCTATGGAGGCTACCTTTCCCACCACCGCATTATCCATCCATCGACCTGAGTACACGTCGTGTATTCCTGATCACATGGCATGTACTGTCACACTACTGGAAACTACTTCCACCACCTTACTATTAACCTACTGACGAACTACACGGTGTGTAAATAACCACTACACAACATGTTGTTGGTTTTTACACCCTTCTTCACCAACAGGGCTACACGCCCTGTGTACTTATCCCACATGGCCAAAGTACACGGTGTGTGGAAAGTACATGACGTGTTGTCACAAAACATTGTATTTTTTCTCACTTTCATAATTTCCCAAAAACACTTTAGGAAAAGATAAATGAAGAAACATGTACCTCAAAAATAAGAACCGTGTTCTTACATTCATAATATGAAATATGAATGTATATAATTCTAGTCACGGAACATGGAGGAGTATTCCCCACTCTATAATTGAGTTGATATCCAAAATTCTGTTGATTTTAGAAATTAGTATCATCCGTATATGGAATCTTGAATTTTCAAACAAGCATGAAGAAATTAACAACACTCATATTGATAATAAAATATGTCATATTAACAATCTGGTATTCTTAACCATTAGCATCATATATTGGTGGTTGAGTAGGATATATATTTTAAATGGTTCCATCTTTTAACCCTTCCATATTATTATACTATAGAAACTCTTTTTTTATAATATCACATTATAGTAACAAAGTATATAATCAAAAAATTTAAAAAAAAATTTAATCAACATGCTGTAAGAAAATAATGTAAGAAATTATAAAGTATTTAGGTAGAAGAAATGTCTCTGATAAAAATAGTTGGATCAAAATAGTTTGCTATGGATTGTATGAAAGGGGAATAATGGTAGTTTAAAAATTTAATCTAAATAATGTAATATCCTATTTTTTATAAATAGAGTACTCAGTAATATCTGATGATCAAGTAAAAGAATCAGAACCATTGATTTTCTGATTATATCAAAAAAATGTTTTATCTATACTACTATAAAACAAATTAAATAGTTTATTATATTGAAAATTTTACAACTAACTTTATTATAAAATGAAAAACATCACAAAATAGATCATATATGAACCATAAATACTTCTCTTATATGATTACGAATGACTTATAAACAATAATAAATAAAATTACTCATTTAACCTTAAGAGTAATAGTAGTACAAAACCTTGATTAAAGGTATCTATATTTTAATGCATTTTATAAAGGTATTTCTATACTTACTATTAAATCCTTTTAGATGATGATTGGTTTAAGATATGGCATTCACTCCTTATAATCACTCGATGCGATAATTGAAGAAAATCAACCTATCTCTAGAGTCCCTTCATCTGATGGATCTGACTCATCTTCTTCCTTTTCTAGGAAGACCAAGACTAGTACAACTATTAGATACATAGTACAAACAAATATTTTTCTAACAGAAACAACCCTGATAGGGATTACATAGAATGAAACCTCACTAATGTATTAAAAAATATATGGAACTAGTTGGTCATGAAAATTAAACTTTAGAAGACTATAATTTTGGAATGCATCTGCTCCTAAATCATAAAATAGAATCTTATTTATAGAAAAATCTCCAACCATCATAATTTAGAGTCAGTTTCCAATTGCCTCTAATATCATGCACTTGATATCCTAAAAATAACTGAATATCCAACGTTGTATGGTATAGCACCAAGACAATGATAATAATTATTCTTATCAATAGAAACAATTATATATATTCTTATTATAAATATAGGTTATTATGATGAAAATACCTATTTTTTAAAATATAATAAATATCACAAGGTTTAGTCTGATGTAACAGTATTAGTATCAACCTAATGGTCATGAAATTTTGTTAGTACAAAAGATAAGAAAAAACTCTATCACCAAGACTGAAAAAAGGAATGATTAATGAATTGAATGAATCATTGGTCTGAGGTATCATTATGAAGAATGATTAGTTCATAATAGTAATATATATAGGGGTATTTCTTTGTTAGGTAGAATGTAATGTTTTCTAAAAAAACGTACCAAAACACATGGGACATAAAACATTATGAATCATATTTTTAAGTGAGTATTATTGATTTCAAATTCTAATGGAATGGAAAAGTGAGAAGTAAAACTTATTTATCATCTAATATAAATTAATAAACTCTCAAATAATAAGAATATAATTGATTTGGTGTTTCTCCCCAACCATATTAAATGAAAAGACCACTAGAATTCGAATTAAGAGCTATATAATAGATATGGTTTCTATGAGATGTTCATATTTTTCTTCTCATTGATAGATGATTATAGGCTAGTAATGAATATAAAAAGTGACTTTAATTTCATGGAAACTCATATGGTGATTATGTATTGAAATCTAATCCTCATATAATATGACATCAAATTCAACTATATGGAGAATAACATGATTTTATGGGATCAAATTCCCATAAAATTCACATGGAGTAGACACATAAGTATATGATTCAATAATCATTAGACTAGGTATTTTAAGTGTATTTCTATATCTAATATTTTGGGATTGGATTTAAAATCCCTCGATAATATTAATGATATAATGGAATTTATAAAAAATTGAAAAAAATAAAATTATATAATATTTGAGCATACTATTCACCACCCCATCTTACTATTTCTACATTCAATATCATAGTAAAAGAAAAATAATCATTATAAATGTTAAAAATCATTGATCAGAGTGAGTAATACCTTATATGTAGTATAAATAATGAGAAAGTTTTATTCTAGGTCACCCAAGGTAATAAATGGTTATCATATATTCAAATTCTACATGATGATAAGTAACGAGTTTATGAATTTCCCAAACATATCCTACGGGACTGTCAAACAAGGTGTGCTTTAAGGACTATTAGAGTGCACTAAGTGAAGATCAATTATAGATCTATTCACCCATTTAGTAATAATTACCACTAGATAAATCTATTATATAGGAACATCAACTTGATAAATCTACTCAGGAATGTAATTTCTTTGAATCCACTCACTCTATCCTTCATCAAAATTTCAGGATATATGCTTATAATTAAAATTTTCCTTATTGTTCTAACTAATGTTTTCTCATCCTAGTTTCCATTGTTTTATCTAGAATATTTATGATAACAACTGTATAGAAACAATACTCTTCATAAATATATACTAGCACTTAATAGATGAATATTCAGTACATTATATAAAAATATATGATAGAATCATATAGGAATAGTGAATTTGGAAAATTGTATACAAAAAAAACGAGTTCAAAGTTTATCAACATCAAATTACACTAATTTCACTATAATGTTACCCCTCTTAGTCAGATAATACATATCACCTTTCATAAAAACATGTGTAAAATAAACTTTTGAGTGGGTGATGTAAATTTCCTAATACAGGAAAAAGGGATACATCATCATACCATGAGTATAAGACAATGAGAATAGAGAATAACATTTGAAAACCATACCCTACATATCTTAGATACTAGACATAGATCATGGTATAAATCATGTATGATTATAAGATTTGAATAATAATGTTGTCCAATAAAATGATCTATGTAAGAAAATCATTATCATAAGATATAGATTTTTGGAATTCAATTTATAAAATTAAATCATTTCCTTAATACTCATTGCTAATTTATAATTCTATCAATGTGAATGGTTTCACTCCACGATCCATCATAGTAGACATGGTTATCTCCCAATACTATCATAATGGACAACGTCCTTTATCGAAATGGGTTTACTCTCCATTTCAGTAATGTCTTTCTTATGAGATATCAATTGTAAACCAATTATATTGTGGAAGATATATATCTCACCTGTCTTATAATACATACATTTTTTACACGATATCAAAAAACATTCATCATATAATAACCCATAAAAAGAAAATGGATATTTTAAACATTTCATCATAGAATAACCCATTGAAGGTAAGTGGGTATCATAATCATATCATCAATTAATCCTATAGTTACTATTGGAAAAGTAAAAGTTTCATAAAAATATCATTATAATAATCATAAACCATATAGATAAATAATATTTAGGATTTGGTTTGGTCATATCCTCAATAAATATTTTTTAACATCAATTATTTCCATCTTATATGGAAAATTATTTTGAATGATCGCCTGAGTCAATTCTTGAGGAAAATAACCCTCTCACTTTGAGAACCAAAATTTTTAAAACTAAAATTTCACAAAATAATTTCAAAGTAATATTATTTGAAAATAATATTTAGTATTCAAAATATAGTATTTTGATCATTGAGAGGTCATGGAGGTGGAAAACCTCATTCATGTAATACATGTTATATTAAATATTCCTTTCACATTTTCTATAAAAATTCTAAAAGTACATCATTCAGAAATCATAAATATTATTACCTTTAATCGATTTTAAAATAATAAAATAGGGATATATATTACATTAATTGATATTATGACACTATTAAAAAAATTATTAAATTTTGTTTTTGAAAACATGGACATCTAATTAAAATGAATTTTGACCAAAGATTGAAATAACATCAGTTTTCCGTAAAAACATATATTGAACTCTAGACTAAATATATAGAGGAAAATAATAGGAAAACATGTATTATATTGAAATTAATGTATTAGAAGAAATTTAAATTTTTTTATTTAGAGGTAGATCATAATATGTCATCACTGGAAGAATAATTACAATCAATCTGTATAAATAAAGGGATTTTAACTTAATTCTTTTACGACTTTGGCATATTGTGAATCATATGCCCCATGAAAAAAATAAAATTATATTGATATTTATATCTGGAAATTTTCATGATAATAATAACATAATACGTTCTTGGTTAGTATATAAACCTCAAAAAATGATATAAGCGGTTTGTACCACATGAATCCCACTAAAATAAAAATGTGATGAAAATCTATTACCATGAGCCTCGACTTACTTCATACTCATTAAAATATACAATATAATAAAAATAGGTTTATTATAAATATATTATAGAAATAATCATATATATATATCACACAATATTAGACATACTTATGACCATATATAACCGGTTTGTTAAAAATTATTTGTTAAAATCATGTTTCGGGTAATAACATCATTTTTTGTTTATGTATGTTGTTATTTGGTATTTTTGGTCCATTACGAATTATCATAATTACACAGTAAAAACAATTTAAAAGTGATATAAATAACATATATATAAATTATATTTTTATTTATAGTAATTAATAAATATTAGAAATATAAAATGATGTACATTGTTCATTGAGACGGTAGGCCGTACAAACACATTAACGTTGTTTCCATTTTCTCAAAGGATGGAATGAAAGGACGGTAAAAAATATCACCCTAAAAGAATAATTATTATTATATATATCACATATATTTTATAAATTATTCCATATGATGTTACATGTAATTGTTATGTGAAAACAAATCACATTATTTTACAAGGTGGTAGTCTATCGTACACACGAGCGACATTATTGTATTACCACATAATAGAAAGGAAGAAGTTGTATATGATATCATAATTCAAAAATTATATTTATTTGATGTATATCATATAATTTTTTTATACCCATAATTATATATATTTGTGTGATGTGGTGAGGGAAGAAGAATTACATTGGTTTGTGAGGTGGTAATCCATCATACAGATAATCGATATTTTCATTTCCCTTTTTTGGAAGGGTAGATGTATATATGTTATTTAATTAACATAATATAATATTATTATATATTATATATGTTTTTATTATATCATCATAGTTTAATAATATTTCTTTTAGTAGGTAGAAGAAATAATACAAAAACAAAAATTTAATAATTTTACCTCTTCATTGGATAACCTCTTTAGGTTTATTACTAAAACCATCATTTGAGGGTAACCTATTAAACATAAGGATTATATTATGTGGATATATAAGTGAAGAAGTTATTATAATATGTTTTGGAAAAATAAAATTATATTGGATGTGTGAATAGGATAGGGAAGAGGGTTCCCTTTTACATGTGGGGGAGGGATAAACTATGACGTTTTAATAGAAATTTATGTAAAAACATTTTAAACAAGATATATGCATCCAAAATGGCCATTATAGACCATTTTATGATATTATATTGTACTATTTTTAGAAATTGCTATTTTTTGAACCATTTATATCATTTTCCCCTTATGTTTGTACTTTAGCCTCTAGTTAACTCATTTTAACAACAACCATGTTAATTAATTTTTAGTGTATTAAAAATTAATTTTAACAAAATATAATGTTTTTTCATATTATATAATATTAATTATGTTGATTAAATTTATTAAATACAATTTTAAACTTCCATTCACATAATAGGTACAATTTAATTTAAAATTAAAACTACACACAAGATTAAAAATGTGTTCCAATGAATTTTTTCCCATACATAAACAATGTTATAATATAACAATTTTCTATAAATTTGGTTCCAATGTCCAAAAATAGTTTCAAAATAACATATACAAAATAAATTTTCATTTACAACATTTTAAAATACGATATATATTATTTAAATTCACTATATTTGGTTCAAGATTTTATTAAAAATAAATATTTTTCACTATTAATTGAACATTTATTCATTAATAAAATTTTTAAAAATTAACCCTACGGTATTTTTGACATGATTATTACAAAAATTATGATAGTTTCTTGAAATAAATTTAATTTTTTTTAAAAAAAATTTGTTAGTAATTTTCTCACTAAAATAGAAATCATTTTTTGGGAAAACATTTTTTGAAGCATGTATAGAATGTTATAAAACGAAAGTACATATTTATAAATTTATTTTATTTTTCTGATTCATTTCAACATAATTTTACATATTATATTTTTACTATTTATACCACAAAATTTAAATTCTAGGTTATGATGTTTATAATAATATTCATAGTATATCATGGTATTTTAAAACTTGGTGTTGCGTGTAACACAATCTTTCAAAAAAAGTAAAATTATATGAATTTTTTTTTCAAATAATCAAGTGCTATTATTGTCCCATTGGTCACATTATGATTTGAAATCCTATGATTGTATCATTTATCAAATTTCTAATGTAAGGATTGAGGCCATCTATAAGATGGAATAACACACTGTAACATGTACCCAACTACATCATTGCCACTATTGCTACCCTAGTATCAATAGTTCCAACCATGGGTTCAAATATGACACTAGATGGTGATCATACTAGATCTATCACTACCATCTAACCAATAAATAAATTATCAGTTACTTCAAGGTAAACTTAGTTTGGTCATTTTGTATTTCCCTAGGGGCATCACAACTCAATGCTCATGTCTCTCATCAATCCCATGTCCATCGTCAACTGAGGAATCACTAGTGTTCAATGGGATATTATAGACATTTACACACATGATCAATAAAAAAAATTTAAAAAGAATATCTTTATTTTTTATTTTAGTTAACCAAACCACATACTACATTCCATATAAAATTATATATTCATTTTTAGAGATGTTTTAGGACCATCAAACTTAAATGATAATCTGTAACCAATCTAAAGATCATATCACCTTCTCTGATTACAGGAGAACCTACCACATAGAAGAATGTCCGAAAAAATAATTTTGAAATTTTTTTAATTAATTCAACAATTTAAATTAATTATTTATATTCATCTAGTATCAAAATAAGAATCCTCATCGCACTAAAAACTCAACCCCTACACAAGGAATGTCTAGAGTGTACCCCTGACACAATGTGTTGGTAAAATCCCTAACATGAAAAACATGATAAATATCCATTTTTAACAAATATAATTGGAATTAATTCAAAAAATCATTGGGATATGTTTCTTTAACATCTAAAAACTAACGTCATGTATTCATTATCACATAACATCCTCCCATATGAGAACAAAAATCATATTCAATTCATGATGATTTCACCCTGATAATGTGGATTTATAAATAAAAATCTATCTAGAAACATTCATGATTTTCATCTAGAATTTATGTTTATAATGTATATAATGGAAGGAGATTCCCACAATTAATCATCACAAAATTCCATTAAAACCAATAAATTTATAATGCTAAATAGAAGGAATAAGGGAGAGAAAAGGAACTGATCCATCAACATATTAAAGAGGAAGAAAATTTGTGTGTATTACAAAAACTTAATGATAAAAAATGGTTGAAAAATATTATTTATGAAATTTTAATAATCTCATGGTTACATTAGGATCACCCACACAATATTATAACCATGTTGTTGTCATTGTCACAATATTTCCAACACATGTGGATTAGTCTCGGGATTTTCAAAAATAAATTCCATCCCTCCACAACACTTTGAAACCAAATTTGTAGGTAATATAGGTTTTCCTACACCCATATGGAAAACATGTTCTAAGACCTGATAAAAAACAGTCCTTTATTGTGTCCACACATGATTTCCCTTAATTGTATGGTCGAGGAAAACCCTTCGTTGATTTTTGACTTTCCATTCAATGATCCCAATACGAACATTGAAACCCAGTACATCACTCGATACACAATTGATAAAAAAATTATTTTAACGATAAACCACACCGATATTTTTCATTTTCAATCTCAATACACCTATCATTCCAAACTATATAATAAAATATATAAGGTTCTTAAACCTTGTAATTATGAGGGTAATTATGTGTGGGATATAAACCATGAGTTCAGATTATATGGTGTACGAATAATGCTCATACATCTATTATGACATCTATATTATGTTTAATGATACCATAAGTGGTCCTTTTTATATATTACATGACACATGTGAGGCCATCATGAAATGTTAATAACACATTATACTTTTTAATTGATATTTTATGTACTATAGATAACTTAAAAGAAATATGATTCGTATATAACACATTAAATACAAATATTTGATCCCATAGAGGGATTTAGAGTTTTAAAATTCAATTTTAACTATTTATTATAGGAGTTTTACAATTCGATATATGAGATATATCATTGGATTTTAATTAATGTGATATATGATGTTGAACCATGGGTTGATGTGGTATACCTTGATGAGCCTCATAAAAACATGTTGCTAGTTACTGTGACCCATGAGGAGGATGTCAAGAATAATAATCCATATTCTCCTCCACTCCCTATTGTAGATAATCCATATCCATGGGCTCTGCATATAAACAACCACTAATCTTCTGTTACAAATTCAACTACACACTCTTTTTCATTTAAAGAATATGATACTTTGATAGTTAGTGATTTTTTTGTATTTGACTCTACAAAATCCCCTTTGGGTGATATTACCAGTATACAAAAATCATATTATTTATATGTGGGAAAATATTTTATCCAGTCATATGCTTGTAACATCTTATTGTTGTTTACATGTATTCCTAAACCCCTCATTTGATCATGCATTAGTTGGGTTTCCGTTAAGGGTGATTACTGTGAAAAATTTTAAATTTTTATATGTTTTTGGGATATTCAAATTAATCACATAGTTTTCCCAAAATGCGTTCATACATAGTAAAAACTATGAACCATTAAATATGGCGCCCATGGATAGGGAACCCAGTTTTTTTAACCTGCAATCCTTCCTAGAAATCTTATGAATATGGGTTTTTATAATCCAATACATAATTTCATAAATCTATAAACCCAGTTTTTAGATATCCAATAGATTGGTATGACCCCATAACATTTCCTTCTTCCATGGAGGCTCTCTAAGATGTGATTTTTCCACTCTATGACCTCTTAGATGATGATCAATTCTTTTAAAATGGTTTCTGACCTCTACCCTGCACTTTTACTCCTCCTCTTCCCTTTCTCCTAAATTATCTTTGTTCATCCATATGGTTTTTAGGTCAATGAGTTTTTGGAGGATCAAATAACCATTATATTAGGTATTAAATATTTTATTATTCTCATAAATGCATTCCCATTGTTCTTCATAAGTGTATCCCAATTATAGGTTTTTTCTCATTCATATGATCCCGAGGTAGGTGGTTCCGTTATGATGGCCAATTTTGATTAGCGTAAAACTTCATTATATAAATTCAATTATTTAATTTAATTTCAATTTATTGATTTAAATTAAATGGATTGTATTGGTCCATTAAAAATAGAAATCCATTTAATTCATGGATTTGGATTTATTTGGAATGAAATTGAAAAAAAACCATCAATTCCATTGAATTGAGGTGTGTCTGTGAAATTGATAGAAAATTGTGGAATTTAAATTGAAGAATTCAGATTTCAATATTGAACTGATGAATTTGAATTCAAATTGGTATTTATTGAAAAATAGAATAAATATGTTTGATTGAATCCCATTGGTTTAATCGTTGAAAATGGAATTCTTTGACTAATAACCTATTTTGGTTCTCTTGAAAATCAAATTATTATTTCAAAAGAACTTTTCAGAGAAAAGTTGGAAAAAAAGAAATTCCAAAAAAACATTGTAAACCGAAGAAGGAACAAAAAATCTTTAAATACATGACTTTGAATATTATATCAAACCACCTTATAAATCTCTAAGTAATAGTTTTAACCTTAAAATATGAATCATTATTTAGAATATCCTTAGAAACAACAAAAGTATTATCCCAGGAATGGATGTATTCCACTAAGTTGATCATTTTTTCATTGGAATATAACACCAAAATGTGGTCCTATCTGTTTATACACACCATTTTAAATTTATTACATTTAACTCTAATCCATCTCTTATATATTCCATCCAGAAAACCATTTGAATAATTGAAATTGAAATATTTTTTTGATATTTACTACATAGAGTGAAGAGTGATATCCACACAATCCCCCCATTCAACAAATTAACCTTTCCTACCATTTTGTTTAAGTAACCATCAATAATTCCTTCCAAATTAATGACATCATCTTCAGGAGCCTTAATTTCTATACATCAACCTTTCTCACCTAACTTACTATAAAACTACATATCAATAACTAAAATTGATAATTCCCTACATATTGTCTTAGTCCCATTTTTATTTCCCATACCTAAAGATCGAGTAAAAATTGTTTTTGGATCATTTTAGTATTATTTATGAGGTCTTGGTTTCGCCCCATGTGGACTGGGAAATTTCTAGAGTAATGATTTCCTTGCATTACCTTCCTCGAGCCAAACCCACTGGTCATGTCCTTATGGATGTCCTTCTAATAATCCATCTTTAGTAAAGAGTCTTCTTCTTTGTCAGATACATCAATATTCTTAGAATAACTAGATTTTATATACTTTCATTTCTATATTTTCATTTATGTTTTCCATCCTTCCGGATCATTATTCTCCTTCCCATTTCCATTCAAGGGTGAGAACTAGTTTTTCTGTTGAATAGTCCTTAGGGATCATGTTGGTCAAGGTTCCAAGATCTCTAAGACAATGTTTCATTCAAACGTGTAGAATAATTAAGATTATAAATCACACTAGATACTTCTTATGTAACAATATCACTATAGGAAACAAATAGCTCAGCCTCAAATTCCTGGAGAGGTATATGCTTTATGATGACATGAAATGGCCTATTGATTTTGTTCCATCGACCCCTCAGATTAGTTGAAGTATCTTGTTGTGAAAATCCTTTAACAATATTAAATTTCTCTGAAAATCAATCTCCAAAACCACATCAATATCATGATCCCTGCATGGATACACTTCCACAGTATGATCTTGAGGATACTTCCTGATGTTAAAGGAATCAACACCGAAAAACCCCACAGCTACCCCTAATACATGTATCACCGTACCATGCTTATGAAATTTTAGAGGTTTCACAACCTTCTAATTGGACTTCAGTTATAAGGGAGTAGAATATACCTACCCAATAGATCTAACATTCCACAAAGAGGCTCATGCATTCGAAGTGGGTTTACCCATCTCCGACCTCAAAATTGTGAAAATTCTGGAGATCGTCAGATTATCCTTCTTGGATCTTTCCTCTATCTAAAATAGACCACACAGTAGTTGATCACCTATATATATCTAGATGACTACCAAATGTTTTGATTCCTATGTAGAAACATTCTTTTTGGTCATCAACATAGAGAATCCTGGATTTTAATTATGTCCTTTGTCGACATGCTGAGGTCATATGGACCATACACTGTTATGAAATATTGAAATCCATACAAGATTAAGTACCACCTCTTGTTTGACTATAAAATATTCTCTACACATGATTTAAACCCACTACATTAGTGTATTAGATACATCAAAATTAACACAAACATGAAAGAAAATCTTGTTTCAAACTGCACTTCTAGGCTATCAAAACATTGATATCAGTTGACCATATTTCTATGAAAACACATGATAGTGGGATATTGAAAAATGTAAATTTTTTTCTAGAAAATTTACCAATAACACTATGTATTTATCATCTCACTTCATAGGAAAATAATGGCACCACCAAAGTAGGAGGAAATGGCTTCCATTAAATTCTTCAAAATATCTAGACAAATAAATAATGAATTCCTCCAATGAATAAAAGTGAATCATAATACGACATCAATTGAGAAGACCAACCATTGTGTGATCTTGAAAACCACATGAGTGGAAGACTATTATATCAAAAAAAAATACACTTATTGACATCGATAATTGAAATTAACCACCATAGTTAGGTCTAAAAGGCTTAGAACTACTACGAACTGAAGATAGAAAGTGATACTTGAGGAGAGGGGGAGTAAATTTGTGGATCATTTAGGTTAATATAAATCACTAGAATCATTTAATAAAAATTAGTTCATGAGAATTGAGATAAATAAAATTTCATAGCCTATGAATAACCTATTGGACATGATCATCCAACCTCCCCTCTAGAGGGAATGGGGGGAGGAACCTCTAATATCTTTTAGGGTTTCAAGTCCTTAATCCAAATCGAAATACAAATAGCAGATGCAATTTTACAAGGAATTCCTTCCATTTTGGTTACTAAATTTATGATTGGAATATTTCAAATACAATATATGGATGATTTTAATTTTAATCTGTAAGAGAAAAAAAATTCACATCATTGCTTTTTATAATATCACATGCAAGACTAGGTAGTTGGTGAGTTATTTGGGAAACCACTCTATGATTTACAGCACTAACAATAAATAAATATACTAGCTCACATCCTTTATGTGATAGTGATGGTAACTATTTTTTTAATAAAAATGATTCACATGTACACATAATTCCATGAAAATTAGTTGAGTGTCTTTGAGTCACATAGCCTGGAACTATCGTACATTTTTTCACATGCACATGTTTCTCATTTGTTTGTTTTCATTCATTTGAAATATATGCCAATTTTTTTTGTAAAAGTTTATACATTCCAGTTGAATTTTTCAAAATTCATTTTATATAAAATGTTTAGTAATCGATTTTTTTAAGTTATCTATATATTTTTAAATGTAATGCATGATTTATTTAGATATTCCCATGAAATTACAACACTGTTTTATTTAAAACTATATGATTTTTGGTTAATTAAATATTGGTATCTATTATTGAATCCTATGTGAGACCATATTGGGATCTGATCTGACACCCTACATGTTCCTTCTATTTTTTTATGATTATATTCTTCCAGTTTTGAGAAAGCGTATGGCACCAATTAAAGGTTGTAGTAGCTACTGATCCATGATCTTTGAGGTATGTGTCCGTTGGTACATGATTTTTTTTCCATGTTTTCTAGTAATTTTATTATCACATTAGGCTATATATTCCTATTTGACTTTTGGTACACTTATCCCAATGGAATTTTTCTTGTATGCATGATGAATTGTTTATTATGCATCTGTTATGTTTGTGGCACATATGTTCCCACTTTTATATTGTATGATGTTTGGTGCTGGTCACAAACCCATGGGTATTAGTGAAACCCTTCATTATATGTTTGGAATGGCTCAATTTTTGGGTTACTAGGGTACCTAGGGTGGTTCGTAACAAATTGGTATCAAATTAGCATGCTTAAAACATTACCTTTTTGTTAGTGTAATGTTATGTACTCTTGTTTGGGTTTAGAAGGTAGTTTTGATTGAGTTCCTAGACAAATATCACCACAATGATCAGTATCTCATCATGGGTGGTTTGGGAGATATGTCTGGATGATTTTTTCAAGTCATTTCCCTTATTTTTATTTCAAATGGTTGAAATCCATATCTCATGTTCTTATCTATTTGGATAAATTTCCCTTGATGCTCTATTAAAGGATTAATCAAATTTCTTCAATGTTGTGTAATGATGTTTTGTATCATTATACCTCTAATAGTATGTGACAATTAGACCCATGCAGAATATTTTTTGGAACCTCAGTGAAAAAATTCTCTCATTGAATCAAATCAAATCGAGGTGGTTGTCTGTAGATTCAGTTATCTGGTACTTGCATAAGCATTAGTTCCCATTTAGGATCCAATTCTGCAATCTTATAGAAACATTTTTTGAAAGAATTCTCCAGAATTCATTTTCCAGAATCCTCTAGTGTTAAAAGGCTCCAATGAACCTCAAGAGGCTTAGAAATGGTTGAGTATTATTTAATGTTTTTTGGGTTCTTATTAACATGTGAAAAAATCACGGTGAATTGTTCCACCTTCGTGTTGTAGGGATAAAGAATGAGTTGGGGGATATGATGATGATGGTGAAGAAGCATGAGGGATTATAGATGAAATAATTAAAACATCTATTCAATATATACTCCTATCAATTATTGATGTTGTTGTCTTGGGATATTGATTTTTTCAAACAATAGCTGGGTAACAGGACTGTGGCAGAATATGAAAATTTATTTGCTCATCTTGTGCAGTTTTAACCTTTGATTTTGTCAAATGAGAATATGAATAGCTAAAGGATCGAGTTGGTACATTAATATAATATTAATTTTCAGTTTTCTTTATTATTTTTCATTCTTATAAAGATGGGCTAGATAGATCATTGATAGTCGAAATAGACCTAGCTGTTAAGTAAGGGTTTTTTGTACATCCTTTTTGCCCTAGAAGAAGTTTTAATTACTCTAAAGGGAAGAGGAATTATGATAATTTTCAGTATTTTCTCGATAGTAGGGTAATTATTGACCTTGTTTAGTGTCTTCAAGATGTCCATTAATTTGTTACAGGTATAGGAATCTAGTGAAATCAAAGAGTTTTTTCACTAAGGCACCCAAAAATTATAGTTCATGTGGATGATTAGGTTACCTAAAGAATGTATTCCATATCTACTACACTACACCTAGTGCACGGTATCATCATCATCTACTAAAAAATTGGTGCAATAAGAATATTCATAAATAATGGGTTTCTATACACATGCATCAAGAAAAAAATGTCTTTATGCAGTGGAGGAGTCTATAGTGGTTGAAGAAAAGAGTCCAGTGACTATGATAGGTATCATTACCCTAGAATTATCATTAGTGACTTCTTTATTTGATATAGGTTCATATAATTATTGTATTTTTATCCATATTCTAAATGTTCATAATCATCCAACATAATATTTATCTTATGTAATGGATATTACAATGCCCCTTAGAACAAGGGGAGGGTAGGGTCTCCGTGATCCCGCTTGGGTTTTATTTTTAGAAGATATTGACCATGCTTGGGACTTCCCGATTCTTAGCATGAAATTGACTTATGTGATTTTCATATGGATTGGATCATTGAAAAAAATCTGTGATTATGAATTAACGTTGAAGGGTCTCTGTTACTGCACCTATTGGGGTTTTATGAAACATTCATTCATGATGGGTCTTGAGGTTGGCTAGATCCAGACCTTATTATCTAGATATGGGGATGGTGTTATCATTGTTTTCTTTCAATATGGAGTGGGAATCACTATGGTATGATCTCCATCCATTTATCATCTTTTTTCTCAACATTTCCCTTCTGAATTCTCTATGTTTCCACTAGTAAGGGACATAGATTTTTCTATTGACATAGTTAATTGTAATAAACCCATGTATATTCATTCTTACCATATAGAGCCTTCTAAAATGAAAGAGATGAATACTCTATTGTATGGTCATATATAAAGAGGCTTGATAAGCCTGATTATGTCACAATGTGCCGACCCAATTCTCTTTTTTTTGAATGTTGGTAGTGGACTTAACTTTTGTGTGGATTACATCAAATTCAACTGAGTTATGGTAAATAACATGTATCATATTCCATTGGTTGATGATTTTATGGAGAACTTAAAATGGGATAAGTTGTTCTCAGTGAATGATCTTCGATATAGTTACCATATTTTGAGAAAAAATAATCTTACTTTTAGAAAAATTCCAATCAGCTAATGTAAGACCATTATGAGTACTTTTTGTTGTCATTTTGAATATCCAATGATCCTATTGTCATTATAGATATGATTATCACATTTTTCCTATGTATCCGGATACATTCATGGTTGTCATTGTGGATGACATCCTTGTGTGATGTATGTCTGGGGAGGATCATGTGCATCATCTGAGAGTAGTTCTTGAATTGTTAAGAAGTCACTGAATTTATGAAAATCTTTTGATATGTAATATCTAGATTTGGGGTTTTAATTTCATGGTACATGTTGTGTTAGAACATGGTATATCAATATATCATGATAATGTGAAGTCTATTATGACATGGGAAGAACCATATAATTTTTTCAATATTTGAAGCATATTGGGAATAGTTTGGTATTATCAAGACATTGTATTGGAATTCTCGATATTTTCTTTTTCGATGAATTCTCTAACATGTATAGGATCACTGTTTTCTAGTGATGAAAAACTTCAGAGTTCTTTTGTTGAGGTAAAATGTCTTATGACTATTTCATTGGTGTCGACCCTTCTAGAAGATGGTCATGGCAATGCGTTTTTGTATGATGAATTAGTTTTATGTTTTATTAGTGTTCTTATGGTGGGAGATAATGACATTACATAGAGATATAGTTAGAAAATTAATGATAAGAAGAATTACACATCACATGACCATGAAGGCATAGTTGTTATGAATGCGCTTTACAGTTGGCAGAATTACCTTTACAAATAATAGTTTACCATGATTTTAAAGTAGAATATCTTGAGTCACATTTTATCTTGAAAATATTAGAATCTATTCCATATGTGTTGCAAAGAGTACCTTAAATCATTCGTTTTCGATAATTCCAATACCTATGGGAAAGGTAGTGTCAGTCATGTTACATTGATCCGGAAAATTTCAACCGAATCCATAAACGAATCTTTGAAATAGTGGAAGTTGATTTTTCATTATAAATTGTTTCATATAGGAGTTACCGTATCATGGGAATAGGTTATATTGGCTAATGTTCAGTTCCCATATACTCTTCGTAGGATGATTATTTTAAGAAAGCAATTTTTTACTGAGTTATATAGAATTAGATACACAATTTTTGGTGGGGAGAACATTTCATTCTGGTTGTTCTCCAAAGAGAGTATTCTCAACATTTGTAATCGCTTTGGGATAATGTTCAAGGTTTGAAATGTTGTGATGGGGGGTTGCCATAGGTCCTAGTGGTAAGTTCACCCATAAACAAAAAATATGTTATATGATATGTGGTGGTAGTTATGGTGGCCATGTTTGAGATGAGGAATTACAGAGTCTCTATCTCATCATTATACATTCTAATAGATCATGTAAGAGGAATTGAAACCTTTGGTTTTTCTTCAACCACATCCAATGAAAACATTGATGTGGTATGATATCTCAATGGATATATTTGTTGGATTTATTCATACCTATAGATAGAAGAATGTGATATGGTATATGATCAACAGTCTTAAAAAATCAGATCAATTTATACCCATTTTTCATACAACCAATGTGTAGGATTTATGAAGACATTATGAAAAAGAGAATTTTCATTTACAGGAACTTCCATAAGTTTTAGTTTTTTAAATAGATCCTTTGTTCACATCTCTCTGTTGGAGAGGCCTTGATATGGCACTAGGATTTGAAGACTATTTCATCTTGACATAGCATCCGCATTCAGATGGCCATAGAGAATGGGATATACAGATTCCAATGGATATGTGGCATGCCTATATTGTCGACTTTTTTGGGGAATGGGGTTAACATTTTGGGTTAGATGAGTTTTCTTCTAACAATAAATACCAGTCCTTAATCAGAATTGCTCATTTTGGGTCCCTGTATGGATGGACTTTTAGGTTATTGTTGTGTTTGTAATAGATTGGTGGAAATTCCTCTTTCCGAAAAAACATGATTCATGAGACAAAAAATTTACTATACTAATTGGTTAATTTTTATATCATAGAGATAATACAATCCTTATACTAATTATTATCTCAATCCATTGGAATTTTCTGTTGTTGATTGGGTGTTATTGAAAGTTAATTTTTTTGTGTTATCAATAACTTGGGAAGAAATGGAAGCATTCTCCTTATTACGGGGGACATATTGAGGTTATTGAGATGGTGGGAAAGATTTCTTACCATATTGATATTCCATCACTACTGAAATAGATTTTTAATATGTTCCATTATCTCAGTGACGAATGTACCTATCTGGTCCATCTCATGTTCTGAGATCGAGTGATTTTGATGTCGAACTCGATTTATCTGTGATGTAGTTTCTAGTCATGATAGTTTATTCTGAAACCAAGGTACATTATCGGAGGAATATACCTTTTGTTCAAGTGTTATGGAGGAATGGTTCAAAAAAATGGCATGTTGGAGAGGGAAGAACTAATGAGGGAGAAGTGGCATCGTCTTTATTGTATGAATGACCCATTGTAGGATACGTAGGAATAAAATCAACTATGGTGTGGGGGGGGGTGTTGTAACATACTTTTAATATTTATAATTATTAAAAAACCCAATTTTGATCATTATTTTTGGGGTTTATTTAAGGGTTCATTGGGTGAAAATTTTGAAAACATTTGTTGTTATGGGGTTATGCACAGTTTTACCAGACCATGCGACCTACTAGAATGAATAGTGCGAACTGAGATACTGGATTTTTCATATTTGGAACATGGTTTGAAAAACTATTTTCCCACATAGTAGAAACCATTCACCTGTAGAAAAGCGGTGCATGACTAGGGTGCATGGTTTGTCTAAACATACTACACTACCCTTGAAACTGTGTATACGTGATTTTTTAAATGAAAAATTAATTTTAAAAATCGTGGAACCCACATTTTAGATATTTGATAGAACTGTATAACCCTATAAAAATTTATTCTTCTTTTATATATCCAAATATGTTATTTTTTCCCCTATTACCCTCCCATAATATGATTAAAACATTAATAATTTTGTTTGATCTCTACTTGGTAGGTTTCCTCACCCCATTCTTTTTCTCTAGCTTTCTCTTTTTTCATCCCAATGGTTTTGTACATATCTATGTTTTTTGAGAACCATATGTCTACTATTTTAGGACATGAATCATTGTTTTATTCTCAAAACGTTGTTTTTGGTGTTCTCCATCATAGTCTCCAGCTTTGGGATTTCGGTTTCGAGATCGTATGACCCTGAGGTAATTTTCCCATTATGATGGCTAATTTTGATTATGCCTAAATTTCCTGATTTAAATTCAATTGTTTTATATATGTTCAATTTATTTATTTCAATTAAATGGATTTTAAATTATTATTAAAATCATAATTCAATTGAAATTGGGTTTATGGATTAATTTCGCATGAAATTGGGAAAACCACCATATTTCATTGTATTGGTCTGTGTTTGTTAAATTATTGTCTAAGTATAGAATTACAATTTTTGAATTTCAATTAGGAAATTAATTTGATGAAATTGATTTCATATTTTTATTTAAGGAAATATTTCTTAAACTATTTTGATTGAAACCCATTGGTTTAATAATTCAAAGAAGAATATTTGGAATAAAGTCCCATTTTGGTTATTAAATAGAAGATTTTAATATTTTAAATGGAATAATGGGATGAACCATATTTTAAGTACCCATAAAAAATTACCAATATTTTATTTTTACTTGATCACATTAAATCCTAGGTAGTTAATGAGTAATTTAGGAGATTACTGTACAATTTACAACACTAAAAGTGCTTAATTAGAGTATGTCACATCCCCAAAGGGTTGGTGATGGGCCCTCTTTGGTAAGTACCATATCGGAGTGTTTACATATATTGTCCTGATAACTATTTGATTGTGAGGGAGTCCAATCGCCTTGAACTATCGTACCATTTGGCACATAATTATGATGCTCTTTAGTTTGTTTATTTTCATTTGAAATATATTCCACTATTAGTTGGAAACTATTATACATGCCATCAGAATTTATAAAAATTAATTTAATAGAAATGATTAATTATGAATTTTTATCAAAATTATGTAAATAATTTTAAATTTAAAGAATGATTTATTTTAGATGTGATTTTGAAATGGAAATCCAATTTTATTTAAAATTGGAATCATTTTTTAGTTAATTTAATGTTGGCATCTATTATGGAATCCTTGGTGAGACCTTACTGATCATTTAGATCACACATTTTATGTGCCTTAGTTGTTTGTAGATTGTCTCTTTCAAGGTTCAAGCAATGATAAGGTGCCACATGTAGGTGGTAGTAGTTGTTGATCCTTGGTCTTGGAGAGTTTTTTTCGATAGTTTGAGGGTTTTTTTCCTATTGTTTGGTAAATTGATGTTGTTTTCTTTGCTGTCTATGCCTATATGAATTCGAGAACACTTCTCCCTATTGAGTGTTTCATGAATGTGTACTAACATTTTTATCGCTCTTCTATTGTGTTTGTGGAAAATTCTTTTCAAGTTTCATATTATGTGATATGAGGGGATAGTCTCCAACCTATGTTGATTGATAAATCCCTTCATGCTATGTTAGGTCCAACTTGGTTATCATGGTACCATTTTACCCGGGCTAGTTTGTGACACTGCTTTATCCCAAGTGGGAAATAGTTCCATTCATTATCCATAATCCATCAATCTAGGACAACATATTGGGGATAAGACATCAGATCCACTTCTTATAACACTACATACTATTGAGATTGTAACATTACATACTATGGGGGAGGAGAACACACAAAAGCCAAAAAATTGACTGAAGCATCATTGATTATTTATTTATAAACCAAGTTGAGATAAAAATATGAAAGTGAAACTATGACATGGAGTGAAGTGAATATTTTTCCACTGTTAAGAAATTTTTATTTGAAATCTATGTTATATAGTTGTCACAATTTTTATTGTTATGTTATTATAAAAACAAAATTATATAATTAGTTTATATAATTAATTATAATATATATTACTATTCTTTTTAATTAAAATTAAAAATATTAATTAACATAATTTTTGACAATATTTTATGTTATTAATCAAGAAAATTAATCACTAATAAGATATTACCACTATTATGAATTGGAGAAGAAAATTTTTAATTAAGTAATTATTTATTTTAAATAATTAATATTAAAACAATGAAAATTTTGGTTTCAAGGTGATGGAATTTTATATTAATTCATATTTTAATGTGGATGATATTTTGTCAGTATTTCATTGAATTATGATGATGTAGCTTGTCAGAATAATGTGAATCCTGATGATTCTGTGTGAGATAATCACCCAAGAAACATTGTTGTAGTGTGTACTAATGCGATAAACTATAATGTTTAAGTATTATAAAATATCTTATATAATATAATGTGTAATTAATTTAAAATAATTATTAAGAATTGTGTTTTTTCATTTTTAAATACTTATGTGAATATTCTACCTCAAAAAAGGAAAGAATATAAGAATTCACTCATCACCTATTTACAACTTCTAGAAACAATAATTTCATAGAAGATCAATGATTTATATAGTTATCATTATCAAATGTAGGTTTTCGATCGATGGAGTATGTCATTACTTGGTAAATTTATTTCCCCTCATGAGATCATAAATATAGGTCATGGTTATGGGATCTACATTACTCAAAGAAATTATTTTTCTAACATTGAATTGGAATTTATTTTATAGCCTTGTCTCAATGAGTAATTCAATTACAAATATGTGGATTAGGATCCATTTAATAAACTGGATTTTCATGAATTTTCATATACATAGTGATATTTCAATGATTGTTGGGTATTAATAAAATTTAATGCGGGGAATAAAATATCATGATAAGGTGATTCTTCTAGAAATAATATTGAGGAGGGACGTATCACTATCTGTATCAAGAATGATACACTGGTTTTCATTTTTTGAAATACTTGATTAAAGATTGAGATCAAGAAACTCCCTCATTTATAAATGAAATTTAATTTATTTTCACACTAAATCAAGAGTGGTCATATAAAATAATTATAAGACAACTATAAAAATATTGAATTCATTCTATCATAATGAAATTTTATAAAGAAATTTAACAATGGAAAAGTGAGTAAGTAAGGGGAATTTGTGGTAAATGAGTAACATTAAAGGTTATAAAAAATGCTCCAATTGGTGGAATAATATATATATCAATGTCAAAAAATATGGATTTTATTGATACCACTATTTCCTCCATTATTAATGTGGTAGTTGGATTTTTATAGTTGTGTTTATGTCCTCCCATCCTTGAATATTGATCATTATTGTCCTATTATGATGAAAAATGATCCCATGGACCCTCTTCCGATGTAATTTATATGTTTTGTGGATATTTTTTCCTTGATATGTAATGTTGAAGATGATAAGGTTCATTTTTATGAATAGTTTTATATGATATCTAGTGAATGTATATGAAAAATAAATAAGGTCTCTACAAAAATTTTATATCATCAATGTCAATTTACTTTTAGGATCCTTGTTTTCTATTTTTGGATATTTTAGCTTCATGGGGACTATTTAAGACATTGGATGATATGTATGTTTGACATAAGGATCACAAAGAGACTTCATTGGTTCATGCTCCTATATCTCTCATTACAAATATTATGACTATGGGTAAGTAGGGTTCCAGGAAAGCATCCAATTTTCATGATATTATATACCCACCGCCACTGTGAAATCTATTCCTATTTATGGAATTATGTATGGGATTGGGATAAAAATGAAGATGGTCAATATCGTTAGTTAAATGGAGGATGAAAGGAAAGATTCTATAATAATATAGATCACATTTTTTACCCTTATAGGGAATGACTGTTCATAATAAGGTCCATTATGGGATTTATTATTCTTATTCCATTAATAGTGATACTGTAATGACCTAAAAATTTATAAATGAAAATCCCTAATTGAATGAATAAATTCCTTATCAGGTAATGTTGTCATCAAAAGCAGATACCCTGCAATGGCTATTTTGGACAAATTATAAAATATACCTTGTCATATTTAAAAAAAATCATCCTAACTATTGATGATATGATAATTTTATAATTACCAAAAATATATATATATTTTAAGGGGTATGATAATGGTGAATTTTCATAGATAGAATGAGATATGGTCTCAATAATTGGGTTCATACAATATGAATCCTATTTATCACAACATCTACGAGAGAAAACATCACTATGTTTTTTCCTATGAAAATAGCATGGTTTAAATCAACAACTAAATAATGAATGAAAATATTTATAGAAGAAGTTCAGGACTATCATGATCATGACCAAAAACAAGTTTGTTGAACCATCCTAAGAAAGACCAGCCATAACACACCTCACATTTATTGAATTAGATTATGTAATAAGGTATTATATAAGTAGACATTAATTGTATGATTTTTATATGTTCCTCTTCAAGTGAATAATTATAATATTTTTCTCTTTTAATTATTAAATGTTTATTTGAGTTGATGAAAATTAGAATTTTGTATGGAGAAAACCATGTCATATTTTAGAAATTATACTGTCTAAATTGAAATAATATGTGATAAAAACCAGAAAATTAAAAAAAATTATTTTCATATAATGTTATCATTCAATAAAATTTATAATCTAATGATAATATAATCTATTTATGTCCAATATAATCCTTAAAAGTGTCAAAAAAATCATTGTTTTCCATTTTTTTTATATTTGATATATTTGAAATTAAAGTAATAATTCTCATATGTAGATAATTAATTTTAAAAACTAAATATTATTTTTAGAATTATAATCTCAACATTAAATAGTATTTAATTTTTCATAATTGTATAGATAACTGTATACTGGGAAAAAATTAATTTCTCTACAAATATAAAATATTTATTATTATATCCTAATAGCCAACAAATGATGTAATAAATAGAGTAAATTTAACAAATGGCTAAGAATGTGTTTCCTATGTTTAATAATGTTTTATTGACGTTATATGATATATTTTAAAAAACCTTGATGAATATTAAAAAATAGATATTATATTTTAAGGTTTTAAAATCATTTTTGATAAACATTACTCATTTTTTCATCACCAACAATATTATATTTGTTATTTATGTTCGTGAAATTATAAAATATTGAAGAATAATCTTTGGAAGAAAGAATGGGGAGATACAATAAGATTTTTTTTGGATATATTTATTTTATAATATATATTCCAAAACATATGTTCTGAATTTAATAAATAATTATATCAAGTTTTTTGATAAATACCAAAACATAATTCAATTATTATTATCTAAATACCTATTTATAATGAATTAACTCTCAACCTAAATCACAAAATTCATGTATTTATGTTCTAATTATCTTAAGGTTCTCCTCCCAAAACATTAGAAGCACCTTATCAAGGTATTGGATTTATCTCTCTTCATTTCCATTAAAGAATGTTCTTCATATTTTTTAATTTTAATCTAAATTTATTATGTTATTATGAATTTATATATATCCATTTAATATCCACGTTATGTTTAAATAATTAGAAATAATGTATACCCTTTAATTATAACCTTTTCCTAAATCATTACTGTGATGATGGGAGGGATCTCTCTCCCTTATTTTCCAGTCAAACACTGTCTTTGTTTTAAGACTTTTGAATATATTTTTTTTAATGTTTACCTAAATTAAAAAATATCGATATAATGTCCAATTAATGTTCAATTAATAAATTTTTTTATCCCACCTATTTATAACCTTTATCTAAGTCTTTAAAATGCTAATTTAATGGATATTCTCATCCTCCTCTTTATTCAATCACTTTATTTGTGTTATCCATTTTTATTTCCAATTTTTTATGATGGAATATATTTTTACATATCCCTTTTATTTTTTTATAACGTAAAAGTAACGAGATACCGTATCTCACTCTCATTAAACTCTACAATGAATCTTTATATACCCCTATTATTCAACTGAAATTATCCACTTATTTTTTATCCCAAATAATTGAGTTGGGACCAACCATCCCCATTTACACTCAAAGATATTCACATAGATCTACCTATCATTAATAGATAAGGTACATAATTTTATGTGAATGAAACACCGTAATAATGGTGTTTAAAGTGATTATTTTTTGCCTTATGTTGTATGAACTCTCTGGAAATAATGTATGTACATGCTTCGAATATGATGGGAAGGATATGAATTTTGTAACCCTCCATTGAATTGGGTAATATTTTTATCTCATTTGATACCTACTATGATTCCTGTGATATTAACCTAGGAACACATTTTTTTGGTGATAGGTCATCTTTCATTGAAATATATTTATGGTGTGATGTTTAATGTTTTTGTCTCCATCCTTATGTTTCCTTAATATTATCATCTTATACCATGAATTGATGTTCATGTTTATGATTATCACCATTATATGCGATCATGTTATGATTCTTGACTCCCATGTATTTATTTACATTAAGTGATTGTTTGGTTATTTCAATACTAGGATGTATAGATCACCCAATTTCTTATGTATATCCCCATTGTATTGCAATTATTAATAGGTGATTGAATGATTTTAAAATCTTGTTACGGATTTTTAAATAATGTTAATGTATCCATGTGTCAGGTTAATATTCTATTTATATAGCTTCCCCAAAAAACTATTTCTCTCGCTCTTACTGGATTGTATTATTTGTGTTTTTATGCAATGAGTCATCAATTAAATTTATAAAACACATTTTTGGTCATATTAAGTATCAGATGAAAGTCTTTGTATATTTTGGAATTAAGATTAGAAATCTATGGTGAAATAAATAAGAATAAAACCATACATTAGAATGAATCCCTAAATTTTATTAGAATACAGATTAATTGGTTTCCAATAAAAATCCTTATCAAGATTTTATAAGTGGATGTAGATATAAATATAATATACCTAGAAGTAATAACCATGAAAATGAATAATTGGTAATTTAGTCGATTGTCACCTATCTCATAATAAAAAGACTATGGTTCTCATGTTGTTTGAGACACTTATGATATATTGTTTTTTAAATTAACAAGATCTATATGAACCATTATAAAGGGAACATGATATCCCATAATTTGTTTCTAGTAAATATACCCTTGATAACATTGATTGAAACATAGAAATTTATAGTTTACGGAATGTATATAACATTGGAGTTATACCTTAAATATTCATAGTTTCCCATTTATATGATTTATGGTTTCAATATCCTAATCACTATGTGTTATTTGGTTGATATAAATGACTTGAACCAACAAAATAGTGAAATTTCATCAATTTATACATTTATGGATTCTAAATATCATATATGATTAAAGTTTAACACATTATTCCACTCCACACAATTTTATTATAACTATTCAAACACCACCTCAAAACATGGAAGTATAGCTATATGCGAAAATGGAAAATGGGTAAAATATTGAATCCAAAGAATATTACTCATCCACGATCGATGTTTTGGGATGAACATCCCTATTAATATTGATATACACTGTCTTGTAGAATTTGATGCAATTGTGGGTATCGTTATGATTTAAATATAATGATGCGACATAAATTTTCAAGGGAAGGAAACCAAAATTTATTTCATTAATAAATGTCATATTATATACAAGTGGAAGGAGGATGTTGAATCACTTTTGGTATAATAATTTATGCATGTATAGTATAGACTTACAGGCATGTATATCTTTTTCAAATGATTCATACTATGGAAAATATCATCCTTGATGATTTTTCCATTGTAAGGGAATATACTGATGTGTTTAATAAATAATTTTCTAATCTTCCTCCATGACATGTGGTTGAGTTATAAATTGAGTTTATACCCAAATAATTATCAATATACAATTATCCTTATATAATTTCCATTATTTAACATGTATAGATAATGATGAAACTATAAATAAAAATTGATAAATGGTTTATACACCCATGTGTGTCCATGTAGGGTGCATTTTTCCTTCTCCTGGTGAAGAAGGATGGGTCAATGAAACTTTTTATTGATTTTAATGAGAATAAATATATAATAGTATATAAAAATCATCATATTCCATGGATTTTTGGACTATTCAATCAACTACATGGGTGATGGTACTTCTCCATGGGGGATGTTTGATAGAGATATTATCTAGTCAAGGTGAATAATGAGGATATCCCCATGACTTTTTTACAATGTATGACAACTATTAGTTCATAGTGATGCCAATTATACTCAATAATTATTCATCAGTCATATGGACATGAGGAATAGTGTCCTTAGGGATTACCTTGAAATTTTTTTCAAGTCATTATATATGATATTCTACTCCACTCTTAAAGCAAGGAGGAACATTATCTTCATTTTAATTTTTTCGGAAGACATTGAAATATTATAAAATTCAATGTGATTTATAATAATGTTTAGTTTGGTATTTTGAAACTAACATATGTGTGGCATATTGCACCATCAAAGAGTTATTTTTGGATCCTTCAAAAATAGAATAAATTTAATTATAGAAGAGACCAAAACCTACTATGAAAATTTGTATCATCTATGGATTATGTTTTTACTATTGTCAATCTTTGAGAAACATTTTATGATTTTCAATCACATTAACAAAACTAAATCAGTTTGAAATGATGTTTTTATAAATATATGAGTGAAAATAGATATGAAAAGAGTTAAAAAGAGGTTAATCACTGCATCTAGGCTCGAGTTACCCACTAATGGGGAATGACTTTTGATCTACAACAATGTTGAAAAAATTGGATTTGTTGTTTAATCATTCAAGATATAAAATTGATAGATTATTACCCCCTATATTTAAATATCCATGTGCGTAAATACACTATACATAATCTATATTTATCTACACCAATTGTTTCCTTGATGATTCAATAACCTTATCTCTATTGGGAGAAAATTAAAAAATGAATGGATCATAAATGAATCATGTATATATTAACAAAAACAGATCTCAATTTTCAATATTTGAGGATGATATATATTTTCATTGTTTTGGATTTTTCAACATAATAACATTGTGGGATGGTAAACAAAGTGGTAAATGCTATGTGTAGAAAGGATCTTTCAATGTTATCCTTGATGAGAATCGAAAAGGATCCAGAAATATTAGACATGAAAAGGATGACCATGGGAGTAGTAAAAAATATTTATTATACCAATTTGAAATAACTTATCATAAATCAATTCTTGTTTGGAGCAAGGATTCTAAAAAGTTGATGAGGAGATACATAGAAATATATAGAATATTCTAGGGAATAACTTTACAAAAGTCAGCGTTATACACTGGAAATCAGATATGTGTCTTATAAATACCAGTTATAAAGATGGAGAAACTATATGTTGTGAATAGATCAACCTTTTATATTCATATAGAAAGAAATAATATATATTTGTTTTTTATCAAAAATAGTTGGTGTGATAAAATGTATAGATAAATTGAAAATTTTGTATCTCAATGCTTGGTATGCCAAAATGACTCGAATGAATGAAAAAAGTCTAAGGGTATGTTCTATCCATTTCCTATAAAAATATGTGAAAAGTTAGAACATAAGAATTTATTTCTTCATATGATAAACCAAGAAATATAAAAGAAATAATTCAATAAGTATGGTAGTTGATCATTATACAAATTTAGAACATTTACATTCCCCCACGGGAGAATTTACCCTTTTCTAACACGCCATGATATTCCTAATAGATGTGGTAAGACTACGTGGTGTGACACTATATAAAATATGTAACCAGGATATGAGGTTTACCAAATGGTTTTTTAGAATCCATTTGAAAAATCTGTATTCAGATATATGTTTCAGTATAACATATAATTCATAAAATGATGGATAGTCTAAAAGAACCATTCAAAATATAGAGGATATGTTGAGATCATGTTCAAATGATTTCCAAGGATGTTGGCAACATTAGCTTACCCTAGTGGAGTACTCATATATTAATTGTTTCAATTTTATCTTCAATATGGCACTTTATGAGGTCCTTTATGGGAATATTTGTTGGACTCCGACATGTTAGGATGACGTTGGAGAGAGAAAATTGTTGTGAACTAATCATAGATAAGAAATCATATATACGTTTCAAAAAATTCAGTGTCATATGAAATCCATACTGAGTGCACAGAAAACTAATTCATACTATTGTTAATGATATTCGGAGTTTCAGTTTTAAGATAAAGTGTTACATCATATATCTTAATGGAAGAATGTCATGTTATTTTGGAATATTGTAATTCTTATACCAAGATAGATTTCCCCTTTAAGATACATGATCATTTTGAAGATGTGTCTTATCAATAGGAACTCCCACACAACCTATCCCAAATATACGATGTGAGATATGTATCCCACATTGTGAAGTATATTCTGAACCCCTAAAATGTACTATATATATTGGCCATTCCATTAGATAATGATATATCATATGAGGAGTAGCCTATTAAGATCTTTGTCACAACCCATGATGGAGTTACGTAGATCTCGACACCAGACTCAACATGTGGCATGGCCCAAAGGGAATTCTCCTTCCCAATGGCTGGTAACTAGTTCCTAGGTATCAATAAAATGCCTTCGCAATGATATCACCAATTTATATAATCAGGAAAAATGAATAAAAATGAAAATCACAATAATAAATATGAAAATCTAAAATAGAAAAAAATCAAGTTCCAGGCATTCAATATTAAATGAAAAACCAAAAATACTACATAAAAAGTGAAATAACAAAACTTCCCAAAAACATCAATTTCACATTAGGAACAAAAAACTCAACACAACACCACTTTACCCGCAACAAGAGGAACTCTTGCAACTTGATCCACAATGACACGTCTTTCCATTACCTGGGTCATACATATTACAAAGCCTATATACACTCAATATTGAATGTAGAATGTGACCCTAATCCTAGAATGATTCCACCCAATAGAAAATATTACCTTCATCAACATTAATTGAAAAATTAACATTCATTCATTATAAAAAATCATTTGAAATATTTACAAGAAATTATTTTAAGAAAATCAAATTTAAGGAAACACATTCAATGTAACACATTTCCTCAAGGGAATACTACTAAAATTAACTTTTAAAGGAAACATTTAAAATGGAAAAATCTTCTATAATAAATATTAACTAATGAAAAATACACTCAATGTACACTATATGTCAATGGATGGAACCACATCACAAAACTCTCATGTCAAAAGAGAACACATTGGGTAAATCACTAAGGTTAATATAGCATATGTAGAGCATTAGGAACCTTGTACCGTAGTGAAACAAGGTCTCGTAACCATAATGGTTAGCATCCTCATGAACATGCCACTAGAGAGGATAAAAATTAAAAATTATAGTGGCATTCTGTCTCATCATTTCCCAGTAAGAACTGTAAGCATCTATCAGGCTATGTGACACTAGGAAAAGACACTTTTAAATAACTATCATACTAGTCCTAATATTCCCATCCAGATAACCAATAATCCATAGGTTTTCAAATTAATGTTCACATGCGACACATATCACCACTTTCACATACACATTCTATACATTATAAATTTATTGGTTAATCGTACTTACCAAAAATCAAAACCAATTTCTATTTTACACACACCAAAACCATATTCATATGTATGTAATACTTATTGTATAATTTTTGAACCCATTTTAAATTATCACAAGAAGGGAATATATTAAATTTAATCATTTTCATGGTCTAAGACCCTATCGAATTCACACATAAAACAACCCATTTCAAAACATTATTCCCATCATTTACAAAATTTATAATTTACTTTAAAAGTAATGAAATGAACACCAACTCACTAAAATAGTCAATTTCCATGATAAAACCCCATTTTAACAAGTTTACTCCTCATGTGCCTTTGATATAACAGTTTTTACCTTTCACATAATTATTAAAACACTTTGAAGAAGATCCATAATAAGGACATGTAAATAATAACCAATTTCTTTTGAAAATTCCATTTTTATCGCACAATCATTCCAAAACAAATTAAGAAGATATATAACACTAAATAATTTAATCATATGACACGTTTATAAACTCATTAATGCAAGAAAAATCATCTAAAATTTTGAACGAATGGAATGTCCTTCAATAACGGTAGAAAATTCTAAAAATTTGGGCAAAACCGCAACTACTCCACCATAAGACGCTAAAAAGAATGGTCCAATCCAAAAATTACTATATAAAACACTAATAATCAGGATTCAACCCTAAATAGACCACCGAACACGATAAGGATATGAGACCCAAAGAATTATAGAGGGAATCTCTCAAAAATAGAGAAATATAAGGGAGAAGGAACATATAGAATGATTTCTTGAAGGTTGTACACAAAAAAAACCAATTTAGGTGAGATAAAGTGTTCCATGGAATCTTAGAGGGAGTTACAGTTGCTAAAAATCTAAAATGGGGTGGAATAATATTGATTTATGGTTACATCCTGAGAGGAAACAAGGATCATCTTCAAATTTTTAATCACCTGGACAAGTAGAAAGTATTACCCATAGGGGATTCAAAGCATTTCAGAAATGGTGTTCCCCATACTATTCAAGAAAGACATGTCAAATGATTATCCTTTACATTTTTCAAACAATTTGGTTAGCCAGTAACCAAAATTTCCACTTTCCACACT
Source organism: Viscum album (assembly GCA_963277665.1). Lineage (NCBI taxonomy): Eukaryota > Viridiplantae > Streptophyta > Magnoliopsida > Santalales > Viscaceae > Viscum > Viscum album. Next base: position 1,424,746,429 of record OY728151.1, read on the forward strand.
ATTTCCTGGAGATGGGCACACAGTTGGAAAAACCATTCACCAATAGTGTGCCAACTCATGTATTCCCAAAAATGATAATTTCATTCCAAAAAATCTAGGATGAAACTATTGAATAACCTAATGACAAAATATAATCAATATACCACGCCAAATTTCAAAACCATCAACCAAAAATTAAGAAGAAAACTAGGATCCAATTTTTATCTAGAACAAAGGATTTGAATAAAAAATCACATGTGAAAATTCTCCCCATGATGAAAACATTTTCCCCCTGCAAATAAATTGCAATGTTTAATCTAAAAACAAAAATGGACACTCTTACACCCAATAAATTTCTTATCAACTACCTGAATGAGGATAAATGAAGAACACAACAAATGATGGAATAAATTCACAAGATTTGATGAGAGAAGCCAAAATGGACTCTTCATTATATGAATTCATCCTCGACAAGTCCATGACAACACTAGTTTATTGATCAATATAAAAAGGGATTCTCACAACCATATAACCAATCCTCATCATCCAAGAACACCACAGAAATTTTCAAATGAAACTGATATCTTTTATATGAAAAAAAGAACCCAACCCCCTTCTCGAAGAGTATAAAAAACACGAACAACATGTTTTTAGACATAATGATTCAATCAGGACTATTGGGAAATGTCAAAAATCCCTCATGTTTTTTCGGAAGATAACCTCTGAGAAAACAAATACCAACGAAACATTCGATGTTGTGATGCTTCATATATTGAAGAATATTATCAAAATAGAAGGCCAAAATACAATCCCCTCTATGAGAAACCAAATATAATCGGCCACCACAAAAATAAACCCCAATAAGACCCATAGTGGGTCTCCCCACCATTAGAACTAATCAACTTATAACCAACAAGATAAATTATATACTGAATGAAAACACTCAATATAAGGGGAAGGGAGGGGAACCAATGAAAGGAAAATTGAATCCAATTTAATGGGTTCATCTATGCATGGATATCCAATCATAATATTTCATTAAAAAAATAAGGACCATGGGAATTACTCTATGGTAATACTAACATGGTTTCTTCATCAAATACGAACTAACAATGATAAGGAAAACTACATAATGAACCCATAGACTTCCCGCATCCAAATGGAGGGGACCACATCTATGTCAAAGTTCCCCACACCCTCGATGGTTTGCTGACTATGTTCTTTCTTCACTCCAGGGACTATGGATTGAGCCCAGAAGTTTGAAGAAACTTCTATCTCATAGTCAGATGGGGAAAATCCTTGATATGTACCCCTAATTTTGGTTTAATGAGAGACCAAACAACACTCTATGTACAACCAAAATAGCACAACAAACCATGGAAGCCACATTCCATCAACATGGATCATTCACCAAGAAATGGGAATTAAATATGCACACACATCAAAAAATTTCCCCTTGAATAAGAAACAAGGAAATGAGAACACAAGAGAGACCCCTCCATTCAAAACAGAGAAATTCTAAATTCCCTATAGGAAACACTCTCCAGTTAAAATGGATTTTATCAAAAGTATCCATGTCACACACATTAATTTGAGAGGAATTATGAAACCAAAAAAACAATGAAAAAATGATTACAATCATGAAAGATTCACAAATGAAGGGACTTTAAACTGAGCTTCAAACTGCACACTATTTCTGTAAACGGACATGATGACTTCTTATGACCAAACCTTCCACATTGAAGGTGGAAATCTTCACCTTTAATGACCCAAACAATTTAGTAAAACTAAAGTATATTTCAGCATTCAACATCTACCCATTTTATTTGCAAGGATTCACATTATCATAAAATACAACATTATTCTACTATTGAAACTCATGAATAAAGTCTATTAGTTGATCAAATGGTGGGTTTTCCAATGGTGAACCACCAATGGTCACACTAAAATGTCTATATAAAATTCCTGGGTCACACACATGGAAACCAAAAGATGATGAACTTAATTAAGGCAGACCCATCAATGAGAATTCACCAGAAATAATCATCAAACGTATATGGACCAAATCAAAGGCTACCCAAACAATACTCAGAGGAATCCACCCACCACCACCACAAACCCGAAACTTCAACAAGGATTCAAACATGAAATAAATTTTAAATAGGAAATTTCTAAAACTAAAAGAAATCCTTAGGTAACATTCTGAAATCACAAGGAGACACGCATCACACAACTGTCGGTTTTATAGACATCACACCTTCTCTTAAAAGGTCTTTTTAAAATAAAACATGATTGGTGGTTTGTAAACATTACTAATGGAATTCCTGGGAGCCTCATACATAAATATTCTTATTCCACACTCGGAACCCATCATGTCGTGTCAATGTGGGAACTCATCGATTAGTTACATTAACATTACACATTCCCACATGTATCCTTGAATGTGGACACTCGTGGAATCAAAAAATGGCATAACAAAAAATTTCAACTTTTCAAGAAAAAATAGACCACCAATGTTTTAAACTTCTCAATTATTTTCCCATTTAAAAATATTTATAAAATTTGAAATGATCCTCAAAATAGAGTCACGAATTGTTTTCATGAATTACACATAGAACCACTTCATTCATTGTCTAAATAAAATTTCATATATTCATTCCATAAATCAAATATATCCCTTTTCAAAATATTTTCTACAACCAAATGATTGTCATTTCACAAAATCCCATATAATTAAAAACACATTTATGCTTACTTTAAACAAAATTTGAAAAAAAAGATGATTAATGCATTTTTTCTCAAACAAACCATTTCAATAACCCAAAAATTTTGATCATAGGGATCCAATATCGTTAAAATAATCCCTCTTTCACACAATCATGTTTTCATAAAAATCCACTTTTCTAAGGATCTCATCAAAATGATTATGAAAATCCATTTTCCACCGTCCCTAAAATAGTCCATTACTACTTTAGGATCTCATTATCACTATTTCAAAACAAGGACATTCAAAACCCATGATTATTCCAAAAAATTCACAAATGAAAAATAGTTTTGATGGGTGAAAATTCTATATTGTTGGTGGCCAACATCCAATTGAACCACTTTCATAGAGAGTATTCCTAGACCATGTCCCTAGCTCTACATGGCTTTCTCAGCCATGTGATTTCATTATGACCATTGGTCAATCTACCATTTCATTTCACAGGCAACAAACAACAATAAGAAACAAATAACCAAAATAAAACCCAACATCCCATGGGAACATGAGTCCCATCATGAGGCATGCTTAAAATCACCCTTATCATATCGATAACATCATTTCCATACAATCTTATCACTTTTCTACTGAATTTTTTATCCAAATAAAATAACCAAAAAGAGCTCTGGATTTGATACCATATTGTCATGAGCCAAGACGGAGTAACATATTACCCCTCACATGACTCATCCAATGGAATATCACAAAGAGCATTCCTCATCCCCATAGCATAAAATTAATATCTATGTTTCAATAATATGTAATGTATCGACCGGAGCTGCCAACTGAATAGTGCTATTAGGCCAGGTGCTAGTGGCCTTAGGTGCACCTCCTGGAACACCAAAGTCTACTGAATAAAAGAAAGAGATTAAACTAGTATAGTGGTGGGGGGATATACCATCCTAGGATAGATAATACACTGGTCCATGTATAATCATACCACATGTAGTGGAAATAAATTACTCAACAAACATGAACCAGACCCGCAAGGAGGAAGAATAATAATATCAAATAAATATTGGGGGTGGTATAGAAACAACTACAGTTGAAAGTAAATAGAATAGCATGCTAAACACCACTTGTAACACTACTAAAACACACAAGGAATATATTCATTAGAGGTCATACATGTCAATATACTAAGGGCGCACATTGATAGCCGTAATACATACATATAATAAGCATGTTGAAACTATAAGAAATCCAAACACAACTTCAGATGGTCACGACCTCAAGGTACCTTGCAATATCCATATGAAACTATACAAACATCCATATCCTGAATCAGTTACATTACCTGTATGTAAATCCATAATGTCTACACACGTCTTCAAGGGTCCATGTAGGGTTTGAGGTGAACCTCAATAGGATACCACGAAATGGTGTGTACTGGGAATAAGTGTTTAAGAATACAAACATTTCTATTCAAGGTAATTAGTATGATGTGATAAGAAAAACAACCTACAATAGTTCCCAATAGCCACCATGGAATGTAACTTACTTCGTCCAAGTCCCTGATCTCAATAGTTTTAGATATTTCTTGACCCATGGCCCAAGGTACCCATGTAGTCAAAAAAGCCTAGGTGAAACCTCTGGGTCCACCTCAATCACATAGCATGGAACCACGTTCCTCATGAAACCACGTGTATCAAAGTATTGAAATCATGAAATCATGCCAAATAATAGTATCTCAGTTCCAAACACCCCTACTCATAAGTTCACATCATCCCATAGTACGAAAACCAAAGGAACATAGATGTCTATCAAAAAATAAATATCCATGCACATGGCCTCAATCATGCAAGAATCATCCCCCAATGTGATATCCTCATCACTATACACTAAATGATCCTCACATTCCACATGGATTTCAATGTGTAGAACCCCCAAACCATTAATACCTAAACTGAATCCATCAGGGACCTATACCCACGTGATTGTTCAAACCAAATCATCATAGAGTCTTCCTATGTTCACATGACTCAATCAGTGCTTTGGCCATCACGGCTGATCGAAAATCACCAAAATAAGAACCCAATTTACACTATATATAACACCTCCTTCCTATAAGATCTTCTCGCTCTAATATGATGGTCAATCCATCCTATTATCATAGTCCATACCCAACTTGATAGTCACACTTCCTCAAATTCACTTCCACGATGCCGATTAACATGGTCAAAACCACTGACAAAAATCAAGGCCACACCCAACCAATGATTAATATCACTCAATCCCAATGGCCAAGTCATCCCATCATTAGTTCAAACCTAGCACAAACCCATGGGTGTAATCAAATGTATTCCCAAGCATTATATATATATTATCACATTAAAATACTTGTAATGAAGCAAAAAAGTTTAAACAGATTAAATTGAAGTAGCTATCAACTATAACATGAAATCCTTGAGGTCTTCAATCCCTTGTAATAGCTTAATAATGAAAAAAATTTCTTTATATATATATATATCATTTTGAATAATAAAATATCATTAATACCCATTTTAGATTCCCCGACCAAAACATTCTATAGTGAAATGATCTCTTTCCCAACCTCCCTCCATGGTAATAGGTATAGAGAGTGCGATGACATCCCAAATAGACTAATTATAAATTTAAAATTCTATAATAGGGTTCTTCTCAAATCCCATAGTTGCGCTAAAAATAAAAAACCCATATATTTTCAAGAAAAATCAAAAACAATGTATGCACCACCTACCTCGAACTCATGTGATTATCATCATCCAGCATTGGCCTCTAATTTTCCTAGAATAGGGTAGATCTATTTAACAGGCATTAACACTCAAGGACTAATAACATGTTCTAGATAAAAAATGATGAATAATAGATCATGTGGAATCCATATCATACTGATTAGGTTCCAATGAATCTGATGGTGTTTGAATTAGAGTTTGGTTGAAGGATCGGGAGGATATTCTTCTTTCTGCACTACTGTTCGAGAAACAAGCGGTGATCCCTATGCCCATTTAAAGAAAAATGAGGATACTACATTTAAAATAAAATAAAAATTACACGTTGTGCACATAAGAATACATGGTGTGTATGTGGATGTTTTTTTCCTCATTCCACTAACTTCCAATCCACTTCAGTAAATGTCCTACCGACAACAATATGTGGTGTTTATAGTTAGATACACATCATGTACTGGGATAATCCTTTCTTCCATTAAGAAATCCCTATACGTAATGTATGGAAATTAAACATCCACACATTAAATGGTATTTACTTGAGATTAAATAATGTGTAACCCTAAGACATGTCATGCAACAGGTTTCAGCCAGTACTTGGCATGTTTTTACTCTTTTTCTTATGTAAAGCCCCAAATAACACATACCTCAATGAAGGAAATGTGTTCTTAAAATCTTCATCCCTAAAATATATTCATACCTGAATTTACCTTCTTTATGTGGTGAAGAAACATTACATAAAACTTTTCCCCAAATCTCACATCAAACTATGGTCCCCCGACCAATTTCCAGACCGATGGTCCTCCTTGGATTCGTCGTCTCCAATGAACCTCATCAGGTTCTCCCGTTAAGCTTTTGACACCCAATAATATTCTATAAAACATTAGTGCCTATATAGAGCCCCTATAAATCATAACCGAATGAGGTCCTGCATATCACAGACGCTCAAAACAACCCAATTCCTTGCACCTCTATCAAAACTACATCATCGATTCCCCTTTTCCCAAGGAACCTCAAGTAAACTACATATAATAATGATCTATTGCCTCAAAAACTCATGTAACCCACATCCCTTGGATGCACTGATGTCCTAGGATCCCCAAAACATGCATCAAATGATCATACTAATGATAATAACCTCATATAACCCACATTCCATGGATTCCCAGATTCCCATGGAAACTCAAAACATGCATCCAATGTTTATAATGATGTCTAAGAACCTCATATATATTTATATAATCACTTACCATAGATGGTTCCAACCTGCTGAACAATGAATGGTCAGTTCATGTACATCATGTTCTCCCCATTCACAAAAAACAAATATGGATCAATCTTCCATTCAAAAATAATAGATATATAATAGCAACAAACATGGAATACCTATGACCATTATTAGCTCACCAGCCCACTAAGACCCTAAAAACTACATGGAATTCACCTTTCTTGAAACATGACTGCCTATGATTTTCCACTCTACTATGTTGCAAATTCCATCTACCACTGACCCCATGATTGGGTCACACATTCTCTTCCATGTCCTCTACATGAATTTGAACCTCGACTAACCTAACATGGTACCAATCCTAATCTTACACGAGATGCCACAATCCTTCTTGGTCCTCGATTTCTCTCTCTCTGAGTATTATTCATATAGAACCTTCCTTGATGACCAGCTTCTCCACATTCTCGGTACTCCTTTAGAGGAAAATCACACTGAGTTTTGACATGCCCGGGCTACCTGCGCAGAAATAAAACCATAACAGCTAGCTGGGTACTTGGCCTAACTACCATTCATGAACTCTTCCCAACCTCATTTCCTGCCATATGAACCATCACATGAATCTGTCGCCCAAAACTGGTGAGACATATCTATCATGTTAAATCCATCTATGATCAACCGATTCACCACCTCTACGAATAGGTCCAGCCTGCAGTTTCTTACCTGCGCCCATATGGAATTTCATAATCCATCATTTAGGTTCCACACCCTAGAGATTTAATTACATACCATACATGGTTAAAATAGAGAGAACTCAATGAAAATAGTTTCATAGTCTCTGACAGACATGTCACCCTTCTGAAGGATCAAGAACACCCGAGATCTGACTTCTGTCAGCATCTCCAGAATAAATTTCTCAATGAATGTATCCTAGATGTCCTTATAGGCGAGTACCTCTTGTCTACGATCCTAAAAATGCACAATGCATCATCCCATCACTGGCCTTATGAGCTTGTATGTTGCTAACCTGACCCTCCACCAATGAGGCATATCGAGCTTCTCATAGATCAAATGTCTTCTTTCTATCCATTGCATAGCTTCCTGTGGACCACCCTCACCCTAAAATGGCAGTGGGTTTTGGGGATAGAATTATCAATTAAGGTAATCCATATAGGGATTTGTTTCCTGGTCACCTCTATTGATCCCCTACAAAAAAATATACCAGATTAAATTAGAGCTTCTCATCGATCCATTGTCTGAATGTTGTAAAACCTAGCAGCTTCCCTACTGGCATTGGATCAAGAACCTAGTCCAGCCCCTAACCTTACACCTGTAACTCCTGATTTTCCTAACCCACAGGGGTATGAAACCAATCGTGCACTTTCATCACTGTATCACCACCTATATAACACTCCATCTAGCGATCTTGGAGGAACCTGGTGAATACCATAAAAGTGTAAGACATATCACACACACACACACACACACACACAGACACATATATATATATCATATTCAATGTTGATAGGTAAAGTAGTAAAAATTCAGGTAATAAAATATACCCTTAATATCCCCCATCACAACCATTCCCCATGGAATCCCGACATCAGGGACTCCATACCCACCCTCAAAATAATGCAATTATCACTATTCATCTATGCCATTCCTATCCTAACAAACATCATTTCCTCAATCTGATGACCTATTTTCCCAATCATAGTGATAAAAATCACCTCATTCAGAGTACATTCCTACTCCTATAAGATCTAGGACCATTTCCCATGCCAAATGATATTATATAAATATAAATCATGGAATATCAGATTTCCTAGAACAAGAAGTTCTTTCACATAATGGAATTTGATATTATTCACATGGAATTGACACATCAAGAGGAATACATGCATAAATGAAATTGAAATATCTTTAAACATATTATATAAATCTAATCAACCTTGAATTTCCTAATCAGGAAAAGGTCCCATTGTCCCTTACCGCACTAGGTCATGGGTCATATATAACAACCAAATAAACATCACAAACCCAGAAATCCACCAATGTGGAAACCATATAAGCTTTAATCTATTTAAACCCAATCAGTAATTCCCACCCAAGGTAACATGGTTTGTACCTCATACCTAGGGCTGCATGCACCCAAGCACAAGCTAGAAACTCGGTTCCAATATTCATATTATCTTTAGTATACCATATGCTAAATTGTAAACCAATAGAATAGAAAAGGTAGTATCATGATCATTATTAAATAGCCAAATTCTCTGAATAAATCCTTATTAAGAACCTCTTTGATACTACTTTGTAATGTCAATGCCCCGAATATCCACCCAAACAGCACAATAGGATAAGGTGCTACTGATCTTAGGCGCACCTCCCCAAACACCAAATGCCACATACATGACTTATTTTAATGTTAAATTTCATTTAATTTTCATTTATGATTTTTTTTGGGGTTTGTCAAGCTTTTATGGTGGAATGGGTGAGTTTTCATGAATTGGGCCAAACCGTGAGCCCAATTCCAGATTTAAAAATAATTTTTTTTTCTTTTATAACATTTTAAATTTTTTATATTTTTCACCTATTCAAGTTCCTAAATGGTGTACCCTGATATAGAAACACCACCATTGTAGTTTGGAGCCTTTAGAAAACCATAAACAAATTGTATATGGGTTTTTATTTAAGGGATTGGGCCTGCCCGAAAGGCCAATTCCAGTTTTAAAAATAAATTTTGTTTAATTAATAACTTATGCAATATTAAGGATTTTTCGGTGATGCCAAGGCTCAAAAACTCCCCTTGAACTCCGCCGCGCGTCCCATATCCTCCCACCCTCTTTGAATCTCATTTCCATCGTTGTTTAGGTCGAATCTTTTGAAGCCCTCACAATTCGGGCAGATTAATAAAGGTAATTTGTTTCCTTCATAAATCCTTCAATTCTCACTCTTTTTTTCCCATTAAAATTCCTAAATAGTCTCATAATCTTTGTTCGAACATCCCTTGAATGGTTGGATGTTTTCAGATTCAGATTCTGGTGGATTTTGGGTCGTTTTATTCATGATTGGTTTGAGTAAGTGTTTCTCTCTTCAATTTTTCATTCTCCTTAGGGTTTCCTCCCTCTTTCATTATGTTCTAAAATGTCCAGAAGTTAGGGTTCGATCCTAAGGTCTGATTTGGTATATTTTGGGTCAATTTTTGGTGGTCTAGGTATGTATTTATATTCCTTGTGGTGCGGCGGTGGTTTGCTTAAGGTTTCACACCAAGTTTTGAGGGTTTCGACTCAAAAGGTAGGTGATTCCATGTGTAGCCATTTTATGATGATTTAGATTGCATGGATTATTAATTTAGCATGTTTATAATCTGTTTTATTTGCTGTGAAAATAGTTTTGATGGAATTGGTTAAACATTTAATTTTTAGATGCATTATAGCTTGAAATTGGGTACTTTTCATGTGTGACTCTTGGGGTAATGTTTGGGTTTAGTTTATAACATATGAAAGTGATTTATTAGTCTTGAAAGGGGATGCCAATTCTGGTTTGTTAATTCCTTATTGTCATGTTGGCCTTGAATGTAGGTTTTTTAGTGAGTTTAAGGTGTAAATACATGTTGTACTTCTTGAAGATGATTTCTGAAAACGTGTGTTTTTCATGTGTATCTTTGTGGTATTATTTGATGTATATTTATAACATTTGGGGGTGGTTTAATAATTGTTTTAGGGCTGAAAAAATCTTTTTTGGATTGTTAATGGTATGATTTTGCTTTTAAATGATTGTTTTGAAATGGGTTTAATGTGGAAACAATGGTTATACCTCTTGGGTTTGTTTTATAAAAATTGAAAATGTTTTATTTGGTTAAACAATGTTGGGAAATGGTGTATATGTACTGTTTGGGTGAGTGTGTTCACCTAGTGTCGGTATTTTAATGGTAAAGTGGTGATTTAAGATGTTAAACATTTTTAGAATTTTTTATAAATTGTCGAAATGTTTTACTAAATTGTGTTTTGTGTGCGAAACACGAGTGTGAGATATTTCATGTGAGTTTATTTATAAAATGAATTTTGAAGGTGAGAAGGGTATTGTGTGACATGTGTGTGGGCTGTTATGTGAGTTGAATATCTTGTAATGGTTTTATAAAATTGTTTAATGTATTTGTGGAAGTGTTAAAGAAATGTGAAAAGTGTTGTAGGCAATTTGGAGTGAGATTGATTTCAAAATGCATTGGAATGAAAAGTGGAATTTTTGACTTGCATGATGTACATGGGGCTTTTTGGTTAATTTGTGTTGTGGAAGTGATATTTGCATTTGAAAACTATACTTCATGGATTGCTGAACTTGTTTTAGCACAAAGGGAAAACCCGGGTATCTAGGTGGGTGGACGTGTACTAGTATGCTAGTGAATCCGTGGGGTTTGGCCTCAGTTTCACTTTGCAAGATTGACACTTAAAACTCTAACTAAACTATGATGATGATGACTGGGGACCACTAGGTTATGGGTATGTTCCCTACTAGTGGCTCATGCACGAGAATGGATATTTGTGATGGTTACTCTCACCGAGATACGAGGTACCTGGGACCCACAACTAGCTAGTTCCTAGGGGTTATTTCCCATTGATTGTGCTCACTGGATACTTTGTTCTTACCGTCGGTATACGGTATGAGAGGCTGGAAAATTCAGTAGCTATTGTATTTATTTTAAATGTTTTTATTCTTTAAATTAGCCCACCTGAAAACTATTTTTATTTAATGTTGTATCTTTTAGAAATTTTAACTAGCATCTCATGTCTTTAAAAACATGCATGCTTTTCGCCATTAAATGTTTATCACATGGAATCTATTAGTGGTGGTATCCTACTGGGATTTCGCTCACACCCTACTTACACCTTTGGGTGTAAGTACATTTGCTTATTTTATGTCACATGTTTGGGTACAAGATTTATGCCATTGATTCAGGGTTTTAGTTGTCCATTGGGATACAGTGTCGTGGAGATAGCTTGAGGGCGGTGCCTCTTTCCTTGTGGAGGTTCTTGGGCTGTCCTTATTTGGTTATGTACCATTGTAATGGTATTTAAACATAGTTTTAACTTATGTATTTTATTTCTGAAATTTTTTAAAAGACGGTTTTAGTAAAAAAATCCAGATTTGTTCTATTGAGTTTGTTTGTAGTTTAATGTTTATAAAATCGGGTAAATCATTCCCAATCATCATGATATGGTACCCGGGCACTTGTGCCAGCCCGTGGGGATCGGTAACGCTACTTGGGTCATGTCACAAGTTGGTTTTGGTGCCGGTTTTGGTGGGGACCAGATTCAGTTCGTGACAAAATGGTATCAAAGGAGGTTCGCTCCATTTGAGTCATGTTATTTGGGAAATAGTTGGGATAATATAGAGTTATGATTGTTGGGACATGGAATTATGGTTATGGGTAGTGTTCTTGATCACCTCACCTCATTTAAGGATTCAATTCGCCAGGGGAAGTTGGGATTTGTATATGTCTTTTGGTTTTCTTGGTTTGATGATGATTAGGGGAAATGAAAAGAGAGTTGGGTTAATGGTCTCAATGAGCTCGCAGGGTCTGGAAAGCCATGTGGAGCTGGGGATATTCCCTAGAACACTCTCTGTGACAGTGAAGTGATTGGAATATGGCCGCCAACCATATGTCCAAGTCACCCACTGAAACTAGTTTCCTCTCGCATTGTCTTGTGTTCTTTAGTTTTGAAATCTTGGAACATTGGTTTTAAAGTAACTTGGTTTTAAGAAGTGTAATGTATTTGTGAAATGATTTTCAAATAAATATGGAATCGTATGATTTATGAAATTTTATAACTGAATATTCAGAATTATTTTGAAATGGAAAATGGTGTGATTACACCTCTTTTGAAGGATGAAACTGTATTGAAGTTGGTTTTGAAAAAGTGTTTCCAATAGAGTATTCTAAACAATCATAAGGTTTTTTAATGGGATGTGATGTTATAAAATTTATTTGAATAACACGAATGTGGGTTCTGTTATAAAAGTTTGTGTCTTTCTGAAAATTATAGTAATATTTGAATTGGGATTTGAAATCACGTGGTTAGCGGTTTTGAGGAAAAGGATGTGTTGGTTGACCATTTTGGTTTTGAAAAGTGGGAAGAATTTTTGTGTTAACCTTTGGTATTTACATTAGTGACCACATGAATGGGGTTATATGGGATGATGGATGGTTTATGGCACGACTGGATGAGTGCCGGGACGGATATGAGGAGGGTGTCTAGTGTGGCACAAAAACATGCATGTGTGAGGCCCATGGGGTACCATTGGTCGATACTCTTACCGCTGAACCGCTTGTTTTCAAAGAAATGGTTTTAAAGAAAAACATGATGTCTTGATGAATAGTTTTGGGATGGTTTGTATTATGGGTCTTTGAAGATGTTGTTTTTGTGGGATGTTTTTTTAGTCCAATAACCCCTCCTATTTGAACTGTGTTATGAGATTATGTCTGGTCGGTAAGCTAGGTAGAAGGACCGGTTAGTAGTCTCCTCTGAGATATATTTCAGGACACCTTTATGGTGGTTACCTTAATGTGTTTGGATCTGGTTTATGTTTTTTTTTGACCAATGGACCATCTTGGTTGGGTCCTTGGGTTCTCCCGTTGGATAAGGTACGCCCCCATTTAGGGTTAGTGCACAACTGAAGTGCAACCCGTATTGTTTCTCCATTGGAAAATCCTCCAGTTGATCAATATAAGGAATATTTTATAGATCATTGTTGATTAAGTCTACAACCATTCATTTAGTTGATTTTGAGATCCTCTTGTAGTGGGATAGTTCTTGTGGAACGTTGAAAGAGGCATTGGTTTCTTAAGTTTCATGATTCATCGAAGGTGGAAGTGTTCTTTGGTTGTTAGTGTGGATGAGTGTCATGATGGTGTCTAAGAGGGCCTCTGGGGTCTTCATAGTTTCCTTGAAGAAAGAGTGATTATTAAACCACCAATTTTGAGATTTTGGTCCTGATAGGATATTGTGTCCACTTTTTGGACTTCTCTATTGTTTAGGGACTTGGAATATGGTCATCTTCCATGTATTATTTCTATCAATCACAAGGGTCATGTTCGGTGACACATTGTGATGTTGTGTGCTCTTTTGACTATAAAGGTCAAGGTCACACTATCCTCTTAGGTTCTATGTTATGTTGGGAGTATGTATCACTTGGTAAAAACATCAAATCCTCTATCTTAGAGGACGATGTTTATACGTGTCCTGCCCTTCTATTGTTTCTCACCCAAAGAAACAAGGTGCGATGTGTGTGCTTATTCTGATCCCTTGTTTCAGTGAAATGTCTGGTTTTGGTAAAGTGAGTTATGGAGTGTGTTATGTCTTGATGAACCCATCAGGGTATGCGGTGTAGTTGTTTGTGGCACCGAAAGAAGAAGTCCAACATATGGGTTTCAATAGACAAACTGCGTGGCCAAATATGCTTCAATATTTTGAGCTCCAGCCATAGGTCCCGGAGAAAAGCTAGCGCGTAGTCATGGGAAACCCCAGTGTCGTTTAATCCCTTGTACAAAGTCCTATCCTCAGTATGAAAGATAGGAAGAGTTTAAACCTATGGTGTCATCATATTTCTTCTGTTGTTCCCGTTCTGTGGAAATAGGTGGAGGGTTTTGTACCCATGTCATCACACAATGTTATTCCCTCCCCATTTGGTTTCCATTGAGTCTTTAGAGAGTGGTTGGAAATTTGGCTAGACAAGTTGAGCACACGGTTTTCACATGGTTAGTTATTACCATGAACAAAAAAAATAACCATGCAGAGATAAGGATCCACATAGTTATCACACAGTATCTCAAACTGTGCAGACTAACCGTGTGATCGTCCCAACTCCTTAATTTTGGGGTCTTTTTGTGTCGGCCCATGCCGGTCGGTTAAGATGGTTGGTTCTTGTGGTGGGAAGACCCACCATGGGTATCATGAATATTATTTTGTAAATTTCTAATGGATGTATACCCCTTGTACTAGGGATTCTGTTTGGGCATTCCCCTATTAGTGTACTGATTCTGTCTCGGGAAAAAAAATTAAGTTGTCTCTTATGGTGGGGAGCCCATTTGTGTCTCTTCATACAAGTAACTCATGTTTTTCCTTGGTATTGTATGGGAAGTAGGTAATATCAATTGGAGATATCTAACTAATTATATCTTGCTTGAGTAAATGTTTGGATGGGATATCTCCCAATGCTTTAGTTAATGCTAGGTAAGTGTAACCTTGTTCGAAGTTGTTGTTCGTTTGGGTGAATTCCTTGAGTCTTGTTCGGATAGCGTTCGAGGAGTTTCATTTTGGGATAATGTATGAATGTGATTGATCATTTCAGTAATGTGGTGTAAGTTTGTTTTGTGAGATTAATCATTCCTTAATTGATCACTGGAGGTGTTTTGGCCCTTGGGGGCAATGCTTGGTAAATAATTACATCTTAGTTTATCGGTTGGGCATGGTTTTGGTATCTGGCCATGTGGTCGCTTTCCGGGGACGGAAAGTTTTCATGGTGGGGAGAATTGTCACATACATGACTTATTTTAAAGTTAAATTTCATTTAAATTTCATTTATTATTTGGTTTTGTGGTTTGTCAAGCTTTTATGGTGGAATAGGAGAGTTTTCATGAATTGGGCCAAACCGTGAGCCCAATTCCAGATTTAAAAATAAATTTTGTTTCTTTTATAAATTTTTCAATTTTTAATATTTTTCACCCATTAAAGTTCCTAAATGGTCTACCCTGATATAGAAACACCACCATTGTAGTTTGGATCCTTTAGAAAACCATAAACATGTTGTATATGGGTTTTTATTTAAGGGATTGGGCTGCCCGAAAGCCCAATTCCAGTTTTAAAAATAAATTTTGTTTAATTAATAACGTATCCAATATTAAGGATTTTTCGGTGATGCCAAGGCCCAAACACTCCCCTTGAACTCAGCCGAGCTTCCCATATCCTACCACACTCTTTTAAGCTCATTTGCATCGCGGTTTAGGTCGAATCTTTTGAAGCTCTCACATTTCGGGCAGATTAATAAAGGTAATTTGTTTCCTTCATAAATCCTTCAATTCTCACTCTTTTTTCCCCATTCAAATTCCTACATAGTCTCATAATCCTTGTTTGAACATCCCTCGAATGTTTGGATGTTTTCAGATTCAGATTCTAGGGGATTTTGGGTAGTTTTATTCATGATTGTTTTGAGTAAGTGTTTCTCTCTTCAATTTTTAATTCTCCTTAGGGTTTCCTCCCTCATTCATTATGTTCTAAAATGTACAGAAGTTAGGTTTAGATCCTAAGGTCTGATTTGGTATCTTTTGGGTCAATTTTTGGTGGTCTAGGTATGGATTTATATTCCTTGTGGTGCGGCGGTGGTGCGCTTAAGGTTTTGCACCAAGTTTTGAGGGTTTCGACTCAAAAGGTAGGTGATTACATGTGTATCCATTTTATGATGAGTTAGCTTGCATGGATTATTAATTTAGCATGTTTATAATCTTTTTTATGTGCTGTGAAAACAGTTTTGATGGATTTGGTTAAACATTTAATTTTTAGTTGCATTATAGTTTGAAATTGGGTACTTTTCATGTGTGACTCTTGGGGTAATGTTTGGGTTTAGTTTATAACATATGAAAGTGATTTATTAGTCTTGAAAGGGGATGCCAATTCTGGTTTGTTAATTACTTATTGTCATGTTGGCCTTGAAAGTAGGTTTTTTTTAATAAGTTTAATGTGTAAAAACCTGGTGTACTTCTTGAAGATGATTTATGAAAACGTGTGTTTTTCATGTGTTTCTTTGTGGTATTATTTGATGTATTTTTATAACATTTGGGGGTGGTTTAATAATTTTATTAGGGCTGAAAATTCTGTTTTGGATTGGTATTGGTATGATTTTGCTTTTAAATGAGGGTTTTTAAATGGGTTTAGTGTGCAAACAATGGTTATACCTCTTGGGTTTGTTTTATAAAAATTGCAAATTTTTTATTTGGTTAAACAAAGTTGGGAAATGGTGTATATATACTGTTTGGGTGAGTGTGTTCACCTAATGTGGGTTTTTAATGGTAAAGTGGTGATTTATGATGTTAAACATTTTTAAAATTTTTTATAAATTGTCGAAATGTTTTACTAAATTGTGTTTTGTGTGCGAAACAAGAGTGTGAGATATTTCATGTGAGTTTATTTATAAAATGAATTGTGAAGGTGAGAAGGGTATTGTGTGAAATGTGTGTGGGCTGTTATGTGAGTTGAATATCTTGTAATGGTTTTATAAAATTGTTTAATGGATTTTTGGAAGTGTTAATGAAATGTGAAAAGTGTTGTAGGCAATTTGGAGTGAGTTTGATTTCAAAATGCATTTGAATGAAAAGTGGAATTTTTGACTTGTGTGATGTACATGGGGCTGTTTAGTTAATTTGTGATGTGGATGTGATATTTTCATGTGAAAAATATAATTCTTGGATTGCTGAACTTGTTTGAGCACAAAGGGAAAACCCGGGTATCTAGGTGGGTGGACGTGTACTAGTATGCTACTGAATCCGTGGGGTTTGGCCTCAGTTTCACTTAGAAAGATTGACGCTTACAACTCTAACTAAACTATGATGATGATGATTGCGGACCACTTGGTTATGGGTATGTTCCCTACTAGTGGATCGTGCATGAGAATGGATATTTGTGATGGTTACTCTCACCGAGATACGAGGTACCTGGGACCCACAGCTATCTAGTGCCTAGGGGTTATTTCCCATTGATTGTGCTCACTGGATACTTTGTTCTTACCATCGGTATACGGTATGAGAGGCTGGAAAATTCAGTAGCTATGGTATTTATTTTAAATGTTTTTATTCTTTAAATTAGCGCACCTGAAAACTGTTTTTATTTAATGTTGCATCTTTTAGAAATTTTAACTAGCATCTCATGTCTTTGAAAACTTGCATGCTTTTCGCCATTAAATGTTTATCACATGGAATCTATTAGTGGTGGTATCCTACTGGGCTTTCACTCACACCCTACTTACACCTTTGGGTGTAAGTAGATTTTCTTATTTTATGTCACAGGTTTGGGTACAAGATTTATGCCATTGATTCAGGTTTTTAGTTGTCCATTGGGATACAGTGTCGTGGAGATAGCTTGAGGGCGGTGCCTCTTTCCTTGTGGAGGTTCTTGGTCTGTCCTTATTTGGTTATGTACCATTGTAATGTTCTTTAAACATAGTTTTAAATTATGTATTTCAGTTCTGAAATTTTGTAAAAGACGGTTTTAGTAAAAAAAATCCAGATTTTTTATATTGAGTTTGATTATAGTTTAATGTTTATAAAATCGGGTAAATCGTTCCCAATCATCATGATATGATCCCCGGGAACTTGTGCCAGCCCGTGGGGATCGGTAACACTCCTCGGGTAATGTCACAAGCTGGATTTGGTGCCAGTTTTGGCGGTGACCAGATTCAGTTCGTGACACCAAAGGTTGCTAACTAGGTGGGAAGGTATAAATAGGTATAGTGGGGAGGATAAAACCTTTAGGAATATATAATACACTAGTCAGAGTTTAATAATAACACATTAAGTGGACGAAAATGAATCAAAACACTCAAACTAGACCCGCAAGGCATTTGAAAATCAATATCAAATAAATAGAAGGAGAGATATAGAAGCTAATGTAGTAGAATGTGAACATAAATTTTGATAAACACCACTTGTAACCACTCATAAAACAAACAATAAATGCATCCATAGATGGTCATACATGTAAACATACAAATAGTTCCCCTGGTTAACCATAGTAGCTACATATAATAAGCATGGTGACGATTAATGAAAACTGAACCCAACACCAGAATTGTATGACCTCAAGGTCAATGGAAATATACATGGAAAAATGAACTACATCCTATCTCCTAAAGGTGATCCTTTACCCATACATAAATTAGTAGAGTATACACACATCCTGCAGGGCCCGTGTTAGGTGTAAGATAGATCTTAGTAAGATACATACCGAACATAATTGTTTAAGCATAAAAAAAATCTATGTATGGTAAAAAGTACGATGCGATAATAAACACAACATCCACTAGTGGTCAGAAGCAACCAAGTAGTGTCACCTAAATCCTCCAATGTTATGATATCAAAAGTAAAGATATTCCTTAACCAATGTCCCAAGGTACTCCCATAATCACAATTCCCTGGTTAAACCCCATGTTCCACCACAATCACATTACACGACACCACTTGCCTCCTAAAATCATGTGTCTCAAAGTACCAACATCCCGAAGGCACACCAAACAATAGTATCCCAGTTACAAGAACCCCTTCTCATAATATAACATCATTCCATGGCATGACTATTGGAGAAACAATGATTTATGTCCTAAAATAAATATACAGGCCCAAAAGAACAATCATGGGGAGACTCATCCCCCAATCTAATAGCCTTGTCATTATACACTGAATGATACACACAATCCATGTGGATTTCATTGGAAACCAGAAATACCTAAACTGAAACTATCTTGGTCCTCTACTGAAAAGAGTTGTCAAGAAACCTCATCAGAGAGTCATCTTGTGTGAACATGACTCAATCCACACTTTAGCCATCACAGGTGAGTGGAAATAACCAAAATAAGAACCCAAGACACGCCATATCTGACACCTCATGCCCCTACGACCATGCCACTCCAGCCCAATGGCCATGCCAAACTCGTATCCTAGGCCATTCCCAACTTGACAGTCATGTTGACCCAAACTAGCGTCCATGAAAACCAATCTCATGGACAAAAATACCCATGAAAATCTATTCCATTCCCATATAGTGATCAACTTCACTTAATCTTGATGGACATTCCATCCCAACCTTGAGTCAATCCCGGAACAACCCCAAGGGTGTCATCATATGTAATCCCATGAATTGTAAATTTTATCACATATAAACTCTTGTGAACAGGAAATTCAATTTAAAAGGATTGAATTCCACTAGATATCATCTATAACATGGAATAACTAAGGTATTTAATGCCTTTAAATAGATTAATTAAGCATAAACAATTTAAACATACAAGTATTAATTTAAAAAAATAATTTAAAACCATTTATGTACTCTCGGCTAAAATATCCCATGGAGCAACAACCTCTCACCCAACCTCGCTCCATCATAACTGGCATAGGGACTGACCAAGATATCCCAGTGGTCTAACAATCAATTTAATATTGTATAATTGGGCTCTTCTCAAAACCATCAATTTATCTAAAATGTTGCAACTCCCAAATGTTCTTGAAAACTCCAAACAAGGTATACACCACCAACATTGTACTACTATTTCTCTTCTCATCCAGAGTCAACCTCTAATTTGGCCTAGATGAGGGTAGATCTATTTAACTATGATAAATGCTCAATATTTGATAACTAGGTCTATAGAATAAATCACTTATAATAGTTTAAGAAGAACCAAGAGCTTAACAATTGGGTTCCAAAGCATTTAACAGTGCTCGAATCAGTGTTTGGACGAATGAGTGAGAGGAGATTCTTCCTATAGAACTCTTATTCGAGAACCAAGAAGTGACCCCACTATCCATCAAAAAAATCAATGCTACTACCCATTTTTTAAAAAATACACTATATGTACATGAGAACACACTTCATGCTTGTAGAGGGTTTTCTCTCCTTCCACTGACTTCATTTCCACATCACTAAATGTATTACCAACATTATTACACATTGAGTGTGGGTAAGTACAACGTGTGTACATGGATGATCGTATCATCCTTGTTAACATCACTACATCCCATATATTGGCATTACATGAACTCACATTACTCTACATGTTCTTGGGATTATGTGGTGTGTAACCAATAGCCATGTTGTGTGACTTGTTTTAGCCAATACTTTTCTTATTTTACAACTTTCACATAATCACAACCCAAAAAAAAAGAAACTCATACCTCAAAGGAAGAATTAGGTTCTTACCTAACATCCCATAGCAATGATTTCATCAAATTATATAAACATATACAACCAATAGAAATGAACATCAAAACAAAAAAATTACTAAATCAAAAAAAGGCACAACAATTTTCCAATTCGTGGTTTAAATATTTAAATAGAAAACCAAAAAATCCTACAACACAATATAAAACACAAAACATCCCAAAGTTTCCATGTGAAGTGATGAAATGCTTTCTCAATCCCCACCACTGTCACCTATAAAAAGAGGAACTCTTGAAAATGGACCCACCATTGAAAATCTTTCCATTACCTAGGTCATACATATAACAAAGTCTATATACACCCAATGGTGTATGTTCAGTGAGATCCAAAGACTTGTAGGATTCCACCCAAGAGAAAACATATCATTCTACAACATTAATTGACAAATTAACATGAACTATTCAGAAAAATTCCTTCAAATATTTTCATGAAATCATTTTAAAAAAATCCATTTTTTTGGGAAAAACTTTCAAATAAAACCATTTTGTCAAAAGAACACTTTATGATAAACTCTTAAATGTATAATTTCAAAAGGAAAATTCTACTAAGATAAATTTTTATTAATGTAATGTTCACTGAAGGTGTGCCGTTTGATTATGGATTACACGACATCACACCATTCTCATGTCACGAAAGGTCACCCCTTGTATATGCCCAAGGGTAATCTGGAAAAAGTGCAGCTCTAGGAACCTTGTTCCAAGGTAAAACGTGGTATAGTAACCAAAACCATCACCATCCTCATGAAAAATCCACTATAGTTCAAAAACATACAAATTTCTTGTGGCTTCCAATATCCTTATAGTTTTGTTAGTGTTGTATGCCTTAGTCATTCTTTGTGAAACTGGGACAAGCCACTTCTGAATCACTATAGTACTAGATCTAGCCTACCCACCTAGATACACATGATTCCCTTTATGATAAAATTCATCCTCACATTCCAATCATATCACCACTTTCACATAAACATTCCAGGAATTACAAATACACTGTTAAAAAACCATTTTCTTTAAACAATACCACTTTTCATTTTAGAAACAAAAAAACAATTTTAAAATTCATTGACTACTACCTGAATAATTCATGAACCCCATTGAAATTATCACAAGAAGGACATATAATATATTTCACCATTTTTGTGGTCCAATACCTCTCAAATTCACACATTAATAAAACCATTTCAAAACAAAATTCACTTAATTTCAAAAATTCAAAATTAACATTTAATGTAATATAACAAAAACAACACACCAAAATAGTCCATTTTCATTATAAAACCCACCTTCAACACATTTACACCAATAGTTCCTTAAAAAACACAATACCCACCTTTCACATAATTATGAAAACATTTTACAAAAAAACAAAATGAGAACATGTAAATAATAACCATTTTTTGAAATTCCCATTTTCATCACATAACCATGAAAAAACACATCCAAAAAAATTTATGAGCAGAGAAATCAATCATAGGATACATTAATAGAATCATGAAATAAATATGAAGTCATCTAAAAATTTTAAATCATGGAGTGATAAACCAAAATTTTAGAAACTTCTAGACACTTGTGCGAAACCAAAACTGCACCACCACAAGACCATAGGAATGTCCGACTGAAGAAAATGTCAAGATTGAACCATAATAATTAAAATTCAATCCAAATATTACAACCCATATGTAAAGACAAAACCCCAATTTCGTAGAGCTGATTCCATATTACATTACACTATAATGATTAAAATAATGTCACATCCTGAGGGAAAAAATAGTTTAGTATATATGTAAATCCATAAAAAATATGTTTAATATTACAACATGAAATGAAAAACAAAAAATAAGTTCCTTTGGGAACATCCACCACTATAATTTTATCCTTCAATGTCAATCATTATATACATGTTCATGTACTAGGGAAAATGTAACGTATGAATCGGTGAGAAAAAATGATTATTAAAGATAAAAATTACAGCGGAAGATAACATAAACATTAGGCCTGTTGAATAATTGAAAACACATGCCTTTAAAAATATACGTGTACGTAATATGTGGGAATATGAGATTAGTAAATATTTCAATAATAAAAAATAATAATGGTTTTTCCACTAGTTGAATAACCACATTAACTATGAAAATATAGCTTTATAGTGTGGGAAATTCATATGTTGTACATTCTAAAACATACTTTCAAGGCCTCATCCTAGAGTTCTAAAAATGATTAAGGCCTCAGAAAAACCATATCTCAAAAACGAGTATGACCTCAGCCAAGTCAATATCTATTTGTCTCATGAGACCTATAGATCCATCGAGAGGATATAGGGTGACCCCCCTATCACAGAATAATTATAATTAATTCCTAATTTAAAGGGTTCTAATCCAATAAAAATTATTCATTCATATTGAATCGAACGTATGAAATGTAAATGATTTTCCCTGAACATTAAGCCAAAAAACAAACAATTTAGATTAAATTGGTGAATGGATTTATATATAACATCTAT
Source organism: Viscum album (assembly GCA_963277665.1). Taxonomy (NCBI): domain Eukaryota; kingdom Viridiplantae; phylum Streptophyta; class Magnoliopsida; order Santalales; family Viscaceae; genus Viscum; species Viscum album. The sequence goes on from OY728151.1 coordinate 1,424,769,580, forward strand.
AGTAAAACTAACCATAATATGTTAAACTAAATATGTAATATTATATCATAATTATTAATCCAAATAATAAATAATAATTAATAGGATTGGTGAAATAGATGAATATACTCATATAAAATGATTGACTCATTCTCGAGATAAATACTGTTTTACTTTGAAATGAAGAGTTATTTTGGAAAAGACTTCATATAAAACCGGCAGTTAAGTAAGATGGTATTTTCATAATAAAATGAGTCATTTAAGAAACATAATGGTTTTCAAAATAAAATATGGAATTCCCTTGATAATTGGTATAAATTTGAGAAACTTCCTCGAATAGGGATTGTATTTTGAAAAAAAAGTATTGTTGCTTTTAAAATGTGTAAATCCACATAAAATAAATAAGGAATATGGTTGTAAATAACAAATATAATACCAAAAAAAAATTTATTAGGAGTACATGGTAATACATAAGAATTAAATTGAGCTCAGTAGACAATAAAAGTAACATAAATGAAATTAGAGGTTCGGGTGGAAAACCCTTAGCTTAAGTCTGAAGGTGTTCCTCACATGATCATAGTGACCAACATAATAAAATTTAGGTCTATAAATTAATGATTTATGAGCCTAAAATTCTTTAAATATATTTATTGTACCTTATTGGTTTCATTTATGGAATTTTGGTGGGTGAATAGATTAAATTTCATTATTTGGGAGCATATTCTTCCTTGTTTTTGATGATTTGTTTAATTATATTCATGTACGAATAAACATGTAGAATTAAATGGTTCTCCTGAAAGGAAGATTTATGTTTCATGTAATCAACCCGGAAATTTTATGGTTATAAAATTAATTTTTTTTATTGGGAGTGATGATTAATCATTATATAAAACATTAATAATAATTGTTTGGGTCAATTGGTTGTTTTTTTATCAAAACTAACTCAGTTTGATTTAAAAATTAATATGATGTGTATAAAAGGATTATAGAACCTTAAATAATTTATAATAAATATATTATAGATTTCTTCAACCATAAAAATATTTTAATGTCCATAATTGAATACATTAATAGAAATTGAAAACCCGTCATCCTTGAATGAGATAAATTAACGCATCTCGGGTGGTGTTCTCATTACTATTATAAATGAAGGGGAAAGGAGGGATGTTGAATAATTATTATTTTATAATATAAAAAATTCAATTACATGTTTTGTACTGGATTCATAACAATATTTGGATGAATGGAGGTGAGGAATGTAAATAATTTAAGATGAAATAAATGAAATGCAATGAGGAATTTACCTCTTGAAGTATTCTTCCTTGAGTGTCTCTTTAGTGTAAAGGTTTTGGTATTTTTAGAGACCAAGGGAAGTTACAAATGGGGGAGGAGCATGTTAAGATATTTTAGTTTAATTTATATATGTTAAAAAGCATTATAGTTGTTACGAAGATTTGTATTTAGGGGGGTTATATGGGAGGAGAGGATGGTTTTCCCATTATTATACTCATTATTTTATTATTTTCCCATAGACAACCAATATTATTTATTAATGTGAATCATACTTTTAATAATTTCATGTGTGTTCAAACGAAAATTTCTTACATCAACCATGATGCTTTGAATATTGTATTTAATTGATCATGTATATATATGCTAAATTATTGAATTTTACTATTCAACAAAAATTCATGTATTTTATAAAAATCCCAAAAATTTACCCCAACCATTTTTCAACGTATATAATTAAAAAATGAACTCCATTTTTAAAAAAATAATTTTATAAATATGATTAATATAATTTTTACATAAAATCATAATTTATTCAAAAAATAAAAATTCTAAAACTACAATTCTTTTATACATCACATTGAAAAATTAATCCAGATATCATTATATTATAACCATGACTCAATAAAATAACAATATGATTTAATATTCATAAGGGTAATATTACTATTTATATTAATATTTCTATGGGTATGTTACTATTCCCCAAAAATCAGGTTTTTCTTATCAGACTCTAAATATCCTACTAAACGGAACTGTGTATATCAGTTTTTCGAATATCAAATCACAGAGGTTGAAATATTATGTTTACTGGATAGATTATATCAAAGTGGTGTTTGGTAGAGACTTAGTGTTTCATGCATTCAATATTAAAATTATTTTTAGAATCATGGGGTGTTACATTGTCCCCTCCTTAGAAAAATTTCATCCTCCAAATTAACAATATGTTACCTCAAGAAAAGATTGTTGTTGTTCTTCATCATTAGATCCTTAGGCTCCCATATTACATTTTCTATTTTATGATTTTTCCAATGTATCATTACCAGTTGAGTCGTCTGATTCCTAAACACATGTTCTTCAGTTTCTTCGATCTGGATAGGCTCTTCACAGTAAGAGAGGTGAGGTTCCAATTCTATACATTCCAATGTGAGGTCATGTGTGGGGTCTGGAATGTACTTTCACAGCAATGAGACATGGAACACATTATGTAATTTCAAAAGACTGTGTGGAATAGCCAATCGTTTTTCAGAAACTCCAATTCTCTAAAGAATTTAAAAAGAGACTTTGTACCTAGGGATTTGTTTCCCTTTCATCCCAAATCGTATAACACACTTCCATGGATATACTTTTATGATAATGTGATCTCCCACTTGAATGTAAAAATCCTTCATTTGATTATCAACATTACATTTTTGTCATCTTTGATTATATTTGATATGGCCTAAAATAGTATTTACCATCATTGTTGTTTCCTCTACAAGTTCTAGGCCCAAAAACTTCCTTTCCCCACGTTCATCCCAAAAAGTTGGTGTACTACATCTCTTTCCATATAACGGTTTATATAGTTCCATTTGAATACATGAATGGAATATATTTTTATTGGAAAACTCCATTAAATGTAAATATTGATCTCAAATACATTTAGAGTCTACTGAACATGATTTTATCATTTCCTCAAAGTTTTGGATCATCCTTTTTGATTTCCTATCAGTTTTTGGGTGATCATCAGTACTCAATCAAGGCATAATATCTGTAGATTTTTTACGACATTTCCAGAATTTTGATGTAAATCATGGACCACGATCAGAATGAATTGAGGGAGGTATTTCATGATGGCTCACAACATCATTGATATAGAGTCATGTTAGGTGCTCTAATGGAAAATCTTCTTTTATAGTGTCGAAATGTGCAGATTTCGTATGTCGATCAAAAACTATCCATATTGCATAGTTCTTTCTCAGAGTTTTGGGTAATCCAGGGAAAAAATACTTGGTAATGTAATCATGTTTCTATGTAGGAATATGTATAGGTTTATGAAATCTCTAGGATGATGTCATTTGGACTTTGCTTTTTGACACCCTAAACATCATGATACATAATCAAAAATTTCTCTCTTAATATTATCCTACTATAAATGTTCTTTCAAATATCAATACATTTTATTGCTACTAGGGTGTATAGTGAAAATTGAGATATGATCATCATCCAATAACTCCCTATTTAGCTTCAGTATAAAGGGAACACATAGCCTCTTCCCAAATTTCATAATTCTATCTTCACATATGATGTCATTCAACTTCCCATCATTCACAACATTAATTTTCTTTTGATGATTCTTGTCATGATATTATGTAGATTTAATTATTACCCATAATGATGGATTGGAAACCATTTAAAAAATTAGTGATGTTTCCCTTTATTTGGTAATTCCCATATCCATCCTCACTAGATCCATGCACAAACAATCCTTATCAATCCACATTTTATTGAGAAACCAATGACCCTTACTTCTCAATGCATCATATACCTTCTTTTATTTTCCTGGGTTGTAGTGTATGGAACAATCATAATCCTTGAGTAGTTCAAGCCATCACCTTTTCATCATGTTGATTTCATTGTTTGAGAATATATATTTTAGACTCTTATGATCCATATATATCTCCTAGTTTTCTCCATTGAGATAATATCTCTATATATTCATTGAAATGATTATTTCTACTAAACTCAAGATAATGAGTAGGATAGTATTATTCCTGAATTTGTAATTGCCTTGATTCATAGGAAATAACTCTTTCATTTAGCATAATGAGAAAACAAATTCCTTTCTTTGATGCATCACTATAGATTAAAAACCATCATTCCCTAATGGTACTGTTTGGATTTTTGAATTCACTAATCTAAAATTCAAATCATCGAACGATTCCAGACCTTATTTTTCCCATGAGAACATATCCCCTTTATGTGTAATCTGGGTTATTGGGATGGCTAAACAGGGGATGTTCTGAATGAAATGTCAATAATAACCTGCTAAACAGATAAAACTACATACCTCAATTATGTCTGTTGGAGTAGTCCATTCTTGTCAAGACTTCTTGTTCACAAGATCAATAGATATTACATCATTAGAGACAATGTGGGAAAAAATGAAACTGATTGAAGCCAAAATTCACACTTGCTAAATTTCCAATATAATTCATATATTTTATGAGTCTACAGAATAGAGTGTAATTTATTTTTATTATCTTCATAGATTTTGGATTATACATAGATATCATTAATAAATACAACAAAAAATTCATCAAGATATTTCTTGAAAAATCTATTAAAAAGATCCATGAAAACATAGGGTAAATTAGTCAGTCCAAAAGGCATCACTATAAACTCTTAATTCCAATACCTTGTTCAAAATGTTGTCTTTGGAATATCTTCCTTTCTCACATGAAACTAAGTATATTCAAATCGAATATCATTCATTGAAAAATATTGGGCTCTATGATATATATTAATTAAATAATCAATGTGTGGTATGAGATTCTTGTTCATTATTGTTATAGAATTGATCTCCTCATAGTCAATGGACAATCTCATAGATCCATCTATCTACTTAACAAATATAACATGGTATCCCCATATAGAAATTCAAGGGATAATAAATCCTTTATCATTGAATTAATCTAGTTGGTCTTTCAGATCAAATAATTCCATAGTGGAAATTCAATAAGGGTTCATTGATATGGGCCTTGAATCAGAAATTCAGTCAATAGAAAACTCAATTTCTCACTTTAGAGGGTGTCCAAGTAAATCCTCTAGAAACAAATCAATATATTTTTCACAATAGGTACGTCCTCTATTTGAACATTCCATTCCAAACCAATAGTTATTTCATACCCTTCCTCCTTGATAATTTATTTCAATAGTGAAACTGGGGGTGATTATAGATGATAATTAGATGGTGATTTTTCATCTATAAAGATAAGTCACTCAACATCGTCCTTGGAAATTTTAACCACCATCTTCATAAAAAAATTCGCATAATGGTTTGGAAGAAAAAAATACTAAGTATTATATCAATGTGAATCATGGGTATGATAATATAATCATTAGATAAATCAAATTTATATACCATATTGGGGACTTCCTGATACAACATTGTTGTAATGATACATTCTTTGGGAGTTTTTACAAACTAATAACTTATGAAATAAAATTTGGAATATCTAATTTTCTTGAAAAAATTGAATGATATGAAATAATGTGATGATCAAGAATCAAATAAAGCATTAGTTTATTTTGAAGAAACAATTAAATTTCATTACACCTCATCCTTATGAACATCAATATTATTAGTCATGATTGTATAAGTTTTTCTTTGATCACTTGGCCTTTTTTAAGTAACATTACTTTTAGGATTTGGAAAATAATTATAATAGTTTTCCATATCCATAAAATTATATTATTGAACATTGATAGCTTCTTTATTCTCCTTACAGACATAAACCTGAGGTCATTTTTTGTCCACACTTGTTGCACACCACTTTTCCTTTTTGGTAGGCACTATGGTGTTTCCTTCTACAATTATCAAAGGGGGGAATGTCAACTCTTCTCTTCTTCCCCATTTCCATATTTCATTTTCCCTAGTTTCCAGAAACCCTCTTATTCTCTTTATTTTGTTTAAAGGAATACAACTTAGAGAACTACTTTTCCATAATGATAGCACATGAGACTATATCTTTATATGATGAGAATGTTTGGTCGACCAACGCCGTCTAGAGGAATGGATTTAGGCCATCAAATAATATTTCAATCATTCTCATTGGTTTAGGGATATAGTCCATATCATCCCTTGGTACACTAGTGATGTTGGCTTCACACATCACAAAATTATTATCTTTCTATGGCCTCAAATTCAAAAATGATCATTCCATATCAGCTCTCTATTCATGAGGAAAGTTTTTCAATAAGAAATGTTCTTTAAATTCTCTCTATTCCATGTTTTCTATAGATTGCTCCTCCTTTTTGTTTTGAATTTGTGACCTCAATTGATCAGCATCTCGCAACAGACGATAAACGGAAATGACAACCATCTCCAATTCGTTACTTCCCAAGATGAGAAATAACATCTCAAAGGATCTCATCCACTGCTACACTACTAATTGGATTGTATCCCCATTAAATTATGGAAGGTATTATAACATAAAGCAATATAACATAGCTCCACCTTATTTTGGATCCACATGATCCAAATGGGTATGGTTAATATTTATAAACTGGGTATGTTTTCCCATTATATTTATAAGTTTCCTAGCACTAGTCATAGCTCAGGATTTAACCTCATTATCTTGCACCGGAGAGAAATCCCTTTATGGGATACATGCGTTCATGAAGTTTCCATTCCATCCACTAGACTCTATTTATAAATAATGGAATACACTATATTAGGTTAGGAATCATAATGTATAATCTCAACATAGAAAAATATATATCATAAATTGAAATCCAATGCATGGCTAATCCCAAAATCATAAACATTGTTTGTTTGAGGAATAATTTACATTTAAATCCATCGTAATGTATTTTATATAAAATTTTATTTATATTAAGAATCTCCCTTAGTATTGTTAAATCATAGGTACAGTAAGTTCTGTTTTCATGTACTATGATACCCTAGGTCATGTCCCAAACTCGTAATAAGAGTTTTCACTCCTTGGTACATCTTGTCTAGAACTATGTCAACTTGTAGTATCAAGATAGAGATTTATTTGATACAGTGATCCATATAATATATTTCATACTAAAATACTAGGTTTTTATTGTATTTTTATCCTTAAATACTATATTATGGGTTTGTTCTCAAATCTATGTTTTCTTATTCTAGTTTCTCTATATTCTACCAAAATTCCTCTAAGTCCACCGGTAAATAATTGAGCCTAGTTTCCCAAAGCTGGTGTCGTATTAAATTAAATTATAATTATTAAAATAATGTCATATCCATATGGAAATAATAGTTGAGTATATTTTGAAAAATAGATACATACATAAGTTCAAAATTAGAACATTAAATGAAAAACAACAAATATGTTTCTTTGGGAAAATGCATCAATTTAAGTTTAACCTTTCAAGACAATCATAATATACCACTTCATGTCCTAGGAAAAATGAAACACCAAAAGGGGTATTAGATGCTCAGTAAGTATAATAATTATTATGAAAGATAACATAAACATTTGGAATGGTGAATAATTGAAAACACATGCCTTTAAATATAAACATGAACATAATATTGCAGGAATATGTGTTTGTTAAATACATCCATAATAAAAAGTAGAAATGGGTATTCTACAAATCGAATATCCACATTTACTATGAATTTATAGCTTCATATTGAGGTAAATTCATATTCCAAACATTTTGAAACATAACATCAATGACTCGGCCAGGACATCTAAATTTTTTTAAGGTCTCCGCCAATACCATATCTCACAAATGGGCAAGGCCTCGACCAAGTCCATATCTATTTGTGTCATGAGATATAATGATGCATTGATGGGATATATCTTGGCCCACTAGTCACATAATAAGTCCAATTCATTCCTCATACGAATGGTGATAATCATAAACAACATATATATTCCTAATGAAACTAACAAATGAAATATATAAAACATTCCCCCCACATTAAACATAAAAAACTATCCATTCGATGTAAATTGGTGAATGGATTTAAGATAGAAAATCAGCAGTCCAACTAATCATAAACAATTCAATTAAATACAGTATATGATATTATAATGATTAATATTAATAATAAATAAGTATCCATTGTAGTATTGATATATATTAAGATACTTCTATACAATTATTGATTAATTCTTGAGATAAATACTCTTTTACTTTAAAAACAAGAGTTCTTTTAGAAAAGTATTTGAATATAACCATAAGTGAAGTTAGATTGTATTTTAATAATTAAATGAGTTATTTTAGAATGTTAATATTTTCTAATGTATATAATATAGTTCCCTTGAATATAGGTATGAATTTTAGCCACTTCCTTGAATGAACTTGTATTTTGGAATGAATTTTGAAAGATCCCATTAAAACATGTTACTAACCATAAAATAAAGAAGTATTATAGTTGGTAATAATATATAAAAAAACTGCACATATTTTATTAGAAGTACATATTAATACATAATTATTTCATTGAGGTAAGTGTAAAATAAAAGTAACATGAATGAAAATTGAGGTTTGGGTGGAAAACCCTTACCTTAAGTCCAAAGGTTTTCCTCACATGATCATAAGGACATGAATAATAACATATAGGTTCATAAATTAATGATTTCAGAACATAATCTACATTTATTTGATTTAGTATAACCTTATTAGGTTCATTCAAGACATTTTTATGGGTTATGTTATTAAATTTCATTATTTGGGAGTGTTTTCTTCCTTGGATTCCAAGATCAGTTTACTTTTATTCATGTATGCATAAACATGTAGAATGAGATAGTTGTCCAAAATAAATGAATTAATTTATTATTGAACAACTATAATATTACATGGTTATAAAATTCTTTTCGATATTGTTAGTGAATACGAATCATTATACAAAACATTAATGGAAATTATTTAAGTTAATTAGCAGTTTTTTGATCACAACAAACTCCTTTTGATATATAAATAAATATCAAGTGTAAAAAGGATTCCAAAAGCTTAAATAACATATAATTCCTATATTATATTCTGGTTCAATCATTAAAATGTTTACATGTCCAGAATTGAAAACAATAATATAAATTGAAAACACATCATCCTTGAATGTGATAAATTATCACATCTCGGCTTGTGATTTCATTTCTAGAATAAATGAAGGGGAAATGATGGCTGATGAAGATTTATTTCTTAATCATAACAACATTCCATAATAATTAATGTACTAGAGTCATTACAACCTTTGGATTAATTGAGGTGAAGAATGAAAAGGATTTAACATGAAATAAAATACATGCAAATAGGAATTTACCTTTTGATGTAATCTTCCATGAGAGTAACTTTAAGGGAGTGGTTTTGGACTTTTTATGAGAAAAAGGGATACTGAACGTGAGGGGTAGCTTGGAAGGATATATGAATAGAACGTTGACTAGGAACAAGGAAAGATATTATTGAAGAGAATAGAGAGTGGGGTCGGGATTATAGTGGAGGAGAGGACGGTCTCTCCATTTTCTTAAACATTATTTTGTTATTTTTCCTAATACAACCAATAATGTTTATTAATGTTTCTGATAATAGTAATAAGTTCATTTAATTTTGAAAAGTGTGTCCTTACATCATCTATAATTCTAGGAACAGTGAATTTAAATGGTAATGTATATATACGGTAATTTAACGTATTTGACTATTCATCAAAAAGTCGAGTATTTCAAACAAATCCAAAAAATTAACCCTAACCAATGAACTAAATTTTTTTAAAAAAAATTTAAAAAAATTATAAATATAATTTTTATATAAAATCAAAATTTATTCCAAAAATATAAATTTTAAAACTATAATTAGTTTTATATCACATAGAAAAATTAATCAAGGTCACATTATCTTATAACCATGAGAAAAAACTAATAATATGATCTACTTTTAATAATGGGAATATTACTATTCATATTACTATTCATATTACTATTAATATGGGTACATTACTATTGAACCAAAAATATGTTTATCTTATCAGAATATAAATATCCAATTGAACGCAACCGCCTTGGTTAGTTTTTCAAATTACAAATCATAGAGGTGGAAAAATTATATTTAAATGTTAGGTTGTAAAAAATTGGAGTTTTGATGTGACATAGTGTTTCATGCATTCAATATTAAATTTATGTGCAAAATCCCGGGTTGATACACCAACAGGTTGGAGAAGAAAAACCCCAATAAGGAAGGTGAGAAACCATTGAAAAGTGGGGAAATCAAGGTATATGGAAATTTTCATATGGTTTCTTGAAGGATCAATTGAAAAACCCACCAAAGGTGGGTTGGATCCCAAGAGGTCCAATGAGGCTTAGAGGGATCACCCATTACTGCAAATCCCAAATGTGGTAGAGTGTGGGTGGTTTACAATTAAATACTGGGAGGACCCAATGTTTTCTTTCGGACTTTTAATTACCTAGAAAAGACACATGGTTATCCTACATAGTTTATAGACAATTCGGTAACCATGCAGTTAGCATGTATAAAAAAATGTCCATAGGCCATACGATTTCCGTGAGAAGGGATCATGGATTAAAAATACATATTCCAATCGCACTCCACCTACTTCATTCCAAAAGACATTCCTTTTTACGCAAAAACTCAAATAGGAAACTAATGAATAACCCAAGAACCAAAGATAAAATATATACCCTACTAAAATTCAAACACGTCACACCTAAAACTCGAGAGAGTGAAATGTGAGCCAAATTTGACCTGGAAAAATGGAAACTGAAAACATCATAGGTATGGAAATGATAGATTATTAAAAGAATGATCTATAAAAAATGGGATCTCTCCTAGTATAACTGTTGTGGTGGAACAAAAATTTTGAGGAAGAAACATGGGAAGATGATGAAGAAATGAAATAGAAGAACCCTTATCTATATTGGGGTAGAAAATAAAATATAGGAGGTGAAATTTATACATGGGGAATAATTCATTAAAAAGAAATTTTATAAAAGAAATTATTTTTTGAATGAATAAATTCCATTTAATTTGATGTATTTATGGAATCCACATTCACTAAATTAGCTATTTTTTGGAAATTATAAAATATAGCCTATTAGATTTAGAATAAAATCAATAATATTAATTTTTGATAATTTAGTTTTTAGTGTGTGACTGCTAATATTAGTATATATTAAGGGTTATAATAATGTAAAATCTACTTAGCTGGAAGGATCGATGACCTTGACTAGTAGGGTTGTACCATATGAATCTCATTTATCCGATAATACAAGGGAGTTGAAATCAATATGATTTTCCCTAGACTAAGACTATCATATAATAAAACAAATGAATCATAAAAAAAATTATGTATCGGATATGTTCATGATTATTTATATAATGGACCAGACCAAGTTTTCTAAACCACCAAAATTGGAACCCCCACCATTGCACACCTTACCCTTAGGTAATTACCTAGTGTAATGGTGGTTTATGTTTCTATTATCTTACAATATGATTGTCTATATATATATATATATATTTATGTAATAATTATTTTTGTACATTTTAATTATTATAATTTTATATGATTTGACTAAAATTAGAGTTTTAAATGAAAATCTAAAATTGTAGTTTTGTAAAATATAATGTTTTAATTGAAATAAACCATAATTAAATTCTATAAAATTTAAAATAAATTTTATTTTCATATAATATTCTAATTTAGTAATATTTATATACAAATAGTAATATAATTTAGTAAACTCCAATATATTCTTTATGTGTAAGAAAACTCTCATTTTAACAAAAAAATGTGTTTTTTTAATAAATAGGATTTTTAATTTTAAATATAAAATTAGAATATTTAGATAAATTATTTATAAAATAATTTTTTTTTAAAATTATTATTTAAACATTATCCAATGTTGAGTTTTATTTTTTTAAAAATTGAGTGAAATATTTAATAAAAAAATAAATATTTATTAAATATATTGTATGAATTATGACATATAATATCAAAAAATTGATTAAATGAATAGTATAATTTTTTTCCATGATAAAACATATATTTTTGGTTTAAAATATATTTGTTTTTGTTATTTTATTATATTTATAAATCATTAGTGAAACCACCAAAACCTATATCAAATTTTATATTTTTAAAATAATTTATCAATAAATATGAATATATTCTGTATAACCAAGTGTATTATTATAAGGATTTCAGATTTTGGAATTAAATTTTCTTGAAAAAAACTAATATATTTCTTATAAAATTTTCATAAAGTACAAAAATGTTTTTGTTTTTGATTATTTTATCTTATATATTACAAACCCTTTTTTCAGAAAATAATAACAAAATTCCCCCATCTTTACAATAAATACCAAACCATCGATCTTTTCCTCTTCAAATAAAAGTACATTTAAAATGAATATATAATCTATATCCATCTCAAAATCACCCCCAAAGTGTTACTTATCTATTACGGATATCCATCCATTATTTTAGATGTTCCCTCTCAAGATATGTGATTTCTCTCTCTTCATTTCCATTCAAGAACCATATTTTTATTTGGCCATGGGAAAGTCAATTAACTATGTTTTCATGAAATTATATGTTAGGTCCCAAAGGGGCCTAGATAACCTGAGAGGGGGGGGGGTGGATCATGGTATGAATATTCGTTTCAAAATTCTTTTTCCCCATTGGATCTTGAAGTCTTTATTACAAGGGTCATTTATTATGCTCTCTAATGTTAATTTCCTTTCCAATTTTATCTAATGATAATGCCATGATTGTAATAGTACAAAGCATCCAAAAGGAAACATAGATTTTAGGGTGGTTCACCCTCACTAGGATACTGAAAAAGAGCATAAATGAATGATGTGATTATGTACCAAATTCACTAAGGCTCACTCCCAACAATGAGTAGAATGTTCGGACTTGATCTTACAATCCCTAAGTCAATGACTTTACATGATTTATAGTCTGCTCAATGCATTTTAAATGGTCACTCTATTTGCCTCTATTTATGGATCACTACCATTAGAAAGGTTCATTGTCTTCCTCTTCCTTCTCTCACTACTCTTGGAATGGAATCCAATCACAGTTTATGGATAGTAGTTCAAACAAAATGAATGGACATGTAGTTCCCTTAATTTTCATGAATCTATGCATCCTCAACTATAGTTAGGTCCTCTGATTAAATAATGTTTTCACCCAAAAATGAATTCAGCCTTCCCATGTACTTGTAGGTATCAGAAACTCCATTCGAAAACTTATATGAAGCTTTTTCACTCTTCCTGGTAAAAATCGTGAACCGTTCTCCTCTCTGGCATACCAGGTATCGTGTTTGGTATGCAGAACACCTCTCTGCATACTGCCTCTGCCTTCTGCCAACTATTATAGCCATTTTGTACCTCTACCACCATTCCACCTCTACTAAGTGCCCATTTTCCAGCAAACTATTCTCGGTTCACAGACCGTATTTACCTCTGTATACCAAATCTCCCCCTTCACATACCGCTTGCGGATTTCTTCCTATCACATACTGTAGATTCCTCCTCCACATACCGAAAAAGCTCCTTCCACATATTAGAAATCCACCTACATCTACCAGATTTTCTTTAAGGGTTGAGAATTCCTGCATACACCTTCAGAAGAATTTCTTCCATGCAAATCATATCAGCCTTTGCGATCCACTTCAGCCATCGTGAACTTTCTTCAGGCTTTGCCGAAATCCCATAGTAAATTATGTAGTCTAATGATATTCAATTTCCAAAGTAATAATTGGGTTTTTAGATTCTTATACAAGAAAAGATAATAGATTAAATCTCTAAATTAAGATTTACTGAATCCTCAATCTAACCTACACCGCTTACTGATCCTTCTGCCGCCACGAACCCCAAGCCATCTGCGAACCATTTCCTACGTGGTTGATCTCCTCCATCAAATTCATCCCATCTGCATACCACATCACCTTCAATTGAATACTATTTTTGGTTTCACAAACCACTTCGACGTGCCTTTTCCACATCCCTGCATACCATTTCCATAACATGGTATGCTGTCCATGAATTATGGTACACTGTTCTCATAATTTTCCACCTTTCTTAAAAATTATTCATGCCACTAACTCTTATGAATAATTCCTTCATTTTCCAACATCAAACTATGAATTTTTTAGTCCATAATATATAGAAAACACTAGGAAATTGTGCCACCTTAATAACCATTCTTTAGTAAACACCAACCCTACTCATTTGAAGTCATCTGGCTTTGTCAACAAACACAACCACACACAAAACATTCGAAGAGGATCCATTGATGGATTTTTTTCCAACAATCTCCTTCTTTTGGTTTTTTAAAATCTCTTCTCATAACAATTATACAAAATTTGAGACCTCAGTAAAAATCCTTATATCTTCAACCAAAATTCACATCATGCGATTAAGATACAGATCAAGGATTTACTCAAAAGATACTTGAGGCCCACATTAGACATGATCGACATGAGAAAAAAGAGTATAATGAAACGCTCATCAATGAATTACTTCATTTATAGAACCACGTGTTAAAACCACACTAATACCAATAAAATTCATTCATCACAAACCTCAACTATCATGATATCTAATCATTGATCGATCACTTATAGTATCATCAGATTTAATTCTCCCCTAAAGATAAAGCTCCTCCAACAGCATTATCTCAGCTTCAACTCCCCCCATCTTGCTGCTCCACTTAGTATATTCTCCTTATGTATTTTCTCCCCTAGAATAGTCAAATATTCTCCCCCTTTGTCAATGAACTGGAAGGGAACTTCATGGTTGCCTTCAATATGGTAAAGAACACATATCATCACATTACGTAAAGAAACATCATACCTCAGGGAGAGGGGGACCCACCATGACATTTTTAAAAGTGTAGGGATTCGAGTGGACTCCTAGAGCCAGTCGATTCCTTTCAACCACTTATTTAGTTAAGGATTTTTAAGAATATCTGCAATTTGTAGTTTTATATACAAATACTCAATCTTCAAAAGACCTTGATCCACCTTTTCAATTCCCATATCTTCAAGTTACTTCTTCATCCACAATAGATGCATGTAATATTGAGTATCTATAATGTATCTAGCTTCTACTATGCTCAATGAAATTCAATCTTGTTTATTTCACAACAAATAAATAAACATTCCTCAAAGATGAAAGGAACCTCATTATTTTGATTTCATATCTTCTGCTGATTCGGACCAATCTGCCTTTGTATATCCCAATAACTCTAGTTGAGATATGTCATTATACATAAGGCCAAAATCCATTGTTCCCTTGATATACCAAAGAAATATTTTTTCTGAAATCATGTGGATGTTATTGAGTGTGTTTTTATACCTCACTGCATGGAATTTGGAAATTAAAATATCATGGCTAGTTGCTGTCATATACAACAAACAATCAATGATTTGCCTATATTCCATGATATTGACTACATTGCCTTCGTCATCGCTTGATGGTTTCAACCGAGTAGCAACTAGAGACCTAATTTCTTTAGAACTAACCATTAAAAACCATCTCAAAACCTCCTCGGAATATATAGATTGATAAATAAATGTTTTATACCTTCTATGAATCACTTATAGGAGAAGTAAAAATTCCAGCTCAATAGTCATTGACACTGCAATCTCACATTTCATGAATTTATAAAATTTTCTGCATTGCACTTAATTTGATCCACCAAGGATTATGTCCTCGACATAAACCAGGACCATCATATTCTGATTGTTTCCATTGATGAAATACAGATTGTAATCATCCCCATAATGCTGAAAACCGTGCTTTATTAGAAATAGGTCAATCCTTTAATATCATGCTCTTGGTGTTTGTTTCAAACCATATAAGTATGTATTTAATTGACAAACACTGTTCTCATCTCCATGAATTAGAAAACCATAAGATATCTCAATATATACTTCTTATTCCAGAACTCCATTCACAAATGCTGATTTGACAATCATCTGGAACACTTTAAACTTTTGTTGAACTGTAATCGCCATGAATAATATCATTTCTTCTAGCCTCTCCATATGTGAAAATGTCTCATCAACATCAATAACCTCTATCTGAGAGTAACCTTTCCACACCAGGAAGGTATTTTTCTAATTAAAACACCATGTTCATTAATTTTTGTTCAAAATACCCACTTTAATCTGATAATATTATTATCTGCTGGCCTCAACACAATTTCCCACGTCTGATTCTCCTCGATTCGGACTTGATCTCCATTCATTTATTGAATCCAATTCTAATATAAAGCTACTTCATAAATGAATTTAGGCTAAACTTGTGATAAGTGGGATGATTTTTGTAGAGACTTCATCCCCCTTGTCATCACTGGTGCTTTCTGATCACCAACTACTCACTTGTCTTTGAGCAGACACTGATTTCATACATGGACATCAGTTATTCAAATTATTCACTTCTCATGTAATTTCATCAACCAATCTATTATTTTGATAAATTTCATCTGATTAGGAGATATAATTCATCCGCTATGATGTCCAACTCTTCTTATTGTTAGGCACATTTTTTCGACCCATAGATATTCTTCTCTTCTTCCACCATTGTGTCTCATCTAATACTTCACTTTGATATATCAACAAGAACTATAATCCAACTACTTATATACTCAATTTAGGAAAGAATAGATGATTTTAATAACATAGTCATATTCTATTAAACTCAGTTTCTCCTTTTATTCTTCATCTCTGATATTAGGTTTGAATTAGTTGAATGTCTGGAGCATATCACTTCGTCACTTTGCATCGTTTGATGAAACATCCCCTTGAATCATATGTCCCTAAAACTAGAAATAGAAGAATCATCAATAAACATAATTTTTATAAATAAGGAGAGGGCTTCTTCTAGAATCTTCATGTTAAGTATTATGGTTGATCCTAATGTGTCAGCCATTTTATTTTTCATTTCTATGCATTGCACTCCTTCCTTGCCTGCTCCAACTGCATAGACAACCTCAACGATTCAGGTCATATGACTTTTAATTAATTACCCAAACCTTAAGTCTTTTTCTGATATGTAAATTTGGAAGGAAAGGATTTTTTCACAATTTGGGTTTTAAACCCATTGGTATACATTTCTTTCTTCCATATTCTACCAATCTGACACTTCACTTTATTCCTTCTCTGAGTAGGAATCTCTCTACTTGTCAAATTACCATTTCCTTCAACTAATATAGGGATCTTCATCTTTCTTCATCTTATCACTATAGCAAAAAACATGATAATTTTTCAATGGATTATTTTTTCATTTTTCTTTTATCTGATATCTAATTCACCACACTATTTTGTGATAGTGGTGGGTCTGCCACTGAACATACATTCTTCTTCATCCAGATTTGTTCATCTTGTTTCCAAGAGAGATTTTGTGAGTATAACATAGGAGGTTATTCATAAACCATTCTTTAATCTCCTTGTAATTCCAATAATGAAATATGTATTTTCGTAATCATAACACTTTGTCATCTAGTGAAAGAATTTTCATTGTTCATCACTGGACTCAGGAATCTTTTTCTAGGTTCCTCTTCCTTTCTCGAATTCTTCATTCTCTTTTCAACTTTTCTATGTTGAGGTTTTGATGCATATTGAGTTCTTCTTTTGACATTGAGCTTATGAGCTTCCTTACACATACTCATAGTGGGTCCCATTATTCCACAATAACACCATTTGATGAATGTTTCTTCTGATAGTCTCTTCTTTCTGATTTCTCATGGCGCTTCTACTTGTTCTCCTATTTATAAAATTTTATATCTTCATAGCAAGGAATGTATTAAAAATCCTCAAAGAAAAAGCTTGATGTATGACCATGAATTCCATATAAATTGAAAATACTTTCATGAAATCCTTTAAAATCCTTTTTAGTTATACCTCTATAACCTACATGATTTTTAATATCTCTGGATCATTTCACATCATTATTCCTCTCATCCATGGAAGGGGATTCATCAAATATAATCATTTTTTTTCTCAAATTTTATGGCCTTTCAGATGATAATATATATTCTTATTTCTATTTAGAAATAAAATTTATTATTTTTCATTTCATCAACACTTTTTAAAGGTTAATCAAATTGTAAGTGTAAGGTATCCTTAATTTTAGGCTTTCCTTTGACATTGGATCTCTCCTCTTATTTCATCACATAGTCTAAATTTTCTTCCAAATTATTGAAACTTCATATCCCTTGATTAAACTTGAGAATTAAGATCCCTATTGAGATTCTTTCCACCACTGATATCATCTTCCAATTCATGTGTGATCTTATCCACCATTTCACTTTCCTTCGTTGGTTTCATATTTTTTTGAGCAATTGAATTAGAAAAGCATGCATTCTCTTATTGTAGCCTTTTCATTTCCTTAAACAATTCAGATTTCTATGTTACAAGATCATTATTTATGACTTTCAGTTTCTCATGTTCTTCTGAGTTAATATTCTTTCCCTTTTCATCAGCTTTCTATTTTTCTATCATTGAATAAATACATTAGAGTGATTCACCTCAAGATTCATTCTTATCCCAAAGGTGACCACCAACATCAATAAGGATTTGATTTAAGCATCCTAGCTTATTGATCTCAATCTCTTGGTCTTGGACTTAGAGATCATTATATTTAATTTCATCTCAAATATTTTGATCAAATTCATTTGTTTTATGGAGAGCTTCTTCTTCTAGCCTTCATGGAGTTTCTTCATCATCAGTATTTTCATCATCACTTGATATGTCAGCTTCATCACTCATTCCTAAAACATCATTGAGTGAGTCTATCTTTTTTCATGTCTTATTTATCCATACATGTACTTATTAAACTATTATATTCCATAAACTCAGTAACATTTTTTCTTGTAGACACCTCCACACTTGGGAATACCACTTGACTTATGCTTCTTCTTTATAGTTCTTCACTTTGTCATGGAATACAAATATAAATGAAAACGAAATCCTTATATTTAGAAATTTACTAAACCAAGTCAGTGCACACAAATCCTGATTAAATAAACCCATTATATGATACCAATTACTAGGTCTAAAAGGTTCATAGATACCCTGAGAGAGGGTGAAATAGGTTATGAAAATTTTTTTCAAAATTCTATTATCCCCACGGGATATTAACCTCCATATTTCAAGGTCACTTATTATGCTCTGTAATTTTATTTTTCATTCCAATTTTATCTGATTATGATGCATTGAATGTATATCAGTAAGGTGTTCACAATGATAGATGAATTTTTACTTCATTCACCCTCACTAAGATACATCCATGGATTATACAACATCGATGTTCAGATGTACCAAATTCTCTATGGCTAACTAACAATAATGAGTACAATATTCCAACTAATCATTTATGCCCAGGATCAATGACTTTAGAAGGTTTAGGGTCTTCTCATTGTATGCCAAAGGGTCACTCCCTATGAATATTTCTCCGACTCACTACCGCTATAAATTTTCCTCATATTTCTCTTCCTTCTCTCACTTCTCTTGGAAAGGAATCCACTCACCGTTTGTGGAAGTGTAGGTAAAACACAGTTTATAGACATGTAGGTCCCTACATTTGAATGAATTTATGCATCCTCAACTATAGGTAGTTTCTCTAATTATATCTCATTTTCACACGCTGATGAATTCCTCTTTCCCATGTATTTCTAGATACCGGAAACTCATTCCGAAAACTGATTTGAAGCCTTTTCAAGCTTCCTAGTGAAAAACATGAATATTCATCCACTCCCTCATATTTAGTACTAGGTTTGGTACGTGGGGAACCTCACTACGTATAGACTATGCCTTCCACCAGTCGTAAACACCTCCGCCTACCACAGACTCCATTCTACCACTAAGAACTTCCCCTTACCCACAAACTGTCCTCTACTAGCAGACCATCTTCGCATCTGCGTACTAGAGCTCCCCCTCCACATACCTCTTGCATATTTCATCCTCCTGCATACTATATACTCTTACACCACATACCAAGACAACTACTTCCACATACCATACATCCTTCTCCATGTACGGGATTTCCATTTTGAGTTGAGAATTCCCACAAACACCATTGGATTAATTTATTCCGCGCGAATCACTTCAACCATCGCGAACCACCATAGACTTCGCAAAATTCCTTTTACCATTGATGAAATCCAAGAGAAAAATAAGTTTTCTAATGATATTTAATCTCCACATTAATCACTGGTGTTTTTTATTCTTATATATGCGATGATATCTTCTAAATCCGATAAATCATGATTTATAGAATCTTCAATCCAGCCTTCACCGCTTACCTATCCTTCTGCCACTGCAAACCGAAATCCATATGTGAGCCGTTTTACTATGTGGTTGATCTCCTCCATCGACTTCAGACCATTAGCATACCACATCTCCTTCCACCGTGAACTATTTCTAGTTTTTTGAACCGCTTCGGTGTACTGTTTCCGCAACTCTACGTACCGTTCCTGGAACATGGTATGTGATCCATGCATTATGGTACTCGATTCTCATCCTTTGACACCTTTCATAAAATCTACTTATTCCACTCACTCCTATGATGTAATGCTTCATATTAGAACATCAAAATCCCAATTTTGAGGCCCTATATTTTGGAAAACACTAGAAAACTACATCACCATAAAAACCTGTCTTCAACAAACACCAACCATACTCATTTATAGTCATCTGGCTTTGTCAACAAACACAACCACACCCAAAACATTCTGAGAGGATTTCTTGAGGGTTTCTTCGAAACATTATAAATTTCTAATTACTATTTAAATGATTCTATAATAGTTAGATACTATTTATACCCTCTCATTGTGAAATTTAGATATTTTGTTACTATATTGAAGTAAGGGATACCTATTTTTTCTTTTCCATTTAAGAACCTCCTTTATATTTATCCTTATGTATCTCTTTTGATTATGTTGTCATTAATTTATAAAAATATGTTCAGTATACAAGTTATTTTGTAAAAATGGGGGATAATTTATCCTCTATATTTATAATTTTAAAACCTTGAGATTTTAAATAAATGTTTTTTAATACATTTAATTTCAATGATCCCTTTTGATCCAAGCAATGATGAGTTTTATTGAACCACCATATACTACAAATATTGATATGTAATCATGACCATTATAAACTACCCAGTAAATATTTACGTATGAATAAGAATAAACACATTTTAAAAATTATGTATAGAGGTCTAATATAATGAAATTATATTTTTTAATATGCACCTAAATTTTTTAAATTCCTTATAATAAATGAAAATACATTTTTCTCCAAATATTATTTTTATTACTTTAGTGAAAAAATATTAAAATATATATTATCAAATTTTATAATATATATTTGAAAAAAGTAACATAATTTTTTAATCTAAATATCATATTTATCTTTGGGTAATTTGTTTATTATCTTTAAACATTTAATTTTTAATTAATAGTTAAATATCCTATATTTTATTGAAAAACAGTTTTTTAAAAAAATAATGATGTTATATTTTCTATTAAAGTTCATTAAAAGTAAAATTTATTCAATATCTTTTTATTAATCAAATTTATGTCATTGGATTCAATTTCATGTTTATCTTTAATTTATAAACTCTTTATATTTATGAAATTTTCTATTTTGAAAATAACCTTTCTTCACTTGTGTGGTTTTCATTTTAATTTAAATATTTCCAATAACAGAAAGGGATTTGAATTAATGGATTATATATTTTGAATCAATATTATTGTATTTATTTGATATGGTCAAATTAATTTCTATTCATAGTTAATAGTAAACAGTATAAAAATTTATTATCATGAGTAAGGTTAAAACAGGTTTACCAAGGGATTAAACTAAAAAGATAATTTTAAATTTTCCAATGAAACATTTATAAATTCTAATGTATATCCTTATTTTGACCTTATAATATCACAAATTAGAGTATATAATCATTGAGAATAATTTTTCTTTGAAATTACTATATCACATTTGATTATTTTTTGAAATTTTCATGTAGTTTCCAATTAAGTAACATTCAATATTTATAAAAGGACCTCTCCTATCCTCTACAATTCTATCTTCCCAAACCATTTGTTTCATAAAATAAATACCCTAATATCTTAGTTAACTCACTCAACACATCCTAGATCCCATATTTGGATTATGTAACCCACCTGTGAAGTCTACATTTATTAACCCAAAGACGTTCTCCGATTAAGAGGTATAATTATTAACAATTTGTTTTCACTTTATATAATTTTCTACCACCATTAAATATTGATAGAATACGATGATATATTTATATATGTATATCAAATATAATAATATTATATTATATTAATTCCAAAACAAATATATATCTCATCATCCATTAAATGGGAAATGAAATCGTTCCTCGTGTCTATGGTGCACTACCTCCTCGGAAACCGATGTTATTTGTTTTCAATCACTACCTGTCATGAAGGTATATAATGTTAGAATTAATATATATATATATATATATATAATATTCATATATTAACAATACATCAATAATTATGTTATCACATAAAATATCTTGCATTCTCTTTTATGGTAATATGATAACATCTATCATGTGTACATTAATCTAATAAAACATGAAGAGATGTAAATGATTTTTCAGTTATTAATTTATTTGAGGGTGATAAGAATAAATTTAATTAATTTATGATATATATATATATATTCATAATGAATCATTAATGGTGATATTTTATTTTCTAACATTTCAATCTATCCAACAAGAAAATAGAAATAGTGTTATTTCGTGCATATAACATATCTTCTTCGTGAATGATGTTATTAATTTTATATATCAAACTATAATTTATTACTAAAAATAAATATATAATGAATATATTTTCTATATATATCATTTATTAAATTATTTTTATTATTTTACATTGATTAATTTTAATTATACAAAAATACCAAACCAAAAAATGTAGGAAATAAATTTTGTAGTATTGACCTTAAATAAGACTTTAATTTGGAATTATTAATAAATCTGTAATAAAATGAAATAAGTAAATCATATATGGTATGATAGGTATAAATGTAATTATATAATTTTAATTTAATAAACCTATATTTATTATTTAGTAGGTTTGAATGTGTGACAAGGAAGCTCATACATAAGTCAATAGAATTTCATTTCAAATTTTCATTTTTGATTAATATGTTAATTTATGAAACTATCATATATTATGAGGTTTAGATAAATCCCATTTCACTTTTTATGTCATGAATATATTTATTGTAATGAAATTTAAGGTTTTTTTAATTTTTTATTTCTTGGGGATTATGATTTATATGTTACAAACAAATGTAAAGGGTTTTTTCTCTATGGTGTATGTTATTCAAATAAAGGTAAATTATGATTATCAATATAATTATTATTTGGATTTACATTTCCATATAATGTTCTTCATTTTATGGAGATTTTGATTCAAAATATAAAAAATGATAATGATATGACATTTCATGTTCATTATTTATCAGGATTCTTTTTTATTATACATCCAATGATGAAATATTATGACATATATATCAAAAAACTCGTGAATTTCTTTTCCAGTGGTTATTTCTTGAGAATAATGGTTTTCCTTCAATTTCAATAACTTTATATACTCAAGAGAACAAAAATATATTTTATGGAAATATCCACATTATTTTTATCTTCGGTGAGAAATGATTTTTCAATCATGTCTATGGTTTTTTAAAAATAACCTAAAAAAAATTTAGTTCACTTTAATGATATTTTATTTTAACTTTTACCCATGTTTTACTTTTTCAGAAATGATTTAAAATGAATCAAAATTCCAATTTCTGAAAAAGGATCTTTGGAATTTTTACCAAATATTTGAAAGGATTTGTTTTTTTAAACAAATACATAATGAATATAATTATCTATTTTAATGAACGATTCATTATTTAATACATCATTTCTAGTTTTATTGGTTTATTTTAAATTTAATAGATTTTTATAATGGTTTATAAATTTATAGTTTTAAATGTAATTTTAAGTGTGGGAATGCTATGTCCTTATGAAATATTCCAAATGATCTTTCAAAATAATTATTAATCAAAGATGAAATACTTTTATGTAACTTATTAAATACT
Source organism: Viscum album (assembly GCA_963277665.1). NCBI lineage: Eukaryota > Viridiplantae > Streptophyta > Magnoliopsida > Santalales > Viscaceae > Viscum > Viscum album. The sequence goes on from OY728151.1 coordinate 1,424,793,726, forward strand.
ATGGATATGATATAAGGATACCAATAATGTTATTTCTTATAATGGTTTATAATATTTGTTTCAAAATGTAAATGAAACATTTTCGTTTTTCCAAGCCTTTTAATCTGATAAAATTTTTATGAAACTCATTTCACTTAATGGGTTCAGATATTGTGAGTTTTTTATGATCTTAAGGCAAAAAAATCCTGATTTTAATTATGTGATAGGTGGGAAATATATCCCTCTATAATTCATTTGGTAATTATTTTTATCATGTTAGTTAAATATGGAATCAATGATGATGTTCATAATCCGTTATGGGATACATGCTATTGTGGTTGATCTACTATGAGAAAAAAGTTAATATGCTTTACCCTATTTGGGAAATACATGATTTTGCCTCATTATTTAGGTTTTGGGAAATAAGAAATAATGTTTAATCCATTATGAGTTGATGGTATAAGTATTAATCCATGACATATGCAAACAATTTTATAATTATGATAGTGAAAAACATATATTACATGAAAATATTCTTCATGGTTGATTTTTGAATATTTCCCACTCTCAAGATTCATGTATTTGTAATAAGAATGTTAAATTCCATGATTCATGTTTCTAATCACTGAGAGAGTGGATGTGAACCTTGTATGATATGCTGATGATCTGATATCCCTAATCTTATCATATTTCTTCTTATAATTATTGATTTATATCTCCATGGTTTATCCTTACGGAGCATCTAAGCTCACCTTTCATTATGATTTCTTTCCCCAGTTTATGAAGAACAGTTTTATGTTTCGTATATTTATGAAGAGTAAAAAAAATTTAGGATTCTATGGTAGATGGGGAAGATCCTTCATGATATAAGAAGATTTTTATATAGTATCTAAAGGTAGAAAACCTATATGGTCATCAGGAATAAATAATTGAACTTATTGAATATTAACCTAAAATGATGTAATATTTATGTATTTAATGATTGAGTAGTTACCATAACCATTACAAATGTAACTTCGATGATAATTTAATGGATAATCTTATCCTCCTATTAATTCTCGGAATTTATTTGTATTATTCCTTTATATATACAATTTTTCTTAATATAGTTTTTTTTACACATATCTTTCACTATTAATGTTATTTACATTTAATTATTGACCTCATTCTACTCTCATTAATCCACTCCATGAATCTTTTGGAACAATAATTATCCTAAAAATATTATCCTAAAATATTCACTCAAATGTGTTCAGCTAGATATACATATCCTAAATTGATTTGGGACTTCAATGTATGTAACCTACACTCCTTAATAATTAATTAAAAATTATTGAAATGTATACATAGGTTTCATGATTTATTGGGTATAGAAATTCATATATCAGATATAAATGTGATGATTTGGAACAAAATTACATATCCCTCTAATGCATTATGTAATTTAAATCTCCTGAGATACGATGTATGGTTCGTTATAGGTTATCCTAAGACAAATTTGTTATGATATATTCGAAGATTGATTTGAATTATATTCAGGGTTTCAATTTTCATATTTATTCCATATTACTCATGTTTCCTTGATATTATAAACTTATACCATTATTTAATGTTATTGATAACTTTTCTCAGCTTTCTATTCATTCATGATTTGTCTCTTGACTCACATGTACTATATTTTCCTTATGAAATCCATTGATAATTCACTTATAGGGTTTTATATCTCACCCATTTCTTATTTACATCCCTAGTTTATCACATGATGTAATAAAATATAATTTTACTTTATTAGTATGCTAAGGAGTTTTGAATAATGTTGATCAATCTATATCAATTTAACAATTTTTGCATGTAATTTACCAAATACACTTTGAATCTAAATATTATTGGACTATATTATGTTTATATATTTGTAATGGATATTTAAATTATGTATAAAAATTTCATGTGTTTTAAAATATTTTTATACAATTAATTATAAATCATTGGATTAGAACAAATAAGTAGATTAAAGTGGAAAAGTGTAATAAAAAATCTATTATAGGCCCTTTATTTTTGACATAATAAAATCTATGGAAAAAAGCCCTTAAAATAAATTATTTTTAAGAACTAGGAAAATCATTTTTTGGATCAATATAACTGTGTTTGTGATGATCATGAGAGCACAAATTCTTGAACTATTAGTAATGATTATGTCGCTAATAAAGAAACATCAGAGAAATCATGTCCTAACCAATGGGTTGTTTATGTAATTGTGATGTATACTAGTGTTTGGAAAAAAAACCTCTATACCATGGGTGTAGTTAAATGCTAATTTTATTACATGAGCTACCCATGAGAATAAGCCACATATTGAGGGACCTGATGTTTAAAATTTTTCATCCTTATATTTAGTGGTTGTTTGTGTTGGAAAAGGATCATCTATGTTTAATACTATACCTTCTTTGAAATCACTAGTAGATAGAATATCTTCAAATAGTGTTTGTTAATGAAACTGATTATGGGTTAATTTATTTCCAAAACATTACTTAAATAGTTCATTGATCAATGATTAATCTTATCATGATGCAATTTGTAATTTCCTGAACCTGGATGCCACCTGAAACGGTGTCCCAAGGCAGGTGGGTCATAAATCTTCAAGTGCATCTCCCCAAATTCTAAGGGTACTGAATAGAAGTGACGGCTTATGTCAGTCAGTGGGGAGACTATTACCTCATTACTAGAGTATCATAGTGGATGTAAAATACATACAATAGGGAAGGAGAATAAAAAAGCTTTCAACTAAAAGTAAGAGAAGACATGAATACAGGTCAATAGACCGAAGTGTATCATATATAAAATGACTTATATGATACAACTATTTAGAGATTATCCACAACATTACATATCAATACAATTCATAACATATATCCCATGAAGTATAAAATACAAAAACTTCTCTATAGAATCGCAAGTCACTACATTGTCATATGCCCCAATACTCGAATTAAAATGTCACCAACATTTACTAGGGTTCTTTCCCCTATCATCACATACAACCATAGAATTTGATTAGGCCCCTAAGGAGGCCCAAATTGGTTGTGAGATAAGCCTCCCTATAGGCAACCAACCATATGTATACCATTCTAATTTCTACATACAATGTGCAAGAAAGTGTAAAAAAATATTAAGGTAATTATGTATGACAATGGAATATGTCTACCATATTTTGTAAACCCAAATAGACCTTAAGGATTCCAACAAAAAGATTCATCTCCTAACAATTATACTAAGAGAAAATGTAATAAAGTCCCATGACCACACCTTACATCAATCTGTATCTTGTATCACATAGTCTCGCTGTATAAAGAATTCAAATGTCCCATGACCATTTCATATAGTGATGTGTAGAAATCCCATGGCCATGTCATATAGTCAAGTGTTGACCATGAAGGCTATATCCAAGGTGTCATGTAATAGGGAATCCAAGTAATATATCAAGACCATGTCGAGCCAGATCTGAAGAGATCGTTCAATGCATCCACATCATCTCACATTGTCATCCTTGGTCGAAACATGGTCTAGGAAATAGTTAGTGACCTTGGATCATGGAAATAGAATGTTCTATTTGAGGCCAATAAAGCTAAATCCAATTGGTATCAAGGCCCGATGCATCCCTCGGAATCAAGACCCATGGAGGAGATATAACCCAAGGCACCCACAACCATGTTCCATACCCATAGAGGGTATTCCATGGAATCAATCTGACCATTCATTAAATTAATTAAATTAAATTAAATTAAACAATTCCATGGGAGTTTACCCACTCACATAAACCTTCACAAGTCATGAGTATAGCCACTATTGAAAACCATTTATCAAATAAAAATAATATGAGCCTACACTCCCATATAAACCATATATCATGACATCAATCATTTTATATATGTATACCCATACATATTATACATTTAACCTACCAAACTATCAAATTAGAATTGGAATCACATGATATTCATTATTAAAGGAAGCTTTAAATATCCTAAATAAGATATTTAAGATATCAAAGTATTAATGAGCTTCATCAACCTACACAAGCATAATCTCACACCCCTTGGGGGGTTTAAACATGAATAATGATGTTAAATTCAAAATTCACACCCCCTAGGTGACCATGAAATGAGTAACATGTGAAAACACACCTAAACGGAACCTATAAGAATTCTCACTTGGTCCGACTAAGGCTACTGAAATAAATTCCTTCAAAGTGGGGTCATGCCAGAATGTCCAATTGATGACATATCTATCGAATTCCATCAAAACATAGGAAAATCTAAAAGAAATTATAGGCCACCTAACTTATCTCGGTAGTAGACAGTTCGTCCAGTATCAAGTCCCGATTCACCGCGTTTTAGGAGATATATGAATAATGTATGAACAATATTCAATTAGGGAATATGAACCTTAATCCAATTAGCAATGTTTTTATTCTTAAGAATAAAGAACAACTAAAACAAAATCGAGTACTGATTGATGTGGTTACAATGAGACAGACCATTCTTGAATCAGAGTCCCGAGGGCTTCCTGATCTAAAAACCCATTTTAGAAGGTTTTAGGATCTAAAAATATAAAGGACAATTCTATGTGTAAAAACTATTAGAGGATACTGCCTATCTTTTTAGAAACACATGTGGGAAATTACACAATGTGTACCACTACTACATGATGTGTACTACCCCAATTTCTTTTCTTAAAAATGAAAGGCTACATATCCTGATGGGATTTTACACAACATTTAGGCCATGTACATTTCATGTTGTCCATGGACACTACATATACCTACCATGCAGCCAGCCTCCAACCTTTTTCCCGTTATTTTAAAAAAACTACCCAACCGGAACATCGCCCGACTTGTGGTGTAAGCCAAAAAGGATAGTAAAAAAATTTATCCTTAATGTGATAATATGCACTTCAGGAAAAACTGATGATATTATAAAATTAATAAGGATATATATAATTATACCATGATTTATTAGTCAATGATTATTACTTCTTCTAACAATTCCTGTATATAGTTTTATTATTCATCTTTTTGAATGGATTTTATGTCTAAATGGATTTTTCATGAAGGTTTATTCTAAATTGGTATGTTATGTAGAACAACATTGGAGGTCAATGATGCCATTATTTTTAGAAAGAAGTTAGTTATGTATAATACTGCTATAATGTTCCATAAAAAGTGTAGTGCTTCTATATCCTTGAATAAGGTTGTTAATGTGAAGAATATATAGAATACTACTACAAAGACCATGGAAAAAATCATAAATAAATGGATATTTGAAGGGAAAATGATAAATGGAGAAGTTCTCATTATCCTTGAGGTTTTGGAACTCCTTACAATATAGGTAACATATCCAAAAAAATATTCTTCTTTTGAGGTCCATTGAGTTTTTTCACTATCTTAATTATGTTAGTCATGGTTTATTAATAGTGGTTTTGATGTTTCATAACCAAGAGTGTGGAATTATGTTGGTTGTTTTTTCATATTGTTCTATTTTACATTATGTTTATTTTTTATTTAGTGATGTTTATTCACCACATTTAATATACATGTTTACACATTATTCTTTTTAATATGTTTATTTTTTCTAAATAAATTGTTGGGTACTTGGATTTGGCCATTAAAATCCATAGTTTCTATCATATTTGATTATATTATTAAAATTTACTACGTATATTAATTAAAACATATCAAAAATAAATATATTTATAACATTTTTTTAATATTATTATTTATATCATTATTTACTAATTAAAAATTATTTAAATAATGTTATTATTAAATTAATTTTATTGTTTCGATGTTATTTGTTTTGTTTAGTTAAATATGTATTACTAAAATATTAATTATCTATTATTATTATTATTAATTATTTTATTAATATATATATATATATATAAACATAACCAAAATTAAAAACATAATTTTCAAAAAAAACAAAAGGAATGAAGAATAAACCGCATTCACACTTCCTGATGGCGGGTGAAGAAACCTAAACATTTTTTAAATTTCCTAGACGAAAAGAAGTGTGAAAATGTTTTACAGATTGTGAGACCATTATTTCAGAATATCAGATACCACAATAGATTTTCCTAAAAAACATTAAATACCGTTAATTTTTTCCCAAATTATGGTGGAAAACGATATATTTTTTCTATATTAAAATGAATTGGCCATCAATTTTATATTTAATTAGGATACAATTATTATCATAATTTTACACCAATAAAGATAAAATGTAACTGTGATTCATCGAATTCCATTTTATTGATTTATGTGAGATTATAGGGCTGCTTTTCATGGTGGACACCAGATGAAGGAAGGGGGAAATAAAAAAATAAAATAAAATAATATCGTAATTGGGTTAGGAATATTGAAGTACACAGGTTGGGTAACCAATATTTATGGGCTACTTGATCCTTAACCATCATCATAACCTGAATCTGTGTATTGACCCAATGTTTTATCAGTGTAATTCCATTCTTATTATTTTTTCTTATAGTGTGATAACATAAAATACATATAGAACAAAATGAAAACCATATAAAAGAAGAGTAAGTGAAATTGAAGATACCACTTGAAGTGACGAAACATATACTGATGAAATAGAAACGTTTCCTTTGGAATATTAATGTTACCGTTATGAACACTAAACCGGACAATGAAATAATATCATAACCAATGAAATTATAAATAAAATTTATCCATAATATAAGCGAAACTATGATATAATTATATCATTGTATAAATAAATAAATATCTAGTAAATTATTAATAATGTGCTGGGTTTTTGAAGTCATGTATAATTAATTAAAATTATATGAATAATTTAATAATTTAAATAAAATTTTATTTTAAACAAATGTATTCATAAATAAGTATTTTGATGTCTTTTTAATATACGATAATTTTATGAGATCATATTTAATTTTTAAATGTTTTTGAAGAATAGTTTAGATTTTTAAATTTTTACTTTTCTAGTAAATTATGATTTTGATGAAAAATAAAATTTCTCATATTTATAAAATTATTTTCATAAAATGGACTAAATTTTTGGATTCTACACATTGTAAAATTAATCGGGTGGCATTTATAGTATAAGAGAGGAGGTTTTTTTCAATATTTTATTCCTTATTTTATTATATTGCTCAATATAAGAAATACTATTGATTGTTGTGAAAAAATGTAATATGTCAATATAAGATCGAACAAAAGTTTCTTTCATCAGCCATAACTTATAAAATAGTGAAGTTTGATTAATATTTCTGAAATACAAGATTTTTTTGCTAATAATAAAATATGGTCATTTGATGTGTATATATAATATGTTCAATACACTATTTATTGAGTCATTGTATATGTAGAAACCATTGGTTAGAAATCACATTAAAATATTAATTTTTTTGTAACAATAATAAATTCTATTTCTTGTCTTGAGACAAATAATAAAATATGTAATAAAATATTTAGAAAACCCACCTCTCTTCCACTATAAAAACCACTCTCACCCTCTCTTCTCTTCACTCTTATCAATCCTTGTGCCTAGTCAAAATTCTAATAAAATCCATCCCAATGCCTTTATCCAACATCTAATAGACCGTTACCTCATTTAAAACCAAAATATTCTATCTTAAAGTTGTTCTCATGGAAGATATATTGAATATGTAAATTACTTTTTTCATTTCTTTTATTTTCTTTCAAGTTCCTTTCTTTTAATTCTCTTTCCTCCCCTAATTTCATCCAAATATTATGATTAATAAAGTACCTTAAATGTACTGTATCATTATTAGGTTAATTTAATAATTCATCATCATCTCTCCTTTACACACCCTTTATACATGAAATGAAAAAACCATTTTAGATGCCTTCATTTCTCACATTCAAGGAAGAAAAGATTTAAATTTCTTTTAGCATCTTCAATTCTAGTCATGAAACCATTTTTAAGGTTTGAATAGAATAGAATATATATATTATATCCAATTTATGTTTATGGACTCTTTTCGACCCATGATATTAATTTATAAAGAGAAATGTGTTCGATTTGATAAACAACTTGCCAATTAACCAAAACGGTTGTCATTAATGTTTTATATAATGAATCATCTTCACTAACAAAAAGTGAGTTTTATAACCAATAAATAATATGTATGTTTACTAATAACATACAAGATCAATTCTGTACAACCATTCAAAACATACATATTAATCCTTACATGTATATAAGTAAACCAATCATGAAATCCAATGAAATAAATAGTGAATCTGAACTTTGTATCCCAACAAAGAGGTCATAAATGATCATAATAAGGTTATAATAAATAAATTAAATAAATAATAGGTTATATAAATATTAATTAATGAATTTAGTTTTTACAACCCTAACTTTATGATTAAGTGAAGGACACCATCAAACTTAAGTTCAGGTATTCTACCCAAACCTCCATTATTCGTTGGGGTAGCTTTATCTTTCTTTTTACCCAAATGTAGTTATCTATTATTTATTTAAATATTATCAATTATAAATATATTTTCAAAAATCATATGAGGATCCATTCCCCATTCTATCTCGGTTATACATGTGTTTTTAAATTATTCCCTCCTCGATTAGTCTCGATAAGCAACCCATTTTTAGGGAACTTTCTGAATTCATACTCATTTACAAGGACACTATATAATTTATTTTTAGGACAATATTATTTTTAAAAAATCAATAATTTTATTATTAAATAATTCTTGGTTCACTTATGGTTTGATATAAAATATTATGTCTTTATCTGTTTTAAGTGATCTTTGATATTTTCCTTAAATTGCACTAAAATATTTTATTTCCTAAGATTCATAAGTGATATTTTTTCATGTCATAACTTCAAATTGAAATCTATTATCATGATATATTCATATTAAACCTTATTAATTTCAATGATTTATCTTTTTCATTTCCTTGATAGACCCTTTTATGATACTCCCATTTTTAATGATTTATGACATCAATTTGGTTCCTAATTCTTTCCATGGTTAACCCTTATGATTATGTATGATTGATTAGGTATGATTCTATATGTGGAAATCATATTCATGAACATGTTAATTTGGGTGTTCCTAGATAGAACTCAATTTCGTTAGTTAATGTTGAGTCCGATGAGACGTTATGTGCAATGTTCTTCGTGATTAACTATCACTCATGCTACCATGTGAAAGGATTATGGTGGTTAACCATTACTTGTGATCCTCTGTGTGAAACAACCCTTGATTCATTCAAAAGTCATGTTTTATATAGATTCCATATTACTATAAATTCATATTTATATGATCAACTGTATATATGTTATGATTCCATATGTTCCATTCCTTCTTATATTATTTTTTATGACTTATAACCCATGCACTAAATATTTATTCTTATGTTTATTACCTGACTAGGATTTTTAGCTCATTATTTTGTTCATTTTATCACTACAATATCCTATGAAAAAAATATGAGAACAATGTAATTTATGACCTATTTATGAAGATTAAATAAATAAAAGTTTTATATAATCCCATGTTTTTTAGTTTTATATACCTATTCATCAAATTCACTATAATTTATAATCCTTTTCTTTTAATATAAATATTTACAATGCCTAAAAACATTTAATGAAATGTGTAAAAGGCTTGGGTCTCTATAATCTGGTTAATTAATAGACACATTTTGAATATTGAAACATAGTAAATTTTATATTATATTATATTATATTAATTATTTTATTATTATTATTATTATTATTATTAAAATAAGAGAAATGATCACAAATAAGATAATTAAATGATGGATGTTACTGGGTGGTTGTCCTAGGAGGAGCTGGCTACGTGTGAAGTTGGATATAGTTCCCTACATAAATGTCTGATGAGGGTATGTGGAAATTTATAATCTGATGATTTCTACTTTTGGATTAATTGTCTCTTACTTTATCTACTATTTTCATCATATCATACTGACCTTATCATATATGTACTCTCATAGTTGATTTGAAATTTAATTATAATAAATATAGATAAATGTAATTTACATTAATATTTATTTTGTTTTGGTTTATTTGAATCCAGTCACAAATACTCAGATTCTACAATTTTAGTTATTAGGATTTTAATTTATTACTCTAACATTATTTAATTTTACCAGGTTCCATTGGGTACTATTTTATCGAGGACCCATTTCGATTATTATATTTTAAGAAAGGAAAAATAAATAAAAATATGAAATAAAATTACCAATGATCCCTTTCTCCTTCCTTCAAATTTATCATTATATAAAAGTTTTATATTAATAAAAATATTTTAATTATAATACTTTTTTATATTTATTAATGTAATTATTTTTGTTACATATTTTTCCCCAATATATTTTTCTCAACACATTAGTTCATGATATTTATATGAAATTGTTATCATGACATTAAGATAGATAATTTTAGACCCATTTGTGATGGTTAAATATGACATATGGTGCAGGACCAAGGATAACCAAATTATTTTTTTCTATCCATGTTTCTATTAGATGTATATTTCCTAAAATTTCATTCAAAATTGATAACCCATTTGCTGAACATCAATTATTTTCCATACAGATTATGATAACGATAATTTTTTTTCAAAACAAGTTCATTTGAAGGAATTTATTTAAAAAAAAATAGGCTTATCATATCATCACATATGAAGACCATTATATTTTTTAAATTATACCACTGAGTCATTTAATGTAGATCTCAATGTAAAACATAATTTACTAATTTAGAAACCTCATAATACCAAACTTTTAAAATATCTGTTTTTGATATAGGTATGCATGTTTATAGTTCAAGCACAATTATAATGGTAATGATTCTGGAGAAGACTCTATTTAGACTCATTATATGATGTATCATTAATATGACTTGCATCGATCATTTATTAAATATTATATTAGTATTTACAAAATGTAATTTAAAATTTTTTTTGAAGACACCCCCATTCTTATAATGTTGTTATATTGGGAATATTGAGATGGTTAATATGGGTTGAGAGAAAATAGATGGCTTGAATCATTTATTCACCTTATATTTAAAATACAAATATATCAAAAAATATGACTTCTAATTGATACAATGATGAATCATATCTCAATTCATTTATGGAATAAGATTAATAAATGATATATATTATAATAGTCTCAATCTTGGTAATTTTATTATGATACTACCATTATCATTAGAGTATAAATCTCTTTATTCTTCAATATCTCATAATGATAGTGAAATAATTAGGAAGAAAAATTCATTTAACTTTTGATGGTTATTTATTGAAATGTGATGATGATATAGATTTTCAGAAGGACTAGTTGAACTTCCTATTGAATATTTGAGGGAGCTAGTTTATAATGATGAATAGATTTTCATTAAGGTTAATGAATGTAGATTATTGGGTTACTGTGTGGACTAGTATAGTTTTCTAATTATACTACTTAACGTTCATGTGGGCTAGTGTTATATATATTTATTATTGTTCTTTTTATGACACTTAATTTATTTTATCAATTTTATAAGTTTAAAACCACCTAACAAAATCGTCTAACATTCGATCTGATGGTTAAGGGAATATTGAAAGATGGCTGGTTCTATTCCCCAACATTGTTTTTTCATAATATCCAAATAATAATTCAATGTAACTAAATTAATATTTCTCACTTTCAGTGGATATATCCATAGAAACTTCAATAATGTAACCCTTAGATTTTTGAATGAATATATTTTCATATTTAATTGATTTATAATTAAAAACAAACAACTACCACAACATGATAACTCTTTATATTCTAGTTTTCTATTAATTATATAAATAATCATGTGATAAACTAATTTTGGTCATGAATTAAAAATAAAATTCCATTTTTCATATATGCACATGGTCCATGAATCTTCAAACATTTCTCATCGTATTTTGGGTTTTGGAATAGAGGAACCACAATATGAAATTATCCCATGGTATCTTATACATAATATATAGGAGTTAGATGTTATTTTACTTTTCTCAACTATGATATTGAGAAATTATATATGGATTGAGGAAGATCATTATAGGGAACATCTCTTGAGAACAAAAATTCTCAGAAAAAATGATATAATCATATATATATATAGGCTTCAATAATTTTTAATTGGACATTGGACCTTTAAGAAATTATTTATCCTAATTAAACCCATTGTCAAATAATAATAATTTTATTGTTTTTTTAATTCCATGATATTCACTAAAAATGTTGATCTTAAATATTAAATTTTAACCAAATAAGTCAATATATATTTATATTATATTATAATCACATATCCTCTTTAACGTCGGTCCCTCATCATAGAAAATCCATCATCCACAAATTTTACAGATCCTTAAAAAAAATATTTAAATATAAATATATTATAGTTTCTATAATCAAGTATTAATATTTATTCTAATAAATATTATACTCATTAAAATTCAAAATAAAAATTTCATTCAAATTAATGTAACTAAAACAATATTTATATTAATCAGTTTATAATCATTACAAAATATTTACTTATTACCTTATTAATAATAAATAAGATATAAATAAATATTATATTCACATAACATGAATGTGATCATTTAAATCAAAATTCAACTCACATATTCTAAACTAAATATAAAATTTATCTAAGATTCTAGATACAATTAATGTATAGCCCTATAGGCCACATTCTATGTGGAATTAAGTGAACATATATAAAGTCCATGAATAATGTCTATTAAACCGTAATGAAACATTAGAGAAAGAAGTTAAAATTATAATGAAAGAAACCTATTTTGAATTATTACCATGTAATATAATCTCTTTATATTGATATAAAATCCAATTGGTTCCATCATTTTTTTCATCAACAAATATACATGATTTATTTTACATTGACAACCTGAAATGAACATGTCATTGAATTACTATGGCCATGGATTTAATATGCCAGTTCCACTTTAAAAAATATTATCGAGAATAAAAATTCAACTAAATCATACGAGATAAAACATTTTTTGAATTATTAATTAATTTTATTTCTATAATGATGCACCAAATATATATTACCTTACTATGAGTATATCACATCCTTGTTTTCATCTAGACATAAACGTACATAATTCATGATTCATGTAATAATAACATCACTACTAAGGATAAGTAGACATGTCTATGGATAGGAATATATAATAACAAATAATCATGTCATATTTATATTAGTGACTTCATCCTTACAACCTCGTCTCATGAATATTTCTAGTAGATAATTCCATGAGAAGAAGTCTCAGAGACTTATGAGCATTGACTACATAATAGTGAAACTAAATTTGTGTCCCATTAGAGATATGTTGTCTAGATCATATTAAATATGTTCCAAAATATATTTATAGTAATTCAAGGTAATCATTATAGTGGGGAACAATTATATCCTTTATCTGAAGAAAATACACTATGGAAAATATTAAATTAATTTCCTATAGAAATAAGTAAATATTTGATAATATATTTAATAATATTTTTGAAAAAAAGAGATCAAATTTAGTTGGATCTGGAAATCCAACTTCAAAACATTTCCACATTCACTAGAAAGAACTAATAATATCTTTTTTTCAAATATCTCTTTCATGATATTTATTCTTATAAGAAGATACAAATTTCTTGAATTGTCCCAACACATTTTCCTTTATGGATACATTATTAAAAGTAACCTCAACTAATTGATAAAAATTCAATAATTTGTGATACTTTTGGAAACATGGTTGTTCTTTACTCAAAATAGATTCTAGTTTATGTTTTATGTCAATGTAGACTTGAATGATCATTTTTTCTCAAGGAATGTGATCTTACAGTAAAACATGACTATAGTAAAGAATGGGGAATTTTCACCCACTTTTTTCAATTTTTTGGGCTCAAAATATTGAGGAAGAGTCTACCACTGGGAAATTATTTTTTATTAAATCAAATATTCATAAATATGGTAATTTCATGGGTCTTTTGAAGACTATATTTCAAAAAGGATGAGTTTCCAGAGTGTGTGATGTGTTGAATGTTCTCTCTGCAATGACGAGAAAGTGATCATTATGACTAAACAATCCATTTTTTGAGATCATAGTGAGTATGAAAAATATCACTGTAACTTCATGAATAGTGGATTTTAGTAATGTTCTTTTTGAAGGATCTGAAAAATGAACTGGAGTTTATGGAGCATCATAAATGTATGTACCACTATATATGAGGATACCCCCTCTTTATTAGAAATGAAAATATTCATAATAAAAATGGAATCACTCTGATTTAGTTAAGGTATGAACCTCCATGAACAAAAATTTCTTGAGAAAGTGAGCATTAAAAATGTATAGATTCATATTTACTTATAGAAATTTTTCTTAGTAAGGGATAATTCATAATTATTCAGAATCCCATGATGACTCAATGAGCCTTATGAAGGCAATTTGTTCTACTAAGGTAGTTTTCTTCATGAAAGATGTGTTCTTCACAAATGATCTCCCTGAACAGTAGTTCTAAAAATAATTTTAAGTGATTAGTGATTTCAATGTGAATAAACTCTTTTCTATGGTGCAAGAAGTGTATCCTTCAATTTAGGGAGAAATAATTTTATACCAATGTACAAAACAGTGCACCAAGTTGATAAAGTTATTATGACTTCACCCAGGATAGTGATCTATGGTCGTCGACATAAGTGTTAGAAGGAAATTAGTTTGATATACCTAAAATAATTTTATGTTTGTGTACCTGGAACCATGTAATTATGTCTAAACTCTTATATTCCACCACTAGTGATGATTAGTTTATTTACGTACAACCAACACTATGTCGGTGTACACTCCTTGGACGAGCAGTTAGTGGTGAACCATAGAAAATGGATGTGTTGTCTCTATGTGTGTGATTGTTTGTTTTCTACATGATCCCATTATAAAGGATTAATGGGTTCCTACCAACATGGGACCATGATCCTTCACTTTATAAGAAATAATTTTATTCCCAGATTTACCCCTCCACTCTGAGGGTGTTCTAGTGTCATAAAGGTTGTATTAGAGCCTACATGTTGCTATAGTTAAATCAGTCCTCTTTTGTTGGAATGGATAATTATATAAATATAATGGTTTTCTCCTATGTGATGGATGAAACTTCAAGATTTTTATGAATAGTTTGCGATATCATCTAATATCATGTGGAATAGAGTTTAATTTTGCAATTGCATATGTGATTTAGAAAACTGATTCCACATGACTATCTATTACTTAAAAAGAAATAAAAAATCATGATGCAGAAGCCAAAGAAACATATACCATTATTTCCACTCCATTAATTCAAATCTATCTGAAGGTGATGATTCACCCATTATTAAAGTCAATATGGAAAATCTAGAAAAAATTTATGAAGATGCTGACCATGTGAAGGAGGGAAAACTCCATGTTTTTCCCAATAGGTTTGATAATTTTAAGATTAATTCTAATAAAAATGTAGATAATTTTTTTAATAAAATTACTTAAGTTTTTTTGAAATTAGAGGGATCATAGAAGAAATTAAATGTATTTAATTAATTAAAAAATATTAAGATGGAATCGACCTCCCTCTAATTAGAATGTATCAACTAATGAAGAAAGCGATCTATCAAAACATTCACATGAAGATCTACAAAGAATTCTTGTGGATTATGAAATGAGAATTAGAGTAGAAGGTGCAATGACTTTACTATTAAACGAAATGGAATTCAAATCCCTTGAAAAAAGTCTTTTCTGGATATATATTTGAGTAATATAATATGAAAGATGAACTTCTTTCTCTTTTTTCATAGAAATTATTGGGATGAAAAGGATGATTTGAAGGAAATATTCCTCTACCCTATTTATAATGTATAGGTGTTGGCCACATTTCATTTAAAACATCAATAAAATTTTATGATGATGAATTTTAAGCTTAAAACATACCGAATCATCAACTTGGAACTTGAGGATACTCTTGATAAGATTGAAAATCATTGAAATGGAATAAAAAAGTGGAGAGATGTTATGTAAGAGTCGTCATAATATGTTGATCGGCTTGACGCTAAAATTGATCGATTGTAAGAAGTATTAAATTATCATTTATTAACTATTGAAAGTTCAAATGAATTACTATAGTTAAAACTCATGATTGAAGAATAATAAAATGTTGTCAATGACCATATATCCAGACTCGAGGAGAAGCCTAAGAAAATTGATGGTATTGAAGAAAGATGTTATTACACTAAGGAGTAAACTGGAAAGTGAGTCAAATTCAATGGAAAAAAGAAAAAAAATCTATTTTTAATATTCTCATATGTATAGCCATTAGAAAGAGCTAAGCGTGGATATAAAGTATTACAGTAGGAAATAGATGATCAATGAACAACAAAAATGGGGAAAATTTTATGTTGTTGTGATTTTGAACATAAAATGAGAGAAACATGATGATAAAAATAATTGGAAGAATAATTTTTGACAAATCACAATGTCACCAGATGTCCAAACAAGGAATACCTTAAATAAAACTAAAATGAGAACTAAAAATTTACCTAATGTATCCATAAATAATCGTGAGTAAAACATCCTATGGAAAGGGACATGAGGATGAATATAGGTGTGAATTTATTTCCACCTATGAAATTTGAATTTCATGGAAATCTGGGCCATATAATGTCATATTGTAATAGGTAATGTGATTTGTGAATGGGGAATGACAAGGAAGTAAAAAAAATAGTTAAATCATATCCATCATATTATAGAAGCAATTGTTTTATGGATATTTTTTCCACTACTCGAACTATGGCCAAGATGTTATTGATTGCAGGAAGATGAAAGGTTGGAATGTTACATATAGAACATAGAGAAAAGTAAATACCCCCCATCCTAGTGGAGTTTCACTAGGAAACTAGTTTTCTTCATTTGATGAAAAATATGAGTATAAAGAATCAATACAGATGTAAAATAGAATGGAATGTCGATAATTATGTTCAACTGAATAATATATTTCATTGAATGGAAGGAAGAATTTTGTGAAACCTGACTTTGCAGAAGTTTTTATCAAATTCAAAAACAACAAAAGCACCCGGATTCTTGATAGATGGTTCTCATCCTATATAATGGGAAATACATACGTATTGATGAATGTTAAGAAAATGTTTGATGGCATAGTAATTTCCAGAAATTATGGTGCTTTTAAAATTAATGGATGTGGAATAAAATTTCAATAAAATAATGAGTTTATGAAAACTAAAGTTCTTTTTTAGAAGGATTTCATCACAAACTCATGGGTGGGACTCAACTCTGTTACTCCGGACTTATAGTTACATTCAGTCAAAAGGGGTGCTCTATCAAAAGTAATACATGGATTTTAAAATGAAAAGATGCAAAACAAATTCCAACTAATATTAGGTTGATAGTAAAAAGAACATTTTATAAATAACCTTTAATGAATAAAAAACTAGTCGAATCAGAGGTTTCATCACATTAATCAATAAAAAAGGGAAATCATATCTATATTGATGATATTCATGCAAAAACCCAATCTGAAGTGTGAATGGGAAAAGACTTGTGATTCCTTTAAATAGAGAAATATGGTCTATCGTCTATATCAACTAGAGAAGAACTCTGAATCAAACTTATTTATCTCATGCATAATGATGTATGTGGTTTGATAAATGTGGATGGAACATATGGGGAGTGGTGGATAATTATTTTTCTTCATGATTATAGTTTAATGGAGATTCTAATGATTATACATAGAAAATAACAAGTTCGTGATTTCACAAGAATTTATGATCGAATAACTGAGAATTATACATGAGATACAAAGAAAGTTAAATTATATGATTATAGAGGTGAATAAACATCCATTAAGTTTGAAAATATCCAGGATAATCCTTTAATAAATAATGATGTGGATTGTGTGAGACCCAAAAGAAAAATAGATTTTGGAGTTCACAAATTGATCAGTGAACAATTTGGAAAGAACTATGATGATTTAGATTCATATCTCTCACCATTAATGAAAAGAGACTATTCAAGAAACAATGAACAATCAAAATTGAACATTGCATTATATGAGAGAAACAAAGATATAATATGAGTTTCGTCATGGAATAAATCCCTCTTGGAATTATTTTTATGTTTTCATAAGTAAATGATTCATCTAAAATAATGAAGGAAATCAAGATAACTCCATTGATGATGTAGTTGAGGGAATATTATTCGAATATTTAATGATGTGTAAAGCCTAAAAAAGTTTCAAAAATTATCATAGAAGAATTTTGTAATGTATTTAGGTCAAGGTAATTGATGATAAAGCCAAACCATCCTCAAGAAAATTAATATTCTGATATGATAGAAGATGAGGATGAAATTAGACATGGTATATATGTAAATGTGGAAAAGGAGGATGGAAAGAAAAAAATTCATGGATAAAAAACAATGATGACTCAGAAATAGAATTAAAGAGGAAACCTTAGCTGAAGAAACATTTATGAACATCATAGGAAAAATAACAGAGAATAAATTGATCAATCCAATAGAATTTGGGATTGGACCGAACCCACACAAACATGAATAATGCGGAATGATGCATAGTATACTATCCTATAAATTGTTTTACCAACCTCATTTGATGAAGAAGAAAAGGATTAATCATTCGTTAAATCCATGAATGGATAACTATATTAGATAAACAAGAACCAGACCTAGGATGTTATTAATAGACAGGGAAATCAAGGTTTTGATGAAAAAATGGTTCTTTAAAAACTAATTTGATGATCAAGGAAATGTGATCAGAAACAAGGAACCCAGAGTGGGTGAATGCTATAATAATATTTAAGTAATTTATGTTAAAGGATAATTTTGTTCACTGGAAAGACTAGATTAGATTAGTCCTTTACATGTTATGGAAATTCAAAGAGGATATAATGTTTTTGAGATTTAGGTCAAAATAGAATTCTTAAATGGTGTTCTAGAAGAAGATGTATACATTGAACCACAACTGGGTTTTCTAATTAGTAATAAAGAAATAAACATTTTATTTTGAAAATAGAACTCTATTACATGAAGAAGGCACAATGATCATGGTATTTATTTTTGAATTCTTATCTGAATAAGCTTGAATTTAAATGTGTTGGTGTCGATCATAATCTATATGTGATGAATCCAAAGTGAGATCAATTTCTGTTTCATATTATATGAATGATATTTGATTTGGTGGAAAAGACATTGATCAGTAGAAAAATTATACAATCACAAAAAATTAGAATTTGAAATGTCTATAATTGGTGAATTCACATAATTCTTCAGTTTGTAGGTGATTCATAAGAGGAATTACACATTCGTTTCATAAAAAATGTATTCTATATATTTGGTGAATAAACTAAATATGAATGACTCCAAATCAAGGTTGACTTCGATTGTAGTTGGTAGAAAACTTGTAAAGTATGAGGATAGGACATTTGGGGATCACACTTTATATGTGAGAATCATTAGAATATTATTATACTTGACTAAAACATGTAATGATATTGTCCTTACAGCATTTTTATCATCCCTATTTTAATTTAATCGCATTGAATAACATTTTGTGGAGGTTAACAGAATCACGAGGTACATTCAAGGTTCAAACAAATATGGCAATTTTTTTGTAGGAATACATATTTGATTATCGTCATTTTTTTGCTTATTAGGTTGAGATGTGGTGGTTATAATTTTAACAAGTTGTGGAGAATTAGTTATTTGAATGAAATGTGTGGGATGGTAGAGTGAGAAATAGGAATTTATTTCTCTTATAATTGATGAGGTATGGTACATATCATCTAAAATAGACTACACTCAACTATTGTGGAAGAAGCAAAAAACTGACTGATATCACTGATGAGGTGAAACAAATAATAGTTAATCACGATGATAAAAAGAGAGTGATCGATCTTAAAAAGAAAAATATCCATCATTCTTTTTCGAAACATATTAACCATAGATATCACTTAATTAATGAAATTTTTTTAACATTATATGTTTAATATGGATCATGTTGGAATTGATGACCATGTAGCTGAAATTTTGACAATGTCATTGGAAGTACATGTGTTCATGAAGATTCGGTTGAACCTTAGTGGTCAACCACCTCACAGTATAGAAGAAGGTTATGAATGTTCCCCTCATCCCAGTTGGGATAAATGTTTTAATCTGTTTTGGATGTGATTATGTTTTTTTGGGGAGATAGAATCTAGAGGGAGTGTGTTTTGGTCTCTACAAGTTCAAATAAATGTTATTTGGGTTTCATTAGCAAGGGGTATAATAACTATATTTAATTATATGTGGTTAAAGTAGACTAAATAATAGATAATTTATGGTGTAGACTAAAAATAGGTAAATTATAAAGAAATTAAATTTTATAAAAGTTTGATGGTTGCAGGTTTTTTGAAATGACATGAAATGATTCTGTGACATTTCTTGAACTTATGTTTGATATATTTATTCATTAAAAAACAAGAGAACCCCATTAAATATTCCACTGCTTTTTTCATCATCATTAATTTCTCTTGTAGGCATAGAGTGTTGGATGATTTGTTTATCATGTATCTGGTCTTGATAGTGTCTACAATATTATTGAAATATTATACAGATTGGCGACAAACCGAAATGGGGAAATTTTTTGAACCATGGATGTTATTTTCTTGAAATGTATTCTTGTTTGTGTTTTTTTTCAATAAAATATTACATGATCATAGAGTTTCTGGTGAATTCGATCTTATAGAGAAATATATCAACAGTATTGAAGGGGGAGTGGTTTCATAGTGTTTCCCAAAATATTTTGGTCTCAAAATCTAGAGTAAGTGGCTAGTATCATAAATGTATGTTATCTATATTTAGATATATATAAATATTTTAATGTAATAGGTTTCATGAAGGCTATGTCTCAAAAATTATGTGTTTCGCGAGGGCGCAATGTGGTGATTTTGTTATCTGTGCCTCCAGGAAATAGATCATCATGAGTACGCATTGTGTTGACGATGATCTCTCTGAGTATATTAAATATAAATGGAACCTTGTCAGTATAGGAGATCACAAATATGTTTTTTAATGATGAAAAAAAGTTCTAAAGTTTTCAAGGATCACAAAGGGAAGTGTCTATATATATGAGGCTACCCCCTCTTCATTGCACATTATAAAAATCTGATAAAATAGGGAATCTCTCTAATATCATGAAGGTAGGAATCCCCATGAATCTTACATTCCCTTTGATTATGAGAATCATGAAAAGAAGAGTTTAGTCTTGAATGATTCCAATGTTTCTAAATAATGGGTTATTTTTGTGGAATTATAATTCCATGATGACGCAGTGAGCTTCGGAATTGTAATTTTTTCTGTGAAGGTAGTTTTCTTCACAATGGTTTCCTAATTCATGATTATACTCTGTAAAGAGTAGTTCTAAACTACATTTGTCTATGAAAAATTCTTCAATGTTGAAACATCTATGGTCTATGGTGAATGTAGTCCCTAGTGCTAATCAGGGAAAAAGACATTAAGTCCAATATACTAAAGTGACCTTCATTTAGATAAATTGGGTAAGATTTCACCCAAGGCAGTGAGCTAGGGGGATTCGATGGAAGTTATCTAAGGGACATAGTGTGTTATTACAAAAATCCTGTAAAGGATGTGTTATTGGAATTGAGTGATTATTTATAAACTTCTCTATACTAAACTAGTATAGATTAGTGGATTTTGGTATGAACGACAGACTATCGATACATACTCC
The DNA here is from genome assembly GCA_963277665.1 of Viscum album. Lineage (NCBI taxonomy): Eukaryota > Viridiplantae > Streptophyta > Magnoliopsida > Santalales > Viscaceae > Viscum > Viscum album. The sequence goes on from OY728151.1 coordinate 1,424,815,565, forward strand.
TTGGACTAGTCCTCAGTAGTGAAGCAAGTAAAATTTCTATATTGTCTCATTTCATGTGATTGTTTTTTTCCACATGTTACAATCAGACAATTATAATGGGTTTTTACCAACGTGGGATTATATTTATCACATTAGAAGAAAAATTTGACACCATAATTCTCACCTCCCATATCCGGGTGTTACAATGTATTACAAATAAATAAAATTTAGATGATTTTCTTTTTTTTATAACCGTGTCTCCCAAACTAAGACCACTACTATACTGTTATAAAAATATAGACTGATTTCATTTTTACATTTTTTTTCAAAATGTTAATCTTTGCGGTAAATTAATATATCTAAATTGACTCTTTAGTTACATTATAAGCTATTATACTCAAATTTATTTATTGAATTTGTGATCACAAGTTGATTAAATGTCTTCTAACTCATTTTTACACCATTAAGGTGGAACATATATCATTATGGAATTTTTATATGATTATAATCTGTCTCAAAACTAGAATATATATATCCCAAGATAACAGGATCCTTATCTCACCAATATTGTGTGAAAATTTACATTATGCACACAAGCTACATTAAGATAATTTCTGAATTTATTCAATTTCTCTATCCTAGGTCTACTGGATATCTTCCTACTATTCTCAAGGAGTAGGTAACATTAAATATAATACATAACCAGATGTACATGATGGATCCAATAATAGATGTGTAAATGATTTCACACATTCATTATGTAACCTATTATGTCCATGGAATAATTTTATTGGAGAGATATATTCTATGTGACATTGGAAACAATCCCCCATATGATTATTCATGTTTAATATCATTAATACCTTTTGAATATATCCACCTTAAAATAGTCCATGAAACCTATTAGATCAATCATTATATAGATTGATTACTATATTACATGAAACTTCACTTTTATCATTCATTTATTAGAAGTTTCATTACCACATATTAAATGAATTTTATTCTATTTTCTTATTTATCACCATTAATATTTCAACTACAAATACTGATGTGCCTTGTAGATCCTTAATGTACTCTGAGTGGGGTGGGGGGAATCAGTGTAACATAATTTTACTGATATTAAAATATTCGTTTTAATTATAATCTCTTAATACTCGATCCACAGTCTCTTTTAAGCGGTAAAGATATAGGAATTCACCAAAATACTATAACACCACATTTAATATTGAAAGTAACCATGAAATAATTATGGAATATTTTTACATTGTTCATATCCAATAAGAAAAACTACTCCTTGTTATGTTTGACTTCTATTAAGAAATATATTATAACAATTATACGATAGTGATTTACAAGTTGTATATAAAGGGAAAAAATATTGGGAATTTTCATCCAATTTCTATTGGTTATGTATCATTAAATTCCCAAACCCTTTCATAATAGGTTCTTTATATTGTCTATCACCACCCTTCATCCTCTCGATGGGTTTTATTGGATTATATTTCCTAGTATCCTCTAACACTAGTAAAACTCATCTGAAAACACAAGAACCATATTTTGTATTCTTTTGATGTAAAAAATCAATATAAATCAGCTCATCTTAAATATAAATATTTTTAAGACCAATAATATTTTTTAGTAATTTTTCAGGAACATTGGAATTATTCTTCAACATAATGTTAGATTGATTGAAAAATATTACATATTATTCTGCCTCATACATCATCTATATTAAATTAATACCATATGGTTGATATTTAATCCTTTATTTTCCTTATTCTTATATTTTATGATCATTCATGTCTCTCCATGATTACATCATGTTATCCTTCTTCGATATGAATAGATAGTCTTCTCCGGGAAAATATTATCTAGTTATCTCATTAAATACATAGAGTGTTATTTGGGAATTAAAGTCTCATGTTCATTATATAACCGGGCATATTTTTTTCCTCCACTTACCTTCTAGAGTCCGGGGTACAGATGAATATTATCATCATAATGTTAATCCCCTTTATTTTTTTATTTTAAACACACCAAAACTATGATCTTTATGTTTCATTTAAACTATTAATTTATTCATTTTTTTAATATCATTGAGGATTGAAATTTATCTCCACATGATATCAATGTTGTTTTGTCCTTCCCTCACTTCTTCAAATCTCACTTAAATCATCATATACTTATTTCATTGTAACTATATGAATACTTTATTTAATTCACTTATGGACATGGTACCATCCATTAAAGGGTGAATCTATCACACAATATATCCCCCATTATTCACTATGGCATGAAATGTTAATTTCATTTGACATAATTCCAAAAATATATAACTATATTTGATCCATATTTTATTTCATAAAATTATTCATGATTTGGTAATCATCGACATGATATGATGATTAATTTATTAGTTTCATGTTATGATCATATTACAATGTGTTGGTTCTTTCATAATAAAGATTAATACATTTCTTCCACATTATGTGATGCAATATTTTTCATATGAATTTTCTTTTCAAAAATTAAAATATGCCTCTTTTTTGTAATATTTATTATATCTTTTGTATTTTATTATTAATATTATCAAACTCTGTAAGGTAGATTCCATTAATAAATTTAGATTATAAGGTCTCGATGAATCTTATAGAAAATTAGTAACTTTTAGAAAAATGGGATTCAATTTTATAAAATCTAAAATTACTCTTAAAAAATTAGTTAAATATATCAAAATACATGGATTGTATGACTTTTCTAAATTCTCAATAATTAATATCTCTTATAAAATTTAAATTACTCTTATTATTTTTTAATGATGATTACAAATTCTCCTTTTCCTCAGAAATTAATCTTTTCAAATTTAAATGAATCATTTAAGTAATTATAATAATTCTTATGAAATAGTATCATTTTTACATTTTCATTCTTCAAAATTCATTAACTAATATATTTTTAGTACGTTGACTTTTGGAATACATATTTTCCCTAATTTTTTAAATTTCTAGTGGTCTAAAATTAGATATTTTGGACATTAAAATCCAAAACATGTAACTAGAATTATTTTATCATCATTAAATTATCTTAAATACTTTCCAAACACTCCAAAATAACTCAAAATTTGTTCTATGGGATATTCTTTCCTATATATATATATATTTGGATGAGCATTTATCTATGGTTAGATTCTATTTACTCCTAGAAAATGTTTTTGCCTTAAAGTACGACCTTCATGGCTATTAAAAATCATGTACTAAAGTGGTTTTCCCAGTTATAGTGTTTAAAATAAAACTAGTTATAGGGAAGAACTACCCATAGATAAACGATAACTGAGGATAGAATTTTAGTTTTATATTAACTATAAAATATTATCCCAATCTATTTTTTTGTTAATTTTAGCCCCAAAAAAACATGTATTGATTGTAATTTAGATCATTAGATTAAATATTAGAGTAACTATATTAAATTCATATAATTAAAAAATCTAACAGAATCTGGGCTAATATCAATGAATGAAAATATTTTAAATATATTAGAATAAAAAATATTATGTTCTGATTAAAAATCCTATAATTCTATAAATGGATTCACAAAACCATCTCCATATATTAAGGATGTCTTCTTTTTTATCCACAAATAGATAAAGGATCAAAAAATAAATCCGAGGGATCCTATTCCAAACATTGGAATGTCACCAAACTTATGAATATTAGAAGGAACTATACCTTCATATCCTTTAAGGTATTGGTCAAATAGAATAAAAAAACATTTTCTTCCAATCCCCAAATTTCGTTGAATATAAAACCAATTGATTTTTATCTCTCTTCGTAAAACCAAATTCCCACGACCAACTACAGTAGAAAAATTAATATATCCTTATCCAAAAAACCATCAACTATAAACCCATCGTATGGTTCTAGGTCATTAACTGACCAATATGACACAATCATCACAATAATAAAAACAACTCAGTATTTTAAAGAATCAATTCCAATGATTATTCAACATCTAAAACACAATTATTACTTGAAAAACAATTAATATCCTTACATGGAATACATTTCACAATGTATCTATTATAAATGCACAAAGGAAAACAATACAATTGGAATCAATCATGGAATGAGAGTTATAACTCTGGTATTATTTTAAGATTTTGTATTTTCTATCCTCCTATTTTTCTCCTCAATGCAGTAAATATTAATTATATTTTTTAGGTAACAAACTCCATAATTCAGGTTCCACTTTCATCAGGGTCATATTTTTTAAAATGATGTATGAAATCCATCCAATAAAGAATTTATCACAATAATTCAACATCTTTTGAAGTCAATTAAGGGCTCCAACAATTCACTTCTTATAAAATAGTATATTCAATTCAATATATGAAAAATCATTCACCATAAATTATCCCTATGAAAATCAGTACACCAATATTTTTAATTAAAATAAGTGAAATCTTCAAAACATAAAAATATAATATCTTTCATGTTAACAAATTATTAAACTTGTAATTTATATATATTTTCAAAAAAAATAGGAAAAGGAATCCTTAAGACAAATAATACCCCACTTTTTAAAATCGTAAGACATGATTGAAATATAAATGTTTGATACGAACTAAATCCTTTATGTTATGATGTAATAAACCTTTAATGTTATCCCCCATTGAAATAAATAGAGAAAAAAGTTATTTTAATAATTGAAAATAATTTTTTCTTCCACCAATTTTATTATAAATACCTCCACCCTGTTATAATAAATAGCTTATACCACTTAATAAAATAATCACAATGTGAAAAAAAATATATTTTGAAAAAAATATCATTTTCTAATATTCCCCGGATTATTGAATTTTAAAAAAGAATTGATTTTACGATGGAAGGGGGAAAATAAATATATGTTTGAACCATAGTTGAAATGGAAATATGATATATATAAATGTTTAGAATAGGTACAAATTATATTGGATTTTTCAAAATTGTTATAATGTGTATCTTATAGAATTATAATAAAATGTGATATTAATATAAAAAGTATCATTTATTGAGGAACTAAAATTTTAGATATTCCAATAGAATCATTTTAAAATTAAAATTTTATCCCCATTTCTATATTATTTTGTTTATTTAATGGAGATATATATAAAATAAATTGAAGGTGATTATTTATTATTGAAAATTTACATCATCTATTTCATATATCATGTCTAATGAAATTATGTGGTTTTGTAAAAATATCAAAAATATAATATTGATATCTAATGAATTTAATGTAGGTATATCCTTTTTAATGTCACCTCATAGTAAGTGGTTTCATAAATCTATATTCACTACACAAGACTGATTTTAGGGTTTCTAAAAAATATATAGCACTAAGTCAATTATAAAGAGTCATAGGATCAGGGAAACACATCCCAAAATATATGATTGTGTAATTTATAAAAAATAAATGAGTTATAAAATTTCCTCCACATTTTTAGATTCATCAGTGTTAGGAAAAATTGGGTGATTTGTTATGTGGAACCATGAAAACAAACCTTCTCCTAGAAAATGTAATTTTTTGGATATACTTTTCTTTCTAAAACAATAACCTCTAAAAAATCATATCTCTGACACCCTTTTAAGGTAGACAAATATACACTTCAATTCCTCATGATGATATTTCTTTGGATTTTCAAGAAACACCACACAAAATCAAAAAGATATCAGAAAATCCAAATGAATTGTTATTACAGAGAGAAAACAACCAATCATATCTCTATAAAACTAACGATCAACCAGTTTCCCAGACCCACCGTGGTCTAATTTATAGGAAGTTACTACCATTGTAATAAAAATATTAGCATTTTTAAGTCAGTTATATTTGAGTAGATGATTGATGTACATTGGGTGAGTTAATATTATTCGTTATAATGTTTGAGAACATTAAGGACTAAGAAATGAATTTAGTTATCCCATAATGCTCATATAAACAACCCTCTTAATTTTCATTGAACCAAATTAGGAAAATTATTTTTGATTAGGTGAAAATATGTTGTCCTTATAATATTTTTCGACAATTATGGTTTCCTTAAAAACACTAATAAATATATGATTATTGTTAGTTCTCCTAAAAAATATGTGATAGTAGAATGTTTTTTATCTATCATAGTTTAATTTAGGGATTATTGTTTACAATATAGTGCATTGAAATGTATACAAAATTTTATTGTAAATTTATCCTCGTCAAATCGTAAGGGTTTGGTATATATAAACAGCCACTTGTACAAATCCATTAAGATAAAAATTAACATCCATTTGGAATTACGTATAATTCACATGTGATGTGATGGATAATGGGATCTATATATACTCAAGCTGAGATAATGGTGAAAAATACTCACTTTAGCATATTAATTATTCTTACCAATTTCTCATAAAAATATGCCATTTTTTATTCCACACTATTATTCCATTTTATTAACAATTATTCTCTAAATCCCACTTGGATCCTATTACTAATTTATCTCTCGATAACATTACTCATGTCCATCCCATTTTTCATTCTAATTGATTTATCTCTTTTTGTATTTCATTTATCCACATATCATCACAGAAGGAAACATATACCATTTTAAGATCAAATAGAGATAATAATTCATGATAATGACATTCATTTCTCTAGATGGATCATTTTTTAATTGTTTGGAATACATCCATATTAATATTATATGTAGGATGATTTATTAATATTGAATAGTGTATATGTAAAAACAATTCCCTCACCGATTAGTTTTATTTTTTTTATTAATTAAGATCTAGACATGTTCATTTTGATATATTAGAATATATTTAATTATTTATCATTTGATATGGTTAATTATATGAAAAAAAGTATATTTTTTTGAAAACATCAACCCGATAATGTACATTATTAAATTTTATAAAATCAAAATTTTATTTTGACATATGACGTAAATATTATCTTAAATAATTATAGATCGTTTATATAAAAAATGATATGGATTACATGTTATTTAATAACAAAAATATATATTTATCATCCATAATATCAAATAAATAGATTTAATATTTTTGATTTAGGTTGAATACCATGAATCTATAGAATATAATGTATGATAGTTATGATTATCATCTATTAAAAAACAAACATATATTTTCTTAAAATAGGTTGTAGTAAAACATGATTTATAAATAAGAATGAAATAGATATATCCTTAGCTTAAAAATATTTAAATAATGATTATGTACTCAACAAATTTCATGTTATTTTTTAAATAAATCTATTTAATATATCAATAAAACTATTTTATTGATTAATTTTTGGTTCTAAAAAATCATGACTAATAAGTGTCTTAATAATTTTTCCCAAATTTAAACTTACAAATAAAACACTAAGATCCCTTTGTTTAGTAGAAATCGATATGTTTTACAAATTGTGAAAATATATATATAAAATATAAAATAATTAAGTGTTTATGATTTAATTATGATAAATTAATCCAATAATGTATACTATAATAAAACATCAAGAAATTAACATAATTTTTCCCATGAAACTCATTGTTTTTGTTGGAAAAAAATTCCATGTAAACTAACTACAAATATTTTGAAGTTTAGAGTTCTCTAATATGTATAAATCTCATCCTACTTTTCTTATAAAATTTATAAGGATCAAATACATTGGTTAATATAAATATATATACTAGTATATCATTTAAGAATGGTTTACTAAAATGATTATACAATTTACATAAATAACAATGTCTTATTTATCTGTGTACTAAAAATGATAAATCTATTATTATAAATGAAAATGTATATACTCATAAATACTTTTTTTGAAGTCAATTTTATAATCATTCATAGGCATATCGGTTGATAAAATGTTTATTACTTTTGAATTATGAATAGTGTGTTTATAATTCCTTTTTTTATCATGGTAACCATATTCTAGTTTTTCTCTTATCGTAATAAGGATCTCCTTAATTCATTACATATAAAAAAAATAAATAGTTTTATCTAAATATGATACATAACTTATACCTATAATTTCACCATTATCATTATCCCAAATGGAAAAGTTCCCACCATTATGTTTACATAAATTCCTAAAGTTGGAATTAAATTCAGTTACATTCCATAAACATTAGCTATCCATTTTCCATGTGTCCTGGTTTCAAGAACTCAAAAATTATTTGGTAAAAAATTTAAGATAAGATCAAGGTAACCAAAATTCCTTTAATATGGTTTTTTAGAATATGAAAAATTCGGAACCCATTTATTCCAAACTCTTATATGTTGAATGGATTCAAATTCATCAAAAATAAATCCTTTATGAAATACAGATCACAATTATTTTAATTAAATAATAATTTTCTTTTATATGAATTCCCCTGAGATATTATAAATGAAGTGTTTAAAATATAAGTACAATGATATTTTTTGGAAAATACAATTTCTAAAAGTATATCAATATCTAGATGATATTTGGTTAGTTTTAAAATATTAATTTAGTTTATAAAAATATTCCTTATTGGATGTAAAATAACAAAAAAAAAATATTTCAATCAATTAACATTGGTTTTTTTAAAAAAAAATTCAATAATTTGTTTTTTGACAAGAACTAGTATTTTAATCTAATTCTGATGAATGTTTATAATATTTTATGGTATCTTTATATATTTTGTTATCATTTTTAATAAGTTATGTAAAGAAAATAATCACCATCCATCATTAATTTTTGTATTTTATATAAGACAAATTTATCAATTCACTTTCTCATATGTAGGTAGATATTCCTCATCATCTAATGTAGATTAATAATCATAATATAATGAGTAAGGATAATGTAATCCAACGACTAATAGTTAATATATTTAGGTGTTACCAAATCCATGTATAACTTTTCATTATATTTAATTTCTATATAAAAAGTAATGGTCTTATAGCAGTTATTATTGTCCCATGAGAGACATCAGAAGTAGTAATATCTTTGATTAGGCTCCCATTATCCACATAAATCTATGTTTTCTTAACTATTTTCATAGAATACCTATTTTATCTTTTCCTATTACATTAAAAGTTTAATAAGTAAGCTGATATAAACATAGTATTATTAAAATAATTATAATAAACCTCATTATAATCCATAATTTCATTATTTTCAATCATATCAATCTGAATATCATATCGATGATTCCAAATACCAAAAATTTTATTTATCCTTTTTTCAAGTTCTACTAATTCACCTACACTGATTAAAAGTTGTTAACATTTAATGACTATTTAGTATTACTATTCGACTTATTCAAAGTAGATTTTTCTATTTTTTATGTAATTATTAGCGACCCATGATTACCATACCTTTATATTACATAATTTCATATCAATATTCATAACATTACACTAACATATATATGAGGACCATAATAGTTTACTGTATTTAGAGACTACGAACACAATATTCTAATTTGGTGAATGAGCTTGAACATTGCCCATAATGATCTTCCCCCGTAGTACTCATCACAATAGTAACCTTCTTAGAACCATTTTTTATATCCTATGTAAAATATAAGAATAGATGAGCTCAGATGCATAGTAAGGGTAATAAATGGTGACACATAAGCTAAAATTTATATAAGGGTATGAGAGCATGAGAATAACACTTCATAACTATACCCTGTGTGTCAAATATCATAATCTTGAGTCATAAAATAATGATTTGTAGTTCATAAGATAGGAATAATAATATAATCAAAGAACATGACCCATGTGAGGATATGATTTTCATATTATAGATAATTTTTTCATACACATAATCATATATAATAATATTCATTGTTTTCGAGTATCACTTCTAAGGCTATAATAGTTAAATGGGTTCACTCTGCAAGTCATCTTAATAGACAAGGTTCACTCCAACGACCCTTGAGAGGACAAATTCCCTTAAAAAATATCAATCCCCACACCAGTACTTGTAATATAATGATATATAAATCATTACCCTATTAAGTAGAGGGATATATAGGCCTCATCCATATAATATGTAATATAATACATATATGTTCTAGAAGATCCTAAAAAATTCATCTTTTCATAAACCATTAAATGAAATAGAGTACATTCACATTTTATCATATAATAACTTAGGATAATTGGATTTTATCATACTCATTTTATCAATTCATCATTGAATAGACAATGAGAAATTATGCATCATTCATATGAATTTTATCGTGGTATATCTTATAGAAGTGAAACTATTCTCACAAACAACAAGTCAGCATAAATCATTCGATGAATGTTTATGAAATTTATCCTTGGATTTTATCCCGAAAAAATAATTAGTTATATCAAACGATATCATACTATATAGGGAATTATTATTAAAGATAAATCACATGGATAATTTTATAATGATGATAATGTTTCTTTGGAAAACAACTATTTAAAACTAATAATTCATAAAATATTTTTTAAATTATTTTCTATGAATGTAATCTATAAATCATATAAATAGACATTTAAAAATAAATTTAAACATTTATTGAAGAAATTTTCCTCTATAATTTGAAAAATAACATATTTTTTAAAAAAATATCCCTGAAAACATATAAATGATCCTTCATAGAAAATTATGGCCATGATGATGTTGAATTGTTTTCATGTTATACATGTTAAAATAATGATTCATTTCACATTTTTTTTAAAAATGATGGGAATTATTTATAAAATCACATTAATATTCCATTAAAACATTTTATAATGTGGTAAAACATGTGTGAAAGGTTCATTAAGGACAATTGAAATTGTGTTAAATGTATTTTTTGAAATATATTTTGGAAAACAGGATTTTGGAAGAAGATGTAATGTCAATAGAAGATTGAAATACAGGTGGTTTTAATAAATTAAATTGTTTTAACACAAGAGTATATAAATAGTGAAAAATGAAGGAAAACCTAAAATCCCATGAAATTTATAAAAGATATGAAAATTCATTAGTTTTTTAAGATTAATATTGTATTATTTTATTCTTAGAAGAATAATAATAATTATTACCGATAAATGATGAGTTTGAAACATAAAACACTTACCACATTAGTAACGTTGAATCGTATTCCCTAGGAAATAATAAAATAAAATGAAACACATAATATCATTTAAATAATCTTATTAATGATATAACATGTAAATGTGTATTTATATACACTATATTGAAGATGATAGGTCTAAAAAAATCTTATGTCCCAAATAAAGATAAAATGATAAACAAATCCCTTACTACATTGATAAATTTTGAACAGTAATGCGCATTTAAACCGAACATTAAATGAAATTTTAAATATAATTAAAATAATTATATTCACGATGTAATATGTCATATTAGAAGTATATTAAACACAAAAAATAAAAGACTGACAAACATTCAAATGTATCCTAGAAATAAAAGTGAGACTATATATCCATTACTTAAAGTCTAGAGTTCCATCATACACGTTCAATGTGCATACATAATAATTTTATTTTTATTATATATCTACTATAAAACCCTAATTATATATATCAATCCATATTTTATTTATTTATGACTATTCATTAACCATTTATTACATATTGCTTCTTAAAAGTCCCATTTTGGGTAATAATCACATTGTTTTTCATATATATCTTCAATTTTTATTATCGGTCCTCTTATTTTGATCATGTATAAATCATATAAATAATAATTATAATGAAATTATTATCATATTTATACAATAATTATACTATTTACAATAATCATGAATGATGGTTTTGAGAAATGAAGTACTTTACGATCATTGAGATGATGGGTCATATATACGAATGAGCAATAATTCCATTTTTTGAACGATCACTATTGAAATGAGATAATTAATATATTATCATTGTATTAAGAAAAAATTTCAAAAATAATTTTTTTTATTTATATATATATATATTTAATTATCATCAATGTGGTTTAGTGATGAAGATATATTCACATCACTTTCTGAAGGTGGTACTCCACAAATTGACGAATGGTGTTATCATGTTTCAATTAGTTAAAAGGTAAGAAAATAAATAATATATTATATTTCAAGAATTATATATATTCCTCAAATAACATAATTACGTCATTTAAATCACATATATTCACTAACAATATACTTAATAACTTCTATATAAGGCATTAGTTAAAAATGAAACACATTTGCTTCCCAAGGAAGTAGTTCACTATAGAGAAGAGTGATGTTACTATATCCCCTATGAAATGACAAGAAAATTTTATTATATTATATAATTACCCAATATTTATAATTATGTTATAAATATCATATATTTTTTAGATTCCATAATCATACCCAAATGTGATACGTGGTAATTGAAAAATTATTGACAAAGATTTGAGAAGTTAAAGTATGTCACACACGTGAATGATGATTTCATATCCCATTTAATTGATTGGTATATATTTTTTAGGTAATTACATTCACATAAATTTCTCATTATACTTAATATATAGATTTTTATATTATAATGTTTCAATAATAATTTATAGAGGTGACAGAAGAAATAATATAAAAATTGTCTAGGAAGAATGTTGCCTCTTCCTTAGTTAACGTCAATATGTTTGCACAAAAATCCATCCAAGGATAGATTTATGAACCAAATAAGGATTATAGGATGTGGTAATATAATTTAAAGTTTATTTTTGTAGTTATTGTATGAAAATTTTTTTTTTATGGTTCTAATATTAGATGAGAGGCGTTGGACATTTATGAGTGCGGTGAGTGGTGTCCACATAATTTTAGAAGAAAAAAGGTGTACCCAAATTTATGAAATTCAAATTTGGCCCAAAAACGAGTATAACTGATAATTATAAATTATAGGGTCAATATAGTTCCATAAAATATATTTTATTCCTGTTTTTAAGAAATTTAATCTCCTTTATTTTTAGTTTAACCCTTCAGCAAAACAATTTTTACCATAATTGTGACAAAATTATATTACCCCTTATATTTTTAATTATTATAAAAAATTAATTTTACCATATTACTAATTATGAATTATTTTGATTAAAAATTCGGTATCCATTTTTTCCAAATTTCAATCATTGAATTTGAAAATTTTATATTATAATTAATCCACAGATGAGATGAGAATGTTAGTTTGAAAAGAGAAAATGTTCAAATGTTTATAATGATTTTATATAAAAAATCAATATAAAAATGATTAAAATGAACTAAATTGGATTTATAGATATAGAATTTAACTAATTTTAATTACAAAACTAACTATAATTGGACGTTATATGACAGTTATATGAAAAGTGAATTTTAAATTAACAAGAAGTGTATTTCACTATTCATCAAAAAAAATTTATATTTTCACAAAATTATCAAAAAGTCACAGAAGGATAATTTTGAAATTAAGACATGAATAATTAATCATATTTTTTGAAAATAATTTCCCTATAGTCTAAAGAAATAGTTTTAAAATAAGTTTCCAAAAGGGGAAAAATGTCTCCATTAAATGAAATTTTTTAAAGGTAAAATTGTATTTATTTATATCAATTATCTAGAAGAGATATAAGAATAATGTTAAATAGTTGACTAAATATATTCTATAAAAATTCCATTTCAATCCTTCAAAAAAATGTTTTTTATATTTGTTGTTGTAAATTTTTTTTTTTGCATAAAATTGTTTTTCAAAAAATGGATTCCATTATTTTCAAACAGATTTCATTTTAGTATAACAAATTGGTCACCAGAGAATTAATTTTCCATACATGTGAATCCATTATATTTTCATAAATTTTTTAACCATATTCATACATTCTATTCTAATAGATTTGTGATAACTATCTGATAATAATACTTTAATAATATAACATGTTTCTTGTAAACTCATTGTTTCATGTAACATAACCTAAAATCAATTTTATGTGTAATGTAAATGTTAAAAAATAATAAATTAATTTGATAAAATATATTTCATAAAATTTATCTGGGTTACATTCAACCCAATTTAAAATGTATATCACCCTAAAATATCTTCTCCGTAATCCTAGGATTACTATTTGAAATTTCCTGCATAGCAACCATCATTGTAAAAAGGGTTAACAAAATACTCTTGAAAAAATGAATGAGATGTGAAAACATCCTCTATAATAATGGATAATATAATTCAGAATAGTTAAAAATAGGATCCAAGTGAAAACATGGACATAGAATTGAAACATAACACATAAATACTAATGGAATGTTATATAGAACATGCATATCTAAAGGCTAACCAACAAAAAGAAATATAACAAAGAGGCATGAAAATGGTAGTTAATATCATAAAAAATGATCATAAAAGGGAAAAAATTTACTTCATTGTACTGTTAATAATTTTGAATAATTCCTTTTCAATCTTAATTGAGAAAATATTACAATTTATTAACATGATAAATTTTAATTCTATATGCACTATTGCATCCATTATTTGTTACATCATCGATTTACACTTTATATCTAACACTAAGAGATGATTTTATTTATAAGAAATTAATTTATCATGATATAAATAATATAATAATAATTCATTAATTCTATATCAAGGTATAAAAATGTTATTATTTTTTATCTAAGATTGATATGTCTTCATATAGTGATGTTATATGTTTACCTATAAAACCACATCCAATGTTCAACAAATAAATTTCAAAAAATGGACAGCCTTAAAACCCTTAAAAAATTAAAAATTATAAAAAAGTTCACTAAAGTTATCAAAAAACATATCATTAATTTACCATATACATAAATTTTCTCTTTATTTTAACATTCCAAACAAGTTTATACCATCATCTTGGAATCTCTTGAAACATGATAATAACATAAATTACCATAATTCCTTATCGAAGACATAAATTAATCCTCATTAGATACATAAAACAAAATTATTAGATATATTACTCAAATTAATAAATTTTATAATCTCACAAAATAATAATACACACCAATTTTTCATCATATAATTAATTATATCCAAGAAAATAAATACAATCTTATTTAATTTATCCATATTAATCATATATTTTTACCCAACATCATTATCTCTACAACAATAACATATTATGTATTTTCATTCCCTTAATCATGTGTTTCCCATGAACATCTCCATAACAATAAATCACTTTTCTAGTCCATCAACATCATTCATTATATTCATTTAATACGTAATGAAAATATTCTACAAAATAATAATTATATAATTCATGACTAATATAACATAATTAAATAATTCCAACACATAAGAACATAAAAAATTCCACATTGTTCCTAAAACATTTACTAGGATTCATCATCTTATTCCTTAATACCTCTTTCCTGGAAAGTGAAACATGAATCATTTATTAATATTCCTCATCCTAAAGTAAAAAAAAATTCTTACATTTATTATAAAAATACTACTAGAATATACCATAACATTCATATGTCATTTGTCATCCCTTCACCATCATCAAGGTAACCATTACTCATACTACCTTGTTGATTCTCATCATTATCATTTACCCAAGGATACCGATTTTCATAATGACAATAATTTCCACAATTAAAACATTCATCAATTGATAATTCCTTTGGGAATGAAATATTTACATCTATTTCCTAAACTAATAATTTTATTTTCGCTTGGGAATTTCTTACTCTATACCCTTCCTCACCACACATTAGAAAATTTTAATTTTCTTGGAGACAATACATGGAGTGATTCTTTCCATATTCTAGATATATAGTAAATTTAATCTTCTTTCCTATATGGACATCTCTTTCCAATATCTCAATAAAATATTTTATTTTATTCACTTGTTAGTACAGGAGTTGTAAAGGATCGTTATTAATGTTTTTCTTTGATAACTAATTTGGAATAATCACAATTTTATATACTCTAGTTATAATACCATTTGGTTTCTCATCATAAATATTTTTATCACATTAAATGAGAACCATGTTCCCTTTTATTGCATCCATTGACCATAATTAAAAAACATAGTGTGATAAAAACATATCAGAGTGTAAGACCACATAATCATGAAAAAACACTTATATAATGTTTATATATCATACCATTATTTTTAATCTATGATAACATATATTTATACATGTTTATTCATAAATATCAACAAATTAAATACTTCATGATAGTTTGTAATGATTTTATGATTTTCTAAATAATATCCCTTAGGAGTTTCAACCCATGTGTGAAGAAAGAACCATTTTCATACACTAAGTGATAATATAGTATAGCTCAATGTTCCCTTTTCTGAGTTATTTCCACTAGGTACCTCTATAGTAGATCTATATCCACATGAAGTATATAGATATTGAATTTATTTCATAGAAACCACTCACACCATCCATTATCAAAATTCAATTACATTTCCATATACATTGAATAATTCTTAGAATAATCTGTAGTCATACTAATAGACATTTCATAAGAAATATCCATCAGGATATCACTAATGTTAACTCATCCTAGATTCCAGTTGACAACTAATGCATTCCTATAATACCAAATATAGTGACCAAGTATTTTCTAATATATATATATATATTACACAATTTTATATTAATATTTAATAAATTATTAAACCACGCTCATGAGCACCATAGTAGGATTGAGTATCTGAAAATCAAGTTCTAATGACCTGAACAATTATAAATAAAATTCCCCCTATGATTTATTTAAACACCTTATTAGATAATATATATATATAACAAATTTACATTTATTGATATAATATATCCAATTTTATTTAAAGGATGGTTATGCATCATTAACATGGATAATATATCGATTGAATAATTATCATAAGGTTTGTATAAATACAGGGTTTACCAAATAAAATTGACATAGACAAAAGTAGTGTAAGCCTCATCCTATAAGATCGTACCCTACAAAGACCATTTAACAAATCATCCACGAAATATAAAATTTACAGTACTTTCCTTGAACAATTCTATTTTTTAGATCCAGAAACATATTCTTGATAGAAACAATTTACGAAATATGGTCAAGATCATCCAGATCACGACCCTAACAATGTTTTCCGAAAAACCCCATGAAACTCCCACCATCACACACCTTACTCTAGGATTTTCGTGTTGTATTAAAAGGATACATATAAAGACCCTATATATTTATATGAATATTTATATGAATAATTTATAATAAATAATTTATTATCATCATATTACTTTTAATTTGTAAATGATTTTAATTATTGACAAAATAAAGAAAAGATTTCATTTTTTGTTAATATTCATATTCAATTAATGAATTAATTAGTTAATGGATTTTTTAGTTAAACAACTTTTTAATAAAATATGATAATTAAATAAATTTTATAACATATAAATGATCACATTGTTTTTATAATGTCAAATGTAATATTTATAAGTATTTGAAACACTATTCATGGTCAAAAACCAAGAATTTCTCAACAAATTTGTGCTTTGATATTAATATTTAAAATTCTCATACATAGAAAACTTATTATTTAAAATGAATATTACTTTTTTAATTATAATGTTTAAAAAATACAATGATTAAATTTTCATGATTTTCATAGACAGTCTAATTTTCAGGTAAAAATTATATATTGTATAAATATACGTTGTATATTATTACATCATAATGACCAAAAATATAATAATAATTACAATAAATGAGATCCACAACCAAAATTATTTAATACCTTCAAAATAATTTTACATTATGTTTGTATTATTTTTTAATTACATTACAATTCCTCCAAAACATAAAATATATTTTTTGATTTTAAAATAATTTCCTTAAGAGTGTCACTCAATATACATAGAAAAATGAATTAATGTGTTATGTTATTAATTTGGTATGATTAATTAATGAGAAATAATACAAATTGGAATAACCCATGTGAAAAATCATGATTTGGTTTTTAATAAGATATTTTGTTATGTAGAGTCCAAAACCTTGAAAATAAATATCCCCCTATAAGTTTTCCTATATAAAGCTACCCACGAACTCATTTCCCTTCACTAAAACTTCTCAGAGTGAATCCATATTCTTTCCTCCACTCACTTGAGTGCTCTAACATAACCAAAATATCTCAAGAATCCCCTGACATGCTTTTGGAGTCACACACTCATGTAAGGGATCCTCACATTCCACTCTTCCTCTCAAATTCTATAACCTTCATTGAAATAATTTATTTGAATTTTAATTTTTTGTATTTAAATTAATTTATAATGATTAAATTACATTTTATTTTATTTTATTTTAGTATGGTATCATTTTTCATCCCTCATTTGTCCCTTACTTAATTTATTACTATGTCGAATTTCTATAAGGGATCGCCACCTTCTCTTCATTATTCACGTTTCATTTTGAACATCTGCATTCTATTTCCATTTCCTTATGTATGGACGTGTATTTCCATGTCGATATTACTAAATACATTATTTTAAAATGATGAGATACCCATTTCTCAGTCATAAACCATTTTTATAAATATTTTTGTAACGTCGTTACGCAACCAAAATTTCCCCATTATTTTCCATGCCAAAATAATTGTGTACTGAATACCATAACCATTTTATATAAAGGGTGTTCATATGTTTTAGAATATACACTTATATTGAGGAATTTATAATATGTACTTCACACTCCTTAATAATGTAATTAACAATGATGATGATTGAATCCATGTTTTATGAACTATGTTGTACAAATAAGCTTGAGAATGAAATTATTATGATTGGTGTATCCAGATAGCACACCAATGAATTGGATAATGTTTACTATCATGATACATCAGAATGGTACATGGAGTGAATTTTATTCCATTATGTGACTTTATCCACTATTATGTCTTGGTTGGTATAGCCTTGACCTATGTTTATGATTCTGTGTTTTAAGTTGGTACCATATTTCCGATTTAAGATTATCATTCTATATCATTACTTATGGTTCATTATAATTTTTTCCACCTTAAAATTCATATTGGGTTACTTTTATTATCTTACTCATGTTATTAAATATTTATTTCATTCATATTCATTATATCTCACCCCTTTATTATTTTTTTCCCCAGGATATCTCTTTCGGTTTAAAACAAACATGGAATTTTTGAAGCATGTTAAGGAATATTTCAATAATGTTGTCATAATCCATCTTCAGGATTTTATTCTATGTACCTAATTCATAGATACACTAGAATTATCACTTATTTTGATATTATTATGTATAATTGTTTGCAATAAATCATATATTAATGTGAAATAATGAGTAGGTTTTTTATAGTTTGTATTAGAAAAAAGATTATTTATTTTTTGGATAATGATTAGAAAACACTAGCTAGAGACATAGGGAGAAGAATAATTAAAAGAAAACCTCCCTAAATTTTGGTATGTATAGTGTAAGATGTAAATCAAGAAAATACATCCATGTGGGGATAATACAGTTGATTGTTGTTCTAGAATAGGTGTACCTAGGGGTAACAACTCGGACAAGGTGTTTCGAGCCAGACTCAGGGTTACATGGTAATTGAAAATGCGACTGACTATGTACCTCATTTGACACTGCAATGAGATATTATATATTAAATTCATAAATAATTATGAACCATTATTAAGGATAAAATTCCCAAAATAATATATCTTGTGAAATACATCATGGATAGCATAGACTGTAACCTTGAAATTCATATGTTAAAAAATAAATATTATTTATATATTATCCATTTAATTTCATTGGATTTCCTTTTATGAGCTTTATATTTTAAAAATAATTATCAACCATTTTTCTTTTATTCTATACAATGGTTGTAAATATCATGAATTAGATAAAAAAGCAATGTGAAGATAAATAAGAGAGTTACAATTATCCATGACTCCATAAAGAATTTTTTTATGAGGATCATAAAAAAAACTATATCTGAATATGTATAAAGGGATTATATACCCAAGTTCATCCACATGGGTTGCACAAGTCATCATTATCAATAATAAGGATGGTTTAATAATCCTTAACATTTTTTATCATGAGATCAACAAGACCATGATAAATAAAATGTATCCTTTTCCTTAGATATTTGAATTGTTGCATCAACTATGTGGAGAAAAATATAACGGAAACATGGATCTTTGGTTGTGATATTATCAATTTAGGGTAAATAAGGAAGATATCCCCATGATTTACTTTCATACATGGTATGTGATGTATGAGTTAATAGGGATGAATTACTGACACACTAATTCTCAAAAAATCATTATGTACTTGATGAATAGAGTATTTAGAGGCTACCTCAACAGAATTTTGAAGTCTTATAGATATTATTATAGCATACTCCATAATCGATGAGGAGTATGTGGAATATATGGGAACTAGGCTAAAGATCCTATGAAAGGATAATTTTTATGCCTTGTACAGAAAAATGTGAGTTTTGGATGAAGGAAAACACTATATTGGGGGAATATCATCACAATCAATATTATTTATATTGATAATAAAAATATTGAAGCAATTAAAAGATGGTAGAGGAAACATTTTGTGAAAGATAGTCATAATTTCCATGGGATAGGTGGGTATAATCAAAGATTTGTTATAAATTTCACACAATATTCTGAACCTCTAACCAAGATAACTCTGTTGAGTGTTAATTCCTTATATATGCACGAATATGATTAAAGCTTTAAGGATCTTATAAAAGGAATATAACAATACCAGTTCTCAAACTACAAGAGAATTTGGAACTCTTTTGGTATATAGAGATACTTCAAAGAATGGATTAGAATGTGTACTAATGAAAAATGACAAAGTTATGGACTATTCCATAAGCTATTTTAATACTAATAACAAAAATCATCCCATTAATGATTTGAAGCTGGAATCAATGTTATTTACATTGAAAATCATACTACATTATCTTTATGGGGAGAAGTGTGAGATATATACTGATTAAAAGAGTCTCAAATAAATATTCAACCAAAAGAATCTTAATATATGTGAGTGAAGATGGTTAGAGAACGTTTTGGATTATGATTTCCCATTCCACTATCATCCTGGGAATGCGAATAATGTATAATATTATCTATTTAGAAAGGATGTAAACAGTCAATTATCAATGATAATTGAGTGGTATTTGATCTTCATAGATTTAAGGAGGGTATCCATGAGAATCACTAAGGATTGAAATTTATCAATCATTTCCCAAATAGTTCAACAACAATCCCTCATTGATAAAATAAATGATGCTCAGAGATGTGATTTGAAAATTCATAAGAAGGTGGAATCCATGAGAATGGGGAAATTACCAGAGATAAAAATTGAGGAAGAAGGAATTATGAGATTTGGGTCATGACAATGTGTTCCATAAAATCCTGAATTAAATATGGAACTGTTGGATGATGAACATAGTTCATCATTCTTCATTCCCTTATGAAGATCAAATATGTATCAACATCTCTGTGATCATTATTTGTGGGAATGTATATTTAATGAGATCGTAGAATATACATAAATAATCCTAGTATTCCATCAAATGAATTCTAAAAGGAGACTCAAATGTAGATCATGCAACCATTACCCATATCAACAAGGAAATGGAAAAACAAAATAATATAATTTGTCACCATAATTCCAAAGGCATCTAGGGGAAAAATTCAATATGTGTTTTTCAGGAATCACCTTACAATGACTGATCAAATTATAGCATTTCAAGAGAATTATCACTAAATAAACATGAACATATATACTTCAGAGATGTTGTAGGGCTTCATGGACTTCCACTTTCATTTTAATCTGACTGAGATCCAGTATTTACCTCTTTGTTCAGGAAAAGTCCCCAACATGCTCTAAAAAATTTTCTGAACTTCATTACAACCAATCATCCTCTAATTGAAGGCCATTCTAAGCATACTATTCAATCACTAGAAGACATTTTTGGAGAATTTTTGGGTGAAATAAAATGATTATGGGACAAAAATATTCCTATAATAATTCCAATATTGTTCGTTTGATGTTATTTTAGTGATTTATCATGTATACTCTATCCTTAGGACCCTTACCAGTGTCATTACTATGCATAATCTCCATAATGTATCCTCATATTCTCTTCATTATTAATGTTTCCTTATGAACCTAGTCATTGTAATTCAATTTACTAATGTTGGTAAATGTATTTGCATCTACTAATTACTTCTTATTTTATGTCAAAATGATTAGAGACCCATTTCTATTTCATCAACCATTTTTATAAATTTTTTGTAGATCACTGTTATTCAAGAGAAATGTCACCACAATTTTGTATGATAAAACAATTGTGTAGGGAATAAAATAATAATTTTTCTATCAAGGGTGTTCACATTTATGAACTTACACTTTTTATTAGGTACATTAACATATTTATTGCACACTACTTAATCATGAAATAAATTAGGCTGATGAATGAATCAATGATTTATGATTATGTTGCATACTTATGAATGAGAATGAAATGAATATGAATGGTGCGTCTATATAGTGATCCATTTCATTGGGTAACACATAACGTCCTAATAAATAATGATGGGATTGTGAGTGAATCTAATTCCATTATGGGTCATTTTCCAATATGATGTATATGAGGGTTTATACTTTACCTTTGTTTATGATTTTGTGTTTTTAGTTGATTTGGAAAATCCCATGTTAGGATTACCATGTTATATCTTGAATTATTGTACCTATTCCTTTTTTTCCAAATTGATATTCATAACGCCAAACATATATTATATTATTCATGGTATTCCTTTTTTATTATTTTATTAGGATTTATATCTCTCCACATTAATATGTTATTACCTAGGATATCCGAAGAAATTTTAATTAGCCATGTAATTTTAGATGAACTTTAATTATGTTTTCAATAATGTTTTAACATTCCATGCTAAACAGTTTATGATATTTACATCATGCCCAAATACACTATACTTAACAATCTTTTGGATTTTATTATATGTAATTTTATTTAATAAATCTTCTAGTTACGTGAAATAATGAGTATGTTTGTTTTGTAATTACATAATATTTAAATTTAAAGAATGATATTCACCATATGCTATAAATATCTTCTAATTTTAAACACTTAACAAAAATACCAAAATTAAAACCTTTATTAATAAACTGGGGAGATGAAAGATAATAAATAGTTGAACCAAAGGCAATATATGTGTAAAAAAGGTGGAAATGTAAGAAAAACATGATCATAAGTGCAAGAGATCTTGATCATATATTTTTAAAACCACAAATTCTATATAAAAATTCTAATATTTAGTCATGGAATAAATAGTTTTAGTTCCTAAGACTCTAATCATACGAGAATCAAATAACATGAGACATTAGAGAATAAAATTATTACAAGATATAGAATTTTTTTATACACATCAGTATATATAATCATTTACAATGTATTCTGGGATGAATTAAAAATCTATGATATTATGTTGAGTTCATTCCAAAACCCATCATAGTAGTCAAGGTTCACTCCCAAGTCCATCCTAGAGGAACGATTACCCTATGGAATAATGTTCACTCCATATTCTAGTCCATCTACCTCATTATATATAAATCACTACCCAAATAATTGAAGGGAGATATAGGTCCCACATATCTCATAATGGAAATTATATATATGTGAGACATAAGATCATGAAACAATTATTATTTCATAAACCATGAAATTAAATGGGTTTCATAAAAATTTCACCATATTATAACAAATGGAAATGAGGTAGGTTTTATAATAATTGTTTTATTTCATTATAAAGTAACAAATGGAAAATGAAGTATGTTTCATTATAATTTTTTCATGTAATATCCCGTCAAAGTGAATCGTGTTTCATAAAATTCTTTTTATTATAATCCATTTAGATAAATAATAATAATGGTATCGATGGTTTATTTCCCCAAAAAATCATATGGTACAATAACGTATATCATCTTAGATAGATAAGGATTTTTAACGATAAATCAATTGTAATTATTCTTAAGGAATATTAATTATATTTGAAAAATCATTTTTAAACCCTTAAATTCAAAATAAATATTTTGTGAAACTTTATAGTGTATACATTAAAACATATAAAGGATCCTTTAAATTTTATTTAAAATTTTATTATTTAAAATCTCATTTCTATAATGAATTTTTTTTGAAACAAAAATCATTTTGAAAATAATTTTCATTAATATTAACCATGAAAACATATAATTTAAGCTTAAAAGAAAATAATTCCGATAATAATGGACAATTCATTTCATGTTGTACATATTAAACAAATTATTCCATTGACATTTTTTGTAATAGAAAATTTAGAATTATTTATTAAATAATAAGAAGATTCATTTAAAAAATATTCTAAAAGGTTCAAACATTTTATTTTATTATTTAATAAATAATTCTAATAATACTAAAGAAATATTCTGAAAACATATTTAGAAATGTTATCTTGGATGAAAATGGGTTTCGACCAAAGAGGTATATAATAATGAATTTTCATAAAAACATTGTTTTGAACTCATTAGTATATTAAGTGTGTAATATCTAAGGAAAAAATTATTCCCATAAAATAACAAGTGTAGGGTAAATTTGATGATTCTCATTAAAGATAGCTCCTAATATTTAATTATTAGAAGCATAATCCTAATTAATACAAATAAATGATGATATTTTACTATAAAACTATTACCAATTTGGTAGCATTAAATCATTATCTATATGAAATAATAACCACAATTGAATCATATAATATAAATAATAAAATAGAATTCATGATATAAAATTTCAAATGGGATGTATATACTCCCCATATAAAAATACAGTTCTATAAAAAATTTAAGTCCAAAAGAATTAGAATTGAGTCCAAAATTAATTACCACTTTGGTTACTTATGAATCATATGATCCAATAAAGAATAAAATAAAAGGAAAAATTAAATATCATTAAAATAAAAAGATTTATTATCTTAAATTTCTAATGGGTATTATATATACCCCAAAAATGAAATTATTAGTGAATTTTAATATGTATTCCACAAATAAAAGAGATAATATAAATCCATTACCTTAAGTCTCGACATCCTTCGTATGAATTTTAAACATCCTTTAATATAAATATAATTTTATTATACATATATTGTAAAATCATAATTATATATATTATACCATATTTTATTTACTTTTGAACATTTATTACTAATTTATTACCAATTCTTTGTTGAGATCAGATTTTTGGTAATAACCATTAAGTTTTTTCAAATATATAATGATTTTTTATTTTCATTCCTCGATCTTTGATCACGATTAAATCATATATAGAATAAAATTCATGAAATATTTATCATATTTATATATCAATTTTAATTTTTACTCCAATCATGAAATATGGATTTCATAAATGAAGTATGTTATGATGGTGGAGACGGTAGGCTGTATTTATGTTTGAGTAACATTTCCATTATTCCATGATCACTATGGAAAGGGTAGAATTAATATTATAGCATTAAATAATTTAAATAATATTATAAATTAAATATAATTTCGTCAAATAAACCTATTAATATCATCCATGTGGTGTGGGGTTAAAAAGTGGGAGTTACATCACTTCATGATGGAAATACTCCACATATGTACAAATTACGTTATCATCTTTCTGTGAGACAAATGTAAGGAAATAAAATGATATAATAACTTTTATGAGTGATAAATTATTATTTAATATAATATTTATTTATTTTATGAAAAATAAGTTTATTAACCATATATTTATTTTCTTCCATATAATGAGTTAGGGAAAATGAATCACATCTCTTCGTGGGGCGGTAGTCATTTTTACACATGAGGGACGTTATCATATCCCCTACACATGAGGGACCTTATTGTATCCCATAAATATAACATTTCATTATTTTTATTCATAATTAGGTCCTAAAATTATTTGTTCTCAAACATATTTATAGGATAATATAGGTATACCATTAACAATGTGATGATCTAAAAGCCAAGTAAGGGATTAATCATTAGAATAATGATTTAGAACTTCCGTTAAGAAGCATGAAATAATAATATAAGATGTAATATAATGTAATTGAACATATGGAACCATAAAATATATAAATTGGGATCATATAAAAATGAAATCATAGTAATTTAGAAGCTCGAGAAAACATGAATTTATCAAAATTCAGGGATCTTTTCACTAATAGGATCACAAGTCAGTGTTAACCATGAAGAGTGTTGCACATGGTAGCACAATTGAGGGCTAAATTCAAAGGACAATTCCACACACCAACTCCTGAGAATAATATTTACTCATTTCACTAGAGAACAACTGGGTGCACCCATCATAAAAAGTTCATGAATATGTTTTCCAAAAATTGAATCATACATAATCAATGATACATAAACATTAGTTAACAAATGTAATGAAAAAGGTATTATAATACTGTCATAAATCATAATTTAATGGTCAAATCATAAATGTGTTCATGAAATAATGGAATTAGAAAATACATGGACACTCATAAGGGAAAATAGTTATATATCATTGTACGTGATGTCAAATATAAGTGATAACATGTAAAAAGAGTATTTTAGAAATTTTAGAATTAAAACATTTTTGTGTGGTTTTAAGGAAAACACTCAAGAGAATTTAAAAAAATATATTATTAAAACCCTAATAGAAACAAGAATGATTTCATAATAAATATACTAAAACATAATTGGCTTACAAAACATGTTATAGTGAACATGAAATTGGGTAAAAATTTCAGAAGTTCCCTTAAAATGGGTTTGCTTATTGGAAAGTGTCGAAGAGGGAATCACATAAAATCATCCATATCCCATAAAAATGATTAATGTATTATGATACAAGGTATTTTAAATATACACATAAATTATAATATCTACATAAAAAGAATTTATTTTTTCATTTTGGTAAAAATGAAGTAATAATAACCTGAAGGAATAATGGAGGTTCATGTAGAATCCTTTACCATAAGACTAATTGTGTTCTCCATTTCATATTAATGACCAGAATAAAAAAATTTCGTCTATTAATTAATATTTCCTGAACCTATTTTACATTAAATTTATGTATTATTAACTTTTTTAGTTCATTCATTCCATTTTTGATTGGTTATGAGGATCAATTTCATTGTTCGGGTTCGTTTGTTTCATGATCGGTTTACATATATACATTAATGGATAATCATGTAAAATTCATTTGGTTGCCTTGAATTTGAATTATATTTTATTAGTTAACATTCATACGGTTACATGGTCGTAAATTTAATTTGGTTACATATAGTGAAAATGAATCATTATTTAAATCTTTAGAGATAACCTATTGGGTGAATTGGCGGTTTTTTTATCACAATGAACACAGTTTGTTTTATAAATATAAACAATGTGTACAATAAGATTGTAGAACATTGTATGAGACATAATACATATCTTATATTCTTTTTAAACCATAATAATGGTTTCATGACCAGAATTTAAAATGGTAACAGAAATTGAAAACCCATTATCCTTGAATGTGGTAAATTAATACATATCAGATGGTGTTTTTACCACTAGTATAAATCAATGGTAAATAAGAGATAATATTAAAT
The DNA here is from genome assembly GCA_963277665.1 of Viscum album. Lineage (NCBI taxonomy): Eukaryota > Viridiplantae > Streptophyta > Magnoliopsida > Santalales > Viscaceae > Viscum > Viscum album. The sequence goes on from OY728151.1 coordinate 1,424,843,232, forward strand.
TATTCCAATATCAATAAAATATTACATTACATAAAATTTACTATATTTTTTAGAACATTTGGATTAGTAGATGTAAGGATTGAAAAGAATACAAAGGAACTTGAATGGGATGTAAAAGAATTGAAATGAGGAATTAACCTTTTAAATTAATCATCCTCGAGAGCCTCTTAAATAGAAAGGATTTGGTATTTTAAATAAACCATGGGAAGATAGAAGTTGAGGATAATCTTTGGGAGATAATTGATAAGAATTTAGGCATCTCACAAGGCATGAGAGGAGGGAAGAGAAGAGGGTATTGTGGGCGGTTTTTATAGTGGAGGGGAATAAGGATTTCTAAATATTTAAATCATTACATTATTATTTCTCTATTAGACAAGAAAAAGTGATTATTCCATGAAAAAATAGTATTATGTTCATTTTAGTTAGAAAAAAATTAAATTTAAATCATTAATGACTCATGAATGATATATAAATTCAGGTTTTAGCAGTTATCGTAAATTATAGTATTTTATAATTCATCAAAAATTCAGATATTTCAGAACACTCTCAAAAAGTCACGCTAAAAATTATTTTATGTGTAGGATCAAAATATTAAATCCATTTTATAAGAATAATTTCCTTAATATTGTCGATTTAATAATTAAATAAAATCATCATTTACATTAAAAATACATATTTTAAAATTATTACTGATTTTATAATACATTGAAAAATTATCTAAGGGCTCATAAAATAATATTCTGATCATAATAAATCAAAATAATAATTTAGGAATTAATTTTATGAAAATAAATTTTCATTTAATTTATTAAATTAATCATAAAATTACAATAAAATATATATGACTTACAAAAATACCAACACTTAATTAATGATTTTTTAAATATTTCATTATTTTAAGATATAATTATACCATATTCTCACTTTTTAGATTGATAAATTATATTTATACTTTCATGGGTGTGGTTACTATTCTTATGGGTAAATTACTATTAATAATGTTCAAGTTACTATTCATAAGGGTGCATTTCTATTAATCAGGGACAAGTTACTATTCATAATGGTATATTACTATTCATAATGGTAAATTTACTATTCAAAAGGGTACATTACTATTCATAATGGTAATTCTAGTATTCATAAGGGTACGTTTATATTCATAAGGTTAAGTAACTATTAATTTAAAATAATGTTTGTCATATCAAACTCCAAACATCATACTGATAACAACTGTGTGGGTCGGATTTTCATAATTCAATGCACAGAAGTGGAAAAATATAATTTAATAGGTAGGTTATAACTCTCTCCATAAAACCAATTTTTTTAACTGATATATAGTATTCCATGGATTTAATTACATTTATTTGTAAATCCATGGGGTTTAACATTTTCCCCCCTTATGAAATTTCTCCCTCGAATTTTCATTTTACATATCAAGGTTAAAATAGGTGAGGATTTTAATACTTAGCTAATAAGAATAAAAAGGAAACTACAAACATAAAAGGGTAATCTCTTAAAGGAAATGTATATACAAACTTATGTTTATCTATTTTTAAATATTATTCATCCATCATCCATTTCCTCACATTTATTCTTATGGGCTTCTCTTTTTTTGTTCCATTAATAATGGTTCATAACGAGCTTATGAATTTACCAAAGCATATCCCCTCGAAGAGTAAAACTAGGTGTGAGGAAAGGCCCATTGTCATCTACTAGTTCCAGTTCCATTCTAGATCAATGTAGTGTTTTTAGGTTTTACCCCTTCGTCGATATGTCCTCGAGCCGCAACTACATGTTCATATACAGATGTGGATGTATTTCTTTGATAACCCATATACTCTATACTTAGTAAAATTTAGTGATTTTTTTATACTTACTCTCATACCTATGGTTCGTACTAAAGTTCACTATTTCTAATATAAAAAATAAGTATAACTCTCTATGATACCAACTATAGTGACCCTAGCCTTTTATATATATCAATACATAATTTTATGTTTAATTAAACATAAAATTACAAGTTAAGGATCATAAAGGGTAGTGTTGTGGAAGATGAGGTAAATCAAACATAAAACATCAAACTAAATATATCATTATTTTATTTATTAATCATAATTATCCCCTAACTTCCATTGTGATAATACATCTTTATAGGATAATATTTGTATAAAATTAACAAAAGGATGAGATAAAAACCCGGTATTAGATTAAGCAATAGAAAAATTCATTAGCACATTGGTTCAGAAGCATGACATAATTACATAAAAAGTCATATTACGTAATTTAAAATATGGAACCATAATGTCTATAACATGGGATAATATAAATATGTAATCATAATAATGTGAAGTCGACATAAAACCATAATTTAGAATGAGTCACGGCATGTTACAGTTAGACGAGCACAAGTCAAGGTTAAGCACCAAGACTATTGCACATGGTAGTACAAGTCAAGGCTGACCAACCAGATCGTTGCATATAACTCCTCATAAAAATCAACATTACACAATGCATTCGAGAACTATCTCAGTGAACCCATCATAAAATATTCATGAATATTCTTTCCCCATACATAATCATACATAATCTATCATACATTAACAAAATGAACCCATGGAACGAAATGGGTATCACAATCATTTCATAATGAATAATTTAATAGGAATATCATACATATGTCCATGAATGAAAATAATTAAAAAATACTTGGATATTTATAAGGTTAAATAGGCATATATCATTTTATATGATGTGAAATAAAAGTGATTCAATGTTAAAATTGTATTTCATAAATTTTATCATTAAAAATATTAGTGCTATATTAAGGAAAATAATAAATTGAATTTTAAAACGAAAAGGTTATAATAATTTATATAAATACAGAAGTTAAACAAAATGGTCTTAAAAATAAATATATTGAAACAATGGTGGCATAAAATAGATGGCAGAGTGCTCTTGAAATTGGTTAAAAATTAGGGAAGTTCTCCTAAAACGGGTTTACCTATCAGGAAGTATTGAGGATGGAACCACTTAAATGCATATATATCCCGAAAATATAATCATTACCGGTTCTTGATAAATGTCTTTATAAATATAAGAAGAAATTATATTATTTAAATATAAATAATATTGGATTTATTTTGTGTAAAAGGAGAGAATGAATAACCTGAAGGAATAATCGATGTTTTGGTAGAATCCCTTAACTTAAGTTTGATGGTGTTCCCAACTTCATATTAATGACCGGAATTATCAAATTCAGTTCATTCAATAATATATTTTTAACCTCTTTTACGTGTAATTAATTTAGTTTAACCTTTTTTTGTTAATTCACAACCATTTTTATTGGTTATGAGGTTCAATTTCATTGTTTGTGTCTGTTTCGTTCATGATCAGTTTACTTATATACAAGAACATACAATCATGTAAAATGATATAGGCTCTCTAGAATTGTGGTTATATTTTATTATTTAACATCAACAATTTTACATGGATTTAAAGTTAATTTTGTTAATTGGAGTGAATATGAATCATTATATAAAACAATAGTGATAACTATTTAGGTTAATTGTACTTTATTATCACAGCGAACACATTTTGTTTTATAAATAAAAATAATGTTTAAAAAAGACTCCAGAAACCTATATGATACATAATACATATAAAATAGTCTGTTTCAACAATAAGAATTATTTCATGACCATAATTGTAGATATTAATGGAAATTGAAAACCCATCTTCCTTGAATGTTATATATTAACACATCTTAGATGGTGTTTTTACTACTAGTGTAAAATAAGTTTAATGGAGAGATGATAACAATTTATTACATTACTATAACAATTTTAGAGTAAATATATGGTTTTGGATTTATCACAAAATTTCGATATGGAGAGGTAAGGATATAAAATAAAACAATGGAACTAGAATGGAATGTAAAAGAATTGACTAGTGAAATTTTAACCTCGTAAATTAATCTTCCTTGAGAGCCTCTTAAGGGGAGAGGATTTGGACTTTTTGATGAGGAAAAGGGATTTGGGACATGGGAGAGGAGATTTGGGTGAGATTATAGTAGAATTTAGGCAATGTAAATGGCTTGAGAGGAGTGAAGAGATGAGGGAAGTGCGGATGGATTTTATTGTGGAGGAGGTTTTTCTTAATATGTTAATCTTTAGATTACTATTTCTCTATAAGATAATAAATAACGATGATTGCAAGAAAAAAAATTGTAATAAGTGAATGTGATTTCTAAACAATGACCATTTATATCATCCATGACTCAAGCATGATGTTGAAATTCTGGTTTAACACTTCTCTTAAATTGTTGTATTTTACAATTCTTAAAAAATCAAGTATTTCTAAAAAATCCCAATAAATAAACCAAGCCATTTTTTTATTCGTGGAATACAAACATGAACTCCATTTTATAAAAATAATACTATAAATATGTGAAATTTAGATTTTAAATAAAAACCTTATTTTCTTGAAATATATATATTTAAAATTATAACTGCTTTTATAATACTTTGAGAAATTTACTAAGGTACAATAAAATATTATTCTGATCATAAAGTATCAAAATAATAATTTATGAACTACTTTTTTGAAAATAAAATTCACTTTATTTTATAAAATTATTCATAAAAAATTAATTAAATATTGATGACATACAAAAATACCAACAATTAATTAAATTTTTTATATTATTTACTTAAAGTAAGATATAATTATACTATATTATCTCTTAAAAGATGGATAAATCTTATTTATGCATTCCTTAGAGATTATATTATTCATAAGGGTACATTACTATTTATAATGTTCATGTTACTACTCATAAGGGTACATTGTTATTCATTAGGTTCAAGTTACTATTTATAAGGGTAACATACTATTCATCAGTGTAAATTTACTATTAAATAGTTTAAATTAATATTCATAAGGTTAAAGTTAATATTCATAATGTTAAATTTATTTTTAGAAGGGTATTTTACTATTCATCAAAAATTATGTTGTTCCTATCACACTCCAAACATATTACTATTCATAATCAGATTTTAAAAATTAAAAACACAGAAGTGGAAAAAAATTTGTTTAATAGATAAGTTATTTCTTTCCCCTTAAATGAAATTGTTGTTTTTAAAAATACTTAGTTTTTCATGAATTTTATTAATTTTATTTGTAAATCCTTGGGGTGTTACAAGCTCTTCCTCAATTAAACTCCTTAGGTTGGCACCACAAGCAATCCATGGATGGATTTCTTGACAAACAAACGTATCTAGGATTTGTGGTGGGAATTTCTGATGTTATATTGTTAGTTATTTTATGAACTAAATGAGGTTTCTATTGAGAAGAGGATAGGACATGGGTGACCATTTATAAGTGAGGTGAGTGGAACACTATTAATTTTTTAAAATAAAATGGTGTACACACGTTTTACACGAATCCAAAGTAAAAAAATATTATGGCCATAAAATAGATTTTATTAATATTTTTAGGTCATTTTAATACTTATAATTTTAGTTTAACAACTCATTAAATCCAATTTTACCATAACCAAAGTGAATAATATTTGCTGTTTTACTATTCATTATGGGGAGAAATTAAGTATACCATATTTTATAATATAAATTACGATGATTAAAAATATGGAATACATTTTTCAGAATTCTATTTAAATAATTTGAAAAGATTAATTAAAAATTAATCCAGAATGTGTGATGAGAAAGCATGTTTGTAATGTGAAAATTTTCATATATTTATACAATTTTTATAACAAAATTCAATATGAAATTTAGTAAAATGATATAAATTTTATTAAAATATATATAAATTATTTTTAATTTAATATGAAAAAATAATTTAACTAAATAAATAATTTAGATTATATGTAATTTTAAAATAAATAGTCAATATTTTTATCTTTTTATCATACATAATTAATCTATGACAATTTTATAAAATTATAAAAATGTTTTTTTTAAATGATTATTTTAAAAAAAAATCTAATAAAATTTATGTAACATTCTGGATATAGTTTTAAAATAAGTAAATAAAGGGTGAAAAAATCATTTTCTAGAAAAAATATGGTTTTATGCATAAAATTGTATTTAGTTTTATCTATTGTATAGAATGAAAATAAGAATAATGTTAATCACTTTATTGAATATATATTATATAAATTTGATTAAAATCATTCAAAAAAATTGTCTTTTTAATTTATTGATGTAAAATGTTTTTATTTGTATAAAAATATATTTGTAGTGAAAGATTTACTCCATTAGAAAATATCATTTATTTAAATTTTTAACTAATTAGTAAAAACAAATTCATTTTATATACTTTTTTAAACCATATATTTTCAATTTTTTTAAATATATTTCACACCCTACATTACAATGGATAATTGATGAGTATCATATATTAATACTTGAATAATATGAAATGTTTCATCTAAAATTGATGTGTCATGTAACAAAACATTAACTCTATGTTACATATAATGAAAAATTTAGAAAAGATTATATTAAATTGAATTTTTTTCACTAAATATAGAGGTGTTACAACATTTCATCCAAAGTAAAATAAAATGATACATCATTCCATTTATCTCTTATATAGTCCCAATTTTACTGGCTTTTATACAACATGAGATTTTAGGTTATGTCACCAAGACTTATATTTTTCTAATGAGTATTATTATGGATAGTTGTATCTTATAATCCCAATTTTTTTATCTGAATTTGAAAACATTACCAAAAAGATGATAAAAAGTATTTTTATTTTCCCCAGTTTATTAATAACCATTAATAAATTCAATGGAACGTGTATCCATCTATACCAATGATTATAAAGGATGAAAAAAAATCTAAATCATAAGCTCATAACATGGAAAATAACGTCTTATAAAATTTAATTATAAAATGTGAGACATTTAAAATTTTCTAAATTAAAATAGATGATTAACATGATGATATGTGGCTATAAATTCTAGTTTTAATTGAAAATAATATAGTATTATGATCATTATAGATAAACAAATATGAAATATTCTCATCTCTATAACATATATATTTTTTCATCTCTAAAAATTTCTAATTTCATATAATTATAACACAATATTCCACATTAATATCATTAAAAAATACATTACACAATCATTCCTGTACACATAATTATTCCTGCAATATATGGGATGTATACTCTGACTGAAATTCGTTATGCTTTGGATAGTATGTGATACAATAAAAACGATAAAATATATACTTGTTCATTAACCATCATTTGGACAACAGAAATATGGGAAGATGGGATGGCCCACAAAAATACCCATGGGGTTTTCCAGATCAACAATAGTTGGGGAGACATTTTAGTGAATAAAATAACAACTCACTGGAATTTTTTCTCCTAGTAAAATTGATTTTATAAAAAAATCAATTCCTCTAAAAAGTCCAACAAGACATGTCCATAGGTTAGAGATCCACAAAATTAGAACAAATAGTATTATAAATAAATTAAACCTATATATGCCATACAAATAAAAAACAAGATATCTATATAAAAATGATACATAAAACTACAAATATTTTTGGCATATGACGGGTCATCTTGGAAAAAATGACTATAATAAGAAAACCGAGACACATACCCTAACCCCCTAATGACTGTTTAACACAATAAGTCACTATATATCCCAAAAACCAAAATGTTCTATGAGTGACTAGAAGGTGAACCTAGGCCCTGAAACTAAAATTTGTAAATAATCATAAGAATAAGGAATAAAAGGCATTCCAAAGAGATCCACACCCCATAACTAACCATTAATTAAAATATATATTTCATGATAGTTTGAGATATAGTGTGCAAATATAGTTTTTTAAATTCATGTTTTAGAAAACAATAGCATCATGTTTCCATACTAAAATTAATGTAATTCTATTTAGAACCTTGGAGATTAAAATAAATTGAATATATTATCTATGAAATTTGAAGGTTAAGTGTCATGTTTTTGAAAAACTTCCTTTGAAGTGTTTTCATTTACAAAGGATAGCGATGTGATTCCAAATAATTTATATAATATTTAAATTAGTATTTTAAATTATAAAATGAAATAGGATAATAATAAAAATTAAATCACATAAATGTAGAATAAAAATATAATATGATAAGGGAACCCAAAAAAAGTAATTTTAATATAACAAATATATAAGGAATATGATAAATATAATATAACAAAATAACAGAAATCATGGGAATTCCTAGGATCTCTAAGTAATTCTTTGAATATACTAAATTTAATTGATCATATCAATGTTCCTAATGAAATATAGTTATCCTAATTCCTGGTTACATCATACTCGGATTAGTAAAGCAGAATACAACCATATCATGGTGTATAATAAGTATAACTAGGCATAGAATGTTCCTAATCATGGCAACAAGTATTCAAGGATTTTAAACTAGCTACTAATGGTTTAAAAATGTGTATATAAAATCATTTTGAGGAATTCCAATAATAAGAAAAATATTTAAAAAAATGAATGTATATATATAGTAACATAAATAAGGAAACAAAAACAAAACCACGTGCCTAAGAACCCTTCTATGAATATATCCCACAATTTATTAAACACAGAAGTATAAAAAATGCATCATTTACCATGTAAAAAACTATTCCTTTAGTAAAATTTATGGAATCTTCCAATGGATTCTACGAATAAGAAATCTTTTAAATTGAAAACTAGGATTTATAAAAATCATTTCAAATCAATACATTTTTATAATGTTTCAATAAAATGCGTTTATATTTTAAATCATATTTTTCATGAAAATATTATTAAATTTTATAATGAATTTCATGTATGTGGTTGAGAATGATTAATTTTTCAACCATCATTACAAAGACAAAACCATCACATTTTATGAAAGTCTACTGAAATCCTTTCTTCAATACCAATAACTTCGAACCATATTAATTATGATGTTCGTTTTCACAATACAAAAATTTCATAATGAACAATGAATCAGAGTTATTTAATTTAAATTCCAGAAGTATGGGAAGACTTCATCAAATTAAATGTGAATGATCCTCAACATGTAATACAAGGTTAATAAAACCTGAAACATAATCTACACACCCAAACCAAGAATAATCACACAAAAAAATATTAAAAAAAATCATTTGGGTGTTGTATAGGAAAAAATATTTATTAAATATGGTAAAGGAAATATTAAACAAGGAGGAAATGAAATGTTAGAGGATTTGAGAATGTAAATTGATGATTCAGCCTCAAATAAAAAGGAATCCACTAGAATAACCAAGTTTGAAAATGGATAAGGTAAAGGGGGTGTGAACAAGTGTAGGGATTTTATTGGAGAGAGGATAGTGGGTAACATATTATTAATTTGGAGGTGGGGATATGAAAATTCACCATTTTAAATTTATTATAACGTTTCACTATGTTTTGATGTGGTTTTCTAAACCATGATTCAATTGAACACCTCTCGCTAGACTCACCTAGGTAGATGCATGATTTGGAAACAATATTTATATAAACACTCTCCAAACATGTAAAATGAATCTAATAAACTAGCGATACATTTATGATACTATTCACATGGTTACACTCACTCCATACAAGTCGTGTGCCAATACCCATCCACTCCACGATCATGCATTGTTTACTCTAGATTTCACATGGTTTATACTAAATTGTGTTCTAACCATGAATACTAAACTTCTAAAACTCTAATTAATTGAAAGGGTGTAATGAATGAGATTCTATCTATTTTTATTTATATAAATTAATTGGGAAAATTCTGAGACATGGTGATCAGACAGTGTGATTCCAAGGCCTAGTGTGCCCAAACGAATATTTGAATAATGTTGTGTTTTAAATAAAAAACGCTAAGGTAGCTATATTTTATCTTTAAAAACTTCTAAATCGGTGCTCGGATTAAAAAATATTAGGGCACTATTGTATTCAAAAAATAGCTTTACCTTATGCGGGGCCTAACCTCAACTAACTCGGGTCGAGAGTGAATGATTATTTTTGGATGTTAATGTCATTAAAATATTTAATAGATATATTTTAATTGGACACTACAAAAAGGAACATGGGAAATTTTCTTTTTAAATATGACTTTTTAGAAAATCGAAGGCTATTTCAATAACCATCGTGTTTTTCAGATGTAATGAGTTGACGGGTATCTCACCACCGATGACGGATCGAAGATCAGTTTCATATCAAGAATGGATGAATTAATGTATGATGGAAACATAGATTCATCCAACAATAGTGACTAATACAAATCCTAGGTAGGTTTTGAGTTTTATTCTATTTTCTATCTATGTTCTGCATCCGTATGATAAGAATGGATTAGTCTACGAACTGGATATTCCATGGATCATGTGTATCATGAGTTGGGATATTTTTGTTGTGGTTATTGTAATAGGGATTAATTCATGTTGTAATTATTTCTACTTTACATTTATTCATCAATTCAAATATAAACAGATCTATGCTGACAATAATAGGACTGAGATCCATTAATTATGTAATACAAGTTCTTTTACCCTCCCCCATGTTCGTCGTACTTCATGTTTTACATTACAAGATGACGATTTGAGAACGCAAAGGTGTATACTGGAATCAGTGCAAGGGAGAGGCTAGAGGATGCTACTCTGTCCATTCCAAGTGGGGTGTAAAGGGATGAGGTCGATGGTGGGGCAGCTGGTGGCGTAGGCAGCACCAGCCCAACAGTGCTGCTAGGAAAGGAGGACATGGCATGACGGTCAGCAACGACATCATCCCGCTATCCAGGCAAGACCACGGTGGAGGGACGGCCAGTGGCTGGTAAGATACGGTTGGTGACCATGAATGGACATCGGTAAGGTGTCCAATGGTGGCATGAAGTTCATGTAGTTCAGTGGGAACATGTCAGAGGGGGACTTCGCGGGGGTTGGGAGGTAACATGATCTAGTGAGGGAAACGGACCGGCCACACAAAGCGGTCTGACAGCATTTACCCATCCTATAGGGTGACCATGCGGTTAACATACTATATGGACCCAGGTGGGGTGCCTCCAAGAGGGTAGCGTCTAGTGGAGCTGGGTCCACCCGCATGATGTGTGTTGTGCTGAGGGAACCGGGCCACCCCAGGCGTCTTGATTAGCCATGACGATTGGGCCGAGTTGGACCCCTTTTCACTAAACTAGACATAACATTTAATAGGAAGGACTGTTTGATAAGAAATATGTAGCATTGGAAACCTTGAGATAAGGCGGTCCTTTGGATATGACATTATGGATTTTTAGTATGGATTAGTATATGTTTAGAGTTCCCATTTTTTCATTCATAGATGGTTTCATATGATATTATGTCTATATAACTGGTTAGTAATCCCATCTTGAGGACGAGTACCGGATTGAGTTATGGTATCCCTCCATGGGACGATGGATATCCTCTAATACCCCTAATTGAGTTTTTTTTTGGAATTTATGTGTCCTACGAGTGTAGGGCATTAGTCCTCCATCTGATGGGCCATATCTATAGGGTTGTCAGTATCCATGGGAAAGTAACCACAATGTTACAATCCATATTGGTAGGGTTGTAAGTATTCTTTGAGAATAATCCCCTATGATGAAGGCTAATATAGATTATGTTATCTATATTCTCTAGGAAGAATCCCCTCTTTGTATATCATGGCCTCTGACCAGTGTATTCTCTTTGGACCAGGCCCAAATTAGCGGGACTTCATTGTAAGAGTCCCTGATGACACAATGGATTAAGGAGTGAGTTCACTAGGAATGAGAGTGCCTCGAGCAGAATACTATGGATATTGATTAGTTGTTAGTTACCCTCTTTATATTGTGGTTGGTTATGATTATAAATATATATATACTTGTTATATGTTTTATAGTCATATGCCTTTGTATACCTAATAATTAATTCCCTTGTGGTTATACCTCTTTTGTTTCTCCTTTGTGTTTCTTGCTGCATCTTATTGATTATTGATTTACTCACCCCTACACAAGCCTTGACCACATGTGTTGTTCCTCATGTAGAAGATTGACACTTTGACGAAGTCTAGGGTGGACCTGAACCAGATGGTGCCTAGTGAGATCATACAGATGAGGCATACTCCATCGACTTCCAGAAAATTCCCTCCACATACCCTTCATGTATCGTTTTCTATGTTTGAGGTTTAAGATATTTTGTTTTCAATATCATTTAGATATTATTTTGGTCGGTTTTTATTCTTTCTCGGTTCTATTTTTTCTAAATTAAATTACTATTTCACTCTAGTTGGGGTTTGTATCTAGTGGTTTTCATGCATGGTTTACTATTAATTTCAACATTTCCACATTTTTGGGCTAGGAGATGTGTACATTCGTACAAGAACATAGAAAAATTCCTCATATTTGTGGGATATTTCTAATCAGTTCTAGTTTCCATCCCATGTCCAATCAGAGGACAGGTTGTCGTTGTCATGAAATAGGCCCCACTCAGACAGGTCGTGATAGAGTGGTATTAAAGGGGGTTTGGTTCCACATTGGTACCTGGATACTATGAGATATTTTTGGGGAAATAGTGTTGTGTGTTTTGAGTTTGGATTTCGATCCAGGGACTCCAATGTTTGTGTGGTGGATGATGTATCCATAAAACAGGACTGTTGGCACCAGATTATCGAATCGAAAAATGAGAAAACTGGTTGAATGGAAATGAATGGTACATCCATCATATAGAAACTGGCTGTGTTTTCAATTTACTTATTGAGTCCGGACTCCAATTATACTCTACTGACGGTGGTTCATCTTGACATTCTCCCAGATTCCTCCACTCAGAAATCTAGTCAGTATTCCATTACTTGATCATGAGGATGGTATTCCTAGCTATGAGGTGTCTGCACCTGGTCTTGTACTGGAGATAATCCCTATATCAGATATAGAACCTCTTTGTGGTGCACCAGTGATACTTCCACCGATCGATCAGTAGTTACTAAAAGTGCTATCTGTAGAGGATACATGCTTGTTGGTTGCACTGCATGAGTTCTAGAAGTAGAAACCTACTAGGTTTCAGGGTGAGACAGACCCCCAGGTTCTTAGGGATTGGCTGGAGGTAGTTAGATGTTTCTTCCACCTTATGAAGAATCCTCCTGAGCAGAAGGTAGTTCTACTCACAAGTCTTTTTTAGGGCTTAGTGGGATAATAGTGGTGCATAGTGACCCATACACACGATGTGGAACCTCTCTCTTGGGAATACTTTGAGAGAATCTTCAGCGAGGAGTTATTTGCAGCTACGTTACACACGATTCTTATATAGGAGCTCCCTCATCTACCGCATGGATGTTAGACCATAGTAGTGAACTCGTTGAGGTTTGTGAACCTATCACATTACTCCATAAATATAATGTATTAATTGTTATTTAGGGCTCACACATTCTAGAAGGGTATATGGTTGGTGATCATGGTGTCTATAATATCCCTATAATTATGAATTCTGTTGTTCTAATAGAGTGGGCTCTGTTCTTATAGATATTTATATCAGAGAAGACACCATCTTTTGGAGCATCCAACATGACCTAGGTGGTTGAGTCATTAGATGTAGGTAGCCAAAAACAGTCACATGAGCCCAAGAATTAAAGAAACATTTGGAGATGACCCCATGATAGTATATAACTATTAAAAGTTTCCTAGGCTGGCTCCAGGAATCCTAAAGATAGGGTTTTCTAGGCATTCGATGGTCGGGGCATCAAGTGAAGGATTTACCAAACCAACATATAGATGATTGGGGGAAGGATGAGTGAATACCGACATAGAAGAAGAGGAATCATAAGTGTGGTCTATGGGGCTGCAGATGTGGGAAGGGAGTAGGTAGAGAAGTAGGCACTGTGAAGAGGTTCGAGGAACTACTACCACCACCCCCACGTGGTCCACTATGAGCTCATGGAGTTAGTGGACATCAGAGATGCTAGATATAGGTGATGAAAGACTATGACCCCTTTGCTCAAGATATTATTAGAGGTACAATATATATCTTCTACACCCTAGAAATAGGTCTCCTATAAATAGGATCATATCACTCCTTTAATTCAATGGACCTTGTATGGGGCTCATATATTCTGGTGCATCTGTTGGCTCAACTCTTACGTTTAGTGACTCCTATGGGAGGACATTTTTATGATCTTGCACTAGTTCTGAAAGTTTAAAATTACTATTGGAGGAAAGATATTCTTCTAAGATCTCATGGTAGCAGCATCATGGCATTACGGAAACATTCTAGGTATGGACTGGTTACTACAATCAACCCTTAGATTGACTATTTTACGTGTAGAGTGCGGGGTGTCTGTAAAGATAGGACCAAGTTTTTCTTTAATAGAGGAAATGAAACACATGAAGAATAAGATTGACTTAATTAGAGGAGGGTGAAGCTAATTACTCACCAGTTAGCTATCATCACACTCAATATAGTGGAGGAGAGGATTTCTCTGTTTCATACAAAGGAGGATGAGTATGAGGAAGTTTTTCAAAAGGATGATCCAGGATTAAAATCTCATAGGGTGGATTATATTTTCTATGTTTTTTACTATGGGACAACACTGATATCCTTACTCGTGTATCAGATGGCTCTTGAAGATATTTTTTAGTTAAGGGTGCTACTAGAGGACATACAATGGAAGGGATTTTTGAGACCCATTGTTTAGAACAAGGTGGCCCCAGTTTTGTTTTCCAAGAAGGAAAATCGGAGCTCGTTTCTGTGTGTAGACTTCTGGTACTAGAATTTGGTGACTGTAAAGAATGTGTATCCTCTACCGAGAATTAACATATTTTTGTTCCACACTATAGATATCATTTTTCGATTGATACGAATCATCTTATCTTTAGTTGATGGGTTTCACCCCTACACCCTTACAACAAGTCAGGGAGGCATAGCTTGGAGACAATGACTGTGAGACCTGACATGCTCATTTGTCTATAGGGAGCGCCCTTGATGAATATTAGATAGGTGGGAATCACTTTTTTCTCTTCAGATGGTTCATAGTATTTCCAGTTTCATTGCCAGAGGAGGTTTTGAGGGAGTACCACGCATCCCATTGGGAGATACATCCGGGTGTGTTGAATATTTGTAAGGACCTCCGAAGTTAGATCTAGTGTATGGGGATGTAGAGGGTGGTGGAAAAGTTTGTTTATAAATTCCTTACTTATTATCTTGTGAATGGAGAGCACCAAGTTCTAGTATGATTGACCTAACCACTCAAAGTGCTAGAGTGGAAGAGGGATGGAATATTTATAGACATTCTGACAGGATTACCATGCATTTTCAGGGGACATGATGCCATTTGGGTGATTGGTGTCCAACACACCAAGTAGGCCCACTTACTAGTAATCTAGGAGTAGAGTTATATAAGTATCATGGGACACCTCAATTAGAAGTAGATAGTTCAACTCAATAGATTTACCACGACGATCATTTGAGACAGTGATGATCAATTAACATTTCGACTGTGGGATGGAATGCATGAGGATTTTGGGTCTTAGTTCTAGTTGCTCATAGTGTTTCATACCTAGATGGATGGCTATAAAAAATTGATATTTAATGTTGTGAAGGATATATAATGAGCTTTAATCCTAGAATTTTGTATTATTTGGAAGGATCTCATGCCTATTATTGAGTTTGAATACAATAATAACATCCAATCCATCATTGGTATGGCACCGTACAATGACCTATATGAGTGACCTTGGAGATTACCACTATACTAGATTGACCTAGGTGTTTCACCACTCAGGGGTCCAGAGTTAGTGAAAACAACCACTGAGATGGTGCAGATAATCCAGGAGCATATGGGGCTGCACAGAGCTGGAATAAGTCCTATGTAGATAGAATATGGAGGCCTCTAGAGTATTAGGAGGGATTCTACAAGTTCTTTTGGGTATCACCTTGATGGGGATTGTAGATATTCGGTGGAGGCGACATGTTGTCTCAATTATTCACAGGACCTTTTCAGATTATTAGTATAGTTGAAGAGGTGGTGTATGGCCTAGATCTACCCCCAAAGATACATTAGGTTCATAATTTAATTCACAAGCCACATCGGAGGAGGTACATGCATGATCCATCACACATAATCGACTGGTGAGAGCCGGACATTGACGACGGTGTGACGTTTTCGGAGTACCCTATGGAGATTGAGGATTGACCAGAGAGGGTCCCTCACGGTTAGTCGAATACTATGGTTCATGTTTGGTGGAAGCGCGTGAATCTTCAAGAGAGTACTTGGGAGTGGGATACTCATATTCGTTCTCTATACCATCATCTTTTTTATTAATCCTTGTTTTTTCATTTAGATATGTAAATCTATAATGTGGGGAGAATTTAATGACTCATATTTTCTCTAGTTTTCTTTTTATACATTTACTAGGAAAATCATGAGACCAAGAGTTGATCCAGTGTGTGATTCCGAGGCTTGGGGTTCCCAGAAAAAATCATAGAATAATGTTCAATTATAAATCATAAAACGCTCAGGTGATTAACATTGAAAATTAATAACTTCTAAATGAGTGTCTAAATCAAAAACATGAGGGCACCATTGTGTTTAGTACAATAGATTTATTTTAGGTGGGGCCTAACCTCAACCATTGTAGTTAAAGAGTGAAATTTAATTTGGGGACCTAAACATCATTAAAATATTTAATAAAAATATTTTAATTGGAAGTTACATGGGGATGCAATTGATATTTCCTTTTTAAATAATCCTTGTTAGAAAATATAGTGTTATCTCAATAACCCTAGAGTTTTTATTGGGTAGATTGGAGGAGGCTCCATCACTAGCGATAGTGGGTTTTATATTAGTTTCAAATCATGTGTCGATGAATCGGTGAATGACAGTAATAAAGATTCATCCTTCAATAGTGACCAAAATAAACCCTAGTTTGGGTGTGTGTTTAATTTTATTTTCCTTCCCCGTTATTCATCCCTATGATGTATGTGGATTTCAATGAATAGGAAAATCCACTAATCGTTCATATTATGGGTTGGGTAGTTTTTGTTTCATGGAATTTTATCATGAATAATTCATGTTAGAATTTGTTTAAATTACCCATGCTCTTCAATTTTAACATGAACCGGTTGCGGATGACCCAAACAAGGCCAAGATCCATTCAATTAGGTGTTGTTGTGGTTTTCCCCACCCCTTGTTCCACATCCTTCATATTTTATGTTTTGAGATGATGATTCATGACTGCAATAGTGTATGGAATTGGAACCCCGAGGTGAAGGCTGAATTTGGTCGCTCAATCCATTCCATGATGGGTGTAAAGGTGAGAGGCCACTGGTAGGGTGTCCAGTGGTGGAGGTGGCACTGACCCGACGACACTTCATGGCCAGGAAGACCCAACAGGATAGTCACTAGTTGGGCGGCATGGGGAGGTGATGTCTAGAAGTCCTAGAAGGGCTAAAATTGTGGGACAACCAATGGCAGTTGGGAAGTGGGTGATGACTCGTAAAAGAGGTTGATACGGTGGTAGGAGGCAGGCTGCAATAAATACAGTCTAGTAGGACCACATCGATGTGAGACTCCGCGACATCTGGGAGGATTTTGAATCCAGTGGTGGACACAGGCCAGCCACACGACTTGGTATGCAGACCATGTGGACCTGGGTGGGGTGCGGCCATGCAGGCCGCGTCGAGTGGAGTTGGGCTTACCGACATGACGTGGGCTAGGGTGGTGGAATTGGGCCACCCAGAGTGGCCCAATGGCCCAACTGGCCTAGCCCATCATATGTTCTAGTTTGATTTGGCCTAGACTCTTTGGGTTAGGTCAGGTCATCCAAACCAGGTCATGTCTGGTTAGTTAAACTGGGGTGGTCAGACTCACATAGGGTCATCCCCCTATTAATTAAACTGGCCGTAACATTCAAATGTATGCTCTGTTTGAAGGGTTGTCTACTGCATTAGAACCATTAAAATGAGGTGGTCCTTTGGAGATAAATTGATTTGGTTTTAGTGTGGACCATTATAGGTGGATAGCTTCTATTGGTTCCTTCCTTAAGGTTTTCATATGGAATTACAACCATATCACTGGAGATTAATCCCCTCTAGAGGCTATGTCCAAGATAGAGTTGTGGTATCCCAACATAGGACTAGACCAATCCCATATAACCACGGATGGAGTTTTATGGAAATCGATGTGACCTATGAGCATAATGAGTTACTCCTCCATCATGTGGGAATTGTTGATAGGGTTTTTGGTATCCTCGGTAAAGGATCCCCTACGTTACAAGCTACATCAGTGGAGTTTTCAGTATTCTGTGAGAATAACCCCCAATATTATGGAAAAAATACAGATTTGGACATCAACTTTATTTAGGAATAATCCCCTCTCCTTTAGTCATGAAACATGACAAGTGCATTCTCTTTTGTTCAGGCCCAAATTAGAGGGACCTATTTGAAAGAGTCTCTGATGACACCAAGGACCAAGGAGTGAGTTCTATCGGAACAAACTTGCTAAGTGAATAATCATGTGGCTGATGATCGGTTGTGACTTACCCTCATTACCTTGTGGATAGCTGTGAGTATATATGTATATTATTTCTATATATGTTATAGTCATACACCTATGAAGAGATGACTATTCATTCCATTATGGTTTTTCTATTCTTGTGTTTCCTTTGTGATTTTTTGGGGTGTCCTAATAAGTATTAATTCACACTCCTGTCATAGAGGATTTACCACTTGTGTTGTGTCTTGTGTCAACTATAGATGCTTTGATAATGTCTAGAGTTAACGAGGACCAGGTTTATCCTAGTGAAATCAAACAGACTTGGTGTACTCCTATAGCTTTAGGCAGCTTCTCTCCACCTACCCTTCAGGTATGGTTTTCTGAGGTCGAGTTTCGAAAGCTTTTGTTTTCACTTGTTTTCAGTATTTCATTTAGTTGGCATGTATTCTAATCTGGTTCACCTTCTTGTACATTAAATTCCTGTTTTACATTAGTTGTGGTTTTTATCTAGTGGTTTTCATGAATATTTTACTTAGACATTCATCATTTCATCATTTTTGTGATTAGAGATGTGTATGTGCTTACAGGTACATATGAAAATACCTCCCATTTGTTGGATATACCTCCTCACCACTAGTCTCTATCCCATAGCCTATCAGAGGTTGGATTTGGGGTAGCCACGATGTTGGCCAAACTGAGATTTTTCATGTAAATGTGTCCCTATATATGGGAAAACATATAATGACTGAGGATTTTCATTAAAAAACATCACAAATTTCTAGATAAATATTCAATACATTTCACAAACACAAACCATAGGACTATAATGGGTTAATGTATTTTGAATCTAGGTATGCAATCATATTTTTTACTTAATTATAAACAACATCTCCAGTAAACTTTTTTTCTATTTTTATTCTTTATAAATATAACATGCATAAAAATTTTCATCACCTATGGAATGGAAACATAGTAAAATGTGATCTCATATTCTCAATAATTGAAATCAGGGGGGATATAATTCTATGATAGTATGAAATAATAATATAATAATATGGGTATGAAGTCATGAAAATTACAGAATATGTCCCTACCCAACATTTCCTAGATCTTAAATATTAGTTATGGAAAAAAGAATTATCATTCCAAAGGACAAGATTCATAAGAGAGTGACATTATTATAAATTATGAACCATAATCTCATTTCATAAAAGTGTGGCACCGATATAGTTATAGAGACCAATACATTTTTGATGGTCAACAACCAACACCATAAAGAATAATAAATCATGCCTCTTCAACCGTTTCCCATTATGGATCTTCCCTATCAGTTAGTTACCCATTTTAGATCATTCCCATATTATTAATTCCCATTGAATATAAATCCCATTTAAATGATTCCTATTGTTATTTAATGAGATGATAATCTCTAACCAATGCATTGGATAGAGATATAAGTCCCACCCTTCTTTGGTTATAACATGACCAACACCCTTGATGATAATTTGACCACTATCCTTGGTTATAATGTCGCCAACATCATATATGGAATCCCATTAAAAAAGTTCTTCACAAGATCCTAAAACATTGATCATATCATAACCAATGAATGGAAAAAAGGTCTCATAAATATTCCACCATAGTATAACCCATAGAAATTAAATGTGTCTTATAATCATCTAAACAGTTCGTCATAACATAACCAATGGAAAAGTAATGAGTTTTATAAACTTATATGCATAATAATCATAATCCATCTGATGAAATAATAAGGATAGTAAAAAAATTTCATATCACAAGTAAATCATAAATACCATCAATAGATGTAATCTTTAATAGAAATTGATTTTGAAATATATTTTGGGACAATTCTTTAGTAAGATATTATTTCCAATTTGAAGATAACATTATATAATAAATTGAGAAAATCATTTCAAAATAATTTTCATTGAAAATAAAGTTAAATAATTATAAAATAATCATTAAATAATTTTTTCTTCATTATGGTTTAAAATTTAGTTCTTGTTTTACACATTAAAATAATGATTATATTTACACTAGTTAAAATTAAAAAGGGACTTTTTTGAAAAATTATTTGGATATTCCTTCTAAAACATTTTTAAAATTTAATACATGTGTAAAAATAACTATAAATAATCACTAAGTTATATTAATAACCTTATTTAAATAATTTTTTGAAAATATAGATATATAATAAAAATGGATTTGAAAAAAATATAAAAATAAATAAGCTTTTTATTAAAAACATTATGTGGGTCTTTATAATAATTTTAAGATTAAAACCAAATGGAAAACATTGTTTTAAATAAATAACATTAGTACAATAAATATCTTGAGTTTATTCAAAGGTATATCCTGAGATCTCATCATTTGAATCATATTATAAAAACTCACATTAAACAATGATATTTTGACGTTATTCCTTTCCACATTTGAAACGTTTGAATCATACACCCCTAGAGAATATGTAATAGTAGATGAATATTTTTTTCCCATAATTATCATGAAATGGATAAATAAATACATTCATGTTTAGTATATACACCACATAAGATACAAATGTTGTTTAAATTGGTGTATGAGGCTTGTGTCCCATTGAAATAAAAGTGATCCAACAATACCTTACCAGTTTTGTAACATTTGAATTTTATGACGCATTAAATAATAAAATAATGGATACCTAAAATATTATTAAAATAAATAAATTATGTATAAAAATATAAATGAGGAGTATACACACCTCATAAATTAATATAGGTTCATAACATAACATATCTCCTAAAGAAGGTAATTTGAGACAAAATTCCCTTGCATTACGTATCGACATCCATCATACATCATAAAAAAAATTATATTAATTATAAAATTATTTTATATACATTAAAAAAACATATTAATTTGTATCATTCAATATAAAATATACTTATAATAATTTTTTAACCATTAATTAACAATTCATTATTAAAATCGAGTTTCAGGTACTGAATGCATTTTCCATGTATGTTTGGGTTTTCTATCTTTTCCCTTTTACATTTATCATGCTTTTATCATCCCCACAATTTTATCCATGATAGAAATATCATAAATATTTACTATATATAAATCTAGTGTAATCTATTTATGTTGTTGATAGAAAATTAATTACACAATTCATTAAGATGGCCGACCTTACGTACACATCAACGTTATTTCCATTTTCTCAACAGATGAAAAGACATAAAATAAAATAATTCATTTCCTTTCTGGAAAAAAAATTATGTCACAAATATCACAAGTTCTCATTAAATATATTTTTATTATTTTACATCTAAATCATATGTAAATATTTATTCACATCGCTATGCGAGGTGATAGTCTATTGTATACATGAGTAACATCATTTTATTAAAACAGAATGGAATTCAAGTTGAATAATGTGATATTAAATATAAAAAGTATAATTATGTCTTAATATCATATAAATATGTTCAATCCATCATTATATCCATCCGTGAAAGGTGATGATGGTTAATAGATTACTTTTCTTTGCGAGGTGGTAGTCCACCTTACACATGATTGATAGTTGTCATTCCCATTTTATTGAAAATGGGATGGATAAAGGTTATTACATCAGTATAATAATATATAATAAAATTTTAGATTTTATTTTTTTATATTGGAATTATTATTAATTTAACTGATTTATTAATATGATAATTAAACGGAGTGAGAGAAAAGAAGATGATTATTATCGCTTAGAGAACCCTCATTTGGATGACTAATTAAGGTCCTTAGGGTTGGTATTTTGGGATGTAAAGGAAAACAATATATTTGATAAAAATTTTGGGAAAATATTTTGGAGTTTGGTAGATCCAAATGTCTTAAGATGTGCAATAAGGTGAGGGAATGAAGTTCCCAATTGTAATTGAGATTGAGTGAAAAGTTTATAAATAATCAAAAATATTCAATAATGAGAAGACAGTCCCACCCAATTATCATGAAAAAATTAAAATTAAATTAACTATGTTATTGAATTTTCAATTTAAACCATCACCTAAAAAATGTGTTTTAAACTGTTATTCGTTATCCATTAATATTATTTAATTTTATAATTTTAACTTCACCACGGTAACTGATTTTTAATTTATTAACCTAGTTGATTTATCCAATACGTATAAAATTAAAATATTATTATTTTATAACAAAAAAACAATGATATTAAATTATAAAACAAATATCATAATGTGAAATCATATTTATGTAGTAAGTTAATTTTAATACAAGTGCATTCAATTTTGGGAAACCATGTTTTAACCACAACTGTGGTAATTAATTTCTACTATTATACTATACATTATGAAAAAAAATAAAATTGAAGATATTAGATATTATTAATTATTATATTCAGTATTTAATAAATCTGTAAAATTTAATTTATATAATTGGTACAATTTAAATAAAATCTAAACACATAGATGCCACAAAAAAATTATTTAATTTGTAAAAAAAATGCCAAAAACATAAATTGGTTTACATGAAAATACAAAATTAAAGTGGTAAAAATACACTAAATTATTAATATAAATAAAATTGAACATATTTTACTTTTAAAAAAATTAAAATATGATTTTAATTTGTAATAACTTTATATATTAAAATGAATGTTTTAATTATATCATAATTTTTAAAATATTCATTAAAAATTAATATTTTCAAAAAAACACTCAAACATAAATTTTACATTTAAATTTAAAATATAATGCTTATTTTCTCAAAACCATAAAAAATGTTTCTAAAATTACTTTTATTATTTTTAAAAATAATAAAAACATCATTTTTATGATACAATTTTATTTTATACATTTATAATGACTTTACAAAAAAATTGTGAACTTTTTTATAAATATGTATTATATATATAATATGATTATACCTTATATTAAAAAAGATGAGTATCTCTATTCATTCCACTAGGATTATTGAAATGGTTTTGAGTTTCATGAATAAATAATAGTATTAAGAGTACATTGAAGTTTATTAAAACTGGGTGTTGTGTGTAACAGATGCTATCAATGATATTTAATTTATTTAAAAAATATTATTAAAATCTAATGGGTGTTACATTATACCCCAATTTAAATAAATTGATTCCTAGAAATTCCATCACATTGGTATAAAAAATTGTGGATACATCTAACTCATCACTTCCTTAGGTCCCCAGGTAGCTTCTCCAAGATAGTGGTTTCCCCAGAAAAATTGTCTTGGTGAGGTGTGTTATTTCATAGACCATTATTTGTGTGATCTTGAATATCCATATTATGTTCCTCATTTGATTGATAGTTCTCCATATATAATATACCTAATCTCAATTCATGTGATGGATTAGTTATGTTCTTATTTAAAAGAGATACATTGAAAAAATCATGAACCTAAGAGAGGTTTTGTGGAAGTATCAAGTGATAATATTTAATCCTGATATGATTAAGAATTTTTAATGGGATTATATAACTAAGAATTCGTTTTCCATTATTTAAATAACCAATTACTTTATTTTATGGAGACATTTATATATACACTATGTTTCCAACTTAAAATTCTAGATTAATTCAATGGATTCCATCAAATATTTCTCTCCCAACAATGTGATTCCCTTATATGTTTCTAAATGGATCATACCTTATATTAAATTTCATCTAATATCATTATACTTGATTACTTTATATCTCCATATTTATCCCTATAAGTTGGATTCTGACACTTCATTCCATATAGGTCTTCATAAGAACCATTATAATTCTTCAGTGAATGATACTATTTTACAAAGACACAATAAGATTAAAGTGATGATACTAACAACCATTAAAATAAATTAATGAATATATCAAAAAAACCTATAGGGTTCGAATTATTCTATTAGGCTAACCATCTATCTGAGGATGATAAATAGTTCTTAAAATGAACTATATAACATGTGCATGTTGTAGAATTATCCCCAACATTTATGTATACTCAGATCATAATTAGATTAAATGTAATGTGTTACAATATGATGTAACACCCCAGGATTTTATAGTGTGTTATTTCTTCAAAATAATTCAATAACTTGCACTACACGCATCATTATGTTAAAGGGAACCTTGTCTTACCAAATAAGTCGTTCAAAAGAGGTTATGAATAGTATTAACTGAATTTTTAACTTTATATAATCCTTATAATTTTAGAATCCATATTATGAGTTTCTAAGACATAATTTAGGAACAAATTAATTTTTTCAGATAAAAGATGTATTTTTCAAAAAATGAAATTTTACCGCCTTTTAATGGCAACGCCTTTTTAAATCCAATATTTTAAAATGTTATATGTTCAATTTGTCTAAATAAATTTATTCTTTAGAATGGGGAAATCAAATATTTAAAATGTAACACCCCAAGCTTCTAGGGTACGCTTCTCTCTAAATAATACAGTAGTGTGTGTTGTAGGCAACTACGAATTCTAATCAACACCACAACCAATCAAACTAGCCCTTTGAATAGTAATACATAATTTTTGAAATTTTATAAATTTTATCTCTCAAAATGAAATTCATTTTTTGATTCGGAATATAAAATTTAGCCTAGGGAGAAATTTTGGTACTTTTCGGATAACTTTTATATTTTGATGAATACTGAAAATTTCTAAATTTTAATTAAAAACAAATTTCTTAATCAGAATAATTAATAGTGATATATTATGAATTTGAGTGGTTTTAATGTATATTTATAATATAATTTTACCATTTAATACAATTTTGGTAATTGGACATAATTTGACATTTAATCCGGACATAAACAATGGTTAATATTTTGATAGTTATTATTTCTTAAAAATACGCTTTTTGTTTTGACAGGAGGAATAAATTTTAAATTAATTTCTGCCACTTATGTGTTTTGAATTTGTAAAAATAGATTCCATATTTGGAATTAGGATGTCCAAATTATTTAAATATGTAACTCTTATTTTTAGACATTTTGAATAATTATTTCGGTAAATATTTTATTTACCATGGTTAAAGGGTAAATCCGATAAATAAAGGTAAAACATAATATTATAATAATATTAATTTACCCTAAAACGTGTCCTAACCCAATTTTTTGATTCATTCCTTACCATGGGCATCTTTGGGTCGATTTTGGGACCACATGGATCCACTATTATGTGATAATGACACAATGTATTAATTAAGTTAAAGTAAATACAAAAAAGACATAAGCAAATATATTTTCAAAAACCAATTTTTATATAGGGTTTTATATATAATATTTTCGTTTATAAATAATAATTAGAAATATAAATATATTTTCTACATAATTGTATTTTATTTATAATATTTAGACATTTAAAAATTAAAAATATATATGAAAAAATAATGATGTAGTATTTTCCTTATTAATGAATGAATAAAAAAATTGGTATTATAAATATAAAAATAAATATAATTTGAATGTTTTGATGACATAGACTAATTTTACTGGTTAATATTACATATTATCATTTCTTAAATGATTTTTATTCGAATTTATAATGTTTTTAAGACTTTAACAATAATAAATTATTAAATATTGTCAAAATTCACATAAACTAGTTTTTAAAAAAAATATTATTTAATTAAATCATATTATATTCCTAAAGATATACGTTTCATCCAAAGAACATATATAATGATATTTTTATCATTAATTGACCACTTGGGGGTCCCTCGGATCTATATAGTAAGTTTATTAACTATATAATATAAAAATACAATGTGACATGTTAAGTTTCAAACTAATTAACTAAGAGTTAAAACTAAAATATAACGTCAATATATTGACCGAAACCTGTCTAAAATATATTGGTTGAAATTATTTCTACCCATCCCCACCATAGAATTAGAATAATCCTCTCTGGATCCATTAGAAACAGAATATGATTTTATTATAAAATAATAATTTATGTTTTTCCTAAAGAGCCCCTCACCCCTCTTATAAAAGGGCACTCCCCCTTCTCACTAATTCACACCATCAAATCCATTTGGATCGGCATAAAGCGGCCCAAATATCCTCTAAACATCCATAAAATCATCCTACATGACTTAGTTTGATCATAAATCCAACCTAATGATCCCTTTTGATCAAATCAAAAGGAAGAACTTGAAGAAGAGGTAACGTCTTCACCACCCTCTTTAATGCTCCTTTCTTCTTCAAATTCTTCTTTCCTTGCTATTTCCATTCTAAAATAATAAATCCAGTATCCTCTATATACTATATTGTTATTATAATTATGGATCAAAAAAATTCATTATTCCATCCATCCCTTGAATGACATGTCACCGTACGTTCGTAAGTAAGACCTACCGTCTCCACATTATGGTGTAATTGTTATTCAATATATTATTATTTAGATGCATATAATAATGACGCATAATTCATGTATATAATAAATATAACATGATAATTACTCTGTCTATATGATATACCATCCAAATATATATTATTTTAAAATCAAAAGAATGATATTGTTGCTCGTGTGTACGTACGGACTACCGTCTCCACGAACGCGATGAGATTCATTCCCCATCATATCCATTCAAGAGTAATTCTCATTTGATGATTAAAATTAATGTTTAAGGACTTTATATCATTCTGGATATGAATAAAATACAACCTATCCATAACAACCATGGATTACGTAACAAATAATATAAAGGAAAATGAATCAGTTAACACACAAAACGACGATAATACTACGATATTATTAACAAATAAATGTTAAAATATCATATATGATATCATATTAATGTATATGATCCTTTTATAATTTACTAGAAATTATTTCATCATTATACAGGAATTTAATCTACCCTCACCCTAGGAAATGTACCAGTTAAGGGGTTTTCATCTCACTGCTTATTCCCGTGAGATTCATGCCATTTTGCCAATATTACATTTTGTGTGGTTTATATACTTCCCATAATTGTATTCTCTATGTAATACATTTTAACTTATGTGTATCTATATATTCATTGTATGATACCTCTTTCAGGGGGTGTATGTTTCTTATGTTACCAAATTGGTAAAGGTTTATTTCACAATCTCTTCATTATCCGAGGTTGTTTAAAAGTAATTATCTAATGAGGCCTATTGGTCATCCACATCCATGTTTATTCAAAATGTATTTCAAACATTCTTACTATTTAACAGAATATGGTTTTAAGTCATTTATACCCTTGTTTTTCTTTTTATACGAAGTTTATATAGGAATCTTTCTCTCATTTTCCAAACAAGGTCCTTATTAACCATTTCGACAGAATTAAGGTAAGAATGTTTATTTAACTTATATGGATGATGTGGTGATTTTACGCCATTATAAAATTTAGGATGCTTCCCTTACAAGCTTATACGAATATTTTCAATGTAAATGTTTTATTTTATAATTATATGACTTTTAAATGATTTAAAAAAAGAGATATTTCACTCAAACAGTTTTTATTTCAACTATGTCAACATACTTTGATGGATTTTAAGCTTATTTGAAGTTGATTAATTATGATACAAAACATTCATATTTTATTGAAGGTTTTTTGGTATTTTTGACCATGGATGTGTTATTTTTATACCATTCATGGTTTATTGAGAATGTATTGACATTTCTTATGCTCGTTTTATTGTTAATGTTTATGTTTTGTTTAAACCTGTTCATATGAGGAATACATTGGACTTAATAAGTGATGGGTGGAGCCCGCTATAGCTCCTCGATGCATCAGTAGGTCACATGAGACAAACTAGTGTCTTGGAACGAGGCCTTGACAAAATCATATTTGTAGTGTTGGCACGAGGCCTTGCCTACGGGGTTATGATAGTCTGGCCTTATGCATTCAATCATTATGAAAGTGTTTAGTGATATTGCATGTGACTATTCGACTAGTAGAATATATATGTGAATAAGTAAATGGAATTATTTCATTTTATTTTTTCCATATTATGCTGATGTTCGAGTTTAAAAGGCTTTTGTTCTAGTTATATATTTCCGTAAATGATTATGCTTATTTATGAATGCTTCTGGTGTATTTCTTACCCTTACTGAGAGTTTGATCTCACCCATTTATATGTTTTATTTTTATCAGGATTCCAAGAAGTGTATTGTGATTGATATGTAGGGTTAATCCATGGGAATAATGGCATTCATAATGATTATTTATGTTGTTTTATATGTCTTAATGTGAAATTTAACATTCATGTATGTAATCTATTTTCCAAGGCAGCTAAACTGATCTGTCCTTCGGGACCTGATTCATTTAAATCATTCAAATGTATTAAAATAATTCATCGACTCTGGGTAATTGGGGTCAGGTCATTACAGTTAGTATCAGAGGAAGTTTAGAAATAACCTTGGCAACTAGATTTAGATAAACTCTGATTAGAGCACATAGCCCTAAGATAGTCTTTGAGGATTACTGTAGAAAAACATCCTTGAATTTTGGAATTGTAGAGATTTTGTGAGTTTTCAGAGCAATACATCCCTGTCTAGATACAAGCAGATGGAGGCAGCTTTGGAACATATGTACTTAGGGGTAAAACCCGAAAACACCGCTTTGAGAAAGACTCAATTGGGAACTGGTGCACAACAACGGGCCTTGCTGCACTCTTAGTTACGATACTCCCAGGGGATATGCTTAGGATAATTCTCATTTTCGTTACAAACCATTATGAAGGGATCATGATTATATAATTACTCAATGAAACCATTTTTATGATTATGGATTATATCCATAAGCTGTACAATTTTCATTATGTATTTTAAAAATTCGGAATTATTTATTGCCATTCGTAAACTGACCTAGTTTATGCTATTATAGAGAAATAGAGCTCAGTATAAGGAATGTGAACTCCCGTAATACATATGATCCAAATAATTAGAAGGATAATATATTTCATGGTATGAATCTATCATTTAGAAAGGAAATAGTCTCCCATGTATTATCATCATATGAAGAAATCGTATCATGTGTTGATAAGATAAGTAAAGAGTTTATTGAGTCCTAAGGATTTGAATGGAAGCAAGAGATTAAAAGGATGGAAGAGAGAAATTTGGATAAACGAAAGAGGGAAAAGAATACTTTTCCCATATGTGATAGATGTGGGATGAAACACCCTGGAACTTTCCTGAAAGGAATGTGAGTTTGATATAAGTGTGGAGAAAAAGGACACCATGTATGTGACTGAATAGGTAAGAAAAAGGTTCCAAATGTACAATGCTTCATCCGCAAGGAGTTGGGACACTATGCGAACCAATGTACAAATCATCAGATTATGCCCCAAATGACGCTATTGGATAATAATCAAGTAATTATACTACCACAAATGAGGAGGAATGGCTAGAGTTCTTATGTTGTTGTTAGAGAATTATGTCATTTGAGTGTTGTATCAACAATGTACTGGTTATAATAATTATGGAGTATATAAGGATTGTGCTGCAGTATTGTTTAATTAAGGACTTGAGATTTTGTGGAACCAAGAAAAGTGGCTCAATAGAAGTTTAAATTTTTGGAAAATATATGGTTAATAGAAAGGTAAAACATAATATGGTTCTGATAATGAGGTAGTGATTTTGGAATAAGAGATGGCTGATTTGAATAAATTATATTGGATATTCTTGACTATCTTAAAACTGATTAACGATTTCTATTCCCATAATTATTGGACTCAACAACGTTTTTTGATAGAAGGAGTATATCTATTATTCTATAAGAAATAATGGATCATTAATGTAATCAATACAGTTTTATGGTAATTCAGGATATTGCAGTTTTTTAAATGAATACATGATGAAGGTGTTCACATGTTATTACGTGGAAAAAAGGATCTTCATTGTGTTTAACTTCCTTATAAATTTTGGACAGTGAGTTTGGACAGAATTATTTTGGATAATTCTAGTTCGAGATTAATTTTGGATTTCCACAAAAGGACAACCCGGAGGTTGGGCGGCAACCCGTCGTGACCGGCAAGGCCGCGAGACTTGAACCTGCAACTGAAGGGTGACAAGGGTGAATCACCTACCACTAGCCCACGAGATGTCCTAGATTAAATAGTTTAGTTTATTTTATGAAGGTCTTCTAGATGAATTATAAATTCATTTTTTAACCCCAAACGGATAGGATAAATTGAATATTTTTTAAGTTTTATTATCTTTTAGAGTGATGGATATGTTTGTAGAAGAAATTAGTTAAAGGATGGAACTCTACTTGTCAAATATATATTTTTCTTCACCACATATTCTATGAAGAAATTAATTCTTATACTTTATTGAAGGGATCTTAAAACCAAAAATTTGTTATCCTAATACCTTATGTTTTGTTGAACCGATGTTATTTTTAATCATCATAGACTGATGGATTTAAGGACCTCAATTTTACATGTGTTTGTAATTGATGACCTCAATCACTACCTATAAATATTTACATTTTCCCTCCAATTATATGCCTCTAATTGCCACCAATTTTCTCTTAATTTAGATCATAATTTTGTGGTGACCCTTTCGTTTCTATTTTCCTCTTATTAAATCTAAATTTTATTAACCCAATTTCTGATGTGGGTTTTCCCACAAAGATATTTTCTATTTTAATCCTTTATTTTTGAAAAACAATTTCAAATTGAGAGGAAGAAGTTTATTTAATGACGGAATAATGTAACACCCCAATATTTTATACTTTGTTATTTCTTCAAAATAATTCAATAACTTTCACTACGTGCAACAACGAGTTCAAGTGCACCTTGACTTACAAAACAAGTCGTTCAAAAAAGGATATGATTAATATTAACTGAATTTTTAACTTTATATAATCCATATAAGTTTAGAATCTATATTATGAGTTTCTTAGACATAATGTATGAACAAATTCATTTTTTCAGATAAAAGAAATATTTTCAAAAAATGCAATTTTACCACATTTTAATGGAGAGGCCTTTTTTAATCCAATATTATAAACTATTATATATTAAATTTGACTAAATAAATTTATTCATTAAAATAGGGACATCAAAAATTTACAATGTAACACCCTAGTATTCCTTGGTACGCTTCTCTCTGAATAATACAGTAGTGTGTGTTGTACACAACTTCGAGTTCTTATACACACCACAACCAATCAAACTAGCCATTGTGAATAGTAATACCTACGTTTTGAAATTGTATAATTTTATTTCTCTCAAAATGGACTTCATTTTTTGATTCATAATATCTAATTTATCCTGGGGAGAAATTTTGGTACTTTTCAGATAACTTTTATATTTAAATTAATAGTGAGAATTACAAAATTTTAATTAAAAACAAATTTTTTAGTAAAAATAATTAATAGTGATAAATAATGAATTTCAGTGGTTTGAAAGTATATTTAGAATATATTTTTACCATTTAATAAAATTTTGTCCATTGGACGTAATTTGACATTTAAACCAGACATAAACAATTGTCAACCTTTTGATAGTTATTATTTCATAAAAACACGCTTTTTGTTTTGACAGTAGGAATTAATTTTAAATTAATTCCTGCCACTTCTGTGTTTTGAATTTATAAAAAGAGATTCCATATTTCGAATCAGGAAGTCCAAATTATGTAAATAGGAAACTTTTATTTTTTACAAATTTTGAATAATTACTTCGGTAAATATTTTATTTTCTATTGTTAAAGGGTAAATCCGGTAAATAATGGTATAAAATAATACTATAAGAATATTAATTTACCCTAAAACATGTCCTAACCATATTGGATGATACATTACCGACCATTGTCATCTTTGGGTCGATTTTGGGACCCCATGTATCCACCTCTATGTGATAATGACACTTTATATTAATTAAGTTAAATTAAATACAAAAATGACAAAACTATATATCTTTTAGAAAAAACAATTTTTATATAGGGTTATATATAATATATTTTAGACTATAAATATTAATTAGAAATATAAACATATTTCCTACATAATGGTATTTTATTTATAATTTTTGGACTTTGAAAAATTAAAAATATATATGACACAATAATGATGCAGTATTTTCATTATTAATGAAAGAATCAAATAATTAGTATTATAAATGTTTAAATAAATATTATTTGAATGTTTTGATGACATCCATTAAATTTATTGGTTAATATTAAAAATTATTATTTCTTAAATGAATTTTATTCGAATTAATAATTTTTTTATGACTTAAAAAAAATCAATTATTAAATATTGTCAAAATTTACATAAATGAGTTTTTAAAACAAATATTATATTATTAAATGATATTCTATTCCTAAAAAACTAAGGTTCAGCCAAAGGATTTATATAATGATATTTATATCATTAATGGACAACTTGGTTGTCTATTTTGATGTCTGTAGTACGTTTATTAACTATATAATATAAAAATACAATGTGACGTGGTCAGTGTCAAACTAATTAACTAAGAGTTAAAACTGAAAGATAAGGTCAATATAATGACCCAAACCTCTCTAAAATCTATTGGATGAAAGTATTTAGACCAATACCCACCTTTTAATTTGAATAATACACTTTAGATCCATTAGAAACCGAATATTATTTTATTATAAAATAATACTTTATGTTTTTCCTAAAGAGCCTCTCACCCCTATTATAAAAGGGCACTCCCCCTTCACATTAATTCGCACTTTCAAATCCATTTGTCTCGGAAAACCTCTACTCAAATATCCTCCCAAAATCCCTCAATTCATCCTAGAGGCCTATGTTTGATTATAATTCCACCCTAGGGAGCCCTTTTGATCAAATCAATAGGAAGAACCCGAAGAAGAGGCAACGTCTTCACCACCCTCTTTAAAGTTCCTTTGTTCTTCGACTTCTTCTTTACTTGTTATTTCCATTCTAAAATAATAAATCTAGTATCTTCTATATACTGTTATGTTATTATAAATATGTAACAATCAAATTCATTATTCTATCCATCCCTTGAATGACATGTCACCATACGTGCGTACGTACGGCCTACCGTCTCCATGTTGTGGTGTAATTGTTATTCAATATATTATTATTTAGATGTGGATAATAATGATGTATAATTCATGTAAATAATAAATATAACATGATAATGATTCTATCTATATGAAATTCCATCCAATTATATATTATTTTAAAATAAAAAAAATTGATATTGTCGCTCGTGCGTACGTACGAATTACAGTCTCCACGAAGGCAATGAGATTCATTCCCCATCATATCCATTCAAGAATAATTATCATTTTATTATTAAAAGTAATTTTTAAGGAATTGATATCATTATGGATATGAATAAGATAAAACCTATCCATAACAAACATAGCTTATGTAACAAAGCATATAAAGGAAAATGAATCTATTAACACCCAAAACGACGATAATACTAAGATATTATTAACAAATCAATGTTAAAGGATCATATATGAAATTATATTAATTTATATGATTATTTTATAATTTAATAACAATTATTTCACCATTATAAAGGAATTTAATCTACCATCAACCAAGGAAAAGAAATAGGTAAGGGGTTTTCATCTCACTCTTTATTCTCGTGAGATTTATGCCATATTTCCAATATTACCTTTTGTGTGGTGTATTTACTTCCCATAATTGCATTCATTATGTAATACACTTTAATTTATGTGTATTTACATATTAAATGTATGATACCTCTTTCATGGGTTTATGTTTCGTAAGTTACAAAATTGGCAAAGGTTTATTTCACAATCTTATCATTATCGGAGGTTGTTTATACGTAATTATCTACTGGGAACTGTTTATCATCCACATCCTTGTTTCATAAAAATGTATTTCAAAAAATTCTTACTATTTTACAGAATATCTGTTAAAGTCATTTATACTTTTGTTTGACTTTTTATAAGAAGTTTATAAAGGAATCTTTCTGTCGTTTTCCAAACAAAGTCCATTTTTACCTTTTCGACATAATTTTGGTAAAATGTTTTTTTAACTTATACAGAGGATGTGGCTATTTTATGCCATTATAAAATCGTCAAAGCTTCCCTTACAAGATTATATTAATATATTCAAAGTAAATTTTTTATTTTATAATTATATGACATTTAAATGATTTAAAAAAAAGATATATTTATCTCAAATAGTTTTGATTTCATCTATGTCAACATCCTTTCATGGAGTTTAAGATTATTTGAAGCCGATTCATTATGATACAAATCTTCCATATTTTATTGAATGTTTTTTGGTATGTTTGACTGTGGATGTGTTATTTTTATACCATTCATGTTTTATGGAGAAAGTATTGACATTTTGTATGGTAGTTTTAATATGAATGTTTATATTATGTTTAAACCTGTTCATATGAGGAATGCATTGGACTGAATAAGTGATGGGTGGATCCCTCTATAGCTCCTCGATGCATCAGTAGGTCTCATGAGACAAACTAGTGGCATCACATGAGGCATTGACAAAATCTTTTTTGTAGTCTTGGCACGAGGCCTTGGATACGTGGTTATGATAGTCTAGCATTATGCATTCCGTCATTATGAAAGTGGTTAGTGATACTTCATGTGATTATTAGACTAGTATAATATCCATGTGAATAATTAAATGGAATTATTTAATTTTATTTTTTCCATATTATGATGAAGTTCAAGTTTAAAATGATTTTTTTCTAGTTATACATTACCTTAAATGTTTATTCTTATTTATGAATGTTTCCACTATATTGCTTACCCTTACTTAGCATTTGAGCTCACCCCTTTCTATGTTTTATTTTTTCCAGGATTCCAAGAAGTTTATTGTGATTGATATGAAGGGTTAATACAAGGTAATAATGGAATTCGTAATGATTATTTCAGTTTTTTTATGTCTTAATGTTCAATGTAACAATCATGTATGTAATCTATTTTCCAAGACTACAAAGCTGATCGGTCCTTCAGAAATTGATTCCTTGTAATCATGCAAATGCATTAAATAATGCACTGACTCTAGGTAACTGTGGTCGGGGCATTACATATGAAACCTTATAAATTTATTAATATATATCCAGGAAATCTAGGGTAGAGAAAAATATTATCTGATAGATATGATGTGTGATCAATTGGGAATATAGTCAACCAAATCCCCTTTAACATTATGCCCTTCTGATGTTTGGGGTAGTTTAATGAAAAATTTATAATGATGGTATCCCATTTTTATTTTTTTATAGGTAATGATATTAACAACACCTTATAATTTTATAATTCATCATTAAATTTCATATATACCAAGCATCAATATACAAATTCTAAAATATCTACCTTTAGTTTTACCTCTCAAATAAACTCTTTACATCGTATATATTTCATTGTAATTCTATTATGAATAGAAAATTAATAACTATGAACCTCTTATAAAACATCCTTCATCAATTCTTGTATGTATAGTACAAAAACATTTTTTAAACCTTAATTGTCCATTAAAATCATGTTTGAACATCAGAAGATTTCTCAGCATCATTTGTAACTTATTTAATTCATTCAGTAGCTCTATAATATTCATAGATACAAATGGTTTAACACTTATTTTATAGAGATAACATTTATCCCCATACATCAGGATTTCAAAATATATCCATTGAATTTTAATAAATATTGTATCTTTTGTGATCCTTTTCTATGATAATATATAATGATCCTGTTGAATTGAAGTATTTTCCACCACGTTCACTTTCCCATGGTTGTAATATATGGAGAATTCATTATCTTTAATCATACCCAACCATATTTTCGTGAACATGTTCTATTTGTTCTGTGTGAATATAAACATGACACATAGATGATATGTGTATATATCACACCTTTATTAATAAAACAATTTCTCCATATCATTACATTATAAATTACCATATCTAACTATGAACAATGATATGGATAATTTTTCTCAGGAATCTAAAATTTTCATGATGCATAATCACAAACCATTTCAATTTTAAATCCAATGTATATAATTATAATAAAACATATGTTCCCAAAATTAATATAATATTTTTCTATAAAATCATTAATACTAACCAAAATAATCCAAAAGTCTTACAGTATTCATTTCCCATATATCACCCTTTTCTAATGGCTTTAATCCCCATAGATTTTTTGGATGTGATTCGTTGTCATTTTTACTAATTAGTGTTAATAAATTTATTATTAAATCCTAATAAATATTCTAAACTTCATTGGAAAAAATATTTTTTCCTCAAATATCATATAAACCCTACTAGTTATCAGTACATTTAATCTTATAAAACTATTATTCATTTTCTAATAATACTTAATGTTGAATGTATGAGTAACATAAAACATTCTCCAATATAAATTATCCCAAAATGTATTTAATCCCATTAAAATACCATCATTTAGATCCTAAAATGTGTTTTTATGACATTAAACAAACTACCAACCATAAATTAATAAACCCAGGGTAGTATCTATAACTCTTATGTTAATAGGACACGATGACATATATGATAAAAAAATTACATAATCCTTAAATGATTCATGATTATTATAGATGATATACCATTGATAAATTACATATATAGAATAATTATTGAGTACAAATATATAAATACTTCAACAATTTTAATTCAATTATTTTATATAAAAAAGTTCATTCCTTTGTCTTGGGGAAAACCCTATGATTGGAGAATTGACATGGATAATCCTCCACTACCTCACTTAAAATACATTACTTTAAATGGAAATTAATTACATTGTGACTTAAATTTACATATATAGATATATATATATATATCTTCCCATAAATTTTAGATATTCTTATAGGTGATTTTTCCCATAATTTTTACGTATTGGAATCCAAATCATTTTCCTATATGTCCATTACCATAAAAACATTCGAAAAATTTATTATTAATCTGATTTGATTAATTATTAATCAAATATAAGTTCCCATTACTAAAAATAAATTATTATAGATTACTTGATATTATCACAACATCATTATCTCAAGTCGTCAACCAATTTGATGCTCATAATCACTGAATTTTTTATCACATGAAGTTGTAAAATGATTCCTCTAGGTTCCAGCCATTGAATACATTCCCAAATCAAAGTATATGAAGTAATAATCAAAGTGGGGAAACCACAAAATCATTGAATATATTTAATAGTATTTCTAAATCATGACACCTTATTTTCTATAAATGATGCCTTTGGTTTAACCTAGTTCATTAATAGTCATCATCTATTCAAATGTTAAATTGATGGTTTATAAAGAGTTAGTGAATTTCCAAAATATATCTCTTGAAAGTTTCACATATCATGGGTATAAATTACCTTTTTCATTCAATAGTAGATGAGTAAATATAGATCTATTTTTACTTTTTAGAATGGATACCCATAGGTAAAAAATGCTATATCCACCTCCACATATAGTATCCATATAGATATTTAATTTCATAGAATGAACATGATCAATCCATCACCAGTATTCTAAGGGAATTTTTTATACCATGAATTAACCTTGTACATATACTTATAATTATTCTTATATAGAGTCCTATGTATTTTACAAAACAAGCTCTCAACCTTATGTCCAATTTTTATCTAAAAATATGGTCTAATTATATCTATAACAACAAGGATTTTTAAATTTAAATATTTCATATTTATATAGGAACATTCAATACATTTCAAAAATAAATAATTGAGAAAAATAACGGTTTAGTGAGTCTGGATACTAGGTACACTATCATAGTATTTAATAAATAATCTTCAACATATCTCATAAATATCATACCCTTTTGAACTCATTATTACCATACCATACATAAAAAATTCCTTCATAACCTAGGGAAAGGAAATATAAAAAAGGGTGAGCATAGACACATAGTATGGGTAATAATGGGAGATATCATTATATGATCACATGAAATCTTGAGTTAAGAATAATCTTATGAGATAATGAACATAAATTACAAATTTCCAACCCAAACAATTATATTTCATAAAAATGAGGCTTGGAATAATGGATTTTCATTCCAAAATACATGATCTATGTGTTTGAGAAATCGTCATAATTAATGAAGCATTTTCCCGTGTTATAAAAATTTATCACCAAAATAAGTATTGAAAATATTTCATTTAAAATGATTAACTAAAATGACCATCAATCATAGTGAACCAGGACCCATAACCAATTTCATATGGTGAATCTACCCAATTGGCATGTATCCTATTTTGGATCAAAACCAATAGATAATTTACATTTGTTTATTACACTTTATCAAAATATTTCCCAATTTTTCTCTTAACAATTAAATCATTACCCAATTATGTAGATGGAGATACAGGTCCCACATATCCTTTTATAATTTCTCCACCGTCCTTGGATATAATAGAACCACAATAATTGATTATAACATAACTCGCATAAAAAATGGAAATCCATATATATGTTGTAACAATATCAAAAAAAATCTCCATATTATAACAAATGGAAATAATATGGGTCTCATAGACATTCCATCACAGCATAAACCATAGTATATAAATACATCTCATAATCATCTCATAAATTAATCCTGGAATAATACGTTGAAAAGGAATGGGTTTCGTAAACATATATTCATAATAATCATAAACATTATAGATTAATAATAAGGATGGTACAATGGGATCATATCCCCAGTAAAGGGTATGTATCATCAAAAGATTTCATATTTGACAAAAAATAATTTTACAATATCACATGAAAATTTCATGAGGAAAATAGATTTTATAAAATAAAAATAAATTTTTATATCTTAAATTCCACAAGGTGTATAAAATTACATTTATTTGTAAATATATTTGGACACATATAATGGAAGCATTAAATAATTTTTTGGACTTGATGAAGGATAATTCAATTCATGTTAGGCACATTAAAACAACTATTTATTTGACATTTCAGTAAAGGATAAAATGGGATTGTTTAGAAAATGCTGTGATGATTCAATTTAGACCATTTGGTAAAAATACAAATAGGGGTAAAAATGTATATAAAATAAAAATTTATAATTTTAAAAACATTCATCAAATCCATTTTAGAAAAATGGATCTATAAGAAAAATAGGTTTCGACTGAAGAGTGAAATAAAGATGATGTTTCATAAAAAAATGGTCTCTCTAATCTATTTAGAGTGGAAAAGGAAATGAAACTACATATATTCTAGAAATAACTTGACTTGAATAAAATAAATGAGTTAATTGATATTTATATCCTGATATATCATCAATGTAAACATATTATTAACAATCTCACTCAACAATGATATTATATCATTAAACTATAACCACATTGGAATATTTTTAATTGATAGGCACATAAAATATAAAAATTATATTGAAATTTAAATTCAATGATAATAATTTTATTGATTATAAAACAAATTCATGTGATGTATATACCCCACACAAAAGAAATACGTGTTTTTTAATTCGTGTGTCCAAAAAACTAAATGTGGGATGAAAATCCTTTACAACATTACAATCCTTTAAATCAAATTCCCCATATAAAAATAACATCAGATTAAAATATAAATATAATAAAAATAAGGTGAATCATGACATATAATGTCAAAGTTAAGTATATAATCCTCGTAATATAAGATAGGTGTATAACATAATATATGTCCCAAATAATGGAATTTGATACAAAAACTCTTTTCCGTAATTGTAGTCCTAATTTGTACACATTTTAATATAATATATAATAAATATTTTTGTAATATAAATATTATAAATAAACATTACCAAATTTAAATATCCAACTTTTATTCATATATGACATTTTAGTAGCTGTTTATTAATAATTCTTTGTTAGAATCATATTTAGGGAAATAATTTCATTTTTCAAATATGTTATTGTTTGTTATTATTTTTTTCTTTTACATCGATAATTGATCCATAATCCCTATTAATATAACCATGAAATAATATATTAAATATTAATTACATATCTATTTATAGAAATAAAGTAATTTTTTTTGCTAGAAAATGAATTACACCACTTATGGAGTCCTCAATCGTAAGTATATGTGAACATTGTTTCTGTTTTCTAAACATATGATGTGAAAGAAAGTCAATTAAAATATTTACATTATAGAATAATTTTTATTTCCGGTATATCAGATATTTTCATTAATCTTATCCTTATTACCATACAATTAAATTATATGTGATGAACGATCCACATTGCTTTGTGAGGCAGTAGTATGCCACACACACGAGGGACGTCATTGAATTCCCATGGGTTATAAAGTAAGAGGATGTATGTGATATTATAATTATATAATATAATTATTTTATATATACCAAATAAATATGTAACATCAATCCTTATATAAATCTTTTAGAGGTGTAATTGGAAAACATGTTACTTTGGTTCGAGAGGCTGTAGTTTGATGTACACATGATCGAAAATTTCATTTTCCATTTTATGTAAGAGGATTATAATATAGGTTATTCCATAATCAGAATAAAATACTTTTATATTATATATCTGGGTGTAATTATATTGAAATTATTAGGACATTAATTACTGTATTAATAGAATATGTACAAAAGACCGTAGAGATGACAATAATTACTTTTTCATAGAGAACACACCATTAGGTTGCTTAATTATGACGCTCGGGTCGGTCTTTTGGAAATCCCAGAAGATAGATAATGTCAATAAATTTTTTGGAGTGATTATTTAGGGTTTTTTTAAAATAAATGGGCTTATGAGGTGAGAATAAGTGAGTTTAATAAGTTCCCTTTTGTAATTGAGGAAGAGTGGAATTTATGTCAATACCCAAAACTATTCAATAATCGGCAGTACCTCTCACCAAAAGTGCCTCAAAATAGATAATTAAATAATTCCTAGAGTACTATGAATGATACATTCCTCCATAATAAAAAAATTTCTCAAATATGTTATTACTAACAATTTTTGTTTACATTATTTAACCATTTTAGTTTTCACCACGAAAACTAGTAATTTATTTATATACCTAGGTAATTTATCAATTAATAATAAAATTAAAATGAGTATTATTATAGAATTTAAACCAAATGATACTGAATCTTATATCCACTTTATAAAATAAATATCCAATGTGTTTGGAAAATTCATTTTGACAAAAGTATATATAACTTGAAAAACAATGTTTTGACCATAATAGAAGTAATTAATTTTTATAGTTTTTT
The DNA here is from genome assembly GCA_963277665.1 of Viscum album. NCBI lineage: Eukaryota > Viridiplantae > Streptophyta > Magnoliopsida > Santalales > Viscaceae > Viscum > Viscum album. The sequence continues at coordinate 1,424,884,972 of OY728151.1, forward strand.
CTATTAAATATGGCTATAAATAAATTGACCATATTAAAAAATATTAACTATTATTATTATAAATATTTTAACTATTTTAAAAAATTCAATTAACATATTTCTTTAATTTAATTTAAAATTGAAATCGTACATGTGATGAAAAATCATTTCGTAATGATAAATGATATCAAATGTATAAATGTTTTTACATTAAAACTGACTATGAAATTGATTAAAATTACCTACATTGCATTAATAATATTTTAATTGATATAAATTTAATTGTTTCATAAAAATTGTTTGATCGTAAATACATTAAACCAAAAAAATTTTGTTTTAAATAAACGTACTATTTTTTTATTATTGATCAAAAAAATAATCTTTTGAGAATATTATCAAAAAAACAATATAAAACAATTTTGAAAAATATTGTTAAATAATTAGGTATATATTTTCCATTAAATTTTCTAAAGGTAAAAAAAATTTATTACTTATTCAAAAAAATAAAAAAAAATCATTTTTTAGAATAAAATTATTTTTAAAACATATAAAAACATTAAAAAATTAAGTGAATTTTTTATCAATTTGTATTAGTTTTATAAAACCATTATAAATAATGTTTTAATTTATCTTATCTCTATTCATACATTGATTTTTAATATGTAAGTATTAATTTTCACATTTAAATAATAATATTTATATTATATGCTTATTTGTTTAAACGTGGAGTTATGTGTTACACAAGATATCAAAGAAATTAAATATATTTCAAAAACAATAATAAAATCTTAGGGTGTTACAAAGAACATGTTTTCTCATAAAAATTGTTTACTAATAGTGAAACATAAAAAAATTGTCCAAAATTTTAAATTTCCACAAAAAACCATCGAGACATTATGAAGATTATGAGAAAAAATAAATAAATAAAATAATAAAGATACAGAATTTTAGTTGCGAAAATTCTCCCCAACATAATAATTTATACCAAAAAATGATTAAATTTAAAAATTTGATCGATACAACCGATTGTATTTGATCCTCTCATCTACAAATTGTTTTAAAAATCTAAGGAAACGCATGACCTCACTACGAAAATACAAATGAAAAAAAATTGAAATGATACCTATTAAACACATGAAATGAATTCATATGCCAAATTACGGCATAGAACACAATAAAAATGTGGGAAATTTATCAAAAAAGTTATATTCTACATGTGATTCCATGATTGATCACTAAATATTCAAACGTCAATTCATTATGCTGGTATCCCATCCATTTAATATTTCACAAAAATACCAATCCTAATGACATGAAAAACCACAATCGGGGATAAAATAATAAATATGAAGAAATTTCCAATTATCATAATGAATGAAAAATCATTCTCACCAATGATTCAGAATTTCCAAAAGTAGACACATTAAAAAGGTTAAACATATCCTGAAAATTTAAATATTCTAAAACCAATATATCCGTAAATAAATAATTAGTGATACGGCAAGAAACAAAGATCATGGGAATGTAGGGAAAAATAAAATATCTACATAATAAAGGTAATTACTAATATGATGGACATACGATTCCTCTAAATAGGTATATTGGTTTCCACTTCCCCAATAAGAGTATTCATTCAAAAACTATTATAGATGACCCAGTCAACCAAAACCATAAGAGGACTTTAGTGATATTCAATTGATATACTCCTACGATCATGTTTTACACACTAATAGAACATATCAAACCATTTTATGGAAGAATCATAAGATATGTCATACATTCTCCGAATACCCCAACTTGTCTGCTCAGCGACAAATTCCTTCCTCTTTCATTGATTGGAGTTCCCTTCATCCCTCCTACAAACTGACGGAGTGGTGTTCACAAAAAGAAAACATTCTAAAATAACTCCAACCTAATATTTCTACATCCACACTTCAACATATAAGGTTAATAGGTACTATAACACATATTAATAATGATTTGAAAAAAATCCAGTCAGAAAATATCTTTCGTTTATGTGAATTTCTATTGTGTACTCCAAAAGGAAAAGAACTTTCTCAGAAAAATAAAAAATGTAATCCAACAGTCACTAATATCCCTATTATAAATGAACTTAGACCACTTCTTTCATATACCTTGTAGTATAATGTAAGTGACCATAATCATTAATAATTTAGGATACACAAGAACATTGAAGATCCTTTATAATTTTTGCAACGATTATTCTACTTCATGATGATCTTGATTACAAAAAATAGAGTAGGGATACAATTTTGAAATTCTAATAGGAAACCTCTATGTTGATTAAATAATAATAATAGATACCCCTTGATAATCCTTGGGTACTCTATTGGGAGTAATATAAATATAAATAAATGTACAAACTCAATAAATAAAATATAATTCCAATGAGAAGCATTCACAAGTAAAACACAAATATATAATAACACTCTATGAATTCAAATAATATAATCTTATCTAGCACCAAAATGTATATTCTCTAATTTCAAATAAGTCCACTCTTAAAAATTTTAATGTAATTTCAAAAGAACACTTCAAATATAATAATCTTCCTAACATGAAATAAATTTCACATCATCTAAAGGAACCCATAAATTATCTTTCAAAAAACCAACCTTCATCATCGAATAACCATTCGACATAAAAGGATTTTAAAAAAATAGTAATAGCACATGAATAAAAATAAAGTGGATAAAAAAATATTTTTACTTGAAAATTAACTTTTTATCAAAACTTATTTCTATTAAATCCATAAAACATGTTTATATTTAATTTATTTTATTGAAACTTATTAATTGCTTTCGTAACCTGAACCTTCCTATTTTTATTCAATGATTTTTAATACAAGAACATTAGTTTTACCCAAACAGAAAAAATATGTAAGAATGTAAAATCAACTATAATCAAAGGATTTCCATCACAATAATTAATGTAGTACTATTTTCTACATGTATCTTATATACATAGCTTGGTTGTCAATGTGAAGAACACCCAACTAACTATGAGAGTCATTTAAAACCATGTACTTTGGATCAAAAATAATTTAAAGGCCATAAAGGTTCTTCATGTAACACCAATCCACTCTCGTTGTCATCCCACATACAAAAAATATAATAAAAACACATATTGTTTAATGATAATAATAACACAATAATTTTTTTGAAGCATTATAATTATAAAATCTATAAAATTCTACAGACTCTAATAGATCATCCAAGGGAAAATCTAGTATCTAAACATGAATGATCTATATATATTCTTATTTCAGATACCTATCATGTTATTACTATCCTATCTATAATCTACAATTTCGGCCAAACTAAGCAAGGCAATTTTAGAACCTAGACCCTCTTAAGAATCTTGGATATGATACAATTTATTTATGAATTGGTTCAGATCCACCCCATAACTGGTAAGTAGATCTGTCCCATGTTATATAAATATTGTTTTTTAAATACCTATTTGATCAAAAACCCCATGGCATTATTTAATAACTTTTGGGAATAATTACTCCAAGAAAAAAAGTATTTTATAAGAATAATAATTCAACTATAAATTCTGACATGACCAATTCAATTGTTGGACTTCAACACCATATCGAATGAACAGTTTAACAGATAAACAAATACTAATCATGGCATAAAAAATATTCAAACAATACATCTAGCTAAAAATTATATCTTAAATTAAAACATAAGAAGGTACAAAAGGGTTCTTATGTCACATTATGACTATGATACAAAAAAATACCAAATGAACCAAAAAAATGTTACTACATGAGTCACATTTCTATATCAAAACAATAAAATACAATACGAGTGACTAGATATAGAACGTGGGACATTAAAATAATATATATAAATATATTTTATTATAAATCATAGTAGGAAATATAATGATGTCCATAACCCTAGTATTACCATTAAATAAGAAATCCATTTCCCACTAGTTTAAAATAATAAGAAAAAATATAGTTTCTTTACTTTATATATAAAAAACACCATTTAATTATTATTATTTAAAAAAATTAATTTAAAACATGAGTTGTGAAATATATTATATGAAATAGACCTTAAAATTAAAAGATGAAAGGTTTTCTTTTTGAAAAAATATCCTTTGAAAATCATCTTTTATAATCGATGGGGATGGGGTTTCAAACCTTTTTTATAAATCCTTAAATTAGTAATTATCATTTTAAATTGAAGGAGTAAAATATCAATAGGATTCAATCACAATAATAAGTAAGGAATTAACATTAATATATAGGAAAAAGAACATAACTATCTCTAAATGATAGAAATAAATGGAATAAAACCAATTAAAAATTTTAAAATAATAAATATCATGGGAATGACTGGGATCTAAATGGAATTTATATAATATGAAAAAAATTATGAATCATATAGAATTTACAGATGCCTTTTTACCACATGAATTCTCAGTCATACCCTTACTGGCTTAACATAGGGGAAACCTCTCAATGCATGGAATATTCATAATATGGGTGACTAGCTAGAGCATGATCATAATCGATCCCAATAAGTTTTTATGGATCTTCCACTAATAACTCTTGGATTCATATTAAGTATAAAAAATAGGGGTTATGTATTCCAATAATAATAAATAATTATAATGATATAAATTAATATATATATCTAGTTCCATAATGATGGAAAAAAAATATCCCCTATAATACACCTTTAAAATATCCTCTTATCCATTTTGATTAGAAATATCAAACATAAATCATACGCTAAAAAATTACATTACATTAAAAAATAGAAATTTCCATGTGTGGTTTTAATGAGACACCATCATTAGAGGTCCAACAAGACCACATAGTCATAAATTAAAATAAAAATCATCCATAAAACTACTAAAAACACATTGATGTTTCAAAATCCATTTTCATAGTCCATTCAATATTTTTATTAAACATTGTTCTGTGAATGGTTGAGTAAAACAACTTTTTTTTATCTTGAAAACAATAGAAAAATCATAATTTTTTTAAATCAATGAAAAACTAAATGTTCATTCATACAATTGACATTATTTATTATTAATATCATTTAATATCAAATAAGTGAATTTAAATACTAAAGGAATCATTATTCATAGATTTAATGGTTGATAAAACAGAACCTACTTCAAATCATATGTGAATGGTTCAGAACATCGAATACATATGAATTAAATAAGGGAGACTATATGAAAAACCTAAGCATGAATAAAAAAACATGAATAAGGTTAAACAATAAACCTAGGGTTTGTATAAAGGATAAAAAATATAATGGACATAAAAGAAAGAGAAAATAAGAAGGACAGGAAAGGATTTAATTGGGGGAACTTACTTTAATAACACCTCCTAAAATCCTAATAAAACCCCTACGGATCACCATGGAATGGTGCGGAAAATGAGAAAGTGGTGTTAATAATTTAATATGGATGATTGGGAGGGATTATAGTGGATTATGGATTAAATATCTAGTGTATAATATAGGTAAATTAAATATTTTAAATTAGGGGTGAGTTTCATGGTTTGCCCACATAATTTACGAAACCATATGCTAATTATGTTCCCCTCATTGTAATCACCCTAAATATTATTTAGTTTAGTTTCATGATTTTTATATCCAGACACCAACCTTTAAAATTTTATTTTCTATAATTTAAACACAACTGAACTACAGGCATCATGGTTTCCTCAAATCATACTCAAGTCATGCGCCAATACCACAACACTCTATAAGCACACATGATTACATATAAATTTCAAATGGTTTTTAATAAATCATGAATTATATATGTGAAATAAATTTATAAATAATACAATCAAATCCAAAGTACCTCATGCATGGATAATCCAATAGTTTTCCCTAGACCGTGAGCATTAACTGTACAACAGAATGAAAAGATAACAAAAACATAAAATTTCAAATAGAAAACACTTAAAAATAAATTTAAAAGACCAAAAGTAAATTAATATATGAAATATTAGAGAGAGAAAAAGTTGGTGTGTACCTTATATCATCCAAAAATATTATATATTATGAAAACTCGATTAAATTATGATAAATTAATGGTCCCAAAAATATCTTAGAAATAAATTTGAATTCAGATATGACACAAAGTATTTTCCAAAAAAAATATAGAAACAATATAAAAAGTTTATAATTTTCACTAGGAACAAATAAATTATAAGTGGGTGTAAAATATTTTTCGAAATGATATAAATTTTAACCTAATTGATATGTTTTTACAATGTTTATGACCTAATAAAAAATATAATTCAATCAAAATTTATATATTTTTATCAAATATTAGAGTAAAAATATAAAATTCTTAAAATAATTAAATATAAATTATTTTAAAAATATTAATGATGTAATTGAATTTTTTAAACATATTATAATAACAAAAATTAAAGTTTCAAATTACAATTTGGGAAATCATTTAATGATATATAAAACAAATAACATCAAATAACTAATTATTTTATTTTATCCCATCCATACCGAGGATCTATAACATGATACTAGGAGTCCTTATTACAAAAACAAAAATTCCATATAATTTTGGATTATTTGAATGTGAAACTATCTTCTTATCCATTTTATAAATTAATCAACCTGATTAGAAATTTATTCCCCTTTGTATCCTTTGAATCAATTGACTGCAAGACCATTGTATAATTCCACTTATTTAAGACACTAAATACCCTTGATGAACTTCACTAGAAAATATTTCTATCTTTTTCTCACTGGATCATCTTGACTATAAACCCATATGATGGTTCAATATCTTCAAAACAAAAAATATCCTCAATCATTATGATTATAAAAGCATCATCATATTCATGGAAATATAATACATTTAACACAAACGATCAGATGTACAATGAGTACATGCAGGATTACTAAAATATTTCCAGAAACACCTTAAAAAACATAGATATTAATAAAAGGACAAATAAAAAATTACAACTGAAATAATCTATGAATTGAGAGTAAAAACATCAAAACTAATATAATATTTTCTTATATATTTACCTCTTCTTTTTATCCATGATGTAGTGTATCAATTTTTTTCAGTTGTGAAAAAATTTAATGTTTACACAATTAATTTTCTAGGGATATTTATAATCAAAACAGATGTGAATCCTTTGTCATTTGATGAAGTCAACATTGTTATTCATATTTTATTAAATGTAATATATCTTCTCTTCAAGAGTCATCTTTTCTCCTGGTGGATTAAATTCTTCATAAAAAACCAAATATTTACAATGATAAATTTAGTACAAAATTTTTTAATATTTGTATAGGTTCATTCTATAAAAAATGAAAAACTAAAAACATATATCATGTTAAAATAATTTTGTGTGTGTTGTTATTTTCAAAATAAAAAATCCATAGGAGTACAAATTAGAAAATACCCCCTCTTAGAAAATAAAAATACCTACATAAAATGCATATTTTTAGTATAACTAATCTAAATCTATTATGAAATATATATTATAAAACACTCCCCCAAAATAAAACCAAAAAAAATATGTACGAATAATAATAATAATATTTGTATCTCCCATTTGTATGAAAAAAATATCCCCCTCTCAAAAAAAATTACTTTGTGAAAATAATCATTTGGAAAAACATATCATTTCTTATGTTTCAATCAATTCAGGATTTTAAAAAATAAACACATCCATTATATCTGAATGAAAATGATTTCAACATCTATTTGAGAAAAAAATGATAATATATAAACTAATATAGAAATATAAATGATATAAACCTGTTTTTTAATATAAATCATCTTCGATTTATGGAAATGAAAAAAAACTATGTTCAAGAATAATACATATAATTAAGAATATTGTATACAAAGTAATATTTTGAGGATCATAAATTTTAGATATTATATAATAATATCTTTTAAAATTATAAAAATTAATTTCCTACCCCTTTATTAAAGATTTTTTCAATGTTATGATATATCTGAAATATGAGCATTGTCAAAATTCATTTGAAATATTAATTTATATCGTAATTTAGTAGTTTAGTAAAAATAAGACTAGGATGATATTTAATTTCAATAAATTATATATCCTTTTTTTGTTTCATCCCATAGAAAATGGTTTCTGATATCAATATTATATGTACTTTAGTGATATGATGGGTTTCAATACAATGATATTGCCCTAGTGCTATGATAAAGAATTTATGTTTGAGTAAATATCAAACCAAACTCCATGTGTATTTATTTAATTCACACAATTTGAGAAAAACACTACTAACTACCTTATATTCAGGTTTATCAGTTGAATGTGAAATCAATTATTGATTTGTATTTGATGATGAAACTATTTCTTCACATTGAAAATGGAATTTTTTAAACTACCTTTCCAACCACAAATATGACCTCTAAAAAAATTTCATTTGTTTGAGGACTAATTAATATAGAGAAATTATATGTTCACTTCATTTTTATGACATTCCATTGGGTGTTGTTCAAATCTTTCATAAATGAACATTGAAATCATAATGTATGGGAAATGAGATGTTAATTACATTATAAATCCAATAATACTTTCATATAAATTTTGATTTTCTAGTGACCTAGATGGATCAAGGTTAATGGTACAAATAGTTTCAACCAAAGAATTTATATATTTATAATTGTTAAATCTAAAAAATTTTATTAAATATTTAATCTGTTAATTTTGACTTATGATTATTCCTTTTAGTTATTGAAAAATCTAAAAAAATTTAAAAAAATTACTTCTCTTATCTCTATCATTTAAGACACACTATGTAAAATTTTAAAAGCAATCAGAAATATATTTGTTGGGTAGATTTAAATATAGTTTCATCATATTAATTTGAATGTTGATGATTTAATTACAAACCTCATAAGAGTGGGAGTTGGATCTAGGGTTCCATTAAAAAATTAGATATAAATATATAGTTGGTATATCAGACTAAGATCTTAGGTCTAATATAATATCATGGAGAGGTTTGGTAAGATTATACACATGTTCAAAAATATTAACATTTAAAAACAAGGGGTTATTCTATATAAATATACTCCATTATATATCTATTATGAAAATAAATTTTTCATCTAATTATAATTACATATAATTAAAACGCGTTGAAAAGCACAATAGGTATTAGAAATGATCAATTCGAACTAATATGGAAAATGAATTACCATTATCTATGTTTTTATTCTTGGCAGTTTACCTTATCAATAAGAGTATATGTATCCCTTAATATTTCATAATAGCCATCATTAAAAAATCATTTCACTTATAGCACTAAAATATTATCCACTCACTCAAAAAAGGCCTAAACCTTATTTCATTATAATATATTGATATCTTCTACCATGGACTTCATCACAATTGCATTAAATAAGGCATCATAGAATATCTTGTTATAAATTTGTTTAATAATACATGATAATAATACTCATTTATTAAGGAATAAATAGATTTATTATATTGTATTACATCCCCAATAATATTAACTATATGATAATTTTTTAATATCAAATTGTTTCAAGGTAAAATGAAATATTTTCCCTCAACTATTGGTTAAAAATATTCTACTGAAGTAACTTCCATACAATTTCTTCATGTTAGATTAAATTCTGCTGAAGACAATATAATTAGTTATAGTTCATCATTAGGTAAAAAGTAAAAAATTATTTTGAAATAACATCTAGTGAATGTATTTTTGTGATTCTTTTAAATAAATTAGATCGATTTAATTAAATTATATGCGGATATATTATTCACTAACTTAATTTAATTTAATATAAAAATTATAGGCATGTCTAGTTGATGAATAACTAATAAATATGGCATCACCATCCCGGAGATGATATTTTTAGATATGTTCATTATTATTCAGGATAAATATCATGCTACCAAAGAGTATAATTTAATATATTGTTTTCTTATAATCCAAAATGTATAATTATTTTTATATAAAAAATATTTTAGTAAAATGATTATTATATTAAAGAAATTTTTGTTCATAGAATTCCCATTAATATTTTTTACATAATAATATTCACACGATAATGTTTAAGTAATTTCATAATGAATTATATTTCTTATATAAATTACATATTTATGTTTATTTGTCCATCGTGATAAAAAAATATCAAGTAACACCATTATTACAAATATTAAAATATTAACATCTGAATTCTCTAACATGATCATTCATGATAGTGACTTCATGTATGTTTTTCAAATTATTAATACAGCCATTACATTCTTAAAATAATGATGTGTTTATTATTTTATTTCATGAAAATAAACCCATTTAAATTATGGGTACCCATTAACCAAGACACAATATGGTATTTTTACATGACACTCATTATTTTTATAGAGAAAATTAAATCAGTTGGAACTGACTATAAATATTATGATCTTAATACATCACTAATTCGTCTAAATATAATATTATGTTTCATTAAATATTGATAAGTATCACAAACTTTGGTTAAGTTTAACTTATACTATGGTGTATCATTACTAATTATATCATATAATTCATAGACAATGTCTTGATATATTAGTGTCTTAGTTTTATATTATACATCCATGATAAATTTTTAATTAAACTTAAACAACATAAATCAGGATACCTAAGATTATCTATGTTATGTGTACAAGTATTCTCATACCTATCACTAGATCGAATGTGTGTACCTTATGAATTGTGTAAAATACATTTATCATTCCTGATGTTCAAAAGGTAACCCTTATCACATATTTGAACCATAATAATAAGGTTTCACATAGGTTTTAAGACATATAATCCAATAAATATTATAGTTATTCATAAAATGGATACATCACCAAACTAATAATTTCACTTTGATTAATATTCCAAAAGCTAACACATCCATCATTATAAGTTCATAAATTTTTCAGGTTCAATATATTTTCTTCCCTAGGTAATAATCATTTTGTTATAAAGTTATCATAGGTTCGAGTTCTTTTTATTGAATCATTTTTAAATAAACATTATAATTTAGATAATGGTACCCAAACATCCTTATGTTTGGTAAATTTAGAAATTTACAATTTTGGAACCCACATTCTCCCAAAACATTTATTTAAAAAAGATATATGGAAATAAAAAATAAATATATTATTATAAAAATATAAAAAATAATATTTAAATAGAAATTTTTAGTTTATTGACCTCCCATTTTAATTTTTTTAAAAATATTAACTTTTAGGTATAATGAAATTTGATTGATAATATGAATTTTAGAAAGTGTATCTATTACACGAATATGTCTTGTTAGGATTAAAATATTGTTTTTATTTTATCAAAATTTTCCTGAACAGATGAAAAATTACCAATATAATTATTAAAATAGAAACATAAAATTTATATTTTATTAAATATTTTTCATCATCATAGGTTGATCTAAAATTATTATTTGAATCTTATTCTGATGAATGTTTAGAATAATTGAAATTAAATTTATAAATTTTGTTACCAGCTTCAACAAGTTTTACCTTAGAACAATTATACTAGTTCATTAATTTATTATTTTTATTTTATTTATGTCATGTATCTAGTAATTTTATCATATGATGGTAAATATTCCATAACCTATAATGTAGATGATGAATTATCATAAATATATTTAGGATAAATAGAATCCAATGATAATTTCTTCAGAGTTGCAGGTGGAACCTAAGTCATCAATAACTTTTAGTTATTCATGATATCTATATAAAATATGAATGTCATATTATTATTAATAATATTATCAATATATTAAAATAATTTATTATGAACTAGTAACAACATCACATTTTCTCCGTGTTTTTGTGTCCTTCAAACATTTGTCACCCATGTTCTCATAATACTATTTCAATATTTTATAATTCCTCTTAAAATTAGGATAGTCTGGTATAATATGACAATAATTGTTTCACTTACACAAAAAAATAATTAGAATCCTTCTTCTAAATATTTTATTTCCTTTACTGCTGATGATTATTTTGAGGGTTCTTATTTCCGATTATTTTTTTCATTATACGTAAAAATTATGTAAGGTCTCCTTCACTAGAGTAAAAATTTGTAACATTTGATGAATGATTATGTTTATTATTATTATTCTTCACACTAAATATATAATATTAATATATCTAACACCCCAAGGTTCTACAGTACGATTCTCTTTGAATAATACAGTACCGTGTGTTGTACGCAACATTGAGATTCTAACACCCCGCGACCAATCAAAGTAGCTGTTATTAATAGTAATACCCACTTTTTGAAATTTTTTATATTTTATCTTTCAAAATGGTTTTCATATTTGGATTTGGAATATCAATATTATCCTAGGGTGAATTTTTGGTATTTTTCTGAAAACATTCAATTTTTGATGAATAATGATAAAAACATTGAGTTATAGTTTAAAAAAGAATTATTATTTAAATAATTATTTATTTTATTTAAATTTAATTAAGGAAAAAATAGATACATAATACCTAAATATTTTCAATGTAATCCATTAATGTTAGTTTAGAATAATTTTAGATATATAAAAAGTTTATTGAACTTTTCAACGTCTTTTACCCACCTCTTTGGAGAATTTGGAAATTCACATAAAACTAAAATTTACCACTTCTATGAATGGAATTTCGAAAATCTGAGAGACACAGTTAATATCAAGGAGTAAAATGTGGTTTAATAAGATAAATTTTTTTTGGTGATTAGTAACTTTTTACTTTTATTTACAACGGTTAAAAATAAATAGGGTAATTAAAGGTAAAAATGATATTAATATTACCCTAACACATGTTCCCATTCTATTGGACAAGTTTAACTAGACCAAAAACAACCATAGGAATAAAATATTATCATTTTGGTCCACTTGGATTAGATTAGGACATTTATTATTATTTAATTCAAAGAAGAGTTAAAAGAGTAAAAATCAATGTTTAATTACTAAAACATTTTTAATATCGGATTATACATAAGATAAATTAGATTGTAAATATAAATTAGAAATATAAAATTATTTCCTACATAATGGTATTTTAATTATAATTTTTAGACATTAAATGCTTTAATTTATTTATGGAACAATGGTGATGTAGTAATTACCTAATTAATGAAATAATTACATAATTGATATTATACATTTCCAAATAAATGTAATTTTAGACTTTTTATGAATTGATATTATTTTATAGGTTAATATGACATGTTATTATTGATTTGATTATTTTTTCTATATGTAATCATGCTGTTGTGATTTTCACAAAAATCAAATTCCCTATAGTGTCAAAATTGAAATAAAAGAGTTTTTAAAAAATATATTATATTATTAATTGATATTATATTTATTGAATCTTAGGTTTGGCCAAAGGACTTATATCATGATTTTTGTATCATTAATGGACCACTTTGGGGATTCTTGGATTTATATATTATGGTTATTAAATATATAATATAAAAATACAAAGTGACCTGGTAAGTGTCAAACTAATTAACTAAGAGTTAAAACTAAAAGATAAGGTTAATATAATGACCCAAAAATATCTAAAATCTCTTGGTTGAAAGGCTTTTGACCCATCCCCACCTTATACTTTGAATAATCCTCTTTGTATCCATTACAAACTGAATATTAATTTATTATAAAATAATACTTTAAGTTTTTCCTAAAGAGCCCCTCCTCCCGCTTATAAAAAACACCACTTATAACCAATTCCTCACACCTTCAAAGCCTTTTGGTTCGGCCAACGCCTATCCAAATATTCGGAAAACTTCCCTAAATTCATCCTATAGGCCTTATTTTGATCATAAAGGCAACCTATGGATCCCTTTTGATCAAATCAAAAGGCAGAACCCGAAGAAGAGGTAATGTTTTCACCACCATCTTTCAAGTTCCTTTCTTCTTAAACTTCTTATTTCTTGGTTAATTCTATTATAAAAAAATAAATCAATTATCTCCAATATATAATGATGTTATTATAAATATGGAACAACCATATTCAATATTCTATCAATCTCTTGAATGACATTTCACCATACGTGCGTACGTATGGCTTACCGTCTCCACGTCGTGGTGTAATTGTTATTCAATACATTATTATTTGTATGGGTATAATAATGATGTGTAATTCATGTAAATAAAAAATATAACTTGAAAATTATTATTTATATATGATACAACACCCAATTATATATTATTTTAATATGAAAATAATGATATTGTCGCTCGTGCGTACGTACAGACTACCATCTCCACGAACGCGATGAGATTCATTCCCTATCGTATCCATTAAAGTAAAATTTTCATTTGATGGTTAAAAATAATGTTTAATGACATAATATCATTCTGGATATTAATATGATACAACCTCTTAATAACAAACACAACTTATGTAATAAAACATATAAAAGAAAACTAGTAAGTTAACACCCGAAACGACGATAATACTATGATTTTATTAACAAAGAAATGTTAAAAGATAATATATGATATCATATTAATACATATGATTCTTGTAGAATTTAACAACAATTATTTCACCATTAAACAGGATGTTAACCTACCATTATCCTAGTAAACGTACAAGGTAAGGGGATTTTTCTCACTCCTTATTCCCGTGAGATTCATGCCATTCTGCCACTATTACATTTTGTGTGGTGTATGTACTGCCCATAATTCTATTCTTTGTGTAATAAACTTTAATTTATGTGTATTTACGTATTAATTTTACGATACCTCTTTCATGGGGTGTATGTTTTGTAATTTACTAAATTGGTATGTGTTTATTTCACAATCTCTTCATTATCAGAGGTTGTTTGTACGTATTTAACTACTGGGACCTCTTTATCATCCATATCCATTTTTCTTAAAAATTTATTTCAAAACATTCATACTATTTTACAGAATATGGGTTAAATTCATTTATACCTTTGTTTTACTTTTTATAATATTTTTATAAAAAATATTTTCGTCATTTTCCAAACAAGGACTTTTTTATCCTTTTCGGCATAATTAAGGTATGAATGTCTTTTTTTAACTTATACGGCGGGTGAGACTATTTTATACCATTATATAATCATACAAGCTTCCCTTACAATCTTATAAGGATATTTTCAATGTAAATGTTTTATTTTATAATTATTTGACTTTTAAATGATTTCAAAAAATAGTTATTTCTCTCAAATAGTTTAGATTTCATCTATGTCAACAACCTTTGATAGATTTTAAGCTTATTTGAAGTTGATTTATTATGATATAAAACATCCATATTGTGTTGAAGTTTTTGTGATATGTTTGACTGTGGATGTTTTATTTTTATACCATTCATGGTTTATGGTGAAAGTATTGATATTTCGTATGCTAGTTTTAATATGAATGTTTGTGTTAGGTTTAAACCTGTTCATATGAGGAATTCATTGCACTTAATAAGTGACGGGTGGAGCCTGCTATAACTCCTCAATGCATCGGTAGGTCTCATAAGACATACTACTGTCTTGGCATGAGGCTGTGACAAAATCTTATTTGTAGTCTTGGCACGAGCCCTTGGCTACGTGGTCATTATAGTAGGGAATTATGCATTCCATCATTATGAATGTGGTTATTGATGTTTCCTGTGATTATTCGACTAGTAGAATATCTATGTGAATATGTAAATGTAATTATTTCATTTTATTTTTGCTATATTATGCTGAAGTTCATGTTTAAAAATATTTTTTTAGTTATACATTGCCTTAATTGTTTATTCTTATTTATGAATGTTTCCGCTATACTGCTATCCTTACTCAGCATCTGAGCTCACCCCTTTCAATGTATTATTTTTTCCAGGATGTGAAGAAGTATTTTATTAATGACCTGTAGGGATAGTATAAGGAGATATGACTGTGAAGACATGATTTTTTTGTAGTTTTCCCTTTTTGATGTAATGTATACATTATGAATGTATCTAGAGATTCTAAGGCTACTAAACTAATATTTCTTTCGAGACTTGATCATTTTGGATCATGAAAATGTTATGTAATAATGCACTGACTCTGGGTAACTAGGGTCGGGGCGTTACGGTTGGAATTAGAGGAAGTTTGGTGAAATCCATGGAATATAGATTTAGATAAACTCTGATTAGAGCACATATCCCTTTGATATACATTGCGGATTAGTATGAAAGAACTTTCTAAAATTTTGGAATTGTAGAGATTTTTTGGTTTTTTCGAGCAATACATCCCTTTCTAGATATGAGCAGGTAAGGGTGGCTCTGGCATATATGTACCTAGGGGTAAAACCTGAAAACACCACTTTGAGCTAGACTCGAATAGGAACGGGTGCACAACAATGGGCCTTGTTGCACTCTTGGTTACGACACTCCCGAGGGATATACTTAGGATAATTCTCATTTTCTTTACGAACCATTATGAAGAGTATATGAGTATATAATTTCTCAAAGAATGTTTTTTTAATGATTATGGATTATATCCATAAAATTTTCAATTTATGTTAAGTGTTTTACAAGTATGGAATTATGTATTTTGATTCATAAACTGATCTAGTTTATGCCATTGTTTAGAAATGGAACTTAGTGGAATAAATGGAAACCGTATCAATGCACACACTCCATGTAGGCATTTTCCACCTGCTCAAGATAATTATAGTGGGGCTGGTGATGTAACTGGTGCTGATCAGATAATCACCATACTGGGAAAACTCACTCAGGTTATGAATAATAACCTTACCTTTATGGAGCACCCTGATCCATAGTGTGGAGGATAAGCGTTATATCGATTCCTAAGGAAATAACCAACAACATTAATTGGGAGTACAAATCAATTAGTAGTTGAGAAATGGATAAGTTCCCTAGAGAAAGTATTCCATGCCTTGGGGAGTAGTGAAAGGGAAAATGTTATCATGGTAGTTTATCTCCTCACTGGAGATTCTGATTAATGGTGGTCATTGATTCAAAACATGAAGGAAGATAATAAAGTATCAAATATGGAATGTAGGGAGTTCAAGGAGATTTTCTTAGAAAAATACTTTCCTCGTGACCATCGAGCAGAAATTGAAAAGCAATTTCTGAGTCTGAGACAAATGGAGGATGAGAATGTCGCAATGTAGGAGGCTAACAATACAAGGTTAGCAAGGTATGTTAGAGATTATATACGTAACACAAGAAGTAATATTGATCATTAATTCGATGGGTTAAAACCATTTTTTTATTGAGCATTAGTCTCACAATCCTTCTCGTCGTACGAAGAAATTGTCTCATGTTCTATCAAGATAGAAAAAGAATTCTCTAAGTCTTATGACATTATAGCAAAGCAAGAGAATAAGAGATCTGTTGATCACTCAGGAAATGGAAATAAGGGGAAGAAGGGAAAAGTTGAATATCCATCCTACAGAAAATGTGGGTAGTAACTCCCCGGTACATGCTTGAAAGGAATAGGAGTCTGTTACAAGTGTGATGAAAAAGGCCACCAATCTCGTGATTGTAAGGGGAAGAAGGAATCTACCGATGTTCAATGCGACAACATTAGGGAGATGAGACATTATGTAAATTAATTTCCAAAGCATTATGGGAAATTTCCTTAGAAAGGGTCAAGGGATCAAGTCCATGCTTATGCTATCACTACTGCTGAGGTAGAAGCTCTGTCCGACGTGGTGGAAGTTAATTTAATGGATTCATCAAGTTTAGTACATGATTTATTTGATTCTGGATCATCGCATTGTTTCATAACTTCCTATTTTTCTATGAAAATTAGATATTTCCAATTTGATTTTACAGGGGATTTTCCAGTTAAAACTAATAAGGGAAGTATCACTGCAATGATGTTTTGTGAATTAGTCCCCATTAGAGCACATAAATGTTTTTATCAACTCATATCATTGTCATACCTATGATTGAGTTTGATATAATCCTCGGTATGGATTGGGTTTCATACCATGATGTGATGATTTATTGTAAGAAAAAGGAGGTTACGATTTTTGATAATGATGATAAGGAACACCTTATCTTTAGAGCAGAATTGTCACCACCAAATTCATGTCTTGATCCACCCCAAGTAGCTCAACTAAATTCAATTATTGGGTGAGGAAGAGAATAAAGTAACTATGGTTGAGGAAAATAATGTTCAAATAGAGGATGTACCAATTGTGAAAGAATATGTAGATGTGTTTCCAGAATATTTACCTGGACATCCTCCAGAATGAGTGATTGAGTTTTCCATTGATTTAATTCCATGTTCAAGGCCCGTATCGAATACCCCTTATAGAATGGACACTGTGGAATTAGTGGAACTAAAGAAAAAACTAGAGGAATTGAGTAATAGGGGATTTATTCTCCCTAGTGTTTCTCCATGGGGAGCCCCTGTCATTTTTGTTAAGATGAAAGATGGTTCTATGAGGTTATGTATCGACTACAAGGAGATCAATGCTGTATCAACAAAGAACAAGTTTCCCCAACCTCACATTGATAATTTATTTGACCAACTACATGGAGCTCAATATTTTTCAAAGATTGACCATCGATCTGGATATCATCAGTTGTCTGTGAAGTAGGAAGACATTCCGAAGACATCATTTCAAACTAGGTGCGGGCATTATGAGTTTACAGTAATTCCTTTTGGGATGACTAATGTACCCTCTATATTCATGGATCTAATGAACAGAGATTTGAAGGAATATCTTGATGACTTTGTAGTGGTATTTATTGATTATATCTTGTTATAATACAAAAGCTACAAAGATCATGAAAATCACTTGCGCATTATATTGAAGACTCTTAGAAGACAAGAATTATATTGGAAGTTTATCAAGTGTGAATTTTAGCTTCGGGAGATTTCTTTTCTTGGACATATTGTCTCTAATAATGGAATCTCTAGTGATCCTTCTAAGACCAAGGCCATCCATGAATGGCCTGAACCGACGATTATAACCAAGGTACGTAGTTTAATTGGTTTAGCAGGTTATTATCGACGTTTCGCCTAGAATTTTTCCCGACTGGATAACCCATTGACAAATCTCACCTGTAAACAGGTTAAATTTGATTTTACAAAAGAGTGTGAAGAATGTTTTTAAAAACTGAAGAGAAGATTATTCAGTGCTCCTATATTGACTCTACCATCATGGAATGATGGGTTCGTTATTTAGAGTGATGCATCGAAGAAAGGACATGGTTGTGTCCTTATACAAAACAATAGAGTTATTGCATATGCATCACGATATCTGAACATTTATGAGCATAAATATCATACTCATGATCTTGAGTTACCAGCTGTGATCTTTTCTTTGAACTTATGGAGGCACTATATATTTGGTGAGAAATGTGATATTTAAACTGATCACAAGAGTTTGATTTATATTATCTCACAGAAAGAACTCAACATGAGGCAAAGGCAATGGCTCGAACTACTCAAGGATTATGATTTCATGATACACTACCACCCGGGTAAGGAAAATATGGTAAAAGATGCTTTGAGTAGAAAAGATCATGGATTTTTGAAAATGATGAGATTTGAAAGGGATCCTATTTTCATGGATCTAGAGAACATGGATATGGTAATTACCATGGAAGGTGAAACATCAATACTTTTTCAAATGGTTTCCAAAACATCATTACTAGAAAGGATAAAGAGTTCTTAGACCAATGATGAAGAATTTCAAAAGAAGATTAATGCTCTGAATGATGAGAGATTGAATTACATTGTGTATGAAGAAAGAATTTTGATGTTTAGGAAGAGACTTTGTGTTCCTAATATATGTGATCAAAAAATAGAATTTTTGGATGATGATCATAGTTCCACATTCTCTATACACCCTGAGAGCACCAAAATGTATAGAGATTTGAAGGATCATTTTTGGTGGGACAACATGAAGAGGGAGATTTCTGATTTTGTGTCACAATTTATGGTTTATCAACCAATGAATGCTGGGAGGAAACCTCCTAGTGGAGTATTGCAACCTATTCCCATACCTGAGTGGAAATGGGATAATATCACAATGGACTTTGCCATGGGACTACTAAAGAATCCTATAAGGAACGACGAAATATGGTTCATTATTGATCGTCTTACCAAGTCAGCACATTTTCATGCTATAAGTGAAGATTTACCACTTAAACTTCTAGAAAGGCTATATATTAGTGAAGTTGTGAGATGTCATGGAGTACCCCTATCGATTGTTTCTGATCGTGATCCCCGTTTTACATCAAGATTTTGGAAGAGTCTTCAGAAGGCCTTGGATAATGAACTTTGTTTGAGCACTGCCTACCACCCTCAAATAGATGGACATTCAGAACGGACTATTCAAACCTTAGAAGACATGTTGAGATCATGCTCACTTGACTTTTAGGGTATGTGGGATCAATATTTACCTCTGGTGGAATTTTCAAATAACAATATCATCCATTCAAGTATTTAGATGGCACCATATGAGGCGTTAGACAGAAAAATATGTCTCACACCAACCTATAGGGATGACGTTGGTGAAGGAAAACTCGTAGGCCTAGAACTAGTGGAAGAAACAATAGAAAAGGTAAAGGTAATCCAAGACCACATCAAATCAGCTCCAATTAGGCGGAAGATCTATGCCGATAATCGAAGGAAGGACTTGGAATTTCATGTAGTAAATCATGTTTTCATGACGATATCTCCATGGAAGGGAGTTATACATTTCGGTAAGAATCGTAAATTGAGACTCAGGTACATCAGACCTTTCAAAAATCTAGAATGAATTGGGTATTTAGCATACCATTTGGCAATTCACCAAATCTCTCCAGTGTTCACAATGTGTTCCAAGTATCACTTTTGAGAAAATACATGCCTCACCCAACGCATGTACTCACCTATGAGGAATTAGAACTGGAACCTAATCTGTCTTATTGCGAAAAGCCTATCATGATTCTTGATACAAGAGAACAAGTTTTGAGAAACCGGACGACTCGTCTGGTAAAAGTTCTATGGGGAAATCATAAGATGAAAGATGCAACTAGGGAACCTGAGGAACTTACGATGAAAAATCACCCTATTCTTTTTATGCAGTATTAATCAAGAAATTTAGAGGACTTAATTATTTCAAGGAGGGGAGAATGTAACACCCCAAGCTTCTATGGTATGATATTCTTTGAATAATACAGTAGTGTGTGTTGTACGCAACTTCGAGATTCTAACACACTATGACCAATCAAAGTAGCCATTATGAATAGTAATACCCACTTCTTGAAATTTTTTAAATTTCATCATTCAATATGGAATTCATATTTGGATTCGTAATATCGAAATTAGCCTAGGGTGAATTTTTGGTACTTTCCTAAAAACATATAATTTTTGATGAATAGTGAAAAAAACACTGAGTTATAGTTTAAAAACGAATTTTTATTTAAATACTTATTTATTTTATTTAAATTTAAATAATAAAAAAATAGATACATAATATCTATATATGTTCAATGTAATTCATCGAAGCTAGTTTAGAATAATTTAAGATATATAAAAAAAATTAACATTTCACCGTCTTTTACCCACCTCCTATGAGAATTTGGAAATTCACAAAAGACTAAATTTTACGGCTTTTCTGAGTGGAATTTAGAAAATCCGAGAGACATGGTTAATATCAAGGAGTAAAATGTGGTTATCTATAATAAAAATAATTTTTAGTGAATAGTAACTTTTTACTTTTATTTACCACCGTTAAAAGTAAATAGGGTAATTAAGGGTAAAAATGATATTAATATTACCCTAAAAAAATTCCTAATTCTATTTTAAAAGTCTATCTCGACCAAAAACAACCTTTGGAATAAAATATTATAATTTAGGTCCACTTGGATTAGATTAGGACATTTATTATTATTTAATTCAAAGAAGAGTTAAAAGATTTAAAATCAATGTTTAATTACTAAAACATTTTTAATATAGGGTTATACCTAAGATAAATTCGATTTTAAATATTCATTAGAAATATAAAAATATTTCCTAAATAATGGTATTTTATTTATAATTTTTAGACGTTAAATAATTTAATTTATTAATGACACAATGGTGATGCAGTAATTAAAATTTTTATAAAATACTAAATTAATTGATATTATAAATATCCAAATAAATGAAATTTTAGAATTTTTATGAATTAAACTATTTTTATAGGTTAATATGACATGTTAGTATTGATTTTATTATGTTTTTTCGACATAATCATGCCATTATAATTTTCCCAAAAATCAGCTTCCTAATAGTGTAAAAATTGAAATAAAAGAGTTTTTAAAACAAATATTATATTATTAAATGATATTCTATTACTAAAAATCTATGGTTCGGAAAAAGGACTTATATCATGATTCTTGTATCATTAATGGACCAATTTGGTGTCACTTTGATGTATATAGTATGTTTATTAAGTATATAATATAAAAATACAAAGTGACAGGGTAAGTGTCAAACTAAATAACTAAAAGTTAAAACTAAAATAAAAGGTTAATATAATGTCTCAATCCTGTCTAAAATCAATTGGTTGAAAGGATTCCAACCCATCCCGACCTTATACTTTGAATAATCTACTTTGGATCCATTAATAACCGAATATGAATTTATTATAAAATAATACTTTAAGTTTTTCCTAAAGCGCCCCTCCTCCCCCTTATAAAAGGACACCACTTATAACCAATTCCTCACACCTTCAAAGCCTTTTTTTTCATCCAAACCCGGCCCAAATATCCTCCCAATTTCTCACACATAATCCTAGAGGCCTTAGTTTGATCAGAAATCCAACCTATGGAGCCCTTTTGATCAAATCAAAAGGAAGAATATGAAGAAGAGGTAATGTTTTCACCACCCTATTTCAAGTTCCTTTCTTCTTCAACATCTTCTTTTTTTTGTTATTTCAGTTATAAAATAATAACTACAGTATCTCCTATATAATTTTATGTTATTATAAATATGGTACAACCATATTCAGTATTTTATCCATCCCATGAATGACATGTAACCATATGTGCGTACGTACGGCATACCGTCTCCACTTCGTTGTGTAATTGTTATTCAATACATTATTATTTTGATGGGTATAATAATGATGTGTAATTCATGTAAATAGTAAATATAACAAGATAATTATTCATTATATATGATACACCACCCATATTATATATTATTTTAATATCCAATGAATGATATCGTCGCTCGTGCGTACGTACGGACTACCGTCTCCACGAACGCGATGAGATTCATTCCCCATCGTATACATTCAAATATAATATTAAATTGATGGTTAAAAATAATATTTAAAGACTTAATATAATTATTTATATGAATATGATACAACTTGTCCACAACAAACATGGATTATGTAACAAAACATATAAAATAAAATGAGTAAGGTAACACCCGAAACGACAATAATACTAAGATTTTGTTAACAAGGCAATGTTAAAAGATCCTATATGATATCATATTAATATATACGACTCCTGTATAATTTAATAACAAATATTTCACCATTATATATGAGGTTAATTTAACATCAACCAAGGAAAAGTACAAGGCAAGGTGTTTTCATCTAACTACTTATTCCCTTGAGATTCATGCCATATTGCCACTATTACCTTTTGTGTGGTGTATATACTACCCATAATTGTATTCTTTCTTTAATAAAATTTAATATATGTGTATTTACATATTAATTGTTTTATAACTATTCCATGGGGTGATTGTTTTATAAATTACCAAATTGGTACGGGTTTATTTCACAATGTCTTCATTATCCGAGATGGTTTATACGTAATTATCTACTAGGACCTCTTTATCATCCACATCCATGTTTCTTAAAAATGTATTTCAAAACATTTGTACTCTTTTACACAATGTGTTTTAAAGTCATTTATACCCTTTTTTGATTTTTTATTAGAGTTTTATAAAGTAATATTTCCTTCATTTTTCAAAAAAGGTCCTATTTATCCTTTTCGATAGAATTATGGTAAGATTGTCTTTTTTAACATATACGGCGGGTGCGACTATTTTTTGCTGTTATAAAATCATATAATCTTCCCTCACAATCTTATAAGTATATTTTCATATTAAATGTTTTATTTTAGAATTATGTGACTTTTAAATGATTTCAAATAATTAGATATTTCTCTCTTATAGTTTTGATTTCATCTATGTCAACACCCTTTGATGTATTTTATGCTTATTTGAAGTTTATTTATTATGATACAAAACTTCCATATTGTATTCATGGTTTTGTGATATGTTTGACTATGTATGTTTTATTTTTATACCATTCATGGTTTATGGAAAAAGTATTGACATTTCATATGCTATTTTTAATACGAATGTTTATGTTATGTTTAAACCCGTTCATATGAGGAATGCATTGGACTTAATAAGTGATGGGTGGAGCCCTCTATAGCTCCTTGATGCATCGGTAGGTATCATGAGCCAAACCAGTGTCTTGGCACGAGGCCTTGACAAAATCTTATTTGTATTATTGGCACGAGGCCTTGTCTACATGGTTAAGATAGTATGGTATTAGGCAATCCATCATTATGAAAGTGGTTATTGAAGTTTCATGTGATTATTCAACTAGTAGAATATCCATGTAAATAAGTCAATGGAATTATTTCATTTTATCTTTTCCATATTATGCTAAATTTCATGTTTAAAAGGATTTTGTTTTAGTTATACATTGACTTAAATGTTTATTCTTATTTATGAAATTTTCTGCTATATTGTTATCCTTACTATGAATCTGAGCTCACCCCTGTTAATGTTTTAATTTTCCCAGGATGTGAAGAAGTATTTTTTGAATGACCTTTAGGGATAGTTTAAAGAGATATGACTGTGAAGACAAAATGTTGTTTTAGTTTTCACTTTTTGATGTAATGTAATATTTATGAATGTATCGAGTGATTCCAAGGTTAGTAAACTAATCGGTCATTTGAGACATAATATTTTGGGAGCATGCCAATGTTATTTAATAATGCCCCGACTCTGGGTAACTGGGGTCGGGGCATTACAATATATAACTTATTTATAATTCAAAAAATATAAAAAATTATTTTTTATTTCCTTTCCAACATCACTTTTCAACATTTTCTTACTAAATTAGGGTTCTTATCAATTTATCATGACTTCTTTTAATCAAATTCATAGTTTCATTGGTAAATTTTTATTTTGATTTCTATTAATTTGTTGAAATTATATTATTTTCTAAAAAGGGTTTTCATAATTAATGTATCTTCAACAAATAAATTAAAATTATTAATATTAATCCAAAAATATTGTGTATTTTATTCCTATTATTTACCAGGTATAAAATTAAAAATAATTATAATCAAAAATGAACATTGGTTATCTAGTCTAAACCACATTAATTATTTTAAAATTTTTAACCTGTAACATTTTCTAAATTCTAATTGTTGGATCAGATGAAGATAGCTAACAGTAAATAGTAAATTTCATTGAACATACTTGAGTATTTAGATATTTATAATTCAAAAAATAATCGAAATTACCACCTCTAGAAAGTTAATAAATTTACATCTTTGAACTTTTTGGTTTTCTTTTAATCATAATATAGTTGTACTCTTAGGTATTGATAGTAAATGAATTAGTATGATCATTCAAATATTCTTAATAATTCCTATAATAGTAATTTTTTCTCCCAATGTTGATATTCTCTAAGGTTACCATAAAAAGTCAAGAAACTAATATTAATAAAATAGATCATTACTATACATATATGATAATTTTTGGAAACTAGGTGAAATTGTGTAAAAATTAAATGGATAAAAAATTTATCAACAACAACATTTAGTCTGGATGTAATGAATATTCTTTTTTCAATATGATGATGTACACTAAAAGAATACTAACTAAGAAGTACCCAAAAATAATCAATAAGATGGGGTTATTTTTATTTCAAAAAGAATAGTAAATTTTTTCACAATTAAGTATTTCAACCAACATTTAGTACCAACGAAAAATATAAGTTGATTGGAATTTATATCGGTGGATAAAATATCATAGTAGGAATATTAAATTTTTATCATAATCAAATCAATCAAATGTACTAATATTTTAGATGTAACTAATTGTAGTAAACACAATAGTATATCATAATTCCAAGTTCATAATAAAAATATTGAATATAATTTAGAGTATATATAAATAAAACACTTTATGTTAAGGATGTATTCACTTTTATATAATTTAGCAATATTATTCACAACATGATCCTATGAATCCTTGTAGGAAAGTAAATATTTCCACCAATGCATTAATTACATCAATAAAACTAATCTGAAAACACATGTCACTATATCATTATAATAAATCAAAATCATAACTATTTGGCAGTTTTATATCTTCCGTATGTCAAAATCCCATGATCAAGTTCATCCAAAATACCTCTTAAAATAAATGACTAAAATCCCACAATATTAAACCCATAGAATGTTATTATGTCTCCCAATCATCAAAATTCATCATTTAAAAAAATATGAAAAACTTATTTATATTCTTAGCTATTGTAAAACATGATAACAAATGATTGTAACCCAATATATTACATAAAAAATATTATTATCGTAACAAGAAACACATCACACAATTTTGCTCTTAGTAAAATCCAAAAAATAAGAAATTATAGTCAAAATCCATCAACTGACCAGAGTTATTACATTAAAATGTAAGTAATAATTATCTTACAATTGCTCATATACTTCCCATTATTTAAGAAATATCTGTATTTATTGATACAAATTATTAAAATATCCAATGTTTTTATTCTAATTACATCATGATTAGTTGTAGTTTAAATGGAATTGAATACTCCATCATCAGATGAATTCAAAAAAATTATCATCCATTTATGTTAATACAACATGTCTACAACACTCATCATATCCTCTAGTATATTAATTTTAGTATTAAAAAAGATCACAATAATTCCACACAATACACTTCAATAAAAAAATATTTTATATAATCCATGTGGATTCTAAAAACATAAAAGCCTAAAAATTACTTTAATTTGAAAAAAAATTAATCCATATAAATATAAATTCTCAGTTTTATGATAATTTGTGGAATGGAGTCATAAACTAAAAAATATCTTGTTCTACAGTCACACCCTCTAATTCCTTAAAACAATTATAGTCAATCAGTTCATCCTCCAAGAAAACCTTTTATTTATTCTATTTATGATCAGATTTATAATAATAATATGTAAAGGATTCTTTCTTAAATATTCTTACATGATAATATCATGTAATATAATCATTTATATGTCACATCCAAATCTCCAATTCCTTTTCTATTCAATGGGGATGGAAGAGTCTTATTCATCTTTATGACTTTATTCTCTCATCAAAAAACACCAACACTGTTAATCTTATTAAATAAATACAATAAAATTAAATTTTAATCTTCAATATACATCATGGTTTTTGATTCAATACGATTATATTTCACAAAAACAAATTAATGTATGTGTTAATTAGTGATACTATTCTCTACATTATTAAAAATATGTGAAAAAATTAAATTTTAGGAAAAAACACTTATCGTATCTCCAATTTATCTCCCCAATTAAAATATTCATCACATTTATTATTATCTCCCATTTATTATGATAATGAGTAAAATTCATAGGAGATAATAGCTGCATCAAATATTTCATAGAAATGATCTATTAGTTAGTCTTCTCTAATTCCATGGGTGAAAACTCGGTATTGAAAACAAGAGTGACAAACCGTCAAATTAATGTTTTTTATAAAATTTTCTAATATATAATAGATCTTTAAACATACTTTTCTTAGGGTTGATTACGTATTTTTAATATTTAATTCTGTACACATCAGTTAAAAACATGACATAAAAAAATTAAAGTGAAATAATACTTATCTCCCAGTATTGAACTCAACAATATATCCACATAATACATCATTTTATATTATATCTAATACAAGTGGGAAGGTGATCATTATAAATCGTTTATATCTTTTTCTATGTGTAGTCTACAATGCTGAATATTATCAAAGAACACCACTTTGGTAGAATCATCTTGTTTTCTCCACCTCTAGTGTTGAACTCCATCACCACTTCATCATGGATAATAAAATCCAATCATATTCTATATAAATTGATGTTTTTCAAAGAGGATTCAAGTATAAAATAATGGATAATAATTATGTCTATATAGTTATTATAGATTTCAAAAACATCACTCCTTGATATATCACATTTAATTCTTTATTTTAAGAATAAAAAACAAGAATGTTTGGGAATAAGTATAGTTTCTATAGAAATCTAAATGTATAAACACGATTGATATTTCAATAAAAACCTAGAGACTCATTTATGTATTAGTCAATACTAGTTAGAACTTATTATTATTAAAAAAAAAAATTTTTTGTTTATTGAAACTTCTTGTGTGAGAAGGATGTTATTTCATCAATTCTATGACTACATCCTTACCTGAAGCCAAAATTAGGAATCCAATAATCATACTACATTTTCATTCAATAAAAAACATTTTTTACAAATTAATACTTATACTAAGTGATATTATCAATGGTAAACATTTTAAATTTTAAAATTATTATTATATCACAAAAAAAATCACATATAAGTAGGAGAAACATTTGGTATAGTGTCATTGAGGTTGAGTTACATATGTAATATATTTCACTAAGCATGTAAACATTTATCCTTAATAGAACTCCCTATGATCCCATTCAATAATTAGACACATGTTCTATTTATCTTAATAGTAAGGGGAATGGAAAAAAATAAATGGGGGACCACAAACAATAAGTAAGGGAAAACTTATAAATATTTAATGAAGGGTGACGATAAAAAAAAGAAAACATGGAATATGGAGAATTTTTTTATTAAAAATAACATTAAACTATTATAATATTCTCTAATTCATGATATAATGACATGTTAATCTCAAATAAAAAAATGTATACCTTGTAAAAAAGATTGAGGAACATGAAATAATAAACAAGAGTCAAAGAGTATAATCAAAGGCAAAACATTATGATATAATAGTGGTGAAAAATTAGCAGAAAAATTGTATGACATGAATACCCACCAAGA
Source organism: Viscum album (assembly GCA_963277665.1). NCBI lineage: Eukaryota > Viridiplantae > Streptophyta > Magnoliopsida > Santalales > Viscaceae > Viscum > Viscum album. The sequence goes on from OY728151.1 coordinate 1,424,914,095, forward strand.
CATTTATCAAATATTAGACTTTGGATAACCACCCGTGTACCATATCGACCTTGGTATAATCCTCCTATGTACCCTTGGTCTTGGGATATATCCTAGCTTGTACCCCATTTTATTGGGATAAATAATCTCACATACCCTTCAACTAAGGATAAATCCTCCAATAAACCAATTTTAGCTTAGGAGATTATATATAAACAAATTTATATTAGGGAAATATAAGACCCCACGTATAATCATCCTTATATATTCATTCCACTCAAAATCATTCAGCATCATACCTTGGTGAGGCAATTGAAAAAAAGGGTTTCTTAATTTTGTATATAAAACATCCATCACCCAAAACACATATTAACATTCACATGGAGAATAAATAAAATAAAAAACCATTAGTATGATGGCCCATATTTTATATATTCGTTATTTTATGGTTTCCAAAATTATGATAAACATAACACAAAAAAATATAGAAAGGCATAGTGTATTTTTTTAATTATATACATATAACTATATATTGAAATCGGGATAAAATTATATTTATTACATATTCATAAAAAACAATTTACCTTCCCATACGACTCCAGATAACCTATGGATGTACATAAGAAATGGGTGAGCTACAAGGCCAATTAAGAAAACAATGAAATCATGGAATATATAAATGTTGTATATGTGATTCAAGAGGAATATCATGGTGAAATAGGATGGTGAGAATCATAATCATGATCATCAAACCATAAAAAATATTATGACATAAAGTCATTATATGATTGTGGCAACAACACAAAACCTGACGTCATTAGTAAAAGTCATGTCTAACTATTACTAAATCACAAAATAGTTTTCCTGGGCTAACTAGTCCGGACAAAAACAGGGTATATCATTAGATAAATATATTACACAATGTATTGGATGGATATATAAAATTGAGACCACATATCATAGTGAAATTATATACATGAATTTTTTCATACATTTCATACAGTAAACTAACATCTTTTGTTAACTTTGTTCCCATGAATAAGGAGTGTGGGTTATATAAATAGATGAATCAAATAAATTAATTCTTAGTTAATAAATTTGAATACAATTGATTGGAAATGATGATGCGTATTCATAGTAAAAAATTTGGGAATGAAAATTATAGGATAAATTTGGTAGTGTTACAACGGTAAATAAAGGTTATTGGTAAGGATTAATGGTATTGAATGGTGGTATCTAATTAATTGGGCGTCATAAGGATAGTAAATATATTTCTAAAAACACATTATAATATGTGGGATTATAAATCAATAGTATGAGTAAAAATAAAGTACTTACATAAAAATGAATAAGTGAGAATCCATTAACATTAGAGGATTCTTATAAAATATTAAGAGGATTTTCTTAACTTATTTTTAATACAATAGGAATTATTTATTGGTGGATATGGAGAAAAAAACCATTCATAATGGGTTTTTATTGAATTAGAATTGGTTGATGTGTCAGCATTTAAGGAAAAAGATACGGGAATTCATTATTAAATTATAAACATATGTTTTGGAGTCTATGTTATAAAATAATCCAAACCACAAAACATCCCATGGTGTTTCCCATTGTTTCTATGAAAGAGGAGTTATTTTTAATTTTTTATTATTATATGAATAAAACTTCCATTCCTGATGTGGATGTGATTCATGTTCATAATTAATATAAAAGAGGTTTAGGTGGATTCATTATAGGTTGATAAAATTAATAAAACAAGTTAAAACACATTATTTTAAAGGAGATATATATTTTTAGTCATCACAAAATTTTATCAATTTTCTTATATGAATTTTATGTTTTTTTAATTTCATAATACACATCGTATATTTATATAGTATTAATGATTTTCCAAAATATTATTTTTCTTAGAAAACTATGAAAAATAAAAATTTTCAGATTTTTAGGTTAATTTCTATATGAATTTTTATTTATCAGAAATAATTTTATAAACATAAGTATATACTTATTATATAAAATTATGTAGGGACATGTATATTAATTTCTATATATATTTTTAGTGCTAAGTGCTCAGATGAGATGTAATTCTGAGGCCTGTTGTGCACAAAATTAGTTTTATAAAAATATTTATTATCCTTAATATTATGCATGCATGGTTCTTTAAATAAAATTTGTCAAATCTCAAAATAGAATCTCATATTGGAATTATGATATTACAATTGAGTCTGGAATGCAGTTTTACCCTTCGTGAAAACTAAAATAAGTCGTTCTTGGTCGTTCAGACCCCATTCTAATTGGCGGTACAATAGGATAATTAATTATGTAATTAATTATTTATATCATTTTAATGAATTTAAATGTTTTTTAATAGTATTAACATAGTGAATCATCTAGGTTTAGCTCAATAAACCCTGGGATGATTCAAAATCTCCCATTCCTCCTTTACTGGAGAATTACATCGGATGACGATGAGACACTGAATCACAGAATATCAGGACATAGAAAACATAAAAACTTATTCCATTCATTCATTTTTGTGTTCTTAGATGAAGAATTTTTCAGTATCCATGTAGTAATCGTCAATTCTGGTGATTTACATGATTATTATTAAATTTGTTGAGAAGATTGAACCATTTTGTTGATCTTTTCTAGTTGTAGACTTTTTATGAACCTGTGTATTCAATTAATAATATTATGTCAATTTTTTCAAACCCTAAAAGCCTATTATTGATTGTTGGACAATAAAACATGTCCAATGATCTGTAAATATATTTTCTGGTCATTTCTCCAAAATATTCTTTGCATTCATCCCTATTAGGACCTTGTGGTATCAGTTCAATATTGACCGATGGTACAAATCTTGCTAGGACCCCCAAAATAGTGATAGAATCATGTTCTAGGAATATTTTGATTAAACGAGCACATATCATGGATTTATGTGAGTCATGGTTGATCATTTTAATGATATGTGTCTTTCTATTCAATAGGGTAGGGATTTAAAGCTTGCAGAACTCACGAAGAAATATTGTGGGTCGTTGGGATTTGATTTTAAGTCACTAGAAGACTAGAAATAGTAATTAATGAAAAGCTCCCCTAATAGTTATTGGATTCAAGGTTGGATATATATTGGATCCGCCTGAAATGAATAATAGATCGTAGATATTGAGATCTGGAAAAACTAGAAAAACTGTACTACATGTCATGTAAAAGGATGAAGACACAACTTGTATCTCTTTAGTAATGACGGCTAAGTTTTTTGAAAATTTTTAGGATGCCACGGTGTGTATCCCTCTTACACGCCATATACCCATTCCTCGATTGGGAATCCCATGTGATGGATCACATGGGACATATCCATGGTCGATGTAAATAACCAAGTACATGAATGTGTACCCAAGTACATCAATTTGGGGTCTTGTACATGGGAATGGGTTTATGTACAAAGACAGGTGGTTACAAAGTGGACATGGAAAATTGGTCATGACCATTGTTAGTATAACATGGCCATGTCCTGATTATCCAGGAATTGTTTTTTATTTCAACTATATTTCATGTAGTGCTACACTAACAGGGATTCATGTACATTATTTGGACTTGGAAAGCTATTGGATCAGGACTATACGCCATCTGTGTTTCCTCACACACCATATACCCCTTTTACCACATTTGAGGAAAAACCTATTTCTTTTTCTCCAACATTTTCACCCGTATTTTGGCCCACGATTAGACTATCATTACTGTATTTCAATGTAGAACACATCGGTTCCCTCACTTTGGGATATGAAGATACAATGTGAAACTTTCTAGGAACTATGATTATTGAGGTGATTCCAAATGAAAGTAGTGATTAGGCTGGATCAACATTGTTTTATTCTGAGTGTAACTCCTGTCAGATAGGGAATAGGCTCTTGATGTCTATTAGACCCCCCCTGTGGCATGAAAGACTAGTTCCTCCACCACTAGAGTGGATCCCCCCATCATCATTGTCAGGGGTCCTCTACAACAACATTCTAACTGGAACCCCGCCCCCTATTATATAGGACGTGATTCCATGATGAATTGACTGGAACCCCAATCATCATGGGTCTGGTTCCTCTATATGTACCTTCTAAGTGGAACCCCTTATCAGATATGGAGTGGGTCCTCAAAGACTATAGTATAACACGATGTTGAAGTGATGTGTGGGTCCTCAACATCATAGTGGAACACCACTATTATATATGGTTTTAGTGCTTGATGACTATAGTGGAAACCCCTTTCTCACCTGAGTGTAGGTCATTGAACATTAGAGTGTAACCCCCCATCATCATGGGTGTGGGTCCTCATGACACTATAGTGGAACCCCCCCCCCCTCATCAGCACGGGTGTGAGACCCCTTTAGATTCTATCAGTGTGGATCCCCCCCCCCCGACACAATCAGGTGGGGGTCCTCCACATCAAATTTGTGTCCCCTCGATAATGCGGGACTGTGATGAGATTCTGTTTGACTTTTACATATACTTATCGTAAGACACATGAGATTATGGGAATCTCTAATGGAATTATGGAACAGTTGGATACTCTTCTTCTTGGTAAGATCTATGATATGGAGAACCCTGAACTCTTTCATTTGGGCTTTTTTTACTAATCATATATATATATATATATATATATATCTATTATTCTATATCTACTCCTTGTATTTGGATACTCTCTATTAAAGAGATGCAACTACCCATGGCGTATGCAACATGCCTTATGTGTTTAGATTCTCAAGGTTGGTTGAGTTTATACTGCAACTATTAGTGGCGAATAATCAATTTGTAGTTAATCTACTCACTTTGATCATACCATTATTTTGGATGAGGCTACTTTTACATTTTATTTGATTTGAACTATTCTCTTTGACTATATCTTAAATCTACTATCATTCGATTCATATTGTTTATATTAATACCCCCTTTATCTTCTGGGATATAATAATGACCATGTATATACTCACCCTACATGGGATTTTCCCAGATGTTTCATGTCTCATAAAGAGGATGGATATGTCGGTAGTGACATCAGAGGAGAAAAGGGATACCTCGTAGTTTGGACCATATATTGTAGTTGTAGCTCAGGATTCAGGAGGTGCTCTCTTTCAGCAATTTACTTTTCCAGTTTTTTCAAGATGATTCATATTTCTAGGTGGGCATGTATTACAACCCTTTACATTTCAGTTTGAACTATCATACTATGTTATAACATATAGGTTATGCATGATTGGTTTAAATTTAGTTGTGTTTTATAATTTACTCTTTCCCTTTTAATGTCTGCATCGAGATGATTGTGTGTCATATATTTACATAGGAAAGGACACTCTGTCTCAGTTAGTCCTTGTTCGTGCCACCATCCCATGTCCAATTGAGGGGGGCTTGGGTTAGTTACGAATCAATCCCAATAATGGGTAATGCCATGAATGATTGGTATCTAATAATCTTTATTACATGGTATATTGTTCATTACATTCCACATACATGGTTTTTGATGGGTTTATGGAAAATGCTTCAAAGAATCTGGACTTTGTATATCAAGACACAGAATTCAATGATGGTTTTGTGGCTGATGTATCCATTCCCCAGGACCTTGAGTAACTTCGTGTCATCTTGGAATACTGAGATATTGGTTTCTTGGATAAATTATACGTACATCATAAAGGATTGAGTCTTTGGCTATACTTCTTGAGTTTTCTCCCCATTGCTGTTAAAAATTAATATTCTTATTTACAAAAGTTATTTATTGAAAAATATCAGGATTCCTCCACAATGACTTGCATCTAGGATACTAGTTCTGGATCATAATGATTATCCCACGAGTGATAAGGAATTATTTTATAGTCTATCCCCATACCCCCATCTTCCATGTGGACAGTAAACAAAACATCCACTATTATAGCATAAAATTATTCTAGGAGAGTAGCATGAGGATGCAAGAATTATTTTCCCATTTTATGAGTTCCATCACTATAATTTATTGAGGTTCCCCTTGGAACCAGATCTGTAGGTAGTAGAGTATTGGCTAGAGTAATTTTTATATATAACCAGGCTGGTTTGAACCCAAATAGTTCTGTTGGATGTGATGGAAGCTATCCTTTTGTACATAGAATATGGGTGATGGGGGATCCTTCTTACGCCGATGCATGATGAGTTGACATTATAATTGAGTGACTTCTAGTATATATTCTATGAGGAGTACTACACCTCATAATTTCACTTGATTTGGATTTAGGAGCTCATGGATCTGAAAAAGGGAAGTATGTTATTTGATTATTATGCATCAATTTTCACATTCCTTACATGGTACTCCATTGAAATTATTTTGGATGGTTACATCCGAGCATATAAGTTTTCATAGGGACACTGCAGAGATATTTGAGGTAGTGATGTACCATTTTGACCCTAAAAAATATGGGGTTCTGGAGTGCGAAATAGTGATTGAGTTATTTATATAATAGGAATGATAGAAATCTAGAGTTTAAAGTGGTCCCCATATAGTTGAGTCATTTTTAGTAGTTAGAAGATGTGTCACAACGTAGGAGACCTCCCTATGATCAGCCCCAGATGCATTGTGAGGGGATATGAATAGGTACAAATTATCCAATAGATGAGTGATTTTTTCTTGTGATTTAAGAGGTAAAATGAATGGGTCTTTCCAACTAGACCTATTTAGGAGTGTAGGAAGATACCTTTCAAGCCACCAAATATGAGGAATCACCATTATTTGGGATCTCCCTATCAAGTAAATGTTGGTCCCTAGGGATGCGGAGCTAGGTGAGGGGTTGGAGGAACTATGTATGGGGGAAGATTCTATGAGATCCATCCACAATCACCACTAGGGGACCCACATTGATATCGAGGATTTGACAGTTGGGGTTGCAAACAACTATATTATTTGGAGGCATATGACCCCACAGTGCACGAGATGATTAGTGGTACGATATGTGTATTTTGTAATCTGTCTTCAGAATTATTATAAATAGGATCATGTCAATCATTCATATCTCAAGTTGTGGTTCAATATATTTATATCATAGTTGATGCACTAGTAATACATATTCATCTAGAGGTTCTTACATGGAATAGTTCTTCTGTATCATTTAACTTTTTGTAGGTCAAGAGATCACATGGTGGAGGTAGGTTCATGTGGGACATTTTGGTCATCAATATGGATACCTATGATTTAATTGTGGATATGGTTTGGTTTTCCATGCTACATCCCCAGATTGAAAATCGCCACGGACAAGTAAGATTCCTATGCACTGATGGGATGAGATTATCCTCTTTTGTTGACAGATATTTCATGGTAGGGAAACTAGTTTTTTCATACAGAATTCTTCAACCCACTAAAAATTTGTTTTCTAGTGTAGCCTTTTATGTAGTGAGATATTTAGGAATCTATATTCTTTATATTGTATAGGATTATATGGATGTATTCCCTAATGATGTTCAGGGACTACCATTAAGGTAGGATGTTGATTTTTATGTTGACTTACACTCTGAAATAGCTTTGATATCTTCCTATCATATCAAATGGCCTCAACCAAGCTTTAGGAGCTGCTATTTTATTTGGATGACATTCGAGAGAATGGTTTCATAAAACCAAGTGTGTTCACTTGGGTAGCTTCAGTGTATTTTATGAATATGTAGGATGTGAGATTGTGACATTTCATAGATTATCATTGCACAAACCAAGCCACGATAAAGAATAGGTACACCTTTCCGAGGATTCGCGTCCTATTTGATTAGTTATAAGGTACGAGATGGTTGTAGAAGATCAATATCAGGTCTGAATACCACCAGTTGAGGGTTCTTGATGATGATATTACAAATTAGGAATTTTCATGTCAATATGGACACTAAGAGTTCCAAGGGATGCCCTTTGGTGGGATTAATATTGTCTCCATGTTTGTGGAACTGGTAAACTGGGACATCCTGGCATATGTGGAATGTTTTTTATTGTCTTCATCAATGACATACTCGACTAATGTACATTATATTAGAAGAGTGTAGATAACATGATCGTGGTTCATGATTTAATTCGTGAGAACCATCTTTATGGGAAGCTCCTGATGTGCCATTTCTCGATATATGAGGATCATGTCCAGGGGATTGTCATTTCTAAGCATGGTCTCACTGTAGAACCATCTAAGATCAACATAGTTCTTCATTATGTATCCCTTTCTAAGATATTTATTCTCATAACAACATTCATGTTTTTTTCACATGATTTAATTTAAATAGAGTGATGGATGTGATCAATGAAAAGTTGTGATGTTTAAGCATGAAATGAAACCATGAACTTTTTTTAAAAGTTTTTTTGATTTATGGATTGTGAGTATAACTGTCTACTTTATAATAATAAAGTATTCATGAATAAGTTATTGCTTAATTATCTAAGTCTTTAAACCGGAAAAGATCCTCAATGTGAACTATTACCCTAATTCAAACATATGTAATGATTATGGTTGGGTCCTTATACTAAAATTCATTAACATTTTATTTTCAATTCCTTTTGGGAATTATGAATTTTTTAACAATTTTTCTTTTGGAATATGACACTATTTTATTTAAATTATCATTTATGAGTAATAATAAATCTTAATAGTTAGTATGCACATTTTCACTCAAAATATTGTAAATATCAACCTTTTTGTCTGATGAACTTATCTTATTTATTATTTTGTTTATTTATATAATTTATTTTATTTATAAAATAAAATTGTAAATAATAATTATATATATTTTTTTCTCAAATATATATCATCTTCTGATTCCAAAATTACCTTTTCATTCTTAATCTTTTAAGAAATATACTTTTTATTTTTATTTGACTTATGTTAAAACATGATTTATATTTTCAAAATTCTATATTAAGATTTTTTTCCTCAATTTATCCACATATTGAGGATTAATACTATATATAATGTCAATATTATTATATTGACCAATATTATATCCAAATGTCAATAAATATTTTTTATACTAAAGTTGATATTGGTAGCATTCATAATTTTAAACCATATAGATCTGCAATAAATTTGGTTTATACCATTCATATTGTTATATTAAATTAACATTAAGGAATTTTTTTATCTTTTTGATGTATCCTATTATTATATTGAGTTGTTATGGTATGAAATAGGATAATAAACATTTTCATTACAACTAGTGAAAATGTATGTTTGTAATCAATACTATGATTTTTATTAAACCATTATATCTTGAATAATGCATTACATATAAATATTTGACAATATATATTACTTATATGGGTGTAAACATACTTTAAATCCATGGGTCTCTCCCATAATGGTGAATCCATTAATATTAAGACTCGATTTATGTATACGCAATCCATCTCATATCATATACCTTCAAACAAATTTTTTAAATCAATATATTATATTGAATCCGGGTAAGGAGTAGTTCTATCATATATAATATAATTATAATCATAATATGAAATAATTATTCATTGTATATTAGGATCGTGGGGAATTTTTCATCATCAGTGAGGTTCTTGAATATCTTATTTTAGTTCAGTTTGAACAATATCATAAGAAACCATCTTGCATTCTATCTTAGGAATTATTTCCATTTATCTATATCAAACATATCTATTATGGACATTCATCATATAAATCCATCTATTTAAATGTTCTGTATTTAATTAATTCTCTATACTAAAGGAAAAAATATTTTTTGTTTTGTTGGTTTAAAAACTAAGAACCTATTATTTAGTTTAGATAGCCCATAAAAAAATATATCTGATTTGGGACAAGATTATCTAATAGCATTACCCATTATATTATTGTTATGACACTAAATATAAAAAAACAAGAAAATTATAATTTGTTTTTACCAACATATCATATAGTGACTTTTTGACTATGTATGATAACACATGGTTTAATAAAAAATCATCTCATAGTAGATAATATCCATAAAATGATTTATGGTGGACACACCAACTCATCAAAAATCATACAATGTCCAATACGGTATGATAGCTATAGTGACCCACAATTTTCAAATATAATCATTACATAAAATTTTTATAATAATTAAAACATTATATAAACAAATTCTGAAGTACGGTACTAGTCTAGTTCCTTCAGAAACATGGAAACATGATCACTAGTACATAAATAAGTTACAATATCTCCTACAAGTTTCTTCTTTACTAGAACCCATCTTAGACACATCAAACATAATATATCTCTTTATATCCAAGGGATGGAAACAATGAAAGGGATGTTCTCATATTCCTAATATTGGTAAAAAGAGAGATATTTAATCATACACATGGGAATACGGGTATGAGAACATAGTCATCAAAATAGAAGATCAAACCACGCTTATCAAAGATCAAAAATAGAAATAATGGCATAAAGATTACCAGTTCATAAGACATGAATCATAAAGAATCAAATAACATAATCCATAAAATCAAAACATGGAAATAAAACATTGAATTGTGGAAGACACATAAGCATATATATTGATTTCAATGGTAGTCAAGTAATTCCTACCAAGACAATCATGGTAAAAAAAATTCCAATACTAAACTAGGTGCACCCCCGTTCCAGCCCATTATTACTCAACTAAGTCCACTCCCTATTCCAGGCCTATAATACTAAATTGAGTTCATTTCAAATTTAATCCTTGTATTACATAACAATTTTACTTTCTCATTCCGTCCATGTCAAATCTCCTATGATATAAATCTTTCCCCAATTCTTTAGAGGGGGATATAGGTCCCACCCATCTTATAGTGAAATCATACATACATGTTCCAAAGTATCATAAATAATCATATCATAACCCCAAAAATGAAATGGGTATTTTAAACATGTAATCCTATCATATACTATGAAAAGATAAAACTTTCATAATCATTTCATCATAAACATAACCTAGGAAAATAATCATGTACCAAAAGTATATAACCCATATAAGAGAAACATGTTTCATTATTATCATTCCAAAAAACATAATCCGATCAAAGAAATAATATGAATGGTAACATTTAATAATTTCCCTATAAATCATTAAGTGGGATTATTGGATGTTATATTATAAGGGAAATAATTTCGAATCAAATTTGGAAAATACATATTGGATAAAATATCCATTCTTCATTGAATAATTCTTTTTATAACATAAACCCGTTTGAAAACCGTATTCATTAAAATTATAACTGATAACTAATAATAGAAGATTTAAAAATAATAAAATATATTTTAAATAAATTTTACACAGAAAAATATCTTTATTGATATGTTGAAAACATTTTTGAAAACTTTATAAAAAACATTGTTTTTTAATACAATATATTTTCGAATGAAGAAAATAAAATAATATATTTGAAAAAAACATTATATTAAGTTTTAAAGAGTGTATAAAATATTACTAAAAGGTGAGTATATATTGAATAAATAGAGGAGAAGGAAAATCTTGAGTTCTCTTTAGTGATGGATCATAAAATTTCATCAAAGGAACAAGAAACATAAACAATCTTGAAAATGGATGAGACTATCTCAATAAACACTTATAAATTAGTAACAATGGATCATAATATCCATTCAAGATAAGGAAATTACTAGAATAATAAAATATAATTTATATAATTATATTCATGATATAACATGTACAATATATGTACATACTCTTCAAAAATAATAATTTAGGTGCATAACAAAACATGAGTCTCAATGATGGAATATTGAGAAAAAACTATTTAACCGATTTGGAAATTTTTTAAAAAAAAACCCATGAAAATTGGATAGAAAAAGGATATGTGAATACCCAAATATTTATGTATGAGATAGATATAATACAATCATGTAATATAAATGCACAAATGAAATGGAAAAACTGGAAAACATATCATGTATCTTATCAAAATAATAAATAGGATGAAATCTCTCTACGTTGTGTCTTGACTATATTCATACTCTTACAAGCTTCCCATATAATAAATATAATTTTATTATTAATATTTTAATGAATAATATTCTTTTATATAGTACCATATATAGTTTATTATGACTTTATATTACCCGCTAGTTAACAATCCTATGTTAATGTTTCATTTTGGGTAATATTCACTTTGTTCTTCAAATGTGTCTTAATTTGTTATATCATTGGTCCTTGTACTAATTTCAGGATTTATAGAATGTAAAACATGATATAAATATTATATATCTGTATATATTTTATATGATTATAATTCTAATGTTTATAATATTTTAATACTAAATGGAATATGACATTCATTGTCATAGTAAGTTATATGTACTCATAAACATTGTGTCCTTATTTATTGTCATATATAAGGAAATAATGAAAATTAAATATATGTTTATATGTATATAATGTCTTAAAATTACCATTATATTGTTTTATATATAACATTATTTCACTAAACTCATCCTTAATACATTGCATGTAGTGTGTGAACGAATCATATCGCTTTGAGGTGGTGGTCATCTACACCACCTGAAATGAAATTATAGAATTTACACAAAATGGATTGTAAAAAAAATATGTGTTATAAAAGGAATATATAATCTTAAATAAATAATAAATATAATATATGACATATATAAACATAGTTTCTATCATAATTTGAACTATGAGAGGCAGTAAAGGAGAAATGAATAATAATTGTTTAGTGAGGCTGTAGATCACCGCACACATAAAAATTATTTTCATTAACCATTAGATGGAGTTTTTTGTATATATAGGTTAGGAAATTATCAAAAAAAACTTTTATATTGATTATACTTGGGTTTTTATACAATCATGGACTACAGAGTGTAGGGGGGTGTGTAGAATTAAAATAAAAGAAGAGATTTTGAGAGAAGACATTACATCTTAACCGGGTTACTCCATTTGGATTGTGAAAAAAAGTCATTCGTGGGATTCATTATGCCAAATTTAAGACCATTAAGTGGATGATAGGATATTTGAGTGTATAATGGGAATATATTTTTCAATACTAATTGGTTTGAGAGGTGTTAGGAATGGCGAGATTTGGTGTCCTTTTATAGGGAATGGAAATGTCACATTTGGCATTATTGATAACAAGTTAGGTGTACCCAAAAAAGACATAAAAAACAAAATCATGAATGGAGGGTTAATGGACGTCTAATTTAAATAAAATTGATTTTGTACAAGTTTATAGGTCATTTTGTTTTGTAAATTTAATGTTTAGTACATTATTAAACTAATTTTTCTCTTAATAGATGTAATTAATTTTAATCACTTTCACTAATAGTTTTGGTCAAGAGAAATGTTGAACATTTAATATTTTATTAATTATGATTATCGAAAATATGGAATCAATTTTTCAAAAATTATAATTATAGAAGTGGAGGAAATAATTTTTAAAGTAATCATGCAATTGAGTCAACAGCATGGGTTTTTAAATAAAAAATGATCAAAATATTATTATGTTTTTCAATCTAATATCCATGTGAAATTGGTTCCAATTAACTAAATGGTATTAATTATTAATAATATAATATAATTTAACTTTTAAACAATATTAAAATATAAATTATCCTTATACGAAGATAGTTGAAAAAGTAGTTATGAATTAAAATATGATATTTTCATTACTCATCCAAAAATAATTTTTCTCATAAAGATGCAAAAAATTAACCCTGATAAAATTTCAACATTATAAATGATGAATAAAATTTTAATTTATCATATTAAATTTATAAATGTTTCTAAAAATATTTTTATTATTTCCCACAAAAGGACCTTAAAAATAGTTTATTGGAGAAAATGGAATTTCTAATCATATTAGGACATTACCAAAAAAAATTATATAATCCATTAAAAATATTTTTTTATTCATATAAATAAATTATAAAAAATATTTTAAAATTAGTTTTTTATATTCATATAACAAGGTTTAATGACTAGGTTATTATTATCTTAATTAAATAATTATAACAGTAAAATGATACATCACAGAAACATCATTGTTGCATGTAACCTACACTAGGTCGGTGTTGCGTGTCTCGTATGCCAAGTCTATTATGCGTGTAATGTATATAAAGTCAGTAATTAAAGAAATTATAGTTTTAATTAGTGAATTTTAATACATATATAAAAAATTTAATTTATTTTAAAAAAATGTACCATAAAGACTCAGGGTGTTACATTCGAACCCACCTAAAAATGAATTTATCCATCAATATTTTTCACTTGGCTAAAAAAATGAGGATACATATGATTCATCATATCCTTCACGTTTCCAGATAAATTTCCTTAATGGGTGATTTATCTACAAGACATTAACCTAGTGAGTGGTATTTTTTGTAGAACATTATATGAACAGCCTTGAATTCCAAAAGGTTATTATTCATTAGATAGATCAGGCTCTAGTGGTATTACCTATGTGTGATGTGAATATGAACTCTCTAGTATACAGATCATTAGGAGAGATTCATGGACCACATCATGGATTTGAGATGGATTTGGAGTATGTTCTATGTGATGGGATATTGTTCTGATAAGATCAACAATCTTCAGAGGATGGATATACCTTGGTTTTCGTATCCATTTCATCCTGAATCTCATAACATTCTTATAATGCGAGATATATAGAAAAAAAATTCACAAACTTCAAATAGCTGATCAGGCCAAATTTTTTAAGCAAAACTTTTTTGGTGACTTTTATCTTCTTTGATATGCTGCTAAATGCTTATAACCTTAATGTCCATTTCATCATAAATATAAGGTACAAATATCATTCGTTCTCCAAAAATATACTATAATGTTAGAGATCTACATTTCAACCAATAAAGGGGTTTTTATGGATCCCTATTAATTCATTATTGAAAGCTATTATTGTATGAAAACTCAACTAGAGGAAGTCATTGATCCTAAGTACATTTAAAATATAGAAAAAAATATCTCATCATATATTCTAGATTTTGAATTTTTTCTTTCTGACTGACCATAGGTATGGGGATGATATGCAGTGCTGAAACTCATTTCTGTATCAAGTGATTGATGAATACAATGCCAGAAATTTGAGATATTCCTCAAATACCACTTTGGTATAATACAATGTATTACTCCATGCAACTTTTTAACTTTCATAATGTATATCCTAGAAGGCTAATCCATATAGAAATATTCTCTTATTGCAATGAAGTGAGAAGACTTATTAAGGAAGTCCACTACCACCGACATAGCATTAAACCCTTTAGATGTTCTGGATAGTCTAAAGAAAATGTCCATAGTGATTTATCCAATTTACTTTCAGCTATGGGTAATGGATTAAACATCGCATTTTAACTTTTTTTTCTTTTGAATTAACTTGTTATCATACGAAAAATTGTGATAAAATCTTCACGATATCTCTCTTCATTCCATCTCAGAATAAGAATTCATTCAAGTCACAATATAACATTGTAATTTGAGGATGAATAGAGAATGAGGAACTATTACCTTCCCCAAATAGATACTTCTTAAAATCTGGCATGGAAGGAACACCTACACAATTATTAACCCTTATCATTCCATCCTGATCTATGTTAAACATAGGAACATTTCTAAAATTCTATTTTAGCTCTTCGGCTTTCTTTTGTGCAACCTGAATGTTCAATCAGGTATAGTGTTGAACATTAATTTGAGAAATATAGAATTAATACCCTTCCATTAATATTTCTATATCCATCCTTGTCAAATTCTAAAATATTGGATCTTTTGTGATCCTCATCATGTATAATATGGAATGTTCTTTATAACTCAATGAATCAGCCACCTAGTTCGCTTTCACAGGGTGATAATGTATTGAGTTGTAATAATCCTTTGTCAACTCTTACCTTATTTTCTACATCATGTTCAAATAAATCTATATGAATATATATTTATACATTTATGATCAATTAATATATCACAGTTTTCTCCATAATTATAATTCCTCAATATCATTAATAAAAAATCATTGCTTTTAACTCCAAGTGATAAGTTTTATAATTTTTTACATGAATCTTCAACTTCCATGATTTTTAGCCTATAAACATTTTTTTTCGAGATAATAACGCATCCAAATCCCATATTTTATACATCACTATAGAGTAAAAAAACCTTCTCCATTATAGGGTAATGTAAGAATAGGCCCACTGACAAACCTTCTCTTCTGTTCGTTGAATTTTTTTTAACATTAATCTATCTAGAGTAACTTGAAAATATTTTGAGTTAGCATGTATAGAAAAATAGAAATTTTTAAAATAATACCAACAAACTTTCATTAATATCCTACTAAAACAAAAATTCTACAGATCCTAGTAACGGTGATTATACTTGGAAAATATTAAAATGCCACTTTCATTGCTGGATCTACTACTATACCATCTCATGAGAATATATGACCCATAAATGAAACCCTTTTCATCCAAAATTCATTTAGGACCCTAGAAAACCCAAAGAGTGGAGGGGTGAATTATGGTGAAAACTTATTCTTCTAATCAGATGGACATTTTTCCCACATTGGTAGGAACCTATTCAACCCGCATGATGATAATGTGGAGAATATACACATGTAAAAAAATGACATAATAATTTTACATAATTCACCACTAATATCAATTCCAATGATCATACACCAACATGTTTTCATTCATAATAAATTCTTATAAGCATCACCAGTTGTGGAGTACCAGAGTTCAGACATAGTCACACTATTCTAGGCATAAATAGTTTACCAAAGTTTTTGGGTAATACAATGCATCCCTCAGAACACATCCATTGACTTCCCGTTGATAACTACTATGGGTGAAGTCTTACTCAGTTTATTGACATGAAGGTATCTCCAATATATTTTCATTGAAGCCTTTGTCTATGTCCAGCACGAGACATTCCATGAATCGAAATCATGAATTGGAACACTTGAAAGCATTGATTACACAACCTGGATATTTGGAACCTGTTAGAAGCTCATCACTCTGCTTTCATGCAACACATTCTCTTTCACGTATGATTTGGGATTATTGTGCATGCTGAAATTCATGTAACCCCTCATTCCACACGACCCCTATCTTTTTTGTAACTACACCATGGTTTTCAATAGGAAATATTAGACTAAAGGGACACCTTGCACCAATGATTTTCTATGTGTAAATCCTTCACGTGAAAATCATGCATGCGGTAGAGAATCCAGATGATCTGTCACAAATTTTTGAGTCTTGAGAGAAGGTATCCACCTATTTGCAGGCCTCAAATAAACTAAACATATGAGTATAATGTTATTTTTTCAATTCATGTAATACTCTTTCCGAGCACGCAAGACCCCTTTTTATGTCGCATTGGGTGAAAAAGTCTCCTCCACACAACCCCGTATTTCACACATATTTTTCCAATTTTTTTCACAGTTTTTATATTATATATATTTTTACTCAATGATCCCAAAAAAACCATGTACAAAATATTCCAAATTAGCTTCAATCTTGTGTAAAAAACCATTTTCTCAAAAAGACTTTTCTCAATTCCTTATTTTGTTTACCCAAAAAATTGGAAAACACTGGGAAATGACACTAATTTCATCATTGTTTCCATCTTGAACTATAAGAACCCTTTACTTGAAAACTCCTAGAACATACTTGTGAGGATTGAAAAAAAACTAAAAACTTGATCAACCCAATGAATATTGACAATAAACACAAACCAAACTCCATTATCTGCAACAAAACAACCTCATTTCCAATTATCTCATCTTTTGGGTTTGCTAGAAATTTGCAGATAAATTCAATGAAGTACTATCCAAAAACAAAATTTGATATGAAAGAATCAATTCATTTTATACACTAATACTATGTGAGGAATTAATGGTGCATTAAACATTAGGGGAAGCATGAATTGGGTTGTCATTTTTTGGAATGCTTAGTTATTTTCTCATAACATTGAATTGTTTTCTAAATTATCATTTCTTCCCTCATTTTCCCCATTTTTTACACATCATTCTCCCCCATTGTAACCTTTTTTAATTATTATATTCTTAATAATTCAAAAAAATATAAAAACACTTCATTCTACTCCTTTTTACCACAGATTACCATTGAATTTCAATATTCTCCCAATTAGCACTACACCCAAAGAACCAAATTATAACATCTAGCACTAAAAGAACACTCCCCATAGATCCTATCTCCCCCATTAATCTACCTTAGTTCCATATTCATGTTAAAATAGATAATTCATTTTGGGAGATGGGAACACCCATAACCACCTCATGTAATAAGTGGTGACAAAACATCGAAGTTCAACCAATGTTTCTCAAAAAATAGCTGGTGGTAGTGGATTAGTTAGAATATCAACCACATTATCATTAGTTCCCACATGATCCATTTTTACCACAAATTGTTCATCCTTTTACTTAATTAATTGATAATTGATTTCAACATTATATTTATGAGAATACTGAACTGGATTTTTCATAAGAGCAATTGTGATCTTGTTATCACAGTGAATCACCTATAGATGTTTCACTTCATCACTAATATCAGTCAATTGTTTATTCATCCACAGTAGTTGTGTAAAAACCATTGTAGAATAGATATACTATGATTCAGATTACTAAGAGATGTTATTTCCTTTTTCTTACTCAATATTCCCACACATTTCCTCCCAAAAAAGAATGCTCCACCACTTGTGGACTTTCTATTGACATCAACTCTTGTCCAGTCAGCATTATAAAATACAGAAAGCTGACTATATACTCCTGCGGCAAAGTATAAGAAATAATTATGGGTACCTTGAATGTACCACAAGATTCTTTCTAGTGCCTCAATATGTTCTTATTTTGAATTTATTTGATTGCGGGACACTAAGAATATTACGAAGACATTATCTGGCCATGTCACTATCAAGTAATGTAAGCTTCTAATGATTCTCATATACATCATGGGATCTAAGGATGTCCCATCCCCCTGATTTCCTAGTTTTCTTCCTTTCACAATTGGATTATACATTGGTTTGGAGTCATGAATTTTAAAATTCATCAGTAACTCTCTAACATAATTTTCATGGGAGATAAAAGTGAAGCATTTCCTTTGAATGACATTCAACCCAATAAAATATGTGAGTTCACTAATCATGGAAATTTAAAATTATGATCTCATGTGACTATAAAATACTTCCACAGATCCATTCGAGATGCCTCCATGTATAACATCATCCATGTACTCACGAACCATTACAGGATCTTCTTGTGAATTCTTCATGCAGAGAATATGATAGACACATCCTCTTTTGAATTGTATAATCATTAGATAAGAATATAGAGAAGAATACCATGATCGTGGTTCAGTCATTCAATGTGGGATTCTACCTCATGAATTCCATCCAGGAATGATGTCTTCAACAACAATATTATAAAAATTATATCCTATTTTAATTTTCATATCAAGGAAATGTCTAATCAACACCAATATCAAAACTAGTGAATGTCTGTATTCAACATCAATTCCTTCAACCTATGCATAACATTTATACAGCTGTAATCCATTGATTCTAATCACATTTTTTAATTAAAATAATGTAACATTATCCCATGTTTTGTTCTCATCAATCTGATCAAGTTCTTTATTAATAGATGTATCCCATGATTCTACTTCCACAATTTCTAAAAATTAATTTGGTTCACCAATTAATATGAATTTTGGATGTGCGTCATTTCTCATTATCCTTCTCTATGTGAGATATGTCCAATCCCTAATAATGTTATATTGATCGATTTTTCACAATTGTATTTCTCCTGTGAGGTTTGGGTGATATTTTATCATAAATTGATACTTCTTATGAATCTTCTCCTAAATCATAATCTTTACTGAACCAAGAATTTTTTACAATACCTCTACTATTTTAGCATTGGAACATGTCTTTTAATCATTGAAACACCCTTTATAATGATATATGCCTGATGAAATTTATAGAATAATTAGGTTAGATGAAAATTTAATGAATGCTTCTGGTAGATTCATCATAATTATTCATTTCTCTCCCTCTCAAGGGAAATACACCAAAACATCTTCAAAATAGTGGAACTCATAAAGAATGGATTTCAAGAAGTATCATTGTATCGAAAACACTAAAGTTATTCTTCAACTTCTAATTGTCCATGTTAGATAAATTCCTCAAATTCACCAAGGATAATATTCTGACACTTGTTCTTCGTGGTACCATAAATTACATCAAGCCAATATGGAACCTTATTTTTCATTGTTATCTATAGTATAAAGCCTTCAACATCATCCAAAAATGATTTTACATCATGTATATATTTCAATACCAAATTTCAAATCATTCAAAGGTTGTACTTTCTTTTACATGGCTATCAATAATTGATAACACTATCTTGTTCTCAGGTTCTCCCCTTGTAAAATATTTTCATCATCACATCCATACATTATAGTAACACATACAATAGAAAAACTATTAAGGGAATAATGTGGGTTCTCCTTGAATCATCTATATGAACTACATAGTTGAGATGTTTTTATCAACCATGTTCCTCCATTAACTCTAGTCTTTATGCTTTATCATCTGAAAAAATGTTTTAATCTCAATTGATGAGGCATGGATCTATTCACATTCTCTTCTACTTTATGTGGATATTTTTTCTTCTGAAAAATATAGTGGATGATGCATTATTACTCCTATTAAGGACTTCTTCTTTCTCTAGTATTAAGGTTAAACATTCTTTTGCAATGTGACCAGATTTTATGTATCTCTAACATAGAACTTATTTATTATGAGATTTTTGTTTTCTTAGTAAGCACTCATTACCTTTTTCCTCATCATGTGGGGCCTCTTATTTTCCTTTTTCACCATCCTTATCCTATGCATTTTAACGTTTCCACATTCATTCCAAATCGTCTATCCAAATAAAAACCATGTCATTAGGATCTATTTTATGAATTTTGTAACTTCTACATGGGTTCATCTAATTGTTAACCATCTTAGTAGATATTTTGGTTGGACTAACTTTTAACTTCATGGATTTGAAATCCAAGGTGATACTAACTTACTTACTTGATATCATATTAGGAGAATTTTTTTTGACAATATACTTCTGATTTCTTCTAAAGGCATCTTCATGAAACACTTTCAGCTTTGTTTGTTATTTTTATTTTCAAAATTGAATTAATGTTCATATAAGAAAGTAACATCTATGTGACCATTGTCCTTGCCTATATCACAGATGTTATCATGCATTTCAAATCATTTTGTTGAAAAAAAATGCTTCTAGACCAGTGGATATTTTTTCTTCATTTCTATAATTCTACTACATGAGATAGTCTTCCATTGTGATTTTACATTTTGTGTATTGTACCAACAATTTAATTAATAATTCCCAAATATGTTGTATCACCAAAACTATCCCACAAATCATGATATCTTTTTATCTCTTATATAATGTTGTTGGCTCTTCTTCATAGATTGTTGAGCTCTCTGTGGGAAACTAGCTTATGTACTCTTCTTTGTTCCCACCCTAGTTATAGTGGTAGATTTATTATCTTCTTTCATTATCCATACATGCCCAACATTTGTCTTATGACCTACACACTTCATAATAGTATGTTTATAGGTATTAGTTAAATTTGGTTTGTATTGTACGATTTTATTCTCAACTATTTTAGATATCTCATTAGTTGATGTCATGATATTATTATAAAATTATTTTGGTCTTTTGACTTTATAACTTTCTAGTGAAAATATAGTGTCAATAGAAATTATATATTGAGATTGATCATCAAAAGATGACATGACCTTCTAATCACATTTTAAAGGTATTTCAGCTTTGGAATCCTCTAGTGAGTGGTGAGTAGAGACAAAAATTGTTTTCTTCTTTATTTAAGTATCAATGTATTTCATATCATGATTTTCTAATTGGGTTTCCAAATATATAAATTTAATATTGACGATTATTTTCATAACATCTATTGTATCATCCTTTCTTTACATGAATTGTTATTTATAACACATTCTTCCTCTTGTATCATAACTTTATTGTGATTCAAAGTGTGAATTTCCTTGATCTTTATGGATATTTTAACCAATTTTGAACCCTTTATATCAGTACTATTTTTCAATTTCTTTTCAATAAAATGTATCATTTCATCAAGAGACTTTTTATATGCCTTTTCTTCATCACCTTCATTGATGTATATTGAGTGTTTTATTTAATGTTCCCTCTTTATTTCTTAATAGGTTACAACTGTTTTTGAGAGAATATAAAATTATAAAATTTGTCAATATACGATTACATTTATAGAATCTAATTAATTCCTCATTTGGGTGATTTCCATTGGTATACATTGAAATATTATAAAAATAACAGAGACTCTTTCTTTGTGAATATCATGAAGATATTTTCATATTCATTCCATTTGATCTATATTTATAGACTAATCAACATTAGCACATGTGCTACGATCTTTATTTTCTGGAATTCTTCCAAATGTGCTAACACAAACCTCCCAATCATTTGAAAAATTTTATTTACCCAAAGAGGTATGGTTTCCCTTATCTTTGGTAGAAACTCGGACTACCTTTCCTAAACATTCCAATCCAAATATATCATTATTTTCAGAAAGTCATGGAGAACCAGATACAACATCTTATTTAGGTAAGAGGGACTTCTTGAACTGTATATTCTATTTAATTTTCTTGATTTTTATAGTCTTAGGGGATAAGGAATTTTTCTCATAGATAACCAAATCCTCATCAAAACTCAAATTCATTGTTGAGATAGGAAAGAAACTCAAATCTTTAATAGAGAATATCTTTAAGGTAGAGTATCCAGTATATGTTATCCTTCGGCTCTATGACCACTTTTATGATACTAGAACACCCTGAGAGGGGAGGGGTGAATAAGGGTGTCAACCTTCTCTCTTAAATTAATTGATCATGTTCCCATGTTTCAAGGATTCTAATAACCTATCTAAAGAGAATGTGCAGAAAAATAAACAATCACATGAAAAGATATGACATAACAATTTTAATTGGTTCACCACTAATGTATAGTCCAAGGAGTATATGCTGACTGGTTTTTGATCATACCAAAATCCACTAATTTTCACTAGTTTTGGAGTAAAAGAGTTTGTACATAATCACTATGTTCCAGGAACACTTCCTTTATTATGATATTATGAATAGGAAATTGCGTCCCTTGGAATACTTCTGACAACTACCTCTTAATCGCTAATGTGGTTGAAGTCTTCTTTTCTTTATCAACATGAAGTTATGTTCAATATATTTAAATTGAAGTCTTTTTCTATGCACATCAAGATAAATTCCTTGCATTGAAGTTTTTAATTGAATCACTTGAAAGCACCGATTGCACCACCCAGATATCTGAAACTAATTAGAAGCTCAACAATACCCTTGTGTGTAACACCTTCTCATGTGAACATGATTTGGGATTGTCACGCAAGATGACTTTTGCACAAACCCTATTTTTTCAAATAACCCTTATATTTCTTGAAACTACATCATGCTGTGAACTAGGTATTTTTAATCTAAGTGACCAACTTATGCCCAAGATATTCTACGCCTAAATCTTCTTCTTGAAAATTTTTCACATATCAGAGCAAACAGATTAACATTGAATAGGTTCTAATTCTTCAGAGGGGGTAGCCACCTACTTTTAGGCCATAGGACCATTTGTGTAACATTATTGATGAGTTTTTTTGTGCACATAAGATTCTCTCCGAGCATGAAAACCCCCCGTTGATGTTGCATTAGGTGTGTTAGTCTCCGCCGCAAAAACCATCCATTCATGCACATTCTTCAATTTTTCAACCACTTTTGTCCTTTTCCATATTATGATGCAATGACCCCAAAACAGGACTTTCATTAAAGTTCCCAAATGAACTTAAATCCTATACACAACTTCCTTTTCCAAATACACATATCTTTACTCCAATTTTGGGACCCCTAAACGTGGAAAACACTAGAAAATTCCACACCTTAAATATTGTTGTAGTCTTGAAATTTATGATCCCTTTCCTTATGAACTCTTTGAACTACCATGTGAGGAAGGAAAATAAATTCAAACATTGATCAAAAAATTTTGGATTGACAAGAAACACAAACCAGAATCCATTTTCAACAATGAACAACCTTGGTTCCAACAATTTATGCTTTGTAAATTTTTCATATAGCTTATCCTTCCTTAGGGTATTCAGTACAATTCACAAGTGATTATAATTCTATTCAGTCCACTTGGAATATATTAGAATATTATCTATAAATACTAACAAACGATGTTCGAGGTAATCTCAAAATAATATATTGGTCAAATATATTAAGATGATATGAGTATTAGTAAGACCAAAAGGAATTACTATATATTCATAGGTCTATACCTTGCACAGAATGTCATCTTTATTGTATCCTCCTTTAACCTCAATTGATGATATGTAGAATGAAGTTAAATCTTGTAAAAGTAATGTGCTCAAGACAGTTGATCATAAATGACATCAATATAGGGAAGATGACACTTGTTCTTGATATTTATCTTGTTTAACTCCCGGTAATTAATGCAGAGTCACATTGACCATTCTTTCATTTTCAAAAAATGATCTAGTGCACCCATAGGTGATTCAATTAATAAAATTAATCCCTTACCATGGTTTCATAGAGGTTCTTCATCAATTATTGATCCTAAATCTTGTGTTTTATGTAAGGATTATTTGAAATTGGTGTGGAAGTAGGTATATGTTCCATCAGGAACTCAACAACCAAATTTGGATGAAGTTTAGGAAATGTTATAGAATGGTATCAAATAAATCCCAAACAATAGGCATATTATCAATTTTGATATTCTCTCTAACCTTTTGAGATAAACTACCCTTTTAATAAGAAATAAGACTCATATGTTGGCGATAATCACCACATGAAGTTCATTTTTATCATCACATTGATGGATCATCATAGAATGGTTTTAAATATCAAACAAAGCATCCCTTCCAGGAAAATTATTGTGGAATTTATTTAGATAAAGACCACCCATTCCTAAGAAGACATAAAATTCAACCAAATGTAGAATAACAAGATTTTTTAGAATCAGATTCCCAAAAAATTCAACTGATGGTGATTCATTAACTAAGGATAAAATCATCAATCCATTAGGGGTCACCGCTAATTCCACATCTAATTAGCTTGGTGAAATCAAAACACCCTTTGAAATTATTTAATTATGAATGGGTGGGTAAATCCAGATATTAGAATGAAATTTGAAGTTCTAGAGCAGATACTAACTGTAGCTTTCATCACTTTGTTATCACACCCCTCATTAAAAATAGCGATTGAAGGATATTTCCCCTTGTCCCGCACCATAATAGATTTCTAAAATTAATAATACTCACCAAAATGTGGGATTGGTAAGTGGTTAGCATAATTATCATTCTCCTTACGGTTGTAGCACAGAATCATATATAGATAATTCTATATAGATTTCTCTCCATTAGAATTTTGAGCTCACCTATTCCCATTATATTGACAATAAATCGCATGGAATCATTTTTTTCATCACATAAATAATTTAATAGACCACTTAAGAAAAACTCCACCATGATTCTTCTCATATTTATAGAATAAATGAAAATCCATCTTCTTTTCTCCATGGTTTTCAAAGTTCTCCTTGATCATAATTTATATTTTCTTATAAAAAACATGATGTTAATACCTGAATCAAACCTCTAGTTCAACCTTCATTTCACAACATAAAATCTATTTGTAGCTACTAATTTCTCTAATATTCAATTCCATTCTGTGACATGGATTTATGCCACTGAAGAATCCATCAACTTTACATTAATTTTTTATGATAATAATGGAAGCGTACCTCCGATGTCTTGAGAAATTAGCCTCATAGGTACCAACTGACTCATCATCCATTTTCATTAACTCAAGGAACTATTTCGCCCTATACCCAAATTTCAAAAAGGCCTTATTTTTATTTTATTATAGATAATCCCCCTTTTTCGGGTTCATGGGGAACTCGTACATGACCCGTAGGCCCAGGGCACATGGCCCAACACACCCTCAATAAATGACCCGAAGGTCGAGAGGCATACCATGCCCAATACATGACTCGTAGGCCCAGCCCACTTGAACTACCCCTCCCCATTTTTCTATATAATTTATCTCCTATCTCCCCACCTTACACTGCAGATCTCCTATCACTGCCATGTACAGAGATGCACGGTGCCTGTCCCTGATGGAAACTGCCAAACCCTCTCATTCCTCCAATCCGGTTATCCCTGTATCTTATGGTTGCTACTCCTATTGCTCTGATCATCTTCTGGGGCCTTCTCTATGCAAACTAGGATACTCCATGGTCTACGTGACCTGAAGTCCCTATGGACCGATGGCCTTTGATGACATGAAGGCCCTAGAGACCTGTAGACCCAAACCGGTGGCCGGAAGGCACAAATTGGGTGAATAGTTCAGGCTGCTATAGTACCAAATAGTAACTGCTATAGTACTACTACAGTGATTGCTACAGTACTACTATTGTAACTTGGTAATTTGAATCCACCCGGTTTTGAACCCAGGTCTCTCAGATGCCAAGTGGCAGCCCTTACTGAAAAATATGTTCTTGAACTCATCCCAATCCATGTATTGAATCACTTTTTGTTGCACCATACTTTTAATTATATTCCTCCACTGATCTACTTTTTCCTCTAACTAATAATCAGCTAGAAATACATTCTGATTATAAAAAAAATAGAAAGTATAATATATTTTCAATATTACCGATTCATTGTTCAACAACAAGTTTATTAGAAGACCCTCTAAAAGAAGATGTACATTTCCTCATGAATGACTCAATAAAATGCAGTTCCCTCTATTGCTCAGTTGGAGGCCGACAATGATTCATAGCTTGATAAGGTTGTGTGAGCATAGAAATGAGGTTTTCACTCTATCCCCCATAGAATGTAGTTTCTCAAGAGGAAAATAATTGCATTTTCTGTCACAATCACCATTAAAGTGGTTCTTTCTGGTTCTTTCCATTGACTAAAACCAAAAGCATAGAGTAAGAAACAATTATCATATTTAGGAACCACATAATCATGAAAAATAACATATTGGATGTCTAAATTACAAGTCCTTCTTTAATCTATGACACCATAGGTTTATAATTGGTTATTTTTATGAGCATTCTATTTAAATTCTTCATGATGATTTTTGATGTGTTTTTTAATCCTAGAAGCATGTCTCTTAGGCATGTCAAACCTGGAATGTGGCAAGGCCCATTGTTGTGTACTTGATTAAACTGAGTCAGACCAAGAACATATTTTCAATGTGTTTAACCCTATGTACATTTGTACTAAATACACATCCTCATATTGAATACAACTATGGATGTAATTCTTGTACACCACCCACTCTATCCTCTACCAAAATTTTAGGACGTTTTATTATACTTTTTCATGTCCTTATAAATATCCCTAAACATGTCCTTAGGATTATCACTAATGTTTTCTCATCCTATCATTCAATGGTTGACTATACCTTTGTTCTGATACCATCAATAGAGACCCGCTATTTTCAATCATTATCATTTCATAACTTTTGTTGAATACATGAAACATTAAGCAAAAGGATACAAAAAGACTGTACTGGTCTAGTGCCTTTGGAAACATGGAAAACTAAACGTCGTTACAAAAATATGCTACATTATATACCACTAAGTTCTTCTTGACTAGAACCCTTCTTAGAAACATCAAACATAATATGCATCTTGACAAACTGGGGAGGGAAGCCTAGAAATTGGTGAGATCAGATTCCCAGTAAAGGTTAACATGGGAAATATATAAGCTTAAACATAAACATATAGGTATGAGAATGTGATCATAAAATTATAAGATCATTACCTGAATATAAAATACCATGAACATAACTCATTGCATAGATATTTGTAATTCATAAGACATGAATCATATGAAAAAAATAACATAATCATTGAAATAATAACATATGAATAAAACATGGATTTATGGTAGACATATAATAATATAAAATTATTAACATAGTATTAAAGGAATTTCTTCCAGGACCACCTTAGTGAATAAATTTCATTACTAAATTGGGTTCACCCAAGTTCCAGCCCGGTATAACTAAACCAAGACCACTCCTCATTCCAACCCCAAAATACTGAAGTGAGTTCATTTCTTATTCTAGAATAGTAATACTAATAATAGTTCCATTACAATTCCAACCATGTCTATCTCATGAGATATAAATCATTATACAATGATTCGGAGGGGGATATAGGTCCCACCCATCTCATACTGAAATCATATATATAAATTATCCACAAGATCATAAAAAATAATATCATAACCAATGAAATTAAATGGGTAATATAAACATTTAATCATACCATAACATGTTAGAAGAGAATGGTTTCATAAACATTTCAATGTAAATATAACTTATGAAAGGAAGTAGGTTTAAAAATCATATAACTCTGTAAGAGGAAGGGGATTCATATACACCACGCCATCAAAACATAATCTTTTCCAAAAAAGAATATAAATAGAAACATTTTATAATTTCTACATAAAGGAATTAGTAACTCCAATGGATGTTATCATAGATTGGGAAAAAATTTAAAATATTTTTTAAAAATATTTCATAATTAAAATATCTTTTCTTTATTGAAACAATTATTCATAGAAAAGAAATCCTTTTTAAAAATGTTTTTGTAAACATTTAAATGTTTCTTTAAAAATAACAAAAAAAATAAAAATTATTTTTTCCTTAAACAATTATCTTTATGGGTCATTTGAAAACATTTTTGATAAAATTCTCTAAAACATTGTTTTTTAATACAATAGATTTCCGAATGAATAGAGAGAGATGACCAAGTTTTACATTAAAAATTATCTTAATTAACAAAGAGTATGAAAATATTGTACTAATAAATGGGGATATCTCGAATAAATAGAGTGTAAGGAAAATACTGATTGTTCATGAGATATGGATCATATTATTTAATCCATGGAAGCATAAATATAAATAATCTAAAAACCCAATGAGATTGTATCAATAAACACTTATTACATTGTAACTTGAGATCATACTATAAATATTGGGAAAAATTACATAAAGAATAAAATATGATGAAACTAAGTATATTCATGATATAAAATTTAAAACTGAAGTATATACACATTTAAAAAATTTAAATTTTGTGCATAACAAAACACGAGTCTCAATGATGAAAAATTCAGTGAAAACTATTTTACAAATTTGGATTCATTGAAAACATAAACACCATGAAATAGTGTTCATAAAATTCATATGTTTATATCCATAAATTTATTTATGAGGTACATAGATCAAAATCATGGTTTTTACATACACCCCAAAAAATAAATTATTGGAAATATATCATGTATCTCGCAGAAATAAAAAGTGACATGAAATCCCCTTACCATGTGTCGTGACTATCTTCATACTCATACACAATTCCTATATAATAATTATTTGTTTACTGTAAATAATTTAGAAATTATTATTCTGATATATAGTACAATAAATGTTCTTATTATGACCTTATATTATACACTTTTTAATGACCATATGATAAGGTTTCACTTTGGGTAATATTCCATTTTTTATTCGCATGTGTTTTAATTTGATTTATATTTGGTCCATATACCTATATCATGATTTACAAAATCAAAACAATGTGAAGAATATAATTTATATATATTACATGTGTATTATAATAATCTATATAATATATAATTATGAAATGGAATACACAATTTATGGAGATGGTAAGCCGTATGTACGCATGAATGTTGTTTCCGTTTTTATTTTCAGATTGAATGAATTAACGAAAATGACATATAAGTGTATGTGTATATAATATCATTAAAAGTACAATTATATTATTTAGTATATCATATAATTTGATGAAATACATCCTTAATACATTCCATGTAGGGTTTGAACTAATCACATCTCTTTGAGGGGGCGGTAGTCCACACTTCCTCAAATAAAATTACCTTATTTACACCAAATGGGAAATAAAATTATATGTGTTGTAAAAGGAATGGAGTAAATTGATTAGATAATATATATAATATATGAAATATATATATATTTTGTTGAAAATAATTTCCACCATGATAGGTAGTAAAATGGAAACGAATAATCATCGTTTAGTGAGGAGGTACTTTGATATACACAAAAATAGTATGTTAATTACCCATTATTTTGATTTGTGTGTATGTGTAGGTTGAAACCATATCATAAAAACATCATTTTATATTTTGGATACTAATTTTGTGATACATTAATTGAATAAAGAGTGTGAAGGGTGAGGATAATGAAAATAAAATAATGGAGCTTGAGAGAACATGTTACTTCTTAATTATGTAACTCCTTTCTCATTTGTTTCAAAAGGCTTCCTTAGGATGCCTTATGACCAAGGGAATTATTATAGTAGTAAGAGAGAAATTTTGGTAAGTGTATTGGGAATAAATTTTTGGAAGCTATGTATATTTAGAGTTGTGATGAATTGGGAGAGGTGGTGGCCTTTTGTTGGGAAGGGAAATGACACACATGGAATTATTGAAAAATAGTTTGGTGTATCCATGTATTTACCTAAAAGTGTCATACCAAACCAACTAAAAAAATAATGAAGGGATATTTTCCTAATAATGGAAATAAAATGGTTTTTGGAATGTTTATAGGTCGTTTTGGGTCTAAAATTTAATTTTTAGTACTTTATTGACCTAATTTTTCTCTTAACCAATGTAATTAATTTTAATGACTTTCACTTTTTTTTTTGTCTTTTTTTTTACCATATTTGAAATAAAAAATTACAATGATTCAAAATATGTAATCTTTTTTTCCAAATACCATTCATAGATTTGGTAGAAATTAATTTAAAAATAATCCTACAGTCAGGTCGAGAATGTGGGTTATTAATGTTAAAATGATCAAATGTTTGCTAAATTTTTATAACCAATATAAATGTAAAATTGTTTACAATTAACAAAATTGAATTAATTGATATGAATGTAATCAAATTGAACTTTTAAAAAAAATTAAAATATAATTTAACCTTATTAATTAATTATATAGAAAAGTAGTTTTGAATTAAATTATGAGATTTTCATTATTCACCCTAAAATGATGGTTAGCAGAAAGATCCCAAAAATTATTCCTAAGATAATTTTTACATTATAAATTTAAAATTGAATTTTATTTTTAAAAAATAAAATTTCAAATTTTTCTATAAATATTTTAAATATTTTTCACAGAAAGACATTGAAAATATTTCATTATAGAAAATGGTATTTTAAAACATATAATGATTTTACACAAAATTATAACATACATTAAAAATATGAATTATTTATGTAAATAAATTATATAAAAATTGAAAATTAAAGTATAATATTCATATAAGAATTTTTAAACTTGAGGTTTTAATTATCATATTATATAATTAAATAGTAAAATACTGTTTCATAGAAACATCAGTGTTGCGTGTAACGTACGCCAATTATGTGTTTCATATAACATACTGCAAATCCATGTTGTGTGTAATGTATGAGAATTCGGTATTTCATAAAGGGAATGTTTGACTTAGTGAATTTCCTGATATAATCATCAATTTAATTGATTCAAAGAAATGTTAAAAAAACTCAGGATGTTACAATGAATCCTCTTAAAAACACCATTATATCATGATTCATTAACTAGAGTGAGTTTGCAAATAACTCCATAATCGTTGATATGATGTTTAATTTATTAGATTAATTATACCTTACATAAATCTAATCAATTCATATTTTTTTCATGTTGATTTTATTCTTAGTTTTTAAACACATTGAACATTTGAAATGTTCAAAACATTTGTGTTATAATAAGTAAATTAAAATATTAATTACATTATTCAATAAAGTGTAGGAAGTAAATATACCCCACCACTTTATTATAATATCATTAGTTCACATAAATCAAATTGTACTAAATATAATTCCCACCATCTCTCAATTATTTTCATCATAATCTTTCGTCGTTCATTTTTATTTATAAATAATATAAAAATTTATCAATTGATTAATAATACAATGAATCAAAAAAATAAATTATTATGAATCCATTCAAAGTGTCTCTCAATCATATGAACAATATGAAAATGTATAATATATGAAGTGTTATAATTATTTATCTTAATAAAATTATAGTCAATGTTATAGATTCGATTATCCATGTCCAAAATGTATTAAAATATCTCGATATTTCCAATTCTATAAAATAGTTTATTCATTAATTTTAATTACATTCCTATTATAAAATTAACCCAAATTGTTAATATATATATCATTTCATCGATTCTAAACTATTTTTATGTTTATGTATATAAAAACAAGTGTATGATGTAGAAAAATTATATAGTATCCATGAATCTAAATTATAGAAATTTATTTCTATATATAATGTCGCAATTTCGCTATTAATCCACCCTATATTGTTGAAAATATTATGTGTGACCCTATAATCCAACCTCCAATAGGGAATGTGTTAAAATAATTCATTGATAGTATGGATAATTACAATGGGATTAATTACACTATGAAAAACATTATAAAGACTATAACATTAGTGAAACCCACCAAACCATGAACAATAGAGAAGCTATGAAAAAAAATAATAATAAAAAACTTACAACACATTAATTTCATACATCCTAATAAAATAAAATAATTTTAAAACATTAAAAAACAACTAATAAACATAAACATATTGATTTACACATGAGAAACATTATCATATTCTAAATAGAACGGTGATTAAGAATGCATATTTGATATTATCATTCCAGAATAGTAATAATATCATAAAATTTTTATACATGTGATAAATGGATCATTATATCCATCATTGAAATGTGGTTATGGAAAACATATTACATTGGTTCACGGATCGGTAGTCCTCCAAACACATGATCAAGGGTTTCATTTACCATTTTATGTAAAAGATATGGATATAGGGAATTCCCATAACAAAATAAAATTTCATTATAAGAAATATACCAAGGTTATTATATATAAATGGTTTATTAAGATTCATATTTGGTGTAATGAGAAACAAAATAAGAATTTGTTATTAAGAATGCTACCTCTTCTTTTGACAATATCATCACATTTTCACAAAAAACCATCCTAGGTAGGATATGTGATCAAACTAATGGTTTATGGATATTTCAAACTGATTAAATAATTCTCTTTTACGTGTTGGATAAACCAAATGGGTTTTGATGTGTGAAGAGAGGAGTCTGGGTGGCCTTTTATAGGCGAGGGAGAGGACACACATGGAATTTTTTAGAAGATTCTTTTACAGCAATGGTTTCATCAATGAAAAGCCATCACATTGGTCATTATAAAACCTTATATGTTTTAAGGTCAAAATATTTCCACATAATGGGTGTTTTATAAGTTTTAAGATCATTTTAAAACTTATCATATTAGTTTAGCCCCTCAGTAAATCAATTATCACCTTCACTACACATAATAATTTTCACATATATTAATATTCATAATGGTAAATAAGTATTTTTAAAGTATTAGATAATATAAATTATATATATTAAAAATATGAAATCTATTTTTCCCAATTCAATTCACAAAACTGTAGGAATCAAATTTAAAATTATACCTGTAGATGTGATGAAAATACGGTCATTACATATAAAATTATGTGAATTATAGAATGCTTTAATATGAAAATATAACATGAGACTTATTACAATGACATTAAATAGTTAACTTTTAATAAAATATAACTAAAATTACAATAAAACCAATTAATATCTAATTTACCCATATTAATTATTTAAATGAAAATGGAGTTTTCTTTAAAAAGTAGTGTTTTTTAATATTTTTTAAAAAAATGTATCATTTTAGAAAAATAAAAAAAGACACCATAATATAATTTTTATAAAATTATTTAAATAAAAATTTTCATTTTATCACTTAAATTTTTTATAATTAATAAAAATTAATTTTAAAATATGTCTTCAATGCATGACTAAATTGTCTTTTAGAATATAACAATTATAAAAAAGAATTATATTTAAATGAAATAATTCTTTTTTATTTCCAATCAATAGATATAAAACATAAATAATTTTGTTTTTACTACTGATACCCACTACTTTAATGGATATTTTATTATGATATACTATATTAGGATTATTTTTAGATGGGGATGCAAGCTCCGCATGTTATTGGAGAGACTAAATTTAAAAAAAATCAATTTTGTGTGTTTTTTATGATCATTGTTGCGTTTGTCATATTATATCGAGAAAAATTTGTTATTTTTGTATTTATATGTTTTACATTATCCAAAATATAAATAAATTATATCCTCATAATTTGATCTTGCACTTAGAAATCAATGTTTTGATATTTGAGAATTCATTTTTGGAAAAACCACCTCATAAAATGGTTTAAAAAATATATTATTAATAATAGAGAAAGGGAAGAAAAAAAGACATATGGAATAAAACATAAACATGTATCCTAGTAGGATATCATAGTTTTTATATGAGGATGTGGACAAGGATGTAAAATCCTAAATAATTATGGATAATTATATATATAATTGATCATAAGAAAGTGAATGATTATTGTAATGTTAAGGCCCTCAAAACCATAAATCTGGATGATTTAAAAGACCATTTGATTTATTATATATGAAGGTAATATGATAATGTTTTTTTAAATATCCTTTTTGCAAATGCTAATAAATTTTTTTACAATCTAAAAATATTAGTAAATAGAGTTATTTGATATGTTACTTATAAAAAAGGCACAATGTCATCATTGAGTTGTTCATTGTTCAATTAGAAAATCATATCTTACTCTTATGAATAAATAACCAAAACTAATTTTTTTTCCTGAATCAATAAAATTAACCTTTAATATATCATAAGATCTATAAAATATTAACAAATCTTTCCATGCATATCTAACTATTTTACAAATCCAATGTGGTAAGCACACATTATCAAAAATTCCAAATACATCATTTACATTCCCTATAAAAGGCCAACAACTCTCCACATTCCAAAAAACCACTCAGAACCATTATGATTGACTAGGATATTCCCAATATACACTCAAATATCCTATAATATCATTATAAATCATAAATTTGGCATAATGAAACCCAAGAATATCGTTTTTCACTAACCAAATGGAGTTACCCGATTAAGAGGTAACATCTTCTCTCAAACTCTCTCATTTTATTTTAATTATCCACACCCACTACTATCTTTATTCCATGCCTGTATGAAAAAAAAATTATCCTCAGTATAATTGGATTTTTTGGATTATTTTATAACCTATATATACACAGAACTCCATCTTATGGTTATTGAACATAATGATTACGTGTATGGTGAACTAAAACCTCACTAAACAATGATTGTTCATTTCTATTTTACCACCTCTCATAGTTGAAATTATGATAGAAAATATATTTATATATCATATATTATATTTTTATTTTATTTAAGCTTATATATTTCGTTTACAACACATATCTTTTTTACTATCCATATGGTGTAAATACTATAATTTCATTTCATAATGTGTGGACTACCACCCCCTCAAAGGGATATCATTCATTTACACACTACATGCAATGTATTAAGGACGAGTATAGTGAAATCATGTTATATATACAAAAATATAATTCTAATATGAATACATTTTATACATATAGACTTATATTTAATTTTCATTCTTTCCTTATATTTGTTACTAAATATGGACACGGTGTTTATGATTACATACAACGTGTTGTGTCAATGAATGGAATATTCCATTTTTATTATATATTTTATAGATTATAATAATAAAAATAATATATATATATATATATGATATTTATATCAATTTTTAATTGCTATAAATCATTATATAAGTATAAGGACCAGTGATATAACAAATTAAGACACATGCGAAGAAAAAAGTGAATATTAACCAAAATGAAACGTTAACATACGATTTTTAACTAGAGTGTAGTATAAAGTCATAATAAACCGTATATGGTACTCTAAATAAGAATATTCTTCATTAAAATATGAATAATAAATTTTTATTTTTAATATGGGAAGCTTGTATGAGTATGAAGAGAGTCAAGACACAATGTAGATAGATTTCATCTTATTTATTATTTTCGAAAGATACAATATATGTTTGCCTATTTTTCCATTTGTGTGGTTCATTTATAGCACATTATTTTATTATATGTATCTCGTACATAAATTTTTGGGTATTAACATATCCTTTTTTTAAAAACTTTTCCTGGGGTTTATGTTTTAAAAGTTACCAAATCAATTAAATTGTTTTGTCTCAATATTCCATCATTGAGTCTCGTGTTTTGGTATGCATCTAAATTATTTTTTTCAAGGAATATGTACTTCCATTATACATTTTATATCATGAAGATAATTCTATTCATGATATTTTATGCATCTTATAATTTCCTTATATAGAATGGATATTATGATCCCAAGTTACCAATTTATAAGAGTTTATTGAGGCAGTCTCATCCCTTTTCGATATTTTTTATGTTTATAGTTCCTTTGATGAAATTTTAGGATCCCTCACTAAATAAAATTCATGAGTATCTTTATCCTATATTTATTCAAGATCTACTCAACTATTATTACCATTTTACACTCTTTAAAACTTAAAATAATTCATTTTACTAAAATATAATTGTCTCTTTCTTCATTCGAAAAATATTACATTATGAATACCATGTTTTGGAAAATGTTTTCAAAAGACAAATGAAGAAATTATTCTGAGTAAAAATGATTTCAAATATATTTTATTGTTTTAAAATCATTTATTATAAGTTATAAATTATAATTTCACGGAATATGGTTTTCAAAAGGGATTATGTTGTAAAAATCATTTTTCAAAGAAGAATGGGTATTTTATTCAAGAAATATTTTCCAAAATCATTCAAAAGAATTTCCCATATAATATAACATCCATTAATCTCACTCAAAAATTTATGGGGAAATAATTCAATGTTACCATTGATATTATTTCTATGAATTTATTGTGTTTTGTTAGAATTATATTTATGAAACATGTTTCTCTTTAATGGGTTATATACTTTTGAAACATGATTCTTTTCGCGGGTTATGTTTATGATGAAATGATTATGAAACTTATATCGTTCCATAGGTTATGATAGGATTACATGTTTAAAATTCCCATTTCAATTCATGGGTTTTGATATAATTATTTATGATTTTTGGAACATGTATGTACGATTTCACTATAAGATGGGTGGGACCTTTATCCCCCTCTAATGCATTCGGAAATGATTTATATCGTCGGAGATTTGACATGGAAGGAATGAGAAAGTAACTTTGTTATGTATTAAATGAGTGGTATGTGAAATGAACTCAATTTATTATTATATGACTAGAACGGAGAGTTTCCTCGGTTGAGTAATAATTTGTTGGAATGGGGGTGAACCCTGTTTACTAATGGACTTTTTCACCATGATGGTCTTGGAATGAATTCATTGACTATTGTGGATATAATTATATATGATTATGTGTCTTACACAATTAAATTTTTTATTCGTATGTTATGATTTCATGGCTTATGTTTTTTGTTTCCTTATGATTCATGTCTTATGAACTGGTAATTGTTATTCCATTATTTATATTTATGAACTTTGATAAGCTGGGTATGACCTTATATTTTCATGATCACGTTCTCATACCCATATGACCATGTTTATTCTTATATATCTCCATTTTTAACCATCTTGGGCATCTAAGAACACCCCTTTCTCTGTTTCCTTCCACATTTTATAAAGATATATATTATGTTTGATGTGTCTAAGAAGGGTTCTAATCAAGAAGAACCTTGTGGGAGATATTTTAACTTCTTTATTTACTATTGTTTTTGTTTCCATATTTCCAAAGGAACTAGACTAATAACATCATTGGTAATATATTTATTTAATGTTGTAATTATTCCAAAATTGATATGTAATGATTATATTTGAAAATCGTGGGTCACTATAATAATTATACCCTATTGGTCATTGTTTGATTATTTATGAGTTGGTGTGTCCATTATATATCATTTTATGGATATTATCGACAATGAGATGATTTTTTATTAACCCGTGTGTTATCAAACATAGTAAAAAAGTCACTATAATATAAATGGGTCAAAGGGAATTATAGTTTTCCTATTTTTTTTATATTTTTTGTCATAAAGCTTACATAAAGGTTAATGTTATAAAATTATCATGGTCCTAACATAGATATTTTTTTATGGGTTATCCCAATTAAATGATATGTTATTAGTTTTTAATCCAAAAAAACAAAACATATTTGTTCCTTAGTTTAGTGTATTCATTTAATAAATAACAATTAAATATATAGAATTATAGGATGAATGTTCATCATAGATAATTTTGATACAGATAAATGGGAATAATTCCTAAAATAGAATGGAAGATGGTTTCATATCATAATTTTTAAACTTAACTAAAATAGGATATTCAAGAACGTCCATGATGATGAATAATTCCTCAAGATCCTAATATGAAATGATTTATTATTTCAATTTATGATTATAATTATATTATATGTGATATAACTACTCCTTAAAAAAGATTCAATATAAATTATTGATTTAAAAAATTGGTTTGAAGCTATAATATATGAGATGGACTGCATATATATTAATCGAATCTTAATATTTATGGATTCTACATTATGGGTGAGACCCATGGAGTTAAAGTATGTTCACACCAATAAAATTATCATAGATGGTGATATATTTATATGTAAATAATTATTCATGATATAGTGGTTTAATAAAATTCATAGTATTGATTATAAAGAAACATTTTCACTAGTTTTAATGAAAATGTTTATTTTTCTATTTAATACTATAACAGCTCAATATAATAATGGGATACTTCAAATAGATAAAAAAAAAATAAAATTCTTTCATTTTAATTTTATATAATAATAAGAATGGTAGAAACCAAATTTATTGCGGATCGTCATGGTTTTTTAATTATGAATGTTACCAATATCCACATTAGTATATAAGATATTTATTGATGTTTGAACATATTATTGGTCTTTGAAATAATATTGATAGATGAAATAGTATGAATCCACAGGAGGTGGATGAATTGGGGAAAATAATCTTAATATAGACTTTTATAAATATTAATCATATTTTAACATAAGTCAAATAAAATTAAAAAGTATATTTTTTAAAAGATTAAGAATGAAAAGGTAATTCTGGAATTGGAAGATGATATATATGTTTGAGAAATAAAATTATAGATAATTATTATTTTTAAATTTAATTTAATAACAAAATTAATAATTAAACAAGATAATAAATAAGATAAGATCATCAGAACAAATATAATATTTAAATTATTTTGATTGAAAATGTTCATACTAGATATTAATATTTATTATTACTCAGAAAAGATAATTTAAACTAAATGGTGTCACATTCTAATAGTAAAATTGAAAAAAAAATTCATAATTTCAAGAAGGATTTAAAAACAAAATGTTAAAGAGTTTTAGTATAAGGACCCGACTATAAACATTACATAATCCTGAATTATGATAAAAATTCACATTGGGGATCTTTTTAGGTTTAGAAATTTAGATAATTGGGCCATAAATTATATATAAATACTTTATTATTATAATGTAGACAATTCTACTCAAAATCCATAAAACAAAAAAAATTAAAAAAAGAACACGGTTTCATTTCATGATTAAACATCACAACTTTTCTTTGATCCCATCCTCCACACTATTTTCATTAAATCGTGTGATTTTTTTTTGAATTTTGGGATGAGCATAAAAATATCAGTAAGGGTTACATAGTGAAGGAAATATTTTTTTTAAAATCAGTAAATAAACCATGAATAATTTATCATAATGTAATACATTGCACCTTTATGAATTATCAAAAACACTTCACTGAATATAATCTCATTTCATACCCATTTTTTATCTGAAATATTACCATAAAGCCCATATAAAGAAACACATATCATAGAAAAGTATCTTTGTGAATAAACATACTGAAATGGAATAACCATACGGTCGACTTACATGCATACCATTGAATGGAATATCCATACAACCGACATCCATTCTCAATGCATTAGAGGCATTAACGTTACCACCCATCCCTGGTTTATCGTAGAACCACCCATCATTTTTATTATCACTTAACCAAATGTAAAATATCCATGTTTAATTACATATTCATAACACATAATGTATTGAAATTATCAATAGTTCACTCATCAGTAATAAGAATTCAATTTAGGATATTGAAATATTCAATACATTTCTAAAAACATTTAAAACATCTAATAAAGAGATTGTTGATTAAAAGTGTCCCATACCACATTGAAACTTTTGAAATAAATTATCATTTTAAAACATTCATATCCATATTAATAAATTCATAAATACCATTTTGAAAACATGGACATTAAATCAATGTTTTTAAATGAATAAATCATTAAAACATTTACAATGATGTTTTAGTTAATGTTCCACATTATACTTGAGAAACACTTGAATAAAAATAATTACGGAATAAAATTAAACTATCCTTCAAATATCAAGATAACATACCAATTCAGGATATAACACTTCAAATAGGTTGTAGATAACCCTTATATGTTAATAAAGGTACACAATATAATGATATTCCTCCAAGAAAGGAGATTGATACAATGTTCCTTATAAAGATTTTATAATTTGATTAAGGTTAATCCAATGACATAATTACGTGAGAAAAGTATAAATAAACTATATATAAGTGGATATTTAGTGGAACAATTATAGGTCAGTTACACATTTTCTTGGAAAACAAAACAGATGACATGGATATTTGATTCAGTTAACGGAGATTGATTTAATATTTCTTTTAAAAAATTCATAAGAATTAATCAATAGGG
The DNA here is from genome assembly GCA_963277665.1 of Viscum album. Lineage (NCBI taxonomy): Eukaryota > Viridiplantae > Streptophyta > Magnoliopsida > Santalales > Viscaceae > Viscum > Viscum album. Next base: position 1,424,955,167 of record OY728151.1, read on the forward strand.
TGGTTTTGTGAAGTAATGGTATATCCACAAAAATTGAAGTGTAAATTACCACAAAAATAAATAAATAGTGATCCCTCACATAATATTGGAATAATAAAGTCAAAAAGTATTCATAATACACAATGAGTGCAAATTGGGTTAAGAAGTTCCCTTACAAAAACTAGGAAACCTAAAAACGTCACATAAAAATTAAAAAAATGAGTTGATTAGAGATAAAAGGGTCTCCTATCACTTGGAAATAAAATTTAATTAAATAAGGATATATAATAACATATCCCAACATAATAAAATGGGAATTAAAATACCTAACATAAAATATTTCGTTGACTAAAAGAGGAGGGTGAAAGGTTCCATTACCTTGAGTCCGAATTGTCTCATTTGTTCTTTATATTCCCAAATAATAAACATAGGGATATTTATAGTTTCTTTAGAACCATTTTTAATTTATTATTCCATTAATATAACTTATTACCATTTTATAAGCATTTCATAATTTTTTATGTTAATATCAGTCGTTTTGTCGATATTGGGTACTTGAGTCGAAAATGAACTTGTTATAAATAAAAATTGTCCATGAGGATAATATTACGTTATCTCAAGAATTATATTCATGATTTAGATAGAATATATATAATATATATCCATTATATATTTATTCATAATATTCCATAACTTTTGGATATAAGGAATAAAATTAATTATGCATGGAGACGATTAGTCGTACGTACACATGAACGATAAATTAATTTCAATTTCATATTTAATGTGATGAAAACATAATGAAACATAGGTATATTATAATTTATGTATGATATATATGTTATATATGTTACATAAGTTCGTTAATTCCATCCAGTATACATTCCATGTGTAGAATGAACGAGTCATATCTCATTAAGGGAGTGGTTGTCCACACTTCCTCAAATGAAGTTATCCTGTCTATACAACATGAAATGAATAATGTTATGTTATAAATCAGAATTAAATAGGCATATATTTAAAATAAATATCATATATATTTATAGTTCTATAATAATGTCCAACATGATAGGTGGTAAGGGGAAATCAAACAATAATCGTTTCATGAGGTAATAGTTTTTCGTACACAAAAACAGTATGTTCGTATCCATTAGATGTAGGTGTGTATAATATTAGTTATAATAATTCTCAAAAAAACATACTAGTAAATTTAGGATACTTTTTTGGTATTTAAATAATGGAATAAAGATTGTTTACGGGGTTGGAGAAAGAAAATAAATGAATGAAGATTGAGATAGGACATTACCTCAAATCGGGCAACTCCTTTTGATTTCAGCTAAAAGGCTTTTGTTAAAGTGACTTATTACAATGGTAAGGCTTATAAGAGGAATATAGGGATATTGGGAGCTTATTTGGGAATATTTTGGATGAGAAAAGGGGATTTAGTGTTGTTTGTAAGGGTTAGATGTGGTGGCCTTTTTTAATAGGGTGGAGGGGCACATAGGGAATATATTGAAATATTATTTTATTATTAATTTATTTTAGAATTATAATTACACGAACTAGATTTATTTATAATCTCATATGAATATGGGTCTAAATACTCTCCTCCAATGGTTTTTAAACTACATTATGTCATAAAATTATCCTTACCTTTTAGTTTTATCCACTAGTTAACAAATTTAACTTTTACCAGACCTCTATGTATATTCTTAATATATGGTTAATATAGTTATAATAAAATGAAAAGAGACAAAAAAAATGAATTATTATTGACATTTTTAACATAATATATGTCATTATAGAGAATATTATATTTTTAGGACTACTATATCATTTAATAAAAAAAATAATTGATTTAAAAACGGATTTCTGTCAATTATTTTACTATTCATATCATGCCTTTTAAAAAATACATAAAACATTATTAATTAGAAGTAATGTCATTAATTAAAATATACAAATCATTAATAACTCACAATTTCATTTTATGGAATGAAATGTTTCCAAATAATTTCATTTTAATATTTATAATCACATTAATTTAAATACTTCATTAATAACGTAATCACTACATCACCATTGTGTCATATATAAATTTATAAATTTTATCTATAAAAATTATAAATAAAATACCATGATTTATGAAATAATTTTCGATTTCTAACTAATATTTATGTCTAAACAATAACTTATATAACCTTATATAAAATTTTTTTGATAAAAGATGTATGTTTTGGTTATATTTTACTTAACTTTAAACTAAAAGTAATTTACTGTCATTTTCATAAACATGTGGCTCCATGAGGTCATAAAATAGACCCAAGGTTTCCCAAGGTCGTATATATCTCACCCAATAGGGATATGAAACGTTTTGGGGTAATATAGAATTATTATATTATATTTTACCTTTATTTACTAGATTTACACTTTAGCCATGGTAAATATAATATTTTCATAAGATACTATATATAATGTGTAAAGATAATAGTTACATATTTACATAATTTTGACCTCCTGATTCGAAATATAGTATCCATTTTTACAAATTCGAAACACATAATTTGTAGAAAATAATTTAAAATTAATTATTGTTTTCAAAACCAAAAATCGTGTTTTTAAGATGTAAAAACATCCAAAATATTGACATGTTGTTATGTAAAATTTAAGAGTAAAATTACATCCAATGACCAAAATTGGATTAAATGGAAATAATATATTCCAATTAAAATTTAAAACCAATTAAATGTAAAATCTAACTAGATAAATAGATTAGATTAAAATGCAATTTTAAATTAAAATGCAGTATTTTTCACTATTCAGTAAAAAATGATAATTATCATAAAAATACCAAAATTTAATCCATTGTAAATTTGTATGTCCTTCCTCTAAATAAAAATTTTATTTTTTCAAATATAATATATAAAAGTTACAAAAAGAAGATTTAAAAAGGTTTCTCCATCAAAAGGCTGTAAAAAGAAATTTTATAGTATTTCATGCTTAAAATCAGATTCAATCTTGTTTTAGGAATCTAAAATTTATTGGATTAATATAAATACATTTAACAAACATGTATAATCATAGTCTATTTAGTTCTGTTCATTCCCAACAATATAAAATCTATACATTAATTACCATAAAAATAATATTGTTATTATTTTATTTTTCAGTATACCTCAAAGTTGTGTGAAACAAGTTCTTTTAGGGAAACCCGTTGTTGCGTTTTGAGTATGCTATCAGAAAAAGTGTCCTATATAACCTAAAATTACTATATTATTCATAAATATTAATAAAAGTGAGAAAATTATTATTATATAAATACTTGGGTCATTACATCTAGTGTAAAAATTCACCACTACCCCTATTTTATTTTTGGTACAAGTCTACATCCCCTGAACTTCATAACTATTAACCTAAAGAGATAATAGGGAATTATTCTATGATATAAAAATATCATACTACAAGAAGTTCCCACATTTTAATGAGGTAATAAAATTCTTATCTCCACATATTCATGGATATGAAAATATATGTAATGAGGCTTCTATGCACAAAACTATTAAATTAATTAACAATATTGTCAATATCCATATCCTCCAATCAACATCGATCAGATATTGTTTATAAATTGAAAACATTTAGTGAAGGGGTACCTATTTTTTATATAATTATATGATAATATTTTAATAAAATAATTATGTTAACATAATCATTTTAAATAAGGGATGTTATGAACTTACTCCTGATAGCAGAAAATGAATAGAATCAATGGGAGGTGATGAGATACATGATCTTTTCCACACTAATTATCACTTTACTCTAATATTGAAATTTATATCAAATAATATTCTATAATATTGATCGCGATTCATTAATATAATCCCCTACGACTAATTTCTTTTTAAATGATCTATTATAATATCTATATATAGAATTTGAATCTATACATTGATAAAGATAATATTTGTGGGTTCTAAAATTGATTATAAACTATCCTCCACTTATATGACTAGTGTGTCCTTTTTGGTTTCAACTGTAATAATGAATCCCTTTTATAATTTATAAAATAATTGAATTTCCTTTATTATTTATACTATAAATTTATTTTATACAATATAATGATGAATTTTTAACATAAAAATATGTTAGGGTTGTATTTTAAATGTTATGTGTGGTAATATAAGGATTTTTAACTCAACAGGTTTTTATGTCTTTATATCATTTTCATTGTTATAATATTCATTAAAAAATCATATAATTTTAATACATGATAAGTGTGTTAGATTAAAATCACTAAAAAGTTTTACAATTTTATTAAATTCAGTTAGATTCTTTCATTTATCATCGTTCATGGTATTTTTCTATGTAAAGTAAGAGAATGAATATGATTTATCAGATTTTATTAGACTCTCAAATATATTAATATTTGGTCTTCAAAGATTCACTCATTTTTCTAGGACTAATATGAAAAAAAAATTATATAATAATGTCTCAATTTATTTTATGATTTTATTTTATCCAATGTGTTTCTTCGGTTTATCTTCTTACTTAATCTTTTATCTATGTAAAGAAAGAGGATGAAGATGATTTTGGAATCATATTTTGAATATAGAATCATTTATTTAGTGAGTCGTCCATTTTATTATATTCAATGAATAAATAATGTATATTTATTGAAATTGATGTGATAAGGTTAATTTCGTGTTTATTTTATTATCTTCAATTCATCATCTAAATTATCCTTTAGATATTTGATATTTATGGTTTTTAGTATGTTACTGCATCAATTGATTTTATATTCCCTTCATATTTTATCATGTTATGGTATGCATGTGGTATCTAGTATTTCTCTTTTTTATTTATCAGATACTATGGAGACCTTTAATTATTAGTTTTATATATTCCTATAATAATATAATTTCTTTTTAATTTTTTTAGATAGAAGTATTAAATAATTATATTTTTTTTTGATTCCCTTTATATTTATTTCATTAATTAATCCTTCATTATAGTTGTCATTGATAGTTCAGTTTTCTATAATTGATTCTCTATTTAAATCACTTGAAGGATTGGTCATATAAAAATATTTGTTATTGAGTATTGTAAAAATGGCTATTTTTAAGTATAAGGAATGTGGTTTTCAGAGGATAACCCAACATTCATACCCCTTTTGATGATGAAGAGGTCTATTGAGTGTGAAACAATTGTACAAAAATTATATTCATCTGGTCTTTAAAACAAGGCAATATGTTATATTGATAATGGTTGTATTTTAAGGAGAATCCTATAATTTAACTCATTTCGATGATCAAAAAAAGAAAACATGAATTTATAAGTCATAATAGAAAAATGTATATAAACCTTGAAAATTATTAGATAAATAAATAGTATTTCCTAATTGGAATTTAGTTTAATTTCCTGTTTTCTTTACCTCGTTTTTATTATAAAAAATATAAGGAAAACATGCATGAATATTATACTTTCGATTTGATAACTGCATTACCCATCCTTTTGAAAATTACATCCTATAATTTTATTAATAACAACACTCCCCCTCTATCCTTGAAAAAACTAATAAGAAACCAAAAAACCACCCCACTTAACCACAAGAATGGCATGTGATTATATAAATTTATTTGGTTTTAATATGCTCCTTTTATAATTATGTTAATCATCAATTATATGGACTAATAATTAGTTTATGTTTATATATATTTATTTAAACACAGTAGGTAATGAATAGAATTTTATATTATTTATATTCAAATAAAACAACAAAAATTAATATGTACAATTTTAAATGGAAATAAATAGGTAGAAAACTAAAAATGTATAACATTAGATGTAATTTCCCGTCATTATTAGTGTCTTCCCTTAATCATTAGCATTCCCATTGAGAAATAATTTTATACTCTGTCCAAAATATATGTTGAAAATGTAATTCTGAGTGATAAATTTATATGATGATTCAATGTGAATTTATTTTTCTTAATACTGTACGGATAATTTTAAAATTTCTATTTTATTATTTTTAATATCATTGTTTTTAATGATATAATCTCAATATTTGAAGTTTAGATTCCTTAGTTCCCATATTTATTGGTCCTTTATAAAAATAAAAATAATGTTTTATTCATCAAATTAAAATAATCCTAATAAACTATGTAGTATAATTAAATAAAGAATGATAATCTATATAAACTGTGTATAAAATCCAAAAAAAAGAAACAATTCAACAACGATTCATCTTAACTATCTCTTTGATTTATTGTTAAACATATCCTATTTTAGATATATTTTTGGGGATATTCATAGTAGATTCGTCATATTCATGAATCACAATCATTATTACGTCAAACATTCATTCCATAGCTCATCCTTAGTAGAAACATGAGGTGATGAGAAGGCTATTTGTCTAATAAAAACCCGATATATCCCAAATTTATCATCATTTTACCCAAGTACCTATTAACCTAATAAATATATTTTCAATTATATAATATTACCTCTTATTATGATAATGTGTAGAATGAAAATGAAATTTTAAAGAAAATGAGAACACTTTCTTACCCATCAAGGGAAACAATTCATTTCATATTGCATTTTGAATTGGAAATCCATGTTAGACTATTACATTTAATTATCATATCTATTATATTAGTGTTCAAATGAATCTCGTAAAAGTAGGAAGAATGATTAGAAAATATAATAGAAAGGGAACAAAAAGAAATATCATCTCTATATAATCTCATGTTATTCATAGATATATGTGGGGTAAGGAGAGAGACTTCTAGGTTAATTTTCATAAATCTCAGTTTAATGTGTCTATGAAAAAATACATTGAAATTAAAAGTTATATCAATTTATATAAATTATAATAGTTTTATGAGAGTAAAATAATGAAAATTATTGCATAATGTAGTGAAATATTTCCTAAGATATATTTATTGAATTATATTTTTTGATATCTGGTTGAGAATATATATATTCATCATTATTGAATAGTTTTTTAAAGAAATAATAATTTCTATTTAAAAATAAAAATTGAAATACATTATATATATCCATATCAGTGATAGATTATCATTGTTCAAGTATCAACTAATGAATATAATTCACCTTCTGATATTTATGTTTCTTACAAGTTCTGAATGATTTTTTGTTTCAAAAAAGATCATTATGATAATTTTTTAGATGATATATTTTAGACAATATAATTTGTTTTACATAGAAATTTCAAAAACAATTAATTGGAATATGTATTTTCATTGATGTTAATGTTAGGAATTATTAATAATTTCTCTTGATATTTTTGAAGGAACATAATAGTCTTTTTTGGTTTTACTTTTTTTTCTAGTGGAAGTGTTTGATTCTATATCGTTATTTTGAAAGATTGTGATTTTTTGTTTATTTCTCCAAATATTATCATCTATCCTAAATCCAACGTATTATTTTTATTTTTATTTTTAAAGATAATGATTTTTTTCATTATTAACCAATTTTCACTATTGTTATTTAGACGTTCCCATTAGAGATGATTCTTCATGATTTTTATATATGAAACATTGTTGCATAGATTTTGCTATTATTTTCAAATTTTTCTGACTCTAAAACATTTTGAATATTCACCTTATATTTAGATAATTTATCAATAATAATATTAATTAATGCTTGTGTATTGTTAGAATTATGATATTATATCAAAATTATTTTTTATCAAAGTAAAATGTTTCTCTAAATTTATTTTGAAACTAAATCTTGAAACATAAATAAATTATGGTTCACCTGATTTCAAAATCAAATATATGATTTTCACCAAATATTTAATAGGATGTCCATTTCACTACTAATTATGATTCAATTTGGAGATCATGTATATTATCATTATTTTTTACTATTTTATTAGAATAAAATTTTGATGAAAATGTAGAATAATGAAATATATTTAAATATTTTCAATGTGTTCAGCACCCCATACCAGTTTCTATCGGTTGTAGTCCATGATCACACTGAAAATCATTACAAAATACATACCTATGACATAATGGATCATGAATTGGATTATGATTTTTTTAGGTCTTGATCATATATACCATTTGAGTGGAATATTTTTCCTACCCTAGTAATCTCTTATAGATTTAAGAGAATATCATGAATCCTACCAATTTGCATTAATAATTCTATTTGTTACCCATAAGAAATTCATTAACTATGAAAAAGAATTTATGAAGGAACTATATATAGGGATTTTAATATCTCTCAATTTTTCCTTGTAATGGTTATTCGATAATTTAGTGCCCTATAAATAGGAAATATATTGTTTATCACTGTCTAGTGATTCAATGTACTCCTATAAAAAGAGACATGAGGTATTATAGAGTATGGGTTATTCCTATAAGAGGGGTTTATTATGTATACATATGAATGGAATAAAAACCCATGTAGTTTGGTACCACTTTATAGGACAAATCAGACTATTAAGTTCACATTATACGGTCTAATGTGGGTTTTTTAATGTCATGAATATGGGATAAAATGAAATAAACTTTTTGTTCAAGAATTTTAAACCTCTTCTGATATGTTTGATATCATGAGGGATAGATTTTTTCCAGGTAGTGTAATATCATGAATAATATTTTACTAGAAAAAATATGAATATAAATGGGAGGTGTGGGACATGCACATTAATATCCTATTATAGTTTACCTTGGTAAATGAGACAAGAATAAATCTGTATTGGTTCTAAGAGGACTATCTCAATGAAGTAAATATTTGGTGAAACTAATTGTAATATCTAAACTCAAGGAATTTAAGAAAACAAAATGGGTATCGAAACTCAAGACAAATCTGAAACCTAGAGGATTATATCAATTAAATGTTTATAACAAACCAATACAAGTACATCAAAAGATGTCATATCAAGAAATTAGTAGGAGTATTTCAACTCAAGGTTTATTCGGGGAAGAGATATCATATTATCCTCAAAAAAGAAGGTATCATATTATTATCATATTAGGGGAATTTATGATTGTGGATACTTTTACTGTTCCTAAATGTGTAACCCAACATATCATATGCGAATAGGAATCAAAACTAGTATCATTCAAGATGCATATTTATGGGGTCATTTGATAGATAGGTATATGTGGTTCAACAACATTTAGTTAAAAATAGTGGTTTGTTTTAGGAGATAAAAGTAGATATTTTTTGGGTATTAAAAATGTTCTTCCCTAATCTTCATGATAGTTATAAGGATATGATTACACATGTGCGTCCCAGATTCTGTTAATCACTTCAACTATTAACAAACATGAGAGGGAAAAGATGAGATATATACCTAATAGAAGAACCTTATATATGAACCTCGCAAATATTTGAGCTTGTAAAATAAAGTACAATATGGTTAATTTGTTTATTTCTACCTAGGTAAGGGACATTCAAGAAAATGAATATATGTATGAGGTTTAATTAAACAAATTTCCCTTCCTGCATGATGTTCCCAAATATTAGTCAAATCCATCATGTCCAAAACCATTGTAATGGGTTTCATATGTATATCAAGAACCAAAATATTTCATTATATTATAATCCTATGAGAGTACACATTGAATGTATAAGAATAGTTTTAGCGTCTCTTCTTATGAAGGTATTTATGTCACCATACCTATATGAAGAATCATTCTCAAGCCTCTTTTTTGAATTACTATTCCTAGAAATACATTGTGATATGCCTTTAAGTGTTCCCTTTGAGAAGTGGACTTTATATAGAATCATTTATGAAGGTTATTTATAGTCATTATTCATTATGTGGTCTTCATTGGGATTATATTATAATGTTTTCTTCATGTATATCTTTTGAGGTGTGGGATCCATGGTTGTGCATGAAAAATTGGTCATTGTGGACATCCCTCATGAATTGACCTTCTCAATAATCCTTTTTGGAATTTTTTATTAGGAATCTATATCCCATAGTGAGCGGGGAATCATATAAAACATATAATAATTGATATACCTTTATAACAACACATGAATCATTTCATATGAGGTTGGATCATATCTTGGATTTATTGTCAATGTGTGTGCCATACATTTTCATGCCAAAAATGTTGTTCTGTATCTATAGTTTTTCAAGAAAACCCATTTTCGTAGTTATCATAACAAAATTCAAGATATCATAAGTACATTATAGTGGTGAAATAATTTTATGTACATTAACAATCATGATGATAGTTAGAATATAAAAAAAAATTATTTAAATTAAAATTTTAGATTAAATTTATAGTAATCATATTAACATCATTTATTAGAATACAATGTCTTCATAGAAAGATTAGATATCAAAGAAGAAAATGAGATATGGGAAATGATTTTATAATATCATTCCTGGAAGAAAAAACTAGTTTGATTAAAAATATTATGATTATATAGATTTATTATAATGTAATTTTATGTTAGGGTGTTAATCCAAACTGTATCATTGATGTGGTTTTATATATCCCATTATGAAATGACATTAAAGTTATAGGTTTGATACCAAATATTGGTATGAATAAAATAAATAAGAGACAAAATATTTACCTTACACTGTAATATATTTTCATATCACTTGTTAGATTCAAAAATTTATTAGAGAAATGATTTTGTTTGATATCAATATTTTAATGTTCATGTTTGTCATCAAAAAATGATCCAGATCATTTCGCTAAAACCGTTTCTTTTCCAAAAATGTTAATAGGAGTGGATTCGGAAATAAATTTCTAGAGGGGTAAATTGAAACAAAAATATTATATTTTATCATTTCAATTTAAATTTAAATTATCTAATATATAATTGTTCACAAGTAAAATATATAACAGAAATGATAAAACTTGAAAATTAGTTTTGTAATTATGAGGAAAATTGATATCTAATAAATATTTTTTTTACATAATAGGATTTGTACATTTAGATTTAGTAAAAACTTTAAAATGATGGAATGATAAATAAAAATTATTAATCTAATCACATTGTAGAATAATTGGAAATGCTAGATGATTATGAGTGAGAAAACTCAAGAAAATTTCCAGATTTGGAAATATTTTTAAAATAAAAATCAAGGTAAATAAAGAGATATTTCATAAGTAATGTGGTTAAGGGAAATAAGATTTAATATCTAGAATGGGGGACACAAAGAAATGTTAATGAGGATTATAATAAGATGTTTTTATCACCTTTTTTATATGGATTTCAAGTTTATATCCCTCAAACATATTTAGTTTTAATCCAAATTAGAATATGTGGATAATACGACCAAATAGAATGAATAATGATTATAAATAGTATCCACATTCTAATAAACTAAAAATCCTTATCTCTAGGAATTATTTTATATTAATTTCATAGTGATTAGGTTCCGATTTTTATGAAATCATTAATAAAATATTTTCAAAGTGTAGGTCTATATCTATAATATTGCTTCAATAATATATCAGTTATTCTTAGAGTGCCAATTTTAGATGTGTTCCCAACCCCCTTTTGATCTATGTACAAGTTAAAATGATAATAAATGAAGGATTTGGATATAAGTAAACAAAGCACCATATGAAATTATATTTATCTTCATACTATCGAATAAAAAGAATCAATGGGTGGTTTCAAAATTTAAAGACATATTTTTTAGAATAAATTATTTCTCTTTTATTAAAATTTCTCATGTCTATTAATCTATTTATTTTGAAATTAATCCATAATATTTGTTACTACCCATCTCTTTTTGAAATCCCAATCCTTATTAATTTATATATATATTAAAAATGACTAATGAGAAATATATTCATGGGAATTTTGAAATAGATTCTCATTAATCAATCTCAAATATAACCATTATGGCCATTATGATATCATTTATAAGTACATATTATATTAAACATTGTCTCCATTTAACACCATCATGATATATTCGTCTAATTATTCATTAAATCTAGCATTGGGATCCTAATTTTAATTCATAAAATTTAAAATATTATCGTTGTAAAACTGAGATTGAAAAAATATAACTATTTAATATATCTAGATATCAAAATCTAGATGTCACGATCATGCTCATTATAGTCTTATCGGATTATTCTAATTTTTATATCCTAATATGATTTATATAATAAATCTTATTTAGATATTATTATTTTTATATATTCTCTAATATTCGTACATTTAACGTCTTCATTGATCTTGTATACAGTTAAAGTTAGTGGATGAAGATAATTACAAATTCATTACATAAATTATAGATATTGTATTCAGTTGTCTTATAATTTTATTGAATTTACCAATATATGACCAGAGTAAATGTGTTTGAATAGAGAGTTTGTTATATTTTATTATTTCTCTATATTGTTTCTGTTTCTTCTATTTATCTTCTTCTTTGATCATCCATATAGGTAAACATTGAGGATGAAGATGATTCAATAGTTAATATTTGAGGCTGAGAATATCAAATTTGTGTTTAATTAATGTTTATTTTCCCCAAATAATTTATTTTTGGTTTTTTAATTTGATTTATTTTGAACCCATTCATAACTTTTATGGATATGATCAGTGCATCATATAACATCATTATTTTGATATCAAATATTTAATGTTGGTGGTACATGTGATATTAATTCATGTTTTAAATTTATATTGTATTGATAATTCATTATTTTTGGAATGTTATAGTACATTGACCCTTCTTTTTTCCATTAATATTATAATATTGTATTATTATATTTACCATTCATCCATTATCCTTTTTTAAATGAATTCATATTTATTTATTTTTAAAAATTGTTAGATAATTTGATTTGGGTCTAATTACAATAAATTATTTATTTATTTGTTAATTTTTTAACGCCATCATTGATTTTATTTTCATCTATGATTAATTAATATAATAATAAAGTCCTGAAAATTTGTTACAAACTAGTCAATCTAGATGAAGAATAATGTTGCATTCAGAGGATGGCCTAATAATATATCAATGTTTTAGGAATATAAGGTACATTGAAAGAGTGAAAAGAATAAATAAATTAATGTATTAAAATCATTGATATAAAGTTACACTATAGGATAGAGAAGGGTAACATCTTGAGGATTTTATAACTTGAAGAGAGCTGAGAATTTCATTCATAAATATTTCATCATTAGATTTTAATACACAATAAATTTTCCAATATTTCATTCTTGAGGTCCATAAAGGATTAGTTTGATTGTAGACAACATACAATATAAAATTATCTAATGAAATATCTTTAATATCTCCCATGTTTTTTTCAAAATATCCAATTCAAAGGCATAACCGAATTAAAACATTACATAGTAACCTAGGGAAAGAAAGCCTAAGAAAATGTGGCATCAGATGCTTAGTTTGGGTAAAAATAAGAGATATCAATTGATGATCTTGTATGATAATATGATAATAATAATTGTATTATAACATGATCACAACATATAATTATCATTACCAATCATTCAAAGTTCCTTAATCATTAATTAAGGCATACAGTTTTGTTATAAAAAAATACACAAGTGATAAGTGTCTGGAATCATTAATAATTAATCATGTTCATTGAGAACACATCAGAAGAATAAGGCATAATTTTTTGGCATAAAATTAAGAATATAAAATCATTTATATTGTGAAGAGTCATTTCCAAGACTATCATATTGGACCAGGTTCAATCCACATTCCATTATTTCTATAGTCATGTTTCACACCCAATACAATGTTATTAGACAAAGTCCCATTTTAATGGGAAATAATTTTTCTACTCTATAACGAGTTAATTTCCTTGTATAATCATATATTTTCATGCTATTATTTTTTTTTGATATGTTTATGGTGTTTTATAATAGTTTAATAAGGTTATTGTGGATTTTTAATGAGAACATGGTTTAACAACAATTTTCTCAAACCATGTGGATTTTTAGGAAACTAGAATCTAGAGAGTGAGGATCAAGGGGTTGCACTTTGTGAAGGTTCAACATTTATCAAAAAATATATCCTCACTAATAAATCGATGTGATAAGTTTCTATGAGAATAAACTTGTATATAACTTGATGTAACAAACTATGAATCTATACAGTATGTATTGTATCGTTCCCCAAAAGGGTGAACAATTTCTCAAACCATGAGGCTAAATCATGAATACATGAAACTATTGAAGCAAATTATTCTTTAAGATCCATTTAGTGTCTGTTTTTAATCATTTTTTCTTGTATATGAGGCTATTTTTTGAGACTACCCAAGACTTCCTAATGAATTATTCTCCTCTAAAGCAATATTCTGGATATCAAAGTGAGTTTTAGATCGTTATTTTTTAATGTTATGCAAAACAATCTATTATTTAGGTTTCCCCTTGATCTACCACGTTTTCATTTATATGAGTCATATATATAACTCATTTATTACCAATATAATAAATATAATTTCAACAAATATTGGATTTATTATTCACTAATATATTGGTGGTCGTTTAATGACATCCCTTTTACCGAATATAGATTCCTCTTGAATAGAGGATGTTTCCAAATGAGTTCTAATTGATTAATCAGCTTATGGATCTATTCTTCTTGACTATTATCTTGAATTAATTTTTTATGGTTTAATGATTGTTTGATTATCATTATCACGATATGAGGATATATTCTATAATAAATGAGGAATTCATGATCCCTTAATTTATTGATAACTAATAAGGTAAATCAGTGTTTTCTTATTCAAAAAAACCTTCATATTGGTTCTTGGGATATGTGATTCCTGAACCACTAAAATTGAAAGGTAATCTCCTTGATTTTATTTTTTAATGTCTTTCTTGGAGAACTTGTACCTAAAATTGGAATCATCGATGTATGAGATAGACATTGCTTGGTGTGAGACATGGTTTGGGTGTTATTCCATGAAAATTATTGGATTTATACATCCATAACTTTGGGTTCTAATTTTCCTTAACATATAGAGGTATTATGTATTATAATTAGAATGATATAATATTGTGTTCTTTTGAAAATGATTATCTTGATTGCATGTGTGCATGTTGACATTTTGTCCCTCATTCTGGATATACTTTGTTTTGCCTCAATATGATTGGTCAAGTTTTCAAGTGTTGTACTCAGTATGTTTTTTATTTTTTTGTAAACATAGTACTAATGTGTTTTTTTGGAACTATTATGGGTTAGCTTACCTAGATGAGGAGCACATTTTTGCACATAATATTATATGATTATAGGAAAATGTTGGAAAATGGGGATTTATGTCCTATGATGTCCTAACCCATGGGTAATATGTTTTATGTGATCTGATCCCCAAGGAAATAAAGGGACATGACGGTCTCTCCGACATGGATCAAGATATAAAAATTTAGAATTATAAATTTTTATATATTAACCTAGATTTCTAGGTTATGTATGGTTATGAAGAATCCTTGAGGATGGATCCTCTGTTTGTGACTTTTCCATGACCACACATATTTTCATTTTCCAAGGAGATGATGTGGGTACGATTAGGGTTTATTGTTTGATTGGTTAGAAAATTGAAGCTCAGTATGGTTTGTTTACTTGTGAATACATTATTTTATATCATGGAATGAAATAATATGTGTGTAAAATCATGTTAAGGATGCATTAGTGGGTTCCTATAGGGTTTAAACTCACACTATTCATGGGTATCTCGGTGGTTATGAGTTATTCATTAATAGGGATCAGTAGAAGGGTAATTGTCCTACATTAGACACTTGAGTCAAAAATAAAACACCCTATATCCTTACAATGATGGAATATATATATTCACTATAGGGTTTTATTTTTTTATATTATTATACATTTACTCTTGTTTGGATAATCACACTAGGAGCCCGGGTTATTTGTCTTTATTTTTTCATATATCTTGAGTGTCATCTGATATTACATTATGATTTTCAATGTTCTATATTGGTTACTCTAAGTTGTTATATATTATTTATATTATTTAAGAAAGGATATAATGTAGACATTATATCCTCCCCAATGATGACAGTCATACTCTCACTGATATTCGACAGTGTCTTGCATATGAGGGGTTATGCATGTGGCCATGTGGATCTTCTTCTAGGACTTGGTTGATCGGGTTGGGGAGTTCAAAAATTGTATCATATAATATTTTTATTCTTTTAAATTTGAAATAATGGGGTTATTTTAGAACAGATATATGTTGTGTGGGAATCAGGTAGTCGGGTTTTCATGTGCCTAGCCAGTTCATGGGTAACACCCCTCTAAGATTCCATTTGTGGGATTTATGTTACTATTTTTCTATATTTGGCTACATTCATTTATTATGACATGGAACATAAAATAAAATTTCATTGATATAACCATTGGGTATTTTATACAAGTTATTTAATTAAAAACATTGATGTGTGTTTTCTACTTATGATATAGATATATTCATTTATTGAGTGATATATCTTTTTTCCTTATTGTCTGGATGTATCTATTATAATTTATTAGTGGAACATGAGTATGATGTATGTTTTGTATATATTCATATTGATATGAATATTTTATTTGAATATACACCTTTTTATGTGATGGGATGGTTATACCTTAGGTTTTGGGTAGACTCGTTGATGAACCTTTAGGTTACCCCATTTATTTGGTTGGATCATTTTTGAACTAGATTCGTAGAATTTTTAAATGTATCCTTTGTGTTTGAGGAAATTTCACCAAATATATACTTTAACAGACTTCTTAATGGAGAATAATAGATCTATATTATGTGAATGATAATTATATTTCTACCACTTGTCATGTAGGTGGATTATCCTACACCCACTCTAGTGGTCTATATAGAAGGACCACTTCATCCATGAATCATTTTTTATGTTTCTATCCAAGGAAATGATTTTTCCAATAGTACGGTTGACTTTGATGAATACATACATCACTAAAATCCTATCAATAATAATATATGACTACTAATTCAGCATTCATGACATCAAATTAGTTCATGCTATATCACCTGTAATGATAATATTGTAGACAAGAGTTTTAATTGTGTGTAATATAAAATCAGGCATGGGGACCTGCATAGGAATAACTCTGTGCATGGGTATTATGTTAGATTAAACCTATAGTTTCAATATATCACAGAATGTTTTATTCCCTTAAAAAACTAATATTAAAACTAGCATGACATTGTAAATATTTAATTTTTATTTAAACCATATTTAGTTTATATTTTATAATCCTATTTTGTGAAAAGTTCAAAAAAATCAAATTTGTTCTTACACTTACAAAATAGATATTGATTGTGTAAGGGTAACATTTATTTTTCCAATCATTTTGTATAGGTATAGAGGTTCAAACATGAGTCTCATAGTGGTAATAGAAAATTTCCATGTTATTTTTAAGAGTAGGATTGGAATGAGTTATGATAAGTCTAGTGTGAAGTAAATATAAGGTAGTTTTTTCAAATATTATGTAAGGGTGTCCAAGATTTTCCCCTTAATTTATATTTCTATGACTATCCAACATCTCCTCAGCTATATTATGTCTCATATATTTTATGTATACTTCATCCAATATGGATACTATAATATAATTTATGCCTTCACTATAAACATCCAAATTTCACTTTTCTAAAAATTTCATGGGAGTATCTCTCCTAATAGGTACTAATACAACTATAACAAAATCACTTATTACAAGTACTTATAATAGAATATATAGGATAATCCAAATCTTACAACCCTGAATGTAATGTGATTAGACACTAAAACACCACCATCCCTTATACCACTTAAGGAACTGAAAGCAGTATCATCCAAATCACCACACTTTTATTTTTCATGTAATTAATATGAAAACCAAAGGTTTTGAAAGAAAATAATTAATATTGGAAAAGGTATATAAAATTTTTAATCAAATAAAAAATTCCACACATCCTTGACCTATTAACATTTCAAAAATTTCTGAAAAAATAACTATAACTATTCTGAAAAGAACATCTAATTAATGGATTGAAAAGAAAAAATTGGGATCATAAGAAATTAATGTGGCTAAAAAAATACTATTCCATGAAAAATTATAATATCCATATAAGGGTAAATATTATATTTCAACAAATGATAAACTCTTAAGCATAAGATGGAAGGAACATCACTTAATTAATTAGATTATCTTTCATTGACACATTCAATCATATAATGAAAGTGACACAAGCCAAAAAAATTACGGAAAATATATTACCATAATCTTAGATCAAATAATATGTGAAATTTTTATAATGGATGACTCATTGTTATGAAATCCATTTTAATTGAATAATAAAATCAATGAAAATTACCGACCTAGATGGATCACCAGGTAAACAGTGTCAGGATCTATAGAGCATGCAGTAGTTCCAAAAACTGTAACTCCCCTCCAAATTCACAGTGTATATCTTTCAATAGTAAAATCACCAAAATATTTTAATTATTCAGCCTTATAGTGCTGATAACATACCCCGGATCCATGCGAAGTGTGAATCATTGAATGTCGTTGTATTCTAATAACGTAATAACAAATCTGGGAAATATATTCTCACACCATGCATAACATTATACCACATGAGAATCATTTTTAGTGTTTATATTTATGTCCCATATGTCATAAGTATAACTTCTGTAAATATCTTCTTCATCTCACTTCTTAGAGACTATATGTGATTATGAGATCCGAATAACTTGATGTTAAGCGGTCCCGATTAAAATTTAGCTCCTTTATAACATTCATAGGAAATAATATTCATTAAATTGTCCACTAGATTTTTGATACCTTAAAACATACATAGATACAAAAACCCATCCAAATCATTCTTCTATATGAATTTTTATTTTATTAGAATATTATACATCTAAAAATGAAATTATTGGTTCTTTAGAAATGTGAATTAATCTATTCCTATTATAATAAAACACAACATTATATTTCTTCCTTTAGATTTCTTATGATTTTCCATTCAACAACAACAAATATGAATCACCCCTTACTTTTAATTCATAGATATTATATCTTTTAAATGAATATTCAATATATTAAACAAATAAACACCATATGACAATAATTATTTAGTTTATTTAGAGACTAAGTACACAATATTCTAATTTAGTGAAGTATATTCTATATCTATCATTAATATCTCCCCCTATAGTACAATTCACATGAATACCATTCCTAAAACTTTATTCATAACCCTGAAAAATTAATCATAAAAAATACAATCATCAAATTCTTTGTAAGGCTAATATTTGAGATATGTAAGCATAACATTAACATAAGGGTATGAGAACATGATAATAACATTGTAAACCATACCCAATATATAAAATAACATACTAATTATTCCTGGAATAATAATTGGATCTTTATATGAATTGTATCAAAAATAAGTCAAAGAACAAGAGCCATAAGAACATAGCATTGGAATAAAAAAAATATTAGCATACACTTAATCATGGAATGTAATTTCCATAGTGGTCAATAATCATTTCCAAGGATATCATATTAGAATGAGTTCACTACCCAGACCATCTTAGTAGTCATAGTTCACTCATAATACCATTATTGAGGAATGATTAACTTTATAAACCAGGTTCACTCCCTATTCCAGACCTATATATCTCATGATATATAAATATTTACCAAATGCATTGTTGTAATATATAAGTCCCACCCGTCGCATACGGAACATCATACAATTTGGTTCCACATGATCATAAAACATTCATCATATCATAAACCATGAAATGAAATGGATTTCAAAAACATTTCGTCTTATAATAACCTGTTGAAAAAAGATAGTATTCTTAATAATTTCATCATTTTATAATAGTATTATCCATAGAAATAAATAATGTTTATATAATGGTATAAAGAATTGAAGTAAAACATGTTTCATATATATCTGGTCATCAAAACACTCTGTGTGAATAAATAATAATGGAATCCTTGGTTTATATCCCCATAAAATAAATAGTTACAAAAAAGGATTTCACCTTATATGGGGAATGATTTTTAATGATAAATTTGTTATAATGATTCTTTAGGAAGATTACTTTTCACTCAAAATCACATACTAAAAGTGAAAATTTATAAAATATTTTTGAAATTACATTATTTTCATGTAAATTTATAAGCATCTAATGGAATATTTATTAATATTTTAAATTTATATTTGTGAAACATATGATTTATTCTTTGAAAAAACACAGTTTTAAAACATATAACATTTTGTAAATCGTTTTATTTGAAATCAACATTTGAAACATATAATTTAATCTTTAATGAAAATAATGGTAATGATGGTAAGAAATTATATTCATTCCATTCACATTAAGAAGAATATACATTCAAATTTTATGTATATAGAAAATGGTTATTGTTTTTGAATAGACGTTTTTATTTCATTTAAACCATTTCATAAATGTAAAAAATGGGGGAAAATGTATTCAATATATGTAACTAACAAAACTGTTATAAATATAATTCCCCTTGTAAATTAATTAAAAGACTTTTTATGTATTTTGATTATGGAAAACACATGAAATTAATTGTTTTTATTATATCCTATTAGATTTAAAAAATTATTATGAATGTTTACCATTGATAATGTAATTGTTGAACAATGATCATATGATTAGTATAAATTGAGATTTCTAACAAATCCAATTGACACAAATAATGGAAGTGATGGCGTCAACCATTAGGATTATACCCTATGAATCATATTTATTGAAGCATCTTAGGGAGATAGAATCATTGATATTTTTCTCTAAAAAAGACCAATATAAGATCAAAACACATTATAATGAGTTAAGCCGTTTAAAAGATAAGTTCATGCTCATCAAGATCACAACCAAATCTATGAACGCCAGACCTCCCCATGATGGTCTCATCATAACACACCATACCCTTATGGAGATCAATGTTGTGATAAAGGGATATGTATCCTTGCCCTATATATATGAGTATGTCATTTATTTTTTATAAAATAATTGATATTATTTCATTCTATTATTATTACTTTAAAAATATTATTTTGATACAATAAAACGAAACTGTATTATTGGGTAATATTAAAATTCAATTATGGAATTTATTTTAATGAATTAATGTATTTTTAAATAAATAACATTTTAATAAAATTTTATTATGAAATAAAATTTATGAAATATAAATAGTCATATAAGTTTTAAGAAATCAAAAGTACTTTTTGTAAGGGTTCAAAAACTTTTATTGTAATAAAAATCATCATTTATGAATAAATATCATCTCATATATTAAAAGTTAAAATTAATATATTTAGAAAATTATTATTATTAAATGAATATTATTTTTATAATCAAAACATATAATTATCCAATTGATTTTTTTTATAATTTTATGAGATAGTCAAATTTTCAGGTAAATAGTAAATGTCATATAAATATACGGTGTGCATTATGATTTAATAATGAACCAAAATTTATATAATAAATTCTATAAATGGGATACATTATAAAATATATGTATTATACATAAATTTATGTGATTTTCTGTTTATCTTATTAATTTAATAAATCCATTATGAATCCTCCAAAACCATTAATATATTTTATGTGATTAAAATCATTTCATTAAGAGTATTACTCACCTCCACATAATAAAGGGTGTTATTTTATTATGTTCATTCCCAAGAAATATAAAATAATTTAAAAAATTCCATTTCACAGAAAACATTGGAAAACCATGGGATGGTTTGTGGTTTTGGTTATTTTATCATATAGATTCAAAAAAAATATGTTTTGGAAGTATTTAATAAATCCCAAATTTTTTCTTATATAAACCCACACAAGATCCCATTTATCTTCACTAAAAATCCCAATATAATATCATTAATTTTTCCTCCCATATCAATTTTACTCTCATGGTACCTCCATGCTCTCAAGAATCTATTCCCATGAATTTGGAGACACACACTCATGTAAGGGATTTTTCACTTATCATTTCCATTCATGAAACTCTTTTATGTTATGTTATATAGTATAAATTTGAGGTTGTTTGGGTATGATTTTCTACAAACCGCTTAATTTAATTTTTTATCAATATTTTGATAAACCCCTATCAACCTCATTACTCCCTCCCATGACACTTTTTATACACCCATTACCGTGTTGCAATTAAGTAAAGGATCCTCACCTTCAATTATTTTTTCAAGGTTCTTTATTATCATATTACATATATTTACAATAACTAATGTTGGGATATTTATTTAAATTTCTATATTATTTTCCATTTTATGACTACCTTATGAGTGACCCCTTTTTCTCTCATCAACCCATTTTATGAATTTTTATGTGATGTTATTCTATTGTTGAGACTTCATCAAGATTTTCCCTTCCAAAACAATTGTGCAGTAAATACCATACCAATTTTGTATCAAGTGTATTCACATTTACACACTTTTACATCTTTTAAATGGGAAATATATTTATTTATTCCAAACTCCATGACTATGTAATAAATTATGATTATGAGTGAATCAATGTTGTATGATCAATGAGGAATAGTTATGTGCAAGATGAAAATGAAAGTGATGGGTGATCCCTGAATTATATCGTAGTGTAATAAGTTGGGTAATGTTTAGTCTCATAAAAAGTCATGATATGATAAAGAGTGAACCTGATTCATTTATGGTACTTTTTCTATTATGTGGTACTGGAAATTATCATGGACCTTTGTTTATGTTAAATTGTTTTATATTGCTTCCACATTTCCCATGTTACCTTTATGATTTCCATGCTATATCATGCCACATGATTATTATTATAACTCCATTGTGCCTATTTTATAACATGTATTAATTTCCTAAGGTTATGACATAGTAATTCCATGACTGGGCTTTATATCTCACCCCGTTCATTTTTATGTTTCTAGGTTATCCCATGTAGTTTTAAGTTCAATGGAATATTATGATCATGTTAAGGATGTTTTCATTAATGATGATGTATTTTTTATTTTTTTAAGTAATATACCTTATTCCCAAATAAACTATAAGTATTGATCTTCTAGTATATATTATGTAAATTCTAAAGTATTTAATGATAAATTAATGTGATATATAGAGAAGTGTTGTTATAGTTTGAATCAAAGTAAGAGTTTAGATATTCTTTGGATTAGGGTAAAAAACATCTAGATAAATCATTAGGGATAAGACTATGTGTAAGAAAATATCCTTATATTTTGGTATGGATAGTGTAATTGGGATATCAAAAAAATAAATCAATGTTTACATAATACAGGTGGATGTGTTTCTAGAATAAATAAACTCAGTGGTAACAACCTTGATAATTCGTGCTGGGCCTATCATTGCATAACATGGTATATGACAATGGGCCATACTTCACACCTGCTTTTACACTCATAGTGGATATGCGTTGGTAAAATCATAATATCATGAAGAAACATAATTAAGGGAATAAATAATACACATAATAATATGTCTTAGGTAATAGATCATGGGTAATGTAGATTGAATCCTATAAATTTTATGTTTGGGGAATTAATGTAATTTATATGTTGTCTCCATAATTTCATTGGATTTCCGTTTGTGTATAATAGTTTGAAAATAGTCATATATAATTTTCCCATTATTATATCTAATGGATTAAAATATGAGGAATCGGGTAAACAATCAATTTGATAGAGAAGGTGACGATTGTACCAATGATATGCCAAACCCAATGGGAGTGGTAATCAAAAACATTTTGATGATACTCTCTCAGATAACATAGATTCTGAATAAAAAAATAGATCAAGAGGAGAATACAAATCCACCTAAGAGAGAACAAGATATGATTGAGGGATTTATGTGAAAACATCCTCTAACATTCAATCGATCATCTGATAAATTAATCATGGAATAGTGGATCAATTCCCTTGATAAAATATTCTTCATACATTAATGTTCTAATGAAGAGAAATTTATACTCACATTATATCATATGGAGGTAGAAGCTGATCATTGGTGGAAACTGCTCAAGAATACAAATCTTAAATATGGTATTGAAGCATTGGGGTGGAAGGAATTATGGAAAAGTTTTTTTGATAAATATTTCCAACGAAATTTTTTACATAAAATGGAAATGAAGTTCCATTCCCTAATCCAAAAAGAAGATGAATCTATCGAGGTGCACAACGAGAAATTCACAAGACATGCATGATACACCTATGAATTTTTCATTATCCTCTATTTCATGGTTTATAGCATCATTGGTGTGATAACCCCTATTCTAAAAAATACCTATAAATCCAAGACATTGACATCTTTGAGTAAATTTTATGATGTGCCCTCAAATTGAAAATTGAGATAGGAGAATCTCAATGGTATCAAGGGGATAAGAAGCGTAAAATGATATATAATTCTGGTAGTCCTATAGAAGAATATAATGGTTCAAATAAATGTTAACACAACCCCACAAAATGTCATGTTAATAAGAACAATTTAAATTGTGTATGGGGGAAGAGGAAATGCTTTAGGTGTGAAATGGAAGGGCATATAAAAAACCATTGACAATATGTGAGTCCTACTAATTTGATGGAGGAATGGAATGCTTGGTCAACCCTTAATTAATTTTTCATTAATTCAACTGTATGTAACCAAGGTACTTTTAAATATATTTCACTATGCCAATGGTTTTTGGACATAACAAACATCCACCGAGGATGTAAGGGTGTGCATTTTCTATAACAAACACTGTAGTGAATCAAAACAAATAATGAGTGAAATTAATTCTAGTTATTCATTCAATAGTATAAAATTTACTTTTTTATTATGGTTCGATGCATTCCATCATATTAAAAATGTTTACATGAATTATCCAAACACAACCACAAAGCATGGAAGCATTGATGTCCGTGAAAATGGGAAATTGGGTAATTATCACATCCCAAGTATATAAATAGCCCCATATAAAACGTTTTGGGTTGAACTTGTAACACCCATATATTTTATAGTATGTTATATCTTTAAGGAAATTCAATAGCTTGTACTACACGCAACACTATCTTGGCTTGAGTTATACGCAAGATTGAGGTTTTGTGAGACAACACATTAGTATTATAATTATTTATCAATTAAATATTTTAATATGAAAAGTAAAAAATAAATTTTAAATTTTATTTATAATTTTTTCATATAAATAATAAATATTTATAAGTAAATTTATATGTTTTGTTAAAAAAGTTATATATTCAGAAAAAAAAATTTCTTAAAAGAACTAGTTTTTATGTCCTTTTGTGAATAATAACAAAATTAGTATTACTCAATCCTAAAAACTTTATTTGGTAAAATAGAATTCATTTTATGATTTGGAATATCAAAATTATGTTAGGGTGAATTTTTGGTATTTTTCAGGAAACATTAAATTTTTTATGTATAATGAAAAATACAACAAAGTACGTAAAAACAGATTTTTTTCATTTAAAATAATATTTTTAAATAAAATTCATCATAAATTCAAAATTGATACACAATACATATATTAGTCTTATATAAGTAGATTTATTCTTTTTATAAATAAGAATATATATATAAAATTTTATTGAGCTTTTTAACGTCCTTTACCCACATTTTAGGCACATTTTCAAATTTGTATAAAACATAATTTTACCACATCTGTGAATTGAATTTCAAAAATCCAAGAGACAAATTTGAAATCAGTAAGTAAATATTTGGTTCAATAGAATGAAAATAATTTTTGGTGAATAGTAACTTTTGACTTTTATTTTTCAATGTTAAAAGTAAAAAAGGGTAATTAATGGTAAAAAAATATTATAATAATATATATTTACCCCAAAACATATCCTATTTCTATTTTGTAAGTGTATTTCCACGAAAATAATCCTTAGTAATAATATATGATCCTTTTTTATCCACTTTTATTAGATTAGGACAATTATTATATTTTATTTAAAAAAGAGTTAATAGTGTTAAATTAAAATTTTAGTAACTAATAAATTTTTAATGTAAGGTTATACATATGATAAAATATACAAGAATTATTCAATAGAATTATATAAAAATTTCCTACATCATGGTATTTTATTTAAAATTATTAGACATTATATAATTAAATTTATTTAGGTGATAATGATGATACCGTAATTATCTTATTAAAGAAAGATTAAAATAATTGATATATTAAATATTAAAATAATTGTAAATCGAAACTCTTGATTCCATCCAGGAATTTTATAGGTGAATATTACATGTTACTATTCATTCAATGTTTTTTTTGACATAATCAAGTTGTGATGACTTTATCAAAAAAAATACTAAATAGTGTCAAAATTGACATAAATGGGTTTTTAAATCAAATACTATATTAAAAAATGATATAATATTCCTAATAATATAATGATTGGACATATAACATATATAATGATATATATTTCACTAAGTAACAACTTTAGGATCTCTCAGAATTTTATAGTACGTCTATTAACCATATAATATAAAATACAAGAAGACATGGTAAAAGGTAAACAATTTAACTAAGAGATAAATCCAAAAGTTAAGGTTAATATGGTAACCTAAAATTGTGTAAAACCTATTGTTTGAGAATTTTCGACCAATTTCCAACTTATCCTAAATATAAATCCATTTTTATACATTATAAACTAATAATTATTTTATAATAAAATTACATTCCAAGATTTTCCAAAAGTTCCCCTCACCTATTTTTTAAAAGGGTACTTAACCTTCTCTCAAATTCACACCACCAATGAAATTTATCTAGAACAAAACCTTCTCAAATATCCTCTCATATACCATAAATTAAACATAGACTCCTTAATTTGATCATAAATCCATACTATGGTTCCCATTTGTTAAAATCAATTGGAAGAAACTGAATAAGAGATTATTATTTCATCACCTCTTTTAAAGTTAATTTCATCTTCCACTTCTTCTTTTATTGTTGTTTCCATACTAAAATAATAAATCTAGTACATTATACATACTAATATGTTATTATAAATATTTAACAACCATATTAATTATTCTATCCATCCAATGCATGACAATGTCACCATATGTGCATATGTATGGCTTACCATCTCCACGCCGAGATGTAGTTTGTTATTCAAGACTTAATTATTTGGATGGGTATAATAATGAGTATATTTTTGTTAAATAATAAATGTAACATTTTAATTATTCTATGTATATAATATACCATCCAATTAAATATGATTTCACCATCAATATAATGATATTGTCTTTTGTGTGTACATACGGCTTACCGTCTCCACGGCACGATGAGATTTTATTACCCATTATAATTATTAAATAATACCTTTCATTTGAGGATTAAAAATATTTATTAGGAACTTAATATCATTTTGGATATGAATCAAATACAATTGATCCATAAAAAACATGACTTACATAGAAAAACATATAATGGAAAATGAATCAGTTAAAACCCAAATCACTGATACTACAAAAATATTATAAATAAAAAAAATAGCAAAGGATCATATATGATATAAAATTTATGAATGTTGTTATTTTATAATTTAATAACAATTATTTAACCATTATATAGGAGGTTAAAGTACCCTTTACTAAGGAAAAGTTAAAGGTAAGGATTAATCTTACAATTTCTTTATTATTCGAGCTTGTTTATAAGTATCTACTGTGACTTCTTTATCATCCACAACCATGTTTTGTAAAAAGTAATTTCAAAAAAATTACTATTTCCAATACCATGGTTTGATTTCATTTATACACTTGTTTTATTTTATATAAATATTTTTGAATGGAATCCTTCCATTGTTTTCTAAACAAGATATTTTATGACCTTTTTGACAAATTAAGGTAAGAATGTTTTTTAGCTTTTATGATGGGTGCGGCTAATTTCCCACATTATGAAACATTCGAATATTTCCTTAAAATCGAATAAGATTACTTTCAAAAAAATGTTTCCTTTTATTATTATACTAATTTTATATTATTTCAAATTAAAAAAATAAATTTCACCCAAATTGAATTTGGGTTTATTTGATCTATGTCAACATCCATTGTTGGATTTTATGCTTTTTTGAAGTTTATTTATTATGATACAATATTCCAAATTGTTTTTACGGTTTTGTTAAATGTTTGAATGTGTATGTCATACCATTATACCATTCATGGTTTATAGTTAATGTATTAAAATTTCATATGTTAGTTTTAATACGAATGTTTTGTTGAGTCAATAAGGTTTCTTTATGACTTTTCCATTCCTTCATGTTTTAAAATTCACAAACACCTTATCTTATAGAAGATTTTATTTACCCTTTATTTTTACTTGATACAAAATATTTTCCTTCCCCAAGGAAAATTTATCCTTACCATGTATTATATTGTTCATATTATGTCTATGTATAAAATTCGGTTTCATATCCAAAACATCAGAATCCTATAAATACATAGATATAGAGCATTTTTGTTTTTTGGATCCATGTTCAGACTCTAAATTTAGACTCCAGGTTCCCAGAATTTAGACTCTAAACATTTAGAGTTCTGACTCCGAGTTCTCTAAATTTTGACTCTGATCATTTTGAGTTCAGACTCTGAGTTCTCTGAATTCAGACTCTGATCATTCTGAGGTTAGACTCTGAGTTCTCTTAATTCAGACTCCAGACTTTTTATGTTTAGACACCGGGTTCTAAATAATTAAGACTCCTAACTTTGTAAGTTCAGACATCAGACATTAATGAATTTTTAATCAAAACATTCTGAGTTAAGATGCCAAATTTTAATGCATTCAAACTCCGAACATTGTAAGTTCGCACTCTAAATTCCATTTAATCCAGACTCCAAATTTCCTTGAAACACAGAAATTAGAATTATATAGAATGCAGGTCCTGAATTCTCTGTAAAACATAATCTGAATATTTACATATTATAAACACCAAATGGTTTTTCTTTTGACTCCAAACTTTTATTTTCCTTATATTCTACAAAATTAATTTGTTCAAGAAACCATTTTTTTTCTTACTCTTGTTTGGGTTATAAAATGTTGTCATGCAATCAGTTACTAACCAACCTTTATTTGAGTGACACGTGTACATGTCCCACTAAAATTCAAGGAAAATTATGATTGTTGGAGGAGGGAGCTGACCATTGAACATGTTACTATAAATAGGAGCTCATTTCAAAGATATCATAACTTTGATGAAAAGGTTGATCAATCTAGAGATTACATGCTCCTGAATTGATTTATTGAGAGAGATACGTTCATGCTTTTTGCATACTGAAAATCTTGTTCAGAATTGCTTCGTGCGACTCTGAATTTTGCTGAGTACATTCTTCGGCTTCCAGGGATAGGAAGACAGTTGTTTGGACAACCTTAAAGTTCAAGGGCTTCCTTATTGAGGAGGACTGTGGTTCTGACTACCTTGATGTTTGAGGGCATGCGGGGATAGCAAGAAATACTCTAATCTTCGTATCGAGGGCTAACACTGGTGTGGGTAAGATAGACTTTTGTGAAAGTATAAATCAAGGGACCATTATCCCTGTTTGTAGGATACCCATATCTTTGGGTTAAAAAATTTACATATTGTTACTTGTATTGTTTCAAGTATTCTGTTGCCTTTATAATTATACGGAATGTATAACTTTCTTATAATTCTTTATTCTTTTGTATAATATGATTTGTAAGATTCTATATGCGTTAATGTAAAATCTTCTCCTTATAAACTTTTCTTAAGTTTCATTTCTGGAACCATATTTCTGGAACCTAGAATGTTTGTAGAGCTAATAGGTCTTTTGAATTTATCTTGTTTAACCTTGTTAAACACTGACAACATTAAATGTTCCAAAGGAATTTTAAATTTGTATAATCAACCCCCCCTTGTATTGGAAAATATAAATTCATCATTTCAATCATACAATTGCTATTATAGGAGGTATCTGAAATACTTATATTCACATATATATTTTCCTTTATCTTGTTTTCATTGTAATATTTTTTCCTTTCTTGGGAAATATTATCATTCAGTACGATCTTTTTCTATTAACAAGTTTTCTGTGGAAAGATATTTTGTTAATATGGTAGGAATGATTTTTGGTTCAATAGAAAATCTCAATACTACTAGACAACCAGTTATTGATGGAAATGAATATGAATATTGGAGAGATCGAATGAATAAATATAAGATTAACACTGGAGTAGACAATTTTGTCATGCCTACTGGAGGTTACAGAATTCTTGACATGAATGTTATTACATTCTCCAATCAAGTGTATCATGAATATCAACTGAATTATAAGGTACTCAACACGTTACATTGTTCCAGGACTGGAAATATAAATAGCCAGATTTCATCTTTTGAAGCAGCACATTGTATTTGGAAGAATATTGAGGTTACTCACATTGGAACTTCAAAAGGAATTGAAACCATATGATCCATGCTCAGAGCTGAATATCATGGTTTTTTCTGTCCTTATAGATAACCCATGTGTAAGGAGCAAAAAATATTAATGACTATTGTAAACCATTTACAATCAATGTGTGAAAAATGAATAGATGATGATGTTTTTGTGGATAAGATCATAGACATCCTTCTTAATGAGTTGCAGTCTAAGAGGATACCTATAGATGAAAATATAAAAGTCACTCAGATTTCTCTAGATGAGATATTTGGAACTCCTCTTCAACATGAAACCAGAATTAAGAGAGATGATAATAATGTAAAGAAGAAGAATGGGAATGTATGTGTTACTATTATAACTACTTCAAATAATTTGAAATCCAAGACTCCTGAGAGAGTTACAAGATCTAAATGGAAGAAGGTTGTTATACAATTCGAATCCAGTGGATGTGAATATTCAGAAAATGAATTATCCATTCTTTCTCAGAGAATGAACATGATTATTGGATAGAAGAACTATCAATCAAGTTACAAGGAGAAAGAATGAAAATATATGAAGGAATCTGAATTCACTTGTTATGAATTCAAAAGATCTTGACATATTATCCATGATTGTCATATGCTTAAGAGAAATGATTAAAAATAATGTCATTCTAAGAATAATAGAATGAAGTATTTCAAGGGTAAATCTAAGAATGTATTGAAAGACAATGACACATGGAATTTCATTAGTAGTGACTCTTCTAATGAATCCTCAGATTACGAATCTTCTAGAGAGAAGAATCTTGGTCTTCTATCAAAGATTCCTATTTAAAATCTTCGTTTAATGTCTAAGGTACAGAATGTTGAATCTATTACTAATGTATCCATGAATGTTGATTATAGTGATAGTAAATATAATGAATCATCAGATGAAGAATCTTCTTCTAATAAAGATATTCCATTATCTACC
Organism: Viscum album; assembly: GCA_963277665.1. Classification (NCBI taxonomy): domain Eukaryota; kingdom Viridiplantae; phylum Streptophyta; class Magnoliopsida; order Santalales; family Viscaceae; genus Viscum; species Viscum album. The sequence goes on from OY728151.1 coordinate 1,424,986,528, forward strand.
TGTAATGAATTTTCTAGTTTAGCTATCTTTCTTGATAATGAAAATTCTAAAGTCAAGAAAAACATGATAAGGAAAATTCTAGGATTTCTATTCTTACTATAGAAATATCAAATCATTATAAAGATCTTGATTTAAAAACCCTTGATTTTGAATATATTTCAAAAAACCTTGAGAAAGAATGTTCTGAGAAGGATAATCATTCCTAAGATATAGAAAATGTAATTTCTAAGAAAAATGTCTTCGAGCCTAACAATTTTACTGAAACTGAAGTTTTTTAAGATAAGAACATGGTTATTAAAATAAATTTAGAAATATTTTCCATGTGTTAGTGTTTTTAAAAAATTACCAATTGTATGGAAAATTTTGATAAAATGTATTCTCAAATACGACCTCTAAGAAATCGTTCTTCTTTTGGTAATAACCATTCTGAAACCGTTTTCAGTAACGACTATTTTTTTCCTCAAAGTGCTCCATTCTGTATTAAATGTCATTGTGGAGGGCATTGGGCAAAAACATTCATTAAATAAAATGAAGTATTTATGTTTTCACAAAGCTTATTTTTTTAAGAATATGTGGGTTCCAAAAATTTTACTATCTAAATTTTCGAGATCCAAGCAAGTTTGGATTCCAAAAATCTAACTTTTTCATTTCCAGGGAAATAAAGAAGGTACCAAAATCAATACATGGTACATGGATAGTGGATGATACTATCATATTACTTGTAACAAAAAAAATCATTCAAAATATTATCATGATGAAAGTAGTGAAATTAAATTTCATAGATAATGCTGAGGGAGAAATTATTGGTATAGGTAACACTGTTCTTCTTCGAAAAACATTGATTTCAATTGTTTTATTTGAAAATGGTCTTAATCAAACCCTCATCCACAAAAACCAATTATTTGATGAATGTTACCTTGTGAATTTTAGGAATCATAAGTGTCAATTACCCAATTCCATTGATGAGTTTATTCTCTCATCCCATAGGCAAGATAATGCATACACACTAAACAGAGAAGTCCTTAAGAGTCAAGATCAACCATTACTTAGTGAAATGGAAGACCAATCTTGGTTATGGCATAGAAGGTTAGGAAACTATAACCTTAGGAACCTACATAAACTGTCTAATAAAATACTAGTTAAGGATCTACTAGATCTTTGATTTAATTCTTCAAATGTTTGTGACCCTTTTCTAAATGGAAATCAACATAAATCAAATTTTAAGTCAATTGATGAAGTCTCAACTACTAATGCGTTATTGTTTTTGCACATGGATATTTTTGGTCCAACGCAAACTTGAATAATTAGAGGAAAGTATTATGTATTTGTCATAGTTGATGATTACACTAGATTCACGTGGGTCTATCTTCCAGCAAAGAAGTATAAAGCTTTTTCGTATTTCAGATGTGTTATATCACATGTTAATGATGAGAAAAACCTTCAATTGAAAACTATTTATAGTGATCATGGAGGATAATTTCAAAATTCAGATTTTGAAACATTTTTTATTAGAAAAGGCATTACTCATAACACTTTAGCTCCAAAAACTCCTCAACAAAATGTTTTTGTGGAAAGAATAAATATAATTCTTCAAGAGATAACTTGAACCATGTTGACTGAATATTCAGTTTCCAAACACTTCTGGTTTGAATCTGTAAGTACTACATGTTATACTATATTTGTGTTTTGGTTAGAACTTTTCTAAATAATACCACTTTTAAGTTATGGAATGGTAGAAAACTGAGACATTCCTACTTCAAGGTTTTTGGTTGAAATATATTCATTATTAATACTAAAGATAATCATAAAAATTTCAAGGCAAAATCGGATGAAGGAATTTTCCTAGGTTACTCCACAAATTCTAAGGCTGATATAGTTTTTAATAAAAACACTTGTAATATTGAAGAAACAGTACATGAAAAATTTGATGAAATTGTTCTTTTGTTTTTAAACAACCCCAACCTACATCCTCAGATGTGTTTTCAAAAATTGATTCTCAACCATTTATAGAAGATCCTTCTGATAAAGAAAATATTCAATAAAATTATTCTGAAACAATAAACTTAGAATATTTTCTACCATATGTTGATGAGCAAGTGTTACAAATCCCAAATCAGTTTTTTCTAAAGAATCATCCCAGTGATAGCATCATTGGTGATGTAAATCAACCTGTAAGGACTAGAATATCCTTACAAAATAAAGTAGAACATCTAGAATTCCATTCCCAATTAAAACCAAAATGAACTTATGACGCTTTAGGGGATAATTATTGGAATAATGCCATAAAAGAAGAGCTAAATGAATTCGAATTGAATAAATTCTGGACCTTGGTTGAAAGACCTATGGAAACTTCTGTTATTGGTGTATAGTGGGTCTTCAAAAATAAATGTGATGAAAATGGAATCATTGTGATAAATAAAGAAATATTAGTTTCTAAAGGCTATGATCATTAATAATGAATAGAATATGGAGAAACCTGTGCTCCAATATCTAGACATGAATCTCTTCATATTTTATTTTATTTTGCATTATTCTTTAATTTCAATCTTTTTCAATTGGATGTGACATGTTCTTTCCTTAATGGTTATGTTCAAATGGTTTTTTTTAACAGCCTCACGTATTTGAAGATTAAAAACATCCTGAACATGTTTTTAATCGTACCAAATCATTAAATATACTTAAGCATGCCCCTAGAGCCTGGTATGATAGACTTATTGGATTTTTCCTTTAAAAAAATATTGTTAAGGGAAATGCATATCCATCCCTTTTTATTAAGAAAGATAAGAAAAATGTATTTATTTTTAAAATTTGTGTTTATGAAATAATATTTGGTTCAACTCAGTAATCATTAACTGATTCGTTTGTTGATCTAGTGAAATATGAGTTTGAAATGAGTATGAATGGGGAGTTAACATTTTTCCGAGGTTTTCTAATTTCTCAAAAACAGGAAGGAACCTATATATCTCAACATAAGTATAATAATGATCTTCTCAAAAATCATGGATATGACAACACTAAAAGTATGTGTACTCTCATTGGTTCCTAAAATGCTCTTGATCTTGATGAATTTAGGAAACTAGTAGATCAAACATTATTTAGAAGTTTGATATGATGTTTACTTTACTTGAAAGATAGTCATCCAGAATTAATGTTTTCAGTATGCTTATGTGCAGGATATCAATCCAATCTCATGGAATCTTATTTAAAGGTAGTGAAAAGGATTTTTTTCTATATAACGAGAATCATGGATTTGGGACTCTTTTATTCTTATGGAAATGATTTTGTTCTAAATTTTTTTTCGGATGCTAACTTCAGTGGATATAGAATGCATAGAAATCGTATATTTGGATCATTTGATTTCGTAGAAGAGTATTTAGTTTCTTGGTAATGCAGAAAGCAACAGTCAACAGAACATTCCACTATAGATGCTGAATTTGTAGCAGTTTGAAGTTGTTGTTCTCAAGTGTTGTGGATGCAACACACACTCACAGACAACTGTATAGTTTACCAAAACTCAAATATTTTGTGGTAACAGTAGTTCCATTTCCCATTGTAAAATCCATGCACATCACTCCCATCAAAATTTCATAGATATTAGGCATCACTTTCTTAGAAATCACACACAAAAAGGTGATATCATTGTTCAATTTATCAGAACGCAAGATCAACTTGCTGATATTTTCACAACATCTTTACCCTCAGATAGATATGAATACATTAAATAGATGTTAGTAATGATAACAGTAAGGTAATCCTCCATATTAACTTTTGTTAAAATCTTTCTCCTTATAGTAAGTTACTCCATTTTATAGGGGTAGTTCATATTCTAGTTAGCTAGAGTGAAAATTTTTCATAATGGAAATTTTTCCTAATGAAAATATTTTCATAATGAAATTTCTCCTAATTGTATTTTTTCATAATGAATGTTTACGTATTGAAATATTTTTCATCATAGGAATCATATAAAGTAGAGTGCTTTCTGTGATTTTCAAAAATTTTGTATTCAAAATTTATGTTGTCCAAATTTTTGAAGTCAAAATTTTCTTATACAAAATGTTCGTATTTAAAAAATTCATAGTCACAATGTTTGTAGTTCAAATTTTCGAAGTCAAAATTTTTATTTTTAAAATTATTGTAGTTAAAATTTTCTTAGTCAATAATTATCGTAGTCAAAAATTTTGTAGTTCAAAATTTTGGTAGTTTAAAATTTTTATAGTCTAAAGTCCTTCAAGAGTAATTTAGTCTTATTAAGAATAATCCCCCTAACACCCCGAATGGTATGTTTACGTTTCTATGTTTTTGGGATCATCCTTCTTATTACTTGTATTATTTTTTGTTTTATGTTTTTCATATTCACTCTTTCTTAAATCTGATAGTATATCTTAAAAAACATCAAAAGATATGATTGGATCAAATTTCATTCTATGGATCTCATCTCAGCCGTTAGATCTACTAAAAAACTCTTCATCCATTTGATCAATTAGGGAAAATGAACTGTCACATCTAATGCTTATATAAAGGACCCCTGAATGATTGTCCCACATCGAAACTCAAGTCATCACGTGCTGAAGATATGCCCTCCTACATAAGCCCATTCTAGACTTCCCATATCTTTCTTACTACCTAATTTCTATTGAAGTATCTTCTTAGAAAGACATGTCAACTATCAAACCAATCTCGGAGTGTCAGATTTAAAGAGAAATGTTGGTTCATCCAAATTTCTTTGCTACATATGATTCTATTATCTCAAAGAACATCAAGCTGAAAGGATGGGAGAGTATTTGTGTATCGAGACCAAAAGCTCATGATCTGGTCTATCCGAAATTACTGGTTGAATTTTATGAGATGGTATGTTTTGTAAAGGAACAAGAGAGGAGTATGTTTTCATTAAAAAAAATTTGAAATACGTATTCACATTCTTACACCAGGGCTGAAAGCATTGTTGGTATTCCATATGAGTGTGAGGTAGAGTTCTGCTCACATAAACTTCTTGATGATCAAGGAAGTTTCGCAAAGTGATTGCCATGTCTTTCCAAGGTCTTTCTAAGATAAGGACTTCGAATATTTCTCATCTTTATACTAATTTTTGGATTCTATAATTGTGGGTTCAAGGATTCATCATACCAAGAAAAGGGGACATGGATAATTTGAAAAAGAGTGATATGTACATCTTGGATTTCTTGATGTATCTTATAAAGAATAACTTTGTTAATCATATTATGATTATGATTGAGAATATAAAGTATGGAAATATGATGTCTCATATCAATATGTATCTAGCCATTTTTTCAAAGTTGACTGTTCGGTGCATATAATCCTTCAAAATACCGTGTATTTCTAAGCCAAGAAATTGAAAATTCATGATTGTGAGTGAGGATACCTTGAAGAGGGTGAATGTTAGATTTTCAAATGAATCCGAATAATTCATTAACTTTATATAAGAAGTCGAGGCCATATCAATGAAACAGGAGGAGGCTGAACCTTCTAAAAAGGGTGGAAGAAAGAGGAAGTTGAAAGAATTGGAAGAAAAAGAAAAAACCCAGAGGCTAAGGAAAATCAATCCGCACCACCGAAGCCAATGAGGAAAAAGAAAATCCAAATGAGGTAGAAGCAAATTGGAGAGAATAATAGAATAATTAAAAAGTAGGGGAGATAAGTTTTGGTTTGAATCCTACTTAAGAAAAGGTTTTAAAATACATGGTAGCTGAAGAGCTTGTGAACCATGAGAAATAAAAGAAGCAGAAGAAAATGATGATTGAAGTAGAGATTGTGCAATATCTTCAATGGGCTACTGAGAAATCCTCCAAAAATATTCTGGTATCACAATCCTTCTTAGTAGATGCATTACCCGAGACACTGGGAAAAATATGTGACTCTGGAAAATATCCATGTAGAAGAAGTATAAGAAGTGGCAGAAGAAAAAGAATAAGCCAGTGATGAAATGGATGATCTCATTAAGTATGTAGAATATTTTCATGAGAAGGAAAGTCCATCTAAGAAGCATTCAATCTGAAATTATGAAGCTTGGACTTCAAAGCTTACTGCTCCTTGGAAAGATGAGAAAGGTGAAGAAGACAAGGATGAAGTATAAGACAATATTTTTTCTGAAGAAGAAAGTTCTAATGATGATTTTATATAACCTTAGGATGTTGTTGCATGAGATGAGAAGGAAGTGGTTGATTGAGACATAATTGTTCAACTATCTGGTAGAGAACATGAATCCCCTAACCAAGATGAATCCATTCTAAATGTTGATAAGGTAAAATAGTCTAGTAAAACTTTTTTAAAGAATAAAGAAGTTGGTGGATCATCGAAGTGTAAAGAAATTGATATAGAGAAAGATCCCTCGCCATGTAATGTCTCGGATTCAGAATCATCCTCCATTGGGCATGATTTCGTAGTTCATTATTTGAAGAAGCTTGTTGGGACTATCCAAATATTCCCCAAAATAGAATTCTCATTCCAAATGCTTAAACACACCTTAAATCAGAAATCAGATTCAGTAACCATGGTGATGGATATATTTGTCAATATTGATGCAGATCTTAAAGTTATTTTAATAAAATATGTATCCCAAAAATGATATTGAAAGAAGTTGACCAGCAAGTCAAGGAAAACTATAGAAGACATGATAATTCTTGATGAGGTTCAAGAAAGTCTCATGGATGTGTTTGACACCAAAGATGTGGAGATCAAGGATCTCATTAATATCATCGTGTAAAAGCTAACTATTGAACAGAATTCTCAGATGCAAGAAGTGAAAGATCTGAATGGAAAACTGAACTCAATTTCTCAAAGTTGGAAAGAAGAAAGGGATTTCAAAATTGAGATTGAAGAGAAGCTTGCTAAGAAAGAAGAAATTATGAACGGTTAGGATTAATCTCATATGGCTTAGGAAGAAAAAATCAAATCCCTAGACAAGAAAATATAAGATCAGGATCGTCTTCTCTAACGAGGAGAGAATGATCACAAAGAGCTCAAGAAGCTCAAAACCATAGGAAAGAATTTGATGCTGAAGGAGAAGTAAGGATAATTCTGTTCAATTCTAATATTTTTTTGTATTCCTTCCTTGTATAAAATTTTTCAATTTTAATGAAATTTTGTGCTACTCTTTATGTTTTTTGTTGTCTAGTAATAATGTTTCAGGTACCATATTTTCATTTCAGTTCCCTTTAATCCTTTTTTATAATCTCAAAGGAGGAGAAAGGAAAAAAAGAATACTAATTAAAGAAGAAATTTTCTTATGTAAGGTGGAGTTCATCTTAGGGGGAGTTCTTATACAAGAAGATCTCCATATTCAATAAAATGATAAGACTTAATCTGGAAGTCTATAATATGATCATTAGTTGTCCAAAGCCTAAGGGGGAGTTAGTCGTATTAATCTTTGCTCATGTGTTAATAGAGATATGTTTTACATTCAAATTTCATAATTTTTTTTCTATGTCCTTATATTATTTTTCGTAATGATGTTTGTGCTTTTTAGAATGGGTGAGATTGTTGAGTCAATATTGTTTCCTTATGACTTTTCCATTCCTTCCTATTTTTAAAATCAGAAACATCTTATCATATAGTAAATTTCATTTACTCTTTGTTTTTATATAATAAGGAAACTTTTCCTTCCCCAAGGAAAATTTATCATTACCATGTTTTTATTTGTTCATATTATGTCTACGAATAAAATTCGATTTCATATCCAAAACCTCTGAATCCTATAAATAAATAGATATAGAGCATTCTTTTTTCAAGATCTGAGTTCAGAATCTGAATTTAGACTCTGTGTTCTCAGAATTCAGACTCCAAACTTTCTGAGTTCAGACTCCGAGTTCTCTGAATTTAGACTATGAATTGTTTGAGTTCAGACTCTGAGTTCTCTAAATTTTGACTCTGAACACTCTGAGTTTAGACTCCGAGATCTCTGAATTCATACTCCATTCTTTATAAGTTCAAACTCTGAATACTAAATAATACATACTTCGTACTTTGAATGTTCAGATTTCTGATTCTAATGAATTCAGACTCTGAACTTTCTATGTTCTGACACGGAATTCTTATGCATTCAGACTCCGAACATTGTAAGTTCATAAAAATAATTCTACTTAATTCAGACATAAAATTTCCTTGAAATACAGACTCTAGAATTTATGTGAATTCAGGTTACAAATTCTTTGGAAAACAGAATCTGAATATTTACGTATTATAAACACTGAATGGTTTTTGGTTAGACATTGAAATTATATTTTTCTTATATTCTGAAAAATAAATTTGGTCAATCAGCCATTTTTTTTGTTTACTCATGTTTTGGTTATAAAATGACGTCGTGCATTTAGTTACTAACCAAACATTGTATGAGTGAAACGTGTATGTGTCCCTTTTAAATTCAAGAAAAAATATGACCGTTGGAGGAGGGAACCGACTGTTGAAGATTTTCATTTAAATAGGAGCTCATTTTAAAGAGCTCATAACTTTGGTGAACAAGTTGATCAATCTAAAGATTACATGATGCTCCAGATATTTCTAGATAGAGATACTTTCATGCTATGTGTGTACTGAAAATCTTGTTCAGAATTACTTCGTGTGACTCTGAATGTTGATGAGTACATTCAAGGGCTTCCAGGGATAGGATTATAGAGGTTTCGACTACATTAATGTTCTATGACTTACTTGTTGAGGTAGACAGTGATGCCAAATACCTTGATGTTTGAGGGCTTGCTGGGATAGCAACACAGACTCTGATCATCATATCGAGGGGTTACCCTGGTGTGGGTGAGACAATCGTTCTTGAAATTATAAATCAAGGGACCTTTACCAAGGTTGTTTGATACCCTTCTTTTTGGGTTAAAAGATTTTATTCTTGTTACTTTTATTGTTTTATGTTTTCTGCTACATTTAGATTGATAAGGAATGTATACCTTTCTTATACTTCCTTATTCTTTTGTATACTCTGATTTGTACGATTATATATGCTTTAAGGTATAATCTATTCATTGTAAATATTTCGTAATTTTCATTTCCGAAACCATATTTCCAAATCCAAAATGTTTGTATAACAAGGAGGTCTTGTGAATTTATCTTGTTTATCCATGTTAAACACTGAAAGCATTAAACGTTCCAAATGACTTTCTAAAGAGTACAATTCAACCGCACTCTTGTATTTGAGCATCTAAATTCATATTTTCTGATCCTACATGTTTATGTCATGTTTCACCTATTTCACATGAGGAATGCATTGGATGTATTATGTGATGGTCGGGGCCCGATATTTCCCCTCAGTGCCTCGGTAGGTCTGATAAGTCAATCTAGTGTCTTGGAACAAGGACTTGACAAAATCATTATTTGTAGTCATGGAATGAGGCCTTGACTATGTGGTTATTATGTCTTACATTATGTACTCCATTAATTTTAAATTTGATATTGATATTCCATTTGATTAGTGGACTAGTATAATATCCATTTGTATAAGTAAATGGAATTATTTGATTTATCATTCCCATATTATGCTGAAGATTATGTTTACATGGATATTTTTTTAGTCTTATAAATTACCTAAAATTTTTATACTTCTTTTTCATAGTTTCTACTATATTATTATCCTTACTAAGAATTTGAGCTCACCCCTTTGTTATATTTTATTTTTCCCAGGATGTGAAGAAGTATATTATGATTGAACTGCAAGAATATTGTGAGAGATAAGAGTGTGTTCAAAGGAGTCACAATGTTGTCTATTTTCCATTTCATAATGTAATGTAAAATGTATGTATGTATCTATTACCTACATGGCTATTAAACTAATCAGTCATTCAAGAATTAATCTCTTGTGATCATGCCAATGATATGTAATAATGCACGGACTTTGGGTATCTAGGGTCGGAGTGTTACAGTTGGAATTACAGTATGTTTAGTATAATCCATAGAAACTAGTTTTATAAAATCTTACTAGAAAATATTACCCTAATATAGAAATTGATGAATAGTATATAAGGAATTGCAAAAAAAAATTGTAATGTAGATATTAGGAGGGTTTTCCATGAAATACATCCATGTTGGGATACTATAGGTGGATGTAGTCCTGGCACAGATGTACCTAGGGGTGAAAACACTAACAAGGAGTTTCGGGCTTCACTTAGGGTATCCTGCTACATAAAAATAGGCCATACTATGCAGCTAGTTTTTCACTCCCATGTGATATTCTTAGGATCATTCACATTTTTTTCAAACCATTATTATGTTTTTATGAGTCAAAACATCCTAAAAGAAAACATTTTTTATGGATTATATACATAAAAATTTGAATTTAGGATAGGTATTTTACATGTTTGGAATTTTTCATTGTGATTCATAAACCAACCAAGTGTATTCCATTGTTTATAAATGGCCCCTAGTATTTGGAATGAGAACTCCAGAAATATGCATGATCCAAAGAGTAAAAAGAATCATATCTGTCATGATCAAAAGACAATATTTAGATGGGAAATATTCTCCCACATATTCTCATTATATGAAGAAATAGTATCATGTGTTAATAAGATAAGTAAATAATTCTCTAAGCCCCATTGATGTGAAGGGAATCCAGAGTAGAAAAGAATGGTAGAGAGAAATATGGATAATGGGAAGAAGGGAAAGAAGGATTTTACCATATGTGATAATTGGGAAATTAATCACCTTGGCACTTGTTTGAAGGGAATGGGAGTTTTTTATAAGTATGGAGGAAAATGACACCATTTACGTGAATGAAAGTGTAATAAAAAGGTTTCAAATGTAAAATTCTTTATCTGAATGGAGTTGGGACACTATGTGAATCAATTTCCAAATTATTGGAGTATACCACAATGATGACCTTGGATAATAATTATGTTATGATGCTACCTTATATGAAGAGGAATAATTATTGTTTTCATAGTTTTATTAATGAATTATTTTATTTGAGTGTAGTATCATCGATGTACTGGTTATGTTAATTATAGAAACAAATATGGATTGTACGGTAGTACTATTTCATTAAGTATATGAGATTATATTGTACTACGAAAAGTGACTCAACAGAAAGTTAAATTTTCTGGAAAATACATGGTTGAAGAAAAGATAATCCTCGATATGGACATGATACTAAGGTACTGATTTTGGAATAAGAGTTGGTTGATTTTGATAAATTATATTGGATATTCTTGACTACCTTGGAGCTGATTAGAGGTTTGTTTATTCTATCATTATTAGAGTATTATAAAATTTTGGATATAAGGAATATAACTAGTATTATCTAAGGAATAATGGTGCATTAATTTAATAAATATCCTATTATGGTAATTCATTGTGTTACCATGTTTTAAGAGAATTCATGATAAAGGTTTTCACATGTTATTATTTGAAGAAAAGGAGATATTCATTATATTATTTTGACATTCCTTATAAATATTATTACTATGAGTTTGAAAATAAGTATTTTGGATATGTTTAATGTTTAGAGTTGATTAAGTTGGACATTGAATATTGTGGTTTATGGTTAAAAAATTTTGTAAGATTATTTTTAGATTTTTAAAAAAAGGACAAACCAGAGGTCCGATGACAACCCGTCACGTCTGGAAAGGCTGCAAAAATTGAACAGGAAACCAAAGGGCGACAAAGGTGCATCACCTACCACTGGCCAACATGATGTCCTGGTTTTTCAAATGTAATTTTTTAAATTATTTTATTGATAAATTATAAATTCATTTTGTAAAACCTATATGATGAGGATAATTAGAATATTTTTGAGTTCTATTATTTTTTGATTGAAAGATAAGTTTGTGGTAGATATTAGGTAAATAATGGAACTCTATTTGTCAAGTATTTTTTTATTATTATATAATGAAATAAATTATTAAACATTAGGGAATAGATCATAAAATGAAATTATTTTTACAATAATACCTCATCTTTTTGTGATCCATTGATATTTTAAGTCATTATATATTTGGGGCTTTGACGCCCTCAATTTTCTATTTATTATTCACTTGTTTGTGATTGATGACCACAATCACTCTCTATAAATTTTTGTGTTTTACTCATATTATGTGTCTCAAATTTCCACCAATGTTATCCTATTATAAATTATAATTTGTTGGTGACTTTTCCATTTCCCTTTCCCTCTTATTATGAGTAAATTAGATTAACCCTTTTTCCGATGTGCGTTTTCCACAATGGTATTTTCAATTTTTACCCTTTTATTTTAGAAAAATAATATCAAATTGTGAGGACATAATTTATTGAATGAGGGGAGAATGTAACAGTCCATGATTTCTTATTAAGTTATATCTTTAATTTAATTCAATATCGTATACTATACACAACACTGACGGGGCTTGCGTTATATGTGAGATTGAGTTTCTACGAGACAACACATTAGTGTTGTAATTATTTATCAATTAAATATTGTAATATGAATAATAAAGAAATTAAAATTTAATTTATAATTATTTCACATTAATAAAACATATTTATAACGAAATTTATTTGTTTTGTTAAAATTGTTATATATTTAGGTAAACTATTTTCATAAAAGAACTACTTTTTGTACCCTTTTGTGAACAAAAATAAAATTATTATTAGAGAATCCTAAAAACTGAATTTGGTAAAATTGGATTCATATTTGGATTTGGAATATAAAAATTATCTTTGTGTAAATTTTTGTTATTTTTCTGAAAACATTCAATTTTTGATGAATAGTGAAAAATACTGCATGGTACATAAAAACAGACTTTTTCATTTAAATAATTATTTTTAATTAAAATTTATCTTGTTGTAAAAATAGATACATAATACATATATTAGTGAAATATAAGTCATTTTAGTATTTTTATAAATAAGAGTATATGTATATATATAATTTTATTGAACTTTTTATGATAATTTACCCACCATCATGACACATTTTCAAATTTGCATAAAACGTAATTTTACTACTTTTTTGAGTTGAATTTCAAAACTACAACTGAAAAGGATGAGATTAGTAAGTAAAATTTGGTTAAATAGAATTAAAGTATTATTCGGTGAATAGTAACTTATGAATTTTATTTTCCATAGTTAAATGTAAATATGTTAATTAAAGGTAAAAATACATTATAATAATATAAAATTACCCCAACACATGTCTTAATTCTTTTGGATAAGTGTATTTCGACCAAAATAAACCTTAGGAAGAAAATATGATCCTTGTGATCCACAAAAAATATATTAGGATATTTCATATATTTTATTTAAAGAAGAGTTAAAAGTGTTAAATTCAAATTTTAATTACTAAAATATTTTAAATATTGTGTTATACATAAGATAAATTTGATTATAAATATGAATATGAAATATAAAATTATTTCTTACATAATTTTATTTTGTTTATAATTTTTTAGGGATTAAATAATGAAATTTATTTATGACATAATGATGATGTATTAATTACCTTATTAATGATTGGTTAAAATAATTGATATTATAAATATTAAAATAAATCTAAATTGAAACTTTGGATACCATCCCCAAATTTTATAGTTGAATATGAAATGTTAGGATTTATTCAATGTATTTATTTCAATTTAATAAAATTGTGATGAATTTAAAAAAGTAAAAAAAAAACTGTCAAAATTGACATAAATGAGTTTTTAAACCAATTACTATTATATTAAATGATATAATATTCCTAAAAATCTAAGGTTTGGACAGAAGACTTATATAATTACATATAAGTAATTAATGTACCGGTTTAGTTTCTCTTGGAATTTTATAGTAATTTTATTAACCATGTATTATAAAAAATCAAGAAGACATAGTAAAAGTAAAACTATTTAACTAATAGTTAAATCCAAAAGATAAGGTTAATATTGTCACCTAAACATGTCTAAAACCTATTTTTTGAGTGTTTTCAACCCATACGCACCTTATCCTAGAAATAATATCAATTTCAGCCATTAGAAACTGAAAATGAATTTATAATAGTATAACATGTCAAGGTTTTCATAATGTTCCCTTCACCTCTTTATAAAAGGGTACTTCCCCTTCTCTAAAATTCACACCTCCAAAGGCATTTTTCTCAGCCAAAACATACTCAAATATCCTTCCATGTACCCTAAAATCAACCTAGAGGCATTACTTTCATCAGAAATACAACTTATGGTGCCCATTTTGTTGAAATAAAAAAGAAGAACCCGAAGAAGAGGTAATTATTACATCACCTCTTTCAATGTTCTTTTCTTCTTCCACTTACACTTTCCCAGTTTTTTCCATATAAAATTATACCTATAGTACCTTATACATAATAATATTTTGATATAAATATTTTACAACCATATTCATTATTATTTCCAACATATGACTGACAATGTCCCATACATGCATATGTATGGCCTACCATCTCAATGTCATGATGTAGTTTGTTACTCAACACATAATTATTTGGAAGTGTATAATAATGAGTTTAATTGATTTAAATAACAAATATAACATTATAATGATTCTATGTATATAATATACCATCCAATTACATACAAGTTCACCAACAAGAGAATGTTATTTTCACTCGTTCGTACGTACAGCTTACCATCTTCACGGCGTGATAAAGTTTCATTCCCCATTGTAACCATTCAAGTATAATTTTCATTTGATGAAAAAAGTAATATTTAAGAACATAACATCATTATAGATATGAATATAATACATCCTATCCATAAAAAACTTGTCTTATGTTACAAAAAATATTAGAGAAAACGAATCAGTTAATACACGAAATAATGATAATACTAAAATATTATTAATAAAGAAAAAATAGATGATCATATATGATATCATATTTAATTATGTTTTTATTTTATAATATAATAACCACTATTTAACCATTATAGATTATGTTAGTGTACCCTAAACTAATTATAGGTAAAATTTAAGGGATAATTTGACAATCTATTTATTATCCAAGGTTGTTTATACGTAAGAATGTACTGAGAATTCTTTATCATCCACACATGTGTTTCTTAAAAACGAATTTCAATACTTTTTTACAATTTCCAGGACTATGGGTTGAAGTAATTTATACCCTTTTTTAATTTCTATTAAATTTTTTAATGAAATAATTCCATCGATTTCCAAAAAAGGTACATTATGACCATTTCGACAAAGTAAGGTAAGAATTCTTTTTCCTTATAAGGTGAGTGAAACTATTTTCCTCCATTATAACACTTTGAAATATTCCCTAAAAATTTTATTATAATTTTTTGAAAATAAATGTTTTATTTTATTAATATTCTAATTTCAAATTATTTCAAATTATAAAGTGATGTATCACACAAATATTTTTAGATTGATTTCATCTATATCAACATCTTTTGTTGTATTTTACTATTGTTTTAGGATGACTTATTATGATACAATCTTCTGAATTGTGTTGAATGGTCTGTGATATGTTTGACTCTAGATGTTCTATTTTTATACAATTCATGGTTTATTGTTAACGTATAAACATTTCATATGCTATTTTTAATACGAATATTTATGTTATCTTTCAACCCTTTCATATGTGAAATGTTTTGGACGTTGTATGTGAATTGAGCGGCCCGCTATATCCCCTCGATGCGTCGATTGGTCTCATGATAAAAGCTAGTGTTATGGAACAAGGTCTTGAAAAAATATTTATTTTTAGTCTTTACATATGTCCTTGAAAATGTGGTTATGATGTCTGGAATTATGCATTCCATTATTTTTAAATTAGCTATGGATATTACATGTGATTGTGTGATTAGTAGAATATCCATGTGAATAAGAAAATGTAGGTATGTAATTTATCTTTTCCTTATAATGCTTCAGTTTATGTTTAAAATTCATGTGTTTTAGTCATAATCATTTCCTTATATGTTTATTATTATTTATGATAGTTTTTGCAATATTGTTGTCCTTACTGGGCAAGTAAGCTCACCCCATTCTTATGTTTTATTTTTACCAGAATGCAAAAATGTATATTATGATTGACCAAAAAGATTAAGCTAAAAAATATGAGTGTGTCAAAAGGATTCACAAATTTTTTTTATTCCATTTAATAATGTAATGTAAAACTTATGTATGTATCTAGTACATCCAAAGGTACTAAAATAACTATTATTTCGAGACATAATCTCTTATGATCATGCCAATGTTTTTTAATAATGCACCAATATTGGTTATCTATGATCAGGGAATTACATAACTTCATAGAGAAATTTTTCATACTCACATTGGTTGAATTGGACACTATTTCATTCATGTATTTTCATGCCCTAGATATAACAAATATAAATTTCCATCAAAAGTAAATCGCTCTCAGTATTACAAATCAACCCTTGATTTTGTACAAATGTATAGAGAATGATGAATCTTATTTTGAACTAATATATTAAGAATGGATATTATTTAATTATTTCCAATAAAATATTTTTCAAATGATTAATTATATGGATAGAATCATCATTGAATACTTTCCCATTATGGGGAAATATGTTAATGTGTTTCCAGATCAGTTTCTGAGTCTTCTTCCAAGATGAGAGATTGAGTTTTCAATTGAGATTATAAATTGAGAATTTCCATTATCCAAGACTCTATATAGAATATATATTATTGAAAATGAAGACCTTAATAAAAAACTATAGGTGAATTTGTTTAAAAGGTACACATGACCAAGTGATTCAGCATGAGGTGCACCAATCAACTTCTTCAAAAAATAAGGAAGGGTTAATGTACCTTTTTATCGAATATCATTATCTCAATAAGATCACAATAATGAAAAAACATCATATTTCACATATTAATGAAATTTTTGATCAGCTACATAGATCACAACAATTATCCAAGGTGGATCATTAGTTGGGATATTATCAATTAATGGTGAATGTAAAATATATCTCAAAAACAAATTTTTTATATAAGGTATAGGCTATATGAGTTCATAATAATTCCTTCCAGACTCACTAATGCTAAAAAAATATTCATGTATATAATGAATATTGTCTTTAGAGATTACCTTGAAAAATATTTGGTAGTATTTATTTATTATTTTCTAATATATTCAAAAATCAAGTAGGAGCATAAGGAGCATTTGAGTATTGTGCGAAAGACACTGTGAAAGGAGGATCATTATTCCTAGTACATTGAATTTGATTTCTTGATTAAGTATTTCTCTTTCATGAGGCATATCATCACATGAAATGAGATATCTATGGACCCTTAAAAAAATAAAAGCAATTGATAGATAGTTGAGACCAACATCTTTGATATATATTTTATGTTTCCTCAGTTTATCTGGGTATTATTGCTAATTTGTGAGAAATGCATCACAATTTTCAAACCCTCCTATCAAGAAAACATGAAATGGAGTGAAGGTTCCTTATTAAAAAATTTAAATACAGAATAAAGGAGTTAAAAAATATGCTTTTCACTTCACCTGTACTCAAACAAAGCAGTTGTAAAAAAAATTTCATTATATTTAGTTGTTATTCATTGTTGGGCTTGTGATTAGTGTAAATACATAATAAAAAAGTGATACCATATACTTTAAGTTAGTTGAAATATCTTTAATAGAACTACCAAACACTTAAACTATAGTTGGATGGAATGATCATCAGTTTGAAAATATTACAAAATTAACTTTTGGGGGAGAAGTTTGAAATGTATATGGATTAAAAAATCCTCATGAAAATATTCACATAAAAATGTTAAATATGAACCAAAGAAGATAATTATAGATGATCTGGGACTATGAATACTCAATCCCCTACCATCATGGGAAAGAGAATAATGTGACAGATGCTCTATGTAGAAAGGATCTATAAATTCTGTCATTGAGACGGATTGAGAGGGATCCAATCTTATATGATAAGGAAAATATAGTCCTGGGAATCAAAAAGGAAGGAACATCATCAATCATTTCACAAACGATTTCTCACCCATCCCTTATGAGAAAAATAAAGGATGCATATAGAAAATTTATGTTAATTTATAAGGAAGTGGAATCTATAAGAAAATGTAAATCCTATGAGTTCAATTTTAATGAAGAAGGAGTAGTAGGTCATGGGTCAGGAATATGTGTACCATCAATTCACAATCTAAAAAGTTGTTTTTGGATGATGCACATAGTTCGACCTTCTCTACACATCCTGAAAGCATGAAGATGTATTCAGATCTCTGGGGGAACTATTTTTTGGAAAATATGAATAAGTATATCACAGAATACATTTTAATAAAAATTCTATGTCATAAATTCAAGCTAGAAAATAAAAAATTCCCTGATGATGATGCAACCACTTCCCATACAAATATGGATGTGGGAAAACATCACCTTTGAATTTCAAACTATTAATCCTAATACATCAATAAGTAATAATGCTATCTAGTGCTCAATGGATTATCTTACAAGGAATTCACACATAATTATTATTTGAGAGGACTTATCACTCAATCAACAAGAAAGGATATACATTAGATATGTGGTTAGGCTCCATAGAACCCCACTATCAATTATATCTGATCGAGATAAAATATTTACCTCCACATTCTAAAAGAAACATTAGAATGCTATGAATATTGGGTTCTACTACAGTATCAGTTGTCATCCTCAAACTAATGGCCAGTCTGAGTGGACTATCCAGACACTTTACAAAATGTTGGTTTCCTTCTTAATTGACTCCAATGTATGATGGGACCAACATATACCTATAGTCGTGTTCTATTGCAACAAAATTTTCTAATAAATAATTGAAATGGCTCCCATGAAGCCCTTTATGGGAGGAGGTGGAGAACACATGCACATTGGGATGTAGCTAGGGAATGAAAACTAGTATATCTTGAAATGCTCAAGGAAATGGTGGAAAAGGTTAACAACATTTAGTAGCACATCAAGGATGATAAGTGTCAAAGAATGTTCTATGATGACAGCCATCAACAAGACCTAGAATTTGATGATATAGACAGAGTATTCCTCTACATATCACCATTGAAAAATGTGATGTGATATGGTTAGATTGTAAATATTAGTTGAAGATACATTGGCCCCTTTGAAAAACTCGATCACATCGAATTTCTGGGCTATCAAAAAGAACTTCCACCTAACATGTCTCAAGTATATAATATATTACATATATCGCTCTTGATGAAGTACATAGAGGACACCTAAAATGTAATAAATCCAACATTATTACCATTATATAATGATGTTTCCTATGAATATTAATCGGTGATAATGTTAGATCATAGAGGTAATTCTCTATGGAATAAGACAATGCGCCTTTTCAAAGTACCGTAGAGAAACCAAATGTTTGAATACACAATGTGGGTACTAGAGGAGGTGATGAATCAAAGTTACCATCATCTATTTTAGTGTGTGAAATTAAAATTTTGAGGCATAATTTTTTAATGTGGTGAATATTATAATGAACAAAACTATTATACATAAAATTCCCCATGTAATTTAATTAAATTTATAATTACGATTTTGGATATAGAAAAAACCTATACATGATTAGTGTTATTATATCCCATCTATTTTGAAATATCAGTATACATATTGACCCTTGATAATATAGTCATTGAACAGTGATCATATGATTATTTTAAATTTAGGTTTTTAAGAAATCCAATTGACCAAGAAAATGGATTGTATAGACTCAACCAGTAGGATCATACCCTATGAATTCCATTTATAAATTATTTTGAGGGAGATAGAATCACTAGGATTTCACCATAATAAATTCCATGTTGAGATCCTTCTATATAGGCATGATCAAATCTTTTTACATGTGATGTTTATTCACATTTAGATCACAGCACGAACCATGTACAACGAACAACCAAAGGAAAGTCTAACAATCACCCACCTTAGTCTTATGGAAATCATTGGTGTATTAAAGTGATATGTATCAAGACAATATCAATAAGAGTATGTATAATAGTTTTTTTTAAATAATGGACATATTTTCATACTATTTGTGTTCTTTTATAAATGTTTTTTATTTTGATTGAGTAAAAAACAAATTATATTTTTGGGTAAAATTCAAATTCAATTATGGAATTTATTTTAATGAATTGTGTGATTTTTGAAATAAATTATATATTAATAAAATATTATTATTAAATAATTATAATTAAATATTAATAGTCATATAATTTTTATAATGTCAAATTTACTTTTTATGACTGTTCAAAAACTTGTATTGTCAAAAAACCCATATATTATCAATAATTATTAACAATTATTTAAAAAGTGAATATTTAAATATTTAATAAAAATAAATTTCTAAAATAAATATTTTTTTGAATTATAATGTCGATATTATACAAAGGTGAAATATTTATTTTTTTCTGAGATAGTCAAATTTCCATGTAAAATTTTTTAACCTTGTAAATACAAGGTGTTTATTATTACATAATAATGACAAAAGGCTGAGTTAATAAATAATATAAATGGGATAAATGACCAAAAATTAATTTACCTTTAAAATAAATATATTTTTTTATTTGATTAATTTTATAACACCTTTATTAATCCTCTAAGACTAATATTATATTTTATGGTTTTAAAATCATTTCATTAAGAGTATGAATCAACTCCACATAATGAGGGGTCATGTTTTATTATGTTAGGATCTTGGAGTAATAAAATAATAATAACCACTACCATGTTTCAGAAACCATGGGAAACCCCAAGTGAAGGATTTTGTTTTTGATTATTTTGTTATATAGAGTCCTAAACCTATGTTTGAGAATTATAAAATTAATCCATGCACTTTTAAAATATAAAACCACATATGATCCAATTTAAATTCAATAAAAATACATGGAAACATCATTATTCTAACCACACCTATCTATATTACTCTGAAGGTACCCCCAGGTTCTCAAGATGGTCCTCCAAAATATTTGGATACATAAACTCATGAAAGATATTTCTCTCCTCTCATTTCCATTAAAGCTCCTCATTAATGTTAGGCTTGTTAGTTTAAATTGGAGGTTTTTGGGTATGTTTTTATAAAACCCCATAATGTAATTTTGATATCCATATCATGATAAAATTATTTCACTCTCATCAATACCTCACATTATCCTCTTTGTACATCTCTTACCATACAAAATTTAAGTAAGAGATACCCACTTTATCCTCTTTATTTATGTGGTTTTATTATCTTATGAATTCTTTTTATCATTTAGAATGTATGGATATGTAGTTACATGTCCCTATTACTACAATTGTTTTATAAAAAACACTATATCACTATTACTCTCTGATAATCTGGTTTTATGAGTTTTTATGAGACAAGGTTTTTCTGCTATAATTTCACCGTGATTTTCTATTCCAAAACATTTTTTTAGTGAATACCATACTGTTTTCATATTATGGGTATTAAATTTATTCTGTTTTAATTATTTTATGTCATATATACATGTTTTTATTCCACATTCCATTATATTGGAATAAAATATGATGATGAATGAGACCATTTTGTATGATCTATCTGTCACACATAGACATGAGAATGCAATGAATGTGTTGGACGCATCGAGAAATATATTTCTCTTCAATGCATTGGGTAATGTTTAGTCTCAGGTGGAATAATATTGGTATAGGGATTGAACAAGCTTCCTTTATAGTACATTTTATACCATCATGTATTCAAAGTTATCCTTGACCTATTTTTATGATGCAATATTTGATTCTCTTCCTTTATTTCACATGTTTCATTTATTATTTTCATTCTATATCATGCCTCTTGTTTTTATTTTTTATTATTACTCATTTATAGCTATTTTCTAAAATGTATTAGTTTAAACATGTTATTCCTTATTTATTCCCTTACTAGATTTATATCTAATTAAATTATTATTTATATCTCCAGGTTAACCTTGATAGTTTTTAGTTTTATGGAATATTCTTATTAGGTTTATGAATTTTTTAATAAAGATGATTTATTTTATATTTTAAATTGTTATGTAATGTACGTAATTCAAAAATACACTATACTTATTGATCTTATAGGTTATGTTAAATTATATATAATGTAATAAATCATGTATTAATGTAAAATAAATATAATGGTTTTTATAATATATAATTTGGAAAATTATAAGAATCATTTTTAGAGAAAATATTTTTGTAAGGAAAATGGATTTCATTCAATGAAAGAGATAAATAAGTGTTTTATTAAAAACATTAATTTGATATCATCAATAAATATTAAGGTAATGATATCACAAGACATTTATTCCCCATAAATAACAATAATTTCCAATGGAACCCGAGATGAGGAAGCATCCCTTCCATGTGTTAGTGATGTCCAATAGGCCAGACCCCACTTTATCCATGCAACCAGCCTTCTCTCCATTCACATATCCATATTCTCTCCCAGATTTCCCTATATTTCCCATGTCTCATAATCCCATGCACATCATTGAGGGGTTAAATTTCATTAGATATCTCTACATTAGTTCATAGAAGAATCATATCTTAATGGGTTATCTCTGGTGGCTTGTTTCGCTCATCGACGGCCTTTTCTCAATAGTTTCAATATATTCGTTAATGAAATCTGGCCTCTGTAGGAATAATTTGTAGTCAGTCTTCTAGATTCACATCACATTATCTTTTACATTTCTTTTGATGAATATCATTCAATAACCAAGTCCAAAGGGTGTCTATCCTATGATGGTTTCCACATTTTTCTTATATAGTGGATCTTTGAGATTTACAAGATTCTTGATCATCCATTGAGAGTGATTTTGTTATGTTTCTTGGGCCTTAACATTAAATTAAAAAACTCTACTATTCTCCGTATGTACGTTGATCTCATCAGAAGATTCCTTGCCTTTGATTAGCATTCAAGATCATTATTCCATCCAATTTCTCCACATATATGTGTGGAGGTGGATATCTCCAAAACTCTAGTTGATGCTATCTGGATTGGGGTATGTGATGAATTTTAGTGAATTAAATTTGTGGTTTTTGAGAACTATTTTGGATTTTGTTTTTCCAATCATCATATCTGAGATATGCATATGGATTTCCAAATGTTCTGTAGCTCGATTAGAAAAGAAAGTTGTTCTAGAGTTCTACTTTTTCAAAAAAAAATTGTTGAGTCTCCTTGGTTAAAGTTAGGGTCGTATCACCCTAATTTGATTGATTAGGTTCCCCCTCATTTTTGTTTAATTCGTTTCTAAAAATCAATTCCAAGGGATGGTGGCTTTTAATATCCCCAAATTCTATTAAATTGTTGCTTATGGGGGTGTATACAGTAAGAGTCTCTAACTGTTCAGTCTTCCCCCATTATGGCAGTGGAGAATGTGGTGGATCAGATTGTTGACATACAGAAAGAGGCAAGGATATAGTGCTTGAATCCGGAGGTACATTCTAATCCTGGTAGGGGTGGAGAGGTAGTTCATACTGATAATAGAGAAAGATTAAATGTGGATCCTTAGGAAAAGAAGGATTCTTCAGCTAGTAGGGCCAATATATATGATGAGGATTGGGTGAAGGTGTTAAGAAGGGTGTCTCCTAAGATTTCATCACCATACATTACCCTTTCTAATAGCATTGGATATATGGATACTTCATTCCTGGTTCTGTAAAAACCTCATGAATTGGGAATCCCGACACCATTACAAGAGGGTGATTATTACCTTTCCTATCAATTATCTATTGTGTTCATTGAGGGACCATGAGTTATATGACTTCATATTCCAAGAAGAAGAAAGGAAATGAGGGGATCTGTGACATGGGAGGTTGTATTGTGGTTAAAGGGAAGAGATAAATTTTTTGAAAAGATTATTCCTTACTTCATAATCCTATGGAATGAAGATATCCAAAAAGGGTAAAGGAGATGGAATCTATACCAAATTTTCATTACCAGAATCAAAAGAAGGGATCAATCCTGAATAGTAGCAAGGGTAATGCCCAATATGGACATATAGAGGACCAAGGGAAGGGAAATATGGTACGAAAGGATGAAGGGGGTAAAGATAAATACCATAAAATAACTAGTCATTCAATGTTATATGTTCCAGAATGGTTTTTTTAGATAAATGAACTAGAGGAGTATTTTAATAGAGTATTAGAAAGAGAGGCCTAAAAGGATGTTAACAGGGAACAAAAGAACTCAATTGACGAACAAGATCGAATTCTGGAATGACAATTCAACGATGGGAAGGCAGATTCATAAGAGTATATTTATACTAGGGATAATCCGGTCTACTATTTTGATTATTTAATCATGGAGGATCCACATATAATGGTTAAGACACTTCAATGGGATCTATATCGGGTAATTGAATGAAATATTCCTAGCCTTTATTTTAATTATACTGTGATTTCCTACTGAATTAATTGATTAGGGATATTGAACATGTGTGGTTTTTCTCTACTTCTTAAATGTTCTTTTTGAAAGAAAAAAATAATTTTCTGTCATAAATGTTAATATTGAAACGTAAAAAAACATAACCATTTGATAAAATTGAATCATAATACCCATGAAATGGAGTTCATAAAATGGATTTTTAAATTCCTATAAATTAAAGTATAAAATTCATAAAATACATTCTTGGTTATTATATGCACTACATTAGAGAAACAAATGGAAATATGGCTTGTGTCTGAGAGAAAATATAATTGAGATTTAAATCCCTTATTATAAGTCTTAACTTCCTTCACAGGCATTCAAACATTAAATATAATAATTATATGTTTATTATAAATCATTTATAGTGCCATAAATATATATATGTCTATGTGTGAGTGATTATATCAAATCATTTTTTATTAACTTACTATATTTTATTTCCTAATATTTAAAAATTCCATGTTAAAGTAATGTTTCGGGCAATCACTGCATTGTTTTTCATGTATGAATTGAATTCTTATTTTTAGTCCTATTACCTTGATCATGGTTCCATAATATATATAAATATATGAATGATATAAATATAAATATATATGTATATGTAATTATAGTGATTTATAAATGTTGTGGATAGTGAATGAAAAACACCATTCAAGAAAATGGTAGGTCATACGTACGCATGAATGTTGTTTCCATTATCACAATGGAAATAAAAAATGAAATTTAAATAATATATTAACATTAAATAATAATTTTTATGTCTTATATATGACATATTATCATTAAACACTTCCTTATTAAATTTTATTTTATTCCTGATTGAATCACTTCACTTTGTGAGGTGGGAGTGTGTTATACACATGAACAACATTACCATATTCCAAAATAATGTTAATTAAGAAGAAATATGAGATATCATTATTATATATGTATAATAATATCGAAACTATTATATATAAACATTTAATCCATAATTATATTTATCTGGGAGATGTGGAAATGGATAAAGGAATGACATCCGTTTGTGAGGTGGTAGTCTGTCATATACTTGAATGATGATTTAATAACCCATTTAATCATAGAGGATATGGTTTTAGGTAATATATTTTCAAAACAAAAATACATTATATGAAATATAATGGGGTTATTTTAACCGGTTGATTCAATAGAAATTTATGGTGGTGGATGATGAAATAATATAAAATGATGTATTAGTGATGCTACCTCTTCTTTGGACAACTTCTTTTGGTTGGAACACATCCAATTTATTGGATGGATTTATGGATCAAATAAGACTTCAATGATGATAATAGGGAAGTAAATATTTTATTTTGAGAGGTTTCATTCCATATAAATGGGTTTTTACGTTTGATGATAAGGGGAGACAGAGTAGCCTTTTATATGTGAGGTGACATTCATGCCTGCAATTTATGAAAAGAAAAAGATGTATCATCATTTATCACATTAAAAATGGTAAAGAAGGTCCATTAATTTTCCATGAAGGTATAAGGGATAAATATTTCCATTAAATTAGAGTTGAAAATTTTTTGGGTTATTTTTAACCGTTATCATTTTCGTTTAATCACCATGAATAATCATTTTTATCATAACCGTGGTAAATAATATTTTCATCATTTACTATTTATAACGGTAATAAATAAAAGTAAAATTATTTTTGTTATATATTATTTTTATTATAAATATTGAATCAATTTTTCCAATTTTAATTCATAGATTTTGAAAAATATTTTTTAAATTAATACAACAGTCTTGATGATAAAGCGGGTTCTCAATGTAAAAAATAGTCAAATGATAAAAAAAAATTATATCAAAATTAAATATGAAATAGATTCCAATAACATAAATTGGATTAATATATATATAATGAAAATATTTTTATTTTTAAAATGTCTAAAAAAATTTGAAAATTTTAAATTGTTTATAACTAATGAAATTTCATAATTAAAACAAGTATTTTCACATTTCGTCAAAAATTTTATCGTCATAGAAAATTCTCATAAATTCACCCTTATATAATTTTACCAATATTATATAAAAAAAATAAAAATTATTTTGTAAAAATAATTTCTGCAACATTCTAAACTAGTTTTAAAATACTCACACAATATCCAACAAAAATAGTTTCTAGAAAAATATAGTTTTTAGGGAAACTTTTATTTATTCTTATTTATTTTGCAGATATGATTGAATATTAATGTTAAAAATTTTATCAAATATATAAAATATAAATTTAATTAAAATCATTAACTGAAGGTTATTTTTTCATTTATTCATATAAAACATTCTTGTGCACCTAAAGATAATTTTTCAGAAAAATATTATCATAAATATGGAAATGTTTTCATTTTTCATTCATAATAAATTTGCCACAAATAAATTAATTACATATATATTGGTAAAAAATATAATCTCAACATTTATTTAACCCAATTCATACCATCCATACCAACATCTATGTGATTACTATCATACTAAATAATATTTTCTTAATAGTAAGTCATGTTTGGGTTAATCTCTCCATTCCGTGTAAGGAATGTTAATCATAGGGTTGTATGTAACCCATGGTATAAAAAGTATTTCATATAACATAAAATATAGAAAAATCAAGATTATTTTATTAATATATATTTCATTAATTCTTAATGTGTGACATACTTCCCCACTTAATATGAATTTCACCCTTAATATTCATCACCTTTTTACTAATAACTAAGTATATATATGACTCTTTACATCAAAATTACTCCCATATATCTTATACAATATTTGGTTTCATCAGAAAACAATGACCCGGTGAGTCGTCTTTTTATATAGAAATTTATTTGTCTGATCTAGAATCTCACCTGATTTTTCCTTATATGAATGATTATTCTCTAGTGGTACAACCTCCGAGTTTAAAATCTGTGATTTATTGGGTATGTACATCCTTGGGATAGGTACATAGAGCACATCAAGAACCTTAGTGAGTATTTATGGATGTTCAATCCAATGGGATACCTTCCCAATATGATCAAGGATATCAAAGGGTGTGATATACATATTTCACAGAAATACTTTGTATCATAAACAAAATTTCATCTTTTTTTGTTCTTCCATCTATATCCACCTCATCTTTTAATCCCTCAAATGAAAATTATTTTTTTGTTTTTTATTACTCAATAAATAATGGATTATAAGATCCATAATTGAATTATATTTCATTCCATATATCAAATGTAATAAAATTATTGTAAGCACTAAATATCCAATATGGTTAAATCATGATATGGCGATGTAATACCGTAATCTCAAAAAAATCATACAAATTTCATGTTAAACAATTTCATAATTGGTAAACCTTACAACCCATAAATATCATTAAAATCTAATAATTTTAAGATAAGGTCACTAAATTACAAAATTAACTTATCATTAATCCCCAAAACAACATAAAGTATATCATAATTTTCACATACCAATCATGTGAATCCCTTTAACATGATTTCTCTTAAAGCAAGGTAATATACTGAATTACCATAAAAATTTATTGAAAATATAAATTCTTCATTATTCCTTAAATAAAAAAAATTATTGGATATATTCCACATTTCCGAAAAAATTGACTCCACAAATGATAACATAAACATGAAATTTAAAAACAAATAATTAATCAATCCCATGTTACTCAATTATATCCATTTTATATTATCTATATCAATCATGTTGTTATCCAGATTTAACACCAAATTTTCCTCATTGTGGTCATATTTAGGGGTATCTTCCCTTAAACAAGTTTTTATATATAATATCACCTTGTCATTAAATAACTTTTCTTGGTCCTTATTTCAATTGAAAATATTATAGAAAATATTTTAACAAAAAACTCCACATAAAATTTGAAAATATATTACAATTCATATAACAATAATTTTTATTTCAAATACATAAAGACTTAAATTAATCCATCTCATCCTTATACCCTTAACATGTCTTCATATTAATATTTATTAATACTACCATTTTCATATTTCATTTATATTCTCTATATCATCAATTGAAAAACCTTTACTCATACAACCCTGTTTATTCTGATCACACAATTTCCCCAAAGGACATAGATTTCTGTAATTCCCATACATTACTTATTTAAAACATTAAATATTCAATAATATATTTTATATAACATTATTCTCAACCATTTTTTTAACTAATGTTCTCAATTTCTATTTTTAGTTACATTATATGTTTTCAACATTTCCACACACACAAAATCTTATATTCTCCCTCAGACATTCCCTTGAGTTATTCTTACCATATTCTCAACATATAGGAAACTAAATATTATTTTTTCCATGGTATTCACTACCTAAACTCTAATTTAATTATATCCTTATATTATTTGGGAGTCCTTGTATTGGTTAAGGTGAATTTTGTTAATCATATTTTCATATAAATGATTAGGAAAAATGACAATATCTATCACTCTAGTCATTAACTTGTTTGGATATTGATTAGAAAATTTTCTATCACATTCTATGTAAACCCACATTATTCTAGTTGATGACATTGATTAAAACCAAAAATAAAATTTTTGAAAAATTAATCATAATGGAAGACCACATTGCCTCAAAACTATTTCCATAGAGGTCAAAAGTGAGACACAATATTTTAAATTTGTGACACCTTGGGATTAACCTAGGTAATACATGATAATTGTCTATTTAAATCCTCGATAATGGTATATAATGAGTTTTTTAATTTCTAAAAAATGGCTCCTGAGTGTTTTATGTGGGGTTTACAACAAGTCCCATTATTATGCACTATGTGATTATTGATTCAAGCTCAATACACACCTTTTAGAGTATTACACTTGGGTACTGATTTGGAAAATCCACATC
Source organism: Viscum album (assembly GCA_963277665.1). Taxonomy (NCBI): domain Eukaryota; kingdom Viridiplantae; phylum Streptophyta; class Magnoliopsida; order Santalales; family Viscaceae; genus Viscum; species Viscum album. The sequence continues at coordinate 1,425,015,788 of OY728151.1, forward strand.
CACTACTAGTATACAAAAAAGGATGTTAATTCCTTGAAACCAGTCACATTATCATAATAAATATCCCTACGGTTCTCACTAATTTTTTCTCTTCCAGGATTCCAAATGTTAACTATACCTATACTATGATACCAAATATCGATACACTATATTTTAATACGTAGATATTATATCATTCTAGGTCAATAATAAATGAATTAGACAAACACATACAAGATGATAGGGTTATTTTAGTGTATTTAGAGACTTGGTTGACAATAATCTAATTTGGTGAAAGATATTCGACATCTCCCATAAATATCATCCCCTTTAGTACACTTCACAAAATTCAATATGTAAAACCTTTCCCCATAACCTTTGGAAATAAAACATAAAAAGGGTTAGATGATATTTTAATATGTGTAAACATGAGACTTACTTAAGGACAAAATTCACATATAGATACAAGAGAATGATAATAAAATTTGAAAAACATACCCTACATATCAATAATCATAATCATGAGTCTTTTCATAATGAATTATTGTTCATAATACATGAATCATAAGGAAATCAAGGGGAATGAGACATTGGAGAATAAAATTAGCTTATGACTTAGAATTTTGGAATACACATAAGTATAAAAAATAATGTCCTTAGTATTAATGTCTCACTACAAAGGATATCATTGTGAAATGGGTTTACTCCCCAAACCATAAAAGTAGTTATGGTGAACTACAAATACCACCATAGTAGAGAAATGCCCTTACTGAACCAGGTTCACTCCATGTTCCAATACTATATTTCTCATGAGATAAATATCCTTACATAGTTAATCAAAAGGATATATAGGTCCCACCAATCACATAATGAAAATCATACATATGTATTCTAGACGACCATAAAAAATCATTTAATCATATCCCATGATAAGAAATGGGTTTTATAAAAACTTATTCATATCAAAATATATGGAAAATGGATATTTTACATATTCATTTAATGATTTTATAATTTCATATTTTCATCATAGCATAAAGCATGAATAAATATGTGGGTTTCCTGAAAATCTCACCTTGTTATATTAAGTGTATGATCATTTGGTTTCAAAAACATCTTGTCACTAAAATTCATTTAGATAAAAAATAAAAATGGTATCATTGGTTCATATCCCCCACAAAGCATAAGTTACATCAATGGATGTCATCTTATATGGAGAATGATTTTGAAAGGTAAATCACATGGACCATTTCTTAAGGAATAAAATATTTACTTGACAATTTCTTATTAATACTAAAAATTCATAAAATATTTTATTGAACCTTTTAATTTTATATTAAAAAGAAAATTTATAGTTGAAATATTAAAAAATAATTTAAAATATTTCCTGAGGAAAATATCATTTCCTCTTGGAATTTTTTTAATCAGAAAATATTTTTAATTAATTATCAATTAAAATAACATTAAAATAATACTAATTTTTCTTCAAATAAAATAATTTTCATGACAGTGGAAAATTATGTCCTGGTCATACATGCTAAAACAATGATTTTTTTACATTTCTAGTTTATGACACGATGGCATTGTTTATAAATTTACAAGAATATTAATTTGAAAACAAATTAAATTTTCAAACAGTAAAATTTTCATTTAAAAATAATTTTTAGAATGATAAAAAAAATATGTAAACATTTATTGAATACATATTTTTTTATGAAAAAATTTTTTGACTAAAAAATGAAAATAAGAGGATTTTTCCATAAAAACCATTTTGAACTAATGAGTTCATATAGAAAGAAAAATGAGTGTAAAAAATGTGATCTCTAGAAATATGTATATTATTATAATATTTGTTAGATTCTTGAGTGGGAGATCAAAATATTTCATCCCTGGAAGAATAATCCTAAACAATCCCGATAAATGATGATGTTGTGACATAAATTTCCCACCACATTGGTAACATGGTATCGTAATCCCCATGAAATAGATACACCAAATTAGAAATTAAAATCCCCATATTTTTATGTATGTTAATGAAAAAAATTCATTAATGTTGAGTATAAATTACACATAAAATAAATACATGGTTAAAATGAATGGTGTCTCGCAGAAAGTAAAAATGTGATTGAAATCTCATACCATAATTCTCGATTTCATTTTTACATGTCCAACCCTCATGTTTAAAAAATATAATATTTTTATAATTCTAGTATAGAACCATATATATATATACCATAACATATAATATTTATAGATGACCATTTTTACCCATTTGATAACAATTCCATTGTAATGTCAGGTTTTTGGCAATAAATGCTTTTTTCACTTGTGGGTTGATTTGTTATATTGGGTCCTCAAACATTGATCCCAGTTGCATAATATCTATAATTTTAATCATTATATAAATATTCTATATATACTGTATTTTTTTTACTTTTAGTGATCCATAAAATTTAGAGATAGAAAATTAAATACATCACTCATGGAGACAATAAGATGTGTGTACACCTGAACATTATTTCTATTTTACAAAAATAATGAGAGAATGAACGTAAAATTGTTTATTAACATTATTTAAACATTTTTATAACATATGAATCACATATTTTCCTTAAACCTACCCTTATTAACTTACATTCAATGTGTGAATAAATCTCATCGCTTTGCAAAGCGTTAGTCCAGTGTACACACTAACGACATTATCAAATTCCAATGGAATATAATGAAAGAAAAATAATAATATATAATTATTCAATAAGTATAATAGTTTCATAAATATAATATATGAATAATTTAGAAATCATTTTATCTATTCGTGGGAGTTTTTAATGGAAAAAAGAAATTTTATTGACTCGCGAGGCGGTAGTCCTCTATATACATGAATGAGGATTTCATAACCATGTTGATGGAAGTGGTGATGCTTTAAATCATTAATGTGTCCTAAAAATAGAATAATATATTAGATATACTAATGTAATTATATCATCAACGTACGGTAATTATTATAGGAGGTGGAGAAAGAAATGAAATTAAATTCTTGATTAGGGACATTACCTCTTATTTAGAGAACTTCTTTTGGTTATCACCAAAAGGATTCATAGAATTTATTTATGGCCAATATATGGATAATAATAAGAGATTATGATTTTTAGGATGTGATTTGGTCAGTTAATTTCCAGTGAAAATAGTATGGAAATTGTAAAGAGAAGAACAATGTTGATGGACATTTATACATGTGGTGAGTGGAACAATTATAATTTCTAAAAAGGAAAGGTGTATCCATGGTTTTCACATTCTCCAGGGATCCAAAATGGCCCATTATCAATCCTAGAATTGAATATCTCAAAATATATCCATAATTTGTTTTTTGGACTAGTTTTGGTTCATTTTTAACCCATATCTATTTAGTTTAACTCATGGTAAATTTTTTTTACCTCAAATGAGTTAAATAATTTTTTCTGCATTTAATATTCATAATTGTCAAAACTTTTGTTTACAATACTAGATAATATAAATTATTTTTATAAAAAATATAGAATCCTTTTTTCTAAATTCCATTAATATAATTTGAAAATTTTAATTTAAAATTAATATCATAGACATGATTAGAAAAAATATTTTCATATATAAAAATGATCACAAGATTAAAAAGTATTTATATCAAAACTAAATATTAAATTAAATAAAATGATATAAATTGTATTAATATATATTTAATTAAAATAATAATAATTTTAAAACCATATTTAAAAAACTATTATTTTATAAAAATATTTAAATGAAATGAAAATTCTTAATTAAAATAATTATTTCTCACTATTCATCGAAAAATGTATCACTTATGAAAATATAAAAATATTTACCATTTGAAAATTTTAACATTACTATTTTAAAAAAATACATTATTTTTTAAAAAAATTTAAAAGTCTCAAAAATCCTTTTTTAAATATTTTTTCAAAAGGTGAAAATATACCATTTTAGATAATTATAGTTTAAAAGTAATAGATTTTATATATTCCTATATTTTTGTATAAGAAACTAAAATGAATGTTAAATATGTTATTGAAAATGAAATATATAAATTTCATTAAAATTATTCACCAAATGTGATTTGTTTAATTTTTTGGTATAAAACATATTTTTACATATAAGAATTGTTTTTTCATAAAAATAAATCCTTTATTAACACATGGTTTGTATTTTAATTCATAATTAATTTGTCACCATATAATTAATTGCATATACATGTGTAAACAATATAATTTGCTAATTTTTTTAATCATATTCATACACTTTAATCCAATGGCTAGGTGATAAAATTCTTATTAAATAAAAATTTATTAATTGTAAGTCACATTAAATTTACACTCAGTGTTGTGTATAATGAAATATAATCAAGGTGTTACATGTAGCACATATTAACCTCAGTTTTGTGCATAAGTAAAAATATTGAAAATATAAAATTAAATTTTTAATGAATATATATTTCAAAAAATGTGAAGGTGTTTCAAAATCCTACCCTACTATTTTCATCACAACATACCCAACTATTGTAGCCAATAGTGTATATACCGAGTGTAAAAAAGGATTCAACATATAACAATTCTTTATAATGTAAACCTGAATATTCCTGTACACTATCACTAATTCAAATCTCCATAAAAGATAGTATCTAAAAAACCATCCATTGAATCATCTATTTTAAAATATAGGGTAGTATATTATATAAAATTGATATTTTAAAATATCCACATTATGGTCTCATAGTTCACCATTCCTGGGTACTCTAATAGTTTTATAACAAATCATATTGCATGAGTGATACCATGTCTTAGACACACCCCGTTGTATATCAGAAATCCTTCAATAAATTAATATTGAACTTTCTCCACGTACTTTTCCTCTTTTTCCATCAGAGGATACTTATCCTTTGAGAGTTTGATATTTATTTTAGGGGATTACTTACAGTAATACACTCACTATTACAAAATCTTTTTATTATATTCTTGATATAGTTTGACTAATAAAGAAATAACATTCCTGTTCTCATGTCTCATTCAATAATTATCCTCAATATTTATTTAGAAGAACCAAGATATTATATCTGGAAACATCTAAAAAATTAACAATTCAACTCCACTAACCACACCATCATAGTTCTATCCATGAGTAATACCATAACATAGGGAATATAAAATTTAAAACATGTATCATCATATAGACTAAGGTATAATATTGGTGAATATTTTTTAATAGAATCTATATTTTGATGATAAATCATCAGTACTATGATCCAAATATAATACGTGAACAATAACATAACACATGAACCTTTCTAAATTTATACTAGACCTCATAGAAGTACCCTTAGTTGGATATGTTTTGAGATTTGGTAGAGTTCGATTGTGGGGATTTGGAGGGTTTGGATTTAGAGATTTAAAGGAGGACTGAACTTGTAGTTAGAAAAGGTATTTTCATTTAACCAGATTATTGGTGAGGGACCACAAGCCAATTGATGGGTTGACTAATAGCTATGACTACCTACAAGTCACACCAGTTAGAGGGTGAGCTAGTATCAACAAGTTTGTTGGACATCAGTTAACAGGTTTCCACCTTGATGGCTTTTAAATAAGGGAATCCCAGACAATTTCACTCAAGGAAACCCCTTATTGATCGCACATCGGATTTTAATCCACATTTCTCCATGTAGTATCCCCTCATTATTCCCCCTTTATTTTCATAAATAATTATTACCTCCTTTTATTCATTGATATTTAGAGTTTTATTGGTTGATATTCAATGTTAGAGGTAAGGAAATGAATTTATTTCCTTCCATTCTTCATTTAATTCACTATCTATCAATTTCCATCTATTTATATCAAATATTACTAATTTATAATGAATTTTTATGCATCAAATAATATTTTATATTTTAGATCAATCTAAAGAATTAAATCAGATGAGTGGATGTCCAAGAGGCTTTGGTTGGTGGGACCTAAATAGATCCCATGGTCAAGCATCATTTCTTATGGGTTGTGTGGTGCAATCATGTAATATTTTCTATACATTTAACTAATTTTATTGAAAGTAATAGTTATATAATTGACTTAGTTAATCTATGTTTATAATTTTTTAGTGGAATCAAATAGTCATAGATCCCAAAAGGATGCCTTGGTTAAGGGTTCCAATAGGAATTAGCTATTTTCTATTTTTGAAATTATATTGCATATTAGAAAGTAGAAATGGCGATATAGAATGTTAATGTTGTGCTTTAGAATCCCATATTTATGTGGTTTGGTAAAAGAGTGTTTTGTTATAAACCTTTTATTTTTTTTCTAAATGTCAAATCGAGGTAAGTGATTTCAAATTGATTTGTGTAATGAAATAGTAAATTTATATCCTCTATCTTAATTTTATATTTCTTGTCATTGGGTTTTAGAAAAAATGAGAATGAAGATTCCAAATGACTTATAGTGTTTATAATTTGAACCTTCATGTGTCTAAATAAAAATGGTAGTTAATTAAATTTTAATTATATAGTAATGTTCAAATAACTCATTTTGAATTATTCTATGAAATAATAATTAAATGAGAATGTCATAGTTGATTTCATTGCATTAATTCTTGGTCATAGTGAAATTTATTGATTAAATTGGTACAAAATCATATGTAATCATCAATTAAATGGATAAGAAACTATAATGTTTGATAATTCCATGGAGGGGTGCCATAGATTTGGTATGGGAAATAATTCATGGTAATTCCAAAGACAAGTGTCATGGTTTATATATGAGACCTAATGCTTTAGAATACCTTTCAAAATATCCTTGAATTCAATAATGGGATTAATATTACATGATTAGATGGTGTGGTTACATAATAAACCATTATGGTAATTTAATTGAATTGAGTTATAGAATATTAATTGGAAAGAATTCATTAAATGAGATCCTTGAATTCATCCTTGGGAACAGTGGTCTAATATTCAATACTGTGGTTCCATTTGGATCCATGATGATGAAAAAAATAATTCAATTGTTAAAATAATAATTATTTTTAATTATAAGGATGACTTCCATGGAATTTGTATGAGATTTGGTGTTTGATAATTCAATGGTTGAGCTCTTTGGATTCAGTATGAGATATATTTATACCGATTTCTTTGGATGAGGTCTTTATATTCAAACATGAGGCTACTGATAATTAATTTATAAGTCTAGAGATATGTTCCATGGATTCTAATTGGTCTTATTTATATATTATTTTGATCATTAACTTCTAGAATTAGTTGAAGTAGCTATACAATTGGGTATTGGTTTCTAGTTAAGATTTGGTTTCCCAGTATGGTTTTTTATAGTTGGAACAATTCTGATACATTCTTAGATTCATCTGGAACTATATGATTCCTCTATAATATATATTAGTATTTATCATGAAGACCATACATTAGTGTTATTTATTTATTTTAAATTTATTTCTTTATTTATATCAATTTTGATTGAACTCATAATGATTGAGAATTCCAAGGATGAGCTCCATGATTGGGAATGGGATCTGAGGTTTGAGAATTTCAGCTCTGAGTTCTATGGATTAATTATGAGTTATATTTATTCTAAATTCCTTGAAAAATATCTTTCGATTCAAACAAGAGTCTAGCGCTAATTAATTTATAATTCCATAAAGATCACCATTGATTCTACATGGGATTATTTATATTGTATTTTGATCATTGAAATCTATAAATTTTTGAAGTATGAATACTCTTTGGTATTAGTTTTAGGTTAATACATGGTCCCCCTATATGGTTTTTTATGGTCGGAATGATATGTATACATTCTCTGATACATTTGAAAAAATGTAAATCCTCTATAACTGATTTCAGGTTTCATAATGACTCCCATGAATTTGTATTGTTTATTTATTTTCTATTTCCTAATTTATTTATAAAAATTATCATGCACCAATATCTCATACAGGATATTTACGGACACCATGTTTGGTTGTAACAATGGTTCCCCACTGACAACGCCTACACGGTGCTACAATAAGGATTTTGGGTCACGACCCTCTCGGTAATAACTGTTTACCCAAAGTCACATAGTCCCCTAACTAGGGTCCACCACATGCTCTATCATTTCATTATAATAATGATTTCCCCATAGTAAAACACATGTTATTTCTAGTTTTATTTGTCCCCCTCACACAAACCCAAGGAACCATTTATGAATTTCAGCAGTCCTAATAACTACCCTTATCCAAGAACAATTAACTATGGAGTTCAAATCAATTAGGATCTTGAAAGGAAAGTTCCCACTTCTTCAAATGGGTCATATAATTTATCATTTTATCCCTTTTACATCCTAGGCTGTGACATTCACCCCCCCCCCCCCAGAGAGAACAATATCCTCATTTTCTGAACTTGTTCTCAACCCAGGTAGCTCCACAACACTTAAGGCTAGGTCCTAGCTCTAATACCAATGTTACAATTAAGACATTATGACAGCACATACACCTCAAAATAACATGTTAATTGGGTCATATCCCACTAGTTAACACCATTTTACCTACACACATGTGTACCCCTCCCTAGGTTTGACTACTGTACTAAAATAGGTCATCTAACTAATGACTTTCCCCATAGGCCATCATGTGCTCCTTCCAGTGTTATTTTTCCCCACTCACTCACACCCTAGGAATCATCCCAGGATTTCACCCATCATTTTCACTAATATTTTCCATCCACTATTAACTATGAAGTTCAAATGTGGTAATCCCGTGAAAAGAAAGGTCCACCTTGTGGCATGAGTAATATCAATTAACATTTTAACCATTAAACAATTTGGGGTGTAACAATTGTGGTATACTAAGATTTACTCATGCCCTTATTTGGATAATTATTAGTATATGAGATTAAATCAAGGTTCAGGTATGGAATATGTATAGTTCTGTATGATTTATGAATTTTTGGGTAGCTAGGAGGGAGCATTATAGTTTGGGACTAGGCTTGGATGTTGGAAAATTTTGATTGATTTTTCATGGTTTTATATTATGGTAATTTTGGTAGTGGTGTATACTATCTATTATTGATATTTTAATTCATGTGAATTAATATACTTCTTCATATTAAGTTTCTATTATATTGTATTATATGTCTTCACATGCATCATTTTTTGTTTATTGTATATTTATCGGATCATTCAATCTTATTGGTTAATTATTTCCATTGTTATTTCACTCTGATATATGGGTAATGTTTTTCCACCAAAAAATATAATACCTATGATAATAATCAGTTGAATTTAATGTAGGGGTGGCATAACTATGGTATTGTGGTAACCTAATCTTGTATATGTTCATAGTAAACCAGATAAGGGATGTCACAATGTGATATCATAGACCCAATTATTTTTACTATTTATGAAATTGATATAAGAGATAATATTTTTAAAGGTTTTGGGAATGAGAACATTCTTGGGAGTATATGGCATGTCTATGATTTAAAATCTATGTTTATAAATGATGGATTTTCCTAGAAACAATTGTAAATTTATTACATGGATCAGGTTTTGGTGTTAGAGTTTACATCCAATGATTGGAATTTTTTATTAGTGTGCATTAATGTAATTAGGGATTTATGTAAAAAAAATTGGACTAGGTTTCCATGTGTGATATTTATAGCCTATGTGGTGTTTTAGGAAAGTAATTTATATTCCTTTAGATGTTATTTGTATCATGGATTGTTTTGGGTGAAAGATAATTTAGACATCAATCATTTTGTTCACCTGGATAGTTTATAATAAGACGGTTGTTGGTGAACATTGATAGTTTTATCAACAGTTTTTAGAGTGTGGGTATACACTTTTGGTTTTGAAACAAATCTCTATTGATGATTGGTCATGTGAAATGTTTTAACACGGTGATATTCCTTGGTGATCAATGGTTAAAAGGGTTCTTTTCACTCTATGTCCCTGGATAGTGGTGGTTGAATAACTAGTGTCTTAGGAACATGTTCGTGGATTACATAAAACATGATATGTTGGAACATGAATTTGGTTTTTGTTAGTGGGTTTCATGGGAGTGTGAAACCATTGAATTTCGATGAGTCTGTGAATGAAATCATGTATTTGTGATGTACTATGTTTTTTGGATTATGGATTTGGTGGTATGGGAGTTTACCCAAATTATACATATCTTTCTTCACTCTTGTTAATATTGGTTACATTCAATTAACATTGGTTTATTAATCGATGAGTAACCATGTGTTGGATGAGGATAGATGTTAGTTTGGTGAGAGGATCATTTGTATGGTGTCCCAGTATTATCGGAGGATAAGCATGATATCCCTAAAATAAGGGAAGATATCAATGATGGGTGTAGATTTATTTCAATGATCAATTCAATATCTACCCTTGTAATGTTTTGAAAATATAATTATCACAATTCTAGATGAGTGACAAATGTGTATTGACAATAAACCTCATTTTGGATGGTCCTCGAGGAGTGTTGTTTGTGGGTCCATATAGTGGGTTTCTACAGGTTCCAATGTGTTTATTGAAGCTTTGGACACTATTTTTATAGATCTAATGGAATAAAGTTCCAATTATTTGGGTTCATTGGATTATTTCAAATAGATTAGCTTGGTGGACAGTGTTATTCATTGAGGAAGCTCAGTGATTCATAGATGCACATATGAGTGATGAACTATTATATGGTGAGTAGGTTCCATGAACTTGACTATACCCTGAGGTGTGTTCCTTTCTATATTTCATCCATAAACATTCTAGTTTCATTAGGCTTGATTTTTTTTTGGAGTATGACGGGCATCAGGAGTGGTTTAGGAGGACCAGGTCTTGGAGATTCTATTGAGAACAAAACCTAAAACTAGAAATGTTTCAGGAGGTACACCAACTATAAAATGTTATTTCTATTAGCCTTGTATGTCTCTTGGGATTACTAGCTACCCAGTGGAATCTTGTACGGTTTTCAAATATGGTAGTCCCCTAGATTTGAACTGAAATCCCAATTTCTATTCTTACTTTAGATTTTTATACCCATTTCTCCAAGTATCATCCCATCACACCTCTACCTCTCTTTTCATCTACAAGGATGATATCCCAATAACCATATTCATTTGGATATTAATTGAATGAAATTTTAATCTTGATGTAAATATATGACTATGATTCATCCCATAATTTATTTCAATCACTATTAAGCGATTTCCCACCTTTAATGTATTATATGCCCTATTTTTATGGATTTTGTCTAATTCCTCAATTTCATTCCATATTAGCTCATAATTAATGCTATAACTAGAAAATTGGAAATCAATGGGGATAATTTAGGGTGTAAATAAAATAACATTACATACATACTTCATTTTATAAGTGGTGTGTGGTCCATTCGTTATGGCATCGTTTTTATTTGACCTACTTTAATTGAATACCAAATATTTGGAATTTACTTAGTTAATCAGTCATCATAATGTGTTATTTAAAATGTATAGACTATGATCCCATGAGGATTACATAGTTAATAGGTTTCCCACGAACTGGTTATTTTTGCATTTTAAATTGAAATGGCTAGTCAATCTGAGGTTATGAAATTTTAATATTGTGTGTTGGGAAACCATATCTATATGGGTTGGTTAATTAATGTAATGTTATAAACTAATGTCTTGGAATTTAAATGGTAAATTAGGTTATGATATTTTAATATTTAAATAAATTTAAATTGACTAATTTATGACATAAGTATAAATTTAATTTTCCTTTTTTTTCTTACTTAAAGACTAATGAAAATGGTAATTCTAAGTTAATTCCATTGTATAGATTTGGAATCCTCTTGTTGTTGAATATAAATGGTAATTGAATATCTGTTATTAAATGGGTAATAAAATTGAAATTTTATAAGGAATCGTTATGAATTTTTATGTTACACAATAATGGAATGGAAATTACAATGATGAATTCCTTGCATTCTACCATGGACTTAGTGAAAATGAATGAGGTAAACTATTGTATGGTCAAATGACTACATGAATAAAGTGGAACGCATGATAAAATTAAATTTAATTATAATTCCATGTATTAGGACCATTGATTTAGAATTCAGCATAATGATTTTGAATTTCATGGATTGGTGCCATGTATTTCGTTTGAGACCTACAGTTTGAGAATGACTTGGATGATCTCCTTGGATTAAAGCTTAGTTATAGATATGTATAAGTTCATGGGATGGTTCCAAATGGATCCATGATAATTAATTTATTAACTGTATTTATAAAAAAAATTCTTAAGTATTACTTTGTTGATATCATTATATCTTTCCTTGATCCTAGACACCTATGTTGACAATGGGAAGTTCCCCATGAATCTATGATGTTGAATTAATTGAATTGAATGATAAAATTCTAGTGCATGAGAATGAAATATTTGAGTTCTATGTATTTAGTTTGAGAGATGATTCCTAAGAATATCACTTATGAGACACATGGATTAGGTTTGATAAATATGGATTTATAATTACATGGATGAGGCCCTTGGATTCATCCTCAAACATTGTGATTATTGTTTTGGAATTCCATGAAGAATATCCATTCATTTGACGTGTGATTATTTATTAGGTATTTTTATCAGTGATATATGTTACAAGATGAGGAATTTCTACAATGAGGAATTTTTTAAGGGTTTGACTTGGTCACCATGTGTGGTTATTTATAGTTAAAATAATCATGTTATGTGCTCATATACATTAGACATAATACAATTTAGGTATGACCAATCGAAGGTTTCACCACAGATTCCGATCATCTATGTTGTTTATTTCAATTGTATTTCTTGAATTATTTATTTCAATTATTCCAATACTATTATTTTTGACTAAATATTTAAGGACGCCGTTATTAGTGGCCTACAGAGTTGTAATCAAACCCTGTTCAAGAATCTAGTTGATACCCACATATACTTTTTCATTTTTGGTATGTGAGAGAGAAATCAATTAGTTATTGATGTGTTCTTTTCTACCTATGAAGAAGCATGGGAGTTGGGAACCGGTCATGGATGCGAGATATGTTTGATAGAGTGTCTTTTTCATTTATTTTAGTCATTTTTTGTTTTGGTTTATATGATCAGATGATGAGGTAATATTACATAGAAGGCATTATATAGTATTTTTTTAAATCTCATGGATTTTGAATATTTATGATCACATTCCTAATGTCTATTTGCAGGTTATTTATATGCCGTTTGCATCTTATTTCTTTATTATATCCATTTTTCACAGTAATATGTGGGTATAGTCTACTCTCCATAACACCTTAGTACCACAATACTAGTTAAAAGCCTCATACATATGAGAGTAAAGATCATGGGGTAACCACATATAGTTTTTTTATAGTTAACCGAGATAAGGACGTTACACCAAATATCTACGTTCCTACTTATTCCCATACTACATTCACTTAAGGATTCACACCAATCCCTCATTCAATTCAACTATGAATAAATTTTGTTTCTAAATATCTAATTATTACTCCAAATCTCCATGAAGAAGTTAATTCATAACATAATGTTTTTCAATATACAACTAATCTCAAAAAACACAATAAACACTATTTGAATTGTTTTGTGTTTTAAAATTAGAGATAAAATATCAGATATCTCCAATAATTATTATTATTGAAATCCCTTCACATCTAGTAATGTATTCTACAATAACTTACCATTATATACCTCCATCAAATGATAATCCAACATGATGTATTGTTCCATATTTCCTCGCAAAAGAGGTATTAGCACCCATATATGAGAAACATGTAATGAATCAAGATATTCCTTTATTACTCATACTATAGAGGTTTTCATAGACATATCACCTATGTTAGGATTTTGGGTTTCAAATAATATGTTAGAAGTGGAATGATAATAATATAATAAGACAACTACAATGGTCCCTTGATCATGGTATATCTCAATAAATTTATATGTTTTTCTCCTTAATGATATTTATCTTTTAGAGATTTACGTTAATATTTTTTCCCCATTATAATTTGGGTATATTAAACCTCAATACCTCCCATCCTAAATCATTGGATTATATTCCATGCCATAGTTCTACCTTTTAGACCTCATCCTTTATACATATTGATAGCCCCATAGGGCATCGTAAGTTCCCTACATGTCTACGACATAACAAATTTCAAAAACTCCAACTATTCTACTTGATTGATTAAAATTTAGTGTAAGGAAATTTTGAGATCGAATCCATAAATAAGGTCATTTCTTCTTCATTTGAATTTCAAAATATTTATCATATTTAATTTGAGAAAGAGGTGATAAATTTTTTTGTCTAATTGATTCAGAGAATGAAAATGAAGCAGATTGATTGATTGTTTTCTAGTTAGATTTGGAAAACGAGCTAGGGTTTTTTAATTTCACAGTTCAGGTGTAATTGGATTTAATAGGTTGATTAATTCATGATTAGTGTCATAGTCAGGATGAGGGAGATCCAATGGTCATGATATAATCTCCTCAACAATGCAATCCCCTATTTCCTTTGGTTCGGTACTTTTGGGTATCTCCAAATCTTGTTTCACCATATGCAAATTTTTATACCTTATTTCCCCTAATGTTTAAAATGGTAATCCTGTTTTTGGACAATTAGTTGCGTAATTTAAATGTTCCTTGTTTAATTGAATATAAAGGGTCATGATAAAAGAAAAAGAAATGGATTTGGTGTTTTAAATAGAAATTGTGTAGACTAACACATGAATAATCAATAGAATTAAATCCAGCATACCTTTCCCCATTTCATTAAATCACCCTAGAATAGGAGGGTTTAACCCCTCATCCTAATGATGAGAGAATAAGGGGGAAGGGGAAAAGAATATAAAACCCCAAAAGGAAAATAAATAACGAGCTTGGGGAGGAACAGTATCTTCGCTGAAGTCTTTGATCTCTAGACGAATTCAAATACTCCAAAGGTGAAACTAGGGGATCTATTTATAGGCACTAGAATGGTTATTCTCGAATATTATTACACCATGAACATGGTCGTCACGTAGTGTACTTTTGATCCACTTTTTTTGAATCTATGTGACTCATCAATGGATCATGGATAAGATTTTAGAAATTTGACCACATATTAGACGTGTACTTGGCCTATATGTCATGTGCACCTTGTCCAAATTTACACTATGTTCAAAAGAATCTTGAAAAACATATTGTCCATATATTTTATGTTTGAAAATTTTCACATCATGTATTAAAGGTAAATAACATGTAATTGTAGTTCACAATATGTTTCCTCATCTCATCTTGTTTTGGAGGCGTCCTATCTCTCAAATGATTTCACGACATGTACCCCTGGTACACGATGTTTAACAATGCTTTCCATAATTTTCATCATCATTCTTCCTACAAAATTTGGTGTCTCATTGTGATCAAATATCATGGTGTTAAGGGTCATTTCTCTCATATTTTCACCAACTTTTCATTAATTTCTAAAAAAATTATTGTACCCTACCAGAAAATATAAAACAAGTTAATTTTTCCAAAATATGGAAAGAATATTTATATAAATAAAAAAAATTAATACATTAAAACATTCTAAAATATATGAATAAAATACACTCATCACTTTGTAAAAAACATGACTCCACCACACCATTCATTAGAGTGTCCTCAGTCTTATCTATTGATTAATTTCTAGCATTATAATCTTATACCATATTTCAATCCTTCTATATGATCTCCTCATTAAATCATCCATTCCAATATCTTATATACATTCACTAAATATTATCCCAATGTATGAAACCAAATTTTTTCCACTATCAACAATAAGGTAACAAGTCTTGGACTTAGCTTCCAACTTATATGCCTCATTGTAATCGACATGGGAATATATGATGTAGCTGAAAATAGTAATGTATGTGTGGTTCACTTTCTTCGTAGACCAGTGTTACTATGATAGTTATTATGCTATAAGTTTGAAAAGACTCTAATTCAAAAGTTGAGATGCACAGTTAACTTATTTAGACTCTAATTTCAAGAAATCAGAACAAATACTCACTCTTTAAGACCTCTAATTCATAATTTGATTATCTATTCCACAACAACATTCTTCTACGATGTTTGAAACTAAATGTTTTCTATCTGGATTCTATTTTTGGTAACATAAATTCTAGAACTCCTTTAACCATTCACCTCGATTATTATATTGAAGGAGTTTCAACATAATTCTTGTCATATCATCAACCCTTGTCTCTCCATATGATGAATTTATAATAAACCTTGAATATGTGTTTTATTATATACACACAAACATTCCATATTGAATCATTGATGAAGGTAATGTAATATAGTGCACCACATGAGAAGGAACTAGCATTGGTCCCTATACATCTAAATAAATAAGAATATTCTACTAATTCATTTTTTTATTCATCCACATTGAACAAAACCTTCTAATAATTCCGATTGATGTGACCATCACATATTCCCGAATCTATTCAATAGATCATCAATAATAATGTTACATCAATGGACCATAGAAATTTCTCACCAATGTGACTAAGAATTCCATGAAACAAATTATTTATTTTAGAAGCTGTTTCTCCAAAAATAATGATACCATTCCGTACTCTGATTAGGTTTAACATTATATCTTTCATACCATATGCCACAACTATGGATCCTCATGTGATCTTCACTGCACCATCCAAAAATATGGTGAGAAACCCTACATCACCATGCTTTCAAATTAAAATTAAACTCTTTAATAGTTTTGGATATTTGATATGAAATGAAAATATAACAACAATATATTATTATTTCAAATGATCACATATAAATTGACCATTACCGCAAAAACCTCTCCATATACATGGTATAATTTTCCACGATCTCCAAAAAAAATAATTTTAGTAACATCTTTTGAATGTTGAATGAAATTATGTTCTATAATAAATTATCCACAAAAAAATTGATCTCAAGACACTTAAAACAAAAGTACCACCTTCCACATTAGATTTTTTTTTCATATAATCTAGAAGAATACAATTTTTTGTTCACCAATATCCAACAAATATCATTCCATTGATGTAGATTCATTTTACATTTCCAAGATGAAAAATAACTCGGACCACTGGGTATCCCCCAACTAATTTATATTATGTTACTTCCTCTTTCCATATACATATTTTGTTTAAGAATACATTATCATTTGAAGAACTGAATTCAAAAACAGAATATGTTGATTCCACCTTATTTTGGATATCTTCATTCAAGTTAATATAATTAATATCCTTACTGAATGAGAACTTTTTTCTACTAGAGTCTCTCACAATAGTCACCATCGCATACCATTATTCCTAAAACAATGAAAAAATAATACATTATAATACACCTTCAGTGAACTCCACTATAATAGTCTAAATATGATATTAAATCACATTGAAATAATTCTAATAATCATCAATTTCATTCCTTCCAAAATTCCCATGTTGAACAACTCCCATAACATGAAAACATTGTTTATCTTTGAGGGTTTCTCATATTTCATCTCATCATTGGTCATAAAATATATATTTATTCTGACATCAAACATGATGAATCTACATTTTTGGATTATATTATCTATAAATATCTATGTTCTATATGCTGAATCCTTTACCACTCAATATTCGTTCTCGCCATTAACTTCTTCTTGACCAATAGAAGATCAAGATCCTTCTAGTATAGGTAATTCTCTAACTATATCATCCAATATCAATACAAAATTCCCTCAAACTGATCAAGCCTCAATTTTTTTTTTCTCTTCTATCCTAATATTCTAGAAAAACTCTATCAACTTTTTATGATGATGAAGTGTAATTTCCTCACAAAATCCCGAATTCTCTTTCAAATAATCCATTTTCGATCTGTAACTAATATTTGATACCAGTTATTGAGATGGATAAATGGAGCACCACCTTATCTGATAAAAATTATTATACAGAATGTGGTATCATTTCAACAACCCAATCTCCAGACCTCATGTAAAAAAACATAGATAATAGACCATCCGGAAGAAATTCTAACTAATCAAAATATGTTTCTAAAACTGGGAATCCATACACCCTCATCCTCTCATCATTAAATAATTCGAATAACACACCTAGAAACCACTCAAAATAGAACATAAAATCCAAATTATATTAATCAAATTAATGGAATAGATGGAATCAAAATCATTCAGCTAAATTCCCAATCCACTTGAAGTAACAACTCTACAAGGTATTTAAATATGTCATTATAATAAATGATAAACAACAATAAAAAATGAAATAATCATCCCTTAATTGACCAAACTATCATGCATTCACACCCATGATATATGTATGTGACCCATCCAAAATATATAAAAAAACTACATTATTGTAATCCTGGTTGCTCCACTAACTGAACATTATGAACTGTATTCCTAATGGATATTAACTCTATAGGCATTAAACCACTCATTCAAAGGAAATCACTTCCTTAAATAAATCAATTGGTTAAACATTACATATTTTAAAGATCTTATATTATTTCCAAATTTTGGAAGTTGTCATCTTGCTTCATCATAAATATAATTTAGTCCTCACATATCTATTATTCCAAATATAATCCTTTTCTATGTTCAATGAACTTCCACCACAACATAACACAAGAAAAATGTATCAAAATAAAATTCATTTCAATTACTACCCCCACTAATCTTAAACATTTATTTTAAATCCAAGACTAATAGAATTTTTCTTACATGAAATATAGGAACACCCCTAAAATGGATATATTTTATATTCTCTATACTTCACCTTCAATAAGGATTTCATATTTGAGGAAACTAGGATAGTTATAATTTAATAAGTCTATTTTTCTAGTTTAATAAATTGATCTATTTTTAGTAATATTTTTAGAGTAAGTCATGATGTGGATGTAGAATATTAAGCCCCTTGTAGACATGATAGTGATATATTAAATATAATATTTCATGTGATCTTACATTTTCTTAAATAATGGAAAATATGAATAATGTTGTTTCAGATGGAGAAATAGAGGCTCTCATGAGATCTGGAATGTGTGTTACACCGTTGGTGTGACATAAGATTTATCAGTTTCATGTATTTGAGTTTAGTGTAGTCACTAGTGGAACAATGGTTAAAATAAACAAATATTATTTATTTAATGATTAATTTCCCCACAATATTTTCATATATAATACTTATATTTAAAATTCTATTTGGTAGCCTCCCTTGGTGTTAGATACATACCCCAATATGATCTATAAAATTTTGGGTGTACTATTGGTGAACATGATTGTGGGTGATATATTGGTATCAGGATGTCAATAAACGAAAATGAAGAATTGAGTATCTAGTGATTAAAGTAATATACCATATCAAAAATATTTTAATTGATATGTTATTGACCAAAAATTGATGCAAACCTAATGTATAGATTTTATTTTTTTGATTGTTCACCCTTTATGGTTTAATTAATGAACATGAATTTATACATTTAATAATTATTTCATTAATAATATTCATTTTATTTCATAAATTTTAATTAATAGATATATAAATTTTAATTTATTTGAAACTATTGAAAGCCTTTATCATCCATCATTAATGTTTTCAAATCCTGGCGTGGCTAACAACATATTCCCACTATTGTGTTTGTTCGATTTCATCCACCATAATATGAATCTGTATCATTTTTCTAATTGGCCACTTGTTAAACAGATTCATGACAACAAAATATATTCTGCGATTTACTATGGATTCAATATATTATTATTTTATGTTTCCAATCAGAAATTGTTGTGTGATAGAGGTGTTTTGTTGACGATATAAATCCAATAACATATCAATAACTGCAGCTTCATGAGTCAGAACATACAGAAAATTATGAGGTGTCTTGATGATGATTTCCTAAGAAAAGGGTGTCCAAAATATAATCACCAGTTATATATAGTGATTGTTCAATGTGGTTAAAATATATTCAGTTGGGATTTTTAGTAGAAGCTAAGGTGTTGGCATCGAGAGAGGTTGTTTGGGAAGATATGAAATATTTGACTAATTACAAAATATATAGTGTGATGTCATGAAAACACATTCTCTATGGAACCTTCATACAGTTGTTGGGTTTTACACAGTAGATAAATATCACACTTTCTATTGGAGACTCAGGTATCATGTGACCCATTAGGAAATAGTATTGGAATATTCCCCATAAATACCACAAACATGGACACAACTCAATTATAATACATGTGAAGAATTTACCGACACATGAATGAAAAAATACACACACCCGAGTAACCAAATAACCTCTCCCTGTAGCGTATGACACCAAAAAATACAATTATATATTTAAGAATGTGTTACGTCATCTACGGGGACATGAACATAATAAGACATGGTGATAAACCCTATGTGACCCATTGGACATGTTTTCTACATTTAGATAACATGGAACGATTATTTAGGTATGAGTTTTCCCCTCTCAATCCCTAGGGAGTGTCTTGCATCTCACCCAATAGAACATGAATCCTTTTAAAGAGTATGATATTTACAGTGTGTGTATGAGTAGGTCAGGGAACCTCTACCCTTAGGATTTAGATATATTTAGGTATTTCTCCCAAATTACAATGATAGGGATCCACTTGTTTTATAGTATATTTTCATCCATCAAAAGGGTACATATGTGAGAGGTATCTTCAACATCCAAATTATCATTTTTATTAAAAAGTGAACTTTTGTGGAAAAAAATGTGAAACTAGAAAGTATAAATAGGGTCATCTGGCCCTATTTCAGATGACAAAATCGTTAATCTCCAACATCAACATATTATATGCATCCTCCATATATAATTTCTAGGAATGTTTAGTTACCTTTTTTCGGGATCGTCTCTAATTATATCAACAAATCGATGGACCAATTTTTCCCACAACTTCACAAACTCTTCCACCGTTATCTTCTTGCTGTTAAAGCCTCTATTAATGAATAAATGTTGATTTTTGATCCAGTCTTCCAGCTCCCTATTAGTTTCCACATTAATTGGTTCACCATTCAACCTTTACGCATCCTCTTTAGAATGGTATTTCATAAAATTTAATGGGTTAGTGATCATGTAATGTTATCATATGAAATGGACCATGAATACTAGTTGATACTAATGAATGTGAGACCTAAGATGGTAGTGACATGCATCCTGTTAAGACAGATCATTCCCTTTGGTTTGAGTACCAACTATAAGAATATTTGGATTATCCTCCTTGGTATCCATCCTTCTAAAAACTGTATTTTGATTTTAATTTACATACATTCTATTGTTTTCATATTTTATGTGATTTTGGGGAGTCAAATTGGGTTTTTATATACTCACTCATGCATGGGAACTATCATCATGAATCTTGTATTATACGAACAACATTCATTTTTATGTTGTCCAAGGAGGACAGGGATAAGGTAGAGCATAGTAATTATAGAGATAGATAATGAGAGAACATTACTTTAGATACAGACATGTTTATAATTGGTTGGACCACATATCTAGTTTTTGGTCCTATATTTACCATTTTTTACTTGTTTTAACTATTTTCAAACACTAATGTGGGGTGTTAGTATTTCCGGATGGAATTTTTTAAGTAACCATATTTTTCTTTACGGCATAACTTAGTGGATTTGGATATGTGTTCATGTATAGAGGAAAATTATTCTAAGGTGTGTCATGTGTGTGATATTCCTACATGGTGATATTTTCCAACATCTAGTTTATTGATGGCAGGCATGGGGTGTCACACTTGTCTTCCTATTATCCCTGAAGGACATAGTGGGTTATGTCATGAATGGGTGGTATCAAAGGGAGAATGTTATCAGAGGATTGGAGTTAAAAGATAGTCTAGACATGATTCTTAGTTTGGGACTATAGAGAAAATGCTATGTTTTATCGAGTCCTACTCTATGGTAAATGAATCAAGAGATTATGTAATGGCCGATGTATTCATTCAAGGGGATCCTGATTACCTACTTCAAAACTCAGAACATATACATAATGATTTTTATATATATATTGGTACAAGAATAATAGAGGAATGTGTTGTGGTTTTCATGTCCATTTAATGACATATCACCAGATATTCTTATATACTATAGTGTATCTAGACATCTTCAAGATTCCTCTATTTCGAAATATTGCATGAATATCAAAGAAATTTCATTATCAATACCTACCATGATTTTAGGAAAAATTAATGGGACATAGTCATGAGATAACCTCTCTGGTGTGCTGCCACTGGTGCCTCTAACTATTTATTATCATGTTGAACCACCTCTGATGGTTCAATTGGATTCTATATTTCATGTTATGATAACATGGTATTAAAAGTGATTGAATGTGATAGACTTTTGATGATTCTTATTCATGAGTTGTAGAAGAAAATACCACCCATGTTTAGAGGTATGTTAGTCGCACAGTTCATAGATGACTAACTAAAGTCTGTTGCCCCTTTATTTTATTTTGGTTAAAACACTCATTATCATATGCTCATCATGGAGGTGATCCCTCTTTTGGGCACAACCATGTGATGGTGGAGTTGGGTGTCCTATATTCATGATAATGTAGATCTATATTAGACAGATGTTGACTATATCTTCTGAGAGTAGTGCATTCTAGAGACCTTATGGGAAGTGAAATTTCCGGATATTTTGAAGCATCTGAAGGGTATCATATTAGTCAAAAATTTCATAGTAAGGTTTATCGACTAATAACATTACTCCTAAAATAGTTTTCATGAAGGAAACATCCTATTGTAAACCATTTAGCCTATTATTTGAGAATATTTCATTGTTGGATTTTTATCCCTTTTCATTGATTCCGATATTACGGTACTAGTGTGAGCACGTTGTGTTGATATAATATAAGTTATGGGTTAGCAGGTGGATGTAGGAGTTAGTAGCTACTATGAGGATGAGTCATCAATTGTAGTAGGAAAATAATGTTCTATAGGGTCATGAAACATTAGTCATATAAATATTCCCACTCAGACTGAGGGATCATTGGCTCACGAATTTTGGAGAGGCTCCTGTGATCCATGAGAATGGTGGGGTTTCTATAATGATGTTCAAGGATATCTGAAATGGGGCGTCCCAAACAGTCGAGTTGTAATAGAGAGGCTTTCTTTAGTTAATCTATCGAGGATGTGGAAACAATATGTGAAGGGTATTCAATTAGGAGGAAAATGTGGTGTGTGAGTTGGGAGATCTGTTGGAGGTGGTTGGCCTTGTGATCCACTACCATTTCCACCATATCACAGTGGTTCATGATTAGCCTTGAGAACTGGAATTTTGTGATGTGGATTTTTACAGATAGATGATTCTTACGATCCTATGTCCCCCATGATGGATCAAGGAATATCACTATCATCTCTACTATAGTTGTAGTTTTAATTTTCCCTGACATAATCCAATTGTCCCATTCTATATTCCTTGTTTGAGACATAGATATTCTTATAGAGCCTCTAGCTTGATCCTTTCTCATATATATTCATAATGGCAGTGATTCAGAAATTACAATATTCTATAGATTGTTTGACCTGATCCACATAGGAGATAGATTTACATGGGATATCTTCAAAGATTTAATGAGAAATTATATTGTTATGATTATTATGTAATATCTCTACATAGACTGTGTTCATATTTACCCTTTCAGGTGGAGGATATATTGTGTCTAAGTAGACAGAATTATATATAACAATACTGGTGAGAAGGAAACTCAACCATTGATGTCTTGTATTAGACATGTGATTATGTTACTAATTTCTCAAAAGTAGGATAGTATCACAATTGGACCAACAGATGTTGTCAACTTTTACATGCCAATAATTGTGGAGGATTATGAGGAAATCATCCTTAAATACATGCCAGGATTACCTCCCTATCTAGAGGTTGAATTATACAAAACTAGGAAAACAGGACTACCACGATATCTAAACCAACATGTAGGATTTCCATGTTGAGATATGAGATATAATGGTGTAGTAACAGGATATGCAGAAGATGGGATTATTTATACCCAATGTGTCCCTTTGGTTTTCCCCAATGTTTTTCACTATGAATAAGGGTGAGAACATGCGGTTATTTATGTATTATCATAACATAAATCAAGCGACATTCACGAATAAGTATAACATTCAACGAATTAATGCTCTATTTAAATAACTGAATGTGGAAATCTAGTTCTTAAATATTGAAATCATGTTGGGTTATCACTTATTATAAGATCAAGAGGATGAATTTACAAAGATTGTGTTGTAATGTTCTTATGGTTTCTATGAGTATTTAGACATTCCATTCATCATGAAAAACACCCCAAAAGTTTTCATGGTACTCATAAATCCGATCATTTTGTCCATTCTAGACTATTTCATTGTAGTCATCATAGATGACATTCTCTTGTACATTTCATCATTGGGGAACCATAAAATACAATTGTTGATGGTCTAAGATGTACTCAGGGTGAACTGATATTATTGTATAATTTTAGAGTAAATGTTATGGATTAATGAGTTCCAATTCCAAGTACTTGTCATCTCTCAGGATGGACTGGAAGTTGACCGAACTAAGACCAAGGAAGTACTAGATTGGGATCATCCTGTGATTTTTTTCAGAGTTTTTATAATTAATTGGGTTGTATGTAATTTAAAAATGATTTTTCCCTAATTCATATAGTGTTGTATAACACTGATCTAACTTAAATTTAAATGGGTATCCTTAAAATCATTATGAAATTTTCATTGGTATTTTCGATAGATGATTAGAGTTTTATGAGAGCCCCGAACCTGAGACTTCCAAAATAAGGAGTTGAGTATGGGTTTTCATTTCATTCCTCCAGAGTTGGGTATGGAATTTTTTTTATTTTG
Organism: Viscum album; assembly: GCA_963277665.1. NCBI lineage: Eukaryota > Viridiplantae > Streptophyta > Magnoliopsida > Santalales > Viscaceae > Viscum > Viscum album. The sequence continues at coordinate 1,425,040,718 of OY728151.1, forward strand.
AGATAGATTCTAATTAATTAAAATTCCTAGAATATGATACCCTATTATCATAATTACAAATCCCACAACATTGACTAGGATGTAATGGTGATCACCCAAAGTACATGGTGATATAAACTTATGGGAGAGTGATTCATCAACTTATATAATAATAAGAGCCTCAAGTATATATTTTATCCTATTGATATCAACTTGAAGATGAGTTTTCTTCTTAAGTTCATGATGGACTAAAACATTGATATTTTCTATACTCAAATGAAACTGAATGAGGCTGAATATTCACTTATCAGGAAATCACACTGGTGGTTTTTTTGTGAGTATTTAGAAGAATAGGCCTCATTATTACTACCCATTATGGATAAGGGCGTAGTAGCATACCTCATGTCCATAACTGTAACCACTCCACATATATAGTTCATTAGAGAAGCACAACATAGAGATATTAATTACGAGTTCTTTCATGACCCAATATCCATATGTATTGCTTCATGTGTATAATTGAAGGTAGGGAGTGATTCATTTTATTGAAGAATGATTGATAATATAAGTCATAGTATTGGATGAGGTGTTCAGAGAGTATCATACAACCCCTATTCAGGGTATATAAATGACTGAAAAAGATATAATAGGACCTTCAGTGTCAGTTGTTTCCTTTAAATGAAGTGGAGTATTACTAGTTTTTTCCCTCAATTCCCCTGCTTTAAAAAGGTTATGTATGAGAACTATGTTACAACATTTATTTCCAATAACTTTTGAGGTTATAGAGTGGATATGAGATGGTATCTTCCTGGATTTCCATATGTTACTTCCATAAACTTTTATATGTCACACCACTATCTAGTATTACATAGCCCGACTCCATAGGTAATCCCACATCATATCTATCTAAGAAAATACTTCTATTCAGTGATTTATATGTTCCTATAATAAAAAGTTAATTTGAAATCATGGGGTTACATAGAAAATTATTTGAAAATATGATCTCTCATTATGTTCTGATTATATAGATGATTATAGGATGCTTTAAGAACATTTTTTAGATGATAATAACACCCCCAATCTGATAACAATATAGATCAGATCATTACAGTCCTCGAAAACATGTTGTGATATTTGGTGTTATATTTATTCCAAATTAGGGAGGACCATCTACCCTTGGTGAAGTTTTCATTCAAAAATAGCTAACATTCAACCCGTGGTATGGAACCATTCGAGGGGTTATATTGGAGAAAACAGAAGTCATTATGGTTCTATAAGGAGATATGATAGTTATAAATTATATACATAGAGTTAGTGTGAGAAATTAAAGATAAGGTGAAGATCATCCAAGAGTGTATAAGGACTTCAAGTGATTTCAAAATCCGAATTATGAATAAAAAAATTGGGATTTATAGTTCCATGATTGAGACCATGTGTTCTTAAAGGAATCATATTTCCAAGGATTATAGAGAATTTTTCAAGGAGAAATCTTTTTTATAAGGATCATTGGTCATTTCAAAATATTTCCTATGGTTATTAAGGTTTTATTCCACATATTTATACCATCATAGTTAGATTGAATTCATGAAATAATTTATGTATCATAGTTAATGAAATATGTTCATGGACTTTCTCACATAATTGATTTGAGTGAGCCGGATATTGATGTTGGATGTAAAATTTAAGAGTATCCTTTTTTGGTTGAGGATCAGTAAGAAAAAAAACCTCCCTGAACATTAAATTCCAATGGTTTTTATTTCATGGATTTTTGGGAAACTCTGTGAGTCCTGATAGGAGCTTGAGAACCAAATTCAAGCATAGTACCCCCACTTATTGGAATATTTTTTTTGATTTCTAGGGAATGTCCCTGATGGCATCAGAATGAATTGACATTGTTTTTTTAATACATTGATATATATTTAACAATATTTTTATAATATGGAATGGAGTCAACACTGAATTTTTGGCCCCTTGGAGCCATGATTGTGACATATTAAAAAATTTAAATATAATAATTCCCATGAAAGTGATTTTTAAGAATTAATATAATATATCCCAAATAGTGTATCATAGGGAAAAAGTGATGCAATAATTAAATAGATAATTCATGTTATATCCAAGGAATAAAAAATATATTTTATAGCTTTAGGTGGTTTGGTTTTGAGAGGTCAATACTTAAACATTGGGTAAAATAAATAAATACAATGTATTAATTTATTTATTCCCACAAAAATGTTTTAACTCAACAAAAATTTCTATTTAGATGCCTCTTTGGTGGATTCCATAGTGTTAGCCATATATCCCTATTAGATTGAGAGGACTATGTAAGCTTTGGTAGGGAACATTTTATGGGTAATCTCTTAATCAAGAATTGACGATGGTTGAACATGGATAATTAAGAAGAATGTGACGAATGTATGAATAACTCATCAATGGAATTGATGGAGATGTGTTTTTCACATATGATAAATACAAACCAGTAGTGTGCTTTTATTTTGTAGATTTATTCCATGTTCCTTAATCTAGTTATTATCATTAATTCAATCATTGGACAATTAATTCATGTGTCATCATTCATTTATTCTTTAATATTCAGTTTCTTGAATTTTGAATCATAAATTTATTTTAATCCCCAATTACCCCAAATCATATATTGATGAAAGTTTCCACGCCTAACTCAACCGAAATTGAATAATCACCTCTATGTTACTTGGTTATCTCCCTTAACTAATTATGTGTTCATCATTTGTGTTCAATGACTGGTGGTTCACCCGATTATATGAACCAAAAATAATTGTGTGATTAACCATCAGTTCCATAGGTAGTTTCTTGTGTTTGTAATTGAGGATTTTTGTGTGTTGGAGGAGTTTTGCTGGAAATAAATATTTGATGATGGATATAGGATATTGGTGCCATGTTCCAAATCTGGTGGGAACATTGGAGGTTTGCCTTTTATGGTTTTCCAAGGAATGGGCAGGTATATTCCAATAATCAGTGATGGAGAGGTTCTGATCAATTTGGTTACGAGTGTTTCAAATAGGATATGGGGTTGAAGAGTATTTTATGATGTATTACGTGGAGTCGTCTTGAGAAAAATAATTTCTGGAAAATTACCATATACCCATAATGTAGTTCTGAAGAACAGAAATGATGTTTAACCCATCATGGAATACACAATTTTAAATAAAAGATAAATGTCACATGAAATTATTTGAATAGACATTACATGTTCCCCCATTGGAAATGTTCCTTGAAGTGTACCTCTCATCCAAAAAAGTCAAAGATGCATACATGAGAGAAGTACTGGTTCATGGGTAAAGTACAAGGGTATGTAGAGATACACATGCTTGAGTAATCAATGGACAAATATATGTTGTTCATGACACAAAAATTCCATGAATATGTATAAGAACATGAAATATGATCAAATTGAACATGGGAATAATGGGACATAGTGTGACATAGAGTGTGACCTATTTAACACGTCATGTACATTCAGAGAACTTGGAAAACTTGGTTTAGGTGTTGTATTTCCCACATAAATCCCTAAGGAGATTATTGTATCTCTCTCAAAAGGATATAAATCCTACAAATAATTGAAATCACTCCAATTTTTGTATGAACAAGGAGGGATCCTATACCTATGTTATTATAAAAAATTCAGGAATTTAACCCACATTATTGGGGAAGGGATCTTTTATTTAATAATAATAAGTTAAATGATATATACTTCAAAAATATGATAGTGATTCCCCACTTTTTCTTGTTATTTTATCCACATTCATTAGGTTTAGATCATCCAACATTAATACAAAAATGACTCTAAGGAATGCTTGAGATTACTAAAATCACAAGCCATGAAGGAATTTACATGTGGCTATTTTAGACCTTTCTTTATCCGAGTCTTAAGTACCACTGATTTTCATATCTTGGTTATACTACAAGTGATCATTACTTATGCACTTCTTCAATTGGGATATTATTTGACATACTATCTATTTATGATTTTTGATTGATGATCTAAGGGTTTCCTAATTGGGTTTTATATAGTCACCCCTATATGGCCTCTCCCCTGACATGTCATGTCTTATATAGATGATAATAATTTTCATGTTCTCCTGGGAGGACCATGAATAGAGCATAGGGATGGTGGGGATTTCTACCCATTGGATTTACCTTCTTGATGTAGTATGATGGACCTTATATCTTGTTATTAGGCCAATAATTTATCATTTTTTACTTTTTCTACCATTTCTTGTACTATGATTTGAGGTGATAGTAGTTCATGAATTCATTTTTGGCTTCCAATTATATTGTTTACTATATGAAATATTAGATAAGGATATGTGAGTATATGTACAGGTACATTTGGATGATGCATCCCTTGTATGTGATATGAATACTCATCACTATTCTCCAACCCATGTCCAATTTGAGGAGGGATTGGGGTCACACATAGCTTACTATCATCCATTAAGACCCATGTCGGATTGGTGGTGGAATCAAATACCACTTGAAAATCCCAAGTTAGTTGATATACCATTGATGATGAGAGTATGGATTAATCAGTGGAAGAGATTTAAAAATTTCATTTTGAAATTTTCTTCTATGAATTTTTATTGTCTTATTACACTCTATTCTAAACATTCTCTAACTCATAAGCTAGTAGTAATTTAAAATACGAGGAACACAAATTCAATTACAGATGTTGGCCTTAATGTGTGTACCTACTATTTTTTTATTTTCATTCTTACAATGAAATTTACTTTATCACTAATTAGTTAATATTGATTACAATTGTGAGTGTGAAGGTTTCATAAACTCTATATTCAACAAATATTATACGAAATTATCATTATTAACCTCAGTACTGTTATTATATTATTCTGAAATATAATAGTTTAGTTTAGATTATATTTATGCCACTAGTCTTCAAAAAATATAAATTTTATCATGGATATGAATAAGATATTCAATGACTTGTTGAATATATGAGAATAAAATAATAATATATTATTCTTATATATAGGTATTCTACTACATAAAAAAATATTATTGTGTCATTCAAGTCATATTTCCACCTCATCCTTGTAGAAAACATGACGTATGCATGATAGAAAAAAACACACACAAGTATTTTTTTCTTATCCAAATAAAAACATGAAAACGGTAATCAATAGATTCTTTTAAATATAAATAGATGATCAAATTTATTATGGAACCAATCAATATTCTATTTTCATTCTTATTTCCTCTACATAACATCTCTATAACCTTACCCGTTTTAAAATTTTTAAAAATTTCACTTTACCGAGTTTAAATTTTTCTTTTTGATATTCATATAATTATATGTATAGAATTTCTATATTCTAAAATTTAAAATCACCATATATTTTTTATGTAAGATATTTTATTTAATTACCATTTAAATCCAAATCAAATATATCTCCATTTAAATATCCCTTGATACTTAGAATAATTCATTAAAAATCAATGGTAGAAATAGATCCTGAAAAAAATCTATGATATTCTAGAATTTGATGTACATAAAATAATAACTTGACTTAAATCATCATAAAACTAAAAATTTATATAATATATAAAAATTATGTTAGAATTATACCATTTTATGACTACCTTCCATGTACAAAAATATCTTACACAATTAAACTAGATTACATATGTATTGTATAAGGGTTTTCCAATTTTCCAAATTTATCTATGATGTTTCTTATGTATGATCCGAATAATCATAAATATATTATTTAACACTCAATAATTTTCCAGAACATTTCATATGTAACATAAATTTATTTACAAATTCTCAAAAAACCTGTATCATCAACATCTCAGGTCTGCTCAAAAATATCTGACATATTGTAAATGTCTTATTTATGCTCAAAGTTTTATTATATATTTCATAAAATCTATGAAACTTCCACATTTAAACAATAAACATAGGATCATTTCATATGAACCATTAAATATCATACAAATTCTGAAAACAACAATAGTTATATAATTTTTATTTAACATAAAAAAATAATTTACATACACACTGATTTACTAATCCATTGACAATATTATACTTGAACTCAAATAAATTTACTAAATTAATATTCAATAAAATCATATATATGCATGCAAGATCTTTTTATGTTAAATTTCCAAATATCATAGAATTTATCTCTTGTATCACCCTAATATCATGTATATATAAAATAAATCAACCCTACACTGTTTTTCTTGTTTAAACCATTAAATTTTTTTTCATGAATCCAAATTACATCATGATTTCTCATGATCCTTTTCAATTAAAAACATTTCAAAAATATCACTCCAAATCCAAATAAATTTTTAATCACATTTTTATACATATCACTCCTAGTGGAAAGAAAAATATTATTTACCTCAATAATTACATTTGGTAATTTAAAAGGTCCAACCGATGAAATTAACACCAATAAGTTCATGTGATTTGTTTATGAATAATATCAAGGGATTAATCCATATTAATGAATTATAATTCCATTCATATTCTGGATCATCACAAGGGGAATGTAATTAAAGTGTAGGATGACCTAATTTTTTTTAAATAGTTACTAATTATCATTAACTAGAATATATTAAGACAAAACAATGTGATTGGTTGTATAAAGTTAATTATTATATATTAATATTGTATGAAATTACATTGGTTCTTATTTAGTTTTAGAGAGAAACGTAAAAAATAATTTTTAATTTAAAAATTATCCGGAAGAAAACAAACCCATTATTTTCATTGTAAAGTTCAGGCATTATTAAATAATATGGTTGGAACAAATCCAATTAACTTGTCACGACATGACCCATTCTAGGGCTCAAGACACAACTACCCCAAGCCAGCCTCTATTGTTCAGGTGCTGGAGACCAGTGCTGAAGTCATTACAAACTCAGGGATGGATTTTCCTATGTACTTGTACACACACATAGCGAACTAAATGAAAATTTACAGAGGGAATGTAAAATACAAGATACAACACTATGATAAATATACCACAAATATGAATCGACCTTTAAACATTAGAACTACAGTAGATTAATATGAAAGGGAAATGGGAAAAAATACACACCCAACCAGAAAAGGGACAAAACCTGGATGTAGGTAAAAATATAAAACAACTAGGAGTGCCCTACTTCTGAATACTTAGTCATGAAAACCACACGATGTCCAAGAAATCTGTATCCCTATACCTTTTGATGTCATGATCAAACTATACGTCATATTCATGGGAACACAAAGTGCTGGAAAATCCAAAGAAGGGGTGAGTATAAAAATACTCAGTATAATGCCTCAAAGGCTCATGGGAGTAGAAATAGATCTACAGAAGAGGGGAGAAGCAGACAGAACAAGGTATTATAAATTATTATAGCTCGACCCAACTAGAGTGTAATCTAAACTCATCTAAACACAAGCAGCTAGAAACGGTGTGAAGATGAACTTATTATTGAGTCTCCACTACCTATATTAGAATAGTAGATTGGTCCAACCATGAGAATCTAGACATAGGAATCATTTGGTATAACTAATCTATCATCACCTCACCTGAAATCAGAGTATCCATAACCCATGTAGTGGGTACTGAAATAATATATATATTTATATATATCCTCAATCAAGAAACTCAATTGATAGAGTAAGGGGATCTCCATGTCAATACTTATCCCAGGAAAATGGTATTCAATAGTTCCAGAAGTAACCACCTACGATGCCCAGCACTCTTCATGATTTCTCTGAAATGCAATTCAAAGGGACTGAATCACCACACGTTGATACTATGCTCTTTGGGCGGCACTGTCTTTCCCTCATAGTTTTATGTTATGTCACAAGGACGTATATCAGTGGGGAAAGTGTCCCTCTTTACCTTTGATTTCAACGATATGTCCAAACATGTCTCATCATTTATTTATAGCATGTAGTTTGTTTCTTAAGGTCGAGAACAAACTGTCCATCCCCACTAGAGGGTATGCTTGGTACTGTCGTCAGCGAATGCCACTGCCCCGCCCCACCGAATGGGTAATAAAATGGAGGGTAAGCCCGATAGTGTAAATGACAAATAGCACTACCTGGCCATGATGTAGGGTATGTCCAAAATAGTAATCGATGAAACTCACTATGTAGACCTACTAGAGAGTAATCCTAGAAGAGTGATAATGTCAAATGTCAATACCCAAACTCACTGGAGGGTAAGCTGAATGTTTCCTCAGCGAACAACACTACCCATCCAAAATGAATGGTAAGCCCAAAAGTTCACTGGCCATCCATGATATATTTTACCTCTTGGAAAGCATCATGTAACTACCCAGCAATCATCATGTATCACCCCAGATAGAAATCACACACATTAAATCTTGCATCATATCAAGAAATACACTAGAGAGGGCACCATCCCATTCTACACGAAATCAAACTCTAGATAGGATTCTCTCATGGAAAAATCCGAGTATAAAAGAAAGAGATTTGAGGGGTAAAATATTCATATAGCAATACATGGTGAATGTGGGGTCCATAGGATGTGTAAACATGCCTCATCACCCGACCATGTTCCTAGATTTACTCGGGTACGAAACTGTGGACATGTACCCCTAGGATTTCTAGTGCACACCTAGAGTACATAGAACCTCGTTCCCAAAAGGCTGACGAGCGCATGATTCTCGTTGTTTGATCTGAAGGGAGAAAACATAATTTACCCCAACTGACCTCCCCAAATGGCCTTGTATAATCAAACGGATCACACCATCACAATCCTTGTGAAATAATGAAATGGATCGACTATTCATTTTTCCAAATTGGACTCCTAGTGATGAAACTGAATTTCAAATCATTGCACAAAAATGGTGTTTCATGGGACCCAATCCATGGTCTCAAAACACGTCGTATAGATTGCACCATTTTTATCTCCTTGGAAAACCACACGGGATTTTCTATTCATTCTTCCCAAACATACACCTAGTGAAAAAGCAACATTTCCCTAAAAATGCTTGAATCTGGCTTCATGGAGCCCACACCACCATTTCTATTTATTCACACATAATTAAGACATAAACATTACATCTCATGAACAAGGTTGAAATGCCTTTGGCATCGCATTAATCAGACATCATAGGAAGACGTATGTTCCGATACAAGTTTCTTTAATAATAATAATTATATTACTATTATTATTATCAGAGTTTTCAGGCCACTAATCCTTGACCATCAATTATTAAAATCACAAGAAATCCTAAATTTTTTTCCTCAATGTGATGGTCTCATTTCAAAAAACAGAAAGTGAATCGGATGTCCAATTTTCAACCTATCTCTGATACAATATTTCTAAATAATAATTATAATATTATTATTATTAAACCCAATAATATTTTTTAACTGTGGCACGAAACCAAAAAAAGACCTGAGTTAGTCTAAAATGACCTATCATGATGGGAGAGATGTGTGGATTTATACGGAACACGAATCAATCACTCCATTTATGAGTTATCATGGTTTGGAGAAGCCCTGACCTGCCCTAGTCTAGCTCGGTCACCTTGGCCTGGACCAGCCATCGTGGCTCTTCCACCACATTCGATGGTAGTTGGACACCACACCTAGTGTTCCCTGCATGTTTTGGAACCAATAAATCGTGACCCGCTTGTCGTGACTTCCTCGATGATGTGGTGCTTCCGCCGCTGCCCCGACATCTCCAGGCGACAGCTGTTGGGGGTCTTCTACAAACAACCTAGAACACCCTGGTGGTCAAAAAAACTAATCTAAGACCATATCTAGACCCCTCAATATATGATCTTCAATGTTTCGGCCTCCAATTATGGATTTTCAGACATTTTGATGTGTTGAAAAGTTACTACCACTTCCGATTGATGATGCACTTCCTCCACTGCGTGAAACCCAAAACTATCATAGATCAAAAATCCATAGATCATATGCTTCACAGATCTATACTCTAATTTATTTTTGGATGTTGATTCAACATGTTGAAATGTTTGTTGGTGTAGATCATGAAGAACAAAACAGAACGATAAATCTATATATCAATTGGTGGATGGCCATTGTTAGTCTGTCTATCAAAAAATATAAATAGATCAGTAGAAACTACCAGAAATCAAAACAATAACAAAAACATCTATCAGGAAGAAGTAGAATCTAAAAGAGAAATCATATCTCAATTTTGGATCTTCCCTTATGTTTTCAATGCTCTTATATAGTATTAGCTACATTTTCAACACGATATGATGACTTTGGACATCAAATAGCCATCAGAAGTTGATGGCCAGAGCTCTAACATCTATGAGAGGAATGATCTAACATGGTTCATTTCTCTTAACACCTTTTTATAGGAGACTACCGATGGTATCATAATATGAACCTCCTACGGTCTCTTATTTTATGTGAAATTTAGGTAAAACACCGCAGTGTGAACTCAATAGATGTCTCATCTTTCCAATATGAGTCCTCGTTCAAATGTTTTTGTATTCAGCAATCGAGATTAAATGATTAAATTTATTTATTTTATATACAAAAACTCCCCCTAGGGCATTTTCTAATGTCGGACCATGCCAAAAAATGTTCTTTCTCTCCTATGGTAAAATCCATGCTATGGAATCAAACGTTTCCTTTTATTACTAATCCAAGCTACTGTTTGAGATTTATCTTATTTATCTCTCATTTATAGTATAAAATTTACATAATATTTTTCTATAATTTATTCTAGGAACGTCGGGCCTAATAATTTCACACCGTATCAACTTCTATCTTTGGAAATATATGTATAAACATTCCGAAGTCATGAAATTAAAAAAGGGTCTCTACATCATTCCCTCCATCAATATTTTCATCCCGAAAAATAAAAACTAGGGAAAATAAGTTGGGATACTGAGAATACATGTAGCACTCCCACTCCTAGTAACTCTCATACACACTTTTGTTCTACCATAGGATACGAACTAGGGGATGGCCCATCCAATTATGGTATACTCTTGTTAATTATGTGTGTAGGATCACATGCGTATCTTTTCATCTAAGATTCATGGAACGTGTCGTCCTCCCATTTCAACTAATGGGAGAGGGAAAGGTGGTAGGAAACATCACCAACCATACACCCGATCTCGAATAACCTGATGAAACTTGAGGAAAAGTTTTCCTCCCTGTCCAAACATTAAAATCCCACATCGCAATTGGAATAAATATTTTTCCCTGGGATAGGGTTTTCTAATTACATCCATCAAGATACCCATCTAGTGAAACAACCAAGGATATCTGTTCATGCCTAATTTCATAGTTTAAATATCACAACCTAGACTCACTTACACACTCGGGGTGCGAAGAAGTCCACACCATTGTCTGAAGACATTCTATACCCTCCTGATCCACTAGGGTTAGCATTGGGGAAGTTAACTACTCTAAAACATCCCTCACCAGGTGAGCTTGAGACTTCCTACAAAGGGAATCTACTTCTACATCAACATTCCCTGCCTATAAACTATATGAAAGAAGTAGTCATTCTAGAATTTCCAACCAACAATATTGTCTCAGCTACAAGTCCCTCTAGGTGAAGACACACCTTCCGAGGGTCTGAGAAAATCACAATGCACTCTCTGAGAAGATTGTATATTCACATTCTCTGGGTGAAGACTACTATTCCTAGCACCTAATATTAAGTTGTGTACTCATATTCATGGGGTATCCATAACCTCAACCTATACTTGATAATAGTTATTTCATGGTTGATGTTGAGAACGAAAGGTTACAATGAATATTGTATGGGAGTAAACTCATCCAATGGAAAAAATCTAGACATGGAAAGCATGTGGCATACCACTCATGTCCTCACTTCCCTTGGAATGAGAGTAATCTCCTAAACAATATAATCTACTAAGAAAACTAGTGGAATTTGACAAAAATTGATTTTATGCATAAAAACTCAACCAGTAATGCTAGGACCATCTCTTACATTCATCTGCACAACTCCTCCATAAATGAACAAATTAGAGGGACTCCTCCACCAATACTATGTACAATCCACTTTGGGAGGCACAGACTATCCCTCATGGTTTTTATCACATCTCAAAAACACTTCTCATTAGTGGAATAACCCCTAATTACTTGTGAATTTCATGATACATTGAATGACATCGACACAAGGTTCCATTGATAGACATGTCATCCTGGTAAAACCATAAGAATGAAGCATAGTGGAATGATTACGCCACACAGTGTCTATCATGTTCTGGCACGAAAATGTATAATAGACATAAGGAATACACTTACAGTCTCTCTATCTATAGGATTGTAGAAATATATGTAATTCATCATCATATGACACCAATTGCCATCTCCTTAAGCCTGATGTGGGCCGCCTAGTGGTGGTGGAAGGCGCTTGTAGTTTCATCCACAAACCATAGTTATTTCTGCTCTTCTTCTCGAACCACCTCCCTAGGGACCAACCTGTCCTCACATAGTAGATCCTTAATAATAGTACCGCCTATACCGTGGTAGTGAATCTACTATATGCATGGAAAATTCAGCATGTATGGTCATCCAGTCTCATTCCATGTGACCACGCCAGCCACAAGCATAGCACCAGCCTATCTAGAACTTCCCCAATGATCTATGATGTCCCTAACTAGGTGCAAAAGTCTTCTCATGGAGATGTATCCTGTTTCAGGGCCTATCCAACTAACATACTCTAGCAACGGTGGTGGTTTTAGCTCCATTAAACCACTTCCATAACTAGATGTATGATGTCTCTCTCATAGAAAGTGTTCTTTCAGAAGTTCCATCTCTAGTAGCTTGAGGTAACTGGGGATGCACAAGGGAACTTCACTAACATGGATCTCATTTTAGAGTCCTTATTCAAAATTCTCTACTCATAAGTAACCATCGTCGACCATGTCCAATGTGTACTGAATTCGATCTAGAAACTCAGTATCGTACTCTTCCAATGTCCTCCCTCCGTACAGGAGATCCAAAAGATACTAAATATGGATGGAGTGTAAGCAGGAGGGGTAGTATGACTCATGGAGAAACTTCTAGAAGTCACCCCATGAGAGTTCTGACACATCATGCATCTGATTAACCATAATTCACCAATGAAAAATAGTTACACAAAAAAATTATTGCTTGAAAATCCACCAACTGATTGGTCGGTCTATGAATTAGAGAGAAGAGGCAAATAACAAACTCTAGAAAAATCTATATTGCCTAAGGATATGGCTTACCATGGAACCTCAGTAGTCTTGGTTGCTAGAAAATGGGAAGAGTTCTCATCCTATACACATCCTATGCCCGATCTACTAAGGTTGTCTGTTCTTCAACTGGTGGAGCTTCTGCTACCTACCCACATGGAGGAAGAGGATCACCTGATGGATCTTGAACAAAGGCCTCATCGCTCACAGAGTCATCATCATAAACTAGAGCTGATATCCTCTCTACCTATCATCATAGAGGTATCCCTAATTCATCATATAATACTTTGGTAAAATCAGCATTAATATATATCAACAAATATAGGGAGATGAATCAATAATGAAAGTCAAAGAATTCATCATATATGACGCACATTCCATTGTTCCTTGAAATAGTTGTCTCAAAAATCCATTATAAAAAAGTGGGTAATCAATGTCCTATTGAATGGCTACGTCTACCTATACACTATCACTAGACTCCCTAGCATGATTGTCGTTCTTGAGACCCATTGACATTGTTTCCCTAACACCCAACCATGAACATTTTAGGGAAATTTACGAACAACATCACAAGGGACAAACCAACTCTAATACCACTTTTCCATGAACCGACACATGCTGCGGCATGAGCCACAACTACCCTAAATCTGCCTTTATAGGCTAGGAGCTAGAGAACGGAATTGATGGAATAACAATCCCAAGGAGGCCTTTTCCTAACTACCTATAAAAAAACTCACACACAACCAACTCAATGAAAAAGTGTCGAGGGAATGTAAAATCAAGATACAATATTGCTATAAATGAACAAAAAAAATGAATCTACCTATAAATAGTACAAGTTATGTGATGTAACTTGAATGGGAAATGGGAAAAAATTAATACCCAAACATAAAATTTCCTCAACCCAGCAGCAAGTGGAAAAGTAAAACAAATGGGAGATCCCCACTCTTGAATCACAAGTCATGACCACCACACATGGTCTAGAAACTCTATATTCCTAGTTCACCTAAATTCATTATCATCATATCTGTCATCTTTATGGGGACACCAAGTGCAGGAAAATCCCAAGGAGGGGTGAGTATAAAAATACTTAGTAGAATTCCCCAATGTCTCAAGGTAGTAGAAGTATATGTACTAAACATGGGAGAAATAGATAAAACAAGGTATAGTAAAAGATTACAGATAAACCTAACTAGAGAGTGAAGTAAGCTCATCCAAACAGAAGAACATATAAATGGTTAGTAGATTAACTTCTGATTGAGTCTTCGCTACCTATAGTAGGAGAGTAGACTCATCCAACCACAAGAATCTTGACAAAGAAAGCATGTGGCATACCCAGCACGTCGTTGCATCTCCTAGAATTAGTGTAACCAATACCTAAGGATTGGGAACTTAAATACTATATATATATATATATATATATATATTCTAAAACGAGAAACCCAAATGAGAGAGTAAGGGGATCTCCATCTCATAGGTCCTCCGAGGAAAAGAGTATCCAACATTTCCACATGTAACCACCAATAATTCCCAACAGTCTTCTCATCTCTACTAAACTGCAAGTCAAAGGAAATGAGTCACTAAATTTTTATACAATTGACTTTTGGTGTCACTATCTCTCCCTCATGGCATTAGGTCGCATTATTGGGACACATCTTGGTGGGAAATAATCCCTCTTTCTCATGAGTTCAAAGGTACATCAAAACATGTCCTGTCACTGATCCATGACCAAGAGATTGTGTCTTAAGGATGAGAACCCACTAACCTGCCCCACAAGATGATATTCTTGTTATTTTTTTAGTGAACATCATTTCCAAACACTACTAAAGGGTAATACATTAGAGGTTAAGCCCAAATGTGTAAACAATGAACCTTAATACCCAGTTGTTCTTGAGGGTAAGTCCTGGAGACTCATCATCAAACCTCACTACCCAGCTATACTAGAGGGTAATCCTGGAAAAGAGAGAACAACAAACACAACTACCAAGCCCTACAGGAGTGTAAGATGAAGGTGTCAGAGGAAAACGCAACTTTCCAACCAAGTTTGAGGGTAATCCCAAAAGTGATATGGCCATCCCCGCTGGATGGAACCTCTTGAAAATCATTAAGGAACTACACTCTAGTCATTGGGTATCTCCCCAGATATGTTTCACACATGGAACATCTCATATCATAACTTGAAATCCATTATAAAGGGAACTATCATGTTCGATATAGATAGACACTTTGGATTGGCTACTCAGATGCCAAAATCCAATTCCAAAAGAAGGAGATAAGCTAGGTAGAATTTTTTTTGTAGTACATGGTGTGTTTGTGGTATAAACTATTTGAGACCCTAAATCATCACCCTTCCATGTTCCTACCCATACTTCGGTACTAAAATACGAAAGACTACCCTCTAGGTGTTCCAGCATACTCCCATATTACATGGCACATTTGGCCCAAAATAATGATGAGTGCATGATGTTGGGTGTTTGATCTAATGTGAAAAGTGTAATTTCCTCCAATAAACATCCTCAAATGGACCATAATAATCAAATGGATAACAACATCATTATCCATGTAAAAATCACATTGGATCGACTATTCATTCGCCTGAATTGTACTCTCGGTGAAGAAACTACATTTTGCATCATTTCTTAATAACGAATCTTCATGGTACCCATGCCACCATCTTGAGACACATAATGAGCATTATGAAATTGTGATCCCCTTGGAAAATCACATGGGATTGGATATTCATTCATCCCAAACATACAGCCGGTGAAAATGATGCATTTCACTACAAACACCCAAATCAGACCCCATGGGTCCCGCACCACTATTTTGGATTAACATAATAAAATAAGTCCAAAAAATTATACCTAATATCTAGGGTTTCAAAGCCTTTAATGGTGCATCAATCAGACATCGTAAGAAGACGTATGGTTAAATACGTGTTTCCCAGATAATAATAATATAATAATAATAATAATTAGACTTTTGTGCCACTGAGCCTTTATAACAAATTATTAAATTCCCACAATATTCTTGAAATTTCATCCTTCAAGAAAGGGTATTGTTTCTAAATATATCATGTGAATCAGACATTCGGATTTCAAGCTACGTCACATACAAAATTTCTGAATAATAATAATTATATTATTATTATTATTAATAAAACCATGAGTATTGTGGAAAAAAACCACAAAAAAATTAATTTCTCAAACTAGTATATAAATATCTGTCACAATACTAGGGAAACATAGAAATAGACGACCCACAAATCAGATGCTTTGTTTCATAGTTATTGGGGTTTGAAGAAGCCTTAACAAACCCTGGTCTAGCAAGGCTACCTCTATCTAGCCCGGCCTGTCGTAGATCTTCCGCCACACTATCTGGAAATCTAAAACCAAAGCCGACATTCCCTACATGCATTAGTAACTCGCCACCATGGCCTAGTTGTTGTGGCATCCTCCAAGAAGTGGTACTGCCACTGCGGGTTTCTGCTGGTCTTCCACATACCATCAGGAACACCCTGGTGGTCGAAAAAGAGTTATGGGACCAGATCCAGACCCCGAAGGATGAGATTCATATACTTCCAGTCTACTCTCGATGATCTATTGACATTTTGATGAAGAGAAAAGTATCTATCACTTTGGCTCGTTGATGCACTTCCTCTAGTTCCCAAAACCCAAAACCATTATAGATCTAGAATATTTGGATCACAACCTTTATAAATCATTTCTCCGAATGAAATTTGTATGTTGATTTGGTGTTTTAAAATTTTTACTCATGATGGATGTGAAGAAAATTGAAGAACGATGATGAAGGGGAAGTTGATATATCATCTATTCAATGGACGTTGTTAGTTCACCCATCGACGAAGATAAATAGAGTATAATAAGTAATAAAAAATTAAAATGACAACCAAAACATCAATTAGAAAGAAGGAGAATCTGAAAGAGAAATCCTTCCTCGATTTTGGATTTTTCGTTTTATTTTCGGCACTCTGATCTATTATAGTATGCATTTTCATTATGATTCAATGAATCTCAAACATTGAGTCACCTTCAAAAGCAAATTGCCAGAGCTACGCCATCCATGAGATAAATGATCTATCCTAGCGCATTTATCATAACTCTAATTAATAAGACACTATTACTGGTCGAGAAATCTGAACCTCCCAATCCATATAATTTATGTTATTTTAAATTAAAACACAACATTATGTACTCAACGGTAGTCTCAAATTTCCAATATGAGTGCATGTTCATATGTTATTTGATTTAGTGTTGATTATAAAATAAATGAATTTAATTATTTTATTTATGAAAATACCATCTGTGGAATTTTCAACCAAAGTCCAGTTCCAGAAACAGTTATATCCCACCTAGGGTAAACACCATGCTCCAGACGCAACCATGGACTTGGATTTCTTGTCCAAGATATGGTTTGATATATATCAAATTTACCTTGAATTCAAAGTAAACAATATACATAGTGTTATTGTATATTTTATTTTGGGCACACTGGGGCTTAGAACTGCACTCTGTCTGAATGCCCAGCTCTAGAAATATATGTAGAAATATTCCAATGTATTATAAGAAAAAAAACGATCTCGATATAACATATAGGAAAAGGGAATCAAAAAAAATATACACACGACAGAGTATGATAGTTGTAATTTTGTAAGTGTTTTGTTTCTATCAACTATTATCATGTTTTTATGAAAAGTTACATAGATTATAATAAGGTTGTAATTAGTATTAAGTATTATTATAATTGAATTTATACTATCATAGTTTAGGAAAATTTGAATAATGATATAAAGAGGGCCTCATGATAAGTATTTTTAATGACTATAACTATTACATTCAGGACATGGTGGAGATGTGCCACTATTTGTAGAAGGGGGATATTCAGTACATAACTATTGATGTTAAAAAAACCTATGTCATGAAGTATGTGTTCTAAATCTAATATTAATGTTTCGAAATATTATTTTAAGTTAAATAATTATAATCCTCATGAACAAATAAAATAATACAAATTTTAGTCAAAGGATACGACATCCTACAATTAAAACAATATGTCAATCCATGTAAAATTTTCACAACTGGACTTCTTGAATAATTATTGGTTTCCTAATAGATTGTATAATTACACTATAACATCAACTTTTATCCATAACATGGAGTCCTCCTCCTCCTACCAAAACATTCCAAAACCCGACTAATGGCTTAAACCGTCACCCTAAACCCCCTTTTAGCAATTTATATATTGGTTATTGATAGATATAATATTAAAAAAGTAAATACCCATAAATTTCAAGGAAATTTTTTTCATATATTATTTGGGATTTTACGAGTACGCAGTTTCTGACGGCATCTAATTCAGAGGTCTGGTGTGCCCGGAATCAATTTACGAATATTACCTCAGGTACATTCAATGAACGAATGAGTGGGTTTTTCTAAATTTTGAATAGTTGCTCGGAATCGAAATCTGAGGGCACTGATGAAACCGCAACACCAATTTTTACTTAGGAAGACCTTTTCTAATGTTCTGTTTGCATGGGAAGAGTTTTTAAAAAATGGATTAAGTTTAAAGTGAAATAAAAGTTGTGTTACAATTTTTATTTCACATCCAAGTGGTTTAACCCCATGTGTGGGAGTTGAGTGAGACCCACTTGAACCTAATTCCTCTTGATAGGATATTAGTGAAGTGGGGCCCACATGAGCCAACCCCTTCAATTTCCCATAACTCCTCTTCCACATTTAATGATGCCAACTTTACACCCATTATTTTGAAAACACAAATTTAATTAATGAAGTGAATTCAACTTTTGAATGTTGAATGGTTTGGTAAAGTTAAAATAAAATAAGGTGTAGCTTATTTTATTTTTGGGGTTGTTCTATGTGTGGGGACTTTTGGGGAGGAATCTCTAAACTCTTCATATCCTTCATTGAAGAACTCTGTGACCTTGATGAAGAACGTCGTCACCGCAGTGAGTGATCGACATGCCGTTCTTCTCCTCTCTGTAGCCGGTGTCAGACGTCAACCCTTCATCGGACGTACACCGTCAATGTATGCGGAGCCTCACCCCGCAACATTGTCTTCCATGATGCAAGCTTCCGCGATTTATTCATTGAGGTAGGGGTTGTTTATACGTTCATGATTAAATTTACGTACTTCTTTAATTCTTAGCCTCTTGATATCAATATAACGGGAGGAGGTCAGACCGCACAAACACGGCCGATCCTCCTCCCATTTGTTGTTGATCTTTGCTATGGTTTAAAACAGAGGCGATTTAGTGCAACGGAACTGCGTGGGAATGAGGGAACCATGGCCGAAGCAGGCCGAGGTGAAGATGTGCGGTGCCAGTGAAGCCGAAGGAACCCGCGGCCAAGGGCGGGCCGCAGCCGAGAGGCGCGGCGCTATCGCGCCGCACCGGTGCATCAAGGAGGGCCGTGACCGGGGTGGGCGGCGGTGGCAGGCATGGTGCCGTTGGGCCGCGTCGAATGGGAAGGGGCCGCAGTGTTTCGACAGAGGCGACCGGACTCGGCTGACTGCCGACACCATTGGTAGGCGGGACCCACGGGGGTCCCACGGCAACTCATCGGCAGACCAAAACGGTCAGTCGTTACCAAGGATACCGGGTGTTTGAAACCCCCGATTGTCAACTAGGGCATACCAGACATGGGTCTTCCATTTTGGGAAAACATGGGGGTGCCCCCCCCCCCACTTTGGCGCCCGCGCTGGGTCGGCCGCCCGCACTGGGTTGAACCACCCGCGATGGGTCGTGCCGCCCGTGCTGGGCCTGGCTGCCCATGCTAGGCTGGACCCCCGCGCCAGGTGGGCAAGGCCGCGCCAGCCGGGCCGGGCCGTGCCTTAATGGGCTGGACCCAGACCTGGGTCGGGTCACCCCGGTTCGGGCCGACCCAGGGGGTATTGGGCCAGGTCAGACCGGGCCCAAACCCCCTATTTACATACCATTCCGTTCAAACGCCCATAACATGGACTACGGACCTCTGATCGACGCAGATTCAGTTGCATTGGGATCCTTGGATGGACACGGTCGTGTCAGTATATTACACTCAAGGTTTTGGAGAACATTTTGTATGGTCGGGTTGGCTCGAACACAAAACCAACCGGGCCCTCAGAGCAGAAACGCTTATAACTAGAGCTCCGAACGTCCGATTGACGTTTTGTCAACTTTGTTGGATTCCTATTAGTGAGACGGTTCTTTTGGATTACTCTGCTAGATGTTTGGATGCAAGTAGCGTGCAGTCGGTTTGGTTTTAGCTTAAAAACAAAACGGGCCCCAAGGACGAAAAGACCAATAACTCTCAGACCAGCTATCCGATTGATGTGTCGTCTGTCACGTTGAGATCCTTTTGACGGGACGAAACATTGTGATACATCAACTATGTAATTCGTGACAGTTTATGAATTGACCCCTTAGCTCATGGAGCAGAACCTCCTGGATCGGACGTGCTCTGTGCGGGAACCCTAGAGCTGACTGCGACTGCGACGACGATGACGGATGTACTTGGATCCTACGTGCGTTTGGCAGCGAGAGCGACTGTACTTGGATCCTCTGTGGGTTCGGCAGCGATGATGACTGTACATGGATCCTACGTGGGTTCGGCAGCGACTCTTACTATACATGGATCCTATGTGGGTTTGTAAGTGACGAAATTTGTACCTGGATCCTACGTGGGTTCAGTAGAGGAGATGATTCAGAGGATACATCAATCATCTCCACCCCTCCTAGTGAATAGTATACTTGCATGAGCTGAGTCTTGACTTCCAATCATTATCTTCGATATGATTGACATGATATCCTATGTGGATTGGAATATGATTCCATGTGTGGATTGAGTCGTTCTTTCCTGTGTGGATTGAGTTGTACATTCCTGTGTGGACTGGGTTGTACATGAGCTCGTGAGATGGAGTTGAACTGGGATTGATGAATTAGTTATATGTATGGTTATATACCTATGTAGTGTTGGATGATACTTCGTGTTTGTATCTTTTCTTTTTGGTTTATACATTGTGGATTCTGGGAGACCATCGGGGGTCACGGGGTCCCTACTGAGTATGGTATACTCACCCCTGCACGGGCTACGCCCACACTACGTTGTGTTGGTTGCAGACGATGGACAGCATTGATCATGGTTGAGGCTTGAGGAGTGGGACGGTACTCGGAGGTGATCTATTAGGAGGGACGTACACAGAGAGGACAGCCAGACTCGAGGAGTCAACGAGATAGTCTGTACTCACCCTTCAGGTGGGAGTTCCGAAGGATGACCTGGTGGTTGCTGCTTTGTCGTTCAGTTGTTGTACTTTACTTTCAGTTGTACTGCACTTCAGTTGGGTTTGTATACTGGCCCATTTACTTTCCAACACTTTCTTATGTTTTCAGTTTACATAGTGTTTACTTCAGTTTTCATACTATGTGGTGTTTGTTCTCTTTATAAAGGTAATGTATTCCCTTTTATCGGGATTTACACCTTTGGTGCTAGTCGCCAGCCCCTGGCCTATGGGAGGCGGGATTATGGTAGTCACGACACTGGCCCAGAGGATAGGTCGTGACAAATTGATATCAAAGGAGTTTAGTTCTACCACAGAACTCAGGAATCTGATCTTCCTTCTATGTGAAGGAATAGTGTTAAGGGTATTGAGTGTTGTTATCAGTCCATGGAGTCCAGTGTTGGTGTGGCGGATAACGTATCCATACACCATGACCCTGACTTCTGATTTCCGACTCAGTGCACGAAAACATTGATTGAATGTGTGTTTCAAAGTATTCTTTGTGATTACTTGGGTCAGCTCACCAGGTATACTATATGGACCATGGAACACATGTTTCTTTTCAAGATGGCCCCACTATGGCATCCAGCTAGGGTTCCGACCGTTGTACGAGATGGCAGCCCACCGAGCGACGAGGCCTCGATGCAGGGCCCCATTACAACAGAGGCACCAGTGGTACCTCTACCCGCCGAGCCACCGATGCCACCAGCCCCAACAGTTGAGAGTGAATGTCACCGTAGTACACTGCATGAGTTTCAACATCAGTGACCGCCCAGGTTCTATGGAGAGACGGAGCCTCAGGAAGTCGAGGATTGGTTGGAGGCTATTGTTCGAGTTTTCAGGTTAGTAGGGACACCATCTAACCTCATGGAGATCCTTTCGGTGAGTCTCTTGCACGCGGTAGCATATAGATGGTAGAGCCTGATACTCCAGGTGCACAATGAGGTATCAATTCTTTGGACAGACTTCAAGAGTCTCTTCCGCTCGGAGTTCGTTCCAGACACCCTCTGTGTTGTGCGCATTTAGGAGCTACTAAAGCTGCGGTAGGGCAGCATGACGATAGGCCAGTACTCAGCAAGGTTTACTGATCTCTCGTACTACTCCACGGACATGGTACGGGACCCATTCTTATGGGCCCAGAACTTCAATCAGGGACTGAGGCATGAGATCAGGGCTTCGATGATCTCCCTCATCATACCGACGTAGGCAAGAGTAATGCAGCGAGCCCTTCTCGTAGGGAGCTTTCTAGCTGAGCCTACCCCAGCAGCGAGACCTACCACAGGGCGGCATGTAGCAGATTCTTCTATAGTTGGCAGTCGATGGATGTCACAGGGGTCCAAGCAGATGAGACCATAAGGTGGATGACCTCAGAATACTGGCTCGGAGGGGCATGGGGCATGTAGTAGAGGCTGTCATATGAGAGGCAGACAGTGCTATGCTTGCGGCGGGCAGGGCCACATGTCCCGTGACTGCCTGACCCGCCATCCAGAAGAGCAGGAGACGGTTGATGGACCACCCAGGAAGAGGCAGAGGTTCGACCGTGGCAGTCCGCACAGAGCAGGCGGACGTGGCAGAGGAGTTGGCTAAGCGGTAGGTGGTGGACGCCATTTTGAGGCTCCACCACCACCACCATAATGAGGTCCACCCCCAACCACAGGAAGCTGGTGGACAGAGACAGACTCAGCTCCAGGCAGTGGGGGACTATGACCACGGCACACCAGAGATGATTTGAGGTATTATCTGTGTCTACTCCACCCTTGTTGTAGTTCTTATAGACAGAGGAGCGAGTCATTATTTCATTTCTGCTGCCCTTTTTCGGAGATAAGAGATTTCGATGGAGTCGTTGGATCGATCCTTACGGCTGGAGACTACTACAACAGAAGACTCAACGATTACACACTGGTGCCGGCAGTGTGAGATTACTCTAAGAGACGAGAGATTCGGCTAGGATCTTCTTGAACCGTCTTCGATGTCTTATGACATCATCTTGGGCATGGATTGCCTATATACGGTCTATAGTCAGATCGACTGTATTAGGCACAAGGTGTGGTGTGTCCACACCGATGGGAGCAGGTTCAACATCACCAGCGATAAGGGAGCCTTTGTAGCGCAGGATGGACTCACGCAGTGGAGAGGACAACCGATCACTAATCAGTGGGCTAGCCTGATCTTAGGAGCAGTTGACGTACGGAGTCCGATTTTTCTTATTGTGGTGGATCAGTATGCAGACGTTTTCCTGACGACGTTCCGGGACTACCTCTTTGCAGAGAGGTATACTTCTATATCAAATTGTACCCTGGGAAAACCCCGATATCTACACCAGCGTATCGGATGGCTCCTGCAGAGCTTTGTGAGCTACGTGTACAGCTGGAGTACTCGCATGGTAAGGTATTCAATTGATCCTATGTTTCAACCTGGGCTTCACCGATTTTGATCGCCAAGAAGGCAGACGGGATCTTGCAACTGTGTTTCAATTACCATCGCCTGAACCAGGTGACCGTGAAGAACATGTATCTGCTTCAGAGTATTGACGACCTCTTCTATCAGCTCATGGGAGGATGGTGGTTCTCGAATATAGACCTCAGGTCAGGCTATCATCAGCTAAGAGTTCGAGACAAGGATGTGCAGAAAACGACCTTCAAATGTCGGTATGTCCACTATGAGTTCATGGTTATGCCTTTCGGCATATCCAATGCTCGGTCAGTGTTCATGAGTCTCATGAACAGGATCTTTCAGCCTTACCTCGATCGATTTGTCATAATCTTTGTCGACGGAATATTGAACTACTCGACTACTGAGTAGGACCACGCGTACCACTTTCGGGTTGTACAAGACACACTCCGAGAGCACTGGCTTTATGGTAAGCTCTCGAAGTGTCAGTTCTGGATACATGAGGTCCACTTCTTGGGGCACGTCATCTTTGAGGCAGGAGTTGCGGTAAATCCTCCAATGATCGAGGAAGTGCTAGCTTGGGATCCACCTAGGAGGGTGACAGAGGTGCGGCGTTTCCTCGGTCTGGCTGGGTATTACTAGAGGTTTGTTCCAGAATTCTCTAGAGTTGCAGCACCACTTTCAGCTTTGACGAAGAAGGGGAAACCCTACGTGTGGTCAGATAGATGTCAACCAATCTTCCAGGAGCTGAGACAGAGATTTACTAGTGCACCCATCATGAGCCTACCGGTGGATGGAGTAGGGTACATAGTCTACTGCGATGCATCTCGGACCGGACTCAGGTGTGTCCTGATGCAGGAGCAGGCAGTGATCGCTTACGGATCACGGCAGTTGAGGCAGAATGAGCAGAACTACGCTACCCATGATCTGGAGTTAGAATTAGTGGTATTCGCACTGATGATGTGGCGACACTATCTAATGGGCGAGCGTTTTACATTCTACTCTGACCACCAGAGTCTCAGGTACATCTTCTCGTAGAAGTAACTGAACCTGAACCACGACGATGGATCGAGTTCCTCCAGTAATATTACTTTGAGATAGTCTATACTCCTGGAAAGGGGAACGTAGTAACTGATGCTCTCCATAGGAGGACGGGCATTCAACTACTTGGAGATGTGACAGAGAAGTTGGCCGCTGTGTAGATATCCTTCATGGATATGAACGGGGCATCCTTCCTTTAGTCACTCATAGTCACACCACCACTTCTTCAGCGGGTCAGAGAGGCACATCGTGGGGACATTGACTACGAGACGCGGCGTGCACAGATTTCCACAGGATAGGCACCTGATGGATTTTCTATAGGAGGAGAGCACATCATCCTTTACAGAGGATGTACCATAGTAGCAGCTGCACTACATGAGGAGGTGCTGAGAGAGTTTCACACTTCCCCATTGGCGGTACATCCAGGGGTTTCAATGATGTACTAGGATCTCAAACGACAGCACTGGTGGCTAGGTATGAAGAAGGTTGTGGCAGAGTTCGTTTCTCTATGCCGCACCTGCCAGCAGGTGAAGGTGGAGCACCAGGTACCAGTAGGCTTGGTACATCCCTTGGAGGTTCCAAAGTGGATGTGGGATGGGATATCTATGGATTTAGTGACTCGACTTCCACATACATCCAGAGGACACGACTGCATTTGGGTGATCATCGACCGACTCACCAAGTCGGCCCACTTCTTACCCATCAGAGAGCAGGGCTCAGTGGAGATCTTGGGAAGCCTCTACGTTCAGGATATCGTATGGATTAATGGTGTGACATCATCTATAATCTCTTATCAAGATGCTCGTTTTACTTCCCGGCATTGGAAGGGGTTTCGGGAGGCATTCAGGACGCAGCTACGTCTGAGCACCGCCTTTCACACTCATATGGATGGTTAGATGGAGAGGACCATTCAGAATCTCGATGACATGCTCCATGCATGTGTCCTTGACTTTGTTCATAGCTGGGAGGATCACCTACCTTTGGTGGAGTTTGCGTACAACAACAACTACCACTCCACCATCGGGATGGCACCACACGAGGAATTGTTCGGCCGACTTTGCAGATCACCTCTGTGCTGGACAGACCCTAGGGAGTCAGAACTTGTGGGACAAGAGATGGTCAAGGCCACGATAGAGAAGGTCCAGGTCATCCGGGAGTGGATGAGGATAGCATTGAGCCGACAGAATTATTATGCTGACAGGAGGTGGAGACCACTTGAGTTCGAGGATGGTGACCACATTTTCTTACGGATCCCACCACGGCGTGGATTACGGAGATTTGGCCAGGGCGGCAAGTTATCTCTGCGCTTCATCAGGCCATTTTAGATTCTTATCAGGATAGACGAGGTGGCTTATCTCCTGGCACTACCACCTCAGTTGCATAGGATACACGTCGTCTTCCATGTATCTCAGCTGAGAAGATATGTGCACGACCCAACGCATATCATGGACCAAGGGGAGCTGGTCATGGATGACTGGGTGACCTTTGCGGATGTCCCAGTGGAGATCGAGGATCGACATGAGAGTGTCCTACATGGGCCGTTGATTCCTCTAGGTCACATCAGGTGATAGTACGGGAACCTCCAAGAGAGCACTTGGGAGTGGGAGGCTCTGTTGCGTTCACAGTACCCTCATTTGTTTCCCGAGTTTGTAATGTATCTTTACGGGGACGTAAAGCCCTGAGGTTGAAGTAATGTAAAGACCTGTAAATTTCACGAAATTTTTTTTCCCTAAAATCTTTTTTATTTTATGAGTACACAGTTTTTTACGGCACCTGATTCGGAGTCCCGGTGTGCCTAGAATCAATTTCCTAAGTTCAGCTCAGGTACGTTTAGTGAACTAATGAGTGAGTTTTTCTAACTTTTGAATCGGTGCTTGGAATCGAAATCTGAGGGCACCGATGAAACCGCAGCGCCCGTTTTTTCTTAGGAATACTTTTTCTGGAGTTTCATTTGCTCGGGAAGAGTTGTTAAAAAATGGATTAATTTTAAAGTGAAATAAAAATTGTGTTACAATTTTTATTTCACATCGAACTGGTTTAACCCCATGTGTGGGAGACGAGTGGGACCCACTTGAAACTAAATCCTCATGATAGGTTATTAGTTAGGTGGGTCCCACACAATCCCCACCCCTTCAATTTCCCATAACTCCTCTTCCACTTTTAATGATGCCAACTTAACACCCATTATTTTGACAACACAATATTTAATTAATGATGTGAAATCAACTTTTGAATTTTGAAAGGTTTGGAAAAGTTAAAAAAAATAAGGTGCATCTTATTTTATTTTTGGGGTTGTTCGTTGTGTGGGGAATTTTGGGGAGGGAGCTCAAAACTCTTCATCTCCTTCGTTGAAGAATGTCGTGACCTTGACGAAGAACGCCGTGACCGCAGGGAGTGATAGACGTGTCGTTCTTCTTCTCTCTGTAGCTAGTGTGAGATGTCAACCTTTCATCGGACGTACACCATCAACGTATATGGAGCCTCACCCCGCAACGCCGTCTTCTATGATGCAAGCTTCCGTGAATTATTCTTTGAGGTATGGGTTTTTTATACGTTCAAGATTAAATTGATTTACTTTGTTAATTCTTATCCGCTTGATATCAATATAACGGGAGGAGGGCGGACCGCAAAAACACGGCCGATCCTCCTCCCCTTTGTTGTTGACCTTCACTATGGTCTGGAACAGAGGTGGCATGGTGCAATGGCACCGCGCGAGAATGAGGGAACTGCGGCCGGAACGGGCCGCAATGAAGATGTGCGGCGCCGTTGCGCCGTGTCGGCGAAGCCGAAGGAACTTACAGCCAAGGGCGGCCGCGACGGAGGGGCGCGGCGCGTCGCGCTGCGCCGGAGCATCATAGAGGTCTGCGGCCGGGCGGGCCATGATGGAGGTCGTGGTGCCGTCGCGCTGCACCAGACGTGAAGGGACCACGGCTATGGCCGCAGTGGTTCGACAGAGGCGGCCAGGCTCAGCCGGCCGCCGACAGCATCGCAAGGCGGGACCCATGGGGGTCCCACAGCAACTCATCGGCCTTCCAAAACGGTTGGCCATTACCAAGGAGACTGGGGGTTTGAAACCCCCGACGTTCAACTAGGGAGGACCACATAGGGGTCCGCCATTTCGGGAAAACAGGGGGGCGGTGCCCCCCCCCCCCTTCGCACCGGCGCTGGGTCGGCCTCCCGCACTGGGTCAGACCGCCAGCGCTGGGCCGAACGACCTGCACCGGGTCGGGTCGCCCGCGCCGGGCCGTGCCCTAATGGGCCAGACCAGGACCCGGGTCGGGTCGACCCAGGGGGTATGGGGTGGGGTCGGACTGGGCCCAAACCCCCTATTTACGGACATTTCTTTTAAAACTCCCATAACATGGGCTACAGACTGCCGATCGACGCACCTCCAGTTGTGTTGGGATCCTTGGATCGAGGTACTCGTTTCGGTATATTAAACACAAGGTTTCGGAGAACTCTGTGCATGGCCGGGTTGGTTCGAACACGAAACCAACCGGGCCCTCTGAGAGGAAACTATTATAACTTGAGCTCTAGACATTTGATTGGCGTGCCATTTACATTGTTGGATTCCTCTTAGTGTGATGGTTCTTTTGGCTTACTCTGCTTGAGGATTGGACATAGCCAAAGTGCATTCGGGTTGGTTTTAGCTTAAAAAGGAAGAGGGCCCCTGGGACGAAAAGGCCAATAACTGTTATACCGGGCATCTGATTGACGCACCGTCAATCGTGTTGAGTTCCTATTGACAAGACAAAACTTTTTAATACATCAACTCTAGACATTGTGATAGTTGATGTATCTAACCCTTAGCTAATGGAGCGGACCCTCCCTGATCGAGCGTGCTGTGTACGAGAACCCTAAAGCTAGCTGTGACTGCGACGACGATGACCGCTGTACTTGGATCCTACGTGGGTCCGACATCGAGGACGACTGTACATTGATTCTCCATGGGTTCGACAACGATGATGATTGTACTTGGATCCTACGTGGGTTCGACAGTGACAGTTTCTGTACTTTGATCCTACGTGGGTTCGGCAGTGATGACATCTATACTTGGATCCTACATGGGTTTGGCAGAGGAGATGATTCAGAGGCCAGATCAATCATCTCCACCGCTCTTCATGAATAGTATACCTACGTGAGCTGAGTCATGACTTCAAATAATTATCTTCAATATGATTGACTTGATATCCTGTGTGGATTGGAATTTTCTTTCCTGTGTGGATTGAGTCGTACTTTCCTCTGTGGATTGAGGTGTACTTTCCTGTGTGGACTAGGTTGTACATGAGCTCGTGAGTTGGAGATGAACTGGTATTGATGACTTAGTTATATGTATGGTCATATAAAAAAGTAGTGTTGGATGATACATAAAGATTGTATCTTTTCTTTTTGGTTTATCCTTTGTGGATTCTGGGAGACCTTAGGGGGTCTCGGGGTCCCTACTGAGTATCGTATACTCACCCCTGCTTGGGCTACGCCCGCACTACATTGTGTTGGTTGCAGATGACGGACATCGCTGATCGTGGTTGAGGACTGAGGAGTGGGACGGTACCTGGAGGTGGTCTATCAGGTTGGACGTACACGGAGAGGACTGCCGGACTCGAGGATCCGACGAGACAGTCTGTACTCAACCTTCAGGTGGGTGTTCCGGAGGATGACCTAGTGGGTTCTGCTTTGTCTTTCAGTTGTTGTACTTGACTTTCAGTTGTACTGCACTCCAGTTGGGTTTGTATATTGGCCTATTTACTTTCCATCACTTACTTATGATTTCAGTTTACATAGTGTTTACTTCAGTTTGAGTACTATGTGGTGTTTTTTCTCTTTATAAACGAAATGCCTTCCCTTTTATCATGATTTACGCCTTTGGTGCTAGTCCCCAGCCCATGGGCTATGGGAGGCGGGCTTGGGGTAGTCACGGCACAGGCCCTGAGGATGGATTGTGACAAAAATTATTCAACAATAATATATGATTGATATTTATCATTGGTCAATATATGAATATGGTGAATATTGAATGGTATAATATGGTTATATCGAATAACTTAATATGATTCTTTTATCATATGAAATAATAGACTAACGATATGGGATATAAAGTTTACAATCACTACCATATCCTTCGTAATAATTTAACATCAATTATAAAACATTGGGATGATTCATTTATGTCATTAAAAAAATTATAATGTTTAAATATCATTAACTACAACTATAAATATATTTTTCCAAGAACATATCATCTACAAAGTATTGGAATCCATTTCTCGATTCCCAACCACCTTCATTTACTGAAGGAGGTCTATAACAGGATTCAATCCTCCAATTTGATGGGATATATCATTAGATATGACTAAATCTTATCCAATAGTCAAGGCTAATTTTTTATTTTTATTCAATTAATAATATTATTTCATGCCTCTTGGATTTCATGGGGTCCACTAATTAAACCAAAAAATTATAGTGGTTGGTGTTAATAGTACTAAGGAGGTAGTTTTTTAACTTATAAAATATTATCTCCATCAAACATTATCCAAAGATATAAATAGTGAAATTACATTATATTAAATATTTAAACCCTTTTTCATTTTGTTTTGATTCAATGATCAATGATTTTTCATTCAAATTGGATTTTCCATCATTGTTGTACATGTGATGTCCCTATAAAGGCAATCAGTGGTATTAGATTCATATCTATCAATGATTATATGTTTTTTAATCTATTTTTTACATAATTTATATATATATTATAATGAATTTAAGGTTATATAATATTTTATTTCATTATGTGTATGGAAAACAATTTCTCGATCACTCTTCATAGTTTTTTGACATAGGATAGAGTAAGGTATAATATTCTATTTATACATGTCTTTGAGTATGAGAAGATGGATTTTAACCTAACATTATTTAAATACAATGGTTTTATATTGAGTTGTAATATAGGATATTTAATATCATAGTTTGTGGTCTGATTCCTGTGTTTTGTGTAATGAAACAACAAATCATAAAAATGATATAAAATATATTGCCGATTATAACAGGTAGAACATGACAATAACCATTATAATTGTCGATCCCAATCATTTATTATGATAGATAATGGATTTT
Organism: Viscum album; assembly: GCA_963277665.1. Classification (NCBI taxonomy): domain Eukaryota; kingdom Viridiplantae; phylum Streptophyta; class Magnoliopsida; order Santalales; family Viscaceae; genus Viscum; species Viscum album. Next base: position 1,425,071,750 of record OY728151.1, read on the forward strand.
ATCAATAATATATTTTGGTATAATCCAAATATTATTATAATTTCATATTAAAGAAAAAATGATTAGGGTTTATACAATGTTTATAGATGACATTTTCTAGGAATTTTAAATAGAATAATTTTATGGCTAAATTAAATCTAAAATTATCCAATTAATATATATGGTTAAATAAATAAATGAATTGTTATTATTTATTTATTCCATTATAAAGTAAATGTGTATAAATTTTATAATATCTAAAGAGTGCATATTCTTAAATTTAAAGAATCCTATGATTCTTATAATATTTCTCTATCATACCCAGTATCACAATATAATATTTTTCTTTTTTACATAATTTGGATTTTTTACATAATTTTTATTTTTGTCTCACTATTATCTTGAATTTCGATTTTGGGTGTAGATTATACATATTAGGAATTAGAGTTATGAAGGAATTCAAATCTCTCTTGACTAATGTCACTTTGGTATTCACTTCTTATTGGCCTAAAGTATTATGAATCATCACGAAAAGATGGTTTTAATATCTATGACTCCAATATTACCCGTGAAGAGATTATTGGATTCAAATAATTTAAAACATTTAAATGAAGATATTTTCATATACCTTATGTGTGGGATACATATAGATATGTGTGATTTTTTTTGTTATATATTTTTGTATGGGTGACAATATATTAGCATTGTGTAAAGATTTAAAAATTCATATGTCTTCATCATATTAATTTTGTCGATGGAATAGGGATTCCAAAACTAAATTGTTGGACCCATGCATAAATAAAGGAAAAAATATATGATTATAAATATCAATTTTAATAAAAAATAGTTATGTATTTAATGTGAATATGATGTATATTAAATGGGAATTAATTTAAAAGAAAACATATCAAATACTACGTTTAGGATTCCTTCTAGAGAAAGCACGTATGGAGATAACTAACCACCAATCATGTAAGGTCATGCAAACGAAGAGTGTCTACAGATTATCTTTTGTATGGAATTATGGATGTGGCTAACCCTAAGAGTTGGCATACCACATAAATATGATATCTTTGGGAGACACATAACCATGGAACCCTAAGAGTTAAGATATTAATAGAATATAAATTAAAATTATCCCTTTGATAGATTTTGGCAAATAGTTTTCCACCAAATTTACTGATATTAATAAGCGAAATGATTGGAATAACGGCTAACCAAAATAACTAAAGTGAAGACGTTCATTCCAAAGTGGGGCCATTATATAGTGAATTATAGATCATGTGACACTATGGAAATGACGTATGGGGTCATCATTCTTGTGGGTGTACATTCATTAAAATTACATGACTAATTGAAATACAACATAATATTCACCCATACATATGTCTGTATTAAATTGTGTGGTATGAATAATATTTATCATTTTGATGTCTCTTATAGGAATGACTTTCTAAATACCACTATATTGTTATTTAATGTTGATAAGTGTACTAAACTTGAAGTGTTTTGATAATATGAATGTGAACTTTATAGGAATACATTTACTCAATTTTGAATCATGGTTATTAGATACTAGGTGGGCATAAAAATTGATGATAAATACAAACTATGAAATGAGAGCGAGTAAAAAAGGTATAGTTTATATCCATGTTATTAATGGGGGAAGAGTTGTTTCATTATAATTCAATTAATATGTACTGAGTGTACCAGGTGTATTAATTCTCGAATTTAAAATGAATTATTATGTTATAACCATAATTTTTTTGTATCTTTTTTGGATTATATGTTATATTCATTCATTATTTAGATCAACTGTTATTATATATATATTTATAAAATGTTTTATGAAATTTTTATCATGGTAAATTATTTGTACATTGTAGATAAGAATAATCTTATCTATTAAAAAAAGTAAGGTCAACGTTGATTTTAAACCCATATACCAATGGAATTGTCACCTTAGACATAAAAATGATTTTGTTTTTAAAATTTTTCATTTATATGGATTGTTAAACTATATAAATGTTTAATCACTTAAAACATGGTTACCATTATTAATATGGAAAACTAACAAAAAAAATTTCGGAAATGTGGGTGGGCTAGTAGACTATTTGATCAAAGAAATAGGGATTTAAGTTGACTAATGAGTACTTAATAATGTGTTGGTATAGGTAAATCATAACCTTTTGTGATGGAATTACTCAAAATGAATATGTTTTTATTATTTGATGGAGGATTGAAACTAATGGAACCCTATTGGATGGTGTTGGATTTATTGAAAATAAGTGCGGGATCATTTAATGGTAGGTCTTAATAAATATACATGATGTATTAGTTAAGAAGTATTGGAGTTTTTCTATGTTAAGAAGATGATATGTTGATTCATGGAGGATTTAAAAAAAGGTAACTTCATCGATTTATATATATATATATATATATTTGATTTTTTAGACAAAACTATTTACAGTCCAAAGTGATTCACAATTCATATTATGAATATATAATGATTATAAATTTTAATAAGGCATTTCCTTAGAAGTATTATATGTATATAGAATAATTATTAAAGTCTTAAATCCATCAGGAATAGATATGGAAGAATTAAGGTTATATATGGAAGAGAATTAGATTTTTTGAAATATAGATAAGTACAAACATATGGGATTTTCCATCTATTTTTTTGAGTTAGTGGTGAAATGTAAAAACTATATCCACCTATTAAAATGCATCTACATGGAGGTTTCACATATGTAAAATTCCACTTATAGGAGAAAATCTATTTTTATTTAATCTAAGGTTATAGGGGAATGGGTAACCATTGTGTGAAATCCAATAACATAAGGTTTCTAACAATGTAAGGGAATTCAAAGACAGAAGACAATCTGAAAAAATGATAAATAATATAGGATAATCTATTAATATATGGAATTCATTTATGTGAGAATTCTTAAATGGGTTTTGACATATGAAATTTCAATATAGGTGAGCTATTTCTCTAAATAGGTTGATACATCGGATTCCTTAGTTTCATAGGTATATTTATTCTATGATTTAATGGGAACATTTAACATTTGTGGAATAACATTAGATGATTCATGAAATTTTCATTAATAATTCAAACATTATGTAACATCAAATGAGATCCTTGATCCATGCTTAAAATGACGAAGTAAATTGTGGGTGTCGTGCATGGATTAAATAAAAACATATTCACACAATAAGAAATAAATAACTAGTTAGTATGATGATTATGGATATTAATATATAAATTAATGATGGAATTTTTTAATGGTTTATATGATGGGGGCTTACTAATATATTCACGATCTAGTTTTATAGAAAATCAATTCTACAATATAAGGGAGGTGTTTATCTGGAGCTAGCAATGGCCAGAAAAATTATGTGTATCTAAAAACATATTAAGATTGTCATGTGATAAAGATGGAAATATATTTTAATATAGTCATATTTATAGTTAGGTGCTACTAGTGTAGTCTTCTTGGTATCCTTATTTGGGAAAAGGTAATCTTCATGGGACCAGGAAACAAGGAAGAGATTTTGATAGATATTTTCATTGATCAATATAATTGAATGGAAATTATAAGAAGATATAATTGAATTCTCCTATAACACAATGATATATATGTGAGAATAGGATAAGAGGTCTGAAATGATTAATAATAAAAAACTCATGATGTAAGAAAAACTAGATTAAGACAATTCGATGTGTTTAAAAAAATATTACATCACACTGAAAAAGAATAAAACTGGTAAATTTCATTAAAATTTTCATACATAGTGAAGGAAAATAATTTTATACTATGTTGAAAATAAGAATGATGTGTTATTTTATTGTACTGGAAAGAGGATATTGTTAATAGTTATTTTACATCTGATTTGTAAAGAAGTTGTAAGGAGTTCAGTACTGCAACTATATTTATTTGAGGATTTAAATAACCCAGTTGATAATGATGAATAGACCTATAAGTTAATAAAATATATATGTTCATTCAATGGATAAGTTTTTGAAGGAGGATGAAAGTGTAATGGGGTCACTATTTCCTACCTAGGGGAATGGTCCATTGTGTAAGGAAAAGTAATGATCATTTGAGGATAGTGAGATGACCCACAATAATGTTAGGAAATTTATCTTAGGTATGAAGTGAGAAAAACATTTTACAGATTAAAACCATTTACTATAATGGTTATTTGGTGCATCAAAACAAAATCAACAGCTTTCATTAGAAATTTTCCTATTTCAGGGGAACCAATAAAAATATTTTTTGTGCCAATATGATTTACATTATATAATTTGTTAAATGTAATTTGGTGAGGCTATTAAGGAAGAAAAACTAAACCATTATTACACTATTCCAACCAATTTGTGAACATTATCCATAAATCAAAAATATTCTTTAGTGGGATTCTTGTTTTTCAATTTATAATACCTTGATTTTCCCCCTCTTATGGTTCCCATGTGATTTGACAATATGCATCAGTTCAAAAAGTTTGTGATATTTTTTTCAATTATAGTTGTAGTTTTATAATTTATTAAATAAATGGAGACAATGACAAATCCACACATTTTTTTTCCAAAAAAAATAGTTTTAGTGAAAATGGTTCATGTATTATATCGAATAATGTCTCATAGTCTATAATTGTTCCGTAAAAGAATGAATTATTCAATTTAGAATTCAAGTAATCATATTGAAAACAAATTTATCAAATATAGAGACTAATTATTCAATAAATAATCAAATATATTTTTCTCCTAAATAATGCATTTAAATATAGATCTCTTATTGTATGTAGTCAAAGGAAATGTCTATGAAGTTAGAGTAAATGTGTAGAAATGGTACTATGATAAGAAAATGTTTCAAAAATTGTTTAAGAAGGGAAACATGAGAGAAATTTATATGAATAATTATTTATTTTAAAAATAAAAACAAATAAATCCACTGAGAGGATGAACTCTCTAATTTAGTTAACTGAATAAAAATTTATTGATATTTCTAGTTCTAATTTTGAATCGATAATGTCATGTGAAACAGAATTTTTAGATCCTCTTATGGTGTTCAGAAGAAAATGTGGCTCTTAGAATGAAGCAACAACATCATCATGTTTCCCATCTTGGGTTTTTTTCATGTAGATTCCAAGAATAGGTGGAAAATTTGAAGATATACATGATGCATTACTTGAAATTATAAATGGTTTTTTTCGTGGATAATAAAAGACATAAAGGATAAATATCATCCTTGAAAAATGTATTTACGAAGATGAGCGTATAGATTATTGATTAGTTTTATATCATTGAAGAAATATGTCAATAAATCATGAATCAATTTGATATAGAAAAAGATGGTACAAGTAGAGGTTATTTCTATCAAGACTCGGCTTAATTAAAAAAAAGGTAATTATATTTTGTAAACTGGGGATAGATTAAATAATATGTATTTACATTTAATGTAATAGATGAATTTGTTTTGGGATTTTTGGTGACAATGAAATCCTAAAATGATAAGATTAATATCCATTAAAAGGTACACTCAACATGTTGACGAAAAAGGATAAATTCATATATAAAATATAAAAGAGAATTAAATATTAAATTTTGGAATAAAATAAATATTCACGAAATATATATATATATATATATATATAATTAGGTCATGTATAATGTGACTCCAAAATTATACTATTACAGATGACTTGGACACATCATCTGTTAATGTTTTGAAACATAAGAGGTAAAAAGTTCTTCTAATACTTCCAAAACTATATCTCTATTAAAAAAGTCTATATAAGGTATGAGTACTCTGTTATATGCTTTATCTATGAAAATATTTATCATATTGTAGAGAATTCTAGTCATAAGAATATTTTAAAGGAAAAATTGGTTCCATTAGAAGACACTCCACTCCTATGATATAAAAGGAATGAAAATATTTAGAAAAAATGATTTCTATAATAGAAAATAGCTTAAATAATTTGGAGGAAATAAAATGAGCACAATAAAGGACGTATCGACCATAAAAATGTGTGCACTCATAGAATCCTCTTCATGATGAGGAAAGATATTATAGGGAAATAAGAATAAATCATCCCTATTAATGAGGAAGCTAAAAGAACAAACAATGTGGAATCCACTAATAGGGGAGAATCTTTAGATAACACTCATTTATATCACGGATGTGATAGAAGAGGTATACCTTAATGGTCAACCAAAATGCACTCAATGGAAAGAGTTTAATCATAGAGGATGATTCCTTCAACTTATATATTAGCTGAAAGAAAGTTCAAATAATGATACAACACAAAAAGATATTTCTTTTATTGGAATCAATTCAAAAATTGTTGTAAATACCTAGATAATGAAAGATTTCAATTCTCACATCTATGAATAAATGCCTATTAGTGGTGTCATGCTAGAATATTTTTTGGAAATTAGTTAATAAAGCCTACGAAAAATGTTGTTCAAGTGGAAGTGATATAATAGAAATTTTCCTTGTCTTACCAAAAACTAAAAAATAAAAATGGAATGTCTAATGGTGAAGAGTTGTTTCATTATGTTCATACACATTCCTCAATCTAAGGAAAAATGGGATATTTTTCACCCCATACTATTAATCGTTAATACATATTTATGAATTGATGAATTCCAATGGAGGTATATAATATATGGGCTTTTTTTCTAGAAAAGAAACTATTTTAGAGAATAAATAATTAACTATTGCAATTTAAAATTTCCATCAAATAAGAGGAATTTTAGAGTATTTCAAGCCCATATTCATACTGGAATAGAACCAAACATTTAAGGATGAACCAAACATTTCTAAAAGACTTGAGGAATATGTTTTCACTAATAAAATTCACAGAGAATTTCCTGATGCAAATTATTTAAAAAATACTAAATTTGATAATTAACCTAGTAGAGTGAAGTATTTCAGTTGATAATAGAGACTAAAATGATGCTCAAAGAGGCTTTAAATTCATTTTTATATAACATATCGAATCATTCCTAATATAAGTGAAAATAACTATTAGTATACCATAATATGAGTGAAATATATCACTGAATTCGAGTGGATATATTTTTTTCAGAAGTAGAAAACATAGTGTATTTATACTCTAATTGTTATTTATTTACTAAAACTTGTAATTAGTTGTCTATTGTATATTCGATACTCAGTTTTTCTAACATGGATATTATTTTACAAAAATTAGAAACCCAAAAATTGATTGATAGTTATTGTTGAAAAGGATGAAGATCCAAGGATTAAGTAATGAGGAATATTCAAGGTTATTCAGCATATTTATATAATTATGAAGTATATGAATAGATTAAGGCATAGAATTAATGATATATTAAAATGTTACATTTTACAAGTTCTATTTACATCTGTAATATTTAATACTAAATTTCATTAAAATATATAAACCAACTATTTTGTGTGATAGTTTAATGAATATCACGGGTTTTTTTGAGAAATTATACTATGATATAATTAGATTTGTAATTTAAATCATGAGTTAAAAAGAAATATTTGGAATTTGTTAATAGGAACTATTGATTCATACACTATGATCATTCTTTGTAGGAATATTGTTATTAATGATTTCCCAGATTCTTAATAGAAAATCCACTCATTGAGTTTTCATTCAGAAAATGAAGTAGTGATAATGAAAATATTCAAAAATACATAGTTTTAAAATCTATAAATTGGTGCATATTATAAGTGATGTTATTGGAAATAAATGTTCTACAGGTTGATTGACATGGTAATTCTAGATTTGGGATATATAACCAAAAATTGAGATTAAACAATTGTTAAAAAATTCAAAAGTTTATTAAAACTGGTAGAAAACAAATTAGTATTCTAGGGTTAAAAATCCAGCAATATATTTATGAAAAATTTGGTACACAAATCCAAAGGATAAATTTAAAAAAAAATGTGGTGATGGAAATTAAGATAATTTCATGATGTACTCCTCTTGGATAATGGGGGAGTTTTTTATTCCAGGAGATTATTCCAAAGTATAGTGGCATTGAAAAATTATAGAAGTGGGTCGATATGACCCCATTCAATGGGGTATAAAGATATGAGAAAAGATAATTGTATTCATCTAGGGGGATCATATCCATGTACACCATATGTAGTAGATATAATAAAGGATCAAATATATATATTTATCTCCATTATATGTCATTATGAAAGGGGGATATATTATCTTATGACGGTTCTTTTATGAAGTAATATGAAGTGGGAGATTGTTCTAAACCTATTGGATAGTGTTGGATATATTTAAAATAAATCTAATAGTATGGAATATTATAGATTAATATATAGAAATTTTTTATTTATTAGAAACAATTGGAGTTTATTATACGGTTTGGAGAGTTTGAGATGTTTTTTGATGGATTTTAGAAAAAGGTAGTTTCATTGATATATGTGTTTTATTATCTAATAGTGATCTATGGTGGATAAATTGGTGTTTTAATGATTATCTGATGATATAATTTTTATAAATCTATAGAATACCATGAGTTATACCTATGATATGTTCATGGACTCATTCATAAATGTTTTAAGGCATGGGAAATATAATTTTAATAATTTCATATCAAATTTCCAAGATCAATATATTTTTTAAAATGTGGCTAAGTTTCTACATAGAGGATTTACCATGTATGTGTTTTTGGTAGTGGCCCAATGGGATCAAATATGGCCATGTATGGAAATTTAAAATTTTTAAGTGTTTCCATATAAACAATTCCACAAATATGAATATATATATTACTGAAAATATAAAAACATATTAAACATTATTCACCTCATATTAAAAATTAAAATTTTCTTTTTTTTGAAAGGAAAATAATATGTTGATGTAAGAAAATATGGATATGTGATAACTCATGTACGTAAATATGTTAACATACAAAAAAAATTATGTGAATCACCATGCACGAGTTTTGAAATAATTAATTTCTAAGGTGGTGATTCATGTAACTGAATGGCCCAAAATAGGGGATTTCTCAGTGACACAGGTGGATTACTTCTATTATTTTTTGGGAAAAATACCCAAAAATGAAATTAACTTTAATGATGATATAAAGTTTCTTAAATTCTTCAATAATCATGGATGTAGTAACCCTGGCCACAATATCCCATATCTAGTTCCTTTTACCATTACATTGGCATAGATACAACATTCATATCCTAAAGGACCGATCGGTTTTAAAATTCTTGGTAAACTAAATGCATACACGAGTCTTGTATTGCACAAGTATACAGAAATTAAAAAAAATTATTATTATTACTTTATTCCATTTAGTGTATCCCTATATATCATTCGTAGTAAACATCATAAAATCCAAGGGAATGGAAAAAAATAAGGGTGAGATAAAATCCTCAGTAAGGGTTCAATACAATGGAATAAATAATGGATCAATGTGCATAATCAATATAGAAAGATAAATAACTATGCATACATTCCTTTTAAATAAATGTATAATCATAATAATTATACAATTTTAATATGGTAACACACATTCCATTTAAATAATATGATAAGTAATAATGAATATTGAAAGCAGACTAACTAAAAAAGTATATTTAATTAATAAAATGAGAATGAAATGAATCCATTGATTTTATCATAGTGAAAATATAATGGATAATTATAACTGAATCAGAAAGAAGGAATTGATTAATTATTTGATGCCATGTTTCCAATGTAAATGGAACCTTTACTATCAAGACTGTTTATAATATGGTTTTAATCTGATCTGAATAAACAGATTTAATGCAGGATATCCAACTGATTAATCACATGAGATTACCAATGCATTAAGGGGATTACATTTAATTGTCTCTTAACACTCTCATGCTTGTCCAAAGTATTACTCATATATCAAAAATATGATTAATTCCATAAACAATGATCCTTATCAAACATCCATAGAGTGTAAAGAATACAAATTTAGTACTATTACTTCCTATAATTAAATAACTGTCAACGTAGTCCACATATGTAAAAATTATATACGGTTGAGTAAATAATTATATATATGAAAAATATTTTTTATATTTAATGAAAATTTAATGCTCAATGTTTATAGGAAAGTGAATAAATCAACGTGTTGTTAATGATTTAAAAATGATTAACAGAAGTAAATTTCAATACCATATTTCATAAAAATAATCATAACACATAATGATTAATAAAATATATGGTTTCAATATGATGTATACCAATTGGAGTGAGAACAAGGGTTTTTTAAATTGATGAAAAAAAATATCTTTAAAAAAAATCATGATGAATGTATCATTTTAATTTTCAAAAACATTTTGAATATCCATTTATTGGAAAATAAAAATATAAAAAAAAATCTATTAATAATACCTTAATAAAATTTAAAATAAATCATTAATGAAATAACGGTCATGTTGGTGAGGTATTCTTCATATTCCGTAATGAATATTCCCTTTTCACGGTAAGAATGTTAGATTGGTGTATTTTTCTCAAATAGATAAGGATATTACTTTGAAAACATTTTTAAAAAAGATAAAATGGGTAAAAAATTATATTAACATTTCATTATTAATGTTTAAATTAAAAAGAAAGATTTTTTTACAAAACATTATTTCGTATTAAAATGATTTACGACTGAAGAGAGAGAAATGATGTCAGATTTTATTAAAACATGTTCTAAATAATTTTATCCACAACATTGTAGAAAAATTGTATAATCACATTAAAAGATCAGTAATATCAAGATGAGATTAAAATTAAATATTTTATTAAACTATTATCATGTAATTTCCTTTAATGAAATTTCAAGAATAAATAATCTCTATTAAAATTTGATTGTTAAATAAACCCTTCAAATGATCATAACATTGAAGCGATAATTAATAAATGAATATATTATGTGTGTAAACATTAAATAAAAATAAAACAACTTTAATTATATAAATATATATTCAAATTCTTTATAAACATAATCATATAATATTACCGATAATAAAGAAGTAATATAACCCAATAAAAATTAATTGTGTTATGAAAATTCCTTATAACATGGTAAATTTTATGTTAAATCCCCATAAATAAAAAATTAAAATTTAGACTCAAAATACCATGAAAAGTTAGTAATTCATGATATAAAATTTACAAGGGATCATATATACATTAAATTAATCATCTAGGTGCATAACATTGCAATATATGAAAATTAAATAAAATTAACACATAATCCCCTACCTGATGTTTCATTGTTGGTTGAGAACACTTTAACATCATAAATATTGGTTTTAGACATGTTATTAACTAATAAAAAAATAATATTAATATTTATTATTTCATATACAATCCTTTATAACATATTATTATGGGTTTGTTAATAATATTTCATTATTTTCATTGTTTTAGGTAATAACCTCTTTGTTTATCAAATATGATTCTAATTTTTTCTTTTTTTGTTCCTCTAACATTGATCATGATTAAATACTCCCAAAAAATTAATCCATTATTTAATTATCATATAAATTAATTTAATATGTATTTATATTAATCCATAAAATTAGGTGATAGGAAATGAAATACATCATTCATGGAGATTGTAGGTCATTCATACGTATGAACTTTGCATCCATTTTTTATCATATTAACCAAAAGAGAAGAAAAGAATATATATGTATATATATATTACCATTAAATAATAAATGTTATTTCATATATATATGTAACATATTTTTATTAAATCAATCCTTAATACACTAAATGTAATGCATGAATGATTTATTTCGCTTCGTGGGGGGTGTCTATCGTACACATGAAAGACGTTATCATTTTACTATAAAATGGAATGAAAATGCTATGTATTATATAATAATTAAATAAAAATAAAAAAATAATAAATATCATTAATATTATATATATAAATAATATTTCCATAATTATTCATAACCTTTATTGGTTGGAATGGAAAAGCAAACAACATCGGTTCACGAAGCGGTTGTCTACCAGACACATGAATGATCATTTGGTAAACCATTTGATTTTAGTGTGTAATGTTTTAGGTAGTGAACATAACATTTAATAATATCATTATATTTAAGTTACTGATGTAATTTCATGATAATTATATGAAAATAATTGAATCTAGTTTAGTATGAAATAAAACAAATACATTCATTGATGAATGTCAACTCTTCTTTGGGTATCTCCCTTTGATTTGTAAAAAATGAATTTCATGGATGGATTTAAACCAAATATTAGGGTTATATTATAAGGTTATGTATGTTTGGAATTTGATTTGATATTTATTTTACAAAAAAAATATTTTTTTATAGATTTGAATAATGGGTTTAGCGGGTGGACATCTATAAGTGGGTTGAGTGGGACATTCAAAAATTATTGAATTATGGAATTCCGACCATGTTTTTTCTATTTTGACTTTCTCATATAATAAAATAAATATATATAATGATTTATAATTTATAAATATATATTGGATTTCTTTAAGTTTATATGTAATTTTTAACCCTAAGACTAATGATCAGTCCCTTTGTAAATGTGTTTTACTCTTAATAAATCTAATTAATTTTAACTAAATTCACTAATAATCTTTTTATATAATTATGATTATGATATAAAAAAATATAAATAATTTTTTAAAAAAATATAGATTTCAATTTTGCAAATTCAAACCACTAAAATGTCAAAATTAATTTTATATTAATCCCAGAGATAGGAAAAGAAAATGGGTTTTAATGTGAAAATGTTCAAGAGTTTATTATCTTTTTATATGTTATTAAATTTATAAATTATTTACAGGACATAAATTAGACTAATATATGTATGATTTATCTAATTTATCATTAAAACCAATTAAAATTACTATTTAATATATTATAATTTTAAGATGAAATTTCATCTTTAAATTAATATTATGTTGTTAACTATTCATAAAAGAATGAAACATCTCAGAAAAAGACAAAAAATTCAACCTAAAGTAATTATGACATTAAAAATTCATAGAATATTTTATTTTTTTCAAATTATATTTATTATTGTTTAAAATTTTGTTTTTAAAATTAGTACTCCATTATATGGCGGAGAAATTACCTTTAAAAAAATACTACTTCGTATGAGTAAAATTGGGTTTGTTCATATCAATTTCCTATAAAATCGGTTGGATGAATGTAAAAACAATTTATTTAATATATAATATATAAATTAAATTAATATCATTCACGAATAGTAATTAATTTAAATTATTTGATTAATATTCTTTTTTGACATAATAATAATTTTTTAAAAAATCATTTCATTAATATTCATTTAGTTTTTTATATTTATTTATAATTAATTGGTAACTAATTAATTTAACTATATATTTTCATTATTTAGTTATTTATATTTATAACATATAATTTAAATTCTATGATATAATTATTATTTTGAAGAATAAAATCAATAGTATTTGGTAAAATATGGCATTTTGTGCAACGTAAGCTTTTAAAAAGTATGTGTTGCATGTAACCGAAGATAAATCATTGTTTTGACCATTGAAAGACATATCACAGACCTAATTTTTTTAAAATAGTAAATATACTATAATGTCTCGGGATGTAATATTTCATTCTACACTTCGTGTGTAATGTCATTCATGATACTAAATATATTTTATTCATTAAAAATTATATGGTTGTTACATTACCCCAACAATAAATATATTGAGTCATTTCCATTTAAACATGATCTTGGTATTTCCATGTCATAAATTTGAAAATAAATTTTTCAAAAGCCCCATTATCGTAAAAGGGTAAAAAAATTACATATTTATAATAGATAAAGGGAAGTATAATGACGATGTGTAAAATCATATATATATTTTTTCACGTAGGAAACAATTAGTGGGAAGTGAAAATAAGGACTTGGAGGGAAATCATTAATATTTATAAATAATGATTTTGTTCATTAGTCAATTAAATTTAATGATAAATGGAATTTTTAGGGCCTAAAATCAATAAATATAAAAGGTTTTCAATTTTCATTTATATCATCATAAGTGATGGTAATAGGAAAACATTTTATTTTAATATCATTTTTAAATGAAAAGGAATCATTTTACTATCTATGAATATAAGGAAATATATATAATTGATATGTTTGTATTTAATAAGAAAATTTTATTCATTGGTAGTGCATAGATAAATTTCCCATTAATCCATTTACTCCTAGAAATGTATCCCCTAAAATGATTTTTTTTATGCCTGAAGCACTAACAATCACTTCTAACAAATTGTAATATCCAGAAAAGAGTGAAAAAGTTTTTCTACATGACTCTATCTATTTTCAAAAGTCAATATGGTTGATACATTTATATATACATCTAAAATCTAATAAAATTGTTTCATCATTAATATTTATTCATCAAACTGTTTAACCAAAAAGAACTACATATTAACCAGGACATTGTGTAGGTCAGTGATTATCATTAAACCCTTATCATCCTTCAGTTGTTGGTTCAAACCATATAGTCTGATCATATTTGATGGGTTGTCACCCACCCTATATGTTATAATTTTTATAAACTACATTAATAGAAAACCTATAGTGTTTCCAAACCAAATATGATGGAAATCCTTAAGATACAAAGTAATCTCCAAATAATATATTTTACTATGGTTTTCAATAAAACTTATTTTTTTACAATGTTTAATAACATAATTTGGATATTATTAGAATATCATTAATGATCATATTAACCATAATGGATATCAATACATTAAATCTTAGGTAAATAAAATTTTAAAACATTATTCAAAAATTAAATTTTCCACTAAAAAGTTTTCATTCCATAAATTATTCCAAAATTTCATTAATATTACTATATTCCTGGAAAAATTTAGAAATGATTTTTAACACATTGAACAAATAGCCAACCATAAATCATAAACCCACATTGTTATCCATAACTCTTATCTAAATGAATTCACCAGTTTTTATAAAATACAACATAATCCTTAGGTTCTTAAATATTCTTATATCCAACACTCCATTGGTAAAATATATATACAATTTAATTTTCAACTCCCAATATAAAAATACTTCCTATATTTTTTTCCACATATCTCCTTCAATTTTTTTGGGTTTAACCAAGGTCATTAATTGTCAATATCTATTTAAATTTTAAATAATGGTTTATAAAAATCATTAATTATCATAAGTATATTTTCCAAGAGTTTCAAACCGAGTGACTAGTAAGGTGCGTTTCTGTGAACTTGTTTATGCTTGAGTCATGATTGACATTTCGTTTTTTAGATTTATTATGCCTAGGTGAATCTATAGAAGAACCACATCCACTTGTATAATCTAGACATGGATGTATTGTTAGGAATATAATAAAATATATATCATACCCAAACATTACCATGTTCTTCAATACTTATACTCAAATTATATAACTGATTTACATTCTATAATCTATGTCTTCATAATTATTGTTTCTAAGCATGCTATTAATCATTCTCTAATAGTAACTGTAGTGACCCCATCCCTAGTAGTTCGATGTCGGTGCGTATTACCATTACATTGGAATAGATAAAATATTTGGACCCCAAAATATTGATCATTTTAGTAGTATTGGTAATGTAGATACATAAATTAGTCTTGAAATAAAAATTAATACAAAAAGTTAAAAAAAATATTTTAGTCTGTCATTTCTTTTCATATCAGTCGTTTTAAACATTATATAATCCTAAAAAAAAGAAACAAAATATGGGTGATCTAAAATAATTAGTAATTGTTAAATAAATTAGAAGAAATAATGAAATAATGATCATAATCTATATAAAAAGGTAAATAATTGAGCACACATTTCATTTAAATAATTAGATAAATAAAAATCAATATAGAAATGTTACTAACTGAGCACACATTCCATTAAAATAACTGGATAAGGAATAATCAATATAGAATGATTAATAACTTAAAAAAGTTTTTTTATGAATAAAATATAATGAAATAAATCCATAATTTTTTTTCAAAGCTAAGAACACCGGAAAAAATAAATAAATCTAAACGAAAGTAATTATTAATTATTGGATTCTATGTTTCTCAGTTAAATGGATCATTTTCCACCATGATCGTTCAAATGATTGTTTAAAAATAATAAGTAGAAACACATTTATTTGAGGCTAGACATTTTATTTATACCATTAAGAAATTATTTCATTGTGGGCCATACTTTAAATTTCATCCAACCTCTGCCATACTGGTTCAAACCGTTCCTCATATATCAAAAAATCAATTTAATTCATAAAAAACTAAACCTCATCTAATATTATTTTTGAGTAAGGATTAAGGATTAATCAATATATCCACAGACAATCAAATAACTATCAGGGTATACACCATATGATATAATGATTTATATATTTTGATATAATCATAAATATAATAAATTTTGTGGATATTTAAGGGTAATTTAATTTTCAATTGTCACTAGAAATTTTGTAATCCATTGAGAGATTAATAACTACAAAAAAGATTCAGGGAAGATAATTTTAACAATACCCTTTACCAATATAGTCATAAGGAATTCATAGGATGAATAATGATGATAAATGTATAATGTATACCCATATTAGTAATTATAAGGGTTGTGTCCTTCTATGAAATAAAAATTTTTTTTAAAAACATTCTAGTGGAAAATAATATTTTATTCAAAAAACATTAATGGAAGTAAATTTAACTTAAAATCACCTTTAAAAAACTTTATTTCCAATGATCTTCATAAACAATATATGGGCACATCAATGAAATCATGGTCTTGTGGGTGGGTAATTCCATACATGTCGTAATGAAAATTCCTTTTGCATGATAAAATGGTTTGAAAGGAGCATTATTTAGAAAGTGATAAGAGTATTCCATTGAAAAAACATTTATAAAAATAAAAAATGGAAAAAGAATATTTTAATAAAATATTTTTGAACACTTTATGGAAAACCATTATTGAAAACATGGTTTTGAATGGAAATGGATTTCTTACCGAAGAGAGATAAATGAATTAATATTTTTTAAAAATATTTCCATCATAATTTTTAGAACCAATGAATAGAAAATTGGTACTATCACATAAAAAAGATTATTGATAAACAAATGATAATAATATTTATGGTTTTATTAACCAATGATCATATAATTTCATTTAATGCGATTTTAAGGATAAAAAATCTCGATTGGATTGAGATTTTAAAATAATCCATTCAAATGATCGTAACATCAAAGCGAGAATTAATCAATGAATATATTATGTGTTTCAAATATAAGTCCAAATAAAACAAATTTAACTTCATAAATAGATAGAAAAATTAATTATACACATAATCATTGAATATTTACAAAAACATAGAAATAATATAACCCAATGAAATGGAATTGAATTATGAAATTTCATTACCACTTAGTAACATTTAATTGAAATAAAATTAGATGAAATAATTAAAATTCAAACTCAAAATACCATGAAAAATGAATTATTGAAGATATTAAATGTAAAAGTGGGATTATATAACCTATATAAAAGAAACTAGGGTCCCAACAATACAATAAGTCTCAATTATATGAAATTTAGACAGAATCCCAAACCATAGGCTTCCTTTTGGGTTGATCACTATTTAATATCCTATATAAAGGTTTTAATCATGTTATTAAATTATTATAGAAATAAAATAATAATTTTGATATCAAATAATATCCTTTTATGAGATATTGTTACACACTCTTTAATAACATTTCATTCTTTTCATTATTTCAGTTAATACCCGCTTTGTTAATCGAGTATGTTTTGACTTTTTGTTTTTAATTTCTTATCACATAAATAATGATTCCATAATATCCAAATTTAAACAATGATTTAAATATAATATATATTCATTATATTTGTATTTTTATTATTCCATTAAATTTTGTGATGGGAAATGAAATACATCGTTCAAGGAGTCGATATGTCGTACATACACATGAATATTGCTTCCATATTCATATAATACTAAATGAAATAATATTATATATATGTATTCTTTAGAGTATAATTTTAATGTAATATATATGACATATTTCTATTGAACCCATCCCTAAAACATTCCATAAACAAATTAATGAATTTCATCGCTTTACATGGTGGTAGTCTACGGTACACATGAATGATATTATCATTTTCCCATAAAATGAAAGGATGATGGTATGTATAGTATAATAATTATAGAAGAATAATTAAACCATAAATATAACAAATATATTATATTAATATTATTTCGATTTTTATATAAAACATTAATATTTAGTAATGCATAAAAGATAGACATTGGTTCATGGGGCGGTTTTCCTCCCCATAGATAAATTATAATTATGTATCCCATTATATGGAAGTGTGTGATTTTTTAGGAATTAAAAATTTCATAAAAACATATCAGTATATTTAAAATACTATTGTTATTATATTAGTACTATATGAAAATATTTTAGGGGTTTGAGGATGAAATAAATGAAAATGATTATTGGTGAAAGTTACATATTCTTTGTGTATCTTCGTCCAGTTTGGACGGAAGGATTTTTATGGTTATACTTACTAAAAAATTAAGGGTTCTAGGATGTGGGTGTGAATTGTTTTGTTAATTTTCAGGTTATTTCTACCCTATTTGGTTTTAGAGGTGTGTCGAAGGGGGAGAGGGGTGGAAATTTATAAGTGGGGTGAGTGGAAAATGTGTAAATGATTAAATGTGGGAATTCAATCCACATTTCATCCATGTAATATGGCTCCAATAATAAATAAAATTCGAATCTATAAGGTATAAGGATTAAATATTTCAATAGTTTGTGTTTTGTACAAGTTTCTATGTAATTTCCTCCATTATGTATGATGTTTAGTCCCTCGGTAAATTTGTTTTTCTCTTAGTTACTATAATTAATATTAACTATATTCTCTAATCATTTTGGTCAAAAATCATGTTCACCATTTTATAAATTATAAATTATGATAAATACAAAAATTTAGTTGATTTTTACAAATTTAAACAACTTATGTGGAAACAATTAATTTAAAATTAATCTCATAGATGTGACGATAAAACTTGTGTTTTGAGTGAAAATGCTCAAAAGATTATTTCTTTATATCTAAATTCAGTATAAAAATTATTAAAATGACCTAAATTTGATTAATATTTTTATAATTTATATATTTATACATTAAAACTAATTCATAATATATTTGAACATTATAATTTTTTTATATGAAAAGTTAGTGTTAAATTAAAATTAAAAATTTTTCACTATACATCAAAAAAAGAATCATCTCAGAAAAATAACAAAACATCACTCTAACATATTTTTTGTAGTAGTATTTCAAAATTTAAGTTTATTTTTAAAAATAAAATTTATAAATGTGTCCAAATTTAGTTTTAAATCATACTTTCTATTAAAAGGTAGAAAACTGCCATTAGAAAAATATAGATTTTATGGGAAAAATTGGATTTGTTATTATTTTATACCTATAAAATATATTTCATTAATTAAAAATTTTATTTAATTTATAATATTTAAATTAATTATTATATTTCACTAATAATAATCATTTTCATTTATTTGGATAAAAGACCATTGGACCATAATAATAGTTTTTTATAAAAACATTTCCTTTATAGTAAATTGATTTTTTTATATTCATTTTTAATTATTTTGTAACCAATGAGTTCAACATTATATTTCCATTTGTTAGTTAATAATATATAAAAATACTAATTGAATTTCTCGGATATAATATTAATTCTAAATTAAAATATGAAAATTATTTGGTAAAACATGATCTTTCATGTGACACATGTTATAGAAGAATGTAATTGTTGCATGTAACACAATCTAACATAGTTATGTGTGCATTAAAATATATCTTCTAGATTGGATTTATTTTAAATAGTAAATTGTTAATAATGTATTATGATTTTTTATTCTTTTATAATCATTGTGTTGTGTTTCATGTATTCCATCGAATAAAAGATATTCTTATTGAATTTTTGGTGTGTTGAAATGGAATTTCTAATGGGTTAAATTTTCTATGTCGAAATTGATAAGGATACTTCCTATTTGAATCAATGATAAAATTAAAATACATTTAAAAAATAATAAATAGATACTCATCCATGATGATACCTTCTTATAAAAATGCACATGATATTAATGTATTTATTCATAATAGAATTTTATGAATCAAAATATTATATGAGATTGTTGATATTTATTATATATTGTGTTTTCCAAAATAATTTACATAATTTTAGGGAATTAGTGATGAATATGTTTTCATGGAAATTGGAATTAATTTTTTCTACAACACCTATTATCTATCATGTGAGAAATCTAGAATGATGTTTTAAAATAGGGATGTTTCCGATCTAGTACTTGAGAAGAAGATTTCAATGTATTAGTATTTTTAAAAACTAAAATATCATTGGAATGTAACAAAAAGAGGAATTTTCATTAAATATTTTATGTTTTATAATTGATTTATATAATTAGGAATAAGATAGATGTTTAATCATTATGTATTAATTGATTGTCTTTGAGATTAGAAGAAGACGCCATGTATGAATATTCATTAACACAAAATTATGATGTAAAAGATAAGTTTGACTGTCTTCGATATTTGATGAAAATAGTACACTAAATCGATAAATAAGTGAAGAAATCAATTGTACAAAGGTCAGAATTCATGGTGTAGGGGATGAAATTGTTATTGTAAAAAAGGAGGCGGAATCATTCTATAATTCTGCAAAATAGATGTTTGAAAGAGGGAGTTGAAACTAGGTTTCTAATGATGAATCAAATAGTTTAATAGTTCATATATATATATATATATATTTATATATATTAGGATTTATATATCCCAGTATAAACATGTTAATACACTTACATGTATATAAACTTTAGAAGTTCCTTCCTCAAATAAATGTTCTAAGGGGGAAGAAAGATCATGTACACTGTGGTGTCCATCCATAGAGTAGTGTGCAATGATTGAGGAAAATAAGGGAGTATTTTTGGAACGTTTTATAGTCCTTGTCCTTGTATAGGAAGTGATTCTAGGCCTTGTGTGACAATAGGATTCTAAAAACCAATAGAAGTAATTCTAGTTGATATTTTGTGCATCAATACGATTTCAATATCATGCTCCTAGGAGTAACATAGAGTTAATTAAAGAACTAATATTTACATTATAATGTAATGATATAATTTCTAATATTTTTTTATTTAAACTTTTTAAGGATGTGAGTGAATAGAAAAGAAACTGATTTAAGAAAATTCATACCCTCATGGGAACAAGATATACAAAACCAAAAATGATATAATATGGATGATAGTTTTTAATTGATGATTCACTTAATCACCCCTATCCATAATTTTTTTAAGGTTCCTGATACAATATATTGAAAATTTAAATGTTTCATCATTTTATGTATAAAACCAACTAGGATTGAGTATTAACATTATTTGATCTAATTAGTATAAAAATACTTGATTGTGGAATTCAAAAATAATTTGAGATATTGAGGAATTTATCATCAAATAAGTCCTCCAAGAACAAAATATTGAAATAATGTGTCTGAGAGGAGAAATTATACCTTTTTGAACGTGGTTAAATTGATGATGAGTCTAGGTGAACTTATTTCATTTTGTGGATATTATATAGAAATAAATTCATTTCATCTAAATAGTATTCCATATAATTAATTAAAATAGAGTTATATGAAATGAGTTGCATCCAAATTGGTATTTCATAGTTTTGAAGCATACATTATTAATTTATCTTATGAAAAACTAATCCATTAATATAAAATGTGCTTATTTTTTATTATCACATAGATACTAATGGATATAACATATATACTATTAAAAAACAAAATTTATTATTTACCAAGATGTTATTTTATTGGATAAGTGTCACATGGATAGAGTTACTTGCTATAATGTAGATACCCCACCTCTAATAACCTAGAATCCCTGTTAACTTTATTAAATTGGTACAATATACATGGAATCTAAATATGCAAGATCTTTCAGTTTAGTGGTCTTGGAAAAAAAGATATATTAAAAATTCTTATATTACATTGGAAATATAAAAAATAGCATATGAATCATTCTTGTATACATGATAACATTTATAATAAAATTAATCAAATACATGGGAGAGTGAAAAAATGTTTGATCTAAAATTCTATATAATGGTTACATACAACAGATGTTATCATGACTAAATAAGTAAAATCCACATGGAAGAGTGGATATTCAAAAACATATCTCATTCATTCAAAACATGGTTTAAATCAGTATCCTTGTATAATATCTATATATTAAACACATTTATAAAGAAAAATGAACTATTACTAAAAGAAATGAACAAATTTGGACATTTATGTTCAATTCCTCTCAATAAAGATATCATAAATCCTACCATCATGGCCTCTCATCCAGGACCTTATTCTCCAAAAAATGTAGGTGTTAACAAATTACCCAAATAATATAGAATAAAAACTATTATATCATAGGATACCCATCGATGCATCAAGATGTTTTCAATAACTAGTCTCCAATAATCACAAGAACATCTTTTAAATTCATTATTTTTTGAATGATTAATAAAATTCATTCAAAAAATGCCTAATAATTGAAATATTACCTGTATTGAATTAAGAATATGGAACCTAAATACTTCATCATCATAATCCATAAAGAGAAATAATAAATATGGTATATTGGTATCATTTACCTAGTAACATCAATGGTTGTTTTCATAGATGATAATACCTCTAAAATATCACAAATTATTTTTCAGATAAATAAACATTTTAATTTGAAGTCACATATTAAAATCTAAAAAAATTCAAAATATTAACAAAAATATTTTATTTTAAAATGTATTCATTAACATGTAATGGATTATTTCAAGAATTTACTGAACATAATTATAGAAAATTACATTCATGTAGTGTGTTTGTCAAAACAAACATTCCATTTACATTTTTGTTAAAAAGTCAAAAGTATATCTTTTACAAAAATAAAAGAATCTCCATTTTAAATAATTTTTTAAATATTTAATTATCATTAAAAATGACCTTATTCAATCATATATAAATATTTAAAACATTCTTGACAGTATTTTGGGAACCCATGGACATGTAGGGAAAAGCTTCCAGAATAAAAACGAAATAATGGTACATTTAATAAATACATTTCCTAGATATTTTTATGTAACCATTGTCAGAAAATGGAAATATTACATGAAAGTTTTCTATTTAATAATAGGATATGTTATTTTAATTGTTTTATAATATATGTATCATATAATTTCCCCCAATGTAAATTCAAACATAAATAATCTCAAAATAAAATTAGATTGTAAAAGAAGCACATACTTCAAGATTAAATTGCTTCATATGTTATTTTAACATAATGTATAATAAATTTAGATTTATTATAATTATATAATTTATTAATTTACATTCTAATTTTTTCATATATTATCCTATAAAAAAATTCCAATACCCATTTTTTGTTAATTCTTAATTTAAATTGTTGTTTCCGGTTATTAACCATTTCATTTTTCATGAGGTCTTCAATCCAATATTTCTAGTCCTTGAATATTTATCATGGTAAAAATATATCTATAATTATAATTATGATATAAATAATAGATATATTCATTAAATATACTTTTATATTAATATATATAATATTGCGATAGAAAAATGAATTACACCATTCATGGAGATTGTAGTTTTTATGTACATGTGATCATTATTTTCACCTTTTGATGCATAGAACAAATGAAAGATAGATTGTAATTCATCTTGAAATGATCATTATATTATCATATAAATCATATATACTCATTAAATTTATCCTTATTACCATCCATGTAAAAGATAAATGAAAAAAATAAAATCACTTCATGGAGGTGGTTGTCCACACAAATGCACGAAAGACGTTATTGTTTTCCAATGGATATAAATGTAAGAAGGTAGATATGATATTATAACTATAGATGAATTTTTATTTAATAATTATAATATAAACACATTAAACCAATTATAATATCCATCTATGAATTTGGTGATGGAGAAAGGGTTGTATCAATATGTGGAGGTGGTAGTCCACATATATTCACTACTGATTATTCAACTTCTGAATAGATGTAAAAGTTTTTGAATAAAAGTTGTTCCATAATCATAATAACAATTATGTTTATTTATTATACAAAAATTATTATTTTATGACGATGAACATATATTTATATATTTTATAATATGAAAGAAAATTGAATGTACCTAATTAAGAGCTGTACCATATCTTTATGAAACCACTTTTGTCTTTCACCTTTATTATTCATTGGAATGTTTTTAATGAAAATAATCTATATATTATGGGTCATTAATCTTGTAATGTATTACTGACGTCCTTCTAAAACATATAATGGTCAAGGTGTTGTAATGGAAAGTGATAATGTGAGTCATTTTATACGGGATAGGAGGGGCACCCTTGGAATATATTGAGGTATTAAATTAATTTTCATGTTCAAGTGTCTATAAATTTAATTTTTTATGATAAGATTACATTTAATTACAATAACCTCATCCAATAATATTTTAACATGTTTATTTTATTTTTTAACCAATATCTCTTAGTTATCACCCCCAATTTACCTCATTAATTTTTACCATAATATCTTTTTTGATTACCCCTTAATGGTCATCAAAGTCACCCAAAAATGACAAGTAACCAATAAACAAACCCTGGATGACATGGTCATCCTTATATCATCAACATTCATGAATATCTAGTTTTTTAAAATATTATATTATTTCATAGAATATTATTTTTACAAAATATCATCAATGTCATTTTTGATACTAGTCTTTTAATATGATTTTAAAGACATACATAAAATTATTTAATTTGAAAATAATATTTTAATACATTAAAATTATTTTAAATTTATATATATATAACTTTTTTGAACATAATAATTCATCCAAATTGTACTACTTTTACTATTATTGAATACATTTATTTTATTTATGTAATAATTGAATAAATATTATGTCAGCATTGGGTAGGAATTTAAGGTGAATATTTAATCATTATAAAATTTAATATGATAGATAAAATTATTTCAAACTTAAAATAAATATTTAAATCTAAAAATAACCTCTTTTATTCAATATAGAAAAATGTATCTCTTTTAAAGACAGATATTAGTAGTTTTCATTTATTATTATATTATCATAATATAATGGTCAATATCAAAGTAAAATTACACAAATTGGCCATATGTTTTGTAAATGTATGATAATGGTCGATCAAAGATCAAAAAATATGATAAATTCATCCTTTATAGTAAGTTTAATTCCTTATCCCAATGTTTTAACCCTATTTTATTTGTCTTACCCTTATAGAGGTGGAAAATATTTACCAACGATAATATTCAAAATGTAAAAAAATAAAAGGAATATATTTTTAAAATATAATCCTAATAATTGAAAATATGGAATTTATTTTATGAAATTTAATTTACATTAGTGACATAATTTATTATAAAATTAAACCCATGAAACATAATGAAATGTGATTTTCCAGAAAAATGGAATTCCATGTATAAAAATGTTTTAATTATAAATTAATTTTTATTTTTTATTAAAAAAATATTTTGGATTATGATTAATCAAAATAAACAATTTAAATTTCAAAAATAATCCAAAATATAATCTGACTTTGTAAATACAAGAAAAAGATAAAAACAATTCAATAAAATTTGAATTTTTCACTATTCAGTGAAAAGTATAACATTTAAGAAAATCATAAATAATATATTGGAAGATTACTTCATTTTGATAATTTCAAAAATGATATGATTTTATAAAATATATTTTCTAAACGTTATATAAGTTAATTATAATATTTTCTCGAGAAAACTAAATTGAAAAAAAATTAGAAAACATATTTCTTAAATCATAAAATGGATTTTGTGAAAAATTGATTTCTTATTTCATTTTTACTAATGAGTATATTTATATTAAATAGAAAATTTATATATTTTTTAATAATGTAGTTATTAATTTTCATACCACCAATTTTAATGGCTTTGCAATAACATTATACTATATACAGGTTCATTTAAACATAAGAGTTCTTGTACTGTATGTTGTTGAAAAAAATTAAATTCAATTAATGAGAAATATATCATTAAATATTAGTTTTTAAAATTATAATCCATTATTATAATTTATACCTAGAAATTAACTCACTCAAATACAATCAACTTTGGATACATTTATATCACCACATTCTCAGTTTCCCATGTAACATCCTCACTTTTATATACTAGGTCCAAATGTGTATACGTTATGAAATAAATACTCACTTCCTAAACATAATCATTAAATTATGGTCATGTTCTAACTCAAGAACTCTCCTCACTTTCTTCTATAAATCAATATCTTCGTTCTACCCCTTACAAATATTTTAAAGGATTAATAGTTTAACATTTATACGATAAATATAATATTTTTACCCATTCCTCAAGATATTAAGATTAAAATTTTAGATATCTATAAATATTATATATCTTACAATTCTATTAATGGAAAAAATATAATTGATTTTCTCACTCTAGGAATCATCTTCCATATTCACCTTCCCAAGGTGGTATTGTATTGAGAATTTATAATATTTTATCAACTGCAATCGTCTTCTCTGGAGAATATTTGACTCTTTATATATAAATATATACTTAATGATTTTATGATATGTACATATATCAAACATTCCACTATATATATAATATTTCTATATCAATAATTACACCATTTATAACTGATTCATGTAATTTTTCTCATGATTTATCAATTAGTGAGAGGAATGGGATATCAAAATATAATTATACATGAGTACACATCTCTGTACCTTATTTTTTTTGAAACATTATTTATCCCAAACCCTTCTCCAATATAGGTTAGTGTAATCATAATGGAACTATCCAAACTTCTCTTTATTTATTTTATGTTATTCTCTCATTTATCTATATATAAGAACTTAACTTCATTCTGAGTCAACATGGCAAGTTGATTTGATAGTCATGAGAAATATCTCAGAATGTGTCAGTAGTAAACAGACAACCTAATCAGACATTATATCATAGATATAGTGGTTGGTCTAGGCCATTTCATAATAACTTCTCTCTTTGAAATATCCACATATATACCCTCAATTTAAATTACATGACCCAATCATTAGAATTTATCAGCAAAAAAATAAAACTTTGTAATTTTAAATACATATTCTATTTCCCCATGGTCCGCCCCAAAATCTTAAATTTTTCTTCATTCTCTTCCTTTCTCCTCAAATATTTTATAATATTGTCTATAACGGATACCAACAATTGAATGATGTAATCATTAAAAGCATTACTAATTAAATTCAATAAGATAGTTGATGAATTTGTATGTATTATAAGAATTATTATAAATTCATAATTATTGTGCCCTGAAAAAAAGGTTATCATTGATATATCATCATTTTTTACCCATAAAGGATGATATCCAGATCAAAAATCAACAATGGAAAAAAATTATCGTTGAAATTGATCAAACAAATAATCCATACTGGGAAAAGGATACTTTTTCTTTACAGTTATGTTGTTATGTTCCCAATGATCATTGCAAAGTAGCAATGGCCTCTATTTCTTATTATTAAAAAGAACAGGTGCATGAAATAGTGAATCACTAGTCCAAATAAATCCCTTATCTAGATTATACAAGAGTTTCATCATTAATTCCCACCACTTAACCAAGACTATTTTATAAAGTATTACTGAAATAGGTGTACAGAAAAGTATGAGTTCTATCGAACACTCAACTTCTTGATTTGGGAGAGGACTAGGAAATCCTTCTTAAAAAGACCTCAAAGAAAACTTTTATAATTAGAATATCCTCGATGATTATTTTCTCCCCAAACATCTAAGATAAATATCATTCATAAATATTTATTAAAACCCATATGAATGAACTAAATTATATTGGGGTTCTAGGTTCTTCCAAACATAGATAGATAGTCATTGGTTGATTCATAATAATGAATGTAATTTTCATTCGTCAAATATTGATATCATATCTATATAGATATAGCCAATCCATTTCGAAAATTATATCAAATTCCACTTAAGGAAGAATAAAAATATACACAGAAATCACACTTCCATAAAACAATATTAAAGTGGAGTTGTAGATTTTATATGTGATCACCTAAACATTAGGATTTTTCATTATCAAATCGACTTCTAATCATGGTGTTTGTGATGTATTCCCATATAAATATTATTTAGATTTTAGAAGTATAGGTTGAACCTAAATCAAATAAAATAATTTCACTTTTCGAGTATATAATAAGTGAAACATTCACCACATAGTTTTGATGTAGCTCACCTGGTTTGAGGTATATAACCCATTTGATTTACCTTTTTTATGAATATGAAGGTGTTGGGAAGGTTTGGGAGTGTATGGAATAATTTTGGAACAGATTAGAGGCCTTTTAAGGCAAAACATTTTGCATATGATTTGGGGAACACATATGATAATCCCTAGTAATCGTGTGATATGCCACTATTTGGATAGTAGCATCTACACGGTTTGTGCATGGTTTTTCAAACAGTGTGAACTATCAATGAGGCCTATTAAAATGGTTTCTTTAAATGGGGTTAGTCAGTATTTTCCCAACCTCACCCATTTCCTCTCACAAACAAACCCTAAATTGTATTTCTTCTTATCAAGGGTAAGGGGTGCTCTCCCACCAATTTTGGAAGGTATTTGAAGTGTTTTAAAAGTGTATTGACGGTTTTTGATATTTGGTATGTCATCTCTATTGGTTTCATTGTGGTTTCCTTTAGGTATTCACTATTCCCTCTATTGGTTTTCAAGATATACAATTTTTTAGGTGGATCAAGGGTTTTTAACTTATGTTATGTTGATAGGTCTTGTTGATGATAGGGAAGGAGATCTATAGTGGTTTTGGTGGAGCATTTTTCGGGATTGGTGGTGTGGTTTCTTATGGGTCAATATCATCATAACCCTAATGGTTTTTGGCGTCTCTATCAAATACAAATTACTAGAACACAAGGACTTGTTTTCGAATAATTTGTTTTCAATAAATTAATTGTGAATATGATGTGTAAATATTGGTGTAAAACCATTTTGTGATGACTTGGGGATTTTGGTTAAAATTTGATATTTTCTCCAAAAGGGGTTTTGTTATGTGATTTTAAAACGTTTATTTCAAAATTAATAATGGATAGAATTATGGAAAATGTTTTTTAAAAGAGTAATTTCAAAACAGATGTTTCTTTATTGATATGTGGTTTGGAATGGAAAATGTTTCAAGGGTGTTTTCAAAAAATGGGGTGATTTTTTATATGTTTTTTCATGATTTTGAAATGGTTATCTGAATAATGAGTGACCTAAGTGTTCTTCATTATTGTGGTTTGGTCAATTAGTATGGATTTTTTTTATTGTTATTGAAGTGGGTGGGAAGTCTCACTATAAAAGGTGATGGATAGTGGATAGAAGGTTCACTATTATGGATAAGTAGTCAGGAAGTACCAATATTTATGAAAAGTAGTAAACAGGTTTTGGTGGAAAGTTTCATGACGGTCGGTTTTCTAGTTGTGTGTTTCTATGAAAGATGAAAATATTTTTGCTAATGTGAAAGGTTGAAATGTATTATGGAATGGTTTTTTGGCCATCACTTGGGTTGCATAGTTTTGGTAGGGTGTCTTTGTAAGGGTCTATTTAGATTATCAGTAATTATTGAACTATTTGATTATTTATATAAACTATTTCATATAAATGTGATAATGGTTTTATCCTAGTGGAATGTGTAGTGATGTCATTTGGGGAAATCCGAATGAGTATTAGTACTCATACCTACTTTTTTATTTTGGTTCTTTTGTAGATGATGTACTACGGGACACATGTAAGAGTAAAGCATCTAATTTTTCAAGATGTTCTTCGCGATGCTCAGGTGGTCTAGTGGTGCTTGGATTATGGATCTTGCTGTGGAGTAGTGGATTGCTTCTTGGTTTACTTTAGGTCTCTTGTTCAGTCTTCATTTTTGCGATATTTTTTTTGTTTTATTGGTTTTGGTGAATTTATATGGATTAGTTTGGTTGTCTTTTGGTACTATATGGTTCAAGTTGATATGTTAACATGCATCTTATATTTTTCTTTGTAATTTCTTTTTTAGTTAGTTGGTTTATCTCAAGGTAATATCACTCACAAATATATTATTGAAGACCATGGAATTTATTGCCAGCCTTCAGTGACTAGGGAACATCACTTAAGGTCTAGTATCACATCGCGACCTTCTCAATATAATGAGGAAGGGCCATGGAATTACAATTTGAATCGGTTTGTTTGATCCTTTTGCATTAATTTTTGCTCTTGGTTTTGAAATTATTTCATGAACCATTCATTGATTCAGGATGGTAGAAAGGCGTAGGATTATAGGGAAATAGAATTTATATCATAAAAGGAAGTATTAATCCATTTTATGTTGAACATCAAGTTAACAGGGATTTGGGTACATAGGTGTTTTGGAGACACTTATAGGAAATGTATATCTCATTGTCATGGGTGTAGCCAAAGAGATGAGCATGGAATGAATGGTAGAAATGGATTCCTTCTAGGTTGCATGTATCATTGGGGTATAATGATTTATGGTGTGTTTTTAATGTGTTAGTTTTGAAAAAAAATATAATTGAGATTCAGAATGGAAGGAATTCAAACATGGACACTTGTTATATTCTGAAAATGGGTCAATTTTTAATACATGGTGGAATTTTTAATGTTGTGAAGTAGGGAAAATTTGAACGTTTGGAAAGCCTAGTTGAGATATTTTTTGTGTAATTTAAATTGAAATTGTAATAATTTTCTTGATAAGGGTGTGAGACTAATGGTTTCTTATTTTTGTAATGAAATTGCACTGGGAAGGCGTCGTAGATACCAACATGAAGAGTCTGCTAAAAATGTAGTTTCACCTGAAACTTAAGTGAACTAGTAGCTAGTGAACAACATATTTAAAGCTTCCCAAGCTATGGAAGGTGGGAATAAAGTAGCTAAACAAAATCATGTGGATCATGAAGTTTAGTTTCAATGGTAGAATCCACCCATTTTTAGGGGTGATTCAGAATCAGAAAGGGATGAAGCATGGATAAAATGAGTGAATATGATATTTCAATTCTTAGGAACACCGTTAGATCGGAATGTGTTGTTATCCATGTACATGTTGGGAGATATTTCCCTTCAGTGGTGGGATCTTTCTATCCAAGATCGTATGGACCAAGGTTCACATGTTAGGGTTTTGATTAATTGTTTAATAAAAATATTCTACCCCCATACATTAAAAATTTAGTGCATAATGTATTTCTTCCTTCTGAATAAGGAGAACCTTTCAGTATTTATATGAGCATGTATGTTTTTGAACTTTTTTTAGTTTGGACCTTAGGTGGTAGGAAGAACATCATTGAAATCATTAAAAAAATTGATGTTCGGTTGATGTAGGAAAGTTGGTACAAGATAGAGGGGCTGTGTATACAAGATTACATGGAAATTATGAATAGATCTTTGGTGGATGAGCAAGACCTTTTGGGGGATTAAGGCGGGGAATGAAATTTCAATAACCATATTAAATATTGGTAACTCTAATAGTAGGTTTAAGTGTAAGAGGGACACCTATTTCTAGGGTGGGAGTACGACTTAGAATCGGAAAAGATTTATCTAAAGCCTTAGAATAAGCGATGATATTTTTAGTGTGGCTCTATAAGACACATCAAGTGGAAATGTATGGAACAAAATTTAGCATGTCATAAAATTACAAAAATCGTGTATATTCTGTGGTATAGCCATAATTATCTGAGTTTGGGTGTTTGTGACACTCCTCAGGGTTTGTAGGAATCCTATGTCTCGACCGGATATGGGAAGTAGCATAATCCTCATCAACAATGTTGAGTTACTCATGGTGAGCTTGGTAATACCATGACACTTCATCAAATTAAGAATGAGTAGATTGTGGAAATCATGCAGTTGTTCATAGATGAGTAGGTTTTGTTGGATGATCTGTTAAGAAAATCCACAACATGAGGTATGGTAATTTTGAATTCCACATTGATGCAAGCTATGTTTGATATGGGTTCTTACCAATAAATTAATTTCTTTTCGTGTTATTGGTTTTCTGGGTCTAACTGTAGAAATGATTACATCTATTTTAAAACATCAAACTCTTTTGGGTCAAAGAGAGTGTTGAGTCTTCCTATGTAGAGCATGTTGCTGAGTTTTGGATGAAATTGGATTGATGTGGGATTTCAATGTGCTTGAGAAGGATGCTTATGATATAATCCTAGGAATGGATTGGATTGAAAATTTTAAGGCCTACATCGATTTCTATTCATGAATTTTTTTTTATAATGGATGATGAAATTGAACACCTCTTTAGAGGGGACAAGAATGAAAAGCTATGTGCAACAAACTTTTTAACACCTATTATTGGCATGATATCATATTGGTTAGTAGATTTTTCAGTGGAATCAGTGGATGGTGTTGAGAAATGTGTTCTCATGGTAGTTGTGGATCTGTATATAGATCTCGGTCTCTAATAATTATTAGGATTACCACCCGTGGGAGAAGTAGATTTTACGATGGATCTCCTTCTTCGAACAATTTGTATCATCCTAGGGAAATAAAGAATATAAAATTTTCATATTTATTAATATTTTTGAAATAAATATTTATTTTTCTTTAAAGGTTTTGATATGGTCAATGGCTTACCTGATACGTAATGACGAATTTCTTTTAAATCTTATGTTTCACAAAACGTTGAGTCATACTGAAAAATAATAATATTATAATATTATTATAAATATTATTTAACACATAGACATAGTATTGGAGGGAATGAAAATAACTATCAAAAATTTGACTAAATATTTCTATTTCAGGTTTTACATTTATCCATTAAAATATAGAGGCTTAAAATTTGAATGAATCCAATTTTATGCATAAATACTCTAATATTCATTAAATAGTCGATTTACCAACTTTTGACGGAGAATCCTTTTCAAATAGAGTTATTGTTACTTTTATATGTTCTAATTGAAAAAATAAATTTCTTATTTAGAATATTTACACAAAAAAATTTCTTGGGTCCAATTTTGGAATTTTTTTGATAATGTTCATTTATTTATGAATAGTGAAATATATTGCATTATAATTACAAACTGCAATTTAATCTAATTTATTTATATGATTAGACTACCCTTTTAATTTATTTGAAAGTGTAATTAGATTTTATTTTTATCAACTAATCCAATTTTTGTCATTGGAAATAATTTCACATTGAAACTGGACATAAACAAATGTCAATCGTTTGAATGTTATTATTTCTTAAAAACACACTTTTTTTGTTTTAACGAGGGTTAATTTTAAATTAATTTTTACAACATATGTGTCTAGAAATTCAAAAAAATGAATCCATATTTTAAATAAAGAGGTCCAAATTATGTAATTATGGAACCTTTATTTTTAGACATTTTGAATAGCAACTTCAGTTAATATTTTATTTACCGTGGTTAAAGGGTAAATCTCGTAAATAAAGGTAAAAATTAATATTATAATAATATGAAAATTACCCTAACACATGTTCTAACCCTATATTCTGATACATGTCTGACCATGGTCATCATGTTTTTGATTTTGGGACCCCATAGGGCCACTTTTATGTAAGAATGACACATTATAAAAATTAATTTAATGTCAAGGAATATGTAACATAAACACATATCTCTTAGTAAACAAAATTTTATATGGTGTTATATAAGTTATATTTTCAAATATAAATTGGCATTAGAAAAACAAATATATTTCTTAAATCATTGTATTTATTTATAATTTTATAAATTTTATAAAGAAATTTAATTATGACACAATGGTGATGCACTTATTCCTTCATTAATAATGTATTCAAATAAATGATATTATTAATATTAAATTAAACTTATCACGAAACATTTTATGCCATACACGAATTTTAAGGTTAATAATGACTTTTTATATTTGAATTAATGAATTTGTTTCAAAATAATCATGTTGTTGTTGATTTTTTAAATGTTGTTATAAGAATAGTTTATAAATTGACATAACTGTGTTATTTTTTAATTTAATATTTTATTAAATGATAAAAAATCCAAAAAAACTAAGATTCGTCCAAATGACATATATTATGTTACATATGTTTTTAATGGTCCATTTTGGGTCTCTTGGAATTTTATAGTAAACATATTTACCACATTGTGTGAATATATAATAGGACGGGGTAAAAGTTGAATAAGTTAAGAGAGGGTTAAATAATAAATATAGGGATTAAAAAATATCCAAAATGAGTAAATTTCTTATTGTATTCCTTTATCTCTAGTTATATGAACCTTCATTTATAATTAAATATGTTTTGGACCATTGGAACAAAAAATCATTTTATAATAAAATAATACTTTCAATCATTCCTAAAGAGCCCCTCATCCCTCTTATAAATGGCCTCCAAATCTAACACATTACTCAAACCTCCCAAGCCCCTTTAATCATCCAAAATCTGCTAAAATAAAATCCCAACATCACTCTCTTCCTCCTAGAATCCTTAATTGTGGCAGACATCTATTCCATAAATCTTTTTGGTTCAAACCAATGGGAGTTAACCGATTTAATGGTAACGTCTTCTCTCAAGTAATTTTCTTTTATTTTCTTTCTCTAAGACCCTAAACTCTCATTAGTCCATATTATCTATATCGAAACCTAAATCTTAAATATACTAAGATGCTATTATGATATTTATTTTAACTACACTTCCACACACCTCCATCTAATGGTTATGAACATACTTCTTCTGTGAACGACGTACTACTGGATCCAAAAATGATGATTGTTTAATTATATCATATCACCACTCATAGTGGAAATTTTGATGTCATTATATTTATATTTGATAAATATTATATTTATATTTTATCAATGACTCTGTATTTTTCATATATAGCATACCATTAAAGTTCCATAATTAGAAAATATGATAATTTAATTTGAGGAAGTACGGACTACCTCCCCTTAAAGTAATATGACATGTTCATGCCATACGTGGAATTTATAAAGGATAGAGTTATTGAAATTATATATTATATTATACTGGAATTATAATATACCTATGAATTATTATGTTTTTATTCCATTAAATGTGAAATAGAAATGAATATAGCATTCATGCATATGAATAGCTTACAATCTCTATGAAAACTATATTTTATATCTTATCTCCAAATATTCTATACTATTATAAATATATATATATATACTAGATATATATGATATATATGATATCTAAATCATTGATATCGTTTTTTAAATAATGGACTTTTGACCACATGGACAAATATTAATTATAAGATGTTCATTTTTGACTTATGTACCAAATATCGACAAAACAACCGTTATTGACTTAAATGGTTATTTAAAACATATATCGTGGTAATAAGTTATATAAAAGGAATAATAAACATGAAAAATTTTCTGAAGAAAGTATAAATTAACATTATTTTATTATACAAGACATTAATGAACGATCTTTTCTAGTCGGACATGAGGTAAGGGAACATCATATCCCAATTTCCATTCATTAGGTTGATCATCTAATTCTTGATTATGTCTTGATTTGAATTTGTATGAATGACATATGATTTTTTTACAGATAATATATAACTACATTTGGAGTGTGTATAATTTTCACACATAATTATTTCATTGGTTTATCCTTGACGTAATAATAAGATCTTTGTAAGGGAACATTTCTACATCATATCTTAGTCAAAAACGTCTTTTATGTTATGTATTTTAATTTCCACTTTCTTATGTTGATAAATGTTCTTATATATATATTTTTTGTACATTGTATTTCTAACTAATGAGAGACCCTTTTCTCTCCCATCAACTCATTTTTTGAATTTAAATGTGACCTTGTTAGGCTCCTGGATTTTCATAAGGGAATATGTCTCAATCTGCTTTCACTGAGGAATATTTTGATATTGTGCATATATATTATCATATAAGGTGTATATACTGTCCTTTTACATATAATATCAGGATTCTACTTATTCTAATGATAGTATAAATTTTTTTAAGGTTATTATTTGATTATTTTTATTCGAATTATTATTTAAGTGATAACATACTCTAACTAAAACATTGTTTTAAATGTTTTAAAGATATAATGTTCTAAATATTTTTAATTAATGTCCATGTTTTCACCATGTTTTTAAGGATTTATTTATGTGGAAATTAATTTTTTTAAATGATAATTCCTATAAAATTGTCAAAGTGGTATGGGACACATTGATTCAAAAATATCATTATTAATTGTTTTTAATGCTTTTCCAATGGAATATTTTTCTTTGATGCGTCTTACTAAACGACAAAAAAAATGTTTCTTTTTAAAGTTTGTAGTGATAATGACCTTTTCAACATAGTGAATTTTTTTTGATATTTGGCATGCTTAATAAGCCGTATTGTTTTTTAAAAGGAAAATAAATACCATATACTCTTTTCATGTATTTTTGTATTGAAAATGGTTTTGAGAATGGATATATTATGTCAATATATTGAAATGATATATTTTGATTACAGTGTGTAAATGTTATCTTTCTTTTATTCTTGTGTTATATGTTACAATTATGTTATTGTTATTGGTAATTGTGTAAATTAATGGGTGGTTTCATGATAAACCTAGGGTGGTTGATCCAGAGATATCTATCCAATGCATTGGGTAACATGATGGAGGTAAACATTAATGTTTGTCCTAAGAGATTTGGTTAATATACTATGATGGGTATTCCAAACGTAACTCCCTATGTTGCAGTGAAAGATAAAATGTATATATGATTTGGACTCCACAATTTACCATTATGATTTATGATTTATATGAGTTATTCATAAATCTTAAGACATTATTTGGTATATTATGATTGAAAATTATGATTTCAATGATTTTTATTTATTGATGTGATAATTTATTCTTTGCTTATTTTATAACCCTTACTGTAATTTTTATACTCAACCCATGTTTTTAAAATGTTTATCATAAGGTACAAGGAATGGTAATATAAAGGAATTATTCGAGGAGATTTATATCCATAGATGAGATCCTGTTTTATTTATGGAGTTTTATTGTTGTGAAAAAATGTATAGAGTAAAAGTGTCTAATCTGTAATTTTTGAGATGTAATGAAATAGTTATGGCACAATTCCCTAAAACTCTAAACCTGAAAAGATCCTCAATGTTAATTCCTTACTTAAATCATGATTGTGTAATGTTTAAGGCTAGGGCATTATAGTTGGTATCAGAAGTCGTTTTAGACAACTATAGTGAATATGAGTTTTTGTTAGACACGTGGTTTTTCTCTATGTCTACTCTTGATGTTAAATCCTTTTTTCAAAATTTTTCAGGTCAAGTAATGACTATTACAAATGTAACGAGAAGTATCTCAAATGATATTCATATATCTTCATAAATACTTGCTTGCAATAATTATTTCAATGTCATGTTTAGATGATTCTGAAACATTTTCTAACATACCACTCACTTGAAAGTAATTCTTTGAGATATCAAACACCTCCACTATACCTCAATACCATCACAAATATTGGGTTGTGTTAAATCAAATAGAATTTTCCGAATATTCTCATATTTTCAAAAAATGTAAATATTATCATGGAATTTGTCAAATATTTTACCTTATCTCATGATTTTGAAGCATATTATGATTTGGAAAAAGGTGTTGAAGATGGAGACCCTTGCGCACATTGTTTATATTTTCTTTTAAAATATATTCTTTCATGACATATTTATGGTGTATTAAAAAGGACCATTTATTAAATGTATCAACTCAAAATCGGTCTTAATATTTTATGAAAATAAATTTTTATCATATGCTTTGAAATTATATGTCATACATGAATATTTTCCTAAACTATTTTCCTGTGAACAAAAATATTACCTAAGTTGTACGAGGTGTATTTGGATAAAGGAAGAAGATGATTTTGAAGTATATCTAAATAACTATTGTAATTCTTGGACAATCTATCTACGTGAACAAGATGATGATGAATCTAGGTGGACACCATGATAACTGTACAATGCTCTTTCTTTGGATATGGTGTTATTTTATGGGTTAAAAATAAAATTTTATTCATTATGATATGATGTCATTATGAGCTGGGATGAAAATGAGATGTATAAGACAACCATTGAGGTTAAATCATGTTATGGTTATTTTTTAGAAGTATATATAATTTTTTAGGAATATTATAAAATTATATAGTTTTTAAAAAAATAAAACACATAGACTATGTGACAACCTATCGCATCGGACAAAGATGTGGGAATAGAACCAGAAACTGAAGTGCTATTGAGATATATCGCCCACCACTGGACTACGTGAAGTCCCCAGTTATCATGACAAATTATTTTTAGTCAAATGATTTTATGGATCAATAGTAAGTTGATTTAGGGAACTTACGTTCTATCCAATGGATATCCTTAGTGTAGGAAAATGATTTGGTGATTAAGCGATAAAGGGTATTTTACCAGACATTCTCTCGTTTTGGAAAACACTATATACCTAAGCAAATTTTAATACCATGGGATTTAATTTATTGGGGTAATTATTGATATTTTATTTTGGAAGAATATATGTTTTTTTTGTGGATATATATCGATTTAGGTTATTAATGGAAATGATTAACCTATCTTGGAGAACATATGATTTAGTTAATAACACTTTAGTATGAGACTTTAAGAGTAGTCAAATGTTTTTTAGAAATGAATGTTAACATCTTCTATGGATGAATATCTTATTAAATCATTATGTATTTTGGGTATCAGAACTAGTTTGTATTAGTTTGATGAATTTTAAAGAAATTTGGGCATTTAATGGTCTTTTTTATGATTTGGGTGTAGTTTATTCAATTTTTGAGATTAAGAGTAATATTTCTTTTTCATAAAAGATTATACTTTTGGTGATTATATGGTCGTGTAATAACAATTTTTCTTTTGTTTAATTTCTAAAGATAGGGGAAATATATGGGTTTTATATGTGGATTATCTGATTCTCTAAAAGATGATTCTACTACTTTATGTGTGACCAATTAATCTTGAATACTCATCTTTTGGAGAAAAGATGAGTTCTTGTTAGAAACATATTAAGGGATTAAAATATACTAGAAAAGTAAGTATTCATACTTTTTTCCTTAATTAATCTAAAAAATAAATTATCCAAATTTATAAAATGGAACATAAAACTAAAATATTACGCATTTACATTTACTACTAGGAAACCAATGACTCTTTAACTTATCAAAAGTTTGTGGTTTTCTTTTTCTTAACTTTCTCCTGGTCATGTTTTTAATTACTCACAATTAAAACTTGATGGGTTTTATCTCCTCCATATCCATGTTTTCCTGGAATCCAAATTTGTGATATATTGGTTGACCTTTGTACATACCTTGGTTTCTTTTAAACTGATTGATTTATTGAATATTTTTCTGATGTGGGATTTTCAACAAAGTATCCAATTGCAATTTAAAAATTTCTAAGACACAATTCCAAAAGGGGGAAGGAATTAACATTCTCGGTAAATAAAGTATATGAAATTTTTATATGTATTAATATTTGTGAATTAAATATTAATTTTACTTTAAAGTGGGTGATTTTTTCTATGGCTTATCGGATATGTAACAACGAGTTTCTTTGAAATATTACGTTGCACACAATGTTGAGTCAT
Source organism: Viscum album (assembly GCA_963277665.1). Taxonomy (NCBI): domain Eukaryota; kingdom Viridiplantae; phylum Streptophyta; class Magnoliopsida; order Santalales; family Viscaceae; genus Viscum; species Viscum album. Next base: position 1,425,111,713 of record OY728151.1, read on the forward strand.
ACTAAAACATAATAATATAATATTATTATTTTAAATAGTAGTTAACGCATTGTTGTTGTATTTAAGTGAATGAACATAACTAACTATAATATTATTAAACATGTCTTTTAAATGTTTTACATTTATTCAATAAAATTTTGAGGCTGAAAATATGAATGAATACAATTTTAAGCATCAATGCTCTAATATTCTTTAAAAGTATGATTTATCACTTTTTAATGTAGAACCCTTATTAAATATATATTATGAAACTATTATATGTTCTATTTGAAAAAAATAAACTTCTTATTTAGAAGTAGGACAACATAATTTACCTATGTTACAATTTTGGTATTTTTCTGATAAAGTTCATTATTTTATGAAAAGTGAAAAATACTGCATTTTCATTCAAAACTATGTTTTAATATAATTTATTTTTATAATTATATTGTCCCTTTTAATTTGTTTTAAAGTTTAATTATATTATATTTTTATCATTTAATCCAATTTTGGTCATTGGAAATAATTTTACATTGAAATTGGACATAAACAAATGTCAATCATTTGATAGTTATTATTTATTAAAAACATGCTTTTTGGTTCTGACAAATGGAATTAATTTTAAAATAATTTCTACAAACTTATGTGTTTTGAATTTTGAATAATGGATTCCATATTTGGAATCAGGAGGTTCAAATAGTGTAAATAGTTATTTTTTATTTATAGACATTATGAAGAGTAACTTCGGTAAATATTTTATTTACCTCGGATAAAGGGTAAATTTGATAAATAAGGGAAAACAATAATATTATAATAATATTAAAATCACCATAACACATGTACTAAATCAATTAGATGATACATGTCCATCCATGGTCATCCTTGGGTCGATTTTCAGATCCCATAGAGCCAAATGTACGTGAAAATGACACATTAGTAAAATTAATTTAATATTGAGGAAAATGTAACATATACACATATATATTAGTAAAGAAAGATTTTATATGGTGTTATATAAGTTATAATTTCGTCTATAAATATTCATTACAAATAAAAAACTATTTCCTAAATCATGGTATTTTATTTTTAAATTTATTCATTAAATAATTAAATTTAATTTTGACACAATGGTGATGTAGTAATTGCTTCATTAATAAAGGATTCATTAAATGATATTATAAATATTAAAATAAATTTGTTTTGAACACAAATTTTAGCGTTAATAATTAATTTTTATCTTTTAATTAATGAAGGTTTTTCGAAATAGTCATGTCTTCATAGATTTTTTAAATATCATGATATGAATTGATTATAAATTTACATAAAAGAGTTTTTAAAACAATTAATATTTTATTAAAAGATAAAAATTTCCTAAAAATATAGAATTCGGCCAAGTCACATATATGATGTTAAAAATTTCATTTATGATCCATTTTTTACACTCTTAGAATGCTATTTTAAATATATTAATCATATAGTATGACTATATAAGAGGACATGGTAAATGTTAATAAAAGTTAACAAAGGTTTGAATAATAAATATATCGGTTAAAAAATATAAAAAACCTATCCAATACATATTGTCTAATTTTATTTCGACTTATATTCACCTTATATTCTAATTAAATATGTTTTGGACATTTTAAACCTAAAATCATTTTGTAATAAAATAATACATTCAAGCTTTCCTAAAGAGTCTCCTCCCTCTTATAAATGGTCACCACCACTAACCCATTACTCACACCACTCAAGCCCCTTGTATCATCCAAAATCTCCTAAAATAATCTCCCAACATCACTCTATTACACCAAGAAGCCTTAATTTGGGTATAAAGGAATTCAATAAAGCCTTTTGGTTCAAACTAAATGGAGATACCCGATCTAAAGGTAACATCATCTCTCAAGTTATTTTCTTTTATTTTCCTTCTCCAACCTCCTAAACTCTATTTATTACATTATTTTATAACATACCCAGTATCTTCAATATACTAGGAAGTTTTAATGAGAATTATTATAACTAAACTTCCACACACCTTAATCAAATTGATACGAACATAGAGTTTCTATGGACGTCAAACTACTGCCACATGAAATGATGATTATTGAATTATCTCCTATTACCTCTCATGGTGGACATTATGATGGAAATGTATTTATATATGATATATATTATATTAATATTTTCTCTATGCTTCTATATTTTTCATTCATATCATACCATTCTGGTTCCCATACTGGGTAAATACGATAATTTCATTTGAGGAAGTGAGGACTACCGCCCCCTCAAAGTGATATGACTCGGTCATGTCATATGTGGAACATAAAAAGGATGGAGTTAATGAAATAATGTATGATATTATACTGGAATTATAAATCAACTATTTATAATTATGTTTTCTTTCCATTAATTATGAAATAGAAATGAAAGTAGCGTTAATGAGTACGTACAACTTACCATCTCCATGAACATTGCATTTTATTTCTTATCTCCAAACGTTATGTACTATTCTAAAAATACATATATACAGGATATTTATTATATATTTGATAACGATATCATTAGTATAATTTTTTAGGTAATGGAATTCTTACCACATGGACATCTTTTAATTAGAAGAAGTTCATTTTTTACTAAAGTACCAAATTGCGACAAAATGAACATTATTAACTTAAATGGTTACGTATTGTTTATTAAGTGGTAATAAGTGAAATAAATGCAATAATAAACATCAAAATGTTATTAAAAAAGTATAAATTAACATTATTTTATTATTCAAGATATTATAGAACTAACGAGCCATGTCAGACTTGAGGTAAGGGAACTTCTTAACCCAATTTCCATTCTTTAGGAAGATATTTTACTTCTTGATTATGTCATGATATAAATATATATGAAATACCTATGATTGTTTTAAACATAATATATACATATATTTTGAGTGTTTATATTTTTCTCCAAAAATTATTTCATTAGTTTATCCTTAATTTTATGATAATATATTTATAAGGGAACCTTACATGCTCCTCTTTTAGTCAAAGAATTATTCAATGATATGTATTTTAATATACATATTATGATGTTGGGATATGTTATTCTATATCTTTATTGGTTTATATTCTATGACCATGTGATTAGAGACCCTTTTCTATCCTATCAACTCCTTTTTTTAAATTTTAATGAGATGTTTTTATGTTGCCGAATATTCATAAGAGAATATATCTCAGAATCCTTTAAATGAGGAAAATTTTGATATTGTGCACCTTTAATATCATATAAGGTGTATATACAATCCTTTTACATATAATATCATGAATCTAAAAATTCTCATGATATTATATGTTTTGTATAATGTTATTCATTAATTATTTTTATTCATGTAATTTTGTAAGTGATAAAAGACTCTAACTAAAAGATTGTATTAAATGTTTTATAGATATAATTTTCTAAATATTTCTCATTAATTTCCATTTTTTAAACATGTTTTTATAAATTTATTTAAATGGACATTAAAGTTTTAAAATGTCAATTCCAATAAAAGGTTCAATGTGGTATGGGACACATTGATTAAAAAATATATTTATTAAATGTTTTAAATGGTTTTTCAAATGAATCTTTTTCAATTAAGCATTTTACTAAATCAAAAAAGGAATGTTTCTTTTTAAAGTACATGATGAAAATGACCATTTCTCTGCCACCTAAATTATTTGATATTTGGATTCCTTGACAATTTTTAATGTTTTTTAAAACGAAAATAAATACCATATACTCTTTTTTCAAATTTTGGTTTTGAAAATGGTTTTTGAGAAATGATTTATTATGTCAATATATTGATATTATATATTCTGACTGCAATGTGGAAATTTTATCTTCCCTTTATTCATGAGTTATGTGGTATGGTTATGTTATGGTTCTTGGGTGTTGTCTACATATGGGTAGTTCCATTATAATCCTAGGGAGGGTGAGCCTGAGATATATTTCCAATTCATTGGCTAACGTGATGGATGTAAATGTTAATGTTTCCCCTAAGAGATATAGGGAATATACGGTTTTGGGTATTCCAAACGTAACTCCTTATGTAGTTGTGAGATATATAATGTATGTATGATATGGATGCCCCAAGTAACCTTTATTATTTATAATTTCTATGTGTTATTCATAAATCTAATGATTTTATTAGATATGTTGTGATTGAAAAGTATGATTTCATATATTTGTATTTATTGATGGGATAATGCTTTCATTCATTTCTTTATAACCCTTAATAAGCTTTTTATACTCATCCCATGTTTCTGAAATGTTTTTCATAGGTTATATGGAAGGGAAAGAGAAAATAAGTATTAAAAATATTTATATCAAGAAAAGAACTCTTATTTTATTTTAGGTGTTTTATTCTTGTGAAAAATTGGATAGAGTTGAAGTGTACAATTTGTAATATTTGAGATGTAATGAAATTGTTATGGACTAATTATCTAAAAATCTAAAACTAAAAAGTTCCTCAATGTGAATTCTTGACTTAACTCAAGATTATGTAATTTTTAAGGCTGGGGACATATACCAGTCCTATCTCACTTCCATCTTAATGGATGGCACAATCAGAATTGAGGGAATTAATAGTATTGTTGGAAGAGTTAGAGAACAAAGGGATCATCCATCCTAAAACATACCTATGGGTAGAACCAGTTTTGTTTTTTAAATAAAAGTTTGGAACCTTGTAGTTATGTGCTTATTTTAAAGACATAATCAGGTTATGATAATTAATTGATATCCACTTCAACACATTGATGATTTTATAGAAAATTTGAGAAGATATTAATGGATCTCCAAGAGTAAATTGCGGTACAGATACCATCAATTCGGAGTTTTGAAGGTGGATATTCCCAAAACATCATTCAGAAGATGATATGGCCATTACGAGTTTGTGGTTATGCCCTTTGGTCTAACAAATGCACCTACGGTGTTCATGGAATTTATGAATTTGATATTTCAGAAATAAATGGATATTTTTTGTGGTATTTTTTGATGATATACAAGTGTATTTGATAAAAAGGGTGGAACATAAGAAGCAATTGGCGATATTGTCAAGGTTAGTGAGGGATCATAAGTTGTAAGAGATATTTTTAAAGAGTTACTTTTAGATATAAGTGGTTCGTTTACGTGGACATTTTATTTGTGAAAAGGGTTTTTTTAGATGATCCGGAAAAGATAGAGGCTGTAATCTCATTGAAACTGCCAAAGAACATATTCGATATACAGAGCTTCCTTGATCTAGCTGCCTATTGATTATGTTTTTTTCGTGATTTCTCGAGAGTTTCCTTGTCGATGATAGCATTAACAAGGATTAATGTTCCATTTCAACGGGATGATCAGTGTCAAAGATGATTTGAAGAGATAAGGGGTCTCCTTACATCAAAACCAATCATCGTTTTCCAGAACAAGAGAAATAGTACATGGTTTATTATGACACATCGGTATTAGGGGTGGGGTGTGTTCTCATGCAGGGGGATCAAATAGTTTCATATGTATCACAGAAGTTTTGTTTTCATGAGACGAACTACAGAACCCATGATTTGGAGTTTTCAGTAGTGTTTCACACCTTAAAAATTGGGTGTCATTATCACCTTAGTGAGAAATTCATGGTGTTTACTGATCACAAGAGTTTAATGAATTTTTTCTCATAAGGAGATTTGATCTTGGGGAAAAAGGATTGATGTAATATATCTAGATGTTTTATCTTTTTCTAATGTACACACTCAGTAAGGAAATTAGGTAGAGGATGCATTTATTATAAAATCATATACTCATATGGTGAAACAGGAATCAAATCATAGGTAGTAAATGTCATTTATATCCGACATGCGGTTAGATTGTGAGGATCGGTGTTATAGAGCAGTCTTATTTCTAGTTTCATTGATTCTTAACATGTTTGGTTTGGTTAAAGAGGCACATGAATCTACTTATAATTTTATGGTGATGATGTCGAAACTTATTGTTGGGGAGACCATTAAGGTACGGGAACTGAATGGGAATTCAGTTTTGTGTTCTTCGAATCTGATGGTGGTACTAGTGGATTTTCATGAGGATCTTCTTTGGGATTATCATCATTCCAAGCGGACATTCCATCCTGGAATTCAGAGAGGCGTAAGGAATTGAAATGACAGTTTTGGTGGGATGGTATGAAAAGGGAATTGACCGAGTTTGTTTTGAGATTCATGACTTTTCAGTAAGTCAAGGAAGAGCATCAATGGTTAGTTGGAATGTTGCAATATTTTCCAATTCCATAGTAGAAGTCTGAACCAATAGAAATCGGTTTCTTGATAGGTCTTCCAATAAAGATTTGGAAACATGATTCAATATGATCTATTGTGCATCCACTCACAAATTTGTCATATTTCATCCCGATTTGTGACTCTCTGATGGTGGAGGATCTGTCAAAAATCTATATCTGGGATGTGGTAAAGAGGCATGGTTTTCTAGTTTCAATTGTATCAGATAGATATATGAGGTTCATATTTGGTTTTTGGAAATCCTCGCAGAAATCACTTGGGACACAGTTTACCATTAGCATGACATATCATCATCCTACGGATGGCCAATAAGAGAGGACGATACAATCATTGGATGAAATTATTAGGAATATTGTGATATATTTTTGTGGATAATGGGAGTAACACACACCATTGGTGGATTTATATTATAATAAAAATTTTCAAGCCTCAATATATATGGCTCCATGTGAAGCATTGTATGGGAATCTGTGTTGTTATCCACTATGTTAGGTGGAAACAAGGGAGACATCAAGGATTGGACAAAGCCTTATCCAAGAGACAACTTCGAACATCAAGTTGATTAGGAAGAGGATTCAGAGAGCTCAAAGTCTTTATAAATCATATGTGGACCATCTTCGATAACCGTTGTGGTTCGAGGTGAGTGATCATATGTTTTTGATAATCTCTCCAAGGACGGGGCATCGTCATTTTGGAAATATGAGTGTGTTATCTCTGTGGTATATTTGGCCATTTGAGATACTTCAGTGGATTTAAGAGATGGATTATTGGATAGCTTTTCCACTAAGGTTTAGCATACTGAACAATGTGTTTCATGTATCGCCATTGAAAAAGTATCAACTGAATCATGGCCATTTGATTTTTTGGGATCATGTTCAGCTGGTGCCAGATGCATCTCTAGTTTACATTGTAGTGTGTATTATGGATAGGAAATAAAAATTATTTCTTGAGAAGGGAATTAGTCTAGTTTGGGTTTATTGGAAACATTTTCAGATCCAGGATAAGACATGGGAATAAAGAATGTGGTGGTTGAGCAATGGACTGAGCTCTTTCGGCAAAGAGATGGGTCTCATCTTTTCGAGGACAGATAGTCCAACGGTGGGGAGAATGTAGAACATCCAGTTTGAGTTATTTAACCCTTATTAATATATATATATCCATGAGATGTTTTTGGAAAGTTTTGGGGGTGTTTGGAATTGTAATGCCCCGACCCCAGTAACCCAGAGTCGGTGCATTATTACATAACATTGGCATGATCACAAGAATGATCAAGTCTCGAAAGACCGATTAGTTTAGTGGCCTTGGAATAACTAGATACATTCATAAATGTTACATTACATCCTAAAGTGAAAATACAACAACATCTTGTCTCCACACTCATATCCACTTATACTATCCCTGCAGGTCATTTATATAATACTTCTTCACATCCTGGTAAAAATAAAACATTGAAAGGGGTGAGCTCAGATTTCCAGTAAGGATAACAATATAGCGGAAACATTCATAAATAAGCATAAACATTTAAGGAAATGTATAACAAAAACAAAAGCCTTTTAAACATGAACTTCATAATAATATGGCAAAAAAAAGAAATAATTTACATTTACTTATTCACATAGATAATATACTAGTCGAATAATCCCATGCAATATCAACAACCACTTTCATAATGATGGAATGAATAATGCAAGACTATCATAACCACATAGTCATGGCCTCATGCCAAGACAAAAAATAATATTTTGTCAAGGCATTGTGCCAAGACCCTAGTTTGTCACATAAGACATGTCGATACATCGAGGAGCTATAGCGGGCTCCACCCTTCACTTATTAAGTCCAATTAATTCCTCATATGAACAGGTTTAAACATAACATAAACATTCATATTAAAACTTGCATAAAAAATGTCAATAATTTCTCCATAAACCATGAATGCTATAAAAATAACACATCCACAGTCAAACATATCACAAAACCTTCAATATAATATGGAAGTTTTGTATCATTATAAATAACATTCAAATAAGATTAAAATCTATCAAAGGATGTTGACATAGATGAAATCAAAACTATTTGATACAAATATCCCTTTTTTTAAATCATTTAAAAGTTACATATTTATAAAATAAAAAAATTTCTTTGAAAATATCCTTATAAGCTGGTAAATGATGCTTTGAAGATTTTATAATGGCGGAAAATATGTGCACCCACTGTATAAGTTAAAAAAATACATTCTTACCTTAATTCTGTCGAAAACGTTAAAAAAGACCTTCTTTGGAAAACGATAGAAATATTCCTTTATAAACATCTTATTAAATTTAAAAAAGGGTATACATGACTTTAACCCATATTCTAGTAAATAGTAAAAATGTTTTGAAATACATTTTTAAGAAACATGTATGTTGATGATAATGAAGACCCAGTAGATTATTACGTATAAACAACCTCGGATAATGAAGAGATTGGAAAGTAAACCCTCACCTTGTACTTTTCCTTGGTTGGGGTAGTTTAACCTCATGTATAATGGTGATATAATTTTTATTAAATTATACAATAATCGTTTAATTTATTATGATATCATATATTATCTTTTAACATTTCTTTGTTAATAATATCTTAGTGTTATCGTTGTTTCGGGTGTTTACTTACTCATTTTCTTTTATATGTTTTGATAAATAAGATGTGTTTGTTATGGATATGTTGTATATTATTCATATCCAGAATGATATCAAGTCCTTAGACACTATTTTTAATCATCGAATGATAGTTATAATTGAATGGATGCGATGGAGAATGAATCTCATCCCGTTCGTGGAGACGGTAGTCCGTACGTACGCACGAGCGACAATATCATTTTTTTGATATTATAATAATATATAATTGGAGTTTATATCATATATACAGAATCTTTATCATGTCATATTTATTATTTACACGAATACACATCATTATTATACGGATCAAAATAATAATATTTTGAATAACAATTACACCACGACATGGAGACGGTAAGCCGTACGTACCCACGTATGGTGACTTGTCATTCAAAGGATGGATATAATACTGAATATGGTTTTACCATATTTATAATAACATCACAGTATGTAGAAGATATTGGAGTTTTTATTTTAGAATGTAAATAACAAGGAAAGGAGATGTTGAAGAAGAAAGGAACCTGAAAGAGGGTGGCGAAATCATTTCCTCTCCTTTGAGTTCTTCCTTTTGATTTGATCAAAAGGGATCCTTAGGATGGCTTTCGGATCGAACTAAGGCCTCTAGGATGAAGTGAGGGAATTTTATAGAGTATTAGGTCAGAGGTTTTATGAGACAAAAGGCTTTGAATGTTTGAATTAGTGAGAAGGGGCAATGCCCTTTTATTAGAGGGGTGAGGGGCACCGTTGGAAAATCTAGAAATATTATTTTATAATAAATTCATATTTGGTTTCTAATGGCTCCAAAGTGGATTATTAAAATTATAATGTGGGTATGGGTCAAAATAATTTCATCCAATTGAAATAAGAAAGGTTTGGGTCATTATATTAACCTTATCATTTAGTTTTAACTCAGAGTTAATTAGTTTGACATTTACCATGATACATTGTATTTTTTATATTATGTAGTTAATAAACATACTATATAAATACAATAGATCCCCATGTGGTCCATTAATGATACACCTATCATGATATAAGTCTATTGGCTGAACCATAGATTTTTATGAATTTAATATCAATTAATAATATAATATTTCTTTTTTAAACTCTGTTATGTCAATTTTGACACTATTGGGTATTTTCTTTTTGATAAATTCATAATAGAATTATTACTAATCACACAATATATATAATAAATCATAACATGTCATTTTAACCTATAAAATTATTTTAATTCATAAAAATACTGAAATTACTTTTATTTTGATATTTATAATATCAATTATTTTAATATTTCTTTAATTAGGTAATTACTGCATCACCATTGTGTCATAAATAAATTAAATTATTTATTGTCTAAAAATTAGAAATAAAATACCATTATGTAGGAAATCTATTTATATTTCTAATGAATATTTAAAATCGAATTTATCTTATGTATAACCCTATATTAAAATTTTTTTAGTTATTAAACTTTGATTTTAACTCTTTTAACTCTTCTTTGAATTTAATATTAATAAATGTCTTAATCTAATCCAGGTGGACCTAAATGATAATATTTTATTCCTAAGGTTTTTTGTGGTCGAGATACACTTGTCCAATGGAATTAGGACATGTGTTAGGGTAATATTAATATCATTTTTACCCTTAATTATCCTATTTACTTTTAACCATGGTAAATAAAAGTAAAAAGTTACTATTCACCAAAAATTATTTTCATCTACATGAACCACATTTTACTCCTTGATATTAACTTGGCCTCTCAGATATTAGAAATTACACTCACAGAAGAGGTAAAATTATGTTTTATGTGAAATTCAGCTTCATAACTACCACTTTGTGGTTCCACTATTCATCAAAAAATTAAGTTTATCAGAAAAATACCAAAAAATTCACCCTAGGGTAATTTCAATATTCCAAATCCAAAAATGAAGTCCATTTTTTAAAATAAAATTTTTCAATTTAAAAAAGTGGGTATTACTATTCATAACGGCTAGTTTGATTGGTTGTGGTGTGTTAGAACTCGATGTTGCGTACAACACATGCTACTGCATTATTCAAAGAGAAGCGTACCGTATATGCTTGGGGCGTTACAGTAATCATTTTGGAAAGACCCGGAGGCCTTTTAATGATATAAGGTTTGAGCAATTTTAGGGGAACCCATGCAAGAATCCATATTGATCGTTCAATATTCCACCTTTCAGACTGTAGCATGCACGTAGATATCGCACAGTTTTTCAAACCGTGTGAACTAACCATGCATACAATTAAAAATGGATTTTTAAAAATGGTGTTAGTCTGGATTTTCCCTAACTCACCCATTTCTAATCCCATAAAAACCCTAGGTAGGATTTATTCATCATAAGGTATTTCGGTGCTATCCCACTCTTTTTTTTGGGATTTTAAGGGTTTTATGGTTGTTTTGAAGGTTGTTCATTTCGGGTATGTCTTTTATTTTGGATTCATTGTCGTTTCCTCTCGATTTTCTCTCTTCCCTCTCTTGTTCTTCTAGATCTAAATCTGTTTCATGTATATCTATGGAATTTTCTTCAATTGGTGATGTTTATAGGGTATTTGATCATAGAGAAGGTGATATATATTGGTTTTAGTGGATGTATGTTGGATTGGTGGTGTGGTTGCTTGTGGGTCGATTTTTCATAAACCCTCAAGCTCGGTGGCTTCTCTCTCAAATCATCATTTCTAGAACATGAGTTCTTGTTTGAAATTAATTTTTTTTGTTAAAATTATTTTTTAATATGTTGTGAGAATCATGGTGAAACCCCATTTGTTGATTACTTTGGGGATTCTGGGTAAAATGGGATATTTTCACCAAAGCGGTTTTTTGTGTGATTTTAAAATGTTGATTTTGAAATCGATAATGTTTAGATTTATAGAATATTTTTATGAAAGATAAATTTAAATAAAAATTCTATTTTATTGAAACATTGTATCAAATTGAATGTGGTTATAGTCTGTTTTCAATAAACGGGGGGATTTGTTGAAGTGTTTTGGAATTTGTTTGAAATGGTTGTGTGCATAATCTATGGCCTTTGTGTTCTTTATGCTTGTTGATTGGTCATGTACTATGGCCTGGGATGATTATGTGTGAAGTGGGTGGGAAATCTCACTATAAATTTTTTTTATAGTGGATGAAAGGGCCACCATTAAGGATAATTTTTCGAGAAGTACCACTAGTTTAGAAAATTAGTAAACAGGTTGGGATGAGAAGTTCCACTATGGTTAATTGCCTTGTTGTGGCTTGCAATGAAAGATGAAAATTGTTGTGATAATGCGAAATGGTGAAATGGATTATGGAAATTTTCATTGTTTTTCTCTTGGGTTGCATGGTTTGGGTAGGGTGGCTTGTTATTCGTGTATTTTCCTTATCAGTAATTGTCAAAGTATTTGATGTTTTATATAAACTACTTTATATAAATTTTATAACGGTTTTATCCGATTCTAATGTATAAGGAATTCATTTGGGGGTGTAATACTATGCATTTTTACCCACCCCTTCTTTGTAACTTTGCTGGTTTTGCAGATTTTGTACTCTGAGACACCAGTATGAGTAATGAATCTCATTTTTAGATGTTATTTGTGATTCTCATGTGGTTTAGTGGCGCTTGGAGGATGAAGCTTATTGTAGATAAGTGGAGTGTGTATTTGATTACTATGGGTTTCATGTTCAGTCGTTCTCTTAGTGCTAAAAATTAGGATTGGTTTTATTGATATTTGAAATTCTTATGGATTAGTTTGGTTGACTTTTGGTACTATATGGTTCAGGTCCTTAAGCTAACATGAATCTTGTAGTTTTGATGGTAATGTCTTGTTTGGTTGGTTGGTATATCCTAAGGGAAAATTGTTCCCCAATTTATTATTAAAGTCCTCATCATAGTTTTCTATCCATTAGCACATTGGAAACATCAACTAAGGCCTAATAGAACTTCACGACGTTCTCAAGCTAAAGAGGATGGGGAGGGGCGTTACATTAGAACTCATAATTCATCCATATTAACTGGCTATGATTATCCTCCTCCCATTGGATTCCATTGTGGTAAGTTCCCTTAATTATTGTGACTTAATATTGAATAATTCTGAATATCATTATACATTAATCACTATATAACAATGATTTATTTCTTTAACATACATTCTAGAACCTTATGCCCCATTTTTCTACACAAAAAACAACCACATGTTCTCAATAACAAAGCACATGGCTATTTCTTTCAACAATTGTACCACATTGTAAATCTTATCATCCCTTTATTATAATTTAAATCATTTCATTTTTCTATGGTAGCCATTCATCCCCTTCATTTAATATAATGATATAATACCTACAAAAATATTTCTATGTAATTGTGGAACATGAAACTATATCATCATATGATGAATAAATTAAATAAACCATTTCCCTTCAGAGAATCTACTTAATAATATCAATGGAACTATTAATAATTATTTCTAGATTACATATATCATATATAGTATGCATGGTTATCCTTGTAATGTTATCCACATACTATACCACCCATTTTTCTTCCTTATAATTTAAATTGAGGAATATCCTCTCCATTTCAACTCATTGTTATAGAGTGAATAATTTCTCAATTATTATAACATTAAATGGTCTTTATTCTATGTTTTTCATATCTTAAACCACATTAATGTTCTTGAACAATTACTACAATTGGTCATCATCTCCTTTCAAACAATACACTAATAAAATTTTCATTTTAGTCTCATTACTTCCCAAATCTGGTAATATATTTTCAAAGGGTTTTGATTCATTGTTCAAATAAAAATCGTCTATTAGGTCTATTTATTAATAGAGTCTTCTTCAACGTTAAGAAATTAAAAAATGGAATAAAAAAGTAGAACAATATGTTATTCCATATAAGAATTTCTATTCATCATTTCCTAAGTATGCTTCCCTAATATGGCCATGATATACTTAGTTACAATACCATCTATTATTGATTTCTCAGTAGAAACATCCTAAATTTACATTAAGTATAGATTCCATTTCAACTATTAGGAACTGTCACTAATAAATGTCACACACTAAGTTATCCATAATAATCATGAATGTTGATCCAAAAAATAAAAATCACTATAATAATAATATTTCTCAATTAATAAAAGTGATTATTATAATTATATAATTACCAATGATCATTTAAAATCTATTTCCCAAGTTTTCAAGAATAATTTATCTAATTCCATGTGTAGAAACACCAATGTAAACAACATAGATCTTATGATTAATTTATTAAATTGGTATAAGATACAATGAAAATCACCACACATGATCAACAAGTTTAGTAGACTTGAAAAACTAGATGCATACATGATCCCTATATTATTATGGAAATATAAAAAAAACCATAGTAAAAATTATTTCAACCTTGATATCATCCATAATATTGTTCTTAAAATCCTATGGAAGGGAATGAAATAAGGGTTGGGTCAGATAACTCATAAGGGATAAATATAGTAGACGTTTTGTTGAGTAAAAAAGTCATGAAAAAAATGAAAAATATTGGTTATCAAATCACACTCCAGTACGATCCTAGGTTTTTTGATGATGTATACATCCTTTTATTTTCAAAAAAACACTTTTTTATATTATTTTTTTGGATTAAACAATAATTTTGGTCACATGGCCTGTTTGGGTTGTTTTAGAAAGAAGAAATAATTGGGATTAAGGTAGTTCGGTGACATGTACATAATGTTTAATTAGAATACATGGAATGTTCTAATTTAAAAAAATCATAATTAGCCAAGGTATTTCAATTCAAAATATTCCATGAACATTCCCCAAAAGGGAAATACCAAGACTAACATGACGTGTAATTCATTTTCATGCCACATAAATTCATAGGGTCAATTTTTTAAAATAGTATGCATGGAATCATATTTTCGGTAGAAGCTTACCCCATCCCTCCTCACCCAAATAAGAGTTCCCCATTATGTATATCCTATGATATGGTTCCATTTCAGGTTCCATAATTTCATTCTTCCACTATCAATATAATTGGATGTGAAGAAAGCATATTTTATATTTCCCTAGTTTCATTTTATATTTCTATTCTCCTAGATTGAATTATTTTGGTGATGACTCTTATGGACTATTTTCAACATTTTCATCCATTATTGAATTTTTTTCTAATCCTAGTTGAAACTATAAGAGTGTTCCACCAGAGGAATACAAAATTTGGTATATATAATTCCCTTAAAAATATATTTGTTTTATACCATGAACATATTATTCTTCACACCAATAATTTTGGTGCTAATCCTAAATTAATTTTAATTCCATGAATGAATTATTGTTACAATAATAGTTTCCCAATCAAGACCCTGATATGGTTGAATGTTTTAACCTCAACCTAAACCACCAATGATGTATATTTATCACCAAACTCATTGCCAATAGAATTAATCCTATTAGTAATATAATTGTTTCTTGGAATCAATTTGGTTTCATTACAAGTAGATCAATTCAAAACTGTATTTATCTTGCCTCTGAATCAACTAACCTTCTCAACAGGAAAACGAGAGGAGAGAATGTTGCCATAAAACTTGATATCTCCAAATCCTTTGACACTATCGATTGGAATTTCATATTTAAATTTCATTCCAATTTTGGATTAAATGATATTTTCTTAAATAGAATATGAACCTTGTTCAATTTGGCACATATTTCTATCCTCTTAAATGGCTCCCCAATGGGGTACTTCAAATGTTCTAAGGGGTCCGATAGGGTGACTCTCTCTCTACCATTCTTTTCTCCATTTCCAAAGACTATTTAACCATACTTATTTCACAAACAGTTTAAAAAGGTCACTTAAATCCGATATCTTCCTCCAGGAACCTGAATGCCCCCTCTCATATTTTGTATGCGGATGACATAAGCCTCTTTTCAAAAGGGGAAAAAGGAAATTAAACAATTTAAAAGCCATTCTCTCAAACAATGATTTAGTCTCTGGGAAAAATATCAATTGAAAAAAAACTATATTTACTTTGGAAAACATTTCCCCTATGATAGGAAAAGAAGGATCACAAAAGATCCTGGCATCAAGGAAGGCACATTTCCTTTTACTTATCTGGGAGTCCCAATGTTTTAGGGAATACCTAAGGCTATCTATTTCTCTTCTATCATTGACCATACTCTTCAGAACCAATCCTCCTGGAAAGGGAAAAATATTTCTATGGACGGTAGAATTTTCTTGGTTAAATCCATAATTGTCTCAAAACTTTTCTACTCTGTGATGATTTAGAAATGGCTTGATGGTCTCCTGAAACACATTAATACAGCCATTAAAAACATTGTTTGGACAGGGAGTACTCTTGAAAGTAAAATAGTTACCACACCCTGGTCCACCTATTGTAAAACCATTGTTAAAGGTGGAATTGGCATAAAAACATTTAATTCTTTAATGATTCCCTAGAGGCCAAAATAACGTGGAACCTTATTTGTAATAACTCGCCTGACACTTATTTTCTTATAGCTCGCTTTCTTGAAAAATTGGGGAACAAAAATTTTAATCATTACATGACTTCTATTTGGCCTTCCATCAAACAAATGTTTACTGTTAATATGAAAATTCAATATGGATGTTCAACAAAGATTCCAATTTGAACTTTTGGCTGGACAATTGGACGGGCTCCCCCATTATCTCTTTATTGTCACCTGATCACTCCCCCTTGAACATCATTGACACCATAAAGAACACACTTCACTTACAAAATGCCTTTCTTCCCGATGAGATCAAGAGCATTGTTGATTCCTATCACTTCTCGCAGAATTATGATTTTATCATATGGGAGCATGTGCATAACGGTATTCTGGACTCTAAAAGTTACTAAAACTTCTTTTTCAACAATGACAACAACTTTTTAAACTAGATCAAAAAAATTAACAAAGCTTGGATAAAACCCTCGTGATTTACATTGGTATGGCGTATTTCTCATGGTCAGATCCCCATTGACACATGTCTACAAGATTTCGGGGTCAACCTATGCTCTAAATGTTGTATGTGTAATCAACATATGGAGGATATTAATCATCTCTTTCTGTCTTTTGATACAGTTTCTGCTCTTTGGAACCATGTATTTGACATCATTGAATGAAGATGGTTGTTTTGAACTTCCCTAACATTGCAGCTTCAGAGATGCATGGAAATATCGGACTCTAAGAAAATCAAGAATCTGTTTATGGTGGCTGTTGTAGAGATTATACATGTGATTTGGTATGGTAGGAATAACTACATTTTTCGTAAAAACGCATTTAACCTCAATGCAGGAAAAATGAGAATTCACATTGTTATTCGAGAGGCTGCATCGATTCAGAATGAACACTTCTATAACTCTTTCAGTGACCTTGGGATCATGAGGCGCATTGGAGTTGATGGGAAATTTCCTCGCCCTAAATTTACAATGGATGTTTTCTAGAAACCCCCGCCTACATGGTGGATCAAAATAAATGTGGACAGGGCCTCCAAAGGTAATCCTGGCCTAGTGGGTTGTGGTGGAATCTTCAGAAATAATTTGGATCAGATACTTGGATGCTTCTACGGCTCATGCGGATTTGACTCCTCCGTAGAAGTTGAGATGTGGAGTGTTATTCATGCTATCTCGTTTGATAAAGCTCACAAATGGAACAACATCTGGATTTAGAGTGATTCCTCTACCATAGTTCAATCCATTTGGAAGGGTACAATTCATCTAGCTTGGAAACTCACTTCCCACTGGATTGTCTTCCTACATTCTCCCTCCTCTACCAGCTTTATTGCAACGCACACCTATAGAGAAGCTAACAGGATTGTTGATGGTCTAGAAAAAATGGGTGTGGTGCATGCTATTACATGGAGTGATGAACTCCACCCCGAGCTGATTCAGCTTTATAATTAACATGTAAAAAAACCCCTCCTTTTTGTCTGGTGTAATCCCTTCTTTTTTAATAAAACTTTTGGTTTGCTGTAAAAAAAAGGATGAACCCATGTATTTTTTATGATAATTAATGATTAAATATATGGTTATTATTACATTAAATTCTATGGAAATTTATACTACATTGATTCAAATCTATATTGAATTCTATAGACATTAATACTCTAGACATTTAAGATGTTATTGGATTTCAATAACATTTCTACTCCATGGATCCATATTAAATGTGATTCCCTAGACACTAATACTCCATGGACCTCATCATTGATTCTTACACTTGATTACACAAAATAGTCCATCGAATATTCCTTCAAAATTTCTACTCCTTCGATCCCAAACATGTGGTTCGAGAACAATATCATTAGGGAATATTATAAATTAGATGCTTATCATTATTTAGTGATATCCCTTTACATCAATTATTTTTTAGTATTGTTAGGATTGACAATATCACTCTTATTTTATCATGCTTTACTGTTAGACCATGTTTACAGTTTATTGTTATAGTTATACTTCTTTGCTGGATATTATCACTCTTAATTATTCATTCATATTACTATTATATATTTCACAATTACTTTTCTTATATATATAGGATTGACTTATTATAGACACTATTGGTGGTGGACCATTGAGTGTTATATCACACCCTAATCGGGCCTCTATTGGTAACCCATAAAGACTTTATGGACTAACGTATGGACTGAGGAAAGAGATGGGTTTATGATTCTTGATTGATTATTATTTATAGAAGGGGAGCATAGGATTGAGCTATGGATCGTGATGCTATCTGGAGATATTTATATTTTAATTTTTTACTTTAATATAGGTATTGTAATAGATTTATATTTCCACCTAGTTTATACAATTTTTTTATAAATACTTGAAATACTCATCATGTATATCATATTATATTGGGGTATATTTGTTACTCCCTCTAAATAGATTATTATTTACTCCATTTTAGTTATTTATTTGATTATACTATATATTGATATAATTATACCACTATGATACACTCTCATTATGATGTTATAGTCTCCCCACTATTCCACCTTTGACCCTCACTAATAGTCAACATCCTCTAGAATATAGAGAGTCGTGCCTCGGGCCATGTGACCCACTGACTGGGGGAACTATTTATTGGATCCTAGGTTAGGAAATTACATTTCCTTTCAGAAAAACATGAGTCTATTGAGTATCCATGTATATTATCAATTTTTAAACCATGTGAGTAATGAAAAAAAATTCTCAATAAAATAAATTATTAATTTAGGAAATTCATGATCAAGCCACTCAACTAATATATCTTGTATTTTATCATCATGGACACTCAGTTAAGTGATAATTCTTAATAAATGAGTGTGTAAATAAAATACCCATATAATGTAGCTTAAAAACTATTCAGTCTCACGATACATGTAATTGAATCAAGGACATATCTAAAACCAACCCCAACTAATCATATGATCATCCAATTCATTCACCATATTTTGAACGATTAATTCAATTTAGCCTCAAATTGAATTATAAATCAATATTTTTTTACACTGAATCAAGATTACAAATCATTAATACTTCATCACCATAAACCATCTAGAGATTGAATAGTGGTAGTAACAGTAGAATGTATCCCTAGAATAATCCATAGGTGTTTTCATAGTTTAAAAGTCCTGAAAATTTTATATAGAAAATTTCATAATCAGAAGACGCATTGTTAATTTAAATAACTCATTGAAATATAATAATTTTTCAAATATAATAGAAATATATTAGCTAAAAAGTATATTGAAACCATTTAAAAGAATATTTAAATAAATGACAAATCATGATGGAAAATAATTTTTGAATGACATGTACATCAGAATTAATACTCATTTTACACATTAGATAAGATTTCATGAGTACCTAATTAGAGAAATTAAGAGATGATTCATTTTAAAACATTTTTTAAAGATAAAATCATTGGTAAAAATGAAATTAAAAAATTATAGGAGAATATTAAAAATATTTTTGAAATTTATTTTATAAAACATGGACATGGATAAAAATAATTACTCACTAAATAGGAAATAAATTCGGTTTTTCATAAAAAAATCATGAACATTTTAGGTAACTAATAGATAAATATGGAACTATTACTCTAAAATTGTATGATTAACTAGATTAGAATAAAAATAATGGGTATTATTATATATGTATCATATAATTTCCTTCATTTTAAATTTAATCATTAAAAATAATGAATTTAAATGAGATTGTACAAGAAATATATTACCTCATGATAAACATGTCGTGAATATTTTTTTAAGCATCTCTATAATAAATTTATATTTGTTATAATTGAAAACAAAATAAATTTAAAAAATTATAACATCATATAGAATCCACTTATAAAATTAAAACACCCACTAATTTATAATTTCTTTTTAAAATCATTATTTTCATGTACTAACCTTTTCATTTTTATCTGTTCTTTATCTAGGTGGATATATTACTTGTACATTGATTGTGTTACATCTTATCCATAATCATAATATGTTATAAATATAAAATATAGTCATTATATATATTTTAAGATTCCTCCATTGAGGGTAGTTATAGAAAAATTGATTATATCATTCATAGAGGTGGTTGGTTGTACGTACACCAGAAAGATGCTTTCACATTTTAATAAAAGGAAAGAAATAACAAGAAATAGTAAATTACTATTATAATATCTTTATTATATCATATATATAATTTATATTCATTAAATATATACTTATTTCTATCCATTACAAGGGGATATAAAAACAATAATCATATCAGTTCGTTAAGGTGGTAGTCCACATGTACGCATGAGAGATGTTATCATTTTCCCACAGATGGGAAGGTAAGAAGGTATTCATGATATAATAATTTTAGAAGAAATAAAATTTCATAAATATCATATATAAACATTATCAATATCATAACATCCGTACATGAAATAAATTTATTGAAAATGAATTGAATCACTATGTGGAAGCGGTAGTCCACAAGTACACATGAGTGATAATTTCACTTCCAATTTGATGGAAAAGGGGATGAATAATAGTGATTCAATAATCATAATATCATTTTTATATAATAAATATATGAAATTATTTATTTTATTATGAATAAAATAAATTTATTATAGCTATAAGAATAGATAAAATTGAATGTACTCCATTAAGAGTTGTTCCTCTTTATTGAGAAATAACATTTTCATTACAACTTAACCCTTGAGATGATGAATTTTTTTTGTAAAAATAGAAGCTCTATGAAGTGGGAATGTAATTTAGTATGTCATTTTTTTGTTATGTAATCTAAAAGGATAAATGTGGTTTAAATAAATGAGATAATGGGTTTCCATTTATAAGTGAGGGGTGGGGCACCACTAGAATTTCTTAATGAAAAAAATAAAAAAAATAAATATTTATGGTAAAGTGGTAAGAAATTCAAATTTTTTAGAATATGGGGATTATGAGTCAAAATCCGTTAATATAATTTTATTTTTCCATTTTTATGTGATATTTTTTCACTTATCTCTTGGTTTTACCCCCAGTTAACATTTTTAACTATAACAATTATGTCAATGTTGTATACTCTTTAAAGGTAAAGAATATTACCTAAAAAGGGAAAGTTGCCAATAAATGTACCATTTATGATATTTTAAAACATATCCCATTATCTTGGATGAGGATATGAATTTTAAATAATTTAATAAAATTATATTTTTTCTAGTATCTTCATAATGTAAATTATGTTAATATAAATGTAATTGGACTATAAAGATATCAGGAAAAAATTGAAATTTAATACAAAAATTTAAAATATTATTAATATGTTATATTTATGTAAAAAATTCATTGATGAAAATAATTCTCACGAATTATATTACTTTTAATATTTTTAAAATAATTTTAATTGTTTTTCTATTTGAATAAATACAATTTCCATATTGCGTAAGAATTTAATTAATTATTTTATCACTAAAAATGAATAATATATGACCATGATAAAAAAATTAATCCATATATCACATAAAATTTTAAAAACATACATTATCAATTTTGGTAATTATGAAAAAAATATTAATATTAATGTCAAGTGAGTGGCATTTTTTACTTCATCTTTTCATAAAATAATTTAAAGGTTAATTTTAAATAAAAAATTGAAGTAAGTGGAAATATTATATATATTATGATTTTAATTTTTGAACTCCACTCATAAAATAGGATAAATCAAAATATTATAATAATTTGGAAGCCTTGTCACAAAGATCACACCCTATTTTATTAATTTTACCCTTACTAGGGTGAGAAATATTTACAAAGTCTCCTTTTCATAATGAATAAAAATAAAATGGAACTATTTAAAAAAATGTTTCCTTTTTCCAAATATGGAAACTATTTTATCAAATATAATTCATCAAACTAATTGAATTTAATTTATAATTAAACCCATGAAAAGCGATGAATATTAATTTTCTATTTAATTTTTTTCATGTGAAAATTTATTTTTACAAAGAATTCAAGTATAATGCTGTTTCGAATACCATTTATATGATTATTTATATTAATATTGAACTATCTATATTTTAAAAATAATCCATAATATAATGTGACATTTTAAAACCCATAAAATAAAATATAGATTTCAATAAAAATTTATATTTTCCTAGTTCATTGAAAAATAAAACATTTCAACAAACTCTTAAAAAATAATTATATGATAATTTTAATTTGATGATTACTAAAAAGATATAATTTTTATCAAATAAAAATATTAAAATTTTCATATATTATAAGATATATTTTTTCATAAGAATCAATAAGAATAATTTTTCATTACAATGAAGTTTTGAAAAAAAATGGAATTATTGATAAGTTAATTGCTTATTTCATAAGAATTAATAAAAATTTAGGATTGATTTTGACATTTCTTTTTATCATTCACAATTTTTCTTAATATCCATACCAAAAATTTTAATTGCTCGATTATAATAGTAGAATATATTGTGCTTCATTTAGACTCATAGTTGCGTGTATCCCAAGCTATTGAAGAAATTGAATTTATTTATAGAGAAATATATACAAAAAAATTGGGGTGTTATAATCAATATTAATCATAAAGAAGTAAATATCAATAAATAAAAAGTGTTCCCATAATGGAAATTTATTTTATTACATAATCATTTGTTGAAAATGAATCAACTATGGTTACACAAAAACCATGATGTTCTGGTATGATTTATAAAGGACATAAGATATTTATATTTCATATGAAAAAATATGATGAAGTTATTATCATAGATAGATAACCTACTTCTAAATTATTAATAATCAATATCTCTAATTCTAATAAATGGAGAAATTTATTGAAAACTAAAATGGACTCTTTGTACAATAACCAAGATAGTAACATAATTGATTCACATGAAGGGGTTAGAAACATAGGGAACAAGTAGATTTTCTACTAGAAAATTATGATGAACAGTATATTTTCTACCTTTAAATATAATATAGTTCCAAATGTTCAATTAAAAATATTAGTATTGGATGTGATGAAGTATTTTCTCTAGCATTACTTGAAATGGCTTTTTTTATATTTCATTTCTTGGTATCTCATTATGGTTATAATATGTATCAAATGGATCTCAAATTTTTTTTCCATATTTTTAATATATTTGAGGACTTATATATTATATGTAATAATGGTTTTGAATTTAAAAATATATCAAATTTTTTTTGAAATCTCAATTACCCATTTATGGATTAAAAAATATTCTTAGAGTTGGAAAATTTGGTTCAATAATGGAATTAAAGAGTATAGTGTCATCAAGAAATAATATAGTTCTTATTTATACAAGAATGATATTTTGACTATTTTGGTACTTATAATATATTATATGGACGAAATAAATCTTATTATTATTTTTTCCTAGAATCACATTTTTTCAAGGTGTCTTTAGTGAAATTCATTTGAATAAAAGCCACTATTTGGGAAACCAACATATTGGGTTTGAATAATTATAATGCTTAATATATGATTTTTCTTTGTATGGGTAAAATTATATATTTTAATAATGTGATAAATAGTTTTAGTATATATAAAAAAAATAGGGCCTTTAGTATTGTTTCCTTGGATAATTATTTAAAAGAAAAAATATCCATCTAAATAGTGAGAAAAGGATTGTTAAGATACTGTATGCATCCATCGTAGGGTCTATCATCTATTCATACTCGACCTAATGACACTTATTCTTTGAGAAGTATATGAATATTCCAAACCAATACTGTTATGTTATACTATTTTTCTATCAATATTTTCCTTATATACATCCGAAGAAGTCATGATATGATATTTATCATTAGTGGAGAGGATGATCACATTGTAAGAGGATTAATTAATGTTGGTTTTAAATATTTCAGTTTTCAAATAAGAGATCAATATATTTTCCAGTCTTTCCTCAATGGCGGAGATATAAATTATAAATGTTCTTAAAAACCCACCATAAAATTTTAAAAAAAAGATATGTTGTATAACACTTCATCAGATCTTATAAATGAATTTGTTTTGATTAAGAAGTTTTTTGCTAAAAATGGAGTGGTTACTAAAATCAAGGGATAAATTCACATTTACTATGACAATAATAGAGATATTTTTCATGGAAACTTACCATAACTACACTGAAGGACCAAACACATCCCTTGAAAATATAATATCATCCAATTGATTATTAGGAATCGATATTTAATTATCTATTGTATGGATACTATAGAAAATATATAAGACCCATTGATAATAATATTACAAAAGAAAAAACATGAGGGTTAGGTTGAATCTATAAGTATTAAATACATGAGGATTTGGATTTAATGGTTTCGAATTGTATCATAGTTTTATAATAAATGAATATAAATTTATCATTCATTCATGTTTACTATATTAATATTTCATTAATAGTAGAATTATAATATCCCCTAAAAGCATGAATTTAAGTTATCCCAAATAGATGATCATCATATATTTTTTGGGCTATGATGATATATTATCATTATAATATGTGTAATCATATATTTTATATAAATATTGTTACGTGATAAAATGAAGAAAATCATGAGATAATTTGTCGAGACTTATTATTTCAAAAAACCAGCTAAAGAATATCACATGTAATATAATATTATCATCAATATTCTTTGACATATATGCTTATTATGAATCACAATTACCTAATTCAAGACTTGTGTTAATCATGATAGCATTCAGTCATTTCCAACTTTCTTACACAGGCCTTGAGACCTAACTAATCGTGGTGTGGTTGGGTATGTTACCGAGCATATCTTCAATTGGATATTGACCAAGATTGGATTTTCCTACATTTATGATAATAAAATACATTTGGCACCATAATTTAATTAGATTATATAAATTCATGTCTATTCATAGTTTATGAAATTAATAAGTTATAAATAACAAAGATGAATTTAATCTGATATATTCATTCAAAATTGATTTGATTATTTTATTAAATCATGAATGTATGGGTTAGGTTATATTATATTTATTAATTCCATGTATATTGTTTATTTTATTCCATGAAATAATGTATTATATAATGGTATATTAGATGTATATTATACATCTTGTGTTGGAAAATCTCATATACAGATATGAGTGTTTTTAATTTAGACCACACTAGAACCCATTACAGTAAAAGTCATATCGATTCAATTCTATAAGAAACTCACTACTAACATATATGAATTAAATATTTAATATTATTTATCAATAGAAAATATTTTTATAGAACATGATTAGTGAATAGGATTAATATTACATTTTTGACTAAGTGATCATTCCATGATAAAGAGAGTTTGAAGAATAGTTTCCAAAAGAGTTTGGAGGGATTCTAAAAGAATTCTGATGTTTTTTAATGATTATAATATATATTAGTGAATGTTGGAGATTGATGGATATGAAATAAAATTGTTAATTGTATCATATAATGTATTTATACCATTCATATAATATTTTATGATTTGGTAATATCATAGAACGCTCTGTGATGCATAAAATGATGGTTCCACTTACTCCTCTCATAAGGATCCCTAAACAACCTTCCATTATAATTATAGAAGATGATGTAGTGTGAATAATGTAAATAAATTATATATAAAAGAGTGGTATATGAGACATAATTAAAACCCATCCATCTTTACATAATTTTCATATAGTGGAGGAATAAGAATATGATGGTGATAAGGTATTTAATTTATCCAGAAGGGTCTAGTAGATAGGCCTATCAGCGAACATACATGAAACTCTTGACTTATCTGAGTAAGGGAAACAATATGGATAACCATAAGGGACCTTTTAGATGTATTCTATATTATATAATTTGAAGATAGTAAACATATTATTACCAATATTTCTAGTCAAATGTTGAATTTAACAATCATAAAAAATTATCATGTTCACGTGATGGGATGTGAGGGGTGGGTAAATAATTCAAAATTTTTATATTCAAATACTTATTCATTAATTATTTGGATTATTTTAATATCTACATTGACCATGATACTTTAATTTATAGAATATTAATATAATAGGGTCTTATTTCAATAATAAAATCCCAAAATTAGAGAAAAAAATTGTTTTAAAAGATATTAAATATAAAAAAAATCCTAAATTGAGTAGAAAAAATGTCGGTATGGTTGAATATAAAAAATGTGTTATTAAAATATTTAAAAAATACAGATTTACACAAGTTAAATTCAATATAACATGATAAAATAAACATTATATTTTTGATTATAGATACATTCATCGATCTACCTCATTTGAATGTAAAATGAAACCCCTTAATTATTGGTTATATGTATAATTTGATGGTCTTGTACATTAAAAATTAATAATTGAAAAATGTGATTTACGTTCTAAATTCAGATTTAATAATACATATTATATCTTTAGAAATGCATAAAAGGACTTTATCTATGATTTTATATCTCTAATATTTTTCTATTTAAAAAATAATAACATTTTATACAAATCAAATAACACTGATAAAAGATGACATTTATCAATATTATATTTAGGACGGATAATGTCCTTTATCAGTTTCTATAATTTTCTATAGAATAACACCCAAATACTATATCCAAAAAATTGAAAATAAATGAAAATTTAAAAATATGATCATCATTTTATAATAATTATACATATTTATAATATTAATAAAAAATATAAGTTTAATTAAATTTGTTGTAGAAATCCATTTCATGCATTAATCATCCTTGACATTATCAATACTAAAAATTACTATAATAAAAAAAATATATTTCTTTATACTAGAAAAATTGTAAATACTTGTAATTTTACTTTTATATAATATGGTATAAATTTTATATAATTTCAATTTTATTATCTTTATAAAACCTGATATTAAGGTAAAAATAGATAATAAAAAATTTAAAAAACATATCATAAACTAGTAAAAAATATAATTAATATTAATTATAATTATAAAAATACACATTGGATCATTTTTTATAGATCACATATAATATTAGTTTTTTTATATCATTTAGAAGTGTAATGCCCCGACACATATTACCAAGAGTCGTTGCATTATTAAATAACATTGGCATGATACAAGGAATGTTTTCCTAATTGACCAATCAATATATTATCCATGAAATTACTAGATAAAAGAATAAGTTTTACATTACATCATAAAAAAACAACATTGTGTCCCATTGAAAATTTTTACATCTCTTAGCCTATTCCTAATGGTTAAATGTAATATACATCTTATCATCCTGGGAAAAAATTAATAATTAGAAATGGGTGATCATGGATGCTCAGTAAGGATAACAATATAGCGGAAAATATAATAAATATGCATACACATTTAAGGAAAAACACAAGCCCTCTAAACATAAACTTCAGCATAATATGGAAAAGATAAATAAAATAATGCCATTTACAAATTCACATGGATATTCTACTTGTTGAATAATCAAAAGTAATATCAATAGGTAATTTCCTAATTAGGGAACTCATAATTCCATAAATCATAACCACATAGTCATGGCCTCATGCCAAGACAAGTAATAATGATTTTGTCAAGGCCTTGTGCCAACACACTAATTTGTCTCATGAGACCTAACGATGCATCGATGAGCTATAGAGGGATCCACCCATTACTTAATAAGTACAATTAATTCCTTATATGAAAAGGTTTAAGCATAACATAAACATTCGTATTAAATATTTCATACGAAATGTCAATACGTTAACCATAAACCCTGACTGGTATAAAAATAGCACATCTACAGTCAAACATAACTCATTAAATATAATATAGATGATTGTATTTTAATAAATGAACATCAATAAAGAATAAATTAGAATTAATGATATTTAAATATATGAAAATAGTCAGTAAAACTATTTAGGAGAAATATCCCCTTTTTACTGAAAACATTTAAAAGTCACACTATTTATCAAAGAAATCATTTAAAAGTGATTTTTGAATCAAAGTGTCACATACCACATTGAATTATCTGAATGGAATTTTAATTTCAAATAATTCATGTCCATATAATTATATACTTCAAACCACTTTTAAAACATGGACATTAATGAGAAAATTTTATAAGAATAAATTTTTAAAACATTTAAAATGATATTTTTGTTAAACATTTCCTATCAAAATGAGAGATGCATTAATACAAGTAATTTGGGAATAAAATTAATCAAAACATTATAATATCATGATAATAAAGTTATTCATGATATAATATATCAAACTAAAATATATACACTATATAAAAGTGAATTGTTCCGTAACTAAAATAAGGTCTCAATGAAATGTAAATTAAGACGAAATCCCTTATAATGAGTGTATCCATAGATTAAGGGTAAATCAATGAAATAATTATGTGTGAAAAATATAAATACACTCAATATAAATTTATATTAAATTTAAATCAATAACAAGTCATTCAAACATATTCTTGAAAAATCAAATTCAACGAATTGGATGTTTAACTCAATGAATGGAAATTGTGTTAAGACTACCCTTAACAAGTTCATATCAATGGCCTCATAATTTATCAATGGAGTGGTTATTTGTATAAAATTTATATCCACACAGAGGGGAGTGAAAATTACTACATAAATAATAAATACTGATTCCACACATAATCTTGGAGTAAAATAATCAATTAAGTATGCGTAAATCCCAATGAGTAGAAATTGAAAATTTAAATTCCCTTACCGAATTGGTAACATACGAAACATACACCCCATGAGAGATGGATAATAAAATGAAGTGTCAAATACCCATAAAATAACTTATATTACACAATTAATTCAATAATGGTCAGTAAATACACCACACAAAAGGAAATAGTTGCAAATATAGCATGAATCTCATAAGAATAAAAATGTGAGTTCAAAACCTCTTACCACGTAGAAATAAATTGATTCGTATGTCCAAAAATTAATAAACACCGAATAATTCTCAAAATACCATTATTATTATTATGAGAATCATGATAATATATATCAAATTTCAGTACAAAATACACCACATGCATGAAATAAGTGGTGAACAATTTAAATCTCACGGAATTACATGTGAGATAAGAAACCTCTTACATCATGTCCAAAATGACTCGTATATTCCAGGTTCTTCCTAAATAATATAATTAAGTTAATTTATACTTCCATAAGAAAATTATTCAAGTGTATTATTCCTTTTATATCACTTATTACCTTGCAATAACATTTAGTTAATTACATGAGATCATATCATACATTTTGTCGAAGTTCAGAACTTTAGTAAAAAATGTACTTTTTATAATTACAAATTATCAATTTGGTAAAAATTCCATTATATACATAATTTTATTCATTACATAGGTATCATGTATATCATATATATCCTTTTTATATGTATTTATAATATTCCATATCATTTGGAGTTAAAAAATGAATTGCACCGTTCATGGAGACGGTAAGTCATACGTACGCATGAACGATATATTCATTTCAATTTAATATTTAAAGGAATGAAAAAATAATAATACATAGGTATATTATAATAAAATTATAATATTTATTTTATGTAAATTAATTAACTACATCCTTTATATGTTCCACGTATGGCATGAATGAGTCCTAACACTTTGAGGGGGTGGTAGTTCACATTTCCTCAAATGAAATTATGGTATTTACCCATTACGGAAACCATAGAGGTATGATAGAAATGAAAAATAAATAAGTATAGAGAGAATATAAATATAATATATATAACATGTAAATATAGTTCTATATTAATGGCCGCCATGAGAGGATGTAGGAGATAATTGAACAATCATCATTTTCTGAGGCAGTAGTTCTCCATCCCAAGAAACAATATGTTCTTTTTCAATTAGATGGAGGTGTGTGTAGGAGTAGCTTGAAACCTTGTCATAAAAAAATCCTAGTATATTTAGGATTTTTTTTAATAAAATAATGCAATAAAAAAATTTAGTGGGTTGGAGGATTAATATTAAAGAAGAGAACTTTAGGGAATATGTTACCTTAAAATCGGGTAACTCCCTTTGGATTGAACAAAAAGATTTATTGAAGTGAATTGTGCCAAATTAAAGGCTTCTAGGTGGAAGAGAGGGATCTTTAGATATTATTTGGGCAGTGGGTGGATGATTCAATGGGCTTTATAGGTGTGATGGATGGGTTATAGGTGATGTCGTTTTATAAGGGGGAGGAGGGGCTCCTTAGGAAAGTTTGAAAATATTTTTTT
This sequence comes from Viscum album, assembly GCA_963277665.1. Classification (NCBI taxonomy): domain Eukaryota; kingdom Viridiplantae; phylum Streptophyta; class Magnoliopsida; order Santalales; family Viscaceae; genus Viscum; species Viscum album. Next base: position 1,425,142,417 of record OY728151.1, read on the forward strand.
ATTATATAATGATATTCAGTTTCTAAAGGTCCAAAATTTATTTAAGTTGAAGATAATATGACTATTATTCGAAATAATATCATCCAATAATAAATGTACTAGTTTGGATATTTTTTTATCATTATAATCTTATTTATTTAAATCATTCATTAATGAGGTAAACACTGCATAATTATTCTGTCATAAATAATTTTATTTATTTGATGTCTACAAATTATAAAAAATTCCACGATGTAGGAAATATTTTTCTATTTCAAAATAATATTTATATTCTAATATATACCCTATATAACCCCATGTATTAATTGATTTATTAGAATATATATGTTTATGTCATTTTTTTCATTACATCAAATTAATTAATATAAAGTGTCATTATCACTCTTAAGTGGCTCCATGGGGTCCCAAAATCGACCCAAGGATTCCCATGGCTAGAATTGTATCAACCAATATGATTTTGACCCATGTTATGGTAATTGTTTCTTATTATAATATTATTTTTACCTTAAATTACCCTCTTTACCTTTAACCGCGGTAAATAAAATTCAAAAGTTACTATTCACAAAAAAATTATTTTCATCTTATAGAACCATATTTTAAAAAATAATAATAACCATGTTTGTATTATTTTTGAAAATCAATTCACAGAAGTGTTAAAATTTCATTTAAATGAAAAAGTCGATTGTTAAACTACTACTCAGTGTTTTCACTATTCATAAAAAATTGTTGTTTTTAGGAAAATTAACAAAAATTCAACCTAAGCTATATTTATTATTCTGAATTCAAAAATGATGTCTATTTTAATAAATTAAAAAAATATAGGTTGCATTAATTAATTTAAAATAAATTAACATTTTAAAAAAGCGTGTTTTAAAAAAATAACTATCAAAATATTGTCACTTGTTTATGTCCAATTTCAAATTGAAATTACTTCAATGTCCAAAATAGGATTAAATAGTAAAAATATAATCTAATTACACTTTTAATCCTATTAAATATATTATCTAACAGTATAAATAAATTAGATTAAAATATAGTTTTGAATTAAAATACTTTTTTTGTCATTATACATTAAAAAATCAACAATATTAGAAAAATACCAAAATTTCATCCAAAGTAAATTTTGATATCCATATTCTAAAGAAGAATTTTTTTGTCCAATTTAATATATAAAATTGTAAAATATTTTATTTAAAAATGGTTCTCCATTAAAAGGTGGTAAAATTTCATTTTTTTGAAAAATACTTCTTTTATCTGAAAAGTTGAATTTGTTCTTATAATATGTCTATGAAAAACATAATACAGAATTTAAAATATATGGTGTATATAAAATTCAAAATGTAGTTGATACTATTCATAACCACTTTTTTAACAGCTAGATTGGTAAGTCGTCGTGCTCTTGAACTCGGTGTTTTGTGTCGTGCAAGCTATTGAATTTCATTAAAGAGATAATATACTATGAAATAATGGGGAGTTACATTCTCCCCTCCATAAATAAATTTAGTCCTCGAAATTTAAGCTCACGATTGAAAACATAGGGCTTTACATTTCAAAATATCTTATTTGAAATCCTATATCGAAAAATGGATTAATCAGGACTCTATTTTAAAATAAAGGTAATTATGAAGGTTACCGAAAATAACACATATTAGGGTTCCATGTTAGAAAACATGGATATGGATGAGAAATCTAACAATCATGTTCTGATGGAGAGTGATCTAGAATATTATTTAGAGAAATTTAATGATCTGAAATCCATAAACATGTGATGGGTTGAAAGGTCTTTGATTACACATTCGGAAACGTAAATGGGAAAGATTTTTGTTTTAAGTTCATCTTCATAATGTTGAGGAATTTATTTATGAGATTGACTTATATCATAAGGAGATATACTTACTTTACAAGTATAGTTTCATCCTTTAATAAATTTCTACCATAAACTCATCTTTTCTCCAAATTATGAGTACTCAAGATGACTTGGTCACACTTGAAGCACAAGAATCAACTTATATAGAATCACATAATCCAGAAACGATGACCTACATATTTCTCCAATCATTAGACATTAACTAATAAAAAAATATAGTACAAGATCAGATGATCCCCAAAAGGATAATCTTTTATATAAATAAATATTACTCTTAATCTCTAAAATTAAACAAACAATACCCAATGTTCAACAAAGACCCTTCAAAAAATAGTTGTCCTTAAAAATCTTCAAAAAAATCCAAATTATGTTTGATAGCCAAAATTCAGAAGGATTTGATCTCATAGTATTCCATGATAAATATTAACGTTTATTTCCAAATAACATCACCTACTATTAAATTCACATACTTAAAAGTATTTAACCTAATCACATATTCCCTATGATAGATAAAACATTTCCATAAATAACACAAATATTTATAAATTCAAAATAAAAACATAGATTTATCTGAAATAAAAATTCATCTTTACTCCTAAAATAAAATCCCAGAGTATTTTATATTTCTTACCATATAGGGTCCTCTAACGATCGAATGTCTTCCAAAATAAAATTTATCACTTAATCACAAAATCATTTTTCTATACTAAGGATATCCATTTGATAAATCATAAGTTCCCAAAATAAACATATTCTTATTCCATTATATCATTTAACTAACAGTAATTAGTCATACTAACTAAGGACATCATGTAGTCCAGTGACAGACAATAAATCCCAGACGCACATTGGTTATGGGTTTGATTATTGCATCTTTATCCGACGTGATAGTTTTTCACACAGTCTATGTTTTGCCCTTTTTCAAAAACAATATAATTTTATAACATTCCAAAAAATGAGATAAATTCCTCATAAATAACCATAACATATTCTAAAAAAAATTTTATCTCATCCCTAACATTTTCATCCCAAAATGTTAAAACATGTATTTGACTCAAATTCAAGGATCATATAATCCCAAATGATTCATTATAACTATATACACAAAAGAAAAAGATATTTCTTCCAAAAATAGTGTTTTCACATAACAAACTGCATGGTTACACGTACAAGAGAAAATTCATTCAATTTAATCCCATAAACAAAGATCATAAATACCTTTTAACATTTCTCCATCCATTTATTTCCACATAGGTTCTTTCTTGACCTAGAGGTTATCTTATATAAGAGAGAATTGAGGTGGGAAATTTCAAGGTCCCCTACATTTACAGAAAATGACTACAATTGGATTTATAGGATATTTTTTATTTCCTTCCATATTACACTTTATTTTTCCTCTGTAATTGATTACTTTATGTCCTTCTTTCCCACACATAAATCATTTCTTTGTTCCATTTAAACACTTTCCTAAGTGTCTCATTCCACATTTCCTTAATGATGTAAATTGAGCTTTCTTTTCTTCATATTCTCCACTGCTAGATCACTTATCATACTCTACCATTCTCTTATTTGTTGAGTTCGGGAGTTGGTTAATGTATATATTTTTTATCATATTTTTGGAAAACTGATTCCTTGTGAAGTTGATATCGTTTAAGCCTATCAATATTCCATTTTTTTACTCATTTCCCCCAACATTCCCACCTTTTACATCATGTTCAATGTCACTGTGACTTCGTTGTAATCCAGAAATTGATTAAAATTATAAAGCATAGTGTGAGTGATAAAATCCTCTATAGAATATCATGACACCTTATATTCAATTTAAAATAGCTTCAAATTTAACCAATGTTAGTTATTCTCATCTTATATTAAAATCTATCAAATAAGTTTGTAATGAAATTATGAATTATCCAAATCATATCCCCTGGGAGTTTCCTAACCAAGAGTGATGCAAGTCATGTTGTCGTGTACTAGGATACCCGAGGTCAAGCCCGAAACTCGATGTCGGAGTTTTCACTCCTAGGTATATATGTGCCAGAGCTGGCTCTACCTACTCGTATACAGATAGGTATTTTTTTTCTTAGCATTCTCACAAAATCTATAAATAACAAAAAATCTGGGAAGTTCTTCTATATTAATCCTCAATTTCTATATTAGGTTAATGTTATATAATAAGAGTTTTTTTCTAAATCTAATTTCCATGGTTTTTACTAAACTTCCTATAATACCAACTATAATGCCCCGACCCCAATTACACATCGTCAGTGATTTTATTACATAACATTGGCATGATACAAGGAATAATTTCTAGAAAGTATGATAAATTTAGTAGCCTTGGAAGTACTAGATACATACATGCGATTTACATTAAATCATGAAATAAAAAAACAACATTGTTTTCCCATTGCACACTCTTATATCTCTTAGCCAATTATTTCTGGTTAAATGTAATATATTTCTTCTCATTATAGGGAAAATAAAACATAAGAATAGGGGGAGGTTAGATGCTCAGTAAGGATAACAATATAGGAGAAACTATCATAAATATGTATAAACATTTATGGTAAAACACAATCCTTTTAATCATTAACATCAGCATAATATGGAATAGAAAAATCAAATAATTTAATTTTCTTATTCATAAGGATATTCTACTAGTCTAATAATCACAGGAAATATCAATAGATAATTTTATAATGATGTAATTCATAATGCCAGATATCATAACCACACAGTCAAGGCCTCATGCCAAGACTACAAATAAATATTTTGTCAATGCCTTGTGCCAGGACATTAATTTGTCTCATGAGACCTACTGATGCATCAAGGAGCTATATCAGGATCCACCCATCACATACTAAGTCCAAATCATTCACTATATGAAGTGGTTGAAACATAACCTAAACATTCGTATTAAATATAGCATATAAAATTTCAGTACATTCAATATAAACCACGACTGGTTTTAAAATAGCACATCTACAGTCGAACATAACTAAATCAAAAAAATATGGATGATTGTATTTTAATAAATGAACCTTGATCAAGAATAAAATAAAATGAAGGATATTTACATAGATAAAAATAGGCAGTAATACTAATTAAGAGAAATAACCCCTTTTCCTGAAAAAAAAAAATTAAAAGTTCCACTTTTTCTCAAAGAAATCATTGAAAAGTGATTTTTAAATCAAATTGTCCCATACCAATTTGAAACTTATAATAGGAATTTTAATTTCATATCATTCATGTCTATATAAATAAATACTTAAAATCATTTTAAAAAAATGGACATTAATGAGAGAGATTTATAAAAATAAAATTTTAAAACATTTAAATTGATATTTTAGTTAAACAGTTCCTAACCAAATGTTAAATGATTGAATAAGAGTAATTAGGGAATAACATTAATAAAAACATTATAATATAATGAGAATAAAAGGATTCATGGTATAATATTTCAATGAATAGTACATACACCATATAAAAGTGAATTGGTGCATAACGACAAAGAGGACTCAATGGAATGTAAGTTGAGATGAAATCCCTAATAAATACTATATCTTTAGATTAAGTATAAATAAATGAAATAATTATGAATGAAAAATATAAATAGAATCAAAAAAATTGGATATTCACTATTAATCAATCGGAGGACATTCACAAATATTCTTGTAAAAACAAAACCAATGAATGGGATATTTAACTCAATGAATAGAATTGAGATAAGAATACCCTTAACAAGTTCATATCAATGGAATGATAATTTATCAATGGTGTGATTATGTTTATAAAATATATATCCATGAAAAGGGTAGTCGATATTAATACATAATTAATAAATATTGATTCAACACATAATCTTTGAGTAAAATAATCAATGAAGTATGCGTAAAGCCCAATGAGTAGAAATTGAAATTTAAAATTCACTTACAAATTTTGTAACATACGAGACAGACACCACGCCAAATAAGGATAAACAAATTAAGATGTAAATACCCATAAATTAAATTATATTACACAATTAATATAATCATGGTCATTACATACACCAAACAAAAGGAAATAGTAGCAAATATAGCCTGAATCTCACGGGAATAAAAAAGTGAGATGAAAACCCCTTACCACATAAAATCAATCGAGTTGTATGTACAAAAATTAATAACCACGGAATGAATCATAGAATACCATGAATGTTAATTGAATAATGATAATATATATCACGTGTAAGTACACAATACCCCACAAGCATCAAATAAGTGGTGTACAATGGAAATCTCACAGAATTAAAAAGAGATAAGAAACCCCTTACCTCATGTCCATCATGACTACTATGTTCCGAGATCATACAGAATAATAAACATAAGATAATTTATACTTACTAAAGAAATTTTTTCAAGTTTATTATTCCTTTTATATCAAATATTACCTTTCGATAACAATTAGTTAATTTTTTGAGTTTATATGGTACATTTTGTCGATGCTCGGAACTATAGTAAAAAAGGAACTTATTAGAATTAAAAATTGTCTATGTGGTCAAAAGTCCATTATCTCCATAAATATATTCATGATTAAGGTATCATATATATCATATATATCACGTGTATCTGTATTTGTTGTTTTCCATATCATTTCGAGTTAAGAAATTAAATGCACTATTCATGGAGACGGTAAGTCCTACGTATGCCTAAACGCTACGTTCCTTTCTATTTTATATTTAAAACAACCAAAACATAATAATACATAGGTATATAATAATTCTATTATAATATCCATGTTATGTAATTTAGTTAACTCCATCCTTTATATGTTCCACGTATGGCATGAATGACTCATATCACTTTGAGGGGGCGGTAGTCTACACTCTCTCAAATGAAATTATCGTATTTACCCATTATGGAAACCATAAAGGTATGATATAAATGAAAAACACAGAAGTATTGATATAATATTAATATAATATATATCACATGTAAATAAATTTCCATATTAATGGTCACCATTAGACGCTATAGGAGATAATTGAACAATCATTGTTTCGTGAGGCAGTAGTTCGTCATCCACAGAAACTGTATGTTATTTTTCCATTAGTTGGGGGTGTGTGTTGTTTTAGCTCTAATAATTCTCATAACAACAACCTAGTATATTGAGGATATGGTTTTTTTTATAATAAAATGTAATAAACGGATTTTATTGGGTTGGAGAAGTAAAATAAAAGAAGATAAGTTTTGGGAAGACGTTACCTTAAAATCGGGTAACTCCCTTTAGATAGAAGAAAAAGAATTTATTGAAGTGAATTATGCCTAATGGAAAGATTCTAGGTGGAAGATAGGGATTTTGAGAGATTATTTGGGATTATTTTGGAATATTCAATGGGATTGAGAGATGTGAGTAATGGGTTAGAAGTGATGGATTTTTATAAGGGGGAGAAGGGGATCTTTAGGAATGTTTTAAAATATTATTTTATTATATAATGATTTTAGGATTCTAAATGTCCAAAACATATTAAATTCGAAGATAAGATGAATATTTTTAGAAATAATATAATACAATAATAATTCGACCGGTTTTATTTATTTTTTTAATATTTATAATATATTTATTTAAATCATTCATTAATGAGGTAAACACTTCATCATTATTGTGTCATAAATTTTTTTATTTATTTGATATATAAAAAATTATAAAAAATATCCTTTGATGTAGGAAATCTATTTAGATATCAATATATTTTTTATAGTCTAATCTATAACCTATATAACCCCATGTAAGAATTTATTTACTAAAGGATATATGTTTATGTCATTTTTTATTACTTTAAATTAATTATTATAAAGTGTCATTTTCACTCTTAATTGGCTCCATGGGGTCACAAAATTGAACCAAGGATACCCATGGTTGGAAATGTATCATACAATAGAATTAGGATACATTTTAGGGTAATTTTATATTATTATAATATTATTTTTACTTTTAATTACCCTAATCACTTTTAAAAGCGGTAAATAAAAGTCAAAATTTACTATTCATAAAAACTTATTTCCCTATTATTGAACTAAGTTTTAATTACTAATAACCACCATGTATGTTGGATTTTCAAAATTAAATTCATAGAAGTAGTAAAATTTCATTTAAATGAAAAATACAAATTTGTAACAACAACTCAGTGTTTTCACTATTCATCAAAAATTGATATTTTTCTGAAAAATAAAAAAAAATTCAGCCTAAGCTATATTTGATATTCTGAATTCAATTTTTTTTCTATTTTACCAAATTCATAACATTGTACTTGAATTAATTAGTTAAAAATTAATTTCATTGTCAAAAAAGTGTTTTTAAGAAATAATTACTATCAAAACATTGACATTTGTTTATGCCCAATTTCAATGTGAAATTACGTACAATGACAATAATTGGATTAACTGGTAATAAATAATCTATTTAATATTTGAAACTGATTAAAAAGATAATATAACCATATAAATAAATTATATTAAAATGTAGTTTTGATTTAAAATATAGTATTTCTCACTATTCATTTTAAAGTGAACATTATCAGAAAAATACCAAAAATTAATTCAAAGTAAATTTTGATGTCCCGATTCTAAAGCAGAATTTTATTTTTAAAATTTGAATATTTAAAAGTGTAAAATATTGGATTTAAAAAGGGTCCTCCATTAAAAGGTGGTGAAATGGATTTTTTTTTAAAATTACTTCTTTTATCATAAAAATTGAATTTGTCCGTTTAATATTTCTAAGAAACACATTGTACGGAATTTAAAATTTTATAGAGTATATAAAAATCAAAATTCAGTTAATAATATTCATATCATATTTTTGAACGGCTAGTATAGTAAGTATTTGTTCTCTTGAACTCAGTGTTGTGTGTGATGCAATCTATTTAATTACTTTATTGAGATAATGTATTATGAAATCCTGGGGTGTTAATATAAGACATAAATGAATCAATGACCATTATTCAAAATTTTCATTAAAAATTGAGGTCATTTTTGTGGTTTTCTTTATTTGATAAATGTTTATAAAATTTAAAATACATTTATTCTTCAAAAATAGTATTGTGATTGATTTCACATCACATCTCAGATAACGATATTGTCTTTATAAAATTAATATATTTTTTTTATCATTTTTTCAAATATTTGAAGATAATTTTGTAAAAAAAAATTATAAAACTAAAAAGGCTATGAATTGTACAAAAATCTATATATGATTTCAAAAAAATTAAATCTTTGGTTGATGTGTAATTTTTTTATTGATAAAAAAAATAATTAATGAAAAATTTTATAAATTTTCAATGATATCTAAGGATACTTTGTCAGTTTTGATCATCTTATTCACATTTATAAAACATAAAATGAATTTTTAATCATTTCATTTACATGGAATAATAAATTTACATGTTTATTTTTCTTATTGGTCACAAATAAATCAAAGAACCTTTTTACATAGGTTGATGAAAATATGATCTTTTTCTCTATGTTTATAATTGGATTTATTTTTGTAGAACTAAAAGTCCATTTAATATTATAAGTACCCTTTACATAACTTTTGGAAAATTTATATCTGATAGATATATTGTTCATTTAAATAAGGCACAAATCTATTAATCACTATTTTAACAAATGTTCCCTAAAAATGAGATTAATTGAATTTTATTGTTGTATTTTTATAAATTTTTCAAATTTAATTGAAATTTTCTTCTAAAAAATATCATTTTATTTTAAAAATTATCTCACATATCATATTATCATATTCTTTTTATATACATGATAAAAACTATTCTATTAAAAGTTTCCCAAATATTTATAAAAAATTGTGTTTATATACTTTTTTATGTTACATGGACATATTTTTTATAACTAGAATGAATTTTAATATTAAAAAACACTTTATTTAATCCTTGTAAAATCACATATCTCTTCATCAAGAATTTTTTCCAATTAATGATAAATAAATCAATGAACACATTCAAAAATTTATATTATATTTTGAGATCATTTAATAATTTTTAATCATTTGTGGGGAAATCATAGAATATAAAAATGAAATTTTTTATATTATAATAACTTATAATTTCATTTTTTTCATGATATTGTTTCTTATAGTTCATAAATTAATAACATATCATTGTCCTACTATTCTATAGGATTTTATTATTGGATACCTATTTTATAAACAATAATGGTTATAGATTGTATAAATCCACTTGAATTCATTTAGAAAAAGTCATATATTAGGTTTTCATATGATTTTTTCCAACACAAGATTTATGAATCAATGACCATTGTCCAAATTTTTCATAAAATTATAGCCTTCTCTTCTTGGTTTTTGAAATATTATTTTTTTCTTTGGAATTTATAACACTCAAATATTTTTTAACAAAAAAATTGTATAAAAAATAGAAAAAAATAATATTAACATTGAAAAAAATACTTGGTGTTAAATTTTAAAAGTGAACAAATTCTTTATGTAATCTTAAAACACCTCTTTATGATATTTAAAAACGTTCTGATGTAATGTATGTTACCCCTAATTAATGAATAAATTTATTCCATCATAAGGAAATTCCTTTTAGAGGTATATTTTTATCCTTCAAATATATATATATATATATATGGTTCATTACTTTTTATAAAGAAACTTTATTTGTTATAAAATATTAAAATCCCGTTAATTCTTCATTGGGGATGTCTGTTTATTGAATGTTTATCCATTCTTTTTTTACCCTGCAGAAATACTAATAAATTTTAGAAATTTTTTATTGTGTATATTTATATACTGAAATGTAAGTTAGTTTATATTAATACATATCCATAGACAAAGAAGCTATATGTATCTTTTGTGTGATAAATTACCTTATAACATATAATTTATGCTACAAAAGACTCACACTACCATATGAAACAAGTTTATTAAAACATAATATATTACATATAAATTATTTTTTATAGATAAATTATGATATAATATTAATAATTCAAGATAGATCTCTTATTTTGTCAATTTAACAGATATCTATGAATTGGGTTTATAAAAAATATTTCTATATTACAAGGATTGATGAAAACAAGAATTCCACAATCCATATAAAAATTAGAAATTAATAATTACATAATGTTAAAAAAATAATATTAAATATAATTATATTATATAGTTTTACATTTACATGGTATCTATTAAAAATATGATTACATAGGTCACTTTATTTTTAAACACTTTAACAACAATTTCTAATCCTGCTATAATTTCCATTTCCCTCATTGTTTATTCTTATTTAGATGTGACATGAGGATATAAAATATATAGATTAATTATAAATATAGGATTCCATTGTATAATCATTATATAAATATTTAAAATTATATTAATTATATTAAATTTTAAATAAAATAGTACATTTTTATTTAGCATGACAATTATGAAAATTTACCTGATATATACATTGAAATTAGAGGCACTAAACCACTCTTGTTTGAGAATAACTTTTAGTCAGTCAAGAAGAAAGTTGTTATGAAGCATTGTTCAATATATCTATTCATTGAATAAAATTTCATGAGTATAACTATTTTTTAAAATTTTATATAAAAAACATGTAAAATAAATAAAAGTGGAAGATAAATAGGTGGTGAAAACCTATGATGGTTCTTTTTCTTATCAAAAATATTATCATATAGATCGTTTTGACTCATCCTTGCATTTCTATTACAATCATTATGTACATTTTTTATCATTTATAATAATTGTTGAATATTTTAAATATATTATGAATTTATAAATAACATTCCCCTTTATAATTATGTTCCTTTATAAAATTTGGAAACCATACTATGAAAGGTTCAATAGAATGTCCCATCATGTGAATATCAACATCATCAATTGGAACATGTTACTGAACTCTCAGATTGTGAGCTACCAGAATCTCATCACTGAAATGATATTTTAATGGTTTTTATTTGGTAGGTTATCACCATGATTATTTTATAGTGTTACTATTTCAATAACATGACGAGTGGGTACAGATAAATGTAAGTCATAATGACTGTTTTGTTGAAGTACTAAAAAATGAAAACTATGAATACATGTTGGTTTAATAATTAAAATATACAGTTGTAAAATGTATTATTACATTGGGAAAGATAGATATATTAGGATAATGGCTACCATTTAAACTGGGGGTGTGTGGTTCTACATAATGGGGTTTTTCATGTGTTAAATTTCCTTATTGATCCTTTAAATTGAAAATTTCTATAAATTCATATTTATAATTTATTTTCTCCTATAATTTCTTAATCTCGTCATTCATCTATTTTATTTTCATATCATATATCTACTATGTTTCTTTATTCTGCAACTATATCTCATGGTGAGATTCTGAATCACATGTGTCGGACATTACCATTTTATTCAACTACTTCAATGTTACTATAATTAGTTCATATTCATATTAATTAACTGATATATCATGCATTAAACTAGACAAAATTAATTAATAGTTTATGTTTTGTTAAAATATACTAAAAAAACTTTATTTTTATTTATTTTATACTTATACCAAATTCCCACACTTTTTATTTGTTTTCATCAACAAGTTTCACATTTTTATTTATATATGTTTCATTCCATAGTATGTTTTGTGAGATAGTTGAACATATTGATTCTAATTGACTAGTATCTATATAGAGATAAAAACATAATAAATTTCTTGTTTTATAGTACATAAAATATTTACCAAAATTATATGTATATTCCAAATTAGTTTCATGTACTCATTAACTCATCCTTGGTTTACTATAATAGAATTATGGTTTTATTACATGTAATTAGTTTTATAAACTCCTTCATTGTATAAAATGTTATCATTTATAAAGAAACTATTTTTTACATTTAATTTCAAAAAAATTACTGATAATTATAGATTTTTTTAAATAAATGATCTTAATGATGAGAAACAAAATAATCCATTGTTTCTTAGTTTTGTATATATGCATATAGGACTTGTTTGTGATTTTTGGCATTCCCCTTAGTGATTTGAAGATATATTATAGAAATATTCATTCAAAATGAATTATTAATCTTTACATCTACCATAAATATATAATTTATGCTCTATTATTATAATAATATGTAATTTTCTATAAAAACGTAAAAAAACAATACTTTATTATTTAATTTATATTGAAAATTTTGAATATAAATTAAAATTTCACCAAAATATCTTCACAAATGGTTTCCCTCATTTTATGAATTATATTATTCTTCATATTTATATTAATTTATTGGTTCAATAAATTTCAAACCAATATTTAAAAAAATCATTTTTAGTTAATAGGTTGACAATTGAATTTCATTCAACCTCAAATTCATGCCCTCTAATTTTGAACAAAATAAAAATTTGAAATACTATAACATGATGAAATTATTTACTTTTTTTATCATTTTCACTCTTTTTCATGTTTCCCATCATCATTCAATTTCTCAAATTAACCAAGTTTCTCCTTTTCATAATATTTCTCACCTTTAAGATCAAAGGTATGTTACTCCAACAGATGGGTAGAATAAGTAGGCAGACAAAGTGAAAAAGAAATGTATATATAAAATTCCTCAGAGAAATTACTATTATTTCTTTTTTTTCATTATTTTATGAATGTATTTTCCCACTCTATAAATTATATATATCCCATATTTATGCTTCATTTTGATATACAATAAATCATCTATATTATGGACACTATGAAATGATTATGCTATCTCAGTGAAACAATCACCCTCCAAGGAATTTATTTATTATTATTGTGTTTTAGTCATGTATTTAATGAGTTTTGAAACCTAAGATCCCACAATGGTGACCTTCAAAATTTATTCATATCATATATATAATTAGATATAGTTTTCTCATTTTAAATTCCATTATGATTTATTAAAAAAATAAAATAAAATTAAAAAAATAATAAAGAAGAATGGACACCTCAATTTTTACTCAGTTCAAAAACACAAGGCTATATCTAGGGAGTACAAATCACAAATGATTTTATATTCTATATAATAATTATTTAACTAATTTTTTGTTAAATATCATTCTCATAATATCACTACTAATCCAACGTAAATTACCACTTCTCATATTCAAATCACTACATTAAAGATGGTTAAAATGATATAGTAAACATATAAGTTAATATGAAAAGGTAATAGATTATTATATTACACATAAATACATTGCTATTAATCGATGAAGATTGATTCCTCTCTTCATAATCCTCACTAATATACATAACAACACATTATTCATTGTATGATCTTTATTGTATTTCATTAAAATCAAAAACCCTTCATTTTAATATATTGTAAATAAAGTCCATTATTGATCAATTCTCCTACCAAATTCATATGTATTGAAAATATTTTTTTCCCATTATTTTGTAGTTGGTTCTAATAAAATGTTGGTGTTTTTTATTTTTCAAATTCATAATCAAGAATTCAACTAACATCCAACAACCTCCAATTAAAATGATACCCTTCAATTATATTAAAATTTATCTTCACAAAATAAATTCAAATACATAATTTTTTGTATCCCAATAACCATGAATCTGTCTGAAGATTTCATTATAATAAAATATTTTTGAATTCTTCAATATTCTAGAAATAACATAACAACCTTTTTTAATCGTGGTAGGACATGATTGTTTCTTCTTCAAATACATGATGAGTTATGATATAACATGAACGTCGAAATCCTGATCTGTTACGACCCATCCCATGGGTCCTGCATTGTGACTACCCCAAGCCCGCCATCCATGGGCCAGGGGCTGGCAACATGCACCAAATCTATAATCCCATTAAAATGGGAAGGCATTACCTTTATAAAACATAAACCCACACAACCAGAGTATAGGAAGAAGAAAACCCTATGTAAACACAGTATAGTTAGTGTACTGAAAGCAAAGGGGGCTGGAATACAAGTCCAACTGGAAAGTAAAACTGAAAGAAAGTACAACAAAACGAAAGGGACAATAGCTAAAATGTAGAAGTAGCTCAAGGATCGTCGTCACAGATTCCTACCTGAAGGGTAGGAACAAATTTACACTTCATCACTCTACGTCTAACAGTCCTCTCCTTGTACCGTCTCATAGAGTAGTCCAACTCCGGGTACATTCCAGTCTTGGCACACTTTCGGCCTCGATAAACACTATCTGTCGTCTGCATCCAACACAACGTAGTGTGGGCATAGCTCGTGCAGGGGTGAGAATAACAATACTCAATAGGGACCCCAAGAACCTCAAGGTCTCACAAAAATATAACATGGATGTACCAAAAAACCCAATTTTCAATGAATAACCAATACTTAGATATATTACCATACTTATACCTAAGTTATCAAGTAACCCATCTCAATCATGAGGAAAAACACAAGGTCATTGACTCAGCTCAAACCATGATTTTTCATTAATGAAACCAAAACTACTGGAGAACTCTACCCCTTTCGAGCACATTAGTCATGTCGCAACTCTGAGGTGCTACTCACTAACCTTTGACTGCTGAGATACCCCTCTTGTTGAGTACTGTGGGCATGCCACCTCACACAGTATTTCTCCGCATAATATCCTAAAGAGGTACTCCTCATGTCATCTACCGCGGGTCTGCTTCCTCACATAGTAGCGCTCCTCCTCCATGGGTCTACCGCCTCACACTGTAGCGCTCCCCACTGGGTGAGTCAAGTCACCCTGAGCGAATCAGACAAGCATTCATCAGGTCTTAGCCAAATTCTAGGTCTTTGTAGTTTGTTCTCTCGTCTCCGGGAGGGTTCACTCCACGAGCTAAAATCCGATACTCCATGTGTCACAATGTCCCATGAAGAAGTATCACAATGTAGGACCACTTCGTAGGGGTCTCATCGTAGTAGACGGTGCGTCAATCGGACGCCCGGTCTGTGAGTTATTGGCCATTTAGTCCAGGGGGCCCTGTTCGTTTTGTGTACAAACCAACCAGACCATATCTCAACTATACACCAAACTCCCATGGGTTATTTTCAAAGGGACCGTTTTTCAAAGAGATTACTAGTGCCACTGACGGTTCATCCAACAGACGTTTGGTGCCAATGATATGGCCAAAGCAAGTAAAGGGTCAAATGTGGGCTTGGGTCTGGTCTGACCCGGTCGTACCGACTCGGCCCAACTCACTCTCGGTTGACCCGGTCCAGGTTGACCACGTTAGACTTGCTGGGTCTGACATGGCCCATTGGGCAGTTCAGCTCGCTATGTTTGGTCGAGTCCACTGGCCCCGGCCCGGCGGACTGCTTGGACATCTCGGGCCGAAGTTTCCATGTGGGAGACTCTGCCTGAAGGCCAGTGGAAGGTCTGTCTAGCGCCGCGTGGGGCGTGGCTTGGATGGCTCATCCCGAGAGGCCAACGACAGGCAGTGTGGGGTGCGGGTAGGCCTCGGGTGTGCCGGGAAGCACGTGGGGTGCATTGGGCAGGTGTCTAGGGGCGCTGGGCAAGCGGCACGGGCACCGGTTGGGCGTCTTGGGCACCGGTTAGGCATCGGGAGGGCGTCGGGCAGGCAGCATGGGCATCGGGGGCGCCGAGCAGGCACCGGGAGGGCTCCGGGCAGGCGCGGGGCATGCGGGCCGAGTGTCGGCTGGCCGGGTGCTGGCGGGCTGGGCTGGCTGCAATTTCGGTCGGGGCACGCGCCGGGCAGCGTGCGGATAGGCTGTTCGGGCACCACTCAGCTGGCGGCGCAGTTCGCGGAGGCCACGTGGAGCGCAACCTCTATTTTCCATCTTCATCATCATCACCACATTTCCATGCCATTGCTACTTCGTCGTCAATCCAAGGATCCAAAACCGTAAAGTTTACGGAGGGGTCTGGCCATGTTCGTGCGACCCGAACCCTCCATGTTAGAATGATAGCAATCGGCTCAAGAAGTTAATTTAATGAATGATTATTAAGCGTTAAACAACTTAAAACACACCCCTAACTTTTTAATCCACAGGCGTTTGTTCGTCATGGGGGAAGATGATGTTGACGGTGTTCACTTTATGCTTCCACTTCTGAGTTCATGCATCGGTCTGTTGACAATGAAGAGGAAGGATGAAGGGTCGTCGAAGAGATCACAAGTCGGAAGGGGGGGGGGGGGTTCTGAGGAAGAAGTCGAGGAGGAATTTTTCATCACCGGCGTCGTCACGTTATTCATTGGAGGAAGCGTAATCCTCCAAGTGTTGGGTGTCGCGTCACTTTACCAGCACTTCATCTCTTGGTGAAGCCATCCCAAGTCCTCCTCCCAAGCTCCGTATATATAGGAGAGGGGGAAAGTTATGTAACCATAGGAGAATTTATGACTTTTCAAGTGAATTAAAAACTGTTGGGGCACAAAACTAATTGACATCAATTAATTTTATGTGGACACATAATATTTATTAATAGCTTTATTTTTATGTTGACACACAACATTTAATTTCATGTTGACTTATAAAATTAATTGACGTTAATTAATTTTATGTTGACACACATCATTAACTGAGAGGGTTGTGAGCTTTCCTATCCCTCCCCATTAAATGGGGTGTTGAGCTCCATCTGGACCCCACGTCATAACCTCTCACAGGAGGATATGCTGCTCAGGTGGTCCCCACCGCAATCATCTTCCCATGGGAGGATAGGGTGTGGCGGCCCCACCACCAACCCCCAAAGGGAGTTTCCAACTTACAACACGTGGCTGCTTAAAAAATAAAATAAAGTTTCCTAATTTATTTTTTTAATTTTTTTTAATAAAAATACAAAAACTAACTTCCAAACTCTTTTGAATACAATAGCAGTGAAGGTCTCACTATGAAATTACCAATCATGTGAGTTCAACGGTGCCCTCATATTTCAATTTCGAGCACCGATCCAAAAGATATAAAATCCTGAACGTACATTTATTGAACGTACTCGAAAAAAAGTTTGGATAATTATTATCAGTCACCCTGGACTCACGCCGGTTGATTTTAGGATCTGACTATGTGAAACACACCCAAACGAACACGACAGTACTCTTCGATTTATAATTCGACTCACTGTTTAGATGTTATTAATTTTAGAATAAAATAATTATCACTTAATTATTTTATTTCCGGCTAAAAGCTAAATTTTTCTGCTGGCCCGCACCGGAAAAAGTTATAATCATTATAAACAATGCATACCCTCATGGGTTCAGCGGTGGTATCAGATTATTAATTTGAGCTACCGTTTTTGCGTTATAAGCATTTGAAAAATAAAATATTTTATTTAATTATTTTTTAACGGTTATTGCATTTTTTGGATTTTTCACAGGAGGTCCGCGATGATTATACTTAAGTTGTGCCTATGGTAAACCTACCATCCTGAGCATAACAGTGCCCTCAAATTTCTGATCCGTGTAACCATTTAAGAGTTATTTAAATTCTTCTTGAAAACTGCTTACACGCGTTAATTTAAGCTTAACAAAACTTCATAAATTGATTTCTGGCACACCGGGCCTCAGAATCTGGCGCTGTCAGAAACTATAGACTTGTAAAATTACTATGTATATATAAAGAAAATTCCATAGGGATTCTGGGACATTACCTGATCCTAATTTGTCTTCTAAAACATCCAAAAGCATTGGAATGTTGGACATTTCTTCCTTCTAAAGTTCAATATTAATTTTATAGATTTCTTATTATTGAAATATATTAAAACATTTTTTAAAACCCATAGTTTTTTCTTTTAAATACCAACTTTTTCTCTAAAAATGTTGTGGTATGAATTCATTCTGTGGTGTGACTATCATTAAATTTCTAGGATAACTAATATTAAACATAAACATTTCATTGTATTGTTTATATGTCCCGGTGTGACCAATGATACTCACAAAATTTGAAAAATGAAATTACCGTAAGTGGGGATGGTTCATATTAGAGTAAGTTTTTATATGAGTTTTTATAACATTTAATGTCTCATTATAAAAGACTTTTCTAAATTTAATAGTTTCACTTCAAATCACTACCAACAGTTTCACATAATTGTTTATTAGTTCAACTTCAACATCATTATAATTTCTATTTAACCATATCAACTCAACTCCAAACCTTACCCCTCATATAAAAAAACATCAAAATACATCCGATTATTAAAAAATACACAACATCAAAAGACATCCAATTGATAAAAAATCAAACTCAACACACTGTGGTCTCATAAATCTGAACCATTTTATTTTTATATCAATAAACTATCAATGTAATTAATCATCTATAATATCCATATATTTGTTTCTAAGACTATATATACTCTCCAAATGACTACATTTCACACTGATTCCCTAAACATGCATCCCCTATAATAATAGATTTTTTCTCCCTCGTTTATAATAAAATTCTAAGATTTCTCTTATTATAGTTTTAATCATAGAAATATATTCCTTAAATTTACATTGTTTCAAAAATTAATAAATTAATAATAACAAATTCTCTAACCCAATTTGATTTAATGCATGTTGTACGAAATAAAATAATGAATTAATTTAAATAACATTTGAAATAATAATTGAACAAACCATTATACCATTACTAATTCTCCATGGATTATATCTCCTCATATACTCCTTTCCACCAAAAAATATTCTTTAAATAGAAAATATCCAAATTAAGCATTATATATAGTATGGATGGGGATATTTTTTGTATCTCCCTATTTTAAAAATATTTCATGAACTTTATGGTTCAATTAGTTCTTCTTGAATAAAACTAAAGAAAATAATTTAAGAATGATTGCAACTACATGTTGTTTTATTCTAAAAAACACTAATTTCACAATAATTTTCTCCATTTTCTACTTTTTAAAATGCTACCAAATCATGATATTATTTCTGAGAGTGTTGTGATGAAATAATTTTTCACTCAATGACACTGTTATTAAATAATTTAATAAAATAACTATTTTACCAATTTTCCAATATCATTTAATTTATTTATTTATATATATCAAAAATATGAGTTCCTTATTCACATAAAATAAACTCTATCTCTATCATGCATAATGATGCACAATCCTATTGATTACTCATCCAACAAACATAATTTCCTTAAAATTTTAAATATCCATTTTTTATTTTCTATCCACAATATCTCCATCCAAATATATATCTACATATTCTAATATATATATTAGCCCTGATAAATAAACAATAATTCGGTGTTCCCTGAATATACCTCATTTGCCACATTATTTATTTAAAATTATCATAATTTTAGTCACTCTAATAATATACTACCAAGAACATAACATAGACGATATCATTTATTTATGTTTGAAGGTAGATAAATTCATATATAAACATTTGATTCCACTCCATTTATATCCTTCTATTTTTCTATTTGAATTATTATTTTTATTAGTATTGAAACTAGATTGTTTTATACAATTCATAATTTCAATAATAATTCTATTATATGTTTCAAACATAGTAATAATTTTTCTCATTTATCTTGATATAATGTAAACCATAGAAATTAATTCATCTCTCTAATAATTGGCTCTCAACTTTAGAACTAATTAATTTACTATACTTGTTAATGAAATTTTTATTTCTATAATATAACTATATTATAAATAGAAACCATCATAATGAAATTATCTTCATTTAAAACACATAAAATGATGTTTTGATCATCCCCTCCCCTATTGAACTTATACATTCTCAGAGAACTATCTATTCATTCATACATAACTCGGGGTGCTTTTATTATTCCATATAATTAGATTTCAATGTAAAATTCATTGAATCAATATATCCTATAAGAAATACCATATATTTTTTGTTATTTATTTAGCCCTTCCAAAATAAATTTCAAATGAATGTTATCAAATACATTTTAAAGGCATTCAGATTTTTTGGAATAACCACGTCTAGTAACAGTTTGATGGATTCCATTCTTTCCCCCTAAAAAATTGTTTCCTCAAAATAAAATCCTTTATCATATTCACATCATTTACACACAAGCCTATCCTTTTTATATACCACTCATCCATCTATTAATATTTTTTTTAATGATCCATTTGGTACCAATTTCATTTTGATGGATAGAGTTTGGTTTTTGTGAATTTTTTCTCTCTCGATTCATCGATTTTATCCATGTTTTATCATTTCATACTTATTTGAATATGTTTGGTTCTATATAAAATAATATATCAGTTTTATCTATTATTCTCAATCTCCAAGAATTATATTAAGTATATAAATCTACGATATTATTATTTGGTTCAACTCCACTTCTACATTATCTTGTTTGAGTCATATCTTGACACCCTTAATTACCTTTCTGTTCACTAATTTAACTTTAAAATCATCAATAGTAATCATATTATGATATTTTACTAAATCCAAAATAAACTCCTCTTCATCTTCATTGAATTATTTAGGAAAAAAAATAAACAATTAAATTTTCCTTAATCTTCCACAACATAAATATATCATAATTATGGTATTTTTTTGATTCACTTATTGATATATTTATAGGAGTTACACTTTGATGAATAGATTACAAAAATTCCTTCATCCTCTACATCACCGTTCATTCTATGATTTCATTATTTACTAAAAATAAAACATGTCATTTTGAAAGCATTGATATGAATCAAATTTTTTTATTTCAATATAACATTTGATGAGGAATCTTATCTTCTCTAGGATTGAGTAACACTCGATTTTGAGTTTACATTTCTTTATTAACTACTAATTTCTAATCATAGAGAGAAATATTATATTATTTCTGAAATTTTTTGTTTATATTGTTTACCGGGTTCCACCATTCAACACTTCCATTTTTTATAGGATTCCTAACCGATGTAACATCATTCTTAATTAAATGTTTTTAAAGATGATTTTCATTAGCATTAGAATTATGTCAGGTTTAATTATTAGAACAGCCAATATTAATTATTTTTTTTGGTTTCTACTCGTATTAAAAATCATCTAATACAATCAAACACATCTCTTTTTGAAGTCATATTCATAGAAAAACCCATCTTGTTATAGTAATAAAAAAATTAAATAATATACTTATCATTAAATGTTTATGAAAATCAGTTAAACTATAAACACTAGTGTGGACCAGATTTAACAAATTACATTCTCTCTTATTCTTTGGATAGTAGGGGTTCACATATTTCCTTGTATAACTAAATCATAATTCTTTCTATAGCCTCACTAAAGGTTATAAATATCTACGCATTTTATAGTTTTTATTTTTCTCTACTCTTTCGTACTAGATCTGGAATAGCCATTTATAAAAAAAAATATAATCTTTCTTAGTAACAAGACATGTATTTTCTTTAATATCCATGTTGTTAAGATTATCATTTTTCCTTCATCCATTAATTAGAGAGTTGACATCATTAATTTCGATCAAAACCCCTTCTTAATTAAATGTGATGTCATTAAAAGAACTAAATCACTCTCAATAGATTGATTCATAAATTATAAAAATAGGGATCATATATATTCTTCACCTCATAATATGTTAATCCGGTGTTACACCTTATTTTAATTTTCAAATCTCCATCATTACCAAATTAAATTGTACCATCAACTTTATTCTTCTTATTTATCAATATATTTATTTTCCATATCATGTTGGATGAACACCCTCTATTAAGGATTAAATTACACCAAATCTTCATATCCTCTATTGGTATATCATTAATAATATCATTGCATTTAATTTTAATGTTTTTCCCTTTCCCCAAAATCCCAAAAAAAACTGAGATGTATATAAGTACCTTTTCATATTCTTTAGTAAATAAAATTAAATCCTATTCATATTAATCTATGGAAAAAATAATTAATTGTGTAAATATATTATATTTTTTATCCATTCTTATTTACCTTCCATATGTGAAACATAAACTTATTCTATGATAATTGACAATATTACTCCCAAAGTCACAAAAGCTAAAATAAAATCCATAGAAGGAGTTTCTCTTCTAATATGAAGGATATATTCCTTTTCTATTTATTTATTTCAAATTTATTTACTGATTAATAAATTTAATGCTTAAAATTAATAATAAATTTGATGCCTTATTTATCCATAAAATTTAAACATCATTAGAATAAATGTTTTTTTCTTCTATCTCATCACATATTACCTTCCTCTGAATAACATCTTAACAATTTTCAAGCTACATATCATTGAATAATTATAATTTTATATTATTCCAGTATATCATAATATTTTTCGCATTGATTTTTATTTTCTAATATAATATAATATACCATTTTTATCTAGGAATTTTGACCCCTAAACCCTTAGTTATTTTTTAGAATATTATTCTCCTATTATATCCCTATATTCTTAAGACATTTTCTATAATATTCAAAATTATATTTATTTCATAGATCTATAAAACCCAATTTTTTTCTCAAGATTATTTTCTAAATATATGACATCTACATCATGTATTTTTGTCTTTTTAACTTTCTCCTTGAAAGATATACTAATATCATCAATTATACATGTCTATTCTTTAATATCTAATTTATATTTTAGTTATTTTAAAAAATAGACATGTTACATAATATATTTATCAACTAGTTTTTATATATGATCAAATTAATCCTAAAAATCAATGTCAATACTTATAGATTCTACCAATACTTGAGATTATTGACCTTGTACAACAGATTTATGATTGATAACTTCTGTTAAAAAATACACCCAATCTAAAAAATTGAAAACAAAATAGGAAAACATTATTGATAAGTATATAAAAAATAGTATGATGGTAATACATTAAATATAATTACCTTTTAAAAAAAATAATTAATATGTGTTAAAATTGAAAATTGTTATATTCAATAAAAGTTGTTTCGTTTATATTATGTATTTTTTTTAAATAAAAAATTTATAAATATTAGGGTATAAATTTGTTTAAAAAAATATATTATTTATTTCCTCAAAAAAATAGTTTAAATTTTAGATATTCTCTATATAAGAATTTTTTTGGTTTAAAATACAGTTTTTTATAAATTTATAATTTCTTTTGATTTTATCATTATGAATGTGTGTTGTAAATTATTAAAAAAAATTTAATGTCATAACATTATACGTGTTTATTTGAAAATTAAAATATTAAAATCACATTATTTTTGGTAAAATGATCCAGACAATTTAAATGATGATTTTAAAATTTTGTGAAATTTTTAATTCTAGTTTTTCATTAAAATTAATTACAATGACTAAAAACTTAATTAAAAATGAAATAGTAAATTATGGTAAAAGTGGGGATGTTAAAAAATAGCCCAGAACAGTAATTTATGTCTTTAAAATGAGTATTATAGGTTTTTTTACAACCAAAAACTTATTCCCCTCTAATTTCTTATATATTTTTATTTTACCTTGAATAAAATTATTAAAATATTCAAAATGTAATGGCCACTTTCAGAACCACAATTATCTTCTCTTATAAAATGGAAACACTTCCCCCACTTCAAGACTAACCACTCAATTGAAATTAATATTTAAAATCTTAAAATTTTATCCTCCTAGAAACCTTTTTTTATCCCAAATATTCTTTTTACCATTAATTTTATAATTCCTTTATTTCTAATTTCTTTTCTACGAAAACAATCATGCCTCTAATGCGAGTTTCACTATCTCATAGTTTTTTATATCCAATATAGTCCTTCATAAATTATATGAATCATTATTAATATAATGAAATAATAATAATAATTATTTTTTAATTTAACAATATTAAATTTAAAATAATTATTAAATTTGTTACATCCACTAATAAAACAAAATAACATATATTGTTTTCCCATGTGGATTACCACCTCCAGGGAGAGATCATGTTTTTATTCATCCCCACCTCTCATAGATGTTAAAAATGATAGATTTGATGAATTATAATGATTTTCTGTCATATTTATAACTCTTAAATTATAGTTTATCATATACAATATTTCCAGAAGTTATTTCAGAAATGATATTTTTAATCTTGTGTATGTGTATACACCACTTCCATTAATGAATGCATTCAATTATTCAATTCTATTATCATGGATTATTTTAGTTTATATTTTTTCATCTTTAGATATATAATAAATCATGAATATGGTTATTTAGAGAAAACTGGAAAAAAAAAATATGACCATGGTAATTTATTATATCGATATCAGTAAATAACTAATAACCAGTTCATCATAGTTTCCATCATCCCGAAACATAAATCAAACTCTTCTTTCAGAGAATAATATATTATAGCCCTTTGTAAAATAAATATTATAGTAACTTTAATGGTTTTTAAGTGTTTATATTTTTTATTAAAAGTGATATCATCAACACAATTGTTAAAATATTTCCAAATTGTCATTATTATTAAAAAGATATATTGAAAAGCGATTAAAAAATATAATAATTGAATTAAATTATTATTAATGAAGAGAATAATTGGAAATTTATAATATTATTTTTTTTTGAAATATGTAATTATTATTATTTTAATTCATGATACTATCATTGAAATAAAATTAACTGAAATTGATGGTAAAGGTAAGGGACTTGGTAACTCAATCTCCTTCCTTTGAGTTATAAATATTCTTCTTGATTTACATTCAATTATCATTACTCTATGTTACTATTTAAATGATTTTCAATTTTTTCTAGGGAAATGGATTTTTTTTATCCAAAATCATTTCCATGAAATGAATTCTTTTCACCTATTTTTCTATAAAAAAACTAAATATTTTTTTGGAAAATGGACTGGTATGTATGAATTTTGAAATAATAGAGAAAAATTATTCATAAAATATATGTTCATGATTTAGTTTTTCAAATATGAAAGTGAGTTATCCTCAATGGAGTTATGTTTCATTTCTTATACTATATTTTCTATAATTATGTGATTTTTTTAGATGATCGTAGTTTTGGTAAAATATAATTTAATTCAAGATGTTATTTTATACCGATTGGATATTTTATGAATCATTTTTATTTCTATAGGTTCTTTATGAAATAATAATGATTTATATTTGGATGTTTTATAAAACCCATTTTATTTCCAGGTTTTTTTATTATATGAAAACTGAATAATTTTTTTCAAACACATTTCTATGGATGAATTATATCTAGGGTCTTATATCATACTCCAATGCATCGGTTTAGAGTTTATATCTCATGATATTGCTATTCATGAGTAAATTTTACATACTCATAAGAATGTGAACATATGGTGTGGATTATGAAAGTATTATTTCCCAATAGTAATTATTATTCTTTAGTTAAGATATTTTTTTTAAATATTATCTTATGCATTCATCATTCAAGATTTATTTTAATTAATTCATAGAAATTTTATCACTATTATGTTTCAATGTTGATCATTTGTGTCATATTCTGTGTACTTTGAAGATCACTTATGTTTTTTGGTCATCAATTGTGTTGTTATGACATTTAATGTATGCTCAAATTTTATAATAATTTTATTTTGAATTTATCCTTTATAAAAAAATTCATCCCATAAAGAGAATTTTAACTCACGTATTTCATATATTTCCATTCCCCTGGTTATGAGGATCATTTTTCGCATTGTGATGACTGTAATATGGTCTAGTATGGTTCATTTAAGGATAATTGATTATTATTTTGAAAGAAATATTCTTATAGTTATCTATTCTAAAAATAATGTGAACCAATTAGTACATTGGATATTGTTTTTTATGAAATAAATGTTTTAAATCACATAAATTATATAAAATAAATACATGTTTAGAATGGGTTTCTAGAGTGGGACTTAGAGTAAAAAATATTTACTTTTATAAATTATTTTATATAGAAATAAAAAAACCCCTATGGATAAATCTATGGGATATTTATATATATATGACATCATCTTTATGATTTTGTAATGTAGAGGTTGTGTGGTTTCTTAGAAAATACAGCCTTATCTAGATATGATTAAGTGGATTCAGGCTCTGATTTTTTTCATATTGGTAATAACCACAAAGACGGATTGTGGGTTATTTACTCAACCATCACCTCATGTAGGATAAAGAGGCCTAATTTTACACTTGTCTAGAAATGCTAGGGGGATATTCTTAAGTTGATCTCATACTATTTAAAAATAATTCTGAAGGATTTATTTCATGGTAACATTGAGGGATTAGGTTAAGATGTATTTGAGAATACAATCTAAAGATTAAACAAGGATGAAATAGGAAAAAATAAAAACAATATATACTAATATGATAGTGTTTAATAATAATGATGATTATTGTTTGATTCATTTCATTCATATTTCCAATAAGATGTTAATTGTTCATGACTCATAGTAACTGCATTTTTGTTTTAATAATGACTGGAAACATATAAACCAAGTTGAAATTTTTTTTGGATGGATTATGTGATGGTTACCCAATGTAATGGTATTAGGATAAAAATGTCTCATAAAAATTCTAACATAATTGTCTCATTCTCTAAATAATAATGTGAATCTCATTGACATCATAAACATGACATTATACTAGAATCTGGTACTTGGGAATTTCATACATTATAGTTCATCCTATTTTTTTGGATCGTCAAATACACCAATCACCAAACAATGGATCGATTCAATGGGGAAAAATATTGTATATCCTCTAGTGATTTGAATATGATATTTTTTAAGATATTATCTATTTGTAATTTTAAGAAATCAATAGTGGATTCAAATTAATAATGAAATGATGAATGAATAAGTAGACTTAATGAAATGTCTAGAATTTAAGAAGGTGAATTTAATAATTTTTTACCTCAAACTCTTCCAATGTTGATGGAAATGGTATTCATGGAGTAGGAAATTTTTTTGAACATATGAATAATACGTGAAATTTAACATATGAATAATTTTTTTGAACATATGAATCAAACATCATGAGGATAGAATGATATGCCTCTTTGTTTATCTCTAATAAATAATGTGAAATTGAATGTTTATTCAGTGGATTAAATCATAAGCATCAATATGATCTAGAAATACGTGACTTTATAAGATATGAAGAAAAAATTTCAATGTTATCTAAAGGTGGTTTGGGAATATAGGATCACTTAGTAAATTATTGTGGAGAAAATAAAGGTGGAATACAAGGGGATCACCAAGGGTAAGTCAAATGGGGTAATGAAATTTCAACCCATATGTGTACAAATTGTGTGAATAAGCACTTAGTAAATTCCATAACTAATTGGGGATGTGTTTTATTTGTGGAAATGTCAGACACAAACAAATAATTTTTTATGTAATTCTATGAAGTCAAATAACAAAGTAGAGGAGATGAAGGTCCTAGCTACCAATCTACCATCACTACAATACTAATGTTCAAGGAGTATGGAAACTATATGAATCAGTACAACAACCCTCATGAAAATGATGTAAAAGTACCTAGTACTCTCATGTGTAGAGGGAATAAGGAAGGATATTCATTATCAGTGACACTATGGTTGATCATGAATATATTTTTATATGAGGTATAGTTACACTTTATTCTATATCAAAAAATTCAATATTTTAGATTGTTTCATCAGATTCATTCATATTGCAAATATTTTACATGGACATGGTTTCACCACCCCAAGTTATTGATATCTTACTATAATTGAATCCAACTCAATTAAAGGATATCAATCTATCTTTGGATGATGTTATTAGAATAAAAATTGAAGCAAGTGAACATGAAATTGTTCACAAACCCTATAATTTTATTACACTAAAGTAGGAAATGGGTTTTAATATTATATTTTTCCTCAAAGAAATAATTACAATGATTCCTTATGAAAAAATGAATATTTAGTTATTTATTCCTCATAAAAATTATAAATACATTGGAAAATTTACCAATCACAAAATTTAGAGCTTGTGGTGGTGATATATCCATTAAAAATTTAGTGGAATTATCTCTAATGTGAGAAGTGTGATATTTATACTAGACACAATAGTTTGAAATATATATTCGCATAGAGGGAGTTAAATTTGAACCAAAAGAGAATATTGGAAATGATTAATGATAATGGATACTCAATACATTACCACCTTGGGAAGGAAAATACATTTTCAAATGCTTAAATCAAGAAATATCATGTTTATTTTTCAATTACAAGGGTTAAAATAGACCAGATATTCATGGATTTATATAGGATGAATCCTGAATTCTTACGGGATAGTAAAAAATATTATCTTTCTCAAGTGAATACTCAACAATCCGTTCAAGTATAGGTAAAATTATCACATAAAGATGACGTATATATATAGAAAAAGGATGTAAATATTTCGTAGATCAACATTGATAAAGATGGAGTTATATGGTTTGGAACCCAGATATATGTCCCATTAAAACTATAACTATAGAGGGAAATTTTGAATGATTCACATATATCATCCTTATATATGCATTCACAAAGAATGGATATTAATATATATCTAATGAAAAACATCTAGTGGGATAATATGAAGATATAAATTATAGAATATATATCTAAATTCATTGTATTACCATAATATAATGATGAATTATAAAACATATAAGGGTATATTGGATAAAATACCCATAATAGTATGGATATGGGAAGATATCTCTAAGGATTTTATTATATGAATCCACAAAATATCTATATTATATAATTCTATTTGGGTTTTGTTAGATTTCCTTAAAATATTTATTGCATTATATTTCTATCACAGAAGATTCAACCCTTGAAAAACTCACTAATTTATATAAGTTATGTGGTAATGATGCATGGTGTAGCACTATCTGTTGTATCTGATTATGAAATGATATTTACCTCAATGTTCTGAAGATTCCATCATTGTTCTTTGGAGATAGATTTTTGATTCAATATTGTATATCATCCTTATATAGATGTTCTATCTGAGAAGAAAATTCATAATTTAGAGGATATGATGAGATCATATTTCTTGGATTTACTAGGATGTTGGGGTAAAAACTCCCCATTTTAGAGTTCCTTGAATAAAAAATGTTTAAATTCCCGTATTCATATGGAATAATATGAGGTACAATATTGGAAGAGATGGAAGACTCCGACATACTGAGATGATGTTGGAGTGAGGAATCTAATAGGTCCTGACCTTGTCCAAGAAATTACAAATGAAGGTTGAATCCATTTGGTGACATATGAAAATAAGATAAATTGATCGAATATTTATGAAAGTTACCATTGAAGAGATCAAAATTTTTATATGAGTGACAATATGTTCCTCTAGATATCTCTGTGGTAGTGTATTATTATATTTTAGAGGAAAAAAAGTTTAACCCAGTGTATATCTATCCATAAGAG
Source organism: Viscum album (assembly GCA_963277665.1). NCBI lineage: Eukaryota > Viridiplantae > Streptophyta > Magnoliopsida > Santalales > Viscaceae > Viscum > Viscum album. Next base: position 1,425,172,629 of record OY728151.1, read on the forward strand.
ATCCTTAATTAGTTCAGGGATATATTTTATTTCGTAGAACTCCTTATAATCCTCTCCCAAGTTCCCGGTATATTCCATGTATCACTTTTGAGACAGTACATTATTGGCCCTTCACATTTGATACACTCTAAATCCATTCAATTGGACCATGATCTCTTATATTTAGAACAACCAATGGAGATCCTTGGTTACAGAGACAAGGTGATACGAAATATGAGAACTCATTTATTCAATGTCAATTAGAGGAATCGCATGATTTAGGAAACAATGTGGGAACCCAAGGATGCAATGAGAGAAAAGTATACTCACTTGATTCCATTCATATATTAAAATTTTAGGATAAAATTAAATTAATGGTGGGGGTAGAATATATTGCCCCAAAATTGGAGACCTTGTATAATTATTGTTATGATTGATAAATTTCATTACACACAATACCGCCACATAAATGATCCACAAAATATTTTAAGAACACTATTGATAAAGACTTAGCATGTTTGAACACTAAAATATCATAAGGTAAGGTCAAGATAGAGTGTAAAATAATTTCCTTGTTTCAAATCGGTGATAACCAATTCTCTTCCTACTAACAATCATATTTAATCTTGGAATTGTTCTACCTGAATTGGGAATGGTCCTTCAAATCTACTCATTATGTCAAGAGATTAGGAAATGATGCATTCATTATGCCTTGTAAATCCATTTCATTTATATATGCACGTACTAAATCTGTAAACACCTCGATATAAGCTAAAAAACCTCCCGCTATTATGTGAATAGGGGATGGTTAAATTGTAGGGGTTTTTGATCTAGAGGATATGATGCAATGGGTAGAGCTTTGTAAATTATCTGTCTTGGGTCACATATCTTACGAAAAAGGAGAAAAACCATTGTATTATGATGACTTAAATAATATGATATCCCTCTATTTGGGATAAGCTATCTGGAAGATGATTTATATTTGAAAAGCCTACTTCCATGTCATCCTTGTGTGGAATGAGGGTTTTTATGTGGCCTGGAGATCTTGAAACCTCAACCTCAAACCAGTTTTTTTAGGGTATCTAAGTGGGATTAAATGTTTAATCCATTCAATAAAATTCACTCCTTTTCTCATGTATGGACTTAGATCCATGGGATCTATTGGGTTTTTTGGCATCCCATGTACCTTAATGGTTTGGTTGTTAGAATAAGCTCCCTAATGACAATAGTTCATCAGACTCTTAATAGAGTCATTGGTCAGTATGCAAGGATACTGATTGAGATCAATATTGAAGTATATCTACCAAAAAGGATTCTACTTGGTTGTAAATGATCATCATATAGAGGTCAACATTGTTTTTGTAAATTTTCAAAATTATTGTGAAAATTTAAAAAATGGTGTTCCAGGACATTAATAATTTCAATATTGTTCGGAAGAAGGTTAAGAATACTCTCAACACTAGGGAATGGATGGAGGTCTCAAGATGAAATATGGTCAATGTAGTGGATATTGGACATAAGGATGCAAGAGAGACAACTAATTAATTGAAATGGATAAGGTTGTCAGCATAATCACATCATGGATAGCAATGATTGAGGAAGAATAATGCCAACTGACTATTTCTGATGATACTTTTGAGGAAATTCAAAATATTCCCATGCCGGACAAGAAATGTAAATCCGCAATGGACTATCAAAAAATTGAACTCTCCTCATATATTATCTCCACCTCATATTTTATGCAAGATGAGGCAGACCTGCTCCAGATTATCTCTTCTAATCTGAATGATTCATTGTACTCGAATATTCGATTTCTTGACAATCCAGTAGACCACAAATAGAATATTTTAAAAGGAATGAAATGAAGTGACTGTCCTCTTCAACAATAATATTAATATAAAGAATATTTCACTCATATAAAGGATTTACCCGGGGATATCTCATTCCTAGTTCAAGAACAATATGATGAGGCTCCATATTGCTACAACCTACTTACAATCCCATAGAATCAAACACCTCTAAAAAATAAAATTGCATGATGAAATTGAAGAAAAATTAAATGGTTTTATCTACCCACAGTACAAAAAAATGAACATCCTTTTTAGGAAATGTCAAGGAATAGCCAACCCTACCACAGACGGTTCCATCAGGCTCCTTTTGGGTATGTTGAAACCAAATATTATTGGAAACATTGACCCAAATAAATACTAATGTAGGTATAGATTCCATTTTTTTGTTAGTAGCTACTCAAATATGGCCACCACATAGTCTTCCTCCAATTTGGATTGGTTATGGGTCTTGGTTAATAGTCATATGGACGAACCTTCTATTGCTGGAGTGGGTGAGTAGACCCTAACTTGATCTTTCAAAAAATATATATTATTTTCTCAATTATTTATGCATCAAATAGATATATTGACAGAATGCACATGTGGGTGGAATTGAAAGATCATTCCATAAGCATTGTGGACTCTTTTGTGATTATTGGAGACTTCAACTCTATCTTTTATGATGATTAGGGTATTTTTCAGGTATATAAACTATCTCTATCAATGAATATTGAGCATGTGTTGAGGAAACCATCATTATATAGGTCAACCTTATTGGTCCTAAATTCACCAAGTTCAGAAGGTTCTTCAGAGGAATGAGAGAAAGTAGAATTTATAGGACCCTCATGAATTATGGCACCCATGGAAATTTGAGATCGATTTATTATGTCATATTTTCAAAACACAACACTTTCCATCACCCCATTCTGGCTTGTTTTATTCCTAACATGGGGAGGCATCATATTCCATTCAGATTTAATAATGGTCGGACCTCTCTTCCAGAGTTCTCAAAGATTTTCCAAGTCACTTGGGGAACAAATGAGTCAAATATCAATGAAATATTTATATAGAGGAAAAAAATGATATCCTCAGTCTGGTAATATCTCCATTCTCATAAATGGAAGTCTCAGTGGATACTATAAGTGCTCCATGGGAGTGAGGTAAGTAGATCCTCTCTCTTCTATCATCTTCCCCATTGCATCGTATTACCATAACAGGCTCTTAGTTCACATGGTGGGAAAGGGTGAAATTACTACAGTCCAGGCGGAAATAAGAACCTCTCCAACTACACATTTATTTTTTACTAAAGGCATTATTATATTTATACAGGGTCACATGATGAAAATTAAATGTATCAAGAGTGACTTTTTCTCTATAAGAGTGTGTCAGGACTAAAAATAAGTTGGAAAATGTACATTATCTATTTTGGAAAGATAAATCTTAAATGGGGACATTATTCTTATATTTATTTTGAGAATTATCCACAGTCACTATGAATAAATGGGTATAGCGACCCATCATTTTCTTACATTACTGTTACATCATTTACAGATAAACAACATAATAGTATTACAACATGAAGATCAAGAGGTTTAGTGTCCTGGGGAAACATGGACCAAACATAATATTCACAACATAAAGCATAATAAATTATTTAATTCCATCTTCTATATCTTCTTATTGTAACTTGAAATCTCCTTAGTACATGTAGCCACCTGAGGATATACGTATACAGGGGTGAGAAATAGTCCAGTAAGAGGATAGATTAATAAAAATATAGCATGGGGCGTGTATATCCATAACATAATCATCAAAATCATGAGAGGAAACATTATTAAAATAATTGAAAAGTGAAAATTCATAAAAACAAAACAACATGTCTTAGTGGTCATATACAACACATAGTTGTGAAAAAATATAGCATCTCGTTCGCATATCATTTCACTTTAACTCATGGGGTTCATCATATTACCCAATGCATTGGAGTGCTGTATAATTTTGGGCGCACCCATCACTTCATAACATTTTAATTAACATGCTTTCCACACAAAACAGATATCAATAATAAACATGGAAATTAATGGTTTGAAACTCATATGTACACATTCAAAAACATTGGTTTCTAAAAATATATAGGGAGTAACACACATGATTCAAGAACCATCAATCTTGAGTGAGAAGTAAAAGGTGTGTTCTTGAAAGAAGAGTGCATTTGTAAAATATTATGTTTGACATAAAATCTAGTAGAGTACATGAATATACTAGAATATGAAAGATGATGATAAAAAATTTATTTTTAAAGGGTAACCATATGAAAAATTGAGTGACAAAGGAAGAACCCGAATAATGAAATGTGGGTTCGAGAATTTCCCCTTACATTGTATCTGAATTCTTTATTCATATTATTGTCCTATATAATGACATTGAATTAGCTAATAAGAAATTATAGAACCACTAATACATGAATATGGTTTAATATGGTTTCATTACATTATTTAATGGGACAATTCATGAGTTATGGATCTTAAATTCATTGTTCGGGTGTGTTAATTTTCAAAGTTTTTATGAACGGTTCACTTGTATTCATGAACAGATGATCGTTTGAAATGTGGATGAACATCCAGAATTGTAAATATGTATTATTAGTGAAATTATAAAGATATAAATCATCTTATAATGAATTTATTTATGTATCATCAGGATGAATAATTAGATAAATTTTAATAATGATCATTTTTGGATAATTTGGGTGGTTTTTTATCACAAAGAACATGTTTTATTTTATCACTTAGTTTCATGTAAATAAGTTAGTTACCAAACATTTATTGGGAAAACACATACAAATTACAATCCTATTTCAACCATTTTATATATTTATTGGAATCCTTGCATGATTTTAAGGAAAAAGGTAGTGCATGGCCAATGATTTAGGAAAATTAACACATCATGGGAAATAATATCATTTTAATAACAAAGTGGGGGAGGAAGGTGTATAAAGAGTAATCATACATTAACATGATATAATAATTATATATAAAACATACTACATTTATCATGATATTTGGATCAGAGAATTTGAGGATTAGAGAAGATAAGAATAGAAATTTGAAAAGAAAATGAAAGAAAAGTGAGAGAGAAATTTCCTCTTGAATCATCCTCTTGAGATCCTACTTAATGTTCCTGGGGATGGTCTTTTGATGAAGAAAAGGGCTCATGGTCTTGGGGGAGGGGCTATGGAAGAGATTTGAGCTGATTTTGGGCATGTCATGAAGCTTGAGATGTGTGAGGAAATGAGGGTGTAAAGGGTGGTATTTATAGTGGAGGGGAGAGGGGTTTTCTCAATATAATATTCAATAATTTATCTTATCTCCACAAGGTAAGTATTATTGAGTATTCCATGACTAATTATATTAATTTTATGTTCTAAATCTGAACCAATTTTTCTTACACTAGCAGAACATCATACATGACTCTATAATTTGTGTATTCAGCATAGTTCATAAAATAGGGTATTTCAGTATTCATAAAAAAATCATGTATTTTAGAAAATTCCAAAAAAAATCACCTTAACCATTTTTGGATGTGTATAATACAAAAATGAAGTCCTTTTTTCAAAAATAATTTTATAAATATGATTATTTTTTTATTTAATTAAAAAAAAATTTAGTAGAAAAATACATTTTTTAAAATTAAAACTGATTTCATAATGATTTCGACAATTACATAAGGTCTTATAAAATGATCTTAAAACCATAAGAAAAAAAAATTTTTATTTTCGAACACATTCTGGGAAAATACATTTTCTTTTAAATTAATTAATTATTGTTATTTATTTATGACTTGCAAAAATACTAATAATTTTACTATTGTCAAATTTTCACTTATATTTTGCCTAAATTTTATTTAATCATTTATGGGTAAGGTTACTATTATTATAGACGATTTACTATTCATAAGGGTCATATTATTATTCATAAGGATATGTTACTATTCATTGAGGTAGGTTACTATCCACCAAAAATTATTTTTCTCCTATCGGACTCCAAACATCATACTAATTGAAACCGTGTATATTTAATTTTCGAAATTCCAAACACAAAGTGGAAAAATTATGTTTAATGGTCACATAGTATTTAGTATCATTTCACTATGTTTCCTAATGTGATTATACATTAAGGAATAATTATTAAAATGGAATTCCATTTATAAAACATTGGGTTGTTAAATTCTTCCCCCCTTATGAAATGATTCCCTCATAATTTTTTTTACACAAACAGGTCAGGGTACTTATCCTTCATTTCTTATTCTGGTTCCCAAGTTGTGTCTTCAAACTTCTGGTTCCTCCACAACACTTTGAAAGGATGGTTTGTCTTGTTGCGTAGAACTTTAAATCTCCAATCTATATTTTTTACTTTATTCTCCTCATAAGAGGGATCACCTTCCAGTTGTCCCACCTTAGAGTTCATTGCAAGATATGGGTATGCTATGTACTTCCTCAGGAGAGTTATGTGAAATACATCATGAAAGTGAGCCATATTCAATGGAAGTGAATGCTAATTTTCCATAGATCTTATGTGGTCAGGGATATCAAATGGTCTAATGTACCTTGGGCTTAGCTCCCCTTTCAATCCAAACTGCACGACTCCCTTCCATGGTTATATTCAAAGGAATACTTTACCTCCAATGTTGAACTCCATGTCCATTCAACAATTGTCAGCATAATTCATTTCCTGACTCTAAGAATATTTTATGTGTTTCTAGATGACTTGAATTTTATCTATCATCACTTTCACAAGATTAGTTCAACGTAGTCTTTTTTCTCTAAATTTGTCCCATCAAGTTGGAGGTCTACATTAATTTCCATACAGATATTTATATGGATCCATCTGAATACTCGAGTGGAAGATATTATTTTATGAGAACTCTACCAATGGGAGATTCTGATCCCATTCCTCTTTGAATTCAAGAGGGAAAGATCATAGGATATCTTCAAGTGTCTAAATATTCCTTTCAGATTGGCCATAAAATTTTGGGTGATAGGTCTTGCTGAAATTCAATTTAGTACTCAAAAAATGTAGAAGAATTCTCCAAAAATTTTAAGTGAACCCCGGATCACAATCAAAGAAAATCAAGAGTGGAACACCATGCAGTCTCTCCACTTCCTTCACGTATATCTTTTTATTTTTTTTAAGTGATAGGTCTTCCCTAATAGGGATAAAATGGGAAATATTGGGGAGCTGGCCAACCACAACCCATAACCCATTATTTCCCTTCGACATCTATTAGAGACCCGTGACAAAGGCTACAATGACATTCTCCCATTTCCACATCGGTATAGGCAATGGTTGCATAATCCCTTTGGACTTATTTTTGCGGCATTAACTGGTTGGCATACCAACCACATTGATATATATTCCCCAATCAACTTCTTCATGTTATCCCACCATATGTGTTCTCATAGATCATGATACATCTTTTTGCAACAAGGATCGATAGATATTATTGAGATATGTGAATTTTCCAATAGCTTCTTCTTTATTCTTGATGATGAAGGCACACAAAGCATCATTCCAAACCAAATCACACCATCATCCTTAATACAGAACTCACGTAGCATTCCATCCTTAAATATATCCACCTTCTTTTGTATCTCAAGATTATCCATTTGTTCCTCCATAATCGCCTCTTAGATAGGTTGTTGTGAAATCATTTGGGAAAGGTAGTATGTATCCTCTACCCTTATGATTTCCAAATCCATCCATTACATATCCAACAAGATAGGGTATTTCTCAATCCATAACATGGATATAGTAGCAGGTTCTTTTCCTCATAGAGCATCAGCTACATTGTTCACTTTTCCAGGTGAATAGTGAATAGAGAAATCATAATCCTTGATTAGATATAACCATCTCCTTTTGTGTTAATATATAATTTAGGCTCTTGTGGCTGGTGTATATGTAAAACTTCTCTCCATAAATGTATTTCCACTAGATTTCCAAAGAAAAAATCAAGCCTTCTAGATCTGGATCATGGTTCGGGTAGTTATTCTTATGGATCGTTAATTGTTGTGATGCGTAGGCTACCACAATATCACTTTTCATGAGTACACCACCCAAGCATTTCATTGAATAATCACTATATATCACAAAATGTTCTCCACTTTTTGGTAATGTGAGTATAGGTGTAGTGATCAGCCTTCAATTTTCCTCCTTGAAGCTTCCCTCACAGTCTTCCATCTAGGCATATGTTACCCCTTTCCTTGTTAACATTGTTAAAGGGATTAACAATCGTGAGAAATTTCTCACAAAACATATGTTCCACCTAGATAATCCATGAAAACATTGGATTTTATGACACTAGAGGGCCTGGGCCATTCCAAAGTCACCTTTTTCTAAAGGATCCATACAAAATTCCCTCACATGTGATCAAATGCCACGTGACCCGGATGTGCTTATTCCAAATGTCACACTTTCTGATCATCACGTAAAACTTCTATTTTCTTAATATCACCATCCTAAGTCATATAAGTTCTTCACGTTCCTCCATTATCATGGATTATATGAAAATAACATAAATAAAAACTACTAAATTTTTTTCGAGCTCATGTCTAAAGACTATATTCATCATATCCATGAAGATTGTAGGGGAATTAGTAAGTCTAAAGGGAATCACCAGAAACTCAATGTGCTCATACCTCATATAGTAGGTAGTCATCTAAATATCATCTCTATTCACCTTATGTTGATGATATCTAGAACGAAGATCCTCCTTTTATAATTATTGATATCCTCATTACTGATCAAACAAGTTATCAATCCTTGGAAGAGGATAGTTGTTTCTATAGTTATCTTGTTGAGTTACCGATAATCAATACAGAACTGCATTGTTTTGTACTTCTTATTCACAAAGAGAATAGGAGAACCCCAAGGTGATTCTCTAGGGAATATGAACCCTTTGTCAAAATGCTATTCCAGATTCTTCTTTAACTCCTCCAGTTCCATAGGATCCATCCTTTAATGACACTTCGATAGATAAGTAGCTCCAGGTATGAGTTCTCTTTAGGACTCTACCTCAATATCCTGGGGAAGTCCAGGTAACTATTTGAGAAACAAATCATTATATTCCCTCACAATGGAAATTTTGTAAGTTTTACACTTTCAATTAACTCGACCATTTCGGTGAGGTATACTTCATCATTGGGAATCAACACCCACACCGTTGAAGGAATATTCAAAGGAGATTCATGATCTTCCTTGAATATGTAGAGGTGCATGGGATGGTTTAGAATATGAAAAGATGTTTCCATTTTCAGATGCATGATATGGGCTCTATATAATGAGATCCAATCCATTCCCATTATAGAATATAATTCCAACAAGGGAAGTATTTTGAGATTCAATGGAAGGATCATCTAACATATACCAATAGGAGGAGAGTCAAATACATGGGATGCAATGATTTCACCACATGGTGTTTTTACATATATCTCTACTTAATGGTTTTGGGGATTCAATTATATTGTTCTCGAAAAGAATCATGATATAATTAAATGCGTTGGACTAGAATCAAATAATACTTTTTCCTTTCTTGAGTGAATAGGAAGTGTACCTTGTACGACATCATTATCATTCTCAATATCTTCAGTTGTGATGGAATAATCCTTCCCTTTTCCATTGTATTTGGTGACTGCTGATGTTGATTACCCTCATGGACTTAAGGTTTCGTGAAATGTCTTGTGTAGTTCCCTTAATCTCTACAATTGTAGCATTGAACCATGGGTGGTTCTCTATTTTCATCAACTACATTCTCCTTCCTTTTCATTTTTTCGACACTCTCGAACATGGTGTCATTCTTTCCCACACTTGAATCATTTTTCCATCCCTTTGAGCCAGTTCCCATTATGAATCTTCCCACATTTTTGGTATGTGGGTCGTTGAGTTTTCTTGCAACCTTTATCATTAGATCCTCTGTCTTGAAGCTCCATCATTTTTTTCTTCTCACCATAGACATGGGACCATTCTTCAACCTCTATCTACACTTTGAGGGAACACCTAAAAACTTCTTCAAAACTCCCAAAGTAACGAATTGAATGTTCCTTTAAAATGTTATGTTTTAACCCACATAAGAATCTATCATTTATTTTATCATTGTTGATAAAAAACCCAATGTTTACCTTGAAAACTTTCTGAAATTTTCTTCATAAGTCATAACAGACTCTCTTTCATTTTTCTTGAGCTCTATGAATTCTCTATCCATCATCGTATGAAGAGTTCGTGAGAAATACTTGTTATGAAAAATGATCTTAACATATCCTCATTCCATATCTTCAATTTAATCCATTTTCTTGATGTTCATAATCAAATCCCACCATTTATCTTCCACTCTATCTAGATAATAAATGGTTAGTGTCACCATCTCTGTCTCAAAATAGTGTTGCACCAAAATGATATTCTCCATGGAGTTGAACTGTTGTTCTGTAATTATTGGATCAGAAGATCATTAAATGTAGGTGTCATTGCCCTATAAAACACTTGATATCTAGTTTCTTCCTCTTTGAAGAGGGAGGATGTTCCCCATTATTCCGATCATTATTTATAACCTCATAAAGTTGAATAAGCATTATCATGATGTTTTTAACTCCACCTCCCAATGCATTGGGGAAGTTTTTCGGGCAATCGTTGTATTTTTCCTCGCATGGGTTTTTTGGCCTGGTTTCTCTTAGATCCCACCATTTTCATATATAGAAAGTAATAGAATAAAACAAAAGTCAAAGAGTAGTGAAAAAATAACATATTCATTTGTACAATTCTCACTAAATTCATAACTTATGGGATTCTTTTGTAATTTTTCTTGTGTGAATATGTGAAGTTAGTATAATAATAGAGGTTTTCTCTAGGTTTAACTAAAACTAATTCCCAAATCCACTAAACCATGACTCTGATACCAACTATAGAGACACATCCTTTTCATAAATTACTATTACATCATTGTAATGAAAACAACATTATAGTGTTACACCATTAGGTTCTTGTGGTTTACAGTCTTTGGAAAACTTAGACCAAACATAACATTTACAACACCAAGCATAAGAATTTATTTAATTACTTATTCTCTAGCTTCTTATTGGCACTTGAACTCTCATTAGTACATGTAGTCACCTAATGATATACATCAAAAAGGGGTGAGATATAACCCAGTAAGAGGATATATAATAACAATATAGCATGGGGTGAGTATATTCATAACATCACTATCAAAATCATGAGAGGAAACATTATTAAAAGACATGAAAAGTGAAAATGCATAAAAATGAAACATCATGTCTTATTGGTCATATAACACACATAGTTGTGAACAAAGCTAGAATCATGTTAACACATCATTTCACTTTAACTCATGTAGTTCATCCCATTACCCAATGCATTGGAGTGCTGTATAAATTTGGGTGCACCTATCACATTTAAACATTCATATTCTGCAACATAATTTTATGCACACTCATCAAATCATACCAATTTCATTAACGTGCATGCCACACATATCATATATCAAAATTAACCATGGAATTAAATGGGTTTAAACTCATTATAACACATTCATAATCATTGGGATATCAAATGAAAGATAGAATAACATACTTGATACAAGAAACATCTAACATGAGTGAGATGTAAAAGGTGTGTAATTAAAAGAATAATTATTTGGAAAATAATTTTTTAGACATTAAATATATTTTAAATCATGAATATACTAGAATATGAAATATATTGAATAAAAATTTATTTTTAATTTGTTAAAATACAAAAAATTGAGTGAAAGATGGAGAAACATAAGAAAGAAATGTGGGTTTAAGAATTTCTCCTTACCTTGTATCCGAACACATTATTCATATTACTTTCATGTATAATTACATTATATTCATTAATTAGAAATTCCATAACCATTTATAAATGAATATGGTTTACTAGGGTTTCATTATGTTCTGTTATGGGCACTTAGATGAATTATAGAGCTTAAATTCATTATTTTGGAGCATTAATTTTGATATTTTCTATGAACAGTTCACCTGTATTCATGAAGGAATGTTCATTTGAAATGTGGTTGAACATCCAGAATTGTTAATATATATTATTAATTAAATTAAATAGATATTAATTATCTTATAATGAATTTGGTTATGTACCGTGGGGATGTATCATTAGATAAAATTTAATGATGATCATTTTTTGTTAAATTTTGGTGGTTTTTTATCACAATGATCTTGTTTTATTTTATCACATAATTTCATGTAAATAACTTACATCCAGAACATAAAAGGGGATAATAAATACAACTTACAATCTTTTTTCATCCATTTTATGGTTTTATTAGAATCCATGAAGGATTTGAAGGAAAAAATTAAGTGCATCACCCATGATTTAGGTAAATTAACACATCAAGTTCAATGATTTCATTTTAGTAAAAAATAGAGGGATAAAGCAGAATAATGAGTAATATTTCATTAAAATGATATCTTATGAGTATATTAGTCATATTTTTGTTTTTGTGATATTTCGTTAAGAGAAATTGATGATAAGAGAAGAAAAGAAATTATATTTGATTGGAGAATGAAAGAAAAGAGAGAGGGGAATTTCCTCTTGAATCCTCCTCTTGAGATCCTCCTTAAATAGACAAGGAATGGTATTTTGTTGTTGGAATGATATCCTAGTCATTAGGAGGGGTTAGGGAATATCTTTGGGTAGATTTTAGGAAATTCTTGAAGCTTGAGAGGTGTGAGATAATGAGGGTGTGAAAGGTTGTATTTATAGTGGAGGGGAGACGGTTTTTCACAATATAATATTCATTAATTTATTATTTCACCACAAGACAAGTAATTTAGAGACTTCTTTGACTAATTATTATTATTTTATCATGTTAATCTAATCCAAATGCTCTTACATTAGCAAAACATAAAACATGAAACTATAATTAGTGTATTTAGCTTATTTATTAAATTATGGTGTTTCACTATTCATCAAACATTCATGTATTTCAAAAAAAATCCAAAAAACTCACAATAATCATTTTTAGATGTGTAGAATCCAAAAATCACAACTACAAAAACTCTCAAGGGAAGCGCCACCTTTTATCAGCGCGAAGAAAAAAGTGCTGATAAAGGAACCCTTTATGAGCGCGAAAATTTTATCGATGATAATGGAATTCTTTCTCAGTGATTTTGTCTTATATCTAATAAATTTTATACTTTATAAGCACTAAAATTTTAGCACTCATAAAACCATAGTCCCATGTTTTATAAAATCTGGTGCACGATATCCTCTGTTTATCACGCCATCAAGCCCTCACGGTGTTGTACCCCTGTGACAACTCCCCTCTACCCCTGATCTCCTCTTTTTCAGACATCCACCACTATCCCAACACCTTATCTTCCCCCTAGAACCCCTTACACTAATCCTCCTCCCCACAAACCCTACATCCTCCTCTCCACTGGACCCTACTACCTGCGTACCGTACTCCTCCATTTCTCAACTATGGCGGCTCCTCCCATGTACCTCCCCCTCACGGTCGCGCCTTCCCCTCCGGACGTAACAGAGAATGCTCCATGACCTCTCAACGCTTATTATCTCCCTCCATCATGGTGAAATCTACTATAGTTAAGCCTCCCACTTCTCCTATTATGTTTATTTTCGGTGGATATGTTTTGTGAGAGTAGTTTTCATTAGAGTGTTGATGGGATTCTTCACCATGATCACCACACTTGGATTAGATGATAACTAACATAGAGTACAAATAGTTTATGTCATGAAATAACACACGTAGTGGATTTTTATATGTGGTTTGGAGATGATTTGAACTAAAGTAATACTTTTTTATGATTCCCCATGTGTCCTTATGATGTTTGGAACTAGAATTTATTTTTCATCATGTTTCATGTGTATGAGGGTTTGATATTCTCGTGCAACCTAAATCTATACCACGTTATACATGAAAATTATTCTAATAATGAGTATTTTCTCTTATTCTTTCAAGTGGAGTGGGGTTTTCTATACTAGGTAAAGTATCCTTTTTATAAAAACCTTCATAAAAAATAAGAGTTTTGATAGTACCCACCTAATTATTAATTGTTTACACATTGTGGGTGTCATGATGTGTTGGTTATTGTATTTATAGGGAAGGTTCTATTTATGATAGTTATTAGGACCCCTCAAATTTAGAAATTGTATCCAACCCTGTGGATGTTATGTTTTATTTCCCTTAGTTTGTGAGCATGGTTTTATGTGATGTGTGCAAGAAGAAAACATTTCCTCCCTATAAATGTTGAGGAATTCTGGAATTCTTCATAAGGGAGAATTATGGTAATCTCTTGGTAAGGATATTGTGTATGCATTAACCCATATACCAGAGATGATGAGTGTCTTTGTGATGTTATAGTGTTCTAAATTGAATCTCTCATTCAGACGATTCATAGTGGAGCCTATAAGCCATTTAGGTTCATTTATTATTAAATCAAGATTCATTGAGTGGCCTCCAGTCATTATGCAGTAGGGCCACATAGGATGGGGAGATGAAAGTAACAAATCCATGGAAAGGTGAATTGTATTCTTTGGAAAAGGACTTTGGGTTTAGATAGTGGTATGAACCTGTGAGATGTCGTAACTGGGGGGTTTCTTATTTTTAGGATTTTGGGGTGTTTCATGACTTCAATCAATGGTAAATTGCATGCCTCTTTCTTTTATGACAAGCATAATTTAAGGGTGGTGTGAACTTAGTGAACCTCTATGACCAGTTGTTCTTAGGTGCTTGTCTATAAGGTTTTTTTTTTGAAAATGGGGTGACACCATGAACTTCATTGGGTAGATAGTGATTCGTCCTGATTACCTATTATGGGTATCAATATTTTTATTTTGAATGGAGACTGCTCTATTAAAGAAATACCATGGGTGTTTTAGGCCAATTGATTTTGGTTAAGTACACCTACACTATGGAGAACCCGATTACATGATTGGGGATGAATTTATTCTCAGGAGATTGTAAATGACATTTACTTGGTTGGATTGTATTTCATCTCTTTTTATTGAATCCATTAATTTATGTTGATCATTTCATAGACCGACCACTAGTGTATTTGGGGAATTAATCATGTAATACTAATCTTTGGATGGATATATTAGTGTTCTATGATTATTCCAATGGTTTTAATTGATATCATAATCTTTTAAGGTAGTGATCTTATGGGATGTAGGGTTAGAAACACCAACCCACCGTAGGTGTGTAATGCAAGTCTCATCTCAGGAGGGAATGTCATTCATAGGTACCTCACGGATATCCCATTACTCTAAGGAATTTAATATGATTATTTTATTATGAATAAGGTGGCAGGTAGGGGTGGTTAAAATGTTTTTTAATGTTTTGCTGCAAGGGTGGTGGGTGCTATAACTATTGGTAAGGGGGTTGTAATGTGTGTTGGTTTTGATGGGGGCCAATCCTGGTTCTGTTGATTTCAAAATCATTATTTAAAATGGTTAGGCTCTATTAATCTCTATTTTTAAAAGGAAGCGGTTCTGTTCTATTGTATTTGGAATTCATTTTTTATATTTGAATCCTAAATAATAATTTTTGAGATTCAAATAGGATTGATATGGATAAAGATTAGATGGATGCTAATCATTTGACAATAGAGTATGATAATGAAGTGAAAGTGTTCATCAAGTTTGCAAAGGATCACACAAAGGATTCTTCTCAAATACTTTGTCTGTGTTTATGTTTTTTTATTCTAGACTGATTACTCCAGAAGAGTCGGAAGAACATTTGATATGTCACGGAATAGATCATAGTTATAAATGTTGGAATAAACAAAGAGAAAAAAAGAATGTAGCTACTGGCTGGGATAAAACTATGTTTTCTGGATCATCAATTATGAATACGAATATGGATAATGAAGAAGACCATATGGAGGATGTGATTATAGATGTCAATGATGATGAATATTTTATCGAGAAAATAACAAGGACAGTTGAAGATGAACACTGAGATTTTCAAAAAAAAATTGAGAAGCAAAAGAGTTGTGCAAGGACGCCATTGTATTATGGTTTCACTAAATATATAGAATTTTCAGCTATAATGAATATTTATAACTTCATTGCAGTTATTTTGTTTGTAGATTTATGAAATATATAGTATTTCATCAACAAACTAGCATCCCTAAAGGGGTATTTTCAAAAACAACAACTATTTCATTTAATTAAATTATTAATTATTTATTTTTCTATTTTACAGTACTACTATGACGGTTAAAATGCATCATACTCGAAAGAGTATCCTCTATAGGAGGTCTCATGGTTACCCCATAACCATTTACCTAAACCATTGAACTGAAGAAAACAAATCAAAAAAATCAAATTTTTTATCTGAAACCTCAAAAACTCAGGGTAAAAGGCAAAGAAAAAAATATAAACTAAAATAAAAGAGGACAGTAAAAAACATGGTGTGAAAATTCTCCAAACCACAATGGTTTCTACCCCCATAATTCCTCAAATATTTCAGTTTATAGAGTTAAAAGACAAGTTTCCCACACTAATGTAATTCTGATCCTCAAACCAAGAACACATCAACCACCACTAGGCTGAAGATAAGAACTTATACATGAAACAAACTGTTGAAATCAACCCATTCCACAAATGATGGAGAATTTCATAAATCATAGACCAAAATACTTACCAAAATCATATTCATTAAGACTACTCCAAAATCCCAACATTCACCTAAAGATAAGAAAAAGTCATGGTCAGATCACACCCAAAGGCTAGGATAACCACCTAAAAAATCTTTTAAGGAATACATAGAAAGGGGAAAAACAATAATGAGGTCTCACTTCAATCAGCATGGGATGAAATGGTGGAATCCCAACCATTTTTTATTTCTATCTGAACTCCCATCCACCGCCATCTATCAACACCTATCTTATAAAATGGAACAAACATACATAACCACCATCGAATCATGTTAACATGAGATTGAATGAAAAATAATTTTTGAAAATTTTTATTTGAAAGACACAAAACATCCTTATTCATTAAAAAGAAATCACAACACCACAATATTAACCACTACAAAAATTGATTATTTACAATAAGAGAAAATTTAAAATACAACCAAACCATCACCCTATTCCTAAAAATCGGTTTCCATGTTTTCAAAATGGGAAGATCTAGCTCCATGTCACTTCCAACAAATAGACCAAAAAAACTGTTTCTAGTGACCCATGAATCCATAGGTACAATAGGAATTTGAAGAATTTTAATAGGACAACTTCTTATTGGTTGTCTTTCCACATAAATGACACATCAGGTTCGTATTCCTAAAAGAAGATGACTAATGATTATGTGGAATTTTAATTATTCTACTAGGATCACTAACATGTATTCTCTTCAAATCCCATTAATGTATTTAATTTCACCACATCTAGACACAGAATGAATATTGGTTTATTAGATAATCCCTTCGAGCAGAGCGTCAACCTGAGTGGATTGCCTCACAAAATAATTATACGAGGTTAGACAAAACTCGGACACCCTTAACTACCGATCAGAATGAAGAAAATTCTCAAATTGTTGAGATTTCATTGAATCTTCATTTTCCCACTTTCTAAGATAAGGAACTAGATTCAAAAAATTAAAAATATACTTCAGCACTGATCCATAACCTTCTTGAAGGTACCACATCTCTATCATATTCCTCAGCTTCAAAGCCTCAGATAAATATAATAGAAGAACCCCTATAAAAATTACCATGAGATGTTTTCAAAGTATTGGTCTAGATAAACTACTTACACCACTTCCAACTCATACATTCAAGAATATAAGTGTCAAAAAATAACATTACAAACTTAGTAAACTCAATGAAACAAAATATCATTTATATTTTATTTTCCTCTCTTCTACATCAAAAGAACCTGATTAAGCATAGAAAAGGAGGATTTATCTTATCTATCTTGAGGAGTAAGTATTTAGGATGATCTACTAGAGGGTCCACCAACAGCAAACCACCCATATCTCTGCCATTAATATTCATCAAGTCCTTAGAGGGGAATTAAACTAAACAAAATATAAATATAAATCAATGCAAAATCACCATCCAAAACACATAATAATAATAAACCATACATAAAATTAAACCAACTCAAAAATATCCTAAAACCATTTTCAAAACTCCCCTAAAACACCATTTCAAAACCAATTATCAAACTCCATGCTCTAATCCAAATATATTCACAAAAATATTATCATTAATTCCATAAAGGCCCATATTCATCATGTTTAAATCGTTCCCATAATATTTAATGAAATCTCATTTAATCAAAATAATTTAAATAAAACACAATTCAATCAAAAATCAATTTTTTAAAAACATATTTCCAAAAAAAATTAATCAAAAAACTCATGTTTCATTTCTAAAAACCATAACATAACCTCTTAAATTTTGGTTTTTAAAATTTCTAAAGAAGGTTTAATAAACAATATCATAATCAAGAAAACTCCAAACAAACTCATGAATGGGGAAACTAGTGTTGATGGGTGACTTGTCCATATGATTTGTGTCTATTTTACAATCAAACCATTATCATGGAGTGTTACTTAAGACCATGTTTCTATGGTGCATAAGGATTTATAATCCCGACAGGCTCACTAATACCACTAGACCATCTACTAGTTCATTTCCAAAAACAGCACATAACCCATAAGAACTAAATAAACTAAGAAAAATCCAAATTTCCCATGTAACCAAAGGTTAGAAAAAAAGTGTGTTTGTATAAAATATCCTTATAACTACACCCTATGTTTTGACCATTCTTCTCATTATTCCATGAATCCCAAATAATAAATGGTTACCTCAAACCTGAATTCTCTAAAGAATGTTTCCTTGGATATATTTTTTTATGAACCAACCTGGTTCCACCTCAAACCGATTACATGATATGGACCATGATAAGGACTGAGATTTTTTATTAAGCCTCATGGGATAGAAACAAGTGTTGGGGAATTAAAAATCACTAATTGGAATGATTTCACCTGGTATAAATTTTATAAAAGCATTGTACGCTGAAGCGTGAACCCTAGTATAAACAAAATAACCAACAAGAACAAAAATGAATACCTAAAAACAAAACAAAACCTGATAATAAATATATCTCCATGTAACCTCATGGGTCACTCTCCAAGTTCAAACCCCAATATCACACCACAATGATCTTTAGTATGCTATAACATTCACCTGAAACTAAAAAATGGATGTATAGGTGTGAGTATTAAAACTCATCATGAATTCCCCAAGAATCTAATACCGATGCATTCATTAAGAAAAATATTCATCAATTACATTTTTTAAATAAAATATATAAAAATATAATTTTTACACATTTCATTTTCAATTAAAACATTTACAATTTCCCTTTTTATTTAAAACACGCTACCTTTCCATGATAAGATGGCTACAATATTTGAAATAAAGATGAAGGTAGAGAAAAGTTTTTTAAATTTTTAATATGGGGAATGTGTCTCTGTTGAATTATTAGAAAAAAATTACTTAAAATATTTAAAAACTAATTTGTCTAATTTTAGTATATAATTACACCATACATGAAATAATGATGAATAGTAAAATATCATGGAAAATGGAAATAGAAAGAATGAGAAACTAAACCAACCAATGAACCTAAATCATCCACTGTAAATTAATAATTTCCAAGGAACATTGGAATACGTAATATATCCAGGGATAATCTATAACATACTGAAAGTAGATTCATCCATTAGGAGGGCATCACTTGATAACATCAACCCACTCAAATGCTCTGTCTTACCCAACATGGTATAATTGAGAGGTGAAATACCAATGCAAGGAATGGCCCATGCAAAGGGACACTAGCTATAACATAATATAAACAAGCGTAGAAAATTTTCTAGGATAATTTGATAGTTATTCATCTTTCCCATGTCATTTCTAATGTGGCGGTGGTGAAAACAAACCAACCACATATAAATCAAAACCACAAGCCACACAAACGAACATCAACCACGAGTCACCATTAAAAAGTTAGCATTTCCTTAAAACCATTAACACAATAGGTATGTTCCATACCAAGGAACTATCATTTTTAGTAGTCTCTATCAAGGAAAGATACTCATCCCAAGTGAGTTTTCAAATGTCAACCAGTTTATGAAAGATCCAAACAGGCATCATGCAATATTTAAGTGAAAAAAATATCCATAGAGGATTAAATATATAATTTATGAATCCAATACCATTTAGGAATAAATTTTATAATTGGAAAATCATTTAAAAATCCATTTCGATCCTTTTAAATCCAAATATATCTAATAAAATACAATCGGGCATTCCAAAAAATACATGGTGTATAAAGTTCAATAAAAAATTCCCATACAATTCAATAAAAAGAGGATTTGACTTCATTTTACATGAAGAAAAATCATTCTAAAATTCATACATTAATAATTATCATTGAATAGGGGTGTGAAAGGTAATAAATATATGTTTCTTCAAATTAATTGGTAAAACTACTAAGGTAACCTACTTTAAACCACATGCGCTTCAATAATGGAAACCTTGAACAAAACCACAAAGGGCTAGGAACGAAAGAACATCTTTGAAGAAACATAAAAAAGAAGAAAAACCTCCAATTTAAACCCGAAATAAAATGAACCCTATACTCAAGAGACCAAGGATGAAGATGACCTCAAAACAAAATGGAATAAGAATGAATATAATTATGGTATAAGGATAATACCTCAATCAATCACCCCAAAACCAGGAAAATTACATTTAGAATCAACATAAAAGGAAGAGGGGAGGTTCCAGAATAATGAAAAAACCCACCTTCGGTCAAAAAACACAAATGAGGGTGAGAGGATGCATTTTGGGGTAAAAATAAAAAATAAAAAAAAGTCAATTTCATACTTTTAATATAACTGGGCACTGCACATGGTTTGGCTATAAAGACTCCCAAACCCTACACCAAGTGTGTAAAACATAATAGACAAAATGGGAACCCACATGGAATGGGAACATAGTTTTGGAAAGCAGGCTCCAACTATTCAACATGGTTCTTTCATAAAGAACAGAGACAAATACATGAATTCCACATAGATTCGGATAACTATGATCAGGATGTGTTTCCTTAACCCGAGACACCCAAGACCACCATAGTTTCTCCTAGGAGATGCATGACGTGGATAAAAACATGAGATACCAATGAAAATCTAACCATGAATATTCAAAATGATCTTAAAAGATAACCATCCATTATAGGTTTCATAGATTCCTTTAACTATGCACCTAAATTGTGCAACTCATGAAGAATAGCTGAAAACTCAAAATTTCACTCAGAAACCTCCAAAACTCAATGGAATATAAAACTTCATAATTTTAAACCAAAATTAAAAAGGAAAATAAAAACTGAGGTGTGACATATGATCTTTTCATCCATTTTTTTAAAATGGGATCATTAATCATGCATACATGTGGGTGGTTGCCTCTATAGAATGATGCATTCAATTTTTCAAAGTCATTATTATGTCAATTTTTATTCTATATTTTATGTCTAATTAGGATATATATATATATATATTTGTGTATTATATATAAATAATAAAGTTATTTATCGATAACAAAAATAATTAATGATCATTATTATTTATTCCATCTATATCGGTAAATAACATGAAATTAGTTCATAATTGTTTTTATCTTCATGAAAAAACTCCCATGTAATGGAAATATAACAGTATAGGTCTACGAAAAAATTAAATAATTATACCTTTAATAGTTTTTTAATGGTAATATTTTTAAGAGATATCAGGGGTAAATTCAATGGACATGGTATCTCAAACAACTTACATTGTGTTATATTCACTCATATTGATTTAATTTCCTCTATGTAAATATAATTTTCAGTTTTAAATTATATTTCCTTTTTATTTATTGAGAAACGTGATATGTATCCCAATCCATTTTCATTAATTTTTTTCACTTATTTTAATGTAATATATACATTTATTAAATAGTATTCTAACTAAGAGATAAAATATCGAATAAAAAATGTTTTCAAAAATCCATTTTCATGATTTTTTTCCATATATTCAAATAATCCATCACCACTACAATTATGTTTCATGATTCAAAGTATATTTTCATTATTTATGTTATTATTATTTTTTGATCATGTTTTTTGTATCAAATTATTAAATTCCAGATGTTATTTTATACTAATTAAATTTTTTATGGAACATAAATTTGTTTTGGTTTTCTATAAAAATTGAATGATTTTCATTAAGATTGTTTATGAAATTTATATTATTTAAATGGTTTAATTGTAAATTGAAAACAAAATAGTTTTTATGTTTCATAAGTATCTATGGATGAATGAATGGTGTGGTCATATTTATCCATCCAAAACATAGATTAGTGTTTAATATCTCATGAGATGGGTGTTCTTGAGTACAATATTTATTCTTGTAAGCATGGGAACATATGGTGTGGATCTTAAAATTAAAGTTTCCTAAGGATTATTTTTTTATAGTTTGTGGATGTTATTCATTATATTCTTATGATCACATGATTTTATTATTATTCTAAATTATTCAAATCCATGTCATAGTTATTATATTTCAATGTTTATCTTTTATGGATTTATGTTCTTATTCCATATACTTTGAATCTCACTTTTGTTTTATGTTTACCAACCTAGATGTTATGATACTTAACCAATGATAATTTTATTACTTATTATTATGATCTTGAAAACCCCTATGATTATGGAATATATTTTAATGTAAGAAAATAAATTATTCGGTATCACTCTTTACATGACACTCTTAGTCTATATGAGTCGTGATATCGTAAACTGCTATAAGGTAGAAATCAATTTTCAAGATATAAATAGTAATTAAAACGTTTTTAGAAAATATGTTTATATTTTCTTAATTATGTGAACATATTTATTAATTGATAGTCAATGACAACTCAACCATTTGTAAAATCATTTTATGCTTCAAAAATGGGTCTTCTAAAAAATGTTTTATGTTTGTATTTTATGTTCATATTAATTATAATTTCATTATACCTTTAGTGGAAATACTATTATATGAAATAAATATATTTTACTAAATCATTATTTCAATATTATCATAAGGTAAATTTTTAGTATTTTTCTGAAAATATTTATTTTTTAATGTATAGGGGAAAATACCGATTTGTGTAAAAACTATCATTCATTTTCAAGTTAAATTCATAGTATGTTTTGTTAAAATGTAAATCACAACCCAATTAAAAATTTCATATATAAGTTTATTCCATATTATTAGGATAGAAAAACATAAGTGACTAATAAAAAGGTAAATATTTCTACTAATATAAATTAATATTGTGTATACATCAAAATTCATAAAATAAATACACAAGCTAATATAAAAATCAATAAATATGTGTAATGAGAATGTCTATAGGTTCTAACATTATATATTAATGAACATAATCTATTGGAATTGATCAAAATACTATATTGGGTTCCAAAAGGTGCAAGTGATGAATTATATCGCATAGGAACTCTAGTGAAATCCTCATGTCTAGCTCCCATATTCTAGGTCGGGGTACCCTTCCCTATTATCTCCCATATTCAAACAATTGTACACACCTCTTGGATATTTATCATAGTCTAACTGAACACTTATCTCAGTCTTATCTTACAGTATAATTAGGAACTCCCTTCTAAAATGATAAAACATATACAAAAGGTTATAGGTCAATGATCAAAATAAAATGGAATATCCTAATCTAAATCTACCACTAGTTTCTTGGGTTAATATGAAATTTAGTTTCTAATATGAGAAAAAAATGAAAAAGGATCATCACATAAATCAAGGAGTTAATAAAAAATAAAACTCACATAACCTCCAACACTCTTTCATGAGACAACTACATTAAAATTTTAATAAATTTATCATATATATATTTAATATATCTCATAGGATTAATAGTCCATACATGAAAAAATAAAAGGATTTCATAAAAATGTATATAAACATCAACCAATTCATTTTTTTGTAAGGTGTCTATTGGTCACCATAAAAATGGGGAAATAAAATATTTTTAGAAGATCCATTGAAAAATAAAAAATATTCAACACTTTAAAGTAATTCTTTTCCCACTAAAAATTAATTGGGAAATAAAACAATTAATTAACTGATAACCAAACCCATGAATAAAGGGTTATATTATTCAGAAGAATAAATATGGATAAAACCCCTCATATTCCCTAAATACCATTTTATACGGGCCCCATTGGAATTTTTAGAAACACATAGAATTCATAAAATATATATTATAAATGAATAATAAAAATTCAAGGAAAATACCCTTTATCCCATGTATGAGAATAATAGAAATCATTTCATAAACCACTCAAGGGACTCATAAATAAATACTACAGTATATGAAAAAAAAATTTAATCTCATGAATTTTATTAAATTTCAAAAAAGGAATATCATAAAAACACTCACCTCAATCATGGTATAAACAAATCCCCTTAAATAAAAGTATCATAACAATGAATGGAAATAAACTTTACAAACCTAAACAAACCAATACCTTAGTAATATAAAATCACAATCCTTGTTTTTTGGACCCACATCTATTAGAGTTCATTGTAGAAAATATAAATGGTTTAAGAAGGAAAAAAGAATAATTTGTGAAGAAGAAAAATTTTATTTACATTGAGATCATATTGAAGTCAATGTAAGAGGAGCTCAAATAATCAATGTGAAAAAGGGAAATAACATAGGACACTCCATCTAGGAAAAACATATAAGAGGGGGGGGGGAATTGAGTATAATAATTAACTTGAAAATAAATGAATTTGAAACTCATAAAATGAAAATCATGGTGGAAAATTTAATGACATGTCCTCCTCTGATCATAGTGAGAATTTCATCCATAAGAATGATTCATGAAAAGAACATTCTTATAAAAGTTTATGTCACCACCCCTAAAATAAGATATATTTTCAACTATATACCACAGTATTATCATGGAATGATTATCCATATTCATAATATGACTATTCAGATAGAGATCTATCAGATAATTCTTAAGCCCCCATTATGTCATGGCGCACCAATTTCAGGATGCGACATACAATTGACAGAGGTATGAAATTGGAAAATAAATAAAAACAATTATATATCAAAATAATAAAAAAAAATTCAAAATTACTCAAAAATATATTATAATTTAATATAATAGTGACATGGGGGTTCCACAGTTCCCGAATATTTAATTATTATAGTGTTGACACATTTCGATTATTAATTGGTGGTAACCTTTATTTGACCATCTTCACTATAGTAGTATCTTCCATCTTATGGCTAAGTACCTGAATAAAACCACCTACGTCAGTTAGATAGTTGAGTAAATTATCAAAATTTTAGCATGTATTCATTTTCTTGTATTTAAATATATTTTTTATGAAGCTATAGATTTTCCTCCCTAAATTTATAGTCACATTCATAATAATTGACCATCTTTTAATAAAATTATTCAGTTCTTGGTAATTCCATCAATTTGATATTTTTATATGATTAAAAATGATCTAGACAAGAATTTTTGAGCCTTATCATTACCATTCATAAATTTTATAGATACATTTGTCATTAAACTCTTGGTAGGATCACTTAAATTAATTCCCAAAAATACTACCCAGTAAACAATGTAACCAATATATCCCAAATTTAATCTCATTATGTTCTTATATGCCTGATAATTACATCCATAACATATGACAAATCCCATACTATTTAAATCATTCTCTAGGATGGATAAATCCAATGAAAGATTCACTAATAAGTAATTAGTATCTCTAATATAGCATATTTTAATTTAGGTCCATATAAACACTTTAATTGGTGGATTCAATTTTAGTGACTTGAAAAAATTCATCTTATCCTTAATTCAATTTGATATAGACTTCATGTTTTCAAATAATACTTGATTCAATAACATAAAGACAACCAAATACATAAAAATAATGAATCCCAAATATAATGATTTTTTACTTTGATTTCATACACATGTTTATATTCAAGTAACACATTTCAATGATGTGTTTATATGAAAAAATATTCAATATATCGATATTTTTATATTAAATTCTTTTGGAAAACCTCTCTACTCATCCAATGTATTTAACCTCTTCATGTTTTCCACTCATTATTTTCAACATGTTTATAGATATATTATCAACATTTGGTAGAACTCACTAAGATATTAGTTGATGAAATATACCAAAAAGGAATTGGTGTTCACTATAATTACCCAGTATATACTTCCTACTCTTCACTACAAAACACTATAATACTTTCCTCAAAACCTCTTCTTCAATATAATTCATCCCAATCACTCTTAACGTAATAATAATAGATATTATATAAATTCACTTTTAATCCAAATTATTTCCTAATTCCATGATATTCAATACTGTTTTAATTATCCATTTCTATTTTTTCAGTAGGATCCAATATATCTATGGAATTTCTACATTTGAAAATCAGAATATACACATTAACTAGAATCTAACATAAATTAATTTATATTCATCCCCTTTAATATATTCATATTGATATCTGAAAAATAAATTCAAATATTTAGATAATATTTGTCTCAATAACACCCACATAGTTTAGATATTGAAACGTAATCAGATGTTTTTGAATTCTTCAATACTTTAAAAATAATGGAATGACATCATTCATCAAGATGTTACACAAATTTTTATTCATTAGTTTCTAAATGAGTCAATACAAGAAATGTAGCTTCATAAAATTATCTTATTATATATTATAAAAAATATTCAGGTAAGGAATGATGAATATTTATTCTTTTAAATAATCTAAGTTCACTTCATGGATACCATTTAAATATAAAAATTTAAGTTCATTATAAAATCTTGGTATAGCCCTTTTAAAATAACTTTGATCACTAAAAAACATACTGTGAAACTATTCAATGAAACACACATTTTATGTTTCTAAATTCCCTAAAATTCAGTAAAAAAATATTTCACAGTGTACACTATGTGTTCCAACTCTGCCTATTTTTCCCAAAAAATTAAAAAATGTAAAGAACATTATACATGGTTATTAAAATTATAGTAACTTGAAACATGGATCTATGACCATATGTATTTTAATGAAAAAATAAAACACATCAAGATTTTAGTCTTTACCTTCATGGTGTTCCATGTATTTCCTATTGTAGTTTATTCCATTACCTACAATAATTCAACATAATTAAGCATTAATTGAATCCAAACTATAACATACTTCCCTCATCTCAAAAAAATAGAAATATAGGCAATTGGAAAAAAACCAAAAATTCAAAATAATTATACTTGACCAAAATATATCATAATAACAAATATCTTAAATAACAATGATCCAACTATTATTTATGAGATCTAGTGCACCAAATAAAATTACAAATTGTGACTCCAATATTATGGGTTCATGGTTGAATCCCCTTTATTGTAATTAACTTTTTTATGATTCTCAATTCATTTATATTTACTATAATCTTCTTATACCGAAATTTACATTAAAACCCCCACATGAAATTTACTATGATATAACGCCGATATTATTTTATGATTCAAACGTATGAAGTATTCACATAAAATGAGTTTTTTCCGAAGTGGTATATAATCCATGAATTCTATCAAAATTATATCTCTGTAGTATAAAATCATACTATTTTCATCATGTCACTTTGTAAAGAATGTATGATGATTAATGTAATAACCATTTTAAGGTGATACAAGTGCACAAGTTTATTTATATTTCCAATATACCATTTCTAAATTTATTTCATATTTCATGAAAAATCATAAAAAAATTCTCAAAATCACCATATAAGATATTAATTATGTTTATCTTAAATCTCATAGTAATATATTTCTATATTTATATTTAAAATAATTTCCATCAAATATTCAACCTATTTTTCAACCTATATACTATTCTGTAAATCATAAAGTTGATCATTATCCCAATCCATGATAGGTATTGTGACAACATCTCTTCCTAAAATTCCTTCACTATTTACTGACCAATTTAGACTAAAATTTGGAGCCTAATTCAATTTCTTATTTAAAATAATTTGACATATAATTAATAAAAATTTTCAACAATATGTCAGTTCATTATAAAATATTCTAGAAGACATTGATTTTTTAAAATTTTCTTTCAATATCATTATATATAGTTTAATGGTGTATATCTAACTTTAATATGTAGGACCAAAAATTATAATCTATCTAAATATTTGAATGATCTATTAATATATTATATTAAATAATAATTTTTCAAATAATATCATTGATTAATATAATATGAAAATAATTTCATTTTCCTTTGTTATAAATTCTATTGGGTATAAATATTTTTAATATATATCATTGAGTAAGAAGAAATTTTTTTTTGTGTTGATTTTTTTATAAAATATTAAGTTTTAAAAGATATTTAATCAGGTATCAAAAGATGATAGAGTTTCGGTTTTAAATCATTTTACTTTTATTTATGTTTAATACAATAATATTTACATTTTATGATACCCCTCTTAGAATTATTACACTATTTAGGATATTGAAAAATTAAAATCACTCTTTTTTGGAATGAGTGTGAGCCTCTAAAGAAACATAAATGTATCTTACCTAATTCATTTGAATAAATTTTCCATTATTCCAATATAAATAATTTCTAACCTATCCTTGATTCCATATTTTTTTTCTAGTTTTATTTAGTAATGTCAAAATGACACTATTGCATACATATTTTTTATATGAATGATATCAAGAATATAAATAATATACAATTAATATAAATATAGAAATTTTTAAAATAATAATAACATTTTCCAACCTAGTTTCATAAATTTTTTATGATTTGTTCATATAAAATAGTGATAATATTATTTACCATCTCAAATTATTCATCACCTATATATATGTGTGTGTGTCGAACTATATTAAAAATTATCATTGAATTTTTTTTTCTTTTAAAGTGACCATTAAAAAATTTAAAGGATCTCTTTTAATTATTGACCAATTTTTTACATAATGGTTATAGCTTGACGGAAATTTCAAGATAGATTTAAATTCCAAGATAAAGCCGCAATAAATATCTTATGATTGTTGAACTATTTTTCAATTATTAAGAACATGTGATAATAAGTGCTTGGTGATAAAAAATTTTTCACAAAATATTGATTATGCATTATTTGGGTGGATATTAATTAATATGAATACCAATCCAAACATTATTTTCAAGACGTAGATTTAAAATTTGGAAATGAAATTATAAGTTGTTATTTGTCTATCAATTTTAATAAATTTTAGATAAAATATATGACAACCCAAAAATAACCATTCTAAGCTAGATTAAATATAGTTATGGGAAAAGGATTAACTACTATGTATCGAGAAAAGCATAGAAATCCCCATGTGGAAGTGTATAATAGTGAATGAAGAGTTCAAATGGAAGTGTTCATGAGTTCTAGTGGGAGCATGCAAGGTGGTACATTCCTGTGAAGGCATGTTTCTGTAGTTTTTCTGGGACATAAAACTAGGGCCTTAGTAGGGATATAGATGAATAATAAAGTTTTATTAGTGATAAGTGAAATGGTTGAAGCTTTGATGTGGAATTAATGTGTGGGAATTGGTCACCTATCTTTAAAAATATAGAAAAAATGGTTCATTTAGGCCATTTGTTTTTTATATTCAACCATCCCATAGAATCATATTATTATTCCCAAATCCCTAGATTAACATTTTTTTTACATGATGATATTGCAAGATTCATCCATTGATCAATCCTATGAAACCATGATCATGGTTTTTTATCCAACTATGATTAAGACAATACTAAATCCATTTTTATAAATAGTACTCTTGAATGTATAATGATGAAAATCATAATGTTTGAGATCCATGTCCCTATGTGAATTCAAGAACATAATATAATTGTATGAATCATATAACTTTATAATGAATTATCATATCAATCATTTGAGTATTAACCTCTATGGATCTTCTATGAGTTTAGGGGAGTTCACCAGTTCAAAAATTTAGTGAATAATCACTTTTTTGTAATCATTAATAATCACTACTAAAAATTTAGGCTATAGCCATATAACTATAGCCATGGTTTTATAGTTTCGTGCCTATATATTTTCTATATCATGATTTAATGATATATTTGTGGCTAAAACGTGCCATATCTATTTTTTCCCAAAACATGTCGGGCTCCTCATCCCTCATCCTCGATACCCTGTGCGTGCGACCCTCAGATGCCCTCCAACCATCACAACAGTTCCCTTTTCCATGATACCCTCAAACCATCATGGCAGGACCCTCCTCCTCAATACCCTATACGTATGACCCTCCTTCTACAATGGTGACCATAATGACATATCCTATCACTGGTCCTCTTCTGCTGATGGTGCCCTCATGACGATGACCCTCACAACAATGCCCCTTTCTGCTATCGAACGAGGCAACCCCACTACCATATCTCATCTCCTATCCTCTTCCTTGATGCTACCACTAAATGTGGGACACCTCAACTCCCCTATCCAATTTTGCTTCTAGGTGGCCTCCCCAACTCCTCTGACATGGCCAACCCCCTCTCGGTGATCATCCTCTTCCATGTTATGAACAATTATGTGTTCATTATTTTGTTATCATTTCTTCATAGATATGTTGTATCAAATCTGTACAATTTTTCTGACATTTCATGAAATTACACCATTAATATCTCTTGCACCACCAGTTATTCATGCATTGAGGTATATATTTATGTGTATTTACATTAATTAGAATTTAATTTTGTGGTTGGTGTTTTGAAAAAAAAATTTATCAAATTAAATCAATATTTAATAGATATAGTGGGTTTCAAAAGAGCTATAAATGTTTTCTCTCTTGGAATAAAGGTTTTATAATGGTTTTATAAATTTTGTTTAATTGGATTAAATGAAAAGCATTTGTGAGAATTCCAATATGGCTTGTTTTAAAATAGTTTATATAATAATAGTTATTTAAATCCATTTGGGTATTGGTATGATTTTCAAGGATTTTTTTAAATGGAATTATTTTAATAGATATTAAAATTACTTGAATGAAAAAGTAATTAGTTTTACAAATGATTTTATGTGTGGTTTCACATAGAATAGTTTTATATAATATGATAATGTTTGTTTTTAAATTGTTGAAATGAATTTTCATTTCTAGTATGTTTATGAAAAATCATATTTTCACATTATATAAGATATTTTTATAATGAGTATGAGACCATTGAGTATTACCCTTATTTTGATAATGCCTGATTTGAATTGTGGCCTTGATGAGGGGTGTTTTATTCTATTTTTGAAATGGATGTAGTGAAAGGGGATACTTCTTGTGAGGGAGTTATAGTGGGATGTGAGATGTGATTTATTTAAAATATTTTTTTACCGATCGTGTGATTCATTAGATTTCCCACCTCTACTAGATTGATTTATCATGGGATCATCGGTAAATAAATGATGGTTTAGCATCATGTGATGCTAGAATAGTGTGTGTTAGCCTGATCGTGCCCTAAGAGATTATCACTCTACTATGGGTCTATTTTATATGTGGGGAGACCTGAAAGGGGATGCTTAATGGGAGGATCTGATTACATATAGGGTTCCTATGAGTAATATGATGATTTGGGTCTAGTATTTCCAATTATAGACCCTAATGAGTTTCTTAAGATCTCTATAATTTATTCAATATTGATTAGAGGATCTCATCTGATGCCTTATTTGTATCCCTGCTATTACTTCAGTTATTTCATATAATAAATTTCCCATTAGTATCTTTGTGCAAGTTATGTTATTATATTGCATTTAATTTATAGTTTTGGTTTATATTCTAACTGAATTGGAAAATAGTTTTGAAAGTATATTTTTAAAGAAAATATTGGTGTTTGATTTAAAGGTTTGGTTTTGATATATGGATTTGAAAAAAGGGAAAAATTATTAGTTTTCTTCTAATGCACTTAAAACCCTTTTTTTCCATAGTTTGAAAGAATTTTCTGTTAAAATTGAAATGGACGTTGTTTTTTAAAAGATTTTTTGTCATGTTACACTTTTTTATTTTCACCCTCTTGTGAAAAAAATTCACTACATATATTTTAAACTATCATTAATAAAATGTCATTGTAATGGAATTATACAAACTCCATAGTGGAATCTTACTAGACACTATTTGGTTCACACTATGCATACACCAATGTGTGTATGGATATTTCATGTTGACATTAAAGAGACCATGTTATGTTCTTTTACATTGGTTAATGGTCAAGTTGGTATGATGATATATGGTATAGGATGGTATGTGGGATTGTGCGTCATAAAGAGGTAGTTAGTATTGATCCTTGTTTGGTCATATTTTTTTATTTTTACTTATTATCCTTGTTGGCCCAAATATTTATTTTAGTTTATTATATACTTGGGATTCAACATATTACTTTACTATGTTATGTTGTGATTAGTGGCCTTTTATTATTTCAAAAATATTATACTATGTTTGATTGTTTCGTTTAAATTGAAACTATTTATTTTGTGCATGAGTAACTAATGCATATATAAGTAATGTTGGAATTATGGGTGGAGTCCTAGATGTGGTTATTCATATTCAAATGGTGAAACCATTACCAATGGTTTTACATTGATACCCTGACACTTCTCAACATTAAACAACAATCATAGACATTCTTTGGGCCTTCTAGAGATTCGGGTAGGGTGACATGTCAGGTTGATCTAGGCTAGTTCATTACAAAATGGTATTAGAGGATCCTCTGATTATTTGGCGTGAACATTATTATAATTAATATATGATCATCAATGGTACTCTCTAGGTAGGCCAAGAGTATTTTATTTATCACCACTTTTCGTAACAAAACATTGGTTTTCGGTGGGTATTTTTTATTTTGATCTTTGATTTGGATTCCTGTTTTAATTATTTTGATAAGGATCATTAAATCCCCATTGGGTTATATATGATACTTTGGGGATTTCTCTAATATTTGGGATGAAATTATGTAGGAATCAATTTATCATCATCATCTCACTTGGTCTAAAAATATATGTAGAAAATGCTTGTGGTCTTAGAAAATTTTCAGTTGCTATTGTATGATAGGTGGATGGTCTTCTAATCCATGTGGCCATGTCATGCACAAATTTTCATCAATTTTAGATTTATTTTGTAAACTTATTTTGATTTCCAATGAATCCTAAGGAAATTTACATCCTAGGAGATAGATGAAAGGAAGTTTTAGTGATTTTTTGGTTTTATTTTAATGGATTATGTATACTGTGCCATATTATGGTTTTCTTATGTTTGGTGCTTCAATGTTTTTATACAGAAGTACATTTATTGAATTTTTTTCCAAAACTGGTTTTGGGGGATTATTAGTAAATTATTTTGAATATTATGTATAATGTTATTAAGAATATTAATGTTTAAAAAGAAATATGGAAATGATTTAAAATGAAAATACATTTTATGAAGTGTTTTAATTTAAAACCATTTTTGTGATTAATTTAAAATGGGACTCATGGATGTTTTGGATTAAAAAACATGTTTTATGATTAGTTTTTTTATTCAAATGATGCATTGATAGTGTTTGATTACATTATATAATTTGGAAAATGATTTTAGACAAAATGGGATTTCAGGAACTTTTTGGGTCTTATGATGAAAATCCTGAGGTGTATTTAAAATAGAGTAGAAGATTATGAATTTTGAGTTAGATTTTATTTTATATAAGTTCATGATTATCAAATATGGTGTTAATATATATTTAAAACACTATACAGGGGATGTTTTAATTTAACCCTAGATTGTGTATTTTTTTAAGGAAGTGAAATTATTTTCAATGTTCCTTTCTTTTTGAAATGAGTTGTCTTAGTTCTTTTCAAAATGTGGGGATTTTTAAGAAATTTATTTTTACAGGGGGTGTGGGGGGGAGGGTAGAGGGGGGTGTGTAGTGGGGAGGGGGAAATGGGGGGTGCAATGGGTAGTGGAGGGGTGAATGGTGTGGAGGGGTGTGTTAGGTCTTAGTGGGCATGAATGTAACACCCCCAAATGATAAAGGGTTAAATGGCTAAATGATATGACTCATGTCAACAAGGTGCACCATCCTTTTTGGGAGCCTACCTGATTAGAACTCCACAGTTAAGTGTGGTTGTCCTGGTGTAGTGGTCCGGATGGGTGACCTTCTGGGATGTTTCCGAGGGTGTGTGTGAGTGAGGAAAAAGCACACAGGAAAAGACATATGTTGGCCTATGGGGACTATCATTAGTCAGCTGACCTGTTTGGGCATGTGGGTGGACCCTGGGGTGGGCCCCACATGTTTGCGGGAAAACTGGTGGTACCTGGTGGGTCGGGATCCGACGGCCTTCATAAGGTGGGGTGTTTGTGTAGTCACCGGGGCTCGGTTCTCACATTTGGTATCAGAGTAGGTCGGCTCCTGAGTGGACCTTGTTTTACAGAGTGCCCATTGTTATTTGGGGTTGTCATAGTAGAAGGAGTATAGTTGTCGTAACATGAGGGGTACGGACAATAAGGACGTCATAAACACTTGTCGTTCCGAACCTCGAGTTACCATGGGATGTTCGGGTTTGTCGATGACTTTTGATTCATATGTTTTTTTTGTATTGGGAAATGAAATGAGAGTCGGGCAAGTGACCTCTGTGTGATCACATGGTCTGGAAAGCCATGTGTAGCCGGGGAATTCACCCTAGAATAATCTCTCTGACGGTAGTGTGACAGGCATATGGCCGCCAACCATATGTTTGAGTCACCCATCGGTACTAGTTTCCCCTTGTGGATTGTTTTAGTTCTCCATCTTTTCAAAAGTTGTTTTGAAATACTCAGTTTGGGCTAATGGAATAATTCGGTTGGGTCCTTGGCTAGAGTGTTCACCCATGATGAACCAATGTAGGTTTGGAATGTGGTTATGAGTGACCTCCCCAGTGTTAAACCCTCCAGTTGATCAATTAAAGGAGTCCCATCATGGAATCGTTAACTAGAATCTATCTCATTCCTTTTTCTGTTGAGTAGATTCTCTCGTAGTGTAAGCATGGTGTTGAGTTGGTCATAAGTGGATGATATGGCCATTTTCAAGAATCATGTGTTGGTTGGGACCTGGATAGAGATCCCCCTCCTAGTAATGTTTCCCCTCTGTTGCAGAGGTCATGATCGGTGGCGACTGACAGTTTAGTAGACTCTTTTAATTATAGTATTGGATGTCATGGATCCTTTTTGGGACTTGTGTTTCGATGAATTGTATCTCTCCTTCGGGAGTTCTGAGCTTCTCGATTCTGATCGAAAGTGTTTTCCCCTATGTCTCTTTTGCTGTTGCTCACTGTTCTAAGTGAAAATGGTGATGTATGAGCCTCTTTTAAGTCCCTGTTGCAGAAAAATTCCATGTTGAGGCAAAGGGAGTCTTGGGATGTGTTGAGGGCTATTGGTTCAGCCAGGAATGTGGTGTGGTTACTTGTGGAACTAGAAGGATAAGTTTCATTCGAGGGTTTCAAAAGTATGACTATGAGGTCGGAGATGCTTCAAATACTAAAGCTCCAGCCATAGGTCTCAGAGTGAAGTTGGCGGGTAGTCAGGACCCCCCCTCGAAGGGCGTAATGGCTATTAGTTTAATGTCTGTTTTTATGGTATGGAGCTTCGCTAATAGGATCCCTTGTAATAGGGGATTGGGTGTACGAGAAGCCCCCCCCCCTTTTTATTGTGACGATCTGTGGTAATAGGTCAAGCTAGGATATAGTCAGGTGAACCCCAACAGTGAAAAAGGGCCTTGGTTTAATCTTGGTCCATAGTGTGACATGATTCGTGTTCATCTGAGGGCATGACGTTGGTGATATGATGATAGTGGGTCATTCCCCTCTCCCCCTCATGCTGGTGGATTTTTAGTCTCTGCAGAAATTTTTCTAGTTCAATTAGTTTTTTCAGTCCTAATGTTGGGGAGACCCATTACAGGTCTCGTTGAATTCAGTTGGCTTGTTTCATATGGTGGGGAGTCTGTTCCCCCCACCCCCATGTCAGTATCATAAATTCGTTTTGGGGTTCGTTTCGGTGGTGTTTGAAGTGTTCGTTTTTTTAGGGTAAGTTGCTTGTCATGGGAGTTTGGTGTTCGTTTGGATCGATAAACTGGTGGTGCTTAAACTTTGGGGTGTAAGTGACACTCAAGGAGTTTCTTCTCGGGTCTTGGTCTTGTTGTGGCTTCCCAGGGACAGGAAGCGTTATGGTGGGGAGAATTGTCATGCCCCGAACAATCCATATATTTTTTATTTTTGTTATTATTATTAATGTTATTATTATTATTATCTATATTATTTTATTAAGGATTATTTTTATTTTATTTTATTGTATCTTCTCTTCTCTGTCTTTTATTTTTTTATTTTCCTTTTAATTTTTTGTATCTTTTTTGTTGTTCTTCAACGTGGATGCCCCTTTCTTTCCTTTTTTCATCATCTTCTTCCTGTAGCTACTGTTACACCCTACCACCTATTCCGCCTATGCCTTCGACCTGTGGCAGCGCCCCGCTGCGGCACTCCCTCCGTACTAAGCCGCATCTCAGCCGCCTGCCTTCACCTTCAACCTACTGCAGCACCCCGCTCCGGCACGTCGCCCCTACTCTACAGCACCCCTTGGGGTCCCCCTTGCAGTGGCTCCTGTGACACCCACTCCCTCTTTCTCTTCTCCCTTACAGTGCTCCAACCCTGCAGTTGGGCTCCCTTAGTTGGATCCTGCCTTTCAATGCCTCCGCCTACCCCATGCCTGGCCGACACCACAGCCAGCACCCTGGACGTCGCAGGTCTTATGATGCACCGCGCCCCTCTTTCCCTTCACGCACTGCAAAACAGGCACCCTCCTGCTCACACTGCTCCTCCTTCTTCCTGCACCCCTCGACCCACTCAAGTTTTAGCATCTCCATGGGCCTTGATCCACCTCACAGCATCCCGCCTCCATATGACCTGCACACTGCTCCTACCAATCTCCCCCTGACTGTCGCCACCCCTCTCTGACTATCCTTCTCCCTCACTACACGCCAGCACCCCTTGCCGATTCTCGGTGCTTTAGCTCCCCCTCTTCCTACTCTCCCTCTCCCCTGCCTGCAGCACACCCAACGTGCCTCCATTAGCCCTCCGCCTTGCCACTCGTGCCTAGCAGCCTTGCACCCTGCTCCGACTCCTATTCCAGCCAGCACCCTCTACCTCTGCCCGGCTACCCAACACAGCGCCAGCCAGCACACCACCAGCCTTTTTTCCTCCTTCATGGTCCCTCTTCCTTGGTCTGTGCAGCACCATCGCCTGCACAGACCCTCCTGTCGGATCCTTGTAGTGCACGCACCCGTCATGCCTGGCGCCCTTCCTCCTTGCTTGTCGCGAGCTGGTAGCTCGCAACGCCACACCCTCCTGCACCGCCCGCAAGCGCCTCCTGCTACGGCCTCCCTGCTTACCTCCTTATCACTCGGCTAGGACCCCGCAAACCCTTGAACCGTGTCCAGCCTCCCCTCAGCCTGTGTGTCACTGCTCTGTCCACGCACCCTGCCAGCAGCACCACACACCCATGCTCGTACCTTGAAGTCATTGTCCGACCGGCCTCTGGCACTGTCTCCCCCATCCGAGCTCTTACCATGCACATGCATTCCCTCACTACTGGTTGGCACCCATTTCCTCCTGTCGGGGCACTGCCCTGTTCTTTTTGGCCACATGCACCTCTGGCTGAGCCTCATTTCGGCCACCACGCACCCATCATGCCTCCTTCAAGACTCCAAGTAGCTCCAACTAGCAAGTTTCATCCGGTCATAGGACTTTCGTCCTATGACAAGCCCTCCAGTCAGCCACACACCCTTCCCAACCATGTTCCCCCTCTATAAGTTACTTTTTTAGGGCCCTGCAACCCCTCACCGGTCCTCTGGGGTGGAACGACTAGCTTTGTCGACTCCCGTGTCACCGCTGTTCACGTGACTAGCCGTGGGCCTGATTCACAACTGGGTGCGCGACGGATGCTTCCACCAAAGGCGAGCGGTTTGAGTTCACCCCATTTCTCCGGCTCCATTGCTGAGGTATGTTTTGTGCTATTTATTCATTTTTATCTTTTGAAATCTATTCATATGGGTTTTTATTGTTTTATGATTGCTAAGACGTGTTTTCAGAGAAATTCAGTGATAACACAGTTAACCGGTTGCGCATGCTTGTTCGTGAGTGTGAGACGTGCCACATCATCATAACCGAGCTGCATGTCCAGGTAGGTCTCCCACTGCACTCACCATTATATTTAGAATTTATTAATTTCTTGATGTTTTATTAATTTTAATGAATATGAAATAATATAAAATAATTAATTTTTATATTATTATTTGGTGTAAAAAGAGCCGTTTATTTTATAGACGACACTTGAAAGATTTTCTTGACGAACAGACACCCAGTAGTGAAAGAATGACCATTTGTATTTTAAACATAATTACCGTAATTTAAAATGTAGTTTTTGTTTAAAAGATAAATGATTTCTTCTGAACAAGTGTTTTGGGTTTTTTTGAGAAATGAGGTTTTTCATTAATGTTGGTGAAGGCCCGTTTGACACTTTAATAAAATAATTTTTTTTGGAAAAACTCACTTTGTGGTTAGTAAGTGGTGATCTTCGGTGTGCGTTGATTGCGTGATTTGTGTGTGATATTTGTGCATTGTGACTGATTGATTTATATTGTGGACACACCCCTTTTTATTGTATGTGTTGACATGGGAGCCTGGCATAGTGAGTGAATCTTCTGAGAATGATTGTTGCACTAGTTTATATTACGCACTGGCTAGTGGCCCCATAGTAGGGGAGTACTGAGTTATTACTGCTATGGGGATTGGGCCCCTTGGATAGGCCATGTAGGGCTATAGCGAGCGTTTGGGCAGTATAATTTCGTCGAGTTAGGGAATGCCTTCATGATGAGTCACATGTATAGAACGTTCTGGATTTTTCATGATCTCCTAGGTTCGACCCATGTTTCCTTTAGTGATTATTTGTAAGTGGTAGACGATTGAGAGGTGTACCTAGGTTGTTGGCCCCTATGTGCCACTCTTTCCATTTCCCTTGGTGTGTGTTGTGTATTATGTTTTATTTTTCCTTTTTCGATAATGACCGACATTTGGATTTCTAAATGGTTCTCGAAAAATGTTTTAAAAATAAATATACTTATTCATTTCAAACGTTAAACTTGTTTTTAAATTAAAAAGGCAAATGGACTGATACTTGATTGGAAATGAAAGTGTCTGTGCAAACCAATATTTTATATAATTTAGTTCACACAAAATATTGGTAAATTATTTATTTAAAGGTAGTCTATTGGGAACGGTTTGTTGGGAACCCCTACTGAGTGTTAATAATCATACTTATAGTTTTTCCTATTTTTATCTTTTCTTCAGGTTTGGTTCGAGCTTGCTTTCCATGGGCGTGAGTTGGTTGTGGACTGGTGAGGGACTCTCAGAGTCGCAAGGAGTTCTGGTTGAGACAAGGTTAGTGTGTTTTGTTAGTCATTATTTCTTTTCAGGGTCATTTATTTATTTTGTGTTTTTCTACTTTTCTGTTTCTTTATTCATTTTTATTGGTAAAAATCATTCCCACTTGTCCTCGAATGATTCCTTGGTTCTTGTAGCCAGCCTAGGAGGATCCGGAATGCCTCTCGGGTCATGTCACGGACCGGCTCTGTTGATCAGTTCAGGGTCGAACCGGGTTGGTTCGTGACAATGAAAGGGGGTGGTGCAGGGGGGTGTTGGTGCATGGGCATGTGGTGATGCGGAAGGGGGTTGGGTTGTGTGAAAGGGAGGGAGAGAAGGTGTGTAGTGTGGAGGTGGAAGGGGGAAGGGGGTGAAAGGGGGTGTGAATGGGGGATAAGGTAGGGGTGTTAGGGGTGTGCTTTGGGGAGGGGGTAGGGGTGCAAGTGGCAAGGGAGTGGTGCAAGGGGGAGAGGGGTGCAAGGGGCAGGGGTGTAGGTGGGGTGAAATGGGTGCGATGGGTGGGGGTAGGAGGGAGGAGGTTTCCATGAGGGAGTGTCCTTGAGGGGGTCTAGGTGGGGGAAGTTATATAGGGTTGAAACCTTTTTATGAACTCAAACTAGCTTAATACACCACATAATAATAGTGGGCACAAATTGAATACATGGATCCATTCGATCAAACTAACATTATTTTATCTATCTAATTACTATATATGACCAATAACCATGTTTCTTTGAATGAAATTGAATTGTTGTGATGTCTTCACTATGTATTACAAGCCATGCCATGTAAACTATTCATTGAGGTGTTGGTGGGATCTAATAGACACAATATTTCAACCATGACCTCACCTTCCATAATACACCATTGCGTGGAACATATAAGAACCATGTGAACCCACAATGAATTCCCACAATGAATGATATAATATACCAAACCTTCGATTTGTCTTGCTGAAAATGATGGCCATCTAAAACAGTTTATCATTACTTTTGATTGTTCAAGGAAAATGATAGCGTCTTTAATTATATTACATTACAAAATGATGTTGAATAGCTTCAATATTCTGCCTCACACCTAATTGATGATATTGGCTAAGAATAACTAATAGTAATTCCCCATTAGCATCACATTTAACCAAATATTACCTTTAAAAATGATAGCCTTCATTATTCTATGCATGGTAAACTAATCAGGATAAGCTACTCAAGGTCCTAAATCTGAGTCTCAAATAAATAGATTCAGAAGTTGTATGTATCATAGAAATTTAAATGATGTTTACAATGTTCCACATGATGTGTGACCATGCATGGACACCTGGGAATGTCCTCATCTAGAATTGGCACTATAATCCATGTGAAATTTCATGGAATTTACATGTGGAACAAAGAGTATCTTATCTTCCTAGGGGTATTCTTTTTTACACCAATAAATGCTTGTGTATTCTCGCATATGCTTGTGCACTCGATGTACATAGATTTTCGAGCCACGTAAAAATACATGACATATCCCCTAGGGTATAATTAATTTCTATCCACATGGTGTTATTAGTAAACATGTACCCATTCATAAATTTATTCTTACATTTAGTGATACTTTTTCAATGAATTCAAATTTAAATTTTTTGTAAATTTTTCTTCTTACTCATGTTTTATCCACTTTTATTCCAATAGTATGCTGAATTTTTTTTCAATATATTATGTATAATAAATATTTATGAAGGGTTTTCATCCATCATACAAGGTGATAGGGTGGAATAACACTCGATTTGGGAGAAATACACTATCCTGAAGGATTGGAGAACTAGTATATTTTCAAGAAGTGGGTAATTTTTATTTTGTTTCACTTAATATTTTCTTTTACGTGTATTAAATATGAGTTGGGACTCATTTTTATATTTCTTGTAGGATTATTGACAAGTGGATGATTTAATTAATTTGAGTAGTGGATGATTTATTTAGACCATTAGTACATGTTTTTTTAGAAGTACTTTTTTTTCATCGAGCAGTGGGTTATTTATTAGATCAATGGATTATCACCATGTGAATCCACCTGCGAGAATAACTATAGAGGGGGGGGGGGTCTATCTAGGGGGGATCACTACACGGTGGTTTTCCATGAGGCTCAATTATAAATACATTTCTTTGAATTAGAAACATTTTGGGGCTAACAGATCTTACATATTTCATCTATAACCGATGTAATGGGGACTATTGTGCCATGAGTTTTGGTAGAATCCACATTGCTTCCATTATCAATAGGTGCATGGATAGTACCCACTTCCTTCTTGAATTTTTCACTGACCTGAATAGCCTTGATAGTTCCACTAGTGTTGGTGTACTTATGGAAAGAAGGATTACATACATGAGGTACTTGGGGGGTGAAACTGTAGGCTATCCACACATGTGATCTGATGCCAAATTAAGAGGTAGTCACCCAAGGCACGCATCGATCATAATAAGTGGTATCTATTAATGTTTTTTATCTCTTAGGGAAAAAGTTATGGGTAGGAATCCAGAATCCCTTTCCCCTTCCCCAATTATTTATATAAATTTTATAATAATAATATTTTTTTGTTATCCATTCTTTTTGATGCAACTTTTAACCAATATATCTATTGATACTCTATTTGTCACATCATGGCCAAAACAATGAGATAAACGATTCACGACCAATATATGATACCTATATATACTAAATGGAATGTGCCTTGATCCGTATTAGGTAATGTATCTTGTGTTTTATATAATAATATTCACATTGATCATTTATTTTATAATTTTCATAAGTGGATGGATAATCAATACAATTTTTCTATGTAGATCACAATGGAGTGATCAATTTATCTATCCAATGATTTTTATAAGGGGAAATATGTAGTTTTTTATCTTCGTAATACTGGTGATGGGGTTTAGGTGTAATAAATTGAATGATACTGGGGTTGGTATCCACTCAAATATGATGACTTCTAGGGTGGAATGGATCCCCTACATCATTTTTTAGACAGTGTAAGTATCAAACCATACACACCAAGTGTGAAATTCCCCACTCTATGGTGTCTTAATCCCCCAATCTAAGAAATCTAGTGGGGTATATATCCTCTACATGGGTCAGTATCCCCTTGAATGTTGTTAATCCATCAGAGATGAATGGTTACCCCACCACTTATCTGTAGTGTTTACATGGATTGTCGAATTGGGGTAGTTTAAAGGCAGGATCAATCATATTGTATTAATTGCATAGAGGATATTGTATTACCAGAACTGGATAGCTCACTTCAATGGTGAGAAAATTACCATCCATGGATTTTGGTGACAGAATAGTATTTCTCAAGGCTATGTGGTGTGGGTTTCATTGATTATAAGGAATTATTGGGTGTATCATTGTTAACTAGGTGATGTGACATAAACTTTTCTATCGAATTTAGGTTCTATAGACTCATTAGTGTTTCTATATTCTATTTTTTATCAAATGTTATAACATTAGAGGAATAGAGTTGATATAATAAGGAATTCCTTGTGTACCCACTACTTTTAGTAATTCATAATGTATAGATTATTCCTGTTTTCCTTTCAATAAAACACTCCTGAGTACTTAGATATTTGAGCTGACGTGTCACATTATGTTACCTTTATGGTTTAAAGGATTACTATTTGGTATATTTATACTCGACCATCCAAAGTAATTATGCCCATATGTGTTTTGATTGAGTAGAAGATTCATGAGTTGGGAGATAGCTCGAATAGACATAGAGTTGGGGTGGCCAGTTCAGAGAAAATGCTCTGGGATTCTTGGAGATTCATTATGGAGCATGGGGATTTATGATAGTGTGGGTCAATAATAATGATAAAGA
Organism: Viscum album; assembly: GCA_963277665.1. Classification (NCBI taxonomy): domain Eukaryota; kingdom Viridiplantae; phylum Streptophyta; class Magnoliopsida; order Santalales; family Viscaceae; genus Viscum; species Viscum album. The sequence continues at coordinate 1,425,215,938 of OY728151.1, forward strand.
GTGATCCAATAGTTTGTTAAATTTGGAGTATCTTCTCAGTACTTTATGTTCTATAGATTTTTTATATGTCTTGTTTTCCTTGTATTTATCTCATGGGATATATTTGTGTCTTTTGTCTCTTGAATATATAACATACAATTCAGTTGAATTTATATATTCTAATGATATTTTGTATTTATCATGTGTACTATAGATGTGTATTTTGTAGGTTTTTATTGGTGAAGGCCTCCAATACAATGATCCCCACTGTTAAAGCATCCTTTCCTGCTTTCCACGATTCAACTAAGCTGTTAGTATCACTGCTATTATTACCACCACCCATTTCCATACTTTGATCATCCCTATTCCTTGTATAATCCTTCTTAAATCCATAAAAATCACTTTTAACAATGGAATTATCTCTAGATATAACCTTGGATTTTACCATAATATTGTGGTTATTTTTAACTTCCTCTGATAATGAAATAAAGGTAGACTGCACATATTTATACCTATTTTCATCCCAAATAGAGGTATTTTTAATAGGTGAATAAAAATTTATAATTCTAAGGTAATTCATCCCCGTGTTGGTATTATAACTCATAAATATTTTCTTTTATAAGTCAATATGGTCATCTCCTCCACTATATTATAATTAATATCTGGTTAAGATGGAGACTCTTAGGGATGTTTATGATTGATGACCAAAAGTAATTTCTAGGATGGGAGATTTGGTTTTTATATTCATATGACCCCATGTGTTTGGAAAGCCAACCATGAAGGACGTGTAATGGGAAGCACACATAAAAGAGAGTCTTCTTCTGGATGATACAAGTAATGAATTTTATAGCTTCACATGCATTGGGAGTAGTAGGATTATTCTCTAACTATTCTCTAGAATCTCTTCTATGATTAGGTCACCCAGCCACACCAACATGTGTTCATCCAAAAATTATATCATCCCCCTACAAATAATAATTGTAATACATACTTATAACCTGACCATGGGATCCTTGAGATTCATGTTTTATCCCAACAACTACCATCTATTCTCTTATAGTATTTTATGAAATGAGTTCTCCATGACTTGTTAAATATACTTTGGATAATGAAATAACTTCCATGTATGTATGTACATTGATTCATTCTGAAAATACCCAAAACATTTCATGAAATGGATGTCCATAATCCATATTTTTTTTGTCACTCTCACATAGGTCAAGTGTTGTGACACCCTTGTGATCATTGGATTCTCCCCCTTGTCATCGCAGATGTCCTTATCCAGTTGAAGAACATCATAAATCTCTCCCTAGATATAGGTTCTCATTAAGTGGTTAAGGTACCATATACAATTGATGACCTCCCAATGATGTAGGATTTATTTGTTGGTCTTTGATTTCCAATTTCTTAGTAGCTCTATAATGAGTTTGTGATTATTGTAGACATTGAATTTTGATCACCATGTTGGCTCATAGATCCCAACACACTATATATCCAACTAAAATTCATGACAAGACAAACATACCCAGTATTCCTTGGACCCTATCATCTCGAAGTTTTTATAATGATGAAGGTCCTAGTAATATGTCATCAATCATTAAATTTAAAAGTTGAAATAGATTAGTTTTGAAATGAGGGGGTGTAGGGTGGGGGTGTCTATCTAGGAAGGAGAAGATGGGGTGAAAGGGGGTGTGTCCAGGAGGGGAGGGGTGTCTAAGATGTGGGCGCTGTCCATGGGGTCTGTTAGGGAGAGGGGGTCTGTCCAGGAAGGAGGAGGGGTTGTCCAAGGGATGTCCAAGAGGGTGGGAGACTGTCTTGGGGGGAGGGAATGGGTCTATCAGGGAGGGGGTTATTCTAGGGGGTGGGGTCTGTCTGAGGGTTGTGTAGAGAGGTCTATACTGGGAGGGTTAGGGGTTGTCTAGGAACGAGTTTGGACTGTATAGGGGGATGGGGGATGTCCAGGGGTGTTTAGGAGGGATGTAGGCTATCCATGGAGGAGGGGTAGGGGTCTGTCTAGGGGGTGGGGTCTATCCGAGGGTGGGGTATTTCCAAGGGGGGACTTTCTGGGGCTGTAGGGGGTCTGTCTAGGGAGGGGTGGCTGTGGGTCTTTCCTGGAAGGAGAAGGTGTCTTCTTGAATATTTCCATTAAAACTAAATCATTTTCAATGTGGTTTCTTATTATTTAATGTTATATAATGAGGAATAGAGTTATGTGAATCTGATGTTGATTTTGTTTGTTTTTCGTTACTTCAATGAGAATATCCAGGTTGAGTGAAAAACATAATAAGATGCTTAGATCATTAAAAAGAATAAAATAGTGTCATATCGTCATAGGGGAGTACTTAATTTGATTTTTTTACTTATTTAGAACAATTAAATAATGCTTACACTTATTGGAACTCTATTTAAATTCTTGATATTAGGATGTTATGATTGTTGAGTGTTTGTGCTTAAACTGTTGAATAATTTTCATGTTGACATTATTAAATTGAATCATTTTATGATGGTTGTTTCAAATATTCTGGATTATGGTAAAACATGTTGAGTTTTGAGTTTTAATGTATTATGATGTTTATTGTGTAATTTATATTTCATGATTTTTTGTTGAAAATATGTTAAATATTAATTAATGATGGTAGAGTGGTAATATGAAAAACATTTTCATGGTGATTTTAATGTAAATTTTTCACTATTTTTGTCTCTTATCTAGCTAAAAATAGTTTCTTTACATGATGTTCTATGTGTTTGACTAGAAATCATTTTTGGATTTCAGTGAATTAAGGAATGTGCACACTATAAATCATTTTTTACCAGTAGTTTTTTTATATCATTGGAAAATTTATTTTATGGGTCCCTCAGTATATTAGGGTGATTTCCATTAGGAGGTGTCTAGGAGGGGGTGTCAAGGGGGGTGTTTGGGAGGGGGTGTCCAGGATGGGGGTCCTATCAAGGGGGAGGGGCTATCTATGGGGGTGTCCAGGAGCGAGGGGGTTGTCTTGGGGGTGTCTAGGAGGGGGTGTCCAGCGGGGTGTAGGGGGAGGGGGCTGTCCAGAAGGGATGGGGAGCTATCCAGGGGGTGTCCAGAAGTGGGTCCATTCTAGGGGAGGGTGTTTTCTAGGAGGGGGGGGTGTCGAAGAGGGGGGGATGTGTTGTCCATAGGGGTGTCCCGGAGGGATATGGGCTATCCAGGGGGTGCAAGGTGGGTCTGAAGGGGGAGGGGGCTATCTAGGAGGGGGTATTGTTAATAAGGTGTCCAAGAGGGATGGGGGATATCTAGGTGGTGCAAGGGGGTTCTATAGGTCTAGGGGGATACCCAGGAGGGGTTGTATAGAAGGGGTTGTCTAGGAGGGGTATGTGAAGGGGGGGATGTCCTTGAGGGGGGGGGGGTCCTAGAGGGAGGGACTGTGCAATGGGTGTCCTAGAGTGGGGGTGTGGTCCAGGGGGTGTCTAAGGGGGATGGGGGGATTTCTAGGGTTGAAAGGGTTCTATAGGGGGGTTCTCCTAGAGGGTGGGGATCTAGGATGGAGGTAGGGTTTTCCGTGGGGTGTTTTGGAGGTGGGGGTGGTGTCTATGTGGGATGGGGGCTAAATAGGGGGTGCAAGGGCGGTCTGCAGGTGGAGGTGGTTGTCCAAGATGGAGGGGATGTATTGGAGGAGCAATGTGATCTTTTATGGGAAGGGGTTGTCTAGGGGTGTTATCGAGGAGGTAGGGGGATGCCCATGGGGGGTCCAGGAGGTGGTGTTTTTAGGGGGTGTCATGGAGGGATGGGGGATATCTAGGGGTGAAAGGGGGGTTTGAAGGGGGATGGGGTTGTGTAGGGGGTGGTCAGGGGGTCTATCTAGGGGGGGACTATCAGGGAGGGGGGTTTTGTTTGAGGGTTTTTTTAATAGGGAAAGGATATACCCATGGTTTTGAAATGTGGGTATAAATTTATAGCCCAGTTCCAAACTGTGGCTATAGCCCAAGTGGGGTTTAACCTATAGCCACAGTTTAAACCATGGATATAGGTTTTTCCTTATAGACATGCTAATACCATCCATAGTTCATTAAACTATGTCTATAACCTCTAGACACGTTTTTTGGTCTTTTATCCACGGTTTGGAACAATGGATTTTGCCTAAATTTCTTGTAGTTCATTCATCGGTCATCAATTATGAATGAGTTTCAATGGCATGGATCATCAGTTAATAATGAACTTCCATGTGGTTAAACATATATCATTCATGATAAATATCCATGGATCATCTATTAGACCTCTATAAATCATCCATGTTTTTGATATATGGATAAATATTGTGGTCTTATTTTTGTGAAAATAAACATACATTAATGACTTATTGAATATCAACGTACTAGTTCTCTCTAATGATGAAGGATTTTTTTTTTCATTATCTAGATTCTAATGGAAGATACATACTTCTTCAACTTGCATTCATGTGAACCTAATAATGAATGAATGAGAGGGCTTATATTATTTCACTACATGAGGAATATGGAAAATTAATGTGATATAATAATGTTGCAGTAAAAATATGTTCGAATAAATAATATAACACTCTGGCCTTTAGCTATTAAAATGTGTATGTAATTAATGCATGGTAATAGATATTTATAAGCCAAGGGATAATATTTTCAAATGTGATGATGCACGTATATTATGATTATAGTGAATAGTATCCTGATACATGAATCATGATACATGTAGTATTCAATTGTGTAACTATTTTATTATATTAAATAATAAATAATATCCATAATAATTGAGGAAATAAATCAGGATTTTAATCTAAATTAAATGGAGGAAAAATACATGATCTCAATGATAATAATTAATGATAATTTATTTACACAATATTTTTTGTTCATATATTGAATGTAGTTGAAAATTATTAATATTATCAGATAATTTTATATCTGTTATGCTACACTATATTTTTCTATGCACATGTGGTGAGGAAAAATTAGAACATATTATGTGTGCATGCTCTCATGGATGAAGTTTTCTATCATATTTGGTGAGATGAAGGTTGGTTATTAATTATTTAATTTATCATGTTCTAACTATAAATGTAATTCTAGAAGAATATTTTATATTTTATGTATAATAATACTGATTTACATTATATATTAAATTCATTCACGAATGAAGAAATAATTATTGATGAACTGGTGGTCATGTTAGAAAAAATTCCATTTCATAGAGTGGATAATTTTTTCTCAAAACATAAACACAAATTTCTGGTGTGATTAATCACCAAAGATAGATTTTGATAACAAGACTTGTGGGATGGAATAATGTTGAACATAGAAAAAATGAGGCTTAGTCATTACGTTTGAAACATATAAAATTCTTGTGTTTTTTTAGGTTTTATTAATTTTTTTGATACTGCTAAAAGAGATGGGTTCCAAGAGGTGATCATCAATATAACAGGTCACAAGTTCTACTTTCTTAAAAATAGTAATTAGTAATAGAAATTACCACTGATTCACCCCCTGTTTGTGGTTGATCCATGGTATTCATGATTTATCAGATCTAGGATCACTTGAGATTTTAATCTTTTTAGTTTTATCATGGAAAGATACATCTCTTTGAATAACATATCTGTTTATAAATATAATGTACATAAACCTAATAGTTGAATTAATTTTGTACTACCTAATCTGATATCCCATGGATTTGAAGTTAGTGATTCAATCCTTATGTATTATCCTCTTATTGTATGAGTTGATACGATGATATTTCATGAATTTGGTATCATGAGATTGATGGAAATGCCATAAATTTTACACAATTTCCTTTATTTGAAAAAATTCTACAATAATGTAATGGGACACAATACCGTAAAATAAATATGGACTATTTAAAAAAATTATGAACAACAATTCAAGATCGAGAAGGCATAACTGAATATTTTGGTGGGGGAATTGAATATTTTAGGATTGATAAAAATGAGAATTTGGTTGATTACTTAACTATTTTGAGAGAGGTATTCATTAATATCAAACTATTTTGGGATAAATTTATTGATGATACTCTAATAAAAATGTTAATATGAAATTTTAATAGAGATTTTACCCTACGATCTAAACTTTGTAATAAATACATTACATGGATCTTGATGAATTACATAACACACATACTAAATATAAAATGAGAAAATTTTTATTTTCACGAAGATGGATAAACGAGAAAAATATTTTAAACCTATAAAAAAGATAAATATCAAAGAGTGATAAGATGATTCATCATGTAACTCAAATGGGGATGATGAAAATGAAGAGAATCAAAAAAAACATAGTGTTATTATATATAAAAACATAATGAGGACAAAATGAAAATATAAATGAAAAATTAAAATAAAATGGTTCCATTGTGGAGGAGTTAGAAACATTAGTGATGATTTTCTAAGAAATAAGAAAAAAAATTGTATTTAACTATGGTGAAGGTGAAGAGAAATTTAATCAAACAACTGGAGGAAAATTTAATAATGTTCATATTAAATTTGATTATGATACAAAAATTATATTAAACGGAATAAAAGGATTATGTTAATAAAAGAGAAGGAATATATCTCTTCCTAAAGAAATAACTTTTTAGAGGATAATGTTTTAAGGGATGAAAAAATTATAGTTTATATTGTTTGAAAAAAGAGTTGTACAATATGTGATGATGATGAAGAAGAAAGGGAATACAATATAGTTCTCACGTTGAATACATAGGTTGATGTATTTCTTCACATAAATTCTCATAACAAAAAAGAGAATAAAAATCATAATAAAAATATAAAAAAATTAAATATAGTTGAAAATGAGTTTCATGATAAATAATTGGAGTTTGATTATGAGGTTAAATTTAACAAAGTTAAATTGGATAAGTAATAAAAAATTATTTAAAAATAAATGAAAAATACTTTTTATTATGAAGATAATATTAGTGAGGTAGAATCATGTTGTCGAAAAACATAAAATACCCATAGGGAAATGAAATAAATTTTTTAAAATGTTGTTGAAGTCAAATTTTATTTATTAAAAAAATATTTATAGACCTTGTACTAAATCATAGGTAAAATATAAACATTAATTTTTTGTAATACCAAATATTTTTCAGATAATATTAATGGTTATAACTACCAAAATATTGAAAAAATTGTGGGAAATTTTATTTATAAGAATATTTATATATCAATGGTTAATGAGAGTAGTCCGAGTTAGAATTATCTTATAAAAACTAAGAAAAGGGAGGATAAATCTATGGTAAAAAATCGATAGAAGATTTTTAAGGACAAACTCAATAACATCATTATAATAAATAGTTTGAAAGTTATTCATTTATGTTTTAGAGCCTATAGAAATAAATTCTATTTTTATTTGTACAATATATCACTATAATGGAATCAATGTATGTCGGGATTGATGTTGAAATGATTTGAATTCCTAGTTAATATATCTATATTCCTGAAATTTGAATAGTAAAATCCAATAAACAAACCTATTCACAATTTATTTTTGTATCTTGAAGTGTTCAATAGTTGGTGTGAAAAATCAGGCCCCTCAGATTAGAGTTTATTTCTTTTGTTCAAGGGAAAAATGGATTCAAAAAGAGGATAATCCAAAATTTAGTGGTGGGATAGTAAAATAATAGATTATTAAAATGGAACTAAAATTCAAAAATATGAGAAATACATGATTTCTTGGTAGTGGATACTCATCATACATGACCTGAGTTAAAAATCTTTTAAAATTTACTAATGAACATTATAATGGGGTAGTAACATGTTGAAATGAATGTTCGTCAAAAATAATATGAGTTGGATTAACTTTTATTAAGGCCAATTGGATAATCTCAGAAGAATTTTTAATTGATTTGAATGTGATATTCCCTAAAACCTTGTGTATATATATAAATGTTAAATACATGAAATTTTGTGTTGCATGAAAATTATGATTGTGTTGGATCAATATATTGGTCCATCTAACTTGCATTAAAAATGATATAATGGAATAATTTATTTTTTTCCCTTTTGGATATCATTTTTATACCATTTTATGAGATAAAACATTTTATAGGAACGAAATTCATGTAAATGATACATCATCTGACCATGTAATTCAATAATGTGTTTCTTTACATGAATACATGAGCGTACAATCATGGAGCATCCTTGATTTCCTTCATAATTTCTTCTATGTGATGGTAGTAAAGGGTTAATATAATTTATTATTTTTTGATCCTATCAAAACATATTTCTCTAATAATAACTTTTCCTTTTCATGTCTAGATGCTATCACATTATGGGATAAATTATAATCCTACATGTAACACATGTGATTTATTCTATTCATGAATACAATATGAAGGTTGTATTGTTTTTCACTTTAGTGATCTTTATCGAACCCATATTATATAGTATGAATACGTTGTAGAATATTTTTTTTATTTAATGTAAATTTGATTTGTTATATTTCAAAATTTTATCATTTTAAAATGTATCATATTACCCTGAATGGTGGATACTTGTAAAAGAATATGTAGTCATGTCTAATACTTCTAATTATTATTATTAAAATATATCAAAACCATTCAATGGCATTAATGTGATCCACATTTAGTTTTATGAAATAAATTATGAAGTAATGATGAAATCATAAAAATATAGCAATATTTTTATTTTTTAAAATTAAATATAATAATTGGTTTACCGTTACGTAGCTAGGATATTTTGAAGTAATAAATTCCTTACCCTTACATAGAATAGGTTCATAAAGGTCATATCACATTAATCCTATGTATATGTGTCTATGTATGGGTCATCTAAACTTACTATTTTTTATGTAAGCATTTGATATATTATTTTTTTTAAAAGGGTTATGTAAAGGTAACTAGATTAATATTACCCTTAATCAATGAAATTTAATATATTTAATTCCATTATTCATAAGGTTTTAGTAAGAATAACCTCTTGAATACCTTTATGAAAATGGTTCTCATAAAACTAGTTCCCTTATTCAGGGGATCTACTTCGTTATATAAAGATAAATCATGATTTTCTCTTACATTAAACATTCATATTAAGGAAATCACTTTAGTAAAATAATCTACCTAAAGATAATCTTCATATTACCTTTTTGTAACATTTTATAATTCATTTTAGTAATTTTATGTACTAAATCACCACTAACCAAGGGATTTCATATGTTATGTGTAAGGGTATAGGTTTTAACACTTACATTGTAATACCACTTCGTATAAGGGTAATCAGAGATTTTGTAAAACTTTTTAAAAAATTTAACCATATACAATGGTTTTAATGTTTTTCAAAGGGTTATAAGTCATTATAAATGGTATTTTTTGGTATTTTAATTTATTATAAGGTTACGATTTAATTAATTATAAATTTTTATAATTATTTAAATGTTCATGGAATTTTTTTTACCAAAATATTAAATGTTAATATTTGTAATACCTTTTAGCCACATTATTTTGAATGTCTAGTAATGTATAAATAAAAGTGTTCACTTAAAATTACAAATTGAAAAATTTTATAAATGAATATAAATTATAAAATAAGTCCAAAATATAAAATTTTAAAATTTTAATTTGTAATTACTAATAATTAATTATTTTGAATTGTTCAAACATAAATGGGTCCATAGTTGGATATTATTTAATCCAAATCAAATGTTTTTTCATCATTTATATGATCTAGGATTATATAATGAAGAATTATATGACATTTATTTGATATTAAATTTTTTCCTAATAGAAACTGAAATAAATATTTTTTATAGTTCATTAAATTTCGTATATTTTAAATGGAAATTTCATAAAATGATAAATTTTATAGAGTTCGTATTAGAATGAATATATAATTTTGATATTAATTATTATGTAATTTAAAAAAATATAAGGCAAAAAATTAGAAATTTGTATAATTAGCTTCTATAATTGATTTCATCATAAATAATTATCTCATGTTTAATTATGTGAATTTATTAATTTTATAAGTTATCAATTAGTTGATGCATAGTTTTAATTTTTTAATATGATGAATCTCATATGGTATATTTTAAATGTAATTTTTATTCTAGATAGATCTCTTCATTTCATGACAATTATGATAATGAATTTATTTTCTCATCTACCATAATAGTAGTTTGTAGCTAAAATTATGGAAGTTAATTTATTTTTTGATTAATTTTTTTATATTATATTTCAGTGTTATGATGAATTATATTATCTCTTGATTATCTCTCGGTAGAGGTACTTGGGGTCAGACTACCTACCTACCTAAATGATTGTTCCATATATAGGCTGGTGAATTGGGTTGGTTATCTGTCTCTCTAGACATATTCATATAACTATTTTTAAAATCATATAAATATATGAATTTACATGATGTTTTATTATATCTTTTCGATATAAAGAATCAAGAAATGTATGAATATGTTTGACTAAATTTTATTTAAGATACTAAAACTTGTGAGTTGAGAAAATATTTACACATTAATATATTTGGACATTTGGATAATGCGGTGGAAATTAGATTCCCAACTAAATTAAAAAAATCTTGCATGCATACAATGGAATAACATTAGATAATATGGTGATTTTAAAATCCACTAAAACTACTATCTATGATATTATTTCCAAAAAATAACATTCCATGATAGTGTTCAACCAACTATGTATGAAATTCCATAGGTGGATGCCCATGGATTATATTGTCAAAGGCATGAAAGGATCGATGACACTGAATCATCATTTTGTAGGTCATGTTAAATCACGATACCCTTGGATTTTCCTTTGATATCCTATTATTAGATTCTTTTTATGAAGAAATGTTTTAGGGTACCATAATTAGACTAGGTTATAGGATTTATATATTTTATTATTTTGATAATAAGCATTTGGAAAAGTATTTTTCCATCCAATTTACCAAGATCCAAAACTATTATGATTGGGATGATACTCTATATATAAAACTATGTGGTGTGAGAACATACATATCAGACTCATTGATTAGTGAAATTTATATCTCTTCTAAGTAATGGATATGATTACCATTAAAAGGGGTCATCATTTTATTGGGCGATCATCTAAAATATGTCTTATTGATTGTTAATAATATATGATACTCATCTGATAACATCTTCTATTGTTGATAATATCGTAATCAACAAGATAAATTTTGTGATTAATCCTTGAGAATGATAAGATTGAAGAAAATTAATCCTAATAAAAGTAAAAAAAATAATTTAACAAGATTAGTGATTTATGAAAAATTATTACGGGAAATTGTATATGATAAAGCAGTATCTTCCTTAGTAACCATGTATCAAAATTGATATAAAAGTGAATTTGGATGCTTCTATAAACATAAAGAAGTTACTTTATTAGGTTAAACCCATTATATACAAAATTAAAAATTAATTATTAGTCCCACTTATGTACTCAATCATGCTATGTACATAAACGGTTTTAGTCTCTTATACTCAATATCATTGGCTACATAAAATAGAGTTCAATATGAATGAATATGATAAATAAATTTGTAGGACTAATGGTTTACTTATATATATATTTTATATTGAATTATATTCTATTATTTTGATATATTTATGATATCAAGTATATAATTTACAAAGTGTAGTAAAAATACAACAGGTCAGAAAATGAAAACAAAATTGAAACCTGAATTTTTTTCAAGTGGTAGAGAAATGGAATTACCTCATTGAAAAATTGGATTCTTCAAGAATTTATAAACACATCATCATATGTGTATTTATTTTCATATTTTTCTCATGAGAATTTAATTTAATCAATAGTTGTATAAATGAAATGAGATGAGTGTTTATAAAAAACATGGTTTATGATTTGTTTAATTCTATAACATACATTAACGAGAGACTAAAAATGTACTGTTATGATTAGGGAATTGATTTTATTTTCATATATGGAATGTTTTAGATGATATTAATGAATTTGGAAATTATTTACTCTATGTTATTAAGGTTTTGATAATAGGAAAAACAACTAGACATATTATTTCTTATTCTAGAGTAAATAACAGACATAAAAATTAGAAAATTGATTAAATCAAAATTTAAAAAGATGGTCGAAATGTTCAACAATGATTCTTTAAGAAGATAATCAATGTCATTAAAATATATGGCTCTATAAAAGGAATAGTGATAATTCAATATCATTGGATTATCCATGATATAACTGAAATTGTATTTGAAATTCTATAGAATTCCCCTTTAAGGCATAACTATTAATGAAATTAATTTTGAAAGGAATGTTATACTAAAATTAATTTTTTATTGAAGTCTTTTTTTCTTACTAAAAAATTGTCAAGGAAAATACAATACTATATAGGAAATATTTAATTTGTATTATATTGCTACTAAAATGAATGTAATGTTATTTATTAACAAAAAAGGGTTTCTGTATCATAGAAATATATCATGAAGAGAATATAATTTCTAAGAGGATAGTGGGGGTATGTTTGGGATAAATTATGTTAACAGTTAAAAAATAATGAATTACACAAATATATGTTAAAATTGAATTTTACATAATTTCCTAATAGAGTTAGAATGTATTAGTAATAATTAATGTAATTAATTACACTATTTCAAAGAAATATTTCATATAATAGGGTACTGAGGATGATAATGATGAACTTTGAAAGAGACCTAAGTAAAAATATAGAAACATACAATGAAACATCTTATATTGTGAATTTTATATATTTTTTTAATTTGATCAATAAGTTGGATAGTTGTAAATATAATTTTTAAGACTCATAACTATTCAAACTGTATTACTTTATAGATATATCTCACTAAAAGGATTAGTAAGACATATTTATCAAATAGTCACATAGGGATGTGATATAAATTACACATGATGTAATGTGTTAACAAAACCATTGAAGTGAATTAGGAATATGTATGACAAGGAATTCTATAATATATGATATAAAAAATTGGTTCTTATGTTGTTTTTATTATATATTTTTAAATAGTCTCAAAATATTAAAATGTATCATTTAAGTGGACACTACCATTTGGTACTTAATTAAAATTTCTTATATAAAGGTATATATAGATATACATTTTATTGGATTGGAAGCATAATTGAACTCTATAATTATTACATTAATTTTATCCCTAACAAGTTTTTATCGTGATGTATTATATGTTGTAATAAAAAGTAAATGTTAGAATCAGTGTAATTATTTTACAGAGATATAGATTATGCACATGAGGAACAAGACAATGACTAATATTTTTTTATGTGTTAGAGTACCATATTTGTATACCACATAGAATTTCATATAGATGACTTTAGTATATTATGGGTTAATGGATCATATTTTTGGTCCTACTACTAGATGTTGTTGAGATACCAAGAATGAGAATCATCTTACAATGATATCCTACGTACAAAATTTAACATATTTACGTAGATAATATATGGTGTGGTTGGTTATGTTTCTAATCATGAAATCAGTTGGTGCATAACCAAGATGGGAGTTTTCCTTTTGAAAGGCTTGTATGAAATCTAGGCCCTATATTTAGATAGACCATGTGAGTTTACGGTCTTTCCTTTATATTATATGTCTACCTGAATAAGGGGCATGTTATGTTCTTATCAGTAAGGATAGATGAAAGGTGAAGTAATCATCAATTAGATCAGTATATACTCCAATAATTGAGAGTAGATGAGTTTTTTATATGATATTGGCATGCCTCAGGTCCCATATCACTCAATGGCCTAAAAAAGGAAAATATAATAATACATGTTTTCATGTGATACTAACTAGTGGAAACAGGTATAGAGATACAAGTGTTTGATAGAGATCACACTAGATAAATTAATAGACTTAGTAGCAATGATAATTTATTTCAGTCTAATATTTATATATATATATATATGGATCTATAGATTTGTATTTTTTCAATTTTATAATTTAATGTGGAATTAAACATTGTGGTTGACTAAATAAAGATTGATTCTGACTTAGAAGGATACTCTAAAAGCATTTAGAGTTAATCTAAATGTATTTTGGATAGAAATTAAAAAGTTATCACATACGATTTAATACAAGGTGAAGATAATTATGTATTTCCAAAAATAGTAAAAAAAGAAATATGAATATGGTTTTGGATATGGTTTCATAGTCTATTACATAAGGTATAATATAATGTGAAATGGATTTAATTCTTTTAGACTTTAGTGAAATTTGTTTATTAAAAGTAATATTCTATTATTCTTTATATATTTATATGATATTTTAGAATTTTTTTTATTCCTTGATAATTATGATTAAAATACATGGTTCATCGGCCCATGAAACATATAGAAAAAATTATATACTATTATAATTGATTATTCCCAACTATTAGCTATAATATGTTATACCATTTTAAGATATGAAATATTTCAGATTAAACTCATTTATTTATTTGATATATGAACAGGCCATGGAATTTTTTTGTGGGTTTTACCACAAGAATAATTTATAAGAGAATCCTAGATTACCGATTTTAGTTATTTCAGATGATGGCTGTGAATTTAGAATTCCATTTTTTCTTGTTCAAAATTACATGAACCCATTCCTCCCATTATTCTTCTATAATTTTATGTTAATATTCCATCACATAATAGGTGAAATAAAAATCCTGTATATATATCATGTGATTCATTCAACCATTGGATACATTGTGGATGTTTGTTGATTTTTCCACATAGTCATCTTTATCAAACCATGAAATGTGGATGGATGATATTGCAATGGCTTCCTCAATACAAGGTCAATTGCTTTTTCTTTATTTATTTATTTTAGTATATTACATAGTTTTATGTTATCATGCATGGGAGATCCTCATGAATTTATTCTTCACCACTTTTCCAGCATATAATCAATTGTATTAAACACTAACAAAAACATTCATGTTGATGGAGTAAAATATAAAATGATGAGTATCAGTTAGTAATGTGATGAGGCTAATAAATTGATCTATAGGAAAATTATGTGTCTGATAAAAATATTTTAAGATGGAAGATTCCTTACTATCGGATAATGTAATCATGACAATTTATTTCAAATTTTTGATTCCATTAATTCCCTATATCTCATTATTGTATAATAAAATAATCTATAGTATAGAATAGTAGGCCACATTGGTCAATATATTATGAGAAAAATCTATAAGAAGAATTTTGGGAGATATATTTATAAATTATGTCCAGATATTTTTTAGATATTTAATATTAGTCAAATGTGAAAGATAATTAAAGGGATACATAAAATTATACATGAAAAATCAAAAGGACTGTTGGATTTTTTTTCTCACAGATGTGTGTTGACCCATGAGAAAAAAAACCATAAGTGTTGAATTTTATTTTATTTCATTTATCAATTATTTTACTAGGATGAAAAGGTTTATATTCATGAATCACAAGACTCATGTAGTGGATATATTTATAATTTATATATGATAAGTTGATAGAGAACATGACATTCACATCAACAAACTATGGAATGATAATGTGAAAAGTTACACTGAAAAAGATTTTAAATATTATTTTTTCATGTATATAATAAAAAATTATTATAGATCCACATTCACCCATCAACAAAAAGGGGTTTCTGTGAGAATTAATAGAACCATTTTAGAGATGGGTATAATAATGCTTGATGAGTTTAAAAGGCCATAATTCCTCATGAGAGAAGATGTGTCCACTATTGTGTGTATTCAGAATTGATAAATTATAATATAAATCTAAAATAAAACCTCATATGATATGGTTTCACAAAAATTCAACAATGTGTTTTTCCAAAGTCATTAGTTGTCCCTGAATCATTAAAATGAAAGACTCAAATCACGGTAAATATGATCATAAATCTAGGAAAGGTATATTTCTTCAGTACCTATCTTATGTAAGGCTTACAGATGATGGAATAAAAGACTTTAGAAGGTGGTTGACCTTTATAATGTTATAATTATTTAAAAATGATCTTAAATTTTTATCTAGATATTTCAAAAATTAATGATCCAATAAGATTATTTATGACCAAAATATTGTTAAATAGATTGAAACGGAATCCTATAATTTTGTGGATACATCATATCAAACTAATCATAATAAATAGGTTATTTTTAATTAAAAATTGTTTTTGATGGTGTGAAAAAATGATTATGAAAATAATATCATTGGTGAATTATCGAAACAAATGTATACCCAATGGATTTTATTATATGATGTTCCTTTTGTAGAATCGTCATGGAGAGGAATATGGTATGAAAAATAGGATTCACTTATTTATTATGTTGAACCGCATTCATTGAGGGTATATTTTTAACTTAAAGAATATATTATACCTATAAATGAAGAACTCAATCTGATTGAGATAAATTCCACATGAGTCCTTCTTCCAGGACCAGTTATCAAAACTCTCATAAGAACCATGTGTGTTTTCAAGAAAAAATTAAATTTAAAAAAAAGATTAAATAATAAAAAACAGTACTAATATATAAGGGATACCCACAAGTGGAATGAATTTATTTTGAGGAAATGAATCTTCTGGTTGTATAGTTAGAAGAAATTGGAATTTTCCAAGATCTAAAAGCTCATAAAAAATAAAATCATTAAAATGGATGTTATGTACTAATTTTTAATTGTTGATATTTAATAATAGATTAATATTGAGAATCATTATTTACTTACTCTTGATAATGATAGAAAAAGAGTGTATAAGTTTAAGAAGACCTAGTGTGTCCTATAACATGCCCATAGGGCCTAGTATTCAAAGAAGGACAACTGTTCAATATAGTTAAAACACTTTAATTGGAATTTGGATATTAACATATTCATTAAATAAATAAATACATTCACAACTATATTAGGTGTATATGTTGATGATATTACTTTTAAAGGTGATTATAAAAGTACTTATCAATAATTTTATAATAAAATGAAAAAATATTTGATATTTCCTTATTTTGTTAGCTATAATAAATATTAGGTTTAGAAATGATTCAAAAAATGGATTTTTATTTCTTATCTCAAGATATTTATTGCATTTTATTATTTAAGACGTTTGATATAGAAAAAAAGAATCCTATATCTACACCCACTCAGGTATGGTTAAAACTCATTAATGATACTAAAAATATTAGTTTAATAAAAGATATTTGAGAAGGTTAATTGATATCATACTTCCTTACAAACCATCTAGAATAGATATCATATATTATTTGAGTATTTTTTTTATGATATCAATGTGTACCCAAGGATTCAAAAATTTTATATTCAAAAAGAGTACATAGATATGTTAAATGGATTATCAATATTGGGTTATTTAGAAAAGTGTAAAATTTCTAAGATAACCATATTTTTAGATGCATAATGCTAAGAATAATTTCATGACAATAAATCCATTTTTGGTGAACATTTTAAATGAGGTGATAGCTCGCTGATTTGAAATTTTATGAATGAAAAATTCAAACTGATTACTAAAAAGGTTGAATATATTATTGGAATAAATTCATACAACTCAAATATTTGGATGAAGGGGAAGATATATTATTTGAGGTTGTTAATAAAACAACCTCCCTAGATGTATTAGGATATTCAATTTATTTTAGACCTATCTAAAAATACTATAAAACAATCACTATCTAAGGATATATATATATATAATTATATTTAAACAAAGATAGGGTTCACAATGGATACATCGAACATTAAATCATTCCTATTAAAAATCAATTGGATGATATTTTTACAACGGTAATGTCTATAAGAACATTTGAAGAATTATGGTTAAACATAGTTGATCATCCAATACCATATCATTGACAAATACTAACAGGGACCCCAACTAAGCCATAAATTATTTTTTAAATTTAGTAAAATTATTCGATTTGATTATTGTGTAATGGGGTATTTTTTTTCAAAAAATAAGTTCCAATCTTAAGGGGGAGAATCTTTTCACTAACTAAAATATTTCTTATCACTGACACAGACAGTTCCGTAAAAAATGCTACACTTACCTAGAGTGTGTTGTTAGCATATGTCTCATGTGTGATATGGTTTTATTTGATGTTTTTGGAATGATTATGATTTTTCGTATAATATTTGGGTGTGACCGAAAATAAATCCAAAGGGGGGTATTTATGTTCAATTTGGAATTATTAAATGAAGTTTAATTTTTTTCAAATACATGATTATAGTAAGTCTAAATCCTAAGGTCTATTTTAGTCTATATTAAAATTCCAAGATAATGAATCGATATATATCAGAGGATTCTTGAGATGTACTTAAATATTTAATTACATGTACTAATAAGTTTTTTTTAATAGCACATTGTTCATAATATATTGAAGAATAAATATTTTTTTAAAGTCTAATTGATTTGAATTCCATGATACTTTCTGTTTTCATGATGTATATTTAATGGTTTATATAAAATCTAAAAATGATAATTGAGTAACTCTTTTTTTAACTTTTAGATAAAAATATACCAACACCAAACCTTCTAAGCCTATCCAGTTCAACTGTAGATGTTGGAATATGCTAAAAAACGTCAGATCCTACCAATCTAGGCTAGCCTATGTTGGTTGAGGAATATAGTGAATTTATATAACACAAAAGAGAGTGCATGGCTACCACTAGTAGTATACGAGGCAGTGTGAACCTATGAAAGAATTTGTGTACTGTATCTGGGAGCTGACCTCAATTCCATATGTGGGAGATCAGTACAATATAGAAGTTTAATAATAATAATTTTAAAAAATTAATCATTAATAAGGTAAGAATGTATGAAAACTATTCAATTATTTTTATTAAAAAGATAAAAATGATGTTACTTGATCAATCTTATCTATTTTGTAACATCATATGACGATATCTTCCTATTCCTACTAAATCCCTATCCATATATATGGCTTACTATGTGATTATTTCATGAGACATCACAATTGATCAAGCCTATGAAATCATGATAAATGTTTCATTATCTCATTGGGATCAACATGAGATAAAAAATGTCATTCAAAATTCATAAATTAATAAGCAGTAACCGTGGACTATTCAACATCATTTCATCCATGTGAAGGAATATATTTTTCCATTGAATAATAATTAAATACCTTAACCATTAATAAATAAATCATTTTTGCAATGTGAAACCTAAATATATATTTTTTATGTTTAGTCACATTTACCATTATGAATCTTCTATAATGAATAACTTAATGTTAGATGACATAAAAGTTTCATGTAAGTATCATCCATGAATGGATCTCCCCTAAAGAATCATCCTTTGTGGTGTAGATCTTCCTTCAACAATGATAATCCATGTGGCTCGACATGGATCATCCATGAGAAATCTCTATGGATCTTCTTAGATATTTTCTCAGGTCGTCAATGTGTATGTGATGTGTTTGGATGATACAATCTGAGTTTGTTCCCATAAAATTCCATCAATGATTTTTAACAGTTTAATGTTTTCAATTTCCCAATTGATAAAGCTTATATTTTTTATTCAGTGGGATTCTAATGTTTTATTCATGAATATTTTAATTCTATGGATGAGAACTAAATAATGAATGGTGGATGTAACACATGATGTTTCACTTATTGAAGAATATAGAGAAGACATGTAAGATTTTATGATTGAGGTAATGAAATATGTGTAATGATACATTCATACTAAGATTTCAATGAAGAATCACAGGATACATGAATCATGATTAATCAAACATTTAATTAGGGATTTATTATAGGATATTAACTAATAAAAAAATAATGAATAAATAAGGGGAAAATTATGGATTTTTTGAAGGAATTGAAAGGGAAAAATTACTTCAAAAGATTATATTGAATGATAAATTGACAAAATGATATATTATTGTATATGAATTTAATTCAGGTGAAACAGATTTAATTTTTTTTCAAATGTTATCAATGTGGTGATCTATAATATATTATTCTATAAACAAATGTTGAGAAGAAAGATGAACATATCATGTGTACAAGATATAATGCATGAGGTCTTCTTTGAAATATTTGGAGAGAAATGTTGGTCTAATATTGATTCATTTAAAATTTTATTTTCATTAAGGACACTGTAGATGAAGATTTTATTTATATTATTGAATTATCTTGGAATATATTTGATATAAGATTCATTAATGAGACAAGGAAAAATATTTGATGACCTGGTGGTCCTAGTATAAACAATGACCTTTGTTTTTTTCAAGACACTTTCCACTAGGGTTATGGGTTACCTCATTCTTAGTCTTTAAATAGTTTGTATCATTTTATATTCAATAAAGGCGATGTGACTCACAAAAATTTCTAAAAAATGAAATTTCATAGAAGTGGATAATTATTTCACAATCATTGTGTTGTAATTCAATGTTTTTTTAATATTTAAAATTATATAGTGATAAGAAAACCAATATACCCAACTAAATTAAAACACAACAAGGATTAGGCTCTATCATTGAGGTAAATAATTTTAAATCTTCTTGGGTGATAACTGTTTTGTTTAATTTTTTTCATAGAGGTGAAAATGAGTTCTTTTAAGAGTGAATATTCACATTAATATGTCACATTACATTAGTTGTTAATGAAATGTTTTAATAAAAATCTAGAAAATTGATCCAGCCCCCTTATCCTAGTGACTGATTTGGTCTTTCCAACAATGATCGATATCTAGATCATCTTGGTGGAAATTTATGTTATCCATGAAACATATTATTCATGTAATTATTAACCATTATTTAGTGTGTTCCATTTCCATATATAGGATAAAAAATATGTTATTATTGTTATACCATATTAAAATACCCTATGAAGAAAATTAATTTTCTATCCTAAAATATATGGTACAAAATATAAAATATTCTTTTATATGTGCAACATATTTTATGACACACATATCGTAGACAAATTTTTTATATTTATCTATAGATATAATTATACATCTGTGTAATTACCAAGTTCATTAGGCCTTAAAATAAGTATATATAACGTAATATACTTTCACTTCAAGTATAACCATGATGGAATGATATAATTCACTAACCTACATAGTATTGTATTACAATTTTTGCATATAGAACAAAAGAATTTATTCCACCTATAGATAACATAAGAAGGAGGTTTTAAATCACAATTCAAAATTCCGTATACACATGATTGATTTTTTTATTGTAGAGAATCTATTGTGTGGTAATGATTCCGATCATGAATTATTTTACTAGAATTTCATGATAATTGACTTATAGTATCATGAATTCTTTATATCTATCTAAATAATAAAATTATTTTGAAATACATTTTTAATTTTTGTGGTCTTCATTCGTCATTCTTATTTCATTCAACATTGAACATAATATATTTTATACATGAAAATTAGTCATTTCTAGACATTATACAATCGTGAAGACATTGATGTATTTTTCTAATTGTCATACCATAGGATCATGAAATTTCATTAACTGATATATTAAAAATGGATGATTATTTTTATATGATGGAAATTTTATTTAATTCAAAGCAGTTTTTTATAGCTGGTTTCACTCCATCCATGGAAATATTTCAAATTATGTTGTTGTAGTATGGAAAGTAATGTTCTATATTGAAAAACCCATTAAAAATGAATATATTTCATTGTTTAATATCTTCTCATAAAATTTTGGACAATAACTTTTCATTTCCTCTAAACAATCTACATCATCGTTTATACTTTTACTAATATTACATTATCTATAAATCATTTTATGTTTCTAGTCACTAGAAACATGAAATTCAACCCTAGTATTAGTATAACATTTATACCTCTAAAAAATATATAAAATGTCATGCGACTTTCTAAAAAATATGGAAAACATTTACTTAAATAATATAAATGTAAATATAGGAAAATAAATCAAAATGATTAATTTTTAATCTCTTCTCCAAACATCACGAAAACATTGATCTCGGGCTATTTATTTATTATCATATCATTGATATCCATCTACTTTCATTTAATATTCATCATATTTGTTAAAAAAATATTCATAATTCTCAAAAGAAAAGATAAATATATAAGGATATATAAATAATCCAAAGGAATTAATCAAATAGTGAACTACGTTCACATATATAAATTATATAAAAAATAAATTTGAATTATATAATTATAAAATATATTTTATAGATATACAAGTAAAATTTTTTAAATTAATTATTGTATTTTCTATGGATCATCCACTTCCACCTCTACCTCAACCGAACGTACCATTTCATGGTATTAGAATTGTGGGATTTCAAAAATAATGAAATTAACTTCTTAATAAATGGAATATGTTATACTCTTATGGGGTAGTTTGTATCTTTCCTCATACCATTGAGTTATATGGTAAAATATTTAAATGTAATTATATTTACCAATATAAGTATTAGGTTTATTTATAGAATGAATATCCTTCTATATTTTTAAGATGATAAATTATTTGATACATATTAAAGAAAACATTTTTAAAGGATTTTTTGTTGAAATTACAATGATTGATATAATAATTTGAATTTGAGACTAGATCGCTAGTTTTCTATATATATATTGGTTTAATAGGAATTCAAATCAGCCTCTTCAATGTAAAAAACAATGGGTATAATTTCTAGTTGCATTAGTAAATAGGTGAAAATCAATAATTCCAAAAAAATATGATTAATAAATATATAGTTCATTTTTATATAGGATTCAATGTTTTTTCTGAGTTTCCATATAATATTTGGATGGAAAAAAGTAAATTTTATTTTTTATTTCATTAATTATAGAATTTTCTACTTATTTTTTCATAAATACAGGTGATTTCCTCACTTTACATTATCTTGTGGGTCGAAAAAAAAATAAATAAAATATTATAAATTGGATGAAGAAGAGTACCTCATTGATGGTCCTAAATTGATTGGAATGATTGATCTTTCTTCATTGGTGGAGGTGATTTATTTACATGGGTTTCTGTAAGACTTTATAATCCCATTAGATTCAATATAACCTGATATGAATTCAACTCCCTCACATTATAAAATAATGGTGTCCTCATTATCAAAACACCACAAATATAATGTTATTTCCTTAAATAATAATGATCTTAAAATAAATAACATCGATGTTTATAGTATAGTTGGAGGGATAGGGGCTTAGTAGAAAATAGTTATAGAGATTACAACTATTGTTGTGAAATTTTGAGCAGTTCATATATGTATCTATGGGTGAGAAAAGTTGTTTCTTTTATATTTCATAGTATATAATGTTGGAAAATATCAAAGGAATTTGAAATTTTATAAGATAGAGATGCCCATGAAGGAACATTAATGTGGTGATTTGAGTATTAATGGGAATGATGTTATATATAAGTTGGAACATATTACATTAGCTATTGATGATACTATAGAAACTAAAAATGACGTTTTTGACTATAGTGAAGTCATAAAATGGTATGAATTTGAGAAACCCATAGTTGGTACACATATAGATCCTAATATAATTAATTTATATCCAAGGATATTAGATTAAAAAAACTAATTTATTGTTATAATTTATTTACACTACACCTAGTTAAGAGATCTCAATTTGGTAAATCTCAACCATATCTCTGGAGAACTATTGTTAAAAGTTTTAAAATAATGTCTTAGATAAATTTTCTTCCAACATATTGGATGTGTATTAATTTTTTTATATTTTTCTATTGTGTATTTCAGGAAAACTACAAGAATTATAGCAACATTACCATATTAAAAAAGGGATGATTTTTAAAATTTCATATACTTTTGATATTTGTTTTCATCAAAACAAAAAAATGGATTCAAGAGATATAATGTGTTATTTATTATTCGATAAAAACTAGGAAATTATATATTTATGATTTTATTGAAATTCTCATTCTAATTCTTCAATGACTATTTGGTCATAAAAAAAAGGATAATACAGTAAAAATTTTCATATTAAAATGAAAATAGATTACTTATGATTAAGCCCTTTCATGTTTTAGAACCCCATATTTTGGTGTCCATTTAAAAAAAATATTAATATTGGCTTACGGTTAGCCATTATTGAGGGACCTATTAAAATAAAGAGCTTTTTTCATAAATAATTCTATGTTGTATTCAAATATAAAGTATACTTATAGAATATGGAAATATTAAAACATAATGTGAACTATAAATATAAAAAAATAATTTAAATAGTACATAGGGTATACATATTAAATATAAAATTAATAAATGTATATATCGAATATTGTTAAGTATATATACTATGACTATAGAATAAATTAATATTTTACAAAAATATATATACATAATATAGACAGGCATACATAATGATTCTTCAATTTATAAAAATTATATATACACACACACATAATACTTATACTTTTTAAATAATCGATATTGATATTAAAATATATCTATATATAAACTTATTAAACATATATATACATTTGGGTTTGTGTGAAAATGAAATATATAGGTAAATTTATATAACAGATTACATACAATGACCCAGACTTATGAACATATAAATTAATATATATTATGATAATATATATTATATATTCTAAGTATGTGTGTGTGTGATAGAGAGAGAACCACATAATAGAAATTAATATTAGTAAAAAATTCCGTTATTTGATCTTTAAACAGACTAATAAATAATATTTTTTAGTACATACCACAAGTTTATAAGTTGATTCATCAAAGAAAAACTACACTATAAGAAAAAAGAATTGGCATTGATTCGTGTGGAATAGAGATTATTGATGAAGGAGAATTTTCATAGTGTTTACGATTGGGATAAAAATGGAAATACATTTGTGAGTGATTTACAAAAAAAACATGCTTGATGTTATCATTTATCAATTCTAAAAACATTATCCCAAATAATGAAAACCATTTTTTAAAAATATATTTGTGATGATATAAGGTTTCATTTATTGATGTTATGTTTTGAACTAATAAAAGATAACATATATAAAAATTTCACAAGGCTTGGTGGGGATCAAAATCGTTCTCTTCTATATAGGGAATAATTGTATACACCATTGGATTAACAAGCTCATCTCGACATATATTATATATACAAATATGTTTTTTCAAATATATTATTACATATAAATAATTTATAATTTATTTATTTTGTCAAACGTACATAAACAGAAACATATATATTATTGACATTATATTAAAGCACATATATTGACTTTATAAATTTAAGTTGTCAAAATCGTTATATATTTATGAATTCTTATTAAAATGTAATTATATATATATATATATTAATATAAGTTATATTTAAGTATAATTCATAGTCATAATGTATTTTTTATATAATTAATTATATTTGGAAATCAATTTTAATCTATAATATTTATATATTATTTATTGATAATTAAATTTCAAAAATATTATTAATTATATTTTAAATATCTCTTAGTTTTATATGAAAAAATTATTATTAATTACCTATTTATTTAAAAACAATTATTTGATAATTATCATTAAATTTATAATCATACAATTATATATATAATAATATATGAAATAATTATTAAATATATTTTATGATTATATAAATATAGTGTAATTTATTAATTATATATAATTAAAATTTTATTTGTCATAAAAAATAAAATTTAATTTCAAAACCATATATTCTAGTTTTAAAATTTTATTTTTTATTTTAAAATTTAATGTTATATTGTTTGAATATATAATTCTTTCAATTTATCTGTTGGATTAATGTACACACAGTCTCTCTTAAACACACACACACATACAAAGGTGTAATATTTATTAATATAATTTTTCATTTGAAATTTAAATTTAATATGATTTTATATATAAATATAAAGTATATATATAGTTATTTTTATGATAAAATTAATTAATTATGAAAAAAAATATAAATATAAATACTAATATTATATTATATTATTTATTTATTTATTTAACGTTTAAAAAATATATTGAAATTTAATAATTATTATTTTCATTAAAATATATATAACATTATAACTACATTTTAAACATGAAAAAATATAACTAAATAAATATTCATATATATTTTAATAAATTTTCATATACACATAATAAATTATAAATTTAATTTTCGAAAATTAAAATTCCAACATTTAGAATTTCAATTGTTTTATATTTAAAAATTAATTAATATTTTATAAAATAAATAAGATTTCAAATTTTGTCATTGATATCTATTATATATGTGTGTATAAATATAATATGTTTTAATTAAATTTTAAAAATTTATTATTAATGTGAAAATTACACACACACATCTATATTAGTTATATGTGTTCCAAAAATGAGATTTTATTAAAAAGGTGATATTTTTGGAATATTTGTTTTGAAATGATAAGGGAACAAACGTTATAAACAATTAATTTTAGTACTAATAAATGGTTCATTTATCAATACTTGTTAAATTTACTTATAAAGGACATTATAATTTTTTTGGTAGTTATGAAGAGACCAAGGTCAGGAGAAAAAAGAGAACATTTTTAACATGGCATGCTCCATCATGGATAGTGTATGTTGTATCATTATGGATTGTGGTAATTTTTCACAAGTTACAATCTACTAGATATTCGATAAATTTGGATTAAATACCATCAAACATCTAATTCCTTATATATTGTAATGCCTAAATAATTATAGGGTTTTAATATAGAATAAAAACCCATGTCCCATTTTTCATTGTCAAATATCATTACAAGGTGTCATGTGAAATTTTTTCCATGCATGCTTGTCATATTTCTTGGGTAATAGATGGAAAACTAATAAGAGATACACATATGATGGATACACTAAAAAATACTAATTTTATTACATTTGGAGTACCACTATTGTTACACTCTCAAGACCTTTTCTGGATCACAATTATCATGTTAGGGTTCAAAGATAATGTGAAATATATGGATAATAACGAGAGTGAGAAATAGAAATACTGAAAAAGAAAAATAAAAAAATGAAAAATAAGAGTGGGATACAAAAGGTGATATTGTTTCTATGAATAAAAGATGAATTTTTTTGGAGGAAACTATCATGATTATATAAAAATATATAAATTAAGGTCAATTATCTTTACTAAAAAATTATTTCATGTGTTAAGTCTCATTTACAGGGATTTGGTAAGAATTTATTATAGAAAATTAATATTTAATTAACTCATTTTCAATATAGTAAATAACATATTTATTTCCTTCTTAGAATAAATCATTCAAATAATCCATATAATGATGAAAATCTATAGAAAACATGATAAAATCAATGAATGTTGTGGAATTTTTAATTATAGGAGTTGTAAGAGAAAGATAAGGATCTAATATGGTACCAGTAATTTATCTTACCAAAAAATATACTATTTGGAGAATCTATTTTCATCATTGGATTATCATCAAAATAGTGATAAACTATTTTTATACCATTCCTAACATAGTGTATTGCAATTAAATTCCCATGGTTTATTATTGTGTACTAATAAATTTAATAAATAGTGGATGCCAACAAATTATGATTAAGGAAGGATATGGATGGAAAACAACATTTAAAAATAAGTTTAGTTTGTTATAATGGATAGTAATTCCAGTTTTCCTAAGTAACACCGCTAGTAAATTCTTGTAATTTATAAGTAATTTTTACTAGACCTTAATTTGGATATTTGAGGTTGCTCTATTGGATTACATAATAGATTATTCTATGATCCATAATGAAAATATTGAAAATCTAGAGACTCTTTTTTATCGTATTAAGTAAAATATGTTGTCATAAAATATAATATATATATATATATATATATATATATATTTTTTTTTTTATAATTATATTATTTTTTTATAGTTAGATTATTGTAGTTGGTATAATTAGATTCTATAAAGATAATTTTAATCTAATTAATGAGTGGAAAACACATAATAGCATGAATGTTGTGAGAAGTATCCATGGGATTATATTTTTCCTTTGGTGGTTTGTAAGATATTCTTAAAACCATTTTGTTCCTTGGAATTAATTTGAAAAATATAATTAACATCAAGTGCAGAAATACTCAGGAATATGCTTTCCATAGACCCCATTATTAGGTAACCAATTCACATTTCATAATTTCTCCTATATTTTCTATTGTATTTACAGTTTAATGTGGTTCCTTATGAATAATAATCAGGGATGTGTTGATACAAGACTACAATACTATCACTTATTTTATTAATAATAATAATTAGGATACAATAAACTATTCTTCTCGTGGATTGAAATTCTTAAACATGAAGTTATGTTTAAAAAATTAGAATAATTACTTAAGGAGAAGGAATTCTCTAATGTATTCTTATTATAATCAATTTAATCTATAAATTCGAAATGGAAATAAAATTTGATACATACTAGGTTGATTAATTTTTTAATACATCTCTATTTATCATTATATATAAATAAAAAAATATAATATTATGGATGATTATTTATCTTGGATACATTCTATTATTATTTATATAGATGATAAAACACATGGATTTATAATATTGGAAAACATGTATGAAATGTTTTTTGATTTTAATTAAATAAATAAATTAGTTGTGATCATCGAAAAAAATTACATAAATGATGCTTTTCAATTTCGAAAATATTAATTTAATATTCCTTATCCTTCAATTATTTAATTACATATTATAAACACTCATGTTGGTATAATAACAAGACACTTTAGAGTTGAAAATGCATTGAAAACTTTTTTGATCGATTTTTATTGGTCTCACATGTTTTGGAATGTGATTAGTGTTTTTTTAATTTAAATAAGTATAAAAATTTAAAATATAATGTTATTACACATATTACACTCATTTACCCATTAAATATCATCCTTGGGTAATATTTAAAATGAATTTGTGCTGATATTTTCTTATATCACAATCCTAAAATGATGACTTCTTTGTGGTGTCTGATATACATTACAAAATTGATTAATAAAATAATTTTTATAATATTAATTATTAAACTCATATCATTGATATGATTTTTAGGGACTTTTTTGTGATATAGTGGATACCCAATAAAACTATGAGTGATAGGTATATCAAATTTATTATTAAATTCTAGATAATGTTGTGGAAAATAATTAGATACCATATAGTTTTCATTTACCACCACACACACTCAAAATGATGACCAAGATAAGGTTGTTAATAAAATTTAAAAATTTATTATAAATTGTCCTTTGAAAATAAATTGAATTATTAAGAAATAGTTTAGGATCACATTGACTTCTCATATAATTATGTAGTTCATTACAGTAGTTTTGTTTCCCATTTTAAATTTTTTTATGGATTTTTCCCATCAAAACCACAAGATTTTATAATTCTTATTAATATTAAATTTTCTAATTTTAATTGTGAAAAAATGTGATATTTTTAGGGGACTTAAGGGAAAAAATTTTGGAAATAATTTAGTTAAATAATGAGTAAGTTATGAAAATTCATATCAGGGTTTTGGAAAAGATGGTTTTTCAACCAAGTGAGAGGGTTTGAATGATTTGGGGAAATATTGGTCCATGGAATAAATGAAAAAAAAATTCATTTACAGATGATTATTTTAAAAGTTTTTGATATAATAAATCCTAAAGACTATTATATTAACATAAAAATTATGTATTTCAATGTTACATCTACCTCAAATTATTCAAATCAATCTTTATTTAAATTTTTATATTTTAAGATAAATCATTTTCATAAGGTAGAGTTTAATGATAAAAAATAACATCTATGGTTATCATGGGAATTTTTTCATCTAAGGAACCACAAAATAATGTTTTGTGTGATTTTATTTAACACCCTTGTATTTATTAAAATATTTTTTTAAAATTAATTTAATCTTTTTGTTATTTTTTATTTCACACAACATAGAAAATATTTTGTTTTATTTGTTTGTATTAGGTTATATGAAAAAAAAGTTAATAATGCACTAATTTTTTTTAATTTATCTTTCTCCACATAAAACACCTAAGTTATCATGTGTTACATGAAATAGTGACTTTCCATGATGGATTTCATAACCCACGTGACCGAGTTTGACCAAACAATAATATATTATTAAAATATTATTATTTAATATAATGAGATATAACCAAGCAGTTAAATTATAGTTTATGAATTGTATTAAGTATTTTTTTTATATATTTGGTTTACAATAATATAACATGAATACATAGTTTACCAATTAATATGAAATATATATAGAAATTGATTGAATATAAAGGAAAACATTAATATTTTTATGGTCACAAAGATATTTTAACATGTTAAATTAAATTATAATGTATTATTCAATGATATAGATGTAATATTTATTTTATATATTCAATAAACTATTTTTCATATTTATCCAAGAGGATTGATAGCAAAAATATAATAATAAACCCAACATTATGATTAAAAACCAATATTTTTATTAAGGTATTTTTACCCACATAAAATGTAGAAGTCACTTTAAATCCAATTTTTTAAAATTGTATACATATAATATGTTATAATATACGTCATTTTTGAATTCAGAATATGTTTATAATGTTACAGTAAAACTTTGGTTTTTTCTATGAAAGTTTATTTTTTAATTAATAGTTAAAAAACTGGATTTTAATCCAAATATTATTTTTCGTAAATTTTTATATAAGGTTAAATTATATTTTAAATTTTTTAAATGATTTATTAGATAATATTTTTTTATTAAATCCAATTTAAGAAATCATGACCAATTTCACATTGAAATAGGATGTCAAAACATAGAAATCATTTGATCATTTTTTCTTTAAAAACCTTTGCTGTCATCTTATCTATGAGATTAATGTTAATTTAATTTTAGTCAGATATGTTGTTGGAATTTGGTAAATTATTTAAATATATGGAATAATAATAATTTATAATTTATAATAATTTTATCTTAATTTTTCATGAAAATTATTAGTAAATATAGTTAAAATTAATTATAATGATTAATAGAATAATTCGGTTAACAAAGAACTAAACATGAAATTTTAGACCCAAAAACATATAAAATTGTCCAAGGGGAATTATCTTGAAATCAATTTACACTATACTTATAGTTATCAAATTTGATCCATTATCGGATCCACATTACACGTGAAAAACCTGTATGGAATTCCATTGTCAATATATTATGAAGTGTGTCAATCCTACTCCACTATAAAAACACTTCAACTCCTCCCACATCCTCACACCTCTCAAGACACATTGGATCATCCAAAATATTCCCAATTAGTATCCCAATATCCCTCCCTTCCTCTTTGATTTTTCAATTTGTTATTATAGTCTCACAATGAATCCATTTGGTGAAAACCAAAAGGATTTAACTGATTTACATGAAACACCCTCCCGTAAGCTAAAATTTTTATTTTCATTCACGACTCCCACATATCGTATCATTATATTATTTTATAGTAAAACTAGTATCCTCAATATATTCAGATTCTTTTAAGATATTTTTTATTCATACACTTACCCAAAATTTCATCTAATATTTAACGAACATATTGTTTACTTGTTTTGCAAACTACCGGCTCACAAAATGATTATTGTTAATTTTTTCATTACCACCACTCATAGTGGAAATTATGATAGAAAATATATTTATTTATGTTATATATTATATTTATTATATGTTTATGCTTTTTTAATACTTTTACATCAAATATCATTATACATTACCTTGGGTATAATAGGATAATTTCGTTTGAGAAACTGTGGACTACCGCCCCCTCAATGTGATGTGATTCATTCACACACTATGTTGAATATATTAATGATTGTTTTACTGAAATTATATGATATATATTATATAATAATTATACTATATTTTTGTATATTTATATATACATATACAAATATAAATATATTTCCATTACATTTTTTCTTTCAATATGATAATTAAACAGAATAAACATTCATGTGTACGTACGACCTACCATCTCCATGAATGGTGTATTAAATTTCATAAATATATATCATATATATTATAATAATACACATAAAATTAATATAAATGAAATTTATATAATGTTATATTTTATTTAAATCTTTATAAAAGTATAAATACCAAAGATAAAACAAATTAAGACACATGTAAAAAGCAAAGCGGATATTTCCCGAAAAAATACCTTAAAATAGAATTGTTAACATGCAAGTAATATAAATCTAAAATCAAAAAATATATGGAATTAGAAGTAAGAATATTGTTATGAAATGTATTTATAAAAAATTATAATTATCTTACATAATTTTTGAATGATAACGATGATAGTCAACACAAAAGGTAAAGGGATTCCATCTGACTTCTTTATTTTTGTGAAATAAAAGTTGTAATAACCACTTATTTAGTTTTTGGGGTCTTTATAATTTCCATGTATTTATTTTATGATTCTTATACTTATTTTTATGAGTATTTAAATGACCATCTTAGGATATTTATTTTAGGGGGGTTATGTTTCATAAGATACCAAATCAGTAAAGTAATTTTGACTTAATTTCCCTTCTTTGAGACACACGACATGTCATGAACATATATTTTTCTATGAGATTTATAAACATCATTTTACATGTCATATCCTGAAAAAAAATTATTTCCATGATAGTTTAGTCTTTTTTAATGTTATTCATTCCCTCATGAATTAACAATACCAAAATGGTAACAGTTTATTGCTATAATATCATCATTTATTGAGATTATTTATTATTATGCTTTAATTGATGACATCGCATGATCCATAACCAAATAAATGAATGAGTTATCTTATACTCTAGATTTAAATGATATATTCATGTATTATTTCCATTTCTATACTCTTTGGTACTTAGGATAACTAAGAATTTTTTCAAAAGAAAATCTGAGTTTATTTCTCCTATCGGTTGGAAATATGTGCTCTTTTAAAACCATTATTTATAAAAATGATGTCAAAATTATATTACTTTAATAATATTCTTCTGAAGAAAATTTTTACCCAGGATTTACCTTCTACGTTATTATAATTGATGTTCTTGTAGTTTTCCTATCAAGTCACTTTTCAAAAAAAAATTGGAAAAAAATTAATGTTCATAATGTACGGACATACCACCATTGCGACCGTAATTTACGTAGAGCATCAAATTTCTGTTTACAAGTTTAATTCCAAGGAAAAAAATTCTTAATATTCTAGATTTTTTTAATGTTTTTTTCAATGAAAATGGTTTTCAAAAAAATTTTATTGTTGTTTTCAAATAAAACTTTAAAAAAAATTATGTTATTTTCAAATAAAAAGGATTTCAAGACTGTTTTTTGTTTATATATTTTTTTAATACACATCCATAATTTTTTACAATATTCTAAAGAAAATGTTTTGAAAAATTATTTTAATTCTTTGTTTATAATTTTTCATTTTTATTTTCAATGAAATGTTTTTCCAATGGTTCTATGTTTTTAAAAGGAATCTTTTTCAATGAATAAAGGATATTTTCGACAATAAGTGTCATTTAGTATATCTTTCAAAATTACATTCCATCTCAGATTAAATTTTTTGGTGTCATTCATTCCTTTCTGGGGAAATTATGCAACACTTTCATTTATATTCATTCTATGAATGCATAATGTTTTGAGGGAATGATGTTTATAAACTCTGTTTCTATTTCACGGGTTATATTCTTTTGAAATCCGCTACTTTTCACGATTGTTCATTGTGAGACCTACCAATTTTATATATGTAATGATATGATTAAATTTCTATTATGACTATGTTTTTTAGGGGTTATGATATGATTAGTTTCTCTAATTTCATCGCACTGATATGTTTGATTTTTTTATATATTAGGTTCCATCTTTATCTCCCTCTAATGAATTGGGTAACGATGGTTGACTCATGATTATGAGTGTTATAAAGGAACATGATTTCACATTCACAATGTTATTCATAAACCCGATGAAATGTTTAAAATGATATGAATTGTATAGGTTCTGTGTCCATATGTTTATGCATGAACCAAATTACATGCTCGTACTATTATAAGTTAACCTTATTATGTATTCAAAATATTTTGCATTAACTTTGTTGATAGTACATAAGTTTTGGCGTGAACTTAATTATATGTTCACATTGTCATTAGTGAACTTTATTATATGTTCACAATTTAATGCTTTAACTTTACATCATTTCCATATGATTATGTGGAACCTGATTACCCTAACTACATGTTCACAATTTTATGCATTGCCCTTATTTCATTCCCATAAGGTTATGTGCGAACCTTATTACACCTTTAAAATATTATGTGTGGAGTTGGTTTCATGTATATAATATGATGTGGGGTCCTTATTTCAGGTCCATAACTTAATAAGTGAACCTATTTCAAAGTATACATGTTCAAAACATTATAATTCAATGGGAATGCCAAATGTTCCATGTTATATTCCCAAGTTTTTTTTTCTTGACTTATGATCTCAATTCACTTATGATCCATTTCTTATGAACTTCCAATATTTATTATGATATGAAATATCTAGGGAATGGTCTTGAAAAGTTATTATCATGTTCTATACCATTTTTTTCAGGTTATGCATATGCATTTTTTTATTTACCATTATTTAGAAAATGAGATCACCCCATTCTTATGTTTCCTTTTCCCAGGTTATGAAGAATGGTTTTTAAGTAAAACTAATAAGGAAAATATAATAGTGTTAAAAATTGAATATATTTCAACAAGTTGGATGGTTTTTGTTCCATGATTTCAAATGTACTAAAATATTATCATATTTGGGAATCTTTTGAGTAATGTATTATGTACTCTGAAAAGAGATTTAATGTCTATGTATGTCAAGGCTAATTCATTATAGTTTATATCAGATAAAATTTTTATTTAATGTTTAGAAACTATGATGAGAAAACATTAGTGAGATCCATTGGTATATTTCTAAAGATATTTGTATGAATGTCTTTTATAAAAATTATACGAATGAGTCAAAGTTTAGGAAAATTTATTAATACTTTTTGTAAATGATAGAGTGAGTTTTTTCCAAGAAATACATACCTATCCATATAGTATAGGTGGATGTGGATATCTAATATATATACCTAGGGTTAGTAACTCTAAAATGATTTCTCGGGCCTAACTCGGGGTAATTTGATACACAATAATGGGCCTTACTGCACACTTGGTTTAACACTCCTGGGGGATATTCAGGGGAAATTCACAAAATCTTCATGAATCATTATGAAGGATATCAATAAATTATTACCATGAATAGGCTGATATTAAACTAATGCTTCATCGATTAAAATGATAGTCTCATTATTTAGACAAAATATATGTAATTCTTTATGTTGATGTGGCATTCTTATATGATATGTGTTTATCACCCCATGTTTTATGCTTTTATTCAATGTTGAGATCTATAAGGAACAAGCTTGACATTGATTACATTAGATGTAGAAATAGTGGGAATTGTAAAAATCGATTTCCCATGTGGAAATATAATAATGATAATTAGGAAGATGGTTTGAGTATTGGATATACTTCTGAAGATAAAAAGACCAAAAATTACATGTCAAATGTATGTGATATTCTATTATTTATTACATTGATCACAAGAATCATGACTAGATTGTGGTTGATGAACCTTAAGACATGATTCCTATTTCATATTCTAGTAAAGAGGAATTAAGGAATAACTAGATGAATCTTGGGTAATGGTTTATGAATAAATTTAGATGAAATAAGTGCTTATGTTTTGGAATTCCAAGATTATGTTATATGAATCATTAAATATATAATTATTTTTTGTATAATTCTTCATTATGGATTCACAAGGAATTCATTAATGGTATTGAAGAGATAGAGAATTGATATTTTTATTAATTTATTGATACCATTAATGTGATCTAGATGATGAGATAATTTTGTTTCTCTTGGATAAAGGGGTGATTGATTTGGATAATGAAAATTGGATAGCACTGATTACCCTAGATTTGATTATTTATTAGCTAAAAAATTATTCAATGTCTTTATAGATAATTTTTACAACTAATTTGATTTATGGAATATATCTGGTAACCTTTTTAATAAATGAGAATTCATGTTTTCCTAATGTATTTATAATAATTTGGGTTATTACCATATTTCAATAGAATATATGGTGATGGAATTCACATATTTTTAAAGTGAAAACCAATAGATACTTTGTGTAATATTTTGTATCAATGTTAAGATGATTTTGTTCCTTCATTATAATGTTATTTATTTTCATCTTTCAGAAGTGTTATAAGGTTATACATTTATGGAATGATTAATTTATACTTCAGATGATGTTTGGGAAAATAATGTATTGTCATACCACATTTTGATTTATGAAAATTGGAAACCCTATTATAAAAATGAGATGTTGAAGAAAGATGATGATATATGAGATGGAATATAATGGATCTCATGATATGTTAGTGATTCACAAATAAAAAATCTACCTTCATTTTAAGAGAAAGAGGTGATGTTGTTCAATGAATAATAAAGGGTGAGGTTTTTCTAAAATCATACATGTATATATCATCATGAAAATTCATTAAATTTAGTAAAAAGGTTCATGAAACCAAAAATGTATTCACAGTACCTATTTTTTAGCTAGAATCAGATGGTCCCTTAGTTCATTACAGAAATATTGATTTATAATATTTAAGTTTCTCCAAACCTCTTCTATATCACTCTCCATTATAACATGATTGGTATATTTCTCTTACATGTCCATGTTTTTACTTTTCAATTATGTTCTGCCTTTGGGAATCCTAGTTATATGTTACTTTAGGGAACTGTTATTTATTATACTTTACATTTTAATATGAAGTTTTATAATTCATTATAAAGATGTGGGTTTCTAAGAATAGAAAATTCAAGTATTAAACCATTAATAACAGTGATAAACTTTCATGGTGAAATTCATTTTAAGGGGGGTAGAATGTTACACCCCAAGATTTTTTAAATTGTTTTTTTTCGGATTGATTTAATATTTTTTATTTCAAAAAATAGTGAAAATAATTTATTTTATATGAATGGATTATATTGTATGCAACAACCTGTAAATCATGTAGTATAGACAACAAAATTATCAGCTTAATTATATGAAACACCATGGTCAGCTTACATTACACACACCAATGACTTTCCAAAATGGCTTGTGTGACACGCATGATCTGGTTTTAGCAAACAATAATATATATTATAATATTATAATTTAATATAATGAGATATAAAATAGAAGTTAAATTAGATTTTATTAATAGTATTAAATAATTTATGAAAATATATGGTTTCAAAAAATATAATATGAATTCATATTTTACCATTTAATTATAAGTGAATATGAAAACAAATTAAATATAAAAGAAAAGATCAATATTTTTATGGTCATAAAGCTATTTCACCCTAAAAATATAAATTATTTACCATTATTAAGTTATATTAATGTAATATATATGTTAAATATTCAATAATTTATTTATATTTATCCAATAGGTTTTCTAGACATATGATAAGAACAAATCCAATTTATGATTAACATCTATATTTTTATTAAGGTATTTTTACCACCTTTTAATATAGAACCCATTTTGAATTTAATTATTGGAAATTTCAAAGATTTAATATTTCATTATAAAATTAAAATTTGAAACCAGAATATAATAATTATTTTAGTGTAATGTTTTGGTATTTTTCTGTGACGTTTCGTTTTTTATTGAATAGTTAGAAATACTGGATTTTAATTCAAAATATTTTTTAATCTAATTTATTTATATTATTAAATTATATTTTAAATTGTTTTAAAAGATTAATTAAATAATATTATTATCAACTAATCAAATTTATCCCATTATAAAAAATTTCAAATTGAAATTGGATATAAAAACATAGGAAATATTTGATCATTTTACTTTAAAAACCTTCAGTGTCGTCTCATATATGTGATAAATTTTAAATTATTTTTTTCCACTTCAGTGGTTGGAATTTTTAAAAATATATTCCATATTTGGAATAATAATATTTCCTAATTTCTAGAAATGTAATCATAATTTGGGTTTAATATTATTAGATAATGAAATTAATATTATTTATAATGATTAAGGGAAAAATTATGTCAAAATGTACTAATCAATAAATTTTATACCAAAAAGTAACTATAAACATGTAAAAGGAACATTTTATGGCCATATTTTAACCATTTAAATCCTTGGGTAAATGTGTTCCATTATTAGATCTAGCTTACATATGAGAAACATGTATGGAATTTTTTTTTCAAAATAATACAAGACTGACAATATTCCTCCACTATAAAAATCACTACTATCCTCTCAATTCCTCACACCTATAAAGCCATATTGGCACATAAAACCTCATAAAATGAATTCCCACAACATACCTCCCTTCCTTAATGAATCCTACCTTTTAGAATAAATTCTTTCATGTACACCCTTCGGTGAAAATCAAAAGGATTTTCCTGATTAAAAGGTAACACCCTCCCTCAAACTCCTTTCTTTTATTTTCATTCTCTGCTCCCTCATCTCATTTTATTCCATGATTGTCTAAAAAAAACCAGTATAAAAAAAATAATATTATTCTATTATTCTATTTTTTCAACCTAAACTTACACACACTTCCATCTTATGGATAATGAACATATCGTTTACATGTACGGCAAACAACAGCCTCACGAAATGATAATTGTTAATTTATCCATTACTACATCTCATGGTGGAAATTATGACGGAAAATCTACTTATTTATGTCATATATTGTATTTATTTTATGTTTATGTTTATGTAATACTTTTACATCACATATAATTATACTTTACCTTTCCTGTAAATTTAATAATTTCGTTTGACAAATTGTGGACTATCACCCCCTCAGAGTGATGTGATTCATTCACACACTACATAGAATGTGTTAAGGATGGGTTTAGTGAAATTATATTATATAAATGATATAATAATTTTATTATAATAATTTTATATATATATAAATATATGTATATATATTTCTTTTACATTAATTCTTTCAATACGTTAATTAAATGGAAACAGCATTCATGCAAACGTACGACGTACCGTCTCCATAAACGGTGTATTCTATTTAGTATTTATATATCCTAAACATTATTATAAATAATATATACCTAATATAAATGATATTTATATCATGTTTTACATTCTTAAAATCATTATATAATGATAGGGATCAAAGATACAGAAAATTAACACACATTGGAAAAGAAAAGGCTGAAATTACCCTAAATAATGCTTTTGGATAGAATTGTTAACAAAAGCGTAATGTAGAGCCATAATAAAACCATATATGGTATGATAATTAATAATATATTTGTTTTATAGATTTATAATAAATCTATATTTATTACAAAGGAGTTATGAATGAGTATGACAAGAGTCCAGAGAAAAGGTAAGGGGATTTCCTCTCACTTTTTATTTTAATGAGATGCATGCCTTAATCACCACTCATTTAATTGGTGTGGTGTGTATACATACAATTTATATATTATATGATTCCTATAATAAATTTTATGGGTATTTAAATATCCATTTAATGATATTTATATAATGGGGGTTATGTTTCAAAAGATACCAAATCGATAAAGTAATTTTGCCTCTATTTTCCTTCATCGAGACACATGTCATGTCATGCACCTATATTTTTCTTTGAGTAATATGCACTTCCTTTTGAAATTTTATATCATTAATAACATAATTTTAATTATAGTTTAATATTTATTTAATTTCATTCTTTCTATTAAAAATTATTGTAACAACAATGGTAACAATTTATTTATACAATCTCATCATTTATTAATATTGTGTATGATTACGCATCTATTGATGACTTCACTTGATCCATATCCCATGAAAACCAATGAAATAACATTTCTTGTGGTTTTCCATGATATATTTATGTATTAGTACAATTTTTTCCACTCATTGTTTTATAGGATCTATGAATATGTTTTAATGAAAATTCGACTTTATTTCTGATTTTCATCGGAAATCTGTGTTCTTTCAAAACCATGATTTCAAAAAATGATTTCAAAATTGTTTTACTTTTTTCATATGATGTTAAAGAAAATTTTTACACGTTTATTACCTTCTACGGTCTTAGAAGTAATATTTTTTTCTTCTTCCTATCAAACAACATTTTATAACTTTTATTCTAAATAAGGAATGTTCATCATGTACATACTTACCACTGTTACAACCATTATCTCCATGAAGCTTCCATTATATATTTACATGTTTAATTTGAAGGAAGCAAATTTCTTAATATAGTGGATATTTATTTTTAAAAAGTTTTTTTCAAAGAAATATTTTTTAAGACATGTATTAAGGTATTTAAAATCTTCCTTTAAAATATTTATAAGTTATTTTAAATGGGTAATTTTTTTAAAGAATGTTTAATGTTTTAGAAATTTTTTGATACTTTTCAAGAATTCATGATATGTTTTCCAGGAAAAAGGATTTAAAATTATTTCCACGATTTCAATATAAGTTTTTATGTTTATTTTCATGGGAATATTTTCAAGAGGATTTATGTTTTTAAAAAGGTATTTTCTGAATGAAGATTGAATTTTTTCTTCAACAAGTGTTTTTTCAAAGATCATTCCAAATTATTTCCCATCTAAGATAAAATCTATTGGTGTTACTAATTCTTTTATAGGTAAATGATTCAATTATTCCATTTATATAATTTATATGAGTGGTTAACGTTTTAATGGAATGATTTTCATGAAAACAAATTTCCCCATCATTAGTTATATGAGTTTGAGGCCTGCTTATATTCACTGGTGGTGATTATGTGCCCTATCTCATTCCCTTATGTAATGATATGATTAAATGTTTGTTATGGGTATCATATTTCTATTTTTATTTTAAGATTATTGTTTATAACCATATGATACTCTTATGTGATATTTTTTTATGCCTTGGGTTGAATATATATCTCCCTCTAATGAATTGGGTAATGATGGATGACACATGAGTATATATGTTATGCTTGAACCTGATTTTATTTTAACAATTCATTCCATGAACCTGATTACATGTTCACAATTTTATTCATGGACCTGTTATCATGTTCATATGTTGAATTGTGAACAAAATTAAATGTTCAAAATGTAATTAGTGAACCTTATTAAATGTTCCCAATGTTATATAAGGACCTGGATGCATTTTCATAAGTTTATGCATAATTCTAATTACATGATCACAATATTAAGCATGAACCTGATTACATGTTCAAAATGTTATTCGCAATCCTATTTTCTTGTCCATAAGGTTATGAGTGAACCTGATTACACATTCACAATTTTATTCATGAACCTAGTTGTATTCCCATAAGTTAATGTGGTGGCCTGATTATAGATTCTTAAAATAATGATTGAACATGTTTCTACTTATACATCTTCACAATGTTATAAACCAATGAACATGCCACCAATTACATGTATTATTCTATGTCATGATTTCATGAACTTTTCTCGTAACTATCTTTTGACCCATGTCTTATGAATTTCCAATATTTATTATGGCTTTTAATGTATAGGTTATGATATTAAAATTTTAATCTCATGTTCCATAATCTTTTATTTATGTTATGCTTACGAATTTAATTTATTTAACCTTTATGATCATTTAAGCTCACCCCTT
Source organism: Viscum album (assembly GCA_963277665.1). Taxonomy (NCBI): domain Eukaryota; kingdom Viridiplantae; phylum Streptophyta; class Magnoliopsida; order Santalales; family Viscaceae; genus Viscum; species Viscum album. Next base: position 1,425,257,730 of record OY728151.1, read on the forward strand.
TCTTATGTTCTCTATACCTGGATTATGAAGGAAGTTTTTTATGTATAAGATGTAAGGGGGAAGATTTTTGACATAAAAATTTGATGATATTTCACTGAGATAGAATATTTTGGGTCTAAGTTTCAAAAGGCACTAAACTAATACTGTCTTTGTGTGTAATTTTGTGAAATGTATTATGTATTCCAAAAAATTTAGGTAATATATATGAATGTAACAACTAGTTTGTTATATTGTGTCAACTATATCTTCTAAAATCCCCTTTTTTGTTTTATCATGGTGGTTTTTACAACATTATCGATTTATTGTGGCTTGTATTTTCTATGATTTAACATCTTTTCCAATTTTCATACCATTAAATTTCAGTCATTGTTTTTTTCTATTGTGGATTCTTTTTTTCCATTTCTCCTTACTGAGGCTATTTTTATTAGTTACTAACCCACTCTTTTCAAGTTCTGAAACTTCATTTCCTTCCTCCTTCATTGGATTTTATTTTTTGTGATTGTTTTCGTTGAATAAATATTTTGACTTTGAAACACTACTGGTGTTCTATTAGGGTCCCACCTAACACAAGATGGGTGAAACCTAACCAATTTAACTAGTAGTTTCATTTCATACCTCTATGTTATTTTAGTTTTTCTCCCAATACTATTATAGAATATAATATAATATCCAGCATTAGTTTTTGATGTTTTCAAAATTGAGGGATAAAATTAATTATGAATTGGATTTTATGGATAGGGAAAGGGAATCATCACTTTGGGTGATTTTCATGGTTAGTGATCGTGATACTAGTATATTGTTTATGTTTTTTGGTGTGTTTTCCTAATTTTTTTTATCATACTAGAACTTTTTTTAGTGTATAAACAAAACTATCATCTTATGTCTCACAAAAATATCTATACTATAATTTAATGGCCTAGTAATATCAAGAATAATGATGCTACTACCATTAACCCTCACAAGTGCATTATATCTAATAGTGTATTTTTTTTGGTGTGAAGGATCATTTTGGAAAAAATGTATAGTGTGAAATACTACATGGTGGTTTTTGTACCTTTATGTAGTATACCCATTGGTAACCACATTCATGATGAGTCCATGTTTTCTGCCTTTTTTTATCTTCCTATCTTCCAATAGTTTCCTCCTTTAGAATTTTTTCCACTTCGTTTTCATAGTGGTATTTGATTGTTATTTTACCAAATTATTTCGTTTTATGGACATCATGTGCATTCAAATTCTCAGTGGTTCTGTACAATAAATGGTGGTGGGGTATAAATTCATTCTCACTAGATGTCCATGAGGAATGTTGATCTTATAACCCTTATGTGAGGTCTCAAGTCGTTGTGGGGATTTTTTAAATAAATATACTCCTATAATGATATAACAGATTTCTTGTCACACAATTATTTCAAAGCATCATGATTTGTCCTTTCATCCTCATGGTATGTCCCCTTTTAATTCTTATTGGGGAATAAAATTTGGGTTCCCAGTTTTTATAACTATATGGCCTTCTATAGGAAAGTGTGTTCACATTTTTTATTTCCTCATAATTTTATTTCAATATTCCCAATCCCCTTATTTAAATAACCTATTCATACCCTTCCACCCTAACATGATTTTATGTCTCTCAAAGGCTCTCAAGTGGAAATTTTGGCTCTTGTAAAACCTTTTCTTAGATGATCAATGAGGCGTTGATCTCGTTCGATCTCCCCCAGGTAAATTTATATCCTATCAACTGTTTTTGTAAGGTATATATCTCTATCCTCCTTAAATAGTGATAGATAATATTGTAATTGATGGATAAAGACTTTATTATATTGGATCTTTATTCTAGTTTATAATCCTATATCTTTTGTGACCTCATTAATTATTGGAGAGTCTCATTCCAAGTGTTGATGTCGGGATATTTTATTTAAATTTATGTGGTTCTATAATTATTTTCCCTAAAATTGAAACCACAAATTTATATACTAAATTTAAATTAGTTTTTAATTGATTTTAAATCAAGGAATTGTGATTAGTTGATTCATGGTTTGGAATAGGAATGGAAACCATGAAAAACCATAATTTTATGGTAATTGAAATTGTTGGGTGAATTTGATAAAAATGATGGCTTGATTTTGGAAATAAATTTGATGAATTTATTTGATGATTGATATGTAGAAAAATTAATCCGTGGAAATGTTATTTAAAATATAATTAAATGATCAAAACCTATGATTTAGTTTTGAAATTAAAAAGTTATGTTGAGAAATAAAATTTGGAAATAGTATATTAAAATGTTTTAATATGATTGGTTGTTAATTAGATTAATTGATTGTCTCATTGAAGCACATGGGACCTTGGCTAGTTAGTTGGTTGTTAGGATAATCACAAAAGTATATTTACCCCCTAAAACAAGATTTATGATGAAAAACCAATGAAACTAAGTCATACTAGGATTCTCAAGATGAGTTCCCCTATCGGGATGTATATTGATTTCCCCTGATGGATTCCCCTCTTAGGATATTATTTATTTATATAGACTATATAGGATATGAGATCAGTGATGATATGTTTGATGGTTCTATAGACAGTAACTAAAGCACCATAGGGTTCTTGACCATGGTGCTTTGAGTTGTTTTATATGATATACATTTCATTGATTAATTGAACTTTTTTATTCATTCAAAACAATTTATTTTAAATGATTTATATAATATATTAATTTATTATTTTTCAAAATTGGTTCTGTTATATCTGTTATCTATTTGAATTGATACATTTTTTTTGAATGTGAAAAAAGAAATATTATTCCTTGTATTATATAAATTTGTATACTAAATGATAAATTTTTATTTATTTTATAATGGAACACTTAATGATACCATCCTAATATTTTTATCACACACCTTACCATTTCCTATAAAAATTTGATGATTATCATTTTCTATGTCTGAAATAAGTGAAATTGCCACATGTAGGTGGAGGATATTCCTGATCCTTTGGATGGTGGAAGTGGGATGGTGACTAGTGGAGCTATTTTCAACTTGTTACATAGGTATTATCAAACATTTTTCTTGTTGAAATTGTAGTTCTTATGGGATTTTTTTCTATCCTCTTGGGTTTTTTATGAATATCATAATTACATTTAATATTTTATCATCCACTAAATTTAGGAAAATATATTTCCTCTTGATAATGTATGATTCTAGGTTCTGATTTTCAACCTATAAAGATCAGGAACACCCTTTAGGATATGTAAGGGCTTTCTTGGATATCAAGGTACCATGAATTGTGTGATGGTTCCTAAAAAATTGGAATAAGAGGGGTATACTGACCATCTTTCCATTATATCAGTATTCATTTTGGGATATATTTATCAAACATAGGAGGTTATTCTGAGTGAGATACTTGCCAACTCTAATCATAATGAGCCTTAAGTCACCATTTGTGTTTGATAATGGTTTATTCTAGAAAATATTTTGTCATATTGTAGTCACTATAATTCTATTTATTTGGGTATGTTGAATTTGAAATATTTGAATCATATCTGATGGTATTGATAATATTTTTTCTATTATAATAGTTGTTAGTGTGAGTAATATTTAGATGTCACTACAACAAAAACCGTGTTTAGCAGCGGTTTTGTGGCGGCGGTTCACAAAACCACCGCTAAACGTTTTCTCCAAAAGGTTTCGTAGCGGTTTTTAATAAACCGCCGCTAAAACCGAAAATAATTTCACAATCCCGAACCTTCTTCCCCCACCCCGATTGTTCCCCAAACCCTCGTGCCCTCCCTTCTTCCTCTAACCCCCTGGCGACCTGCACACCTCTGGCAACCCTCGAACTCCGGCGACCCGCGACCTACGGCGACCCGCGACCTCTTGCGACCTGCGACCTCCGGCGACCCACGACCTCCTACTCGATCAAGCAACACAACTGTCCCCCGCAAACCCATTTTCATTCTTCTTTTTTTTCCTTCAATTAGATTGTTTTTTTATTTTTAATGATAATTTTTGGTAGGATAGGGGAATTATAACCCTTACGGTGTGATCTAAGGGTTTTCTTTTTTATCACGCCCTAGATTTATGGTAGGATTCCCATGAAATTGACATTTTTAAATTTAAAATCATTAAATATGTGTTTTTATCATCATATTTTATTTATATAATCTAATTTCAATCTTTTTATATAATTAATTTCATTCGCAAACGTTGGTCTAATCTTGTTTTATGATATTTGACTTTGTTTTGTGAAATATCGCACACATAATGTCGTTCCTATTGTGATTGGATTTATAATATTACTTTCATCTATTTCTTGTTATTATACTTTTTTCAAGGTGTTAATTATTATTGTGCACCATTTGGTTAATTCATTGGGTTTGAAAAATCGGTCGTTTAGGCCTTGTTTTATGAAAATGGTATTATCCGATTATAGTTGTACATGCTGGTTTTTAGTTAAATGTTTCATTTGTTTCTCACCAGATTTGGGATTTTTAGAACCATATTTAGCATTTTTAATAAGTTCCTGGAATGTAAATTGGTGTTTTTTAACTTTTTGAGATTCAACTGAAACTGTTTCCTAACAATTTATTCCCTAGTCTTTAGAATGGTTCCCAATTTGATTTTATAGGAAAATTATATTGGTATACCTATTATCGTATTCATTTTTAATTATTTATATTACTGAAATTTATAGGATTCCAAATTTCATAAACTAGGGAGGTAGAATGTAATGGTTTAAAGGAATTTTTGAATATCCTTGAGTATCACATCTCTTATTCAATGGTGATATGTTCATATTTTCATTTAATATAAAATATATTTTGAATATTTCAAAAAATTAGATTATAATTATATTTCATATACAGGAAAAGGGATAATGAATTTTAAATCAACATCACAGATTCCATGAATGATTCTCAAAGTCATGTTACTCCTATTGAAGGAATAATTGATTTAAAGATAACATATTATCCACTCACATATCTCAGTATACCTCTTATTTATGAATATTTTCGAATCAATAATATCAATTAAATAACTGATGAAATTTTATTACTAATACCAAAATAAGAAACTCTATAACATTCATATGAGGGAAATTTTAGCTTGAATCTCAATGTGTTAACTATAGTTTCCATTAATCTTCATTGACGAACAATGATCCAAATAGAGAACAAAATTTTATTCAAAATATTTTATCTAAATTCTTTTTGGACTTAAATGAAAATAATATTCCATATTTGAAATGGCCAAGGAAAATTTCATTGCATACTGTTGAAGGAATATTATATATCAAGGGTCTTTATAAAGCCATATAATCCCATAGAACAAAATTATAATTGAAATATTTATATATCCAAGACTACTAGGATTATTTTTGTATGTAAAATCATATTCAAACAAATGATATATGGCTTGATTGAAATTATTGTTTTGGGTATGATTGGTGGATATCACTCACAAGATTCTCAACTGACAGCCCCTTCCCTTTCACATGAATATGTGGAATATACTATGTCCTATAAGAAAACGGTGAAGTAGTATGTACCATCATTGAGATACAATCTAGTAGGTTGTGGACTATCATCTCATGCAACATTATCCCCACGAGATAGTCCACTACCACAATGGTATACAGAACCAGTTTTTCAAGTTCCTGAGCCACCCAAAGTATAAGAATGTGGAAATGAAGAGTTAAACTACACTTCTGAGTGGAGAATATGATATGAAACTATAACCACTGATCAGTTTTCTGATATATTAAGGATGATCACTACATCCAACATCATAATTCTGGGGTCAATCAATCTTGATGGGGTTTTTTTTCAAACCATTTGGGAGACACATTTCTGCCTCTTGAACCTTATTTTGAATTATATAATATCCAAGAGAATTTGGATGACATATTCCATTAACGTTACATTGTTTATTTAGCAGGGATTCTCGTTTAGTATCCACCCACATCAACAAGATACCACCAGTACCATCTATAATGATGTCTTCAGAACATTTTTCTAATCCATAAAATTATTAAGGAAGTGTCCCCACCAGTACAGATTTGCATCGTAGGGAATTATGTTTCTATCGACTTCAATCCCATCCTATGATAGCCAAATCTGCCCAATGACGTCAATAATGTGCCTCTATGCATAGTCACCATGAATATAGATGAGATTGTTACAATTAGGGAGTGATAAACTAAATTAAATTATGAGTAAGAGGACCCACCCTTTGTGGTAGCACAACATCTAATGGGCACCCCAAGTGTTGACACCCACCATCAAAGAAAGAAGCATGGCCTTTGAGATTCCTATAAGTAATTACCCTTACACCAAGACCCCAACAAGGGTAAAGGACCGACCAGGACTGCTAATCCCTATGACCAGTCTAGTTCAATGTAGAATATAGTTGATCCTGGTATGACATCTATGTTTCATCATCTTTCCGAATAGAAGATTCCCATTAATGAGCTCTATGCTAATTATTTTCTACAATATGGAGATATATGATATAGTCTTGTCCTATATCCACTAGAAAATTAGGGGAATCCATAATTCATTAAGAAAATAATTCCCTTTAATCTGGAAAATCAATTTCCTTTCAATTCGGTAAATTTAGGAGCCTATGACAAGTAATCACACTATTTATTGCATAATCCACCAAAATTGAATGAGAATATTCCTTGATTGTTATGGATTGATATTATTATTTGTATTGTTTTGAGTATGGTTGCGATATGGTGTGTGTGTGTGTGTTTTTGTGTGTGTGGAAATGGATAAATAAGCATGTGCACATGGCTTGGTGGTTGGATAAAGGACTAAGGCTCCTTACATAGGTCGGTTTGGACTGATGCTCTAACCCCACCCAAGAATGCATGGGTTAGGGAGTCGAACTGATTCCCTATACCCCTAATGGTTGAGTTTTATGGAACTACCTAGACTGAGGCTCCAAGGTAAGTGTGATGTATTGTTAGGAATGTTTATACCTTGTGAGATAGGGAACTTGAATTATACTCTTATGCATGATAACTAACCCATATTTATGTTAACGTAGACTAGAATGTTGTATGTGAAAGACTTTTGAATCATTACTTTTATCTAGTAATAGTTACACGATGTGTAACCTAGTTATACAGTGTGAAAGACTTTTGAATTATGTAGAAAAAGCTGGTTAAATATGAAAGTACAACAAATATTTGACTTCACCATTTTAGGTATCTTACTAAATAAATGGTTAATAGATGAAAACCCATTGAAATTAAGTGGGGGAATTATCATAATGTGTTATCACTGTGTTGGATCTAGTGAGAAGAATATTCATTGGCTTATAAACAAGTATCAAAAACATTGTTCAAATTATGAAACTAAATATGGTAAAAAAATATTCCATATTATTTTTTTTGATCTATAATATTGATAAGTGAAGGTAATGATTATTAAACATAATCCAATGAGGGGAAAGTATAGAAATGGGAACCCATGCATTGGTATTCTATAATAGTGATTTTGGATGGATGTTATAAATACCGACTGGTATCCCATTTCTAGATATGGAAAATAAAATAAAACATTTAATTGAGATGACCAAGCATGTGAGTACATGAGATGTTCAGGAATGTTGTAGTATTTTTTGTGAGGGTGTGGAAGTAATTTGAGTGGACCAATGTATCTCATTAATGTAGTGGGGATAGAAATTGTCTGAGGCAACATAAATGTGGGATTGACAGTGTTATGATAATTGTGTATCTCGATATTCTTACTGCTCCTCAATGAGGTGTTCACGCTGTCTCCTAAGGACCAGACTTTTTTGGTTTGTCTGGGCATGCTAAGTAAGTGGTAAATGTGATCAATGAATCATTTTTATTATATTATGCATAATTTATGATCAATTTGTCATCTTTATTGTATTATGATTCTGAAGTCTTACACTATCGTATATTTTTTGTAGGCACATTGTGATATACATGGATAAAAGCTGGATCACATTATCGAGGAACACACCTCAGTATGTTAAGGGTTTGAATGAGTTTTTAGATTTTGCGATTTCTAATCGATCCATTGAAGGGAGAATAAGATGTAAATGTCCTAAATGTAAATTTAGAACATGTTTGAAGAGAGATGAAGTTTATGAACATTTAATACTGAAGCAATTCCTTGGTCAATATTTGTGTTGGAATTGGCATGGAGAATCGAACAATAAAGAAAGATTGAGCACTGATGTTAATCCACAGAATGAGGTCCCAAGTTCGTCGACAATGGAAAATAAAATTCAAAACCTCATAAATGATGCATTCGGCACTTCAAGACACCACTATAAGCATCAAAACATATCAGAACAACCAGAAGAGGGTGCTACAAATTGCAACGTGACAAGTTATGTTTTTGAGACTGTAACATAAGTAGATCAAGATTGGAACATATCATTGGATCCTCCTCTTGATTATGTAGAGCCAAATGTAACAGAAAACATCACTGATAAAAATGTGTTTCATGATTTAGTTGACGATGGAAATCAATAGTTGTATAGTGGGTGTTTGAAATATTCAAAGCTTTCATTTCTGCTGAAGTTGTACCATATCAAATGTCTATGTGGAATTACAAATAAGGCAATGTCCATGATATTGGAATTGATTCTGTGATGCATTTCCTGAAGCAAAAATCCCAGAATCTTTTTATGATATGAAAAAAGTTGTTAACAATCTTGGTCTGAATTATATAAAAATACATGTGTGTCCCAATGATTGTATGCTTTATTGGGGAGAGGATTCAAGTAGAGAGAATTGCAAGAAATGTTCTTCTTCTAGATTGCAGTCAAAGGGTGATGTTGGAAGTCTGACTGAACATAATTTCATGAAGAAGAAGAAAATGAACACACCTGAAAAGGTTTTGCGTTACTTTCCTTTGAAGCCGCGATTGCAAAGATTATTCATGTCATCAAAAACCGCAGAACACATGAAGTGGCATTCTGTAGATAATAACAATGATGGGATAATGAGCCATCCATGAGATTCCCAATCCTGGAAGACATTTGATTCATTACATCCAGATTTCTCAGCTGATCCTAGGAATGTTCGATTGGGATTGGTTGCCGATGGATTCAACCCATTTGGGACTTTGAGTACAAGTTATAGCATTTGTCCAGTTGTTTTGATCCCTTATAATCTACCTTCGTGGATGTGTATTCAACAATCATCTTTTATCATTTCAATGATTATTCCTGGAAAACAAATTCCTGGAAATGATATTGATGTATACTTCCAGCCTTTGATTGAAGAATTGAAGGAGTTATGGAGTAATGGTGTTGAGACATTTGATGTTTGTTCTAAAACAATGTTCAAAATGCATGCTGCTTTACTGTGGACCATTAGTGACTTTCCTGGGCATGGGAATTTATCTGGTTGGAACACTTATACGGGTTTGGCTTGTCCCATCTGTAACTTTGATTTTGAGCCCAAACGGCTACCTCACAGTAGAATATGGTGATTCTTATTCCATCAAAGATTTCTCGATGCATCTCATAGATTTCGGCTGAACAAATCAAAATTTAATGGTTTCATTGATCGTAAACCACCTCCAAAGTTGTTAACCGGTTCTGAAATATTGACACAGCTAGAAAATGTTGAAACAGAATTTGGGAAGGTTCATCATTTGAATGATAGCGGAAAATGGGTCTGAAGTGCATCGTCAAGTGAAATCAGAACGCAACAATGTAAGAAAAAAAGTATATTCTTTAAAATTTCGTATTGGGAATTTAATTTGTTGTTCCACAATCTTGATGTGATGCATATTGAGAAGAATGTCTGTGATAATTTGATTTCCACATTACATAATGAGCATGGAAAGTCAAAGGATCATCTTAATGCTCGCAAAGACTTACGAGTAATGGACATAAAACGCGATCTCTGGCCAGATGAGAATTAAAAGTATGCTCCGGCCATTTTCACAATGAAAAATAGGGATAAAGATACGTTCCATCGAATTTTAATGAATGTGAAGGTATCTGATGGATATTCGAGTAACATCTTGAGGTGTGTTGACTTGAATAATCGTATGTTACATGGATTGAAAAGTCACGATTCACATATTTTGTTACAGTAGTTAGTACCACTGGCATTGCGTACATTATTACCTGAAAAAGTTACTGATGTTGTACTTCAATTCTGCACATTATTCAGGAAATTATGTGAGAAAGTTGTACATCTATTTCAGCTTGACAACCTCCGGGAGAGGTTTGTATTGACTCTTTGTGCAATGGATATGATCTTTCCTCCATCGTTTTTTACTATCATGATGCATTTAACTGTGCATTTGGTTGAAGAAGCTAAATTAGGAGGCCCCGTTCATTATCGATTGATGTATCCAATTGAGAGGTATTTTATTTATATGTTTTCCAGTTTTGTAAACAATTTTTGAAATTTAAATAAATGCATAATATTATTATTTTATTTCACAGAAATCTTTGGCATTTGAAATCATACGTGAGAAATAAAGCTCAACCAGAAGGCTCTATTGCTGAAGGCTATTTGGCTGAGGAATGTCTTACCTTTTGTTCTAGGTATTTAGATGATATTGAGACAAGATTTAATCGAGTTGAACATGTTGACGACACATCTACTCAATCTCAAATGCATCAGAAATCAAAAATATTTCCTACTATTGGCCAATCAGTTGGGAGGACCTCAAATGTGACACTGAGAGAATTGGAATTATTACATGCACATAGATATGTGCTGCTAAATAGTGAAATTTCAGATCCATTTATTGAAGAGTTTAGGATACAAACAAAGAGACGAATGAGAGTCCGAACATGAAATGAGAAAGATATAATGAAAGCTGTGAATAAAGAGCTTGTAGAATGGATTGCATGACGTGTAAGTTCATAAATATTGCAATAAATAAGAATATTAGTTTGACACATACAATTTGTAAATCTATTAAATTATATTTCTTTTTTCAGATCATGAATACTGATAATTGAGCAGACTTGTCAGAATATTTGATGTTTCTTGCTAGAGGTCCTATAAAGCAAGTTAGAATGTTCGACGCTTATAATGTGAATGGCTTTAGATTTATTACAGTTGATTGAGAAATGGGTTTGAAAACACAAAATAGTGGTATATTTACATTTTCTGAATTGGGATACTATGGAAAGTTGCATGATATTATTGAATTAAACTACCATGGGCATTTTTCTATTGTTTTATTCAAATGAAAATGGGTCGATATTATCAGAGGTGTTAAAAGAGATTCATTGCAATTTACTTCTGCGAACTTCTCTCGCTTGATGGATGTTGGTGATCGTGAAATGCATGATCCATATATCTTAGCATCGCAAGAAAAAATGGTATATTATGTGAATGTTGTTGTGGATGAAAGGTGGAGTGTAGTGACTCACATAATACAAAGAGATTTGTATGATATGGGTGATGAAGTGGAAGATTTGCCCTATGAAGTTGAATGTCATCAACAACAGGAAGAAGAATTATTTTTCCATCATGATATTGAATATATTAGTCTTTCAAGGAGAATTAAGTGGATTAAGAAATGGAGCAGGAAACCGACATTATTGAAGGGGAAAATGATTGTATGTACAATAATTCATTCATGTAGCAACCACTTGTTTCATTTCTGCAGTCATTCATTATCATTATTATATATATTTGGTTTGTTAGTACTGGGCATCTATTATCATTTTTAATTTTTTTTCTGCATAATTTTTTTGAAATATATATTCTGAACATAATTTTATTTGATTAAATGACAGGAATGACAAGGATGAAGCAGTATACTATTTCTCCTAGTTCTACGACAGATGCTGATCCATCTAGGTCACTCCCCACGACATCTGAGGCACCACCTGCCTACACCCCTGCACCATCCCCCCCTGCACCATCTCTCACACCATCAGAGAGCCTCCCATTAGAGGCTGAGTCGTCGACTCCCCCTACTGGTGCCTCGTCAGTTGGGTGGCGACAGACCCCTTCCAGTTCATCCCGGACACATTGGAGGGTCACAGTCATAGGTATAAATTTTAATTAAATAGATTTATTGCATTTTGTTTTTAATAATTCTTTTCTAATTTAAGATGACAAAAATAAAACCGTGGAGAAACACATAAAAAGCTCAAATGTTTGGAACTTGAATGGCGAAAAGATGGTCGTGCCATTTGATTCTTATGGGATCCCTACGAATGATGTTGCGGGGTTACTTGGCCAGATTATAGGTCAGTTGGCAGCGGATCCCATTTCCCTTCCCATTTCATATGATGATTGGAGACATATGCCTCCAAACTAGAAAAAATGATGTTTTCGATTCTCAAATAAAGGTAATTTTATTACATTATGGTTTAATTGAATGTCATGTTACTAATATGTTCAAAATGAATTTATGTATACAGATGTTCTTCCACTTCACAGTTGCTGATGTGATAGCACGGAAGTGGACTTTGAAAAATCTCGGTAAAAAATGGAAAGATTTCAAATGGAGATTGTGGTGTGATGTCAACGATACTTCGTTGACCTTGGAAAAAATGTTTGACAAGCAACCCAGTGGGGTACTGAAAGAGCAGTGGAATGTTTTTGTTGACAGACATCGTGATGAGGAGCGGATGGTATTGAAATATATATTATTATATTATCCTCATTTTACATTAATACATGTATATGAAGAGGAGATGACATTGGATACATTAAGGTTAAATTTCATTTTATTTATTTCCGGATCATTCATGACAGAATGCATCAAACAGGGCGAAGCAAGTCATCCCTCACACAGCGGGCTCACAAAGCTTTTCTAGAAGCCGAATGTCATTGGTAATATTTTAAATAGTTTAGATATTTATAATACAATATTATCTATTTAATATATTGAATTTTGGATTTATCTTTGCTTAATGCAGTCATAGAATTTAGGGCACGAAGCCTCCCGGACTGAACTGTGGTTGGATGTTCACAGAAAATCAGGTGGCTCTTTTGTTAATGAGCCAACCAAAGAAGTTGGGGTATGGAGTCAAATTTTTAACTTATTATCAGTTTGTACTGTGTTAATATGTATTGATATTTGATTTATAGGTAAAAATTAATGAACTATGGGATGCCAGTCCTAGGCAGTCCTACTCAGTCTCCCAGGATGACCCGGTTGCTCAAATCCTTGGGAAGGAGCATCCTGGTAGAGTGCGCGGGACGGGTTTGGGACCCGTACCATCTGAGGTCTTTAGCAGGCCATCAGGGATTCCAACCGCATCTACTCCTGGTTATGGTCAGCCCATACCTGAAGATGCTCAGATGGAGATTTCTTCTCTACGAGCCACATTTCAAGACCAAGGGGCTCAGATATCCACTATGCAGAAAGCGTTGACTGATTTATATCAGCAGATGAGCAGATATGCCTCCAGTGGTAGTGCACCGAGTGGTGGTGAGAAGGTAAATCACAAAAAATCACAATCATGTAGTTTGCAAACTTTTATTGGTTTTCAGTAAAATTATAAATATGAAACAATATTTAATTTTCAATATAATGTTCTTATAGGTGGAAGCAGGAGATGGAGGTGGAGAGGGTGACGATTCATCATCGTACCATGAGTAGTATTGTTGATGTGATCAAAAGATGTTTTTTGGGGTATGTGATTTTCGTGACCTAGAATGGATCATGTGGTCCACGTAATATTTTCCATGTTATGCACTTTTTTAGTTTGACTAGCACAACTGATTCTCTCTAAATGGTTACATATCTTCTAATATATTCTCTATTCTCTTTAAATATGTCCCCTATTTCTCAAATGTCTTCTTATGTGGTAGACTGGAGAGACCTTATTTCCTGGAACCATAATGTCATTCATCGGAATAAAGTATTTTATAACAATAATGTTTTAATGGTTCTTAATCTGACTGAACATAAACCCATTTAATCCTCGTTCCTCATCCTTATAGGACAAACGACTAGTAGTGATCCCTCCCGTCTCTCCTTTGGCACATTTTGATCCATACACTTTAATCCTTTATGGAATCAACTATTTTCAATTAATATAAGTGGATAATTGTGTTTGGGAACCCTGGTCCCCATAGAAGGTATACCCATTAGAAACCATATTTTTATAAAAACATTCCATATTAATTTCTTACTCTACAAAGGGTTTTGTATATTTCAATTCCTACCATACCACAAGCTCCCCCCTTGTTCCATATTAATTTCTTACTCTAATAAGGGGTTTGTGTGGGGATAACCACGATTAGTAAAAATGATATGTGATAATTCCCATGAATATTCATTGAAGTCATTATCTGTGATGTTATGGATAATTCATCGTATTGTGTTTTACTATATGGTTTAAGAAGTTGTATGGTGATGTTATTGACCAGATTGGTTGTGTAGTACAAGGGGATGTGATTCTTTTGTCGATTTTCATGTATGTGATTTTGTTAGTAGTGAAATGTGCTATGAAGAGGTTTTGGTACATGGTTATGGGGTCATGGATGTGGTGTAGTGGTTGTAGAATAATGTTTTTGTAGCGGATTCGTTGATTTGGTATGTGGTGATAGAGTTTCATGATGGTTTTAAGGAGTATTTGATTTTTTGATTTGGGTTGGGCAATGTGGTGTGGAAACAATGGTGGATGTGTGGTGTTGTGGGGATAGTTTTGTGAGTTGAATTAGTTGTAGCATGGAGTGGATATGTTAGTTTCTCGGTTATCCATGAGATGAACTATGTTGATAATGTAAATGATCTAGTTTAGTAAATTAAAAATATTTATTTGAAATATATATGTTATAAATTAATCAAATGAAAATGTAAAGTGTTATGTGAATTGTAATGGATAAAAAATAAAGGTGGTGAAACATGTATGTGGAAAGTGGAATGTTGTGTTAATAGTGTTGTGATTGTCTTGGGTGATTCAAATAGTGATTTAATTGGTTGTGATTATTGATTTGTGTTATGGTGTGGTGATCTAATAAGCTCAAGTGTAGATTATGTGGACACATTGGTTTGGTATTGTGGGATATCTATATACCATGAATGTTTCTATTATTTTATACACCAAGCATAATTTATATAAAATTACCACTACTCAAAGGTTTAGAGTTTTAGGTATTTTCACCAATAAATATGATGGTGGTGAAATTTAGGCATGGGTTCACACACATCCTCTCACTTCATTCAGAATTAGTGACATATGTTGGTGTTGGAGAATTAATAAAAACGATGTCATGTCCATGGTGCCTTCCGGTGGGAATTGATCTATTAGACCCAATTTCTATGAGTGATAAGTTATGTGTTTCTATGTGATATATTGTGGGGTAATTGATGGTAGGAGGAGGGGATAATGATTATGTCCATCACACTCATGATACCTTAAGACCCTTGTTCTAGATTGGATGCCATTTGACACAATATGTGTATGTGGGTGGGAAGAGATGTTAGGTGGTAGTGTATTTGTCTACATGTATGATTTATTGTGAAGTGATGGACTATGTGTCTACTAGTGGTAGGAGATGTGATGTGATGGCCTAGGTGACTACTTTTGGGATGTGGTGTAATGTGATAACCCATTTGTATACATGAAGGATTTGATGTGATGTGACGTGGTTTGTTTGGATGGGATGGGAGAATTTCTAATTAGATATAAGGTTGTGAGAGTGGAAAAGTAACGTTTAATCTATAGTGGGGTTACATTAATTTTTTGTTGAACACAGTT
Organism: Viscum album; assembly: GCA_963277665.1. NCBI lineage: Eukaryota > Viridiplantae > Streptophyta > Magnoliopsida > Santalales > Viscaceae > Viscum > Viscum album. The sequence continues at coordinate 1,425,273,410 of OY728151.1, forward strand.
CCATGTGATAATGTTGGATCAATTATTTGATGAGTAATCCATGGTGTACAAAGGATTATTTAGATGAAATGTATGGGGTTATATGGTTTATTCTATTTGATGGCCAGCACATTAACACACCATTTTCACCTAAAATTGAAGACTTCATTAAGACCTAGATGATTATATCTTTTTTTTCTCTCACTACATATATATTATAGTTTTCAGGATACAAGAATAACTTTGGAGGATAAAATGGACATTACCAATTCAAATAGTATTCATGTTACTTAACTGGATTTCAATTATCATTTGGAACATTGGGATACTTTTATGGAATCAAATCTTTTCAATTTTGATCATCTGTAAACTATAAGTATAAATCCATGTGACCCCCAATCTCTTGTTTCATTTGATGTTATCTTGTGTTTCATTCTAAATCCATAATTTTAGGTATTTTGTATTCTTTAGGTATTCTTATTGAATTGGATCAACTTTTTTGTCAACAATAAATGAAAGGGTGTTTGTGATTATTGCGTAGGTGGTGCATAAATTTTTTCCTTATTATATATATGTTGTATGTGTTGTTTGGGTTTTTTTTCAGGGCAGTGGTGGAGTATAAACAGAAATGCATTTTTTTTTCAGGTCAGCATTTCGCGGCGGTTTTAACTGCCGCTAATGTTTACCACTTATACATTTAGAGGCAGTTTAAACCGCCAATACATGCATTCATAAGACTGTTTAGCGGCGGTTTTAACCGCCATGAAATCATGTTGGAATTTGCTGTAGTTTTAACCGCCGCTAAGAAGGCACCTGGAACGCCTGAATTTCGCGGTGATTATAGCCACCGCTAATTAAATATCCCTTAAACCCGCCTCTAAATTTACCAAAAACCACCGCGAAATGATGTACTACGACGCTTTTCATTGACCGCCACAAAATGCATAAAACTGCCGCTAATAGATTGCTGACGCCATGTTTAACGGTGGTTTCTGTAAACCGCCGCTAAACCATATAGCGGCGGTTTAAACCGCCGCTAATAGGCGGTTTTCCTGTAGTGTGTATTCAACATTTTCTATATATTTTTTGTAGCATCATTCCACTGAGGTGGTGTATGAATAGGCCCTAGGATAAAGCTACTAGTAAATCATAGTGAGAGAATCTTCCCATGGACGATAATCGTGTTTAAATTATTGTGAATGTTGTCCAAGAATTGGTAAGGCACTAGTAACTATTCATTTTTAGGCTCTAGTTGTGGAACCTCAATGGGATGAATCTCAATATCATGATCAATAGATTCTTTAGTGAGTTACACCTATTTTAAATGGAACTAATGTTCCTCAAGAAAAAAAATACTTGGTATAATTATATAGAGAAAATGTTTTATTTCATGGAGATGCCTGAAGCTATTATGGTCAAATATACTATCGTCGAGATGGAAGGACCCATTAGGAGATATTGGGATTCAATGGTAATAGAAAATAAGCACCAGTATTTAGTGTCGTAGGGATTTATATTTAATTTCACTGATCATATCTTTACAAAAACTATGGTATTGGATAAATTATATATTTTTTAATCCTCCGGGAGGATGATAGGAACATGACGTAGTATGTGAATTGATTTTCAGAGAATATGTAGTTTTCAACCGATATTTTATCAAATGAGAAGGTGATGGCTTGATGGTTTGATATGGTTATCCAACCAAATATTAATTTTTAGTTTTTATTGGTGATGATAGCTTTATATGATAACATATCGGATAGGGTGTTGATATTTGATCTTGACCTATCTAGAAAATCAGGTTTGATGGGAGTTCCTTTTTCACCTAGTGGATGTTCAATGTGTTCCATTAAAGTAAAGAGGAAGTTTGATGAGTATCATGGTCGTTATTAATATTAATAATACATTATACCTTATTATAGACTTGAAACTGACCATTTAACTTTCTTCTAGTATAGAAATTTTGGGTAATCGAGATGTATTTTTACTGAGGTTATAAAGATCTAAAATTATCATGTTCATTCAAGAAACCTTAATGATTTCATCAATTTATTTTCATATATATATTTTGGAATAGTCTCATCAATACATAAATTTAATATGGTGTAATTTGATTCATTGATATCTAGGGGGTTGAAACCTCAAGCATCCATAATAAATCATCTTCACACAGTGGAAGAGTCTCCAAAGGAAGTGGATATGTGTCTAGTGAATGTGAGAGGTACCATAACTATGGATTCTTATCTAGTAACTTCATTATTTGATAATGGTGAATCAAAACCATTTATATCAACCTATATTTTTAACCTGATAAATCATCCTAGAGATCTTTTGTATTACGTGATAGATATTATTATGCACCATTGAATGAAGAAAGAGTAGGGTATCCATTGTCCAACATTTGTTTTTTTTTTAGAAATTGAATGTGTTGATAATTTTCAAGTTATTGACTAGAAACATCTTGATTTAAATATCAATATGTATTATATGATTTTAAAAATGTCCTGAATTGACTTTTTTCATTAAGAGGTTTCCTTTTCATCATCTAATCGGGTGTGCAATGTCTTTTATAGAGAATGAGATCTAAGGTTGAGTAGAGATCGACCTTATCACCCATATAAGGGGAATGTAATATCTATAATTGTTTTTTCTAGAGTAAGAATATTTTATTTATTATCTACCTCCAGTTTCTATCGAGTATTTGGATTATTTCCTCCTAATTACTCGTGTTTTACACTGGATAGAGGGGAATATTTTTCTATTGATTTAGTGCCTAGTAATCGAGCAACATTTATTACATCATAACAAATGGAATCTGGTGAACTGGAATAGTTAAAGACTAAATTGAATGATCTATTAGAGAAAGGATATATACACTCAATTCACTACAGGAAAACCGCCTATTAGCGGCAGTTTTTTTTTCATATAGCGGCGGTTTAAACCGCCGCTATAAGGTTTGGCGGAGGTTTACAGAAACCTCCACTAAACATGGCGTCGGCATATCTATTAGTGGCGGTTTTATGCATTTCGCGGCGGTCAAAGAAAATCTTCTTAGTACCGCATTTCATGGCAGTTTTTGGTAAATTTAGCGGCCGTTTTAAGGGCTATTTATTTAGCGGCGGCTATAATCGCCACAAAATTCAGGCATTCCAGGTGCCTTCTTAGCGGCGGTTAAAACCACCGCGAATTCCGACGTGATTTCGCGGCGGTTAAAACCGCCGCTAAACAGTATTTCGAATGCATGTAGTGGCGGATTAAACCGCCGCTAAATGTACAAGTGGTAAAACATTAGCGGTGGTTAAAACCGCCGCGAAATGCTGACCCGGAAAAAAAATTGCATTTCTGTTTATACACCACCACTACCCCGGAAAACAAACCAGACAACACATACAACATATATATAATAAGGACAAAATTTATGCACCACCTACGCAATATTCATAAACACCCTTTCATTTAATGTTGATGAAAAATTTGATCCAATTCAATAAGAATACCTAATGCATAAAAAATACCTAAAATTATAGATTTAGAATGAAACACAAGATAACATCAAATGAAACAAGAGATTGGGGGTCACATGGATTTATACTTACAGTTTACAGATGATCAAAATTGAAAATATTTGATTCCATAAAAGTATCCCAATGTTCAAAATGATAATTGAAATCCAGTTAAGTAACATGAATACTATTTGAATTGGTAATGTCCAGTTTAGTCTCCAATGTTATTCTTGTATCCTGAAAACTATAATATATATGTAGTGCAAGAAAAAAAAGATATAATCATCTAGGTCTTAATGAAGTCTTCAATTTTAGGTGAAAATGATGTGTTAATGTGCTGGCCATCAAATAGAATAAACCATATAACCCCATATATTTCATCTATATAATCCTTTGTACACCATGGATTACACATCAAATAATTGATCCAATATTATCATATGGAATTGTGTTCAACAAAAAATTAATGTAACCCCACTATAGATTAAACGTTACTTTTCCACTCTCACAACCTTATATCTAATTAGCAATGCTCACATACCATCCAAACAAACCACGCCACATCACATCAAATCCTTCCCATATAAAAATGGGTTATCACATCACACCACATCCCAACAGCAGTCACCTAGGTCATCACATCACATCACATACCACCAGTAGACACATAGTCCATCACTTCACAATAAATCATACTTGTAGACAAATACACTACCACCTAACATCTCTTCCCACCCACGGACACATATTCTGTCAAATGGAATCCAAACTAGAACAAGAGTCGTAAGGTATCATGAGTGTGATGGACATAATCATTGTCCCCTCCTCCTACCATCAATTACCCCACAATATATCACATTGAAACACATAACTTATCACTCATAGAAATTGGGTCTAATAGATCAATTCCCACCGGAAGTAACCATGGACATGACATCGTTTCTATGAATTCTCCAACACCAACATGTGTCACTAATTATGAATGAAGTGAGAGGATGTGTGTGAACCCATGACTAAATTTCACCACCATCATATTTATTGGTGAAAATACCTAATACTCTAAACCTTTGAGTAGTGGTAATTTTATATAAAATATGCTTGGTGTATAAAATAATAGAAACATTCATGGTATATAGATATCCCATAATACCAAACCTATGTGTCCACATAAACTACACTAGAGCTTAATAGATCACCACAACTTAACACAAATCAATAATCACAACCAATTAAATCACTATTTGAATCACCCAAGACAATCACAACACTATCAACACAACATTCCACTTTCCACATACATGTTTCACCACCTTTATTTTTTATCCATTACAATTCACATAACACTTTACATTTTCATTTGATTAACTTATAACATATCTATTTCCAATAAATATTTTTTATTTACTAACCTAGATCATTTACATTATCAACATAGTTTATCTCATGGATAACCGAGAAACTGACATATCCACTCCATGCTAAAACTAATTCAACTCACAAAACTATCACCACAACACCACACATCCACCATTGTTTCCACACCACATTTCCCAACCTATATCACAAAATCTAATACTCCTTAAAACAATCCTGAAACTCTATCACCACATACCAAATCAACGAATCTGCTACAAAAACATTATTCTACAACCACTGCACCACATCCATGACCCCATAACCATGTACCACAACCTCTTCATAGCACATTTCACTACTACCAAAATCACATACATGAAAATCGACCAAGGAATCACATCCCCTTGTACTACACAACCAATCTGGTCAATAACATCACCATACAACTTCCTAAACCATATAGTGAAACACAGTAAGATGAATTATCCACAACATCACAGATAATGACTTCAATGAATATTCATGGGAATTATCACATATCATTTTACTAATCGTGGTTATCCCCACACAAAACCCTTAGTAGAGTAAGAAATTAATATGGAATAAGGGGGGACCTTGTGGTATGGTAGGAATCGAAATATACAAAACCCTTATTAGAGTAAGAAATTAATATGGAATGTTTTTATGAAAATATGGTTTCTAATGGGTATACCTTCTATGGGGACCAAGGTTCCCAAACATAATTATCCAATTATATTAATTGAAAATATTTGATTCCATAAAGGATTAAAGTGTATGGATCAAAATGTGCCAACGAAGAGAGGGGATGGATCACTACTAGTCGTGTGTCCTATAATGATGAGGAACGAGGATTAAATGGGATGATGTTTAGTCAGAATAAGAACCTTTAACACTTTATTGTTATAAAATACTTTATATCCATGATTGAAATTATGGTTCTAGGAAATAAGGTCTCTCCAGTCTACCACATAAGAAGTCATTTGAGAAATAGAGGACATATTTAAAGAGAGTAGAGAATTTATTAGAAGATATGTAACCATTAAGAGAGAATATGTTGTGCTAATCAAACAAAATAAGTGCATAACATGGAAAACATTACTTGGACCACATGATCCATTCTAGGTCACGAAAATCACATAACCCATAAAACATCTTTTTATCACATCAACAATACTACTCATGGTCTGATGATGCATCGTCACCCTCTCCACCTCCATCTCCTACTGCCACCTGTAAGAACATTATATTGAAAATTAAATATTGTTGAATATTTATAATTAAACATAAAACCAATAAATGTTTGCAAACTAAATGATTGTGATTTTTTGTGTTTTACCTGTTCACCACCACTCGGTGCACTACCACTGGAGGTATATCTACTCATCTGCTGATATAAATCAGTCAACGCTTTCTGCATAGTGGATATCTGAGCACCATGGTCTTGAACTGTGGCTCGTAGAGAAGAAATCTCTCTCTGAGCATCTTCAGGTATGGGCTGACCATAACTAGGAGTAGATGCGGCTGGAATCCCTGATGGCCTGCTAAAGACCTCAGATGGTACGGGTCCCAAACCCATCCCACACACTCTACCAGGATGCTCCTTCCAAAGGACTTGAGCAACCGGGTCATCCTGGGAGACTGAGTAGGACTGCCCAGGTCTGGCATCCCATAATTCTTTAATTTTTACCTATAAATCAAATATCAATACATATTAACACAGTAAAAACTGATAATAAGTTAAAACTTTGACATCATACCCCAACTTCTTTGGTAGGCTCATTAACAAAAGAGCCATCTGATTTTCTGTGAACATCCAACCACAGTTCAGTCCGGGAGGCTTCGTGCCCTAAATTCTGTGACTGCATTAAGCAAAGATAAATCAATAATTCAATATATTAAATAGATAATATTGTATTATAAATATTAAAACTATTTAAAATATTACCAATGACATTCGGCTTCTAGAAAATCTTTTTTAGCCCGCCGTGTGAGGGATGACTTGCTTCGCCCTGTTTGATGCATTCTGTAATGAAAGATCCTGAAATAATAAAATGAAATTTAACAGTAATGTATCCAATGTCATATCCTCTTCATATACATGTATTAATGTAAAATGAGGATAATATAATAATATATATTTCAATACCATCCGCTTCGCATCACGATGTCTGTCAACAAAAACATTCCACTGCTCTTTCGGTACCCCACTGGGTAGCTTGTCATACATTTGTTCCAAGGTCAATGAAGTATCGTTGACATCACACCACAATCTCCATTTTAGATCTTTCCAATTTTTTACCGAGATTTTTCAAAGTCCACTTCCGTGCTATCACATCAGCAACTGTGAAGTGGAAGATCATCTGTATACAGAAATTCATTTTGAACATATTAGTAACATGACATTCAATTAAACCATAATGTAATAAAATTACCTTTATTTGAGAATCAAAAACTTCATTTTTCCAGTTTGGAGGCATATTTCTCCAATCATCATATGAAATGGGAAGGGAAATGGGCTCCGCTGCCAAATGACCTATAATCTGGCCATGTAACCCCGCAACATCATCCGTAGGGACCCCTTAAGAATCAAATGGCATGACTATATTTTCGCTATTCAAGTTCAAAACATCTAATCTTTTTAGTTGTTTCTCCATGGTTTTATTTTTCTCATCTTCAATGAGAAAAGAATTAGTATAAACAATATGGAATAAATTTATTTAATTAAAATTTATACCTATGACTGTGACCCTCCAGTGTTTCCGGGATGAACTGGAAGGGGTCTGTCACTGCCCAACTGATGAGGAACCTGTAGGGGGATTCGACGACTCAGCCTCTAATAGGAGGCTCTCTGATGGTGTGAGAGATGGTGCAGGGGGAGATGGTGCGGGGGTGTAGGCAGCTGGTGCCTCAGATGTCGTGGGGAGTGACCCAGATGGATTGGCATCCGTCGCAGATCTAGAAGAAATAGTATACCGCTTCCTCCTTGGCATTACTGTCATATAATCAAATAAAATTAAGATCAGAATATATATTTCAAAAAAATTATGCAGAAAAAAATTTAAAATTGATAATTGATGCCCAGTACTAAGAAACCAAATATATATAACAATGATAATGAATGACTGCAGAAATGAAACAATTGGTTGCTGCATGAATGAATAATTGTGCATACAATCATTTTCCCCGTCAATGATGTCGGTTTCCTGCTCCATTGATTAATCCACTTCATTCATCCTTGCAAGACTAATATTTTCAATATCATGATGGAAAAATAATTCTTCTTCCTGTTGTTGATGACATTCAACTTCAGAGGTCAAATCTTCCACTTCATCACCCATATCATACAAATCTCTTTGTATTACTTGAGTAACTACACTCCACCCTTCATCCACAACATCATTCACATAATATAGCATTTTTGCTTGCGATACTAAGATATATGGATCATGCATTTCATGATCACCAACATCCATCAAGTGATAGAAGTTCACAGAAGTAAATTGCAATGAAACTCTTTTAACACCTCTGATAATATCGACCCATTTTAATTTGAATAAAACAACAGAAAAATGTCCATGGTAGTTTAATTCAATAATATCATGAATCTTTCCATAGTATCCCACATCAAAAAATGTAAATATACCACTATTTTGTGTTTTCAATCCCACTTCTCGATCAACTGTACGAAATCTAAAGCCCTTCACATTATAAGCATCGAACTTTCTAACTTGCTTTATTGGACCTCTAGCAAGAAAATTCAAATCTTATGAAAAGTCTGCTCGAGTATCAGTATTCATGATCTGAAAAAAGAAATATAATTTAATAGATTTACAAATTGTATGTGTCAAACTAATATTCTTATTTACTGAAATATTTATGAACTTACACGTCGTGCAAACCATTCTACAAGCTCTTTATTCACAGCTTTCGTTATATCTTTCTCATTTCGTGTTAGGCCTCTCATTCATCTCTTTGTTTGTATCATAAACTCTTCAATAAATGGATCTGCAATTTCACTATTCAGCATCACATATCTATGTGCCTGTAATAATTCTAATTCTGTCAGTGTCACATTTGAGGTCCTCCCAACTGATCGACCAATAGCATGAAATATTTTTGATTTCTAATGCATTTTAAATTGAGTTGATGTGTCGTCAACATGTCCAACTCGATTAAATCTTGTCTCAATATCATCTAAATACCTGGAACAAAAGGTAAGACATTCCTCGGCCAAATAACCTTCAGCTATAGAGCCTTCTGGTTGAGCTTTATTTCTCACGTATGATTTCAAATGCCCAAGATATATGTGAAATAAAATAATAATATTATGCATTTATTTAAATGTCAAAAATTGTTTACTTAACTGGAAAACATATAAATAAAATACCTCTCAATTGGATACATCCATCGATAATGAACAGGGCCTCCTAATTTAGCTTCTTCAACCAAATGCACAGTTAAATGCATCATGATAGTAAAAAACGATGGAGGAAATATCATCTCCATTGCACAAAGATTCAATACGAACCTCTCCTGGAGGTTTTCAAGCTGAAATGGATGTACAAATTTCTCACATAATTGCCTGAAAAATGTGCATAATTGGAGTACAACAGCAGTTACTTTTTCAGGTAATAATGTACGCAATGACAATGGTAGTAACTGCTGTAACAAAATATGTGAATCGTGACTTTTCAATCCATGTAACATAAGATTCTTCAAGTCAACACACCGCGAGATGTTACTTGAATACCCATCATATACCTTCACATTATTTAAAATTTGAAGGAACGTATCTTTATCCCTATTTTTCATTGCAAAAATTGCCGGAGCATACTTTTCATTCTCATATGGCCAGAGATCGTGTTTTATGTTCATTACTCATAAGTCTTTGCGAGCATTAAGACGATCCTTCGACTTTCCATGCTCATTAAGTAATGTGAAAATCAAATTATCATAGACATTCTTCTAAATATGCATCCATCAAGATTGTGGCGCAAAAAATTAAATTCCCAATACGAAAGTTTAAAGAATATACTTTTTTCTTCCATTGTTGCGTTCTGATTTCACTTGACGATGCACTTCGGACCCGTTTTCCACTATCATTCAAATGATGAACCTTCCCAAATTCTGTTTCAACATTTTCAAGTTGTGTCAATATTTCATAACCGGTTAACAACATTGGAGGTGGTCTACGATCAATGAAACCATTAAATTTTGATTTGTTCAACGGAAATCTATGAGATCCATCGAGAAATCTTCGATGGCATAAGAAGCACCATTTTATTCCGTTTGTTATCCGTTTGGGCTCAAAATCAAAGTTTCAAATGGGACAAGCCAAACCCATATAATTGTTCCAACCAGATAAATTCCCAAGCCCAGGGAAGTCACTAATGGTCCACAGTAAAGCAGCATGCATTTTGAACATTGTTTTAGAACAAACATCAAATGTCTCAACACCGTTACTCCATAACTCCTGCAATTCTTCAATCAAAGGCTACAAGTATACATCAATATCATTTCCAGGCATTTTTTTCCAGGAATAATCATTGAAATGATAAAATATGATTGGTGCATACATATCCACGGAGGCAGATTATAAGGGATCAAAACAACTAGCCAAATGCAATAACTTGTACTCAAAGTCCCAAATGGGTTGAATCAATCGGCAGCCAATCCCAATCGAACATTCCTAGGATCAACTGAGAAATCTAGATGTAATGAATCAAATGTCTTCCATGATTGGGAATCTCGTGGATGTCTCATTAACCCATCATTGTTATTATCTACAGAATGCGACTTCATGTGTTCGGCGGTTTTTGATGACATGAATATTCTTTGCAATCACAGCTTCAAAGGAAAGTAACTCAAAACCATTGCAGGTGTGTTCATTTTCTTCTTCTTCATGAAATTATGTTCAGTCCGACTTCCAACATCACCCTTTGACTTCCATCTAGAAGAAGAACATTTCTTGAAATTCTGTCTACTGGAATCCTCTCCCCAATAAAGCATACAATCATTGGGACACTCATATATTTTTATATAATTCAGACCAAGATTGTTAACAACTTTTTTCATATCATAAAAAGATTCTGGGATTTTTTCTTCAGGAAATGCATCATGAATCAATTCCAATATCATGGACATTTCCTTATTTTTAATTCCACATAGACATTTGATATGGTACAACTTCAGCAGAAATGAAAGCATTGAATATTTAAAACACCCACTATACAACTCTTGATTTCCCTCGTCAACTAAATCATGAAATTCATTTTTTTCAGTGAAGTTCTCTGTTACATTTGGCTCTACAGAATCAATAGGAGGGTCCAATGATATGTTCTAATCTTGCTCTACTTGTGTTATAGTTTCAAAAACAACACTTGTCACGTTGCAATTTGTAGCACCCTCTTCTGGTTGTTCTGATATGTTTTGAGGCTGATAGTGGTGTCTTACAGTGCCAAATGCATCATTTATGAGGTTTTTCATTACATTTTCCATTGTCGATGAACTTGGGACCTCATTATATGGATTAACATCAGTTCTCAATCTTTCTGTATTGTTCGATTCTCCATGCCAATTCCAACACAAATATTGACCAGGGAATTACTTCGGTATTAAATGTTCATAAACTTCATATCTCTTCAACCATGTTCTAAATTTACATTTAGGTTATGGACATCTTATTCTCCCTTCAACAGATCGATTAGAAATCGCAAAATCTAAAAACTCATTCAAACCCTTAACATACTGAGGTGTGTTCCTCAGTAATGTGATCTAGCTTTTATCCATGTATATCACAATGTGCCTACACAAAATATATGATAGTGTAAGATTGTAGAATCATAATATAATAAAGATGATAAATTGATTATAAAGTATTCATAATATAATAAAGATGATTCATTGATCACATTTACCACTTACTTAGCATGCCCAGACAAACCAAACAAGTTTGGTCCTTAGGAGACAGCATAAACACCTCATTAAGGAGTAGTAAGAATATCGGGATACACAATTATCATAACACTATCAATCACACATTTATGTTGCCTCAAACAATTTCTATCCCCACTACATTAATGATATACATTATTCCACTCAGATTACTTCCACACCCTCACAAAAAATATTACAACTTCCCTGAACATCTCATGTACTCACATGCTTGGTCATCTCAATTAAATGTTTTATTTTATTTTTCATATCTAGAAATGGGATACTAGTCGGTAGTTATAACATCCATCCCAAATCACTAGTATAGTATACCAATGCATGGGTTCCCATTTCTTGAGTTTCCCCTCATTGGATTATGTTTAATAATCATTACCTTCACTTATCAATATTATAGATCAATAAAAATAATATGGAATATTTTTTTACCATATTTAGTTTCATAATTTGAACAATGTTGTTGATACTTGTTTATAAGCCAATGAATATTCTTCTCACTAGATCCAACATAGGGATAACACATAATGATAATTCCCCCACTTATTTTCAATGTTTTTTCATCTATTAACCATTTATTTAGTGAGATACCTAAAATGATGAAGTCAAATATTTGTTGTACTTTCATCTTTAACCAGCTTTTTCTACATAATTCAAAATTCTTCCACACTGTATAACTAGGTTACACATCATGTAACTATTACTAGATACAAGTCATGATTCAAGAGTCTTTCACATACAACATTCTAGTCTACATTAACATAAATATGGGTTAGTTATCATGCATAAGAGTATAATTTAAGTCCCCTATCTCACAAGGTATAAACATTCCTAACAATACATTGCACTTACCTTGGAGCCTCAGTCTAGGTAGTTCCATAAAATTCAACCATTAGGGGTATAGATAATCAGTTCGACTCCATAACCCATGCATTCTTGGGTGGGGTTAGAGCATCAGTCCAAACCGACCTATGGAAAGAGCCTCAGTCCTTTATCCCACCACCAACCCCTGTGCACATGCTTATTTATCCATTTCCACACACACACACACACACCATATCGCAACCATACTCAAAACAATACACATAATAATATCAATACATAATAATCAAGGAAGATTCTCATTCAATTTTGGGGGATTATGCAATAAATAGTGTGATCACTTGTCATAGGCTCCTAAATTTACGGAATTGAGAGGAAATTAATTTTCTAGATTAAAGGGAATTATTTTCTTAATGAATTTTCGATTCCCCTAATTTTTTAGTGGATATAGGACAAGATTATATCATATATCTCCATATTGTAGAAACTAATTAGCATGGAGCTCATTAATGGGAATCTTCTATTCGGAAAGATGATGAAAAATAGAAGTCATACCAGGATCAACTATATTCTACATTGAACTAGACGGTTATAGGGATTAGCAGTCCTGGTCGGTCCTTTACCCTGGTTCGGGTCTTGGTGTAAGGGTAATTACTTATAGGAATCTGAAAGGCCATGCGTCTTTCTTTGATGGTGGGTGTCAACACTTGGGGTGTCCAGTAGATTTTGTGCTACCACAAAGGGTGGGTCCCCTTACTCGGAATTTAATTTAGTTTATCACTCCCTAACTATAACAACCTCTTCTATATTCATGGTGACTATGCACAGAGGCACATTATTGACTTCATTGGGCGGATTTGCTATCATAGGATGGGATTGAAGTGGAGAGAAACATAATTCCCTACGATGCAAATCTGTACTGGTGGGGACACTTCCTTAATAATTATATGGATTAGAAAAATGTTCTGAAGACATCATTGTAGACGGTAATGGTGGTATCTTGTTGATGTGGGTGGATACGACACGAGAATCCCTGCTAAATAAACCATGTAACGTTAATGGAAAATGTCATCCCAATGCTCTTGGATATTATATAATTCAAAATAAGGTTCAAGAGGTAGACATGTGTCTCCCAAATGGTTTGAAAAAAAACCCTATCATGATTGAGTGACCCCAAAATTATGATGTTGGAAGTAGTGATCATCCTTAATATATCAGAAAACTGATCAGTGGTTATAGTTTCATATCATTTTCTCCACTCAGAAGTGTAGTTTAACTCTTCATTTCCACATTCTTATACTTTGGCTGGCTCAGGAACTTGAAAAAATGGTTCTATATACCATTGTGGTAGTGGACTATCTGGTGGGGGTAATGTTGCATGAGATGATAGTCCACAACCAACTAGATTTTATCTCAAAGATGGTACATACTACTTCACCATTTTCTTATAGGACAGAGTATATTCCACGTATTCATGTGAAAGGGAAGAGGCTGTCAGTTGAGAATCTTGTGAGTGATATCCACCAATCATACCCAAAACAATAATTTCAATCAAGCCATATATCATTTGTTTGAATATGATTTTACATCTAAAAATAATCCTAGTAGTCTTGGATATATAAATATTTCAATTATAATTTTCTTCTATGGGATTATACGGATTTATAAAGACCCTTGATATATAATATTCCTTCAACAGTATTCAATGAAATTTTCCGTGACCATTTCAAATAAGGAATATTATTTTCATTTAAGTCCAAAAACAATTTAGATAACATATTTTGAATAAAATTTTGTTCTCTATTTGGATCATAGTTCGTCAATGAAGATTAATGGAAACTATAGTTAACACATTGAGATTCAAGCTAATATTTCCCTCATATGAATGTTATAAAGATTCTTATTTTGGTATTGTTAATAAAATTTCATCAGTTATTTAATTTATATTATTAATTCAAAAATATTCATAAATAAGAGGTATACTGAGATATGTGAGTGGATAATCTATTATCTTTAAATAAATTATTCCTTCAATAGGAGTAACATGACTTTGAGAAACATTCATAGAATCTATGATGATGATTTAAAATTCATTATCCCTTTTCCTGTATCTGAAATATAATTATAATCTAATTTTTTGAAATATTCAATATATATTTTATATTAAATGAAAATATGAACATATCACCATTGAATGAGAGATGTGATACTCAAGGATATTCAAAAATTCCTTTAAACCATTACATTCTACCTCCCTAGTGTATGAAATTTGGAATCCTATAAATTTCATTCGTATAAATAATTAAAAAGGAATATGATAATAGGTATACCTATATAATTTTCCTATAAAATCAAATTGGGAACCATTCTAAAGACTAGGGAAGAAATTATTAGCAAACAGTTTTAGTTGAATCTCAAAATGTTAAAAAAAACCAATTTACATTCCAGGAACTTATTAAAAATGCTAAATATGGTTCTAAAAATCACAAATCTAGTGAGAAACAAATGAAACATTTAACTAAAAAACCAGCATGTACAACTATAATCGGATAATACCATTTTCATAAAACAAGGCTTAAACCACCGATTTTTCAAACCCAATGAATTAAACAAATGGTGCACAATAATAATTAACACCTAGAAAAAAGTATAACAACAAGAAATAGATGAAAGTAACATTATAAATCCAAGCACAATAGGACTGACATTATGTGTGTGATATTTAACAAAACAAAGTCAAATATCATAAAAAAAGATTAGCAAACGTTGTCGAATGAAATTAATTATATACAAAGATTGAAATTAGATTATATAAATAAAATATGGTGATAAAAACACATATTTAATGATTTTCAAATTAAAAATGTCAATTTCATGGGAATCCTACCATAAATCTAGGGCGAGATAAAAAAGAAAACTCGTAGATCACACCGTAGGGGTTATAATTCCCTTATCCTACCAAAAGCTATCATTAACGATAAAAAAACAAACTAATTGAAGGAAAAACATAAGAATGAAAATGGGTTTACGGGGGAGAGTTGTACTGCTTGATCGAGTAGGAGGTCGCGGGTCGCCGGAGGTCGCAAGTCGTCGGAGGTCGCGGGTTGCCGTAGGTCGTGGGTCGCCGGTGGTCGAGGGTCGCCGGAGGTGTGCGGGTCGCCAGGGGGTTAGAGGAAGAAGGGAGGGTGTGAGGGTTTGAGGAACAATCGGGGTGGGGGAAGAAGGGTCGGGATTATGAAATTATTTTCGGTTTTAGCAGCGGTTTATTAAAAACTGCCGCGAAAACTTTCGGCAAAAATGTTTAGCGGTGGTTTTGTGAACCGCCGCCACAAAACTGCCGCTAAACGCAGTTTTTTTTTGTAGTGATTATGTCATCCTGGATGGTTCCAATTTACATTACGAAGAAAGATAACATCAATATTCACTTATGTGTTAATTATTGAAATTTAAATTGAGTTATGGTAAAAAAAAAGTATATGTTTCTTTGGATTGATGATATGTTTGACCCTTTGAAAGGAGAGAAGTTTTTCTCAAATATTTATATTCAATAAGTTAATTTACAGTTGGGAATAAAATAATATGACATTTAAAAGACCGATTTACAGAGAAATTATTTTCATTATTATAGAGACCCAAGCTTGACGTACATGGATATTACATTACTTTTGCGGAATACTTAATACATAACAAAAACCAAATCTCAAGGATCATAATAGTTCAGTGTCTTTGGAAACATGGAACATAATCTTCTAATCATGGTGATTGATCTTTAACATTTCCTATAAAGGTCTTACCCTTTTGTTTTCTTACCAAAAACCTTTCTTTATATCCAGGGGAAAAGAAAACATATAAAGCGTGAGCTCAAATACTCAGTAAGGGTAAGCATGGAGAAAATGAAACAAAGCATATACATTTGAACTTAAAACATGAACATAATAATTAAACATCAAAATCTTGAGCAATGACATAAAACATGGATGTACATAAAAAAGAAAAACTAATAATGAAAAAATATCATGGGAATAAAACATGTAATTGTGGAAACCATTAAGAACATTTTATGGTTTCCATAATAGCCAAGGCACTTTTTCCAAGACCGTCTTAGTGTACAAAGTCCCTTTCTGAATCGAGTTCACTCATCGTTCTAGTCCAATATCACTGAACCAGATTAACTTGTCGTTCCAGCCATGTCTATCTAATGAGATGTAAATCTTTACCCAATGCATTGGAGGGAGATATAGGTCCTAACCATCTCATAATGAAATCATTCTTACTTGTGCCACAAAATAAACATACATCATTCATAATAACCCAACGAATAAAATGGGTTTCATACACATCATCCCATCATCACATAATCCATATAAAAGAAATGGATATAATTTCATAATAAGAAAAGTCAAATGATGTAAATCATAGAGACATTATACTTGAAACATACACATATGAAATAATTTCTTCTTAGATGGAAAATGGTTTTGATGAAACACTTTAAATGAATTCTTGAGGAAAATATCCTTTCTTCTTCAAAATCATTTTCTATTCAAAAAATGTTAAGAAATTTTAAAAGAAAAGGATTTTATGGAAAATATTCATGAAATCTTTTGGAGAATCTTCATGAATATAAGTCTTTATAAAATTTTAAAAATCCTTACATGCTATATAAGTAAAAAAACATTCTTCTTGTACTTTTGCCGGAAAAGCCAAAAAGTACCTCGTATGGTAAACAAAAGAAAGATTCCATACATGCCATGTAGTAAAACTAAAAAATGGGTAAAAAGGACTTTAAAAATACATGACACCATTTATAGAAAATAGGGACATGGATGATAAATATAACCCCAGTAAATACTTACGAATAAACAATCTCGGATAAAAACGAGATTGGAAAAGTTATCCCTTACCTTATATCGGATATGGTTCATATGTATCCAAAACTCCTTTATAATGATTTAAATAATGTCATTTCCTTGTTATATAATCATATTCATTGTTATGATATCATATATGGTTCACTTATTACTTTATATTACCCATTATTTTGTAAATTCCATGTTAAAGTAGCATTTTGGGTAAAATCGTTTCATTTATCATATGCATTTGGACTTGTTTTTCTTGATATTATTATTACTTATTGCATGATTTAATTACTTCAAGAATGTAAAACATGATTTATAAATCATATATAGTCAGTATATATATATATATATATTAGATATATGAATGAAATGAAACACACCGTTCATGGAGACGGTAGGCCGTACGTACACATGAACGTTGTTTTCATTTCCTTATTACTTAAATGAAAGTAAGTAGATGACATATATATATATATACATAAATCCAGTAGCTTTATCATTTCATATATTTCATTATTATCCAATATATATACATTATAATCATTCTTTAATGGTTAACATGGAGAATGAATCTCATCGCGTCGTGGAGACGGTAATCCGTACGTACGCACGAACGATGATATCCTTCCCATAATTATTGAATTGAATTGGAGTGGATGATATAATATCTCAGAATAAGTATGATTTTATAATAACTATATATAGTTATTCTTTACACCATTATACTCATCCATGTATGGTGGTGTTGGAAAAACAGATTACACCACGGCGTGGAGTCGGTATTTCGTACGTACGCACAAGCTGTGATTTAATTTTTCATAGGATGGATAGAAGGTGAAATGAGGTTGTTTAATATTTATAATAACATACCATTATATTAGTTATACTTATGTTATTACTTTATAATGAAACAACTAATGAATAAGAAGTTGAAGAAGAAAGAAATTTGAAAGAATCGGTAGATGAGATTACCTTTTCTTCGACGCACCTCTATTAAGCTTCCTTTTGAGGCAATAGAGTTGGACATTTGAGGAGAACATAACTTCTATATTGTTTCAAGGGAAGTTGAGAAGGGAAATTTAAAGGGGTTGGCCGAGATTGAAGGCTCACAATTGTGTAAAGAGAAGAGGGAGGAGGTGCCCTTTTATAAGAGGGGTGAGGGGCACCTTAGAAAAAACTCAAAATATTATTTTATAATAAAGTCATATTCGGTTTATAATAGCTCCTAATTGATTTATTTAGAATATAAAGTGGGTATGGGTTGAAATCCTCTCAAAAAATATATTTTATACAAGTTTTGGTTACTATTTTAACCTTATCATTTAGATTTAACTCTAAGTTAAATAATTTAACTTTTACGATGTATTCTGGGTTACTTACACTATATGGCCAATGAACTTACACTAACAAGCCAAAATAACCCCAAGTGGTTCATTATTATTATATATAATCTTATTTGTGTCATTTGGCTGAACCTTATCTTTTTAGGAATAAAATAACAATTAATAATATAATCTTAGTTTTAAAAACTATTTTATGTCAATTTTGACACTATTTGGTAATTGATTTTTGTAAAAATCATAACAGAATGATTAGTTCTAAAAGAGTTAATTAAATCAATAATAACATGTCATATTGACCTATAAAATTATTTTTATTCACAAAAGTCTCAAATTACATTTATTTGGGTATTTATAACATCAATGATGTTAATAATTCATTAGTAAGGTAATTACTGTATCAACCTTGTGTCATAAATAAAACGAATTATGTAATGTCTAAAAATTATAAATAAAACTAAATTATTTAGGAAATAATTTTTTCTTTCTAATTAATATTTAGAGTCTAATTTATCTTAGGTATAACCCTATATTAAAAATGTTTTAGTTATTAAACTTTGATTTTAACTCTTTGAACTCTTCTTTGAGTTAAATAATAATAATTGTCCTAATCTAATCCAAGTGGACCTAAATGATAATATTATATTACTAATGTTGATTTTGGTGGAATTACACTTATCCAATAGAATTAGGACATGTTTTATGGTAATAATAATATAATTTTTACCCTTAATTACCCTATATACTTTTAACCGTGATAAATAAAAGTTAAAAGTTAATATTCACCAAAAAATATTTTCATATCATTGAACCACATTTTACTAATTGATATCTACCGTGTCTCTCATATTTTTTAAATTCCACTTATAGAAGCAGTAAAATTATGTTTCATGTAAATTTTCATGTTCTCCTAGGAGGGGGTAAAAGATGGTGATAAGTTCAATAAAATTTTTATATATCTAATATTATTATAAAATGACTCTAATGAATTACATTGAATATATATAGGTATTATGTATCTATTTTTACCTAAAATAAATTTATATAAAATAAATAATTATTTAAATAAAAATTCGGTTTTAAATAGTAACTCAGTGATTCCACTATTCATCAAAAATTGAATATTTTCAGAAAAATACCAAAAATTCACCCTAAGCTAATTTAGATATTCCAAATCCAAAAATGAAGTCCATTTTGAAATATAAAATTTATAAAATTTCAAAAGGTGGTTATTACTATTCATAACAGCTATTTTACTTAATATTTTAATAATATATCATTGTTCAATGAAACACGGTATTACGTACTACACACGCTATCGAGGAAGGTCACGATTGCGTGTAATACAAGCCAGTTCAGGGTTTCATATAGTGCAAGCTACCTTTGGTGTTGCGTATAACATAATAAAAAATTATTTGATTTATGCTTTAAACAAAATCTATACTTAATGTTGTGTAGAATAATTTCTACAAAACATACTTTAAATTGTGTGTAACACTTGCCAAGAATAGTGTTGTGTATACTGCTAGCTAATACGGTATTGCATATAGTACAACTAATATTGTTTCACAGAAGAATACATCAAAGAAATTAAAAAGAATATATCTAATAAAATCTCGAGGTGTTACATTATACCCCCTTAAAATGAATTTCTCCCTCAAAATTCATCGGGGTTATAAATGGTTTACTACTTGAAAGTTTCTTTCATAGAAACCATCACTATAAAAAGGGAAAATAAAACTTAATTTTAAAAACTAATATATGAAACGTAACTATTACCCAATGTAACTCATCACAGGGTTTCCACATATGAGAACATAAGTGAGATTATGGAAATGGAAGAAAAATCTAACCATCAAGTTCTGATGGAGAGTGGTAGAGAACATGGCTATGAAAAATCTAACAATCACAAAGCCATAAATTTGTGATGATCTAAGTTACTATATGATTTATCAGATATAAGAGCACTAGGACAACATTTTTGGTTTTCAATATCATTTCCCTAATGATGAAATATATTTGAATTAAAAGAAATACTTAATTGATTTTGGTACAATCTCACTGTTTTTTATGCCTTAAACAATTTCCAATTCATATCATAAAGAAATGAAGTTTAATTTGTCTTCTGTAAAGTGTTAGCGGATCATGCGATAGAATGATAGGTCATTCCATATGTCTCAATCATAAGGTTAGCAAAACGTATATACATAAGTCCATATATGGTGAGATTGATCATATATGGTTCCAAAAAAAGGGACTTATACATCATCTATCATACCACTTAATAATATAAAACTAATTTCTACTAAATAGGGACTTCCTGTAGGACAATGGTAGGTTATAAAGGCTTGTTGTTCATCGGTTGTGGGTTCGATTCCCGCAACCTTGTCTAAAGAGATGGTTTGTCACCCGTCTTATGGGTTCTCCTTTTTCTAAAACAATACTATTATAACATTCTAGAAATAGAATTGAAAAAAGTTCCAGCCTTAAACAATTCTATCTAATGTCTAATTTAATCCATTCCAACCTTTAGGATTATCGAAAAAACATTTTTCCAATATTATAAATAAAGAAAACGAATACTAGAAATGTTATCAACCAAGTATGTGTATACCATCATTTATTCACCATATATCATATGATATATCTTGTTGGTCACATTCCAATCATTGAATACCTTAATCATGTATTCTCTTTATGAAAATGAATACCCATTAAACCTTAGTGAAAACATGATTTTTTTCTAAAGTTAACTCTTTCCACATACCAAAATCCCAAAATTTATATATAAACAAACAATGATATCACATTGTCCTTATATCAGTCATGAGCTCATTAATACTATCAAACATCTCATTATCTTCTTATCCCTTCATTATTCACATGTCCTCTACTTTCCAAAAATATCTGAATAACCTTTCATGGTTACCAATATCATTCAACATATACTTTCAAATACATTAGGAAAAAAATAGTGTAACAATCATTAGATCTGTCATTATTCCATAGTACCATTACTTTTACAACATAACTCTTGATAAACATAAATCATTCTATTGCCTTCTTAAACCATTGACTGAGCTTCATCAGTTTATTCCAAAACACATCTTTGATCTCATATATCATTTGTAGTCTCTTGATCATCATCAATATAAATACTACCCATATGACAATCATGATTCTTTTCGTGAGATTTTCCCTTAGGGAATTCATTTGAAAAATTCACATACATCCCACATTTAAAACATTTTACCGTTGTTGATGTCCAAGAAATACCATTATCCTTGTCCATGGTGTTAAATGAACCTTTTCCTCTGCACTTACAAGCTTTGTGTCCTTTTCCACACCCAAAGAATCTTCCAGTTCCTTTGAAACATTCTCCTTGATTCCTCTTCCCACAGGATTTACATGGGGGCAATTGAACTTTATTTCCTCTATGATCATCATGAAACTCCATCTTTCTCTTATTAGATGTGTCAGGATACTTACAAAAGTTGTGTTTATTGATAATATTATGAGACTAATGATTAGGCATAATAATGATGTTTGGACTTCCAAATCCTATTTCACTTGGTTGATCATGAATAATATCATTCCATTGTCCATCATATCCTTCATTATCATGAATCTTCCTGTTTCCAGCCATTTTCTAAAACCCAAAAAGAATAGTGTGAAAGGAAAAAAATCATGCTAGGTAAAACAACATAATAAAGGGGAGT
The DNA here is from genome assembly GCA_963277665.1 of Viscum album. Classification (NCBI taxonomy): domain Eukaryota; kingdom Viridiplantae; phylum Streptophyta; class Magnoliopsida; order Santalales; family Viscaceae; genus Viscum; species Viscum album. Next base: position 1,425,295,960 of record OY728151.1, read on the forward strand.
AAATTCAATATCTAAAATATTAGGATTAATTCTAATATCGTTTCCGTAATTCTAGGACTATAACCTATAATTATACATAACCTTAGGGACATCCCTAGACATACCGTAGAAATATTTCTAGGGATCTCACTAAAGTTTTCGCATCTAAGTTTCCAAAGGTTAACTAATCCTTTCCTCTGATACCAACTTTAATGAACCAAGATTTATGTACATGGACATTACATTACTTTTTCGGAATACTTAATACATAACAAAAACCAACTCTCAACGATCGTAATAGTTTAGTGTCTTTGGAAACTGGGAACATAATATTCTAATCATGGTGAATGATCATCAACATTTCCCATAAAGTCCTTACCCATTTATTTTCTTACCTAAAAACATTATTTGTATCATGGGGAAAGGAAAACATAAAAATGGTGAGCTCAAATGCCCAGTAAGGGTATGCATGGAAAAAATAAATCAAAGCATATACATTTGAACATAAAACATGAACATAATAATTAATCATAAAAATCTTGAGCAATGACATAAAATAAGGTAGTACGTAAAAAAGAAAAAATAATCATGATAAAATAGCACTGGAATAAAACTTGTAAATGTGGAAACCATTATACACATGTTATGATTTCCATAGTAGCTGAGGCACTTTCTCCAATGCCATATTAGAGGACAATGTCCCTTTCTGAATCGAGGTCACTCATCATTCCAGTCCAATATCACTGAACCGGATTAACTTTCCATTCCATCCATGTCTATCTCATGAGATATAAATCTTTACCCAATGCATTGGAGGGAGATACAGGTCCCACCCATCTCATAATGAAATCATTCTTACTTGTGCACCAAAATAATCATACATCATTCATAATAACCAAACGAATAAAATGGGTTTCATAAACATCATCCCATCATCACATAATCCATATAAAAGAAATGGATATCATTTCATAATAAGAAAAGTGAAGCCATGTAAATCATATAGACATTATACTTGAAACATACACATACGAAATAATGTCATCTTATATGGAAAATGGTTTTGATAAAACACTTGAAATGAATTCTTGAGGAAAATATCCTTTCTTCTTCAAAATCATTTTCTTTTCACAAAATGTCATCAAATTTTAAAAGAAAGAGATTTTTTTGAAAATCGTCATGAAATATTTTGGAGGAAGCTTCATGAAAATAGAGGTTTATAAAATCGTAAAAATCTTTTCATACCGTATAATTTAAAAAAAACATTTTTCTCATACTTTTTCTGGAAATGTCAAAAAGTACATCGTATGTTAAAAAAAAGAAAGATTCCATACATACCATGTAGTAAAAGTCACAAATGGGTAAAAAGAACATTAAAAATACATGAAATAATTTACAAAAAATACGGACATGGATGATAAATATAACCCTAGTAAATACTTACGACTAAACAATCTCGGATAAAAACTAGATTGGAAAACTTGTCACTTACCTTATGTACGATATGCTTCGTATGTATCTGAACCTCATGTATAATGATTTAAATATTTTCATTGACTTATTTCAAAATCACATTCATTTTTATGATATCATATATGGTTCACTTATGACTTTATATTACCCATTCTTTTGTAAATTCCATGTTAAAGTAGCATTTTTGGGTAAAATCGTTTCATTTATCATACGCGTTTGGAATTATTGTTCATGATATTATTATTACTTATAGCATGATTTAATTACATCCAGAATGTAAAACATGATTTATATATCATAATTATTCCGTATATATATATATATAATTGATTTATGAAAGAAATGAAACACACCGTTCATGGAGACGGTAGGTCGTACGTACCCATGAAAGTTGTTTTCCTTTCTTTTTTACTTGAATGGAAGTAAGTAGATGACATATATATATATATACATAAATCTAGTAGCTTTATCATGTTATATATTTCATTATTATTAATTATATATACATTATAATCATTCTTGAATGGTTAACATGGAGAATGAATCTCATCGCGTCGTGGAGATGGTAATCCGTACGTACGCACGAGCGAAGATATCATTCCCATAATTATTGAATTGAATTGGAGTGGATGATATAATATCTAACAATAATTATGATGTTATAATAACTATATATAGTTATTATTTACACCATTATACTCATCCATGTAAGGTGGTGTTGGAAAAACATATTACACCACGGCGTGGAGACAGTATTCTGTACGTACGCACACGCGGTGATATTGTTTTTCGTAGGATGGATAGAAGGTGAAATGGGGTTGTTTAATATTTATAATAACATATAAGTATATTATTTATACTTATGTTATTACTCTATAATGAAACAACTAAAGAAAAAGAATTTGAACAAGAAAGAAACATGAAAGAATCGGTAGAAGAGATTACCTCTTCTTGGACGCACCTCTTTTAAGCTTCCTCTTAAGGCACTGGAGTCGGTCTTTTGAGGAGACCAGAACCTCTATATTTTTTCTAGGGAAGTTTATACGCAAAATGTTAATGGTTTGACCATGCTTAAAGGCTCACCATTGTCGAAAGAGAAGATGGATGAGGTGCCCTTTTATATGAGGGGTGAGGGGTACCTTAGGAAAAACTCTAAATATTATTTCATAATAAAGTCATATTCGGTTTATAATAGCTATTAATTGATTTATTTAGAAGCTATAGTGGGTATGGGTGAAAATAATCTCAACCAATATATTTTAGACAAGTTTAGATTACTATTTTAACCTTATCATTTAGATTTTATTCTAAGTTAAATAATTTAACTTTTACCATGTCTTCTTCTTTTCTAACACTATATAGTCAATAAACATACTATGAAAAGCCAAAATAACCCCAAGTGGTTCATCATTAATATATATAATCTTACCTAAGTGATTTTACCGATCCTTGGATTTTTAGGAATAAAATAACAATTAATAATATAATATTTGTTTTAAAAACTATTTTATGTCAATTTTGACACTATTTGGTAATTGATTTTTATGAAAATAATAACAGAATTATTAGTTCTAAATATGTTAATTAAATCAATACTAACATGTCATAATAACCTATAAAATTATTTTAATTCATAAAAAGTCTAAAATTACATTTATTTGGGTATTTCTAACTTCTATTATGTTAATATTTCATTAATAAGGTAATGACTTCATCATCATTGTGTCATAAATAAATCAACTTATATAATGTCTAAAAATTATAAATAAAATACCATTATTTAAGAAATATTGTTATCTTTCTAATGAATATTTATAGTCGAATTTATCTTATGTATAACCCTATATTAAAAATGTTTTATTTATTAAACATTGATTTTAACTCTTTTAACTCTTCTTTGAATTAAATAATAATAAATGTCCTAATCTATTCCAAGTGGACCTAAATGATAATATTATATTACTAAGGTTTATTTTTTTATAATAACACTTGTCCAATAGAATTATTATATGTGTTACAGTAATAATAATATAATTTTTACCCTTAATTACCCTATTTACTTTTAACCGTGATAAATAAAAGTAAAAATGTTACAGTTCACCAAAAATTATTTTCATCTCATTGAACCACATTTTACTTAATAATATCAACCATTTCTCTTGGATCTTTGAAATTCCACTCACATAAGTGGTAAAATTATGTTTTATGTAAATTTTCAAATTCTCCTATGAGGTGGGTAAAAGCCGGATAAAAGTTCAATAAATTTTTTATATATCTAAAATTATTAAAAAATGACTCCAATGAATTACATTGAACATATATAGGTATTATGTATATATTTTTACATAAAATAAATTTAAATAAAATAAATATTTATTTAAATAAAAAGACGGTTTTTAAATAACAACTCAGTGTTTTCACAATTCATCAAAATTGAATGTTTTCAGAAAAATACCAAAAATTAACCCTTGTATAATTTTGATATTCCGAATCCAAAAATGAAGCCCATTTTGAAAGATAAAATTTATAAAATTTTACAAAGTGGTTATTACTATTCATAATAGCTAGTTTATATAATATTTTAATAATATATCGTTGTTTAGTGAAACCTGGTATTGTGTACTACACATGCTATCGAGGAAGGTCATGATTGCGTGTAATGCAAGGCAAGTTAGGTTTGCGTGTAGTGCAAGCTCCCTTTGGTGTTGCGTAAAACATAATAAAAAATTATTTTATTTATGCATTAAACAAAATCTATACTTAATTTTGCGTATAATAATTTCTACAAAACAAACTTTAAATTGTGTATAACACTTGCCAAGAATAGTGTTGTATATACTGAAAGATAATATGGTATTGCCTATAGTACAAACTAATCTTGGTGTATAATAGAAGTCATTAATAAATTAAAAAATATATATCTCATAAAATCTCAGGGTGTTACAACTATGATTGTCTTTTCCTTTAATTTGGTCAAATCAATTATCCTGTAATAATGATGGATTTTATATATAGAATCCCCCATCAATGTCTTGATACATTAATGGTAGTCTTTATGGATTAATTAATTGTCTAATCTCAATCATAGGGGTGTTATGTGCACTATGTTAGAGAAGTTCTGGAAATGGTGAGATATCATTAACTCCATGCCAAGCTATCGATATGTGATTTCAAAATTTGAGAATTGAAGTTCCTATAAAATTGGGTCTATGAACTTGTTATTCTTTTTTAAACTAAAAAGGTTAAATTTTATATTACATGGTAACAATTGTGGAATTTTTTCAATATTTAGAGCATCTTGGTTTTATCATGTTATTATCATCGATTTTTAAATTATGTTGAAAATATGGCTTCTCTGATGAACACTATCACTTTAAAGCATGTGATGTTCACTTTGGAGAATAAAAGTGAGATTTATTTTATAGATATGAAATGTATTTTGACCTATAAACTGGTTTTTAATATTCTAGTGGCCCGTTAGGGATATTTGGTCTTTTTTGACACATCAGGTTTGTCATTGGGAAATGTTCTTATATGGGTGATCATATGGTAGCATAGTTTCCTTAACAAATTTATCCACATGATAATAATTACCCAACCAATTACCATTAACTCATAGTCCTGATTAATTACCTTAAGAATTTTCATCATTTCCATTTTTTATAATGGTTTACTATGTTTCATAACCATAATATTATGAGTAATGTCTTCTCAAAATATAATTTGAACCTCAATCAAAGGATTTCGGTGGAGTACCTATAATCATTTTCTATTGACATTTACATTAATATGGGGAAGGGGAATGTATTTTATAACTATTTTTGACGAAAACTACCTACCTATGAGTATAAATTGATGGAACATTTTGTACAGTCTCATTTTTTCAGCCTAAGAGTAAGAATCCATAATTTTCATGACATGTTTTTAGCAGAAATATACTCTACATGAGATTACTATTATGAAGAAGTATATTAATGATAAATAATGTGGAATTAGGGACTCTTTTTATAGATTGGATAGCACTGGTTAGTGGTTGTTATCATTTGATGGAATCCTTTGTTTTTATGAATTAGTATATTGTGAATTTTTTCATGAGGAAGTCTGTAATGTGATATTTCTATATTTCATAGTGGGTGGTGCACTCCAGAACAACCAAAATGTATTAATATATTACGTAATTACTCTAGTTGGAATTTATTCGATGTGATGTTTTTTATTTTATATATGATTGTAATACTTGTCAATAGGTTAAGGATGAGCACCAGAGACCTTTGGGTTTACTTGACCCACTTCCAGTTCAAACTAGGGAGTTTGAGGATATATCTATAGATGTTTTGGATGGGTTTGCATGTACCCATTTGCAAATAATTTTGATATGTATTTTGATCAATCTTCTTATGAAATAGTATCACTTCTTATCCATTCATGATTCAACCAATATTATGGAGTTGAGAAATCACTATATATAAGATACTATTAGATTGAATAGCGTTTCATAAACTATAGTCTCTAATAGAGATCCATGATTATCTTATCACTTTTGGAGAGTCCTCTTGGACTCACTGGGATCTTAGGTTCATTTTATTATAGTATAACATATGCATACTGATGTCTAGATATGGTGGATATATAGATTCTCAAGGACAAGTTAGTTTCTTCTGTTCTCAGCATTGGTGGTACTTAAGATGTCAATTTTGTACTGGTTGAGTTCTATTATAAAAAGAATTACCAATTTTCAATTTAGGTGACTAATTTTGTGGCCTTGTATGGATCCTATATAAATCTCTATTGTATTTAGATTGGGGAACATTCTTTTTTTAATAATATTGGTCTATGAGTCAACAAAATAGGTTCAGTCAATTAATTAGAGACTACATATGCCACAGAGTTGGTACAAATATTATTATGTCCTTCACTGGTGGTCTTTCTTGTTCTCAGTAGGATACTAGGTGTTTTTGACAATTATATCTCGTTTTGGTCAATGACATATTGGGAATCAAGGAATTCTATCACTAATATTTGTTGAAACTTTTGTTGATATTGTGTTGGAATCACCGTCGTTCTATGCTTAAAATGGTGTATAGTTTATGTTTTTTGGAAAATCCTCAATGTAAGCTCGAAATTTTTTCCATGAAAGGGATCATACAGTTCAAGCGGACAACAATATTGAAGGTGGCATCATTTTCATGTGTTTGCCAATTTTTTTAGCCTAAAAAATTGAAAATGGAGAAAAGTTTGTTTGGAAAATGAAGTTTCATGAAAAATTGTAGGTGTCATGGAAACATGCGTGCAAGGAATTTTTCGGGATCGGAACATCACAAAATGTAAAAGGAATGATATGTGAAAAAAATCTGAAGTTGTGAACGGAAAACGGTTCTTGTGCGAAAAGAATTGTGCACAGAATGACAGGTTTTTCATGACACAGTTGGTTTTGAGCATAGGGGTTAAAAGCACTAATAAATATGAGGTTACACCCATCATTCATAATGGCTGAAGACATTGATAATATCTGAGTTCTTATGTGCATAAAAGTTTCATGAAAAGGGAGTTGCATGAGAAAGTTTCAGTTGCACGTAAAAGTTATTATTGCGCGAAAAAAATCATGTTGTGAATAAAAGTTGATGTTGTGCATAAAAAATGAAGATGTGTGAAAAATTTGAAGTTGCGCATAAAGGAGAATGTTTGTGAGAATGTTTTTCCATGTGAAAAGAAAATATTCCACGCAAAATTAAGGTCTTTCACGCAATGGATTGGTGTTGCACGTAATTTTTAGTGTAAGCTGATTACATGTTCTGGTTATCCGATTTAGTGGTTTAGTTCTTTTAAGTGCATCAATTTAGGACTTCAATGCAAGCAATTTCTCATGATGAATAGAGACAAATACTTCAATGTAAATCTATTGAAGGGACCTTCAAGCCGATAAACTGAGTTAGACTTCTCTCTAGGTAGTGGGCAAGGGTGAGTCAATAGAAGTTGTATGAGGGACGTATTGAGCTATACCTGATCCATTGTAAATGTAGTGAGCATGGAACATAGTTACTGTGATTGAATCTTGTAATTCTAAAACTAGTAAATTATATTGGATTTTGGTATGACTGATACACTGTCGGCGTATGCTCCTTGTATTTATCACTTTGAGTTCAACCAATTAAAAGTGATTTTTCTTATCCCTACATTCATTTTTTTTGAAATATTTAACATGTTTCAACCAACATGGGAATAAGATTCAGTACATAAAAAAGAAAAATTTGACACCCTGATTCACCCCTCCCCTCTCAGGGTGTTCTGGGGTCCTTTAATTTGTATAAGAGTCAGGTTCACTGGTGTTTGATCATTCTTATACCATTATAGAGAATTTTTTCAATGTTAGGGGAGTCTCGCACTTTGATGGAAGAAATTTTCATATCTGGAAGAAAAAAATGAGATTTCATCTAAGATCACATATAAGGGATGTCCGATTTTCTACTGTGAAATTAATACAAGTCACCAATACTACAGGTTAGGCTTTTTCTAACACAAATAGGAAAATTCTTGATGCAGATGCTAAAGCACAGAATGCTCTCACCAAAACCCTTTTTGATCAGATCTATCTAAATGTGATGAGTTACACCTCAGCAAAGTCATTGTGGGATAAACATGATACTATTTTTGAAGGAAAGTGAAGGAGGTAAAACTACAAGTCCCACACAATAGATTTGATTATATGAATATGCATCCTGATGGGAATGCTGACTCCATCAATAGAATTACTAAAGTGTTTATTGAAATTTGAGGTCTAGGAGAAGAAATCAAATATGTAGATATTGTAAATAAAATATTATGAATAATTTAAACAATTTACAATGAAAAGGTTTCATCCCTTGAATAAATAGTTCTATCCAAACATTCTTTGGATGATTTGTTGAGTAGCCTGGTGGAATATGAAATGAGAGTCAAACCAGAAGATGCTTCGACTCATGTAAGTAAGGAAATAACATTAAATTCCTTGGAGAAAATGAAAATTTGAAATGATAGTAGTAGTGAAGATAATGGGAAAAAATAAATTCTTTATCTCATTGCGAAGATATTCCAGAAGGGAAAAGGTAAATTCAAAGGGAAGTTACCTCTATATTGCTTTCGGTGTGGAAATGTTGGGAACATTGCCTCTCAGTTCTTAAGAAAGATCAATGATGAAGATAATGAAGATGAAAACATTGAGAAGCCTTATAAAAAAATATCATAAAGGGATACTTCAAATCTAGAAAAAAATTACAGAATAAGAGATTTATCTGTGAATAGTAAGATGATGATAATGAATCCTGTAAAGAAAAAGAACCAGAATTTTAAACTGGATACCATGGTTCCATGATGGCCACTATTGAAAAATTAGAACCGTCAAAAGATAATGGTGGAGACAATTAGTTTACAACTAATTAAAATCTTGAGTTGCAACTTAACGATACTATTAGTAAGATTAATATCAAATGTAAGAGTTCAAATAAGTGTAAATCAATTCTATAAGTACCATCTGATTATGTTGATCATCTCGAAGCTGAAATTGAATGACTTGAAGATTTTGTGAATGAACGGTCCAAAATCCTTTCATGCACTGATGATGTAGAGGATATAAATCATAGAATTTAAGAGCATTCAATTTTCATCAATGACCTCACCACTAGACTAGAATAAAAGACCATCTCTTTTGAGGATCGTGAAGAGGAATTTGTTAATCTTAGGAGTAATCTTGAGAGTAGACCAATTTCAAAAAAATAAAGAAGAAAATATAGTTTGGAAGGTTCTTAGATGTTGATCTATTGGATAGAGAAATACGTGGTTCTAATGGAGTTGAAAAGATTTTTAATGATCAAAGACCGTCTTACATTCGAAATAGTGGAATCAGTTGTGAGGTTGAATCGTCAAATGCTGCAAATAATGGTGACCAAAATAAAGGCATGCTGAAAGTGGTTGAAGTGGAAAATCACCTAAAGTGGTGAAAAAGAAACCCCCAATTCATTACGAAAGAATAATAGATGACTAACCTCGATCCGCCAGGGATAATAGGTAGTAAAACTACTATCCCATAGAAGAAAGAGTGGGGATAAGTAGAAGTGAGAAGAAATTTCTTCACATGAAGTGTTAGTTCTGTGGATATCTGGACGATACATTATCTTATTGTGAAGAGGAAAGAATATATTTGAATGGATAAGAGAAGGGAGTTCAACAAAAGAGAACAAATTTATATCCTAATTCTTTTAGAAGAAACAATTTCCATGGATATTGTTTTCGTTGTTATAACATTGGTCATAAGGCCATTAATTACTGGAAGAGGAGGGACATTAACCCCTCATACTAGAGTCTGAGACAATTTAAATCTCCTCAAGAAGACAATGTTTCTCTTACAAATACATTTTTTCCTCTGGAAGATGATTTAAAATGTAAATAACCCATGTACAGAAAAAAGATAATTGAAAGTCCATCAGTTTCCTACAGTGAGTCCAATTTCTCTTTGAAAGAAAAGAAGACATTTGAGAAATCCAACCTTGTAGAGGTATAAATAAAAGCTAAAAAATCAACAGAACCTGGATTCTAGATAACAATTGTTCATCTCATATGATAGGTAATTTCGAAATTTTAACAGATATCAAGTGAAGGGTTATTGGAACAACACGGTTTGGTAATGATGGAGCTCAAAAATCAAAGACAGTGGAAGTACCGAACTTGCTAAAGGAGAGATATAGAAAACTGATTTCCTTTATTTGGATGGCCTATTTTATAATCTCCTCAGTGTGAATCAACTCTAGGACTCAAGACTTATAGTTACATTAAATCAAAAATACTGCACTATCAAGGGAAATACATGAAATTCACTTATTAAGGTATGTAGAATAGAAGGAAACCTATATCAAGTTGATAGTAAATAAAACATTTGTACATGACTATTGACGAAGAAAATAACCTCTAGCATCATAGATTGGGTCACACCAATCAACAAGACAAGGAGAAAATATCAAAATTGAATATTTTCATATATATTCCCAGCCTGAAGCGTGAACATGAAAACTCTTGTGATGCTTGAATTCAGGGGATGCTAGCATATATTTCATATCATCCAAAGAGGAAAAGGGTTTCTCATCTTATTGATATCATTCATACCGATGTATGTGGTCGGATAAGTGTTGTTGGAACTCATAAAGAAAGGTACTTCATTCTTTTCATAGATGATTAAAGTAGAATGGAATTTTTAATGGTTATACATAGGAAATGAAAAGTGCATTATTGCATGAAAACATATCATCGAATCGCTGAGAAAGATACTGGACGAACAATCAAAGTGCTGCAATCTGAAAATGGAGGGGAATACATGTCCATTGAATTTGAAAATTTCTTGGATACCATAGGATACAACATGAGGTAGCTGTTGTGAGAACTCCACTGATTAATGGATTTGTTGAGCACATGAATCGATAGGTGAACAACATGGAAAGAACTATGCTAATTGAGAGTTGTATTCCAAGACATTACTACAAGAAGGCCATTCAATCATTAGTGGGTATTCAAAATCGAACATGGCTTTATATGGGGGAGACGAAGACACCATATGAATTGTGGCATGGAAGGAAGCCCTATTTGAAATAATTTTGTGTTTTTGGAAGAAAATTTTTCATCACAAACAAAGAATGAAATCTAGGGAAGTATGGTGACAATAAAGTTGATAGAATTTTTCATGGATAATAAATGAATAGAAAATCCTACAAGTGTTTCAACAAGTGCATAGGAAGGATTGTGGTAAGTAGCAATGTTAAGATCATCAAAGAGAAAACCAAAAATATTTCAAGGTTTTCATAAGTGGGTGTGATAGAAAATGATGATGAAAGTGAACATTGAGTAAATGTCAAAACAAAAATAGATTAAGGTGTACAAAAACCTCATGAGTCACATCATGATGTTGACTTCGAAGTAGAGTCTGAAGAGGAAACCTTGGATGGAGATTATGCGACTGAATATCACAGAACAAATCAAAGAGCTGAGAATTATCCATCTAACATAATTTGGGATAAGAGTGCACCGCCACAAACATGGACAATGTGGAATAACAAAAAATCTATATTTCTACCCGTTGTGGAACAATCATCATTTCAAGAACCTGCAAAGGATGAATCATGAGTGAAATCTAGGAATGAAGAGTTAGATCAGATTTACAAGAATTGGACATGGGATCTATTTGAAGAGCCCCAAGCTCACAATGTGATTGGTTCAAGATGGATTTTCAATAACATATTTGATAATCATGGATTTTTTATTGGAAACAAGGAACAACTAGTATGTAAAGGATATTCCTAGATTGGAGTTATTGGTGTTGAAGAAACAATTTCTCCAGTGGCTAAACTATAGTCAATTGGACTTTTTCACACCATGGATCTCGAAAGGGGATATAAAGTATATCAAATGGATGTCCAGAAAGTATTCTTGAATGGTGTTTTTGAAGAGTAATTCTAAATCAAACAACCAGTGGGTTTTCTTCTTGTTACTGATGAAAAAATGTTCTGAAAAACAAAGAAAGATCTATATGGCTTGATACTGGCTCCACGGTCGTGAGACTCCCAGATGGATTATTATCTAAAGAATTTGGAATTAAAAATAGGGGGAGTAGATCATAATACCTATGAGGATAATTCTCTAAATGATAAGATCAAAGATCTAGTTCACATTGATAAAATTATATTTGGTGGGAGAAGACAGAAATTAGTAGACAAATTTGCCAATCACATGAAATCAGAATTTGAAATTTCTATGATTGGGGAGCTCACATATTTCTTGGGGATACAGGTGATTCAAAAGAAGGATTAAATATTCATTTCTCATGAAATGTATGCAAGAGAGCTGCTGAATAAATTTAATATGCATGAATCAAAATTAATGTCAACTTCGATTGCGGTTGGAAAAAAACATGGAAAGAATGAATATGGGACCTATATAGATTCCAAAATGTATAGAAGGATCATTGGGATCTTATTGTACATGACAACAACACAGCCATACATTGTCTTTTCAACATGCTCAACAGCCCACTTTCAGAGTAATCTGAAGGAAGAACATATGTAAGTAGTAAAAAAGAACCATTAGGTATATTCAAGGTACTCACAATTATGGATTATAATATGCTGTATGAATGGATAGTGAATTATCTATGTTTTTGGATGATGACTAGGATGGAGATGTAGTTGATAGAAAATCCACTAGTGCTGTAGCATTCTATACTGTGAAGAAATTTCTTGGTTGGTTGAGCAGGAAACAGGAAAGTACTTCTCTCAATACAGCTGAAGATGAGTATATCTCTGCTAAAATGGCATGAACTCAACTACTATAGATGAAGAAACAACTGATAGATATTGGTGATGAGGTGAAAAAACCAATATTGATTTACTGTGATAACAAGAGCGTAATTGATCTTTCAATGAATCTTATTCTGCATTATCGTACAAAAACATTGAAATCAGATATCACTATATCAAGGAAAAAGATGAATAAGTCATTATCAAAATGGATCATTTAGGAACTAATGTGTATGTGACTGATATCCTGACCAAGCCACTATCAGCGGATGTGTTGGAGAAACATCGGTTGAAACTCGGTGTTCATCCACCTCCTACTACATAAGGAGGTTATGAAATTCCCCTCTCCATGTTATGTTAGCTAGTTTTACTCTGTTTGAGGATGTGATGTAGATTTATGGGGGAGGTACTATCCAGGGGTGTTTTGGGATGTACAACGAACAATTCCAGTATTTTGGTATATAGTCAATGGGGGAGAAGAAATTAATTCAGGACATGTGATGGACATGTAATGCTTCTATGACATGATGGGAATTTGGTGTTAGGAATAGATGGAATACATTAAAAATGTAATGCTTCTGTGACACGATGAGAATAGCTTGGGCATCATTAAAAATTCCATAACCCAATAACACAATTCAAGCTTTACCTCTTGTTTTTTACAAAGAGAATTTCTCACATAGACTTATAGTGTTGGCTGAGTTGATTCTGGAATTTTAGGTTTTTCTTATGGCTGGTACTTTATTGAATTTACCTGGAGATGGCCAACAACCCCAAAGGTATAAATTGTTGGAACCACAACCATTATATGCTAGAAATGATGTATAGTTTCTGTTTTTTGAAAATCCTCAATGGAAGTTCAAATTGTTTTCCAGGAAAGGGATCATACATTTCAAGAAGATAAAAGTATTGAAGGTTGCGTTGTTTTCTAGTGTTTGCCAAAAATTTGGGCCTAAAAATCACAAAATAGAGAAAATTTTGTTTGGAAAATTTTGTTTCGACCAAAATGGTAGGTGTTATGAAAAAATGTGTGCAAGGAATGTTTCAGGATCAGAACATTGAAAAATGAAAAAGGCATAAGCTTCTAGAAAAATCTCGATTTGTGCGAGGAAAACGGTTCTTGCATGAAAATAATTGCATGTAGAAAGAGAGGTTTTCAGTGACACAGTGGGTTTTTCACGCGGGGATTATCGGTGCCTACAAATATGAGGTGACCCCCATCATTCTTCATGGTGGAATAATTATAGAGGATCAATGTTCTAATGTGCATAAAAGTTGTGTGAGTAGAGAGATCCACACAAAAGTTTTAGTTGCGTGTAAAAGTTTTTGTTGAGAAAAAAATGTTAAAGATTCACGTAAAAGTTGATGTTTCATGAAAATATTTCAGTTGTGTGGAAAAGTTAAATTTAATCGTAAAGGGGCATATTTTCATGAATGCTTTTTCATGCGAAAAGATAATCCTCCATGAACAAGTATGATCTTGCACGCATAGGATATGTGTTGTGCGTAATTTTCAGTGTAAGCTGATTAAATGATCTGATTATCTTGTTCCATGGTTTATTTATTTCAAATGAATCAATTCAGGACTTCTTTTTATGTATTTTCTCATGCTTAATAGAGACAAAGACTTTAATGCAAATCTATTGAAGTGACCTACAAGTGGATAAAATGAGTTAGACTTCTCTCAAGGTAGTGGGCAAGGGGGAGTCCACAGAAGTGATCTAAGGGATGCAGTGATCTATAACTGATCCACTATAATGTTAGTGACTCTGGTATAGAGTGACTATGATCGAATCTTGTAATCCTCAAACTAATAAATTTTAGTGGATTTAGGTATGATCGACACATTGTTGGCATATGCACCTTGGACATAGACCTTTTCGGTGAACCAAGTAAATGTGTTGTGTCTTCACCATGCATTCATTTCTTTGACAGATTTTACAAGTTTCTACCAACATGTAAAAAAGATCCACAACTTTAAAAGAAAATGTTGAATCCATGATTCACCCCTCCCCTCTAGGGGTGTTCTGCGGTCCTTCATATTGATCATTTGGGAACATGGATTAATATTTAACACTTACACAGAAATAGAAGTCAATAAATAATGTGTTCCATGTTTCAAATATTTGTTAGTGTCTTTTTCATTGATTTCATTCCTTGATCGTTACATAACTTGATGTTGAGCTTGATTTATATGTGATTGAGCATCCAGTTAATATTGCTCATTATGATACAAAGGTAAATCATGGGAGGATTATTCCTCTAGTATATGTGCTATGTCTGCATGGTATGGATTACCATGATAATTTATAGTGTAAGGAATATAAAATAGAGAAATTGAATAATTAATTTTAATGTAAACTTCTTTAAAGGAAATATAGGTACATAAAGTATTTATAGTGTGATGGTTGTGACATCCCATTTCTTGGTTTCATGTTTTTCTAGACCCTTTTTTCTACTTTTATTTTTTTTCTTGTATTGAGTTGTTTCATGTGAAATTTTTAAAATTTAGGAATATATTTGGGATCTTCATAGTTGGTGTATGATTTGGGAAAACTATGTGGTTTGTCCAAGTAAACAATCCACCCTCGTGACAACCACTGGTGAGGGCGCACAATTAGGGCACACAGTTTGTCTAACCATGATGAAAACCCTCTAAACCATTCACCCCATGTACATTTAAATAATTCATATTCTATAGATATTTTTTTACTATGTGAACAAATTGTACATCTTAGATACAAGTCCAGTAGGGGTACACAATTGGGGTGCACAGTTTGTCTAAATGTATGGCCCTCTCCAGGAAAAAGATAACATGGTTTCTAATTCATTAAAAATTTATTTTAAATTTATTGTATCCCAAAAATATATTTCTTAATCCTCCCTTTCATCCCATTAATTATTTTTTGGAACATAGAGGCTCTCAAGATGAGATTTCGGATCATCCAATCCATTTTGTTTGCAAGATAAAAGTTGTGTTGATCTCACTCAATCTCATCTTGGTAAGTCGGTATCCTATCAGGAATTTTATTATGGTATCATTTTATATACTACATAAATTTTGATATATCATCATGTAATTGATTGATCTAAACTCTATTTTATTGGAAATTTATTCAAGTTTGTGTTCCATGATCTTCTGCACCTTTGATCTTTTTTGGAGAGTTATGTTATAAGTGTTGATTTCTGGATCAATGATTTATTGGAAGGTGGTTCCATAATTTTGTTCATAATTATTTAGGCCTTGAAAATATTTATTAAATTGAAATTAATTTTTCAATTATTTAAATATTAATAATTTTGATGGTCTGATCCTAGATTTGAAATGGGTATGTAAATTTAGAAAACTCCCCATTTCGATAGAATTGAAAATGTAGTGTTATTTTTTGAAAATTTAAATAATTATTTTGGAAATAATTTTGATGAAATTATTGGATGATTGATCATTAGAAAATGGATTAAAATTAAAATTTATTTAAAATGGAATGAAATGATGATGACCTATGGTATGTTTTTGAAAATTAAAATGAATTTCGAGAATTCAAATAGAGAATTGTATTTTAAAATGTTTGAAAATGATTCTGTTCCAATTTGATTAATTGATTGATTGATTGAAGAACCTAAGAGGTAGGGTTGGTATTAGGTGGTTGGGACAAGATCACTAGTATCTTTTTTCCCTAGTAGTATATTTATGATGAAAAGACTGACTAAACCAAGTAATATTATGATCCTCATGACGAGTTCCCCTATTAGGGTGTAGGATGATTTCCCATGAATGGTTCCCCTATTTGGGTGTTGATTTTGTATAAAAACTATTTATGATCCATGATCACTGATGAGAAGTGTGAGGATCTTATATCTAGTAAATAATGTATTGTGGGTGCTATGATTTGTTTGATGTGATATACATGCCATTGATTTGTCAATTTTTTATTACTGACAACCAATTTATATTTACTATTTTATACAAAATGATCATTTAATATTGTTTGAACATTGTTTTATTATATCTTCCATGTGTTTTAATGAATGAACTATTTAGTTTAAAATATAAAAAATGAAATTACATGCTTTTTTATACGTAAATTGTTAGAATAAATTGAAAAAATATATTTTCTTGCGGAACACATTGTGAGTCCCTTCTTGAATTTAGAAATCACACACTAAATTCAGCTTCAAGAAGTTTTATATTATCTATTTCTGGGTCGGAGAAAATGGAAAGCACCACTTTGAGGTGGTATATTTTCTTGATCCATTGGGCCATGTGGTTGTTATGTTGACCATTGTACTTTTTATCCCCTTATTACTTTGGGATTCATAGACATTTCTATGGTTTATATGTTAGTTCCTTTGGTAAGATTATCTATATGTATTGGGTTTTTTATAGCTATCTATTTTTGGTACATTGTCTTTTTATAGTTTTTATGATACTCACATATGATCTTTTATCTCCCACTAGATTATAGAAAACTTGTTCCCTATTGATCATGTTTGAGGACTAGTGCATGTCCCCAACCCATTGGGATCCAGAACTCCATTTGGGTTATGGCATGGTCAGCTTGGTTGTAATGGTATAAGGGTATTAGGGAAGGTTTTTCAGAGGATAAATGAATAAAATAGTTCTTACATGGATTTAAAATAAATTTAAAAGATAAGGACCAACAATTTTTCATTGATGAAGAAGTCATTCACATAATTACTCTAATTGAAGCCCAAAATTCTCTCAACTGTCTATCAAAATTAATTCCCTAAAATTTAAATTTAAATACATCAAAACAATATCTAAGGTGAAGTATCTACTTGGGAAGCCTGAAATTTCAATTAATATAGAAACCTAGGTAATGAGTGAATTTGAAGGTGGAGCCTTTATGGTGGGATTTTCTACAATATAAAGGGGCTCATCAGAAATGAACATGATTTTTTGGGTATTTTTATGACATGTAAGATTAGTGGGAATTTTAAACTCTTTATTTTTCCAAAAATATAGTTTACAATACATTTTATTGATTCTATTTAGATGACTGAATTTTTGAGATCTTAACAATCAACCTTGTGTGAGTTTATCATTCTATAACTTATTAACGGTTTTTCTGTACAATGTAGATTATTATAGTTATAATTCATAGGTAAAATATCTCTTTTGGCTCTACATTGTACAAATAAAATCTTATTCCCTTCATGTATTTATGAGTAGTACCTCTATTTTTCTGATAAGATGACAGTCCTCGATATGAGACCATTGGATAAGGTTTTCATGATAGTTTACTAGTGGTTCATGGGTTTCTTGACAAAAATATGTTCTATATATCAATATTTTCTTTCAAAATTGAGTAAAATGATATATGTACCACCACATTAATATTCTCTCTAATTTTATTATCGTAATCCCCTAAAATCAAAGTCATTCCAAAATTTCCTTCATAAATAGAGTTCTGCAATCCAACAATGACATAATCCAAACATCCCACAACTATGAACCAATGATTCTCCATAGAACAATCTGATAAAAAATAAACCAACCAATATTTATCCACCATGACTAAGAAAAGTAGTATTCTCTTTATTTTTCTACCTCAATGCACATTATGAATAATTAAGGCACTGTTAATTTACTACATTATGTAGAATAAAATATTGCATATGTTTATCTATGCTATTATCATAGACCACTATAGAAAATTCTATTAATTAAATTATAGAGTTAATAAAGATAGTGAGAACATATAATAAATTAAAATTAAAAATTTATAAACATAGTTAGTGTTGAAATGATACATTTTTAAGAATATTATTTCTTGTATGTTCATTGGTTAGTTAACTATATACTTCCAAATGGTTTGGATTACCTTACACCTATAACACCTTAATCAGATATCCTCATTTATTAAATTATATTTTACTAACTATGATTTAGTTAGTATAAATAATTTAGTATAATTATTGGAGTATAAAAATCAATATGATCAATGATACCTTATATAGGGGATTACTATAAAAAACAGAGTTTGAAATATATATCATATCACCTATAAATACCCAATACTAGAGGATACATCATCATGTTCCCACAATTCATTGAAATTTTTTAAGTGATCACATGATCATGGAAAGATAATAAAATTCCCATGGTAGTTCAATTTATCTAGGTTTCATCTAGCCTCGAATGAGAAATGTTCTAAAGACATTTGATGTCATTATTGGGAAAATTTGTATTTATAAGTTCGTATCCAATAAGATTTATTGAATAAATCCCCTAATAAAATATCCTATTAGTTTTGTAAATATAAATAATATCATCATTATTTTAATTTATAAAAATATAAAAGGAAATTTTTTTTCATGGTGGATTGTGCCCTAATACTTCTAGAAAATATCCTTCATTTAAACCATAGTTTGGACTAGAGCACACTTTTTTCATTAAAACATGTTTTTTCATTGGCTTATTTTCTATTAAAAAGAGTTTTCTTCTCATAATTTATTGGGATTTCAAATTTTTCCTTCAATTCAATTTTTGGAATAGAGTAGACTGCTTCCTTATTTTTCTATGAATAATTGATCATAGTAGTACATTGTATAACCATTGAAATATCCGTTGACCATATATTTAAAGTAATAATGATAATTTCCATTATCCAATATGGAATAATTTTGGATACACCTAGGTGTGGAGTCTCTTATAATTTCACATCTTCTACTACCATATATTTTTACTTCCTCTAGCACATTATTTCTAATAGTAATGGAATCCATAACAGTTGGACTGGTTATTTCTAAAATGTTTCCCTTACTCACTATGTAGTTCTATTCATTATTAGTTATAGGCATACTTATATATTTAATAGGGTTATCATGAAAATATATATGAATATATGAGGCCATCTAGAAACTCTTACGTTATGGAAATGTAATACTAATATTGTCCTCATTATCGTCTATAACTACTACATGTAATAATCGCTTTGAAAAAATACATAGAGAATTTTATTTTAGACTAATATATTCTCATTATTTATAAGTACGTAATGGTTTTTGATTTATTTCAGTAAAATACAAATTTTCTTCATCTTCATTTGTTGAATCCATTTGGTGATGGATTTTTCCAAAAACCAGGAAAATTGAGATCTTCTCTTATGCCACCACTAGAATGAGACTAATAGACTAATACACCCTTATGTATGTCATTTATTATTTGAGAATATACGTGACCAGGTAAAATGGTAATTTGGGTGGAATAGATCAGAAGATCTATACTTCCACTATTTATATCTTCATTAGAGATCACATGAGGCTTGTTTAAGTCATCTAAATTTTTTATTCGTGTGGCTGGGAAGATATATAAACCTTGTCATTCAAATGAGATGAAAATCCTATATTATAATTAGATTTTTTATAAATATGATCATTATTCAAAGACTCTACATGGTTTGTGATTTCATGAATGATTTCAAGAAAAATGGGGCCATCCTCACTACCCATTTTTTATGTCTTTTTAACCCATAAATAGAGGGATTATAAGGAGTTATAGAATTAATCAATGGCACATCCATCTCATTATCTAATTCTTCTCCATCAATAGGATTAGCTCATGGATTTACCTTTGCGTTCATAAATTAAAAGGATGAAGACTTATTTTTTAATCATTTTATTGGATCATTTTTTTGATGGCTCACCCTTATCTAGAAAAATATATTGTCCTTTCTATTTCCTATTACATCATTCCAATCATTTGGATCATTCAATATCCTCCCCTATTTCTAGATCACTCTACAATTTTAAATTGTGGGTATAAAAATTCTACACACATCTCAAAAATTTTTTGTATATTAGTACTCATATTTAACCTCATTGGTCTTATTATTAGAAATAATATTTATCAAATCCTGATGTTTTGAATCAAAATTGGATTTAACTACGATCCTAGAATAAAAGGCCACACTTTCCTTTTATTGTATGATGGTCCAACTCCAAAGGAATTATAATGCAGGAAGAGTGATCACAGAGATTATTTGGATGCCAAAATACCTAATTCAATCAGTGTAGCCTAACACTGATTTTACCAAAAAAGTATACAAGAATTAATGGATTAATATTTATATCCCATTCATAATTCTTGAAGACAACTTTTTCAAACGATCATCTCTAATTATATATATTTAATTAAGATCCTCATTTATCTTAATAAGAATATGAATGAAACCCCATATAATCCTTATCATTTCCATTCTCTTCCACCATAGATATGTGTAATTATATCATTGAGATCAGGGATATACAATTTCTTATATCCCTTGGATTACACAATGTCCCCATTAATGGGGAATTAACATAAATCAAGAAATTTTAGGAGGGATTCTGGGTCAATGATGATCGAGAAACCAACCTCCTCCATTTTCATAAAAATAGAAGGTCTGGTGAAATCATCAATGGAGGGATCAATATAATATATATCATCTATGATTGAAATTAATTTTCTTTTTTGTTTCTAATTCCTCCATTAGAATTATGTTTTTTATTGTTTTCTTTTTTTTTGGATGTTTTAAAATGAAATCCTTAGAGGAACGCTCCCAATTAGGGTGGAATGAATCCATAAGATGGTAGGGAAGAAATATAATTGAAGAGTATTAGTGTTTGAAAATAATTAGAAACATGAATGTTCTTGCTAGAAAATCTCCTTCACAACTTTAATGACAACCTCCTCCTTCTTTCCCACAATGTGACTATTTATGTTTCTTAAAAACATCCAATGACCATCTATATATTATAATCCTAGTGGCCTAATCCATAATCTACGATGGATATTGTAATTTTAAATTCATATATATATATATATATATCTCTCTCTTCAAATAATTTTCTTTATTTAAATGATCCTACATTGTTTTTTATATTTAAATAGTTAGTTAAATAAAAATCATTTGGGGCTCGAAAAAACATTTTGAAAATTCAAAAAAAAAATTAAATAAATATAACACTATATTATGTCACATGAAATATCCACATGGAACAACATGTTTTCATGGGAGGGTTCGACATTCCCCATGATTACGTTTCAAACATTCTTTGCATTCCCTATATTTTTTTATAATTTTCATTGAAATTTCCCCTATCATGTTATGACTGTTCTACCACACACCACATTTAGTGGTGGGAATCCCCAAAAAATGGTATTCAAAAAATTTAAAACTCATGTGAAACTTCATATTGACTTAATTTATATCTTTCTCTTTTTTTACCAATTTTAAAATTGAAATGTTTGGAACAACTAAATGGAAAATATGATTTACACAAAAAAACTTTTAAAACTAGTCTGTAGTAAGTTAT
Source organism: Viscum album (assembly GCA_963277665.1). Classification (NCBI taxonomy): domain Eukaryota; kingdom Viridiplantae; phylum Streptophyta; class Magnoliopsida; order Santalales; family Viscaceae; genus Viscum; species Viscum album. The sequence goes on from OY728151.1 coordinate 1,425,318,045, forward strand.
ATCCCTAAATGACCATAGGTAGTCATTTTCGGTTATTTAATTATTATTTTACACTTAATAGTGAATAGTTATTCTTATAATTATTTTTAATAATTTTGAGTACCTCATACGTCAAATTCATGTGTATTTTATTTTAATAGATCATGAATTATCCTTGTGTTATAGATATAGTATTCATGAAAAATAAACCAAATTTTCATATTTTTTGTTGTTTTACAAATAGTAAACACTTTAAATGGGAATATTATTCCTTTAATGTTACATTTGATCATTTATATATCTTTCAGCAACATATTCATGATTGATTTTTCTCTATAAGTCCCAAAATGATCAATGGGTAATTATATTTCATTTCCCTATAAAACTGACCTCATTCATCCAATTTAAATCCATTTATGAGTATTTAAAACATTAAGGTAAATATTAATACTAAATATATACCTTTAATCAATCTAATAATTTTTATTATAAAATTATTTCATGAGTAATTTGTAAAAATTATAAATGATCCATAGTTTGTTTCTAGAATCTCCATGAAAAACTAAACACAGATACACATTATTATCATATTACATTAACAACATAAAATAAATATTAGTACTATTAAGTTATCAGGAACCATTTATGGAACTAAAAGAACTAAATTCATAAATTATACATTCATTAAACCCAAAAATGAATCACATACAGTTGACTAAAAATTTCATGATAAATCGACAACTTTTTCTTAATTCTGATTTTCTAATTCTAGTTTCACACTGAAAAAGTGTAGTATTTCTATAAATATTCTCCACAAAATTTTTAGTATATTTTAAATCATATGTAATAGCTTGAAATTTTATTCTGTATTTTATAACAAATAAATACAGTTTTAATGATAAATTGTGACAAAAACAACATCGAACTAAATTGAAAAGTACTTTATTATAATGAAAGGAAACAAATAATACATTATGGATATACAATGTGAAAAAATGACTTATTGGATACTAATATGAAATAAGGTTAATAAAACATGAAGTTAAAAAGGTTAAGTTTCAACAAAAACTATTTCTCTTAATATTTTTCCACCACATTTGAATGGTGTATTTATGAATTTTATAATTTTAATTCTGTGAAATGAAGATCTTTTTGGTATAAAAAATGTCAAAAAAATTATATAGATTTTTTAGATGGTATGTTTTCTTGGTGAACAATTAAGAATGAAGTTTCTATAAATAAAATCATTTTCAAAAATTCTTCATAACCTAATTATGATCGAAAATTTTATGAATGCTTTTTTATAGACCAAATTTCTGTTTATATAATAAAATAAAACATTTAAAAACGTAATATTGAATTTTTAAACCTATTTTTGACTTTTTAAACCCATGGTGATGACTTATTTTACAAAAAGAACTATTATTTATCCTTTATTAATCATTATATTAATATTATGTAGTAATTCCTACTTAATTTTTAGTCATAAAATTTTTATACCATAGTAAAAATTAGTCACCATTGTAATGGATAAAACTATTAAAGTGGGGGATAAAATAAGGTATAATGGTCTAAATATCAATAAAACTTCTTTAAATATAATTTTATGATTTTATATTGACACTAACTTGTCCTATCATTGAATTTTTTTCATTTCATTGGACTTTATCTGGTAAATGACTTTATATTTTGTTAATGATTAGAGTATTTAATGGATTTCCAATCCCCTCACTTATAAACGGACCCATTCTCTTCACACTTCTCCACAAAAACTAAAAACAATAAATCAATAACTATTTTAGAAAAAACATATCCATAAATTTATACATGTCCAAGAGGTTCTTTTCATCACAAAAATATTAACCTAATAAAGTTAATGGGAGATCCAATGGATGATACCAAATGAAGGTTTAATCAACTTAAGCGAGTTCACCTAAATTAATTTCTTGTAAAAACTTATATAAATATTTTATAACCATCATAACATAATAAAATCAGTATCAATATTATACTTAAATTTTATTTTTACAATGTACTAACCATCATCTACCTCTTTTTCATCAGTTGGAAAATCAAAACAATGTCTATGCATATGTGTGAAGTACCACCTCCACGAATGATGTATTTCCTTTTTCATCACTGATATACATTAATGGTTTTAAATTATATATTTAATTTCTAAATATAAAATTTAGGAAATAATATTTTTTATTTTAAAGGAAAAATATTTCTACCATATTTCTCTCCCATTCATTAGAAAATGTAATCGTTCCTCATGTATATGTAGGGACTACTACTTCCACTGATAATGTATTTCATTTTCCATCATCACCTAGAATTAATGGTTCTAAAATTGCATATAATGTATAAATATGATATATATAAAATTATTAAGGTTATTATATGTTTATATAGATATATTCACCATGAATTTTAATTCTTTTTAGGGAACCAACCTTTCAAAAAAAATTAGGATATCCATGTGAAAAAAATCCCCATAATTTCAATATTTTTACTTTTTAAATCAGTAAATTTCTCAAAAGAATACTATAAACCTTCAAATAAGTTTTCATGAAGATGAAAAAATGACAAAGGAGAAAGGATTAGAACCTCTATATTAGATCATATGTGGAAAACATAATAGTAAACATTAAGATATTAATTTTAAGAGATAATTATAACAAGTAGTAAATAAAATATTATAAAATTAATATATATAGTAAGATAATTATAAATAAATATTTTATATAGATTTATGATAAGTATAAATTTATTATATAATTATGTTGGAGTTTTTCTCATTAATATGGAATCCAACATAAGGTATTCATCTCTCAAACTTCCTTCATTGAGTCATATTTTGAATTATGCAATTATTTTTATCATATGGTGTGAATAATGCCTCTTTGAAATATTTCATCATTAAACACACACTAACCTTCGTTAATGAAGCTTTATTTCTAGTTATATCTTTCAATTGATTTTGTTTCAATTGTTATAAAAACAAAAACGATTTATTGGTCACATTTGTTTCCTTGAGAGAAGCTTCTTATTGTGCACAGTGTTTTCATTTATATGGTATACATACATTAATACATTTTTTTGAATATTATTTAAATGAGTTCATATTAAATATATTACCCAAAAATCTTATATCATTCAATTTCTTTTGAATTTTATGTTATCATGTAAGGGTTAATTATAAAATCTCACATATTACTAGGATTTTATTTAATTTAAATGACATTAAGAAAATTTATTTTATATTTCACTCCTAAAAAAATTTATTTAATTAAATTATGGTTACGTATAAGGCCCGGCCTTAAAAATTACTTAATCATGAATTAAATGAATAATTCACATAGAGGATATTTTCAAGTATAGAGTTTTAGATAATTAGGTCATAACTATTACATCTCAAAAGATTACATAGTAGACACTTCAACTAATTTTCCATAAAATAAAATAAAAAAAACTTAAAAACAATCATGTCTAGTTCCATGTTTTAGAGATAATGTCTTTCCTTGATCCCATCCTTGACCCTATTCATCTTTAAGTCCCGTGGAAAACATTTCAAAATCATGGGATGAGCATAAAAAGCCCAATAAAAGATACACAATGATGGAAAACTGTTAGTTTTTCAAAACAACAAGTAAACCATGAGTTCTTTACCAAAGTAATACTTTTCACCTTTATGAAGTGGTAAAAACTCTTCACTGAATAAAACACCATTACTTACACTTTTGTAACCAAAATATTTCCATAAAACCCATATAAAGAACACATAACATATAAAGGTAACATGGGACATAAACATACCAAAATGGAATAACCATACGGTCGACTTCTACACATACTTAATGGAATAGTCGTACGTACAACTTCCATACATACTTAATGGAATAGCCATACGTCGAACTTCCATACAAAATTAAATGTTGGTTATAACGTAACCACCTGTCCTTCTTTTCACGGCACCACCCGTCATATGGTTTATCATTTAACCACCCGAAAAATGTCCATGTACCATTACAAAATCATAACACATAAAACAATTATAAATGAAAGAAAACATTTCCATATTTCAATCAAAATATATCACTTAAATATATTGACATAACAAATACATTATCAAAACCATTTTCAATACCAAAATTCATAAAAGAGTATATGGTATTTATTTACTTTTAAAAAATATTACGGCTTTTGAGGAAGCCAAAGATCAAATAATACTCGCGGTGGCGGAAATGTTGTTGTCACCGTGTACGTTAACAGAAACATACTTTTTGTCATTTAGTAAAATGATTCATATAAAAAGGATTACTTTTGAATGAAAGTAATAGTCAAAGGGGTTTATACACTGTATAATGAAAGTTGTGTATAAACAAAATATTCCTCAATGAAAATAGATTGAGACGAAGTCCCTTACAAAGACAGTATCCTTAGATTAATGATAAATCAATGACATAATTATGTGTGACAAAATAATACACCAAATATAAGTGGATATTAAGTGTAAAACAATCAGATTTCATTTAAACATATTCATAGAACGACATATTCAAGGAGTACAAGTTTACCCCAAAGAATCAAAACTGGGTTAAGAAGTTCCCTTGCAAAAATTCGACAGCCTAACGACGTCACTTCAAAATTCAGAAAATGAGTTGATGAGAGATAAAAAGGGTATATCATCACTTGTACTTTAAATTTATAGCAATAAGGATCTATAATAACATATCCCAACATAATAATATGTAATTTAAAATACATAACAAAAGATGTCTTTTTAAAGAAGAGGATGGTGAAAGCTCCCCTTACCGAGTTGGGTAACTTTCGAAACGTACAACACATGGAAGAAGGGTCATACAATGAAGATGTAAATACCCATAAATGAAATTATACTACCAAAATTGTATATTAATGTGCAGTAAATACACTACTCAAAGGTAATAGTGGCAAACGTAGCATAAATGTCACAGGAATAAAAGTGAGATGAAAATTCTCTTACGAAAACTCGACAGCCTAACAGCGCCACATAAAACTTCCAAAAATGGATTTTTGAGATCAATTAGGGTCTCAAATAATATTAACATAAAAATTACAGTATGAGGAATATAAATTAACATCCCCAAACATAATAAAGATGAGCTTAAAAGAAATTACATAAAAGAGAGTACTTAAAAAGAAAGAGAAAGGTTGGATCCCTTACCTCATGTCCGACTTGACTCGATTGTTCATTAATCTCCCGAATAATAAACTTGAGTTAATTTATAATTTATTAAGAACCATATTAAAGTTAATTATTACATTTATATCACTTATTACCATGTTATTCACATTATGTAATCATTCAAGTTAATAACGTCCGTTTTGTCGATACTTGGTACTTGAGTCAAAAAAAACTCATTATAATCACAAGATTGTTCATGGGGTAAAATATCCATTATATCCAGAATTATATTAATTATTTACATATCATATATATAATATATATCCATTATATACATGCATTTATAATATTACAAAATCATTTAGAGGTATGAAATGAAATGCACCGTCCATGGAGACGGCAAGCCATACGTACACATGAATGCTACTTCCATTTATATTTCATATTTAGTGGAATTAAAACATAATTATAAATAATAGTATTATAATTCCAGTATGTTATCATATATAATATCATTAAATATTTCCTTTATACATACCACATATGGTATTAACGAATCAAATCACTTTGATGGGGCGGTGGTCCGCACTTCCTAAAATAAAGATATCACATTTACCCATAATGGAAACCATAAAGGTATTCCATAAATGAAAAATACAGAAGATTAAGGAAAATATAAACATATTATATATCATATATAAATATATGGACATATTAATGGCCACCTTTGAAGGTGTTAAAAGAATATTGAACAATCGTCGTTTCGTGTGGCATAAATTCACCATCCATAGAAACAGTATGGTCTTTAACCATTAAAAGTAGGTGTGTGTAAGTGTAGATCTAATATTTCTTATAAAAACATCCTAGTATATGTAATATACTGTTTTTGTTACAAAATAAATGAATAAAAAGAGTTTAGGGGGTTGGAGAAGCAAAATAAAACAAAAGAGAACAAGTGAAGATGTTACCTTAAAATCGGGTAACTCCCTTTGGTTTGAACCAAAAGGGTTTCTTGAAGAGCTTCCTGCCTATTTTAAGGATTATAGGATGAATATAGGGATTTTTAGAGACAAAATTATTAGATCTTGGCCGAGAAAATGGCTTGAGAGGTGTGGGTAAGGTGGTAGAGGTGGAGGCCTTTTATAAGAGAAGAGGAGGGGCACTCTTGGAAAGTCAAGAAAGGTTACATTATTTTCAAATGAGATTCAGATTTTAAAGGTACCAAATTGATATATTTCGGGGATAAGGTGATATGGGTTCTAAATCCACCCATACAAGAGGTTTTTGAAATGTTTATCTCTTAGATTTTATATTATCTATTCATTTTATTTAAATCGTTAAATAATGAGGTAATCGCAGCATCATCCTGATGTCATAAATAATTTAATTTATATAATTTCTAAAAATTATAAAAACAGTACTATGATGTAGGAACTCTTCTTAGATTTAAAATTACTATTTATAGTAAAAAAATGACTTGTATAAACCCATGTAAAAATTGTTTTAGTAAAACAATACATGTTTCTGTCATTTTTAATTTTACTTTAAATAAAAGGCATAAATGTCATCATCTTAGCCAAGGGGCTCCATGGGGTCCCAAAAATAGACCCATGGGTTTTATTTGTAGGTCATGACTCATACTATATGGTTAGGACAAGTTTCATGATATTTTCATTTTATTATAATATCATTTTTACCTTAAATCACACTGATTACCTTTAATCACGATTAATAAAAATTAAAAGTTACTTTTCATAAAAAATTATTTTCATCCCATTGAACCAAATTTTACATAATAATAAAAATCATTTAAATTGTATTTTTTATATTCAAATCACAGAAGTGGTAAAGTTCCATTTAAATAAAAAATCATTTTTTGTAACTACCACTTTGTGGTTTCACTATTTATCAAAAATTAAGGTTTTTCAGAAAAATACCAAAAATTCACCCTAAGCTATATTTGATATTCCAAATTCAAAAATTATGTCTATTTTAACAAATTAATAACATATAAGTTGAATTAATTAATTTTATATTTAAATCCCACTGTCAAATCAAATAGCGTGTTTTTAAGAAACAATATCTATCAATAGATTGACACTCATTTATGTCCAATCTCAAAGTGATATTAATTTCAATGAACACCATTGGATTAAATGTTAAAAATATATTATAATTTCACTTCAAAACCAATTCAAAATATAATCTAATCATATAAATAAATTAGATTAGAAAGAGGTTTTGAATTAAAATATATCATTTTTCATTATTCATTAAAAATGAACTTTATCGAAAAAATACCAAAAAGTTACCCAAAGTAAATTTTGATGTCCCGATTCTAAAGAAGAATTTTATTTTGTCAAATATAACACATAAAATTGACAAAAAGAGGATTTAAAAGAGGTTCTCCATCAAAAGGCGGTTAATCGACCTTTTAATGAATATTTGAATGTTTACGCTTAAAATTTGGATTCATTCGCATTTTTGATCCTCAAACATTTATTGTAAAAATTAAAAATATTTTAAATATATATATAATCATTTTGTCGTTAGTTCTGTTCATTCCAGTAATTACAACGTCTTGGTGTTAACTACCATTTAAAAAAATTATTTTATTATTATAGTGCAACGAAAGATTTCAAAGGAACTTGTTGTAGCGTACCGGGTAAGCTATCGAACATAGTGTTCCCTTTAAATTAATATTGAAATTTTAGTCAAAATAGGGATAAATATAAAAATTTAATATTATTTATTTACCTGGGGTGTTATATCCTTCCCCCCTTTTGGGAATTGCGTCCTCACAATTTTAAAATTGGGCTCGGAAACTTCATTGAAAGCCCGACATCAGAAAATGAGTAAATTAAACTATCACTTTAAAAGAAATAATGGGAAGTACAAAGGTTACCAGAGTTAACCCATACTAGGATTCCAAGTATGAAAATATGGATATGGAAGAGAAAACAAAGGGTCATGTTCTGAGGTAGTGTGATAGAAAACAGGTTTAGGAGAAAGTTAACCACCAGAAAATCACAAACTTGTGATGGGTTAAACGGTATTCAATTCCCCAGTAGGAAAAGTTAACAGAAAACATTTTTTTAGTTACGTTTCATTGAGGAATTTATTTTTGAGCTCAACTAAAACATAAGGAAAAATACTTACTTGTCATGTTGACTTTCAACTTTTACTATATTTCTTACACGAACTCATATTTTCTCCAAAAGATGAGTATTTTGGATGACTTGTTTACATTAAGAGAGATATAATAAACTTCTAGAGAACCACCTAATCCACAAAAGAGAACTATATACTTCCCATGTCTTTAGACCTTTAACAAAACTAAAACCAAAAAGGTTAGTATGAGATCAGATAATACCCAAAAAAAGATAATCCTTTATAAAAAGGAAATCTATTTTTAATCTCCAAAATTTGTCCAACAAGACCCAAAGTTCAACGAATACCAAAAGTAAACCAAACTAAGATTGAAACCCAAATATTTGAAAGATTTAATCACATAGTCTTCCATGTTAAATCGTAACATTTATCTCCAAACAACATCAGTTTCTCTTAAAGTCTCGTATTGAAATGTAATTCACATAATCACATATCCTACACGATAGGTTAATAATTTCCATAGATAACTCAAATTCAACTTACTCATAATTAATAAAATTATCTAACTATAATTAATTAGTCAAACTAACCAGGGACTTCACGTAGTCCAGTGGTAGGCGATAAATACCAGTTGCACTTCAGTTGTGGGTTCGATTCCTGCAGCTTCATCCGACGCGATGGGTTGTCACACGGTCTGCGTGTTGTCCTTTTTCTAAACTATATAATTCTCAAATCATTCCCCAAAAAGAGATAAAATCATAACATAATTTAACCTCAATTTTATCTCATGCATTTCGCTTTCCATCATGACATATAGTAACCCATAATTACCTCAAAAAGTAAGGATCATATAAACCCAAATGGTTCTTTGTAACTATGTCCACAAAATAATAGATAACTATTCCTTGAATATATTTTTCATATATCAAACATTAGGTTTACACATACAATAAAAATTCTTCTAATGTAACCCCATCATCAAAAGAGACTTAATACTCTTAAGAATTTCACTATAACTCTTGAATCCCTTATATGTTGACTTCATACTCATTCAACATTCTTCATGATCCATTAACCATTCCTTTCCAAATTATTCTGAAATACTTATTTCCTAAAAACAAAATCATGAATCATATCCTAAGATTCCAAAATAGGAAAACAAAAGTTAAGAAATAATCCATACCTTTGATTGGTCATTGTCAATTTCTTTATCCTCAATCGGAATGGCATTAGGTATTTGTAAACGAATATTTGTACAATCTTGGTGAACCCATTCCTGAAACTTCTTCATAGGACATGTGTTTTCATAATGACCATGCACACCACATTTAAAATATTCAATTGATCCCTCAGAAATAACTTCTTTCCATTTCCTCGAGTCAACTGGATGCTTCCTTTTTCCATGGCAGGTTCTTGATTTATGACCTTCATTTCCACATCTATAGCATATTTCTGTCCCTTTGAAACATTTTCCTAGGTGTTTCTTTCCACATCATTGACACATAGGTTTTTGAACACACTTACCATTATGATTATTACCTGTAGTTCTGTAGGGATTAGTTTCTCGCATATATGTTGCCTTATAGAAATCACCAAGGTTTAGGTGGTCAATAATGACTCCAGATATTTGGTTGAGGATAAACACAAGTGTTCTCATTACAGCTCCCATATCATTCATTTGCTCGCTTAGAAAACTGTCACGTGTTCCTTCACATCCATTGTTACTTTGGTGCCTGCTAGATCCAGCCATTTAATAAAACCAAAAAGGTCAGTGTGAGTATATCAAAAAAACCATCATGTACTAATGAGGAAGATACAAACTAAGATATACTTACTCATTCACTTTATCTAAAAGTAGGACTCTTTCTGAAATCCTAACCATTATGGTAATGTTACTTATGCTTAGAGAATACCCTAACCTCTAATGTCATCTAAACCGACCAATGATACCAACTATAAGCCCCCGGCCTTAAACATTACTTAATCATGAAATAAATGAATAATTCACATAAAGGATCTTGTCAGGTTTAGAGTTTTAGGGAATTAGGTCATAACTATTACATCTCAAAATATTACATAGTAGACACTTCTACTAATTTTCCATAAAATAAAATAAAAACACTTAAAAAGAAACATGTCTAGTTCCTTGTTTTAGATAGAATGTCATTCCTTGATCCCATCCTTGACACTATTCATCTTTGTGTCTTCTGGAAAAAATTTCAAAAACATGGGATGAGCATAAAAAGCCCAGTAAAGGATACACAAAGAAGGAAAACTGTTAGTTTTTCAAAACAACAAATAATCCATGAGTTCGTTACCAAAGTAATTCTTTTCACCTTTATGAAGTGGTAAAAACAGTTCACTGAATAAAAGACCATTACTTACCCTTTTGTAACAAAAATATTTCCATAAAACCTATATAAAGAACACATAACATATAAATGTAACTTGGGACATAAACATACATAAATGGAATAACCGTACGGTCAACTTCCACACATACTTAATGGAATAGCCATACGACCTACTTCCATAAATACTTAATGGAATATCCATATGGCCAACTTCCATACCCAATGCATTGGAGGTTATAACGTAACCACCCGTCCTAGTATTCACAGCTCCACCCATCATATGGTTTATCATGTAACCACTCGAAAAATGTCCAACTTCCATTACAAAATCATAATACATAAAACAATTATAAATGAAAGAAAACATTTCCATATTTCAATCACAATATATCACATAAATATATTGACTTAAAAAATCCATTATCAAGACCATTTTCAATACCAAAATACATAAAAGAGTATATGGTATTTATTTACTTTTAAAAAATATTACAGCTTGTTGAGGAAGCCAAATATCAAATAATACTCGCTGTGGCGGAAATGTCGTTTTTACCGCGTATGTTAAAAGAAACATACTTTTTGTCGTTTAGTAAAATGATTCGTATAAAAAAGATTCATTTTTAATGAAAGTAAAAGTCAAAGGGGTTTATACTCTGTATAAAGAATGTTGTGTATAAACAAAATATGCCTCAATGAAAAGAGATTGAGACGAAGTCCCTTACAAAGACGGTATCCATAGATTAAGGATAAATCAATTACATAATTATGTCTGAAAAACGAATACACCAAATATAAGTTGATATTAAGTGTAAAAAAATCAGAGTTAATTCACACATATTCATAGAACGACATATTCAAAGAGTAATAGTTTACCCCAATGAATCAAAATTGGGTTAAGAAGTTTCCTTGCAAAAATTCTATAGCCTAACGACGTCACTTCAAAATTCAGAAAATGAGTTGATGAGAGATAAAAAGGGTATCTCATAACTTGTACATCAAACTTACGGAAATAAGGACATATAATAACATATCCCAAAATAATAAAATGGAATTCAAAAGACATAACAAAAGAAGTCTTTTTAAAGAAGAGGAGGGTGAAAGCTCCCCTTACCGAGTTGGGTAACTTTCGAAACGTACACCCCATGGAAGAAGGGTCATACAATGAAGATGTAAATACACATAAATGAAATTATACTAAAAAAAGTGTATAATAATGGTCATTACATACATCACTCAAAGGAAATAGTGGCAAACGTAGCATAAATTTCACGGGAATAAAAGTGAGATGAAAAATCCCTTACGAAAACTCGGCAGCCTAACGGCGCCACTTAAAATCTCCAAAAATGGATTTTTGAGATAAAATAGGGTCTTTCATAATATTACCATAAAAATTAAAGTATTAGGAATATTAAATAACATACCCAAACAAAATAAAGATGAGCATAAAAGAAATTACATAAAAGAGAGTACTTATAAAAGAAATATAGAGGTTGGATCTCTTACCTCGTGTCAGACTTGAATCGACCGTTCTTTAATATCCTCAATAATTAACATGAGTTAATTTCTACTTGATTAGGAACCTTTTTCAAGTTCATTATTCCTTTTAAATCACTTATTACCATGTTATGCACAATATGTAATCATTTACGTTAATAACAGTTATTTTTTCGATACTTGGTACTTGAGTCAAAAATAAACTCTTTATAATCACAAGTTTGTTCATGGGGTAAAATATCCATTATATCCAGAATTATATTAATTATTTAGATATCATATATATCATATATATTCATTATATACATGCATTTATAGTATTACATAATCATTTAGAGGTAAGAAATGAAATGCACCGTTCATGGAGACAGTAAGCTGTACGTACGCATGAACGCTACTTCAATTTCTATTTCATATTTAATGGAATTAAAACATAATGATACATAATTGTATTATAATTCCAGTATTTTATCATATATAATATAACTAAATCTATCTTTTATACGTACCACATATGGTATTAACAAATCAAATCACTTTTAGGGGGCGGTAGTCTGCACTTCCTAAAATGAAGATATCGCGTTTACCCATAATGGAAACCATAAAGGTATTCCATAAATGAAAAATAAATATTCTTAAGGAAAAAATAAACATATTATATATCATATATAAATATATTGACATCTTAATGACCACCTTTGACGGTGTTAAAAGAATATTGAACAATCATCGTTTCGTGAGGCATAAATTCACCAACCATAGAAACAGTATGTTCTCTAACCATTAGATGTAGGTGTGTGTAAGTGTAGCTCGAATAATTATTATAAAAACATACTAGTACATGTAAGATACTGGTTTTGTTACAAAAGAAATGAATAAAAAGGGTTTAGGGGGTTGGAGAAGAAAAATAAAACAAAAGAGCACAAGTGAACACGTTACCTTAAATTCGGGTAACTCCCTTTGTTTGAACCCAACGGGTTTCTTGAAGATCTTCCTGCCTAAGGTAAGGGTTCTATGATGATTAGAGGGATGTGGAGAGACAAAATTATTAGTTCTTGGCTGATACAAAGGCCTGACAGGTGTGGGTAAGGTGGTAGAGATGGGGGCATTTTATAAGAGGAGAGGAGGAGTACACTTGGAAAGTCAAGAAAGGTTACATTATTTTCAAATGAATTTCGGATTTTAAAGGACCCACATTGATATATTTCTAGTATATGGTAATAAGGGTTCGAATTACACCCATAAAATAGGTTTTTGACATGTGTAGGTCTTATATTTGACATTATCATTTCATTTTATTTAAATCGTTAAATAATGAGGTAATCGGTGCATCAACATGATGTCATAAATAATTTAATTTATTTAATGTCTAAAAATTATTAAAAAAAATACTATGATGTCGGAAATATTTTTATCTTTTCAATGACTATTTATAGTAAAAAATACGACTTGTATAACCCCATGTAAAAATTGTTTTAGTAAAACAATACATGTTTGTGTCATTTTTACTTTTACATTAAATAAAAGGCATAAATGTATTTATCTTACTCAAGTGGCTCCATGGGGTCCAATAAATCGACCCATGGGTTCTATTGGTCGGCCATGACTCAGCCAATATGGTTAGGACAAGTGTCCATATATTTTAATTTTATTATAATATCATTTTTACCTTAAATCACACTGATTACCTTTAATCGCGATTAATAAAACATAAAAGTTGCTTTTCATCAAAAATTATTTTCATCCCATTGAACCACATTTTAATTAATAATAAAAATCATTTAAATTAGATTTTATAAATTAAAATAACAAAATTGGTAATGTTCCATTTAAACGAAAAATTAGTTTTTGTTACTACCACTTTGTGGTTTCACTGTTCATCAAGAATTAAGGTTTTTCAGAAAAATAACAAAAATTCACCCAAAGCTATATTTGATATTCCGAATTCAAAAATGATTTCTATTTTACCAAATTCATAACATAGAAGTTTCATTTGTTAATTTTATAATTAAATCCCACTGTCAAATCAAATAGCGTGTTTTTAATAAACAATATCTATCAAAAGATTGACACTCGTGTATTTCCAATCTCAAAGTGGTATTAATTTCAATGACCACCATTAGATTAAATGGTAAAAATATATTCTAATTTCACTTTAAAACCAATTCAAAAGATAAAATAATCAAATAAATAAATTATATTAAAATGTGGTTTTGAATTAAAATACATCATTTTTCACTATTCATTAAAAAATGAACTTTATCAGACAAATACAAAAAATTTAAAGAAAGTAAATTTTGATGTCCCGATTTTAAAGAAGGATTTTATTTTTTAAAATATAACACATAAAATTGTCAAAAATTGGATTTAAAAGAAGTTCACCATCAAAAGGTGGTTATTCGGCCTTTTAAATAATATTATAATGTTTACGCTTAAAATTTGGATTCATTCTCATTTTTAATTATCGAACATTTATTGTAAAATGTAAAAATATATGAAAAACATATATAATCATATTGTAGTTAGTTATATTCGTTCCCATCATTACAACGGCTAGGTGTTAACTACCATTTAAAATAAAATTATTTTATTATTACAGTGCAATGTATGATTTCAAAGGAACTCGTTGTTGCGTACTGGGTAAGCCATCGAGCATAGTGTTCCCTTTAAATTAATATTAACATTTTATTCACAAATAGGGATAAATATAAAAATGTCATATTCTTTATTTACCTGGGGTGTTACATTAAATATATGTTTTTAAATTATTATTTACATTTATCCTTTCTTTGGAACTCAAACCCACTAATGGAATATTGTTTTTTTAAAAGTAGTCCTTATTTCCTCTGATTAGTAGGGAGCTTTTCCCTTCTATATCTATTACCATTATATTGTTTCAAGAAATATGTAATATATAAATTATTTATTTAATAAGGTCTATTTATATGAAATTTTACATTATATTCTAATTTTGGAAAGGAATATTCTTAATTTTTTCTAAATAAGTGGTTTTTGAATTTCAATTCAAAACTATGAATATAATCTATTTTTAACGTTTTCACCATGAAGATATTATCACTCAATCATAGATATTATTCAATATTTATCTTCCTTTCAAATTTATAATGGGTTTCCAATGAAATATAAATTCCCATTATTCTTCATTTTTTCAATATAAAAGGATATTATTTTATTAATATTTTTGAAAGGGAATTTCATTGCATATATCTATATTTTTATCCTTTAATCAGCGTTTTATTACACAATAATACTTTATTTTTAGGTTTCAATATGGTAAAATTATTTAAAAAATGATTTAAATTTTTTTATTCAAATATCATTTAATATGTTTTTAATGTGACTTATAAAATAGTTTGTGAAAAAAAGTTTTTGAAGATATAAATGAAATTCCTTTAAAAACATTTATTCAAATGTTCTGTTGATTAATCAATTGAAATATTTTAATTGAAATTACATAATTTTTAGGAATTTATTAAATAATTCATTTCAATGTTCTTTATTATCATTTAATCATTTTACATTGTTTCAATTATTTACTTTATCATATAATAATTAAACTATATGTTATTAATACTCTAAAGTACATAATTTATATTATTGGGAGTTCGTCAATAAGGTTAGATTAATTATTTTCTAGGGATTTATTTATTATCAATATATATATTAATTCAATTGAGTTGAATATTTGTTGTTTAAAGAAAATTGAATATTTACGAGGGGTATTGAAATTCATATAATTATTTGACTATGGATAAGTATTTATTGATGATCATATTGATGATATAATATTAATGATGAATTCATTGTGCATATTGAAATGATTTTTGTGGAATAGTGTTATATAGATCCTCAATGCATCCGGTAACATCATAAGAGATCCATGGGTGGGTATTTATCAGTGTATTCCATCACAAAAAATGTAATATATATTGATTGTGAGGCCTATTTGAAATGTAAAATTTCACAGTTGAGATGCCTTGATGGAATAAAATATGTTTTTTCTAAGGCCATTATGGTGAGACTAAAATGCATTAAATTGTAAATTTAATCACTATAAATATTCTTATTGTAGTTCAGGTGATTATTTACATTGTTATGTTTTCTATGGATATATTATCTACAGATTTTAGTGATTATATATAATATTTAATTATTATATACACCTCTAGAGTGTCTATGACTCATTATCTATAAAAGATTCTATTGTATGCTACTGTTATTGAGAATTTTATCTCACCATTCATAAGTTTCCATTTCAGTAGGTTATAAAGAAGTGTAGTATATACAATATGTCTAGAAGCATATCAGGTGAGGATTATTTTATAGGGTATCATGAAGAATTATTATGTAATAATGAAATATGGATATAATTGGAATAATGACCATTGAATGGGAAAGATATAGGTTTTTTGTGTAAATGTATTTTATAATTCTCTAGATCTATAAACCTAATGAGGATTTTGGTATTTATGTGAAAATATAATTTATTTTGATGATTCCAATTATGGATGGTTAAAATATATCCAATTCAATTGATATCCAATCTATTATATAAAAGAAATATTTTTGTCACTATATCATAGAGTATGAGTTTGAGGAACCTTAGTTTTTCTTAGATAATGGTTTATATAACTTCTTAGATTAATATGATTTTGATTTGTTATTACTTATTAATTATAAATACCATAATGGTTTAATATGTCTATGGTTGATCTTAAGTTTGAAGGTATATATATCCTTTTAATTTCTTATGTAATTATGTTTTAAATCGAATCTAAATATTTTGTGAGAAATTTATGAAAGTTAATTTTTATGGTAAATATATCCATTGGTTTTAGTGCGTGATTTATTGTGGTGGTTATTTTCGAATAATTATTGTATAAAATTTGAATTTATTGATACCCATTAGGTTAGTATATGAATTAATTTCAAGTTAATTATGGTCATTTGGAGTAAAATATGTTTCTTATATTTTGGGGAATAATTAAATAACCTTTAGGATTGAAAGGTAATTTGATGAAAAATAGAATTTGGGAGTTTTTTATCATATTTAAAAATTATGGTATATGTTGGATTGGGTTTATGAGGATGATATTAGTTGAAAAAAAAGTATTGAGTTATCATTAGAAACCATGTACGGTTTTCTTATGATTTTATGTCATGGTGAGCCATGTTTTTTTCAGGGGAGTTAATTAATATTTTTATGTGAGGAAATATTTTATTATTTTTGTGTTTAGAATATAGTAAATAATTTTTTTAATGATTATGAAGGTACAATAATTCTGTATATTAATGTTAAGTTGATTTTCGAAGAATATCTAATGAAATATTTGTGATTTTGGGGTTTTGAATTTAGTTAAGAATATTTTGAAAAAAATACAGGCATTAGTTATTTTGGGAATGATTTATGATGAAATTTAGGGGTTATTATTTATATTGTAGTGACTAATGTATCACTTCTTCACATAATGGACTATTCATATTGAGTATTATATAAAATTGTGCTATCCGTTTTTTGTTTTAGTAAATGACATGTGATATAGAAAATATTTTGTCACTCATTTATGGATCCTAGGATCCATTGAAAAAAACATTCATTCTAAAGGCATAAAAATACATCATGGTTATTTATCCAATGGAATATGACATAAATTAGGGGAGGAAAGCTGATTAAAACATAATTGAATGGTGAATTGTTCTTATAGTTTATAATGAAATGAAGTAAGTATTTCTTTATTATTGTTTATCTTGATGGTAAAATATCTCCTCAAACTCAAGGAATAATAAGTTAAATATATTGATTCTTATGTGTAAAATTACACTCAGGTATCTAGGTATGTTTTCATAAACCTATTGACAAGTATGAGTCTTATAATTGTATATACAAGGTTTTTGTAAAATTTAACTATGAAGTACAAAGATTTTGAGTTCTAACATAGGAATCAGTTATCAAGAAAAAATCAACATATGAGATTACACCGATTTTAGGATACAATCATTATTGTTTGAAAAATATAAAATTATGAGAATGAAATTTATCTATATAGGAGAATGTATCACTACAAAAGATTAGTATCTATTATGCATTAAATAATACTAGTATGTATGATATCATATTATTTATGAAACATTGAACTATGCTGAATAATAAATCAATAAAACATATGGTAACCATTATATTATCTTAATATAAAATTTTCATACAAATATATTAATAATCTTTAGTTATTAATATGAAATATTTTTAATAACACTTAATGATTAAAAGGGTTAATTTAATAAAATAATTTTTTCATTATATTTTTATTTCAATTTAAAATATAATGTTAAAAATTTTAAAATTTTATTTTCATTAAATGAGATTCATTTATTCATTTATACTATCAAAATAATAATAGGGTTAATGTTTTGACTTTTTTATGAAATGGATTATTTAGGGGTTAATAGTGAAAAATATAGTTTTTACAAATACTGACATTTTAATGACATCATCATGATAAAAGAAAGAATTAAATGTTTATCGAAGCATTTTTATAGCAGAAATAATTTTTAATGAATTAAAAAAATTATGAAAATATTTTTTTGAATTTATAAACATATTTTTGAAATTTAAAAAACATGATGATGAGTTTTTCAATAAAAATAACTATTTTTGATCCTTTATATCAATTAAGTATTTAAAATATTGAATTAAATTATTGATTGGTATTAAAGTCACCTAACTAGTTTATTTTCATTTATAAATACATAAATTCCATGAGGATAAATTTTATAAATGATTTTATTGTAAACAGATTTTGATCATAAAAATTAAATTTTCTAAAAATAGTATTTCTTTTAATTTTTTATATGTATATTAAAAATGATTTTTTCCAACTATATAAATATAATATATTTAAATTTATTCTATATAGTAATTAATAATATTGTACTTATGAAATAAGATATGTTTCATTTTTGTTCATCAAATTATGTCACGAGAGTAAATGTTACTCACTATAGTAATGGTTAAAATTGTTAATGGTTGGGGTAACTAACTGAAAATGATTAAAATATAACCAAATGTTTTCTAAAATGATAGCATGAGTTTATTTTAACCTTAAATTATGTATTATTTTATGCATTTTACATTTTATTCAACGTTCCATCGAAAAATATTTTATTTTATTTTGAAGATAAGAGTATTTACAACAGTGAAACTTCACACACTTGTAAAAGGAATCCTCCTATACCCACTTCATCACACACTTTTAGAAATTTATATCAACCAATATCTACCCAAATTACTTACAAAAACATTTATCAATGACCTATAGGTTCTTGTATCAAAAAAATACATACCTAATAATGCTTAATGAGATATCCAAATGAGGATTCCAAAAGAAGATTGAATAATCTTAACCGAGATAATTTATATATTATTCTTATTAAATATTCTCCAAATATTTGATATCCATATTAAAATAATTAAATAAGTATCATTAGTTTATATAAATATTATTTTTTGTGGAATAATTTTATCTAACTCCTTTCCATCCATTAGAGAATAAAAGTATTTCTCAAGCATACGTACATGCTACTACTTCCCTGAATAATATATATTGTTTATCATCCCAACCATAAATGGAATGTTATATAATATTTATTTAATTAGTGAATATTTTTTTAGAACATAATTATGATTTGTGAAATATAAAACATTATTGACAATCCTTCCCACCAATTTTGGAGAAAATCAAAACTTCTCCTAGGTATAAATACAGACTACCACATCTATGAATGAAGTATTTCACTATCCATTACTACCACACATGTATTTTTATAAAACATTTATTTAATTTACAAATATGATATTTATAAAATTGTAATTTAAAAAAAATTATGCATGTTAGTGTGTGTTCATTGTTATTTACTAATATAATCAAATCATTTTACAGAATCAAAATTTCAAAAAAAATCTTTCCATGTAAATCACCACAATAGGATTCATAAATTGATAATGGAATACCATAAGTATATAAAAACAAAATAAAAACTCTAAAAAAATCTATATATTATTTAACTCTGACCAAGGTGCAAGGATCAAAGATGATTACTTGGAAGATGAGTGCAAGAACCCTCACCCTTAGTGGGGGAGGGTCCTCCAGCATCTCTCAATGGGAAGAAATCCAAACCCTTATATCCTTTCTCGAGCCCTGACTCCATCCCCTAATTTCCTCATATATATCTTAGACAGAAGGTTCCAGAATTGTTCGATTAATCCCTGAAACTATCTCTCTCAAATCTAGAATTTGATGATACTTCCTCCTTGCTTTATCTCACACTAATTTCATGCTTCAAAACTCTCTAAATTTTAGTTAATTCCCTTAATCACATATTCATTGGATCTAATGGATTATAGGAACAAGAAATGGTGAGGGTTCTAGATTCCATGAATTTGATGATACTATTTTCATTCAAGAATGATTTAATTATTGCTTCATTGAGTGTTCCTTGTACTTGTGACAGCTCTCTATTCCTTCTCTTAAAATGGATTTATGACATTAATATAAGACATGATTCATAAAAATTTGTGATTTTTGTAATATTTCACCCATATTTCGATTCACATTCATAATCCTTCCATTATTCACATTCTAGGTAACCTCATAGGGCACTATATTTGTTTGGATAGTAGGACTAGATCTGTGTTCCATCATATCTCGCCGATAATATAAGTTGAACGTGATGTTTTAAAGTAACCCGTTGATTATTTATGTTTTACCGTTTGTGAGGAGTTCTGTTATAATTAGTTTTTTTTCTTCTATTCAAGGTGTGATTACATCCCCTTGTGTAAGAATTTGGGGCATAAATTAGAGGTTTACAGAAATTAAAGGTCGATGAAGAAGGGGACTGGTTTTATTGCTGATCAGATGGCCTGTATATCAAATGGAGTGTTTTTTGATCGAGGTAGCACCTTGAATGTGGATGGTGTTATTGAAAATTACGGTTGTGAGCTGATTATTCCTAATTCAAATTCTTTTCAGGATGTTGGTCCTATGTTTTCTGGTGAATTTTTTCATGGAATGCAGAGACGATATATGTTTGTACCTCCTGATATGAAAATAAGGGATGTATTTTGTAGGTTGATACATGATCTTGATGGTATTAATTCTCTATGTGTAGTGGTCTGTCAGGGTACTATAGCTTCTTTGGGTGATAGTCTAGAAGCATTTGTTGGTCATTACAAAGGTGTAGGTCTTTCATCCCATATTAGTACATTAGTTGATATTGATGCTAGTACCCTTGATAGAAGGGTTTCTCAGGATGATTGTGTTACAATTAGAGAGTAAGAGGATAATTTGGATGTGAATCTGGACATGCAGTGGGGTCCATTTATTACTTATAAATATATTTTGATGCATGATGAAGCTCCTAATGGTCAATTTTTGGAGGACACCAACACACATACCATGTTTATTGTGTGAGGTTTCATTAATATATGTGATACTTCTTTCCCAGAACTAAATTTAATGGAGGATGATTTTCATTTTCATGAACATATCAACAATCTTTGGGAGAAGATCCATGAACTTTACAAAGGCTAATCAATGTCTAATAAATGGGAAAATTCTATGAAGGATGAAAGTGTATTGGAAAGGAGACCCATTAAATATTTGGGTTGCAGTAAAGCCTCCATCAAATACATTGTTACACATGGTAAGAAGAAACTAACTGGTATTTGTGGTTTTACCTCGAGCCCTTCAAGATAAATTTAATGAATGATTATTCCAACATCCCAAACACTGTGACTTCCAGATCCTCATCTAAAATGTCAATGCGAGCTTATACTAATATTATTAAGATCTTCAATAAATATACCACTCAATTCGAATGGAAAACTGGCTTTTAGTCTAGGTATCGGAATGAATTATAATATTTTCACATGTAACTTTGATAAGTAGGATGTGGTATATCTTTGTATTCCCTGTCTGTATTATCTTATGATTCTATTTCTTACATTTAATAAATGGTTAGAATTTGTTTCTTTTGACATGACGTTCCCATCATTGTATCAAGTAATATAAATATAAATATTTTTATTATATTTATGTATAATAAATATAAATTTATCATATAGAGATACTAGAGTGAATTAGACTAAAAATTAATCCAAGATAAGGTTTTATATTGTAAAACATTATATTTTTAGACATCTTTAAATTATGCACTAATTTACATTATATGGTATGTATGCTACCAATTTTAAATGATATATCATGATCCACTCTTTGTAAAATATATTTAATGTTATATTATAATCCCACTCTTTCATGTGGTTTTGATTCAAATTGTTATAAAACCTTTATGGAAATCATGGTCTCAATTTTGATTCCCGGAGACATGTTTGATATTAAGAATAATGATTTCTTTTATATGTTATACATACTTCCCCATTAATATATTTTCAAAATTAATTTCATTTAATTAATAAAATTTAGGTAACAGTGTCATTTTATAATTTTTTAATGATTTTTATTTGAATGTTACCATATCCACAATAGTTTATTTTATAAACTCACTATTTTTAAGATTGTTTATATTTCAATTTCTATAGAAGAAAATTTTATGTTAATTATATCCCAAAATAAAAAAAATTTATTTCAATTTAGTTATTTTTGGAGTATTCATGTGTTTTTTCAATATTAATTTTTATAAGTGAGGTATTCTACATTTTTTATTATACTTAATTTATAGTATACTCATTACACTATGCAGTGAAAATAACCTAAAATACATAAATGCGATTAGAGGATGTTCATCAAGAATGAAAGTTAAATAATTTACTGGTAAATATATATAGTATGTATATTTTTTATTTCCATAGAGATTATTATTTATTGTTAAATTAATATTGAAGATATGTTGGGGAAGTATTTACATTAGGTATGCTTAATTAAATTCAAATATATATTGATTGATAAGACATGTTGATGTTGTATTTTTTATGATGAATTAACTAGATTTCATTAAGTGATAGTTTTTTAATGGTGTTATATAGCACCAAAAAGCTTTCGGTATCACTTGGTTTATTCCAAATAAAATAATGTAACATGTTTTGGTTGATTGGACATCATGAAATTTATTACGTATTTGTTAGGAGGCCTTTAAATTATGAATGATGTATTTCTAGAGGTTTAGAGGTAAGATTAATATATCATCCATAATTAATTTCATTGCCATTAAGATATTTATTGATGTCTATGTGATTACTTACATTATTATTTTATTTATTGAAATATTTCATTCCCATGTTTTAATTTATATGACAATCTTTTTCAGTATTTAATTTGACATATTGCAATTTTTCATTCCTAATGAATGATTCCATTATACTATACCATAACTGAGTATTTGATATCACCCTTCTTATATTTCTATTTCCTATGTTATAATGAAGATTAATACATATGAAATATCTAGTAATGCATCATGTGTGTAAAATATATTGGAGATGTTGAATACTTATTATAGAATAAAAAATCATGGTGTAATATGAAAATTTTCATTACGTAGGAAATAAATTTGTTTTTCTAAGTTTATTTTTCCTATCTTTGTGGTGTTTTAAACCTAAAATGTCCTTAGGTGTATTAGTGACTCAATAATTTCATATTATTATTAATATATTGGATTTCTAAAATTGTGTCACTTGATTTTCTTGAAAACCATGTATGTACATATCATGTTTTCTGCACCATATCTAGGAGTACGAGTTAGGGGGGTCTCATAATTATCTTAAAAAATTCATTATTTCCAATTTAAAATGATCCTCAAGTTATTATTACCACATTACACACAAAAAATATTTTTTACAAAATTTTTATTATTTTATATTCATTGTACACTTTACAAGAAAAAATAATCATTAGAAAATGATTTGGATAATTTTAAATACATTATGTATAACATTTAAAAGAGATTCATTTTTTAAGGAATAAATGTCTTATGTGTCATTTCCTTGAATTTTTATGACAAATGACCGTGTTTTATTTCGTTAGTTTTCATTATTCAATTGTAAGAGTAATTCTGAAAATCTTGTGTATTAGATTTATACATAGTTCATTCTTATAGACTAAAAACGAATCATATGTGATTTACTTGAATTTACATTACATATCAATTTTGTTTTCAAATTATTTTTATCATTCTATAATCGTATCATATTTATAAAGAAAAATTAATAATTAAAAAATAATTTACATTATTTTGGGTTACATAGGTACAAGATTCATGGATGGTTTATTATTTGAGACGTGAATTATTTGAAACTGTTTTTCAGAATATTCTATGATAAAAAATATTTTTTTTATAATTTGATTATTATATTTAAATTATTTAACACATAAATGAGATACACTAATCCTTTTACACTACATTTAATCATTTATAAAACATATAGTGTTATATTCAGGTGATATTAGTTATTTTATAAAATATACTCTATCAGATGTCTTCCTAACTTTCCATGTAAACCAAATATATGTTTTTTATCATAATTCATATTTATTCTTGTTTTACACGTAAAAATAAATATTTGTATTTAAATTTTTTTTACCATTTCAAACACCCTTGGTTTTAGAAGGAATTTTAGTTAATTCATAAAATCTGTAAATATATTATGGATTGTTCTATAAAATTTTAATTAAAATTTGAGTATGTATGTAAAATGTTTTTTGATTTATAATCATTTGACAGATGAAAAGGAATAATGATTTTCCAAAACCACGCATGTTCATTCTGTGCGGTTTCATTGTAATACCCATGTGTTATTTGGCCCTACTAGTCACAAATAACATTTGAATTATTTTTTCTAAATTTTCGTGACAAGAAAACCGTTCTTTCCAATTTATATTATTTTACTATCATTTAAAAATTAAAAAAAATATTAACTCATAAAATAACTTTTTATCAAGTTTTTTTTAAAAAATAATATTAACAACGTGGATTATTTTTTCATCTCATAAATTACATTAAAATAATTTTCATGATATTGCATGTAAAATAAACCCTAATTTCCAATTTATTAGTATTATTTTACACATGTTTAAAATATTATATGTATTATTAATAACTTGTAATTTCATTCAGTCATTTTCAATGGATTAATAATTAAATTCATGTGTGGTTCATTCTAAAAAAATCCTGAATGGCCAAGTGAAAATTGTCCTAAAATTTCATGTTAAATTGACTTTTTCACATTTTCTAATAATTTTGATATTATTTTAAGAATTTTAGAAAGTATTAATCATTGAATGTTATTATTTTCATCACCCAGACCACCTGAGGAATCAATTTTTCATAAGATATATTCCAATGAGTTATAAATAACTCATGAATCATTATCTTGATTTTTCAAAATATATTGACCACACCAATACATATTTTTATCATTTTATGCTCTCATTACACAAAAAAAATAATATTAATCCTCAAAAAATACTTTTAATCATTATATTATCCCTTGATATTAGATTCACATATATTTCATTTCCATGTTTAATAAGTTACCTATAAGTCACTATAAAAAGTATCTATAATATATTGAAATTATTTTCATATGTTTTATTTTTTTATGAATATTTTAAACAAAAAATTATTATTACTGATTAAATTTTATTTCAACTCATTTTGAGCACCATGACTGATATATTAACATGTGATTCATTTCTATATGTTATGAATCACTTTTCTTTTTTTAATCCATCCCAATCTCTATACTTAACCATTTAATATAAATTTTGCACCTGAGAAAAATATCAATCCTTAAAATATACATCTGATAATTTAAAAGAAATTTAGTGTCATATTCTTGAGTTATTAATTCATATGGATTATAAAATGATGTGTGGCTAATTTCACTTAATTCCAAAGAAAATATTATTGTGAATACCCAGTTTCATTATTATTTTATAGTAATTTAGAACTTCAAAGGAAATAATATGTCTTAAAAAATACTTGTAATAATTCCAAACACCTTTTTGAATTTAATTATATAAAGTTTATTACTACATTTTAAAAATGATTTTAAAGTCGTTTTTTAAATTTTCTAAATAAACCAACCATAAATTCTTTTTTTTCATTTTATATTAATTTTAAATTAAAATTTTTTATTAATCCTTACAGGTTACCTTTTAATCATTATGATCACCTTAGATTTTAGATCATACATAGCTAATAATTGCATGTCAAAAATGAATTATGATTTATTTTAATGAAATAACATAACAAACCTGTCGTGTTTGATATTTTTTATCATTTTATCATAATTTCCCACATAAAATAAAATAAAAAATATCAAGAGATAATTTTTTCATTCCGATCACCAGATAGATCAAATAAACATATGTATTATTATTAATAGTCAAAAATTCATCTGGGTTATTATAGTGAAATATACTAATAAATAATAAATATTTGCCCATTTTATAATGATTTTATTACATACTTACATAGAATATTGAATACTAAAAATAAAAATGTTACTTTCTAAAGCATTCCATTAATAATTTTTTAAAACATTTGATTCTTATAAGTTAAAAATGGATTATGTTTCGTTTCCATGAATTTAGTTGAAAAAATTAAAATATTTTTTTTATCATGTTATGGTCATTTTTCACATAAATATAAAATGGGAATTATGCTATAAAATGTAATTATTATGGTTTTGAAAACCATTAGCATTATATTAACACATGCTTCCTCTATAAAGATCATAAATTTTATTTGGGTTTTTTTAATTATGCTTCATGAAAAATATTCCCTACTTGATCTAAGGTAATCATAATCTGTTTTGGATACAAAATTAACATTGATTGAATCACTTTTGGTCATATTTTTACAACTATTTCAATTAAAAATTGATTAATTTCTAGGATAATATGGATATTTTATTGAAACATATTCACTCCATTGATCATCTATTAAAAATAAAAAAAGACACAACACTTATCATTTACAAGGTTTTCCCTTAATGTGGCTGATAATTTCCTTCACACGACTTATATTATCATATAGGTTTCATACAAATCATTCATGCCCTATATTGAAGGAAAAACCCCAAAATTGTAATGGATCATTCAGTTTCAAAATATATGTTTATATGAAATATTAAAAACATAATTTTATTACATTACCCACTATAAACATTTCACATCAAAGGTACTGATTTAAAATGAGATCCCTAAGTTGAAATCAACATATTCCTACCGTTATTGGTATTTATCATATTATGAAATCACCAAAATCATTTTTTATGATTTCCTTTAACCACCATTGATACACTAATGGAACCCACTATTAATGGAATAAAATAAAGAGAGTCATCTTACATATATAATATTGAGAATATCACACAATTAAATTATTTTGGAATATTTAAATTTCTAATTATTCTAAATTCAAAGAATAACCATGGATTTTTTTAATCATTATACTAGATTAATCAATAATCCTTAAAATAAACATATTATAATGTGAGACCCATTAATTAAAATGATTAATAAATAATTCAATAATCATATATCATTTGTGTTTACATTTAATAAATCATCACATGAGGTGTTAGAAACTATTTATTATGATGATAAATATAGAGGAAATAGATAAATTTATCCCTAAATAATTTCACATATCTCATCTATAATTTAGGAAATAAAATTATCATTACACTGATCACATTATAGATTTTTTTCATTTTTAAAAAACATTAACGACCCCCTCCATCATAAGATATCTTTTTGTGGGGAGAGAGAGAGGACGACCCCTTGAGAGCCGCCTCCAGTAGGTCCTAGGTTGGTGACTAGCACCACGGGTGTAAAAATCTCACAAAATAGGAGGAATTACCCTTTATAAGGAAATAAGGTCAGGATATTGGATGTATCAACCTAAATCAACTACAGTACATAATAATTTGAGAAACAAAAAACCATCCCACAATGCATGTGTAAATAAAACAAATACAAATAAAATTATCCAATGTAAATACCCAAAAACATAACTAGAGTAGAAACACAAAAACTATCCAATGTCTGAACTAGTAACGCCCAGCATGGCCCACGTAATCCTTCTAGAATCATGAAATCGGTTTTTATATACATATGGTAAGAATACATGCATACTCTATAGGAAAAAAATGCCTCTCAGGATCATGTGGATGGTGCATACTAATGCACCCATGAGAAAATATCATAACCAAACTGCACCTAATAGGTACACTAACCATAACCCTATCCTCACCAAGGTTTACCCACCAAATAATGCACCCATGTAAAATAGTATAATATAAAACACACTGATGATAGGGTACCCCCACACCACATTCTCACTGATTAGCCTCTATCACACCCCAATTGAAGTCATCCTTGTGCTCCCACATCTTTTGAATATATCACATCACATACTGGTCATACACACCTGGGCCCCACCTCACAACACAACCCACCCGCACACACCTGAGCCATATATCACATCACATATTTCCCTCACACACATGGGCCACACCTTAAATCTCATCCCACCCACACACACCTGCTCCATTACATCACATCTTATCTTGGAGACACTTCGGAAACTAGTGCACATATCATCCCAAAAATATTTGGTACAGTACCCCAAAACTCATCCCAAAGACATATGGGACTAGACAACACTACTCACCCAAAGACACCTGGGCCACCATCCCCTGGAAGAGGGAGCAGGGAAAAGTAGGTGGCCATCTATCCATCCTCCAACTAGGATGTTGGGATAGACGCCCCGTGTGTGACTATGTGTGTGTCGACACATAGTGCCCGACGTGGGTGGGGTGCATTTAAAAATCACAGGGAAAATAACATGTATAGAAACATATATATATATATATATATATATAATTCCACAAAATCCTTACCTATAGGATTACTAGTAGATCACCAACCAACTTACAAGGTCCCCTACATCAGGTGCAATGTATAAATGCACAACCCCACCAGAGAAGAATGCAAGCTGCAGTCTGTTTTCATGCTTTAGTCAGTACTATACCATTTTAAAGATTCTATGATATCAACTCATTCCATTAAATCATATCATTGACTTATAACCAAATATCATTATTATTACCGTCCATACCAAATAGGAACCCAAAAAAATAATACACCACAAACAACATGTGGAAACATCTCAACATACACTTTTAACCCCACTACTCAACAATATCGTGTCAACTCCCCCCCCCCCCCCACACACATTAAATCTCATATGACATATTCTCATATTTATAAAAGAATAACTTTTCAATTATACTTAATTATTTATTGTTATTATTACACAACCAATTATATCATGGGTTATTTAGTTCATTAACCAACTATACATAATTATCCCTTTATTCGTGATAGTACAAAACAATTTGAAAAATAGATGTTTTAGGTGAAATTTTATATGGAAAAATAATTCCACCATAATATATGATATTCATCAAATAAATAGTCCAATATAAAATTAATAGAAAATAAAATCAAAACAAATAAATAAAAATCCATAAGATACTACTTCACATTCCCCTACCCCTTTAAATGTACTATTAACTGATTCATTATCTTTATTAATTCGGAATCACCTATCGCCACAAGGATAACAATTTATATACACATCACACATTATAGAAAATCAATAAATATTATATAAATACTTACAATAAGAATGATTCTATACAATGCTTTGTTTCACCAAAAAATAGAGGTGTTCATACAGTAGGAAACTCTCTAGGGAAACATGAACCAACTACAGAAACTAGGTTACACGACTCCTACAGGAATAAGTATTTGGGATATCTAGACTCATGATAAACCCATATATTAAGGTTGAATGGTGTATTTTATGTTTAAAAAAATTTAATCCTAAAAATTTTGGATTAGATACAGTTTTGAATTTTTATTATAGGCGGCTCTCAACAGACCATGCATTTTGACCATTTATAAGCTCTCATAATTTTTATAAATTAGAGACATGATAAATAACCTTTGAATCAGTCTCAAAGACTCTTAAATATATCATTAATCCCATTTATACTCAAAATATAAATAAAAATATAAAAATGAGAAATAATAGAGTATTCAAGAAATTTGGAAAACAATTGAAATGAGTTTCCACAAGGATGTGTCACCGATAGGATGAGTTGTTTCCACATGAGACACCACCAGAGGAGTCACCAATAGATGAGTTTCCACTAAATGAGTCTATTATAGATGAGTCACCATAAGACATGTCACCATAAAATGACTCACTTTCAAATGAGTCATCTTAAAATGAGTCACCTCCAGAGGAGCCACTGCCAGGCGAGTCACCACTGGATGAGTCAGTGGTAGATGAGCCACCACCAGACGAGTCACTCCTCGAAGATTCTCCACAAAAAAAATTCACCTTCATATGATTCACCAAAAAATTATCCACTGATAGGAAAATTAATCATTTGAAAACTAGAAATTTGTAAAACTTTTAAAATGAGTCACCATTGGAAAGATTCACATGACCCAAAAACACTCTAAACTTCCCTCGGACACTGTAAACATTATATTTTTGGAAAATTAATAGTATGTAATGTTCAAGATATCACATAAGATACCACTCAAACCATTATCTCCCTCAATAATTCAAAAATAACAAGGAATATAAGATAGGATGAGACCGAAAAACTATCCCTTGAGATACCTCACAAGGATCTCTTTACACCAGAAACACACCCACTAATAAAACCTTCTATCCAAAACTCTAATAAATCCTAAACAACCATACTCTCCCAGAAATAGGAATTAATTAATTCCTTCCTCTATGTCAATACATTATCCACATTATTTGGAACTAACTCTCTCACAAAGGTTCAATCATGTCGTAATTTGATGAGGCTTGATTATGAATTAGGTCTTTACTTTTTCTCATATCACGGTGTCATCACCCAACACAGAAAAGACAATAAAAAATATAGTGAAAAAAATACCACATAAAACACATTGGTTTGAACAACACAACATAATGAAATGAAAGGGAAACAAATCTCAAAATAACTCTAGGTACCAGGCTTGAATTTTCATCTCATTCTCCTAATAACTCTCCTCAAATCCATCATGACTCCAAAGGACCAATCTAGGGGAATGTTTCACCCTCACAACATCATCTCTCAGTTTTCCTAGATCTCCATTTGATACTCCATGATGGTTGTGCCATCCTCAATACCTTACTCTCTCTAGTCAATGACATGGTAGTCGTCCTGAAAATATTGACTGAATTGAGAGACATGGATTACATCATGGACTCAGTCGAGTTGAGGTGGATGTTACAACTAGAATGATATCTCACCAACATGCCATGGAACCTAAAAGGGACTAAGAAATCAGTTTTAGAGCTTACATACTTTGTTGAACCTCTATTTTCCACATTGAGGGGAAATCTTCAAGATCACATAGTCTCCAACCTAGAACTCTAGGGGCCTCTTCCTATTATCAGAAATAGACTTATGCTGATCTTGTTCTACTTTCATCCACTCTCAAACCAGCTGAACCTTCTCTAGTGTGCTCTGTACCACCTCAGAACCAATAACTACTACCTCTATGACCTCAGTCGGGCACAATACGGAATGACATAGACTTTCGTACGAAGCCTAAAATGGGTCCATGCTAATGGAAGAGAGAAATATATTATTATATGAATAGTAATCCAATGAATCGTTTCATACACAAGATCCCCCAATGTCCATGATTTATGTCCGCAGCATATCCTCCAATTTTTGGAAAGTTTGTAAGGTCTAACCATCCATATGAGGGTGGAAGGAAGTGCTGATGCGTAACTTTGTCTGAAAACTATGTTGAAATCCCCTCCAAACTCATGATTTAAAACATGTGTCATAATACAAGATAATAGACCATGGAACATAATTTAGAAACACTGCTTCATCCACATACCACTTTTCCAAAACATCCACTTCACCAAACTCCTTGATCGCTAAGAAGTGATCCAATTTCGTCAACTGATCCAATACCACCCAGAAAGCATCACAAAATCTATGAGTTATGAGTAACCCTATGATGAAATCCATTTATACTCCATCTCATTTCCTCTCAGTAACATAAAACTTCTAAAATAACCCACCATGAAGATGATGCTTGTCCTTTACCTACTAGAAAATATAGTACTTTTTCACAAACTCCACCACTGTTAATTTCATCTGAATCCACCAAAATTGTTCCCTCTAGCCATAGTACATCATGGAAACTCTTAGGTTTACCACTAAATATAGGATATGAAATTCATGAAGGAATCCCTCTCACCTATCTATTGGAATAAGAAATTTTCTTTTAATCAATATCTATTTCTGAATATCCTCTAACCACCCCTCTAGATCGTCACCATGGCCATCACAATCAAGAATCACCCATGCCTTCAATCTCCCCCCTAAGACTCCTCCAACTACTATATCAGGTAATTCTAACCCATCATTTGGAAAAAAAACATCTTATACTACCATCCACCCATTAATCTAGGATTATGGATGCTACATCCACTATCTCTCTCCAAAAATCTGCAAACTCTTGAACATCAACCATTAGTGCCACTCTACTCAAAGAATAATCCCTGAACATTTTCATTCGTGAGGTGTAGTAGATCTCCAAATCACATTAATAAAGAAATATCTTCCACCATTTCTTATGTAGATTCAGATCATGTTGAGAAAATATATATCTACAACTACTGTGATCTATGAATCCTATAATGTGCTCCCAAATGAAGTAATGTCTCCAAAACATCAGCGCAAACACAACCTCCAAAAGCTCTAGATCATTGGTGGAATTTCCATGTTCCTGATTTAGTAACATACATGGCCTATATGAGATCACTTCTTACCTTGGGATCAAGATTCACCCTAATACTAGATGGGTTGCAACATAAAAATTCTCAAATGAAACTTCCTCCCCTATTAGCTGAAGAACTAGAGTTCTAAACATCATCCCTTTTAGGGAATAGAAAGATGAATAGCACTAACTGGTCCAAACAAAATATTAGTCCTTCTAGATAAAGCTATCATTGAGTCTTCAACTTGAGAGAAATTGGAAAAACCCCGCTGATAGTAGCATATGAGAAATAGAAATCTATAAACCTCTTCCACATTATTGGGTACTTCCCAAGAAACATCTGATATACCACATGTCTGGGTAAATGTACTTATCACATCCAAAACATATACATCGAAAACATTCTATAGATCCAGTGGAGATGGAAACCCTAAAAATAATTCTAAGAGGCTCATCATGCTCCTCCTATGACCTTTACTAGATCAAGATATCATTGATGTATGTGAAAATGAACTGATTCTAGATCTTATGGAGCATTGAGTTCATAATTCCCATCAGCAAAGTTGGCACATTCATAACACTAAACAGCATGACTACAAAAACGAATTTCCCTTACTTGCATGTTAAAGAATTACACCTGATATTTCCCTTATTCACCCTCGATTGGTGATATCCAGACCACATATCATTCATAGAAAACCAACTTTCCCCTCTCATCTGGTCAAAAAGATTATAGATTCATAGAAGAGGATAATGATTCTTGATCATCACTTGGTTCATCCTCTAGTTGTTTATTCATAACCTCATGCTACCATCTTCCTTCTTAGTGAACAACACTGGAGTGCCCCATTGTGAAACACTATGCCGGATAATTCCCTTTTACTTTAGATTATCAATAAGAATCCTCCCCTCCTACAACTCAAATGTTTCAATATGATAAGGAGCCATTGAAATTAGAGAAGTACCAGGCCTCATGTATATCTCAAACTCAACATTACCTCATGGATTTTGGGACACAAACCCTTCAAGGAAAATGTATATGAATTCACTAAAAACCATAGGACCCTCTTATATCCCCGTGTCAACTAATTCTATAGAAAACATAGCCACTAAAGAATTAAGGAGATCCGTGTGTCTTTTTCCCACCTCAATGCTATGTTCTCCACACAAAAACTGCCTTCTGGACATCCACATTTGAGAACAAGATTCTTCTCTGAAAACTATCAATAATAGCACATACATAATATAAAAGTTTTATGATAAGGATGGCATTGTATGGTTGCATCTGTAACAATAAAATGTCCCCATGGGACTGATGTGGCCCCATCATTAGTTTACACCCATGGCACACATCAAACAAGCTTTTCTGTACTCCAATAGAATTAGTCAATACAAGGGGTACAAGAAGACTCACTATATCTAGACCCATAGAATGGGATAGATTTGGTGCCAAAATGGATAGAGAAGCAGCAAAATCAAAAAATGCAACACAATTTGTAGACGATAAACTGATTATACCACTAACGATATCTATCCCATCTGGTGCAACTACCGTTGCTGCATGCAACTAACCATGCCCATCTCTTCTTCACTTCTTCTAATTGAAACCTCCATGACCATGTATTGTTTTAGGTCCCTACGATAGAGTAATTTCCTACGGTTTTGTTCTAACTGCCTCATCTTCCCTATCTAGACCATATGCCTGCTGCCCCTACTATTAAAATGGCCTCGCTAAAAAATTCTTTTAAGTATGACATTGAAAATTTCCCCCTCCACTAAACTAATCTTTATCAGCCACTATAAAGCTAGTCCTGAAGATATTTGTGAACACCACAAAATAATAACATCACCCCAAAGTCAACAATAAAGGTATTTAAATATAAGGTTAAAAAGGAATCTACTAAGGTTGACTCTAGACTGGTCAAAACCTTAAAGGTCCTAGAGAATGAGACCTACCATTGACAACTCTACCCCTCGATGAACCCTATGTTTTTCCCTCTCATAGAAAACCTTCTCATGAGTAATCCTATGGATCACCTCCACCTTCTTATGAACCTTTAGGTATATTGGAAACATAAATTGAGTTACTGCATATTGGAATGAAGGTCGGAGTTCCTCCTCAATATTCTTTAGGATTACCTATTCAGAAAAAGATTGGGAAAAAACATATAATGTCATTAAACATGATCCCAATCTCCCACACATATGTAATTCTCGTTTGAAGGGAGATTAGATCATACCACATCTCAGCCTTTATGGTCAATGAGATGATATCTTCCTAAAAATCCTTCTGAATGTTGACCCATGATTAAATTTCCCCCCTCTACTCACCAAGGTATAATGTCCACCACTGATGTGTAGCTCCTCACATCTGAATAATAGCCAAAGGGACTCTGTACTCTGTCAGAGCTTGAATCTAACTAAAATGGATCTCAATATCCTCTATCCAACTATATGTTTACAAATAAAAAATTATACCGTCAATCTTTTCCCTTGAATAGCACTAAAAATTGTGCAATATCCTTTGCCAATGATCTTCATCCTCATCTGGATCAACCATTTTTTGATCAAATGATCAAGCCTACGGAACCTATACTATTTGAGCTAATCATGGATGATGAACAGGAGTCATAGATGAAATAGAAACAAGGATTTCATAATCTCTATACTATGTAATTACGATAGGATATATTTCAATTAAATTTAATGTGTTTTTTAATTTATCCATTTTAATTTTCCCTAAAAACCAAATTCAAACATGAAAAAAATTCATCATGATGGATGTACCTCCCATAGGTATCTATCCTAAAAGAAATCTCATCTCACATAGTCATTCAATATGGTTAGAGTCCACGCACTAGATAATTAGGCGGCCTAAAATCCCATGTCTTAACCAATATCCCTAGCCTATGTCATCTCCCAAGGTCAACTAACACTATTAATATACCAACACGTTAATTATTCATATTTCCTAACTCATAACTCAAACCAATCTCTCAACCATCATCTATGGTACAACTCTTTCGTGACCCCATCTAACCAAAGATACCGCAATAAGGGGTGAGGGATAATGACCACCCATAGTCCCTCATCCAGTATCCCCCTAGTTGTATACTAGTAGAAAGGGTGTATAAATATATGAAAATGGGAGGCATTACCAATTATAATGAAACTAGATCATGAGATAGGATGTATCAACCATAATCAACTCCATGACATATAACAACCCTTCTTTTTATTACACTCTTAACATAATTTATTACATAAAACCTTCATTTAATACAACATAGAATATCAAGTGGTCTAGTGTCTTTAGGGATTAGGAAAATTACATAAAAAACATAAATAATATATTTAAACATCTTATTGAAATCTTCATTCACATGACCACAACATTCCCTCATACTTAGCATTTCTTGGGATAACCTGAGGACATGCATAAGAAAAGGGTGAGCTAAAAAGCCCAGTAAGGGAGTAAAAAAGGTATAACATTAATAATAAAATACATGTTATTAAATAGGCATATCAATGGATAATTAAATAAAAATTAACTTAAAATCATGATATACCATGATTATTATAACATGTAAATGTGGTAACAACACTTAACATGGAATTAGCATTAGCCAAGGCTCATTGCACATGGGGCATCAGTAAACCCTAATTTCACATGAAGCAAGAGTAAATGCTTATTTCACTTGAATTATAATGAGTCAATACTCATTTCACATGATATATCATGATACTATACTTTTCCCAATGCATTGTAGTGCTATTAGGGTGCACCCTTCTTAAACATTTCATTTCATGCATAAGTGTGCCACATGGACCATTAAACATAGATTCATTAAACATAAACATTTATTCCACGATAAAGGAATGTGTAATTAATAAATGAAACTCTATAATTAATATGTAAATGTTCATAAAGGTGAATACCCTTGATAGATAAATGGGAATGGTATTCAGTACACAATGTCTTTAGCTTGGAAAATCACGGTGCAATTTCGGCAGCATAATGACGTGACATAAGGATTCATAAAAATGGTTGATGAGAGAGAAAGGGGTTTCTCATGATATTTATATGAAATTGATATTAAGGGGTTCAAATAGATACATTTTCCAACCGATGTAATGGAATTTATATTCACAATACAAAATAATTCCTTGAATGTAAATGAGGAGAGAGATATTACTTATGGAATTTCGGCATGCTAATGGGTGTACATGGGAGGAATTAATTGAGAGATAATAGGGTCTATAATCACTAAAATATAAATAGGGATTTATTGGGGAGGTTATAAGTCATAAAAAACATTTATAATTGAAAATAAAAGGGCATAACATTATAAGGAAACTTGGAGATAAATAAAGAAAGTGAGAATCCCTTACTTGGGAGTGTGATCCCAAAGGCATGGGAGCGTCTTGAGAGTGGTTTGTTGGGAACTAGGGGAACATTGGGAAGATTATAAAGAGAGGATGTTATTGGTTGGATGATCTCAAAAGGATTTTTGTGGAGACGATATGGAAGCTTGGGCGGGTTTATATAGGAAAGGAGAATGAATTCATTATTATTTAGGTATGGGACACCTCACATTAAACTAATCAAACCAAAATCCATACCACGGTGTTTCTCAAGGTTTTTTCCATAAGGGCGTAGAAAAAAATATTTTTTATGTCAAATGGCCTAGCCTCCTAAATTATTTAGGTTTCTTATGTTGAGTTGAGTTACACTCTCAATGAAATCAATTTAAAAGTCTAAAATGTTTTATAATTCATGAAGGGTCCGCTAATGCTTTGTAAAATAAATCAAACAAATCCAAAATCACATTATATTAATGGTAAAACATATAAAGGTCGATCATAGTGTTTATAGTGTTTTTTTACATTACTATTGGGTCATTATGATGTCATAAAACACATTATATATTTAAACCGTATTTAAGTTCTACCCAAAAATTCGACTACCTCAGAAAATTATGAAAAATTCACCAATGGATAATTTTGACATAAAGATTCCAAAACTAATATTCATTTTATGTAAATAAATTTATTATTATGTAAATTTTTACTTATTAAATAAAAACCAATATTTATCGAAAATTCATGGATTTTGACAGAAATAACTTTCAAACATTAACAAAAATTACAATTTCATTCATAAAATTATATGATCATTTATAGTTAATAAAATTAATTTTATAATAATAATAATAATAATAATAATATTTTATCATATTATTATTTAATTAAAAAATCCATTGATTCATCAAAATTAATTTCTTAGTTGAATATTAACTAAAAATAATAATTTGTGATTTAAAAAATATTTACAAAGTAAAAATAATAAATTGAATGTATATTGATTATTATAAACAAAAATAATGTACATAATCATAGTTCTATAGTTTTGTTACATAACCCCTTATAAAACCTACATAGTACCGAAGGGTGTGGCGTGCGATGGTGACATACTCATGGGGTGGCTCAGATAACATTACTTAAGTTGTAATCTCTATCAACATCCACTTCTCTCATAGGAGGTTCTGTTGGAGCTTAACATGTCGAAGATTGGCTTAGGATTGGTCAAGAGTGACGCCCAATAAAGCCACCTCCTTTCGGAGCTTTGAAAAATGGGCTTCATACGGGGAAAGTCTACTGGATGAGGTCATCACTTCCTTTGATCGATTAAATTTGAATTGTTAAAGCCATGTATTTATACTAATCATGTGATTACTATTCAATAGATATATTATCAACAGTCACAATTCATAACCATATTTTAAAATCCAAAAAATAAAACCAATGAAGATCACATTTTATATAAACATTTTACATAATGAGACATTTAATTTGATCGAAGTGAGTTTTTGTTCATGAATGTTTGGGTCGTTAAAATATTACCCCTTAACAAATTTCACCCATGAAATTTCCTTTTCCCACACTAAAACTGATGTGGGTAACACTACTTCATCATTTACTATGATTCCCACAGTGCTTCGTCAGGCTTTTTGTTTCACCACAACACCTTGATATGGGGCATTATCTTATTTCATAGAAACTTTTCTCTACGATCTGTGATCTTCACTGCATTCTCCTCTTAAGAAATATCATCCTCTACCTATACTACCTCTGAAGAGAGTACATGTGAAGGTTATGGTATGTAATTTCGTAGGAGGGATACATAAAATACATCATGTTCTTTGGCCATGGGAGGTGGAAGTTCCATTCGATATGCCACAGCCCCGACACAATCAAAAATCTCAAAGGGGCCGATGTACCTAGGACTTAACTTCCGTTTCATTACAAACCACATGACCTTCTTCCACTGAGATTTGCAAAGAAATACCATGTCTCAAACTATTAACTCATGGTCTCATTAACGTTTATCTTCATAACTCTTCTATCGAATTTGGGATGCCTTGATATGCCAATGAATGGTTTTCAATTTCTCCACCATTTCTTTGACCATTTCAAGCCCTAGCAGCTTACGCTCACTTACTTCATCCCAACACAATGGTGTTTTTCACCTTTTCCCATAAAGAGCTTCATATGGTGCCATTTTTATGCTTGAGTGGAAACTGTTATTGTAGGATAATTCATCCATAGGAAGATGTTGATCCCATACCATTTTAAAGTCCATTGAGAATGCTCTGAACATGTCCTAAAGTGTTTGGATAGTCTGCTCAGATTGGAAATCAGTTTCAGGATGATAAGCGGTACTTAAGTTCATCTCAGCATCCAGAGCATGTTTAATCCTTCTTCCAAAACATAGAGTTAAATCTTGGATCTTGATCAGATATAATATATAGTGGTACTTCATGCAGCCTTACCACTTCCCTGATATATATCTGTGCTAGTTGATCCAATGAAAAACCATCTCAAATAGCAATTAACTATGTAGCCTTTGTAAGACGATCCACAATAACCCAGATAGAATTATTTCATTTGGATGTCTTTGAATTTCTGGTGACAAAGTCCATGGTGATGTTAACCCATTTCCATGATGGTATGGGTAATGGTAGCATCATCCCCTTAGACTTCTACCCCTCAGCCTTCACTTTCTTAAACACCAAGAACGTTAATGTATACTAATTGATATCCTTCTTCATCTAATCCCACCAATAATCATTTCAAATATCTCTATACATCATTGTGTTTCCTGGGTGAATAGAGAGATTCAAACTATGTGCATCATCCAAAAGTTCCTTCTTCAGCTTTGGACTTGATGGAACACATAGTCTTTCCCAAATCTCAGAATTACTTCTTCATTAATATTGACCCCTGAGGATTTCCCTTTTTTGATAGTTTCCATTTTCTTTTGAATTCACACATCATCCTTTTGATCATCCTTTAAATTTTCCAAAAGAGGTGGTTGAGCAATCATTTTTGAAAGGATTGATGATGTTCACATATTTAGGATTCCCATGTCTATCATCATCAAATATAATAAGATTGGATCCTTCTAAATTATCATCAATGAT
Source organism: Viscum album (assembly GCA_963277665.1). Classification (NCBI taxonomy): domain Eukaryota; kingdom Viridiplantae; phylum Streptophyta; class Magnoliopsida; order Santalales; family Viscaceae; genus Viscum; species Viscum album. The sequence goes on from OY728151.1 coordinate 1,425,358,516, forward strand.
AGAATCATTGGTTGATTTCTACTTATAGCATATGATACCATGTTCGCTTTCTAAGGGTGGTAATGGATTTATCAATCATAGTCTTTGATCAGCTCTAACCACATTCATTAGTGCTTGTTCAAATCATTCTCTGTTAATATCTACTTGAAGATTTTTTGGTTTATTTATATTTCACACTTCTCCCCAAAGAGATAATGATTCAAAATTTTTGAATTGAAGATCACCGCAACCTACCCCAGATCATGTGTGGGGTAATTCTACTCATAAACATTCAATTTCCTTGAAACAAAGTCAAAGAATTTTCCATTTTTCATCAACACGCATCCCAGGACCTTCTTCTTAGAATCACTAAATTCCACAAAAATTTATCCACTTATGGGTAAAGTGAGTACGGGCATAGTGATAAGACTCCTTTTCAACTCCTTGAATCTTTCTTCGCATTCATCACTCAAAGAAAACTTTACTCCCTACCGAGTTATCATGGAATGATGGTTGTAAAATCATGAGAAATTTCTCAAAAATCGTCGATAATGTCCAGCTAAACCTATGATGGTACAGATATCCATTACCAATGTTGTCCTCGACTATCACTCTATTGCAGTTTTCTATAGATTGATCCATATATATCCCATTACTTATGATGATATGGCCCATGAATGATACCTCCTTCAAACAGAACTCATAGTTGATGTACTTTTCATAGATCTTCTCCTTTCGCAAGGTCTCTAGTATAGTTCTTTGATGATCCTCATGATCCTCCTTTGTTTTTGAATATATACGAATATCATCTATAAATAATACAACAATGTTTTTAGATAATCTCTAAAGACTCTATTAATGATGTCCATGAAGATATATAGACCATTAGTGTGTCTGAAAGGAATTACTATGAATTCATAGTTCCGGTATCTTAAACGAAATGAAGTCTTGGGGATATCTTTTTTCTTCACCTTTACATGATAAAATTCTAACCAGAAATCCACCTTGGAGAAGTATTTTACTCCACATAGGTGATCGAACAATTCAACAATTCATTGGAGAGGATACTTGTTCTTTATCGTGACTATTTTAAGATCACGATAATCGACGCAAAAGAACATTGACCCATCCTTCTTCTTGAAGAAGAGGACTGGAACACCCCATGGTGAATCACTTGGGCATATAAACCATTTATCTATATTATACTATAGTTGTTTGTTTGGATCCTCAAGCTCTAAAACAACTATTCGATACAGAGCATTGGATATTAAAAATTCTCTAGGTATAAGATCAATTGAGAATTCAACATCTCTTCTAGGAGGACCAGATAATTCCTCGGGAAACACTTCAGCGAATTATAGAGACCCGAAGCATGACGTACATTGACATTACATTACATTTGCGGAATACTTAGTACATAACAAAAACACACACACAAGGATCGTAATAGTTTAGTGTCTTTGGAAACTCGGAATATAATCTTCTAATCCTGGTGAAAGATCTTCAACATCTCCCATAAAGATCTTGTTTTTTTTATACCTAAAACCTTTCTTTATATCCTGGGGAAAAGTAAACATAAAAGGGTGAGCTCAAATGCTCAGTAAGGGTAAACAAAAGAAATATCAATCACATAGTATACAGAAGCACATAACTTTTGGAAATCTTAACCTGCAAAAGAGATCATAATTTCATAACATGGGATAATTCATGGTAGTGAAATGTAATCACCATATTCATAACTTAAAACATGAAACTTTGTGGCATACACACATAATTCTAGAGAATAATTTCTTGTTAGTCAATACTCATTGGCAAGACTATCTTAGTGGACAAAGTCCCTTTCTGAACCGAGTCACCCTCGTTTTAGTCCTGTTTCACTGAACCGGTATAACCTACCGTTCCAGCCATGTTTATCTCATGAGATATAAAATTTTTACCCAATGCATTGGAGGGAGATATAGGTCCCACCCATCTCATAATGATACCATTCTTATGTGTGCCACAAAATTATAAATCATACATCATTTCATAACCCATTTAATAAAAATGGGATTCTTAAACATCATGACATCATAAAACAATTAATATAAGATAAAGGAATTCATAAAAATAATTCCATCACAACAGAATAAAATCAATGTAAGAATAGGGATAGAAACAGAACCCTATATTATCTTAGATGGAAAATAATTTCGATAAAACACTTAAACTCCATTCTTGAAGAAAATATCCTTTCTACTTCAAAAACATTTTCTTTTCTTAACATGTCATACAATTTAAAACTAAAAGAAGTTTATTAAAAATAAACATGAAAACTTGTAAAGGAATCTTCTTGGAAATAATGTTTTAAAAATACATTCATGTCGTATAAGTTAAAAAAAACATTCTTCTCGTACTTTTGCCGGAAAAGTCAAAAAGTACCTTGTACGAAAAACGACAAAACATTACTTTCATATCTTTTACTAAAAACTCACCGAAGGGTAAAATTGGATTTAAACAATTGTAGGTGGATGGAAATAAAATTACATATTTAAGAAACATGGACATGGATGATAAAATACGCCCCAGTAAATACCAATGTATAAAAAATCTCGGATAAAAATGAGATTGTGATATTTCCCTTACCTTAGGTCCATTTTTCTTCGTAAGTGTCCGAACCTCCTCTTCTTCGATACGCCTCTTTGAAACCTCCTATTAGGGCACTAATATTGGTCTTTAAAGAAGACCAGAACCTATAGGATGTTTCTAGGGAAGTGGAGAAGATAATTTGGCAGGGTTTGGCCGAGCTTGAATGCTCAAATTGGTGTGAGGAGGAGAGGGAGGAGGTGCCATTTATAAGGAAGGAGAGGGGCACCTTTGGAATTCGTAAAAATATTAATTTATAATAAATCTAACCCAACTTAAAAACCTCCAAAAATTACTCATATTATAAGATTATATTATATAGGGTTGTAATCTCATCAACCATTCAAATTTAGACATGTTTGGATCTTATTTTAAACCATATCATTTTGATTTATCCTTATTTAATCTATTTAAGTTTATTTGTGGTAATAAAATTCTAAATTTGAAATTAAAACAAATAATTACTTATTTGTTGTGAATTTTCCATAATTGTTTACTTTATAACATTATAGACCATATAAAGTTTAATTTCTAATTTTTAAATATTTTTGTGATTTTTAAACAATTTTATAATATGTTATTTTTATAAAATAACAATAGTGTCAATTTTGACACTATTCATTTATTTTAATTTAAATAAAATATATACAGAAGATATGTTCAAACTAAAAGCTTTAATATATTAATAAAAGGACATATGTATCTATAAAATTAGTGGATCACATTAAATAGTTCATATAATATTTATTTTATTATTTTTAAAACCATTTATTTGGTTTATCTCTTAATAAAATAATTACTACATCATTTTTGTATAATTATTTAATATACTTATTTGTTTCATAAAAATTTAAAATAAAATCCTATGATGAAGATAAATATATTACCTTTCACAATAATACTTTTACGCGAATTTATCATCTTAAAATAAAAATATTTAAATTGTTATATTTATTAAATTATGAAGGTGACAACATTGGAATCATTTAAAATAATATAATATAAGTGTCATAATTGCTTTTATAAGACTCCAAATGGTCAAATATTCGACCATTGGATGATTATAGTTTCAATTTACATGACCAAAAAGTTTTGGGCAGGGTTTTGTGCCTTTTATGGTCACTATTTGTTTAATAAAAACTATATTCTTGATTTTTCACTAGATAAATAATTTCTGCATCACTATTGTGTCACAATTAATGATAACTATTTAATCCCAAAAAATTCTAAATAAATTCTCAAGATGTAGATAATTTTGTTAGATTTCTGGATACTATTCATGTTCGAAGTTTTATGATGTTTATCACTAGGTTAAAATTATTATACTTATAATATTTAAGAAAGTGACATGTTGTCACTTTCTTCGGTTTTAATAATAATTAAATTATTTTCATGGTCAAAAGTCCATAAAATGTATCTAATCCGACCCTTAGTTGATATGGGTTTACTTTTAGCCATCAAATAGAATTTTGGCATGGGTTAGGGTAATTTTATAATATTATATTTACCCTTAATTACCCGATTTACCTTTAACTATAGTAAATAAAATTTACCGTAGTTACTATTCATAATTCCCAAAAATAAAAAGTAGCCTATTAACATAATTTGGAACCACTGATTCCAAATATGTAATCCATTTTTTAAAATTCAATACACAGAAGTTGCAGAAATTAAATTAAAATTAATCCCATTGTCGAATAAAAACGGGTTTTTGTTTAAAACAATGCAAAAGATTGAATTGATTTAACCTACGAATTCAAGGTAAAATCAATGCTAATGACATACATTATATTAAATGGTAAAAAAATATTTTATTTGTACTTTAAAACCATTCAATATTATAATTTAACCACATAAGATATTATGATGAAAAAAGTTGTTTTTAATTAAAATATAGCGTGTTTTTACTATTCATTAAAATATGAAAGTTATCGGAAAAATATCAAAACTTTATCTAATGTAAATTTTTACATCCTGATTCAAAAGAAGAATTTTATTTTGTCAAATTGAACATATAAACATGTCAAAAAATAGATTTAAAGTGGGTGCGCCATCAAAAGGTGGCAAAACTACATTTTTTTAAAAATACTTATTTTACACGAAAAATTTATTTTTTTCTTATACCATGTTCTAGAAAATGTGAAAGATGAATAATAATGTTATAAAATTAAAAATTTAGTTAATAATATTCATAACGGCTAGTTCATGACAATATTATAATAATATATCATTGTTTATTAAAACCCGGTATTGCGTACAACACACGCTATCGAGGAAGGTCGCGATTGCGTGTAATGCAAGCCAAGTCAGGGTTGCGTGTTGTGAAAGAATCCTTCGTTGTTTCGTATAACAGAATCCAACCATATTTCATTTATACATTTAATATATATATATATATACTCAATGCTGCGTAGAATAACTATTATCAAAATTGTGTGTAACACGGTCCAAGAATAGTGTTGCGTATACTACAAGCTAATACGGTGTTCCGTATAGCGCAAGGTAATCTTGGTGTAGAATACAACACAAGACATTAATGAAATTAAAATAATATTTTTCATAAAATCTCGGGGTGTTACACGAATTCCCTCACAATATGAATGCCTTCAAGGATGGTTTCCTCCATAGACTCAATCATCTGAGCTATATATGAATTATTATAGGGTAGTAATATCCACACATGAGATGATGATGCTAATGAAGATTCATCCTCCTCCTTTTACATGTACCCAATCAGGGGTCGATTCACTAAATAAGGAGTGATTTCCCCCCACGGTAATTTATATTGGCTCTATATAAGGAATTCCAATCCATGACGTGAATTGCATCAAATCCCACTAAAGGGAGAGTGTAAAGGTTCACTAGGATGTTCATTCTACAAATTTTGACAGGGGATGAGTTATATTCATGAGATTCAATGATTTCCCCATTTTCCATACTCACCGACATCTTTACTTCAATGATTTGTGGTGGTGATGGATCTTTTCTACTAAACATTTGGGATATAAAAGAATGTTTAGAACCATAATCAAAATGTAATTTCTCTATTCATGAAAGAATAACATGTGTACCTACCCCCACATTGTTTTGAGGGATCACTTAGGTGGTAGTGATGAAAACGCTCTCCCTTTCTGCCATAGAGGTTGATGGTTGCCTTCAAAAGCCCTTGGCTTAGGGCAATGATTCACAAGATGGCCTGGTTCTTTTTTGTTGAAGAAATGAACAATACGTTGAGGTTCGAGTGGAGAATTCCACTCTTATTTGACAACTGAAGGATTTTATTACTAATAGTTAACATCTAGGTGTCATTCTCTTCCACACCTAATGAATTACCTCACCCCTTTCAGGAAATTTCTAGGGTGATTCTTTTCAAACCTTTGTCAAGTGGGGTTCTGTATTTTCTTTGCACTGTTGGATTTTTCCATCGCACCGCTACGATTTAAGTCCAATATGGACTTCTTATCCCAATGATACCCATGAGATTATATTATCTCTATTTCTACCTTGAGGTCATATAAGACAATTTCCTCATATCTGTAGAAGTCACGGATTGCCGGCACTTTTCCCTGGATATGTTTCATCCCACTAAATAAGCGGCCAACCTTGCATTCAGGGGTAATGAAAAATATGGAGGCGTATCATGCAAGCCTTATTATGTTTTCCTCATAAACTCTGATGGATTCATCATCTTTTTTCTTGAGGGTAAGGAAGTCCCTCTCCATCTTAAGTTAGAGGGTGCAGGGAAAATGTTTATCGAATAACATCTTATGGAAATCCTTGCATTCCAACACCTCAATATCCTCCTCATGATTTGAATATTTGATCAATGTCTACCATTGATATTCTTCACCCTCAATATGATAAGTATCCAGGAGAACCTTATCTTATTCGGAACATTAAAGGATGGATAATATCTTTTCAATGGAGTTGATCCATTGTTCGGAAATTGAGGGATCGGATGATCCATTAATAGTGGGAGGTCGTTCTCTCATAAATATCTCGATAGTGACTTGTTCTTTCTGGGGGGTTGAATGTTTCTCTTGAAAAATTTTTCTTTTAAAATCATGAGTTAACTAAGAGAGAACAGTGATAAAGTTCACGATTCTCGCTCCCATCGGATTGGGAATCTCATTAGCACATTCATCGCATTGATCTTTACAATGGTTGTTAGCCCAAGTCCCCCTGTTATATGCCATTGGATGGAATAAAAGTAAAGGTAGGGGTAACAGATAAAGGGTACTCCAAGGAAAAAAATGAATGACTTACAAATTACTTGTTATTCCTTAACTTATGAATCTATAGGCTTCAATCTATCCTATTCATGATCCAATTTATAAAATATATTCATAGGGGATCTTTTTTAAGTCCCTTAATAATGGTTCATGCTAAGCTTGTCAATTTAACAAAGAATATCCCCTAGGAGGTTCATAACCAAGTGTGCATCAAGGCCCATTGTCGTGTACCAAGATACCCTGGGTAAATCCCGAAACAGCATGTCGGGGTTTTCTACCCTAGGTGCATTTATGCCAGAGTCGCCTCTACCTACTCGTATCTAGAAAGGGAGGTATTTTTTTGATAAACCACTTACCAAATAATCAAAAATACATAGGGATTTTTTATTATACATAGTCTTATATCTAATTATTTACTAGGGTTTTCTAATCATAATCCCAAAAATAACTAAACCTATCCTCTGATACCAACTATAACAACTGTACTCTTTATTACACACATAAAATAATTTATTACACAAAACCTTTAATTGATAAAACATATAAGATCGAAAGTTCTAGTGTCTTTGGTGCATAGGAACATCACATAACAACATAAATCATAGAACACGCCATCTTATTGAAAAATTCCATTACATGACCACCACATTCCCTCGTACATAGCATTGCATGGGATAGCCTGAGGACATGCATAAGAAAAGGCTGATCTATACAGCCTAGTAAGGGAGTAAACAACCTATAACATGAAAAATACAATACAAGTTAGGGAATAGGAATGTCAATTGGGCATAAAAGATACATGAACTTAAAGGCATGACATAGTATGATTATTATAACATGTAAATGTGGAAACAACATTTAACATGCAATTATAATTAGCCAATGCTCATTGAACATGAAGTATGAGTAAACCAACATTGCACATGAGGCATGAGAAAACCCAAATAGAACATGAACTAGCATGAGTAAATACTCATTGCACATGAAATATCATGATACCATACTTTACCCAATGCATTGGAGCACTATAATGGTGTACCCTTCTTAAACAATTCATTTCATGCCTAAGTGTTCCACATGGATCCTTTAACATGGATTCATTAAATATAAAAATATATTACATGATAAAGTAATGTGTAATTAATACATTAAACACTGTAATCAATAAGTAAATGTGCATAAAGGTGAATACCCTTGATAGATAAATGGGAATGGTATTCACTACACACTGTCTTTAGCATGGAAAATCGTGGTGCAATTTCTGCAGCATAACGATCTGACATAAGGATTCATAAAAAATTTTAATGAGAGGTAAAGGGGTGTCTCATCATATTTATATTAAATGTACCGTAAGGGGTTCGTATAGATACATTTACCAACATAATTAATGGAATTTTGATTCATAATACAAAATAATTGCTTGAATGTAAATGAGGAGAGAGAGATTCCTTATGGAATTTCAGCATGGTAACATGTGTACATGGGAGGAATTAATTGAGAGAGAAATGAGTATCCCATAATTCAAACATAAAGAGGGAATTATGGGGGAGGTGTGAAGTTATATCCCAACATTTATAATTGAAAATAAATGTTCATCACATGATAAGGAAACATAGACATATATAAGGAATGCGAGTAACCCTTACTTGGAAGTGTGGTCCCAAAATCAGGGTAGAAGCTTGATAGAGGATTATTTGTAGCATGGGGATCCTTGGTAGGATTCTAGAGAGTGGAGAGAATAGGATGGACGAACTCCAAAGGCTTTGAGTGAAGAGGATGTGCGAGCTTGGATGTGTTTATAAAGGAAAGGAGATGGAATTATTTATTATTCAAGATTGGGACACCTCAAATTAAACTATTCAAAACCACAAACCATCCAATGGTTTTCTATAAAGGGGATTAGAAAAATGTTTTATAAGGAAAATGGTCGAACATATTAAAATATTAAGGTTTCTTATGTGGAGGTGACTCACACTCTCAAGGAAATCAATTTAAAAAGATAAAATGTTTTATAAGTCTTGAAGGGTCCACAAATGAATTGTAAAATAAATCAAAATAATCTAAAATCACATTATTTTAATGGTAAAGCATATAATGGACGAACATAGTGTTTATAGTATTTTATTACATCACTATTGGGTCATTATGATGTCATAAAACACATTATATATTTAAACGGTATTTAATTTCAACCCAAAAATCAGATTGTCTTAGTAAATTATGAGAACTCACCATTGGATATTTTTGTCATCCCGATTTCAAAAATAATATTCACTTTATCTAAATAATTTTCTAAATATGTGAATTTTTAACTTTTAATATAAAAACCAACATTTATAAAAAAATTCATGGGTTATGAAAAAAACAACTTTCAAACCATAACAAAATTTACAATTGCATTCATAAAATTAAACAATCATTTATATTTTATAAAAAGTAATTTAATAATAATAATAATAATTTATTAAAATATTATTTAATTCAAAAAACCATTAATTCATAAAAATAAATTTATTAGTTGAATATAAAATAAATATATTATTTTCTGTTTAAAAACTATATACAAAGTAACAATAATAAAATGATTGTATAATATTTATTATATACAAAAATAATGCACATATTCAATGTGCTATGGTCTTGTTACATAACCCATTATAACACCTGCATAAGACCGAATGGTAATGTGTGTGATAGTGATAGACTCTTGGGGTTCCTCGGATAACTTTTCTCGGGTGGTAATCTCTATCAAGTTCCACTACACTCGCAGGCTGTTCCCTTTGACCTTAACATTTTGATGCTCGGCTTGGGGTTGGTCAAGAGAGAAGCCCAATGACTCCACCTCCTTTCCGAGCTCTGAAAAATGGACTTCATATGAGGAAAGTCTACTAGATGAGGCCATCTCTTCCTTCGTCTGAGTAAATTGGATTTGTTAAAGCCCTATATTTATACTAATCATGTGATCTCTATTCAGTGGCTATATTAGCAATGATCACAATTTTTAACAGAATTTTAAAATAAAAAAAATAAAACCAATGAATTTCACATTTAATTAATACATTTTACATAATGAGACATTTAATTAGATCAAGATGAATTTTAATTAATTAATGTTTGGGTCGTTACATGAAATATATATAAGTGAAACCAAAAACCATTTCAAAATACCTGTGTAAATAAATTGGATACAAATAATAGTCTCTAAAGTAAATACACAAAAACAAAAAATAGTGTAAAAACACCACAATTATCAAATATATAAAATTATAATTCCTATTATCATCCATGTAATCATCCTAGAAACATTAAAATATTTTTTATATATGTAAGGTGATCATATAGGTATACTCAGTAAGAAAACCATAGTATATCATGCACCAGTGTAAGGATCATACTATTTCACCCGAGAGAAAATAGCAGAACCAAGTAACACCTAATGGGTAGACTAAATATAACCCCTACCTCACCAAGGTTCCCTCACCAAATAATGTGTCTAGTTAATATAACATTAAATAAATCACATCATTGATAGGATACTTCTCATCACATTCCCACTAACTATCCTCTCTAACACCACAATAGAAAACATCATGGAACTCCCACATTTTCTGAATATATCACATATAATCTCTACCTCACAAACATGGCCCACAACTCACAACAAATCTCACCCACACACACCTAGGCCATAAATCACATCACATCATACCCACACACACATGGCCCACACCAGACAAAAAATCTCACCCATACACACATGGGCCCTCACATCAGATCAAATCTCATCTTGAAGAGCCTTGGGATAGCACAACACATCTCCTTGTGATGACACCTTGGAAAAACACACCACAACTCATACTAATGAAACATGGGACCACACATCACAACTTGATCAAACAAATCTGGGCCAACATCGTTTGGACAAGGGTGTAGGGATGTGGGGGGGGGGGGGGAATCCACCCTTCCTCCCACCGGGATGATAGGAATGACACCCCAAACATGACTATGCAGGTGTCGGAACAATGTAATCAATGTTGGTGTCATGTGTAAATAAATTTCAAGGAAAATACAATGTATAGATACATATATATAAGTCCACACAATCACCACCTATAGGTTTACAAATAGATCACCAACCAAATTACATGGTCTCCCACATCCGCTACCATGAATAAATGCACAACCCCTCATATGCAGAATGACAGCCACATTTTGTTTTCAATCAATATTTAATATTTAACCATTTTCCATATTCTCCATTACCAACCAATTCAATTTATACAAGTAAATTTAATAATATTCAAATATCATTATTATCCCCATCCATACCAACAAATAACCTAAAACAGAACAACTCACCACAACAAGCACCTTGAAATATCCCTAACAACCTCATGAAACCCCACAACTCAATAATATCAAGTCCACTTCCCCCAAACACAACATATATCACACAAATTTTTTTCATATTTAGAAAATAATCTCCTATAAATTCCACTATATTAATTAGGGGGATTATCAAAAACACATTATATCCTAAGGCATTTAATTCATTAACTAACTATATGTAATTATCCATTTATTCATGAAGATATAAAACAATAAGAAAAATAATGTTTTCAAGAGGATGTTTTGATAGAAAAGATAATATTTCATCAGATTTGATATTTATAGGGTAATTATACCTATAAAAACACAATAATAAACCAAATAAAACAAATAATGAAAAATCCATAATATAACACTTCACATTCCCCTCTATTAAATTAAATATTAATTGACTCATTATATTAATTAATTCGGAATCAACTATATCCATAAGGGTAAAAGTTTATATACCCATCCCACATGGAACACAGTCATGAAATATGATGGAAATTCTACCTAGAAGAATTATTATATACATTTCCTTGTTGCACCAAAAATAGAGGAATCTATACAGTAGGAAATTATCCAGGGGAACATCAACCAAGAGAAGAACCTCAGTCAAACTACTTATACGAGAAGAAGGTTTTAGGATGCCTAGTCCTAAGATAAATCATGATCGAAAGGAAAAAAGGAAGGATGTATGGTTTACAATTCCTCCATCCAAAATGTTTAGGATTAGATTCAGTTTTGACTTTATATTAATGGAGGATCTAAATAAACACACATTTTAACCATTTAAAGGCCTCCAATAAATGGATAAATTTAGGATATGATTGATGGACATAAAATTTTACTTAAAGAATCTCAAGTATCAAACTAAACCCATTTATCATCCAAGATATTGTAAAAATATGAAAACTTGAAAAACTATAACTTTCTAGAAATTTTTCAAATTGTTGAAATGAGTCCCCACCAGGATGAGTAACTACCAAAGTAGTCACCTCTAGGAGGAGTCACTACTAGATGATATAGATCTATATGAGTAACCACTATACAGTTCATAAACATTATGAGTTACCATCATAAGAGTCACCACCAGACGAGTCACCACCAAACAATTCACCGCCAAATGAGTCCCTACCAGACACTTCACCACTAGAGGAGTCATTACTAGACTATTCCCCATCAGAATCACCTCCAGATGAGCAACCTCTAGAAGAGACACTACTAGATGAGTCAATGCCAGAAGAGTCACCGCTATACGAGCCACCTCTAAGATGATTCATCATTGGAAAACATGACATTGGAAAAAATGTTAAAGTGAGTCACAATTTGAATGACCCACATGTCCCAAAAACAGCATGGACTCCCCCAGGACCCTGTAAACATCAAATGTATGGAAATGTAATGGGATGGAATTTTTAAGCCAATACAAAAACATCTCCCAATTCTGAAAATTCTCATAGATGTAATACAGGAATTAACAAATATTGTTATTTTGGAGGTAGGTTATTGGTTTGGATTATGTAGGTTCCCACATAGTCAAATATTTGACTTATATGAAAATAAAATAAAATGGATTGGGGGTTTTGAATCTACTCAAATTATTTTGGATATGATGATCAAAAAAATTCTCATTTTTTACAAACACATTATACAAAAATTAATATGAATCAAAAGCCTTGTATGTGACCACTTGAAAATATTATAGCATTGAAAATGACTGTAATTAAAAACATATAAATATAATAAAAGATAATATTTTAAAAAAAATATTGCTTCTACTCATGTTACAAGTAGTTCAAGTATAATCTCCATCATATACACTAATATATATATATGCCCATGTCTACCATATGTATCCCCAAACATCTTATGAATACACATCTATACATTTATCCAAGACATCGAGTATAACCATGGTATGAAAAACATGTCAATAACAAATAATATAACTCATATATCATGGATTCTACTGCTAAATTGATTGGACTGAATTAATATACCACATGTTATTCATCAACTTTATGAGAACATCATGTGACACTATATTATGGTGACCTTTCATTTCTTAAGTCTAGTTTAATCATGTTGTTAAATTATATACATTTCTATTTTGATTCTAAGGGGAAAACATGTTCAAACATAGTGTAAATAATCCATACAACCAGTTTCACAATTAGATCATTACAAAAATTTGTAATTAATAAAATAATTTAATAACTCCTTCCCTTTAATTGATGATATGATATATCCAAAAATCTACAATCAATATTGATAAGGGTCACTAAGAAGTCGTAATGAAATCTACACTCCTAGTATATAAATGAGAAATATTAATTTCTCTATGATTGGGTATTATTCACTCCTATCCATGGTGTTTTTGAACCTTCTTATTAACAGATAAAGTTAAATTTGAGATAATAAAATAAGATGTCTATGATTTTATATATCATGAATATCATATTCTAATACCATGAAAAATTGTAAACTATGATCCCATCCATGTTACCATTTATGAAGATTCGCTATATTCCAAGTGTTTCTCGAATATTTTAATATTATAAGGAAGTGTTTCATAAATTTTTTGAAATTTAAAACTCATTGAAACTCTTAGATCAATACTACATTAAATTATTTTTTTTTCAAAAAAAATATCCAACCTCTCAAACTCATAGAATCATCATCACAAGATGATTGAAACAATCCTTATATCTTAAATGGAATATTAATCAAGAAACATGAATTATCATATAACAAATATTCTTCCATGAAAAAATATTGTATTTTATCATATCACATGCCATGATATGGTTAGAATCACCACATTGTAGTTTTATCAAGTGTTTATTCATAACAATATGATAATTTCCTTAATGATTCCTAAACATTGTGCATTTTTATCTTTATATCACATAATATGTATTAACAAGTTAAACTATATCCATGGATAATTTTTTAAATTTTCAAACATTCCGTTGTAAATATATCAATATTTTTCACTAGATTTTACATTATATGTAACACATAATGAAAATATTTCCCAAAAAACTTTTTGATATCCTCTAAAACTATTTTATGGTACATTATAAAGGATTATAAAAGTAGTTCATAACAAAAATAAATTCAAATTTATGAAGCCACAAAGTCTGACCCCACAAGATATTATATCATTTAAAAAAATTGAATTCGCTAATATATAATTTTTTGGAAATAGATGCCTCTATAAAAGTGTCAATTCTACTACTTAAATGATGATTTATAATACAGTCTCTATCAAAGAAATTTATCCCTATGATTTTTTTCACCGCCTATATCATATAAAAGCATGCATAATATTATAAAATCTTTGTCCATGGCATCGAGTTACTAGTGGATATATATTATGTTAGAATTATATAGATTACATATAGATTCCAAATTATCTATGTATTGACTATCTATAGGATGAACACGTCAAATCTCATTCACTTGAATGAATGTTAGGGATGTCATATTAATCACCTGATAGAAAATATTCCCTCTTGGTTAAACCATAACTGATTACATGATCAAAAACATACCCAACCACCCAATGATTAACTCATCCTCAAGTACAAATTAAGAAAGGTATTGAATTATGATGTTTATCATGATAATTTTATTTTTAACCTTAGGTATGTTTATTTAATATGAAATATGAATCCCTAGTATACACAATACATGGTGTATGACACCCAATCTGGTATAAATAATAGGTCTTCTAATGAATAAATCATATTTTTAAATCATGTGAAGATTCCATATAATTATAGAAAACCAAACCCATTCTAATAATCACATGACATTAAATCCTATAGTACTCTATAATGACCATAAATTTTGGATAATTTAAAGTCATACTTTGAGAGTTAAAGAATCATTTTATTTCCTAATTCTTTGAAACCAATATGATGGGATGATGAAATAGAGTATACCATATATAAATAATTAAAAAAATTATATAATTAAACTCTACAATATTACCAAAAAAATACATAATCACCAATATAATCATATCCCATATGTTATATCAATAAAGATATATAAGGTCTATTTCACTTTTAGTTTTTTTAATCTTATTAAATCTCCATTTCATACACATCCATAATTATTTGTTAATTGAAGCATTCCATTTCATTTTACAATATAATTTCAAAACCATTTTCTTCATTTATTAAATCAATATATCAAGCACTGATCATCAAACCTTCATCAATTCATAACTTCTATACATAACCAAAATATTTTTTTAGTGTATAGTTGTCTTCACAAACCATTTAAAATGATTGAATAGATTTTTTAACATTAATACATAACATATAATATATATGTAGTTTCTTGGACCTTTTTAGGTATCCTAATTTTTTCTTCTCTAGTGATCATGATTTCTAAAATGAAAATGGTATCCCCCATTCATGGAAACTCTATTAGGTTTCAATTACCAGGGATAACTATTTTTCACTCTAATATTCATATTTTGTATTAAAATTATACTATTCTATACAACCATCACAACCTAGGACACTATACACATTATATCATACCCAAAATGTATTAAATAAATTGAGTGGAAAAGTAAAATTGTATTAACCACATTTATATTATAGGAATTGTGGTGAATTGAGAAAAACATAGATATTTTTTTAGATAAAAATAAATAAATTTCTTAATAATTCACACTATAAATATAAGAAGGTTTTTTTTATTTTCATAATATATATGAAATAATAAAATTTAATGTATTATCTTCAATATCTCCCACAATTTTATTCTCTCAATGAACTTTTATTTGAATTTTCATAATTAGAATCTTTCTTTAAAACCGTTTGAAATATTGAAACATTTACATAATAAATGAAGAGATATGATATATATAAATTTCAAGTGTAGGTGATATAAATTTTTGACCATATATAAATATATGATATGAAAAATTTTATGATAGAATGATCACTACATCTGATGTTCATCAACAATTAGTCAAAGATCCTAAATCAGAAGTCATGTCATAAATCATGAGAATTTAAAAAGAAATGAGTATTATGTGTAAGGAATCGTCATTAATTAATTATTATCCTTGAAAAAATATCATAAACAAAGTAATATTGCATTGTAATTGTACCACAATTATATACATAGAAAATATATTAGTTAGTGAGTGATCATTTCTGACACATTCTTCGTATAGTTTATAGTGTCCTGTGGTAACGTCCCGACCCTAGTTACCCCAGATTTGGTGCATTATTACATAACATTGGCATGATCCCAAAAGATCATGTCTCGAAAGACCAATTAGTTTAGTATCCTTGGAATCTCTAGATACAATAATAAAGTTTAAATTGCATCAAAAAGTGAAAAATACAACAACATCTTGTCTTCACAGTCATATCTCCTTATAATATCCTTGTAGGTCATTCATAAAATACTTCTTCACATCCTTGTACTTTTCATTGGTCGAGGGTAGGTTAACCTCCTCTTCTTTGGGTTCTTCCTTTTGATTTGATCAAAAGGGCTCCTTAGGTTGGATTTCTGATCAAACTAAGGAATCTAGGTTTAAGTGAGGAAAGTTGAGAGAATATTTGGGTAGGGGTTGGTCGAGCCAAATGGATTTGAAGGTGTGAATTAGTGAGAAGGGGGAGTTTCCTTTTTATAAGAGGGGTGAGGGGCACCATAGGAAAAGATATAAATATTATTTTATAATAAATTAATATTTGGTTCCTAATAGATCCATATTGGATTATTTAAATGTTAATGTGGGGATGGGTTGATGCCTTTCAACCAATAGATTTTAGACAGGTTTGGGTCACAATATTAAACTTATCATTTATATTTAACTCTAAGTTAATTAGTTTGACATTTACCATGTCAATTTTTATTTTTATATTATATAGTTAATAAAATTACTATATACATCCAATAGACCCCCAAGTTTTCCATTAATAATACACCTATCATCATATAAGTCCTTTGGTCGATCCTTAGATTTTTAGGAATAGAATATCAATTAATAATATAATATTTTTTAAAAAACTCTTTTATGTCAATTTTGACACTATTGGGAATTTGATTTTTGTGAAAATAATAAAAGCATGATTACTTCCAAAAAACATAATTAAATCCATATGAACATGTCATATAAACCTATAAAATTAGTGTAATTCATAAAAAGTCTCATATTACATTTATTTGGATATTTATAAAATCAATTATGTTATTATTTCATTAATTAGTAAATTACAGCATCACCATAGTGTCATAAACAAATTAAATTATTTAATGCCTATAAATTATAAATAAAATACCATTATGTATGAAATCTTTTTATATTTCTAATTAATATTTACAATCGAATTTATATTATGTATAACCCTATATTTCAAATGTTTTAGTAATTAAACTTTGTTTTAAAATATTTTAACTCTTCTTTGAATTAGATAATGATTAATGCCCTAATCTAATCCAAGTGGACCTAAATGGTATTATTTTATTCCAAAGGTTGTTTTTGGTCGATATACACTTCTCCAATAAAATTAGGACATTTTTTAGGGTAATATTAATATCATTTTTACCCTTAATTACCCTATTTACTTTTAACCGTGGTAAATGAAAGCAAAAAGTTATTATTCACCAAAAATTATTTTTATCTTATTAAACCAAATTTTACTCCTTAATATTAACCATGTTTCTCAGATTTTCAAAATTCAACACATAGAAGCGGTAAAATTTAGTTTTATGTGATTTTCCAAATTCTACTAGTTGGTGGTTAAAAGACGGTGAAAAGTTCAATAAACTTTTTATATATCTAAAATTATTCTAAACTAACATCAATAAATTACATTTTACATATATATGTATTATGTATCTATTTTGAACTTAATTAAATTTAAATAAAATAAATAAATATTTAAATAAAAAAAAATTTAATCTATAACTCAGTGTTTTTTCACTATTCATCAAAAATTGAGTGTTTTCGGAAAAATACCGAAAATTCACCCTAGGCTAATTTTGATATTCCGAATCCCAATATGATGTCCATTTTGAAAGATAAAACTTATAAAATTTCAAAAAGTTTGCATTACTATTCATAACTGTTTGTTTGATTGGTTCTGGTGTGTGTTAGAACTTGAAGTTGCTTACAACACATGCTATTGTATTATTTAAAGAGAAGTGTATCATGGAATCTTAGGGTGTTACATTCTCCCCTCCTTCAAATAATTTCGTCCTCGAAATTTCAAGAAAATTACTGTATAAAATGACCCGGGTGGTTCATCATCATAAGTTGCAAGGGTTCCAACGTTGCCTCTTCCATCTTATGGTTCCTCCATAGATCTTTTACTAGATGAGTCGTACGGTTTCACGACACTTGTTATCTTGTATCAAGAATCCTGATAGGCTCTTCGCAATAAGATAGATCTGGTTCCAGTTCTAATTCCTCATATGTGAGTACATGCATTGGGTCAGGCATGTATTTTCTCATTAGTGATACGTGGAACACATCGTGAACTTTGGAGAGACTTGGCGGCATTTTCAAACGGTAAGCTACAGCCCCAATTCGTTCTAGAATTTAAAATGGTTCGATGTACCTGGGACTCAATTTACCCTTTCTTACCAAAACGTATAACTCCCTTCCCTGGAGATACCATCAAGAAAAGATGACCTCCCACCTGAAATTTTGAATGCTTCCTTCGGTTATCGGCATTGCTCTTCTGCCTACATTGAGCTGCTTTGATGTGGTTTTGGATTTCCTTTACCTTTTCCATCGTTCCCTCCACCAGTTCTGGGCCTACAAGTTTTCCTTCACCAACATCATCGCATCAGGTTGGTGTGAAACAACTCTTTCCATATAACGCTTTATATGGTGCCATCCGAATAATTGAATGGAATGTATTGTTATAGGAAAACTCTACCATATGTAAATATTGATCCCACATACCCTGAAAGTCAAGTGAGCATGATCTCAACATGTATTCTAAGGTTTGAATAGTTTGTTCTAATTGTCCATCTGTTTGAGGGTGGTAAGCAGTGCTCAAACAGAGTTCAGTATCCAGGGCTTTCTAAATACTTTTCCAGAATATTAATTTAAAATGGGGATCACGATCTGAATCAATTGACAGGGGTACTCCATGAAGTCTCACAACTTCATTAATATATAGTCTTATTATTCATTCAAGTGGCAGATCTTCTCTTATAGAATGAAAATGTGATTACTTGGTTCGACTATCCATAATGACCCATATTTCATCGTTCCTTCTAGGAGTCTTTGGTAGTCCCATGACAAAGTCCATCGTGATATTATCCCATTTCCACTCAGGTATGAGAAGAGGTTTCAATAATCCTCTAGGATATTACCTTCCATCTTTCACTTGTTGAAAAACAATACAACTTGACACAAAATCAACAATCTCCCTCTTCATGTTGTCCCACCAAAAATGTTCCTTCAAATATATATACATTTTGGAGCTACCAGGGTGTATAGAGAAATTGGAACTATGAGAATCATCCAACAATTCTCTTTTTATATTAGGTATATTGGGAACTCAAAGTCTCTTCCCAAACATCAATATTCAATCTTCATACACAAAGTCATTCAATCTCCCATCATCCAAAACTTTATTCTTCTTTTGAAACACTTCATCACTGGTCTGATAACTCTTTATCCTTTCTAGTAAAGATGTTTTGGAAACCATTTGAAAAATTATTGATGTTTCACCTTCCATGGTGATCCCCATATCAATCTTTTCCAGATCCATGTATATAGGATCCTTTTCTACACTCATCTTGTTCAAAACACCAAGATCTTTTCTACTCAAATCATTTTCCACCTTATTTTCCTTCCCTGGGTGGTAGTGTATCGTACAATCATAATCCTTGAGTAGTTAGAGCCATCTCATTTTGCTCATGTTGAGTTCTTTCTATGAGAAAATATACTTCAAACTCTTTTGATCGGTATATATCTCACATTTTTCACCATAAAGTTAATGTATCCAAATATTCAATGTAAAGATTACAGCTGTTAACTTGAGATCATGAGTAGGATTGTTTTGCTCATGAATTTTCAGCTGTCGTGGAGCATAGGTAATAACACTATCATTCTGCAAAAGGACACTACCAAGTCCTTTCTTTGATGCATCACTATAAATAACTAACCCATCATTCCTCGATGGTAGGGTCATTATAGGAGCATTGACTAATCATTTCTTAAGCTCTTCGAAACAATCTTCACCCTCTTTTGTCCTAACAAATTTAACCCCTTTACGTGTGAGCTTCGTTAATGGGTTAGCCAATCGGGAAAAATTCTGGATGAAACGTCGATAATAACCTGCTAAACCAATAAAACTGTGTACCTCAGTTATAATCATAAGTGCTGGCCATTCTTGATTGCATTGGTCTTAGAAGGATCAACAGAGATTCCATCCTTAGAGAAAATATGGCCATGATAAGAAATCTCTTAAATCCATAACTCACACTTTCTAAACATCCCATATAATTAATGACTTCTCAGAGTCTTTAGGATAATACGCTGGTGATTTTCATGATCTTCATAGCTTTTGGATTATACCAAGATATCATCAATAAATAACAATACCAAATGATCGAGATATTCCTTGAAAACTCTGTTCATTAGATCCATGAATACAGAGGGTGCATTTTTCAATCCAAAAGGCATTACTGTAAACTCCTAATGCCCGTACCTTGTTTGAAATTTTGTCTTCGGAATGTATTCCTTCTTCACACACAACTGATGTTATACAGATCGAAGGTCAATCTTTGAAAAGTATTGAGCTCCATGAAGTTGGTCGAATAAATCATCAATGCGAGGTTGGGGATTGTTATTCTTTATTATTATAACATTGATCTCCCTTTAGTCAATGCACAACCACATAGATTTGTCTTTTTTCTTATCAAAAACTTCATGGTCTACCCATGGAGAAAAACCAGGGTGAATAAATCCCTTATTACTCAATTCCTCTTGTTTTTTCTTTAGTTCCACTAATTTCACAGTGGTCATTCTACAAGGGGTCTTCGATATGGGCCTTGAACCCGGAATTAAATCAATGGAAAACTCAATTTCTTATTCTGGAGGATGTCCAGGTAAATCTTATGGAAACACATCTACAGATTCATAAAAAATAGGTACATCCTCTATTTGAACATTCTTTTCCTCACCCACAGTTACTTCATTCTCTTCCTCCTCGATAATTGAATTTATTTGAGCTACTTGGGGTGGATCTAGAAATAATTAGGTGGTGACGATTCTACTCTAAAGATAAGGTGTTCCTTATCATCATCATCAAAAATTGTAACATCCTTCTTCTTAAAATAAATCTTCACATCATGGTCTGAAAGCCAATCCATTCCAAGGATTATATCAAACTCAATCATAGGAATTACAATGAGATCAGTGGATAAAGAACATTTATGTGCTCTAATGGGGATTGATTCACAAAGATTTGTTGCAATGATACTTCCCTTAGGAGTTTTAACTGACAACTCACTTGTTAAATAAAATTGGAAATATCTAATTATCTTAGAAACCTGAGAAGATATTAAACAATGTGATGATCCATAATCAAATAAAGCATTTTCTAATCCTGAGGAAACCATTAAATTACCTGCCACCACGTCTTTCAGAGCATCTACCTCAGCAGTAGTAATAGCATAAGCTTGGCCTTTATCCCTTGGCATTTTCTTAGGTAAGGTCCCCTGACACTTAGGACATTCATTTGCATAATTTCCCATCTCCCTGCAGTTGTAGCATTGAACATTGGTAGCTTCCTTCATCCCCATGCTATCACGAGCTTGGTGGTCATTTTCACCACACGTGTAACAGACTCCCATTCATTTCATGAAAGTACCAGGGTGTTTCATCCCATATTTACTCCATGATTGATATTCAACTTTTCCCTTTTCCACTTATTTCCATTTCCAGAGTGTTCAGCAGATCTCTTCTTCTCTTGCTTTGTTTTAAAGTCATAAGTCTTAGAGAATTCCTTTTCTGTCTTGATAGCAAATGAGACAATGTCTTTGTACGACGAGAAGGATTGTGAGACTAATGCTCAACGAAGAAATGGTTTTACCCCATCAAATAAATGATCAATCTTACTTCTTGGGTTACATATATAATCTCCACCATACCATGTTAACCTTGTAAAGTTAGCCTCATACTTTGTGACATTCTCATCCTCCTTTTGTCTCTGACTCAGAAATTTCCTTTCCATATCTTCTCGATGGTCATGAAGAAAGTATTTTTCTATGAAAATCTCCTTGAAGTCCCTCCCTTCAATATTTGATACTTCATCCTCTTCGTTCATGTTTTGATTCAGTGACCACCATTGATCAGCATCTTCAGTGAGGCAGTAAACATCCATGATAAATTTTTCCCTTTCACTACTCCCCAAGGCATGGAATATTTTCTCTAGGGAACTTATCCATTGCTCAGCTACTAATGGATTTGTACTCCCATTTAATGTTGGTGGTTGTTTCCACATGAAGGGATCTAACATTTATCCTCCACACCGTGGATCAGGATGCTCCATATGGGTACGGTTATTATTCATAACCTGAGTGAGTTGTCCAAGTATGGTGATTATCTGATCAGCACCAGTTGCATCACCAGCTCTACTATAATTCTCTTGAGAAGGAGGGAAATCCATATTTGGAGTTTGTGCATTATTACAGTTTCCATTTCTTCCACTAGGTGTCATTTCTAAACAATCGCATAAACTAGATTAATTTATGAATAAAAATACATAATTCTATACATTTAAAACACTTAACATAGATTTAATAGTTTATGGATATAATCCATAATCATTAAAATGTTTTATTTGAGGAATTATATACTCATAAACCATTCATAATGGTTCGTAAAGAAAATGAGAATTATCCTAAACATATCCCATGGGAGTGTCGTGACCAAGAGTGCAGCAAGGTCTGTTGTCATGCACCAATTCCTATTCGAGTCTAGCTCAAAGTTGTGTTTTTCGGTTTTACCCCTAGGTACATATGTGCCAGAGCCTCCTCTACCTCCTCGTATCCAGACAGGGATGTACTGCTCAGAAAACTCACAAAATCTTTACAATACCAAAATTCTAGGAAGTTCTTCTATACTAATCCTCAATGTCTATCTTAGGGCTATGTTCTCTAATCAGATTTTAACTAAATCTAGCTTCCAAGGTTTGTACTAAACATCCTTTGATACCAACTGTAATGCCCCAACCCCAGTTACCCAGAGTCAGTACATTATTACATAACATTGGCATGATCCCAAAAGATCAAGTCTCAAAATACCGATTAGTTAAGTAGCCTTGGAATCACTAGATACATTCATAAAGTTTACATTACATCAAAAAGTGAAAACTACAACAACATCTCATCTCCACAGTCTTATCTTCTTATATTATCCCTGTAGGTTATTCATAAAATACTTCTTCACATCCTTGTACTTTTCCTTGGTCGAGGGTAGGTTAACCTCCTCTTCTTCAGGTTCTTCATTTTGATTTGATCAAAATGGCTCATTTGGATGGCTTTCTGATCAAAATAAGTCCTCTAGGTTGATGTGAGGGAAGTTGAGAGAATATTTGGGTAGGGGTTGGCTGAGACAAATGGCTTTGAAGGTGTGAATTAGTGAGAAGGTGGAGTTCCCTTATTATAAGAGGGGTGAGGGGAACCTTAGGAAAAGCTATAAATATTATTTTAAAATAAATTCATATTCTGTTTATAATGGCTCCAAGTTCGATTATTTAAAGGTTAATGTGGGGATGGGTCAAAATCTGTTCAACCAATAGATTTAAATAGGTTTGGGTCACAATATTAACCTTATCATTTATATTTAACTCTTAGTTAATTAGTTTGACATTTACCATGTCACTTTGTATTTTTATATTATATAGTTAATAAACATACTATATTCATCCAAGAGCCCCCCCAAGTGGTCCATTAATAATACACCTATCATGATATAAGTCCTTTTACTGAACCAAGATTTTTAGGAATATAATATCAATTAATAATATAATATTTGTTTTAAAAACTTCTTTATGTCGATTTTGACACTATTGGGAATTTGATTTTTGTGAAAATAATAACAGCATGATTACTTCAAACAAACATAATTAAATCAATACTCACATATCATATTAGCCTATAAAATTAGTGTAATTCATAAAAAAGTGTCAAATTACATTTATTTGGATATTTATAATATCAATTATGTTATTATTTCATTAATTAGGTAATTACTGTATCACCATTGTGTCATAAATAAATTAAATTATTTAATGTCTAAAAATAATAAATATAATACCATTATGTAAGAAATATTTTTAGGTTTTTAATAAATATTTACAATCAAATTTATCTTATGTATAACCCTATATTAAAAATGTTTTAGTAATTACACTTTCTTTTTAACTCTTTTAACTCTTCTTTGAATTAAATAATAATAAATGTCCTAATCTAATCCAAGTGGACCTAAATGATAATATTTTATTCCTAAGGTTGTTTTTGGTCGAGATACACTTGTCCAATAAAATTAGGACAGGTGATAGGGTAATATTAATATCATTTTTAACCTTAATTACCCTATTTACTTTTAACCGTGGTAAATAAAAGTAAAAAGATACTATTCACAAAAATTTCTTTTTATCTTATTGAACCACATTTTACTCCTTGATATTAACCGTGTTTCTTATATTTTCGAAATTCCATACATAGAAGCGGTAAAATTTAGTTTTATGTGAATTTCCAAATACTCTTAGGAGGTGGGTAAAAGACGGTGAAATGTTCAATAAACTTTTTATATATCTAAAATTTTTCTAAACTAACTTCAATGAATTACATTGAATATATATAGGTATTATGTATCTATTTTTACCTTAATTAAATTTAAATAAATTAAATAATTATTTAAATAAACATTATTTTTTAAACTATAACTCAGTGTTTTTTCACTATTCATCAAAAAATGAAAGTTTTTCGAAAAATACCAAATATTTACCCTAGGATAATTTTGATATTACGACTCCAAATATGAAGTCCATTTTGAAAGATAAAATTTATAAAATTTCAAAAAGTGGGTATTACTATTCATAATGGCTAGTTTGATTGGTTATGGGGTGTGTTAGAACTCGAAGTTGCGTACAACACAGGCTATTGTATTATTTAAAGAGAAGCGTACCATGGAAGCGTGGGGTGTTACACCTATAATGGATTGGAGGGAAATTAAACACTAAAAAATGCATTTGAGTGATACATAATTCCAATACCACCAATAACATAATGAAAATTTTACATATGTTTCACATATCATAATAAATTCATTTATTATCTAACTCTAGTGTAATTAAAAATTGGGAAATAAAAGAGTTTCATGAAAACCTCATCATAATAATATATCTAGATATATAAAGTATATTATTGCCTAATATAATATCCCTGGTGAAAATTAATAGTCTATAATGGATGAAAATATGTATGAAAAATATCTTTTATAAATCCATTTAATATATAGTTTTAAAATAAAGAGAAAACATCCATTTTCTTATGGTAATTTTTAATAAATAAAATTCTTAAATAATGAGAAAAATTATTTTATTTGAAAATAAATATGGAAAATTTTAAAGGAACGTTAAAATTATATAATACTCATGATAGTGGGAAAATCCATTTTTAAGGTAAACATTAAACCAATTATTCAATTCACACTTTTTAAAAAAAATAATCAATACCCACATCAGAAAACATATTAAATTAACATTTAAAAAATTGAAAATAATTTCATATATGGATGAAAATAACTCTAAATAACCATTACATCATAGAAGATAACATTTTGGAAAAAAAATTAATGAACATGGCCATGGAAGAAAAATCCCACTGACCAATTATGAAATGAGATCAACTTTTATTACAAACATTTATTTGATTGTTTTAAGTATCACAATGGAGATAATGAAAGGATAATATTAAATCACCATAAATAACCATAGGACATTAAAATATCTGTGGTCTAAAAGATATGGACTATGAAGTTCCAGCATTAACATTACATAATCACGAGTTTTATATCATAAATTTCATCTCTAAATTTTGTGGGATCATTATGGTTTGGAGTTTTAGTGAACTCAGACATCATCCTAAAATAATTAAATATTGCATAAAAAACTTATACTTACTATTTAAATTTACCACAACAAAAAGATTATAAGGTATACCATTTTTCCATTTCAAGATACATCTTCACAATTTTAAATGTGACCCCATATTTGTACTTGATTATCTATAAAACAATGTTAGAAATACATCAAAATATAGTATGAACCCAAAATTATTAGTAAGTAACATATAAAATGAATGAATAAAACTTAATAATCTATGGAAAATTATAAAAGTTATCTTTTCTCAAACTAATTTTTTCGATTAAAATTATTATTTTTTACCCATGAAATATACTTCTCAACCAAAATAATTTCATCAAAAATATCATTTGAAATATTAAAGAAAAAATATAACTATAAAATGTTTCATTAAAGTCATGATAAAATAATGAAAACATTTAATAATTTTTTAACATCCACCATTAATAAGTAGTAAATATTTTTCGTTAAACATAATCTTATTATCTTGACTTTTGAAATAATGTGGTTTCTATAAAACCCATAGCAAGAATAAATAAATCATGTTAGTAACCTTGGAAATAATTTACTATATCACTCATAGAAATGGAGTAATCAATATAAACAAAATTAATCATAATTATACTAAGGAAAAAATCATTAACCAATACATTGGAGTGCTATAATGGACCAAACCATCCTTGGTTTATAATGTGACAACATATCCATGAATTATAATGGAACCACCCATCCTTAGTTTATAACAGGACCACCCATTTATGATTTATAAAGGAACCACAAGTACATGGTTTATAATGAAACCACGCATCAACATAAAAAATTACCAAGAACTATAAAATATTCATAACACATTAATGCCTCCATAGTTATAAAAATATTCCTTTCACATATAAGAAAAATATTTTCAGATATTGAAATACCCATTCTATTTAAAACCCTTTCAAATAAATTAAAAAAAATTGGAAGGGTTTTTATTTGACTAAAATATGGAATATTATAAATTGACCCAAACATAAAATAATGGTTATAGTAGTGGTAAAAATAATTTAATCTGTATATGTTAAAATAGAACATTCATTAGTATCTTTTATAAAGAAAGTATAATAATTTCCTTAACAATACATAAAAAGACTCCTTTTTAAACTACTAAAATAATGTAAAAAAAGAAAAAAGAAATCAAATTTATAATTAATTTTTTTCTTATAAAATAATCTGTAATATAATATTATGAATGTGTAAATTGAAGAAAAACCATTTAGAAAATAATTCATTAAAACATTTTAAATGTGTTTTTTGGGTAAATATTACCTTACCATGAGTGTAATTCAACACATATCTTCATTATATTCCTAATTAATAATATTATGTTAATTATTTCAATACATAATTTCCTTTTTATGTTTATCATTCCTTTAATATATTTAATACCATCTTATTTTCAATTACTTAATCAATTAATTTGACATTGCACATTTTGATGATATTCCTCTCAGAGGTATAAAATTACTTAAGTGGGTTGACTATATTCAATGACATCATTATTTAATCAACTATATAATAATATTTATGACATAATAATCATTTTATAAAAATAAATTTTACTTTAAAAACCAACCATAAATGATAGTTTTGAAAAAATGAACAATGTCACAACCATAGAGATGGTTGGTCGTATGTACATGTGAGTAACATTTCATTTTTTCAATGATCATTTTAGAAAGAATCAAAATATTATATTTTCATTACAGAATAATACATATATAAAATGTCATAAATTTTATTTAAATTCACTAATATATAGTATCAATGTGATGTTTTTATGAAAAACGAATCACATCACTTCATGGAGTTGGTAATCCATACGTCTGCATAGACGATCTTATCATTTTTTATGGGATGGAAAGGTAATAAAATATATGATATATTATCAATAATTAATTTTAATAATTTAATTAATATATTATATATTCATTAAATCCAATATTATGACATGTTTTGGTAGATGATGAAGGGAAACGAATTATATCTATTTGTGATATAGTAGTTTGTTGTACACACAAACGTCAGTTTTGTTTCCCATTTGATAGAAGAGGATATGGATGTAGGTGATTATATTATCATAATAACATATTAGTATATTTAATATAGTTTTTTTATTATTTCATCATGTTTGATGACGATTATATGTAAGTATGATAAGAAATAAAATTCAAACATTTGGTTGAATACCATGCCTCTTATTCAAAAAATAGTGTTTTCATTACACTTAAACCCTCTAATGTCATTATTCTACCAAAAAAACCTTTATTTAATGGGTATATATTCTAAAAAATGAATTTTGGAGGTGTTTTTTTGAAAAAAAATATCTTTTTTATGTTTTCATAAATAACATGATGAGTTTTCATTTTAATAGGGAGGGGAGGACCCTTGGAATTTTATAAAATATTAAATTTATATAAATTTATTTTCATGTAAAAACGATTCAAAAATATATAATTTGAATATTTGATGATTATTGGTCGTAATAATATCATCTATGAAAATATGGTGATGTTTATATTAGGTTTTTACCTTTATCTCTACGTTTTAGCATGTGTTGACCCTTTTTGATAATTACCTCAAATAATGATGTTTTTACTCTTTATGGGTCAAAATAATTACAATAAATGGAAAACAAGTCCATAAATAGACAATTTAAATATTTTTAAACATATACCAGTCATATGGAGAATATATGAAATTTAATAATTTTATATCATTTAATGAAGAATTATTCATTATAAAATATCTATAATTTTTCTTTTGGAACTATTGATTTAAATTGAGTTTTGAAAAATATTAAATTATTGAAATTATAATATATTCGATTAATAAAACTATAAAATATAATTTTTGTCTTATAAATACATGGTGCATGATAATTTATTTATATTATATTACTTTTATCATTTTTTTAAATCATTTTTTTTCCTATTAATCGAATAAATGTAGAATCAGTGTTGCCTAATAATTTATTGAAATTATGTATTCCATCAATATTTAAAATAAATTACCTGGATAAAAATTATTTTATATTTCTAAAAATTAATTATAATCATTGATATGTTGTCTTTATCCCTATAAAAAAATATTATTGAAATTAAATGTAAAAAAGGAACATTTTTTACTTTATTTTTTTCTTAAATATTATAAATGAAAAAAATCAGTTTAATACGGCAGATACTTTTATATTTTCTAAAAATTTATTGATATTTTTATTTCATATCATATTATTTCTATCATTAATTACTTGATTTACCATTATTTTTTGATAATTATTTATAATGGTTTCTATTCATAATAACCAAAACTAATAGGGAAATATTTACCAAATTTTCACCTTATAATTCCAAGTACTGAATCCATTTTTCAATATTTAATTTATTGAAGAGACTGAAATTATTTTCTAATAAAAATGAAAAATTCAATTGAAAATAGTTTTCCAGAAAAATGGTTTTTAAGAATAAAAAAGTTTTTATGTCAAGAAAACCCATAATATTTATTCCAATTAAAATAATTGGATTTTTAATAATATTATTGATCTAAGGTTACTTTAAAAATAGTTTTTATACAAAATTTAACATTGTAAATGCATGGAACAAAATTATATTTTTCAATAAAAGTAAATTTTACTCACTATTCATTGAAAAGTAAATCATTTCGAAAAATTATAACAAATTCAATATATGATAATTATAATAAGTTTTTTTAAAAAATAATGGTCATTTTATCAAATAAATTTTATTAAATTTCCAAAAAAATTATAATAATCTATCAAAAAAATTAATACATTAATTTTATTGATGAAAACATACTTTTCAAAAAAAGACTTTACTAAAAATTGATTTTTTATTCCTAAGAAATAATTAGTATATATTTATTGATTAGGACCTATATATATATATATCATAATATGAATAACCATATTCATACCCCCCCCCAATTTAATTATTATTTTATAATAGTCGTATTTAAATAAATATATTTTATGGGTCGTTTAAGGCCAGTGTTATGTGACATATATGATATCAAACATAATTTTCTTATTTAAAAATATCATGGTATTACATTACTCCCCATTTAGTAATCCTTTCCCACTTAATTATAATTTGATATTTTTAATCATATTTATTTATATATAAAAATTTCTTTGTTCAAATCTCATGTCATAAAAGGGTTAATAAAATAACCTCTTAAAAAGAGGGAATGGGAAATAAAAATATCATTTGGAATTAGAAAAAATTAAGTTTACAAATATTATAACATCAGTAAGAAGTAAAAATAATGACATGGATAAAATATTCAACATCCATATAATGATAGAGAGTGATTGAGATCATATATCAAAATAAAGTATATAATCATGATAAATTTAATGACCAAAAAACCATAAACCAAAGAGGTGTGAAAAATATCATCAATTAATCATTAATGAAGTTAATAAGATATAAAATTTAAGGTCTTCTTCCTAAATTTAAGGAACTCATTTAACATATATACTATATAAATAAGGATATATACATACTTGAGAAGTAAAATTTCTTTCTTTATTCAACTTCCACCACAATATCATCTCTTTCTCTGAATGATGAGTTTTAAAGATGAGTTTTTGTATTCTATAAGTACTAAAATCATCTTATAATAGATGAAATAGAATGTAAAAGGATAAAAATCTATTCTACCTATCCTTAAACATTAACCAAAACCTAAGTGGTTAGCATAAGGTAAGATGATTCCCAAAATGAGTAATCCTTCACCTAATGAAATACAAGATTAATACCTAAAGCCACAACAATAACACCTAATGATCATATTATATAATTTGAAAAATAACTAACCATAAAATTATTGAAAATATTCCTAAATAAGTTCAATACCTAAAAAAACTGATCTATGGCTTCAAAACTGCATCCAATATTAATTTAACATTTATCTATAATTAACAATTGTCACTCATAATGTAAAAAATACAAAAAATATATATTATAAAACCAAATAATATCCCATATATGCTCATCATTTAAATTATATCACTATAATGAAACATTAAAATCAATAATTCATCTAAGAGATGATTTAAAAAATAATCAACAAATACAACATGACCTTATCCAAATATATTTATACATTCCTTAATCAGATATGGTTAAATAAATACTAAAATTATTATTAAATAATAATAATCCATTAATCACTATATCAATTTTCAATCCCATGGTTATCTATATGATAAAATATATGTTACCAAAATTAATGTAATATTTATCTGGTAAATTGTTTATGAAAAAAACAATTTCAAACTAACCACGACATCATATAGTACAGTGGTAGGAATTTTACCCTTATCTCCCATTGGTTATAGGTTCAAGCCCTATAGACTTTTCATATGTAATGGGTTATCCTTTTACTAAAATTATACTAATATAATTACTATAAAATTACTAAAATATGATGAACATCCTCAAAAATAACCTTAATAACATAAGCATTTGATATTATTTTAATACCATACTTTCTCTCAAACGTTCTTGATTAAATCCCAATAAATTTAATCACATTCCTCTAAAATAATCCTTCATGTTAGATCCTTAGGGTTACATATATCTCAACCCAATACAACAACTCATAAAATATCATTAATCACCATACAATATCATCACATAAACCCTATAAAATGAATTTATAAGCCTTTATATACCCATGATTGTATACATAACTCCAAACATAATCTCACATAAAAACATAAAAATCCAGAAGGATAACTAAACCATAAATTTTATGTCAACTATGAGGACTCTTCCATAAATATAACAAAATATTTCGTTTTATGTGAATAATTCGTTTTGTAATATTTTCTTATTTTCACGTTTTAGAGTTCTAGGGGAGTATTCCACCACCCTTACATAAATAAATATGAAATAAATAATTGTACTCTTCTACTAAGAATCAATTTATATCACAAAAATACTATTTATCCATAACAACTTTCTATTTCAAGACATATATTCAAAAAAACATTATTGACCTTATCCTTAACCATACTCATCCTTAAAATCCCATGAAAAACATTTTAAAATGTGGGATGAGTATAAAAATCTCAATAAGGTACACATAAAAATAAATAATAAAAACTATTTATTTATGATTACATATAAATATTGGGGGTTTTCAATATAAATATTTGTCCTAGAATAAATATTTTCATACACATGAAGTCAAATTCTATAAATAAATCTTTTTTAAAAACAATTCATTTGATATATAGAAGGAAAAAACTTAAAATAATAAATTTTTCATTGAAAGCATGATTGACTCATGAAATTTTTTTCAAAAAGTTATAATTTTCAACCTTAAGAAGTATAAAATAGTGTTCTTTTAGAATAATATCATTAGATTACCTTGTGATATCATGTGGTTTTTGTAAAAACCAATGTAAGAATAAATACATCTTGTTGGAACCTAGGAAAACATTTTCCAAATGAATCTAACAAATGATGTAACTAATATTTTCAACTTCCATTATAATTATTTGGAAATCATTATCATTTTCCAATACATTTTAGGGCTATAACGGAGCCACCCTTCTTGGTAAATATCATAACAACCCATCCATTGTTTATAATAGAACCACCTTTCAATTTTTAATAACTAAACCAGCCATAGTATTTTTATAATTTTACAATAATTTATTATAAGTAATTCACAAGAACCATAAAATAATCATAAAACATGACAGCTTTCATACATAAAAAAATCATTCCATTAATATTCAATGCATTTCCAGATACCATATTATCAATTCCAATTAAAACCCTTTATTAAAATACCATGTACATAGTGAATGAAGGAATTTCCTTGAATAATTCATGGAAGCTTATAATGTAAGAAAAAAATAATTGATATAGGTGTTGGAAAGGCCATTGATTTCATTGTTTAAAATCCCATTGATAAAGGAGGGAAAATGATTATGAAGGAAATGTTGAATGGGTTCTAGTATTAATGAATCTTAAATAGAAGACAAGATACCTGTCAAAATATACGTACATGCATAGTACATGTACTCCAAGAGTTCAATGCAGCTCCTTCGAGTGCAGTACAGAAGGCCTAGCCCCCCTTCCCTGAAGACTTCAGCCAATTACCTAGACCAACGACCTAATTTGAGGGACTACATGGCTCGGTTATCTTTCCCAAACTATAAATGGTAGCTATGATGAGAACCTAAATGTTAGACATACACTGATGAATCCATTTTACCAAGTCCCTTACCTTCCAATAAATAAG
Organism: Viscum album; assembly: GCA_963277665.1. Lineage (NCBI taxonomy): Eukaryota > Viridiplantae > Streptophyta > Magnoliopsida > Santalales > Viscaceae > Viscum > Viscum album. The sequence goes on from OY728151.1 coordinate 1,425,392,198, forward strand.
ACCCTTGGGATCCTCATTTGGAAAACTAAAAATTGGAAGAACCCTTGAAGTTCTCATTGTGAATAACCTCTGCACTGGTCCCCCGAATTACTAATGTAGATCTATAAAAGAAGATTAAAGAAAGAATTAAAGGGTATAAGTATGATCAAAGTCCCTTGAGAGTCTGCAATACTAGAAACATGTTTGAGGAAACTTCTTCTATAAGAATATGTCACAAGTATGAGGCACTTTACCTAATAAAGGACCAGTGAGGGACTCTTCCATGGATACCAAAGGAAACACATGTTTCTTATGTTAAGTCCCTGCCCAATTGTAGGGACCTGATAGCCCATTTCCAATGGCATATCTAGCTCTCACATGTCTATTCCTCTTGTGCGAAGAACATTCAGTTCACCTGGGACTTTCTTGTCAGAAATGCATGACACACCGATGCTGAGCACATATGCCAAGGACCTACACGATCAAACCTTCAATCCCACATCCATGTCACTCAGGGTAGGTCATCACTTTAATTGTATTCCTTCTCAAAATGGGACCATTTTGAAACCTCCATAAGACCTCCATACATACATAACAATGAAAATTGGCACACCAATGTGTACCCCATTTCGGTTTGTATTCTAATGGTCAGATGTTTCCTGCACTTGTCTAGTTTTCTGTTAGGGCTCTCAAGGTGCATATGGGTTTGTATCTATATTTTCATGGGAACAATTACTCCAGGGATAGTATTGAGGAGTTCCCAATCATGGATTTTGAGGATGTGATTATGTCCATCCCTTGTGGTCTATTTGACCCAGATCCTCTAGTTCCCAGGAGAGAGTGTAAGGATCACACAAGAATATCCCTTCAACATGGAATAAGATCCTCTTCTAGATATGGAATAAATTTTAGGGAATAAATCCTAGATTAATCCATTATACTTTTATATATAGGTTGCAGCCTCTCTCCTCTCTACCCTCACCTCCTTCATCTTCAATCTTTCCCTACCTTGGGTTCACTTTAAATGTAATGGGAATAGAGAGATGTGATATAGTGCTAGCCTTTTCTTTCAGAGCCATGACCTCTTCCACCATATCTCTGGACACTTCCACTATAGAATGGTGAAAATTGTGTGGATTTTTAAATCCTTCACAACCTATTTTTTCTCATATAAAGGATGTCAAATGTCGTATTAGAGTTTAGGGATGATCACAACACCCACAAAATCCACCTAAATTATTTTACTATGAGAACACTAAATCATGCTATACCCCGGATACATAGGAATCCCACTTAAGGCCTAAGCTCAATGGAATGCCTCCTTAGGAGTAATCCATAGTCCTAATTCCCTTAATCTAATCAGCCTCCTTAGGAGTAAGCCTCAAGATAAACCCCCTATACACCATGAGGCAAATATCCTTTATGGTCTTGTTTACAAGGCATCCTTTTTAGGATTAATCACAAGCATATTCCTATCAAAGGACCATACTCCCTTATGAGTCTTTTCGAACTACATGTTCTTTGATTCCCATCTAGGTGGGATACATACATATCCTCCCTGAGGTTCAAACCCAACACCCAAAATAATCCATATTTTCTCTTGGCCATAATCCTAGAACTGTCAATTTTATCTTGGTAACACATATCATTTCCATGTTCCTTGGGATGCTTTGGAATAAGTCCCAAACCAAATGTTGATTAGGCATATAACACCTAGATTTCCTTTCCACGTTACATTAAACTATAAGGTTAGTTTCGTATCACAAGAACTTAAGAGGTATGATGTTTCCCATTAAGAATCACCCTACTATGTGGGTTTTGATTCCTTTCACAAGGATACATAGGTAACCTATATATGGGTTTGATCCCAACATCAACATAAATTCTATCTCCTTAGATGATAATAAATTTTGGAGTGACCTTTGCCTACCTGAATTAAAACAAACTCTACAGTGAAACACTGTGTGGGTTGAAAACCAACATCATTATAAAAGGACCAAAGAATATTTATGTGGTGTATAAGAGTACATCATTGATACTAATCATCATATACATATAGATGTCTCCATTTATGATGATCCGTAGATACATATAGATGATTCTTAATTCCATACATTATAACAATTGATTTCTAAATTATAATGGAAACTCACATCATATATGGTAAATTAATAAAGTATTCATGAATATATCTTTAAAATATAATAGAGTCCCAAATTAGGAAATAACTCCCCTCAAAATGGTGTGATAAGACTGATCTCCCATCCTCTCGACCAATGTCAGTTTTTAAGCATCATTGGTCAAAATACCTAATGAGCACATAATATTGGAAAGTAGTTCCCTATGGATACAAAACCATTGTTTGTTTCTGGTTCCACAAAAAACCCCAATGGAACCTGTTTGGAAATAGTGATTCTTAATCAGGACACATATTCTTAGGGAAACAAAAAAAATAGTGAAGCTAATGTGAATCCTTAACCATGTTGTTAATGTTACCCATCTATCAAGTCCCTTTCAATAAAAGAGGCTAACAAGGAACTCAATCACGCATATGTTTAATCCCTAAAAATTGATGCTTTAATAGTGTTTCAATGGTCGTGTATGTCATATATTCAAGAACTACTATTTCAAGCACTCCCTTTGATACAATGGATTCCTTTATCTTTTCAACAGTGGAAGCCCTGACTGCTACTCAGGCTAGTTCCTTGTCGACAAAAAGTACACCATTACCAAACAAACATCTTCAATTATGGGAATCTAATGCACTGGTCTAATAGTACCATCAACATTGTTCAATACTGACCCATGAGGCCACTCGATAGGCCCTCTATATCAACAATCACCCCAGATCTTCTTGTCAGTGATGATTGGTTGTCCAGAAGTAGATGATGTCAACCACCATCTTAAACTATTTCAAGAGATTATCTCAAGAACGCAATAATTATTCCATACAATATTTCAAGGAATTGGATTAGGAGAATTCTTACAGCCTCGTCCCTAAAACATAGGGGTCCATCCAAAGGGATCCTTCTAAAAATTGATGAAACCAACACTACATGATATTGAACCCACTACATGATGAAGGTGTAACCTTTGAACTTCCAGATTAGGTCCTGTAGACCTTATAATTCACGACAAATCAATAGGTATGATAATTGGAAAATTGGGATAATGTTCACACTGTTTCTCCCTCCCAAAGATCCTAATAACCTATTTTAGTATGAAACAGCGAGCAGTAACATACACTGATTCTCCTTCATTCAGTAAGCCAATAGACACACCTAGAAGAACTAAAATAATACAACCAAAAAATATAGTGGAAGCCTACAATCAGGAACATACCCCTTCCTACACCCGCTAAGCCTTCCCTAAAACGCATGTAATAGCACTCAAAGAAATACATCGACCATGTTTGGTAGCAAACAATGAGTAGGAACACACACCTTCTAGCATCCATCTATCAAACCAATAGATTCTTTGGCATCACATTGATAATTCAGTCAAAAATATGTAATGAAAAGTAGGGGTAGACTCAACAATATTATCCCACACATGAGTACTGTTATTATCCACTAGTAGGAAAGGGGTTCTAGTAGAAGACCCCAACACGGAATCCAGATATGGAATGGACATATATTCTCATTCCAGTCATTGATGTCACCAAACATATTTTGGAACTGATAAAGTGGAAGACAAAAATACCTTCCCATATCCTAGAAACATTCCATAATATCATAATAATTATGATAGATGTACCTAAGGGATGTAAAAATAACTTTTTCCCCATACCTAGGTTGCCTCATTAGCATGTCATTATGGAGAAGATACATACCTCTGCTACCGTCAAAGAGGGTCATGGAAAAAACTCCCCCATGTCATATGGATAATTGGATTGGGTATATACACTGGTTCCAATTGAAGATAGTCATCATATACTTATGGACACTCCGATGCAGGCACATACACCTTCCCATGAAAACCAATACTCTCAATAAGTGGCCCCAACTAATTGTAAAAAGACATCCATGAAATAGTCTTATCAAACATGGTTAGAGAATCCAGAGTCAATATATGGTATGACTACACTGAATGATGGATTTTTGGAAGACATCTATCATTATCCATTGTAGTGAAAGACGTTACCCTCTCATAACCAAATTACATGAGTTTTAGTAGTAATTCTAAATGTCCATGTCAGACAGTTCCTCATAAAATCATGATTCATAAAAATTTGGTCAATCATGACAGACTATCTCTTGATGAGATCCATGATAACCCTCCGTGTTTCCGCAACACTAAGGAGAAAGTGGGTTTACCCCTTACTGTAATCCACCATAGTGGTCCTCCCTATTATGGAATTCACTGTGAAAGTTCTCTCAATAGTAGTGATTCACATTTTCAATAGAATTCCCCAATGAAAAATGTAGTGACAAGAAAGTCCTCCTATCTTTAGTCACTTTCACACACGAGGCCATACATGTTTCATGCCTTATCGCTATTAGGTGAAATAATTTATCAATTGTATGATATCCCTAGGTGACGATCATTCTCTAAACCACCCTTGGACAAATTACCTTTCAATGAAACATAGGAACTCTATACCAATATTTCTAGTTCTGATAAAATGATAGGAAAATTAAAACCATTTTCTGATCTGGTATATGAGCCTCTAGAAAAAGATAAAGAGGTTATCTTAAACGTGAAGAAACAATTTTCTAATTATGAAATACCAGTCATTTTCTGGCCATTGGACACCCCTCAATACATCATTTCAGAGATGTTGGAAGAATATTGTGTTCATGAAATCCCCCTCAACATATGGAACACACGTTGTCACCTAAAAGAAAAGGTATTACCATATATCCAGTATCAAAGTAAAGTAATGATAATTGAAGGGTTATAATGCCAAACTGACTCGAAGTCTCTCATGGTTTCCCTACCTTCAAAAATTAAGAAACAACATGGAGCCCTTCAATGTGCATGCCTTGATGCATTAATCAGGTTGCAATGATAGATCGTAGATACCATGTATAGTGTTAATATCATAGGATGGGGAGTAAATGTGGAATTTCATTTCACTACACTCCTCATCCATCAAAGCCCACCAAATGTGGTATCATGTAATTTCATTACCCCAGGATGGTTACATCAAATAGATTCTGTTTGTGACTTAGGATATGCTAAACAAGAATAGGACCCAACCAACTCTCACCAATATAGGGCCCGAAAAGATAATTTTTTTATAGTATTGTTCATAATGTGTCTAAGAACATTAAGGAGGCCTCCCATTAAGATTATTTTAATTGTAATATTTCCAAGATGTATGAAATAGAATAATGATCTTCTGAAATGGGTTATTTAAGTGACTACCGGATAATGCACCCATCCCATTTCCAAAAGAAAATCTATAAAATAATAATATTTGTGGTGATATCATCCATAGAATTTCATTATCAACCCCAATGCATAGGACTGTGGGTATTTTTAACCCAACCCTAAAAAGAAGGTAAACATGTTTTGAAGGGTTGTTAACGAAGAATAGGAATAGCCCCAGCCCTCAAGGATGGGGTATTTTTTTTACATTAAAATTCCCTTCATAAGTGGGAATATTTTTTATCCCAATTAAGAAAGATTATATAAAATGAATCCTATGAGTTCTTGCCCGTTTATGATCCATTAATTTCACTTGGAATTCACATGACTAAAATATCATGGGATTATCTTTAGATTACTGTGTACAAGATAATTACAAGGGAATTCGTAAATAGGAGGACAATATATCATAGAGGACATAGAATAAGATGAACTGATAGAGATACTGATAGAATGCACACGATGTGTTACATATCAATGAATCTCACCATTTTTTCACAAAAAACCTTCATAACATGTTTCCATCTCAGAGGATACCAGATATGAAGTTCCTTTTCATGATTTGGTCCACACCAAAATTAATCTAGGAGGCATGCATACCTGATACAAGATGCTTGCTCAAAATTTGTGTGTACCCTTAAATAATCCACCTATAGCTCCTCTAAAAAACCAAATAGGAAAAAAGGTAAAATACATACTATATCCTGCCGTCCCCTTGGAGAGGGTCAATATCTTTCATTAGAGGAATGATTGGTAAGTATTAGAATTAAAAAATGGAGTATATAAGACTCAATGAAGAGTTACTCCGAGGTAGTTTTCCTAAAAAATATGCTCTACAAGGATATCCTCAATTGGATCTTCTAGTTGGCACACACCAATCAAGAGGATTTTTCACAACAACTGAGGTACTTCAGGAATTCCCTCAGTGGCGGGAAAAACTAAAATATGGACAGTAACATCATTACTGGTATGTGCTGATCTGTTACCCCTGACAGATTTTAGTAGTGCCTCCCCCTATGTGCCTACCTATCATTGCACCCATTCAGGCTCTAATTTCCACACCTGTTTACGTCACAACTCATACAGATGTTTCCACAATGATGATGAACACTGTTGAGTAATTAATATCTATATAAGATGTCATGGAAGATAATTGTGCACCAGTAAAACTAAAAAATAAGTGTTATCTTGAATGGGTAGATCTGAATCCTCCCCCTCCAAACATTTGGAATCCCACATTTCCAAGACTCAATGGATCGGGAGATCTGTAGAATAAATTAACGCCTTTTATATCTCATTGTAATCCTATGATGAAGAATCCTAAACAAAATAAGGTCATGAAACTCAGGTTCATCATGCAATCATTTCAGGGTCCATCCTTTGTATTGTACACAAATTTTCAGTCTTTGTTAATCACCGGGTGGGATGACCTCTGTCAGATGTTCCTCATCCAGTTCAGCTCAATGATATAGAAGACAATAGTCTTTGATCACGTGAACTAAAAACAAATGTATAATGAAAGATTCTCATATTTAATTTCTCAGTGGAACAGATTGAAATATTCCTTAAACCTACCATTCCCTAAGGAATAGTTTTATCTTATCTATGTGGAATGTATCTGTGATGAGTTATGTACACAATTTATCCAAATGAACTAAACTGGAGGGTTTCGAGACCTTACTATAATCACTCAATAGGTGGAAACTTCCATCCGAGAGACCCAATATAAGTCCCGAGTAATTTCATTATATATGGGAAAAAGTGAAGAAAAATGAGAGGTTACTATAGTTACATTTAATCATCCCCATATACCCACTCCTACATCAAATCCCTCATCATACCATAGGGATCCACCTATAGAGAGTTAGAAACAATAGCCTTCTCTTCAAGATGATCAATGAGATCAGAGGTGAAAATAGTATGAGGAGTTAAAAAACAAGGCCTGTTATTTTTGAAATTAACAGTTTCTCAGCAACTTCTTCTTAGCTTTGGGAAATAACTTAATACAATTGATATAGCCTAAGAATCTGAACAAAGAAGGTGACGAGGATCTCCCAAATTATTTCCCCATCGAGAAAATGTTTGGTCACCCCATCCATGAGGGTTTTTTCATTAAATACCTCTAATAAAAGATAGTGGACTCTAGGGAAGTGAATCTGGGATTTAATCTGACACATGTTGCATGTGTTTCCACTACTGATTTGGAGGAGGAAGGTGACCGGAAGGAATTTAAAAGAAAAAAATGCATAAAATTTCACTGATTCGATGGTTAGAATGACAATAAACTGATCTCATCCCATTCTATGGACCTAGTTGAAACTACCAACTGTCCACTTGTAACATCCACTATAACAAATCCATCTTCATTGAAATCTCAGTCCTCTGATGGAAAATCCTCAATGAAACATCATTTACAAAAGGAAGAGTAAAAATGAAAGAATATGAGCTCATGTCAATGAAAAATTTGTCCATGACCATTGTAGTTTTCCTAACAAGAATCTCAAAAGCATGGTCACCACCCCACAAAATAGAACAACAAGATTCAACCAATCAGGAAGAATGTTTTGCATAAGAATAGTAGATCATTGGTTTTTTTAGCTTATTCACTTAATAGATCCATTCTATGATGATGATAACGGTTATGGATTGGATTTTTTGTACATTATTTGGTAAGTAGAGGATGGAGTCGTAGAGGTCAAGGATACATTGGAAATCATTTTCATCTTGGGATTTGCAACTTCCACTACACTCCTAGTAAAACATTTTATGCAGCCGAAACATATGGGAGATCCCTCCAACATGCTAGGAATGAACAAGGGAACTCCCCCAATCATGATAGGGTCTTCCATAAAATTATAACCTTGGAAGATGGGTTAGAGGCTATGCCAACACCTCCTCAGTAGATAGATAGGTCCATCTATCCTATTCCTCCAAGAGAAAAAGCATTTCTTGATCCTTCCACAAAATAAGCTCCATCCATATCAAGAACATCATCATAAAGAGATCCTGTAAAAGTGATTCTCTATTATGGGAATCACACGCCTTTAAAACATAATTACGTTGTTCTGAAGCAACTGGACCATGTTCTCAGCCATGTTATCAGTCCTGGATGATCTATGTCTATCTAAAGATCTCCCAGAAGAACCTATGGAGGCTTTCTCAAGACCTCAAAAGTTTTATTTTGAGGTTTTTGTCATATAGGTTTACCATATACATAATGATCTATCGTAATTCCATTTAGTCAAATCTTTCACGGACCAGGATGATGATGCTTTCATTAAATGATATATTGGGCCTCTGTACCTATCTTGCAGGATTAATGACACTAATGCCCGAAGATCCTTCATTCATAATGGCTCAAGGGTCAATCTCATTCTGATCTGAACACTTCTCCAATTAGGTATCACTAAATACCACTTGTATACCAATACTACGATGTTTCATGTTTATGAAAATAACAAGCCATTACCTCTCGATATTATTACACTCAGATTTTTCTTCGGAGATCTTATGTCTGATTCAGAGTTCATCAGTATCTGGTAACACAGAGCATTAAATATTCTATTGGGAATTTCATGGCTAAATCAACAGGCATCACTTCCTTCATCATACCATAAAGGTATCAAACATTACATCAAAAATAAAATTAGGAAATTGTATGGTTGCAAGGTCCTGTTTAAAACGTGTGAATCTCAGTATATTTACATAGTTTTTTACCACATAATGGGGAAGGGTTCCCTGGAAAATTATATTACTAGAATCAATACCTTGAATGGTTTAAAGAAGATCCCAGCTAACCAATTCAAGCACCTCAGTGAATAATAGATGCTTCTCATCAATAAAATATAATGGGTAGGCCCAGATCCAAGAACTCATTCAGTGGCATTCAAAATGTTAATTATGGAAACAAAACCATATGGAATTGTAGAAGTCATCAACTCACTAAGAAGTGACATAATCATGGATGAAAGTATATTCATTCCATCCCATAAATAATAGAAAATCTATCCTCCACCATCCTGGTTGGATGAAATTGTCACACTGATGGAAAAAATATAGGGACTCTGATTCTCAACCCATCATCTTCCCTTTAGAGCTTCGTAAAGACCATTCATCATTAGTTGGGCTAGAAATTGTTGCCTCCTCTTCTAGATGTCCAAATACCGACTACTCCCCGGGATCTAAAATTAGTGCCTAATCACCGATCCTCTGAGAAGATGAATAATATGTTACACATGAGGAAGAGGATGAATATGAGGACCTATATGAAACCCCTACAACATTTGAGGAAGGCATCTTCCACACTATGGATGAACACACAGAAATAAGTCTAGTTAGAGAGGAAGACCCACATTCCACTCTGATTAGTGAGACCATGACTCCTGAGGAGAAAGTGGTGTATAATTCCATTCTAAAGAAACATTGGGATGTGTTTTCATAGAAAAATACTTCAATTATAGGCTTTTACCCCTTGGTAGAAAACCATAATTTGGGTTTTCAAAAAGAAAATTTGTTATATAAGAAGGTAGAAAAAATAATTCACTTGACTCATACCACCAAAATCACTATTTAAGTTGAAAAGATTATTAAATTAGACATCATCCAAGAGGTTAAATATCAAAAATGGAAATATAATTTTGTCCATGTGAAATTGGAGAATTGAAAATTTAGTTCTCATTGATTTCAGATATCTCAATTGGCATTGTCCTGTTGTTGAATTTTCAGTTCCAAACACAGAACTCTTGATTGATGCAAGAGTTGGCTACCAAGATATATACTTCATGTAGTGATCCTCTAGGTTCAAAAAGATCTGGATGGAACTATAATATGAATAATACAAATCCTTCATAGATCCACATGGAATATTTTTCTATTGGGTAATTCCCTTTGTATTAAAGAATGATGGTTCCACATACCAACGTGCAATGCATCGCTTCCTCAAAGGCTTTCTGTGAAATGTTTTTGAAGGAAATTTTGATGATCTATTGGTCAAGTCCCAAAAAAATTATAATCACCTAACTGATCTGGATAATATATTCAGTGTGAATTTGTATCATAATATGAAGATTAACCCCTTGACATGTGATTTCAGTGTAGCCTTAAGAAATGTCATCGGCCATTTTGTACTCCCTAGTGGCATAAAAGTTGATCCTGAGAAGACTAATGTTTTCTATTTCATGTCACTACCTCCAAAAATGAAGGAGTTGGGAGGAATTCAAGGACACATGGCCTACATCTGGAGATTAATAACCATTCTAATAGGTAAGTGTTTACCATTCACCAAATTAAAGAATAAGTGTGTCACATAGAAATGGACCAATGAAAATAAATAATCATTTAGTAGACTCAATAAATACCTCTAGATACCACTATTATTGATACCACCTGTTGAAGGAAATCCACTCATTCATTATGTGACATACTTTTAGTGAACATTTGGTTCCTTCCTTGTGAAAAATAATGATGTAGAGATTGAAAACTACCATTATTATCACAATAGAACCATGATCATCATAGAGACTCAATATTCATATATTGATAAGATATTTATGGAATTAATCATTGATGTTCAGAAGCTGGTGCAGTATTTGCAGCATCATGAGGTCCACCTGGTGTCTCGAGATAACCCCCTAAAATTTATACTCAATTATCTTATGCTGATAGGACATCTCTCAAGATGGGTAGTTATTCTATAACAGTTCAACATACAATTCGTGCCTTAGTAAGAAGTCAATGGACATTCCTTGGTAGATTTCCTTATTGGGAATCCATCTATAGGAGTGACATAATTAAATATTGAACTACCTAATCAATAAATATTCTCTATTCAGGATTGCATCGGAACATGGGAAATGTATTTTAACAGTGCTTCTAGGTGTACAAAAAATAGAATGGAGGACCCTATGCACAAAAAACTGAGGTTATGAATTTTTAATTTCTCCCCAGAGAAATAACTATTTCCAAACTCTATCCTATTATCAAAAGGAGGGACTAACAAGGAGGTAAAATATCATGAACTCATTCAAATCTTATGATTGGTGCTCCATGTACTGATAAACTACCTATAAGTGAAGGATGATTTTGAATTGATAATCAAGAATATTAATAGGGAATACACCATATAAAAAGAAGGGATAATTCCCTAATGTGATTATGTATGAGGTTTAATGGAAAAATTTACCTCATATCCAATATTTTCATACATCCCATGATTAGAAGCATGAAAGATTATGCATTGGAAAATGTAGTGATAGCCCTAGAAGATCTAAATCGGGATGAAGCAACAATCAGTATTTCCCATCGTCATGTTATTTGACCTTTAATTTTACTAAAAGTAGAGGATATCAAAATCATTCCTAATCCTTATGGTCCTACTATGGTATGGATGAATCACATCATGTAATATATCCATGATAGAGTACTTCCACTAGATATAGATGGAAACGATGATGTCCAGCGATGAGTCCTCAATTTCACTCTTTATAATCGTCTAAATCACAATAATATAATATATAAATGAGGCTTTGATAGAATCCTCCTTAGATGAATCAATATGGGAGAGATCGCGAGTGATGGAATAAGTAAATTCAAGAAAATGTGGTGTCCAGTAGTCCAGGTATAGGATTTATGATGAAATATAAAGGCTTGGATACCTTTGGCCTTTGATGATGCAGGATTGCACAGATTTCACTAAGAAGTTTCATATCTCCCAATTTCATGCCAAGTTTGTCCATCAATGCCCAAAGATTATACATATAGTTAAATAATCCTGGACATTTTCTATAAGGGGAATGTATGTCATTGGGCCTTGTCCTCCTGCTACAGCTAGGTAGATCAAGTACATCCTTATAGCTATCGATTTCTTCTCCAAATGGGATAAGGAAATACCTAATAATTAATGAAGGGCCAAATTAATTTTTATCTTCATCAAAATAAATATAATTACCATATTAGCTATCCCTCATACCATATTTATGGAAAATGGCACCAATTTCTATTTTGTTGATGTAGAGAATCTATATCAGGAAAACAATATCAAATCTGACCACTCATCCTACTATCATGCAGTGGCAATGGATAGATAGAGGCTTTTAACAAGTCCCTTTCAAACATAGTCCCTTAGATGGTGTATAAAGATAATAAGTCTTGGCTTGAAAATATCTTTCATGCCTTGTGGTCTTACCAGACCAAAACTCACACTTCTATGTAATCACCTCTATATTCACTTGTATATGGGATAAGATCTGTATTTCCCATTGAAGTTTAGTTTCCATCACGTCATGTTGTCATCTGTGATCATTTATCCATGGAAGATCAATCCTAGAAATTATTGGACGAGATAAAACTATTAATGAAAAGAGATTCATACCTTGCATTAGTTGGATGTCTATGAGAATCAGATAGAACAAGCTTTGAACAAGAAAATTTTCCTCCATTAATTCCGCCTAGGGGAATTGGTATTGGTCCTTAAGAAACTAATGATACCATGAAATAAGCTTCAAATTCTTGATGAAAAGTTTTAGGGACCTTATTTCATGAATAATTTCCACTCTAATAGGGTATATTTTTTAATATCAATAGATGGATAACTCTCTAAAACTCCAACCAATGCAAGGTTCCTGATGAAGTACTCTGTGTAATTACATAGATTTTGTCTTACTTGCAATATGTTAATCTGAAAAACGAAATATATTTCCATGTTTTATGGAATTTAATTGTATAGAATCAATGTACTTATTGCACAGTGATAAATTGCACAAAATTAGGTCCTAGTCGCATGACCCGAAACATAAAAAACCATTTTTCCTTACTACATGACATTAAACTGTACGGTTAATATCTCTCTGACATTAATAAATAACCCAATATACCATGAGTAGAACCTAATTATGGTCCATAAAAATAATATTATATTCCATGCATAAGACTTACTCACATAATTACCATTACCTAGTGGAACTTGATCCCCATTCCTCCATATGTTTGGATCAGACCCACATGGGGAACCATTTCATGATCTATGTGTGTTTTGATTCAAATTCTATATGATAAATGTAGTGATTACTAGATATCCAAATCATGGTTCCATCTATTAACTAAATTAATTTTTCACACTATCTAGGTATGGAACAAACCTATGTAGGGAACATCTTTTTGAGAACTATTTGTGGCTTGATTCTTTCTTAAAAAATATGCATAGTTACACCAAGGTCTTATCCCCTAGTCAAGCTGTAATCTTTCTTTCACATTAGGTGACCCAAATACTAGCCACAAGATGATAAATTTCATGGTTCTTCAAGAACTATGTGTGTCTTAATTCTCATCCCAATTAGATACATAGTGATTCCAAGATCTTCAATCATGGGACACATCTGTGACTAAAAAGAAAAAAACTACTCATTCCCTAAGTATGAACTACTTCTATAATAGGAACTCTTCAAAGATATATAACTTGATTCTCATAACATATTGTATCTTATACCGAACCATTATTCTAGAAAATTTATTAAAATCCCCTTTCCCACATAAAATCTTTGTTGGTGTGTGGAAACCATTTCTATGAACTATGCCTTGATTGATTCTCATCCCAATGGGATTCATATTGATACCCGGATTTCCTATCCTAGGTTTACCCATGATTTGAACCCCCCACTCCCATTTTGTATGAATCATACCTACATTGGGAACATTTCAAGAACTACATGTGGCATGATTCTCGTCACAATGACATATGTAGTGATTCATGAATCTCCAAACCTAGTTCCAATCATGATTTCAGAAAATAAAACTCTATTTATTGTACCCATGTATAAATCAGATCTACATAGTGACCTCTTATATGACATTTAATTTTATTCTCATTACAATGAGAAAAAATGTGATTCCTAGACAACATGATCTTGGCCCAACCATTAGTCTGTAATTTATAAGAAGACCCCTTCCACATGTCAAAACCTTATTGATTTTGGGAACCATTTTCTAGAACTACGTATGGATTAATTCTTGCTCCAGCAAAATACATAGTGATTTTTGGGTCATATACACTGGATCATCCACCATATATTCATCATAACCATATCCTTTACTCATGTTACCTTTTTGTTGTAGAAGAATCCTTTACCACTCTTTATTTCTCTCACTGAGCATAGAATACATGGGATTGGAAATTGGGTAAAGAGTTTATCTGCATAAATATGTTGTGTAAATTTCTATTGGGTTAATCAATGGTCATGCCTATAAGATATTAAAAGTAAAACTTATGTCCTCATCACATGAAAATAAACTAAATGGTTCATCGAGAACTATGTATGTTTTCATTCACCCCCTTGTTACATATGTAGTGATTTCGAGATCTTTAATTAGGGGCCTAGAAACATCACTGCATGAAAAAGACTCTACAAAAATGTTTATGAGTCATATCTACATGAGTATATCCAAAAATATTTCACATTTTACATGTGAACTCATATTTTTCAGAACTACGTGTGGCGTCATTATTTCCCTGACAAGATACGTAGTGATGCTTGGGCCATATTCCCTAGTTCAACCACATTTCCTTATTTCTACTCATGTCAATAAACCGTTGTCATTACCACATAACATTTAAACACATGGCTAATGTACATGTTTCATGACTTTAAACTATATGGTATCCAAAGAACTAGGTATGGATTGATTCACATCCCATTGAGATGTGTAAATAAGACTAGGCCTTAGATTCTAGTCTCATCCACTAGATATAGGAAAATGATCCCTATCCTACATATAATTGAGAATCTATATAGGTTCTTTTATTTTGGGTCCTATACTTAGTGAACCCACCAAGGACACAAGAAATGTTCCCTTTATACATATGAATTAGATCTATGTAAGGGACTCGAAACTCATGGTAAATATCAATCTGAACACTTCCTTTATGAATTTGACAGTGCCCTCTTCTCATTCCATACTCCTAATCTAGAATAATTTCAAATCATTATAATATTACCTTGGTTTCTAATGGTAGAATATTTGATACCTAAGAGATCATTTTCCATACTATGTAGTACATTCTCAAATTGGTCATGCGTGCTGCCAACATAATGGGTTTGTTAGCCAAATGATGAACCTATTTGGATATGCAGTATTTTCCTTAGATATCCATTCATAAAACATCCCCAATAACATGTTTTTAAAATAATGGTAACATCATTCATGGGAGAAACCTCTTTAATCCCTTTATGATTTGATGATGGTATACAGGAATCAGATATTCAAAATTAGTAGTCACCCTTTTCATATTTTTCCGATGTCCTTTATACAGAAATTAAAGTCTCCAAGACCATGGTTTACATTTTCCTCTATCATATGTTAAAATAATATTTTAATAAACATGGTATATTCGAGCACATATCATCTTTAATTTACATAATATTTTGGTCTGAGTCATATGACCAAAAACAATAGACACCATACTTCCTACATTTGTGTCAAACCATAATATAGAACATATTCCCTGGATTCAATAGAAATTATTAATTAAATTATCCCTTCAATATTTAGGACCTTTTCTCTAAAAACCAATCTCTATACATGGCGACATCCAAATATCCATAAATATAGATCATATTTTAGCGATAGAATGTCAGAATTCATGATAACTCCTTTATCAGACAATGTAGTATATCCCCCAATTTTCCTTTCATAAGCGGCCCAAATAATGTTCATGTTAGTATATGTATGTATCTATTGACTACGGAGTACGTTCCTTTGCTGGCCTTGTATAATATAGCCCATATAACATGTTTTTTAAGCAGTGGTATCTTCTTTTATGGAAGAGACCTCCTCTAATTCCATTATCCCCTTTTCCCCTATCAATATTCAGATCAAAGAATCAACAAATCATATCTTACAAACCACTCCATCAAGACCTTCAAATAGTATCAAATTTTGAGAAAAATTACCAAGAAATAGAGAATGATTAGCCTTTGGTAAAATCTAAAGAACTTAAATTATAACCCAATAATGTCTTTACTGCATGACATTATGTTGAACACCATAACATCCTTACAGCATGACTTTAAAATGAACTATTTTATGTCCTTACTACTTGACATTAAATGGTATAACATAATGTCCTTACTACATGAATTTAAACTAAAAATTTTCTACATCAATTGTTATAAAATATATATCCTCATCTAACATTGTATATTTGACAAACATATTCTCTCCTTTACAAATCCAATTCACATAGAAGTGTTTTTTTATTCATGACCCATTCTGGTATAGATAAACCCTTTATTCATGGACATTTTTCCTTAGAAAATCCACAAACAATAGTCTTGTGGCATTCAAATATTAAACATCCCTTTTCTATCAACAATAGAATGTCATAATTCTTGATAAATCATTTACTTGACTATGTAGTACGTTCCCTGGTTTTCCTTGCATATGTCACCCACATAATGGACCTATCAGCCTAAGTATACTGAAAAGTGACTATACAGTACAAGCCCCAGTTGTCCATGCATAAAACAACCCAAATAACGGGTTTTCAATAAGTGGTAACCTCATTCTTAGGGGAGACCTCTTCTATTTTTCAGTATTTCATGTTTTACCTTCGATAACCATAAAATCATGAGTCATGATTCCCCTTAGAAGTATTTTAAAAATGTTGGAATCTTCCCATTCATCAATCCTTGTTGTGGTTATCATCTCAAAATTCATCGTCAATTTTATTCGACCTAAAATTATAGATGTATCATTCTGACTAGCATAAATTTAAACTCACCACAAAAAGAGACATAGTAGTCAACAGATTAAAAACCCACAAAGGGAACTTTAGAAAAAATTAAAGTCACAAAATACTATAATTAGATTCTATATGGTCTAGGAAATATCATGAAATAAAAAAGTTTACAGACACAACATTTGAACGGTTTCCCATATGTCCCAAGTAAAATTCTGTAGGGTTTTCTATTTGACCCTAGTAAAAGTCAAACCACGCTCACTAAGCCCTTTGGATTAGGTGAAAGTTAAACCAAACCCCATCCATATCCTTTTATTAATGGTTAGATATCATGAAAATGTAATGTTATGAATATCATCTTTGATGTTACGATTGTAGGAAGAAAGAAGGGATGAATACATATATGATTGGAAACAAAAAAACCTTTTCATTTATTGATAAAAATAATAGGAATATAAAAAATGGAATCTCTCTATCATATATTACAAGAGGACTCCAACATAACTTTTCATTTTTTGAAACCCCTCCTTAGCCATATCATACACTTATTGAAGCTTAGTGAGTCGACCATCTTTAGCAACCTCTACATTGCCAATAACATCTATTGTAGTTGTAATGTAATTTACCCCTTCTAAATGGGCTTATCCTAATGATTGGTGTTGTTTTCCATGTCCCTCTTGAGCACCATATATCTTTTGCTGATGGTGCAGCACTTCAATTTATTTCTCATTGATTTTTCATTTGAATGCCTCCAACATTTCTTCATGGTTTTCCTCTACTTGGGATATTGACACTCAAAAACCATCATTGTTGGTGAGTATTTTGGCCTTTATAAGGTCCTCCTAATGTTAATGGTTTTTATCCTGCTAGAAAATTGTCTCCTTCATAGTAGTATACATTGGATGATAATCAAATCTACAAAATCCTAGTATGATAAATAGTGTATGTAAGTCATCCAAAGTGTGAAGGCGGTTCTTCTAGAGATGTATCAAAGATCATTTTCTAAGTGATCTGCAAAGTCCTACCATGCATAACGAAAAAAGCCTCATGCAGCTGTAAATCTAATTCTATTCCACTATCATGGGGAGATATGTACTATGGAATCAAATCTCTCAATTTAGATACTTTCTCTTCTCCCTCAGAGGCAGTAGATGCCTTCCCTTCTATTTCAAGTTGAGCCATTGCAGAAGCTTCACCCTTATACCTGGCCCCTAATGTTGATAATCCAGAAATTTGAATCGTAATTATTTCTCACTTAAATATAATATAATGAATGAATAATGATCAAGATAGTTAGTGATATTCACCCAGTAATAAGTTGGAATCTTGATTGGATTCCTCCCTGACATTACCATCATCCTTACATTAAGTGAATAGTTCTTAAAGAGGAGTAATTTTATGATCCTGTTCATCCACCATGATCAGAGGCTCTGGAGCACCTCTTAATTATGGATTCTCAATTGGTACTTCCCCAATGTTATTAGAGATAGGATAGAGTGTATTTCCATTCTCTTGAAGATCCTTTTCTATATTATTTGATTACAAAGATGTATATATTGATCTTTAATGTGAAATATCAAATAAAATAAGAACTACTATGTATGAAAAATTCCAGAACAATAAAACTCTTGTCCATTTTGTTCCACATGGAAGGCCGCAAAATCATTGATGGAACATAGAATATAAATTTATGGATTATTAAAATCCATTGTTTTATAGAATATAGGTTTGTATATTGGAGTATACTAACCATTTAGAATGTCCATTAAATGTGGGTCAGGACTAGTATTGGATATGCTGACATTCTCCTTCATCATCTCTTCAACTAGCCAAATATTACCAGGCTTTATTAAGTCAGGATCAACACATACACCTTACATGGACTCCCCATGATCCTAATTTCTCCCTGCTGGAGGAAAAAAAGTATCAATATTAATTAATGCAGAGTCTTATAGTGTAGTTAATAGATCGTAAATTTAATGGGGAGAGGAATGCTAGAAAAATCATATAACATCCAAAAGAAGTGCATCTTACATTAATGTGACCATCCGCCCTCTCTGTATAAGGGGGGATATAAGAAACCACATCCCTTGACACTTATCTTTCAAGACAATAGATCTATTAGTAGAAATATGTACCACCCTTAACATGTCTGTCTAAATCCTTGAATGACTCATTCTAGACCCCTTTAGGGACAAAATCAATGTGGGTTTTGTGAAAAAAAATAATGTACAAAGAATGGTGTTTCATCCAATTTGTAATACCAGATTATAGTAGAAATACTCACTATGACATATTCATCAGACCAAATTTAATGTTTTCTTTTGTTTCCTCTGACAGGACTGTGAAGAAAATGTATTCTTCTTTTTGGTAGCAGATGCATGAGGCAATGAATGATGAATTTTAATCACCCTCACCTCTATCATGGTCCTCCAACCTAGAGAGTGTACTGGAGACAATAGTTTCTAATTCACCATCTCAATAGGGTATCCCATATGCCCATATATCATAGACTAAGTCACCTTTTTCCACTACTCCTCCTATTTCAAAAATCAACATGAAATCCCCTATAGATTATTAATACTTGATGAATGACCAGAAAAGATACAGATGAAAATAGAAATATTTTATTTGTGTTAACATAAATGTCACATTCCTCCCCAAGGTGAACTATTACTACTTCATGTATTATTCAATCCAACAGGTTAGACACTCATTTTGAGGCTATGACGTGATGATCGGTTTCAAATAATAAATACTCCATCTACTTGATGTACTCCATTACCTCTGCTTAATTATTATCTGGATGAAAATTGTAGGGTGATTTAATATCACCTAGCTTTGGAATTCAATGACTGGACTGGAGAAACTCCCATGCATCCTCGATACCGTCATTCATGCTTTCCAAATAACGGATTACTAAGGGAATCACATAATTTGGCTTTGATGAGGATTAATATAGAGAGAACTCAAGGACCTCCTATTGGGAATCCCATTCAAGCCTCCTTTCTTCTTCAGAGGAATAATGGGATGAGAAAAAAACCTCCTCCCCACAATGGTGACTAGACCAACTTGGCACTACAGGTGTTATCCCCCTAACCTTATATTACTTGTTGGACTTTGTATGATAACATTTTGAAGGCTCCGGATCATACACATCAACTTTGGTTTTGTAATTATTTCCAATCATGCCATGACTAGCATTTTTTGTGATCCTTACTCGATATGTTTCCCTTTTAAAATCCCACTAAGTTTTAGAAGAAACTGAGGCCATGGTATTACCATCCTATAGTCTGAATGATTCCTCTGATGGATGTAGGGTTATCAACATTTTTGACACCTCTAGAGACATCAAGATCCATAATTACTGAAATCAAATTTTTTGGATCTTAACTGAATTTAGTATTAAATATGAACTAAAATGTTCTACAATCTATACCCACAACAAAAATAATGGACATGCAAGTCTAATCCAGGACTTACCGTTTTATAAATGAAATAGAAAGTGATAGATTCTTGCTAAAATTGGGGAATCCAACCCAATTTGCTTCCCCTTTGCTAATTTTTCCACAATAACAAAAGTCTTTGTCCTCACACTGCCACTAAACATCAGAACTAAGACCTGTTAAATGATTACCCACATGGAAAGGAAACTATCAAGGTGAACCTTTGCGTCACTCTTGAAGTTAACCTTATAACCCTAATGTTTGTACTCACCCTTCTCAAATGTGGTAAAAAAATGTCTGAAGCACCCTGATTATTTGGAATGGGGAAATAGTAGGATGAATTCTAGTAGCACCCTTCTATTTTGATGGTTCTAATAAATTCCCCATTGAGGCTTCTGCATTGACATTATCCCTATGATGAGGATATTAGTCTTTATTTTTCTTCCTTGGAATTTTTAATATATAATTGTCTAATGGTGGTGTCCACTCATCATTGTCTCGTGTTGTCTTTGGGGGAACGAATTCTACATACATTTCACTGATAATGGTATACCTAAAAATTTGAAAGACATCCCACATATTTCTGATGACCTCACCATGCATCAAATGGAAATATTTTGCTTCATACTCTATCAAATAAATAATTCCAGAATAATATCATGAATCATGTAAATATATTTATGTCCTACCCAAATAGCTTAAAAATATGTACTTCCTTTAGATCTGTTCACATTTTTGAAATACCAAGAATCCCCATATCCATTCAGGTCAGAGTTCCACTCTAGAGTAGAGATCCCATTCTTCTATAAATCCATGATAATTAATTTTCTTTGAAGCATGAAGGGTCGAATCATAACAATGTGTTATTGGATCTCTGACATGTGACTTCCTTTCATGAGTGAAACTGATCGGATGTAAATACATCCAATGGGAATTGTTCCTTCCTTAATAAGAACACCCTTAATAGAGATGTTTTCATAAGGAGCATTGATATGTTCCACAAACCATGTTCTTAGAATGTATTTCTTAAATGTTGGAATATGAGCATCCTTTAGAATCACATGCTTGTACAGAGGCGGGTAGTCACTTCATTGATACCCGCATTGATTTGTAATCAAACACCTCAGAAGTTTTGGAAGGGTAGTCTCAACAACATCTTAATAATATTGTTCAATAACTTTGATCATTTCTACCTGATGCTTAGTAGATTCCTCAGTTGAATTTATTCATGTAGTCATTTGAAAGAAACCTGCATGAAGGAACCAAATTCTCTCATTAAAGTGAAATATTAACATATGAAAATTATAATTTTAACTTAGAGAAATTAAATATTTTGGAAAAAATAATGTCCCTGTGTAGATACATTGAAAAGGTACCCCATGAAGGTACTTTAACAAGGTACCCCATGTCAGACCCTCGACAAGGATTCACATGCAGGTCTCTCGATGTGGTCCTTCTTCATAGCCCTTTTGATGAGGTCCTTATGTGTATCCCATTGGAATAAGGTAACTCCATGTATCCCCATTTATCATGTGTATATAACTTGAGAAATCATGTGGAAGACCTTTTCAGATTCACAATGTGACGTAGTTGGATGAATGAAGTGTGTGGAAATATAAAAAATTGAAAACATTCAGGTGAAGAATGTGAAAAATGAAAGGGGAGTTTGTAGACACCACTGGCCTATGCTACTAACCTACATCATCGACCTACACACATTACCCCACACTGCTGATTTATGTAGGAACCCTATGCATAAAACCTACGCGATCAAGATTCTATCATTCATAATCTTTTTCCCATGATTTTAATTTCGGACTAGACCCTCCTCTTGTATTCAGATCCAATCCTGAAGGGGTATTTTCTTGACACTAACTTGTGATAATGAAGGGAAAAATATGAAGGGAACCATGAATGTGTTAAAGTATTAATTAATCATAAATATACTCCAAAATATTTATCCAAACATTCCTATGCGCATTGTAGCTACGTTCCAAGAGGCCAGTGTAGCTCCTTCCACTCCAGCCCAGAAGTCATAGCCCCCTGCACCGAGGACTTCTGTCGAATAACTCCACTAAGGACCCATGTTGAGGGCCTACATTGCTCCGTTATTATTCCAATCCAATGTGTGATAGCTACACATAGGAGCTATATGGTTTACCTATGATGACAAATTCATTTTTCTAGGTCCCATGCATCCCTATAAATAAGACCATTGGGCTCCTCATTGGGACAAATAAAAATTTGGAAGAACTCCCAAAATCTATCATTTCCATGAACATTCACCAGGACCCCCAATTTTCATAAGTAGCTCTCTAAATCCTGAGAAAAGTGATAATTAAATCAGATAGGTGAGATAAAAATTCCTACATGTTCTAAAATACAAGACTCTTATTGAGGACCCTTCTTCCATGAGAAGAAGTCTCCTACGCAAGGCGCTTTCCTTAAGCATGGACTTATGCATAACTCTACCAATAGAAAAAAAAGGTGAACTAGGGTGATTAGTATAAGGTCTAACCCATGTTCTGGTACAAAATATTAAATTTTCTAATTCACATAGAGCTCTTACATGCATATTCTCCTTTCAGGAAACACTTTCAGTTCCTCCTAGGACCTATACGGCACATCTTTGTGGTACTCCAACGTCAGCACCTATGCCCAATACCTATGTGATCCACCCTTTAATCCCTCTCCCAAGCCACTCAGTGAAAGGAATCTCCTTATTTAGAACCATTTTCTGAAAGGGGCCATTTTGAAACCTCCACCAAGACCTCCGAACATACATTACCATTAAATGTGGCACACCAGTATGTCCTCTACTTGTGTTTGTATACCTATGGCCAGTTGTTTCATCCACTTGTCTTGTTGGTTGGTTAGGTTTATCAAGGTTCATTTGGATTTTTATCCCTTTGGTCACGGGAACCCTTACCCTTGGGAACATTCTGAGGAGTTCAGAGTACTGGATTCTATGGATAGGATAATGCCCTTCCCTTCTATTCAATTGCACCTAGAGCCTCTGGTTCCAAGAAAAGAGTGTAAGGATCATAATATATTTTCCCTCAAACATGAAATTATATCTTTCTCTATTTGTGGAATTGATTTTAGGGAATCCCTTCTTAAGTAATCCCATATAATTTCATGTAGGAGGGGTCAGTCTTTCTCCTCTTTACCCCCACCTCCTTCACCTTCAATATTTCCTTACCTTTAGTTTGCATCCAATGTAAATAGAAGATGTGGATGTTTTTTATCCCCAGACTCTTCCCTTGTAACCTCAGCCTCTTCAACCATAACACTAGCCTCTTCCACCATCGAAGGAGGAAAAGTGTGTGGTTTGGTGAATCTTTCACATCCCCTTTTTTATCACATAGTGTATGGCTCATGTGGGATTACATGTTTATGATGATCACGACATCCACACGATCCAACTGAATGATTTTACTATGAGAACTTATATTCCTTCACTAACTAGGATATGTAATAATCCCACTTATGTATTGATCTCATGGGGAATCCTCCGTAGATGTAAGACTCAGTTGTAATTCCATTAATATGAGTATCCTATTTATGATTACGCCCTGAGTTAAAGCACCAAACCACCATGAGTTGAGACATCCATCATGGTATCTCTTATAAGGAATAATATTCCAAAGTAAGCCCAAAATTATTTCTCTCAAAGGATCATACACCCCTAAGAGACTTATCGATCTACGTGGGATTTTATTCCCATTCAAATTGGATACATAGGAAGCTTCTCGGGGGTTCAAAGCCGACACCTCAAATCAACCCTTTTATCTTTGTTCCATATTCCCAACGAGGAATATTTTAATATGGAAACTCATATCCATTCTAGGTTTGTTGAGATTCTTTGGAATAAGTCCCAATCATTATAGTGACTTTGCATCTTCCACCTAGATGTCTGTTCCACATGATGTTAAACAGTATGGTTAGGTCCATATCACATGACCTTGAAAGGTATTATGTTCCCATTAATATGAATTGAACTACATGGGTTCTGATTCTATTCACAATTATATCTAGGTAGCACATATATGGGTTAGATCCTGACATCGAAATAACATATGACTCCCTGGATGAAGATAAACTCTAGAGTTCCCTCCATCTGCCTAGATGATAATAAACTCTAGAGTTCCCTATTGGGTGGCTAGAAAACTAGAATTATCATAATAACAACCAAAGAATCTCTAATTACTGTATAATAGGATACCATTAATTGGGAACTTTAGATAGATACATATGTCTCCATTGATTAATATCCTCATATACATAAAAATGATTCCGAATTCCATACATGCTAATAATTTATTTCCAAATTTCAATGGAAACTCAGATCACACATGAAAATTAATAATGGAGTTATGAACATGTCTTAAATTCATAAGTGAGTCCCAAAGTATGAAACAATTCCCCTAAAATGGTTATTATGAGCTTGACCACCCATACTCTCGACCAATGTGAGTTCTTAAGAATCCTATGTCAAAATCACAATTGTGTGCCTTCCTATGGAATGCGGGTCTCTATGGATAAAAAACCATTGGGTGTTTCAGATTCCAATAAAATTACCCATTAGAAACCATTTAGAAATATTGATTCTTAATCAGAACAAAAATTTGGAGTTAAACATTCATATACATTAAAATAGAATATTCTCTTTACCTTTAATAAATAATGTAAAAACATTCCATATAAAAAAGTTAAAAATCCTTATGAAAACCATTGATAGAAAGTAAAAATGTTACATAAAATTTCTTTTATAAAAAATTTATTTCCATATAAATAAATCAATAAAATAATTTTATGAATATGGTCTTGGAATAATAATATTTTGAAAACAAATCTTTAAAACATTTAAAATGGGTTTTTATGTTAAAGTGTCCATTACCTATAGTTCAATTTGTCTAATATATTCTATATCACCCACAATAATATTCTTGGTTAATAATGTTCATTTTTAACAAAAATTTTAACTTTTATCATTCTTTTTATTTTATTTATAGTGATTTTTTATTCAATAACATAGTCAATTATGTCCATGTGAGACATTTTGATGATATTCAGCTCATATGTTCAAAATGACTTCGGTCAGATAAATATGGTCCAAAATCTCATTATTTAATCATATAATGAATAATAAACATTACATAATTTTTTTTATAAATAAATTATACTTTTATTACTAAAAATAAAAGATAAATATGAAAAAATAATGATGTTACAATCAAAGAGACAAGAGGTCATACATACACATGAGTAAAATTTCTATTTTTCAACGATAATTTTTGAAAGAAGGTAAATATTATTTTTTTTAATTTAAATAATTATGATTATACCATAAATAACATATAATTTATTAAAATTAAACTATATATTGTATCAATGTGATCTTATTAGGAAAAATGAAACACTTCTCTTTTTGGAGGTGGAAATTCACACATACACACGAAAAATGTTTCCATTTTCAATTGATGCAATGATAAGAAAATAGATAATATATTATATTTACATAATATAAATTATTTTAATAATATATATATATATATATGTTAAATCCATCATTATAACCATTATTCAGGGGAGGTGATGGAAAATGAATTACAACAGTTTACAAGGTGGTAGTACATAGTAAACACGAACAACGGTTTTGTTTTCCATTTGATGGATGCAGAGATAAATGTGTGTAATGAAATTTAAATAATAACATATCATTATATATAACACATTATTATAATTATATCTATGTTTTTTAAAAATATTTATTTTATTTATAATAAGAAATAAAACTAAAACATCTAGATAATATTATTACCCTTCTTCAGACAACATCATTTTCATTACACTTTAAACCCTCTACGGATAGTATTCTGCCAAAAACAATTCCTAGAGAACATGGTGAGAGATGTTAGGAATTTATCTAGGTAGTTCATTGATGATTTAAATTTATTTTTTATGTGATATGAAAATTGGATATGATGTTCACTTTTACATGTGAGGGGAGGGGTACTCTTCGAATTCCATTAAATATTAAATTTATATAATTTTTTTCATGGAAGAAAGGGTCAAAATTGATATAAGAAAAATAAAGTATGAGTTTCATTTGAAATACAATAATAAAGTTAAATTTGGGAATGTTTAGTTTAGTTTTTTTTCTTATCTCTTTATCTTAACCTGCATTATGTTGTTTTGAAAATTAATATGAT
Organism: Viscum album; assembly: GCA_963277665.1. Taxonomy (NCBI): domain Eukaryota; kingdom Viridiplantae; phylum Streptophyta; class Magnoliopsida; order Santalales; family Viscaceae; genus Viscum; species Viscum album. Next base: position 1,425,418,942 of record OY728151.1, read on the forward strand.
AATGATGTTTTAACTCATTAGAGATCAATATAGGTCATAAAAAGGAAAATTGGTACATAAATAGACCATATATGATATTTTTAATCATATAAATATAGTTTTTTTAATATAATATTTTTAGGAATTTTAAATCTTTTAATAAAACATTATTTATTATAAAATAACATTAACGCCATTTTTGGATCTATTCATTTAATTTATCTTTGAAAACAAGATGATAATAATGGATTATAATATAATCCATTCACACATCTTTGATTTTTAATTTTTATCAAAAAATTTGTGGGATGAAATAATTGATTAAAATTATATAACTTTTATGATTTTAAAAAAATAATTTCTATTATTTTTCTATTAACTGAATAAATATTTTTTTCGCATTATATTATCAATTAAGGTAATTATGTCATCCCTAAAAATTTGAAATATATTATGATGATAAACAAATAATTTAAATTTTAGATATGTATTTATAATAGAACATATGTTTCCTTTATATCTGTCACAAAATATTTTAAAATTTAAATGCATAAAAGTGGAATTATTTATTTTATATTTTAATTAAATATTATAATGGGAAAAATCAAACACATATGGCACCAAGATGCTATTTTTTCAAACTATTCAGGGAAATTCATGATCAAATCTCATCCAATAGAACAAATGAACATTTTATGGTCATTGTTGATTACTTATCATTTTATTTTTAACCATAATTACCAGATTTAACGTTACCATGGTGACAATTTTTTACAATTGTTACTATTCATAATGACCAAAAAGGAAATAAAAATATTTAACAAATTTTGACCTACTGATTCCAAAAATTGAATCCATTTTTCATTATTTAATTTATATGAGTGGAATAAATTAGTAAAATATAAAAAAGTAAAATACTAGGAAAAATGGTTTTTCAAAAAATATTGACTTTTAAGAAGATAAATGTTTTTATACCAAATTATTCACAAAAATTGATTAAAATAAAATTATTTATATAATTCATAATCCAAGATATCAATAGTTACTTTGAAACTATTTGAAAACAAAATTTAACTTTGTAAATACATAAATCAAAAATAAATTTTTTAATAAAAATCGGTATTTTCTCCAATCATTGAAAAGGAAATATTTTCAGAAAAAAAAGCATTAAATTCACTATAAGCTTGTATTTATACTATAACTTCAAAAAATGGTGATAATTATATCAAATAAATTTCCTAAATTTAAATAATTTAATTTTATATTGGTCATAAAAATAAATAAAGTATTTTTTAAAAAAAATATAAATTCAAAAAATAAAATAACTTTACCAAAAAATTTGTGATTATTCCTAAAAATTACTAAAAAAATTTATTGAGTATTAATTTTTTATATATACTTTATAATTTGGTTTTTCCTACTCATAAATTTCAATATAATAGTTATATTATAACATGAGTATTTAGATAATAATGTTACATGGGTCATTTAATCATGGTGTTGTCTGTCATATAAGCTATCAGCCAAAATTTACCTCTTTAAAAATAATAGGGGATTCAAAAATATCATATAATTTCCATAATTTTAAATATCACATTGGAAATTCTAAAAAAAATTGATAATATAACATAATCCCTTACCATAGGTTCAGCCTTTCATCATACATGATCATAATATCATGTTTAATAAATTCATATTTATTCTACATCTATGACCTGAAAATATTCATACCTATATTACAATATATAATTCACTTATAATTTCCAATCATCCATTTATTATAGATTTTTCATCAAAATAAATAATCCTTGTGTTAACAAACCTACCTCCCAATCATGTTTTAGTTTGATGATTCCCATCCTTACAACTTTTTTATGGTTTATTCATCTCTAGAATCTTAATCATGTCATAATTATAATTTGTATTCATTATATATTACTTTATATCTATTCATACATGATGGTGATGAAAAATGAATTACATCATTTCATGGTTTTGGTTCCCTTCACTTTCAAATTAATAGAAATAATGAATGGTAAATGATATTATATATTTCAGAAATCATAATAATATCATAATTATAATATATATATATATATATCATAAATATTTCCATATAAATATCCATTTATAGAGTATGTGAAAAAATCAGATCGCTTCAAAGCTGTGGTAGTCCCCACACATGCATGGACGATGTTATCATTTCTCCTAGGATATAATTGAGGTAAAAAAGGATATACCATTAATAGAAAATAAATTATAGTAAATATACATATTGAAAAATTTTAATATTGTTATATATGACTTGTAATATGTTATAGAATAAAGAAACTCAAAATAGATCCTAATTTATACTTACATCTTCTTTAGGGATCCTCATTTGGCTTGCACTATTAGCCTTGTTGGTTTGGTATTAGGGGGATACCAAAATATAAAGAATATGGGGAAGAATTTAATGAAGAAATTTTTTGTTGGTATTGATAGATGTACATGGATCAATGGTGTTAAAGAGGGGAGGGAAGAGGGCATCCTTTTATAAATGACCAGATTGGTACTCTTGTAAAAAATGAAAACATTAAAATATAATAAAATCATATTCAAGATAAAATTGAACCAATGGAAAAAAATTAAAATATAAGATAGGATTTGTTTAACATCAACAAACAAATCACATTTATCCATGTTTTAGAAATATTTTTTATCTCTATGTTTAACCTCTCATTGACCATTTTGATCAATACCATAATTAAAATTCTTACCATGGTAACCATTTATTATGACTAAAAATGAAAGTCACAACATTAAAAAAAATTAAAATCATTTTTTCTAATATGAAAATTATTTTACCATATTAAATTTCTATAAGTGACAGAAATTCATCATAAAATAAGTGTGAAAAACACAATAAGAAAACAATTTTTAAACAAAATAATTTTAAAGAATATATCTAAATTTAATCAATCCCCATGCCTAATAAAAACTAAAAAATGAATTTTAACATATTTTAATTAACATATTGTCTTATAATTTAATTGAAATCATTCGAAAATAGTTAGTATTTTAATTTATTGGGATAAATAATCATTACATCTAGAAAATAAATTTTTCAGAAAAAAAAAATCTCTTTTTACCGTTAAATGCCTATACTTTAATTTCAAAAAAAATCAATACAACGGAATTAATTTTATACATGGGTAAGAATTAATTTTTCATATTCTTAAACTTTTGAAATAATTTTAAAATAAATCATATTTGATGAAAAAAATTACTCAAAAAAATACATCAAAATAGTTCTTTAGGATCTATATTATTTACAATGTGAATTAAGAATTATTCTCTATAATTATTTTTCCATTAAACACAATATATCGTTATTCGTTATACAATGTACAAAAAAATATTCAAATAGTTTCATAGTTTCTTGATTCTCTAGCTATCAAACGCTTCAAATTTACCATCAAATATAGTTCATTATTTATCATTTTATATACTTATAACGTGTCAATTAATTAATATTTATAATTATTAGTTGATAAAATTTTTAAACTGAATGAAAATCTTAAATAAGTAGAAGAACAGACTTAGGCATCAAATGACCAGAACATCTGAAAAAACCAAGTGAGATTTGAATGAGAAAAAACAAAGTGGCAAGCTCGAAAATTGAACTCAAACTTGGAATGTTCATAACATTTAATTTGGGTGTCCATTTGGGCTCTACCACATATCGAATCGAATCATGTGACAAGCTCTACATGACATAGGTCTGGTACTAACTCTTTGATTTTTTTACCCCTTTTTATTTCCCCAAAAATGCCTCGAATGCCTCTAAAATAGAGGTTTTAGTTACAGACAATGATTTCTTAAAATTCAAACTTTTATAACATTCGATCCAGGTGATCAGCCGTCATGTACCACATATCATATCAAAGCTCATTTCACGATCTTCGATTTGAATGGTTATGGTGTTGGAAAATGCGTCTCGGATCATATTTTAGTGCCATTTCAGTGATTTAGGTTTTTTAGAGGTTCATAACATTTTATGATTTAATTAATTAATTATTTATTTATTTATATATTTTTTAATATTAATTAATAAATTAATTATTTAATTATTAATTAATTCACTATCATTTATATAACTATTGTTTATTATTTATTTGTTTATTTATTTGTTTATTTATAATTTTATTATTTGTACACATTAATTATTAATTTATTTTTAATTTATTAATTAATTAATCAGTAATTATTTATTATTTTTTCATTATTCTTTTATTATTCATTTATTTATTATTTATTTATTTATTATTTATTCGTTATTTATTAACTAATTGTTAATTATTAATTAATTAATTATTATTTAATAATTAAAAATTATAAGTTATTAGTTATTAGTTATTTTTAATTATTAATTATTAATTAATAATTTAACCATTTATTTATTTAAGTATTTAAATATTTTTATTAATTATATATTTTTTATTATTTATTTATTATTATTTATTTATTATTCCTTGTTCTTTATTATTGATTATTTATTTTTAATTTACGAAATATTAATTTATTATTAGTTTATTATTCATTTATTATTTATTTAGTATTTATTAATTTTTGATTATTTATTGATTATTTATTAACTCATCATTAAATATTTTTTAATTAATTATTTATTATTTATTAAATAATGAATTTTGAATATTTCATATTAAATATTAAAATAAAAATATTAATTATTAATTAAGAATTATTAATTTTATGATTGTCTATTATTAATTATTAGTTATTATTAAATATTAATTATTAATTAAATATTTTTTATTTTTTAATTTATTTTTTTATTATTAATTATTTATCTATTGTTTATTATTTATTATTTATTATTTATTATTTAGTATTTATTATTTAGTAATAATTATTTATTTATTAATGTTTAATTAACTAAATATTTATTTATTATTAGTTTGTTACTCATTTATTATTTATCGATTTTTTATTTTATATCGATTATTTATTAAATATTTATTAATTATTTATAAAATTTTAAATATAAATTTTTAATTATTAATTATTAGAGATTAATTATTAATTATTTATTATTTATTATTTATTATTTATTTATTATTTACTGTTTATTATTTATTATTTATTATTTTTATTTTTTATTTTTTATTATTTATTTATTTATTTATCTATTATTTAGTAATTTAATATTTATTTATTATTTATTTACCATATGTTAAACTATTTTTTAAATAATTTATTATTTATACATTACATATATATTATATGTTATATATTATATATTATCTATTATCTATTATCTATTATCTATAATCTATTATTTGTTATCTAATATATATTATGTATTATATATTATATATTATATATAATTAATAATTAATTAATAATTAAAAATTATTGATTATTGATTAATAATTATTTAGTTTCTGTATATTTATTATGTATTACTTGTTTTTCCAATTAATATATATATATATATAGGTTTATTAAATTTGATTTATTGACCACATGAAGGGTATGCTGGAGTAGTAAATTAATTGTAGAATAAGCATGAGGTAAGAGCTTCAAATCTCACCCAACGCAGAATTTATATATATGGCATGAGAATAAGCATGAGGTAAGGGGTTCAAATCTATCCCAATGAAGAATTTATATATATGGCACGGGCACGGGCATGGTCATGAACTTGTGCATTAACATAGACTTATGCATAGAGACGGGCATGTGCGTCGTAATAATAAATAATTTAGAAAAATAAAATAATAAATAAATTACAAAAATAATGTAATAAATAAATAAATTACTTAGAAAAATTCATAATTAAAAAAATAAATAAATTAAAAAATATTAATAAATTATGAAAATAAAAAAATAAAATAATTACCAAAATAAATAAATAAATTACTAACATAAAAAATAAAGAAAAAAAATTTAAAAATTTAAAAAAAAAATTTAAAAAAAATTAAAATGATTTAGCGACGGTTTAAACAGCCGCTAAAAAACCACCACTAATTATTTCCCGACAAACGATTTAGCAACGGTTTTCAAAAATCGATGTATAACGATTTCACATCGGTTTAAAATGCCGCTAAAGGAAAAAAACCACTGCGAAATACAATTTTTGGCGTAGTGTATAACTCTCATACAAACAACCAATGATACCTCTACCTCGTTACATATTTTAGTTCCCACATCACTTCCTTGAATTTCTGATTGCACTAAAGAACCTTAACCAAGTGATTAGCCTTGTTCCCTAATAGTTTATCTCTAGGATCTAAGATTTATACCAGAAGATCATGATAATAAATATCATGATCCAATGGAATGACCATTGAGTCTAGTACATGTAAAAAATCTAGCTTTTATCTTCTAAAAATAGATACATGTAACACATGAGCAATAAGGGATATGATTAGTGTATGTTTTTGGTGATATGATACCATTCCAATGAAATCAAGAATCGTATATAGAATGATATATCTATCTCTTAGAATTCCATTATTTCTAAATATCATGAACTTCTTCAAAGTATTTGTCTATAGGAAAACTTTATCATGAATTTTTAAATCAAAATTCCATTAATGGTTATCAATATAAATATTTTATGGACATAGATCTATCTCTATATGTTGATGAATGACTCTAGCCTTCTCTATTATATCACAAGCTATCCCCGTTACTAATAGATTTTGTCCCCCAACTTCAACCAAAAATTCTGGAGTCCTATACATCTTTCTATAGAAGGAATTAGAAGGAGAAATTCGGATGCTACATTTATATTTTTTATTTTATGAAAATTTTTCCATCAGAATTTTTTATCCTAACATCCTATAAAATACATATAGAATGGTATAGAAATATATTATAGAGTTTTAATGGTCTCCTCATACAAATTGTATTTTTTTGGATAATATTATGTGATAAAGATCAACTCCGTATTCAAATCTTGATGAATACTTTTTCAAAATATAGAGGTAAAACTCGAAACACATTTAGTTATGATCTAGTGTAGTAATATATAAAACGTTACCAATTTTTTAAATTATATCATGTTGATATGGTCAAGTGAAATATCTTCTATTATTTTGATGAAATAAACTTCTTACATAAGGTGGTTGACTAAAAATCAAATAAAATTATAACATTTAGATGTCATATGGAGTCCCATGATGAAATACATGGTGATATTTCACAATTTATATTATAATATGGGTAATGATAGTATCATACCCTTATAAATATTTCTCTTTGCATTAATTTTCTTGAGTACCCGGAACCAAGATACATTCTCCAAAATATATATCTTTATGTTACCCCCCAAAAAATACTCTTTAATATCTCTATACATCTTTGTACTTGAAGAATTAATAGAGAATGATTAACTATTTGATTTACCAAACTAATCCTTTCTTAATTATGGTATTCATGAGACAAAAACTCTATTATCAAAACATATCAATCCATAAATATCAAGAGAAAATTGAAAAACAAGAATTACATTCTTTTACAACTCCAAATCTTCCTCACATTCCTCCACAATCATTAAAATCATTGACGGTTGAAAATTTAACTAAAACAGATAATATCATTCTCCTCTTATTATGTTTTTCTGGTAAATCCTCCATAAATCCTTGAGAATTATATATCTTCCAATCCTCACAATGTACAAACTAGTATAGTCCATTGGACTCAGAGCATCAGTATTCATATTCACCCTCATATTGTGGTAAGGTATTGACTAGTCATAATATTTATTATGGCCCAATAATTTTATATGGAATATATTAATATATTTATAAGTGAATATATAATTTAATATTTTTATATCTATTTATATGTCAAATCATTCATATTTAACATAATACTTTCATATCATCAATGAAAATTTATTAATAGCAACTCCAAATCACGGTAAAGGAAATTTTTCTCATGATTCATTAATTAGTGAGAGAAAGAAGCTACCACCATGTCATTCTACATGCATTCACACCCTAAAGCCTTCTTTTATACAACACTATATATCACAAACATGTATCCACTATAGGGTTTTGTAAGCACTGGTGTACTGATCAGCCTTCTCTACAGTACCTTGTAATATTATTCACATGCATCGGTCCAATTAAGCATGGATCCTTTTTTATTCATCGTGGTTATTGGATTTTATATCTAGTAGAAATTTCTCACAAATCATTGATAGTATCCTTCCAAAAAATCAAAACTACATATTTTGTTCATTGTGGCTAGACATGGCCAATGTATAAAAATATATTTGTTTAAAGGATCCCCTGATATCCCCATACATTTTATTACACAACCAAATAATTATTCATTTTGTATGATGAATTCACATCATAAACATTTCATACAACTTCTCCATATTGAAGTTATTAAATAAAATCCTCAAATCATAATCATTCCTTTCTATTCTATTATAATATATTATAATATCATATTTAAAGACTACCACAAACAAGTCAAGGTTTTCTCTGAAGAATCTATTAATTAAATCCATGAATATAATAGAGGAATTGGAAAGTTAAAATAGAATCACTATAAATTTATAGTTTCCATACATGATATGTGATTTTTTTTATAAATAACCTCCTTTTTGAAACTCAATTGATGATTTCTAGATTATAGGTTTATCATTGAAATGTACTGAGATCCTCATATTTGATCAAAAAAATCCAAAATATAAGGTTGTATGTAATTTTTGTATAGTAATCTTGTTAAGTACCAAATTAAATATTAATTGATTTATTAACCCATCATTAATCTTAATAAAAATAATAGGACCACCCCATGGTTATGAACAAGGAAAAATTAATCTCATGTCAAGATTTTCGGGGATATATTTCTATAATTTTTTTAACTAAATCAGGGCCATTCAAGAACTAGTCTTTCAAAAAGTAATATTAATAAGTATGGTCTATATTAAAAAAAATAAACGTCTTGATTCTAGGAGATATTATAAAACTCTTTAAACACACATAGTTATATTCTCAAATAATAGGCATATAATCAATTTAGATTTTGTCCCATATGAATTTAGATAAATACCCCTCATGAATAGGTTGTAAGACACATATAGTGGAAGTAATTCACCATGGATGTTTATATTCATCCTTTCACCCATAAATGATCATAGGTCAACTCAAAATATATTATGTGACATACCTTCCTTAGAAATTGATATGGGATCTATATAGATACATTTAATTCAAGACCAAGAGCGAATAAAATTTAACTATAAGGACATTAACATGATTTATAGGAACCTCATTCCCAAAAACCTCTATCATATATTTTCTACATACATGAGATGAAAGAATAATACCATTATGGGTTTTCACTACTAATTCTAGATATAATAATTTAGGTTTTGATGTGACACACATATAAAATTGATCATGTATAAATGAGTGGATATAACCATAACCATAAAATAAATTTTAGTTCCAAAGTATATGATAATTAAACCTTTCACCAAATCATTCTGATGACCCACTTCATCAATTTTTATTTCATGATATTTCCCAATACAAACTAGATTAAGAGGATCTCGATGTTAATTACCATTTTTAACCCATGGATTCTTGTAATGGGTGGAATAATGTGCAAAATCCTTGTAGTTGTAGAATTATAGCTTTGTATGTGTACTTGGATGAGCATTATATCCATTATTTTCGTTGGTTGTCCTCCTTAAAACTCTTCTACATTCACATTCTCAATGTAATTCTGTTTCACATGTGAAACATTTACTAGTTTCTTAGAGATAATTTCCCCCGTGACTCTTTACAAACATCTATCACAAAGGAATATTCATTTTCATTCTATAATGGGTTATATTATTATAAATTTCTCAAAACAACATCATTCTCTTCTAATCATAACCCTGAGAATTATGGGATTTTCAAATCTTTATTTATACCTTGATTTTACATCAAATGATTTATTCATAGCTTCTAAAGTCCATTATAGTCAATAACTCTCAATGACATAGTATTAATCCACTAAGGAACTGATCAATTTTATTAGGGTCAGTGTCAAAATAAAAAAGATACCAATCATCTCCTATATGGTTTTCCTAAATGGTACCAATATATTCAATATACATCTTATTATTCTCAAGTAATTCCATTTCAATTTTTATTTGAAGTGTTCAAAAAAAGTATATACTGAAAAAATAACCTCTTAAAACAAGACCATTGAATGGAGAAAATTTAATCCCCATACCTCTTATTATTAATATGATTCCACAATTAATATGTTTTTCCATCAATGTGATATACCTTCTTGAAATCATTCAAGGATCTATGAACTAGAGAATATATTTTAAATTTTTAATGTTATTGATCCATTGTCTCATAAACTTGAGGATAAAATGACCCATTAAAAAAATCTAGATGTTACCTTAGGGAATAGTAAAAGGTTCATTGTTCATCTTTTCATAATTTATATGTTTCACAAGATTGATTTCATGAGATAGTTACATAATCATAACAATAATATTTTTCATTTTAGTTCAAATTTCATTTAGTTTCTCGAAAGGAAAATAATTTAATATTCTTCCACATTTATTATTAGCATGATTCCTCCCAATTCCATACATTGACTGCAACCATAATCACAGTATAAACATAATGACAGAATAATGATATAGAGAAGTTGTATAATCATGATAATATTTCCTAATATTTCCTAAATCTGGACACCTTTTTATCAACCTATAAAATATTTAGGATCATCATTTATCACATTCATTTCATCACAGTAGTTTTTAATTTCTATCAAAAAATTCTTTATTATCTAATATACATAGGTAATCATAACACGCTATGATACCAATTGAGGATACCTGAGAAAATCATACAAACATATTCCATCATTATATATGAGAACATAAAATATTACATAATAATTAATACTTAATAATAAAAATTGGTTAGTGTATTTGAAGAGAGGATATGTAATAAATTTCTTTTAAAAAATTTCTTTAAAATACACCAGAAAATTATTATATTATAGAGACCTACTTATAAATTAATAATATAACACCTCTCTTCAAAACATGTGTAAATATGTGAATATAAGGAAGAGTGAGCTGCGATGCTTAGTGGGGGTAAATGTAGTCAGTGGGGTGTTGATGGAACACTAATATGGGGAGTAAATCCTTGGTTATATAAATATTTTAAGAATTATTTTATTATCAATTCATCTATCTAGTTTTATTTATTCTGGATCCAATCCATCTTCTATCTCAAATTCATACCAAAATAATTTAGTAAATTAAAGTTTAAGAAGAAAAAGATTTTTACAAGGTTCAGTTACAATATATACTCCTTTCCTTAATTAGTTATGCACCTTAATCAAGGATTATAAACTATAATAAAATATCAAAGTTACCATTGGAAGCTGTTTTACACTTTATAACTAGATCACAATATAGCTAATATTATCTTAGACTGAGTTTCACTAAAAACTTTCTTGAATCTCATAAAACATTTCATTCTAGTTTCCCAATAGACCTCATTAATAGCTTCCCACTGTAGACACTAACAAACACAATAGTATTCTTACATACCCTGAGTCTCACATGTTCTATAGAGTCCCATAATATATATGAATATATTTATTTGTATATCCCTTTTGGATATAGATATTCTTCTCGTTATAGGATACATTTTCATCAATAAAACTAATCTACTTGAACTCATAATTTAGTCATTAGCTACCAATATATCTTCACAAAACATTGTATTAAACTCTATATACACCTTCTGTTCATCCTCATGTCTCACAAACAAATCATCTAACCAAGATTTCTCATTTGTTGTGATCATGTGTTCTTCTATATCTTCAAAATCATTAATGACTTCTACCCCAAATAATTTCATGGGATCTTTTTCTTCTTAAAACATCATCACTATCAAACTTATCTCGGAGTGATGGTCATCATCATATTCCTCTTATTCTTCACTACAAAATCTATTATATTCTAAATTTTCTAATTCAAGATATTCTATTCTCTCATATCCTCAAAACACATATGTGACACAACTACAATGAATACTTTTCTATTTTCTTCTCAGTGGTCTTCTCATAAACATACGTGTATAGACAACAAAATTAATTGCACATTTCATTTTTAATATTAAATAAATGGAACATCCATTGAAAAAAGTATATACCTTTCAAAATCACTATAATAAAATGTATCATTATGGTTCAATGGATTCTTATTATTTTTTTATCATGTAGTATTCCAAAAATACCCTTATTGAATGTTTATTCATTTTTAAACTCATTCCAAAGGATCATAATTATATATTATAAGTAGATACAACATTAACTTCTTAAAAATATCTCCTCTTGAATCTAATTTTCCATCATTAATTGTTTAAAAATATCAAAATTAAATTAAATATGTGACATAAATCTCTTATTCATTTAAATATTTCTAAATTTTGAATTCTTCTCAGTTATCAAGTCCTGGGAATATAACCAAATTTCAATATCATTTTATTATAAACTCTTGAATAACCATGAATCAAAATAAAAGAGGTTATGATGCATAGAATATCATGGTTTGAAGGAACGTAATCTGCATTATTCATGAAAACATTATCATTTTTTTTAACAAATACATGTTGTGGGTATATTCATTCTTTCCTCATAAATATTAGATTAGGTAATTTATTCTATAATAATTCTGATGTTATGAACTAAAATATAGAATAAATGAATTGAATGATTTTTATTTTCCTTAGAATTAAATATTATTTAAAACTAGTCATTTATTTTTTATTTTTTATTCACATTTAATAGATAAAAATAATCATCTCTTTATTCTCAATATTTTATCAAATACCAATATAGCTTTTCTACATGATTATCCCATGATCAAACAACACATGAATCAACCAAAATGATTTTATTTTTATCACATTTAAAATGTAGAAACATGATTTCTAATAAAAAAAACAGAAAATTTTCACTGATTGTTTATGTATTACATTAGGTTCTTTAAATAATTACAATTAGAAAGGGTTACATTTATATACTTTTTTTTATTGTAATAAGTATTATGTTTAGTTCCAAAAGTCACACACAATTTCCTTTCCCTTTTTTCTATCTCAACCTAAATTATTATGTTTTAGAAAAGTATCATCGTGGTCTCAAATAATTACATTAATTTCTTAAAATCAGGAATTATGTTGTGGTTAAAATCTTATGATCATTCCTTTGTTAATTTTTAGCTGACTTCAAAGTCTTCTGAGGAAGTCATATAGTCGACAAAGGCTTATGGTTGATGTTCTCATCCGATAAAACTCATTTCTTTTTTATCAACTCAACGGAATAGGTTCAGCACTTGAATTATAACTCTTTGAGTGAAGTATAATAATCAACATTAATTATATTATGTCAACGACATAGAATATTTTTCTTAAATTATAAAAGAAAAATTTATATGATAAACATCAAAATGAGTTCTAATTTCATCCATAGATTCTCCAACCTCTTCATTTCATCTCAAAACTTCTTCAAATGAATATTTGATTTATTAAAATAATTTTAAAATCCTTCCTTAATATTGATAAGCTATTGAAACATATAAAATACTCAAATGATAGTATTTTAGTGTATATTTCTCTAACAGATCATCTGAAACCCTTCCTTATTCAATCCGAATACATCTTTAATCACTTAAACCTTAAAAAAATTATTTTATAAAATTATTTTTTGTATCAAAAAATTTGTAGTATTCCCTATATGGGTTATCCTCATTTAGGTAACTTTTACACTCTCCAGAAAATTTCTAGTCATATATCTTTAGCGTGTAACATCTTTTCGTCAACTTGTTGAAGAAAAGTATCATTCACCTTTATAACAAGTCATATACTTTAAGAACCAATAAATAATCATCTAATTTTGTAGGTGTTATCCATTTATATTTATCTAACTATTTATTAAATGGTATCCATATCTTTATTCTTATTTACCCAGAGTTTTTATGCAATATCTCTTCTTCATACATTGGGAAAAAACATCAAATCATCACCAAACTCGTCACATTTTCATGATATAGTTGAAAAATACAATGATAGTATGTGACAACGAATCAAATAATTAACTAAAAGGATCTTCAATATCTCATCATATATTTTTTATCAATTCCACGTTAACACTAATAGTCAATGGCATTCATCTCTCCCTAATTTTTATTGAATACAATGGGGTAGAAATTATTTTCCCCTAAATTGAATGTTCACATTATTCACCCTCTGAATTTCACTATGGGAATTTGGTAGTACTTCATCAACATTCATCATTTTATCCCCAAAGAATGTATGATACCACTTAAGAGAAGATTACAATTTAAGGATGACATTTTCTAAGATTTAAACTGATACCAATTTAAATACATGATGTGGCTCTTCATCAACACAAATTTATTCTCCTTTTTATGATACCACTGAGTGGGTTTAACCAATTTGTCTCCTCTACATATTCTTTTTATTCCTCATTTGAGAAATACAATCATAATCTATATGATAGGAGGATATCAATAATAATAATTTCACAATAGATTAAAGTGATTGTTGGAATTTTCTAACTAAATAGTATTGTCTTAAATAAACATTTAATCACATTTCACTAAGAAATATTCCATAATCAAATCATCCTAAGTCTAAAAATAATTACCCTTTGTAGAAAATATACATGAATATTTGATACAAAAATATTTTCTATATTATTACATGTTACAATATTGTTGTTTTTATCCTATATATGTGAATCACATACTAATTTTCATTAAAATTATGGAACTTTCACTCAAATGAGAAAATATATCAAAAGAATTAATGTAATAGACCATACCCATTTTTTTATATAACCAATATCCCTTTATAAAAAAATCATGAAAATTGAGAAACATGGTTATGAGAGTGGAAATCATACCTCAAAATTCATTTCTCTTCTAATATGTACAAAATTAAAGAATGAATACAAATTCATAATTATCCAGAAGATGAGTATATTTTCCTAGATCCTCATATATGTATAATACTCAACAACATTTCATGTCCATACAGAAACAATGAAACTTCTATAGATAGATCAAAAGATACAGTGTATTTTTCAATTAATTATTAGCGATAGAACGATTGTTGATTTAGAATTCACATCCCAAAAAATTTATATTTTATTTTCATCTTTATTACATACTTATATATCTATATTTTTTTAATCTTTGGGTAACATGGTGTTCTCTAAATAATTAATATTCTTCTTAGTGGTAATTATTTTCATTAATTAATAAAATATATCATTTTCTATATTTTCATATTTCTCAAGATTTCTAGTAAACTTTAACTGATGTAGATATATGATGAGATAACCTTTATGAAAATTACTAAAATTTTTATTTAGTGTGAATACCATCATTGAAATAATAATTTTTGACATGAAGCTCAGATGTGATTTTTTTTGTTTTCATCTATATAGGAAAAATATTCATGTATCTAAATTCCACGTCTCTTTCCCTGTTTAAAATCCTATACACCGAGGAATTATCCTTAGATTTTACCTTATTGGGTAGTCTATCATCTTATTTATAATTAGTTTCAACTAAAAATTCAATCCTTGGATCTATCTCCAGAATGGATTCCTCTATTACCATAATATTCCTCAATTTGTCCATGTCATTTGTGGATACTTTGAAATTTTCCAATGTGTGTCCTCTTAAATCATAATAGAATCACTTATTTCCTATAGTTTTTACATCATGATTTCTATTGATCAATTCTTTCTAGGATGAATTATTTTTCATGAATTTTGAACCCATGGTAGAAATGATTTCTTTCATGACTTGATTCTCAGTTTATGGTGGTTTTCTTTTCTCATCAATAAATTTTGGGTACCATACAATATTGAAAAAAAAATATTATTATTTTGAATATTAATATTTTAAATATTATGGAAAACATTAAATTATTCAAATATATTTCTCTAATAATGATTATTTATTTTCAAGGAGGTATCAATCTAAGCACAAACTGGTTTTCTGTTTTATATAATTTTTCTCTCTATATCAATATTCCTTCTCTAGATATCATATGTTGAAAAATTATTCCATCAGCCATTTTTCATATTCTCAACCTATAGCTTCACCATCTTTGTCTCAAAAATATTCTTCTTTTTATTTTAGGCTCAATTTATCTAGATATAGAACATTTTTCTCTTTTAAAATTTTCACCAACCATATGATGTTGATTGACAGACCTACATTTCAGAGACTAACTTACCACCACCCTTGAACCAATCATGGGTTTCCCATCTATTTAAATCTTATGATTTTTTATAGAATTTATCATTTTCTAAAATATTAAGAAGATCCTAATTTTGTGCAATCCACATTATATGTATAGTGGATTTTATTTTTCCATGAGATGTTGGTGGATAGATCGATCAATGATCTCAATATATTTGAGCCAACATTATGATCCTCTTTTTATGGATGAATCACTTCCAAATTTTGTGTGGTAGGAACTCCCTTCTTTGTTATTTAGCATGGTAAGGCCTATTTTGATTCTAGATCAGTTAGTTTTACTCACATATCTAGAAATTACTTTTGGGGTTGAGCTGCTCATATTCTATTGATATCAACATGAATTTCCAATAACTCTTTAAAATTTATTTCTCTAAAATAGAACCTTTTAATTCTTCATAAATTGAAGAAAATATTCCATTTTAATTTGATACTAATTCTTCCATAGCTCTTACAAGAATTGTGTGAGTAAAATATCTTCCATTATTTATTGAATGATTTCTCTATAGAAAAAAACAAATTTTTCTGGTTTGTATTTTTCAAAATAAAATCTCCTTGAAAAAACCAAGTATATACGAAATACATTCATGAAGAAATTTCATCAGATAAACACCAACATTAGAGTATAAATATTAAATTTTTATGACCGTATAACACTCTCTACAACTGGAATGTGATCCACTAGAGATATAAGACACATCATATTTAATTGAAAAACACATACCACACCAATTACCTTTAACTAATGGTATTTCCACTTGTTAATTTATAATATTTCTATCCATTTTTACCCTTTCATAATTTTTTTTTTTGATTTTGAAGAGACATCCACATATGATTTAATATATACAGGGGAAGAATTATTGATATGAGGATTTTCTTAATCAATCTAAAATCCACATAACATATAGATATTTTTAAGGGGATCAATTATTTTCTCCTATACCACTTGTAGTGCCAATGGGAATAGTGAACATCTGATAGGGGGTAGAATCAATTAGGCACATCAATATTTTATAAATTATTTTCTTTTCAACTCAACCTTCTAAAATCATTCATTTTCAATCCACTAGTTCTTATGTGTCATATAATTACCTGAATAAGACATTAAACAAAATTACAAGAAAATAATGATTTTTAAACGGTTTGGTACAATGACCTACTTGTTTACTTGACAGGTGATACACCCTATTCAAGGATTCCCCTCTATAACCAAACATCACTATTATAAGTGGAGTGTGATTATCACACCATAACCAGATCACGACCACACTAATCTTATCTCATCCAAAGTATCCACTACCAGTTTTATGAGTAATAAAGGACTTTTTATATTAAATTCCCATTTTATTAATTCAATAACATCCCTCTATGGTCACTAAGACTAATATTGGTATTCTATTATAACCTGATTCTCACGCATTTTACCAATTCCCACTATATATATGAAAGAGTTTTCATTATATATCCCTTTTGGAAGTAGATGAATAGCTCTAGAGAGGGTGAAATAGAATAAAAAAACTTATATACTTTAACTCACATAATATGTTCTAACTACAAATAGATCAAAAATAATATCGTATACAACTTGGTCTCCACCTGCAGTATTACCTCACAAATATTCAATGGATATGATCCCTTACCTTTATCAATCATGATCATTTATGACCATGTATATCTTGTAGCTCTGTAGAAAAAATTTCAACCAAGAATATCATAAGATATTTTTATTCTCAAAACATTTTAAATATCAAACTAGTCTTATAATGATGGACTTATTCTTCATTTTATTCTTTACAATGGTACGTAACATATTACTATTGCTTTTTTGAGAGATTCTATTCTCTAGAATTAGCAATAGACATACATGCTATATAATAAAAACTAATTTTATCTTTTCTTATTCTTATTATTATCAATAACACATGTGTATAGTAAGCCAAATTATTTAAAAAATTCATTTTAAGTGTTCCAAAATTGAAAACATATTAAGAAAAGTATCCTCCAGGAAAAAGCATATTACAAAAATACTCTATATAGGTCCCATGGATTTAATGGAACTTTATTTTTTATTAAGGGGTATTAAAAAAATACCCATATTAAATTATTCTTCTTTTTGAAACACTAACCAAAATATCCTCACAAGATTTCATCATTAGGTACATATTTATCTTCCTCATGATATCTCCACATAAATCCACTAATCACTGTAAAAAACTATAAAATATCTATAGTAAATAAAATATGAAACATGGTGCTCATATTCTCTTCTCTATTCAAGAAATCTAGACATATTATCATCTCTCAAAACATCAGATAATTCACAGACATCAATCTAAACTGCTCATGAACACTTGAAATTTTGTGGATCAAAATATCATAGGTTATGATATAAAAAATCATAATATTCAATGGAACTTCATTTGAATTATTCTCGAAACCCGTATAATTTACCTTTGTTATTGAATAAATTCATGTATTAGTGATCCTAATTCAATATTACTCAATGAAATATCTAATTTGAGATTATTTATGCATCAGGATAGTCCCAACTTCATTTTATAGCAGAAACAATGACCATTTTTTTTCCTGGGAATTTCATAATTCCATACACTCCATTTTTTTTATTTTCATTCATTTTTCCATTACATAGATTAAGATAAAAAATATTCATAATAATGATTATATCACACACTAATATCTGTGTTCATGATAATTATTTCATGATTAAAAAATTAACAAATCATCCATGTTTATTTTATCTTCATTTGATTAAAAATATACAAACTCGATTCATCCTATAGTAGAAACATAAACTTTTACCTCATTATTTAGAAAATTTGATAAGGTATTAAAATGATAGACCTTATTTGAGAATATAATCAGAGGCATACAATTAGTGAAAAAAATATCATATCTAGCTTTATAGGTCTTACACTCTTACCTTTAAAATTTTTATACATCAGCCTAAGGTATTACATTCTAGAAAAGTCATAAGATATGATCAAAGAGTGAAAAAAATTCATATGATCAGAACATATTATATAGTAGAAATTTTACCATCGGGAATTTATCAATTTTTACCTAAATTTAATGTATTATGATCCAATCATATAGTCTTTAATGTCTTTAGATCTGTAGATTCATATGATGATGTTCAGAGCCTTATGATTACCTCAAAATATTATACTAGGATCATGAAGTATTATGATTGGTTTGAATTCTTATCATCACCAGGAAAATTAATATTATCAGTACTTTACTATCTTCACATGAACTTCAAAAAGAAAATTTCTCTTATCATATTCAAAAAAAACTTTCTATTTCATTCATTGATTCTCTAACTTCTTAAAAATACATCATAAATTATTCAAATGATTGTATGAATTATTAAAATAATTCCCAACTCCTTCTAATTCTGTTAAAAGAGATTTTACAATATAAATTACTAAAATGAGAGTATATTAGGGAATATTTATCCTCTATCTCAGGGTCAAATACTCTTCAATCAATCTTTACCCATCTATGATCACTTTATCCTTTATCTAATAATTGTATAACATTAATTTTTATATAATTCATTCTTTATTCATCCACATATGGGTTATCCTATATCATATTTCTTTTCCACAAACAAGAATATGTCAATATAGATATCTATATATAGTATTAGTTTTTCCTAAACCAATAAATACAATTCTCATTCACCTTTGTCACTTTTAATATACTTAACGACCAACACAATAATAAATTTATGTAATAGGTTATAACCACTTGGATCTGTCTATATTGATATTAATGGAAGAAATTTTTTTGTTAACCATTAAAAATAGAGTATGGTAAACATATATTATTCATACAATAGTTTGATACTTTAATCCATCTCCCAAATCAGCAACATTGTGTGGTGAAATTGGAAATGATAGTAAGAATATGTGATAAAATACACAATAATAAATCCAATGTCACTCCAAAAAATATATGAGAGATCAATATATGATTATATTATAGAATAGGATAACCATAGTAATATTAGAGTATTATCATACCAAGAAATGGTCATACCTAATTATTCATAAATCATAAATCATGATTCATGGGATAAAGATTTAACATTTCAAAAATCAAAATTTCTAGTAACAAGGAATAATCATTAATTAATAATGATTAATGAGAGTATATCATAAACATAAGGACATTTCATAAGAATTTTCTAACAATCATAATAAAATAAAATCATTTTATTAGTAAAGGATCACTACTGAGACCACCATCACCTAGTGGACAAAGTCCCATAATAGAATAAGATCAATTCTGAACCACTTTTCATTCATGGAATGGGATTTCTCTGAATCCTCTTTCATGTTATCTCATCAGATAAAAATCAGTACCCAATGAATTTGGGGGATAAAAAATTATGGTTTCACCCATCACATTATAATAACTATACATATGTGTGCCAAAAGACCTTAAAAATATTCATAATTTTATCACATCATTATTAGAAAATGGGAATGAAATGGGTTCCTTGAAATAATACTTAAAAATATCATTATAATAAGACATATGGGGAAATGAATCATATGGTATCATAATATCATTTCAGGAATGAAGCATAATAATCCATAAAATATGTCAACATAGACGAAACATCTCTTTTTTAAAATCATTTAAAATATGCTTTTAAAATCAAGATAAGCTATCATTTTCTAAATGGTAACTTCTAAAAACCTAAATTCCACAAACATTGAGAAAAAATTATTTAATTTTATAATAACCAAGGAAAAATTTAAATTATAGTTAGACTATTTTAATGATCATGATAGTATGAAAATATTATCATGCAATTTGTATTAAAATAATTATTCCATTCACACATTTTTTAAAATTCCAAAAATATCATGTTTAAAAAAACTATAAAATTCACTTTTAAAAAATTTTAGAATAAAGTAAAATATTTTTTAAAATGGAATTAAATAAAATTTAGATCATTGAATTGAATATTATATAATAAAAATCATGAAAATAAGCATTATAGAAAAATATCCCCAACCAAATAAGAAATAATATCATCTTTGTTTAAAAATATTTCCTCGATCATTTTAGGTATTACAAAGAGGATAATAAAAATAAAACAATTAAAATATATATATAACTATATGAGAAAAATTATATATGGTTTTTTAAATTTTAGAATCATATAATTTCACTCATTGTAAGTCTAACACACCCAATCCCAAAAAAACTAATGAGAATCTAACATAAACCCTTACATGAGGTCCTAACACTCTCCATATGCCCTCTTAACAACATTTAAAATATAATATGATTTATTATAAATATATAATATGACTGTATTCATACTTATCAAACAATATATCATCCATTAATAATTTCCAATTACCCATTTATTTAAAATTCTTTATTAAAATCTGCAATCTTATGTTATCATTTTTTTCCCATGCATGTTATTATTTTAGGGTTCTAGTACATTCACCTTATTATTGGTTTCACAATTAAAATAATATGAATAATGTTATATGTATCATATTTATTAATTATATACACTTTTATAACAATTCAGAAAAGGTGGGGAAGAAAACTTAATATCATCAATTCATGGGGATAGTAGTATGTACTTAAATAGGACTAATATATTAATTTTCCAAAAAATATAAATAAACAATGGTAAATAATAATATATATTTTTAAAATTATAAAATCATAATAAATATCAAATATATTCATTGAATACATACCTATTACTATCCATTTGTAGAGGACGTGAAAAACTAATTACATTTTTTTGTACAGGTGGTAGTCCACACATACACACGAAAAAAATAATCATTTATCATATGAAGGATCAGGGGTGTAAGATTATTATACCATTAATATAAAAAAATTGTTCTAGTAAAAATATTGTTTCAATCAAGTTAATATTGTTATATAATAAAATGGGGAGTTTATGTATTAATGAAACTCAAAATTGATCAGAAAAGACAATAACCTCTTTTTTATGAAACCTCTATTGGATTACACTTTAAACGATATTTTTTTGTTATTAGAGAAAGAAAATAATATTTAAGAAGTTGGAAATAAAGTTAGGACGGTATTTTTTGTATTTTTTGGTCAATATGGCACAAACTTTTGTAGTATTGAGGTGAATATTACTTTCTTTTAAAATATATTGACTGGTACCCTTATAAACACATAAAACATTAAAATATTAATAAAGTAAAGTTGATGTTAAAGTTTCACTAAGGAAACCAAAATTTAAATATTAGATAAGGGTGGGTCTAGTTAAACTTAACACCTCACATTTATACATGAGTTATATATATTTTAGGTCATATATCTATGTTTAACCACCTATTAAACCTTTTAATCCTTAATTAAGTGAATATTTTTTACCATGGTAATATTAATTATGACTAAAAAATAAATTAAACACATTAAAAAATTTGAAACTCTGGAATATAAATAATAATAATATTTCACTCTGTTTAGTTTTTATAATTTTCATAAATTTATTTTTAAATAAACATTCTATGTGAAATGAAAACAGTTTTTCAAAAAAATCATTTTTATGTATTAAATTGAATTTAATGAAATTACATAATAAGTAAAAAATTTATGTATGTAATAATATTTAATTGAATATATTATCTTCATATTTTATTAAAATTAATCTGAAAGGATCCAACAGTCTAGTATACTTGGAAAACATGATTCAAAAATGAAAATCACATTATATTTGAAAATATAAAATAAAACACAAAATTCATTTTGAGAGAACCATTATTCACATAAGCATATCCATTAATCATAATACCCATCCTAAAACCATGGGGAAAGGAAACATTATGATATGGGTGAGAAATAATTCTTATTAATTGTGTGTGATCATTTTAATCTATCAAAAAATAAGACCTAATGAATATTGAAAGGTAAATAACTAAAACACATGTGATTTAATAATAAACTTGAACAAGATGAATAATATGGAAGTAATAAATGTTGATGAAAATAATTTCATATAAATAATCACATGATCATGAAACTTATCCATGGATATTCTAACTAATTGAATTATCATGTGGTTATAAATTATTAATCTCATAATGAGGGATTTGATGATTTTAGACATCATAACCATACCATAAAGGTTTCATTCCATGACCTATTACATATATGGGTAAGGTATCATCCATATACAAAAGCTACTTTGTCTCAAGAGACCTACATATGCATAGAGTGGCAATAGTAGGCCCCACCCATCACCCACTCAGTCCAATTAATTCCATATATGAAAGGGGGAAAACAAAAATCAAATTTAACATTCATATTAAAAAATATCATATGATATGTTAATAATTACCCCCAATTAATAAACATATTCATAAACAATATAGAGTCATATGGGGAATTCTATGAAAATTGTACATCCCAATCAAAATAGTCATTAAAAATCTAAAATAATAATAATGATCATATAATTAATGCATATTCCCCATGAAAAATAATGAAAAATGGGGGTTTTTTGTTGATGAATATAAATCCAATAAAAATTACACTATAAACATTCTTGTGTAAAATTTAAATTTCACATTAAAAATAACTTTCATACACTAAAATATTCCAAAAAAAATATGGAATTTTTTGATCTAAAATAAAATTTTAATATTTTAAATTAATATTAAAAATAGATATTATTTATGACTCTAGTATACTCTATCGATGTCGTATATGTGAGAAAAAAATTCTTTTAACATTTTTGTAAAAAGGATAAAAAATACATCATTTGAAAAATGTCAAGGTGATTCCTTTCAATTAATTTTGTAAAAATCAATAATTGAGTAAAAAATTATTTTATAAAAATAATGAATATTATAAAAATTGAAAATATTTTATTTTCAAAACATGGATTGTATGTCAAAATATTTTTACAAAAGATTTAAATAAAATCTTTAATTCATAAAAATATTTTACACATTAATTTAGTAGAAAAGATAGAGAACTGTTTTTAATAATTTAAAATATCCTGAATGTCCATATTAGCCTAAATTAAATTGTGTTTAAGATAAAAATATCAAACAAATCCCCCAAGTGAGTCCTGAACAAAAACAATCTCGAATAATTATATGAGTCTTAAATAAACCATTACGACTTTAATAAATTTTCAATCATGAGACCCATGAAATCAATAATTTTAAATGTTACTTTAAATACCATAAAGATAAATTGAATCATGATATGAAAAATAAAAGTGTAAATATATACACCACACCCAAGAAATACACTATAAATATGGTAGAAGTCTCGTGGATGTAAAAGTGAGAAAAGAAACACTTACCACTTTGGTAAACACAAAATCTTAATCCCCTTTAAAGAAATATACATAGATGTGTATGTATATCCAATATTCTTCTTTAGAATATTAATAAAATATAATCAGTTATATTATATACAACAAATAAAATAAACAAGTGGTGGATATGGAATATGTCCCACAGAAATAATAGTGAGATGAAAATCCCTTACCCTAGGTCTAATTTTCATTGGACATGTCCAAACCACCTCTATTATGATTATATATTAATTATAAATAAATTAAAAATCATTATGTAATATTTCATACCATATATTATTATATTATAACATTTTATCGCCCATTTGTTAATTTTTATTTATTAAAAACATAATTACGGGTGATAACTTCTTCCTTTTCCACATATGTTTTGGGTTAGTAGTTTTTTTCATTTTTCTTTGATAATGGATTCATAATATAATGGATGGTAAAAATTATTGAAATATAATATATATTAATTATATAGGTATTTATAGTAATCCATAAATCTTATAAATAGATAAATGAGTTATATAGTTCTTGGAGATGGTTGGATGTACATATACATGAACGATGTTTTCATTTTTTGATCGATGGAATGAAATAAAGTTAAATATTATTGATCTTTTACATATTAGTGATTATATCATATATATCATATATGTTCATTAAATACATATTTCTTACCATTTATGTCCAAATTAATAATAAAAATGTATCACATTGATATGTGGAGGCGGTAAACCACATGTGTACACGAGCAAAACTATAATTATCCTTAAAATTGAAAGGTAATAAGGTGGATGTTATATTAAAATTAAAGATGATTAATTTAATTTAAAATATAATATTTATGAATTAGATAAATCATTATATCTATAAATGATAGGAGGTGATGGAAAATAAATTACACTGGTTCCTAAGGCAGTAGTATATCATACAAATGATTAACTGTTTCATTTTCCATTTAAGGGAAAATGAGATGGATATAGGTAATGAAATAATCATATTAACATCATATTTTATGTGAGATAAATCTTTTATTATTTTATAATGTATTATAGATATTTTAATGAGTTAAGGAATAAATAAAATGAAGACTCATGGTTAAAAACTATACCTCTTCTTCTGATAAACTCTTTAGGTTTATACCAAAAGTCTTCTAAGATTTTATTTTTTATAAAAATTAATATCGGTTCTATGATATATTTAATGAAGATATTTTGATATTTATTGGCAAAACTAATAGAATTATTAAGTGTAAATAGGTGTGTTGAGTGGGTGAACATTTATCTGTGGGCGAAAGGAAACCCTGGGAATTAAAAGAAAACTAAATTATACCCACACTTTTCACATACCAAATGAATAAAAATGGATTATTATGAAACCATCGATGATATATGGTTTCTATATGGACATGAAATTGTAATTATAAAAATTATTATCTCATCATAAACCATATATTCAATGTTTAACCCCAAATAAACATGTTTAAACCATAAAAACATTAATTTTTTCTGTTTTTAATAATAATTAATCCAAAAATATAATTTCGAAATATTATAAAAAAAAATTTGTGATTAAAAATATTTAATAATTTTAACTAAATGAAATTCAGATAAGTGGTGTAATTTAATTTAAAATTATACCCGTATAAATGACAAAAAAACTTTTTCAAAGTGATAATTTTCATAAGTATAGAATGATTTAATATGAAAATTCCATATGGAATTTGTTATAGAAAGTGAAATTGTATTTATTATAATATATTTTAAATAATTTACCTTTTAAAAAATATTAAATAATGATTTAACTTCTACATTATTTAGTGTAAAAGGCAGTCTTCAATAAAAAGTAATATTGTAAACTATTTATCAGAAAATTAATATTTTAGGAGACTTATACTAAATTCAATATAAGATAATACTCACATTATGATTTAAAAAATTAAGTTCAATTTTTCAAATACATTTTCTAATGGTTGAAAAATTAAATTTTTATATATGTGTGAAAATTACAATGAAACCTCAATTTACAAAATTATAGTTTTTTAGAAAACATTTTCCAATTCTTTAAAATGACAGTTATTTTATTTCTATTTTATATATTAATATAGAATTTATTTTATTCAAGTGTAAACCATGTAATTTTCATAATTTAATTAGTCATATTTATACCATCTAATTTAATTGCAATGTTATAACAGTCATATTTAAGTCATATATTTTGATTCTCATTTAAGTATTATGTTTCATGTTATATGCGCTAAAAAAATTTCCACTTTTAAAATAATTGTTTTCATGTACCTCATGATTTAGAAGATATTAAATTTATTTTAGAAAATATAATTTAATATATTAGGGTGTTACATTCTCCCCACATTCAATAAATTGTGTCCTCACAATTTGAATTTGTACATGGAAATCAGGGTTTTGAAACTTTAAAATTCCATTATTGAAATCCCACATCATAAAAAGGGTTAACAAAAAATTATCTTGATATGAGTGAAATATAATTATGAATTTTAATTAGAATTAAACATAACTAGTTATCCAGGTATAAGGACAGTACTGAGAATTAGAAATATAGACCTGGAAAATGGTTAAATAATTATGGAGATATATAGATATCATTGATCAAAAGAAGTTGAATATTACAAAGAATGTTAATGACCACAATTCCATTAATAAATGATGATTTAATTGAACATTTAATCATAGTATATGATGGTAATAAGGATACTTTTTTGTGTCAATATTCTTTTCCTAATGTTGATGAATTAATTTACAATCTATGAATATATGAAAATATACTTATTTGATATCATTATATTTCATAATCACAATTTAATAATTTAGTTATACGTCAATCAGTTCCCGCTCCATCCCTTGATCTAGTAAATGAATATACAAAATGATATTTTCTAACTTAAACCCTAAATATTATGTTTAACGGATGTTAAGATCCATAAACGAGTGAACAGTTTTTTGTCTATTTCTAAATATTTACAAAACCTATAATTATTAACCAATTTAATATAATAAATTAATGTTTAAACCTCAATAGTAACACCTAATGTTCAATTTAATATTTTTTCTTGAATATTTTTTAAGTCAAAACAATTCTAGATTTACTAGGATATCACGTAGTCCAGTGGTATAAACTACACCCTTATAACCCTTTTATTGTGGGGTTAAGCCCCACTGTCTCTCTAGATGCAATGAGTTGTCACCTGAAATCTGAGATGTCATTTTTCTAAAATAGTATTTATATGATTCATATAATGTTATTAAAAATATGACTAACATCCTCAAAACTAAAATTAATCATCATGTCACTACTCAACCACTAATGTTTTCTAGGAAACTTATTTTTTCACATAATAAAATAATCTTAATTTACTATTATTACTTTAATATAAATGATCTTATTAACCTTAATGGTTATCAAAATCATAAACTTATATCCATAAAATGTAAAATAATTATTCCTCAAATAACCTTATCACTAGAACAAAAGTTACAAATAAAATTAACATATACCTAAAACATATTTTAAAACTTAATAAATATCTCTATGATTCATACAACACATACAACTATAGAAGGGGTATATATGGATTTGAAATTATAATCAAACTTATGAATATTAAAATATTATGGTTCCATAAGTTATTAATCATAATACACTACATAGATACATTCTTGGAGCACACAATACATTTTAAAAAATAAAATACTATATATAATTTTCATAAGAACACCATTATTCCCTTTATTATATCCCTGTATATTAATCATAATATAGTTCCTAGAATCATGGGGAAATGAAAAGTAGTATAGGGTGAGATATAATTATCATTAAGTGAACGTGTATAGTGGAATTTATCATGTACAAATAAGCTGTAATAAATAATTAATGGAAAATTACTAAAACATATGTTATTTAATTAAGAAAAATGAAACATGAAGAATATAAATTTGAAATAAATAAAATATGATCTAAATAATGTCATATAAATAATAACATGAGACTAAAGAATAACCATGGACATTCTAACTAATCTAATAATCCAATATACATCAATGAATAATATCATAATGCAGGAATGTATAATGTCATATATCACACTATACTTTAATGTATTCATACCAATTAATCTTACATAAATTGGTAAGGTATCATTCAAATACCATATATATTTTTTCTAAAGATACCTACCAATTCATAAAGGGGTTATAATAGGCCTCATGCATCACATACTATGTATAATGAATTTATTATTTAAGGGGGTGGATCCTCATCATCATAAACATTCATATTGAATAACTATCATAATAAATTTTAATAATTACCCCAATCAATAAAAATAATCATAAACCATCTCGAGTAATATAGAGAATGGAATATAAATATTATATCCAAATCATACTGATTTTAAAAATTCGAGAAAACAATAATGATGGTATAAATACAATATATTCTCAAGGGATAATAATGGAAATTGGGATTTTCTATGTTTTATGAATATAAATAGCATAAAAATTCTAATAAAATTATTTTTGGGGAAAAATCAGTTTCACATTAACTATAACATTCAAAAAGTAAAAAATTATAGAATAATAGGAAAAATGATTTCTTTAAAAATATCAATATTAAATTGTAAATTAAAATTCAAAACAATGAGCAATTATGATGGTCTGTAACTCTATACATGTTTCATAAGTGGAAAACATTCTTTTTACATTGTTGTAAAAATGATAAAAAGTAACCAATTCCTAAAAAAATATGATGATTGCATTCAAAACACTTTATAAATAGTAAAACATGAATATAAATTTCATTATTAAATATTTAAAATAATTCTAAAACATTTCCAAATATATTTTTTAGAAATCATGGATATAGACGAAAATTAATTTTTGACAGAGGAGCGAAATAAAGTCATCTATTCATAAGAATATTTTCTCAATAATTTTAAGACAGAAAGAGAGAAAAATATTACATTCAAATGAAAATTTCAATAATAATAGTAGGATATGAACATATATTGGTTTTCATATATATAAATATTAATAAATTCTCCTAAAGGAGGATTAAAATTGCAAATCATAAATAATGATGATATTGTGAAATTAATCCTTAGCACATTGGAAACATCAGAATCATAATCCCCATGAAATAAATACCTTTGAATGTGAATTTAAAATAAAATTATGGTAAATATAATAAATATAAAATATATATAAGTGGTAGTATATAAACCATACATAATCAATAAGTGGGGAATATTTTATATGTATCACGGATGTAAAAGTGAGATGAGAAACCCTTACCACATTTGTATACTTTGAATCATAATCCCCATGAAAAAAAGTAACATATATGGATACATATATCGCATATTTTTCATAAAAAGGGACATGAACTAAATTCATTATAATCATACACACAAAAAAATAGAAAGAAGTATGGAATATGGCATATGCCACATGGAAATACATGTGAAATTAAAATCCATTACCATAGGTCTGATTTCCTTGATACGTATCTAAACATCCTATATAATTAGTATATATTTATTATATTATCTTTAAAAACCATAAACATAAATATTACATCATAATTTATTTTTTAAAAACTTTTTACCTCTTTTTATTAATAATTCATTATTTAAAACATTGTTCTTGTTGAAAACTACTTTGTTTTTTAACATTTGATTATGTTTGGTAGTTTCAGTCCATGTAAATTGATAACGGTTACATAATATCCAAAATTATATACATGATATAAATATCACATAAATTTATTTATTTATGTTCAATATATATAATTATTCATAATAATGTATAAATTTTATAGATAGAAATATTAGGTACTCCTTTTTATGGATACGGTAGGTCATACATATGCATGAATGTTTTTTTCAATGTTTTTTATTAATTGAAAGAAATTAAAATAATATTTCACATATATTGAATAAATATTATATCATATATATATATATATTAATGATATTTAGTAAGTCCCACTTTATTTTAATCCATTCCAAAGTAAAATGAGAAACATATCACTTTGCTATGTGGAGGCAGTAGTCCACCCGTACGCGTGAGGAACGTTATCATTTTCTAATATATTCAAAGGTAAGAAATGAGATGTTATATTATAATTAAATATTTTTAATTATTTCCTAAATAAAATATATAAACCTTAAATACATAATTATATCCATCCCTATAAGTTGGTGATTGAAAAAAAATTACATCAGTTTGAGATGTGGTAGATTGTCACACACATGATATACGTTTTTGTTTCCCATTTTATGAAATAGGAGATGGTTATAGGTCCTTAAATTAACATAACAACATGTTAGTATATTTAATATACATTTTGTATTATTTATTCATAGTTTATAGAAATTTTAAGGACAGAATGGAATAAATAAAATAAAGACACGTGGTTAACAATTATAGGTCTTCCACTGATAACCCCTTCAGGTTTATACCTAAAGCCTTCCAAGATAGTTTTTTTATAAAGAAGTACACTAGGTCTTGGGAATATATTTAATAAATTTATTTTGGTAGTTATATTCCAAAAAATGGATTTTGAAGTGTTGTGAGGAGAGGAGGGGGGATTCCATTTATAAGTTAGGGGAAGGACACACAAAAAATTTTTAAATAAATAATTTGTACCAAGGTTTTAAACATACCAGAATAGTCAAAAATGGATCATTCTCAACCCTTTTATTATATAGGTTTAAATATGGTGATAAAATTAGTTTTTTTCATGTTTTTATGTAATTTTAACCCTTATCATCTTAATTAATCCCCTCAGTAAACACGAATTAACTTCAACTGTGGTAATAAATTTTTACTATTTCTACTGTTCAATATGACCAAAAATTATATTTCACTTCTTATATGAAATAATTTATTCTAATTAAAAATAGTGAATTCATTTTACCCAATTTGACTTATATAAGTGGGAAAAAATTAAAATTAAACACCCATATGTGGTGAAAATGTGGTTTTCAAAAAAAAATTAAAAGTATAAAAATTTATAATATCAAAATTACAGATAAAACTAATTCCAATGAACTAAATTTTATTTATTATAATATTATTGAAATAATTTTACTTTCAAAAAAATTAAAATTAATATGTAACTTTTTCATTCTTTAAATAAAAACAGGGTTATAAATAAAAACTAGTATTTGTCATTATTCATCCAAAAAATAATATTGTCAAAAAATTATAAAAAAATCATTCAAATATAGTTTTATAATATGGATTAAAAAATTATGTTCATTTTATAAAATTAATTTTCTGAAATTTGAAAATTTTAATTGAAATTATATTCCCTAAAAACTATCAAACTACTTTTTATAAAAATGAATTTTTTTGAAAACATTTCTTTTTCTTGCAAATTATTATTTTTTTATTTCTAATATTTATGTGATAATTGAATTAATTTTATATATATGTAAAATATTTCAATTTTTTACCTTTTTTATTCATCTTTATACCTTCTAATTTAATATCTAGGATTTAATAGTTATATTGAAAAATTACTATTCATGGTTTGTTTAAGCTTGGTATTGCAAGTCGTATATGCTATCGAACATAATGTTCCTATTTTAAAATCTAGAGATCACATGTATAGTAATATATCAAGGAGACTAAATTTACTTTAAATAAATATAGTTTAAAAATATTATGTATTAAAAAATCAATTTATTAGAAAAAATAATTTTTCGTCAAATTTAATTATTTTCATTAATTAACAATTTATAACCAATTAATTCACTTTCTAAAGGTATAAGAAATAATTTTATCATACGTTTATGATATGAATTAATTTTCAAATAAATCATATGTTATATAAATAATTTTCATAGAAACATATAACAAATAAATTCATTATAATAAATAATATGCCCTGAGGGAATTAAAAATTAGTTTTGTACATTATATGTCATTTAAATACCATATAATGTGCTTAATTTTTAAATTTCAAATAATTATTTCCATAATTTCATGGTTTCATGCTTCCCTAACTATCAAACATATCAAATTTATTTAACATAAAATACATTCTAAAATCTCGAGGTCTTCCTGGAACCTTGCCAAAAAAAACTATAGAATGAATTCTAAATCTTGGAAAATCTATGGAAAAGACATCCAGGCACTACAATGCATTGATTTACCATATAATATTTAGTAAATTATGGGAGAAAAAGGTTACATTTGTCATTTTAAATCTAAATAATTCTTTTTAAACCATTAACTAAATCTATTTATTATTCTTATACCTATCTGGTTATTCTTTTTAAATAATTTATATTTTTGTATACTAAGGAAGGGGTTTCTATAAAACATAAATTTTTCATTCTATGTATTAGAAAATTCTAATTCCCTGTAATATTCTGGATGGTTTCTTCCCTTACTATTTTCATTCTATATATTTGATCTCAAATTCATCTTTAATGAGATAATAAATTTTTTATCTTCAATATATTGATTAATTATTTTATTCATGTTTTCCAGTAATTGGTCAACATCAATATTTCACTAATATTTGAGTGCACATTAATGTTCCCTTCATAAATTTTCTATATTTTAACCATCATTCCAATCATGTCACATATGTATCTTGGATAGTTTAATAGAAAACCCTTTCCCCAAATCTATAATATAGATAAAATATATTCTATTCCTTTGTAATCTATCCTCTTATGGTTTCAAAGATATGTATAACTAAAATCTCACAATATGATTTTGTCATATAACACTTGAGATTATACAATTCTACCATTACTGACATATGATAATCCATGGGAGTCCAGTTTTTACAGAAACCTACCTAGCTTGATTATATTGGTCTTGTAAAATATAAAATGTAATTATATTAAAAAATATCCAAATTCTTCCAATATATAATTTATGTGAAAAAATTTCATGAAAAGTCATAAAATCATCAGAATCCAAAATCCCAATAACAGGCATCATGGCATTATAGGTAGCCAACCAATACATTTCTTAATAGAGTATAAACCCCATGACTTGTGATTAGTCTTACCCAAATTCCTACCATCAGTATATCAATACTCATGAGATAACTCAATTCTAATTTAATCCAAACGTTAAATAGGTTTAAATCATAATTTATCTTTACTTTTTTTGTCTATAACCCACAAATATACCATAATCATGGTTGAATATAACTAAATATTATGTTATACTTTGAATTTAGCTCCTTATATAAAT
Source organism: Viscum album (assembly GCA_963277665.1). Classification (NCBI taxonomy): domain Eukaryota; kingdom Viridiplantae; phylum Streptophyta; class Magnoliopsida; order Santalales; family Viscaceae; genus Viscum; species Viscum album. The sequence goes on from OY728151.1 coordinate 1,425,452,891, forward strand.
TTTACAACATTTATAAGAGTTCTTTTCACACAAAAACTAAATCAATCATCAATTTATAACATATAAAATTCAAATACTGAATAATAAATGATAAAAAATAAATAATTAAATAATTCATAGATTTATACATGACATAAAAAATTTTGAACGTTTTTAAATTATTAAAAACACATCATAATTTAATATGATTTAAATTCTATAAATGAATAAATATAAATATTTAACATTTATTTCAATATGAAAACCCTCATATTATAAATTTACATGTCAATTAATATAAAAAAGGTTATATAAAAATTATTTTACTGTTATGAAAAATTATATAATATGATTCATTTTAATTAATCCCTAATCAAAACAATGGAAACTCTTTTGACATGGTTTTAGTAAATTTTTAAAAGAATACTTTAATATGAAAATTATTTATTAAAATTAATACATTTTTTTAAATCAATATATATATATATATCTTTATATTAGGACCTATTTTATAAATTATTCATAAATAAATAAATAATGTAAATCCACTTTAATACTATATCACCTGCAATAAAATATTTTTGGTATGGTTTAAATCCCCTTTCATATTTGGTGTGGGAAGTTTTTTATCTTATGTGACATTGTTTATAATGGGAATACTATAACAACACTAAATTCAGAATATTTTTTGACCAAATCCTTTGTAATTCATAATTCAAAACCATGAAATAATATTAAATGGATAAGTAGTGTTTTTTAAATGGAAATTGTACTTCAATACTAAAAATTATCATTTTACTAGTAATGAAACAAATATAGTTGTCATATCTATTATGCCCTATTATTCATGAAACTTATCCTTGATTTTTGTTTCACTATCTTGGGTGTTATATTATAACCATTATTAAATTATTATTGTATTTAGATTAAAATAATTCATGGTTATAAAAACTTTCAAGAACCATGACTGTTTCAAAAAATATTGTTATGGTTCAATAAAACCCTTTTTCTAATTTCATCATGTATCTAAAACATCAATCCAAGTAATATAGAAGATGCATTGATACCACTGTTTCGTTTTATATGGGGAAACATGAAAATATAGACATTTTAAAATTGATATTATGTTTGATAACATGTGATACATACAACACCTAATTATAACAAACTAGAATATGTTATTAAAAAACTATTAATAATTATATAATAAATACTAAAAGGGTAACACACTAAACATTTAGAGGTCATATAATTAATATTTGTTAATTTTGAAAAAAAATGTTATTTTTTTAAAAAATTATTTCTTATACTATTTAATTTATCTTAAAAGATAAAATTTTAAGTTTTAAACAATATTTTTTTAAAGAACCATTTTTTTAATTCCTCACAACAAAATTTACTTACTGTGAATTTTTGAGTTTTTTCATAAAAGGTAAATTTTTGGTCAAAAAATATTGTTGTCTTGAAAATTATTGTTTTTTTTATAATTATTTAGGATAATCATAAAATATTATAAAATATGAATAATATTGTGAAATTTCAAATATTTTTATGGTCTCATAATCCAATTTCTATTTTATTACAACTAAATTTAAATGAAATTAAAATTAAAAATTATATCATTATCTCTAATTAAGTGATTAAATGTGGAAATTGTGTTTCGGATTACAATGAAATACTCTTATATGTTATTTATTTTATATTAAATTAATTTTTTTATTAAAATAATATTCATTATAATTATATCTTACATATAAATTTAAATATTAATAACACAGTTTTTTGTCAACACTATTTTCACAAGATTTTGTGTGTTTATTTTAAAATTAACTATCAACAACAATAGAAATATTAAGTGTTAAGATGAATTTAAAACCTAAAATCATAGGTTTAAATTTATTTAAAAGTATCAAGTATTAATATTTTTCATTGATTTTAATTACAACGTTTATAAATTAATTACTAAGGAAAAAAGGTTAATTTGGTTAAAATGATAAAAGTAAAAAACTAAATCCTTAAATCAATCTTACCTTGTATATAAATGAATATATGGGAGTATCATTACCTTTATCTTATCCAAAACCACCTATTTTACACTTTTCAAAAATTTACTATTGAATAGTTTCTATAAAGTTTTATTAAATGATGTATGTTTCCAAATGATCACTTTTCATCTATTTTAAAAGGAAACCACATCAACCTATTTAGGTTACACGTCTCCTCTAAAATCCTCATTTAAATTATAAATATTTTATTCACCATTAATCCTTTTCTGTAGAAATAATATTGTAGTAACCTAATTGTTTTCTAAGGCCTCCACTTCCAAGGAGTTTTCCAATAGAAAACATAAAATTCTAACGTGATTGTTGCCTTCTCTTAGTATTTATTTTATTCTACTCCCTAATAAAATAAATTAAAACAAGGTTAATATAATTAAATTAAATTATTAAATTAATTAAATGTAATTAATTTAATTATATAATAAATATTCAGTCATTTCCATATATTAATATAGTAAAATAACATCAATCGTATGAACTTGTTAAATAACACCTCCATGAATCGATGTGGCTCATTAATCATGTGTACTTTAGAAATACTGCGTCTACAAAAAAAATTCATTTTTCATAACCACCAATCTTGGATGGTTATAATAATTATTTTAATGAATATATATATAATATATTAATTTTTCATTATTATTTAAATATTATAATAAAATTAGATAATAACATTCTCTTACTCATTCAATCATTATAACACACTTTTTTTTATGTCGTTTTACCACTTACGTGAGTGATGTTGTAATTTTCAGGTCCTGGTTTATTAATAGATGTTTTATTATGATAATATCATGTAATAATTACTTATTCAATATATAAAAATTATCTTGGAGTCATAATATTAAAATCTAAGTATGTTATTTATATGTCCCAATTTATTCATTAAATTCACCCAAAATGAGGTCAACTTGGATTTCATTGTCACACAGCACTACAAAAACCTGATTAAATGATATTTATTTTTTATAAATTGTTTGAAAACATATTTTCCAGTACCTATTATGATCTACTAATGATTAAATATGGGATAATGGTTATGAACAACAATATTAATACAAAACTAGCTTAAAACATTCATGCTTTTGGACACCTGATTTTGAACATTGATGATAACTAAAAAATAAAAAAGTATTAAATATTTATACATATATATATATATTATTTGATATATAAATTATTTGTGTTATAAAATATGTTATTAAGATAGTTATTTTTATGTACATGAGGTTAGATTGCATTCGATGAATCGAGATTAAAATTAAGGGTTTTTATGGATCACATCCTTCCGCTTGGTCATAATCACTTCTATTTATCAAAAACCATTTCAAGTAAGATAAAATATCACCTATGATAATTTTATTTAATATTTAAAAAATATTTTCTAGGGAAATCATGTCCCACACCAATTTAGTCTTCATTGATGAATCTAATATTTTGTGGTAATGAAATATTATTATGAGTAATTTGCATCCATTTTAATGGATTCTTCCCTCCATGTCATTGATTTTACTTCTTGAAAATATTATTAATTACCAAATATAAAATCCAATTTTTTCTATCTCAAATTAAACATATATTTAAATTTTTTTAACCAATGTTCTAATACCCTTTTTACGATATGGATTTTCAATAAAGTATTTTTCAAATATTTCAATGGTTTTTTCCTTTCAATTTTCATATATTTTTACCCAATGAATCGAATTTTGACATATGATTTATTGATTATCACGGTATATTAATTGTAATTTATTTTCAAATATATTAATTTAGATTATTTTTCAACATTTTCATAAAACAAAATTGGAATGTGACCTAAAAAATATACTTTTTAGATGATATTAAGAAACTTGTTTTAAGAAAAACATATTTTTTTGATTTCTCATTTATATTTTAAATATTATTCATTAATAAATTAAGGGTTTATAAATAACCTTGTATATTTTATTTGGGGTGATCATGTTTTTGGTATCAAATGATCATATTTTTTTATGTGATGCCATTTGGAAAATTTTTAAATCGGATTTTCTACCCCTAGATTATTTATGAAAAATTAATGATTTGAATTTAGTGTCCCTCATATATATCAATGATGATTTGTTGGGTTATATATCACCCTCAAATTCATTTTTTACTCACTTAATCATGTTTTACATTAAAACATTAATCTATATGTTATTCTAAATAGTTCAATTTCCATTATATAGCATTCAAACTCAATCATAATAATGTTTTTCCTGAAGATATGAATATGAATATGTCATATGTTATATTTAGAAGTGATTCTAGAGAATAATTGTTGTGGTGAAATGTTCATCGCTATTGTATAATAAGAATTTTATTTAACTAGTCTATAATACACTAAACCAATTCTTTCTTATTATATGAAACTATTTTTTTGAATGTATTAATTAAACAATAAAATTGATATATTATTTATGAATGACTATCTTGAGTCACTATATTTGTTATTAGAGGGTTGTTTTAGTTACTTTGTGGATTAGTTTAATGAATTTTAGTGAGAAATCAAGGAATGAGTTAATATTTTGGTGAACATCTTGATGTTTTTGTAAAGTAGATATTATATGGTTTCCTTAGAAAAAATATGCTAGTTTGAATACTAGGAATTAGATATAGTTAAGTCATAGATTCAACTAGGGTTAATCTTTCCAAAAATGGGTTTTTGAGTATGATTAGATCATTACCGATATGTTTTATGATCATTTACTAAGACTGAACACCTAAAAATATCCTCCTATTTTACATTCATTTGTTAATTCAAATTCAATTTATGAAAAAAGATAATGTATTTGAATATATATTTTAGATAACCTAAAAATTAAATTATCATGTATGTTATATATTGAATCATGGAGTTCATATGTTTGGATATGTGAAATATTTAAGAGTTCTTTATTATAATATCATACTTTTCCATCAATTTATTTACTAACATATATTCATAAACATTCCATTAATTTTTGTAATAGATGTAAAAAAAGGAGAACCAACTTAATAATAATTATGATGGATAATGTAAAGACAGTCTAAATACGCTTCCAAATGGGATTGAAGTTGGGGTAAAAATACTCATATAAATGATTTCAAAATTACCACATGCTTTAAATAATTAGTAGAATCATGTTGAGACTCCAAATACAATGAATATGGATATAATTTCTAGTTAATCATTTTTCAGTAGTGGTACCCCTCCTTTTGTGGTTTTAATAATCCACATATTGATAAGAAATGGAAAATATATTTTCAATCCTCTAGTTCCTAGAGCTAGATAATGTTTTTTGGATATATATCATTTAAAAGTAGAGGCTAATAAATGGTGAATTTCTATTAATAATACAACGAAAAAGATGGAAATATACTCTTTATAATTGGTTTCGTTCAAGAAATTATTCCTCATCAATCACTTTCCTAAGTCTCTTCACACAATGATTGTGTATTGACTCCTTGATCAAAAGTTAAAGTATGATGGATCCATTTTCAAATAATAAGAACACATCCTAAGAATCACAAGGTATTCTTTTAGTTATTACTCTCATTCTTAAAGAAGTATTGATAATATATTTATTGGATTAAAACCAAGTGTTCAAATTTAATTATCTATAAGATACATTCGAATCTACGATGAGATTGTCCAATATGCATTAATGGTGGATATGGAAATTAGTGACTATATTTATTTCAAGGGAAGGAATAGAATTATATAGTATCATAGTATCTCTAATTGTAATTCACATTTGGGAAATATGTTATAACTACCTATGTGTCAAAAATGTTGTAGAAATCACCTAATAAGTTTCCAAAATGGATATAAGAAGTATATTATGTGTTGTATCAATGGGAATATTGTAAAAAAACTATAGAAGTGTATTCAAGAGGCCTATCAACACAAATGAGTACAATAATTCTCCAAAAAAATCCACCAACACATCAATGCATTAAGTGAACAGTGTTTTGGAATTATACAAATAACTTCCCTAACCCTGGTGATATTGAAGAGAATATTCCCCCAAAATCCTCTTAAAACAAGAGATGATGGGAGATCATATGAAATAACAACTTATATAGTGGATCATGATAATTAAGTGGTTCATGGTGAAATAATTAGTTAATATAGATTGGACAATTAATTACTTGATTCTTATTCTTCAATTTATTTTATATGACATAAGTGTTCTTATTATTTTGATTTACCACATCAATCCATGTGTAATGAGCAGTCTATAAGAACTCTTGGTGGCATGATGATATCATCAAAGATATATAACTCTTCTCAGATATAAGTTTCTGTATATATACTCCGTAATTATTTATTTATCCTACCCTTGGTTGAATTTTATGAAATTTTATGTATGGATTGGTTAACCCTATATAGAGAGCTTGTTAGTATTCAAGATAAGGAGATCTAATTTTATGTCCCCAATAATCATGTTATCAAATACCAATGACATAATGATTATTTTCTCCTTTTAAAATAAAATTATATTATATGGGATATCATACCCATCAATTTTGGTCTCTTATCACAAATGTTCATTGTCGATGTTAAAATTAATTATATACATATTTTTTTGGGGTATACTGATGTATTTCAAGATAAAATAACCATATTTCCCCCATATCATGAGGTTTAGTTTTCAATCGAGCTCATAACAAGATCATTTGCTATCTCAAGGATTCCTTATTTGATGGTTCCCATTGAGTTGGAATAATTAATGAAGCAACAAAAAGGGAATATAGAAAAGGGATTTGTATTCATGAGAGTTTCACCATTGGGGGAAATAGTTCTTTTGTTAAAAATAAGAACGGATCAATGCACCTTTACATTCAAAATAATGAATGTAAAATCATCATGAACAATAAAATATATTGTTTTCCCTATATTGATGATCTGTATGATCTACTATGTGGAGCTCAATATTTCTTAAAAAATGACATTCAATCCATATATCATTAATTGTGCGTCAGAATAGAAGATATACCTAATGTGGATTTCTATACTAGTTATGTTCACTATAAATTTTTAGTTATGTTATTTGGGATTTAAAATTCTCTCGCTATCATTATGTGTTTTATTATTATAAACCTTAGAGGTTACCTTGAAAAATTTGTTGGAGTATTTATTGATTACATTATCATATATTCTAAATTTAAAGAATAACATGACAATTATTTGATATTTTTATAGGTGTCCTATGAAATGATAAATTGTATGCAATGTTAATCAAATTTTAATTTTTTTCCCTAAGAGTATCCTTATTAGGTCATCTTATCTCCATTAATGGAATATCTGTGGTTACAAAAAATTAGATGTAATATAAAAATGGATGAGAACTGACAATGTGGCTGAGATCCAAAAATTTTATATATTATATAAATACTATCATGATTTTGTGATAAATTATAATGATTATACAATCCACTAACCAGGTTGACATACAAGGGAGTGAAGTACCTCTGGTCAAAGGAATGTAAGGAAAACATAAGGGAGATTAAGAGAAGATATGTCCTTGTTCATGTGCTTTCAATGCCTTACAATGGAAAATGGTTTGAGATATATAGTTAATATTATTTGAATGGTTTAGGATTTTCTCATATAGATAATGTAATGGTATTTAATTATTAATCACAAAAATTAAAGACTCATGTAATGAAATTCTAAACTCATGTTTTAGTGTTGGTAGTATTGGTCTTTATATAGAAAATTTAGTGGCATTATCTCTCTGGGGTGAATTGTGATATTTATATTGACCATAAGATCCAAAATTATATATTCATATAAAAATTATTTGAACATGAACTAAATTATATGGTTAGAAAAAAATTATGGACTATGAATTCTATATAAATTACTGACCATAGAAGGTAAACAATATATGGGATTCTCTAAGTAGGAAGGATCGTTCAATATCATATATGTTGAGGGTTGAAAAAGATTCAATTTGCTTGAATTTATAACTAATAAATCTTGAAATCATAAGGGAAGGAGAATAAATATCATTTGTCATTGATTTATGAACCGTCCATTCATGAGATGGTTAAACAACCCTGTAAATATGATGAATTTCTATAGAATAAGGTATTAGGTATTCTAGATTCCAATCGTTATAAATATGGAGTTATAATGTTTTCAACCTGGATACGTGTCCCATCAAAACCATTACTGAAGAAAAGGTTTTTATAATTATCATAGCTCATATTTTCTATTCATAAAGGCTTTATGATGAGATATAGTGATCAAAAAAATATGTTCGGTTAAAATGAAGATGGAAATCAATAATTAAACACCTTGATTCTTGGCCTGTTTGAAAATAATGGATGAATGAAATAAATAAAAGGATATAGTGTAATAATTACCCATACCATTATAGAAATGCTAAACCTTTCCATGGATTTTATTATCGGAATCTATAAAAACTCTATGGGAAATAAATACCTATGGGTTTTAGTCTATTTCCTTATAAATTATGAACATTTTATCACCATCAAGTAATATTTATATCTTGAACAAACATCCATGGAATATTTAAGATATGTGGTTAGAATACCTGATCATACAAATTTCTATTATATCTGATAATTATCCATGGTTTTCCTCATGATTATGGAAAAGTATACATAAATTATATGAGATATTTTTGAGTGTTTCCTTTTTTATCACACTCTGATAGATTGTTAGTCTGCGAGGACTATCAAAACTCTACTGGATATATTGAGATCATTTTTTATGGAATTATAAGTATTTGGGGATAATTCATTCCCATCATAGAGTTATTATATAGAAAATGGTTCCATTCTATAATTCAAATGGATCCATATGAGTCGCTGTTTTAAAAGAGATGTAGGAATCTAACTTGTTGGGATGACGTTGGAGCGAGTAAGTTGATAGGTCCTACCATTTTACAATAAATGCAGGAGATGCTTCAAACATTTCAGCTGAATGTGAAAGTAAAAAAATCAATAGAATACCTAGGTAGATAAACGTCAATGTTATCTGTATATTGAAGATGAATATAGGGTATTCCTCAAGATATCTTCATAGAAAAAGGATATGAAATTTTGGAATAAAGGGCATCTTAGCCCTCAATACATCGGTCCTTTCGAGATACTTGATCTTATCGAGAAAGTATAATATCACAGAAAATATCCTTCTAAACTCCCCCAAGTACATGATTTATTCCATGTATTTATTTTTATAAATTGAATATGAGAACCAACACATGTACTGAATTTAGAATCCATATAACTATTTCATGATCTATCATGTGAGGAACAAATATAGTAAATTCCGGATCAAACAAATACGGTGTTATGGAACAAGAACACTCATAAGATCAATGTTAAGTAGAGGAATTTTATGCTTAAGAATGATACATGGGAAAATGAGAATTTACTGAGTGGAAATTACCCACTTTTATTTTCCTCTATGTAATTAAATTTCATAAATGAAATTATTTTAAGGGAGGTCAACTATAATGAACCGAAATTCAAGACTTATTAAAAAAGATTTTATGTCAAATAACATTACTTATTCTCTATACCTAATGGAAAAAAATTAACATCATATTTAGATTATTTTTTAATAAATATATAATAAATTGTAATATTAAAAACCATTAAATATTAAGAAGGTAAATAATTTATGTGAGTTAATATTGAAAATTTTTATTTTAAATTAATGGGATTTCCTTTTATTATGTATTTTATTTTAAATTAACAATTTAAATATTTTATAAATAAAATTTAATAACATAGATTAAATTTCTGAATTACTGAAATAATATTTTATATAGTATGAATTTTACAGTTTTTTTAAACGGTTTATTTTTAGTAGGAAAAAATGTTTTTTGAGAAAATTATACTTTTTATGATTTTATCATTATGTAATATTTGTCATAGAAAATTAAATATCCTTTTAAGTAATAAAATAATTATTTAAGTAATAACATTATGAATTTAAAAAATTTCGATGAACTTATAACCCTATTATTGATATTTTTATAACTAAATTAAAATTTTAATTTAATAAAAATTTGTTTTCTATCCTTTCATATAATTAAGTCTTTAGATAGTGAAATTAAATTTTTCATTTTCATTAAGTCCAATTAATATTTTTTATAATAAATCAATTAATTTCATAAATATTAGTACCCCGTTAAATTATATATTTTATATAAATTTAAATAATAAATATATAATATTTTGAAAAAAAATTCTTTTCACATGATTAATTATGTTTATTTAAAAATTATCATTTAAAACATTTTGAAATATTATATGTAAAAATTATTTTCAAAATTGAAAGTATAATAATTTTAAAGGATCCAATCTTAATTTTTTTATTTAACGTTATTTAATATATTTAAAAATCAATTACTAAAGTAAAAGCTAATTTCGGTAAAAGGTTAAAATTAAAAAAAAGACTTAAATCCCACTTACCTTGTTTCAAAATGAATTATGTGGAGAATATTCAACCTTATATTTTCCCAAACACCCTCTTTATACTATTTTTCACCATTAAACCATGAATAGTGTCATGGCATTATTAAAAAATCATTTTTTTAAGTTCCATTTTCTTCTCTTATAAAAGGATGCCACTCCCACACATTGAGTTTGCACTTCACCATAGACTTCCTCCTTATACTATAAATTTATTTACATCATATAAACATCTACCACAATGATAATATTATGTCCACCTTATGTTGTCGTATGTCTTTCACTTCTATGGAGTTTCCCAAGAGAAAAATCAAGCTTTTAGCGTGAGTATTGCCTTCTCATAGTGTTTTCTTTTATTATACTCCTTAATAAATTCATTTCTAACATTCTAAATATAATTAAATCAATATATTAATTATAATTATATTTAATTATATTTATTAGGAAACAAATATTCAATCTATTCCATCAAGAAATAAAAATAATAACATTGATCGTGTGAACGTCCAGACTACCACCTCCAAAATGGGATATTTTTTGGTATCCAATGCCATATAACAATTATGGTACCATGGATGTATTTGGTATATAAATATTTTTATAAACCAAAATTTATATTCCTAAATGATCATTCTTATTATATCATGAATCCACCCACTCATTGAGACATGGGATTGTTAATTATGTGCACATGCAAACTGGAGCCTCCACAAACCAGACAATTCATTTCCCATAACCACACAAAATTTAAGGTGCAAAGAAGGAGTTCAATGAGGATATATGATACTTTTGACATGTTAAATATTTTTTGGATGGTTATATTAATATTATATAATATCATTCTCTTAGTTATTCAATCATTATACCACATTATTCTTTAGGTCATGTTTACCACCTTTAAAGATGATGTAATGATAACATCATGGTTTTTTAAGGTATTTTATATTCTAGTAAAAACATGTAATAATAATTTATTCAATATTTAAAAAAAATTAATAATATAGATATCTAATGAAGTTATTAATTTATCACCTTTTATTCATTAAAACTCACCCAAATTAGCTCAACTTCGACATGATTATCACAAAAAAATTATCAAAACACTTAATAAATGATATTAAAAATTTATACATTATATTAAATCCAATATTCCAGTAACTATTATTATCTAATAAATATGAAAATTTTATGATAATGAATAAAAAAACCTTCACTACAAAACTTGTTAAAAAAATTAGGTTTCCTAGCCCCTGATTTTAAAAATAGATGATAACATACTAATAATCATGTATCAAATATTTATCATGTAATTTTATAAAAAATATAGAAATGAATTTATTTTAGATATAGTATATTAAGATATTAATTTTTCTGATATATATGATTAGGGAGCATTCATCTATGTATGATTAATGGTGAGGGTTTTTCATGACTCAAATCCTTCCCATGGGTCATAATTTCTACTATTTGTCTAAAACTTTTTAGATTTTATTGTATCTAACCTATGATAGTTTCATATTTTATATCAAATTAATTTTTTGGGAAACTATCTCTCGCACAAATGTTTTCTTCCTTGATGAATCTAATATTATTTTATGTGAAATTTTGTTGAGAATAATTATCACATCTTTTAATAGATTTGTACATCCATATCCACGTTTATAAATCCCACAAGTATTCCAATTTTCCAAGAGGATACTCAAATTGTTTTTAAATCTAATTATATTTATATTTTAATTTATTATTAAACAAATATTCTTATTTTCTTTTTTCGATTCAATTTTTCAATAATGAAATTTTCAAATATTTCAATGGTATTTCCCTTCAATGATCTTATATTATTCCCTCTTCTATCAAATTTTTACATATTCATTATATGTTTTCAAGGTCACTTTTTTGGATTTTTTAAATAACTATTTAAAGATGCTATATCTTTATTTTAAACAAATGGTTCTTGTAATTTTACTGTAAAATCATGTCTTTATTAGATGATACTAAGAAACATTTTTTTACAAATTCCTTTTTGTGATTTCTATTGAATTTTCATGGGATTATACTCCTGTAAATTAATAGTTCATAAACCACTTAATATATTATATCATGGTGTGACTATGTTTTTTTGTCAATTTTTCATGTTTTTTATGTATACAATTTGGAACAGTGGTGAAACCCATTTTTCTTCCCATGGGTTATTTATGATAAGATGAATTATTAGAATTTAGGTGGAAACATTATTTGTGTATGTTGATGGGAGGGGTCCAATTTAACCTTCCAATGAATAAGATATTTCTTTTGTCTCATGGGAAAATTATGGATGTGCAAACACTGATTTCAACACAAAACCAATGGGTTGACATACTTGGAATTGTTTGAAAAATTAAAGGGTATGCATAGTTGGATTTTTCACAATGTTTTCCTATTTATATATTTGTTCACTATTTCTCGAAAATACTATTTATTATTAATATATGAAAAACTTTTATGATATTCCATGATTAGATGCTATTCTAGTTTATTATGTCTTGATTTTATATTCCTTATATGTTTCTAATCCATGTTTTTATAAAAATTCATTGTTCTTATGTTTATATGAAATTATGTTAAATGAGAAATCATGTTTTTTCACCCGTGTTATCATGATATTTTTATCAAATATTACACTATTACTCATTTTTACCCTTATATATACAATCTAATCATTATGACTATTTTATAAGTTTCTCTTACTAAGAATTTGAGCTCACCACTTATTATGTTATCATTCCCAAAATTATGGAGATGAATAAGTCAGTTGATATTTCTAGAAGAGGTTATAAAGGATAATGATTTTGAAGAAATGTTTATAAGTGTTGTAATATAAGTTGTTTATGAAGATATTCTCTATGACCCTAAAACATTTGGTCTGTGGTTTTTCATACTCTTTGTATAATATATTAATTAAAAAATTAAATCATTGAATTATTTAAGTATGATTATCTTGGGTCACCATACAGAACATTTCCAAACATAATAGAAATAGTTAAAAAATTTAACATCACTCTTGTATTGTTCTTGTTGTATAATGGTTTAGATCATTCTATCTTATCCATTTGTGTTTTATTACACTTTTGCTGGTTGGAAGAATTCTAGATAAGGTTTGGTAGTTTTTAAGATCTGTAATATGGTTTCATGAGTATTTCATGATGTGAAATTTTATTCAATTCAAGAGTGGGAATTTTATGTCCTGAATTTCTATTTATGGAATTCGTGAAATTAATATATGGTGGAAGTGGAAGTTCTTGGATTATTCATCAGTGGATCACAGGGTATAGATCATGATAATAATGGTATATTCAATATTTGAATGTATATTAGGTTTTAAATGATGAATTAACCCATGAAAACTCAATACATGAACTTGTAGTTCACTATGTGAATTAAAATCAGGTTTTTTTGTTCTCGTAGATGAATTTTTTAGAAATTGTTAAATTCTGGACAATCACAACATGAATGAACTACTTATTCTAGGAATTTTTTTAGAATATTTCTTTTATTTACTACCACCCCTTATTTCCTCTTAAAATCCTTTTATTTCCTCCCAACCCTACATGGCCATAAGATTTCTTTCAAGGTTTCTCAAAGCTCATTTGAAATGTATTGATCCCCTATTTCCCAAGTATGATCTAGGGTGATATAAGGTGAATTTTCCCTATTACTATTTTTGTTATTTCTCATATCTGTAATGGTTTCTCCCATTCTTTCTATCCATTTTATTGTATAGAGAAATTTTTATTATTGTTATGATGTTTTTGGCACAACATTCTTTGATGGATGTTGTTTCCATGAGGGATAGGTTATCTAAGATCCACTGGTTGTTCCACTCTAATTGAAGAAGATTAAAATTCTTGATGTATGGAATTAATTTTTTTTATTATTTTATCTTAAATCATAAATTAACTATTATTATTATTTTGATGTTATAAATAAATATAATGACGATTAAATAAAAATAATGAAAATTAATTGTTTATTGTTTCTATGATCAAATGTTTTTCCATTTGGATAATTATTTGAATCTGTATTTTGTAGATAGTTTTCTATCAATGTTCATGTATTATTTCGAATATTTGTTATGGTATGGTTTGTAAGGTTTAATTTTAGGAAAAATGCTAAAGAATTTAAACCCCATGATGTTGTTGGCAAATTAATTAAAGAGGAATATCTCTTAATGAGGTTATATTATGTTTGATGGGAAATAAAAATAAATTATTAATACATATTATTTAAAAATTGTATTCCATATATTAATGGAATTTGATAAAGAACATGGATATTGAAATGTAGTTGGTAATAATAAATAAGAATTCTAAAGAGAATATCCTTCCTTAATGATTATTGAAACTACATGTTACTCTTGAAAACATGTTTAAATAATTTATAATTTTTAATATATGATACCCTAGGTTACCTATGATTGTTACATGTGATAAATGATTCGTTTAATGTAATATTGAATGATATCCAATTGTTTGAAAGGGGTAAATTTTTAGGGTCAATCAAGATAATTTTCTTATAAAAGCCGGAGTAAATTATTTTTAGTGCCAAGATTCCCTTGTGACTTTTTTATTTTTTTTTCTCTATTTGATTTCTAATGGTGTGATCCACCCTATAAAATAAGATGTGATCATAGGATTAATTTTTTTGATGAGATATGGGTGGGGTAGACAATTTTTTTGGAAGTAGTTGACGTCTGTGGCATTTAGAGGCATGATGTTTAGGATTGAACTCATATCGATGGAATGGGTTGAAGCTTGGATTTCCCAGTATTGTATTTAATGTTTTATTATTTGTTGAAAATATTTTTATTCAAATGTCTAATGGTTGGGTTTCTTGGTTACATGGTTTCCTTTACCCACCTATTTAGTGAGATATGTTATGTATCTATTTTAAAGTATCATATGATGTTTCCTAGAGTACCTAGAATTATGTAATGATAATGAATAAATAAATTTTTTAACCCAAGAGGTTAGATCGTGAATGAAATGAAAATGTTAATAATCTTATAGAACCATGGAATCAGTTTGATTATACCTCAATGATATGGAATTCAAATTTTTTTTAATTAAATTTGAATGGAGTAATGGTAATTATTAAATGATGAGTTAAATAATATAAAGTTAAATTTTAAAAGGAAATAATTATTATAAATGAACCACCTTCAAAACATGAGTTCTTATAGGATATCTAGTACTAGGTTATTGTATTCAGTTTTGTGTGAGACAATTGTTGTAGTTGATCTTAAAAATAAGTTAATTCATAGAGTGTGGTTATAAAATATATTATATCCTATATGTTTTTTTATTTTAGATTATAAACAACCCATATCGGTATAGAGACTGATACCCGGTGGAATCTAGGAGGGTGATTTCCTTATCAAGTTGGCTAGTTAAGATTGGGTGATTGACTAACCCCACTATCCCCACTCTCTTCTCATTGTAGTATTTTTCTCTTATATATCCATATATGTTTCTATATGTATGTAATTTTTTTTATTTCACATACATTTATATATGAAATTAGTATCCTATGTGTTATTATTGGTACGATCTGTATATGATGTAATGGATTTATTTCTAATATATTACCTAAGGGTTGTGGGGGATCTTGTAAAATAATAAATTACTATATGGATATTTTTAATGGGTTGATTTATTGATTTGATACATGTTTTTCATGGTATGTAATGAAATGATGTGATTCGCTGGGTGAATATTATGATACTTTAGCTCATGTGTCTTTAGGAAAGCTCAATTTTGGAGAGAGAAGGATTTGGATGTACGGCTTGTGGAAAAAGTTTTAAATAATTGGAGAAGTGGTATGAGAGTACCTCTTTTAATATTATATTAATGGTCTATTATATGTGATACTGGGTAAGATATATCCATGGTCAGATTGGAAACATATGCCTGCTAAGAGATGTAATACTAGTTTACAGCTAGAGACCCAATAAATGATTATAAATCATTCTTATCTTTTCTAGTGTTTGAAATGGTTCAAACATAGGATTAGTTTAACTTTGAATTAGTAAATAATAAATTAATCGTAAATATTATATATTATAAATTTAGGATTCCCTAATTTTTTTTTCTAATGTAGGTATGGTTTTAAGTTGACATCCTCATCAGGTTTATGTCGAAGAATTTCAACAGGATATGCTTGTAGATATTCATATAGTAAATGACAACTATAATGAATCTTTTATGGGGAAAATTTGAGAGTTTCATTTCTAGAATAAAAAAAAATTATGAAGGCTTTATTATAGACTCAGTAATAGAGTACTGGTTGGAGGTTTCGAATATAGTGTTCATTTCAATCCATGATTAGAAGGATAAATTGTATTTTTTGTCACTCATTACGATATATTTACAATTGAGGCAATGGTAGTTCATATTTATCTTGGAATTTGAGGATTCTAACCTATCATGGGAGATGTTTTGAGTGAAATTCTATTTATGTTTTTATTCATTGATTGAAAAGGTCCCTAGTAACTTGGAACTTCAAACCCTTCAACAATGGAGTTTTTTCTTGTGTTAATTTAGGATCAAATTCCAAACAGTTCTTCATTTTTCTTTGGACATGATTCAAGATTAGGAAGCTATAGATTCGAATTTTGAGGAGGTTTTTCATCAATATATCCTATGACATGTTTCCCTTTATATACCATTGATGTATCTCAAGGTATTAGATAATGGGGAGTTTATTGATTGTAGAAGGTCTAGTATAAGATAATCATGTGAGGGTAATCTCTAGGACTCCTAATATAGAAGATCTACGCTTTGAAGTTCGTGTTATCCTTGAAGGAATACAGTTGAGACTGTCGGGGTAGGTATAAACCATCATTATCTCATTTATCGAGTATTAGAACTACTATGACCCTTTACAAGGGATCAAGAACATGGGTTCGTGTGGAATTTTAGGTCATCAGTGATGAGAGTGCCTGCTAATTTTCAGAAGACATCACGAAGTAAGTGTTTTGCATCAAGTAGCACCATTGTGGTAGTTTCAACAATGTTGGTAGTAGCATGATGCTCTATATTGGTAAAATATATAGAAAATTGGGAATTCATAGGATATCCTTGACGTGTCCATCATCCTTAGATAGTGGATCCCAACTATGGAGGTGAATATCATCATGGTCAGAGAGGCCATGGAGCGAGTATTAGTCAGCTGCATACTTTGGAGTTTCTAGTGTCTGGAAAGCTGGACATTATTCAAGGTACCCTTTTCTTCTTTCTTACTTGGGTGAAGGCTATGTTTTACTTAGGATCTATGCACTCCTTAATATACCCTACCACAGTCCATGTATTAGTACATGACATATAGAGGCTTCCAACTCCCTTGGAATTGACTACTCCAGTTGTAGGTTTATCTTTTCTGTATGATGTTCTTAGAGATTCTGAAATTGTGATGGGGAATCACCGTTATTAGGATGAATTCCTTTGTTTATGAATAAACCCATATGAAATTATACTTGTAATTTATTGGATGTATTCAGTAAAGGATATTGTGGTTTGATATAGGATACATGTTTCATTATATGCTGTTTATAGAGAACTTGATGTCTCCATTTGTGAGTGAGAATCTCTAAAGAGTTAATTTTTTTCCCTTGTATTCCTTGATATCCAATATGATTTTGAGTTAATCATAGGCATAGTAGGAGGTGATTCCTAGGGTTTCAGAATATTTCCTGGATGTCCTTCCTAATGAGGTTGTAGAATTTCCCCCTTAATAAGAAATTTATTTTTTGGCTAGAGATTCATTTAGAAACATCTATGATGTTGATGTATCCATATCAGATAAAGGATTTTGATTTGTGCAAGGTGAAGGTATAGATCGATGAACATTTTTATTGTGGGTTTTTTGGCCAATCAGGTCAACATGGGGTGATTATGTCCTATATTTCAAGAAGGTTGATGGAATTCTACATCACTCTATTGATTATTGTCTCATGAATCATTTGATAATGAATAACTAATATCCACTTCATCATATTGATTACTTATTAAATCAATTAAATATACCAAATTTTTTCTTGATGATTTATATGTGGTCTAGATATTATCAAATCTGGGAAAAATATGAGGATATTCTAAAGAATTCTTCCTAATTTCATTATCAGTATTATGAATTTGTTGTGATGTCCTTTAGTGTGAAAAACTATCGAACATTGTTAATGGGATTTATGATAATAGTATTTGGTGTATTCATGGATCAATTTTTTGAGGTTTTTATAGATCAAATCCTTTTTTAATTCACATATAATGTGGAGCAGGATGAGCATTTATGTACCATTTTGGAATTTATTCATTGTCAGTAGCTAATCAGGATGTTTCTGAAGTATGAGTTCTAGTAATTTGATTTTTGTTTTTCTTATGACATTTCATGTCCTAGCATGGGGTAGTTTTTGATCCAATAAACATTTATGTGGTGTTTTTATGGGAATTACCCAATAAAATTGCAAAAGTGTGAGGTTTCCATGGTCTTGTAGACTATTATAGGGGGTTTATAGAAATTTTCTACTAGGTTTTGACTCTTCTGATAGCTTTAACTAGAAATTATAATTTATTCATATGTTACGACCAGCGTTATATAGTCTTATATTACCTGAAATGTAAGTTGGTCGATGATCCATTTCATTATTTTCAAAAATATGGAGTTCATTATGATGTTTCCTATGATGATTCGCATCTTGTCCTGGGATACGTTTTGATGTAGTAAAAACCAGTTGTTTTTATGGTTCGTTTATGTCATCTATCCATGAGTGTAACTATTTCCACCATGATATCGAGTTGGCCCCAATCATATTTTAATTGATGATTTTATGAAATTACCACATCTACGAGAATTTGGTTGTTTTCACCAATCATAGGAGCCTAAGGTATGTCTTCTCCCATCATGACCTAAACTTGTGATAGGAATGGTGGACAAGATTCTTATAGGATGAAAACATCAATATTTCATATGTACCAAGAAAGAGTAATTTTTTATATGGTTTATTTTATAGTAATTCATATGTTTATGTTGAGTGTGAATCAAGAGTTTATAGGATGGTAATGGAAGAGATATAAGTGATGAATATTTATATTTGAGAGGTTTAGGGAAGAGGTTTCAATTTTCAAATGACTGTGAGTGTATCATGTAGAGGGGTCCCAGTTGGGGGATTTTGAATTGTAGGTTTGGAGAGACCGATATATAATTGTTGCTGCCCCTCATAGTTTTCTATTGACAGAAAACAATGTGATTTATTATAAGGGAGGATTTTCATCCCTTTGAAAATGCAAGATTTTGTTCTCTATAGGTTCCATAGCTCACACATGATAGTATATACTACTATGAAAAAGATTAATCGAACACTATTAGGTCATTTTTTGGTTTTTTAGGATCAAGTATTCAGTTAAATTGTTTTTTCTTGATGTTTGGTCTTCTAAAATATGATTACTATGAACCGCATTCCTGGAATTTTTCTCCATCCATTAGATGTTTCTAAATGGAAGTGATGGGATATTTTTATGGAATTACACCCCATTTTTACTTGAGAACAAGGATTATTTAATGTTATATGGGTGATATTTGACTGATTAAATAAATTAACCAACTTTTTATTGAATAGTGGGTTGAGATCTATAGTTTTTTTGTGTAGTAGTACCTCAAGGAGGTGGTGATACTCCATGGAGACCCATAGTTGATCATCTTAAATCATGATACTCAAATTACCAAAAAGGGTTTTTTGGTCTCTAGTTTTCTATTTTATCATAGTTATTCCATAGAATTATTTTCCATCCACGTATGGTCCAGCTGATGAAGCAGACTATTCATACTTTTGATGATATATTTCAATATTGTGCCCTACATTTTGGATGTTTTTTGATGAGGCGCATTCATTTTATAATGTTATATTTAATAAATAGTTTTATATCCATAATTATTATGGAACCATTTGAATATTTCTATAGATGGCCATTCCATTATAATTTTTGTTGATATGGGGTTGGAGAGTCATAAATTCTTATGCTGGAACTAGTGCAGAGCATGACTCAGATGGTTTAGGTGATTAACGATAGGATGATGCATGTGTAGGATCATCATAAATCATATAATGATCAGAGGATGAAACCTATGGAGTTAAACACTAGATATTAGGTGTTCCTAAAGATGAATCCTTATCGTGGGCACTGATATTTTTGACATGGTATTAGGACTTTCACCGATTATTTATGACATTCGAGATGTTAGATCATATTGGATACAATCCATGTTAGATAGAACATATCCTATATATGAGCCAAATAAATTTATTATTCTTTGTTTCAATGCATTTTATTGATATCCATCATGAGTCTCATATCATCAATCATTGTCAGATTGATATTGATGATGATGTGATCATTAAGGAGCAGCCCATAGAGATCATGGTTCTCCCAAAGAAGGTATTTCATGGGAATGATATTCCATTGAATCGTGATGTTTTATAAGAGCATTTTAATTGATGAGAGAACCTAGGAACATGAGTCACATATGTGCACTTTCTATTAGGATCCCTTTTATATTTAGATCTTCTATTATAGTGATGCTCATTTTCCAATTTTTTGGCCATTATCTACTTTATGAGACGGTTTTATCATCCATGATTCCTTTTTTTTGTCCTTCTTATTATTCGAGAGGTATATAACCTAGGGGAGTGTATAAGATAAGGTTATTAGTGTCACTTTTTTTCACTTTTTTCCACTAAGGGCAGTGGTTGAGCTCTTATGATGGGGAGATTTTTACATTTTATCTTGTACGGTGGCTTTTTGGATGACCCCTTTTCTTTTCATTCTCTTCAAGTTAGGATTATATTCTTGAGGATGATAATTGTTTAGTGATATCTGATTTAAGGTTTTATATAATTCAATTATGTCCCATTGTGTGTTTTCAAAGATCATGGTCCTTAAAGGAATCATAGAACACATATGGAGGTGTTTGGGATCTACGATCTACTTACAAGAGAAGTTGAAAATGTGGATCATTATTTATATCATTAGTAGGGAGATTTTGGCCTCAATTTCTATTCACATCATTTATAAAAGGATTCCATAGTCATAGTTAATATATACATATTTTGTGAGGGAGTTTCATATAGTGGTGTACAAGACATTTACTGTATATTACTAATATGGATGAATTATAATTTGGAACCAATTAATCTATCATTTATAATTCATGAAGTAAATTTATATCTCGTGAAATGAATTAAACATTGGTTTTTTAGATCTATGTTATACGTTTTTCAATGGGTGTTAAATTTAGGACACTCCTGATGTGAATAAACCATCTATGCCATAGAATTGTGTTTCACAAAATACCTATAAAGCCTTAATCAACCATGGTTCCTCTAAAAATATTTTGATATTCTTCATCCCTAGGTGAATATAGGAGTTCCATCAAGCCTTTTAAAATGCCTGTCAATATGAATTGATTCCTAGCTTCTTATGTTCTATCTCTGGTAATCTGTAGTTATTTTATACTCTTTCTATGATGGTTTATTCTATGGTTAGTTTGGTTTCCTCTATTAATTATATTCATGATATGGTGGTTATCACCTTAATTATTATATAGTTCTTTTGATGTTTAGCGGAATGGTTTTGGTGTGGATTTTTTGGAAGGATATAGTTCCCTTGCATTAGATATGATCATAGATCCAATTATTGCCATATTTTCACTGAATATCATTGAAAGCCTCTGGGTAGGGGATCCATGACTTCTCCAATTATTCTATAACAAATTTTAATGGAATAGTGATATATCTATTTGGTTGATGGGGTAATTTACCATTATGTTTGATGGAAAATCAATTGTAATGTTTAATACATGTTTAATTAAAAAAATTTCTTCCATATTTTAATGAAATTTTATAAGGAACATGTATCTGGAAATGATTCTTTTTGGTAATAATAATGTTTCATTTTAATTATACATTTATTTCATAATGTTATTTTAATGTTTCTAGTTATTCTTAAAAGTTTGATAAAATAATTTATAGATTTTAATAGGTGGATACCTATGTTGATTATGGTTGTGACTTGTGATAAATGAATTAGTTAATCCAATATAGGAATGAAATGAGTTGTTTCATAAAGATAAATTTATTGATCTAAGAGATCCCTTTTTCTTGTAATGTCCGGATGCCCTGGATTTTATGGCCAAGAATCCCTATTGAACCTGTTTTTTTTCATTATTTACTTTTTATTTTAGCCTCTATATGTGACATGATATGAGCCTAGGATGGATATTGATTAACAAGATATGACTAGGGATGCTTTATATTGTGGAAGTATTTGAATCCTGTGATGGTGAGATTTATAGTGATGAGAATGGAACATGGATTTAAGGAATGGGTTGAAGATAATATTTCCCATTATTGTTATAAAATGTATATGTTTTCTTGATAATATTATTATTTTGAGGGAATATGGATGATTTTTTTATTTACCAGCATTCATTTCTCTCTACTTGAGGCTACTGGTTATGGTAAGTATGCTTCTAGTTTATATTATATAAGGATATTTGTTAGAGCACCTGGACTTATTGAAGGATGATGATTAATTATTCTTAACCCATGGGGTTCTATCTTGAATGTAATATAATTATTGATAATATAGTGGAACCATAAAATCTGTTAGATCAATCTGAGAGTGGGTGGACTTCACTTAGTGGATAATGATATTTGAATTCAATAATGTCAATTAACATCTAATGATGTTATTAACGAAATGTGCAATGTTAAAATAAAAGAACTAATTTAAAAAATACGCCTTCAATTCTTTTTTACATATAGGATATCTATAACTTAGAAGTGATATTCTAATGTCTAAGACACAAAAAATATATTTGATCCTAATGCTAGGATAATTCCCATAGTGTGGCTATGAGAAATATCATAACCTTTATGTTTTATGAGTTTATACATTACCTCACCCATGTCGGTGGGTGACTAAAACCCAATGGAATTTGGGATCAGCTTCTTCCTAAAATCCAAGATGATGGGGAATGGATGAATGACTACCCAATCAGGACCCTCTATATTCTCTTGGAAGTACTATGTGCTTGTATGCAAAATGGTTTTCTTTCCCCATTTTTGTGTGTAGAGCTCTATAATTTATTATATTAATTTAATACACATGTATCTTTAGATATAGTATTTTGTGGATTATTATAACTATAACACTAATGGGTTGTGGTGGATTGAGGTATAATACATGCAATATAGGCTATGGTCACTTTAGTAAACTACTCTATTACTATTTAACGATTTTGAATGGTTGTATGTGACTATGTGATGCACATGGTGCACGGTATGTGATGATATAATGTGATACCCATGGTGTATATTATGTTACATTATCCCATGTGTTGTTCAGTTAGATTACATTTGGAGATATATAGATTAGGATGTACGACATTGGGGAAATTCAGTAAACTAATGGGGAAGCGGTTGTGGGGTACCTTTTTTTAATATTACAATGATATGATTTATTTTATGTTATACTTGGTGAGAGACTACTGAAGTGAGGTTGGGAACATAGAATACCTATCTAGGTGATGAGTACGCTTCACTAATTGTTCACTAATCATTGGTATTCTTTATTTATCATTTTCATGAGAGGCTCCTAGGATGATCCTTTTAAGTATAAATGTTACGATCACCCTATATTTAAATAAAAATATCAGGTTACATGGACTATGTTTGTGACTATGATAGAAATTACAATCTCGTTGGTTATTCAGGATCTATTGGGATTTCATGGCCACTTTTGAGGATTTTCTTTTACTACGTGTAGTTCTATTTTTGTAGTTTTTTTAATTTTTTTCATTATAGGAATGTTCATGGGATTTTTCTTTATTTAAATTTATCTTGATAAGGAGTTGTTTGGTGTCTCTATATTATCCACAATTTCTCATATCTTGAAGGATAATTTTTCTCATCTATGTTTATGATATACCCTCAGAGCATGTTTTCCACTTGCGGATAGTTGGAGGTAGGTTTAGCATTCATTATCTCCATATATTGTTGGCCCATGTGGTGTTACTTTGGGGAGGAGGTCCATAAAATTCATCTAAACTGAATAAAATAAATGAAGAGTGTGTATGTTTTCATTGATGATCTGATCTATCCATGACTTTTAACATAATCTATAACTTAGAAGTAGAAAATGAACTCCTTCCTCCTGAGGTACACATGTAGATCATGAATCTCCCAATTCTGGGGAAGTATTTTCTTATATCCATAGACTTCTATAATGATTATATTAAATCTTGAATATGAATAATAGATAAATAGAGTTTTTCCATAGAGACTCTGTAATACGATTCAATTATTTAGGTGTCAAACATGATAAAAAAATATGATCCTTATTATATATCCATCCGAGTATATTCCTTATATCGAAAGTGTTTCTTAAACATCCTCATATTGAATGAAAATATTTGATAAAAAATTATTATAAATATTTTCTCATCATTGGGACCACTTATTAATCATTAAAAAAATTTATTTATCCATTCAAACACATATAATTATTATTATATTATGATCAAAATAAACTTTGTATCATAGGTGCAAGATTAATCAAACAATAATAAATTTTCTATCATAAAATTCTACCATGTAGAAATCCCTCACGTGGTTTACCCGAATAAAAACCATAACATGGTTAAGACCACCATTTCAAGTTCATAGAATTTATTCATATTTATTTCAATGTCATATACAAATAAAATATTCATATTGGTTAATAATTAAATACCAAATAATCAACTATATACAAAACCACCAATAAATACCTTAGCCACAATATTTTTACAAGAAAGTTTTCAGTGTACAATGGTTCATAATAGAGATGTTATTATGAACTCAAGTAATATTTACTAATATATGTATATAAAATTTCATATATCAATGACCATATTTAGGGAATTACATGTGATATTATTTTATGGGTTATTCTATATAACAAGTAACAATTTTCATCTCAAAGGAAAACTCTATATCACTATACGAGTCCTCAATCACACAAATTTTACCATGTCATCACATCCCATTCTAATCCATGATGTTCATAGATTATGGAAAACTCAATGTCTTAATATAAGGGATCTTTATCAATATACTCTCATATGAAATAAACATCACACATTATTTAATGATAAATAATTTTTTTAACAGAAAATCAAGGCACATTAATGTTGAAAAAAAATCAATTACATTTATTCTCCCACAATATAATCTTGAAATTATTTTTAAAAATATTTTGATCTTATTATGATAATTTATTCTTTAATGGATTAAATAAATTAACTTTTATCGCAAACCAAAATATATTTATATAACCCTCTTAATAAAATCTATAATGAGATGGCACTTGAAAAGGATAAGTTTGGACCTCTAGAAAAATCAATGAAACTTTGTCTGAGAAATAACCCCATCTTCATTTGAATATATCTCCACTTCATTTGATATACTAGGAAACACCCCAATGTAATTAATTATCTTCTTGATCCAGAAAAATTCCTTCAAAAAATATGATACAGTACTCCACTCTTTTACTATTATTGAATCTTACCTCATGTGTTATTTAGAACTCTTTTGGATTATGAATGCATAGTTGGGAAAAATGAAACCAAATTGAGATATTAAATCATCCCTTCTAGATTTGAATCTAGATTCTTTATGACCCATTACATTGAGATCTTAATCACATATAAATATCAATAATAGTTCTATATTTATTCTCATATATTTATGGATGTTCTTTAATATAATATAGAAATTTTGAAAAATATATTTTTCTTTACAGTTAATGTAACGCCTCCGACCAAGGTGCTACTAAATCAGTTCCCTGATCCATGTCACCATAGGACCTCAATACACCTCCCTATATTCTAGAGGTTACCTACTAACTGTGATGGGCTATATGGTCTCATAGGGATATTGTACCTTATTTACCAGGTTGAGACACAATAGAAAATAAATAGAAGAGTTGAAACAACAAGTAATAGCCAATGAAAACGCAAAAAAAAACACATACAAAAGATGGGAACAAACCTTATCCAAAAGTAAATATGTCATGTCATGCTAATAGTACCAAGTGAAAAAAATATATAATAAATACAGACAACAGAATACCCAAAATGTTCTGGACTCTATGTTTGTAACCTCATCCATGTACATCCTAATCCCGAATCAACTCCCAATCATGGGTCTTTTTCCCTTTTCCTAACCTAAAACTATGAAATCTTCTAAAGTACCCAATGGAGTCCCAAGTAGGGTGTGAGTACAACTCTGTCGGCCACCAACAATGATGTCTACAAAATATCGAGTCTAAATATATTGTTCATGAATTTACTAAATAAATGAATGCTAAATAAAATAAATTTTGGGTTTCATGAGTTAACCATCTTTACATTCACCATTTCTAACCATTGTTCCATTTTCATCAATTTAATCATCTTCATTACTTATTTCATTATCAAAATTTTCTCCATAGATTAGGCCTTTATATCATTCATACAAGGGTTTAAAGAATTCATCACTATGAATTAGGGAATAAGTCAAGTCCCTATCTCACTAACCATAAACACGTCACAACAAAAACAATTTCCTCACCTTGAATCATTAGTTATGGTGGAATAAAACTATTCATGGAATAAGGATCCACCCCGTTTTCTAATCCATGCATTTCGGGGTGAATTTTAGAACATTCGTCTATCTCGACCTGTAGTTGTAGAACCTCACTCAATACCCCACACTACCAATCCATGTGCACATGGTAATATATATATATATATATTCATTCTCTAAACACACCATATCACAATAAAAACCAACAAAAACAAAAAAATACTAATCCCCAATAATTTTCATGTGAATAAATGTTATCACAGAACCCATTAACACTCTTCCATTTTCATTACATTGTCATTTACTCTATTTCCCATTTCCTATGCCTAAACTCATTAACAATATTCACTAGATTCCATACATCAACCCATTTACATATTAAAAAATTAAATTTTTTTTACTCACTTAACCAATTCCTCAATTCACATTTATTAACCCCCCACAACCTTATGAATTTAAAGTAAAATTCTCAATCCATTGGGAACATTTGCACTAATCTCTTTAAACCCATGTTAATGTTAAGTAAAACAACCCCTTATGAAATTATCAATCCTATAAACAAATATAATTATTCCATTTTCAACTCATCCAACCATATCCACATGTTCTTCATGGGATTTATGTTATCACAAAAACATCCCTACACTTAACGTTATCAATTTCAAGATTCTAGAATATTGGTTCACCCCATGGGTGGCCCTAAACTGGTCATATAATCAATAATACATCCCATGAGGGACATGAGGGTTTCAATTAATCATTTAGATACTCACTATAACATTTCTAAGAAATGGAATCAAAATTAAAACAAGAGATAACCAAGAACTCCACCAAACAATCACAAATCCACACAATGATTATAGAATATAACTTTTAGAGTACCTAGCTCGAATTCTATGATGAACACATTCCCAATTTTAATATTAGATCCTAATTCAAGAACCCCTTGAGCCTAAAAAATATTATACTTGAAAATTTGGGATTCTAAGGTTTCATAATAATATTTCTCAAGATAAAAGCACTACTCTAAAAAAATATACGAAATGAGAGGATTAGACGTACTCGGAGCTTCAATCTGCAACTGACAATGCTCTGAAGTGCTTATAAATGAGGGAGAACTGAATATGGGATCTCATTATGGTTCTAGTTCATCATTAAGATCATAGGTAGAATAAGTGGAAGAAAAATAGATTGGTAATTAAAATTTTTTGAGATGGCATATTTCTAATTTTCCAACTTTTAATGGGGCGCAAGGTTTGTCTACACAGTTATCCAAACCGTGCACAATCCACTGTATAAAGGCAGTTGGGTAACATGGTTACCTAGTAAGGATGGATGATAATAAACATTTTCTATCGACCATTTGATATTACACTATCCATGGTTTCATTATTTTCTTGGGAAGGTCTCACTGTATACTTAACACTGTTCTAATTGGGCACATCGCACAGTTTGGCCCGATTTAACTCCCTTTTATGCCCTAAATCCCCAAAACCAATATGAGGCCCCACATAAAACAAAGCAAATTTTCATTAACAAAAAATATATATTAAAACCATAATTTAATTAGGTATGTTCCTCCATTAAGATTATGATCTTACAAAATCTGAACATTATAATAGCTCATCCTCAAGGTGTTCTCCCAATCATCGTTGAGTTTCTGAAAAAAATGGATCGGGCCACTAATCCTGCACATCCAAATACCTTTCCCACATTTCATTTTTGATGTTTCCAAGTTTATATAAAATTCAAACAATGGGCATGGTCTTTCCTCAAAATACATTCTCACTAAGATCCATGATATGAATTAGATGCTCCTCAAAGGATACACCAACCTCAATCTCAAATTCCTTAACATTAATCACTTAAGATGGATCATGGTGATATTTAATAAGCACTAAAACAAGAAAAACATCATGCATGTTACCTCACCATTGTGGAAGATTCAATCGGTAATCCATTGGTCTCATTATATCCATAATCTCAAATGGCCTCACATACCTAGGAACCAACATGCCATTCATTAAAATTTGATAGTGACCCAACTTTGGTGATGCTCAAAGAAAAAACAATCACCCATAGTAAACTCAAGTGGTCATTTACAACAAAATTCTTATGAATTCTGCCTACACGGAGCTATTTCGATTCATTTCTGAATCAATTGAACTTTTTCTAACATCACCATCATGAGACACTATTCAAAAAGCATAGACTCTCCATCTTCTCACCAACACAACAGATATCTACATGGTCTCCCTTAAAGTGCCTCAAAAGATTCCATCTGAATAATATCATAAAAACTATTATTGTATGAAAAATAAAAAATTGAAAAAGAATTCCCATTAACGACCGAAATCATGGATAGAATCCCTCAACATGTCTTCTAACACCTATATTATATTCTGTGACTACCCATCTGTCTGTGGCTGAATAGTGCTACTCACAAACACATGGGTACTGAGAACCTTCTGTAATACCAAACAAAATCATGATGTGAAACATAGATCATGATTTGATACTATAGTTCCCAGTACACCGTGCAACCACACTATCTTACAAACGTACGTCTCAACCAATTGGAACACAATAAAATTCTCCTGAATCCATAAGAAATGGGTCATCTTAGTTAACTAATTGCTAACAACCAAGGTTGAAACATTCATCCAAGTAATCATTGGAATACACACTAGAAAGTCCACTGTTATGTCGTCCTACATCCATTCTGTAATGGGAAATGGTTTTTACAACCCACCAGGAAGTTGATGCTCATCCTTCAGCTAATGAATGGTATGGAATTCAACAAAAATACCTACAATTTATTTATTTATTTCTAGCCACTAGTACCTCCTAAATTTATCATGGAACTTCTTTGTCAAACTAAGATGTATATCCCACCACTGTGAATGGGGCTCATGTAGCAACTTTTATTTCATACCTGTAGGTAGCACAATGTTCCCATGTAAACAAAAAAAATCCCATAAACACCAAAATCCCAACTTGAAGGTGACTCCAATCCTTTAAGACTTTCCTTCATATCCAAACACCCCAGATCCTCAAACTAACTATATTTGAGAAGGATTATAATGATAAACTCAACTCCTATAGATGAAAGGGACATCTTACCATGCCCATCCTACACCTCCAGGTGAATTTTAGCAAGCAACGCCATCATCTTTCACTCAGAGGAGGACTACTGAACTGTATGACATTGAGTTTTCTGACTCAAAGCATCTAAAACACTATTGCATTTTCATAGTGTGTAAACTAACTTGATTTCAAAATATTTCATGTATTCTAACCATATTCACTATCAACTAATCAAATCATGCAAAGAGAATCTCTACTTAAGGATTTTTTGATCGCTGAACACCATGAATCAATTTCCCAACAAGTACTACCTCCAAAACATTAAAGTATAAACCATAGTGTAAAACTAAATATCATGAGTTGGGTAACTTCTTTTATGAATCCTCAATTTTCTTGACCCATATGCTATAATTGGATCATCCTGCATCATCACTGCCCCATGTCCAACATCAGATGCATCCCAAAACATGGCATACCTCTTACCTAGATAAGGTAATATCAGGATAAGTGCAATCATTAGACACTTCTTCAACACTTGAAAAAAATTCTTGCATGCCTCAGATGACTCAAACATAACCACTTTTTGGTTAATCACAAGAGTGGAACTATCAAATTGGATAAATAATTAATGATCCTTTTGTAATAACTGGCCAATCCCAAAAAAAATCTTACCGTTAGAAACATTATTGGGCTACTCCCAAGACACCATAGCCTACAGTTTCTCTTGATCTACCAACACACCTTCCGTGGAAATGATGTTACCCAAGAAATTCACATTTGCAATCAAGAAATGATATTTAGATAGCTTGTCTTATATCCTATTCTATCTTATTATACTCAATATGATGTAAATATGTTTGGAATGATCATAATGAGTTTGATAGTACACCATGTTTTTGTTAACGAAGACAGCCATGAACTGATCTTGGTATAGGTGAAATATTTGTTTTATTTGAGCTATGAACATTGTCGATGGGTTGGTCAACCCGAATGGCATCACTACAAACTGATATGACCTTTACCAACTCTTGAATGTTTTTTTTCATACATCCAAAGGACTCACCCTCATTTGATGAAATCTCAATATCAAATAGATCTTAGGGATCATAAAATCACCCCTCAGCTGGTTAAAATTGTGATCGATTCTGGGAAGCAGGTATTGATTCTTAACAGTCTTCTGATACAACCACCTATAGTTGACATATAAACATAATGATCCATCATCCATATTGGATAACAACAAAAGTGATCCTCATGGGGATGTACATGGATGGATGAACCCCTTAGGCTCCAACTAATTTAGTTGAACCTTATGTTCCGAGAGTTCTTTCAAGACCATTTGATATAGTGGAAAGGAAATTTGTTCTTCCCCGGGTAGTAACTCAATCATGAACACAACATCTCTCTTGGGTGGAAGCACTAAGAAGTACTCTAAAAACTCATCCGGTAACTAATCCACAACCAGAGTAAATACATACCGCTTTACTCCTCCATCATTAGGCACAAGGCCTTCCACATGGGATTTATGTTCTCCCAATTGTAGGAAAACTATTTATGCACACCCTAATAAAAGAACCCACTCACCACAAAGGACATTATTGTATCCCTCAGGAGACATTATCATTACTAAATGATGATAATTTTTTATATGGTCTAGGTATAACACAATCCAACCCATTCCCAAAATTAGTTCATAACCTCGCGTCTTGAGGAAAAACAAGTTACCTAGAAAATGGTACCCACAAAACACCAATTCAAAACCATCACATTGTTTGATATCCTCATCTCACATCCCCAACAGAGTATAAATTGACAAAATCCCACAAAAACATTCCGATGTTAGGCCCAACACAACTATAAACTATACAAAAATAAAATAATGTGTGGCACCTATGTCAAATAATGAATGACTGAGCATGGAAGATACATGAATCGTACATTGAACATTAGATGGTCCAGCCATCCCACCTCCAGGTGTAGACTGAACTAGGTGAAGATGACCTACCCATCTACCTAAGGATCCATTCTATGTACCTTGCACTGCACTGCCCAGTTAGTTTGGATGATATTTTCCTATAGTTCCAATTCCGCCACTACTACTAGTACGGCCTATAGAGCATTAAATTAATCCCTAATATGTGGTAAATGACCCCATTTCATACCTCATCATCTTCCTATGACCCCCATTCATACCCAACTATCAAGGTTTCATACAGATCCAATGTATGTGTCCCAACCTACCACATGACTGGAACTCAACTGGTGGTCGGGGATAATGGTCGCACATGCTCCCTAGCCTTCCAAACTGGTAACAGAACACTTGATCACCAACATGATAAATTGGCCCTCTATTCTAATAAATTTATTCGCATTCAACCAAATGGAACGTCTCAAAATGACGCATCTTGCCCTTGGAAGCTGCACCAATCGTCTACCAAGCTTCTTCAACAAGTCCACTACTTGAGGGTCCCTTTAAGCTTCGCTTTAAGATTAGGGATTGGTCTAATACCTATGATAACCTATTAAAATGGATGATATTCATGTGGGAAAAGATCTTGTGTCTAATCCGATCCTAGAATCATTTATCTATATTCACCTAATCACCTAACAATGCTCTGATGAAGTGGTTCAATTCGATGAAACATCTAGCATAATCCATCACTGAAGAAACCCCCTGGTTTAAACCCATAATCTCCACATCCTTCTCCTACCTCAAAGCCTCTTAATAGGAGTGGTATGAAAACTTTTCCTAAAAATTTTTATATATCATTTCATTGGCCTAATCAATCTGAAGCATGATGTCGAACCAACACTTGTCTTGACCTTGCAACATATAGGTCACTAACTTCACTCGCATTTCGGAGGGGTATCTAAATGATCGAGAATCATCTAGATGGACTATATCCAGAAAAAATCTACCTCTATCTAACCATCTCTGGTAATGGTTGTGGGGTTCTACATCTGAAAATCCCTTGTCAGTTTTCACATACATGGTACAAGCCAACCAGGGTCCCATTCCACTATATGAATGAAACGAGCAATGTTCTCATAGAACTTCTCTTATCTATTTCCATAAATCATCAGGTTTTATTACTACACTACTGGGAGATAATTCTCTATATCATTATCTTTTTTCCCTACTAGAAATCATCTTAGTGGTGGAATGTATATACAACTATAAACAAGAATCATAGAACAAAATATTATGATTCTCCCAAATTAGAAGTAATGATTCCTAGTAGCCATAAACAAGCCATTTTTCATATAATATCCAAAAAAACCCTATAAAATCCAGAACACTACCCTCGACCATCCCTACCATGGTCTATGTTTAACCGGTTGTAAATAACTCAAATGATCACAAGACATACATTAGAATCCATTTCAAAACTGTTTCCATACCTACAATAGAAATATTTCCTCCTAGGAACATTTCCCATTTCACAACTTATCATGAAAAAATTTTGATTCCCTCTCAAACATGAATTTATCACTATTTCATTAACCATTATTCTACATTTTATATTCCTTTTTATCCATTTTAATCATGTCATTAGACACCATTTTCTTAAATTTCAAGAAATTCAAATGTAGTATACCATTTATGTCCCACACACCCATCAAGTGTGTGCCAACCCTAATACATGTCATTTATATACTTAGGTTACTATAATGATTGATGAATGAACAATCCCATTCCATTCCATACATTATCTAAATATAATAAAAACTATCATGCCACACAACAAGTGTACCCCCCAAATTTTGAAATATCATTAATTATAACAACACACAACAATAAAAACAATTCCCACCCAAGGTGACTTGGTTTTTCCTCTGAACATGTGTTAGCTACCCCAAGCATGAGCTCATTACAAAGGTACAACACTTTCCAAACATATATTCTACCATCCTCAAATAGTAATTCATAAAAAATAAATTCTCTTATTCCACTTTGTAACATCCCCAACCCGAGAGCCACTAAACTCAGGCCTCGATCCGGTTCACCAAATGAACTCAATCACACCTCCCTATATTCCAGTGGTTTCCCATTAGTAGAGATGGTCTAAAAGCTCACATGGGGAGACTATACACTCATTACAAGATGAAGCCACAAAAGGAAATAAATAGAATAGTGGAAAAATGTAATCATTAAAGAACATACATAAACAACCATCTCCCAAAGATGGGTACAAACCATATACAAAAGTAAATATGTCATGTCATTCTAATAGTTCCAAGTGATCAAAACCCACAAAAAATAGAATATAAGAATACCTAAAATAGTCATAAATCCATGTTTTGAACCTCATCTATGTACATACTAATACATAATCAACTCCAAATAATGGGGTCTTTTCCCTTTTCGTACCCTGCATGTATGAAATCTACTCGAGTCACAAATTGTGTTCTAGGCAAGGTGTGAGTACAACTCAGTAGTCCAACACCAATGATGTATAAAAAATATATAATCTAATTATATAGTGAATTCATGTACTAAATAAATGAAAATTAAACAAATACATTTTAGGTTCAATTAGTTAACAAAATTTACTTTAACCATTCATAACATTAGTTTCATTTTCACCATTCGTATCATCTTAATTACATAATTCATTTTCAACATGTGTTCCATCAGTTATCCTTTTACACCATTCACACATGTGTTTTGAAAACTCATCACTATGAATAAAGGAATAATTCATGTCTCTATCTCACTAAGGATAAACACATCACAAAAAAAACATTTTCCTCGCCTCGAAGAATTAGTATGAGAGGAATGAAACACTTATGAGAATAGAACTCCATAACCTTCCCTAAATCATTCATTATGGGTGGAGTTTCGGGAATTAGTTTAACTCGACTTATGCGCATATAACAACAGTCAATACCCCACTCTACCAATCCATGTGGACATGCTTATATATATATATATCTATTCACCAGACAAACCATATCCCAACCAAACACAAAAAAACAAATAAAAATCATAATCTCCAACAATCATAATTGGAATAAATATTATCACATAAACCATTAACACTTTTCAATTTACATTACAATATCATTTACTCTAATTCCCATTTCATATGAATAATCATATTGAGCATATTAAACAGTTTCCATACATCATCCCACTTAAATATTAAATAATTACCATATGTTAAATCACATAACATATTAATTATTTCCCTTGTATTAACCCCCTCTATTATGAATTCCATGTATAAATCACAATCCATTTGTAACATTCATGCTAATCCCTTTAAACTGATGTTTTGGTCAAGCCAAACAACCCCTTATTCCATTGTCAATCCTAGGAACAACTATAATTATTCAATTTTTAACTCAACTAACCATATTCACAAGTTGTTCCTAGTCTCCACATTTTTACCCATCAACCCTACACTTATCCTTACTAATTTCTAGGTTTGAGAATATCGGTGTACCCCTTAGGATGCCCTAAACTAGTCAAATCATCGTCAATACGTCACACATGGATCACAAGGGTTTCAATTATTCATTTATATTATCACTATAACCAATGTCACCAAAGACATCAAGATATAACCAATAATGCAATAAAACATGCACAAATCCACACAATGATTATGGAATATAACTTGTAGACCACATACCTCGAATCTGACATTGAACACACTCCCAATATTTTACATAGATCCATATTAAAGAACCCTTTGATTCCTCAACCTATATTCCACTAGAAATGAGTTTTTTACGAGTTTTATATGAAAATTTCCCATGATACAAGCCCCAGTCCAGAAAAGAGAAGAAATAAGAGGATTAGACTTACCCAAAGCTTCAATCCTCAACCGACAACACTCCAAATGTCCTAGAAACAAGGGAGATTGAAACATGGGAAATATTTAGTATTATAGATCATAACTAGGAAAGGAGTTATGAGAAAGGGGATAAAAATTGAGTGGGGAATAAAAAATATCAAAAGGAAAAATTGTAATTTTCCAACTTTTGATGGGCCGCATAATTTGGCCGCAGAATTTTCCGAACTGTACAAAAACCATGTGCATGCCACAAGCTAAGGGGATTTGGGTTTCATGGTTACCTAGGAATGACACACGGT
Organism: Viscum album; assembly: GCA_963277665.1. NCBI lineage: Eukaryota > Viridiplantae > Streptophyta > Magnoliopsida > Santalales > Viscaceae > Viscum > Viscum album. Next base: position 1,425,489,273 of record OY728151.1, read on the forward strand.
TTGAAAAATCATGTGCCAACCATGAAATATGCCATTTTCTAAGGGATCAGAATTTTCTTAAAGAGGCCACATGGTTTTCTTAACTGTGTTCCAACCGTGTGCATGGAATATGATGGCCCGATTTACCTTCTTTTGTCTTAAATCCTTGGAACACACCCAAGGCCCCCTATATAGGCATTAAAAATTTCATTAACAAAAAATAATATACTGAAAGTAAAATTTAACCATGTTTGTCCCTCCATTAAGTCTAGGATCTTACAATTAATGATAAATGCATATAATCCATCGGACTGAGTACCCAACATGACATTAAGAGTGGGTAAAAATTCCAAAGTATGAATAATACCATGAATGAATCATCATTATAGCTCATTAAATGTAAATTTTCATCAATAAAACCCACAACATATTAAATAATTAAACACCTATGAAACTACATTAATATATCTCAATAAAAATTTATAACTACTTAGTAGGCTAATTCAAAAAGGTATTTTTTGGGCATAACATTATTAAATATAGATTATATTATATAAAGATGTGATACCATTTCTTATTAGTATAATTAGTTGTAAAATACCAATAATACCACATCACCAAAATAAATCACTTTTATTTACAAGACTCATCAATGTTCTTAATGAAAAAAACACATTGATGGAATCATAAAATTTTATTTTTTATTCCACACCATTAGATTTTATGATATATTTCCCATTATATAAATATTTTTTCATTAATTTTTATCTTTAAATATAACACTCACATTATGAAAACGGTGATATACTATTGAATTATTATTGTTTAATTTGATGGTAATCACCATGACATTGGATTGGGAGGTATGAATATGGCTAATATATTATGAAAATTTATTTTCTACACTTTTTTAATATTTATAAATAAGTTAATAAATGTTTATAACTGAAAAAATAATAATTTGAAGGCAAAAAGAGAAGTTTTTCACATAAAATAGTTTTTCTGTGTCTAATACATTTTTATATTACATATTAAATGAATTTATATTGATTATTTGATTTAATTAAATTTATAGAATATATATTCAATAAAAAAATTAAATTAGTATAATAATATTTTAATATGGAATGAAATTAAACTCGGTTTTATGCCAAAAATGAATTCTTTCTAAAAACAACTTCATTGTATTTTACAAACATATTTTAGAAAAATAATCCCCTTATATATATTGGATTTTCAAAAAAAAATTATTACATATTTGGAATTAGAATAATTAAAGTTATATAAAAATTTCAAATTAAATTATTTTCATTATGAAATGTAATCGTGGTAATTTTTCATTACTACGGTAAAGGATAACAGTGGATAATGAGGGATTAAACTAAAGAGATACATGTAAAAATGACATAAAAATATTTCCAAATAACATTTTATTGTCATATTTCAACATTATATCATATATTAATTTAATATTATATATTTTGGATCTATTTTAAAAGAGAAATACATTATTATATTTTAATCTTTTGAAAAATTCCATCTATCTCATCTCCCTCCTTATAAAAATGACAACACATATCCTCTCATCAACACACATCCAGAGCTTATTAGCTTAGAAAATACATACTAAAATAAATTACTAAAATCCATGCCCATTACTTATATTTTATGGTCTTGTTATATTATAATACTTTCACGTCATAATGTACAATCCAAATGAGGTTTTTTCACTAAAGTGATACTACTCATTAAAGATTACATTCAATTTTATTTCTTCATACATATTTTCTAATCCTATTGAATCAATCATAACATGATTCATTTATAATACTATGTATAATGATATTTTATTCTTTTTATTTCATATCCATTATTCAGCTACTTCTCTATCGAATGGGAACTGAATGCATCGTTCATGCATATGTGGTGACAATGGCCTCACGAAATAATCCATTTTATTATTCATCACCATCATTCAAGGTTTAATAACACAAAATATTATCACGGGAAGTTCCTTATTATAATTTTTTTTAATATACTATAAAAAACATACATAACATATATATCCCAATAAATATATTTTTCCCATAAATGAAGAATGAAATAATTGGTATTTATAGAAATTAAGGAACATATACTAATGAAATAGTAACCTGACCATTTGAAACGTAATATTTCAACTAAAAATAGAAATTTGGATTATATAATAATAAAACCACATATTAGAGTATAAATAAAATTTTAGAATCTTATAAATTAAAATATGATACAATTATATTATAGAATAAGAAAAAAAAATGTTTAAAAAAATGATAAATTAAGTGTCGGTATTTTTGTAAAACATAAAGGATTGTTTAGAATTTTATAATTTATATAATGATTAAAAATTATTTTTTTCATCAAATAGATTCATAAATTAATATTATGTTTTTGTAATTATAATATAGTTTTATGAGACACGAATTAATTTTTCAAAGGGTCATAAAATCTTTCATAAAATTAAAATCTGTAATTTTTGAATAAATTATGATTTTATTTAAAAATATAATTGGTCATATTTAGATAATTATTTTCATAAAATGGATTCCATTTTTTAAATATATAAATATAATAATTCTTAGGGTTATTTTTTTCATTTTTCTGAAATATTTTAATTTTTATGAATGTTGTAATACTGTAATTTAAGGTATTTAATGTTTTAATAAAAATAAAAGAATTTTAGAGTTATTGATTATGTAATAAACCATTATTTTTTAACTCAAATTCAATATGTACCATACTTATTCACAATAATCAACACTATTTGTAGTCTTGATCCAAAATAATAATGTAATGAATATATTAATCAATAAACATACCTCTCCTCTAGTATAAATATCACCCCTTATCCTCACACCTTCAAAGCCTTGTATCTTGTCTAAATTCTTTAAAATTCCCATAAAAATCCACTTCCCCACATCAAAGGTCTTTTTTTATAAAAAAAAATACAAACCCCATGTTATTTAAGGTTTTTCTCAAGGAGACAACATTTGAGTTGTAGAATCCTCCTTCTTTCTCTTTTTATTCCATTCATTTTCTTATCCTCTCCTCATATCTCCTATAAAAAGTGGAATTATTGATCCAGAATAATATATATACATTAATTTTATTGTTTCAATGAAATATACATAAAAAAATCTCTTCTCTTATCCTTTTATTCTGAAAATGAAAATATCTTCCATGATCTGTTGGTTCACCGCTTTTATGGATGACAAGTTTTTGTTTTCCATTACCACCTTCAAGGCTGGTCATAAAACCATTATTATCATTAAATATGATATTAATATACATATCATAACTTTTTTCATGTACTGGAACTAATATATAATCATGATATTAAATAAAATGTTACGAGTTCATAACGGTCATAAAAAACAGCCAAAATAAACTATTCCTTTTTCATTAGAATTTTATCTAATGAATCATTCTAATATATGAAAAAAATGATAAATGGGATAATTTAAAATTATGGAATTATATTAATATCTTTTCATTCCACTTATATATTTTTTCACCCATTTTCTAAAAACATCCATAATTACACACAATTAAACCGACCAACAACTCTATGAAACAAATGCTCTCGGAATGAAACAATTAAAGTTCATAACTCATTGAAAAGTCCATAAATGATGCAAATAAAATTGTAATAAATAAAATATATTTGACTGGGGATTTGAATTAAGTAATTAATGGATCTAATTTTATTATTCTGGATATTATGTGCAATTTTCAAAAGCATCCAGACATTAAGATATGTAATTCTCGAACCCAATTTCCATTCTTTGGTTTATTCCTCTTTCATGCCAAATTTCATCATGGATATTCCTATATTGTTCCTTATGTATAGTTTCATTCTTATTACCTTTTATTTTAAGTGATTTAAATGTTTCCAATTTTATTCTATGATAAATAAAAACATTTTCCAAAAGTACTCTTTATTCCAAAAAAAACATTTCGACTCATCGTGTGTTGTTCCTTCCTCACCTAATAATGATGAATCTAGTTCCAAATTTGTTTTTCATATACTAATTTTGGAACCCCATATTTATTATTTTTTGATAGAATCATCCTGAAACCATTTTATTTTCATAGGTTATATCATGAATTTGATTGATATATGTTCTATGTGGCATACATGATTATGTAAGTGTTATGTTGTGATGGGTGGGCACAAAATATATATCCCTCCAATTCATTGGATAAAATGATTTATATCATGATATGATGTGTATTATGTGTGAAACGTTTTCTATATTTCTCCATAATTTTGATGTTATGATTATGTGCGTATTTTCTTCAGGAACATGATGTTATGTTTGTTCACAACTATGAGAGGTATTTTACCACTAAGACATTAGTTTTAATTTTTATGTATTATAGAATTCCATTACATCATCACACATTTTATATAATGATTATGATGATGATATTATTCTTATGTTATGATTATGAGGATTATTCTCACCCATTTAATATTGATTTGTGATCTTATATATTATTTTAATGGGATTTAGCTTTCCCCTTTTGTTGATGTATATCCTAAGGTAATGACTTGTACTAAGGAGCATATGAATTCCACAAATAAGATAGAGAAAAAGGAATTAAATAATTTTTATTTTTTATTGTATAAAAGGTATATATAGTCCTAATTATCACAAGAAACTAAACCTTTGGGTCCTATTTTTCTTAGCCAATTATGTTTTCTATCTTGGAAATGATGCAAAAGTCAAGTTAGAAAAATTAGGGTCACTATAGTTGGTATCAGTGACTTGTTTAGTTAATTTGGTAATTAGGATTATAGAACATCAGTGAAAGCACTAAGGATATGAAAAAAATATATCTAATCAGAGAATAATTATTTTTTTAGAAAAATTCCAAACATAGGGATACAATTAGATATGTCATTAAATGTAATTGTAAAAAAATTATTTATTAATACTTTTTTGACATACATTTTTATTCAAACCATTTTTATTTTATAAAATTATTGGAACATAGAGAAACTAGGCCAAAACTGTGTGAGGGATAAAGCAAAAATTTCTTAAATAACATCACTAATTCAATGGGAGGTGGCGTTAATAATCTCATAGTGATGCTTACCCAGTTGTTTGAGGATACTAATAATAACCTGAATAATGTGGAATTTCCACCTTTACCTAAAAGGGATCAACTGGGTATTGGATAATTTATAGGGAAATGGCCACTGAAATTTACAGGATCTTCTAATACACTTGTTTTAGAAAATGAGTTAACAATAAAGAGATAATATTTTATGTGATCAACTATTCTGAGAAGAAGAAGGCCGCTCTATCCTTCTATCATTTAGATGGAGAGGCCAATAAATGGTGGACATAGATTAATAACACAATGAAAATAGATTAAATTGATGAAATGAAGTGGGATGAATTTATGAAAATATTTCTTAATAAGTATTTCCTTCTAACGATTGACACAAAAATAGAGAGATAATTCATAGAGAAGAAGAAAATGGATGGTGAATCTATCGTGGATTGGGAAGAAAACGTGGAAATACATATAATGATTTCATTGGGTTTTTTTATTAATAATGATATAATAATATATATTTTCCATATTGGATTAAAACCACACCTTCTAAATTCTCTAGCTATATAAGACTTTTGGAGTTAGGAAGTTGTGGATTGATGTGCTCTCAAGTTTTGGATAGAGTTCGGAGATTGTTCCCATGGTTATGGAGATAAGAAGAGAAGAATATATCTTCATGATGGTTGATAAAATGAAAAAAATAGGATAGATGTAACATCCTAGGTAAATAAAAAATATGAAATTTTCATATTTATTAATATTTGTGAATTAAATATAAATTTTACTTTAAAGGGGATGCTATGTTCAAAGGTATACCCTATACGCAACAACAGGTTTCTTTGAAATCTTACGTTGCACACTAATAATATAATATTATTATTTTAAATGGTAGATATTGTGTAGCCATTGTATTGGTAGGAATTAATATAGCTAACTAAAATATTATTTTAAATGTTTCATAATTGTTTTTAAATTTATCCAATAAAATTTAGTGGCTTAAAATAAGAAAATAATTCGATTTTAAGCATAATATTCACTAAAAGGTTAATTTACCGCCTTTTGATGGAAACCCCTCATTAAACCTAGTTTTGGTCACATTTATATGTTCTATTGGACCAAATAAAACTATTCTTTAGAATCGGGACTCCAAAATTTACTTTGGTAGAAATTTTGGTATTTTTCTTATAATGTACTTTTTTTAATGAATAGTCAAAAATACTAAATTTTATTCCAAACTGCATTTTAATCTAATTTATTTATATTGTTATATTATCTTTTTAATTGTTTTTAAAGTGTAAATAAATTATATTTTTACCATTTAATATAATTTTGGTCATTGGAATTAATTTCAATTTGAAATTGGACATAAACAAGTATCAATCTTTTGATAATTATTGTTTCTTAAAAACACGCTATTTGTTTTGACAATGGAAATTATTTTTAAATTAATTAATGAAACTTCAATGTTTTGAATTTTATAAAATAGACATCATTTTTTAAATCGGAATATCAATTATATCTTAGACTAATTTTTTTTTCTAAAAAACTTCAATTTTTTTATGAATAGTGAAATCACTTAGTAATAGTAAAAAAACTGACTTTTCATTTAAATGAAATTTTACAGCTTCTATAAATTGAATTTTGAAAATATGACATAGATGGATGTTATTAGTAAGTAAAATTTGGTTCAATAAGATGAAAATAATTTTTGGTGAATAGTAAATTTTGACTTTTATTTACCGCGGTAAAAGGTAAATAAGGTAATTCAAGGTGAAACAAATTTCATAATAATACCAAATTACATTAACACTAGTACTAACCTTATTATATGTGTAATGTACAACCATGGGCATCCATGGGTCGATTTTGGGACCCCATGGAGCCACTTACGTGTGATAATGACACATTATTTTAATTAACTTAAAGTAAAGGCAAAAATGACATAAACAAATATCTTTTAGTAAATTAATTTTTACATGGGGTTATATAGGTTATATTTTAAACTATAAATATTCATTATAAAACTAAAACAATTTCATACATTATGGTATTTTTATTATTATTTTTAGACATTAAATAAATTATATTATTTATGACACATCAATGATGCAGTGTTTACATCATTAATAAATGAGTTAAATAAATAATATTATAAATATTAAAATAATATTTATACCTATCCAATTATCATTGGATGATTTTATTTCGACCATGAGTCATCTTTTCTTTGATGTTAATTATTTTTAGACCTTTTGAAACTGAATATGACTTTATAATAACATAACTATTTCAAAATTTCCTATAGAGCCCCCTCTACCCCATATAAAAGGACAAATCCTCTAACCCATTCCTCACACCTCTCAAGCCCCTTGGATCGACCATAATCTACCCAATTAATCTCCATACATCCCACTTCTTTTCTTATAAGTATTACCTTAGGCATAAGGCACTTCAAGAAGTCCTTTTGGGTTAAACAAATGGGATTTACCGAAATTAAAGGTAACTGTTTCTCTTAAATTATTTTGTTTTATTTTTCTATTTTACTTCTCCGAACCCTAAACTATTTTTATTTCATTATTTTATAAAAAAATATCCTAAATATACTATGATGTTGTTATGAGAATAATTATGACTACACTTACACACACCTTCATCTAATGGGTGAAGAACATATTGTTTCTGTGGATGGAAAACTAACACCTCATGAAGCGATAATTGTTCTATTATCTCCAACTGCCTCTCATGGTGGCCATTATAAAGGAAATTTATTTATATGTGATATATATTATGTTTAGGTTTTCTCTATTCTCTTTTAATTTTTATTTACTAATATACCGTTATGCTTTCCAATATGTGTAAACACGATAATTTCATTTGAGGAAGAGTGAACTACAGCCCCCTCTAGGTGATATGATTCGTTTATGACATACATGGAATGTATAAAGGATGTAGTTAATGAAATTATGTAACATATGTATCATATTATATTATACTGGAATTATAATATACCTTTGTATTATTATAATTTCATTCCATGAAATAAAAATAGAAATGAAAGTAGCGTACATGTGTACGTAGGGATTATCATCTCCATTAAAGGTTCGTTTCATTTCTTAACTCCAAATGATATGGTATATTATAAATTCTTATACACTGGATATATATGATATATTTTATATCTAAATCATGAATATCATTCTGGTGATAATGATTTTTTGACCACATGGACAATTTCTAATTATAATAAGTTCATTTTTAACTAAAATTCCAAACATAGACTAAATGTCTGATATGAACTCAAATAATTAAAAAAATGATATAGAAATGTAATAAGAAAAATAAAAGGAAAAATTAACTTTTAAAAATTTCTTCTGTAATTATAAATTAACTTATGTTTCTTATTCACGAAGAACACAGAACATATGAGTCTAGTCGGACACGAGGTAAGGTATTTCTTATCTCACATTCAATTCCATGATATTTCCATTGTTTGCCACTTATTTGTTACAAGAAGTGTATTTTGTACATACAATTGATATATATTATCATGATTCTATTTATATTCATGGTATTCTACGATTCATTTTGAGGTTATTAACTTTTTGTTATATGACTCGATTAATTACAACGTGGTAAGGGGTTTTCATCGTACTTATTCCCGTGAGATTCATGCTATATTGACACTATTTCATTTAATGTAGTTTATGTATTTCCCATGATTGTAATATTTGTGTAATTTAATTTAATTTATGGGTATTTACATATTCATTTTGTTATCCTTCTTTCATGGGGTGTATGTTTCGTATGTTACCAAATCGGTAATTGAACCTTTCACCCTCCCCTTTTTTAAAAGAGTTATTTTTGTTACATCTTTTAATTTACAAATTATTATGTTGGGATATGTTATTATATATCCTTATTGCTGTAAATTTTATTTCCAAGTTATTATATACCCTTTTATATCTCATCAACCCATTTTATGAATTTTAAAGTGATGTTGGTAGGATGTCGAATTTCTTTAAAGAAACTTCTTAACCAAATTTCAGTTCTTTGGGTTAAACTTCTACTTGTTGATTATTTCATGTGATGAATATGTGTGAATGAACTAAGATTGTTTTAACCTGAATATCCATTCATATTGAGTGTATTTACCTTTATCACACAAAATTACGTCATTTATTATCTTTAATCTAAGGATAAGATCTTTTTAAGGGACTTTGTCTCAATTTATTTTCCAATGAGAATTATTATTTTAATGACTCATTTCACTTTTATATGGTGTGTGTACTATCCTTTGACATATTATATCATGAATCCGTTTATTATCATGATATTATAATGGTTTTATAAAATGTTATTCCTCAATTTTTTGTATTCAATCATCTCTCATTTTGTAAAAAACTCTTTAACTAAAATATCATTTTAAAGTATTTAAAGATTTATTATTATAAAACTTTCACATTAATGTCCATGTTTAAAAATGGTTTTAATGGTTTATTTATATGGATATTAATGGTTTAAAATGTTAATTCTGTTAAAATAATCAATGTGGTATGTGACATTTTGATTCAAAGATCACTTTAAAATATTGTTAATGGATTTTAAAATGGTTTGATAAAGCATTGATTATGTCAATATATTGAAAATATATATTTTGATTGCAATGTGGAAATTTTATCATTCCTTTATGCTTGTTTTACATGTTTTGAATATTTAATGTTCATTGGGAATTGTTTGTGTATATGGGTGGTTCCATGATCAACCTTGGGCAGGTGAGCCCGATATATCTCTCCAATCCATTGGGTAACGTGACAGAGGTAAACATTAATGTTTCTCCTAATATATTTAGGGAATAAACTTTGATGGGTATTCCATGTGTAACAGCCTACATAGTTGTGAAGGCTACAATGTATGTATGATATAGATGCCACTTGTTAGCTTTATGAGTTATGATTTTTGTGTGTTATTCATAAATATTATGATTTCATGAGGTATGTTATGATTGAAATGTATGGTTTATTTGATTTGTATTTATTAAGGGGATAAATTTTTCTTTCATTTTTTTTATAACACTTAATACGCTTTTTATGTTCATCCCATGTTTTTAAAAACAAATTCACAGGGTATAAGGAAGGGTACGATAAATGATGTATTCAAGTAGATTTATATCAAGAAAATAACTCTTTTTTTATTTAAGGTGTTTTATTTTTCTGAAACATTGGATAGAGTAGAAGTGTCTGCTTTGTAATTTTTGAGATGTAATGTAAATTTAATGGCCTAATTCTCTAAAACTCTAAACCTGAAAAGATCCTCAATGTGAATTCTTGAATTAACTAAAGATTATGTAATGTTTAAGGTAGGGTCCTTATATTTAGTATCAGATGTCAGTTTGGATAACTTTAGTGGTTAGGGTGTTATTTAAGAATAAGTGACATAACCAAATGTTTATCATATTAGAAAGAGTCATGGTTATTTGAGATAAATCTAATGTGTTTATGAAACCATGAATACATAAATATTATTGTTTACCCTCCTCATAAGATATTGTTCGATGATTTTACTAATATACTCTAACTAACCTTTTTGGTTATTGTAAATGGATGGATCTAGCAGGCACCAAAGTAACAATGGATGTGAGGAAAGCTGTGATGGTTTTCTGAATGATAAACTAAATGAAATGGGAGCTGCAATGAGAACTCTTGTGGTTTTTCTCAACCAACTATATGAAGTCATGATTGAAAACCTGATCCTTGGTGATTTTTATAAGGAATAGTATATGCGAGAAACAAATCCCTATGGAATTTCAGGTAATCATCATAAAGGTATGTATGTTCAAAAAACTATGTGTCATGGATGTGGAAGTAAACACCTAGGAAAATGATTTAAATGGATGGGAAGATTCTATAGATGTGGGAATAAAGTTCATAAAGAAAGAACATGTTGTGGAAAAAGGAAGCATCTAGTTGACTCTATTATAGGGAAAAATGTTCTTTCTATGGGATCAATTGAATGTTTTAAATGTGGTGTGAATGGTCATAATACAAGTAGATGTCCTACGAAGAAGTTTCAGGAATTGGAAAACTAGAATCACACAAATATATTTTTTCCAATACCTAATTTCATTCCATTTATGGATAAAGAAACTGACAATAACCAATGAAAGTTATGGATTATTTCATAACATATGTTTTGACATTATTGAATCTTAGGATATGATTCATGATTTTGTTTGCAGGAAAGAACTATTTTAGAATAAATTGTCAAATAATGGTTAATGGTTTATGAAGAACTTTTAATTAGTGATAAGTTAACATATAAGGGATTCAAGAGTTATGGTAGATTTTATAATGATGAAATGGTTAAAAGTATTCAGTCTCTTTTGATGAGGGGATTACATTGGAAGACTTCTTATAGTATGTGTAACCCTGATGTTTGATATATGAAAATGTTATTCAAGGAATAATTATATTTTCTTTTGATGAGTAATGGTGGTATTTTAATTTGGGATAATCTATGTTTTTATTATCAGAAAATGTTTATTTGGGGTTTTTATGGAAATGATTAACCTATCATAGAGAATATGTGATCAGGTTAATTAAACTTCAGTATGAGAGTTTAAGAGTTTTCAATTTTATTTGGAGAAAAATGTCAAGATTTACTATGGAAGACTATGTGGTTAAATCCTACTGATTTTTGTGTTACAATATTTGTTTTGGTTACATTAAATAATTTTAAGGATATTTGTTTATTGAATTGTCTTTGTTGAACTTTGGTTATTGTTGGTTCAATTTTGGAGACTAAGAGTAGTATTTATTTTTATAAATGATTATCCTTTTAGGGGATTATATGGTCTCATACTAACCATTTTTTGTTTTGGTTAATTCCTAAAGATAGGTAATATATATAGCTCTTCTTTTTTGAATTATCTGATTCTCTAGAAGTTGATTATAGTGATTTTGATGTGATCAAGTCAGTTTGAATACTCATCTTTTGGAAAAAATATGAGTTTCTGGTAGAAATTTAGTAAAGTATGAATGTCTACATGAAAAGTAAGTATGATTTCATATTTTTTTAGATAAGCTCAAAAATAAATTCCTCAATGAAAAGTAACTTAAAACAAAAACGTTTTCTATTAACTTTTCCTACTAAGGATTCAAGGACGGTTTATCCCATCACATATTTCTGATTTTCTGGTGGTTAAATTTCTCCTAATAATGTTTTCTATCACTCTCCATCAGAACATGATGTTTTTTTTTCTCCTCCATATCCATGTTTTCGTGGAATCCTAGTATCTGTTGTCTTGGGTAACCTTTGTACTTCTCTTTATTTTATTGTTATAGTATTATTGACACTTTTTCCGATCTGGGACTTTTAATGATGTTACTGAGCCCAATTTTAAAATTGTGAGGATGCAATTCCCAAAAGGGGGGAAGGTTGTAACATCCTAGGTAAATAAATAATATCTTATTCTCATATTTATTAATATTTTTGAATTAAATATTAATTTTTCTTTAAAGGGGATTGTATTTTCAATGGAATTCCCGATACACAACAACATGTTTCCTTGAAATCTTACGTTTCACACTAATAATAAAGAATTATTATTTTAAATTATAGTTAATTCCTAGTAGTTCTATTGGCGGGAATTAATATATCTAACTAAAATATTATTGTATATGTTTGTTAAATGTTTTTACATTTATCGTATAAAAGTTGGAGGCTTAAAATAAGAAAATAATTCGATTTTAAGCATAATATTCACTAAAAGGTCGATTTACCGCCTTTTGATGGTGAAACCTCCTTAAACCTAGTTTTTGTCACATTTATATGTTCTATTTAACCAAATAAACTTTTTTCCTTAGAATTGGGACACAAAAATTTACATTGGTTGAAATTTTGGTATTTTTCTGATAATGTTCATTTTTTTAATGAATAGTAAAAAATACTGTGTACTAATTCAAACTAAGTTTTAATATAATTTATTAATAAAGATATATTAAATTTTAAATTGTTTTTACTGTGTAATTAAATTATATTTTTTCCATTTTATACATTTTGGGTCATTGGAATTAATTTTACTTTGATATTGGACATAAATAAGTATCAATCTTTTGATAGTTATTGTTTCTTAAAGCACGCTATTTGTTTTGACAACAGGAATTAATATTAAATTAATTAGTGAAAATTATATGTTTTTAATGTGGTAAAATAGACATCTTTTTTTAATTTGGATTATAAAATATTGCTTAAGATGATTTTTTGGTATTTTTCTGAAAAACTTCAATTTCTTGAGGAATAGTGAAACCACTTTGCAGTAGTTAAAAAACCATATTTTCATTTAAATAAACTTTTACCGCTTCTGTGAATTGAATTTTAAAAATATTACATACATGGTTGTTATTAGTAACTAAAATTTTGTTCAATAATGTGGAAATAATTTTTTGGTGAATAGTAACTTTTGACATTTATTTATTGTGGTTAAAGTTAAATAGGGTAATTTAAGGTAAAAAGAATATCATAAATATTAAAAATTACCTTATCACGTGTCCTAACCTTATTGGATGAGTAATGGAAGACCATGGGAATACTTGTTTCGATTTTGGGACCCCATGGGGCCACTTATTAGTGATAATGACACTTTATTTTAATTAAAATAATGTAAATGAAAAATGACAGAAACAAATATCTTTTAGTAAAATAATTTTTACATGGGGTTATATAAGCTATATTTTAGAATATAATTATTAATCTTAAAGCTAAAAAATTTTTCCTACATTATAGTATTTTTTTTATAATTTTTAGAAATAAAATTAATTAAATTATTTATGACACAATAATGATGAAGTGTTTACCCCATTAATAAATGATTTAAATAAATAAGATTATAAATATTAAAATAAGATCCAAAACCTGTAAAATTCTTATTGAATGATTTTATTTCGACCATGAGTCATCTTATATTTGAAATTACTTATTTTTGGACCTTTGGAAACCGAATATATGTTTATAATAAAATAATTGTATCAAACATTCCAAAAGTGCCCTTCCTCTCCCATATAAAAAGGCACCACCTCTATCCCATTCCTCACATCTCTCAAGCCACTTTGATCATCGAAAATCTACCCAATTAATATCCCTATATCCCTCTCCTCCTCCTAGAAGTCTTAACATAGGCATAAGTTGCTTCAAGAAATCCTTTTGGTTCAAACCCAATGGAGTTACCCAAATTAATGGTCACAATTTTTCTTAAATAGGTTTGTTTTATTTTTCCTTATTTTAGTTCTGGAACCCCTAAAATATTTTTATTCCTTTCTTTTATAACAAAAATAGTATCCTAAAATTACTATGATGTTGTTATAGAAAGTATTATAACTACACTTAAACACACCTCCATATAATGGGTGAAGAACATTATGTTTCTATGGATGGAAAACTAACGCCTCCTGAAGCGATGGTTGTTCAATAATCTCCAACCACCTCTCATGGTGGCCATTATGATGGAAGTATATTTATATGTTATATATATTATTATTTTTCACTATTCTTATGTAATTTTTATTTTAAAAATTCCTTTATGCTTTCAAATATGTGTAAACATAATAATTTCATTTGAAGAAGTGCAGACTACTGCCCCCTCAAGGTGATTTGATTCGTTTATAACATACATGGAACTTATAAAGGTTGAAGTTAATGAAATTATGTAACATATATATCGTATTATATTATACTGGAATTATAATATACCTCTTTATTATTAAGTTTTCATTCGTTTAAATATAATGTAGAAATCAATGTAGCGTTCATGCGTACGTATGGCTTATCGTCTCTATGATTGGTGCGATTCATTTCTTAAATCCAAATGATATTGAATATTATAAATACATATACACAAGATATATATGATATATATGACATATAAATCATGAATATCATTTTGGAGATATTGATGTTTTGACCACATGGACAATTTGTAATTATAACAAGTTCATTTTTAACTAAAATTGTGAACTTCGACCAAATGTACTATATGACCTCAAATAATTAAATAATTGTCATTGAAAGGTAATAAGTGATATAAAATGAATAATAAAATTTAAAAATGTTCTTAAGGAAGTATAGATTATCTTAAATTTATTATTCTGGGAGAACACGGAACATACTAGTCAAGTTGGACACGAGGTAAGAGATTTCTTATCTCACTTTTAATTCCGTGAGATTTCTGTGTTCGCCATTTATTTATTACATGTGGTGTATTGTGTACTTCCATGTGATATATGTTATCATGATTATATTTTTATTCATGGTATTCTAAGATTCATTTGGTAGTTATTAACTTTTGGTCGTACGACTCAATTGATTACAACGTGGTAAGGGTTTTTCATCTCACTTCTTATTCCCACGAGATTCATGATATATTGCCACTATATCCTTTTATGTAGTGTATATAATTCCCATTATTATAAAAATTGTGTAATATAATTTAATTTATGGGTATTTACATCTTCATTTTATTATCCTTCTTTCGTGGTGTTTTTGTTTCGTATGGTACCAAATCGGTAAGGGAACCTTTCACCCTCCTCTTTTTTAAAAGACTTCTTTTTGATAAATATTTTAATTTAAAAATTCTTATATTGGGATATGTTCTTATATATCATTATTTCTATAAATTGTAAGTCAAATTGATGAGATATCCTTTTCTCTCTCATAAACCCATTTTTTAAATTCTAAGGTGACGACATTAAGCTGTCGAATTACTGTATGGGAACTTCCTAACCCAATTTCAATTCTTCGGGTTAAACTTCTGCTTATTGATTATGTCATGCTATGAATATGTTTGAATAAACTCTGATTTTTTTACACTTAATGTAAAATAATATTTAGTGTATTTATATTTTTCACACATAATAAAGTCATTTATTTATCCTTAATCTAAGGATATGATCTTTATAAGGAACTTTGTCTCAATTTACATTTCATTGAGACTTATTATTATTATTCACCATTTCACTTTTATATGGTGTATATACTATCCTTTGACCTATTATATCATGAATACATTTATTCTCATGATATTATAAAGTTTTGATAAATATTTATTCCTCAATTATTTGTATTCCAGCATCTCTAATTTTGTTAAAAACTCTAACTAAAATATCCTTTTAAATGTTGTAATGATTTCATCTTCTAAATAGTTCACATTAATGACCTTGTTTAAACATGGTTTTAAGGATTTGTTTATATGGGTATAAATGGTTAAAATTTTATTTCCATTAAATTATTCAAAGTGTTATGGGACACTTTGATTCAAAAAACACTTTTAAATGTTTTAACTGGTTTTGAAAATGGTTTGATAATGCATTGATTGTGTCAATATATTCAAATGATATATTGTGATTTAAATGTGGAAATATTTTCTTTCCTTTATGTTTGTTTTTTATATTCTTAATATGTAATGTTTATTAATAATTTTATACGTATAGAGGTGGTTCCGTGATAAACCATGGGTGGGTGATCCTGAGATAGCTCTCCAATGCATTGGGTAACGTGACAGAGGTAAACTTTAATGTTTCTCCTAAGAGATTTAGGGAATATAAAATGATGTGTATTCCTAGTGTAACTCACTACATAGCTATGATAGCTAAAATGTATGTTTTATATGTATTCCACTTGTTACCTTTATGATTTATGATTTCTGTGTGTTATTCATAAATATTAAGATTTCATGAGGAATGTTATGATTGAAAATTATGATTTCTTTCATTTGTATTTATTAATGGTATAATATTTTCTTTCCTTATTTTATAACCCTTACTAAGATTTTTATGCTCATCCCATATTTTTGAATTTTTTTTCACAGGTTATAAGGAAGGGTAAGAGAAAGGAAGTATTCAAGAAGATTTATATCAAGAAAAGAACTATTGTTTTATTTAAGGAGTTTTATTTTTTTGAAACATTAGATATAGTAGAAGTGTCTGCCTTGTAATTTTTGAGATGTAATGTAAACATTATGGTCTAATTCTCTAAAAATATAAACCTGAAAAGATCCTCAATGTCAATTATTGACTTAACTCAAGATTATCTAATGTTTAAAGTTGGGTCCTTATAATAGAGGATCCAACAACCCACGTGTCAAAAATGTGGGAAGAGACTTCATGGGAATTGCCTCAAAGGGATGTGGAAATGCCTCACGTATGTGGGATAAGGACACCAAGCACATTAATTTCATATATTCAGGATTAATATGGATATAATGATTAAATAAAGGAGATAACCACCCATGGTTCAATGCTTCAAATGTTGGGAACAAGGGAACTATGAAATCCAGTTATACTAATACTCGACTCCTTGAGGGTAATTAGTGTCAGCAACCACCAAAACCAAAGATGTATGAGAAATATGACTCCATCCCTACTACTGGAGTGGAGCAACAAAATGAGGTGTTACAAGTTACACTTCCTATTCACTCAAGAATGGAAAATGTCTTATTTGATTCTCATTGTATGAATTCCATTATATCATGAATGTTTTCTAGAACTCTTGAATTTAATCCCTGATTATGTGAAGAAAAGATACCTATAAAAACCAATAGGGGTGTAATAATTTCATCCCATGTCTTGGAATATTCTCTTGTTGGAGTATGTGGGAATATTCTTCTTGAAAAACTCATGATACTTCCCTTGGTGTAATACGACGTAATATTGGGCATTGAATGGCTCCCATTATATAGTGAACATATCAACATTCAGTAAAATGAAATATATTTTCATATTCTAAGTCTTCCCATGATCCTATATAAATGTATTCAAATCCATGAATCACCTATGGAAAATATATCAAATGTGTGTGTGTTAATAACCAATGAAGAGGCATACTATTCCAAAATGGTTGAGTCAAAGGAAGGTATCAACCCGATGGAAATTTCCATTGATAGGGAATACACTAATACATTTCCTAGAGTTACATAGACATCCCCTAGGTCATGAGGTAGAGTTATCAATAGGACTCATACCTAGGGATACTCCTATATCAAAATTTCCCTATAGGATGCCCCTTATTGAACTTGAGTTGTTAAATAAGCTACACAAAGAAGATTTCGAAAAGGGGTTTATACACCCTCGTGCATCACCTTGGGGTGCCCCAGTTCTCTTTGTAAATAAATAGGTTAGATCAATGAAGTTGTGTATTGATTACCAGGAGATCAATAAGATCGCTATAAATAACAAGTGGCATATTCCAAGGAATGATGAAATGTTCAATCAACTACAAGGAGCATAGTAATTCTGAAAGGTGGATCTTCATTCTTGATATCATCAACTAAAGGTTAAAAAGGAATATATTCCAAATACTGGTTTCCATACAATGTATGGGAACTATGTGTTCCTAGTGATAAACTTTGGTCTTTCTGATTCCCCTAAATTCTTATGGATTTGATAAATGGAGTCCTTAGAGACTAACTTGAAAAAAAATTGAATTGTTTATCCATGATATTATCATTTACTCCAAGAGAAAGTAGGAACATGGAGATAAACTAAGGATTATGCATGTGAAATTAATGAAAGATAAATTGTATTCCAGGTTCAGAAAGTGTAACTTTTGGATATATAAATTCACATTCTTGAATAATATGATCACAATTGTGGGATTTTATGTGTACCCTTCAAAAATAAATGAAATCGAGTAATGTCCTAGACCCACTTAGGATAAAAAATCCATATTTTTCTTGGAGTAGAATGGTACTAGTAATGTTTTTTGAGGAATTTATCATGATTTTATAACCATATGACTATGTTTACATAGAAAGGGGTAAAGTATTTCTAGATTGATGAATTTGGGGAAAACTTTAGGAAGCTCGTGAAGAGGAGAATCACATCACCTATACTCACACTACCAATGAGAGAAGAATATTGTGTGGTATACAAGGATGATTTAATGAAATTCATGGGTTGTGTACTCATGTAGAATGGAAAAGTGATAGCCTAGTCTTAATGATAGTTGGAGATCTATGAGAAGAACTACCCGATGCATTATTTAGAGCTTGAAGATGCGGTTGTTTTCATTGAAAATCTGGCAGCACTATCTCTATGTTTAGAAGTGTCACATATATACTGATCACAAGAGCCTAATGTATATAATCTCACAAAATAAGATCAAGATGCATCAAATGATATGGTTATGGATAATCAAGGACTACAATTTCTCTATTCGCTATCATCGTGGGAATGAAAAAATGGTATATGATGATCTTAGAAGACAAGAACATGCTACTCTATCTATGATGTGGTCTGAGAAGGATCCTATCTTCGTTGAAATGAAAAGGATGAATCTATAAATCATAATTATTGTGAATAAATCCTACCTTTCTAAAATTATTTCTCAACCATATATTGAAGAGAGGATCAAGTAAGAACAAATTGATTATTTGGAGCTACAAAAGAACATGATAGTAGAAAAGGAATGTAATCTATGAGAATTCCACATCGATGATAATGGTTTGATTTGGTTTGTAACTAGGTTTTTTGTTCCATATTCACCAGAGATAAAGAAGTATATATTAGATAATTCACTTATCTCACCTTTATACATCAATCCTAGAAGTACCAAGATGTACCAGGATCATTAAGAACTGTTATGGTGGGATAACATAATGAAATAGATTTGGGAGTATATCTCAAGGTTCTTGATATATCCGTGATTTAAAAGAATAATGATAGAAGTAAAAGGGGATGAGGAAACCATTTTCTATTTCCATAGGGAAATGGGAGAATGTCAGTATTTAATTTTTCACATGCCACATGAATACATCAAATGGAAACAATGAGATATTGGTTTTGGTGGAATTAATCACCACAAATAACCACTTTATCACCATTTGGGATGATTTATCTCTTGAACAAATTTCCATGATATACATGAAGGTTGTTGTGAGGCTGCATAGGGTTTCAATTTTTATTGTCTTGGATCATAATCCATGGTATACCTATAACTTTTTGGATAAGTATTCAACATTTTTTGAGTATGGAATTGAAATTTATCATGGCCTATCACTCCCAAATAGATGTCTAAATTGAACAGACTACTCTAAAACTCGAGTACCTTTTAAGAGCCTCCTGAATGGAATTCAAAAATGTATGGGATAAAAATATCCCATTCATTGAGTTCTCATACAACCAAATCCTCCACTCAAGTATTCTAATGGCCCCATATGATGCTCGGTATGGAAAGACAATTAGAAATCTAACTTTTTCGGATAAATTTGGAAAATGATTGTTACATGGACATGGTCTTATGAAAGATATGGAATAGATGGTTCAATACATCAAACAATATATAAAATTTTATCAAAGTAAAAAAAAGAGTTATGTTTCTAACCATCGAATGGATTTGAAATACTATTTTGGATAAAAATATTTTCCTTCGAATATCACTATGCAAGAGATTCATGCTGTTTGGAATGAAATGTAATCTTTTCCCAAGCTACATTAGCCCAATTTGATATCAATAATTTCATAGGAGAAGTTTTCTATCAGGTTTTACTTACCTCATATATGGATCAAGTCCATGACATGTTCTATTTATCTCTCCTTATAATGTAAATACCTGAACACTCACATGTATTGAATTTGGTGTTGGTAAAAATAGAAAATAACCTATTATATAAATAGTAAGTGGTGAATATCTGGAACCATAGAGACAAGTTCCTAGATAGAAAGATGGCACACCTTGTCAAAGTGTTGTGGATGAACCATAATTATGAAGAGGTGACATAGGAACTAGAGGATGCGATGAAGTATAAATACCCTCACCTATTTTCATCGAAGTATGTAAAATGAAATTTTTAGGATAAAATTTCAAAAGGGGGGAAAACTGTAATGACCCAAAATTTTATCAATGATGTTACTTTGTTATAATTATTTTATATAATATAAAACATATACATCATGTAAAGAATATAATAAATATATTATCCTCATAAATTTTTAATGCAATAAGTGGTATTTATAAGAATTAGGGAACCTATATCGATTGAATCGTAACTTGACCGTTGGAATAGTAATATGACCATTAGAAATAGTAATTTGTATTATAGAACAGAAACCTCACCTATGAAAGTATAAGTAAAATTAATTTATCTTATAAATTAAAATATTATATAACTATATCATAGCGTAATAAAATAATTTTTTAAAAATGATAAATTCATTGTTGGTATTTTTGTTAAATGAAAATGATTATTTACAGTTTTATAATTAATATAATGATTTAGTAGAATATTTACATTCTTAAAATATATTCATAAATTAATTTTATGTTGTTTTATAATTATAAGATAATTTTATCATACCATAAATTTTTTTTAAAGGTCCATACAATCGTTTGTAAAGTTAAAATAGGTATTTTTCAAATAAATGATAATTTTAGATAAGGATTAGATTTATCACATTTATAAAATTATATACATAAAATGGAGTCCATTTTTTGAATCTACACATCGAAAAATGTTTATGGTGAATTTTTGATATTTTTCTAATAGAATTGAAATTTTGGTGAATAATGAAATACGTAATTTACGGTATTTAACATTTTAATATAAATAAATGAATTTTTGAGTCACGGATGAGGTAAGAAACCATTATTTCTAATATAAATTCACTATTTACTGTACTTAGTCACTATAATCATCACTATGGTTATTCTTGAACAAAAATAATAAACCATTGAATTTAATAAAAAAGCACCCCTCTCCTCTCCTATAAATACCAAAACTCAATACCCATTCTCCTAAAAAAACAAATCCTTGAATCTTCTACAAATTATAACCAATTATATTACCAATTCTATTCCCCATGTATAAGGGCTTCGGGTTTCAACAAAATAAGAAATCCAAGTTCCTTACGGAGGTTCTCAAGGAGACAACATTCAAGAGGTAAATTCCTCCTTTATTTTCTTTTAATTTTGTACCTTTTCCTACCTTATCCTAACCTACCTTATCTAAAGTGTCCTGATAGCATTATTATCACATATATAATTTAATTCTATCTTCATCATTTTAATATCTAAAAAATAAATCCTTTCTCTTCACATTTTATTTTTAAAATGAAAATGTCATTTTTGATGTGTCAATTCACCACCATAATGGATGACAAGATTATTTCCATTACAACCTCCAAGGCTGGTCATGAACCCATTTTTATGGTTAAATAATATTTTAATATACATATTATAACTTTTATCATGTACTATAACCAATATATAAATATAATATTAATTAAAATTATACTAGTTCGTGATGGTTGTAAAAAAATTTCCAAAATAAACTAAAAAATTTTCATCAACATTCTATCTAATGAAACATTATTCTATCTGAAAAAATGATATATGGGATAATTTAGAATTATGTAATTATAGTAATACCATATTTTCTCTTTTTTAGTTTTTCATCCATTTGAAAACAAACATCCAAATTTATACATAATTAAACCTACCACGAAATCCATGAAATGAATGATCCTAGAATGAAAAAATTAAACTATATAACACATAAAATGGATATAAATGAACATAAAGAAATTAGAATAAATAAAATATATTTTCATAATGTTATTAATTATGTAATTAAATGATATAATTATTTTATTTGGGATATTATGATCATTTGCAGAATGCATCCGGACATAAGGTAAGGGGATTCTTGAACCTAATTTCCATTCTTTGGGTTATTCCAATTTCATTCCAAATATTAGTGTGTTCATTCCATAAATGTTACTTAAATATAATTTCATTTGTCAACCCGTTTAATTTAGTGGATATAATTTTTTTCAATCTGATTCTATAATAAATAAAAATATTTTCCAAAAGTCAAGTTCTTCCCAAAACACTTTTTGACCCCTATTGAGTTGTTTCTTCTCCACTCAAGAATTTAAATCTCATACCAAATATGTTTTTCATTTTTTTCATTTGGAACACCAATATTATTCATGAATGATTAAATCCTTATGAAACCAATTCCTTTATATGGTTTATTTCATGACATTAATTGATATATGTTTTATGTGGCATCCAGGACAATGGAAATTTTTTGATGTGATGGGTGAGACCAAGATTATACTTCCCTACAATGAATTGGGTACTATGATGTATATCATGAGATGATGTAAATTATTCATGAAAATTATTCTATATTTTTTCAAAATTATTATGTTATGATTATTCACATATGTTATGCGTGAACATGATGTTATCTTTATTCACAACTATTTGTGGAATTTTACTACTGACACATGTTGTTTTATTTTTATGCATTGAAAAAATCCTTGCATTTATCACAAGTTTTCTCTTAGGATTATGATTACAATACAATTATTATGTTATGATTATTATTATTATTCTCACCCATGTTATATTGATTCATGTCATTATCTATCCTCTTACTAGGCTTTTAACTCACCTCATTCATTAATTTGTATCCTTATGTGATTACTTATACAAAATAGGATATGAATTCCACTAACAAGATAGAAAATAAGTAATTAAATATTTTTTATGTTTTATTATGTAAAATTTACTTTTCATAAAAATTTTCCCAATACACTAAACCTTTGGATCCTGGTTTTTTAATGCTAGTATGTTGTTTATCATTGAAATGATGTAAAGGTAGTGTATGAAAACGTAGTGTCTATTTAGATGGTTCTTTATTATGATTAATTTAATGTTTATATATGATATTTATGAATTAATTATGATTTTATAATTCCAATATCTTATCTTACTTCTTATCTTCTAATCTTTGGTAAAACTATATAGTCATTCATGAGTTTGTGTGGACTACCACCTCAATTAAGTGATGTGATTCATTTTTCATTTAGTATTTAAATAAATTTTAATAAATATATATTTATTGAATATATATGATATTTATGACATAATAATTATTATATATAGTTAAAATATAATTTACCTTTCTTTTATTTCATCAATCCAAAAGTGGAAGCATCACTCGTGCGTAAATAAGGGCTACCATCTCTACAATGTAATGTAATTAATTTTTATTCATGTATTGACATGATTTATTATATAATTTTTTATGAAAAATATATATGACACTTACTACATAATTAGTATTTTTTATATTATTATTCCATGAACAAGGTGGAATTACAAAAACCGTCGAAGTGAAACATGAATGGAAATCGAACTAGTTTTCACCTAAATGTTCATTGTGATGAATTATTTTTAATAAATTGATAATTAGAAATTATAATGTAAAAATGAATACTAATTTAGTTAAAAAATAGTTTTAAAATATATTCATAATAAATATATATTTACTAAAGATGATATTTTAATTTATACAAATAAAGACGAGACTTCAGGTAGAGGATTTACGTCACAGTATCATTTATTTTTAGGATTGTCTATGGTAAATTTCCATTTAGGGAAATTATATTTAAAATATCTATTAAAAGATATATATTTTATTCTCTTATTTTATTTCTATAATTTTGATGTATTAGAATTAATTATCGCCTCATTGTTAATTAAAATGAACAAAAAAATTTACAGATATTGACCTTTATTTCGGTTGGTGAACATCTTCTTCCATTCCCATGATCTTCAAAAACAATTATGGAATTATTTACCTATAAATTAAATGTTTCAAATAGTTAATTTTCATTAAATTTTGATTTATTTAATTTTTTTGAAAGGAATATTATTAATTAAATATTTTCCAGTCATTTTATTTTCTTATTTTTGGAAAAGTGTAAAAATAATGTTTTCTTTTTAACATATATGATTTGAATAGAATTTTTTCCATAATGACCATTATTTACCTTTAATTATACTTTAGATGTTTCCATGGTTATTTTAAAATAAAAAAATTAATTAATATTTAGGGAATTTTTTGTTAAAATTTTATCAAAAGAAAAGTATTTTTTTCTCATGATTTAAACATGTTTGGAATTCTATTTTAATCGAATTTTTCACCTATGTTAACATACTTTATTTATTGTTATACATCCCAGGGGATTTTATATTATAACACCATCCACTTGATTTATGTATATGGTCTATAATTATGATAATATAAGGATGATTATAGGAACCTCGTTTCATTCCAATAGGTTAATTATGTAGTTATGAAACCTTTATGAAACCCATTTTATTTTCCATGGGTTATTGTATGATTAAATGATGAAATTTTTACGATTTTTTTTAATTTTCATGGTAAATTATATAATTATGTGATGAAATTTTTATGATCATATAGAATACATATTTAAGGATTTAATCATATTGAGGGAGGGAATTAAATTTTATATCCCTCCAATGTATTAGGTAAAGATGGATATCTCATGATATAATAATGACTAGTATGGGGAGTGTACCCAGTTTAGTAAGGGACTCTATCTGATAACATTGTCTTTTGAGTGAACCATGAATAAGAAAATAATGGAATGTAGAGTGAACCTTATCTTCTATGATATTATTGGAAGTGAGATTTAAAAGTGGAATTATATTCTATACTTATGTATATATAAAAAATATATTCCTTATTCTTATGATATGTTATCATGGATCATGATTTATTTTTGATGATTACACACACTTAGGACTTATGTGTTTTTTTTCAAACATGTGTTCAATGATTTATTATTAATGATATTTTACTAATTGGGTATTATTAATACAATTTATGATTTTATTCTCATACCTATGTACTTATCTTATGTTCACTTATGGTCGTATATTGATAACAATTATGTTTACCCTTTCAGGTCTTCTTAGATCACCCATTATTATGTTTCCTTTCACCTGGTTTTGAAGAATGGTTTTATATAGGATATTTCTAATAAGTGTAATATGTGATAATAACTTTTTGGGAGATATTGCAGTTGTTTCAGAAAATAAAATGAAAATTTATCCAGTCTCCAATGGCACTAAAACGTTATAGATCTTAGGCACGTATTATTATAAAATTTATTGAATAATTATCTCTAATGATTTAATAATTATGTATGAATTGATCGGGTCTCCTAGGTTGGTATTAAATTAGGGTTTATTAACATTGGAGATTAGGATTGGAGATTTTTTTAAAACCCTCTCGGATACTTCTATGTATAGGATAATATCCTGAGACTTTGTTAAAGTAGATATTATGTGGTTTTTTGAAAAAATAAATTGATTTTTTCATATAGGGAAGTGGATGTGGCTATGATACACATGAATATAAGGTAAATAACTCTAAAAGGGTAGAATTTTATCATAACATGATCATCACAAATAAACGATGAGTGGTCCAAATACTACAAACCTGTTTTGACTCTCTCAAGGGAGATTATTAGGTAAATTAATATTCTGTTTGTGAATAATTATAGTGGTTTTGAATAGAATATGAGCATGAATTAACTAATTAAACATTAAGGTTTCATGATTTAGAAGACCTAGGAATGATTTTTCATGATTTAATTATTACTAAATATGATTATTCTTTCTCACACTATCGTTTCATTTTTTATTTAGTAAATGGATGGAACCAGGAAGAATAACTTGAACAAAAAGGAGATAACCAATAAAAAACCTTCCTCATGAGAAACCAAATGAAATTTCATATAGGATAATAAATATTGTATCTATGATCACACAACTCTCTCAAGGTAAGAGTGGTGACATGAATAATGTTAATCATACAAATAGAAAATGGAAGGAACACCTGACTATTGTGTCTTTTATGTTAAAAAATACACTTTCCTTCAATGGTTCTCCTAATCCACTCATTACTGGGAAATAGATCAAGGATATAGAAAATATATTTTCTATTCTCTAATATTGGGACCATGAGAAGGTTTATTGGTCTTGTATCATTTGGAAGGTAAGGATAATTATTGGTATACTCTTATCAAGAATAAGAGAAAGGGGAGGAAATTTACTCCATAAAAAGGAAAGAATATAAGAATATATTTTTCAAAAATTATTTTATCTAAACTCATGAAATGAAAATTGATGGAGAGTTATTACAAATAATGTAGAAATATGATGAATCCATTATTTCCTCTGAGGAAAATTTTACCATACATGAAAGGTATTCTTCATTGTTTATCATAGACCCTGAAAGAAAATTGATGGATTATTTAGTGTATTGAGGGAAAGTCTAAAAAAGGTATTGGATATAATATAAATTATATCTATGATGAAATAATATAATGTGACCTTAATTATTAAAATGGAAATTAAAGGTTAATTATATTCATGTGTTTTTGTGGACCAAAATAGAAAGATGGAATTTCAAGGAAATTATAATAATAAAACATATGTTATAAAGAAAACTAATATTACCTCTTGTCATAATTGTGGTAGGATGCATGGGGGAAATTTCATTACGGGGTATAGTAAATGTTTTAAGAGTGGAAAATAAGGTCATCAAGAAAAATAATTTTTCAGTGGCGCGAAGAGGGATATTAGTGATAATTAAATTTTTTTACTGAATCTATCACCCACAATCAAAGTCTATAATTTTATAGAGTAAATAAATTATTCTAATTAGTTCTTAAGTACGAGGGTTAATTTTGAAAATTAAAATTAGTAACCTCTTAAGACACAATAAAAGTGACATATCATGGGATAAACACTATAATAGCGTGTCTTGAAAATGAAGTGATGAATGATACACACACCATCCACTGTATAACTACAATTTTTTTATTTTATTATGGTTCTACGATATCATATCTTTCTAATTAATTTTCCAATAGTATCACATCACCAAATTAATTATTAGATATTGTGTTAAAGGTAAAAACTCCAAGTTGTATGATGATTACATCAATATTTTGTAGATTCTCCGTGATAATAGTGTCTTGTAATGTGATTCTTGAAAATATTATGATTCTCTCTCTATTTTAATTTGATATTATATTGGTAATGTCTTTGTAACTCCCCATCCTGAACCATCAAGTCTGATATTTAGATCTATAAGACCACGTTCACACCTCCCCATTCAAAAGAGGTTATTTAATTTCAGTGATTTTAAGAATTATATCAAGGAATAAACTATACCCCTGGTAATCATATCCATAAATAAAAATTATTAATAAAATATAAAACAACTCAGAGTGTCAGTGTGGAGGAATAAGAATCATAACGTAATAATAGATGACATTAATTTTGTGAAAATAAATAAATTGTGATCCCAATGTGGCAAGACTAACCATAGTATAAATGTGTAAGAAGATAATTTATAAAAAACTATGGGATTATCCGAAAGTATATCTTGGTACCACTACGAGCTCCATAGTTATCAATCAGTATTTTTTCATAGATCCCTTTCCCATTCTTATATATAATCATGAAGTCTTCACATGAATTGATATTCTTATACAAGGTGTGAGTAATAATCCCAATATAAACCCACCAATGCATACTTAACAGATATTAACAGGTATAATAGGTGTATTCCATGATAATAATAAATGCTCCAATAATCATAAACAACCGTACACCAAGAAACAATGGGCTAACCCGGCCATCATGATGCCTGATCATACCTTCGTTGGCCCTATTGAAGAAGGATAGTCATAAAGGATGTCAGATGTAACCAACAACTATCCATAAGGTGGATGAACATGTAACTTAGAAGCCACATGGCATCGATTTAACATGTCAATATCATGGGTAAGGCCAGATAGATTTCATTTCCTGACACTCCCTTGAGACAATCCAAAAGGTAATCATAACCCAACATTGTGTCTCAAGTTAGTACCTAATTCTATCATACTCATACCATATATATAGGTTCAAATTCTTTTTCATAGCCTGTCATGTACACTCCCCCTCTAAGGGATAGTCATTACATTATGGTCCGCCTATTATGAGTACAATAATAATACATCCAAAGGCATATTAATACATACCATAGAAAAAACATATAATGGATGCACAAATTAGGTCATCATTAGAATATTGTAGCAATATACCAAAAAATGTGATCAAAATACAACATGGAAACAAGATATATAAGAATACTCATGGAATCAGGTATCATAACAGGTCTTAAGAGATACAAACACTCCCTAATTAAATCAATATCAATCATGTTCATACAAGATATCCTCACAAAATAAATATATTAGACAATCTAGAGCATAAAAGGGCGATAAATTGTAATAAACTTTCCACATCATGTTGATAGAAGATTTAATCCAATATTAATTAATGATTGTATCTTAAATCACATTTCAAACCCATGAAAAACTAGTTTACACATCATGGATGCCTATTTCAAGTCTCGAATAATCATGTGGTTTAGTGAAAATACCAAAAGATATTATAGTATAATAATGGTAGCTCTAGAATCACATAACTCAATGATTCCATAATCAAAAATTGTTCTGATATATATAAAAGAAAATGATTTTAATTCACTAGATCTATTTTCAATTCAAGTACTAATCATATATTCCTCACCAAATGCTGAAGATAATAACAAGTCTATACGGCTAACATAGATCCACCATCAATCATTAATTATAATGGAGATATGATTAGACATTCAATAAAAATAATTTCTCATTTTGATCGTCCTATGATAAAATATTTGGAAATGTACCCCAGTTATTATAGATCTTTCTCGAGTCAAGAGGATTTTTTTGTCACATTAAAAACATAATATTTTCTACAATAAATCAAATAATACCTAAATTTATGACATATAAATTCATATATCAAGAAATTACATGAAATATATATTATTGCATCAATTTAAAATAGATAGATCTAGGAGAAACCATAATTACCTATGTTTATGGATTACATAACTTAATTCATGATCACCATCTGACTTGTATATTCCAGAATAAATATTTTGATTGGATAAATCCATAAAGGATTTTAAGATGAATCACAATGTTTGATATGGATTCGAATATAAATAATAATGTGTGAAAATAAAACATTAATGGATGTAAAAATGGATTTTTATATAGTAAATTCATGAAAAAAAAATTTAGACATGTGGTTTGGAAACCCATGAGACAACCGTGTGAATCATTGTACCTCTCCTGGGAACTAGCACGATTTTGGTACAATTTTTTTTTAAAATATACATCGATTGTGTTTTTAGAAATTGGAGGTTGTTTCCTTTTTTGTGGGGTCTGCAAGTTTATTTAAACCATGAACCACCCCTTGGGTTACTCATACAAGGCACAGAGTTTGGAGAAATCATGCTCAAATGTTAATCCTTTAAGAAGGCCTCAAAGACACATAAAAACCCACAATATACTCCATAAATTAAGTCCAATCAATTAATAATCGAAAAAATAATTATAATTAAATAATTATGTACCTAAAATTCCTAGGCCATTATAATCCACACATCAAAAGACTTATGATCCTTGAGAAGCGCCTCTAGGAAACTTTTTTGAGAACTCTTTCCACAGGGTCTTAATATCAAACTTACAATACAAATGTTCCTCTTGGACCTATCGATAATCCCATTGGATTTTTAAAAGTGGTATTTCATTCCCCTTCAGCGCCTTCTCAGTCTGGTTTGTAGTCTTCACTATGTGTCCCACACATGATGTGTCGGGCTCTAGCTAGACATCCTCATAGTCGATGACATTTATAGGATTGGGAATGTACCTTTAGAGATAAGTCACATGAAACACATTTTTCATACCTAGGTAACAAGGGGGAATTAAAGATAGTAATTAATATTCCTAATATGCTCATAAATCGCCAATGGAATTATGAATCTTGTATCTAGATTTTCCGGATTATGAATATTATTATTCCTTAGTTAAGGAGTACCTAGAAAGGAAACACTTTCCCCACAAACGAACCCATATGATCATATAATATTACAGTTATATGAAAAAAAACCTACTATTGGTATTGGTATAATGCTTCCAAATGAGTTTCACACTCCCAAATGTCTCTTGAACAATGATCAACCTTACAGTAACTATCTCACCTTCCTTGTTCTAATATAGTTGTAAACAACATAGTCATCCATATGTTTCCTTAAAAGGATCCATATGAATAGAATATAGGAAGATGATATTTTACATGAATTCAACCAAGTATATATGATCATCCAATGATCTATTAAAATCTATGATGCATTCTAGAATCATATACTCAAGGATCTAAATCATAATCTCTTATGGACCATTTGACTATGGATGATACATTTTCCTAAGTTTCATTATGGTACATAAATCCTTCTGCATGAACTACCAAAAATGCATTGTGAAACTCCAATAAATGTCAGATGCTTTACTTAATAGAACTAAGTATTTGTATACAACTTTCCAAACATATATCCTTCCAATATCAATGACTAATTGAGTCTCTTGGATCAAAACCAAATTATATTCCATAATTATACAATCAATAATCACCCAAATTGTGTCCAGAACACCCCCCATCAATAATGTGTTCGGTAAACACATCATAAAATCTATCATGGAATCCTCCTAATTCCACATTGTCACTGGAAGTGGCTATAAAAAATCATTAGTAAACTAGTTCTTAACTGTTACCCTCTATAAGGTAAGGCATCGAGAATAAAATCTAGAAATGTACCTCTTTAACCCTAGACATAAAAATTCCAACTAGATTCATCAGACATCATTATCATTTAAGGAATAAATATCCATTTTCAGGTACGAAAATATCTCACTATCTATTCATTAGTGGATGTGGGGAATAAAAATCTCCCATGTACCTGATCACATCATTATTTTCTAATGACCACACATGTATCAGGTCACCATGATCTAGTTGTTACCACAATATAGTACAATATGGTTCATATTTCTAATTAACATTCACTTGGTCTACTAAAGAATATGTGATCACTATCACAGAACATTTCATTAATCCCTGGTCATTAAAATAATCCCTCGTCTAAAATGCTAATATGATCATTAGGTTACACTATTCCTCTAATGGCCATTCACCAAGCTCAAGTGCTATCTATGACTTATGAATAAGGGAATATATAATTATGTCACGTTTATCTTTCATAAATTCCATCCAAAATCTGAACATCATTCGGTACTCTACCATCACCTCTTACTCAAATTGAGGTCCTATTGTGTGGAGATATAGAGGACACTATTTTGGTACATGTAAATCAAATAACCTTTAACTATATAGTTAATATCTCCAAAACTTCATATCATGGATGATATCTATTAACTGATAGCAATGCATATGATAGTTTATCTCATGGAGATATAAATAGTGTGATCTATACGATACTATCTGATCTGTCAAAATCAAAACTATTCCCAAACAGACTAGTAATGCATTTTAAAAAACAGGATATTCAACCTTAGGATCAGTAATAAACAATACTAGAGGCATAGTCAACTTCCTCTTTATCTTAAGAAAACCACCTCACATGGGTGAATCCACTAAATCTTCACTCCCTTATACATTAATTCATTCATTGGTATTTATAGATGAGATATGTCATGGATAAAGATATGAATGTCCCATGATAAACATAGAATTATATTGATCTAAAACATGTTTTGAGTGTGTTTCCAATAAATTACCACATCTACTTTCTTTGTTTCCACTACTATACCTATCTTAGAAACAACATGCCCTAATAAAATAACCATTTAAATTGATAATAGAAACAACGATTGATTTTAATAAATTTGATGTGATTGAAATACACTCAAAGACATATCAATATGTCTGGAAGGATGTTATGTTTCCATGAGTAAATAAGTATATCTTCAAAAAACTATGATGAATGAGTTGATATATGGGTTTAATATCATATTCAGGAGATCCATGAATGTTTCAGGAACATTATTATTTCCAAATGGAATCCCCAAGTAATCATATACCCCCTAACATATCCTAATCTCTATCTTTATAATTCCCTCATATCATACACATAACTGGTGATATCCTTATTGAAGAAGAATCTTGTAACAAAATCAAACTCTCCATAAGTGATCAAAGATATCATTGATCCCAAAAAATGGTACAAATTCTTCATGGTCACCATATTCAACTTTAGTTAATCAACAAAATTTTGAATACTACCATATACCATCTTTGTGAATATAACATGTTCACCCCATAGTGATGTTTTCAGCCTAATAAAACCCTCATATTCAAATCCCTCAAGATTTACATTATGATCCATCAACATGGATGTTGTGTTATGTATTGGGTATTGAAAAATGGGTTGTAAAATTATCATGTGTTATATCTTGAATTAAACTCCTCTATTAGATGGAAGATATATGAATTCATATATAATTACATCCAAATAGATATCAAAAACAAGAATAAAAGGCTATAGAAATACTACTTATCTTTCTAAACGAGCCAAGACCACAATCCATTCCATAATCAACACAATATGGCTCATGTCTAAACCCAATCTACCTAAACCCAACTGTTACTCACTAGTCATCATGAAATTCATTCCCTTAGGTGAAGTAAATGATAACCATATATTATAGAAATAAACATGGTCTAAAATGTTTTTCATACTTTCCATTGAAAGAATCACGTTGAAGATCATCATCTCCAAAATCATGAAGTCTCATAGATTCCCATGAATGTAATCGATTATACTCCACTCTATGTACCACTAAATATTATTCACATTATTTCCCAATAGTGTATCATGGGAAATAAATTCGTAAGACAAACTACATATTAAGTCAAGTCAAAAATCAATTAATGAATATATAAAGTAATCAGTAGCATGAGTATTAAAAATTTAGATGAAATCAAATCCATATCTCGAAAAATATATGGTCTCTTTCCACCACATTTTGGTCCTTAATATTTAACATACACTAAGCCTACCTAGTTCAGTGGCCCTAAACATAAGGTGCATCACTCTAAAGAGTAATCATTATCTGAGCATGCCACTGAGGACCCCAGCCATATCCTTAGGTCATAGATCATGTCTTCCATGAACCCTTATAGTAACATAAACTCAGAGATAGGGAGTAGAACTAACAAATATGTATCATATTTCCAAAATTTTTACACATTATCTTTGTTTTGGTATTGGAACATCCAAAAAAATTGAAATTTCCATAGAAAAAACACTATGAAACTCCTCTCAAGTGATGTTACCCAGTCAGAATCCAAGTATCACTGAGAGGGGGAGGGGTGAATTAGTGATATATATAATTATTTTATGTTTCCCCTTTTTTGAAACAACCTTCACCTCCTATTAAAGAGTTATTTACCGTCTGAACACACACAACCACATGAATAGAAGATTTAAAAGGTTCACTACTCAACAAGAGTAGCTACGTCCTTGGGTATGGTATAGAAATAATCCAGTACCACACAATCCAATATAAAGCAATCCTTTAATGTGGAATAGAATGAGTAGGATATTCCCCTACACCCATGTAGAACCTGGGACATAATCCTCAAGAATTTTTTCACCCTCTAAGAAAAATAGGGTAATGCAATATCTTTTATATTCTTGAAAAACATTCAAAAA
Organism: Viscum album; assembly: GCA_963277665.1. Lineage (NCBI taxonomy): Eukaryota > Viridiplantae > Streptophyta > Magnoliopsida > Santalales > Viscaceae > Viscum > Viscum album. Next base: position 1,425,523,852 of record OY728151.1, read on the forward strand.
TATGATCTTTGAAAACAACTCTTCTCATTCCTATATTGAAGCAGATAGGAACTATCGGGACTTTGTAATGGTACTCGGTCCAATACTCCAGTAATATCATTATTCACTTGAAACCACTTGTTACATAATTTGGGTATTAAAATCATTATCTTAGAGAGCTCCTTCGCGAAGCACCCAGCTTCACAGATCCCCTTCATGAAGCACCTAGCTTCACATACCACTCTTGTTCACAAACCTCTCTAGTTATTAGAGCTCACTAGATCACATATCTCACTATTTCATGGATCATAGATTGTTCTTTGTGAAGTTACCATGTTTTTAAAACCAATATGGCTTTCCATGAAGCTAGTTTCCTTCACAAATCATGCTGGATTTATAGAGCTCTCTTTCTCCAAAAACCTTATTCTTAATTCAAGAGATAAAAAATGTCTTGTTAAGTCTCTAAACTTTTCTAGAGGGGGTAGGGGGATATTTATAGGTGTTTCCCACATACTCCAAAATATTCCATCAACTTCAGCTCCACGTCAGCACCAAATCACAGAGCACTACAATTTCAGCTAAAATTCATTCTATTTCGTGAAGCATGAAAGGAAATGTCATGGGAGCCCTCAAATGATTACGGTTCTTGGGTACTTAGGTGTTACAGAGTGGCTGACCAAGGTCGTATACCAAAGGAAGAAGTAAATTTGACAACTTATTAAAATTATTTAAAAAAATAACATAAAAGGGAATAATAACACTACCTGATAATTTTGGGGTTTTTTTACCATTCATAAATCTATAAGAAGTTTTCTAGAAGAAGATTTTATAATTGTTTTTGTTTTTATTTTGGAAATGAATTTCGATTGAAAAAACGCAAAAAGAAGATTTTTTTTTAGAAAATTTTTTAAAAGGTGGAATCGATTTAACTAGACCCCTTAATTTAATTATTAATCATTATAATATAAATTAATATCCAATAAATTATGATACCCTAATTTTTTAACCCTAGAACCCTATGAGAGTTAACATAAAAACAAAGATGAAATTACATAAACCCTAGGCTAGCTTTGGAACACACAATCATAACACCGTGCTTTGATTAATGTTCTAAGGATATCTTAGGATCAGTGGTTAATTAGAGCACATATACATTCTATAAATTAGGATTAATTGATTTTATAGAAAATATTTGAACTCTACAAACTTATAATGTGTGGTCTTTTATTACTAATTTTGTTCGCGCTGTCACAATTTACACAAAATCTCGACCTCGTTTGTTTTTTGTGTTAATTGTTCAACAATTTACATTGTTTCTTCTAATAAAAAAACAAAATTAATGAATAATATTAAGTGAAATACAGTATCTCATTGATTCAAAATAATTTAATGAAGAAGATAAGAGGTAGATTGATTACAAAAAAGAACTACTCTTCCATGGGCGGTGTAGTCATCGTAGAAATAGTTTACATTTTCAAGGGATTAGAGAGGGTATAGAAAAATATTGTTTATAATATTGAATTAAATCCCAAAGAGGAATATAATAATATAAAAAGTGAATAATATGGAATATTAATTGAATAAAAATTCAAATTATAAGCATGAAATAAAATAAATACAAAGGGGAGGTGGGAGAGGAGAGCTTTTTGGAAGAGATGTTTGCACAAGGCCTTACTCTTTACAAGAGTTGTGAGGGGCTCCCAAGAGACAGCCCTTCGGCCAAACCTTCCCAATTCCTTGACCATCCCTCCCAAAGAGTGAAAATATCCTTTAAAAATAATTGGGGAGGGCTAGGGATACAAAACATTTTTAAATGTGAAAGGGAAATTGGGACAATTTGTTTTATCCCACTTGCACCGTATAGTTTACCTCCAAAATGGGAAAATTAGCTGGCCTTATAGAAATAATGTTTGTTCATAACCATGTCCCTGATATTCCATCAAATTTTGGGTCCATTCCATGTCTGTATAAATACAATAAGGCCCAAATGGTGAAGTGATGTCAAATCTGGATAGTTCAGTACAACTTTTTCTTCATGGAACTTTTACTCAACTCAAATGCATGATCCAGCTCCCATGTCCTAAATTGAATTTTTTTCCATTATGTCAGGAAAAAAATTACAATATTTGAAGTCAAAATATTTTCCATAACAATATGTATGCCTTAAATACTACAGTTAATTTTAAAAGGGTAAAACTAAACTTCAATCGATTTTTCAAATGAATGATCTAATCCCAAATATTCTATACATTAACATATTTATCACAATTTGAGAAACTTATTTCATTTATAATCAATAAAATATTCAATAAAATAGTGTTTTATCAACTCCCCCACACATAGCCTTTTTCAATCATGGGAAAAACCTCATATCCTGTAAACATCAATATCAAATCAAAACAAATTTTAAAACTCATATCCTTAAGATCCCACAATTCCACACTAAGAAATAAAAGATATCATGCATCATAGAAAACATTATTTCAAAGTTACCCATTTATATCATTTATTATATTTAGACTTAATTTATCCTCCCATACATAAAACACATTCCTCACTTGTATTTTCTCTTATCACACAAATTTCAATTTTTCAACAATGTCTTTCTCATCCAAACTCATACAAGGGTCACCATAGGTTTGATAAATTCCTACATCCCCACCAAATTTGTGTAAAGGACATATGGTTATCATTAGAACAATTTAGTGTTGTTCTGTGGATTTTTGTTGGTAGGATTTAGATGTGAACAAATTTTGAGGCTGAATGAGGAGGGCTTGACTCTTTTTGTAGCAAAATTACATTATTCTAATTGACACTTAAGAATGGTCTTCTCCTCACTACACTTAGTATCAATTTAGCTACATCATCATGAAAACTCCTAGAAATTTTATACCATTCATCATTAAATCAAGAAAATGTTATATCCTCTCAAACATTGTTTTTCATGAAATCTCTAGATAGGCATAACATTCATTCTTCATAAGAAGCTCCAGAACGGCACACTATATTTTATAATGAAAGCTCCCAAAAGGCACAACATTCAATAGAATGATTCTCTTTTCAGTAAAAAACATCTCTTCATAATTTAATTTTCCACCTAAAGTATCAGAAAATGAGGTTTCACATTAGAAGATAGTCCCCCCCACATTTAAGTTCAACTAGATTATTCAATTTCACTTCAAGAGTTGGTTGGATAGAGAAAATTGGCTTGTAATGTGGATATCCAAATAGGTTCTTCATGGATTAAAAGGGATAAAAGGATTAAATTTCCAAGGTATACCATTATAAAAATAATTATTATGAAATAGGGTCTTAAATACAAAATAAATTCCTCAATCACTTAAAACAAATTTACATCAAACCCATAAGTTTTGATAGTAATAAATCAAATTATAGTAAAATAAAGCATGGTTTGGTCCTCTCAAGAAGTGATATGAATGTAAATAATATGAAAATAGTGGTTAAGAATCCTCATAGGAATGTAATTTTAAATATAGAGATAATGAGATGTGGTATGGGATTCAAAATTCAGAGTACGTTTCCTGAAATTACTAATTATTTGAACATGAAACAAAGAAATTTTCAGCATTCATTTAAGCTTAGTTTCATAGGATTAATTTTCTCACTTATTGATATGGATTTAAAAGTTGTGATGAGAATTATTTCATCTCAAAATATTCAAAAAAAATCAAAAAAATTTAAAAAATAGACACACACAATTTGAAAAACACTCAATTTTTTTTCAAAAAAAAATGAAAAATCAGAAAAAAATTGAAATTACTAAACTAAAAGTTTCCCTAAAACAAACATAAAATATTTCATTTTACTTAATGTGAAAACATGAGATTATACATGCACATGAAAAATAATAATTTTAAATAGGAAAAATAATATAAAAGTGAAAGTGTTAGGAACAGCCTGCTATACTCAAGTGATAATGCGGTCATGTACTGTGATGAAATCCACTACGTTAGTAGGAACTCCCTCAAAGTATTTCATCAAACAGTTCCCATTGACTGTAAATATCCTTCCTATGCCCTCTTGTGTGATATCCACTACACTATAAGTAAAACAATTTATGAAAAAATAAGGACCAAACCACCTAAAACACAACTTACCTGGCATCAAAATTAGTTTTTAACTATAGAGAAAGACTTTATATCCATATTTAAATTCTCTTTTATGAATCATTTTTTCATGATATGATTTTGACCTTCCATGTAGAGCCTTGAGTTCTCATATAAATACAATCAAATCTCCTCAATCTCTTGAATTTTCAACTTCCTTTAAATTCCTGCTTGGGCCAAATCCATGCTTCATTTCTTTATAGCCAAATAATCCTGATGCTCAAATTCCACAGGGAGATGACAGACCTTCCCGAAGACAATACAAAATGGGGACATACCAATTGGAGTCTTGTATGCTATACCACAATCCCACAATGCATCATCCATGTGCTTTCTCCAATCTTTCGTATTTGGATGCATGATTTTCTCCTAAATTTGTTTTTAACTCGCGATTTGATACCTCATCTTGTCCATTTGTTTGGGGGTGGTATGATGTTGATGTTTTGTGTGTCACCCCATAATTCCAAAGCGGGGAAGCCAAATTACAATTTTAGAAGTGTGTCCCCTACTCACTGAGGATTTACATTGGTACTCCAAACCTAATAAATATGTGTCATGATAAAGACCACTAAAACATGAGAATCATCAGTCCTAGTGGCATTTTCCTCCACCCATTTACTCACACAATCAACAGCAACCAAAATATTCAAAAAACTAAATGAACTAGGAAAATGGACTATAAAATCGATGCCCCATACATCAAAAATATCACAGAATAGTATGAGTTATTGGGGAATCTCATGTCTCATAGAAATGTTCCCAGTGTTTTGGAAATGAGAGCATGACTTTCAAAACACATGATCATCAGGGAATAATCTAGGACAATATAATCCAGAGTCCAAAACTTTCCTAGCTATCCGCTGGGGTCCAAAGTGTCCACCACAAGAATGTTTCTGACAAAAATGTAAAATAGAATCCAACTCATGATCGGGAACACACATCCTAATAACATGGTCACTACACATGCGCCATAGGTATAGATCATCTGAATCATAAAATCTTGACTCAATCATTAACTTTTGACATGATGTTTCATTAAATTTGCAAGGATATTAGAGGCAACAAGGTAGTTAACTAAAATAGCATACCAAGGATGCGTACCTGAGATAGAATAAAGATGCTCATCGGGAAAAGTGTCCTAAAGTGGTACCTAGTCCAATGTGTCATCCTCAAGTGTGTGAGTAAGCCTACTCATGTGGTCTTCCACCAAGTTTTATAACCGCTTATTGTCCTTTATCTCAATATAAAATTCATAAAGAATGAGCATCCATCAGATAAGTCTGGGATCTGCGTCTGGATTCCTGAAGTGGTCCCTTAGAGATACATGGTCATTAAAAAAACTACTTTAGAGCCCAATAAATATTAATGTAATTTATATAAAGCAAATATTATGGAAAGAACCTCATTTTCATTTGTTTTGTAGTTTTATTGGGCTGAATCCAGTGTCCTCGGTGCAAAGGCAATCACATGTGAACCTCCCTCCACCCTCTGAGATAAGACAGCTCCAACCATGTGGTTTGATGGGTCACATATAAGCTCAAAATGAATATCCCATTGTTGGATTTATATGATTAATGGAGTGGTCAGAAACTTATTTGGATCATCAAATACTACCCTATATGAATTATCATACAAAAAAATAAGAATCCTTTTGAAGTAATCGCGACAAAGAAAGAGAAATCATTCTAAAATCTTTGATGACGCACCGATAAAATCTTACATTCCCTATGAAATATATAATATCACACACACATAAAGTATAGGGTAAGGATGAAATAATTTATATATAAGATCTATCAAACTTTATCCCATGTTTTGACACTACATTCCCTAAGACAATGTCATACTCTACCATAAAATGACACTTTTCAAAGTTCAAGACCAGATTCTTCTCAATACAACGATTCAACGCCTTTCCCAAACAAGAGATGAAATCATAAAATGAAGACTCATACACTGTAAAATCATCAATGAATACCTCTATACGGTTCTCAATAAAATCAGAAAAAATACTCACCATGCATATCTGGAAGGTACCTAGAGCATTGCAAAGACCAAATGGTATCCTATGGTAGAAAAATGTCCCAAAGGGACATGTGAATGTAGTCTTTTACTAATCCTCCAGAGAAATAGGTACCTGAAAATATTTTTATAATCCATACAGGAAACAATTGTGTGTTTTTTCAACTAGTCTCTCTAGCATATGATTAATAAATGGGAGGGGAAATTGGTCCTTGCGATTGGAAAGATTTAGTTTCCTATACTCAATAAACAAATTCCAACTATTTTTCACCCTCATTGGAACTAACTCGTATTTCTCATTTTTAACAATAGTAACACCACTTTTCTTAGGAACAACCTGAATAGGACTCACCCACTAGGAATTTAAAATAGGATAGATTATACATACATCGAGCAATTTTTCAACATCTTTTCTAACCACTTCCAGAAGGGTTGGATTGAGTCTCCTTTGTGGTTGTCTAACCTGTTTAGCCCCTTCCTCCAAAATAATTCTATGAATGAAAATAGAGGGACTAATACCTGATATTTCAGCCATGGTCCACCCGATTTCACTAATGTTATCCCCCAAAAGATTCCAAGGTTTTTCTTCATGTTAAAAAGGGAGATTGTTTGAAATTTTAATAGGTAATTTCTCACCACATAACAAGTATGAGTATTTCGGATTTGGTGGTAATGGATTGAGTTCCAATGTAGGGGGTGATATATTGATGGACAAATTGAAAGAACTGAAATATTTTCACAAATAACATCAGTATCAGAATGAAAATCATCAAAATCAGAGAATAAAGCATCAAATCCATCAGCATACTTAACAGCCATGTCATAATCAGAGTTCACATGATCAAAATCAGAAAATGAATCAATTTCAAAATCAAATCTAAGAGAGGCTTGTGCATTAGAAATAGGTGTGGAAGTACTGTTAAACATCAAACTAGAACCAGTGATCTTATTCTCCCTAATCATGGGATAATAACAATCCATGGGGTATTAATTTGGTGGTTCAAAATGGGAGATAAAAAAAAGAAGAATGGTCCATGAAGGGGTACTTCATAGAGTCCATGAAATTTAATATAACAACTTCCTCTCCGAACTCCATGGAAGATGTACCCTCATGGACATTTATGATTGTTTTATTAGTTTATAGGAAGGGTATACCTATGATAATGGAAGCATGATAAATTACCTGATCATCCTCCTTGTTAAGAATGTATAAATACGCTGGAAGGATCATATCTCTTACCTAGACAAGTACATAGACAAGGACTCCCATGGGATAGGTCGTATCTCTATTCACCAACTGCACCACTACGATTGTGTGCTTCAACTCGCCAGCCTATAAAGAAGAAGAAAAAGTGGGATGCATAACATTTATTGAATCTTTTAAATAACAAATAGAATCAGAAAGGTGCAACTCCCCTATGGTGCATGGGATGGTGAATGTCCCGAGATACTTTCACATTGTGGTAATTTATAGAGTTGGTGTAATGAGTGTAGACACATTCCTTCTATGATTGATCCTCTCATTTCTCTTAAGCCTTCTTTGATTTGTAGAATTTTCTTTTAAAAATTTGGCGTACCGTGGGATTTTTTTAATGGATTCATGTAAAGGGGTGTTGATCTCCACACGCTTGAATGTATCCAAAACATATTTTTTGCATCGCCTCTTCATCCATCTTTTTTGTTTGAAAAACTCTGTTTGGAAATGGAAGGTCTTTATGTGGAACATCTTCATTTTTTTCTTACCTTCATCTTTCTCCTCGTATTTCTCATCAGTTGGTATGGAATAGGGAGTCTCCGAAGTTGAGGTGAATACCAGTTGAATGATAGGTATATATGTATCATTTTTTTCCTCCCACATATAAATTTGATGGAACTAACATTCACTTGGGATTTGGAGTAGGTTGGAAGGGTATATTTCTATTATTCTTACTTACCAGTTCATAGAGGGCAGTGAAAATCTGGCTCATTTGAGTCTTCAACTCTCTAAACTCTGAACCATGACTCTTTAGCTCATTATTTTGATTATGAACAATTTTTTTCAAAAGATCATCAGTATTAGAATATACCTTTGGTTGAAAATTCCCTTGTAGTTTACTTTTTCATGCTTGAGCTTCAAATCGCCTTTGGGTTTGTTGGAAACCATGTTGGTATGGCAGAGGGTGCAAGATTTTTTGTTGAAAAGGGGGACTTTGGTGTTGTCTTGCTCTATACCTCATGACTGATTAATCCTTCCACCCTTGGTTTTTTGTTGGAGAAAATGAATCAAACTTATTTTGGGGATATGTCTATTGTTGCTACTGATATGGTCACCCTGGGAATAATGATGTTCAATCCTCTATCTCTTGTAGTTGTGGGAAATAGTCAGTTGGGTGGTTTGTCTCAGTGAATATTCCATAAGGCCTTGAAAGAGGACGTTGGGATGTATTTTGAGCCAATGCAATCTGCCTCACCATAGTGTTCAATTTTTCGGACGTAGTATCAATCAAATGAATTTCAAGGGAAGAATGACTTACTTGATGTACTCCTCTGACATGTGGTGTACATAAATCGCCAAATTTTTGGGATTTTTGGCTATTTTTACAGTCAATGCACATGCAGCTACTAGTGCCTTGTCAACCAATGATCCTCTCGCCACAACATCCAGCATTATTCTCTCTGTACGTTTGAGTCCTTCATAAAAGTATTGGATGAAGAGTTTCTCTCTGATTTAGTTATGTTGGTAGCTTACACACATCTTCTTCAATCACTCCCAGTAGTCATAAATTGACTCCCCTTGGGATTTATATATCCTAGATAACTCTTTTAGAATTGATGTGGTACTTGATTCTAGAAAAAATTGATGCAAGAAAAGATGTTTGAAATCATTCCAACAAGTTACATCTTCAGGTTATAAAAAATAAATCCATCCATTTGAAGCATCATCAAGTGAAAAGGGGAATGTGCTTAGTTTGATTTTATATTCAGATACATTTCCTGGTTTCAGGGTTGAGAAAACTGCATTAAATACTTAAAGTTTTTTTTGGGATCCACACTAGATAATCCGTGTAATTTTGGAAGAAGGTGAATTAATCGATATTTCAGATCAATGTCCAAATAAAGATTTGGGTATGCAATGCGATTTGGTTGATAATTAATATTAGTTGTAGCCAATTATCAAATGGTTTTATTAAGTTCATTTCTATTATTTTCATCCATTGGTTCTTGATTTATGTTTAAATTTGAATTTCATCCAATTTTAATGTTCTCGGAGTGGAGGAAATCTTAAAATGGATTAATGGTGAAACTTCATATAGACTGAGAATGTCTAATTCGAGCCTGAGGGCTACATTCAATCTTTGGGTCAATATTTAGGATATCATTAGGTTTATTTCGTGTAATAAATCAATGAAAGATAAAAAAATAAATGATGAAAAGTGGACCATAATGAAAAGAAAAGAAGTTTGAGTTGGTCTGATAAAAAAAAGAAATGAGTAAGAAAAAAACCATGAGAAAGGGGAACGAAGAAAAAAAGAGGAGAAGAAAAGAACTGAATGAAAAATAAAATAAATACCTCCAATTGTTTGAAAAAATTACTTGCCTCCCCAAAAACGGTGCCAATTATAAAAGCACTATCATGGGTTCCCTCAAATGATTATAGTTTTTGGGTACATAGGTGCAGAAATGTGGCTGACCAAGGTCGTCTTTCAATGGAGGAGGTAAATTTGACAACTTATCAAAATTATGTAAAACAATAACATAAAATGGAATAAAAACACTATATAAAAGGATTCTGGGGGTTTTTACAATTATTAAAACTAGAAAAAGTTTTCTGGAAGAAAATTATATAATTTATTTTGTTTTTATTTTTGAAATGATGTTCGATTGAAAAGACCCAACAAGAAGATTTTTTTAGAAAATATTTTAAAATACATAATCGATCTAAGTCTACCTCCTCTGATACTTAGTAATCATTATCATATAAACTAATGTCCAATTAATTATTATCCCCTAATTTTTTAACCCTCAAAAACTACGGGAGTTAACTAATCCACAAAGATGAAATTACTTAAACCCATTGCAAGATTCCGAACACGCAATCATAACACCCTGCTTTGATTGATATTCTAAGGTTAGATTATTGTAATTTTTTAATTACAGCACATATACATTTTGTTAATGAGTATTAATTGAGTTTAGGGAATATATTTTAACTCTACAAACTTATCTCGTGTGGTTTTGTATTGTTGATTATGTTCGGGATCTCACAATTTACACAAAATCTTGACCTCACGTGTTTTTGTATTAATTGTTCAATTACTTAAATTGTTTCTTCTAATACTAAAACTCAATTAATGAATAATATTAAGTGAATTAAATTAGCTCATTGATTGAAAATAAATGAATTGAGAAGGTAATAGGTAGATCGATTACTAAAATGAACTACTTTTCCATTAGCGGTGTAGTCATTGTAGAAATGTTTTTCATTCGCAATGGGGTTAGAAAGTGTATAACCCAATATTGTTTCTAATCTTGAATTCCAGACCAAAGTGGAATATAATAAAATAAAAATTGAAAAATATATAGGATCAATCAAAGAAAAATTCAAATTACAAGCCTGAAATTAATGAAATACAGAGGGGAGGTGGGAGAGGAGAGCATTTTTGAAAAGATATTTGCATAATCCATGATTTATTCCAAGAGTTTTGAGGGGCTCCAAAGAGACAAACTTTATAAAAAACCTTCAAAATGCCTCTAACATCCCTCCCAATGTTTTAAAAAATCCTTTAAATATATTTGAGGAGGTCTAGGGTTCCAAAACATTTTTAAATGTGAAACGTAAATTATGCCAAATTATTTAATCCATATTTAACTGCATAGTTGTCCTCCAAGATGCATGAATTAGCTAGACTTCTACAATGATTCATTTTTCCTAATGATTTCCCCTAGATTAACTCAAAATTTGGGCCCAATAGAAGTATGGATTAAGTAGATAAGTCTCAAATGGTGAAGTGATGTCCAATATGGATAGTTCAGTACAACTTTATCTTAATGGACCATTTACTTCACATCAATGCATGATCCAGCTCCCATGTCCTAAATAGAATTTGTATTCCATTAAGTCAGGAACACTTTCCCAAAATTTTCAGTCAAAATAATTTACAGAACAATATTTATACCGAAATACTAAAGTGAATTTTAAAATTTTAAAAATAAAATTTCAATCGAATTTTCAAATGAATGGTCTAATAAAAAATGTTATATAAATTAAAATATTTACCACAATGTGAGTAAATTATTTCATTTATTATCAATAAAATATTCAAAAAATAGTGTTATATCAATGTACCATGGTTGTTTTCGTGATTCACAAATCTCATTGTAATCACAATGTGTTTCTTCAAATCATTTGCACCGCTTCGATGCTCCACTCGCAATGCTCTTCGCCTTCACAATGTTTTCTAGCAAAGCTCTTCACCTCTTCTATTTTCAAAGCTTATAGTAACCGCGAAGAACACTATAAACATTCTTCAAATCTTTTCCAAATATACTTCAGGAAGCCCATATTGGTGAAATTCATTCTTTTTCCATATTTTGATGAGATATTCATGGTAATCCACTTTTTGCAATGCTAGCCCAACTACATATTTTGGACCCCAAAAATTTGGAAAACATTGGGAAACTACACCACCTTGGACCCCTACTTTGGTATAACCAACCATTCTGATTGGCTGCATCTTTTCTCCCCCATTCCTTTATAATTCTTGCATCATAATTTCTCCAACCGACTTATGATCTTTGTGAAATACAATCCATCAAAGCATTGTTAGATTCTCTATGGAAATTATTCTAACATTATTGTCTTTCCTCAACCACATATAAAATGTGATGTAAATTATTTTCGTATCAAACTTCCTTGAAAAAAAAAAGAAAATAATTTATTCATCCAAAACATTCACCAGCCAACATGGTCTTAACACCAAGGGTTTATAAGAAGCAATACTCTTCTTATAATTCTTACCACCACTACAATGCACATCCTTGTTCTTCCCCTTCCTATTATTAGAAGAGATGCACATATAATTATTATGAGGTCCACCTGTTTCATTAATGATTTTTGGAATAATTCCAACTGTTGAATCCTCCTTTATGCCCTTCTCAATAGTCACTTCCATGCACCAAACCTCTAGGTATTTTATTACGGTAAAATTCATAAACTAATATAAAATATCATGATAAAGACCTATCCTTTTCATTTTGGACATATTTATATCATTTATAGCCAATATATTAGAAAAAATATCATTTTGGTAAAACAAGTGGAGTCTATAGATACAATCATGTATTTATTTTAAAAAAATATCAATTCTTAGTCATGGTTTGGAATCAAAAATTTGGTGAATAATTCCGAATGTAGTAGTTTATTAAAATCCTCCAAAGAAAGAATCTCACAATTCCTATATTCTCCCATGAAACTCAAATATCACCTAGAAGGGCCTACAGATATTAATACTACTATATTGACATGTTGTTCATCTAGTGTCACAACCATGTCAAATATTCCTTTGATGATGTTCATTATTCCTCAGAATCTAGTTGTCCCCTAGTGAACTGAATTGATGGTGGATTCTGGTGTTGGAAGTCATTGGAATATTCAGAAATAGTCCTCTATTCTTCTCTAACATTTGTAGGTATAATATAAAATACTCCTAGGTAATGTTTTCTAAATTCATTAACCATTTGACTTGGTGAGGGGCATTCCTAGATGCATCCTCTTATGCATCCAATGGTGGGATTGTCATTTCATCCCTAGTAGAAGAATTCATGAATCTCCTATGAAGTATTTCATGAAGTTTCAAATGAAAATTTAATTACATAATTATTTTAAAAAAGATCCTAATTAGTTTATAATGTCATACAATGATTTTCCTAAGGTGCTACCCATAATCCATGGTATATTCCTCCAAGAACATCCCAAGGTTATCCATGCCTAAACATTAATCACAATCATATATTTATAAACATAATTGTAAAATCTTGTTCAAAAAATTAATTCCATGTTATATATATCACATCATAAGAGAAGAAAGATTTAACAATCAATATAGATAACAAGTTTATCCCAACTTATATGTCAAATAAATGTATTAAATTATAAATCTACTATACAACACAAAATTGTTATATATATGTAATTTCATCCTACACCCCTAATTATGATACATGAATTCTCCCAAATCCCATAAAATGTTAGCAATTGCCCTGTAAATGTTATCTCAGAGTTTTATAATCATTATATGGATAGAAAAATGTGAACTCCCCTACTCGAGTCCCACACATTATTTATATATTTTAACATGAACCAAATTAACCAAGAAGAATAGAAGAAAATTTTTCTCTGATACTATTGTCAAATAACACAACTCAAATCATATGGACCAAACTAGATTGCCACAGGACCTCATGTGTGCCTCCCCACTTGTAGAGGTCACTGACCAGTAGCGAGAATCTGAATGTTGTCAGCGAGAAGACTATACCCTCAGTAATCAAAGACATGAAAAAAATTCTATATATAATATTAAATAACATAGATTATTAAGGAATAATAATAAGAATAAAAATATAATAATATATAGAATGAATTTAATAAAAATAAATAAACTATGATCCTAATATGTCTAGTAAAACCAGTGTAATATGGTTCAAAAATATAAATAAGAAATATGATACATAAATGTAACATCATGAGTTTGGTGAATTATTTTTTTGAAATAAATATAATTTCATTGAGATCATAAATTATATGAAACATCATGTTAATATTTTGCTATATGTAACCCTGGGATAGCTTGTTTTGTGAAAAACACTACATTTTAATAAAGCCATTATATATTATTAATATAGTTATTTAAACATCATCATTATAAACTAAACATTAAAATTACTAATATAAATAGAAATACATACTTTTAGAATTTTAATTTTAATTTTTTATAAAAATAAAATATATGAATATTAGGGTGTACAATTTTCACTAATGACTTTATAAGTTTAAAAATACTATTTTCCCAAAAAATGCTTTTTATGTCTTTTTTTATACAGAAATAAAATTAATTTTTAAAAAATTTAGAAAATTATTTTGATATAATAAAATGAATTTTTGAAATAATTATTTCAATATGTCATGGTATTAATTTTTTTATTTTTTTAAATTGTTTCATTTTTTGATGAATGGTGAAAAATTATGAATTTTGATTGAAAACTGTTTTCTCGATAAATTTATTAATAAGTTTAACTAAATATTAATTTTTTTAGTATTAAAGTTACTGAAATTATACATAAAATAATCTAACTTATTCTATTTTAATCAATTTCATATTTAATTTAGATATAATAATATTTCTAAACTTTTGAGAAGTTTCTCTCTAAAAACATACTTTCTCATCGCATTTGTGGGATTGATTTTAAATTATTATTTTCACCTTTTCTCAATGGAATTTATAAAAATTAATTAAATATTTTTAATAATAATAATTTATATTATCTAATAAGCTCAACTTTATTATTGAATAAAATTAATAGTAAAACAATAAAAATTATTTACCGTGGTTAAGGTAAAGATGGATTTATTGGGGTTAAACTCAAAATATTAGGGTAACAAAATGAACCAGAACTTGTAAAACACCCATTTATAGACATATTTAGAACGTATACCTTTTATTACTGATAATAATACATTTTTGTGTATTTGTTCTTGAAAAAACACATGGTTGGAATTCTTTATATTCCAAAAAAAATACATATATGCCACTTACCTCACTTATAATAGGCCACCCTTTATATATTTTTCTTCACACCTTCAAACCCTTTTAGTTTAGCCAATTATAGAACAAGGACCTTTAAAAATTCCATATTATAATCCTCAAACCTTATTATTTTATAAATACACTTATATAAGGCTTTTTGTGAAAACCTTTGGAGGATATCCGAAGAAGAGGTAATATTCATCAATGAGAATTTTTTATTTTATTTCCTCCACCACCTACTTCTATTTATATTATAGCATTATTATATAATAACATAAATATAATATATATATATATA
Source organism: Viscum album (assembly GCA_963277665.1). Lineage (NCBI taxonomy): Eukaryota > Viridiplantae > Streptophyta > Magnoliopsida > Santalales > Viscaceae > Viscum > Viscum album. Next base: position 1,425,539,061 of record OY728151.1, read on the forward strand.
TATATTGAGATGTTTTTATATAAATATAATGACCTACCACTATTTTCACTTCTATCAAATGGGTTACAAAATCGTTCTTTGTGTGTATGAAGGACTACCGCCTCACTAGCCGATGTCATTCTCTTTTCCATTATCACATCTCAGGGATATAAATCATGAGGTATTATATATAAATATATATATATATATATATATTATATTTATGATATTATTATTCTTATTGAATTAGTATATCCCACATATGTTCATGATTTATATTTTTTGGAAATACGATAATGTTACTCATGTGCATGATGGACTACCACCTCACGAAGTGATGTGATTCATTCACGCTTTACATGAAAGTTAATAATTATGGTTTTAATTATCATATTCAAAATATTTGAATTAATATTTATTCTTTGAATATAATTTATCATATTAATTATTTGTTTCAATATTTCAATAAAATGGAAACAATTTTCATGTGTACGTATGGTCTACCTTCTCCATGAATGATGTATTTTATTTCTAGTAACTAAAAATTATGGAATACTATAAATAAATTGATATTGAATATATGTGATATTAATACCATTTTTTAAATTCTGGAAATTAGGAAACCATGATATATGTAATAAGACCAAAAATCACATGTTGAAACATATAGGAAAGCTAATGTAGTTAGTTCCCAATATAAGACTTTAACATAGAATGGTTAATAAACAGGTAATAAAATGTCATTAAAATAAATAATGTATTATATATATAAATATGGTTTCTTAATATATTTATAATAAACTTATATTTATTATATATCATTTTTTAATGTGTATGATGGAAGTCAAGTCTTAAGGTAAGGGATTTTTTCTCAATAATGTTTCTTTGAGACATACGTTATGTTATGAACCTATATTATTTCCAGAGGTATATATAAAACCCCTTCAACATCTAATGTCATAAATTTATTCATCCTCATGAGGTTTTATGTTTTATTTTTCTATTCCTTCTTGGGGATTATTATACATGGTTATCATAGTGGTAAAAATTTTATGTCACAATCTCATCATTAATCAGGATTGTTTATGATTATGTTTCTAATGATAAAACCATATTATCTAATACCTAATACACTCATTAATTTAATTCTCTATAATTTATTCATGATATTTTCATTTAATTGTACCTTCTTTCTCTCTTTATTAGTTGAAATAATTGAGAAAAATGTTTTATGGAAACTTGACATTATTTCTCTCTTTGGCCAGAAATCTATTTTCTTCCAAAACCATGTTTTATAAAAATATTTTTCAAACTTTTTTATTACTCTCATATGATTTTTGTAAAGGAAATTTTTACCCATTTTTAACTTTTGAAAATGAAAATTGAAATGATTATTTTTTTATTTTTCCATGTAGTTCATCTTTGTCTGTAACGAAAATAAAAAAGGACCATTTTTTTAACATGTATATCATGAATGAAAATTCCTTCCATGATGAGAATTATTTTCATTGAATATTTCTATATAACCATTTAAGGATATTTTCAAAGAAAAATATTTTAAAACATTAATCTGTTTCTTAAAGGATTTTTTCAAAGTGGAAAGGATATTTTCCAAAAATAAATGTTTTAAATGATTGATTAAAATCAGTTTCCATCTATTATGACACTAATTGATGTTACCTATGATTTACCATTGTTATAATCAAAGATTACCATTCATATTATTTCTCAAAATGGTTTATGTCTATTCTTTCATGATTTTTATTAAACACATTTCTCTTACACAATCTATATAATGGTAATTTCTAATCAAACCTCCTCCCTTTTCAACTAGTTATGCTATGATGAAATGATGAAATGATTATGTGATTTGAATATTTTATATAGGTTATGATATGATGAAATTTTTATGAACCACCTTTAATTTCATGGGTTATAATATGATGAATGTTTAATGATCTTTTGAAAAACATAAATATAGTTTTAATTATGATATGGGTGGGGCCTATATCTCCCCAAATGCATTGGGTAATTATTTTTGTCTCATCTGATAGATATGACTAGAACGAGGAGTGAACCATGTTTGGTAGGGGACATTTTCCACAATCATGGTCTTTGGAGTGAACCCTGACTACTATGATGGTTTGGGGGTGAAATCATTCCACTATGATTGGCTTGGAAATGGTCCTTGACTAATATATAAATGATTTTATATTTTTATTTGTATTCTAAGAATATATTTCTTATGTTAATATTATACTCTCATCGATTATATTCTCTGATTACCTTATGATTCATTTCAATTGAATTTCAAATATTCATTACAGGAATGATATTATAATAATTTATATGGTGGTTATTGTTTTAAAATGTTCCCCTCATGTTCTCATACCCTTATGTTCATGTTATGATTATATATCTCTTTTTTTACCCTTATGGAGCATCTCAGCTCAACCATTATTATGTTTCCTCTTCCAAAGGTATGAAGAAATGTACTACGTATGATATATCTAAGAAGGTTTATAGTTATTAATATCATATTTGGAGATAATGTAGTTTACATATAGACCATATTATTTTATTTTTATGTTTGCAAAGACACTAATATATTATGGTCCTTAGGTGTGTGTTTGTGTAATGTAATGAATTTTCATTAAAAATAATGTAATATATATATATGATAATAATGGGTCATTATAGTAGGTATAAAAGCATATTTTTAGTTAAACGTCAGATATTATGATGAGAAAACCTTAGTGAGATCCCTATGGTCATGTATAAGGGTAATTCTAAGTATGAGTCAATGTACAGGAAAAATTCCTAGAAGTTTGGTAAAGGATAGAGCGAGTGGTTTCCAATAAATTATATCCCTCTATATATAATAAAAGTGGATGCGACTCTAACCTAGGGGTGCCTAGGTGTAATAACACCAAAAGGGGACATCGATCTAGACTCAATCTCATACAAGAGTACAATAGTGGGACTTGAGGCAAACCTGGTTTGACACTCTTGGGGGATACACTTTGGAAATCCAAAAAAACTTTACAAACAATCATGATGAATTTTAATACATTATGACTATAAATGACCTAGGATAAACCTAAGGTGTCCAATATTAAATATGGTCTCACTATTTTGACATCCTAAAAGTGTTTTTTCATGATTATGTGATTCCCTTCTATAATTATTATTTATTTCACCATGCATTTTTTAGTTAATGGATGAAGCCTGAAGAAATAGTGTTAATGTTGAGTTAGAAAGGAAAAAATATTAGTTTCCTCATGGAAACCCAAAAGATATTTGAGATAGAATGAAAAATCTCATTTTTATACTCATGCAACATTCTCAAGTAATGAATCATACTGGACTTCCAAATGAACAATGAAGGGAGAAACATTATGTTCAGTCCTTAAAGAGGAAAAAACCACCTTCCTTCAATGAATCAATTGATCCACTAGTTTCTGAGAATTTGATTAGTACCACTGAAAGGATAATTTTTCTCCATATTTCAGAACATGAAGTATTAATTTTTCCTATCTACCGTTTGGAATTTGAAGCGGATCAATGGTGGAATGTTATCTATAATACAAGTCAAATGGATGATATTGAGTCCATAGATTGGGATGAGTTCTAGAACTGATTTTTCAATAATTGAATTCCACATATTCATTGTATGAAGATAAATAAGGTGTTCCTGGAGATATAGAAAAATGATAATGAATCCATCATTAAATATGAGGAAAAAATTTCATGACTTCTGAGTTATGGTTCTGTTATTACCAAGTAACTTGAATGTAAGGTTCATCAATTGTTCATCAGCTTTAAATAATGTCCCCAAAGGGTGTTTTCTATATGGTATGTTAGTACCTATGATAGGATTGTTCGATGTTCTGTCAAAGTGTAAATAAAGTCTTGATATATGATTAAATATCATGGTTTGGATATGAAGTGATAAATGGAATTCAAATTAAAATATATGAACCATGGATGGAAGAAGATGATCATTCAATTATGCTCAATGTGTAGAAAGAATCAAAGAAGAAATTTTATTAAGTGGAATTGTAAATGATTGATGTTTATAAGGGATGCTAATCAGGAAACTGATTTCCAGTGTGATGAGAAGAAGTCAGTTAATGACATACATATAGAGAAACCTTTATAGAATACACCACCCACACTCTAGTGTTTCAAATTTAATGAGTACAGGAATTATGATAACCAATGACCAAATCTAAAGGATAATGGTGTTGATCAATGTTAGTAACCTCTTAATTTGATATATAAAGGTGAATATCGAACATTCATTTTTTTTAATAGGGGTTGTGATTAATACATAATGAAAATTACAATTACCATCCACTATAGAACTAATAAAGTCTTAATTAGATCTATAAATACACATTCATTAATATCTGTATAATTTTATAAGTTTTTCATGATACCACCCAAATTATAAAATGTATAAATAGCATTTAAACCCCCTATTGGTATGATTGTCACATATAAAGTCTATGATTCCAATCTAGTTGATGTTTGTTGGAATTTTTTTCCTGTAAATATTTTCATTCATCCTATGGTGGAATTTGATGTCATCTTAGGAAAGGATTGGATTTCTCTACATAAACCACACAACAATTTTAGAGGATGGTAAATAGTGTTTTATATTCAAAACTAACCTATGATAATCCATAAATGTGATGATATGTATGAACATCCTAAGAAGATAACATGCATTATATGGGTTTTATTTCAAATTAAGATGGTGGGCTTATCTCAATTGGTTGGGGGGAAACATGACATAAATTATATGCATATTTGAGGTAATTGTTTGATGTATTTAGAGGGGATTTTCCCAGTGTTCCACTAAAATTTGAGGAAGATTTTTCAATATAACTAATAACTGATGCCACACCAATTTCTAACACACCCTATATAATATACCAATTTTAAATGTAAGAATTGGATATAAAAGTCTAGGAAAACCCCAACAAGAGATTAATTCGACCAAGTGTGTCACCATAGGGTAAAACATTTAATTTTGTTAAAATGAATGATATATCAATGTGAATATTCATTTATTTCCATGTGATTAAAAATATCTCAATCAAGAACAAGTATCACCTTCCATGTATTGATTTATTGTTTGATCAAATATGCGGAGATCAATGATTTCCTAGGATTTACCCAACTCTATATAACATCAATTAAGGGTCATGAAGCAGGATATACCAAAGGAAACATTCCATACATGGTAAGGAAATTTAATTTATAATAATATCATTCAGTATTGTTAATTCCCCTGTTATCTTCATGGATTTAAAGAATAATTTCTTTAGAGATTGTCTTAATTAGTTTGTGGTAGAATTTATAGATGATATTCATAACTATTTAATGAGAAAGGGATAGTGTGAAGAAAATATGAGAATTATACTAAGAACTTAAGTAAGGATAATCTATATGTTAAATTTACAATGAGTGAGTTTTGGTTGCAAAAGGTTCCATTCTTGTGTCATATAATCTCAAGATAGGGTATATCATTAGATCCATCAAAGACAGAGGTTATTGATTGTTGGAAAAGACTATAAATGGTGAATAAGATCCATATATTTCATGGTTTAGAAAGATATTATCAATGGTTTGTGGATAATTTCTCATGAATATCTAATCCACACAACAAGATAACATGGATGGGTTCCAGTCTCATCTTGATAGATGAATGTGATGTAATGTTCAATGAATAGAATAGAAGGTATGTTGGTAAACCTTTGTTTACAATATCCTATATTAGAGATGGTTTTATAATCTATATTGATTCAACCATGAAAGAATTGGGATTCCTTATTATGATAATGACATTGTAAGAGCTTATGCCTCATGAAAAATTATGTTTCATCAAAAAAAATTAGCAACTCATGATTTGAAGTTAGCTATGTTAATTTCTACATTAAAGTTATGAATGAAATATCTTTATGATAAAACTATGATATATATACCAATAAAAAATTAATTTATAATTTCTCATAGAGGGATTTGACCATGTTCCTTAGAATATGGTTAGTGAATTTTAATTAGTATAACTTCACAATACATTACCACCCTAGGAATGCGAACAAGGTGGGTGATTCTTTGAGTTGAAAAGATCATGATGGATTATCCGTGATGAGGATTACCAAAGATTCAACATTTTTTATTTTCAAAGGATGGATCTAGAAACCATAATGTAAGGGGGAAAAATATTATCTTTATCAATTGATTGTTCAACAATATATCATTGTGAAGTTTAAATAGGAACAAAAGGAAGACGTAGAGAATAAAAATAATGTTAGATTCATTCCTGAGATTAACCATTATCTTGATGTAATGATAAGGTTCATTAACCATGTACGTATCCTCTCTATACTATAATTGAAGAAGTTGTTTTTAATTAAATCTCATAATTCCTTATTCTCTATTCATCTTAGAAGTATAAATATTTATAGAGATTTCAAATAATAATTTTAGTGCAATGGAATGAAAATAGATATAACAGAGTTAGTATCTTGGTTCTTTGTATGTAATCAAGTTAATGATAAAAGACAATAGTTTTAGGGGATGTTTCATCCATTTCACATAGTTGGAATAACATGGACATGGAATTTTTTATTAAATTCCACAAAAATTCTAAAGGGAATAATGTAATATCAGTTGAAATTGATCAACATAGTAAGTTTTCACAAAAAATCCTTATCATAGAAGACTTCTCTCCGGATCATATTTCATGGATATACATTAAGAATATGGTATGGTTTCAGGGAGTACCACATTCCATTGTATTTTATCTTGATCTGATTGTTACTTCAATCATCTAGTAAATTATTCCGAATGTCTTTGATATAGAGATTATTTTCAGTATTGTGTATCACCCTCAGAAAGATGGTTAGTCTAAAAGAACAATTCAAACCCAAGAGGATATGTTGAGATCCTATTCATTCGATTTAAAAGGATTTTGGGATCAAAAAATTCCTATAGTTGACGTTTCGTACAAAAATATCTTTCACTCATACATTTAGATGGATCATTAAGAATCCCTCTATGGAATGAAATATAGAGATACAATGTGTTGGAATGAATTTAGAGAAATAAATCTATTGGGACTAGAGAATGATAATGAAAAGGAATATAATTTTAAATCCATTCCAAAACACATCAAGGTAACTTAGACTCGGTAGAAAAGTTATTTTTATTATCATTGGTGTGATCTAGAATTTAGTTTGGTGATAAGGTGTTTCTATCATTGAATCCATGGATGGATGTTATGAGATTCAGGATGAAAAATAAACTAATACCTAGTAATGTTAGTCCCTTTGAAATTATTGATAATATTAGTATGGTAGCCTATTTTTTAGAGCTCTCACCAAGACTATCTCAAGTTCATGGGTTCCTTGTACCTCTTTTGAGGAACTATATATTGACTCCTCGCATGTACTGAACTCAGAGGTCATACCACTGGAGCAATATTTTTCTTATGAGGAAATATTGGTAGAGATTTTGGATCATACATAGAATGTTCTACAAATCATGACCACCCACATGGTAATTGTTTTGTGGTAAAATAAAACTAGTTTTATTATTGTTGTATCATACTGATGAATTTCGGGCCTGAAATTCATTTCCACTATTATAGAATGTAATTCCCCAATGTTTTTATGAATTATTATTTTTGAATAAATTAAATTTATTTTATAGCTTTCATTACATGAAACATCATTTTATACTTGTAATACGATTAATAATGTATTAGATTGCATTGCACACAACACTAAGTTTTAATAAAATCATTATATATAATTAAAATAGTTATATAAAAATGACTTTTAAATGTTAGTTGTTAAACATGCTGATATGAATAGTAATAAACAATTTAAAAATAATATTTGAAATGTTTTAATATAAATATAATATGTTGATAATAAAATAAATTTTTTGGAAAAATCATTATATGTTTGGAAAAAACTCATTTCATGAAGAAATCATTTTACGCCTTTTTTGTGAAAAATAATAAAATTATTTTTTGAAACTTCTATAAAATTATTTTCATAATATAAAAATCATTTTTTAAATTATTACATTTAAATTTTCCACAGGTAATTTGTTTTGGATTTTTTAGAAAATTTTCATTTTTTATGAAAAATGGAAAAACAGAATTTTAATTAAAAACATTATTTTCATTTAATTAATTTATAAAGATAAAAAATTAATATATTTTAAATTAAAATTATTTCATTTTTATATCCATTAATATAATTTAGGTCATTTAAATCAATTTAATTATTAGTTTTGATATAAAAACATATTAGACTTTTGAACATTTTCTCTTAAAAATCAAGAAATCTCATCGCGTCTATGGGATTAAAGTTAAATTAAAATTTTCAAATTTTGTGGAAGTGATTTATAAAAATGGATTCCATATTTTTAATTAGAATAATTTATATTATCTAATATTTTCAACTTATTTTTTGACAAAAATTAATTGTAAAAATAGTGCAAATAATTTATCATTGTTAAGGTAAACATTGATTTATCCGGGGTTAACCAAAAAAAATGAAGAGTGTAAAAAATCCACAAAAACTTGTAAAACAACCATTTTATTGGAATATTTCAAACTTAAACCTTATAATATTGAGTTAAATAAATTTTGTACCATTGTGACATGATAAAAACATGGATGGAAGTCTTTATTTTCAAAAAATACAAGTATGCCACTCACATCAATTATAAAAGGTCTACACTTATTCTCTCCTAATCACACCTTAATACTCATTTTTTCACCAAGAAATTACCAAATAAAATAAATCATATCATATTAGAAGACTTATTTTTTATATAATTCCAACCCAGGAGGTATTCTGGTGCAAACCTAAGGATGATAGCTGAAGAATAGTAAACGTTAATCAATGAGTGTTTTTTTCTTTACTTATTACTCAACATGATTAAATTATTATTAAACCATGATAATATTATAACCTTATTATGATTTATTTATTTATTTTTTCCATTTTAACGTATTTATCCACAACCATCACTATTTCCATTAGCTACGTTATGAAATCATCATTCGTGTTTACATTGAATTATCGCCTTCTAAGACGATGTCATTCGTTTTTATTTTACCCCTCTCAAATATGGAAATAATGAAATATTTTTGGTTCATATATAATATTTATGGTATTAGTTTTCTTCTGTAATTATTATATCATAGAAACCTTCATACTTTCCTATTTGTTGGTAATATGATAACGTTTCTTGTGTGTACAGTGTACTTTCGCCTCACAAAGCAATGTGATTCGTTCACACATTACATAGAAGGTAATAAGGATTGTTTTAAGAAACATATGTGATAGATATGAAATTAAAATGAATTTTTAATGATAATATATCATTCTATTTTATTTGTTTCAATACATATAGAAAATGGAAAATTAAAGTTCATCCGTACGTTCAGCCTACCATCTCCATGAATGGTGTGTTTCATTTCGTATCACTAAATTTTATGGATTAATATGAATATAAATATACTGAATGTATATGATATTTTTATAATTCTTTACATATAAAATATTATTAAACTATGATCAATGTAACACCCCACCCCTACCTCATTGGCATGAGGAGTCGGTGAGGGTTACTAGGCCTTATGCGACGTTCCCAAGGTGCCAAAGGTAGGAAATAAATACCGAGGGCTTCTAAACAAATTGGGGAACGATTTTTACATAAGACAGAACCAACCAACAATCCACTAACAACCACTATATGATGTATGTCAATAAAACATTCAAGCATGTAATCTCAAAGGACAACCCAGTTGATCCACAATATATCCCAACCAATAAAAATAGACATGCCCTACAAACATCAGATTACTATGCGGAAAACTAAATAGCCAAACACCACAAGCCATGACTCCACCAAAGCTCCACACCAATCTCCAAGCTCCAAGATCAACCAAGGAATCACAATTCTCCACTAAAGGAGGGTGATGCCTTACTTTTTCCCACATCACGGTACACAACATCTGCAAAGACACCAACGTTCCAAAGCACGGGGTGAATACTAAAACACCGTTGGATTTCCCCAAATTACTTCCCTACACATGACACTAGGATAAAACCATTAGCACATTTATATATATTAGTTTATATAAAATAATCACAAGTGCTTCCATTTTCATAAGCGAACCCCACCCTTACCAAGCCATTTCAGCAAAACCAATAGGGAAAGCCACCCAGAATGTCACAAACCATTTCATCATTCCCACACTAGCTCAACAATTTCCAACTTGAAAATAAATGCACAACAAAACAACCAGAATATCCAAATGGTGGAACTTCCGTCCAACCCATCCAACCATTAACGACTAGTGGTACATCTTATCCACTTATCCTTTGATGGTCGCCCTTCCATCAACTAACCATCTCCTTTTTAAAGTGGTACTTCTCATTACTTCCACATAACATTCCAATCAATCACAACCAAGCACATAACCCACCAATTTCACAACAACATGCAATCAACCAATTCCATTTCATACCAATCCACTTCAATAAATCATCCATTTATTATAATTAATTTTCCATGCCAAACCACATTTCAATAAAACACCATTATTGAAAACATTTTTCATCAACCATTTTCCCAAATCAATTTTAGTGACCCATTTTAAAATCTTCAACAATGACATTTCATCCCAAAAACCCCCTTTTCCCAAATATCCTCAAATGGATTTCCATCTAATTTCGCATAACAAAACACAATTAATTTTCAACACAACAATTAATTGTAACAAAAAACCAATAGTTCTAGCCAAGTGGAGTCGAGAGATAAGCCACCTACCTTTAGAGTTCCCAAGAAATTGAGCCACAAGCAATTGCGCCTCAAATCTAGTGAATGCACCACCGAAACCTCTCTAGATACCCGTCTCTAACCATCACAAGCCATTAAATCATCATCCAAGGCAACCACAACCCTATATCTACACACAACAAGTGTACATCTAGAAAACTAAATACGGTTGAAGAAAGGATCTTGAGAAAACCGAAAGAAAACCTGAGATAAGACTGACTCGAAAGAAACCACCTTCAAACCTCCTTGAAACCCCTTTGAATCGCTTCCAAAATGTGTGGGAGAGCACCCTCAACCCCATAGAACCCAAAATCCCAAGTGAGGTTCGAGTGGGAGGATTATTTTAGTGTAATTACCAAATCCCGAGTGAGCCCTGACATAAAAACCCTATTTTTATGTGGCATCACGGTTAGTCAGCATTTTTTGGAAAACTGTGCGCTAACTGTGCGCGTGCTACTGCCTCGAGAGAAAGGGTCCTCACAGTTTGGAAAACTGTGCGCAGACCGTGTGAAGTCTACTGTCTCCCATACATGGTTTCCTAGAACATCCACACGGTTTCCACTAACCATGCACAAACTGTGCTCCCTAAAAAATTCCTCCAAACTTATCCAAAACCTTTCCAAACTCTCCCAACCTCTTCCCAACTCATCCCCTGCACTTTAAACATGTTAAAATTCATAAACAAAGGCCACATACCTCAAATCGGGGGTACTATATTCTCCCCAACAGTGGACTTTCCGTCCACAGAAAGTAGTGAACCTTCCCATTGCCGAAAGAACTCGGGCAACTGCTCGATCATATCTTTCTTCAACTCCCATGTCTCCTCTCGGATCTGACCATGTTTCCAAAAAACACGAGATAAACAGATTCTTTTACCACGCAAGACGTTCTCTTGCCTATCCACAACCCGCAGTGTAACGTGCACCAATAAAGCATCCGTTTCTAGTTCAACATGATACCATCGAATCAATTGGTCATGATCCGGCTGATACTTTTTCAACTATTACAGATTAAACACATTGTGCACGACACTTAACCTAGGTATAAATTCCAAATGATAAGCCACCTCATGAACCCACTCAATAATCTCAAAGGGTCCAATATACCTCAAAGATAACTTTCCCTACTTCCCAAACCGACGATGTCCCAACCTAGGATAGATCCTCAAGAAATCATGATCACTCACCCCAAACGAAAGTGGATTTCGATGATGATTTGCATATGATTTCTGAAGACTTTGAATCGTCTCTATTTTCTTCCCGATTAACTTGATCTTCTCCATAGTATCCTGGACAAGGCTCGGTCCAACCATCAATGACTCACCCATTTCCACCCAACAATGTGGAGAACGACACGACCGCCCATACAACGCTTCAAACAAAGCCATATGTATGGATGCCTGATAACTTTTATTGTATGAGAACTCAACCAATGACAGGTCCTCCTCCCACAAGCCACCAAATTCCATGACACAAGCCCACAAAATATCCTCCAGTGTTTGTATCGTCCTCTCAGATTGACCATTCGTCTGAGGGTGATATGTCTTTCCCATAGTCAATTGTGTCCCAAGGGATTGCTGCAAGGATTTCTACAAATGAGATGTAATCCTTGGATGTCTATCTGATACAATTGAAACTGGAATGACATACCTCTTTACCACCTCCAGGATATATATTTTGGACAGATCCTCCACCATATGAGATTCACGAATTGGAATGAAATGGTCCGACTTCGTTATCCAATCAACTATCACCCAAATGGCATTGTGATTTCTTACCGTTTTTGGGAGACCTGTGACAAAATCTATCGCTATTTGCTCCCAGTTCCAAACAGGGATTGGTAAAGACTGCAACATTCATGTTGGCCTCTGATGATCTACCTTGACCTGCCGACAAGTCAGGCATCTCGAAACAAACTCAGACACACTTCTTTTAATATGAGCCCACCAAAAGTGTGCTTTCAATGCTTTATACATTTTCTAAATTCCAGGATGTACAGCCCACCTAGAATGATGATACACCATGAGAAGATCCTCTTGACCAGAAACTGGTACAACTATCTGATTCTAAAAACAAAAAACTGAATCTTCATTCAGTTGTCAACCCTCAATGGTATCCCCACCGTTGAGTCTCGACACCATGTTCAAACACTCAAAATCAGATATTTGGTCCTATTTAACTAGTCCCACCAAGTCAGGAATCAAAAAAAACCAAAAAGAAGACTGCTCTATCACCATGGTCCTCACAGTCCAACAGCATGCCAGCTATAACTAACATCAACTGCCACTGGTCCGATGCCAGTTTCACCAACTGAGCATATTATTTCCTACTTAATGCATCTGCCACCGAATTTCCCTTACCTAGTGTGTACATCAACTCTTAATAAAACATTTGGAGATATTCCATCCATCTCCTTTGCCTTATGTTAAAATCCCTTTGTGAGAAAATCTGCTTCGAGCTCTTATGATCTGTTTATACCATGAATTTCTCACCGAAGCGATAATGATGCCACACTTTCAAAGCATTGACCACAGTAACCAACTCCAAATCATGAGTAGGGTAGTTCTTCTAATTCACCCTCAACTGAAGTGATCCATACGCAACCACATGATTCCATTGTATGATAACACACCCAACCCTGATCTTGATGCATCGCAATACACCACGTACCATTTTCTTAGTTCTGGAAAAACCAAGATTGGTGCTAATGTAAGGCGACCCTTTAGCTCCTCGAAACACTAATAACACTATTCATTCCACAGGAATGGAACATTCTTTCTTGTCAAATCTATCATCAGTGAAGCCAAACATGAAAAATATCAAACAAAACGCTAATAATACCTAGCTAAATCGAGGAAACTCCTTACCTAAAACACAGTCTGTGGTGGTTGACATGAGATAACAACATCTACATTTTCCATATCCACTGAAACACCCTTTTCAAAAATAACATGGCTGTGAAAATAGACTTCATGTATCCAAAAGTCACACTTTGACAATTTGGCATACAACCAATGATCCCTTAAGATCCCCAGAACTGTCACCAAGTTCTGCTCATGCTCCACCCTTGTCTTTGAATACACCAAAATATCATCTACAAACACCCCCACAAATGAATCCAGATATCTCTGAAATATTCGATTCATCAATGCCATGAACACTGCTAGTGCATTCATTGGAATAAAGGGCATAACCACATATTCATAGTGTCCATATCTACTTCTGAAATTTGTTGTCGGAATATTGTCCTTACTCGCTCAAAATTGATAGTATCCTGACCTCAGGTCGATCTTGGAGAACCACTAGGCTCCCATCAACTGGTCGAACAAATCATCAATTCGTGGAAGTGGATATATGTTCTTTATCTTAACTTGTATAAGTCTATGATAATCAACACGGAGCCTCAAAATTCCATCCTCCTTTTCCACAAACAACACTGGCCATGCCCAAGACGATGTGCTAGGATGGATAAACCCTTTGTTTTCTAACTCCTCCAACTAGACATTCAATTACCGCAATTCAGTAGGGGCCATATGATAAGATGTAAGTGAGATAGGACTGGTCCTTACAAGGAGACCAATCGAAAAATCCGCTTCTCTTACGAGAGGTAACCCAGAGAAATCTTCTTTGAAAAAATCAATGAACTGATACACCACTACTGGAAGAACACTCTTCTCATCACCCTCTACCGATTCTAATGACAACACCACCAACTGATACAATAATGTGTCCACTGCTAGTGACAACAAACCCGTTGCACCCTGAATTTCATGCATATCTCCACTAAAGAGATGTCTAACACCATATTGCGTCGTAAAATCCATTTTTCGCACATCACAGTCGAAGTGGGCCTTAAATTATACAATCCAATCCATTCATAGGATTACATCATACCCATCCATATCAAGCCCTGAGATCTTCCACATTAACTTAACCTCTCCCACAATGATACAAGATTCTATACATAAGAATTCTCAACACTATCTTCGACCCAGAGGAGTTTGATGTTTCAAAACTGATGGCATCATTTCTACCCTTAAACCCTATGACTCAACCACACGTGCAGCAATAAAATAGTGTGAAACACCTGTATCAAACAACAAATGCATCAACGTATAATTTAGAAGAATAGTACCTCACACCGTGGATGGTCCCAAATGATCATCCACCATAACCTACTCATCTCCAAACACATGTTTTCTTGGCAAAGTCTACTCTTTAATTCTTTGTTGAGGTGTCGTGGTATTTCAAGAATCACCTTGACTCAGTTTACTCTGCTGACGAGGGGTGTGCTGCTGCCCCCATCCCGTCGAATCATACGATGTCTGTAATCCCTAAGGAGTTTCACGTGCACCCGACCTTGAGTATTCCGACAATAACACTGCAGATGCCCCATCTTCTAACAATTATGACATCCTTGAGGTTGTGTCGTACAATCCTGCCTGATGTGACTCGTCGAACCATACTGAAAACATCCCGGTTTTCTCTAGGCATTCAGAGGAAGATTCACCGATCCTGCTTTTAGATTATGTGCCATATTCCCGCCCTAGGAATTAGTGTCCCTCCTTTGCAAGAACCCAAAGTTACAGTTCCCACTATTCCCTATGGTTACCACCATGCTTCCTCCACCCAGAGCTCCCAAAAAATCCCGCTCAGCCAACGAGGCTCTATTTACCATCTCTGTGTAATCATCTATACAAAATACGGCTATCATTGAACAGATTTCTTGCCTTAACCCCACTTCAAAGATCCTTGCCTTCATCAATGTTCTACCCTCCACCTCAGGTGAAAACCGAACTATGTTCATAAATACAGCTGCACACTCTGTCGCAGACATTAGCTCTTGCTTCAAACTACAAAAATCAGTCGTGCGCTGAATTCTGAACGTATGTGGGTAGAATTGTTTATTAAATAATTCCTCAAAGCCTTACAACATCATACCCTGGTCCATCCCTGCTTGTACTACCAACTCCCACCACTGAAGGGAATGATCTTCCAACATATACGTGGCCAACTTCACTTTTAACTCTACCGGCGCTCCGAAGAACTCGAATATCTTTTTCATTATATTCAACCATGACTCTTCTCTATCTGGCTCTGAATCACCCCTGAAGATGGCTGGATTCTTGTTTTGTAACTGAACTGCATGATCCACATGCCTTGGTTCATCCGATCTATTTCTACTACCCACAACATGGGAATCTTTCACTATGCTTTGCACTAGCTGCTGGTTCACATAGGGCTTAGGTGAAATCATGTTATCATCGGCCACTTCTGGTTGGTCTCTACGACGCCTACCCGGTGCCATTTCTATAAACAGAAAACAAACAACCATCAGTATCACTTCCTAGACATCAAAAAAATCCCATTTCAAATCAAATTACACAACACTATCATAATAAGTATTTCCACATGTTGACATTTCCCATGTTTCACCTTTTTTTTGAAAACCAAACCATTTTCAAAATACCACCAATATACATGTTTCACATACTTCCATTTTAAAACCCAATTTATATTTTTCAAAATACAAACATTCATATCACACCATAGATCATTATACCTCACTGAAATATGCATCCTAGAGGGATTTCATTTCTATCATTCATGTCATGCTCATCTCATTGGCTACACCCACAACAATCAGATATCCAATACCTATGAGTTTCTCTGACACTCTTATGTACCCAACTCAATGGTAACATGAAGTTCAGCATAAAAGGGTTATCTACATCCTCTTATGCTATACATTCCATGTTCCGACATTCCTACGCCTTGATACCATCCCAACTCAAGGAATGTACCACAAAAAATGTCAACTCCAAAACAAAGGTGCCAAAGTGACCGAACAACTGCTCTCACTTAAAAGCAAGGGAACGAACAAACTGATACCATTAGTAACACCTCGCCCCTACCTCATTGGCTTGAGGAGTCAGTGAGGTTTAATAGGCCTTAAGAGACGTTCCCAAGGCGCCAAAGGCTTCCAATAAATGCTGAGGGCTTTTAAAAAAATTGGGGAATGATTTTCCTTTCAAATAGAACCAACCAACAATCCACTAAAAACCACTATATGATTCATGTCAATAAAATATTCAAGCATGTAATCTCAAAAGAAAACTTTTTGATCCACAATACATCCCAAAGAATAAAACTAGACATGCCCACAAAACATCAGAGTACTATGCCGAAAACTAAACAACCAATCACGAAAAGCCATGACTCCACCACAGCTCCACACCAAGCTCCATGCTCCAAGCTCCACCAAGGAATCACAATGCTCCACTAAAGGATGGTGATGCATTAACTTTTCCCATGTCACGGTACACAACATCTGCAAAGACACCAATGTGCCAAAGAAGGGGGTGAGTACTAAAAATCAGTAGGATTTCCCCAAATTACTTTTCTACACACGCCACTAGGATAAAACCATTAGTACATTTATATATAATAGTTTATATAAAATAATCACAAGTACTACCATTTTGGTAAGACAACCCCACCCTTACCAAGCCATTTCACCCAAACCAATAGAGAAAGCCACCCAAAATGTCACAATTCATTTCATCATTTCCACACTAGCATAACAATTTACAACATGAAAATAAATGCACAACAAAACAACAAAACAACCAAAACAACCAAACTGTGGAACTTCCATCCAACCCGTTCACCCATGAATGACTAGTGGTACTTCTCATCCGCTTATCCTTTGATGGTGGCCCTTACGTCCACTAACCATCCAATTTTTATAGTGGTACTTCCTTCCACTTCCACATGACATTCCAATCAGTCACAACCAAGAACATAACCCACCAATGTCACAACAACATGAAATCAACCAATTCCATTTCAAACCAATCCACTTTAGTAAATCATCCATTTATTATAATCCATTTTCCATGCCAAACCAAATTTCAATAAAAAAACTTTATTGAAAACTGTTTTCATCAACCATTTTCCCAAATCAATCTTAGCAACCTATTTTAAAATCTCCATTTTAAAATCTACAACAATGACATTTCATCACAAAACCCCCTTTTCCCAAAAATCCTCAAATGGATTTCCAACCAATGTCACATAACAAAACACAATTAATTTTCAACACAACAATTAATTGTAACAAAAAACCACTAGTTCTAGCCAAGTGGAGTCAATAGAGAATCCACCTGCCTTTAGGGTTCCCGAAAAATCAACCCACAAGCAACCATGCCTCAAATCTGGTGAACACACCACTGAAACCTCTCTAGATCCCCTTCCCGAACCATCACAAGCCTTAAAATCATCGTCCAAGGAAAAAAAATCCCTAGATCTACACAAAAAAATTGTAGATCTAGAAAACTAATGAAGGGAGAAGGAAGGATCTAGTGAAAACCAAAAGAAACCATGAAAGAAGACTTACTTGGGAGAAACCACCTTCAAACCGCCTTAAAACCCCCTTGAATTACTTCCAAAACGTGTGGGAGAGGACCCTCAACACCTGAGAACCCAAAATCTTGATTGAGTTTCAAGTGGGAGGAAGATTGGAGAGGAATGAGGCAAGCTCGTGTGAGCCCGGACATAAAATCCCTATTTTTATGTGGCAACATGGTTAGTCCACACGGTTTTGAAAACCAGGCGGTAACCGTGCGCACACTACTGCCTCAAGAGCAAGGGTCCACATAGTTTCCTTGCATGGTTTGGAAAATAGTGTGTAATTCGTGCGAAGCCTACTCTCTCCCATGCATGGTTTCTTGGTGCATCCGCACGGTTTCCACTAATCGTGCTCAAACCGTGCTCCCTAACAAAAGCCTCAAAACTCATCCAAAACCATTCCAAACTCTCCCAACCTCTTCCCAACTCATCCCCTACACTTTAAACATGTAAAAATGCATAAACAAAAGGCCAAATACCTCAAATCGGGGGTACTACAATCAATGTAAGATGATCAAAAACAAAATTTTCAAAACATACATGAATAACTAATATGTTATCTCCAAAAACATCACTTTAACATGGAATTGTTAATAAATAAGTAATAAAAGGTCATAAATATAAGGAACTGGACTTAAAAATTATATAATCATGAATTGAGATAATAATTCACATTGAGGATCTTTTCAGGTTTATAGCTTTAGATAATTAGGCCATATCCTATACATAAAAACATTACTATTACAACATAGACACTTCTACTCCCTAAATATAAAATAAATACATTTTAAAAAAGAGTTTGGTTTAGTTTCATTATTAAACATCACATATTTTACATGATCCCATACTCGATTGTATTCACATTTAAATCCTGTGAAAAACATTTCAAAACATGGGATGAGCATAAAAAGATCAGTAATGCATACACATAGAAGGAAAATTGTTAGTTATTCAAAAAAATATGTAAACCATGAATACTTTTTCTTAAGTGATAATTTTCACCTTTATGAAGTAGTAAATACACTTCACTGAATAAAATCTCATTGCTTATCCTTTTGTAACCAAAATATTTCCCTAATCCCATAGAAAGAAACATTTAGCATATAAAGGTAAACTTGGGACATAATCATACTTAAATGGAATAAATATATGGTCGACTCCAATAAATCATTCTTATAAATGGAATAACTATACAACCATCTTCCATACCCAATTCATTATAGTTTATAATATAACCACCCATCCTTGGTTTTTCGTGAAACCAAACATCATTTTGTTTATCACATAACCACCTTTCAAATGTCCAACAGCCATTATATAATCATTTGACATAAAATATTGAAAATATCCACAATTCAATAATAAAAATTCATCACAATAAATCATTCCATGATATTGAGATATTCAATCGATTTCAAAAAACATTTTGAATACCAAAACACCCAAAAAAAGGGAATAAGGGATTTATTTTCCTTTTAAAAACCTTAAGTATTATAGAGGAAGCCAAATAACGATTACGGTGGCAGAGAGGTCATTGTTGAATCATACGTTAAAAACATTGCTTTAGTCATTTAGAAAAATTATTCATACAAAAAGGATTCCATTTGAATAAATTTAAAATAAAAAAGGGTTTATTATACACCGTGTAAAAGAAAGAGGTGTATATTATCAAAACATGCCTCAATTAAAAGAGATTGATATGAAGTTCCTTGCAAAGATAATTTTGTAAATAAAATAGATCGATTGTGTATATTCACAACAATCACACATAATGTAAGTATAAATACATGATAAGATATAAAAATTAATTTCCCAAATAATCATATCATGACATAAACATGAAGTAGAAGATCAGCTAAAAGAATAGAATTTGGGATAAGAAGTTCCCTTACGAAAATTCATCATCCTAACAGTGTCACTTAAAAATTTAGAAAATGAGTTGATGAGAGATAAAAAGGTATCTCATTATTTGGAAATAAAATTTATAGAAATGCGTATTTATAAGAACATATCCCAATATAATAAAATTGAAATTAAAGGAAATAACCTAAAATAAGTCTTTGACTAAAAGAGCAGGGTGAAAGGTTCCCTTACCAAGAGTTTGAATCATCACATATGTTCCTTATTATTCTAGAATAATAAACATAAGTAAATTTATAATTTCTTAAGAAATTTTTTATATTTTATTATTATTTTCATATCTATTATTAACTTTCTATCAAAATTATATAATTATTCATGTTCATATCAGTCATTTTGTTGATGTTTGATACTTGAGTCAAAAATGAACTTGTTATAATTACAAATTTTCCATGTGGTCAAAAGTGTATTCTCTAGAGAATAATATTAATTATATATAAATTATATACGTAATATATATCGGATATATATGTATTTATAATAGTCTATATCATTTGGATATAAGGAATGAAATGCATCGTTCATAGAGAAGGTAAGTCGTACGTACGCATTAACGCTACATTCATTTCATTTTTATATTTAATGGAATGAAAAGTAAATGATGCATAGGTATATTATAATATCATTATAATATATATGTTATATATGTTACATAATTTCATTAATTCCATCCTTTAAGCATTCCATTTAGAGCATGAATGAGTCATATCACATTGAGGGGATTATAGTCCACCCTTCCTCAAATGAAATTACCATATTTATACAACATGAAAAGCATAAAGGTATATTCTTAATGAGTATTATAGAAGAATATAGATAAAATATATATCATATATATCATATATAATTACATTTTCCATCATAATTGACACTGTGAGAGGTGGTAGGGTAAAATTGAACAATCATAATTTTGCGAGGCAACAATTTGTCATACACGAAAAAAGTATGTTCGTATCCATTAGATGGAGGTATGTGTATGTGTAGTTCAAATACATATCATAAAAAAATATTTTATGTTGAGTATACTATTTTTTATATAAACAAATAATAATTAAGGTAAAGGTAGTGGAGAAGGAAAATATAATGTAAAGGTACTTGAGAGAAGACACTACCTCAAATTGGGTAACTTCCTTGGATTTGACCCAAGGGATTTCTTGAATTTCCTTCTGCCTAAGGAAAGGCTTCCAGGAGGAATAGAATAATTTTTGGATATTATTATATCAGAGTTGGGATGGGAAAATGGGCTTGTGATGTGTGAGAAATGAGTTAGAGGTGGTGTCCTTTTATAAGAGGGATGAGGGGAACTTCAGGAATGTTTTGAAATATTATTTTATTAATAATGGATTTTCGAATTATAATAACACCAAAGGGATATATTTTGAAGATCCAATCAGTATGGGTATAAATACTCTCATCCAATGGGTTTTATAAAAATTTATTTCATAAAATTAACTTTACCTTTTAGCTTTAACCATTACTTAAATAAATTAACTCTTTACATGTCTTCTTATAGTTAAATAATACCTAGTTACTACAGTTACTATAAAATGCCAAAGGATGAAAAAATTGATCATTAATGGTATTGGTAACATAATATATATCATCTGGTGGAATATTATATCTTTAGAACTATTATATCATTTAATAAAATATTAATTAATTTAAAAACTCATTTATGTCTATTTTTATACTATTCATATCATGACTTTTTAAAAATCCATAACAACTTGATTCATTCTAAAAAATTTAAGTAATTCAAATATAAGAAGTCATAATAATCCATAAAATTTTTGTATGGCATAAAAAGTTTCAAAATAAATTTATTTTAATATTTATAGTCTCATTTATTCAAATCTTTCATTGATAAGGTAATCACTACATCACTATTGTGTCATAAATAAATTTATTTATTTGAGGTAAAAAAAATTATAAATAAAATAACATGATATAGGAATTATTTTTATACTTCTAATGACTATTTATAGTTGAATAGATAACTTATATAACCCTATATAAAAATATTTTCTAGTAAAAGATACATGTTTAGGTTTATTTTCCATAACTTTAAATTAAAAGAAATTAAAAGTCATTTTCACACACAATTGGCTAAATATGGTCCTAAAATAGATTCATAGATTCCCATAGTCGTAAATATCTCATCCAATTGGGTGAGGTCATGTGTTATGGTAATTTAATATTATTATAATATTATTTTTTTAACATTATTTAACATATTTACCCTTTAACCAGGGAAAATAAAATATTTACTGAAGTTAATATTTATAATGTATAAAAATAAAAGGTACATATTTAAAAAATATGTACCTATGGATTCCAAATATAGAATCCATTTTTTCCAATTCAAAACACAGAAGATTAATAAATTAATTAATAATTAATTTCTATTTTCAAAACCAAAAAAGTGTGTTTTTATGAAATAAAAACTACCAAAATATTGACATGTGTTTATGTCCAATTTCAAAATGAAATTACTTCCAACATCCAAAATTTTATTAAATGAAAAAATATATAATCTAATTACACTTTATAACCAATTAAATTTACAATATAACTATATAAATATATTATATTAAAAGGCATTTTCGAATTAATGTGAAGTATTTTTCACTATTCATTAAAAATGAACTTTATCATAAAAATACCAAAATTTCATCCAATGAAAATTTTTATATCCCACTTCTAAAGAAGAATTTTAATTTTTTCAAATAGAATATACAAAAGTGACAGAAACTATATTTAAAAAGGGTTCTCTATAAAAAGGCTATAAATCGATTTTTTAAAGAATATTAGAGTATTTAATGCATAAAATTGGATTAATTGTTATTTTAATCCTCCAAATTTTATTGTATAAATGTAAGTACTTTTAAAAAATATGGATAATAATATTTTCATTTGTTATTTCCATGCCCACTAATATAAAAGTTATGTGTTAACTACCATTTAAAATAATAGTAATATTATATTATTTTTCGGTATATCTCAATGTTCTATGCAACAAACGATTTTGGAGAAATACCTTGTTGTGTGTTGACTAAGATATCATAAAAATTGTCCTCTTTAACATAAAATTAATATCTTATTCATATATATTAATAGATATTAAAAATTATTATTCTATAAATACTTGGGTTGTTACATCCTTCCCCTCTTTTGGAAATTGAGTCTTCACAATTTTAAAATTGGGCTTGGAAACATTATTGAATGTCTCACATCATAAAAAGAGTCAATAGGAACACATTAAAATAAAGGAAGAGAAGTACAAAGGTCACCCAAGAAAACCCATATTGGGTTTCCATGTAGGGAACCATGGACATGGAAGATAAAATAACCATCATGTTCTGATGGATAATGATATAAAACAAGATTATGAGAAATTTAACCATCATAAAATCACAAACATGTGATTGGTTAAATGGTATTTGATTCCCCATCATGAAAGGTAAATAGAAAACATTTTTGTTTTATGTTCCTTCTCATAAAGTTGAGGAATTTATTTATGATCTTGACTAAGAACATAATAAAAAATACATACTTTTCATGTAGTCTTTCATCCTTTACTAAATTTCAACCACAAACTCATCTTTTCTCCAAACAATGAGTATTCAAGATGACTTGGTCACCTAAAAGTGATAGAATAAACTTCTAAGGAATTAAATTATCAAAAAATTATGAACTATATATTTCTCCTATTTTTAGACATTATCCAAAACCAAAATGGTTTGTACAAGATCTGATAATCCCCAAAAGGGTACTCTTTTATAAAAATAAATACTACACTTAATCTCTAAAATTCGATAAACAGTACCCAAAGTTCAACAAATTCCATTCAATACAAAAGTGTCCTTAAAATTATTCAATATCATCCAAACTAAGTTTGAAATAGAAAACACATAATATTTTAAACACATAGTCTTCCACAATAAATATTAACATTTATCTATAATTAACATCAAATACACTTAAAGTCTCACACAGAAGTGTAATTAACCTTATCACATATTCTCTATGATAGGTTAATCATTTCAATAAATAACAAAAATCTCCATATGTTCCCAACAAAAACATTGATTCTCCCAAAATAAAATTTTAACCATTACTCCACAAATGAAATACCACAGTATTCTATTTTCCTTAGGCATATAGTGTTACCAAAGTATATAATGTCTTCCAAAATAACCTTTATCACTTAATAATAAAATCATTTTCCGATAATAATGATATCCATTTGATAAATCATAATTTCCCAAAATAAACTTATTATTGTGCCATAAAATCATTTAACTAAAATAATAAGTCATACTAACTAGGTTTTTCACATAGGCCCGTGGTAGGCAATGCACCCATGTCACCCTTCGGTTGTGGGTCTATTCCCATGGCCTTGTCGTACATTATGGGTTGTCAACCATCTTGAATGTTTTACCTTTTTTAAAAACATAATAATAACCCTAACATGTTTTACCCTCAATGGTTGTATTATACCTCTCATTTTTAACCATATTCATAGTGACCACAACATCTTAATTCATGAAGGCTTGTATATATTGACCTTTTTTCCACCTCCATATGATAAAATAACACTATTTCAAAAGAAAGAACATAATAAAATTATCATGTTGTCCTCTTGGTTTCATCATCATCTTTTTCTTGTATATTAAAGGTCCATGCATTTCAACAATGATTTAGAGATCCTTCAAAATCATCTTCTCCCTTTATAAAAATACACCTTGTAAAACCTCGTTCGTATGGTGTTTACAGAAAAAGGGTTTCAAAAAATAATCATGTATGACATATAATTTCCAAACATCTCATAAAACATGCTTTTTCTAAAATATTTTGACCAAGTTTGAGTTAAAACATTCAATAAATATCCCTTTTAAAATACCACAAGTATGTGCTGGAAGTCTATATTTTAAAAGAAAATATAAAAAGGCTGTGCATTGGTCTCCTTCTTCAACACATTTTTCAAAATTATAATATTCTTCACAATATTGTGATAAGGAAAAATATTTGAAAATTCCTTGATAATATTTACCTTTTTTTAAAATATGAGAATATTGAGAAAATAGGATTTGATTAAATACAACCAATGATCCATAATGATATCCAGGTATAGTTTAGGTGTTTAATATATCAAACAACTACTTCCAAGTGAGTTGTATGATAGAAAAAGTTTCACAATAATTCGAACGTGACATTGAAATAATTATTGCAAGTATGTCATTAGGAAGAGATATGAATGTTGTTAGAGATCCTCCCCCTTCCATTTGTAACTCAATTTCCTTGATCATAAAAAGAAATAAAACAAGGATTTTACTTAAATAATAGACATATGGATTAACCATGTGTTTAAATAAAACTCATAATCCCTAAATTTTTCTAAACCTTTCATTTGATACCAACTATAAAGACCCGGACTTTAACATTAAATAATCTTGAATGATGTTAATAATTCACATTGAGGATATTTTCAGTTTTAGAGCTTTAGAGAATTAGGGCATAACATATACAAAACAAATATATTATTACAAGGTAGACCCTTCTAATCACTATCCATAAAACAAAAAAATTAAAAAAAATAACATGGTTTAATTTCCTAATTAAACATCACAACTTTTCCTTGATCCCATCCTTGACTCTATTCACCCATAAATCTTGTGAAAAATAGTTCAAAACTTGGGATGAGCACAAAAATATTAGTAAGGGATACACACAAAAAACAGTTTGGTTTTGAAAACAACATGTAAACCCTTAATACTTTATCTTAAGTAATACATTTCACCTTTATGAAGTAGTAAATACTCTTCACTGAATAAAATCTCATCGCTTTCCCTTTTGTAACTAAAATATTACCATAAAACTCTTACAAATCAACAAATAACATATAAAGGTAAACTTTCAACATAATTATACATAAATGGATTAACCACATGGTCGACTTCTACCAATAATTCTTACAAATAAAACAACCATACATCCAACTTCCATACCCAATGCGTTGGAGGTTATAATGTAACCAATCGTCCTTGGTTTATCATGGAACCACCAATCATTTGGTTTATCACGTAACCACTTGTCAAATGTCCAAGTACCATTAAATAATCATCACACATAAAATATTTCAAATATCAACAATTCACTGAAAATATTTCATCATAATAAATCATTCCAAGATAATGAAATATTCAATCCATTTCAAAAACCAATTTCAATACTAAAACGCCCAAAAGGTAATAAGGTATTTCTTTTCCTTTTAAAAACATTAAGGATTATAGAGGATGCCAAATAAAAATTACGGTGGCATAAAGGTCATTGTCGCTGCATACGTTAAAAACATTCCTTTTGTCGTATAGTAAAATTCATTATAAAAAATTATTCCCTTTTAATGAATGTAAAAGTAAAAACAGTTTATTGTACACCATATAAAAAAGTAGGTGTATATTCTCAAAACATTCCTCAGTGAAATGTGATTAAGAAAGAGTCCCTTACAAATATCATTTTGTAAATAAAATAGATCAATTATGTGTATTCACTATATGAACTCATAAATCAAGTATAAATATAAAATAATATATAAAAATTTATTTATCATATAATCATATCCCGAAATAAACACGAAGTAGAAGATCAACCCATAGAATAGAATTTGGGTTAAGAAGTTCCCTTGCGAAAATTCGGCAGCCTAAAGTCATCACATAATAAATCAGAAAATGAGTTGATGAGAGAGAAAATGGACTCTCAATAGTTGGAAATAAAATGTATAGAAATAATGATTTATAATAACGTATACCAACATAAGAAAATTGAAATTAAAAGAAATAACCTAAAAGAAGTCTATGAGTAAAAGAGGGGGTGAAAGGTTCCCTTACATTGAGTCTAAATCATCGTGTATGTTCCTTTTTCTTCCTAAATAATAAATTTTGTTAATTTATACTTTCTTCAGAACCTTTTTCAATTTTATTATTCCATTTATATTACTTATAACTTTCCTATAACAATCATATAATTATTCATGTTCATAATGGTTGTTTTGTTGATGTTTGGTACTTGAGTCAAAAATGATCTAGTTATAATTAAAAATTGTCCATGTGGTAAAAAGTACATTATATTCAGAATGATATTCATGATCAGATATCATATATATCATATATATCCACAATATATGTATTTTTTATAGTTTATAAAATTTGGATATAAGGAATGAAATGTACCGTTTATAGAGACGGTAAGCCGTACATACGCATGAACGATACATTCATTTCTTTTTTCATATTTAAAGGATTGAAAACTAAATAATAAATTGGTATATTATAATTTTAGTATAATATCTATGTAATATATGTTGTATAATTACATTAATTCCATCCTTTATACATTCCTTATCAAGCATGAATGATTGATATCACTTTGAGGGGGCGGTAGTTCGCACTTACTCAATTGAAATTATCGTATTTATAAAACATGAAAAGAAAAAAGTTATGTTATAAATGTCATTTAAAGAAGCATAGAGATAAAATAATTTTCATATATATCATATATAATTAAATTTCCATCATAATGTCCACTATGAGAGGTGGAAGGGGAAAATCGAATAGTCATCATTTCATGAGGCAAGAGTCTGTCGTACACAAAAACAGTATGTCTGTAACCATTAGATAGAGGTGTGTGTATGTGTAGTTCAAATCAATGTTATAAAAACATCCTTGTATATTGAGAAAACTGATGTTTTCATACAATCAAATAACAAGAAGATCATAGGGAGTTCATAAGGAAAAAATAATGTAAAGGAACTTGAGAGAAGACGTTACCTCAAATCAGGTAACATATTTCTATTTGAGCCAAAGGGCATTCTTGAATTATCTTCTTCTTAAGGGAAGGCTTATAGGAGTAATATAGTAATGTTGAGAGATTATTGGATCATATTTTGGACAATAAAATGGGCTTGTGAGGTGTAATTAATGGGATAGAGGTGGCGTCCTTTTATATGAGGGAGGAGGGGCATATTAAGAATGTTTTGAAATATTATTTTATTACTAATTGATTTTAGAATTATAATAACACAAAGGTGATATATTTAGAATATAAAATGAGGATAGGCCGATATCCTCTCATCCAGTTGGTTTTAGACAAGATTAGGTCATAAAATTAACCTTATCTTTTAGCTTTAACCCTTACTTAAATAAATTAACTCTTACCATTATTCTTGTATTTTCAGAATATACGTTTACTGTAGTTACTATAAGGTTCCAAGAGACCAAAAAATGGGTCCTTAATGACATTTTTAACATCATATATTTCAAGTTACCAAATATTATATTTTTATTACTATTATATCCTTTAATAAAATATTAATTGATTTAAAAACACATTTATGTTAATTTTTATAGTATTAATATCATTACTTTTTAAAAATCCATAAAAACATGATTTATTTTAAAAAAATAAATCATTCAAATATAAAAGTCATAATCATCATTAAAGTTATTTTATGGCATAAAAAGTTTAAAAATAAAATTGTTTTATTATTTATAATCTCATTTATTTAATTCTTTCATCAATAAGATAATCACTACATCACCATTGTGTCATAAATAAATTTATTTATTTGATATATAAAAATTATAAATAAAATATCATGATGTAGAAAATCATTTTAGATTTAAAATTAATATTTATATTTGATGATATCACTTATATAACCCCATAAAAATGTTTTAGAAAAAGATACTTGTTTAGGTTATGTTCTCCTTATCCTTAAATTAAAATTAATTAAATGTCATTTTCACACGCAAGTGGCACTATGAGGTCCTAAAATAGACCCAAGGATGCCCATGGTCAGACATATTTCATCCAATAGGGTTAGAGCCTGTTTCAGTGCAATTTAATATTATTATAATATAATTTTTACCCTTATTTATAAGAATTACCCTTTAACCATGGTAAATAAAATATTTACTGAAGTTACTATTCATAATTTCTAAAAATAAAAGGTACCAATTTACTAAATCTCTATCTCCTGATTCCAAATAAAGAATCCATTTTTAAAATTCATTACATATAATTTTAATTAATTAATATCAAATTAAATCCCGTTGTCAAAACCAAAAATAGTGTTTTTAAGAAGTAAAACCTACCGAAATATTGACATGTGTTTATGTCCAATTTCAAAGTTAAATTACATACAATGACCAACATTGGATTAAATGATAAAAATATAATCCAATTCATTTTTAAAACCAATTAAATGTGAAATCTATCTATATAAATAAATTATATTAAAAGGAGGTTTTGAATCAAAGTGTAGTATTTTTCACTATTAACTATAAATGAACATTATTAGAAAAATACCAAAATTTCATCTGAAGTAAATTTTGATGCCCTAATTCTAAAGAATAAGTTTATTTTGACAAATACAACATATAAAACTGACAGAAACTATAATTACAAAGGGTTCTCCATCAAAATGTGGTCAATCATCCTTTTAAAGAATATTAGAGTATTTCATGCTTAAAATAGGATTCATTATTATTTTATACCTCTAAAATGTATTGGATAAATTTTTAAGACATTTAAAAAACAACTATAATCATATTTTAGTTAGCTATGTTCATTCCCTATAATACAACGGTTATGCATTAACATCAATTTAAAATAATATTATTAATATATTATTCTTTGGTATATCTCAATGTTGTGTGCCACGTAAGATTTCAGAGAAAACCCATTTTGCATATTGAGTACTCTATAAGAAAAAGTGTCCTATTTAATATAAAATTAATATCTTATTCATAAATATTAATAGATATGAAAACGTATTATTCTATAAATACATGGGATGTTATAATAAAAAAATAATGTATGGTATGATTTATATAAATGTTGATCTTTAATAGATTTATAATAAACTTTTATTTTTTATATAGTAGTTTATAATGTGTATGACGTAATTCAAGACATCATGTAAGGTATTTTTTCCGAAATTTTCTTTATTTAAGACATGAATTTTTTTATGCAGCTATATTCTTTCACGAGTTGTATATACATCCTATTTCAAATTTAATATCATTTATTTTTTCATCTCCAGTTAATTTTATGTTTCATTTTACATTATTCCTTCTTAGGGATTATGATTCAAGGATACCAAATTGATGAAAATTTTATGTTACAATCTCATCATTTAGCAGGATTGTTTATGATAATGTTTCTCATGATCATACAGTATGATCTATATCTCATGAAACTCGTGAATTTTATTCTCCTATGGATATTCATGATATTTTCATGTAATAATAAATTTTTTTCACTCATTTTAACTTAAAATAATTGAGGTAATTTTTTCTAAAATTCCAACATTATATCTCTGTTCTGTCGGAAATCTGTTTTCATCCAAAACTATGTTTTCTAAAAATGTTTTATTATTCCTTTAATATTTATTTCAAATGATATTTTTACACATGTTTTCCTTTTTTCAAAAAAAAATTAATGGATTCTTCATCTTATTTTCAAAATAATGACATTATCGATTTTTCCAAAAATTGCAAAGGAATATTTTTTTCACTTGTGTGGTATGAATGAAACTTTCTATTATCAAGACCACAATTTTATTTCAATCATACTTTAAATTTTTTCATGTTTATTTTCAAATAATTTTTTTACACAATATTTTTTTAAAAAAAATAAAATAGTTAGTGATGTTTTCCTAAATAATTTTTTTAAATGATTGATCAAAAATCGTTTTCCATATAAGTTTAAACCCATTGATTTTATTGATTATATACAGTTTATATAATCCAAGGATACCATTCTTATTCATTCTCTTAATAGTTTATGTTTATGATTGTAGGATTTTTATGAAAATCGATTCTTTTCCATAGGTTATACCATGATTAAATTGTTATGAAACCTGGAATGTTTTCAATGAGTTTGATTTGATGAAATGGTGAAGTGATTAAGAAAAATTTCTCTTTTCATTTTGATATTGGTGGGACCTATATCTCCCTCTAATGAATTTGGTAATGATTTATATCTCATGATAAAGACAAGAATGTAATGGGGAGTGAACAAATTTCAATAAGTTAATTTGTTCGTTATGGTGGTCTTAGGAGTAAACCTTGACTATTATGATGGATTGTGGATCAAACCCATTACACAATGATAGTTTTTTAAATAATCTTTGAATAAAATGGAATATATTTTCTCTACTAATATGTATTACACAAATATATGTCTTATTCCCATGTTATGCTCTAATGTCTTATTTACTTTGATTCCCTTGTGATTCATGTCTTATTAAATGGTAGTTCTTATTCCATTACTCAAGATTATGATCTTTTATATGTAATTTATGGTTTTCAAATTTTATACTCACATTATCATACACTTATTTTCATTTTATGCTTCCATATCACCCTTGTTTACTCTTATTGAGCATCTAATCTAACCCTTTCTTATGTCTGCATTCCCTATGTTAAGGAGAAATGTATTATATATGATATATATATGAAGGGATATATTTTTGAAGATCATAGTGTGAGATGATGTAGTTTACCTATGAACCAGTTGTTTATATTTCAATGATTCCAAAGAAAATAATTGATTATGGTCCTAAGGTGTGTGTTTGTATAATGTACTGAATATTAATAAAAAATATGTAATATTTAAGTATGATAAACCAAGTTCATTAAAATAAATTCCCTAGATAATATCCTGGTACAACTACTATATCCATTCTCATCACTCAGCAATCATTCATGGGTCCCAATCCCTTAGTTGGATCCCAAATAATGAAGTATGCATGTGTATAAAGATGCACGTGTTTGGTGTGAGTAATAAAATAATTAATACACATCCAATGAATCCTTAACACATGTGAACCAGTATAAATGGTGTATACCATAATAATTATTATTGTTCGTGAAATTGTATATAATCATACACCAAGAAATCATGTTCTAACTAAGACACCATGATCCCCGACCTTACAAGCATTGGCCCTATATTAGAAGGATGAAGGTAACATATGTCTATTGTGATCTATATCTAGCCACAAGGTTTGATAAAATTTCTCTAAACATCCAAAATTAATCATGATAACATGCCACTAGTATGTTTCAGACCACATGTTTGTGATATCCTGACACTCCAATGGGAAAAGCCACAAGTCAGCCACAACTCAAAATTATATCTCATGTTAGGCCACAAGGGTATCATTTACCTACCCTATGTAAAGGTCTAAGGTTTTTATCATTTTATAGATTATGAAATCCCCCTATATGGGATAATTATATCATGATGTTAAACCTATTCTATCTACCAAAACAATATTTCCAAATTCATGGTCATAGATAAAAAATGTAAGAGCATATAAACAGAACAAAAATCATGTCATTATTTGATGTAAGTTATAATATACATAAAAACATGATAAAAATAATAGATGGGAAAAATATATATAATAATACTGATAGAATCACGTATCAAAATGGTTCTCCTAGGTTACACACACAACTACATACAACCACTATCAAGAAATTTCATAAAATCTATGCCAACACTGGAATCATATCAAGGAAATAAGAGAATACAATGGCCCAAAATTGTAAGTAACTTCCTAAAATATATTTTTTTATGATTTAATTGAATATTTTTCAAAATATCAACGCATTAATCATATTAAACACCCCTGGAAAACTTATTCACACATCCATGATAACTATCTTAGTTTTTGGTGCATCAAGGAAGAGGTTTAGGAAAAAGTTTTATAGATATTGTAGGAAAATAAGGGTAGTGCTATAATTACATACCACAAATACTTCATCAACGAAACTACGTCAAATATATATCATTTAATTAGATGTCAATTCACTGGATCCATTATCGATTTAAGAGTGGAACATTAATCCCTAATCCAATCTAGAGGATAAAAAAAAATTTAGACAATGAACATTGATCCATGATGAATACATCATTACAATAGCGGTCTTGTATTATATTCATGATCAATAAGGTCTCTATATTATTTAAATAAGTTAAAATAACAAAAAAATACCAATGTTCATTAGAGATATACCACTGAAAAGAGGATGTCATTAGAACATTTAAAATAACCTATATTCTAGAAATGATCCAATAATTCAACATTATATAGAAACAAAAAACATATATAATGAAATTAAAATCCTTATCTATGATTCATTTTGAGGGAAAATTTATTGATCTATAATTAATATGAAGAATTGAGTTTTTTTGGTTAACATACCTCAATTCTGAATCATCAAATCAGTAGTATCATCCAGTTTAATACATGGGAGGATAGGAAATCACCAATGAAATATATATGAGTCTCAGTGTTAGATATGGATTTCTATAAAAAGATAAACCTGTTCAAAATGGACCATTAATGGTCATTGAGATGTGTTTCCAGACGTAAAATTCACATAAACATAATCGGGGTTCTTGTTTTGGAATAAAATGTTCCTGCCATGTGGTTCATTATGCTTGTCTTCAGCACCCACCTGGTTTGGTAACATGATTTGTTAAACCATGTCCCAACCATATTTATGGCTACTGGAGGATGTCACTTTTTTTTAGTGAGGCACGTGTTTTTTAAATCATGTTCTATAACTATGGAATGCCCCTTGGTCTACTTCCTCATGGAACATAGTTTCCTGGAGAATCAAAATATTTTGGAAAAACTATTCTCAAAACCTGAATCTTCAAAATATGATTCTAAATTAATCTTAGGACCAAAAAACTCCAAAAAATCTATACAATCAATACATATCTCAAAAATATATGATTAAAGAAAAAATTTATATTATAACATACCTAAAAATTTCAAGAATGTTAAATATTGGATCTATTTATATAGATCCCATCTCAATTACCAGGGAAGGGAAGTGACATCAGATATACCAAATCTACCAATGATTTTATTATGGTTTGCTAATTAATATTAACTTCAAATGTAAATTACATCCATTATATGGATCATACATTTTATTTACGAGGTATATTTGTCTCAAATGGTTGGGGAGAAAATCTACATAAAAGATAATCCTATTTTTCAAGATTATGCTCATGTATTTCTTCAAGAAAACCACAGTTTTCCCTGAATCATTAATTTTTCTTTTCAAATAGTACTCATAACTTGTTCTAAATATATTTTTATGTTTCTATATATAACTATTATAATTTAGTTTCAATAATTATAGAGGAATATCCACGGGAATATTGATAAGGTATTCATACACTTTATTGAACCACCATAGGGTCCAACTATTCTTTTTATTAAGAGAAAAATATGGTTCAATACATCATTACACTGATAATTTAGAACATAACAAGAATTATATCAATAATATATATCATGTACCCCATACTGATGAATTTTTTGATCAACTATGTCGAGATCAATACTTTTAGAAGATTGGCCTTTGTTCTAGATATCATCAATTGAGGGTCATGAAGGATAACCTAATAAAGACAAACATTCATATGATGTATAGTCAATATGAATTTATATTATTTCAATTTGGACTTGTTAATTCTCTGGCTATATTTTTGTATTTAATGAATATAGTCTATATAGATTACCTCATCCAAGTTTTGGTAGTCTTTATGGATGATATTCTTATTTATTCTCAAATCATGTAATAGCATGAATATTATTTGAAGATTGAATTGAACGTCTAGGGAAGGTGAAAATATATGATAAATTCCACAAGGGTTAATTATGGTTATAGAAAGATTCATTCTTGGGTCATATAATTTTAAGAGATGATATATTTGTGGATCCTTCAATGATATAAGTTATTGGGCAATAATGCAGACTACCTACAATAACCAAGAAAGATAGTTTTCCTGGGTTGGACGGATACAACTAGTGCTTTGGGAAGAATTTATCGTGGTTATCTAATCCAATATGGTTCAAGAACCGAGTATTGAGTAGTCATAATTCACTATTCTCTATTTTTCACTAAAGCATGAAGATTTTTAGAGATCTAAAATAATGTTTCAGGAGAGATAACATGAAAAAGGGTTATCAGAGAGTATTTATTTCAATGCTAGGTATATCATCAAATTTAGTTTGATAGAAAGGCATCAATGGTAATTTTATTACCATTACCAATACCAAAGTGGAAATGGAAAAAAAACCCATGGATTTCAGTATTAGACTTTCCAAAACATGAAAAGCCAATATTACAATTTAGGTTGTAGTCAACCACCTTATGAAATAAATACATTTCACTACCATCAAATATGATTTATCACCAAATCACATTTCATGTATATACATTAATAAATATCTAAGGCTACATGGAGTAAAAAATTCTATTATATCATATCAGGAACTAAGGCTTACCTCGATGTTTTGGAGAATACATCAACAAGATTTGAATAAAATGTTGAACTTTATCACTTCATATCAACCTCAAATAGATTGTTAGTATGAGAGGACCATTAAAACCAAAAAGGATACACTAAGATCGTGTTCTATTAATTTAAATGGTTGTTTGGATCAACAAGTACCTTTATAAAATTTTTCGTATAACAATAACTTTGGGTTTAGAATTTAGATGGATCCATATGAAGCCCACTATGGCAGGAAGTGAATAATTCTATAATGGAGGGATAAGGATATATAATTAAAGATATTGGGACTTGATCTTGCTAAGTAAAGGGTAGAGAATGTCAAATATATTCATCATTATATTAGGTATGTTCATGTTGAGTTAATATGGTTTCCTTATGACATTTCCATTCATTCATGTTTTGAAAATCACAAACAGTTTATCCTAACGCAAATTTTATTTTCACCTAGTTTAATTTTGATAAGGAAAATTTTCCATCCCCATGGAAATTTATCCTTACCATGTTTATCCATACCATGTTTTTCATTGATCTATATTTTAGTTTAAATAATTTTATTTCTAAGTGTAAAAATCAGTTTCATATTGCAAATCCTAGGAATCCTATAAATACTTGAATATAGAGCATTCTGTTTTATGATCTGAGTTATAAATCTATGTTCTCTGAATTCAGATTCCGAACTCTTTTGAGTTCGGACTCCGAGTTTAGGTTACGAATTCTTATGAGTTCAGACTTAGAACTCTTATGAACTCAGACTCCAAACTCTTTTGAACTTAGACCCTAAACTCTTATGAACTTAGAATCCAAATTCAGGTTAAGAATTCCTATGATTTCAGACTCTGAACACTTATGAATTCAGACTCTGTACTAGGATTACAAAGTTTTATGATTTCAGACTCTGAAATCTTATAAATTTAGACTCCAAATTCATATTACGAATTCTTATGAGTTCTGACTCCGAACACTCAAGAATTCAGACTCTGAATTCATATAATGAATTCTTATGAGTTTTGACTCTGAACACTTATTAATTTAGACTCTAAATTCAGATTACAAATTATTATGAGTTCAGAATCCGATGTCTATAGAATTCTAACTCTGAATTCCCTGAAAAACAGAATCTGAATATCCATGTTTTATAGACTCCAGATATCATTTTTTTAGTCTTCGCACCTTATTTTTCCTTACACTCTAAAAATTTGGTTTTTTTATGAAACATTATTTTATCTATCCTTGATATAGTTATAAAACAATGTCATACTTTATATTACTAACTAACTATTGGTTGAGTGACACGTGTACAAGTCCCTCATGGATTTAAGGAAAAATATGACCATTGGAGGAGGGATCTGACCATTGGAGATGTTCATATAAATAGGATCTCATTTGAATGAGATCAATAAAGATCGGAAATTGTTGATGACTGTAGAGACCACATGTTGTTGAAGTGATTTTTATAGAGAGAGATTATCATTCCTAGTGCGTACTGATCTTCTTGTTCAGCGTTCTTTGTGAGACTCTGATTGTTGTTCTGTACAATCGAGGGATTCTAGGGATAGGAAGATAGAGGTACCGACTGCCTTAATGTTTTAGGACTTCATTGCCGAGGAAGATAGAGTTTTCGACTACAATGAAGTTTGAGCGCATGCAGGGATAGAAAGACAGATATCAATCTTTGTATCGAGGGCATACCCTGGTGTGGGTAAGACAGACTTTCTTGAATGTATAAATCTAGGGTCCTTTATCCAAGGTTGTTGGATACCTTTCTCTTTGAGTTAAATTAATTCATACTTGTCACTTGTTTTGTTTAAGGTTATTTTTCCGCTGCATTTTGATTGATAAGGAAATTATAACTATCTTATACTTCCTTGTTTTATACACTCTAATTTTAATGATTCTATATGATTTAAGGTAAAGTCTTTTCCTTGTAAACTTTTCTTAAGTTTCATTTCTGGAACCATATTTCTGGAACCTAGATAGTTTGTAGAACTAATAGGTCTTGTGATTTTATCTTGTTTAACTTTGTTAAACACTAAAGACTTTAAACATTCGAAATGAATTTTTAAAGTGTACAATCCACCCCCTCCCCCTGAAGTATTTGAGCATCTACATTCATCATTTTGATCCTAAAATTTTTATCAAAGGAGGTATCTGAAATACTTATATTCACATATATGTTTTCCTTGCCCATGTTTTTCATTGTCTATTTTTTCATGCTCAGTAAATATTATCTTTGGTTACAAACTTTTTATATTAACAATTTTTATGTAAAAAGATATTTTATTAAGATGACGGTAATGAATATTGGCTCAATAGACAATCTCAATCCTACTAGACCACCAATATTTGATGGAAATGATTATGAATATTGGAGAGATCGTTTGAAGACCACTTTTATTAACACTGGAGTAGAAAATGTTTCAATCTTATTGGAGGATATAAAATTCCTGACAAAGAAGTTAGTACTTTCACCAACCAAGAGAAACATGAATTTCATCTAAATTACAAGGTACGCAATAATATACTTTGTTCCATGACTAGAAATATATATATCCACATTTCATCTTGTGATGTAGAAAATTGTATTTGGAAGAAGCTGAAGGTTACTCACTTTGGAACTTCAAAATTTATTGAAACCAGAAGATCCATGCTCAAAGCTGAATATCATGGTTTTAGATTTCCTTATGGAGAACCCATGTGTAATGTGAAACACATATTCATGACTATTTGTCAATAGTTTAAAATCAATGGGTGATAAATGATTTTACGATGAAGCTCTTGTGGATAAGATCATAGACATCATGCCAAATTAATGGGAATCCAAGAGGACAGCTATAGATGAAAATAAGAATGTCACTCAGATTTCTCTAGATGAGCTGTTTGGAACACTTCTTTAACATGAAACTAGAATAAAGAGAGATGCTAAAAATGTTAATATGAAAAATGGAAATGGAAGTGTTTCTTTTACAACCACTTCAATGTATATTAAAGATAGAACTCGTGAGAGAGTTACAATATCCAATTCTAAGAAGGCTTCTATTCAATCTCATTCTAGAGGAAGTGAATCTTCAGAAAATGAATTAGCTATTCTTTCTCCGAAAATGAACATGATTTTTGGGCAGAAAAACATTCAATCATGATACAAGAAGAAAGAAAGGAAAGATGGTAAGGACTCTGAAGTCACTTGTTACGAATGCAAGAGATATGGACATATATGTCCTGATTGTCCAATGATCAAGAAGAAAGATATAAAAGAAAGGAATTCTAATAAAAACAAGAATAAGTACTTCCATCATAAAGCTAAGAATGTTTTGAAAGCCAATGACACACAGAGATCCAGTGGTGGTGACTCTTCTGAAGAATCTACAGAGTACGAATCTTATGGACCGAAGAATATTTGTCTTCTATCAAAGTTTCCTATTGAAAATCCTTGTTTAATGGCTAAGTTACACAATGTTGAAACCATTAAGAATGTATCCTTGAATGATAATTATAGTGATAATAAATAATTTTAATCCTCGTATGAAGATTCTTATGATAAAGATAATAATTTACAAACCTATGAAGAAGTTTCTAGGTTTGTTAAGCTTCTTGAAAATGAAAATTCTAATGTCAAGAAAAATCATCATAATTAAAATTCTTGAATTTATATTCATACTAAGGAAGTATTAGATCTTTCTAAAGCTCTTGATAAGAAAACCCTTGATTTTGAAAATATTTCAAAAAACCTTGAAAATGAATATTCTGAGAAGGATAAACTTCCTAAGGATCTAAAAAAAGTAATTTATAAGAAATATTTTTTGATCCTAACTCTAGTTCCAAAAATAATTTTTTTGAATATAAAAACCTGGTTATTAAGCTAAAGACAAAAATATTTTCCTTGAGGAATTTTTTGTCAAACTTTACCCATGGTAATGAATATTTTGATAAAATGTATTCTCAAATACCACCTCTAAGAAATCATTCTGGTTTTGGTTATAACCATTCTAAAACTATTTTCAGTAACCAATATTTTGTTCCTCAAAGTTCTTCATTCTACACTAAATGTCAGTGTGGTGGGAATTGGGAAAATAGTTTTTTTAAATAAAACCCAGTCTTTAGGTTTTCACAAATATTATCTCCTACGAAAATGGGGTACCTAAAATT
Source organism: Viscum album (assembly GCA_963277665.1). Classification (NCBI taxonomy): domain Eukaryota; kingdom Viridiplantae; phylum Streptophyta; class Magnoliopsida; order Santalales; family Viscaceae; genus Viscum; species Viscum album. Next base: position 1,425,578,783 of record OY728151.1, read on the forward strand.
TGACTTTTTGAAATTTCCAGATCCATGCAAGTTTGGATTCCTAAAGTATAACTTTTTCATTTTCAGGAAAATAAGGAAGGTTCTAACAACAATACTTGGTACATGGATGGTGAATGTTCCCGGAATATGACTAGTAAAAAACTTCTTTGAAAATATTATCAAGACGAAAGGAGGGAAAGTTACAGTCGGAGATAATTCTCATTGAGAAATTTTTAGTAAAGGGAACATTGTTCTTCTTGGAAAAACATTGATTTCAAATGTTTTATTTGTAAAGGGGATTAAGAAAAACCTCGTCAGTATAAGATAATTATGTGATGAAGGTTACCTTGGGAATTTTAGGAATGATAAGTGCCTAGTAAAAAATTACAAGGATGAGTTTATTCTTTCAGCCAATATTCAAGAGAATATATACAAATTAAACGTAGAAGACCATAAGATCCAAGATCTACCTTGACTTAGTGCAATGGAAGATCAATCTTGGTTATGGAATAGAAGGCTAGGACATTGTAACCTTAGGAACCTATGTAAACTCTCAATGAAGAGACTAGTTAAGGATCCACTAGAGCTTATATTTGATTCTTCAAAAGTTTGTGATCCTTGTCAATATGGAAAGAAACATAAATCATGTTTTAATTCAATCGGTGAAGTCTCAACATCTAATCCATTATAGTTAGTGCACATGGATATCTTTGGTTCAACACAAACTAGAAGCATTGGAGGAAAGTATTATGTATTATTCGTAGTTGATAATTACACTAGATTCACATGGATCTATTTTATAGAAAAGAAGTATGAAGATTTTTCCAATTTCAAAAGTTTCAGTGCCCAAGTTAAAAATGATAAAAACCTTCCTTTGATAACTATTCGTAGTGATCATAGAGGATAATTTCAAAACTATGATTTTGAATCTTTTTTTAGTAGAAAATTCATTACTCATAACTTCTTAGCTCCAAGAACTCCTCAACATAATGGTGTTTTTGAAAGAAGAAATAGAATTTTTCAAGAGATAACTAGAACCATGTTGAGTGAATATTCGATTGAAAAACACTTCTGGGATGAAGCTGTAAGTACTTATTTCTATACTATAAATTGAGTTTTGGTTAGACCTTTTCTTAATAAAACCCCTAATGAGTTATGTAATGGTAGATAACCTAGACTTTCCTACTTCAATGTTTTTGGTTGCTAAGTACTCATTTTTAATACTAAAGATAATATTCACAAATTTGCACCAAAATCTGATGAAGGAATTTTCTTAGGCTAATCCAAAACTTCAAAGGCTTATGGAGTTTTAATAAAAACACATGTACTGTTTAAGAAATAGTACATGTCCAATTTTATGAATCTGGTCCCTTTATTCTTAAACAACCACAACCTACATCATCAGATGTGTTTTCAAAAACTAATTCTCCACCCTTGTTACAAGATCCTACTGATAAAGAAATTTTTCAAGAAAATCCTTCTGAAACATTTACCCCATAAGATTTTCTACCATATGTTGATGAACTAGTTTTACAAAACCCAAATAAGTTCTTTCTAAAGAATCATCCTAGTGATAGCATCATTGGTGATGTAAATCATCCTATAAGGACAAAAAGTTCCTTATGAAATGAAGTAGAACATCTAGAATTACATTACCAATTAGAACCAAAAAGTACAGATGAAGCATTAGGTGATGATGATTGGATTAAAGCCATGCAAGATGAGCTAAATGAATTTGAAAGGAATAAATTCCGGACCTTGGTTGAAAGACCTAAGGAAACATCAGTTACTGGAGTAAAGTGGGTCTTTAGAAATAAATGTGATGAAAGTGGAATCATTGTGAGAAATAAAGCTTGATTAGTTGTTATAGGCGATAATCAACAAGAAGGAATAGACTATGAAGAATTCTATGCTCTGGTAGCTAGACTTGAATATATTCGTATTCTACTAGCCTTTGCAGCATTCTTCAATTTCAAACTTTTTCAAATGGATGTGAAATGTTCTTTCTTTAATGGATATGTCCAAGAGGAAGTATTTTTTGAAAAACATACTGGCTTAGAAGATTTAAAACATCCTGAACATGTTTTTAAACTTACGGAGGATTTATATGGCCTTAGACAAGCCCCTAGAGCCTGGTATGATAGACTTAAATTATTTCTGCTTTAAAAAAATTATGTTAAGGGAAATTCATATCCAAACATTTTTAGTACAAAAGATAAGAAAAATGTTTTTATTGTTCAAATTTATGTTGATGGCATTATATTTGGTTCAACTCATAAATCTTTAACTGATTCATTTGCAGATCTAATGAAATATGAGTTTGAAATGAGTATGATGGGTGAGTTAACATTCTTTCTAGCTTTTTAATTTTCCCAAAAATGATAAGGAACCAATATATTTAAACATAATTTTATTAAATATCTTCCCAAAAAGTATTTATATAACAACACTAAGATTATAAGTACTCCCATCGGTACCTCAAATACTCTTGATCTTGATGAAGCTGGGATAACAATATATCAAACATCATTTTGAGATCTGATATAAATTTTAGTATACTTGATAGCTAGTCATACAGACATAATGTTTTCAGTATGCTTATATGAAATATATTAATCTAATACCTAGGAATCTCATTTAATGTCAGTGAAAATAATTTTTTGCTACTTAAAGGAAACCATGGATTTAGGACTCTTTTATTCTTCTAGAAATGATGTTGTTTTAAAATGTTTTTCAGATGCTGACTTTGGTGGATGTAGAATGGATAGAAAAAGTACATCTCGAACATTTCATTTCTTAGTAGATTCATTAGTTTCTTGGTCACATAAAATGAAACACTTAGTAGCACTTTCCACTACTGAAGCTGAATATGTAGCAGCTGAAAGTTTTTTGTGCTCAAGTGTTGTGGATGCACCACACACTCATAGACTATAGTATTATTTTTATCAAAAAACAAATATTGGTTGATAATACTAGTGCCATTGACCATGGTAATAACCCTAAACATGACTCCCATGAAAAAACATAGATATTAGACATCACTTTCTTAGGAATCACACACTTAAAGGAGATATCATTCGTCAATTCATCATAAATCAAGATCAAGTTGATGACATTTTCACAAACTCATTACTATATTATTGATTTGAATACGTTAAACAGAAGTTTGGAATGATAATATTATGGTAATCCTCCATATTTACTTCCTATTGAAATCCATCTCCTTACAGTAACTCCTTTTCATAGGGGGAGTACATATACTTTTTAGCGAGAGTGAAAATTTTTCGTAATGAAAATTTTCGTAATGAAAAGTTTCTTAATGGGATTTTTTGTAATGAAATTTTTCATATTTCAAATATTTGGTCATAGGAATCTTAAGAAGTAGACTGATTTCTGTGATTTTGATAGTTTAAATTTTCGTAGTCAACATTTTTTTTGTCAAAAGTTTCGTAGTTAAAATTTTCCTTTTTAAAATTTTCGTAGTTAAAATTTTCAAAGTCAAAATTTTCATACTTAAAATTTTCGTTGTCAAAAGTTTTGTAGTTAAAATTTTCATAGTCTAAATTTTTCGTAGTTTAAAGTTCATAAAGAAGAATTTAATGTTGTTATGAATAGTTTCCCTAACACTTCGAAATGTATGTTTCCTTTCCCATGTTTTTGTAATGATATTTTACTTGTTGGTATTTTCATTGTCTTTAAACTTTTCTTATTCTCTTTTCCTCAAATCCGATTGTTTATCTTAAAAATATCAAAAGACATGATTAGACCAAATTTTCTTCTTCAGCTCTCATCTCATTCATTATATCTACTCACGAAGTTTTCAGCCATTGGATCAATCAGGGAAGATGAATTGTCGCTTCAAACTCCTATATAAAGGACCCCCCCCCCCCCACACCAATGGTTGTCCCACATCGAGATCCAATATTTCACATGTTGAATCCCTACCCTCCGATATAAGGCCATTTTGAACATCCCAAATCTTTATTACTTCCAAATTCCTATTGATGTATCTTCTCAGAAAGACATTTCAACTGTCAAAACAATCTTAGAGTGGAAGATTTACTGTGAACAGTTGTTTCATCCAAATTTATTCACTATGTACCATTCTATCATCTCAAAGAACATCAATCTGAATGGATGGAACAGTGTTTTCATATCGAAACCAGGATCTTAGGATTTGGAATATCAGGCTTTGTTAGTTGAATTTTATGAGAATGTAAGCTTTTTCAAGTAAGAAGAGAGGATTAAGTTTTCATTCAAATCCTACGGTGAGAATTATTCACTTTCTTACACCAAGGCTGTAAGCTTAGTTTGTATTCCTAATGAGGGTGAGGAAGAGTTATCCTCGTATAAGTTGCCTGATGTTCAAGGATGTTTCGTTAAATTGAAGGCCATGGATTTCCTTGGTCTCTCTGAGGTAAAGACTCTAAAAATTCCTCACCTTTCTACTAATTTTCAGATTCTTGAATTGTGGGTTCAAGGTTCAATCATACTAAGAAAAGGGGATAATTATTCCTTGAAAAAGAGTGAGATGTACATCCTAGATATCTTGGTGAATCTATTAAAGATCAACTTGGTTAAGCATATTCTGATTATGATCTAGAATATAAAGAATGTAAATATGAAGGCTCGGATCATTATGTATCCAGCCATTATTTCAAATTTGATTGTTGGATGCTTAGAATCCTTCAAAATACAGTGTACTTCCATGCCAATAAATTTGAATATTCTTGTAGGTGAGTGATTATACCTTGAAGAGGATGAAATTTGAATTTTATAAGGAATCCGGAGAATTAAATGACTTGCCAGTGGAGGAAGTTGAAGCCTTACCAAAGAAACCGGAAGTGGATAAATCTTCTAAAAATGTTGTAAGGAAGAGGAAGGTGAAATAAGTGGAAGGGAAAGGAAAAACCCTAGAGGCTAAGGAAACAAAATCTACTCCACCAAATCCAAATAAGCAAAAAGAATATCCATATGAGGTAGTAGAAAATTGGAGAGAAGATAAGCAGAATAAGAAATCAGGTGAGCCATGTTTTGGTTTGGATCCTACTAAAGAAAAAGATTTAAAAGAAAAGGCAGCTAAAGATCTTGAGAACCAAGAAAAAGAAAATCAAAATAAGAAGATTACTAAAGCTGAGATAGTGAAATCTCTTCTGAAGGCTACTGAGAATGCCTCCAAAAATATTACAGTACCAAAATCCTTCTTAGTAGAAGCTTTACCAAAAACACCGGGAAAGAAGTATATGCCTCCGAAAAAAAGTCCAAGAAAAACTTGTTGAAGATGAAAAATTTGTAGAAGTAGTTGAAGAAGAAGAAATTAGTGGGGACACTGAATATTTGATTAAGAATGTAGAATTTTTTCATGAGAAGGAATGTGTATCTGAAAATCTTTCAATCTGAACTTCTGAAGTTGATTCTTCAAAGCTTGCTACTCCAGTAATTGATGAGAAGGGTGAAGAACATGTGAACAAGTAGTTTGACGATAATAGTATCCAACTTGATTTTATTAAACCAAAGGATGTTGAGGCATGAGATAAGAAGGAAGAGGTTGATTATGAAACAATTGTTCAACTATCTAATAGTGAAAATGAATCCCCTAACCAAGAGGAAGCCATTCCGAAGATAGATAAGGGAAAACAAGTGGTTTTTGGTACACCTAGTAACGTTGTGGTAGATAAGAAAGAGGTTTCTAGTTATTCAAAGAGGAAATCTACTGAGTTAGAGAAAGATACCTCACTATGTAAAGTCTCAGATTCAGAATCATCCTCCCTTGGACATGATTTCGTAGTTCAGTATTTAAAGAAACATGTTGGAACTATTCCAATTTTTCCCAGTATAGAATCCAGATGAGAAATTCATCAACACACCTTAAATCAAAAATCATATTTGGTATCCATGGTGATGGATAAATGTGTTAAACCGGTGGTAGAAATCATGACTTTTCTTATTATCTATGAGTTTCATAAGAGATCTTGCAAGAAGGTGAAAATTTGGTCAAATAAAATAGTTCAAGATATGCGGATTCTCATTGAGTTTTAGGATAATGTCAAAGATGTGTTTGAAACGGAAGAGGGTAAGATCAGGGATCTCTCAAATAGCTTTGAAGAAAAGCTAAACCAAGAACATAATTCTCAAATTCAAGGAGTGAAATATATGAAGGGGAAACTAAATTCAGTTGCTCAGAGTTGGGGGACATTATGTGATTATAGAATTGAGATTGAAGAGAATCTTGCTAAGAAAGATGAAGTGTTGAAGGCTCAGGTAGAGGCTCTCAAGACTTAGGAAAAAAATAGCAATGCCTTAGAGAAAAAATAAGAAGATCCCGATGAACATCTTAAATGAGAAGAGTAATATCACAAAGAGTTAAAAAATCTAAAAACAATAGGTAAGAGGTTGATGCCCAAGGAGAAGGATGGACAAAAGATTAAATCCGATCATTTGTTGTATTTTACTTCCTTGTATAAATTTTTCCAATCATAATGAAATTTTTGGTTGCACGTATCTTGTTGTCTTGTACTAATATTTCAGGTTTCAAAATTTATTTTCAATTCCCTTTAATCCCTTTTAAAAATCACAAAGGGGGACAAAGGAATGTCAAAAAGAATACTATGTAAAAGGGGAAATTTCACTAAGGGGGAGCTCATCTAAGGGGTATTTTTCATTATAAAGGTTTTTTTACGCAAGAAAATGTAAAATCTCGTTAAGGACATCAAAATATGATCCTTAGTAGTTATAAATCCTAATGGGGAGTTAGTCATATTCACTTGGATCCATAAGTAAAGAGAGATATGTTTTTATTTTCAAGTGCATAATAAGTTCTAATACCTTATATTATTTTTCGTAAGGGTGTTTGTGCTTTCCAAAAAGGGGGATATTGTTGAGTCAATATGGTTTCCATATGACTTTTGAATTCCTTTATGGATTGAACATCACAAACACCTTATATTAAGGAAAATTTTATTTTCCCCTAGATTCATTTTGATACAGAAAATATTCCTTCCCCAAAGAAATTTACCCTTACCATGTTTTTCTTTGATCTATATTTTAGTTTAACTCATTTTATTTCTAAGTTTCAAAATTGGTTTCATATTGCAAAGACTCGAAATCCTATAAATACATGAATATAGAGAATTATATTTTAGGATCTGAGTTCTGACTCCAAGTTCTCTGAATTCATATTTTGACCTATTCTGAGTTCTGACTCCGAGTTCTGGTTATGAATTCTTATGAGTTCAACTCCAAACTCTTATGAACTCTTATGAACTCAGACTCTGAATTCATGTTACAAATTCTTATGAGTTCAGAATCCAAACTCTTATGAATTCGGACTCCAAATTCAGATTACGAATTCTTAAAAGTTCAGACTCTAAACTCTTATGAATTCAGACTCATAATTCAGATGACGAATTCTTATGAGTTCAGACTCCGAAATCATATGAATTTAGACTCTAAATTCAGATTATGAATTCTTTTGAGTTCAGATTCCAAACTATTACGAATTCAGACTCCTAATTCAGATTATGAATTCCTATGAGTTCAGACTCCAATGTCTATATAATTATAACTCCTAATTCCCTAAAAACAAAATCTGAATATCCATGTTTTATAGACTCTGGATATCATTTTTTTAGACTCCGAACCTTATTTTTCCTTCGACTTCAAAAATTTTCTTTTGGTTATGCAACCTTATTTTGTCTCTCCTTGATATAGTTGTGAAACGATGTCATACTTTCTATTACTAACTGACCATTGGTTGAGTAACATGTGTACTGGTCCCTCGGTCATTTAAGGAAAAATATGACCTTTGGAGGAGAGAGACGACCGTGTGACATGTGCCTATAAATACGATCTCATTTGAACGAGCTCAATATAGATCGAAACTGATTGATGACTCTAAAGACCACATGTTGTTGAAGTGATTTCTAGAGAGAGAGATTCACATGCCTAGTGCGTACTGAACATCTTATTTATCTTTCTTCGTGCTAATCTTATGGTTGCTGTGTTCAATCAAGGGCTTTTGGGGATAGGAATACAGAGGTGCTAACTGCCGTAAAGCTCAAGGAATTCCATGCTGAGGAAGATAGAGTTTCCGACTATGTTGAAGTTCGAGGGCCTGCGGGGATATCAAGATAGATATCGATATTTGTATCGAGGGCTTACCCTGGTGTGGGTAAGATAGACTTTCTTGAAAGTATGTATCAAGGGACCTTTATCCAAGTTTGTTGTATACCCTTCTCTTTGGGTTAAAAGAAATAATACTTGTTACTTGGGTTGTTTCAAGTTCTTTTTCCACTAAATTTTGATTGATAATGAAAGTATAACTATCTTATACTTCCTTGTTTTTGTATACTCTGATTTGTATGATTCTATATTCTTTAAGGTAGAATACTTTCCTTGTAAACTTTCCTTAAGTTTCATTTCCAGAACCATATTTCCGTAACCTATAGAGTTTGTAGAACTAAGAGGTCTTGTGAATTTATCTTGTTTAACATTGTTAAACACTAACAACTTTAAACATTCCAAAGTAATTTTTAAAGTGTACAATTCACCCCACCACCCTCTCTTATATTTGATCATCTACATTCATCATTTCGATCCTACGGTTTAGTGTCGACAAAAAATTTATGTTGAAAGTCATTGGTGAGATATAATATTAGTTAAAAGGTATTCCTATGAATTTCTCCTTGGAAGAAGGTTATACGATTTATAATGAATGGAAAAAATATACCCTATGTATATTTTAACCCATAAAATTATTGATTTTATCAATAAATATTCTTATTTCAGGGTGATTCCACTGAATCTCACTCATGTTCATGTTGTGTTCCATATATATCTCATGAGGAAGTATATAACTGATAATTGACATGTACTGAACTCAGAGGTTGTACCACATGAGAATATCTCCCTTAGGATAAATAATCAATGGATATTCTTGATCAAATATTGAATGTATTGAGAAACAATACCACTCACCTAGTCAATGTTATGTGGTGAAACCATAAATTTGAGGAAGCTATGTGGGGACCTGAAGATATGATATTGAGGATGTATCCATAGTTTTTGCATCATATTGATCAAATTAGAGGGTGATATTCTTAGGAGGAGGGTAAAATGTAACATTAAATTAATTTATTATATATTACTATTTATTTAAATATAATTTTTTGATATATTTATTTACACGCAACATTTTGTTCAAATGAGCTTTGATGTACAATTGAATTATTATTGTTTAATTTTACAATTATCACCTAGATGTTGGATTGGTAGCTATGAATAAGAACAAATAAATTGTGATTTTTTTATTTATGTATAAAATAAATTTATTAGTTTTCAATTGGTTTGGAGTGAATATAAAATCAATTGATGGGAGAAGGTGATTCTTTTCTGAAAAATAGTTTTTATGTGTGCAATGTGTTTTTATCAAAATAAATTCAATTAATTTATACTTATGGGTGATTTTGATTAATTATACTGATTATATATTTAATAAAAAAATTAACAATCATATAATAGTTTTTAAATTGAACATAATTAAGGTAAACTCAATTTTATTCCTAAATATGCATTTTTTTCTAAAAATGGTATTGTTCTGTTTTACATAATTCATTTAAAATTAATTTACAGCACTTATATAGATTAAATTTGATAAAATGGATTCCATAATTTCCATAATCATAATTATTATTATATAAGAAGGATAAAATTATTTTTAGTCATTGTTAATAGTAATCAAGGTAAATATTTATTACTATTTTCAAGGATAAAAGGGGTTAACAAGTTCCTAAACTAAAATGATAAAGGTAAAAATGACCTAAAAACATGTATAAATAGATTTAATTGTCATATTTAGACAAAATATCATCTAATATTATAACTTTATTCAATTTTAATCTATTTGTATGGAGTATGACATTAATATATTTTATGCTTTTCAAAAATTTCATGTGCGCCTTCACTCTGCCTTATAAAAGGAAACCCCATCTTCTCTCTTAATAAAATGTTAACACCCTCATATGTTATCCAATAACTACCCAAATACATTCCTAACATCTATCCACACATCCTAGAGGTCCATTTTTTGATCTTAATATCATACTTTCTACCCATAGGGTTTAATCCAAAATTGTTTTCTCTATAAAAAGGTATAACTCTTAACTGAGTACATTCAATTTCATTTCTTATCCCACCATTTCTAAACCTAACCAACATACCATAACCGAAATGAATCAATTTTAATAATTACACTTGGATGTTATGATGGTTATGTAATAACATTTATTCATATCCATCTCTATCAAATGATAAACGAAGGCATCATTCATGTGTACGTGTGGATTATTTCTTTACAAAGAGACCCATATCACTTTTCATCACTATCATTCATGGTTTTTTGTTATAATGGATTTAATTTTTTTTATTTAATATTTATGAAATATTTTTTATTTTTTAATTATAATATCTTTTCAACCTATTTATATTTTCATCAATTAGAAAATGATAAAGTCGCCCATGCATATGTTTGGACTACCACCTCCACAAAGCGGTGTGACCTGTTTTTCATTTAATATATACATGGATATTAATAAGGATTTATTTAATTAATATTTATTATATTTATTATATAATAATTATTTTATGAATTTTAATTATTATTTTATTTTTTTTCACCCATTGATTGGTTGAAATATCACTTGTGCATGTGTACGGACTACTGTCTTGAGGGAGTCATGTAATTAATTTTTCATAAATTCTATATATGAATGATTATAAAAGTTTATATGATGAATAAGTATGATAATTATTACATGATTAATATTATAGGGATTATGAAACTATGAACAAGATGAATGTATTAAAATCAATGAATCAAAATATACATGCAAATGGGAATAGTTTTCACCTTAATGATCTTTTTAATGAGGATATTATTAATAAAATGATAATTATAAATTATAAAGGATTAATATAGAGTAGTATATGTATGAGTATGGGTTTGGAATATATTTATAATAAATAAATAATAATTATAATAGAAATTTTAATGCATTCAAAGAAAGAGGGTACTTTAGGTACGATATTTATGTTACCATATCATTTTCTTATGATATTTTTTTATTGAGGGAATTTATATGGATATTATTTTTTAAAAACCATATATTTAACTATACATTGGTTATTCCTATGAAATATATGTATTCATACCGTTTTTTCTTTTTGTGATATAAAATGATAAGTAAAATTATTTTATATAAAATTTGACCTTATTATACTTTTAGTCGACGAACGCATTCTTCGATGTCCATGCCCTTCAAATTTGTTTTATGAATGTTTTTATATTTTATTGTATGGTTTGAAAATTTTTATTTTCAATATATTTTACTATTTTTAAATTGGTTTAAATTTAATATTTTTTTAGAAACATTTTCTAAAAAAATATTTTTTTACTTTTTCCAAAACTGTTAAAAGAATGTTATTTTTAACGTATACAATATGAATGGATTTTTCTATTATAATGATTCTTTTTTTTTAGATTACTTTAAAATTTTAAATGTTTCATTTGAAAGGAAATAATTTTCACAGTATTTTGTGAATTTTCAGTTAAAATGTTATCAAAATAAAATGATATTTTTCTCATGTCTTTAAACAAAATGTCCAATTTTCTTTAGACGGTATTTTTTATCCATGTAAGCATCCATTTCCTATTTTTATGATTCACATGTGATATGATCATATAATACCATTCATGTTACTTATAATTATGTATTATAATGATTACTGATTATATTGATGATTATTTATGGGTGATTCCACGAAACGCATTTCTTTCCCATGGGTTAATTAATTTATGATGAAAACTGTATGAAACTCATTTATTTTACATTATTTACACTGTGTTGAAGTAATTAAATGTCACAAAAACAAATTTCCCTTCAAGATGATATGATATGATAATATGATGAATGTTTTATAATATTTTGGAACAATTATTTGTGGTTTTCGTTATTTCTATAGTGGGCCCAAAATTATATATACCTCAATTGAAATGGGTAAATATGGATATCTCATGAGATAATGACGAATTAAATGAGGATTGAACCCAGTTTAGTAAGTGTGAAATACCTCAAATCAAACCACTAGTTCCAAGCCAGGGAGCCACATGACCTCATGCATGATTCCCCATATGAAAGAGGCTGGCGAATTGTAATGAGTGTCCAAACATTGTCGATGTGGAGACTATACCCTTAGTATCCTATGGAAATGAATATAATATAAATAAAAATAGAAAAATAGAGTAATCAATTTGGACAATGGAACAAAATAATGTAATATCATTTGGAAAAAAATTCATAAAAGTAATTAAAGATAAATAAACGAGGAACCTAGTGTGGAAAGGAAAACCAATGTAAATTTTTATGAGAATAAATAAACAAAACACAATGGTAATACTCCAGAGTTGATATTAGTATGGTAACAAGAACTTTGATCCACTAGTCAGTTATCTTCTATGGTACCCTTTCATTTTCTTGGATCCATATACATTATATTTGTCTGGGCATTGAGACTCATGTGAAGGGTGTTAGTATAATACCATTAGGACACCACCAATGAGTCCTTAACAGGAATGTACATCCATAATAGTATGATATAATAATAAATAAAATCTCAAAAATTTAAAATACCCATATCGAGAATTTGTGAGCTAACCGAGCTTCAACTTTTCCCATCTATACCCACATTGACTTCACATCATAAGAATATCTTAGTTGTTTCATAAACATAAAAAGTGAAGGATTTATCCTTGATGTTTCCCAATAGTTTTATTGGACCTAGGAGTCCACTTCAAGACACAATAGGAATTCATTACCTACATTTATATCAAGGTTTAGGTCACATAAACAATCATTCCCTCCATTCGGCTCATGTGTAAAATCCATAGACCATCATTCCCCCTATTCTGTTAATGCTAGGCCATCATACCCCATCATCTAACACGATCTTGTAATCATATCATATGAATCTCCTAAATGTCTTCCACATATAGAGACACTGAAACATGATAGTTCAAGTTATCACATTGATACTATGTGTAGAATATAAATACAACACATTTCAAGCACAACACATAGAAACATGGCATATCATATAGAGTCACAACATAACATAACATGAATGAGGAAAAAAACCCAAACAAAGATATGTGTGATAAAAATAAACAAATTTTAATGAACACTGAATAATATCAATCCAACAACCATTTACATAGCCTTAAGGTGATATGAAAATTTCTACAACATTTTTGAGATGAACTACACCCATGATTATCAAGTATTAATAACCAGACCATATTTCACACCAATAGAAAAAAATCATAAATTTCAAATAGGATTATTTTGTGTTTCAATTCATTATGAATGAGGTTTATAAAAGAGAATTAAGGAGATTATATTCCAAGAACTCTGGTTCTAGAATATCATACCTCACAGAGTCCCTCAACATAACCAATTTTTAGGTATCTCAAAGGAGACAATTCCAATACATCAGATCTATTGTAGACCAAAAAACAGATCATTAATTACTTTTAAATTCTATAAGGGTCTAATTTTCCTATCCAATAAACATTCATTCATCATCAATCCATAAATATAAGAGTTATTTAAGATGATAATCAAGAATAATAGAGTCTCAAGATGATTATCAGTGGAAACTTACCCAAAAATTCCCCATGTTCATGTGGAATTAAAATATGACAAAAGGGATTTTTTTTTTGGATAATCAAAACCACCGCCAATATAGAAACTTAGTGAATCTTTTCTGTGCGTGCCCTAAAAAATATTTTTAACTAATTGTAGCATAATTCCTAACCAAGTTTAATCTCTTGAGAATCTATTGCAGTCAAACACTCACCACTTATAATTCAATTTATATATATATGAAAAAAAATAAATGGAATGGATATTTCAAAAATGAGAATGATATACTAAAATTAAATATGTAGATTAAATGCAAACACAATTAATGCAAGTTGATAGACGTTAAATAGAATGAAAATTCTTCCAAGATATTATCTAGAGTTATCCTTCATCGTTCCTTTGTTCGATCCAAATATACTGAATGAGATTTCTCCATCGTAGGAATGAACATCCCCTTCTACATATGGTTTTTAATATATAGTACACTCAATGATCATTGAGAGAATGCACATCCTCCTCCTCGATTGAGGGAGAATATAATTGAAGTGAAAGTTAATCCTTTGGTTGAAAGTAGAGACACAAAATCATCTTTCCCACTAAGATCCCCTTCCACTAACACTATGTAAATAAGAAACAATATAAATTAATTTGAAATGACTTGGTTTTACCTCTTAATTACTCCCCCAAGAACATCCTTGGGTTAGCTACTCATGATCATGAGCATAAGGGTTCAAAGTGATGAAGAAAACCGGGGGAGAAAACAAAAGAGGGAAAGGAAAAGTAGAGAAAGGATAACACTTAAATTAAAACATTTAATGTAGTTACAGAATGAATGAAAAAAAAATACAACACTGAACAACATAAAACGTCCAAAAAAATATTCCCCTAAGTTTATAACCCTTACAAATGATGAAGGGTCATACTTTTATAGGGAGCGGGGGTGCAAATTTGGATCTAAAAATATTCTCTGATGGTTTTTGTGTGGTAGACCACATTAATGAAATAATTTGGGAATGCATCCTTATTGGAAGTTGTTCCTATATCTCTCCTTTGTAGAATCATGAAATTTATACCAGATAGGACACTTTTGAAGACATATATATCCATTTTACTCTGAATATTTATTCTGCCTTGGCTGACTATTTGTATTCCAAAGAAGCAAGATCCTATGCATTAATTGCCTTTAAAATGAAAGACTCAGGTGAGGAAATCTTAATGAAAGTTTTTCCTAGGGATTTATTCATTCCACATGAAAAATAATAGCTCCATTGGTTTGGTACTTTATGATATATGGTCCCAAGAAGAAAATTCTCCAGGTCTGTGTACAGATTAGGAGGCTAGACATGTGAGCTAGATTTCGGCCTTCAAATGGTAGACTTAGCATTGGTTCATACAGGATAAAATAAATAAAATAGAACATAAGAACCTATAAAATATTAGTTCTGAAATTTTTACCAGGATGGAAATTGTTATGGCTGATGCATTGAAATACATTAAAAAAAATTAAATTCAAAAATATGCAATTTTTTCAATTAATCTTAAAAATACTCCTAAAATATGAAATGTGACAATTTCCCTTCAAATAAAAAATTTGTGGGACTAAAAAAACAAAATTAAAAAAAATTAAATGAAAATATATGTTCTATAAATTCCCCCACACTTAAACATTGATCTTATGGGAAATCATCTAATAACAAGGTAAAAATAAACTTCTCATAGCATAAATGACAACAAAAATCAATTATCATATTAAGGAAAATATCACACCTCCTAAATGGAACAAAATTCCATATCTCCTCCATAATAATAAGAATCCATTCAATCTCATAGTAATTCTCAAATGCATTTCGTACGCACCTCCCTGAAACAAATATTTCCCTCTTCACTCAAGTAATTTTAATGGGGAGTTTTTCTCATTCCCAATAACATATGTGATATCTATAGGCTTGATATCCTCCTAGAATCACCATTTAATAGAGTCAAAAAATTTAAATCAATAGGTCTTTTTCATGGGTTGTTCTAAGGCTGAGGTTTGATAGTTTTTAAACATAAAAACATTTGAGGAAGAATATGGAGGGTTAATCTCAAAAGTGTAGTAAATGCATGGAAATAGTTTTTATTAAGAATTATATACTCCTCAATCAGCTCAAAAATGAATCACACCCAAACACCTCATTATTTGGGAAGTTAAAAATTGGTATTTTAGCGTCATTTAATTTAATCTCTTTTTTCAACAATTATAGAATTGTTTCAACTTAAATTTAGATCTGGATTTTTTTATAATCCTATTTTTGAAGAAAAGAGATGAAGCTTTTGATTTTCAAAAATTGGTGAACATTCATCCTATCTATGTAATGATATTTTGGCCTACGAATCCATATTTCCATTATGAAATTTTTTCCTCCCCAGTAGAAATAAATATGGAAACACTTTTAATTCTACTCAAATAGATTGTTTAGGAAACAAATATTGCTCAAATTCTCCCTCCACCACACTTGAGATCAGTAATAATAATGAATTTAAGTTTTAGTGAAGGTTTGAATGGGATAAATGGATTATAATGTGGCTTAATAAAAAGTTATTTCATGGATACTAGGGGCTTAATAAAGTTCAAATTAAAAGGTAGTCAAAAATAAGAGTTGAATGTAAATGGGAATACAAAGTGGTGCCTCAATCATACCTAACTCATTCAATGAACTCTAACAACTTTAAAAACAAAAAAATGGAAATTTGTGGATCAAAAAACAAATATCATGATTCTAAAAAATATAGAATTGTAAGAATACTTCGTACATGTTTAGAAACCTTTTGGGTTGGTCATGATTTTTAATTGGAGAAGTACAAGTGCACATGAGATTCACAATCAACCAAACTTCATCCAATGAAAATATTGGAAATAGGGGAAAATACATTAAACAATAATTTATGTCCTCAAATATAAAAATCATGAAATGTTAAAAAAATAAAAATGTTGTTCTAATTTTTCGATGTATTTAATTCAGCTCAAGAATCTGAAAAAAAACACATAAAAATGAAAAAGGAAAACACCAAAAATGAAAAAGGAAAAAATGAAATGTTTAGAAAAAATAAATTAATAATAAAAAACAAAAAAAATTCCAAAAAAAATTGAAATCCCTCGGCCAATACTTATTATACTTACTAACCTATTTTTAGATCAAATTAGATTAAGAAAGTTTTCACTTAGAAATTAAATTGGGGAGTAAATAAAATAGATAATAGGAAAGATACAACATGATTTATTTTTAATTGGTAGAGTTTGAGATAATCTCATAGCTGCTACCACTATTAAAACTGAATAAAATAAATTACAACACACAAGAAAAATAAATAAACAGAAATATAAAGGGGATATAAAAGGGATAATTATTAATTTAAACCCCAGCGGATGCTAGATTTTACTTCCCCTAGTCAGGCAGTTGTAGTGGATTATCCCTGAGCACAATATTGGTGTGGTTTCTTTGAGATGAACCTCCACATTTTTATTTTTCCTATATTTATGAGTAAACACTCCAAGTAGATGAACCCATATAAGATAAGAAAATTCACAACCCCATGACAGAAAAAAGATATAATTTGAGTTCAAGAGAGTGAGGGAATATAAGATATGGGTTCACCCTGATTACTTTTCTGGGGTCCTCTTTCATATTGTATGTAGGTTGTTATAGAGGAGGCAGTCGCCCCACCACCATATTCTACAGCTCTTCTTCCTCAATCAACACCAATTGGGTGGTCTATTCTTTAACACCCATGGTCTTCTCAATTTTTTATGTATGAATCTTTTCATGAATGGAGAATTCAGTAAATAAATCAGCATGAATATGATTAAAACATGATGATTCAATTAAAAAATATTCTCTTTCATGTAAGTCATCTTGGAAATTGATCTCTTCTGGAATGACCATTGGAAAATATATCTCAGAAGTTTAATCATCGTCATAATCTCCCAAATAAATAGAGAGGTAAAAAGGAATTTATTTGTCATTAATAATAAAGGGATGATCTTGTTTTAGGTTATCTTCAACAAATTGATTCCATGATTCTTTCAAAAAATGTTGATCTCCCATAAGTACATAATCTAGAATGTGTACATTAGGGACCTCCTTGAGAAATGGTTGAGTATAGGATTATATGACTAGTTACTTTAGTATCTCCATCTCACCCTCCTCTGGTTTATTAGCATAAAAATTATTGGTGAAATATCTTCCATAACACATTTTGGTTCAGGTTTCGGCTCAGGTTTGGGTTTATGTTTCTCTAGTGATGAATGAATATATTCCTCAAACCATTCAGAATTTCCCTCCATTTTTTTATTTCTTCTTTACGTTCATTAATATGATATTTTGGAATTTCATTTTTTCACCTGAGATTAGTCATTCCATGCATAATAATAACAATTTGAATACATTATGCACAAAAACAATTTGGACAATTATGATATTTTTGTGTTTTTTAAAGAATGGAAATTATTTAAAAAATGTGAATAAAAATAGTGAGGGAAGACCACATGGATCCCCGAATATGGAACCAGTTTGATGAAGCATTTTCATTTGCGCTCTCAAAAATATTTATAACTATGTAGAGCATAGTGGCTAACCAAGTTCGATATCTAGAGGAGATGTTGTGGTCAAACACTCACCACTATATATATGTGTGTGTGTGTGTGAAATAAATTAAATTAAATGGTAATTTTAGAAATGAGAATTAAATAATAAAATTAAATATGTAGATGCAATGAAAACAGAATGATGCTAGATAGAAAGGAGATCCTCCAAGGAGATTATCCAAAGTTAACCTACATCATCTCTTTGTTAGGTCCAAATATAATTAATGATTGTGATATATTGTATGCCTTAAAATACCATTTTTCCTATGGTTGTGAATATATGGTACACTTAATGATCCCTAAGAGACCGCACATCCACCTCCTCGATCGAGGGAGAATATAACCGAAGTGAAAGCTAAGCCTCGGGTGGAAAGTGGATACAGAGAGGCACCTTTCCCACTAAGAACCCCCTTAGACAAAATCTAAGTAAATAAAAAAACAATATGAATGAATTTTCAATGAATTGGGTTAGCCTTTTAATTACTCCCCCAGTATCCTCATCAAGTTATATACTCATGATCACGAGTACAAGAGTTCACAGTGATGAAGAAAACGGGGGGGGGGAGAGAAAACAAAAGAGAGAATGAAAAAGGAGAGAAATGAGACCACTTAAATTAAAACATGTTATTAAATTAAAAAATTAAAGGAAAATAAAATACAATACTAAACTACATAAAATGGCCAAAAAGGCTGCCCTTAAGTTTCCAAACCCTTTGCAATGAGGAAGGGACACTCTTTTATAGGGAGAGGGGGTGAAAATTTGGATCCAAAAATATTCTCTGAAATTTCATGCATGTTAGACCTCCTTAATGACATAATTTGAGAATTTATCATTCTTAAAATTTGTTAATATATGTATAATATGTCGATTCATGAATTTTAATCTTTATTGGTCATGTTTGGAGAGAGAGAGATAGCCATTTTACTCTAAAAATTTATTCTACACAAGTTGACTATTCATCTTCCTAAGCGGCAGGTTACCACAAATTAATTTCCTTTAAAATGGAAGTATTTGGGGCAGACATCTTAATGAAAGTTGTTCCTCCGGATTTATTCTTTACACATGTTGAATTTTATCTCCTTCGGTTTGGACATATATTAGATATGGTCCCAAGAATAAAATTCTCTCGATTTGTGCACAGATTTTAAGGCTGGAATTGGGTGCTAGATTTGTGACTTCAAATGGTGGATTGACATTTGGGTCCTGAAGGATAAAATGAAGAAAATATAACATAAAAACCATTAAAATAATAATTTTTGTAATTTGGATTAGTAAATAAAATTTAATGTCTAAAACATTGAAATACATTAAAACTGTTAAAATTCCAAAATATGCAGTTTTTCCATTTAAGCTTAAAAATGCTCCTAAAACATTAAATGTGAAAATTTACCTTGAAATAACACATCTATGGGATTAAATCAAATTAAATTCAAAATAAAAATATTAAAAATATTTTTTCTATCAAAACTATTCGAGAATTAATTTTCAATTAGAATTATAATTAATACAACATGAATTGGTTTGTCTTATATATGAATTAGTTCAATAATAGTTTGGTAGATCAATAAGAAACCTAAGAAACATAGGGCTTCACATCACATATATCAATTCTAGATCTTTATGAAACTTTACATTTCTGGAATCTAGCATTAGAGGATTGAAATTGTTTAGTGAAAGCCGTATGAGTCTCTTATTTGGGAGAGAATCCTATATAAATAAGAAATGGTAATATAATACTTTAAATGATCATTGAATATGAATACAGATCATTAAAGTCATATATTCAGGGTTTTTCTATGTTTTTTTGAAAAATTTATGCCATTTCATAGTTTCAAGGAAAGTTTCATGGTTTATTAAACAATGCACCTACTGTTTTATGGGCATAATAGATTACCTGATAGTGTTCCACGTTAGTCTGCATGGTAATTCAAATCATTCCCCTTAACTTGGTACCACGCATTGTGCCTCTACCTCATGTTTCATGGTTTCATAGAGAATCCTCATGGTTTGGTAAAACCATTATTAAATATTGATCCCTTTAAAGGGACACCAAAATTTCCCAGACCATCTTAAACCTATCAATACTTATCCAAATCAATTTATATCTCAATGAAATATGATTAAAAGCCTAAATTAAATCATTAAGTAGCTAAAAAAATATGATTCCATTAAATTCAACTCATCTAAATACTTTTTATCCTTGGTAAGAATCTCTAAAAGTCCTTCTTGTCCATTTTGGGCCATTAATCCAAAATATCTACCTCCCACTCCCACATCTACTCATGGATTTTTCCTTGAAACCATAGATTCTAAAAAGGTGGTACTATATTCTCACATAGGATTTTCATAATCTGGTCAACAATCACCAATATTCATTCCACATACAATTCCTTAGGATCTCGCTCGACAACCTCATAATGGATGACATGTGTGGGATTTGACATGTACCTCAGCAGCAGATACATGTGAAAAAACATGCATACCTTGATCATATGAAAAGACATATCATTATGATATTCCATTTACCCAACCCATTATATGATCTCAAACCATCCATAAAAATATAGGTCCATATTCCCCTTATTTTGAAAATGTTAGTGGCCTAAATGAGGATTCACTCTTAATAAATCTATGTAACCTAAAAAAATTAACGGTTTCATCCTAAAATTATCATAATATATGTTTCTTATTTGATATATGGTCAGCTTATTCTGAATTAGATTCATCCTATCATAGGTATCATGTATTATACTACACCTCATAACCACTACTTAACCATCCTCATTCAAAAAAATTTGTAAATGTCGTGGCCTACCATAGAGGTCCACATAAGATACCATCTGAATTAATTCTTGATTAGTTCTATTGTTTGTGAGCTCAACTAATGTAAGGTGAGGATCCCATTCTCCACCAAATTTCAGTCCATAATCATGAGGCATGTCCTCTATTTTTTTAATTTCACTCTCCAGATTTCTATCTATTTGGGGATGTAATTCTATACTCCAACTTATCTGAGTCCATAAATACATATTCAATCCCTTATAAAATCAGGAAATAAAATAGCAATCTCTTTTAGATAAATTATCATTTGAAATCAATGTAATTATATAGTCTCATGGAAATATATCTTTACCCTATTGTCTTCTGACTGAGGATCATAGATTTTTTAGAAATAATAAACATTCATTGGTTGATTAACAATCATCCAAATAGCTTCATGACTCTTGAGGGTCATGGGTAAACCTATCACAAAGTCAATAATTACACACTCCCAATTATATATATGAATAAGATGTTATTTGAGTAGTCAATAAGCATACTAGTACTGGGACTTTAACCTCTAGATGGTGAATCATTGGAAAAAATACAACAAATTCCAATTTACTCCCTATCCACAATTAATTTCTTTAAAAGTTGTGATCAATATTTATCACTATAGTATGTGCCACCCACTTAGATCCATGGAAGTTCCATGTCATCTTTTACCTTGTGGAAGTAGGGATTGAAACTCACCCATGTACTGGGATCCCATTATAATCTTCCAATAACCTCCTAGGTATCAGGTCACCTCCTTCTATTTTCTTCTGCATCACAGCACACTTTGGGTCAGATTCTAGACTCTCCTACACTCAAGTTTCTAAATAATATGTGATCACTAATGGGGCACACTTAATCGATAGCTATTATATGGAATCGTCCATCCACTAATCAGACACTAAGATAATCTTGTGCCACTTTTCCTCTGAATTCCAATCACCAAGCTACAGGGATACTAGCTTCTTACATATAAGATAATCTATAAAAAGGAATAACCTTCTCCGAGTTATTAGTCCATATCAAAGTTGAATGTCTAGAGTCAATCTACCCAATTCAATTTTTCCAATGTGAAGTCCCGATATGTGAATATATTGTAGATTATCTTGTGTTCAATGTAGATAATAAACCTCTCACCTAATAGATATTGTCTCCAACACTTAAAATATTATAGCATGGAGACCATATTAACTCAGGGGTAAAATATTTTCCCTAATGGGGTCACAGATAGTGTCACCCAAAAGATACTACCCAGTCCCTCTGCATCTACACATCCACCCAAAAAAATATTGATGTATTGTAGTATACATTTTTAACCAACCCTTTCCCAAGAAGAATCAATAAAAGAGTTATATTTAACCACTCCTTGTGTTCAGGAAAATTCTCTTAGCATTCTTTTGGAAATTATAACTTGACTCCCATATTTGTTAGCAAGTTCATGGATACTGATAAATGGGGGATTTTTTTTATAAAATAACTAACATATGCTACTAAACCTTGAAGGATCCTAATATCAAACTTATTATGGGAAAATTTCATGAACATCACTAGCTTAACCTTCTCAGGGTCTATTAATATACCTACCTTTGAATCAATAATCCCTAGGAAATGCGCCTCCTACATTCAAAAGTTCTATTTTGTTAGCTTATAATAAATTCATTTTTCTTGAATTTTTCTCCGAATTATCTCAAGATGTATATAATGTTTCTCTACATACAGTGAGTAATGAAAATTGTTTCAATGAACACCATTAATATTGAGTGAAGATAAAGGTGGAAATTTTTACATGAGATCCATAAACAATGTTTGTGAATTTTGTTTTGACAAATGGAATCACCATGTACTCATACCACCCATAACTGCACTGAAACACCTTATTTAGGATGTACTCATCTCTACCCAGCAATTGGTGATAGCCTATGAAGAGATAAATCTTGTAGATCCATTGAGATCCCCACAAATGATCAAAATAATCATAAATCATGGTCAAATGATACCTATTCATCACCTTCATTTGATTCATATTATCGAAATATATACATAGTCAAAGACTACCATCTGATTTCATGGTGAACAATATAGGTGCACCACATGGTGAAGTACTCATCATGATAAATCCATTATACTCCAAGTCCTTGATTTTTAATTAAATTGCTTCCACTCAATCGACACCATGCGATAAGGGGGTATCAACATCGACATCAAACTTGGAGCAAGGTATATCTCAAACTCAAATCCACTATTTGGAGGAATTCCTATGAAGTCATCTAGAAATACATCCTAATTGAGATCCACAACTAGAGGAATAGATGATATGGATACAACTTATCTAGTTGAAAGAGCCAATCCCACAATCTATGTCATTTTTGTTCCAAGCTATTTTAATTATGCACTCACTCTACTTTCTCCAAGTTCTCATTCACTGGTTATCATGAACATATCTCCTTTGGGTGATGTTAATGATTCTCATATCCTATATCAGTCAATGTGGGATTAGAAAATGGTCATATATTCCACAATGAAAATCATATCAATGCTTGTCATCTCCAAAATTATGAATTTCTAAATATTATCATAATCATAAATACCTTTAGAACAATCTTGGATATTTCTAAAGTAGATCTACTTACATTCCCATTAATGTATAAATTAAAATAAACTCATAAGATAACCTGAATGATAAGTCAAGTTGAGGAATAACTTATGTAGATATAAAGTAATATGAGGCATCAGTTTCCAAAAATGTAGGAGAAATTGTAGTAGTTTTCAATATGTTAACTAAAATAATAGACGGTCCCTCACCACCATTAACTGGAAGTTGATTAACTTCTTGTACTTATAATACCTCACATACGCAAGCTTATACCAAATATTAATGTCTCACATGAGTCATCATCCTCTAAGGAGTCGGAATCTTCTTCTTAGGTATCTTATGTATTGATGCATGTGTTATAATCAAACCCCTATAAAACTTCATTCAAGATTTTTTCAAGAATATATGCTACAAATGCCCACAATTTCTGCACTGATTACTCTTTATCTACGATTTTGATAACAAAATATGACAATAACCACACTATACATTGTTGAAGAACTAGGGACCTCATTTCCCCTTATAAGGTGTTGAAGAGCCTCTGGTCATCTCTAACTATTTTACTCAACTCTTACATGTATAATCTACAATTCTCTTTATACAAGTGGATGTATCACTATGAAATCCAGTGAAATATAATGGATGACCTATATCTAAATCCTCCTCCAACACCTTCTTGATCATCAAGGACTTACGAAACCATAGAGCATATGTCATCAGGTCAAAGTTCCAAGCTTGGAATCCCAACTCTTATTGAATTTCGATCTCTAAATTCCTATATTGTTATGATTCTTCCCCATCCATGAGAGGGGATAAGCATAGAATATCTAAGAAATGTGTCAGGTAAGTGAACACCATCATCAACCCATAAATAATCTTCAAAAAATCCTATTCTTTTTCTAGCTTCATCTAAACAAGGAAAAACTCCCCGAGGAAAATGTCTTTGAATATATCCCATGTGATACCCTCACATCTTCCAACCTAAATCATGACATCCCACTAGTGACTAGAAATACCCTAAAACATCAATTCCATATGTTAAACCTTTTGAACCTTGTATATCTCAACTTATAAATCAAATATAATAGTATTGTTTATATTATTAAATACATCTAATAAGAAAAAAAAATTATTTTATGATTTCTATTATGGATTTAGATACATTATTGATAAATTATTTATATATAATAAGAAAAAGAATTTTGTGATATTTATTAATTAATAAATAAATTTTAGAAATTAATTAATTATACATTGTCTATAATTAATTAATTAATTTCTTAAGAAACATTAATAAAATAAATTTGCATAATATTAATTGTTAAGATTAAAAATAAAATTTCAAATTATATGGATTGAAATTTAATTTAGATATAAAATGTTTATCTAGAAATTATTGGAGTAATTTATAAAATGTTTATAAATTACAAATTATGTTAAACTATAAAATATTTTATGTTTATTGTAATGAATTGTTGATAATGATTAATTTGAAATATTAAAATAAAACATTACGTATTTGAGAAATTATATGAATGATATAAAAATTTCTTTTGATAATTTATTTTATCAAATATTAAATAATATTAAATGTATGATATTTATATTTTGTAAAGTTGTTTACATTGTGGAATTTGAAAATAAATTGATTATAATTAATTTAATATCGTATATTTAAAGTAAATTCATTATATTGAATAATATAAATGATTTTATATTGTGTGTAAATATTAAATATTTATATTTATTTTAATTATGGTTTGCCTATAATATATGATAAATTATAAAATGTTTATAATTACATTATTTTTGAGTTATTCAGAAATGATTATCTAATGCTGAAATATATGAATAGTTATATTCTTAATTGTTCAACATTTTCTTCTTATTTATGATTTTTATATTTTTATTTAATATATTATTTATTATAACGATTTAAAATACTTATAAATCTCCATGCATGTATCTAAGGAGTTATATACTTTATTTAAGAAATGATTTATTTTACTCCTACCATAACTCTAGTGTATTCAAATGTTTTGTACATAGTTTCAAATAAATATGATTTGATCGTATTTATTAAGCCAAATGAAAGGATTAAAAATAATTCATTATAAGAATGCATACATGTAAAAGGAATAACATTAGATAATATTGTGAGACTTAATCCTCTATAAAGATTTTAAGTGTTCAATTCCTTCTAAAGTAACATTTATCAAGATTCCGATCATCTAACTGAGTTGGTCATGTTATATCTTGGTACCTATTAGTTATCTTTAGTAATGAAATAAAGTATTGGGAGCCCTGATTGAATTAAGTAACAACTATTGGTATTTCAAAAATGCTTAAAAGCCCTTTAATTGCTAGGATTTTTATTGAGTTAGATGTTTCACAACATCTTCCATCCTGCAGTTGGATTCAATCTGGAAATTTGGGATTTTCTCAAGATATTATCTATGAAAGATTTCTAGACTACTACTCTAAGTGCTTCAGATTGGGGAACCCTTCAAGAAATTGTGGGAAAGATAATGACCATCCTAAAAGCATTAAACCTTTGTTTATAGAAAAGTGTAAATATAATCATGAAAGCATTGCTGGCCCTTCTAATTTAGTTAATAAAGAATTCTATCTTGCGGTTAAGGATATCAAAAAACCCTCTGATTGTGTTATCAAGGAAAGTTATGAAGGAGAAAAGGGAGGTATGAATTCTCAAGCAACTAACTATCAACGTTCAGATTTTTTTAATGAAGTTCTTGTTGTTACCAAGAAGCAAGAAAATCATGAAGATGAAAAGAATGATATCACACACCCTAACATGAATGAAGTCTCAATATCTTAGGGTCATGTGATTAAAAAAGATGTCCATACAGATGAGTCTCTCCAGCCCAAGGATGGGGAGGCTTTTCATCTGAATGATCGAAAAGGTAAAGAAGTCATCATGGATTCGGATGGTTTCATCACTCCAACCCCCAAGAAAACAAGAAAACATAGAGGCAGCATCAATTATGAGAGAACTATCATCACAAGGTCTTTTGCGGCCAGCAGTCCTGGCCTTGAGGTGCCTCCACAACCAGTCCCTCTTGATCCCCTGCCAGATTATTCTGACTGTTCTAACTCAAACACTTCTTGAGGCCCTGGCGGTTGCTTTAGCATATGGAAGGCTGTATGATTTTCAATGGTTTTTTCTTTTTGGTTGATTTGGTCTCCCTGGAGGTTGCTGGCTTTGGCAGTTTCACACTCTGAGAAGTTATATTTTGGATGTCTGGAATTCTTTTATTTCATTTCAGAATGATATCTGAAATTTCAATTTTCATTTTTGAAAAGATTAAAAATGTCTTCATTGGATTTTTGGAAGACTCTCAAAGACAGATGAAGAAAAGGCATTCTTTTTTGCTTCAAATGGACCTCCTTTCAATTCTGAAATTTCAGTTTCACTGCTCACTTCTGATCTCTTTGCTGCCTATTTTGCATTTCAATGGCTCTTCTGTGCTGCAGAGCTTTTGAAGTAACCCAAGGAAGAATCATTTGATTTATGTTCCGGATATGAAAGGATCATATCATGAATTTCTATTTATCTTCTTACTTGGTTACTGAATTTATAAGGAGTTCTCAGTCTGTTTTGAAAGTTCTCTACTTACTAGCCCTTGGCAGTGCCTATACTCACTTTGGTTGATGTTTGGTTTGTGCCATTATGAGCTTTTATTTGGTGAACTGTTCGGAATCCTCTTTGAGTATGATTGCAGCCTGGATCAGTTGAAACCCATGTTTTCTTTCCAGGCAATACTGGAGAGCCAGTTCTCAATACATAAAGCAAGTCTCTGGGATTTTGAAAAGTAGTGTTACTACTTTACGCAACATTTCCTCATCATATGAAGTTGCACAAGAATCATATTCCTACCTGTTACGATTAAAGAGTTCACCTGAAGAGGATGTTATTCCTCCAAAGAGATCAGCTGACTTTGATGGAAATTTGTGCTGAAACTTTCTATCTTTATTCTGGTTGCACCTTCTGTCCATCTGATTCTGTTTATACTGGTTTTTCTCTGATTGAAGGAAAGACTCTGCTAACCCTGTTCCCTATATTACTGAATTTTTATACCTTTTTCTTGCATCATGCTTTTCTTCTTTGATCTATGGAGGTGGATGATGTTTCTCTGAAACTGGAGCATGACTCAGCGATGCTTGAGGGTGCTCCAAACTTTTGATGAAGAGTTCAGGATGGAATGTAACATCACGCAGGATGACTGTATTGTGAGCCTCCTGAAACAATAGGAAGCACTTGGATGCTGTAATGGAGTCTCAAATAGAAGAATCACAACTGTGTTCACATTCTGAAGACCTGAAATTTTCTTCTGGTTCTTCTTTTTCATTTACTTTTATCCTCTTTTATTCCCCGCTGGTGTAAATTCATTACACCTTGAGTCTGTACTGCATACATTTTATTTTAAATAAATTCTTTTGGGGGGCATGAAATGGGAAACCAGTTCATGTCATCAACCTATTTAAAAAATAAAAATAAAAATAACAACTATTGGTATTTTCATTTGTAATAGTTAGTTAGTAGACCTCGATAGGATTAGGTTATAGAAAAATAGAGTTATGTTAATTTATATGATAGAGTGGGAAAAGAGTCTTTTCACTTAACTATATAAGATTCATATATGATATGATTGGGAAGGTTCCATACCTAAATAAATAATTTATAAAATATATAATATATTAGACTCATTTATTGGTGAAATAAAAATCCTATTACACTAATAAACATTACGAGTTAAAGGGGTCGTCATTTTAGTGGGAGAAAATTTTACAAAAAATCATTATTAAATGAAATTAAAAACTTTGATACTCATCAGATAAATGATTTTTTTGTGGAAAATGTTTTATAATCATCATACAATATAACACTGAGATCAATATTTCATAAATCAGGATCAAAATGTGGTTACAATCTTAGACCGGTGCAAAATAGAATAATTTTTATTTTGTGTGTTTGGAAATTTAATGTGTTCGAGCATGCCTTCCTGAGTAACTAAACATTAAAGTGGTTCAATTAGTGGATCTAGATAATTATGTGAAAAATTGAATAATTTAATAATGGTTTCATTAATGATCATTTTCTATATGGGATTAGGTCTATTATAATCATTAGTTATGTGTTAATAATGGGGATGAAATCAAAAATAATAACCCTATTATCACAAACTGTCGATAAAAAATGAAATCGGAATGTAATGTATCGGTTCTTATTTTGTATCAATAAGACAAGTGGGTAAATGTTCAAACTGAAAGAATAAAGGTTAGTGGTGATGTATAAAAATATTTTTTAAATTATGCTGCCAATGTCATTGAAAACTAAATGTGATATCTAAATAGAGGTTAGGATTCTATAGGATTAAATTAAAAATAATAATTGAATGGGTTTGAAAAAATACATGGAATTTCTCTGTTAGGTTCAAGTGTTACATAAATATATTATATAGTTTTGAAGAGTATATGATATTATTTGAATTCATTATAATTTTATTTAATATGAAGGATTTAAAAATTAATGGAAAATTAATAAATCTTGTTGTTTTCATTCATGTAATAAATAAATTAGTTTCTACAAAAAATATTCAAATATAAAATAATATATAAAACATATATGGATCATAGTAAAGGATGTCTGTAGTAATCATACTTCTCTAATATATATTGTATATAAGGAAAAACATCAAATAAACCACTAGAACAAATCCTATAAAATATAATTTGTGTAAAAATAACTATATTGGACATAAACTTTGATTTCTGGAGATTATGAGACACGCTACATCTATTCCACCTCACCACAACACACATCCTTTGAAAAAGACCCCAATAAAGACTTATAAAAAACTATGATCGGAATATAACATGATAAATAACAAAACAATTTATATAGTTTGGACATTAAAAATACTCCATATAGAGATATTACTTAAATCTTATTCAATAATTTAGGATATGAAAACAATATACATTGGACTATTATAATATAAGTGAAAATACCTTATAGTAGAGCCCAGCTGGTAAAATTGGTCCTTGAAAACT
Source organism: Viscum album (assembly GCA_963277665.1). Taxonomy (NCBI): domain Eukaryota; kingdom Viridiplantae; phylum Streptophyta; class Magnoliopsida; order Santalales; family Viscaceae; genus Viscum; species Viscum album. Next base: position 1,425,608,566 of record OY728151.1, read on the forward strand.
TCCAATCTCCATTAGATAAAGTCAACATTATTAAATCTCCACAAAACACCCTATAATCATTCAATGACCTCCATTACCTCAATTATCTCTTCATATACACAGTTTAAGCTTCTAGAAATTCCATATTGTTACACTTATAAAGAATCTTGTAAAAAATTATTTGTTAGTTTCCCAAACTTCATCCAAGATGAGTGATTGATATATAACTTCTTACTATATCTTCCAATGACATAATAAATTCTAATAAATTATAGCCTTTCAGAAAATGGTTTTTTCAACTCCACCATTGTTCATCTTGAATCAGATATTATTTTCTAGAATTTATCACTTTGTCAGTCTGTGAACATGACAAAAAAACATTTCGCACTCAATGATCCCAACACTCCCCCACCTGAGAATCAATTTTAATCATCAATATTGGGACCATAGTCATATTACATGGACCTTATTCTAACCCTTGAACTTATTATAGAAACATTGTTCCCCACCATGATTTAGGTCATCCAATCCTATAACAACGTAAGATTTTGGATCCTTTAAATGAATTTTATCTTCAATAACTTTTTTCAAACAAAAAACCAAACTAACATAACACTGACTAAAAAACCAAAAAATATTACAAATATATAAATAATATAATCATTAGTAGATAAAAATATAATAATCAAATAAAATAATCTTTTTATAACTATAATTGAATAATATTTTTTTAAAAAGAGTGTCATATGAAGAACACTTTTTTCTAAAAAATGTATATTATATTAATTAAATTTATCACATTATAAATATTCTTATAAAAGATAATATTTTGTTTAATAATATTAAAATATTCAATTACTTATAAATTTACATGAAATAAGATTAAAGATACATTAAGTTAAAGGAGTCATTTTTCAAAAAAAATAGTTTTTATTGATATTTGGTATTTTTATTTAAAAAACTGAATATATGAATTTTATAATTGAAATATAATTAATATAACATCATTATTTAATTTATGATTTAAAATTTATTTTATGAGTATTTTTTAGTATTTTTCTAAAAATATTGATTTTTAAGTGAATAGTGAAATGTACAATTTTTACAAATAACATGACTTTTATGACACTTTTAGTGTATAAATATGAATTATAAATTCATGAATCATTTTTATATAACAATATATCTATTTTATCAATGAATTATAATTTTAGAAACATTTATTTTAATTTACAAACCAATATTTTATATTTTAGAACATAAGTTATATTTTTTTAAAAATATTTTTCAAACAATATACATTTAGTAATTTAAAATTAATCGCCATATAAGATTAATGTAATAAATTCACTATCATTTTTGGATCCATAATTTGAAAATAATCATATGATTTATTTCCTCGATTTCTCTAAAATAATTTATTATTAGCCGAATGGTGAAAATATGTTTTTTTCCAAAGAAGTGAATTTATTGCTTTGTTTCTTCCCCCCGCTTGGCTCACTGGCTGAGCCAGTGTGCCCCCACCCCCACCCCCCCCTGCTGGGCCAGAGAGGGTCATGCGGACCGGGCTACGCTGGTCGGCCTGAGCTATGCCCAGCGGGGCCAGGCCACACCCTGATGGAACGGACCCAGACTCGGGTCGGGTCGACCCGGTTCAGGACGACCCAGGGGGGTGGGCCGGGTCGGGCTGGGCCCAGACCCCCCCCCCCTTCAAGTATTTTTCGTTATTTTGACCATAACATGAATTACAGACCTTCGATCAATGTATCGTCAGTTTTCTCGGAATGCTTGAATCGAGACGGTCGTTTCAGTATATTACACTCGAGGTTTCAGTAAAGTTTGTGTACGGCCGGGTTTGTTCGAACCCGAAACCAATCGGGCCCTTGGAGCGGAAACGCTTATAACTGAAGGATCGGACGTCCATTTGATGTGTCGTCAACTGCATTGAATTCATCTTGATGAGCCATTACATTTGGCTTACTCCGATTGAGGTTTAGATGCAGTTGGAGTATGGTCTGGTTGGTTTTAGCTTAAAAACCAACCGGACCCCTAAAACTGAAAAACCAATAACTCTAAGATTGGGCATCCGATTGACGCACCGTATGTCGCGTTGGGTTTCTTTTGACGAGACAGAACTTTGGGATACATAAACTCTGGACTTCGTGATAGTTGATGTATCGACCATTGGCTCTTGGAGCGGAACCTCTCGGAAATGAGTGTGCTGTGTGTGGGAACCCTAGAGCTGGCTGCGACTACGTCGAGGATGACTGTACTTGGATCCTCCGTGGCTTCGGTAGCGATGATGAATGTACTTGAATCCTCCGTGGGTTCGGCAGCGATGACGACTCTACTTGGATCTTCCGTGGGTTCGGTAGCGAGGACGACTGTACATGGATCCTCCATGGGTTCGACAGTGAGGAGGACTGTACTTGGATCCTTCGTGGGTTCGGCAGCGATGACGACTGTACTGGGATCCTCCGTAGGGTCTGACAGCGATGACTACAGATCTTCTATCCTATGTGGATCCAGCAGTATGACCTCTATACTTGTATCCTGAGTGGGTCCGGCAGAGTAGCTGGTCTTGTATCCTTTGTGGCCCCGACAGCTTAGATGGTTTTGTGTCCTATGTGGGCCCGACATCTTAGATGAATCAGTGGCTTCATCTAATCATCTCTATCACCTTACGAAGTGTATAACTGTGTGATCTGAGTCTTGTTTTCAATAAATATAATTGATGTGATTGACTTGCTTTCCTAGGTGTATTAGGTTGTGCTTTCCTGTGTGGACTGGGTTTTGTTTTCCTATACGGACTAGGTTGTGTTTTTCTTATGTGGATTGGGTTGTGTTTTTCCTCTATAGACTGGGTTGTGTTTTCCTATGTGGACTGGGTTGTGTTTTCCTATGTGGACTGGGTTGTGCATTCTTGTGTGGACTGGGTTGTGTTTTCCTGTGTGGACAGTTTGATCTTGGGATCGATAATTGGAGGCGAACTATAATTGATGACATAGGTATATGTATGGGAATATACCTAAGTATAGTCGGTAGTTACTTCATGATTGTATCTTTCCTTTGTTTTTTATCCTTCGTGGATTCTGAGAGACCTTCAGGGGTATCGGGGTCCCTACTGAGTATCGTATACTCACCCCTGCACGGGCTATGCCCGCACTACGTTTTGTTGGAAGCAGATGACGGACAACACTGATCGAGGTGGAGGCTTTTGGGGTTGGACTATACCTGGAGGTGGACCACTGTGCGGGACGTACACGGAGACGACGGCTAGACCCAAGGAGCTGAGGAGATTTTCTGTACCCACCCTTGAGGTGGGATTTCCGGAGGACGACTCGGTGTTGTTGTTTTTCTTACTACTATTGTACTTTCCTTTCATTTGTACTATACTTTCAATTAGGTTTGTATACTGGCCCATTTACTTTTCAGCACTTACCTTGTACCAAGTTTTACTTAGTGTTTACTTCACTTGTGTACTCTGTTGTGTATGTTACTTCATAAAAAAATGCCTTCCCTTGTTTTGGAATTTTCGCCTTTGGTGCTAGTCGCCTACCCCTGGCCTATGGAAGGCGGGCTTGGGGTAGTCACGGCAAGGGCCCTGAGGACGGGTCATGACAAACTGGTATCAGAGGAGTCGGTTCTACCGCAAAACTCATGACTCTGAACTTTCCTTTCTGTGAGGTAATAGTGTTAAGATCCTTGAGTGTGGTTTTCAGTCTTGGGAGTCCAATGATGGTGTGGTGGGTGACATATCCATACAGAAGGACCCTAAACTCTGATTTCTGACTTAGTGCAAGAAAACACTTATTGCGTGTGTGTTCCTTTCAAAAGTTTTCTTTGTGATTACTTTGTGTCAGCTCACCAGGAATACTGTATTAACTGTGGCGCACCTGTTTCTTTTCAAGATGGCCCCACGATGGTAGCCAGCTAGGGTTCTGAGCGTTGTATGAGATGGTAGCCCACTGAGTGACGAGGCCTCGGTGTAGGTCCCCTTTACAGTGGAGGCACCAGCGGTGCCTCTACCCACTGGTCCATCGATACCACCAGCCCCTGTGGTGGAGAGTGCACACCGCCTGAGCGCATTGTACGAGTTTCAGAGACAGAGGCTGCCCAGGTTCCGCGGAGAGATGGATCCTCAGGCAGCCGAGGATTGGCTGGAGGCTATCGTCAGAGTCTTCAGACTGGTAAGGACACCAGCGGATCTTATGGTGATCCTTGTCGTGAGTCTCCTACACGCAGCAGCGGGTAGATGGTGGAGCCTGATGCTCGAGGTGCACGATGAGGAATCTCTACTTTGGATGGACTTCGAGAGCCTCTTCTGCTCGGAGTTTGTTCCAGCCACCCTATGTGCGGTGCACATCCAGGAGTTACTACAGCTACGGCAGGGAATCATTTCAGTAGCTTAGTACTCGATAAGATTTGCAGACCTCTCGAGCTACTCCACGGAAATGGTACGGGACCCATTCTTCCGGGACTGGACCTTTGAGCAGGGACTGATGCATGAGATCATATCTTTGATGATTCTCCTCAACATCCCGATGCAAGCGGGGGTGCTGGAGAGAGCCCTTAGATGGAGCGTTTTCTCGCTGAGCAGTCACCAGTTGTGAGACCCTCTATAGGATGGCACGTAGCAGAGTATTCTGCAGCCAGAAGTAGACAGTAGACGCAGGGGTCCAAACGGACCAGGCCATCAGGTGGGCGACCTCCGGATATAGGTTCGGTTGTGCGAGGCACACGGCAGAGGGCCATCCATATGAGGAGCAGTCAGTTCTATGCATGCGGTGGGCAGGGTCACATGGCTCGAGACTGCTCGACCCACCCTGCAGATGCGCAGCGGGCGGTAGAGGGACCTCCCAGGAAGAGGTTCGACCGTGGTGGTCCGTCGGGAGCAGGCGGATGTGGAAGAGGGGCCGGCCAAGCAGTAGGTTGTGGACGACGTTTCGAGGCCCTACCACCACCACCACAAGGGGGCCACCCCAACCGCAGGGAACAGTTGGACAGGGGAGAGCTCATGTTTAGGTAGTAGAGGCCTATGATTACAAAGTTCCGGAAGTAGGTGGACAGGTGCGGGACTAGGCATGGAGGCCTTTGTTATTGGTGTTTTAGTTTCCATTTTGTCGCTATTGTGTTTGGTTTGTGTCTTTGTACTATGAGCTGCAGTAATAAAATACAATTATCTTTGTGACGTTTACATTCTTGTCCACTTGTATGGTTGATAATAAGAGGTTCCGGTTTAAAACTTTTGACTTGATCCTCACTTTCAAGAAACTTACGGTTGTAGACCCAATGACCACACACTGCTGCCGATAGTGTGACTCAGCCCTTTGAGGTGAGAGTAACGGTTGGATCTCTTGGTAGTAGTGTTGATGCCTTACGATGTCATCCATGGCATGAAATAGTACAGTTCATGTTAGGATTGATTATATTAGGCAATGAATGTGGTTAATCTAGGGGATGAGACCAGACTTATCTTTTCGGTAGAGGAGAAATCTCAGCAGCTCTTTGGTAGAACGTAGATAAGGAAAGGTGGAGTGAGTTCTTACTATTGGCTAGTCCCACCCATTGTTCGTTGAGTGAATGGTTTTAAGTTCTCTTCAACTCAGTAGTCTCAGGTGTATCTTTTCTCAGAAGGACCTGAACCAGAGACAACGATGATGGCTTGTTTTCCTCCAGGACTATGACTTCGATATATTTTTTACTCCTAGAGAGGGGGACGTTGTAGCATATTCTCTTAGTAAGAGTTTGGGTATTTAGTTGTTAGGAGTGGAGAGATATCAGTTGGACGCATTTCAGATATCCTTTGTTGATAGTGGTGGAGTCAGCACGTGTAGAACCAGAGATGGTTCAGGCTATGATGAAGAAGGTGCAGATCATCCAGGTGAAGATGAAGACTACACAGAGCAGACAGAAGTCCTATCCTGATAGGAGGCGGAGAGCACTGGTGTTCGAGGATAGAGACTACGTTTTCTTACAGGTCTCACCTCAACGTGGTTTACAAAGATTTGGCCAGGGAGGCAAGTTATCTCTGCGCTTCATCAGTCCATTCTAGGTCCTCAGCAGGGTATGTGATGTGGCTTACCACCTGGTCCTTCCACCTCAGTTGCACCGGGTGAAATACGTCTTCCACATATCTTAGCTAAGGAGATACGTGCACAACCTGACGCATATCATCGGTCATGGGGAGCTGGACATCGATGATGGGGAGACTTTTTCCGAGGTCCCAGTGGAGATCGAGGATCGACAGGAGAGGGTCCTACATGGACGTTCGATTACTCTGGTGCGCATTTGTTGGCAGCACGGGAACATCCAGGAGAGAACATGGTAGCAGGAGGCTCAGATGCGTGCTCAGTACCCTCTTTTGTTTCCCTAGTTTATGATGTAGCTTTACGGGGAAGTAAAGCCCTGAGTTGGGAGTATTGTAAAGACCCATAAATTTCAATGAAATTTTTTGTCTTAATTTCTTTGGAATTTTACGAGTGTGCAGTTTCTAACGGCACCTGATTCTGAGGCCCGGTGTGCCCAGAATCATTTTCCGAAGATTAGCTCGGGTGCGTTCAGTGAACGAACGAGTGGGTTTTCCTATCTTTTGAACTGGTGCTCAGAATTGAAATCTGAGGGCACCGTTGAACTCACATCATGGGTTTTCTCTTAATAAGACATTCAGCTCGGTGGCAGGTGATTGGTTATAAAAGTTAGTTTTTGGGTTTTATGTGGGTTAATAAAATAAAATAAGCTAACAATTTATTTTATTTTGTTAAGCACATACAGTGTGGATAAAGTGGTTAAAGCTTCAATTGGAGGTTGGATCTTGGTGGAAACCACACGAGGCCTCCCATAAATGGAAGGGGAATCATAACTTTGTGACTCCCCCTCATTTATGAGGGAGAGCCTCTAGGTTTAAATCCTCCTCTTAATTGAGGAGGATGAAACCTCTTTTTTTAGTGAGGGAACCATCCAAGTAATAACCACCCCCATTTTTCCTTTTTGTGGTTATTGAATGGTGGGGCCTGCCATGAAATATCCTTCCTTTTGAGGATATTCTTTTGGGGGGACCACCCGGGCCAATAACCCCCTTTTGACTTTCTCCCCAATTTAATGCGCCACTACAGCGGATCAATTGGGTGGAGCCCTCTGTCATAAATCCTCCATTTATGATGTGTGTTCCAACGATGATCCCTACCACTCCTATATAAAACAATCTAGGGGAAGAGTTCTGGACAGCATCTTCAAGCGGCGGAATGCTGGCAGCAAAGCACAGTGCCCAGCACTTGGAGAGTATTCCTCTTCCTCCAGCGAAGAATGAAGAACACTGATTCCACCCTCGGCTCCTCCCTTTCTGATGCTGACGGGATGACGTTGATCTTCCATGACCTCTGATCACCACGACTTTCGTCTTCCACGATTCGACGACGAGCGACATCTTATCAGGGTAGGGGTTTATTTATGAGTATGTTATATTCCCATGATTCATCCCCTCTAAAATAAAGAGCGTGGGTCCACTCATTATTAAGTTGATCTATGAAAGAATTATTTTGGGGTTTGGGAATAGATTTTTGCTGGATAAATGTCGGGTGGGTTGATTCATTTTTTTTCGGGTTAATTTGTTCTTTGTACAACGAGAAACCTTGTTTATCCTTGGAAATTTTTTTATCGGCTAACGTGGAGGGGGTGGGCTGAACAAACATGGCCCACCAACCCTATGCATATTGTTTGTTGTTCGCATATGGATGGGCGGCAATGAAACGGGACCGCAATGGTGTATGGAAGTCGTCGCAGTTAAGAGCGGGTCCCGAGAGGGCCACAGGCACAGACGACGGGCAAATCTGACCACCAGAGCACGTCTGGTGGTCCGTGGAAGACATTGTCGGCGCGCCGGAGGCTGTAGTGCCCCAGCACGCTGCCGGCAGAAGCCCACCGTGGCTGAAGCCGCGGCGGTGGAGGCCGTATCCCATGGCCACGCAGGATCCGGGGGAGACGCGGCGCTAGGCGCCGCCTCCGTGGAGCACCAAGGGGGGACCGTGCTCCCCCCGCTCGGCTCTCTAGCCGAGCCAGCATGCCCCCCCCCCCATCCAGGCTGGGCCGGACCCTGTTCGGGCTGACCTAGGGGGTGGGCCGAGTCTAGACCCCCACTTCGGACCGTTTTCAGTCTTTTTCCCACAACGTGAGCTACGGACCTCCGATCGACACAATGTCAGTTTTGTGGGAATCGTTTAATTAATGCGGTCATTTCGGTATATTACACTCTAGGTTTCAAAAAAAATTGGGTACGGTCGGGTAGGTTCAAACCCGAAACCAACCGGTCCCTTGTAGCGGAAACGCTTATAACTGAAGGACCAAACTTCCATTTGACGTGTCGTCAACTATGTTGAATACCTCTTGATGAGACAATACTTTTGGCTTACTCTGCGTGAGGTTTGGATGCCGGTTGAGTACGGTCGGGTTGGTTTTAGCTTAAAAACCAACCAAACCCCTGGAATGGAAAAAGCCAATAACTCTCAGACTGGGCGTCTGATTGACACACCATCTGTCGCGTTGGGTTTCTTTTCACGAGATGGAACTTTGGGATGCATCAACTCTGGACTTTGTGATAGTTGATGTATCGAACCATGGCTCGAGCAACATACCCTCTCGGAAATGAGCGTGTTGTGTGTGGGAACCCCAGAGCTGGACGCAACTGCGTCGAGGACGAATGTACTTTGGATCCTCTGTGGGTTCAGCAGCGATGACGACTGTACTTGGATCCTCCATGGGTTCGGCAACGATAATGATTGTACTTGGATCCTCCGTGGGTTCGGCAGCGGGGACGGCTGTACATGGATCCTTCATGGGTTTAGAAGCGAGGACGACTATACTTGGATCCTCCGTGTGTTCGGTAGTGATGATGACTATATTGGGATCCTCCATGGGGTCCTACATCGATGACTACTATTCATGTAGCCTACGTGGGTCCGGAAATATGACCACTGTATTTATATCCTGAGTGGGACTAGCAGAGTAGCTAGTCTTGTATCCTTTGTGGGTCTGACAGCTTAGCTGGTCTTGTATCCTATGTGGGTTTGACATCGTAGATGAATCAATGGCTTCATCCGATCATCTCTATCACATTACGATGTTTATAACTGTGTGAGATGAGTCTTGTTTTTAATCAATATCATTGGTGTGATTGACTTGCTTTCCTATGTGAATTAGGTTGTGATTTCCTGTGTGGATTGGGTTGGGTTTTCCAATGTGGACTATGTTGTGTTTTTCCTATGTGAATGGGTTGTGTTTTTCCTCTGTGGACTGGGTTGTGTCTTCCTGTGTGGAATGGGTTGTGTTTTCCTATGTGGACTGGGTTGTGCTTTCCTGTGTAGATTGGGTTGTGTTTTCCTGTGTGGACTGGTTGAGCTTGGGCTCAACAATTGGAGGCAAACTGTAATTGATGACCTAGGTATATGTATGGGCATATACCTAAGTAGAGTCGGTAGTTACTTCGTGATTGAATCTTTCCTTTTTAGTTTATCCTTCGTGTATTCTGAGAGACCTTCGGGGGTCTCGGGGTCCCTACTGAATATCGTATACTCACCCCTGCATGGGCTATGCCCGCACTACATTGTGTTGGATGCAGATGACAGACAACATTGATCAAGGTGGAGGCTTGTGGGGTTGGATGGTACCCGGAGGTGGACCACTGGGTGGGATGTACACGAAGCGGACGGCCTGACCCGAGGGGACTAGGAGATTTTCTGTACCCACCCTTTAGGTGGGATTTTCGGAGGACGACTCGGTGTTGCTGTATTACATACTGCTATTGTACTTTCCTTTCAGTTGTACTATACATTCAGTTGGGTTTGTATGCTGGCCCATTTAATTTTCATCACTTACCTTATACCCAGTTTTACTTAGTGTTTACGTCATTTGGGTACTCTATTGTGTATGTTACTTCATAAATGCAATTCCTTCCCTTCTTTTAGGATTTACGCCTTTGGTGCAAGTCGCCAGCCCCTGGCCTATAGAAGGCGGGCTTGGGGTAGTCACGACATGGGCCCCGAGGACGGGTCGTGACAAAAAATTATATATGTTTATATGGAATTTTATTCCTTATCTTTTGATTTAACCCATTCCTTAAGAAAATTTATCATCTACCAAAGTAACAATTTTTCATTCATAAAGAGATATAAATTTTCATATTTGGTAATAGTTGTCTCAAAAAAGGATAAGTGATGAAATTTTTGACCATATCACATCCCCTTGTCCTCTTTCGGTATTTTCTATTACGTTTAAAATATTTAATATTATAATAGTTAACATAAAATACAATTCAAGTCATTTTAAGATCTATTCACATATTTTGACATTAAAAACATAAATATAGGAGGTTAATTATAATTTAAAAATTTATAAATTAAACTATAATTTATTTTTAACCATGAAATTTTTGTGACCCCATAATCCATCCAAAAAATATTACTATTGAGGTTTTTAATATAACTTACATTGATTTTATATTACTTGCACAAGAACTATGTCAGTATTGTTTCAGAATTTAAATATATTATAAAACCCATAAAAATTTAAAAGAAATCTTAAAAACTAATCAGTTATTTTAAAAAATAAAAATTAATATTATTTTATTACATCTTATTTTCCGATTATGAACATAGAGTTGAAATCAAAAACCAATAGGGTGACATTTTTGAATTTTCCTTTTCTAGAAATAATATTAAGGTAATCATTAAAGAAAAATATAATCAAGATTACATATATTCAAATATTGGATAAGGATGGTTGAAAAAAATAATATATAAAAATAATTTAGGTTTTATAAAAAATAAAACCTTATCGCATTATTTTTATACTTAATTACCTGATATACCATTTATAAGGTGAAAAATATTTACCACTGTTACTCTTCATATTAAATGAAAATAAATGGTAAATATTTAAAAATTTTGAACCTCTTAATTAAAAATTTGGAATCTATTGTATAAAATTCAATTTATAAAATATAAAATAATTTATTTAAAAATAAACCCACAAAAAATCGTGGAAATGATTTTCTTGGAAATGCATTTTTTCAGTATAATATGATATTCATTAACTTTTTGACTAGTAATCATTATTATATGAATTTAAATACATATAGATAGATATATAATATATATATAATATAAATAATTCAATAATATTGATTATTTTAGTTGATTAAAATTGAAGTGAATTATACACTTGAAGAGCCACGTGTTGGATTAGGTTCCACTGAGAGGGGGTGAATCAGTGGTGTAATCATTTTTTGAAATTTTATCCATTTTAAATTAATCCTATTGAACATGGTATGGATATCAATACAATCAGAAGAATTTCTCAACCTCCCCTCATTTGAAGTAGTAAAATAATAGAGTGAAGAACATGGTATTTAAAAGGTTCAATAATGAAAGGCATACTCCTTTACATGTTTGTTAGACACCCCAATTAGGATTATTTACTGTCAAACAAGTGAATATAGTTTCTTTTATCTCCAAATAAATGACTAATTCTCTGGCTCCAACCAATTGAATATTTTTCCTTTTGGATCCAAAAAAAGGATTCTAGCTCTGTCTCTAAACAAGACACTCCTTTTTCTCGTGGTTTCAACTGGAAGACTTCAACTGCTCAAGGAACCAACCATAAGGCTTCACTATTGGAGAATGATTTGATCCAATATTGTTTGATCTTTGATCTTCTTATGTGATCAAGTAGGATCTAACTTTATCATGTAGTGCCTTATGAACTTCAGCTATTCTTGTCTCGAGACTCCTTCTAAATATGGTGTAATCAAAATTTTACTTAATCTTTTAATGCCCGGGAATACTATTTTTTTATTACTCAAATGCTCCAGGCTTCAAACTCTTATTCACTTCAATGAAAAAAAATGTATCAGGATATCAATGGTTATTTCAATTCAATATATGTTTTAATGTCACCTTCATGCATATATTTATCAAAAAAAAATCTGGTTTATGGGTTCTCAAAAAAATCATGATTCAAATTATCTCTTTTAAATTATTAATAAAATTTTTTAAAAAATAAATAAATAAATTATTCCTCATAAAAATATAATTACCTAATTTATTTTGGTATTTATATTACTCATATAAATACCCAAATGACCGTGGTTATAATCTCACTCATTAAAAGTCATTTGAATACCCCTAAGGGTGTGGGTATTTCATTTTTTTCATTTTCCGTGAATATCAAAATTGGTATTTACTTCTGCATATTTATATATATATATAATACCCAAAATGTTATTTTGATTCATCCCAATATACCCAATAGGGTATACAATTTATTAATTTAGTGCACTATTCAAACCCAATAAATAGGGTATTAACTTCATGCATTGTAGACCGGAGGGGTTCAGGTGTATTCATTTATCATAAGGATTACGGTCACAGATCATTAGGATAAAAATTCTCCATGAAACCTTTAATTAATGTAAATTTATTCATATATCCTTAAAAATACTTAAGTCATGCAAAACTTGCATCAAAATCGATGGCTCCTCTATTTTTCACATGGAATAAGAGAATACTAGATTCTCATTTAAACACTCGAATGGTCCAGGTCTTCATTTTTCTTTACATAGGTAAATAAACATTGTGGGTCACCCATGATAATGAAGTACCAAAAAATTTATTAAATTATCATTTAAAATTTACTTCAAATTCCCAAAGACTTTTTATTTCTTCATGTATGATAATTTATGTATCTCTTCCCCACATTATGCACTAACTTCCACTTTTTCATTCAATCTTCATGTAGGTAATTAAAATTGAATTCCTCTAAAATTTTCATAGAAGTACCTAATACATAAACAAATTTCTTATTTTTATGGGGAATATGGAACCATCAATGTAATGGATTACCATTTGGGTACCTTATGTTAATGATTTTCCATACATAAATATTTCCACCAACTAAATGCCTTAAACTTACTATGACATTTGGAGAACAATGTGGCTTTCAATTTGACTTGGAGATGAATGCCCATGAGATCCACAACTCATCCGGTATGGTATAAATATGCTACTGATTTCATCAAATCAAAGTGGGAAGAAGTCATCCCTACTTTAAATGGACACCTCATATCAAAAATATCATGTGTTGTATGAAATACGTGTAACTTTTAAAAGTGGGGGAATAATGCCTTCACTCTGCATTTCTATAAAGATTTTTTCATATGTCAGGGTCATGACATAACAATAATTTTCTACTATTGATCAGATAGAAATATTGAACCCCCTGGTACCAAATTAAAATAGTTCTCTATGCCATCATTTCATCTCAAATGGTGGCACCGTCTCATTTCTCATGCACTCTATGTAAGGTTGATATCCTCTATCACCCCCAGGCTAGATCATGGTTGATTCCCTTTGGTATGGTTAACATTGATCCCACAAGTTTCCTTAATCAATACTTGACCTTTCCTAAAAGTGGGTTTTCTATATTTTTTAAATATTTTCAATAAATAAAGTAAATTAAAATAAATCTAAGAATAAAATGTAATTCAAATAATCCAAAATTAAAATTCCATCCCATAACTCATACTGACACATATCTTCTTCTTTCTAATATATTATTATTAAAAAATTTATATGAACTTATATTCTTATATACCCACCAAAAATTCATTGTCCTAATTTTCTTTTTATTCAATATAATTTCATAGAATTCAATTCATCATCTTTACATCATGCAAAAAATATTCATGGTTATTATCTTCATATATGCAATGTGCTAACACCTTTGAACATGTGATAAACATTTATGATCACTTAAACAATTATCATAGTTAAAACAAATAATTTTCTCAAGCATTATATCCAATTTCAAAACATGAATACATAAAAATTCTCCAAGAATCACCATATCATTCACATATTGACTGATTGACAAAAAATGCACCATGGGATCCACAATCTCCCCCTTTGTATTTTCTTTGTCAATATCATCATATCATTCAAGTCAATATATAATACAAATATTCTCCACATTATTTAAATAAAATGAAATGGATATGTGGGGGTATTCACATATAATCCTTTTTTAAGCATGATCTTCTCACTCAGAAGAAAATTTCTTTATCACTTCAAAGAGATAGATGATCTGACATGGTCCTCTTAGAAAAGATCCATAAATTAATAAACTCTAAGTCTATTCACACTAACCAAATTTATAAAACAAGAGAGATGCAACCAAGGGTGGCTAAGATGTACATAAATTACCATTCATGTGAAATAATTATTTACAAACTCTCATTTATCAAATAAAGGGTTTCAAGAATTCAAGTTCATCAATAAAAATGTAAAATCCTATAGAAACATAAAAAAACTATCATGTTGTTTAGGTGAAAAAGATATATATCTCATTTTTCTCATATTATAATTAACCAAGAACACCCCCTTAATTTATATGATTAATGAAATTAAAAAAATAGAATGAAATTTTTAATGGCATACCTTAACTTCCAATTTGAGAATGCTACTTAGGAATTCCACATTCACTATTTATAGTTGATTTAAAAGATTTATCTCAACAATGATCCCCCTTGAGGGATGCACTCATCTTCCTTATCATGGAAAATTATGAATTCCCATATGAACAAAACAAATCCATCAAAACCCAATAAGGTATTTAAAAATGCATAATATAATTGGTACTGTGGAGGAATCTCTTGTTTTATTTAGAAGAAACATACAAGTTGTGTGTTTTCATTGATCCTTTCATTATTATTCATTCCATGCTCGTTTTGGGATGTGATTTCCTTCTTATTGACATGTTTCACAAATTTTGTACATATTTTCTTCCCATGAATATCATTATTTTATCAAAAATATTTTTCCACAACCTTTACAGATAGAACAACCTATTTCCAAATCTAAATTCGTTTCCACTGTGAGTGTTTTTCTGAGTTCTTGGATTTTTTTCCATAATAAACCCTTTGTTGTGGATCATTTTCATTCTATGAAACATTAAGACTATTTTTAAGTTTAATTGGATTTTTTTAAAAATAATATGTTTCCTTGTATGTTCTTGTAGTGTATTTTCTCGTAATTGGTTCTTTACCCTTTTATGCATTCATCCATGTGAAATTCATTTCCATATTACAAAGATTAGAACAAAATAAGCATTTACAAAAAAATATACACCTTATTTCTCCTATCCTCAATTATGATGATGGCACTTATGGAGTTATTATAACATGTTTAGGCTTGTTTGATTTTAAGAATCTACTCAAGATATACCCAAAGCCTCTATAATAAAAATGCTTTTGTTCTTCCATAGTTTATGAAATATTATTTATAGATTTTTCATGGGTCAAAACATTACTTATAAGTTTCAGATTTTGGTTTATCTTTGTTTCGACACATGTGGAGATAGATTTTATAGGAATCAACATTTTTTATTTGTAGGTGTTCATATTATCCACAAGATATCTTATTTTCATATCACTTTCCTCCTTTATCTTGCTTCCCATTATCATTGAGTTTAGATTCAAGGACAATCCTTTTATACTCAGTTTGTTATTTTATAAGGAAAATTATTTTATCATTGAATAGAAAACTTCCTAAATGATTTTTATTTGTCCTTGTTTTTTAATGGATAATTATTCCATGGAAAAAAAATTGATATTGTTTCATCTACATCACCAGAATCACATTTGTTTTTCAGCATCATGTGAGAGTCTGAAAAAGAACATTATTTCTCCATAAGAGGGTTAAAATGAAAAATAACACCAGGTTTATATTTTACATTGTTTTTAGAGAAAAACATCTTTCATGAATTATTCTTCTCATTAATGGAAAGAAAATTGATTTCATCTGTAAATTTGGATGACAATGATGATAAAAAAATTCATTCTATTTCCTTCCTTCATCATTTTACCCTTTTGTAAAATGTTGAGATAAGGTTAGGGAACTCATTGAACTAATTTTATAATGCCATTATCAAAACATACCAGATCATTAGTGGTGAAAAATACTTTGATACCACTTGAAGGGCCTATGGCTACATTAGGTGCCATATAGAGGGGGTGAATCAGTGGTACCCTCATTTTATGAATTTTTACCCACTTCAAATTCAACCTATTAATATTTTTAAAGTTATCAATATTCTTGGTATAATTTACCAACCTCTACTCATGTGCAGTAGTAAAATAAGATAGGGAAGAAAAAAATTAATTACAAGGTTCGGTAATGAAAGGACTATTACATTCCATGCTGGTTAGACCCCCATACATGGATTCTTCATTATCAAATAAGTGAATAAAGTTTATTTTTTGTCCAAATAAAGGAAATATAATTAGGATCCAACTGAGAGACTAAATTTTATTTTGGCTCCAACATGAAGACATCTTACACCATCTCTAACTAACAGACTAATTTTATTGTTTGCTCCAATAAGAATACATCAACTACTCTTGACACCAACTTGGAGGCTTCACATTTGTTGATGTATTTTATCCATTATGCGTTGATCTATGATCTTCCTCCATAATATTTTAGGATCATACATGCTCATATACTTCCTCAATAACATCATCTATGTTGGTCTGAAGTCTCCTTCCAGATATGGTGCAATCTTTATTCTCCTCAATCATTTAATGATCTGTAACTATAGTTGTTTATTCTTAAAAGCCTCCTTCCTTCGAACTATTCTTCTTTTTGATATAAAAATGCATTAGGATCTCAAAGGATATTTAAATTCAGTATATGGTTTCTCGTCACCTTCATGCACATATTTAAACAAATATAATGTGCCTCATGGGGTCCTAATAAATTGCATGATTTATATTCACTCATTTAATTACTTAAATTAAAGTGTTTAAATATAAAAAATTAATTATTATTCTTAATAATAAAAATACCAAAATGAATTATGTGTTTCTATTACTCATTTAAGTACCAAAATGACTATGTGTATTATTTCACTCATGAAAACTCATTTGAATACCCCTAAAAGTATGGATATTTCCTTCTGTTTATTTTCCTTGAATACCTGAATGGGTATTTACTTCTGCCTGAATTTTTATCAATTACACAAAATTATAATATGATGTATCTCAATATACTCAAGGGTTTATACAAATTATTAATGTACTGAACTATTTATTCCCGAGGAATTGGGTATTAACTTTATGCACTGCACAATTTAGGGGTTCATGTGTATTAATTTCTCATGGGGCTCGCAGCTATAAATCATTCTATTCAACTAGCTGCACGAACACCTAAATGAGTTTAAATTCAGGATAATCTCATTAAAAATACCCAATAAATGCACATAATGCATGAAAATCCATGGCTCTTCTATTTTTTAGGTGGCATAAGATAATTTTCATTATCATTTAAACAAACAAATGTTTTGGGTCTCCATCTTTCTTTATATACATAAATGAATATAGCAGATAACCCTTGTGAATGTAGTACCAAAGACCCCAATTAATTTCTAATTTCAAATGTAGAAAAAAATGCCCAAATTCTTAGAATTTCATCATGCATGAACATTTAAGTATCAATTCTCTCCATTACTTGCTACCTTCCCCTTTTTCATTCGATCTACATTCATTCAAGTGAAACTACAGTCATGTACAATTATCTTAGGGATACCTCATATAAAAAATCTTTTGTTTTCATCTGAGGAACCAGGAATCATAAGTAGTAGGCGTCACCATTTGGGTACCTTGTTTTTATGCATCTCCATTCATGAATTTTTTTGAAAATTAATTCCCTTATACTCACAAAGATCCTAGGAGAATAATAGTACCTTCGTTTTCACTTTTAGATGAATGGACATCATATTTGTAGCACATCCATAGAGTTAAAATAGTGCTACTGAAGGCCATATTTAAAGAATAAATCTTCACTTGGATTGGATGTCTCATATTGAATAGATCATGTGGTAGAGAAATTTAGTGTAAATATTTAAAGAGGTTAAATATTTCCTACACTCTGAAATCCCACATTGATTTCTCCATATCCTAGGGTCGTGGTATAAAAACTAATTACTTCCATTGAGAAACCAGAAATCCCAAACTCCCTATGGTACCACCCTATAATAGTTCTCTATGTCATCATGTCGTACAACATAGTGGCGTTATCACCTCTCCCATGTGCTCTACCTCTAATACCATGTTACCATAAGGCTGGTTCCCTTAGGCATGGTCAACTCTAGTCCAACTTGTTCCCTAGGTCGAGATTTTACCTTGGCTGGTAGTGGGTTGGACATATTTCTTAAATTATAGTCATCAATAAAAATAACATAGAACAATCCTAATTATCAACTGTAATTCAACTCATCCTCAAATAAAACTCCAACACATAACTCATCCTGGTACTTCTATTCTTCTTCCTCACTAATTCTTCAGGAAAAATATATATAAACTTCAATTTTTTCATGGTCACAATCAATTCAATAACATCATGAATTTATTTATTAATATAATACCTTGGTATTATTTCAACATCATCACTTCATGAAAACAATTTTCATGGTTATCATCAAATTGTATACAAGGTACAAACACCTTAGCATATGTGTTAATCATTAACGATCACTTCAATAATTTTCAATGTTAACATGGACAATTTTCCTAACCTAATATACAATGACATGACCTGAATCCATAACAATTATTTAGTCATAACCACTTCATCCACAAATAGAATTATTCAAAAACAATGCATCATGTTCTTAAAAACACTTAAAAATAGTTTTTAGATAAATGTGTTTTTATGCCCAAAAGTGAAATTATATCATAATCATATATAATTTTTCTCCTTTGTAATTAATTATATAATTTATAATTAATTAAAAATTATGTTACATTAAGAATCAATTGAAAACATAACGGTTTATTTATATTAGTTCATTAAAAGAAAAGAAATTACAGTTTTACAAAAATAAATAATTTTCACTATTCACTCAAAAATAAATCATTTCCCAAAAAATATCAAAATTTCCACAAAAAATATTTTTTTAAGCTAATTTAAAAAAAATATTTCTATTTAATATAAAAATTATAAACTTTTTTGAAATTAATTATAATATCTACTCAGAAGAATCAATAAAACCCATTTTTAAATAAAATGTTCTTAAGCTTAAAAGGACTTTACAAAATATTTAGTACGCATTTCATAAGAATTAATAAATAGATTTTTATTCAGAAGGAAATATATATATATATTTATATTTCATTATTTGGTTACAATTATTCATACACTCTAATTCAACAGTTAGGTTATAATAATCATATTTAAATAATATTATTTCATTATTTGTTTAAACTCTATGTTTCATGTGATGCATGCTATAGAATGTAGTGTTATTTTAAAATAAAAGTTAAAATAATTTAATTTTGTATTAAATTATCTCATATTTAAATAAATTACATCCTCTAAATTTTAAATATTTTTTCATAAATTGGATATAACATACTGATATTATCATATATAGATTTTATCACGAGATTCAATTTCTAGGTTAAGACCAGGAAGTATATTATGCATGTTTCTCTATAAGACTCATACGTGAAAATGATATTCTAAAAATGTACCTCAATAGTTTTGTATTACTTTACAAATAATAATAAATATATTTACATTCAATTTTATTTAGTTTCATAAATTCTTCTACCATTAAGATAGAAAATATTATAAAATATACTTATAATATTTCTTCCCATTAAAAAATAAATAAATTCTTCCATTGAAATGCATCATCATGATCACGATGAATTTTTCATTCATTAATCAAAAAAATAATCATTTAATTTACTATAAGTCCCACAAATGGATGAAAAATTATTCAAAATATTTCAATTTCTTACCCAATACCAAACATTTTATCACAATACAAAATAATATCTAATATGAATAAACCTTTATATGGAGGAATAGTAAATTAATCTCCAAATCCAAAACAATAAAAATAAATGTTAATCTTAAATAATTCAATATATAATTAACCTTAAAACTCTTAAAAAATTTCATGACCATGTTGGAAACTCAAAAAATAGAATGATTTGATCACAAACTATTCTAATATCAATTAACCATTTTTCTCTAAACAGCATTAGTCCCCCATAAATTCATATACCAAATTGTATATGTCATATCATATAATCTAAAAAATATGCTCTCACTTTCTATAAATAAACTATATCACCATAAATCCATAATAAATTCACATATTTTTATAAGACACAACTCACATTATTCCTTAAATAAAAACATTAATTATCCAAAAATATTTATTTTTACCATATTCATATAATGTTACAAATATAGTGAAGTTATTAAAAAATAAAATTAATCCCTCATTCACAAAATCACTTTTTCACTTCATGGTTATCTATATAAAAAATATATGTTTGAAAAATATTATGACACTTTATACCAATTTACCATATTACATTAAACTTCATATTAATCCTAAATGATATCAATATCGTTTAACTTATGTCCGTAAAAAAAATTCATACCCTAATAACCTATTCAATAAAATTAATACTAAACCAAAGGGTTTTATTCTCACAAATTCCTCTTCAAAGATCCTTAATAATCTTTAAATTTAATCACACAAAACTTCCAAATGGGGATTTATGATGTTAAACTTATGATCAACCTTAGAATTTTCAACTCATTAAATGATAAGTTTAACCCATATTACATTTTAATTTCATAGGTTTTAATATTTTTTATCATCTCATCCATTATAATGGTTCATATTGAAATTTTAAACTAAACCAATAATATGTCGTAGAACTATCAATCGAGGTGTGTATCCTTAGGTCAACTGTTAATTCATTTGTTATGACCAAATCAATACCAAATCTACACCATTTCAATTTGTTACCCCTAGGTGCATCTGTTCCACCACCGCGTCAACATTCTAGTATCTAGATAGGGATTTATTTTCTAGGAAATTAATATTATCTCAACTTTTTTTAGTCTAATTGAATTTACCCTATACATAGGCTTATCATTATAATCTATCATAGGGTTACATTCTCTAATAAATTATTTCCTAAATCTAATCTGCAAGGGTCCTACAACCGAATCTCTAGTAACTAAGAGATACTGTCTATATTATTGTATTATCATATGACATGGTGGATCAAATTTACAATTATATATTAGTTTAGTTTTCTTGAAGAATGAGATACATATAATATTACCATTGAATATTGAAAATAAAATATAAATCATAATATAAGTAAATATTCTAAATCCTTGAATTTGTTCAATGATTCCATGTTCAAATCCATTGAAAAAGGAAAATAATATAAGGTTATGAAAAAATACCCAGTAAGGGTTATGAAATGTATAATCTAACATAACTAAATAAGGCATAATAAATATGTAAATCTAAATAACTAAAAAAATGTTCCATTTAGTACATAACATGATCAAAAAATGCATCTGTGGATAATATAAAATTAATAATC
Organism: Viscum album; assembly: GCA_963277665.1. NCBI lineage: Eukaryota > Viridiplantae > Streptophyta > Magnoliopsida > Santalales > Viscaceae > Viscum > Viscum album. The sequence goes on from OY728151.1 coordinate 1,425,630,017, forward strand.
CCATGGATAATAATAATATAATTCTCAAAGAAGGAAATAAAAAAAATTTCTGTTAATATCAAGGCATTGTGCCAATATATTTTGAAATATGGTCAGATATACACCAAAAAAATTAATAATTGTATCCATCTTTTTTGTCTTATGATGCCTATCGATATATAGAGGGGCTATTTAAATATGGGTCGACATGTCACTCCATTTCCAATGTATTCCCCATATATTGATTTATAAATTTAATTCATAAAAAATATGACATATCAGCTAATATATGTCTTCAATAAAGAATATAGAATATCAATATTTCCCATTCAATCAAATAACATTCATTATAAAACACCATATATATAAATGTTTTATGGTACAGGAAATAAGCATACCCATGATACAATGAATATAGATATGTACTATGAAATATTATCAAATTAAATTTATTTCAATTGAGAAGGTAAATAACCAATAAAATTAATCAATATATGAGATATGACTTTCAATTCATATTAAAAGTAGATATTGTATTAAAATAAAGTCTTTAACATAATAGAAGAAAATGAAAGTGATCATTTAAAATAAATTTTTTCATATTTTTCATTAAAAAACATTGAAAACATATTGAATTATGTAAATATTATAAGAGGTGTATTGCGGTAGGAAAATCCATTAACACCGTATGTAGTAAAAAGAACCACTCCATTTGAATTCTTATAAATAAGGTGAAAAATATACCATTATAAAACATTATAAATATTCATTTAAAACCATGTAAAATGTCATGGATAATATAAAATTTCCTTATTAAATCATTTTATTTATATAAAATGAATTTTTAAATGTAATTTTGAAAAATATGAACACGGTAGAAAAATATACCAAGACAATGAGATAAATAAGATTATATTTTTTTAAACATTTCATTGCATGATTCAAATTCCAAAGAAATAGAAATTTGATAGAAAAAATTTAAATAATTAAATATCCATAGTATAAGAAAATATATTTATTTTATGAAGGAGATATTATAATATTATATCAAAAGAATAGGCAATCCTTATAAAATGATATTATAAAATAAGTTCTTACCACTTTGTAACTTTTAAGTCGTAAACCCTTTAATGAGAAAACATTTAGTTGAAACATTAATTTCCATTTAAAAATAGATATTAACTTTTAATACATAAAATAGGTATAACAATCACCATATGAAAGAAAATAGGTTCATAATACCAGATATGTAAAAATTAAGTGAAAATTTAGATGAAATCCCGTACAAAGATTGTATCATTTGATTAAGAGTTAATATTTGAAGTTATTATATGAAACATATGTATATTGTCAAAAAAATTATATATACAGCATAAAAAATTGTATTTTGTTTCATAGATAATATCTTCATAACATAATCAATGAAGTTGTGGTGAAACTGAATGAATAGAAATTGAGATAAACACAATTTACCTCATGTTTACACATAGTTGAGATTTATATAAACTCATATTTAATAAATATAGATTTATTATATATACATAAAATAACAATATAAATATATATAATATTATATATTATTCTATTGTAATATATTATCTCCCATTTCTTAACAATCTTTCATAATTATTATTGTTTCGGGTGTTAACTGCTTTGTTTTTCTTATATGTTTTGATTAGGTTGTTGTAGTACTATGTTATTTATCATGCTAATATAATTACCATATGTTTAATAAATATATAAATATTACACATATTAATTTTTTAGATATTTATAATAATATTTTCAAATAAGACATGAAAAATGAATTGCATCGCTTCATATAGGTTGTAGTCCACACGAATGCACGAGCGATGTACTCATTTTTTTAATAGTGGAATTGAAAGGAATTAGATGATATATTAAATTTAAATATTCATAATTATTTCATAAATATCACATATATTCATTAGTTATATCTTTAAAACCATCTATGTATATTATATTTGAAAAACAAATTAAGCCGTTATATGGAGACGGTAGGTCGTACGTATGCAAGGGTGATGTTTTCATTTTTCATAGGATGGAAAATATGTGGAAAGTGATTTTATCATATACATACTAATGTATTATTTTTTATGCTACTATATTAATTATTTTATTATTGGTTAAATATATTCATAAGTCGTAGAAGAAGAAATAATCTTTGAAAGAGTCGATAAAGATGATTAATTATTATTTGTGAAACCTCCTTTTGATCTTCACATAATGATCCTAGGATTTTTATATCAGTAATACCAAAAACTCTAGAATATTAATAACTATTCTTTAGGGATATTTATTTATGTTTTTTCTAGATAAATTTCTCATGGTAGTGGTAAGAATATAGGAAACGTAGTTTCCTTTTATAGTGAAGGAAATGACTCATTTGGAATTAATTAAAAGATTTAATACTAATAAATTTTTTTCATCTGAAAGTGGAACCAAGTGGGCGAGATTTTGAATATAATTTATTATTATGTTCAAACACCTTAAAACAATACAATTTATACCTGAATATTTTCTATTTAATATATTATCTTTTTGTTTCACCACTATGTTCACAAATTTCAACCTTAACCATAGTAAGAACTTTTGTATTCTTAAATTGTAATAAATTTACTTGTAAGGAAAAAATGACATTAAAAGGTCAATTTATAAAATTTTAGACCATATCCCATCTTCATTGTCCACTTTGAATATTATTATGATTTAAAATAATTTAATATAATATTATTTAACATAAAATTTCGTTAATGTCATAATAAGAACTAACCAAATATTTTGATTCTAATGACATCAATATTGTAATTGAATTTGAATATAAACCATTTAACTATAAGCCATACATTATTATTAACCCTAAAATTTATTTGACACTATCTTCCAAATAAAAAACATTACTTTTTTAAAAAAAAATATTTAATTTATCTTTTCTACAGTTTTCACAAGCATTTTGTGAGTACTTTGTAATGATTTAATGAAATTATACAATCCCTAAAAATTAAAAATATATTTCCATAATAAAAATAAAATAATTATTTCAGAAATAAACACTTATATTCTTTCCATAATAACTTATTATACCCATGTGAACATATAAAAAAAATTGAAATCAAGAGAGTGATATTTTGAAATTTCCTTTACATATAAATAATATTAATCTCATTATCAACAAAAAATGAAACCAAGATTTCATATCTTAAAATATTGGATCATTATGGAAGAACTAATCTCATAAAGTATAAATAATTCATGTTTAAGATAAATTTTTAATGACCCATCACATTATTTATAATCATAATTACCAAATTTACCCTTACTAATGTGACAAATATTTACTATAGTTACCCTTAATATTGACTAAAAATAAAAGTACCTATCTGAGAAAAATTAACCTCACAATTAAAAAATATTGATTAAATTTTATCAAAATCATTTTTTTATAAATTACATAAATTAATTCAAAATTGACACGAAAAGTTTGATAAAAGCTGGTTTTTGAGAAAATTTATTTTTCAAACGTAAGATGATTTCAAATTAACTCTATGAATAGAAATCATAATTATATTAATTTAAATTCATATATATATATATATATATATTATAAATTTAGCCTTAATAATTCATCATTAGGTATTATTTAATTATTTTAAATGGGAAAATTTATTTTACATAAATAGAGTTTAAATAAATATGCATTTTTAATCCTAAAAATTACCTTATACCAAAATAATGTATAATAGTGATTCCAATTTCAATAATTAGATTATATACAATGAATTTAAAATTAGGGTGCTTTTATATAATTCTAAAAACATAAGGGTGATTTTAATTTACTTCATTTAAAGAAAATAAATGATATTTTAAAAAAAATCATTATTTTTCCCTATTCACATAAAATTAAATATTTTTTGAAAATTCCAAAAAAGTTACACTAAGATAATTTTTATTTTCTAATTTCATAAATTATATCCTTTTATAAAATAATAATTCTAAATTTTTCATAAATTATATTTTATATTAACCTACAAATAGAAATAAAAACAATATTTCAAGAAAACAACTTTTTGAAGCACAAAATGACTTTACTCAAAAATTGAAATATTATTTCCTAATAATTAATAAATACTTTTCTATTACGTTGAAAATATATATATATATATATATATATATATATTATAATTTTATTACACTTATTTAGAACGACCTATTTTATGAGTGGCTTATAGTATACATATTTAAATAATATTATTTCACCGTTTGTTTAAACTCAATGTTGTGTGTGATACATTCTATCAAAAGTAGTGTTATTTTTAAAAGAAAATGTAAAGTAAAATAACATTTTATTATATGGGAGATGTTATTTTTTCAATCAAATTCCCTTTTTGAACCATTATATAGAATTTATTTCCTATTTAGTTTAATAAATTAGGTTATGAAGTATGTAAGAACATAACTTAATTTAACCTCTGTATAATCAAGAGATATATAAGATTCACCAAGTTTTACCTAGACAAAATGAAATAATCATAGGATACAATCATGGTTTCAATGGATAATATATCATAGGATTAAGCTTTTAAATTCATATACACTAATTATTTTGGATATTATGCTAACCATTTTGGTTTTAGTATTTAGTTGAAACAAGAACACAATGATGAAATAGAGAAAGGTATGTCTCTGAAAAACCATAATTTCTTATAACTTAATAATAGAGTATAATGAAATTATTTATAATCTTAGTATATTCCAGTTACGATATAAATTTTATTTATTTTTTGTATCCTACAAAAGGTAGTGATGTTGATACCATAATAGTATATAATCATAGATATTTTCATTAGAGAGTGATATGTATCAATGGTATTTTCGTATATTCTAAAAGATACAAGGGTAATGTGAAACATGTAAGGATTTTTATTTAGTAGTTTATCATTAATGGTTTTAAACATAAATTAAATGGATTCAAAAACCTTTAATACAAATTTTAAAAAAGGTTATGTTTTTTTTGGATAACTATTGATGAATAAATGGTTTAGGTAAAGATAAATAATAGGATTAGTATAAACATGAAGTTAATGTAAAAAAGGATGATTATTTTTTAGAAAACTGAGTTAAATAATATTTATTTCCTTAGAATTTATTATTTTATAAATATATAAATGTTATTTTTGTTAAAGTTTAGTTTGTTTGTTTATAATGATATATATAGAGTAGTGAGTAACCTTATGAACTAGTTGTTAATACCATTTGATGATTAAAAATAAAATTATTTTTTTTGGAAGAATATCAGATTTCATTGTGGCTATATGATTTAGAGACTTATGTAGTTTTGGGAATAATAAACACTAGATAATATTATATTATGGAATAAATAATAAATGTTATTTGAGGAAAGATGAGTATATTTATCTAGCTTAAGATATTAAGGTGTAAGTAAGATTAGAAGTTTTATATAAAATAATATATATTTCATGAATACAATCACCTAAATTCATGAGTGTATCATAATTAAAATTGTGATAACAACATTTATTTATGGTTTTAGAATGTAACAACATGATATTTTGGATCTTATCTACAATATATTTAGTCACACGCAACACCGAACTGAAAAAAAACCCAGCTAAAATAAACTACTACTTAATAAAAATAAATGAATAATAGAATCATTAATATATAAAAGGATAATAAAAAATTAAATTTATAATATATAATTACTATTTTTTATTAATATTTTCAAAAATGATTTCTATCAAGGAGCTATTTTAAAATATATATATAAATATAATAAAATAAATTAAATTGATCACATTTTAAACTTTATTATAATAGGTAATATTTATATTTCTTCTAAAATACTATTTCAATATTAAATTATTTTTAATTTATATGAACTAATATTAAATTTAATTGACGTTCAAGAATTAATTTTTCAAAAAAATAGTTTTTCCTCATATTTTCTATTCAATTTATAATGAAAAAATTATCTAAGGTAAATTTTTGGGATTTTTCTAAAAAGATTTGTTTTTTTGTCAGCATTGAAAAATATCATTTTTATAAATAACCTGATTGTTATGCCATTTTTAGTTTATAAATATGAATTTTAAATTCATCAAATCTTTTTTAAAGACCAAATATACATTTTATGAGTGAATTTATAATTTTAAAAATATTGGTTTTAATTTCAAAACCCACATTTTACATTTTAGATCTTAAGTAATATTTTAAAAAAATAATAAACTATACATTTTTGTATACAAAAATGAATAACTTATATAATTTTAATATAATTAAAATACATCCATATTTTGATTCATCATGTGAAAATAATATTACGAATAATTTTCATTATTTTCGAAAAATGATTGATGTTTTGATTCATAGTGAAAATATAGTTTTTATAAATGAGTGAATTTTTTTATCAAAACACAATAAAGACATAGAATATTATAAAAACATTTAATTAACCAAATATTCATTTTTGTAATAATATTATTCCTTTTAAGGATATTATTTTATATTTATGATATCGTTTTTTAAAAATAATATTTTAATTCTATTAAAACAATTACACTTAATTTAATTAAACATTTTTTTGGTAAATTAATTTTGTCTTAAATTTACTGACAGATAGAATTTTATTTTTTATAATAAAAAAATACTTATTTAAAATGAAAAATGATTATAATATTATTCCACACTTAAATTTTATGCTAAAAAAGAAAATTTTCTATACAATGGTTTTTACATGTTATGTGAACTAATCCCAAAATTAATTTCTATAACTCTTCAAAATTTTTTTGATATATTTAAATGTTTAAAATAATTATTTTAAATTTATTAAATAATTTATATTTAAATTTTTTTCTATTAAAATTAGTTTCCATGGGTGAAATTGGAGTTATCGTAGTAATAGTTAATTAGGGTAAAAGTTTCTCAACATAGTGAAAATGGATAAAAATGTTTATATTAGGTGGTCGAGGGATTATAGGCCTTATATATGTCCCCACATCATTTTTATCCATTTTGGAGCCTTTTCCCCTGAATAATGAAGTGATATTATTGATAAATAATAAATGTTTACAAAAGTGACCTTTTCTTGACTTATAATAGGGGACCCCTCCTCCACATTTATCCACCAACTAAAATGCCTTGGATATACCAAAAATATGATCTATTTTCTCAAAAACACTCTTAAAATTCCAGTTAACCCTTTTTATGACCAAAACACCAAGCTAAGGGTTCATAAGAAGTTACCCAAGGGAGAACATCCAAGGGAAATGTAGTACTGTCAACCCAACTTTTCTAAGTTCTTTTCATCATCAACACCCATAAAGTCCCCTCTATCCATGAAGTTATTATAAAACTAGTATTTTAAATACTATTAAATTTTATTATATTAATTAAATATCCATTTTTTACTTTCCACAAAGATCATTGATAAAAACAAAAATGACATCATGCTTATATGTAGACTACCAGCTTAATGAACTACCTATTTTGGTTTCCACGGCCGTCTAACATAATAGACTTTAAAATTGTATTTAATATATAAAAATTATATTTTTGATAGTATTAATAATCATTAATGATAATATTTGACAATATATAATTAAAAATAATAATAAATAGTTATAATAACTTTAACTGCCTTAAATTGACTTAACATAACACATTCTTAAAATCGATATTTGTGTGATAACATTTTAAATTATTTAATTACTTTCCAAATGGAATAATAAATGAAATAATCCCACATAAATATGTATATAATGAAGTTATTTTATAGAACCATTTACCATGTACAAAAAACAGAATGTGTTACAATGAAATTAACCAAAAAAACCCAAGTAACTGACATAAACAAAAACTATATTAAAATTAATACCTTATAAAATTAAATAATAGTCTTAGTAATATATATAATTAATATATTTTTTCTTTTAATTATGTTAATTTCGAGTTGTGAATGCATTCGAACCAGAAGTAAGGCTTTCATCTCCACATTTTCTTCTTTGAGACACATTATGTTTTGTACACCAAAGTAACATTAAATAGTATGTATACTCCCAATTAGATATTTAATATATTTTTATCCTTATTCTTGTTATTATAACATAAACTTCAAGTTATTTCTTTTTTCATGTGGTTTTTATTAGAATGGTTTTTAAGCCATAAGGGATCCTCTGAACAACCCTCGTTGCCTTTTTGATACATGATATCTTTCCTTTTCCCCATTTTTACTTATCTTCTTACCAAATTTATCATCTATATTTTGTATATTTGTTCTCATTAAATATATAACATGTTTAATTTACCTCAAATTTTTTTAGAGAGCATATTTAGCTCCCCTTTAATAATTTATCTTTTATTGGAACCCTTTTTTTAAGGGAATATCCCTTTAATTACAATCATGAATGGTATCACCCCCATAAAATGTTTCAATCGGGAAAATTTTTATAAGGTTTTTATTTATTTCATAAAGAACGTTTTTAGTTAAATTCCTAGTTTAAATGAAAAAATTTCTCCATTTTCATTTATAAATGTTTCATTTCTTATTTCAAAATGAATCCTCTAAGAGGTTCTCTTTTTTTACTTCATCAAATTATTTTATGATTTATTATCTAAAATGAATAACTAAGTTCATGAATTATGATTCATTTTAATAAAAAATAATTATACAAAATATTTTTTCCAACATCTCCATCGAATCCATTTTATAAATCCTTCAATTATGCCTTAATACAATTTTGAGAAACACACTTCATTCTCATGGGTTTTATCATGCTTATAATTTATGTATAGTTTCATTTTAATTTTATAAAACACATAATCATGCATATATTATGATTTTGGTTCACTTATGTTGTGATGGGTTAGTCTGTTATATCCCCCCAATGCATTAGGAAATGTTAATATCTCCTGAAATTCCATGTTTGGTGCATGGGTGGTTTGATTGAGAACATTTTTATGATGGAGGTTAGGTATATCATACCATGATTATGATAGAGGATATTAGATATTATATTGTCTTGTCAGTCCATGACATATTCTTATGATTTCTTGATTTACGGTGTTTCTACATTTTTATGATCCCATGATGTCATGATTTCATTTCATTGTGTAATACTTACATGGTTATGATTATTCTCACTATGATAACATTATATTACTCTTGATTCTAATTTTATACTTCATTACAAAGATTATTCACTTACTGGTATTTCTATCTCACTCTATTCCATATGTATTTTCCATATAGTATTCCATGTATATTTAGAGGATCAATGGGAGTTAGGACCACTTGGAGGGGTTTTAAGTAAATATGCTTTTTACAATTACAATGATGTACTTATGAATTCAATATTTCAAAAGCACTAAACCTCTAGATCGATATATTGTATTGTTTCAAAGATATTTTATAATTTAATAAATAAATTATTCTTAATTCATGGGTTTTTATATATCCCAAGTGAGATAAAACACACCCTCATTTCATCCTATATGATAACCTTCATCAATATATTTTTCATTTTTTGAGCTTCATCTATTATCGGTAAATCCATCACTCTTTCCTCAAAAAATATTTAGATAAAGGGTTACTTCAACTGAATATTATTCTTCCTAGATTGATATGTTGGATTCAAGTCTTGGTGTATCTCACTTTTTGGAAAAAAATGGTCAACTTTCCTCCTTTAATGGTCTTTTTATAACCCCTTCATCTAGGGTAAAACATTCCCTTCTTCTATTCTTTTATTATACACTTCTTAAATTATTGTTTTGAAACCACTAGTTTAATGTATGACATGTATATTATTATTATTCCTTTAAAATTGAACATGTATCCAGAAGATAACTTATATTTATCTCTATATACTACAAATTCTGAGTCTATAAAACAATGAAATTTTATTTTCATTCCACTTCAAAGTAATATTCCTTAATATATCTTTAATTATAGAAAAAATACACTTCACATCCACCCAATGTTCTCTTCTATAATGACTTCAAACTGTCGATTCATAGGGACCCTTTGAAATATTCCCTACTATTTCATCATTTAGGGTGACTTGTATTTTATTAACATGAAACTTATGTCCAAGGGTGTTTTCATATGCATCACCTCACTCGTTTTGAAGTGCACTTCCACCTTTTGGATGTAATCATTTTGATTCAAGGACAGTATTATAGAGAATCAGTCCCTTATAGTATTCATCCATAATATCCATTCAGTAAATACCTAGATCATTCACGTAAAAACATTCATACAATTCATCTTTCTACTCATTGATACGTCCCATAACCATCCCTACAATAGGCATACCATCAACATATGGACACAATTTGATGAACCACCCAATTTCAAACACCCTGTAGTAATATCAATGATAGAAATTTTTCTAAATAATCGTTTTTATATACCATTAAAGTATTCAATTTATGGTTCCATTATATTAAATATTTCTTCAATCCCTAATGGATAACATTATCTTAAAGGCATCCAGATAAAAATTTTAAACAAAATATATTGTCTTATCTATGTATAATTACTCATCTAAGTCTTTTTGAAGGTATATTATACCTACATATAACTAATAAAGATAAAATATGTCCACAAAAACCATATTTAGTATCATTTGAATAGTCAAATATTTAACTATCATTGAAAAGATCACCAATAAATCATCACCTTCCCGTTATTAAAACCCTTTAGTGACTTCAACTTCCATACACCTTCAAGTACCATATACTTCTTCCTCCTAAAAATACACCTATTCGTTTTAAAGGATTTTCTTCACAACAAGCCTTTATAATAGTTCCCATGTTCTAGATATATATAGATAATAGATAACCCCCACCTCTGGGATTCATTCAAACTCATTGCCTCTTCCAAGATTTTGGAATCTCTATCATTTATTTTTAGTATCTAATGAAAATTAATTTTTGTACCTCTACACATGGTGCCAATCATAGGTAGATTTCTATTGTTTTCCTTGAAACTATATAGCCTCTGATACTACAACATCCAAAATGATACCCTCAAAATCTCTATCATTCATAGTCCTTATTCTCTCTAGTTCTTTATTTATTGGAAACTATATTAGAACATGAATATCTTAAAAATATACCTTCAGTAATTCTATAATTTATAATAATAATATCCTTCCAAGATTTTCCATAACATCCATAACATATAGAAGTATATTTGGTTGAACCTCAGCTTCCGATGATAAATTTTTCTCTTTGGTATTCTCTACATAATATCTATCCCTAAACAAACTTTCTTCATTAAAGATCGCATTCTAGGTTATAATATCATTATAAGATTTGTTAACCTATATTCAAATAAAAAACTCTCCATCATCATACCATATAAGTAAACACACTCATGATTTAGCATCAATATTTCCCGTTTTCATGGAATCAATTTAAATATAGGTGACTGAACTAAGGACTTTGATATAGGAAATATCAATATTCCATCTTGAATACTGGGATTCGTAGTAGTATTGCATCAATAAATAATAGGACACATTTTGACTAAGCATACCGCATAATTTATCACCTTTCCTACAACGCCTTTAGGAGTTTATTTTAAACCCTATGATCATTTCCTTATCATCCAATGTCTATTCCATCATATCCAAAACTCGATTATATTCCAGTATACCTAGTATAGTATTGTCAAAATTTACTTCCTTCCACCAGTAGAACCTCTGTAACTCCATGCTACCATACTCCCCAATATTATAAAAAAGAAAACTATTAATATTATATTTGGTCTCTTTCTCAACCATGTATCTCCATTAAATTTAACTTATGAATTCCTCAAACATGTTCTTGAAAATAAAACCCTACATTCCATGTCTGATCATTACTAAATGTTACATAGAATAGTGAATCACCATGATAAAAAATTAGAGTATTCCCTCATACATCTATATGGAAAAAGGTAATTTTATTGTCTTAACTTCTATTTTCCATCATACAATCCAATACTTCCGAAAGAAACAAGGTTTCCACATATTCTATTCCATACTTTGTACCTTTAATATACATTTAGATGTGATGATTTTAATCACTTGTGATCATAAGACAATAATTTCATAACTTTTTTAAGTTACTTCTCGAACATGCATTACACCTTCCAATACTCATGTTAGGTAAAAGGTCCAATCCTTCACTCTTTTGGTTATAACCATGAAAAAATGTGAAATATTACATAATCCATCCAAAAAAATTTATACAATCTTATGTTATATAACTATCCCACTAAGATTATGTTCGTCCTAAATCCTTGTATGTGTCACATGTCATGAAAATCTAGAAAATATTCATTCCTTATCTATGTCGAAACATCTCATTTTTGTATGATCTTGACACCACCATCATCTAAAAAAAGAACCTAGTTAATTATTCCCAATGTAAAAATATTTATAATTCACCTATCAGATATTGAGTGGAATGATGATCTAGATTCTATAATACAAGTCTCAAGTAATGATGTGGAACTTAATAATAAAACTCTTTTATCTTATGATACATGACACATATATCTCCTTCCAAAAGAATAATTTTTAGAATTTACCCTGCACATGTCACTATCATTTTTTAGTTTTCCTTCTCTCCCACAATGTTTACATAATAGAGAACTTTCATCAAAGAAACTCAATATCTAGATTCCCATAACTTTTACCTTTCTAGGTCCTTTAAAAAAGATGTATCAACCTTTTCCTTATATGTTGTAAGAATTTTTGGGATATACTTGAATATCTTTTGGAAAAAAATTTTGTTCAAGATAAATCCTCTAAAATTCGTACACACAATTAATTTTTACCAATCAAGTTACTAATGGTAATAATCATGACGTCCTTAGATTCTGTAGTTAATGATAGTAGCAACAACACTCACTCTGAATCACTAAATATTACATTTACTAATTCTAATGAATTATTTATCATGATTAAGTAATTCATGTTATCACTCACTAAATTACCTTGAAGAATCCACATTCCAAAAAAACTCTAAAATAATTGAACGTATTGAGGTCATAGAATAATCCAACAGGTTAGGGTTAAAAAAAACATTCATCATCGGGATGACGAGACTTCTTATATCTATTGATCTGAGCCTCGATACTGTCCAAGGATCTCAAATATATTAATCTAAGCACAAAAAAATAAAATATAAACATAACTTCCGTGATCTGAAGTTGTGGTTGACATTTTCTTGTTGCAGATGATCATTTCATAAATATTCCATAGCAGGATCCCTCTATTTCATCCATTTCTTCTTCAAAAATATTTATAAGCATCAATAATCAAATTAAAGGTTCTAGCATAGAGATATGACCTTTCCATCAATGTCATGTTGATCCCCACATCAAGGTGCCTTTTTTCATGAGGTTGAACTCAGTCTAATCACCTAGATCGAGAGATTGTCTCTCTAGGATGTGAGGGAGGAAAGAGAGGCTCTGGAAAATTCACAGTGAATAACACATGGAGAGAGCCTCTCTCCTCCTATTTATAGTGGATGTTCAAAGATCTGGTAGGCTTCCTCGACCCCATATAATTAAATTCCACTAAATATATAATTATTAAAATCTAAACTGCATCATATTATTTTTTATTTTTATCACATCCTTATAATATATTAAAAATATATAACATGATAAACTCAAGTGATTAACTTGAATCATAATTCCTGCTAATATTAAATGAACCTGTAATATCAAAGTAATATTCATATGATTAATATATTTGACATACTTGCATAACATGTAAATAAATTTAATAAATAATTTCCATAAAAAATATTATTTACTTGAAAATTTTGAATTCATTTATCTACTAGTGATCGATATCATGGACAACACTTGGACTCTATTGTGGGCCCCCATGTTCGATATACCTATTCAACTATACAAGGTTGATTCTTTAATAAACTATTATTTCTGAATTTCTAGGATCTTATATCGATATTAGTGAATAAGATCCATAGATCAAGAGTTGAATATAGAAACCCATCATCTCCCCTAAAGAGATAAGTAACATCAAATCATTGACAACCGTCCTATGAACAAGCATTGTGTAATAAAATCTAATTGTCATTAAATATCTCATAGAGTAGTATGCACACATGTATCATCACCCTTTTAATTATTTATTATTTGTTGATCTAAGAATATAGATTTACCTTTCAATTTCCTTGGACAATGATTTATAAATATACTACAATCCTGACCCATAAGGCCTGATATATATTACTTCCTCAACCCGGAAGCGGGAAATCCTTTCTTCACCATTTGACTAATTTCATATGACTAATGACGCACCCAACACAAGATAGCTCACCATTATTTAATTAACATGATTTTTCCTTGCATAAAAGTATGCGGTCAAATGACACACATTGATATTGATCTCAAGCCCGGAGACCAATACACATGTCCATAGATACGACCAACCAATGACACCCAAAATATTTTTTGTTCCTATCGGTGGGTCCGCCCTCATGGTCTCACTACCTAAGATCACTAATTGTGAACTTCATGAGAAGTATTCTCAATTATTCTGATCCCCTATAACCTGATAATCAAACATATAATGTGTTCATTTAGTGAGATATATCTAGACCATAGGACCTTGGTTTAAAATTAATTTTATTGTATCTCAAAGATCTCATTATAGTCTGGGATCTACTATAACATTTTTTACATGACAATTAATATTTTAAAATTACTATAAAATAGATAATTAAGATATATCTACCCTATAATGGTATATATACATCATGTATATCTTACTGTATACATGATATGGTAATAAATTGTACTTCTTATGTTAGGTATTGGGCACCCACTTATACTACAATAATAACACTTTGTTCATTTCTTATCTTTTCATTATCATTAGAAGAACTTGTATAATTTATGAAGTAGTATTTACCTCTCATATTTAATTATCCATGTTCTGAACTAATGAAATATATGTCAAACACCAGTGATTTCTAATATGGTCTTTCCCATTATTTATTTTTCATCACTTTCATCTTGGTACCCATTAATAGTAAATAGAGATCATTCTCAAGATTAAAATAATCAATCTATATTTTCTAGAATCTGAAGTCTATGTCATCAAACTTCTCCACCAATATATCACCCTCATTCAATCACATTCCTCCATTAATTAATAAACTACTTTCCATAATCATCCAACACTACTAATTGTAGAATAATTCTAAAAATATAATGAGGGTGGAAAATAGTACTAAGGTATCAAGAATTGTTTATTGAAATCCTTCTGGAACATACTTGTGGTATTAGGAACAACTTAACAGAATCCACCTATAAGGTTGAGTGTAGAAAATTGACATTGGCATGTGCTCTGAATCACATTGTCAATGGTTTGGTCATCCAAAACACTATAATTGTATATTTAATATAATTTTTTCAGTCCAACTAATATCTTTCAATTAACCAATGTAATAATCCCTCTAGAACTAAGCATAAAGAGTAATGATCTGTAGTGGACCAGTGTTATGATGTCTATAACTTATGAGACACACCATACCTAAGTCACTATAATTAAATTCATAACTTCACAACAACAAAAAACAAGGACATCCAAAAGGGAATCATCAGAATATAACCGGATAGAGAATATCGTAATATACATGTTTGAACTTTTTCCCTACTCTATGGGAAAAACATTTCTTTAATTTTATTTATGAAATCATAAGATTATTGAAATGATCATCATACACTTTTAATTAAACTATCAATAACCTACTTATAATACAATCCTACAAATAAAAATTTTCACCGCCACCATCTGATATTCATGGGATGATGTTTATATGATTCAATATTTATTGATTTATCTTATGTTTTATTAATAACTTAAACTGCATAAATTTTAAATTTTCTAGCACTTACACCACGATAAGTGATTTATTTATAAATTCTGTATGTATCATTCAAAACTGTCATTCATTATACTAACTTATGGTCTTAAAAAATGATCTTTCCTACACCACTAATACTGCTCCAGCTTTGGAACAAAACTTCTACAATTTCTTCATTCATTAGTTTAAGAACATAATCAAAAAATGGCATCTAAATTTTAAGATTGAAATAATATAGTGAGAGAATATTTTTTTAAACAAATTTGTTATGAAGAATATGATATGTTACAAATGATTTAAAATTCATCAAATTATATAAAATACTTGTGAAAAATATAAGGACAGATTTTTTTCACCAATATAAAAGTGTTTGTCTAGTGGTTTGATAAAATATGAGGACTTGAGATTCCACCCCAATTAGTAGATTATTTTAAAGGATATTTTATTTATTTTTTAGAATTACTGAAAATACATAAAATACAATATAATTTATGGATGTAATATTTTATTTGTCAAAATTATTTCTACTAAATAAAATAATTTTTATTTCCTAAACACATAGTTGTTTTTGTGTCTTAACAGGATATTCAAAATAGAATATTGCGATAAAAAGGTTAGTGGGAGTATATTTAGATAATTAGAACTTAAAATTAATCAAATTATAAATTGTGTTAGTTAAATTGAATGAAACTAATACATCATAAAAGGTTTAGGGTATGTCGATGAGAGAGTAATGTAAAATTATACAATAGTTAGAAAAACATTTCAATGACAAAGCTAGATGGAAAACCATACATGGATGATGATGAAAAAAATATTAAGAGTTCTAAATTGATAACATATGTTATTAACATCATAAAATTTGATTTTATGATTTAAAGTCGTTTGAATACTATGTTCAAGGAGTTGAGCATTATAAATATGATTCATGAGACTCAGTATTATTTAAATTGGAATTCATCATAGATGTTAATCACTAAAGAGTTTAGTGGGAGGATTTTATCATATGATCACATAGATATTTTTTAAAAATAACAATGATGTGTAATGGGGTTAAAAAAAATTAAAACTTAAGAAAACATAAGTCTATTTTGGAAGTATATTCATATATGATATGATAATATATACAAGGAAGGTAATTAAGTATGGTTTTTCTTAATGTTCTAAAATTATTTTAAAAATATAAAATGTATCAAATCATATAGAATGAAATCTACACTTTATAATTCATTTTATTTTCCATAATTTATTTTCGTCATAGAGTATTATAGTTAGTGAAAAAATATGAATGTTAATATGAGTATGATTTTTTGTAATGACCCACCCATAGTAAGAATCCCTCCTAGGACTAAAGTAAAATGACAGTGACACCCAAATCCTTCCCCTATTAATCCATGGGTTAGAGACTAGAATTGAGTGTATAAATAACTTAAATGGGAGGGATTCCACTCAATAATCCCAAGAACACAATGAAAATAACACCAACCCAGACAATAATCTATAAATAAACCATCATATAATTAAATATAATATTAATTTGCATGATTGTTTATACATAATAAATATCCAAAATAAAATAAAAAACATATCTTAAGCGGCTTCTCTAAAAACCACCCCTTGATTCAAGATAGTACAATCCATCATAGTCACCCAAAACCTCTCGATCACATAAAATATATAAATAACAGTTAATTTTACATGTATACTTAGAATGATACTCTTGGTACCTCTCAAAAAAGTTTAATGAAATCATACTAATGGTCAAATATGTAAATAGTAGATCTGAGATGCACCTAATAGGTCAACTACCAATCTCCAGCCTCACCAGGTCAGGATCAGAAAATATTTAATCCATGTAGATTTAAGCACTATCCAATTAATAAATAAATAGGGTACCATTAACCACTTTCCAACTGATTTGTTTCTCCCATGTCCTCAATAAAAAACACCATGATCTTTTATCCCTTTTATAGAATAACTGAATCATATCATATCTAAAACCACGGAATCATCAACCATACAACCACATACCAACCCACATCTTCATTAACTGCACAACCACAAACCATATTGTATCCCCACATCATAATTCAGGGGAAGTAAGGTTTCATGAACATAATGTAAATTAATCTCATTACTTCCTTTTACATATCACAACCCCCACTATATATCCACCATCACATCATCACCAAAAAATGTGACATAATACCCTTTTTGGTATTATAGTATACCACATGAAACCCATAACTCGGATGATCGCACAAACCTCGAGCCATCATAGGCAATATACTACCAAAGGGTGTGTGTGGAATAGGGAGTAGCAAGTTATTTGTTCCCTCACTAACCAATATTTTGAGGAAACCACCTAGAATCAAAACATTTGGATTCATTATAAAATTCTTAACATGGGTGGGAAACAAATAGAAATAATAAAAAATATATAAATAGATATTCACACACCGTACCCACACTAATGTTGAGATATAATATCCCTATTATAGATCAAACCCATCACTAAAACATTAACACTATGAATAAAAAAACCTTGAGCTACCCATAAAACACATACCATCTATAAAGCATGAAAAAATACCCATATGATCCACCCATGTTTTTCTTTTTATATTTTACTTTAGAAATTCCATATTTTCCATTTAATTTCCCATACTATATCTTTTATAAAATTTATTGGTCATATTTAATTAAAAAATATATGCATCCCACACTTTCATAATAGATTCAAATTTATTAATCCTGTTATAGCATATTTCTTCCCCTTTAAATCATTACCATATTGTTCTTATAGCCCCCAATATTTTATTCTAGTAAGATTCCAATTTTTATATTTATGAATTTCATTCAATTATATCACATACCACCAAGAAAATATATCTAAAGTACGACACCATCCAGAAAATTCCACACAAATATCCTCACAACATAATCTCCACCACACAACTAGGCCCCCTAATCACTAAATCCTGATAAATTTCACAGCCAAAACGTTTTTCCAATGTTGTACCCAAAAAACAATTTCCTACAAAAACCATCAACATCACTACCCACAAAATATTTCACCACAACCACACCATTTATCATAGAAATATACACCCACAATGAGAACAAATCATACTCCTTGGTATATATAATATACGGTCTAGAATCAACATCAATCAAGTTCATATTGTTCAAAAATCCCATTAAATTAACAAATATATTTATCAGTTACTTATGAAAAGTGATTATAATAATTAAACATAGCAAACAAATTATATTTATAATAGAAAAAATATCACACTAGTTAATGGAATCAGATCAATAGGTAAAACACAGAGCATAATTTCATTAAAATTTATGAGGTGTACACATCATAGACAAAAATACCATGTTTCAAGTTCCACATTATTATTTAATTTTAAATTACTTGTATTCATCTATATTACTTCTAGATTATTAATTCTATCTAATTTTAGATTTTTAATATTTTAAATATTATAGAAATTAACATGAAAATATATAAAAAAATATAGTCATAGAGTTAACCCATTCTTACCCTCAATCATTTTAGTTTATTTAGTGTTATTTATGTAGATTCATACAAATTACCCAATAAAAAAATCAGGATGAACTCGTGATTTAAACAAAATTAAATTTGTATTTGATAATCCCTTTCCTCAGAAGAAGCTATATGACATTGATTTCCAATAATTTGGAGAGAGAGAGATAGAAATGAACATAGGAATGGGAAATGTGAAAAGGGATCAATTGAATTTTTTGGACTCAATAAACATGAAGTGAAAATAATTTATCACCCAAGATTGAGGGAAAATAATAAATTTTAAATAGAGGGAAATTCTAATTTTAAAATTTTGGATGTAATTATTATTTGAGATTTATTTAAAACTTGATCAATGTTACTTTTTAATTTATATTTATTCAATTTTGATTTTCTTTCCCTTATATGACCAATTAAAATCTTCTCTAGATGTCACAAGCCATAAAGGTATCATTATTATACATAAAAATATTAAACTCGTCACTTTAAGTTATTATTCTTGTTGATATATTTTGTTGGTTGATATTGTGAAGAAGGAGAAAATTCATACAAACTACATACAATTATGTATTGGGATGATCTATGCATAATGGTTGTTTTTTTACCTATATACAGAAGAAATGTTTTATATAAAGGTACATTGGTTTAAACTTACTCAATTGATATATGTATAAGGGTACATAACATTACCTTTATGAATTGAAGTTTCATATAATGGAAAAAAATGATTTTTTGTAATGGTGAAAGGGCTTTCAAAATAGTAACCTATATTACCATTATATAAAGTGGAGGGCCTACATAATGGTCCTAAAGACAAATAAATGGTTAAAGAAAATCTAAAATATTTCATCAAATACCTCTGAAACGATTCTCATCCTTCAGAATAAAACATAACCTAGAAGATTTATAAACCCAAATATCCTTATAAGATACCCCTAAAATAAAAATAAAGTATTATTGATACATAAAGAAAAATAGATGCTCAATGACTCAAGGATTTAAAAAAAATCAACCAATATTCAATAAATTTGTATAAGGTCAAACATCACAAACATTACAAGGAAGCCAACTATAGACTTGCAGACCAACACATCTTTTTACCCAACCAACAATAAAAAATTTCTTAATTAAAGTTATACATATAATAACAATGGAGAAATAAAAAACCATAGAAAACACAACTAACAATTCATATCTATCTGTCACCTTGTGATCATTTCCCTTATGAATTAAATGCTGCTAGTATGAATATGATCATCAAATTTCATATTTACTAACAAATATTTGAATTAGTATATTTAAATAAATGTAATTTAATGTAAGGTGATTCAATCAATCCTATCAAAGGGGGATCATAAATAATGTATAAGGTAATATCTTTCAAGAACAATATCTCCACACTAATTTTAAATAGGTGATATTGAGCATTCATGCATGAATTTTATTTTGGAGACACTCTATATTAACATGTATTCAGTATATCAATTTATAGATGATAAATTATAATTTCAATAAAAAAATATCAAACATTCAAATTATACATTAAAAAAATAGTACATAATAGCCCGTTCGTATATTTTTTAAATACATTTATAAAAAATATTTATATCAGGAACTTCAATAATTTTACTCATTAAGGATCTCAAATGAAACTATGATCATTATTTAACCACATTTATCATTATTAACATACTCAAATTAAACATTCATTAAACTTATTACTACTAATGAAACTTGAATTCATGTTACATTTAATGGAATATGATTTTACTTCCATATATTGGTATAAAATTCTCAATACAAAACATGAATGGAAATATTTATATTAGTTTCCTCAAAAAACCATATAAATATTCTATCACGACCCGTCCTAGGGGCCCGTGTCGTGACTAACCCAAGCCCGCCATCCATAGGCCAAGGGCTGGCGACTAGCACCAAAGGTGTAAATCCCGATAACTGGGAAGGCATTGCCTTTATAAAAGTAAACAAAACACCACAGAGTACAAGCGGAAGCAAAACACTAAGTACAAAAGAAAGTGCTGAAAAGTAAATGGGCCAGTATACAAACCCAACTGAAAGTGCAGCTACAACTGAACGAAAGTACAACAGAAAAAGGCAAATAGTTGCAAGAAGGAAGCAGCTCCTGGGTCGTCCTCCTCGGATCCTACCTAAAGGGTAGGTACAAATAGCGCAGCTCCTGGATAGTCCGCCACGGATCCTACCTGAAGGGTAGGTACAGAAAGCCTCCTCAACGCTCTCGCCCGTCAACCTCCTTTGTGTGTCGTCTCTCCGTGAAGTCCTCCTCCGGATACTGACTCGTCGTGTAGTCCACCTCCGGGTACTGACTCGTCGTGTAGTCCACCTCCGGGAACCGTCCAGTCCTCAAACACTCGGCCTCTGTCAGCACTGCCCGTCGTCTGCAACCAACATAACGAGGTGCAGGCATAGCCCGTGCAGGGGTGAGTATAATGATACTCAGTAGGGACCCCAAGACCCTCATGGTCTCACTAAGACCAACAAGGATAACCACAAAGAAGATCTCAACAGATAACCTATACTTAGGTATATGCCCATACATATACCTAAGTTATCAAGTAACTCATCTCAATCATGAGGAAACACAAGGATCATGAAATCAACGGATAACCACTACCCAGGTATATGCCCATACATATACCTAAGTTATCAAGTGACCCATCTCAATCATGAGGTAAACACAAGGGTCAAAAGTCTCAGCTCAAACCACTATTTTCATTATCGAAAATGTAACTGCTGAAGAGCCCCGTCTCTGGAGTGTACAGTGGTCCTTTCATGACTCTGAGGTACTTCCCACTAACCTAAGACTGCTGAGGTACTCCTCCTGTCGAGTACCGTGGGTCTGCGGCCAACTACCGGGCGCTCCGTCCGCTGAGGGTCTGTCGCCAAATATCGGGTGCTCCCCCTAATAGCCTACAGAGGTACTCTTCCTGTCGAGTACCACGGGTCTACGGCCAACTACCGGGCGCTCCGTCCGACGTGGGTTTGTCGCCAAATACAGGGCGCTCCGTCCACTAGGCTAGTCGACTCACTCCAAGTCGATTCGGTCAAGCAGTCGTCAGGTCTCAGCCGGCTACACGGTCTCCGTACTCCGTATGCTCATCTCCAAGAGGGTCCGCTCCACGAGCTATAGGTTGATACTACAAGTATCAAAAAGTCCCACGAAGAGTTATCTCAAAGGACCACCTCATCATAGGGGTCTCAACGCAACAGTCGGCGCGTCAATCGGACGCCCGGTCTATGAGTTATTATCCTTTTCATCCCAGGGGCCCGGTTGGTTTCGTGTACGATCGAATCCGGCCATAACTCAACTATACCCCGAACACTCATAGGGTATACTCATAGGGACCGTTTCTCAACGTTATCACCAACGCCGCTGACGGTTCGTCAAAAAGACGTCTGGTCTCAAAGATATCAGCTTTTCCGTTCCAGGGGCCCGGTTGGATTTCGGGTACAATCCAACCCGGCCACTATCCAACAGCAACCAAATCTCGGGAGAAGTATGCCAAAAGATCCGCCTCATCAAGAGGAAAACAACGAGACAGACGGTGCGTCAATCGGACGCCCGGTCTGTGAGTTATTGGCTTTCTCGTTCGAGGGGCCCGGTTGGTTTCGTGAGCAAACCAACCCAACCGCACTCCGAAGGCATCCAAACCTCGAGCGGAGTAAGCCAAAAGATCCGTCTCACTAAGAGAAACTCAACAAAGTCGATGGCACGTCAATCGGACGTTCGAAGCTCAAGATATGAGCGTTTCCGCTCCGAGGGCCCGGTTGGTTTCGTGTATCAACCAACCCGGCCAAACACAAAGTAATCCGAAACCTTGAGTGCAATATACCAAAACGACCATCTCCTTCCAAGTATCGTTACGTAACTGACGTTGCATCGATCGGAGGTCCGTAGCCCAAGATATGGGCGTTTGAACCAACTTAACCCGAAAATAGGGGGTCTGGCCCCGGCCCAGCCCGACCCAGTACCCCTTGGATCGGCCGAACCGGGTCGACCCGGCCAGGGCGGCAACCCGGCCCGGCCCGGAAGTCCGGCCCAGCCGGCGGTGCGGTGGCGCGGCCTGCGCGGCCAGCGTGCCCCGCGAGCGCGCCCTAGGGAGGTGCTCCGCCCCTCTTAAATTAAAACGGCAGCCCCCTTTAAGGGGTCGCGCCATATGCAACCCAGGGGGTGTAACCCCCCGGATTTTCCCCTATAACGGTTTTCCAGCGCAGGACTGGCTGGTTTCTTGCCGTGGGACCCCACGGTCCCGCGCCTTCCGGCGCCGGCGGCCGGGGTTCCGGCCGCCTCCTTCATTTTCTCCGGCGGCCGGTTTTTCCGGTCGCCACTTCTAGAATGGCTGCAAATTCGTCCGGCGTGGCATGACGACACCACGTCCTTCCGGCGTGGCCCGACTTCGGTCGCGGCCTCGTTCGTACCCTCGACGCGGCGCGACGGGGTCGCATTTATTCGTCATGGCCCGCATCATTCGCGTCTCCTTTCGCTCAAGCGCGGTGCAACGATGCATTACCGTCTTCGCTAATCAAAACTGAAGAATAGCAAAGGGGGGATGGGTATCGGCCGTGTTTGTGCGGACCAATCCCTTCCCGTTATAACGATAGCAGTTGGCTGAAACGTAAAATGTTTAACCTTCACAATTTTTAATTTAAATAAAAATTGGAACATGGCCATCAAATTTATCTTCCATATTCGAAGGAAAGAATCACCAACTTAAAAAGATTCAAACCCCTACAACCTCATAAATAAAAAGAAACATAACAACAATCCCAACTTGCAAATTAATCTTCGCGGATCAACATAATATTTAGTTGATCCGCGTTCTTAGATTTTGAAGGGAGTAAATGAGGGTACACCAACAATCACAACTTAAATTCCCTACCTCGGTTTCAAGAACGATGTACGACAATCGAGCCGCGGAATACGAGCATCGCGGAGGTCGGGCGTCACGGAAAATGAACTTCGATTCTGTTGTCGTCTAGGTGCATTCGATGAGTAAACGTCGTTGGAAGAATACATCGCGTTCTTCGGGGGAGATTTTCCTCGTTGAAGAACGGTGTTCTTCGTCGGAGTCCGAGATGTTCTTCACGTTCTTTGTCGAGGTTGAAGAAGAAGAAGACTTCACGCTTCCCAATCCTCTCAAGGTGGAAAAAACTCTAAAAATAATAAAATAAGACCAAGTCTTAATTTATTAACACAACCTAACCATTTGAATTTCAAGAGTATTAAATTAAGTAACTCTATTTATTAATTATAACAAGTTGTCAAAAATTAATGAAAGTGAGTTAATGGGGAGTTAGGAATGTGAAGGGTTAAGAGGAGATAGGGAGTTAGGGAATTTGAAAAGGTGGGGGGTTTGTGTGGGCCCTACTCTTTCAATTATCCACACATGGGAAGTTGGGTGGATGTGGGACCCACCACCAACTTCCCATGGGAGAAATTAACCACCTTATTATGAAAAAAAATGATTCAACAATTTTATTAACTTTTTAATTAAACCTCAAAAATTAACTTCTTCACCCGCACAAACGCAACTATGTTAAAAGTCCCCTTAAGTGATTACCGGCGTTGCGAGTTCATCGGTGCCCTCGGAATTCGATTACGAGCACCGTTTCAAATGTTAGAAATTCCTGCTCATTCGTTCACTGAACGTACCCGATCCAAACTTCTGAAATTAATTCCGGGCACACCGGGCCTCAGAATCAGGCGCCGTCAGAAACTACGTTCTTGTAAAATTGCAAAGAAAATTAAGAAAAAAATTTCCTTGAAATTTTCGGGTCTTTACATTACTCCCACCTCAGGGATTTACGTCCCCGTAAAGCTTCAACACAAACTAGGGTCACAAAAGCAGTACAGATCACGCATATGAGCCTTCCGCTCCCATGTGCTCACCTGGAGGTTCCCGTACTGCCAGAGAACGTGCACCTGAGGAATCGATCGTCCTCGTAGGATCCGCTCATATCAATCCTTGATCCCTACTGGAACCTCTAGGAAAGACACCACATCGCCATCGTCCATCTCCTCATGGTCGATGATATGCGAAGGGTTGAGCACGTATCTCCTCAGTTGAGATACGTGGAAGTCGTCGTGCACCTGGTGCAACTGCGGTGAATGGGTCAAGTGGTAAACCACCTCGCCTACCCATATGAGGACCTAGAAAGGTCCATTGAACCGCAGAGATAACTTTCCTCTCTGGCCTCATCTCCGTAAACCTCGTCGAGGTGATACTCATATAAGGACATGATCGTCATCCTCGAACTCTAGAGGCCTCTAAGTCCTGTCAGCATAAGGCTTCTATCGGCCTTGTGCTATCCTCATCCTCCCTTGGATGACCTGGACCTTCTCTAGTCTCACAAGAGCTGCTATGATTTCTTCTTTTCCGATAAGATAAATCTGGTCTCGTCCCCTGGATGAACCACATTCATTGCCTAATACAGTCAATCCTGACATGAATGATGCATTCATGTCATGGATGACATCGTAAGGCCTCGACGTATCAACCAAGAGTTCCAACTGTCACTCTCGCCTCCAAGGGTTGAGTCACACTGTCGGCATCAGTGTGAGGTCACTAGGTCTCCTCCACTAGAAATCTCGAAAGTGAGGGTCAAGTCAACAGTTTTAACCGGGTCCACTCAGTATCAACCAAACAAAAGGACAGGAAAGCAAACAAAGATAAATGTCTTTTTATTATTGCAGCTCATAGTACAAGACACGAATACAACAACAAAATGGAACTAGAGTACAAGGGACGTATCCACTAGTTCCGCTCCTGTCCACCTGCTCCCGGAGCTCTACTACCTTGTCCACTACTCGGCTGTTGCTCAAACACCCACTGCTGCTTTTGCCTCGGTGGCTCCTCCAAAGCCTGCGGGTCAACTGTGTGAGGAGTCGGAAAGTCACGTGCTAGGTGACCCTTTCTGCCGCATTCATAACACTTCCTGCTCCTCGTACAGCTGGCTCTGGCCCTCTTGGACCTCTGCATCATCTCTCTACTGCCCACAGATGACTCGGCTACTGATCGAAAAACAAGCGGTAAAGGCAGCAGCTCCTGAACATGCTTGGGGTGTAGAGCTACTGGCACAAACTCCACCCTGAAAAAGGTCTCTAAGTCTTCCCATGCGAAGGTCATTCCGTCGCAAAACTGGAACAAGTGGCTCGACCACCTGCCTGCTGCTTCCTGAAGAAGGCTGGCAGCAAAAATCACCATGAAGTCTTTCGGCGTCCCCACTAGCCTAAAGACTCTCACCACAGCCTCCAGCCAATCCTCAGCCGCCTGCAGGTCCGTCTCTCCCCGGAACCTGGGTGGTCTCTGGCGCTGGAACTCGTGCAGCGCACTCAGGTGGCGTGTATCACCTACTGTTGGGGCTAGTGGCATCAGTGGCCCAACGTATGGTAGTACT
This sequence comes from Viscum album, assembly GCA_963277665.1. Lineage (NCBI taxonomy): Eukaryota > Viridiplantae > Streptophyta > Magnoliopsida > Santalales > Viscaceae > Viscum > Viscum album. The sequence continues at coordinate 1,425,656,922 of OY728151.1, forward strand.
GCTGGTGCCCCCGCTGGTGCCTCAACTGCAAGAGGGCCCTATACCGAAGCCTCGTCGCACGACAGTCTGTCAGTACGCACATCCCTCTGGGCTCTAGCTAGTCGTCCGAGAAAAGGCATCCTGAAAGAAACAACGTGACATGGTCAAACGATTTATACCTGGTGAGCTGACCTGGTTTGAGCTGATATGTTAAAAAAAACGTCTGGAAACACACACGCAATCAGTTTTTTCGTGCACAAAGTCGGAAATCAGTTGTCAGGGTCCTGGTGTATGGATACGTCGGCCGCCCGCACTAACACTAGACTCCCTGAACTGAAAACCACACTCGGTACTCTTAACACTATTACATCACAGAAAGAAAATATCAGAGCTATAAGTTCTGCGGTAGAACCGACCGCTCTGATACCAATTTGTCACGACTCATCCTCGGGGCCCGTGCTGTGACTACCCCAAACCCGCCTTCCATAGGCCAGAGGCTGGCGACTTGCACCAAAGGCATAAATCCTGATAACTGGGAAGGCATTTTATTTATAAAAGTTAACAAAACACCACAGAGTACAAGCGGAAGAAAAACACTATGTACAAAAGAAAGTGATGAAAAGTAAATGGGCCAGTATACAAACCCAACTGAAAGTGAAGCTACAACTGAATGAAAGTACAACAGAAAAAGGAAAACAGCTGGAAGAAGGAAGAAGCTCCTGGGTCGTCCTCCTCGGATCCTACCTAAAGGGTAGGTACAGATAGCACAGTTCCTGGATCATCCTCCACGGATCCTACCTGAAGGGTATGTACAGATAGCCTCCTCAACGCTCTCGCCCGTCAACCTCCTCTGTGTGTCGTTTTTCCGTGAAGTCCTCCTCCAGATACTGACTCGTCGTGTAGTCCACCTCCGGGTACTGACTCATCGTGTAGTCCACCTCCGGGAACCGTCCAGTCATCGAACACTCGGCCTCTGTCAGCACTGCCCGTCGTCTGCAACCAACACAATGAGGTGCGGTCATAGCCCGTACAGGGGTGAGTAAAACGATACTCAGTAGGGACCCCGAGACCCTCAAGGTCTCACTAAAACCAACAAGGATAACCACAAAGAAGATATCAACAGATAACCTCTACTTAGGTATATGCCCATACATATACCTAAGTTATCAAGTAACCCATCCCAATCATGAGGAAACACAAGGATCATGAAATCAACGGATACCCACTACGCAGGTATATGCCCATACATATACCTAAGTTATCAAGTGACCCATCTCAATCATGAGGTAAACACAAGGGTCAAAAGTCTCAGCTCAAACCAGGATTTTCATTATCAAAAACGTAACTGCTGAAGAGCCCCATCTCTGGAGTGTACAGTGGTCCTGTCATGACTCCGAGGTACTGCTCAATAACCTAAGACTGCTGAGGTACTCCTCCTGTCGAGTACCGTGGGTTTGCGGCCAACTATCGGGCGCTCCGACCGCTGAGGGTATGTCGCCAAATACCAGGCGCTCCCCCTAATAGCCTACAGAGGTACTCCTCCTGTCGAGTACCGCAGGTCTGTGGACAACTACTGGGTGCTCCGTCTGCCGTGGGTCTGTCTCCAAATATCGGGCGCTCCGTCCACTGGGCTAGTCGACTCACTCCAAGTCGAGTCGGTCAAGCAGTCGCCAGGTCTCAACCGGCTACACGGTCTCCGTACTCCGTATGCTCATCTCCGGGAGGGTCCGCTCCACGAGCTATAGGTCAATACTCCAAGTATCAAAAAGTCCCATGAAGAAGTATCTCAAAGGACCGCCTCGTCATAGGGGTCTCAACGCAATAGTCGGCGCGTCAATCGGACGCCCAGTCTGTGAGTTATTATCCTTTTCGTCCCAGGGGCCCGGTTGGTTTCGTGTACGAACCAATCCGGCCATACTCAACTATACCCCGAACACTCATAGGGTATACTCATAGGGACCGTTTCTCAACGTGATCACCAATGCCGATGACGGTTCGTCAAACGGATGTCTGGTCTGAAAGATATCAGCTTTTCCGTTCCAGGGGCCCGGTTGGATTTCGGGTACAATCAAACCCGACCACTATCCAATAGCAACCAAATCTCGGGTGAAGTATGCCAAAAGTTCTGTCTCATCAATAGGAAAACAACGAGAGAGACGACGCGTCAATCGGACGCCCGGTCTGTGAGTTATTAGCTTTCTAGTTCTAGGGGCCCAGTTGGTTTCGTTAGCGAACTAACCCGACCGCACTCCGACGACATCCAAACCTCGAGCGGAGTAAGCCAAAAGATCTGTCTCACTAAGAGAAACTCAACAAAGTCAACGGCACGTCAATCGGACGTCCAAAGCTCAAGATATGAGCATTTCCGCTCCGAGGGCCCGGTTGGTTTCGTGTATGAACCAACCCGGCCAAACTCAAAGTAATCTGAAACCTTGAGTTCGATATACCGAAACGACTGTCTCGTTCCAAGGATCTCTAGGCAACTGACGGTGTGTCGATCGGAGGTCTTTATCCCAAGATATTGGTGTTTGAACCAACTCAGTCCGAAAATAGGGGGTCTGGCCCTGGCCCGGCCCGACCCAGTACCCCCTGGGTCGGCCGAACCGGGTCGACCCGGCCCGGCCGGCGGCGCGGCCAGCGTGACCATCGTGTCACGCGAGCGTGCCCAAGGGAGGGGCTCTTCCCCTCTTAAATTAAAACGTCGGCCCCCTTTAAGGGGTCGTGCCATATGCAACCCGGGGGGTGTAACCCCCCGGCTTTTCCCCTATAACGGATGGCCAGCGCAGGGCCGGCCGTTTTCTTTCCGCGGGACCCCTTGGTCCCACGCCTTCCGGCGCTGGCGGCCGGGGTTCCGGCCGCCTCTTTTGTGTTCTCCGGTGGCTGGTTTTTCCGGCCGCCACTTCCAGGATGGCTGCAAATTCGTCCGGCGCGGCGTGACGACACAGCGTCCTTCCGGCGTGGCCCGACTCCAGTCGTGGTCACGTTCATACCCTCGACACGGAACGACGGCGTCACATTTCTTCGTCGTGGCCCGCACCGTTCGCGCCTCCTTTCTCTCAAGAGCGGTGCAACGATGCATTACCATCTTCGCTAATCAAAACCAAAGAATAGCAAAGGGGGGAGGGGTATCGGCCGTGTTTGTGCGGACCGATCCCTTCCCGTTATAACAATAGCAGTTGGCCGAAACCTAAAACTTTTAACCTTCTCAATTTTTAATTTAAATAAAAATTGTAACATGGCCATCAGATTTATCTTTCATATTCGAAGGAAAGAATCGCCAACATAAAAAGATTCAAACCCCGACAACCTCATAAATAAAAAGAAACATAACAATAATCCCAACCCGCAAACTAATCTTCGCGGATCAACATAATATTTAGTTGATCCGCATTCTTAGATTTTAAAGGGAGTAAATGAGGGTACACCAACAATCACAACTTAAATTCCCTACCTCGGATTCAAAAACGGTGTACGACAATCGAGCCGCGAAAGACGAGCGTCGCGAAGGTCGGGCATTGCGGAAAACGAACTTCGATTCCATTGTCGTCGAGGTGCGTTCGAAGAGGAAACGTCGTTGGAAGAAGACGTCGTGTTCTTCGGTGGAGATGTTCCTCGTTGAAGAACGATGTTCTTCGTCGGAGTCCGAGATGTTCTTCACGTTCCTTGTCGAGGTTGAAGAAGAAGAAGACTTCACGCTTCCCAATCCTCTCAAGGTGGAAAAAACTCTAACAATAATAAAATAAGACCAAGTCTTAATTTATTAACACAACCTAACCATTTGAATTTCAAGAGTTTGAAATTATGTAACTCACTTTATTAATTATAACAAGTTGTCAAAAATTAATGAATGTGAGTTAATGGGGAGTTAGGAATGTGAAGGGTTAAGAGGAGTTAGGGAGTTAGTGAATTTGAAAAGGTGGGGGTTCGTGTGGGCCCCACTCTTTCAATTATCCACACATGGGAAGTTGGGTGGATGTGGGCCCCACCACCAACTTCCCATGGGAGAAATTAACCACCTTGTTATGAAAAAAAATTGATTCAACAATTTTATTTACTTTTTAATTAAACCTCGAAAATTAACTTCTTCACCCGCACAAACACAACTACGGTAAAAGTCCCCTTAAGTGATTACCGGCGTTGCGAGTTCATCGGTGCCCTCAGATTTCGATTCCGAGCACCGGTTCAAAAGTTATAAATTCCCGCTCATTCGTTCACTGAACGTACCTGAGCCAAACATCAGAAATTAATTCCGGGCACACCGGGCCTCAGAATCAGGCGCCGTTAGAAACTGCGTTCTTGTAAAATTCCAAAGAAAATTAAGAAAAAAATTTCCTTGAAATTTCCGGGTCTTTACATATTCTTTATCATTATACTTGATTCTATAAAAAATTGCCATAACCATAAAAAATTCAAATTTATTTTCCAATAATTATATATGTCATGGAACTAATAATTCCACGTATATCATATAAATACATCGTCATCACAAAATATTAACTATTCTTAGAAAGAATAAGTGGGTCCATTTTTGTAAAAGTATACAAAAATTCAATAGGTTGTCACTAATTAATAATGTATTATTTTGGTAATTATATAAATAATTGATCAAAACCTAGCCTCGCAATAACTACTAAACACATGCATATAATATATCATGATTTGAATGCAACACATGGTATAATAATTGTGCATGAATAATTATCCATCTAATCATAGATCTAGACCAATTATTTTTATTCTAAAAGCATGATTTATTTAAAAATCACAAAGCATGGATAATTTAATCAAACTTTACTATCATCGAAATAGTTCAATACGTTATAAATTTAAATAAAAATAATGTAATTTAATTTAAGTGAAAACATTTAATTTGAAAGCACGGTACAAACAACTGATATATGAAATTACAACCACCACTCATGGGAGGTTCTAATTTAATGATCCATATCTATTACCTTTATTATTATTACATTCTTATATAACAAAAAATTATATTATTTTAACTGTATTACTTTTTTTATTAATGTCTTATCATTCATTAAATTTTTCACTTAATTTATAAATATTCCTTATTCATCCTTTATAATTAATAAAAAAAATTAATAATAAATCATGTAGTAAATTTAATTCAAAACATTTAAAACATATCATGTTTAACATAGCATGAATAATAAGCTCATAAGTTAGCATGATTTCATAATAATTTTTTGTGGTGTTCATTAATAATTTTTTTGTACATCATTTCTAAATTTAAATCATCCATCATAAATTTCTATTTATATAAAATATTTTATATAAATTCATTACATTTTTTATTTAATTAATACAATCTAAGTTATAAGAATTAAAAACACATAACACGCTCTTATATTAATAAAATTCATACTTAAAAATCTCATTTAGTTTTAATCAATTTAAAATAACACCAGGAATAACATTTATTATTATAGAATGTTAAAATATAAAGTATGTTATTGAAATATTTATTTTAAAAATAAAATATTAACCATCGATGGATTTTTTTTAATTAATAAAAATATCTTATAAAATTATTTATTTGAAATTATGATCTTATAGACATGATTCTTCATTAATGAAAACACCTTAACATGCAACTTATATTAGTCATATACAATATTTTCAGTACCAAACATGTTCATATTTGTTTATTAATCAACATTTAATACCCCTCTATGTTATTCTATATTTTATTTTAAAATAACACAATGTTTGATAGTGTATACTACATGCGTCTCCAAGATTAAACTTATAGTGAAATAAAAATAATTAACTTTGACGGTTATAACCTAGATATTGGGTTGGTTGCCCTGAATTGGTTAAAGAAAATTATGAAATATTTTTGGAAAGGATTTACTAAATAAAGAAATTAATATAATTAGTAAATTGAACATTAATTTAATTTTTTTACATATAAAATAATAAAAAATATTTATTTCTTGGTTTAAAAATTAATCTCTTCTAAAAATGGTTTTTATGTGTTTTATACATGATTAATTATAATTAATTTTAGTCAACATTCAGAAATATTTTTCTAGGACATGAAAATAATTTTTAAAATCGTCACATCAGAATTATCAAATGGTGATTTTTTGTAATATTCCTAAAAAGATTTATTTTTTAGTGAATAGTGAAATGTACTGATTATATGGAAAACTGTCATTTATTTTCTTTTAATTAAAAAATTTAATTGTCAAATATATTTTATTGGAATTAAAATAATACTTTTTTTATGAAAAAAGTCCAATTAATCCCATGACAATCAATATTATACTTGGTGTTGGTGAGAGATAATTTTTATGTTTAAAAGGGGTATTTTTCTAAAAAAAATTATCTATTTTTTATACATAAATTTAATTTAATTTCTTCAAATTCTAGGAATTTAATCATAAAAATTTAATTTTATATTTATAAATAAGAGGCTCAAGTTTGGTAAAACGTTTAATTTCATTTTTATTCATATTGAATAGTAACAATGGGAAACTATTATCACCATTGTAATGGGTAGAATGGGTTGATAAAGGATAAAACTATGGGACAAGGTCTAAAAATAAATTGCACACATGAATTAGTTTTATTGGATCAGTATAATTCTAAAAAATCATCTTAAATGCATAAATATTTCACTTTTTTCTACTTTACTTGGATTAAAACCCTTTTATTATTTTAACTTAGGGATAATGGCAAAAATTCAATTTCTATCACTGTTTTTTTGTCGTAAAATGTATATGGATAAATATGAAATATGAATCAACATAGATTATATGATTAGTATTTATTTTACTATATTAATTATAGTAATTTGTTTTTAATATTTACTGACGGTATAATTACCTTCAACACTTACGAAACTCCAATGTAGTGTTTATAAATGACTAGAAAATCAAATATATAATTTTAAAAACATTAAAGGTAATAAGTTTTTGGATAAATTTTGTTGTTGAATAAAATTAAGGGATAATAATAAATTATTATTTATGGATAATTTATTTATATTCAATTTTAATTATGGTATTAATTCCTTTAATATCAAGATAAGTGAATAGTATCGAAAGTGACCTTAAATGGCATTTAATGTTTAAAAATGATTTTTAGATAATTATAAAAATATAAAAAACCTATATAGATTATTTTTTATAGTAAATGTAAAATTTCATTCATTATTCATATTTTTTCAACTTATTTTTTAAAATTATCTTTCAAGACTCTTAAGGAGTAAAATAGTTTACAATAGTTAAGGTTAAATATGGTAAACGAGCATCTTGAACCAAAATATAATGTTTAAAACATAACCTAAACCTGTATAAAATTTATTTTTTTATCATACATAAACCATAAACGTATTATAAAATAAAATTAGTTGGTTTGTATATATTTTACAAGATTTGGCCACGTGTTATATTTTAATATTTCATGTATTTACATGTTTTCCACCCACTATAGTTATAAAATTGAACACCCCTTCCACTCTTATTTACAAACATTATTCTTGTTAAATAGACCAATCCTAATAAATTAAATTATTTTATTAAATTTCTACATCCTAGATCTGTTTTTTTTTGTTTCCCTACTTCCATCCTAACAAAGATTACGGTGTATGCCAAAGGAGTATTCCAAATAAGATATATAACTCTTTAATGAGTTCTCTCATTTTCATTATTCTTATAAATCATTCAATTATATTCTAAACATGAAGATATAAAAACATAATTGTCTTAAATAAACTAATTTTTTATTATATTTTTGTAAAATATCTTATTCATATTGTAACGCCCCGACCCCAGCTACCCAGAGTCGGTGCATTACTTCATAACATTGGCATGATCACAAGAAAGATCAAATCCCGAAAGACCGATTGGTTTAGTAGCCTTGGAAACACTAGATATAATCATAAAGTTTTACATTACATTTCAAAGTGAAAAACTACTACAACAACAAAGTCTTCATATCCACACTATTAACCCCTCATAATATCCCTGCAAGTCATTCATAATTTACTTCTTCACTACCTGGGAAAAATAAAACATAGAAAAGGGGTGAGATCAAATGCCCAGTAAGGATAACAATATAGAGGAACATTCAAAATAATCATAAACATTTAAGGCAATGAATTACTAAAACAAAAGCCTTTTAAAATTGAACTTCAACATAGTATGGCAAAAGTAAAATGAAATAATGCCATTTACTTATTCACATGGATATTCTACTAATCGAATAATCACATGAAATATCTATAACCACTTTCATAATGTTGGAATGCATAATGTCAAACGTTAATTTCATTGTCTAGGCCTCATCCCAAGACCTAGGGGTTACTTCTAACCGGAACCCAACCCGGAGTGCCTCTAATAACCGGACACCAACCCGGAGTGCCTCTAATAACCGGACACCAACCCGGAGTGCCTCTAATAACCGGACACCAACCCGGAGGGCATACTTTTACCAGTCCCTAACCTGGAGGGCTTACTTTAACCAGTCCCCAACCTGGAGGGCTTACTTTTACCAGTCCCCAACCTGGAGGGCTTACTTTTACCGGTCCCCAACCCGGAACATACTTGTTTAGCACATTCATCTGAAGAAAAGTTTGAAATATAACATAAACATTCGGATTAAAACTAGCATACGAAATGTCAATAGTTTCACCATAAACTATGAATGGTATAAAATAGCACATCCACAGTCAAACATATCACAAAACCTTCAATACAATATAGAAGTTTTGTATTATAATAAATCAACTTCAAATAAGCGTAAAATCCATTAAAGGATGTTGACATAGATGAAATCAAAACACTTTTTAGAGAAATATCTCTTTCTATTTTTGAAATCATTTAAGAGCCATATAAAATAAAACATTTTCTTGAAAATATTCTTGTAAGCTTGTAAGGAAAGCTTTGACGATTTTATAACGGCGGAAAATAACCGCACCCGCCGTATAAGTAAAAAAAACATTCTTATCTCAATTCTGTCGAAAAGGTTAAAAAGGACCTTGTTTTGAAAACGACGGAAAGATTCCTTTATAAACCTCTTATAAAAAGTCAAACAAGGGTATAAATGACTTTAACCCATATTCTTGTAAATAGTAAAATTGTTTTGAAATACATTTCGAAGAAACATGGATGTGGATGATAAAGAGATCCCAGTAGATTATTACGTATAATACAACCTTGGATAATGAAGAGATTGTGAAATAACCCTTACCTTGTACTTTTCCTTTGTTGGGGTAGGTTAACCTCCTGTATAATGGTGAAATAATTGTTATTAAATTATACAAGAATCATATACATTAATATGATATCATATATGATCTTTTAACATTGCTTTATTAATAATACCTTAGTATTATCGTCGTTTCGGGTGATAATCGATTCGTTCTTCTTAAAATGTTTGGTTACGTAAGACATGTTTGTAATGGATAGATTATATCTTATTCATAATCAGAATGATATTAACATTATTTTTAACCCTAAAATGAGAATAATACTTGAATGGATATGATGGATAATGAATCTTATCGCGTTCATGGAGACGGTAGTCCGTACGTACGCACGAACGCTACTTCTATTTAATTTTTATTTTAAAATAATCAAATCCAAATGATACATAGGTATATTACTATTCCAGTATAATATAATATTTTATATATGTTACTTAAGTTCATTAACACCATCCTTTATACGTTCCATGTGTGGTATGAACGAGTCATATCATTTTAAGGGGGCGGTAGTCCGCACTTCCTCAAATGAAATTATCGTATGTATATACAACATGAAACGAATAATGGTATGAAATAAAATGGAATTACAGAAGATTATATATAAAATATATATCATTAATATCATATTTAATTACAGTTCCATCATAATGGCCACCATGAGAGGTGGTAAGATGTATTTGAACAATCATCGTTTCGTGAGGCGTTAGTTTGCCATCCACAGAAACATTATGTTCATCATCCATTAGATGGAGTTGTGTGTATGTGTAGTTTGAATCCTTCTTATAACAACATCCTAGTATATTGTGGATACTGGTGTTGTTACAAAAGAAAGGAAATAAAAAGAGTTTGGGGGTTGGAGAAGCAAAATAAATGAAAATAATTTAAGAGAAATCGTTACCTTTAATCTAGGTAACTCACTTTGGTTGGAACCAAAGGACTTCTTGAAATGATTTCTGCCTAAGGGGAAGCTTCAAGGAGGAGGAGAGGGATTTGGGGAGCTTAGTTGGGCAGAGTTTGGACGAGCCAAGTGGCTTGAGAGGTGTGAGGAAAAGAGAAGGAGGAGTGCCCTTTTATAAGAGGGGTGAGGGGCACTTTTGGAAAAGCTAGAAATATTAATTTATAATAAATTCATATTCGGTTTCCAAAGGCTCAAAAGTTGACTATTCAAAGGATGAGGTGGGAATAGGTCGAAAACAACTCATCCAATAGAATTTAGACAGGTTTGGGTACTTATATTAACCTTATCTTTAAGTATTAACTCTAAGTTAATTAGTTTCACTTTTACAATGTCTCTTTGTATTTTTATATAATATGGTTAATAAACTTACTATATACATCCAAGCGACCCCCAAGTGGTCCATTAATGATTAACCTATTATAATATAAGTCTCTTGGCCGAAACTTAGATTTTTATGAATTTAATATCAATTAATAATATAATATTTGTTTTAAGAACTCTTTTATGTCAATTTTGACACTATTCAATAGTTGATTTTTGTGAAACTCATAACAGATTGATTACTTCGAAAAAGGTCAATTAAATCAATCCTAATATATCATAATATCCTAGAAAATTAGTTTAATTCATTAAAAGTTTCATATTATATTTATTTGGGTATTTATAATATCAATTATGTTAATTTTTTACTATTTTAGTAATTACTGCATCATCATTGTGTCATAAATAAAATAAATTATTTAATGTCTAAAAATTATAAATAAAACATCATTATGTAGGAAATCTTTTTATCTTTCTAATGAATATTTATAATCTAAAATACAACATGTATAACCCTATGTAAAAATTGTTCTTCAAAAATATGTAAGCTTGTGCCATTTTTATTTTTATTTTAACTTTATTAATATAATGTGTCCCTACCACATACAAGTGGCTCCAAGGGGTCCCCAAATTGACCCAAGGATGTCCATGGTCGGGTATGTGTCCACCAATAAGGTTAGGACACGTTTTAGGGTAATTTATTATTATTATAATATTATTTTTTTAACCCTTATTTACCGGATTTACCCTTTAACCATGGTAAATAAAATATTTACCGCAGTAATTATTCAAAATGTCTAAAAATAAAAGTTACCTATTTACACAATTTGAACATACTGATTCCAAATATGGAATCAATTTTTCTAAATTCAAAACACAGAAGTGGCAGAAATTAATTTAAAATTAATTCCCGTTGTCAAAACAAAAAGCGTGTTTTTAAGAGATAATAACTATCAAAAGATTGACACTTGTTTATGTTCGGTTTAATTGTAAAATTATGTCTAATGACCAACATTATATTAAATTGTAAAAATATATTCTAAATATACTTTAAAACCACTCAAATTCATAATTTATCACTATTAATTATTTTGATTAAAAAAGTTGTTTTTAATTAAAATTTAGTAATTTTCACTATTCATCAAAATATGAAAGTTATCCGAAAAGTACCAAAATTTCACCTTAGGCTAAATTCGATATTCCGAATCCAAAAATGAAGTCCATTTTGAAATATAAAATATATATTATTTCAAAAAATAGGTATTACTATTTATAACGGCTAGTTTGATTGGTTATGGTGTGTTAGAACTCGGTGTTGCGTACAACACACGCTATCACATTATTCAAAGGGAAACGTACCGTGGAAGCTTGGGGTGTTTCATTTTAAATTTTTGATGTCCCCATTTAGTCAAAAAGTTTAAAATATTGTATTTAAAAAGGTTTCACTATTAGAAGTTGATAAAAGTGAAATACTGAAAATGAATCTGTTCTTGCATTATGACTAAGAAACTCATAATAGGGATTCTAAAATTATAAGGATTATATAAAGTCCAAAATGTAGTTAATACTATTCATGACCTCTTTTAATGGTGTGATTGAACTCGGTGTTGCGTGTAGTGAAAGTTATTGAATTATTTTTAAGAAGTAACACACTATAAAATCTTGGGGTGTTACATTCTCCCCTCCTTCAATAAATTGCGTCCTCGCAATTTGAAATTGTTCTTCAAAAATAAAAGGTTGAAAGTAGAAAATATATTTGTGGGAAAACCCACATCGGAAATTGGGTTACTAAAATTTAGTCTTAATATGAGGAAAAGAGAAATTAAAGGGTCACCACCAAATTATGATCTCGATTAGGAGAACATTGGTGGCAATTAGAGACATATGATTGGAGGAAAAACGTAAATATTTATAGGTAGTGATTGAGGTCATCAATCACAAACAAGTATAAAATTGAGGTCCTTAAACTCATCAATCCATGATGATTTGAAGTACCATCGGTTCAACAAAATATATGGTATTGGGACAACACATTTTTGACATTTCAAAATATCTTAGTTGAAATCCCACATCGAAAAATGAATTAATGAGGCCTCTATTTAAAATAAAGAGTGGAAAGTATGAAGATTACCGAAAATAACACATACTAGGGTTCCATGTAGGAAAATATGGATATGGAAGAGAAATCTAACCATCAATTATCTGATGGAGAGTGGTAGAGAACATGGCTATGAAAAGGCCAACAATCCCAAAGCCATAAATTTGTGATGATTTAAGGTACCATCTAGGACAACATTTTTGTTCTAAGTTTCTATTATTAATGTTGAGGAATTTATTTATGAGATTGGATAAGATAATAAGGAGATATACTTACTTTATAATTATAATTTTACCCATTAATAAATTTCTACCACAAACTCATCTTTCATTCTAAAAGATAATAGAACGTAATTTTTTTTTTCTATTTATACTATTCGTACAGGGTTCCAAAATAAATGAATTATAATTCATCTACCAGATCTTTTAAAAAAAACTACATTATTTAATTCAGGACATCTCGTGGGATAGTGGTAGGTGATACACCCTTGTCGCCCTTCGGTTGCGGGTTCAAGTCTCGCAGCCTTGCCGGACGCGACGGGTTGCCGCCCGACCTCTGGGTTGTCCTTTTATGGCAATCCAAAATAATCCAAACTAGAACTATCCAAAATACTTCTGTCTAAACTCACAGTCCAACATTTATAAGGAAGGTAAACATAATATAGATCCTTTTTACCCCGTAATAGAATATGAATACCTTCATCATGTATTACCATATTCCTTATTGATTACATTCATGCTCCCTTATTCCATATAGAATGCTGGATATACTTCATTAATCCAAAAATGTTTTAAACCCCAACAATGATGGAATATACAAATCATTAATCAGTTCCAAGGTAGTCAAGAATATCCAATATAATTTATCCAAAACAATCACATATTATTCCAAAATCACTACCTCAGTATCAGAACTATATTATGATTTATCATTCTCTCAACCATATATTTTCCAAAAATTTATCCTGCTATTGAGTCACTTTTCTTTGTTCCACACAATCTCAAGTCCTTAATGAAATAGTACTGCAGTACAATCCTTATATACTCCATGATTATTGTAACAAGTACATTGTTGATACAACACTCAATTGACATAATCAACATAAGAACTCTAATCATCCCTCTTCATCTGTGGTAGTATCATAACATGATTATTATCCAATAACATCATTTGCGGCATAGTCTGATGACTGGGACATAGGTTCGTGTAGTGTCCAAACTCCTTGCAAATGAAGCATTGTACATTTGAAACCATTTTCTTACCCTTGCAGTCACGTACTTTGTGCCCTTTTCCTCCACACTTATAACAAACTCCCATTCCTTTAAGGCAAGTTCCAGGGTGTTTCTTTCCACAGTTACCACATATGGGAAAATTCTTCTTTTCCCTCTTACTTTTATCCATCTTTCTCTCTTCCATCCTTTTCTTCTCTTGCTTCCCTTCAAAGCCATAGGACTCAGTAAACTCTTTACTTATCTTATCAACACATGATATTATTTCTTCATATGATGATAATACATGGGAGACTATTTCTCTTATAAATTCTAGCTTAAGACCATGAAAGATAAGATCCTTCCTTCTCTTTGGATCATGTGCATTTATGGAGTTCTCATTCCTTCTACTGAGCGCCATTTCTAAACAATGGCATACACTAGATCTGTTTATGAATCAAAATACATAATCCCATACTTATAAAACACTTAACATAAATTGAACTATTTATGGATATAATCCATAATCATAAGAATGTTTTCTTTGAGGAAGTATATACTCATAATCCCTTCAAAATGATTTGTAAAGAAAATGAGAGTTATCCTAAGGATATCCCCCGGGAGTGTCGTAACCAAGAGTGCAGCAAGGCCCGTTGTCGTGCACCAGTTCTCGTTCGAGTCTAGCTCAAAGCGGTGTTTTCGAGTTTTACCCCTAGGTACATCTGTGCCAGAGCCGCCTCTACCTGCTCGTATCCAGACAGGGATGTATTGCTCGGAAAACTCACAAAATCTCTACAATACCAAAATTCTAGGAAGTTCTTCTATACTAATCCTCAAAGTTCATCTTAGGTCTACGTGCTCTAATCAGAGTTTATCTAAATCTAGCTTCCAAGGTTTGTACTAAACTTCCTCTGATACCAACTGTAACGCCCCGACCCCAGCTACCCAGAGTCGGTGCATTACTTCATAACATTGGCATGATCACAAGAAAGATCAAATCCCGAAAGACCGATTGGTTTAGTAGCCTTGGAAACACTAGATATAATCATAAAGTTTTACATTACATTTCAAAGTGAAAAACTACTACAACAACAAAGTCTTCATATCCACACTATTAACCCCTCATAATATCCCTGCAAGTCATTCATAATTTACTTCTTCACTACCTGGGAAAAATAAAACATAGAAAAGGGGTGAGCTCAAATGCCCAGTAAGGATAACAATATAGCGGAACATTCAAAATAATCATAAACATTTAAGGCAATGAATTACTAAAACAAAAGCCTTTTAAAATTGAACTTCAACATAGTATGGCAAAAGTAAAATGAAATAATGCCATTTACTTATTCAAATGGATATTCTACTAATCGAATAATCACATGCAATATCTATAACCACTTTCATAATGTTGGAATGTATAATGTCAAACGTTAATTTCATTGTCTAGGCCTCATCCCAAGACCTAGGGGTTACTTCTAACCGGAACCCAACCCGGAGTGCCTCTAATAACCGGACACCAACCCGGAGTGCCTCTAATAACCGGACACCAACCCGGAGTGCCTCTAATAACCGGACACCAACCCGGAGGGCATACTTTTACCAGTCCCTAACCTGGAGGGCTTACTTTAACCAGTCCCCAATCTGGAGGGCTTACTTTTACCAGTCCCCAACCTGGAGGGCTTACTTTTACCGGTCCCCAACCCGGAACATACTTTTTTAGCACATTCATCTGAAGAAAAGTTTGAAATATAACATAAACATTCGGATTAAAACTAGCATACGAAATGTCAATAGTTTCACCATAAACTATGAATGGTATAAAATAGCACATCCACAGTCAAACATATCACAAAACCTTCAATACAATATAGAAGTTTTGTATTATAATAAATCAACTTCAAATAAGCGTAAAATCCATTAAAGGATGTTGACATAGATGAAATCAAAACACTTTTTAGAGAAATATCTCTTTCTATTTTTGAAATCATTTAAGAGCCATATAAAATAAAACATTTTCTTGAAAATATTCTTGTAAGCTTGTAAGGAAAGCTTTGACGATTTTATAACGGCGGAAAATAACCGCACCCACCGTATAAGTAAAAAAAACATTCTTATCTCAATTCTGTCGAAAAGGTTAAAAAGGACCTTGTTTTGAAAACGACGGAAAGATTCCTTTATAAACCTCTTATAAAAAGTCAAACAAGGGTATAAATGACTTTAACCCATATTCTTGTAAATAGTAAAAATGTTTTGAAATACATTTCGAAGAAACATGGATGTGGATGATAAAGAGATCCCAGTAGATTATTACGTATAATACAACCTCGGATAATGAAGAGATTGTGAAATAACCCTTACCTTGTACTTTTCCTTTGTTGGGGTAGGTTAACCTCCTGTATAATGGTGAAATAATTGTTATTAAATTATACAAGAATCATATACATTAATATGATATCATATATGATCTTTTAACATTGCTTTATTAATAATACCTTAGTATTATCGTCGTTTCGGGTGATAATCGATTCGTTCTTCTTAAAATGTTTGGTTACGTAAGACATGTTTGTAATGGATAGATTATATCTTATTCATAATCAGAATGATATTAACATTATTTTTAACCCTAAAATGAGAATAATACTTGAATGGATATGATGGATAATGAATCTTATCGCGTTCATGGAGACGGTAGTCCGTACGTACGCACGAACACTACTTCTATTTAATTTTTATTTTAAAAGAATCAAATCCAAATGATACATAGGTATATTACTATTCCAGTATAATATAATATTTTATATATGTTACTTAAGTTCATTAACACCATCCTTTATACGTTCCATGTGTGGTATGAACGAGTCATATCATTTTAAGGGGGCGGTAGTCCGCACTTCCTCAAATGAAATTATCGTATGTATATACAACATGAAACGAATAATGGTATGAAATAAAATGGAATTACAGAAGATTATATATAAAATATATATCATTAATATCATATTTAATTACAGTGCCATCATAATGGCCACCATGAGAGGTGGTAAGATGTATTTGAACAATCATCGTTTCGTGAGGCGTTAGTTTGCCATCCACAGAAACATTATGTTCATCATCCATTAGATGGAGTTGTGTGTATGTGTAGTTTGAATCCTTCTTATAACAACATCCTAGTATATTTTGGATACTGGTGTTGTTACAAAAGAAAGGAAATAAAAAGAGTTTGGGGGTTGGAGAAGCAAAATAAATGAAAATAATTTAAGAGAAATCGTTACCTTTAATCTAGGTAACTCACTTTGGTTGGAACCAAAGGACTTCTTGAAATGCTTTCTTCCTAAGGGGAAGCTTCAAGGAGGAGGAGAGGGATTTGGGGAGCTTATTTGGGCAGAGTTTGGACGAGCCAAGTGGCTTGAGAGGTGTGAGGAAAAGAGAAGGAGGAGTGCCCTTTTATAAGAGGGGTGAGGGGCACTTTTGGAAAAGCTAGAAATATTAATTTATAATAAATTCATATTCGGTTTCCAAAGGCTCCAAAGTTGACTATTCAAAGGATGAGGTGGGTATAGGTCGAAAACAACTCATCCAATAGAATTTAGATAGGTTTGGGTACTTATATTAACCTTATCTTTAAGTATTAACTCTAAGTTAATTAGTTTCACTTTTACAATGTCTCTTTGTATTTTTATATAATATGGTTAATAAACTTACTATATACATCCAAGCGACCCCCAAGTGGTCCATTAATGATTAACCTATCATAATATAAGTCTCTTCGCCGAACCTTAGATTTTTAGGAATTTAATATCAATTAATAATATAATATTTGTTTTAAGAACTCTTTTATGTCAATTTTGACACTATTCAATAGTTGATTTTTGTGAAACTCATAACAGATTGATTACTTCGAACAAAGTCAATTAAATCAATACTAATATATCATAATATCCTAGAAAATTATTTTAATTCATTAAAAGTTTCATATTATATTTATTTGGGTATTTATAATATCAATTATGTTAATTTTTTACTATTTTAGTAATTACTGCATCATCATTGTGTCATAAATAAAATAAATTATTTAATGTCTAAAAATTATAAATAAAACATCATTATGTAGGAAATATTTTTAGCTTTCTAATGAATATTTATAATCTAAAATCCAACATGTATAACCCTATGTAAAAATTGTTCTTCTAAAAGATGTAAGCTTGTGCCATTTTTATTTTTATTTTAACTTTATTAATATAATGTGTCCCTACCACATACAAGTGGCTCCAAGGGGTCCCCAAATTGACCCAAGGATGCCCATGGTCGGGTATGTGTCCACCAATAAGGTTAGGACACGTTTTAGGGTAATTTTGTATTATTATAATATTATGTTTTTAACCCTTATTTACCGGATTTACCCTTTAACCATGGTAAATAAAATATTTACCGCAGTAATTATTCAAAATGTCTAAAAATAAAAGTTACCTATTTACACAATTTGAACATACTGATTCCAAATATGGAATCCATTTTTCTAAATTCAAAACACAGAAGTGGCAGAAATTAATTTAAAATTAATTCCCACTGTCAAAACAAAAAGCGTGTTTTTAAGAGATAATAACTATCAAAAGATTGACACTTGTTTATGTTCGGTTTAATTGTAAAATTATGTCCAATGACCAACATTATATTAAATTGTAAAAATATATTCTAAATATACTTTAAAACCACTCAAATTCATAATTTATCACTATTAATTATTTTGATTAAAAAAGTTGTTTTTAATTAAAATTTAGTAATTTTCACTATTCATCAAAATATGAAAGTTATCCGAAAAGTACCAAAATTTCACCTTAGGCTAAATTCGATATTCCGAATCCAAAAATGAAGTCCATTTTGAAATATAAAATATATATGATTTCAAAAAGTAGGTATTACTATTTATAACGGCTAGTTTGATTGGTTATGGTGTGTTAGAACTCGGTGTTCCGTACAACACACGCTATCACATTATTCAAAGGGAAACGTACCGTGGAAGCTTGGGGTGTTTCATTTTAAATTTTTGATGTCCCCATTTAGTCAAAAAGTTTAAAATATTGTATTTAAAAAGGTTTCACTATTAGAAGTTGATAAAAGTGAAATTCTGAAAATGAATCTGTTCTTGCATTATGACTAAGAAACTCATAATAGGGATTCTAAAATTATAAGGATTATATAAAGTCCAAAATGTAGTTAATACTATTCATGACCTCTTTTAATGGTGTGATTGAACTCGGTGTTGCGTGTAGTGCAAGTTATTGAATTATTTTTAAGAAGTAACACACTATAAAATCTTGGGGTGTTACACATATCCTCTTCCATCTAATGGAAAATGATAATAAGGCATGTATGTATGTGCGGACTGCCACCTCTATGAAGCAATGTGATTCATTTTTCATTAATGATTTAAATGGATGGTCATAAGGATATATTAAATAAATATATATTGTATATGTGATATAATAATTATTATTTAAAATTGAATTATTGTTTACATTTCATTCATTCCATACTTCGAAAAGTGGAAATTTCATTCATATGTTTGTTCAGAATAGCATCTCCATGAAGTAATTTTTATTCATTTTTCTTCACCACCTTATAATGAAATTCATAAAATCATAAATAATTAATAAATAATAAAATTATGAAATTGATGATATTATATAGAAAATCATACCAAGACAATTGTTTAGTGACCAAAACCTTTATAGAAAAACATGCATGGTAATCTAACCTGTTTTCACATGAATGATAATTTTAATGAATAATTACTAATTAATGGGGGATGAGATGTTATAAGTGAACCATATATGGTATGATAAGTGTGAATGAATTTATATTATACATATATAGTATATTAAATTTTATTATATCAGATAATTAGAGCTCATACGAAGTAAGTCGAACTTCTGTTAAGGGTAATTTCATCTCGTTTCTACTTCACTTATACATGTTTTACATTTTGCACTTAATTTAATTTACATGGTGTATATACCAACCATTTTATAAATTGTATCATAAATTAAAATTTATTAATGTTATTATATTTTTATATTCTTATTTTCTATTTTAATGGGATTTTGGATCAAAAGTTACCAATATAGAAAGCTTTTATTTTACAATCTCATTTTTAATAATTATTCTCTATGTTTACATTCTTATTGAATTAAAATTATGATCTATTCTCCTAAAAAATAATATACTTTCCTAAATTCTGGTAATTTATATGGATTCAATGTTTTTAGACAATTTTTCCTCTCTTTGGTATTTAAAATGATCTGTGAAATGTTTTGACGAAAAGTTGCCCTTATTTCCTCTTTGGTCAATGAACTTTTTCTTCTATGTTCATGTTATATAAAATGATTTAATGAATTATCTTTTTTATGATCACATGATTATTTAAATTCATTTTCAACCATATTTTAATTTATTTTATATGTTTTAAAAGTAATATAATTTTATTTTCTTAAATAAGTTACTTGTTAACTTTTTACTACAAGTTTTAAAGATATCTTTATTTTTAAAATTTACAAAATGAATGGTTTCTCCAAACATCATGATTATTCTATTTTTTAATTAAATTATATGTTCAGAGGGTTATTTTCTATGAAATTATTTTTCTCAATATTTTAGGAATTTTTAATTAAAAAATTATCAAATATAAAGTATTATTATATTCATTAAGTAATGAAACGAATTTTGTAAATGATTTATAACATTTTTTTAATAAAAAAAGTTAAAAAAAAATATTTATTGAATTTTAATTTTCAATCTTTATTTCATTTTTTCACTATAATTTTCAAAATAATTTCCTTTATTACCAAACATAATTTGTGATGAATTTTTTTTTCTTCTATCATCTTTTACTAATTTTTGGATTATACCTTATTTTGAGATAATTCACTTTCATGTAATAATGTTCTCTATCACTCAACAATATTCATTACACATTACTTTTATCCTTTTTACTCATATTTTGAATATCATGGATGTATTAGTTATCATTTATATAACTTTGATATTTTATTAACTATATACTATTTTGATATAACATATTAGTTTAATAAATCTAATTATGAAATTTATTTCATTTAATAAGGAAATATTTTTTTTTGTGTATTCTCGATTTGATATCATTGTTTATTGATTGATAAGACATTTTGGTTATTTATTATTGTTTTTATTCAATACATGAGGAATTTAGTAGAAATATTTATGTAATGATAGGGAAATTTATAGATATCTTATCTATGTATTAACTGGTCTCATGAGACAAAAAATTGGAATTATGTATCGGTTGAGGTTATAAGATCATGTCGTAATAGTTGGGTTTTTGGAGTATGTGTTTCCTATTTATATAGTATGTCTTAGTTGAGTGGCCTTAAAAATATTCAATATGTCTTGGATTATAGGCCTTGAATATAATATCATACATATTTGAAATTATGCATTTCTTTCATTGAAAATTTAGTTATTATTATATATGTGATTGTTTTGTTGAAAATAGCACTGGATATATTTTAGGAATTGTTTGTTGATTATATGGAATGTTTTTTATTTATTCACCCATATATATTATTTATTCCTTATTAACAAATGATATATTCCACTTCATATGACTTTTAATGGTCATTTGATCTCACCCTTTATTTTTTTCGTTTTCCCATGGTATGAAGGAGGAATCCTTGAATGATCTTCAGGGATGATATAAATTTTTCCAATCTATGATTTATTTTTTCCAATATGATACAGAAATCATGTATGTTTTCTCAAAATACAAGTAAACTAATTCATCCATCATGGTAAGATAACTTGTATCTTGTAGCAATGTGATATGTCATCACCAACTATGGGTAACTAGAGTTGGGGATGTTATAGTTGGTTTCTAAGAAATTTTAGTGATACCCTTAGGAACTATATTTTAGAAGAACACATCTAACTCATTAATTAAGAAACTCCATTAAAATATTTGATAACTTTTACCTTAATAGTTATTTTTATTCAACAGATACATATTCATGATTATTTTTAGCTAGCTAAAGTTTTAATACTATTTATAGATGGTTCCTATAGGAATGAATGGAATCATACCCTATGGTCAATGTAGGGATTATCCTGAGTAACTTGTCGATATATAGGGTGTTGGATCTGAGCAGATGATAGACATATTTTGGAAACTAACTTAGGTTATGATTAATATCCTATCATATATTTAGCAACTAAACAAGAGATAAACTAGAGTTAAGGATACTATAATTTTGAATTACTAGATATCTAATTTTATAAAGAACAATATGAACCAACTTGAACATAATAATGAACAAAATAAGATAAAATGGATTTTCACGGTAGTTTAGGTGATAAAGACCATGGAATGATAATGATCATACATTCAATGTGTTCCGAATTTGGGAAGATGTGACTAAGTAAATTCTGAAACTGGATTAGAGTTTATTACAAGTGTGGAGTAAAATAATACCATGCTACTAGTTAAAAAGGAATGAAAGAATCTATTAATATCTAATTATTTAACTATAAAAAGATTGGTCATTTTGAAAATCAATTCCATGAGCATCAAGGAAGGCCATAAATTGTTTTTTTGTGATATTTATTGATGATATGTTGAGACAATATAATAATTAATAAGAACATGAGAATAAATTAAGAATAATTCATGATGCTTTTAGTGGAAAATTGGTTATATGATAAATTAATTAAGTGTGAATAATGATTTTGGGATGTTTCTTTTCTTCACAAGATTATCTCCATTGATGGAATATCAGTTGATCATTTTAAGAAAAATGTAAATCAAATAATATCCCTCATAGATGATTATAACATTTAAATATTTTAATTATGGATAATTTTGGTTAAATTGGAGGAAATATTATTATTATTATTTTGTATTGATCAATGGTAGTTTGGTATGAGTATTAGGAGAAAATATCGAATAGTTTTTCTAATAATATTCTATTTTCTTGAAAATTTATAAAATGTAATGTTTGAAATATGTTTTGAATGGTATTAATCACCCTGAAAATTGATTTCTATGAAAATGTGATATTTTTAGACATATTTATTGAATAATTTATAAATGGCCTTTATTGAATTAATGTGATATGACAAGGTAATATTTGGTGAAGTTTAATGATTTTTTGTGAACTTTTTTATGGAAATTTATATTTTGGAATAAGTAATTTGGGCATATAAATATTTGAGTGATAAAGGTTTTTTTGCGATAATATGAAGAATAAGTGATCGAACCAGTATAAATTTGTCATTAAAATTTAATCAATCATTTTTAAGGTGTTTTAAATTAATAATTTATTATTATTATGATTTTGGATATTAATTTTTATACAGGTTCATTCATATGGGTTACTATATTAGATTTTTTAAAAAATTATTATTTTAGATAGGTGGAATATATTTTCATAATTTTTGTGGAACTTATGGTTGATTAAAAGTTTATTCTACTACATCAGACATGAAAAATTAATCATGATCTTAATGGTGCACATATATAGGTGAAACCATGATGATAGAATGTAAATAAATCTGTTAAGTTACTTTAATCATATTTTAAATCCTAATAGTAAAGGTATTTATCAAACTAAATTTAAATGAAGATAAATGTATAGACTATTATATACAAATTAACACTTATCTACTAATGAAAATTTTCAAAAACATATTTTAAAAGTATGAGTATTATATATTGTCATTAATAATATGTTTGTTTATATTTTATTTTAATGGAAAACTATGTTCAATAGTATTCACCACAAGAAAACCCAAGTATAAACCAACCGTGAAATATTATTAATTAAATGTGGCTATTATAACATAATAATTGGGGTGGAGGGTCTGAATATGAATAAAAAAATTATGAAATAAATATTCAAAGTATTCCCTTAATAAAAATAATGAATTCAAACAATAAATATAAGAGTCATCTATTTTTTTTCTAATAAAATATTAAGAATAAATTCATTTTATTCCATATAAACACTTCTCTTGTAAAAAATATTTTTAGGCATTCTATACATGGGTAATTAGAATTAATTTATGAAATTTTTATAAATTTAATTTTTAAAAATTAACAATATTTTTTAAATAATCAATTCAAAATTATCGTACTGTTAATTTTTATAGTTTTTTAGAAAATAGTTTTTTGTCAATATTTAAAAATACTAAATTTGGTGAAATCTATAATTTATTAAATTTTAATTAAATAATTTAATTATTTTATATAATTTTTTTAATTCATATATATCTAATTTTAATAAGAATAATCCAATTAAGTCTCTATGAATCAACATAATAATATATATTTTTTGTAATGTCATTTTTTGGTTAAAAATTGTATTTTTCTAAAAATTGTTTTCAATGGGTTTTGTATACTTATAATAAAATTAATTTATTCCAATTATAATTATTTAATATTGAAAATTTAAATTAATATTTATATTTATTAGTTTAAAATTTATTAAATATGTTAATTTCATTTTTATTCATAATGGATAGTAATCATGGTATGATTTTATCACTGAAGTAATGGGTAAAATGGGTTAATTAAGTTTAAAACTATGGGATATGGTCGGAGTTTCAACCAAACAGTTACATTTTTTATTGGATGAGTATAATTAGACCAAAAAAATCCTACCTTCATAAATATGGTATTTTGTTTCTCACTTTACATTTTTTACAACCATTATATTACTTTATGTTAAGGATAATTAAAAATTGTCACTTTCTCATGCTTATTTTGTTGTCATAATATGGATATAGATAAAAATGGAATATGAATGAATATATATTATAAAATTCATAATTATTAAACAAAATTAATGATATAAATTTATTTTTAAAATGTATTTATGGTATAACTATCTTGAATGTGACACAACTCTAATGTAGTGCATGCCCAAGTAGTACAAAAATAGTGTAAATGTTTGTAAAAACATTTTGGATGGATTATGATGTTCTAATAATTTCTTGTATATTTATAAAGTACTAGTTTTTTTAATGTATTTATATTTTAATTCCATTTTAATCTTTATCCTTTATAATTCAAGATAAGTGAGTAGTTTGAAAAATGACCATAAATGGTATTGAATGTTTTAAAAAATCATTAAAATTTTATAAAAATAAATCATATAGTTTCTCAGTTTTTTGGGAAATTATAGATACTATAGTTAATTGTTTATTTATATTGAACTTTTAGTATTTAAAATTATATTCATGAATAATAAAGGGTGAAAAAAATTCATTACAACGATTAATGTTAAACAACGTTAATGAGGGGGTTTGACATGAAGACAATATTTAAAATAACAACTAAATTTTCCTAAAATTTATTCACTAATATATTTAGACCTAATGATCCTTATATTAAAATATAATGCAGTTTAAAAATATTTAAAATGATATAGACACATATTATATATTAATATATCATGTAATTAAGAGTTTTCCAACAACATCACTTGTACAAGGGTACCCTATCTCTGCTCTTATTCACAAAATTTGAGCCACATAACATGAAAAGGACCAACACAAATACCTTATTATATTATTTACCCACATCCTAGATATTATTTTCTATCCCTAATACGATTCCTAAAAGGGTTAATGTTTAATCAAAAGGAGGATTCCAAGTAAGAGGTATAACTCTTAACTGAGGTCTTTCCATTTTTTTTCTTCTACCTCCTTCAATTATATTTTAACCATACAGATATAATAAAAGTATCATTATAAATGTACTAAAATTTTATTATTTTTATGTTACATTCCATATTCATCTCCATTTTAATCCATTAGAAAATGATAGTTTCACTTGTTTGTACGGCTGAACTACTACACCCACCAAGCGATATAATTCATTTTTCATTTTAGATTTACATGTTTGGTAAGAATGATATATTTAGTAAATATATATTATATCTATTATATATTTATTATTATTAAATAAAAATTATTATTTACCTATCTTTCATTTCATCCATTAAAATGTGAAAACATTATTTGTGTGTACATAGAGGCTATTGTCTCTAGAAAGTGATGTACTTCATTTTACATCACCAACTTATATGGATGGTTATAAAAGTTTATATAATTAATAAATATTATAATTATGAAATTATTAATATTATATACACTTTTATAACATGAACATGTTGTAATAATCAGAACTATCAAACTGAAATATGCATGGGAAACAAACCATTTTTCACCCGAAGGATAAATTTTAGGATGAATTGTTAATTAATGGGTGATTGTATGTTATAAGTGGACCATATATGGTATGATATGTTTTAATATAGTTATGTTTTATATTTATAATAAATCTATATTTATTATATTGGAGGATGACAATTCATATGAAGAAATGTTTACTTGAGGTTAGGGTAATTTGTTCTCATTTCCACTTCAAAGAGACATGCTACACATTCTGCACCTAATTTTTTTACATAGTGTATACACATCCCCTTTGACACATTATATAATTAATTCCATTTTATTTACGGTATTAAATGTTTTTTATTCAGTTTTTTACTTTTAATGGGGTTTTTATTGAAAACATACCAAAGTATTAGTGATTCATTTTACAAATTCGTTGTTAATCATGATTGTTTATATTTAATTTTTTTTGAAATAATATTATAATCTATTATACATAAATACAATATAATTTCATAAATTATATTTTTTTACGGGATTTCCATGTTTTAATATATTTTTTTATGCCTTTGGTATTTAAAATGATCTAGAAATTGTTTTAAGAAAGGGTGGCCTTATTTCCAATTCGGTGAATGAATGTTTTCATCCTTGTCTGAGTTATTTAAAAAAAATCAATAATTTTCTTTTATATGATCAAATAATTATTTAAATTAATTTTAAACCATATTTTATTTTATTTTTAAATTTTTATGGGTAATATTCTTGTCATTATCTACATGTTGTAATTTTAGGGTTTTTCCAAAATTGTGAAAGGAATATTTATTTTGAAGAGTTTCCAAATGAACCAATTTTCCTATCTTCATGATCCTTATAATATTATTAGAATACTTTATAATTTCTCATGTTTATTTTCAAATAACATATTTCTATCCATATTTTTATAATTTAAATTTAAATTTTTATGAAAAGAAAATGTAATTATTTCTTAAAGGAATGATAAAAATTTTGGAAATCATTTATGACTTCAATTTTAAAAACAAGTTACAAAATAATTATTGAATATCCTTTTTAAAGATTCACTTAAATTTTTATCTCTATTTCGCCAAATATTTTACTTTATTATACTCCATAATTTTTTATAAATGTTCATTTTATATCATCCTTTACTCATTTATGAATTATATTATATTTTGAGATCATTCACATTCGTGTAATAATGTTCTCTTTCACTCTCAATTATTCATCAGACATTATTTTTCTCCTTCAAGTATATATTTTTGATATCATGTATATATTCAGTATCATTTATATTACATTGATAATATCATAATAATATATAATTTAAATATATGATATTAATTAAAAAATATCATTTATAAATTACATCATTTGTTGGTGAAATATTGATGTTCATAATTCTTGATTCAATATAGATATTTATTGACAGATATGGTGTTTTGATTATTTTTTATATTTTTTATTCAATATATGAGGAATGAATTGGATATATGTAAATAATGTGTGTGTCCTAGTTATATATTTCCCCTCATATCATTGATAGGTCTCATGAGATAATAGATGTTTTCATGATATAAATGTTTAGGCTATAAGATCAGGTGATAATAGTTGGGTATTTGGAGTATGCCTAACTGATTTACATAAGATGTATTAGTTAAGAGGAAATGATAATATTAAATAATTATTGTATGATGGGCCTTTATATTAAGATAATGAATGTCTATAATTATGCATTTCCTTCATTGAAAATTGAATTATTATTATCCATGTGATTATTTAGTTGATATTATTCATGGATTTATGTCACAAGTAAGTTGGTGATTATATGTAACATCCTGAGTAAATAAAGAATAATATATTTTAATATTTATTAATATTTGTGAATTAAATATTAATTTTACTTTAAATGGAATGCTATGTTCGATGGCGTACCTGATACGCAACAAAAGGTTTCTTTGAAACCATACATTGCACACTAATAATATAATATTATTATTTTAAATGGAAGTTAACCCCTAGACATTGTAATGGAAAGAGTAAACAGAACTATATACAATATGATTATACAAGTTTTTTAACTATTTTTACAATTGTCCAATAAAAGTTAGAGGCTTAAAATGTGAAGGAATCTAATTTATAGCATAAATACTCTAATATTCTTTAAAGACTCGATTTACCACCTTTTGATAGAGAACCCTATTTAAATATAGTTTTGTTCACTTTTATATGATCTATTTGACCAAATAAAATTCTTCTTTAAAATCAGGGCACCAAAATTTACTTTGGGTAATTTTTTGGTATTTTCCTGATAAAATTCATTTTTAATGAATAGTGAAAAATAATGTATTTAAATTCAAAACTGAATTTTAATCTCTTCTATTGATATGGTTATATTATCATTTTAATTTGTTTTAAAGTATAATTAGATTATATTTTTACCATTTAACCATGTTTTTTTCATTGAAATTAATTTCACTTTGAAATTGGATATAAACAAGTATCAATCTTTTGATAGTTATTGTTTCTTAAAAACACGCTATTTGTTTTGACAATGGGAATTATTATTTTAAATTAATTAATGCAAATTACATGTTTTGATTTTTTTCAAATAGGAATTATTTTCGAATTTGGAATATTAGTAATAGATTAACCTGAATTTTTGGAATTTTTCTGAAAAACCTCAATTTTTTATGAATAGTGAAACCACTTAGTAGTAGTTAAAAAAACTGACTTTTCATTGAAATGAAATTTTACTACTTCTGTGAATTGAATTTCAAAAATCCTACATACATGGTTTTTTTAGTATGTAAAGTCTGGTTCAATGAGATGAAAATAATTTTTGGTGAATTGTAACTTTTGACTTTTATTTACCGTGGTTAAAGGTAAATAGGGAAATTCATGGTAAAACAAATATTATAATAATACAAAATAACCTTAACACATGTCCTAACATTAGTTTTTAAGTCATTTAATACCATGGTAATATTTGTGTCGATTTAGGGACCCCATGGAGAAACTTATGAGTGATAATGACACTTTATTTTAATTAACATAAAGGCAAAAATAACATAAATAAAAATATTTTAGTACATTATTTTTTACATGGGGTTATATAAGTTATATTTTCAACTATAAATATTCACTGGAAAGATAGAAAGATTTCATATATCATTGTATTTGTTTTATAATTTTTATACAAAAAATAAATTTATTTATTTATGACACAATAATGATGTAGTATTTACCTCATTAATAAATGATTTAAATAAATAAGATTATAAATATTAAAACAATATCCAAAACCTATCCAATTATTGTTAGATGATTTTATTTCGGCCATCATTCATCTTATATTAGACTTTAATTAGTTTTTTACCTTTAGAAACTGCATATCATTATATAATAAAAAAATATTTTCACACATTCCTAAAGAGACCCACCCCCCTTATGAAAAGCCCTCACTTTTAAGTCATTCCACACACCTCTCAAGCCCCATGTCTCGTCCAACCCCTGACCAAATAATCTCTCAAGATCCCTATACTCCTCCTATATTCATTACCTTAGTAATAAGACACTTCAAAAAGTCCTTTTGGTTCCAACCAATGGGAGTTACCCAAATTAAAGGTAATGGTTTCTCTTAAATTTTTTTCTTTTATCTTACTTCCCCAACTCGTAAACTCTTTTTAATTATTTCATTTATAACAATACCAGTATTATCAATATACTAGTATGTTTTTATTAGATGTATTAGAACTACACTTACACACACCTTTATCTAATGGGTGAATAACATACAGTTTTTGTGGATGGGAAACTAAGGGCTCACGAAACGATGATTGTTCGATTATCTCCTACCGCCTCTCATAGTGGCCATTAAGAATGATATGTATTTATATTTGATATATATTATGTTTTTTTTTCTTTATGATTCTGTATTTGACATTTATATCCTACCTTTATGGTTTCCATAATTGGTAAACGCTATAATTTAATTTGAGGAAGTGCGGACTACCGCCCCCTCAATGTGATATGACTCGTTAATGCCATATGTGGGACATATAAGGGAAAAATTTAATGATATTATATATGATATTATACTGTAATTATAATGTATAATTTTGTTTTAATTCAATTAAAGTACGAAATAAAAAAATGAATGTAGTGTTCATGCAAACGTACGGCTTAAGATCTCCATGAACGGTGCATTTCATTTCTTATCTCCAAATGTTATGTATTTTTATAAATACATATATATACTGGATATATATGATTCATATGATATCAAAATCCTAAATATCATTCGGGAGATAATGAACTGTTGACCACATGGATAACTTGAAATTATAAGGTGTTCATTTTTTTACTCAAGTACCAAATATCGACAAAACAACCATTTTTAACTTAAATGATTACATAATGCTTATAACATGGTAATAAGTGATATAAAAGTCATAACAAACATGACAAAAGTTCATCATCAAGTAAAAATTAACTTTAGTTTATTATTTAGGAGATTAAATAATGATCAAGTCAAGTCAGACACGACGTAAGGGTCTTCGTCTCAATCTCCTTTCATTTAAGAATATTTTATTTTATACATGAATATCATTTATATGGTGTATAAACACCTTTGACTTTTCATTTCATTACAAGGGAGTATTTCTATATTAGGTGTTTTACTAAAACACAAAAAACCATTTTTCTTTTCAATGTAAGCGGTGACAATGATCTTTTCTACCATCGCGAGAATTATTTGATCTATGGATTCCTTAAAAAGTCGTAATGTTTTTAAATGGAAAATAAATACCATATACACATTTATTTATTTTGGTATTGAAAATGATTATGATAATGGATTTTTTATGTCAATATATTTAAAGGATATATTGTGACTAAAATGTGGAAATGTTATCTTTGGTTTATTTTTGTTTTATGTGTTTTGAATATGTTATGGTTCTTGGGAATTCTTTACACATACGGGTGGTTCCGTGATAAACCTAGGATGGGTGAGTATAAGATAGCTCTCCAATGCATTTGGTAACGTGACATAGGTAAATGTGAATGTTTCTCCTAGGATATTTAAGGAATATATTTTGATTGGTATTCCAATGTAACTCCCTATATAGCTGGGATAGCTACAAAGTAAGTATGATATGAATTCAACAAGTTAACTTTATGATTTGTGATTACTATGTGTTATTCATAAATCTTATGATTTCGGGAGGTAAGTAAAAGAATTTATGTTTTTTGTTATTGATGGACTAATTATTTAATTCTTAATTTTATAACCCTTACTAATCTTTTTATGACCATCCCATGTTTTTAAATGATTTTCATAGGACTTAAAGATGAATTGGGTCAATGATGGGATCAAGGAAATGTCTTGTTGTGTAAAACATGAACCTAGACATGACTCTTTTTTTCAAGCGTTTTTATTTTATGAAAAAATGGATACTAAGTAGAATTGTCTACATGTAATATTCATGTTGTTATATAAATTTTATGACCTAAAATTCAAAAACTATAAACCTGAAAAGATCCTCAATGTGAATTATTCATTTAATTCATGACAATGTAATGTTTTAAGGTTGGGTCCTTATAGTTGGTATCATAGGTTAGTTTAGACAACTTTAGGAGTTATAATATAGTTAAATTAATATCCATAAATTATTTTTTGTTTATGTTATGATTGAAATGATATAGAATTTACATATTACCATGTTGCTATGCCTGAGATATTTCTGTGTTCATAATGGTTTTCCACAGAGTAAACAGGGCAACAATGTTTGGACGACATCATGAGGAAGACAACCATCCAAATCAGAAACTTGAGATTGTCGGAATCAGAAGTAAATAGTTTGTTATTGTGAAGGAATAGTTGACTCAAGCTATAAATTGTGGTGTTATCCATGCATGTGATCATCCAGATAAACCATATAGGAACATGTCAGCAGTGGAGCATTTCATGAGGCAACATCCCCCATCATTCAGATGATCATCTAAACCTGTTATAGCAGAAGGGTGGATTAATGGACTGGAAAAGATTTTCAAAGTCAAGGGTAGTTCAGAACATCAAAAGGTTAGTCTCACTATTTACCATTTTGAAGGTGAATCTGATCAGTGGTGGTTGATGGTGGAAAATATCCGGGATAGTAAGGAGATTTATGCTCTTGATTATGAAGCATTAAAAGGTATGTTTCTTGAGAAATATTTTCCTAAGGTAGATTATCATAGAATAGAAAAACAATTACTATAATTGAGGTAGGAGGATGTCTCGGTGGCTTCTTATGAAGTAAAATTCACTCGACTGGAAAGGTATGCTCAAAATTTCATATGAGATATTAATATTAAAATCAACCATTTTTACTCAGGATTAAAGGAAAAGTATCGAAGGGATTTAGCTTCTAGTGAGTTCAAAAGTTATGAAAAAACTTGTTCATTATGCGGAGCAAGTGGAAATGGAGTTTACTGATGATCATGTGTTCTTAGACAAAAAATAGATTAAGAGGTCAATGTCGCAGACAAAATGGATGAACTCTTCAAAAAAGTCTTATGGTAAAAAACTTAAGTTTATAGATTGTGAAAATTGTGGTAAAAAGAATGATGGGGAATGACTTTTGAATTCTGTTATGTGCTACTAATGTGGTAAAATGGGACATGAGTATCATAATTTCACTGGAAAAGATTAGGTTAGTGGTAAGACAAAATCTGATTTACAGTCAGTAAAATGTTGTAAGTGCAATGAAATGGATCACTATGCTAATGAGTGTCCAATGAAGAACACAACTGGGGGAAAGCAGCCAGACTACAAGAAGAAAGGGGTGGTTAAATCCTTTGCAACTACTTCATCAGATGTTCGGCCATCAAAGTTTGTTGTATCATGTACACTGTTTGTTTGTTCAGATTATGCCAATGTTTGGTTTGGTTCAGGGTCTACAAATTAATTCATTTCTGAGAAGTTTTCTAGTAAATTGGGAATTCCATATTAATATTTGAATCTTGAACTTATGGTAAAAGCATCGGGGAAATGTTGAGACAAAAGGAAATTATAATAACCTTCTAATCCTTGTGTGCATGTAGAATCTACATGAAAACCTTATTGTTTTTCCTCTATTAGAGTTTGATTTTATTTTAGGTATGGATTGGATTTCTATTTATCATTATCTGATTGACTATAGAGCTAAAAAGGTTTCTTTTTAGAAAGATTTTTAGTTTGTGTACAAAAATGAACGCTTGATTTTGATAACATATCAGGAAGCTGAGAAACTAGTAAAAGTTGGAAAGGAATATTACCTTCCACATATTGTTGAAAATAAAGGGAAGTGTTCAGATTAATGATGTGCCAGTGGTAAATTAGTACCTTGATGTTTTTTCTAATGTGTTTCCTGGTATTATACCTGATCAACAAGTTGAATTTACTATTTACGTAGTTCCTGAAGCTAATACAATTAAAAAACCCCATTATCGAATGGATCAAATTGAAATTTTATAGTTAAAGAAGCAATTGCAAGAGTTATTATATAATGTTTTCATTCGAACTAGCACATCACCATGGGGTGCCCCTATCTTATTTGTTAAAAATAAATATGGTTCAATGATAATTTTCATTGACTATACAGCATTGAATAACATCACTGTTAAGAAAAAGTATCCTTTGCCTCATATGGATTATTTTTTTGATCAGCTCCAGCGAGATCAGTATCTTTTGATTATTTATTTGAGGTCTAGGTACCATTAGTTTAAAGTAATGTAGGAAGACATTCTGAAGACCGCGTTTCATAGTAGATATGGCCATTATGAATTTTTAGTTCTGCCTTTTGGTTTAACCAATGCACCTACTGTATTCATGGATCTTATGAATAAAATTTTTCGTGAGTTCATGGATAAGTTTGTGGTTGTGTTCATTGATGATATTTTGGTTTATTCCAAAATTAAAGAGGAATATGAAAGTAATTTAAGGGTTGTATTCCAAACCTTAAAATAAAAGAAACATTTTGGGAAATTCTGAAAGTGTGCGTTTTGGTTACAACAAATTTCATTCCTTGGTCACATTGTTTCAAAAAATTGGTGTAACTGTTGATCCTGCTAAATCAAAAGTTTTTGGAGAAGTGCCAAGACCCACAAATATAACTTAGATCCGTAGTTTTTGGGTTTGACAGGTTATAACTGAAGGCTTTTTGATAATTTTTCATAGTTATCTAATCAACTGACTAAGTTAACTCGAAAAGGTGTTAAGTTCCCTTGGACAAAATAATTTGATGATTGTTTTCTGAAATTGAAAAGAAGATTGGCGAATGCTCCAGTTTGGGCATTACCTTCCAGAAATTGTGAGTTTGTTATTTACAGTGATGATTAATTGAAAGTACATGGTTGTGTCCATATGAAGAATTATTAGCTAATTGCTTATGCTTCACGTCCGTTGAAACCTCATGAGTTAAATTACGCTACACATGATTTGGAATTACCTTCTATTGTTTTTTCATTAAAAATTTAGAGGAATCATTTTTATGGAGTAAAATGTGAAATATATACTGACCAAAAATGTTGGAAGTATATATTCACTCAAAAAGGATTGAACATGAGATAGAGGAGATGGATGGAATTAATCAAGGATTATGATTGCACAATCCATTTCCATCTGGGAAAAGAAAATAAAGTGGCTGATCCTTTGAGTCAAAAAATCAATGGTTCATTAACTATGATATGTTTGGAATGAGATCCTTTGGTTTTTGATTTGAGGAACATTGGCATAGAAGTTTTTGGTGCACAAAATTACTCCGTATTGTTTCATGTGTCAATGAAATCATCTCTCTCAGACAGAATTAATCAAGTGCAGAAGGAAGATAGTGAGTTACAGAAAAAGGTAGAATTGATTCATAAGGGTAAGTTGCCTAATTTTAATGTTGATAATGATTTTTTTTATGTTTGGGAAAATATTGTGTGTGTCATTCCATTCATAGTTGAATAATGAGTTGTTATGTGAAGCTCATAGTTCTCCATTTTTAGTTCATCCTAGCAGTACTAAGATGTACAGAGATCTTCAAGAGTATTAATGGTGGGATGGAATGAAAACAAATATTGATTATTTTACTGTGAAGTGTTTGACTTGTCAATAGGTTAAGTTAGAGTGACAGTTACCAAAAGGGATGATTTAGTCATTACCAGTTCCAGAGTGGAATTTGGAAAATATATCCATAGACTTTATTGTGGTATTACCAAATACATCTCAAGGTAATAATGCAATCTGGGTTATTTTTTATGGATTGACTAAATCTGATCATTTTCTTCCTATTCATGATATTTTATCTCTAGATCAACTTTATCATTTGTATGTTAAAGAGATAGTCAAGTTACATGATGTTCCCCTCTCCATTGTATCTGATCGTGAACCCAAGTATACTTATAACTTTTGGAAAGGCTCTTAGAAGTCGTTCGTTACTGAATTAAGTTTTAGTACATATTTTCATCCACAATCAGATGGGCAGTCAGAATGAAAACTTTGGACCTTGGAGGATATGATACATGCTTGTTCACTGTATTACCAAGTAATTTAGAACCAATATCTTTCTTTGGTTGAATTTTCTTATAATAATTGTTTTCATTCCAGTATATAGATGGCTCTATTTGAGGTATTATATTGTAAGTGGTTTCAAACTCCATAATTTTGTGTTGAAGTATATGAAAGGTAGCTGATGGCACCAGAATTGGTAGAAGAGATGGAAGAAAAGGTATAGTTGATTCAGAAGAATATGAGAACATCTCAGACCAGGCATAAAAGTTATGCGTATAACCGGAGGAAGGATCTCTCTTTTAAGGTAGGTGATCATGTCTTTCTCATAGTTTCTCCTTGGAAAAGTGTGATGTGTTTTAGTGGGAAGAGAAAGTTGAGTCTGAGATTCATTGGACCTTATGAAATCCTAGAGAATGTTGGATTAGTTGCATACATAGTGGATTTACCTCCATTTTTATCCCAGGTACACAATGTTTTTCATGTTTCAATTTTGAGAATGTGTATGTCAGATCCATCCCATGTTTTGAGCCCAAAGGTAGTTCAGTTGGAAGAGAATCTCTCTTATAAGGAACAACCAGTCCAGATTCTTTACTATAGATAAAAACTGTTTCGGAATAAGGTAATTCACCAGGTAATAGTTTTGTGGAAAAACCAGATGGTTGAAGAGGCAACGTGGGAATCTGAAAATGCTATGAGGGGAAAATATCCCCACTAATTTAATAAGTGAATAAAAATTATGAGGATGCAATTCCCAAAAGGGGGGTAGGATGTTACATCCCAAGTAAATAAAGAATAATATATTTTCATATTTATTAATATTTGTTAATTAAATATTGATTTTACTTTAAAGGGGATTCTATTTTCGATGGTGTACCTGATACGCAACAACGAGTTTCTCTGAAATCAAACATTGTACACTAATAATATAATATTATTATTTTAAATGGTAGTTAAAACTTTTCCATTATACTGGTAGGAATAAACATGACTAACTAAAATATTATTATACATGTTTGTAAAATGTTTTTACATTTATCCAATAAATGTTAGAGGCTTAAAATGTGAATGAATCTAATTTTAAGTATAAATACTCTAATATTCTTTAAAGGGTCAATTTACTGCCTTTTGATGGAGAACCCTCTTTAAATATAGTCTTTGTCACATTTATATGTTCTATTTGACCAAATAAAATTAATCTTTAAAATTGGGACACCAAAATTCACATTGGGTAATTTTTTTTCTATTTTTTTAAGAAAATTCATTTTTTTATGAATAGTGAAAATAGTGTATTTTAATTCAAAACTGCATTTTAATCTATTTTATCTATATGGATAGATTATATTTTTTATTTGATTTAAAACATAATTATATTATATTTTTACAATTTAACCCAATTTTGGTCATTGGAATTAATTTCACTTTGAAATTGGGCATAAACAAGTATCAATCTTTTGATAGTTATTGTTTCTTAAAAACACGCTATTTGTTTTGACAATGGGAATTACTTTTATAAATTAATTATTGCAACTTCAATGTTTTTAATTTGGTAAAATAGACTTCATTTTTTAATTCATAATATCAAATATTGTTTTGGCTGAATTTTTATTATTTTTCTAAAAAAAAATCCATTTTTTATGAATAGTGAAACCACTTAGTAGTAGTTAAAAAAACTGACGTTTCATTTAAATGAAATTTTACTACTTCTATGAATTGAATTTAAAAAATATAACATACATGATTTTTATTAGTAAGTAAAATGTGGTTCAATAAGATGGAAATAATTTTTGGTGAATGGTAACTTTTGAGTTTTATTGACCACAGTTGAAGGTAAATACTGTATTTCATGGTTAAAAGAATATTATAATAATAAAAAATCACCTTAAAACATTTACTAACCTTATTGGTGAGTCATTTAAGACCATGTTCATCTTTGGGTCGATTTTAGGACCCCATGGAGCCACTTATGTGTGATAATGACACTTTATTTTAATTAACATAATGTAAAGGCAAAAATGATATAAACAAAAATCGCTTAGTAAATTAATTTTTACATGGAGTTATGTAAGTTATATTTTAGACTATAAATTTTATTTGGAAAGATAAAAAGATTTTATACATCATGGTATATTGATATTATTTTTATACATCAAATAAATTAAATTATTTATTACACAATAATGATGTAGTATTTACCTCATTAATAAATGATTTAAATAAATAAGATTATAAATATTAAAACAGTATCCAAAACTTGTCCAATTCTTATTGGATTATTTTATTTCTACCATGAGTCATCTTATATTCTACCTTAATTCGTTTTGGACCTTTATACACCAAATATCATTATATAATAAAATAATATTTTCACACATTCCTAAAGAGCCCCTCCTCCCCCTTATAAAAATCTCTCAATCTTGACTCATTCCACGCACCTCTCAAGCCCCTTGGATCGTCCACCACCTACCCAAATAATATCTCAAGATCCCTATCCTCCTCCTAGAAGCATTAACATAGGCATATGGAACTTCAAGATGTCCTTTTGGTTCAAACCAAAGGGAGTTACCCAAATTAATGGTAGTTATTTCTCTTAACTTCTTTTCATTTATTTTACTTCTCCAACCCCTAATCACTTTCTATTACTATATTTTAAAACGACACCAGTATTAAAAATATAATAGGATGTTGTTATGAGATGTATAATAACTACACTTACACACATCTCCATCTAATGGGTTAAAAACATTCTATTTCTATGGATGGAAAACTAACACCTCACAAAACGATGATTGTTGGATTATCTCCTACTACCTCTCATGGTGGCCATTAAGATGGAATTGTATTTATATATGATATATAATATGTTTATGTTCTCATTATGCTTATTTTTATTTAAATTTTTAGCCTACCTTTATGGTTTCTGTAATAGGTAGACGCGAAAATTTCATTTGAGGAAGTGTGAACTACCACACCCTCAAAGAGATATGACTCGTTAATGCCATATGTGGGACGTATAATGGATATTATTAATGATATTATATATGATATTATACTGGAATTATAATTTATCATTATGTTTTAATTCCATTAATGTACAAAATAGAAATGAAAGTAGCGTTCATGCGTACGTACGGCTTACCATCTCCATGAACAGTGCATTTCATTTATTATCTCCAAATGTTATGTACTATTATAAATACATATATATAATGGTTATATATGAGGTATATTATATCTAAATCATTAATATAATTCTGGATATAATGAAATATTGACCACATCGACAACCTGAAATTATAAGGTGATCATTTTTTTACTCTAGTACCGAATATCGACAAAACAACCATTATTAACTTAAATGATTACAGAATGCTTATAACATGGTAATGAGTGATATAAAAGGAATAATAAACCTGAAAAAGGTTCTTATGAAAGTATAAATAAGCTTTAGTTTATTATTTAAGAGATTAAAGAACGATCGGGTCAAGTCGGACATGAGGTAAGGGACATCGTCTCAATCTCCTTTCATTGAGGCATATTTTATTTATACATAGCTAAATTTTATACAGTGTATAAACACCTTTAACTTTTCATTTCAATAAAATGGAATATTTTTCTATGAGGTTTTTTAACAAATGAAAAAAAATCATGTTTCTTTTTAATGTAATCGGTGACAACGATGTTTTCTGCCGCCGCAAGTATTATTTGATCTATGGCTTCCTTAACAAGTCGTAATGTTTTTAAAAGGAAAATAAATACCATATACTCTTTTACGTATTTTGTTATTGAAAATGATTTTGATAATGGATTTTTTTATGTAAATATATTTAAAGGATATATTGTGATTGAAATGTGTAAATTTTATCATTCCTTTATGTTTATTCATGTGTTATGAATATGTTATTGTTCTTGGGAATTATTTACGCATACAGGTGGTTCAGTGATAAACTGAGGACGTGTGAGACCGAGATATCTCTCTAATTCATTGGGTAATGTGACAGAGGTAAGCGTGAATGTTTCTCCTAAGAGATTTAGGGAATATACTATAATGGGTATTCCATTATAACTCCATATGTAGTTTTCATAGCTACAATGTAAGTATGATATGAATTCCACAAGTTACCTTTATGATGTGTGATTACTATGTGTTATTCATAAATATTATGTTTTTATGAGGTAAGTAAAATATTTTATGTTTTGTTTGTATTAATGGACTAATTATTTCATTCTTTATTTTATAACCCTTACTAATATTTTTATGCTCATCCCATGTTTTGAAATGTTTTTCACAGGACTTAAAGATGAATAGGGTCAAATATGGGATCAAGGAAATGTCTTCTTGTCTAAAAAATGGAACTAGACATGAATATTTTTTTCAAGAGTTTTTATTTTATGAAAAAAAGGATACTGAGTAGAATTTTATACAAGTAATATTCTTGTTATTATGTAAATGTTATGACCTAACTCCCTAAAAATCTAAACATGAAAAGATCCTCAATGTGAATTATTCATTTAATTCAAGATTATGTAAGCTTTTAAGGCCAGGTCCTTATATTATATTCAATGTGTTTTATTTATCCATCATTCCATATTAGTTATATCTTGTTTACTAATGAGAGATTCTACTATACATAACTCTTATTATGAATTAGAGTTCACCATTTATTCTCTTTTCATTTCCCAAGGACATGATGAATGAATCATTGATTTATCTTCAAGGGTGAAATAATATTTTTCAGGGTATGTTTTATTTTTTTCATTGTAATATCTAAATAATGTATGTATCTAGTCTCAAAACACTTCTAAATATATATATATATATATATCCTTTATGGTATACTCCCATGTATCTTGTAAAAATGTAATATGTAAGCACCAGCTCTTGGGAAATGGAGTCAAGGCTACTACACAAGATTTCTAAATTCTAAAACTAACATGGTATTATATAAATGAAAACTATGAATCTCATAATTTTCTAACTTATAAAAAATTATATTTTAACTATTATGAATTAATTTAAAATGAAATTATTCTAATTATAAACACCACATCATTTTGGAATACGTTAACTCAAAAAAAACACTTTAAACAAATTCAAAAATCTAATCCATGTTCATCTAGGATAATTATTCAACCACCATAAAAGGGAACACAAATTCACATTGTAGAACATTACTCACGTAAATATAGTTTAATATGACCCTAAAAGAACACATCAATTTTTAAAACCGTAAAATTATTCCTTATAACACATGCATTAAAAAAATTATATGTTATAAAAATAATTTATTTCGATAAATTTTAAATCACCCTTATGAATAATTTGATAGAAACTCTTAAATTTTTATTCGCTTCATATGGATAATTAAAAAATTAATGAAACAAACTAAACTAGTTACAAGCTCACGATAAAAATCATTATAACTATTATTAAAAGAAAACTGGTCACTTATTGAGAAATAAAGAATTTCATTCTCTAAATAAAGTCTATTAGACATTACGTAATATATTAACTATAGTAACTTATCAAGTAATTCATGTTATTAATAGATTATCTATCACTATATAAAAAATATAATCATGTTTCTATCATACTTGTATCATTCAATTAATGTGGCCTTATTATTATATTTTTCAAATTAATATCAATGTGAGTAAATCTAAAATTATAGAATCTAAATCAACATATAAAATGATTCATAAAACATGACGATGAAATAATTTACTTGTTCAAGTTTAATTATCCTTTAGGTTTGTTAAAAAAAATCTATAATTACCATGAACGCACCTAAGTTAGGACTGTCAAAATATTAATGTTTCAATTTACCATTAACTCTAGGTTAATTTTAATACTTATTAAATTTAAAGGATGGAACAATATAATATCCTTTTAGTAATATATTCACATAAAATTATGGATACATCATAAGTAGAGTCACATGTATGAATAATTGAAAATAACAATTTAAGTCATAACATAGATAAAAACATCTACAGAAACACCTTAACACAACATAAGTGATAGAATTAAGAACTCCATTAATCCCACCATAAAATACTAAAAAAAATTAACATAGCTAAACATCACAAAATAGAGCCATAGAAATGGTAGGATGAGACACATAAGGATTCATTTGATTATATTTTTCAATTCTCCTTAAATTACCCCAATTCAAACAAAAGTGCAAACAATCATGATTCATGTACCTTTCTAAGGTCTCTAACCCACAAGAATAACCACATATATTAGTATTTTTGGAAAGATTAATTTCATGTGTCTTATCATAGGGGGTCCTAAAATCCTATTCCATCATTAGTCTTCCGTGATTTATTCATGTTCCAAGTTCAATAGGGGTTGTTTCCTTCCAATCTCATGAAAACACCAATAGTTCCTAGCTCTAATATCTATATTATCATTCAAAAAAACTCGTATACCACTTTTTCAAGTTATCCCACCATTGTTAACCCTTAATGGTCCATCAGTAACATCAAGAGTGGCCCTTAATCCCTCCTCAAATATTAATCTAGTTGGAAACTTGCATTGAGGGTATAAACACGCAAAATGGGATGCATTACCCTCATTAATCATAGGAATAAAGGGAAAATACTTCCAACACACAACGTACTATATAAATAAACCATTACCACATTCCATAAATTCCCAAAATTAATGTTCATTGATAAACAATAAAAATCCTATATAAAATACCAAAATTACTCCAACATAGTAGCTCAAAAAACAGGTAGATTCAATATTGTACGGTCTTGATTGGTCACCAAAACCCTCTTAATCACCTGAAATATATAAATATGGGTGATCATAACATGGATACTCTATAGAATACTCCTCAAGACCCCTCATTTAAATGTGATAAAATCATATTAATCCTATCATGAGTAAATATTGGAACCAAAATAAACTATCATGTTACTACCCATTAGCAGCCTCACTAAGGCTTTCCCAACAACTATCTCATCTAGGTATAATAATACAATATCCAAAGATTATAATAAGAGGGTCACCCATACCACATATCCACAATTTTTTTCTCTTTCATCCCAATGAATAACTTTATGTGATTTTATCCCATCCATAATATAATCTCATCATAACATAGCCACAACTTCATCATCATCAACCACATAACCACAATCTTACCACCATCACAATAAAAAAACATATACCAAATAATTGAACCACATAATAAGTAAATGGAATGAGGGTACCATTAAATTTATAGAAATAAACCACATTCCCACACCCTACCACATATCCACCATCCCATCATAATAATCCATGTGAAATTTTACCTAATAGGGTTTAGCAGTACACCACATTACAACCACAACATCCATGATCATATCAAACGCAATCCATAAAATATTGTATACTATCAAAGGGAGAGTGAGAAATATGTAGTATCTAGTAATATATTTACTTAATAACTTAGATGTTGAGGATAACACCTAGGACCAAAATATTAATCATCTATATATGATACTCAATGTAACACCCCGACCCCAGATACTCAGAACTAGTGCATTACTTTATTACATTGTCATGATTACAAGGAATAAAATCCCCAAGAAACTATTATTTTAGTATTATTGTAATTAAATATTACACACATGATACCCATAATACATTTGAAAATAGGAAATAAAAACATCATACTCAATAAAATGAAATAAACAGCATACTTGAATTCTTATTCAATGATTTTTTCTTTATAACCTCGGGAAAAGAAACATAATGAGGGTGAGTTCAAATACTCAGTAAGGGTAAGTAAAGTAGAATAAATAATGAATGAATGAGAATAAATCAATATGTAAAGGTAAATGACTGATAACAAATTCCATTCAAATAAATAGATAATGAAAATTCTATGTGGAAAGTTAGTAAATTTAAACACATGACATTTAATAAATGAACTGAAAATTAAATGTATCCATAGATATGTCAACACAAAATCTCATGAATGAATAAAAGATGGAAATAAATGAGTTAAATTATTAATTATTAGAAAAAAAATTCCTAAGTACCAAGAACCATTACCGCCAAGACCTTTCATAAGACAACATTGTTTTTAGGTAAAAATCCATATATTTTGGGAAACTATTTCGTCTCATGGGATAACAGAAGCATCGAGGGAATATCTATAACTGGGACCCACCGATGTCATACTTGTAAAAATAATTCCTCATATCTAATAATAAATTTAAATAACAAACAATATACTTATAAAATATCCATATTGAGTAAGGGATTCATATTTATCAATTGTTCCCCAGTTAATCAAATAACTATCAAAG
This sequence comes from Viscum album, assembly GCA_963277665.1. Taxonomy (NCBI): domain Eukaryota; kingdom Viridiplantae; phylum Streptophyta; class Magnoliopsida; order Santalales; family Viscaceae; genus Viscum; species Viscum album. The sequence continues at coordinate 1,425,700,764 of OY728151.1, forward strand.
TAAACATTATATGTAAAAGTATATACAATTTAGGAAATAATAATATCTATCACATAAAAATATGGATATTCAAGGAAATTTATATGGAAAATTTAGTACCATATATTTATTATTTCAAGATAAATTTAACAATCACACGTGGAAGTTAGAGTGTAAAGATAATCATTAATAACAAACTTGATGAAAATAGTCATTAAAAATTCTGAAGTATCCCATAAAACTTTGAAGAATTTAAATAATAATCCCCATGAATGAATAAAATAAAACATATGGTTTCATTATATTAAAATTATCCATGACATATCATGTCGAATTGAAGTATAAACACCATATAAAAGTGAATTGGTACATGACAATAAATAAGTCTCAATGGAATGTATATTGAGATGAAATCTCTTACCTTAACCTTCCTTTATAATATGTGGTATTTATCTTCATGTATAGTAGTTTAAAGTATGTTAATAACATATACCAGAACCAAAATCATGTTTATAGTGTCATATATTAACTACTTATAATATTTTATTACCAATTTTTTTATACTCTTTCATTATTTTAACTATTTCGGGTGTTAATTTCCTGGTTTTCACAAGTATGTTTTGACTTGTTATTTTCTCCTCCTATTACATAGATCACGAAGTCATCATCTAAAAAATTTAAATCATGACTTAATTATCTTACATATTATGTGAATGTTTATTTATAATAATCTATAATGATTGGAGATACTAATTGAAGTGCATCATTAATAGAGACGGTAGGTCGTACATATGCGTGAATGATACTTTCATTTATTTGACATATTAAATGAATGAAACTTAATTGTTAAATTTTTATATTATAATTATAGTATGATATATATTTCATATATATTTCATATTTATTTTAAAACCACCCTTTATACATTCCATATATGGTATGATTGAGTCACAACGCATTGAGGGGGCGATAGCCCACACTTCCAAAAATGATGTTATCGTATTTAAACAAAATAGAGCGTATAGAGGTATATTTTATAAAATAATTAGAGAAATAAAAATAAATAATATATATCATATATATCATATATAAATATATTTTCCATCTGAATTACCACTATGAGAGGCGGTAAAATAAAAATGAATAATTATCATTTCGTGATGCGGTAGTTCATCGTACACATGAACAATATGATTTTTATACATTAAATGAAAGTATTTGAAAGGGTAGGTTAAACCATTTGAATAAAAATATATTATTATATTTATTAAACTATTTTTTTTTATATAATTTTAAAATAATTACAATATAATGAGTGGAAATAGAAATAAAACTAGAGAGAATAATGAAAGATGTTACCTCTTAATCAGGTAATTCTTTTTGGTTTGTACCAAAAGGTTTATTGGATTACTTCATCCCCAAGGGGATGATTATATTATAATTGGAGGTATTTAGAGGTTTTATTTTGGAAGATATTGGTTGATCCAAATTGTCTTGAGGGGTTAGAGTAAGTTGGAGGACATGGGGCCTTTTATAGTGGAGGAGGAGTAGAATTCTTGTAATATTTTGACATAGGAATTCTATACACATGGTTCCAAATATAATTGGATCCAATAATGGAAAATATTAGATAAAATGTAGTATAGGGTAGAAATATGGCCATAAAATGGCTCTTGTGAAATTTTATATTTCATTCAGGCCCATATGATTAAGCTTTAGTCCATTATTAAGCTTAATTTTACCTTACTCGTTGTAACTAATTTTAATTACTTTCACTAATATTTTCAGTCAAAAACTAAGTTGAAATTATTATCAATTATAAATGTTTCTGATTACTGATATGGAATCCATTTATTAAAATTAAAATTATATAATTGGTTCAAATTAATTGAAATTTAATCCCACCGACAGGACGACAATGTTTGTTTTTAAGGTAAAAACATCTGAAGGTTTACTATGTTTTTAAGTCAATTTCAATGTGAAATTGATTAAAATGACATAAATTGGATTAATTGATAAAAATATGATCTAATTATACTTTAAAACAAATATATAATATAAATTAATCTTATAAATAAATTAGATGTAAATCATTTTTGAATTAAATTTCAGTATTTTTCATTATTCGTTAAAAATTTAATCTTTCCAGAAAAATACCAAAATTTCACCCTAAGATAATTTTTGTGATTATATTACAAATAAAAATATTATTTTTACATATTAAATTTTTAATAGGGTAAAATTTGGATTCAAAATGGGTTCTCCATTAAAATGTGGAAAACTACGTTTATAAAAATATAGTATTTTATGTGTAAAATTAATTTTTTTTCTTATCTTATGATTATAAAATTTTGTTTAATGATTATAAAAAAGTTGATGGAATATATAATATAAATATTAAATTATTATCATTGACTAATTTTAGTTAATTTATTTTATTATGATAAAACATCTATTGAGCATAAAAATATTTTCTGTAAAAATGTTCCCTTTATTTTCAATTGGTTCTTGTATTCATTTCTAGTTATTTTTAAATAATGGATTAGTTTTATATTTTTGTAAACCTTCGATTTAGTTAACCTATTCATAAAGGATGTTTTATATATTATTATGTTGAATTATAATATTTAAATAATATATTATTGTTTTGAAAAACTCATTCTTGCGTGTAATGTAAGATTTCGAAGAAGGTCTCTCTTGTTCGTTACAAAATATAACACGGTGTTCCATGCATTTAAAATTATAGAATATATTGAATCTAGTTAAAATAGAAAATATATTTTAAATTATTAGGTTATTATATCCCCTTATGTGCTTGGTGTTTCATGTCATTGAAGTTATCAAATATAAGGTTCTTACATTAGAATTTTGAGGTCTTGCATTCTCCCCACATTAAATAAATTGCATCCTTGAAATTTAAACTTGATCTCAATTATATATGGATTGGAAAGTAAACTATTATTGAATAACCCTCATTATAAAAAATTTTAATATCACATATTTTTAATAAGAGAGAAAGGAATGTATAAGGATCATGTAACTAGGTTCCCTAGTAGGAGAATTTAGGTGGGAAATGGAAATATGGATATGGAAGAAAAAATACAATAATCAAGTTCTGATGAAGTGTTCTAAAAAACATTTTCATTTGGAATTTTTTGACTAAAAAAACATAAATCCTATGTATGAAAAAATTTCATTGATATCATCAAAAATTATGATAATAGAAAACATTTTTCCCTCAAGATAGTTTTTTTCTATATTTGTTGAATTCTCTAAATGCTTGCAGCCGATGACTAACTAACAGACAACGGAGGACATGAGGAATTCTCTAATTCTATAAGAATACAATTAAATATAAATTCTTATAAATAAAGAATTAAACTTTAGTTATACCTTGAACTATTTCTTATTTACTTATTATATGGTTAAGTAATAAAAAAATCTATAAAACATTTTCCAAATATCAACTTAATCCATTTCATAAATTGTTAACTTTTCCAAAAGATTATTCTCTAATACATTAAAAAGAATGTTAATGAATTTCCTAAATGAACTTATCAATAGCCTTTTGTCAACATTAAGAAGGTAAAAATTTTCAAATTACAAAAATGTGAATAACATCATCATGTATCCTCTTAAAATATAGTAATAACTTGAATTCCCATACAACCTTATTAGAAACAAGCACTCTCCCTTATTCTTTAAGTAAGAAACGTGTTATTAGATATATTCCTTAAATCTAATAGTGTTATAAAATCCATCAATTATATCATAGACCACTTATCCAACTGTCATTAAGGTAGTCATAACTTATCCAAAATTAGTCATTTCTACATCATATCTCAACATCAGGAACATATTAAGGGCAGTCTTTCCCTTAATCATGTGTTTTCTGAAAATTTTAACTTTCTATTGAATAAGATTTCATGGTACTATTCAATATATTATCTCAAATCCGTAACAAAAAGTTATTTTAGTATAATCGTTTTATATTTCATAATTTATATGATAGGAACATAATAAATAAAATACAATTACAACATAATTCTTAGATCTAAATATAAAATCCCATTAATAATTACACTTTGGTTGTATTAATAATATTTTCTTGACCATGATCCCTTAGCTTATTCCGAGGTATATTCCCTTGATTATTGGGGAATTTTTTTGTTTAGTGCCCCATCTCCTTATAGGTGTAACATTGAATAGTTTTTTGTTCCGTCATCCCTTTGAATTCCTTTTCCTCGTGAGCCTTTTTTCCGCACTTTTAACAAACTCCTAGTCCTTTCAAGCATTTACCATGGTGATTCTTTCTATAGATATCACAAGTTGGAAAATCCTTCTTTCCTATTATCTTATTTGACTCATTCCCTTTTTTTTATTCTTTATAAGACCTATTATTATATTGGTTTCCCTTGAATACCTTGGATCTTTAAAATTCTTTATCTTTTTTTATGGAACATATAACAATCTCTTCATATGATGAAAAATTATGAAAAATTGGAGCCCTTTGATGATTTGTCTTAAGACTATTAAAGAATTTTTCAATCATGAACTCTGTTTTATTTATGTAACATTTAATAGTGGTGTCTTCATTCTTCCCTTTTAATTACTTTTCCATGTGAGCCTTTTTTCCACACTTATAACAAACTCCCAGTCCTTTCAAGCATTTACCATGGTGATTCTTTCTATAGTTATCAAAAGTTAGAAAATCCTTCTTTCCCTTTATATTATTTGACTCATTACCTTTTCCTTATTCTTTATAAGACCTATTATTATATTGAATTCCCTTTAATATATAGGATATTTATAATTCCTTATCTTTTTTGATGGAACATAAAACAATATCTTCGTATGATGAAATATTATTAAAAACTGGCGCCCTTCAAAAATTTGGCATAAGACCATTAATTAATTGTTCAATCACACACTCTGTGTTATTTATATAATCTATATAATACCTAGATAACCTTATTGAGGTTGTTTCATATTCTGTAACACTTTTTTCATTATTTTTCTTTAAGAGAAGAAACATTATCTTCATCACTATTTTCTTATCATGAGGGATGTATTTATCGAAGAATGTATAATTAAATTCTCTCCATTATATGAGTTTTATTTATTCATCATCCCCAGTATTTTGGATCAGCATCCACCATTGATCAGTATCACCTTGGAGATAATATACCCCATGTGTAACATTTTCCTTTTCAATTCATTCCCATGTCGTAAATATCGTATTTAGTGACTTAATCTATTTTTAAGATACAATTGGAATAGTAGCCCCACTAAATAATGGGTGCTTCTGTTGAATAATGTGATCCATCATAGATGATTCTATTCGGGGAATAGGTTTCTCTCTTCAGGAAACATTATTTTACATAACCCAACAAAGCTACCCAAATATATCCTTAACATTCTCAATTCTAATACATGTTACAGTGACTTTATCAGTAGGGAAACCTCTACATTGGCCGTCAGTATTGATAGCATTTTTCTTTTCAAGCACCATTTTAAGGCATGTATTTTATTACCTCATAAAATTATGTACTTTGTATGACTCCAAATATGGTATAACACATGACATTAATTTATACATCATATATCCTAGAATCATAAACTTTTCATATATTAGGGAAATCATTAATTTGAAATATTTTATAATGGTAGGTAAAGAAAATGTGAACTATCCTATGTTTATCCACCGGGAGTGTCAAAACATGTTTATTGTAAATCCTTTTTCCATGCACCAAATTACACTTAGTCGATCCAGGATCACCTTGTCGGATTTTTTACTCCTAGGTATATGATTTCTGGAACCACATCCACATGTAGTATCCAGATTGGGATATATTACTAGGAATACCCACATAATATCTACCTTACCCAAATTCTAGGGTGTTATTCTATAATTACCCTCATTGCCTCTCTTTTGGTTGTTCTCCCTAATCTATGTATTCTAAATATATTTTTCAAGGTTGTTGTTAAACTTCCTTTGATACCGACTCTAACGCCCTGACCTGAGAAGCCCAAAGCTGGTGAATTACTTTATTACATTGGCTTGGTTACAAGGAATGAAATCCCAATGGAATGATTAGATAAGTATTCATGGAAATATATATTTCATACATGATACCCACAATACATTGGGAAATAGGAAATAAAAACATGATAAAAAATAAAATTAAATAAATTACATCCATAAATGCGTATTCAATGATTTATTCTTCATAAATCTGGTAAAGGAAACATAATAAGGGTGATATCAAATGGTTATTAAGAGTCCGTAGAGGGGAATAAATAATGAATCAATGAGAATAATTCAATATGGGAAGGTAAATGACTCATAACGCATTCCATTCAAATAACTAGATTAGGAAAATTTAATATAGAAAGGTATGAAATGTAAACACCTTCCATTTAATCAATAAACTGAAAATAAAATGTATCCATAGATATGTTGATGAAAAATATCATCAATGAATAATAACTAAAAATAAATGGGGAAAATTCATTATTATTGGGCACCATATTTCTTAGGTAAATGGAAGCATTACAGTCAACACCTTTTATAGTACGATATAACTATCGGGTAAAAACACATCTATTTTGGACAATTATTTCATCTCCCGAGACTAACTATGCCTTCAGGGGATATCTAAAATCTGGAACAACCTATTTCATTTAATTCCAAATAATTCCTAATATATAATAATCAATTTATGTAACAAATAATATTCCTTATCAAATATTTTTATTGATTGAATGATATTGATTTATCAATTATTCCCCCATTAATCAAATAACTATCAATGTAAAAATTGTAGGTAAAATGATATAAGGTTTAGGAAATAATAATATATATCATATGAAAATATGGAGTTTAAAGAGATTTATAATGAAAAATTATTACCATAAAGTTATTTTCTTCACGATAAATTTAAGAATCACAAAAGGAAGTGGTATTGCAAAGTTAATCATTAATAAAATTCTTGAGGAAAATAATCATTAAACATTCCAAAGAATTCCATACCAATTTGAAAAATTTAAATATTAATCCCCATGAAAAAATGAAATAAGACTCATTGTATTATAATATTAAGGATATTCATGATATAACTTTTAAAATGGATGTATAAACACTATATAAAAGTTAATTGGTGTATAAAAATATATAAGACTCAATGGAATGTATATTGAGAAGAAATCATTTACCCTAACCTTAATTTTTGTTGTGTGGTATTTATTATATTGTATAGTTGTTTAAAAATGTTTATAACCTATTGAATAACCATAATAATATTTATAATATCATATATTAACTCTTTATAATATTTTATAAGTATTTTTTAACACTCTTTCAGTATTTTAAATATTTCGGGTGTTGATTGCCTAGTTTTCTCAAGTATGTTTTCACTTTTTATTTTCTACTCCAATTAATTAGATCAATATTTCATCATATCTAGAATGGAAATAATTACTTAATTATCTTATATATTCATTAAATATGTATTTATAATCATATATAATGTTTAGAGATAATAAATGAAATTTATCGTTCATGGTGATTGTAGGTCGTACAAGCACATAAACTCTACTTTCATTTCTTTTTCATATTAAATGAATGAAAATTAATTGATACCTATTTATATTATCATTAAAATATCATATCTATTTCATATATGGTACATAGGTTTATTAAAAACATCCCTTATACATTCCATATATGGAATGAATGATCCATGTAGCTTTGAGGGGGCAGTAGTCCACACTAATGCAAACAATGCAATCATATTTACACAAAATGGAATTTATATAGGTATGTTTTCTAAAATAATTACATTAATATAAATACATTATAAATATAATATATATCATATATAAATAGAGTTTCAATCATAATTTCCACCATGATTGGAGGTAAAGGAGAAATGAATAATCATTATTTCGTGAGGCAGTAGTTCACCATGCATATAAACAGTATGTTCTTTACACATTAGATGGAAGTGTTTGTAAGTATAGGTAAAACCATTATCATGAAACCATATTAGTATATTTAGGATACTATTTTTTATAAAATAATTTAATATTAATAATTGAAGGAGTGGAAAAAGAAATAAAACTAAGTAGCATAAGAAAATATGTTACCACTGAATCGGGTAACTCCTTTTGGAATGTACAAAAGGATTCCATGGATTTCCTAATAACCAAGGGTAGGCTTATAGGATGAGTTTAGGGATGTTGATAAGAAATATTTTCATTTATTTTTCAAGCCAAAGTGTCTTGAGAGTTGTCAGGAAGTTGGAGGAGATGAGGCCTTTTATAGTCGAGGAGGAGTGGTACTCTTGTAATATTTTGACAATGGAATTCCATACACGTTTTCTCATTTAATGTGGATCTAATAATAAACCAAATTTTATAAAATTTAGTATATGGTCTAAATAATTACATCTAATGAATCTTTGACATGTTTCAATGTCATTTGGGTTCTTATCATTAAGGTTTGGTCCCTTATTAAGCTAAATTTTACCTTAATAATTGTAATTAATTTTAATAAACTTCACAAATCGTTTTGGTAAAAAAAATTACTTTATTATGTCATATAAATAATTATTATTCCAAGTATCAAATCCATTTTCCAATTCCAATCATATAATTCGATGAAATTAATTTAAATTTAATCATGAAAATGTGGAGACAATACTGGTTTTTAATATAAAAACGCCCAATGGATTTCTTTGTTTTATAGTAAATTTCAATGTAATGTTGATTCCAATGACCTAACATAGATAAAATTTTAAAAATATTATCTAATTAAAATTTAAAACAAATTAAAAATATAAACTAACTTTATAAATAAATTATATGAAAAATAAGTTTTGAATTAAATTTCAGTATTATTCATTATTCATTAAAAAATGAATCATCATAGAAAAATACCAAAAATTCACCCTAAGATAATTTTGGTGTTTCTATTCAAAATATGAATTTAATTTTGAAGTATTAAATTTATAAAAGGGTTAAAAAATTTATTTAAAATCGTTTATCTATTAAAATGCGGCAAAACTACCTTTATAAAAATAAAGTATTTTATATGTAATATTGGGTTTGTTCTTATCTTAAGATTACCAAATATATTCGATAAATATATAATATATTTTATTGATTATATAATATATATTTAATTAATATCACTCACTAATTGTAATTAACTTATGTTATGATGATAAAACATCTTTGTGAGCATAGAAATAGTTTCTTATTAAAATATTCCCTTTATATTCAATTGGGTCATATATTCATTTATAGTAAATTTGTAGCCAATGGATCAGTTCTATATATTTTTAAACCATATATTTAGTTAATAATATTCATAACATATAGTTTATATCATATTATTTTAAATAATAAAATTTTAATGATATATTATTTTTTTAATCTCGGTCTTGCGTGTAATGTAAGCATTCGAAGAAAGTCACTCTTGAATGTAACACAATCTAACTCGGTGTTTCATGAATTGAAAAATATAGAATATATCACATATATTTAGAAAAGAAAATTCATTTTAAAGTATCAGGGTATTATATCACCTTACACACTTGGTGTCATGTGTCATGGATGTTGTTGAATATAAGGTTCTTACTTTAGAATTTCGGGGTGTTACAAAAGACTTAGGTCGGGTAATTATAGAAATAATAATAAAATAATGAATAGATAATAACACACCATACCCTGCCTAACAGTGCACACTAACCTCCCTATCATATCTCAAAACCATCACTACAACATCACCATTACCCATCAACACACCCATTTTCCCTAAAAACATAAACTTGTTGTATACTATGTGAAAAAAATTACATAACCCAGCCATAGTTTCCCTTATTAACATTTACATAAGAAATTATTGATTTTTCATTTATTTTCCCATTATATACACATTATAAAACTTATGATGAATATTTAGTGGAAAAAAATTTACATCTCATGCTCACTAAAAAAACTAGAATTTATTATTCACATTCTAGTATATTTCTTCTCATTTACATCATTACGATATTATATAATTTCCCCAAATATTTTATTATATACACATTCTAGTTTCATCTATATATATTTATATATATTAATTTCATAACAGCCTATACGACCAAGATTCTATAAATAAAGTATCACTCAACTTATCAAATTACTCAAAAATAACCTCATTACCTAATCAACACTTATCAAGTAGCCTACATCATTTCCAAATCACCTTTCATTCCATAGCCAAAACATGATAAAAACTATGCACCCATAAACAGCCTTTCCTAACCAATAAAACCACATAACTTCCACTATGATATATAAATACAATATCATTATTGATCACATCCAAATACACTAGGAACAAGACACAATCATTATCTCATGTAAATAAAATATATGATTTATCATGAACATCTATCGTGTCCGGATTATTCAAATATATCATTAAATTACCATCTATAATTTTCATTCAGTTATGAAATGTTATTATAGCCCTTATACACATAGTAAAATTATATTTCCAATGGAAAAAAATATCACATCAATTAAGGTGCTCACACCAATATGTAAAAAAACTACATAAAATCCATATAATTTTACAGGTTTATATATCATAGGAAAAAATATTAGGTGTAATGCATTACTTTACTCTAAAATTTCAATTCCATTTCTATCTTCCATATTTATCCTAGATTATACATTTCATATAATTATATATATTTAATACCTATAATATTGTAAACTTTAATGTGAAAGATATATATGAAAATATTGGCATAGAACTACCCCTTTCATACTCCACATATTCCCAATTTAGTCAGTCATGTTTAAGTTTACTCATACCAATTACCAAGTAATAACGAATGATAAACTCGAGATTTACATAAAATAAAATAACGATTCTTGGATCCCCTACCTTGAAATAATCATTATGATGTGTCATCATAATAATTAGGAAAAGGACAAATGAGAATATGCCTGTAAAATATAACTAGGTATCTAATGAATTATAAGGAATCACTAAAATTGAATTGAAACTCTATGATCTCCAAGGATTTAGGAAAAACAAGATCATTCAAACAAGGTGGATGTTTTAGTTTTAAAATTTCATATATCATTTTTCCAAGATATTTACTTAAAACATGATCAACCTTGTATTTTAATTCGTATTAATTTATTTTTAATTTTATTTTACATTCAAGAACCATTAAAATATCCCCTAAATATCCCCAGTCAAAAATTTGTCCCCATTATTCATTAAAAACATTATATTCACGACTTTCAAATATTATTCCCCTTAAAATACATTACAAGTAGATTCTAGGAAGAAGGAGAACATATATATATATATATGTTATATAACATCCCAAAATTTGAATTTATATTTCTCAAAAAATATATTTTTTGTGATCAATGGATTGTTCCACACATAATGGACAACTGAAACAAACCATGATATATTAATAAATTGAAATTATAAAATATTACTTTTATAACATAGCCATTGAACTAAGGGGTGTAAATAAATGTTATTAAATTTTTAAATTTTTACAGAAACATGAAGAAATTATATAATGAAATAAGATACTTCCCTGTAAATAAATTTTTTTGTGTTTTTAATGGAGGTGGAATTATTAGGTTTTTACCTATACTAATACCATTGTGTACTTCGGCATGTATAGCCTGAGATAAATCAATTATTTAAGTAGTTCAATATCATTTAAATCGTTTTGAGATCCAATCTAGCTAAACCACCACCAATGACTTCCACCACTTCTTATTGTACTCATACATATTATACAGAGGACATTAGGGTTTTTTAATTATAAATTAGAATGATATAAACATGAAATTATAACCATAATAAAAAATTTATATTTTCATTATTATGTATTGTTGTAAACATTTGTAATTTTTATAAAATATTCATTATTATTAATATTATTATATAATTAGATAATATTGATGAAATTTAAGAGAAAATAATATAATAACATTTAATAAAAAAATTTACCAACTATAAGGAGTGTTAATTTAATTATTCATTTCTAATCAAAAATGTTTTGTATAAAAACATTATTTTTATTCTACATAATATGTTTTTATTTAAATGATAAATTAATCATATTTACTGTATTAAATACAATGAAAATTATTGTTTAGAAACATTAAAAATGAATATTAATTCATACATTTATCATTAACTTTTCATAAATGATGATATAATCATTTAAAGGTAAAAAGAGATATTTTTCAAAAAAAAATATTTTTATGTGATCAATATATTTTGGTCTTAATAAATTAATTTAATCACTATTGATTAATGGTTTTATTAAAATTTATTAATAATATATTCAATCAAATAAACTTACAACAATATAATCATTGTTACTAGGAATGAAAATGGAATAAATTCATTTTATATTCTTAAAGATACATTTTTTTAAAATATTTTTTTATGAATTATGTGAGGTGAGATTAAAATTAATATTTACCACCATTAGAGATTTATTATAAAGAAATTGTTTTTATATTTAGAATCATCATAGTCCAATTATTTAATATGTTCAATTTAATTTTTTATCATAAAAATAAGTTACCATGGTAACGGTTTTTCACCACATTAAAAGTTAAAAGGGATAAAAGGGGATTATACAAAGGGATAAGGACACAATTATCACAAAAACATGCCCCAATTTGATTGGTTGAGAGAAGTCTTGAACTACCATGTATTATATTAAAAATTTGGATACTTTTATTTCACTGGAATTGATAATGACATTTATTATATATTAATAAAATAAGTATTTAAAAGAGTGTCACTCATTTCACTTAGAAAAGGTTCCCTTCACCACATCACTTGTCCACACACATTAAGAATTTTACCTCAACCAATTCCTACAAAAATATATCCTCATATCTCTTTACCTAATCCTATAAGGTTGTGTCTCACCTAAAGGACAATTTAATAGGGCTTAATGTGTTAGAACCCAGTTTTTATATGTGTTAAAAATCCTATAATTACTCTATCTACTTCATTATGGGTTACCTAATATGGATTCCAAATTAGTTCAAAAGGGTTTTGGGTTATTTGGGGATTGTTTGGATCCCAGAGTCTCAGTATTTGAAAATGGATACTAGGCCACATGGTTACTAGAAACCATGATACCCAATACATGCCATTTATGTAACTATTTGAGGTTTATACAGAGGGATTTAGGAGGTTGCACAGTTTGATAAAACCATGTATTCCATGGAGCATGATCATGAGAGGGATCATTAGTTTTTATGAGATCCATATGGCATGGTTCGCATGTCATTTCTAAAAATGTGTGGCCTAACCATGAGAGGTCCCCTTGATGTAGTTAAGGGCGCATGGTTGGTGCACGGTTTGGCCCACCGTGTAACCAAACTAGGTGACCCAGTTATTTTGGGTGAATTAACCAAATTTCTATTAAATTGATATTAACCTCACCCCTACTTTTCTATTCGATACCAATATATAGGAGGCCTCTCAATCTTCATGTTTGAGCTCCCAAACCCCATTTTTATAGATTTTGATCCCATTTCATCATCTGATCATGGATTTAATCTTTGTTCATCATATTGGATGTCCATCAGTAAGTGATTTCATATTTTGTCTCAGTTCACCATTTTTCGATCACTCTATGAGGCTATTTTGACACAGGATCATATGCCCTATATTCAGGGTGTTCATCCATTATTCCATTTTCTTCAATCAATTCCAAACCAAGGGATGAAACTAGACAAGGATAATACTATAGGATTGATGTAGGTGGTCTAGTATTTATCAATCAAATTTGAGATGATTTATAATATTAGACATGTTTCATATGTTGATTTCCCAATGAATTGGCCCAGAAATAAACCTATTTTAAATTGATTTTCATGTTTAGGACCCTTACGACCTTCTTAGGTCCCATTATCTATTGACACCCATTTAGGTGAGCCCAAATTTTTGACTAGATTTTATTAAATGATTAAATGTCCAAAACATATTGTAAATGGTTTTGTCATAACTCTGAAGTGAGATAATTATGATGAATTTAAATTAATGGATATGATTTTTATGACAATATAACCCAATAAAATGGAAAAGTTGTTATTTAATTTTTGTTATTAAATGTTAATGAATTAAAAATTATGAATTTTATCATATTAAATACACTGATTATTTATCACTATTGATGTATGGGCATGAGGACCCTTGTTAATTATGGTAAGTGGGCATGACAACCCTAGTTCATGTTATATATATATATATATGGGCCTGAACTCCATTCTACTACTGTGATACATTGGTATGGAGTCCCTTATAATAATTTAATATGGGAATATAATCCCTTTATATATATTACATGGTCATGGAGACCCTATATATGTGATATCGGCATGGAAGCCCTTTATAAATGTGATATGGTCATGAAGACACTTATTTTTATATGTGGGTATGATAACACTTCATATGATATTGGTAATAGAGTCCCTATGATTATGATATTGTTCATAAAGACCCTTCTTACAATGATACTAGGCACGGTGTCCCATACTCTAATGATATCGAGCATTGCATTACTTAATACTTTTTCAGTTATATTATGTCACTAGATGAAGTAGGTAGTGCCATCCTAGATTCCTTTAGGAAACTAATATGACCCATTTATAGTTATTATTACTGATTTCCATTATTACATGCACACTACCATATTATATTCACTAACTATATATTTATATCTTCTATTAGTGGTGTCCTACTAATTTTATCTCACACCCTACTCAAGACGATGATGGTACCCAAGTAGAATATATGGTTGTAGATGTAGATAAGGGGAAACACCGACTTATGGATCTGTGACTTCTTGCATGACATAGGATTGGATATTGGTAGTAGATGATTGGGATGGAGCTGAGGATGCTTGGATAGATTTTTTCCTTTTTGTTCCTTTTGTAGATCATGAAATATATTGACTTCCTACTACCATGTATACCTATTTTCCCTTTTCTATTGACACATAAACCATCATCAATTATATATGATTCAATTATTTCCTTTTATTATTTTTCAGTTCTTATGTGTTCCTATTATCTCTATCTTTTCCATTATTTATTTGTTTCCATTGTTTATCTATTAAAAACTCCAATGTGATGGTCTGACCAGAGGGAATAGTCTCCCCAAAGTCACACCCTAGGACCTTGCTGTTAGTCAATAGCCACTAGTGTGTGGGGAGGAACTCTTTAGGCCATGTGGCCCACCTAGTCAGTGAACCTATGAGTGGACCCCAGGGTTAGGACGTCATAATGTTGTACCATGGCATTTTATTTTCTAACCATATTATTTTAAGAAAATATTTAGGAGATTATGCAGGCTTTAGGACATGGTTATAATCCATTCTAGGAAGTTCCTAACCCACATTTTGGGTAATAATATGTTTCTTGGAATAAGCAATTATTGTTATGTTTTATTCTTATTAAATTTGATGTGATTCCACCATTGGATGATGCAATTGAATTGTGATGTTATTATTACTATGATTGATAATTTTATATTAACATGGCCTGATGAGATGAAGGAGTTCCATATCATGCATAATTTTAGGAACCTTACAGGACTCAAATGCCTTGCATATGTCATGCCATACAGGATAAATTTCTTGACTATATGATAATATTAGATGTTCCTTCTATGATATAAATTTTAAATTGAAAAAGAAATTATACATGGGATTGAGAAAACATAGTTCTATCTTAAAGTTACTATCATTACCTAAAAAAATTTACTTTATATTCTATAGCAGACACCCCAACCATTTAACTATAAAATTTTGAGAAAGGATCATTAGTCACATGGACAAGAACATGTTATGGTATAGATTAAGTGGATGCCACATTATAGTCCATATGAAGTATGGAAAATTATGGATCGGAAGGGGTAAACCATTTGGTTTGACCAATTTAAATATAATTATAACAAAAATATGAAATATTATTGAAATTTAAATAGTAAAACACAGAGCTTGACCCAGTCCCAACCTTAATAGTGGACAGTATGTAGCGTCTCTTGTGTTTTATCTATATATTGTTATCAACTAGACATGGCTCTTCAAGTAGGAAGAGTGGTGTGAATATTTAATAGGAAGGTGTGTAACTATCCTATTCATGTATCTATAATGTAATCACTATTAAATTATATTTTAGGATAGATTTTTTAATTTTTAGAGATATTCCACCATGATGTCCTCATGTCATTCTCTAGGAAGTGGTGAAGACCATGACCCAAAGGTGGTGGGAACTAATAATACAGTTATATATATAATAGAAACACCTATGGAACCTATTAAAAATCCCAACATGGGTGATCATTCCTATTATTTAGGAGATTTCCTATGGCTTATGAAGACAGTACAGTGGTCTCCATGCCCCACCCCTTTAATGGGAGAGCTTACATGTTATTTTAAACATCAGCATCCACCCATGTTTTTTGGGAATGAAATACAAAAAGATATAGATATATGTCTTGATATGTTTATATATATACTCAAGCATATAGATACTCCTCCTAACATTGGAGTGAAACTCACTACTTATAAGCATCAGGGATCCACCAAACGATGTTGGGATATCCAAAACAAGGTAGTTCAGTATCATGTAGTGAAATGGATGGATTTCAAGGTAATATTTTATAAACATTTCTTACTTGAGACCTTGAGGGATAATTTTTCTATGAATTCATGAACCTGTAGTAGGGTTCTATGTTAGTTATGTACTATTCGTCTTGTTTTACATTGCATTAGTTATTTACGCCTATCTATATTGTTTATGATCTAGTGAAAGAGAGGTGATTTGAGTATGTCCTAAAGAATCCTATTTTTCCTCAGGTAAATCTATTGAGATTGAATTCCATGTCTGATATAGTGAACTAGTCCTTTTTCATTAAGAGTAACCTAATGGAGGCTGATAGTGTGAGCCATGGTGGTTGAGAACCGAGATAGGTAACTGGTTCGACTAGTAGTCGGAAGAGACGATTTGTGATTGTGCATGTGAGAAGTTATGTTTGATGAAACCCACTTATAGTAATGTGGTATGTCACTAGTTTTGGAATCCTTGGCATAAGAATCCCTAGTGTCACAAAGACCCCATAAAGTTCTGAGGATTATGTATATTGGGGAATATAGAGCATTTCTATAGGACCTTCCCATCTGTGCTAAGTGGGAGAGGATCCGTTCTGGATCCACCTTCAATAAAAAGATTACTAACACCTCACTAGGATAATAGCTGGAATAATATCGGGTGTACAATTAAAGGGGGGAGTTTGTGGTTGTGGTATCCAGGTCTCATAAATATAACACCAATAGTATAGGCTCACTCTATGTAGTCATGTTGTTGCACAGTGTTGTAAATCAGGCCATATTTGTTCTCTATAGCCTATACCCATTGAGTAGGATATCAGGAAATCTACTATTCAATATACTATTCCAGTATCATCTATTATCATTCTAGCCTTATTAGATACAAGGGAATTAGAATCCATCATATATGATCCTATTATAGAGAGACCTAGGCTCGATGTTCTATTTTTAGCAGTGTTATTAAACATGATATTCCTATGGGTATGTTTTCTAAGAGTATATGACAGTGAAATTAATTCCCCCTTAATGTAGTAAACCAAAATATCTCATGGTAACTCTTTATCCTTGAGCTACTAGGCTTTGATATCATTCTAGGGATGGATTAGTTGGTTCTGTATCATTCCTATGTGGATTGTTATCATCGCATGGTGTATTTTTTATCTCTAGAGGGTGGAACATGTCTTCAAAAGTGTGAATGGGATTTATAAGAATGTAGGGATGGAATATAGAATCATAGGATAGGTAGAGTGACCTCCTAGACTTCCATCCTTGATATGGATGATTAGGTCCCACATCAGACTGAGTTCCCTCCAGTTGTCGAACGATTCAGGGATGTTTTCCCCGAAAAAAATTTCCTGACTACCTCATATGATAGTGGAAGTGTTTATTATCTAATTATTTCATGTAACTACACCAGTATCCATTCATCCTTATAGGAGGTCCAATATTGAGTTTCAAAAGATCATTAGTCTTCTATAGGACTTAGAGTCCATCTTTTTTATATGACCTAGTACTTCTCCTTGGTGTTGAACCATCCTTTTTACAAGAAGGCAAATGGAACCTCGTGATTATTTTATATTATAAAAAATTGAATTAGATTATAATTAAGAACCAATACACCTTACCCCGTATAAATAATCTCTTCGACCAGATCAGAGGATTGAGGGTATTCTGGAAGATCGGCCTGAGATCGGGTTATTATCAGGTTTGAGTCAAGCCATAAAATATTCCATGTACAACTTTCTATAATTGGTATGATTTATATGAGTATCTCATTATGACTTTTGGTCTTATGAATACACCCACCACCTTCATGGATTTGATGAATAGGGTTTTCCATCTCTATGAGGATTCTTTTTTCATGGTCTTATTAGATGAATATTCATGTTTTAGCCTAAATGAAATGGTCGAGATACTTATATTGAGATCATTTTTAGTGTACTAATATAGAACCAAATGTATGATAAGATTAGTAAATTCCATTGCTGGATTGATAAGGTTCAATTCCTCGGTCATAAGATCAAGTAAGAGATTCATTTTTCTTAGAGAAGGTGATAGTTGTATTCACCTAGGAGAATCCCAAGAACATATTTGATATATGATGTTTCTTGGGTATAGATGGATATTACTGAAATTTCCTATAGGAATTTTCATGCCTAGAATAAGTTGTAACGAGCTTGACTAAGAATGGTGTGAAGTTTATATGGTCATAATACTAGGAGATATCCATTCAGAAGATGAAAAGGAGATAGAATCCATCACTATTTCTGATCCATTAAGAGCTAGGAAGAAGTTATACAGTGTATTGTGATGCAATGGGTATTGGTCTAGGAGAATTTATAATACATGAAGATAGCATTGTTTCATATGGGTCATAGTATTTGAGGAATAATGAGTCTAATTAACCTATGCATGATCTTAAGTGAGAATTTTTTGTACATACCTTATGTTGGTAGAGGTATTACCTATTGGGAGAGAGTTTTGCAGTGCTTATGTGCCAAAAAAATCATCAGGTATCTTATTACAGAGCATGACATAAATCATTGGTTGTGAGATGGGTTGAATGTCTATAGTCCATTAACATCGATCTTTCCTATAATCCTATGAATGAAAATACAGTTTCCAATTCTCTGAGTAGGAGAACTCAAACATAGTCAATTTAGGAGGTTAGATGTTAGTGGAAGCTTATGGATTTGTTATCTAATATTCACATATAGGTGTATAACCATAATGGATAGTCTGTACTTGCCTTGTTATCAGTGACCTCTTCACTTATGGAGATAGTGAATATGAGGCAGTTTTCTGATCCTAAGGGCTTGGTCTTATGAGAGTTAATTTCTAGTAATGACCCACCTATGGATTGTACTATTGATGATGATGACATCATCTGTATACATGGGCATATCATGGTCCCCACAGATATGATAGATGAGCTAATGTAGATTTCACATACTTTTTAGTGGGAATTTCACCTATTTATCCCCAATATGTATCGTGATATGCACCGATAGTATTATTATATACATATGAAACATTAGATAGTGGGTTTAAACACTCGGTGTTACACCTATCAATAGGTAAATATGGATCACTAGTAGCCTAATAGATTTTTATAGATGATATTGATCCTATAATGGAAATGGGAGGATTTTTTTATGGATTGTTTTCATTTCCTTACTGAGGTTTCCTTGAGGCAATGGCACAATTTGCGTAGTCATGGATCGACTAATGAAATTATCCCACTTCTTTCCAATCTGGGATACTTTCTCAGTTGATGGTCTAGGAAGATTGTATGTCAGTGACATAATATGGATACACAATATATTTTATACTATCATTTCAAATGGGGATGCTTGTTTCACATCATGTTTCAGGTAGGGGTGACAGAGAGCTATGGGTACATAGATGATTATGATCACAACCTTGCAACCTCAAATATATTGTCAGTTAGAATGGAAAATATAGGTGTTAGAGGACATGATCAAAGCATGCATTCTTGATTTTTTCTATTATTGGGAGAACCCTATGCCTCTCATTGAGTTATCCTATAGTAATAGATTTTAGGTGATGATATAGATGGATCCCTAGGATGATCAGTATGGTAGGATGTTCCATTCACCCATGTGATGGTTAGTGGTAGGAGAGGCCATGATAATAGGTCCTTATATTATTTGGGAAACATTAGGGAATGTTTCATTGATTAGGAAGAATATTTCTATTCTTCATTATAGATAGAAATCTTATGTCGATCGCCATCGATGACCTATGAATTTCGAGGTCAGGGATCATGTTTTTTTTTGTCGGTATGACCCATAGTTGGGAATAGATTTATGCGGGCAAGGGAAGTTGCCTCTTCTTTATTTTAGGGAATTTGAGATCATGGAGAGAGTCGGACCGATATCCTATTAGTTTTTGTTACCTCAGAGGTACTATTCCATGCACGACGTGATTCGCATTTCACAGCTTTACTTTTATCATGTCAACCCCTCTCACACTTATTATCACAAGTATGTTGAGCTAGATGTTTAATCTCCTTTTTAAGAGTATCCTATTTGAATCATTCATCAGATCACTATGTATCTTTAAGGCCTATCTGTCCATTTAGTTCAGGTGTTATGGTATCATGGTTAGTTATAGGATGAGACATGATAAAATGGGGCTAACATACATGCTCAGTGGTTGGATTTGTTCTAGGACAACATTCCACCACGCATGGTAGGGAAATTCAGGGAAAAATTTCTATATGGGGGGGATACTATTTGAACTAAGTTTTTATATGAGATAAATATCCATTAATTATTTTTTATAAATCATTATTATAGATATAATATGGATTACTAATGAGTTCATAGAATTTTCTTGTGGTGATCGAGGCTTTTTCGAGCCCAAAGTCTCAATTTTTTTAAAAATTAATCTATGCTACATGATTATTAGAAACTATATAACTTGGTCTATATGCTTTAAGTAATCTTGGGAGGGTTGGAAAAAGGGCTCCATGAACCCTTATAGATTGAGGAAACCATATATCCATGGGCCCACTCCCATGCAAGGGATCTGGGGTTTTAAGAAAAACTAAATAGCACAGTTGGCACACCATTTCTCAAACCGTGAAGCCTAACCATGAAAATAACCCTTTAAAAAGTAGAGGATGCATGGTTTAGCTGAAATTTTAGACAAACCATGTGACCTAGATATTTAGGGTGACATTACCAAATTTCCCTTAAATCTATTTTAACCTCACCCTTCCAATTTTTTTATCCTCTTGTTGGTATGAGGCCTCTTATTCTCTGTGTATGAGCTCATAAACCCCATTTTCATAGAATTTGTTCTAATTTTGTTATCTAATCATTGATTTGATTTACATTCATTAGGTCAAATATTCATCAGTAAATGCTTCGATCATTTGTCTAGGTTAATCATTTTTCCTTCCCTCAAAAATTTTAGTTTTATGTATGATTATATGAAATTTTTTCAGGGAGTTTGTATATTCCTCAATTTTGTCTTGATTCAGGACAAAATAACATAGATAATAGACAAGGAGAGTAATATGAACTTGAGTAAGGTGGTCTAGTATTTATCCCTCAGTGTTGAGATGTTTTTTAATATATGATATGTGCTGCATGAAGATTTATTTGTGTGTTTCCACAAATATAAACATGTTACAAATTTGTGTCATATTTAGAAGCCTTATGACCATATTAGGTCCCATCATCTATTATCAACCTTTTTGGTGTTTTTGCAGTTTTTACTAGGTATTATTAATCGTTTAAAAGGAAAAACCTGCTTGTAAATGGTCTTGGCATGACTCCAAATTGAGATAATTATAATGACTTGAATTGAATATAATTGAGTAGTATGACTCTTTCGCTGAATTAAATGGAACAATGGTTCTTTTCAAGTTATTATAAAATATAAATGAGTTAAGAATTATGAATTTTCCCATTTTAAGGCCAATGATTATTTATCATCATTGATTTATGGGAATAACAACCTTTATTAATTATGGTAAGTTGGCATGATGACCCTTGTGCATGTTATAAATATATATGGGAATAAAATCCTTTATATTATTTTGATACATGGGAATGGAGACCCATATAATACTATGATATGGGAATGGTGTCCATTTAGTTATGGGACATGATCATGGTAACCCTATATATGTTATTTGGGCATGGAGACCCTTTATAGATATGATAGGATCATGGAAACCCTAGTCATATGATATGGTCATGGAGACCCTTAATAAGTGTTGTATGGGTGTGCTGATCCTTTATAAATGTGATCTTTGCATGATTATCATTGCTGTGATATGCATCATGATGACCATTATTGTGATATCAGGAATGGTGTCCCCTACTCTTGTGATATAGGCATGGAGACCCTATGATTAGGATACTGGGAATGGAGACCCTTATTACTGTGATACTCAACATGGAGTCCCCTACTCTTGTGATATTAGGTATTGCATCCTTTGATACATGTTCAAATATATTCCTGCCCTAGCTGAAGCACGTAGTGTTAGTATGGTTTCCTTTAGGAACTAGAGCTCACCCATTTATTGTTATTATTATCGCTTTCCATTATTACCTACAAACTAACATATTATATTCACTCACTGGATATTTATAGACATCGTTGGTGGTGGCCTACTGAGTTTCTCTCAAACCCTATCTAGGTTGTCGATGGTACCCATGAATACTATATTACTGTATGTTTATATTGGGGAAAATGTACACTTATGGATGTGTGTCTTCTTTCATGACATAGGATGGGAGGTTGGTAGGAGATAATTGGGCTGGAGCTTGGCATGACTGGATAGATTTTGTACTTTTTGTTCCTTTTTTATATCATGTATGTATTGACTACCTGCTACCATGTATACATGTTTTCCCTATTTTGTAGGGAAATGAAATCATTATCCATTATATATGATTCAATTTACTTCATTTGATTATTATTTTAACACCCCAATCTTCCACGGTATTCTTTCCTTTGAATAATACTGTAGCGTGTGTTATACACAACTTCGAGTTCTAACACACACCACAACCAATCAAACTAGCCATTATGAATACTAATACCTACTTTTTGAAATTTTATAAATTTTATCTCCCAAAATGGACTTCATTTTTGGATTCTGAATATCGAATTTAGCCTAGGGTGATTTTTTGGTATTTTTCTGAAAAACGTCCTTTTTTGATGAATAGTGAAACCACTAAGTGGTAGTTAAAAAAATAGAACATTTCATAAAACATAATTTTACCACTTCTCGGAGTGGAATTTTGAAAATCCGAGAGACACGGTTAATATCAAAGACTAAAATGTGGTTCAATGAGATGAAAATAATTTTTGGTGAATAGTAACTTTTTACTTTTATTTACCATGGTTAAAAGTAAATAGGATAATTAAGGGTAAAAATGATATTAATATTACCCTGACACATGTCCTAATTTTATTAGATAAGCTTAATTCGACCAAAAACAACCTTAGGAGAAAAATATGAACCTATTTGGTCCACTTGGATTAGATTATGACATTTATTATTATTTAATTCAAAGAAGAGTTAAAAGAGGTAAAATCAATGTTTTACAAATAAACATTTTTAATACAGGGTTACACATAAGATAAATTTGATTATAAATATTCATTAGAAAGATAAATAGATTTCCTACATAATGATATTTTATTTATAATTTTTAGACATTAAATAATTTAATTTATTTATGACACAATGATGATGCAGTAATTACCATAATAGTGAAAAATTAAAATAATCGACATTATAAATACAAAAATTAATATAATTTGAGACTTTTTATGAATTACACTAATTTTCTAGGTTAATATGACATGTTAGGATTGATTTAATTAACCTTTTTCTAAGGTATAATTCTGTTATGATTTTCAAAAAAATCAATTTTACGAATAGTGTCAAAATTGACATAAAAGAGTTTTTAAAACAAATATAATATTATTAATTGATATTTAATTTATAAAAATCTATTGTTCATCCAATAGACTTATATAATGATAGGTGTATCATTAATGGACCACTTGGGCTTCTCTTGGATGTATATAGTATGTTTATTAACCATATAATATAAAAATACAAAGAGACATTGTAAAATAGAAACTAATTATCTAAGAGTTAATACTTAAAGATAAGGTTATTATAGTGAACCAAACCTATATAAATCCTATTGGTTGAGTTTTTCTCGACCCATCCCCACCTTAAACTTTAAATAATCCACTTTGGATCCAATAGAAACCTAATATGAATAAATTATAAAATAATGTTTCTAGCTTTTCCAAAGGTGCCCCTCACCCCTCTTATAAAAGGGCACTCCCCCTTATCACTAATTCACACATTAAAAGCCTTTTGGTTCGGCCAAAACCTGCCCAAATACTCTCCCAACTTCCCTAAATTCAACCTAGAGGCATTATATGGATCATAAATACAACTTAAGGAGCCCTTTTGATCAAATCAAAAGGAAGAACCCGAAGAAGAGGTAATGTTTTCACCCCCCCCCCCCCTCTTTCAAGTTCCTTTCTTCTTCAACTTCTTCTTTCTTTGTTATTCACATTCTAAAAAAATGACTAAAATATATTATATATACTGTGATGTTATTATAAATATGGTACAACCATATTCAGTGTTATGTCCATCCTTTGAATGACATGCCACCATACGTGCGTACGTACGGCTTACCGTCTCCACGTCGTGGTGTAATTGTTATTCAATAAATTATTATTTGGATGGGTATAATAATGATGTGTAATTCATGTAAATAATAAATATAACATGATAATGATTCTTTATATATGATATAACATCCAATTATATATTATTTTAATATCAAAAGAATTATATTGTTGCTTGTGCGTACGTACGGACTACCGTCTCCACGAACGCGATGAAATTCATTCTCCATCATATCTATTCAAGTATAATTCTCATTTGATGATTAAAAATAATGTTTAAGGTCTTGATATAATTCTGTATATGAATAATATTTAACCTATCCACAAAAAACGGGGCTTATTTAACAAAACATATAAAAGGAAACGAGTAAGTTAACACCCGAAGCGATGATAATTATAAGATATTATTAACAAAGCAATGTTAAAAGATCATATATGATATCATATTAATGTATATAATTCGTGTATAATTTAATAACAATTATTTCACCATTATATAGGAGGTTAACCTACCCTCAACCAAGGAAAAGAACAAGGTAAGGGGTTTTCATCTCACTCCTTATTCCCGTGAGATTCATGCCATATTGCCACTATTACCTTTTGTGTGGTGTATGTACTACCCATAATTGTATTCTTTGTGTAATCCACTTTAATTTATGTGTATTTAGATATTCATTATATTATACTTCTTTCATGGGTTATATGTTTCATAAGTTACCAAATTGGTAAAGGTTACTTCACAATCTCTTCATTATTTGAGGTTGTTTATACGTAATAATCTACTGGGATTTCTTTATCATCCACATCCATATTTCTTTAAAATGTATTTCAAAACATTTTTACAATTTACAAGAATATGGGTTAAACTCATTTATACCCTTTTTGGACTTTTTATAAGAGGTTTATAAAGGAATATTTCCGTTGTTTTCCAAACAAGGTTCTTTTTAACCATTTCGACAGAATTAAGGTAAAAAGGTTTTTTTTAACATATACGGAGGGTGAGGCTATTTTCCACCATTATAAAATTTTCAAAGCTTCCCTTACAAGATTATAAGAAAATTTTCAAAGTAAATGTTTTATTTTATAATTATGAGACTCATAAATTATTTCAATATAAGAAGAGATATTTCTCTAACAAGATTTTTGATTTCATCTATGTCAACATCCTTTGATGGATTTTAAGTTTATTTGGAGTCGATTTATTATGATACAAAACTTCCATATTGTATTGATGGTTTTGTGATAATTTTGATTGTGGATGTGTTATTTTTATACCATTCATGGTTTATGAAGAACGTATTGACATTTCCTATGGTAGTTTTAATACGAATGTTTATGTTATTTTTAAACCTGTTCATATAAGGAATTCACTGGACTTAATAAGTGACGAGTGGAGCTCGCTATAGATCCTCGATGCATCAGTAGGTCTCATGAGACAAACTAGTGTCTTGGAACAAGGCCTTGAAAAAATATTATTTTTAGGATTGGCACGAGGCCTTGGCTATGTGGTTATGATAGTCTAGCATTATGCATTCCATCATTATGAAAGTGGTTATTGATTTTTCATGTGATTATTCGATTAGTAGAATATCCATGTGAATAAGTAAATGGAATTATTTCATTATATTTTTTCCATACTATGTTGAAGTTCAAGTTTAAAAGGCTTTTGTTTTATCTATACATTGTCTTAAATGTTTATTCTTATTTATGAACGTTTCCTCTATATTGTTATCCTTACTGGGCATTTGAGCTCACCCCTTTTCTATGTTTTATTTTTCCTAGGATGTGTAGAAGTAATTTATGAATGACCTGTAGGGATAGTATGAGGGGATAAGAGTGTGGACTATGGAGACTATATTGTTGTAGTTTTCATTTTATGATGTAATGTAAACTTTATTAATTTATCTTGTTATTCCAAGGCTACTAAACTAATCTGTCTTTCGAGACTTGATCTTTCTTGTGATCATGCCAATGTTATGTAATAATGCACTGACTTTGGGTATCTAGGGTCGGGGAGCTACAGTTGGTATCTGGGGATGATTAGTACAACCCTTTGTATCTAGATTTAGATAAACTCTAATTAGAGCACATAGATTTAAGATGGACTTTGAGGATTAGTATAGACGAACTTCCTAGAATTTTGGTATTGTAGATATTTTCTGAGTTTTCCAAGCAATACATCCTTGTCTGGATACGAGTAGGTATAGGCGGCTATGGAACAGATGTACCTAGGGGTAAAACCCGAAAACACCGCTTTGAGCTAGACTCGAATGGCAACGGGTGCACGACAATGGACCTTGCTGCACTCTTGGTTACGACACTCCCAGAGGATATGCTTAGGATAACTCTCATTTTCTTTACAAATCTTTATGAAGGTTTTATAAGTATATACTTCCTCAAAGAAAACATTTTTATGATTATGGATTATATCCATAAATAGTTCAATTTATGTTAAGTGTTTTATAAGTATGGAATTATGTATTTTGATTTATAAACTAATCTAGTTTATGCCATTATTTAGAAATGGCTCCTAGTGGAAGAAATGGAAACCATATCAATGCATGAACTCCATGTTGGGATTTCCCTCCGGCTCAAGATATGTATAGTGGAGCTGGTGATGAAACTGGTGTTGATCAACTAATCACCATACTAGGACAACTCACTCAGGTTATGAATAATAACCTTACCCATATGGAGTATCCTGATCCACAGCATGGAGGATCAATGTTAGATTGCTTCCTGAGGCAATAACCACCAATATTAAATGGGAGTACAAATCCATTGGTAGCTGAGCAATGGATAAGTTCCCTAGAGGAAATGTTTTAGGATTTGGGGAGTAGTGAAAGGGAAAAAGTTGGCATGGTAGTTTATCGCCTCACTAGAGTTGCTGATCAATGGTGGTCATTGATTGAAAACATGAAGGAAGATGATGAAGTATCTAATATGGAATGGAGGGAGTTCAAAGATCTGTTTTTAGAAAAATACTTTCCTTGTGACCATCGAGAAGATATGGAAAGGAAATTTCTGAGTCTGAAACAAAACGAGGTTAAGAATGTCGCAAAGTATGAGGCTAACATTACAAGGTTAGAAAGGTATCCTAGAGATTATATATGTAACCCAAGAAGTAATCTTGATCATTTCTTTGATGGGTTAAAACCGTTTCTCCATCGATCATTAGTCACACAATCCTTCCCATCGTACGAATACATTGTCTCATGTTCTATCAAGACAGAAAAGGAATTCTCTAAGTCTTATGACTTTAAAGAAAAGAAAGAGAAGAAGAGATCTGTAGATCAATCTGGGAATGGAAATAAGGGGAAGAAGGGAAAGGTTGAATATCTATCTTGTGGTAAATGTGGGAAGAAACATCCTCGGTACTTGCTTAAAAGGAATGGGAGTCTGTTACTAGTGTGGTGAAAAAGGCCACCAAGCTCTTGATTGCAAGGGGAAAAAGGAAGCTACCGATGTCAAATGCTACAATTGCAGGGAGATGGGACATTATGCCAATGAATGTCCTAAGCGTCAGGGGAACTTACCTCAAAAAAGTCCAAGGGATCAAGGCTAAGCTTATGCTATCACTACTGCTGAGGTACAAGCTTCGAAAGACGTGTTGGAAGGTAATTTAATGGTTTCCTCAAGTTTAGAAAATGCATTATTTGATTCTAGATCATTGCATTGTTTCATATCTTCCCAGTTTTCTAAGAAAATTAGATATTTCCAATTTGATTTAACAAGGGAGTTGTCAGTTAAAACTCCTAAGCGAGGTATCATTGCAACTATGTTTTGTGAATAAGTCCCCATTAGATGACATAAATGTTCTTTATCTGCTGATCTCATCGTCATACATATGATTGAGTTTGACATAATCCTTGGTATGGATTGGCTTTCGGACCATGATGCGAAGATTTATTGTAAGAAGAAGGAGGTTACGATTTTTGATGTCGATGATAAGGAACAGATTATCTTTAGATCAGAATTGTCACCACCTAATTATTATCTAGATCCACCCCCAATAGCTCAACTAAATTCAATTATTGGGGAGGAAGAGAATAAAATCATAGTGGGTGAGGAAAGGAATGTTCAAATAGAGTATGTACCTATTGTGAAAGAATATGTAGATGTGTTTCCTGAAGATTTACTAGGACATCCTCCAGAATGAGAAGGTGAGTTTTCCATTGATTTAATTCTTGGATCAAGGCCTATATCGAAGACCCCTTATAGAATGGCCACTGTAGAATTAGTTTAACTAAAGAAACAACTAGAGTAATTGAGTAATAAGGGATTTATTCGCCCTAGTGTTTCTCCATGGGGAGACCATGTTCTTTTTGTTAAAAAGAAAGATGGATCTATGAGGTTATGTATCGACTACAGGGAGATCAATGCTATAACAATAAAGAACAAGTATCCCCTACATCGCATTGATGATTTATTTGACCAACTGCATGGAGATCAATAATTTTCAATGATTTTCCTTCGATCTAGATACCATAAGTTGTGTGTGAAGAAGGAAGACATTCCGAAGAGAGCATTTCTAACTAGGTATGGGCATTACGAGATGATAGTAATGCATTTTGGATTGACTAATGCACCCTCTGTATTCATGGATCTGATGAATATATTTTTCAAGGAATATCTCGATCAATTTGTGGTGGTATTTATTGATGATATCTTGGTATACTCCAAAAGCTTTTAAGATCATGAAAATCACTTGCGCATTATCCTGAAGACTCTGAGAAGACATGAATTATATGGGAAGTTTAGCAAGTGTGAATTTTGGCTTCAGGAGATTTCTTTTCTTGGCCATATTTTCTCCAAATATGGAATCTCTCTTGATTCTTCTAATACCAAGGAAATCGAAGAATGGCCAACACCTACGAGTATAACTGAGGTAGGTGGTTTTATTGGTTTAGAAGGTTATTATCGACGTTTCGTCCAGATTTTTTCCTGATTGGCTAAACCATTAACGAAGCTCACACGTAAAGGGGTTAAATTTGTTTGGACAAAAGTGTCTGAAAAATATTTTGATGAACTTAAGAGAAGATTAGTCAATGATCCTATATTGACTCTACCATCGGGGAATGATGGGTTTTTTATTTATAGTGATGCATCGAAGAAAGGACTCGGTTGGATCCTTATGCAGAATGATAGGGTTATTTCCTATTCATCAAGATATTTGAAAATTCATGAGCAAAACTATCCTACTCATGATCTCGAGTCAGCAGCTATTATCTTTGCTTTGAAGATATGGAGGCACTACCTCTATGGTGAAAAATGTGATATTTATATTGATCACAAGAGTTTGATGTATATTTTCTCACAAAAGGAACTCAACATGAGGCAAAGGAGATGGCTTGAATTACTCAAGGATTATGATTGTATGATACACTACCACCCGGGGAAAGCAAAAAAGGTGGAAGATGATTTGAGAAGATAAGATCATGGAGTTTTGAAAAATATAAGAATTGAAAGGGATCAAATTTTCATGGATCTACTGAAGATGGACATGGGAATAACCAGGGAAGGTGAAACATCAATGCTTTTTCAAATGGTTGCCAAACCATCTTTACTATAATGATTAAGAGTTCTCAGACCGATGTTGATGAATTTCAAAATAAGATTAAAGCTGTGAATGATGGGAGATTGAGAGACTTTGTGTATGAAGAAGGAATTTTGAAATTCGGGAAGAGGCTTTGTGTTCCAGATATACCTGATATAAAAAGGGAATTGTTGGATGATGCTCATAGTTCCAATTTCTCTATACACCCTGGGAGCACCAAAATGTATAGATATTTGAAGGAACATTTTTGGTGGGACCACATGAAGAGGGAGATTGCTGATTTTGTGTCAAGATGTTTGGTTTTTCAACAAGTGAATGTTGGAAGGCAACAGCCTGGTAGAGTATTGCAACCTCTTCCCATACCTAAGTGGAAATGGGATAATATTTCGATGGAATTTATCATGGGGCTACCAAATACTCTTATAAGGAACGATTCAATATGGGTCATTATTGATCGTCTTACCAAGTCATCACATTTTCTTGCTATAAGGGAAGATCTACCACTTGAACGGCTAGCATGACTATATATTAATGAAGTTGTGAGACATAATGGAGTACCCCTATCGATTGTTTCTGATCGTGATCCCCATTTTTGTTCAAGATTCTGGAAAAGCCTTCAGAAAGCCTTGGATACTGAACTTAATTTGAGCATTGCCTACCACCCTCAAGCAGATGGACAATCAGAGCAAACTATTAAAACCTTAGAAGACATGTTGATATCCTGATCACTTGACTTTCAGGGTATGTGGGATCAATATTTACCTCTGGTAGAATTTTCCTATAACAATAGCTTCCATTCAATTATTCATATGGCACCATATAAAACGTTATACGGAAAGAAATGTCGCACACCAACCTGCTGGGATGACATTGGTGAAAGAAAACTTGTAGGCCCAGAACTGGTGGAGGAAACGATGGAAAAGGTGAAGGTAATCCAAAACCATATCAAAGCAGCTCAAAGTAGGCAGAAGAGATATGCCGATAATCGAAGGAAGGATTTGGAATTTCAAGTTGGTGATCATGTTTTTCTAAAGGTATCTCCTTGGAAGGGAGTCATACGTTTTGGTAAGAAAGGTAAATTGAGTCCCAGGTACGTCGGACCATTCGAAATTCTAGACCGAATTGGGGTTGTAGCTTACCGATTGGCAATGTCGCCAAGTCTCTCCAAAGTTCACGATGTGTTCCATGTATCACTGTTGAGGAAATACATGCCTGACCCAACGCATGTACTCACTTACGAGGAATTAGAACTGGAACCCGATCTGTCTTATTGCGATGAGCCAGTCAAGATTCTTGATATAAGAGAACAAGTACTAAGAAACCAGACGACTCGTCTGGTAAAGATCTATGGAGAAACCATAAAATGGAAGAGGCAACGCGGGAACCCGAGGAACTTATGATGAAGAACCACTCGAGTCTTTTTATTCAAAAATATTCTAGAAATTTCGAGGACTAAATTATTTAAAGGAGGGGAGAATGTAACACCCCATGCTTTCATGGTACGCTTTCCTTTGAATAATATAGTAGTGTGTGTTATACGCAACTTCGAGTTCTAACACACACCACAACCAATCAAACTAGCTGTTATGAATAGTAATACCAACTTTTTGAAATTTTGTAAATTTTTTCTCTCAAAATGGACTTCATTTTTGGATTCAGAATAACAAATTTATCCTAGGGTGAATTTTTGGTATTTTTCTAAAAAACATCATTTTTTATGAATAGTGAAACCATTAAGTGGTAGTATAAAAAACAGAATTTTTCATAAAACTTAATTTTACCGCTTCCGTGAGTGGAATTTCGAAAATCCGGGAGACACAGTTAATATCAAGGAGTAAAATGTGGTTCAATGAGATGAAAATAATTTTTGGTGAATAGTAACTTCTTGCTTTTATTTACCACGGTTAAAAGTAAATAGGATAATTAAGGGTAAAAATGATATTAATATTACCCTGACACATGTCCTAATTCTATTGGATAAGCTTAATTCGACCAAAAAAAACCTTATGAATGAAATATGAACCTCTTTGGTCCAGTTGGATTAGATTAGGATATATATTATTATTTAATTCAAAGAAGAGTTAAAACAGGAAATATTAATGTTTTACAAATAAAACATTTTTAATACATGGATACACATACGATAAATTCAATTATAAATATTCCTTAGAAAGATAAAAATATTTCATAAATAATGATATTTTATTTATAATTTTTAGACATAAAATAATTTAATTTAATTAGGACTCAATGATGATGCAGTAATTACCATAATAGTGAAAAATTAAAATAATTGATATTATAAATACCCAAATAAATATAATTTGAGACTTTTTATGAATTAAACTAATTTTATAGGTTAATATGACATGTTAGGATTGATTTAATTAACTTTTTTCAAAGTAAAAATTCTTTTATAATTTTCACAAAAAACAATTTTCCAAATAGTGTCATAATTGACATAAAAGAGTTTTTAAAATAAATATTATATTATTAATTGATATTAAATTCCTAAAAATCTATGGTTCAGCCAAGAGACTTATATCATGATATGTGTATCATTAATGGACCATCTGGGCCTCTCTTGTATATATATAGTAAGTTTATTAACCATGTAATATAAAAATACAAAGAGACATTGTAAAAGTGAAACTAATTAATAAAGACTTAATACTTAAAGATAAGGTTATTATAGTGAGCCCAACCTGTCT
The DNA here is from genome assembly GCA_963277665.1 of Viscum album. NCBI lineage: Eukaryota > Viridiplantae > Streptophyta > Magnoliopsida > Santalales > Viscaceae > Viscum > Viscum album. Next base: position 1,425,733,892 of record OY728151.1, read on the forward strand.
AAATCCTATTGGTTGAGTTTTTTTCGACCCATCCCCACCTTAACCTTTAAATAATCCACTTTGGAGGCATTATAAAACGAATATGAATTTATTATAAAATAATATTTTTATCTTTTCCAAAGGTGCCCCTCACCCCTCTTATAAAAGGGCACTCCCCCTTCTCACTAATTCACACATTAAAAGCCTTTTTTCTCGGAAAACCCTACCAAAATACTCTCTAAACTTCTCTCAGTTTAACCTAGGGGTCTTAGTTTAATCAGAAAGCCAGCCTGAGGATCCCTTCTGATCAAATCAAAAGGAAGAACCCGAAGAAGAGGTAATGTTTTCACCACCCTCTTCCAAGTTCCATTCTTCTTCAACTTCTTCTTTCTTTGTTATTCCCATTCTAAAATAATAACTCCAGTATATTATATATAATGTGATGTTATTATAAATATGGTACAACCATATTCAGTATTCTATCCATCCTTTGAATGACATGTCACCATATGTGTGTACGTACGGCTTACCGTCTCCACGTCGTGGTGTAATTGTTATTCAATAAATTATTATTTGGATGGGTATAATAATGATGTGTAATTCATTTAAATAATAAATATAACAAGATAATTATTCTGTATATATGATATACCATCCTATTATATATTATTTTAATATCAAAATAATGATATTGTCACTCGTGCGTATGTACGGACTACCGTATCCACGAACGCGATGAGATTCATTCTCCATCATATCCATTCAAGTATAATTCTTATTTGATAATTAAAAATAATGTTTAAGGACTTGATATAATTCTGGATATGAATAATATACAACCTATCCATAACAAACACGGCTTATGTAACAAAAAATATTAAAGAAAACGAGTAAGATAACACTCGAAACGACGATAATTCTAAGATAATATTAACAACGAAATGTTAAAAGATCATATATGATATCATATTAATGTATATGATTCTTAAATAATTTAATAACAATTATTCCACCATTATATAGGAGGTTAACCTACCCTCAACCAAGGAAATGTACAAGGTAAGGGGTTTTCATCTCACTCCTTATTCCTGTGAGATTCATGCCATATTTCCACTATTACATTTTGGGTGGTGTATGTACTACCCATAATTGTATTCTTTGTGTAATACACTTTAATTTATGTGTATTTACATATTAATTGTATGATAATTCTTTCATGGGGTGTATGTTTCGTAAGTTACCAAATTGGTAAGGGTTACTTCACAATTTCTTCATTATTCGAGGTTGTTTATACGTAATAATCTACTGGAATTTCATTATCATTCACATCCATGTTTCTTAAAAATGTATTTCAAAACATTTTTACTATTTACAAGAATATGGGTTAAATTCATTTATACCCTTGTATGAGTTTTTATAAGAGGTTTATAAAGGAATATTTTTGTCATTTTCCAAACAAGGTGTTTTTTAACCTTTTCGACAGAATTAAGGAAAGAATGTTTTTTAACTTATACGGAGGGTGCGCAATTTTACGCCATTATAAAATCTTCGAAGCTTCCCTTACAAGCATATAAGAAAATTCTCAAATTAAATATTTTGTTTTATAATTATGTGACTCTTAAATTATTTTAAAATAGAAAGAGATATTTCTCTAAAAAGAGTTTTGATTTCATCTATGTCAACATCCTTTGATGGATTCTAAGTTTATTTGGAGTTGATTTATTATGATACAAAACTTCTATATTGTATTGATGGTTTTGTGATATGTTTGACTGTGGATGTGTTATTTTTATACCATTCGTGGTTTATGATGAAAGTACTGACATTTTGTATTCTATTTTTAATACGAATGTTTATGTTATGTTTAAAAATTTTCATATGAGGAATGCATTGGACATAATTAGTGACGAGTGGAGCCCTATATAGCTCCTTGATGCATCGGTAGGTCTCATAAGACAAACTAGTGTCTTGGAACAAGTCCTTGACAAAATCTAATTTGTAGTCCTGGCACGAGGCCTTGGCTATGTGGTTATGATAGTCTGGCATTATTGTAACACCCCAAGCTTCTATGGTACGCTTCTCTTTGAATAATGTGATAGCGTGTGTTGTACGCAACACCGAGTTCTAACACACCATAACTAATCAAACTAGCCGTTATGAATAGTAATACCTACTTTTTGAAATTATATATATTTTATATTTGAAAATGGACTTCATTTTTGGATTCGGAATATCGAATTTAGCCTAGGGTGAAATTTTGGTACATTTCGGATAACTTTCATATTTTGATGAATAGTGAAAATTACTAAATTTTAATTAAAAACAACTTTTTTAATCAAATTAATTACTAGTGATAAATTATGAATTTGAGTGGTTTTAAAGTATATTTAGAATATATTTTTACCATTTAATATAATTTTGGTCATTGGACATAATTTTACAATTAAACCGAACATAAACAAGTGTCAATCTTTTGATAGTTATTATCTCTTAAAAACACGCTTTTTGTTTTAACAGCGGGAATTAATTTTAAATTAATTTCTGCCACTTCTGTGTTTTGAATTTAGGAAAATGGATTCCATATTTGGAATCAGGATGTTCAAATTGTGTAAATAGGTAACTTTTATTTTTAGACATTTTGAATAGTTACTGTGGTAAATATTTTATTTACCATGGTTAAAGGGTAAATCCGGTAAATAAGGGTTAAAAAATAATATTATAATAATACAAAATTACCCTAAAACGTGTCCTAACCTTATTGGTGGACACATACCCGACCATGGGCATCCCTGGGTCAATTTGGGGACCCCTTGGAGCCACTTGTATGTGGTAGGGACACTTTATATTAATAAAGTTAAAATAAAAATAAAAATGGCATAAGCTTACATCTTTTAGAAGAACAATTTTTACATAGGGTTATACATGTTGGATTTTCGATTATAAATATTCATTAGAAAGCTAAAAAGATTTAATACATAATTATATTTTACTTATAATTTTTAGACATTAAATAATTTATTTTATTTATGACACAATGATGATGCAGTAATTACTAAAATAGTGAAAAATTAAAATAATTGATATTATAAATACCCAAATAAATATAATATGAAACTTTTAATGAATTAAACTAATTTTCTAGGCTAATATGATATATTAGGATTGATTTAATGGACTTTGTTCGAAGTAATCAATCTGTTATGAGTTTCACAAAAATCAACTATTGAATAGTGTCAAAATTGACATAAAAGAGTTCTTAAAACAAATATTATATTATTAATTGATATTAAATTCCTAAAAATCTAAGGTTCGGCCAAGAGACTTATATTATGATAGGTTAATCATTAATGGACCACTTGGGGGTCGCTTGGATGTATATAGTAAGTTTATTAACCATATTATATAAAAATACAAAGGGACATTGTAAAAGTGAAACTAATTAACTTAGAGTTAATATTTAAAGATAAGGTTAATATAAGTACCCAAACCTGTCTAAATTCTATTGGATGAGTTGTTTTCGACCTATCCACACCTCATCCTTTGAATAGTCAACTTTGGAGCCTTTGTAAACCGAATATTAATTTATTATAAATTAATATTTCTAACTTTTCCAAAGGTGCCCCTCACCCCTCTTATAAAAGGGAACTCCTCCTTCTCATTTCTTCACACCTTCAAAGCCTTTTGGTTCGGCCAAACTCTGCCCAAATACTCTCCCAACATCCCTCAATACAACCTAGAGGCCTTAGTTTGATCAGAAAGCCAACCTAAGGAGCCCTTTTGATCAAATCAAAAGGAAGAACCCGAAGAAGAGGTAATGATTTCACCACCCTTTTCTAAGTTCATTTCTTCTTCCACTTCTTCTTCCTTTGTTCTTACCATTCTGAAATAATAACTCCAGTATCTCACATATACTGTGATGTTATTATAAATATGGTAAAATCATATTCAGTATTCTATCCACCCTTTGAATAACATGTCACCATACGTGCGTACGTACGGCTTACCGTCTCCACGTCGTGGTGTAATTGTTATTCAATATAATATTATTTGGATGGGTATAATAATGATGTGTAACTCATGTAAATAATAAATATAACATGTTAATGATTCTGTATATATGATATACCATCCATTTATATATTATTTTAATATCAAAAAAATGATATTGTCGCTCGTGCGTACGTACGGACTACCGTCTCCACGAACGCGATGAGATTCATTCTCCATCGTATCCATTCAAGTATAATTATCATTTGATGATTTAAAAATGATGTTTAAGGACTGTATATCATTCTGGATATGAATAAGATACAACAACCATGGCTTATGTAACAAAACATATAAAAGAAAATGAGTAAGTTAACTCCCGAAACGACAATAATTCTAAGATATTATTAACAAATCAATGTTAAAAGATCATATATGATACCATATTAATATATATGATTCTTGTATAATTTAATAACAACTATTTCACCATTATACAGGAGGTTAACCTACCCCAACCAAGGAAAAGTACAAGGTAAGGGTTATTTCACAATCTCTTCATTATCTGAGGTTGTTTATATGTAATAATCTACTGGGATCTCTTTATCATCCACATCCATGTTTCTTAAAAATGTATTTCAAAACATTTTTACTATTTACAAGAATATGGGTTAAAGTCATTTATACCTTTTTTTGACTTTTTATAAGAGGTTTATAAAGGAATCTTTCCGTCGTTTTCAAAACAAGGTCCTTTTTAACCTTTTCGACAGAATTGAGGTAAGAATGTTTTTTTTAACTTATACGGCGGGTGCGGTTATTTTACGCCGTTATAAAATCTTCAAAGCTTTCCTTACAATCTTATAAGAATATTTTCAAAGAAAATGTTTTATTTTATATGGATCTTAAATGATTTCAAAATAAAAGGAGATATTTCTTTAAAAAGAATTTTGATTTCATCTATGTCAACATCCTTTGATGGATTTTAAGATTATTTGAAGTTGATTTATTATGATACAAAACTTCTATATTGTATTGAAGGTTTTGTGATATGTTTGACTGTGGATGTGCTATTTTTATACCATTCATAGTTTATTGTGAAAGTATTGACATTTCGTATGCTAGTTTTAATACGAATGTTTATGTTATGTTTAAACCTTTTCATATGGGAATGCATTGGACTTAATAAGTGACGGGTGGAGCCCGCTATAGCTCCTCGATGCATCGGTAGGTCTCATGAGACAAACTAGTGTCTTGGCACAAGGCCTTGACAAAATCTTATTTGTAGTCTTGGCACGAGGCCTTGGCTATGTGGTTATGATAGTCTGGCATTATGCATTCCAACATTATGAAAGTGGTTATTTATTTTTGCATGTGATTATTCGATTAGTGGAATATCCATGTGAATAAGTAAATGGCATTATTTCATTTTATTTATGCCATACCATGTTGAAAGTTCATGTTTAAAAGGCTTTTGTTTTAGTTATACATTGCCTTAAATGTTTATTCTTATTGATGAAAGTTTCCGCTATATTGTTATCCTTACTGGGCATTTGAGCTCACCCCTTTTCTATGTTTTATTTTTCCCAGGTAGTGAAGAAGTAAATTATGAATGACTTGCAGGGATATTATGAGGGGTTAATAGTGTGGATATGAAGACTTATGTTGTTGTAGTAGTTTTTGATTTTATGATGTAATGTAAAACTTATGAATATATCTAGTGTTTCCAAGGCTACTAAACCAATCGGTCTTTCGAGATTTGATCTTTCTTGTGATCATGCCAATGTTACGAAGTAATGCACCGACTCTGGGTAGCTGGGGTCGGGGCGTTACAGTTGGTATCAGAGGAAGTTTAGTACAAACCTTGGAAGCTAGATTTAGATAAACTCTGATTAGAGCACGTAGACCTAAGATGAACTTTGAGGATTAGTATAGAAGAACTTCCTAGAATTTTGGTATTGTAGAGATTTTGTGAGTTTTCTGAGCAATACATCCCTGTCTGGATACGAGCAGGTAGAGGCGGCTCTGGCACAGATGTACCTAGGGGTAAAACCCGAAAACACCGCTTTGAGCTAGACTCGAACGGGAACTGGTGCACGACAACGGGCCTTGCTGCACTCTTGGTTACGACACTCCCGGGGGATATGCTTAGGATAACTCTCACTTTCTTTACAAATCATTATGAAGGGTTTATGAGTATATACTTCCTCAAAGAAAACATTTTTATGATTATGGATTATATCCATAAATAGTTCAATTTATGTTAAGTGTTTTATAAGTATGGGATTATGTATTTTGATTCATAAACTGATCTAGTTTATGCCATTGTTTAGAAATGGCGCCTAGTGGAAGAAATGGAAACCGTATCAATGCGCGCACTCCATGTAGGGATTGCCCTCCTGCTCAAGATAATTATAGTGGGGCTGGTGATGCAACTGGTGCCGATCAGCTAATCACCGTACTGGGACAACTTACTCAGGTTATGAATAATAACCTTACCCGTATGGAGCACCCTGATCCGCAGCGTGGAGGATCAATGTTAGATCGATTCATGAGACAACAACCACCAACGTTCAATGGGAGTACAAATCCCTTAGTAGCTGAGCAATGGATATTTTCCCTAGAGAAAATATTTCAGGCTTTGGGGAGTAGTGAAAGGGAAAAAGTTACCATGGCAGTTTACCGCCTCACTGGAGATGCTGATCAATGGTGGTCATTGATTCAAAACATGAAGGAAGATGATGAAGTATCAAACATGGAATGGAGGGAGTTCAAAGATCTGTTTTTAGAAAAATACTTTCCTCGCGACCATCGAGCAGATATGGAAAGGCAATTTCTGAGTCTGAGACAAAAGGAGGATGAGAATGTCACAAAGTATGAGGCTAACTTTACAAGGTTAGCGAGGTACGCTGATGATTATATTCGCAACCCAAGAAGTAAGATTGATCGTTTCTTTGATGGGTTAAAACCATTTCTCCGTCGAGCATTAGTCTCACAATCCTTTTCATCGTACGAAGACATTGTCTCATGTGCTATCAAGACCGAAAAGGAATTCTCTAAGTCTTATGACTTTAAAGCAAAGCAAGAGAAGAAGAGACCTGCTGATCAATCTGGGAATGGAAATAAGGGGAAGAAGGGAAAGGTTGAATATCCATCTTGTGGTAAGTGCGGGAAGAAACATCCTGGTACTTGCTTGAAGGGAATGGGAGTCTGTTACAAGTGTGGTGAAAAAGGCCACCAAGCTCATGATTGCAAGGGGAAGAAGGAAGCTACCAACGTTCAGTGCTACAATTGCAGGGAGATGGGGCATTATGCAAATGCATGTCCTAAGCGTCAGGAGAACTTACCTCAGAAAAGGCCAAGGGATCAAGGCCAGGCTTATGCTATCACTACTGCTGAGGTAGAAGCTCCGAAAGACGTGGTGGCAGGTAATTTAATGGTTTCCTCAAGTTTAGCAAATGCATTATTTGATTCTGGATCATCGCATTGTTTCATATCTTCCCAGTTTGCTAAGAAAATTAGATATTTCCAATTTGATTTAATAAGGGAGTTGTCAGTTAAAACTCCTAAGGGAAGTATCGTTGCAACAAAGTTTTGTGAATCAGTCCCCATTAGAGCACATAAATTTTCTTTATCTGCTGATTTCATCGTCATACCTATGATTGAGTTTGATATAATCCTTGGTATGGACTGGCTTTCGGACTATGATGCGAAGATTTATTGTAAGAAGAAAGAGGTTACGATTCTTGATGATAATGATAAAGAACACCTTATTTTTAGAGAAGAATCGTCACCACCTAATTCTTATTTAGATCCACCCCCTGTAGCTCAACTTAATTCAATTATCGGGGAGGAAGAGACTGAAATAACTGTCGGTGAGGAAAGGAATGTTCAAATAGAAGATGTACCTATTGTGAAAGAATTTGTAGATGTATTTCCGGAAGATTTACCTGGACATCCTCCAGAACGAGAAGTTGAGTTTTCTATTGATTTGATTCCTGGATCAAGGCCTATATCGAAGACCCCTTATAGAATGGCCACTGTAGAGTTAGTCGAACTAAAGAAACAACTAGAGGAATTGAGTAATAAGGGATTTATTCGCCCTAGTGTTTCTCCATGGGGAGCCCCTGTTCTTTTTGTTAAAAAGAAAGATGGATCTATGAGGTTATGTATCGACTACAGGGAGATCAATGCTATAACGATAAAGAACAAGTATCCCCTACCTCGTATTGATGATTTATTTGACCAACTGCATGGAGCTCAATACTTTTCAAAGATTGACCTTCGATCTGGATACCATCAGTTGTGTGTAAAGAAGGAAGACATTCCGAAAACAGCATTTCGAACCAGGTACGGGCATTACGAGTTTACTGTAATGCCGTTTGGATTGACTAATGCACCCTCTGTATTCATGGATCTGATGAATAGAGTTTTCAAGGAGTATCTCGATGAATTTGTGGTGGTATTTATTGATGATATCTTGGTATACTCCAAAACCTACAAATATCATGAAAATCACTTGCGCATTATCTTGAAGACTCTGAGGAGGCATGAATTATATGGAAAGTTTAGCAAGTGTGAATTCTGGCTTCAGGAGATTTCTTTTCTTGGCCATATTGTCTCTAAAGATGGAATCTCTGTTGATCCTTCTAAGACCAAGGCAATCCAAGAATGGCCAGCACCTACGAGTATAACTGAGGTACGTAGTTTTATTGGTTTGGCAGGTTATTATCGACGTTTCGTCCAGAATTTTGCCCGATTGGCTAACCCATTAACGAAGCTCACACGTAAAGGGGTTAAATTTGTTTGGACAAAAGAGTGTGAAGAATGTTTCGAAGAACTGAATAGAAGATTAGTCAATGCTCCTATATTGACTCTACCATCGGGGAATGATGGGTTCGTTATTTATAGTGATGCATCAAAGAAAGGACTTGGCTGTGTCCTTATGCAGAATGATAGAGTTATTGCCTATGCATCACGACAGTTGAAAATTCATGAACAAAACTATCCTACTCGTGATCTTGAGTTAGCAGCTGTGATCTTTGCTTTGAAGATATGGAGGCACTACCTCTATGGTGAAAAATGTGAGATTTATACTGATCACAAGAGTTTGAAGTATATTTTCTCACAAAAAGAACTCAACATGAGGCAAAGGAGATGGCTTGAATTACTCAAGGATTATGATTGCACGATACACTACCACACGGGGAAAGAAAACAAGGTGGCAGATGCTTTGAGCAGAAAAGACCATGGAGTTCTGAACATGATGAGAATTGAAAGGGATCCAATTTTCATGGATCTAGTGAAGATGGACATGGGAATAACCAGGGAAGGTGAAACATCAATGCTTTTTCAAATGGTTGCCAAACCATCTTTACTAGAAAGTATTAAGAGTTCTCAGACCGATGATGAAGAATTTCAGAAGAAGATTAAAGCTGTGAATGATGGGAGATTGAGAGACTTTGCGTATGAAGGTGGAATTTTGAAATTCGGGAAGAGACTTTGTGTTCCCAATATACCTGATCTAAAAAGGGAATTGCTGGATGATGCTCATAGTTCCAATTTCTCTATACACCCTGGGAGCACCAAAATGTATAGAGATTTGAAGGAACATTTTTGGTGGGACAACATGAAGAGGGAGATTGCTGATTTTGTGTCAAGATGTATGGTTTGTCAACAAGTGAAAGCTGGAAGGCAACAGCCTGGAGGAGTCATGCAACCTCTTCCCATACCAGAGTGGAAATGGGACAATATTACGATGGACTTTGTCATGGGGCTACCAAAGACTCCTAGAAGGAACGATGCAATATGGGTTATTGTTGATCGTCTTACCAAGTCAGCACATTTTCTTGCTATAAGAGAAGATCTACCCCTGGAACGTCTAGCAAGACTATATATTAATGAAGTTGTGAGACTTCATGGAGTACCCCTATCGATTGTTTCTGATCGTGATCCCCGTTTTACTTCAAGATTCTGGAAAAGTCTTCAGAAATCCCTGGATACTGAACTTCATTTGAGCACTGCTTACCACCCTCAGACAGACGGACAATCAGAACGGACTATTCAGACCTTAGAAGACATGTTGAGATCTTGCTCACTTGATTTTCAGGGTATGTGGGATCAATATTTACCTCTGGTAGAATTTTCCTATAACAATAGCTTCCATTCGAGTATACAAATGGCACCATATGAAGCGTTATACGGAAAGAGATGTCGTACACAAACCTGTTGGGATGACGTTGGTGAAAGAAAACTTGTAGGCCCAGAGCTGGTGGAGGAAACGGTGGAAAAGGTGAAAGTAATCCAAAATCACATTAAAGCAGCTCAAAGTAGGCAGAAGAGCTATGCCGATAATCGAAGGAAGGATTTGGAATTTCAAGTCGGTGATCATGTTTTCCTGAAGGTATCTCCATGGAAGGGAGTCATACGTTTTGGTAAGAAAGGTAAATTGAGTCTCAGGTACATCGGCCCTTTCGAAATTCTAGAACGAATTGGGGCTGTAGCTTACCGATTGGCAATGCCGCCAAGTCTCTCCAAAGTTCACGATGTGTTCCACGTATCTCTGTTGAGGAAATACATGCCTGACCCAACGCATGTACTCACCTATGAGGAATTAGAACTGGAACCCGATCTTTCCTATTGTGAAGAGCCCGTCAGGATTCTTGATACAAGAGAACAAGTACTGAGAAACCGGACGACGCGTCTGGTAAAAGTTTTGTGGAGAAATCATAAGATGGAAGAGGCAACGTGGGAACCCGAGGAACTTATGATGAAGAACCACCCGAGTCTTTTTATGCAGTAATACCCTAGAAATTGCGAGGACGCAATTATTTGAAGGAGGGGAGAATGTAACACCCCAAGCTTCTATGGTACGCTTCTCTTTGAATAATGTGATAGCGTGTGTTGTACGCAACACCGAGTTCTAACACACCATAACTAATCAAACTAGCCGTTATGAATAGTAATACCTACTTTTTGAAATTATATATATTTTATATTTGAAAATGGACTTCATTTTTGGATTCGGAATATCGAATTTAGCCTAGGGTGAAATTTTGGTACATTTCGGATAACTTTCATATTTTGATGAATAGTGAAAATTACTAAATTTTAATTAAAAACAACTTTTTTAATCAAATTAATTACTAGTGATAAATTATGAATTTGAGTGGTTTTAAAGTATATTTAGAATATATTTTTACCATTTAATATAATTTTGGTCATTGGACATAATTTTACAATTAAACCGAACATAAACAAGTGTCAATCTTTTGATAGTTATTATCTCTTAAAAACACGCTTTTTGTTTTAACAGCGGGAATTAATTTTAAATTAATTTCTGCCACTTCTGTGTTTTGAATTTAGGAAAATGGATTCCATATTTGGAATCAGGATTTTCAAATTTTGTAAATAGGTAACTTTTATTTTTAGACATTTTGAATAGTTACTGTGGTAAATATTTTATTTACCATGGTTAAAGGGTAAATCCGGTAAATAAGGGTTAAAAAATAATATTATAATAATACAAAATTACCCTAAAACGTGTCCTAACCTTATTGGTGGACACATACCCGACCATGGGCATCCCTGGGTCAATTTGGGGACCCCTTGGAGCCACTTGTATGTGGTAGGGACACTTTATATTAATAAAGTTAAAATAAAAATAAAAATGGCATAAGCTTACATCTTTTAGAAGAACAATTTTACATAGGGTTATACATGTTGGATTTTCGATTATAAATATTCATTAGAAAGCTAAAAAGATTTCCTACATAATGATATTTTACTTATAATTTTTAGACATTAAATAATTTATTTTATTTATGACACAATGATGATACAGTAATTACTAAAATAGTGAAAAATTAAAATAATTGATATTATAAATACCCAAATAAATATAATATGAAACTTATAATGAATTAAACTAATTTTCTAGGCTAATATGATATATTAGGATTGATTTAATGGACTTTTTTCGAAGTAATCAATCTGTTATGAGTTTCACAAAAATCAACTATTGAATAGTGTCAAAATTGACATAAAAGAGTTCTTAAAACAAATATTATATTATTAATTGATATTAAATTCCTAAAAATCTAAGGTTCGGCCAAGAGACTTATATTATGATAGGTTAATCATTAATGGACCACTTGGGGGTCGCTTGGATGTATATAGTAAGTTTATTAACCATATTATATAAAAATACAAAGGGACATTGTAAAAGTGAAACTAATTAACTTAGAGTTAATATTTAAAGATAAGGTTAATATAAGTACCCAAACCTGTCTAAATTCTATTGGATGAGTTGTTTTCGACCTATCCACACCTCATCCTTTGAATAGTCAACTTTGGAGCCTTTGTAAACCGAATATTAATTTATTATAAATTAATATTTCTAACTTTTCCAAAGGTGCCCCTCACCCCTCTTATAAAAGGGAACTCCTCCTCATTTCTTCACACCTTCAAAGCCTTTTGGTTCGGCCAAACTCTGCCCAAATACTCTCCCAACATCCCTCAATACAACCTAGAGGCCTTAGTTTGATCAGAAAGCCAACCTAAGGAGCCCTTTTGATCAAATCAAAAGGAAGAACCCGAAGAAGAGGTAATGATTTCACCACCCTTTTCTAAGTTCATTTCTTCTTCCACTTCTTCTTCCTTTGTTCTTACCATTCTGAAATAATAACTCCAGTATCTCACATATACTGTGATGTTATTATAAATATGGTACAATCATATTCAGTATTCTATCCACCCTTTGAATAACATGTCACCATACGTGCGTACGTACGGCTTACCGTCTCCACGTCGTGGTGTAATTGTTATTCAATATAATATTATTTGGATGGGTATAATAATGATGTGTAAATCATGTAAATAATAAATATAACATGTTAATGATTCTGTATATATGATATACCATCCATTTATATATTATTTTAATATCAAAAAAATGATATTGTCGCTCGTGCGTACGTACGGACTACCGTCTCCACGAACGCGATGAGATTCATTCTCCATCGTATCCATTCAAGTATAATTATCATTTGATGATTTAAAAATGATGTTTAAGGACTGTATATCATTCTGGATATGAATAAGATACAACAACCATGGCTTATGTAACAAAACATATAAAAGAAAATGAGTAAGTTAACTCCCGAAACGACGATAATTCTAAGATATTATTAACAAATCAATGTTAAAAGATCATATATGATATCATATTAATATATATGATTCTTGTATAATTTAATAACAACTATTTCACCATTATACAGGAGGTTAACCTACCCCAACCAAGGAAAAGTACAAGGTAAGGGTTATTTCACAATCTCTTCATTATCTGAGGTTGTTTATATGTAATAATCTACTGGGATCTCTTTATCATCCACATCCATGTTTCTTAAAAATGTATTTCAAAACATTTTTACTATTTACAAGAATATGGGTTAAAGTCATTTATACCTTTTTTTGACTTTTTATAAGAGGTTTATAAAGGAATCTTTCCGTCGTTTTCAAAACAAGGTCCTTTTTAACCTTTTCGACAGAATTGAGGTAAGAATGTTTTTTTTAACTTATACGGCGGGTGCGGTTATTTTACGCCGTTATAAAATCTTCAAAGCTTTCCTTACAAGCTTATAAGAATATTTTCAAAGAAAATGTTTTATTTTATATGGATCTTAAATGATTTCAAAATAAAAGGAGATATTTCTTTAAAATGAATTTTGATTTCATCTATGTCAACATCCTTTGATGGATTTTAAGATTATTTGAAGTTGATTTATTATGATACAAAACTTCTATATTGTATTGAAGGTTTTGTGATATGTTTGACTGTGGATGTGCTATTTTTATACCATTCATAGTTTATTGTGAAAGTATTGACATTTCGTATGCTAGTTTTAATACGAATGTTTATGTTATGTTTAAACCTTTTCATATGGGAATGCATTGGACTTAATAAGTGACGGGTGGAGCCCGCTATAGCTCCTCGATGCATCGGTAGGTCTCATGAGACAAACTAGTGTCTTGGCACAAGGCCTTGACAAAATCTTATTTGTAGTCTTGGCACGAGGCCTTGGCTATGTGGTTATGATAGTCTGGCATTATGCATTCCAACATTATGAAAGTGGTTATTTATTTTTGCATGTGATTATTCGATTAGTGGAATATCCATGTGAATAAGTAAATGGCATTATTTCATTTTATTTATGCCATACCATGTTGAAATTTCATGTTTAAAAGGCTTTTGTTTTAGTTATACATTGCCTTAAATGTTTATTCTTATTGATGAAAGTTTCCGCTATATTGTTATCCTTACTGGGCATTTGAGCTCACCCCTTTTCTATGTTTTATTTTTCCCAGGTAGTGAAGAAGTAAATTATGAATGACTTGCAGGGATATTATGAGGGGTTAATAGTGTGGATATGAAGACTTATGTTGTTGTAGTAGTTTTTGATTTTATGATGTAATGTAAAACTTATGAATATATCTAGTGTTTCCAAGGCTACTAAACCAATCGGTCTTTCGAGATTTGATCTTTCTTGTGATCATGCCAATGTTACGAAGTAATGCACCGACTCTGGGTAGCTGGGGTCGGGGCGTTACAATTATGCATTCCATCATTATGAAAGTGGTTATTGATATCTCATGTGATTATTCGATTAATACAATATCCATGTGAATAAGTAAATGGAATTATTTCATTCAATTTTTTCCATACTATGTTGAAGTTCAAGTTTAAAAGGCTTTTGTTTTAGTTATACATTGCCTTAAATGTTTATTCTTATTTATGAATGTTTCTTCTATATTTTTATCCTTACTGGGAATTTGAGATCACCCATTTTATATGTTTTATTTTTCCCAGAATGTGAAGAAGTAATTTATGAATGACCTGCAGGGATAGTTTGAGGGTATATGATTGTGGACAATGGAGAATATATTGTTGTAGTTTTCATTTTATGATGTAATTTATACTTTATTAATGTATCTAGTTATTCCAAGGCTACTAAACTAACTGGTCTTTTGAGACTTGATCTTTCTAGTGATCATGCCAATGTTATGTAATAATGCACCGACTCTAGGTATCTAGGGTCAGGGCATTACAATTATTCAGTGTTAGGATATTTTTTCTTTCATTCACTATCTTTCCATTATTGATATTATTACATTGTTTATCTATTGATTAATCTGTTGTGGAACTCTGACCAGAAGGAATATTCTCCTCATGGACACATCATAGTATATCACTACTAGTCAGTAGCCTCTAGAATATGGGGAGGAAAGCCTGAGGTCATGTGGACCACCATTTTTGGGCACATCTGAGAAAATGAAAACATTGTTCCTGTTACGTGCGGACAACAAAAACCATGAAACGACATATTTAATTTTTCAACACTATGTCTTATAGATTTTTATAAAACATATTTTATTGAATACATATGATATTTATATTATAAATTTTATTTTAGAAATATAATTAATCGATAATATTAATAGTGTTAATAATAAATATTCATTATAAAATTTAACCTCCTAAAACAAGAATTCCTGGAAACATCTATTAATTTGAATCTATTTATAAAATCATATTGAGTTGTATAAAAAATATCAAAATTAATGGTACATGAAATATATCTATATAAATAAATAGATATTGAAATTATTATATATCCCCTTTTACCAAGGTCAACATATCGAAGCAGCTTTGGAGGAATTGACTGAACAACCCCAAGTGTTCTAAGAATGAAAACAATTATGCATTACATGTGTGACATAATATACTAAATGTACCATAAAAATGAAATATAACTGAATGAGGTTCTAGATAATGTATTTAATAATCTTAATTTCTTTATTCTAGATATTAGATTCACAAAACAAGTAGTTTGTGACTTTTGAAAAGGGTTTAAAAAATGTAAATTTCATTTATTATTTTCTAAACTATTTTTATTGACTACACTCTTCCAAGTTTCTTTTATCATATCATTTATCCATTACATAAGGTTTTTTAACTTTTTATTTGGGATATTTTCATTTTTTTGATCAAGAAATTCTTCCATGATGGATCTTTATCCCCATAAAAATATGATAGGGTTAAGAATAATTCAAATCCTTTCTAATGTATTTTATTATGTGTGCAATGCTTTATGATGTCTAGTCAGATTATAAAGGGTAAATTATCTTAATTTATTTGTATGAAAAATATATTTCCCAATAGATTATATTTTCAATGAACATTAATCATTATAGGATATCAGTGATTTACAAAATTGGATTACCCATATATGAAAATAGGTGAAAATTTTTAATATTACAGAGAAGGAATAATTGAATTAATATATATGGAGGGAAATATCATTAAAAACATGGGGGTTTGGAGTTATCTCTTGTAAATGGTGAACTATATTATAGAAAGATATGAATTTTACTTCGAAAATGAATAGTAATTAGAGAAAGAGAAGTATATTCTTTGATTTTCCATACTAGTCATTAAATTTATTGCATCATTGTTTAGATATAATTAATATTGAGAAACATATATTTGAAATGTTACTTTTAAATATTTTTAATGTCAATTAAAAAAATATGAGTTTCAATCACATCATGATGTAATCTATTTGAGTGTAAAACTCAGATTTCAACTTGATTTCATTTTACAGAATCTGTATAAAGTTCCTTGTTGTAGTTTTTTTATGAAAAAATAATAGAAGAATATGTTCCTTGGTATATTGGAATGTTTAAAGGTTATTGATGTTTATTAAAGTCAGATGTCAAAATTGGTTAATGCAAGATACATCCAAATAAAATCACTCAAACCCATGACTATCTTGTCTTTTTTACCTTGGTTGATTACCACATCCATTTAAAATTTATTATCAAATAATTTGATGATAATTTAGATTTAATTATTTCACTTTTATCAAGGTATTTTATATAAAATATTGAGCATGACTGTTATTGATAATTTAAAAAAAAATACAGTCACTCTTTATGATTTAAAAAAAAGTATTCCATCATTTTCCATTTGTATATTACGACTGACTATGAATCCTTCCGTTAAATTATTATTTAGTTTTCTTGTTTATATTTTTGGATGTATTATACTAAAATTATCATGTATATGATGAAATAATATGTGACGAATAAGATTCACCATGAAGGATCCATTAAGATAGGTTATTTAGCACAGGAATGCAAGGATTAAGGTTTAACGTATTTGGATAACATCATTTTGATGATGTAATCACCCACTGAGAACTTAATATAATCAATTAAATTCCATTGAACCTATATTTTCATAACTACTCCAATCAATGGGTATATCTAGTTTATATTCATTGTGAACATTAAGTACAAAATAGTTGTAAATGAATCATTATACAATATTGTTTAACTGTGGTGTGGTTAATGAATACATCATGTAATTAAGTTATATATTATGTATTTTTTTTATATAATTATTTTTTATAAATTATTTCTTTTTAATACTTAAAAATTCATAAAAAAATATATGAAATTATAAAAGTAACCCATTTTTATTTTTCAATTATGATCATAGAGCATTTTCACAATAAATAATTTCATGAATGGTCAAAATAAAAGTTAATATACTTACTTTGTATATGATTTAATTTTATATGGCTATCTAAAATAATATTTTTCTATATTGTATGTTTAAGTTTTACCAATTTTCAATATATCTCTTGAGATCAGTGAATTGTCTCTCAATCTAAATAATATGGAATATGAGTGTTAATAATTGGTTATTTATTACTTCAAATTTATTGTAAATAATTTTCATTATAAACTTAAACCCTCTCATTATGATGTTACATTAATTTTGAAAATATGTTTTTGTCCTAGTGAATCAGATATTCCACATTGATATATATATATATATATATATATTATAGGGTTGTCAAGAAAATTATCATATTAGATTATTATGAACATAATAGAATCTCTATGATGAAATTCAAATGGGTTGATATTATGACACTATAGGGCTTTCATATGGATAATTTTTATTTTTGAGTGATTAAGAGAAAGTTTTAAATTCATACTAATGAACTCTACATTCTCACATCACAAGAAGATAAATATTTTATGTGACTTATCATTTAAGAGCATAATTTGATTATTTTATTGATGTTATTCATAGGCATGTTTTCAATAATGGTGTATATGATAATGTTGTTTTGGATTAACCAATTGGTAATCACTAAAATATTGCATATAATTATGTCACTGGTCCAATTTCTAAAACAATTTGTGAACTATAAACTGTATTACAGAATTTTTTGCAGTAAATTAAGTTATATGTTTATTTTTAATATCAAATTTCTTTTTCAGGTGTAGAAATCCACCAATGAAATCATTTTGGTGATCATTTAGAATCTATTAATTGTTTCTAAGGAACGTTTTCCTAATATTTACAACTAATAATATTGAAATTATAAAAATCAATAATAATTCACTTTATTATTTTTTTTGTATAGTTATAAATATGAATTTTATATATTAAAAGAAATGTATTTTATTTTATTAAAATATGTAATTCATTCACATTATTAAATTATATATTAAGTTCATAATGTTTGGTTATAAATATTCACATAGATAAATAAAGTGATAAAATGGTCAGGGTTTTCAAGAGTTGGGAATGGCTCATTTGGTTTCTATTGTGAGGGTTAAATTTTATTTATAAATATCCATTTATATTAAAAATTGTTAAATTTAGTTATCCTTTAAAATTTTGTGAGGTATATTCATCGAATAGACAAGTGAATTTTTTAAATGATTTGGAGCATGCATAGGAAGATGAGGGTACTCCTAAGTATATAATTACATTGTAGACTCATTCTCAATCTATCAGTATCCCAACGTCTATATTTCATCTTCATTCTATAATAATTTAATTATTAAGGAATCATCAATTTTTGATAACGTGAATTTATTTTCAATTCTCAATAGGGTTTAATATTTTTACTTATGATTTTCTACCCAAAATCATAAAATTGTATAGTCCTACTCATACCCCTCCCCATTATCCATATCCACCATCTTCTATAAAGGGAATTGAAACTCCATTCATACCACCACTATATTTGTGTCCACCTTATTTTATACAATGTATTCTTCTTGGTTTCATATGTAGCCACTTTGGCATCCACCATCGAGTATAAAGTGTACTCATCTTCTTGGAATCCCAAATCCCACTATACAAAATTCATCCATTATACATACCTCTATAATAACTTCCAATGGGACTTAAAATCATCCTAATTCTAGTATTTGTTTATAATATAACTCATATAATATAGGTAAATTTATATAATTTTTTCATTTTTATTAGTGTTTATTTTTATCCCTGAGTAGATGGTTCTACTAATAGAAAATGAGGTAACACTGAGATGAATGATGTTTGGAATAGACACACACAAATCATGGTTGATTAGAATAATTATATGAAAAATATTTTCAAGAATGGAATGGTAATCAAAAATTTTATAAGAAAACTATCCAATCATATTAACATTATTCTCATTAAAGGAATACCATGGAGAGAGGATGAAGAGAAAATAAATAATGATATGTGGAATGAGATATGACTAAATATAATTTTCTAATATTTTAATATATCATTTTATAAAATTGTATTAAAATTTTTTCATTCATTTCACCTTTTATTTCACTTCCCTAAGTAACAAAATGAAAATACTGTAAGGTTATTGTAATTGGAATAAATGTAGAAAACATATATGTATGACTTATATGTATGTTAGAAAAGAATAATAGGTACTGATCTGAAGGGTATATTGTCCTTGAAATTTATCCAATTTCACTGTATAAAGAGGTTATTATGTACTAGAATAGCTATTCTATTAAGGTAATAATAATTTTTATAATTATTAATTTTTTACTAGAAAACACATTTCTAATTCCAATAAACTTAAGATTGTTATAATAGATCATTAGTTTTTAAATCATTTTTTTAGGAGAAATTTGGAAGAAACAAAAATTATAAAATCTCCATGAAATATATTCACACTCTTGGTCATACAACTCTTCCAGATCATAAACTTGTATTGGTAAAATATAATAACAGTTTCCAATAGCTTTCCAATTACATTACATGTATCTTATACCTAACCATAAAATAGGAAATTATCCTTTAACTCTCATTCATAATGCAATATTAGTTTCAAGTAATAATGGTCATTGTATATGATTTTTTATTTCATTAGTGAATATTTTAAAATGTGAATTAATATAATAGAAGAGAATACTAGGTTTTGTATACTATTTTTTAACAAATGAGTTAATAGTATAAAGATATGGTTTTGGTTTACAAGTATCATCAGCTAAATTTTGATATGTGGTGTCTTGTTATTGATTTTACAAATGATTTTTTGATGTATTTATATCTCTATAAACATATTTTGGATATTGAATTGAGATATCATGAAAACATTCCTTACAATTCGAGATATCATATCTTGATTAAATTTTATATGAGAACTAACCATTGTATAAATCGGTATATATTTCCATGGTTTTACTTGATGTTGTTAATTAGGATTTTTTTTGGATGTGATGGTACTAGTAGCTTTTACATAATAAATTATTTTTCTTTGGGATGTTATGATATTCTTTAAGTTACTTTTATATTAGATGGATAATATTAAAATTTTAGATAGTAACTAAAATATCGACATGAATATTCACATGTTTAAAATAGATTCTGATGTATTGTGTTCCATAAATATGGCTTCTTCCTAAAATAGTATGAATTTTATTTCAGTTTTATAATTATCTAAATTTTCATAGTAGTCTTAGATATAATTTTTGATAAAATTTCTGACAAATTAATTTTGGTTAGCCTAATGAATTGTCTCATAATTTTACAATGTTCTCAAAAATTGATACTAGATATTGAAGGTCATGTTTCTTTATATTTAATGTTTTATACGAGTAGGAAAAAGGATTGAAGAACAATCAATTGAAAACATAAGAAAATATCATAAGTGAATTTATGTTTTATAAAACAAATTATAATAAAATATTTGATTTTTGGTGTCATTTTAATTAATGAAATAATTTCACCATCAACTCTTCAAGATCTAATAGAAAAGAAAGTGATTTCTTCCTAATTATCATTTTCATTAGGTGTTATGTAATGATGAATGTGGTAGTCATCTAGGAAAAAATATTATAAGATCCTGATATGACTCTTACAATAGTGTTTCTTTATGCACGACTATCATTATAGTTATTTTGTGGAAGTTTCAGGTTTCTATTGAACAGAAATCACAAACATTTAAACATTAGTCTTAACAAAGCCAAAAAGAGTTAAATGAATGGTTTAACAAATAAATTTGACCTATGTATTCTTATTTTTCACCTAAGAATGAGGTATTGGTTAGATCATATTTAACGGTCATGATACTATTTTTTATTATTCTACTTTTTCTTATCTAACAGTTGATTTAAATGTGAGAAATATTGATGAAGATTTCAAAACTCGTGACAATGATGTTATTAGAGGTGAAGGTGGTGATTTTGTGTGTCATGGTGAGGATGTTATTGATGTTGAATATGGTGTCAGATGTGTATGTGTGTGGTTGTGGTTCTAGAGAGGATAGGGATGGTTCCAAGAATTATTATGAGCATCATTTTTTATAAATAACATGTAGGTAATTGATAGTGTGGTCCTTAAAAAGAGAAATCTTATTTATTTATAAAATCTACTTACTACTAGATATTGGAAATAGGATCAAACCTAAGGGAAGGTAAATTGTATGAAACTCAATAAAAGAAAAATAAAAAAACAAAATAGGCAAGAATAATAAAAGATATAAAGAGATGATAATGAATGATGAATGATGAAGAGTGAATAGTGATGTTATAGTGATAGTGAAAGTGAAATAACGGTGAAATAAGAGAAAAAATGAGAAAGGTTATAAAAGATATTAATTTAGGGGAAACTGGTTTAATAAAATTTATAAAAGATCTAATTTTCTTCCAAGATTAACATAGTCCTGCAAAGAATCTATGAAAATGGGAATTGAGGATGATTTTAGAAATAGTAGGAGTGTGTATTTGTGGGAGATATATTAAATTTTGTTTTAATATTTCTAAACACAAAATCATCAGTGGGGATCTTTCATATCCAATTAATAATTAATATATTTATATCGAATGAAATAAATTAAAATATCTTAGGTTTCTTTCTTTGATATTTATTTTGATCATCCAAAAAGACATGTTTCCTCCAAATCCATTTTTTTCATTTTTAAATAATTCTCTTTGAGGTTTATTGGTATTCTAACATTCATAAATTATATTATCCCGTATTTATAAATACATATTGAAAATTAAAAATATATATCAACCAAAACCATAGATTTAAGATTTAAAAGCCAGTCACAACCATGAAATGATCACAGTGCCACCTAGCCACATTGGTGATGATATCCAGAACTGTGGACCACCATGAGCTGTGGCCCCTGAAACTCAGGCTCATTCATCATCTCCACTTCACTGGAGAGAACCAACTGGCCATATAAGCATAATTAAAACATCAATGCCAATAATTATTATCATCATGAGGTGGAAAACCAGAACCAATCAGACTTGAATGATCCATGATGCATAGAAGCCCCATCATGAAAAAACCAACATAAAACATCATTTGTATCATCAAGGGTGATAACTATTTGTGTAATTCACCAGAGTGAGCCATGACCTTCCCCAGATCTTCATCTATTCACCAAAATAGTGCTGAAAACACTAAAAGGAAAATAATCACAAAACCGGGAACTGTCAATTATGAGGATCAAACACCCCTAATCACTGGACTGACACAAACATTAGAAAAAACACCATCAAAAAAACAAAATAAATCTGATTAATGTCACGCCACTTAATAAAATTACAACCATCCTAATTTAACATCCCAAAACTACCAAAATAACCACTATACCAAACCGACCAACAAAGGAGTGATGGAGTGGGAAGGAAGATCAGAGTTCACGGAGGGTAGGGCCTCTGTAGAGAGATGGAACATTGGTCAGAACATTTACCCAAAAATATCATAAATTCACAAATATAATGGTAATCATCATTAGAAACTCCTCCATCAATGTACCACAATATAACCCAACCACCAACGAAACTGTCCACCATTGGTCTCTCCACCTGGGAGACCAGCGATGGAACATTCAACACCTCCCAAATCATCCAAAAAAACTAATGGTCTAGGGAAACAATTTAGAACATGGAATCATATGGTAACATCATAGGAATAAATGAAGATTTTATTAACATATAGAAGCGACTACATAGTATCAGAGAGATCTGCAGCAGAACGAGACCTGAAACAACAAAAAAACTCAAAACATCCTATGAAGAACAACAGCCAAAAAGAAGAACAACAAAACCAAAATATAGAAACCCCATTGATTAGAGGGAACCCAAGAATGATTGATATATAGAATAATGTTAACCTCTAGTAGAATTATGAATTATTGGAATACATATGAGATGGGGACACAACTCCAGAGACTGCACAAAGTCGTGTTCCCTCCAAATCACTTTGAAAGGGGAACCCTAGTCGAGAGGAAGGGGAGGAGATGACTCTCATAGGCCACTCCAAAAATAATATTTTTAATTTCCTTTGGTTGAAATGTGAGGATCCAAGGATATAATCCATATTTTGGTGATCCACACATGATCATTTTATCTACGAGAAACTCCAAACAACCATTGGGTACTAGTGCAGGGATTCTAATGTCTTACATTGTTCTTTCTTGATCACTCATTCTTCAGTCTTGAAGAAATATCTATAATGTTTCCCATTATTGAGATATATCGAGATAGGGAGAATAAGTATTAAACAAATAATATTTATTTCATAACTATTCACAATTTTTTATTACCTACACAATATATATAAAAATCCATTTATAGAGGTAGGATTTAGGTTAGAATATATTTTTTATTTCTTTCCATCCCTTAAAAATATTTAAAACATTAATAAAACCCCATGACGTATAATAATAATAATAATATTATTATTATTATTATTATTATTTGGAACATGAAAACTTTCACCAAAATAAATATTATTTAACCAGCTAATTAATTAATATTTCTCACCGGACATGTTATTGGTATGTTCAAACTCCTCTTACATTTATTGAACACCAAGATAAATATTTTATTTAAATATTTCATTCATTAGTAAACATTTTCAATCAATAAAATGTGATTAAAGTTATTCTTCAATCTTGAGAAAAATATTTATTTAATTAAATTAAATTAAAATATAATTTAATCAAGACCATAGGAAACACATAGTGTATGACCCTTTAGGATTCTTTCTCATTTCCTCTAGTTCGGCTTGTTAAATTATGAGATTAATATCTAGAAATGGGTCAAGGTACCCAATAAAAAGAACATAATATTATAATTATGACAACCACATATGAACACTCACTGTGTAATATAATCCATGTGTATCAAAACATCATCAAATATGTTTCACATCTGTCTGACCAACCTATATGTGATATGTGTTATTTGATTATTTGTAATAAAGTGGTCATTATACAATGGAAATGAAATTAAGGTATATGGTTCTATTCCAATTAAGGGGATGATATATCAACATCCATAAAGATGGAAGGGAAAAATCATTCCCGGACTTATCTATTAATAACATGTCCCTTTTGATGTTCCCAATATATCCAACTTCACGATGAACTAGTATCATCATGGTTCATGAAAAACATCTATGTAAACGAGTCATAAAATAAATTAATAATATTCTTAAAGTATAAGGACAATTACATATTCTCATAGATATGAATATCTGGTGACATCTAAACATGTGGAATTCATATAAGAATGTTTTTTCGCTTAATATCTCATCCTGGAGATTACCAAGTGAATAATTCATGAGATGAAGACTCATCCACTTATGAATACTCGCACCTGATAGTCTATGTACTATGTGTCTCATCATAGTACGGTATCCAATCATAGAACATTATTTAAGAATATCTTCATAACAGTTCAAGGTTCTCAGCATATAGTGGAAATTTTATGACCTTATCAATGAAAGGTATACTCTAGGAAATTATTGCATTAATGTCTTTTAGAATAATAAACAATATGTAATAATATATTTTATTAATATTTAATACACTTAATATACATGTAATCAAAATATAAATAGCCGGTCCTAGGAAAAAACTCTAAAAAACTCCCACTTGGACTAGAGCTTACTACCTATGACTTGAATTCTACTATAACTCACAGGAAAACATGTTTATGTTGAGTTAAGGATTTATTAAATGGGTTTGACACATTTTATTCCATGGAAATATTGATCACTATAACCTCACCACACTGATAAAGATCCCTCAAGAGATGATACATCTGATGTATGTGCCTCATCAATTGGTTTTACTTTGGGTATTTTACAAGATCCACTATTGTAGTATTATCACAGTAGAGTGTTATAGGATCTTTAATTCTAGGTACCACATAAATCTATTGAATGATTTTTTATATCCATATTTCTTCTTCTTACTTCTCAAAATTTTCAATAAACTCTCACTCTACTGTATAATATGCCACCATAGACTTTTTTGAACTCTTCCAACTCACAAAACCTCCATTCAAAGTGAATATGTATACCATTTACGACTTAATTTTTTCTTGATAAATTTAGAAACTATATTTTGTATATCCTCTAATTACTAGTTCTTAATATCCTCCATAAGCTAAGAAAAAATCCTCAGTACACCTCAGATACTTAAGGATTGTATAGATTTCCTTCAAATGATGGTCACCTAGGTCATCTTGATATCTTCCTACCACACTTAATGTGTAGGAAAAATCTATCCTAGTAAATGACATATAATACATAAATAACCCAATCAATGATGCATATTGAATCATTTCCATCCTATTTCCTTCCTCATATGTTTGAGGATACATTTTCAAAGAATGATA
The DNA here is from genome assembly GCA_963277665.1 of Viscum album. Classification (NCBI taxonomy): domain Eukaryota; kingdom Viridiplantae; phylum Streptophyta; class Magnoliopsida; order Santalales; family Viscaceae; genus Viscum; species Viscum album. Next base: position 1,425,759,884 of record OY728151.1, read on the forward strand.
AATGTCATGTGACACTGGAAACAATCCCCTCATAGATTATTCAATACAAAATATCATTAGTATCATATTAATGTATGTACTTTGACTTGCTCTGAAAAAACTCTTGGATCTATCAAGAATGATATTGATCCATATAATATATAATCCCTAAACCAAGTCATTTATAGAGAATCATTTATTAAACCATTCATTAAGAGACAGTATAACAAGAATTTCATTTCTAATGAGTGTATGTCATAAACATATACTATCAGGAGAAAAACTACACTCCCACTAAACCATTTTTAGACACTAGTCACACACTCATACTTTATGAAACCAAATTCTATTATGGATTCATCAAAATGAATGTTCCTTAATGTATATTCTTGATTTATTCCATAAATGTATTTTTTTCATTTTCTTATCTTTTTGGAATCCTTCGGAGTCACAGTACCTTTGGGTTGTTTCATATGTAAATATTACTGATGGTTCTCATTAAGTAATTTTATTTTGACATCCATTTTAAAAATATCATAGTCATGGTATTCCAAAATGGGAACTGGAATCATGATGGATTCTATCATTAAAACTGGTCAAAATGTTTTATCCTAGTCAATACCTTGACCCTATTAAAACCCTTTTACAATCAGTCATGACTTATAGATACTAAAATGTCCTTATATGTCAAATTTATTCTTGAATACTAATTTTAAACCAATAGGATTTATATATACTAGAGGATATACCAAAATCTATAATTGGTTTTGTTGCATGGAATCTATTTCAGAATTCATGGCTTCCTTTCACTTAGAAACATTTTTGCCTATTACTGCTTCCTTGTAGGTTAGTGGATAGTAATTGTCTACTAATTATAATCCACCATCCTTGGTGACAATAAAAGTATACCGTTCTAGTTCACTAACCCTTCTAATAATCATATGCAATACGTGGATCTCTAGTAAAACTTCTTCTTCCATGGGGATTTTTGGAATCTTTTCTTATAAAAACTATATATATCTTGATCTGGGACTTCATCAAAGTCTATCTCACTCCCACTGTTACTTTTATAGATAATATCCCTCTCATAAAATTTGGTACATCTATTGATGATCAACTTCTTATATGAAGGGTTGTATAGTTTTATCCCTTTTTTCATTTGGATATCCTATAAAGATACACTTTGTGACTTGAGTTATAAGATTGTTACTTAAAAATGACTTAACAAAAGCCTAGAAACCCTAGATGTGTAATTATGACAACATGGGTTTCTTTACATTCCAAAATTTATATTGTATACCATCTATCACATTAGTTAGCACTAAATTTAGTATGTATGTTATTTTTTCCAATGTGTTTCCCCAAAATGATAATTCAACACTTGTATGACTCAACATTGATCACACCATGCCTAACAAGGTGTGGTTCCTCCTTTCAATTACACTATTCCACTGAGGTGTATAAAGAGAATTCAATTGATATAAAATACCAAACTCTCATAGGTAATCATTGAAGTCTTGATTAAGTTATTCTCAGCCCTATTCTAAGTGTGGTTTCTTAATATTATTACCAATTTGGATCTCAACTTCATTCTTGAATGCCATAAATCTCTAAAATAAATCAGTATTATAAAACATTAAGTATACATATCCATATCTACTAAAATCATCAATAAAAGTTATTAAGTATGATTAATCACCCATTACCTTAATAAGAAATTCTCCACATATGTCTCTATAAAAAATTCCATAAGCACTTTTTCCCATTCACTTTTTCCACTAAATGGGTATTTGGTCATTTTTCCTTGAAAACATGCATGACATACACCAAGTAATTTTAGTTCAAAAGAATCTAAACATTCATCTTTGTGAAATTTATTCAAGTATTTTCCATTTAGATGACCTAGTTAGTGATGATAATGTTGGGTGTGGTATGATTCATGTGAAGATGCTTTGTTATCGACGGACAATATGTGGTTTGTGTCATCCATCACATAAAAACCATTATATAAGTGTTCCATATAATAAAAACTGATATCTTTATAAATATGGAAACATTTATTTTCAAAATTGAAAATAACCCTATCCTTATCTAGGATGCATACAAGAATAATGTTTTTGGTGACTGAAGAAACATAATAACAAACCATTAAAACGGAGATCATTCCCGTTGGAAACATGTGGTTGTAATTCCTAATAGGTATAGTAGTATGTTTAAGTCTATTGGCTGCTCATAGATCTACCTCCCCTTGGTCAGTTCCACTGAATCAACTTGGTTTTTATATTCTAATACATATGTGAGAACCACAAACTATATCTAATACACAGTTTTTAGAAATAGATAAATTTCAATGGATAAAAAATGAACATAAATATTCCCCTCATTTCTTATGGGTAATTTTTTTTTCAAGTGTCCCTTTATTCCACATGTGAAGCAAATAGAATCATGCTCTATTTCTTTCCCCTTCATATTCATCTTCTCGCAGGGATTTGTGAAGAAGCATTTTCCTTAGGAATCTTTACATGGAATTTCTTCTTCATCACTATGATTATTGATGGCCTTTCACACTTCATATCCTTTTCCACTTTGAAAAGCAGAGTGAGAGAATCTAGAAGATACTTTTCAATGTTGTTCATATTAAAATTAACAAAAAAAAATTGGTGAATCTCTTAGGGAGTGATTTCATAATGAGATCGTTTCCCAATTTCTCTAAGAGTTTATACCCAAAAAGTCTAGGTGATCTATGTAGCCTATGAGAATGACTACTTCAGTCCTTTCTGGGGAACCCTCCCCAATATTTCTCAAAAATAGTTCTTTATAAATCTGAAACCATTATTCTCTATCTCTCTCCTAATATAGGCTATATATTCTTAATCAACCTATACGCATCCATGTTTTCATGACACTTCATGATCTCACTGGACATAAATGAAATGATCAAACATGGATAATAGACAATGTCATTCATAAGATTCTCATAGACCGGGGACTCTTAATCACTTTCCACCTTATTAGGAAGATCAAGAAGTGATAATTCTATCATGTATGATTTCCATTCATGGTGTAAAACAACACAAAGGGTTCTGAATCATTCCTAGATGATACTACCAATTGGGTGGTTTTCTTTCACCAATATTGATAAAAGGTATTGTGGGGATGATTATATTTTAATTTAATTATACAATTAAAATATGATATTATTAGTACCTTTATTTCTTACAAATTATGTGAGAAATAGTAAATTAATTTACTTTATTAACTTAGTTTATTAATTCTAAAAATATTGTATCAACTTTTAATAGACCATAGTATTCAAATTGGAATGTTTAGTTTCTATGAAATTATAGTGGGAGGTATCTCTATTACATTTCATAATAATCTAGACTTTTTACATTAAAACTATAAGAAAGTAATTAGGTATGTGTTCTTACCAACTATGGGCTTGCAACACTTTGATCTGTTGTGTGGATTCCCCTGTCCTAAAATCCTATCTTGGATTTCCTCCACACTTACCTCCAAGTTTTTATTGAATATAATTTAGTTTTTAAAATTTATAAAAGATCAGTTAATTCAACCCAAAACCCTCATGATAACTACCCAATAAAATTAAGTGATCAGACATTGTCCATGTACTATAATTAGATCTATGGTTTCATTTTCAATCAATTAATAAAAGGCATAATCTGGCCTAAAATTTAATTGACTGATTTTGATTTATTATGAATATATATTCTCTTGTTTTATCTTTTATAATCCTTTTTTTAAATTAAGTATATTTTAATTAATTAATTAACCATATTTTATAAAAAAAATTATTCATAATCCATTTATTTAAATTTCATCTTTTTACATTAATTTTTTTATTTGTGTGATTATATTCTTGCATACATAATATAAAAAATGAAGAGATAGAAAATAATTAATTAATTAAATTTCTCAACAATGAGATTATCTAATGGGTGATTTAATGAGAGGATATTAAATCAACCTATGATATAGGGGAATATCTCCATTTTATGGTCTTTGTATGAGTTACAAACTTCCACATGTACACCTATGTATCACCTAAGTTGGAATTGTAATGGTCTCGTATTTAACCACCCAAAGGTTCCTTGGGATACTCCATTAATTACATGTATTTATAACCCACACATAGGTGAGGGTAACAAAATTATTTTTTTAAATGGGATTGCATAAAAACCCTGGAAATGCTGGTCCTGCATAATAATAGAGGGATGGATGAATCTAATGTCATCAATTAAATTTTGAATAATTTCAACCCCATGAAATAAATTAAATTAAATAAATGAAAACACAAATTTAGTTCTTGTTCATGATCATGATTGGTTATACATGCAATGAATATAACAATGTAATTTGGCTTCCATTCATTTCATAATTGGTTTCTTATTATTATGATAAATGTACAAGAAATATGTAATTAATTAATTAATTAATTACCTTTCATAATAATTAGCATCTTAACATAAATGTAGATAACCCTTATTTATGGATGTAACACCCCAAGCTTCAACGGTACGTTTCCCTTTGAATAATGCAATGGCTTGCATTGTACGTGACTTCGAGATTCTAACACACCACAACCAATCAAACTAGCCGTTGTGAATAGTAATACCCACTTTTTGAAATTTTATACATTTTATCTTTCAGAAATAACTTCATTTTTAGATTCATAATATCGAAATTATCTTAGGGTGAATTTTTTGTACTTTTCTAATAACTTTCATATTTTGATGAATAGTGAAAATTACTAAATTTTAATTAAAAATAACTTTTTTAATCAAAATAATTAAAAGTGATAAATTAGGAATTTTAGTGATTTGAAAGTATAATTAGATTATATTTTTAAAATTAAATCCAATGTTGGTCATTGGACATTATTTCACATTTAAACTAGACATAAGCAAGTGTCAATCTTTTGATAGTTATTGTTTCTTAAAAACACGCTCTTTGTTTTAACAACGGGAATTAATTTTTATATAATTAATGCCACTTCTAGGTTTCGAATTTGGTAAAATAGACTTCATTTTTGAATTCAGAATATCAAAATTAGCTTAGGATGAATTTTTGGTATTTTTCTAAAAACATTCAAATTTTGATGAATAGAGAAAAACAATGAGTTATTAGTTAAAACCAAATTTTTATTTAAATAATTATTTATTTTATGTAAATTTATTTTAGGTCAAAATAGATACATAATACCTATATAGGTTCAATGTAATTCATTGGAGTCAATTTATATTAATTTTAGATATATAAAAATTTTATTGAACTTTTCACCGTCTTTTACCCACCTCCTAGGAGAATTCGCAAATTCACATAAAACATAATTTTACCGCTTCTGTGAATGGAATTTCAAAAATCCAAGAGACACGGTTAATATCAGTAAGTAAAATGTGGTTCAATGAGATGAAAATAATTTTTGGTGAATAGTAACTTTTTACTTTTATTTACCATGGTTAAAAGTAAATAGGGTAATTAAGGGTAAAAATGATATTAATATTACCCTAACACATGTCCTAATTCTATTGGAGAAGTTTATCTTGACCAGAAACAACCTTAGGAATAAAATATTATCATTTAGGTCCACTTGGATTAGATTATAGCATTTATTATTATTTAATTCAAAGAAGAGTTAAAAGAGTTAAAATCAACGTTTAATTACTAAAACATTTTTAATATAGGGTTATACATAAGATATATTCTATTGTAAATATTAATTAGAAATATAAAAATATTTCATACATGATGAAATTTTATTTATAAATTTTAGACATTATTACACAATGGTGATGCAGTAATTACCTAATTAATGTAATATTAAACTAATTGATATTATTAATACCCAAATAAATGTAATTTGAGAACTTTTACGAATTCCAGTAATTTTCTAGGTTAATATGACATATTACGATTGGTTATATGAATTTTTTCCCAAGTAAAAATGCTGTTATGAATTTATTAAAAACAAATACCCAATAGTGTCAGAATTGACATAAAAGAGTTTTTAAAACAAATATTATATTATTAATTCATATTCTATTCCTTAAAATCTAAGGTTTAGAAAAAGGACTTATATAATGATAGTTGTATTATTAATGGACCACTTGGGGGTCACTTGGATGTATATAGTATGTTTATTAACTATATAATATAAAAATACAAAGTGACATGGTAAATGTCAAACTAATTAACTAAGAGTTAAAACTAAATGATAAGGTTAATATAATGATCCGAACCTGTCTAAAATATGTTTCTCGAAAGGATTTAGACCCATCCCCACATTATTCTTTGAATAATCAACTTTGTATCCATTTGAAACCGAATATTAATTTATTATAAATTAATACTTGATGTTTTTTCCTAAAGAGCCCCTCCTCCCCCTTATACAAGGACACCACTTCTAACCAATTCTTCACACCTTCAAAGCCATTTGGCTCGGACAAACCCTACCAAAATACTCTCTAAACTTCCCTCACTTCAACATAGAGGCCTTAGTTTGATCATATATCAAACCTAATGATCCCTTTTGATCAAATCAAAAGGAAGAACCCGAAGAAGATGTAATGTTTTCACCACCCTTTTTGAAGTTCCTTTGTTATTCAACATCTTATTATTTGTTATTACCTTTCTAAAATAATAAATCCATTATATTCTATATACTGTGATGTTATTATAAATATGGAACAACCAAATTCATTATTCTATCCATCCCTTGAATGATATGTCACCATATGTGCGTATGTACGGCCTACCGTCTCCACGTCGTGGTGTAATTGTTATTCAATATATTATTATTTAGATGGGTATAATAATGATGTATAATTAATTTAAATAATAAATATAACATGATAATTATTCTTTATATAATATATAACATCCAATTATATATTATTTTAATATCGAATGAATGATATTGTCGCTCGTGCGTACGTACAGACTACCGTCTCCACAAACGCGATGAGATTCATTCCCCATCGTATCCATTCAAGTCTAATTCTCATTTGATGATTAAAAATAATTTTTAATGACTTTATATAATTCTGGATATCAATAATATACATACCATTCATAAAAAATATGGATCACATAACAAAGAATATAAAGGAAAATGAACCCGTTAACACCCGAAATGACGATAATACTAAGATATTATTAACAAATCAATGTTAAAAGATCATATATGATATAATATTAATTCATATTATTCTTATATAATTCAATAAAAAAAATTTCACCATTACACAATAGGTTAACCTACGCTCGACCAAGGAAAAAGTACAAAGTAATGGGTTTCTTATCTCACTTTAAATTCCGTGAGAATTCCATTGTTCAACACTTATTTATTGCATGTGGTGTGTGTACTACCCATGATTGTATTCATTGTGTAATATACTTTAATTTATGGATATTTACATCATTATTGTATGATCCTTTTTTCATGGGTGTATGTTTCATAAGTTACCAAATTGATAAGGGATTTGTAAATTTCAATTTCCACTCATTTGGCTTTACGCATACTTCATTGATTATTTTACTCCAAGATTATGTGTGGAATCACTATTAATTTTCTTATGTCCTAATTTCCACTCCCCTTTATGTGGATATAATTTTTATACACATAATCACTCCGTTGATAAATTCTCAAGTCATCGATATGAACTTGATAAGAGTAATTTTAACTCAATCTCCGTTTATTGAGTTAAACATCCAATTCATTGGTGTTGTTTTTAAAAGAATATGTGTGAATGTCCTTTGATTGATTTACACTGAATATCCAATCATATTGACTGTATTTAAATTTTTCACACATAATTATTTCATGGATTTATCCTTAACCTAAGGATACGTTCTTTATAAGATATTTCATCTCAAATTACATTCCTTTTAGACTTCTTTGTTGTTATACACCAATTCACATTTCTATGGTGTATATAATGAACTTTGACATTGTATATCATGAATCCATTTATTCTCATGATATTAAAAGGTTTTTATTAATTCAATTATATGTATTCAAGTGTCTCTATTTTGGTTATGAATTCTAACTAAAATGACATTTTAAATGTTTTAAAGATTTATTATTTTAAATCTTTCCCATTAATGTCCATGTTTTTAAAATGGTTTTAAAAATTTATTTATATGGAAATTAAAGTTTTAAAATTAATACTCCTTTTGAATTTTTTAAAGTGTAATGGGACACATTTATTCAAAAATATATTTTTAAATGGCTTCCTTAAAAATATTGTGACTTTTAAATGATTTCAAGAAAAAGGGGGATATTTCTCTCTAATAGTTTTGATGATTATTTTCATCTATGTCAATATCCTTCATTATTATCAATTGAGGTTAATATGTTACAATAAAATCATCCATATTGTATTTAATGAGTTATGTTTGACTATGGATGTGTTATTTTTATACCATTCTTGGGTTGTGGATAAAGTATTGACATTTCGTATGCTAGTCTCAGTACGAATGTTTATGTTATGTTTCAAAATTTTCATATGAGGAATACATTGGACTTAGTAAGTGACCGGTGGAGCCCGATATAGCTCCTCGATGCATCGGTAGGTCTCATGATACAAACTAGTGTCTTGGAACGAGGCCTTGACAAAATCTTATTTGTAGTCTTGGCACGAGGCCCTGGAATCATGGTTATGATAGTCTGGCATTATGCATTACATCTTTATGAAAGTGGTTATTCATATTGCATGTGATTATTCGACTAGTAGAATATCCATGTGAATAAGTAAATGGCATTATTTCATTTTATATTTTACATATTATGCTGATGTTCTAGTTTAAAAGGATTTTTTTCTAGTCTTATACACTACCTTAAATTTTTAGGCTTATTTATGAAAGTTTCCGCTATATTGTTATCCTTGTTGAGCATCTGAGCTCACCCCATTATATGTTTTCTGTTTTCCCAGGATGTGAAGAAGTATTTTATAACTTACCTGTAGGGATAGTCTGAGGTGATATGAGTGTGGTCTATGGAAACAATATTGTCATAGTTTTTCATTTTTTTATGTAATGTAAACCATATAAATGTATCTAGCACTTCCAAGGCTACTAAACTAATCGGTCTTTTGAGACTTGATCTTTTGTGATCATGCCAATGTTATGTAATAATACAATGACTATGGGATTTTGGGGTCGGGGTGTTACAGTTGGTATCAGAGTAAGTTTAGTACAAACCTTGGAAACTTGATTTAGATAAACTCTGATTAGAGCACATATCCCTAAGATAGACTTTGAGGATTAGTATAGAAGAACTTCCTTGAATTTTGGTATTGTACAGATTTTGTGAGTTTTCCAAGAAATACATCCATCTATGGATACGAGTAGGTAGAGGTGGATCTGGCACAGATGTAACTAGGGGTGAAACCCGGAAACACCACTTTGAGCCAGACTTGAATGGGAACTGGTGCACGACAACGGGCCTTGCTTCACTCTTGGTTACGACACTCCTGGGGGATATTCTTAGGATAATTTACACTTTCATTACAAATGAATTTGAAGTATTTTAATATAAGATGATAATAAATGACCTTGGTTAATACTAAGGTGTTTCAAATTGAAAATATGGTGTCATGATATTCTCTAAATGATTTTATGACTACTATTACTCACACAATGCTTTTTGGTTTTAGTCAATGGCTAGATTCCAAGGAAGTCCTAGTAACTTTGGGAATGATGTAAAGGGTGGGAACAATGGTGGAAATGAGAAACAAAATGGAATTTTGATAGGCGTGAAAGATATCGTGTTCATGACAAATCAGTTTTCTAAAAATATGATCAACAAAATATATATTAACCAACTCCCAGACTCAACAAAGAAGAGAATGGTGATGAATGATAAGAGCTCCAACAGTGGAGACCATGGAGAAAAGAATCTCCAATTTCCTTTATGTAGGAAATGTGGAAGGAGACACCCAAGAAAGTGTCTCAAGGAAAAAAAATTAATGCTTTACGTGTGGGAAAGAAGGACATAAAGTAAAGAATTGTCGAGGAAAAATGAAGGGTACTATGGAAGAAAATAAAAAAAAGTCCCAAGAATCCATTTACATTCATTTGTCGTAAATGTAGGGGACCTGGACATTACCTGAGTGAATGCCCTACTCAATAGGATATTTTCTTGATCAAAGAAGAAGCTATGTGGAAATAAATGGTTGGAGAAATGTTTAAAAGTATTAGTGACCCTTGTTGAATGAATTACTTTGGAATAATTTTCTCTTGTATTTGTAACCCTACAGTTTTCCATGTGAAAATGATATTTGTGGAAGACTTATCTCTTCTCTTGTGGATATAGTTATAAGTAACCATTTAGTTTTATATGATCATTGGGTTTGAGGCAATTATAATTTATTATATTTTGGGATGAAAATGCAAGGTATGAGATAAAATTTCTGGTTAAAATTATGTTATGGTTATTTTGAGGAATTTATCTCATTTTGGTATTGTTATAAAATATAGTTTTTGAAAAAGTACAACATGCAGACCATGTGACAACCCATCGAATCAGACAAAGTTGTGGGAATCGAACCCACAACCAAAGTGCGATTGGGATTTATCTCCTACCGCTGGACTACGTGAAGTCCCTGGTTAGTGTGACGAATTATTTTTAGTTTAATGATTTTTTTTCAATAATAAGTTGATTTGGGATCTTATTTATTATCAAATGAATACCCTTAGTATAAGAAAATTATTTGGTGATTAAGTGATAAATGTTATTTTGGAAGATATTCTCTTTTTTGGGAACACTATATGCCCAAGGAAAATAGAATACTATGGGATTTCATTTAAGGAGTAATGGTGGATTTTTATCTATTTTTTTGTTGTGGATTTATAGTAATTTGGGTTATTTATGGAAATGATTAACCTATAATAGAGAATATGTGATTAGGATAATTACTTTTAAGTATGTGACATTAAGAGTAGTTGATTTCATTTGGTGATACAATTTAACGTGGAAGACTACATAACCAAATTCTTCTATGTTTTGGGTTTCAATATTAGTTTGTATTATATTAAAGGATTTTAAGGAAAATTTATTATTGAATGGTATTTATTTATCTTTGGGGTATTGTTGGTTTAATTTTAGAAATTAAGATTAGTGTTTCCTTCTCTAATGGAATATCCGTTTGAGGGATCATCAGATCTTATACTAACCATTTTGAATTTTATTAATCTCTAAAGACAAGTTAAATATATAGTTTATCCTACATGGATCATGTTATTCTATAGAAGTTTATTCTAGCTCTTCCAGTGTGACCAAGTCTTCTTGAATACTCATCATTCAAAAAAATTAGTTAATGGTAGATATTTATTAAAGAATAAAACTCTACTTAAAAAGTGAGTATATCTCTTTATGTACTTAGTCAATATCATAAATTAATTCCTCATCTTTATGTAATGTAACATAAAAAAAATGTTGTCTGTTTACTTTTCCTACTGGGAGACTAATGACCGTTTGTCCCAACACAAGTTTGTGATTTTCATGTTGTTAACTTTCTCCTAATCAAGTTTTCTATCCCTCTCCATCATAACTTGAAACTTATTTTATCGTCCATATCCATGTTTTCCTACATGGAATCCTAGTATGGGTTATCTTGGGTGACCTTTATACTTCTCTTTCTTTATTTTAAAGTGATAGTTTTATTGACTCTTTTTTTGATGTGGGACTTTCCATTATATTCTCAAGCCCAATTTTAGAAATTTCAAGGACACAATTTATTGAAGTATGGGAGAATGTAACACCCCAAGATTCCATGGTACGTTTCTCTTTGAATAATGCAATGGCATGCATTGTACGCGACTTCGAGATTCTAACACACCACAACCAATCAAACAAGCCGTTATGAATATTAATACCCACTTTTTCAAATTTTATACATTTTATCATTCAAAAATAACTTCATTTTTTGGATTCAGAATATCGAAATCAACTTATGGTGAATTTTTTGTACTTTTCTAATAACTTTCATATTTTGATGAATTGTGAAAATTACTAAATTTTAATTAAAAACAACTTTTTTAATAAAAATAATTAATAGTGATAAATTATGAATTTGAGTGATTTGAGAGTATAATTTTATTATATTTTTAATATTTAATCCAATTTTGGTAATTGGACATAATTTCACATTTAAACTGGACATAAGCAAGTGTCAATCTTTTGATAGATATTGTTTCTTAAAAACACGCTCTTTCTTTTAACAACGGAATTAATTTTAAATTAATTAATACCCCTAATATGTTTTTAATTTGGTAAAATAGACTTCATTTTTGAATTCATAATATCAAAATTATCTTAGGATGAATTTTTGGTATTTTTCTAAAAACATTCAAATTTTGATGAATAGTGAAAAACACGGAGTTATTAGTTAAAACCGACTTTTTATTTAAATAATTATTTATTTTATTGAAACTTATTTTAGGTAAAAATATATAAATAATAACTATAAAAGTTCTATGTGATTCATTGGATCCAATTTATATTAATTTTAGATATATAAAAAAATTATTGAACTTTTCACACTCTTTTACCCACCTCCTAGGAGAATTTTCAAATTCACATAAAACTTGATTTTACCTCTTTTGTGAATGGAATTTAAAAAATAATAAAGACACAATTAATATTATTAAGTAAAATTTTGTTCAATGAGATGAAAATAATTTTTGGTGAATAGTGACTTTTTACTTTTATTTACCACGGTTAAAAGTAAATAGGGTAATTAAGGGAAAAAATGATATTAATATTACCCTAACACATATCTTAATTATATTGGACAAGTGTATCTCTACCAAAAGCAACTTTAGGAATAAAATATTTTCATTTAGGTCCACTTGTATTAGACTAGGACATTTATTATTATTTAATTCAAAGAAGAGTTAAAAGAGTTAAAATCAATGTTTAATTACTAAAAATTTTTTAATATAGGGTTATACATAAGATAAATTAGATTTTAAATATTAATTAGAAATATAAAAAGATTTCCAACATGATGATATTTTATTTATAATTTCTAGACATTAAATAATTTAATTTATTTATGACACAATGGTGATGCGGTAATTACCTAATTAATGAAATATCAAAATAATTGTTATTATAAATACCCAATTAAATGTAATTTCATCCTTTTTATGAACTAAAATAATTTTCAAGGTTAATATGACATATTAGGATTGGTTATATTAATTATTTTCAAATAAATAATGCTATTATGAATTTATCATAAAATAACTACCCAATAGTGTCAAAATTGACATCAAAGTGTTTTTAAAACAAATATTATATTATTAATTCATATTCTATTCTTAAAAATCTAAGGTTCGTCCAAAGTACTTATATAATGATATTTGTATTATTAATGGACCACATGGGGGTATCTTGGATGTATATAGTAAGTTTATAAACTATATAATATAAAATACAAAGTGACATGGTAAATGTCAAACTCATTAACTAAGAGTTAAAACTAAATGATAAGGTTAATATAATGACCCAAGCCTATCTAGAATATATTGGTTGAAAGGACTTTGACCCATACCCACCTTATAATTTTAATAATAAACTTTGGATCCATTAGAAACCGAATATGAATTTATTATAAATTAATACTTTATGTTTTTTCTAAAGAGCCCCTCCTCCCCCTTTTAAAAGGACACCACTTATAACCAATTCTTCACACCTTCAAAGCCATTTGGCTCAGCCAATCCCTGACCAAATACTCTCTCAACTGCCCTGACTTAAACCTACAGGCATTATTTTGATCAAAAAGCACACCTAAGGAGCCCTTTTGATCAAATCAAAAGAAAGAACCCGAAGAAGAGGTAATGTTTTCACCACCCTTTTTCAAGTTCCATTCTTATTCAACTTCTTCTTCTTTATTATTCCCTTTATAAAATAATAACTCTAGTATATTATATATAATGTGATGTTATTATAAATATGGAACAACCAAATTCATTATTCTATCCATCCCTTGAATTATATGTCCCCATACGTGCGTACGTACGGCCTACTGTCTCCACGTCGTGGTGTAATGTTTATTCAATATATTATTATTTAGATGGGTATATTAATGATATATAATTCATTTAACTAATAAATATAACATCATAATGATTCTTTATATATTATATAACATCCAAATATATATTATTTTAATATCAAAACGATGATATTGTCGCTCGTGCGTATGTACGGACTACCGTCTCCATGAACGCGATGAGATTCATTCCCCATCGTATATATTCAATTATAATTCTCATTTGATGATTAAAAATAATGTTTAAGGACGTGATTTCATTCTAGATATGAATAATATACATAACATTCATAAAACATATGTCTCACATAACAATGAATATAAAGGAAAATGAACCTGTTAACTCCCGAAACGACAATAATACTAAGATATTATTAACAAATCAGTGTTAAAAGATCATATATGATATCATATTAATTCATATGATTCTTGTATAATTAAAAAACAATTATTTCACCATTATATATTAGGTTAACCTACCCTCGACCAAGGAAAAGGTACAAAGTAAGGGGTTTCTTATCTCACTTTTAATTCTGTGAGAATTCCATTGTTCACCACTTATTTATTGCATGTGGTGTGTGTACTGCCCATGATTGTATTCATTGTGTAATATACATTAATTTATGGATATTTAAATCAACATTTTATGACCCTTATTTCATGGTTGTATGTTTCGTAAGTTACCAAATCGATAAGGGATTTTGAAATTTCAATTTCCACTCATTTGGCTTTACGCATACTTCATTGATTATTTTACTCCAAGATTATGTGTGGAATCACTGTTCATTTCCTTATGACATAATTTACACTCCCCTTTATGTGGATGTACTTTTTATACACATAATCACTCTATTGATAAATTCTAAAGTCATTGATATGAACTTGATAAGAGTAATTTTAACTAAATCTCCATTTATTGAGTTAAACATCCAATTCATTGGTGTTGTTTTTACAAGAATATGTGTGAATGTCCTATGATTGATTTACACTAAATATCCAATCATATTGAGTGTATTTATTTTTTTCACAGATAATTATGTCGTTGATTTATCCTTAACCTAAGGATACGGTCTTTATAAGAGATTTCATCTCAAATTACATTCCATTGAGACTTCTTTGTTGTTATACACCAATTCCCATTTATATGGTTTATATAATGAACTTTGACATAGTATATCATGATTCCCTTTATTCTCATGATATTAAAAAGTTTTGATTACTTCAATTATTTGTATTCAAGTGTCTCTCTTTTGGTTAGGAACTCTAACTAAAATGTCATTTTAAATGTTTTAAAGATTTATTATTTTAAATCTTTCTCATTAATTCCCATGTTTTAAAAATGGTTTTAAAAATTTATATATATGGACATTAAAGTTTTAAAATTAAAACTCCTTTTGAATGTTTCAAATTGGTATGGGAAACATTGATTCAAAAATATATCTTTAAATTGCTTCCTGACAAATATTGTGACTTTTAAATGATTTCAAGAAAAAGGGGGATATTTCTCTCTAATAGTTATGATGATTATTTTCATCTATGTCAATATCCTTCATTATTATCAATTGAGGTTAATCTGTTACAATACAATCTTCCATATTGTATTGAATGAGTTATTTTTGACTGTGGATGTGTTATTTTTATACCATTCTTGGTTTTTGGATAAATTATTGACATTTCGTATGCTAGTCTCAGTACGAATGTTTATGTTATGTTTCAAAATATTCATATAAGGAATGCACTGGACTTAGTAAGTGACGGGTGGAGCCCGCTATAGCTCCTAGATGCATTGGAAGATCTCATGAGACAAACTACTATCTTGGCATGAGGCCTTGACAAAATCTTATTTGTAGTCTTGGCACGAGGCCCTGGCTATGTGGTTATGATAGTCTGGAATTATGCATTCCATCTTTATGAAATTGGTTATTGATATTACATGTGATTATTTGACTAGTAGATTATCCATGTGAATAAGTAAATGGCATTATTTCATTTTATCTTTTCCATATTATGTTGAAGTTCAAGATTAAAAGTCTTTTGTTCTAGTCTTATACACTACCTTAAATGTTTATGCTTATTTATGAAAGTTCCTGCTTTATTGTTATCCTTGGTGAGCATCTGAGCTCACCCCTCTCTATGTTTTCTATTTTCCCAAGATGTGAAAAAGTATTTTATGACTTACCTGCATAGATAGTCTGAGGGGATATGAGTGTGGTATATGGAAACAATATTTTCATAGTTTTTCATTTTATCATGTAATGTAAACCTTATAAATGTATCTAGCACTTCCAAGGCTACTAAACTAATCAGTATTTCAAGACTTGATCTTTTGTGATCATTCCAATGTTATGTAATAATGCACTGACTCTAGACTTCTGGGGTCAGGGCATTACAATGGAATTCATCAAAAATAAATGGTAGAACCAATAATGACATATTTATTTCAATAAATTAATTGAGCATTTAATTTAATTAAAATGAATACTAAATTTTCAAACACACATTGGTGTGACAATCAATAAGTAAAAGTATTAATGATATAATTTAAAATTTAATATAATTCTTTATTCTATCATTTAATGGGAGACTACATGACATGTATAAACCATCTACACACCATGTATCTCAATTTCTGTGTATCTAAGATACAATCTTGGGTATACAGAGTATACCTCGGAAGGACTTCATGGATTTTCATGCCAACAGCACTCCTTGTATCCACTTTCTGTTAACCTGAGATACTCTCCTAGGTATTCAGTTTGTATTTAAGTGAATTACATAGCATGTATATGACATATACATACCATTTATTCTGAATTAATTATGTATGTGAAATATTCTAAAAATTCCAGCATGTTCTCGGGTGATAGAATACACGACATGTGGACTCCAGCTAATGATGTGTATCTCTAATTTCATTTTTTTAGATAATTTGGTGGGTGACTTGAATGCGGAAATTGATGAACTACACACCATGTACACCACATACACATCTTTTATATCATAAATAATCTAGGTTTTTCATCTCACATGGTATGACCATGTATTGTGACTACAAGTATAGCACGATATACACTGATATCCTGTGGGCTACACGGTGTGTACACTGATACATTCCATGTAATCTGAAAACCATGTTTTGGGATGGCTGGTCAACAGCTTAAGTACACCGCATCTAATTAGTTTGTGGTTGTTTTGAATCCCTCAATGTATCTATAAATAGTACACTAGGGTAAATGATGTTTATTTCTGAGTACATGTCATGTAAACCTATCTTACTTTCCAAACATATGGCAGTTTCTAGTGGAATCTATGATCAATATTAATCTTTTTTATACCTTTAAGAAAATCAAACACAGAATTAACATGATTAAAATGTCACATCCTATAAATTCAAATAAAATTAAAGAATCAATTACATGAAATGAAAATATAACCAAAAATGTGCATAGTTCAATTATAAATAAAAAATTATAAATTTAAATGGGAAATCTCTGATACCACTTTATAGTCTTAGGTGTAGAAAAATATTGCATTGGTGGGTGATATATTAAAATTTCATTTAATATATTTGTACCTGAAACTATGAGAGAAGATCTTGTATGTTAAATGTATAATTTATTTATTTATATTGGAATAAAGGAATTACCTTATCTTAGTTTTCTTTATTTGATGTTGATGTTGATTTCCCGAAATGACTCTTTTTGATTTCTTTTATTATGATTGTCATTATCAATGGATTGAATCCATCTTATAGTGATCCACTTGTGATACTTTTATCTATAAGAAATTCCAAATGATCTCTGTATGCTAGGATGGTGAATCAAATGGCGTGCATTGTTCATTCTGGATCACTCATTCTTCTATCTTGAAGGAATATTTCTAGACTTTCTTGATCTGAAGAGAGAGAGAGGAGGAGGATTCGAAATAGATTTCATTGTGTGCAACAATTATATATTTTTTATTACCTACACAGTTTCCATAAATGTATTTTTATAGAGGCAGGGTTTGGGTTAAAATATTTGATTATTTCATATAATACCTTAAAAACTATTAAATCCTTTAATAAAACCCATTCTGCACATTATTATTATTATTATTTTATGGAGCATTCCAACTTGTGCAATAAAAAATATTATTTAAGTAGCTTGGTAATTAATGTTTTTCACCAGAAATTTTCTTGGTCTCTACGGACTCCTCAGGCATTTATTGAACACCAAAATAAATATTTTGTTTAAATATTTTATTCATCAATAAATATTTTATATCGATAAAACATTAATAAAATTATTAATAGATCTTGAAAATAATGTTTATTTAATTTATTAATGTTGAATATAATTTAATTGAAATCATTGGAAACTCTTAGGGTGTGACCCTCTACGATTCATTATTGTTTCCATTTACTCTTCCTTTACAAAATTCCATGAGTAATATCTAGAAATGGGTCAAAGAACCCAAGATAAATAACTTAATTTCATATTGATGAAAACTAAATATGAATTCTCATTATGTAATACAATCCTTTTGTCTTAAAATCACATCAAGAAGGTTTCACATCTATTTCAACAACTTATATTCATGATATGTATTTCTTTGTCTATCTTAAATAAACATGTCGTTACACCATGGCCATGGAATTTTGGGGAACAGTTTTATTCCAATAAATGGGACAAGATATTATCATCTATAAAAATGGAAGGGAAAAAATATTTCTCAACTAATCCATTAATGAAATGTCACTCGTGATACACCCAACATGTCCAACTTTACCATGAATGTTTATCATCATCGTTTATGAAATACATCTATTTACATGAGTTGTAACATGCATTTATAATAATATTAATGTCTATGGACCATTACACATGCTCATGGATAGGAATATTTGATAACCACAAAACATGTGGAATTCCTCCAAGCGAGTATGATCTCAAATTATCCCATCTTGGAGATTACTAAGTGTGAACTCTATGAGATGAAATTTCATCATCTTATGAGTACTCGTACTTGATAGTGTATATACTATGTGTCCCATCATTGTATGTTACCCAACCATAGACCATTTTTTAAGAATATCATCGTCGCACATTAAGTGTCTTATCATAGCAGGGAACTGCTATGACCATATCAATGAAACATATACTCTATTGCATTATTACATTAATGTC
Source organism: Viscum album (assembly GCA_963277665.1). Lineage (NCBI taxonomy): Eukaryota > Viridiplantae > Streptophyta > Magnoliopsida > Santalales > Viscaceae > Viscum > Viscum album. The sequence continues at coordinate 1,425,779,112 of OY728151.1, forward strand.
ATATATAACAATGACCAATATGTAATAATAATTTTTTTTAACAATAAATAAATGGAATATACATGTAATAAAATTATAAATAGATACTCCTAGGACACCAACTCCAACAATTGAAACACCTAACTATCTATGATGATCAACTTGAACCAAGTGAACTCTCCTAAGCTTGATATCTCTATCAAGACTCTATATAAGTATTATTCTTAATATAGAAGATCAAGACTCAACCTTTTAAATAAAACATTATTTTGTTGGGAGTCCAAGGTCCAAGGATCCCCTACCCTTCACCCAACGTTCATGAGGTAGTGTATAAGAAATGATTATGAAGAATAGAAAATGAGAACACTGATGAAAAGACCAGTATGAATACAAAACTAGATAAGGATAGAATAATTCAATTCATTTCAAACTAGTTCCTTAAAATGGGTATAGCTACATGTGTTCATAAAAACAGAAAGAAATTAATCTTCTTTTATATCAAAATTGAGATAAAAAAAAGAATGGAAAAAAGTAAAATGGGATTTAATTTTGAGAACGCCCCTCTATTCAGCTACGACTAACTCTGGACTATTTTACTTCATTACTACTCCCAACTCCCTCTCTTTTGAATGCCTGTAAGAATGTGTATTATAATAAATTACGAATACCCTTTTCCTCCATTGGTTCGGGATTTTTTGAAATTTATTCACACACTAAATCCCAGTATATTCCCACAAAAAACACCACCAGCCTCACATAACTAGACTCCACATATTATGGGTAATTATTCTTTGTCTTCTTCCAAATGAAATGGGAAAATTTCCCTTGAATCGTATGGCCTCCATTTGATCTCTATCCTCTTCAAATGTTAGTACACAATTGTGGGTATTCTATAGATTCAATGACACAAGATACCATTGTTCTTTATAATAGATTTGAGGATTTTATTATTTTTCATGTTTTAATCCATCATAAACCCTTTATAGAGCCCTTCAAACCACGGTGATGAACTTTTGTAGCCTTAAACCCTTAGTGGTACCCTTACATGAGCAGGTCTATCCCTTACACGGGCACTAAAGTAGGGTATTTACCCTGATGTGAGTTCTAATACATAGAGTGACCTTTATACAATACTTTTGAAATATAGGGTGACCTAGAATAGATCACTAAAGTGGTATATAAATCCTTACAAAACCCCTCTAAATGTGGGGATACCCTTACACAACCTAGGTATAACCATTAGGTAGCTATATTAATTAGTGAGAGTAACCTTCACATAAACCTCTTATTTTTTATGATACCATTACATATATGGGTTATAAAGTCCCTAACCCTAGTATCCTAGAGTTGATGGTTACTTTATTAAATTGGCACTCCATACAAGGAATCATATCCCAAAGTTCTGAATTGTAGTATTATTAGTAAACAAGATATATACTTTACTCTCACGTTTAATTTTGAAAACATAAAATAAAAAACATAGTGAAAGTAAATGCACTTCATCCTTGAACTCATTCAATGTTTATTTCTTTATATAATGGGTAAAGGAAACAAAATAACGGTGAACTTGGATACTCAGTAAGGGTTATGTATAGTAAATTTATCATGAATATAAATGGAATAAATAATATAGAAAGGTAAATAACTAAAAATTCTGGACATTTAATCAATAACTTGAGTATTAAATGATTCCTTGTATAATATCAAGGAATTAATCTCAAGGAAATTAATAACTTAATTCTCAATGAATTATATAGTAATGATTGGATTCACGATATCAGATATCATGATATCTATACCATCAAGACCTTACACCAAGATAGTTTAATTTATTGATAGTTATACACCAGAAACCCATTTAATTCTAGCTTACAAATTTGTCTCGTGAGGCTTGTTGATGTATTCAGGGGATAACTTTATTTTTTTCCCACCCATCACTACGTTTTTAATCCATTCTTCATGTATTTAAAGATGAATTCAATTCATATAAAATATGCCTTATCCAAAAATATTCATATTTAGAAAATAATGTAGATATATCAATATTTTGACGAGTCAATCAAATAATGTTCATAGAAAAAAATTAGGATATATTGTTTAAGAAATAATTATATCCATGATAAATAATATATATATTTTAGGAATACATAATTTATAATGAACACAATAAACTGAGTGTTTAATGGGAATGTTAATGACTAAAAATTTAATAAGAAAATGAATGTAAATACTTTCTATGGTCAAAATTATCATAAACCATATATATAATGGTAATGTATGTTATAATTACATCATATCCCTAGAGTAGTACAATTAAAATAAAGGGTTGTTGTAATTGATGAATAAAAATACTAAAAAATTGTCATTACAAATATTCTTGTGGAAAATAACTTTTTACATTTAAAATCACTTCTAAAGACTAAAAATTTCAAGAATATTATGGAAAACGTTTTATTTTAAAATAACTTTCTAAACATGTAAATGAATCTTCTATTCAATAAATGGTTCTGACGGCAGGAAAATTCATTTAATTCCAAGTACTGAAACAAATATTCCTTTCATGTTCTCATTAAAATATTAAAAATTAACTTATTCAGAAAACAAAAAAAAAGATTATATTTAAACCATTTTAAAAAAATTAAAACATGGGTAAATATTTCATTAATAAATCATTATATAATATTAAAAATATTTTTAAAAAAATTAAAGAAAATATGGATATGGAAGAAAAAATTCCTGAATAAAGAGGAAATAATGTCTAGTCTTATTAAAACCATTTTTTCGTCTTATGAGTAGTTAAAAGAGGAAAAGGAAATAAACCCCAATAATTTTAAAAAATAACCATTGGAAAATAAAATAGAAATGGTATAATATGGAAATATAAAATAATTCACCAATGGTACACTTAAACATAAACAATTCATGAATAATTATGTGATCGGTAAATAAAACCCTTATCACCTTGGTAACATTTAGATCGTCATAACAATGAATGAATAACATAACATAAACCTAAAACCCCATTAATAAAAATATATTCATGAAATAAAATAGCCAAGGGGTCATAGATACACCTCGTAAAAATGAATACTTTCATAATACTAAATAAATATCAATGGATTGAAAATTAAGAAAAAACATCGTATAATGGTCATACCATTGAAGTGAGAATTAATTAATAAATTTATTATGTGATTAAAATGTAAATCCATATTAAAATAGAGGAAATAAAATACATAATAACAAAAATTCATTACACACATAATCATAGAAAATCAAAGACAATGAAGAGGTAATATAACCCAATAAAAATAAATTGAGTTATAAAACCACTTACTACTTGGTAACTTTCAATTGAAAATCCCTTGCATGAAATAAGTTTAATTGATATTTCAAATAATGTAAATTATATATTATTCATGATGTAATATGTAAAATTTCAGTATATACACCATATAAAATATGTTTTCGTACAACATTAAAATATGTCACAATGAAAGGAAATTGAGATGGAATCCCTTACCTCAGTTGTAACTCATCATTTACATTCTTTATGTTCCTAAATAATAAAAATATTTTAATTATTTATATTATTAAAAAACAATTTCATGTTTTTATTCCTTTTATTTTATTTATTACCATGACATACCTATTTACTTAATAAATTAAGTTCACGTTGAACATTTTGATGATATTCGGTTCACATGTCTCAAATTACTTTAGTAGGTTGGAAATGGTAAAATAGGACATTGTTACATCATTTATATAATACTTATAATGTAAAATTTATAATTTTTATACATTCATCATAATTTTTAAAGCAACCATGAAATATTTTTATGAAAAATGAACTATTATACAATTTTAGATTCGGTAATTTATATATGAACATAAGTGACATTTCCATTTTTCAATCATCAATATAGAATGAAAATATGTAATATTTTATCTTTAAAAAATTATAACTATAAATTACATCTAATATCATAAACTTATATATATTATTCATGTGATTTGTTTATAAAAAATGAATCACATCACTCTGTGGAGGTGGTAATTCACACATACACACAAACAATGTTATCGTTTTTAAATTATTGGAAAGGTAATAAATTATTTGATATATTATCTTTAAAAAATTATAAATATTTAATAAAAATAATATATATGTTAAATTAATCAGTAAAACTAGTCATGAGTGGTGGTGATGGAAAATGAATTACATCAGTTCGCGAGGTGATAGTTCATCGTATACACAAAAACAGTTTCACTTCCCATATGAGGGAAGAGGAGATAGATATAGGGTATTACATTAGAAAAAAAATATCTTATTATATTTTATAAACTGATTTAATTATATTATAAATGTTGAGTAATATTCTAAATAGTTGTAAGAGTAAATAAAACAAAAAAACTTGGTTAAGAATGAAACATATTCTTCAGACAACCTCTTTAGGTTTACACCAAAAGCCTTCCTATGAGGTTTTTCTCAAAAAACAATTACTATATGATTTGGTAAGTTAATTATGTAAAGGATTAAGTTAGATACAGCACATGAAAAATTCTTCTTATAGTGTTTACAAAATTGGATATGATGTTCCCTTTTATTTGTGTGGAGAGGTCCACTTTTGAAATTTCTTAAAATATTAAATTATAATAAGGTCATATTCAATTAAAGTAATTTCAAATGGATTTGTATTATAATTTTGAGAGGATAAGGACTAAATATGGATATAAAATAGTATTTAGATAATTTTAATTGACAAATAACCCTAATCGTTTTTATTTAACACCTTAGTAACCTCGTTTTAACCTAAATCATGGTTAGAAATTTTTCAAAATAAAATGGTATTAATTTTACTTATAAGTTTACAATTGGATAATAAATAGAAAAGGGATAACATTTTAAACAATTCTTCATCTAAATTTTCCTATTTAATGATTTTGTTTTATTTTAAAAATATTTAAAAGTATATTATTTAACATAAAATGTCATTAATATCATTTTTGACACTATTCGTTTAATTTGAATTTAAAGACATGAAGATAATATTTAATTTAAAATATAACATATTTAACTGTAAATAATTATTAATTATTAATTATAAAATTATTTTTTAACCATAAATCCTCAAAAATATATAAATTTTGTTATCTTTAAAATTATTTACCAATAGTTTTCCACTGTTTTCACAATTGTTGTGTCAACATTGTATGAGCATTTAAGGTAACTATATAATCACTAAAAACTAAAAAGGAATTAACATAATGAAAATAATTTATGTATAATCATTATAACCTTTAATATTCGTTCACCAGTTGTTTTTATCCATATTAAAACTTATAAGATATATTCAAAAGAAAAATAATGACATCTTGTCTTTTCCTCTACTTAAATTATTATATAGGTCACATTCATGTACAAGTGTCCCATAAATAATTTAATATTATTAAAAATGTTATAAAGGTATAAATAAATCCAAATATATATATAATATGAAAAATGGTTTCCTTATCACTTAGTTTTAACCTAGGAAAACCTGATTTATCGTTTTACCGTGGGGACGAATTTTTACTATTTTACAATTCATAATGACAAAAAATTAAGTATACCTTATTAAAAAAATTATTTGTATTGATTAATAATATTTAATCTATTTTATAAATTTACATATTTATAAGTGGAAGAAATTTATTTGATTGGTGTCCCTCAAAGCGCGATGAAAAGAAGTTTTTAGGAAAAAGGTATTTTTAGGAAAAGAATATTTTATATTAATTTTATGACTAGTAATCATCATTATATGAATTTTAATTAATATTTATAAATTTATAATTATAAATATATTTTATTTAATTATTTATTAGGGTTTATTTTAATTATTTAAAATGGTGAGTCATTATCCACTTAAAAGAAGATTTTAGAACAAATGTGTTTTAAGTCTAAAAATAAACTTACACCAAAATATTATATAAATATGACTAAAATGTAATTAATTATATTAAATATAACTAAATAATACTTATGTTACATTGAAATAAAATTCAAATCTCAATTTCTCTTTAAAATTTATTAATTTATTAAAACAACATGATATTTTTACAAAAAATTGGAAATTTTTACTATTCACTAAAAATCACTTTTCTAATAAAAATATGAAACATTCACGATAATTTTATCTTTACATAATGATTTAAAAAATTAACATCAATTTTTAAATTAAAATTTGTTATATTCAAATAAATTAATTATATTATTTTCTCGAAAAATAAATAAAATCATTTTTGAATAGAAATATATTTTTTAAGAAAGTAAAGAACTTAATAAAAATTTAGCCCTTATTTGTCAAAATATTTTCTCATATAAAATATTTAAACAAATTTTTCAAAAAAAATATTCATATTCATACCTCCAATTCTAACGGCTATGTTATAATGGCCGAGATTAAATAGTATACCACAGTTTATTTGGGATTTTTTATGTGTCTTATATGCTATTGAATTTAATGTTATTAGTTTAAAATCATAAGGTGTTACTTTCTACCCACCATCATTAAATTCCATCCTCACAATTTGGACTTATTCTCAGAAATCAAAGGATTGACATTAGAAATTTTTTTTGTGGAAAACTCACATTATAAATGTGTTAATAAAACTTTCTCTTAAAAAGTGGGAAAGGGAAACATGAATTCCATGTAGAATAACACAAAACTATGTTTCCAAATATTATAAGATTAATTATAATTGAAAATATGGACACTAAGTATAAAAATAATTCTAGTAGGCTAATAGGGAGTGATAAAGAACATGTTTAGGAGAAAGTAAACAACCACAAAACCATAAATCAATGATGAGTGAAAAAACCATTGACTCATCAGAAATGGTAGAAAATGTATAAAATTTATATTTAATAGAAATTTTTTCTAATGTAAAGGGGTTATTTTACTATCAAGATCAAGAAAACTAGAAAAAATACATACTTTATGTATTTTTATTTCATAAGCACAATTTCATCCTTTAGTTTTGCATTGATCAATATCCAATTTGTTTCTTACTCTAAGAAATTAATATCAAATATTAAATATTATTTGTGAAGAAATCACTAAAATTAACATTTAACATATCATATAAACCATGAAAAGGTGAAAATTCTTTTTGTTTATCTCAAAATATTTACCAAAAACAAAATTGTTATCAAAAGTAATAAATTAATCTATAAAACCTCAATAGTAACACAAAAATTTGAAATTAATCCATTCTATAATTATTTATCTGTTAGATCATTTAAGAAAACATAAGTTCATATTAATGAGGAAATTATGTAGGATAGTGGTAGTATTTCACCATTGTGTCGCTTCGGTTGTGGGTTCAAACATCGTGGCCTCAGTAGATGTGTTGGGATGTCACCTGGCATACTGGTGTTCCTTTTTCTAAAACTAAATTAATATAACTCCTATAACATTCCCAAAATGTGATGAAAATCCTTAAAAATAACATTAATCATCAAATCACTTTTTAACCACTAATGTTTTCCATAAAACATGTTTTTTACACCAACTCAAATAATCTTAATTTACTATTATTAATATAACCTAAATGATCATATTAACCTTAATGGTTATCAATACCTTTAAAATTATGACCATAAAATAATAAAGAATTATTCCTAAAATAATATTTTCACTAAAAACCTAGGAAACCAAAGGGTTATTTTACCATAATTGTCTCCCAAAATATTCAGAATCATGTTAAACATCCATCATATAAAACTACAAAAGGGGGACCTATACTTTTAGACATTTGATTAACCTTATACATATCATACCAATACACATTATTTTTAACCAAAGTTATTAATTTTCATCATTTATCCAAATAATTCATAATTATTCATAAAGAAAATTTTATCTAACCCAACCATATCCCTCGATAGTGTCAAACAAGGTGTGTAGTAAGGGTAAAAATATCGTATAATAGAATGATGAACTTGATAAACTCAACCAAGTGTTTCTAAGGTTATTACCACTAGATGAATTTGTACCAGAACCACATTCACTTATAGTATCCAGATAAGGATTTATTTCTAGGAAAACCAAATAATCACTACCTTTCCAAACCATTAGGATGTTATCCTAAAATTAGAGTTATCCTCAAATATATTCATAAGGTTATGTTTCCTAATATATGTTTTCCTAAATATAGTTCCTAAGGGTTCTACTAAACTTCCTCTAAAACCAACTATAAAGGCCCAAAACATAGTATCCCTGAGCCAGTAGTAACTTTATTACATTGGTACAAAATATAAGGAATTTAATACTAAAGGGTCGAATAGTTTAGTAGTCTTGGTGGAATAGATACATACATAAATATAACATTACATTTTGAAAACATTAAATATAAAACATAATGAATGTAAATTTTCCTCATACATTAACTAATTCAAAGATTATTTATTTATTTCCTGCAGAAAGGAAAAAATAAGGGTGAGATTAGATTCTTAGTAAGGTTTATATACAGTGGAATATATTATGAATTATTCTGAAATCAACAATATGGAAAGGTAAATAAATAAAAATCTCATTTCATTTAATCAATAACTTGATAAGGAAATGCATATATGAATAATATCAATGAAAAAGTCTCATGGATAGTAATAACTAAATTATCAATAAAGGAAATTCTTAATATTAAACATCATGATCTCAGACATTTTGACATATATATTGTCAATACCATATATTATGATAGTTTATTTAATGGGTAGGAATACACTATAAACCCAATTAATGTTATCTTAATGATTTGCCTCGTGATAGTGATTGATGCATCAAGGGGATATCTATATCTTGTCCCCACATTTTACTCCATGTATAATTTATTACTCTTATATTCAATGGTCAATTAAATTTAAAAACAACATTCCTTATCAATACAAATCTGTATTGAGTAATGAATAGATATTTATAAATATTTCCCCTAGAAAATAAAATAAATTTTATAGTAAAATATTGTATGATAATTAGTTTAATAAATAAAAATATTCATGATAAATGATATTAATGTTAAGGGAAATTAAATATCCAGTTATCATAAGAAAGTTATTGTTCAATGGGAATGTTAATGGTTACAAAAATAATCAATAAAATGAATTTTAATACATTAGTTGGTCAAACTGAACATAAACCATCCCGAGAAATGAAAATGATGGAATAATTAAAACATATCTCCACTCGAGTATAAGTAAAATATTTTTTTTCTTTGATAAGTAAAAATACAATAATAAGTTCATTAAAAACATTCTTGATGAAAATACCGATTTCACTTTCAGAATAAATTTCTAAAACTACAAATTTATAGAATATTAGGTTTTTTTTTAAATAAAATTTTCTACTTATAAAGGATGTTAAAAAATATTGAGTGGTTGTAATGGTGGGACAATTATTTTTAAGTTGAGTATGTTAAAACAATTATTCCTTTCAAATTTTTGGTAAAAAGTCAAAAATTTCCTTATTCAGAAAGAAACATGAAGATTCATTTTAAAAAATTTAGTAAAAATTAAATAAAGGATTAATATTCATTTAATAAATCATTAGAGAATTTTAAAAATATTATTTAAACCAACTTTTTTGAAATATGGATATGGAAGAAAAATATTCCCGACTAAAGGGGAAATAAAGTATGTTCTTCTTAAAATTATTTTTTTGATCTTTTGATTAGATAAAAGAGGAAAATGGAAGGAAATAATATAATTTTTAAACAAAATGATGGATAAAAAAATAGATTTTCTTTATTATGTAAATACCAAATAATTCCTCCAGTGGAGACATAAAGATAAACCATCCTGAATAGTGATGAGATATTGAAATAACCCATTACCACTTTGGTAACTTTTGAATCTTAATCCCAAAAAAATAAGAACAAAAAATAAAACATTAAATAACCTGAATATAAATATGTTCATGATATAATATATCAAATTATAAGTACATACACATCATAAAAATATATTGGTTCATAATTCCAAATATATCACAATAGAGTAGAAATTAATACAAAATCTCATAAAAAGATCACACCATTGAAGTGAGAATTAATCAATGAATTGATTATGTGTATAAAATTTAAACCCAATAAAAAAGTGGAAATATGATATACAATAATTATAATTCATTACGCACATAATCATAGAATATAAATGACAATGAAGAATTAATATAACCCCGTAAAACGAAATTGACTTATAAAACCCCTTTCCAATTGGTAATATTCAAGTGAAACCCACTTCGATAGAAACATTTGATTTGAAAATAGATACAATATGAATTATAAAGGATTACCAATTTGATATTTAAAATGGTAGTATATACACCATATAAAATTAATAGGTGCTAATATTAAAATATAACTCAATGAAAGGAAATTGAGACCGGGTCCCTTACCTCAGGTCCAGCTCATCATGTATGTTCTTTATATTACTAAATAATATTATTATGTTAGTTGTTTTTATTATTAAGAACATTTTTAATGTTTATTATTCCATATATTTTATTTATTAGCATGTTATACTTATTTACTTATTCAATTAAGTTCATGTCAGGTGTTTTGATGATATTCGGTTCACATGTCCAAAGTGACTTCGGTAGGTTGAAATTGGTAAAGATTTTCATTGTTCTATCATCTCAGGAATAATAATAATGAAATATTTTTAATTTTTATAAATAAATTATACTTTTTAATCCAACCATGAAATATGTTTATAAAATTTGAACTATGTTACAATCATGGAGATGATAAGTCATACGTACGCTTAGGTAACATTTCCAATTTTCAACGATCATGATGGCAAGAACATAAGTATTATTTAAACATTATATAATCATAAATATAATATAAATATAATATTATACCCTTGTATATATAATTAATGTTATTTGGTTATGAAAAATTAATCACATCGCATCGTGGAGGTGGTAATCCACACATACACATGAATGACATTATCATTTTTAAATTAGTGGAAAGGTGACAAAATTGTACTATATATTATCTTTATAGGATGTAAAATGTGTCATTAATGTCATATATATATATAGTAAATAGATAATACAATCCATCCATGAGCAGCGGTAATATAAAACAAATTACATCAATTCGTAAGGCATTAGTCTGTCACACCCTCAAACGATAGATTTGTTTCCCATTTGATGGATAAAGATATTGATATAGGATATTACATTAACATAAATACATATAATTATATGTTATATACTGATTTTTTATATCATCAAGGTTTATTAGTATTTTAATGGGGTGTAATAATAAATAAAACAAAAATTCATGATTAAGAATGACACCTCTTCTTTGAAAAATGTATTTAGGTTAACCCCAAAAGCCTTCCTTTGAGGGTTTTATAATAATAAAAAGCCCTCTCAAAAATGGGGATATAAATAAGGAAGTTATTTGGGAAGGTATTTTTAGAACAAAATGGTTCTTTAATTGTGAATAAAAGATGACAGGAGGTTACCTTTTATAAGTGACGGGAAGGGCACATTTGGTTTTTAAAAAAAATAAATTATAAAAATTTCATATTCAAATAAAATTAATAAAAATGGAAATTAATTTTAATTTTGGATTGGATAGGGTCTAAATATGCTCATATAATAGGATTTATATAATTTTAATTAGAAACTAACCCTTATCTCTAGTTCTAACCATAGGTAGACCCATTTAAACCTTAACCACAGTAACAACGTTTTCAAGCTAAAAGGGTTATAACTTTACTTATAAGATAACAATTTTATAATAAATTAAAAATATATTACATTTTAGAAAATTTAAACCCCTAATTTTCCTCATGTATAATTTTTTGGATTTTTAAATAATTTAATTAAAAATTATTTAATATTAAATATCATTAATGTTATTTTTTGATACTATTCATTTAATTTGAATTTAAATACATAAAGATAATAATTAATTTTGAGTATATTCCATTTTATCATAAATAATACATCATTATTAACTAAAAATTATCTTGGAACCAGAACTAATCCAAAATACATTACTTTTAATATTTTTAAAATTATGTACTATAAGTTTTCAACTATTTGCAGAAGCATTGTATCAGTGTTTTATAACCATTTAAGATAACTATATAATCACTAAAATTTAAAAAAAATTACTATCATGAAAATAATTTTATTATACTTAAAATAAAATTTAATATTCGTTCACCACTTATTTTTTATCTATGTGAACATATAAAATGTATTTAACAGAAAGAGAGTGACATATTGTATTTTTCATTACTTAAATTATTATATAGGTCACTTTCATTGAAAAGTGACCTATAAATAATTTAATATTGAAAAAAAGATAATAATAATCTAAATATATCTCTTCTATAATAATTAATATGTAAATGGGTGGCATTATCAATTATTTTTGACCATAATTTACCTGATTTACCCTTTTATCGTTGTGATTGATTTTTACAATTTTTACTATTCATTATGACCCAAAATAAATTTGACATTATTATATAATATTAATTGTAATAATTCATAATATGATATCCATTTTAATAAATTAAATCTCTAAAATTTTCGTTAATTCATTTAATAATTATCCCATATAGCCTGATGAAAAGCTGTTTTTCCGGAAAGATTCAGTTTTCATGGAAAATGTAATTTTACATTAACTCTATGACTAATAATATTCATTACATGAATTTAAATTCATATATGTAGATATAAAATATATAATTTTCATATAAATAATTACTAATTAGGTATTATTTTAATTAATTAAAATTTTGAAACATTATGCACATAAAAATTAGTTTTTACACTAATGTGTTTTTAAGTATAAAAATAAAATTACCCAAAATCTTGTATAAAGAATATTTAAATGTAATTAATTTGATTAAATAAATTTAAATTAAAATTTTGTTAATTTTAAATAAAATTTAATGTATAATAGTAATTTTAAATTACTTAACTTATTGAAAATAAATGACATATTTAAAAAAATTGGTATTTTTCACTATTCATTGAAAAATCACTCATTTCAGAAAAATAAAAAACATCCCCCCAAGTTAATTTTAACATGATGATTTAAAAAATAAATTTAATTTTATAAAATAATATTTACAAAAATTTTTAGAAATTAATTATATTATTTTCTCACAAAAATAATTATGATCCTTTTTATGAAAGATGTATTTTTTATGCATGTAAAGACTTTACAAAAAATTGAGCCCTTATTTAACAATATATTTATTTCATCTAAAATTATTAAACATTATTTTAAAAAAACTATTCATATTCATACCTTTAATTTTAATGGATATATAATAATAGTCATTTTTAAAAATTATATAGTGGTTCTTTTAGGCTTAGTGTTGTGTGATGTGTACACTATTTAACATAATATTATTCTTTTAAAATCTCAAGGTGTTACATTGGTTGATCTGTGAGGAAACCTTTGTGGTTTTGATAATAGGACTATTACAAAAGTCATAAAACCATTACACATCCTTTTTTGAAAACATTTAAAAATGTCCTTGGTGCACTGAGTGTCCTTTATGTAATATTGAAACGTTCACTTTTCGCATAAACCTTTAACACTAAAAATTAACCAAATGTCACATTAATAAATTGAAAATGAAAAATTAAACATCACAACTAAAGAAATAAATTAATTCCAAAATTCAAATGATGAATGTGTTCCAAAAAAATCATTAAGAATATAATCATGGAATAATGAAAGATTAAATCCAAAAACTCTTAATAAATAATATCATAATGAAAAAAAATTAATTCACTATTAAAATCATGCTGAAGTATTTTATATTAAATATATATATGAACATTAAAAAATATCAATAAATCTTTTAAACACAAAAACTTACCATTTTCTTAAATATATTCAAAGAATTATAATTTTTACTAAAAATGACTAGGATTCAAAATATTATTAATTAAGGGACCTCTTGAAATCAAAACATTGAAATTTCCATGGAAATCACGTGGAAAATTTATATTCAAAGTACGCCACATCAAATTCCCCATAATTATGATATTATTTTTCCTCAATTCATAAATTCATAAATTTCAGTGGTAGTTAATTTATCATACAAATCAAGGATTTCCAATTCCAATAAGAAGTAATTATAAAAAAAATCCCCATGGACTCTCCCATGTCAAAAATAATGATCATTATTCATAAAAATATTTTTTTAAAAAAAATAATTTCATATTTTACAGTGTTGATTGATGATGAATGTTTTGATATGAGTTTAACTAACATAATTTTTCATTCAATTACTCTATATATTCCCACTTTTTCATCATCATTAATATAAAAAAAATTATAACTTTATCATAATTAGTCACCCTGATGGATGAGTAAAATTTAATAATTTACTACACAATGTAATTAAATCAATTAAAATTTGAAAATAATTAAAAGAGATCAACAAATATTATGAATTCATTTTCAAATAATTTGAATGAAAATATTATTAGTTTAAAACAAGTAAAACGTTTAAAATTCAATTAAAATAATAAAATATTCTCCATAAAGTTCACCAAAAAATTATATATTTCTATGAAATCATTTATACAATATTTTAAACACGGGAAAATTTAAATTATTAATAACTCAAAGGAAAAAATAAGATTCAAATTTATGAAAACTAACAAAAACATAAAATGTAAATTAAGTCATGGAAAATAGTCAATGTTTTAAATAATTTAAGGGATTTTTAATGCTTATTCAATGAAATGTAGTTTATATTATAATTAATTCCATTCACCACACCTAAAAACTCAAAATATTCCACAATATTGAACCTGAAGGTGGGATAAGCATTAAGAAAAATTATTTCAAAAATATTTTCGTTTTAGTAGTGAAAAATAATGTTTAGGGGTTTATAATGAATTTTAGAAATTATTTTTTCCAAAAATTCCATAAATTTTTCATTTGAGATTTTAAATTTCAAATACTCCTTATTTATGGAAAGAAGATAATTATTTTCAAAGAGGCATAGAAAAGTGTCATGTTAGATAATTAATCTAAAATTTATCACTTTAAAATAATAAATTCAAACATTCTTAGTATTTAAACTACATTTCAGGTTGTAAAAAATCATATTTGATAGTTTATTAACAAATATATTCAATAACAATGAATTGAGAAAGAAGAACGCCATTATGTTAAAATGCAGATTTGGTTGATAATCATTAGAGATGATTTCCCTCCAGAAATCAGCAACATATTTTAACGAAATAGATTCCCCCAAACTGAATTTTATATATGGGTAAATTTTAAATAAACATAAACTAACTCTTTATCTTAATAACACTATTAGGAAAGTATTCAATCAATTTCAGAGATAAAATAAAAAAATATAATGGAAAGTTATACTCACATGAAAACAAGTTTTGTGGTTTTTGATCAGGCCCAAAATCTATCTTCATTAAAAAAATCCAAGATCCACTTGGATTCTCCCAATAAAGTACCTAAACTAATATAATTAATCATACATGAATCTCAAATCATTGATAATCAAAATATGAAACGAGGAAAATAATGGAAAGTGGGCAAAAAAACTCGAAGCCATTATGAATCAATAAGAACTAAAGTAATGAGTTATTTGGGAAAGGAATTGGGATCCAAAAATATAGGGAGAGGTGATTTTATTTAACAGGTAAAAAACAAGATTTAATTTGTGGAACCATGTGTTACCTCCCATGAAATGCTATTTTTTTAGTGTTTATCCAGATTTACCCCTAAAAAATACCTATGATCACTTGGAAGGTTTGGTTTTTTAATGATTGATACATTATTATTTTTCATGGAAACTTTATCATTTTTTCTTTAAATTTCTAGAACGCCATAATCTATTTCAATCTTTTTGATGTTCTCACTTATCTTAGGGATGTGTTTTATTTTCTAATTCGGTTTCAATGAAAAAAATAAAAAAACAATATAAAATAGAGTATAAAATTCCTTGAGAAATCTTATATTTGTCTAGAATAATCCTCATACGGTTCCCCCAAATTTAAGGGATAAAACACACAAAAATAGGAACATGAATTGTTTCAAAATATACATTATATATTAAAGAAAAACCTATACTTGAATATTTTTTCAGCTTATTATAATCAGGGGTAGAATTTTTAATCTATTATAACAATTACTTAAGCTCATAAATAGAAAGAAATATTCTAAAAAACTAAATTATTATGATATAGTCTTATTGTATTTCTATGGAAAACTATAAAATTATCACCTTTAACACTCTAAATAGATTGAGGATAAATATTTTCAACTTCTATAGGGATAGAATAAGACTCAAACTTAACCACAACCTTGAGACATTCATTTCCAGCTAGTAAAACCACTAAAATAGACTTATAGATATAAAGAAGAATGATATAGGAAACTAAATAAAGTTTGCATATAACAGAGGATATTCACTCACCAAATATTGGTTTTTTATTATTGATAAATAGACTGGGAATCATCTTGAAAAAAAGTAACTCTTTTCATAATTGTCCACCTCATGATCCTTATAAATAACTTACCAAATTATTCCCGCATATCTCCCTAGCCTTTAAAGTTATTTAGTTGATTCAAATTCAATAAAGATAAAAGTGTTATTTTATTTATTTAGAAATTACTCCCTTCAGAGAGTCATGAATATCTCTCCTTATATCATATCTAAAAACTTCATTCACTACATCAATCAACATAAACCTCACCTCTAGTATAGAATCCCTAAATACATTAAATTCTTATTATCCATCAAAATCCTGAAAAAACAAATTTTCTATAAAAATATTTATTATATACTTACTATTAGTATTAAATGGTCTAACAAAAAATATAGGATATTTCATTCACACTCCATATTAAGTATAATGAAGTCAATGGGTAATGTAAGCTTACCTATATTGGCTAATATATCATACACCCTTCCAAAAGGTTTGGTAATAGACCTATCATCAAACTAAATAGATAATAAAGTGTATTTTAGCTTCTATTGATTCAATTTCATAAAAAGGTAATAATTAATAAGGTTTAAAGTGGATCCTAGGTCATATAAACAAACTTACTCCCCACTTTCTCCTATCATTCATGGTTTACCAAATCTCTCTAGGTATTTCAGTTTTATAGTTAATTTTTTTTGTTGGATAGAACATCATTCGTCAGTTAAAATTAAGGTTTCAATCTATTCAATGTTTCATCTATTATCTAAAAACATTTTGAGAAATTTCACATCTGATCGGATTTCGTTTTAGGACATAACAAATTTTATGTTTAAGTTAATAGTTCCTAACATCTCAAATAATTTTAAGAAGTCATTTTTATCATTATTTGGATTGGATCTTTAAGGAAAGGTAATTAGAGGGGTATAATGATGTAAACCATAATAGTTTGTGTCATTATCCTTAATACCAACTTTATATTTTACTTCCTTGATTAATTCCTACGCCATTTCACTTTTTATTTGTCTTTTTCAAGTAAAGATTTTTTTTAGCATAGTTTGGACCTTACTTCCCACTTTTTAAGATTTGAGATTTACAAGGATTCTACTTTCTGAATCTACTAAAATTTATAACTCATCCTCTCTGTCTTTCATCCTAATATATTTTTGATTTTTCAGATCTGATATAGTGGTGAATTATATCGAAATTTCTCTTTGGTTAACCTTTTTTTTGGTTGGGATGATTTTCTTTATCCCTAGAACATAAGTCTCTAGCTAGAAAACCCATTTTTAATTCTATGGTGTGGATCATAGAACTAGTAGTTGTTTTATGGAATCCAATTTAAACACAAAAATGTTTTATAAAACCCCTTAATTTCTCTTTATAATTATAAGACTCATCCATATATTTAATTTAAATATGTAGTATTGGTTCTTTTCAGAATCCAGGGGAATAATATTTTTTTTATCCATGAATGGTTAGTATGATTTTTATAACCCTGGTTGTGATTAATTAAAAATATCTCATATATAGCTTTAATTCTTGGACCATACCAAGGTAATGTTTTAGTTTTAGGTGGCTGGGAAGGAAAATCCATGTTTGGAAATAATGTTCAAGAATTCCTATATATGAAAAAGTTTTATAATTGTTCTATAAGTGAATTATCCCCTAAAATTATTGAATCATTGTGATTAGGATCACTCTAATAAATAGTATGTCTCCTAGAACACTTATGTTTTAGTTTTGAGCCATTTTTTAAAAAAAATATTTGAATTCCTCAATTTTCATATCATAAAAATCCCCAACTAATCTTTGGTTAATAATGGTTTGGTGATATGGAGTAGTACTACTATTCATGGTGTCCATCAAGAGATGGGGATCCATTTTGTGGTTTTGACACAACCTAATGAATTCTCTAAACTGATCCCAAGTATCATAAAATATTTCTCTCTCATCTAGGAAAAACTAAATGATCTTATGCCTTATATCAATAGTAGTTTTCCTAGGATAAAACTTCATTACAAATGAATTGAAAATTTTCTCCCATGTATCAAAAAAATCATCATCTTTTTTCTAGAACAAACTTTTGTCCTTTACTTTTAAGAAAAACATAACAACATCAACCTTATTTCTTCCTTACAAATACCATGTAAATGTACTAATGAACTATACTATTAAAGTCACTAGTAATTTTATAATGAATCTTCACTGGGCTAGCTACTAATGGAGAGTAATATAGGGAGGAAAGAGCATTTAGTTTCCTATTTCACTTCCCTAGGGGATAACCATATATATAATAGTTTATTTAAAACTATAGGACATTGGAAATACCTAATTCTAGTAATATCACATATCAAAATTTCTAGATTGGGGTGTCGAAAGATTTTCATTTTGGTTCTTATCTCTCTATCAATTTCAATATTTTCCATTTCATCCTTATTCTGTATTTTTAGGGAAGTGATGTTTTTTTTCAATTTTTAGTATTTAAGGTTCAAAAAAAATGAGAATAATTCATTGTTGTGTATACTGATTCAATAGTACATAAATTAAATATTATATACATGATATGTAATAAATTAGTTTCGTAGTATAAAATCTATAGATTTTTTTCAAACAAGTTTTTGGATTGGTTGTGGTATTTTTTTGTCTTGGTAACATGTGTCCTCCCATGTAATGCCACCAGAAATTTGATAGTGCATTCATTGATTCCCTCAAACATATATTATTATAAAAGATAATATCTAATAGATAGTGCAATTAGGTTCAAAAAAAATGGAATATTAATTAAGTGAAACCTATAAAAATAAAAAATAAATAAATAAACAATAAAAAAATATATATAAAGAGATAATTGTGAATTTTCAATATTTAATAGTTATCTGATGGTTAAAGTGAAAGTGAAGGAACAATTAAATTGGATAAAGAGAAAGAAAGTCAAAATAATAAATTAATTTAGGGGTAAATGGATGAATATAATTGAGAAAATATATATTTTTATATAGAGATTAATATAGTGGTTCAAAGAAGCTGTGAAAAATGGATTTGAAACACCTAAATAAAAATGATGATCAACTTATCCCAAGTTAACCTTCTTAAGGTAGATATGTCAATCAATATGTTGATTTTTCATAGAGAAGGTCTATCCCCAACCTATTCCATCTAATATACTTTGGTTGAGACTCTAAGGTATAAGGATATACTACCCTTCAATCATCTTTTCTTAAGGTAGTGTATAATAAATTATTATGAATAAATGAAAATGAGAATACTGCATAAAATACCACTATGAAATCTGAACTAGAGTGGGGTAAATAGTTAAATTCATTTCAAAAAATTAACACTAAAATGAGTTTATCTACAAGTGTACATAAAAAACAATCAAAAATATTTAGGTAATGCATTTAAATAGATAGATTAAAGTAAAATAAGAAGTGGTAGGGTCTTCTTTGTTTATAATTCCTATATCTCCATCATTGACTCCCACTAGACCACTTCCCTCAATTATTTATCCCAACTCATACACTTCTGAATTCGATAAAGAATGTATATATGAATAAATTATGAATTAACCATCTCTTATAGGGGTCAATGTATTTTAAAATTTATTTTCATTCCAACTCCTAGTATTATATCACAGATAGAACCACCATCCTCGAATTGGTATACTCCCTATGTTGTGGGTCACTATTCATTACCTTCTCCCTAGTGAACTGAGAAGATGTTACCCAAATACCTTATGACCTTCTTATGATTATTTTACTCCTATTATTTTTTATAATCTTTGAGTTCTTACTCATCTGAAGTGGAATAAACTCCCCTTCCTCTTTTGAAATAGATTTGAAAATTGTAGAGTTTCACATGTTTTAGTCCCTCGTAGAACCCTTTCGTAGTTATATAAACCTTGATGGTGACCTTTATGTATCCTTTAGAGCATGGTTGTGCCCATATATGAGGATTCATGGCCAGTACACAAGCACTAATGCATGGAATGTACCCTAATGCATGTTACCATCAGTGGAGTGAATTTTACTTAGTGCTTATGAAATGCTATGTGACACTAATGTGAGAACTAGAGTTCTTTATATACACTTATGTAGGGCCTATGAATTTTGGATTAACATTACGCAGTCTGGTTTTCAATCATACATGGATATTTTCATGCATGATAATTACATTGATGTAGTCCTCTTAACATTGATGCTACCTTTACTTAACCTAGTTGGTGTGTAGGGACCCTTATGTATGTTTATTAATATGACCATTAGACTAGTCATGTGACCTTTACACTACCTTTTTTAAATACCTTTACACATATCCTTGGTGAAATGAATGAGCTTTATATATGTATTCAAATGTTACCATTTTGCATGAACCATCAACACTCTAAAGTAAACAACTCTGAAGTTAATTAATTAAAAATGAGAATTTAATCTCCACTAAAAATAAATCAATGAATTCAATGTATCTAATGATGAATGTGTTTCAAAAAATTCATTAAAATATACACATGTAATAATAAAAGAATTAAATTTAAAAACACTTAATAAATAAATAAATAAATAAATAAAATATTTTTCTATTAAAATAATGTGAATATGATCGATCATTAAATATATGAAAGTTAAAATGATGATCAACAAATCTATTAAACATCAAAATCAACCATTTTTATAAAATTATTCAAAGAAATAAAATTTTAATTAAATGTTCTAGATTCAAAATATTATTATTTAAGGAACATTTTGACACCAAAACAATAAGACTTCTATCAAAATTTTGTAGAAAATATATATTCAAAATAGTCCACATTAGTAATCACCAAACTTCTATGGTGATAAAATTAAAAAGTACACATGTAATCACTGAACACGGATATAAACCTTAAATTCATGGTTAGTGACCATGGATCAAAAGGTTTTTCCATTTTTTCTTCCAAAGATAAATATATATATCCACATTCCAATATAAACCATTTTTATACCGTTATTTCTATATAATAGTGACTATGGTCTAGATAATCATAACTAAAACATACAGTCTTAGTTAGCCTTGTTATATCCCTTATATGTGACTGTGGATATATATTCCTTTCTTTATAGAAATAATGTCAATATTTAATGATGAAAATGAAATAACTTTTTCAGTAACCTATATATAGACAAGATTCATTAGAAAACCGTAAATATTTTTTCAATTAATAATAATTCTACAATCATGTAATAAACATTAATGTATATTTTCTTCATTATTTATTCTTCCAACATTCAAAGTAGCAATAAATATTTTCAAATAAACATCATAAACATAATGAATTTTATAAATTAATTTCTCTAATTAAATAATTATTATTAATTTTATTAATTAATTTTATTAATTAATTTTACTAACTATTAAATTTTACTAATTATTAAATTTTTCCTAATTATTAATCATTACTTTTACTAATTATTTTTAATAATTAAAATAATTATTTATTTTACTAATTTGTTGAAAAAAAGTCAATTAATTTTTAATAATACAAAATTTCACAAAATATAAAATATTACTAAAATTTTAAATAATTTTAATATTTTTTTATAAATACTCAATTAATTCTTATTGGCACATAAGAAACGTTAAAAAATATTTTTTCTAAATACTTAATTAAAATAATTAATTTATTTTATTAATTATTAATTAATTTGTTTAATTAAATAAATTTAGTTAATATTTTAACAAAATAATTTTATAAATGCATAATTAATTTTTCTAAATATCAATTAATTTTACATATTAAATTCATTAATTATAAAAAAATTATTTAATTTAAAAATTATGTTTACTAAATATTTAAATTCACTAAGTAATTAATGTGTACTTGTACTTATTAAAATTTAGTAAAGTAAAATACTTAATTTATTATACTACTTTTTTGTAAATATATACTGTTTTTTAAAATATTTGGCTAATTTAAATAATTTTATCTAATTAAACTAGTTAATAATTTTTTAATTATAGTGATTTTTTATTTTTAAAATTTATTTATTTTAAGAGTTAAACAGTATTTAATTTTTATTATTAAAATGATGAATTATATTTACTAATTTTTAAAAATTAATAATTATTTTTTATTTTTACTTAATTATTATAAATAATTAATTAATATTAAATGAATTAAAAAAATTAAATTCTGAATTTATTAGTTTTAACACTTAATTATGTTCTTAAAAAATGTACTAAATTATGACCTAACTTACTACATGGAATAGTAAATCACATTGTATGAATGGTAGAGCCTATATGATTAATGTTTTTGTTACTTGAAATTTGGTTTATTCTTTCCCTGTATACAAGTGTCATAATGAATTGATCAAACAACTTAATATTTGTTAAGAACCTTTCCTGAAATAGAGGCATTTTGGGTAGGAAACTGATCATTATTCCCAGGAAGATATGCTGCAATCCTCTTAATTCTGGTGAACTGGGTGTTAAACATTTAAAAAACATCAATGATTCATTATATGAAAACTTAATGGGTAGACTCTTGACTATAAAAATGGTATCACTGAGCTTTTCAAATCAAAGTTATTGAATATATTCCAAGCTTTTAATATTCACTACCTATATTATTTTTCAACGTTAGTTCATAGGTCATCTTTTTTTATTATTATTCATCACTCTAGATATTTGATGTCACACAATTGTTTCACAATTTTAATAGAAAGATAATTATATAGGATCCAATCTCTTTATTTATTGGTAAGATATCTTATCAATTCATGATATTGATGTCTATGTAAAAGATAAAATTTTTATTTCTATGGGTGGTTTGAATGTTGAGATTAAATATATTGTCACAGATTGTTTGTTTTTTTATTCTTCTAATAGTTTATTTTGGGATCCTATGAGGAATGGGATCCCCAACTACAATCATTATTATCAATTTATCATTGTAAGTTAATATACCCCATTATTTGGTTAAATAAAATTTTCAAATCGTGGATCATGCGTATAGAATCACTAGTTTTGTTAATGATTTCACATCATAAACTACCTACTGAATTTTTTATTAAAAATTCAATATTTCTATTTTCTCCTACTATTAACTTGGTAAAGAGTCAGAGGAATCAATTGACCATTTCATCACACACTCTCTATTTGGTCTATAGATAACCTTTAACTCTTATAAGTTATCCACTAGATTTTACTAAGTGTAAGAAACTTCATTGAATTGACCCCAAACTAAAATGCCTAAAAATGAAAGACACGCCACCACAACACAATGAAGAACATCTAAATGAAAATATAAAATCACTATCTGAAGACAAGGATCAAAAAAAATAAATTCATAAGAAAAAAATTGCCATTGTTCAAACATGAAGCCTAGTCCATAGGTGTGATAATGTAAATATTTTATTCAAGTAAACCAAAGAAGATTTCAATTAGTTTCATGCATTTAAATGATCTGTCCTAAAGCTAAATTACAATACCCACCAAATATAGTTGGTCATTTCTGTCTTCCAATCATTGCAAGATGAAGTCTACATAATCTGATCTACATGGAAAATCCCTCTATTTAGTAAAGACCTTCCACTACATCAGATTCACCATTTGGTGTATAGTACTCACTTCTATAGGTCTCACATTTACTCTAATAAAACCATTCCTGATGAAAATTAGGTTTTATACTTTTTCATTGATTCTCTAAGAAAATTTATCTTATTCATTCATCTTGATGAATCTTATAAAGTTTCGTTTTCATTTATTATACTTTCTCCAAACTAATTGACCAAAGGTAACATCGAGTTTTATCTACTTACTTAATCCCCTAGCCTAATAATTTTGTTCTTCCGAACATATGTCACTATTTCTCCACTATCACATCTATTTGTTAAAAGTATTTCTTTTCGAATTCATCCTTGTAGTATTGTTAGAAACTGATCCAGAAAATGATTATCATATTTAAGCCTCATAATCTCCCACATTATAATCATTCTAAATATTTTATACTAGATCCTCTTTAGTGTCTATAGACTTAATTTTTCTCTTGGATCTTATTTTTCCACAACATAGTTCCCCAATAATGTTTTTGGTCATTCTATCCGGAATGATATGTATCACGTCACTAGAAAATACTAAGCTATAGAATTTATCTATATATCTACCAAATTTGGACCTCCCTCTATCATTCATAGAACCATTAATTTTTTCACCAACAAGTTCTATATGAAGTGATAATTTAGTTGAATTTTTTTTCCTATTATGAAATGTTCGATTTATTTCCAAGTGAATTGAAATTTTGGAGTCACAAAATAGAATCACATCATCCCTCCTCCATCTAATATCTAACAACATCACCTTCAATCAGATCAACTCTATCCTAGATTTCGTTAATTCATTTTACTCTATTTCCATTATCAAGATTACCACTACCAATCAATGCTTCTATATCCAACTCACAATTTTTAATTTAAAATAGAACATGTAAATAGTGGGAAACTTCCTAATATCTTTATCTCATATAAAATCAAGGTTTGTAAAACCATGTAATGGATAATTTATTATGAAGAAAATAAAAAACCAGAATAACCTTTTATGTATTGAAGAATCCACTTCAGAGCCTCCCAGTGTTCTCCTCCATGATTTAAAATGAATATTTTTACAACTTCTGCTAATTTTACAATGTCTTATGGATTATAAAACAAGTAATACCACAAAAATCTAACAACCAATGCATAGGGAACCTTTTCAATATAATTTATTTTATATTTTATTTATGGTTACTTATCTTTTCATAGATTGAAATGTTAAATTGGGGGTTTAGTTATTATTATTTCCTCTACCATTCTGACATGTCCAACCAATTTTTGAATATAATAATCCTTGGTAAGGTATAAAGTATAGTAAGATAGGTCACTTAAAATTCACATCACTAAGATTTATTTAGTCAGACCAAAATCCTTTATCTAAAAACATTGAGATAATCTAGCTTTCAATTAATAAATTATTTCCTTCACTATACTTGTAATAATTATGTCATCAATGTTTATAAATAATATGATAAAAATCACATCATCGAACACCTTTTAGTGACACCAATTTTCATCATTATTCTTGACGAACTTCTGATCCACTGTAAAATTATTAAATTTATTGTTCCAATTCCATGGGGTTTTCTTCAATCCATAAAGTCTTTATTCGAGGTTTCATACAAGTTCCCAATTCCAATCCTCCACAAATCCAACCATATTATCCATATAGATTTCCTCATCTAATTCCCTATCAAAGAATAATATCTTTATGTCCAACTTCTCTTCATGAAGTCCTTCAATTGTAACCATGCTCTACACCATACAAATAGTAATATGTTTAAATAATAGTGAATATATTTCTATGAAATTCTCAAATTACATTTATTGAAACCCCTACAAAACTAAGATAGCATTGTACATCCATCTACCATCTACATATTCCTTCATCAAATACACCCATTTTTTGGAGAAATTTCTTCCCAATAGGTCTCTCCATCAACTACCATGTTTGGAATGCATGGATGGAATTGATATCATCCCCCAGGTATAACTCTCACTTTTTTAATTATTTTATACTATAAGGGAAAATATCTCTAATAAATTCACACCATCAATTTATTGAAATCCCATTAAAACTATCATAGTATTTTAGCTCCAACTACCATCTACATATTACTTCAGTTGATACACCCATTTGTTTTGGAGGGATTTCTTCCATGTAGGTCTATCCATTAGCTGCTAAATTCTGAACATAAGGAGAGAATTGATATCATCCAAAATGATGAACACCAACTGATTTAATTATTTCAAACTACTTTCCTCCTTTAAGCTCTCGGGTTCTCTATAATTCTAAAAAATAAATTAATGTAGGAAACTTTCATACCTTATCACTTGATTCCTGACTTTCGTAGATATTCATATTTGTCCATATATATGCACACTTTTTAATACTATAACCTCTATAACTATATCATGTGGGTCTTTTTATCAATATTCAATAGTCCATCACCTCTTTGGTACATCAAGTCTTAGAAACGCTGTTAGAACGTGATATACTTTTGTATCTCCCTCCATATAGTTTAGTGTTTCTAATACTAATGTTCTTCCCAAATTCACTAAAATATCTATAAAATCCACACATCTTTTCAACTGAACCTCATTTTCCAATGATGTTTTTAACTCTTTAGTATTCACCACATGGTTCTAATCCTTCTATAAGATCTCTTAAATATAATATTCTAGATTTTGATAAACATTAGAGAGTTTTTCTCCTATAGATGATAAATAAATTCTTCATCCCCATATCCTAAAAAGTAACACATATGAAACATTTCCCCCCAACTTTTCTATTTCCTTTTCATCAATGTGGAAATAGGCGAGTCTGTTAGATACATTGAGATGGCTAAAATCCACCTTCATTTTTTACCTACAAAATGCTGGAAGTTCCTCCCTGATGCAGAAGGAATCCTATTGACTATGAAATTTTCTAATTCTAACCAAAACAACTTGGAAAACAATATGTGAATTCTTAATATATTGTATTTTTAAAAAAAAATTGAGTCATCATCATTGTGACTCTATTATGCTTCAAAGTACGTGGTACAATCTTGTCAAACTATATACCCTTCTACAAGAAAAACCTCTTGAACTCTATACATTTATACATCCCACCATTGTTAGAACATGAGAAATTTACATTGCATTTGGTTTCCTTTTCCACCATAGATTTCCATTAGACAATGATTTTGAACACCTAGAACTTATTCATAACAAATAACATCCATGCATTATGTTATTGTTTTTTGGTGAAGGTTACATAGTATACTGATCCTCCATGATAATTGATTATAGTTGGTCCCCATATATACATATAAACTAACTCTAACTTTTGGTTCATTGGCATCATACCTTCTATTTAGAAGGACCCTTTTCTACATTTTTAAAATTCATTCCTCACATGTTCTGCACTCTATTATTTTAGCCTTCAACATCCCTATAGTTTCCTAGACTTTCATCCAACCCTCGTTAAGGTTACCTGGACGGTCATTCCATAACTTCATAAAATTTAATAATATGTCACCCATGATACCTTAAAATACAGCCATTTGGAACAAAGTTCCATTCTCCACACCATTTTCTAAAACCATGTAACCACGGGAAATCATCCATGCTCCATCCATGAATTTTATATAGAAACTTTCATCATCTAACTATCCAATGTAAATTAAGTTCTTTATTAATCCTATGATGGGCTCCACACCTTACAAACTCAACATGTTTCCTCTTCTATTCCAGAAATAAACATCATCCATGCCAATTATCTTATGAGATTTATCATCTATCATATGTTCCCTTATAAATTATCTAAAAATATAGTTATCCATAATTACTCTCTTGTATGTTGAGTGAAATAAATATCTTGATTTGATCACACAAGACTCAAGTGAACTAGAATCACTTAAAAGTAAGACCATCCTAAAATCTGATGAATGATTTGGAGATCCACTTCTATAAGTGTTTATTCTATAATTCTTTATTTCCTCATTGTATTATTTATTTATGTGGCCTTTCTTCCCATAATATTGGCACATGGGACCATTGTTTCCTGATCTGGTCCTAATTTTACTTATTCTTCCTTTACCTTTCTTATGTCACTTCCATATTGCAAATCACCCTATTTCATCTAGGTGATATGAATTTCTATAAAATACATATATCTAATTCTAATGAATTTACTCATTTAGAACTAAGACCCTAACATCCACAGACACTATGTTATTCTCCACACTCAAGTTACTAATAGTAGTGACTGACATATCCCATGATTCAGGGAGTGATGATAATAAAAATAACACCCATTATGTATCTCTGAAGTTCAGCTTCCCTAACTCTAACTGACTTCTTACCATATTGAATCCACTAATATGATTAGTAGTATAATTTCCTTCTGACATCCTTATGCCAAACTATATCCTCAATAATAATTCTATATTAATCATTGTGGGTTCCCATATATGCTAATAAGGGACATTATATTTTTTGATATAGTCTACAATTTCTATAGGTTGCAAGACATGTTCCAAGATAGATATATTTGAATCAACCCCAATGATTTCTTATCCGTCCTCAATCATTATTGTGTATTAATTTCTTATGGCTTCTAACCCATTAATAAAACATCAATATCCTTATATAGTTGAAAATACCGTATTTTCATCTTCCATGATCTAAAATACATTCTTTAAAACTTCCCCTCCCATACCTTAGCATCTACCAATGTCATTAAAATTGAAACTATGAACTCTCGTTGTAACGCCCTGACCCCAGTTACCCAGAGTGGGTGCATTATTACATAACATTGGCATGATCACAAAAGATCAAGTCTTGAAAGACCGATTAATTTAATAGCCTTGGAATCACTAGATATATTAATAAGTCTTACATTACACTATAAATAAAAAAAACTAAAACAACATCTTGTCTTCATATCCCCCCATACTATCCCTGGAGGTCATTCCTAAAATACTTCTTCACATCCTGGGAAAAATTAAAACATTGAAAGAGGTGATCTCAGATGCTCAGTAAGGATAACAATATAGAGGAAACTTTCATAACTAAACATAAACATTTAAGGCAATGTATAACTAAAACAAAAGACACTTAAATGTGAACTTCAGAATAATATGGAAAAGTTAAAATGAAATAATTCCATTTACTTATTCACATGGATATTCTACTATTCAAATAATCACATGCAATATCAATAACCACTTTCATAATGATGGAATGCATAATTCCAGACTATCATAACCACATAGTCAAGGCCCTATGCCAAGAATAAAAATAATATTTTGTCAAGGCCTTGTGCTAAGACACTAGTTTTTCTCATGAGACTTACCAATTCATCGAGGAGCTATAGCGGGCTCCACCTGTCACTTATTAAGTCCAATGAATTCTTCATATGAACAGGTTTAAACATAACATAAAAATTCGTATTAAAACTAGAATAATAAATGTCAATACTTCCCCCATAAACCATGAATGGTATAAAAATAACACATCAATCGTCAAAAATATCACAAAACCTTCAATACAATATGGATTTTTTGTATCATAATAAATTAACTTCAAATAAGCTTAAAATCCATCAAAGGATGTTGATAGAGATGAAATCAAAACTATTTGAGAGAAATATCTCTTTTCTTGAAATCATCTAAAAGTCACATAATTATAAAAGAAAACATTTACATTTAAAATATTCTTATAAGCATGTAAGGTAAGTTTAGAAGATTTTAAAATGGTATAAAATACCTGCACCCGCCGTATAAGTTAAAAAAAAGACATTCTTACCTTAATTCTGTTAAAAGGTTAAAAAGGACCTTGTTTGGTAAATGACGGAAAGATTCCTTTACAAACATCTTATAAAAATTAAAAAAGGGTAAAAATGACTTTAACCCACAGTCTATAAAATATTTATAATTATTTGAAATACTTTTTTATGAAACAAGGATGTTGGTGATAAAGAGGTCCCAGTAGATAATTACGTATAAACAACCTCAGATAATGAATAGATTGTGAAATAAACCCTTACCTTGTACTTTTCCTTGGTTGAGGGTAGGTTAAACTCTTGTATAACTGGGAAATAATTGTTATTAAATTATACAAAAATCATATACATTAATATGATATCATATATGATCTTTTAACATTGCTTTGTTAATAATATCTTAGTATTATTGTTGTTTTGGGTGTTAACTTACTCGTTTTCTTTTATATGTTTTGTTACATAAGCAATGTTTGTTATGGATAGGTTGTATCTTATTCATATCCAGAATGATATAACGTCCTTAAACATTATATTTAATCATCAAATGAGAATTAGACTTGAATGGATATGATGGGGAATGAATCTCATCGCGTTCATGGAGACGGTAGTCCGTACATTCGCATGAGCGACAATATAATTATTTTGATATTAAAATAATATATAATTGGATGTAATATCATATATAAAGAATACTTATCATGTTATATTTATTATTTACATAAATTACACATCATTATCATACCGATCCAAATAATAATGGTTTGAATAACAATTACACCACGACGTGGAGACGGTAAGTCGTACATACGCAAGTATGGTGACATGTCATTCAAAGGATGGATAGAATACTGAATATGGTTGTAACATATTTATAATAACATCACAGTATATAGAATATACTGTATTTATTATTTTAGAATGGTAATTACAATGAAATAAGAAGTGGAAGAAGAAAGGAACATGAAAGAGGGTGGTGAAAACATTACCTCTTCTTCGGGTTCTTCCTTTTGATTTGATCTAAAGGGCTCATTAGGCTGGATTTCTGATCAAAATGAGGCCTCTAGGTTGAATTAAGGTAATTTGAGAGAGTATTTGGTCTGGTTTTGGCCGAACCAAAAGATTTTGAGGGTATGAATTAGAGATAAGAGGGAGTTCCCTTTTATAAGAGGGGTGAGGGGCACCTTAGGAAAAGCTAGAAATATTATTTTATAATAAATTCATATTAGGTTTATAATGGATCCAAAGTTGATTATTCAAAGTTTAAAGTGGGTATAGGTCGAAAACCACTCAACCCATAGGTTTTATACAGGATCGGGTCACTATACTAACCTTATCTTTTAGTTTTAACTCTTAGTTAATTAGTTTGACATTTACCATGTCACTTTATATTTTTATATTATACAGTTAATAAACATAATATATACATCCAAGAGACCCCCA
The DNA here is from genome assembly GCA_963277665.1 of Viscum album. NCBI lineage: Eukaryota > Viridiplantae > Streptophyta > Magnoliopsida > Santalales > Viscaceae > Viscum > Viscum album. Next base: position 1,425,810,362 of record OY728151.1, read on the forward strand.
AGTGGTCCATTAATGATACACCTATCATTATATAATTATTTTGGCCTAACCTTAGATTTTTATGAATATAATATCAATTAATAATCTTATATTTGTTTTAAAAACTCATTTATGTCAATTTTGACACTATTCAATAATTGATTTTTGTTAAAGTCATAACCACTTTATTAATTAAAATAATAATAATTTAAGAAATCATAACATGTAATATTAACCAATAAAATTCGTGTATGGCATCAAAACTTTCAAATTATATTTATTTTAACATTTATAATACTAATTATTTGATTCTTTCATTAATAAGGAAAATACTGCATTATTATTGTGTCATAAATATATTTAATTATTCAACGTCTAAAAATTATAAATAAAATACCATTATGTAGGGAATATTTTTATATTTCTAATAAGTATTTATATTCTAAAATATAAAATATATAACCCTATGTAAAAGTTGTTTTTCTAAAAGATATATGCTTTTTTCATTTTTGTATTTACTTTAACTTAATTAATATAAAGTGTCATTATCACTTACAAGTCGATCCATGGGGTCCCAAAATCGACCCAAATATGCCCATGGTCAGACATGTATCAACCAATAGGGTTATGGAGCGTTTTAGGGTAATTTATTATTATAATAATATTATTTTGTTTACCCTTATTTAGCGAATTTACCCTTTAACCATGGTAAGTAATATATTTACCGAAGTAATTATTCAAAATGTTTAAAAATAAGAGTTACCTATTTAAAAAATTTGGACATCATGATTCCAAATATGCGATCCATTTTTCCAAATTCAAAACACATAAGTGGTAGAAATTAATTTAAAATTAATTCCCACTGTCAAAACAAAAAAGCGTGTTTTTAAGAAATAATAACTATCAAAAGATAGACACTTGTTTATATCCGATTTAAATATGAAATTACGTACAATGACCAAAATTTTATTAAATGGTAAAAATATATTCTAAATATACTTTAAACCCACTCAAATTCATGATTTATCACTACTAATTATTTCTATTAAAAAAGTTGTTTTTAATTAAAATTTAGTAATTTTCACTATTCATCAAAATATGAAAGTTATCCGAAAAGTACCAAAATTTCACCCTAAGCTAATTTCGATATTCCGAATCCAAAAACGAAGTTCATTTTGAAAGATAAAATTTATTAAATTTTAAAATTTGGGTATTACTATTCATAACGGCTAGTTTGATTGGTTGTGGTGTATTAGAACTCGAAGATGCATACAACACATGCTACTGTATTATTCAAAGAGAAGCATATCATGGAAGCTTGGGGTGTTACATTCTCCCATCATTAAAATAATTTCATCCTCAAAATTTCTAGAATACTACTGCATGAAAAGACTTGGGTGGTTCTTCATCATAAGTTCCTCAGGTTTCCACGTTGCATCTTCCATCTTATGGTTTCTCCGTAGAACTTTTACCAGACGAGTCATCCAGTTTCTCAGCATTTGTTCTCTCAAAACAAGAATCTTGACAGACACTTCACAATAAGACAGATCGGGTTCCAGTTCTAATTCCTCATAGGTGAGTACATGCATTGGTTCAGGCATGTATTTTCTAAATAGTGATACGTGGAACACATCGTGAACTTTGGAGAAACTTATCGGCATTCCCAAATGGTAAGCTACATCCCCAATTCATTCTAGGATTTCGAATGGTCCGATGTACCTGGGACTCAATTTTCCCTTCTTACCGAAACGTATAACTCCCTTCCATGGAGATACTTTCAAGAAAAGATGATCTCCTACATAAAATTCCAAATCCTTCCTTCAGTTATCGACATAGCTCCTCTACCTACTTTGAGCTACTTTGATGTGGTTTTGGATTACCTTCACTGTTTCCATTATTTCCTCCACTAGTTCTGGGTCTATGAGTTTTCTTTCACCAACATCATCCCAACAGGTTCGTGTGCGACTTCTCTTTCCATATAACGCTTCATATGGTGCCATCTGAATACTCAAATAGAATATATTGTTATAGGAATATTCTACCAGAGGTAAATATTGATTCCACATACCCTGAAAGTCAAGTGAGAAAGATCTCAACATGTCTTCTAAGGTTTGAATAGTCCATTCTGATTTTCCATCTATTTGAGGGTGGTAGGCAGTACTCAAACGAAGTTCAGTATCCAGGGCTTTCTGAAGACTTTTCCATAATCTTGATGTAAAATGGGGATCACAATCCGAAACAATTGATAGGGGTACTCCATGAAGCCTCACAACTTTATTAATATATAGTCTTTCTAGACGCTCAAGTGGTAAACCTTACCTTATAGAAATAAAATGTGCTGACTTGGTAAGATGATCAACAATGACCCATATTGCATCATTCCTTCTAGGAGTCTTTGGTAGTCCCATGACAAAGTCCATCGTGATATTATCCCATTTCCACTCAGGTATGGGAAGAGGATGCATGACTCCTCCAAGATGTTTCCTTCCAACTTTCTCTTGTTCACAAACCATACATCTTGACACAAAATCAGAAATCTCCCTCTTCATGTTGTCCCACTAAAAATGTTCATTCAAATATCTATACATTTTGGTGCTCCTAGGGTGTATAGATAAATTTGAACTATGAGCATCGTCCAACAATTCCCTTTTAGATCAGGTAAATTGGGAATGCAAAGTCTCCTCCAAAATTTCTAAATTCCATCTTCATACACAAATCCACTCAGCCTCCCATCATTCACAGCATTAATCTTCATTTTAAACTCTTCATCATCAGCCTGAGAACTCTTTATATTTTCTATTAAAGATTTCTTAGAAACCATTTGAAAAGGTATCGATGTTTCACCTTCCATGGTGATTCCCATATCCATCTTTACCAGATCCATAAAAATAGGATCCCTTTCAATTCTCATCTTGTTCAAAACTCCATGATCATTTCTGCTCAAAGCATATGCCACCTTATTTTCCTTCCCCGGGTGGTAGTGTATCGTGCAATAATAATCCTTGAGTAGTTCAATCCATCACTTTTGCCTCATATTGAGTTCTTTCTATGAGAAAATATACTTCAAACTCTTGTGATTGGTATAAATGTCACATTTTTCACCATAGAGATAATTTCTCCATATCTTAAAAGAAAATATTATAGTAGCTGACTCAATATCATGTGTAGGATAGTTCTGCTCACGAATTTTCAGCTGTCGTGATGCATAGTCAATAACCCTATCATTCTGCATAAAGACACAACCAAGTCCTTTCTTCGATGCATCACTACAAATAAAAAACCCATTATTCCCCAATGGTAGAGTCCATATAAGAGAATTGACTAATCTTTTATTTTGTTCTTCAAAACATTCTTCACAATCTTTTTTCCAATCAAATTTAACCCCTTTACATGTGAGCTTTGTTAATGGGTTAGCTAACAGGGAAAAATTCTGGACGAAACGTCGATAATAACCTGCTAAAACAATAAAACTATGTACCTCAGTTATACTCATCGGTGCTGGCCATTCTTGGATTGCTCTTGTCTTAGAAGGATCAACATAAATTCCATATTTAGAGACAATATGGATAAGAAAATAAATCTCCTGAAGCTAGAATTCACACTTGCTAAACTTCCCATATAATTCATGTCTTCTCAGAGTCTTTAGGATAATGAGCAAGTGATTTTCATGATCTTCGTAGATTTTGGAGTATACTAAGATATCATCAATAAATACCACTAAAAAATCATCAAGATATTCCTTGAAAACTCTTTTCATCAGATTCATGAAAACAGAGGGTGCATTAGTCATCCCAAAAGGCATTACTGTAAACTCGTAATGCTCGTACCTAGTTAGAAATGTTGTCTTCGGAGTGTATTCCTTCTTCACACACAACTGATGGGATCCAGATTGAAGGTAAATCTTTGAAATGTATTGAGCTCCATGTAGTTGGTCAAATAAATCATCAATTCAAGGTAAGGGATACTTTTTCTTTATTGTTATAGCATTGATTTCTCTGTAGTCGATACATAACATCATAGATCCATCTTTCTTCTTAACAAAAAGGACAGGGGCTCCCCATAGAGAAACACTAGGACGAATAAATCCCTTATTACTCAATTCCTCTAGTTGTTTCTTTAGTTCAACTAATTCCACAGTGGTCATTCTATAAGGGGTCTTCGATATGGGCCTTGAACCATGAATTAAATCAATGGAAAATTCAATTTATCGTTCGGAAGGATGTCCAAGTAAATCTTCCATAAACACATCTACATATTCATTCACAATAGGTACATCCTATATTTGACCATTCCTTTCCTCACCCACATTTATTTCATTTTATTCCTCCCTGATAATTGAATTTAGATGACCTACTGGGGGTGGATCTAGATATGAATCGAGTGGTGACGATTCTTCTCTAAAGATAAGGTGTTCCTTATAATCATCATAAAAAATCATAACCTCCTTCTTCTTACAATAAATATTTTCATCATGGTCCGAAATCCAATCGATACCGAGGATTTTATCAAACTCAGACATTGGTATGACAATGAGATCAACAGATAAAGATCATTTATGTTCTCTAATGGCGACTAATTCACAAAACATTGTTTCAATGATACTTCCCTTTGGAGTTTTTACTAAAAACACCCTTGTTAAATCAAATTGGAAATATCTAATTTTCTTTGCAAACTGGGAAGATAAGAAACAATGTGATGATCTAGAATCAAATAATGCATTTTCTAAACATGAGGAAACCATTAAATTACATGCCACCACGTCTTTCGGAGCTTCTACCTCAGCAGTAGTGATAGCATAATCTTGGCCTTGATCCCTTGGCCTTTTCTGAGGTAAGTTCCCCTAATGCTTAGGACATTCATTTCCATAATGCCCCATCTCCCTGAAATTGTAGAATTGAACATCGGTAGCTTCTTTCTTCCCCTTACAATCACAAGATTGGTGGCCTTTTTCACCACACTTGTAACAGACTCCCATTCCCTTCCAGAAAGTACCATGGTGTTTCATCCAACATTTACTAAAGGATGGATATTCAACTTTTCCATTATTACCCTTATTTTCATTCTCAGAGTGATCAGCAGATCTCTTCTTCTCTTGATTTGCTTTAAAGTCATAAGACATAGAGAATTCCTTTTCTGTCTTGATAGCACATGAGACAATATCTTCGTACAACAAGAAGGTTTGTGAGACTAATGCTCGATGGAGAAATGGTTTTAACCCATAAAAGAATTGATTAATCTTACTTCGTGGGTTGCGTATATAATCTACAGCATACCTTCCAAACCTTGTAAATTTAGCCTCAAACTTTGCAACATTCTCATCCTCCTTTTGTCTCAATCTCAGAAATTGTCTTTCTATATCGGCTCGATGGTCATGAGGAAAGTATTTTTCCAAGAAAATCTCTTTAAACTCCCTCCATTCCATACTTGATACTTCTTCATCGTCCTTTGTGTTTTGAATTAATGACCACCATTGATCAGCATATCCAGTGAGGCGGTAAACTCCCATGATAACCTTTTCCCTTTCACTACTCCCCAAAGCCTGAAATATTTTCTCTTTGGAACTTATCTATTACTCATCTACTAGTGGATTGTACCCCCATTGAATGTTGGTGGTTATTGCCTCATGAAGCGATCTAACATTGATCCTCCACACTGCGGATCGGGGTGCTCCATACGGGTAAGGTTATTATTCATAACCTGAGTGAGTTGTCCCAGTATGGTAATTAGCTGATCAGCACCAGTTGCATAACCAACTCCACTGTAATTATCTTGAGTAGGAGGGAAATTACTACATGGAGTGTGTTCATTTATACAGTTTCCATTTGTTCCACTAGGTTCCATTTATAAACAATGTCATACACTAGATTAGTTTATGAATCAAAATACATAATTCCATACTTGTAAAACACTTAACATTTATTGAACTATTTATGGATATAATCCATAATTATAAAAAAATGTTTTCTTTGAGAAAGTATATACTCATAAACCCTTCATAATGGTTTGTAAAGAAAATTAGAATTATCCTAAGAATATCCCCCGGGAGTGTCGTAACCAAGAGTGCAGCAATGCCCATTATCGTGCACCAGTTCCCGTTTGATTCTAGCTCAAAGCGGTGTTTTTAGGTTTTACTCCTAGGTACATCTGTGCTAGATCCGCCTCTACCTGCTCGTATCTAGACAGGGATGTATTGCTCAAAAAACTCACAAAATGTCTACAATACCAAAATTCTAGAAATTTCTTCTATACTAATCCTCAAAGTCTATCTTAGGACTATGTTCTCTAATCAGAGTGTATATAAATATAGCTCCCAAGGTTTGTACTAAACTTCCTCTGATACCAACTGTAACGCCCTGACCCCAGTTACCCAGATTCAGTGCGTTATTACATAGCATTGGCATCATCACAAAAGATCAAGTCTCGAAAGAACGAATAGTTTAGTAGCCTTGGAATCACTAGATATATTCATAAGTCTTACATTACATCATAAAGTGAAAAAAAAATACAACAACATCTTGTCTTCATATCCCCTCATACTATCGCTACAGGTTATTCATAAAATACATATTCACATCCTGAGAAAAATTAAAACATTGAATGGGGTGAGCTCAGATGCTCCATAAGGATAACAATATAGGGGAAAATTTCATAATTAAACATAAACATTTGTGGAAATGTATAACTAAAACAAAATCCTCTTAAACTTGAACTTCAGTATAATATGGAAAAGTTAAAATAAAATAATTTCATTTACTTATTCACATGGAAAGTCTACTAGTCGAATAATCACATGCAATATCAATAACCACTTACATAATGATGGAATGTATAATTTCGGATTATCATAACCACATAGTCAAGGCCTTGTTCCAGGACTACAAATAAGATTTTTTTCAAGGCCTTGTGCCAAGACACTAGTTTGTCTCATGAAACCTACCGGTGTCTCTAGGTGCTATAGTGGGCTCCACCCGTCACTTATTAAGTCCAATTCATTCCTCATATGAACAGGTTTAAACATAACATAAACATTCGTATTAAAACTATCATACGAAATGTCAATACATTCACCATAAATCATGAATGGTTTAAAAATAACATATCAATAGTCAAACATATCACAAAACCTTCAATAAAATATGGAAGTTTTGTATCATAATAAATCAACATCAAATAAGCTTAAAATCAATCAAAGAATGTTGACATATATGAAATCAAAACAATTTGAGAGAAATATCTCTTTTTTTGAAATCATTTAAAAGTCACAAAATTATAAAATAAAACATTACTTTGAAAATATACTTATAAGATTGTAAGGGAAGCTTCGAAGATTTTATAACAGTGTAAAATAGATGCACCCGCCATATAAGTTAAAAAAAGACATTCTTACCTTAATTCTGTCCAAAATGTTAAAAAGGACCTTGTTTGAAAAACCATAGAAAGATTCCTTTATAAAATTATTATAAAAATTCAAAGAGGGTAAAAATGACATTAACCCATAGTCTATATAATATTAATAATTATTTGAAATACTTTTTTAAGAAACATGGATTTGGATGATAAAGACGTCCTAGTGGATAATTATGTATAAACAACCTCAGATAATAAAGAGATTGTGAAATAAACCCTTACCTTGTACTTTTCCATGGTTGAGGGTAGGTTAACCACCTATATAATGGTGAAATAATTGTTATTAAATTATAATATAATCATATACATTAATATGATATCATATATGATCTTTTAACATTGCTTTGTTAATAATATCTTAGTATTATCATCGTTTCGGGTGTTAACTTACTCATTTTATTTTATATGTTTTGTTACATAAGACATGTTTTTTATGGATAGATTGTATCTTATTCATATCTAGAATGATATCAAGTCCTTAAACATTATTTCTAATCATCAAATTAGAATTATACTTGAATGGATGTGATGGTGAATTAATCTCATCACGTTCGTGGAGACGGTAGTCCGTACGTACGCACGAGGGACAATATAATTCTTTTATATTAAAATAATATATAATTTGAAGGAATATCATATATACAGAATTTTTATCATGTTATATTTATTATTTTCATCAATTATAAATCATTATCATACCCATCCAAATAATAATGTTTGGAATAACAATTACACCATGACGTGGAGATGGTAAGTCGTACATACCCACGTATGGTGACATGTCATTCAAAGGATGGATAGAATAATGAATATGGTTGTACCATATTTATAATAACATCACATTATATAGAAGATACTGGAGTTTTTATTTGATAATGGTAATTACAAAAAAGAATAAGTGGAAGTAGAAAGGAACTTGAAAGAGGGTGGTGAAAACATTACCTCTTCTTCGGGTTCTTCCTTTTGATTTGATCGAAAGGGATCCATAGATTGGATTTATGATCAAAATAAGGCATCTAGGTTGAATTTAGGGAAGTTGAGAGAGTATTTGGGCAGGTTTTGGCCTAATAAAAAGGATTTGAGGGTATTAATTAGAGAGAAGGGGGAGTTCCTTTTTATAAGAGGGGTGAGGGGCACCTTAGGAAAAGCTAGAAATATTATTTTATAAAAAATTGATATTCGGTTTCTAATGGCTCCAAATTGAATTATTTAAAGTTAAATTTATGGATAGGTCTAAAACCACTCGACCAATAGTTTTTAGACAGGTTTGGGTGACTATATTAACCTTATCATTTAGTTTTAACTCTTAGTTAATTAGTTTGACATTTACCATGTCACTTTGTATTTTTATATTATATAGTTAATAAACATACCATATACATCAATGAGACCCCAAAGAGGTCCATTAATGATACACCTATCATGATATAAGTCCTTTGGCCGAACCGTATATTTTTAGAAATAGAATATCAATTAATAATACAATATTTGTTTTAAAAACTCATTTATGTCAATTTTGACACTATTCAATAATTGATTTTTGTTAAAGTCATAACAACATTATTAATTCGAACCAAATTCATTTAAGAAATAATAACATGTCATATTAACCAATAAAATTCTTTTATGGCATAAAAACTTTGAAATTATATTTATTTTAACATTTATAATACTAATTATTTTATTCTTTCATTAATAAATAAAATACTACATTATTATTGTGTCATAAATAAATTTAATTATTCAATTTATAAAATATATAAATAAAATACCATTACATTGGAAATATGTTTATATTTATAATGAATATTTTTAGTCGAAAATATAATATATATATAACCCTATGTAAAAAAATTTTCTAAAAGATATATGCTTATGTCATTTTTGTATTTACTTTAACTTAATTAATATAAAGTGTCATTATCATTTACAAGTAGATCTATGGGGTCCCAAAATCGACCCAAAGATGCCCATGGTTGGAAATGTATCAACCAATAGGGTTATGACATATTTTAGGGTAATATATTATTATTATAATATTATTTTGTTTACCCCTACTTACCGGATTTAACATTTAACCATGGTAAATAAAATATTTACCGAAGTAATTATTCAAAATGTCTAAAAATAAGAGTTACCTATTTAAACAATTTGTACATATTGATTCAAAATATGGGATCTATTTTTTCAAATTCAAAACATAGAAGTGGAAGAAATTAATTTAAAATTAATTCCTAATATCAAAACAAAAACCATTTTTTATGAAATAATAACTATCAAAAGATTGACATTTGTTTACGTCTGGTTTAAATGTAAAATTAAGTCCAATGAACAAATTTGTGTTAAATGGTAAAAATATATTCTAAATATACATTGAAAACACTAAAATTTTTAATTTATAACTATAATTATTTTGATTAAAAAAGTTGTTTTTAATTAAAATTTAGTAATTTTCACCATTCATCAAAATATGAATGTTATCCGAAAATTACCAAAATTTAACCCTAAGCTAATTTCGATATTACTAATCCAAAAATGAAGTCCATTTTGAATGATAAAATTTATAAAATTTCAAAAAGTGGGTATTACTATTCATAACAGCTAGTTTGATTGGTTGTGGTGTGTTACAACTCGAAGTTGTGTACACCACACGCTATTATATTATTCAAAGAGAAGCACACCGTGGAAGCTTGGGGCGTTACACTCGCTAAATTTTAGTCAATATGAAAGAGTGATTATGAATTTCTTATCGATATTCCCCTGCAACACTGAGCTCTGAATAATGCTACCTAATCAAGATATGAAACAATATATCTAGGGTTTGATCATCTAGAACACTCTAATAGATGTTATGATATAACTTTTTGGGTCAATGGATAACATTTAACTCCAATAATATATCCAATGGAAGATACTATATGGAAAAAAATCCATAAAAATGACCCATGTTACAATGCTCAAAACATAGAACACACACCGCACCCAATTCACTCCACTACGACGCACAACTTCTGAATGAAAATATAAAAAAACTATTATTAAACAATGAATGAAATAATAAAAGGTGTACTAATAATAAAAGTTTTAATATTTCTCATACTTATATCTTAATTCATGAGTGTATCACTTTAACTATTTTCATCATCTAAATATAATACGATTAAAAATGCATCCATACATTTAAATGATTCATCCGACTATTAAATAGTAGGAACTAGCTACTACAACTAGTAATTTTAACCTTATAGTGTCTATGGAATGAAGTCGATATAATCTAATATACAAATTCATTCATCTAGGAACATAAAAATAAATTGAATGATCACAAAAATAAGTTGTAATCCATTATCAGTAAAGGATTATAGTATACAATAAATTTATTATAAATGATGCTTTTGAATTAAAACCTATTCTTTAGAAAATTTAATATAATAAATATACTAAAAATAAAATACTTGTGAAATAATTGGTGAAAAATGTTATAAATAACATTTCAAAATTATTTTCATTTCATTAAGAAAATAATACCATTTTATTTTGATATCATTTGAAATAAAAATAACAAAAATATTAAAAAAATTATTCTAAATAATCATGAAAACTTTATAGTATGCTTTAAAAAATAGTCCTCATGATGGTGATAAAATTTGTTCATGTGATGTACATTAAAACATATTTTTCCTTCACACATTTAGTAAAAAGTACCTCACTAAAAAAATGACAAGAATATTCGTTTTGAAACTTTTTATAGAAATTATAAAATGTGTAAAGATAAATATCATAAATTTTTAGAGAATTGTAAAAAAAATATGGAAATTTTTTTAAATATAATATGGACATGGAAGAAAAATATTTCAAATGAAAACATCATAATAATATTTTTACAATAAAGTCCCTTACATGTAACTTACTTAAAGATTATTTATCCAAAAAGATAATAAATGCAGTATAAACATGTAAACCGAAAAAATATATCGAAATAAAATATATTCATTTTAAAAGATAATTATTATATAATTTTCAAAAAGAATGTCTAAACATAAACTATCTCGAAATAAAATGAGATTGTAACAGAAATCTCTTACCAAAAGTTAGACTCTCCTTATAAATGATCTTAACCTCGGGTATAATAAATTTAAATTTATTATACTTTTATAATAGAACAATATAAATAATTATAATATCTTATATGACCCACTTAATAAATTTAAACACATGTTTATTAATAATTATTTATTATAATCATTTTTTAGAGTGTTATGTTTTTTATTTTTCATATAAGTTTTGTTTTTGGAAAGTTCAATCCTTGAATATTTCTCAAGATTCCATCATATATAAAATTATAATCATGATATAGATATAATTTTTATTCATTATATATATATATATATATTTATAATTATAATTATTCTTGATAGGCGGACATGAAGAATTAATTGCTTCGCTTTGTGGAGGTGGTAGTCTACACCTGCACACGAGCGTCATCATAATTTTTTTAGCGGGAGGGAGGGTAAGAAAATAAAATACATATTATATTTTAATAATTATAATTATTTCATAAATATAATATATATTAATTATTTCTACATTTATAACCATCCAAGTTAAGTGGTGATCAAAATAAAATTACATCGTTATGTGGAAATGGTAGGTCGTACATATTCATGAGTGATGTTTTTATTTTATTTTTTGGATGGAAAAAAAGGATTTATAATATTTATTGAAAATTAAATAATTTAATTTATATCATATATATATTATTGTTTCATTTTTATCCATAATTAAGAACAATGATAAGAGGATGTGTTAAAAATGAAACATATCATCTTCATGAGGCAATAGTCTGCACATACAGTTGAATGATGTTTTCAATTTCCATTAGATGGTTAAGTCATTAGAAAAGATTTATATTATTAAAATAAAAAAATTTAAGTATATGGGATATAATTATTTTATTATATCCCAATGGTTAGTAGATTTATTAAGGATGTAAAAGAAGAAATTAAAAAAACACTCAGTTAAGAACTACTCCTCTTCTCTGGACAACCTTTTTAGGGTTTATACCCAAATCCTTATTAGGATGGTATTATGATAAAAAAATAATTTCTACGATGTGGTGAGGGATGTTAGGAAATTATTTGGGTAGATATTTTCTAAGATAATATTCTTTAATGTTTGGATAAAATTGGAGAGTTGGTGTCAACAGCACATGTTTCAGCCTCGGAGGATGCAATAGCGGCTAGGATTGATTTGTGCAAGCATTCATTTATCGCTCGCATCTCCTCAATGAAAGGTATGAAACCCTGGCGGGCTTCTGATCTCATCTCTCGGCTTGCTGATATTTGGGGATTCAATGATTTCAAATGCGTGTCCATCGGTCGCGGACTCTTTCACATTCTGTTTCCTTCGGCGGAGCTCAAAAGGTGTGCTTGGAGTATCGGCTCCATCAATCTCAGGCCAGGTACTCTTAGACTTCATGAATGGAAATTGAATTCCAACTTTCTTGATTTTAAGGATACCTGTGCGCAAGTCTGGATAAAAATACATGGTCTCAACTGGGTATTATGGCATGCTGAGATTTTGTTTGATATTGCATCTGCTAATGGGATTCCGATTAGAATGGATCATGTTACAGAATCAGTATTCTATAGTCATTTTTCTCGGGTCCTAGTAGAGATAGACCTTAGTTCTACCTTAATAGATAAATTTATTTTATCTACTCAACAGGATGATATTTGTCTTCAGATTGAATATGAAAGCACTGCGCCATTCTGTGTTTCTTGTCAAATTATTGGGCATGAATAATCTTCATGCAGAAGAAATGTTATTTGTGACAACTGTCAAATTAAAGGGCATTACTTGCAACACTGTAGGAAGACACCCAAACAAAGTATGGCACAAATCATTGAGCAGAATAAGACGGCTGCTGTTATTGGTAATGATTCTGCTGAAAATTCTCAAAGAGCTCTCGATGAACAGGCCAAAAAGGGTTTTTCTGAAGAGCATAATAAGACCAACTCGAAAAACAAGAAAGTTCTCTTATCCTGGGCAGATCTTGCTGATGATATCCAGCTACCCATTGATGGAAATGCTGGTATAGATGATATGAATAGAGCCTCATTCAAAGAAATTTTGACAAGAGGTCTCAAATATGAGGAAGATGATGAATCAATTGATAGCCTGGATGCCTTGGAAAATGCTGCTCAAGAAGATGCAGACTCCTTCCTAAGACAAGAACAGATCATGGTCAATGCCAAAAGTAGAAGAGGCAAGGAAAAGCTGGACCTTCCTATCTCAAGGAAATTTAAAGAAAGGAAAGAGGTATCTGGTCAGTCTCTGTGTACAGCAGATAGAGAAACAACCATTGTTTCTACAGTTTCTCATGCCTCTCTTATGGGAATCTCCCCTCCAGAAGGTACTCCTAGAGCCCACGTTAAGTCTGATTTATTCCAAGATTTTTCAGCAAAGTCTATTGCTAGTGTTTCTTCACCTTTTCATGCTAAGGTAGGTCGAGATACAACTGGTCTTACAGACTTGGTATCATTTAAAAACTCTATTTCTCAGTATTCCAGGGGCACCAATAGCAAGTATCATAAACCAGCTCCAACTAGGCAGTATAAGCAGACAGGTCCGGAAATTGTCCAAGACTCCCCTGAACTGTATGTGGTCATTCCCAGTCTGGAGGGCAAAAAAATGACATAATGTCAAGATCATCTCAGCCTTCACCAAGTTGTGACACCCCTCAATCTCAAATTTAGAATGTTATAAAACAGGTGAGTACCTATAATTCGTTTGAATTACTTGAAGCTTCTAGTAGTGAGGATGACAGGAAACCAGTGGAAGATCGGGATGGAGTTAAGTGTGTGAACATAGATGTGACGCCTGAGATCCCGGATGATGGTGGAGGTACATGGATACAGGCAAAAGCTGGGCGGAGAGGGAGACAACCAAGTGGAAGGGGTACTCAAACATCTCTTCACAGTATGAACACTCGCTCGCGAGTGCGCTGATGATTTTTTTTATGAACTTGTTTTGCTGTTTCCTCCGCTGTCTTTACTCCTTGTATAACTTTATATTTTAATAATAGGGGCCTTTGTGCCTCAACCTTTATAAAAAAAACAGAATTTTATACTAAAGTTACTATTTATAATGACCAAAAATGAAAGTGGAATCATTAAAAAATTTGGAAATTATGATTTAAAAATAATCAATATTATCATATTAAATTTATATAAGTAGAAAAAAATTAATTTAAATTGGGACCCACAAAATGTGATGAAAAATGGTTTTCCAGAAAAATAAATTTACAAGTATAAAAATGATTTTACAAAAAAAATAAAGTATAATATTAATTACGATAGAATTAATAGGATTATGTTAAATAAAATAAGACTTTTTTGTATTTTAAACTAAAATATAACCTAAATTAACCTTATAAATACTTGATTAAAATAGAATATCCAAAAATAGATTTTATTTGGAACAAAAAAATTACTTATATTTCCAAAATGTTAAGCATATATTTCCAAGTCCAAAATTATATTTTTATATGTATTATATTAATTATTTTATATATATATATATATATATATATATATATCTATGTGGTCTATAAAAAAGTTTTTTAATATCAATGTTATTTCTTATATCATTATAATGTCATAAAATCGGTGGTTTTGTAAAATCAATATTTTTCACTATTCACTGAGAAATCATCTATTTCTGAAAAATCTAAAAACATAAACCTAAACTATTTTGAAATAATTAATTCAAAAATATAATTCATTTAATCTAATTAAATATATAAAAAATGAGGGTTTATGTTTTAATATCATTCTTGAATAATGATATGTCCATTGTAATATTGTTTACTTAAAAATAAATGTTTATTATAATTGAATCTTAGGTGTTACATTCTTCCATCATTAAAAATTTCATCCCCAAAATTTCTATAATGTCACCTTAGGGATATTTTTGGGTATTTATTCATAACTAATTCTTCATTTTCCCATATTTCCCCTTTCTATTTTATGATTTATCCAAATTACCTTCACCAATCGAGTCATTCAATTCTACAACACTTGTTCTCTTATGTCAAAAATATTTATAGGCACTTAATATTTACATAAATCAGGTTCCAGATATATTTCCTCATATGTGAGAACATTCTATGGGTCTTAATTTTCTTATTATCTCCTCAACAATCTATGGTCTTAAAATCTTCCTTTCACCAACATCATCCCAAAAAGATGTTGTACAACATTTTTTCCAATACAATGCTTCAAACAATTCCATTGAATACTCAGATGGAAGATATTATTAAAATAAAATTACACAAAAGGTAAATAATGATCCCGCATGCCTTATAATTCATGTGATAACCACCTCAACATGTCTTTTAATCTTTAAATAGTCCATTAAAGCAATCTACCATTCTGATCTTGATACGTTATGATCAATTATAGATCAGTGTCAAGAGCCTTCTGAAGACTAATAAAGAATTATGATGTAATCTATGGGTCATGATAAGATACAATCGAAATAAATGAACCATTAAGTATTGATAATTCACTGATATGGAGTCGTGTGAGGAATTCAAGATGTATATATTCCATTATATAAAGTTAATGTATTATATTGTAATGATATCAACAATAACCCATATAAAATCATTATTTCTCATAGTATTTGGAAATCTAGTGAAAAATTCCATTGTAATAACATATAATTTCCACAAAATAATTGGTAGATGTTATATAACTCCTTTAGTATGTTCCATCCTATTTTTTACCTATTGAAAACACAATCATCTTGATACATAGTTTTCAATTTCCCATTTCATATTATTTAAAAAAAATACTCCTTTAAATCCTAATAAATTTTGGTGTTACTAGGGTGTATAGTGAAATTTGAGTTATAGAATCCATCTAAAAATTATTTCTTTAGATCAGGTATGGATGGAACACGTAACCTCTTTCTAAATTTTAGTAGACCATCTTCACAAACCAAATCTACCACTTTTACATCATTAATAGATTTAATTTTCTTTTTGAAACAAATATCATCAAGCTGGAAACCTGTTATTTTCTCTATGAAGGATGATTTGGATATCATTTGGAATAGATGTTATGCTTCCCCTTCCGTAATTATTCTTATATCCAACTTTACTAAATCCACTAATACAAGATTTTTCAATCCTTAGTTTTTTCAAAACTCCATGATTTTTCCTCCTCAACACATCATCCACCTTATTTTCTTTCCCATAGTGGTTGGGTATTAATAAATAATAATCCTTCAGTAATTATTATGCTTTCCTTTTCCTCATATTGAGAACTTTCTAGGAAAATATGTATTTTAACCTTTTTGGATCCATATATATTTCACATTTTTCACCATAATGGTAATGCCTCTATATCATCAATGAAAATATTATGGCTGAAAAATCTAGATCATGGTTTGGATAATTCTATTCATGAATATTTAACTACCTTGAGGTATATGTAAAGACACTATCATTTTTTCAAATATCACATCCAAGTCCTTTATTTGATGAATCTTTTTATATCACAAGTCCATCTCTTTCCAATAGTAAATTTAACACTTACTCATTGACTAATATCCTATTTAATTATTTAAAATATTATTTACATTCTTATAACCATAGTAACATTACCAATTTACATGTTAACTTGGTTAAAGGGTTTCCTTATTGAGATATATTTTGAACAAATCATCGATTTTAACCCACTAATCCAAGGAAACAACATACTTGAGTTATAATCATTAGCATTGGTCATTCCATTATTTTCTTTATCTTTAAAGGATAAACTAATATGTCATCATTAGATATAATAGGTCCAGGAAAATGATCTTTATAAATATAACTTTCGCATTTTTCAAATTTTCCTTATGACTAATTTTCATTATGAGTCTTAATAATTATTTATAAATGACTCTTATATTCATCATAGATGTTAGTGTACATTATTTATAAATGACTCTTATATTCTTGAGATAATCCTTAAATACTTTATTCATCATATCCATAAAAATAGAGGGTGATTTATTCTATCCAAATGGAATTACTATAAATTCTTAATTTTCATACCTCATTTGAAATGAAGTCATGGGAATATCCTCCTTCTTTACTCATTGATAATGATACCCAAAATGAAAATAAATCGTTGAAAAATATTATGCTCCATGTATTTTATTAAAAAAGATATCAATACGAGGTAGATGATAATTTTTATTTATGGTAATGGAATTGATATCCCAATAATTTATGAACAACTTCATAGATCCATATTTATTCCTAACAAAAAGAATAGGGTCACCTCATAATGAAATGTAAGGGCATATAAATATCTTATCACACAATAATTATATTTGATTCTTAAAATTCCCTAATTTGAATCTAAAAATAATTTAAGGAATATTATATATAATTTTTCATTAGGTATGAGATCAATAGAAAACTCAACTTCACAGTAAGGGGGATGTCCAGGTAGTTCATAAGGAAACACATCAATACATTATTTTATAATAGATATGTCCTCTATTATAAAGATAACATTACCTTCATTGGTTATGTATACTATTTTTCTCCAATAAATTGATTAAGAATAGATATTAGATGTATATCCACACATGATTCATCTTATGTAGTTTACTTTATAAAGATAATGCATTCCAAATCTCCATCATAAATTAAAATATATTTCTCTTGAAAATAAATTTTTTTGATTATATTTTTTAATCCAACCCATAGCAAGGATTATATCAACAATAACCCTATAAATAGTAATCATTTTTATATTAGGGTATTCCAATGTTTCATAATGGGAACTTATTTCAACTTCCTTGTTGTAATAAGATTTCCACTAGGATTATCGACTAAAAACTACCTTATTAAGAAGCTAGGGAAATATCAAATTTTCGTGGAAAACATATTAGTTATAAAAGTGTGTGAAGATCTTGGAAAAAATAAATAATTTTCTAAATTTGAGGTTATGATCAAAGTACCTACCACCACATATTTGGGAACTTCAACCTGAAATATAGTAATTTCCTAATCTTGGACTTTCCCCCTTGTCCACTTATATGGGATGTTCTCTTGACACATGGGATGTTGGTTTGAATAATGTCTTATCTATTTAAAGATGAATAACAACATAGTAGTGGTTTATATATTTTCCAATAATTAAAGATCATATGACCCATTTATCCATGATTGAAATAAACTCATTTTTACATTAAACAAGTATCTGATTGTTTCTTTTCGTAATTATCACTATTTTGAAAATCTCATCCTCCCCATCTTCTTCTTTGAAAATTTTTTTTATTGATGCTTTTCCGAATTCTTATTTTCAATATTTCCCTTTGGTATATAACACCTTGAAAATTATTTCTATATATTTATTTAACTTGATACCATATCATCATATGATGAAAAAAAAATTAGAAACTATTTCCCTTAGAAAACTCAGTTTAATCATGTCGAAGAAACTGTTAATATTGATTTTTAGATTATGTATGTAGTCCAAAACATGTGTGGATAATCTTGTAAAGTTAACCTCATAACTTTCAACACTTTCGTCTTCCTTTTTCTTTAAATTGAGGAAATTCCTCTCCATTCCTGCTCACTTTTCCCAAATAAAGTACTTATTGAAGAACATCACTTTAAAAGTTATACATTCTATACATTCTATTTCATCAACCTCTTTATTGTTATATATCAATTAACATCATTGGTTAGTAAATCCAATTAAGAAATATATTCTCATAATAACCTTTTCCCTTTCATAACTTCTCAAATATATAAATATATTTTCATGGGACATAATTTATTATTCAACTACAAATGAATTAGTGGTTCCATTAAAAAATGGTGGCATTAGTCACATGAAGTGATCTATCATAAGTGAATTATATTATAGAATATCTTTTCCCTCTATACGAGCAAGGTTATTCATCATGACCTTAGTCATGTTCCCTAATATGTCCAAGATCTACCTAATTATGATACCACCTATATTGTCTTTCTTAACATTGAAATACACAAATTTACTACGGGTGTTGATTCCCTTATTTCCACTGGGATCCATCTCTAAAAAAATGCATACATTTAGTTATCTCATAATCATCATGAATATTAATCTATAAAATAAATATCCTAATAATTACAAAATTTCTCAAATATCCTAATAGATTAACATAATTATCAAGTTAATTATGTTAATTTAAATTTTATTTAACAAGGTTCCAAATAAAAATTCCATGATACCAATTATAACACCCTGAATCTTGTTACTTAGATTTAGTGTTTACTATATAACATTGGTATAAGATACGAGGGATCTCACTACATAGTATAAATTAGTTTAATATTATTGGAAACTAGATATATACAAGATTCTCATATTTTATTGGTGATTTAAAAAATTGAACAATAAAAAATTTTACAACCTTGAAATCATTCATAATGTCCTACTTTGTATCCTTATGAAAGGAAAAAAGATAAAGGGTGATCTAAAATGATAAGTAAGGGTTACGTATAGTGGACCTTTTCATCAGTAAAAAAGAAATAATAAATATATAATAGTGGATAATCAAAAAACATATCCTTAAATTAATAACTTAATCACAATAAAGATCCATGACACATTTGGGGTTCATCCTAATGGTGGGGGTGACCTATAACATTAAATCAAAAAACCTAGGATCAAATCCTAGTATCCCACAAATTTGTGGATTTTGATCGAGGAACAGTGGGGTGAGGTGGTAGCACAAGAGTGTAGATTCAAAAGATTATACTTTCTAATTTTCCATTCCATAGTTTTGTAAATCACAAACACTTTCATAATAACTTATTTTATAAAAGTTATATATCCCATGTATTTTAGTATGGTTTTTTCGAAAAATATTTCTTATACTGAACATAGAAATAGTTCTTGTATAATTAAATATGAAAATTATATTCATTAATCTATTCCAATAGAATTACTTGGTGTTTGGTCTATCAGACTGACTAAGTATTTTTTCCCATTGGATTGATTAGTTTTATATCCATCAGACTAGAAAAAATCATATCCATTGAACAAAAAATATTTCATATCCATCAGAATGATTATAGTTAAGTTCATTGGATTAAAAAAATTATATTCTATCTAACTATGAAATGTTTATAATCATAATGTTGGAATTATTTCTATCAGACATAATATATTATAGCATTGTAATGGTGATATCTAAGTGACATCATATGGATACATTTTTCTGACATATCAACTAAATAACATTCAATTCCATTGTAACAAAATATGATATTTACTAAAATATGATTATTTTAATGATTCCTATAAATAAGAGTTCATTATAGAATTTGGGATCTGAAGCATTTTCAACTCAACACGGCTAATGTTTTTCTCTTATTGAACATATCAATCTTACGCATTTTAATTTTTCAGAGAGTTCTACTTATAATAAATATTGTGAGTATTATAAATTCCTCAGGACATTTTTATTTATTATTCATTTTTCAGATCAATTTTAGATTTATAGATTCTAGAGATAAAAAGATAGGAGAATATAATCATGTTGATCAAGGTATTATAGTTGATTGGAAAACAAATCTATTCTGATCAGCACTTCGAGGGATTCTAGGGTTTTGGAAGAAAATTTATTCCAATCAACATATCAATGGATTTCCTATCATGGGACGACAAAACATTATTTTTAGGTTGAAAATTATGGATATATTAAATCATGATTTAGGAGATCCATAACACTTATGGTCAAAGTGTAAAATTACTTTTTTTAATTCTTACTTATTTATAAGATTTCATATTACATGTTTCAATAATTTTTAAATTCCCCTATGAAATTTACATTAAAATGTTATTTTTCTAATCTTTCTAATATCTATTATATTGGATTTTCTATTACAATAATTAACAACTTTGACTTGTTTGATAACTTTTGAATCTAATACATACACTCTGATCATTATATGATTGTTTATTTCAATATTTTTAAGATTTTTTTGTTTTGTATTAGTTTAATGTTTTAAACTACAATTAACTCACCTCCCTCTTGAATCCATCATAAATTATTATGATCCAACAATTGGTATCAGAGGAGGTTCTACTGAATTACATGCTAAGATTTTACATTTATTATCTACTACATCTCACACCCCGATTAGGATTTTTATTTTATTTTAATCTTTTTATATTAATTTGATATTTTGGTGGAGGTTTGGGATAATATCCCAATTATAATTTTTGATTTTTAGTGGTTTTGGGTGGTTTTTGGACCTTTGCCTGGGTTGAGTGCATAGTTTGAGGGAAAACCATGATGTTTGTTAATACTAAGGTAATTTTCATTTCTATTTATTATTTTATGGTTTTATGGTCAATAATTGAGCTTGGTTTCGCCCAAACCATGTGGGTTCAAGGATAAATGATGTGGATTTATTTTGGGGTCAGTGACAAGGCACAAGAATTGCGCATATATAGAAGAAACTATTTTGAAAACATGCATGAAGGATCCATAATTTGATCGAGTTGAGTTACACATGTGGTGAATGGTTTCCCAAACTATTCTGCAAGACCTTCTGGGAGTCCTTCTCTAGTAGGTTGTTCATGATTGGAAAAATATTTGGAAAATAGTGCGTCCAAACCATGTGACATTCTAAAGTTCTTTAAAAAGTTTAAATTCCCTTGTTTACCTCCTTATATTTTAACCATAATCTACCCCTATATTCTCCCTCTCATTTGTACAAGCCCTTGGTATCATTGGGGGACTTCTTCATCTCTCTCTCCTTGGATTCTTATTTCTTCTCCTTCAAATCATTGCTGTATTCCTCCTTGGGTAAGAATTATTTTCATTCTTATTACTCATTTTTTCTTTCTTTCTTGATTTCTCTTATTTTGGGTCCCTCTTTTCAGAAACCTAGAATGAAGTTTTGATTTTTTTTTATGTGTTTAATTGATGCTATGGTGTGTGTATCATATCTCAAACTTAGTTATTCCATTTCAGGTAGTTTCATTGCATCTCACTTTATTGAGTTACTTGTTTCCATCTATTTTCTTTCCTAAGAATGTCTTTAAGTTCTTGATCACCCTCCAATGATTTCAAAATGTGATATTCATACTTTTAGAATGTTATAAAATAATTATTTTGGTGTTTCTATAAAGAAAATTTGATGACATTCGGTTTCCAAAGAGTTCCCATCATGATGAATATATGTACCTTTATGTAAGGTGTTTGATAAAATGTTGAATAGTCTTTCAAATGTGTTTTGGTTCTTTAGAAACGTGTGTGGTGTGGTGTGGGTTTTGGTTAAGTTGGGATTTATGAGAAATTGTGAAATTGCATTGTTTTTTGGGATCTTTTCTTAGTTTGGTGTTTTTGTGTGGACTCATATATTTAGTTGCAATGATGATCATGATTTAGAAATCAATCCATTGATATTTTTATGGATTTTAACAAATTTTCCATTAGATGTGGATATATCCATATGTGCACAGAGTTCACATATGTATAGAATCCCAAATGATAATGGATATCTATATAAAATAATCCTCTTCTATTTCATTTCTCCCTTCTTATCTCAAATGGTTTCTTCAAACCCCTAGTGGTTTCTAAATGGTTTCTTGGTTTTCAAATATTTTCAAAAATGGTTTCAAATGTCTTCCATAAGGCTTGGCGCCTTTGGAACTTTGAGATGTGGTTTGGTAACTAAATGGTATAAAGGAATGTTTAGAATCATTCAACTGTGTTGAATTTTCTCACCTTATTAATGGAAACATTGTTTGGAGATGGTTTTCTAAATGTTAATGATAAGGCCCAGTTGGTACTTTATGGAATCTTGGAAAGTCGTTTTCAAAGTCATGTGATGTGAAGGCACAATTTTTACTTCTTTATGTCTTGATATGAGATGGGCACCTCTATGGTTGTCTCTCTACAAAGAGGGTCTCCACATAGTTGGTGTCAGATTTTGGGAAAGGAAGGCATGGTCGAATCTATGGGTTCTTGGTTTATGTCATGAATTTTATGACCTCAACATTTTCATGTATACTATTATAATGGGATTATTTTAAATCATTTATAGGGTCTTGTGATGGTTTCCTATTAGTCTTGATTTGATGGATTTGTACCCCTATAATTTTTTTAGAGGAAAAAGGGGATTTTCCATAGGTGAGGCAAGATTAGGGTAGCCATTTGGTTATTGACTATGGAGTAGGACCATATTACAGATGGTTAGTCCGAACCAGGTAAATATAGGGATTTCTTCTACTTATGTTTAGGAAATTCCCCTAATTATTTTTTGTATGTTATATTTTATTCTATTTCCCTTGATTATCTAATCTATTATTCTATTTCATCTTAAACTATTTCATTTATTTTCAATATAGTTTTTTTATCTCTTATTTTGGTTTCTTCTAGGGGGACATGGTTCTTGAACTAGGTGTTTTAAAAAGGAAACCTGTTTGAAAAGGGTAATTTTGTGTGTGTGTTGTTAAAAATTGAATTCTAAGAAATCTCTTTTTGGTTCTATAAAATGATAAAACCCTATTTTCAAACTGTTTTTCAAACCAGTTCTAATTGAATGTTTTGGAAAAGTACATGTATGGAATACAACGTGCTTACCTACTTTGATATTTATACTCACATCCTACTTTTGAAACACAGCATCAGTAGATGAAAGTTGTTGTGTATTTTAGGTCTTGTTTAGGGTTTCCTGAGAATTGATCCAGTTGATGGGTGGTGGTGACCAAGAGGTCACATAGACATCATGTCAGCCCGGTTATCCCCAGTTGGTTTCAATTTTATATTAGTTTTTTTGTTTTGATCTACTAAAGTTTTATTAGGTTATGTTTATGTATTGTTTGATGTTTAGTTATTATTGGATTGTTTCATACACTGGTTGATTCTTTTATATCGTTTGTTTATTGAGAAACATAATTCCCATTTCGATTAAATTTTATTCTTGGTGTTATTCACCAACCAAAGAAGATCTGGAATGCCCCTTGGTCCTTGTTTCGAGTTGGATAATGTTTTGAGTTGGATGGAGTCCTGTCCTGTTTCATGGAAAAAAATATTAGTATCCCTTTTTTATTTGGGATGTCAGGTAGATGGAGATAGGACTTTCAGGACCAGACATGTAGTTATGGGAAGGACTTCATGAACCCTTTATCATTCAAATATTCATATTTCCAAGGGTAGTCTAGGATATGAGTCTTGTTTGGTATGTATGGATAGGGAGGGACAATGAAAGTTATTTTTTGTTGTACAGAGGTCTTGCGTGGAGTAGTGAAACTTGGGGATCCTGAGTTCATTGTTCGAGATATTCCTTATGGTTGGTGTTTTCTGGGGGTATGTTCCACTAAATATTGTTCCCAAGTTATACATGGCCACTAGTTCCCTATTTCAGGGATCTCTGTTGTGAATTATTCTTTGGCCTGATTCTGGTTGGCATGAGTGAATTTTCAAATTGAAAATGGTATTTTGAAAAAGTTCCCTTGGAGTAAAATGGATTGAAATTTAAAATGAAAATGTTGGATTTTGAAAGAGGATTTTGGTTTATTTTTGTGATATTTGTTTTTTGATAATGGTTTTTTCACTTGGTATGTTATTTTTGTTGATTTTTGGATTGATTTTTATCCATTTTAGTGACTTCTTTCTATTTAGATAATTCTACCTAGAAAGGACACCAAGGTTTACAATGAGTTTTGTTTAGTTTTTGGGACTACCCAAACTCCTAGTGGAGTAGAGGAGTCCAGTTCCTCTTAGTTGTTTCGCATTTTCCATAGTTATTGAGGTTCTTTAGATGATTTGGAGTGGATTGAGAAAGTAAAAGTGTTTTTTTGGTCATTGAGAACTCCCACAAATGTGAAGGATCAAGATACCATGAGTTTGTTTAATGGTTTGGGATTATATCGTTGGTTGTTTCTCATCCCATCATTGTTGCAAGTTGTAATGTCTTGGGATGTTTTCAAGACATCTTTTATCCAATGGTTCATGCCGGAGGAGGTGAACGTGAGAAAATTGTAAGAGATGTTAGTTGTTCATCAAGATCATTGATAGTGAAGACTTATGTTGACCATTTCAAGGAGCTAGTCTCTTTTTATCCTGAGAAAGTATCAATGGATCACTCAAAAGATCCTCTTTTCATATAGGGTTTTCATCCAGAGATCATGGAGTGAGAACTCATTTTTAGGGAAGTTTGGTTTGGGATTCTCATGGATGATGCATTTCTAGCTGAATTGGTTCCCATAGCAAAATTTATCACAGATATAAATATGGTGTCTTTTGGAACTTCAGAAGGTACCCTATCTGAAAAGATTATTGTGCCTGAGTAACCTATTCAGGAATAATATCCATTCACTTTTAAAACTCATCACTCATTGGATAACTCTCAAGTGTGCTTCCAATGCTATCGGTTTAGGCATTCGAATTTTTCTTATCATAATCCTATGAATAGTTTTCATTGATGTAACCATTTAGGTTACATTGAGGGGCTCTAAAATCATTTTTTCTACAAGGGGAATCCTCGATTGGTGGATGTATACTCTTGACTATGGGGCACAGGATTCTTTAAGACATCAGGGGTTCGTTATTAGTCCTTGGATTAAAGCATTTCACTCTGTCAAAAAATTTCATCGTGGTGGAGTTTTTATCCCATATTTTGTCTCTGACATAGGATTGGAGTCTCTATAAGTTCTTCTATTATAATTTCACTTTTTAATATGATTATTTCATTGTTATAAAAATCATGGTGGTCTTGTTCTCTTGTAATTATATTGGTTGTGCATTTTTCTATTTGAGTATTTGATTAGTTGTTCATTCTTGTGTGTTCTTATCCTTTTCACATACTGGTTTTTGATCGTGTTTTTTCATGTTTTGGAGAATCTTGATTATTGTGGAATTAATGAATTTTGGGTTAGTTTATTGTTTGGGTTGGGTTCCTTCTATGGGTTTTACCTTATGTCAGGGGTTTTTGGTTTGGGTGGGAAGTTCCTAGTGTTTTTGTTGGTTGGTTTGTAGGGGGATTTTTCAGGTTAGTTCATGTCTGGAGTTCCTATTTTGGTGTCATGGTGTTAGTTTATTTCTTAAGGTGGGGATACCTTTATATTATCTCTAGATATATCCTCATTGGGGTCTTTCATAGAGGTAGTTAGGTGTGACTTGGGAATTTGAGAGAGTACACCAAGGTTCATGGTTTTGTTTGGCCTCATTCTCTTTTGGGTTTGAGTTTTGGTTCCCATTCAGCTGGGTGAATTTTGGGGGGTTGAATTTTTTTATAGTGGGGAGAATTATCACACCCCGAGCACAGTTTTGGTTCTCATTTAGCTTAAGAATGGTTTTTCAAAAATCATGTGGGGTCAAGGGGAAACTATGTGGCTTTGGTTTGGGGTCGGGGACAAAGATCAATAAATTCACACTGATAGAGGAAAAAATTTGGAAAACATATGGGAAGGCTCTATCATTTGATAAATCTGAGTTTCCAGGTTGGCACATAGTTTCCCAAATAGTGTGTCCAACTCATGCGGGTGTCCTCCTTCTCTAATAGGTTGTGCATGATTGGTACACAGTTTGGAAAACTATGCTATCAAACCATGAAACTTTTATTGGTTCTTTAAGAAGTAAAAAATACCTTTTCGGCATTATATGTTAACCCCTTTGCACCCCTATCTTCTCCCTCTCATTCATACATCCCCTTGGGATCCTTGGAAGACTTCTTCCTCTCTCCCTCCTTGGATTCTAGGTGCTTCTTCTTCAAATATTGGGTACATTCCTCCCTAGGCACATCTTATTTTCCTTATTCTTCCTCCTTTCCCTTGGTTTCTTGGTTTCTCTTCGATTGTTCCCCTATTAGATAAACCCCTGTGTAATACCATATAATTCATTTAAAAAAAATTAAATGGGATTATTCTGAGACCAGGTTCTGAGGCGACGTGTCATTCTAAGGCCTGGTGTGGCCAAAATGGTCCGTCAAAATATGCTATGTTTTTTAATAGAGCATGTGAGCAGTTTTCCTAAAAAAATGGAATAACTCTCAAACGGGTGCCTAGATTAGAAATCTGATTGCACCGTTGCATTCAGGATAGCGAGTTTACCCTATACATGACTTAAGTTTTGTTATTGCAGGTCTCTAGTGAGAAAACCCAAAAATGGAATAATAATAAATAAGATAATTAAATAAAATTATTTTCTTTTTAAAATCCTTATAACTCATGAAAGGTGACTCTAATTAAAAAATGAGACCACTAATGAGCTTGTGAGGGTATTATTTCTTTAGGAAGAGCCTAACATTGGCCATTGTGAGTCAACAATGGAAAGTTGATTTTGTTCATAAATAAGATAATTGGATAAAGTTATTTTTTCAAATCTGTATAACTCATAAATAGTAACATTGATTGGAAATCCAAGATTATCGTTGATCATGAGAGGGTGTGTTTCCCTTAGATGGAGCTTATCCTTGACTGGCGCGGGTCGGGGGTCAATGATAGTTTTTGAACTTGTTTATCGAATTAAAATGTCTT
The DNA here is from genome assembly GCA_963277665.1 of Viscum album. Classification (NCBI taxonomy): domain Eukaryota; kingdom Viridiplantae; phylum Streptophyta; class Magnoliopsida; order Santalales; family Viscaceae; genus Viscum; species Viscum album. The sequence goes on from OY728151.1 coordinate 1,425,838,300, forward strand.
GCGTGCACGATCTCGGAAACTTCTAAATGGTTGTCCTGATTGAAAATCCAAGGACACCATTGAATATAGAATGGAGAAATTACCTATGAATGAACTTAACCTTAACTGGAACGTATCAATGGAAAAGGTTAATTTTAGACCTATTTTTAAGTTCAATTAAATAAATGTGCGAGCGGGTTTTCTTAACTTTTTAGACGGTGCTCGAATCAAAATTCTGACGGCACCGTTGAACTCAAAATATTGAGATTTTTCTAGAAAAGACCTAACATCAAATGGAGAGGGTCAATTGGAGAAGATAGTTTTCAGAAATTTTGAAAGAAAAATAAAATAACATAAAAAGTTATTTGTTTTTTTTTCTTCACCGTTAAGTAGTGGCACATCATCACTATGGTGTAGCGATGAGGAAACACTAAATCCCATTAATTAACCTCATTAATGATTCAGTGTAATGACATTACAATGAAGTGGTAATGAAATCTCATTCCCTCCATTAATGTTTTAACAAGGGGTGCCTCATTGATATGGGGGGAATGCTCTAAATCTATGGAGGATCACCTTTGATGAATGAAAAATGACGAACGGCGAGTGTTGATCACCAATGATGTTGAGAACATCCCCCTCCTCTTTAATAGATCACGCCTTTAATGTAAAAATGAACACTTATGTGTATGGATCACCATCAATGATAAATGTACCCTTCAATCAACCTTGCTCCCCAAGTATAGGTTATTATTAGATTCTTTTCTTTCCTCATTCTTGGTTTTAAAACGACAAACATGGATAAACCAATGAATAGGTCGACTCTTGGTTCGATCGTTATTACGGGAGGTTCTTGACTAAAGGATGGTTTGTGTAAATTAACTCTTGTTTAATTGATCTGATAAATAATTCTAATGGGAGTATATTGACGCCATGATGAACAATGGTGGAGGTTCATTCCACAATTTGTTGTTTGGTTTTCCTCTCCCCTTTAACGTACATTCTTTTCGGGTTGAAAAATGGTTGTCGTTGCACAACAATTCTTGGCACAATGATCTAACAACATGGACACAAAATGGGAACAACCCGGTAGAGGTGCGATAGTGATGGTGGTGATCTGATTGAGGCGGTGTGGGAGTTTTTTCACAAGAATGGATTCTCACTGGAAAGATGTTGCAATGGAGATTTAAACCCCATGTGATGAAAAAAGTGGCCCGAGGATGGAGGAGTCAGCCTACTCAAAGGTGGGCCATGCTAGTTCTAGCAGGTTGGGTTGGTAGTGGGCTAGTCCCGTGGGCCAGTAGGTTGTGCTCAATGGGTAGGGTCGGGCCTGGGTCGGATAAGACTCGGACCCAACCAGCCCCCATTTCAGTAAAACACCTATAACATTCTAACAGAGCGTCTGTTTGACATTCCATCAATGGCGTTGGGACCCTTGTGACAAGATGGTACTTTTGAGATACTCTAAGTGTTTTTTGGAGGATGTTTGGGGATAGACTGTTGATTTTAAGTGTATGCCCTCTTGATACAAGCAGACATTCAGCAGAGTCGAGGTAGTTCTTCTAAGTATATGCTAGGATAGTTACTCCATTAATGAATCTGGGCATGGGTACTCCTTATCCCTCTTCTTAGGTAGAGACGGGACTCTCCACATCATGGGTGTGAGTTATTTTCCTTCGGTTACTTTCCTCTAGGGGTGTTACTCCCTTGAAGAAATAGGCCACGGGTTCTTGGAGATGTTTTGGAAGGAAGAGTAGATACTCCCCTATGGGACTAGGGAGAGAGTTCCCTAACTTTGGAGTCATTACTCCCCTGTCATTTGAGGGTGTGGGTCCTCATTATGCATTGTTCCAACAGATTTGGTACTCCCCTATCATTCTAGGGAGCGGGTCCTCTAGTCTGGGATCAGTGCACCCCTAACATACTAGGGAGAAGGTCCCCCATAGCGAATAAACTGATAGAGTCAGTACTCCCCTAGTACCAGGGTGCGGGTCCTCTAGTGTCACACCCGAACATCTGTAATAGTTTTTAATTTTATTTTTATTTTGTAATTTTTATTTTTCCTTAAATTTTCTTGGTTGAGGTGCGGGCCAGACCCGACGAGGGTTTTTTCATTTTTCTTATAAACAAGTGTTTTGGCATCATAATGTTCATGCATGTGCATGACACGAATGAAGCCATGTGGCTTCTACTGATCATCATGCTACCAGAATGAAACATGGGTAATTAATTAATTAATGAGTTGAATAATAATTTGATCACAAAAATAAAATAAGGAAAAATATTATTAAATAATTGAAGGGTTGTTTTAATAATAATAATAATAATAATAATAATAATATTGCGATGATGATTATTATTATTTTTATTTTTATGTTTATCATTTTAGTCAATAATTTAAATTAGGCATTGAACATGGAATTACCATCATGTTTAAAAAAATTGATAACATTATTATTTTTATTTTTTTATTACTATTTTTTAGTTGGTTAAAGTTTTTATCTTTATTTTATTTTGTTTTTTATTTATTTTTTTATCCATTTATTTTTCTTCTCTTTCCCCCCCCCCCCATTTCTCACGCGGACCCCCTCCTTCTCCCCATCCCTGAAAACCCTAGCACGTTGATCCTTCCTCACTTTTCCTCTCATCACCGGTGGCTCCTCTTGAGCCCCTCCAATTGTTAATGTGCACCCGGACTGGTGCCCCACCTCCTCAGATTTCCTTATGCACTACTGGTGACCCGCACCGCCTCCTCCTTTCCTCAGCCGCAACTCCCATGGTCGTACCCCTTTTTGGCTAGGTCGGTTGGCACCCTCCCTTCTAGTCTTCTCTTGGCCGTACCCCCTTTCTCCCTCTCCAGCGAACCAGAACCCCCCCCCCCTCCTCACCAGAAAGCCTTTTCCATGACCCACATTCACAGTTAGACCCTTTGGCGACCTCTCTAGCATGTTGTGCACCTCCAAAACCTATCTTCTATACTTGGTCAGCTTTCTGAACCCTTACCATAAGTTCACTTTACTTTGTTTGGTTTTTTCATCTGTTGGAAGTATATTGAGGTAGGGTTTAGTGTAAAATTTTGCTTGGTTTTCATGTTTTCAGTTCAAATTATGGTTTTTAGGGTATTGTTGGGTATGATTGTGGTGAATTAGTCATGCGACGGGAGTTTCACCCCAATTCAGGAAGTTGGTCTACACCGAGGTAGGTTAGTCCACATATAATCATTATTTTATGAATTCTTTTTTGAGTTTAATTAATTCATATTTTTTATTTATAATTTTTCATGATTTTAATTATGTTATGTTTGATATTTGATGAAATTTTGACATGTTAGTAGCACGTGGTGCAATATGTGGGTAATTTTTGATGAAAATCCTTGTTGAGCTGTTGAGTATTTTATTTATATAAATTGTGTAGTTTGATTTTTGGTGTTTCATCATGGTGTACTTGGTTTTAGAAGGGATTTTTTGAGTGTTTTATTGGTGTAAATATTTGATGTGATATTTCAAATGTTTCATAAATTATTTAAGTGTTTATGTATAAGGAGTGGTCCCTTCCATGGGGGTTCGATTCATCAAAAATATTGACATATGTATATACATATACATAAAAATTCATATGCATTTAGGTCAAGCGGTCTCGAGTTTCCCTTGTCAAAATCTGTGTGTTTTGAGGTAGGTCTCTTATGCATATTCCTTCAATCTAAATTCCTTAAATTCATTCAGGCTTTAAAAAGTGTTTTCAAAAATTAAATAGTATATACTTTCTATGAAAAGTGTTATCAATACTTAGCATTGGACATCCCTTTATATTTAATGGTTCCCTTTTACTATTTAAAATGTGTAGCCTTATTTTAGATATGTTTTCTAGCTTGACACATTGAATTCTTAGAAGTGTTTTTGAAAAATTGTTCTTCAGTCTCTATTCATAATTTTTAAAGTTTCCAAAATGTGTTTTTCATGTTGATATATGATCCTGACCATTATTGAAAAATGTAATAACCTTTTTATGCTAAATTGGCTTTGAAATTCTAAATCCTTAAAGTGGTTTTTCCTAAGTGGATAGCATGTTTGTTGTGAAGGGTTGATTTTTTAATAATGATATATTTTTATAACACATTAAAAAGATGGAAGTTCATGTATTGGTTAGTTTGTAAGAATTCATGAGTTTTGGAATAAATCTGGGGTTAATTGGTAATTTTCCTTTCTCAAATGGTTTGTTTTATTTTAAGCCATTTTTTAAAAGTGTGGTTCCACGGTTGCGAAAATGGATTTTTAATAATATTTTTGGAACTTATATATGTTGAGTAACATTGTTTTTTGATTGGTAATGTTATTTTTAAATTAATGGGGCCCATTTGGAACTTTGAAAATGGTTTACAAAATTAGAAAACCCCTCTTAAGGAATCCCCCCTAGATTGAAAAATGTAATGCAAGTGTTAAAATTTGATTTGAGATATGTGCCTAGTGTTGATGATTATGCTTTATGTGGTTTGAAAGAGGGGGAATTTGATTATGGAGGGAGGATAGTGGTGAGATATTGAATGAGTTTTGGATAAATAAAGTGTTGTGTGCATATATGTTTTCTTGATAAAAACTCACCACCACTTGAAACATAGCATGATGGGAAACCTAGGTATCTAGGTGGGTGAACTAGGACTTGTGGAATAGTGGTCCGGAGGTGACTTGACCCATTTTTACTTCATGTTTGATGATTGAAACACTAACTAAACTTATTAATGACTAAGGATCGTGGTCTTCTAGGCCACGTTTTCTGAGGGTCGTGGCCTTCTAAGCCATGTTTTCAGAGGGTCGTGGTTTTTATTCCACATTTCACCGACACACGAAGATACTATGTCCCGAACTAACACTAAATTCTTAGGGACTTCCCATGGTTCTTGGGATATGATTTTCAATTTATTTTTTTCATGCTTGTTCCCTCTTTTGTTAAAACCATATTTTAATCTAAATTGATCTCCTTTAATTTTGAAATGTTAATGCATGATAAAAAACTCTTTTGAAAAGCTAAGAGAAATGTTTTTCTTGGAAATTAAAGATTCTTTTTTGAATTTTAATAGAGCTAAAAATATTATTTTATTATGCCTTATGTTCAAACTAGCTTGATTTGGATTTCTTACTAAAGGCAGTGGTATAAGGCATTTTTGGATTTTGGATTTCTTACTGAGCATCTTGGTGCTCACGACTACATTATCTTTTCAGTTTTAGGTTCTATTTTCAGATTCTCTCTTGCAGTACGCTTGTTTCTATGTTTGGTGGTGACCCAAGAGGTCACTTGGAGGTATGTTTGACTATCCATCCTTTTTCTATTTTCAATTTCAAGTATTTAACTATCATTATTATTTTATGGAAATTTTTTATATGTATTTTCTAGTATAATGCATTCCCAACTGACTCATTGTGGTTCTTGGCACTAGTTTCTAGCCTGTGGGGATTGGGAACGCCCTTCAAGCCATGTTGAAGACTGGGTCAGGTGCCGGGTCAGATGACAACCTAGCCTGGTTCGTGAAAAAATGGTATCAAAGGAGGTTTTGTTGTTGTTATTTGGGGTTTCAGATAGATTGGATATAGGATTGTCGGTACTTGAGTGGTAGGTGTGGGAAGAGAACTGCGAACTCTTGCTCATTCCGATCCTTGAGTAACCATTGGAAGTCTGGGATTTATGTTTTGGATTTGGTTTTTGTGAATGGGGAATGACAGTAGGTGTTAACTGGTACTGTGTGCGGTCTCACTTGGATTAGAGACCCATGTGATTCCTGAGAATACAGTTAGACACTCCTAGTGGTTTCTTCTTTCCTAGGGAATGGTCTTCTAAACCATTTAGCTGAGTTAGACATGACCACTAGCTCTCCGTTCATGTGATTTAGTGTTGAAAATGTCTTGCTTCAATTTTTGGTTGACGTGAATTGGGTGTTTTTCTTTGAGAATGAATTGATTTATTAAGTTGTAACTTCTAGATTTTTGTGTGAATTGTGGATTATTATTTTGTGCGGTGTTAGATCTTGTGGATGATTGGTTTTTTTTCTCATTCGGATATTCCCCCTAGAAATGTCTCATGGGTTTCCAATAAGTCCCTTGGTTCTTTTCTCATCCCATACTCCTAGTAGAGTGGCGGAATTGGGTTCTACTTGGTTGGGTGGACTGTTTATAGATATAGAGGTTGGTTGGATATTGTCGAGTGCTTCGCGAATGTTGGAAGTGTCTCCAATTTTTGAGGAACACCAAAAGTTTTCTGGGTGTACGTTGTCTCGAGTATGTCTATAGGAGCTGGACTAAAACAGTGAACAGTGATTGTTCCATTTTTTTGTGAGTGGGGATGTCTTGAGCAATCCTCAAGATTTTCCTCATTCGGTGGATGTACCTAAGGATTTTAAGGCGAGATAAATTGGTGGATTTCATAGGTGCTCAACCAATCAGTAGGAGGAGATGGATGTGTGTTTACCTTTCTAATGATCTAGTTTCATGTTCTCCAGAGGTTGTGCAAAAAAATGATTTTAACATTCGTAATAGTTGTTGGACTTTCTCATATTATGGTAAGCGAAGGTTCCTCATCCAATGAGGAGTGTGAGCCGATAGTACTTGTTCTTGGAGTTCTCATTCAGACAGTTTGCATCGCGTGTTTGACAGAACGCTCAATTTCTTATCTCCAGTGTGGTCAGATGGGCAGTCTATGTTGTATGCTGCAGTTCTCAGTTGGTATACTGACGGAGTGGCCACTTGGAACACGAGGATAAGTATGTAGGTTACTCTTCCAGTGTAGGAAGATCCAGTCAGATGTGGTTAGATTATAACTGCATGGTGGTAGATGCTTCATACGTCAGGGCCCCAGCCATAGGACTTATGGTGAAGCTTGTGCATAGTGAAAAACTCATCGAACGTGGTACGAGCATGGTCCGACTTAACTCTGTAGTGTCAGGACGGGGACAACTTAAATTTCCCTATAACAGTATCATTTTTGAAGGCTTTATTTTTTTGAGAGGGGGATGAAGCCATGTCTCCTTTCAATGGTCTTAATTTATGGGAGTCCCTCTTGGCCCTAAGAGATATTTAGATAACCTGTATTCTTGTAAAGCCAACGGATGTGCTCTATGAACCTTCTTGTGGTCGGTTATGGATCAAAATTGTACTCGTTTTAGAGTTGCTCGTATCTTGTGGAGCTAACACGCACCTTTCCATCCCACTGCGAGGTTAGGGGTATATGCTATCAAAACCCTCTCATGTGGTGGAGTGTTATCACATGTGGAATTTTTCATGTATGTCGGTCCGTTTTAATGTGTTCATGATGAATTGTTTTTTCTGCATCGCTCAAAGTATACTAGGAATGCCTGCACAGGTGTCGTGGTGCTGGGAAAATTTTAAATTGGTGGGGATACCCAGTACGGGTCTCACTGGCATCTCCTCCTGTGTTGGTTCAGTTTATCATAGGGATCTTGGAGGGTAAAGAAAATGTTAAAGGTTTTACTGGTCTTATGAGTTGTTTTGGTCTGGAGAACCAATGTTTAACAAAAACCCTAATATGGTGGGATACCACCATAGGATGTTCTTATAGAAGACTCTGTTTTCAAAGTGTTCTTGGCATAGAAACCCCTTACTTCTGCTCTACCCAACCTTGACCATGGTAAATGGATAGCTTGGGTAGTGGGTCGATTAATGAGTGTTCTTGGAGATATTGCTCGGCCCTAGTGATCCCTATGTTAGGGTTTGGGGTGATCTATGTTGTAGTTGTCTTTGGAGGTGAATTCCTTGCCGTTGTTTATTCTTCTTTTTGATTCTGGTTTTGAGTTTTTTTAAATTTTAGGTCAGGGGCATTCTAAAAGCTCGGTCTTTGGGTTATTGATTTTTCCTCTTAGGTGTCTTCATCATCTTACTTGTAATCTTGGGTTGATCAAGTCTTTTGGGACTTTCTGGGGGCAGAAAGTGTCATGGTGGGGAGAATTTTCACACTCGGACATGTGTAATAGTATTTATTCTTATTTAAAATTTTTTATTTTTCATTATATTTTCTTTTTTGAGGTGTGGTCCGGACCCAACAAGAGTTTTTTCATTTTTCTTATAAATGAGCGTTTTGGTTTCATAATGTTCATGGACACACACGACACGAATGAAGCCATGTGTCTTCTCCTGATCATCGTTCGGTATACCCGATGTGTGGGCAATTAATTAATTAATGAGTTGAATAATAATTTGATCACAAAATAAAATTAGGAAAATTTTGATTAAATAGTTCAAGGGTAGTTTTAATAAAAATAATAATAATAATAATAATAATAATAATAATATTGCGATGATGATGATTATTATTATTATTATTAGTAATATTATTATTATTATTATTTTTATTATTATTTCATTTAATAATTTCAATTAGGCTTTGAACATGGAATTACCATCATGTTTATAAAAATTGATAACATTATTAATATTATTTTGTTATTACTATTTTTTTATTTGGTTTAAGTTTATATCCTTATTTTATTTTATTTCTTTTTTCTTTTTTTATTTTCCATTTCTTTTCTTCTCTCTTCTCCCCCCCCCCCTCTCACTCAGACCCCCTCCCTCTACCCCTCCCTATAAACCCTAGCACACATATCCTTCCTCTCTTGCCCTCTCATCACTGGAACCTGCACTTGAGCCCCTCCCTTCGGCAACGTGCACCCGGACCGACACCCCACCTCCCTGGCTTGCCTCACGCACCGCCGGCGACCTGCACTGCCTCCTCCTTTCCATGGGCGTTGCCCCCATAGTCACACCCCTTTTAGGATAAGTCATCTGGAACCCTCCCCTCCATTCTCCTCCTGGTCGTGCCCCCTTTCTCCCTCTCTGACGAACCAGAACCTCCCTCCTCCTCACCGGATAGCCCTAGTTGCACCCCTCCTTCACTGTCGGGCCCTTAGGTGACCTCCCAAGCATGTGGCACACCTCCGAAACCTATCTGTCATGCTTGTCTAGCTTCCCAAACCCTCACCGTAGGTGAGTTTTACTTCGGTTCATTGTTTCATCTGTGGGAAGTATATCGAGTTAGTGTTTAAGGTCAAATTTGGCTTGGTTTTGATGTTTTCGGTTCAAATTCTAGTTTTTCGTGTATTTTTGTGTTTGATTGTGGTGCATTTGGCATGTGGCGGGAGTTTCTCCCCAATTTCTGAAGTCAGTCTACACCGAGGTAAATGATTCCACGTATAATCATTATTTGATGAATTCTTTTGTGAGTTTAATTAATTCATCCTGTTTAGTTATTAGCTTGCGTGCTTTGAATTTGGTTATGTTTGAGATTTTATGTACTTTTTACATGTTAGTTTCATGTGGTGAAATATGTGTGTAATTTTTGGGGAAATTCCATGTTGAGTTGTTGAGTATTTTGTTTATATAAATTGTGCAGTTTGAGTTTTTGTGTTGCGTCATAGTGCGCTTGGTTTTTGAAAGAATGTTTTGAGCGTGTTATTGGTGTAGACCTTTGATGTGATATTTCAAATGTTTTATAAATTGTTTAAGTGTTTAATTACTTTATTAAATTATATATATTTTGAGTGGTCCCTTCCTTGGGGTTCGATTCATCAGAAATAAGGACATGTGTATTTACATATACATGAAAATGTATATGCATGTAGGTGAAGCAGTCTTGGGTTTCCCTTATCAAAAGCTGTGTGTTTTGAGGTAGGCCCTTTATGAATATACCTTCAATCTGAATTCAATAAATTCTTTATTGCTTAAAAAATGTTTTAAAAGATTAAATAGTATATATGTTCTACGAAAAGTGTTAGAGATGCATAGCGTTGGACATCCCTTTATATTTAATGGTTCACTTTTACGATTTAAAATGTGTAGCCTTCTTTTAGATATGTTTTCTAGATTGACACACTGAAATCTTAGAAGTGTTTTTGAAAAAAAAAATTCTTCATTATCTATGCATAATTTATATTGTTTCAAACGTGTGTTTTTCATGTTGATATATGATCCTGACCATGCTTGGAAAATGTAATACCCATTTTATGCTAAATTGGTTTTTGAAATGCTAAATCATTTAATTGGTTTTTACTAAGTGGATATCATGTTTGTTGTGAAGGGTTTATTTTTTAATAAAGATTGATTTGTGCAAGACTTAAAAAAGTGGGAAGTTCGTGTTTTGGTTAGTTTGTAAGAATTCATGAGTTTTGGAAAATATCTGGGGTTAATTGGTAATTTTCCTTTCTTCAATGGTTTGATTTATTTTAAGCATGTTTTTAAAAGTGTGGTTCCTTGGTTGCGCAAATGGATTTTTAATAAGATTTTTTGAACATAAATATGTTTAGAAAAATGGTTTTATGATTGTTAATGTTCTTTATAAATTAATGGGGCATGTTTGGCACTTTGAAAATGGTTTACAAAATTGGAAAACCCCTCTTAAGGCATCCCCTGTAGTTTTAGAAATGTAATGAAAGTGTTAAAATGTGATTTCTGATATGTTCCTAGTGTTGATTCTTATACTTTTTGTCACGTGAAATAGGGGGAATTCACTTAAGGAGAGAGAAAAGTGGTTAGAGGTTGAATGAGTTTTGGATAAAGAAAGTGTTGTGAACATATATGTTTGCTTGATAAAAACTCACCACCACTTGAAATAGAGCACAATGGGAAACCTAGGTATCTAGGTGGGTGAACTAGGCCTTTTGGGATAATGGTATGGAGGTGACTTGAGCCGGTTTAACTACAAGTTTGAAAATTGAAACACAAACTAAACATATGAATGGCTAAGGGTCGTGGTCTTTTAAGCCCTGTTTTCTGGGGGGCGTGGTCTTCTAAGCCACGGTTTCGGGGGATCGTGGTTTCTAAGCCACGTTTCACCAAGACAAAAAGACCCTAGGTCCCCAACTAATACTACCAGCTTAGGGACTTCCCATGGTTCTTGTGATATGATTTTCAATTCAGTTGTTTGATGCTTGTTCCCTCTTTTTTGAAAACCATATTTTAATCTAAATTGGTCTCCTTTAATTTTGAAAAGTTAATGTATGCTCAAAAACTATTTTGAAAAGGGAAGAGAAACGTTTTTCTAGGAAATTAAATCTTGTTATTTGATTTTTAAAAGAACAAAAAACATTATTTTTTTATTCCTTATTTTCAAACTAACATGATTTGGATTTCATAATAAAGGTAGTGGAATAGGGCATTGATGTATTTTGGATTTCATACTGAGCATCTCGGTGATCATTCCTACTTTATCTTTTCTGTTACAAATTCTAGTTTTGTATTCTCTCTTGCAGTAAGCTTGTTTCTGTGTTTGGTGGTGACCCATGATGTCACTTGGAGGTATGTTTGATTGTTCATCCTTGTTATATTTTCAATTGCAAGTATTTAACTACCTTTCATAGTCTATGTCTATTTTTTATATATCTTTTCTGGGATAAATCGTTCCCAACTGCCTCATTGTGGTACTCGACACTTGTTTCCAGCCCTTGGGGATCAGGAACGCCCTTTGGGCCATGTCGCGGACCAGGTCAGGCACCGGGTCGGATGAAAACCTGACCTAGTTCATGACAAAATGGTATTAGAGGATATTTTTTGTGGTTATTTGGGATGGTAGGTAGATCGTAGATAGGACTGTCGGTACTTGAGTGGAAGGTGAGAGAATAGAATCGTGAAATCTTTCTAATTCTGATCCTTGAGTAACCAAGGGTAGTCTGGGATTTATGTGTTGCATATAGTATTTGTGAATGGGGAATCACAGTAGGAGTAAACTGGTACTGCGTGCGGTCTCCCATAGAGTAGTGACCCATGTGATTCCCAAGAGTACAATTCAATACTCCTAGTGTTTGGTTCTTTCATAGGGTGTGGTCTGCTAAACCATGTAGTCGGGTTAGACACGACCACTAGTTCTCTGTTCACATGCTTTAGTGTTGAAAATGTATTGATTTAGTTTTGGGATGACGTGAAGTGGGTGTTTTTCTCTGGGAATGAATTGATTTCTTAAGTTGGAACATTTTGATTTGTGTGTGAAGTGTGGATTTTTATTTTCTATGGTGTTTGATCTTGTGGAAGGTTTGTTTTGTGTTTCTCATTTGAACATTCCCCATAGAAATGTCCCATGGGTTTCCAGAAAGTCTCTAGGTTATTGTCTCAGCACAAACTCCAAATGGAGTGGCAGAATAGGGTTCAACTTGTTTGGGTTGACTGTTTGTAGATGTTGAGGTTGGTTGGATATCATCGAGTGCTTTGAAAATTTTGGAAGTGCCTCCAGTTTTTTAGGAACTCAAAAAGTTGTGTGGGTGTATGTTGTCTCGAGTATGTCTGGAGGAGTAGGACTAAACAAGTTAATAGTGATTGTTCTGTTTTTTTTTTGAGTGGGAATGTCCGGAGTGATCCTCAATATTATCCACATTCGGCGGTTGTACCTAAGGAAGTGAAGGTGAGAGAAAGTGGTAGATTTCGTAGGTGCTCGACCAATCAATAGGTGGAGATGGAGGTGTGTTGACCTTTTTGATGAGCTAGTTTGATGTTCCCCACAGGTTGTGTGGAATAATCAGTTTAGTGTTCGTAATAGTTTTTGTCCTTTATTATATTATTGTAAATGAAGGTTTCTCATCCAATGAGGAGTTTGAGAAAATTTGACTTGTTCTTGGAGTGATCCTTCTGAAATTTTATCACACATTTGAAAAACCGCTCAATCTCTTGTATCCAGTGTGGTTAGAAGGGCACTCTAAGTCATATGGTGCAGTTCTTAGTTGGTACATTTATGGAGTAGCTGCTTGGGAAACAAGAAGAAGTATATAGGTTACTCTTCCAATGAAAGAAGTTCCAGTCTAAGGTGGTCAGCTTCTAACTGCGAGGTAGTAGATGCTTCAGACATCAGGGCCATATTCATATGTCTTAGGGAGAAGCTTGTACGCAGTCAAAAACTCGTCAAACATGGTATGATCTTGGTATGACTTAAGTCCACAATGTCAGGATGGGGACACCATTAAGTTCTTTATTGCGGTATCATTTTTGAAGGATTAATTTTTCTTGAGAGGGGTATAAATCCCTATCTCCTTTCGATGATCTTAATTTATGGGGGTCCCTCTTGGACCTAAGAGAGGATTAGAGAACCCGTATTCTTGTAAAGCCAGCGGACGTGCTCTATGAACCTTCTTGTGGTTGGTTATGGATTGAAATTGTACTCATTTTGTAGGTTATAATGTCTTGTGAAGCTGATGCGCACCTGTCCATCCTGCTTCAAGGTTAGGGGTCTCCACTATCAAAACCCTCTCACGTGGTAGAGGGATGTCACAAGTGGAATTTTTCATGTATGTTGTCCCATTTTACTGGGTTCATGATGAAGATTTTTTTTCATATTGGTCAAAGTAATCTGGGATTGCATGTGTGGGTGTTATGGTGCTGGGGAAATTTTAAAATGGTGGGGAGACTCAGTGTGGGTCTCACTGACATCTCCTCCTATTTTAGTTCAGTTTGACATAGGGATATTAGAGGGTAAATCAACTATTAAAGGTTTGACTGGTCTTGTGAGTTGTTTTGGTCTGGAGAACAAATATTTGAAAAAAAAACCCTAATATGGTGGGGAGACTACCATAGGACGAGCTTGTAGAAGACTCTGTTTTCAAAGTGCACTTGGAGAAGAAACCCCTTACTTCTACTCTGGGTGACCAAGACCATGGTAATTGGATATCTCGAGTAGTGGGTCGCTTGAAAAGTGTTCTTGGAGATCTCAATTATCCCTGGTGATCCCTATGTTAGGGGGCAGGGTGATCTATGTTGTAGTTGTGTTTGGAGGTGAATTATTTATCGTTGGTTATTCTTCTTGGTGATTTTGGTTTTGATATTTTTGAAATTTTAGGTCATGGGAATTCTGAAAGCTAGGTCTTCGTGTGATTGAATTTTTTTCTTAGGTATCTTCGTTGTCTTTCTTGGAATCTGGGGTTGACCAAGCCTTTTGGGACTTTCTGGGTCATAAAGTGTCATGGTGAGGAGAATTTTCACACCCAGACATCTGTAATAGATTTATTTTTATTTTATAATTTTTATTTTTCATTAATTTTTTTTGAGGTGTGGGCCAGACCGGATGAGGGTTATTGTGTTTTTCTTATAAATGAACATGTTGGCATGGTAATTTTTGTGACTGCACACGACACGAATGAAGGCATGTGGCTTCTCCTGATCAACATGTATCTCGCCCAATAAGTGGGTAATTAATTAGTTAATGAGTTGAATAATAATTTGATCACAAAATAAAATTTGAAAAAAATGATTAAATAATTCAATAGTTTTTATAATAATAATAATAATAATAATATTTCAATGATGATTATTATTATTATTAGTATTATTATTATTATTATTATTTCATTTAATAATTTCAATTAGGCTTTGAAAATGGAATTACCATCATGTTTATAAAAATTGATAACATTATTAATATTATTTTGTTATTACTATTTTTTAGTTGGTTTATGTTTTTAGATATATTTTATTTCATTTCTTTTTTCTTTTTTTTATTGTCTTTTTCCTTTCTTATCTTTTCTCCCCCCCCCCCTCTCACATGGACCCCCTCCCTCTCCCCCTCCCTACAAACCCTAGTGTTCCAATCCTTCCTCCCTTTCCCTCTCATCACTGGCGCCTCCTCTTGAGCCCCTCCCTTCGGCAATGTGAACCTGGACCGGCACCCCACCTCCCTAGATTGCCTCACGCACCGCCGGAAACCCACACCACCTTATCCTTTCCCCAGACACTGCTCCCATGGTCACACCCCTTTCCAGCTAGTTCGGTTGGCACCCCCCATCCTGCTCCTAGTCGCGCCCCCTTTCTCCCTCTCCAGTGAACCGGAACCACCCTCCCTCCTCACCGGATAGCCTTGGGCACACCCCACCATCACAACCGGACCCTTCGGCGACCACCCTAGCATGCAATGGACCTCCAAAACCTCTCCTAGGTGCTTTTTCAGCTTCCCAAACCCTCACCATAGGTGCGTTTTACTTCAATTGGTTTTTTAATCTATTATTAGTATACCAAGTTAGTGTTTAGTGTCTAATTTGGTTTGGTTTTGATGTTTTCGGTTCAAATTCTGGTTTTTAGGGTATTATTGTGTTTTATTGTGGTGTGTTTGGCATGTGGCAGGAGTTTCGCACCAATTTGTGAAGTCGATCTACCCCAAGGTTGGTGATTCCGCATAAAATAATTATTTGATTAATTATTTTGTGAGTTTAATTAATTCTTTCTAATAATTTTTTAGTTTTTGTGCTCTGAATTTGGCTATGTTTGAGATTTGATGTACTTTTGACATGTTAGTGGCATGTGGTGCAATATGTGTGCAATTTTCGGTAATAATCCATGGTGATCTATTGAGTATTTTTTTATATAAATTGTGCAGTTTTATTTTTGGTGTTGCTTCATGGTGCGCTTGGTTTTAGAAAGGATGTTTTGAGTGTGTTATTAGTGTAAACATTTTATGTGATATTTAAAATGTTCTAAAAATTGTTTTAAGTGTTTAATTCCTTTATTAAATTATATGTATAGTGAGTGGTACCTTCTTGGGTGTTCGAGTCATCAGCAGTGCGGACCTAGGTATATACATATACATGAAAAAGTATATGCATGTATGTGAAGCGGTATCGGGTTGTCCTTGTCAAAAGCTGCATGTTTTGAGGTAGGTCCCCTACACCTATTCCATCAATCTTAATTCCATAAATGCTTTATTTCTTTAAAAAGTGTTTTCAAAAACTAAATAGTATATACGTGCTATGAAAAGTTTTAGTGATGCTTACCGTTGGACATCCCATTATATTTAATGGTTCCATTTTACAATTTATAGTGTGTAGCCTTCTTTTAGATATATTTTATAGCTTAACACACTGAATGCTTAGAAGTGTTTTGGAGAAATGGTTCTTCATTCTCTATGAATAATTTATAAAGTTTCTAACATGTGTTTTTCATTTTGATATATGATCCCGACCATGCTTGGAAAATGTGATACCCTTTTATGCTAAATTGGTTTTGAAATTCTAAATCCTTAAAGTCATTTTTCCTAAGTGGGTAGAATGTGTGTTGTGAAGGGTTGATTTTTGAATAAAGATAGATTAGTTCAAGACTTTAAAAATAGGGAAGTTCATGTTTTGGTTTATTTGTAGTAATGCATGTGTTTTGGAATAAATTTGGGGTTAATTGGTAATTTGACATTCTTCAATGGATTGATTTATTTTAAGCATGTTTTTAAAAGTGTGGTGTCTTGGTTGCGCAAATGGATTTTTAAGAATATTTATGTAACTTAAATATTTTGACCAACATTTTTTTCTGATTGGTAATGTTCTTTGAAAATTAATGGGGCCCTTTTGTAACTTTGAAAATGGTTTACCAAATTGGAAAACCCCTCTTGAGGCTTCCCCCCTAGATTCAGAAATTCAATGTAAATCTTAAAATGTGATTTTTGATATTTGCCTAGTGTTGATGCTTATTCTTTGTGTGGCATGAAATAGGGGGAATGCGCTTAAGGAGGGAGAACAGTGGTGAGAGATTGAATGAGTTTTGGATAAAGAAATTGTTGTGTACATATATATTTTCTTGATAAAAACTCACCACCACTTGAAATAGATCATAATGGGAAACCTGGGTAACTAGGTGGGTAAACTAGGACTTGTGGGATAGTGTTCCATAGGTGACTTGACCCGGTTTCACTGCAGGTTATAGGATTGCAACACTAACTAAATATATGAATGACTGAGGGTCGTGGTCTTCTAAGATGTGTTTTCTAAGGGTCGTGGCCTTCTAATCCATGTTTTCTGAGGGTCGTTGTTTCTAATTCATGTTTCACTAAGACATGAAGATCCTATGTACCAAACTAACACTAGCTACTTAGGGACTTCCCATGGTGCTTGTGATACAATTTTCAATTTAGTTGTTTCATGCTTGTTCCCTCTTTTGTGAAAACCATATTTTAATCTAAATTGGTCTCCTTTAATTTTGATATGTTAATGCATGCTCAAATCCAATTTTGAGAAGTGAAGATAAATGTTTTTCATGGAAATGAAAGCTTGTTATTTGAATTTTAAATGATCAAAAAACATTATTTTATTATTCCTTATTTTCAAACTAGCATGATTTGGATTTCTTATTAATGGAAGTGGCATAGGGTGTTGTTGTTTTTTGGCTTTCCTATTGAGAATATTGGTTCTCACGCCTACTTTAGCTTTTCAGTTTTAGGTTATAGTTTTGGATTCTCTCTTGTAGTAGGATTTTTTTTGTGTTTGGTGGTGATCCATGAGGTCACTTGGAGGTATGTTTGGCTGTCCATCCTTGTTCTATTTTCAATTGCAAGTATTTAACAACCTTGTTTAGTTTATGTCGATTTTTTCTATTTCTTTTCAGGGAAAATAATTCCCAACTTCCTCATTGTGGTGTCTGGAACTAGTTTCTAGCCTGTGTGGATCAGGAATTCCCGTCGGGCTATGTCGTGGACCTGTTCGGGCGCCAGGTCGAATGACGACCTGGCCTGGTTCGTGACATCTAGTCACTAAGTCGTACTCCCCTATAGGGTAGGGTGAGGTTTTTTGATATACAAAGTTGTAATCCCCTATCTTAATTGGTTGTGAGTCCTTCATTAGTATTACATCCCTATATGAACTAGGGTATGCGTCCTCACTTACGGATTAGTACTCCACCGTCTCCGGGTAGCGACGGGGAGCAGGTCCTCAATAAGAGTTGGAGCTCCCTCGACTGTAGGATATATCTATGAGGATCGGGCCCCTCCACTTGAAGATATTGATACCTAAGTAGGGTCAAGTTCTCCCTCTATGATATTGAGGTGAAATCCACTCTTTACAGCAGAGAATAGGGTATCACAGGATAGTCTAGAGTAGTTCTCCCTCAACTCTGCGTAGTGGTGAGGGGAGGACCTCTTCACTTGGGTTTCCTTAGTCTTGTGTTGGGAACAATACTGGGATTTCTATACCTCTAGTGTTGGGCACAATATTTAGACCTAGTTGAATATTATTGATGGAGTGTATCTCTCGGACGGGTGCCACTAGGTATGGCTGAGCTCGTGGAGTTTGATCACCTAGTTTGTGTGTTACGACTTGGGCCTTTAGTGAGAATCCGGATGTTGGCTATGAGGTTCGGACCTCATTTTCATAGTGGCTAAGACAAGTATATAAGGATGTTCATGATATATGTATGGTAATATAGCTGAGTATAGCTTACTGTGCACTTCTTCATGGTTATTCTCTTTTGATTTTTCTTAGTGGTTTTGGGGTTCCCTAATGAGTATTATTTTTCTCGCCCCTGCATGGGCTTCACCTAGATGTGTTGTGTATGGTGCAGACTACTAGCACTTTGACAGAGACCATAGTGGCCTAGGACCAGGCGGTTCCTAGTGAGATATGACAGGTATGATTTAATTACATATCTTCCGACAACCACTCTATTCTTACCCTTTAATTGGGGTCTTCTACATACGCCTTACGAATATATTTTGTACTTTACTATTTTCAGTTTATCTTTTGTCGTGTTTGTATTCTGTACCATTTGACTTAAATATTGTACCTTTACTCAGTGGTTTTTTAGTGGCATGTATGTTTTTTGGTCCAGTGGTTTGGGGTGTGGTTCTGTGTGTGTGTGCGTACAGGTACTCAGGAAAATGTATCCCACTCGTGGGATAATGCCTTCAGTGCTAGTCTCCATCCCCTGGCCTATGGGAGGAAGGCATGGGGTAGTCATGGCATGGGCCCTAGGGGATAGGTCGTGGCACCTAGAATCTATGTTTGATGTTTTTTTGTTTCTTTGATTTTAGGGTGTGTGGTTCATCTCTCGAGATTAGTTCTTCATTTTCATGGTGTTTTAATTCATTCTCACATTGTTGAGGTAGGTATTTCCATTCATTTTTTTTCTAAAGTGTGTCTTTAATTACTTGATCTTCATTAAATGATTTTTAAATTTTATATTTATGCTTGATGTATGTTAGAATAATTTTTTTTCGAAATTTTCATAATAGAAATTTTATGAAATTAGGTTTCCAAATAGTTTTAATTATGATTCCTATATGTACATGTCTATAAATTGATTGATCAAATTCCTGGAAGTATTTCACAAGATTTTCATTTTTTGTTTTATAATGTTTTGTGGTGTGGTTTTGTTTTTGGTTATATTTGGATTTATGTGAAATTATGAAATTTAATTTTCTTGGAACTTTTCTTAGTTTTTTGTTTATGTTTGGACCCTTGTATTTACTTCCAATGCTCATCATGATTCAGATATCTAACCTTTGGCATTTCGATAGCTTTTAAGAAGTTTACCATTGGATGTGGGTATATACATATGTACATTGAGTTCACATATGTATATGATCCTAATTTATAATGGATCTCTTTGGAAAATGATCTTCTTCCTTTTCTTCTCTCCCTCCTCATCTCAAATTATTCCTTCAAACCCATACTAGTTTATAAATGGCTTATTGGTTTTGAAATTTTTTCAAAGGTAGTTTCAAATGTGTTCCCTAAGGCTTATCCCATTTGTCCCATTGAGATTTGGTCTAGTAAATAAATTAAATAAGTCCCATTTGTAATCTTCTAACCCTGTTGTACGGTGTCACCTTGATTTTGGAACAAATGGTTTGGAAATGGTTTTAGAATTGTAAATTTTAAGGCATGATTCGTACTTTGTGGAATTTTGGAAAGTGGTTTTGAAACTCATATGATGTGAAGGCCTGGTTGGAACTTTTTAGTGGATTGATATGGGATGGGAACCTCTATTGTTGTCCCACCAAGGATAGGGACTCCTCATAGTTGGTGTCGGAGTTTGGAAAAGTCATGCATGACAATATCTGCAGACTATTGGTTTATGTTTTGGGTGTGTGTGTGATAACATCCACATTATTTTGTATACTATTATCTTGTTATTCTTGGTTTTCATCTTGAGAGTCATGTGATGGTTATTTCTTAGTCCCTATTAGATAGAATAGTATGCCTAAGATTTTTTGAGAGGTCGGAGAGTATTTTCCAGTTTTTAAGATAGTTTAGGGAAAATAGTTAGTTATTGACTATAGAGCTACACCATACACTAGCAGGTGAGTCATAACATAGATTTTATAGGGATTTATTCAATATATTTTTATGATATTCCAAATATTATTATCTTTATGTTCTATTTTATTCAACTTTACTTGATTCTCTACTCTGCTAGTTTCTACCTTCTTGTACTATTTCTTTTATTTTTAGCATAGTTCTTTGATCGCTTAGTTTGGTTTCCTCGGGGGGGGGGGGGGTTCTTGAATTGGTTCTTTTAAAAAAAATATACTGTTTGAAAAGGGGAATGTTTTATGTGTTGTTTTTAAAAAGTTAATTCTTGGAAATTTGTGTTTTCTTTGTTAAAATGATAAAATTAGGTTTTATGAATATATTTCAAACCAGTTTTTATAGACTATTTCAGGAAAGGAAATGTATGGAATATATGGTTCTTACCTACTCTGTTGTTTATTCTCACACACTTCTTCTTCCACTCAACATTAATATACCCGATCTATTTTGAGGGTTCCGGTTTTGTTCAGGGTTAACTGAGGAGTGGGTTGGTTGATGGATTGTGGTGACCAAGAGGTCACATGGATATTTTGTTGGTATGGTTCATACTAATTGGTTTCAGTGTTATTTTCTTTTTCAATTTCCTTTTTCTACAGTTTTATTTGGTTATATTTTTTTATTTTTTGATGTTTAGATGATATTGGGTTGTTGTGTACTTTATTTTATTTTTTATTTCATGTTTTTATTGGGAACAAATGTTCCCATATAGATTATCTTTGATATTTGGCACAATTTGTCATCCCATGATGATCAGGAACACCTCTCAGGTCTTTTTTTGGTTCAGGTCGGGCATCAGTTTGGATAAAATCTCATCCTAGTTCCTGACAATATATGTCAATAAATTTTTATAAATTTCTTACTTATAAACTATTTTTACACTAATGTGTGTTGCATAGAGATATTATATTTTGATAATATGGTAGGGTTAAATGATGATACCCTTGATAATTTTAATCTTAGTAGACCACATTTATTTGATGGTTATTATTATTAATAGTGGAGAGATATGATGAAAAAAAAATATAAATATTGGTGTGGATAAAATTAAGATGCTTTCTAGAAAATTTCTGATACTATAGAAAGAATTTATTACTTTTACTAGTCAAGAAAAAAGAACATATGTTGAATTAAAGAGTAAGTACCACTGTATTATGTTCTATAACTAGAAATATCTATAGTAAAATACTTTTATGGGAAGGAGAAAATAGTATGTGTAAGAAGTTGTAGGTAACTCATTTTGGAACTTTTAATGACATCGAGACTATAAGAGATATGCTTAGAGATGATTATCATGATTATGATCATCTACCAGGAGTGGCTATTTCTAGAATTCACCAAAGTTTTATGAATATTATTAATAGTTTACAGTCTCTTGGTGATATGGATATTATAGATGGAATTTTTATTTAAAATATTGTATAAATAATGCCTCGGGAATGGGAATCAAATAAAACAACATTGGATGACACAAAAGTATTATAAATATTTCTCTTGATGATATTATTAGAACCTTTATATAGTATGATGGGAGGTTAAAAAGATATGTAGTGAAAATGAAAAATAATAAAGGAGGAGTTTCGTATTTAAAAACTTCTATTATTCCAAGTAAAGCTAAAACAACTAAGAAAATTGTTAAGACTTATAAAAATAAGAATATCATTGTTGATTTAGATAATAGATTATCAGAACAATGTATAAATTAACAAGCTAATATAGCTAAAATAAATAATAATATTGTGGGAATAAGTATTATTAGTATAGATAAAAGAAGAATCACAATGATAAAAGTGATAAGAATTATTCTTCAAAAGTGATATGTTATAAAAAAAAGAAAATGAGACACATCAGAATGGATTGTCCTAACCTGAAAAGAAAGGATGAGAAGGACAAAAATTATGATAGAAATTAAAAAAAATTACAAGAAGAATAAAAAGAAAATTATAAAATCTTCAGATATATAGAGATATAGTGGAGGTGATAGTTATTATGATAATTCATTAGATAATTAAATATGATTTTACAATAATATCAGATTCAATGAAAAAATACCAAAAGTTAACAAATTATTCATGGATAAGGTAATTGTACAATCTCTTATAAATCTTATATTAAATGATAACTACCCTAATAGAAATTATTGTAATGACTCTACATGTTCTGATTAATAATCCTCTTCATGTGAGGAAAAAAACACTTTACCAAGTTTTGAATATGTTTTTGGATTTTTAAAATTGCTTTAAATTGAAAATTTTAAAACATTAAAAAACATGAAATTGACCAAACAAAACTTCTGAAAGAAAATTCAAAAATTTCTAAAATAACTACTAAGATATCATATCTTTAAAAAGATTTATATAGATATAATTTTGAAAATTATGATATTTTATAGAAATATAAGAATCTAATTCCATGAAAACAATTTTAAAATATGATATTGAAAAATGTAGTTTGAGTACAATTTCTCCAGATGATAAAAATTTGGTTGTAAAAATATGGCCATAAATTTCTAGTTTGATGAATCTTTTTTCAAAGCTTACCACTATAAATGAAAACTATGATAAAATGTATAATCAAATTAGACCTCATATAGATGTTTCGAAAATATAATTTTACAATAGAAAACATTTTTTAATAATAACTACTTTGTTCCTAAAAGTGATCCATTTTACACTAAGTGTTAATGTGGTGGGAACTATAAGAAGAAATGATCTTTAACGGAAAATAAATCTTTAGGATTTCACAAAGGTTATTTTTCAAAAAAATTGAAATTTTCTCAACATGATAAAGCAGAAAAAATGTGGATTCCTAACATCTTACATTTTGATAATACTAGAGCCAAGAAGTTTTGGGTTATAAAATAAAATTCTAATTTATTTTTTCTTTCAATATAATATATCTAATTTATCAAAAATAAAAATAATTGGTACATGGATAGTGGTAACTCTAGATAGATTACTATAAACAAGGATTTCTATAATAATATTATAAAGATGAATGGTGGTAAAGTAACCTTTGGAGATAATGTTTATGTATAAATTATTATAGTAGGTAACATTGTTCTTCTTAGAAAATCATAAATTTATAATGCTTTAATTTTTATAAGACTTAAGTATAACCTTATTATCATAATCCAAATATTTGATGAGGGATATCATGTAAACTTCAGGAATGATAAAGGTATAATTCATGTTTCTAAATATGAAATTATTATTTCGTCTAATCAGAATGATAATATCTACATACTAAACATAGAATACCTTAGGATCCATGATCTACATTTCCTTAGTGAAATGGAAGACCAATCATTGTTGTGAATTATGGAATATATGGAAACAAAAATTTTCTTACTTCAATATTTTTGGATGAAACTTATTTATTCGGAATAATAAAGATAATATACATAAATTTTCTCCAAAATTCAATGATTGGTTATTTTTAGGTTATTCTACAACTATTATGGAATATATGGTTTTCAATAAAAATGCAATCATTTTTGGGGAAAAATACATGTAAAATTTCATGTAACTGATCCTTTTGTTTTCTAATAACACCATATCTTTGGTTGTTATTTCAAAAACTAATTTTCAACCTTTTTTAGAAAGTTCTCCTCATGATAGAACAACTACATAATCTATTTCTAAAGTTATACATCAAGAATAATTTTTACATGTAGTTGAAGAATGGGGTTTTTTAACCCTAATTAATCATTTGATTCTTAGTAATCATCCTAGTAATATTATCCTTGGTGATGTAAATCAACCAGTTAGAACTAGATGTTCTTAGAGGAATTAATTTCAATATTTTGAATTTTTAACTCAATTAGAACCTAATACTCTTAATAAGTATTTATGTGATAAATTTTGGATAAAATAAACACATGATGAACTCAATGAATTCGAGAGGAATGAAGTTTATAATCTATTTAAACAACCTAAAGATACATCTATATTTGGAGTAGAATGGGTTTTTCAGAAAAAATGTGATGAAAATTGAATAATAGTTAGAAGTATATATTAACTTATTTCTAAGGGATATAATCAACAATAGGTAATAGATTATGAATAAACTTATGCACTGGTATCTAGATTTGAAGCAATTCGAATACTTCTACTGTATGAAAATTTTTTAAATTTAAAACTATTTCAAATGGGTGTGAAGTGTTCATTAATTAATGGATATATATATATATAGGAGGAATTTAATGTAAAATTACCCTCTAGTTATGAAAATAAAAAACACCAAAAACATTTTTTAAATCTTACTAAAAAACTTTACGGACGAAAATAATCCCCTAGAGCCCAGTATGATAGACTAACTATATTTATGTTATAAAAAAATTTTGTTAATGGAGATGTGGATCCAACTATTTTTATAAAATAGGTTTCTAAAATTTCATCATTGTTGAAATTTATATAGATGGTACTATATTTTGTTCAACCAAAAAAATATGGAACAAATTCCCTTGTGGATCTTTTGAAATCTGAGATTTAAATGAACATGACGGAGGAACTCAGTTATTTTCTTGGATTTTAGATTTCAAAAAAACCAAAAGTAAATTTTATAACTAAACATAAGTATATAAGATATATTATATAAATATTAAGA
Source organism: Viscum album (assembly GCA_963277665.1). Lineage (NCBI taxonomy): Eukaryota > Viridiplantae > Streptophyta > Magnoliopsida > Santalales > Viscaceae > Viscum > Viscum album. The sequence continues at coordinate 1,425,862,919 of OY728151.1, forward strand.
TATGAAAATACTAAAAGTATTATTACTCTTATTAGAAACTCAAATAGTTTAGAGATTGATGAATCTAGGAAACTAGTTTATCAAAATATCTTTAGAAGAATGAATGGAATATTTCATTACATAATATCCAGTCATCTAAATTTAATGTTTTCTATATGATTATGTTTTAAATATCAAGAAAAATCCAAAAGAGTCTCATCTTAAAGGTATAAAATGAATTTTTCATTACCTTAAGGGAACCATGGATTTATGTTTGTTTTACTCTTCTAGAAATGATTTTGAATTATTGTTTTTAATATGATGATTTTGGTGGATGTGGAATGGCTAGAAAAAGAACTTTTGGAAAATTTCATTTATTAGGAGAACCTTTAGTGTATTGGTATTGTAAGAAAAAACACTCAATAGAACATTCCACTGATGAAACAAAATATGTGGCAGTTGGAAGTTTTTGTGATTAAGTGTTGTGAACGAGACACAAACTCACTGACTTTGTCATGAGTTTTAGTGAAACTAAAATATTATGTGATAACAAAAGTTCGATTACTATAAGTAAAAACTAATAACATCAATCACAATATATGAACATAGATATGAGACATCATTTCCATCAATATCATTCATAAAAAGGGGATATAATTATATAATTCATCATAATGTAAGAAAAACATTCATATATTTTCAATAAACCCCTTGAATAGATTAAAGAAAAGATATAAATGATCAATATCAAGTTATTGTTCATATATACTTCAATTTTACCAATATCCTCATATTAATGAACTCCATTTCAAAGTGGGAGTACATATGTTGTGGTTTTCTATAAACTTTTTTTATAAAATATTTCTTTTCTAAACTTGTTACTTTTCTAAAATAATCATATCTTTATATATTTTTTAATATATATTTTTGCTAAAAAAATTAGAATAAAATTTTACTACAAAAGTTTTTTCAGAATCAAAATTTCGTAATAATTTTTTTAAAATATTTTTTAAAAAGAGATTACCAAAACCAATTTCTATTGCAAAACCCAAAGAATAATAGGTAACTCGATAAAACATTCATACTGAATGTTAATTACTACTCTGTGAGGTATTTTTCTAATTTTTTGTTTTTTAAATTATCCATTACTTTTATTTATCTAATTTTTTTAAATATTATTTAATTTTTTAAATCTTTTATATTGTTAAAAATATATAATTTTCAATAATTATACTATTATTTACTCTAATAAATTAGTTTTCTTAAAAATTAAGAGTTTAGAATGTTTATTGAATAATTCAAGGATTTAATATCAACTATCGAATCATATTATGGTTTTAATCAGAGACATTAAATATTTTGGAGATAAAAGGTCACCCCATGAGCCAATATATAAGGAGTGGGTCACCTTTTTCCCCCATCAGTATTCAGATATTTTTATCAACCCTCAGCACCCCTTTTATTCACTATTCTGAACATTTGGCATTCCTTTGATTAGCTTCTTCACTTCAATTCTAGGCATCAGTTTCACTCGGATGGAATCTAAAAAGGATTTCCCAAATAATTATGTTGTAAAGGAAATATTGATTGATAAATAATGGTATGAAAAGTACAATTATCTTTTTAAAAAAGTTATTAAATTACTAGTATGGGAGAAGAGTTGTGTTGAAAAAGATGATTTTAGGTTACACTATCTAGAAATAGTTATAGAATTCAATTAAATAGTTTAAATTAGTGTTGAAGATGATTTGGATGTAATAGAATAAAATATTTCTTGTAAAATGTTCTAAAATAACTATTATTCAAGTCACTGATCAAGTTGAAGTTCCTTTTTAAGGCAAGGTGCATCTTCCATTGCATAAGCTTCCAGATAATCTTGGAAGTTTTGAAAAGTTGAAATCCAAAGATTCATTTTTTTTCATCAAATGGGAAGGTTAGAAAATTATTTCACCTCACTCTAGATGATGGATTTGTAAAATTATGGATGTTATGATACTTGATAATGAGAAAATGTGATATGGATACATTGAATGTGCTTGACATTTTCATATTATATTTCCTTATTAACATGAGATGCATTAATATGGTGAAGTTTGTATTCCTTTCAACAGAGTAAATTATAAAAGAATCTATAAATTCAATTATTCAAATGTTTTCATGTTTTATAAATAATATTTATGTAAATTATATGTAATTATTTCATATTAAGGATTATTCTTATGAAATATTATAAAATGCTTCACTTATTGAAGATGAAATAAAGGTGCGAATTAAACATTTTGAAATCTGAAGTTAAACGTGTTTTTGGATAAATTAGACAAGAATTCATCTGATGCCGAACCTATTAAAAATAAATAAATACTAAAATAGAAAATTAAATTTTAATCCTCTACTATTAATATTCAAGATAAATACAAAACTATGTTTGATCGGGACATTAAGAAGTTGATGCCTCATAAATCGCAAAAGAATCCAGGGGATCCATATTTTAGACTAGATAAAGATGAGGCTTTGGATTTCAAGATCAAGACAGCATATTCAATGAAAGAAGTAGAGAAAAAGAAGAATAAAAATAAATGGATTTATTAAGTGATGATGATGGAAAACTTGATGAATGGTGTAGACCAATTATCATCTAATCAACCTATATCAGTTTCTCTATTATCAATAGTCCAACCTGTTGCATATTTCAGAACACTTCCAACTTCTGAATTAGAATTCGTTGAAACTTTAGCAGTTTTTGAAGTTTTTGAAATGGGAAAGGAATGATAAGGTTTAAATGAAGTTAAAATTTAAACCCAATTTAAAAATTCAGTTCTAGAATTGGATCTAAATTTTTTTCATAAGTTAGTTAATATAAAAGTTCAAAAATATATTCAACAGTTTGGAAAGGGATTTTTAAGAACTATGAGGTTGTTTTGTACTCTATTTCATAAAATTTATACATAATTTATTACTTTCCACATTCCTTTTTTTAAATCACAAAGGGGTGGAAATTATAAAAAGGGGGAGAAATTATTTATGGGGGGAACTATCTAAAGGGAGACAATTTACTGAGGGGAGGAATCCAATGTAATAATACTTCCTATTAGATGAAGAATGATAAAAAAACATTCATCAATATAGGGGGAGTTAAAATATAAAAATTGGATATACTTCTTATAAAGGTAATATTTGAAGTTCCTAAAATTTCAAATAGTTGTATATTTTCGAAGTTAAATGTTTTTCATTTTAAGTGTTATTTTTTATGATTTCCAAAAATGGGGATATTTTTCACTCAAAAGTTTAGACTTTCAAATTTTTATTTTATTATTTTTGAAATTCCTAATCACATTATTAAAACCATATTTTACAAAGATTTATAACCCAACCATTTCTGTGTGTTTTTGTAGAAAACATATTTTTCTATAGAATATAGAAATATTTATTGGATGTTAAGGATGGATATTTTTGAATTCCCATAGAACAAACCCCACATGCCCTTGTTTTTTCATGGTTTTCCAACCACTAAAGTGGACTTGGTGTCCTCTGAGGCTCTATTTCAGTAAAAACAAGGCTCTTCTATGGCCCTAGATGGTGTTGTTTCATTAGTCTATTCTTCCCAAAGTGGTCAATAATGGATGAGAGGCCCGGTTATGCCTCCCAGTATATCATGGAGAGAAGTTCTACTTAGTTACCCACTTGTCCAACCCCTCTCAGTCTTTGTGTTCCTAGCTGTTAAAGTGGACTCCTTCAGATCTCGTATGTTGGACGAGACCCCAGTGCTTTCCCTTCTGGTGTCTACTTTCAAAGAAGTTGTGGAACTCCTCAGATAGACCTTGGTGGATCAGTTTGGAATTGATTATACCTCCCTGTTTATCTTCCAAATCATCATCCACTCTTGGGGTATTGATCATTTGGATAGATTTTTGGTCTTGAATAGGAGGTCTTTCTATATTTCATTGGCCTTGCATGAGAACTTCGTCAAATATTGGGCTCGAAACCATAGATTAATGAATATGTGGTGTTCTTCTCTCACTCTTTGTTCGATTGAGGTTCACCATTGGAGTGAATACCTTATTTTTTTAGTGTGGATAAATCTCCTTGTCTTTCTGATCCTCTTTCATAACCATGGATTGTTAGAGAAGATTGGTAGCTTACTATGTGAGTTTCTCTACATGGATGACCACAACCTCTGGCTTCAATATTCATCATCCGCTTAGATCTGTATATCCCTAGAACTCTCTTCTCCCTCGTCAATGCAGCTACTTCTCTAAGTTTAAGTCTTGTTGGAATGCCTTCATGTAACAACACGGCCCAGCTTACCCTCGAACTGGTAGCCCGACCGTTTTCCACTCCCCATACGCTCAAGGCTACTGACTAGTAGTGTGAGACTATGGATATTCAGTGGCGATACTATGCCCACATATTCAGAGTTCATAGTAGAAAGAGATAATAAACTCAGACAATAAAAGAAGAAAATATAAATTAATAATAAAATAAATATTGAAAATGGCCAACATCGGTTTATACAACTCATGCATGTCCTGGTGATACATAAATGAAAGTAGTAAACAAAAAATCTTGATTTATATTTCAGTACATAAATAAGGAAAGACTAAAATCCTCACAAGCGTTCCCCATGAGCATCCTGAGCTCCCAATCGATCCTTTTCTCCTAACTCCCAATTACATGAAAATAGCAACAAGAAAGATCCATGGTCCTGCAAACAAGTAAAGTGTACTCAGGTATCCCAGTGTAATGGCGGACTGAGTAGGATATGAGATATAAATCTCAATATCCTAGGACCACCAATCTCTAGCTAAATATAGAAAATGAAATATAAATAAATAGTGTGTAGGTATAACGAAGTAATAACCAAATTGAATAAATAAACTACAACCTGTCCAAGTTCCTAAGGGAAACCTGAAAGAGATACATGCTTCTGCTCATAGCCATAAATAAGAGTCTGAACATGAACTATTTATATATAATGCATAAATAAACTTTTTAACACATTATTTGATATTATTTATATAACATAATAAATCCTTGTGTTCCCCTAGACACCTGTATCTCAATACCTATCTCGACCATTCTAGAGTCTGAACCATTTCCCATATTCAATTCACAAATCATTACATCACATTGGATTTCATTAAAAAATTAATTCAATTCATGTATAAGCAATTAGACCCACAGTCCAATGTCAACTAATGGGTGTAGAACATCATTTCTAGCACACTCGTGGGTATTTGTAGAATTACTCATTGTCTCACAACCCATGGGAATTTGAAGCATCGATATTTGTCCCATAAAAGAATGTTTGTATGCATGCTGGTTATAGAACGCCAAGCCTAGCACCACTTGAGTATTTGGAGCATCAGTCCCTATCTTACAACTCGTTTATCAATCATATATATATACATATATATATATATATATATATCATTTGTGGATAATTTAATGTCTAGAACCCTAAGATCTCATCCATTAATTAATTCATAAATTAATTAATTGATTCCATTAATTAGTTCAATAACTAATTATCAATTGCATTAGTTAACTCGACAATTAACTAATAATAAATATAACATTAATTAATTCAAACATTAATTAATCTAATTAATTTTTCTAGTAAATTTAACAATTTTATAATAAAAAATGAAACCCTCTCAAAATCATATAATTATATCTATAATTAATTATCACATGGAAACCATCTCAAAAGTACCTAATTAATTCATAAAAAAATCTCAAGGAAACAATCCCAATATAACATTATCAATTAAAAAATTAATTATCTCTAAAGAAACTGTTTCAATATCACATAATTAATTCACAAATTAATTATCTCAAGGAATCCATCCCAAAATCATATAATCAATTCATAAATTAATTATATCTAATGAAACTGTTTCAATATCACATATCTAATTCACAAATTAATTATCTCAAGGTAGTCATTTCAATATAACATAATTAATTCTCAATTTATCTATCACAACATAGCCCAAATCAATATCTCATAATTAACCCCCCTCCCCCAATTAATTATATATATTATAATCTCATAACATATAATTAATTCACAATTAATTATATCAAATTAACCAGTTTTATATCTCATAATTAATCCTCTAATTAATTATCATTTCAAAGCACATAATTAATTCATAATTAATTATTTCAACTTAAACAAATTAATATCACATAATTAATTCCTCAAGTAATTATCATCAAAAATCAAATAATTAATTCATAGTTAATTATCTCCACTTAACCAAATTAATTACTCATGATTAATACCTTGATTAATTATCATCTGGAACAACATAAATAATTCATAATTAATTATCTCAACTTAACCAAATTAATTACTCATAATTAATCACCTGATTAATTGCCTATTTTATAGCTTCATATCATAAAATTAATTCATCACTAATCATTCCACTCCTCCAATATACTATATAATTGAACATTCCAGACAACTTTATCAAAAGTAATAAATCAAAAAAGCTACATTTAACTGATTAGGAAATGTTTAGAACTCTACCTCAAGGAATTGGTCGGGCCAATGCATTCTAACTCAAACTGCAATTCACTCGTACACACACACATCCACAATATTGTGTGTGTGTGTACAAGTAATTGGTCACATAACCCTACCATGATAACTAGCACCAAAAATTAGTGTAGTGAGGACCAGCACACCTCCAATTAAATCATCGCATCCCATATACACCATAAGAATTTAATTTAAACGGTGTGAAACCAATTATTAGTTTTATAGCCTTACTCGAAAAATGCTGCGGTGAAACCAAACAAGCTGAACTACCACACCTTTAGTGGTAGCTATTGAAATACAACCCAACTGGACCTGAGATATCTTCCACACCCCCTAGAATCAGAAGAAATAAGAAATTCGGGTTATTCTCGAACCTAGGGTTTCATCCCAACAGAACCCGGGTAAAGGAGAGCTGAGATGGCTGACACAAAGAATGAAACATGTACAGAAGGACTTACCATGATGAGACAGGAAACTTTTGTGAAGTCTCTAAGAGGAGATAGTCATGTGAAGAGGGAGCCAGAGAGGAGGGTGTTGTCCCACCCATGGGTGTTGCACCATGGTTGCATCGCGCCCCTATAAGAGGAGGGAGATGTGTTCCTCCCTCTTCTTTTCTCCCTTAAATAAATTAAAATTCCAATTTTAAAATATAAGAATTAATATAATATTAATAATAATAATAATAATAATAACCATCGTCTTATTATTATTACTCATTAATATCACACATCATTGATAAACCCCAACTACCCAATTACACATCATTTAATTAAATTCTTCTTCAATAAATTTAATTAAATAAAATATCCAACTCATCAATATTTAAATAAATTCTCTTATCTTTAATTTAATTAAATAAAACCCTCATTTCAATTTATTTAATTAAATTATATTCAACTGAATTTAATTAAATAAATTCTCCAATTCATCGTCATTTAATTAGATTTTATCATCCTCAATTTAATTAAATAAATTCCACCATTCAACACCATTTCATTAAATTCTCTCCAGTACAATTTAATTAAATGAATTATCCATTATCTATCATGCCCTTATTAAATAAAATTCTCTAAGCTTTAATTTATTTAAATAATACCTCAATTTCACTTTATTTATTTAAATTATTTTCAATTGAATTTAATTAAATTAATTTTCTAATTCATCATTATTTAATAAAATTATATCAGCTTTAATTTAATTTAAAATAAATATGTTTCAGTTTATTTAATTAATTTCTTTTCAACTGAATTTAATTAAATAAATTCTTCAATTCATCATCATTTGATTAAATTCTCTCGTCCTTATTTTAAATAAATAAATCCTTCATTTCAAATTAATTAATTATATTCTTATTAACCTTGAATTTAATTGATTAAAACCCTTATTTCACATCATTTAATTGAATTCCATTTAACTCGATTTAATTAAATAAAACTCTGCATCTCACCTCATTTAATTAAATTCCGCAAACTAAATTTAATTAAATAAAACTTCCATAATAATAACCATTAATATTATTGTCATTTAATAAAATTCTTCTTTGATAAAACCCTAAACTCTCCATTTAAACATCATTTAATTAAAGTGTATTCAACTCAATTTAATTAAATAAATTCTCCATTTAAATAGTTATTTAATTAAATTTTCTCAACATTATTTAATTCACAATTACGTAACCCATCATTAATCACCATTTAATTAAATTCATTCCAACTAAATTTATTTAAATAATTTCTCCAATTCATATTTTTTAATTAAATTCTCCGAAGACAATTAATTAACATAAAAACTCCAACTTGTCAAAATTATTTAGTTAAATTATATCAACCTTGATTTTATTAAATAATAAACCATTGTTTCACATCGAGTAATTAAATTATTCTTAACCATGAATTTAATTAAATAAAACCTCTTTTTCACATTAATTATTTAAATTCCCCTTTGCCTTGAATTTAATTAAATGAAATCCTAACTCCGTATTTACACATCATTTCAATTTTACCATTTAACATTTCTCTTAATTGATATCCTCCAACTCTTCATTTACAAGTCATTTAATTAAATTCCTCTAATCTCAATTTAATTAAATAGAGACTCCAACTCATCATCATTAAAAATAAATTTAATTCTTTTTATCTCAATTTAATTAAATAACTTATCAATCCCAACATCATTTAAATTAATTTTCTCAACATTTATTTATCTAAAATAAACCCACAAAATCTCATTTAATTACATTCCTTTCAACCATGATTGTAATTACATTAATTTAGCCCAAAACTAAAAACTAGGTTGACCGTATGGTTTGACTAGCGTAGTTTGCGAGACTGTGCGTAGACTGTGTGTCCACTTTAGGACACCTGCTTTATTATGAATGGATTACCCACAAGGTTTTAACTAACAATGTATAGTCCATACAAACATCACTACCTAGTCTGGTTCTCCTAAAACGCATCCTTCTATGTGGGAAACTCCTTGAAGCTTTACCCAAGACCGTTATCAACACTTTAAAAGAACCCGACTAGAGATACTTCTTTCTGAAGCTTGGTTTTAAAACTGAACCATACAGTAAATGAAAATGTTCAAAAAAAATTCATATTTTAGCCCGGTCTAAAAACACGGGACATTACACTTTACCCACCTTAAAAGCTTCTCATCCCCGAGAATCCATCAGGAGCTACTACAACACTAGTCAAGAAACCAAGGAAAATAATTATAATTTGAATGATCATGTTGCATTCCCAAACACCATACCACTAGAATTTTCCTCCCATTTATCACATTAATTTCCCATTTAACCTTTTAATTTTAGCAATCCATTTTCAATTTTTTGAAAACACATGTCACCCTTTTCCTAGTTATAAGGCACCCATACACCTTACAACGGAAACTGGTTCCCGTTATAAGTGTAAAAATTGATTTTCCACTCATGTAGTCGTTTACATATCAAAACATCTCTATCATGTCTTCACACGCAGTAACACAACATCATGTTATAACACAGAAGATTGGAACAATAGAAAAACAAGATAATAAATATGCAACATGGAATATAAACACTCAATCGTGTTATATCTATCACAGAGACATGCTATCTAAAGGGGCATGCTAAAGAAAATAAAAACATGGAATTTTAAGGCACAGAATCAAAATTAGTAGGCATCCTATTAAAGAAACTAAATGTAATGTCATATTCATAGAATGTGAATCTCTAAGTGCCTAAGTTGATGTGTGTAATTCAATTTCCTATCCATATCAAGCCAAGTTAAAATTTTCAAAATTCTCAAATCAATAAGTAGGAGAAAATACACCATTCAATCAAGGTGAAATCATATCAACTATAACCACAAACAATATAAACATCAATTCCCATCCCTGACCAGTTGATCATTTCCCATACATGGGGTGATCAGTCCTAGGAACATCTATTAACCAAACGTCGACACATTTCTAGTCTCCTTTCTACCAAAAAAATAGAAAGACAATGAAAAAAATAAAGAAAACTAGAACCCTCTAATACCACTTTGTAACCTCTCAACTTGGCTTACCCTCGAACCGATAGCCAGACTAGTAGCCACATGACCTCAAGCGCATCTCCTCATACGCATGAGTCTACTGACTAATAGTGGGGGTCTATGGATAGTCAGTGGGGAGACTATTCCCTCATATTCAGAGTGAATAGCAGAAAGTGATAACAAACTCAGACAACAGCAGAAGAAAATATAAGGCAATAATCAACTGAATAATGAAAATGGAAAATGTTAGTTTATACAATGTAGGCATGTCATAGTGATACTTAACTAAAAGAAGTAAAAAAAAGCATTATTTACATCTAATTACAGAAATAAGGAAGACTCAAAGCCCCAAGGAAATTCTCTAGGAGCATCCCGAGCTCCCGCTTGGTCCATTGCTCCTAACTCCCAAGTACAATAAAACAGAAAAAAGGAAGATCATTAGTCATGTAAACAAGTAGAGTCTACTTAGGTACGCCATTGTAATGGCGACCCAAGTAGAGTGTGACATATTAATATAATTAGGTCGGGACCACCGGTGTCTAGCTCAATCAAGACAATGCAATATAAATAAACAGTGTGTAGGTATAAAAACGTTACAACAGAATTGAATAAATAATTTGTAACCCATCCTGCATCCTAAACGATGCCTGATAAAGATACCTTCTTAGGTTCATAACCTTAAATAAGAGTCTGAACATGAACTATTTATATATAATTCATAAATAAACTATTTAACACATTATTATATATTCTTTATTTAACCGCATAAATCCCTGGGTTCCTTAGGACACTCGTATCTCAATAAATTTCTCAATCATGATGGAGTCTAAACTATTTTCCATATTCAATTCACAAATCATTACATCACATCAGCTTTTACTAACCATTTAATTCAGTTCATTTATGACCAATTGGAACCAAAGTCCAATGTAAATTTATTGGTGTAGAACATCATATCTAGCACCCTCATGAGTATTTGGCGCATCAGTCCTTGTCTCACAACCCATGAGTATTTGAAGCATCAGTCCATATCTCGTAAAAGAATATTTTCATGCATGTTGGGTGTAGAACGTCATTTATAGAACCTCTTGAGTATTTTGAGTATCATTCTCTGTCTCACAACCTGTTTATCAATCATACATATATATTAATAACTGGTGTAGAAATTCATGTCTATCACCCCAAGATCTCCTCCATTAATTAATTCATAAATTAATTAATCAATTACATTAATTAGTTTAATAACTACTTAACAACGTCACATTCACTACTAACTCAATAATTAGTTAAGAATACCAATTCCATTCATTAACCCGACAATTAACTAATCGTCGCTATAACCTTAATTAATTAAACCATTAATTCATCTCATCAATTTATCTAGTTAATTTAAAAATTAAATAATAAAAATGAAACCTATCAAAATCATATAATTAATTCTATACTTTTTTATCACACGGAAACCATCTCAAAATTACATAATTAATTCACAAAATAATTTTCTCAAGGAAACCATCCCAATATCACATAATCAATTCAAAAATTTATTATCTCTAAATAAATTGTTTCAATATCACATAATTAATTCACAAATTAATTATCTAAAGGAAGAAATCCCAATATCATATAATTAATTCACAAATTAATTATCTCTAATGAAACTGTTTCAATATCACATAATTAATTCACAAATAAATTATCTCAAGGTAGTCGTTTCAATATAACATAATTAATTTGCAATTTATTTATCTCAAGTTAGCCCAAATTAATATCTCATAATTAACCCCTCGATTAATTATCTATATTATAATCTCATAACATAATTAATTCCCAATTAATTATCTCAACATAACAAGTTTAATATCTCATAATTAATCCCCTGATTAATTATCATTTCAAAGCACATAATTAATTCATAATTAATTATTTCAACATAACCAAATTAATTTTTCATAATTAAATTCATAATTAATTATCTCAACATAACCAAATTAATTAATCATAATTAATCCCTTGATTAATTATAATCTCAAATAAAATAATTAATTAATAATTAATTATCTCAACTTAACCCAATTAATTACTCATAATTAATCACTTGATTAATTATCTATTTTACAACGTCAAAGTATAAAATTATTTCATTATTAATCATTTCATTCCCCCAATCAATAATTTAATCCAAAATTATAGTCAACTTTATCAAAATCTATAAATCAACAAAACAACATTTTATTAATTATGAAAAGTTTAGAACCCAACCTAATGAATTGGTTGGGACAATACTTTATATCTCAAACTCCAAGGTTATTGTGCACACACACTTTGACAATATTGTGAGTTTATACTAGGAATTAGTCCCACCACCCTACAATAATAACTGGCACCCAAATTTTGTGCGGTGAGGACCAATGCACCTCTAATTAATTCATCACAACCCAAATACACCATAAGCATCTAATTTAAAGAATGTGAAAAAAATTATCAGGTTTATAGCCTTACCCAAAAAACATGGGGAACCCAAACAATCTGAACCGACACACCTTCAGTGGCGGTTGTTGAAATACAACCCAATGGGTCCTGAGACATCTTATTCACCACCTACGATCAGAATAAACAAGAAATATGGGTTATTCTTGAACCTAGGGTCTCATCACAATGGAACCTGGACAAAGGAGAGCCTAGATGTCCAATGCGAAGAATGAAACATGCGGAGAAGGACTTACCATGATAATACAGACAACTTCAATGAAGACTCTAAGAGGATATAGGTGCACAAAGAGGGTACCGAAGAGGAGGGTGGTGTGCTACCCGTGGGTGTTTCACCATGGGTGCGTCGCACCCCCTACAAGAGGAGGGAGAGGTGCATCACCCTCTTCATTTCTCCCTTAAATAAATTAAAATTCTAATTTTGAAATATAATAATTGATATAATCTTAATAATAATAATAACAATAAATATCATCTTATTATAATTACCCCTTAATATCACAAATATTTGATAAACCCCAACTCCCCAATTAAATATCATTTAATTAATTTATTCTCTAATGAATTTAATTAAATAAAATATCCAACTCATCATTATTTAATTAAATTATCTCGGCTTTAATTTAATTAAATAAAACCCTTATTTTACTTTATATAATGAAATTATTTTCAACTGAATTTAATTAAATAAATTTTCCAATTCATCATCATTTAATTAAATTCTCTCAACCTCAATTTAATCAGATAAATTCCCTCATTCAATGCCATTTAATTAAATTCTCTCCAACACAATTTAATTAAATGAATTCTCTATTCTCCATCTCTATCTCATTTAAATAATTTCTCTTAGATTTAATTTAATTAAATAAAACCCCCTTTCACTTCATTTAATTAAATTATTTTCTACAGAATTTAATTAAATAAATTCCCCAATTCATCATTATTTAATTAAATTCTCTCAAAATGAATTTAATTAAATCAAACCCTCATTTCAATTTATTTAATTAAATTATTTTCAGCTAAATTTAATTAAATAAATTATTCAATTCATCATCATTTAATTAAATTATCTCAACCTCAATTTAATTAAATAAATCCCCAATTTCACATCAATTAATTAAGTTCTTCTTAAATTTGAATTTAATTAAATAAAACCCTTATTTCAAATCATTTAATTATATTTTGTTATACTAAATTTAATTAAATACAAATATATATCACCTCATTTAATTAAATTCATCAACATCAATTTAATTAAACAAAATCGCCATAATAAAAAAGTTAATATTATTATCATTGAATAAAATGCTTCTTTGATAAGACTCAAAACTCCCCATTTAAACATCATTTAATTAAATATTTTCAACTCTTCTTAATTAAATAAATTCAACATTTAAATAGTCATTTAACTAAAAAAATCAACATTATTTAATTAAAAACCCCAAAACCTCATTAATATTCATTTAATTAAATTCGTTCTAACTGAAATTAATGAAATAATTTTTCCATTTCATTTTATTTAATTAGATTCTCTGAACATAATTTAATAAAATTTAAAACTCCAACTCATCAAAATTATTTAGTTAAATTATCTCAACCATAAATTAATTAAATAATAAACCCCCATTTTTCAGTGACTAATTAAATTATTCTTAAAATTGAATTTAATTAAAGAAACCCTCTATTTCACTTAAATTAATTAAATTCTTCTTTATCCTGGATTTAATTAAATAAAACTATAACTCCTCTTTTAAAAATCATTTATATTTTAACATTTAATATTTCCCTTCTTTGATAACCCCTAACTCCTCATTTAACAGTAATTTAGTTAAATTCCTCTCATCTCAATTTAATTAAATAAACACTCCATCTCATCATTATTTAAAATAGATTTAATTATTTTAATATCAATTTAATTAAATAACTTCTCCATCTCAACATAATTTAGTTAAATTCTCTCAACATTAATTTAATTAAAAGAAACCCATAATAACTGATTTAATTAAATTTCTTTCAACCATGAATTTAATAAAATTAATTTAACCTGAAACTCAAATTGGGTAGATCGTATAATTTGACTTGCATGGTTTCAAAGATTGTCCGCAGACTATGTGCCCACTCCTGTACACCTGCTTGATTATGGACGTTTAACCCGCAATGTTTTAACTAACCGTGTATAGCCCATGTGAACATCACTGCCTGGTCCGGTTCTATCAAAATTCATCATGCCATTCAAGAAACTCCTCAATCCTTTAAACAAGAACTTTATCAACACTTTAAAAGAACCCAACTCAATAAACTTATTTTCAAAGTATGGTTTTAAAACTGAACCCTTCAGTAAACGAAAATTTTTAAAAAGTTTCGTATTTTAGCCTTGTCCAAAAACATGGGACATTACACTACAGACCCTCTCTTATCTCACAATTACTCGCTTCTGCCTAGGTTTCAATATGATGGACACTTTCTACCAGAATTTATAAAGTGAAAACTTTTTTCTCATTAATATGCCATAAAATCCTAAGAGTTGAACTAGATCTCAATATTAGAATTATGGATCACCTAAGTTTCCAAAAGAGGTGGATCGGGTGGACTCTGAGGTACTTGGTGATCATTTATTTGTCACCTTACCAGCACCCTATCTCATATCATCCTTGTCTTATTAGATCTTGTTACCCTTATCCCCCCCACCCCACCCCACCTAGAATCACACTTGTCCCCTACCATGCATGACCTCCTCACTTGTAGGCCCCCTCTCCTTCCCCTTGCCTTAGTTCATCTCCCCGACTCTACTAATAGTGTGGGAATGATGGAAAAGGAAAGGATCCCCTTCTTTATAATCCGACCCCTATCCCCTCCACCCCTCAACACCTTGGTCCCTCATCTCGTATGGTTTATGTGGATAACTGCTATAGTACATTAGTCCTTCTGTAGGATGTCTTTTCCCATCATTCTTTATTTGAGAAAACAAATATTTAATCCTCAACACCTAGAAGTGGAGTACTAGCCTTCCTCATTTCCATATTTTTCTCCTAATGGTGTATGCACTAAATCTCAATCAATAAAAATATTGGTTGGAATGAGTTTTCAAAGGAAGCAGCCTTCTTCTCCTTGGGCCAATTCTAGGAGATCCTCACTTTTATGGTCTCACTCATAATCTGGAATGCTAGTAGCATGTTTCCCAAGTTAAAATAGACTTCCTCTCCGATGAGGCATCCAATATCAATGTTTTCATTTTATGGGTCTTGGAACCGAAACAATGTCCCTCAATGATTAGTTAGTTTTCCATAAGACTTATTTGGAAAACATTATGCATGGAGAATAAGTGAACCATTATATATTGATTTTTTGGAACTCCTCCATTGAAGTGGAAAACATAGAGGCCTCATACTATCATGTCTCTAGTAGGTTGGCTACTCATAAATAGGTTTTCTTCTTCACATTCATTTATTCCAAGTAAGACACTAGTTTTCATAATCTTCTTTGGAATGTCCTTAATTCCCTCCACCCAAGGGATTCAGCTTGGTTTTTGGGAGGTGACTTCAAAACCATTTTTAATGCTTTAGAGAAAAAGGTTTGTGGTTTCTGTACCATTAGGGATTGGGTGGATTTATCTTCTTTTATGGATTGAGAGGGTCTCTTGGACCTCATCTTATCTAGAGACAAATAAACCTCGTTCAATAACCATAAAGTTAGTATGCGCACATAGTGTAGGTTTGACCACTTATTGGGAAAATTACAAGAGATCTATTATTTTTCTAGTACAGAGGTTACCCATCTATTTTGGGCTTTTTTAGATCAATCTCCCCACCTCATCAACCTTAAATATTTCCACATAGGGGGTGGATGCTTATTTTCCTCCAAACAGATAGACACATCAGTAAAGCATCCTCGCCATGGTTCAGTAGGCTTAGGAGAAACCCACTTAAGGTAGGTTCTAGATAATACATCACAACAAACTATTTCACTTGAAAAAAGACCTTGTATGGTGGGCTACGTCTCTCCCTTTTACTCATACCAACATGGAATCGACCAAAAAATAGATTGAAAGTGATTAATTGGGCATAGAAGAGGTCTGGAGAGACAATCTATTCACCTCACTTGGGCTCAAGAAACAAAAACTCAATGAAATATTGTTAGAATAAGAAATATTTCATCATGAATGTTCTTATTCCACATCATTGAAAGGAGACAGAAATACTAGTTTCATCCATTCATGTTTGAAGGAAAAATAATGATTTGGCATCCTGAATATCCACTAGAATTATGGTTCTTATACAAGAGATTTATATGTGATTATTGTTGTGGTTTCCTCCTACATTAACTCCCCTTTATGAAATCCTAACCCCTATATATATAACTATAACTTAGGTGGATGGGTATAAATCCTCAGTTTGATCCCACGTGTGATCTCCCTCCATGTGAACAAGATCCTTACAAGAATTCCCGATGAGAGAGAAATATGGACCTCAATTGAATCTATTAACCAAGAGATCACACTAGAACTGGATGGGTTCCCTACTTCTTTATATGAAATATCATGGTAAATCATCAAAAAGGATATAGTTGAAACCTTTCAGGACTATTTCCATGGTGGGTCTCTCCCCCACACCGCATGTGTCATGGCCTTGGTGCTCATTCCAAAAGTGAAATATATGGGCCCCATCTCTCAATACAGACCCATCTGTATGTGTAACATTTTATACAATATCTTGGCTTCTACCACCAATGAAAGGGGTGAACTATTCATTCCTTCTTGGGCCTTTAAGGAACAACATTCCTTTGTCCAAGGGTTGTCCATCCAATTTACAATAGGGATAGCGCAAGAGATTATAAGTGAAATAAATAGGAAGTTGGTTGGATCAAACAATTTCATCAAGATAGAAATGGATAATTCATATGATTTCCTAGAATTTAGATCCATTATTCAAGTGATGAGGTGCATGGTGTTCTCATGAAAGGTAGTTGATTTTCTCTTTCGGTGTTATAGTATGTCCTGGTTCAACATCATCTTCAGGGGGATGCAATGTGGCTTCTTAAAGCCATATCGAGGGATTAGAAAAGGAAACCCTCTATCACCTAGAATCTCTATCATAGACCAAGACACCCTTAGAAGATATGTAGTATCTTTTATTCAGCATGGTATCATTAAACCTTACTGATGTGGAGTTCATTTCACCAGGGTGTCCCACCTCTTATTTGCTGATGACATGATATTCTTCAAAAATGGTCAAAGTTCATCCATTAGGGGATTCGCTGAAACCATGGAATTATACACCATCATGGGTGGAAATATCATTAATAGGGATAAAAGTTAGGTGTTTCTACCATCATCATGTTCATCTTGATGAAGGTGAAACATTTAATCAATTCTGGGTATCAGTAGGAAGGCCTTCCCAATTGAGTATATGGGAGCTACTATAGTTCTTGGTAGATTTCACATCATGTACTTTGATGGAATGGTGAGAAATATCACTAACTGAATATTAAACTATAAAAATTGATTACTATGTTCTGGTGGAAGGATTACCCTCATCAATTGTGTGTTGAAATCCAGCCCCAAGCATATTTTATCAGTCTTCAAGGTTGAAAAGGAGGACTTGAAAGAGATTGAAAAATTGTTAAACGCCTTCAAATCGGATGCTCAGGATGAGGGGAGGTGCCACTAGGCCTCCTGGAAGTATTTGTCCAGACCGGTATAAAATGGATGTATTAGAGTGAGGAATGCGGGAGAGACAATATATTACCTTAAGTAAAACTATCTTTGAATTTCATTTTGGGGAACTCTCAGTGGAGTAGTTTCATCAATGGAAAATATAGCAATGTGTTATGATCATCTGGTGGGAACCCTTACCAAATTTGGAATTATATTTAGGGGTATATTCTGGTGATACAACACCACTCCCAGTGCCTCATTGGTTTTGGGGACATCAGCATTTGGTACTATAATTGGGACGGTGAAATTTTGGGATTCCTTGGATACCCCTTTCGTGATCTATCTTTCAAGCAAGCTTGATCATATCCTTCCTTTATACAATATATTCTCAATCCAAAATATAAATGGTTTTTTAATGGTATCATAGTGGAGGAGAATCCATATGTATGAATTTTTATGGGAAATCCTTCAGGTACTTTCAAAGAAAAGTCCTACAGAAAGGTGAAGTATGTACAGTAAGACCGTGACATGTGGGGAGGTCATCTGGGTGCAGGTTCATTCCAGCCAAATTCAATTTTCTACTATGGAGAACTTGGAACCAAGCTATTCCAATGGATGTGGATGTTTAGAGAAATGTTTTTTAAATTTCCTCTAGATATCCCTATTTTAGAACTCACTATGAGGAATCAATGTATTACCTCTTGTTTCAAAGCAAGTGGGTAGGATTAGTATTGAGTATGTTGGGTGAGTTATTTGGATTTAACTCGACTGTGGATTCCATCAAGTAGTTTCTCTAGAAATGGTTCAGAGGATCTAACAATAAACAACCATGAAGAGTGGGATCGCATCATTCTTCTGGTGGTGGGTTGTTGGAGCATGTGGGAGGCAAGGAATCTATCTTTTCACAAGGTTTCCCACTCTGAATCATCCTCGGTGCCATGAAATTGGTTCTGTGTGGTTGACCTTTCAAGCCTTATGAATCACTAGGATGAATCCCCCACCCTCAGAGAATTTATGGAAAGAATGAAACCCCGCGATTTGACCAGAACATTGTAGGTGGGTCACTCGGTGTGTTAAAACCCACTTGTCGTAGTCTATAATGGAACATTGATGGATCTTGTAGTTATGGGTGTATTCTTGGAGGTGGTGTGATCTTTGAATCCATGTGTTTAGTGAATCTTAACTTTAGATAATTCTATGGGGATGGAAACTCACTTAAGGAAAATATAGAGTACATACTCAATGGACTCAAACTCTACCACATGAAAAATTTTGTGGTGGATATAGTGGAAATGGAATCAAAGTTTATCTAGAACTCTCTTAATTGTCTAACTTCCACCCCTTGGGAAATCTCTTGACTAATTTAGAAATGTAAGGCCCTTATTTATAATGGTATGAATATTTATCATTCATGGAATGAAGAAAACTATGTGGAAGACTTTTTGGATTCAAAGACATCCCAGGAATCCCTGCTCATGGAGTTCTATAGCCTCGACTCTCTTCTCCTAGGTGGGGTGGTCATTATCATAGGTGAATTTATGGGTCTCCACTACTATAAGCCCCCATGATTATCTTGCATTTTCCTGTATGTTTATTTGATATAATAAAATATTATTTTTTGTGAGGTATAATTTCTTGTATACACAAATATAAATATTATATTATTTAATTTGGTCCATCAAACTAAGTTAGCATCTAGTCTATCAGACTAACTGTGTGTCTTTTCCATCAGTTTGTATAGTGTTCCATATATTAGAGTTAATGAAATTATATCCATCAAACTAACAATATTTTAGATCCATCGGACTGAACACAATTCAATTCATAGGACTAACAAATAATATTATAATCCATCAAACTATGAAATGTTTATAATCATAATATAGGAATTATTTATTTTTTCTGGAATTTATTACACCATTCTAATGGTTCTATAAAAATGACATGATATGGTGAAATTTTACTAAGATATCAAGTGAAGAACATATGAGGCCATTGAAATCAACTCTGAGATTTAATAAAAATATGACTATTAGAAGGAGGCCTATAAATAAAAGGGCATACAAGGATCTAGGAGTTGATGAATTTGAAACTCAACTGGTCTAATATTTTCCTCTTCTTGAACATCTCATTTTTATGCCTTTTAATTTTTCAAAGAGTTGTAATTCTAAAGAATCTATGTGAGAATTGTAAATTCTTTAGGAAATTGTTCTTTTGTATTAATTTGTTTGATCGTGTTTTAGAACGAGGGATGTCAGGTATTGGAAAATAGTTGATTCTAATTAGGATGATTGAGACATTCCATGGGATTGGGATAAAGATCTATTCCACTCATCGTATTGAGGGATTCTAGTGTTTTGAAATAAAGAGTTAATCTGATCATTATATCAAGGGATTTCCTGGTGTGGATAGACATACCTTTACAATTAGGTTGAAAACTGTGGATATCTTATTCTAGGATTTCTAAAATCCATAACTCTAAAGGATAAATGGTATAATTATGTTTATAATTATTGTAAGGTATTTTTACATTTTTATAATCTTTCATGTAAATTTTTTCAAAAAGTTTTATATTTTGTTATGGAATTTACATTAGAAAGTTTTTTTACTAATCTTTATAATATTTGTTATATTATAATGTCTATGAGACTAATTAAAAACATCGATTTATTAGAAAAATTTGAATCTTACATGTACACTTTGATCATTGGATTATTGTTGAATCTGCTCTTTTTAAAAAAAATAGGTTTTGGGTCTTGTGTTAGTTTTAAATTTTAAATGAAAATTCACCCCCCCCCCCCATGTTGCCATCGTAACCTATTATAATCCAATAGAGAGAGGGGTTATGGAAATCAATCGTGGATGGTTGGTGGTTGATGGTGTCATTAATAACAGAGGATGGTGTCAATGAAGATGGAATGGGTCGAAGGCTAGAGGATTTAAAGGATGGAGAATGGAATCTTCAATTGGTAGATGGTTGATGGCTTCAATGGATAATCAATGAAGACAGTCCATGGATGTAGTGGGATATATTGACATGTCCATATATGGTGGGAATAAATTTAGAAATTGTCTTGGTCTTGTGTGTTAATCGGATCACAAGATGCATGGAAGCGTGGTCCATGCTTGGGCTCGGTCTGGTTAGATCCAGGTGTAATCCCAGAAGAGGAAATTTAGAGTAATTATAAGAACATAAAAGGATAGTAATATTGGTATTGATGAAAGGGTATGGATTTAACCATTATTATCTGGCACCAAATAGTTATTCATGGGTCATTTTTTTCTAATCATCCTTTCTAGGTTGGGATCTTTGGTGAATTATAAAGTAGCATGTAATGTCCCCAACCTAGGTTCCACTAAACCAATGCCTCGAGCTAGGTCATCACATGAACTCAAGCACGCCTCCCTATATTCCAAAGTTTTATGACTATCAGTGAGGGTATAAAATTCATGTGGGGAGACTATATCCTCTTCTTCATAGTAAGCTATAGCAGAGAACATATAAAATTATGAAAACAAAATAAGTTACCCAATGAACATGTAGAAATAATCATCTCCCAAACTTGGTACAAACCACAACCAACAATAAATATGTCATTTCATGATATAGTTCCAAGTGGAAAAAAAAAAAATAAGGAAAAATAGTGGAATCCCCAAATTGGTCTTGACTCCATGTCTAAGATCCCATTTGTGCATATCCCGAACCCAACTCACTTTCCAAGAACGAGGCCTTTTCCCTTTTCCTAACCGGAAACCATGAAATCTTCTCAAGTACCCAATGGGGGCCTGAGTAGGGTGTGAGTACAACTCATTAGGCCACCACCAATGGTATATACAAAACATCTAGTCCAAAAAAATAGATCATGGATGTACAAAATAATTATGAGTAAATAAAATAAAGTTCAAGTATCCATTATTAATAAAGTTTTCCTGAATTAAATCCACAATTAAATCCAAATTCAATACTTGAACAACATAGTGATTAATTCAACCCTTTCATGTGTTTAATGTATTAGACATATTCATTAATAAAAATGACTATGAGAATAATTCAGGTCCCTATCTTATTAAAGAAACACATCACAACAACCACATTATCCTCATATTGAAGCCTTAGTCTAGGTGGAATTCAACCATTATGGGAATATAACTTTGTCCCCATACCTAACTGATGCATTGAGGGGTGGAGTTTAGATCTTTTGTCCAACTTGACGCATGGGATTAGAACCTCGTTTCTATACCCCACTCTACCAAGACATGCAAACATGCTTATTTATCAATTCACCACAAATAACCACATTACCACTAAGAATAGCTAATATCATTAGCAATATATCAAATAATAGAAACAAAATGGGAATTAGTATTATACCAAAATCCACTAATATATCTATCATTTATATCACACAACATTTTATCCCAATTCAAATTCCCCATTCCTATCTCACTAAGCATATTCAAAAATGAAACATGATTCTTTAACACATTCCCATTACTTCCATTTAACCCATTTACATTCCAACTAAACAATCCCTTAATGGTTATCCAAAACAATAAACATATACCCATAATTTTTTATTAATTATTAAATTAACCAATTAACACATTCTCTAAGGTCTCTATGTAATCGCAAGTGAATATAACACATTACATTTTTGTTAACCCCATTCAGGAGGGTCGGTGCACCCCATGGGTTTCCCTAAATTGATCATGTCATCCTCCATGAATCCAACAAGTATCAAGAGGGGATGAATGGTTATTCAGATTACCATTATATTAAGTATTTCAAATGACACCAAGAACACAAAAATGAAATAACAAGAACGTAACCCCACATCACAAATCTATATAAAAAAAGGGATATAACATATGGACCACCTAACTCCAATCTGTTGGAAAAATAACTCCTAATAAAAACCTTATATCCTAATTCAACAACCCTTTGAATCCTTAACCTAGATCTCACTGGAAAAAAAGTTTCTATAGCTCTAGTTGGAGATAATATAGTGATGCAAACCCTACACCAAAAAGAGATTCAAGGGAGGGATTAGACTTACCTGGAGCTTTCATCTGCAACTGACAGCACTATGAACATCCTAGAGATGAAAAATAATCAACCTAAGGAGATCTTGGGAGCTCTTATTCATCACTAGGGTTAAAAAGAGGAAATTAGGGGTGAGAATCGAGTGAGGGTTTAAAATCCTATAATGTAATTTTTGTAACTTTTCTCAACTTTAATGGGTCATATGGTTTACCCTCATGGTTTTAAAAACTATGCAAAAACCATGCGAAAGACACTACCCAATGCAGTTGGGTTTCATGGTTACCTTGGAAGCTCTACATGGTTTTAAAAATTTTCTCTAACTATGTGTTAATCCTCTATCCAAGGCTTCACAGTTACCTAGTAATTCTGCGCTGTTTTCATAACTGTGCGCCAACCATGCGCCTTGCCCAGATTGTCCTGTTTTCCTTTCTTCCATGTCCAGAACTCCTAGAACACCACTAAGGTCCCTCATACTCCTAATAAACCTATTATTAACCCAAAAGATAGATTGAAACCAAAATTTAAATAAGGACATTCCTCCACAATGTTCGGGATCTTATAACCTCCCCAACTTATGGTGTCTTGTCCTCAAGCCGCTCTTTTCGAGCGTTATTGAGTTTCTAAAGAATAGAGGCTGTGCCACTAGGCCCACAAATATGATTCTAACTACCAAGTTTTTTCTTGAACTACCCCATGTATCCATGAAATTCAAACCAAGGGCATATTGTTTCCCCAGAAGACTATCTCTCTATGACGCACAATACAAACTGGATTCTCCCCAAAGGATGCATCAACCTCAAGCTCAATATCTTCAACATCAATCACATGAGATAGATCCAGGTGATACATCCAGAGTTTTGAAACATGAATAACATCATGAAATCAGCTATACCATTGTGGAAGAGCCAATCAATAAGCCATGGGTATGATCCTCTCTATAATCTCAAATGGTCCCACATACATGGGTGAAAACATTCCATGTTTCTGGATTTGACAGTGACCCAACCTTAGAAACACCTGAAAGAACACATTTTCACCCACCATGAACTCTAAAGGTCAAAGATTTCAATATGTATATGGATCCTACCTTCTCTAAGCCATCATCATGTGCTTTTGAATCAACTGATCCTTTTAAAACATCTTCTACATGAGACTCGGTCCTAACAGCTGAGACTCCCTGGATTCTAACCAACACAATGAAGATCTACATGGTCTCCTGTATAGTGCCTCAAAACGATCCTTATGAATAATAGCTTTAAAATGGTTGTTGTAATCAAACTCATAAAGTGACAAGTTATTTTCTCACAAACCACTGAAATCAAGTACACAATCTCTCAGCATATCTTCTATTACTTGAATTGTATGCTCTGACTACCCATCCATCTACAGGTGATAGGCCATACTCAAAAACACATGAGTACCAAGAGCCTTCTGTAACCCCTTCCAGAAGTGTGATGTGAAATGCGGATCATGATCTAAAATTATGGTTTTTGGAACACCATGAATCCCCATTATCTATCAATCATATAACACACCCAACCAATCAACTGTGTAAGTCTCCTAGATCGGCAATAAATGGTCCACTTTAGTTATTCGATCCACAACCACCCATATGGAATCATTCTTCTCAAGAATCCATGGAGTACCCACTATGAGGTCGATCATTATATCATTCCACTTCCACTTTGGGATAGGCAATGACTGTAACAACCCACCTAGGTGTTGATGCTCAAACTTCACCTCTTGATAGGCAAGGCATCATTCAACAAAGCCTACAACCTCTTTCTTCATTTCCAGCAAACAATACTACCTATAAAGACAATAATAAATCTTAGTCAATCTAGGATAAAATGCACACTTTGATGTGTGGAACTCTTGTATAAACTCTTCTAACATAAACACTAGTACCAATACATGGCCATAGACATAAAAAATCCCATCATCACTAATATCCCAACTAGAAGGTGACTCCCCACCTTTAAGACTTTCCTTCATCGCTAGAAAATCAAGATCCACCAGCTGGATTTCCTTAACCAAGATCAAAAGTGAAGACTTAATTGTTATTGATGAATTATTCATTTTCCCATGCCCATATTACACTTCTAGGTGCATATCAGTGAATAATTCCATTATTATCAACTCAGAGATGGATTCCTGAACCACCTTATTTTTAGTATTTTGGATTAGATAATATGAAAAAAAAATTCCCATTTACTGGTGTATAAATAATCTATAAGTCAAAGGATTTTAGGTACTCGACCCACCTTCACATCTGAAGATTCGAATCCCATTGAGAGAAGATGTACTTGAGACTTTTATGATCAGTAAACATCGTGAATCACTCTCCCAACAATTAATGAATCTAACACTTCAAGTAAAAGGCCACAACATCTAGTTCAAGTTCTTGTTTAGGATAATTTATTTCATGAGGCCTCAACTTTCTTGACCCATAATATACAACCAGATCATCCTGCATTAACACTACCCTGATTCCAACACTAAATGCATCACAGAAAAAGATATTCCTCTTAACTGAATCGAGTAAGATCAAAATCGGTGTGGCAGTAAACTGCTTCTTCATATCTTGAAATGTGTTATCACAGGATCCGGACCACTCAAACTTAAATACCTTATTGGTTAAGAATTAGATTGGTGCAACTAAATGGTTTAAATCCCTAATGAACCTTCAGTAATAATCATCCAAACCAAGGAAACTTCGAACATCAGAAACATTCTTGGGATACTCCCAAGACACAACTGTCTGCACGTTCTCCAGATCTATCAATACACCTAACTTGGAAATGAGGTGACCCAAGAAGTGCCCCTTATCAATACAGAATATAAATTTTGACAGCTTGGTGTAAAAAATATTCTCTCTTAGTGTACTCAGTATGATTTCAATATTTTTGGCATGATTGTCTAGAATTATTGAGTACACCAAGATGTCATCGACAAGGAAAACCATGAAATGATTCATATATGGGTGAATAATCCAAGTCATTAATCCCATAAACATGGTTGGTGAAATGGTTAACCCAAATGGAATCACAAAAAACTCATACAACCCTTACATTATCTATAAATTTGTCTACTGTATGTTAGAAGGTCATACCTTCAACTGATGGTATCCCATTCTCAAATCAATCATGGAGAACACTAAGGCATGCCTTAATTGGTCAAACATGTCATCAATTCTGGGAAACGGGTATTGGTTCATAACCTTCATCTGATTCATCTTTCTATAGTCAAAGATAACCTCAATGATATGTCTTCCATCTTGGAAAACAGTACAGGATATGACATTCTATGATGGATAAATGCTATTTTGTCCAACTCATCCAGTTGAACCTTATTTTCCTAGTGTTCTTCTACTGCCATTTGATGTGGAATAATGGAATCTAGCTCCACACCTAGCTAAAACTCGATTGTAAACTCAACATATCTCTTAGGTGGTATCCTTGTGAAATCCTTAGGAAACACATCCTAAAATCGATGCACAATTAAAGGAAAGACTAGGTGTTCCCTTCCTATTTCATCTAGAACAAGGCAAGCCACATGGGCTGTGAGTTCTCCCAACCACTGGAAAACTGTCTCTATATGGCATGCTTGAACATCCCATTCAAAACGAAGGACATAATTTCTCAATTGAGATATGTAAATTTCACCCGACATTGGTAACAGTTGATGTGTCCTTGATGCAACACCAACCAATCCATACCAAACATCAGGTCAAAACCTAACATCTCCAGGAAAAAGAGGTTCCACCAAAAATGATATCCACCAACCTCTAAAGCACAACCCTTATAATGTCTGGTATTCTTAACCCGCACCACTGATGGAGTATCAATTGACAGAACACCACATTCACCTTCCATGGTTAACCCCGACACAACTATGAACTAATAGAAATAAAAGAATACATATCAGTTGTATCAAATGAAGCATCAAAGATCATAAAATCTATAAGAATTATACCTCAAATGGTATATGGTCCTACCTTTCCACCTTTAGTGTGGACTAAATTTCATAGAGATGACATGACCCTCTACTATAAGCTTTAACCTGAGTACCCTTTACTGCACTACCTTTCTAGTATGGATGATAACACCTTCGAGTTCTACATCTACCACCCCTATCGGTATGACCTGTGGACTTCCAACTACCTACTTGATATGGGGTAATGGTCCCCCTTCAAGTGCTCGACATCTACCTATCACCTCTATCATTTCATAACTATTATGGGTTCCAACCAAACCTCTGCACATGTCCAAACCTACCTCACACTCGTAACTAGACTGGTGGTTGGGGAAAATGGTCGTTCTTGTGCCCCAGCCTACCACACTAATAACAGAACAGCTAGAAACCACCCTAAGAGGTTGACCCCCTCTTCTAACTACTCTATGAACTTCCTCCCTGATGGATATTTCCAAAATGGTGCTTCCTACTCATGGAAGCCACACCACTTGCTCACCCAGTTGGAACCAAAAATTCACTACCCAAAGCTCCCTTCAGGTTCCCTTCTGAGTTAAGGGCATGATCCACTACCTGAGAGAACCTTTTCAAATAGAATATATTCTCCTAGGATCTAATCTCATGTCTCATACCATCTTGGAAACGTTTCACCATATCGTTTTCATCTCCTACCAACACTATGATGAAGCATTTCAAATCGGTTAAATGACTAGAATAATCCATCATCGACATTGTCTGTCAGATCAAACTCCTAAAATCCATAGCCTTCTCTAGCCTCAAGTTTATTGGGTAGAAGTGTTTGAGAAAATTCTTCTGTAAATATTTCCACATCATTCCTTTAGCCTGATCCATTTGAACCATGATGTCCCACCAACTCTTTTCCTGGCCTCTCAACATGTAGGATGCTGACATGACTCAATTACTATGGCCCACCCTCTCTGGTAATGTTTTGAGGGTGGTATAGCTAAAAGTCCCTGGTCAGCTCAAACACAATTGGTGCAACCCACCCTAGGTCCCTTTCCATCATCAACTTGAAACAATTAAATTTATCACAGAACCTCTCATACATATTATCTTGAACCACTAGGTCCTCTTTCTTCACTACTAGAGGAGGCATTCTTAGCAGCATCCTATTTTGGGCCAACTGACACACATATTCATGGTGGAATTTCTCTATAATGCCAAAAAAAAGATTTAGAACATAGACCATAAATATTCCAAAATATATAAGGATAATTTCATTGTTATCCATAAAAAAACCATTTTGTGTACACTTCCCAAAAGGGCCCAATCATACCTACAAAACTACCCATGAAAACCCTTACTAAATTTCATGGCTAACATGGGGTAAATAACTCACATGGTGACAAACCTTAAATCCTACATCATTTCAAAACTATTCTCATATCCCAACATACTTCAATAACATTTTAATTAACATACCACCATTTTTATAATAATTACTTAATTATTACTTAACATTTTTCTCCCCTTTTTACCCATTTGTATCACTTCATTATACACCATTTTCATCATTTTCAAGAAATCAAATTCATCCTAATCTCTACGTCCCACACACCCATCCCATGTTTGTTCCTATTATGATGCATTTCACTTATATACATAGGTTCCTAGAATGATTCATGAATGTAAAAACTCATTCCATTCTGACCATAATAAAAGTATCATAAAATTTTCACATCGCACAAAACGTGCATCACCCCATGGTAAAACATCATCAAATGTAACAACACACAATAAGAACAACAATTAACACTCTAGGTGACTTGGTTTTTCCCTCATTCATGGGATAGAAAATACAAATAATGAGCTCATTACTGACGAATGACACTTTTGTAACCACCTGTGTACCATTCCCAAATAGTAAATCACAGAAAAGATCTACAATGATACCACTTTGTAACATCCTTGACCTGGGTTCCACTAAATCGGTGCCCTGAGCCGAGTCATCATGTGACCTCAAGCATGACTCCCAATACGCCAGAGGTTGCTGAATAGCAGTGAGGGTATGAAATTCATTTGGGGATAGTATACCCTATTTTTCAGAGTAATCCATAGTATAAAACATATAAAATAATGGAAAAAACATAATATAATCAATGAGCATGCAGAAATAACCATCTTCCAAATTGGGTACAAACCATAACTAACAGTAAATATGTCTGGTCATGCTACATTTCCAAGTGGAAAACCCCAAAATAAATAGAAACAATTTAATCCCCAAAAAAATCCTAATACCATGTCTATGATCTCATTTGTGCACATCCAAAACTTGACTCACTTTCCAAGCATGATTCCATTTCCCTTTTCCTAACCTACAACCATGAAATATGCTCAGGTACCCAATGGAATCTTGAGAAAAGTGTGAGTACAACCCAGTAGGCCACCACTAATAGTGTCTACAAAATATCCAATCCAAATAAATAGAGAATTCAAGTAATAAATAATGATGGGTAAATATAATACAGTTCATGTATCCATTATTAAAAAAGTTTTTCCAAAGTTAATCTATCATTAAATCCAAATTAATTTCTTGAAAAACTTCATACTTAATTCCCAATTCTGTGTGTTTAATGGATTGTGAATATTAATCGATCACAATGCATAAGGTAGTAAGTCATTTCCCTATCTTATAAGGGAAATAAATCACAACAACCATATTATCCTTTCCTAGAAGCCTCAGTGCGGGTAGAATAAAACCGTTTGGGGGATAAAACGTAGTCCCCTTCCCTAACACATGCATTTAGTGGTTGAGTTTAGAGCCTCAGTCTAAATCAACCCATGTGCATAGAAACGCATTTATATACCCCAATCTACCAAGCCATGTGTATATTTTTATTTATCCATTCACCACAAATAACCACATTACCACAAAGTATAGCCAATATCATTAGAAATATCTCAAATAATAGAAAAAATTGGGAATGTGTATTATGACACAATCCATTTATACATCTATCATTTATATCACACAACCTTTTATCCCAATTCCCATTCCCCATGCATATCTCACTAAGAATATTCAAATATGAAACAAGATTATTTAACACATTATCATTGATCCCATTTAACCCATTTACATGCCAACCAAATAATCCCATAACTATTATCCACAACTAGAAACATATACCAATAATATTTTCTTAATCATTAAATTAACTAATTAACACATTCATCAAGGGATCTACATAATCACAATTCAATTTCAAACATTACATTTCTATTAACCCCATTTATGAGGGGCGGTTCACCCAATTGGTGGCCCTAAATCGGTCAAGTCATCCTCCATGAATCCCATGGGGATCCTGAGGGGGTTCAATTTGGAATTATTCACACATTATATCATATTTTTCAAATGAAACCAAGAACAAAACAATGGAAGAACAAGAACATAATCCCACATGCACAAATCTATGTTAAAACCATGGGATATAACTTGTAGATCACCTACCTCCAAAATGTTGATAAATAAACTCCTAATCAAAGCCTAAGATCCCAATTAAACAACCCCTTTAATCCTCTACCTAGATATCACAAAAAAAATATGTTTTTAGATCTTCAGATGGACATAAGAGAATGATGCAACCCTTAAACCCAAAAGAGATGCAATAGAGTGATTATACTTACCCAGAGCTTCAATCTCCACCCGATAGAACTCAAAATGACCTATTGATGGAGGATAATCACCATTTTAAGATCTTTGGATCTCTTATTTGTCAATAGGGTTCAAAATCAGAATTAAGGTGTGCAAATAGGGTGAGGGTTTAAAATCCCGTAATGGAATTTTTGTAATTTTTCACAACATTATGGGGTCGCACGGTTTACCTGTACGGTTTGAAAACCCATGTGAAAACTGTTTGTAAGAAACTTTCAAAGGAATTTGGGTCACATGGTCCCCTAGGAAGATCCATAAATTTTACAAACCATGCTAAAAACATGCATTATGCATCATTCCAAGGCTGCATGATTATCTATGAACTCTGCATAGCTTTCTTAATTGTGCGCCAATCATGCGCCTTGCACAGATTGGCCTGGTTTCCCATTCTTCAATGTACTAATCCCCCAAAACACCCTTAGGTCCCTCATACTCCCGAGAATCATCTCATTTACCCAAAAAAATATATTGAAACCAAAATTTAAATAAGGACATAACTCTATGACATTATGGATCTTACACAGTAGCTAGGGTGGGGTTGATATGTGTGTCTCTAGTATTTGGGCCTTCAGGTCTTGTATTGGGCCTTGTACCATTGGGCCTATGGGCTATGTAAGGTTCCCCCTTAACCAAGTTAAAAAGGGGATTATAAATAAAATAAATATATATAGGCCTTTGTTCTTTAGTAGTGAATAAACATCCATGGATAATATAAACATAGTAATCACATGGATAATGAAAAAATGAATTCTGAATTAAGGAAATGCATAATTTGGACATTCATGATCAAGGCCTATAAACAAAGATATCATGAATCTTATCATAGAATCCTATCACAAAAAAATCATTCTTAATAAATGGGTAGGTGTAAACCACATACCTATCTAATATTTAATGCCTAATGTTTTGTCTTATGAGACTTGTAGATGCATAAGGTGGATATTTATAACTATACCTCACCTATAAAATTCACATCGTATGATTTCCTCATATTTTTAATGATCAAAACAATTCATTCACAACATGCCTTATATGTCAATAATTATCCATTTTGAATCAAGAATACAAAACATCAATATTTCCCCAGTATATGAAATAACTTACTTAATAATATTTCTTTGACTAATACCATATATAGAAATGGTATATGGTTGAAATGTCAAAAAAGTATCCTAAATTATTTTTATTTCATCCATGAAATTAGAAATATGGACATTAAAAATATAAACAATTTCCAATGAATAATGGAGAGTGATAGAGAACTTGATCATAAAAAATTGAATGATCTCAAAATAAGGTATAATCCATTACCAATAAAGGATGATAAAAGATCATCGATTCACAATAAATGAAGGTTTGTAGTAAAACCAAGCCCTTAAAAAATAAATTTGAATCAATTCATTAAAATAACTTGTAACATTCTATAAGAATGAAGTTATAAACCTCTTTTTAAAGTTCTTTCATTCCAATAAGAAAAGAATACCCTTTTATTTTGATATCATTTTAAATAAAAATTTCAAAAATTGTTGAAAAATATTTTCTTTAAAATTAAACATTGAAACCTATAAAAGAAGATTAAAAGAAAATAATAGTCATCGATGTGGGAAAATTTATTCATGCATTGTATATTAAAATAAATATTATGTTCACACCTTTGTTAAAAAATCAATCATTCATAAAATAATAAGGATTTTCATTTTAAAAATGGATATAGGAAGTCAAACATGGGTAAAAAATAACATTAATAAATCTTCGGAGAATGGAAAAAAAGTCTTGAAAATGGTAACACAATGGACTAGATAAATCTATGAGAAGTAACCTAACAAGATCTCCATGTAATCTTAGGCACACCACCCCATATTCTGGAGGCTTCCAACTAGTATAAGGGGTCTAAGATGGTATTGTAGGGAGACTATACCCCATATATCAAAGTATCCAATAATAGGAGTAACAAAATAACCAAATCTCATCCACCATAATAAACTAAAAGAGTATGTAATAAATGTAGACCATACTAATAATAAACAAAATGCAGTAAAGGTATGAATAGTCAGACCAAAGATACTATAGTTGACCAGACACTGGTTTGGTCACATAAATATACCAGTATAAAAAGGAAAATAAAAACAAGGTTATATTACTACTCTGATCCATACCATATACTAATATCCTAAGATCATATAAACTATCCTACTCAACCAAGCTATCACAGGACTTACCCCAACATTTTCTTACAAAGAATATGCTAACACTGCTCAATTACCCATGTGTAATGTACTCCCAAGTATGGTGTGAATACAAAACTCAATAGGGTACCACCAACATGGTATCATACTAAAAAGTATATGTTATGATATGTTCTTGTTACATTCTCATCTGAAATAAATAAATAAATTGCCTAAGACAAAACAATAAATAAATAACCACCTCAATAACTATTTTGAATCAATGTTGGGGTGTCTTTGAGAACATATCAATAATCATGCCTCCTTCGATACATCACCTATCTATGGGAATAGATATATAACCTAGGCCTTTCCCAATAACCATCATCGGTCCTTGGGTCTATTATCCCATTTGAACAAACTTGCTTCGGCTTGTTCGAAGTGTATTTGGTCATGAGCATCACCTTAGGGGAACCTCTATCTCCTCACTGGGGATCTTATTCTCACACTGTCACGACCCGTCCTCGGGGCCCGTGTCGTGACTACCCCAAGACCGCCTTCCATAGGCCAGGGGATAGTGACTAGCACCAAGGCGTAAATCCCGGTAAAAAGGGAAGGAATTGCCTTTGTAAAGTAAAAAAACACCATAGAGCAAGCAAGCAGAATTAAACACTAAGTAAAAGTTGAGTACAACAGTAAGTGCGGAAAAGTAAAGGGGGCCGGAAATATAAGCCCAACTGTAAAGTACAACTGAAAGAAAAATCCACAGCGTCGAGCCGTCCTCTGGAAGTCCCACATGAATAGTGGGTACAGATAGCCTCCACAGCTCCTCGGACCAGCTGTCCGCTCTGAGTACACCCCGCCCAGTGGTCCACCTCCAGGTACCGTCCTGCTCCGCCAACCTCGACCACGATCAGCGATGTCCGTCATCTGCAACCAACACAACGTAGTGCGGGCATAGCCCGTGTAGGGGTGAGTATAAGCTACTTAGTAGGAACCTCGAGACCCCGGAAGGTCTCCTAGAATCCACAAAGGATAATCCACAAAGGAAAGATACAATCACGAATTAACATCCTACACTGCTTAGGTATATGCCCATACATATACCTAAGTCATCAATTATCGCTCGGATCCAACATCTGAGATCAAGTACAACCCAGTCCACACAGGAAAGAAAAATGTAAATCCACACAGGATAGCACAACACGATCCACAAAGGAAATCAAAATAGGGTTTTAGCTCACACAGGTATACTTCTTCGAATGACGATAGAGATGATAACTGATCCATCTAAGTCATCGGACCCACAAAGGATCGATAGGTACTAACCCCCGCAATGACCCACAAAGGATCTGACCCACAAAGGATCGATAGGTAAATAACCCCCGCAATGACCCACAAAGGATCTGACCCACACAGGATCGATAGATAACTAACCCCCGCAAAGACCCACACAGGATCGGACCCACACAGGATCTGTAGGGGCTGGCCCACACAAGATCGATGAGCGTTGTCCCACACAGGATCAGACCCACACAGGATCAGTAGCACTGACCCACAAAGGATCGCTGAGTTCTGTAGTCGTCGCCATCGAATCCACTGAGGATCACTGCACAGTCGTCGTCGTCACAGTAGTAGTCGCAGCCAGCTCTAGGGTTCCTGCACACAGCAAGCTCTTTCAGGAGGGTTCGCTCCACGAGCCGAGAGGTTGATACATCAACTGACACATAGTCCAAAGTTGATGTATCCAAAAGTTCTGTATCGTCAATAGAAACTCAATGTCACAGACGGCGCGTCAATCGGACGCCCGGTCTGAGAGTTATTGACTTTTTTGTCCCAGGGGCCCGGTTGGTTTTTAAGGAAAAACCAACCCGAACATACTCCACTTGCGTCCAAAACTTGTGTGGAGTATTCCAAAAGATCCGTCTCACTTAGAGTAATTCAACAAAGTCGACGGCACGTCAATCGGACGTCCGAAGATCAAGATATGAGCGTTTCCGCTCCGAGGGCCCGGTTGGTTTCGTGTACGAACCAACCCGGCCGAACCCAAAGTATTCCGAAACCTTGGGTGTGATATACCAAAACGACCATCTCGATCCAAGGATTGCATCGCCGTTGACAGAGCATCGTTCAGAGGCTCGTAGCTCAAGTTATGAGCAAAAGACCGAAAAGGTCCGAAAACGGGGGGTCTGGGCCCGAACCGACCCGGCCCAACCCCCCTGGGTCGGCCCGAACCGATTCGACCCGACCGGCACGGCCCGGCCCGGCCGGGGTGGCCCGGTCCGGCCTGGGGGTGACTGGGCTCGGCCGGCGCGGGCGCGGCCCGGCCGCCGGGGTCGGCTCGGCCGGTTACGGCCGAGTGGCGCGGGGGGCGAGCGGCCCCCGCGTGAGAACACCGCGGCCCCGCGTGGGGTCGCCCTTGGTCAGGGGACGCGGCAGGGCCGCGTCCCGTGTCTCACCGGACCCGCGCGGTCGCGGGTTTTTCGGCCACCGACGGCGACCCGCGCAGTCGGTGGAGTCCGCGGGCCACCGGAGTTGCTCCGGTGGTCCGATTTCATTTCTGTCTGCGTCGTAGCTCATCTCGGGTCCCATTGTTCACTGTAGAATCAAAAAATCTTCTCTACGGACCGTTTTGTTGTCTTCCGTGGTTCCGCACACCAAGAACAAAAGGGCGGTGGGTTTGGACTTGTTCATTGGTCCGTACCCACTGCGTTAGTGGTTTGAAACAACACCAAATTCCCAGCAATTGATAAACCTCGACCCGTAATAATAATCTGTGGACCAACTTGTTAATTGGTTGGTCCAAGTTCTTGCCTTAGAGGAAAACAAACATGGTATTAATATTTTCAAAATGACCCCTACCTCATAGCTGTGATCGGATGAGAGTTCTTCGCGGAATTGACCGTCGCGGAAGAAGAGGATCGTCGTGTCGCGGAAGGGCGTCGCGTCGTCGCGGAAGGGCGTCGCGTCGTCGATCTCCGATGATTAAAGAAAACACACAGATTTAATTATAACAATTAAATCCATGTTGATGTTATAATCCACAAAGAATTAAAAAGACCGCAATCCCCTACCTCAAGATGTCGATCGAAGATTGTCGCGGGGATGGATCATCACTGAAGAAGTGTCGGCGTCGTGTCGCGTCGATCTCCAGGGGTCTGGCGTTCTTCGTCGCCCTTCATCGAAGGCCGGTGTTCTTCGCGTTCCTCGCGTATTTCATGAAGGAGGATTAAGGACTTAAGGTTTCTGTCAAATCCTCTCAACGAACAATCCTCAAAAAGACAAGAATTGGTCTTATTTTATTAACATGCCAACAAAAGAAAAACAAACTAAGTAACGACCCATTAATTCATAGAATTAATTTCAACGAATAAACCGCCCAATTAATAGGAGCATTTAAGAGGTTAGAAAATGCGTCAGTTGACTTTCATTAAAATGGGTTTTTGCGGGAGCGTTACTTAGTGGAAAAGAAATGGTGGGGCTCGTGCGGGCCCCACCTCACAAATATCCTACCAAGAGGGTAGGATATTTTGAATTGCACCCTATCCACCTTAACTCAGCTTAAGCATCTTTAAGTGGCTTTTAAGTGACTTTAAGTGAAATAAAAAATAAAGTTGTCGCACCACTTTATTTTATTTCTTAACTTAACCCCAAAAATTTAAAAACCATACTCGAGCAAACGCAACTCCGGAAGAGGCGTTTCTAAGAAAATATCGGTGTTGTGATTCCATCGGTGCCCTCGGAATTTGATTCTGAGTACCGATTCAAAAGTTAGAAAAACCTGCTCGTTCGTTCACTGAACGTACCCGATCCAAACTTCGGAAAATTATTTCGGGCACACCGGGCCTTGGAATCAGGTGTCGTCAGAAACCGCGTTCTTGTAAAATTCCAAATAAAATTAAGAAAAAAAATTCCTTGAAATTTATGGGTCTTTAAATCACTCCCACCTCAGGGCTTTACATCCCCGTAAAGATACATCATAAACTAGGGAAAAAAATGTGGGTACTGATCACGCATTTGAGCCTCCCGCTCCAAAGTTTTCTCCTGGAGGTTCCCGTGCTGCCATCTGATGCGCACAAGAGGAATCGACCTCCCACACAGGACCCGCTCCTGTCGATCCTCGATCTCTTCTGGGACCTCCATAAAAGTCACCCCATCATCAACATCTAGCTCCCCATGGTCAATGATGTGCGTCGGGTCTTGCATGTATCTACTCAGCTGAGATACATGGAAGACATCGTGCACCCGGTGCAACTGATGTGGTAGAGCCAGGCGACAAGCCACCTCGCCAATCCTGCTGAGAACCTGGAATAGTCCGATGAAGCATGGAGACAACTTGACGCCTCGGCCAAATCTCTGTAATCCACGTCGAGGTGAGACACGCAAGAAGACGTGGTCGCCATCATCGAACTCTAGTGGCCTCTGTCTCCTGTCAGCATAAGACTTATGCCGGCTCTGAGCTGTCCTCATCCGCTCCTAGATGACCTTGACCATCTCTGTCGTGGCCCGGACCATCTCTGGTCCCACAAGTGCTGACTCCCCAGGGTCTGTCCAGCACAAAGGAGATCTGCAAGGTCTGTCGTACAACGCCTCGTATGGTGCTATCCTGATGGTGGAGTGGTAGCTGTTGTTGTATGAAAACTCCACCAAGGGTAGGTGGTCCTCCCAGCTGCGTCCAAAGTTGAGGACACATGCGCGGAGCATATCCTCGAGAGTCTGAATGGTCCTCTCTATCTGACCATCCGTCTGAGGGTGAAAGGCGGAGCTCAGATGTAGCTTCATCCCGAACGCCTCCTGCAGCCCCTTCCAAAGCCGGGAAGTAAAGCGAGCATCTCGATCGGAGACGATAGATGATGGCACACCATGAAGCCATACAATCTCCTGAACATAGAGACGTCCCAAGATCTCCACTGAGCCCTGCTCTCTGATGGGTATGAAGTGAGCCGACTTGGTGAGTCGGTCGACAATCACCTAGATGGAGTCGTGACCTCTGGAAGTGCATGGAAGTCCAGTCACGAAGTCCATAGATATCCCGTCCCACTTCCACTCCAGGACCTCCAAGGGCAATACCAAGCCTGCTGGTACCTGATGCTCTACCTTCACCTACTGGAAGGTGAGGCATCGAGAAACGAACTCTGCCACAGCCTTCTTCATGCCCGGCCACCAGTGCTGTCGTCTGAGGTCCTGGTACATCTTTGCCACTCCAGGATGTATCGCCAAAGGAGAAGTGTGAAACTCTCTCAGTACCTCCTCTCGTAAAGCGACTGGTATTAAGGTACGTCCTCTGAAAAGGATGTCATGCTCTTCTCTCAAGGAGAAGCCATCAGGTTCCTGTCCTGAGGATATCTGTGCATGCCGCGTCTCACAGTCATCGTCCCCACGTTGTGCCTCTCTGGCCCGCTGCATTAGTGGAGGGGTGACTGTGAGAGACTGAAGGAAGGTTTCTCCATCCCTATCCATGAAGGATATCTTCCAAGAAGCTATCTTCTATGTCACCTCCTCGAGTAGCTGAATGCCCGTCCTCCGGATGAGAGCATCGGATACCACGTTCCCCTTCCCAGAAGTATAGACAATCTCAAAGTCATAGTCCTGGAGGAACTCGATCCATCGCCGCTGTCTCAAGTTCAGGTCCTTCTGAGAGAAGATGCACCTGAGACTCTGATGGTCAGAAAAGACTGTAAAGCGCTTTCCCATCAGATAGTGTCGCCATGTCTTCAGAGCGAAGACCACTACTGCTAATTCCAGGTCATGGGTAGCGTAATTCTTCTCATGCGGCCTCAAATGACGTGATCCATAGGCGATCACTGCCCGCTCCTGCATCAGGACACATCCGAGTCTGGTCCCTGATGCATCGCAGTAGACTACATACCCTACTCCCTCCCCGGGCAACCTCAAGATAGTTGTGTTGGTCAATCTCTGTCTCAGCTCCTCGAAGCTCTACTGACATCTGTCTTACCACACAAAGGGGTTCCCTTTCTTCTTCAAAGCTGATAGTGGTTCCGCAACTCTGGAGTAGTCTGGCACAAATCTCCGATAGTATCCAGCTATCCCCAAGAAACTTCACACCTCCGTCACGCTCCTAGGTGGCTCCCAAGCTAGTACTACCTCGATCTTCGCAGGATCCACTGCAACTCCCGCCTCAGAGATGACGTGTCCCAAGAAGTGGACCTCACGTATCCAGAACTAACACTTCGAGAGCTTTCCATAAACCTGGTGCTCTCGGAGTGTGTCTAGTACAACCCATAAGTGGTAGGCGTGCTCCTCCTCAGTCGTCGAGTAAATAAAAATGTCGTCGATGAAGACCCTGACAAATCGATCGAGGTATGGCTGAAAGATCATGTTCATGAGGCCCATGAACACTGTGGGAGAATTGGTTATGTCGAAAGGCATAACCAAGAACTCATAGTGGCCATACTGACATCTGAAGTCCGTCTTCTGCACGTCCTCATCCCGAACTCTGAGTTGATGATAGCCTGACCTGAGGTCTATCTTCGAGAACCATCGTGCTCCCTTGAGCTGATTGAAGAGTTCATCAATCCTTGGTAGCGGATACTGGTTTCTCACCGTCACCTAGTTCAGGTGACGATATTCGACACAAAGTCTCAAGCTCCCGTCCTCCTTCTTGGCGAACAATATCGGGGAAGCCCAGGGTGAAACACTGGGTTGGATGAATCCCTTGCCCTGCAAGTCCTCCAACTGTACCTGTAGCTCTCGAAGCTCAGCGGGGGCTATCTGATACGCTGGAGTCGATATCGGGGCTATCCCGGGGTACAGGTCAATATAAAATTCTACCTCTCTGCAAGGAGGTAGCCCTGGAACGTCGTCGGGAAAGACGTCTGCATATTGATCCACCACTACAGGAAAACTAGGATTCTTCACGTCAACTGCTCCTAGGATGAGGCTAGACAACTGATGAGTGATGGGCGATCCTCTCCTCTGCGGAAGTCCATCCTGTGATGTGAAGGCTCCCTTCTCACCGGTGAAGGTGAACTAGCTCTCGTCGGTGCGTACACATCACACC
Organism: Viscum album; assembly: GCA_963277665.1. Classification (NCBI taxonomy): domain Eukaryota; kingdom Viridiplantae; phylum Streptophyta; class Magnoliopsida; order Santalales; family Viscaceae; genus Viscum; species Viscum album. The sequence continues at coordinate 1,425,902,984 of OY728151.1, forward strand.
TTGCGCCTAATATAGTCAATCTGTGCTTAGACTGTAGATAACCAATCCTTGCCCAGGATGACGTCGTAAGGCCTCGACGCCGCTACAAGAAGATCCTAGCCGAAGCTCTCGCCTCCTAGAGTGAGCTCACACTACCGGCACTAGTGTATAATCGTCGAGTCTTCTCCCGTAGGAGTCTCTAGCCGTAAGGATCGAGCCAGTGGCTCTGTCGGAATCTCTGAGCTCCGAACAAGGGAAGCGGCTATGAAAGAGTGACTCTCTCCCATGTCTATAATAATTGCAGCAAGGGTGGAATAGACACAGATCGTACCTCGAATCATCTCGGGCGCGCCATGGTCGTAGGCCTCCACTTCCCGGAGCTGTGCCTGTCTCTACCCGCTAGCTCCCTGTGGCCGGGGTGGACCTCCTGGTGGTGGTGGTGGTAGAGCCTCAAAGCGTCGCCCACCACCTGCTGCTCGGCCGGCTCCTCTGCCTCGTCCACCTCCTCCCTGCGGACCGCCACGGTCGACCCTCTGCCTCTGCCTAGGTGGCCTCTCAACTGTCTGCTGCTCCATGGCACGGTGGGTCGGGCAGTCACGAGCCATGTGGCCCTGCCCGCGGCATGTGTAGTACTGTCTGACTCTCGAATGACTGGCTCCACACTGTGTGCCCTGCACTGCTAAGCCAGTGTCCTGAGGTCGTCTGCATGAGGGTCTAGTCTGCCTAGACCCATGCGTCATCCGTCAGCTGCCTGCTGTGGAAGACTCTGCTACCTGCTGCCCTACGGTAGGTCTCGCTACTGATGAAGGCTCAGCAAGGAAGCTCTCGATCAAAAGGGCTCTCTCCAGTACTCCTACCTGAGTCAAAATGCTAAGGGAGATCCACGATGCCCTGATCTCATGTCTCAATACCTGCTCAAAGGTCCAGGCCCAGAAGAATGGGTCCCGTACCATGTCGGTCAAGTAGCACGAGTGATCGGTAAATCTCGCCGAGTACTGGGCGACTGTCAAGCTGCCCTGCCGCAGCTGAAGAAGCTCCTGGATGCGCACCGCACTGAGGGTGGCCGGGACGAACTCTGAGCGGAGGAGGCCCTCAAAGTCTATCTAGAGGAGAGATGCCTCATCATTCACCTGGAGCATCAAGCTCCACCATCGGCCCGCTGTTGCGTGCAGTAGGCTCGCTGCGAGGATCACCATGAGGTCTGCTGGTGTCCTCACTAGCCTGAAAACTCAAACAACTGCCTCTAGCCAGTCCTCGTCTACCTGGGGGTCCGTCTCCCCGCGGAACCTGGGCGATCGCTGGCGCTGGAACTCATGCAGTGCACTAAGGTGACGTGCATCGTCAATGGTTGGGGCTGGAATCATCGGTGGCTCGGCGGGTAGAGGTACCACCGGTGCCTCAGCTGTCAAAGGGCCCTGTATCAAGGCCTCGTCGCTCAGAGGGCCGTTGTCACATACAACTCTCTGAACCCTAGCTGGCTACCATCGTGGGGCCATCCTGAAAAGAAACAGGTGTGCCACGGTCAGAACAGTATACCTGGTGAGCTGACATAAAGTAATCACAAAGAAAACTTGAAACACACATGCAACCAATGTTTTCGTGCATTAAGTCAGAAATCAGAAGTCAGGGTCCTGGTGTACGGATATGTCGGCCGCCACACCAACACTAGGCTCCCTGGACTGATAACCACACTCAATATGCTGAACACTATTACTTCACATAGAAGAAAGATCAGAGTCTGCAGTAGAACCTAACTCCTCTGATACCAATTTGTCATGACCCATCCTTGGGGCCCGTGTCGTGACAACCCCAAGCCCGCCTTCCATAGGCCAGGGGCTGGAGACTAGAACCAAGGCTTAAATCCCAGTAAAAAGGGATGGCATTGCCTTTGTAAAGTAAACAAACACCACAGAGCAAGCACGCAGAAGTAAACACTAAGTAAAAGCTGAGTACAACAGTAAGTGTGGAAAAGTAAAGGGGGGCTGGAAATACAAGCCCAACTGTAAAGTACAACTGAAAGGGAAAAAATAGCAACTGAAAGAAAAAGTCACAGCGTCGAGCCGTCCTATAGAACTCCCACCTAAACGGTGGGTACAGATAGCCTCCACAGCTCCTCGGACCAGTCGTCCGCTCCGAGTACACCCAGCCCAGTGGTCCTCCTCCAGGTACAGTCCTGCTCCGCCAACCTCAACCACGATCAGCGTTGTCCGTCGTCTGCAACCAACACAACGTAGTGCTGGCATAGCCCATGCAGGGGTGAGTATAAGCTACTCAGTAGGGACCCCGAGACCCCCGAAGGTCTCCCAGAATCCACAAAGGATAATCCACAAAGGAAAGATACAATCACGAAGTAACATCCGACATTGCTTAGGTATATGCCCATACATATACCTAAGTCATCAATTCTCACTCGGATCCAACATCCGAGCTCAAGTACAACCCAGTCCACACAGGAATGAAAAACGTAAATCCACATAGGATAGCACAACACAATCCAGAAAGGAAAGAAAAACAGGGTTTCAGCTCACACAGATATACTTCTTCGAATGAAGATAGAGATGATCACTGATCCATCTAAGTCGTCGGACCCACAAAGGATCGATAGGTACTAACCCCCGCAATGACCCACAAAGAATCTGACCCAAAAAGGATCGATAGGTAACTAACCCCCGCAATGACCCACAAAGGATCTGACCCACACAGGATCGATAGGTAACTAACCCCTCAAAGACCCACACAGGATCAGACCCACACAGGATATGTAGGCGCTGGCCCGCACAGGACCGCTGAGCGCTGACCCATACAGGATCAGACCCACACAGGATCGGTAGCACTAACCCACAAAGGATTGCTGAGTGCTGTAGTCATCGTCGTTGAATCCACTGAGGATCTCTGCACAGCCGTCATCGTCACAGTAGCAGTCGCAGCCAGCTCTAGGGTTCCCGCAGACAACAAGCTCGTTCGGGAGGGTCCGCTCCATGAGCCGAGAGGCTGATACATCAACTGACACATAGTCCAGATTTGATGTATCCAAAAGTTCCGTATCGTCAACAGGAACTCAACGTCGAAGACGGCGCGTCAATCGGACGCCCGGTCTGAGAGTTATTGGCATTTTCGTCCCAGGGGCCCGGTTGGTTTTTAAGGAAAAACCAACCCGACCGTACTCCACCTGCATCCAAACATCGGGCGGAGTATTCCAAAATATCCATATCACTTATAATAATTCAATAAAGTCGACGGCACATCAATCGGACTTCTGAAGCTCAAGATATGATCGTTTCTGCTCCGAGGGCCCGGTTGGTTTTGTGTACGAACCAACCCGGACGAACCCAAAGTATTCCGAAACCTTGGGTGTGATATACCAAAACGACCATCTCGATCAAAGGATCGCATCGCCACTGACGACGCGTCGTTCGGAGGCCCGTAGCTCATGTTATGAGAAAAATACCAAAAAGGTCCGGAAACGGGGGGTATGGGCCCGGACCGACCCAGCCCAACCCCCCTGGGTCGGCCCGACCCGGGTCCGGGTCCGACTCGGCCGGCGCGGCCCGGCCTGGCCGGGGTGGCCCGGCCCAGCCTGGGTGCGACCCGGCCCGGCAGGCGCGGGCGCGGCCCGGCCGCCGGGGTCGGCTCGGCCGGTTATGACCGAGCTGTGCGGGGGGTGAGCTGCCCCCGTGTGAGAACACTGTGGCCCCGCATGGGGCTGCCCTTGGTCAGCGAACACGGTGGGGCCGCGTCCCGTATCTCGCCGGACCCACGCGGTCGCGGTTCTGTCGGCCGCCGGCGACCCGCGCCGTCGGTGGAGTCCGCGGGCCACCGGAGTTGCTCCTCTGGTCCGATTTCATTTCCGTCTGCACCGTAGCTCATCCTGGGTCCCGTTCTTCACTGCGGAATCAAAAAATCATCTATGCGGCCCATTTTGTCATTGTCCGCCGTTCCGCACACCAAGAACAAAAGAGCGGTGGGTTCGGACTTGTTTGTTGGTCCGTACCCACCGTGTTAGTGGTTTGAAACAACACCAAATTCCCAGCAATTGATAAACCTCAACCCGCAATAATAATCCGCGGACCAACATATTAATTGGTTGGTCCGCGTTCTTTCCTTGCAGGAAAACAAACATGGTATTAATATTTTCAAGACGACCATTACCTCGTAGCTGTCGTCGGACGAGAGTTCTTCGCGGAATTGACCGTCGCGGAAGAAGAGGATTGTCGCGTCGCGGAAGGGAGTCATGTCGTCGCGGAAGGGTGTCGCGTCGTTGATCTCTGAGGTTTAAAGAAAACACACGGATTTAATTATAACAATTAAATCCATGTTGATGTTATAATCCACAAAGAATTAAAAAGACCGCAATCCCCTACCTCAAGATGTCGATCGAAGATTGTCGCGGGGATGGATCGTCACGGAAGAAGCGTCGGCGGTGCGTCGCGTCGATCTACGGGGGTCTGGCGTTCTTCGTCGCCCTTCGTCGGAGGCCGGCGTTCTTCGTGTTCTTCGCGTTCTTCGCGTTCTTCGCGAAGGAGGATAAAGGACTTAAGGTTTCTGTCAAATCCTCTCAACGAACAATCCTCAAGAAGACAAGCATTGGTCTTATTTTATTAACATGTCAACAAAAGAAAAAAAACTAAGTAATGACCCATTAATTCATAGAATTAATTTCAACGAATAAACCGCCCAATTAATAGGAGCGTTTAAGAGGTTAGAAAATGCGTCAGTTGAATTTCATTAAAATGGGTTTTCACGGGTGCGTTACTTAGTGGAAAAGAAACGGTGGGGCTCATGTGGGCCCCACCTCACAAATATCATACCAAGAGGGTAGGATATTTTGAATTGCACCCTATCCGCCTTAACTCAGCTTAAGCAGCTTTAAGTGACTTTTAAGTGGCTTTAAGTGAAATAAAAAATAAATTTGTCGCACCACTTTATTTTATTTCTCAACATAACCCCAAAAATTTAAAAACCATACTCGAGAAAACGCAACTCCGGAAGAGGCGTTTCTAAGAAAATATCGGCGCTTCGATTCCATCGGTGCCCTCGGAATTTGATTCCGAGCACCAGTTCAAAAGTTAGAAAAACCCGCTCGTTCGTTCACTGAATGTACCCGAGACAAACTTTGGAAAATGATTCCGGGCACACCGGGCCTCGAAATCAGGTGTCGTCCGAAACCGCGTTCTTGTAAAATTCCAAAGAAAATTAAGAAGAAAAAAATTCCTTGAAATTTACGGGTCTTTACACACACATCTAGCTATGAGTATCAAATCCTAAGGTATCACCTAGAATCCCTCATCCTCGATCCCTCGGGCTGAACCCCAGAGTAATACTTGTCCATTCTCATTGTTAGGGTGAAATCGAATTCCTATGAGGGTGATTACTTAGGAATTCTATACATTAAGGCATGATTGATTCCTAGGTGACCCTAGAAATCATAAGAAATAACCTATATATATCACATGGTCAATATCATGGGCATCAAATATCTCACAGCTCCTCATTCAATTCATCTTATGTTTTTTCACCTAATCTGAGGGGGTATCCTAGGAATAAAACCAGGGGATCCAACAATCACCCTAAGGATGTACAATATCTATGATTAGGGATATATTCCCACCCAACATCTCATACCAATATTTGAATCAATGGAATCATGGGCATTCGTAATGGTCACTGGTATCTCTATTCCAATCCCAACACCTATTATTCACAATTGTATTAGAAGATCAAAGGAATCCCTCTCATCCTGGGTATTCTTGTATATGTGACCACTCATTCTTTGATGTTGGATCCAAGGTACCACCTATAGGCATCCACTCTCACATCAACCAAGTCATTGGATACTAATTGATCTAGGATTCCACCCTCTATGTGTTTTGATACTGGATCCCAAATATACTTGGTATCCTAGTGTATTATCCATATCATTGATTGATTCTTGGGCATTTAAGAAATCACATTTTTCAGGCCAAATAGATTATTCCCTGGTTTCCTAGGAAATCACATGTCATAACTAAAAAAATTAAATTTAGTCTATTTAGGGTTAGTCAAATTTTCATTTCCATCTCTGTCATCACATCCTCAATGATATTTTATGTTAGTTTGGGTTCTAGGTGACACTCACAACCATCACTACCCATGGACATTCACCCCCAACCAAGGTCGGTCTATTAATGGGGCACCAACACGATTCCCCTTCACCACTATACATTTAAGACACCCTCATGTGGGTAATCAATCTCAACTAAGGTTTTCGGTCAACACTTGATTCTTTAACGATACTACATCTTTCGATTTCATCATCATGGTAGAAAGGCCTCACCATCCCCATAGGATACATCACTGGGAAATTGTAAAATTGAGGGTTCATGACCCATCTTTTTCATAAAGGTCGCACTAGATTAGTCCTCTCACCAAAACCATCACCCATACCATATTTTATAACCACTTGGTATAAGCATGTCTCAATTCAAGTTCTCAACCTTTAGCAATTGAGGAAAACAAGGTAGTACCAATGTCAATCAGGGCCTTATCACTTTATTCATTTGAATCGAGGAATCACGTTTTAAAATGAATAATTAAATAAAACACATCTAAACCCAAATTGGAATTAACACACACCCCATGAATCATAAAAAAAATTGATTCCATAGGTAAATTATGTATACACCCAAACTCAAACCAATTTTGAATCCTTGAGACTCTTGCCTAGGCTCATCACATGATCAACCTGTAACACCCGAGACTTTTATGTTATATAAATCATCAAAGGAATCTTTTTCTACACAACACTTTCTTGGCTTGCTTTACACGCAATCGCGACCTTCCTCGATAGCTTGCGTCGTACGCAATACCGAGTTTCACTAAACAACAATATGCTATTAAAACTAGCCGTTATGAATAGTAATAACCACTTTTTGAAATTTTATAAATTTTATTTTTCAAAATGGACTTCATTTTTGGACTCAGAATATCGAAATTAGCCTAGGGTGAAATTTTGGTATTTTTCTGAAAACTTTCAATTTTTGATGAATAGTGAAACCACTAAGTGGTAGGTTAAAAACTGAATTTTGCATAAAACTTAATTTTACCGCTTCTGTGAATGGAATTTTGAAAATTCGAGAGACACGGTCAATATCAAGGACTAAAATGTGGTTCAATGAGATGAAAATAATTTTTTGGTGAATAGTAACTTTTTACGATTTTTTACCGCGGTTAATAGTAAATAGGGTAACTAAGGGTAAATATGATATTAATATTACCCTAACACATGTACTAATTCTATTGGACAAGTTTAATTCGACCAAAAACAAACTTAGGAATAAAATATGACCATTTAGGCCCACTTGGATTATATTAGGACATTTATTATTAATTTATTTAAAGAAGGGTTAAAATAGTTAAAATCAATGTTTAATAAGTAAATCATTTTTAATATGGGGTTATACATAAGATAAATTCGACTATAAATATTCATTAGAAAGCCAAAAAGATTTCCTACATAAGGGTATTTTATTTGTAATTTTTAGACATTAAATAATTTAATTTATTTATGACACAATGATGATGCAGTAATTATCTTATTAATGAAATATTGACATAATTGATGTTATAAACACCAAAATAAATGTAATTTGAGACATTTTATGAATTCCACTAATTTTCTAGGTTACTATGATATATTAATGTTGATTTAATCAACTTGGTTCGAACATATAATTCTGTTATGACTTTCACAAAAATCATATATCAAATAGTGTCAAAATTGACACAAAATAGTTTTTAAATCAAATATTATATTATTAATTGTTATTTTATTCCTAAAAATCTAAGGTTCGGCCAAATGACTTAGATAAGGATATATATATTAATAATAAACAATTTGGGGTTCGTTTGGCATGTTATAGTATGTGTATTAACCATATAGTGAAAGAAAACAAAAAGACACGGTAAAAGTTAAATTAATTAACTTAGAGTTAAATCTAATTGATAAGGTTAAAATAATACCCTAAACATGTCTAAATCTTATTGGTTTATAGTATTTCGACCCATCCCCACTTTAGCTTCGAAATAAGACCCTTTGGAACCATTATAAACCGATTTTGACTTTAATATAAAATAATATTTTGAGATATTCCTAAGGTGCCCCTCTCCTCCCTTATAAAAGGGCACCTCCTCCCCCTCCTCCTCACACCAAATTGAGCACTCAAGCTCGGCCATCCCCTGCCATTTTCTCCTCTCCACTTCCCTAGAATAATCATAGAGGTCCTGGTCTTCTCCAAAGACCAATCTTAGTTCCTTAAGTGGAGGATTCAAAGAGGCGTTCCAAAGAAGAGGAGCTTCGGACACGAACAAAGCAATTCGGACCTAAGGTAAGGGAAATATCACAATCTCATTTTTATCCGAGATTGTTTATTCGTAAGTATTTACTGGGGTGTATTTTATCATCCACATCCATGTTCCCTCAATATTTAATATTGTTTCCATCCACTTGCAATAGTTTAAATCCAATTTTACCCTTAGGTGAGTTTTTAGTAAAGAATATGAAAGGAATCTTTTGTCGTTTTTCCGTACGAGGTACTTTTTGACTTTTCCGACAAAAGTACGAAGAATGTTTTTTTTAACTTATACGGCATGAATGGATTTTTAAAACATTATTTCCAAGAAGCTTCCTTTACAAGGTATCAATTTTATTTTTAATCAACTTCTTTTATTTTAAAGTCGTATGACATGTTATGAAAGGAAAAATGTTTTTGTAGTAGAAAGGATATTTTCCTCAAGAATGGAGTTCAAGTATTTTATCAAAATTATTTTCCATCTAAGATAATAAAAGGGTTCTATTTTTATCCCTATTATTACATGGATTTGATTATGTTGTGATGGAATTATGTTTATGAATTCTTTTATCTTATATGAATTGATTTATGATGTCATGATGTTTCAAGAATCCCATTTTTGTTACATGTGTTATGCGATGATGTATGTTTTATGATTATGTGGCACACATAAGAAAGGATTCATTATAAGATGGGTGGGACCTATATCTCCCTCCAATGCATTGGGTAAAGATTTTATATCTCTTGAGATAGACATGGCTGGAACGGAAGGTTATTTCGGTTCAGTGATACAGGACTGAAACGAGGAGTGAACTCGGTTCAGAAAGGGACTTTGTCCACTAAGATAGTCTTGGCAATGAGTCATGACTAACAAGAAATGATTTTCCATGATTATGTGTGCATGCCACAAAGTTTCAAGTTTTATGGGGATCTCATCTTCACTTCTATGATTTATTCCATGTTAAGATATTATGATCTCTTTTACAGGTTTTGATTTTCAAAAAGATATGATATGATTTTTATTTCCTTTATTTGCCCTTGCTGAGCATTTGAGCTCACCCTTTTATGTTTTCTTTTCCCCAGGTCAGGAAGATGGATATTAAGTAGAATATTCTAAAAGGGACCCTAGATATGATGAAATAAATGGGAGACACTGTAGAAGATTTATGGACCAGTTGTTTATGTTTCCCAGTTTCTAAAGACACTATACCTATACGGTCCTTTGTGGTTTTATCATATGTTGTAATAAGTGTGCTTCAATTTTTGAAGTATTAAAAATGTATGTAAAGTATGGGTCGTTATAGTTGGTATCAGAGGAAAGGTATAGTCAACCTTTGGAAACTAGGATGTGAAAGCCTTAGTAAGAACCCTAAGAATAAGTCTAAGCATAGAACACAATCTTAGAAATGGCCATGAATAACCTAGGATAAGACCATAAGCATGAAATTTTTTTTTCTTGAATTATGTGGTTTCCTATTATAATTAGTGTTGCTCACACTATTCTTCTTGGTTTTAGTCAATGGCTGGAACCCGAAGGAACCGTGTTAATGCGGAATGCGATGGGCAATGCAATGATTGTCCCCCTGAGCAACCAAACGATATGGGAGCTGGAATGCAAAATCTTGTAGCCATGCTCACACAACTTTCTCAAGCTATGAATCATGCAGGATTTCCAAACGAGCAAAGGAGGGAGCAACATTCTGTTGAATCCTTCATGAGGCAGCGTCCACCTTCTTTCAGCGGGTCTACTGATCCATTAGTTGCTGAACAATGGATTAGTACTACTGAAAAGATATTTTCAGTTCTTCAATGTTCTGAGCATGATAAAGTCATCCTAGCAGTGTATCGTTTGGAAGGAGATGCGGATCAATGGTGGAATCTTGTTAAGAATACGAGGCAAAGGGATGAAATTGAGTCTATGGAATGGGACGAGTTCAAGAACTTATTTTTCAATAAGTACTTCCCTCGTATTCTCCGAACAAAGATGGAGAAAGAGTTCCTTGAACTGAAGCAAAGGGATGATGAATCTGTTAGTACCTATGAAGCAAATTTTACAAGACTTGCAAGGTACGCTTCTGGTATTATTATCCAACCTGAGAGTAAGATCGATCGATTCTTTAGTGGCTTAAAACCAAGTCTTCGAAGGGCGTTAGCCATAAGGGACTTCAATAGCTACGAGGAAATCGTTCGATGTGCTCTCAAAGTCGAGATGGAGATTGGAGTAACCCATCAGTCACATGGGTTTGATAAGAAGAGGAAGATGGAATTCAAAGAAAAATCTAAAGAGCACATGGAAAAGAAGATGAACTTTCCCTTATGCTCAAAGTGTGGAAAGAAACATGGAGGGAGTTGTCTTAAAGGGACAAGTAAATGTTTTAAATGTGGAAAGGAAGGTCATCGGGCATTTGAATGCCGTGATAATGGGAAGAAGATGTATAATGATGCAAACAAAGGAAGGGATACATAGAATTAACCTACTACACTTTAATGTTTCAAGTGCAAGGAGATGGGGCATTATGCCAATCAATGCCCAAATCCAAGGGTTGATGATGATGGTCGACGTCAACAAACTCTTAAGGCTAAAGACAAAGGAAAGTCACATGCAATTTCTATCAGCGATGTGGAGTACGATAACGATGTGGTGAAAGGTACACTTACCATCCACTCTAAAGTAGCAAATGTTTTATTTGATTCTGGATCCACCCACTCTTTTATTTCTGAAAAATTTTCTAAGGGTATCACCGTATTACCTCAACAATTAGATGTTGAGTTAGCTGTGACAACACCTAATGGCACATCAATCGCATCAGAAGTTTATAATTCTTCTCCGATCGAAGTTTGTGGGAAAGTGCTTCCTGCAAATCTTGTGATCCTTCCTTTAGTGGAATTTGATGTGATTCTTGGCATGGATTGGCTTTCTCTACATGGAGCTCATATCAATTGCCCAAGAAGGGAAGTCACATTTCATATTCCAGATCAATCTACGATCGTCTATCAATGCAAGGATGAACATAACCTTCCAGTGGAAATTTCTTCCATCTTATGGGTATTGATTCCACTAAATGAAGGTAATTTATCTCAAATGGTTGGTGAGAAACTCACGATTAAGAATATGCCCATTGTACGGGAGTTTGATGATGTCTTTCCGGAGGAATTACCAGGTCTTCCACCAAATCGTGAAGTTGAGTTTTCAATAGAACTCGTACCGGGTGCTTTGCCTATTTCAAAGACACCTTATAGAATGGCCCCAATTGAGTTGCAGGAATTGAAGAAGCAACTCCAAGAGAATCTTGATAAGGGATTCATACGCCCTAGTGCGTCACCTTGGAGAGCACCTGTTCTATTTGTTAAGAAGAAAGATGGATCAATGAGACTCTGCATTGATTATCGAGAACTTAACAAGATCACTATCAAGAACAAATATCCTCTCCCACGCATTGATGACTTATTTGACCAACTACGCGGAGCTCAATACTTTTCCAAGATTGATCTTCATTCAGGGTATCATCAATTAAGGGTCAAAAGGGAGGATATACCAAAGACGGCTTTCCGTACAAGGTATGGACACTATGAATTTATAGTGATGCCATTTGGTCTTACTAATTCCCATGCTATCTTCATGGATCTAATGAATAGAGTCTTTAGAGACTATCTTGATCAATTTGTGGTAGTCTTTATAGACGATATTCTTGTCTATTCAAAGAGCAAGGAAGAGCATGAATATCACTTGAGAATTATATTGAAGACCCTGAGAAAGGAGAAGCTTTATGCCAAATTTACCAAGTGTGAATTTTGGCTTCAAAAAGTTGCATTTTTGGGTCACATAATCCCAAAAGAGGGGATATCTGTGGATCCAGCAAAAACAGAGGTTATCGAAAGATGGTCGAGACCAACAACAGTAACTGAGATCCGAAGTTTTCTTGGTTTGGCTGGATATTATCGACGTTTTGTAAAAGATTTTTCACGATTATCTAATCCACTCACCAAGTTGACTCGGAAAGGAGTTAAGTTTGTCTGGACAGAGGAATGTGAAGAGAATTTCAAGGAGTTGAAAAGAAGGTTATCCAGTGCACCTGTGCTCACACTGCCTTGTAGTGGAGAAAGGTTTGTGATCTACAGTGATGCATCCAAGAAGGGATTGGGGTGTGTTCTTATGCAAAATGATATGGTGATAGCTTATGCCTCACGACAGTTGAAAATCCATGAGCAAAATTACCCAACACATGATTTGGAGTTGGTTGCGGTAATCTTTGCATTAAAGATTTGGAGGCATTACCTTTATGGTGAAAGGTGTGATATTTATACTGATCATAAAAGTTTAAAGTATATTTTCACACAAAAGGAGTTGAATATGCGTCAAAGAAGATGGTTGGAGCTGATTAAGGATTATGACTGCTCAATCCATTACCACCCTGGGAAAGCAAACAAGGTGGCAGATGCATTAAGTCGACAAGACCATGCTAGTTTATCCATGATGAGGATCACAAAAGATCCAATATTTATGGATTTACAAAGGATGGATCTTGGAATTATAATGGAAGGGGAAAAATCTTATCTTTCTCAAATGAATGTTCAACCATCTATACATGTGAAGATTAAAGAGGCACGGAAACAAGATGCCGAGTTACAAAAGAAGGTGAGAAATGTTCCTGAATTCAACCTTGATTGTGATGGGATAATAAAGTTCAGGAATCGGGTTTGTGTTCCTCCCATCCCCGAATTAAAGAAGGAGCTGCTGGATGAGGCTCATAGTTCTTCATTCTCTATTCATCCTGGAAGCACGAAGATGTATAGGGACCTGAAAGAGTACTTCTGGTGGGATGGCATGAAAAGAGATGTTGGTGAATATGTCTCTCGATGCTTGGTTTGTCAACAAGTTAAAGCTGAGAGACAAAAGTCTAAGGGGATGTTACAACCATTACCCATACCCGAATGGAAATGGGAAAACATCACTATGGACTTTGTCACAGGACTTCCTAAAACATCCAAAGGCAATAATGCTATCTGGGTCATAGTTGATCGTCTTACAAAGTCTGCACACTTCATTGCTATTAGAGAGGATTTCTCTCTAGATCAGCTTGCCAGGATATATGTAAAGGAAGTGGTAAGATTGCATGGAGTACCACTTTCTATTATATCTGATCGGGATCCGAGATTTACCTCGAAGTTCTGGCGAAGTCTTCAGCATACTCTGGATACAGAGTTGAGTTTCAGCACTGCTTATCATCCCCAGACAGACGGTCAGTCTGAGAGAACAATTCAAACCCTAGAAGATATGTTGAGAGCTTGCTCTATGGATTTCAAAGGAGGTTGGGATCAACACCTACCTTTGGTAGAATTTTCTTATAATAATAGCTTTCACTCCAGTATTCAGATGGCTCCTTATGAAGCTCTCTATGGAAAGAAATGCAGGACTCCAACTTGCTGGGATGAAGTTGGGGAAAGAAAGCTATTAGGACCTGATCTCGTTGATGAAATGGCAGAAAAGGTCAGATCTATTCAACAACACATAAGAGCAGCTCAGAGTCGACAGAAAAGTTATGCCGACAACCGAAGAAAAGACCTAGAGTTTGAAGTGGGTGATAAAGTGTTCTTACGAATATCTCCCTGGAAGAGGGTTATGAGATTTGGAAAGAAGGGGAAGTTGAGCCCTAGATATATCGGTCCTTTTGAAATACTGGATCGTGTTGGGAAGGTAGCTTACCGATTGGCGCTTCCACCGAATCTCTCTCAAGTTCACGATGTGTTCCATGTATCTCTCCTAAGAAAGTACATACCAGATCCTTCACATGTACTCAGCTCAGAAGTTGTACCGCTGGAGCAAGATCTTTCTTATGAAGAACAGCCGATAGAGATTCTGGATCGTAGCGAAAAAGTCCTACGAAACAAGACCACTCGCTTGGTGAAAGTTTTATGGAGAAACCACCAACTTGAAGAAGCTACATGGGAGCTTGAGGATATGATGAGGGAGAAGTATCCTCATTTGTTTGTTGCAAAGTGACGAATTTCGAGGGTGAAATTCTTTTTAAGGGGGGTAGAATGTAACACCCGAAACTTTTATGTTATATAAATCATCAAAGGAATCTTTTTCTACACAACACTTTCTTGGCTTGCTTTACACGCAATCGCGACCTTCCTCGATAGCTTGCGTCGTACGCAATACCGAGTTTCACTAAACAACAATATGCTATTAAAACTAGCCGTTATGAATAGTAATAACAACTTTTTGAAATTTTATAAATTTTATTTTTCAAAATGGACTTCATTTTTGGACTCAGAATATCGAAATTAGCCTAGGGTGAAATTTTGGTATTTTTCTGAAAACTTTCAATTTTTGATGAATAGTGAAACCACTAAGTGGTAGGTTAAAAACTGAATTTTGCATAAAACTTAATTTTACCGCTTCTGTGAATGGAATTTTGAAAATCCGAGAGACACGGTTAATATCAAGGACTAAAATGTGGTTCAATGAGATGAAAATAATTTTTTGGTGAATAGTAACTTTTTACGATTTTTTACCGCGGTTAATAGTAAATAGGGTAACTAAGGGTAAATATGATATTAATATTACCCTAACACATGTCCTAATTCTATTGGACAAGTGTAATTCGACCGAAAACAAACTTAGGAATAAAATATGACCATTTAGGCCCACTTGGATTAGATTAGGACATTTATTATTAATTTATTTAAAGAAGGGTTAAAATAGTTAAAATCAAAGTTTAATAAGTAAATCATTTTTAATATGGGGTTATACATAAGATAAATTCGACTATAAATATTCATTAGAAAGCCAAAAAGATTTCCTACATAAGGGTATTTTATTTGTAATTTTTAGACATTAAATAATTTAATTTATTTATGACACAATGATGATGCAATAATTATCTTATTAATGAAATATTGACATAATTGATGTTATAAACACCAAAATAAATGTAATTTGAGACTTTTTATGAATTACACTAATTTTCTAGGTTACTATGATATATTAATGTTGATTTAATCAACTTGGTTCGAACATATAATTCTGTTATGACTTTCACAAAAATCATATATCAAATAGTGTCAAAATTGACACAAAATAGTTTTTAAATCAAATATTATATTATTAATTGTTATTTTATTCCTAAAAATCTAAGGTTCGGCCAAATGACTTATATAAGGATATATATATTAATAATAAACAATTTGGGGTTCGTTTGGCATGTTATAGTAAGTGTATTAACCATATAGTGAAATAAAACAAAAAGACACGGTAAAAGTTAAATTAATTAACTTAGAGTTAAATCTAATTGATAAGGTTAAAATAATACCCTAAACTTGTCTAAATCTTATTGGTTTATAGTATTTCGACCCATCCCCACTTTAGCTTCAAAATATGACCCTTTGGAACCATTATAAACCGATTTTGACTTTAATATAAAATAATATTTTGAGATATTCCTAAGGTGCCCCTCTCCTCCCTTATAAAAGGGCACCTCCTCCCCCTCCTCCTTACACCAAATTGAGCACTCAAGCTCGGCCATCCCCTGCCATTTTCTCCTCTCCACTTCCCTAGAATAATCCTAGAGGTCCTGGTCTTCTCCAAAGACCAATCTTAGTTCCTTAAGTGGAGGATTCAAAGAGGCGTTCCAAAGAAGAGGAGCTTCGGACACGAACAAAGCAATTCGGACCTAAGGTAAGGGAAATATCACAATCTCATTTTTATCTGAGATTGTTTATTCGTAAGTATTTACTGGGGTGTATTTTATCATCCACATCCATTTTCCCTCAATATTTAATATTGTTTCCATCCACTTGCAATAGTTTAAATCCAATTTTACCCTTAGGTGAGTTTTTAGTAAAAAATATGAAAGGAATCTTTTGTCGTTTTTCCGTACGAGGTACTTTTTGACTTTTCCGAAAAAAGTACGAAGAATGTTTTTTTAACTTATAAGGCATGAATGGATTTTTAAAACATTATTTCCAAGAAGCTTCCTTTACAAGGTATCAATTTTATTTTTAATCAACTTCTTTTATTTTAAAGTCGTATGACATGTTATGAAAGGAAAAATGTTTTTGTAGTAGAAAGGATATTTTCCTCAAGAATGGAGTTCAAGTATTTTATCAAAATTATTTTCCATCTAAGATAATTAAAGGGTTCTGTTTTTATCCCTATTATTACATGGATTTGATTATGTTGTGATGGAATTATGTTTATGAATTCTTTTATCTTATATGAATTGATTTATGATGTCATGATGTTTCAAGAATCCCATTTTTGTTACATGTGTTATGCGATGATGTATGTTTTATGATTATGTGGCACACATAAGAAAGGATTCATTATAAGATGGGTGGGACCTATATCTCCCTCCAATGCATTGGGTAAAGATTTTATATCTCATGAGATAGACATGGCTGGAACGGAAGGTTATTTCGGTTCAGTGATACAGGACTGAAACGAGGAGTGAACTCGGTTCAGAAAGGGACTTTGTCCACTAAGATAGTCTTGGCAATGAGTCATGACTAACAAGAAATGATTTTCCATGATTATGTGTGCATGCCACAAAGTTTCAAGTTTTATGGGGATCTCATCTTCACTTCTATGATTTATTCCATGTTAAGATATTATGATCTCTTTTGCAGGTTTTGATTTTCAAAAAGATATGATATGATTTTTATTTCCTTTATTTGCCCTTGCTGAGCATTTGAGCTCACCCTTTTATGTTTTCTTTTCCCCAGGTCAGGAAGATGGATATTAAGTAGAATATGCTAAAAGGGACCCTAGATATGATGAAATAAATGGGAGACACTGTAGAAGATTTATGGACCAGTTGTTTATGTTTCCCAGTTTCTAAAGACACTATACCTATACGGTCCTTTGTGGTTTTATCATATGTTGTAATAAGTGTGCTTCAATTTTTGAAGTATTAAAAATGTATGTAAAGTATGGGTCGTTATATAAACCCCATGAATCCTTGAGACTCTTGCCTAGGATATACACACACCCCATGAATCATAAAAAAAATTGATTCCATAGGTAAATTATGTATACACCCAAACTCAAACCAATTTTGAGACTCTTGCCTAGGCTCATCACATGATCAACCAACCACTGTAAAACCACCCAAGGATATATCTCATACAAATATGTCACCGTTAATCAATTATAACCTCTTATCATTAATTAAAACATTTAATTTTAATAGGCATAAATTCCAAAATTCAAACCAAGTCATCATGTCATTTTGAAATAGCCTGCAACGGGGGCAGTCCAATCCTGGCATATAGTCGAACCTACACCATGAAAACTCCCTAACTAGTGATAGAAAAATAATCAGATTAAAATAAATTAAGTAAATACCTTAAATAAATTCATGAAATGACATTCCATTTTACAAATGACAAACTACAATGAGAGGACATCGTCTTGGGAGTCCTCTAGCTAGGTTGCATGAAATCCCCATTAAAAAACGGGTGATTTCACCATCCTCTAAATAAATATCCATTTTTTCATAAATGTAAAATGTGTATAATAGTGAAAATTTAGGTATAGGAAGAAGTAATAAAGAGATGAATTCCATAAAATGAATCCACCACAAAAACACATCAATAATGATCAAGAATTAGGGTTAAAAATAGGAGAGATTTGGCTGAATCATCCTCCCATGCACACTCTTATATCCAAGAAGAAAGGGGTTATTAGATCATTTAAAAACACTAAAACAAAATTTCAATGTATATAACTCTTATTCATGGCCTGGTTCTTCAAGTTAGGGTTTTTTCTATATATCAATTATTCACACTATGATGTTTCTCTTCATAATGTGAAACCTCTACAATATGTCCCACACTACACCTCAGACTCTTTTTCCTCTTATTATGGCCTCAAAAACCCCAAATTCTTCACTAGAGCCTTGAAACCCACATGAAAACACCCTTTTGCATTTCCCAATTCCTTGGAATCCCATTCTATATCTAGGACCTTGAAACGAACCATCCACCAAATAGAAGAATTAAAATTCCCACTAAACATTACAACTAGTCTAAACATGGGGATTTACAGTATCCCCACCATAATGTTTCTTATCATTTAGAAGACTTATAATCATTTCAACAATCACACCGAACCCACTATGGTCACCAAACCATGCTCAATTCAAGGTGCTTTACTTAGGACTGTGAAACGAGCTTCTACTACAAAACTCTAAACACGAGGTACATCATCCACCAAAACCTGAGCCACCTCTCATAACCATCACCAAAACATTGAGGTAATGCTCCATATAATTTCCTCATCCTTATATTCCATTGTTTCATCAAACACATCATTGGGTTCATGTTTCTCCCCACCATTGGTCTCAACTCACAAAAGGTCAATTCGGATCAATGTCACTTTCCACCGTTGGGATTGCCTATCGTTATATGTTCCTAGTGACCAAACAACCCACTCAATGTAGTTTCCATCACACCAACCCCAAGCACATATAACACACCCACCAAAATCATGTACTTCCTATCATGTCTAATCTCAGACTAAATCATGTGAGTATCAACCACCTACACATAGGTCCTTTATAAAATGACCATTCCTCAAAGGGAACTGAAAAAACCTTATAATATCCCAATCATACCAAAAATGATGTTCCTAAACCATGGTACCGGCTTACCATGCATCCTAAAGTATTTTCATCTCAAAAAAAGGACTAATATCTATTTTATTTCATGATTCAAACCCTAAATTACGTGGAAAAATAGGGTTTTACCCTTTAAACCAATTGAAAAAACTAGTTCAACCGTGAACTATGTCATGAACTTAGGTTTCACCCCATGTAAATTGTCTTGAATCATTAGTTCACCCCCTAAACCATGCAACAAAATAGGTTAACCCCCTGAACCTAGTCATAAACTAGGATTCACATCACAAAACATCTTCATATCACACTAAAAACATCCCAAGATCAATGCTAATACACCAAATCATCCATCATTAAATCCAAATCTCAAACCTTGTATTTACATAGGACCAAAATAATTTGAATCAATTACCCTCTATAATTTCAATTCCATGTCAATAATCCAACACACATTCCATCCTTTCCAATAACCGTTACTATATTAGGTTCTTGCCAATGTGTCACACACTCCACCCATTATGGTACGAATGGATTGATTTGACTACATCTCCCATTTCTGAGCACTAACATAGAACATCAACTAGAACTCTTTCTAGGATCATATGAATTTCAACCCTTAGAGCCACCAAGATTCCAATCCTAATAAGTGACAATCCTTCAAAAAGTCTGTGATGCAATCCCCAAAATGTATCATACCTTATACATCCCGTCAATAAAAATCAACAATTTTCCTTTCCAAAAATAAGTGTCACTCCTCCTGGGCCACACTTATTTAATCCCAGGAAACTCTCATCTGGGATCAACTTCACTACACATGATCCACCTCTAATGCCTCCTCTTCCTTGAAAGGATATTTTACATTTCCACCAATATCTCGGGAAACCTATCCTAAAATCATATCATTCATTCCATCATTCCTCAACCCGCACTTGATTATTAACTGCTCCACAATTCAATAGGCACCACACCTACCAGTGTACACTGCCTTGATCTGGTTGAAACCCAAGGGTCTCATGACTATGTTTTGACCAATCACGAGAACCTAATTGGTGAATCTATGAGTTAAATATCATTTAAACTAACTGGTCATGCTCCACATCATGTCATCCTCCTATTCTAATCACATTCTTAGCCACCACCTAGAACTATCCCAAGGATCGAGCACTTACCCTTGCTCACACCGCACTCAAAAGCGCACCCACAAATTTAAGGGTCCGACATCAAAATATTATTGTCCTCTAAAACCATATTTGATGTAAAATAACTATAACTATATATAATTTCCATTACATTGATCAAAAACCCAAATCAACTTACTATGATACTACTCTAAAGACACCAAAAAAATCAATCCAACCCCTCATGTGGGTTTCCCTAAATAAAACAAAAACTAACTCACTAAACCTTGATTCTTAATTCAAGGTTTGTGGGTCCTCAGACCTAACCAAGGAAAAAATTATGAAGGTCACGTTAATTAGGAATCATCCATGCACCCATATTAAAATTTATCATGTAACAATGTTCCAAACAACCTCTCAAGATTCTCACCTATACAATGACATCACATTAATACCCAACAACTTACCCAAGAAATGATTCTCATGAAGAATCCTCCTATGAGACTACTCCCTCAAGAACTAAAAAAACTATGTTTGATTCCCCATGGAGTCATCTAGGAGAATCTGTGTCATGGAATAGTAATCATCGGGATTAGATATATAGAATTTCATTCCAATATTAATGGGAAAACCCTATAGGTTGTTATTAGAACATTAAATAATTGAACCCTAGAAAGTCAACCTCTCTGACGATTTGAACATTTGAAATCACCATATAAGATCTTTTTACACCTCATAAATACATACATAACAAACTATATCTCCATAAGATGATCCCTAAAAAGGTAAAACTATAGCTACAAGATCAGTTAACATGAATTTCATTCCACGATATATGGAAAAACTGTATAGGTTATTACTTTCACTTTAAATAACTATGAATCTGGTCATTTCTAATAGACATAATCGCTTAACTAGCATCACCCTCAGGTGATCCACATCAAATAACCATAATCTATACCATACAATTTAGTAAAATAAATATTCATTCTAAGATATACAAGAAAACCCTATATAGATTATTACTAAAACATTAAAATTACTAAAACAATTCAAAACTCATTCTCATAAGTTATACATTTGGGACAAAATTCACCCTTACCGAACCCTTAGGATCTCCATTAATCCCCTTCTGAAGGGATTGTATCTCTATCATTTCCATAGAATCCATAAGATATGACACCAAATAAAAATATATATACAATAATCCAAACTTAGTATAATACCACTAAGTAGATATACAATAAAATTCTATATGATCAATTGATGACACTTTAAATAGATGACCCTCTACCATCAATGAAAATAGTCTACCTATCAGGAATATATCATGTGATCCTACATGGATGACATGAAGCATGAGACAACTCTTTCCTATATTGGTTAAGATCCAAAATAAAATAATTAGCCTCTTTCTAATTGGACAAGATCCAAAAACCAGTAAATCATATTCCATAAATCTCAAACTGCATGTGTGATGTGATATGTGACAATCAAAAATAACTATAATACCTCAAGCCAAGAACATAATTCACATATCCCTGGTAACCTAGAATTTCATTATGAATGGCGTTCACGTCCCTTTAGTATGAATTCCATCACAATATCTAAAATGTATCTATTTTTCATTTATATTAACTTCCAAAAAATAAGGAAAAATTAAAAACAAACACTCTGATGCCACTTTTTAACACCCTAACCTAACACACCCTAAGAATAGTAACTGGACTGATTCACCATGTGACCTTAGACACACCTCCCCATACACTAGAGGCTTTCGACTATTATTATGGTTCTAAAATGGTATAGTGGGGAGACTATACCCCATATATTAAAGTGAAGAATAATAGTGGTAACAAAATTACTAAATCTTATCCACCATAATAAAATAAAAGTAGAAGTAATAAATCTAAACCAAACTAATACTAAATTAAATCTATCAAAGGCCCGAAAAACCATACCAAACATAAAATAGAAAACCACTCACTAGTCTGGTCACATAAACATACTTATATAAAAAGGAAAATGAAAAACACAGATCTGCTACCACTCCACCCTATACCACATCTCGACCTCCTAATATCATTTGAGTTGTCCCACTCAACCAAGCTATCTCATACCCCATCTCAACTTGTTCATAAAATAATCATGTGGGCACTACTAAATTACTAAAGTGAACTTCAAGACCGAGTAGGGTGTGGGTAAAAAAACATAGTAGAGGACCACCAAAATGATCCCATAATAATAGTTACATGTTGTGATATGTTCATGTGACATGCTTAGCTAAAATAAGAAAATAAACTATAGAACACAATCAAATAAATAAATAACTAAATCAATAGAATCCTTAGTGTAATTCTGTAGTATCTATGAGAATGTAATGAATATTTTCCCTTCATGGAATCATAAATGAACCATGGTCATATATAGGTAACATAATTAAAGTTCAATAATAGTCATTGATACTCATGTCAACGAACTTGATTGACCATACTGACTTTGGCCAATGCTGGAGTGTCAATAAGCTTCAGTATCACCTCAAGGGAACCACTTTACACTCATTAGGTATCCCATGATCACACATATACTAAGGAGTAATGGATCCTAGGGAATTAATAAGAATCCCTCATCCTCAATCCCTTAAGCTAAACAACAAGATAAAATTAGTTTACTCATTTTCAAGCTAACATATGATTCCTTGGATGGAGAGGCCCCTGGAAATCATATATATCCAGGCATGATAGATTCATGGTTGACCTAGTAAATCAAATGGACTTCCCTTCATGAAACCCACAGTATATTTGTTGGGAATAAAACATCTCATAGATCCTCATTCGAACTATATTTAGGGAAACCGCTAGATATAGGTGTATACTATGCATTAATTTAGGGGGTAAAATAGTTTCCCTTGAGATGAACAATATCCATACTTAGGGATATACACCACCCGATAACTCCCACTACCATTCTAATCTTAGGAATCATGGGAATTTTTTTTTCTATACTAGTATAATCATTTTAATCCTTACATATTGTAATTTTAATTGGTATCAAAAGATGAATGGAATCCATAAGATCTTGGGCATTCTTATATACAAGATCACATGTTCTCTAATACTAGACTCAGGTACTCTAGGCATGCACTCTTTTATCTACCATGTCACTGGATGCAAGATGAGCTGGGCATCCTCACCCAATATTCTATGATATTAGATCACAAATATATTTGGAATCCTAGAGTCTCGTCTATATCACCATTTGACTCTTGATAATCCTAATAAATCACATCTGTGTTAGTCCCAATGGTCGATTCTCAGGAGTCTTGGGCAATCACATGTCATAATTGAATAATAAATGAAATAGAGCCAGGGTCAGTCGAACACCTACTCATGTCTCAATCATCATAGCCCCAACAAGATTATACATCAATTTTTCTTTTATATGAGACCTACAACCATCCATACCATGTAAATACACCCACAATCAGGGTCAGTCGACCAATGTTCCACTCACTCAGTTCCTCTCAATCATTGCACATCTTATGCAACCTTACCTGGTTCCTCGACCTCAACTAACTTTCCAAGTCATCACTCGATGCTCGAATGATATTTCTTCTGATGTTTTCATCACCATGGTGTGACTCCCTCACCATCTAAAATGGGTATGTCTTGTCGAAATAGTCAAAGAGAGGGTCCATAACCCATCTTTCTCATCAAGGTCGCACTAGGTTAGTCCAGTCACCCAACCTTTCACCTATGGCCTATGGACTAACCACCTAGGATAATCACATATCAATTAAAGTCCCCAATCATCACTGACTAAGGAATACTATCCAGTACCAAGGTCTATTAGGTCCTTGAGTCTTTTTTCACCCTAATCAAGTAATATCATTTTAAATTGAATAACTAAATCAAACATTTCAGTACCCTAAGTGGTGTGACCACACACCCCATGAATCATAACAAATAATAAATTCCATTGGTAATGTACATAGATAGGCTGCCACAAACCATAGTAGAACCCTCTTTTAGAACTGCCTAGAATATCTCACCTGAGATTGTCCCATGATCAACCAAGCACCATCAAACCACCCGGGGTCCTATCTTATACTAATAAATCACTATTTACTAATTATAACTATATATATTTAATTAAACCATTTAAATATTAATATTAATATATTTTTATATTATCACTAGGTAATCCTATCACATTGAAACATCTAGTAATAGGGTGTGGTCCACTACTTACATACACCCAAACTAATTCAATAAAAAATCTCCAACCCATGATGGTGAATGAATTATCATATTAAAATAAATTAAGGTAAAACCTTAAATAATTTCACATCATGATGTACCTTTGTAGAAATGATGAAAATAGATAGGAATATGTCATATCGGGACATCCTCTAGCTAGGATTCATGAAATGATCATCGAAACTGTGTGATATCTCTATCCATTTGTGAAATATCCATTTTCATACTTAAATCGAACAACATCAAGATTAGAAAAAAACATTGGAAAAGAAGAAAAAATGAAGGTACAAAGTCCATATCTTTCATCAATAATAAAAACTACTCTAAAATAGCCAATAATGGAGGATAAAAAGATATGGAGGTCTAGCTAAATCAGTCTCCTCATGCATGCCTATCAACCTAAGAATAATTGGGGGACAAGCCCTTTTAAAAAACACCAAAACACACTTCCATAATGTGAGTGTATGGTTCGTACTATGATTCTTCATTTCAAGAGGTTTTCTTTCAATTTTTTATTTTTCGCACAAAGAAGTTACTCTTAATGAGGTGAAACCTCTATAATAGGTCCCCCACTACACCTTAGAATCTATTCCTTCTCCAAAATCCTCTTAAACCCCATAGTCATCACTTGAGCCTTGAACCCCATCCAGAAATACCCTTTTGGGTTTCCCAAAACATTGGAATCTCATTCCGAGTCCTAGTCCTCAAAAAACAATACACTAAATAGAGAAAAAAAATTCAAACTAAAATTTACAACCCATTAAAAAATGGGGTTTTACAAAAAAAATTAAATAAAATATGGACAATGAAGAATACTAGTTATAATGAAAATTTCATAACATGATTTTTATAAGAAATTCCGTTATAGGTGACTAAAATTTTGATTATTAATCCAACAAGATAATAAATGGAATATAAACATGTAAACCTCAACACAACCAAGGGAAAATAAAATAGATGGGTTTTAACATATTAGTATCATATAATTTTCTCAAATAATATCTAAATATAAATAATCATGAAATAAAATGAAATTACAATAGAAATTCATTACCACAAGGTCAACATTGCTTGTAAATTTTATTAGAATCATTTGTAATAAATGTAATTTTATTATAATTATATAATAAAACCATATACACACTTATAATTTCATATATGATCCACTTATAACAATTCAACACCAATTTATTAATAACTCTTTATTGAGTCATTATTTTTGAGTGTTAACTGTTTCATTTTTTATATATGCTTCAAATAGATATTTTTTTCCTTCATATTTCTCACGGTTCCATCACATACAGAATTTTTATTATGATATAAATATAAGATATATTTATTATATACATATTTTGAGTCATTATTTAAAGTAATACATGATAAATTAATCACGTCACTTTGTGGAGGTGGTAGTCTATACGCACACACGAGCGATGTTATCATTTTTATAACATGTGGAAGGGTAAGAAATTAATTAATATATTATATTTATATAATTATAATTATGTAATAAATATCATATATATATATATATATATATTATTCATATCTTTATTACCATCCAATTTAGGTAGTGATGAAAAATAAATTACACTATTGCGTAAAGATGGTAAGGCATACGTATGCATGAGAAATGATTTTATTTTTATTGAATTATAAAAAAAATAATTAAAATATTTATTTAACATTAAATAATGAAATTTATATCATTTATATAATATTATTTCATTTTAATCCATCAATATGACCAAAAATAAGAGGTTTCTATGGAGAATGAAATACATCACCTTCACGAGGTAGTAGTCCGAACGTATGCATGAAAGATGTTTTCATTTTCCATTAGATGGGTAAGTTGATGAAATAGGGTTATAACATAAAAATAATAAAATTTAATTATATGTAATATTATGATGTTATTATATAAGATTGTTTAATATTGGTTTAATTCAGATAAAATAATAAATAAAAATGAAAACATTTGGTTAAGAACTATACATCGTCTTCAGACAACCAACCTTCTTAGGTTTACACTTGAATCCTTCTGAGGATGGTATTTTGATCAAACTGATACCTCTAATAAATGAGGAGGTATGTTTGTAAAGTATTTGGGAAAGTATTTTCCATGATAAAATTCTCATTAATTGTGAATAATATAAGATATGTGGTCCCTTTTTATAAGTTAGG
Source organism: Viscum album (assembly GCA_963277665.1). Classification (NCBI taxonomy): domain Eukaryota; kingdom Viridiplantae; phylum Streptophyta; class Magnoliopsida; order Santalales; family Viscaceae; genus Viscum; species Viscum album. Next base: position 1,425,929,473 of record OY728151.1, read on the forward strand.
GAAATGACACTGTTGGTATTTTTCAAAATATTAAAATACATTAATACCAAAATCAAGAAAAATTGATCCAAAATGATTCATATTAAAATATTAGATGATATAGAATATAAATAGGACTAGGAAATATGATTTTTATTGTATTTTAGTTCATTTTAACCTTTATTATTTATGTTTTATCGCTTTTTTCCTGTTTTAACTCTTTCCATGGTAACTAAATTTTTTACCAAAGTTGTTATTCATATTGAAAAAAATAAAAGTGTCTTAATTAAAAAATATGAAAATTTAATTCCAAATTATGAGTGTATTTTTTCAAATTTAATTTTTATAAGTGGAATAAATTACTTTAAAAATAAAACAGTAATAAGCGAGGAAAAACGGTTTTCTAGAAAAATATTATTTATGTATAAAAAAATACTTCTAAATAAAGTATAATGTTTATTACAAGGAAATTAATTAGATTATAATAAATAAAAGGATACTTATTTTTTATTCAAAACAAACTATAACTGAATGTAACCTTATAAATACTTTATTAAAATAGAAGAACTAAAAACAGTTTTTATTTGAATAAAAACATTACATAGATATCCAAAACATTAAGCATATATTTATAAGTTCATCATTATAATTTTATATATATTATATTACTTTTTTAATATATATTTGGGCTATAAAACATTATTCCTATATTATTATAATTTCTTAAATGTGATAGTTTTGTAAAATCATATTTTTCACTATTCATCTAAAAAACAAATATTTTAAAAAAAACACAAAAAAACACCCCAAGATAATTTTGACATGATGAATTCAAAAACAATTATTTCATCAAAATAAATTTAAAAAAAATTAGACTTTAGATTTTAATCAAATTCTTGAATAATGTTAAGTGCACTATTTTATTGTTTCTATAGAAATAAAATATCATTATAATTTAATCTTTGGTGTTAAACATTTAATTTTCCATTGGTATGAAATTAAACTAAGAACACTTAATAATTTAAAAAATATATATCTTTCTAGAAAAATTGTTTATATATGTTATCTGTTTTAATTTAAAAGTTAATTTTCTTATATTAGGAAATTAAATTTCATTAAATAGAGTCCAAATTTAGAATCACCATGTCCAATTTTGATAAGATGGGTCACCTTATATTTTTTTGGTTAAAAAATACTTACCATATTAAAATTTTAATCACAGTTGATAAAGGTAAAAATGGATATAAAATTTGGATATAAATATTTTAAGTTTACATGAAATTTAGATCTTATATAATACGTTTTTTATGTTGTAAATTCATACCCACAAGTCTAAAAAACCATTCCACACTTAACTCACCTGATACCCATGTGATTCCATCTCTAATCCTTACCTAACTTTCATTCCCAATGAAAAGTACCTATTTTCACTAATAAAAGGAGCTCACTTACACCATCTTAAAACCACTTTTTTCCTCCAAAATTATCTTGAAACACTACCCATTTTACATATCCTAAAATCCTATTAGACTTTTTTAATCCCCTTGTTAAAATAATGCTTCCAAAATTTTCTATTTAAAATAAGTGTTTCAAGAGAATAATGAAGTCCTCATCGTGATTTTTATCCGCTCCCTAATCTTTTATTCTCAATATTTCTCCTCCATCCCTATAAAAATCATAATTATATAATGTAATTATAATAATTATTTTTAATTAAATTTTTTTATATTAATTGAATAATCATTTTCTACTTTCCTCCCAGTTATTTTGAAGATGAAAATGTTGATATTGTTACTTGTAGGCTAATGCGTCAAGGAACGATGTGTTCTTTTTTCATCACTACCTCCCATGACTAGTAATAAATATGTTTTTAATTAATAAATATGATATTTATGGCATGGTTAAGATTAGGGAAAGATAAATTAGTCATTGTAGTAATAATATTAACAATAAGTGATCAATATAAATTTTACTACCTAAAACAAGTATACCAAGAGGGAAAAAAATTTATTTTTGTTAATAATATAATATGATCCATTATATTATTCTTAAAAATATTAAAATTATTGACCTATAAAATAAATAATACTTAAATAATATCATTATAGTTATATAATAATTAAATTATAATCACTTCTACAGCCATACTCACCCACATATTATAGCTTGTTCTTATTTGGGTCGGTTTAACCACCTATATGAATGAGGATATAAATTTATATAATGGATGATTATGGAAACTTAATTACTATTAATATTGGATATTAATAATTAAATAACTATTTTTTTGGTTCTGTAATGTTAATATTAATATATAACCCCTTATTAATATTCCAATTTTTTTTCATTAAAAGATTTTAAAACAAGCATGTCACTAATTTTATCTTCAAGAATCATATATAAAACTCTCATATAATGAAATTAGCACATTATAAATTAGTATGAAACATCTATTATTGTAAATTTAATATTATAGGAATGATTAAATTTGTGTAAAATTATATGATTCAATAACGACATTATAAAACGTGTGTGAAGCAATCAAAATCGCTAACATTTGATGCTAAGAATAAAAAATAAATAACTAAAAAAATTATAATAAATGGTTAAGATTAAGGTGTAAAAAAGATATTATATGTGAATAATATTTTAAAATAATTTATTAATTTTATTATGTTTATTATGATTGAGTTTAAAGACCTTTTTTGGAAGTCGAGAGTTAAGGTAAGGGTGTTTCTTAACAAAATAACCTTTCGTTGAGTTATAATGTTACTTCTTGAACTTAATTATTATAAGATGGGTAAATTATACCATATTATTTTATGATATTTTAATTTATATTTTTATAATTAATTAATTTTTTATCATATAAACCCATTTTTAAATGTTTCTTACTTCATGATTTACGATGTTAGTAAGTGTTTTTCTCATCCCAAATTTCATTTTTGAGGCATACACTATATTAAAACCTTGTTTTATTTTATGTATTGTATATAATACTATATATATTACTTTCATAAAACCTTTAATGAAATTCAATGGATTTATGAATCCATCACAAGTTCTCTTTTTCAATGGTTTTTGATTAAACAGTAACTAAAGCCGTAAAGGGATTTTTCTGGGCTCAACTCTATTCCTTGATTCATAATCATGACTCTTTAACCATAATCTTGAAGGAATATTTTATTCTATAATATAATTATATTATAGTTTATTTTTGCCTTTTATATTTAATATACATCCTATCATCAAATTATCCTTCTATGATGGATTTCATTCTTTATAAAATATTATGTTGTTAATAATAATTATCATATTCTATAATGGATATTTATCTTACATATCTAGATTATTTACTACCATAAATGAATCCATTTATTATTTTGAAACCTAAATATGTATTATTTCATGTTATCTTCATATATATCTTTACCTATTTTCAAATTTTTTTTTATTATACCTTTTTTATGATATTGATTTCAATAAAGGCATTATGAAACATTTAAAATGATTTTCCTTTCATGTTCTTATATTTTATGTTCCGATATATATTTACTTCAGATATAATTTATGTCGTTTTCAAGGATTAATTTTTAGGAATTATTTTAAAATGATGTTTGAAATAGATTCTTCCAAGAATCTTCTTGAAATTTATTTTTAAAAGTGACTCATTACTTCAACTTTTTCCTATAAGATTAAAAATGTGTTATTTAATCTCTTTTTATGATTTTTATTCCATTTTTTTCTCTACATTAAAATGATATATCTTTTATGGAGTTATTATTTCAGGAATCACACTCTAAATTCCCTTTTGAAATATATTTTTTTATTGAATTTTTTCTATCAACCAATCTTACCCTTGTGGTCATTTTTTATTATTCCATTTTAAAATACAATGAAACCCATATTATTTCCATTGGGTTTTATGATATGATGACCAATTTAATATTTCACACTCATGAATTAATATTCTTGTTATTATTTTACATTTCTATGTTATGTGCCTCTATTATTCCCTATAGATCATATTTATTACCTAATGTCTCCACACTCTTATGTAATGGGATATATTTGTTCATTGAGATTCCTAATTTTTTTTATTTATTCTAGATAGATCTTGTAATATAATGTTATTTTTAATTATATATTTCTCCCATTATCATGTTTTCTCACATGCATATGATATAACACTTGATTATATGTTTATATGTTTTTCCCTGACTGAGTGTTTGAGATCACCCCTTTTTTATTTTTTCCTTTCTCCATTTTATAAATATGACTATAAACTAGGTTTGGTCTAGAATATAATCTAGTATGGTGTGATTATCAAGAAATTTTCATAATTATGTGAAATAATATATTTATATATCCAGTGTATAAATAATCTAACCCTTTGGTTCTTGGGATTATGGGATTATTTATCAGATGTAATGTTTTACATTATGGAAATATATGTAAGTTTGTCTTGAGATGTCTCACTTGGTACCAAATATGGTATTTAAAGATTTTTTATAGTAGTAGACCCTAGAGTGTGGGTATGAATCATCTCACATAGAATTATACCATAGAAATAACTCTTTTTTTTAAGGAATTATCCTTAGGATTTAACCCCTTTATAATGAAATGATTCTTCATAATCAGCCTTTTCTAGAAAAAGTAATCATATGATAATAGGTTAACCTCCATGCCATTTTCAAATTTATCACCTCCTATTAAACATGACTCTTATGAAATCAATGATACCTCTCATACTTTTGATTTTCAAATATTCATAATACCAAATCATCCCTACTAACATATCAGACTACCATTTTCGAGTAACTCAATTCATCCAATAACCTCTATGATTTCATGGGTTGTCTTCTGAACCTTTTTCAATTATAATTTTAGATAAATTTGAAAACATCCATACATTTTATTTATACATATTCTTCTTGAGTACCATATTATCTCCTCACAAATTATAGATCCCCATATCTTCAATTTTGAATTACTGTCTTTCTATTTTAGCATCAACAACCAATCCAATTGCTGTTGAAAATATGTTCAACAATATCTAGTCATCAATTCTCAATTGGATGACCATAATTTACCCCTTTGTATTTATTAACAACACCTATCATGAATCCCAAAATTCCTTTGTATAGTCATCATTTTTATTACTCACCCACATTATAAACTTCATATAAGGGCTAGGAAAATCCATGTATTCCTGAATCTTTCTACTCCCCCTTTGAAATAAAATACAAATGATGATCCTTTTATGAGAAACTATCATTTTTTCATTATCCCCCTATTCTCTTTATGTTAAAAATTAAAATATTTCATTCAGATTCCACTTATAATATTCTTTAGGGATACAACCTAGTAGGATGCCACTTTCTAAGATATTGCATTTCCTAGATTATCAATAAGCCTTATCTTCCTATGTTAATGAAATAATTGGATCAGTTTATATAAGATTATTATATCCATATTTTGAGACACTTCAAGTCTCTTATAATTTATATCTCTATTCTTCAAATGTTAACAATAGATATCACTTTTGAAATAAATCTTTATATTTATATTTCAAGATCCATAAACTAGTCAATTGTGGATACATTCTAAAATTATTTCACCAAGTAGTATTATTTCTTGAATATGATCCATTGAAAAAGCCTCTAAGCATAATAAGTAAAAACTCATTATAGGAAACAAAATATTAATATAATAACATCATTATTTTCCCTTTCAATCACATACTTCCTTAAAATTCATGCAGTCACATTTCTTAACTTTTAATAGAGAACTCCTTCTATCAACTCAATCATGATTTCAAAAACCTATTAGTTGATAAGAATGAATTAAAAAGTGTGTGAGGAATACCAAATATTATCTTTGAAAAATATATCTTGACACAAACTTTTATATAAATTTTTATAACTAATATCAATTGTAAACATAGATTTCTCTTTTATTCACTAGGTGACATTCCTCAGATGATAAGGATACCACCTTTTCGATATTCATATATAAACTCTCCATGACTTCCCTATATTAATTAATGAATGAAAAAATTAATATTCATCATGAAATTAATACATTTAGTATCTTTGATATCCTGAATGAAATTAGATAAAATCACATGTTACGCCACTTTTCAAGTTAAAAAAGACTCCTAGAAATCGTTTTGTTGGTACTTTTCAACCAATGTTTCTTCTTCTATCTATAAAGTATTATTCCAGTGAGTACCATGTGTTCCTGATAATAGTACCTCAATTGTATCTTGTTCTAAAATGAGAAAATGCTTTTTATTTCTCAAATTTCTCTTGTTACACCCACACACAAGCATTTCTAGTCTTAAAAATATATCAATTTCAATACTTATAATCAATAATTAGAACTTTATATCATGTATAAACACCACTTTTCATATTTTTATGGAATTTACCCATGGATCATATATTCTTAAAAACCTATATCACTTTAATAACTATGATAACATTTTATATACATGGGGAGAGGGTAATTTCTATTTCCTCAATTTGAGTAATGATATTTGTCTTGGTGAACCAACCCTTTTCTTCTAGATCACTTTCAAGTCTATGACCTTACATTTGGTGATGATTTACATGTCTTTTACTCCTCTAAATATGATGGAACGAATTTATATAGTAATATTTTAAATTGGTTCAATGGGTTTAATATAGGACACTATAATACTAGAGTTCACTCATGTTAAATGCTTTATGGAAATGTCATTACTTCCCAAGGAACATTTCCCTCACTTTCTCTATTTTACACTACTCTAGAAATGGATTATCACTTTGGCATGAATTCCATCATAGAATAGCCTAATTACTATAAATGAATTAATTATATATTGTAGTCCTTAATATCTATATCTATCCTACATAATATTTCTATGAATATCTCCACAAATTGAAGTTACTCCTTCCCATGTGTCATCATAGAAACTCCTTATTCTTATTTGGAAAGATCTTTAATGAGTGAAAAGCTTGTTTCTTTCAACTTTCCTCCACTTGAATAATTCCTCTCAAATAATATTACTTATAACAATATTTAGATCACTCTATATTATAGAAAAAACTAATTTTTATAGATAAGGATATATCTATAATTTACAACTTCCGAAAAAAAATTCCTCTCATAAAAGAGAAAATCTCTATGTTTCCCTTCAAGAAGATCCCTAATTCATCATAATTATTAATCTAAAACCTTTCCATAATTCTTATTAAAATTTTAATCAAAAATAATTCATTATATTCTTAAATTTTACTCCTAAAATATAGGAAATAAAAAATAAGTAACCCCACTAACTTATATTCACCATAGTTCGATCACCTTCCTTCAGGGTATAAGGCTTGGAAAAATTCTAGTCCTACCTAATTCATGAATATATTGAATTTGAATCACTATAATATCCATTAATAATCCTCCTATAACTTTAGCTTCATTCTTCCCATTCTCATCTAGATGGTTTATTAATCATATTTTATTTTTAATAAAACATATTTTAATATGTTATTGATCGATCATTTACTATAAATAGATAAGGGAATGACCCTTATGATTTTATTAGACCTCTGAAGATTACTCTAATGAATTTATTGAATGATCATTACATTTTCAATCTATCATTAAATTTTTATTATTAAATTACTTCTAAAAAATATAACCCTTAAAAAATAAAAAATAAAATCATATGAAATTCAACATGATGAATCTTATGAATTTATTCTTTTCCATTCTTCAGGATCAATTATAGATAAACCTTTTAGTTTTCCAAATGATCATTACAAAACATCAGTACATAGCCTAATAACCCTAACATTATTCTGAAATATATCTTTAAAGATACCTAAAATGAGCCTTATGCAAAGCCTTGAGTCTAAGAAATGACCCTTATCGTTGCAAGGATGACCCATATGATTTCTCCATTTATTGTAAAATGATTATTTTTTCTTTATACTTTTCCATAAAAAGACTCATATTCTAAAAGGATAACCTATATGAATTTTTAAATATCTCACCTCCAAGAAAAAATTACTAATATAAAATCATGGATACCTTTTGGACTTTTCTATTTTCCAATTTTCTCAGCCCTGATAATTCTAACGAACACGTCAATCTATCATTTTCTAACAACTAGATTCCTCCAAATACCTCTAGAAAACCCTGGGATAGCTTAAAACAAACATTCACATCAAATTCCAGATAAATTCCAAAACATACATGGATTCAACTTCTGGATATTATTCTAAAATAATATTTGAGCTCCTAACAACATTCAAATCCTCTCAATATCACTTCATGATTACAATTTTCTTTTCATTGGCTTCAAAAACCAATCAAATTATTTTTTACTACAAATCAAACAATATCCAATCATCATTTATCAATTATATTCCAACTCCATATCTATGTTTCTAACTCAAATAGTTTCAGTAAACTCATATTTCAATCTCCACCACTCTATAACTCTTATCCATATTGAGTATCCTCATACTCACACTTACCACTCTTAGGTCATTGTCGTTTTATTCATATACGCCCTAATTATATTTATATCAACAAATTCATATCTATAAATTCATCACTGGGTTATATTAGTTAAGAATTTGACCACAACAAACTTATTTTGGTAAACACTGAATAAGTAATTTTTTACTCTAAATATCTAAAGCTTCTTTATATCATGGGAACTAGTTTCTCAATAAAAAAATAAGTATACACATGAATTGTGATCCCACATGCTGAGTATTATTCATGTAATCACACACATTTCCACCTTAGACCAATATTAAAGAATAAATTATATATATAAACATCATACTTTGTCAAAATCATCATAAATATAATGGTAAAATGAAAGAACAACAATCCCAACTCCTTGGAGTGATTGATTTTTTCACATACTTATACCATCTAAGACTACTTAATATAAACCTTAAGATAGATAAAAACAATTCTATGATACTAATTACTAATATCCTCAGCCTAATAGCTATCTTTTTGGATCATGTTGGGGTGATACACAGCTCTATCATGCCTACCTATATACCAGAGGACATTAACTAATGGAAAGGGTGAAATAAAATGACATGGGAAGACTATAACCTTATCATAATAATAAAAAATATTAATATAATACTCATAAACATCCATTACATATATAACATCAATTTATAATAGAAATAATTATAAAATAAACATAAGAATAATAAATAACATCTATCATGTTATAACATAATGTAACTCATGAATATAATACAGTAATACATCAATATAATATCATCCAATGGTATGATCATGAATACTATAGACAAAATCAAAAAATAAAATACTAATGACACACCAACAACTATCCTTGGCCTCACCTAAGTGTTAGATTTCATGAAGGGTGAAACAAACTTAAATGGAGGTGAATCAGTGCATACACTAAATGTGAATCCCTTTAATTCTCATGATTCTTAAATTCCTCTCATTAATATTATTGGAAATGAAGTAAATAATTTAAGGACCCAAAATTAAACATTATATAATCTAGTTAATTCAATTATAATTCATATTCATACATTCTTAAATTTCTTTTAGGATTGTATTTTTATATAATTAGGCCATAATACCATATATATAGAAAATGATATATTAAAATGTAGAAACTTCTACTCAATATCCATTTTTTTTAAAATATAAAACTTTTAGAATAAGATATGACTTATTTCTGTAAAAAAACATCATGAATTTAAAATTGAATTCTTCATTTAAAACAACCATACATAAACCCTATGAAAAATATTTTAAAACATGGGATGAGAAAAAAAATATTTTTAAGGGACATATAAAAGGTATAAGAAAACCATTAGTCTATGAATGAAAACATTTTCACAAGGTAAACTTTTATAGATAAAAAATAAACTCTTTAGCTTACCTTATAAAATCATAAGATTCTTATAAAACCCCAGAAAGCATAAATAAATAAATAAAATTAATTTCTAGAAACATTTTCTTATCCCTATTATATTTAAGGTAGATATCACGGATATACAAGGAGTAACTATCATGGTTACACTTGGAATAACCATCCGAGTATATTCCCATAATCTCTTTGGAGAAACCTAATCGGTTAACTTTATCCGTTTACCCAAATCATTAGAGATATATAAAATGATCACCCACCCTCGATTAATCATGGAACTACCCATCATTATAACAATTACCAAGAACTATAACATGATCATAACACATAAATCTTGTATAAAAGAAACATTTTGGAGGAAAAGAAATTTTCCATTTTGAAATAACTTTTCATTTTTAAGAACGCGTGCACTTATAAAAGAAAACATTTTATTTCAAAATAAACTTCAAAAAAATTGAAGGAAACATAAAATAAATAAATCCTCATAAAACTGGGAAAATATACTTATATATTATAAGTAAAAACATTTCTTTAATAAAAATAGGTTTAACTTGAAAAGAGGGTTTTTAAAAAGAAATTATCTTATAAATATCATTTCATTTATGTGAGAATTAATCAAATTAATGGAATATGTGTATTCATTATAAATAAACATAATAAAACATATTTTAATCAAACTTTATTTCACACATAATGTTATAATGAAATAATTAATGATTTAAAAGGATAACCTAAAGAATGGAAATTGGATAAAAAATTCTCTTACCCTATCTCTGAAAACATTCTACACTTGTACTTAAAGCCCTTGATAATCAAATTAGATTAATTAATTAATTAATTAATAACGTTTTAAGATATATTTTTTATTCATATTTTATTAATTTCATTTTTGGCCATTTTTATGAGTTATAAATATCGTAATTGTTATTCCATGAGCATTCGTTTCATGGCCTTACGGTCGGTTCCCTTGAGTATAGTTATGGTAGTTCTTTTAAAATAGAAAAAAAACTCCATAATTTTAAATAAATGGTATTAATATGTTTCCAAAATTTTAAATGATCTCATTTCTCATTTTTTTATATGAGGATGATTCATTAGATAAAACATTAATGATAAATGTCTGGGTTTTTTTGTGGTTTTTCCGACCATTACAGACTATTTTCATTTTATTCAATTATTATATTTATAAATTAGTTCCATAACATTTAAAAAGTCATAATATACATATTAAATTCGTTTCGAACCATAATAATGGTTTTACGTTCATCCTTCAATGTGGTAATGGATAATGAAATTTTTTCTTCCATGAAGGTGGTGAATCGACACGTCACGGATGATGTTTAAATTTTTTAGAATAAGAGGAGAAGAGAAGGGGTTTGATGATGGGTATTACATTAAGAAAATAAAATTAATGTATATATATCATAAAATGATTATCATTCCATTTTGTATAGGGGGTGAGGAAATGTTAGAAGTAAAGAATTTAGAATTTAAAGGAGGATTTTATCTCTTGAATATTGTCTCCTTCAGAACCTCCTTAAGGAACTTTATTTTCATCTTTTGGTGAGACCAGTTGGTCTTGGATGTGGTAAAGAGGATTGGTAAAGTAAATGGGAAGAATTTAAACATGCTTAATTTCTCAGAATTTGTGATGAGAATAGGTGGTGAGTAGTGGTATTTATAGGGAGAGGAGAGGGGTGTTTTTTATTATTTAATTCAGTTTTTTATTATTTTGGATCGACACAATCAATTGTATTGATTATTATGACTAACTATAGAAAATAGTTCATGTGATTTTTAAATAATGCATTATTACCTCATCTATACATCATCTATGACTCAATAATACATTATAATGTTAAATACTGTAAATTATTGCATTTCTCTATTCATCAAAAAACCAACTATTTTTGAAAAATCATAAAAATTCACCATAAAAGTTTTTAAATGATTAGATTTAAAAAATGGACTTTGTTTTTTGTAAATAATTTTCTAAGTATGATGAATTTAATTTTTAACTAAAATAATCATTTATTCAAAAAATATCAATTTCAATATTACAATCAATTTAAAGACACTTCGAAAAATTCATTAAGGCCTTGAAAAATTATCTTATAATTATTATAAAAATATTAATTTATGAATATATTTTATGAAAATAAACTTTATTTGAAAAAATTATATTAATTATAAAATTCTAAACAGAAATTTATGGTTTTCAAAAATACCAACACTGAATTGATCATTTTTAAAACATTTATTTACTTATTCCATGATATAAATATATCATATTTTCAGTTATAATATACCTAAATTTTATTTATACTTTCATATGTGAGGTTATTATTCTAATTTCTAGATTACTATTCATAGCTGTCACATTACTATTCCAATGGTCATGTTACTATTTTATTAGTATAGATTCCTTAATTTATAAAAATTTGGCTTATTTCATAATAAATTTATAATTAAGATAACTATTTAATTATAGAATGAAAAATATATATATATATATATATATATGTACCTGGGTTGTTAAATTCTCTCTTCCTTTTAGAAATTTCACCCTTATAATTTTTTTACCTATTAAACAAGTGAGGATACCTTTCCCTCATTGCATTTTCAGATTCCCATGTTGTGTCTTCAACCATGTGATTTCTCCACAAAACCTTAACCTATTTAATTATCTTATTCTACAATAATTTCTCTTTATAGTCAAAAATATGAAAATCATTTTCCTAATATGAAAATTTATTTTCTAACTGAACAAATTTAGGGATCAGAACTGGAGATGGATCCAGAACATACTTTTTTAACATCAAAACATGGAAAATATTATGTAGTTAGGACAAACTTGGAGGTAAATCCACTTGGTAGGAAACTGATCCAATATTCTCCAAGATTCTATAGGGTTCAACAAACCATGGACTCAGCTTCCCATTATTACCAAAACGCGTCGCATTTTTTCTTGGAGAAATTTTTCGAATGACATGATCACCTACCTCGAATGAAAGATCTTACCTCTGATTATATACAAAACTTTCCATCATGATATGATTTGTCCCTAAGTTTTACTCAATAAAATGAACTTTCTCTTTCATATCCTCTACCAATTATGGTCTCATAAAATTTCTTTCTCCTACTTTATCCCAAAATGATGGATTTCAACACCACTTTCCATATAATTCTTCAGAAGATTCTATTTGTTTACTGGAATGGAAATTGTTGATATATGGAAACTCAACCGGAGAAATATGATGATCGCAACTTCACTTGTAATTCATTGAACAAGAATAAAGAATATCCTCATATTTTTGAATTTTTTTCTCTGACTTCCCATCATATTAAGGATGAAAAGTAGTGCTAAATTTAATTCAGTTCACAATTATTTTGTAATCCCTTTCCAAAATTTATAAGTGAACCTAGTACCGTGATTAGATAAAATGGAGAGAAGAACTCTAAGTAACCTAGATATCACTTTAAGATGGAACTGAGAAAGCTGATCTAAATACATAATATCTTGAATAGGAAGAAAATGTACATATTTAGTGAGTAAAAGAATAATAACTCAAATCACATTGTTACCTCAAGAATTTTTTTTTAATCCCACTATGAAATCCAAGGATATGGTTTCCCATTTCCACTCAAGTACTAGAAAAGGATAAATCATCCCCTTCAGTAACTATCGGTATTCTTTTACCTATTGATAAGTAAAACATCACTTGTTAAATTATTAAATCTCTCTTTTCATTCCATACCACCAATAATACTCCTCATGGTCTAAGTACATCTTAGTGCTTCTAGGATAAACTGAAAATGGAGAACTATTATCATCACTTAATAACTTTTTCTTCAACAGTGAGTCAAAAGGAATAAATAATCTCTTACCAAATCTCAAAACAAAATCTTTATCAATGTTAAATTATGGAAACTTACTCTTTTAACCAATTATACCATTTTATGTAACTCACAGTCCTCCTTTTATGGTTACTTAATTCTGTCTGATAGAGATGATTCCACTGACACCTAAAAAATAGAGGAATTTTCTACACAAAAACTTCCAATCCATCATTCATCAAATCATTAAACAATGGGTAATGTTATAAATATAACATAGTTAATGTATAATTATATTTTTGACTCAAGGATTCCACCATATTGTTTTCTTTTCCAAGATAGTAATTATTGTGAAACCAGAATCCATTATCAGTTCCAGCCATCTTGTATGCCTCATGTTCAAATCATTTTGATTGAATATATACTTCAAACTTTTATGATCAATTTATATTTCACACTTTTCTACATATAAATTATGAATTAAAATTTTTAAATCAAAAACCATGGATGCTAATTCCAAATAATATGTGGGATATTTTAACTCATGGGGTTTCAACTTCCATAAAGCATAAGCAATTTCCGGATCATTCTATATCATAACATGACCAAGTCGCTTTAAATAATCATAAATGTAGATGAAAAATTCTCCATTTTTTTAAGACGTGGAAAAAAGTAGAGCATTCACCAATGTTCTTTTTAATTCCTGAAAACACTAATCACATTCTTCTATATAGATAAATTTAACCCCTTTTCATGTTTACAATGTTAGGGGGATAGATAATCAGGAAACCTTTTTAAGAAACCATCGGTAATAGCCGCTAATATAAGAAAACTATGAATCTCAGTAACATTTTTAGGTACTTTCCATTCATCAAACACTTTTTTTTGGTAGGATCAATAATTATTTCATACTTATTTGCAATGTTCCCAAGAAAAGAAATAAGTTTTAACCAAAAATAAAATTTTCTAAATTTCCTATATAACTTCTTTTATTTTAGTGTTCATAGATTAGTCCATTGATGTATTTGATGATCCTAAAAAATATTTAATAAACCAAAATATCATCATTAAAAACAAAAAGAGCGTATACAAATATGCATAAAATATTCTATTCATATGATCCATAAATAAAGTAGGGGAATTTTTCAAACCAAAGGGAATAACAAAAACCTCATAACTCCCATATCTAGTATGGAATGATATTTGTAGAATTCCATCCTCCTTTACATTCAGAAAATGGTCCTTAGATCTCAAGTAAATCTTGGAACAATACTGAGCTCTCTAGAAGTGATCAAACAAGTCATTGATTTGAGGTAATGGATACTTAATCATAAAATTGATGTTATTCATTGATCTCTAATCAATAAAAATATCCATATAACCATATAACGTTTTATTAAACAATGTAGAATCACCCCAAGGTGAAGTACTCAGATAAATGAAACCTTTATCTAGCAACTCCTATAACTGGTTTTTAAATTCTAGAAGTTCTATTTGAACCATTTGATAAGGGGGTTTTGAAATAGGTTTAGCATTACAAAATAAATCAATAGTAAAATCAACTTCCTGATTAGGTATAATATTATAAATATCATCATGAAAGAAATGTAGATACTCATTTACCAATGAAAAATCATTAATCTTAACAGTTACCTTATTTTCAACAATATATGTAAGATAACATTCATTTCCATATTTTGATAGTTTCTCAAATAACTAATATGTTATCAATGGAATGGGTTCATTCTTGTATAAAAACTGAGGCCCTTAAAAAACAACTACTTTATCTCTTCAATCAATCATAGAATGGTAAACAGAAATCTAATTCATACCCATAATAACATCAAAGTTTTCTAGGGTTAAGAAAATAAGGTTTTAAGGTAACATCCTTCTATAGACAACAACATTGAGATTTTTATAATTTATTTTTTCCTTAATATTTCCCTATTTTTTTACCATATGTTATGGATTCATTTCATGAGGTGAAATTTCTAATTTACTAGAAAATTTCATAGATATGATAGAATTGGTAGAACCTACGTCAAATAATAAGTTTGAAAAATCTGAGTAAATAAAAAATGTACCTGATACTAGTTCATTAGATAGACCAAAATATGTTGAAGTAGTTTCAAATAATTCCATCACACCTTTATTATTATAGTATGGTTTCTTCACATCATTTAGGTTCCTCTTAGGACAGTCATTTTCATAATGACGTGTCGCATTACATTTAAAAAACTTACTATGTGTATATCATAACTGTGCTTAACACAATTGTAGTCTTTTTCATTACAATTAATAACCATATTCCCAAACATAATATATTATAAACCATTACCAGAATTCAAAATGCATTACTAAATTTGTTTTTTCAACAATTCATACAAATTGAAAACGTAATTTTCTTACCACCAAACTTCTTTAATGCATTCTTTTCTTTTTTATACCACCTTGACTCCTTTTTTTCTAGTTTTCAATGAACACAAGATCATAGAAAAAATCCATTTCCTTGTTCTCCACACATCAAACAAGTTTTTTATAACCTTTGAATTCATTAGAAGCCAATTCCCTTCGATATTTTCAATTCAATCCCGAGTGAAAATGATTGATTTTACTCTCAAGATCCCAAATAAAATTTGTAGTTTACTTTTCTAAGGAATTTAATTTTTCTTTTAATACAGTCACTGAATCCTCATCCTATCTCAATTCCCAGAATTTTTTTTCCATTTTATGTCAATAATACTTAGAAAAATACTTCTTAAGGAAAATATTTTTGAATTCATCTCATTCCAAAGAATCAATCTCCTCGTTATCCCTTATATTCTTGACTATCAAAAACAACTGGTCAGCTTAACCTTCAAAATGGTAAATAGAAAAACTAAACTTTTGATTTTATAAACACCCCATGAAATAAAAAATATTTTGTAGGGATTTAATCCATCCTTCAGCTACCATTGGGTTAGAATATTAACTAAAATATGGATTGTGTTTCCTCATAAAATGTTCCACCACTAATATATTCATCTGAAGTTGATCTAAGTGATCTCATGCATGGAAAACGCCACCATTTATATCTTACATCAACCAATCCATTACTATCAAAAAATTATTAGTTCCAATTCTCTTCATTCCAGATTATAGATTCATAAAGATATCATCATTTCAAAGCCTTTCTATTTTAGTTTCCCAATTTATTTTATGGAAAACCATTCTAAATAGATATATCTTAGATGAAGAAACATGGTAATATTTAAATTCTATATCATTTCAACTTAAACATAAAGTAAAAAATCAATTATGGTTATTCTATTAACATAATCCTAACCCCTAAAATTATCTAAACATTAGTATGATACCAATTGTAAGGACCTGGCCTTAAACATTACATAATCTAGTTAATTCAATAGGAATTCACTTTCATAAATTCTGAAAGATCATTTATGTTTAAGGTTTTATAAAATAAGGTCATAACCTTATACATAGAAATTAATATATTACAAAGTAGACACTTATATTCAATATCCAATGTTTCACAATATGAACCTTTTGGAATAAAACATGATTTCTTTTTGTAACAAAACTTCATGACTTTAAACTTGAATTCTTAATTTCCTTCACCCATCCATAAATCCTATAAAAAGTATTTTAAAATATGGGATGAGAATGAAAATATTAATAAGGAAAATAAAAAGGAAGAATGAAATTTTTAGTCCATGAATGAAATCATTTTCACAATGTTTTAACTTTTTCACATAACACAAAATCTCTTTTGATTACCTTATGAAATCATAAGTTTCCAATAAACCCATAGAAACATAAATAATTAATAAAAATAAATTTTTTTCAAATTTTCATATCCCTCTTACATATAAGTTATCTATCTTGGCTACAAAATGGGTAACCATCACTATTACACACGGAATAACCATCACAATATATTACTATAATCTATTAAGAGAAACCTGACCAGTTAACTCTATCCCATTATCCAATGCATTGGAGAGCTATAACAATATCACACACACTTGGTTTATCATGGAATAACTGTTTTTCATAACAATTCCCAAGAACTATAACATGACCCTAAAACATAAATCATTCACAAAAGAATCATTCTTGAGGGAAATAAATTTTCCATTTTGAAATCAATTTTAATTTTTAAGAATTCACATACTTATAAATGAAAACATTTTATTTAAAAATTTACTTCTAATCTTGTAAAGGAAAAATAAAATAAATAAAGTGTCATGAAAGCAGTAAAATATTATTATGTCATATAGGTAAAAAATATTTTTTAATAAAAAGAGTTTTTATGGGTAAAGAGGATTTTTAAAAATAAAGTCCCATACAAATATCATATCACTAAAGTGAGAATTAATAAAATGAATGGAATATTTGTATTCACTATAAAACTTCATAATACACAATAATATAATCAAAAGTAATTTCACACAAAATATTATAATGAAATTATTAATTATGTATAAGTTTAACCCAAAGATTTTAAATTGGGTTATGAATTCTCTTGACTAACGTTAACAAGTGTTCTACACTTGTAAAAAATGTCCTAGATAATCAAATTACATAAATTGATTAATTAATTCAGAAAATTTTTCACATATATTTTATTTATTATAATTTTTTAAGTTCATTTATAGCCATTTTTATGAGTTATAAATATTGGAATTGTTATTCCAGGAGCATTCGTTTCAGGCCTTTATGGTCGGTTCCCTTGAGTATAATTATATGATTTCTTGTAAAATGAAATAAAAACTCTACAAGTGTAAGGAAATTGAATTAGTATTTTTCAAGAATATTAAATAATCCCATATATCAATTTTTTTTATATGAGGATGATTCATTAGATGAAACATTAAATGATAAATTTTTGTTTTGTTTTTAGCATTTTTTTTACCATCACAAACTAGTTTATTTTTATTTAATTATTATGTTTATAAATTAGTTACAAAATATTAAAAAAGTTATAATATAAATATTAAATTTTGTTTTGACCATAATAATGGTTTTAGGACCATACTTTAATTCAGTAATGGAAATTGAAAAATCTTCATTCGTGAAGGTGGTGAATCGGCACGTCATGAAAAATGATTTCATTTTTTAGAATAAGATGAGAAGAGAAGAGGATTGATGATGAATATTCCATTAACATAATAAAATTATAGTACATATATGATATTGGAGTTATCATGATAGTTTTTTTCACATCAATGACATATTTTAAAGTTATTTTTAATTTAATTTCCATTATTACTTTGTTTTAGGAGTTTCTGATGCGTTTTTGGAGGAATGTGAGAGTTTTCATGAATTGGGCCAAACTGTGAGCTCAATTCTAGATTTAAAAATCAATTTTATTTTCTTTATAACTACTTCATTTTTCAAAAAAAATAATCCATTTCAATTCCTACTTGGCCTCCCCTGACCTATTAACACCACCATATTAATTAGCACCATTTAGGAATATATAATCATGGTGGATTTGGGTTTTTATTTAAGGAATTGGGTCTTCCTAGATGCTTATTTCCACTTTTAAAAATAAATATTGTTTATTTAATAACTTATTCATTTTTTACTCTTTTTAGGTGATTATAGCTCTCATTCTAAGATAACATACTTAGGTGCTCCCCCATTTTCTCCCCCCCCCATCTTTGTAGCTCTTATGAATCACGAATGAGGACAAAAATTCATAGGGGTTCTCAAATAGTCTAGATTTGATGAGGTAACATATTTTCTTTATAACTCCTTTATTTATCACTATTTCCCCCCCCCCATTACAGATCCTAAATGACCTTCTACTACTTATTCAAACCTCAATTTCATTTTTAATGCTTTTAAATTGAGATACTAGTGTATTTGGGGTGACGTCTTCAAGATACCTCAAGTAAGTGTGCCTCCTCCATTATTATTTAAATTTTCTTAGGGTTTCATTCGATTTGATTAGGGTTTATTTCATTATCCTTGAGATCCCTAATGTCCATACACTAGGTTTTATAACATAGGGTTTAACCTTGGGTTTTATTGGTCCAATATTCTATTTTTAGGCTTAATCTACCTTCCTTGAGGTGCGGCGGTGGTGCGATTGAGTTTTCACACAAAGGATTCAAGGGTTTTCATTAATTTGGTAGGTGATTACATGTTCATGAAATCTTTGTGTATTATTATGTTGTATTTATCATATTTTATGGTTTATATAATTTTATTATTGCTGAAAAAATTAGTTTTAGTGGTCTTTGTATTGCAAATGAATTTTAAATGACAATTTCATGTGAAATTGGGGGTTTTCATGGAAATGTTTTATTGGTTTATTTGGGTCTTCCCTATAAATACTTAATTGATTTAATTTAACTTAAATAAGGCTTAAAATAATTTTTGTAATGTTTATACTCTTTCTTTTTTTCTTCAAAAAATGGGTTTTAATGGTGTTTGTGGAACATGTGAAAGTGCCATGTTTGTGTGAAAATGGAGGTTATACAAAGTTATCATTTCTTGGTTCACAAGGCGCTGCCCTAAAATTGATTGGTTGGTTTCATTGAAATTTAGTGAGATTATTTTTCTGTTTTGGTAACTTAAAAGTGTGTACATAGTGTACAAAGTGGGATTTTCAATGAGTTTTTGGTGAAAAACAATGCGGGGTTTTGAGAAATTGTTTCATTAAAAATCAAATTGTTTTTTGTGTATCTTAATTGGTTTAAAATGTGTATATCTATAGTAATTATTTAATGTGACCATTAGTGGTGTTTCACATGAAAAATTGATTTATGTATCATGCTGAAATTGTTTGATCACAAAGAGAGAAGCCCGGGTACCTAGGTGGGGCGGATTTGTACTAGTACGGCTAGTGAACTGGATGGGTTTTGACCCTATTTCACTTAGAATTTGGATAAAAAAAACTCTAACTAAAATATGTGGATGATTATTAGGGACCACCAGGTTATGTTTATGTTCCATACTAGTGGCTCATGCAAAAGAACAGATTTTTCAATGGTTACTTTACACTGAGGTACGAGGTACATAGGTCCCAAAAAAATCTAGTGCCTAGGCATGTTCCCGATTTTGTTTCTCATTAAATTTCTGGTATTTAACATTGTATTAGGGTCTTTTTTCATTAAAATATAGTATATAAAAAAACTAAATTTTTTAACATTCTGAAAGTTTTATCTTGAAAATTGTTTCCAATTGAAAGTTTCATTTCTTGGAATTTAACACCACTTTCCTTTGCATATTAAAACTGCTTACTTTTTCACCTTGTATTTAATGCACTTTGGAATAATTGGGTGGTATCATATTGGTATTAGGATCACACCCTACTTACACCCATTAGGTTTAATTATAATTGGTTATGTTTGACTCAGAAAAAGGTAAAGCCTTGGGTGAAGGTGGTTCAGGCTGTTAGGCCCCTCCGGCGGTGCGGTGTTGTGGAGATGGCTCGGGGTTGACCAGCCCCTTGTCATGTGGAGTCCTTGTGGATGTCTTGATGATTTATTTATTTGTATTTGGAACTCATATACTGTATTAAAATCCATATATCCAATTTTGGTTTTTTCTTAAGACTTGTTTGGCTGGAAATTTCAGATTTATATTATAGATTGTTTTTAAGGTTTTATGCTTTCATACTAGAGTAAATTGTTCCCAAACATAATTTTTTGATACCTAGGAACTTTTTATCGCTCAAGGGGATAGGGAACACCCTCGGGTCATGCCACGAGCCGGGTTTGGTGTCGGTATTGGTGGCTACCAGATTCAGTTCGTGACAAAATGGTATCACATGGGGTTAATGTTTTTAGATTATGTTAATATTTTTGGAAGAGTTGGGATAGAAAAGAGCTAGGATTTTTGGGGCTTAGGGTTTTGGTCACGAGTAGGGTTCATGGCCCACACTTCTCATGGAAGACCTTGATTCACCAGGGGACATTGGAATTGTTTGATTAACTTCACTTCCAGGTGAGATGTGTGGGTTGCAGACCACACGTGGACATCAGATAGGGGTGGAGTAGTTGTATATTTTCTTACTGTAATGTGTTTATATTATTTATATATGATGTATTTGATTAAAATTTTCAGAATTTTGATATTTACTATTTTTGTGACTGTTTCATTTTGTAGCAACATGCGTCCCTAGAAAGCTCCCATGCACCCACGAGAGGAAGTCTGTGGGAGTTCTCCCACACCAATTGGTCAGAGGCTAGTCGAGGCCACGGTCTAGGATGTCGAGGATCTAGGACAAGGAACATATCATATTCCATCTCATGTTATATAGGATTAGAATAGTCCTAGAAAGGAAAATGAACAAAAGTTACTGAAAATAAGACTCTCACCTTTCTAGGTAGCATAGAACCCCTAGAAGCAGAAGAATGTATTGAAAAGATTGAGCGCATGGTTGAGTTTTTGGATACACCTGAGGATATCAGGGTAAAATGTGACTCCTTTCTGTTGGAGGGTCCCAGCCACAGGTGGTGGGAATCCGTTCTTTAGATTGGTAAGAACGAGAAAATGTGCTTGGGAGACTTCAAGGTTATCTTCAATGAACAGTATTTCCATGTGGTGTTGGCTTATGCTAGGTCCAAAGAGTTCATAGAACTTTTTTAGGGGAATCAATCTATGATGGAGTATGCCAACCGTTTCACTGGGTTGGTTCATCATGCTCCAAAAATTGTCTCCAATGAGCTAGAGAAGGCCCATAGGTTTGTGAAAAGCTTGCGACCATAGATATACTCCAAGGTGTTCTTTTTTAAGATGAGGGACCATGCTGAGGTCATTGATCGGGTGTGCATGGTGGAGATTGATAGTAAAGGTAGGGATGTTTTCTATGGTTTAGTATTAGTAGTGGTCAGAGGCAGCTCCTTAGATAAGAAAAGGAAGCGGGATGATCATATGAATAAATATGGTGGCTGTTCAGGCCACTCTTCCAGGCAGTTTTTGTCAGCGGATTCTGATGTGATATCGATCTTGTTCCACCATTGTGGGAAGTTGGTGAACATTTGACCAGCATTCCCACTTCCTCCAAATCCTTGTTACCGATGTGGATTCATGGGGCATTTATAGTGCTTCTTCGAGGTGGCACGTCCACTTCCATGTGGGACAGGGTCAATGGCATCAAGAGCAGTGCCATCACAGTCCAAGCCATCGAGGACTGGGGGATATTGATTCAGAGGTTGTGGTTGTAGGTTTGGGTCATCTTTTGGGTAGAGCCAGTTCAGGGTACAACCACAGACTATCATTCATCCTCAGGCAGACACCGTACATCTCCATGTAGTGGATTAGGCACCAGCAGGATCAGAGGCAAGACCGTCGACAGTTCGAGGTACCGTTTTGATCACATCTTCTATGGATTCTTCCCTTTTTTATACTACTACTTCTATTTCATTCATTTCTCTCCTTTTTTTTGGACACACTGAATTAACCAACTGAGTTTTTTTCTTTTGTGATGGAGTTGGTGACACCACCAAAAAAGAAGGAGTAGGATCTCAGGTGCCCCTTGTTTGTGCTTTCCGTGTGAGGGGATGATATGGAGTGGGAAATCTTGGTCCTAGATATGTAACTGTTTGACATAATACTTGGTGTAGATTTTATAGTACACTTCCAGGCACACACTGATTACTACAGGCGGCGAGTGAGTTTCAGAGCACCTGATGGGAGTCTTTAGGTTATTCGTGGAGAATGGGATCCTTGTTCGGGTTGCGTAGGACCTCCACTCGCAGAGTTGGGAAGTCTTATATTTCAGTTATCATCTCCCACACTAGAGGACTATGGTCTTTCTCCTAAAGTTTCACTACCTCATGTAGTGAATGAGTTTCCATAGGTTTTCCCAGATGATTTTTCAGGTTTTCCCCTTGAGCGGGATGTGGAGTTTTTGATTGATCTGGCACTAGGAATATATCAAATATCTCTTCCCTCAAATCTCATGTCCCCTACCGAGCTGAGGGAATTAAATTTACAGCTAGAAAACTTAAAATCCAAAGGATTCATTCTCTTGAGCATCTCTCCTTGGTCTACTCCTATGTTGTTCATGAAAAGGGATAATGGATACCTCCGGTTGTGCATTGAATACTGGAAGCTAACTAAGGTAACAATTATGAACAAATACCTTTTTCCTAGAATAGATTATTTCTTAGATCACATGAAGGGGGAAAGGTGGTTTTCAAAAATAGACTTGCATTCGGGATACCATCAACTCAGGGTGAAAGAAGCTAATATCCCAATGACAGCCTTCCGAAGCAAATATGGCCACATTGAGTATTTGGAATTTCTCTTCAGATTGACCAATGCTCCAATGGTTTTTATGGAATTCATGAATTGGGTGTTCCATTAGTACCTCAATTCCTTTGTTGTGGTGTTTTTGGATGACATTTTAGTGTACTATGGCTCTAAGGAGGAACGAAAACATCACTTGAGGATCGTCTTGGGCACTTTGCGGGATCACCACCTCTATGAAAAGTTGTAAAAGTTCACTTTCTTGATCAGGGAAGTGAAATTTATGGGGAATTTTATATCTGAGTAGGGGGTTTCAGTGGACCCTGAGAAACTTAATGTGGTCATGTTATGGGAGCAACTGAAGAAGGTGTTCGAGATTAGGAGTTTACTTGGCCCCACTAGTTATTACAGGAGGTTTGTTCGTGATTTCTCTCAACATACTTCACTGATGACTGCGGTCACTCGGAAAGGGGTGAAGTTTGTGTGGGATCGAGAATATCAGGCATCGTTCGAGGAGCTAAATAGGTGATTGAATACAACCCATGTTCTGATTTTTTCAGAGGCTGGAAAGGGGTATGTGGTCTATTGTGATGCTTTAGGTATGGGTCCTGGTTGTGTGCTTATGCAGGATGATCACGTGGTGGCGTACGACTCTCACCAACTCCGAACACATGAAAATAAATACTCGACCCATGAATTGGATTTTTGCAGGGGTGATGCATTCTTTGAAGACTTGGCATCACTACCTATTTGGGGAGAAGTTTGTGGTCTACTCTGATAAAAAACGCTTGGACTATATCTTCTCGCATAAGGAACTCGACTTGAGGTAGCATTTATAGATCGATTACTTGCATGGGTTCAACTTTGACATTGTCTATACCCTAGGAAAGGGTAATGTGGTGGCCAATGCCTTGAGCCGAAGGGTTCTAGTGTAGGATTTGAGGATGTCTAGTGATTAGTGGAAATTAATGGGGCTCTTTGCTCAGATACATGTGGAGACTAGGGAGCATAGTGGAGGTGCGTTCTTGGCGAGTGTCCAATTGACTCCTTCTCTATAGGATTTTATTCACTGGGAACAACCTAGTGATGATATTTGTCCAAGATCAAGGAATTTTCTTCATGGTGTGGAGAGGTCCTCTGATTGGTCATTGTCCCCAGAGGGCATCTTCTGCTTCAAGGGCCACTCAGTAGTGTCATCGTCTTTGTGAAAGGTGGTGATGCAGGATAGCCACTTGTCTCAGTGGTCTATCCATTCGGGTTCCACCAAGATGTATTATGATGTGTGACGACATTTCTAGTGGTCAGGTAAGCGACGGGACATAGCAGACTTTGTGTCAATATGCTACACGTGCCAACAGGTGAAATAAGAGCATCAAAGACCCTCCGGTTTTCTCCAACCATTACCCATTACTACCTGGAAGTGGGACGAGGTCACCATGGACTTAATTGTTGGCTTACCTCATACACCTTGGTGTAAGAATTACATTTGTGTGGGGATTTATTGTTTGACCAAATCAGCCCACTTCATTTCGATAAAATATACTGCTAAGGTGGATGAGTTTGACCGTTTGTATCATCAAGAGGTGGTGAGACCCCACGGTGTTCCATTAGTAGTTGTCTCATATAGAGAACCCCATTTCACTTCTAAGCTATAGGAAGGCCTTCAGAAGGCTTTGGTTTCTCATATTAAGATGAGCACGACATACCATCCTCAAACAGATGTTCAGATAGAGCGAACGAATCAAATTTTGGAGGACATTCTACGAGCATGTGTTTTGGAATTTGGAGTTTCCTGGGATAGAAAATTGGGATTGGTTGAGTTTTCTTATAATAACAGTTACCAATCCTAGATTTTAATGTCTCCTTTTGAGGTTCTCTATGGTCGTCTTTTTCGGTCCCCCTGTGTTGGGATGAGGTAGGTGAGACTTCACTGTTGGAGACAAGACTTGTGCAGGAGACTTCTAATAAGGCCAAGTTGATCATACAATGCTTATTGATTGCTTAGATTTTTCATAAATCATATGCTAACTGGAGGCATCAAGACCAAGTGTTTTTTGTGGGTGACAGGGTATTCTTGAAAGTGTCCCCTCGTATGGGCCATCGTCGATTGGGAAAGTAAGGGAAGTAGACGTTGCGATATGTAGGACCTTTTGAGATCACTGAGAATATTGAAAATGTGGCATATAGGTTGGATTTACCTTCTCAGATGACATTTATCTATGATGTATTCCATGTCTCCCAGTTGAAGTAATACAACATGGATCCATCCCATGTGCTGAGTTGGGAAGAACTGGAGGTAGAGCCTAACTTTTTAGTCTGTCGGAGGCCAGTGCAAATAGTAGACTCCTAAGATAATGTACTTCAAGGGAAGTCTATTACACTAGTCTAGGTTCATTGGAAGCATGGTATATTTAATTTATTTTCCATTATTTCTTTGTTTTGGGGGGTTTCCCATGCATTTTTGGAGGAATGGGTCAGTTTTCATGAATTGGGCCAAACCATGAGCCCAATTCCAGATTTAAAAATGAATTTTGTTTCCTTTATAACTCCTTCATTTTTTAACATTTTTCATCAATTAAAATTTCTACAAGGCCTAATCTGAACTATTAACACCAAAATATTAATTTAGACCATTTATGAATCCATTATCATGGTTGATTTGGGTTTTTATTCAAGGAATTGGGCCTACCCGAAAGCCCATTTCTTATTTTAAAAATAAATTTTGTTTATTTAATAACATATTCATTTTTTAATATTTTTCTATGATTCCAAATCCCACTAGAAGATAACATCATTAGGTGCGCCCCCATTTCATTTACCCCCACTTTGGAGCTCTTCTGCATCATGAATTAGGACAGACATTCATATGCATTCTCAAATTGTCCAGATTTGAAGAGATAACTTCTTTCCTTAATAAATCCTTCATTTATCACTATTTTTCCCCCATTAAAGTTCCTAAATGACCTTATATTACTTAATATAATCCCAATTAAATTTTTAGATGTTTTTAAATTTAGATACTGGTGTATTTGTGGCAATTGCTTTAAGATACCACAAGTAAGTGGGCCTCCATCATTCTTCTTTCAATTTGCTTAGGGTTTCATTCGATTTTATTGGGGTTTCTTCCCTTATCATTGAGGTTAATAATGTACATAAACTAATATTTCGAACCTAGGATTTAACATTGGGTTTTATTAGTCCAATATTCTATATTTAGGCTTGATCTACCTTCCTTGAGGTGTGGCAGTGGTAAGATTGAGTTTTCACACAAAGGATTCAAGGGTTTTCATTAATTTGGTAGGTGATTCCATGTTCATGAAATATTTGTGTATTATAAAGTTGTATTTATCATATTTTAATGTTTATCTCTTTTCATTACTGCTAAAAAAATTAGTTTTAGTGGTGTTTGTATTGCAAATGAATTTTAAATGCCAATTTCATGTGAAATTGGGGGTTTTTCATGGAAATATTTTATTGGTTTATTTGGGGATGCCTATAAATACTTAATTGATTATATTGAACTATAATAGGGATTCCAATAATTTTATTAATGGTTATAACCTTTTTTGGTTCTGTGAAATTTGGTTTTAATGGTGTTTGTGGAACATGTGAACTTTAAGTGCCATGTTTGTGGGAAAATGGAGGTTTTACAAAGTTATCATTTCTTGGTTCACAAGGGGCTACCCTGAAATTGATTGGTTGGTTTCATTGAAATTTATAAGTCTGACTTTTATGTTTTGGAAACTTAAAAGTGAGAACATAGTGTACAGAGTGGGGTTTTCATGGAGTTTTTGGTGCAAAACAATGCGGGATTTTGAGAAATTATTTCATTATAAATCAAAGTGTATTGTTGTGTATCTTGAGCGGTTTAAAATGTGTATAGATATTTTACTAATTGTATGTGACCATTATTGGTGTTTAATATGAAAATTTATTTATGTATCATGCTGAAATTGTTTCAGAACAAAGGGGGAAGCCCTGGTACCTAGGTGGGGCGGATTTGTACTAGTACAGCTAGTGTACCAGATGGGTTTTGTCCTTGTGTCACTTAGAATTAGGATAATGAAATCACTAACTAAACTATGTGGATGATGATTTGGGGACACTAGGTTATGGGTATGTTCATTAATAGTGGCTCCTGCATGAGAACAGATTTTT
Organism: Viscum album; assembly: GCA_963277665.1. Lineage (NCBI taxonomy): Eukaryota > Viridiplantae > Streptophyta > Magnoliopsida > Santalales > Viscaceae > Viscum > Viscum album. The sequence goes on from OY728151.1 coordinate 1,425,957,581, forward strand.
CTATGGTTACTTTACACCGAGGTATGAGGTACATAGGGCCCGAAAAAATCTACTCCCTAGGGGTGTTCCCGCTTTTTTTTCTCATTGAATTTATGGTATTTACACTTTTATTAAGGTGTTTTTGGCGGTACAATAAAGTATATAACATGTATATTTAAGTTTTTTAACTTTCTGAAAGTTTTATCTTGAAATGTTTTTTCAATTTAAAGTTTTATTTCATGGAATTTAACACCGTTTTCCATTGCATATTAAAATGGCTTGCTTTCTCACCTTGTATTTAATGCACTTTAGAATAATAGGGTGGTATCCTATTGGAATTATAATCACACACTACTTACACCCCTTGGGTGTAAGTAGACATGTTTATGTTTGAATCAGGAAAATGTAAAGCCCCGGGTGAAGGTTGTTCGGGCTGTTAGACCTCTCATGTGGTGCGGTGTTGTGGAGATGGCTCGGGGGTTACCACCCCCTCGTCATGTGGATTCCTTGTGCATATGTTTTTTTTGTATTTGGACCTCTTTTAATATATTAAAATCCATGTATTCAATTATGGTTTTTTCTTAAGGCTTGTTTGGCTGGAAATTTTAGATTTATATTATGGATTGTTTTATGGTTTTATGCTTTCATACTCAGGTAAATCATTCCCAAACCTACTTGTTTAATACATGAGCACTTGTGCCATCCCGTGGGGTTAGGGAATTCCATTTGGGACTATCCATGCTCTAGGTTTGGTTCCAGTATTGGTGGTGAACAGATTTGGTTCGTGACAGTTTTAATAGGGTAGGTGAGGATAAAGTAGAAACAAAGAAAAAATTTAATGAGAAAAGAGGATTTTACATCTTGAATATTGTCTCTTTGAGAACCACCTTAAAGAACTTGGTTTTGGTATTTTTGTGATACAAATAGGTCTTGGATTGTAGAATAGGATTAGGAAGTAAATTGGGTATAATTTAGACAAGATTCAAGGCTTAGAATGTTTGAGGAGAATAGGTGGTGAGGGTGGTATTTACAGGGATAGGAGAGGGGAGTTTTGATTATTTTGTACAATTTTTTATTATTTTCTATCAAGAAAATCAATAGTGTTGATTCTTGTGAACTAATTATATTAAATAGTGAAAAAGATTTCAAAATAATGAGTTATTACCTCATTCATACATCATCCATGAATCAATAATTCTTTATAATGTTAAATACCGTAAATAAGTGTACTTCACTATTCACCAAAAATTCAACTATTTTTGAAAAATCCAAAAAAAATTACCCTAACCATTTATCAACGTGTAGAATCTAGAAATGAACTCCATTTTTTGAAAATAATTTCCTAAATAGGAGAAATTTAATTTTTAATTAAATTATTCATTTATTTGAAAAAATACTTATTTTAATATTATAATCAATTTAATGTCACTTTGAAAAAATAATTAAGTTCTCACAAAGTTATATTATAATTATAATACAAAAACTAATAATTTATGAATCAATTTTTTGAAAATAAATTTTCTTATAAATCATTATGTTAATTATAAAATTGTAAATAAACATTTATGTTTCATAAAAATACAAACACTTAATTTATCATTTTTAAAACATTTATTTAATTGTTCCATGATATAAATATATAATATTTTCAATTATAAGATACCTAAATTTTATTTATAATTTTATAATTTATTTTATTATTATAATGGCTATATTACTATTATTAAAAGTCACATTACTATTCCAATGATCAAGTTATTATTCCACTAGTATAGATTCCTTAAATTTTTTAAATTTTACTTAGTTAGTTATACATTTATAATTAATTTAACTATATAATTGAAAAAATTAAAACAAATTATTCTATAAGTAAATGGTTTGTTAAGAAGAAATATATTAAAAAAAATTAATGAGATTCATCTCCTTCCAGATAACTACATCCCCAATGTGTCTTGGTTATTATCCCATGAACACAGTCTTCTATTAATTATTAAAATTAACTCAATAAAGGATAAGAACTTGAAATTGTAAAATCTAAAAGCACCAATAAGCTAAACATTCACTTCAACAAAATATAATAACACATTTAATAAATAATGATCATTATTGATAATATTTTCCTCCAAGTGGACTTCATATATAGATATTCTTCCCATTCCTCTCCCTTAAATGGAAGTCTTTTTTGGTTGTTCTTATATGATTGTTCTTTGATACAATATTGTATCAGTTCTCTCATGCACTATCTTCTCATAATTCTCATTGTATGTATTCTTTGATCTATATATAAATATATATAGAGTGAGTAGTTTTATATATTTATCACATTCAAAATCCCATAAATCTCATAAATTAATTCATAAAATATCCATGTAAAAGTCTTATTAAAAATCTTCTTGAAATATTGTCTCAAGGATCGACTCATTTCTTTATTGTGATATTTAAAATATTAAATGATTATTCCCCATTCAAATTTTCCATAAATCTATTTAATAAATTTAATATATATTTTCACATATTCAATCTAAGATAGCATCTCATCAGGTAGTGTGGAACACTCCTTTAGTGCAATCACACATTTTTTTACATGGTTCCATATTATACGGTGTGGATATATCATTTCAACAAAACTAGTAACTAAATTGGATGGTTCTCCCTCACTATAAAAAATAATAACGACCAGAAATTTGATCATGATGCTTGGTCCACAATTAACATCACACGAGAATTGTCTAATTTAAATTCCATTTTTCAGAATATAGGAATTCTGGAAATAGATCTTGCACATAAAATAAATTATCTTATGTAGAATAATTTTTCATCATGTAAGATAAATTATCATACGGGATACATTAACCTTAAATGTGTAAAATAAATTCCATACCAATTCTATTAGACTTATATTTCTCCATACAAAACTAAATTTACTTATGTGGTCCAAATTATCTTACAATCTAAATAAATTTATTTATGGGAACAAAAAATATCTTATGTGGTCCAAAATATCTTACATATTTAAGATAAATTCCTTTTAAAATTTTAAAAATCATACTCCAAGTACACATAAAATAATTATCTTACCATGTTGTTGAATTTACATAAATGGGTATCTGTAAGATAAATGACTTTCTCATTTTTCTAACCTTGGCATAGAGATTTCAGAATTTAATTAAATTATCTTTGATCTTCATGAAAGCAATTATAGTCATTAAATACATTATATTCAATATTTTTACAATAAAATATTTAAAATATATTATAGATAGTGTGTCCTCTTCTCCATCACATGTCATATCTCCATGATGTAAATCCCAAAAAATTGTCACACATAAATATGTATTTATGAAAAATAAAAAAATCATTTCCAAAGGATAGATATTATATACATTTATATTTTTGGGAAATAGTACTCATTATTCTATCCCTTGTTGAAAATAATACCAAAGTGGGTACTTTTTTGGTATCAACGCAGCCTATTGAAATAAAATGAATCAAGATTCAAGCACCTCTAACATCTAATTGAGCTATCTATTAGTTAAAAAAAGAGTGATTGAATCAATCATAAATTTTTTCTTTGAAACACCTTAAACCAAACCACTAATTCTTTAGGCACATAAATAAAAAAATCTATTTCCTGCACAACTCAAAACACACATCAAAACAGCCCACAAATATGGAGGATAACTTTATCCCTCTATAAATAACATATATTCAGGTCTGATATAATATAATTAGAGTTGGAAACTCAAATTATGTCATAACTCAATGGGGTAGAATGGGATTCTATCCCATTGGTATCCTTTACTTCTCAAATTGTTTAGTTGGTAGGGGTTTTATCAGAATATTAACAACTAGTTATTTGGAGGGAATAAATTTCTTTCTAAAAATTCCTTATTTAATTTTATACTTAAAAATGGTAATTAACATTGATGAGATTCAACTTTAAGTATAGAAATATATTTATTGAATTTTTTATGGAACTATTATTTTGAAAGCTTATAATAATAGGGTAAGTTGCATCAATTCTCATGTCCTTCAATTGTGACTTAATCCATTTCATCTGAGTAGTTTTTTTATATAGCCACATATTCAGGGTTAGTGGAGCTTACTATCTCTGATGTTTTCTTCTTTTAATATAAATAGAAAAACTTCTTATAATGATAAATAATACACTATATTTAGATTTCTAATCATCAACTTCTGCTACCCAGTTTGCATTAAAAACACTTTAATTCCATCTCATTTTTATTTTTGTACATTACCTAATATTTTTGTGTGTTTTAGATGTATTTAATGTCCTATTTTCTTCAAAAATATATGTTAATTTTGTATTGTATTAATATCAAACAAATTTTTTGATGATATAAACAATTTCAAGTTATGAAGATGTCAAATACATAAGACATACAATAAAACTTATGAACTATTTTTCATTAATATCTTCCCTTTCATCACCCTTTCTTAGTTTTATATCCACCTAAGTTAGTATGGATACTCCTCTAGATTCTTTTATGTCAAACCTATCCAATAGATATCTTTCATATTTTCGTATTGAGATAAAGATATACATAATTTTTTACTCAATTTGAATCCCAAATAAAAATATCATTTTTCCTATAATCAGAATTTCAAACCATTCTTTTATTTCCATAGATAATTCCTCACATAACATTTATTAATTACTAGAAAGTATTATATCATCAACACAAAAAACCCAAAATAGTGATATGGTGTTGATCTTACTCATGTATAGATTATTACCCTCCTACAGTTTTTGAAACATTATGCCTTTTATATACTTTTCAAGCTTAAAATACCAATATCTTGGAGCTTTATTCAATTAATAGAGAGTTTTATTCAACTTACATACCTTCCAACCATCTTAATATATCATAAAGACTTCAGGATCTTCCATGTACACTTCCTCATCAACTTCACCATTTATAAAATTCAATTTAACATCCATATGAAATATCTTGAAGCTTCTATGAGCTACTATAGAATGTAATATTCTCATGGATTCAAGTTGGGCCATTGGAGTAAAGGTATCATCAAATTCAACCCCTTCAATTTGTGAGTATCATTTTCATATTGTCCTAGATTTTTTTATAGTCACTTCACCATTCTCTTCAAACTTTTTTTTGAAATCCCATTTGGATCTAGTCACATTATTTTCATTGGGTTTGGGAATAAGTTTCTATGATTTATTATTTTCAATTTAGTCGAGTTCCTTATTCATGGATAGAATCTACTCCTTATGTTTTAAGTCTTTCTCAACTATAAATTATTCAACTTTTGATAAAATGATGTTATGTCTAGTTTCAATTATCTTCCTTCTTATCTGTACACCTTTATTATGGTCTCTAATAATTTTCTTAGTATCAACATGTTTTATTATTCTATTATTATTCTCTTTATTATTCAATTCTCCATCATCATCACTAGAAATATAAGGATTTATATCTTTAGTCTGAGTATGTGTATTTCCTCTATTTTCTTCAACAAGTTCTGAAATGAAAACATCATCCTTATTATCCATAAAGATAGTATGTCAATTCCCTTTCTCATTTTCAAAGATGGTGGCATCATCACAATTAATAATTCTTTAGATTATCTTTTTGTAACACCTATAGTATTCTCCATTTGAGGTATACTAAATAAAAATTTCATCTTCATAATTATCATGAAAATTTCCTCCACTTTTTTCCCTTGTCTTGATAAAACATGGACTTATAAATAACATTAAATGTTTTACATTTGGATTACTATTAAAACACATCTCATATATATTCATGTATAAGTTTGTCCTTCTATAAGATCCTGAACATTCTATAGATTCCTCAAACTCATTTTTAGGTACTATTTCTCCTTGTTTTTGTTATACTTTGGTTGAGGTTGCTCTTAGGTGAGTTCAGGTGAATTTTGGAAGTTTTTTATGGTGTTTGGGTAGTGGATAGTTGGCGTATGGTTTTCCCAAAATGTGTGCCCAATCTAAGAAATTGTGCACCATTGAGACAATGGGGTTTCCATGGTTTCTTCGTGGTTTTTAAAATTGTGTTCCCTTTTATGAGTAACTATGAACCCCCTAAAGTGAGGATCATAGTTAAGAAAAACAGTTTAGAAAACCATGTGCTCCTACATAGGAAACTTTGTGTGTTGTTTTATTTCCCAAAAAAATTATTTGAAATTATCAAACCTAATGGTTATTATACTTAAACACCCAATTTCATTATAACATAATTTTCTATGACTTTAGAATATCCTTAGTGGATTCCAAACCACCTTGAACCCTATTCTTGACAAATCATTGATCTATTCGATGCATTGTCTCTTCATTTGTATGGAATTTCTCCCCTATTTGGTTTTCTCTCTCTCTCTCATATCTCTTTATAATTAAGAGGGATGATTTTTCCTATATTATAGATGGTTTAGATCTTATTTTTTTATGGTTTTTGTTCCATTTTATCTTGATCTTAGGGTTTGGTCCAAGATATTTTTTGTTGTTACGGTTTTTGAAGCACTACTTCAATTTGTTTATTTTCGATTAAGAAAACATCCATCAACAACCTTGAGGTAGGTGGTCTATTTTTCAATTACCATGGTCCAAACTATAATTTCATGTATTTAATTAGGGAATTTTAGTTTCCATGATTGGAAATTTCATCTTTAATTTAATAAATTAATTTTTTAAATAATTAATTGTATTATGGAATTGGTGAGATTCTTGATATTGAAATCAGTTAATTAATGGGATTATGTGATTTATTGATAATTTGAATTAAAGTTTTGGTTGGATTAAACATAAAATGTTGATGGATATTATGATTCAATGTTGATAATTTATTAATTTTTAAATTTTCATATCATTCCATGTGATTAATGTTATAAACCATGATTGTTTTGATAAATTGAAATAGTGTAGTGGGATGTGAATACTTAACAAGTGGGTTAATGGTGATTAACCCTGATAAATTTGATATATGTTATATATGTTTTATTTATTGATAAATTATGTGTGGTACAAGGAATAATGCTCCAAATACCAATGGGGTTCTAAACTTGATGTTCTAGGCCCCAATGCATGCATGTGAATATATTTGTTTGGGACTCGGAATGATGCTCCAAATACCCATGAGGTTTGTGGTCAGGATTGATGCTTTAAATATCCATGGGTGATAGAAATGACTTTCTAAGACCATGACATTGTCATTATATTGGAATTACAAGTATATATTATATGAAATTGGAATTAAATTAATAATGGAATCCCATGTTATAATGAATTATGATTCCTTTTGTGATACGGTTTAGACTCTAACACGGGATGAAGTAGGTATTGTGGGTTTTGGTGTCATTGTGAACCCATAGATTTATGTGGTTAATTAAATAATTATTTAATAGTGGAAAAAAATTACTTTATCACTTTTATTTCATTTTTTATATAACTAAATACACTATTATAGACTGTATATTTTTTTAGACACCATTGGTGGTGGCCTACTAAGTTGTACTCACACCCTACTCAGCCTGCCTATTTGGTACCCAAATAGAATTCATGTTTATAAGATAGGATAATGGAAAGAGCCATATGTCATATGGATTATGTGGTATATAGAATGGATGAGGGGACCAGAATTGATGTTAGGACTTACATGGGGAGTTTTTAGTGTGTCTTTATTTTGTTTTTTCATATTGACACCTGACACATATATGGAATGAAATATCTACTACTTTGGTTTGGATATTGTTTTCTTTATTTTTTTTATCATGTGATACTAGTTTTTATTGATTGTGTTATTATTATAGTTATTGGTTATTATTATTTGGATATTCATTTTTTTCTTCTACTATGATGCTTTGATAAAGAGGGTATAGTCTCCCCTTGTTATATATTTGACCCTCATTTTTAGTTGGCAGCCTCTGATGTATTGGGAGGTGCTCCTGAGGTCATATGATCAACCGGCTAGGGGCACCAATATGTGTCACCCAAGTCGAGATGTTACAAAGTGATATCAAAGGATTTTTATTTTATTTTATTTTCTCTTACTATTTGGGAATGGTAGACAAGATATTAGGGTGATTCCGTCCTTGGTATGAGTTCATTATCGGATTAGATAACCCATTTAAGGAGAAAAATCCATGTACCTTTGGTGGTATTGATGTTCATGATGTTTTCTATTAAGGATGAATATTATTTCACCTTGGGTGATTCACTTGTTTTGTGATGTTATTATTTTATTGATATTTTCTTTGTGTCATTTTATGGCATGAGATTTATGTGTACATGCATCATTTTAGGTAATGTTGAATTATTATGACATAGATCATTTTAGGAACACATGTAAAAGTAGGTGTTGGGTAAGTTTTTTAAATAAAAGTTCTTTTCTTTACTAGTAAAATTTAAATGAAATGGGTTCCTAATGAGAAATAGAAAATTGTAAATGATGAAAATGTAATAAATTAAAAAATAATAAATGGGTTTCTAATAAGAAGCCTTGATATATAGAAACTTTTTACCCTATGTATCCATGACTTAGATAATGTATGGTTGAGGGTAGTGATAATGCCTCGGTTTTGACTGTGTGGTGGGGTGTGGGGGATGACTTGTTAATGATTTATGTTAATCCCTCTTGATAAATGTGATAATAATGTGTTGTGTGTCCTAAGATACATGTTTTTAATTTTAGAGATATTCCTCACAATGAATTTTTTTGATAGGATGACAGGGGGAGATGGATTTAAATGTTCCCCTAATAGTGGAACCAAAGGCTCGTATACTTCTGGGTGAAGGATCTGTAGAGAAGTTTAGTGAGAAATCTTCTTGATTTATACAGTTTTTGGAAAGAGACCTAGGGTGGGTTACATGATTTATGGTTGAATTGGAAAAAGATTTCTCATTGAAACACCCTTCTAAAATCACTGAAGATGGTGTACATGAGGCAAATGAGTTCTGGATTGAGTCAATCTAGATGATTCTTGACCACTTAGATACTCCTATTAAGAAGAGAGTCAAGATGGTGGCTTATATGCTATGTGGTCAAGTGAATCGTTGGTGGGATATCCAAACTTGAGATAGATAACTAGAGAATATGGAGTGTAAGGACTTCCTTGGGAGGTTCTTGGAGAACTTTTACACTGAGACACTTAAGTAGTAGAGTGAAGTTGAGTTCCTGAGGTTGACCTAGGGGATTATGTCTGTGATAGACTATGATGGTTGTTGTGATGATTTTCAATGATTTGTTTTAGTGTTATTGGGAGATGAGGAAACTAAAGAAAAACATTTCCAAGAAAGACTTAATTGTGATATTTGTCCTAAGCTAACATCTTTAGGCAGAAGAAGTTTTCTGAGGTGGTGAATTCAGCTCACAATTCTGAACAGAACTTAGAGGAGGATTCAAGTGGGATTTATGTGGTTTCTAATAGATGAATAGGAGGTATATATTTTGATAGTAGGAGTATTCACTTCGAGAACTCCAACCAAGGATATATCAAGAAGAGTGTCCATGGGAGAGGATCTTTTACTCAGGACATTAGTCGAGTTCTCTACCACCAGTTTGGTAGGATGGGTCACTTTCATAGATAGTGACCCAACCACTGATAGAGTGAAAATATTATAAAAGGATGAAAAATCTATAACTTTTCTACAATAACGCATGAAAAAATGGTAATTACATAGAATCCAGGTAGAATCAGATAATTGAAAGTGATCTTCGACCCCATATCAATCTGGAAGTTTGAGTTCTATTGGCCTTGGCAGTTGAGTTAGTGGGCGTGGTACCTCTGGGAAAGAGCGCTCGTATCAATAGAGTAATACATATCAAGGATATGGATTGATGCTCCAAATACCCATGGTGTTCCTGACATGATGTCTTGGCACCAACGCATTCACATGAATATATTGTATAGGATGGGGACTAATTCTCTAAACATGCATGAGGTGTGGGACAGAGACTGATTCTCTAAATACCCATGAGGTGTTAAGAACGACATTGTAGGCTCATATATTATAATTTTACTATAATTACAAGTATTTGTGATATGAAATTTAAATTAAATGAATAATTAAATCCCATGTTATAATCAATTGTGATTCCCTATGGGATATGGGTTATACTTCATCAGGGCCTGAAGTAGGTATTGTGGGTTTAGGTGTAATATCAAACCTGGGGATTTATATAGTTAATTAAAAACTAATTTAATTGTGGAAACTATTTTCTTTATCACTTTTATTTCATTATTTTTATAAATGAATACAATGTTAAAGACTGGATATTGTTTTAGACACCATTTTTTGTGGCCTACTGAGTTTTACTCACACCCTACTCAGACTTCTTGATTGGTACCCAAATAGATATCATGTTTGTAGGACAAGAAAAAAGAAAGATCCATATGTTATATGGAAAAGTTGGGATAGATCATGTATGATGGGATATGATGTGATGTCTCGACGCACTTGGGGATTTTTCAGTGTGTCTTTGTTTTGGTTTGGAATTTTGACACTTGAAACACATATGGCATGACTTATCTACTTATTTGGTTTGGATATTGTTTTCTTACTTTGGTTTATCATGTGATATGGGTTTGTATTTATTATTTTATTATTGGGGTTATTGGTTATTATTATTTGGCTATTTATTATTTGTTTTCTGCTCTTCTTGTTCTTTGATAAAGAGGGTATAGTCTCCTCATGTTATATATTAGACCCTTGCTTCTAGTTGGAAGCCTTTGGCATATGGAGAGGCATGCCTGAGGTCATGTGACCAACCAGATTGGGCCACCAATATGTGGCACTTGGGTTGGGATGTTACACATTAAGATACATTTATTCTAAATTATTTCTATAGTCCTAATGGCCAAAATCTAGTTATACCTTGAGGTCTTATACTCTGCTAGCATAGTTATGGTTAAAGTCAACTAAGCTATTATTCTTTATTTAAGTCACTCAATTTTATTAAGGATTATATAGAGAACTAAATTTATGTCTAATATCATGTTTTTAAGATATTAATTGAACTATTTATTGGCATATTCAAATCCATTATCTAACCATAACCTCCTTATATACAGTTATTTTTTCTTTTCTACAAGTCTTCTAAAGCTCTTTAATCTATTTAGGACCTCTGCTTTATAATACATGAACATAATATAAGTCATCCTTGTGAATTTATCTATAAATGTGATAAAATACCTCTCTCCACTTTTAGAAATTTTATCATATTTCCACAAACATCGAAATGAGTCAATTTGAGAGGCTTTGAGGTTTGAATTTCAATCACCTTATAATTATTATTCACCAATTTCTATTTTTTTATGTTTTGTAAATGGTAGTAGTTTGTTCTTTAATCAAGGTTAAATTTCTCAAAAATTCTTCTGGATTCAATATTTTGATATTATTTTTTCCAAGGAGACCCAGTATTCTATTCCATAACTCATTTTCTACTTATTTTCTCAAGTATAATCCTTCATTTTCTTCCGCAACTTGAAACAAATTTCCTATGGTTCTTATACCCCTTATAACCACAGCCCAATCATTCATCATTTTGACTATATATCCATTTTTCCTAAATGTGGCCTCGTTTCTATCATCACAAAGTTGTGATGCACTCAACATGTTGTGCTTTATGTTATCCATAAACAACAAAATATCTGGACTGATTTTAATTTTACTAATGATCACCATTAGAATACCTTTGATTTTATGAGAACATTAATTTCTAAAAATCATAGTTCCTCCTTCATATTTTTCCAAAAAAAATTAAATTTTTCAAGTAACATATCATGTGATATCAATTCCCCTATCCATAATCTATGGTTTTTCATATTTTTATCCTTTAAATGAAACATAAATAATGTTTTAGGGTTCCCTAATTTGAATTTAAATATTATTATTCCCAAACCTTTTAAAAATACTCATCTGAATTGGAATAAAAGAAACACACATAGTTAAAGTTTATCCTTATTGATGAAATATTCCAGAGAGTTCTTATATATATTCAAAAAACGTATTTCTTTAACTTTATTTTCAAACTATTGATGTCTTGGTTGAGTTATTTATTATTTTTGTTTCCTCCCACTAGATTACTGTTATCTTCTCAATCTAGGAAGAGACATATTGTACCATTAGTTATAATACATATAGATGAATATTCTATAGTATTAGAAATACCACAAAAATATTCTTCTCTGTTTAAAAAATTCTTTTACTGAATGAGTTTTAATATTTATCTATTTTATACTCTGAAATGAGTAGATCTCTTTGGTTCCTCTTATAGAGTTATTCCTTAAATATTTTTAACTGATGAAATTCATTTTTTATAAATTTATTTTTTATTATATTTGAGGATATTTGAGTATCTCTCTAGGGTATTCATTAATTCTATATTATAATCTATAATGAGTTTTATTAGTAGGTGTAATCACTTTTTATACTAGAACCATTGTAGAATTTATTTTTTCATATCATGAATATTTATTAGAGTATCTATTTGTTATATCATATATAGTACATTCTCTTATTTCATCAATAGTCATGTTCTTTTCAAATTTCATTATCATATTATGCTTCTTGGTTTCATTTTTCTGTCTCATGAGTTTATCAATTTCAATATATCTTGGGATAATAGTGGAGGTCGTATATTCAATGGTTTTGGCATTCTTTGTACTGGAAAGTTTCATAATCTCTATTTATTTACAATATTACTTTTTCTTCCAATAGTTTTCTTTTCTTGTATAACCATTTTTTAGTCTGGAATTATCTTCTCTTAGCCTATCAATTTCTTTTAAACACATATCGATCTCCATTCTCATGGTATATTCGTTAGCATTATCTCCTACCTCCACTGAATATTTACTATTATATTGAGATTCATATTAATAAAGATATTCCTCATCTCATTATTGTGCAATGAGATCCCTTTTAGAGACATCACAAGGAGATTAATTTCTATACACGCCTTCTTTGGTTGAAAATAAATACTTCTAAATGAACTCATTGAAAACTTATTCTTACCTTATGATTGAGTTATTTATCATTCTCTAGAAATATTTTCCCTAGAATCTACCTCATTATCATTTTCTCTTACAAATAACATAGGATAATTAACAAATAAATGATTGACCATTCCATATTTAAATCCTCTAAAAAGAATCATACCTCTATAATTACCTATTCTTCTACTTGGAAAGCTTCTTGACATGAGATAAATATTCCCATAATAGTATTGTATTTTTTCTACTCAATTTATTTAGTCATTCTTCTTTTTAATTTTCACACCTTGAAATGAATTAAAATAAAATATCTTAAGAGAATATCCACTTCTAATTTCATAATTAAGGAATGTTCTTTGAAGTTAATGAATGGTAAATTCATTAAGATACCTATCTTCAAGAGCTGAGATCAAGGTATCAAATTTATCTGGAAGGATTCTCATAAATATTTTTACAATATTATAATCATTAATAATTTGTCCAAACCTATTAAAAGTTATCACAATAAAATTTTACCTTGAAAATAATTCATAAATAGTTTAATCCTAAAGCATTATGACATATTCAAATAGTTGTAGACTAATATATAGTTTAATTATTTCACCTCTTTTCATTAATATATTCTATTAAGCTTCTCCTAAATAACATTAGTAGTCATGTGTCTTAGGACCCCTGTTAATTCATTTTATAATAAAGAGGATAAAAGTGAATTCTTGTATTTCCCACCATTTTCAATGTTTCTTTTATCTTCTAAATACCATATTGAATTTTTATCTGGAAAATTGAATACATATTGAATGAAATAAGTAATATCAAGACCAAGTGAATTATTTTAGGTAATTTTTATTTATTTAAAATATTAAAACACTTTTTTATAAAAAAAACTGGGATTCCTATACTGTTAATAGAGTTATTTTTTATCCATATCTGGTAATTGAGAGAAAGAGATTAAATATTTTCTATGATAACAATTGTTGTATTACACAAAGGGTGAAACACCCTGAGAGGGGGGGTGAATTTGTGTGTATACAAAATTAAAATCCATTCAACTCTCATGATTCTTTAGTACCAATTTACAATACTCTCACTGATGTTATAATGAAAGACATAGAAAAATTATTATAGAGGTTCATCTCATTGTAGATGACTATTTACCCAAATTTTCTGGGTTATTATCCCACACACACAATCACAACTTTATTATTGAAAGGAAATCAAGTAAGGGTATAATATTAAACATTTATAATCGGTTGGAACCAACCAGTTACACTTTCACATCAATAGAACAAAATAACACCTTTTATGAAGAATGATCACTGTTGAAAATGTGGACCTCCACATAGACTCCATATAATGATCTTATTTATCTGCCTCTTCATTGCACAACAGTCTTCTATAGATATTCTTAGATGATTTTTCTTGGATTTAGTATTGTATCTGTTCTCTCACACATAGTATTCTATTAATTCTATTTTTTTCTTCTTTGATATAGATATAAATATATATATATATATATATATGTGGGGGTGTCTTTATATAGAGAAAGAGAGAGAAAAATAGCTATAGAAACACTAGATCATTCTCACATTAAAAATCCCACAAATACCAACCTTTAATTCAAAGATTCTTTATGTCGAAGCCTTATTCAAAATATTCCTAAATACTTATCTCAAGACTTAGCTCATTTCCTTCTTGAGATATTTCAAATATCTTGTTCTTCTTATCCATAAATATTTTACTCAAAATCCTCACAATAAATTCATAAGATATTTTCACATAATCTTGGTGATTGTTATCTCATTCTATTGTGTATAACCCTCTTTTGGTTTGATCACATGTGGTGTGACATGGTTCGATCTTCTACAGTGTGGAGATGTCATTTAAAAAATATCAGTAACTCCCTTGGTTGGTTCTGCCTCACTAATATTAAGAATCATGATCCTAAAATTGATTATAATTTTTTATCAATAGAGAACATCAAACAATCGTCATCTAATTTAAATACCATTCTTCTAAATATATGAATTCTAGAAACATATCTTGCATATAAAATAAATTATCTTATATTGAACAATTTTTATTCATGTAAGATAAAATATTTTTTGGGATCCTAAAAACTCCAACATGTAAGATAAATTCATTTTTCAATTCTAGTGAAATCTGATTTCTCCTCACACAACTATATTGATATATTCAATCATAATTTTATTATGATGTAAATGAATTTAAAAATGAGAACAAAAAATATCTTATGTGGTCCAAAATATATTAGGTGCATAATATAAATACCATTTTCCAAATTTTTAACCCTTTCTCCATGTTTTTATAAAATAATTATCTTATGGTGTAAATGAACTTACTTAAAAGGGTCCCCATAATATAAAGTACATTTTCATTATTATTCCTTTAGTGAAACACTTATAGAATTTATTCAAATCATTAACCAATGGTTATTGTTATAAATATAACATAGTTAATGTAGAATTATATTTTTTACTCAAGGATTCAACCACATTGTTTTCGTTTCCAAGATAGTAATTAACTGTGCAATCAGAATCCATTATCCGTTCCAGTCATCATGTATGCCTCATGTTCAATTCATTTTGATTTAATATATACTTCAAACTTTTATGATCAATTTATATTTCACACTTTTCTACATATAACTTATGACATCAAATTTTTAAATCAAAAACCATGAATGTTGATTAAAAATCATATGTGGGATATTTTAACTTATGGGGTTTCATTTTCTATAAAGCATAAGAAATTTCTTGGTCATTATATATCATAAAATGACCAAGTCCCTTTAAAGAAGAATAAATATAGATGAAAAACTCTCCATTTTTGGAAGACATGGACAAAAGTGGAGCATTCACCAATCTTATTTTCAATTCCTAAAAACAAAAATCACATTCTTCTATAAAGATAAATTTAACCCCTTTTCATGTTTATAATGTTAGGGGGATAGATAATCAGGAAATGTTTTTAAGAAACCATCGGTAATAGCTGCTAATCTAACAAAACTATGAATATCAATAACATTTTTAGGTACTTTCCAGTCATCAACCGCTTTTGTTTTGGTAGGATTAATAATCATTTCATCCTTATTTACAATGTTCCCAAGAAAAGAAATCAGTTGTAACCAAAAATCACATTTTCTAAATTTCTTGTATAAATTCTTTTATTTTAGTGTATGTAGAATAGTCCATAGATGTATTTGATGATCCTAAAAAAATTTAATAAACCAAAATATCATCAATAAAAACAAAAAAAAACTTATACAAATATTCATAGAAGATTTTATTCATATGACCCATAAATAAAGTAGGGGAATTTTTCAAACCAAAGGGAATAACAAAAAACTCATAATTCTCATATATAGTATGGAATTATATATGTAGAATTTCATCCTCCTCTACATTCAGAAAATGGTCCTTAGATCTCATATAAATCTTGGAAGAATACTGAGCTCCCTGGAAATGATAAAACAAGTCATCGATATGAGGTAATGGATACTTAATCATAAAATTGATGTTATTCAATGAACTATAATCAATAAAAATATCCATATAACCATCTAAAATTTTATTAAACAATGTAGGAGAACCCCAAGGTTAAGTACTCAGATGAATGAAACCTTTATCTGGAAACTCCTATAACTAGTTTTAAAATTCTAGAAGTTCTATTTGTACCATTTG
Organism: Viscum album; assembly: GCA_963277665.1. Classification (NCBI taxonomy): domain Eukaryota; kingdom Viridiplantae; phylum Streptophyta; class Magnoliopsida; order Santalales; family Viscaceae; genus Viscum; species Viscum album. The sequence goes on from OY728151.1 coordinate 1,425,974,245, forward strand.
ATAAGGGTGTTTTGAAATAGGTTTAGCATTACGAACAAAATCAATTGTAAAATCAACTTCCTGATTAGGTATAATACTATAAATATCATCAAGAAAAAAAATGTAGATACTCATTTACCAATGAAAAATCATTAATCTTAATAGTTACCTTATTTTCAACAATATATGTAAGATGACATTCATTTCCATATTTTGATAGTTTCTCAAATTACTAATATTTTATCAATGGAATGCGTTCATTTTTGTATAAAAACCGAGGCCCTTCAAAAAAACAACTTCTTTATCTCTTCAATAAATCAAATCATGGTAAACAGAAATCTAATTCATACCCAGAATAACATCAAATTTTACTAGGGGTAAGAAAATGAGGTTTGAAGATAAAATCCTTCTATAGAAAACAACATTGAGATTTTTAAAATTTATTTTTTCCTTAATATTTCCCCATTTGTTTTTACCATATCTTATGTATTCATTTCTTGAGGTGAAATTTCTAATTTACTAGAAAATTTCTTAGATGTGACAGAATTTGTAGACCCTGTGTCAAATAATACATTTGAAAAATTTGAATAAATAAAAAATGTACCTGATACTCGTTCATTAGATGGACCAAAATATGTTGAAGTAGTTTCAAAGGATTCCATCAAACCTTTCTTCTTATAGTATGGTTTCTTTGCAGCATTTAGCTTCCTCTTAGGACACTCATTTTCATAATGACCCATCACATTACATTTAAAAAAATGACTATGTGTATATCATAACTATTCTTAACACAATTGTAGTCTTTTTCATTATTATTAAGAACCATATTCCCAAACATAATATATTATAAACCATTACCAGACTTCAAAATGCATTACTAAATGTGTTTTTTTTCACAATTCCTACAAATTGAAAACATAATTTTCTTACCACCAGACTTCTTTAATGCATTCTTTTATTTTTTCTACCACCTTGAATCTTTTTCTGCTAGTTTTGAGTGAACACATGATCATAGGAAAAATCAATTTCCTTGTTCTCTACACATCGAACAAGTTTGTTATAACCTTTGAATTCATTATAAGTCAATTCCCTTTGATATTTTCAATTCAATCCGGAGTGAAAATGATTGGTTTTACTATCAAGATCCCATATAAAATTTGTGGTTTACTTTTTCAATGAATTGAATTTTTCTTTGAATACAGTCACTAAATCCTCATCCTATCTCAATTCAAAGAAATTTTTTTCATCCTATTTCAAGAATCCTTAGCAAAATACTTCTCAAGGAAAATATTTTTGAATTCAACTCATTCCAAAGAATCAATATCATCGTTATCCCTTATATTCTAGACCATTAAAAACCACTGGTAAGATTAACCTTTGAAATGCTAAATAGAAAAACTAACCTTTTGATTTTATAAACACCCTATGAAATAAAAAAAACTTTCTAGGGATTTAATCCATCCTTCAGCTACCATTGGGTTAGAAGATTAACTAAAATTTGTAGGGTGTTTCCTCATAAAATGTTCCACCACTAACATATTCCTCTGAAGTTGATATAACTGATCTCATGCATGGAAAACACCACCACTTATAGACTACATCAACCAATCCATTACTATAAAAAAATTCTTAGTTCCAATTCTCGTCATTCCAGATTATAGATTCATAAAGATATCACAATTTCAATGTCATCCTATTTTATTTTCCCTATTTATTTTATGGAGAACCATTCTAAACATATATATCTTAGACAAAGAAACATGCTAATATTTAAATTCTATATCATTTCAACTTAACCATAAAGTAAAAAATCAATTATGGTTATTCTATTAATATAATCCTAACCCCTAAAATTATCTAAACCTTTCTATGATACCAACTGTAAGGACTTAGCCTTAAACATTACATAATCTAGTTAATTCAACAAGAATTCACTTTCATAAATTATGAAAGATCATTTATGTTTAGATTTTTAGAAAATAAGGTCATAACCTTATACATAGAAACTAATATATTACAAAGTAGACACTTATATTCAATATCCATTGATTCACAATATGAAACTTTTGGAATAAAACATGATTTATTTCTATCGCAAAACTTCATGACATTAAACTTGAATTCTTAATTTCCTTCACCCATCCATAAAGCATGTGAAAAATATTTTAAAATGTGGGATGAGAATGAAAATATTAATAAGGGAAATAAAAAGGAAGAATGAAATTTTCAGTCCCTGAATGAAATCATTTTCTCAAAGTTTTAACTTGTTCACAAAAAGTATAATCTCTTTTGATTACATTATGAAATCATAAGTTTCCTATAAACCGATAGAAACATAAATAATTTGTAAAAATATTTTTTTTCAAATTTTCATATCCCTCTTACATATAAGTTATCTATCCTGGCTACACAAGGGGTAACCATCACTATTACACATGGAATAACCATCGTAATATATTACTATAATATATTAAGAGAAACCTGACCAGTTAACTCTGTCCCATTACCCAATGCATTGGAGAGCTATAACAATATCACACAAACTTGGTTTATCATGGAATCTCCCTTTGTCATAACAATTCCCAAGAACAATAACATGACCCTAAAACATAAATCTTGCACAAAATAAACATTCTTGGGGGAAATAAATTTTCCATTTTGAAACCAATTTTAATTTTTAAGAATTCACATACTTATAAATGAAAACATTTTATTTAAAAATTAAATTCTAAGCTTGTAAAGGAAACATAAAATAAATAAAGTGTCATAAAAGCAGTAAAATATTCTTATGTCATATAAGTAAAAAATATTCTTAAATAAAAAGAATTTTAACATGTAAAGAGGATTTTTAAAAAGAAAGTCCCATACAAATATCATATCATTGAAGTAAGAATTAATAAAATTAATGGAATATGTGTATTCACTACAAAACTACAAAATAAAAAATAATATTATCAAATGTAATTTCACAGAAAATATTATAATGAAATTATTTTTTAAGTATAAGTTTAACCCAAAGATTTTAAATTGTGTTATGAATTCTCTTACCTTATGTTAACAATTGTTCTACACTTGTACAAAATGTCCTAGATAATCAAATTACATAAATTGATTAATTAATTCAAAACATTTTTTACATATAATTTATTTATTATAATTTTTTAAGTTCATTTATGGCCATTTTTTTGAGTTATAAATATTGTAATTGTTAGTCCAGGAGCATTTGTTTCAGGCCTTTATAGTCGGTTCCCTTGAATATAATTATAGGAGTTCTTGTAAAATGAAATAAAAACTCTATAAGTGTAAAGAAATTGAATTAGTATTTTTCAAGAATATTAAATAATCCCATATATAATTTTTTTCTTATATGAGGATGATTCATTAGATGAAACATTAAATGATAATTTTTTTTGTTTTTAGCGTTTTTTCGACCATCAAAACTAGTTTCTTTTTATTTAATTATTATGTTTATAAATTAGTTACAAAACATTAAAAAAGGTATAATATAAATATTAAATTCTTTTTTTACTATAATAATGGTTTTAGGACCATAATTTAATTCAGTAATGGAAAATGAAAAATATTCATTCGTGAAGGTGGTGAATCGCCACGTCGCAAACAATGATTTCATTCTTTAGAATAAGAGGAGAAGAGAAGAGGATTGATGATCAATATTCCATTAACATAATAAAATTATAGTAAATATATGATATTGGAGTTATCATGGTAGTTTTTGTCACATCCATGAATTATTTTAAATTTATTTTTAATTTAATTTCCATTATTGCTTTGTTTTGGGGGTTTCCCGTTCATTTTTGGAGGAGTGGGTGAGTTTTCATGAATTGGGCCAAACCGTGAGCTCAATTCTAGATTTAAAAATAAATTTAATTTCCTTTATAACTACTTCATTTTTCAAATAAATTAATCCATTTCAATTCCTACTTGGCCTCCCCTGACCTATTAACACCACCATATTAATTTGGACCATTTAGGAATACATAATCATGGTGGATTTTGGTTTTTATTTAGGTAATTGGGTCTTCCTGGAATCTCATTTCCACTTTTAAAAATAAATATTGTTTATTTAATAAATTATTCATTTTTTACCCTTTTTAGGTGATTCCAGCTCTCATTCTACGATAAAATACTTAGGTGTGCACCCATTTCCCCCCCCCCCCCTCTTTGTAGCTCATAAGAATCGTGAATGTGGACAAAACTTCATAGGGTTTTTCAAATAGTCCATATTTGAAGAGGTAACATCTTTCCTTCATAACTCCTTTATTTATCACTCTTTTCCCCCATTCCAGTTCCTAAATGGCCTTATACTCCTTAGTAAAACCTCAATTGAATTTTTTATGCTTTTAAATTCATATACTAGTGTATTTGGGGTGATGTCTTCAAGATACATCAAGTAAGTGGGCCTCCTTTATTATTCTTTCAATTTTCCTAGTGTTTCATTCGATTTTATTAGGGTTTATTTCGTTATCCTTGAAGTCCATAATTTCCAAAAACTAGGTTTTCTAACATGGGGTTTAAATTTGGGTTTTATTGGTCCAATATTCTATTTTTAGGCTTGATCTACCTTCCTTGAGGTATGGTGGTGGTGCGATTGAATTTTCGCACAAAGGATTCAAGGTTTTTCATTAATTTGGTTGGTGATTCCATGTTCATGAAATATTTGTGTATTATTATGTTGTATTTAGCATATTTTATGGTTTATATAATTTTATTATTGCTAAAAAAATTAGTTTTAGTGGTGTTTGTATTGAAAATGAATTTTAAATGATAATTTCATGTGAAATTGTGGGTTTTCAATGAAATATTTTATTGGTTTATTTGGGGCTTCACTATAAATACATAATTGATTTAATTTAACTGCAATAGGGCTTAAAATCATGTTTTTAATATTTATCTGCTTTCGTTGTTTCTGCAAAAATGGGTTTTAATGGTGTTTGTGGAACATGTAAAAGTGCCATGTTTGTGTGAAAATGGAGGTTTTACAAAGTGATCATTTCTTAGTTCACAAGTTGCTTCCTGAAAATTGATTGGTTGGTTTCATTGAAATTTAGTGAGATGAATTTTCTGTTTTGGTAAATTACAAGTGTGTACATAGTGTACAAAGGGGGGTTTTCAAGGAGTTTTTGGTGCCAAAAAATGCGGGGTTTTGAGAAATTGTTTCATTAAAAATTAATGTGTTTTGTTGTGTGTCTTAAGTAGTTTAAAATGTTTATAGATACTGTAATGATTGTATTTGGAAATTAGTGGTGTTTCATATGAAAAATTTATTTTATGTATCATGCTGAAATTGTTTGATCACAAAGGGAGAAGCCCGGGTACCTAGGTGGGCGGATTTGTACTAGTACGGCTAGTGAACTAGATGGGTTTTGTCCCTATTTCACTTAGAATTTGGACAACAAAAACTCTAAATAAACTATGTGGATGATGATTAGGGACCAATTGGTTATGGGTATTTTCCCTACTAGTGGCTCATGCACAAGAAGAGATTTTTCAATGGTTACTTTACACCGAGGTATGAGGTACATAGGTCCCAAAATAATCTAGTGCCTAGGGGTGTTCCCAATTTTGTTTCTCATTGGATTTATGGTATTTACCATTTTATTAGGGTGTTTTATTCATTAAAATTTAGTATTTGTAAAATCTATTTAAATTCTTTAACATTCTGAAATTTTTAGCTTGAAAATTGTTTTCAATTGAAAGTTTCGTTTTTTGGAATTTAACAGTGCTTTCCTTTGCATATTAAAACTGCTTGCTTTTTCACCTTTTATTTAATTAAATTTGGAATAATTGGGTGGAATAATATTTGTCTTAGGCTCACACTCTAATTAAACCCCTTAGTTTTATGTATAATTGGTTATGTTTGACTCAGAAAAAGGTAAAGCCTTGGGTGAAGGCGGTTCGGGCTGTTAGGCCCCTCTGGCGGTGCGGTGATGTGGAGATGGCTCGGGGTTAACCAGCCCCTTGTCATGTGGAGTCCTTTTGGATGTCTTAATGATTTATTTATTTATATTTGGAACTCTTGTACTATATTCAAATCCATTTATCCAATTCTGGTTTTTTCTTAAGACTTGTTTGGATAGAAATTTCAGATTTATATTATGGATTGTTTTTAAGGTTTTATGCTTTCATACTCAGGTAAATTGTTCCCAAACCTAATTGTTTGATACCTAGGAACTTGTGATAGATAAATGGGATAGAGAACGCCCTTAGGGACTTTCCATGAGATGGGTTTGGTGTCGGTATTGGTGGTGACCAGATTTGGTTCGTGACAAAATGGTATCACAGGGGGTTAATGTTTTTAGATTATGTTACTATTTTGGGAATAGTCTGGATAGACAAGAGCTAGGATTTTTGGGGCTCAGGGTTTTGGTCAGGAGTAGGGTGCCTGACCCACACCTCTCATGGAAGACCTTGATTCCCCGGGGGACATTGGAATTTTTTGATTAACTTCACTTCCAGGTGAGACGTGTGGGTTGCAGACCACACGTGGACATCAGACGGGGGTGGAGTAGTTGTATATCTTCTTACTGTAATGTGTTTATATTATATATATATGATTTATTTGATTAAAATTTTCATAATTTTGATATTTAATAATGTTATTTTGACTGTTTCACTTTGTAGAAACATACCTCCCTGGAAATCTCCCATGCACCCGTGGGAGGAAGAGGGAGGGAGTTCTCCCACACCAATTGATCAGAGACTAGTCGAGTCCATGGTCTAGGCTATCGAGGACCTATTACAAGGACTATCTCCTATTCCATCTCCTGTTAGAGAGGATGAGACTAGTCCTAGAAATGAAAAGTAACAGGAGTTACTGAAAAATAAGCCTCTCACCTTTCGAGGCAGCATAGAACACCAGGAAGCAGAAGAATGGCTTGAAAAGATTGAGCACATGATTGATTTTTTGGATACACCTGAGGATCTCAGGGTAAAATGTGCCGCCTTTCTGTTGGAGGTTCCCAGCCACAGGTGATGGGAATTGGTTCTTTATATTGGGAAGAATAAGAAAATGTGCTAGGGAGACTTCAGAGCTATCTTTAATGAACAGTATTTCCCTAAGGTGTTGGCTTATGCTAGGTCCAGAGAGATCATAGAACTTTTTTAGGGAAATCTATCTGTGATGGAGTATTCCAACCATTTCACTGAGTTGGTTCGGTATTCTCCAAAAATTGTTTCCAATGAGCAAGCAAAGGCCCAGAGTTTTGAGAAAATCTTGCGACCATAGATATACTCCAAGGTGTTCTTGTTTAAGATGAGGGCCTATGCTGAGGTCATTTATTGGGTGTGCATGGTGGAGATTAATAGTAAAGGTAGGGATGGTTTCTATGGTTTAGTATTAGTAGTGTTCAGTGGAAGCTCCTCAGAGAAGAAACGGGAGCGGGATGATCATGTGAAGAAATAAAGTGGCAATTCCGGCCACTCTTCCAGGAAATTTTTGTCATCGGATTCTGATGTTTGATCGATCTTGTTCCACCATTATAGGAAGTCTGGGAACATTTGACCAGAATTCACACATAATATGAATCCTTGTTACCAATGTGGAGGCATGGGGAATTTATAGTGCTTCTGTAGAGTGGCACGTCCACTTCCTAGTGGGGCAGCGTCAATGGCATCAAGAGCAGTTCCATCACAGTACAAGCCATCGATGACTGGGGGATCTTGATTTGGTGGTCGTGGTGGTAGGTCTGGGTCATCTTCTAGGTAGATCCAGTTCAGGGTACATCCATAGACTATCATTCATCCTCAGGCAGAGACTGGACATCTCCATGTAGTGGATTAGGCACCAGTAGGATCAAGGGTGAGACCGTCGACAGTTTGAGGTACCGTTTTGATCACATATTCTATGGATTCTTACCTTTTTGATATAGGTTCTTCTGTTTCATTCATTTCTCCCCTTTTTGTGGACCCACTGAATTTACCAACCGATTTTTTTTCTTTTGTGATGGAGTTAGTGACACCGCTGGGAAAGAAGAAAGAGCAGGATCTCAGGTGCCCCTCGTGTGCGCCTTCCATGTGAGGGGATGAGATGGAGTAGGAACTCTTGGTCATAGATATGTAACTATTTGACATAATACTTGGCGTGGATTTTCTAGTACACTTCCAAGAACACATTGATTGCTATAGGCGGCGAGTGATTTTCATAGCACTTGATGGGAGTCTTCAGGTTATTCGTGGAGAATGGGATCCTCGTTCAGGTCACGTAGGACCTCCACTCCCAGAGTTGGGAAGTATTATCTTTCAGTTATCATCTCTCACACTAGAGGACTATGGTCTTTCCCCTAAAAGTTCACTACCTCATGTTGTGAATTAGTTTCCATTGGTATTCCCAGATGATTTTTTAGGTTTTTCCCCGGAGCGAGATGTGGAGTTTTCGATTGATCTGGCACTGGGAACATATCAGATATCTCTTCCCTCATATCTCATGTCCCCTAATGAGCTACGGGAATTAAATATACAGTTGTACAACTTAAAATACAGAGGATTCATTCTCCTGATCATTTCTCCTTAGGCTACTCCTGTTTTTCTCGTGAAAAATCCTAACGGATCCCTTCGGTTGTGCATTGACTGCCGGAAGCTAACTAAGGTAACAATTATAAACAAATACCTTTTTCCTAGAATAGATTATTTCTTCTATCACATAAAGTGGAAAAGGTGGTTTTAAAAAATAGACTTGTGTTCGGGATAACATCAACTCATGGTGAAAGAAGCTAATATCTCAAAGACAGCCTTCCGAAGCAAGTATGGACACATTGAGTATTTAGTATTTCTCTTCAGATTGACCAATTCTCCAATGTTTTTTATGGAATTAATGAACAGGGTGTTCTATAAGTACCTCGATTACTTTTTTGTGGTTTTTTTGGATGACATTCTAGTGTACTCTGGCTCTAAGGAGGAACGCAAACATCACTTTAGGATTGTCTTTGGAACTTTGTGGGATCACCACCTCTATGGAATGTTTCTAAAGTTCACTTTCTTGATTAGGGAAGTGAAATTTATGGGGAATTTTAAATCTGAGTATGAGGTTTCAGTGGACCCTAATAAGATTAGTGTGGTCATGTCATGGGAGCAACTGAAGAATGTATTCGAGATCAACAGTTCACTTGGCCCCACTGGTTATTATAGGAGGTTTTTTCAGGATTTCTCTCAACATGTTTCACCGATGATTGTGGTCACTCAGAAAGGGTTGAATATTGTTTGGGGTCGAGAATGTCAGGCATCATTCGAAGAGCTAAATATTTGATTGACTACATCCCCCGTTCTGATTTTTCCAGAGGTTGGAAAGCGGTATGTAGTCTATTGTGATGCTTCAAGTATGTGTCATGGGTGCGTGCTTATGCAGGATGATCACATCGTGGCGTATGGCTCTCACCAGCTCTGACCACATGAAAATAACTAATCTTCCCATGAATTTTATTTGGTAGGGGTGTTGCATTCTTTGAAGACTTAGTGTCACTACCTTTTTATGGGGAAGTTTTTGGTCTACTCGGATCACAAAATCTTGGCCTATATCTTCTCACAGAAGGAACTCAACTTGAGGTAGCATTGCTAGATCGAGTACTTGAAGGGGTTCGACTTTGACATTGTCTATACCCCAGGAAAGGGTAATGTGGTGGCCAATTCCTTGAGCAGAAGGACTCCAGTGTAGGCTTTGAGATGTCTAGTGATGAGTGGAAACTGATGGGGCTCTTTGCTTAGATTCATGTGGAGACCAGGGAGAACAGTGGAGGTGTGTTCTTGGAGAGTGTACATTTGACTCCTTCTCTATTGGATTTGATTCAGTGGGAACAACCTAGTGATGATATTTTTCCATGGTAAAGGTATTTTCTTCATGTTTTGGAGATGTCCTCTGATTGGTCGTTGTCCCCAGAGGGCATCTTATGCTTCAAGGTCCACTCAGTAGTGTCATCGTCTCTGCAGAAGGTGGTGAGGTAGGATAGCCACTAGTCTTAGTGTTATATCCATTCGGGTCCCACAAAGATGTATTATGATGTGCGACAACATTTCTAGTGGTCAGGTGTGCGACGGGACATAGCGGACTTTGTGTCAAGATGCTACACGTGCCAACAGGTGAAAGAAAAGCATCAGAGACCCTCTAGTTTTCTCTATAAATTACCCATTCCTTCCTGGAAGTGTGATGATGTTGCCATGGACTTCATTGTTGGCTTACCTCATACACCTTGGTGTAATAATTCCATTTGGGTGGGTATTGATCGTTTGACCAAATCAGCCCACTTCATTCTGATCAAAGATACTGCTAAAGTGGATGAGTTGGGCCGTTTATATCTTCAAGAGGTGGTGACACTCCATGGTGTTCCATCAGTAGTTGTCTCATATAGAGACCCCCATTTCACTTCTCTGTTCTAAGAAGGCCTTAAGAAGGCTTTGGGGTCTTAGATTAAGATAAGCACGACATACCATCCTCAAACAGATGGTTAGACAGAGCGAGTGAATCAAATTTTGGAGGACATGCTACGAGCATGTGTTTTGGAATTTGGAGTTTCCTGGGATCGACATTTGGGATTGGTTGAGTTTTCTTATAATAACAGTTACCAATCCTAGATTTTAAGGGCTCCTTTTGAGGTTCTCTATGGTCGTCTTTTTCGGTCCCCCTGTTTTGGGATGAGATAGGTGAGACTTCACTATTGGAGACAAGACTTGTGCAGGAGACTTCTAATGTGGTCAAGTTGATCAGACAACTCTTATTGACAGCTCATATTTTTCATAAATCATATGCTGACCAGAGGCATCAAGACCAAGAGTTTTCTGTGGGTGACATGGTATTCTTGAAAGCGGCCCCTCGTCTGGGCCATCATCGATTGGGAAAGTAAGGGAAGCTGATGACGTGATATGTAGAACCTTTTGAGATCACTGAGAATATTGGAAATTTGGAATATATGTTGTATTTACCTTCTCAGAAGAAATTTATCCATGATTTCTTCCATGTCTCCCAGTTGAAGAAATACAACACGGATCCATCCCATGTGCTGAGTTGGGAAGAAGTGGAGATAGATCCAAACTTGTTAGTCTTTGAGAGGACAGTGCAAATAGTAGGCTCCCAAGATAAGGTACTTAAAGGGAAGTATATTCCACTGGTCCAGGTTCATTGGCATCATGGTAGTGATACACATGATACTTGGGAGCAGAAGTAATGGGTTGAGGAAGAGTACTCATTCTTATTTTTTGATCAAGCTTCGGGTTGACTTTTCGGGGAGAAAAGTCTTTAATGGGGGGTATAATTATCACATACATGACATATTTTAAAGGTATTTTTAATTTATTTTCCATTATTGCTTTGTTTTGGGGGGTTTCTCATGCATATTTTGAGGAATGGGTCAGTTTTCATGAATTGGGCCACACCGTGAGCCCAATTCCAGATTTGAAAATAAATTTTGTTTCCTTTATAACTCTTTCATTTTTCAACATTTTTCATCCATTAAAATTTCTACTTCACCTAATCTGAACTATTAATACCAAAATATTAATTTAGACCATTTAGGAATCCATAATCATGGTTGATTTGGGTTTTTATTTAAGGAATTCTGCCAACCTAGAATCCCATTTCTTATTTTAAAAATAATTTTTTTTATTTAAAAACATATTCATTTTTTACTCTTTTTCTATGATTACACATCCCACTAGAATATAACATCCTTAGGCGCACCCCCATTTCCTTTACCCCCTCTGTGGAGCTCTTATGCATCACGAATGAGGACAGACCTTCATAGGCATTCTCAAATTGTCCAGATTTGAAGAGATAACTTATTTCCTTAATAACTCTTTCATTTCTCACTCTATTTCCCTAATTCTAGTTCCTACATGACCTTATATTCCTTAATATAATCCCAATTTTATTTTTGGATGTTTTTAAATTCATATACTGGTGTATTTGGGGAGATTTCTTCAAGATACCACAAGTAATTGGGCCTCCTTCATTCTTCTTTCAATTTGCATAGGGTTTCATTCGATCTTCTTTGGGTTTCTTCCCTTATAATTGAGGTTAATAAGGTATAGAAACAAGGGTTTTGAAACTAGTATTTCACCTTGGTTTTTATTAGTTTAATATTCTATTTTTAGGCATGATATACCTTCCTTGAGGTGTGGCGGTGGTAAGATTGTGTTTTCACACAAAGGATTCAAGGGTTTTCGTTAATTTGGTAAGTGATTCCATGTTAATGAAATATTTGTGTCTTATAATGCTATATTTATCATATTTTAAGGTTTATATCATTTAATTATTTCTAAAAAAATTAGTTTTAGTGGTGTTTGTATTGCAAATGAATTTTAAATGCCAATTTCATGTGAAATTGGGGGTTTTTCATGGAAATGTTTTATTGGTTTATTTGGGGCTGCCTATAAATAATTAATTGATTTTATTGAACTGTAATAGAGCTTCCAATAATGTTTTTAATGTTTATAACCTTTTTTGGTTCTGTGAAATTGGTTTTTAATGGTGTTTGTGGAACATGTGAACTTTAAGTGCCATGTTTGTGGGAAAATGGAGGTTTTACGAAGTTATCATTTCTTGGTTCACAAGGGGATACCCTAAAATTGATTGGTTGGTTTAATTGAAATTTATAACTCTACCTTTTATTTTTTTGTAACTTAAAAGTGAGAACATAGTGTAAAGAGTGGGGTTTTCAAGGAGTTTTCGTGCAAAACAATGTGGGATTTGGAGAAATTATTTCATTAAAAATCAAAGTGTTTTGTTGTGTGTATTAAGTGGTTTAAAATGTGTATAGATATTGTACTAATTGTATGTAAACATTAGTGTTGTTTCATATGAAAAAATTATTTATGTATCTTTCTGAAATTGTTTGATCACAAAGGGGGAATCCCGGGTACCTAGGTGGGGCGGATTTTTACTAGTACTGCTAGTGAACCAGATGGGTTTTTTCTTTGTTTCACTTAGAATTTCGATAATTAAATCACTAACTAAAATATTTGGATGATGATTTGGGACCACTAGGTTATGGGTATGTTCCTTACTAGTGGATCATGCATGAGAACATATTTTTAAATGGTTACATTACACCGAGGTATGTGGTACATAGGGCCCGAAAAAATCTAATGCTTAGGGGTGTTCCCGATTTTTTTGTTCCTTGGATTTATGTTATTTACCCTTTTATTAAGGTGTGTTTGGTGGTACAATAAATTATATAACAAGTATATTTAATTTTTTTAACTTTATGAAAGTTTTATTTTGAAAATTTTTATCAATTGAATGTTTGATTTCTTGGAATTTAACACCATTTTCCTTTGCATATTAAAACTGCTTGCTTTCTCACCTTGTACTTCATGCACTTTAGAATAATTGGGTGGTATCCTATTGGGCTTAGAATAACACACTAATTACACCCCTTGGGTTTAAATAGACATTTTTATGTTTGAATCAGGAAAACGTAAAGCCATGGGTGATGGTTGTTCGTGCTGTTTAACCCCTCCTGTGGTGCGGTGTTGTGGAGATGGCTCGTAGGTTACCACCCCCTGGTCATGTGGAGTCCTTGTAGATGTCTTGTTGCTTTATTTATTTTTATTTGGACCTCCTGTAATATATTAAAATCCATGTATTAAATTACAGTTTTTTATTAAGACTTTTTTGGCTGGAAATTTCAGATTTATATTATGGATTGTTTTAAGGTTTTATGCTGTCATACTCAGGTAAATCATTCCCAAACCTACTTGTTTTATACATGAGCAATTGTTCCATCCCGTGGGGATAGAAAACACCCTTTGGGACTTTCCATGATCTAGGTTTGGTTCCAGTATTGGTGGTGACCATATTTGGTTCGTGACAGTTTGAATAGTGTCAGTGAGGATAAAGTAGAAAGAAAGAAAGAATTTAATGAGAAAGGAGGATTTTACCTCTTGAATATCGTCTCCTTGAGAACCACCTTAAAGAACATGGTTTTGGTCTTTTTGTGATACAAATAGGTCTTGGAATTGTATAAGAGGATTAGGAAGAAAATTGGGTATAATTTAGACAAGCTTCAAGGATTAGAATGTTTGAGGAGAATATGTGGTGAGGGTGGTATTTATAGGGATAGGAGAGGGGTGTTTTGATTATTTTGTTCAACTTTTTATTATTTTATATGAAGAAAATCAATAGTGTTTATTATTGTGAACTAAGTATAGTAAATAGTGAAAATTAGTTCTAAATAATGAGTTATTACCTCATTCATATATCATCCATGAATCAATAATTCTTTATAATGTTAAATACCGTAAATAAGTGTATTTCACTATTCACCAAAAATTAAACTATTTTAGAAAAATCCCAAAAAAATTACCCTAACCATTTCTCAACATGTAGAATCCAGAAATGAACTCCATTTTTTAATAACAATTTATTAAATAGGATAAATTTAATTTTAATTAAATCAATCATTTATTTGAAAAATACTAATTTTAATATTATAATCAATTTTATGTCACTTTGAAAAAATAATTAAGGTATCACAAAGTTATCTTATAATTATAATACAAAAAAATAATAATTTATGAATCTATTTTATGAAAATAAATTTTCTTATAAATCATTATGTTAATTATAAAATTGTAAATAAACATTTATGTTTCATAAAAATACAAACACATAATTTATCATTTTTAAAACATTTATTTAATTATTCCCTGATATAAATATATAATATTTTCAATTATAAGATACCTAAATTTTATTTATACTTTTATAATTGAGTTTATTATTATAATGGCTATAATACTATTATTAACAGTCACATTACTATTCCAATGATCAAGTAATTATTCCATTAGTATAGATTCCTTAAATTATTTAAATTCCACTTAGTTTGTTATACATTTATAATTAATTTAACTATATAATGGAAAAATGAAAACAAATTATTCTATAAGTACATGGTTTGTTACAAATAAATATATAGAAAAAAATTTAATGAGATTCACCTCCTTCTAGATCACTACATCCCAAATGTGTCTTGGTTAATATCCCATGAACACAGTCTTCTATTAATTATTAAAATTAACTCATTCTAGGATAATACCTTGAACTCGTACAATCTAAAAGAACCAATAAGCTAAACATTCACATAAACAAAACAGAATAACACATTTAATAAAGAATGATCATTATTGATAATATTTTCCTCCATGTAGACTTCATATTGAGATGTTCTTCCCATTCCACTCCCTTGAATGGAAGTCTTTTTTGGTTGTTCTTATATGATTGTTCTTTGATACAATAGTGTATCAGTTATCTCATGCACTATCTTCTCATAATTATCACAATATGTATTCTTTGATCTATATATAAATATATATAGAGTGAGTAGTTTTATATCTTTCTCACATTCAAACTCCCATAAATCTCATACATTAATTCATAAAATCTCCATGTCAAAGCCTCATTAAAAATTTTCTTGAAATCTTCTCTCAAGGATCGACTCATTTCCTTATTGTGATATTTAAAATATTAAATGATTATTCCCCATTCCAATTTTCCACAAATATATTTAATAAATTTAATATATATTTTCACATATTCAATATAAGATATCATCTCATTAGGTAGTGTGGAACACTCCTTTAGTGCAATCACATATTTTTTGGCATGGTTCCATATTATACGGTGTGGATATATCATTTCAACAAAACCAGTAACTTAATTGGATGGTTCTACCTCACTTTAAAAAATAATAAGGACTAGAAATTTGATCATGATGCTTGGTCCAGAAATAACATCACACGAGAATTGTCTAATTTAAATTCCATTTTTCAAAATATATGAATTATGGAAACAGATCATGCACATAAAATAAATTATCTTATGTAGATTAATTTTTCATCATGTAAGATAAATTATCATACGGGATACATTAACCTTAAATTTGTAAAATAAATTCCATACCAATTATATTAGACTTATATTTCTCGATACATAACTAAATTTACTTATGTGGTTTTAATTCTCTTACGATCTAAATAAATTTACTTATGGGCACAAAAAATATCTTATGTGGTCCAAAATATCATACATATTTAAGATAAATTCCTTTTACAAATTTAAAAATCATACTCCAAGTACACATAAAATAATTATCTTACCATGTAATTGAATTTACCTAAATGGGTCTCTGTAATATAAATGACATTCTCATTTTTCTGACCTTGGAATAGCACTTTCTGAATTTATTTAAATTATATTTGATCTTCATGAAAGTAATTATAGTAATTAAATACATTATATTCACTGTTTTTACAACAAAATCCTCAAAATATATTATAGATAGTGTGTCCTCTTCTCCAGCACATGTCATATCTCTATGACATAAATCCCAAAAAATCGTCACACTTAAATATGTATTTATGAAAAATAAAAAATCATTTCCAAAGGTTAGATATTCTCTCCCTTTATATTTTTGGGAAATACTACTCCTTATACTATCCCTTATTGAAAATAATACCAAAGTGGGTACTTTTTGGATATAAACGCAGCCTATTGAAATAAAATGAATCAAGATTCAATCACCTCTAATGTATAAATGAGATATCTATTTGTTAAAAAAATAATGATTGAATCAATAATAAATTTTTTTCTTGAAACACCTTAAACTAAACCACTAATTCTGTTGGCACATAAATAAATAAAAAGTATCTATTTCCTTCACAACTCGAAACACACATCTAAACAGCCCACAAATATGGAGGATAACTGTATCCCTCTATAAATAACATATATTCAGGGGTGATATAATATAATTAGAGGTGGAAACTCAAATTATGTCTTACCTCAATGGGGGTAATGGGATTCACTCCCATTGGTAGCCTTTACTTCTCAAATTGTTTAGTTGATAGGGGTTTTATCAGAATATTAACAACTAGTTATTTGGAGGGAGTAAATATCTTTCTCAACATTACTTATTTAATTTTATACTTAAAAATGGTAAGTAATATTGACGTGATTAAACTTTAAGTGTAGAAATATATTTATTGAATTTTTTATGGAACTATTATTGTCAAATATTATAATAATAGGATAAGTTGCATCAATACTCATGTCCTTCAATTGTGACTTAATCCATTTCATCTGAGTAGTTTTTTTATATAGCCACATATTCAGGGTTAGTAGAGATTACTATATCTGATGTTTTCTTCTTTTAATATAAAGCTAAAAACTTCTTATAATGAAAAATAATACACCATATTTGTATTTCTAATCATCAACTTCTGCTGCCCATTTTTCATTAAAAACACTTTAATTCCATCTAATTTTTATTTTTATACATTATCCAAAATTTGTGTGTTTTTTATATTTATTTAATGTTTTATTTTCTGCCAAAATATATGTTTATTTTGGATTGGATTAATATCAAACACATTGTTAGATGATATAAACAATTTCATGTTATGAAGCTATCAAATACATAAGACATACAATAAAACTTATGAACTATTTTTCATTAAAATCTTCCCTTTTATCATCCTATCTTAGTTTCATATCCACCTAAGTTATTGTGGATACTCCTCTAGCTTCTTGTATGTCAAAACTATCCAATAGATATCTTTCTTATTTTTCTGTTGATACAAAGATATAAATAATTTTTTACTCAATTTGAATCCCAAATAAAAATATCATTTTTCCTAGAATCAGAATTTCAAACCATTATTTTATTTCCATAGATAATTCCTCACATAACATTTATTCATTACTAGAAAATAATATATCATCAACACAAAAAAACAAAAAGAGTGCTATGGTGTTGGTCTTACTAATGTATATATTTTTATCCTCTTATGCTTTTTGAAACTTTATGCCTTTTATAAACTTTTCTAGCTTAAAATACCAATATCATTGAGATTTATTCAATTCATAGTCAGTTTTATTCAACTTACATACCTTCCAACCATCTTAATATATCATAAAGACTTCAGGATCTCCTATGTAAACTTCTTCATCAACTTCACCATTTATAAAATTAAATTTATCATCCATATGAAATATCTTGAATCTTCTATGAGCTACTATAGAATGTAATATTTTAATGGATTCAAGTTGGGCCATTGGAGTAAAGGTATTGTCAAATTTAACCCCTTCAATTTGTGAGTGTCATTTTCATATTGTCCTGGATTTTTTTATAGTCACTTCGCTATTATCATCAATATTGTTTTTGAAAACCCATTTGGATCTAGTCACATTATTTTCTTTGGGTTTGGGAATAATTTTCAACGATTTATTCTTTTCATTTTAGTCCAATTCTTTATTCATGTAAAAAATCTACTCCTTATGTTTGAAGTCTTTCTCAACTATCAATTACTCAAATTTTGATAAAATAATGTCATATCTAGTTTCCATTATCTTCCTTCTTATTTGTACACCTTCATTATAGTCTTTAATAATTTTCTAAGTATCAACATGTTTTATTATTATATTTTTATTCTCTTTTGGATTCAATTCTCCCTCATCATCACTAGAAAAATAAGAATTTATATCTTCAGTCTGTGTATGTGTATTTACTATATTTTCTTCAACAAGTTCTGAAATGAAAACACCATCCTTATTATCCACAAAGATTTTATGCCAATTCCCTTTCTCATTTTCAAAGATGGTGACATCATCACAATTAATAAACCTTTAGATTATCTTTTTGTAACACCTATAGTATTCTCCATTTGAGCTATACTAAAGAAACTTTTCATCTTCATACTTATCATGAAACTTTCCTCCACTTTTTTATCTTTTATTAATAAAACATGGACTTCCAAATAACATTAAATGTTTTACATTTGGATTTCTATTAAAACACATCTCATATGGAGTCATGTCTATGTTTTTCCTTCTATAAGATCCTGAACATTCTATAGATTCCTCAAACTAATTTTCAGGTACTATTTCTCCTTTTTTTGTTATACTTTGGTTGAGGTTGGTCTTAGGTTATTTTAGGTGAATTTTGGATGTTTTTTATAGTGTTTGGGTAGT
Source organism: Viscum album (assembly GCA_963277665.1). Lineage (NCBI taxonomy): Eukaryota > Viridiplantae > Streptophyta > Magnoliopsida > Santalales > Viscaceae > Viscum > Viscum album. The sequence continues at coordinate 1,425,993,200 of OY728151.1, forward strand.
GCATGGTTGGCGTATGGTTTTCCCAAAATGTGTGCCCAATCCATGAAATTTTTCACCCTTAAGAAAGTGGGGTTTCCATGGTTTCTGCGTGGTTTTTAAAATTTTGTACCCTTTTAGGAGTAACTATGAACCCCATAAAGTGAGGAGCACAATTAAGAAAAACAGTTTGGAAAACCATGTGCTCCTACCTAGGAAACTTTGTGTGTGGTTTTATTTCCCTAAAAAAATTATTTGAAATTCATGAACCTAATGGTATTATACCTAGACACCCAATTTCGTTATAACACAATTTTCTATGACTTTGGAATATCCTTAGTGGATTCCAAACCACCTTGAACCCTATTCTTGACAAATCAAAGATCTATTTGATGCATTGTCTCTTCATTCGTATGGAATTTCTCCCCTATTTGGTTTTCTCTCTCTCTCTCATATCTATTTATAATTAAGAGGGGTGATTTTTCCTTTATTATAGATGGTTTAGATATTAGTTTTTTATGGTTTTTGTTCCATTTTATCTTGATCTTAGGGTTTGGTCCTAGATATTTTGTGTTGTTACTGTTTTTGAAGCTCTTCTTCAATTTGGTTATTTCCGATTAAGAAAACATCCATCAACAACCTTGAGGTAGGTGGTCTATTTTTCAATTCCCATAGTCCATACTATAATTTCTTGTATGTAATTATGGAATTTTAGTTTCCATGTCAGGAAATTTGATCTTGAATTTAATTAATTAATTAATTAATTAATTAATGGTATTATGGAATTGGTGAGATTCGTGATGTTGAAATTGGTTAATTAATGAGATTATGGGATTTATTGATAATTTGAATTAAAGGTTTGGTTGGATTAAAAATAAAATTTTGATGGATATTATGATTCGATGTTGATAATTTATTAATGGTTAAATTATCATATCATTCCATGTGATTAAAGTTATGAACCATGATTGTTTTGATAAATTGAAATAGTGGAGCGGGATGTGAATACTTAACAAGTGGGTTAATGATGATTAACCATGATAAATTTTATATATGTGATATATGTTTTATTTATTGATAAATGAGGTGTGGGACAAGGACTAATGCTCCAAATACCAATGGGGCTCTAATCTTGATGTTCTAGGCCCCAATGCATGCATATGAATGTTTTTGTTTGGGACTCAGACTGATTCTCCAAATACCAATGAGGTGTGTGGTAGGTTTTGATGCTCTAAATACCCATGGGGTGATAGAAATGACATTCTAATACCATGATATTGTCATTATATTTGAATTACAAGTATCTATTATATGAAATTGTAATTAAATTAATAATATAATCCCATGTTATAATGAATTGTGATGCTTTATGTGATATAGTTTATACTCTAACACAGGCTGAAGCAGGTTTTGTGGGTTTTGGTGTCATTGTGAACCCATGTATTTATGTGGTTAATTAAAGAATTATTTAATTGTGGAAAAAAATTACTTTATCACTTTTATTTCATTATTTATATAACTGAATACACTATTATAGATTGTATAATGTTTTAGACACCATTGGTGGTGGCCAACTAAGTTGTACCCACGCCCTACTCAGCCTACCTATTTGGTACCCAATTAGAATTCATGTTTATAATATAGGATAATGGAAATATACCTATGTTAGATGGATTATGTGGGATATAGAAAGAATGAGGGTACCTGAATTGGTGTCAGGACTCGCATGGGGAGTTTTTAGTGTGTCTTTATTTTGTTTTTTCATATTGACACTTGACACATATATGGAATGAAATATCTAATTCTTTGATTTGGATATTGTTTTATTTATTTGGTTTATCATGTGATACTAGTTTTTATTGATTGTGGTATTATTATAGTTATTAGTTATTTTTATTTGGTTATTGATTTTTTTTATTCTACTGTGATTCTTTGATAAAGAGGGTATAGTCTCCACATATTATATATTTGACCCTCATTTCTAGTTGGTAGCCTATGATGTATTGGGAGGTACTCCTGAGGTCATATGACCAACCAGCTAGGGGCACCAATATGTGGCACCCAAGTCGAGATGTTACAAAGTTATATCAAAGTATTTTTCTTTTATATTATTTTCTCTTACTATTTAGGAATGGTAGACACGGTATTAAGATGATTTGGTCCTTGGTTATGAGTTCATTTATAGGACCATATAACCCATTTATGGAGAAAAATCCTTGTACCTAGGGTGGTATTGATGTTCATGATGTTTTCTATTAAGTTTGAATATTATTTCACCTTGGGTGATGCACTTGTTGTGTGATGTTTTTATTTTACTGATATTTTCTTTGCATCATTTTATGGCATGAGATTTATGTGTACATGCATCATTTTAGGTAATCTTGAATTATTATGACATAGACCATTTTAGGAACACATGTAAAAGAAGGTTTTGGGTAAGTTTTTTAAATCAAAGTTCTTTTCTTTACTAGTAAAATTTAAATGAAAGTGGTTCCTAGTGAGAAATTGAAAATTATAAATGATGAAAATGTTATAAATCGAAAAAGAATAAATGGGTTTCTAATAAGAAGCTTTAAAATATAGAAACGTTTTACCCTATGTATCCATGACCTAGATAAGGTATGGTTGAGGGTAGTGATAATGCCTCGGTTTTGGCTTTGTGGTGGGGTGTGGGGGATGACTTGTTAATTATTTAAGTTAATCCCTCTTGATAAATGTGATAATATTGTGTTATGTGTCCTAAGATACATGTTTTGAATTTTAGAGATATTCCTCACGATGAATGTTTTTGATAGGATGACAAGAGGACATGGATGTAAATGTACCTCCAATAATGGATCCAAAGGATCATATACTTCTGTGTGAAGGATCCGTTGAAAAGTTTAGTGAGAAATGTTTTTTGATTTATACAGTTTACAGAAAAAGGAATAGGGTGGGTTGCGTGAAGTATGGCTGAATTGAAAAAAGAGTTCTCGTTGAAACACCCTTCTAAAATCACTGAAGAGGGTGGACATGAGGCATATGAGTTCTGTATTGAGTCAATCTAGATTATTCTTGACCACTTAGAGACTCCTACTAAGAAGAGAGTCAAGATGGTGGCTTATATGCTATGTGGTCAAGTGAATCGTAGGTGGGATATCCAAACTAGAGATAGATAACTAGAGAATATGGAGTGTAAGGACTTCCTTGAGAGGTTCTTGGTGAAATTTTACCTTGAGACACTTAAGTAGTAGAGGGAAGCTAAGTTCCTGAGGTTGAACTAGGGGATTATGTCTATGATAGACTACGATGGTTGTTTTGCTAATTTTCAATTCATTGTTTTAGTGTTATTGGGAGATGAGGAAAATAAAGAAAAACATTTACAAGAAAGACTTAAATGTGATCTTTCTCCAATGTTAACATATTTAGGCAGAAGAAGTTTTCTGAGGTAGTGAATTCGGCTCACAATTCTGAACGGAACTTAGAGGAGGATTCCAGTGGGATTTATGTGGTGTCTAATAGATGACTATGAGGTATATATTTTGATAGTAGGAATATTCTCTTTGAGAACTCCACCAAGTATATAGCAAGAAGAGTGGCCATGGGAGAGGATCTTTTACTCATGACATTAGTCGAGTTCTCTGCCACCACTGTGCTAGGATGGGTCACTTACGTAGATAGTGCCCCAACCACTAATAGAGTGAAAATATTATAGGATGAAAAATCTATAACTTTTCTACAAAAACCCATGAAAAATTTGTAATTACATAGAATCCAGGTAGAATCATATTATTGAAAGTGATCTACGACCCCATATCAATCTGGAAGTTTGAGTTCTATTGGCCTTGGCGGTCGAGGCAGTGGGTGTGGTACCTCTGGGAAAGAGCACTTGTATCAGTAAAGTAATACAGCTCAAGGATATTGATTGATGCTCCAAATACCCATGGTGTTACTGACATGATGTCTTGTCACCAATGCATTCGCATTAATATATTGTATGGGATAGGGACTAATTATCTAAACATGCATGAGGTGTGGGACTGAGACTGATTCTATAAATACCCATGAGGTGTTAGGCATGACATTGTAGGATTATATATTGGAATTTCACTATAATTACAAGTATTTGTGATATAAAATTGAAATTAAATGAATAATTGAATCCCATGTTATAATTAATTGTGATTCCTTATATGATATGGGTTAGAATTCATCATAGCCCGAAGTAGGTATTGTGGGTTTAGGTGTAATCGTGAACCTGGGGATTTATATAGTTAATTAAAAAATAATTTAATTGTGGAAACTATTTTCTTTATCACTTTTATTTCATTATTTTTATAATTGCATACATTGTTAAAGACTGTATATTGTTTTAGACACTGTTTGTGGTGGCCTACTAAGTTTTACTCACACCCTACTTAGACTTCTTGATTGGTACCCAAATTGATATCATGTTTGTAGGATAAGATAAAAGAAAGATCCATATGTTATATGGAAATGTTGGGATGGATCATGGATGATGGGATAGGATGTGATGTCTCGGTGCACTTGGGGATTTTTCATTGTGTCTTTGTTTTGGTTTGGAATTTTGACACTTGACACATATATGGAATGACTTATCTACTTATTTGGTTTGGATATTGTTTTCCTAATTTGGTTTATCATGTGATATGGGTTTGTATTTATTATTTTATTATTGTGGTTATTGGTTATTATCATTTGGCTATTTATTATTTGTTTTCTTCTCTTGTTGTTCCTTGATAAAGAGGCTATAGTCTCCTCATGTTATATATTAGACCCTCGCTGCTAGTTGGAAGCCTTTGGCGTATAGGGAGGCATGTCTGAGGTCATGTGACCAACCAGATTGGGCCACCAATATGTGGCACTTGGGTTGGGATGTTACACATTAAGATACATTTATTATAAATTATTCCTACAGTTCTAATGGCAAAAATCTAGTAATACTTTGAGGTCTTATACTCTGCTAGCATAGTTATGGTTAAGTCAACTAAGATATTATTATTTATTTAAGTCACTCCATTTTATTAAGGATTATATAGAGGACTAAATTTATGTCTAATATCATGTTTTTTAAGATATTAATTGATCTATTTATTGGCATATTCATATCCATTATCTAACCATAACCTCCTTATATACAATTCCTTTTTCATTTCTATATGTCTTCTGAAGCTGTTTAATCTATTTAGGACCTCTGATTTATGATACATGAACATAATATAAGTCATCCTTGTGAATTTATTTATAAATGTGATAAAATACCTCTCTCTAATTTTTGAAATTTTATAATATTTCCACAAACATAAGAATGAGTCAATTCAAGAGGATTTGTGGTTTGAATTTCAATCACCTTATAATTATTATTCACCAATTTCTATTTTTTATGTTTTGTAAATAGTAGTAGTTTCTTCTTTAATCAAGGGTAAATTTCTCAAAACTTCTTCTGGATTCAATATTTTTATATTCTATTGTCCAAGGTGACATAGTATTCTATACCATAACTCATTTTATACCTATTTTCTCAAGTATAATCCTTCCTTTTATTCCCCAATTTGAAACAAATTTTCTATGGTTCTTGAACCCCTTATAACCACAGCCCAATATTTCATCATTTTGACTATATATCCATTTTTCCTAAATGTGGCCTCGTTTCTAGCAACACAAAGTTGTGATGCACTCAACATGTTGTGATTTATGTTATCTATAAACAACACAATATCTAGACTGATTTTAATTTTACTTATGATCATAATTCCAATACCTTTGATTTTAGGAGAACTTTCATTTCTAAACATCATAGTTCCTCCTTCATATTTTTTTAAAAAATGAAACTGTTCAAGTAACCTATCCTATGATATCAATTCCCCTATCCATAATCTATGGATTATCATATTTGTATCCTTTAAATGAAACATCAATAAAGGTTTCTGGCTCCCTAATTTGAATTTGAATATTATTATTCCCAAACCTTTGAAAAATACTCAACCAAACAGGAATAAAAGAAACACACATAGCTAAAGTTTATCCTTATTGATGAAATATTCCAGAGAGTTATTATATATATTCAAAAAACATATTTATTTAACTTTATTTTCAAACTATTGATGTCTTGGTTGAGTTATTTCTTATTCTTTTTGTCTCCCACTTGATTCTTGTTATATTCTCAATATAGGAAGAGACATATTGTACTAGTATTTGTAATACCTATAGATGAATATTCTATAGTATTAGAAATACCCCTAAAATATTCTTCTCTGTTTAAAAAATCCTTTTGTTGAATAAGTTGTCATATTTATCGATTTTCTTATCTAAAATGAGTAGATCTTTTAGGTTCCTCTTATGGAGTTATTACTTAAATATTTTTAACTAATGAAAGTCATTTTTTATAAAATTATTTTTTATTAGATTTTAAGAGATTTGAGTATCTCTATAGGTTATTCATTAATTCTATATTATAATCTATAATGAGTTTCATTAGTAGGTGTAATCACTTTTTATACTAGAACCATTGTAGACTTTATTTTTTTCATATCTTGAATATTTCTTAGAGTTGCTATTTGTTATATCATATATAGTACATTCTCTTATTTCTTCCACAGTCATGTTCTTATCAAATTTTATTTTCATATTATGCTTCTTGGTTTCATTTTTATGTCTCATGAGTTTATCAATTTCAATATCTCTTTGGATAATAGTGGAGGTCATATATTCAATGGTTTTGGCATTCTTTGTACTATCAAGTTTCAGAATCTCTATTTATTTACAACATTAATTTTTCTTCCAATAGTTTCCTTTTCTTATATAACCATTTTTTAGTCAGGAATTATCTTCTCTTAGCCTATCAATTTCTTTTAAACACATATTGATCTCCATTCTCATGGTATATTCGTTATCATTATCTTCTTCCTCCACTGCATATTTACCATTATATTGAGATTCATATTAATAAGGATATTCCTCACCTTATTCTTGTGCAATGAGAACCCTTTTAGATACATCATAAGGAGATTAATTTCCATACACACCTTCTTTGTTTGAAAATAAATACTTCTAAATGAACTCATTGAAAACTTATTCTTCCCTTTTGATTGAGTTATTGATCATTATCTAGAAATATATTCCCTAGAATCTACCTCATTATCAATTATCTTACAAATCACATAGGATAATTACCAGATAAATGATTGAGCATTACATATTTAAACCATTTAAAAGTAATCTTACCTCTATACTTACCAATTCTTCTACTTTGAAAGCTTCTTGACATGAGATAAAGATTCCCATAATAGTATTCTATTTTTTCTACTTAATTTCTGTAGTCATTCTTATCTTTAATTTTCACACCATGAAATTCTTAAAAAGAAAATATCTTATGAGAATATCCACATCTAATTTCATAATTAAGGAATGTTCTTTGAAGTTAATCAATGGTAAAGTCATTAGGATACCTATCTTCAAGAGATGAGATCATGGCATAAAATTTATCTGGAAGGATTCTCATAATTATTTTTACAATATTATAATCATTAAGAATTTATCCAAACCTAGTAATAGTTCTCACAATAAGATTTTACCCTGAAAATAATTCATAAATAATTTAATCCTCGTGAATTATGACATATTCAAATAGTTGTACACTAATATATAGTTTTAGTTATTTCACCTTTTTTCCTTAATATATTCTATTAATCTTATTCTAAATAACAGTAGTAGTTATGTGTCTCAGGACCCTTGTCAATTCCTTTTATAATAAAGAGGATAAAAGTGAATTCTTGGATTTCACACCATTTTCAATGTTTCTTTTCTCTTCTAGATACCATATTGAATTTTTATCTAGAAAATTGAATACATATTGAAGGAAATAAATAATATCAAGGCCAAGTGAATTATTATTGGGAATTTTTATTTATTTTAAATATTTAAACACTTTTTTATTAAAAAAACTGGGATTCCTTTACTGTTAATAGAGTTATTGTTTATCCATATCTGGTAATTGAGAGAAAGAGAATAAATATTTTCTCTGATAACAATTTTTGTATTACACAAAGGGTGAAACACACTGAGAGGTGGTGAATTAGTGTGTATATAAAATTCAAATCCATTAAAATCTCATGATTCCTTAGTACCACATTCCAATACTCTCACTAATGTTATAATGAAAGACATAGAAAAATTATTATAGAGGTTTATCTCCATGTAGATGACTAATTCCCCAAATATTTATGGTTATTATCCCACACGCACAATCCCAACATTATTATTAAAAGAAAATCAAGTAAGGGTGTGATACTAAACATTTATAATCTTTTGGAACCAACTAGTTACATTTTCACATCAATAGAAAAAAATAACACCTTTAATGAAGAATGATCACTGTTGAAAATATGGACCTCCACATAGACTCCATATAATGATCTTATTTCCCTACCTCTTCTTTTCACAATAGTCTTCTATAGATATTATTAGATAATTTTTCTTGGATTTAGTATTGTATCTGTTCTCTCACACACAATATTCTATTAATTCTATTTTTTTTCTTCTCTGATCTAGATATATAAATATATATTTGTGGGGGTGTCTAGATAAATAGAAAGAGAGAAAAAAATATCTATAGAAGCACTAGATCATTCTCACATTAAAAATCCCACAAATACCAACCTTTAATTCATAGAATCTTTATGTCGATGCCTCATTCAAAATATTCTTGAAAGTTTATCTCAAGACATAGTTCATTTCCTTCTTGAGATATTTCAAATATCTTGTTCTTCTTATCCATAAAAATTTTACACAAAATTTTCACAATAAATTCACAACATATTCTCACATAATCTTGGTGATGGTTTTCTCATTATATTGTGTAGAACCCTCTTTTGGTGCGATCACATGTGGTGTGAAATAGTGCGATCTTCTACAATGTGGAGATATCATTTAAAATATATCAGTAACTCCCTTGGTTGGTTCTGCCTCACTAATATTAAGAATCATGATCCTAAATTTGATTATAATTTTTTATCAATAGATATCATCAAACAATCATCATATAATTTAAATCCCATTCTTCTGAATATATGAATTCTAGAAACATTTCATGCATATAAAATAAATTATCTTATATAGAACAATTTTTCTTCATGTAAGAAAAATTATTTTTTGGGATCCTAAAAACTTCAACATGTAAGATAAATTCATTTTTCAATTCTAGTAAAATCTGATTTCTCCTCACACAACTAAATTGATATATGCAATAATAATTTTATTATGATGTAAATGAATTTAAATATGAGAACACAAAATATCTTATGTGGTCCAAAATATATTAGGTGCATAATATAAATAACTTTTTCCAAATTTTTAACCCTTTCTCCATGTTTTTATAAAATAATTATCATATGGTGTAAATGAATTTACATAAAATAGACTTCATAAGATAAAGTACATTTTCATTATTATGCCTTTAGTGCAATAATTATATAATTTATTCAAATCAACTCTAATATTCTTAAAAGTGATGTCATAAATTTGGAACATTATAAATAGTAGATTCACAAAAAACTCTTTCCAATAAATTGTAAACATTTATTCCTCATCTCCAACACATTTAATATCTCCATGATGTTCAACACAAAAAATATCCACACTTAAAATAGTATTTTTGAAAAATTAAAAAACAACATCAATGTGTTATCACTAAGATATGTCTCCAAAACCCATTAATCTCCTTCAAGTTATTCACATGTTCTAGAGTTTTTGTTTTGTATTACATTAAAACTATCCACCAAGGTGCATGTTCAAGGGGTGAGCATTAACTTCAGTAGGTCTCTACTAATGATGTACAAACTAATAACCAATATATATGTGTATAGATTTATTGAATGAAAAGAAAGACATAAACCACTAAAATCATTCACCTATCATGTTGTTGGGTGATCAAAATTCACCCTAATAGTATACTCAATCCAACTTCATCTACTACTATTATAGGGAATGTATTCCCATGGTTGGATCAAAAAAAGGTTTAACAAATTATAAACATATAAAAAATGATTATGTGAATGATGCATCACCATAATTATCATACATGGGGAACAAGTCCTCATTGTATAAATTAATATGACTAAATAACTTATCACTATAATAGGAAATGGGTGAATTATTTATCATAATAATAATAAACCAAGGATAAATTTTTATCTCCAAATAACTAAACAAGGGTGAATTAATTATCATCATAATTGACATGAGTGTGAATGATTTATCACCTTTATAATAACCATGGTGTTAAAAATTATAACCAAATAACTAAACATGGGTGAATGGTTTTACATTATAATAAACATAAGTTTGAATGATTTATCACCAAATAGTCAAACATGGGTGAGTAATTTATCACGAAATAACTAAATATAGGTGAATTATTTATCAATTAGTAATTAAATATATGTGATTGATTTGTCACTATAATAACACAATGATGAAGTATTTATCACCAAATAACCAAACATGTGTGAATGATGTATCACCATAAAAATATAAGGGTGAATGATTTATCTAGAAATGAAAAAACATGGGTGAATAATTTATCATCATATTAATAAAGAATAATTAAATGAGTTATCACGATATAAAATAAGTATAGGTGAAAAATGTATTACCAGTAAAACAATGGGTGAATAAGATGGACCTACAACTATGACATCATATCTTGGATCCTTTGGTGATCACCCAAATAATAGGCTTTACCGTCATTCATACCTTAAGTGGATTATCTCATCAAAAAACATGAATTGGGAAAAAAACATAATAAAAAACCTTTGTGTCACCCAAATTGAATCCTAGCCCTCAGTTATAACCAGTTACACCTACTGCAGAATATATCATATTGATATTTACTTCTATGCATCATATAATATCACTAGACACATCACAAAATTCCATAAACTGATATACATTATATTGATTTAATATCCCTATACCATCATAAAATTATTTAAACCACCTCTCATGTGTTTCAGGACCCTTTGATACAACACATAATCCTTAAATGTCAATCAAAAAGTAGATCTATCACCTGGGAATCATATAGATACCCAACCCTTCGTAAATCACTACTCATAATCACCTAATACCATCATTGGCCCACATAATATCCCATTCCCATTTCATTAGTCACCCCACACTTCTGACTTAACCAAAAAAGGATCACCATTAACTCATCTAAAATATCTTGGCCCTAAGAAAAGTCAATTTTTGGGTGTTTATCTCACTAATCTACCCATAGTAGATCTCTTTCCTATAATCATACAAGGACCTTATTAATAACTCTCATTAAATTCCATTGGTAACTATAACATCCCTTGAATTTCATGGTGAATTTTACTAAAAGTGTGCTAAAAATTATTTATATTGATGAGTTTCGGCTATTTGGGGTGTTGGTGGGGGTCTGGGGTCAAGAATTGCGATGTAGGATATGATTCGAGGTTAAAATTTTATTGAATGTAAGGTATTATAGCACAGAACTATAGGTTGTGTCATTGTGTGACCCAGCATATAATTAAAATTTATAGTTTCAGTGGGATCATGGTGCAATGTTGTTGTTTGAAACACAATGTGGTCCTTTATAAGATTAACATTCTATTGTTAATATTGATCATTCCATAACCTTGGTAACTACACTATGAAGAAAATTTGGTGTAGACCATTACAGGACGATACTGAGGGTTGTTATATAATGGTGGGATATAGTATTATGAAGACCTATGTTAGGAAAGGGTCTTTGAGATGAAATCTAAAGTTTCATGCCATAATGTGATCCTAGGAGGGTGTGTTTCATTATGACCATCACGGGCACACCATAATCTATCTGCAAGGTAGTTTTTTTAAGGGTGGATTGGAAATTTCCCCCTTAGACCCCTTTTCCCCATCTTATTCTTCTCCCTAACCTCCACTCGGACTTGGATTAGTTTTGAGTTCCCCTAGGCTTTTAATAATCCTTTAAGCTCTCCTCTTCCCTATTTTAAGTTTCATTTGTATGGTTTTCTTTTGTTTGGTAAGGATGACCATGTATATTCCCTAGTTGTTCCCTTTTCTCACTATTTAATGGTTTTTTATCTCAAATCCATATTTTTAGGGTTTATGTCTAAAATCAAGGATTTGGTGGATCATTCTTAGATTGTTTGACACATCTTGGTGAGTGAACTCTTCTATGGTTGAGTTAAAAATTCTTTACAATGTTGTAGCATTTATATACAATTTTATGGACTTTCATGCAAATAGATTCATGTGTAGTACTGAATTTGTTTTATTTCGGAGAAAAATTGATTGGGTGGGTATGAATTGATGTGGTTGACCCCTTAAATGGGAGTTATGGGTAAACAATTTGGTTATAGTGAAACCTATCCTTGTTTGATATCTTGTGTTATGGTTATCTATTCATGTAAATTGGGGCTATTGTGAAGTGTTTGGGCTCAACTGAACATTGGGTGTCCTTGTGGCTTAGTATATGGATATGGGTGATGTTTTTCTTAAATTTTGAAGGTATTTTGGAAATTAACATACTTAGTGTGAGTAACCTAGATGGGTTGGATTATGAGTAGCCTATGGGATGTCCTTGTGGATACCTTTTGTCTCTGAGGTCCTTTTGGGACTAGTGGGTGATTTTTGGGATTTTTATGACTAATTAATGTTTATGTTTCATGTTATATTATTTACTAAGACATATGGTTGTGGGACCATGTCCTGAGTGAGATTTCGGTATACTTTGATGTGATGGAACAGAATTGGGGGTATTGAGGATTCTCTAAGTGAGAGTGTTGGGCATAAAGATGATGATAATGATGTAGAACCTAATGTGTGACCTCCATTAAGTGAGAGAGTGGGGTCTAGAAATTTATATGGAACATTATGTGAAACCTCCCTAAGTGAATGGGTGTGGTTTGAGACTTGATATGATACACAATGATGGATGATTTGGGACAGTTCCTTGAGTGAGAAGGTATCAGTCATGTTATGGTATGTGTCTAAGCATGAGATGAATCTTCCTTGTGGAATAGATCTAAAGAAAGTATAGTTAGGAATTCACAGAGGCCCGGTTAGTGCATGATGACCTAACAGAGATTTATAATTGGTTTTTTACTATTTTCACCCATGCATAAAATCATAGATATTTATTTCACTTATACAAAGGGTGTGTTGGTGGTATCCATTAGGTTTATAACTCACACCCTATAGGAGTACCCCATCGTTCATATAGACTTTGTTGTCAATGATCCAATTAAGGGGAAGGGAATGATGTTTTGTTGTTTATCATGTGAAGATAGTTTAAGATAGAGGTGATTTTAGGAAACATTGTACTATATTTTAATATAGTTCCTCTAATATTGTTTTTTTTATGTAATGATCCACCATATGTGGGCATCCTTTTGATTTGAATGTATGATTGGTATAGCACATCTTGTTATGCATGGATTTTATTTTTATTTTTGGAATATATCCATTTTTTGTTAACTTATTTATTATTACTAATTATGTTATATCTATGATTGATGGTTATTAGATTTTGAGGTCATATTCTCTCCACTTCTTAACTTAGGCCCTTACTACGAGTCAGAAACCACTTTCATATAAGAAAGTGTGCATGAGGTCATGTCTCACTCTCGCTCATACCTGGTGATCTAAGAAATATAATTATAGTTAACCTTCTTGAATAACCCATATCTCATAAGTTTATATCAACAAACACTCACTCAACTCATCCCTAGGCATCACTTATTTGAAAATTCATACCTTATCACTTTAGATCCCCAAGGTCCCTAGATCCTCTACTCAATTTTGTACACTCTCTATGCTTCCAAATTAACTCTAATCAAGACTTTTTTACATGTAAAAATTCACTTGATGGTTTTTTAAATAAGGAACAACACTCGGAGGACCCTCTACAAGCCTAATGGGCCTCCATAGACACACACCATACAGAGAACCCACCCCAATCCCACTATAATACATTCTTACCCACTTACCTCTATTATAATATCAAATAATATATAAAAAAATTTTCAACTAGAAAATTTACCTATGGCCAGGGTTTGGAACCGTGGTAGTAGTCTTGAAAATTGTGGCAATAGCCTATGGCCACAGTTTTCCAAAAACATGGCGGTTAGAGCAGTTTCAATAGGTCTGGCCTATTTCGATGGTTTTAACTATGGCTATAGGAGCCTATTTTCAAGGGTTTAACTATGGATATAGGGGTCTATTTCCACAGTTTAACCATGGCTATAAGATTCATATTGTCCCCGTTATAATTGTGGTTATAGGATCCTATTTCCATAGTTTTAACCATGGATATAAGAGGCCTATATCTATGGTTAAAATGTGGTAATATATATCTATAGACATGGTTAAAACTATGGTAATAGTCCCTTATATCCACGGTTAAAACCATGGATGTATACTTTATATAGAATAAAAAATGAAGTACCCAAAACTCCATTTCCACTCAAAAAAATTAGAGAAATGAAAAAAATTAAACTCTTATACAACTAATAATAATACATAAGAATTATAAAAAAAATATTAGATATAAAATTAAAAATAATTAAATAATAAAAAGAAAATGATAAATACAAAAACTATCAAAAAAATTTCTCAACATTTTCATCAGAATCTTCATCATAATCGGCACTAATATATGTAGCATCTACTTGTGTATCACCAACACTAACATTATCACCCTCTCAATTATAACCAACCTCTCCACCAACTCCCTCTCCATCATCATCATCCTCTCCCACAAAATCCTCAGTTGCACAATGATCGCCATCCTTATACATTGAAGGCATACTTGATAAACATCCATCAATTATTGTTGTACCCTCTAGTGGAAGTGAAGAGAATATGGTAGATATCACTTTGAACAACTTTTCATTTTTCTTTTTCTTCTTCTTTTGATATTCTTGTAGAACTTTTTTATTCGATGTATCGATGGAAGCATGTAACTATTATTTAGTAACAATTCCTGTAATGTTTCTAGAAGATTCAATACCTAAACACCAATATTTAGATGGCATGATTTTCTTTCTAGGTATACAATGAACTCTTCCATCGTACTCATCAACTAGGACCTAATGTAAATTATCCTTTGGTGCAAATATGTTAGGTTCTTTCACCACTAGAACTTGAATATAATCTTATAAAAGGATGTTATTATTTTAGTAGATAATCAAAGAAATAAATAATATAAAACAAAAAATTTCACTTAAAAAATATAAAGAAACAACAAATTTTACTGAGTAAAACCAATTCCTCTAGAAATTATAGACCATGATGAAGTTAAACTAATGAGAAGCATCAATGAAATATCATCATTATAAGAGTATTATACTATCATAATTACTAGCAGTGGTTACATAATCACATATTTGTTATATTTAAACTACCATTGAATATTTTTAAACCTATATGTGGTTTCAAAAAATAAAGAACCCTCATAATACATGAAATTGGTTATCTTAATTTTGAACTCTCTCGTAAACTCTTTAGGGATGAATTTCATTACAAAAGAATCATAAAAATGATCATATGTGTAAAAAGGGTTATCATCTCACAGGGGGAACTAATTCCTAGAAATATTTTCTACCTTAATGGGAAAACCCCCATCTTTATCTCATCCAAATTAAATCAATAAAAAATTAATTGGTTAACTAATCCCAAAAATTATGCAATGAAATATAAAGGGTCATCATTAGTAAAACCATTAAAAGAGGGAATCAGAATGAGGTAGGATTTTTTGAGTTAATAATTCAAATAAATTTGATAAATAATAGTATAAAATGTATTTCTTGAAATAATTGGTAGTAGATACCCTCTATGTCTAGACCCCTGAATATTTCCATTTCTTGGATGAGGTAAAAGAAAATGTTTTTTGTAATTATTATAAAATCTATCCCATATTTTTTTCACCTTCACCACATATTATCTTATAAGAGAACTATAGTGTTTATCAATCACATATATAATTTTTTTTGATTAATTGGGAGATTTCTTCTAGTGTGAATTTAATTTAAACTAAATTTTTTTAATTTTATGCACATAAAGACAAGATTATTTAGTAAGTAAATATATAAAATAACAGCTCAAAAGACCCTTAACAATAGTAGAAACAATTTATTTTTATCAATTTCAAAAAAAATAGTGAAAATGATATTACAACTATAGAATAAATATAATGAGATATTTCAATTCATTATTGCCAGCACTACTATATATTTATTCTCATATAATAATTAAGTATCATGTTATGTAAAATGGGATTTCATACGCAATTTAATTTAAATTTCATCAAAATAAAATATTAACTAATAAAATACCATCATTTAATTTAATAGGAACATAAAAAAGTTTTGGGGTGATTCTTGAAACATAGTTGACAATACCTATTACAAGAAGAGAGATCTAACGATAAGGAAAGATTTAGTGAAAAAAAGTGATATTAAAATAAATTTTCATATCCTTGTTATTATAATTCAAAGGAAAACGTTGATTAAATCTAGGATACATCCCTAACATTACTTTTGTTAATTCTATTAATGCTCTTCTTAACACTATTTTGGTTATTTATCAAGTAAAAAAAATTAATAGTGAACAAATACATGTTGTTCTTTTAAATGTTGATAGAACATTTGTTGGGTCTAGAGACATGGGTTGTTTAGGATGTATAGATATATATGTTCCTAAAATAGAAGTCACTTCTTAGTCTACTTAAGTGCATAGTGATCCCAATTTTTTTATGGGTACACACTCAACTAATACTCCTTATTTTGGAGTGAAATTTAACACTCCATTAATTAGAGTGCATGTGCAAAAAAGAAACCACAATTATTTTGATGTGCATATGGAATATGGTGTGTCCTTTTTAAAATAGGAAAATGGTAAATGACTGAGCTAGGAGAAGCTATGGGCATGTAGCATTGTAGGTCACTCAGTGGACCATGTATTTCGAGAAATCACCATGCCTAGGGTGGAGGAAGTGGTGGGGGAAATGGGTAGAGTTTTATCATTATGAAGTAGGTGAAATTTGTTTGACTCAAGTTGTTCAAGAACACCACAACCATAGTGAGGCCATGGTGTTGGCCAATGGGGTGTCTGTGTGGGTTTTGAAACGGCCAAAACCGTTGTATTTCTTCTTAGATATTGATCATATTCAAGTGGAAATGTTTTATATCATGAATATGGGCTATTTAATTCATTTTATATCTATTATTATGTCTATTTATTGATTAATTCTCATTCTTGATGATTATTTTTTATTTGGATTATTTATAAATGATTTTCAGATTTAATTTGGTTGATCATTGGAAAATATCTGTATGTTGAGTTTTTTTTAGAGAACTCTAATTCAATCAACCATATTTCATCAAACTTTTTTTAATATCAAACCTTAGAAATTTTGGTGTGTTCTTGTTTATTTAGTTTCATTAAAACCTAAATTACTTATTCTCTAGTCACTGTTCTAGGAGTTGCAGGTTCTCTCTTTCAACCAGGCTTGAGTTTCTTTATTCACAGTGTTGATCATTGGGTTATTATAATATATATCCATATTTTAATTTACCAGAGTTAATCTATACCATAAATACAACCCCTCAATCATGTCCCATTCTAACATGAGTTTTCATAAATAACTCTTAATACTATTTCACAGTCCTTAATATATATGGGATCCTAAGAAACCCATAAGATTACAATCTTGAGAATACAAATTTTTCTTCAGATAAACATAGCCCCAAAATCCTTCCATAGAATTATCCTTCCTTTTTATTATTTTTCTCATCCATAATCCTCTTCTTCATATGTAATTCTGTTATAATCAATAGAAATATAATATCATTTTCCCTCTCTTACCCATTGATTCCTATCATTTTGTTCTTTTATTGAGACAAATTCTAAAGAGTAATTCATGATATATTCTTGATATTCTACTATTATTTAACATATAATTATCATATTCTAATAGGATCTTGATTTGAGTAGTTAAATATGACACTTGGGGTGGAATTACTCTCATAATAGCTTAGATGGAAACTTCTAATATAACAGTTTCTTGATTGTAAGTCTCTAAATGACATTGAATAGTTTACTATGTGTATGGTGAATCTACTATAGGATATTGATAAAATAATGGACATGATTGATGTGATCATGGAAGAGTGGAAAGCGACTAGGCTGGTGATGATGATGTTTTTTCTACATAAGGTTTGGAGTCTTGAATTACCAAAGACGAGTGTTATTTTAAAGTCCACCAAACAAAAAAGACATAAATATTTTGGCAGTACAATTGAGTATTCCAAGTATTTTTGTAAATTGGTGTATGTCATTATAATATTATAATCTTGAGATCACATGTAATAAACTCAAATAAGTGATTTTCCTAAAATATGGGAGAATAACTATGGAATAAATTACTCTAGAGTTAGATGAATAACGTAGAGATGAGGAGAAGTAGTATGAGTTGTTATAGATATTTTTGATACAATTCCATGCTATTGATGGGATGCTTGAACATCTGTAACAATATAAGACTTATTTTTTCTCAGTTCAGTAATAAATTAAAAAATGAAATTAGAACATGGTAGTGGTGTAAGATAAGTCTGAGAAGATACTGAATTTTATTTGAGTGTTTTTTGAACCAATGGCATAACTTGCGGAGGAAATATTAGAGATAACAAATCCAAATGTTAGTAAAGGTAGTTTAACTGGGATTGAGTAATAAGTTGCTTTAGTGGAGTAGTTGGAATGGGAGTGGAGAAATCCAACTACTGAGTTTAAAGAGTTGAAATTTAAGGTAAATTCCAAACCTGGATCGAGACATGATTAAAATGTTAAAGAACAAGAGGAAATTTTTCTAGACAAAGTCTCTCTAGAATTGAATAATTGGAATCCATGTGAGAAATTGTAGTCTTAAAAGGCTCAAACATGGGCTTTTTTTAGTAGAGAACAAGTAGTAATATTGGCTATAATATGAAGTTTAAATTTGATGTTATTAGTAGAAACAAGATCTTATTTTAGAAAAAAATCCTAGAGAATCAGGAACCACCATACCATATAAAGAAAAAAAATTTCCTTGTCTAGATAATTTGTAATAACTAAAATTTGTAGCTATTAATAGGATTACATATCGAAATGTTTGAACTATTGATGATAATACTCCATAGTATTCAAATGTCCCAATGAACTCTATGAAATTGTTAGAGTAATTGATTCAGGATAGTGCTAAGGAATATATGAATGATATTAT
The DNA here is from genome assembly GCA_963277665.1 of Viscum album. Taxonomy (NCBI): domain Eukaryota; kingdom Viridiplantae; phylum Streptophyta; class Magnoliopsida; order Santalales; family Viscaceae; genus Viscum; species Viscum album. The sequence goes on from OY728151.1 coordinate 1,426,012,461, forward strand.
AAAATATTTCTCAAAAGAATTTTTTATTTATGAAAATGGTGTGGTTGGTAACTCCCAATAGATATATTATAAATCTATTATAATATATAGATAATTTACTAGAAACATGATATTAATAAAAATTAAAGGTTTGTGTTTGCCCTAATGTCACTGAGGATTGTAGATAGGGAATTTGAATGGGAATAATTATTACCTCCAATGAAGTGAGGGTGTTCTAAAGTAATAATATATTATGGGGTTCTCATCTTGTCTCACACTATGGAGAACATTAGTGGTATGCCTACATTTCTATATGGTGTTCCTACAGATGGTTTGAGTATATAGGAAGATAACCTTGATATTTCTTCAAAATCCATCTTTTCCTATAACCATGTGATGTTTTCATATATACGTTAGAGATTAATTCCATAAACCTAAAAATGATTATATTAAATTAAAAAATGAATCAAGGGTATCCTTCAACATCATATATATGTTAGCATGAAAGATTTCTATTTTTTGTATCATGTGTATTAGAAACAACTTATCACCTACCTATGTGTAGTCTCTTATTGATTGATACATATTTTCTTGAGTATATTAATGGATAAATTGTTTCTAAAAGATGATTATTTTGAACATGAAATAAATACAATTAATTTAAATCAAATCAATATCTGGACCTTATGAAATATAAACTAAAAATATAAATGGTCCTACATTTTTTGTTGTTTCTTGATTCACATTTCTTCCTACTTTCTTTTTTTATACTAGAACAAAATAATAATTATTGTGGGAACACATCCATTAATTTTTAATGTACATTTATTAATGAAAATTAAATATAAATAAATTTAAAAATAAATTTATATTCAATGTTAAATCATATATTACCTATAAAAGTTCATGATCTGGAATTTTAGTGCATCCTAGAGTATGAATATATCTCATGCAACCCTTATTTTTTTATTCCTATCTGATTAATCCAATTAGTAAACAAAAATAAACTATATGAGTATGTAATATTTTTATTTTCAAACATCCTTATAAATAAATTCAAGGAAAGATTCCAGGTATTTATCTTTAATTCCAAACTTAAATTTTTTTTCTAGTATATTAAATGGTTAATTATTTATAATAGAATAAAACTACATTGAATGTATAATTCAGTAGATTAAATTTAAATTCGAACATCTCCAATATGAATATAGATATTTGTATTTTTAAATTGTTCATTCTTTGGAGATTGGTATGTTTCAAGATCATTGCCTTGTCTTTTTTACATCCAATATGAAATTCATTCTTATAGGCACTCCACATATCACCTAGGTCCATTAACCTAGCAGACTTTGTGTTCAGACCATCTAGGAAGTTATATCGGAGATTAATATTAAGAAAAATTGGTCGATAATACATTATAAATAAATTGAAAGTTAATTTAAAAAAATATATTACACAAATTTCTTCCCTAGTCTTGTACTTTATTTCCTATCCAACTTTTTTCTACTCGATTACTTAAACTAGAATAATTTTGATATGTTTGTTATGTTTCCCTATGAAAATCTGTAATTCCTTTCCATTTTTTCCAACAATTATCATTTCTTTATTATACTAAATCATTAATTGTGTGTGTTTATTCCACTCTGCATGCATCTGTGTACAACCATGTTTTTTACTAGAATATGATCCTGAAAAAAGAAAGAAATATTTTTTACACATATATAACTGAAATTTAATAAAAAATTATTAACTTCATTACTTTTTAATCATTTACCAATAGAAATGTTTATTAACACTCGATCTTGCACACCATGTAGGGGACCGACAATTGGAGGAGTTTCCTATGTAGTAGATGGGGGATATTGAAGTTTGGTAAGAGGGTACAGGAATATAGGGGGCATAAACAATGGAGGTTTATCCTATAGAGATGAATGTGGATAAGGGAAAAAGGCTAAGGGATAGAAGTAGATAGACTAATCTACATGGTAGTAGGAGGAAATGGATAAAAATGATGTTTTTCCATGTAAGGGTAAGGCGTATAAGGGGAGGCATGATGGGAGGAAAGTTCCCCGATGACTGTAGAGCCATGGGATGTGAGGCACTATATGTAGGGGGACTACATGTATGGTCGATCCTATATTCTAGACTACTTGGAATATCCTCACGGAATGTTAGTTACCTCCTTGATGATTCCTATTAATATTAAATATGCTTTTTTTTTAATGTTCATAAGTAGTCAAAAAATTAATAGCGTACTCACCAGAATAATCATATTTATTAGTCCAACTTCTCTAAATGAGTGATTGTTTTACTCCATTAGTTTTCTATGAACCTCCTTGTAAGACATAATTACTTATAAATTTCATAAGTGATGTGAAAATTTTAAAAAATTAACAAAACATTAAATAAATATAATTATTCAAAGAAATTTCCTATTATTTTTCCAAAAATTATATCTTCCATTAAGTTCGTTTTCATTAATTTGTTTAATCAAAAAAAATGAAAACATTACAGAGTAACAGAAGATGTTACTTTAAATTTCAAACTAAGAAAGATATTTTTTTTCAGTTGTTGGTAGGGATTTTAATCTTAGTTACCATAAAAGAAATATTATATTATATTTCAATTTATTACCTACAACTTCATATTCGGAACAAATTTTGAGTACATAGCAAGCATGTGGAAATACAAAACAATTTAAAAATAATTGCATATGATGGTAAAGATAACTTCCTCACAATTTGAGTTCATTATTATTATCAATTAGTATATCCATTCCAATAATATTAACCATAATCAAGTACAAATGACAAAATATTTGGCACTTTGTAGAATACATTTTAGAAATGTGATGCTATAATAAATATATCCAAACAATATTTTGAAACCATGTATGGAACAAACAATATGAACCTAGATGAAAAAATTAATTATGTACAATTTTTAAAAGTTTAAAAAAACACTTACCATGTCAAAATAATATAAATTAAATACGTCCAAACTTGTTAGCACTATGAATTCTCTGTTATTATTTTTGGATCACAATCCATTCTAACAATTGAATCATTTGTGTCATCCAATTACAATTTTGAGTGAATACCGACTCATTTTTCCAAAACATCACTATCATCCATTATTTCATAAAAAATATGTCTTTTAATAACATCAAAATTACACCAAATTTAAGTTTTAAAGGGTCATTTACATAAAATATGTGTCTAAATTGTGATACAAGAATGTAAGAATTGTCAGTTCATATCTAACAATTCATATTAATCACTCTAAACGCACGACTATCTATATTTAATCCTTATCATGTCATTGAATCAAACCACTTTCATTTCATCATAGCAACACAACCATGTTCATAGTAATCTAATAAAAATATTCTCTCAACAACCCCATAATACGATAGATTTTCTGATCGAGGTTGTCTTTATGATGCACTAGCATAAAAAAAATTATTGAACTTATCATGACACTATTATGCGATTTTTTCATGTTTTTTACAAAACTATTTATAATTAATTTAAAACAATTGATAACCATTTATTTACAATCAATGACCACATTGTTTGGACCAAATGACAATGCCCTTATTTCTGCAAATACATCACCACTTAGTAAACTTTAGATCTAAAATATATCAATATAAAATATTAAACTACCCATGATTTGGTCAGGTAAAAAAATTAATTTTTTACCTTTGACTTCAACCAAGTAGTAAATTCATTAATTTGTCATTATTCTCGCCTCTTAATTGATAAAGAATGATGTGCACTTTTTATAATTTCATTCTGTTCTCTATAAATATTCCAATTTAATAAAGTGAGAAACTGTGAAAAAAATACACAATATATGTATATAATTTTACATTTTGTAATCATCAGCCACACCATAGCTTAATAATATTGTACGATGAACTATTTCCCACTCATCCCTGTTCAAAGTGCACAGTCTGTATGATCCAAATATCCCCCATGTTTGGAGAAGTGATAGAAATTTTGGCTCAATGAGATCATACTTCTCATCTTCAGTTCTCATTGTATGATTAGACCTCACGATGACATTAACCAAATAAATTGAACACACATATATGTATTCTTATGCTAAATAACCTTTCACAATAGATAATTTAGGATGATTCTTATTTCTCATATAATATTTCAATCTAAACACCATTCTTTATATTAGATACATCAAAAAACTAGAAATAGGACTGCCAAAATGAACATCAGTTGGAAGATGCATGGTCATATGTAACATAAATATGAAATTTTATAGAGGTAGAATTTTCTCAAAGTCGAAAATAATGATCGATGCATCTTTATACTATTTTTTTAGAACACTTTTATTTAATATTTCAGCAAAAATGTCTTGATAAAAGTGACATAATCTAATCATAGAAACCCTAAAATTATGTGACAGTGAATGTTTAATGGAAATAGAAATCATTTCATGGAATAGGTCATGATATTCATGGTTTTAACGTGATTTTAGTTTCACATATCATGTATTTTCCCGTTTTGAAATGTTACTCGAATAACCATCTGGAACCTTTAAAATTTATAAGACTTGAAGAATTTTTTTCACAACATTTTTCATCAAAAAACAAGAAAAAGGTACTCTCCACTTATTTGGACCAATTAAATCAAGACAAGGTCTTGGTTTTATACCAAAATCCATTAAATCAAAATGTGATCATAAATCATCTTTTTTCACTTTGCATTTAAAATAATTGCATGTACCATTTCACATACATTTTTCTTCATATTCATTACATCAAAGAAGTGACGCAGAAAATTTGAAGACCAATATAGAAACTCAAAGAATATACTTTTCTTTCTCCAATTTTTGGAATCGATGGAAAATTCCTCTACTTTCTAGAATTAGACAAACTATTTCCAAGAAAAAAATTCCAGCCATCAAGTTCTTTAATGATATCACCCTCAATATTCATTGTGATACTTCATCTATCTCTATTGAATTATCAAAATGTCTTCAATTTTTCCTATATGGATTATCCATTTGTATAAATCATCGATGTCCTATGAAATTGAATGGTTTTTGGAACTTTAATCTCTTAGAAAGTGTATTTTTCAGAAAAATAAGACAGGATAATCTCCCCTTGGTACTCCAACCAGACATCATTCCATAAGTAGTGAAATCATTTATTATCCATGATAATGTTTCATGATACATAAAATAATCCTTTATAAATTCATCATATGTCTACACCCCAATGGTCCAAATTTCCTTCAACTCACCTACTAATGGTTGCAGGAATATCTCAATATCATTTCTAGGATCATTGGGTCCATAAATCAATATACTCATGATAGTAACTAGCTCTTTCATACACATACATAATGTACTTTATAAATATGAATGAAAATATTCCATGTAATATATCTAGTATGCATCTACTAAAATGGGTTCAAAAAATAACATGACAATCCCAATCTAACATTTTATTGGTCGGCTACAAAATCAGGATACAACCTATCAAATTTTTCTAATGCTAACACATCGGCAGGATGAACTATATAGTCATTATCTTCATTTCTTTCAAATTCATGCCATCTCATATTCTTATCCATTTGTTAAAATATAAAAAGTTTCTGAATTCTATGAATTAATGGAAAGCACTACATCACTTTTTTTGGTACACAGGACTGAGTTCCATATTTATTAGTCTTCTATCTTAATGTACCACATTGTTTTCACTCATTCAACTCTACATTACCCTTCTAGATAATACAATAATCTTTAGGTTATGCATGGATTTTATTACTTGAAAACCCAATGTGTCAAAAAAAATTGATTCCATATAATCATTTTCAAGAATACATACATTATCAGGTAGTAAGTACTTAAAAAGGTATGTAGGTAGTCAATCGATTTATTTCTAAATCCTTATATAGTTTTTCATGATAAAATCACTTTAAAAACTCAAATTGGTCATTTTTTCACATGACTGATATATTGGGGTATTTTCATCTTCTAACAATTTTCTAACTTTCTCAATATCATAATTTTAATCATTAAGTGAAAACTACGTTCATGTATTCATTTCCTCTTCCATTTCTCTAAACGATGTGTTGGCTTGAGAAACAAATGGAAACCGATCAGAAATAAAATTTTCTATTTTTATCCTTTCATCTAAATCGATGTCATTCTCTATTTAAAAATTTTCTCCATTTTGTACCAAACATTATATTCCTTTTGAAAACCTTTTGAAGTGATATGGGAATTTACGTCCTCATGTATTAACCATGGTTTTCTAATGAAATCAAAACATGGTCATAAAATCAATCTATTATATAAACCATTATTGATTTCAAAATCCAAAAAATGGTCCAACTCCTTTTGAAACTCGTCAGTGATCCAATCAACATTACAAATATAGCTTATATACATTATTATATGAATAAAAAACAAATATTAAAAAATTTTATTGTCAATAACAATGTTTCAACTCATTTATACTTAGGAAAAGTATTATATGGACTCATTAATTTTTTATCCCAATTATTAATGAATTCAAAAGTATGAAAAATTCATTATAGAATACGTAAAAGTATTTTCATTCCCTTATTTAGAAATTTATAAGTATTTTAATTCACTTTAATATTATAAAAACATTATAAAAAACTAATCATATCATATAAATCGAATCAATCTCATGGTTTTTACCAATACTATCAACATTATCTTCTCCTTTATAAAACCAAGATCCTTAAAAATAAAATGCATAAATTCACCTATTGAAATGAATTCACTTATCCCAAAAAAGTAAAAAAAATAAATTCAAACCAAACACACTTATATTTTCCTTTCAAAAATAATTATGGAAATAAAATATTTAAAAATAAATTAACTTCAATATAAAGTTAGTAAAACTTTCACAAATAAAACACAATAGAACTAACACACAACCTATAACATGGATTAAAAATTCCCAAAAATAAAAATGGGGGTTAATAGTTTTAGAGTTTATTGGAAGACAATTGGATGTATTTTGGAATTATTCTCAAGATTTTTTGAGTTGAGATAATCTCGATCAAAAAACTGGGTAACTCAAATTCTTAATAATCCTTGTATTTTAATCCTAAGGTTCAATTTAAGAAGTATCAAAAACAATCTAAGGTAAGATAACCTACCAATGTGAATAAAGTTAATTTTGAACTATCTCAATTGATATTTGAGAAAGTGTTTTATATATAAGAGTGATCTTACTAAGAAAATGGGTAACTATGTAAAAATATATGGAGAACAGAAAAGGAGTTAAAATGTAAGGGGCATAATATTCTGAATATAAGTAAATAATATAATACTAGTGGAAATATGAAAATGCTTTTATTTAGTAATAGTAACTCTGAGATTTCATAAGATACATTAAGAATTTATTATATTGACCTTTTATATTGTGTAATTTTATAGGACTAACTATGATATTTCCTGATATTTTTCACCAAGGGAAAGTAATTTTCTAATATTATGATTAATCTTTTATAAGAGTCATTATAGAATTTAGAAAAAGCACTTCAGAGGTAAAGGGAAGATGTAAGAGTCATTACTATTTATAAAAAAGTTATATCCTATTTATATAAAGAGATCAAGACTAAAAAAATATTTTTGTTAGATTGACATAAGAAGTATCTTAAAATAACTATTTGAAATTATTTTTGTGTGTTCTAGATGACTTAGTTCAGAAGAAGGCTCATCATCGTGAAACTTCAATTAAATATAAGGTTGTTTAAAATGTTGGTATGCTCTAAGGGATAATTTTTTAATAAAAATAAGTTTAATAGATATTGGAATAAGTTAACTATCTGAAATCTTAATTTTAATTCATATTTAAAACTATTATACAATTTAATTTGATGTTATTATATAAATGAAGTTAATTTCTATTTAAAGAAGTTCAAAGTTCAAATTTAAATTTTAAATTCAAATTTGAATGTCAAGATTTGTTTTACTATTACAATTAAATGGATATTCAATACTACAATATTAATATGGGAGATTAAATAAGGTAGAGAATTTTCAAATAAAAAATTTAGGAGTATATATTATATGTTCTTCTATAGGAAGAAAAATAAGAGAATGTGGGAGAAGAGAAAGTAGAAGAAGTAGTGAAAATACAACTAGATGGAAGTCTGATATAGTTGTAGATGCTCTTGTTACTAAAAAATATTATTTATGTTTTCTTATTTGAGATCACATTACAAGGTTATGAGACTATTTTGTAACATTAGTAAAGGATAAACCACACTCGTTTGTAATCCACATGGTTAAACTAGTGGACTGTGATCTCCAAGGAATCTAAATCATGCAAAAGACTCGGTATTCATTTTGATTAGTAATCCTTCATAAAATCTATTAATCCAATTATATGTGTTTATTATAATGTGTATGAAAGTGGTCTAAAATCCACTTTAACATGTGATGAAGGATTTTTCAAAAAATATATAAAAATAAATTAAAATCATTCATTCCCCCCTCCCCCTTCAATGACATCCAACCAATCTTGAGGGTATTTTTCAAATGTCAAGTATTATAATAAACATTGTATACTTGGGAATGGTAGCTTAAGAAGGAATGACGTTAGATTCTCAATAAGGGTTGAACATAATATATATCAATCAAATATCATAACTAAGCCTAATATGAACTTTTCAGTTTGAGAACATAATAAAATTATACAAACATACCATAAGAAAATCATAACTAATAAATCATGGATTGTAAATCTTGAATTATTACATAAATATTTTGGAATATTATTTGAAATTATTCATTTGAATGTGGAAAAATGATACAATAATCATGGGTAATGAAATATAACATTGGAATATAGCGTAAACATAAGCATAGAAAAAAATTATTTTCTTCATGGATCATTACCAAGATAGTCATCACATAGTGGATAATGTTTCATAAAATATTGAATTGGGTTCCTTAAATATTCTAGTAAACATCCTTTATTGGGTTAACTCACAAGTATAATACTTTTCATCATATTAGATATAAATTCTTACCTAATGAATTGAGGGATATATAATTCTTATCTCACCAATCATAGAATGAAAAACCCCACTTAAGTTTTCCACATCAAAACATTCATAATTCTATACTAGTTTAATTTACCTATGAGAATGAAATTATTTTCATTATAATCATCAAATTTCATTTATATGAACTACCAATGGAAATAAAGTGGATTATTTCATTGAAAGTCTTCCATAATGTAACATAAAAAACATTAAATAATATTCATATAGATAGAAAACACTTTATAATATCATTGAAATATTGATTAAAATTTAGAAGAAGTATACTTTACATTTTGATAAGTTTTTTCTAAAAAATATATATTTTATAAAAAATTTATATTTGAAATAATATAAATTTAAATAAAAATTAATTTTAAGAATCATTAAACATATAAAGGTATCTTCATAAATAAAACCAAATAATTTAGTAGTGGAAAGTAACCATGCATATATTATTAAAAAAGGATCCATTTCACACATTTTAATGGAATTCAAGTTCAATAGAAAATGAACATGAAAAATAAAAAAATTTGGAATAAATGGATCCATGTATAAAAAATATAGTCATATTAGAAAATTATACCCAATAAAAAAGAAGAGATGTAGTTAGTTCCCCTTATAAGTATAATTTTTTTGTTTATTACAAAAAAATGGGAGGGAAAATGGTGAGAAGGCATGTAAAACAGAAAAAATAGATTTAGAAGAAGAAAATAGATTGGTTTTTATATAGAATTAACATAATATTACAGAAAATGTAATTTAGGCATATAAAATAATAATTTTGATGTGATATTGGAAAATGAATCCATATGTTTACTTCCAACATCAATAAAATCACTTTAAACTTCTATATAAAAAAATAACCATATTAATAAAATATTTTATAACATTATTCATCCCTATTACCATTTATACATTCAGAAAAACGAATTTTTATATATATTAGTTTATAATAACTTATTTTCATCGTTAAATTTTAGTATTATTCATTGATCCATAAAAGTTTCATATTAATAAAACAAATCAAAAATTTATATAAAACATATGAAAAATTCATATAAATCATTTGAAGTTATCATCTAGGAGTATACCAAATATGAAAAACCCAAATATACATAATGAATTGTAAAAAGAGACAATAATTATTTTATGAAATGTAAAATGAAATATTGGTAAAAGGGAAGAAAAAAGGTTACTCACCTACGGCAAGTTGACCATGTTGTAGAAATTTGTGGAATGAATAAAAAAATTAGCCTCAATGATTCACTATTGTAAATGTTGGTATTAATTCATAAGGTAAATTCATGAGAGGTGATGTACAATAAAAAGGTGAATTGTTGTATAAGGGAAATAGGAATTGGGTTGGCCTTCCTTACAAGAGGCTAATTTAGTCGATGTCCCAAGAGGTGAAATACAATATTTTTCATTTCATTAAAAGGGAAAGAATATTTTTCTTACCTTTTGGAATGGTTGAATCATGATAAAAGGGGGAGTAGGGAGAGGGTAGAGTTTGATCGATGTCGTGAGAGTAGGGAGCCAGTAGGGCTCTTTTGCATGAGCCGATGTTGCGAGAGAGAGGACCTTATCGGGTTCATTACAAGAGCAAGCGGGTAGGGAAAGGGAGTTTGATCATCCTAATACCAGCTAGGTAAGATATTTATATTATTACCTGATAGATTTCTTTACAACTTAATATGGGGAAAGGTTTCAATCATCCAAGAGAGTTAAGGATGAGAGTTCGGGTGGCAAGGGGTTTGATCGTCCGATAGAGGTAGGGAAGGGAGTTCTGGTGTGAAGGGGTTGGATCAATCATTTGAGAGAGATATGAAGGGAGTTCGAGTGGAAAGGGGTTCGAGAATTTGAGAGACTTGTGGAGGGAAGGTAGTTTGAGTTGTGGGTGGGGGAGTTTCATAATATGTGGGTGGATGATTACCATGGTTTATTTGTAAACTATGGAAATAAATTCCTCAAAGACCCCAGTTAATAAAACTATGGTGATATAGGTTTGGTAATATCATTATTTTCTATTTGATATGTATAAAATTTATAAATTAAGGACCACTCACCTCAATATAGAGTTACCCCCTTTTTTAATCACTTTTCATACACAACTAAGCCAATATTGATCGATCAACAAGATCTTGGGTCTTTATCTTAATAAAGGTCCCACTTAAATTCATTATAAAATATTTATAATTGATTTCCACATTTAATTAAAAATTAATTTAAAAATATTATAAGCCTATAAAACTCACTAAGAGGTTTCCCCTTTAAAAAATATCATGCAACCATTGGTAAATGTCTCTTAGGAAACCCACAGTCCCTTCACAATTAAAATACCAAAACATAATACCAAATCTATCAAAAATTTAATAAATTTCTATCAAAATCCTTAAATAATTTTTTGAAAAATTTACCTCAACCAAAAGAGAAATAAACCCCATGTGTTCTCCTACCTCAGTCTCCTTTATCCACTAATAATGAAAACCCCATCATGGTAGAGTGATTTTACCATGATCTAGTGAAATTAGATTTTAAATCCTAGATAAAATAATACCAAAACAAAGTGGTGGGATTTAATATATGAGAAGAGAGGATAGGTGAAGGATCATACCTATAACAGTGCATAAAACACATACTAAACCACCCACATATGTGGCGGAAAAATTAGGGGGAGGGGAGGAATCATAGACAGCCTATGCTCCCCTAGCCCAAATGAACCCACACAAAAAATCATGAGGTGGGTTTAAATAAAAACTCGTAAGATTATATTTTTTTCTATTATAAAAAAAATTGGAACTAGGATAATGAGTAAAAAAAGGCCTCTAGTTTCTAAACTGTGTCTTTTCTAGAAATACATAACCACTCTCCTCCTCACCAAGTACATGGTCGAGCCATAACAGGGTACCCTATTGCACCTGTAACTACCCTCCTTTCAGTTTTTCATAAACTAAACACTTAAAAATTAAATTTTATCTTCTCCACTCAAATTAACACCTATGAAACTTCCTTTTAATCATTTAAAATGTATCCACAAGGTCCCTTTACAAATCTATATCTGAAATTGTAAATTCATCCATACACTAATTGCAAAAGAATTCAGTTGATCTTCGATTCTACCAAGACTCAACAACATAAGTCATTAAAATGGTTCCATGGAGAAGGTGAGAATATAGAATTTGAATATATTTAGGTATAATGAGTTTTTTATGTATAATTTATTATTTGATCAAGGGGGGAGTTATGTAAACCAGGTAATGTTAGTATTTTATAGGAAAACGACAAGAGTATTATACTAAAAGAAGACATTTGGAAAACCATTATTATAGGAAGATGGACTAAGTGTGGATTCATTTTGATGGATTATCTTATTATGTGTCATATTTAATAATAAAAATAATGGAGGGTCATGTTATATCCATATTTAATAAATAATGTGGACCAGGAAATAAGTTGACTATACAATTAGCATCGACATGTTGACCACATGGGAAATCTATTTTATGAAAAAAAAATGGTCATTATTGGAATAGGTGTAAGTTATGTTGTTAATATTATATGTTTAAAAAATAAGTGATATACTAGAAGAATTCATGTATTTGGATACCATTATAGGTGGATAAACTAGGAAGGGAATATTTTTGTAGGAATTTGAAGTCTGGTCAAGTTCTATTCGATTACCGAAAGAAGGAACACTAGGATTTCCTAAGCTTAGTCAAATAATTGATATAAGAAATTCATTAAAGGTATTTTTATGGATTTAATTATCTAATTATTTTATTCAAATGATGTATTCCTTCAATGGGTGTGAATTCATTATGTAAACCAGAAAGTGTAAATAGAAGTTATGGTTTATATGATCGGACTTCTTATTGATGATATAAAAAAGTCTTATACTCTTTGATGTACAAAAAAAGTAATGTAATGTAAAATAATTCAACAAAAATGTCATAGTAACTTTCACTATTCACTTAAAATTAGTGGTTGGATCTATATTTTCTATATGAGATTAGAAAACAACAAGCACTCTGAACAGACTTCCATAAATGTTAGAATTTGGTGAAACTGATTGACTTGTTTGGAATTATTATAAGGTATGGGTGGGATCACATTCACACATGTTGGTCACTTATAGTGATATTACTTTTAATTTGTGACCATCTTGAATAATATTTCAAATATTTTTAATCCTTATAACTTAAAAATTAATTGAATGCTACATTTTTTCTCTCATGGATATAACCCATAATGTCTAAACCATGTAAATTTGGTGTTTATTTCTTTGATTTAATTTCCCACTTTTTCAACATTTGAGATTTTGGTGACTGTATGTGAGGTTCATCTCATTGTATTGATTTTTGGTCTGGTGAACTTCCTATATTTTGGTACAGTGATCTTGAGAGAATCCATCTGTTGAGTTAATAAGGTTTTCTTTATGACTTTTCCATTCCTTATTGTTTTGAAAATCACAAACACCTTTTCTTAAGGCAAATTTCATTTTACCCCTGTGTTACTCCCATTAGGAAAATTTCCTTTCCAAAAGGAAAATTACCCTTACTTTGTTTTCATTGATCATATAAATATTTTTCTTAAGTAAAAAAATCAGATTCATATCCAAAACCTCGGAATTGTATAATACTTAGACATGAAGCATTCTGTTTTTGGATCCGAATTCTGGATATGAACTCTAATGAAGTTCAACTATGAATTCTGGATACGAACTCTAATGAAGTTCAACTCCGAATTATGTATACAAACTCTAATTAAGTTCAACTCCGAATTATGGATACGAACTCTAATGAAGTTCAACTCCGAATTTTGGATACGAACTCTAATGTAGTTCAACTCCGAATTATGGTTACGAACTCCCATGAAGTTCTACTCCGAATTATGGATACGAATTCTCATGAAGTTCCACTCCAAATTCTAGATACGAACTCTCATCAAGTTCCACTCCAAATTCTAATTACGAACTTCTCTAAGTTCTGACTCCGAGTTCTTTGAATTCCGACTCTGAACTCTGATGAGTTCTGACTCCGAATTCTCATGAACTTTGACTCTGAACACTGTAAGTTCTGGTTCTGAATTCTAGTGAAATCTAGACTCTAAATTTCATTGAAATTAAGACTCCAGATTTCTACAGAATTCAGGTTCTGAATTCCTACAAAACAGAATCCGAATATCTTAGTACTATAGACTCCGAATTCATTTTCTAAATAGACTCTGAACTATAACATCCGCCATTCCTAACATTCATTTTTCTCCATTCCAAATATCAGTTTAGTTATGCTTACACTTGTTTCATTACAAAAAGATTTTGTGCCTTCAGTTATCAACTAACCGTTGGTTGAGTGACACATGTACAGGTCCCTCTGAAATTCAAGGATAAATATGATCATTGGAGGAGGGAGCCAACCGTTGGAGCTTCACCTATAAATAAGATCTCATTTTAAAAGAATCTAAAACTTTGACAACACTTGACGACATTTATTCTTACATGTTGTTGAAGTGATTTCTAGAGAGAGAGGATCTTATCAACTCTCAAAGCTTCGTGAAAAAAGTTTGAAAAGATTTTTCAAACTTTGCCTTGTGCAGAATTGCTTCGTGTGACTCTGATTTTTGCTGATTACAATCGAGGGCTTTCAGGGATAGGAAGACAGAGGTTCCAACACCTTGAAGTTGAGGGCTTCCTTGCTGAGGATGACAGAGGTGTCGACTACCTGATAGTTGAGGGCTTGGGGGGATAACAAGACAGAATCTGATCTTCATATCGAGGGATTACCCTGGTGTTGGTAAGACAGACTTTCTTGAAAGTATAAATCAAGGTACCTCTTATCTAGGGTTTTTGGATACCCTTCTCTTTGGGTTAAAAGAGTTATTGTTTGTTACTTGTAGTTTTACTACTTTGTTTTTTCGCTGCATTTTGTATTGTTAAGTAAAGTATAACTTTCTTATACTTCCTTACTTGTACTCTGATTTAGTTAGATTCTATATGCTTTAAGGTAGAATCTTAGTTGGTGTAAACTTTTGTTAAGTTTCATTTCCGGAATCACTTTTTTGGAATCAAGAAATTCTGTAAAACTTTGAGGTGTTGTGAATTTTGGTTATGCAAAATTTCCTTAGTTTTTTTAAGTAAAATTCACCCCCCCCCCCCCCTCTTGTATTTGAGCATCTCCTAATTATATATTCGATCCAACTTTTGGTATTATAGAGTATATCATACTCACATACCATCTAACAATTGGTATCAGAGGATTGGTTCAATCTGAATTAATCTCACGATTCGATTCAGAAGATTTTTTTTATATAACATTCAGATTCATATTTTGGATTCATACTTTTTGGAATCTATTTTTCGGAATCATAGTTCGGATTCACTTTTTACTTAGAGATACAATTTTTCTTGCTTAGAATATTTTCTCTTGTTTATAGACTTATACTTATAAAAAGTTTGTGTTCCAAAGTTTTTCTTAAGGATGGCAGGTTTAAATGTTGGTTCTATCGACAACCTAAATCCTATTATACCAGCAATTTTTTATGGTAATAATTACGAATATTGGAGAGATCGTTTGAAGACTTTAATTATCAATATTTGGGTAGATAACTTTTTCATGCTTACCAGAGGATATAAAATTCCTGACAAGGAAGTTAGTGCCTTTACTAATCAATAAAAGCATGAATACCATCTCAACTATAAGGTATGCAATACTTTTCTTTGTTCAATGACTAGGAACATATATAGCCAAATTTCTTCTTTTGAAATAGCTAAATGTATATGGAAGAAACTTGAAGTTACACATTTTGGTACATCTAAAGTGATTGAGACTAGAAGAGCCATGCTCAGAGCTGATATCATGGTTTTAATTTTCCTTATGGAGAACCAATTTGTAAGGTGCAACAAAGATTCATGACTATTGTGAATAGCTTAAAATATATGGGAGAGAAAGTTCTAGATGATGAATCCCTTTTTGAAAAGATCATAGATATTCTTCCCAATGAGTGGGAATCAAAGAGAACTAATATCAATGAAAATATAAAGGTTACTCAAATTTATCTTGATGAACTATTTGGAACTCTACATCAACATGAGACTAGAATAAAGAGGGATGCTGATAAAATAAAGAAGAATAATGGGAATGGCAGTGTTTCCTTTACTACAACTTCAAATCACATGAAAGATAAGAAACCTAAAAGAGTTACTAGATCCAGATCTAAGAAGGTTATTATCCAATCCGAATCTAGTGAGAGTGAAGTCTCAGAAAATGAGTTAGCTAATCTTACTCAAAGGATGAACAAGATAGCTGGACATAGAAATTTCCAATCCAAGTATAAGAAGAAGGAAAGGAAAGATAACAAAGATTCAGAGGTCACATGCTATGAATGCAAGAGATCTGGACACATAAGACCGGATTTCCCTTTGCTCAAGAAGAAAGAAAGAAAAGAGATGCATTTTGAAAGGAAAAGGAAGAAGTTTTACAAAGTTAAAGCTAAGAAAGTTCTAAAAGCTAATGACACATGGAGTGCCAGTGGTGGTGACTCTTTAGAAGAATCATCAGATTATGAATCTTCCGGATAGAAGAATCTTGGTCTTTTAGTCAAGCTACCTATTGATAATCATTTCTTTATGGATAAGGTACACAATGCTGAATCATTGATCAATGTTTCTCTAAATGCTAATGATAATAAATATTATAAGTCTTCTGATGAAGAATCTTCTTCTGATGAAGAAAATACTTTACCTACCTAGGAATAAGTTTCTAGGTTTTCTGAACTTCTTGAGATTGAGAACTCAAAACTCATGAAAATCTTGATAAGGAAAACTCTAGGAATATTATTCTTACTAAGGAAATATCAGATCTTTCTAAAGATCTTGATATGAAAAATACTGATTTGGAAAGAATTTCAAAAAATCTTGAGGAAGTAAGTTCTGAGAAGAATAAACTTTCTAAAGATTTAGAAAATGTAATTTCTAAGAAAAATGTTTTTGAGCCTAACTCTAACTCAAAATCAGAAGTTTTTGAAGTTAAGAACTTAGTTATTAAACTCAAATCTGAAATATTTTCCTTAAGGAATTTTTTGTCAAACTTTACCCTAGGTGAGGAAAATTTTGATAAAATGTATTCAAAAATCCAACCTCGAAGGAATACTTATGGTTTTGGTTACACAAGTTCTAAACCAATTTTTAGTAACAACTACTTTGTTCCTCAACGTGCCCTATTATGTACTAAATTTCAGTGTGGTGGTCACTGGGCAAAGAATTGTTCCTTAAACAAAACCCAATCTTTAGGATTTCATAAGGCTTATTTTTCTAAGAAGATGTGGGTAACCAAAAATTTTCTTTCTAAAACTTCTGGATCCAAGCAAGTATGGATTCCGAAAATCTAACTTTTTCTTATTTTCATAAAAATAGGGAAAGTACCCATAGCAATACTGGTACATGGTTAGTGGATGTTCCCAGAAAAGTGATTCTAAAAAGAAGACAAATAGACCAATCTGATCTTTTGGTGTAATGTCTTTACTTGTAAAAATCCTTTCAATATTAATGAAAGCTTTGGTTACTTGTGTTATCTTTACTAATGTTTCAGTTACTTTATTGCTTTTCCATTCCCTAAAATTCTTTTTGAAAAACAAAAAGGGGGAGAAGGAAATGGAACTACTCAAAAGGGGGAGAAGGAAAAATATAAAATGGAGAAGAAAAATTTCTAAGTTAAGAAGAACTATCTTTAATTAAGGGGGAGTTCTCATTATGAATTCTACATTCAAATGAAATCTCTCATTCCAGAAATCTCGAATATGATCCTTAGAGTTTCAAAGACTAAGGGGGAGTTAGTAGTATTCACCATTTTCTATAAACAAAGGGAGATAAGCTTTAATTTCAAAGTCTAGAAATTTATTCCAAGTCCTTACATTATTTTTCGTAAGAATGTTTGTGCTTTCCAAAAAGGGGGAGATTGTTGATCCAATAAGGTTTTCCTTATGAATTTTCCATTCCTTCTTGTTTTAAAAATCACAAACACCTTTTCTTAAGGAAAATTTTATTTTACCCATGTTTTACTCCCATTAGGAAAATTTCCTTTCCAAAAGGAAAATTACCCCTACTTTGTTTTCATAGATCATATCAATGTTTTTCTTAAGTATAAAAGTTGGATTCATATCCAAAACCATGGAATCGTATAATACTTAGACATTAAGAATTCTGTTTTAGGATCTGAATTCTAGATACAAACTCTAATGAAGTTCAAATCTGAATTCTGTATACAAACTCTAATTATGTTCAACTCCAAATTTTGGATACGAACGCTAATTAAGTTCAACTCCGAATTCTGGATACGAACTCTAATTAAGTTCAACTCCAAATTCTGGATATGAACTCTAATTTAGTTCAATTCTGAATTGTGGTTACGAACTCTCATGAAGTTCTAAACTGAATTCTGGATACGAATTCTCAAGAATTTCCACTCTAAATTCTGGATACAAACTCTCATCAAGTTCCACTCTAAATTCTGATTATGAACTTCTCTAAGTTCTGACTCCGAGTTCTCTGAATTCAGACTCCGAACTCCGATGAGTTATGACTCCTAATTCTCATGAAATTTGACTCCAAATTTTTTAAGTTATGGTTCCAAATTCTAGTGAAATCTAGACTTTAAATTTCCTTGAAATTCAGACTCTGTATCTCTACAGAATTCAGGTTCTGAATTCCTACAAAACAGAATCGGAATATCTTAGTACTATAGACACTGAATTCATTTTCTAAATAGACTCTGAACTTTAACTTCCATCATTCCGAACATTCATTTTTCTCCATTCCGAATATCATTTTAGTTATTCTTACACTTGTTTTATTACAAAACAATGTCGTGCCTTCAGTTATCAACTAACTGTCGGTTGAGTGACACGTGTACAGGTCCCACTGAAATTCAAGGTGAAATATGACCATTGGAGGAGGGAGCCGACCATTGGAGCTTCACTTATAAATAGGATATCATTTGAAAAGAAGCTAAAAATTTGACCACACTTGACGACATCTGTGCTTATAGTCTGTTGAAGTGATTTCTAGATAGAGGCTCTTATCAACTCTCAAAGCTTCATGCAAAAAGTTTGAACTTCTTGTTCAAACTTTACCTTGTGCAGACTTTCTTCGTACGAATCCAATTATTGCTGATTACAATTGAGGACTTCCAGGGATAGGATTATAGTGGTTCCAACACCTTAAAGTTGAGGGCTTCCTTGCTGAGGAAGATAGAGGTGTCGACTACCTGATAGTTGAGGGCTTGAGGGGATAGCAAGACAGAATCCGATCTTCGTATCAAGGGATTACCCTGGTGTGGGTAAGACAGAGTTTATTAAAAGTATAAATCAAGGTACCTCTTATCCAGGTTTGTTGGATACCCTTCTATTTGGTTTAAAAGAGTTATTGTTTGTTACTTGTAGTTTTACTACTTTGTTTTTCCGCAGCATTTTGTATTGTTAAGGAAAGTATAACTTTGTTATACTTCCTTACTTGTACTCTTATTTAGTTAGATTCTATATTCTTTAAGGTAGAATCTTAGTTGGTGTAAACATTTGTTAAGTTTCATTTCCGGAATCACTTTTTTGGAATCAAGCAAGTCTTTATAACTTTGAGGTGTTGTGAATTTTGGTTATGCAAAATTTACTTTGTTTTTTTTAAGTACAATTCACCCCCCCCCCTATTGTATTTGAGCATCTCATGCTTATATATTCGATCCAACATTTTTTATTATAGAGTATATCATACTCACATACCATCTAACAATTGGTATTAAAGGATTGGTTCAATCTGAATTAATCTCACGATTAGATTCAGAAGATTTTTTTTATATAACATTCAGATTCATATTTTCGGATTCATACTTTTCTGAATATATTTTTTGGAATCTTTGTTCGGATTCAATTTTTTCTTAGGGATACAATTTTTCTTGCTTATAATATTTTCTCTTGTTTACAGACTTATACTTATAACAAGTTTGTGTGCCAAAGTTTTTCTTAAGGATGGAAGGTTTAAATGTTGGTTCTATCGACAACCTAAATCCTACTATACCACCAATTTTTTATGGTAATGATTATGAATATTGGAGATATTGTATGAAGACTTTCATTATCAATATTGGGGTAGATAACTTTTTCATGCTTACCAGAGGATATAAAATTCCTGAAAAGGAATTTAGTGCCTTTACTAATCAAGAAAAGCATGAATACCAACTCAACTATAAGGTACACAATACTTTGCTTTGTTCAATGACTAGGAACATATATATCCAAATTTCTTCTTGTGAAATAGCTAATTGTATATGGAAGAAACTTGAAGTTGCACATTTTTGTACATCTAAAGTGATTGAGACTGGAAGAGCCTTGCTCAGAGCTGAGTATCATGGTTTTAATTTTCCTTATGAAGAACCAATTTCTAAGGTGCAACAGATATTCATGACTATTGTGAATAGATTAAAATTTATGGGAGATAAAGGTATAGATGATGAATCCCTTGTTGACAATATCATAGATATTATGACCAATGAGTGGGAAGAAAAGGGAACTACTTTCGATGAAAACAGAAAGGTTACCCAAATTTATCTTGATGAACTATTTGAAACTCTATGTCAACATGAGACTAGAATGAAGAGAGATGATGACAACATAAAGAAGAATAATTGGAATGGCAGTGTTTCCTTTACTACAAATTCAAATCACATGAAAGCTAATACTTTTGAGAGAGTTACTTGATCCAGATCTAAGAAGGTTATTATCCAATCTGAATCTAGTGAGAGTGAAGTCTCAGAAAATGAGTTAGCTAATCTTTATTGAAGGATGAACAAGATAGTTGGACATAGAAATTTCCAATCCGAGTATAAGAAGAAGGAAAGGAAAGATAATAAAGATTCATAGGTCACATGCTATGAATGTATGAGAGCTGGACACATAAGACCGAATTTCCCTTTGCTCAAGAAGAAAGAAAAAAAGAGAGACATTCTGAAAGGAAAAGGAAAAAGGTTTACAAAGTTAATGCTAAGAAAGTTCTGAAAGCTAATGACACCTGGAGTGCCACTGGTGGTGACTCTTTATAAGAATCATCAGATTATGAATCTTCAAGACAAAAGAATCTTGGTCTTTTAACCAGGCTACCTATTGATAATCATTGGCTTATGGATAAGGTACACAATGTTGAATCCTTGAAAAATGTTTCTCTAAATTCTAATGATAGTAAATAATATAACTCTTCTGATGAAGACTCTTCTCCTGATGAATAAAATACTTTACCAACCTATGAAGAATTTTCTAGGTTTGCTGAAATTCGTGACATTGAGAACTCAAAACTCATGAAAATTCTTGATAAGGAAAACTCTAGGAATATTATTCTAACTAAGGAAATATCAGATCTTTCTAAATATCTTGATAAGAAAAATGCTGACTTGGAAAGTATTTCAAAAAATATTGAGGAAGTAAGTTCTGAGAAGAATAAACTTTCTAAAGAATTAGAAAATTTAATTTCTAAGAAAAATGTTTTCGAGCCTAACTCTAGCTCAAAATCAAAAGTTTTTGAAGATAATAACTTAGTTATTAAACTCAAATCTGATATATTTTCCTCGAGGAAGTGTTTTTCAAACTTTACCTTAGGTAAGGAAAATTTTGATAAAATGTATTCACAAATCCGACCTTGAAGGAATACTTCTGGTTTTGGTTACACTAGTTCTAAACTGATTTTTAGTAACAACTACTTTGTTCCTAAAAGTGACCCATTCTTTACTAAATGTCAGTGTGGTGGTAACTGGGCAAATAATTTTTCCTTAAAAAAACCCAATATTTATGATTTCATAAGGCTTATTTTTCTAAGAATATGTAGGTACCCAAAATTTTTATTACTGAAACTTTCGGATCCAAGAAAGTCTGGATTCAGAAAATCTAACTTTTTCTTATTTTTAGAAAAATAGGGAAAGTACCAATAGCAATACTTGGTACATGGATAGTGGATGTTCCCGGAAAAGTGATTCCGGAAAGAAGACAAATAGACAAATCCGATCTTTTGTTGTATTTTCTTTCCTTGTAAAAATCCTTTCAATATTAATGAAAACTTTGGTTTCTTGTGTTATCTTTACTAATGTTTCAGGTACATTATTGATATTCCATTCCCTAAAATTCTTTTTGAAAATCACAAAGGGGGAGAAGGAAAAGGAACTACTCAAAAGGGGGAGAAGGAAAAATCTAAAAGGGAGAAGAAAAATTTCTAAGTTAAGAAGAACTATATTTAATTAAGGGGGAGTTCTCATTATGAATTCTATATTCAAATGAAATATCTCATTCAGGAAATATAGAATATGATCCTTATAGTTTCAAAGCCTAAGGGGGAGTTAGTCATATTCACCATTGTCCATAAACAAACTGAGATAAGGTTTAATTTCAATGTTTAGAAATTTATTCCAAGTCCTTACATTCTTTTTCGTAAGGATGTTTGTGCTTTCCAAAAAGGGGGAGATTGTTGAGTCAATAAGGTTTTCCTTATGAATTTTCCATTCCTTCTTGTTTTTAAAATCACAAACACCTTTTCTTAAATAAAATTTCATTTTACCCCTGTTTTACTCCCATTAGAAAAATTTCCTTTCCAAAAGGAAAATTACCCATACTTTGTTTTCATTGATCATATCAATATTTTTCTTAAGCATAAAAATTGGATTCATATCCAAAACCAAAGAATTGAATAATACTTAGACATGAAGCATTCAGTTTCAGGATCTGAATTCTGGATACGAACACTAATTAAGTTCAACTCCGAATTTTGGATACGAACTCTAATGATGTTCAACTCCGAATTCCGGATACGAAATCTAATGAAGTTCAACTACGAATTCTGTATATGAACTCTAATGAAGTTCCACTCCGAATTCTGGATACGAAATCTAATGTATTTCAACTCTGAATTATGGTTATGAACTCTCATGAAGTTCTACTCTGAATTCTGGATACGAATTCTCATGAAGTTCCACTCTGAATTCTGGATACGAACTCTCATCAATTTCCACTCTGAATTCTGATTACGAACTTCTCTATGTTCTGACTCTGATTTCTCTAAATTCAGACTCTGAAATCTGATGAGTTCTGACTCTGAATTCTCATGAACTTTGACTCCAAACTTTGTAAGTTATGGTTCTGAATTCTAGTGAAATATAGACTCTGAATTTCCTTGAAATTCAGACTCCATATCTCTATAGAATTCAGGTTCCGAATTCCTACAAAACAGAATCTAAATATCTTAGTACTATAGACTCCAAATTCATTTTCTAAATAGGCTCTGAACTTTAACTTCCATCATTTCGAACATTCATTTTTCTCCATTCCGAATATCAGTTTAGTTATGCTTACACTTGTTTCATTACAGAATGATATCGTGACTTCGGTTATCAACTAACTGTTGGTTGAGTGACACGTGTACAGGTCCCTCTGATGTTCAAGGAGAAATATGACCGTTGGAGGAGGGAGCCAACCATTGGATATTCACCTATAAATAGGAGCTCATTTGAAAAGAAGCTAAAACTTTGACAACACTTGATGACATCTATGTTTACATGCTTTTGAAGTAATTTATAGAGAGAGAGGCTCTTATCAACTCTCAAAGATTCATGTAGAAATTTTGAACAGCTTGTTCAAACATTGCCTTGTACAGAATTTCTTTGTGTGACTCCGGTTTTTTCTGATTACAATCGAGGGCTTATGGGGATAGGAAGATAGAGGTTCCAACACCTTGAAGTTGAGGGCTTCCTTACTGAGGAAGACCGAGGTGCCGAATACCTGATAGTTGAGGGCTTGCGGGGATAGCAAGACAGAATCTGATCTTTATATCAAGGGCTTACCCTGGTCTAGTTAAGATAGACTTTCTTGAAAGTATAAATCAAGGGTCCTGTTATCCAGGGTTGTTAGATACCCTTCTCTTTGGGTTAACAGAGTTATTTTTTGTTAGTTGTAGTTTTAATACTTTGTTTTTCCACTGCATTTTGTATTGTTAAGGAAAGTATAACTTTATTATACTTCCTTACTTGTAGTCTAATTTAGTTAGATACTATATACTTTAAGATAGAATCTTAGTTAGTGTAAACTTTTGTTAAGTTTCATTTCCGGAATTGCTTTTTCGGAATCAAGAAAGTCTTTAGAACTTTGAGGTGTTGTGAATTTTGGTTATGCAAAATTTCCTTAGTTTTTTTTAAAGTACAATTCACCCCCCCCCCCTCTTGTATTTGGGTATCTCATACTTATATATTTGATCATACATTTGGTATTATAGAGTATATCATACTCACATACCATATAACACTCTCTAATTGGGAAATTTAGAATGTGCTGTTTTTCTGCATGTTTTCTTTGGATTGTATCTTTCAGTAGTACAGTGTTAGAGGGTTCCCAACAAGTGGTATCAAATAATTTTGTTGGGTGGATTGACAGTATTTACAACAAGATTAAGTGACATTTATTTATCTATCCATAATCATTTTTAATCTATTCGGAGTTTACTGTTATCAGAACGAATAGAATTAGATGACGATAAATACTCGATAAATAATTTCATCTAAATAAATTTTTGGCTTCTTGAAAATAAAAATGAAGATTATCTCATTCAAGATTCCCTATAAGCTTCATTGGATATATTTTTACTAGATAAAATAAGAAAAGTGAAATGGTAATGACTGGATAGAAGGGAACTTAGTTCGATCAGAATGTTTTAGCTAAAAATGTATCCTTCAATATCCAAGAGGTGAAGATCATAGAATAGGTAATGAAATATATTACATACATGTATGAAAATAAAACGTCATTAAACAAGTAATTAATGATGTAGAGGATGTTTAGAATGATATTTTTATAAGTAAAACTAGTTGTAGATCTTGTGAATAACTTCAACATGATTCAAATTCAACTCAAATCAGTGAGATCCAGGTTCATAGAAGATGTACAGTCACTCATTTTATTATCTTAATTTCTAAAATGTTTGGATGTGATTGTAACAATTGAGATAAATTATTATAGAAATTTGAACCTAGTTTTTGAGGATTTCTGATATATCATCTTAAATGAGGAACTCATATAGAGATAATTCCATTAAAATACTATAATAGGGATTAACATTGAAGTTGTAGGATTTTTACCTCATTTTAATGGAAATGGGAGATGAAAATATTAGTCTATAGTTGGGAGTTGAGGTTAATCAACTAAACCCAGCCCCGTATGTTGGAATTGTAAGAAAATGGGGAATATAAAGAAGGATTTAAGGGGTCACAAGGAGAATCATAGAATTGAATATTCAATAAGTTCAAGTTCCATTAATTTTATACGATATGGTGGTTATAGTTTTCAACTGAGTGTTAATGTTCCAGTGGAATCATGGATTCTATTTGATCCTTTCATTCCAGGGGAGAGAAAGGATACACAATGAACTATATATCTATAATTTTTTTCAAGGTAAAAGTAGATAATTATGATACTCTTAAGATTACGAGGAAGGGGGTTTTAGATTCCATATAAATGTTAGAATCTTTTTGGTTTTGAAGGTGTTTCGTTACATACTATGTATTTGGAAAAAATTAAATTCCATTAGGTAGATGGATGAGGAAGGATATAGACCGAGCTTAAGGAATTGAGTTTAGAAAATAACTCATGGATCCAAGATCATTATAAGAGGTGTAAAGGATGTAACATTTTATTTTAATGGAAAGTAAAAGAGAGTAACATAATCTAAATAATAAAATTCTAAAATCATGGAGTTATCGCACTGCCATTTTGGAAATCTTAGTGAGAAAAACATAAATATTCTAAAGGTAAGATAAATGTATAATTTAGATCACATAGAATTTGAAAGTTTTGATTTTTTTTCATTATTTGGAATAAATGTATGGTTTTATGAAATTTAAATGGAATTACACCAAAATCCTATAAGTTTGAACTGGTTCACATAGATGTTTGGGGGCCTCCCCAGTCCAATCTCATTGCAAGTCAAAATACTTTGTGACATTCATTGATGACTCCATGTGTAACAACCCAGTTAATATTTCAATGAATAATTTTCATGTCTTATTAATATTCATCAATTATATTTTATATATTTATATTCATTATAACAATATTAGTTATTTTCTAGTCAAAATGAAAATACTTTATTTCTAACAAAATTCAGTTTTCATACATTATATGGTTTTATATAAAATCTTTATTTCTAGATTATATAATTTTAATTTGAAAAATTGAACTTAATTTTTTTATTAATCATACCAAAAATTATCTATGGATGAATTTTTGATAATTTTTTGAAATTTTTTATTTTCTAGTGAATTATAAAATATTGATTTTTATTGAAATTTGTCTTTTATTTTCAAGTATTTACAAAGTAAAAAATATATTTTGTATTATTTTTCAAATTTCATTAGTTAATTTTGATTATAAATAATCCAATAAATATAACGACCCATACTTTACATACATTGTTAATACATCAAAATTGAAGCACACTTATTACAACATATGACAAAACCACAAAGGACCGTATAGGTATAGTGTCTTTAGAAACTGGGAAACATAAACAACTGGTTCATAAATCTTCTACAGTGTCTCCCATTTATTTCATCATATCTAGGGTCCCTTTTAGCATATTCTACTTAATATCCATCTTCCTGGCCTGGGGAAAAGAAAACATAAAAGGGTGAGCTCAAATGCTCAGCAAGGGCAAATAAAGGAAATAAAAATCATATCATATCTTTATGAAAATCAAAACCTGCAAAAGAGATCATAATATCTTAACATGGAATAAATCATAGAAGTGAAAATGAGATCCCCATAATCATAACATAAAACTTGAAACTTTGTGGCATGCACACATAATCATGTAAAATCATTTCTTGTTAGTCATGACTCATTTCCAAGACTATCTTAGTCGACAAAGTCCCTTTCTGAACCGAGTTCACTCCTCGTTTCAGTCCTGTTTCACTAAACTGAAATAACCTTCCGTTCCAGCCATGTCTATCTCATGAGATATAAATCTTTACCCAATGCATTGGAGGGATATATAGGTCCCAACCATCTTATAATGAATCCTTTCTTATGTGTGCCACATAATCATAAATCATACATCATCGCATAACCCATGTAATAAAAATGGGATTCTTAAACAACATGACATCATAAAAAAATTCATATAAGATAAAGGAATTAATAAAAATGTTTCCATCACAAAATAATCAAATCCATGTAATAATAGGGATAAAAACAGAACCCTTTTATTATCTTAGATGGAAAATAATTTTGATAAAATACTTGAACTTCATTCTTGAGGAAAATATCCTTTCTACTTCAAAAACACTTTTCCTTTCTTAACATGTCATACAATTTTAAACTAAAAGAAGTTGATTAAAAATAAACTTGAATACTTGTAAAGGAAGCTTCTTGGAAATAATGTTTTAGAAATCCATTCATGTCGTATAAGTTAAAAAAACATTCTTCGCACTTTTGTCGGAAAAGTCAAAAAGTACCTCGTACGAAAAACGACAAAAGATTCCTTTCATACATATTACTAAAAACTCACCGAAGGGTAAAAATGGATTTAAACAATTGTAGGTGGATGGAAATAATATAACATATTGATAAAACATGGATGTAGATGATAAAATACACCCCAGTAAATACTTACGAATAAACAATCTCGGATAAAAATGAGATTGTGATATTTCCCTTACCTTAGGTCTGATTTGCTTTGTACGTGTCCGAAGCTCCTCTTCTTTGGAACGCCTCTTTGAATCCTCTACTTAAGGAACTAAGATTGGTCTTTGGAGAAGACCAGGACCTCTAGGATTATTCTAGGGAAGTGGAGAGGAGAAAATGGCAGGGGTTGGCCGAGCTTGAGTGCTCAAATTGGTGTGAGGAGGAGGGGGAGGAGGTGCCCTTTTATAAGGGAGGAGAGGGGCACCTTAGGAATATCTCAAAATATTATTTTATATTAAAGTCAAAATCGGTTTATAATGGTTCCAAAGGGTCTTATTTCGAAGTTAAAGTGGGGATGGGTCGAAATCCTATCAACCAATAGGATTTAGACAAGTTTAGGGTATTATTTTAACCTTATCAATTAGATTTAACTCTAAGTTAATTAATTTAACTTTTACCATGTCTTTTTGTTTTCTTTCACTATATGGTTAATACACTTACTATAACATGCCAAACGAACCCCAAATTGTTTATTATTAATATATATATCCTTATCTAAGTCATTTGGCCGAACCTTAGATTTTTAGGAATAAAATAACAATTAATAATATAATATTTGATTTAAAAACTATTTTGTGTCAATTTTGACACTATTTGATATATGATTTTTGTGAAAGTCATAACAGAATTATATGTTCGAACCAAGTTGATTAAATCAACACTAATATATCATAGTAACCTATAAAATTAGTGGAATTCATAAAAAGTCTCAAATTACATTTATTTTGGTCTTTATATTATCAATTTTGTCAATATTTCATTAATAAGATAATTACGGCATCATCTTTGTGTCATAAATAAATTAACTTATTTGATGTCTAAAAATTACAAATAAAATATCATCATGTAGGAAATATTTTTAGCTTTCTAATGAATATTTACAATTGAATTTATCTTATGTATAACCCCATATTAAAAATGATTTACTTATTAAACTTTGATTTTAACTATTTTAACCCTTCTTTAAATAAATTAATAATAAACCTCCTAATCTAATCCAAGTGGGCCTAAATGGTCATATTTTATTCCTAAGTTTGTTTTTGGTCGAATTAAACTTGTCCAATAGAATTAGGACATGTGTTAGGGTAATATTAATATCATATTTACCCTTAGTTACCCTATTTACTATTAACCGCGGTAAAAAAAGTAAAAAGTTACTATTCACCAAAAAATTATTTTTATCTCATTGAACCACATTTTACTTACTGATATCAACCGTGTCTATTGGATTTTCGAAATTCCATTCACAGAAGCGGTAAAATTAAGTTTTATGCAAAATTCAGTTTTTAACCTACCACTTAGTGGTTTCACTATTCATCAAAAATTGAAAGTTTTCAGAAAAATACCATAATTTCACCCTAGGCTAATTTCGATATTCTGAGTCCAAAAATGAAGTCCATTTTGAAAAATAAAATTTATAAAATTTCAAAAAAGTGGTTATTACTATTCATAACGGCTAGTTTTAATAGCATATTGTTGTTTAGTGAAACTCGGTATTGCGTACGACGCAAGCTATCGAGGAAGGTCGCGATTGCGTGTAAAGCAAGCCAAGAAAGTGTTGTGTAGAAAAAGATTCCTTTGATGATTTATATAACATAAAAGTCTCGGGTGTTACATTCTACCCCCCTTAAAAAGAATTTCTCCCTCGAAATTCGTCACTTTGTAACAAACAAATGAGGATACTTCTCCCTCATCATATCCTCAAGCTCCCATGTAGCTTCTTCAAGTTGGTGGTTCCTCCATAAAACTTTCACCAAGCGAGTGGTCTTGTTTCGTAGGACTTTTTCGCTACGATCCAGAATCTCTATCGGCTGTTCTTCATAAGAAAGATCTTGCTCCAGCGGTACAACTTCTGAGCTGAGTACATGTGAAGGATCTGGTATGTACTTTCTCAGGAGAGATACATGGAACACATCGTGAACTTGAGAGAGATTCGGTGGAAGCTCCAATCGGTAAGCTACCTTCCCAACACGATCCAGTATTTCAAAAGGACCGATATATCTAGGGCTCAACTTCCCCTTCTTTCCAAATCTCATAACCCTCTTCCAGGGAGATATTCGTAAGAACACTTTATCGCCCACTTCAAACTCTAGGTCTTTTCTTCGGTTGTCGGCATAACTTTTCTGTCGACTCTGAGCTGCTCTTATGTGTTGTTGAATAGATCTAACCTTTTCTGCCATTTCATCAATGAGATCAGGTCCTAATAGCTTTCTTTCCCCAACTTCATCCCAGCAAGTTGGAGTCCTGCATTTCTTTCCATAGAGAGCTTCATAAGGAGCCATCTGAATACTAGAGTGAAAGCTATTATTATAAGAAAATTCCACCAAAGGTAGGTGTTGATCCCAACCTCCTTTGAAATCCATAGAGCAAGCTCTCAACATATCTTCTAGGGTTTGAATTGTTCTCTCAGACTGACCGTCTGTCTGGGGATGATAAGCAGTGCTGAAACTCAACTCTGTATCCAGAGTATGCTGAAGACTTCGCCAGAACTTCGAGGTAAATCTCGGATCTCGATCAGATATAATAGAAAGTGGTACTCCATGCAATCTTACCACTTCCTTTATATATATCCTGGCAAGCTGATCTAGAGAGAAATCCTCTCTAATAGCAATGAAGTGTGCAGACTTTGTAAGACGATCAACTATGACCCAGATAGCATTATTGCCTTTGGATGTTTTAGGAAGTCCTGTGACAAAGTCCATAGTGATGTTTTCCCATTTCCATTCGGGTATGGGTAATGGTTGTAACATCCCCTTAGACTTCTGTCTCTCAGCTTTAACTTGTTGAAAAACCAAGCATCGAGAGACATATTCAGCAACATCTCTTTTCATGCCATCCCACCAGAAGTACTCTTTCAGGTCCCTATACATCTTCGTGCTTCCAGGATGAATAGAGAATGAAGAACTATGAGCCTCATCCAGTAGCCCTTTCTTTAATTCGGGGATGGGAGGAACGCAAACCCGATTCCTGAACTTTATTATCCCATCACAATCAAGGTTGAATTCAGGAACATTTCTCACCTTCTTTTGTAACTCGACATCTTCTTTCTGTGCCTCTTTAATCTTCACATGTATAGATGGTTGAACATTCATTTGAGAAAGATAAGATTTTTCCCCTTCCATTATAATTCCAAGATCCATCCTTTGTAAATCCATAAATATTGGATCTTTTGTGATCCTCATCATGGATAAACTAGCATGGTCCTGTCGACTTAATGCATCTGCCACCTTGTTTGTTTTCCCAGGGTGGTAATGGATTGAGCATTCATAATCCTTAATCAGCTCCAACCATCTTCTTTGACGCATATTCAACTCCTTTTGTGTGAAAATATACTTTAAACTTTTATGATCAGTATAAATATCACACCTTTCACCATAAAGGTAATGCCTCCAAATCTTTAATGCAAATATTACCGCAGCCAACTCCAAATCATGTGTTGGGTAATTTTGCTCATGGATTTTCAACTGTCGTGAGGCATAAGCTATCACCATATCATTTTGAATAAGAACACACCCCAATCCCTTCTTGGATGCATCACTGTAGATCACAAACCTTTCTCCACTACAAGGCAGTGTGAGCACAGGTGCACTGGATAACCTTCTTTTCAACTCCTTGAAATTCTCTTCACATTCCTCTGTCCAGACAAACTTAACTCCCTTCCGAGTCAACTTGGTGATTGGATTAGATAATCTTGAAAAATCTTTTACAAAACGTCGATAATATTCAGCCAAACCAAGAAAACTTAGGATCTCAATTACTGTTGTTGGTCTTGACCATCTTTCGATAACCTCTGTTTTTGCTGGATCCATAGATATCCCCTCTTTTGAGATTATATGACCCAAAAATGCAACTTTTTGAAGCCAAAATTCACACTTGGTAAATTTGGCATAAAGCTTCTCCTTTCTCAGGGTCTTCAATATAATTCTCAAGTGATCTTCATGATCTTCCTTGCTCTTTGAATAGACAAGAATATCGTCTATAAAGACTACCACAAATTGATCAAGATAGTCTCTAAAGACTCTATTCATTAGATCGATGAAGATAGCAGGGGCATTAGTAAGACCAAATGGCATCACTATAAATTCATAGTGTCCATACCTTGTACGGAAAGACGTCTTTGGTATATCCTCCCTTTTGACCCTTAATTGATGATACCCTGAACGAAGATCAATCTTGGAAAAGTATTGAGCTCCACGTAGTTGGTCAAATAAGTCATCAATGCGTGGGAGAGGATATTTGTTCTTGATAGTGATCTTGTTAAGTTCTCGATAATCAATGCAAAGTCTCATTGATCCATCTTTCTTCTTAACAAATAGAACAGGTGCTCCCCAAGGTGACGCACTAGGGCGTATGAATCCCTTATCAAGATTCTCTTGGAGTTGCTTCTTCAATTCCTGCAACTCAATTGGGGCCATTCTATAAGGTGTCTTTGAAATAGGCAAAGCACCCGGTACGAGTTCTATTGAAAACTCAACTTCACGATTTGGTGGAAGACCCAGCAATTCCTCCGGAAAGACATCATCAAACTCCAGTACAATGGGCATATTCTTAATCGTGAGTTTCTCACCAACCATTTGAGATAAATAACCTTCATTTAGTGGAATCAATACCCATAAGATGGAAGAAATTTCCACTGGAAGGTTATGTTCATCCTTGCATTGATAGACGATCGTAGATTGATCTGGAATATGAAATGTGACTTCCCTTCTTTGGAAATTGATATGAGCTCCATGTAGAGAAAGCCAATCCATGCCAAGAATCACATCAAATTCCACTAAAGGAAGGATCACAAGATTTGCAGGAAGCACTTTCCCACAAACTTCGATCGGAGAAGAATTATAAACTTTTGATGCGATTGATGTGCCATTAGGTGTTGTCACAGCTAACTCAACATCTAATTGTTGAGGTAATACGGTGATACCCTTAGAAAATTTTTCAGAAATAAAAGAGTGGGTGGATCCAGAATCAAATAAAACATTTGCTACTTTAGAGTGGATGGTAAGTGTACCTTTCACCACATCGTTATCGTACTCCACATCGCTGATAGAAATTGCATGTGACTTTCCTTTGTCTTTAGCCTTAAGAGTTTGTTGACGTCGACCATCATCATCAACCCTTGGATTTGGGCATTGATTGGCATAATTCCCCATCTCCTTGCACTTGAAACATTGAAGTGTAGTAGGTTCATTCTGTGTATCCCTTCATTTGTTTGCGTCATTAGACATCTTCTTCCCATTATCACGGCATTCAAATGCCCGATGA
Organism: Viscum album; assembly: GCA_963277665.1. Taxonomy (NCBI): domain Eukaryota; kingdom Viridiplantae; phylum Streptophyta; class Magnoliopsida; order Santalales; family Viscaceae; genus Viscum; species Viscum album. The sequence goes on from OY728151.1 coordinate 1,426,045,511, forward strand.
CCTTCTTTTCCACATTTAAAACATTTACTTGTCCCTTTAAGACAACTCCCTCCATGTTTCTTTCCACACTTTGAGCATAAGGAAAAGCTCATCTTCTTTTTCGTGTGCTCTTTAGATTTTTCTTTGAATTCCATCTTCCTCTTCTTATCAAACCCATGTGACTGATGGGTTACTCCAATCTCCATCTCGACATCGAGAGCACATCGAACGATTTCCTCGTAGCTATTGAAGTCCCTTATGGCTAACGCCCTTCGAAGACTTGGTTTTAAGCCACTAAAGAATCGATCGATCTTACTCTCAGGTTGGATAATAATACCAGAAGCGTACCTTGCAAGTCTGGTAAAATTTGCTTCATAGGTACCAACAGATTCATCATCCCTTTGCTTCAGTTCAAGGAACTCTTTCTCCATCTTTGTTCGGAGAATACGAGGGAAGTACTTATTGAAAAATAAGTTCTTGAACTCGTCCCATTCCATAGACTCAATTTCATCCCTTTGCCTCGTATTCTTAACAAGATTCCACCATTGATTAGCATCTCCTTCCAAACGATACGCTGCTAGGATGACTTTATCATGTTCAGAACATTGAAGAACTGAAAATATCTTTTCAGTAGTACTAATCCATTGTTCAGCAACTAATGGATCAGTAGACCCGCTGAAAGAAGGTGGACGCTACCTCATGAAGGATTCAACAGAATGTTGCTCCCTCCTTTGCTCGTTTGGAAATCCTGCATGATTCATAGCTTGAGAAAGTTGTGTGAGCATGGCTACAAGATTTTGCATTCCAGCTCCCATAACGTTTGGTTGCTCAGGGGGACAATCATTGCATTGCCCATCGCATTCCGCATTAACACGGTTCCTTCGGGTTCCAGCCATTGACTAAAACCAAGAAGAATAGTGTGAGCAACACTAATTATAATAGGAAACCACATAATTCAAGAATAAAATTTTCATGCTTAAGGTCTTATCCTAGGTTATTCAAGGCCATTTCTAAAACACTAAGATTGTGTTCTATGCTTAGACTTATCCTTAGGGTTCTTACTAAGGCTTTCACATCCTAGTTTCCAAAGGTTGACTATACCTTTCCTCTGATACCAACTATAACGACCCATACTTTACATACATTGTTAATACATCCAAATTGAAGCACACTTATTACAACATATGACAAAACCACAAAGGACCGTATAGGTATAGTGTCTTTAGAAACTGGGAAACATAAACAACTGGTTCATAAATCTTTTACAGTGTCTCCCATTTATTTCATCATATCTAGGGTCCCTTTTAACATATTCTACTTAATATCCATCTTCCTGGCCTGGGGAAAAGAAAACATAAAAGGGTGAGCTCAAATGCTCAGCAAGGGCAAATAAAGGAAATAAAAATCATATCATATCTTTATGAAAATCAAAACCTGCAAAAGAGATCATAATATCTTAACATGGAATAAATCATAGAAGTGAAAATGAGATCCCCATAATCATAACATAAAACTTGAAACTTTGTGGCATGCACACATAATCATGTAAAATCATTTCTTGTTAGTCATGACTCATTTCCAAGACTATCTTAGTGGACAAAGTCCCTTTCTGAACCGAGTTCACTCCTCGTTTTAGTCCTGTTTCACTGAACCGAAATAACCTTCCGTTCCAGCCATGTCTATCTCATGAGATATAAATCTTTACCCAATGCATTGGAGGGATATATAGGTCCCACCCATCTTATAATGAATCCTTTCTTATGTGTGCCACATAATCATAAATCATACATCATCGCATAACCCATGTAATAAAAATGGGATTCTTAAACAACATGACATCATAAAACAATTCATATAAGATAAAGGAATTAATAAAAATGTTTCCATCACAAAATAATCAAATCCATGTAATAATAGGGATAAAAACAGAACCCTTTTATTATCTTATATGGAAAATAATTTTGATAAAATACTTGAACTTCATTCTTGAGGAAAATATCCTTTCTACTTCAAAAACACTTTTCCTTTCTTAACATGTCATACAATTTTAAACTAAAAGAAGTTGATTAAAAATAAACTTGAATACTTGTAAAGGAAGATTCTTGGAAATAATGTTTTAGAAATCCATTCATGTCGTATAAGTTAAAAAAACATTCTTCGCACTTTTGTCGGAAAAGTCAAAAAGTACCTCGTACGAAAAACGACAAAAGATTCCTTTCATACATATTACTAAAAACTCACCGAAGGGTAAAAATGGATTTAAACAATTGTAGGTGGATGGAAATAATATAACATATTGATAAAACATGGATGTAGATGATAAAATACACCCCAGTAAATACTTACGAATAAACAATCTCGGATAAAAATGAGATTGTGATATTTCCCTTACCTTAGGTCCGATTTGCTTTGTACGTGTCCGAAGCTCCTCTTCTTTGGAACGCCTCTTTGAATCCTCTACTTAAGGAACTAAGATTGGTCTTTGGAGAAGACCAGGACCTCTAGGATTATTCTAGGGAAGTGGAGAGGAGAAAATGGCAGGGGTTGGCCGAGCTTGAGTGCTCAAATTGGTGTGAGGAGGAGGGGGAGGAGGTGCCCTTTTATAAGGGAGGAGAGGGGCACCTTAGGAATATCTCAAAATATTATTTTATATTAAAGTCAAAATCGGTTTATAATGGTTCCAAAGGGTCTTATTTCGAAGTTAAAGTGGGGATGGGTCGAAATCCTATCAACCAATAGGATTTAGACAAGTTTAGGGTATTATTTTAACCTTATCAATTAGATTTAACTCTAAGTTAATTAATTTAACTTTTACCATGTCTTTTTGTTTTCTTTCACTATATGGTTAATACACTTACTATAACATGCCAAACGAACCCCAAATTGTTTATTATTAATATATATATCCTTATCTAAGTCATTTGGCCGAACCTTAGATTTTTAGGAATAAAATAACAATTAATAATATAATATTTGATTTAAAAACTATTTTGTGTCAATTTTGACACTATTTGATATATGATTTTTGTGAAAGTCATAACAGAATTATATGTTCGAACCAAGTTGATTAAATCAACACTAATATATCATAGTAACCTATAAAATTAGTTTAATTCATAAAAAGTCTCAAATTACATTTATTTTGGTCTTTATATTATCAATTTTGTCAATATTTCATTCATAAGATAATTACGGCATCATCTTTGTGTCATAAATAAATTAACTTATTTGATGTCTAAAAATTACAAATAAAATATCATCATGTAGGAAATATTTTTAGCTTTCTAATGAATATTTACAATTGAATTTATCTTATGTATAACCCCATATTAAAAATGATTTACTTATTAAACTTTGATTTTAACTATTTTAACCCTTCTTTAAATAAATTAATAATAAACCTCCTAATCTAATCCAAGTGGGCCTAAATGGTCATATTTTATTCCTAAGTTTGTTTGTGGTCGAATTACACTTGTCCAATAGAATTAGGACATGTGTTAGGGTAATATTAATATCATATTTACCCTTAGTTACCCTATTTACTATTAACCGCGGTAAAAAAAAGTAAAAAGTTACTATTCACCAAAAAATTATTTTTATCTCATTGAACCACATTTTACTTACTGATATCAACCGTGTCTATCAGATTTTCGAAATTCCATTCACAGAAGCGGTAAAATTAAGTTTTATGCAAAATTCAGTTTTTAACCTACCACTTAGTGGTTTCACTATTCATCAAAAATTGAAAGTTTTCAGAAAAATACCATAATTTCACCCTAGGCTAATTTCGATATTCTGAGTCCAAAAATGAAGTCCATTTTGAAAAATAAAATTTATAAAATTTCAAAAAAGTGGTTATTACTATTCATAACGGCTAGTTTTAATAGCATATTGTTGTTTAGTGAAACTCGGTATTGCGTACGACGCAAGCTATCGAGGAAGGTCGCGATTGCGTGTAAAGCATGCCAAGAAAGTGTTGTGTAGAAAAAGATTCCTTTGATGATTTATATAACATAAAAGTCTCGGGTGTTACATTCTACCCCCCTTAAAAAGAATTTCGCCCTCGAAATTCGTCACTTTGTAACAAACAAATGAGGATACTTCTCCCTCATCATATCCTCAAGCTCCCATGTAGCTTCTTCAAGTTGGTGGTTCCTCCATAAAACTTTCACCAAGCGAGTGGTCTTGTTTCGTAGGACTTTTTCGCTACGATCCAGAATCTCTATCGGTTGTTCTTCATAAGAAAGATCTTGCTCCAGCGGTACAACTTCTGAGCTGAGTACATGTGAAGGATCTGGTATGTACTTTCTCAGGAGAGATACATGGAACACATCGTGAACTTGAGAGAGATTCGGTGGAAGCTCCAATCGGTAAGCTACCTTCCCAACACGATCCAGTATTTCAAAAGGACCGATATATCTAGGGCTCAACTTCCCCTTCTTTCCAAATCTCATAACCCTCTTCCAGGGAGATATTCGTAAGAACACTTTATCGCCCACTTCAAACTCTAGGTCTTTTCTTCGGTTGTCGGCATAACTTTTCTGTCGACTCTGAGCTGCTCTTATGTGTTGTTGAATAGATCTAACCTTTTCTGCCATTTCATCAATGAGATCAGGTCCTAATAGCTTTCTTTCCCCAACTTCATCCCAGCAAGTTGGAGTCCTGCATTTCTTTCCATAGAGAGCTTCATAAGGAGCCATCTGAATACTGGAGTGAAAGCTATTATTATAAGAAAATTCCACCAAAGGTAGGTGTTGATCCCAACCTCCTTTGAAATCCATAGAGCAAGCTCTCAACATATCTTCTAGGGTTTGAATTGTTCTCTCAGACTGACCGTCTGTCTGGGGATGATAAGCAGTGCTGAAACTCAACTCTGTATCCAGAGTATGCTGAAGACTTCGCCAGAACTTCGAGGTAAATCTCGGATCTCGATCAGATATAATAGAAAGTGGTACTCCATGCAATCTTACCACTTCCTTTATATATATCCTGGCAAGCTGATCTAGAGAGAAATCCTCTCTAATAGCAATGAAGTGTGCAGACTTTGTAAGACGATAAACTATGACCCAGATAGCATTATTGCCTTTGGATGTTTTAGGAAGTCCTGTGACAAAGTCCATAGTGATGTTTTCCCATTTCCATTCGGGTATGGGTAATGGTTGTAACATCCCCTTAGACTTCTGTCTCTCAGCTTTAACTTGTTGAAAAACCAAGCATCGAGAGACATATTCAGCAACATCTCTTTTCATGCCATCCCACCAGAAGTACTCTTTCAGGTCCCTATACATCTTCGTGCTTCCAGGATGAATAGAGAATGAAGAACTATGAGCCTCATCCAGTAGCCCTTTCTTTAATTCGGGGATGGGAGGAACGCAAACCCGATTCCTGAACTTTATTATCCCATCACAATCAAGGTTGAATTCAGGAACATTTCTCACCTTCTTTTGTAACTCGACATCTTCTTTCTGTGCCTCTTTAATCTTCACATGTATAGATGGTTGAACATTCATTTGAGAAAGATAAGATTTTTCCCCTTCCATTATAATTCCAAGATCCATCCTTTGTAAATCCATAAATATTGGATCTTTTGTGATCCTCATCATGGATAAACTAGCATGGTCCTGTCGACTTAATGCATCTTCCACCTTGTTTGTTTTCCCAGGGTGGTAATGTATTGAGCATTCATAATCCTTAATCAGCTCCAACCATCTTCTTTGACGCATATTCAACTCCTTTTGTGTGAAAATATACTTTAAACTTTTATGATCAGTATAAATATCACACCTTTCACCATAAAGGTAATGCCTCCAAATCTTTAATGCAAAGATTACCGCAGCCAACTCCAAATCATGTGTTGGGTAATTTTGCTCATGGATTTTCAACTGTCGTGAGGCATAAGCTATCACCATATCATTTTGAATAAGAACACACCCCAATCCCTTCTTGGATGCATCACTGTAGATCACAAACCTTTCTCCACTACAAGGCAGTGTGAGCACAGGTGCACTGGATAACCTTCTTTTCAACTCCTTGAAATTCTCTTCACATTCCTCTGTCCAGACAAACTTAACTCCCTTCCGAGTCAACTTGGTGATTGGATTAGATAATCTTGAAAAATCTTTTACAAAACGTCGATAATATTCATCCAAACCAAGAAAACTTAGGATCTCAATTACTGTTGTTGGTCTTGACCATCTTTCGATAACCTCTGTTTTTGCTGGATCCATAGATATCCCCTCTTTTGAGATTATATGACCCAAAAATGCAACTTTTTGAAGCCAAAATTCACACTTGGTAAATTTGGCATAAAGCTTCTCCTTTCTCAGGGTCTTCAATATAATTCTCAAGTGATCTTCATGATCTTCCTTGCTCTTTGAATAGACAAGAATATCGTCTATAAAGACTACCACAAATTGATCAAGATAGTCTCTAAAGACTCTATTCATTAGATCCATGAAGATAGCAGGGGCATTAGTAAGACCAAATGGCATCACTATAAATTCATAGTGTCCATACCTTGTACGGAAAGACGTCTTTGGTATATCCTCCCTTTTGACCCTTAATTGATGATACCCTGAACGAAGATCAATCTTGGAAAAGTATTGAGCTCCACGTAGTTGGTCAAATAAGTCATCAATGCGTGGGAGAGGATATTTGTTCTTGATAGTGATCTTGTTAAGTTCTCGATAATCAATGCAAAGTCTCATTGATCCATCTTTCTTCTTAACAAATAGAACAGGTGCTCCCCAAGGTGACGCACTAGGGCGTATGAATCCCTTATCAAGATTCTCTTGGAGTTGCTTCTTCAATTCCTGCAACTCAATTGGGGCCATTCTATAAGGTGTCTTTGAAATAGGCAAAGCACCCGGTACGAGTTCTATTGAAAACTCAACTTGACGATTTGGTGGAAGACCCAGCAATTCCTCCGGAAAGACATCATCAAACTCCAGTACAATGGGCATATTCTTAATCGTGATTTTCTCACCAACCATTTGAGATAAATAACCTTCATTTAGTGGAATCAATACCCATAAGATGGAAGAAATTTCCACTGGAAGGTTATGTTCATCCTTGCATTGATAGACGATCGTAGATTGATCTGGAATATGAAATGTGACTTCCCTTCTTTGGAAATTGATATGAGCTCCATGTAGAGAAAGCCAATCCATGCCAAGAATCACATCAAATTCCACTAAAGGAAGGATCACAAGATTTGCAGGAAGCACTTTCCCACAAACTTCGATCGGAGAAGAATTATAAACTTTTGATGCGATTGATGTGCCATTAGGTGTTGTCACAGCTAACTCAACATCTAATTGTTGAGGTAATACGGTGATACCCTTAGAAAATTTTTCAGAAATAAAAGAGTGGGTGGATCCAGAATCAAATAAAACATTTGCTACTTTAGAGTGGATGGTAAGTGTACCTTTCACCACATCGTTATCGTACTCCACATCGCTGATAGAAATTGCATGTGACTTTCCTTTGTCTTTAGCCTTAAGAGTTTGTTGACGTCGACCATCATCATCAACCCTTGGATTTGGGCATTGATTGGCATAATTCCCCATCTCCTTGCACTTGAAACATTGAAGTGTAGTAGGTTCATTCTGTGTATCCCTTCATTTGTTTGCGTCATTAGACATCTTCTTCCCATTATCACGGCATTCAAATGCCCGATGACCTTCTTTTCCACATTTAAAACATTTACTTGTCCCTTTAAGACAACTCCCTCCATGTTTCTTTCCACACTTTGAGCATAAGGAAAAGCTCATCTTCTTTTTCGTGTGCTCTTTAGATTTTTCTTTGAATTCCATCTTCCTCTTCTTATCAAACCCATGTGACTGATGGGTTACTCCAATCTCCATCTCGACATTGAGAGCACATCGAACGATTTCCTCGTAGCTATTGAAGTCCCTTATGGCTAACGCCCTTCGAAGACTTGGTTTTAAGCCACTAAAGAATCGATCGATCTTACTCTCAGGTTGGATAATAATACCAGAAGCGTACCTTGCAAGTCTGGTAAAATTTGCTTCATAGGTACCAACAGATTCATCATCCCTTTGCTTCAGTTCAAGGAACTCTTTCTCCATCTTTGTTCGGAGAATACGAGGGAAGTACTTATTGAAAAATAAGTTCTTGAACTCGTCCCATTCCATAGACTCAATTTCATCCCTTTGCCTCGTATTCTTAACAAGATTCCACCATTGATTAGCATCTCCTTCCAAACGATACGCTGCTAGGATGACTTTATCATGTTCAGAACATTGAAGAACTGAAAATATCTTTTCAGTAGTACTAATCCATTGTTCAGCAACTAATGGATCAGTAGACCCGCTGAAAGAAGGTGGACGCTACCTCATGAAGGATTCAACAGAATGTTGCTCCCTCCTTTGCTCGTTTGGAAATCCTGCATGATTCATAGCTTGAGAAAGTTGTGTGAGCATGGCTACAAGATTTTGCATTCCAGCTCCCATAACGTTTGGTTGCTCAGGGGGACAATCATTGCATTGCCCATCGCATTCCGCATTAACACGGTTCCTTCGGGTTCCAGCCATTGACTAAAACCAAGAAGAATAGTGTGAGCAACACTAATTATAATAGGAAACCACATAATTCAAGAATAAAATTTTCATGCTTAAGGTCTTATCCTAGGTTATTCAAGGCCATTTCTAAAACACTAAGATTGTGTTCTATGCTTAGACTTATCCTTAGGGTTCTTACTAAGGCTTTCACATCCTAGTTTCCAAAGGTTGACTATACCTTTCCTCTGATACCAACTATAACGACCCATACTTTACATACATTGTTAATACATCGAAATTGAAGCACACTTATTACAACATATGACAAAACCACAAAGGACCGTATAGGTATAGTGTCTTTAGAAACTGGGAAACATAAACAACTGGTTCATAAATCTTCTACAGTGTCTCCCATTTATTTCATCATATCTAGGGTCCCTTTTAGCATATTCTACTTAATATCCATCTTCCTGACCTGGGGAAAAGAAAACATAAAAGGGTGAGCTCAAATGCTCAGCAAGGGCAAATAAAGGAAATAAAAATCATATCATATCTTTATGAAAATCAAAACCTGCAAAAGAGATCATAATATCTTAACATGGAATAAATCATAGAAGTGAAAATGAGATCCCCATAATCATAACATAAAACTTGAAACTTTGTGGCATGCACACATAATCATGGAAAATCATTTCTTGTTAGTCATGACTCATTTCCAAGACTATCTTAGTGGACAAAGTCCCTTTCTGAACCGAGTTCACTCCTCGTTTCAGTCCTGTTTCACTGAACCGAAATAACCTTCCGTTCCAGCCATGTCTATCTCATGAGATATAAATCTTTACCCAATGCATTGGAGGGAGATATAGGTCGCACCCATCTTATAATGAATCCTTTCTTATGTGTGCCACATAATCATAAATCATACATCATCGCATAACCCATGTAATAAAAATGGTATTCTTAAACAACATGACATCATAAAACAATTCATATAAGATAAAGGAATTAATAAAAATGTTTCCATCACAAAATAATCAAATCCATGTAATAATAGGGATAAAAACAGAACCCTTTTATTATCTTAGATGGAAAATAATTTTGATAAAATACTTGAACTTCATTCTTGAGGAAAATATCCTTTCTACTTCAAAAACACTTTTCCTTTCTTAACATGTCATACAATTTTAAACTAAAAGAAGTTGATTAAAAATAAACTTGAATACTTGTAAAGGAAGCTTCTTGGAAATAATGTTTTAGAAATCCATTCATGTCGTATAAGTTAAAAAAAACATTCTTCGCACTTTTGTCGGAAAAGTCAAAAAGTACCTCGTACGAAAAACGACAAAAGATTCCTTTCATACATATTACTAAAAACTCACCGAAGGGTAAAAATGGATTTAAACAATTGTAGGTGGATGGAAATAATATAACATATTGATAAAACATGGATGTGGATGATAAAATACACCCCAGTAAATACTTACGAATAAACAATCTCGGATAAAAATGAGATTGTGATATTTCCCTTACCTTAGGTCCGATTTGCTTTGTACGTGTCCGAAGCTCCTCTTCTTTGGAACGCCTCTTTGAATCCTCTACTTAAGGAACTAAGATTGGTATTTGGAGAAGACCAGGACCTCTAGGATTATTCTAGGGAAGTGGAGAGGAGAAAATGGCAGGGTTTGGCCGAGCTTGAGTGCTCAAATTGGTGTGAGGAGGAGGGGGAGGAGGTGCCCTTTTATAAGGGAGGAGAGAGGCACCTTAGGAATATCTCAAAATATTATTTTATATTAAAGTCAAAATCGGTTTATAATGGTTCCAAAGGGTCTTATTTCGAAGTTAAAGTGGGGATGGGTCGAAATCCTATCAACCAATAGGATTTAGACAAGTTTAGGGTATTATTTTAACCTTATCAATTAGATTTAACTCTAAGTTAATTAATTTAACTTTTACCGTGTCTTTTTGTTTTCTTTCACTATATGGTTAATACACTTACTATAACATGCCAAAAGAACCCCAAATTGTTTATTATTAATATATATATCCTTATCTAAGTCATTTGGCCGAACCTTAGATTTTTAGGAATAAAATAACAATTAATAATATAATATTTGATTTAAAAACTATTTTGTGTCAATTTTGACACTATTTGATATATGATTTTTGTGAAAGTCATAACAGAATTATATGTTCGAACCAAGTTGATTAAATCAACACTAATATATCATAGTAACCTAGAAAATTAGTGGAATTCATAAAAAGTCTCAAATTACATTTATTTTGGTATTTATATTATCAATTTTGTCAATATTTCATTAATAAGATAATTACGGCATCAGCTTTGTGTCATAAATAAATTAAATTATTTGATGTCTAAAAATTACAAATAAAATATCATCATGTAGGAAAGCTTTTTATCTTTCTAATAAATATTTACAATTGAATTTATCTTATGTATAACCCCATATTAAAAATTATTTACTTATTAAACTTTGATTTTAACTATTTTAACCCTTCTTTAAATAAATTAATAATAAATGTCCTAATCTAATCCAAGTGGGCCTAAATGGTCATATTTTATTCCTAAGTTTGTTTTTGGTCGAATTACACTTGTCCAATAGAATTAGGACATGTGTTAGGGAAATATTAATATAATATTTACCCTTAGTTACCCTATTTACTATTAACCGCGGTAAAAAAAGTAAAAAGTTACTATTCACCAAAAAATTATTTTTATCTCATTGAACCACATTTTACTTACTGATATCAATCGTGTCTGTCGGATTTTCGAAATTCCATTCACAGAAGCGGTAAAATTAAGTTTTATGCAAAATTCAGTTTTTAACCTACCACTTAGTGGTTTCACTATTCATCAAAAATTGAAAGTTTTCAGAAAAATACCATAATTTCACCCTAGGCTAATTTCAATATTCTGAGTCCAAAAATGAAGTCCATTTTGAAAAATAAAATTTAGAAAATTTCAAAAAAGTGGTTATTACTATTCATAACGGCTAGTTTTAATAGCATATTGTTGTTTAGTGAAACTCGGTATTGCGTACGACGCAAGCTATCGAGGAAGGTCGCGATTGCGTGTAAAGCAAGCCAAGAAAGTGTTGTGTAGAAAAAGATTCCTTTGATGATTTATATAACATAAAAGTCTCGGGTGTTACAATAAATTCCATTATAATTAACATTATACTTGAATTTGGTATAAAAACATTTTTATACTTATAAAGGTCTTTTTAAGGAAACCCACTTTTAATTATGTTTTGTTGGTTTAATTTTAAATTAATTTATACCATTTATGTGAATTGAATTTTTTAAAATAGAATCCATATTTTTAATCAGAATAATTAAAATAATTAAATAGGGTAAACTTAATTTTTTGTCCTGATGAATAGTAAAAATAATAAAATCGGTTTCCATGATAAAAGGTAAAACATGCTTATCAAGAGGTTAAACTAAAGTGATAAGGGTTTAAATTACCTAAAAATTAACTTTATCATATTTTATGAATGTTTTTAGACAAATATATATATATATATATAAGGACTTAAATATTTTATTTTAAAGAAATTATTTTTATATTGGGAACACAATCATGACTTTTGAGAAGATGAGTTGTTTTTTATTCAAAATAAAAACTATTTTTAGGTATTTGTGTTTAATGGAATGGTTGTTTGATTCCATTTGGTTTTGAATACATTAAAAATTATAAAACCTTATATTATATAATATTATACCAAAAAAATACTTTAAACCAATTCATTACTTGATCTCAAGGTAAAATTATTTTTACGCTTAAATTGTGTATTTTTCTAAAAATGTTTTTCGTTTGTTTGTGTTATTATGTTAAAAGTAATTTCTTAAAAATTTATAATTTGAAACTAATAAAATGGTATTAAAAATTATAATCATCATGTAAAAAAATTATAATACCCCATTCATTTTTTGTCATATAATTAATTGGTCATGATAAACATTTAGTTAAGGTTAAAATTAGTTTAAAATTGTTAAACTTAAAGATAAGGAATATAATGTATACAAAACATTTCTAAATGTGTTTGGTAGAGTTTATTTTGACCCTGTAATACATTATATTATAATTTTGGGTTCCTTTATCTCACTTTAATTGATTATTATTAATATATTTTATTTAATCTATTAACTAATTCCAAATGTGTATTTTCCATTACTTATAAAATGGAACCACCTATCATCTATTACTCACACATTTTGATAACTATATATTGGAAAATATCTACCCAAATCCATTCATAAAATCCATATCCATGACTTAAAAGACCTGTTTTTGTCAAAAAAACCATGACAAAATCCCTATCCATGTCTTAGAGGCCCTTGATTTATCAAAAAGACCATTCTAGTAAGGCTTTAGTAATAAACCTAAACGGGTTGTCAGAAGAAGAGGTATAGTTCTTAACTAGGAGTTTTAGTATTATTTATTTTTCTAACACCTTCAAATATTCATCAACCATGTTGAAATAAAAATATGAATATAGTACATATAATAATATTTTATTATGTTAATATCATAACCTATATTCATCTCCTTTTCCATAAATTGGGAAATAACACCATTATTCATGTGTATAGTAGACTGTCGCCTCGCAAACCGATGTAATTTTGTTTCAATAATCTCCACTCATGGATGGTTATAATGATATATTTAATTTATATACATTATATTAATTAAATATTTATCATTTTTTAAAGAAAATATGTAATCTATTATCTTACTTTTAAATCCATTGAAAAATGATAACATCGTTCCTGTGTACGCTTGGATTACCACCTCCACGAAGTAATGTGAATCGTTTTTCATGACCAAATCAAATGGATAATATATAATTGTATTTAAAAAAATAATTTAATATTTTTTATATAATAATATTTCTATAAATATAAAATAATACTTACCTTCTTTCCATAAATTTCATTTAAAAATGAAAATGTTTCTCATATGTACGCACGACCTACTGTCTTTGTGATTATAACATAATTTATTTTTTATAACCATATTTCATGGTTAGTTTAAAAATATAATTTATATATATAAATTATAATTATTTATTGATTACTATTCTGTAAATTATTTAATACTTACCACTTTGAACGTAGTCAACATACTAAATTCATTTTTATGTATGATAAGTATATCATCTAAACATCTAACATGAACTTAATTTATTAAGTAATTATATTTAAAATGGTAATAAAAAATTAAAAGGAATAATAAACATGAAAAAAATAATTATGTAAATAATTAACATTATTTTTTTATTTATGTAGATAAATAATGTACATGATGAGTCGGACTCGAGGTAAGGAACACTTTACTTTAAAGACCTAATTTTAAATGTTATAAAGATTTTTTATCTAAATCCTTTTCTTCTATGTCCATATTCTTAAAATTAATTTATGGATGTATTTATATGGACATAAATTATTTATAAATGATATTTCATTCCATTTTTGACTTTATTTCTATGGTTTTAAAAATAAATATTTTTATATATTTTATACATAATTTTTTCTCAAAAAGGGAAAAAAATTATTCTATTTTAATATATAATGAATCAATGGTATTTACCATCACTGTAAAAAATATTTTATATTTTTATTCCTTTAAAATATTTGATTATTTACCAAATTCCACACATATCCTCCACAATTACATTTACATTATCCAATAATACATCAACAGACTCATTTGGGTGTATTCTCAAGTATTAATTATTATTTCACATAACATTTAACTTAGTTTCTCATAATTTTGTGATACCTTCGTAGATATTAATCATTTTTTCCACATAGGGTATGAGTATTTTAATAACATTAACTTTATGTAGATATTGTTTTATAATTATCTACTTAATATATTTATTACCTTGGTGTCAGTATTAAATTCCTTATTATCTCTCTCTGATAAGGCTCTAATTTCCATACTAGCTGAGATCTAATGATTGATTATTGTGTGAAAAATAATGAATAGAGATAAAAAGTATAGATTTATTTGATTCTTCCATAGTTAAAAGTTATTTCATTTAAAAATTATGATCCCCTTATGATTTCCCACTTCCATAACATTAATAAAATGAAAGTAGAGGATAACACTTAACTCCAAAAAACAATCAGATTAATCCAGAGAAAAAAATATAATAAAAAGGAATTTATGCTTTGATTCCAGTTTTTTATCCCCAAAATGTACTTAGGTGATAAATTACCTAAGATGGGGTAAGTGAATAATAGTATTTAAACTCAATACAATTTAAAAAAAATAATTATTTTTTCCACTAACCTATTATATCTTAACCAAATATTTTGAAAGGGTTCTCTTTTAATATTTTATAGATGTTGAACCAATTATTATTTCACTTTTCCTTAGCCTTAAATCATTATATTAAATTATTTTTATACCCACTTTCACTATATTGTTTCATGAAGAATATAATAAAGTATGCATACAAGACACAAGGAGTTTTATATGTTTTACCCACACTGAGGTAATCTAAAGAGAAAACAATGACAATGTGTTAATGTACCTATATTCATTAACCAAAATGATAGGTTATTGGTTTAATATAGGACACTTCTCTACCTAGGGTCACTCCACTTACAAGGTTTATTGAAATTTCACTACTTCTCAAGGAACATGTCCCCCACATCCTCTATTTCTCCCAATGCTCCAGAAATGGATTATCACCATGGTACAGATTTTGGAACCGAACAAACTCATTGTTGTAGATGTACAAATTTTATATTTGTTTCATTCATCTCTGTATTTCTCCTTCACAATATTTCTATTAATATCATTGCACACAATAGTTACACTATCACATGAGTCACCGTGGAAACTCCTTCTTCTTATTTGGAAAGATATTTAATAAGTGATAAGCTTCCTTATTTTATCTTTCATCCACTTCTACAATTCCTCACACATAGTATTAGATTTAAAATATTTTTATCACCCTATATAATAGTGGAAACCAATATTTATGGAGTAGTATATATCAATAATTTATAAATTTCAGAAAACATTTCCTCTCATCAAATAGAAAATATCAATGTTTCCCTTTATAAAGATCCATGCTTCTTCGTAAATATTATAGTAATCCCTATACATAATTATTCTATAAATTTGAGTCAGAATCATCAATTATATTCCTAAATTTTACACCTAAAATATGGGAAATAAAAAATAAGGAACATAACTGACTTATCTTCACCATTTCTTGATCACATTATTTTAAGGCATAAAACTTTGAAAAATTCTAGTCCCGCCTGATTCACACATATATTGAATATAAATCACTAGAATAACAATGAATAATCCTCCTATAACTTCAACTTAATTCTTTAAATTCTCATATAGATGGTTTATTAATCATATTTTAAACTTAATAAAACATATTTGAATATGTTATTGGTCAATCCTTCACTAAAAATAGCTAAGGGAATGACCCTTATAATTTTTTTAGAGCATTGAATATAACTCTTAGGAGTTGATCCAATAAACATTACATTTTCAATCTATCATTAAATTATTCTTATTAAATTCCTTCTCCAAAATATAACCATTATTAAATAATAAAAATGAATCATATGAAATTCAAGGTGATAAATCTTATGAATTTATACTTTTCCATTTTTCATGCTCAGTGCTAGATAAACCGTGAATTTTTCTATATGATCTTTACAAAACATCAGTACATAGCCTAATAACCCTAACATGATTCAAGAATATATCTTACAATATACATAAAATTACTCTTATGCATATCCTTGATCCATAGAAATGACCTTTATGGTTTTAGGGATGACCATTATGATTTCCCCCTTTATTATGAAAAGATTTTTATGTTATCAGCCTTTTCCAAAAAAAGGACTCATTTTCTCATAGGGAAACCTCTATGCCTTTTTCAAATCTCTCACCTCCCAAAAAACATTACTCATATAAAATTAGGGATACCTTTGGGACTTTTTTATTTTCTAATTTTCTCAGACTTGAACTGTTCTTATGAACACATCAAACTACCATTTTCCAACAACTCAATTCCTCCAAATACCTCTAGAATAACCAACATTAGCTTTAAAATATTAATCACTTTCATGTCTAGATAACTTTAAAAAAAATACATGTATTTAACTTCTGGATCTTCTTCTAGAACACTATTTGTGCACCTCACAATTATAGATCCTCTCAACATCACTTATGGATTACTAGCACCTTTTCTTTGGAATCAAAAACCAATCCAAATTTTGTTGACTTCTAATACAAAAAAAAATCCAATAATCAATTTTAAATTTTATTCTAAATCCATAACAATGTTTTATAGTAATATAGGTCGAGGAAAATCATATTATATTTCCCACCACTTTAGAACTCTAAACTATATTTAGTATTCCTATACCCGTACTACCCACTCTAAGGTCATCATAATCATATTAATGGATATAATAATGATATTTATATCAAGATATTCATATAAAAAAATTCATCACTAAGTTGGCTTAGTTAATAATAGAACCATTAATACGTTATTCAAAAAAACACTAAATAAGTTATTATTCAGACATTAAATATCTGAAGCTTATTTCCATCTGGGGATAATGTTTCTCAATCACATATAAGCATAAACATGTCTTGGGATCCTAAATGCTGAGTATAATTCATATACTCACACATATTTCTACATTATACCAAGATTAAATCCTAAATTATAAATATAAACATCATAATTTGTAAAAAACATCTCAACTATAATGTTGAAAATTAAGAACAACAATCCCAACTCCTTGAAAATATATAATTTTTCCCATACTTATACCATCTCTAACTATAGAATCTAAATATTAAGATAGATAAAAAGTTTATGATACCACTTAGTAATTTCCTCATCCCAATCAACATATTTGTATCCCAAGTGAGGGTACTACACACCTCAGGAATGCCTCCCTATATATCATAGCTCATTGACTAATGGAAAGGGTTGAATAAAATCACATGGGAAGACTATAACTTTAGAATAATAATAATAAATAATAATATAAAACAAATAAACATCCATAACATGTTTAAAATTAATGAATAATAGATATAATTATAGTAGGTAGCTAAACATAATAAATAACATCCACCATGCTATAACAAAATGTAACTCATGCATATCATATAGTTATACATCAATATAAGATCATCTAATGGGATGATCATAAATAGTATAGATAAAACTGAAAATAAATTAGTAAGGATACCCCATCAATTGTCCTTGTTCTTTCCTAAGTGTTAGATCTCGTGAAGGTTGAAACAAACTTAGAGGGTGGGAATTAGTGTGTACACTAAATTCAAATACCTTCCATTCTCATTCTTATTTAATGACTCACTTTAAAATTATGGAAAATCATAAAAAAAGACATTGAATTTTTTTTAATAAGATCCTTCTCATTGTAGATGACTAATTATATAATGTGTCTTTATTATTATACCATGCACACAATCCCCTTTTAATTTTCAAAATTTACTCAATTAAGGGAAATACCCTGAACTCATACAATCTGCTAACACCAACTAATTAAACTTTCACATCAAAAAAACCAAGTAACACATTTAATGAAGAATAATAACTATTGAGAATATGTTCCTCCATGTGTACATAATATGGTGATCTTATTATTATTCCTCTTCCTTTAATGGAAGTATTTTTTTTGTTATTATTAGATAGTTATTCTTTGATACAGTAGCATATTGGTTCTCTCATATATTTTCTTCACATAATTCTCACTCCATGTATTCTTTAATCTATATTAAAATATATAGATAGGTAGAGAGAGATTAGTTCAATATATTTCTCACAGTAAAACTCCCCTAAATATTTGACTTTAATTCATAAAATCTTAATGTTAAAGCCTCATTTGAAATCTTCCTAAAATTTCATCTCAATAATCAGCTTATTTCCTTATTCTGAAATTTGAAATATTATGCGCTTATTCTCCATTAAAAGTTTACAAAAATACATGTAATAAAATAACTAAATATTTTCACATATTCATGGGGGAAAAGCATATAATCTTGTAGTGTGGAACTCTCCTTTAGTGAAATCACACATCTCTTGATGTGGATCCATCTTCTGTGGTGTGGAGATCTCATTTCAACAATACCAGAAAATCTATTGGATGGTTTCCCCTCACTCACAGAAAGAATCATAATAATATATTTGTTCATGATTTTTGATCCAAAAAGAAAATCACACAAGAATCATCTAATTTAAATCCCAGTCTTTAGAATATATGAATTTTGGGAACACAACATGCACATAAAATAAATTATCTAATGTATCATAATTTTCTTCATGTAAGATAAATTACCTTATAGGATTATCAAACCTCCATCATGTAAAATAAATTCCTTATAAATTATAGTATACTTATATTTCTCTAAACATAACAAAATTTACTTATATGGCCTTAATTATCTTATGATGTAAATTAATTAACTTACAAGAACACAATATATCTTATGTGGTCCAAAATATCTTACATGTTTAAGATAAATTCCTTTTTCTTAATTTTGAATTCATACTCCAAATACGTGTAAAAAATTATCATATAGTGTAAATAAATTAACATAAATGGGTCACTATAAGATAAAATAATCTTTTATTTTTCTATATTTGGTATAGAACATTCATAATTTCTTTAAATCAACTCTGATCTTTATGAAAGCAATGTTGTCCATTCACAAAATTATACACAATGACTGCACAATAAACACTTTAAAATATGTTATAGGTAGTGATTCCTTAGCTCCAACACATGTAATATCTCCATCAAGTTCATCACAAACAATAATCAATTTAAAATTTGTATTTTTTAAAAAATATAACATCATTACCAATGGTAAAACATTATCCTCCTTTATATTTTTGTGAAATACCACTCGTTCTTATATGCCTTATTAAAAATAAAACCAATATGGGTACCTATTAGGGATCAAAAATGACTCTTGAAATAAAATGACTCAAGATATAATCACCTTTAAGTCTAATTGAGCTATCTCTTTGTAAAAAAACAATAGTTATTGAATCAGTCATCAATTTTTTCCTTGAATACAATAAACCAAAACATTGATTTTGTTGTCTCATAGAGAAAATGAGATAAATTTCCTACACAAATCAAGACACACATCTAAACATATAAAAAATATATAGGATAACTCTATCCCCCATTAAATAACACATTTTTAAAAGTTATAAACTATAAATATAGGAGGAAGTTCAATGTATGTAATACCTCACTGGGAGGGAATGGGTTGTACTCCCATTGGTATCCTTAACTTCTCAAATTGTTTAGTTTATAAGGTTTTTCTAAGAATATCATCAACTAGTTATTTGGAGGTTA
Organism: Viscum album; assembly: GCA_963277665.1. Taxonomy (NCBI): domain Eukaryota; kingdom Viridiplantae; phylum Streptophyta; class Magnoliopsida; order Santalales; family Viscaceae; genus Viscum; species Viscum album. The sequence goes on from OY728151.1 coordinate 1,426,065,430, forward strand.
TAAATTATAGTCTCAAGATTATTTATTTAACATTCCCCTTCAACAAATGGTACTTAATATTGATTTGATTTAACTTGGAGTGTTGCAATAGATTTTTTGATAGGTTTATGGGACTCTGATTATCATATAATATAATAAGAGGATAATTTGCTTCAATACTCAATTAATTCAATTATATCTTCTTCTATATCAACTGAGTATCTATTCTTGATGAATCCACATATTCAAGATCAGTGGATCTTAATGAAACTGATGTTTTCTTCTTTGAATAAAAAGAAACACAACTACTTATAATGAAAAATAATCTAGAATATTTAGACATATTTTCATAAAATTATCCTACCTAGTCTCCATTAAAAACTTTAATATATAGATCATATTTATTATTTATAATTTGTCTCATAATTTTCAGTGTTTTATATGTTTCTTAGTATCCTATTTTCTGCCAAAAGATTTGTTTCAATTGGATTGATATCCATCCCATAGGTTGATGACATAAAAATCTCAAGTTATGAATTTTTCAAATACATAAGACTTCTAATCAAACTTAGGAACTATTTCTCATTTAAAAAATTTCTTTCAACGTCATTTCTTAGCTTCATACCCACCTGAATTAGTGTGGACACTCCTCTATCATCTTTTATGTCAAACCTCATCAGTATATCTCTTTCATATTTTATATTTGAGATAAATATATACCATATTTCTTCACAACTTGAATCCTCGAGAAATATATCATTTCTCTAAGAATTTAAATTTCAATACTTTTCTTAATTTTTCTAGTTATTTACACATATAACCATTCTTCATCACTAGAAAATATTATATCATCAATATGAAAAATCACAAAGAGTGACGTGGTGTTGGTCTTATTCACATATAGCGTAAGATCCCAGCCTTTTTGGATTCATCTTAGGCATTTTTTCAGGTACTTTTGGGTTTTTTATGTACCTTTGTTTTGTAGTAGTGGCTTGGGGTACGTTTGGGTGAAATTTTAATAAAAACAAATGGATAGTGGGCTATGTAGGGTTTGCGCTCGGTTTTAGAAACTGTGCAGCTAAACTATGCCAACCATAAAAACTAGACATAGAGGTCCACACATTTTGTGCAGAGTTTGTCTAACAGTGTAACCAAACAATTCTAACTATGAAAAATTTCACTGATAGGTCCGCACGGTTGATGTACAGTTTTCCCTAACCATGTGCCTCTGCCCAGGAAACCATGTGTGCGGGATTAGTTATCCAAAAATCATCTTTGAAACCACCAAAACCCTTAAGAATCCCATTTATCGACCTTGTCTGAGACATGAAAAATGTTAGGTGTTCCCAGAGCCTTTTTGAGGTACTCGAAGGTGATTTGAACACCATTATTCGAGATCTAAATCCTAGAATGAAGATCTGCTCCCTCTTTTCTAAGTAGATTTCATCTCATTACTTCTCATGTTAATTCCTCTATCTTTCCTTTATCTTTTTATCGAATATATCAACCATTTACATGGATATAAACCTATGAGTTGTGATTTAGATCTTGTATTGTGGATCTAGATCTAGATTTTAAAGATCTTGATGCTTTTGATCTTAATTTTTGGTTTAGAGATTTAGATCTGAAGCTTGATCGACGACGTTTTTCTGCTCAGATTTTGGGGATTTCCATTGGGCTAAAATCCATCAATAAATAGAGGTAGGTGGTCTAAATTGAACTCCCATAGTCATGGATTAGATATGTGAATGTGATTTTATGAAATTACTAACTTCCCTTGATATTTGATTTCCTAAATTGGAGCAATTAGGAATGTGTAATTTTTTGACTTGGTATTACCTTGGTGATTAATTAATAATTTAATCACAGAAGAAACAAAGGGGGGTTACCCAAATAGATATTGTAATTGAGATATTTTATTGATTGTGATAAGATAATTAATTAAGAGAAAATTTATTATTATGTTATGTTGGATATGAAAGATAATTAATTTGGGGGAAATTAATTATTTTCCATAATGTTGATCAAAGATAATTAATTGTGAGAATTAATTGATGAATTAATTAATGGGTTTATGTTCTTAGTTAATTGTTGAGTTAACTAATGGCCTTTGAAATGTTTAACTAATAATTGGATTAGAAATGGAATTATGTGGCTAATTCTTGTGAATTATAGAATGAATAAATGGGTGATATTTTTTGGTTCTATAAATGGAATTTTAGACTGATTATAATTTTGTACTTGGACATGGTGTTCCTCCCCAATAGTTATCCAAGCTTGAGATTTTGGGGAGTTCGGTATGACGACCTACATCGAATGAGATATGGAGTGCTAGGAATGAAGACCTACACTAAATGATATTTTAGGGTGTTGACATGGAGTTTAACACCAAATGAATGATAATAATGAACGATGATTCAAATGGAAAACATGAATTGAAACTGGACCTAGTGTGATGATTAAATTTTAAATGGCAATGTGATAATTGTTTAATTATGTATTATTTTTATTTCTTCATAAAATTTCATGCACTATCATTTGACTTGACTTGTTTTAGACACCATTGGTGGTGGCATACTCATTCATACTCACACCCTATTTGGGCCACCTGATCAGAACCTGAGTAGAGTTTTTTGTTGTAGGATAGGATAAGGGAAAGGCCCAGGGATATGTTTTTTGGGATTGGAGCATGGGAGAGTGAACCGGACATGGTTCAGGACATTCTTTGGAGTTGTAGTGTCTTTACATTTAGTTTCATTATAGAAACATGACACTTGAATTTTCATAAAATGTTTTACCTTACAGTTGAGTATTGTATTTTCTTGTTTTACTATCATATGACATGCTATTATTTTGGTCATTTATACACTTCCACACCATGTAATTTTTGTTTGCTTCCATTGGTATTTTGATTCTTATAAAAGAGGGGATAGTCTCCCAAAGACTTACTTACCAGACCCTCACTACTATTCAGCACCATCTGAAATACGGGGAGGCGTGCTTGAGGGCATGTGGCCAACTGGGTCAGGCCACTATTTAGTGGCACCCGGGTTGATACGTCACAAAGTGGTATCAAAGGATATTTCTTTTCTTTATTCTTCTTTTGTCTTACAGTTTTGGGGAAAGGTGGTGATAGGATACTAGGAATATTTGAGGCTTGGCAATGAGATCATGCATGGGAGTTTCAAACCCATGTATGGGGGGAAATTGAGTACTTGGGGTGGGATTGTTGTGATTACTGTTTGTTGTTACGGTTGTATATTATTTCACCTTGGGTGACGCACTTATGTTATAATTTGATATTTGTTTTGAAAATTGTTGAATTTTGATTCATGTCCTAAAGAGGCATGATTTTTGAGTCTTCATGCATCATTTTAGTCACTCAGGGTTGTTGTGACATACATCATTCTAGGAACTCACGGGAAAACAGGTTATGGGTAATTTGTTGAAATTGACCTATTTTTCCTTATAGTGAGATTGAGATAATGATGAAAAATTTGAATAAATGGGTTTCTAATGAGAACCTTGATTGATTAAATGAGTATGATTAATTAATTAATTATTGAATTTAATTAATTTGAGATAATGTGATTAATTAATGGTTGAATTAATTAATGAGAAGGTATGTACCCTTGTTAACCAATACCTAGGAGTAGGATGGTTAAGGGTAGTGATAAAGCCTTTATGTTGACTTTGTGGTGATAAAAATGGGAAAAGGATATTTTGAAAATTGTTGTTTTAATTTCTCATTTTGCGTAACTATTATAAGGTTGCATTATGAGACCTAAGAAGTGTGTTTCGCCTTATAGAGATATGCCTCCACAACACTTATTGAGGGAGTGACTGGGGGGTATGGCTCGGAATGAACTTCCAGATAGGGAACATGAGGTACCATGGGTACAAGATGATGAGGAAGGGGAGTAGTTCTGAGAGAACTTTTCTCATTTCATGCATTTTATGGAGAGAGACCCAATGAAAGTTCTAAAAACCATGTCTGAGTTGATAAGGGATTTTTAGCTATAGCACCCTCCTATATTCACAGGAGAGGGTGGATCTGAGGGATATGAATTATGGATTGAATCGATAGAGACGATACTTGACCATTTGGAGACTCTAGCTAGGAGGAGGGTCAATATGGCTACTTATATGCTACGGGGGGTCGGTGAGGGGCTAGTGGGACATCCATCTATGATCTGGATAGATTGATTATATATTATATAATGAATTTTTAGAGATGTTCTTAGAGAACTTTTATCCAGAGATGTTGATACTAGAGAAGGTTTCATAGGTTATGAATCTAACCCAAGAAAGCATGTCCTTAATGGATTACGTTGAAAGTTTCACATATTTACAATGTTTTTCTCTATCTTTGGAGGTATATAAGGCTTCTTTAGAAAAACAATTTCAGGATGGACTTAGGTGTGAAATTAAGTCCTGGATAAATATCTTTAGGCTGATAAAATTCTCAAAATTGGTTAATAAACCATTAATTTTAGAGGTAAACCTGAAGGAGGCTTCCAGTACTAGACAGGCAATTGTCAATGGATGATCAGGTAGTGTGCCTTCCAAGATCAGGAAGTGATGTTATGAGAACCTTTGTCAGAACAGTGGAAAGAAAGGTGGATAGTCATGAGGAACAGTTGCACCAGAACTTACTCATGTTCTTTTCCACCAGTTTGGTAGGTAGGGACATTATCATACTCATTTTTCTCAACCACCAGTGCAGTGTCTGTTTTGTGGCAAGATGGGACACCTACAGAAGTTCTATAGGAATCGGCAGTAGGCTGGTGCAGAGGGAGAAACTACTCAGATTTAGAGTGGGGAAATGGGTTCTTCTACACCATATAGGTCTGGCAGTTGGAGTTCTACTGGAAGAGGCAGTAGAGGTAGTGGACATGGGTCTTCAGGGTATGAGTTCCAATGCTAGTAGATTGGTTCTAATGAATGGATTTAGATGACACCACAGGGAAGAGGGTCAGGACAGTTACATGCAATGAAACCTACACTTGTGGAGAGAAAGGCTGGTCCATCAACAGTGAGAGGTACTATTCTAGTTTCTTCTACTTTATATACTACCTTTTTTTATACTAGTGCCTCTCATTCCTTTATATCTACAAATATTGTTAATGGTTTCAGCCTGTAGGTGGATTCCGTAAGTGGGGTGATGAATATTAATACACTAGGTATCTTTTTATGCAAGGAATGTTCACTACAGATCGTAGAGTATCATTTTTATTGTGATATCTATGTCCTTGATATAACGGAATTCTACATAATTATAGGTATGTACTGTCTGGTCGCATAACGATACCACATAGATTGTTACCACAAGAGAGTGACCATTTTATCTCCTAAGGTTGACTAGTATGTTCATCATGGAGAATGGGATATCCATGTAAGTTGAGTTGGTCCAATTACTCAGCAAATGGGAGATCTCACAACCCAAGTTTCTAGTCTTTTGTTGGATGATGGGAGTGGTTGGAAAGACTTCCTTCCACCGGTAGTAGAAATATTTTAGGATGTCTTCCATAAATACTTTTTTGGGTTTCCACCTGAGAGAGATATGTAATACACTATTCATCTCATGCCAGGGGCTAAGCCAGTATCTATTCCACTTTACATAATAGCACTGACTGAGCTTCAAGAGCTCAAAATGTAGTTGGAGGAGTTGGAGGATAAAGGGTTTATCTATCCAATTATGTAGCCTTATGGATCACTTATTTTGTTTTCAAATAAGTATGATGGGATTTTATGCTTATGTGTCGATTACCGAAAGTTGAATAAAATGATTGTGAAGAATCAGTATCCTCTTCCGCATATTGATGATCTATTTGACCAACTGAAGGGGGTTGTGTGTTCTCAAAGATGGGTCTGAGATCAAGGTATCATCAGGTGAGATTTCAAACATCTCATATACCAAGAACTGCTTTCAGGAGTAGGTATGGCCTTTATGAGTTTTTCTTAATTTTTTTTGGGTTAGAAAATTCTCCAAAAGAGTTTTTGACCTTGATGAATAGTATCCTTCATACATACATAGATTGGTTTGTGGTAGTGTTTGTGGATGGAATCTTGGTGTACTCTAAGACTCATGATGATCATGCCCAACATCTTGACATTGTCCTAAGTGCACTGATAGAGCATTGGTTATACGCCAAGCTATCTAAATTTCAGTTTTGGATTAATAGGGTACACTTTTTGGGGCACATCATCTTAGAAGAAGGTGAGGAGGTAGACCTAGAAAAATTGAAGGCAGGGATTTCTTGAGAGCATCCCAAGAATTTTTTTGATATCTAAATCTTTTTTGGGATTATCTAGTTATTATAGGAATTTCATCCAAAACTTTTCCCAATTGGCACCACCACTTTCTGGTTTGACAAAGAAATGGATAAAGTTTGATTTTATAGAATCATATGAGAATGCTTTCCAGGGGTTGAAGAAGCACCTGACATCAGAACTAGTTTTGATCTTACCTAATTATGGAAAAGATTAAATGGTTTATTGTGACAGTTCTGGGAGTAGACTCAGAGCTTTGTTGATTCTAGGGGATCGAGTTGTTTCTTATGGGTCTTGGTAGCTAAGGACACATGAATGGAATTACCCTACGCATTCCCTCAAGTTGGTAACAGTGGATTATTCTCTTAAGAGTGGGAGACAATATATTTTGGATGAAAATTTTATAGTTTTTATGGATCAAAAAAGATTGAAGTATATCTTTTCACAATGTTAATTGAATCTTCAGCAGCGAATATGGGTAGAGCATATGAAGTCATTTGATTTTGAACTAGCATATACACCTGAAAAAGGGGAATAGTGTGGTATATTCCTTGAGAAAAAAACTCAAACTCAGTTGGTACATGATTCAAGTGCAGAGTGTAGGATAATGACTTTGCTGGAGGAAATGCATGTGGTAGTTCAGGAGATTCAGGAGAGGATGACTTTGGTTTCCATAGCAGTGGAGTCTACACTCTTGAGACGGATCAGGGACAAGAAGTATGAGAATTTGAAGTGTTTAGCCTTCTGGGAAAGCCTTGAAGGTGGGGAGATACCTTCATACTAGATAATAGATTAGTATTATATCAACTATGTAAAAATCTGGTTGTTGTGCCCATGAGTATTTGAGAGGAACTCATGCAATAATTTCATGCCTCAAAGTGGGTGGTACATCTAGGGGTGACGAAAATGTACCATGACATATGATGATCGTTTTGGTGATTAGGCATGAAAATGGAGATAGTAGAGTTCGTAACAAGATGTTTCACCTATCAATAGGTAAATGTAGAGCATCAATGACCTAGAGGCCTATTGGATCCACTGCCTATTCTGGAATGGAAGTGAGATGATGTGACTATGGATTTTGTGGTAGTACTTCCAAATACACATTGGAAGAATGATGTTATTTGGGTCATTGTGGATCGACTAATGAAGGTATCACCTTTATTTCCTATCAAGGAAACCTTTACATTAGAATAGTTGGTAGAAATATATATATGAGAGATAGTTCCTTTACATGGGGTGCCACTGACTATAGTTTCAGATCACGATTCATGCTTTACTTCATGCTTCTATCATTGCTTATAGAAGGTGCTTGGTATACAGTTTTTGTTATGTATATCCATCCACCCACAGACAGATGGGCAGTCGTATCATACCATACAGGTGTTAGAGGATATATTGAGATCATGTGTGCATGAATTTAGTGGTTCTTGGGAGAAACACTTGGCTTTAGTGGAGTTTTCCTATAACAATATTTATCATAAAACTATACAGATGGAACCATATGAATCACTTTATGGTAGACCATGTAGATCACCCCAATGTTTGTTAAAGGAGGGTGAGTCAGATCTGTTGGGACTGAGTCTCGTTCAGGAGACATCGAAGTAGGTGCAGTTGATTCAAAAACATATGGATATGGCTCCGAGTAGGTAGAAGCCATATGCTGATAGACATACAAGAACCATATAGTTTACAGAGGGTGATCATGTATTCCTTCATGTTTCACCTAGATTGGGTCACCACAGGATATGGAGGTAGGGAAAGTTGGTGCCCAGGTTTGTAGGATCATTTGAAGTACTGGAGAGAATTGGTCTGATGGCGTACCAATTAACACTTCCACAGAAATTCAGCATTATGCATGATGTTTTCCATGTGTCATAGCTACAGAGGTATCACCCTGACCCTTCTCATGTGATTCATTTGGAATTTGTTGACCTCGAGATAGATGCATACTTTGAGGATCATCTAATACATGTGATGGGTCGCAGTTAGAAAGTGTTACGGGGAAATACGGTATCATTAGTTAATGTGTTATGGAAACATGGAGGTGTTTTAATGGGAAACATGGGAATGGGAAGCAGACATGAGGGCTCAATGGCCCAATCTTTTTGTCTTATAAACTTATAGAAATTTGAGAGTGCCGCTTGAGGATGAGTTGTTATAAGGTAGGGAGATTGTAAGATCCTGGGCTTCTCTAGAGTCTTCTCGGGTGCATTTTCAGGTAATTTTTGAGGTTTTTAAGTACCCTTGTTTTGGAGTATTGTCTTTGGGTGAATTTGGGTGAAATTTTAGGAAAACTAATGGATAGTGGACTGCACACAGTTTGCGCACGTTTTGAAAAATTGTGCGGCTAAACTATGCAAACCATGGCAAACTAGGCAGAGAGGTGTGCACGGTTTGTGCATGGTTTTTATAACCATGCAACCTAACCATGACAAATATGAAAACCTATACATATATTTCTACATTGTTGTCACATGATTTTCCCTAACCATGCACCTCTGCCTAGGAAACTGTGTGTGTGGGACTCGTTATCTGAAAATACTTTTTAAAACCACATGAACCCCCCAAGAATCTCATATTTCAACCTTGGATCGGGATTGAAAATTTCTAGGTGTTCCTATATCATTCTAGAAGGATTACAAGGTGATTATAATACTGTTATTTGAGATTGAAATCCAGGATTGAAGATCCTCTCTCTCTCCGATAAGTAGATTTCATCCCATTGCTTCTACCGTTCATTCCCCTATCTTTCCTTGATCTTTTCATGGAAGATCTACACCATTTCAAAGGATCTAAACCTATTAGTTTAGATCTAGATATAGGATTGTGGATATAGATCTATATTTTCATGATCTAGATGCCTTTGATCTTAATTTTTGGTTTAGCGATTTAGATCTGAATCTTGATCGGCGACGTTGTGTTGCTCGGATTTTGGGGATTTCTATTGGGCTAATATCCATCAATAATCTGAGGTAGGTGGTCTAATTTGAACTCCCAAAGTCATGGATTAGATATGTGAATGTGATTTTATGAAATGTATATCTTCTCTTGATAATTGATTTCCTAAATTGGAGCAATTATGAATGTGGAATTTTTTGAATTGTGATTGCCTTGGTGATTAATTGATAATTGAATCAAAGAACAAACAAAGGGGGGTTACCCAAATAGATATTATAATTGAGATATTGAATTTATTATGATAAGATAATTAATTGGGGGAAATTAATTATTAAGTGATGTTTTCTATGAAAGATAATTAATTTTCATAATTAATTATGTGCCATAATGTTGATCAAAGATAATTAATTGTGAGAATTAATTATGACAAGTTGAGATTTGATATGGATAATTAATTGTGAATAATTAATTATGGAATTATAATTGTGTGGATTGATTAAATAATTAACGAATTTATTAATGGGTTATGTGCTTAGTTAATTGTTGAGTTAACTAATGGCCTTTGAAATGTTTAATTAATCATTGGATTTGTAATTGAATGATGTTGTTAATTCTTGTGAATTAAAGAATGATTAAATGGATTATATTTTTTTGTTTCTAGACATGGAGTTATAGAACGATTAGAAGTTGGTACTAGGACTTGGAATTCCTCCCAAATAGTTGTCTAAGCTTGATATTTTGGGGTGATAGGAATGAAGACCTACTCCAAATGAGATAAGGAGTGTTAGGCATGATGACCTATAGTCAATGAGATTTTAGGGTGTTGATAGGGATTTCAACACCAAATGAATGATAATAATGAATGATGATTGAATTGGAAAATTGGAATTGAAACTAGTCCTAATGAGATGATTAAAGATTAAATGAAAATGTGATGACTATTGAATTATGCATTGTATTTATTGCTTCATAAAATTGCATGCACTATCATTTGACTGGACTTTTTTTAGACACTGCTGGTGGTGGCCTACTGATTCGTACTCACACCCTATTCAGGCCGCCTGATCAAAACTCGAATAGACTTTGTTTTTTCAGGATTTGATAAGGTCAAGTCCCTAGGATAGGTTTTTTTTTGGGATTAGAGCATGGGAGAGGGAACCGAACATGGTTCGGTACCAACTTTAGATTCATTGAGTCTTTAATTTTACTTTTATTATATACACTTGACACTTGCATTGTCATAGCATGTTTTACCTTCCAGATGAGTATTGTATTTTCTTGTTTGACTATCATATGACATGGTATTATTCTGGTCATTTATACACTTCCACACATGGTTATTGTTGTTTTCTTCCATTGGTGTTTTGATTCTGATAAAAGAGGATTTAGTCTCCCCATGACTGACTTACCAGACCCTCACTGCTAGTTGGCACCCTCTGGCATATGGGGAGGCGCACATGAAGGCATATGGCCAACCGGCTTGGGGCACCATTTAGTGGCACCCAGGTCGGGATGTCACATATAGATTCTTATCCACCTATCCTTTTTGAAACTTCATGAAGTTTATATACTCATCAAGATTAAAATACCAAGATCTTGGAGACTTCTTCAATCCATAGAGAGTTTTCTTTAACTTACATACCTTTATACCATCTTAATCTATCATAAACCCTTAAAGATCTTACATTCGCACATCCTCATAAAGTTCACCATTTTGAAAATTTTATTTAACATCCATATAATATTTCATGAAGCTTATCTGAGCTACTATGGAAAGGAATATTTTTATGGATTGACGTATGGCCATTGGAGTAAAGGATTCATCAAATTTAACCCCTTCAGTTTGTTAGTATCCTTTTCATATTATCCTTAATTTGTTTATATTCACTTCACCATTCTCATAAAAATTGTTTCTCAAAACCCATTTGGATCTATCTTCATTATTTTCTTCGGGTTTTTAAATAATTTCCCAGGTTTTATTCTTTTTAATCTTTTCTATTTCTTTATTCATGGCCATAATCCACTCCTTATGTTTTATGGATTCCTCAACTACATGTGATTCATCTTTTGATAAAAGAATGGTATTTCTAGTTTCCATTATCTTCCTTCTTATTTATACACCTTGATTTTGGTCTTTAATAATTTTCTTAGTATCAACATGTTTTCATAATATATCTCTTTAGGATTCACTTCCCTATCTTCATCACTAGAAAAAAATTTGTATCTTTAGTCTAAGTATTTGAATTTTAAATATTTTCTCCAATATGTTTTAATATGACACATAATCTTATTAATTAACAAATATAGTATGTCCAGTCCCTTTCTCATTTTCAAAGACTGTGACATCATCACAATTAATAATCCTTTCTGATCTCTTATTGCAACACCTTTAAGATTTTATATTTGAGTTATACCTAATAAAAATTCCATCTACATCCTTATCATCAAACTTTCCTCCTTATTTGGATCAAACACGGACTTCCAAATACATTTAAATGTTTGAAATATAGATTTCATTTAAACCACAACTCGTATAGATTCATGTATGATTTTTTCATTTGGATACACTTATTCTAAATTATTATTGCAGTTGTGATGGCATGAATCTAATAATATATTGAGGTGTTATACTCTTCCATCATAGTTATATTCATGTCAACTAGGCTCTTATTATTCATTTATACCACTCCATTTTATTGAGGATTGTAAAGAGCATTAAATTTATGTCTGATTTCACGTTTATTAATATATTTAGTGATCAATTTAATGGAATATCCAGTTCCATTATCTGACCTTAACCTATTTATGTGAAGTCCTATTTTCTTTTCTATAAGTATTCTGAAGCTCTTAAATCTGTATGGGGCCTTTGATTTAAAATAAATGAAAATAATATAATTCATCCTAGTTAATTCATCTATAAATGTGATAAAATACATATCTACACTAATTTAAATATTTTTCATGGGTCCACAAACATGTGAATGAATCAATTCAATAGGATTTGAGGTTTGAATTTCAATCCCCATATAAGTTATATTCATCATTTTTCCTTTTTTGTAAGTTTTAAAAATAGTATTAGTGTCTTCCTTCGGTAAGGCTAAATTTATTAAAAAACATTCTGGAATCAATATTTTCATATTCTTTTGTCCAAGGAGACCCATCCTTCTATTCCATAACTCATTTTATTGCAGTTTCATCAAATAATATCCTTTATTTTCTTACCCGATTTGAAACAAATTTTATGTGGTTCATGAACACCTTATAACCACATCCCTATCTTTCATCTTTTTGACAATGCATCCATTTTTCCTGAAGGTGGAATCATTTCGAGCATCACACCGTTGTGATACACTCAATATGCATTTCATTAATCCATCCATAAATAACACAATATCTAGACTAATTTTACTTTTTCCAATGATTTTCATTCCAATGTATTTTATTTTAGAATAAATATCATTACCAAACATCACATATACATATTTATATTTTTTAATAAAAATCAAGATATTAAAATCAAATATCATTTGATATCAATATCTACAATCTATAATCTATGGTTTTCATATTTGAAGCCTTTAAAAGAAACTCTGACAACATTTTTTAGTTTCTTGTTTGGATTGCATTCTTATTCTTTCCAAAATATTGAAAAATACTCAACTAAGTAGGAATAAAAGCAACACACACAACTGAAGTATGTCCTTATTGATGAAATCTTCCTGAAAGTTCTTGTTTGTATTCAACATTTTTCTTACTTTAACATTATTTTCAAACTATTAATGTCTTGGTTGAGTTCGTACATATTCTTATTGTCTCTCCCTTGACTCTTTATCTCTTCTCAATATAGAAAGAGACATATTGTACCAGAATATATAATCCCTATGGTAGAATATTCTAGGGTACTAGTAGTAACCCTATAATCTTATCCTCCTTCTGAAATTCTTCTACTGAATGAGTTATTTTCATTATCTATTTTCTACTCTTAAATGATTAGATATATCTAGATCCTCTTATGGAGTTCCTCCTTGAATATTTGTAATAAATGAAATATATTTTGTATAAATTTCTTTCTTTATAGATTTGAAAATATTTTAGTCTCTCTCTAGGGTATTCATTCATTCTATATTATAATATATAATTAGTTTCTTTAGTATGAGTAATATCTTTTTATACTAGAACCTATATAGACATTATTTTTTCAAATCTTGAATCTTTCTTGGAGAATTTATTTTTTATCTCCTGCTTAGAAGATTCTCTAATTTCTTTAACATCCATGTTCTTATCAAATTTTATTTTCATATTATGCATATTGGCATCATTTTTTAGTCTCATGTGTTTATCAATTTCAATATCTCCAGGGATAATATAGAGGTCGTATCTTTAATGGTTTTTTCCTTATTTTCATTATCAAGTTTCATAAACTCTATCTCTTTTACAATATTTCTTTTCATTCCAATGTTTGTCTTTCCGTGTAAATCCATTTTTCAATTAATAATTATCTTCTCTAAAACTATAAATTTATTTTAAACTCACTTTGATCTCCATTATCATGGTATTTTCCTGAGCACTATCTCATCCACTATATATTTACCATTACATTGATATTAACCTTCCAGTGGGTTTTCCCATTATTTTTTTGTGCAATGAGAAAACTTTCATATACATCTCTAGGAGCTTCTTATCTACCACTTTATTCACTATGAGATACACATTATTTGATTTAAAGAAATACTTCTGAAGGAACACATTGAAAATTTCATTTTCCCTTTTGATCAAGTTATTGAGAATTCTCTGGAAATGGTTTTCCTAGAAGTTACCTCACTATCATTTTCTATTTCAAATCACATAGGAAAATTAGCAGAGAAATGACCGACATTTCCATAGTTTAAACATTTCAAAGGAATATTACCACTATAAAAACCTGTTCATATACCTTTAAAGTTTCTTGACATGATATAATATGTCTCATCATAGTTTCTATGTTTTCTACATCATTTGAGTAGTGTTTCTTCTCTTCAATCGTCACACCATGAAAGGTTTTGAAGGAAATTCTATAAAGAGCATATCCACTTCTCATTTCATAATTATTGAGGGTTATTTGATGTTCATCATTGGTAAATTAATCAAGATACCTATATTTAGGATATGACATCATGGAAACAAATTTACCTACAAGGATTCTTATAAACATTTTTACTATAATAAAATATTAATGATTTTCTCCAAACCCACGAATAGTGTTCACAATAAAATTTTCCCTAGTAAATAATCCATTAATAGTTTTATCCACATGAATTATGACATCTTACAATAGTTTTAGACTATTCTATAGTTTTACTTATTGCACCTTTCTATTTATTTTATATATTCTATGAAGATTATTCAGAATAACATTAGTAGTTCTGAATCCAATGACCTTTGTTAGCTCCTTTTCTAGTAATGATGATAAATGGGAGTTTTTATATTTCCCACCATTTTAATGTTACTTCTATCTTCTAGATTCCACAGTGATTTTTTATCTACAAAATTGAATCTATATTGAATGAAATCAACAATATCAAGACCAAGTGAATGAATGTAAGGAACTATTCTTTCTTTTAAAGATTAAAACACTTTTCCATAAAAAATGGGATCCATTTACTATTAATAAAATTATGTTGATTTATATCTACTACTTGATAGAAAGAGAGTAAATATGTTCTCTAATACTAATTTTTATATTAAAAAAATGTTAAAACACACTAAGAGGGGGGTGAATTAGTGTGTATAAAAAATTCAAATACCTTCCACTCTCATGCTTCTCTAGTGCCTATTTTCAATATTCTCACTAATATAGTAATGAAAGACATGTAATATTTATTAAATAGGTTTATTTACTTATAGATAACAATGTCCCTAAATTTTTATGGTTATTATCCCACACACACTGTCCCCATTTTATTATTGAAAGGAACTCAAGTAAGGGTATGATATTAAACACATACAATCTATTGGAACCAACCAGTTACACTTTCACATCAACATAAAAAAATAACACCTTTTTTAAAGAATGATCATTGTTGATAATGCTATCCTCTACATGGACTCCAAATAATTATCTTATTTCCCTTTTTTTCACAACAGTCTTTTATGGATGTTCTTAGATGAGTTTTATTTGATGTAGTAGTATATATGTTATCTCACAAAGAATATTTTCATAATTCTATTTTTCTATTATTTGATCTATATATAGAGAGAGAGAGAGAGAGATAATAGTTACAAAAATACTATATCTTTCTCACATTCAAACTCCGGCTAATCTCAACCTTTAATTCATAGAATCTCTATGTCAAAGCCTCATTCAAAATCTTCCTAAAATTTTATACCATGACTTATCTTATTTTCTTATTGATATATTTAAAATATCATGGGCTTCCTATAAATAAAAATTTTCCACAAAAAATACACAATCAATTCAATATATATTTTCACATAGTATTAGTGATGTAGAATCTCATCTTGTTGTGTGGAACTCTATTTTAGTGTGATTACACAATTTGTAACATAGATCCATCTTCTATAGTGTGGAGATCAAATTTCAAAACAACCAGTAACTCCCTTGGATGATTCTCCATCACTATTATTAAGAATAATTATCATGAATTTAATAATAATGTTTGATCAATAGAGAATATCACACAAGCATTGTCTTATTTAAATACCATTCTTTATAATCTATGAATTGTGGAAACATGGAAATCATATAAAATAAATTATCTTCTATAGAACAATTTTTCTTCATGAAAGATAAATTAATTTATGGTCTCCTAAAACCTCTAACATTTAAGATAAATTTATTTTCCAATTTAGTAGACTCATATTTCTCCTCACTCAAATAAATTGACTTACGCAGTCGTAATTATTTTATAATGTAAATGAATTTACTTATTAGAACAAAAAATATATTACACAATCTAAAATATATTAAGTTTATAATATAAATGAATATTATGAATTTTGACCTCCTTCTCTGGGAATTTATAAAATAATTATCTTATGGTTTAAATGAATTTAGTTACATAGGTCTCCATAAGGTAAAAGGACATTTTTTATGGATATAGCACAACACTTATAGAATTTTTTCAAATCAAATATAATCTTTTTAAATGTGATGTTGGCCATTCTAAACATTTTAAATAGTAGCTTCACAAAAAACTCTTTCCAATCTATTATAATTAGTGCTTCCTCATCTCCAACACATGTGATATCTCCATGAAGTTCAACACAAACAATCACCAAACTCAATCTGGTATTATTGAAAAATACAAAGTCATATAAAAGTTTTAGAACTATGATATGTATCAAAAACCCATTGAGATCCTTCAATCTATTCACATGTACTAGGGTAATTTTTTTGACTTGCATTCCAATCATCCATTAATGTGCATGTGTAAGGTGTGAGCATGAAAATTAGTAGGTCACCACCAATGATGTCCCGAATAATAACTAATATATATGTATAAATTTATGGAATGAAATGAAAGTAATAAACCACTATAATAATTCACCAATCATGATGTTGGGTGATCAAAAGTCACCCTAATAGTTGAGTCATACCAACTTCATCTAGTACTAGTATAGGGAAAGTATTCCCATGGTTTAATAACAGTAAGAGGGTTAGTGAGTTATCAATATATAAACAAGGAATATGTGAATGATGAATCACAATAATAATAATACAGGGTGAACAAGTCATCATTGTATAACTTAATATGACTGAATCACTCATCACTATAATAAAAAATAGAGTTAAATATTTATTACAATAATAATAAACATGGTAGAAAGATTTTTCACTAAATAACTAAACATGGGTGAATTAGTTATCTTCAAAATTAACATGAGGGTGAATGGTTTATCACCATTATAATAATAATGGTTATATAATTTATAACCAAATAACTAAACATGGGTGAATTATTTATCACCAAATAACCAAACATGGGATAAAATTTTATCACTGATATTTGTGAATGATTTTTCAATGAATAATTAAACATATGTGAATGATTTATCACTATAATAACACAATAATTAAAAACTTATCACCAAATAACCAAACATTGGTTAATGATTTATCACCCTAATAATATATAGGTGAATGCTTTATCTCTATATAAAAAAATAAGAGTGAATTATTTAACACCATATTAATAAAGAATAGGTAATTGAGTAATCACCACATAAAATAAGCATAATTGAAAATGGTATTACCAATGATAGACTAGGTGAATAAGATGAAACTAAATATATAACATCATAACATAGATCTTATTTTGATCACAAAAATATTAGGCTTTACCCCAATTCATCCCTCAGGTCTAATATCTCATCACAGCAACACAAGAATTAGGAAAATCATAATAACAAACATTGGTGTCAACCAACATGAATCCTAGCCCACGGCTATAACTAGTCATACATTGTGCATAATATATTGTGATGAGATTAACTTCTAGTACTCATCTAATATCACTAACAACATCAAAAAAAATACCTAAACTAATATACATTGTAAGGATTTACTATCCCAGGATCACAAAAACATTATGGAAACCACCTCTCATATGTTATGGTCTCCTTGGTCACAACACATAATCCCTATGTATCAATCAAAAAGTAGATATATCACATTGAAATCAAACATATACCCAAACCTTAGTAAATCACCACTCATAGTCACCCAAGACCATCATTGGTCTACATTATATCCCCTTCCCATTTCATTAGGCACCCCTCACTGGTGACCTAACCAAAATATTTCACCATTAACTCATCCCAGAACTCTATCCCTCAAGACAAATCAATAGTTGGGTGGTTATCCCACTTATCTACCCATATTAGATCTCTTTCCTATAATCATACAAGTCCACTCTCCATAATTCTCATTCAAGTACATTGGTAACTATAATTCCCTTGAATTTCAAGGTGAATTTTATTTAAATTTTTCTAAATCTTCTATATATTGATGTTTTTCGGTTGTTTGGGGTGTTGGTGGTCGCCTGGGGTTGAGAATTGGGAAGTAGGATATGGTTCGAGGATAAAATTATATTGTAAGGTATCATAGAACATCACTATAGGATTTTTCATGGTGTAACCCTACATATGATTAAAATTTATAGATTTTGGGGGATTATGGTGCAATGTTTTTGGTTGATGCACAATTTGGTCCTACATAAGATTAAAATTTTATCGTTAGGATGGATCACGTCATAACCTAGGTAACTACACTATAAAGAAACCATGGTTTCGACCATTGTATTTCAAGACCTAGGGTTGTTCCACAATTGTGGGATATAGGATTATCAATCCCTATGTTAAGTGGGGGTCTATGACAAGAAATCTAGTGGTTCATGCCATAGTGTGACCTTATGATGGTGAGTTTCATTATGACCATCATAATCATGTTGTAACCTATCTATAAGGATTTTTTAAGGGTGTATAAGGAATTTAACCTTTATAATCTTTTCCCCATATTCTATTTCTCCGCAACCTCCACTCAGACATGGCTTAGTTTTTGAGTTCCCTCTAGGGTTTTAAAGCTCCTCCAAGATCTCCTCTTCCCCGCTTGAAGTTTCATTTGTTGGATTTGATACCATTTAGTAAGGATAACTGTATATATTTTCTATTTGTTCCATTTTCTCTATATTTAATGGTTTTCTATATAAAATCCATAATTATAAGGGTTTAGGTATAAATTAGGGATTTGGTGGATCGGTCTCAGATCTAATTCCATGCCTTGGGGAGTGAACTCTCTTAAGCTTGAGGTAATAATTATTTACTATGTTAAAACATTTATATGTAGGTTTATGTACTTTCATGCATGTGGATTCATATGTAGTACTGAACTGGTTTTTTTAGTAAAAGAGTAATTGGGTGGGTATGAATTGATATGGTTGACCCCTTGAAGGGTAGTTATGGAAAAAATAAGTTTGTTATAGTGAAACTTATAAATTAATTATAGATTATGGTAAGGTTATCTATTTAGGTAAACTAGACTTGTTGTGAGCTGTTCAGGCTTGACTGAGCTTTGGGTGACCTTTTGGATTGGTATAAAGATATGGGTTATGGTTTCCTTGAAATGTGATGGTATTGTGGAAATAAACATACTTAGTGTGAATAACATAGTTGGGTTGGATTATGAGTACCCTATGAATTATCCTTATGGTTACCTTATGTTTGTGAGGTACTGTTGGGACAAGTGGGTGATTTTAGGGATTTTATGACTACTTAATTGATCTTTGGAAAGCTATATGATTTACTAATACATATGGTAGTGGGACCATGTACTGAGTGAGTGGATGGTAGATTGTGAAGTGATGTAATAGAATTAGAGGTATTGAGGATTCACTAAGTGAGAGGGTTTTGACCAAGATGATGATAATGATATATAACCTGATGTGTGTCCTCCACTAAGTCAGAGGGTGTGGTCTATGAAATTTTATTGAACTTGATGTATAGCCTCCATAAGTGAGAGGGTTTGGTTTAGGACCTGATATAAGACAAAATTTTGGATGATTTTGGACCATTCCTTCTGTTAGAAGGTATCAGTCATGTTTTGGGATATGTTTAAGCATGATATGACTCTTCTTTCTAGAATATATCTGAAGTAGGTACGGTCATGAATTCATAACGGCCTAACTAGTGCATGATGACCCTGTAGAGATGTATAATTGGTGGTTTATTATTTTCACCTATGAATACACTCACATATATTTATTTCACTTATTAAATGGATGTTTTTGTGGTCTTCTATTGGGTTTATTACTCACACCCTACATGGGTACCCCATCACGAATATAGACTTTGTTATTAAGTATCCAACTAAGGGATAGGGAATGAAGATGAGTTGTTCAGTCTATGGAGACAGTCTAAGATAGATGTGATTTCATGATACACTCTAGGTTATTTTAATATTGTTCCTATAATATTATTATTTTTCTTTTTCTTAGTGTATGTAATGATCCACCACATGTGGGGATCCTTTTGATTCAAATGTATGTTTGAAATCATACAACTTGTTATTACATGGATTTTATTTTTATTTTTGGAATATATCTATTTTTTGTTTCATTATTTATTATTAATACTTATGCTATATATATATATATATTATTGACAGTTATCTGATATTTAGGGAATAGTCACTCCACTTCATGATTTAAGCCCTCACTACTAGTCAACAGCCACTTTCATACAGGGAGGTGTGCATCAGGTCAGGTGTTTCTCTATCTTATACTTTGTGATCCAAGACAAAGAATTATAGTTTACATTCATTAATAACCCATATCCCATAAGTTCATCTTAATAACCACTCACTAAAATAATCCCTAGACATCACTTATTGGAAAATTCATACCCTATCACTATAGATATGCCAAGGTCCTTAGATCCCATGCTCAAAGTTATACACCCTCTTTTGTTCCAAATTTACTCTAATGAACACTTTCTCACATGGAAAATGGTACTAGATAGTTTTATAATTAAGTAACAACCCTCATAAGACCTGTTAAAAGCCTAATGGGCCTCAATAGCCTCATCTCACATACATAACCCACCTCAATCCCACTTTAACACATTATCACTCAGTTACCCCAACTATAATATCAAATAATATATGAAAACATGTATAAAATGGTAAAATTAAGGACCTATCACCTAAATATATAGTTACCCCCTTTTACAAGCTTGTTCTATAATCTACCAAGACAATATTTATTTATCTAAAAGATCTTTAATCATTATCTTAATCAAGTATCCACTTAAATTAATTATAAACTATTTATAATTAACTTCATTATTTAATTTAAATTTAATTTAAATTTTAATAGGCCTATAAAACTCACTGAGATGCATCCCCTTGCCAAAAATCTCTTACAACCATTGGAAGAAGTCTCTTAGGAAACCTTCAATCCCTTTCTGATCAAAATACCTTAACATAATACCAAATATATCACCAATTTAATCTATTTCTATCAAAATACTTTTTTTGAAAACTTACCTCAATCAAAATATAAATAAAACCCATTTTTTATCCTAAATCCATCTCTTTTAGCCACAATTAACAAAAAAACCCATCATGGAAAATTGATTTTACCATGCTCTAGTGAAATTTCATCTTAAACCCAAGATAAAATAATAAAAAGCAAGTAGTGGGATGGAAGATATGAGAAGAGTGGATAGGTGAAGGATTTAAACTCAAATGGTGAATGAAATCCATCCTAAATCACCCTCATACATGGTGGAAGAAGTGGTAGACAAGGAGGAATAGATGAACTAGCCTCCCCTAGATCAAATGAACTCCCACAAAAAATCATGATGGGGGGTTAAAAAAACTCCAAAAATTTTATTTTTTCCCATTATAAAAAATTAGAACTAGGCTACTGAATACAAAGTAGTCCTCCACTTTCTAAATTGAACCTTTTCTAGTGGTGCAGCGCCACTGACCTCCTCACCAAGTACCTGTTAGAAAATTAATAGGGTACCTGATTTCACCTGTAACCACCCAACTTTAACTTTTTAATAAACTAAACACTTAAAAAATCCATTTGATCTTCAATACTCAAATTCGCACCTATGAAACTTACATGTTATCATTTAAAGTGTTTCTATAAGGTCCATTTACTAATAAAGATCTAAAATTTTAAATTCATCTTGACACTAATTCTATAATAATTCAGTTGATCTTTGATCCAACCAACCCTCAATGACATGTGTTGTTAAAATGGTTCCAAATAGAAGGGTATAATATGAAATTTAAATATATTTAGGTATAATTATTTTTGTTGTATTTAATTTATTTTTTCATCAATGGGAGGAGTTATTAGGACTATGTAATGTTAATATTATGTTTGAAAAGGGAAAGAGTATTTTACTATAATAATACAAATGGAAAACCATTGTTATAGGCAGATAGACTAGGAGTGGAATCTTTTTTGGGAGTATCATATGATGTTTTATCTTTAAAAATAAAATAATGGAGGATCATGTTATATACATCTATAATAAATCATGTGGTCTAGGTAGGAAATTGTGCATAAAATTAACATCGACATGATAACCACATGGGAAATCTATTTTATGTAATTTTTTTGGGTCATTGTTGGAGAAGGTGTCATGTGTGTTGTTAATATTATATGTTTAGAATACATGAGTAATTTACTAGAAGAATACATGAAGTTTAATATCAGTATATGTGGATGTACTAGAAATCGAATATTTATTTAGGAATTTGAAACCTTCTCATGTTTTGTTCAACTACTGAAATGAGGAACCATAGGAGTTCCTTATTTTTGTCAAATTAGTGGTACAAGAACATAATTGAAGGTAGTTTTTTGGATTTTGTGATCCAAATAATTTAGTATGGAGATGGATTATTTAAATGGGTGTAAATGTAGTCCTTATACTAGAATTTTCGAATAGAAGTTATTGTTTCCATGTTGGTAAATCTTATTAATGATATGAAAAATTATTCTCCACTTTGATGTATAAAAAAGGGATGGAATGTAAAATAATTCAAATAAATGTGATAGTAACTTTCACTATTCACTGAAAGTTAGTGGTTGTAGATATATTTTATATATAAGATTAATAATCACCAAGCTCTCCAAATAGACCTCCACAAAGATTAAAATCTGATGCAACTAGTTTACTAGTTGTTGATTATTATAACGTATGGGTGAAAAAACATTCACCCATGTTAGTCAGTTGGAGTGAGATTACTTTTAATTTATAATTATCTTAATTAATAATTCAAAGATTTTTAATCCCTATAACTTAAAAATAAATTGATTTATATAGTGTTTATCTCATTGATATAATACATAATGTCTAACCATGTAAATCTAGTGATTATTTATTTACTTTTTCCCACTTTTTTTAATTTTTGAGATTTTGGTGAGTGTGTGTGAGGATGCACTCATTGTAGTGATTTAGGGTGCGGTGAACATCCTATGTTTTTGGTATATTGATATTGAGAGAATCCTTCTGATTTGGAAATTTTGAATGTCTTTTTACATGTTTTCTTATAATTGTGTCTTTCAATAGTTTGGTGGTGGAGGGTTCCCAACAAGTGGTTTCAAGGAATTTTTTAGGTGGATTGACACTATTTACATCAAGCTTAAGTAACATTAATATATCCTTCCTTGGAGATTTTAAAATATTGTGTGAGGTTACTGGTATCAGAATCATCAAAATTAGAAAAAGATAATTCCCTGATAAATTAGTTCCTGAGGACAAATTTTGGCTTCTTAAGAATGAAAATCTAAGATTATCTCATTCAAAATGTACTAGAAGATCCATTGGATAGACTCATACTAGAGATTATTGGGAAAGAAAAATGGGAATGACTATATAGTAAGGAACTTAGTTAGATCATAATTTTTTATCTCATAATGTATCCTTCTACTTATAAGAGTTGAATATCATAGTATAGTTAATTAAATCTCTTACAGAGATGTATGAAAATAATACAGCATTGAACAAGGTTTTCATAATGCATAGGTTGTTTTGAATGATATTTTTCGAAGTAAAAATAGTGGTATATCTAGTGAAAAACTCAAAATGACTCAAATTCTACTCAAATAAGTGAAATTCATGTTCACATAAGATGTACAAGCACTGTTTTTATTATCTTTACTTCTATAAAGTTTCAATGTGATTGTAACAGCTATGAGAAATTCTTTTGAAAAGTAAAACCTAGTTTTTGAGGATGTCAAAGATATCATCTTAAATGAGGAAATAATATAGATATAATTCCAATAACCCACTGGAAAATGGTTGAATGTGGAAGGTAGAGTATTTTTACCTCATTTTAAGGGCTAGGTAATATAAAAAGTTAAGTCTAGGGTTAGGAGTCAAGGTTAATCGACTATAACCATCCCCATATTTTGAAATTGTAAGAAAATAGGGAATATAAAGAATTATTTCAATGGTTTAAAGGTGAATTAAAGAAGGGGAGATTCCATAAGTTCAAGTTCCATAATTTTTATAGTATATAGAGGTTTTGGTTTACTACTGAGTGTAAATGTTCTGGTGGAATCATGGATTCCAGTGGATCCTTTCATTCCATGGGAGAGAAAGGATATACGGTGAACTATATATCCATAATTTTTAGTAAGGTGAACTTAGTTGATGATGAGACACTAAATATTATGGGCAAGGGGTGTTAGAGTCCATATGAAGAATAGAATCTTTTGGGTGTTGAAGATGGTTCATCACATACTAGGTTTGTGGAAAATTTTAATTTTCATTAAGTAACTAGAAAAGGACATATATAAAACAAGCTTAATGAATTGAGTTTAGAAAATAAATCATGGATACAGGATCATTAAAAAATGAGTAACGGATTCCAAATTGTATTTTAATGTAAATCAAAAGATATCAACATTTTCTAAAGAGTCAACTTCTAAATGCTTGGAGTTGTCGCACTACCATTTTGGGCATCTTAGTGAGAAACCCATGAATGTTCTAGAGGAAAGAGAAATGAATAATTTGGATCACATAGACTTCAAAATTTTTGATTGTTTCATAATTTGGAAAAAAATGATTATTTTGTTCAATTTAAATTGAAGTACACTAAAATCCTAGAATTTTTCACTAGTTTACATGGGTGTTTGGGGGCCTCCCCAGTCCAATCTCATGGTAGATCACAATACTTTGTGACATTTATTAATGAATCCATGTGTAACATCATATGTAATGTTTCAATAAATAATTTTCATGTATTATTAATATTCATCATTTATATTTTATATATTTATATTCATTATAATAATATTAGGTAATTTTTTAATCAAAACAAAAAGGCTTTATTTCAAATAAAATTAAGATTTCATGCATTATATAGTTTTATTTAAAAGATTTATTTCCAAATAATATAATTTTAATTTGAAAAAATGAATTAAATTTTTTAATTCATCATAGAAAAATTATCATAGTATTAATTTTTGGTAATTTTCTAAAAAAATATTTTTTAAAGAATAGTGGAAAATATTGATTTTTAATGAAAGTTTTCCTTTATTTTCAAGTATTTAAAAAGTAAAACTCTATTATGTATTGGTTTAAAATTTTTATTA
Source organism: Viscum album (assembly GCA_963277665.1). Classification (NCBI taxonomy): domain Eukaryota; kingdom Viridiplantae; phylum Streptophyta; class Magnoliopsida; order Santalales; family Viscaceae; genus Viscum; species Viscum album. Next base: position 1,426,090,698 of record OY728151.1, read on the forward strand.
GTTATTTTTTATTAAAAATAATCTAGTAAATTTCATTATAATAAACATTATACTTGAATTTTGTGTAAAAACATTTTTTTACTTATAAAAGCATTTTTCTAGAAAAATACATTTCATTGAATTTTGTGGGTTTAATTTTAAATTAAATTCTTCTAATTATATGGATTGAATTTGATAAAATGGATTCAGTATTTTTAATATGAATAATTAATATAATTTAATTCGGTTAAATTAATTTTTTGCCATAATGAATAGTAAAAATAGTAAAATCAGTTTCCACGGTTAAAGTTAAAACTGGTTTATCAGAGGTTAAACTAAAGAGATTAGGGTTTGAATTACCGAAACACTTAAATTTATCATATTTTATGTGGTTTTTTCAAAAAAAATATCAATTAAATAAGTTAAATATTTTATTTTAAAACTTTATTTTTAAACTGGGAACACAAAATTTACTTTTCAGAAGATAAGTTATATTATATTCAAATTAAAAACTATTTTAAGGTATTATAATTTAATGGAATGGTTTTAAGATTGAATTTTATTTTTGATAGATCAAAAAGTATAAAAACCTTATTTTTTTATTATTTTACTAAATTAATTAGTGGCACATGATCCTCAGCTCGATTGGTGAGGACTCTTCAAGTGCATCCACAAGAACTAGGATCAAATATGAGAGGAGGAATATTTATGGGATATTGTAGAAGTACTGTAGTATGCATTTTATTGGTACTATAGTAGTTACCATAGAATTATTGTTGCAGGTATTGTTCGGTACTATAGAAGATAGAACTATTCATCTGTTTTAACCTTCAGGCCACTGGTTTGGTCCTCAAGTCCTTCAAGGCCTTTAGGCTACCCAGGATTTCAGGTCAATAAGGATTTCAGGCCACATCAAGGCCTTCCCGACACCTCAAGGCCTTCGGTCCACCTCAAGGCCTTTGGGCCACATGTTTTGTAGAAGTACTAGAAAGAATCTATACGGAGAAGGCTCCATATGAGGATTTAGAGCAGGCGCATTCACCATAGCAGAGCTAATGGGTTTGGAAGAATGAGTGTGTATAGTTATTTCCATCAATACCAGGACTGTGCATCTCTACAAAGGACAGCAATCTGAACATCCATGTGAAGGTGCAGAGCTGAAATCACTATGCAGACACTAGGGAGGGGAAGTTCCAAGTAGTTATAGTCTTGGATGAATTCCTTTAAGACCTTTGGGTCATGTAATGCCACGATGCCTATGCACCATTTAAGGGTTAACCCTCAACCCTTAAAAGGTAAATTATCATAAATGAATAAAAATATATGGATTTTGGGTCATTCGGTCCAAATGAATTAGTGGAATCGAATTTATTAATTTATTTCAAGGTAAAATTATGTTTGCGCTTAAATTCGGTATTTTCTTAAAAATAATTTTCATGGGTATTGTGTTATTATATTAAAATTAATTTCATAATTATTTTAAATTTTAATCTAATAAAATGGATTAAAAATTTGGAATCATAATGTCAAAATTTGGTTATAATACCCAATTTTTTTTTCATAGGATTAATTTATCATGGTTGAAATTTAAGTTATCCCAGTTATGATTAAAATTAGTTTAAAGTGTTTTAACTTTGAGATAAGGAATATAATGCATCCAAAACACTTCTAAATGAGATTGTTTGAGTTTATTTAGACCCTATAAAACATTAGATTATAATTTTGGGTTCCTTGGTCCCACTTTAATTGATTTTGATATATATATATATATATTAAATCGTTTATTTAATTCCAAATTTGTCTTTCCTCACTTATAAAAGGTAACCACCTCTCCTCTATTACTCGCACATTTTGAAAACTCTATCTTGAAAAATATATACCAAAATTACTTCCTAAAATCCCTATTTCATATGGGACCTATTTTTTTCAAAAAAAACCAACCTAGTAAGGCTTTATGTATAAACCTAAAGGGGTCTTCAGAAGAAGAGGTATAGTTCTTAACCATGCGTTTTTGTTTTATTTATTTTTCCACCACATTAAAATCTTCTCCATACATTTTGAAGTAAAATAAATAAATATCTTCCATATACTGATATTTTATTATGTTAATTTCATAACCTATATTCATCTCCTCTTCCATCAATTGGAAAATGAAACCACCGTTCGTACGTATAGTGGACTACCACCTCGTGAACCGATGTAATTCATTTTCCATTACCCTTGTAATGGGTGGTTATAATGATGGATTTAATGTATATATATGATATTCATAAAATAATTATAATTATTTAAATATAATATATCATCTACTATCTTAACTTTCTATCCATTGAAAAATGATAACATCATTCATGTGTACTTGTAGATTGCCAGCTCCACGAAGCAATGTGATTTGATTTTCATGATCAAATCACATGGATGATATATATAAGTATATTTAAATAAATAATTTAGTATTTATGATATAATAATATATATAAATATAAAATAATACTTACCATATTTCCATCATGTTTTATGAAAAATGAAAACGTTTTTCAATCATACGTACGACCTACCATCACCAATATTGTAACATAATTCAATTTTAACCATATTTCATGGTTGGTTTTAAAAATATAATTTTTATATATAAAAATTTAATTATTTCATGATTATTATTATAGATATTAAAGAATAATTACCATTTTGACCATATTCAACCTATCAAAGTTATTTTTCACATATGAGACTAATATCATCAAAACATTTGACATGAACATAATTTGTTAATTAATTATAAATAACATGGTAATAAATAAAAAAAATGAATAATAAACTTGAAAAGGGTTTTTAATTAAGTAAATAATTAACATAATTTTATTATTTATGTAGATAAATAATGTACCTGATGAGTCATACTCAAGATAAGGAACACTTTACTTTAAAAACCTCATTTTAAATGTTTTAATGAATTTTTTTCTAAACCCTTTTTTCATGTAAATATTATTAAAATTACATTATGGATGTATTTATATTGATATAAATGAATTATAAAGGATATTTTACGTCACTTTTTGCTTTATTTTTAAAGTTTTCAAAAGATATATTTTTATGTATTTTATATAGAATATTTTTAAAAAAATGAAAAAGGAATATTTTATTTTAACATATCCTACATCAATGGTTTTTCCTTACACCATAATTGGTATTTTATATTTTTATTCCATTAAAAGATTCTATGTTTTATTCAAAAAATCTAAATCCATTTATTTTTATTATTTTCAAAATTGTTTTAAATGGAATGGATATTTTGATATCCAAAAATGTTTTTCTTATAAGAGTAAGGAATATTTATATAAGTATGGTGATAGAAATTCAATCTTTCATGTGTTATGATTATGTTACGGTTCTTGGAAATTTTTTATGATGATGGGTTATCCTGATATAGCTCATGATTAGGGGTTTGAATGATATAGCTCATGATGACAGGTCAGCCCGATATAGTTCTCTAATGGATTAGGTAAAGGGATAGAGTTTACTGGTTATGTTTCTCCTAAGAGATTATAATAATTTACCATCTAGGTTATTCTATTTGTAATAGTGAATATAAGATTGGTATGGAAATTATTTCCAAGTTTACATAGACGATTTATCTATGTTTTCTATGGGTTAATATTAAAATCTAATGATTTAATAAAGTAAGAAAGTGAGCATATGTTTAAAGGAAAGTATATTCTACTTCTTAAGGGGGGAATGTATAACTCCTTGAAACGATTTTCATGAGTTTTTTATGATTGAAAAGAAACCTTTATGAGTTTTATTTTTTTCTTTAAGATTTCTTATGAATTTTTTTATTAATATCCTTGGATATAGAAGCTGATTTCTTAGGTAATAAAATTTTAATATGTATTCATGGACTAACGGGTTTATTTATTTATTTTTATATATACCTTACTGATATTTTTGTTCTAATATCGCATTTTAAAATGTTTTTTATAGGGTTTTAAGGATGATTAGTGTAATATCATGACCTTTTATAAAGATTTATCAACATAAATTTCAAGTATAATTTGATCCTTATTTTGGTATGTCTTGGTTGGGATTTACTTTTTGTATGTTTTGGGAGAAATTATAGAATTTTGGAAGAAAAGGGGGCAATGCATGGTTGGTGCATAGTTTTCCCAAACCATGTGACTACCCCCCGAAAAACCATGAAATCCTAAATAGAGGGGAATTTGATATTTTCGACATGATTTTTCAAACTGTGTGGCCTCTTAGTAGAAACTGTCCACCCCTAATATAAGGGACATGGTTAGTGTGCACGGTTTAAAAAATTGTGCACCCCATCCCAGAAAACCATGAACATGGTTTTTATTTACCTAAAAATTTAAATTAAAATTCTCAAACCCCATGTATTTTACCCTTTCTAGAATTAATAGGTTATCCTTCACTTTTAGTGGTCTTGAAGAGGATTCTAAGGAACCTCGAACTCTATTATTAAAAAAAATAAAGATCTTATTGATGGATCTTCACCTCTTTCAGTATGTAATCTCTTCCTAATTGGTTTCCTATATATCTCCCATCTTTATCTAATATTTTGAAAGTATTTTTCCATCCATTAGTGATGGATTAGATTTAGGAATTGTTGGATCTTAATATGTTTGATCTTAGATCTAGGTTTTGATTCTAAATCTCTTCTGTCATTGTGAAATTGATCGTTCTGCATAAGTTTGGGGATTTCTAGTTTAATGAACGTCCCTCAATAATCTTGAGGTAGGTTTTGTGTTATCAATTCTCATATTATTTATTGTAATTACTTGTATGTAATTGTAAAATTTTAGTTTCCATATTTGGATATTTCATCTTCAATTGGATTAATTAACTAGCTAATTAATTGATGGAATTGAGGTATTAATGTGATTATTCAACTGGTGAATAACATGATTATGAAATTTATGTATATTACGATATTTAATTTGATTCATTAATGGGTTATGAGTTTTATATCAACCCATGGGGTGTGCTGATATAATGGAAATTTTGATAGTTGAATTTATGAAATCATTTGAATGTTGAATTATGAATTTTATTGATGAATGAAATTATGAAATTGGTAGACACCCTTAGGGTGAGCCGAAATAATTGAAATTATGAATTTTTATCTACAATTTATTAATTAATTTTTGGAAATATGGAACCATGTAAAGGCATAATTGTGAATGAGTTGTGGGGAAGGGACTGCTGATCTAAGGATAGTTCATACTTCGACATGGTCTAAAGCTGGTATTGATGGTATGGGTGTCCACATGAACCCAAGAATTTATATGGTTAATTAAAGAATAATTAAATATGAAAACTATTTTTTTTGTATTGTACTTTATTCTTTATAAAACTGTATATACTGTTACAGACTGGATATTGTTTTAGATTCCATTGGTGGTGGCTTACTAAGTTTTACTCACACCCTACTCAGGCTTCTTGATCAGTACCCAAAAATACTTCATGATTATAGGATAATATAAGGGTAATATCCCTATGTTAGATAGGTGAGTTGGGATAGAGCATGGATAAGGGAACCATACATGATGTTGGGACCTTCTTGGGAGTTTTCAGTGTCTTTATTTTGGGTTTTTCATTTAAAACTTGACACATATTTGGCATGAAATATCTACTTCTTTAGTTTGTATAATGTTTTTCTGTTTGGTTTATCATGTGATACTGGTATGTATTTTGGTTATGGTATTATTTTAATAATTGGTTGTTATCATTTGGCTATTGTTTTTTTTTTGTAATTATTTGATGAAGAGGGTATAGTGTCCCCATGATATATATATATATATATATATATATATATATATATATATATATTATTCCCTCACTTCTAGTTAGTATCCTCTGGTGTATGGGGAAGCACGCTTGAGGTCATGTGACCAACTGGCTCAAGGGAACTGGAGTGTGGCACCCAGGTCGGTACATCACAAATTGGTATCAAAGGATTTTTATTTTCTTTTATTTTTCCTTAATATTTAAGAAAGATAGGTAGGAGAATATGATTATTTTTTCCTTGGTAATAATCATTTCCATAGAATTATCTAACCCATGTATGGGGATAAAACCAAATTCCCAGGGTGGGATTGCTATTGTTGATGTTTTTTGTTACATTTAATGTTATTTCACCTCGAGTGATGTACTAGTTATGTGATGTTATTGCTTTTTGAGATTTTATTTATAGCCTTGTATGGCATTAATGTTGAGAATACATGCATCATTCTAGTCACTCATGCCTTATTGAGACATGCATCATTTTAGGAATGCATGGAAAACCAGGTTTTGGTGTGAGTTGTTGAAATGAAATTTCTTTTCTTTCTTGTGTAATTTAAATGAAATTGTTCCTAAAATAAAATTGGTAATTGAAATGATGCTAAATGTGGAAATTTGAAATGGATAAATGGGTTTCTAATGAGAAACTTGAATTTTGAAAAAAAAATTACCTCATGTAAACCATGACCTAGATGATGGATGGTTGAGGTTAGTTATAGTGCGTTGGTTTTGACCGTGTGATGGGATAAGGGTGATGACCTGTTATGGATTTATGTTTATCCATTTAAATTTTATAATTTTATATTTTCTTTCCTAAGACATGTGTTTGTAATTTTAGAGATATTCCTCTGTGATGAAACTTATTGATAGGAAGAAAGGAGGACATGACTAGAAATGTGCCTCCAGTAGTAGAACATGGGGCTATGATAGTTCCAAGTGAGGAATCCAGAGATAAATTCCTTGAGAAATTTTCTCGATTTATATAGTTTATAGAAATAGAACCAAATTGTGTTTTTTAGAGTATGTCCAATTTAACACAAGATCTCAAGTTGTAGTAGCCTTCATTATTTACCAAAGTGGGTGGACCTAAGGAAGCTTAGTTCTGGAATGATTCTATCCAGATGATTCTTGAACACTTGGAGAACCCTACTGATAAGATAGTAAAATTTGATTATTATATATTATATGGTCAATTGAAGAATTGTTGGGACATATAGAATTAGAATGGATAGCTGAAAAATATAGAGTTAAAGGACATTCAATGGAAGTTCCTGAAAAAAATTTACCCTGAAACACTTAGGCTGGAGAGGGTAGAAGAGTTCATGAGGTTGACCAAGGGGAGTATTTCTATGATTTACTATGTTAGAAAATTTACTAATTTAAATTTTTGTATCCTGAAGTGGGTATTGGATGAGTTGAAAATGAAAAATGGTTTCAACATGGAATTAAATGTGATCTCAAGCCATGGGTAAATATCTTTATACTAAAAGATTTTATTGAGGTGGTGAATCAAACTATCATTTTTATGGGTAAATTCATAGAGGATTATATTGGAGGATAGGTGGTTTCTACTAAATTAATAAGAGGTACATATTTCTAGATTAGGAATCATTACTTTCAAAATTTTAACCAGGTAGATAGCAGGCATAGTTTCCAAGGAGATGGATCAGTTACTCAGAGTTGTGTCTAGATATACTACCACGAGTGTCGTAGTTTGGGACATTTTCATATCCAATGTTCATGACCACCAGTTCAATGTAGATATTTTGGTATTTTGGGTCACTTTTAGATGAATTTTAGAAACCCAGGACCTATGGGTAATCATAGGGGGGAATAGACTGAATCAGAGTGCTGGAAGAGGGTCTTCTACCCAATATCATTATGGCAGCTGGAGATTTTTTGGTCATGGAGGTAAAAGTGGTAGATGTGGTACTATGGATAAATAGAACCCATATCAATAGTGTGGTTCATCTTAGAGAACTAATACTATAGAATATGTAAGAGGGTAAGGATATTTGCAAGCATTTCATCCTTCACTTATAGATAGTGAGGCTAGACCATCAACAGTCATAGGTGTTATTCTTATAGATTATATACTTGCTAATTCACAATTTGATAATGGTTCCTCTCATTAATTTATATATACACAACTTCTGAATGGTTTTACAATGGTGGTGGATTTTTTCAGTAGAGTTATGAATATTGACACACCTTTGGGAGTATGGCTGAGAGACATATGCTTATGTAAGGGGTGTTCTCTCAAGCTTGGGGAGTATCATTTCGGATGGGATCTTTATATACATGACATGTTATATTTTGAATTGATATTGGGTATTTATTGTTTAGTATAATACTAATCCCATAAAGATTATTATCATAGGATAGTAACCTTTAGGTCTCCTAAGGGTGAAAATTTTGTTCATTATTGAGAGTGGGATATCCAAAAAGGCTGTGCAGGGCCAATTCATCATCAACTAGAGGATCTCACCGTCTTGGTTGCAAGTCTATTTTTGTATGATGGGGGTGTGAAACATGATTTATTTCTACCTATAGTGGACTAGTTATAGGGCATGTTTCTATAGGACTTATCAAGGATACCACCTGAGAGTGAGGAGGAGTTTACTCTTGATTTTATCACTAGGGATGAACCAATTTCTATTCCACCTTATAGAATGGAAAAAACAGAGCTTCGGGAACTTAAGAATCAACTTGAAGAGTTCATGGATAAGGGATTCATCCATTAGAGTACATCACCTTGGGGTTATCTAGTCTTGTTTTCTAAAAAGGATTATGGGACCTTGTGCTAATAGGTTGATTACTGGATGTTAAAATGGATTAAAGTGAATAACTGATATCCAATTTTTCATATCAATGATATATTTGACCAGTTCATAGGATCTTTTTTGTTCTCCAAGATTGACTTGAGATCAGGATATCATTAGTTGAGAGTTTGATATTCTGATATAATGTGGACTGCTTTCAAAAGTGGTTATAGACTATATGGGTTCATTGTGATGTCTTTCAATCTAACAAGCACTCCATCAGCACTTATGTCCTTGATGAACCAAATATTTTACTCATACCTAGATTAGTTTGTGGTTTTTTTGTGTATGACATATTGGGGTACTCCAATACTCATGAAGATCATTCCCAACATCTTGACATTGTTTTGAATACATTGAGAGAGAATCGGCTATATGCCAAGATATATAAGTGTTAATTTTGGATAGAACAGTTACATTTTTTAGGTTACATCATCTTAGAGGAAGGTGTTCCAGTGGACCTAGAGAAGGTGCAGCAAATTTTTTCTTGGGAGCATCCCAAAAAAATTGATATTTATAACTTTCTAGGATTAACAGTCTATTATCGGAGGTTCATCCAATAATTTTCCCACATGGAAGAACCACTTTAAGGATTGAAAAATAAGGGAGTTAACTTTTATTAGCCTAGATAATGTGAGAAGTATATCTAGGAGTTGAATAACTGTTTTACTAATACTCTGATCATGATCCTACCTAAGCCAGGGGAGGATTATACAGTGTTTTATAACACATCTAGGATAATACTTTGAGAAGTTTTGATGCAAAGGGATCAACTTGTGGTGTATGGGTCATGGTAGTTTAGGCCACATGAATGTAATTACCCTATGTATTATCTTGATTAAGCTATAGTGGTTTATTACTTGATGTGTTAGCAAAATTGTATGTTGGGTGAAATGTTTATTATGTGAACAGATCATAAGAGCTTAAAGTATATCTTTTTTCAAATAGACTTGACTCTCAGACATCAGAGATGGGTTGAGTATATGTAGTCATTTTATTTTGATATCGCATATACAACAATAAAGTGAAACATTTTTTTTTATGATCTAAGTAATAATATGAAATCTTGGGAAGTTAAGGAGTCTAGTGCTAAATGGAAGATGATAACTTTGTTGTAAAAGATGCATGTTGTGGTTTGGGAGGGCTAGGATAAGATAACCCTCATATTAGTATTACTAGAATCCACACTTTTTAGTAGGATTTGAGAAAGGCAGTATGAGTATCCAAAGTGTTTAGACTTGAGGGAGATACATTAAGGTTGGGTGACACCTTCATGTTAGACCATAGATGAAGAGGAGATCATCTATGACAAGAATTATTTTTTTGTTCCCATGTGTATATAGGAAGGGATAATTTATGAATTTCATGGCTCTAAGTGGGAAGTGTATCTAGATTTTACTAAAATGTATTGTGACCATAGTATTGTTGGCCAGGAATAAAAAAGTGGATTGTCGGGTTCATGACAAAATGTTATACCTATAAACATGTAAAGGTCAAGCATCAACAACCCAATGGTTTACTATAACCATTTCCCATTCTGAAATGGAAGTGAAATGACGTTTCCATACACTTTTTATTGGCCATCCTAAGGATACCTTAGAATAAGGACTCTATTTAGGAAGTTTTGGACCTACGGATGAAAGTATCTTATTTCTTTCATATGATGGATACCTTCTTAGTGGATCCGTTTAGAGACTAGTACATTCAAGAGATATTCCATATGCATGGGGTTTTGTGGAGTATAGTTTTAGACTATGACTCATGATTCACCTCATTCTTCTGATAAAGATTGTATAAGGCACTTTTTATATAGGTATTTCTGAGTATGTATTTCCACCCACATATAGATGGTAAATCGGAACATATGATATAATTTTTGGAGGATATGATATATTCATATATCCTAGACTTTTGTGGGTCTTGGAGGAAACACTTAGCACTTGTGGAGTTCACCTATAACAATAGCTATTAGGTAACTATTCAGATGAAACCATATTAGGCTCTTTATGATAGGCCATGTAGTTCACCTCTATGTTGGATGGAGGCTGGTGAGTCAGAGCTTTTGGGGGTGAATCTTGTGCAGGATGCATTGGTGTAGGTTTAGTTGATTCAGTAAATGCATGGATATTGCTTAGAGTATACATAAGTCGTATAGTGACAGACATCGATTACCCCATGAGTTTGCATTGGGTGATCATGTATTCCTTTGGGTGTCACCTAGATTGGTTTAATATATTATTCAGAGATAGTAAAAGTTGGAACCTAGGTTTATCAGACCTTTTTATATTAGAGAGAAAATTGGGTCGGTGGCACACTGATTGGCTCTTCCATAGATGTGTAATGTTATTGATGACATTTTTATCTATCAAAGCTTCAGTGATATCACCCAAAACCTTATCGTGTGATTGATGTTGATGATGTTGATCTTGACACCAATACGTCATGAGAGTAGGATCTGATATATGTTATGGATCAAAGTGAGAAAGTGTTGCAGGGAAAGACTGTGTTGATAGTTCAAGTATTTTGGAAACCTCTCCTTGCTCAGGAGGAAACTTGGTAAAGAGAAGCAGATATGCGGGATCATTAGACCAATCTTTTTACCATATAATCTTAAAGATTCTTGGGAGTACAAGTCTAGGATGATCTATTATAAGGTGTGAGATTATAAGATCATGACCTTTTCAAGATATTTCTCGATCTCATTTACAACTACTCTTTTACCCTTGTTTTGGTATATCTTGGTTGTGTTTTACTTTGGGGATGTTTCAGGAAAAATTGGAGATTTTTGGAAGAAAAAGGGGCAGTGCATGGTTAGCAAATAGTTTTACCAAATCGTGTACCTAACCCCAGTAAACTATGTAATCCCATGTAGAGTGTAATTTCTTGGTTGAAACACAATTTGTTAAACTATTCACCCTCTTGGTAGAAACAATACACCCCTAACATGAGAAACATGATTAGGTAACAATTTTTTACAAACCGTGTGCCCCATCCCAGGTAACCATGAGCACGGGTTTTTTTCCCTAAAAATTTTAATTAAAATTTTTGAACCCCCCAGTTTTCACCCCAATATTAAATTTCTTGACCTAAGAGGTTATCCTTTATTTTTTGAGGTCCCGTAGAGGATTCCAATGCTCCTAATATTATGTTCTTAAGGAATGAACGATCTTATTGACATATCTAAACCTCTTCCAATGTATAATCTCTTCCTAGTTGGATTACTCCCACTCTATCGTATTTCTCTCATCTTTTGAAATGAAGTTTTACTCCATTGAATATGGTTTAGATCTATATTTTCTTGTATCTTAATCCATTTGATCTAGGATCTATTTTTTGGATCTAAATCTCTTATGTCATTGTGAAATTGATCATTCTACATCAATTTGGGGGTTTTTAGTTTGGTGAACATCCATCAATGATCTTAAGGAAGGTGTTCTGTTATCAATTATCATATTCTTGATTATAATTATGTGTATGTAATTATGAAATTTCAATTTCCATGTTTTTAATATTGAGTCTTTAATTGAATTAATTAATTATATAATTAATTAATGGAATTGAAGGAATAACATGATTCGGAAATTGGTGGATAATGTGATTATCAAATTTATGTATATTAGGATATATAATTTGATTGATTAATAGGTAATGATTATGATAACAACCATCAGGTGTGATGATATAATGGAAATTGTTATAGTTGAATTTATGAAATTGGTTGAATGTTGAATTACGAAGTTGGTCGATGAATCAAACTGTGAAACTGGTAGACACCTTTAGGGTGTGTTGATATAATTGAAATGATGAATTGAAATTTATACATGACTAGAAAATGGTTTTAAATGTGGAACCATGTGATGTGATAACTGTGAATGAGTTTTGGGATAGGGACTGCTGCTCCAAATAACCGCAGGGTGCTAGATTACTATTCTATGCCCCCAATATATTTATGTATACATAAGGTCACTAAGTTGTGGGTTAAGTACTACTGCTCCAAATACCCATAGGGTTCCAGAATGTCTCTCTAGGTCCCCATTGATTGAAGTTTAATTTGAAATGTTTTTATTAAATAAAAACCCATGATGTAATTAAAATATGATATTTCTTTGGGGGACAGTTCAGACTCCAACATGGTCTAAAGTAGGTATTTATGGTCTGAATGTCCACATGAACTCGATAATTTATTTGGTTAATTAAAGAATAATTAAATATGTAAATTTTTTACTTCTTGTATTGTACTTTATTCTTTATACAACATCATATGTTGTTATACAATGGATATTTTTTAGATATTGTTGATGGTGTACTACTAAGTTATAATCACACCCTACTTGGGATTCATGATCGGTACCTAAATAGAATTCATGTTTATAGGATAGGATAAGGGAAAGTGTCATATGTTAGATTACTGATTTGGGATGGAGAATAGATGAGGGAAATAAACATGATTTTGGAACCTAGTTGGGATTTTTTAGTCTTTAATTTGGGTTTTTCATTTGACACTTGACACATATTTGGCATGACATATCTACTACTTTAGTTTTGATGTTTTTTTTCTTGTTTGGTTTATCATCTGATACTGGTCTATATTTGGTTATGGTATTATTCTTTTTATTGTTTGTTATCATTTTTCTATTAGTTATTTATTTATGTTATTGTGTTTCTTTGATAATGAAGTTATAGTCTCCTAGTGATATATATATTTGACCCTCGTTGTTATTCGATAGCCTCTAGTATACGAGGATGTGTTCTTGAGGACATGTGACCAGCTGGCCTAGGGAACTGGTATGTGGCACCCGAGTTGGGATGTCATAATTAGGGACAAGGATGAGGTCAAGATAAGAATTTTAAAGATATGTCATGAAAACAAAAAGAAATATATCTTAAAGATTTGTATTGTGGGAAAAATGGATACTCAGTAGAAGTGTCTAATTTTTTATGTAATACTTATTTATGTAAGGGTGATAACCTGATTCTCTAAATCTATAAACCTAAAACATCTCTTTGAATGTAAGGAAATGAATTCTTTTCTAAAGAATCAATTTTACATATTTTTTAAGGTTGGATACTTATAATTATGGGTTTACTTCTTGAAGTGAAAATATAAAGTGTTTGGAGTGTTCATTATATGGAAGGATATGGGTGAAATGGAAACATGATGTAAGATGAAATTATTAAGATCTGATAATGGTTATGAGTAGCTGAAGGATCATTTGAAACTTCTGAAAATAGAGAGGGATCAAACTTTAGAAAATTGTACCTGGGATACTAGATCGTAATGGAATGGTTTAGAGATTTAGTTGGATGTTAATTAAAAGACTCATAGCATGAGGTTTCACATAGTATTCCCAGGAAAATTTGTATAGAATTAGTGAACATGGTAGCATACTTGGTTTAAATAAATCCTTTAGAACTGATGGGAAATAAAATTCAAGAAGTTTTATTGTTAGGAAAATCCCCTAAGTATGCATTTTGGGTTGTGATTATTGAAAATAAAGTATAAGGAATGTTCAATGAATCTAAATATAATTTCTTGAAATCTTGGAAGAGTGTATATAAATATAATGAGTGTTCTTCCCACAAGGTAGTGATTGTACTGTGGGGACTTGCGGCTGCATTATGGAAAGTGATTGACAGGATTTGAACTTTATCATTTTAGAGGTGTCTAATCTACATTGAAGGACCATGTAATGGATTTTATTTTAAATGAAATGAATATTTTTTTGAGTTTTTTCAATATAAATAAATATTCCATGCCACAAAGTCCAAGAAAAAGTGGTTCTTCTACAATTTTTAAGCCCACCATGTCACAGTAAGTAGGTCACACCAAAATGGAAGTAAATTAGATTTTGATCATTCAATAATATAGGGGATCTTCATGTGGAGGAGTTCATTTTGTTTCATTACTGGTTGGATATAAAAAGTCCCATTTCTATAAAATTATAGTTTCACAATGAAGGGTATTTATTTTTCAGCACAAAATAAATAAGTTGGATAAATCTACAGGATAACACATTATGGTGCATGAGACTGTTCCATAGTTGGATTAATGAATAAGAAAATTTAGTAGTTATACATCATGTTCAATAAATCTACTTAATCTAAACATAACTTAAATAGTACCTTAATCTCGTGGATTAAAAATTACATCTTGCAAATAATTTCATAAACCAATGACTTAAAGTTTTAGTGTCTTCGAGATTAGCTACATAAACATCTTATTTTAAAACACTTGAAAATATTTCTCCATAAACATGATCTTATAAAACTATTTCTAGAAATATCACATGATATAATAATCTTCAAAATCTAGGGAATGGAAATATATAAAAGGGGCAAGCTCAGACACTTATTAAGGGAAAAACTTATCAAAATGTATGAGATCATAAACATGAAGGAGAATATGAGGGTGGATAAAAATATTATTAAAAGGTAAAGAGACCATATATGATAATCAGAAAACATCATAGAAAAACATAATATCATAAAAATATCATTAAGGAATCATAAAAGTAATGAAATGGATCAAAATACATCTCAAGTATCATAAAACATGAGGACATTAAATAAGAGTGCATAATATTTTAAAAATAAGGCATAATAGGAAAACGTGGAATGTCTTGAAAATTGAAATCATCTTGGAAATATGGTATACCTTGATAAACAACTTGGAAATTTTTAAGAACTATAATTATAGGAAAAACATTGTGATAAACCTCATTATGTTCACACCTATGTGAAAAAACTCTTTATTTCTATGCTTGAAAATTTGAGCATACTTGTTATGTTCATGCTTGTTTGAATAAACTCATTATGACCATTAAAGACTATCTCATGAGATATAAAATTAAACCAATTAGTTTTATGGTGATATATGACCCCACCCATCATTATCCTTAAATATTTGTGCCACTTAAAATCAATCATCATCATATCCTAAAGAACCCCCAAAAAATGGCTTTCTTAAACTTTTCAAAAACATCACATAAAATGAAATTTAGAAACAATATGATATAATAAGACTCGTTATATATAAGGAACCATGTTATATTAAAATATATAGTATTATTAAAACATCACTTCTTGAGAGATAAACCATAGAGTAAAAATATATTTAAAGACACAAAGTTTTTCACAAAACTTTTTAAACATTTTTATAAAATATGAAGCAAAAAATTACTTTTAAAATATATTTTTTAAGGTAAAGATAATATTTTTACAACCATATTATAAATAGTTTTAAATTAAGTAACCTTGAAATAAAATAGAATAATCAATCTAATAAATATTTAGTGGTAAATAATTAAAATAAATTCTTTTATTAAGCTTTACAGTTCATTTTAGAGAGACAACTACAACTTAGAAATGTTGAAATAATTTCATTTCATATAATTTTTAAAGGAAAATATATATAATTTAAAACTCAAAAAATATCTAGATTTATTTAAATAATATAATTTCTATAAGAAAAGTTTTGACAAGGTACAAAAAAAATTACAGTTAAGAACATGAGTTATTCTTACCAACATTGTACTTTTATTTTGGAAAAACAATTGTAAAATAATTGGTTATTAATAATGATAAGTAATTTACATAAAGAAAAATAGGAAATAACATATAAAATAGTGGAATTTTAGGATCAAATAAATCATTAAAAGTATATTCAAGTAAGAAATACTATGTCCCAGTGAATCATAAATTGAGTCGATGAAACCATTACACTGAATTCCTGCTTAGTTGATTGCACTATTACCTCCTATAAAAAACATAATTTTCATAATTACCTATTTAATAAAATTATTAATATATATTTACTTTTACATACTTCACTTATAATGATTTAGTTCAGTGATATTTGTTAATTATGGACTATTCTTACCATCTTCTGTTATTAATTTTTGACTATTTCAAGCACGTTTTATAGTATTGATACTGATACTTATTTATTTATTTCAATATTATCCTTACTAAATCATTAAATTTAATTTAAAATATCTCTTATATTGGTTTATAAAGTTATTATATTTTTTTGTTAAAGATATATTATGTGAAAATGAAATCAGTGAAAATCTTGTTTTGGTAAATCTTAACAAACAAAGGGTGGTGTATTAATAGTGGGTTAAATAGTAATATGACCATTACAGAATAATAAAAAAATTATTTATTCATTAATATATATTAAAACTATTAGTTAAATTTCCATATTCATGCATGATAAGTCTTTATAGCATCATTTATGAAGGTGGTTAAATCGACCTAAACATGACCATGTTATAATTTGATTTGTGAGTATGGTTAAGAAATTATTATTTTTGGAAATAATATAAATATAAAATAATAATAATGATATTTTATATATTTTTTATGGTTTTTAATTATCTATTAAGATGTTTTTATAAAAATAAAAATCTATATAAAAAATTAAAAATGTTATTTTATAGAGGTGGTAGTTCACTTATACGCATGATGGACGTTATTTTATTTTTCTAATGGATATGGAAGAATAAATAATTTTTTTATATTAATATAATAACAATTTATTATAGTAATAATAATTAATTATATTATATTAAAATATACTTGGGTGGTAAAATAAGAAAATGTGGAAGAAAAGCTAAATAAACATGGAAACCAACTTAATTTTGATGGGGTTTGGGAAATATTCAGGACCAAAAGGCACCAGAACATGGGATAGGGTTATATTTGGAGAAAATAGAAGATTTTCAATAATAATTCTTGTAAATCCTAAACATTTATAAATAAAATTAATTTTTGAATGAATAAATGCCTTATTAAATAATGTAGTTATAAAAAATTCATGCACTACTTTTGTTAGTTTGTACCATTACAAAATATAGCCTATTAGATTTCAAATTTTATTATGAATTATAAAAAAATTATAATATATATTTTTTATAGTTACCATTAATATTATTATATAATAAGGGTTATGATAAAGACTAATTGACACAAACAGAAGAATTGATGGCCTCAACTAGTAGAATCATGCCCTATAAAACCCATTTATCAGAGCTTCTGAGGGATATGGAATCATATGGATTTTCCCTTAACCAAGACCAAGTATAGATTCAATAAAAAATATCATTAAAAACCATTTATGTGATAATCTTAAGCTTATCTAGGTCACAACCCAAACAATGTTCATCGAACCACCCTAAGAAAGCACCAATATCACATACCCTACCCTTAAGGTGTATACTAGTGTAATAAGGGGTTATGTATCTAGACCCTAGTAATATGAATTAATATATTTTATTTTCAATGACTAGTGATAATATTTATCCCTTTTTATTATTTATTTATAAATGATTACTTAATAAGTTAGATAAAAATTAGATTATGATATAAAAAAATCAAAATTTTATTTTTTGTAAATATATAGTTTCAATTAAAAAAATAGTTTTGAAAAATTCAATAATTTTTTAAACAATTAGTATTTTGAAAAAAAATATTCTTATTAAATAATACTTATTTATAAATTATAATAAAATTTAATTAAGTCTAATGTAATTTTTATAAGAGTTGGAAATATGTTGGTATCGTAAAAACAAGTATTTTCCTATAAATAATGAATTTAATTTAAAATTGTAAATTCCAAAATTTATAGAATTACTTTCATAAAATAAATATTAATTTTAAAATCATCACATTGAAATTATCCAATGGATATTTTTTCATAATTTTTTGAGACAGTCAAATATTTTGGTAAAAATTAAATACGGTATAAATAGACATTATCTATTATGAGATCATAATAGCCTAAAATTTTTGTAATAAATGATATAAATGGAATACCTGAAAAAAACTATTTCCCTTTAAAATAATTTATTTTTTAATTTATTTGATTAATATTATAAACCTTTACTGAATCCTCTAAAACTTATATTATATTTTTAGTTTTTAAAATCAATTTTTTATAAACATGTCTCGCTTCCACAACAAGAATGGTATTATTTTAATATTTTTGGTTATTGTCTATATAAAATATTTAAAATCACTTCTATTTGGTAGAAATCATGGTATGGTTTTTGTTTTTGGTTATTTTATTATATAGAGTCCAAAAACTATATTTATAAATTAATAAATAATTCCCATCAATTTTGTTATAAATACCAACCCAGCCTCACACTATTCTTCACTCAAAACCCATTAATCGTGAAGTTAATCTCCCTATAACTCTCTAAATTCCTCCCATGGTGTTCCCAATCTCTTAAGAATATCCTCCCAAACTTTTAGAAGCTCCCTCTCATGGTAAGAGATTCCTTTCCTCCACCTCTTTATTCAAGTACTTTATTTGTATGATTCCTTTTGATTTCCAATTTTTCATGTTAGAATATGTTTTTAGACATACCTTAATAGTAATTAGTATTCCCAAGTAATTATATACCACCTTTAAATCTCATTAAACTTTTCCATGAACCTTTATGTATACTCACTATGCTTCTGAAATTATCTAGTGATTTTCCATACCAAACATTTGTATTATGTATACCCATACCTATTTACACTCAATGGTATTCACCTAGATGTAAATATAATTAATTTATTGGTTACTCTCATGTATTATACCCACATACCTTAATCATGGGTTTAAAATGTGATGAAATACATTTATATGTTGTATACTATATGCGGTACACAAATGCATGTTGATGATATGAATGTGATGTGTGGGATGAAATTATATAGCCCTTAAATGCATTGGGTAATGTTTTTATCTCATGAGATACCATGTATGGGGAATAGGTGGTTATCTTAAGAACAATATGTTATGATGTCTCAATAGTTATCCTTGACTTAAACTTACGATGTCATGTTTTATATTATTTTCACATTCCTATACTACCTTAATGTTATCATCTTATATAATATATCAATGTTCATGGTTATAATTATAACCCTTTTATGTTACATTGATATGTATCCTTCCTCATATTTATTACTTTAATCATGTTATAATTTGATTATTCCCTTACTAGGCTTTATATTTCACCCCTTTCTTATGTGCATCCCCATGTTATGTCATGGAGTATTATAATATCAATATATTTTAAGGGAATGTTATAGAGTTTTAAATAATGTATTTATATCCTTGTCTCTAGTTAATGTGCTATATATGTAATATAAAAAATAAAATATGCCTCTTGATCTTCTAGAATTGTATTATGTGTATATGTATATAATAAATCGTTAAATAAGGTATATAAAAGATATGGGTTTTCATAGTTGGTATATGAGGAAAGGTTTAGCTATATTTGGAGATTTGGATTAGAAAACCTTAGTGAAATCCTTATGGATAAGACTAAACATAGGAAAACATCTGTAAATGTTGAAAAAGTATAGGTTAAGTGGTTTCTAATAAATATAATACATGTCTAGATACTATAAATGTATGCGGATTTGTCATTGTTGTGCCTAGGGGTAATAACTTCAAAAGGGGGCATTGGGTATTGACTCGATTATCACCTAGTAAATGATAAATAGGCCTTAATACACACCTATTTTAACACTCCTAAAGGATATTATTTGTTAAATTCACAATCTATTTATGAACTATTTGAAGAAGAATAAACAATTACCATAAAATTTTATGCTAAGAAATAGACCATGGATAACTTATATTTAAACCTAGAAAATCATAGGTTAAGGAATATATTTCATTTATGAGTTATCAATTTAATGTTTATAGTCCAATTTTTTATTCTTAATAGTTTAAAAAAATTATCATTAAGTTTATATTTGGATGATGTAAATGATTAGAACTAGAATCAAATAGAGAAACATAGGCTTATATTCCCTAAATGAAGATCAAATTTCCGATGTTGCTATGGTTTTATGAATTATTTCATATAACACAATTTAGTATAACTATTTAAACACCACCTAAAAACATGGAAGTAGTGATATCTATGAAAATATAAAATGGGGAAATTATTTCATCTGAGTTAAATAATTTCTCCCTTGTCCATATTTGCAGGTTTAATTTCCTAGTGAGACATGTTATAATCCCTCTAGTGGAATTCAATGTTATTCTGGGTATAGATTAGCTTTTCATATATGAGAAAAAATAAATTTCAAAAAGAAGTAAATCACCCTCTATATTTTGAATCACCCTTAGATTCTATAAAATTTCAACAATGTGAATGAATTTTCTTTGGAATTTTCATATAAAGCATGGAAATTATTTCTTTATGATAAATCATATCTTTCTCAAATAATTGTGACTAAGTAAAATATCATCCTTGAAGCCATGTCCATGGTGAGGGAATATGCTGATGTGTTTCTTGAATAATTTTCTGCTCTTCCTCCAAGATGATAGGTTGAATTCTCAATAAAACTTATACCTAAGGATTTACAAATATTAAAGACTCTATATATAATGGCCACTATTGAAATTTTAGATCTAATGAAGCAACTAAAAGAGAATATTTATAAATGTTTATATTCCCAAGTGCTTCATTGTGAGGTGCACCGGACCTTTTACTCTAGAATAAGTATGGTTCAATGAACCTTTACATTGATTATAATTATATTAACAAGATCATGATAATGAACAAGTATGCCCTTCAATGGATTGATGAATTATTAAATCATATATGTGGAGCCCAGTACTTCTTTAAGTTGGAACTTCAGTTGGGATTTTATCAGGTAAAGGTAAAGAAGGAGGATATCCCCATGACTAAATTTTTTTCAAGTTACAGGGACTATGATTTCATAGTGATTCTATATGAATTCACTAATGTTCCAATTATATTCATGGACATAATGAATATAATCGTTAAGGATTACCTCAAAACAATTGTGGTAGTCATTATAAATGATATTATTATCTACTCCAAAAGTAAGGGAGAGTATGAGGATCATATGAATGATGTACTAAAGAACTTGTGAAAGGAAAATTTGTAGGAAAATTATAGAAAATGTGAATTTTGTATGGACCAAATAACATTCTAGGGGAATATTATCACCAGTAAATGGATATCTATGGATCCTTTAAAAATATAGGTAATTTAAAGATTGTCTATACCAAATCTGTGATGGAGATATATATTTTCCTTAGATTATATGGGTTCTATCATTGATTTAAGAAAAAATTGTCATGATTATCAAGACCAATAACCAGGATAACTCATAAGGAAGTGTAGTTTTTATGGACTAATGAATGCCTATAGATATTTAAAGAGTTAATGAAGAGACTAATAGCTATACTTGTGCTCACATTACCCATCAGTGGTTAAGGATTTTTGATCTGAAATGATTCATATAAAATGAATTAGGTTTTTTAGTCATTAAAGATTAAAAATTGATATTTTGTGCCTCTCTCAAATTAAAGATCCAATAGTAGAACTACTAAATTCATGATCTAGAACTGGCTATAGTAATCTTCAGATTGAACATTTGGATACATTATCTCTATGGGGAGAAGTGTAACATATATACAGATCATAAAATCCTAAATTATATATTCATAAAAATGGATATGAATATTTAACATTTATTATGGTTAGATATAATCCAAGATTATGATTTTTCAATCCATTACCATCCTGGGAAAGTGAACAAAGTAGTAGATGCACTGAGCGCAAAGGATCCTACAACCCTATCCATGATGAGGATTGAAAGGGATCCAATATTTTTGGATATGAAAAGGATATACATGGTAATAATAAAAGGATATTCATACTAGTTTTCTCAAATAACTAATCAAACATACATTTTTGAGATAATCAAGGAGACCCAAAAAAGATAATGAGGAGATACAGAGAAAGGTGATGAATATTTTGGAGTACGAATTTCTTAAAGAATAATTTATAGGGTTAAGAAACTAGATATGTGTCCCATAAAAACTAGATATTAAGAGGGAACTTCTGGATAATTCACATAGATCATTATTCTCTATTCATCCACAAATCACTATGATGTATAGAGATCTGAGAAAAACGTTTAATGGGATAACTCAAAGTGGGAGATTGCATAATTTGTATCTCAATGCATGGTATGCCAAAAATTTAAGGTTAAATGATAGAGGTCTAAGGGTATGATGAATCCATTTCCCATACTAGTATGGGAATGGAAAACTATAACCATATATTTCATAGTAGGACTCTCTAAGATATATAAACTTAATAACATCATCTGGTTGGTATTCAATCGCCTTAAAATGTTAGTTCATTTCATTGTTATCAATGAATATTTCTATCTCAACCAACTCACTAATATATACATAAGGTAAGTGGTAAGATTTCATGCAGTACCACTCTCTATTGAATTTTATCGATATCTAAGGTTTACCTTGAGGTTCTAGAGAAGCCTTCAATAACAACTGGATATAGAAATGAGTTTATATATTGTTAATCACCCTCATGCTGATGGTCATTCTAAAATAACTATTCAAACTCTAGAGGATATGATGATATTATGGTTAATAGATTTACAAGTATGTTGGGATCAGTACCTTCCCCTAGTGGAGTTTTAATAAAACAATATATTCCATTATATACCTCAAATGGCACCTTATGAGGCTTTATATTGGAAGAAGTTTCAAACCTAACATTTTGTGATAAATTCAAAGAGAGGGATCTTATGGGACCTGATATTATCTAAGAGATGATGGAAAAGGTTCAAACAATTCAATATCATATTAATTCCAAACAAAGTTCATAAAAAATCTATGTTGAAAATCATTGACGAGACCTAGAGTTTGCGGTCAGAGATAAGGTGTTCCTTCATATATCACCATGGAATAAATTCATGAGGCTTGGAACGAATGGTTAGATTAGTCCAAGATACATCATCCCCTATGATATTTTTGATAGAATTATATATTTAGACTATTTACTAGCACTCACACCTAATCTCTATCATGTTCATGATGTGTTACATTTATACCTCAATAGGAAGTATATATCAAACCTCTAATGACCCATCCCTCAGGGCTCGTGCCGTGACTACCCCAAGCCCACCTTCTATGGGCTAGGGGTTGGCGACTAGCACCAAAGGCATAATTCCCTAAAACTAGGAAGGCATTGCCTTTATAACCTATAAACACACACAAAAAAGCACATGCTGGAAACAAAACACCAAGTAAAATTTTATAACAAAAGTGTGCTGAAAGTAAAAGGGGTCGTAAATATAAGCCCAAATATAAAGTACAAGAAACTAAAAGAACAACTGAAGAAAAGAAAAAATGTTGTTGGGTCATCCTCTGAGGTTCCTACCTGAAGGGTAGGTACAGATCGCCTCCTCAGCACTCCATATCCGTCCATCTCCTCTGTGTACCGACACGCCGTAAGGTCCACCTTCGGGTACTGTCCAGTCCTGGTACTCTCAGCCTTAGTCAGCGTTGTCTGTCGTCTGCATCCAACACAATGAGCTGCGAGCATAGCCCGTGTAGGGGTGAGTATAATGATACTCAGTAGGGTCCCCGAGACCCTCAAGGTATCAATAAATCCAACAAGGATAAACCACAAAGTATGAAATCAACAGATAACCCCACATAGGTATATCCCCATACATATACCTAAGTTATCAAGTAATCCATCTCAATCATGAGGAAAACACAAAAGTTACTGACTCAGATCAACCAGGATTTTTATTCACATTATCAAAACCATAGCTGCTGGAGAACTCCTCCTCTATTGAGTACAGTGGGACCAATGCGACATCAAGGAGCTTCCCACTAACCTTGGACTACTGAGGTACTCCTCCTGTCGAGTATCGTGCGTCTGCCGCCACAACTAGGCACTCTCCCAAATATCCTGCAGAGGTACTCCTCCTGTCGAGTACCGCGGGTCTGTCGCCACAACCAAGCGCTCCTCTGTCGTGGGTCTGCCTCCATAACCAGGCTCTCCCCACTGGCCTAGTCGAGTCAGTCCGAATCAATCGGTCATTAGTCGTCAAGTCTCATCCAGCTACTAGGTCTCTGCACTCTATCTGTTCGTCTCTGGAAGTATCTACTCCACAAGCTATTGATCGATACTCCAACTGTCATGAAGTACCACAAAGAAGTATCTCAAAGGTATGACACATCATAGAGGTCTAAACGTAACAGACGGTGCATCAATCAGATGTCCGGTCTGTGAGTTATTAGCCTTTTAGTCCCGGGGGCCCGGTTGGATTCGTGCACGATCCAACCTGACTGTATCTCAACTATACCCCAAACTCTAGTGGGGTATACTCAAAGAGACCATCATACTCCAATATTACCAGGGCTGCTGGCGGTTCTTCAAATGGACGCCTGGTGCCAAAGGTATGGCCTAAAGAAAGTAAAGGGTCGTAGTGGGCCCGGGTCCGGTCTGACCCGGTCGGACCGACCCGACTTGGCCCGTTGGGTGTGGCCCGGCCCGATGGGCGAGCTAGCCTGTTGGGTTTGGCCCAGCCCGCTAGGCCCAGCCCTGTAGGCCGTGAGGGGTTTTCGGCCCGGAGGCGCCGCGTAGTTGGCTCGGCCCGATGGCGTGGGGAGGTTCGGCCCAGAAGTGCCGCGAGAGCCAGTCTGGGAGGCCAGCTTGGCTGAGCGCCGAAAGGGGCATGACTCGGGTGGCTCGGCCTGGGAGGCCGGGGCTGGCTCAGCCGAGCGCCGCGAGGCACGCGGACAGCGGAGCCGCGGGGGGTGAGTGGGGTGCATGGGCAGTGGAGCCGCGGGGGGCGTGGGGTGCACGGAGGCCGAGGGCCAGTTCAGCCGGGGCACGGGGCGGCTAATCCAGGGCGTCGTAGCGCAGCTCGGCAGGAGCGGCGGGGCGCGGCTCCACCGGGGCAGCGTGGCCGGCAGCGCAGCGCGGCCGGTGGGGCGGCAAGGCCAGCGGCGCGGCACGGCGCAGCG
Source organism: Viscum album (assembly GCA_963277665.1). Classification (NCBI taxonomy): domain Eukaryota; kingdom Viridiplantae; phylum Streptophyta; class Magnoliopsida; order Santalales; family Viscaceae; genus Viscum; species Viscum album. The sequence goes on from OY728151.1 coordinate 1,426,116,141, forward strand.
GGGCGGTGCGGGCGCGGTCGGAGGGGCGGCGCAGGCGGCGGGGTGGGGCGGCCGAGATTCTTGTGGCCAGAGCACGGGGTGCGGTTCGGCCGGTGGTCAGAATGCCGCGGGGGCGGTGCGGGTCGCGGAGGCCGCAGGAAGAGCAGTCATTGCCTTTGTCGCCTTCGTCATCTCATCGCCTCGTCGCCTTCACATGGAACATCACAAAAGAGAATGGCGGAGGGTTCAGGCCATGTTGGTTTGGCCCGTACCCTCCGGGTTTAGGGTGGTAGGAATTGGATCTCAAGAACGAATCACAACAACCCTCCCACAATGATCAATCCCAAAACCCACAAAAGGAAAACTTCCTCTTTCTTCGTTTTAAAAAAAAAGGAAGAACATTGGAGTAAATCATACTTAAATAAAATTAAACCCCTACCTTTGTTCATTGTTCATTGACAGAGTTGCGGGGAAGAAGACAGAGTTGTCTTCGTTCGTCGCGTCTGCCACACACTTCCAATCCAAGCTCGTGCGTCGGTTTGTTGACGACGATGAGGAAGGATGGTCGTTCTTTGAAGACGTCCCACGTCAGTTGCCTCTGTAAGGTGCTTCTGAGGAAGAAGTCAAAGACTCTCCTCACTGGCGTTCTTCGTCGAGGAAGTTCTTCATTGGAGAGATTTCTCCCTATGTCCTCCACTCCCAAGTTCCACCAAGATGAATATGTCAAGCCAAAATAATAGATTAAGTTTATCTATTATTTAATTGTTAGCAAAAAATTCAAAATGGTTTAAAAATAATTAATTGATGTGATCAATTAATTAATGGGGAGGATTTGGCACATTAATGGCAAGTGTGTTGGCAGAATTAATTGTGTAGAGGAGGTCAAGAGGCTCCCCCTCATTAATGAGGGGATTTGAGAGGTTTTCCACAATTATAAATGGGGGTTTAGTCCTGGGTGGTCCCCACCACTGTAACCTCTCGTGGGAGGTTAGGTTCAGGTGGGCCCCACCACCATAACCTCTCATGGGAGGTTATGGTTGGGTGGTCCCCACACTTTAACTCCCACAAGGAGGTTTAGATCTAGTGGACCCCACCTCCAACTTCCACATGGTGGCTCAAAAATAAAATAAATTGTAGTTCATTTTATTTTATTATTTTCCATGAAAAACCCAAAAACTATCTTTTAATCTCGACCCACTGTCGTTGAGGTGAAAGTCTCCTTAAGCGAATATCGGTGTTGCGAGTTCAACGGTGCCCTTGGATTTCAATTACGAGCACTGGTTCAAAAGTTATAAAAACCCACTCATACGTTTACTGAAAGTACCCGAAAAAAACTTCAAAAATTGATTCTAGGCATTCCGAGCCTCGGAATCATGCACTGTAAATTTTCGTGGACTCGTAAAATTCCCATTTAATAATAAAAAAATTAAATGAAAATGATGGGTCTTTAAAATCTCCCCACCTTAGGGTTTTACGACCCCATAAGCTACAACTCATAACTAAGGGAACAAGTGGGGGTACTGAGCACACATCTAAGCCTCCCGCTCCCATGTGATCTCTTGGAGGTTCTCATGCTACTAGTGAAAACACACCAGAGCTATCGACCATCCATGAAGGACCCACTCCTGTCGATCCTCAATCTCTACTAGAACCTCCATAAAAGTCTCCCCATCATTGACGTCTAGCTTGTCGTGGTCGATGATGTGGAAGGGTCGTGCACGTATCCCCTCAGCTGGGATATGTGGAAGACATCATGCACCTGATGAAACTGAGGTGGAAGAGATAAGTGGTAATCCACCTCGCCAACTCTACTGAGGACCTAAAAAGGTCCGATGAATCTCAGAGATAACTTTCCCCCTCGGCCAAATCTACATAGACCTCATCGAGGTGAGACCCGTAGAAAGATGTGGTCACCATCCTCAAACTCCAGAGGTCTCTATCTCCTGTCAGCATACAAATTCTGCCTGCTCTGTGTAGTCTTCATCTGCTCCTAGATGATCTGCACCTTCTCCGTGGTAGCCCATACCATCTCTGGTCCCACTAGTGCTGACTCCCCTGGGTTAGTCCAGCACAAAGGTGATCTGCAAGGTCGCACGTACAACACCTCGAAAGGTTCCATCCCAATGGTGGAGTGATAGATGTTGTTGTATGAAAACTCCACCAAAGGTAAGTGATCCTCCAAACTGTGACCGAAGTCGAGGACACAATTGCAGAGCATGTCCTCGAGGGTCTGAATGGTCCACTTAGTCTGACCATCCGTCTGAGGATGGAAGGAGGTTCTCAAATGAAGCTGCATCCTGAAATCTTCCTGTAACCCCTTCCATAGCCTGGAAGTAAAGTGTGTGTCACGATCGGAGACAATCATCGAAGTTACTCCATGTAGCCTCACAATATTCTGCACATAGTGGCATCCCATGCTCTCTACTAAACCCTGCTCTCCAATCGGTAGGAAGTGGGCCGACTTGGTGAATTGGTCGACGATCACCCAAAGCGAGTCATGTCCCCTGGATGTATGTGGAAGTCCTAACACGAAGTCTATGGATATCCCATCTCACTTCCACTCTAGGACCTCTAAAGGCTAAATCAAGCCTGCCAGTATGTGATGCTCCGCCTTCACTTGCTGATAAGTGAGGCATCGAGAGACAAACTCTACAACTGCTTCTTTCATTCCCGGCCACCAGTTCTATCTTCGGAGATCTTGGTACATCTTTACCACTCCTGGATGTACCGCTAGATGGTATGTGTGGAACTCCTTCAACATTTCCTCCTGAAGTGACATTGGTACCATAGTACTTCCTCTGAAGAGGATGATGTGCTCCCCACCTTTAGAAAATCCATCAGGTTCCTGCCCTGTGGATATCTGAGCACGTCGTGCCTCGCAGTCAGCATCCCCATGTTGCACCTCCCTGACTCACTAAAGAAGTGGGGGAGTGACTGTAAGATACTGAAGTAAAGATACTCCATCTCTATCTACAAAGGATATCTACAAGAAAGCCAGCTGCTTCGTCACTTCTCCTAGCAATTGTATACCAGATCTTTTGCTGAGTGCATCTGTAACAACGTTCCCTTTCTAGGATTATAGAATATCTCTAAGTCACGGTCCAAGAGGAACTCATGCCAATGTCATTGTCTCAGGTTCAGGTCCTTCTGAGAGAAGATATACCTGAGACTCTTGTGATCAGAGTACATGGTAAAACGCTCACCCATCAGATAGTGTTGCCACATATTCAAGGCGAAGACTACTGTTTCTAACTCCAGGTCATGGGTAGCATAGTTCTTCTCATGTTGTCTCAATTGACGAGAACCATAAGCAATCATTGTTCTCTCCTGCATTAGGACACATCCGAGTCCAGTCCCTGATGCGTCACAGTAGACTACGTACCCTACGCCTTCCTCTGGAAGCATCAAGATGGGGTAACTAGTCAGCCTCTGCCTCAGCTCCTGAAAGCTCTATTTTCATCTCTCCAACCACACCAAGGGTTTCCCCTTCTTCGTCAAGGATGATAGTGGTGCTGCAATTCTAGAGAAATCTGGCACAAATCTATGGTAATATCCATCCAAACCCAAGAAACTCCATACTTCTGTCACACTCCTAGGTGGCTCCCAAGAAAGTACCACCTCAATCTTCACTGGATCTACTCCAACTCCAGCTTCCGAGAAGACATGTCCCAAAAAGTAAACCTCTTGAATCTAGAACTGGCACTTTGTGAGATTACTATAAAGCCGGTGCTCTTAGAGTGTGTCCAGTACTGCCCGCAAGTGACAGGCATGCTCCTCCTTAGTAGTTGAGTAGATCAGAATATCATTGATGAAGACTACGAAAAAACGATCGAGGTATGGATAGAAGATCTTGTTCATGAGTCCTATGAACACTGCTAGAGTGTTGGTTACACCAAATGGTATAACCAAGAACTCGTAATGGCCATACCAACATATAAAGGTCATCTTCTACACATCCTTGTTTCGAACTCTGAGCTAGTGATAGCCTGATCTAAGGTCTATCTTAGAGAACCACTATTCTCCCTTCAACTGGTCAAAGAGGTCGTCAATCCTTGGGAGTAGGTACTTGTTCTTCACGGCCACCTAGTTCAGCCACCGGTAGTCAACAAAAAGCCTCAAGCTTCCATCCTCCTTCTTGGAGAACAAAATCAGGGCTTCCTAGGGAGAAACACTATACTGGATGAATCCCTTCCCCTGCAAGTCCCCTAGCTATACCTGCATCTCACGAAGCTCCGCGGGAGCCATCTGATATGCTGGTGTAGATATTGGTGCCATACCGGGGTACAATTCAAGGTAAAAGTCCACCTCTATGCGAGGAGGTGGACCTAGGAAATCATCAGGGAAAACATCCATGTACTGGTCCACCACTACAGGATATCTATGACTCTCCACATCAACTGATCTGAGAGTAAGGGTAGCCAACTGATGAGTGATCGGCTGCACTCTCCTCCAGGCAAGTCCATCCTACGCTGCAAAGTCTCCCTTCTCTCCGGTGAAGGTAAACTTGGTCCCATCCGTGTGGACACACCGCACTTTGTGCCGAATACAGTATATCTGAGAATGGACTGTAGATAACCATTCCATACACAAGATGACATTGTAAGGCCTCGACGCCACTATTAGGAGATCCCAGCCACAGATCTCGCCTCCTAGAGTAAGCTCACACTGTCAGCACCAGTTTGTAATCATTGAATCTACTCCCTTATGAGTCTCTATCTATAAGGATCGATCCAATGGCTCCGTCGGAATCTTTGATCTTCGAAAAAGGGCAGTGGCAATGAAAGAGTGATTGGAACCTATGTCTATAATAACTGTAGCTAAGGTGGAATAGAAACAAATTGTACATCGTATCATCTCTGGAGCACCGTGATCATAGGCCTCAGCTGCCTAGAGTTGAGATCTCACATGTCCACCTTCTCCCTGTGGTCGGGGTGGACCTCCTGGTGGTGGTGGTGGTGGTAACACCTCAAAATGCCATCCACTGCCAGCTACACGACCAGCTTCTTTTCCACATCCGCCTGCTCCATGTGGACTGCCTCGATCGAATATCTATCTCTGTCTGGGCAGTCCTTCAACTATCTTCTGATCATCCGAATGGTAGGTCATACAGTCATGTTCCATGTGACCATGCCCACCGCATGCATAACACTTCCCACTGTTGGAATTTCTTTCACTATCTCTGGTGCCCCGTACAACCGATCCTAAGTCATGTGGTCATCCACCTGTAGGTCTGGTCCTCTTGGCCCTCGGATACATTTGTCTTTCTTCAGCTACAGAAGACTCTTCTACATGTTGAATGGTGGTGGATCTCACTGCTGGAGACTGATCAGCAAGAAAACTCTCCACTATGAGGGCTCTCTCTAACACCCCTGCCTGCGTCGAGATGCTAAGTGAGATAACCAAAGCCCTGATCTCCCGCTTGATTCCCTGCTCGAAGGTCCATCCCTTAAATAATGGGTCGCATACTATATTAGTAGAGTATTGTGAGAGGTCTATGAACCTCACTGAGTACTAAGCTACAGTCATGTTTCCATACTGTAGACAAAGTATCTTCTGTATGCGCACTGCGCGAAGAGTCACTGGGAAAAACTCTGCCCGAAACAGGCTCTCTAAGTCTACCTAGAGAAGCGCCATCTCATCATGAACTTGGTGCATCAAGCTCCACCATTTGCTTGTTTCATACTATAGAAGGCTGGCAGAAAGAATCACCATGAGGTTGGCTGGTGTCCCTACCAGTCAGAAAACTCTCACCATAGCCTCCAGCCAATCCTCAACCGCTTGTGGGTGCGTCTCTCCTCTAAACCTAGGTGGCCTCGGGTGATGGAACTTGTGAAACGTTCTCAAGAATAATGCATCATCTTCTACTAGGGCTAGTGGAATCAGTGGCCCAACGGGGAATGGTACCGCTGGTGCCTCCGCTGGAAAAGGGCCTTGCACCAAGGCCTCATCGCTCGGTGGGCTATATGTGAGTACAACTCTTAGGACTCTATCTATTCATCTATGAGGAGGCATCCTGAAAGAAACAGATGTGCCATGATCAAAATATTATACCTGGTGAGCTGACTTGGTTGATCTGGCTTAAAGAAAACTTTTGAAATCACACACGCAATCAGTGTTTTTGTGCACTGAGTCAGAAATCAGAAGTCAGGGTCCTGGTGTATGGATACGTCGGCCACCGCACCAACATTTGACTCCCTAAACTGATAACCACACTCACTACCCTTAAAACTATTGCTTCATAGAAAATAAATATCATAGTCCTAAGTTCTGCGGTAGAACTGACTCCTCTGATACCAATTTGTCATGACCTATCCCCTGGGGCTTGTTCCGTGACAACCCCAAGACCACCTTACATAGGCCAGGGGCTAGCGACTAGCACCAAAGGCTCAATTCCCTAAAACTGGGAAGCCATTTCCTTTATAACCTGTAAACACACACAATAGATCACAAGCTAGAAACAAAACACTAAGTAAAATTGTATAAAAAACAATAAGTAAACCAAAGGCATTTTTTCTTTTCTTTAGTTGTACTTTCAGTTTCTTGTACTTTACAGTTGAGCTTGTATTTTAGGCCCCTTTTACTTGCAGCACACTTTTGTTATACAGTTTTAATTAGTGTTTTGTTTCCAGCTTGTGCTATGTTGTGTTTATTTATAGGTTATAAAGGCAATGCCTTCCTAGTTTTAGGGAATTACGCCTTCAGTTCTAATCTCCATCCCCTGACCTATGGAAGGCGGGTTTGGGGTAGTCACAGCACGGGCCCCGAGGGATGGGTTGTGACAAAACCCCTCACATATATTGAATCTAGAGGGGGGGCCTGGGAGAATGGTTTACCATAAAAAGAGTAGTCAGTGAAGATATTATATCATAGATATAAACTTCTATGAAACAATAAAACTCACTTAGTCAAAGTGATGTGGTGGAACAAAAAGTTTGAGGAGGTAACATGGGAACTGGAAAAGGCCAAAAAACAGAAGTACCTTTATTTGTTCTATGGTAAATAATGAAATCCTGATGGTGAAATTTCTAAAGGGGTAGAGAATATAATAACCAAAACCTTTATAAATGAAATTCCCTTTTTCATTAATGAATTCCTTACTAATCAATGTAGTTATAGAAAACAAATGCGCTATTTTGTTCATTTTAGACTATAATAAAATATAACCTATTAGATTGGAAAGACCATTAAAAATAATAATTTTTGATAATATATCCATGGTACAGTGAATATTAATATTTTTATATATTAAGGGTTATAATAAAGTTTAATTGACACATATGGAAGAAGCGATGACCTTTAAAATTAAGATTATACCCTCTAAGTCCCATTTATCAGATTGTTTTAGGGATATGGAATCATTGGGATTTTCCCATGACCAATCCCATTCCTAGATTCAATAACTAAATCTTGATAAAAAACATTTAGGGTATAAGTCCAAGTTTTCTGAGAACACATCCCAAACCATGTTTTCCAAACCACCCTAATAAATCACCATCATTGCACACCTTACACTTAGGGTGTACGCTGGTGTAATAAGGGTTCATGTATCTAGACCCTAGTAATATGAATTTTTATATTTTTTTTAATTAAATAATGATTATATTTTTCCCTTTTTATTACTAATTTATAAATTATTTTATAATTTGTTTTATAAAAATTAGATTTTGATATGAAAAAATAAAATTCGTACTTTTGGGAAATATATAGTTTCAATTAAAACACTCTTTTTGATAAATTTACAAATTTTTGAAATAAATACTATTTTTATAAAGTGATATTATTAAATAATATTTATTAATAAATAATAATATAATTTAATTAAGTCAAATTTAATTTTTATAAGGGTCGGAAAGATGTGGGTATTGTAAAAATACATATTTTTTGGTAAATAAGGATTTTTATTTCAAAATTTAAATTCTCAAATTTAGAGAATTATTTTGATAGAAAAAAATATTATTTTTAAAATCTTCATGTAGAAATTAGGAAATTTTTAAGTTTCATAATTTTCAAAGAAATCCAAATTTTTTGGTAAAAATTAAATATGGTACGAATATACGCTATCTATTATTACATCATAATAGCCCAAAAGTTATGTAGGAAATATTATAAATGGAATACATGAAAAAAAATAGATTCTACATTTAAAATAATATTTTCTTGAAGTTATTTGATTAGTTTTATAGACCTTTAATGAATCCTCCAAAACCAATATTATATTTTAGGGTTTTAAAATAAATTCTTTATGAACATGCCTCACTTCCACATCACTAATGGTAATATTTTAATATGTTTGGTTCTTTGGATTATAAAATATTTAAATCAAATCATATTTGTTAGAAACCATGGTAAAAAAATCTTAAGAATATTTTTGGTTTTTATTATTTTATTATAGAGAGTTCAAAACCTAATTTATGAAATTAATAAATAATTCCCCTCTCTATTGTAATATATACCCACCCAAAATCTCACTCATATTCACTAAAAACCCATTGATTGTGAATTTTATCCCCTTATCCCTCTCTAAATTCCTCCCAATGTGATTCCATCCTATTAAGAATATCCTCCCAAGATTTTAGAAGCATCCTCTCAAGGTAAGAGACTATCTTCCTCCTCTTCATTCAAGTACTTTCTTTGTATTATGCCTTTTAATTTACAATTGTTCTTGTTGGAATATTTTTTTTACACATACCTTTGTTTTCCTTATTATACCCAAGTAATGATAGATGACATTTCACTCACATTGAAAACTTCCATGAACCATTATGCATGCCTATTATGCCGCTAAAATTATCCCATGATTTTCAATGCCAAATATTTGTGTTGTGTATACCCATCCCCATTTCCACTCAAGGTTATTCTACTTGATGTAATTATCCTTCATTGATTTGGGAATCCAATATAGGTAACCCAAAATCCTTAATCATGGGATTAAAAGTGATAAAATATGTCATTTTCTTGTATGATATATGTGGAACAAAAATCTATTACATAATATGAATGTGATGGGTGGGCTAAGAATAATATAGCCCTCTAATGCATTGGGTGATGTTTTTATCTTGTGAGATACCACATATAGAGCGTGATAGGTTATACAAAATACACTATTTTATGATTTCGTAGAGGTTATCAATAACTTATTCTTATGATGTCATATTTTATGTTTTTTACACATTCTAATGTTTCCTTGATGTTTTTATCTTATATCATGCCTTTATTTTCATGTTTATAATTCCCATCACTTTATGTTACCTTGATATGAATCTTAACTCACATGTATTAATTTTATCATGTTATGTATTCATTATTACCTTATTGGGATTTATACCTCACGCCTTTCTTATGTTCATCCCCAAGATATCTTGTGCATTATTAAAAGAGTAGTGGATTTTAAGGTCATATTGTTGAGTTTTAAATTATGTATTTGTATCCCTATTTCAAGTTAATGTGTTATATATCTAATTTAGCAAAGAAAATAGGCCTATAGATCTTACAGGATTGTATCATGTCTATATTTATGTAATAAATCATAAAATAAGGTATATAAAAGTTATGGGTTGTCATAATTCTGAAGGGATTTGTGTGACATGAATTGGGGAATGTGTGTTGCTTTTATAAGTATAGATAATGCCACTTTTGTGAATACCCCTTATTTTTTCACATTGTAATGAAACTATTCAAGGGAAATTGGCTCCAAAAGTGGTAAATAATGAATTTAGGGGTGATATGAGGTATATAAATCCTTTACCACTCATTTAAATACATGTTTTAAACATGTTTCAATCCATTTACCGCATGATTTTTATCTTTTACCTTTTTTTTACTTTGTAACTATTTTTTAACTAAGTAATTTATGATTTATTAAAAAAGATAACCCCACTTTAAAAAATTGGGTGTTATGAACCTAAATTTAAGCCTCATATAATATAATTCAATTTCCAAATAAGATAAAATTTTATTTTAAATTAAAACATTTAATATATAGAAAAACTTTTTGTAGAAAAATATTATTTTCACCATTATGTGATGGTAATATTATTTAGTATTGATTACCAATTGAATTAGTACGAATATATTTATATGTAGGTATAAACATTATATTAGTGTCATTTTTATGAATATATTAATTCATTTTATTAGATAAAAAATTACATGATTTTAATAATTCAGTTTTTTGAAAATAATAGTTCTAACATTATTATAGTAATTTTAATTCATCCTAGTAATTTTATTTTTATGCCTAAAAATAAAATGGCTCTTTTTATATAACTTTTTTTGAATTATTAAAAATATAAAATCCTTTTTTACAAAATAAAATTATAAGATTTAAAGAAATTAATTTGCATATTAGTGCACTTAATGCATAAAAAACATTTTTTAGAAAAGTATATTTTTCAAGAAAAAAATGGAATTTATTTTATTATACCTTTTTACATAGTTTTTATAAGGTGGATAATTATATTTATATTCACCAATTTAATATCTATAATATATCATTCATATTTAACAATTTTACTTTATTAAAGTATCTTAATTTTCATTTTATTTTGGTGTTACGTATAAGGTAGGACACTCAATGTGGTTTGAGGGTAAATATTTACTAAAATCATGGGTCATTAAATTATACCCCCTTAAAAATAATTTCATCCTTGAAATTTTATTATAGGGAGGAAATAAAGTTAGGGTACTTTTCTCTCATCATATCCTCAGGTTCCCATGTAACCTCCTCAAACCTATGATTTCTCTATAGAACTTTGACCACATGGGTGATCTTGTTTCTCAAAACCTTGTATCTTCTTTAAAAATACACATAGGTTTTTCTTCAAGTAAAATTTCATGTTCTAATTGTACATCTTTTGAGATTGGTACATGTGATGTATCTAGCATGTACTTCCTCAAAAGTGATACATGGAACACATCTACCATGTGATAGAGTTGTGGATGGAATAATAAGAGATAGCTTATGACCCTAATATGATCAAGGAAATCTAAGGTCCTGATGTATCTAAGGATCAGTTTCCCTTTATTCCCAAATATCCTAACCAACTTCTATTGAGATATTCAAAGGAACACCATGTCACCAACTTCAAACTCTAGATCTCATCGATGATTATCTATATAATTCTTCTATTAACTTTGTGAGACTTTCATATGAAGATAAATGGTTTTAAAATTCTCCATAATTTCTTGGAAAAGGTCAGGATCTATCAACTTTCTATCTCCATATTCATCCCAACGTGTTGGATTCCTATATCTCTTCCTATAAAGAGCCTCATATGGTTCTATTTGAATTCTTGAATGGAATCAACTGTTATATGAGAACTCTACCAGTGGAGGTTTTGATCCCAAAATCCTTGGAAGTACATTGAATTAGATATAATCATATCCTCTAGGGTTTTAATGGTCCAATCTGACTAACCATCTATCTAAGGATGATAAGAAATTTTGAAACTCAACTTTATCTCTGATGCTTTCTGAAGACTTTTCCAGACCCTCAAGTTGAACCTAAGATCGTAATTAAATACAATTAAGAGTGGTACAGCATGTATAATCAACACTTCCCATATGTATATCATGGTGAGTTGGTCAAGTTAGATATATTATTTTATCTAAATAAAATTTTCTAACTTCGTAAGTTTATTGACTATAACCCAAATGGAATTATGTCCTTTATATGTAATAGGGTGTCCAACAATGAAATCCATAGTGATGTTTTCACATTTCCATACTAGTATCGGTAATGGTTGAAATATACAATTAAACATTTATCATTAATCCATAAAATTTTATCATAAAAAGCATCAAAATACATATTTTTAAATTTCTCTCTTCATTGTACCCCACCTTGTGTTTTTTAGATCTATATACATCTTCATACTTTCTAGATGAATAAAGAAGGTGATCCATGTGCACCATCCAAAAGTTCATTATTTAATTCTAATTTTTATGGGAGTCATGTAATACCTCATGATTTTAGTTTATATTTATTTATAAAATAACACTATGATTTATAGTGTACACTGCACGCAACCTCAAATGTAAACAAACTATGAAATAATATTATTTTAATATGACTGTTATAATCTAGTCATTGGGTTGGCAGGTATGAAAAATAATAACCAAATTATTAAATGTATATAGAGATTATTTTCTTAATAGAACTAATTATTTCAATTAATAAATTTGTCTTTCATATAATTTTTGTTGTAAAGTAGTGAATAAGAATAAATTCAATTTATTATTTAAAAATATTTTTCTTCTAAAAAATGTTTTTAGTCATTTTATACGTGGGTAAATAGAATTTATTTCTCTAATTTTTTTAAATATTATTTTAAAAATGACTATAATTTTAAAATTATCATTTCAAAATTATCTTATGGTGTATTTTCTGAATTTTTTTGAAAAGATTGATTTTTTTGGTGAATAGTGAAAATACTGATTTTGGTGAAAATGTCATTTATTTTATTTTAAATACAATATTATATTATGTTTTATATTGGATTGGAAGACACATAAGACTCTTTTTATTAAAAATAATCCAATTAAGTCCATGAGAATCAATATTATACTTGATTTTGGTGTAAAATCATTTTTATGTTTAAAAGGGATATTTTTCTAAAAACAATTCAATGCATTTTGTGTTGTTATATTAAAATTAAGTTATTCCAATTATAAGAATTGAGTATTGAAAATTTTATTGAATATTTAAATTTTTGAGGCTCAAATTTTTTAAATAGTTTAATTTTGTTTTTAGTCATAATAATTAGTAACTATGGTAACACTTTATCACCACAGTAATGGGTAAAATGTGTTAATTGAGCTTAAAACTATGGGATAATGTCTCAAAATCAACCCAAAACATTAATTTATTTTAATATATGATTTTAGTTTGACCATAACCACCCAAAATTTGAAAAATTGAAATTTGTTTCCACTTTAATTTTGTTACAACCTTTATATTAGTTTAAGTAATGGATAATTACAAAATATTACTTTCTCTCACTTGTTATGTTTTCATAATATGGGTATAGATAAAAATTACATATAAAATAATATTGATGATAAAATATATAATTATTAAACTATATCTATGAAATTAATTTTTTTTTAATTTTTAGTGATGTTATAATTACCTTGAATTCTTACGCAATGTCGATGTGGTGTTTGTGCAATTGTTAGAAAAATCAAGTAAATGATTTTGAAAACATAAAAAGTAATATGTTTTGGATTGATTATGGTGTTACATTAATTTTATGGGTTATTATAAGTTATTATTTATTTTTAAATTATTTATATTATGATTCAATTCTTATATTTATGCCTTTAAATTCAAGATAAGTGAATAGTCATGAAATGGATTTAAATTATATATATTGTTTAAAATTTATTTTCAAATAATTATAAAATAATAAAAAATACTATAGTTACATAAATTTAGGGGAAAATTTTGAACTTATGATTAATTATCCATGTATTTTCCAATTGTAATTATTAAAATTATAATAATGATGTTTAGGTATTGAAAAGTTTGTTACCACAATTAAGGTTAAAGGGGTTAAAGAAATGATTAAAACAAAAGATAAAGTTTTAAATGACACATAAACTTTTATAAATTATATTGGTTGATCATATTTAGACCTTATCCTACATATATTAGAATATATGATGGTTTGGATCCATTTTAAATTATTTAGGTACACATTATATGTTAATATTTCAAGTATTTATAATATTGATGTCCGCCTCACTTTTAAAAGGGAACCCCCTCTTCACTCTTATTCACAATCTTTGAGCCACTTATATTGTCCAATACCTTAAAAAATACCTTCCAATATTATTTATACAATTTTTAGAAATTATCTTCTTCCCCAAAGACCATCCAATGAAGGATTCATCTGTAACTGAGTTCATTCATTTTATTTCTTATTCTACCTCAATCAATTTTTTCCTAACCATGTTGATATAATAAAATAAGTATATTAAATATACTAAAATATTATTATGTTTATGTAAGAAACCTTTATCATATTATTTTCTATCCTATATAAAAATAAAACATCACTTGTATATATGTGTGGACTGCCACCTCTACGAAGCGATGTGTTTCATTTTAAATCACTGCCTCACAAGGCTAGTTATTATCATGGATTTAATGAATGTATATTTTATATTCATAAAATAATTCATATTATGTAGATATTACATGTTAGTTACCTTATTTCCATTCCTTATTTTGTAAAATGATAACATCATTCATGCATACATGTGGACCACCACGTCCACAAAGCGATGTGATTAATTTTTCATGTCTGCCTTTCATGGATGATTTTAAATTTTTATTTAATACATAAACATGATAATTATTTCATGATTAATATACTAGATATTATGAAATCATGAAAATTATTAAAGTAACAAAATTATCAAACCAAAACATACATGAAAATATAATAGCTAACACTAAGGATAATGATGTTAATAAAGAATTATTAATAAATAGATCATAGAATGTTATAGTTGAATCATATATGGTATCATAAATATTAATATTATTATTTTATAGATTTAAAATAAATAAAAATTTATTATTTGATATTTTTAGAGTGAATACAAGGAAATTTGGACTTGATATATAAGGGTAATTGCATCTCATTTTCACTTCAATGATACATGTTTTTCATTATGCACCTAATTCCTTTTACATAGTGCATATCCAGACTGTTTTACATGTTATATCATGAATTACTCTTTATTCATGGTATTAATTGTATTTTAGTCAGTCTTTATATTTTGATGGGTTTTTATTAAAAAGTTACCAAAGTAGTAATGGATTTTTGTTACAATCTCATTTAATTCGGGATTTTTTATGTTTTGATTTCTATTAGGAAAATTATAGGATCCTAATCTCTTAAACCCCATATATTTTCTTATATTATGGTTATGTTTGGGGTTTATATGTTTTAGATATCATCTCTTGTTTGGTCAAGAATCAAAAATTAAGTTACATTTAAGGACTACCGACTTCATTTATTCTTTTTTGTCAAGAATCATTATCTTCTACATCCATGTTCTTAAAATTATTCCATGGAAGTTTTTTTATATACATAAAAAGTTTTTTCAAAGGTTATTTTTACTACATTTGAATTTATTTAAAAAAAAATTAAAAGGAACATCTTAAAAAAATTAAAACAATAAATTTTTATAATTTTACAAAAGTGTTAACTTTTAACAAATATGGCTTGAATGGTTTTCCCTTTGTTAGAACAATTATTTTCATTCAATATTTTATTAAAATATTTTATTGTTATTTTCAAAGAAAATATTGTTTTCAATATTCTGGTAATTCTTATTTTAAATTTTATCAAAAGAAAATAATATCATTTTATTGATGTAATGAAATTAATTTTGAAAGTTATTTACAAATTTATTCTTACATAAATATATAAGGAAGTTATTTTTAATGATTTTATTTTATTTTATTTTATATTTATGAAAATATTAGTTTTTATATAAAACATTAATTTCTAATGAATTTATTTCCTTCTTTAATCCTTTACCAATTTATTGATTAAACCTTATTTTATAATCATTAACTTTATTTTGATCATGTTCTCTATCTCTCTCCATTATTCATTGGATGTTATTTTTCTCCAACATATCCATAATTTTAGTTTCATGGATGTACTCAGTGTCATTTATACTGTTTGATATTTTCTTAATCATATACTATTTTAATATATGGTTTTATTTAAAGGGATATTTTAAGAAATCTGTTTCATTTACTAGTGAAATATTGATATTCCATATTCTCAATTCAATATGGATAATTGTTAATTTAAATTCATTTTGAGAATAAATTGTATCGATATTTTAATATATGAGGAATAAATAATATGTGTAAGTTATGGTTATTTATCAGTTATAGATATCCCCTCAATTCATCGACATGTCTCATGAGACAAAACAAGGAGTCATGATGTATAGGTTAAGGTTATAAAGTCATACCATGATAGTTGGATATTTGGTGTATGATTTACCTATTCATGTGTGATGTATTAGTTTAGAGGCCTTAACAATATACAAGATGTCTTTTCCAAGTCCTTCATGGTAAGATTCATAATATCCATGTCGAAGCCTTAATGGTAATATCATGAATATCTAAATTTATGCAATCATTTATTAATAATTTAGTTTCTATTATCCATGTGATTATTATGTTGATATTTTCCATAGATGTCCTTTAGTCATAAGTTATTGATTGAATAGAATTGTTTTTTATTATTCACTCTACCGTATTCATTATTCTTTATTTACTCATGATGGCTTCTATTATATGTAACCCTTACTAAGAGTCTGAGATCACCCTTTATTTTTTTCCTTTCCATAAGATATGAATAAGGAAGCATTGAATGATTCTCAGAGATACAATAAAGTTTTTTATTCTATGTTTTAAATTTGTAACGTAATATATATGTAATGTATATATCTAGGTTTTCAAGACTACTAAACTGGACAATCTTTCATGTTATGATACCTTGTATCTTTTACTAATTATTAAGTAATCATTGGATTTGGGGTTACAGTATTTGGGGCTGCTACAATTAGTATCAAAGAAAATTTAGTAGGAACATTGGGAATAATATTTTTGAAGAACATAACTAAAACAAGCATTATGATAATCCATTAGAATATTTGAGAACTTTTTCCTTCATATGAATTTTTTTTCCATTGATCAATATTTATTAGTATTTTGAGATAAATAAAGGTGTAATAAATTTTAGATATGGATCTTAGAGGAAGTAATGGAATCACCTCCCATGGTCAATGTATATATTAACATATTCAGAATTCCAATATAGCGAGTGTTGCAGATAAGTAAGTCATTCACATATTAAGGAAATAAATTTAGGTTATGATTAATATCCCTACCTTTATGGAGGAACCAAACAAGAGAGAAGCTAGAGTGAAGGATATTATGATTATGACAAACCAACTATCTCAAGTTA
This sequence comes from Viscum album, assembly GCA_963277665.1. Lineage (NCBI taxonomy): Eukaryota > Viridiplantae > Streptophyta > Magnoliopsida > Santalales > Viscaceae > Viscum > Viscum album. Next base: position 1,426,133,123 of record OY728151.1, read on the forward strand.
TGACAAACAATCAAAACATAACTAAATTTCCTGAAAATATAAGAAATGTGGAGTTTTATAAATTTTCTGGTGATAAATACCATGAAAGAAAAAAAAATTAATATCCCATATATCAAGAATGTGGGAATAAGCACTTAGGTAAATGCTTGAATGGAATGGGTTTTTATTACAATTATAGAGAAAATTTACATTACTCTCATAATTGAAAAGTGAGAAAGAATATACTAATATTCAGTTATTTACATGTAATGATATGGTGAATTATTAAATCTAAGTCCAAAACCATTAAATATGTCCATAATAATTTTTTTGGTATTTATTGATAATATCTAGAGATACTATAAGAATTATGAAGAACATGGCAATCAATTGAGAATCATTATTTTAAATTTTTTGGGAAAATGAGTTATATGAAAAATTTAGTAAGTGTGAATGTTGATTTCAGGAAGGTTATCTTATTAGAAATATTGTCTCTATGGATATAATATCTATTAATATTTCAAATAAAAATGTAAATCAAATAATATTCCTAGGGGATGGATGTAACCTTTAAGGATTTCAATTCATTGTAATTATGGTTAATTTGGATAATATATGATTGTGATATCATAGTATTTATAAATGGTGTGTAGGTATGAGGATTAATAGATAACATATAATGACTGTTCTAATAATATTTATTTGTATGGAAAATTTAGAAAATGTGAATCTTTGAAACATATGGTGGATGGTATCAATAACTTTGAAAACTGATTTTTCTGATAATGTGAAATTTTTGTAAGAGTGTATATGTGACCATTAAAGTTATTTTGTGATATTACAAGGTGATCCTTGGTGATTTTTACTATGTTTTGTTGTATTTTATATCATATTCATTCAGGTTATCTGGAAAAATTATATTTTGGAATATGTGATTAGGGAATCTACATATTTGAGTATGTGACTGTATAGGTGATTAAGGTTTTTGGGGTATAAAATGAAGAATATGTTATCAAACATTTATTATTTTTGGGTTCAAATTTAATCATGAATATGCAATGAGTTTTAAGTTGATCTTTGGTTATTAATTAATCTTGTGCTAACCATTTTGGTTTTAGATAGGAGGAATAAATTCTCATTATTTTACAGATTTTATGGACGATTGAAAATTTATATCTGTGCTTAAGGTATGAAAAAATCATCATGATCATAATTATTCACATTTAAGGATGAAATCATTATTATATAATATTTTTAAATCATATAAGTTAATTTTTATCATATTGTCTATACCAATGGAAAAGTAAATTCTCAAACTCAAGAAAACTGAAGATAAATCTATCAAGACTTATGTGGAAAGTAAAAATCATCTACCAAGGTACTTTTTCATAAAATAATTATCAAATATTAGTCTTATAAAGGTATATGAATAATATTTTTCCTAGTTATAACCTAAAAATTAAATTTTATGATAAAATCTATATCTGATTTTATTATAATGTTATGATATGTTCAGTTTAGAAAAGAAGAATTAAAATTGTGAGGATGAAATTTCTATAAGGATGGGATAATATAATACCCCAAATATGTTAGTTTATATTTTTTTTAAAATAATTCTATTTTTTATAGCATACACCACACACAACCCCTAGCTTAAACAAACTGTGAAATGATATTATTGAAAAATGACTGTTATAACCTAGTCATTAGGTTGGCAGGCATGAATAGAAATAACCAAATTATTGACTATATATATAAATTATTTCCTTAATATAAATAATTAATTCAATAAATAAATTTAATATTCACATAATTTTTTACTAATCAAATAATAATAATAAATTCATTTTATAGTTCAAAAATAATTTTTTTCTAAAAAAAGTTCTTAGGAATTTTATACGCAGATAATTGGAATAAATTTCTAAAAAATTTAGAATTTTTTTACAAAATTAATATAATTTTTTAAATCAGCGCATAAAATTTATCTTATGGTGTATTTTTTCAATTTTTCTGACAAGCTTGATTTTTTGTGAATAGTGAAAAATACCGATTTTGGTGAAAACTGTCATTTATTTTTTAAATTACAAAATTATATTTGATTTTATATTTGATTATAAGTCACATAATTATCCTATTAATCAATATCATCCATTAATTCCATTATAATTATCATTATAATATATTTTGGTGTAAATTCATTTTTATGTTTGAAATGGGTATTTTTTTAAAAACTGTCTTCAGTGCATTTTTCATACTGATATTCAAATTAATTTCTAAAAATTATAGTAATTTAATCTTGAAAAATCAGTTTAATATTTATAATCAAGAGATTAAAATTTGGTAAATATTTTAATTTTATTTTTAGTCATAATGAATAGTAACTATGGTGAAAGTTTATCACCAAAGCAATGGGTAAAAGGGGTTAATTAAGGTCAAAAATATAGGATAAAGTCTAAAAATAAATCTAAAAATTGAATTTATTTTATTTAATTAGTTTAATAATGACATAAAAATCCTACATTTTTAAATATGACATTTGTGTGTCACTTTAATTTGATTAAAACCTTTATATTATTTTAAGTTGAGGATAATTACAAAATGTCACTTCCTATCACTTATTATGTTTTCATGGTATGGATCTAGATAAATAATAAATTTTAATGAATATAGATGATAAAATTTATAAAAATTAATCAATTTTTATGATAGTAATTTATTTTTAATATTTAGTGATAGTATAATCACCCTGAATGATTACACAATGTAGATGAAGCACTTGTGCAAGCAATAGAAAAAAAGTAAACGATTTTAAAAACATTAAAAGTAAAATATTTTGTATTAATTATGGGTTTCCATTAATTTGATGGATAATTATGAAGTTTTATTTATGGTTAAAGTATTAATGTTCTAATTCAATTATTATTTTTATTCATTTAAATTAATCATAAATGAATTGTCATGAAAATGACTTTTAATGATATTTAATGATTAAAAATTATTTTAAATCATTATAAAATAATAAAAAACATATAATAACAAAAATTGATGGTAAAATGTTTAAAAATCAAGATTTTTTCATTTATTTTCTACTTTTAATTATTTAAAATTACTTTCATGGCTGTTAAGGATTGAAAATTTGTTATCATCGTTAAGGTTTGAGGGGATTCATGAAGCATTTAAACCAAAAGATAAGGTCTAAAATGCCACATAAACTTGTATAAATTATATTTTTTGGTCATAGTTATAAATTATTCTCCTTATAGTCTAAAAAATATCATTTTTATCCATTTAACATGATTTAGACACCTATTATATATTAATATCTCAAGTATTTACAATTTTGACACCCACCTCTCTTATAAAAGGGAAACCCATCTCCACTCTTATTCACAAACTTTGAGCTACTTAGATCAGAAAATACCTATATAAATACCTTTTTATAATCCTTATCCATGTCCAAGATATTTTTCTCTTCCCCTAATACCATACTATGATGGCATAATTTTTAACCCAAATAGGGATTTCTAGAGAAGAGGTACAACTCTTACCTTAGTTATTTCATTTTATTTATTATTCCAACTCTTTAAATTATATCATAAACCTGATGAAATAATAAAATTAATATATTTAATAAACTAAAATTTTATAATGTTTATTTCACATCCCATTATCATCTCTTTTTCCATCCTATGGAAAATGAAACATCGTTTTTGTGTGCGTGTTGACTATCACCTCCACGTAGAGATGTGTATTGTTTTTCATCACTTCCTCACAAGGATATTTGTTATAATATATTTAATGAATATATATGATATTCTTGAAAGGAATATTATTCTTTAAATATAATATATTACTTATATTCTTTTCCTTTTATCCATTGGAAAATCATAACATCATTTGTACGTATTTGTGGACTACCACCTCCACGAAGCGATGTGATTCTCTTGTTTTGTCTTACCTTAATAGATGATTACAAATTTTTATTTAATGGATCAAAGTGATAAGTATTTCATGGTTAATATTATCGAGATTATGAAATTCTTACCAAGATTTAGGGATTGAAACTACTAAAATAAAACATGCAAGAAAAACGAAACAGTTTACACACGGGATAATGTTGTTAATAGATAATTATTAACAAATAGGTGATATAAGGTTATAAGTTAATCATATATGGTATCATAAATATGAATATGTTATTTTTATAAATATATAATAAATATAAATTTATTTTTCAATATTTTAAGATTGAATACAAAGAAATTTTGACTTGAGGTAAGAGAAATTTCCTCTCATTTCCACTACAATGAGACTTATTTTACAATATACACATAATTTATTTTACATGGGGAATATACAGCCCCTTTGAAATGTTATATCATGAATTCCTATTTAATAATGTTATTAAATATATTTTATTCAGGTTTTCTCTTTAAATAGGTTTGAATTCAAAAGTTACAAAATCAGTAATGGATTTTTATTACAAAATCATTTAATTAGGGATTGTTTATATCCATATTTCCTTTGGGAAAATTATATAATCCTAATACATTAAAGCCGTTATCTTTTTTATACACTAGTTATATTTTTTTATATATTCTCGAGTTATTATATTATTAGTTCAAGAATAAATTACATGTCAGAAAAAACAACCTTATTTCTTCTTTTTGATTAGGAATATTGGTCTTCTATATCTATATTATTCAAATTATTTTATGGATGTTTTTACCTATACATGATATGTTTTTAAAATTTTCATTTTCAATACCTGTGAGTATATTTATAAATTTTTAAAATGAATCTTTTTAAACTTTTTCTAAACAATTCTTTTTTAAAAAAATTTACAAATGTTTGAAAAGAATGCTCCCTTTTAAAATTTATAGTATGAATGAATTTTATCATCATCATGATAGTTCTTTTATTTTAATATTTCCTTATAAGTTTATATAGATATTTTCAAGGAAAATATTTTTTCCAATATTTTATGAATTTTTATTTAAAATGTTATCAAAATAAAATGGTATTATTTTCTTGAAGTAATGAAAATAATTTTTGAAAGTGATTTATAGCTTCATTTTTACATAGAGTTATAAGGAAGTTATTTTTAATAATTTTCCTCTATTTTATTTTTTATTTATGAAAGGATTATTTTTACTACTTAAAATTCATTTATGATGAATTTATAGTCTTTTTCATCCTTAAATAATATTTACTTTAACCTTATATTTTGATTATTAAATTTATTGTGATCGTGTTCTCTATCACTATCCATTATTCATTAGACATTATTTTTATCCTTCATGTCCATATTTTTAGTATAATAACATATTCATTATCAATTCTAATAATTTTATATTTTCTATACTGTATACCATTTGAATATATGATTTTAGATCAAGGGAACTTATTAAGAATGTTATTTCATTTATTATGGGAATATTAATGTTATGTGTTCTCGATTAAATACAGATAATTTTTTATTTATAATGAACTTTTAGAATTAATTTTATTAATAATTCAATATATGAGGAATACATTGGATCTATAAGTGATGAGTGGGGCCCAATTATAGATATCCCCTTGATGCATCGACAGATCTCATGTGACCAAATAGTTTTTCATAATGTATAAGTCAAGGCTATATGATCATGTCATAATAGTTTGGTATTTTTTGTATGTCTAACCTATTTATGAATGATGTCTTGGTTAAGAGGCCTTAATAATATGTAATATTTCTTATATTAGTACTTATGGTATTATTTATGATATATTGTCCAAGTCTTCAATGTCATGATCATGAATGTATGTATTTGTATATTTCCTTTATTGAGAATTTAGTTTCCATTATCATTACGATTGATATGTTGATATTATCTATGAATTCACTTTTAATACAAGTTGTTGATTTAATGGAATGGTTTTTTATTATTCACTCTTCCATATTGATTATTCATTATTTACTCATAATATTATATGTTGTTCATAACCCTTTTTGAGTATCTGAGATCACCCTTTATTTTTTCCATTTTTCTATGATATGAAGAAAGAATCATTGAATGATTTTCAAAAATACAAGAAAATTTTTTATTTTATGTTTTTAATTTCAAATTTAATATGAAATTCATGTATATATATTCTTTCACAATACATCTAAATATATCGATCCTTCATGGTATGATCCCTTGTATCTTATAGAAATGTAATAATTAAGCACTATCTCTAGATTACTAGATTGAGAGATGATACATTTGGTATTAATGAATGTTTATTGGGAACTATAGGAACTAGATTTTAGAAGAACATATCTAACACAAGAATTATGATCATCCCATAGAATATTTGAGAAATTTTACCTTTATAGGGATTTTTATTCCATGTATCAATATTCAGGATGATTTTGAGCTAACTAAAGGTGTACTAATATTTTGAGATGGCACCTAGAGGAAGAAAGGTAAGAAACACCTATGGTTAATGTAGGTATTATTATACATATTATGCCAATACAGTGGGTGTTATAGCTAATTAGATCATGGAAATATTGTAGAAACTAACTCAGGTTATGATTAATATCCTTGATTGTGTAGAGAAACCAAACAAGGGAGAAGTAAGAGTGAAGGATCTGATGATTATTCCTATCGAACTATAATAAGTTATGATAAACAATCCGAACCTAACTAAATTTCCAAAAAATAAGATAAATGTGGTGGTTTGTGAATTTTTAGGTGATAAACACCATCGATGTAAAAAGATTCAACATCCCACATGTAAAAAATATGGGAAGAATCACTTAGGTAAATACTTAATGGGTATGGAATTTTATAACAAGTATAGAGATAATGGATATCATTATCATAACTTCAAACGAAAAAAATAATATAATAATGTAAAATGTTTTAACTTTAAATATATGGGGAATTATGAAAACTAATTCCATGATCATCAAGGATGAACAAAAAATATTTTTATGGTATTTATTTATGATATATTAAGATACTCTAAGAATTATGAAGATAATGAGAAATAATTGAGAATAATTCTTAAAACTTTTAGGGGAAATGAGTTATATAATAAATTTTACTAGAAAGGTTCAGGTACCGAACGAATTCGGACCTAAAAATTATTAATGAAAATAAACAAGACAAAGACACAGACAAACAATCAAATTGGCCAAAAAACACCATCAAACAAGAGAATTGGCAACGGACCACCCAAATACACAGCTTAAAAACCCATTAATAAACACCACAGTCCAGTGCAACTCAAACTCCATCACCCAAAGCAGACCGTATTCCGGCCCATAAAAATCTTGTTTGTGTACTGTCAAAGTCATGTGTATATACGCAACCTCACAATGCCTGAGGTCTTCGTTACTAGCCTGTCGCCAGCACAATATCGACACCTTGTCCTGTCCCGATACGGTCAGCTTGCAATAGCACCCACCATTACGCATCCCGAAGTTAAGCCCACTTCACAAGGATCGTCAGTCGTCCTCCTGTTCCTACATCCCATGACCGACGCTGGCCACCATCTCCCAAGATCTCTGATCCGCACCAAATGATCATAGGGTCTGGCCTGAAATGCAAGTTATTAGAACCCCATCCCACGAAACACGTGCATCACCATAGTGATCCCTACAGCGCTGAAGACGTTTCCCATCCCACGCAACGCACCCCAATGTCATCCAAGACGGTCACCATCTTCATCAACCCGTGTAATCCACCATCATCGTCGGTCCAGAAGCACCGCCAGGATCCCACACCCTCCAGGACCCTTCTCTTACCCATGCCAGACCACCTCTCTGACCTCCTCTAGGCCAGAACCACCATGCCTCGACTCTCCATCGGCCGCCAGACCCACGAACCCGTGCATCTCCTCCAGCCCTTGCTTCCCCACCAAGCCTCCTCCATGCCTCACCTCTCTGTCACTGCTTCTCACAACTCTTTCGGCTGCCGGACTCACGAACCCCCACGTTTCCACCAGACCTTGCCTCTCCGCCACGTCTTCTCCATGCCTCGCTTCTCTGTCACTTCTCCTCATTTGTCTATCGGCTTATAGAACCATGAAACCCTACATTACCATAGATCTCAAAATTTCTACACCGATCAACCTTGATCCAAAGCAGCGTACGCCCATGCTGCCCCCTATTTACCATCGATTCCTCTGAATGCCTCCTCATTAAATGGATTTAATCAGTTTCCTCCTCAAAACAACTATGAACCAATCATGATTTTCCACAAGCGGAAAACATCTGATAATGGATAAAAATATCATCATAAATTGGTGCCAGAAACTAGTCACAAGATCCAGGAGAGATAAACTCTCCATCCTTGAGAGAGGAGCTCTCTATCTTCACATCCTCAAAGATACCAATCTATGTTACATAGGATTTTGATATCTATATAATAAACTTATTAAGTGTGAATGTTGATTTTAGGAAGCTTATTTTCTTTTCAATATTGTATTAATGGATGTAATATATATTGATCTTTATAATACACAAGTCAATCAAAGAATAGCCCACATGGATGAATTAAACCTTTCAGTATTTTAATTCAAGGTAATTTTTGTTAATTTTTAGAATATATGATTATGATGCAGTAGTATTTATTAATGGTATTTTTGTATTAGGATTATGATAAAACATCCAAGGATTGTTTTAATAATATTTAGTTGTATGGAAAATTTAGAAAATATGAATTTTGGAAACATATGATGAATGGTATCAATCATCTTAAAAATTTATTTTTATGACAATGTGATATTTTTGGAAGAATTTATATGTGAACTTTGAATTTATTGTGTGATATTTTAAGTTTATCCTCGGTGAAGATTATAGTATTTGGTTATATTGTATATTATGGTAATTCAAGTTATTTGGGAAAATTATATTTTGGAATATATGATTAGGGAAAATAAATATTTGAGTATGTAACTACATAAGTGATAAAATCTATTTGGGAAAATTATATTTTGGAAAGTAACACTCATCTACCAAGGTACATTTTCAGAAACTCATTTGAAAGTATTATTCTTTTAAAGGTATGTGCATAATAAGTTTTCTATTCATAAGATATAAATTAATGTTCATGATGAAATCTATATCCAATTTTATTACTATGTAATGATATATTTAGTTTAGAAAAGAAGAATTAAAATTATAAGGATAAATTTTTTTGTAAGGATGGTATAATGGAATACCACAAGTTGTTATCTTGTATTTTATTTTAAAATAATACGATTATTGATATCATACACCACACACAACCCCTAGCTTAAATGAGTCATGAAATAATATTATTTTAATATAGTTGTTATAACCTAGCCATTAGGTTTGTGGGAATAAATAGGAAAAACCAAATTATGAAATATATTTAGAAATTATTTCCTTAATAAAAATAATTAATTCAATAAATAAATATAACTTTCATCTATTTTTTTTAATAAGAAAATAATAATAATATATTTTTATTTTATGCTTCAAAAATACTTTTCTTCTAAAAATGGTTTTTTGGAATTTTATACATGGGTAACTAGAATTAATTTATGAAAAGTTTAGAAAATTTATTTTAAAAAATTAATATAATTTTTTAAATTATCATTTAAATATTATCTTGTGGTGAATTTTTATAATTTTTCTAAAAAGCTTGATTTTTTTAGTGAATAGTGAAAAATAAAGGTTTTGGGAAAAAACTATCATTTATTTTATTTTAATTAAAAAAATCCAGTATGTTTAAAATTAGATTTGAAGTCAAATAATCATTATTTTATTAAAAATAATAAAACTATGGCCATGAGTATCAACATTATACTTTATTTTGGTGTAAAATTATTTTTATGCTTCAAAAGAGTATTTTACGAAAAAACTTTTTTTGATGCATTTTTTGTGCGTATATTAAAATTAATTTCTTAATATTTGAGGAATTTGATTTTGAAAAATTAATTTCATGTTTTGAATCATAATGTTAAAATTTAATAAATATTTTAATTTCATTTTAAGTCATAATGAATAGTAATCATTGTAAAAGTTTATCACCACATTAATGGATAAAATGGGTTAATTAAGATTAAAATTATAGGATAAGGTCCCAAAATCAACCCCAAACATGCCTTTATTTTATTATATGAGTGTAATTCGACCATAACATTCAAAAATTTAGAAATATTCCATTTTTTCAATTGTATTTGATTATAGCCTTTATATTATTTTAAGTTAATGATAATTATAAAATGTCATTTTCTCTCACTTATTATGTTTTCATAATATGGATATAGATAAAAATGACATATAAATGAATATAAATGATAAAATTGATAAGGATTAAAATATATTTATAATATTAATTTATTTTTAATTTCTATTCATGTTATACTTATATTGAACTCTTATGCAATGTTGATGCATTACTTATGCAATGACACGACCAGCCTTCTCCAAGATGAGGGAAAGGATGGCAAGATGCCCTGCCCTTACTTCTTCAAGGTGAAGGAGGGATAATGACCCTTGAGTCCTGCCTTCAATAGGCCCCGAAGTGGTGAATAGAACCAAGGGTATATAATCTCAGATAAATGGAATGCATTGCCCTTTTTATAGAACAAGATCAGGAGATAAGATGGTAAATCCTAGCAATACCAAGGAATAAAGATAAAAGTAAATCCAAAAATTTATTCCTATATACATGTTTGAAATAGAATTATACAATGTAAAAGATAAAATTTTAAGGAAATTACCAAAAGAAAAGAAAAATAGAAACAGAAATTGTCCCAACGCCCGAGCTAGTAAGTTTCGGCACTATTCTCAAAGTCCTCCTGGAAACCTGAAAGCAGTTTTATATACGTAGTGTGAGTATATAGGTATACTCAGTCGGGAAACCAAAATCTCTCGTTCCCAAGTGGGGAGACATTCTAATTCCCCATGAGAAAAAGAGGCAACCAAAATTCCTACCAAGGAAAACTATCCACCCAGCCACACCAAGGCACACTCCCAAAATAATGCAAGTTAGGTAAAATAATAGTAATAGAAAATCGATATTTGGCTACCCTACACTGCTTTCCCACTGGTTACCCAAATATCAATGTGCTATTACTATTATTATTTTCTGTCATGACCCACCTTCTCCAAGATGAGGGAAAGGATGGAAAGATGCCCAACCCTTCCTTATTCAAGGTAAAGGAGGGATAATAAACCCCAAGTCATGCCTTCAATAGGAACTGGAGTGGTGACTAGCACCAAGGGTATAGAATCTCACATAAATGGAAGGCATTACCCTTTTTATAGAACAAGATTGGGAGATAAGATGGTAAATCCCAGCAACACCAAGGACTAAAGATAAAAGTAAATCCAAAATATGTTCCCATATGAATGTTTAAAATAAAATGATATAAAGTACAAGATAAACTCCAAAGTAAAGTACTAAATGAAAATAAAATAGTAATGACAATTTTCCCAACATCTAAGCTAGTAAGGTCCAACATGGTCCTCAAAGTCCTCCTGGAAACCTGAAATTAGTTTTATATACGTAGGGTGAGTATACAGGTATACTTAGTAGGGAAACCAAAATATCTCATACATAAGTGGGGAGACATTCTAATTCCTGATGAGAAAAAGAGGTAACCAAAATGTCTAGAAAGGAAATATATCCACACAGCCTCACCAAGTCAAACTCCCCAAATAACCCAAGTCAGGTAAAATAATAGTTTTAGCACATCGATATTTTGGTACCCTGCACCTCTTTACCACTGGTTATTTAGAACATCCTACACATCGGACCTCCCCCACCATTTCCACTGCAGTCTCACTGCAATACCCTACCCGCACACACCTAGGATACCACAACCACACACCTTGTCCACAGACACCTGGGCCACCACAGCCACACTTCCTACTTATAGACACCTGGTCCTCACAACCACGCATATGTATCATAGACACCAAGGCCTCACACCCACACATCTCACCCACAAACACCTGGGCCTCATCCCAAAGATACTTAGGAAACAAATATGCCCACACACACCTGGGACAACCCACCACAACACACCATACGTAAAGATTCATGGTCTATAAGCCTACCTGAAGAGTCTTGGGCTACCTGTGAGAGGGAGAAGAAAGGATCTAATAACTATCCACTCATAGGAATGTTGGGAAAAACACCCTCCCCCATGAAATGGGGGTGTTCGGCCCAAAGTGCTCAACATGGGTGGGGTGTGTATAAGAAACACAAGAACTAAAATTTATACATATAGGTAAACAAGAACTCATCTAAACCTAAGGGTCCCAAAACCAACAACCATTCCTCACACAACCACTCTCACTGCTACTCCTACATGCACAAGTAGACAACAGCCACAACTAAAGCACAACCCATTTCTAAAAAATAGTTCCCCATTATACATGTTCCTGTTATCATATTCAAGTGATCCCATTTAAATATTCCTTCACTACTTGGAAAATAATAGGCACAACCACAGGCCAAAACAACAAATGAAAGAAATAATCAAGAAGGCATTTAAGAATTCACTTCCTTTTCATCTATAAGTAACAACATAAAAATGGGATCTGTGAGATCCCTCAAAGTACTAGAACCAAACCAAGCCCCTACCTACTGTCTCCACACAGCCTCAGATTCACAAACCAACAACCTCTCAACCAGATATTTCATTCCCCTCTACGTCACCCAATAAACATTTAAGAAAAAAACCATTAATATCACCAGAACATAGCAAGGGAGTTTCTAGATTTAGAAAAAACTGGTCATTAAGTTCCTTTTTTCCATTTGGTTAATTGGGGTGATCACACGAGGGTTATTATCCACCGGGTATCCATTTAATCAACCAAGTTTACGTGATTAATTAGTTTCCATGTTACAGTTATTCAATCACAAGATTATCCAGAAAACAGAGCTTCATTAGTGAGTAATAAAGAACCACCAACATCCACGATTTTCAGTGGTCATGATCCCATTCAGGTCACAATATAAAAAAAAGGTAGAATACAACAATGTCATCATCTTCCCCCACCCCTTTATTCTTTAAAATTCCATTTATTATTTTCATTAAAGTTTTTTCACCTAAGTCCCGAGGGAACATCGTCATACCCACCCCACATGATTCACACTAAATAGAGACAAAGGAAAACACCTACTTGGATGATCAAAGACCGAGGTTCCTTCTTTTTCCAAAAACAAGGGACGCGTGACTTGTAGGAAGAAATCCAAGGCTGAGTGGGAAGGGCTACAGCATGAGAACATGATTTTTCTCAGGAGTAGGTCTCAAGGTGCACTTAGGGAAACTAAAAGGAAGAAGGAAGAGAGGATTTAGGCTTAAGAAGAGGCCAAATCCTAAAATCAGGGATACTATTTCGATATACTTAAAATTTAGATCTTGGCATGACCACACCGCTCGGTGATTTCACACATTGGGATTAATTGAGATTTAATAATCCCCCCTCCCTTGGAAATGGTGGAGATAGACCAGCGGACAGCTGTGAGTTGATAGATTGCCTTTAAATGGAGAAAAACACGCAAGAGGGGCTAAACTGGAAAACACGGGAGGCTGGAAAACATAGAAAATGGTGTGACACCGATGAAAAGGCCACACATTTTGGTAATTCAAGGGTCTCCCAACTCTTGTGGGATTTAAAACATATTTTATGGGCCTTAAATCACCTTTAAAGAGGTATTAAAACACTTTTATGTCAAAAGATATGTCACTGGAGTGGATTTAGAAGGTCCAAGAGAGAATGGAAATGACTCACTGATGGGTGAGTAACTGAAACCCTAGAACCATCGCCCTAGAATCGATGCCCTAGCACCAATGCCAATTGGTTACACCAATGGATTATTGGTGCCACTGATGCCCATTGATGCCACTGATGGCTGATCGGTTCCACTGTTCATTCAACCAGAAATTTGGAAAACTCCTTAATGAGTCACCGATGGTCCCCCAAGATACCTCAAACATTAGGATTTGGAAAATCAATGTACCAGGAGGGTCTAGTTCATTACATCAGATACCTCTCATGTTATTATTTCCATTAATATTTCAAGATTAAATCCGAAGAAAAGAGGGGGTCTGAACAACCACCTCTCAAGATAGCTCTCAACGACAAACCACCCTAGAGTTGTTCGAAAGAAGGAATAAAACCCCGATATCTAGGAACACCACTCTAATATATCTCTTGAAAAAATATGAAAACACTACTGATCCTCTCCCCCAAGTAACCACAAAAACATAGAAAGGTTACACCGTCTAGACACATGGATTAGGGAGTTCTTTCCTCCATTTCAATATACTATCCACTTTGGGAGGCACTGACTCACCCGCATGGGTTTAATAGAATCTACACCAATGAAACTTGATTAGGAATTAGGTCCTACCCTCCCAATGGTTATAAATTTTCACACAAAATAGGGAACAGGGAAACAACTTATCATACCGCAAACAGATCTAAGAGTTCATCATAAGCAAGGCACAAGGAAAATACAAGATCAAAACTCAAAACAGCTATGGGTACTAGGCATGCATTTGTACCTCCCATTCCCAGGTACTATCCCCAAGTCTGTCATGCCTCCACAACACACGAACCAAGGGAATGGTCTATCCACAAATCACCTTCTCCTTACAATCCTCGATTCTCACTGGTCGCTCCATGAACGTCATATCATCCTCGATATCCAACTCTCCCCAATCAAGGACATGGGAGTAATCATGTAGATACTAAGGGAGCTGAGATATATGAAAGACATTGTGGATCCTTTCCAACTGTGGTAGTAACGCTAGCTGATATATAACCTCACTGACTCGTCCCAACACCTCGAAGGGTTTGATGAACCTAGGAGAAAGCTTACTCCCCCTACCAAACCTCCATTTTCCATGCCAAGGGGAGACATTTAAGAACATGTGGTCCCCAACCTCTAACTCCAAGGGTCTCCTCATATGATCAGCATATGACTTCATCCAGTATTGATCTGCCTTCATCCTATCATGCACAATATGAACCTTCTTCATCATGCTCTGCAATACCTCTAGGAAAATAACACATGCCTCCCCAACCTCCGTCCAACACATGGATGAACTACAATGTCTTTCGTACAAGGATTAAAATGGTGACATGTCAATTGTAGAGTGATAGGTATCATTTTAGGGAAACTCTACCAGGGGAAAGTGTCATACCCATGATCCCAAAAAGTCTAGAACACATGCTCGTAGCATGTACTCCAATGTCTAGATGGTCCTCTCTATATTCCCATCCATATGAGGGTGGAAAGTAGTGCTAAGGCATAGCTGGGTTCCAAAATCACATTATAATCCCTTCCAGAATCGTGAAGTAAATCATGTATCCCGATCTGAAATGATGGTTTTGGGAACTCCATGTAGCCTCACAACTTCACCCATGTACTTATATGCTAAGGCATCTACTGCGCTCGACTCCTTAACCTCTAAGAAGTGAGCCGATTTTTTCAATCGTTCCACCACTACCTAGATGGAATCACATCCTCCCTCATCCCTGGGTAGCCCTATGATGAAATCCATTGATATGTCACCCGCTTCAACTCGGGAATGTCTAAGGGCTACAACAGACCACTGGGAACAAGGTGTTCAACCTTCACCAGCTAACACACAAGGCACTTTGCCACAAAATCCACCACTGCCCACTTCACTCTAGACTACCAAAAATGAACTCTCAAGCCCTGATACATATTGGAGAATCTTGGATGTACCTCCAGGGGTGAGTTATGGAACTCACTGAGAACTCCCTCATGCATCTTCACTAGGAAAAACAGCTTCTCATAGAATAGCATCTGATTCTAACTATCCTCCAACTATCCCTATGGAGCATCGCCCTAGATAACATGATCACACATCACTTCAACCTCTGAGTATCCCCATTAAGACTCCTCCATCGGCTGTACCAAGTAATATTGTACTGTCATCTAAAATAGACATCATCTACTATCCTCTACTCTCATGCCTAGATGCAAAGAAGTGAACTCCTCCATCACCTTCCAAGAATCTTTTGACTCCCGAACCACATCCTTCTGTGAATTCATGCTCAATTAATCGGCCTCCACATTCCCCTTTCATGAGGTGTATGAGATCCCGAAGTCGTAGCCCCGAAGAAACTCCATCCACTTATGATGCAGCAAGTTCAGGTCTCATTGGGAGAAGACATACATTAGTCTCTTATGATCTATGAAGACCATGAAGCATTCTATGATGAGGAAATGTTGCCACAACTTTAGTGCGAACACAACTACTTCAATTTCGAGTTCATGGGTCTAGACATTCTAATGCCCCGTAAGAAAAAGAGGTAACCAACACTCCTAGTAAGGAAAACTATCCACCTAGCCTCACCAAGGCACACTCCCTAAATAACGCAAGTTAAGTTAAATAATAGTAATAGAACATCGATATTTGGGTACCCCTAACCACTTTCCCACTAGTTATTTAGAACATTCTACACATCATACCTCCCCCTCCATTTCCACTGCAGTACCACTACTATACCTTGCCCGCACACATCTGGTCTACCACAACCACACGTGCCTCCCGAAGACACCTGGGCCACCACAACCACACTTCCTACTTGCAAACACCTAGTCCTCACAACCACACATCTCACCCATAGACACTTGGGCCTCACAACCACACATCTCGCCCGTAGACACCTGGGTCTCATCCTGAAGATACTTGAGAAACAGACTTTCCTACACACACTTGGTCCAACCCACCACAACACACACTGCCCAAAGAGTCTTAGCCTATAATGGACCCCAGGACTTCCCAGCCTGCCCAAAGAGTATTGGGATTCCTGTGAGAGGAAGAATAAAGGAGATAATAACCATCCACTCATAGGAATGTTGGGAAAAACACCCTCCCCCATGAAATGGGGGTGTTCGGCACAAAAGTGATCAACATGGGTGGGGTACGTATAAGAATCACAAGAACTAAAATTTATACATATATGTAAACAAGAACTCATTCCAACATAAGGGTACCAAAACCAACAACCATTCTGCAAACAACCACTCTTTCTGCTACTCCTACATGCACATGTACACAAAATCCACAATTAGAGCACAAAAAATTTTTATAAAACAGTTCTCTATTGTAACCTTTCTTATTATCATGTTCAAGTGATCCAATTTAAATATTCCTTCACTGCCGGGGAACTAACAGACACAACCACAATCCAAAACAACAACTAAAAGAAACAACCAAACAGGCATTTAATCATTCACTTTTAGTTTGCCTATAAGTCACAACATCAAAATGGGATATGTGAGATCCCTCAAAGTACTCAACCCAAACCAAGACCCAACCTTCTAGCTCCACACGGCCTCAAATTCACAAACAAACAACCTCTCAACTAGATATTTCATTCTCCTCTACATCACCCCACAAACATTTAACAGAACAACCATGAATATCACCATAACAGAGCAAGGGAGTTTCCAGATTTACCCAAAACCATTCATTAAGTTCCTTATTTCCGTTAGGTTAATTGATGTAATCACACAAGGGTTATTATTTATTAGGTATCCATTTAATCAACCATGTTTATGTGATTAATCAGTTTCCATGTTATAGTCATTCAATCATAAGATTATCTAGAAAACAGAGCATCATTAGTGCACAAGAAAGGGCCACCAACGGCCACGATTTTCAGTGTACATGATCCCATTCAATTCACAACATAAAAATGAAGGTATAATGAGAAAACTTCATCATATTCCCCCACCCCTTTATTATTTAAAAGTATATTTATTATCTTAGTTAAAGTTGGTTTCACCTACATCCTGAGGGAACATCATCATACCCACCCCGCATGATGTATAGTAAAGAGAGATGAAGGAAAACCCCTACTTATATGATCAAAGATTGAAGTTCCTTATTTTCCCAAAAACAAAGGATACGTGACTTGCAGGAAGAACTCCAAGGCTGAGCAGGAAGGGCTCCAGCACAGGTGCATGATTCGTCTCGGGAGGAAGTCTCGAGGCACACATAGAGAAATGAAAAGGAAGAAGTAAGAGAGGATTTCGGATTAAAAAGAGGCAAGATACTAAAATTAGGGAGGATATCTCAGATCAAGAAATTTATTTTACCTGGTAATTCAGAAGAGGATTGAAACATGCGTTTGGCACTCAGTTATGCATCATATCTACTTTACACCCTCAAATAGATGGGTAGAAATATCATACCATATAGAAACTATTGGATATGTTGTGGGTGAATATCTTATACTTCATCGTATCTTGGGAAAAAAACTTAACTTAGATAAATTTTCCTATAACAAAATCTACCACTCTTCCACCATCATGACCCTGTTTTAGGATTTATATGGAAGTTCATGTTGTTATCTATTGTGTGGGGTTAAGGTTAGAGATTCATCAGCTCCCTTTTTTAATTTATTATAAAGAATGATAGATGAGGTTTAGGTTGTTAATGAGAGGATGAAATCTATGTAGGACCAGCAGAATTCTTTTGTCGATCGCAAGATGAGGCCATTGTATTTTGTAGTGGGAGACCATGTGTTCCTTAATTTTTCTATTTTCATGTGAAGTGAGGGTTCTTTAATGGCATTAAGATCTCTCCCTAGTTTTTTGGTCCCTCTAAGGTGTTGGGGCATGTTGGTGAGGTGGATTATAATTTTGACATTTCCACTACTGCTGGAAAGAATCTATAACATCTTCCATGTGTCTCACTCTATCTATATCTTCATGATGAATCTCATTTAATTGACTGGGTAGGTTTGGATATTGAGGATGATGGGATTCTTGTGGAGTGTCCAATATAGATCCAAGATAACCGAGAAAAGATTTTCATGGATGTACCATTCCTTTGGTTATGCTTCATGGAGGCATGGTGTCTTAGAGGAGAGTACTTGGGAGCATGAGACACAAATGTGTGGATAGTACTCAAAGTTTTTTTTATTTTTACCTTGTTCTATTTTTATTTGATAATTTTATGTTTAAACCTTTATAATTGTATGAAATGTGATTTTTCCCCTTGATTGTGATTTCTATTATAGTTTTAAGTATATGAAGAGGGTAAAACCCCTTCCAAATCAAGATTTATTATGTTTATGACATGTTTTAAAACCATGTGGGTAAGTCACTTCTGCCCAAAGTGGATAATATCTTGATATGGGAGGTGGGATTCCTTGATTTTTGTGCATAATAAAGTCTTATGTGACAGTTGTGGTTTTTTTTCTTGAGATGTAAAGAGGTTTAAAAAAATTTGGGAGTAGTTATGTCGAAGAGATGAGGCTTTTGGCTGGTGTGGAAAGGTGTGGTAGTGTTTGAGGTGTAATGATATCCCTAATAGGTATCTCATGGGATGTATTTCTAAAAATATTTCCTTATTTTTCATGTTCATTTTTAAATTCTTAGGGATAATAAATGTTTGAGAGGTGTCTAATGTAAGGTCGCATATTTCTAAAACCCTTTCCCTTTGTTTTTTTGAAACCTAGAGGATTCAATAGGTTTTTTTAGTCTTGTTACTATTGGTTTTTCTAAGTTTATTCCCATGATAACTTGTTTAATTCATGTAGTTAGTTTTTTTTCATGTGGTAGATTGGTTAGTCATGTTGTTAATTTGAGCGGTCTCTTGTTTTTATCATATGGTAAGTTGTTTTTTTGAACCTTATATTTGTTGGTTGTGTGGTTAGTTTTCATGGTCACTTTTTTCCTTTATATAGTCACATGTTTTTCATGAAATAGGTTATTTGTTCATTCGTTCTATTGGAATAACCACTTGTTTCATTCATGTAGTCAGTTGTTTATTCATACGTTTGGTTGGTTGGTTGTATGGTAAGTTTTCATAGTCACTTGTATCCTTCATGTGGTCAATTGTTTGTTTTTTTAGTAGGTTGGTTGTTCATGTGCTTGGTTGGAAAGGTTCCTTATTTTATTTATGAATTAGCCTTTTTGTTCATCTAGAAGGTGGGTTGGCGTGGTCAGTTTAGGATTTATCCAAATTCTTGAAATTTATAATTTTACCCAAATACCCCTAAAGGTTGTGAGTATGAATTTTTAACATAAATACAGTTTTAAAGATTTAATTAAGGGTATTCAAATTTTGTTTTGAGAAGTATATTATATCCTTGATTTTATGTGATGACCAAGGATTTTGATTAGTCCTATTTAGAATTTAATGAGATAAACATTAATGGTTAATTAATTTATTACCTATGATCTAAAATTCCAACAGTTTCATATCTTTAATTCGAAAATAAATATATTTCCTTCATTCTTTCCTAATTTCTTTCTCTCAATATAAAAGGTTCCAGAGCCTTTCCCTTGGATTCATAGAACCCTAATATCAATTATTTTGAGGTATTCCTATGGTTGTTCCATCCTATGTGAACAACCTCTGTTTTGGTGTAGTGAATCATGTGATGCTTCTTTCTTCTAGGTAGGGGGTCCTTTATCTTTCGTATAGTTTTACATTAGGGAAGGATCATTATTTTTTTCATTTTGGGAGGTAGTGTGCACCATCCTAATAAATATAATGAATTTTTTTAATTGAAATTGAAGGTGAAGGGAAATAAAACACATATTTTACCTCTTTTGATGTTACTATAATTATACATGCTTGATGCATTCACTAAAAATCACTAAATTTATGATTCGTGCTTGTGTTATAATTTATATGGTTATGGAACCCTTGTTATGTTATTATTTTATATCACTATAAATGAAATTTCTAATGAATTGATTACCTATAGAACCTTTCCTTGAGTGAGAATTCACTTGAAATTAAAGAAGTCAATATAATGAAAGTACTTTTTTAAACAGAAATGGAATATATGAAAATTAGTCATGTTATTTGGTTGTGTAATGAGATATGGTTGTGATTTGTGGAAGTTATGATAAGGAAGTGGTTATAGTGTGTGGTGGTGGTAATCTGTGGCTTGTTGGCATGAGAAGGTTGGTTGTTTTTGTTGGTGATGGGTTTTTCTAGGTCCATATAATAATGGAATTAAATTTTAATGATTAAACTAGAATGGAGAATGGGATGAATTTTTTAATGGGTTGAAATGATTAATGAATGCTTAAATTGAAATGGGAAGTGTGTCTTAAGTGTTTTTTCTTAAATATAAAATAAATGGGTTGGATAAATGAATCTAGTTCATAACTAGTAAATTACTGAATTGGATTAACTTCAAAAGAAATATGGAATTTGCTTCATTATTTATGTATTTATTGTGTGGTGTAATTCATTTAGTGGTGTTAGTGAAAATGTAAGATGTTTTAAGGCCTTGTGAGGTGTAGTGAGTTGGTATGGTACCCATTTTGTAAACCCATAGATTGGACTTATGTATAAGAAATATATATATTATTTTCATTGTGATTTCTATGTGCACCCCACTAGATTCAAGCACTATGTTCCAACACCCAAATGTTTTGAGGGTATTTTTCTCAATATCTTGGATGGTGAGGATAGATTGCTAGCTACCCCCTCTTCCCTGATCTCTCTTCCATGTGAGGTTCTTATGCATGGGCTATGATGCAATGAAGTCAAAATTTCACTAGTAGTTATATTTCATGATATGATGAGGTGGTTTATGGTGGGGTTAGTGCATGGTAGGATGAAGGAATGAGGTTTATGTTTTTTATGTTCATGATACCCTACAATTCTAGTTATCTAAGTGGTTGATATGTGATTATTTTCTTATGTGTCTTCATTAATGATTATATATAACATATAGGAGTGATTGGATGTATGGTGTTGGGGTGTGAGAGTAGAAAATCAATGTGAAAGTGGTGTATGGTACCCTTTTATCAATATAATCTTTATTATGTTATTATACTTGGGTGTGTTATATATTAATTATGCCACGGTGAGGATGAGATCATTTAGTTGATCATATTAGGTGTTTTTGGTTCTATTTTTTTCTCATGAATGCATTAGTATGATCTTTTCACATGTTCATGAGATACTTTGGGTATGATCATACTGATTATACATGTTATGTTATCCCTATATATATATACAAACTATTTTTCAGGTTTTCAGGAGGACTACGTGGACCATATTGGACATTACTAGCTGAATATTTGGGGTTATTGTTGTGTCACTACCTTAGGATTTTTCTTTTGGGTATTTATTTGGAAACTCATTGTATTTTTTTACTTTTCACATGCATTGTAGGATAGTTTTGGTTTCTTTTCTTATATTATGTCATAAAGTTTCTCAATAGTTAATATATTATTTCTAGGTCCTATATCATATTTGAGGGCAATGCCTTCTGTATGTGATATTCTTATACCCTCGATGTTGGTTTCTAACCTGGGACCTACTGAAGGAGGGACTATGTGTGTCATTATCCCTTTTCCTTCATTTTCAACCAAGAAAGGGTTACCTTGGAGGATGGAGGTCATGAAACTAGGTTATCCATGGTTTTTTTTATATTTTAACTAGTTATATATTGAAATACTTTATAATGGTTCATAAATAGAATGTGAATTAACCAAACCATATCCCTTGGCAGTTTCTAGTCAGGTGTTCAGTCATAGTCCCACTCATCATGCACTAGAGTAATGATTTAGATAATACTCAACCTGAATTTATTAGGTAGATTATCCCTAGGTGAATTTGTACCATATTTTCACCCACTTCCCAGTATCTAGATAGGTATTTAATTTCTAGGAGAACCACATTGGCTCTACTTTACAAAAACTTTTGTGTGTTATCGTATACTTAGACTTATCCCATAGAGTTACACTAGTAATTTAACTAAATTTATCTCATCCTAATTCCAAAAATAACTAAACTAATACCCAAAAATAACTAAACCTTTCTTTGGAACCAAATAAAGATAACTGACATAAACATAACTTAGATATTACATTAATATCATGATTTAAATAACACATCTCACAAATATTCACACAACCCAAGGACCTAAAGGTTAAGTGTCTTATAAATTATCTATATAACTATCTTATCCTAAAATAATTGAAATAATTTCTCTATAATAACACTCTATTATACCTACTTTCTAAAAATTTCACATGATATTATCATATTTATAACATTAGGAATGGAAACTTAAGAAAGGGGTGAGTTCATATGCTCAGTAAGGGAAAAATATCATAATGTATCATATCACAAACATGAAGGAGAACATGAGTAGGGGATAAATATATTAATAAAATATCATGAGACCATATATGATAATCATAAAACATGGATTAGGAAGACAATATCATTAAATAATCATAAAGTTGTAACATGGATCAAAAATACATCTCAATAATCCTAAAACATTAGTCAAAGACATAAGAGTGTGGAATATTTTTAAAATAAGGTGTAACATAAAAACATGGAATATATTGAAAATGAAAATAATATTGGTAATATGGAATAACATGAAAAATAACTTTTAAATGTGTAATAACCATATGTATAGGAAAACCTTTTTTTATCAAACTCGTTATGATCATGCCTATGTGAAAAAGTTCATTATTTCCAAGATTGAAAATGATAGAAAACTCATTATGCCCATGGCTATGTGAACAAACTCATTGTATCCATATCTAACTATCAGTTGAGATATCAACTTAAACAAATGCATTATAGGGAAATATAGGACCCCAACCATAATCATCCTTATATATGTGTTCCACTTAAAATCATTTATCATAATATCTTAAATGAATCATGAAAAGAATATTTTTATTAAACTTTTCAAAAAAATAACATAACATAAACTCAAGAAATCATATTGTAACGTCCCAGTTCCAGAAGCCACCCAGAGGCGCCACGTACCCGGTTGGTCACATAGCCTCAAGCGCATTTCCCCAAACATCAAAAGTTTCTGACTATCAGTGAGGGCCTTGGGTGTGATAGTGGAAAAACTATTCCATCATTGATAGAGTAATACAACAGATGTAAACAAATGAAAATAGCGAAATCAGTAATAATACCATACAAAGTAAACAGCAGAAGACTAGAAGTAATAAAAACTGGAGCACATATATAAAATGATGCATGATACATATGTCTAGGAAAACAGGAAAAAAAGTCACAATTCCAAATACAGTACTAATACAAAGTACAAAAGAAGGCAAGTAAACCACTCCTCAGCATCGCAAGCCATTTCTTGGTCCCATGCTCTCTAGCTCCACAGCAGTCAAGTACCTGAAGTAGAAGGGTGCTTTCCCTTATCTATACCTGCAAAAATATAATCTTTTTGGGCCCAAAAGCATGGCTGAAACTGGGTGTGAGACTAAATCCCAATGGGAAACCACCACTAGATCTAATCCTAATATTCAGCGAATATATGGAAGGTAATAAAATGATAGAAGTAGTAAACAAGGAGGTACTCCATAGTAAACAATCCACAGTTTCAATGCATTCAATTCCATATATCAATAAACAGCTAATCAAAGTAGGTAAACACAAACAGGTAACCCTCTGGGAAGTAATCATAGCCTATCCCCTCTGGTCCTACCTAGAAACACAAGCAATCATCTAAACACAAAAGTTAACCCTCTCAGAATTACTCACATCTTATCCCCTCTGGTACTACCTAGCAACCCCATTAAGTAGATAAAGCATAGACTCTCTGAGGAATCACTCACTGGGAATTACTCATATAGTCTCGTATCAGTAACTAAAGGCGCTCTGGGAAATCACTTACGTCACTTTCCCCCTATGGCCTGCGTTGAGGGACTATACACACTCTGAGGAAGCAATTACATCAATTCCCACAATGGTCTCGCATTGTAAACAGAAAAGACACTCTGGAGAAGCCCTTACATCCATTCTCCCTATGGTCTATACATCAGATTCTCATAGACCTGTGTAAGTCAAGAAATCATTGAAGTGTATATCGGCCCAAGTAAACCTCAAGAACTACTTCACTAAATAGTCTACAGCATCTTAGCATGTCAGAATAATCACCCCACCCTATAATACTAGGAATGGAAAAGTAAACAGTGTCCTAATAGGCTAAGCAGAACAAACAGCCATAAACAAATCATGCAAGTGAAAACACCTCCAAGGCATAATAATTCATCCTATTCACAATCAATTATCTTATAATCAAGCATACAAGCATGGTAGGCAAACAAAAGGGCTAAAACAGTAAACCCCAAATACCCCGTTCATGGGTATTGGTGATTTTGCACATATAACTCAAAGACATTCAATGGAAATGCACAAACCACCTACCTCAGTGTTGGGAGATTTCTATATGTGAACCTCACGCCTCGAATCACCCAAAAAGACAGTAGATATACAAAACCATCTAAAATTTTCAATTGGGGGTAACTTGAGAAAGAGGTGGAATCAGGTAACGAAGCTCTATGAAAAGGAAGAGCTTACCTAGGTGATCCCAATTAAATCGAAGGTGGTAAATTCGGAGAATGGACGATGACTCGGGGGCACAGAGAATATTTGTGGTCGTATGGGTTCTCTTGGACGAACTAAGTCAAGAATTAGACGGTTTTGTTCATCAGACACAGCCCCGGTGCGTTTAATGAAAAAAAAATACACAGCGTGTACTTTCCATTTCTGTACTCCGCTTTAGGCGGTCTCCAGGTCACCACACACATTCGTGTGTGTGGCCATTACACGGCCAACACATGGCTTCCCGCGGTAACCAAGTACACTGTGTGTACTCATAAAGTACACGGCATGTACTTCAAAAATTTCCAGAAATTCTTCTTTTTCATAAAAACGACTAGAAAAGAAAGACATACCTGAAAAAAGAAGATCCGGGTTCTTACAAACTTCCCCCTTAAAGAAATTCATCCCCAAATTTTCCTAGTAAGGCATCGTAGAAGAAGAAACCCTGGACAGCTCTGGTCACTGTGATGGTACATCAGTCTCCCTCTCCCAAGTCTTTTCATGTACTCGCGCGTGCCGCCATAGCACTCATACCAGAGGAACAGACCAGCCATGGAGAACCTTCATACTTTGATCGACAATCCGGATAGGATGCTCCTCGAACGACGCATCCACTTCCAACTCCACCTCATCGGGTTGGAAGACATGAGATAGGTCTGAGAAGTAATGTTGAAGATGAGAAACTTGGAAGACTTCATGAATATCCTGGTACCTCTGAGGTAACTACAACTGATAGGAAACTGGCCCAACTCTCTCCAACACCTCAAACAGCCTGACGTAGCTTGGCGAAAGCTTACCCTATCTCTTAATCCTTTTGTGTCCCAACCTCGGTGTGACACGTAGGAAAAACTAATCCCCGACCTCAAACTCTAGAGGTCTTCTTCGCTGATCAGCATAAGACTTCTGTTGAGACTGTGTAGTATCCATCCTCTTCTGAATCATCTCTATCTTCTTTGTGGTCTCCTGAACAAGACAAGTTCCCAGCATAGCTGCCTCTCCTGCCTCCATCCAACATAAGGGCGATCGGCATGGCCTACCGTACAAAGACTCATAAGGTGCCATCTGAATAGTTACTTGAAAACTATTATTGTCGGAAAAACTCCACAAGAGGTATGTGCTTCTCTCATAAACATCCAAAATCTAGGATACAGGCTCAGAGAATGTCCTCAAGAACCTGAATTGTATGCTTGGACTAGCCATCTGTCTAGGGATGTTAAGCTGTACTCAAAAGTACCTATGTACCCAAAGCCTTCTGAAGCCCATGCCAGACCCGAGAAGTAAAACGGGCATCCCTGCCTGGAATAATGGAGTGTGGAACTCCATGTATATTTATAATCTCATGGATGTTCAACCATCCCAGCTCATCAACAATGAAGGTCTCCTTGATCAGAAAAAAGTGAGCAACCTTCGTGAGTCTATCAATGACAAACCATACTACATCATTCCCTCGAGGAAACCTCGGTAAACCTATTAAAAAATCCATAGAAACATTATTCTACTTCCACTCAGGAATGGGTAACTGCTGAAAAAGCACTGCTGGTTGCTGATGTTCTACCTTCACCAGCTAACAGGTGGAACACCTCATGAAAAAACCAACAACATCTCTCTTCATACCTAGCCACCAATACTGATGGTGAAAATCACGATACATCTTGGTGACACCAGGATGAACTACCCAAACTGATGAATGAAAGTCCTGCATCATCTCCTCATGTATGTCTACTAGCACCCATACACGCCCCTAGAAACGCAAGATCTCATCCTCACCTATGGTCTAGCCAGGAATATGGTCCTCTCCTGACATTCTCTCCTATAGGACTAGGCCTTCAGAATCTGATAGCTGCCTCATTCTCACTCAATCAAGAAGAGTAGAGTTAATAGTTACGTAAGATAAAAACATATTCCCCTTCTATCGTGCACCTCCAAATGCATCTCATAGAATAGAGCCATAAGCTGCAACTCACTTTTGGTCTCCTGAACTGCATGTACTTGAGTCCTCCTGCTCAGCACATCAGCCATTGTGTTGCCTTTCCCAGGCATATAGGCAATCTCAATGTCAAAATATTGAAGATACTCAACCCACCTTCGCTGTCTCAAATTCAAGTCATGTTGTGTGAAGATGTACTTGAGACTTTTTTGGTCGGTGAAAACCACAAAATGATCTCCCAGAAGATAATTTCTCTAATAGTGTAAGGAATGAACAACTATTTCCAAATCGAGATCGTGTGTCGGTAATTTTTATCATGTGTCCTCAATGGACGAGACTCGTACGCAATGACTCATTCTCCCTATATAAGCACATCTCCTAGACCTATACCTGAAGCAACATAGTAAACAGTATAGCTCTTGCTCGGCACTAGAAAAACTAGTATCAGTGCTGAATTAAGTCACCCTTTCACCTCCTGAAAGGCTGAATCACAAGAATATGACCATAAGAACTTTGCACCCTTCTTAGTCAAACCTGTTATTGGTGATGCTAAGTGTGAAAAGTCCTGAATGGAACGTCTGTAGTATCTATCCAGCCCTAGAAAACTCCATACCTCAAAGATATTCTTTGGGTACTCCCAGGAAAATACTTCCCTCACTTTCTCTAGGTCAACTAATACTCCTTTCTCTGAGATAACATGACCCAAGAAGTGAATTTGGTCCATCCAAAAGTGGAATTTTGAGAGCTTAGCATATAACTGATGCTCTCTCAGTATACTCTGAATGATCTCAAGATGGTTATCATGGTCGTGTCGAGTGTGAGATTACACCAAGATATCATCCACAAAGATCACCATGAAAGAATCCAAGTATGGATGGAACACTCAGTTCATTAGTGCCATGAAAATAGCAGGCGCGTTCGTGAGGCCAAACGGTATAACCATATACTCATATAGACCATACCTACTCTGAAAGGATGTAAGAGGCATATCAGATGGACTAACCCACAAATGATGATAATCATACCTCAAGTCAATCTTCGAGAACACCCGGGCTCCTCGAAGCTGATCAAAGAGATCACCAATCCTTGGCAAGGGATATCGGTTCTTGACTTTCAACTGGTTCATCTTTCGATAATCCATGCAAAGTCTGAGGGTACTATATACCTTCTTTGCAAACAGGACAGGAGAACCCCAAGGAGAAGTACAAGGTCGGATGAAACCCATTGCCTGCAAATCTAGTGTATCTATCCTATAAGGAGGAATAGACACTGGTACCACTCTTGGTACGAGCTCAATAGAAAAGTCAACCTCTCTCTCCAGAGGAAAACCTAAAAAGTCCTCTAGAAAGATGTCCCTGAAACAATCCAACACTAGAGGAAATTCTAACTGTGAAGTCCCCTGGTCATCTAGCTATATATTAGCAATATGGGATGTAACTCCTCCCAACCTATGATGCTCAGTTCCCACTCTTCTTGTCTGAACATACTATTCACCCTTATGAAGATACGGTCCACCTTCTGGTGATGTGAAGCTCACCCTACAACGATAGAAATCAATGACTAACTGGAGGGGAACTAACCAGTCTATTCTAAGAATGAAATCATATCCTTTCATCTCTAGGACATAGAGGTCCCAAACGAAGTGACACCCACCAACCTCTAGAAGGAACTCCTTACTCTGTTGCACACTAGTCGTCCTTGTCCCCAACGGAGTGTCCAGTGTCAAAAAATTAGTAGAAGAAAAGATACAGAGTTCAAGGCTCTCCACAACAATAACAGATATAAAGCTATGGGAAGCCCCTATTTTGAAAAGAGCAGAAGCTAAAACTGAGACTACTAAGATCGTACCTCAAACTGTGGAAGGTCCGGGGTCCTGCTCCTGCTGGGTCTGCTCCATGGAAAAAGTTTGACCTGCACCATGGCCTTGTGACCCTACCTGACTACCCTGAGCTGGTCCACCCTGTTTTAGCTGAAATCCTGGTGACTGGCTCCCATGTCCAAGACCTCCACCTCCGCCTGAACGGACGGAAGAACTCCAGTTCCCAGACTGATGAGAAACTGGTGGCACTACTCCCAAACGAGGAGTCATAGAGGAACCCCTTTCACCATCTTCTAGTGAAAAGATCTAATAGAAGAACTGAAGATAACCCAAATTATCACAAGATTGGAACTCCACTGGGTCTCTCAGGCAATGAAGCCTCATATTCCCGCTCTTCCCGCACTTGTAGCACACCACCTGGCTACCATAAGAAGTGTCTCACTTCATTGAATCACCATGCGTAGACTTCCTATGGAGCTTCCTACTATCGGTAGGAGGGATAATAACTCCAGATGATGAACCTCCATGTCTCACAACTTCAAAATATCTCAGATTGCGCTCCGTGATCAGCGCCTAGTTGACAATAGAAGTGATGGAATTCAACCTGAAGATGTTCACCTACGATCAGATGTCATGCCTCAGACCATCCTCAAACTTTCTTGCAAGGAATAACTCATCACCTCCTGGAATAGGCGTGAATCACTATATCTCTGTGAAACTAGAGGAATAATCTATAACAGAAAGAGTACCCTACTCTAGACTCATTAACTCTTGGGCTTGATCGGCCCTTAAAGTCTTCGGGTAGAAGTAACCATAGAAGGCATGCTGGAACTCATCCCAGGGAATTACCTGCTGGCATCCCGCCTGTGAGATCACATCCCACCATATCTTGGTGAAATCATGAAGCATGTACATAGCGAGCTTCACCCTCCTATCTGGAGGCGTATCAAGATTCTTGAAGATAGAAATCATGGCTTCTAACCATGACTCTACAGCCTGAGGTCCTCCTTCCTCTGTGAAGGTGGGAGGATGATGCTGCTAAAAGACCCACGTCAGCTCTGCCATAGATGGGGCAGGATGTGGTACTCCATGGAAGGTTTTCATGAACCTCATAAAACCTTCTCAGAACTATGCATCATCACCTATGTCCGAAATAATGGTCGGTTCCAAGGCTGGCACAACTGGAGGATTTGCTGGAAGTCCCCGATCAGCCATGTCCAGTGTCGGATCGTCGCCCTATAACTGGTGTACAACTGGAGGACTTCGGGGTTTCATGAATCTGCAAGGTCAAACACACACCTTATATCAAGATTATCAAGGACTAAAAAGTAAAATCACAATAAGGGAATATGAGAATTTAAGCGTTCAAGTTTAACAAAACATGGATACACGGCGTGTATTCCCACTACACAGTGTGTACTTGAATCTTCTTCCCCTTTTCGAGTTCCATTACACGTCTAAACCACACGGTTATCCTTAGAACGAGACTACACAGCGTGTTAGTTCCAGACACAGCATGTACTAGACAAACTGTACCAACCCGTGTTGTTAGCTACACAACCAGTTACACGGCTGACACTACACGGTGTGTTCCAAATGGGCACGGAATGTACTAGGAGGATTTCACTGACGCATGTTGTTATTTACATGGCCATATCCAATATTATAATACATGGAATGTTCAAGACTGACATGGTGTGTATTGACTATGTTTTTATCCCTCTGTGTCATTAGTCACACGGGTGAATGTAGGGTCTGAACACACGGTGTGTACATCCAGTACACGGTGTGTTTTCCCAAGTTTTCCCCAACCCTGTGTCTTTTTCCACACATCTAGTGACATGGTTAGAGAATACATGGTGTGTACTTAAGGAAAATAGTTTCTTCCTGAATAGAAGAACACATGGTGTGTGTCAAAACTACACGGCATGTATTCTGGGTTTTCCCGGACAGTAAGCCTCACAAACTACTCAGAATCCTAGAAAAACACTGAAATGAACATTAAAGTGCCAAATTCCAAACCATGAGGGCCCATACTCCCTATGAATCAAATCATGGCTTATTATACATGTTATAATAAACATAAACAAGGTAATGATCCACCAAATTCCGGTCCGTGAGGGCCCATAACACCTCAAGAACCAAAGTTTGGCGTTAATTCAAGAAAAACCTTGCACAAAACAATACCCTATCAAACAACAGGTATAATTTCAAGGCATCTATCACAATAACATGCATATCTAGCACAACACCTATCACAACAACATGAAATTTCTAATGCACCCTAAATGGCATGGCAAGAATGCCTGACATGTGATTTCTAAAAAGTGCATATATGATGCATGAGATGGCATACCCTCATCTCATTGGGTTGTAACAGAAATAGAACCTCAATATCATAAACAAGAACATCACAATACATTTGAGTCATCCAATAGTGAAAATCAAATCAACCATAAAATTTCAAAACCAGAAAAATTGCAATAATGAGGTAGATTGGATTTTCCCTGTACATGGGTTAGCTACTCCCAGGAAAAGCTTATTACCAAGTACCTATTCCATCTTATCCCTGTTTATAGGCTATAAATAGTAAGTCAAGAAGAAAATAATCCCTCTGATACCACTTTGTGACGTCCCAGTTCTAGAAGCCACCTAGAGGTTCCCTATACCCAGTTGGTCACATGGCCTCAAGCGCATTTCCTCGAATGTCATAGGTTGTCGACTAGCAACGAGGGACTTGGGTGTGATAGTGGGGAAACTATGCCATTATTGGAATAGTAACACAGTGGAAGTAAAAAAATGGAAATAGTGGAATTAGTAATAATACCATACAAAGTAAACAGCAGAAGACTAGAAGTAATAACAACTGGAGCACAGATATAAAATGATGCATGATACATATTTCTAGGAAAATATCCAAACAAGTCACGATTCCAAATACAGTACTAATCTAAAGTACAAAAGAAGGAAAGTAAACAACTCCTTAGCATCACAAGCCATTTCTTGGCCACATTCTCTCCAGCTCCACAGCAGTCAAGTACCTGAAGTAGAAGGGTGATTTCCGTTATCTATACCTCCAAAAATATAATTTGTTTGGGACCAAAATCATTTCCCAAATAGGGTATGAGACTAAATCCCAATAGGCAACCACACGAGATTTGTTCCTAATACTCAGTGAATATATGGTAGGTAATAAGCAGATAGAAGCAGTAAACAAGGAAGTACTCAGTAGTAAACAATCCAAAGTTTCAATGCATTCAATTCCATATATCAAGAAACAACAAATCAAAGTAGGTAAACACAAATAGGTAACCCTTAGGGAAGTACTCACAGCCTATCCCCTCTAGTCTTACATAACAACACAAGCAATCATATAAACACAAAAGGTAACCCTCTAGGAAGTACTCATAGTCTATCCCCTCTAGTACTACCTAGCAGCACAAGAAATAAGCTAAAGCATAGAATCTCTAACGAAGCACTCACCGTCAATTCCTCTTATACTCTCATATCGGTAACTAAAGGCGCTCTGGGAAAGTACTTACATCACATTCTCCCTGTAGCCTACGTAGATGAACTATAGACACTCTGAGGAAGCACTTACGTCAATTCCCCCTATGGTATCACATCGTAAGCGGAAAAGACACTCTAGAGAAGCCCTTATGTTAATTATCCCTATGGTCTATACACCAGGTTCTCACGGCCTAGTGTAAGTCACGCTAGCATAGAAGTGCATATCATACCAAGTAAATCTCAAGAATTACTTGGATAAACAGTCTACAGCATCTCCGTATGTCAGAACAATCACCCCATCCTATAATACTAGGTATGGAAAAGTAAACAGCATCCTAACAGGTTAAGCAGAACAAATAGCCATAAACAAAGCATACATGGGAAAATACCTCCAAGGCATAACAATTCACCCTATTCACAATCAATTATCCTCTACTCAAGAATAAAATCATAGTAGGCAATCAAAAGAGCTAAAATAGTAAACACCCAATACCCCATTTATGGGTATTGGAGATTTTTCACATATAACTAAAATACTTTCATCAGAAATGAAAAAACTAGCTACCTCGGTGTTGGGAGATCTCTATATGTGAACCTCATGCCTCGAATCGCCCAAGAACAACATAGATCTACAAAAACGTCTAAAACATTCAACAAGGGTTAACTTGAGAAGGAGGAGGAATCAAAAAATGAATCTCTAGAAGAAGGAAGATATTACTGAGGCGATCCCAACGCAATCAACGGTGGTCGATTCGGATAATGGACGGTGACTCGGAGGGGTCAGAGAAGATTCTCGGTCGTACGGGTTATCTCGGAAGAACTAGGTCGAGAAGTAGATAGTTATGTCCGTCAGACGTGACCTCAGTGCGTTTAATGAAAAAAAATACACGGCATTTACTTTCCATTTTAGTACTCCACTTTAGGCAGTCTCTAGGTCACCACGCACGGCCGTGTGTGTGGCTGTTACACGGCCAGCACACGGCTACCCGTGGTAACTGAGTACATGACGTGTACTCATAAATTACATGGCGTGTACTTCAAAAATTTACATAAATTACACTTTTTCTCAAAAATGACCAGAAAAGAAAGACATACCTGAAAAAGAAGATCTGAGTTCTTACACATATGATATAAAAAATTTCATTTTCTAAAATTAATAATATCATAATAACATATATAGGTTGATCAAAACATCACTTCATGAGAGATAAACCTTGAATGAAAAAATATAAGTGAAAATAAAAAAGATTTCACAAAACCCATTAAACATTATTATAAAAGATGAAGTGAAAATTAATTTCAAAAAAATTGTGTTAAAGGAAAGAGGTGACTTTTTAAAACATTACTATAAAGAGTTACAAATAAAGTATAATTTAAAACTATCAAAAAAATTAAACAAAAAAATTTGGAATGGTAAATAATTAAAATAAATTATTTTATTAAGCTATTTAGGTTATTTTAAAGAAAAAACCACATCTTAGAATTTTTGAAAGACTTACATTTCAAAAAATGATAAATTAAAAATATAAAGAATATAAAAGACAAAATATATTTCTATTTATTTAATTAATATACTTCTAATTGGAAAAAATTAACATGGAAGAAAACAATTCATTGGTAAGAATGAGAGTTATTATTATCAACAATATACTTTTATTTCCTAAAAAATAATTATCAAATAATTTTTTATTGATAATGAGAATTAATTTTCCCAAATAAAAATTTGAAACACCATGTATAATAGGGGAGTTTCTATATCAAATAAATCTTGAAATATATTTTCAATTAAAAAAATACTATGACCTAATGAATTGTAAATTGAGTCAATGAAACCCATACCTTGAATTATTTATTAGTTTATTATACTCTAACAACACATACAAAAAAAATTAATTATCTTAATTACCTATTTAGGATCCTTATTAATATATATTTTATTCTACATACTTCAGTTATAACCATTTATGGAAATTATGTTAGTTAACTATTCCTTATCTTTACCATTAGGTGTTTGTAATTTTTTATTACTTCATGTGTGTTTTATAATATCAATATTGATTCCCATTTATTGATTTAAATATTATCATTCCAAGATAATTTAAGTAACTAGAAAATATATTTTACATTTATTTATAAACTTATTATCTCATCCCATGAGAGTTATGTTATGTGAAAATATAATTGGTGAAAATCATGTTTTGGTAATTCAAAACAAATAAAGGGTGGTCTATTAATAATGGGTTAAATAGTAATATAACCATTTAAAAACAAAAAAAATGAAAATAATTTATCAATTAATATATAATTACACCAATAGTTAACTTTCCATATCCATACATGATAAGGTTTTATATAATCATTCATGTGGGTGGTTAAACTAACCCAAACATAAACATGGTTTAATTCAATGGATGAGTATGGTTAAAAAATTATTTATTTTGACATAATATCATTATATAATAATCAAAATTATATTATTTATATGTTTTTATTATTTTTAATTAGGTTTTAAGATGTTTGGATAAATAATTAAAATCCAGATGAAAAATGAAAAACATTATTACGTGGAGGTGGTAGCATACATGTATACACAATCAACATTATTGTCTTTTGATAAGTGGATGGGGAGGAATAAATACTAGTTTTGTAATTGATATAATAACATTTCATAATTATAATAATAATTAATTAATTAAATTAAAATGGATTTTTGGGTAATTTAATAATAAAATATGGAAGAAAAACTCAATATAATTGAGACACTTGCATAGAAGAAATTAATATTCTCTTAAAAACCTGCTAGATTTTGAATGGGTTTAGGAAATATTAAGGACCCAAAGGCCCCATAAAGTGAGAAAGGTTTCTAGTTGCTGAAAATGGTAGAGTTTCAAGAATAATTTCTATATTATAATTGTTTCATGAATGGTGGAAGTGTATCCCTTTTGTAAGTGAGGAAAAGGAACTTTTGTGACTACCCATTATTTTTCAATAATGGAATGGCACAATTCAAGGTTCAATGGTTTAAAATTATAAAATAATAAATTTTTAGCTGATATAAGTTTGATAAACCCTCTAATAATCATTTTTAAACATGTTTTAAATATATTCCATTCCTTTTACCACTTGATTTATATATTTTTACCATTTTGGTTTTTACTTTGGTAATAAGTTTTTAACTATGTAATTTTTGTTTTATTACAAAAATAATATAACCCCCATTAAAAAATTTGGGTTCTATTAAACTAAATTCAATCCATTTATAATATAATTCAATTTACAAGTGAGATAAAATTAGCTTTTAAATTAAAAAATTTAATCTATGGAAAAAACAATTGGTAGAAAAATGTTGTTTTTACTGTTAAGTGTTATTAGCCTTATTTAGTATGGATTTCCAATTGAATGGGTGTTAATATATTTATATATAGGTTTAAACATTTTAATAGTTTTATTTTTTATATGATTTTAATTTTATTTTTTTAGACAACAAATTACATAATTTTAATAAAACCGATCTTTGAAAATAAAAATTTTACCATTATCACGATAATTAACTTTAATCCTAGTAATATTATTTTTATAAATAAATATGAAATTGGAAATTTTATATAATTTGGACGTACATATTCCAGATATAAAATCCATTTTACAAAAAAAAACAAATTGTGAAAAAATTAATATTCATATTAGAATAATTAATGCATAAAAAATTTAGAAAATTATATTTTTCAAGCACAAAATGACCCTTTTTCTGTTCATTTATATATAGTTTTAATAAGGTGTTTACTTTTATTATTACCCACTAATTTAAATTATATATTATATCGGTCCTATTTCATAATTTTATTTTCTTAAAGTATCTTGGATTTCATTTAATTTTGGTGTTGTGTATAATACAATATACTCAATATGGTTTAAAAAAAGGTATTTACTAGGATCGTAGGCTGTTATATTCAATGGAAGTTAATACAAATTAAAAATTTTGATTTAATAGACTCAAACTACACCACAATGAAGAGATTCACACCATAAAATTTTCAAAAAAATTTAGGATCACACTGTAGAATGAGATATCATGCTGTGAAGAGATAGCTTCTATAAAACCTAGAATTTTTTATCTAGAAGTTAAAGAGGGAATCCTGACTTGATATTTTGTGAAATGACTTAGATTTTATGGATATTGATGACCCTTTTAAAACTGAGTGGTTTACTGGGAATAATAATAGATTCTTTTATAATGTTGAATGAAACTAATCCATTCAATTAAGAATTTAAGACTTGTATGTTTATAAAAAATATCTAGAAGGAATATTTAAAATATAAAATTCTTACAACATTTCTTGATAGAGTTTAACAAAAAAATGGGGGGGGAATGAATTCAATATGTGTACATTGAAAAATTAAATTCAATAAATATAGTACTCCAAAATCCCTACCTTTATAGATAATTTTCAATTATATGTGGTAGTGACACACCATTAAAGGTGTATCTAATACCTTTGTTTTTTGGGGAATAATACCTTCACAATGGGATCAATTAGAACCTATTTGTAAATAGTAGTAGAGTTCTCCTTGGAGTAGAGAATAATAGTAGTGATCTTTTCAAAAGTGTGGGAAATGAGTCTAGTGAGATAGTGAGGCTTCTCCATTGTGTATTAACTTAAAAGTAATACACTCTACCATTTTAAGTGCTTTAACACACTAAAAATTTCAATATCCTTATATTATTCTAGTTTGGGTGAACTATGTAATGTTTTTGTTGCTCTTTATTGCCTTTATTAATAAATATAGTTTGTGTGGGAGAGAAAAAATCCTTACATTGAGAGAACAAGATCATAATCAAGGAGGAATTTTATAAATATTAATCACCCCCCCCCCTTCTCAAGGTATATTCATTGATAGGGACTAAAAAGTGGTTTCAAAGAATGGTTTTTAGGGTGAAATATTCTCTCTCTATCTATTCTAAGTATGAAAACTTTTGACAACCACATGGGAATACATATCTTTTAAGGTAATAATTTTAAACTATTGAAGATAAAAATACAATATTATGTTATATCATTGAAAGTGCACATGTATTTGAAAGAAATTCATGGTATGTTAGCTAGAATAAAGAGTGGGACTTTATCCGAGAAAAGAACATTGACAATTGACTGCATATATTAAAGTAAACTATGCACTAGGATGTCCCTTGGATAATTATTTTTACACAAAATCCTTGTCATGAAATAATTACTGTGTTATGTGGTAAAAGCTTATAAATATCTATAAAGGAAACAAAAAATATTGATAAGTAAATCTAATGGTTTTTCTGAATTAATATGAATATTTGAGGGTGATTTAAAATGATACCACCAATAAATTCTTTTACCAATTTAATATTCATTAATAAGGCATGTATTCTCTTAGGGGAAATCTTAAAATTGTAAAATTTTTCAAAAGTATTCTGATAAGACTTCCTCCATGTTTCAATGAGAATTTAATAATGGTTGATGACAAATATACAAATGTGGTGTCATTGGATAGATTATATAGTACCCTCATCATATATAATATAGGGAATAAAGATAATGAATAGATGAAATAGAATAATTATCATGAAGTGGTTTTTGATTCCATGAAGAAGGTTTGAATAAGGATGATCTTGAAGATAAAGAATTCAATAACATGATGTCTTTTATTTCCAATAATATTAAAATAGTTAAAATAAATTTCCATGGTAATATCCCACTCTCTTTATTTAGATATCATAAAGTTAGGCATATTGCAGCAAGGCTTCCTAATAAATACCAAGGATATGATGAATAAAAATAATCACTTAAGAAAACATCAATGAAGATAAAGGACAAGAAAGTCTCATAGTGAAAATTCTTCAAGAGAAAGAACTTACTTTCTCAAGAAGACAAAATCTCAAAATAAACTAAAGTATAGGAGGTTTAGGATTGTATATACCTTGATGAAGAATATTTTATGGTTGTTTTTTATATTCCATAATAGTGATATTGAAAATAATAAAGTTGAGGGAAGATTTTATCATCAATCTAAACTTGAGGTATCCCTTGAATAAATTTCTGTTTGTAGAACCAAAAGAAAGAAAGAGTATAGTGTTGTTCATGATTCCAAGCATTATATGAAATATAATAAGGAATAAAATTCATAATTAAAAGTATAAATTGAAAAGAATAAGTCTTGAATTTAAATTAATCCAGAAATAGAAGTTGAGTTGAATCTCAAGATTGAGGAGAAGGCCCATGTTATTACTGGTTTGAATATTTCAGTTAAGGAAAGGGTATTGATGATTAAATAAATTAAAGGGGAATAATTTTCATGTAACTAAAAGTGTGAATATCAAGAAATACTCTTTACATATTTTATGAAATCAGGTATTAGGGAAATATTTCCCTCTAAAGAGGCCAAGTAATCCCTAAAGGATTTTCTAATGAAATTACAGCTTTCCCACATGTGTAGTGATTCAAAAAAAACTAAATTATATTATGGATCAAGACTGCGAGAATAAAATATTTTTGGTTGATGTAAAACCCCAATCATTAACTTCTCTAAGGAAATTGGATCTGCACAACACTAAATAGAATACCTTTGGAGTAGTGAATTCTAAAAAGAGGACACCAAAAATTAGGTTTTATTTCTGTTTGAAACTGGGTAAAATGCAATACATGTGATCTATTGGTAAAAGACTTTTCTAAGACCAAGAATATCAAAAATAGGCAAGTGGAATTACTATATTTCCTTATGATTTTAATGGATACCATATTTATTATAAAGTTTTTGGGAACAAATAAATTTATTGTGCGTCTAGGATAAAAACAATAAGGTGCTTAAGGTGACTTGTAAAGGTGGAATACAATAGCTAAAAACTTAATCAAAAAAGTTCAAAACACAAATCATTATTTTCAATCAAATAAGATAAAGAGGTTATTCTCACTCAAATTTACCCAAGAGAAGAAGGTAGGATGGTCCTTGTAGTTTAGCTTGGGTTGTCAAATCCTCAGAGACCTAAGAAGTAACCTATGGACACATACATTCTATGGACTATTTTTGGATATGAAGTGGCCAACTTGGGTTGATTTTAGATGGGTTTAAAGGAAATATAAGAGACTTAAGTGAATTCAATTTAAAAGAATGAGTTGATCCTAGGTTATTGTTCGGTGTGGATTGGACGTATTTCCTTTTCAATGATTTAAATTTCTTATATTTGAGATGGGTTCACTTAAGGAGACAAAACAACATCATCACTTACTGGTTAAATTCATACACCCTTTAACACTTATAACCTATACACTTGAAGGATAAATGTTTTGAGAACTTCAAGGTAAAGGTTCATATTAGCACTTGAAGTGTGTGGCCTTAAATTCAACATGGATGATGGAGTTTAAAAATCATCAAATAAAAATCTCAATTAAAAAAGTGATTATACATTAATGGGGTGATAAATAACATCCAATCCAGCCTCTTTATACTCCCTTGGATCAACCCATAAGTGGGTTAGCCCTCCATTGATCCCATGGTTTCAATGGAAGCGGAAAGTAGACTCATGAGGGAGGAAATGGAGAAGTAAAGAAAACAACAAAAATAAATTGATCACTCCACCGTTGTGTGAATAATTTCACAAGGTTTGGTGTGAATAAATTCACACCTTGATCCAATGCTATCAAAGTGATATGAAGAACAACAGAAGTTAGGACGGTCCTTGTAGTTTAGCTTGGGTTGTCAAATACTCAGAGACCTAAGAAGTAACCTATAGACACATACATTCTATGGACTGTTTTTGGATATGAAGTGGCCAACTTGGGTTGATTTTAGATGGTTTTAAAGTAACTCTAAGAGACTTAAGTGAATTCAATTTAAAAGAATGAGTTGATCCTAGGTTATTGCTCGGGGTGGATTTTACGTATTTACTTTTCAATATTTCAATTTTTTATATTTGAGATGGGTTCATTTAAGGAGATAAAACAACATCATCACTTACTGGTTAAATGCCTACACCCGTTAATACTAATCACCTATACACTTGAAGGATCAATGTTTTGAGCACTTCAAGGTAAAGGTTCATATTATCACTTGAAGTGTGTGGCCTTAAATTCAACAAGGATGATGGATTTTAAAAATCATCAAATAAAAATCTCAATTAAAGTAGTGATTATACATTAATGGGGTGATAAATAACATCCAATCCAGCCCCTTGCTACTCCCTTGGATCAACCCATAAGTGGGTTAGCCCTCCATTGATCCCTAAATAAAACATGTTCATATTGGAGTGTATATTAATTTCCAAAAATATCAAATTAAAATATGTATAATTAGATGAATCATTGGGTACTTCAAATGGTGTTCAAAAATGTACCACATAATAGTGCATTTTAAGAAGGTATTACAATCATAATGTGAAATGATGTTCAAAGTGTAAAATGCACTAAAATGGTGTTTATGAATAATAAAGAACATGAATATTATGTATATTAACAATGAATATTAGCCTCATTTAGTGGCTAATCAAGAGGATTCTATGGAAATAGAGGAAAGGAAGGTTCCCCCATTGTCTAAAAAAGTAGATCAGGTGTCATAGGTAAATTAAATAAGTACTAAAAAGGATGATATTGTTGAAATTTATTTAATAACAACATACAAGTGTGGTTTGTGGATTTTGGATAGTTGATTCACTTCCCATATGAAAATAAATAAATATATCATCATAGTTTTGAAATTCAAAAAAGATGAAGTTATGTGGTTGGGGGGCTCAAAGTTATTGGGTCTAGAAAGAATAGTTTTTGTGGAAAAGACCTTAGAGGAAAAGAAGTGATCTTGGTTTAAGTTCACAATCACATCCTATTAAGTGTCAACCAGTTGTGTGATTCAAGACATGCAACAGAGTTCAACAAGAATACATACACTTTCAAAACCAGATATGGTCTAGTTTTTTTATAAGGTAGAGGGTATAAGTGGAATATTTACTTAATTTTTGAGGAACAATTGTGTATACTCTATAAGGAATGTGGAAACAGGCTATGGAAAAAGTGTCTTATCAATTTGAGCAAAAATAATAATTTGGAAAATTTATTGAATAATGATAGAGATCAGGGTATTTCAAATATTAAATATAATAACAATCACACGTGTGATTCTTTTCAAAATGGGAAGATAGCTCAAATGACATGAAAATAAAATAAAGGATAATCATTAAAGATAATAAAGATTATAAATGTGGATGTTTTTAATCCTATGTCACATCTACCCTTGGATATAAAAAGTTTTCATGACTTGTTCATTTAAGACTTTAGTAAGATGGCATGGTTAATGGTTATTACCCACAAAACAAAGTTATTCAAGTGTACCACTTGATACTAGAGATAATCTGAAAACATATTTTTTGAAAAGATTCAAAAGTTCAACATTGATAATATTATGGAATTTACAAAAATATAGGTGGAATAATACTTATAAAAATATTTATCCATCATCAATTTTTAGTGGTGAGGACTCCCCAACAAAATATATTCATTGAGAGGATAAATTGCATCATTAACAACCTGGACCAGAAAATGCTAATAGAGAAAATTCTGTCTGAGACATATTGGAAATAATTTTTTCTTACAAAAGTTTATATATATATTTGGAAATTTTTTATCCAAATTAACACAAGACTCCATACAAAATATGGTATGGAAATAATCTTACACTGAAATATTTTTGGGTATTTGTAAGTGAGTGTTTTATTTTTTTTAAAAAAAATAATTATATAAAGTTTTAATCTCATGGATATAAATATATATTTCTTAGATATTCTTCAAAAATTAATGCATATATGTGTTGTAAAAGTGTCTTAGAAAAATAATTGAAATTCAAGATGTTATAGTGGTGGAAAATTAAAAGATTTCAAAAACTCACATGCATGTTTTGGGTTTTGTAAAGAATATTTCATATGTAAATAGCTTGGTTTTTTAAGAAGAAAGTGGTGATGAAATGTGTGGATTAGCGGGATATTAAGTGACTATATAATATTCAAATTATAGCTATGATAATGAAGAAAACATAAAAGAAAATGAAGCTAGAAATTTCAAATCCAGCGGTTCAGAAGTTACTAAGAACAAAAAATTTTATGATCATAAAGACCCAGTTTAGACTAAGAGAATGAAGGGGAAGCAAAAATAATCACTTTTATCTTGGGTAGAACCAAAAACATTTTAAGAAGCTACTAGAGATGAGGTTAGGGTAAGGGCTATGAATGGGGAGCATTATAATTTTTAAAAGAATATAAATTTGGAAATTTTATCAATGGAAAAGAATAAAATGTGATCGAGACTAAATATAATCTCTAAAAAACTTAATGCAGATGGTAAGGTTACAAGAAATATGATATGGATCATGTAGAATGGATATTCCCAAATTGAGGGAATTTATGTGGATGATACATTTTCATGGTTATCTCAACTTGAAAAAATAATACTATTCAAGTTAATGGTTGTGAAAAAGGGATTAAAATATATCAAATAGATGTAAAGTAAAATTTATTGAATGGATTTCATGAAGAAAAATCCAAAATTGAGAAAATGGAAGGGTTTCTCATTAATGAAGATGAAATTAAGGTATATTGGTTGAAGAAAGATGTATATGGACTGAAATAAGCACCAAGATTTTGGTACTCAATGATGGATTAGTATCCTAAGGGGAGTGTTTTTCATAGAGGATGGGTTCACCACAACTACTATATCAATAAGTAGAAAGAAAAACATATGTTGGTGCTTATATATGTTGATAATATCATCTTTGGAGGATTATATGACACCTTATGCAATTAGTTTTTAGAGCTTATGTGGTGTGAATTTTTGATTTCTCTAATTGGTGAATTATATTTTTTTCTCTTGAATTTAAATTGATTTAAAGTAGGGATGGGACATTTATTTCCCAAACCAAATATTCCAAGGTGGTGCTCAAATTTTTTCACATGGATGATTCAAGACCAATGGTTATACTAGTAAAGCCCCATATAAAATTTTACAAAGTCAAATAATTTAATGAGTTCAATTTAACTTCTTATAGATAGATCATAAGTAGATTTATATTCCTTATAGACACATGGTCGGATACTATATATTCCACATGTGAAGTTTCCCACTATCAAACTTTTTTCTAGAGAAATCCCTGTGAATTCACTAAGAAGAATTCATCAATACATAAATCAAATAGTTCACTATATGTTGTTTTATAATAGAAAATCCTAGTACAAACTCTTGGGCTTCACCGACATAGATTGGGTAGGTTTGGTAGATGACCTAAATTCAACTTCAGGAGGAATTTTATATCTCAATAATTAATGTATTTGTAATATTCTTAAATTTTAAATGTTCTTAAAAATCCATCTTTTGAATATATTTTATATGTATTTGTGTGTGAATATTTTAAATTTTTCAATTACATTATTACCCTTATATATGTAATATTGTACTCTACCCTTACATAGGCTAGTTTTTTAGGAGTTAAGTGAGGGTAAATCTTTGTTTATAAGGGATATATAAGGGTAAAAAATCATTTTGCAGGGTAGGAGGGTGTTTCTATATGTATTTTAAGGCTAGAAACCTATTTTTATATAGTTTGTAAAGGTAATATC
This sequence comes from Viscum album, assembly GCA_963277665.1. Lineage (NCBI taxonomy): Eukaryota > Viridiplantae > Streptophyta > Magnoliopsida > Santalales > Viscaceae > Viscum > Viscum album. The sequence continues at coordinate 1,426,177,337 of OY728151.1, forward strand.
CTATTTTTAAAGGATTTTTAAGGGTGTCTCAAACACTACTTAAGGGTAACCATTAGTTTGTATAGGATGCATAAGGTTACCTCGGATACTAGGTAATGGTAACTCCTAGTTTCTAAAGGGTGTGTAAAGGTATGTCTGAGTTGTGTAAGGGTAACTTCTTCTTTCCAAGGGCTATGTAAGGGAAACCCAATACCCTCATGTGACTCTTAAGAGTTATGTAAGGGTAAAACTATATTACCCTTATACATTTCCCTTTTTGGGAAAAATGTTTTAAAAAGAGCTATTTTTTATTATTCTTCCCTATCATACTCCTGTAATTGTTTTCATGATTTTAAAATCCAAATGTAATGAGAATTAGTTCCTTGACTTGTTTAAATCTTGTGAGTCATATTATGGAAGAATTTAAACACTATGAAATTAATAAAAAATTAAAGGAAAAATTAAATAATGAATTTAATTTGGGATTTTAACGTTACATACCAATATATGAGATCCCTTATTAAAAATATATGAATCTTATTTGTAATGTCCCGACCCGGAAGCCACAAAACTAGTGCTCCGAGCCGGTTCACCACAAGGACTCAAGTGCGCCTCCCCATACGCCAGAGGCTGCCGACTAGCAGCGAGCGCCTAGGATGTGATAGTGGGGAGACTATTCCCTCATACCAGAGTAAGGAAACATCAAAAATAACTAATTATCATACACAGCAGAAAGTAAACAGAGTGCGGAAGTAGTAAACAACTAAAATAGAACAGGTTGTAATAGTAAAATGATGTAAAATTCTGAACAACTATGTAAATACAATACAACACTGGTCACCCACTAGGCTAACCATACAAATACAAGTAAAAAAGAAACTGAAAGTAAAAGTACAGGGCTCTGCTAATAACTCCAAGAAAATCCACATACCTGATCTCCAGACACTGTCGAACTGCAGCAGCCCGATCCGTAGAACCACTCGAGCTGCTCCGATTGATCATGCAACACTGGGCCTCAGCCTTATCCACCATGGAACTCGTTCTCAACCTGAAAAAAAGACATAAGTTATACACGTACATTGAGGTGCAGTTGAAGGGGTGATAAATAATCTCAGTAGGGCACCCCAACAAGCAACCTATAACTATGATGCTAAAAGTGTATGCAACAACAATGTGCTCCGCCTGGCTGGAACACAACAAAAGTAAGTAAACCAAATGTGCAACCACAGTTGAACTCGGGGTATGTAATCCCTGTCAATTGTGAAAGTGCCACCATGGATGTCCATATCTATATATATACACATGTATAGTCCCATACCTATACACATATACGTAAATATGAATATTCATGATGAAGTGATACAAATAACTAGAAAAAACATCAATAGTCGATCCTTGGGACCATAAGCCTGGTCTCTTGGATATCCTATTAAAGGCTATTGAGCTGGACATAGTGACACTCAAGCCGTATATCAAATAAGTCGATCTCTGGGTCTGTAATCCAATCGACATGTACCTGCTTCGGCTAACTCCGGAAATATGCCTCTGAAAAATCTAAACAAAACAAGAAACCCTCTTGTTCAACAAATAAAACACAAGAAAGTAGATAACACAACAGGTAACCCTCTGGGAAGTACTCACAATCATCCCCTCTGGTCCTACCTAATAAGTACCAACAGCCCTCTAGGAAGTACACTCAACCTAACCCCTCTGGTTTGGTCATGCGAAAATTATAAGACTCTTTGAGGAAGATCACTCGGTCAATTCCCCTTATAGTCTAAGGTATTCAGGGACTCTCTGAGGAAGGTCACGCGGTCAATTCCCCTTATAGCCCCAAGGTCTAGAGACTCTATGAGGAAGCTCACTCAGTCAATTCCTCCTATAGCCTCAGGTCGATCACAGGCTCTCTGAGGAAGCTCACTCGGTCAATTCCTCCTATAGCCTGGAGTGGTTTAAGGAAATTCAACCAAAACAAAGACTCTCTGAGGAAGCTCACTCGGTTTATCCCCTTATAGTCTATAAAGATCAAGACTCTATGAGAAATCTCACTCGGTCTATCCTCCTGTAGTCTATAATATGCAAGACTCTCTAAGAAGCTCACTCGGTGTATCCCCTATAGTCTATCAAGTCAAAGACTCTCTGAGGAAGCTCACTCGGTCTATCCCCTTATAGTCTATAACACCAGGTTCTCACAGCCTCGTTCCATTCAGTGCATAATAATGATATATGGACAAAGTAAAACTACAAAGCTACTTGCATAACCAGGAAATAACATCTCAACAAGTTAGAAAGAAACACTCCATCCTACAATACTAGGCATGGAAACAAGGCATCCAATAGGAAAGCTAGACCAAACGGTCAAAATCAAGTAACATGGGCAAACACATCCACAGCAGGGTAAATAACCCCATTTACAATCAAACCACATCTACTCAATCACAAAAGGAGTAGTAGGCATCCAAAAAAACAAGAAAGACACCTCGCGTCAGGCTCATTAGTCACCAACTAGGAAGCACCTTTGGTAAACACTAAAGCATCAGCAAAACCAAGTCAGATATAAACAAAAAGTGAGGGTGGCCCGAATGGCCAACCCAACAATACATCCAAAGCCCAAAGGGAGAACCAGTTTGGAACAGGTTCTAGGTGACACCTGATCACCATCTCTACCCAAACCTGATGTAACAACTTAGGGTCGGTTAAATAATGAGCACCCACTAGGTCCCTCAAGTCAAACACTGAGGAAGAATCATACTCAGGATTCTCCAGGTAAACACGAGCGAAGGCATCCAACGCAGGATCCTTAGAGAAGAGTAAGGGAGGAATACTACATGAATCCTCAAATGAAGTACAACATAGGAATTCCATAACATGGGTCCTATCAAGGAATAATAAGAGAGATATCCTACAAGGGACTCCCCAGGTCAGCATACAAGCAAAAGGCATCCTTCAGGGGATCCTTAGAAGTATCTGGTCTCACAGAATCATATACCAGAAGGGAACGTCTCACAAGGGAAAAGTCCTCTAAATAATAGGTTATATAAGATATCTCATAGCTTATATCCTATTAAAGGACTCAACTAAGTTGTTCTTAACACCCAACTTATCATACACGCCAAGTCTCACTCTCAGGTGACAACTGAACTCGATAACTGGAGGAAGAACCACTCCATTTAGATAAAAACAACCAAAACCCCATTTATATGAACTCTAAATGTCAAAAGGATTTCACTATCGCGATCTATGAAGAAAAATGCTCATAATCAACTACTCACACGCCCAATTCTAACTTTTAGAGCATAAGATATCCCAAAATTACCAAACTGAAGTAGTACATGGCCAGAGTACATAGCCAGAGCACATTGGGCATGCTTGTGTAATAGTACACGGTGTGTACTTTACTGTAAATGGTGTGTAATGTTCAAAACAAGTCACACATTGTGCGTTTTCACTAAAACACATGCCCAAGTACCACTACATGGCATGTACTTTACTGTACATGGCGTGTACTTCAAAAAAACCACTATTCCATGTTCTATTCCACACGGCCACCCACTACACGAAGTGTACTCAAAGTACATGGCGTGTACTTAAGAAAACTTTGTCTTCCCCGAACAGGAAGAACACATATCATGTTTCCCTGGAACACACGCTGTGTATACTAGGTTTTCCGTCGGGAAATCCCTAAAAACGCCCGATTCGCCCATTTTCGCCCCCAAAACAACAGATCGAGCCCCATGCGCACACAAGCAAGAAATATAAGGCTTTAAAAACTTAAAAAAAAAATTTAAAAGTGAATCTATGGAGAAAACACAAATTTACCTACCTTTGGGTGGAAATCGCCGAAGCCTTGGTTGATTTCACGGCTCACGGTTGCCCTTCGCGGAATCAGCGCGTCGAGAGCTTCGAATCAGTACCCCTCTCGCATTCCTTCTCTCTCATTTTCTCGATATCAAAAATCTATCATGGGACATGGCCAAAGAGGAGTGCCTATGGAGTGTGCGCAAGGAGGAGGAAGGGAGAGAAAAGAAAAGAAAGAAGAAAGAAGAAAAGAAAATGAAGAAAAAGGGGTTTGGGCCGGCCCCGACGCCCGACATGAGTTTATGCCTCCCCTAGGCTAAACTCCCCATTCTGTACTCAACAGCGCAGACGGAATCTCAATATGACACTCCTTTTAAAAGTTATTTCCAAATGAACCTGCGTGAATAATTTAATATTTAATTTAATAATATTTAATATTTAATATTCCGCCAAAATTCAAATAGCTCAGATTTCCTCCAAACTCCTGTCCTAGGGTAAAATCCCTATTCTGGGACTAATGGAGTTGTTAGAAAAAATATACGAGATCAGATGGTATGTTAAAATGACCATTTTATCCCTCACGAGTATCCAACAGCAAAAATTCAAATTTCTGCTCAAAACTAGAGTCCAGAAAAACACGGGTTCTTACAAACTCCCCACCATAAACCTTCTTATCCCTGAGAAGCCCAGAAAAAGGACCGGCAGCCATGATCCCAACCTGAGAATCTACACAACCAAGCTACCTGGACCATCCAAGGACCATCCTTATAGCTTTAACAACCACCTTCTACACAGAAGATATTCAACTACGACCAAACTGGTACTCCCCACCATAGGAATACCCTTGTCTTCACCTTAAAAGAAAACTCTGAGCTCAAAATCCCACTTGAAAACACTGAAGTTTAACCTAAAAAAGGAGAACCATCCTCAAAAGGCCAATGGTGCACTCCCCACCATATGTATTTCCTTAAATCGCTCCGAGAGCACAACCATAACACGTTCCATCCTCAACAGGGATAAACATTGAGAATGAAAAAGGAGCTCGATGTAGGGTCGAAGCTCTCTTAGCATACTCAAGACAAATCAAGATAGTGCATGATCGTCTCTAACAGAAGTACACTAAGATTTAACCGAAGGCATGTCCAGCTCCCTTTGAGAAACACTAGCATCCTACCATAACCCGACTAGGATTCAAACATGGGTAAACCATTTTCACACAGGTTTACCTATAACTGAATAGAAAACTACCTAAAAAGGTTCGAGTCAAAACCAAGGGTATCTAGGTCTTCCACCTATACCTATAGAAAAAGCCTCACAACTGGGTCACAAGGTCTAACCACCGAGCCCAAAAGATCCAAAACCTCTCAGAAGATAGTAAAGATCACTACGAACAGGGAAAACAAAACCAAAACACAACCTACAAGGGCCCTAATCCTCTCCGAGCATCCTCAGAAGGAACTACTCCCTAGAGTTCACAACCCAAGCAGAAGAGAAACTGAACTGATGCTCATTGGGTATCTGTATACAGAAAATACCACAAGGAGGTCCAGTTCACAAGAAAATCCTTGGTATCTATCGACAACATTCTCAACGATCTGATAGATAACCACAGACCTGAGAAACAACACCCAATAAGGGTTGAATAGAATGGCATCACGTGCCACAGGGACCAACTGGGGTCACTACACCACCTGTGCACAAGGACTGAGTCATCATCCTCAACAAAAACGCATCAACGTAGATCCAAGTAACCTTTCATCAGAGTGAAAAGTATGTGTAAGCAGACCAAAAGGTCTCAGTCGTCAGTAAAAACACACACTAGCAGGCCTATGTGATGTGAATCCTACGTGCCTAGTATGATGCATGAGATTCCTCTTGCCTTTTTCGGACAAGAGTCAAAATCCATCCCTGGTATCTTACCAATGGCCAAGAGCCATAGATCCATAGTAAATCAAAACACCACACAACATGTGTGTCGCTCAAGGTGAAAATCATATACAACTGTAACATCACAAAATCAGAAGAGCAATCCTAAACCCTGGAAACCAGGACTTCTTACCGGAACAAGTGTTCTCAACACACTAGCTTGATATCCATCACAGGTTCTAACACATTCCTAATACTCCTATCTACCATATCCCAAATTGTAAAGACCAGGAAAAAAACTCCTATGATACCACTTTGTAATGTCCCGACCCGGAAGCCACTAAACTGGTTCGCCACAAGGCCTCAAACGCACCTCCCCGTATGCCAGAGGCTACCGACTAGCAGTGAGGGCCTAGGGTGTGATAGTGGGGATACTATTCCCTCATACCATAGTGAGTAAACAATATAAATAACTAAGTATCATACATGGAAGAAATTAAATAGAGTGTGGAATCAGTAAACAACTGAAATAGAACAAGTTGTAATAGAAAAATGTTGTAAAATCCCGAACAGCTATACAAATACAATACAACACTGGTTACCCACCAGGATGACCATAAAAATACAAGTACAAAAGAAACTTAAAGTAAAAGTAAAGGGATATTCTACTAACTCCAAGCCAATCCACATACCTGATCTCCAGAAATTGTCGATCTGTAGCAACCTGATCAGTAGAACCACTCGAGTAGCTCTGCTCGATCATGCAACGCTGGGCCTCATCCCTATCCACCATGCAACTCATTCTCAACCTAAAAATCAGACATAAGTTCTACACGTCCACCGAGGTACACATGTAGGGGTGATAAATAATCTCATTAGGGAACCCTGAAAAGCAACCTATAACTATGCTACTAAAAGTGTATGCAACAACAATGTGCTCAACCTAGCTGGAACACAAAAAAAGGAAGTAAACCAAATGTGCAACCACAGTTGAACTCAAGGTATGCAATCCATGTCAACTGGGAAAGTTCCACCAGGGATGTCCATATATATATACATACACATGTATAGTCCCATACCTATACACATATACATAAATATGAATATTCATGACGAAGTGATTCAAATAACTGGAAACAACATCAGCAGTCGATCCTTGGGACCATAAGCCCGATCTCTTAGACATCTTATTCAAGGGCATTGAGTTGTATGTAGTGTCACTCATGTTGTATATCAAATAAGTCGATCTATGGGTCTGTAATCCCATCAACATGTACCTGCTTCAGCCAACACCGTAAATATGCCTCTGAAAAAGCTAAATAAAACAATCAACCCTCCAGTTCAACAAATCAAACACAAGAAATTAGATAACACAATAGGTAACCCTCTGGGAAGTACTCACAGTCATCCCCTCTGGTCCTACCTAACAAGTACCAACAACCCTCTGGGAAGAACACTCAGCCTAACTCCTTTGATTTGGTCATACAAAAATTATAAGACTCTCTGAGGAAGCTCACTCAGTCAATTCCCCTTATATTCTAAGGTAGTTATGGACTCTCTGAGGAAGATCACATGGTCAATTCCCCTTATAGCCCCAAGGTCTAGAGACTCTATAAGGAATATCACTCATTCAATTCCTCCTATAGCCTCAGGTCGATCACAGACTCTCTAAGGAAGATCACTCGATCAATTCCTCCTATATCCTAGAGTGGTTTATGGAAATTCAAACAAAATAAAGACTCTCTAAGGAAGCTCACTCGGTCTATCCCCTTATAGCCTATAAAACTCATGATTATCTGAGGAAGCTCACTAGGTCTATCCTCCAGTAGTCTATAATATACAAGACTCTCTGGGAAGCTCACTCGGTCTATCCCCTATAGTTTATCAAGTCCAAGACTCTCTGAGGAAGCTCACTCAGTCTATCCCCTTATAGTCTATAGCACCAAGTTCTCACGGCCTCATTCCAGTCAGTGCATAATAATGGATATATGGAAAAAGTAAACCTACAGAGCTACTTGGATAACCAGTCTATAGCATCTCAAAAAGTCATAAAACAACACTCCATCCTATAATACTAGGCATGGAAACAAGGCAGCCAATAGGCAAGCTAGACCAAACGATCAAAATCAAGTAACATGGGAAAACACATCCACAACAAGGTAAATAACCCCATTTACAATCAAACCACATCTACTCAAGCACACAAGGAGTAGTAGGCATCCAAAAAAACAAGAAAGATTCCTCGCTTTAGGCTCAGCAGTCACCAACTAGGAATCACCTCTGGTAAACACTACAGTTTCAGCAAAACCAAGTCAGATATAAACAAATAGTAAGGGTGGCCCGAACACCCAACCCAATAATACATCAAAAGCCCAAAGGGAGAACCAGTTTGGCATGGGTTCTAGGTGACACCCGATCACCATCTCTACCCAAACCCAACATAACAACTCATGTTTGGTCAAATAACGATCACCCACTAGGTCCCTCAAGTCAAAAACTGAAGAAGAATCATACTCGGGATTCTTCAGGTAAACACGAGCGAAGGCATCTAACACGGGATCCTTAGCGAAGAGTAAGGGAGGAATCCTACACGAATCCTCAAATGAATTAAAAAATAGTTATTCCATAACATGGGTCCTATCAAAGGAAGAAGAAGATAGATATCCTACAAGGGACTCCCTAGGTCAGCCTACAAGAAAAGGCATCCTTCAGGGGATCCTTAGAAGTATCTGGTCTCACAGAATCATAGGCCAGAAGGGAATGTCTCACAAGGAAAACATACTCTAAAGAATAGGTTATGTAAGATAGCTCAAAACTCATATCCTATTAAAGGTATCAACTAAGTTGGTCTGAACACCCAACTTTTCATACACGCCAAGTCTCACTCTCAGGTGACAACTGAACTCGATAACTGGAGGAAGAACCACTCCATTTAGATAAAACCCACCAAAAACCCATTTATATCACCTCTAAATATCATAAGTATTCCACCATCGCGATCTATGTGTAAAAACACTCAGAATTGACTACTCACATGCCCAATTCTGACTTACAGAGCATAAGATATCCCAAAATTACCAAACTAAAGCAGTACATGGCCAGAGCACATTGGTCATGCCTGTGTAATAGTAAACGGCATGTACTTTACTGTACACGGAGTGTACTATTCAAAAAAGTCACACAGTGTGTGTTTTCACTAAAACACATGCCCAAGTACCACTACACGGTGTGTACTTTACTGTACACGGTGTGTACTTCAAAAAAACCACTATTCTGTGTTCTATTCCACATGGCCAGCCACACAGCCACCCACTAAACGGCGTGTACTCAAAGTACATAGCATGTACTTAAGAAAACTCCATATTACTTGAACAGGAAGAACACACGGCTTGTTCCACTGGAAGTTAACACACGTTGTGTATACTGGGTTTTCTGACAGGAAATCCCTAAAAACGTCTGATTCGCCCATTTTCGCCCCCGAAACAAAAGAATGAGCCCCATGGGAATACAAGCAATAAATATAAGGCTTTAAAAACTTAAAAAAACTTGTTTAAATGGGATATATGGTGAAAACACAAACGGACCTACCTTTGGCTGGAAACCGCCGAAGCCTCGATTGATTTCACGGCTCACGGTTGCCCTTCGCGGAATTAGCGCGTCGAGAGATTCGAATCGGTACCCCTCTCACCTTCCTTATCTCCCATTTTCTTGATATCAAAAATATCCCATGGTACATGGAAAAGGAGGAGTGCCTACGGAGCATGATCAAGGAGTAGAAAGGGAGAGAGAAGAAAAGAAAAAGAAAGAAGAAAAGAAAAGGAAGAAAAAGGGGCTCAGGCCGGCCCCGACGCCCGGCATGAGTTTATGCCTCCCCTAGGCTAAACTCCCCATTATGGACTCAACAAAATAGATGGAATCTTAATCTTATGCTCCTTTTAAAAGTTATTTCCAAATTAACCTACGTGAATAATTTAATATTTAATTTAATAATATTAAATATTAAATATTCCGCCAAAATTCGAACAGCTCGGATTTCCTCCAAATTCATGTACTACGGTAAACTACCTATTACGGGACCAACAGAGTTGTCAGAAAAAGTATCTGAGATCAGATGGTAGGGGAAAATGACCATTTTATCCCTCATGAGTATCCAACAGCAAAAATTCAAATTTCTGCTCAAAACTACAGTTCAGAAAAACATGGGTTCTTACGACCTTTTTTTATAATTTTAAGTATTATAAGACTATGAATTCCTATATGAAAGAATTATGAATACTTCTTTGATAAACCCTAAACCTTCTATCAATTTCAAAGAATGGAAAATACTACATCTCTCTCTCTCTATCCTCTCAACTTGGCTTGTGTGTTTTAAGTGAATAATTTACAAGTATTCTTTTAATCTAATTTTTTTAAATTGGGTTCTTCTTAATCTTCTGGAACATTTAAATGATAAGGTATTTTTAATTGGTATAACTTTATAATTATTTAATAAGAATAATAAATCATCACCACATGCTGATCTATGATTATGCTATAGAGATGGAATATTATCACTTGTGGTTTTATAATTATTCCTTAAGAAAGAAATGTTTAGAACATGTTATGGCATAAGAAATAATTATAAATTATCTAGGAGAGGGAAAAAATTGTCACATGTGATGTTTTTATAACTTTTGTAAATAAAATTCATGGAATCGATTCTAATAATCCTTGGATAGTGGTTTAAACTATCTAGTACATAGAAATATTTCGAGTGATGATTCCATGGCAAACCTTGTCGTTAACATAAAAAAACTTGAGGTAGGAGTTATTTACCATTTAGAGGCTATGTATATGATCTTTAGCTTGATATGATGTTGTGTGTTTATATTCTTAGACCATTATGAGTTTGATCACTTGTGTTCGTGTTTTGGATATTTTTTCACACTTAAAGTATATTGTGTGTTCCAAGATATGTTATGCCCTATTGTTGTGTGTTGTACTTTTTCTGTGTTATATTGTTATTCTATGTATAATTCCAAAGTAACATATGGATTTTTCATAGATTTGTGTCTCTATATGGGCATGTTTATATGTTTTATACGACATGATGTGAGTACCGTGATAGATGTTGGGGTATAATGGCCTAGTGTGGCCTAAACATAGGGAATAAAGGTCTATTTGATCTAGATTGTGAGGAAACAGAGGTCATAACGGTCTATGTGAACTAACCCAAGAGATAGAGACTTGGTATGTTGTCATATTATGGTATAAACTTGGGTCCTAAGGACTATATGAATATTGAGAAACTTCTAGGATGGATACTTTGTTTGTGATGTTTCCAATTCCACTCATATTTACTTTTGGGATGGAGCTAAAGTGGGTATATCCAATATTTCGGATATCTTGATTAGCATATAGACACTTGATATGATGGTTTATTATGTGATCTCTTATTCATTATCATTTAATACACTCTTATGAATGTGCACTCGTGATAAGGATGCATTGGTAGTGTTGTACTGGGTTTATTACTCACACCATGCATTAGAATTTTGATGCACATACAGAGTTCATGTATAGGGATCCAAGAAAAGGTAAGGGGCCTATGGTAGATTGGTTATATGAGGATCATGGAGCTGGTAGTATTATCGGGAGGTACTCTAAAGGATGCCTCAGTTTTAATTATTTATCTATTTACACATTTACTTAGGATTGGTTCTCCACTCTAAGAGCTCATTCATTTATTTTATAACAAGTGTGTCATTTTATATTATTTACTTCCACCTTATTACTTTGATTTTTTTATATTTTATTTATATTACTGGTGTAGGGATATGATACTAAGGGTAAGTCTCCCCGCTTATGGTATTCTGACTCTCACTACTAGTTGGAAACCTATTGAATATGAATAGGTGTGCATGAGGTTTTGTAGCTCTCTAGATTAGACCCAGTGGTTTGGGTTGGGGTATTACAGTATTTTTTGGCTCTATAATAAATAAGATTATGTTTCTTTAATAATTTAATATTTTTATTATATAACAACCACTCTATATTATACTCAATTACTTTGGATGAAGAAACAACTTGAAGATATTGGAATTTTAGTAACATCTTCTATTTTTATCAAGTGTGATAACTCGAGTGGAATAAATATTATAAAAAATCTCATTCATCATTCTAGGACCAAGCACATTGAAATAAAATATCATTTCATGAAGTTCAAAGTTGATCATTGGTTTGTGAAGTTGGAATATGTTCTTATATAAATTCAAGTGGCTAATATCATGACTAAGGCCCTTCCAAAAGAATATTTTTAAAGTCATTAGTTATCTCTTGGATTCCAATCAAATCCATATATTTAGATGGAGTAAGGTGGAAACCCCCACTCCCCTATGTAAATTTCTCATTAGAGTAAAATTATTCCTCTATTTGGGTTCATTAAAAAAGGTAGAGAAGTTTCCATGATCAAGTCTTCAAGAGAATCCATCTGAAGCTTTGATGGAGGATTTCTTTTTTATCATCAAAGGGAAGTAGTGTGTGAATTTCTACTCAGGGAGGGATTTTTTAATGTATTTTGGAAATATTAATGTTCAAATTCATATTTATGACAATCTTTTCATCCAACTCTTGTTTCCCGCACCAATCATGGATCATGTGGTCTTAGAGTTGGTCATATCTATTAATTATTAAAAAAAATGAATAAAAAAGTGTCCAATTATTTTAAAAGTGTTTTGGAATTTTCAACAACCCCATAGGGGGGTATTGTAAGAAACAATCCATTGAGTGTGATTTTTGGATTTTGTTTGTTGAAAATTAAGTGGAAGGAATATTTAAAGTGGTTGAAATTCCTTTATTAAATGCTTGGAACAGTTTGAGTGGAAATTTAGTGAGTGTTCTACAAATAGGACAATGATCATGCCTTCGAGAATCGAGGATGTGTCAGGGAAATTGATGGACAAGATTCAACCTCTACCCTTTTAGAGGTGTCAATTATGAAATGAATGACCATACCATAGGGTTTTAGTTTACACGAAATTAATTTTATGGTTTTGAGGTTTTTCATCATAAATAAATAATCCATATCATGGTGGATTCCAATAAAAATTATTGGTTTTATATTTTTAAGTCCATCACTTCACAGTAAGGAGGCCACACTGTAATGTTAGTAAAGTAATTTTTGATCATTCTAGAAGACTAGGGATCTCAAAATCAAAGAGTTTATGTTTCTCCATGACTGGATGGAGCAGAAAATCCCATGTGGAAAAGTTATGGTTTCACCATGAAGGGTTTGTTTTTTGCAGCACAAAATATATATAGGAAAACATTCCATGGAATATGAGACCACATCATAGTTGTATTAATTATTGATAAAAGTTATAAGTCACATATCGTAGTTAAAGAAAATAAATATAGTCTAAAATTGTGGATCTAGTCAATAGACTCAAACTATGCCATAATGAAGAGCTCCACATTATAGAAGTTTCCAAATTTTAAATAATCACATCATGGAAGTACATATCCATCCATGAAGAGTCAGTTTCTAGACATCCTAGAATTTAAAATATGGAAGTTAAAAAGGGAATCATGACTCAAAATTTTAGGGAATGACTTGGTTTTTATTAATTTTGATGACTCAATTAAGACCTAGAGATTTACATGGAATAATAATAGAGTCATTGATGAAGGTGAATGAACCTAATCTATTTGATTAATAATTGAAGCCTTTGAAGTTTATAAAAACATTAAAGAATGATAATTTGAAATAGAAAATACCTAAAAAATTTATTCATAGATATGAATAGAAAATAAGGGGTGGAAATGAATTATGGACGTGGTCACTAAAAGTTTTAAGAAAATAAATAGAATATTCTCAGATTTCTACCTTACTGGAATATTGATAGATTTTTTTGGGATTGAAAAAACATTATAAGAATATTTCAAATATTCATTTTTTATAGAAGAACATTATCACAAAGGGAGCAATGAGTGACTGTTTATAAAGAGGATAAATGCATTACTTAAAGTCGAGAAGAACAGAAGTGATCATTTAGAAATTGTGGACAGTGATTCTAGAGGTTCGGTGAGGAAAATCCATTGTGTAAGAACTTAAAAGTAATTAAATGTAGTGTTTTAGGTTCAACAACACACTACTAGTTGAATTCTCCTTAGATGATCCCATTTTGGGTGATCCAAGTAAAATTTCTTATATTCTTTTTTACATTTATCACTCAATAGAGTTTTTGAGGGAGATAAATAATTGTCCCTCATATTAATATAATAAGATCACAATAAAGGAGGAATTTTATAAATATTATATAGCTTGACCCCCCCTGTTAGGGTATATTCAATTATAGGGACCAGTATCTATGGTTTGGTAAAATAATAAAGCTTACTCACCTCAAGGACTTTGTAAGTATCTCCTATGTTGATGTGGATCATAAAGGTAGATAAAACTCTAAGATAAGTCTCACACATAATTCTTTGTGGTTTATAGTGATTAAAACTTTGGAATTTAAATTTATAATAACAAACAGTGACAATTTATCAAAATTTGAAATGTTATATTCAATAAGAAAGTATTTTTAAATGATAGGAACTTGGTAAGAATGTAATTTTAGAAAAAAGAATCAATTAAAAATTTCTATGTTGACATAAAATGAAGAGATGATAGAATAAAATATTTAGAGAGATTAGAGGGTAAATAATCTATATTAATAGCACAAGTTCAAGAAGAATGTTTAGGGGGCACTAAGATTTTGGAATAAAGACCCATGGAATATGTACTTAAGTGATCAAGTATTACTGAATCTTAAATCAGTGTATTAAAAGTGAAAATTGTAGAAGTTTCAATACCATAAATATTGGATTCATAGGTTGAATTGTGGAGATCATCCAAAGTTAGATGACAGGTACATAGGTATAAAGAAAACATGTATTACTTACTATAAATGAATGGTATAGAGTATAAGATCCCAAAATATGTGTCTTAACTTGATGATTCTAGAAAGTGGGAGTTATCCATGAAATAGGAATTGGATTCATTACATTCCAATGGAAAATGGGAGCTATTAGTTTTACCATAAGGAAATAAATAACATGCGGACTAATGGGTTTTTTGATTAAAAGGTAAGGCTGATAGAAGGAATAGGTATAATAAAAGGTTGGTAGTTAAAGGATTTTAGTATAAATAAAGAGTGTATTTATCTAATATTATTCACTAATAGTTAAGTATAGTACCATTAGAACTATGCGAAGTTTGGTTGATTTTTAAAATTTAATCCTAGATTAAATGGATGTAAAGATGGTATTTCTTCATGGATATTTAGAGTAGTAAATTTACATGAAGTAACCCATGAGTTTCATAGACAAATAGAATTAGGAAATGGTGTGTAAACTAAAAATAATTCTATATATATCGAAACAATCACAAAGATAATGAAACTAGAAATTCAATGTGTTTATTTTGGAAGAAGGTTTCATGTAGAACAACATGGATCACTATTTCTATTGAGATGTGTACAGTGAAGGGAGATTCATCATTTTTTTGTACATTGATGATATTCTCTTATATGGACCATAAATTAGGTGAATTCAGGAGAGGAAAATAATATTTTTTAGAATGATCCAGAAAAATAACTCAAGGAGGTCAAGAAACTCTTGGGGATACTGATTGAAATAGACAAAAAGACTAAAAAATTTGGTTTTTTATTATAGATACCACATTAAAACATCATTTAATGATTTGGAATGATTAGATGTAAGGAAGTCTCAACTCCACTAACCAAACACTTTAGGATATCAAAAGGGAAAAACTAAAAACTAAATATATGAAGAAGTATATATAGAAGGTTTTATTTTTATTATTATTAGTAATTTTAATGTATTCCATGGTGTTCACTCACCCCAAAATTATATATACATTTGTAGTAATTATATGGTATATAGAAAATTTGGGGAAAGGAAACTAAGAAGCCATAAAATAGATCATCTTATATCTAAAAGGAATAGAATATAAAGCTTTGTATTTGAGGGAATAAAACTCAATGAAAGGGTTTATAAATGAAAAAAATTGGAGATATTTAGAAAATAGAAAAAGTACAACCATCTAAGTGTTCACATTCAGGGGGACGGTAGTCAATTAGATATCATGGCTACAACCAGTGGTAGCACTCTCCATAACCGAATCTGAATATATGGAATCAATGGAAGTAGAGAAAGATATAATATGGTTAAGGATTTTGTTAAAGGAACTTATAGGTATCTAGTAGTGTGGGCTTCTCTAATTTTATGGTTAGAGATCAATACACTTGGTAAAAAATATATTGCCTCATTTACAAAAAAATCACATCAACCTCAAATATCACTTCATCTAGAAGTTATTGGAGGATAGAATTTTGTAGTTTTATAAGATAAGAATAAAAAAATCTAGTTGTAATATTCACCAAAGTGATAATCCAAGAAATTTGAGGTGGTATTGTGCATCAGTGGGACTAGGGTTAACAAAATATGGTAAAGGAAATTGCATGATGAAAAAGGAAGGATCGGTTTCTTGCCTGAGTATCGAAATTTTCCATGGATTTACTTGAAGAAATATTCAAGTGTTATAGTGTTAGTAATATGAATCATACTAAAGTTTCATTCAAATACCATAATTAGGAACTCTAGGATTCCTCGTCTTAGTTAGAGTAGCGATTAGGAATGTGAAGCAGTTTTCTAAATGTTGTATTCTAGATGGTCTAGTTGAAATATATATTCTTATAAGAGAAGTGAATGTGGTATGTAGATAAAAAGGTGTTAATATAAGTTATGATTTCTACATCAATACTTCTTATTAATGTTACAAAAACTTATTATCCTCACAGATGTACGATAAAGGTATAAAACATAAAACCATTTAGAAAAACTTTAAAGTAGCTTTCATTAATCATCAAAAATCATAGGTCCTGGTTAGATTTTCAATAGGAAATCAATATTCACCAAACCATTAAAGGTACATCTATGAATACTATAATTCGATGAAATTGGTTAACTAGATGCAACCCACTATAAGGTGTGAGTGGGAACAAATGCCCACATGATGGTCGGTTGTAGATATATTACTTGTAATTTGTAATCTTCTTGACTGCTAAGTCAAATATTTTTAATCTTAGTAACTTATATAGAAATGGAATGTCGAAATGTTTTTCTAATATTTGTAGGATGTAATGTCATAACCACATAAACCAAGTGTTTATTTATTTACTTTTCTTTCCAGTTTGATTTTAATGTTTGTGAATTTGGTGGGTGTGTTCAAGGTTCAACTCATTATGGTGATTTAGGATATGGATAACGTCCTATGGTCTATTAAAATGAGTTTAAGCGACTCCTTATGATTTATAAGTTTCATAGGTTATGGTTACACTATATTTTTTATTTCAAAGGTATTTTGCAGTAGTTCAGTGGTAGTATATTTCCAAAATATTTCTTGTGGATAATCATGTTAGGTATCGACTTTAATAACGGATTTGTAAGATGATCTTGTTAAATATATCATTAATAAATCATTTTGACCTCATATATGATATAGTATCATGTCATCATCAACATAAAAACCAAATAGGTAATGTAATTTATGTAATTTTTTGGGGTCATTTTCATGAAAAGTGTAAGGTGTTCTTTATAAGATTTATAAAAGTATATTTTCTTAAATTTTCTTGGGTAGTTACGTTTATTTTAAGATAAAATTTTCATGGTCCATATATAGGGATAAGGTTGGAATACATAACACTAGGATATATGTTCTCCTGGATTAGAACCTTATCACCTTATTTGTTGGAGTCAACCATCCATGGTTATAAGTATTATAAACCGGGTAGAGGAAAACTAAACCTTTGGGAGAGGAATTATTCTACCACTTTGTTCAATTCATAAAGATTAGTCCCTTTTTTATTTGCCTCTTTGTGAAAATCTATACTTTTGTGTTATGATTCCATTCTATTTGGATCATAACCTCCTTCAAGGTTATACCTTCTATGTGGTTGTAACTTTGGAATTAAATCCATGGTTTCAACATTAACCTCATTCCTTATCACCAAATTCATATCCACATTATCTCCCTATGATATCTATACTATTGGTTAATAGAGAGTATACTATGTTTTTTCCTCCATAAAAGGATCATTCACACTAAATATCATAAAACTAGAATCCCTTATGTTTAGTTTCTCTTATATTTTATTTGTGACTAATGTTAGGTATTTTATAGTTTGTAATTCAAGGGTGAATGTCATTATTTCTATATATAATAGTGACTAATAGATCTAAAAGTACCAAAGTTGTATCTTTATACAAGGTTAATTATGATGGTGTATAATTTTTTCATTACTAAATTAATGTTACTTGTTTATATTAGACAATACCTAAAGTTATAAAGAATTATTCCATACAAGGATAGTTTAGTAGGTCAATAAATCCCTAGAAAAGTTCTCAAAGGATAATTTTCATTCCTATTGATCACTCTCTAGTAACCCTTTATGAATATAAATATTTTTTTCTTCAAATAAATAGATTTAAATATGTTCTAAATGGTGTGTTATTTACAAGCTGATGAGGGTATTTTCCTTATTTATAGCAGACCAATACTTCTTTAATATATATTCCTCTTTCCATTATCCTTAAAAATATTTATTTATGGGTTATAATTTTAGATATATTTCTTATTATATTTATTATGAATACCCTAATAATACTTATATCTATGCTTTCTCTGACTATGAGAGCATTGGAAAGAACAAATTTGGAAAAAGATTGATGAGTGAGATACATACTTGTCATTCTTCTCATTGAAGTTCTAAATCTACTTTTTCAATTCATTTATATCCATATACTTCTATTTAGAGACCTTATTCATCAAAATCATATCCATATAATATACAAGAATATAAATATACCTTTATATAGTAGATTATAGATATAAATAAAAGATTTCAAAAAAAATTCAACACTCATCTATATTATGGTACTTGGATCCTAGAGTTTCATGTATAGGAGGAAGCACGTGGAAAAATAACTCTAATAATATTAGGGACGTTAAAAGTAATTCTAATATTATTTTTCCAATCATAGGGAAATAGTATAAACTACTTTTCACATTAAAAATTATATTTTGAGTGATTTCCAAAAGATCTCCTATAATGAAAAATTTATAAAAAAAATGAAAGAATAAAACTTAGACTCTATAGTCCTAATTGAATACCAAATTAAAATGTTGTAAGGACTCATAATGGATAAAAAATAGCTTAATAAGTCTTTGGATCTCTTAAGATCTATATATTCAACTAGCACTAAAGATTCTAATTTTGGAGAAAGTGGTAATACTCAAATATAAAACATCTCATAATCATATCCTATGAATGAAGAATATATGATATATGAATTTAATGTCTCTTTAGATAAAAATAAGGAAATTTCTTCTAAAGATGATGATGTACCAGGGAAATCTCATAAAGACCAAGATTTTCATTATCATAAACAATCTTCTTTTAAATTTATCATGGAAAAAGGTGTTGAGGAATGTTTCAAGGAAAATATAGGTATAATATACTTTCCTTTACCTTGGGAGAGGAATTATATTTATCCTTAAAAATGGGATAGGTATATACCATTAATTTATTTCATTAGAATTTTAGTTTCATCATCAATCATTAATCCAAAAATTCTCCCTAAAACTCTTTGGGAATCATGTTAAAAACCATTTAAATATATAAATAGGGAAACCTTTGTTATATTGATGGTTATTAAACCCATAAATTTTATACTTTCACCTCGTTTTGTGATTAAGAAATGATTATATGGATCATCAATTGACTTTGGCATCCTTTATTCTTTAAATAAGGTTTCTTGGAATATTAAAGGTCTTAATCATGGAAATAACCTCTTTCCTTAGAAAGGAGTTCCAAATCTTTATCCAGCTAAGGTTTTGGGATCCATTAAAGAATATATGACCAAAATATCTTATTATAAATCACATATATATTTCTTTATGAAGTTTGATCATATTTTATGGGAGATTCCTAATTTCTTTGTCACACTTTCTTTTAAAATGTATGAAGATGTTAATATAATAAAGGAAATTTAAAAATGTATAAATATTTATATTCTTCAATATGATCACAAAGAATTTTTTGTGCATTCGGAGAAAGTTTTTATTATGCCTAAAAAATCTTAATGGACTTATGAATCATTTTATGTTAAAAAACAATCAGATAAAGTCAAAGGTAAAATTATACTTGTAACAGTTTTTAGCCTATTAATCATTTTTAAGGATGAAAATTTTTATATTCCAAAATGGGAAAGTATTTTTTAAAATCTAACCCAAGTTTGATTATTATCAAAATACTATATCAAGGAAGGTATCTAAAAACTTGGAATCAAAATGGAAGATTAGAAAAAACTGATATTTTCTATTCTATTTCATTATTTTCACTAAGAATGACTTACCATTTAGCCTCAGAATTGATCTTTCAGTATTTCAAAAGGTTTTATCAATGATATTTGAGTCAATAATAGAGAATTATTTGGTCTATATCAATTATATATTCGTTTTCTCTCCATACATAAACTCTTACTCGGCTTTTTTATCAAATTTCTATAAAATAATACAAGAATATAGAGTTAGTCTCTCATAGAGGAAGATTTTGATTGGGAAAATAGAGATTTATTTTCTTAGAAGGCATATATCACAAGGTCAATACCATCTACAACCTTATATTTCAAAAAAACTTGATAATTTCTCAAATAAATAATTTTTATTCAAGAAAACTCTGTAATTTCAAAGAATTTATTATGACATTATTGAATTAAAACATGATCTAGAAAAACATCATAGTATTTTATATGCATGATTATGAAAAAATTATCCTCCTTGGAATACATAATACATAAAAGAAATTAAATAGTTCAAGAGTCTTTCAAATTCACTACCCCCATTGAATATACCAAGATTAGGTAGGAAATTCCTATAAACATAAACAAGTGATTTATATCAGGGATCAATTATTTTGGAGGTGGATAAGTCTCCAGAACCAAACTAGGATTCCCTTTTATCTAGGAATTCAAGTCAGTCTACAATAGGCCCGAAGGGAATTCTTGATCCTCACATTCTATAAAATTGTTCTTGGGAATCAATAATTTCATTTGGGAATGTTTTTTCCAATTAAAGCTACAAATAGATCAAAAAAAAATGACCCAACATAAAATTTACATACATTGTAAAGTCATTATCTTAAATAAATAAAAATAAAACAATAAATAAATTATAATATGAATCAATAATAAAATCTCATAGAAAATACAATAACCCTAGGAAACAATAAAACAAAATCAAAGTAAGGTACAAGTATACACTTAATCAAAAAAGACAGGATGGGAAGTTGAGTTGTCAATAAAAAAATTATAATACAAAAAATCAATCCAAAAATAAACCAAAACCTTACCCATATCCATATAACATGAGGGATTATTCCCACCATGCCACCACCACCATCCCAAGATTCACTAACCAAAGTAACTACCACTACAAAGTGGTGACTTTTCTTTACCTATATATTTTAAAATAAGATCTACACACACCCATTGGGTGTATGTAAGGAGTGATCATAACTAGCTCAATAGGATCCCACCAAGGGTTTTATGAACAATATTTTTCAAGTAAAACCAACCAAGCTAGTTTGGAAATAAATTATACCAAAATAAGAGTTTAACATTTCAAAAAAATAGTAAATGACATGTTATAATATAAAATCAAATGAAATCTAAATAATCACATTTAAAAACTAGAAACATAGGGATTCCCTAATGTATCTATAGTTTAGGTCTATAGGATCCTGATATAATGGTTATTGAACAAAACATAATCAACTAAACGCTGCCACTGGGAATAGTAGTCTCAATTACAAGTGGTAAATGGTCCACCCTAACAAGTAACTCCATTTACATATCGTCAAAGTCTTTAGTTAGTTTTGTATCATAGAATTAATACTAGGGAGGGAAAACCATGGAATGCTTTGTTTTTTCAAGCCTTTCCAACAAAGTACTCAGGATCATAAGTTTTTTACCCTCTCAATGATGAACCATTCTCTCATTTAAATTTTTTTCATTATTTAAATCATTTCGATGGGACATTTCATAAAATATTATACATGAAACCCCTAATAACCAAGAAAAACATGTCATTTCGACTAATTTAGTAATTACAATATGAGGGGAACAATTTCAAAATACATAAATAATATAAAATAGCTTTTAAAAGTCTCATAAGATGATTTTAAAAAAATTAAATTATTCTTTATAAATAATAAATCACTCATGGATTATAAAACAAAAATAAACAATGAAACCACCTACCTCAATCTATCTCCAACGATGATAACCAGTGTAAATACACTTAATAAGAAAATAGGGATCCTAAAAATATCGAACAAAACCATAAAAATAAAAAATACCTTGAATAGGGTCATCCATGAAAATACCCAGGCCACCATGGTCTTATGGTAGAGAGAAACATTAAGAAAATAGGTAAAGGAACCAAGGAAGATGGAAATAACCACTTATAAAGAATATTCATGATATATCTATGTCAAAAACCCACTTTTAATTTAATCACAAGGGATAAGAGAGGAGGGATCTACTTTTGGGTCTGAAAGAAGTAAAAATAGAAAGGAAAGAGGGGGTTAGGGGTAAAATTGTGTAAGGTTAGTTTAAGAATTTAAATTTTTAAAAAACTTGGGCAGACTCCATTGTAGAATGATAATTATGGTAAAATATAAAGGACCTCCTTCCCTAGGTGGGAGGTCTCTCATCATCAGTCATGATGTAACCTATCTTCTAGAATGACCCATTAACCTAGTAAATAAGTAATTTTCTTGGTTTAGATCATGTCATGAACTCCCATGGTATCGGTGTGACCAATCTACAGCAAAAACTAAAGACATTTGTATATGTGGTTCATGGAATGACCAACCTTGGTCATGGTGTGACTGGTATGTAGTTTAAAAATATAGACCTCCCCAACCATTCGAACTCACCGTAACTAAAAAATATCAAATATTAAGGTCGTAAATGGAATATAAAACACAAAGTATGAATCAGAGACTCGGTGGGTGTGACAATTCTCCCCACCATATCACTTTATTCCCCCATAAAGTCTCCTAGTCTCCCCATAAAAGTAAACATGAGGAAACATATAAGGGTAAAAATATGGTGGTGTTAATTCCCACCATAATAAGAATATTATTATATTAATAAGATCTTAATCTTTGATATTTTTATTTGATAGATGAAAAATAATTATACAATTACCCGATAAAATTATATAAGTGATAATCCAATAATAGAAAGAAATTAATTTTGTAAAATAGAACCATGATTAATAGACCACATAAGACTTAAATATAACTCTCTTTTAAAAAAGAACTTGGTCACCAATATTCTAACCAAAATGAAGAGATAAATTCATAAGAAAATACTCATAAGAAAACTTAATTCCTAATATAACAAAACCAGTACAATAAATATGGAAGACCCACTAAATAATGTGTGAAATTGATATATCCATTAATATATCAAGAACTATAAAATAAAATAAAAATTAATATTTTTGTTAAATCATATCATATAATATGAAATTGAAAAAAAATTGCATTATTACCCAAAACATGCCCTTTTGGAACCAAGCCCAGTTAGTTTGGAGTTAAGAAAACAAATAACAACAATTAAGTTTGTCTAATTGAGTGATATAATCTAATTTAAACAAATATATCTTTAATTCAAAATAATAACAACAAAAACATAGTAAAAATTCACTTAAAATCAAAAGATATAAATTTCTATCTCCCTTTGAAACATAACAGAATTTCTTATTTGAGAATCTTTTATAGTTGGGGTTCTCCCAACCATTTAGTTCTTTTCTCACCCTAATAACCGAATATCATTAAAATGAGTAGTTAGACACATAATAAATCAATAATAAAGGGATAATTATAAATGAGTCAATTTAAAATAGTCAAACTCATTTAAAACAAACATACAAAAAATAACAATCTTACTAAAATATAAATTTTTTATAACACTAAAAGACACAAAATACAAATTAAAATAATGGAACTACAAGAATTAAATTATACTCATCCATGAATCCCAAAAGAAAATTTGAATCTAGAGTTTCACACATTTTGGAAACCTAATATAGTCTGACTCTTAAGTCACTACTGAATCTAGTAGCATCACACATCATAATATCAAGGTACACAAATACATACAATTTTTAGATAAAGGAATTCATCAAAATAAAACTAGTAAAATGATTTAAAATTTATAAAAAAAAAATTGAACTAATTTATTATCTTAAAATCAATCAAGTATCTAAATTTCATATTAGTATGAAACATAAATTTATAAGTTAATCCAATAAAACCCAACAATCGTCTCAAACAAAACAGGGATTATTATATTAAAATCATACAAGGTTTAAAACATATGTAAATTACTTCCATAACCCCTCTGAAATGAATTAAATGTGCGATAAATCATAAAACCATGTAAAATAAGTAAAATAAAGGTTAATGGAGTTCTTAAAATAATAACTCATTCCCATATATCCTTCTAAATAAAGGAAACATAATTAATAAAGGAATAAATCAAAACCATAAATGTTACATATTAAAATCTTAGGTATAAATTAATATTTTAAAAAAGTTTCACTTCATTTTTTAACATACACACTACCACTATACATGTTAACAATAGAAATCATAGTTAACATAATTCCTCTAACTCGTACACTTATATTTGTTGCTAAAAATATACTCTTTTCATGTTGTATTGATACCAACTAGAAAAACCCATAACATAATCAACTCAAAATTTTATAGTTTATAAAAGGGGTTGTATTTTCTTACATTTATAATATATTTTAGGTTTATATTTTTTAATAATTAGGAAAATCATTACAAAACAAAGTTTACACTTCCACGCAGTGTACATTTTTTCTACCAAAAATATTTTCTTATATCTACACTCTTATTTCATTCATGAAACTTTACCTTCATTCAATACACGTCACCATTAACCTTACTATAGTTTATATAAATCCTTATTCCCTATTAAAAACATTTGAAAATGTGTAATTAGGAAAAAAAATCTCTTTGAGGGATATAAAAGAAATAAATTCCATAAATTCCTTTTTGAAAAACATGAAAATCTATAGATCATTTGTCTTTTTATAGATTAAATTTTTAGATTAAATAATCGGTTACTCACTCATGAAACCAACTTTATTTCACAAATTATTTCATAAAACCTTTTGTATAATGGATAAAAAAATCATAATTCATGAGGTTTCACTAAAAAACATAAACACTTTTCATTGAAAATAAACTTTCACCTTTATAAGATTAAAAACTTTCCTTTGTATCATAAGCTCGGTTTCTTACCTTATAAAATCAAAAATATTTCCATAAAAATAATTTTCATGAATAGAAAAATGATGTAGATTCCTTGGCACATAATCCTCATATCACTCTTAAAATCAATCTTATAATCATTCTTATAAAAGAATAACCTTCACTGTTAATTCCATTATGTCTCCTCTTAGAGAACATATAATTACCCAATGAATTAAAGAGATATATTTTAGGCTTACCTATCATCATCATCAATTTATAAGAATAATAACATGAATAAAACACAAAAAATATTTCATCAACATCTTAAAAACCATAAAATATTTATTACATCCCATTAAAAAAACCACTTTCAGTTATCTCATAAAATGAGAAGAAATATCAATTTCTTTTGAAAACATTAAAAACTAAATAATCCAAAAATAATGGGAAAAGAATATTATTTTAAAAATTATATAAACTTGTAGAGTAATATTGATAAAAAATAAATTCTATGATGTTATTATAAGGCATCCATGTGGTAAATATTAAAAAATCATTCTTTTTCACTTTTGTAAAAAGATTCCAAATAGAAACATATACAAAAAATTAAAATGATTCCATTATAAAACCTTTTTAAATAATTTAAAAGAACATGGATATGTAATAGAAATAATTTAAAATATTTGAAACAAAATTTTAAAGAAAAATCTCTTACCTCATGTCCCAACTTTCCACACACGTCTTTTACTTTTTAGAGTAATAAAATTAGTTTAAATATATACTTGATTAATAAAATTTTTAATGTTCATTAATTTATTATTATCACATTTATTTCATTTATTACCATTTTTATTTAGTTACTAAATTTATTAAGTTTATGTTGGATGTTTGAGGTTGTTTCACTCATAATCACAAAAATAACATCAGTGTGTTAACCATGGTCGAAAGGATCCAAAGTTCCATCATATATAGAATCATAAACATGTTATAATTATAATTTATTATAAATTCCATAAACTTTTAAAATCATCCATGTAAGATAGACAAAAAATTAATTACATCATTTCATGGAAGTGATAGTCTACACATACACATGAGTAACATTTTCATTATTGTAATAGATGAAAATAAAATAATGTAGATAAATTTTTACCTTAAAAAATAATAAACTTATTATAAATATCATATCTACTCATTAAATAAATCCTTATTACCAACTATGTAAGGTATAAATGAAAAAATAATCACATCGCTTTGTAGAGGTGGTAGTTCATACGTACGCACTGGCAACATTATCATTTTCCAATGGATGGGAGCAAAAAAAGGTAGAAAATATTTTATCTATGAAAAATAATAATTATGTCATAGATATAATAAATGTCCATTAATTATATATTTATTTTCATCCTTGTGAAGTGGTAATGAAAAATGAAAGACATTGCTTTATGGAGGTGGTATTTTACACATACGCATGAGCGAATTTTTCATTTTTCAAAATATGGAAATAATATAGAAAGTAGTTGTTAAATAAAAATAATAATATTAAATTATTGTAAATATACTTATTTAATTATATTATTATGGTTATAAAATATTTCATTGAGTTATAATAATAAATAAACTTGCAAAAAATCAGTTCAAACTTATACTTCCTCCTTAGATATCTCTCATTGGCTTTCACCTTAATAATTATATGTGAAGACACCAACTCCAGTAGCCTAGAGCCGGTGGTTAATTTATTACATTGGAATAATATATAATATATTTCATCCCAAATTACTAAATATTTTATTAGTCCTTGTGAACTAGATACAAACTTGAATCTTACACTATATTGTTAAACATCAATTACAACATAGTGAAAGTAAATATTCTGAATCCTTGAACTCATTAAAATATTCCTTATTCAAATCCTAGGGAATGTAAACAAAATAAGGGTGATATAAAATTATTATTAAGGGTTATGTAAAGTGAAATAAATCATGAGTAAATAAGGCATAATGAATATGGAAAGGTAAATCACTTAAACACATGCCATTTAATCAATAACTAGATCACAAAATGCATCTATGGATAATATCAAGGAACTAATCTCATGGGTAATAATAATAACTAAATTATAATTCAAGTAAATGTATAATATTGTATTTCATGATCTAAAACTTCCTAATATTTATATTGTTAAGACCTTGTGCCAAGATTATTTAATTGGTGGGTAGTTATACACCAAAAACCAATTTAATTTTTCTGGACAACTAATTCGCCTCATGAGACTATCAATTCATCAAGTGGATATATATTACTAGGTCCAAACCATAACTTCATTCCCAATTAATTCCCTATATATTCAATTATAAATTTAATTAATGAACAATATGCTTTATCAACAAATATTCTTATTAATTAAAGAATACAGATTTATCAAGGTTTTCCCCTGTCAATCAAACAAATTTCATAGTAAAACATCATATGTAAAAGTGATATATAGTTTAATAAATAATAATATCTATAATAAAAATAATATATATAATATAAATATAATGTCTAATAAAAACTGATCACAAGAAAGAGAATGTTTTAATAGAGAGTTAGTGATCACAAAATTAATCAAGAAAGTGAATGTTATTACTTTTCTTGGTCAAACTGGTCATAAACCATCCAAATAAATAATAAGTATGGTATTATTACAAAATATCCCCAGTGGAATCTATATAAAATAAATTTTTTTGTTATTTATGAATATAAATATTATAATAATATCATTAAAAACATTATTAAGGAAAATACACTTTTCACTTAGAAAATCACTTTTAAAAACTAAAAATTTCCTAAATATATGGAAAAACATTTTATTTGAAGAGATACTTGAAAAGTTTTAAATAAAGATTCAAATAAAAGATCAGTCATAATGGTAGGAAAATTTTGTTTATTTTGAGTACATTAAAAAAAAGATTACCATTACATTATCCATAAAAAGTCAAAAAGTGCCTTAGTTGGAAACCTATAAGAAGATTCCTTTCTAACCATTTTATAAAAAAATAAAACCTGAGTAAAAATTATTAAATAATTCATTTGATAATATTAAAATATTCTTTAAAATATTTTAAGGAAAATATGGATATGGAAGAAAAATAATTTTTGACCGAAAAGAGAAGTAAAGTTAGATTTTATTAAAATCATTTTCTCAACTATTTTAAGTACCAAAGACAAGAAAATGGTAATACTACTTGAAAATTTCCTGAAAAACTAGGGGATAATAAAATTAAAGGGTTTATTAGATAATTATCAAATAAATTACTTCAATGGAAATTCAAGAAAAAACAATCCTTATTAAAATGATATTGAAGCATAAACCCTTATTGATTTGGAAACTTTTTAATCAAAACCCACATGAAAGAAATAAAATCAAATGAAACATTAAATACAATTAATATAAATATATTCATGATATTACATATCAAGGGTTAGTAGAGACACCTCATAAAAATAAATAGGTACATAATACCAAATATGTCTCAATGGAGTAAAAATTGAGATGATATCTATTACAAAGATCATATCATTGAAGTGAACATTAATAAATGAATTTATTATTTTCATAAAAATTTAAATCCTCATAAAAAATTGTAAATACAACATAAAATAATCAAAATTAATTATATACATAATCTTATAATATCAAAAATAATGAATAATTAATATAACCCAATGAAATAAATAGAGTTATAAAACCCCATACCACTTAGTAACTTTTGATTCAAATACCATTTGATAAAATAATTTGAATTTACACTTTAAATAACATTAATTACGAAATATTCATTATATAACATGAAAATGGGGTTTTATATACGCAATATAAAATAAATTGGTGCATAATATTAAAATACGCCTCCATAAAAATAAATTGATACAAAATCCCCTACAAAGGTTATACCATTAATGTGAGAATTAATCAATGAATGGATTATGTTTATCAAATTTTAATCCATATAAAACAAATTAAAATAATACATAAAATAATAAAAATTCATTACATGCATAATCTTATAATATCAAATACAATAAACAGGTAATATAGCCTAATGAAAATAAAATGAGTTATTAAATTTCTTACCACTTGGTAAATTTCAATTAAAATAACCTTGAATGAAATAATTAAAATTCAAACTTTAAATACCATTATGTATCAATTATTAAGTATATTACTTATAAATTGTATCTATATACATGATATAATATAAATATTTTGTATAACATCAAAATATGCCTCAATGAAAGGAAATTGAGATGAAGTCCCTTTCCTCATGCTTCCCTTTAGGTGAATGTAATTTAACATTATTTATAATGGTTTTAAGAATTTTATTAATTCATAAAAAACAATATTAATATTTATAATATCAAATATGATCCTCTTATAACATCTTATCTCTTTTTTGTTAATAGTATTTCATTATTACCATTATTTTGGTTGTTAACTACTTCATTGTCTCATGTGTGTTTTTTCATGGAATTTTTAGTTATTGTGAATAGGATATTGTTACATTATATTAATTATTATATTAATTTTATAAATATAATATTTACTCATTATATATATTTTTATAATTATTCTTGAAATTTTACTTGGAATATGAATCACATCACTTCGTAGAGATGGTAACTTGTATGTACACATGGGAGATGATATCATTTCCTTAATGGGTGAAAGGGTAAGGAATTGGATGATATATTAATTTTATAGAATCAATATCATGTCATAATTATCATATACATTCATTATTTCCATCATTATTAATATCCATATGAGTTAGTGATGGAAAAAAAATTACAGCGGTTTGTGAGGTTGTAGTCCACCGTAAACACAACTGATGGATTTGTTTCCCATTTGATGGAGAATTAGATGGGTAAATATTATTTCATAAAAATAATAAAATATAATTATATTTTATATACTTTTTTTATTATATTTTAATTTTTAAGACATAATTTATGGTGGTAAAATAAAAAGTAAAATAGAAAGATCTTGGGGAAGACAATTACCTTTACTTAGAAGACCCACATTTGTATCTCTTATTAAGGAACCTAGGGTTGGTATTTTAGGAAGACCATAACCTCAAGAATGTGTCTAATTATATTTTGAGATATTTTTTTAGTGTTTGGTCAAGATAAATGGCTTGATACATGTGAATAAGTTATGGGAGTGGTGTCCTTTTATAATTGAGGTGTAAAATTTTTGTAAATACCTAAAACTATTCCATAATGGGAAGTCACTCTCTATCAAAATGACTCAAAAATTAATAAATAATGAGTATTTTATAATATAATATCTATACACACCACCAAAACTAAAATAAATGTGTTTTAAACATGTTATTCCCTTTACCTACATGGTTACTCACTTTTACCATTTTAGTTTCCAACACAGTAACTTGTTTTTTAACCTAGGTAATTTATCCTTTAAAAATAAAATAAAATGATACATATTAGATAATTTAAAACCAATTATTATAAATATGAAATAAAATTTATAAAATATAAATTATTTGTGTTTGGATAATTAATTTTAACATAATGTCATGTAACGTGAAAATCCTTGTTCTAACCTCAACCATGGAAATTATTATTTTTTAATGATTTTACTATTAATTACGACTAAAAATTAAGTTTAAAATATTACATGAAATTAATTATTATAATTAAAAATATGGAATAAATTTTATCAAATTAAATTCATATGATTGTAAAATTTTAATTTAAAAATGAACCCGCAAAATGTGTGGAAAACGGTTTTTCAATAAATGTGTTTTCCAAGCATAAGATGATCTTATATTAACTATATGACTAGTGATAACCATTATATGGATTTAAATTGATACATTAATATAATATATATATATATATATATTATTTAATTATTTAATTATTAGTTATTATTTTAATTAATTAAAATGAAGAATCTTTATGCACTAAAAATAGTTTCTAGAAAAATGTGTTTTAGCCTAAAAATAAACTTATACCAAAATCTATTATAAACATGAATAAAATGTAATTAATTAGTTTAAATATAACTAAAAAATAATTTTATTAATTTTAAATCAAATTATAATAATAATGGGACTTTTAAATTACTTTATTTATTGAAAATAAATGACGGTTTTACAAAAAAAGTTTTATTTTTCACTAATCACTGAAAAATCACACTTTTCAAAAAAAATCCTAAATTTTCACCCTAAGTAATTTTATACATACTAATTTAAATAATTAATTTAATTTTTTATAATATGATTTATAAAATTTAAATAAATTAATTATATTATTTTCTAACACTAAGCAATACAAACATTTTTGATGAAGAATATATTTTTTAAAGTATGGTGTTGTTTTTCTTTATTTAAATGACATAACATATAAAGGCTAAGTTAATTTTGGGTAGAATATGTCTTCTCATATATATAACCATGTTATTAGAAATTTATTTTGTGTTTAAGTGATTAATGTTATTTCAGAAGAATATCACTATAATTTTGGGGAGCATTATAGGATTAAGGTAAACATGATATTATTGGATTTTATTTAAGGAATAAAGGTTGAATTGTATTGGGGAGGTGTATATGATTTTAATTTGTATTTATGGTGAATATGGTTATTTATTGAAATTTTTAGCATATATTGGAGATTATGTGACTTAGGAAATTACATTTTTTGTATGATAAATTAAGAGTGATTGATGTTATTTGGAGATAAATGTTAAAATTTCTCTCAGAAGACTATCTGATCAAATCCTTATAATTTTTGTGTTTCAATATTATTCTAGAATATTTTTGAGTAATTTTAAGTATATTTATTTTTTTAATGATCTATGTTGAACTTTTTTTATTAATGTTGAATTTTAGATATTAAAGTGGATTTCTACATATGAATATTTTTTCTTTTTGGGGGAATTGTCTGGACACTTGTTTTTCTTAATGACTAAAGAGAGGAGGAATATTTTTTTCATTTTATGGATTTTTTTTATTTGTATAAGTTTATTCTAATGCTTTAGGCATAAAAAAATAATATTGAATACTCATCATTTAGAGAAAAATGATATTGTGATAGAAATTTATTAAAGGATGAAGTTATACTTGTCGAGTAAGTATATTTCCTTATGTTCTTATTATAGGTACTAAAATAATTCCTAAAATTTATTAAAATTATTTTGAGATAATAACTTTATCCATTTAATTATTTTATTGAGAAATAAATGGCCTTTTAACCTATCATAGATTTTCAATTTTTTGGTGGTTAACTTTCTCTAAAACATGTTCTCTATCACTCTCTATACATCCTTGGGAGTTAGTTTTCTCTTCCATATCTATGTTTTCACTTATCAATTATGTTATACTACTTGGAAACCTAGTATGTGTTACTCTATATGACCTTATTACATTGATTTATTTCTTTATAAGTGGAAGTTTTATTGATTATTTTTACAATGTGGAAATTTCAACAAAGGTATGTTGAAATGTCAAAACCTTATAACATCCCGAGTTAATATAACCATTTTTTTAATAAATTAATTTTTTATTTGATGTATTTTTTCCACAATACATTAATTTAAGATTTTCTTATATTATAAAATGAGTTAATCTTTCACTACAAACAACACTGACTTGGCTTTTGTTACACGCAACACTGAGTTTCTACGAAACATCATTTTATTATTATAATTATTTAAACAAGATAGCTATAACCTATCCATTAAACTTAGTAATATGAATAGTAATAACTAATTTTAAACTATTACTTATAATTTTTTTATATAAATAAAACATATTGATAATAAAACATATAAATTTTGGTAAATCCTTCATATTTTTGAAAATACTATTTTCTCAAATGAACTACTTTTTATGTCCTTCAGTAAACAATAATAAAATTAATTTTAGAAACTTTTAGAAATTTAATTTGATAAAATATACTTAATTTTTCAATTAATAATGAAAAAAAATCGTATTAGGGTGAAGTTTTGGAATTTTTCTGAAAAACTTCATTTTTCGATTAATAGTGAAAAATACGGAATTTTAATTCAAATTTGTTTTTTCATCTAAATTAATTATATTGTTAAATAATATTTGAATTTGATTTTAAGGTTTAATTAGATAAATTTTACATCAATTAATACGATTTAGTTCATTATAACCAATTTCACATTGAAATTGGATATAAAAACATTTCAAACTTTTAAACATTTTCGCTTAAAACCCCATTGTGGCGACACATCTATAGGATTAATTTTAAATTCATTTATACTAATTCTGTTATTTTAATTTGTAAAAATAGATTTCATATTTGGAATAATGATAATTTATAATATAAAATAACGTAAAAATATTTTTTACCAAAAATATTAGTGAAAGTAATTAAAATTATTTACAGTGATTTAGGTAAAAAGAAGCTTAATTAATGACTAAACATAGAAAATTAGGTGTAAAAATGACCCTACACTTGTATAAAAATTATTTTATAGAAATTTTTAGTCCATTAAACTTATAATTATCCATAATTATTCATTTTTAACCTTTTTAGGAAAATTAAAACGTAGGGGTATCTATAATTATTCATTTTTAACCCTTAGGGGACAAGTAAAACGTGGGGGCACTCGAATATTTTAAATAATTCCTAATATGTATATTTTCCCTCTTATAAAAGGCCTCCTCTATTCCCCCTCTTTACATATCTCAAGACCTTTTAGATTAGCCAAACCCTACTCAAATCTCCTAAAAAATTTCATCCCTTCATCATATAAGCCTACCTTTGGGAATAAATCCATCCAATTAATCATTTTGGTACAAATTAAAAGGAGTTACCCAAAGAAGAGGTGGAATCCTTCCTTGAGATCTTTTGTTTTGTATTCATTCCCCACCCCATAAAATACCCTTATTCAATAATTAAATAATAAACTTAGTATCCTAATTATACTTAGATGTTTTTATTCTAAGTTTTCTACCTAAACCTACACACACTTTCATCAAATGTGTAACAAACTTACCGTTCTTGTGTACAGTGAACTACCGTCTCAAGAAACGATGTTGTTCCTTTTTCCTTTACCACATCTCATGGTTGAGAATTATAATGGAAACTATGTTTATATATTATATATATGATATTTAATATGTATTTATTCTTATTTAATTATTATATAACACATACATTCGTGCTTTCCATTTTGTGTAAATATAATAACTTCGTTTGTGTATGTGTGGACTATCACCTCCTCAAAGTGATGTGATTCATTCACACATTACATGTAATGTATTAAGGATGGGTTTAGTAAAATTATTTGATATTTATGGAATAATAATTCTAATTTAATTGTATTATATATATATATATATTTCAATTACTTTCATTATTTCAATATAAAAAGAAAACAAAAACAAGATTCATGTGTATGTACGGCCTACCGTCTCCATGAATGGTGTATTTCATTTCATATTTCTATATTTTATAGATTATTATAAATAATTATGTAATGAATATATAAGAAATTTATATCATTTTTGACATTATTTAAATAAGTATATCATGATCTATGTAATATTATCATGAATAAAGAGTCAAAACGTATACAAAAAACAAAGCAGATATTACCCAAAGTATAACATTAACATGGAATTTTTAATAAAAAGGTAAAAGAATGTCATAACTAAATCATATATGGTATGATTTAATTTAATATTGTTATTTAATAGATTTATAATAAACTTATTTTTATTATACATGGTGTTTTAATGAGTACGAAGAGAGTAAAGACATAAGGTAAGGGGATTTCTAGTCTCACTTTTATTTTTGAGAGATTTATGCCTTATTCACCGCTCATTTCATTTATGCGGTGTATATACTGCTCATGAATATATTCTATGATTACTATACATAAATTTATTTTTATTTTAATATCTATTTTATGATCTCTATTTCATGTGGTTTATGTTTCAAAAGTTAACAAATTGGTAAAGTAGTTTTGTCTCAATTTTCCTTCTTCGAGACACATGTCATGATATGCACCTAAATTCTTCTATAAGGTGTATACACTTCCCTTGGACATTTTATATAATAAATATAATTATTTTAATGATATTTTAATATTCATGTAATTTCATTTTATTTCATGGGGATTCTGATTCAAAGTTACTAAGTGGTAAGAGTTTATTGCAACAATCTGATTGATTATCGAGATTATTTGTGATTATACTTTCATTAATGAAATATTATTATCCATATTTCAAGAAAAATTGTTACTTTTATTCTCCTTTCTTTATTCATGATGTCTTCATGTATTATTATCATTTCTCCACTCTTTGTTACTTAAGATAATTAAGAAAATGTTTTTATGAAAATATGACCTTATTTCTCTCTTCGGTGGGATACCTTTTTATTCAAAAACCATGTTTTCAAAAATGTTTTTAAAATAGTATTTTAAGATCATTTTCAAGGAAAATTATTTTAAAAATGTTTTATGGTTTTCAAATCTTCCTTTATAAGTTTTAAAATCTATTTTCATTAAAAATTGTTCTCAAAATAGTTTTATGATTTAAAAATAATTTATCAAAGAAGAATATATATTTTCCTCAAGAAATGTTTTCAAAAGATATTTTCCATATAATATGACATTATTTTTTATATATTATCCTTTAATGTGGATATGATCCAATAATACCATTCATATTCTTTATTTAATGTTTTATGTTTTGATGGAATGGCGCATATAACACATGTTTCTCTTTCATCGGTTATATTATTTTGAAACCCACTTCTTTTCATAGGTTATGCTTTGATGAAATTATTAAAAGAACTATATATTTTACATAGGTTATTATATGATTACATTTTTATGACACCCATTTCAATTCATTTTTTATTATATGATGTTTATAAAACTCATCTCTTTTTATGGGTTGTGATATGATGAAAGTTTTATTATCTTGTGGAACATGTATATATGATTTTATTATGTTATGGGTGGTACCTATATCTCCCTCCAATGAATTGGATAAAGATTTATATCTCATGAGATAATGATGGTAATCAAGTTTATGATCTTGATCCACTATAGAATATGGGTAAACCTGATCCGCTATGGGAATATGGGAAACCCGATCTACTATGGGGAGATAGTGGAACTGGATCCCTTATAAGGAAAAGACTGTGACTGGGGATGGTGGTGTGTCCCTCCCAGTAGGTTTAGTCCCCATGAAGTTCCCTAATAATTTTTGGAAATGATCCTTTACTTATAGGGAATATTTTTATATACTTATGTAAATGCCACAAGTCTATGTCTTATGCTAATTTTATTCTCTTTTGAATCATGTTATTTGATTCCCTTATGATTTGTGTATTATGAACTACCAATATTTATTCCAGGAATCATGTATATGATCTTTTATATGGAGTTTATGACCTTTTAATGTTAAGATCATGTTATTATACCCTTATGTTCATGGTTACTCTTATGTATCTCCCTTTTTTACCCTTACTGGGCATCTAACCTCACCGTCCTTTATGTTTCCCTTCCCTAGGTTATAAAGATATGTATTATGTATGATGTTTCTAAGAAGGGTGATAGACATAAATAACATAGTGGGAGATAATTTAGCTCACTTTTTTACTAGTATTTACGTTTCCATATTTTCAAAGTCACTACACTAATATGGTCTTTCGGCATCTATTTGTGTAATATATTAAGTATTCTGCAAAAAAAATGATGTAATGTTAATATATGAAAAGAGAGGGTCGTGTAGTTGGTATTAGAGCCAAAGTTTAGTTAACCTTTGGAAACTATTTTGAGAAAATATCAGTGATAACCCTAAGGACATGTATAAGGATAAGTTTAAGGATGATGGAATGCATAAGAAAATTCCCTAGAATTTTGGTAAAGGATAGAGTGAGTGGTTTCCTAGTAATACATACTTATCAAGATACTACAAGTGGATGTGGATATGGAATAGATGTGCATAGGGGTAACAACCCCAAAAACACCACATTGAGCTAGACTCTATTGGGAACTGGTGCACTACAATGGGCCTTACTGCACACCTAGTTTGACACTCCTAGGTGATATGAATTAGGAATTCACAAAATCTTTATGAACCATCATGAAGTATTTAAATATAAGTTGGATACGAATAACCTAATACAAGCCTAAGGTGTAATATATTAAATAAGGTGTCATAATTTATACATCCTATAAGTTTTTTTCACTATTATGTGGTTCCTCACCATGAAAACTATTTCTTACTCTATTATTTTTGGTTTTAGTCAATGACTAGAACCCAAAAGAACCATATTAATAGAGATTGTCATAGAAAATGAAATTACTTTACTCCTAAGCAACTAAATTCTATGGGATATAGAGTGAAAAATATTATTGTTATGATCACCCAAATTTCTTCAGCTATGAACCATGCAGGACTTCCAAATGACCAAAGGATGGAACAACATTCTGTTGAGTCCTTCATGAGGAAATGAACACCTTATTTTAGTGGGTCTTTTAATCCACTTATTGCTGAATAATGTATTGGTACCATTGAAAAGATATTTTCCATCCTTTACTGTTCGGAAAATGAGAAATTTATTATAATTTTCTATCGTTTATAAGGTGAAGTGGACTAGTGGTGGACTCTAATAAAGAATATGAGGAAGCATGATGAAATTGAATCCATGGATTAGGATGAGTTTAAGAACTTTTTATTCAATAATTAATTTCTTCATGTTATTCGTACAAAGATGGAAAATTAGTTCTTTGAGTTAAAGAAAAATGATGATGAATATATCAGTACCTATGAGAATAATTTCACCAGACTTGCAAGGTAAACTTTTTGAATTATCATCCAAACCAAAATTAAATTTGATAGGTTCTTAAATGGATTAAAGAAAAGTATCATAAGTGTGTTTTCCATAAGAGACTTTAGTAGCTAAGAATAGATTTTTCATTGTGCAATCAAAATTGAAATGGAGGTTCGAGTTACATATCAAGCTCATGGTTTTAATAATAAATGGAATATGGAGTTCAAAGGAAAATATAAAAACAATGGAAAAAAGAATATGAGCCTTCTTATATGATCTAAGTGTGCAAATATGCATGGGTAAAATTGTTTTATGGGTTCTAATAAATGATTTAAGTGTGGAAGGCAAGGACATCAGGGAATTGATTTCTGGACTGATGGGAAGAAGTTGTCCAAGGATGGTAATAAAGGTAAATCCACACAGGATGCACCTCTTACACTTCAATGGTTTAAATGTAAGGAGAATGGGCATTATGTTAAGTAGTAACCTAACCTGATAGTTAGTGATGATGATCAGAGTCAGTAACATCTTAAGCTGAGGGACAAGGGTAAATATCAAGTGATAACTATTTTTGATGAGGAGTGAGATAACGACGTGGTGAAATGTACACTTACCATCCACTCTAAAACTGCTAATATCTTATTTTATTCTAGATCTACTCACCCTTTTATATCTAAAAAATTTTCTAAGGGTGTTAATATTTCACCCAATAGATTAGATGTGGAATTAGAAGTGAAACTCCCTAATGGTACAATGATTTCATCTCAATTCTATGATTCCTTTCTGGTTGAATTTTATGGTAATGTGTTTCCTACAAATCATTTCATTCTTCCTATAGTTGAATTTGATTTCAACTTAGGCATGGATTGGATTTCTCTTCATAAATACCATGTCAATTGTTGAGAAAAGGAAGTTACATTTTATATTTCAAACCAACCTATGATTCTTTATCAATGTAACGATAGGTATGAACTTTATATGGAGATTAAATCTAGTTTAGGGGTCTTAATTCCCATTTAGAAGGTGTATCTATCTCAAATGATTGGGTATAAGATCAAAATAAATGATATATCCATTTTTTAGGAGTATTTTATGTATTTATGGAAGAATTGTCTAGCCTTTCACCAAAAAAAGAAGTTTTGTTATTGATAGAACTCATACTTGGTTCCATACCAATTTCAAAGACTCCATATAGAATGGACCCAATTGAGTTGTAGGAATTAAAGAAGAAAATCCAAGAAAACATTGATAAGGGATTCATTCGGATAAGTGTGTCACCTTGGGGTGCACTTATTATTTTTTTTTTTTTTTGAAAAATAAATATGGATTAATGCGAATCTGAATTGATTATTTGGAGTTGAAAAAGATCATGATCAAAAAAAAGTATCATCTTCCCTGTATTGATGACTTTTTTATCAACTTTACATATCTCAATACATTTCTAAGATTGAAATTTGTTATTGATATCATCAATTGAGGTTCAATAAGGAGGATATACCCAAGACAAAATTTCATACACGTTATGGACACTATGAATATATAGTGATGCCTTTTCATCTTACTAATTCACTTAATATCTTCAGGGATTTTATGAATAGATCCTTTAGAGATTACCTAGATCAGATTGTGTTAGTCTTTATAGATGACATTATTATATATTAAAATAGCAAAGAAGAGTATCAATGCCACTTGAGAATTGTACTAAAGAACCTAATTAAGGATAAAATGTATGGAAGATTTAAAAAGTGTGAATTTTGGATGCAAAATCTTTCATTTTTGTGGAATATAATCTCAAGAGATGGTATAGTAGTAGATCCATCAAAGATATAGGCTATTGAATTATGACCTAGACCAACCATGGTGATTGAGATTCGTATTTTTCTTTGTTTAGCTAGATATTATCAATGTTTTATGAAGAAATTATCATAATTATCTAATTATATGACCAAATTAACTTGTAAATTTTCCAAGTTCCTTTAGACAGATGAATGTGAGGAAAATTTTAGGGAACGAAAGAGAAGTTTGGTCATTTAACATGTGCTTACTTTACCCTATAGTGGAGAAGGTTTTTCAATCTATAATGATGCATCCAAAAAGGGATTGAGATGTGTTCTTATACAGAATAACATGGTTATAGATTATTCCTTGCAATAGTTGACGATTCATGAGAAAAATTACCCAAATCATGATTTGGAGTTAGCTGTGGTAATTTTTGAATTAAATATATGGAGGAATTATCTTTATAGATAAAAGTATGATATATATACCAATAATAAAAGTCTGAAATATATATTCACATAGAATGAGTTGAACATACACAAAAGAATATGGTTATAGATTATAAAGGATTATGACTACTCAATACATTACCACCTAGGAAAGTGAACAAGGTATTTGATTGTTTTAGTCAAAAACATCATGCTAGATTATCCATTTTGAGGATCAAAAAAGATACAATATTTCTAGTTTTTCAAAGGATAGATCTAGAAATTTTGAAGGAATGGGATAAATATTATCTTTATCAATTGAATATTCAACCCTCCTTCTAAGTTAAGATTAAAAAGGTTCACAAGGATGATGTAGATATGCAAAATAAAGTGGGAAATGTTCATGAGCTTAACCTTGATCATGATGAAATGATAAGGTTTAGGAACCATGTATGCATTCCTTCTATACTGGATTTGAAGAAGGAATTGTTAGAGGAAGCTCATAGTTATTTATTCTCAATTAATCTTGGAATTATGAATATTTATAGAGGTTTTAAGGAATACTTATGGTGGGATGGCATAAAGATAGATATCATAGAGTTTGTATCTCGATGCTTGGTATTCCAGTAATTTAAGGCTAAAATAAAAAAAATATAAGTGGATGTTACATCCATTACCCATACCCGAATTGAAATGGGAGAACATCACTATGGATTTTATTATTGGAATCCCTTAAACCTCTAAATATTTTAATTATATATGGGTGTAAGTCAATCACCTTACTAATTCATCATACTTCATTACTATCATAGAATACTTCTTTCTGGATCATCTTTACAAGATATATATTAAGGATGTGGTAAGGTTTCATGGAGTACCACATTCTATTGTATCTAATCAGGATCTGAGGTTGACCTAAAAGTTTAGTTGAATTATTCAGTAAGTACTTGATATGGAATTGATTTTCATCCCTACTTATCATCCTCATAAGGATGGTCAATCTGAAGGAACAATTCAAACCTTTGGGGATATGTTGAGATCTTATTCTCTATATTTAAAAGGTGGTTAGGATCAACACCTTCCTCTAATTGAGTTTTCTTAAAAAAATATCCTTCACTCAATCATTCAAATCGATCATTATGAAGCCCTATATGGTAATAAATGTAGATCTCTGTCATTCTAGGACAATGTTGGAGAAATAAATATATTGGAAACTAAGATTTTTAAAGAGATGGCTGAGAAGGTTAGAACTATTCAGCATTATATCAAGGCATTTCAAAGTCAGTATAAAAGTTATGATGATAACCATCAACATTATCTATAATTTTATATTGGTGAGAAGTTTTTTATATTAATTTCTCCATGTAATATGGTTATTAGATTCCGGAATAAAGGGAAACTAAGCCCTAGGTATATCGGTCCCTTTGAGATTCTTGATCATATCAGGACGGTAGCCTATCACTTGGAACATCCTTAAAATCTATTTCAAGTAGATGATTTGTTCCATGTATCTCTCCTAAGGAATTTTATACCTAACCCTTCACATGTACTTAACTTATAGGTCATACCACTGGAGCAGGATCTTTCTAATGAGGAACAAGCAGTTGAAATTATGGATTGTATAGAGAATGTTCTAAGAAACAAGACCACTCACTTGGTCAAAGTTTTATGGTGAAATCACCAGTTAGAGGAAGCTATATGGGAACTTTAGGAGATGAATAAGTAGAATTATATTCATTTTTTTATATCATAATGATGAATTTCAAGGTAGAAATTCATTTTAAGGGTGTAGTATGTAACACCCCGAGTTTATATGACCCTTTTTTCAAATAAATTAATTTTTTATTTTATGTCTTGAATTTCATGCTACACCAAGTTAATATTTTATTATATGCTAAAATGAGTTAATATTTTTCTACATGCAACACTGACTTGGCTTGCATTACATGAAACACTGAGTTTCTACGAAATATCATTTTATTTTTATAATTATTCAAATAAGACAGTTATAACCTATCCATTAAACTTAGTAATATGAATAGTAATAAATAATTTTTAAATATTACTTATAATTTTTATATAAATAAAACACATTGATAATAAAACATATAATTTGTGTTTAAGTCTTTATATGTTTGAAAATATTACTTTCTCAAATGAACTATATTTTATGTCCTTCTATGAACAAAAATAAAATAAATTTTAGGAACTTATAAAAATTAAATTTCATAAAGTAAAATTAATTTTTAAATTCATAATTTCAAAATAATATTATGGTGAATTTTTTTTATTTTTCAGAAAAACTTCATTTTTGGATGAATAGTGAAAAATACGCAATTTTAATTCAAAACTATTTTTTCATCTAAATTAATTATATAGTTAAATTATATTTTAATTTGGTTTTAAAGTTTAATTAGATAAATTATACATAAAATAATACAATTTAGTTCATTCTAACCAATTTCACATTGAAATTGTATATAAAAACATTTCAAACTTTTAAACATTTTCGCTTAAAACCATGTTGTTGCAACATGTCTGCGGTATTAATTTTAAATTAATTTCTAAAACTTATATGATTTTAATTTGACCAAATGGATTCCATATTTATAATAATAATAATTTCTAATTTCTAATAGGTACAATTTATTTTTTGAACAAAAATATTAGTAAATTTTATTAAAATTAATTACAATGATTAAGGTAAAAAACGAGCTTAATTAATGACTAAACTTAGAATATGATGTGTGAAAATGACCCTAACTTGTCTAAAAATTATTTTATATAAATTGTTATCCCATAACACCCCTAAGGATCCAGAATTATCCATTTTTAACCCTTTGGAGACAAGTAAAAAAAGTGGGGAACTAAAATATTTTCATGTATACCCAATGTGTCATTTTTTCCTCTTATAAAAGGCCTCCTCTCCTACCCCTATTTACACCTCTCAATAACTTTTTTATAGGCCAAAACCTACCCAAATATCTTCCCAAATTCCATCCATTAATCCTATAATCCTTAATTTGGGCATAAATTCATCCAAAAAATCCCTTTGGTTTAAACCAAAAGGAGTTACCCAAAGAACAGGTAACATCCTTCCTCAATCTCTTTTGTTTTATTTTCATTATCCACCCCCTAAAATATTCTTATTCGAGGATTATATAATAAAATCAGTATAATAAATATAATAAGTTTTTTTTATTATAATGGTTATACCTATTCCTACACACACTTCCATCAAATGGGTAACGAACTTGTCATTCTTGTGTATGGTGAACTACTACCACACAAAATGATGTTGTTATTTTTTTATTTACCACATCGCATGGTTGTAAATTATGATGGAAACTATGTTTATATATTATATATATTATATTTAGGATTTATTTATTATTATTTAATTATTATATAACACATACCTTAATTCTTCCCATTTTTTTATAAATATGATAACTTTGTTTTTGGACGTGTGGACTACCACCTCCTCAAAGCGATGTGATTCATTCACACATTACATGGAATATATTAATAATGGGTTTATTAAAATTATATTATATTTATTAAATAATAGTTATAATTTAATTATAATATATATACATATATTTCAATTACTTTTTTTCTTTCAATATGATAAGAAAATAGAAAGTGTGTTCATGGGTACGTACGGCCTACCGTCTCCATGAATAGTGTATTCCATTTCATATTTCTATATTTTATAGATTATTATAAATATTTATATAATAAAATTATATGATATTTATATCATGTTTTACATTATTTAAATAATTAAATCATGATCTAATTAATAGGATCAAGAATAACAAGTGAAAATGTATACGAAAAACAAAGCAGATATTACTCGAAATGTAACATTAACCTGGAATTATTAATAAATGGGTAATAGAAGGTCATAAGTAAATAATATATGGTATTATTTAATTTAATATTTTTATTTACTAGATATATAATAAACTTATATTTATTATATATAAGTTTTTAATGAGTACGAAGAGATTCAATACATAAGGTAAGGGGGTTTCTAGTCTCATTTTTATTTATGTGAGATTTATGCCTTATTCACCACTTGTTTCTTTTGTGTGGTGTATATAATTACCATGGATATATTCTATGATTATTATAATTAAAATTATTGGTATTTTCATATACATTTTACAATCTCTCTTTCATGGTTTTTATGTTTCAAAAGCTACCAAATCAGTAAAGTAGTTTTGTCTTAGTTTTCCTTCTTTGAGACACATGACATGATATACACCTATATTCATCTAAAAGGTATATAAACTACCCTTTGATATGTTATATCATGAATATCCTTATTTTAATGATATTTTAATCTTTATTTAATTTAATTTTCTTACATGGGGAGTCTTATTCAAAGTTACCAAGTGGTAATAGTTTATTTCAAAAATCTCATCATTTATCAGGATTGTTTATGATTATGATT
This sequence comes from Viscum album, assembly GCA_963277665.1. NCBI lineage: Eukaryota > Viridiplantae > Streptophyta > Magnoliopsida > Santalales > Viscaceae > Viscum > Viscum album. The sequence continues at coordinate 1,426,221,880 of OY728151.1, forward strand.
TAATTAATGAAATATTATGATCCATATTTAAATAAAACTCATAAATTTTCTTATCCTATGGTTTTTCAGGATGTATTCATGTATTATTATCAATTTTTCACTCTTTGGTACTTAATATAATTAAGAAAACGTTTTTAAAAAAATATGGCCTTATTTCTCTCTTCGGTCAGATACGTGTTTTATTTAAAAACCATGTTTTCAAAAATGTTTTCAAAAATGATTTTAAAATTATATTTTAATATCATTTTAAAGGAATCTTATTTTTTAAAAAAATTAGGGTTTTAAAATCTTCTTTATAATTTTTCAAATCTATTTTTATAGAAAAAGTTTTTTAAAAATGTTTTCTGTTTTAAAAAGTGTTTTTCAAAGAAGGAAGGATATTTTCCTTAAAAAATATCAAAAGATATTTTTCATCTAAGATTACATAATTTTTAATATTTCAAAATTTAATTGGGATATAATCCAAGAATACCATTTATATTATTTCTTTAATGGTTTATGTTTTGATATAATGATGTTTATAACACATATTTCTCTTCCACAGGTTATATGGTTTTGAAACCCAATTATTTTCATGGGTTATGCTTTGATGAAATGATTATGATACCTATATATTTTCAATAGGTTGTGATATGAGGACATTTTTATGATACCCATTTAATTTCATGGGTTATTATATGATGTTTATGAAACCCATATCTTTTTATAGTTCATGATATGATGAAAGTTTTATTATCTTGTGGCACATGTATGTATGATTTTATTTTGTGATGAGTAGAACATATATCTCCCTCAAATTAATTAGTTAAAGATTTATATCTCATGAGATAATTATAGGAGTCAAGTATAAGGGATTGATCCACTATGTAAGATTGGTAAACCCGGTCCACTATGGGAAGATAGCAAAACTCGATCCACTATGGGAAAATGGGGAAACTCGATCCCTTATAAGGAAAGGACTGTGACTAGGGATGCGGGTGTGTCCCGCCCAGTAGGTGTAGTCCCCATGAAGTTCCCTAATAAGTTTTGTAAAATATCCTTGACTTATAGGGAATGTTTTATATTCTTATGTGAATTCCATAAGTCTATGTCTTATGCCAATTTTATGCTCTCGCGAATCATGTTCTTTGATTCCCTTATGATCAATGTCTTATGAACTGCCAATATTTATGTCTTGAATCAGATATCTGATCTTTGATATACAAGTTATGAACTTATAATGTTATGATCATGTTCTCATACCCTTATGTTCATGATTATGCCCACGTATCTCCCTTGTTTTCCCTTGATGATCATTTGAGATCACCCTTATTTATGTTTCCCATTTCCTGGTTATGAAGATATTTATTATGTATTATGTGTCTAAGAATGGTTCTAGACATTAAGAACCAAGTGGGAGATAATGTATCTCACTTATGTACCATTGTTTATATTTCCATGTTTCAAAATGCACTAGACTAATACGCTCTTTAGTTGTATCTGTGTGTAATGTATTAAGTATTCCGGAAAAAAAATGATGTAATATTAATATATGAAAAGGGAGAGTCTCCATAACCCTAGTTATTGAGATTGAGTTTAAAATTGCAAGGACACAATTTCCAAAATGGGGGAGAATCTAAAAATCCAATTCCATGATAGAATAAATCATTTTAATATTTATTAGTATTCCATAATTTTTTAGTTATATTCATTATAAATATATTAAGTAATTCTTAAAATCAAAAAGGAAATGGTTTTATTAAAATCATTTTTTATAAGATTTTATTTAAAAGTTTAATTTTCAAATTATAGAATTTTAATTTGAAAAAATTAATTTCATTTTTAAATTCATAATTTAAAAATTATATTAGGATGAATTTTGCATAATTTTATTAAAAAAATTTATTTTTCAAGGAATAGTGAAAAATATTGATTTTTATTGAAAAAAATATTTTATTTTAAAGTATTTACAAATTTAAATTTTGTTTTTGGATTATTTTTAAATTTTAATTAGTTTATTTTGATTTAAAATAATCCAATTATGTTTTTTAAATCGTGTTTTATACTTTAATTTAGCATTAAAAACATTTTATATTTAAAAGGCATTTTTTCTAAAAGGCTTTTTTAATTGTGTTTTTCCAGTTTAATTTTAAATTAAATTTTGTAAATTCTACGTTTTTAATTTTTAAAATTTTATTTCATATTTAGAATCATTGGGTACATTTTTTAAAATAGTTCTATTTTATTTTTTTCAATAGGAATAGTAACTATAGTAATTTTTGTTACTATAGTAAAGGGTAAATCAAGTAATTAAAGGTTAAAAATAAAATGATAAGGACTATAAAATTACCCTATCACTTTTTTCAATTTTATTGTGTTATTATATATCATCCATAATCATCAAAATATATAATTTATGACCTTTTGATCCCACTTTGATGAGATTAGTATCTTCATAGTATTTTATTTAAAGAAATGTCAAACATGTCACTCTCTTGTATTAATAAGTGTAATATTTTTAATATGGTGTTATCAAGAGGGAATGTTTAATTATAAAAATTATTTTAAGTTCTAAAATATTTATATTCATCATGTTAATTTATTTCTAATTTTTAGGGGATAAATTATACCTTAAATTCTTGCACAATACTGATGCTGTAATTATTCAATTACTGGAAAAATAAAATAAATGATATTAGAAATATTAAAATAAATAATAATTGAGACAATTAATGTGATGAAAAAAAATTCTATATGACCTTGACATGTTAGGGATTTATTAAAATATATTTTTCTAATTATTATTGTTATATTTATATTATTAAAGTAAAAGTAATGAATAGTTCTGAAAAATGATATTATTGATATTTTATAATAAATAATATTTTATTAAATGATATAAAATTCCTAATAATATTTTATTTGGATAATTTATTATTATATGGTTTATAATATCAAAAAATTTCTATTTATAGGTCTTTCATCATTTTATATTAACTATATTAACCCTCAATGAGTAAAAATCCATAATGTCATGGTAAGAGTTAAAGTGGTTAAATAAGGGGTAAAACCATAAGATAAGGGTATAAATATAGTTAAAACCACTTTAATTATTTTTATATAAGGTTATTTAAAACCATACTGATATTATATTTTAAATAAATCACTTTTTATCTATTTTGAATTAAATATTAATTTGTATTAATTCATTATTTTCAGAAATTCCAAGAGTGTCCCTCCCCTCTCTTATAAAAGTGTACCTTTTCTTATCACTTATTAAAACTTAAAAATTAATTTGTTTTAGAAAATACCTAACCAAATTACTTCCTAAAATAACTCATATAAGTATATAGGTCTTTTTTAGGCATAATACCAATCTTAGAGGTCTTAAGGAGTTAATAAAATGAGTTTTCCAAAGAAGAGGTATAGTTTTTATCTACATGTTTTAGTTCTATTTATTCTTCCACATCCCTAAAACCTTCTTCAACCATGATAATATAATAAATATATTATCCTAAATATACTGAGATTTTATTATTCAAGTTTCATGACCTATATCTATCTACTATTCTATCAAATGGGAAATGAAATCATCATTCATGTGTACGGAAGACTACTAACACGCGAACCGATGCAATTCAATTTCTCTCACCATCTCTCAAGACCAGTTATAATGATGGAATTAATGTTTATATATTATATTCATGAAATATTTATAATTATTAAAATTTAATATATCATTTACATTCTTACCTTTCCATGCATAGAAAAATGATAATTTTGTTCATGCGTATGTGTGGACTACCACCTCCACAAAGAGATGTGATTTTTTTCATTACCAAATCAAATAGATGATATATATAAGTATATTTAAATAATTAATATGATTTATATTATATTATGATAAATATTAAAAGATAAAATAATACTTACCTTCTTTCTATAATGATCTTTGAAAAATGGAAACGTTACTCATGCATATGTATGGTCTACCGTCTCCATGATTGTAACATAGTTCATTTTTCATAATAATATTTAATGGTTGGATTTAAAAGTATAATAAATGTATTAAAATTATAATTATTTCATTATTATTATTATATATATTTTTTAATAATTACCTCTATAATTATAGTCATATTACTGAAGTCATTTTGTACTTATGAATCGAATATCATCAAAATACCGAAGTAGACTTAATTAATTAAGTAATTGTATATAACATTTATATAAGTGGTATAAAAGGAATAATGAACTTGAAAAATTTTATTAATCAATATAAATCAACCTAAGTTTATTATTAAGGAATATAAATAACATATGTGATGATTCAGACTGAAGGTAAGGGACTTTCTTTTAAAAATACTCTTTTAAAGTTCCTTTTTCAACTCTTTTTACAAAGTTCAAAATTAATGTATTTTTTTATATATATGGAATGAATATAATTTCCCTATATCATGATGAATTAATATTTTCAATCATACTTTACATGTTTATATTTTTACTTTCAAAGAAACTGTTTTCCTTTGTACATGCACAGTTTTTCAATATAAGTTATTTCAAAATGGAAAGGTTATTTTCCTCAATAATGTTTTTAATGATATTTTCTTTAAATAAAAAATATATTTACCTTTTTATAATTATTTTATATTTAAAATTTATTTTTAAAATAAATTTTCATTTTGATATACAATAGTGTTTTTCATATGGGTTTTAAAGAGTTTTTCAAAGGTTTTATGATTAAAAGTGAAAGTATAAAATGTTTTTTTCATGATACGGTACTTGATAATTATATGTGAAACTGGTTATACAAATATATATTATACAAAGGGTTGACCCTCATTATATCTCATGGTTTATCTCGATATATCTTATACATTAGGTGCGCCCAGATAGCATCGGGTGAGCTTATTATAGCATTTGGTGTGCCCATATAGTGATTCAATGCATTGGGTAATGTTCCTTATCTTTATAGGAAAGAAGAGGGAGTTACCGAAGGGTTTCTCTTATGGATTTAACTAAGATCGAGTTATTTTTGACACAGGATTAAAACATTTTATTAATGTGATGCTCTAAGTTTCCAAAAAGGGTTTTCATTTTCATGCTATGAGTTTTAATTTTTTTTCTTTGAGAGAAAATCATGTGTGATTTTCATATATAAATGATTTATTTAATCCTATAAAATACCATTGAAATATAGTTAATATTTTCATGGGTTTTAAAAAATTTCACTAGAATAATTATTTTCTTCTTTTTATGTCCCTTACTAAGCTTTTTATAATCACCCCATGTTTTAAAATGTTTTTCATAGGGTTTAAGAATTATGTGAGATAAAATAAGAATTCAAGTTAAAAGTTTTCAAGATATGTCATGATTAAAAAACATGTTTCTTTTTAAAAAAAATTGTGGAAAAAATGGATATTGAGTATAAGTGTCCACTTGTAATGTATTGGTTTACTATATAATAGGTTGTCCCAATTCTCTAAAACTATAAAATGAAAATATACATGAAATTTTAAGAAAGAGAATTGTAGTTAAAAAACTATAACATGTACTGTTTAAGGCTAAGTACTTACATTAATACATAATTGAATGTGGTAAAAGAATAAGTAAAAAATAAAGATCTTAGTGAAGATAATTACCTTCTCCTAGAAGATCCTTCTTTGGATCTCATATTATGAAACCTAGGGTTGGTATTTTGAGAAGAGAAAAAGATCAAGAATGTTTATAAGGATTTTGGGGAGATATTTTGGGATTTTTTGGTACAGTTAAATGGCTTGAGAGGTTTGGATAAGTAAGGGGAGGGGTGACCTTTTATAATTGTGGAGGAGTGGTTTTTTTGTAAATACCCAAAACTATTCAATAATTGGAAGTCACTCTCAACCCATGTGACACCAAAATTGATAAATAATGGGGTGTAGGGAAAATAATTTCAAGACACACCTCCAACACTAAAATAAACATGTTTTAAACATGTTATTCTCTTTACCTTTAAGTTTACTCACATTTACCATTTTAGTTTTCAACACAGTAACTAGTTTTTTAACCAAGTTAATTTATACTTTAAGACTAAAATAAAATGAGTCTTATTAGATAATTTAGAACCACTAATTATTATTACAGAATAAAATTTATCAAATAAAAATTCCTTGTCATTTTTAAATTAATTTTAATGCAAGTTCATGTAACGCGTAAAACCCTATTTTAACCTTAACTATGGTAATTAATTTTTTTACTATTTTTACTATTCATTATGACTAAAAATTAATTTGACCTTATTACCTAATATTAACTATTATGATTAAAAATAAGGAATATATTTTATCAAATTAAATTCAAAAAAGTGGAAAATTTTAATTTAAAAATGCACCCCGCAAAACTTTTTGAAAAACGGTTTATCAAGAAATTTTTTTTTTATACATAAAATTATCTTACATTAACTATATGAATAGTTAACATAATTATATAGATTTAAATTAATATATTTATATACATAATATATACATTTCATTTAAATTTTTCCTTATTATTGGTTATTTTAATTAATTAAAATAGAGAAATATTATGCACCTAAGAATAGTATTTAGAAAAAATGTGTTTTTAGGCCTAAAAATAAACTTATACCCAAATCTGTTATAAACATGATTTAAAAATAATTAATTATATTGAATATGACTAAATAATACTTATGTTAATTTTAATTCAAATTCAAACAATAATGGGAATTTTAAATAACTTAATTTATTGAAAAGAAATGGAAATTTTACAAAAAATAACATTTTTCACTATTCATTGAAAATCACCATTTTTAGAAAAATCCCAATTTTTCTCCCTGAGTTAATTTTGAAATTATTATTTTAAAAATTAAGTTAATTTTTTAAAATAAAATTTTTACATTTAGAATAAATTAATTATATTATTTTCTCCCACAAAGTAATAAAAACATTTTTGATGAAAAATATATTATATAATGTATGTAAATACTTTACTAAAAAACAAGTCCTTATTTACCAATATATTCAATTTATCTAAAATATTTATACATAATTTTCAAAAAAAAATATTCCTATTCATATCACCAATTTTAATGATTATTTCTTAATGGTCATATTTAAATAGTATCTTGCGGTTCATTTGAGCTCGGTGTTGTGTTTCCTATACACTATCAAAAAAACATAGGGAGTAACATTCTAGGATAGGTCTTTTGGTGAGACCAGGATATATAGTAATTTATTAGGAATGTTTGAAATCAATTTGGGGAGATATTTGTTGATGTAGACTACTCAATGTGTGTAAATAAGTGAGGATATAAGGTTCCCTTTTTAAGAACTTGAAAATATAATAAATGTCTTTCTCATGGAAAGTGGATCCAAGGGAACCCGATTTATAAGATATGAAAATTTAAGTTTTAAATACACTAAAAATAAAATTTATACAATTTTTAAATATATCATAATCTTTATCTCTTTTTTAACCCCCCCCCCCCCCCATTGACACTTTTAACTTTTACAGTGGCAACAAACATTCACTATGACAATTATTCATTATGACTAAAAATGAAGTTGAAATAATTACCAAATAATAATATGTTTATTCCAAATATGAAATTAATTTTCTAAGATTCAATTTCCCAAATTGGTAAAAATTACTTTTAATATAAGTTCTCAAAACACAACGAAAACCCATTTTTAGAAAAATGCATTTTTAAGCATAAAAATTATTTTACATAAAAATAAAGTATATTGTTGATTATCATGGAGTTAATTGGATTGTTTTATATAAAATGATACTTATTTTACATTACAACCAAACCAAAACTCAAATAAACCTTGTAAAAACATTATTGAAAATGAATGACTGAATATAATTTTTATTTGAATAAAAACATTACTTAGATTTTGGAAAATTTCAAGCATTGTTTCTAAGTTAAACATGATATTTTTAATGAATTATATTTAATGTTAAATATATATATTTAATATTTAAAAAATATTAAACTTTCAAGTCATTATTTTATCATGATAATGTCATAAAAGTGATAGTATTTGTAAAATTGGTATTTTTCACTATTCACCTAAAAATTTACTATTTTAGAAAAATCATAATGTTTTAATTTAATATTATTTTGACATGATTATGTATAAAATTAATTATGTTTTATAAATTTATATTTATAAAATTAATAAATTTATCTTTTAAATAAAAATAAAAAAATATAAAGAAAACAAGCTTTTATAGAAAAATGACCCTTTAAAGATTAAGTGTTCTTAACTTTATATCATATCAATTACCAAATAGTGTTAATTTTTTTTGTTTTCACACTGTATATTCATAATTTATTTATTTTTACCTTTAATTTTAATAAATTATTACCCACTTTAGTTCGGCTTTTCATATATCACATGTTATTCGATAAGATATTTACTTAAAGTAATACATATCAAATTTTTAGGGTGTTAAATTCTCCACCTTAAATAAATTGTGCCCTAGCAATTTGAATTTGGTATTTATGAAAATATAGTATCATAAAATAGTAATAAAATGAAATAAATATTTTATCATGATCTTTACTTTCTAGATTAATACTAGGAATCTTTTTACTTCTTAATTAAATATTTCTAAACCCATGTATGTACCATTATAAGACTCATACTTGTTAAAAAGTTTCCAAAATAATTCCTTGATAGCTAAGTGAAATTTTACAAATGATACAAAATATATTTATTTTTAACATTCTTGATTTGAGGAATTATTTTATCATCAATATAAGGAATCAAATAAAATTATACTTAATTGATTTACTTTCATTCTATAAGCACAATCTCATCCTTCAATTACGTTTCGAGCCATTTTCCTCCTATGATTTATCCCATATTCTAAATGATAAATAACCATGAAGAATTTTTCATTCTTGGATCACTAAAATTAAACTTTAATGGATCATAATTATAACACCCTGAGTTTTTAAAACTAAGACTATGTTCGATAACGTATACGACACGCAACATCGAGCCTAAACAAACAACAAAATACTATTTTAATGTTGTTGTTATGACCTGATCATTAAAATTAGAGGTATAAATAGGAATAAAAAATAAAATTATGCATAAATATTTTATATAAATAAAAAATATTGGTAAATAAGCACTAAATTTTTAGTAAATTCTTTACATACTTCAAAAATATATTTTTCATCAAAAATGTTTTTATTGCTTTGTGTGAAAAATAATATAACTAAATTCTTACAATCTTAGAAATTTTATTGAAAAAAATGAAATTAAATTTTTAAATCATATTTTTAAAATTAATTTAGGGTGAATATTAGGTATTTTTCAAAAAAGAGTGATTTTTAGTGAATAGTGAAAATGATGCTTTTTATAAAACTGCCATTTATTTTCAATAAATTAAGTAATTTAAAAGTCTCATTATTATTTGAATTTGATTTAAAATTAACAAAGGTATTATTTAGTTATTTTTAATCTATTTAATTATATTTTTATCATGTTTATAATGGATTTTGGTATAAGTTTATTTTTAGGCTTAAAACACATTTTTTCTGAAAACTGTTTTTAAGTACGTAATGTTTCTCCATTTTAATTAATTAAAAAAACAAATAATTTTGAAAGATTTAAATTAAAGTTATATATTATATATTTAAATATATGAATTTAAATCCATATGATGAATAATTCTAGTCATAAATTTATTGTATGATCATCTTATGCTTAAAAAACTCATTTCCTGAAAACCTATTTTTCGACATGTTTTGCGGGTTCATTTTTAAAATAAATTTTGTCACTTATATGAATTGAATTTTATAAAATGGGTTAAAAATTTTTAATAATAATAATTAAAATTATTTAATATGTTTAACTTAATTTTTATTCATAATTAATCATAAAAAATAGTGAGAAATCAATTATCATTATTAAGGTTAAAATAGGGTTTTGCACGTTACATGCACTTGTGTTAAAATTAATTTTCAACACACATGGAATTTTTATTTGATAAATTTGATTTAATAATAATAATAATTTAGACCAAATTATCTAATACTACTCATTTTATTTTAGTCTTAAAGGATAAATTACTAAGGTTAAAAATCTAGTTACCGTGTTGAAAACTAAAATGGTAAAAGTAAGAAACCTTGAAGGTAAAGGTAATAAAATGTTTAAAACATGTTTATTTTTAGTTTTTTTTTTGTTTTTATCAACATTTTATTCCCTAAAAATCATTATTTATCAATTTTATATTCATTTGGGTTGATAGTGACTTCCCATTATTGAATAGTTTTGGGTATTTACCAAAATGTTACTCCTCAATTATAAAAGGGCACCCCCTCCCCTCACTTCTTCACACCAATAAATACATTTATATAAACTAAAACCTAAAAAATATCTCCCAAAAATAATTATTTGCATTATATATTTTATGGTCTTCCCAAAACACCAACCATACTATCCTTAATAACAGATCCAAAGGAAGTTCTTCTAAGTGAAGTTAATTGTCTTTACAAAGCTCCTTATTTTAACTTCTTCTTTTACCACCTTCAATTGTGTATTAAAAATTAAAATATAATAACAAAATTATATACCATATAATAATATTTTATTATTTTTATGAGATAATATTTATCTATATACTTCTCCCTAAAATGGGAAACAAATCCATCACTTGTGGGTACGGTGGACTACCGCCTCGCAAACCGGCGTAATTTGTTTTCCATCACTAAATCATATGGATAGTAATAATGATGGAAATAATTAATATATATAATAATTATGACATGATATTGATTCTATAAAATTAATATATCATTCACTTCCTTACCATTTTATCTATTAAGGAAATGATATTGTCTCTCGTGCATGTGTATGGCTTATCATCTCCATAAAGCGATGCGATTAATTTTCCATGTAAAAATTTAAAGAATGATTCTAAAAATGTATCTAATTATTAAATATGATATTTATAAAATTAAATATAATTCTTGACATGATGTAACTATATCCAATTCATAAGAACTGGAACTTTCGTGACAAAACATGCATGAGGAAACGAAAGAAGTTAACACCTGAAACAATGGTAATAATGAAATATTATTAACTAAAAAGTGTTAAGACATTATATTAGGATAATATATGATATTATAAATATTAATATGGTTATATAATAAATTAATATCATTCATAACACCATTATACATGATTTTAAATAACGTTCAACTAAATGGAAATGTGAGGTAAGGGACTTCATCTCAATTTCCTTTCATTGAGGAATATTTTGATGTTATGCACATAATTTATATTATATGGTGTATATAAATCCATTTTAAATTAAATATAATTAATCCTTTATAATTAATGGTATTTTATGTTTCAGTTTGAATAATTTCATCCAAGGGGAATTGACTTCAAAGTTACCAAGTGGTAAGGAATTTTATGACTCGATTTCTTTTCATTGGGTTATATTAATTATTCATTGTATTTTTATTTTTAATATTATATATGTAATGGTTTTTTATTATTTTATATTTTATTTATATTTGTTTTATTTGGATTTTAATTTTATATACATAATAAATTCATTGATTAATTCTCACAACAAATGTATGATAGTTATAAGATATTGTGTCTCAATTTTCACTCCATTAAGACATATTTGGTATTATTTTTATAAGGTGTATCTAATTACCCTTTGATATGATATATCAAGAATAAATTTATATTTATGGTATTTAATGTTTAATTTTAATCTATTTATTTCACATGGTTATAATTCAAAAGTTACCAAAGTGATAAGGGTTTGTGCTTTAATCTCACTTTAATCGGGATATTTTACGCTTGAATTTCCGTTTAAGGAAATTATTTGATCACAGTATAGTAAAGAATTTTTCATTTTATTGTAATCTTTTTATTTATGAAATTTTCAGTTAATATTTCTATTTTTCTCTCTTTAATACTTAAATGGATTGATAAAATGTTTTCAAGAAAAGATAACTTCATTTCTCTTTTCAGTTGAAAATGATTTTTCTTCAATATCTGTATTTTCCTTAAAATGTTTTAAAGAATATTTTTAATATTCTTCAATTAATTATTAAATAAATTTTTACCCATATTTTAATTTGTTTAAAATTTTTTAAAAGTAATCTTCCTATCATTTTCTAAACAAGGTATTTTTTTACTTTTTAACAAAAATGTGAAAGGAATATTTATTTTAATGTACTTGACAAAAATGAAATTTTACAAACATCATGACCACTCATTAATTTGAATATTCTTTTAAAATTTTGAAAGTTTATTTTTAAATAAAAAAATTTTCCTAATATTATGGAAATTTTTAGTTCTTAAAAAATTAATTTCAAAGTAAAAAAAAGGAGATTTTAATCAATAATTATTTTAACAATATTCATATGGTATTTATATTCATCAATGAGAGAAAAACTTTATTTTAATTACACTCCAATAGGGATATTTGGTAATAATACCATAATTATTCTTTATTTAGATGTTTTATGATCTGTTTGACCAGGAAAATTATTGAAATTCACTTTAATGATTAATTTTTTAGTTGTTAACTTTCTCTTGAAATATTCACTTTCTTGTGATAATTCATCATTTGAAATTAAATTTCTCTTCAATATCCATATTCTTTATAATATATGATTATTTAATAAACCATATACCATTTTTATATACAGTGTTTTTCCAATGAAAGTTATTTTATTAACTAGAGAAAATCTTGATAAATCTATATTCTATACTCAATATAGATATTTGTTGATAAGACACATTTTTTATGAATTAAATTGATAATTTAATATATGTGTAATGAATTGGAAATACAATGATGGGTAGGGCTTCATTATGGATATCCACGCAATGCATCGATAGTCTCATGATACAAATCATTTGTCCGGCTAAATTAAATGGGTTTTTGGTGTATACCCATTTATTAAACTATATTGGTGCAAGGCCTGGATGGTATAGATATCATTATTTCTAAGATCATGAATTCCATTAGTATCCATTTATTTCAATTATAATTTAGTTATTATTATTATTCATAGAATCATTTTATGCTCGAGTTGTTGATTAAATGTTATTTGTTTTAGTTATTTACTTTTCCATATTAATTATGCCTTATTTAATCTTGATAGCTTCCATTGTACATAACCATTACTAAGAATTTGAGGTCACCCTTATTTTGTTTCCTTTCTCTGAGATATACAGAAGAAATATTTAAATTAATTCAATGATTTAGAATATTTACTTTCACTTTGTTTTAATTTATGGTTTCAAATGTTATGTGAGATTCAAGTATGTATCTAGTTTACAAAGACTACTAAACTATTTGGTCCTTTGGGATGTGATATATTATATCTTCTAACAATGTAATAAAGTTACCACTGGCTCCAGGCTACTGGAGTTGGTTCCTTTATAGTTGGTATTAGAGCATGTTTAGTGAAAACATTGGGAACTAGATTTAAAAAAACATAGATTAGATAATATAACCCTATGACTGAATTTGAGGATAGTTCTTAGTATAGGATAACATAATAAAGTTTTTATAAGGTAGATACTATGTGGTTTTCCTATTAATGCATCCATGTCTAGATACTATAAGTGGATGTGTCTCTAGAACAATTATACTTATGGTTAATAACTCTAAAAAGGGAACATTGGTCTTTAAATCAATTTTCACTTGGTGTATGACAACAGGATTTACTGCACTCATGGTTTGACACTCTCTGGGTATATTATTGATTTAATCCACATTTTATTTATAAACCATTTTTATTAATGAGTGAATAGAAGCTATGGAAACTTATGATATTCTGCTATGATATGGGATAAACCTAAAGTGTCTTGAAATGATTTTTCTAAGGTTAATCATATGTTTAAAATAATATATACTTCTTTTAAATAATGATGTGATATATTTTAACATAATTATGGAGATTTTGGGATACATTTATGGTTAAAGAACACTTGGGTTTAGTATGAGTTTTATTTTTATGAATGATGCTTTAATATTTTATAAACATGAGTTTAAAGGTATTGATAACCTTTAGTTTTAATATTATCATTATTGATAAAGTAATAATTGTCAATTAAGATTATTTGATTTTTTGGGAAAAAAGATTTATAGAATACCTTAGTGGTTAAAAATTTATTTTATGATTAACTTTGTTCTGAGGACATTCATCATATTTTTTAGAACGTTATATGAATTATATAAAAATAGTTTTAGAAAAATAAAAACCTGTATGTTGGGAAACAACCCATCACATCCCGAAAGGTTTTGGGGCTTGAACCCAAAACAAAGGGATATAATGGTGCTTCTCCTATAATAGGCCTATGTGATTTACTATTTAATATTACATTATGTAAATGATTTAATGAATAAATATTATGTTTATTTTGGGAAACATGTTATAGGATCAAATCTTTTTGATTTTTTTAGGATTTGTAGGTGATTAATGATATTTTGGGAAATATTTCATTGGGTTGTGTAATATGTAACCCTTAGGTATAATATATGATTTAACATGAAATATTATCTAGGAAGAACATAATTAAATTTTTTAATATTGAGTTTTTTTATGATGTAGGGTTATTTTTTATGGAAATATTCAAGTTGAACTTGGTCTTTATATATTAATATAAAGGTTTATACATTTTGGGAATATTATTTCCTTGTGATAAAAAAATTTGTTTAATGTCTAAAGGGAGGGGGAATATCTTGATATAATTTTTTAAAACATGTGATCCATTATAATTTCATTTCAGTGCTTCAGGAATGAAAAAAAATCATCCTAAATAATCATCATTTGGAGAAACTAATGATATTGTAGTGGAAATTGATTAAAAGATAAAATTTAACTTGTCAAGTAAGTATATTTCTTTATTTTCTTAGTATATATGGTTATATAATTACTCAACTTAGGGAAAATTATTTTGAAACAAAAATGTTATCATATTACCTTGATAGCTGATGAATCAATGGTCTTTTAACCCATTGCAGATTTATGGTCTTTGATGGTTAACATTCTCCTAACCATGTTCTCTATTGCTGTTTATTAGTCATTGGACATAAGTTTTCTCCACCATGTCTATATTTTCACTTTCCATTAATGTTCTACTATTTGGAATCTTGGTTTTGTGTTATTATCAATGGAATTTGTAGTTCCCTTTCCCTCTTTTAAAGAGGATGTTTTATTAACCCTCCTACGATGTGGGTTTTTCACAAAGTAATTTTCAAATTTCAAACCCTCATTCTTTCCAAGTTCAAGTTAAAATTGTGAGTACACAATTTATTTATGGTGGAGATAATGCAACACCTCTATTTTTTAAAATTCGGAATATATTTGATAGCATAGATGACATGAAACACCAAGACTAAACAAACCGTGAGATACTATTTAAATATGATATTTATGGCCTAACCATTAAAATTGGTGATATGAATAGGAATAACCATTTTTAAAAATTACATAAAAATATTTTATATAAATAAAATATATTGGTAAATAAGGACTCAATTTTTAGTAAAGACTTTACATACTTCAAAAAATATATTTTTCATCAAAAATGTTTTTATTGCTTTGTGTGAGAAAATAATATAATTAATTTCTTCCAGTTTTGTAAATTTAATTGTAAAAAATTAATTTTTTTAAATATTCATGTAAAAATTAACATATGGTTAAATTTTTGGTATTTTTCTAAAACTAGGTATTTTTCAATGAATAACAAAAAATACTATTTTTTGTAAAATTGTCACTTATTTCCAATAAATTAAGTAATTTAAGAGTGTCATTATTATTTTAATTTTAATTAAAATTAAAATAAGTATTATTTATTTATATTTAATATAATTAATAAAATTTTAATCATTCTTATACCAGATTTTGGTATAAGTTTATTTTTTGTCTTAAAACAAATTTTTTCTGAAAATTGTTCTTAAGTGTATAATGTTTCTCTATTTTAATTAATTAAAATAACCACTAGTAAAAAAATATTTAAATGAAATTTATAGGATATATATATATATATATAACTATATGAATTTAAATCCATATAATGATTATAAAAAGTCAAATTATTAATTTAATATCATTTTATGCTTGAAAACACATTTCTTGAAAAACTATTTTTCGACACGTTTTACGGTTTTAGTTTTAAATAAATTTTTGACACTTATATGAATTTAATTTGATAAAATAGATTACATATTTTTAATAAGAATAATTAATATTAGGTAATAATTTCAACTTAATTTTTATTCATAATTAATAACAAAAAATACTAAAAAATTAACTACCACTATTAAGGTTAAAACGGGGTTTTGTACGTTATATGTACTTATGTTAAAATTAATTTTCCATAAACATGGAATTTTTATTTTATAAATTAGATTTAATATTAATAATAATTGAGTCCAAATTATCTAATAATTATCATTTTATTTTAGTCTTAAAGTACAAATTATCGAGGTTAAAAAACTAGTAACCTTGGTGAAAACTAAAATGGTAAAAGTGAGTAACCTTAGAGATAAAAGGAAATAAATGTTTAAAACATGTTTATTTTTAGTTTTTTATGTTTTTATTAACCTTATATTACCTTAACCCCATTATTTATAAATTTTTTAGTCAGTTGGGTTGAGAGTGACTTCCCATTATGGAATAGTTTTTTGTATTTACAAAACAAATGTCACTCATCCTTAATTATAAAAGGGCATCCCTCCCCTCAATTATTCACACATCATAAGAAATTTATCTCAAAAAAACCCTAAAAAACTGTATCCTCGACAACATTATAAACATTCCATATCATTAGTTATTCCTAAAGGACCAACCCTAGGGTCCTTAATAAGAGATCCAAATGAGGTTCTTCTAAGCAAAGGTAATTGTCTTCACTAAACTCTTTCTTTTTACTTATTCTTTTCCCATATTCAATTATGTATTAAAATTTAAAATAAAATAATACCAATATCTAAAATATACTAAGATATTATTATGTTTATGGAATAATATTTATCTATCTTTTTCTCCCTCAAATGGGAAACAAATTCATTGCTCTTGTGTATGAAGAATTACCGCTTCGCAAACCGGTGTAATTTTTTTCCATCATCAACTCACACGGATAGTCATAATGATTGAAATAATGAATATATATGATAATTATGAAATTATATTTACTATTTAAAATTAATATACCATAAACTACGATACCATTTCACCCATTAATGAAATGATATCGTCGTTCGTACATACGTACAGCCTACTATCTTCATGAAGTGATGTGATTCATTTTTTATGTCCAAATTTAAAAAATGATTAAAAAATGTATATAATGAGTAAATATTATATTTATAACATTAATATAACTATTTAAATGATTTAAATATATCTTATTCATAATAACTGATACTTTTATGATAAAACAAGTTTGAGAAAACAATGCAGTTAACACCTGAAATAATGGTAATAATGAAATATTTTTAATGAATGGGTGGTAAAATGTTATAATAGGATCATATATTATATTATAAATATGAATATAGTTATTTTATAAATTAATAAAATTATTAAAACAATTATACTTGATGTTATATCATGTTCAAATAAAGGGAAGTGTCCGGTAAGGGACTTCATCTCAATTTCCTTTCATTGAGGTATATTTTGATGCTATACACCTAATTTTTTTTATATAGTGAATATAATTCCATTTTATATGTAATATCATGAATCATTCATACATAATTTTATTTTAAGATTAAATTTTAATTATTTCATTCAAGGGGATTTGACTTGAAAGTTACCAAGTGGTAAGGAATTTCATAACCCAATTTCTTTTCATTGGGTTATATTACTTCTTCGTTATCATTGATATTATAAGGTTATGTGTGTAACTAATTTTTATTGTTTCATGTTTTATTTAAACTTTTTTTAAGTGTATTTACATCTGATAATGATAATAAATTCATTGATTAATTCTCACTTCAATGGAATAGTCTTTATAAGAGATTTCATCTCAATTTCCACTCGATTGAGACATATTTGTTATTATACACCAATTTATTTTTATGAGGTGTATATTATGAAACTTTTATATTTTATATCATTAACATATATAAATTCATGGTATTCAATATTTAATTTTAATTTATTTATTTCATAGGGTTTACAATTCAAAATTTACCAAAGCAGTAAGGGTTTATGCTTCAATCTCACTTTAATTGAGACTGTTTGTGATTTCATTTCTATTAAAGGAAATTATCTGATCATTATCTAATAAAACCATTTTTATTTTCTCATAATCTTTTTATTCATGAAATTTTCAAGTAATAGTGTCATTTTCCTCCCTTTGGTACTTAAAATGATTGATAAAATGGTTTTAATAAAAGCCAACTTTATTTCTCATTACGATCAAAAATAATTTTTTTCCATATCCATATTTTCCTTAAAATATTTCAAAGAATATTTTTAATATTATCTAATGATTTATTAAATAAATTTTTACCCATGTTTTACTTTTTAAAAAATTGTTTGAAATGAATCTTTATGTTGTTTTCTGAAAAAGGTACTTTTTTACTTTTTACCCAAAATGTGAAAGGAATATTTGTTTTAATGTACTTGGCATGAACAAAATTTTCCATCTATATTGACTACTCAATAATTTTAATCTTACTTTATAGGTTTATAAGTTTATTTTCAAATAATTTTTTCCCCTAATATTTTGGAAATTTTTATTTCTTAAAAAAGGAATTTTGAAGTAAAAAAGTTTATCTTCCATAATAATTTTTTTAATGATATTATTATGGTATTTTTATTCATCAATGATGACAAACATTTATTTTACTTACACTCCACTGGGGATATTTTGTAATAATACCATCATTTTCATTATTTGGATGGTTTATGATTAGTTTGAAAAGGGAAAGTATTGACATTCACTTTCTTGATTATTTTGGTGGTTGTTAACGTTCTCTTGAAACATTCACTTTATTTTGATTATTATTCATTATACATTAAATTTATCTTAAATATCTGTATTATTTGTATCATGGATATTATTATTGCCTAAATTCTATACAATTTTTTCATATGATTATTTTCTATGAATGTTATTTGAATAACTAGGGAAAACCTTGATAAATATGTATTCTTTACTCAATATGAATATTTATTGATAAGGAATATTATTTGTGAATTAAATTGATCATTGAATATATGAATAATGAATTAGACATGTAGTGATAAGTGGTCTCAATTATAGATAGCCCCTTGATGCATTTTCTGTATCATTAGATGAATCAGTTGGATACCCAAATTAAATTAGTTTTTGGTATCTACCTACACATCAATTAAATAATCTTAGTGAAAGTTTTTAAAGTTATAGATATCATGATGTCTAAGACTATGAAGTCCAATAGTATTTATTTCCTTTAATGAGAATTTAGATATTATTATTATCCATTGATGCATTTTGTGATCATGTTTTTTATTAAAGGGCATTTGTTTCTATTTTTAAAAATGTCATATTTATTATGCCTCATTTACTCATGATAGATTATACTGGAAATAACACTTAATTTTTTATTTAATATCACCATTATTTTTTTTCCTTTCCCCAGGATATAAAGAATTAATCTTTTATTGAGTTCAAGGGTGCAGAATATTTACTTTCACTAAGTTATAATTTATGATTTCAAATGTAATGTGAGATTTAATTGTGTATATAGTTTACCAAGACTAATAAACTATTTGGTCCTTGGGATATGATATCATGTATCTTATGAAAAAATAATAAATTAACCACCAGCTTAGGGCTACAGGATGCGGGTTATTTATAGTTGGTATTAAATAAAGTTTAGTAGAAAATGTGGGAACTAGATTTACAAAAAAAAACAGAGAACATAACCCTATGACTGAATTTGAGGATAATTATAAGCATAGGATAACATCCTAATGTTTTTTTAAGTTTTAGATTATGTAGTTTTACTAATAATGAATACATGTCTAGATAATAGAATAGGGTTTGGCTCTGGTACAATTTTACCTGGGGGTGATAACTCTGAAAGTTGTGTATTGGGATTTGACTTAAACATTACCTGGTGCATGAAAAAGAGATTTAATGTACACCTAGATTGAATATCCAATGGAATATTCTTAGGTTAATAAACATTTTATTTATAAACCATTATGATGAATGAGATAATATAACCTATGGAAACTTATGATATTTCATAGTGATATGGGATAAACTTAAACTATCTTTGAATGATATGTATAAGGTAAATTATATGTTTAAAAACATAGATACTCATTTTATGTATGATGTGATGGATTTTAACATGATTATGGATATTTTGGGAGGTGATTATATTAAAAGAACACATGGGATTAATATGTGTTTTATTTTTAGTAATGATGCTTTAATATTTTATAGACATACGTTTAAAGGTATTGATAACCTATAGGGCTAATATGGTCATTAATGATAAAGTAATAATAGTAAATTAAGATTATTTAATTTAAAAAAAATGTTTATAAAACCTTAGTGGTTAAAAATTTATCTTATAGTTAACTTTATTTCGAGGATGTTAATCATTTTTGTAGGAAATTTAAAGGAATTATATAAAAATATATTTATAAAAAAAATACAAATTTCATGTCGAAAAACAACCCGTCAAATCTGGAAGGGTTGTAGGGATTGAACCTACAACTGAAGGGATAAAAGGTTGATGCACCTACCACTATAATACATGATTTCTTGGTTAATATGACATACTTAAATTATTTGTGGGATAATATTAATTTGATTTTGGGAAACATATTATAGGATCAAATCCTTTTTATTTTTTTAGGATTTTGAGGTGATTAATGATATTTTGGTAAATTTTTCATTGGGTTATGGTATATGTGACCCTTAGGTATAACATATGATTTAAAATGAAATTTTATTTGGTAATAACATGATTAAATTTTTGAATATTGAAGTTATTTGGTATATGGGGTTATTTATATATGGAATGATTTAAGTTAAACTTTGTCTTTGAAGATTAATATGAAAGTATATTTTTTTTTGGAATTATCATGCCTTGTTTTAACCTTTTTTAGTTTTGGTTAATGTATAATGGAATGGGGAATATTTTTATATCATTTTGTTGAATTATTTGATCCATTATAATTTTATTTTAGTGTTCCGCACATGAAAAAAAATCATCTCAAATACTCATTGTTTAGATAAATATATGAGATTATAGTGGAAATTGATTATAGAACAAAATTATAATTTTAATGTAAGTGTATTTCTTTATGTTTTTAGTATAGAAGGTAAATTAATTACTTAACTCTAATAAAAGGATTTTGAAATAAAAATGTTTTCATATTACATTTATATATGATGAATCAATGTTCTTTTAACCCATCACGGATTTATGGTTTTGTGGTGATTAAATTTTTCTCAATCATGTTATCTATCACTATTTATTAATCCTTGGGAATTATTTTTCACCTCCATGTCTATATTTTAACTTCCCATTAATTTTATTCTATTTGTAAACATATTTTTTTTATTCTACAAAAACTTCATATTTCCATTTCTGTCTTTTTAAGTGTAAATTTTATTAACCCTTCTATGATGTGGGTTTTCCAAAAAGAAATTTTAAAATATCAAAAAAAATTCAATCAAAAGTTAAAATTTCAATGATGAAATTTATTGAAGGTCGGTAGAATGTAACACCCTGATTTTTAAAAAAAAATATTATGTTTGATATCATATACAACATGCAACATTGAGCCAAAATGAACTATGAGGTATGATTTAAACATGACCATTATTAACTAATCATTGTAATTGGAAGTATGAATAGAAATAACCAATTTTTTAAAATTATGTATAAATATTTTATATAAGTCAAATATATTGGAAAATAAGGACTCAATTTTTAGTAAAGTATTTACATATTTCAAAATATATATATTGCGTCAAAAAAATTTATTGTTTTGTATAATAAAATAATATAACTAATTTATTCCAATTTTATTGTAAAAAAGGAAATAAATTTTTGAAATAATAATTTTAAAATTAACTTAGGATGAAAATTTGGTATTTTTCTAAAAATAATGATTTTTTGGTGAATATTGAAAAATATCCGCTTTTTTGTAAAAATGTCTTTTATTTTTGCATAAAATAAGTAATTTAAAAGTACCATTATACTTTGAATTTGATTTATAAGTAACATAAGTATTTTTTATTTATATTTAATCTAATTAATTAAATTTGGATCACGTTTATACTGTATTTTGGAATAATTTTATTTTTTGGCTTAAAATGCATATTTCTTAAAATTGTTTTTAAGTGCATGATGTTTCTCCATTTTAATTAATTAAACTAACTAATAATATAAAAATATTTAAAGAAAATTTATATATAATATATATATAAATATATTAATTTAAATCCATATAATTATGATCACTAGTCATATAGTTAATGTAAGCTCATATTATTCTTAAAGAATTCATTTCATGAAAAAATATTTTTCAACACAATTTTCAAGTTTGTTTTTAAATTAAATTTTGAAAGTTATATGAATTTAATTTGATAAAATATATTAAATATTTATAATCATAATAATTAATATTATTTAATAATGTTAACTTAATTTTTATTCATAATGAATAGTAGAAAATAGTAAAATAATTAATTACCACGATTAATGTTAAAATGGGGTTGTGCATGTTACATGCGCTTATGTTAAAATTAATTTTAAAAACACATGGAATTTTTTTTGATAAATTATATTAAATATTAATAATCATTTATTCCAGATTATATAATAATTATCATTTTATTTTAGTTTTAAATGATAAATTACTTAGGTTAAAAAAGTAGTTGTGGTGGTGAAAACTAAAATTGTACGAGTGAGTAAACTTGGAGGTAAAGGGAATAAAAAGTTTAAAAGATGATTATTTTGAGTTTTAGATATTTTTATAAACCTTATCTTACCTCCATCACATTATTTATCAATTTAACACACACTTGGGTTGAGAGTGACTTCCCATTATTGAATAGTTTTGGGTATTTACAAAAATGTCACACCTCATCAATTATAAAAGGGAACCCTCTCCCCTTACTTATTCACACCTATAAAGACATTTATCTTGAAAAAAACCTTCATAAATATCTCTTTAACATCCTTATACACATTTTATATATTCTATTATTACCAAAATACAAACCCTAAGGTTCTTAATAAGAGATCCAAAGAAGGTTCTTCAAGTCGAAGGTAATTGACTTCACTAGGCTCTTTCTTTTTACTTCTTCTTTTACCACCTTAAATTATCTCTTAAAAATTAAAATACTATAATAACATTATATACCACATAATGACATGTTATTATGTTGATACCATAATATTTATACATCTCCTTCTCCATCAAATGGGGAAAACCCCATCTTTCATGTGTGCGGCAAACTACCACTCACAAACTGGTGTAATTTTTTTCCATCACTGACTCACATGGATAGTAATAATTACATAGATAATTATATATATATATATATATTACAAATTAAATGATATTTATTCTATAAAATTAATATATAATCCACTTCCTTACCCTTTCGTCTATTAAGTAAATGATATTGTCGATCATGCGTATGTATGACATGTCATCTCAATGAAGAAATGTGATTAATTTTCCATGTTAAAATTTATAGAATGATTATAAAAAGGTATATAATGAGTAAATATGATACTTATAATATTATTATAATTATTTATATTATCAAACTATATCCTATTCATAAGAACCGGATCTTCCGTAACAAAACATGCATGAGAAAATGAATTAGTTAACACCTGAAACAATGGTAAAAATGAAATATTATTAAGGAATAGATGGTATGATATTGTAATAGTATCATATATGTAAGGGCCTCAATCTGTGTGGATCGACCCTTTGTGTGTTTTCGAAGACCGAGGTACTCAGAGAAGGCTCAGAAGAAGTCTGGAGGATTTTAGTCACAGGAGGCTGGAAGCAGGGAGGTACACATTGTGAATGAGGTATTCATGATGTGTAGTGTTTTGGGTTTTGAAAATAAAATAAAATGTTGAGTAGATGGGTTTTTAGATGGAACCTGAACTCAAGGTAGTATGCGACATTAATGGGAAGTATATATCATGTACTAACCCACTGTTTTATGTTTTAAATCATTCAGTCACTCAGGTTTTTTTCAAACCCTATGATTGTACCTCCCTTCTCTCTCATCCTAGGTGACCTGACAGCTCATTCTAGGGTGTTTTAGAGATCCCTTCAATGGGAATCAATCTCAAGATTCCCTCTTTCAATCTATCTTCAATCCAAGGTATGATCTACCTCTATTATTATGGTTTCCTCAATCCATATTCTCTTGTTCCTCCTTTCCATGTGATGGCACTAGATCTCTACGTTTCTAATGGAGATTTCTTGGTTATTGGTTGATGTGGTTGTGTTGTGGTATCCTTGGGTGGATTCAGTCATTGTGGTGAAGGTGATCAAGATTCGTTTCATTTATCCATTCTTGAGTAAAGAATATCAGAACCTTTTGAGGAAGGGTATTCATTTCTTCTCTAATTATTTACATGTAATCTTAGAGTTAGCATGATTTATCCTTTGGATCGAAATAGAATTAACCTAATAATTGTATGAAATGGATTAAATAAATTGGTATCAATCTCATATCATTTCTTTGCACCATGATAACGGTTTGCCTCTTGATTTTCTAGATAGTGTGATATCTATGATTTTCTTATTTAGCATGTTTGTCTTGATGGAAATTGGTAAAGAACATAAAGCCTCAATTAATTGATAATTAATTGGACAAAGATAAAGATACATGTATTATGAATCTGTTTGTTGTGTTGTAATTTGATGTTAATCAAATTAGTGTAAGTAATCATTTTTGTTTGAATTGGTTAAAAAACCTAAATCATGTTGATGCTTTTTGTTGAAATGGTTAAATTAATGTTCAATTAATTGTTTAATTAATTTTTTATAGCTATGATAGCTTGTTGTTTAGGTTTCCTATCAGTGGAACCTACTAATAATGAATAGGTTAATTCAAGATGGATTAAAGAACTAGTCGTTTGAAAAAATAAAATTCATGGAAGGGTTATGAGTTACCATCTTTATTTAAAAGGACAAGAGCCTTATGTTTTTGAGCTTTGAGTGCTCATTATGTGTGAAAGTTGGATGCCTTTCTTGGGGCCAAGATCCGAGTTTCTTTATTGTTTGTTTCCTACTTCTAGTGTTGTGGTGAGAGCCTGGGATGGCTGATCCTAGATGGTTGTTGTGGTATGTGGGGTCAGGAAGGCCCAGTGGTTGTTATGGTAGCATTTGACGCCCAGAGTGGTGAGATGCATTAGTTTATTCATATGGGTGTCAAGGAGGACATCGGAGATGATGGAATGGTTTGAATCTGGGATTACCCACTAGTGTGAAGGATTTTTCTTGTTGAATCTGTTATTTTTTTATCTAATTTAATTTCTCCACTACTTGAGGCAGCTAGTTTTTCTTACCCTCCTTCCATGATAATTAAAGACACATGGGGTATGCCATATGATTTCTGTGTTTAGATTCTCGATGATGGATGGTTCTATGATCCTGTTATATGTGGAAAAGACTCTATGGGTTGTTCATCTACTCACCGTGTTAATCCCCTTGTGTTTGGTAGATTATAATTTTTCCTTATAATACCTAGAATTATGGAAACGTGTTAATGTTGTTAATAAATTATTGAATAAATGATGTTGAACCCATGGGTTTGGAGCATTCTGGGATGAAATGTTGAGTTTGTACTTTTGAGAAGTTGTGGACTCGGTTTGGTTATGCCTGGAGGGCATGGGACTTTGTTGTAATGCTAATGTAATGTAATGTGGAAATGTTAATAGTTGATTAATGGTTAAAGAATTAATTAAAGTAAATTGAAACTGATTAAAAGGGACAAAATTATTTAATAAATATATTTAAATGGTTGTGTGATTATAGGATATCTAGTCTTAGTAGTGGTAGCTGGGAGTCCAAGAGACGGTATATGCAATTGTGTCTAATACTATATTTTTTCCATAGTGTGTTTTTGAACTATATTATATCATGTAATTTTTGTGTTTCTATACGCTACCCCACCCGGTCAGTTAGGGTGACTAACACCTCAAGGATTCTAAGCCCTAGGGGGTGTTTTCCCCAACATCCTAGTGGGAGGATAGATAGATGACTTCCCCCTCTATACCTTCTCTCTTATCTTGGTAGTTATTTGTGCTGGTATACATGATGGTTAGTTTTCCCCATATATTTTTGTAGAGGGTTGTAATGGTTTGTGGTTATTTCACACACATATATTCTGTATATAGTTTTTTATGGACTACTATAGGTATAATGTGTATAGGATGTGATGGATTGAGGATCCTTACTCAGTGTATGGGTTTTAGTGGCTTAAGGTATAATACCCGATGTATAATACATGTTATGTGGGTTTTGGTGGCTCCGAGAAACTACTTGGTTACTTTTGGTAGTGTGGATAGTCTGGTGCTTCTCCCGAGTGTCAGTGGGCATGCCTTGTGTTGCATGAGGTGCAGGTTGTGGTGCTCACCTAGGTGTCTTCGGGCCAGCCTTTTTGGAGAGAGATGGCTTAGGACGTGTGACATTAGGGAAAAGCAACAAAAAAGTGGGGAAGTGGTAGTATGGTACCCTTGATATTCTTTCTTATATTATATACTCTTGTATGTGATACTTAGTGAGAGTATCCATGGTGAGGTTGGTAACTTAGTATACTTATTTATGTGATGAGTTATTTTCACTTGTTATTCACTTTGCTTTACCATGGTTTCTTTAGTTTTGAATGAAAGGGTCTGGGCGGGATCCTAATGAGTATATTTTTATACTCACCCTACGTTATATAAACTATTTTTCAGGTCACTTGGAGTAGGTTAGAGATCAGGCTAGTTACTACTAGTTATGGGTTTTACAGGAGTTGTTCAAGATTCGCGATCGATATCGTTTAACATTCTTTTGGTACTTATAGTTTTCCCTTCCAGTTGTATTAGTTCTTGCATAGAATTATATATTTATACTTGGGTTTCTTTTTATATCGTATACTGATCTATACTTCGTTGGTGTCCGTATTACCTCTCACTTTTTCATGTGTTCTCTTAGAGGGTAATGCCTCACATTTGTGTGTTTATTATACCCTCAGTGCTAGTCACCTACCCAAGGCCTACTGGAGGAAGGACTTGGTGGTCATTATCTATCTTCTCACATTACCGACCCAGGCGGGGTACACTTTGTGGTGAGGGGGTCATGATAGAGTGGTATGAGAGCTCTGGTTGAGGGATAGGATGGATTTGGGAGTCATGCATAGGTGAGGTTGCATGGGATGGTAGGGAAACACAGTGATCCAAGTTTAGAAAGCGCTGTAAACACTGGAGACCAGCTAATACACAAGTATTTAGGGCCCCTTATGATTTGATGCACAGACCTTTAATTTTACAGTGGATACTAAATGAGGTGATACTAGTTACAGGGTAGAGACCTAGGAAGGGATCATGATTAAATCTTCTTTGCACCTGTGTTTTAATTGGTAGACATTGGGATAGGTTAACCTAAAATGAATAAAAGAAAATAATTAATTGATTTTATAGTCTTACATATTCTAGTTTTAGGATCACTAACTATTTTTTCTTTTATAGGTATAGCTCCAGGTCGACATCCTCATCAGGTTTTCACAGAAGATGTTCAGCAGGTTACACCAGTAGATTGCCACAGAGTAGAGGTCGATGATGATGAAACTTGGAGGAGGACACTCTGAGAGTTTAAGTGCTAGAGTCTGTAGAAGTACTAGATATTCATTTCAAATGCAGTCATAGAATACTGGTTAGAGGAGGTTGAGATAGCTTTCAGTTTGATTCATGCTCAGAAGGAGCATTGGTTGTCATTGGTTATGATGATGTTGTGTTGGGAAGTGAGGAAATTGTGGTTCTTATTCCTCAGGGATCATAGGGATTCAGTGATCTCATGGGATAAGTTTCGAGAATAGTTTAGAGAAAAGTTTCTTTATTCAATCGTGAAGGTGGCCAGTTGCCAGGAGTTTCTTACCCTTCTGAAGGGGAGCTCCAGTGTACAAGAGTTTAGGATCTATTTTAGAAACCTTTTGTGATAAACTTCAGTCCTGTTTCCATATAAGGAGGTCAGGGTTAGGTATTTCAAGGAATATTTTCATCTAGAGATACAACGCTAGGTCACCCCATTTATGTTGACGACATATCTCGAGGTGTTGAAAGTGGTAGAGGTCATTGAGAGAACATTATCCAGAACCAGATCATCATGAGAGGAAGTTTTTGGGATTCCTCACAAAGAATATTTGTGTTTCGGGGTTCCCAGTTTTTAGGGCATAAGAGTTTTTGTTTAGCCAGGGGTAAGTCTCAGCCCTCGGCATCTTGTTTATCCAGGGGTGGTGGTTCTGAGGACTATTCAAAGGGATCAGGCAATTGTTTTTCTTGTGGAGTCTGATGTCACCAGTAGCGAGAGTTCCCAACCTTTTAGAAAATTCATTGTGTGTCAGGTGTTCTGCTTCAGGTTCCTCTATTGAGGTAGTTTCAGCCAAGGTAGTAGTAGTAGGTTTCACCAGCTTTGGATCAGTAGAGATTAGATGGTGTAGGTAGATGAAAGCATCGGGTTTCTCCCCATCCTCAAATATTAGAGCACGGTTGTAGTGGTAGTAATCATGAGGGACATAGAGTTCATGGATCAGGTAGTGGTCAAATTCATTCTTTAGCGTTGTCTGCACCAGGTGAACTAGACATCATTCGAGGTACCTTTTTCTTATTTTCTACTTGGTTGTATGTTTTTTTGATTCAGGATTGACGCAATCCTTCATATCACCTTCCCTTTTCCATGATTTTGGATTTGAGGTAGAGAGACTTCCAGTGCCCTTAGCATTGACTATGCTAGTTGTAGTTCGAGCTGGCTTATTTGAAGTATGTAGAGACTTTGAGATAGTGCTGGTACAGCACCACTCTAGGGTATATTTCCAATTTTTATGGATATAACCATATGATTTCATCCTTGTCAAGGATTAGTTGTATTCAGTGAAGGCTATTGTGGATTTATTACAGAAGAAGGTGTTGTTCTTTAATACTGATGGAGATCCAGTAGTGTTTTTTGGTGAGTGGGACCCTTGGATGGATCATAGGCATGTTCCTTCCTTTTCATCCTTTATGGATGAGATGACTTTGAGTTCATTAGATGTTCAGTATCTAGTGTTTTCCAGGGCCATGAAAGATTACATTGATGTCTTTCCAAAATATTTTGTAGTGTTACCACCTCGACGGAAGATCAAGTTCGAGATTGAACTACAACGAAGTGTGTCTCCTATCTTGATGTATCTATATAGGATGGAACCTTCCAAGTTTCGAAATCTTTGTATACAGCATGATGGTCTATTGCATTGTGGTTTTGTTTGTCCGAGTGTGTCACCAGGGGGTGCACTAGTTTTTTTCGTGAAGAAGGCTAATGGAAGTTTTCATTTGTGTGTCGATTATCATCACTTGAACAAAGTGATTGTGAAGAACCACTATCCTCTTATGCAGATTTATAATTTATTCAATCAACTGGAGGGTCCAAGTTGGTTCTCGAAGATATATTTGTGGTTTAGGTATCATCAAATGCAAGTGAAGGATAAGGATATCCCAAAAAATTCTTTCCATTTTTTTCATGGGTATTATGAGTTCTTGGTGATGTCGTTTAGTGTGACAAATGCTCTAATTGTGTTCATGGGGTTGATGAAAACTGTGTTCCTGGAGTTCCTGGATAAGTTTATGGTGGTTTTCATTGACGACATCCTTGTGTAATCCAAATTTGAGGAGGAGAATGTAGAGTATTTGTGTACCATTTTGGGAGTTCTTTGTCAACATCAGCTATTTGGGAAGTTTTCGAAGTGTGAGTTTTGGGCTTGATAAATCTTCTTCTTGGGGCATTTTTTATCCTATAAGGGAGTAGTTGTAGATCCATAGAATATAGAAAGAGTTGTGTCTTGTTCATCCCCCAAGATAGTGGCATAGGTGCGAAGTTTTCTTGGTCATGTAAGATATTATAGGAGGTTTGTAGCTGATTTCTCTTGGTTTTTGACTAATCTAATAGTTTTGACCGAGAAGGGTTTTTTTTTTGTGGACTGATCAGTTTCAAGTAGCTTTCAAGTATCTAAAATAGAAGTTGGTTAGTGCTTCAGTTCTTTGTCTACCAACATAGGGAGTTCAGTTTGATGTTTTTTGTAATGCTTCATGTTTGGGGTTTGGTTAAGTGTTGATGCAGCAAAGATCATTCATTTCTTATGGGTCTCATTAGTTTCATCCCCACAAATGTAACTATGCAATCCATGATCTTTAGTTGGTGGTAGTGGTGTTTTCCCTAAAGTTATGGAGACATTACCTCATCGAAGAGAGCTTTGTGGTCTTCACCAATCATAAGATCCTAAGGTATGTTTTCTCCCTACATGGCTTGAACTTGTTGCAGCATTGATGGATGGATTTCTTATAGGATTATGACTTTGAAATCTCATATACACTAGGTAAATGGAATTTTTTAGCCAATGTTCTAAGAAGGATTTCACGTAGTGATGCAATGTGTCAATATGGTGATTCATGGAGAGTGATGGATGAACTTTAAGCATTACATCTAGATATGGGAGACATTGGGGGAAGAGTTTTTCTTTTTTTAGATAACGATGCAATCGTATCTGATGTAGTAGTTAGAAGAGTCCCAGTTGGGGGACCTTAAGGTGGAAGTCTGGAGAGACCACGTTTTTTGTGGGGATACCCCTTAAGGTTGGTTTGAGGATGAATAACATCATGTTTTGTGTTGGGGAAGGATTTTAGTTCCTTTAGTGATGTGGGAGATGGTTCTTAGGGAGTTCCATAGTTTTCCTTTAGTGGTACATCATAGTGTGATGAAGATGTATCGAGATTTAAGGAGTTGGTTTTGGTGTCCTAGGTTGAAGTGTGCAGTTTTAGATTTTGTGTCTCAATATTTGTTCTTCTAGAAGGTGAAGGCTAAGAACTATGTTCTCAGTGGTTTTCTATAGCCATTAGATGTTCCTGAGTGGAAGTTTGAGTACATATTGATGAACTTTTTTACCAATTTAACTCAAGTTCAAGGATTCTATGATGCTATATGGGTGGTAGTGTATCATTTTACGAAATCATACCACTTTATAGCAATCAAGGATTCAAGCTCAGTAGAGGTTTTGTTGAGGCAGTATCGGGAGGAGGTGGTGAGACTCCATAGAATCCTGAGGGTGATCATTTCATACTGAGACCCCTATTTTACTTCTAGGGTGTGGATAGGTCTCTGACATGATTTTGGCTCTCCATTATGCCTTAACACTGCTTTTTATCCATAGACATATGGTCAGACAGAGCGGACCATCCAAACTCTTGAAGATATGTTGCGCTCTTGTGTCCTGGATTTTGGAGGTTCATGGATGAGGAACTAACCCTTGGTAGATTTCTCTTACAATAATAGTTTCCACTCCACCATAGGTATGGCGTCGTTTAAAGCCTTATATGGATGACCTTTCCATTCTCTATTGTGTTGGATTGGGGTTATAGAGTCAGCAATTATTAGGCCAAAACTAGTATAGAATACTACAGAGATGGTTCAGGTGATTCCTGAGTGAATCAAGGAAACACATAAACATCATAAGTCCTATATCGATCGTATAAGGAGACCTATGGAGTTTGAAATTGGGGATCACATGTTTCTGAAGGTGACTCCCCATCATGGGCAGTGAAGGTTTGGTTGTGGGAGTAATATTTCTCCCTAGTTTTTTGGGAATTTCAAGATTTTGGATCATGTTGGAGTCATGGCATATTAGGTAGCACTTCCCTCGTAGACGAGTCAGATAAAAGATGCTTTTTATGTGTCACATATTTTTCATTATCTTTATAATGAATCTCACATCATCGATCGGGGTGGGATTGATGTTGATGATGATACTACCTTCGAGGAGGATTCTGTAGAGATACAGGACTGCAAGGATAAGGTATTGTGTGGGAATTTTATCCCCTTGGTCCATGTCTTGTAGTGACACAGTGTCATCAAGGAGAGTACCTGGGAATTTTAGTTGCATATACGTGCTTAGCACCCTGAGCTGTTTGATATTTAGCTCTTCTCTTTCAACGTCGATCATTTTTTGGTTGTAGAACATTCCTATTTATGAGATGGATTTCCTTTGTTTCTTGTGTGTCTTGATCTCGTTTGATAGGTATCTCCCATGAGATAATGTTTAGGATATGGTTGTGGTTTTCCTATAGTAGTGAGATCCTTGAGAGGTATCTCACAAGGGGGTTGTTCAGACAGCCCCTTTTCTGTTTCCTCTCTAGGTTGGATTTGGATTCTTGAGGATGAGAATTTTTTGAGAGGTATCTTATGTAAGGGCATGGATCTGCGTGGATCAACACTTTGTGTGTTTCTGAAGATGAGGTGCTTAGAGAAAGCTCAAAGGAAGTCTGGAGGAGTTCAGTCATGGGATGTTGGAAGCAGGGAGGTACACAATGTGAATGAGGCATTCACTACATGTAGTTCTTAGGGTTTCAAAAATAAAATAAAATGCTAAGGTGATGGGTTTTTTGGAGAAACTTGAACTCAAGTAAGTACATGACTTGAATGGGCAGTACACATCGTATACAGGCCCATTTTTGTATGTTTTAAAACATTCATCCACTTGGGTTTTTTTCAAACCCTATGGATTTACCTCCCCTCTCTCTCATCCCAAGAGACTTGATGGCTCCTTCTAGGTCATTTTAGAGATCCCTTCGATGGGAATCAATCTCAAGCTTCCTTACTTCAATTCATCTTCGATCCAAGGTACGATCTACCTATATTCTTATGGTTTCTTTGATCCATCTTCTTCTATTACTCCTTGTATTATAATGGAACATGATCTTCACAATTCTAATGGATATTTCTTGTTTTTTAGTTGATGCGGTTGTGTCACGGCATCCTCAAGTGGATGCAGTCATTTTAGGGAAGGTGATCAAGATTCGTTGCGTTGATCTGTTCTTGAGTAGAGAACTTCGGAACCTTTTGAGGTAGGGGATTCATTTTTTCTCTAATTATGTGCGTGAAATCATAGAGTTAGTATGATTTAGCCTTTGTATAACAATGTAATTGACCTAATAATTATATGAACTGGATTAAAGAAATCAGTATTGATCGCATGTTGTTTCTTTTAATTGTGATAACGGTTTGCATTTTGATTTTTTAGATAGTGTGATATCTATGATTTTCTTTATTATCATGTTGTTCTAGATGTAAAGTGGTAAATAACTTAAGGCTGCAATTAATTGATAATTAATTGGCCAAATATAAATAGTAATGTTTAATGAATCTAGTTGTTGTGTTTTAATTTTATGTTAATCAAATTGGTGCAAGTAATCATGTTTTTTTGAATTGGTTGCTAAACCTAAATCATGTTGATTCTTATTGTTGAAATGGTTATAGGAATGTTCAATTAATTGTTTAATTAATTTTTGATAGTTATGATATCTTTCTATTTAGGTTTACCATAGTTAGAACCTACTAATAATGAATCATTTTATTCAATATGGATTAAAGAACCAGTCACTTGATAAATTAAAATGTATTGTAGGGTTTCTAGTTACCCTATTACTTGTAAAGGTAAAGATCCTTATGTTTTGGAGTTGTGAGTGCTCATTGTGTGTGAAAGTTTGATGCCTGCTTGGGGCCAAGAGCCCAGTTGCATTGTTGTTTGTTTTCTACTGCTTTTTTTGTGGTGAGAGGCTGGGATGGCTGGGCCTGGATGGTTGTTGTGGTATATGGAACATGGAGGCCTAGATGTTGTTGTGGCGACAGTTGACACCTAGAGTGGAGAGATGCATTAGTTTGTGCATATGGGTGTTAGGGAGGACATTGTAGATGATGGAACGAGTTGAAGCTATGCTTACACAATGGTGTGAAGTAGGTTTCTTATTGAATATTTTGTTTGTTTATCTTCTTTACTTTTCCCACAGCTTGAGGTTGCTAGTTTTTCTTACCCTCCTTCCAAAAGAGGTTAAGATTCATGAGGTATGACACATGATTTCCATGTTTATATTCTCATGGATGGATGGTTCTACTCTCTTTCTATAGGTGAAAAATACTTTATGGGTAGTTCATATACTCACCATGTTGAGCCCCTTGTGTTTGGTATCTTAGAATGTTTTCTTAGAATACGTGTAATTATGGAGAAGTGTTAATGATATTAATAAATGATTGAATAAATGATGTTGAACCCATGGGGATGGAGCTTGTTGGGATGAAATACTGAGTTTTTACTTTTGAGAAGTTGTGGACTCATTTTGGTTATGCCTAGAGGGAATGGTACTTTGTTGGAATGCTAATGTAATGTAAAGTGGAAATGTTAATGGTGGATTAATGGTTAAAGAATTAATTGACATAAAGTGAAACTGATTAAAAAGGACAAGAAGATTTAATAAAACTCTTTAAATGGTTGTATTCTTATAGGAAATCTAGTCTTAGTAGTGGCATATAGGAGGATGAGAGATGTTAGTTGCAGTTGTTTCTAAGACTAGGTTTTTCCTATAGTGTGGTTGTGAGCTATATTATATCATGTTATTTTTTTTCTATACACTACCCCACCCTGTCTATTATGGAAACTGATACCCTAGGGATTATGATCCCTAGGGGTGTTTTCCCCAACATCCTGGTGGGAGGATAGATAGCTGACTTCCCCCTTTGGCTCCGCTCTCTTCTCTTGGTAGTTACTTATGCTGGTATGAACGGAAGTTATTTTACCCATATATGTGTGTATAGGGATGTAATGGTTTGGGGTTATTTGACACACATATATCCTAGATATAGTTTCTTATGGACTACTATAGGTATAATGTGTATAGGTTGTGATGTCTTGGGATCCTTACTCGGTTTATGGGTTGTAGTGGCTTGAGATGTAATACCTGATGTATGATACACATTATGTGGGTTGTAGTGGCTCTTAGAAACTACCTGGTTACTTCTGTTAGTTTGGATGATGTGGTGCTTCACCCAAGTTTCCATGGGAAAACCTTGTGTTGCATAAGGTTTAGGTTGTGGTGCTCGCCCGGGTGTCTTTGGGCCAACCTTTTTGGAGAGAGATGTCTTAGGACGTGCGACGTTGGGGAAAGTAGAAAACCAGTGGAGAAGTGGTAGTGGGGTACCCTTTATATTATTTCTTATATTATATACTCTTGTATGCGATACTTAGTGAGAGTATCCATGTTGAGTTTGGCAACTTAGTATACATGTTTAGGTGACGATTTAGTTCCATTTTTTGTTCCATGTGCTTTAACATGATTTCTTTACTTTTTCATGAGTTGATATAGGGAGGATCCTACTGATTATATTTTTATACTCACCCTATGTTATATAAACTATTTTTTAGGTCACTGGGATAAGGTTGTAGATCATGCTGGTTACTACTAGATTTGGGTTTTTCTGGAGTTGTTTGGGCTTCATGGTCGCTATTGTTTTACTTTATTTTGGTTCTTGAAGTTTTCCCTTCTAGTTGTATTAGTTCTTACATGGAATTACATATGTGTACTTGGGTTTCGTTTTATATCATAGACTGTGATAGATTTTGTTGGTTTCTATCTTATCTCTCTCTTTTGTATGTGTTATCTTAGATGTTAATGTCTCCCAATTGTTTTTTTATTACACCCTTAGTGCTAGTCGCCAACCCAGGGCCTATTGGAGGCGGGACTCAGGGGTCATTGTCTCTCTTCTCACATTGTTGACCCAGGTAGGGTACACTTTGTGGGGAGGGGTTCATGACAATATATGATATTATAAATATGAATATAGTTTTATTATAAATTAATAACATTCTTAAAACCATTATACCAGATGTTATATCATGTTCAACTAAAGGAAATCATGAGGTAAGGGACTTCATTTCAATTTCCTTTCATTGAGGTATATTTTGATGTTATGAACCTAGTTTTTGATATATAGTTTATATAATTATATGTTTCATGAAATATAATGAATCCTTCAAACATCATGTAATTTTATGTTTAAATTATTATCCCCTTATTATTCATTTAATTTTCAAGTAATAGTTCCATTTTTCTCTCCTTAGTAATTAAAAGGATTGAGAAAATGATTTCAAGAATATCTAGATTTATTTATCTTTTCAGTCAAAAGTGATCTTTATTCCATATTGATATTTTCCTTCAAAAATTAAATAATAATTTTAGTATTCTCTAATGATTTATTAAAGACATTTTAACCTGTGTTTTTATTTTTTAAAAATAAAAGTAATCTTCTTGTCTTTTTATGAACATTATACTTTTTATATTTTTACTAAAAATGTAAAATGAATATTCATTTTAACATACTATTTATGAAAAAAAAATCCTTCCATTATGAACACTCATTACTTTTAAGATTCCTTTATAAGTTTATGATGTTATTTTCAAAAAAAATCCTAATATTTTGGGAATTTTTAGTTCCTAAATAATGATTTTCAAAGTAAAAAGTGTTTTCTTCTCAAAAATGATTTTAATAATATTCTTATGGTATCTCTATTCATTAATTACTATAACCCTTTATTTTACTTATAGTATACTAGGAATATTTTATATTCATACCATCCTTGTTCTTTCTTCGGATGGTTTATGATCAGTTTGATTAGGGAAAGTATTAACATTCACTTTCTCAATTAATTTTGTGTTTGTTAACTTTCTCTTGAAACATTCACATTCTTGTGATCATTATTCATTGGAAATTACATTTATCTTAAATATACCTATTTTTTGTATTATGGATATGATTATTTCATAAACTATATACCATTTTTACATACAGTGTTTTACTATGAAATTTATTTGATTAACTTGGGAAAATCTTAATAAATCAATATTATTTACTCAATATGGATATTTTTTATAAGGAATATTTTTTATAAATTAAATTTATCATTTAATATATGAGGATTCATTAGACATGAAATGATGGGTGGGGGTCAGTTACCCCTCAATGCATTAGTATTATCCTAAGACGAATCAGTTGCCTAGCCAAATTAAATGGGCTTTTAGTGTATACATGTCCATAAATTAAACTATCTTAGTATAATTACTTGATGGTATAGATATCATGATGTTTGAGATCATGATATCCAATAGTATGAATTTCCTTCAATGATAATTCAGTTATTATAATTATTCATGGATACATTTCATGATCAAGTTATTGATTAAATGGAATGTGTTTCAGTTATTTAGCCTTTTATATTGATTATTCCTTATTTACTCATGATATCTTCCATTGTACATAACCATTACTGAGAATTTTATCTCACCCTTATTTTTTTCCTTTCCCCAATATATAAAGAAGTAATCTTTAAATTATTTCAAGGATGCAAAATATTTACTTTCACTATGTTATAATTTATGTTTTCAAATGTAATGTGAGATTAAATTCTATATCTAGTTTACAATGGCTACTAAATTATTTGGTCCTTTTGGATGCGATCTCTTGTATGTTATTCTAATATAATAAAGTGACCACTAGATTTATACTATTGGAGTCAAGGTATTTACAATATGATCTATAAAAAGAAGAAAAGTTATTCCTACTATCTCTATCAATTCACCAAAACCAAAAATGTTTAGCACAAGTTTTCATTATATCCAATATGAATAAAACTTTAAATGAAGAAATGAAAAATTAATCTCTAAAACCTCAAAAATAACACCCAAAGTTAAACATGAATCATTCCATAATTAAATAACCCTAAAAATATTAAAAATATGTCTATCCAAATTTGAAACCAAAATATTTGGATGATTTAATCACATATTATTCAAAAATTAACTTAACTTTTATTCTAAATAAAATTAATCACTCATAAATTCACATACCAAAAATTTATATGTCCTAATTATATATTCTACAAAATAATTCAACCTTTTCCATAAATAACCTAAATTATCATAGATCCATAATAAATTCATATATTCTTCCAAAGCTTAACTCAATCTTTATTCCTTAATTAATATCTACCACTTTGACATAAAATCCCACACTATCCCAAAAAAATATCATTTACCTTGATTCTTATAATGTTCCCAAGAAATATTAAACTTATCACAAAATAACTATAATCATCTAATCACCAAATTTCCTTTTTTAATCCTATGTTTATCTATATGATAAAACATATGTTCCTAAAAATATAAAAACAGTTTATCCCAATTAACCAAAATTGCATCAACATCAAAAAACATATTAATTCATATGATTATCTGCACTTAAATCATGAATTAAAACCTAATTAATGTATCTCAAAATATATATAATTGTATTAAACTCTTATCACATAAAACCTCAAAATGTTCCAATACCATTAAACTTAAGATTGTAACACCCTCCTTTTGGGTGGTTGTGTTAATATAAGATCCAGCATGTCCTAAGTGATGTTTTAGAACATTTTGATGCTTGAATCTTGGATATGGAATTCCTAGGAGGGTTTTGGAAGCTTATAAGTTTGTTTTTGAGGTTTTTTGTTCAAAACATCCAAAACCATGCCCCGGTGTAATCCGTTCTAACTCTGGTGTGCTCCTATGTAAAATAAGAAAGAGAAAACTGATTTTTAAGCTATTTTGGAAGCCTTAGTGAGGAAAAAATGAACTAGGTGTGGGAAAAACACCCTAGTGGAATCCTTTTCAGGCTATAATCTTCAATAACACCATATCCCGGGCTAGGTCATTATGGAGGGTACGGAGATCATCGAGATAGCTTTAAAATGGTTAAAACGGCTGGATTTCTTCTTAGGTATTAACCAAATCAAAGGGGAAAAACATAAGACTTTAATGGAGGTATTTAATGAATTTTAATTTAGATTCTTACCTATATTATTCAATAAATTCTCCTCCACTTAGTGGTTCCTCTTATTTTAAGATGGTATTTTAGATGCATGGAAGACCTAGGTTCAAATCTTGTGTGACCCTCATCCAATATTTGTTTTTATCTTGGTTTGGGTCAATCTTTCCTTACATTTGATTGATCTAAGGCCTCATTTCATCCTCACTTTTTGGTGCTTCTTTTTCTATATGTTTTGGTGGAGATTTCTTCTTTTCTCAAGGATTTTTGGAATTCTTCCGTATCTCGGTGGTGAGCCTCTTGGAAAATTCCTCCTAGGGTCTTGGGTGTGATATTTTTTTAGGAGACTACCTTCTTGAAAATAGCTAACATTGAAATATGTGATCTTAAGGTAAAAATTTCAGTAAATTATAGTTATGTGTATATGATGTTGTCATGACTCGATTGATTATGATTAATAACCAATCCTTGATATGTGTCTCCATGTTGGTGAGTTAGTGTCCCTTGAGACCCTTTCTGGATGTGTGATCAGATTATTTGTGTGTAGCCTCTTGAGAACTTTTCTTGATATTAATTATTTTTCCTTTCTATAATACATATTTATTTTTGTATATCATAGCCTTGGAAACTTTTCTTTATATATTAGTATGATCAGGTTTCTCAGTTTTAGTTAGATGAACCCTTCGAGGGGGAGTGCGATGACATGATTATGGCTATGGACCATGGATTATTTGATGGTATGGTTCAGATCATGGACATTTCTATAGTTGTGGGAGTATTCCATTCATGGTAACTAAGAATATATTGACTATAGTCTTAATTGGGATCATTCTATACAGTGGTATTTTGATTTCCAATTACGTCAAACATGTCTTGTGGGACTTACCGTCATCCAAGGATAATAACCACTATTAGGGTGGGAATGTAGTGTTCCTATTAATGACCGTAATTAGGGTTGACATGTAGTGTTTCCTTAAATATGTAACTTGGAATAATAGTGTATGGTTTTAACATATTCTTAGACTTGTGACACAGTCTATTATGTGTAGTGAAAAACAATGAAATACTTAATGGAATCATGCCAAAGTAGGTAGGTCAGGGTTCATGGAAGCTTGGTTAATACACAATACTCAAAACTTGTGTGGCTATGTGTTTTATTGATCATTTACCTTATCCCATGACCTATAATTTTATATATTCATGTGAACTTATGTTAAGGATTCATTATTGGTGTCCTATTGGGTTTCATTACCCACACCCTACATAGGAATCTCAATGTGTGTGTAGACTTCATGACCAAAGATCTAATGAATGGAAAGTTATATATATTAAGGATCTAAAGAGATGGAAACTTGGATTATTTGGTGATTCTAAGACATACTATGGACTATTTCAGATGTATTTATTTTTCTTTTTATTTCTAGATACTTGGTTTGACCCACCAAACTGGGGTTCCTTATTTTATTTATTTTATATAACTTGGGTTACTTTCCATTCCATTTTTTATAGTATTTATTATTTATTTATATTGTTTTATTTTGTATTATTGACTTTATTTATTAATAATAAGGGTATAGTATCCCCACTGATGGATTTCATAACCTTATTTCTAGTTAGAAACCTTTTTCATATGGGGAGGCACGCATGAGGTCATGTGGCACTCCAGCTTAAACCTGGTGTTTTGGGATGGGGTATTAGAAAATGGTATAAAATGGGGTTTTCTTTTTCTTTTTCATTACATATGTTTTGGGGGGTATGGTAGAAAGGATCTTAGGCTATGTGGGACTCAGGTAGGGGATTTATATGTATTTCTGGCTAGCACATGTGTAATGGACCTTTGAGTTACTATTTCTAGGACTACTGTTATAGTTGTGTTTTTTTGGTTTCATAATGATCTGGAGTATATTGTTATGTTACTATTTATCATTGATATTATAAGATTATGTGTGTAACTAATTTTGATTATTTTAGGTTTTATTTACACTTTTTTTATGTAGATTTACATTTGAAAACCATGATCAATTTATTTATTAATTCTCACTTCAACAGTATGATCTTTATAAGATATTTTGTCTCAATTTCCACTCCATTGAGAGATATTTGTATTATAAACCAATTTATTTTAATGAGGTGTGTATTATGAAACTTGGATATTTTATATCATTAATATATTTAAATTCATGGCATTTAATATTTCATTTTAATTTATTTATTTCATAGGGGTTACAATTCAAAAGTTACCAAAGCGGTAATGGTTTATGCTTCAATCTCACTTTAATTGGTATTTTTTGTGCTTGAATTTACATTAAAGAAAATTATCTAATCATTATCTAATAATCCCATTTTTATTTTCTTATAATCTTTTTATTCATGAAATTTTCAAGTAATAGTTTCATTTTCTTCCCTTTGGTACTTAAAAGGATTGAGAAAATGGTTTTAAGAAAAGTCAACTTTATTTCTCATTACAATTAAAAATACTTTTCCTTACATATCCATATTTTACTTAAAATGTTTTAAAGAATATTTTTAATATTATCTAAATATTTATTAAAGAAATTTTTACTCATGTTTTAATTTTATAAAAAAAATTAAAATGAATCTTCATGTTGTTTTCTAAACAAGGTACTTTTTTACTTTTTACCCAAAATGTGAAAGGAATATTTGTTTTAACGTACTCGATATGAACACAATTTTCCTGCCATCATGACCAATCAATAATTTTAATATTACTTTATAGGTTTATAAGGTTCTTTTAAAATAAATTTTCTTCCCTAATATTCTAGAAATTTTTTATTCTTAAAAAGGGAATTTCAAAGTAAAAAAGTCTATCTTTCCCAATGATTTTTTTAATGATATTGTTATGGTATTTTTATTCATCAATGATAACAAACCTTTATTTTACTTACACTCCACTAGGATTATTTTGTAATAATATCATCCTTGTTCATTCTTAGGATGGTTTATGATTAGTTTGAAAAGGGAAAGTATCGACATTCACTTTCTTGATTATTTTTGTAGTTGTTAACTTTCTCTTAAAACATTCGTTTTATTTTTATTATTCTTCATTGTACATTTCATTTCTCTTAAATATCCATATTATTTGTATCATGGATATGATTATTTCCTAAATTTTATACCATTTTTACATATGATGATTTTCTATGAATGTTATTTTAATGACTGGGGTAAAACCTTGATAAATCCATATTCTTTACTCAATATGAATATTTATTGATAAGGAAAACTATTTATGAATTAAATTGATCATTAAATATATTAATAATTAATTGTAAATGTAGTGATAAGTGGTCTCAATTATAGATATCACCTTGATGCATCATCTGTCTCATGAGATGAATCACTTGGCTACCCAAATTAAATGGGTTTTTTGTGTCTACCTACACATCGATTAAACTATCTTAGTGAAAGTTTTTAAAGGTATAGATATCACGATGTCTAAGATTATGAAGTCCAATAGTATGTATTTCCTTTAATGATAATTTATTTGTTATTATTATCCATGGATGCATTTTGTGCTCATGTTATTTATTAAAAGTCATATGTTTCTATTATTTATATTGTCATATTGATTATGCCTCATTTACTCATGATAGATTATACTGGACATAACACTTACTTTTTTATTTAATCTCGCCATTATTTTTTTTCCTTTACCATGGATATGAAGAATGAATCATTTATTGAGTTCAAGGGTGAAGAATATTTACTTTCACTAACTTATAATTTATTATTTCAAATGTAATGTGATATTCAATTATGTATCTTGTTTACCAATACTACTAAACTATTTGTTCCTTGGGATGTGATATATTATATCTTATGAAAATTTAATAAAGTAACCACCAGCTTAGGGCTACATGATTCAAGGTCTTTATTGTTGGTATCAACGAAAGTTTAGTAGAAACCCTGGGAACTATATTTAAAAAAAATAGATCAGAGAACATAACCCTATGACTGAATTTGAGGATAATTATAAGCATAGGATAACATCCTAATATTTTGGTAAGTTTTAAATTATGTAGTTTTCCTAATAATGCATCCATGTCTGGATACTAAAAGAGGGTTTGGATCTGGTACAGTTATACCTAGGGTGATAACTCTGAAAATTATGTATTGGGATTTGACTTAAACATTACCTGGTGCATTAAAAATGGATTTAACATACACTTAGTTTGACACTCCAGTGGGATATTCTTAGGTTAATCAACATTTTATTTATAAACCATTATTATTAATGAGATAATATAACCTATGGAAACCTATGATATTTCATAGTGATATGGGATAAACATAAAGTGTCTTTGAATGATATGTATAAGGTAAATTATAAGTTCAAAATCATAGATATTTCTTTTTAGGTATGATATGATGGATTTTAACATGATTATGGATATTCTGGGAGAAATTTATATTAAAATAAACCATAGGTTTAGTATGTGTTTTATTTTTAGGAATGATTCTTTAATATTTTATAGACCTACATTTAAAGGTATTGATAACCTTTAGGGTTAATATGATCATTAATGATAAATTAATAATAGTCAATTAAGATTATTTAGTTTCATGCAAAAAAATTATATATAAAACCTTAGTGGTTAAAAAGTTATCTTATAGTTAACTTTATATCAAGGATGTTAATCATTGTTTTAGTAAAGTTATAGTAATTATATAAAAATAGTTTTAGAGGAAAAAAAAGACAACTTACATGTCGAACAACAACCCGTCATATCTGGAAGGGCTGTATGGATTGAACCTACAACCGAAGGGTGAAAATGGTGATGAGACTACCACTATCGTACGTGATTTATTGGTTAATATGACATACTTAAATTATTTGAGGGATAATATTATGTTTATTTTGGGAAACATATTATAGGATCCAATCATTTTTAATTTTTTAGGATTTTGAGGTGATTAATGATATTTTGGTAAATGTTTAATTGGGTTAAGGTATATGTGACCCTTAGGTATAACATATGATTTAACATGAAATTTTATTTGGGAATAACATGATTAAATTTTTTAATATTTAGGTTATTTGGGATGTAGGTTTATTTATTTACCGAATTATTTAAGTTGAACTTTGGCTTTGGAGACTAATATGAAGGTGTATTTGTTTTGGTAATTTTCATACCTTGTTATAAACTTTTTTGGTTTTGGTTAATGTATAATGGTAGTGGGAATATCTTGATATCATTTTTTGGAATTATGTGATCCATTAGAATTTTATTTTATTGTTTCACTCATGAAAAAAAAATCATCTCGAATACTCATTGTTTGGAGCAACAGATGAGATTGTAGTGGAAATTGATTATAGGATAAAATTATACATTTAAAGTAAGTATATTTTTTATGTTTTTATTCTAGATGGTAAATTAATTACTTAACTCTAGGAAAATGATCTTCAAATAAAAATGTTATCATATTACATTTATATATGATGAATCAATTTTTTTAACCCATCACAGATTTATGGTTTTGTGGTGGTAAAATTTTTATCGATCATGTTCTCTATCACTCTCT
This sequence comes from Viscum album, assembly GCA_963277665.1. Lineage (NCBI taxonomy): Eukaryota > Viridiplantae > Streptophyta > Magnoliopsida > Santalales > Viscaceae > Viscum > Viscum album. The sequence continues at coordinate 1,426,266,329 of OY728151.1, forward strand.
ATTAATCCTTGGGAATTATTTTTCACCTCTATTTCTATATTTTAACTTCCCATTAAATTTCTCCTATTTTTAAACATATTTTTTTCTATTCTATAAAAACGTCATATTTCCCTTTCTGCCTTTTTATGAGTAGCTTTTATTAACCCTCCTACGATGTGGATTTTCCAAAAATAAATTTTTAAATGTCAAACATTTTTTTTCAATCACAAGTTAAAATTTAAATGATGAAATTTATTGAAGGTTTGAAGAATGTAACACACTAAGTTTTTAAAAAAAAAAATATTATGTTCGATAGCATATACAACACGTAACACCGAGCCAAAACGAACTATGAGGTATGATTTAAACATGACCATTATGAACTAACCGTTGAAATTGGAAGTATGAATACAAATAACCAATTATTGAAAATTATGTATAAATATTTTATATAAATCAAATATATTGTAAAATAAGGACTCAATTTTTAGTAAAGTGTTTACATATTTTTCAAAAAAAAATATTTTTCATCAAAAAAAATTCTTATTTTGTATGAGAAAATAATATAATTAATTTATTACAATTTTATTAATTTTATTATAAAAAATGAAATTAAATTTTTAAATAATAATTTAAAAATTAACATGGGATTAAAAATTTTTATTTTTCTAAATATAATGATTTTTCAGTGAATATTGAAAAATACCATTTTTTTATAAAATTGTCTTTTCTTTTTCAATAAATTATGTAATTTAAAAGTTCCATTATACTTTGAATTTTATTTAAAATTAAAATAAGTATTATTTATTTATATTTAATCTAATTAATTAAATTTGTATCATGTTTATATTGTATTTTGTTATAATTTTATTTTTATGCTTAAAAATGCAATTTTCTTAAAACTATTTTTAAGTGCATGATGTTTCTCCATTTTAATTAATTAAACTAACTACTAATATCGAAATATTTAAAGGAAATTTATATATTATATATCTAAATATATTAATTTAAATCCATATAATGATGATCACTGGTCATATATTTAATGTAATCTCATCTTATTCTTCAAGAATCTATTTCATGATAAAATGTTTTTCAACACATTTTGAAATTTGATTTTTAAATTAAATTTTGAAATTTATATGAATTTAATTTGATAAAATTTATTAAATATTTGGAATCATAATAATTAATATTATTTAATAATGTTAACTTAATTTTTAGTCATAATTAATAGTATAAAATAGTAAAAAAATCAATTATCGCGATTAATGTTAAAATGGGGTTGTGCATGTTACATGCGCTTATGTTAAAATTAATTTTAAAAACACATGGAATTTTTCTTGATAAATTATATTTCATATTAAGAATAATTGAGTCCAAATTTTCTAATAATTATCATTTTATTTTAGTTTTAAAGGAAATATTACTTAGGTTAAAAAACTAGTTGCGGTGGTGAAAACTAAAATAGTACAAGTGAGTAACCTTGGAGGTAAAGGGAATAAAAAGTTTAAAAGATGATTATTTTTAGTTTTAAAGATTTTTATAAACCTTATCTTACCACCATAACATTATTTATCAATTTTATATGCACTTGGGTTGATAGTGACTTCCCATTATTGAATAGTTTTGGATATTTACAAAAATGTGACTCCTCCTCAATTATAAAAGGGAACCCTCACCCTGCACTTATTCACACCTATAATTCCATTTATCTTGAAATAAACCTTCATAAATATCTCTATAACATCCTTATACACATTTTATAGATTCTATTATTACAAAAATACTAACCTTAGGGTTCTTAATAAGTGATCAAAAGAAGGTTCTTCAAATCGAAGTTAATTGTCTTCACTAGGATCTTTATTTTTACTTATTATTTTACCACCTTAAATTATCTATTAATAATTAAAATACCATAATACCATTATATACCATATAATAATATGTTATTATGTTGATAAAATAATATTTATACATCTCTTTCTCCATCAAATGGGAAACAAATCCATTGTTCATGTGTGCGGAAAACTACCGCCTCACAAACTGGTGTAATTTTTTCCCTTCACAAACTCACATGGATAGTAATAATTATGTAAATAATTAATATATATATATTACAAATTAAATGATATTGATTATATAAAATTAATATATCATCCACTTACGTACCCTTTCCCCCATTAAGTAAATGATATTGTCACTCGTGCGTACGTATGGCCTATCATATCAACAAAGCGATGTGATTCGTTTTCCATGTTAAAATTTATATAATGATTATAAAAATATGTATAATGAGTATATATGATACTTATAACATTATTATAATTCTTTATATTATCAAACTATATCCTATTCATAAGAACCGGATCTTTCGTAACAAAACATGCATGAGAAAATTAATTATTTAACACCCAAAACAATGATAAAAATGAAATATTATTAACAAAAATATGGTGTGATATTGTAATGGGATCATATATGTAAGGTAATGAATCTGTGTGGATCGAAATTTTTTGTGTTTTCTAAGACTAAGGTGATTGGAGAAGGCTTAGAGGAAGTCTGGAGGAGTTTGGTCACGGGAGGCTAGAAGCAGGGAGGTATACAATGTGAATGCAGCATTCATGATGTGTAGTGTTTTGGGTTTCGAAAATAAAATAAAATTTCAAGGAGATGGGTTTCTCGACGTAACCCAAACTTGAGGCAGTACACGATATTAATGGGAAGTATACATCATGTACGGCCCCACTACTGTATGTTTTAAAACATTCAGTCGCTCGGGTTTTTTTAAAACCCTACGGCTGCACCTCTCCTCTCTCTCATACTAGGTGACTTGATAGCTCCTTCTAAAGAATTTTAGAGATCCCTTCAATAAGAATAAATCTCAATCTTACCTATTTCAATCCATCTTCGATCCAAGGTATGATCTACCTCTGTTATTATGGTTTCTTCAATCCATCTTCTCTTGTTCCTCCTAGCCATGCGATGGAACTTAATCTCCATGTTTATGATGGAGATTTATTGTCTGTTGGTTGATGTGGTTGTGTCGCAGCATCCTCAGGTGGATGCAGTCATTGTGGGGAGGGTGATCAATATTCGTTTCATTAATCCATTCTTGAGTGAAGAACATCGAAACCTTTTGAGTAAGGGGATTCATTTATTCTCTAATTATTTACATGAAATCATAAATTTATCATGATTTATCCTTTGGATCATAATGTAATTAACCTAATAATTATATGAACCGGATTAAATAAATTGGTATCAATTGCATGTCATTTCTTTGCACTGTGATAACGGTTTGCCTCTCGATTTTTCAGATAGTGTGATATCTATGCTTTTCTTGTTTATCATGTTGTTCTTAATGTAAATTGGTAAAGAATAAAAAGCCTCAATTAATTGATAATTAATTGGAAAAAGATAAAGATGCATGTTTAATGAATCCAGTTGTTGTGTTGTAATTTGATGTTAATCAAATTGGTGTAAGTAATCATGTTTGTTTGAATTTGTTAATAAACTTGAATCATGTTGATTCTTGTTGTTGAAATGGTTAAAGTAAGGTTCAATTAATTGTTTAATTAATTTGTGATAGCTATGATAGCTTATTTTTTAGGTTTCTTATCATTATAACCTATTAATAATGAATATGTTAATTAAATATGGATTAAATAATTGTTCATTTGATAAAATAAAATGCATGGAAGGGTCATGAGTTACCCTCTTGATTTAAAAGTCTAAGAGCATTATGTTTTAGAGCTGTGATTGATCTTTGTGTGTGAAAGTTGGATGCCTTTCTTGGGGCCATGAGCCCAGTTTCTTGTTGTTTGTTTCCTACTTCTAGTGTTGTGGTGATATCCTAGGATGGCTGATCCTGGATGGTTATTGTGGTATGTAGGGGTAGGGAGGTCCGGTGGTTGTTATGGCAGCAGTTAATGCCTAGAGTGGCGAGATTCATTAGTTTATGCATATGGGTGTCGAGGAGGTCATCGGAGATGATGGAATGGTTTGAAGTTGGGCGTACTTACTAGTGTAAAGGAGGTTTCTTGTTGAATCTGTTATTTGTTTATCTGATTTAATTTCCCCACTACATTAGGCAGCTGGTTTTTCTTACCCTCCTTCCAAAATAGGTGAATACACATGGGGTATGCCACATGATTTCCATGTTTAGCTTCTCTATGATGGATGGTTCTACGATCCTGCTATATGTGGAAAAGACTTGATGGGTAGTTCATCTAATCACCTTGTTAATCCCCTTGTGTTTGGTAGCTTAGAATGTTTTCTTAGAATACCTAGAATTATATAAGTGTTAATGCTGTTAATAAATGATTGAATAAATGATGTTGAACCCATGGGATTGGATCTTGCTGGGATGAAATGATGAGTTTATACTTTTGAAAAGTTGTGGACTCAGTTTGGTTATGCCTGAGGGCATGGGACTTTGTTGGAATTCTAATGTAATGCAATTTAGAAATGTTAATGGTTGGTTAATGGTTAAAGAATTAATTGACTTAAAGTGAAACTGATTAAAAGGGGCAATATGGTTTAATAAATCTCTTTAAATGGTTGTGTGATTATAGGATATCTATTCTTATTAGTGGAAACTGGGAGTCCAAGAGACGGTATCTGTAGTTGTGTTTAAGAATATATTTTTTCTATAGTGTTTTTTGGGAACTGTATTATATCATGTACTTTTTGTGTTTCTGTACGCTACCCCACCCAGTCAGTTCGGGTGATTGATACCTCAAGGATTCTAAGCTCTGGGGGTGTTTTCCCCAACATCCTAGTGGTAGTATGGATGGCTGACTTCCCCCTTTGGCCTTGCTCTCTTCTCTTGGTAGTTACTTGTGCTAGTATGCACGATGGTTAGTTTTCCCTATATATGTTTGTAGAGGGCTATAATGGCTTGTGGTTATTTCACACAAATATATTCTAGATATAGTTTCTTACAGACTACTATAGGTATAATGTGTATAGGTTATAATGGATTGAGGATCCTTACTCAGTGTATGGGTTGTAGTGGATTAAGGTATAATATATGATGTATGATACATGTTATATGGGTTGTAGTGTCTCCCAGAAACTACCTGGTTACTTTTGGTTGTGTGGATAGTCTGGTTCTTCACTCGGGTGTCTACAGGCAATCCTTGTGTTGCATGAGGTGCAGGTTTTGGTGCTCGCCTAGGTGTATTCAGGCCCACCTTTTTGGAGAGAGATGGCTTAGGATGTGTGTCATTATAGAAAAGTGTAAAACTAGTGGGGAAGTGGTAGTAGGGTACCCTTGATATTCTTTCTTATATTATATACTTTTGTATGTGAAACTTGGTGATAGTATCCATGGTGAGGTTGTGAACTTAGTAGGCCTATTTAGGTGATGAGTTAGTTTCACTTGTTATTCACTTTACTTTAACATTCTTTCTTTATTTTTTAATGAGAGGGTCTGGGGAGGATCCTACTAAGTATATTTTTATACTCACCCTATGTTATATAAACTATTTTTCAGGTCACTGGGAGCAAGTTGGTGATCAGGATGGTTAGTACTAGTTTTGGGTTTTTTAGGGGTTGTTCAGGCTTCGTGGTCGCTATCGTTTAACTTTCTTCTGGTACTTATAGTTTTCCCTTCTAGTTGTATTATTTCTTTCATGGAATTATATGTGTGTACTTGGGTTTATTTTTATATCGTACACTAAGCTAGAGTTGGTTGGTGTTTATATTATCTCTCTCTTTTTCATGTGTTCTCTTATATGGTAATTCCTCCCATTTGTGTGTTTATTATACCCTGGGAGCTAGTCACCAACCCAGGGCCTACTGGTGGTAGGACTTGGGGGACATTATCTCTCTTCTCATATTACCAGCCCGGGCGGGGTACACTTTGTGGGGAGGGTGTCGTGATAGAGTGGTATCAGAGCTTTGGTTGAGGTATAGTATGGATTTGGGAGTTAGGCATAGGTGAGGTTACATGGGGTGGTAGGGAAACTATATCAGCCAAGTTTAGAAAGCGATGTAAACACTAGATACCGGCTAAGACATAGGTATTTAGGGCCCCCTATGATCTGATGCATAGACCTTTAAGTTTACAGTGGCTACTAAATGATGTGATACTAGTTATAGATTAGAGAACAAGGAAGGTATCATGCATCAATCTTCTTTGCACCTATGTTTTAATGGGTAGACCTTGGGATAGGTTAACCTAAAATGAATAATATAAAATAATTAATTGATTTTATAGTCTTCAATATTCTAGTTTTAGGAGCTCTAAATATTTTTTCTTTTACAGGTATATCTCCAGTTCTACATCCTCTTTAGGTTTGTGTAGAAGATTTTCAGAAGGTTGTGCCAACAGATTTCCATAGAGTAGAGGTTGACGATGATGACACTTGGAGGAGGACACTCTGATAGTTTTAGTGCTACGTTCTGCAGAAGTATGAGGGCTCCATTTTAAATACATTCATAGAAAACTTGTTGGAGGAGGTTGATATAGCTTTTAGTTTGATTCATGCTCGGAAGGAACACTGGTTGTCATTGGTTGAAACGATGTTGTGTGGGGTAGTGAGGCAATGGTGGTTCTTATTCCTTAGGGATCGTGAGGAGTCAATGATCTCATGGGATAAGTTTTGATAATAGTTTAGAGCTAAGTTTCTTTCTTCAACCACGAAGGTGTTCAGTTTTCAAGAGATTCTTACCCTTTGGAAGGGGATCTATAGTGTATGAGAGTTCGGGATCTGTTTTAGAAACCTTTTCTGATAAGCTTCAGACCTGTTTACATATGATGAGTCTAGGGTAAGGCATTTCTAGGAGGCTTTTCATCTAAAGATCCAGCGCCAGGTCACCCCGTTTATGCTGACAACATATCTCAAAGTGCTAGAAAAGGTAGAGGTCATTAAGATAATGTTATATAGAACCATATCGTCATGATAGGGGATCTGTCGGGATTCCTCACAAAGAATAATTGTGGTATGGGGTTCCCAGTTTTCTGGGCATAAGAGTTTCCGTTTGTCCGGGGGTAGGTCCTAGCCCTCAGCATCTTGTTTCTATGGGGGTAGTGGTTCTGAGTCCTATTACAAGGGATCAGGCACTTTTTTTCTTGTGGAGGCCGATTTCATTAGTAGAGAGAGTTCCCAACCTTTTATAAAATTCAGTGTGTGTCAGTTGTTCCACTTTGGGTTCCTCCATTGAGGAAATTTCATCCAAGGTAGTAGTAGCATGTTGCACCAGATTTGGATCAGCATAGAGAAGATGGGGTAGGTAGAGTACATCCCCAGGATGCTTCTCATACTCAAATAGTAGATCACGTTCATGGTGGTAGTTCTCATCCGGGTCATAGAGGTCGTGGAGCAGGTCGTGGTCAGCTTCATGCTTTAGCATTTCCAGCACCAGGCGAGCCAGACATCATTCGAGGTACCCTTTTATTATTATCTACTTAGTTGTATGCTTTGTTTGATTCAGTATTAATTCACTCCTTCATATCACCTACCCTTTTCCATTCTTTGGGACTTGAGGTAGAGAGTCTTCTAGTTCCCTTAGCGTTGACTACACCAGTTGTTGTTCAATATGGCTTATTTGAAGTATGTAGAGACTGTGAGATGGTGCTGGTGTTGCACCACTCTTGGGGATATTCCCTATGTTTATGGATACAAAAATATGATGTCATCCTCAGCATGGATTGGTTTTATTTAGTGAAGGATATTGTAGATTACTTCCATAGGAAGGTAGTTTTCTTTTATGCTAATGGAGAGTTGATAGTGTTTGTTGGTGAGTGGGACCCTCAGATGGGTCAGAGGTGTGTTTCTTGTTATCCTTGATGGCTGAGATGATGTTGAGTTCATCAGAGGTTCGGGAGTCAGTGTTTCCTAGGGTCATGGAGGATTACACTGATTTCTTTCCAAAAGAGTTTTTAGTGTTACCCCCTTGACAAGAGATCGAGTTTGAGATTGATCTGCAACCAAGCATGTCTCCTATCTCAATGTATCTATATAGGACGGTACCTTATGAGTTTTTAGAGATTTTTATATTGAACGACGATCTATTGTAGTGTGGTTTTATTTGGATGAGTGTGTCACCAGGGGGTGCACTAGTTTTTTTCATGAAGAAGGCTGACAAAAGTTTTCATTTGTGTGTTGATTATCATTATATGAACAAAGTGATAGCGAAGAACCGCTATCCTCTTCTACGGATTGATAATTTTTTCGATCAATTGAAGGGTCCAAGTTGGTTCTTGAAGATCGATTTGAGGTCTAGGTATCATCAAATGCGAGTGATGGATAAGGATATCCCAAAGACAGCTTTCTATTTTAGTCATGGGAATTACGAGTTCTTGGTGATATCGTTCGGTGTGACAAATGCTCTAGATGTGTTCATGGGGTTGATGAACAATGTGTTCCTAGAATTCCTTGATAAGTTCGTGGTGGTTTTCATTGACAACATCCTTGTGTACTCCAAATCTATAGAGGATCATGTAGAGCATCTGTGTACCATTTTGGGAGTTCTTCGTCGACATTAGTTGTTTGGGAAGTTGTTGAAGTGTGAGTTTTGGGAACGATAAGTCTGCTTCATGGGGAATGTTTTATCCCAAAAGCGAGTATTTGTGGATCCATCTAAGATAGAAATAGTTTTTTCTTGTTCATCCCCCAAGATAGTGTCATAGGTGCGAAGTTTCCTGGGTCTTATAGGCTATTATAGGAGGTTCATAGCTGATTTCTCTCGGGTTTTGACTCCTCTGATAGTGTTGACCAGGATGGATCAGGAATTTGTGTGGATTGATCAGTGTTAGGAAGCTTTCAAGTATCTAAAAGAGAATTTGTTCAGTGCTTCGTTTCTTTTTCTTCTAGTATAGGGAGTTCATTTTGATGTTTTTTGTGATGCTTCATGTTTGGGGTTAGGCTATGTGCTGATGAAGCAGAGGTAATTCATTTATTATGGGTCTCAGTAGTTGAATCCCCATGAACGTAACTATGCCACCCATGATCTTGAGTTGGCGGTAGTGGTTTTTTTCCCTGAAGTTATGGATACATTACCTCATCGAATAGAACTTTGTGGTCTTCACTGATTATAAGAGTCTAAGGTATGTTTTCTCCTAGAATGACTTGAACTTGTGGTAGTGTCAGTGGGTGGAGTTCTTATAGGATTATAACTTTGAAATCGAATATACACCAGGTAAAGGGAATTTTGTAGCCTATGTTCTAAGAAATAAGTCACATAGTGATGCAGTGTGTCAATTTGATGATTCCTGGAGAGTGATGGATGAACTTTCAGCATTACATATGGATATGGGAGAAGCTGGGGGGCAGAGGTTGTCTTTTTCAGATGACGAAGCAATCATATCTGGTGTAGCAGGTAAAAGAGTCCTAGTTGGGGGACCTTCAGGTGGAAGTCTAGAGAGACCAATTTTTTTGTGTTGATACCCCTGAAGGTTGGTTTTAGGATGAATAACATTGGGTGTTATTTTAGGGAAGGAGTTTAGTTCCTTTGGAAATGTGGGAGATGATTCTTAGGTAGTTCCATAGTTTTCATTTAGTGGTACACCATAGTGTGATTAATATGTACCAATCTTTAAGGATTCAGTTTTGGTGGCCTGGGTTGAAGCATGTAGTTACCAAGTTTGTGTCTCAATATTTGGTCTTCTAGAATTTGAAGGCTAAGAATTGTGTTCCTAGTGGTTTGCTCCATCCATTAGATGTTCCTCAATGGAAGTAGGAGGACATCTCAGTGAAATTTGTTACCAATTTACCTCATGTTCAAGGATTCTATGATTCTATATGAGTGGTGGTGAATTGTTTGAAAAAATTATCCCACTTTATAGAAATCAAGGAGTTGAGCTCAGTGAAGGTTTTTTTGAGGCAGTATCTGGAGAAGGTGGTCAGACTCCATGGAGTCCCAAGGGTGATCATTTCTGATCGAGACCCCTATTTTACCTCTAGGGTGTGGAGAGGTATTAATCATTATTTTTTCTCTAAGCTATTCCTTAACACTCCTTTTTATCCATAGACATATGGTTAGACATAGCGGAATATCCAGACTCTTGAAGACCTGTTGCGCTCTTGTGTCCTGGATTTTGGAGGTTTGTGGATGAGGCACTTACCCTTGGTATAGTTCTCTTAAAATAATATTTTCCACTTCACTGTAGTTATTTCTCCATTTAAATCCTTATATGGTTGATCTTTCCATAATCCATTGTGCTGGACTAGGGTCAAAGAGTCAGCAATTCTTATTCCAGAACTAGTATAGAATACTACAGAGATGGTTCAGGTGATTTGTGAGAGGATCAAGGAAACACAAGATCATCATAATTCCTATGCTAACCATATAAGGGGACCTCCCAAGTTATAAATTGGGGATCACATGTTTCTGAAGGTGACTCCCCATCATGGGTAGTGAAGGTTTGGTCGTGGTAGTAAGATTTCTCCCTGGTTTGTTGGGACTTTCAAGGTTTTTACTTGTATTGGAATCGTGGTGTATCAAGTATCACTTCCCCCATAGATGAGTCAGATACACAATTTTTTTTATGTGTCACAGCTTTTTAATTATCTTTATAATGACTCGCATGTCATCGATTGGGGCGGGATTGATATTGATGATGATACGACCTTCAAGGAGCGGACTATAGAGATCTTGGACTACAAGTATAAGGGATTGTGAGGGCATGATATCCCCTTGGTTCATGTCTTGTAGAGACACAGTGGCATGGAGGATAGTACCTAGGAATTTTAGTCACATAAACGTGCTTAGTACCTCGATCTATTTGATATTTATCTCTTATCTTGCAACACTAGTCATTTTTTGGTTTTATACCTTTCCTGTATATGAGATGGATTTCTCTTGTTACTTGTGTGTATTGATCTCTTTTGAGAGGTATCTCCCCCTGATAGAATGTTTAGGAGATGTTTGTGGTTTTCCTATGGTAGAGAGAGCCTTGATAGGTATCTCAAGGGGTGGTTTTTCAGACAACCCCTTTGGTGTTTCCTCTCTGAGTTGGATTTAGATTCTCAAGGATGATAATGTTTTGAGAGGTATCTAATGTAAGGGCCTAGATCCTCATGGATCAACCCTTTGTGTGTTTTTAAATATTTAGGTGCTCAGGGAAGGCTCAGAGGAAGTCTAGTGGATTTCGGTCATGGGAGGCTAGAAGTAGGGATGTACACAACGTGAATGAGGCATTCACTATGTGTAGTGTTTTGGGTTTTGAAAATAAAATAAAATTCCAAGGTGATGGGTTTTTCGGTGGAACCTGAACTTGAGGAAGTATATGATGTGAATGGGTAGTACACATCGTATATGGCCCCATTGTTGTATGTTTTAAAACATTCATGCACTCATTTTTTTTCAAACCATACGGTTGTACCTCCCCTCTCTTTCATCCTAGGAGATCTAATGGCTCCTTCTTGAGAATTTTAGAGATCTCTTTGATGGGAATCAATCTCAAGCTTCCTTCCTTCAATCCATATTCAATCCAAGGTATGATCTACCTCTGTTATTATGGTTTCTTTGATCCATATTATCTTGTTCCTCCTTTCCATGTGATGAAACTTGATATCTGCATTTCTAATAGAGATTTCTTGATTGTTGGTAGATGTGGTTGTATCTTGTCATCCTCGGGTGGATACGATCGTTGTGGGGAAGGTGATCAAGATTCATTGTATTGATCCATTCTTGAGTGAAGAACATAGTAACCATTTGAGGTATGAGATTCATTATTTCTCTAATTATATTCATGAAGTCATAGATTTAGTATGATTTAGCCTTTGGATCACAATGGAATTGACCTAATAATTATATGAACTGGATTAAATAAATTGGTATTGATCGCATGTTATTGATTTGCATCATGATAACAGTTTGCCTCTTCATTTTCTAGATGGTGTGATATATATGATTTGATTTCATAGCATTTTATTATTTATGGAAATTAGTAAAGAGCATAAAGCTACAATTAATTGATAATTAATTAGACAAATATAAAGAGTCTTGTTTAATGAATCCAGTTGTTGTGGTGTAATTTGATGTTAATAAAATTCGTGGAAGTAAGAATGTTTGTTTGAATTGGTTGATAAACCTAAATAATGTTGATTCTTGTTGTTGAAATGGTTAAAGGAATGTTCAATTAATTTTTTAATTAATTTTTTATCATTATGATAGCTTTCTATTTAGGTTTCCCAAATTTGGAACCTACTAATAATGAATCTGTTAATTCAAGATGGATTAAAGAATCATTTGTTTGATAAAAGAAAATGCATTATAGGGTTTTGAGTTACCCTCTTTCTTGAAAAGTCCAAGATCCTTATGTTTTGGAGCTATGAGTGCTCGTTGTGTGTGAAGGTTATATTCCTTTCTTGGGGCCAAGAGCCTAGTTTCCTTGTTGTTTGTTTCCTACTGCTTTTGTTGTGGTGAGAGGCTAGGATGGCTGATCCTGGATAGTTGTTGTGGTATATGGTTCATGGAGGCCTAGTGGTTGTTGTGGCAGTAGTTGACACCTAGAGTGGCGAGATGCATTAGTTTATGCATATGGGTGTTGGGGAGGACACTGGAGATGATGTAATGGGTTGAATCTAGGCTTACCTGATTTTGTGAAGGAGGTTTCTTGTTGAATATTTTGTTTGTTTATCTGATTTAATTTTCCCACTGCTTGAGGCAAATGGTTTTTCTTACCCTCATTTTAAAATAGGCAAATATGTGTGAGGTATTCCACATGATTTCCATGTTTATATTCTCATGGATGGATGGTTCTACTCTCTTTCTATAGGTGGAAAAGACTTGATGGGTAGTTTATCTACTCACCATGTTGAGCCCCTTGTATTTGGTATCTTAGAATGTTTTCTTAGAATACCTGGAATTATAGAGAAGTGTTAATTCAATTAATAAATGATTGAATAAATGATTTTTAACCCATGGGGTTGAATCTTGCTGGGATGAAATGTTGATTTTTTACTTTTGAGAAGATTTGGACTCAGTTTGGTTATTCCTGGAGGGCATGGGACTTTGTTGGAATGCAAATGTAATGTAATGTGGAAATGTTAATGGTTGATTAATGGTTAAATAATTAATTAACGTAAATTGAAACTAATTAAAAGGGAAAATATTATTTAATAAATCTCTTTAAATGGTTTTGTGCTTATAGGATATCTAGTCTTAGCAGTGGCATTCAGGAGTCCGAGAGATGTTAGTTGTAGTTGTTTCTAAGACTTGGTTTTTCCCATAGTGTGGTTGTGAGCTATATTATATCATGTTATTTTTTTATTTTTATAAGCTACCCCACATTTTCTGTTATATAAAATGACACCCTAGGGATTCTGATCCTTGGGGGTATTTTCCCCAACATCCTGGTGGGAGGATGTATAGATGACTTCCCCCTTTGGCCCTGCTCTCTTCTCTTGGTAGTTACTTATTCTAGTATTCACAGCAGTTAGTTTTCCTCATATATGTGTGTAGAGTGTTGTAATGGTTTGGTATTATTTCACACAAATATATCTTGGATATAGTTTATTATGTACTACTATAGGTATAACGTGTATGGGCTTTGATGGATTGAGGATCCTTACTCAGTGTATGGGTTGTAGTGTCTTGAGGTGTAATACCCAATGTATGATACACGTTATATGGGTTGTAGTGGCTCCAAGAAAATACCTGGTTACTTTTGGTAGTGTGGATGGTGTGGTGCTTCACCCAGGTGTCTATGGGAAAACCATGTGTTTCACGAGGTGTAGGTTTTGGTTCTTGCCCAGGCGTCTTTGGGCCAGCCTTTTTGGAGAGATATGGCTTAGGACATGCGACATTGGGGAAAAGTAGAAAACCAATAGAGAAGTAGAAGTGGGGTACCCTTTATATTATTTCTTATATTATATACTCTTTTATGCGATAATTGGTGAGAGTATCCATGTTAAGGTTGGGAACTTAGTATACATGTTTAGGCGATGAGTTAGTTTCACTTTTTGTTCACTGTGCTTTAACATGCTTTCTTTAGTTTTACATGAGATGGTATGGGGAGGATCCTACTGAATATATTTTTATACTCACCCTATGTTATATAAACTATTTTTCAGGTCACTTGGAGAAGGTTGGAGATTAGGCTGGTTACTACTAGTTTGGGGTTTTGTAGGAGCTGTTCGGGCTTTGTGGTTGCTGTTGTTTTACTTTCTTTTGGTACTTGCAGTTTTCCATTCCAGTAGTATTAGTTCTTACATGGCATTACAAATGTGTACTTGGGTTTATTTTTATATCATATACTAAGATAAAGTTGTTTGGTTTCTATATTATCTCTCTCTTTTTTATGTGTTCTCTTAGAGGGTAATGCCTCCCATTTGTTTTTTTATTATACCCTCGGTGCCAGTTTCCAACTTGGGGCCTACTCGAGGAGGGACTGGGGGTCATTATCTCTCTTCTCACATTTTCATCCTAAGCAGGGCATACTTTTTGGGGAGGGGGTCATGACAATATATGATATTATAAATATAAATATGTTTTTATTATAAATTAATAACATGCTTAAAACCATTATACCGGATGTTATATCATGTTCAACTAAAGGGAAGTATGAGGTAAGGTACTTCATTTCAGTTTCCTTTCATTGAGGTATATTTTGATGTTATGAACCTAATTTTTGTTATATAGTGAATATAATTATTTGTTTCATATAATATAATGAATCCTTTATACATTATTTTATTTTAAGTTTAAATTATTATCCCCTTATTATTCATTTAATTTTAATGTAATGGTTCCATTTTTCTCTCTTTAGTAATTAAAAGGATTGAGAAAATGTTTTCAAGAAGATCTAGCATTATTTCTATTTTCAGTCAAAAATGATCTTTATTCCATATCCATATTTTCCTAAAAAAAATAAATAATAATTTTAATACTCTCTAATGATTTATTAAAGACATTTTTACCTATTTTTTTCTTTTTAAAAAAAATAAAAGGAGTCTTCTTGTCATTTTATGAATAGTATACTTTTTAAATTTTTACTAAAAATGTAAAAGGTATCTTTATTTTAACATACTAAGTATGAAAAAAAATTCCCTCCATTATGAACACTCATTACTTTTATGATTCCTTTATAAGTTTATGAGGTTATTTTCAAAAAAATCCTAATATTCTAGGAATTTTTAGTTCTTAAATGGTGATTTTCAAAGTAAAAAGGGTATTCTTCTCAATAATGTTTTTAATAATATTCTTATGGTATCTATATTCATCAATGAAAATAACCCTTTATTTTACTTACACTATACTAGAAATATTTTATATTAATACCATCCTTGTTCTTTCTTTGGATAGATTATGATCAGTTTGATTAGGGAAAGTTTTAACATTCACTTTCTCTATTAATTTTGTATTTCTTAACTTTCTCTTGAAACATTCACTCTATTGTGATCATTATTCATTTGAAATTACATCTATCTTAAATATCCTTATACTTTGTATCATGGATATGATTATTTCCTAAACTATATACCATTTTTACATACAGTGTTTTACTATGAAATTTATTTGATTAACTTGGTAAAATCTTAATAAATCCATATTCTTTACTCAATATGGATATTTTTTTATAAGGAATGTTGTTTATAAATTAAATTTATCATTAAATATATGAGGATTCATTAGAAATGTAGTTATGGGTGTGGATCAGTTACCACTTAATGCATGAGTATTCTCCTAAGAAGAATCGGTTTTTTAGCCAAATTAAATGGGCTTTTAGTGTATACAAATCCATCGATTAAACTATCTCAGTGTAAGGACTTGATGGTATAGATATCATGATGTCTAAGATCATGATATCCAATAGTATGAATTTCCTTAAATGATAATTTATTTATTATAATTATTCATGGATGCATTTCATGATCAAGTTATTGATTAAATGGAATGTGTTCCAGCCCTTCTATATTGATTATTCCTTATTTACTCATGATAGCTTCCATTGTACACAACCATTACTGGGAATTTTATCTCACCCTTATATTTTTTTCTTTCCCCAATATATAAATAAGTAATCTTTAAATCATTTCAAGGATACAAAATATTTACTTTCACTGTGTTGTAATTTATGTTTTCAAATGTAATGTGAGATTCAAGACTATATATAGTTTACCATAGCTACTAAACTATTCGATCCTTTTGTATGTGATATTTTTTATATTATTCCAATGTAATAAAGTGACCACTAGATTTGGGATACTGGAGTCGAGGTATTTACAATAAGATCTACAAAAAGATGAAAAGTTATTCTTACTATATCTATATATTTACTGAAACCAAAAATGGTTAGCACAAGTTTTCATTATATCCAATATGAATAAAACTTTAAATGAATAAATAGTAAATTACTCTCTAAAACCTCAAAAATAACACCCAAAGATCAACATGAATCATTCCATAATTAAATAACCCTAAAACTCTTAAAAATATGTCTATCCAAATTTGAAACCAAAATATTAGGATGATTTTATCACATATTATTCCAAAATAAAATTAACTAATTTCAAAATTAAATTAATCACTCATAAATTCACATAACAAAAATTTATATTCCCTAATTATATATTCTCCAAAATAATTCAACATTTTCCATAAATAACCTAAATCATCATATATCCATAATAAATTCATATATTCTTTCAAAACTTAACTCAATCATTATTCCTCAATTAATATCTACCACTTTGACATAAAATCCCTTACTATCCAAAAAAATATCATTTACCTTGATTCTTATAATGTTCCCAAAAAATATTAAACTTATTCCAAAATAATTATAACCACCTAATCACCAAATTTCTTTTTCTAATCCCATGGTTATCTATATGATAAAATATATGTTCCTAAAAATATAATAACACTTTATCCCAATTAACCAAAATTACCTCAACATCAAAAATCATATTAATCCATACAGTTATCTATACTTAAATCATTAATTAAAACCTAATTAATTTCTCTCAAAATATATATAATTGTATTAAACTATTATCACATAAAACCTCAAAATGTATCAATACCATTGAACTTATGATTATAACACCATCATTTTGGGTAGTTGTGTTAATAAAGATCGAGCATGTCCTAAGTGATTTTTTTGAACATTTTGATGCTTGAATCTTGCATATGGAATTTCTGGGAGGTTTTGGAATCTTATAAGTGGGTTTTTGAGGTTTTTGGTTCAAAATAGCCAACACCATGCCCTAGTGCAATCTGTTCTGACTCGGGTGTGCTCCTATGTAAAATAGGAAAGAGAAACATGTTTTTCAAGCTATTTTGGAGGCCTTAATGAGGTAAAAATGACCTGAGTGTGGGAAGAAACCTTGGTGGAATCCTTTTAGGCTATAATATTCAATAACATCATATCAAAGGCTAGGTAATGGTGTAGGGCATGGTGATCATCAGGATAGCTTTAAAATGGTCGAAACGGCTATATTTCTTCTCAGGTTTTAACCAAATAAAAGGGGAAACACATGAGACTTTAATGGAAGTATTTAATGAATTTTAAGTTTGATTCTTACCTATATTATTCAATATATTCTCCTCCACTTGGTGGTTCCTCTAATTTTAAGATGATATTTTAAATGCATGGAAGACTTAGGTTCAAATATTGTGCAACCCTCAGCCAATATTTGTATTCATCCTAGTTTAGATCAATCATTCCTTACATTTGATTGATCTAAGGCCTCAGTTCATCCTCATTTTTTGGTTCTTCTTGTTCTATATGTTTTGGTGGAGATTTCTTCTTTTCTCGGGGATCTTTGGAATTCCCCAGCATCTTGGTGGTGAACCTCTTGGAAAATTCCTCCTAGGGTCTTGGGTGTGATATTATTTTAGGTGACTACCTTCTTGAAAATCACTGACATTGAAATATGTGATCTTAAGGTATAAATTTCAATAAATTATAGTGATGTGTATATGATTTTTCATGAGTCAATTGATTATGCTTAATAACCCATCCTTGATATGTGTTTTCATGTTGGTGAGTGAGTGTCCCTTGAGAACCTTTCTTGATGTGTGATCATATTATCTATGTGTAGCCTCTTGAGAAATTTTTTTGATATTATTTATTTTCCCTTTCTATGATTCATATTTCTTATGGTATCTCATATCCTTTGAAACCTTTCTTTATATATTAGGATGATCAGGTTTCTCAGTTTTAGTTAGACGAACCCTTCGAGGGGGGGTGTGATGACATGATTATGGCTATGGACCATGGATCATTTGATGGTATGGTTCAGATCATAAACATTTATATATATATAGGAGTAGTCCATTCATGGGAACTACGAATCTATTGACTATAGTCTTAGTTGGTATAATTCTATACATTGGTGATGTGCTTTCCAATTACATCAAACATGTCTTGTGGGACTTACCATCATCCGAGGATAATAACCACCATCAAGGTGGGAATGTAGTGTTCTTATTAATGACCATCATTAGGGTGGACATGTAGTGTTTCCTTAAATATATAACTTGGAATAACTGTGTAGGGTTCCAACCTATTCTTATACTTGTGACATAATCTATTATGTGTAGTGAAAAACATTGAAATACTTACTGGAATCATGCCAAAGTTGGTGGGGTTAGGGTTCATGGAAGCTTGCTTAATAAACACTACTCAACAATTGTGTGGATATGTGTTTTCTTAATAATTTACCTTATGTCATGACCTAAAATGTTATATATTCATGTGAACTTATGTTAAGGATTCATTTTCGGTGTCTTACTAGGTTTAATTACCCACACCCTGCATAGGAATCTCAATGTGTGTGTATACTTCATGACTAAAGATATAATGAATGGAAAGTTCTCTATTTTAAGGATCTAAAGAGATGGAAACTTGGATTCATTGGTGATTCCAAGACATAATATAAACTATTTCAGATGTATTTATTTTTATTTTTGTTTCTAGATACTTGGTTTGACCCACCACACTAGGGATCCTTATTTTATTTATTCTGTATAACTTGGGTTACTTTCCTTTAAATTTTTTATAGTATTTATTATTTATTTATATTGTTTTATTGTTTATTATTGATTGTATTTATTTATAATAAGGTTATATTATCCCCAATGATGGATTTCAGGACCTCATTTCTAGTTAGAAACCTCTTGCATACGGGGAGGCATGCATGAGGTCATGTGGCACTCATGCCTAAACATGGTGTTTTGGGATGGGGTATTAGAAAATGGTATTAAATGGGGTTTTCTTTTTCATTTTAATTACATATTTTTTTGGGTGTATGGTAGAAAGGATCTTAGGCTATGTGGGACTCGGTTAGGAGACTTATATGTATATCTGGCTAGCACATGTGTAATGGACCTCTGAGTTACTCTTACTAGGACTACTATTATAGTTGTATTTTTTTGTTTAGTAATGATCCTGAGTGTATTGTTTTGTTACTACTTATGGGATTTTGTTGCATTCATACATCATGATTAGGCATGTAGGATCACATGTCATATATATATTCTTGTTGTGTATTTCATAGTAGTTCTTTATTAAATTCCTTGAATTTTAGTAGTTTTTAGGGATAGGCCTATTTTTCTATGTTGTGTGATATATTTATGTTATCTATTATTTTGATATATCGATTTTGGAATTAATTGATCGAACTTGAACATGATGTTATATATTTTATATATTTGATTGTGAATGAAGTGGAGTTATAGAGCACTTAGCCTCAGTTATAGTTAATTCTAAGAGGGGTATACCTTAGGTTATGGATAGCCTCTTGGGAGAAAACTTATTTGATCCCATAGAATTACTATGATCTATCTTGAATTAATGGATTTAGAAATCATAAACATTCTTTGGGAATTTTAGAAATTCCATCATGGAGAAATTGTATAGGACCACTGGTAGAGGCATCCTAGGATACTCTTGTTATGGAGGGAATGCCTATACCTCCACCAATAAGGTAGGGGGATGTACACCAATCATATTTCGGTATTGGATCTAGTTATTCAAGTTTCATAGCTAGTTTATCTCGCATTTTTTATGATTATTCCCGTTCAAAGTGGAAAATTTCAGAAGACCATGACCAATCATGCTTAGGACTTCTAAATCCATCATCCACTATCCTTTTAGGGTACTAGAGGCCAATACTATATAGAGGACCATATATAAATCATCAAGAGAATTTTTTACCTCATCCAGACTATGGCGGATGGATGAGTGGTACTAATGACCTTTATGTTCTTAACATCTTCTAGGAGATGGTGGACCACCATGAATCAAGTTGGAATATGAGATGGTCTTACTTGGATGACCTTTATGGAACTGTTCCTCAAGTAAAATTTTCCTAACACAATGAATTTGTACCATTCCTAGTGGTCTATAAAGTTATAGTAGGGATATATGTATATCTCTTCGTATTCTGCTTGTTTCACATAGCTGTTATGATTCACCTCTCTTATGTATGGAAATGAGGATCAAAAGGTCCATAAGTTTGAGATATACCTTCATTCTAAGATAAATGGTAGGTTATAAGATTTTATATGGCATCATAACCACGGTTTTTATGAAATTCCCTAACCATTGAGAAGGGTCTAGAAGAGGATAGGGTAGACGTCTTACTTCCAGTTCCTAGAAGACCGGTGAATGATATTTCTATGACTACTATGGGAGCCTTTTTTAGTAGTAAGAAGTGTAAAGCTAATCAGTAGTAGCAGGAAAGTAAGAAAACATGTTAGAAAAGGACTTCCTCAGTGTCCTCTATGGGAGGTGATTCTACCAGGTGCTTTAATTGTGGAAAAAGAGGTAATTTTAACAATTCATGCAGGAAGCCACATGTAGAGTGCCACCAATGTGGAAAGGATATTCATATTTTGAATTTTTGTTCAACGGATTATCAAAAGGGTTTTGGGATATCTTTATAAGCTGGGGTGGAGGACCTTATTAGAGGATACAGACCCCCTATACTTCTATGACTAAGGGGAAAGGGAATGGAGCTAAGGTAGGCTGAGTTTTTGTAGTGGATTAGGATCCAACTAATGGCATTGAGGGACCATTTATGGTTTGAGTTATGGTTTTGATAACCTCTATGAAATCTAACACTTTTTTTGATACTAGTTCTTCTTATTCCTTTATATCTAATCAAGTGGTATCTATCCCAGAATTAATATTTATAATGTATTTATAGATTCTTTCTCTCAACACACCCTTAGGGAATAAAACGTACCCTCTTTATATGTGTCTATAATTTATTTTAGTGATATTTTACTATGATAATTTATGGCATTTCATGATCCTAGATATGACTATATTCAATGTGATCTTTGGTATGGACTATCTTATGAGTTATCATGAACACATCAGCTACTATTGGAGATTCTTATCCTTCACATCACCTGAGGGGGAAAGGTTTTTAATGACTAGTGAGTGGGATTTGGGAGAAAGTAGAGTGGTCTTAGATTTGAGTCAGATTGGATCTCTTACTATGAAATTTATATTCTTGGATATTTTTTTGTAGGATCATATTTATCCCCCCTCATCTTTCCCTCTAATTTTCTATCTTTATTAGGATATGTTTCTAGAAAAATTTCCATATATATATCCTAATATAGAGATTGATTTTTGAAATATAACTCATGCTAAGGGTGTAATATATGTTGATAACTTCTTATCATATGGTTTTGGCTAAGTTGAAGGAGCTAAAAGTTCATCTTGATGAATTGGAACATAAGGTCTTTATCAGACTGAGTATATCTCCCTGGGGTTATCCAATGTTGTTCTCCAAAAAGTTTGATGGTACACTTCAACTCTATTTAGATTATAAAAATTAAAACTAGGTGATACTGGAGAACATGTATCACTTTCCTAGGATTTATGATTTATTCGATCAGTTGTGAAGAGCTCATTGGTTTTCCAAGATTAACCTACTTTCAGTCTATTATCATCTTAGGTTTAAGGAGGAAGACATAATAAAGATAGAGTTTAGGAGTATGTATG
The DNA here is from genome assembly GCA_963277665.1 of Viscum album. NCBI lineage: Eukaryota > Viridiplantae > Streptophyta > Magnoliopsida > Santalales > Viscaceae > Viscum > Viscum album. The sequence goes on from OY728151.1 coordinate 1,426,288,233, forward strand.
GTATATATTAGTTATTATTGATGTAATTTGGTTTTATGAATTCTTCATTGGTGTTCATGGCTCTCATGAACAAGATATTTCATCCATATCTTGACTCATTCGTCTTGGTGTCTATTGATAATATCCTCATATATTAATAGATCTCAGAGTAGTATGCAAGTCTTATCAAGAGAGTCTTGAGTATACTTTGAGAACATCATATTTATTCCAAGATATAAAAGTGTCACCATAAAATCCCATAGGTTCATTTCCTAGGTAGTGTGGTGTTAGAGGCTATAATTTTGGTAGACCTAAAGAAGTTGAAGGTGGTGATGTATTGGACTCACTAACAGAATGTATTTGGGATCAATAGATTACTTAGGTTATTAGGTTACTACTAGAAATTCATATAGGATTTATTATATTTGATATCACCTATGATATCTCTAACCAAGAAAGCAGTGAAGTTCGAGTGGTCAAATTAGTGTGAAGAATCATTTCTTGAGTTAAAGAGAAGGTTGATGATATCTCCAATGCTGAATTTTATAGAACTTGGGATTGTTTATATGTTCTTTTGTGATGCCTATGGAGTGGGTTTGGGTATTTTTCTAATGTATTGGTACTAGGTAGTAGATTTTGGGTCATGTTAGTTGCAACCACATAAACAGAACTACCCAACACATGAATTGGAGTTTTTAACTGAAGTTCATGCTTTGAAGTTTTAGTGACACTATCTATTTGGAGAGAGGTTTATTGTTTACATGAACCATAAGTGTAACATCCTGAGATTTTATGAAATATATTCTTTCTAATTTATTTAAATTATTTGACATCTTGAGTTACACACAATTAACAATTTATATTGTGTTATATGCAACACCAAGTTTATCTTGTTTTGCATATAACATTGAGTTTCTTTGATAACTTGTGTTACATGCAAGGTCAAGTCTTATCGAGCAATAATATACTATTGATATTATTATTTAATATGGAAGTTAACACCTAGATGTTATATTAGATGGTGTGAGTAATACTAACTATATTATGTTTACACAAGTTTATAAAGAGTTTTTATATTCTTCTAATTGATTTTATAGGCATAATAAAATAATAAATCTAGTTATACACTTAAAAAACTATATTTAAAAAAAAGTAGTTTTCCACCCTTTTAATGGTAGGCTTGTTTTAAAACTAAATTTTGAGACTTTTATAAATTTTATTTTAGAAAATAAAATTCTTTTTTGAAATTTTAATATGAAAATTTACTTTGGGTGAATTTTTTGTATTTTTCTGAGAAGTTTCTTTTTTTGATGAATAGTGAAAATGCTACATTTTAATTAAAAATTTATTTTTCATATAATTTATTTATATAGTTAAATAATTTTTTAAATTTTTACTAAATGTATAATTAGTTCAATTATACATCAATAAATGTGATTTAGGTTAATGGATTCAATTTCACATTGAAATTGAATATAAAAACATTTCAAACTTTTAAACTTTTCTTCTTAAAAACTCATTGTCTCATAGAATTTGTGGGATTAATTTTAAATTAGTTTTAGCCGATTCTATGAATTGAATTTGGAAAATGGATATATATATATTTGGAATCAGAATTAAATTTTTTTATAATAATATCAACTTAATTTTTTGACCGAAATGATTAGTGAAAATAGTTAAATTAGTTACAATGATTAAGGTAAGAACAAGCTTACTTAATGATTAAACTTATAATATATGGTGTATAAATGACCCAAAACTTTTCCAACACCAATTTTATGGAAATATGTAGAACCTAACCACATTATTATCTATTTTTATGAGTTATTGGTATACTATTCCATGAAATTGACCTATATAATATGTTAAGTAAGGAAAAAAGGATAAAAAGGAACCTTCCTTGCCTTTAACACTTATAAAGATTTTTAGTAGGGAATAATCTATATATTTTTTGTTATAAATATTATTTTGAAGTAAAAATTAGTTTTTTTATCATAATAATTTATATTTTTTTCTATATGATATAATTACATTAAATTCTTAAGAAACTCCTACGCATGGATTATTTGGTTAATAATTAAGTAAAGTAAATGATATTTTATTAAATGATTTAAAATTACTAAAAATATTAACTTCTTACAAGTGATTTTTAAGTGGTAATAAATATAAAATATGGTCCATTAATGGGACAATTGATATTTTATAATTAACATATTATCCCATAAATAGTAAAAACTTTGTTTGCACATATAGCGTTAAATCGGTGTTTTTTCGTGTTACATGTGTTTCTTTATTACCTTTTCACACACTGAAAAAGTTATAACATCATCTGTGGGCATGTGGACTACCACCTCCTTGAATCAATGTGATTCCTTTTACATCACAATAATTATATATATAAGTATATATTATTAAATAATATTGTATTTAAGATATAATTATCATTTTGGAAGGATACATTTTAATTTCCACCTTTCCATAATGATCATTGAAAAATAGAAACGTTAATCATGTGTACATACGGTCTACCATCTCCATGATTATAACGTTGATTCATTTTCCATAACCATATTTTATGATGAGTTTTAAAAGTATAATTGATGTAAAATATGATAATTATGTCATGATCAATATTATGTAGATTTTTAAATAATGAACTCTTTGACCTTAGTCTACCTACCAAATTCTTTTTTTACACATAAACTGAATATGGTCAAAACACCCAACTTAAACTTAATTGATTAAGTAATTGTATAAAACATTGTAATAAGTGAAATAAAAGTAATAATAAACTTTAAAAAGGTTATAAATAAATGAAATAATTAATATAAGTTTATTATTCAGGAAGAGGGGTTCACCCATGCAGTACCCCATCCCCCTCCTTGGCATCCCATCCCCCTTATCGGTAAGTGGGGTTCATCCATATATCTCTTTAAATGATATGAGGTTCATTGGTTTTATCCTTCCATGGACTAATTAGGAGAGTGGCCCCAACTCCCAACCAATGTGGTGTCATGACTGACACACACCATCCTCCACATTATTATAGAAACATCCATCTCTTTTATAAGGACAAACCATATGAACCATGGCCTTGGTATTATCGATGGTGTGGGATAAGACCCCCATGATTAATTCATAAAATTACATAGAATTTGAGAGAAATTGAGATCCTCCATTGAAAATTGTCTCCTTTTAACTTGTTAAGAACTTCCCTTACTCTCCTTACTTTCGTTATGAGTGTGTAAAAGGCTGAACATGGCTAGGATTTGAGTGAAAAATATAGTTGGGTTCCACATGATAACTTGGGGAAGTAAAAGTCATGTGACAAGTGGTATTAGAGGTTATGTGTCTCATGATATTTTTAGAATGTTTCCAGTTGGGCCTTGGTGTTGGGATTAGAGTCCCAGGGTTTCATGATGGAGGTAACACGACAGAGATGGTCATGCTCATGTGAATATAAGAGGCATAAATTCCACTATAGAGGGTGGATTTCAAGGAGATATGTGGATTAGGACCCAAAAAGATGGTGTACCATGGAGCCAATGGTGAGGAGTCGGCATCCCCTTAGCCATGCATAGAAGCCAGATTGTTGAAAGAATGTCATTTTGTAGACAAAATCTAGGCCACAATCCTGCATGCATGAGGGTTTTCATGGAATGATGGTGGGATAATGTCATGACCCAATCATGGGGGTCTTGTCCCATACCAGAAAGAATATCAAGGTTTCGGTTCATGTGGTTTGTCTTTATATAAGAGATGGAAGTTTCTCTGAATAATGTGGAGGATGGTGTGTGTCATTATTGACACCACACTGTTTGGAGTTGGCGCCACTCTCCTGATGAGTCCATGGTAGGATGAAACCAGTGAACCTCACATAATTTGAAGAGATGGATGGCTAAACCCCTCCCATAGAGAAGGGGGATGGGGTGCCGCACGGGCAATCCATTGTGCTGAGACGCTCAACTCATGACATATGGATACTCCTTTACCACCAAATTTAATTAATTCATCCCACCACTCTTATAATAACTCCCTAGTAGTAAAAGACACCCTAAAATAGGGCTAATGATAACATCAAACAATTGTTTGTGTCCAAATTGAAGCGATGGATGTCCTTTAATGGCTTAATATTTACTTTAATGGATTTGTTAATTTATCACTATGGATGAAATCCTTTTCCCTTTTAACACACATGTTCTATGTGATTACACTCTCAAATAAACCATGTTTTAAATAGAAAACATCTATTTTACATATTTATTTTATCTATGCCTGCTTCTTTAATATTATACTTTGGGATTGTGCATAATAAATACACATTCACAAAATAATAAACCATGCATGTAATAAAATAAATAAATAATGACATGATCATGAGTCGTTAGCTATTGGTTAATCCAACGAGTGAATAATGGATTAATCGAGACCCTAAGGGAATTAATTAAGTACATATCATCAAAATAAAATAATTATTACATTTTAAAACTTAAATAAAATAAATAGATTAAATAAATAATAAACCAAATATGCATGGATCAATCCCAAATCATGATTAGTAATCATGAAATTATATTTCATAAGAAAAATAAAATTTTCTAAAATTTAACTTGAGGATATTTTTAATGATTTAAACTACATTAAAATAACTTTAATTAATTATCAATATATCTCATTCCATTTTAAATAATTTTATTAAATTCTAGATGATTAAATCAAATTTTTGAAAAATAAAGAAAAAATATTCAGATCCATTTAGAACTAAAGAAAATCCATATATATAAATTTAAGGTTTTTGATAGGGTTGATGGGTCAGGAAATTTGGATTTGGACTAACTTGGTCTATCCCAAGTCTAGTTGGGGTGTCCAATTAAAGGGGTATATATATACAACATATATACAAACATATACTATAATATATTATAATATAAAATTTATATAATACATCAGAATATATAATATTACATATATATAATATTATATATATAAGTAAGATGGAGCCCCCCCCCCCAATAATGGGGTGGTCAGACCATCCCCCACCACAGGAAAAAATATATTTTTCAATAAAAAACTTATCCTTCGGTTTATGAGGATAAGCTTACCCCTTTTATTTTTATTAGATTTTGGATTTTCAATTAAGGTTTCACACCAAGTATTATTGCCAACGGAAAACCTAAGATGGATTCGGGTATCTCCGACTGATAGGAAACATTCTCACATAACACTCCATCTAAAAAATCATCACACTAGTAGCCATTAAAGTAGAGAAAAAAATAAACATTTAATTTCCGTCACAAATTATACACAACACATTTTGATATTCGATCGGTCATATCTTGATGATACAAACTCGGATCGACATGTAGTCAGTTTCATTAGGACTGTATCAAAACCCTCTTTATGAATAATACAAAATTTAATGAAAATTTTATATTTTTTAACTGAAATAATTTTATGTTTTCTCTGATACCAATTGAAGTAACTCGAGGCATAATGAAAGTGTTAAAAATATGAAATTTAAAATTTTGGGTATGGATTCATGTTAAAAACACTGAATTCAAAAAACACATTACCCAAATTTTTCAAAGGATCATGTGTAATTAAATTTAAGCATGAATAAAAAAACAAACAAAACTGTAAATGGTGCCTTGTTCGTTTGAAATCACCAAATTTAGTTGCTCACCATCAGTGTTTCGTGGATCAAAGATGCCAAAATAGGAAAACTCTAGATCATCCAGACATAATCCACACCTTTGAGATCATCAATCTTAAATTCCCATATACTATAATGTGCAATATATGAACTTTATGATGTTTCATTGATCATGTGAAGAACACGGACTCAATCCAGAAGTTGGGATCAATATGGCCTTGTTCTTCCTTCACTATCCCACTCTAGAACATGAGAGAGAAGGGGAGAGTACTAAAAATTCGTCCAAATAGTTTATTATGATATTCAAGAGGCTAAAATTATATTTATACTTAGATTATACTTTCCAAAATTTCACTTTGGTCCCTAGAAAGTAATAACCTTCAATTTAGACTTTTTTGAACACTTATAACTTAATTAAACTTTTCATAAATGTAACAGACATTATATCACTCACTTGTAACACTTTAACATGTTACGTGATAAAATAAAAACCATTAACTCAGCCCATAAACTCCCCAAATAATTTAATTAACCTTGAACATGTTATGTTCGTTTAAAAAATTATATTTTATTATATTGTGGATAGCTTGAGAATTAAATTCAATAAACATTATTCTAAAATTTAATAATATAATTAAATTATTTTACTTGTGATATTTCACACTTGGGAGTTCTTTGGTCCCTATACATGGGGCCAACTTCATCCTAAACTTCTATTTATATGAATAGATGGAACTTGTGGATACACTTAGTTTGTGATCCTCTACGTACTTATCTCAATAGAAGTGAAAAAAATTCACAGACCAAGAATGGAGTCTAAAAACTTGTCATGACCACTAAGGAGATAAATAATGTCATAGCTATTACTATCACATATGAATACACCACTACAATAAAAACTGGGTTTAGTGGCGGTTTTGTGGCGGCGGTTCACAAAACCACTACTAAAAATTTTCACCGAAAGGTTTCGCGGTGGTTTTTAATAAACCACCGCGAAACCCATATTTTTTTTTAAAAAACCCGACCCTTACCTACCCCCACCCCAGAGTTTCCCCCAAACCCTCGCGACCCCTTCTTCCCCTATGCCCTCCCTTCTTCCCCTAACCCCCCCCCCCCCAGCCCCGGTGACCCCCAACCGTCCGGCGACCCCCAACCGTCTGGTGACCCCGTCCGGTGACCCGCGACCCCCAACCGTCTGGCGACCCCGCGACCTCCGTCTCCGGAAACCCCTATCTTTTCCAAGTATGTATCCATTTAAGTTTTTGGATAAATCTCTTAGAGTTAGTTTTCCTTTCATTTAAACCTTGTTTATTAAGTCTTTATCTAGTTGGATTAGTTGTTTCATATTAAATAAGTATGAGAGTTTCTTTATAGATGCAAAACAAATTGATGTTATGAATTCCCAATTCATTATGTGAATTTTCCAGGCGAACCCCATGAACCCATTCACGCCATGGATTGGTTTTGATAAATCCGCGAAATAATAATTCACTTCATTAAATATATTCATGACATGAAATTGGTTTAATTCAGTTTTTAAAATGAGGTGATAAATTTTTCAACATATATGGGAATTGAGGAATTCGTGATGTGAATTCCCTATTCACATCATGAATTATATCTTCCAAGAATTTTAATAATCCAACACCTATGTTCTAAAATTTCATATCTCCTTTATGATTCCATCAAACCTTACATGGAAGACATATGAGAATCCTATTTGATCTATAAGAAAGACCATGTTGGATATTGGTGTTCTGATCATAGATTTTTAAGGTAAACCTTCCAGTTCATCTTCCGCTTCTTGATCTATTGTTGATTAAAATTATAGTTCTCATTGAAGGAGATGGGGAATCTAATTGCTACCACAAACATGAGGATTTTTCAAAAACAGTTCTTATTTTGAGTTGGGTGGTCTTGTAAAACTCCCTTTATTATGTTCTAATTATGCTAGTATGTGCAAAATTATGATCGCATTGACATGCCACATGCACATCCTAAATAATTGGAATTATCCCTTCTTTCTAAAATCCTCCTGTTGATCCCTCCCAAGGATCCCTTTTTGCTCTCTTAGCATTATGGTTAGGACTTGCATTAACATTTTTGGTGTTCCAACCCCTCATGATTTTATGATATCCTTTGGAATCTTGGCTTAGTTAAAGATCTTTACATTGCATGTGAAATATGTAAAATGGTTTAAGATTATTTTGGTGATTCATATCTATAAGAGGATTTGAAAATTAGGAATAAATGGTAAATTTAACAAGTGATGGGATGAATTAACTAGTATGTCTTGTAATAATATTTTAGACCTGATTGATATATACTATCAGTGATTCATCCTAATACAAGAGAATCCACCATTTGATATGATATTATTAATTTTCCCCTTAGTGTCACATTCCATGGGAAGACATAAGTGGTTATAGAATGTCTTATCCCGGTTATATGGTTTATTTCATCTTAAAAACATGTTCCATGGGAATATGTATGTAGTTATATCAATTTTAGTACTAGTGAGATGGATACTTTTTCCATTGGGGGTGAAAACCATGGGAATAAGAAAGTATTTCTATAAAGTCTATACCAAGATTGGATACTTGAATCATGATATTGGAAATTCATCCCGATTTAACAGAATCTTCCAGTATTTTGGGGAAATATGTCCTGATGTTGGAGGATACACCTCATGAAAGAGACACCCCACATGGAGTTGATGATGCTTTGGCTAACATAGGGTGTCATCCTAGAGCCTAAGGGTCTGTGGGTTTATTTTATATATATAATTAATTTATTAAATTAACACCCTTGTTTATCGCTTTATTGCATACACTATATGCTCAGACTAGACATGTTCAGACACCATTGGTGGTGGAATACTGAGTTATACTCACCCTATTTTGGCCACTATTTGGTACCTTAGAAGTTTTCATGGATTTAGAACGATATCTTTAGTAAGAACATTTTATTTATTACCATGGGATTCTCAAACATGTTATCAAAGATCTTCATAAGTTCTGAACTAGTGTCACTTACTAAATATTTTAAATTTATTATGATTGAATTAAGTATAATAGTTTGTGTTAAAGTTGTAAATTCATTTCTAAATAATTACTTCAAATTAACTAAGCTTAGGACTTGAAATATACATAAATGTTTGAAGTAAAAATTGTACATGTCCTTTGTATTATATGAAATCCAAATTTTATGGTTTGCATTATTTTTTTTAATATGAGTTGTTTGAAATATTGAAGATAAATTTGTATAGTACTAAACACAAAACATATTTAAGTGAAAATAACATATATCATTCATTAGTTTTTAAAAGAGATTTTAATGAGAACCCCACTATGGAAATCCAAGTGGATGAATTAAAATTTCACAACCTAATGATATAATGAATAATAAAGGTCTCTCCAAATTCAAGGAAATAAGAAACACTATAAAATTCAAAGAGAGAGGTAAATTCAAATAGATAGTGAAAATATTGAAAAACATAAAGAGTGGTGAAACATGACCAATTTTCATGAACTGAACTAGGCTACCCATAATCCGGGTACCCAAGATAGCCTCTGATAAGTCTCAAAGGGTGTCATATAAGGGATAAATATTTCTAGTAATGTTTTTGTACTAATGGTATGAAAATCATGCATCTTTGGTGTGTTCAATTACATAACTTTCAATGGGATGTTGTTTGAGGAAACATAAATGTGTGATCAATAGTGTTATGATAAGTGTGTAACCCGATATTCTTATTGCTTCTCAATGAGGTGTTGACGCTGTCTCCTAGGGACCAGACTTGTTCCGTTTGTCTGGGCATGCTAAGTAAGTGGTAAATGTGATCAATGTATCATATTTATTATATTATGCATACTTTATGATAAATGGGTCATCTTTATTATATTATATTTATGTAATCTTACACTATCGTATATATGAAACTCTTTCTCTATTTAGTAGTAACTATGTGTTTTAATTTTTTTTACTGTGTAGGAAAATTCTGATATACATGGATAAAATCTGGATCACATTACCAAGTAACACACCTCAATATGTTAAGGGTTTGAATGAGTTTTTAGATTTTTCAATTTCCAATCGATCTGTTGAAGGGAGAATAATATGTCCATGCCCAAAATGTAAATTTAGAACATGGTTGAAGAGAGATGAAGTTTATGAACATTTAATACTAAATCAATTCCCTGATCAATATTTGTGTTGGATTTTTCATGGAGAATTGAACAATACAGAAAGATTGAGCACTGATGTTAATCTATAGAATGAGGTCCCAAGTTCGTCGACAATGGAAAATGAAATGAAAAACCTCATAAATGATGCATTCGGCACTGCAAGACACCACTATGAGAATCAAAACATATCAGAACAACCAGAAGAGGGTTCTACAAATTGCAACGTGAAAAGTAATGTTTTTGAAACTGTAACACAAGAAGATCAAGATTGTAACATATCATTAGATCCTCCTCTTGATTCTGTGGAGCCAAATGTAAGAGAAAACTTCAGTGAGGAAAATGTGTTTCATGATTTAGTTGACGATGGAAATCAAGAGTTGTATAGTGGGTGTTTGAAATATTCAAAGCTTTCATTTCTGCTGAAGTTGTACCATATCAAATGTCTATGTGGAATTACAAATAAGTCAATGTCCATGTTATTGTAATTGATTCGTGATGCATTTCCTGAAGAAAAAATCCCAGAATCTTTTTATGATATGAAAAAAGTTGTTAACAGTCGTGGTCTGAATTATACAAAAATACATGTGTGTCCCTATGATTATATTCTTTATTAGGGAGAGGATTCAAGTAGACAGAATTGTAAGAAATGTTCTTCTTCTAGATGGCAGTTAAAAGGTGATGTTGGAAGTCTGACTGAACATAATTTCATTGAGAAGAATAAAAGGAACACACCTGCAAAAGTTTTGAGATACTTTCCTTTGAAGCCTTGATTTCAAAGATTATTCATGTCATAAAAAACCACAGAACACATGAAGTGGCATTCTGTAGATAATTACAATGATGGGTTAATGAGACATCCATGAGATTCCCAATCGTGGATGACATTTGATTCATTACATCCAGATTTCCCAGGTGATCCTAGGAATGTTCGATAGGGATTGGTTGCCGATGGATTCAACCCATTTGGGACTTTGAGTACCAGTTATAGCATTTGGCCAGTTGTTTTGATCCCTTATAATCTGCCTCCGTGGATGTGTATGCAACAAATATCTTTTATAATTTCGATGATTATTCCTAGAAAACAAATTCATGGAAATGATATTGATGTATACCTGCAGCCTTTGATTGAAGAATTGTAGGAGTTATGGAGCAATGGTGTTGATACATTTGAAGTTTCTTCTAAAACAATGTTCAAAATGCATGCTGATTTAATGTGGACCATTAGTGACTTCCCTGGGCTTGGGAATTTATCTGATTGGAAAACTTATACGGGTTTGGCTTGTCCCATTTGTAACTTTGATTTTGAGCCCAAACGGCTACCTTATAGTAGAAAATGGTTCTTCTTGTTCCATTGACGATTTCTTGATGCATCTCATAGATTTCGGCTAAACAAATCAAAATTTAATGGTTCCATTGATCGTAGACCACCTCCAAAGTTGTTAACCGGTTCTGAAATATTGACATAGCTTGAAAATGTTAAAATAGAATTTGGGAAGGTTCATCAATTGAATGATAGCGAAAAACGAGTGTGAAGTGCATCGTCAAGTGAAATCAGAACGCAACAATGGAAGAAAAAAAAGTATATTCTTCAAACTTCCATATTGGGAATTTAATTTGTTGCGCCACAATCTTGATGTGATGCATATTGAGAAGAATGTATGTGATAATTTTATTTTCACATTAATTAATGAGCATGGAAAGTCGAAGGATCATCTCAATTCTCGCAAAGAATTACAAGTAATGAACATAAAACGTGATCTCTGGACAGATGAGAATGAAAAGTATGCTCCGACCATTTTTTCAATGAAAAATAGGGATAAAGATACGTTCCTTAAAATTTTAAAGAATGTGAAGGTATCTGATGGGTATTCGAGTAACATCTTGAGGTGTGTTGACTTGAAGAATCTTAAGTTATATGGATTGAAAAGTCATGATTCACATATTTTGTTACAACAATTATACCATTGGCATTACGTACATTATTACCTGAAAAAGTTACTGCTGTTGTACTCCAATTCTGCACATTTTTCAGGCAATTATGTGAGAAATCTCTACATCTATTTCAGCTTGACAACCTCCAGGAGAGGTTTTTATTGACCCTTTGTGCAATGGAGATGATCTTTCCTCCATCATTTCTTACTATCATGATGCATTTAACTGTGAATTTGGCTGAAGAAACTAAATTAGGAGGCCATGTTCATTATGGATGGATGTATCCAATTGAGAGGTATTTTATTTATATGTTTCCAATTAAGTAAACAATTTTTGGAATTTAAATAAATGCATAATATTATTATTTTATTTCACAGATATCTTGGGAATTTGAAAGCATACGTGAGAAATAAAGCTCAACCAGAAAGCTTTATTGCTGAAGAATATTTGGCCAAGGAGTGTCTCACCTTTTTTTTCAGATATTTGGATGATATTGAGACAAGATTTAATTGATTTGGACGTGTTGAGGACACATAAACTCAATCTCAAATGCATCAGATATCAAAAATATTTCCTACTATTGGCCGATCAGTTGGGAGGACCTCATATGTGACACTGACAGAATTGGAATTATTACAGGCACATAGATGTGTGCTGCTGAATAGTGAAATTTTAGATCCATTTATTAAAGATTTTAGGATACAAACAAAGAGACGAATGAGAGGCCGAACATGAAATGAGAAAGATATAACGAAAGCTGTGAATAAAGAGCTGGTACAATGGTTTGCACGACATGTAAGTTTATAAATATTTCAATAAATATGAATATTAGTTTGACACATACAATTTGTAAATCTATTAAATTATATTTCTTTTTTCAGATCATGAATAATGATACTCGAGCAGACTTGTCAGAAGATTTGAAGTTTCTTGCTAGAGGTCCTATAAAAAAAGTTAGAAAGTTTGACGCTTATAATGTGAATGACTTTAGATTTCGTACAGTCGATCGAGAAGTGGGTTTGAAAACACAGAATAGTAGTATATTTACATTTGCTGAATTGGGATACTATGGAAATCTACATGATATTATTGAATTAAACTACCACGGGCATTTTTCTGTTGTTTTATTCAAATGAAAATGGGTCGATATTATCAGAGGTGTTAAAAGAGATTCCTTGCAATTTACTTCTGTAAACTTCTCTCGCTTGATGGATGTTGGTGATTGTGAACTGCATGATCCATATATCTTAGAATCGCAAGAAAAAATGGTATATTATTTGAATGATGTTTTGGATGAAGGGTGGAGTGTAGTTACTCATGTAATACAAAGATATTTGTATGATATGGGTGATGAAGTGGAATATTTGACCTCTGGAATTGAATTTCATCAACAACAGGAAGCAGAATTATTTGTCCATCGTGATATTGAAAATATTAGTCTAGCAAGGATGAATGAAGTGGATGAAGCAATAGAGTAGGAAACTGACATTATTGAAGGGGAAAATGATTTTATGTACAATTATTTATTCATTCAGCAACCACTTGTTTCATTTCTGTAGTCATTCATTATCATTGTTATATAAATATTTTTTGTTAGTACTGGGCATCTATTATCATTTTTAAATTTTTTTTCTGCATAAATTTTTTGAAATATATATTCTGAACTTAATTTTATTTGACTAAATGAGAGGAATGCCAAGGAAGAAGCGGTACACTATTTCATCTAGTTCTGCGACAGATGACGATCTGCATGTCCCCACGGTATCTGAGGCACCAGTTGCCTACACCCCTGCACCATCTCCCCCTGCACCATCTCTGACACCATATGTGGATGTCTCATTAGAGGATGAGTCATCGACTCCCCCTACAGAAGCCTCAGCAGTGGGGCAGCGACATGCCCCTTCCAGTTCATCACGGACATTCTAGAGGGTCACAGTCATAGGTACAAATTTTAATTAAATAAATTTATTGCATTTTGTTTATACTAATTGTTTTCTAATTGCATATGAAAAAAATGCAACCGTGGAAAAACACATAAAAAGTTCAGATGTTTGGAACATGAATGGCGAGAAGATAGTCGTTCCATTTTATTCTTATGGGGTCCTGAAAGATGACGCCGCGGGGTTACTTGGCCAGATTATAGGTCAGCTAGTAGTGGATCCCATTTCCCAGCCTATTTCATATGATGATTGGAGGCATATGCCTCCAAACTAGAAAAATGAATTTTTTGATTCTCAGATAAAGGTAATTTTATTACTTTATGGTTTAATTGAATGGCATGTTACTAATATGTTCAAAATGAATTTTTGTATACAGATGTTATTCCACTTTACCATTGCTGATGTGATAGCATGGAAGTGTACATTGAAAAATCTTGGTAAAAAATGGAAAGATTTCAAATGGAGGTTTTGGCGTGATGTCAACAATACTTTATTTACCATGCATCAAATGTATGAGAAGCTACCCAGTGGGGTACCGAAAGAGCAGTGGAAAGTTTTTGTTGATAGACATCATGATGAGAAGTGGATGGTATTGAAATATATATTATTATATTGTCCTCATTTTACATTTATACATGTATATGAAGAGGAGAATACATCGAATACAATACTTTTAAATTGAATTTTATTTATTTTAGGAACTCTCAAGATAGAATGCATCAAACCGGGCAAAGCAAGTCATCCCGCACACTGCGGGCTCAAAAAGATTTTCTAGAAGCTGAATGTCATTGGTAATATTTTAATTAGTTTAAATATTTATAAGACAATATTATCTATTTAACATATTTAAGTGTTGATTTATATTTTTTTAATTCAGTCACAGAGTTTAGGGCATGAATCATCCCAAACTGAATTGTGGCTGGATGTTCATAAAAACAGATGGAAGTTTTATTAATGAGTCTGCCAAAGAAGTTGGGGTATGAAGTCAATTTTTTATTATAATAACTTATTATCAGTTTTTAATGTGTTAATATATATTGATATTTAATTTATAGGTAAAATTTAAAGAAATATGGGATTCCAATCCTGGGCAGTCCTACTCAGTCTCCCAGGATGACCCGGTTACTAAAGTCCTTGGGAAAGAGCATCCTGGTAGAGTGCATGGGATGGGTTTGGGACCCGTACCATCTGAGGTCTTTGGTAGGCCACCAGGGATTCCAGCTGCATCTACTCCTGTTTATAGTCATTTCATACCTGAAGATGCTCAGAGGGAGATGTCTTCTCTACGAAACACAGTTCACCAGCAGGGGGATCAGATATCTGCTTTGCAGGAAGAGTTGCTTGAAATACGTCAGCATATGAGCAGATATGCCCCTAGTGGTAGTGCATCGACTAGTGGTGAGCAGGTAAATCACAAAAAATCAAAATCATTTAGTTTGAAAACTTTTATTGGTTTTAAGTTTAATTATAAATATGCAACAATATTTAATTTTCAATATAATGTTCTTACAGGTGGCAGCAGGTAGTGGAGAGGGTGACGATGCATCATCGGACCATGAGTAGTAGTATTGTTGATGTGTTGAACAAATATGAGAACGGTTGGTTTTTATATGTAACATGTATGCCACATAGTTTCCACCAAACATTTCCATGTCCTAACATTTTCTTGATTTCTCATGTTTCCTTCTATGCATTTTTTTCATTTATGATGTTTCATTTTATGTCTTGATTTCTCGAGTGTGGTATACATCATTCCATTTAGTCCTGTTTTTGAATTGGTAGTCGAGATTTTGGATGACTAAAGAGTGATCCTTTTGTTATTTTGTTCTGGTTATATAAATTGGAACCTAGTAGAAAGTATAGAGACCAAACATAAGAGGATGATGGGAATGTGGTTTAGCCTAATCATGTGATACAAATCATATACTCACCAATAAAAGTAGTTGGAAACAAAAATGGTGAACCTAACATGGAACCTTAAACAAAATGCATTTGTCACCCACATGTTTGGCTCCTTTTTCTCTCTCAAAATATGAAATGTGGACAAACATGGATCTGATACAATTGATTATACATGTGTTTATTTATTGATATGCTGATTTCATGAGGATTTCTTGTAAATGTTTCTCATAAGTATTCTGTCACTTTCAACTAGAACCCCCTTTGATCCAAATGACATTTTACTACTTTAAGAACACATATGCTTCGATTGCTGCACAAGTTGGATCCTCATTTAAAACTAGGGCTCTATTATCAACCTTGAACCCTCAACATTGGGTCTCAAATTCACTGGTTTGGGAGTCACGCCTAAATGGTACCTTTCCATCTTTAGAGGAATCTAAAAAATCCATTCATCTCAAAAATCCCTACTAGATGTCTACTCAACAATGACTAGTGGAACATAATTTATTGTAAATAGTTTCCATATCAAACCATTTCATGGTCATATACATGGAAGTAAATAACATGTTCCTCCCTTATCTAGGAAGGTTGATCAATAGGTCACTGATGGACTCATCTAGATATCATGAGGGACCCTCCAAAGGGATCCTTCTAGCATTCACCATCACCAATGCTACAAAGCAATAAAACCTCTATATGATGTGTGTGTTTACCTCAGGAGTCTGACCTAAGTCTCCCAAACCTAGGTATTCAGGAAAACCCACTGAGGGTAGTGAACAATCAACCAAGAACATGGCCCTACATCTATACCCTCCAAAGAATCCCACTAACTAAATATGGTGGCAAACTATGAGCAAGAGGACACATTTTCCCACATTTACTAATCTTGTCGGTATAATCTGGTATTATTCAAAGAAATCACCAAGAATATTTTGGTAAAAAATATAGGGAATACCCATATCCTTTCCCACTGACTTGATTAAAATCGGTATATACCTATATGAAATGGAGGAAAATATCAGGCCCATGCACATTATCCAACAACAGAATAAGAAAATATGCATGTTATGGTCACTGAAGTCACCTAGAATATTCTAAAAATGGTTCAAGGGAAGACACACAACTATTATACCATAATTTGGGTGACTCATTAACACAATATGAGGAGATTTAAAGAAGATACACATCTTTTCTCCCAATGTACGATGTATCTAGTTGAATGCAGAGGTTATAGGAGTTTGGGTCATATCTTGCACATATTCAAAACTTTTCCACCAGTTCCTCCTAGGGGGATAAGATCTTTACATATTCCACATTATTATGTGGGTACTCTTAATTTTTAGTAGGGATGTATCTATAATACCATATACTACTGAGGCCAAGGTGGTAGTCGACATAGTTGATACTAGACTCAGGAATTAATGTGCATGAAATGTGATCCCACTCAGAATAGTCAGGTTGTAGCATAGAGTCATGGTATGGGAAAACTAAATGATGTTCAACATATGATAGGGAGCATAATTCAAATTTATCTATTGTTTGAGGTACTAATCTAGTAACCTCTACTATAGATTCTACATTATTTGACACAAGTGCATCATACAATGTTATATTTGATACATTTCTAGAGATTTTGGTCCTTGATATAGTGTATTTATGTGTCATTAAGAATCTGTAAACCTCATTGGTTATTCGATCAATGATTGTTCACTGATGGAATTATTTTCCCCATAAGATAGGAAAATGTTTTTTTATATAGAATTAATTCTTTCCCGTCATGTAACTATATGATGTAATTATTGGAATGGATTTCATGCTTCCCTGTAGATCCATTATTGATTATTATCACTATAGAATTATGGTCGATTGTTTGTATGATGTCTCCTGTTTCATCATGTTGGGGATACCAAGTTAGAAATAACATTTTATTTGTTTGTATGATGTATCCTATTCCATTTTCTGGTTTGATTTTTTTTTCAGGGCAGTGGGGAATTAGAAGCAAAACTGTAAAAAATTTTCTGGTCAGCATTTCATAGCGGTTTTAACCACCGCTAATGCTTTACTGGTCAGCATTCCGCAGTAGTTTTAACCACCGCTAATGCTTTACTGGTAAAACATTAGCATCGGTTAAAACCGCTGCGAAATGGAATTGGTTTATATTTAGCGGCGGTTTTCACCACCACGACATAGGCGCATCAAACGCCTGAATATCACGGTGGTTAAAACCGCCGCAAATAAAAAAATATCCAACACCCGTCAAACTGCCGCTAAAGTCACGAAAACCTCCGTGAAATGGGGCATCTACGACGCTTCCCTTAAACTGCCGCGAAATGGAAAAAACTATAGCTAATAGATTGTGGACACCCAGTTTAGTGGCGGTTTCTGTAAACCACCGCCAAACCATATAGTGGTGGTTTAAACCGCCACCATATGAAAAAAAATTCTGGTAATAGCCGGTTTTGTTGTAGTTCATTCTGGTTAATATAATCTCTTTGTCTCATGATATCTCATAAATCAATATGCACACTTGGGTCTTAATCCTTTTTATTCTTTATATATTTTGTGGATTTACTGGATGGACTTATCTTCTTGTATCATGGACATGGATTTAATGAAGGCACTACTATCCTGTCCAACCTGGGCCCACAAGATATCTCTTCCTTAACTCAAAAGTGAAAAATTATATCTTGATCATTCAACCAATATCATACCTTCAATGATGCACCCAATACAAATTACCCCACTATGACTTTAATGTCATGGATTTTTCCTTGCATCAAAGTATGCGATCAAATAGTACACATTGATAACAATCTCAAATCAGGAGACCAATACATGTGTTCATATATAGGAACAACCAATGACACCTGAAACATGTGGAATTCATATTGGTGGTTTAGTCCTCATGATATCATCTACTCATGATCACCAAGTGAGAAATTCATGAGAAGAATTTCCAATGCTTATGATCCCACATCACCTGATACTAAAATATCATTGGTGTATCATAAAAATGATGTATCTAGACTGTAGGACATATGTTAAATATTATTTTCATAGTATCTCTAGGTTCTCATTATAACTAGAAACTACTATAACCTTTTTATATGACATCTAATCTAAGGAAATTACTATGTAAATAGTGGATAAAGAAGTATCAAAACAACTATGGTAATAAGAAACATGTATATATATCAAACAGTATACATTTAATGGTAATTAAAGTATATAAATTATTTGGATCTAGGTCACCCACTCACAACATCATGGGCATGAGTTAGGGCCTCACGGTGAAGGGTAGTGGTCGAATATACTTGGATAAGCCTGTGCATATTTTCTAGGATATGCTTAACAAGATAATGGATTCTGATTGAGGTGGGTGGTCCCTTGTACATCCTTGATTATAATTTCATTTATTTATTTATGTTTATCATGTTATATTTGGTCTCACCATTGAGGGAGATTATCTTTTTGAAATAAAATATTTTATTTAAAATGAAGTGCCTGGATATACTAAATAGGGTGTTAAGTCCATGAGAGTCCTTGGGTACTGGATTGATTTCCTCGAATACTGATGGTTGAGGCCTAGGTTATTTTTATATATCTTGAGACACTTATACCCTAAGGGGTTTTATTTAAATTAAATTAATGAGATGTAGTGACTATAAGGACCCAACCTTAAACAATAAATATTCTAGTGTATTTAGACAAGAATTCACTTTTTTCATTCCCAATGATCTTTTAGGTTTATATTTCTATAGAATCAGGTCACCCCCTTACATAAATAAATATTACATCATAAAGTGTACACTTTGACTTAGTATCCATTTTTCCCATAAAATAAAACTTTTAAGATATATAAATTTTTCTTTCCATGAAATATCTTCACAATTTTTATCTTAACCTCATCCTTTTCCCTACTCATCCTTAAAACCTTGCGAAAAATATTTTAAAATTTTTTATGGTCACAAAAATCTTAGTTAGGGACATATAAAAAGGAAGAAATAAACTTATTGCTTCCTAAATACTTACACAAGATTTTTATTTTTCAGAATTAAAATTTGGGATTAAAATAAAAAATTTATTACACAAGAAATCTACTTTTCTTCCCAAATATTTTCATAAATCATTTCATAAAAAATATTAATGGAAAAAATAAAACTTTTAAATATTACTTTGTATTCATGAAAAAATTATGAAAACTTATTCAAAAAAATTATACATTTCAACCTTACAAAGTAGTATATAATTTCATTTAAACATTATCTCATGATTAATCACATTAATGCATAACATAAGGAACATGGTTTCATAATATCATATAAACATAGTAAATGTGGAATCAATATATAACATGACATAAACATGAGTCAATTATAACTTCCCAGACAATATCACATGGTAAAAAAAGTCCCATAATAGATTAGGTTTACTCCCTAATCCCGTACAAAATGTTTCATGAGAAAAAAATACCCAATGCATTGGAGCACTATCTAGGTTCACCAATCATAACATGAACATGCTTATGTGTTCCACAAAATTAAATCAATCTTAAGGCATAAACATAAAAATTTCCCTTGGAAATAAATGGGTTTTATTTGAGTAAATAACTTATTATATGTATTACCCCATCAAAGGAAGGGAGAAAAGGCTATATATTTATGTGATGGGGATATACAAAGAATTTAGAATAATTCCATAATATTAAATAATATAGAGAGATTTAGTTAGATAGTAAATAGTCATAACTTGAAAAAAAAGTGGTTTAGAGATATCCCTTACACCCATAGGAAAAATACTTCTAGATATCAAAATATCCATTCCATTTAAAACCCTTTTAAAAATACTTAGAACAAAGTGAAAGAGTGTTTTTCTTTGAAGAAAATAAATAATATTATAAATAAATCCAAATATCAAATAATGGTTGTGGTGTTTGAAAAATCCATTGACGATGTATGTATAAAAATAAAACATTCCTTTTGTCTTTTGTAAAGAAATTAAAAATATTCTATATAAAATATGTAAAATGATTAATTTTGAAAACCATTGAAAGAAAGTAAAAAAATTCCTAAATTTTATTTTATAATTCATTTATGTCCATATAAATAAATTTTAAAAATAATTTTTAAAAAATGGACATGGAAGAGAAATATTTAAAAAATAAATCTTTAAAACTTTAAAATGAGGTTTTTAAATTAAAGTGTCCATTATAAAAACATTAAAAAGATTAATTTTAAAAAACATTGTAAAGAAATTAAAATATGGTAAAAATTTACCTTTATCACCCATTTAAACATAAATAATAATTTTCTCGAGAAATTTTGAAGGACATGGACATGGAAGAAAAGGAATTAGAAGAGAAGCTTTAATAGAGGATTTTTAAAATTCTATTTCCTTAAGTCTGAATCAACATGTACATTCATTATATTTATGAATAATAAAATTATGTTAATTATATAATTTCTTAGGAACATTTTTTAAGTTTATTATTCCTTTTATTTCTATGTTATAATTAATTACTTAATCAATTAAATTCACATCATAAGTTTTAAATATATTCGGCTCATATAACCAAAATGAATTTGGTAGGTTGCCTATGGTCAAATTGGTAATTATTTAAAAATATAAAAATTAATAATAAGGAAATAATTATCATTTTAATACATCAATTATACTTTTAAAACCAATCATGAAATATGGTTATTAAAAATGGACTATGTTATAAGCATGGAGATGATAGGTTGAACGTACGCATGAGTAACGTTTCAATTTTTCAATGATCATTATGGAAATAAGGAAAGTATTATTTTATCTTTATACAATGATAATAACATAATAAATACCATATTATTTATTTAAATATATTTATATATTTCATCCATGTGATTTAATTATAAAGAATGAATCGCATCGCTTTGTGGGGTGGTAATCCACACCTACGCATGAATGATGTTATCATTTTTCAGTGAATGAAAATGTAAGGAAATAAATGATACATTATCTTTTCATAATCATAAATGTGTCATGAATATAATATATATATATATATATATTAAAAAATTATTATAAACAGTCTTAACATGAGGTTATGGAAAATGAATTACAACTGTTCGTGAGGTGGTAGTCTGTCGTACACACAAATGATGGTTTAGTTTCCCATTTGATGGAAGAGGAGACAGATATAGTTTATTTAATTTACATAATAACATATAAATATATGTAATATAATGGTGTTATTATTTAATCATGATTTAAGAATATTTTAAGGTGGTATAATAAGAAATAAAATTAAAACACTTGATTAAGAACTATACTTATTCTTCCGACAACCACTTAAGGTTTACACCAAAAGCATTTCTAGGTTGGTTTTATGATAAAAAATGGCCTATAGGACATGATGAGGGATGTTAGGAACTTAATTTCTTAGGTATTTTATGAACCAAATGGTTCATGAAGTTTTAAGAATATAGGAGAAGATGTTCCCTTTTATAATATAGGGGAGGAGAACTCTTGGAATTTCTTGAAGTATTAAATTAATATAAATTAATTTTCATATCCAAATGTATACATATTGATAATATTATAATATAATATAATTATGAGTCAAAATAATCTCATACAATAAAAATTGGATAATTTTAGGAGATATTTTCACCCTTATCTTTTTATTTTAACCCATGTTACCCCTTTTTTACAATTACCACACTAACAAAGTTTTTACTCCTTAGGGGTCAATATAGCTTATATAAAAGGAAAATTTGTACATAAATGGAACATAGATGATATTTTTAAACAAATACCAATAACTTGGTATAATATATGATTTTTAGGAATTTTTAATCATTCAATAAAACATTATTTATTATAAAATATCATTAATATCAATTTTGACACTATTTATTTAATTTGACGTTAAAAACATCAAGAAAAATATGTAATTATAATATATACCTTTAAATATTACATAAAATGTTATATTTATTTTTAAAAAAATGGAACACAAAATTTCATTAAAATTATATTACTTTTAATATTTTTAAAATCATTTATTTTATTTTCCTTTTAATTAAATAATTTATGCATCAGCATTACAGAAGAATTTAAGGTAATTATTTCATTACTAAAAATTATAAATGAATTAAAAAGATAAAAAAATAATTTAAATTTAAAATTAATATTTAGAACCGAACATGGGTTATTTTTATCTCTATCAAAATATATTATAGTTATTAAAAGAAAGAAAATGACTTTTTTTCTTTTCCTTACATAAAGTATTATAAAGCTTACAATCATGGACTTATAGAAAAAAAAGGTTATATATTTTAATTTTGAAAAATTGTAGATTAAATATACTCATACAATAAAAATAAAGTAAGTTTTTTGGTTTCTTTTTAGTCCTTATCAATTTATTTTTACCCTTAATTAACCCATTTTACATTTACTGTGGTAATAAATATTTACTACAATTACTATTCATAGTGACCAAAAATAAAGGAGGCCTATTTATAAAATTTTAACCTCATAATTTAAAATATATATAATACATTTTAAAATATTAAAAACATAAAATTGGTATAATTTAATTTAATATTAAATCAGAAAAATGCGATGAAAAACGGTTTTTCAGATAAATGGATTTTGCACGCAATAGTTGATATTATATTAACTCTATGATTATAAATCATCATTATATGGATTTAAATTAATATAAATAGATATATAATATATAAATTTAATTTAAATATTTCATTATTAGGGTGATTTAATTAATTAAAATGGATAAAATTTATGCAAATAAAAATAGTTTTCAGAAAAGTGTGTTTTTAAGCATAAAAATAAACGTATACCAAAATAATGAAAATTTTTGATTAAAATGAAATTTATTATATTATTATAAATTAAATGGTTCATATTTCACTTTAAGTCCAAATACAAAATATAATAGGACTTTTAAATTACTTGATTTAATGGAAAGAAATGATAGTATTTGAAAAATCAGTAATTTTCACTATTCATTGAAAAATAAATCATTTCAAAAAATATACAAAAATTTCACCGTAATTTAATTCTTATACAATTATTTAAAAAAAATAATTTTATAAAATAACATTTATAAAATTTCCAAAAATTATTTTAATATTTGTTCATAAAAAGAAATAAAAAACATTTTTTAAGAAAACATATTTTTTAAAAATGAGTGATTATTTAATAAGAATTTATCAATACATTTATATTGAGAAGCACCTTTATAAATAATCCATAAATCATTTAATCTTATTCATAATTTCTAATTTAATTTCTATATTATAGTGGTCATATTTAAATAATAATATTTCATAGTTCATTTAGACTTCATGTTGCATGTCATATATGCCATCGAACATAGTTTTCTTTTTAAAATATTATAGTGTTGTTATAGACCAAGTATAGGATCCCTTTGGGGACTCCTTATATAGAAGATTTATGAGTTGATATGGATGGTCATGTGGACCCTTGAGATACCTTAGATCCTTCGGGCTAGTGAGATGAGTGTGGGGAAAGTGTCCCCCACCCCCACTGAGACATGATTACCTAAGTGGGTGGACCCAAGGAGACTTATGGATAAGTTGGGTGTTCAGAACAACCTAGATTAACTTGGAAAGGGTATGGAATTGAGGCCAACTCCTCTATGAGATTTTCCTTGGAGGCCAACGCAGCCTCAATGAGACCATAATAGTACTCAGGGATGTTATACCCTTTGAGTGATGGGTGTTGACCTGAGGGGTTTTTTTGAGATAAGAGGACCTGTGAAGGGTTTCCTAGCTATGATTATGATTAGGGGACCTCAATGGGTACCCCAATGATATGTTGAACCGAATTAGTGAATGTATATGGGAATTGGGTTATGTTGATTGTGGGTGAACCTTAGAATCCAAATCAAAAATTTGAGCCTATTATAATTATGTTGATTATGGGTCGTGAACTTTATAAGTCATGCATGTTTAAGAAATATGGGATCATGTGGATGTATAGCCCTTGTGAGATGTTACGGGAGGAATTACTACCCTATGAGATGTATTTACATTCATGGTATTCCTTAGACGATCTCCTTAGATTCATCATTTGTTCCTAATGACTATGGAACACCCAATATTACCTATTGAGGTTTTTATATGATTCCTGATGGTAGTGGAATGCTTAAGATTACCTAATAGGGTTTGTTAGTTGCATATGATGACTATAGAATGCTCAGGATTACCACTTGGGGTTTAACTTGGATCCTAATGATTATGGGATGCTTAGGATTACCTCCTGAGGTTATATGGTTGTGCCTAATGATTATGGAACACTTTGGATTACCTCCTAGGTTTTGTGGATGTTTCTGATGGCTATGGAACTCCCGTGATGTCACCTAGGGGTCATCTATGGTCTGGATACTATGTATTTCATAGGGTCATCCCCCTAAGGATCGGTGATGATTCCTGATGAATATTGATAGCATAGGATTACCTCCTAAGGATCATCATTATGCCCAATACTACTAGATTTACTAGGAATTATTCCTATGGATTATCCATGGGCATGATATTGGTTGGCACACTTTTGGGACATGGTAGAATGCATTCTGGAACTAGCTAAAGTAATTTTGGGTTGATCAAGGTTCTATGGTATAACTTGAGGATTAATGGAGGTTATTTATTTATTTCTTATGAATTTTATTTATTTATTTTTATGAGCATATCACATGTATACACACTTCATTTTTTGGTTATGTATGGGAACACATTGGTGATTCCCTACTAAGTTGTACTCACACCCTTCTCAGGAATCCATGGCACTTGGGTACCTTAAAAAACTTCACTAGTTGTAGGTTCATTCTAGGTAGAGGCCTTGTATTGAATTTTTAAAATGGATATCTTGGATAGGATTGGAGATTTTGATGAGGTGAGGCTTAGAGATATAGTAGATCCTATTTCACTTTTATTTTATTCCTTTATTCATTTTGTATATGTGTTCATCCTAATGGGTGGCTAGTGAGTCATTATGATAGTGAGTCGGGTTGGAGTATTACAAATTGGTATTATAGATTTTATATAAATTATATCATGGATGTATTAGAGCTTTTATTTTATCTTACTATTTTTAGAGATGGTAGACAGGTGATATAGGAATTTGTCAGAGCTTGTGGTGGATATCGGATAGTTTCATCGTGAACACCCTTCCCTATGGGAAGTCCACATTACCTGGGAATTGGGATTTTTATTCTTGGATTTCAATTTTATATTTTTATGATTTTCACCTAGCATGATTCACATGGGTTTTTGAGATTTATGATTTGTGAGTTACTGGATTTTTTTTTTGGGATCTTTCCCTGATGGTAAGAGATCATCTGCATTCATCATGTTTCCATGTAGGATTCACATGAAATTCATGTGCTTGTGTGATTTTTATCACTGGTGATATTGGGTTCAGTTTTAAAGTGTTAGTAATAACTTATATGTTGTTTTACCATATAACTTGGAATACAATTTTATTCAACTAATAACTATATATTTTTATTTTGATGATAGGTCAAGTGTATTTACAAAAAGATGCTCAGTGAAAATGACTATGAAGTCCCTCATTTTACAGGATGAGGAGAACCTAGAAGGTCGGTATAGGAAATTGATTCCTTGAGTATGGACCCCTAGTGGGTAAATTTAATTTGGATACTAGTTATGAAAATAAAGTGGGATCATTTATTTAAAGTGATAATAACAACTTATATAGTGTTTTTTCATATAACTTAGAATAGAATTATAAATAACTAACCCATGTGACTATGGTTTCTTAACATGGATCATGAGATGGAGGGTTCATTGGATATATGTACCTATATGAGAATATGATCCTTGAGGGGGTGGATCCCATATGAAATGGCCTAGTGAGGATCGGCCTAAGATTTTGATTCTCAAGGGGGTGGTCCCATATGCATATTTCCATTGAGAATCACTACCCTAGTATAGTTGAGAATTTAGCAAGTGATGTCATGTGTATAGGTTTGGATGAGATTATAGATTCTTTATGGGGTAGTCTCGTATGTGGATTCTTAGTGAGAATTAGTTCCCTAGTAGGCCAATGACTTGTCATGTGATGTCTGATAAATAAATGATTCCCTAGAGTTGGCAGTTTGACACATGAGTTTCCTTGGGATATTTGAGGTGGAAACGAATAGGTGTTACATGTGGGATATGTTTTATATGTGTTTTGACCTATGGGTTAGGTGTGTGAGCCTAGAGTTTTGAGATGCAACTCAAGTTAGATGAGTCAAGTGATATGGATGAGATGAGTTGTGTTATATGGAGGGTAACCCATGAGAGGGGTTAGCTTAATCATGTGATTGACTTGGATATGGGAAGCCTAGATAAATGCTTTGGGTTTAGGTTGATTCATGATACGTGATACTGAATATGGGATATAATCATGGTGATGCCTTATGTATTGTGAACATGGAAGGCAGGGGTAGGTTCCTTGACTTGAGTTTAGTTAATGGAAGGTGCTACTAAGGATTTGGTATGGGAATGATTATGCCTTGGTATTTCATGAGGAAAGCACCTTGATTTCTAGATATTTGGTATCAAGGTTAAATTTTGAGGGAGGTACTAGTAGAGTTTCTAATCATTCTATTTCTTTATGAATTTTTAGGAGCATGGATAGGGCATGGTAGATACTTAGGGTTTTGAAACGATGTCAATTGGTAGGGAATTGTGTGATATAACCTGGAAGGGTTAGATGCCCAAATTTCAATATGAGCATTAAGGGTGCTTTTGTAAAGCTAATAATAGAATGATTATAGAGAACGGTCAGTGATTTATGTGTGTGAACATAGTTATGATCAGATACGACTCATGGGAACATGAGTTAGGTCATGAAACTAGGTGGTATGGGAGATTACTCATGTTATGTTTGGATGAGATTAAGGTAGTGCATGTTGGATACATGTGGTGTTTTTAATTATGAATCAATGAGAAACCATGATGATTTGATGACTAGTGTATTTTTTAATACAAACTGGAATAGTTTCCCCAAGATCTGATGAGAATTAAATATGTCCTTATTGTTGGAGTTGGTGTCATAGGACAAACTATTTGTACTTTTATTACAATTATATTCTATGTATTGAATATTAATTAAACATATTATTACATATTGTACATTTTTCTTCGTGAATTTAATGTAATAATGTCCCAGAGTATTTTTCACATTTATAAGGCCATAGCAGTTTCCAACTATGATGAGAACCTTGAAGTTCTATGACAATATTCATAATATAGTTCTATCATTGGATAATGTACTATTATGGGACACATAGTATATTGACCATCAGGTGTAAGTACTCATAATAGGATGAGGCTTCTTCTCATGAAGCTCACACCTGGTAATATCCAAGACTAGAGATTATGATAACAACCCACCCAGTAGGAATTCTACATGTTTTAGTGTCATCTAATATTCCTATATGTGAGTGTGTGTAATGGTCCTTAGACTTTAATAATATCATTGATTCATATCATAACTCATGCACATAGATTTACTAACCAAAATTGTTATGCAATATATTGGTGGAAAGTAGGGTATGTTGGGTTCATTACAATTGACATGTCATTAATGGATAAGTTGGGGAAGGATTCATCCCTTCCATATTTATGTAATCTAATATCTTGGCCCTTTTATTGGAATATAATTGTCACCCTAAATTTCATGTCCATGGCATAATATCATGTTTATTTTATATAGTCAAAGAAAGATGTATCAATCATTTAGGTTGATGACATAGATGTGAAACTTTCTTGGTGAAATATTGTGAAAAGGGTATTATATTACATAGTGAGTGTTTTTATGTGGTTGTTGACATTACTATATTAAGTTCTTTCTCTTGGGTGTCTTGACCCATTACTAGACAGTAATCTTGAACTTTAGGTAATCCTGCCTAATTCCAGTGATAAAGAATCATAGAGGGTCACACACTAAGTGTTTCCATTGATATCGATTAAGTTCTATTTGAATTTAATTAATGAAATAAATATTATTCTCAAGACCGGGGAATAATTTTTTTCAAGTTATGTTTATCACATAAATTTAATAAATATTTATTCACCAACATATGAATAAAAATATATTTATTTATTTTATTTAATATTTAATAAATATTTAATCTTTGGTATGTGAATGAAATATTTATTTATAAATAAAATATTTTTTTGGGTATTTAATAAATATCAAGGATTTCGAATAGACCAAGACCACATCTAGGGATAAATAATAATTTACAAGCCAGTAAATATTATTTATCAATTTGAGTAAGTTGATATACACCAAAAAATAATATTATTATTAATATTATATGGAATGGGGTTTAATTAAAGGATATAATATTATATAATGGATAACATTCAATTAAATTATTATTTTAACCCAAACCCTAACTCTATAAATAGGTGGTTATGTCTATTGTGTAGGGTATCCAAAATATCGATCAGTGTACAATTGAAATGGTGAGAATTTTTTCACAAAACCAATTCTATCTTGAATCCTCCTTCTCTCTCCCTCTCAAGAAAAATAAATGCAATAGATATTTCTTCAAGACTGAAGAACAAGTGATTAAGAATTAACAATGAAAGATGTTTGATTTGTTTCACTAGCACCTGAAGATTGAGTGGAATTTCTTAGAGATCATAGGAGCATGTGTGGATCATATCTATAGAGGGATTTTATCCTTGGATCCTCACAGTGCAATTAATGAAATCCAAAAGGGTCTTTTCAGACAATCAATGTTAATCAATGAATAAAGTTCATAATCCCAAGTATTCATTTCTTTATATATTAAATAAATAAATTATAAATTTTATGTGCAAGATACTCAATAATGGTTTTAGGAAATGATAATTAAAAGAAATTTTAATGTATCACCCACCACGGCATGCTTCAACTGTTCCCATAACTAATAAGTGGTGTCAAAGGTTCCATGTTTAAATATATAATTATTTACTTAATTTTTGATCTTTGTGCAATTATGGTTAGTTTTTTATTTCATGTTATTAGTTCTTTAATACGATTTGAATTAAAATTTTTTGTTATATTAATCATGTTCATTCAGTGTTTCATTTTTTTAAAGGTCTAAGAATAGATAAAGAACGAGCGGAGATTCCATCGGGATACTGCCAATTTTTGGTTTGTAAGAAAGGGTTACATGATGTGTAATTGGAATTACAAGTCATGTACTCTAGTGCACTACATTTGGATGCATTGAGGGATACATAGATAACCATGTAATAATTAAACATGGGGTACAACTTGTGTTGACTAGCTAACTCGGAACACAGTTGTAGGGTTACACCATGTGTATTAGTGTACACAGAGTGTAGTCTACATGGGTTAGAGGTATAAATAGCACAATTCTTTTGGTCATGATACTTAGTAAAACCCACATGAGAATGAAAATATATAGAATTTATTATATAAAATACTTGTATGTGTTGTGAACGGTGTGTAGTTCATAAAATCCCACATCCAAAGAACATGCTGATCCACTTGGTGAGAAAATGAATACATGGATTAAAGAGATACACTGCATGTATCTAGCTTGTACACACCATGTAGTCCACTGAGACACATGCTGAAAACTCAATCATGCATCTTAGTAACATAAAGATTCGATACATGGAATGTAGTTCGAATGTACACACTGTGTAGTTCAGCCAAGGTACACTCCATAGACCTTGGTGTGTTACCCGAATACACAGAAGCTGAGATACACAGTGTGTAGCTGCATGTACACATTATGTAGTCTCCTATCATGAATAGGTCATTTAATTATTTATTTATTTTTATCTATGAAATTATTTATTTTATGGATGTAAGGTCGTGATCACATAAATAAATGAATTAATGTGAAAAGTCATAAATTTGATAAATGGATTATGCATAAATGTTTTATCCAACATGGTTAATTAATTAAGTAACATCCACTTAATATTAACATGACATGTAAAGGATAAAACATGATAAAATGTATTCATAATAATATATAATTCATCAATTAAATATTAAGTGAGACTTAGCCTTCCATTACTTGATTAGGAATAAAAATCAATAGAATTAAGTGTTTGACAAACCCTTGTTGGGACACTTACTTTTATAAGGGGAGTTTATATAAAGGTTTTGGAAAGGATTAACCATTTTAAATCAAAAGGAGTATCCCATTTTAGACTTGGTGTAATTTGGAGGATATTTTTGAGGAAATCCAAGTTAGGATTTAAAGATAGGGGAGTCCACCCAATGGATCAAGGATCTGCAAACCTATAGTTCTAAAATACATTCCTACCTAAACATCTTCAAATAGATTTAATAACCATTTTTGGGGTTGTAAAAAGGGGAATATTGATACTTTCCACTAGAATATCCTAGAACCTGACATTCCAATTTCAATGGTGAGGGCTATTGGGACTTGATAAAAATATTGGGTGATTTAATAATTAGTAAAATCAATTAATTTATTATTTCTAACGTAATTTTTTAATAAATAAAAGTATTAATAATCTTACCTTTTAATTTTTGAGTAAAATGGAAATCCCATCATCCACATCATCTATATGATCAATATTGGATAAAGACAACCTCCTAACTGGAAGTAACTTCTAGGAATAGTATAGATTCATGCAGGTTGTTTTTTTCCATGAACAGAAATCATATGTGTTAGAATACTCATTTCCTAATCCACCTTCTAAGGATATGAGTGATGAAAAGTTCCTAGTCTATGAGAAACATATGAACAATGCAGTCAATATTCAATGTTTTATGATTTATCCTATGTCTAGTAAACTCATGAAGTATCATGAAAACATATATGTGTATATAATTCTTGAGAACCTCTATGGTCTTTACCAGGAGAGAGATATATAGGAATGGTTTGAGATTTATAAGGCACTATTTCATAGAATTCTTGGAAAGGGTTCCCTAGTTGGGCCTCACATGGTCAATCTCATTTGAAACATTGAGCACCTAGAGATTATAGGGTTTAAACTCCCCTGAAGAATTGAGCACCAACCACATTCTAGCATCACTCCCTTAGAGCTCCTCCAATTTTTTTGTGAATTTTAATATGAACAACATTGAGAAGTCTCTGCAAGATCTTCTCACTCTTATTTACCAAGTAGATAAGTATATAAAGTGGGAAAATCCTTTTATCCTTATGGTGAACTAACAGAAATGTAAAATGGAGAGATTTAATCCCAAAGCTTCTTCATTCCTTTTTAAGAAGAGGAAGATTAAGGGGAAAGAAAGGGAATAGTATGTTATATGTTTTGCATGTGGAAATAAGGTACACTAGAATAAAAACTACACCTATCCAAAGAATAAAGGAGAATATCAAGGTGTATTTGTTATTGAGTTCAACTTATCTATTTCTACAAGTTTGGTATTAGATATAGCTTATGGTTCTCACATATGTATTCAAATATAGGAACAAAGTATATTCAAAAATATTGGTTAAGGGGAGGTAGATCTAAGAGCATCCAATTGAGCTAAATGTGCTGATGTAGCTATCGAGGAATACCACCACACATTTCTGACTGGAATGATCTTGGTTTTAAAAGGTTTTTATTATGTTCCACCTGTTACCAAAAATATCATTTATGTATCTATAATTGATATGAATGGATTTATTTTCAAATTTGAAAATAAATGTTTCTTCTTTTATAAATATAGCATTTTTATAGTAAGACACATTTAAATAATAATATTTATGTGATGGATTACATGAACCAAGTAATGGAAATAAATAAAGAAGTTACTTCACATAACTCATACCACACCCAAATTTGGCATCACTGGCTAGTTCATGTAAATGAATAATGCTTGAAAATTACATTAAGATGGATATTTATATTCTTTTAAAATAAAATAACTTGGTGTTTTTCATGTGTGTTTATAAGGAAAAATGACCAAATAACCATTTGGTGGGAAAGGTGAAAGGGATAAAGAGAATCTAGAACTAATTTATACAGATGTGTTTGTACCATTTCCTATTGAATAAATGTGTGGGTACTCATACTTCATAACTTTTACGGGTGATTTTAGTAGATATGGATATGTCTACTTAATGAGGTATAAGTCATATTCCATTAAAAAATTTAAGTAATACAATAATGAAGTTGAGAACTAGCTTAGTAAGAATATTAAGAAACTCCACTGAGACTTTGGTGGAGAATATATTAATAAAGACTTCATTGATTACTTACATGAGTTTGGGATCTTATCCCAACTCACTCCTCCTTACACACCTTACTGGAATGGTGTTAGTGAAAGGAGGAACCCCACCTTCCTAGACATGGTGAGATCAATGACGAGTCATGTGAGTATTCCATTAGCCTTTTGGTGATACATGTTACAAATATTAGCATATATACTAAAAAAAGTACTGAATAAATTTATAAATGGTATTCCATATGAATTTTGGAGTGAAAGAAAAACCATGTTATCAAATTTACATGTGTGGGGAAGCATATAATTTTCTAAGTACTCTTTAAGTAACAAACTTGAACCCTGAGTAAAAAAAGTTCACCTTTATAGGATACCCTAAGGAAACAATATGATATTTCCTATATGAACCCTCATAAAAAAAAGGTTGTAGTGGAAAGACATGCCTTATTTATTTATAGGTATCACATCTCTAAAAGTGATAATGGGATCGAGATAAACTTCGATGAGGTTGAGGCTCAAGGCATATAAGAGTTGGTATAGGAACAGATTCCACAAATCCCTGTGGAATAAGAAACTATTCCAGAGACATAAGTATTGTATATAAGTACAAGATAAGTTAGAGAACCAGAATATTATGGGTTTTAGTCACCAAGGATGGTGACTCATTATCAGTTGATAATAATGATCCTCTAACCTATAAGAAAGTAGTAAGTGGAATATATTTTCCAAGTGGAAAGAAGCTATGAATTCTGAAATGGATTCCATGTACTGAAACCAAGTCTGGATTTTGATAGAACTTCTATTAGATGTAAATACCATTGGTTGAAAATGGGTATTCAAGAAGAAACTGTACATGGAAGTAAAATATAATACATATAATATGTGACTATTTGTAAAAGGATTTAAATATTTTCAAGGAATTAACTACAAAAAAACCTCTTCACCTATTGTAATGCTGAAATCCATTATAATTCTACTTTCTATTGCAACCTTCCATGATTATAAGACTTTTAAATTGGAAGTCAAAATAGATTTCCTTAATTGGGACTTATAGGAAGATGTCTATATGACACAACCCAAAGTGTTTTTGACTAAAAAGGTTTTCAAAAAGTTATGAAAGTTGCAAAGATCCATTTATGGATTAAAGAAAGAATCCATGTCATGGAATATTCATTTTGATTAGGAAATAACAAAAATAATAATAAAGAATGAATCCAATCATTGTTTCTATAATGGTTTTGTGGGAGTGAGGTCGTTTTATTAATACTATATATTGATGAAATATTACTCATAGGAAACGAAATACCAGTATTATATTCTATTAAGATGTGGTTAAATAAATTCTTATCCATGAAGGAGTTGAGGTAGCATATATTCTTGGGATCAATATCCATCATGATAGATCCAATAGACTGCTCAACCTAAGTCAAGGTACATACACCAACATGATACTGAATAGATTCAGTATGGAAAAATCCAAGAAGGGATTGTTTCCAGTATCACATGGTATTCATCTTTCTAAGAAAATGTATCCTCAGACACATGAGTAAAGAAAAAATGGAAAGGATTCAATATAAATTAGTGATTGGGCCAGTCATGTATGTTATGTTATGTAGTAGGATAGATGTTACCTATATATTGAGTGTAGTAGGAATATATCAAGCAGATCCAGGTGATCTCCATTGGATGGTTGTTAAGACTATCCTTAAGTATATGAGGCATAATAAGGATATGTTTCTGGTATATGGAAGAGATGAGGAACTACTCATTGGGGGATATGCATATTCTAGTTTCCAAACTGATCAATATGACATGATGTCATAAATGGGATATATATTCACTTTGAATGGAGGTGTTGTGAGCTGGAAGAGCTCAAAGGAGGTTGTGGTCACATATTATAAAATAGAGCCCGAGTATATTGAAACTTCTATGGTAGATAAGGAAGTAGTATGGATGTGAAACTTCATCCAAGATCTTGATGGGGTACCTATAAGTAAAGATACAATCACACTCTATTGTGATAATACTACAAAGGTGGCTCTCAAAAAAGATCCAAGGTCACATCAGCAGAAAAAAACACATACTTCAAAAGTATCATCTCTTGAAGCATTTTTCTCAGAGAGGTGAGGTTTCAATAAAAATTATTTCTATGGAAGACAACATGGTAGACCTATTCACTAGATACTTTTCTCAGCATAAACATGATTATCATGTGATTTCTAGTGTAATAAAAGTAATAGGTAGTAGTATCTAGTCCAAGTGGGAGTTTTTTGGAGTTGGTGTATTATAACCATCTGTTTTTACTTTTATTACATGTATATTCGATGAATTTAATATTAATTAAACATCTTATTATATATTGTACATTGTTCTGCTTGAATTTAAAGTAATAATGTCCTAGATTATTTATCACATTGATAAGTTCATAGCAGTTCCCCACTATTATGAGAACCTATAAGTTCTATGAAAATATTCTTAATATAGTTCTATAGTTGGATAACATACTATTATGGGACACATATTATACAGACCATCAGGTGTGAGTACTCATAAATGGATGAAGCTTATTATCATGAATTTTTCACTTGGTAATCTCTGTGATTAGAGATTATGAGAACAAACGCACTAGTATGAATTCTGCATGTTTTGTTTTCATCATATATTCCTATCTGTGAGCATGTATAATGGTCATTAGACTGTAATATTATTATTGATGCATGTCATGACTCACTTACTTATATTTACTGACCAAAACCATCACGCAATATGTTGGCGGGAAGTAGGGTATGTTGGGTGTGTCATAATTAAAATGGTATTAATGGATAAGTCAGGGGAGGATTTTTCCCTTCTGTCTTTATGGATGTTAATGTCTTGTCCCTTTGATTGGAATATAAAATTCACCCTAAATTTCATGTCCATGATGTAATGATCTGTTTATTTCATATATTCAAAGAAATATGTATCAATCATATAGGTTGATGACATAGATGTGAAACCTTCTTGATAAGATATTGTGACCAAAGGATTATATTACACAGTGACCATACTTATATGGTTGTCAATATTGCGACATTAAGTTCTTTATCTTGGGTGCCTCAACCCATTTCTAGAAAATAATCTTGGAATTTAGGAAAGTCTACCTAATTACAATGAGAAATAATCCTAGAGGGTCACACACTAAGTGTTTCTATTGATCTTGATTAAATTATATTTCACTTTAATTAACGGAATAAAAATTATTCTCAAGACTGAGGAATAATTTTATTAAAGTTATATTGATCGCATAAATTTAATAAATATTTATTCACCAGCATGTGAATAAAAATATATTTATTTATTTTATTGAATATTTAATAAATATTTATTCACTAGTATGTGAATGAAATTTTTATTTATGAATAAAAATTTTATTTAGGTATTCAATAAATACCAAGGAGTTAAAATGGACCAAGACTGTGTCTGGTTATAAATAATTATTTACAATCCAATAAATATTATTTATCAATTTGTGCAAGTTGTCACATGCAAATAAATAATAATATTATTATTATTATGTGTCAGGGGGTTTCATTAAATGTTATAATATTATTTAATGGATGGCATGCAATTAAATTATTATTTTAACCTAAACCCTAACTCTATAAATAGGTGTTTATGTCTATTGTATAGGGTATCCAAAATATCGATTGGTGTGAAATTGAAAAAGAGAGAATTGTTGTGAACAATTAATTATCTCTTGACTCTACCTTCTCTCTCCCTCTCAATAATGAGAAACTCAAGAGATATTTCTTTAAGACCAAAGAACAAGTGATCAAGAACGAACAACACAAGACATTTGATTCGTTGTGCTAGAACCTAGTGATGAAGTTTCATTGCTTGGATATTAGAGGAGAAAGTGTGTATCATCTCTAGAGGGATTCTATCCATGGATCCTCATAGAACAATGAAGGTAATCCGAAAGGGTCTTTTAGACCATTAACATTTAGTAATAAAGAAAGTTCCTAATCTCAGGGATTCATTTCATCAGATGAAAAAAAAAATTAATTATAAATTTGACATGCAATATCCTCACTCGTGGTTTTGGGAAATGATAATTAAAATAAATTTTAATATATCACCCACCAGTTCATGCTTCCATTGTGCCCGAAACCAACAAGTTGTATCATAGGGGTTACGTTTAAATTTATAATTATTTATTTGATTGTTGATCTTTACGCAATTGTGGTTAGTTTTTTATTTCATGTTATTTATTGTTTAATCAGATTTGAATTAACATGCCTTTTCATATGAATTATGTTCATATAGTATTTCATTTTCTTAAAATTCTAATAACAGTTGAAGAATTACTAGAGGTTCCATTGAGAAACTATCAATTTTTGGCCAGTAAGAAAGGGTTACACAGCATGTACTCAGAAGTACACATCATGTACCCTAGTACACTACATGTGGATTTTATGAGGGATTCATGGAATTCCATAAAGTAATTACACATGGTGTATGTAGTGTGTTGACCAACCAACTTGTCACATGGTTTTTGGGTTACACGGCGTGTATCGGTGTGCACGTCGTGTTGTATACATGGGTTAGCAGCATAAATCGCCCAGTCTGTGTGGTCATTATACATGATCAAAACCATGTTACACTGAAAACATGGAGAATTTATGATATACATGAATTGTATCTGATGTACATGGAGTGTAGTTTATCAAATCTAGGGTTTGAAGAACACACTGAGCCACTTGGTGAGAAACTAGACACATGGATTAAAAGAGATACACGACGTGTAGCTAGTATGTAAACACCATGTATTCTACTAACACACACATCAAAGATCTAGGTTTGCATCTTAGTAACATGTCAAGTAGATACACAACGTTTACCTGGAATTTATACATCATGTAGTCCATCCGAGGTATACACTGTAGACCCAGGCGTGTGTCTTGGATACATAAAAACTGAGATACATGGCATGTAGCTAGATTTACACATCATGTAGCCTCCCATTAAAG
This sequence comes from Viscum album, assembly GCA_963277665.1. Lineage (NCBI taxonomy): Eukaryota > Viridiplantae > Streptophyta > Magnoliopsida > Santalales > Viscaceae > Viscum > Viscum album. The sequence goes on from OY728151.1 coordinate 1,426,326,055, forward strand.
AAAAGGATTAAAAGTTGCATTAAAATTGAAAATTTTAGTATCAAAACCTTATTTTATTGATTGTAACACCATTATGTGTTTGAAAATTTAATAATAGTTTTAAAGAATTTCAAATGCTCAATTGATTTATTATAATAAATATATCATTAATGGTTCTTCTTTTATTTTTCATGAATTCCATAGATGATGGGTATCTCCAATTAGGTTCAAATGATCATTAAGATGAAATGGAATTAATTAATTCCTTAATGAAAGTGTGTCCATCTTAATAATAAATAACGAATAAAGAAATGAATGTTAGCTTGTTACTTTTTGCATATTCGTTGCATGTATAATCATTCATGATTTTGACTAATACATGTGTATGTGTTGGATGTTTTAATTTAAATTATTAAATGGGTTTGAAATTATTTAATATTAAATTAAATGATGGATTATGATTCAACCCTCCCTCCATTATTATGTAGGACTTGTGTTTCCAAGGATATTTATGTAATCCCCTTTAACCAATACTTTGGTTCTCCTCTCCTATGTGTGAGTAATAAATACTTGTAATTAATGGAGCATCCCAAGGTGCATGGAGGCAGTTAAAGATGGAACCATGATGATGAAAACTCAATAATACACAGGTGTGTGGGTGGAATGATATAACTCATGACAAGACTGGGAAAAGGAGTTATTTTCCCAAGGTCATTGGCTGATTTAATGTCCACTCATTAAATAAATCATTAGATAAGGCTCATGAAAGTTTAGTTTAATTATTTATTTATTTATATCTATGAAAATATTTATTTTATGGATTCAAGGATGAAATCACATAAATAAATGAATTAATGTGCAAAAATGAAAATTAAAGAAATGGATTGTGTGTAAATTTTTTATCCAACATGGTTAATTAATTAAGTAACATCCACTTAATATCAATATGACATGTAAAGGATAAAACAAGATAAATTTTATTCATAATAAAATAAAATTCCTTAATTAAATATTAAGTCAAACTTAGTCTTCTATTACTTGATTAGGAATGAAACTCAATAGAACTAAGTGTTTGACCAACCCTTGTTGGGACATTTACTTTTATAAGGGGGTTCTTATGAAGGTTTTTGGTAGAATTAACCATTTTACATCAAGAGGAGTATCCCTTTATAGTGTTTGTGTAATTTTGAGGCAAGTGTTGAGGAAATCCAAGGATTTCAGGATCGGGGAGTCCAATCAATGGATCAAGGAGGTGAAAGTCCACAGTTGGAAAAGACCTTCCCACCTAAATACCTTCAAGTAGCTTGACTAACCCTTATTGGGGTTATGAAAAGTGAAATATGGATCATTTCCACTTGAATTTCCTCACACCTAACATTCTAAGTTCAATGGTGAGGACTATTGAGACTTGATAAAAAATATTGGGAGATTTAATAATTAATAAAATAAATTAATTTATTATTTCTCACATAATTTTCTAATCAAGAAAAGTAATAAAAAATATGATCTTTTAATTATATAATAAAATATAAATCTTGTCATGCACATTATCCCAGTGATCAATATTGGATAAAGACAACCTCCTAACTTACAGTAATGTCCATGAATGGTACAGACGCCTTCAGGTTGTTTTTCACCATGAATGGAAATAATACATGCTAGAATCCTCATTTCCTAATCTGAGTTAAAAGGAGGAGAGTGATGAAGAGTTCATAGTCTATAAGAAACATGTTAATGATGCGGTCAACATTCAATGTTTGATACTTTCGCCTATGTTTAGTAAACTCATAAAGTCTCATGAAAACATGGATGTGTGTAGCATGCTTGAGAACCTTTTTGGTGTTTACCAGGAGAGATCTAGATAGGAATGGTTTGATATTTCCAAGGCATACTTTCAGAGAAATATTGGAAATGGTGCCCTAGCTAGGCCTTACGTAGTCAACCTCATTGGCTATATTGAGAACCTAGAGGTTATAGGGTTTAAACTCCATGAAGAATTGGGAACTGACCTCATTCTGGCATCACTCCCTCAAAGCTTCTCCTTTTTTTGTTGTGAATTTTAATATAAAACACATTGATAATTCTTTTCCACGTCTTCTCACTCTTCTTCACCAAGTAGATAAGGATATGAAGTGCGAAAAACCTTTTGTTCATATGGTGATCAAACATAAAGGGAAAGCGAAGATCTTTAATCCCAAAGTTTCTTCATACCCTTCCTAAAAGATTAATATCAAGGGGAAAGAAATTGAACAGGGTGTTATCTATTTTTTATTTGGAAAAAAGGGCCACTAGAAGAAAAATTTCATCCTTCCAAAGAAGTAAGGGGAATCTTCATGTGCATTTTTTATCAAGTGAAATTTATATATTTCTAAAAATTGGGTATTAGATACAACTTTTAGTGCTCATCTAAGTATTCAAATATAGGAACTAAGTAGATTTAGAAATATTGAATGAGGGAAGTTAAATCTAGGAGCATCCAACAGAGATAAACTTGACGTTGTAGCTATTAGGAACTACCACCTCAGGTTTCCAACTGGAATGATCTTGGTATTGAAAGGTTTTTATTATGTTCTATCTACTACCAAAAACATTATTTTTATATCTATAATTTATATGGATAGATTTATTTTCAAAATTTGGAATAAATGTTGCTTCTTTTATAAAGATATAATTTTTTATAGTAAGGCACATTTAAATAATAGTCTTTATGTGTTGGATTAAACAAATCAAGTAATGGAAACTAATAACAAAGTTACTTCACATGACTCATACCACACTCAACTTTGGCATCACCATATAGGTCATTTAAATAAAAAGTTCTTGACTAAATTACATCAAGATGGATATTTATATTCTTTTTAACTAAACCCACTTGGTGTACGACATGCGTGTTTATAAGGAAAAATGACCAAGGCTCTATTTAGTGGGAAAGTTGAAAGGGTCAAATATCTTATGTAATTAATTCATATTGACATGTGTGGACCATTTACTATTGAATGAAGAGGTGGGTAATAATACTTGATAACTTTTACTGATGTTTTTTATAGATATGGATATGTCTACTTAATGAGGTATAAGTCGAATTACTTTGAAATTTTTAAGGAATATAAGAATGAAGTTATGAACTATCTTGGTAAGAATAATAAGAAAATATAGTTAGAACATGGTGGAGAATATCTTAATCAAGAGTTCATTGATTACTTACAAGAGTTTTTGATCTTATTCCAACTCACTCCTCCTTACATGCTTCAGTGGAATGGTGTAAGTGAAAGGAGGAAATACACCTTATTGGATATGGTGAGATCAATAACGAGTCATGTGAGTCTTCTATTGTCCTTTTGGGGATACCCATTAAAAAAAGTGGCACATATACTAAACCAAGTACCAGCTAAATCGATAAATGGAATTCCATATGAATTTTATACTGGAAGAAAAACTATGTTATCAAATTTATATGTTTAGGTAAGTGAAGCACTTGTTAAGTCCTATTTAGGTTAAAAACATTCACCCCGAGGAACAAATTGTACCTTTATAGGATACCCTAAGGAAATGAGGGGATATTACCTATACGACCCCTCAGAAAAAAATGTTATAGTGGAAAGACACACCATATTCCTTGAGAGGGAGAACATATCTAAAAGTGATATTGGGAGTGAGATAGACTTCAATGAGATCAAGGATTAAGGCACACAAGAGTTGGTACAATAAATGATTCCACAAATCCCCATGGAATAAAAAACTATTATAGAGACACAAGTACTATATAGAAGTACAAGAGAGGTTAGAGAACAATAAGGTTGTGGTTTTCTATTTACTAAGTATGGTGACTCAGTATTAGTTGATAATAATGATCCTCTAACCCATAAGGAAGTAGTAAGTGGTATAGATGTTTCCAAGTAAAAAAGAAGCCATGAATTATGAAATGGATTCCATGTACCAAAACCAAGTCTGTATTTTCGTAGAAACTCTAGTACATGTAAATCCTATTGGATGAAAATGATTATTCAAGAAGAAAATAGACATGAAAGGACAATTCAGTACCTATAAGGTGTGACTGGTTTCAAAAGGGTTTAAATAGTTTCAAGTAATTGACTATGAAAAAACCTTTTCAATTGTTTCAATACTGAAATCCATCAGAATTATACTTTCCATTATATCCTTAAATGATTATTTGATTTGGAAAATGGATGTCAAAACAAATTTCATTAATGGGAAACTTTGGGAAGATTTCTATATGACACAACCTAAAGGGTTTGTGACTCCAAAGGATGAAAACAAGGTTTGAAAGTTGCAAAGATCCATCTATGGATTAAATCAATAATTCAATTCATGGAATATTAATTTTTATTAGGACATAATATAATTTGTTTTCATAAAAAATGAATGTGAGTCTTGTGTTTATAAATAGTTTAGTGGGTGAGCATTAATTTTATTAATAGTATATGTTGATGACATATTGCTCATATCAAATGAAATACCAGTCTTACAGTCTATTAAGATGTGATTGAATAAATGATTCTCCATTAAGTAATTAGGTGAGGTAGTATATATTCTTGGGATCAAGATCCATCATGATAAATCCAAGAGACTAATCAGCCTAATTCAATGTATATACATTGACAAGATACTAAAGAGATTCAGTATGGAACAATCCATGAGGGGATTTTTTTTCTAGCATCACATCGTATTAATATTTCTTGTAAAATTTGTCCTTAGAAACATGATGAAAGAAATAGAATGGAAAGGATTCCATATGTTTCAATGATTTCATTATTCATGTATGTTATGTTATGTACTAGGCTAGATTTTTCCTACACATTGAGTGCAGTAGGAAAATATCAAGATGATCCTGGTGATGGTCATTGGATGGAAGTCAAGACTATCCTTAAGTATCAGGGGTGTACTAAGGATATTTTCCTAGTCTATAATGGAGATGAATAACTAGTCATTATAGGATATGAATATGCTAGTTTCCAAACTAATCGGTATAAAATTAATTCACAAACGAGATACATATTCACTTTGAATGGAGGTTTTGTGAGCTAAAAGAGCTCAAAGATGGCTATGGTCACAGATTCTATAGTACAATATGAGTATATTTCAGTATTTAAGGCAGCTAAGGAAGAGGTATGGATGTGAAACTTCATCCAATAGCATGAAGTGGTACATAGTAGTAAAGATATTCTCACACTCTATTGTGATAATATTGCTGCAATGGATCTCGCAAAAGAGACAATGTCGCATTAGCGGATGAAGAACATACTTTATAAGAATCATCTCTTGAGGTATTTTTCTCAGATATATGGGGTTTCAATGAGAAGTATTTCCATGTAAGACAACATGGTATACCCCTTGACTGAATCCTAGACTCAGTAAAAACATGATTATCATGTGAGGTTTAGTGGACTGAAATTCATTGGCAATTGGATCTAGTCTAAGTGATATTTTTTTGAGTTGGTTTCCTAGGAACAACTTTTTGTATTTTGATTACATGTATATTCTATGTATTTAATATTAATTAAACATATTATTACATATCATACATTGTTATGAATTACTTTGATGTAATAATGTCCTAGAGTATTTTTCATATTGATAAGGTCATAGAAGTTCCCTGGTATTATGAGAACCTTTAAGTGTTATGAAAATATTCTTAATATAGTTTTGCAATTGGATAACATACTATGATGGGCCACATAATATATATAAAATCAAGTGTGAGTACTCATAAGTGGATGAGGATTCTTCTCATGAATTTTGTACTTGGTAATACCCAAGACCAGATATTATAAGAACAAACCTATCGGTAGAAATTCCACATGTTTTGGTTCTATCAGATATTCCTATCTATGAGAATTTATAATGGTCCTTAGAATTTAATATTATCATGTATTCATTTCATGACTTATGAACTTATATTTCCTAACCAAAATTGTCTTGCGATATGTTGGTGGGAATCAGGGTACGTTGGGTGCATCATGATTAACATGTCATTAATGGATAAGTCAAGGAAAGATTTGTCCCTTATATCTTTATGGATGCTAATATCTCAACCCTTTGATTGGAATATAACTGTCACCCTAAATTCCATTTTCATGGTGTAATTATGTCTTTATTTTAGATAGTTAAATAAAGATGTATCAAGCATATGGGTTGATGACACACATGTGCAACCTGCTTGATGAGATTTTGTGACAGATAGATTATATTACAAAGAAATATTTTTTTATGTATTTTTCAATGTTGTGACATTAAGTTATTTATCTTGGGTCTCTTGACCCATTGCTAGACAATAATCTTGGACTTTAGGCAATCCTACCTAATTCCAATGAGAAATAATCCTAGAGGATCACACGCTAAGTGTTTTTATTGATCATGATTAAACTCTATTTGAATCTAATTAATGGAAAAAATATTATTATCAAGACCGAGAATTAATTTTATTCAAGTTATATTGATCACATAAATTTAATAAATATTTATTCACCGGAATCTGAATGAAAATATATTTATTTATTTTATTGAATATTTAATAAATATTTATTCACTAGTATGTGAATGGAATATTTATTTATGAAAAAAATATTTATTTGGGTTTTAAATAAATACTAAAGAGTTATAATGTACTAAGACCACATACGGTGATAAAGAATTATTTATAATCTAATAAATATTATTTATCAATTTTCACAAGTTGGAATGCACCAAAAAATAATATTATTAATATTATCATATGGAATGGGGTTTCATTAAATGTTATAATATTATTTAATGGTCGGAATACAATTAAATTATTATTTTAACTTAAACCCTAGCTACATAAATAGGTGGTTATGTCTATTGTGTAGGGTATCCAAAATATTGATGGATGTGAAATCGAAAAAGAGAGAATTATTGCGCACAATGACTTCTATCTCGACTCCTTCTCTCTCCCTCTCAAGAACGAGAAACAAAAGCAATATTTATTCAAGAATTATGAATGATTGATCAAGAATGAATAATTAAAGACATTCGATTCACCATGATATCACCCGGATATCAAGTGGCATTTCTCAGAAATCATAGGAGCATGTGTGGATTATCACTTGAGGGGTTCTATTCTTGGATCCTCACAGTGAAACAAAATAAATCCTAAAGGGTCTTTTTGGATGATCAACATTCATCAATGAATAATGTTCCTAATACTAGGTATTCATTTTATCCGATATTAAATAATTTAATTATAAATTTGATGTGAAAGATCCACACTCATGGTTTCGGGAAATGATAATTAAAAGAAATTTTAATATATCACCCACCACAACATGCTTCCACTATGCTTGGAACCAACACCTCTATGGTAGGGGAGACATTGGAAATCAATAGGGTGTGGTGGAATTGTCAATTTGGGAATTGATCCTAGTCAGGTATTGACATGATGGGTGAGCATGATTTGGGGGGAGCATCATGTGTGTGATGATTGAACCAGTTGAGGTTGCGCTCTAGAAGAAATATAAGGGAATCTATATAGTGGGGAGTGAACCATTGGCCATTTGATGTTATGACTCTCCTTATGTATAAAATTTATCATATGCTGAGGATGGAGTTCCTGATGAGTTAGGGACAGTTAGAAACTGATGTTTGCATTGATGCTCGGATATGAGAAAGATAGTTGTATCCAGTCATTATATGTGGTAATGGAAAAAGTGTGGGTCATGGAGATGCGAACCCATGTTGGTAGGGTCATGGGTGTGTTAGGATCCTTCATTGGGTGTTCAAGGTGATTCTTGGACATTGGTGAGATGATAAATCAAAATGTATCTAGGTCCATGGAAATACCATAGTTGAAGTTCGAATGAGATATTGGATGGATTTTGTGCATTGGAATTAGGCTTGGTATGTTTATTGTGTGATTTTAAGGTGATTTATGAGGTGAATTGTGATTCATGATGTGGTTTAGGGTGTGGAAGATTGATTCGTGACATGGTTCAAGAGGTGGACTAGTTTCATCATGTGGTTTAGGGGGTGAACTCATTTCATTATGTGATTTAGGGGTGAATCATGTGACGAAACACAATAAAGGTTTCTGTTGAGATGATAATTCTTGTGAAAGTAATATTAATGTGGTTCAGGTACATCGGATTTAGTACGATGGTTTCATTATGAGGTTTGGTCAGGAAATTTGGATGAAAGGTCGGCATATGTGGGCCATGTGCATAAGCGGTGGATACTCATCTGATTTATTTCAGAATCAGAGATGAGAGATATTACCATCTTTTGACCAATGTGTTCATGTGTATTTGGGGTGCAGTGAGATGGACACCACAATGAGTGGGTCATTAGACCATAGATAATGTGTTTTAGTAGGTGACTCTGATAGTGGGGAGAATCATGGATTGGAATCGGTCATTATGAGCTAAATATTATGGTACGGGAATTATAATCATGATGATGAGTTTATTGATGATACAGTGGTTTCCTAGGAAAAATGTGTGTCGGTAATAATCATCTCAATGTTTCAGTGATAATAATGAACGGTGGCTTAGTTTTTGATGCATAGTGTGCCTCGGGTTTGAAGTTTCATAATGGGAGCTTGTTTGGTGTTTGGAGATAGAACATGATAATTTGAATGTGAGTTAGTGACCCGAGTAGGTTGGGTTTGATGATTTAATGGTCAATAAGACTTAGTGGGGATGAGAAGTTTTTTGGTGTGGAGATTTCTATACCTCATGTCCATATGGGTTGTGAAATTCAGGAACAATATAATTTTTTTCTTTGGTGGATAGTTAATTTTAAGAACCAGGAATTTAAATGAGGTTACAAGAGTTTATAATTCCAAAATATATGTTTTTTGGATAGGATTCAAGGCTTGAGTGGTGACCCATGGGTTTGGGAAAGCATCGGAGGAAGGACGGGTGGTCAGGAAGCTGCAGTAAAGTAGTTGCAGACTATTCATGCCATAAAAGGGTGTCCAAAAGTTTTTTTAAAACTTAAAAGAGGGGGATTGACCCCCCCCCCTATTTAGAAGAATGAGTGAATTTGGGAGGGTTGAACAGTCTTCCCTCCCCTATCCTTCTTCCCCCTTGATTTGGGGCAGTTTTGGGTGACTTTTGGCAATAAATTTGAGCAATATCTTCCTCTCCTATCCCTTTATTCTAGTTTATATGGTTGGTAACTGATTTTGGCCGATTTTGTATATGGTTTTTGATGATTTCCAATGGATCATGGTGGAAATTATCCTGATCTATGGGGATTTTTCTCAGCTTTCATAGAGAAGGACTTGAGGCACTGTATGCACATTGTCGCGCACTGTTTTGGATGAGGTTTTTTTTTGCACAGTTTTATTTGGGGTTTTGGATGATTTTTTGGTTAAATCGGACATTGAATAGAAATTTATAATTGGATATTTTGTGTTGTATAGGCCCAGGGGTGTGTCAAGAGTGGACCGTACTCCATCACTTGTGGTTTCGGTGTGATGATATCGATCGGTGAGTTTTAGGAATTTATTCCAATTTAAATTAAATTGTTTAATTTATTATAATTGTTATAATAAATTGATTAGGATACATGAGCATGAGTTATGGCCTCGCGATGATGGGTAGTGGTGGCATGGTCTTGGATGAGCCTAGTAAGAGTTATCAGGTTGTGCTTAAAAAGGGAATGGATTCTGATTGAGGTAGGCGGGCCCTTGTACATGCCCAATAGTAATTGCATTTATTTATTTATGATTTAGATGTGATATGTGGTCTCACCACCAAGGGATATGTCCTTTTTTATATAAAATATTTTATTTAAAATGAAGTTCCTGGATAAACTAAACAAATTTCCAAGGCCACAAGGGTCCTTGGGCATTGGCTTGATTGCCTCAGTCATCTATGGTTGAGGCCTAGGTTATATTGGTTTTCCTTGAGACACTTGGACCCCAAGGGGTGATATTTAAATTAAATGAATGAGATACAGTGTCCCTAGTGTAGTATACCTTAGATACCTCCTGGTAGAGGAGAGTGATGAGTTGACATGGATGGCCAAGTGGCCATGTGGATCCTTGAGATACCTTGGAGCCTTTGGGATAGTGAGATGCACATGGAGCGAGTATTCCTCCCCCACTAAGACATGATTACCTGGGTGGGTAAACCTGAGGAGACTGATGGATATGTTGGGTGTTCATAACAACCTAGAGTGACTTGGAAATGGGATGTGCTTGAGGCCAACTCCCTTATGAGATTTTCCTAGGAGGCCAATGAGGCCTCAATGAGACCTTAATAGTACTAAGGGATGTTATTTCCTTTGATTGATGGGTGTTAACTTGAGGGATTTTTTTGAGATAAGAGAACCCATTAAGAGTGTTATAAATATGATGAGACTTAGGGGACCCTAGTGGGTACCCTAGTGAGATATTGAACCTAGTGAGAGGGTGTATATGGTAATTGGGTAGTGATGATTTTGGGTGTCACCTCAAAACTCGAATCAATGATTTGAGCAGGTTATAATCATGTCGATTATGATATGTGCACTTGATAGTTTGACCATGTTTATGTGAGATAGGATCAGGAATATTTCTATCCCTGATGATATGTTAGAAGAAGAAGTACTACCCTCTGAGATGTATTTATATATATGGGATTCCTTAGACACTCTCCTTGGATTTTGCCTTTATTCCTAATGACTATTGTAAAGACCCCAACCCCAGTAGCCCGGAGCCAGTGCCTTAATTCATTACATTGGTACTATGAAAAAGTGTTTGCATCCCAAAGGACCAAATATTTTAGTAGTTTTGTAAAATAGATATAAAATTAGGTTTTACATTACAAATTGAAAGTAAAAAAACAATATATAAACTCCCTTGTAAACATCCATATTTCCTAGATTATTCCTGCAAGTCATTCATAATATACATCTTTGCATCCTAGGGAAAAAAATAAAACATAAGAAAGGTGTGAGCCCATATTCTTAGTAACGGTAAACAATACAGTAGAATCTATCATATACATAAACAATAAGGAAAGTTTAATAACTAAAACACATGCTAATAAAACATAATCTTGAGCATAATATGGCAGGAATAAAATCTGAATAAATAATTTCATATAAATAATCACATGAAACTTAACCATGGATATTATAATAGTAGAATAATCACATGATTTATCAATTACTAATATCATAATGATGGAATTCATAATTTCTGACATCATAAACATACCATCAAGACCTCGTCCAAGAAGTCTGCATTAGTGGGTAAGAAATTAGGAAGTCCCCTTTAAATCGGGCTTGCTTATCCGGAGGAATTGAAAAAAAAACTTATAAAATATATATTTATCCATCAAATAAAGATGAACTAATATGAATACATGATTTTGGAGCATATACACAGAATTTAGAATAATTATATAAAAATAAATTATAATTACATTAGGGTAAAGAGAGAGAAAGCGTAACCTGGATGAAAAATTGGAGGTTTGGGAAGAAACCCTTACCACTATGCATACAGTTGAATCGTATGCCCCATAAAATTAATAATAATTAAATGAAACATTTAATACCATTAAAATAAATTTATTCATGATATGATACATAAAAGGGAAGTATACATACACCACACATAAGAAATAGTGGTGAATATGGCATATCTCATGGAAATAAAAGTGAGATAAGAAAACCATTACCTTATGTCTAAAAGCGTTCTTCACTTGTGTTTAACATCCTGGGTAATCAAATTAAATCAATTAATTAATTAATTAATTAAGAAAATTTTATACATGTATTTTATTTTTTATAATTTTATTAAGTTCGTTTATAGCCTTTTTGATGAGTTATAAGATTCAATTTTGTTGTTCGGAATTGTTCATTTCCTTGGTTTTCACGATTAGTTCACTTGTATACATGTATAAAAGATCATGTGAAATGGAAATAAATATATAGAATCAAATTTATATGTTATTAATGAACTTATAGAATATTAAATTTTTATATAGGGAATTTGGTTATTTGTGGTGAGTTTGAATCATTAGATAACATGTTTTAGATAATCGTTTAGATTATTTTTTGTGGTTTTTCGATCGTCATGAACTAGTTTTAGTTAATATAATGCATATATATCGGTTAAAAAATACTAAATAACTAATAATATGTATAATAAAATATTTTTTACCCATAATAATGGTTTTATAACTAATCTTGAAGATATTAATGTAAAATAGAGTTGCATCGTCCACGATGGCAGTAAATCGGCACATCACGAAAGATGTTTTCATTTTTAGAATAAAAGGTATAGGAGAAGGGGTTTGATGATAGATATTTAATAAACATAATAACATTACAGCATATATAATTTACTGGAGTTATCATACATATTTTTATATAAGAGGTAAAGATGGAATAAGAATAAAAGAAATTAAAAGAAATTGAAAGAGAACGAAAAAGGATTTACCTCTTGAATTCTTCTCCTTGAGAACCTCCTTAAGGGACTTGGAAATGGTCTTTTGATGAGATCATAAAGACAATAATGTGGGGGATAGGTTTGGGAGAGTAAATGGTTAGAATATAAGCATGATTAAAGGCTTTGTAATTGTGAGGATAAGGGGTGGTCAGGGTGGTATTTATAGTGGAGGAGAGGAGTGTTTTTTGAATATTTTATTCATTTGTTTATTATTTTGGCTCAAGACTATGAATAGTTTGAGAATTATCACAAAATGTAATAAAATAATGAATTATAGTTCGATATTATGGGCTTACATCATCTATGACTCAATAATTCGTGTTTTTGTTAAATACCGTAAACTATTGTATTTCACTATTTACCAAAAATTCAACTATTTTATAAAAATATCAAGAATTCATCCTAACTATTTTTTTGATGTGTAGAATTCAAAAATAAACTCTATTTATAAAAAAATTCTAAATATGATAAATTTAATTTTTAAATAAAATCATCATTTATTCAAAAAATGCCAATTTTAAAATTATAACTGATTTTATGACACTTTGAAAAATTAGTTAAGGTCTCATAAAATTATCTTATAATCATAAGATAAAAAAATATTAATTTATGAATATATTTTATGAAAATAAATTTTCTTTTAAATTATTATATTAATTATAAAATTGTAAATAAACATTTATGTTTTACAAAAATACCAACACTTAATTTGTTATTTTTAAAACATTTATTTACTTATGCTATAATATAATTATATCATATTAACACTTATAAGATTCCTAAATTTTATTTATACTTTAATAGGTGATTTTATTGTTCTAATGGACATATTACTATTCCAACGGTCACATTACTATTCATTAAAAATGAAACTTATCAGAAAAATACCAAAAATTTAACCAGTAAATTTTGATATTAAACTTTAAAAAATAATGTTTTTTTATCAAATATAATTTATAAAAGTGTTAAATTTTATATCTAAAAAAAGTTCTCTATTAAAAGGTGGTAAAAACTACATTTAGAAAAATATAGCCTTTTATGTATAAAATTGGATTTATTCTTATCTTATACCTCTAAAAATGTTTTGGATGAATGTAAAAATATTTGATTGAATATATATATATATATATATATATATATCATTAATATCTTTCACTAATAGTTATTAATTTAATTTATTAATATAAAAGTTCATTGTGGGTATAAAAATATTTTTTATAAAAATACGTCCTTTATGTTCAATTGGTTTTCATTTATAATTAATTGGTAACCAATGAAATTATTTTATAAAAATGTGTAATCTATATTTTCATAATTTTCTTAATATTATTCATTCCTTCCATTCCTAACATCTCGTAGATAACTATAATAATTAAATAATAATATTTAAATCATTTTTTAAGTTGGTAATTTATCGAAGAAGTTAAATTTAAAAAGAGGCGTACTATAAAATCTTGGGGTGTTACATTCTCTCATCCTCTAATAAATTGAGCAAAATTTGAAATTATAATATTAAAATCAAAGGTTTATACTTCAAAATTTCTTTTTGGGAAGCCCACATTAGAAATAGGGTTAATAATTTGAAAGGTAAATGCAGAGGTCACCACAAAACTAAGCATTCGAATAGGATAACATTAGTGCAAAGTGAAAATATGAACATGGAAGAATAATCTAACCACAAAGTTCTAATGGAGAGTTATAGATAACATGTTCATTAGAAATTTAACTATCACAAAGCGGTAATTTTGTGATCAGTTAAAAGACCATTGATTTCTCAAAAAGAAAAGTAAAAAAATAATGATTTTATTCCAAAAAAAATCCTAGAGTTTATGGATTATATTAATATTCACATAATCACTAAGAAAATAATCATAATATTATATTTTGGTTGTGCTTTGATATATTTTCACTTCATCCCTTACACCTGGAAAATAATGTTCAAGATGAATTTTTCACGCCTAAAGAACTTTTAAAGAATCATATGGTCCTTAATTTTTTTCCTTTGACCTATAAATGTTCACTGAAACCAAGGAGGTTCAAACAAAGTATAAATGATAATTTAACCTCAATCAATAATATACAATGTTTATCTTAATCCATTCGAACCTTCATATTCATCCAAAATATATTTTTCCAAATTCATAGTCTAAATGTAACATCCCAGGTAAATAAAGAATAAAACATTTTCATATTTATTAATATTTACGAATTAAATATTAATTTTACTTTAAAGGGGTTTCTATGTTCGATAGCGTACCCGATACGCAATAAAGAGTTTCTTTGAAATCTTACGTTGCACACTAGTAATAAAATAATATTATTTTAAATGGTAGTTAACACGTAGTTGTTGTATTTGTGGGAATGAATAGAAATAACTAAAATATGGTTATATATGTTTTTTAAATGTTTTTACATTTATCCAATAAAGGATAAAGGCTTAAAATACGAAAAGAATTCAATTTTTGGCATATATACTCTAATTTTTACTAAAGGTCCACTTATCGCCTTTTGATGGAGAACCGTCATTAAATATAGTTTTGGTCACTCTTATACATTCTATTGGACAAAATAAAATTCTTCTTTAGAATCGGGACATCAAAATCTACTTTGTGTAAATTTTTGGTATTTTTCTGATAAAGTTCATTTTTTAATGAATAGTGAAAAATGTTGTATTTTAATTCAAAACCACATTTTAATATAATTTATTTACATGATTAGATTATCTTTTGAATTGGTTTTTAAGTGAAATTAGAATATATTTTTACTATTCAATCCAATAGTGGTCATTGGAATTAATTTCATTTTGAAATTGGACTTAAACTAGTGTCAATCTTTTGATATATATTGTTTCATAAAAACACGCTATTTGTTCTGACAGCGGGAATTAATTATTAAATTAATTAATGTTACTTATATGTTTTAAATTTTGTGAAATATACATCATTTTTGAGTTCGGAATATCAAATATAGCTTAGGGTGAAGTTTTGGTATTTTTCTGAAAAGCTTCAATTTTTGATGAATAGTGAAACCACTAAGTGGTACTTAAAAAACTGATTTTTCATTTAAATGAAATATTACCACCTCTGTGTTTTGAATTTCAAAAATCCGACATACATGGTTTTCATTAACAAGTAAAATGTGATTCAATGGGAATAAAATAATTTTTTGGTGAATAGTAACTTTTAAGTTTTAATCGCGATTAGAGGTAATTAGTGTAGTTTAAGGTAAAAATAATGTTTTAATAATATGAAATAACCTATACGCATGTCCTACCCTTATTTTATGTGTCATGGCCGACCAAGAAAATCCATGGGTCGACTTGGGGACCCCATGGAGCCACTTTGGTAGGAAAATGACATTAATAACTTTTTATTTAAAGTTAAAATAAAAATGTCACAAACATGAGTTTTTTTACTAAAACAATTTTTAAATGGGGTTATAAAATTCATATTTTCTACTATAAATATTCATTAGAAATATAAAAAGATTTCCTAAATCATGATATTTTTTTTATAATTTTTAGACATTAAATAAATTAAATTATTTATGACACCATGATGATGCAATGATTACCTCATTATTTAATGATTTAAATAAAATGAAAAGATAATGTAAACTCTAAGACCTACACATGTCAAAAACCTATTGGATGGGTGTATTTCGAACTATTATCACCTTATCCTTGAAATATATAATTTTGGGACCTTTTAAATCCGAAAATCATTTTATAATAAAGTAACCTTTTATAACTTTCCAAGAGTGCCCCTCATATCCTCTTATAAAAGGCCCCCACCTCTACCACCTTACCCACACCTCTCAAGCCTTTGGCTCGGCCAACCCCTGCCCATTTTGTCTCTCCAAATCCCTCTCTTACTCCTAGAAGCCTCAATTTTTGCAGAAGTCTTTCCAGGGAAGCCTTTGATCTCAAATCAAAAAGAGTTACCCGTTTTAAAGGTAGTGTCTTATCTTGTGTTCTTATGTTTTATTTTGCTTCTCCAACCACCTAAACTCTTTTTATTAATTTATTTTGTAACAACACCAGTATCTTAAATATACTATTATGTTTCTATAAGAAGGATTCGAGCTACACTTACACACACCTTCATCTAATGGTTAAAGAGCATACTGTTTCCGTGGATGGCGAATTTATGCCTCACGAAACGATGACTGTTCAATATTCTTATAACACCTTCAAAGGTGGCCATTAAGATGAAACTATATTTATATATGATATATAATATGTTTATGTTTTACTTAAGCTTCTGTATTTTTCATTTATGGCATACCTTTATGGTTTCCATTATGGTTAAATGTGATATCTTCATTTTAGGAAGTGCGGACTACCGCCCCCTCAAAGTGATTTGATTCGTTAATACCATATGTGGTATGTATAAAGGATATATTTAATGATATTATATATTATATTATACTTGAATTATAATATACCTTTATATCATTATGATTTTACTTCATTAAGTAAGAAATATAAATGAAAGTAGCGTTCATGCGTACGTACGGCTTACCATCTCCATGAATGGTGCATTTCATTTCTTACCTCTAAATATTATGTAATATTATAAATGCATGTATATACTGGATATATATGATATATATGATATCTACATCATTAGTATAACTATGGATATAATGGATACATGAACAACTTGTAATTATAAAGAGTTTATTTTTGACTCAAGTACCAATGATCATTAAAACGACCGTTATTAACTTAAATAATTACATAGTGTTCATGACATGGTAATAAGAAATATAAAAGGAATAATGAACTTGAAAAAGGTTCTTAATCAAGTAGAAATTAACTCAAGTTTATTATTTAGGATGATAAAAGAACGATCGAGTCAAGTCAGACCCGAGGTATGGGACTTCGTCTCAATCTCCTTTCATTGAGGCATATTTTGTTTTATACACAACTTTATTTTATACGGTGTATAAACCCCTTTTACATTTACATTTATTCAAAAGGAATCTTTTTTATACGAAGCATTTTACTAAACGACAAAAGGAATGTTTTTTTTGTCGTACGTATACGGTGACAATGACTTCTCCACTACCATGACCATTATTTGAGTTTCGGCTTCCTCTACAAGCCATAACTTTTTTTAAAAATGAAAAATAAATACCAAGTTTTAATTTTATTTTATTTTGGTATTGAAAATGGTTTTCATAATGTTTTTATTATATCAATGTGTTGTATTGAAATCTTTTGATTCAAATGTGGAAATGTTATGTTTCCTTTATGCATGTTTTATGTGATACGATTATGTTATGGTTATTGGGCATTGTTTATGAAGACGGGTGGTTCTGTGATAAAAAAAGGGCGGGTGAGCCCGATATAGCTCTCCAATGCATTGGGTAACGTGAAGGAGTTAAACGTTAAGGTTTATCCAAAGAGATTTAAGGAATATACTGTGATGGGTATTCCAAACATAACCATGAGGGTTAATCCCTACGTAAGAATGTTATGAATGCCTCAAGTTACCTTTATGTCTTATGATTTCTATGATTTATTCATGATTTGATGAGGTATTTTAAAGTGCTTATGTTTTATAAGTAATGTATGATTTCGTACATGGACTAATGTTTTCATTTCGTACTTTTATATCCCTTACTGAGATTTTTATGCTCATCCCAAGTTTTTGAAATGTTTTTCACAGGTCAAGGGAAAGGTACATGATGTGATGATAGTGTCAAGGAAGTGTCAAGAAAGAATCCATGTTTTATTTTAAATATGTTTCCGTTGATGGGAAAAATGAGTACTATCTTTTATGTAACCACTTTGTTTAAATGTGGAGAGTAATGCATGATTTATGATCTAATTCTATAAAACTCTAAACTTGAAAAGATCCTCAATGTGTATTCTTGAAATATCTCAAGATTAAGTAATGTTTAAGGCTGGGTCCTTATAGTTGGTATCAGAGGTCGGTTTAGACAACTTTAGGAGTTAGAAAATTGTTATATTATAAATTAATTTATGGTATGATTGAAATGATATAGCATTTAAAGATACCATGTTACTTCACCTAAGATATTTTTATGTTTAGAATGGTTTTCCGCAGAGGAAACAAGGCAGTTATGTTGGGACGACATCTGGAGGAATACAACCTTCCAAATCAGCAACCTGAGATGGTAGGAATTGGAACTGAACAGTTCGTTGTAGTAATGGCGCAGTTGACTCAAGCGATAAATTGTGGTGGTATCCATGCACGATATCAGCCAGATCAACCGCAGAGGAACATGTCAGTGGTGGAACATTTCATGAGGCAACATCCCCCATCATTCAGAGGATCATCTGAAACTGTTCTAGCTGAAGGGTGGATTAAAGCACTGGAGAAGATTTTCGATTTCATGGGGTGTTCAGACAATCAAAAGGTTAGTCTTTCTATTTACCGTTTGGAGGGTGAAGCAGATCAATGGTGGTCGATGGTTAAAAATATCAGGGACACTAATGAGATTGATTCTCTCGACTAGGATGAATTCAAATGTATGTTTCTTAAGAAGTATTTTCCTAAGGATGTTTGACTTAGGATGGAGAATTAATTCTTATAATTAAGGCAAGAGGAAGACTCAATGGCTGCCTATGAAGAAAGGTTCACTCGATTGGAAAGGTATGCTCCAAATTTTATCCGAGACCTTGATAGTAAAATCAATCGTTTTTACTCAGGATTAAAGCCAAAATATCGAAGGGATTTAGCTTCTCACGAGTTCAAGAGTTATGAAAATCTTGTTCGATGTGATGAGAAGGTGGAAATGTAGTTTTCCGATGATCAAGTGTTCTATAACAACCAATAGAATAAGAGACTGAGGTGGCAGGAGAAAGGGAAGAATTCTTCAAAAAGGTCTGATGGTAAGAAAACTAAGTTTCCAGTTTGTGATAAATGTGGGAAAAGGTATGCTGGGGAATGTTTTCTGAATTCTGGAAAGTTCTACTGATGTGGTAAGATGGGACATAAGGCTCGTGATTGCACTAAAAAAGATCAGGGTGATGGTAAGACCAAATTATATTTACAGTTAGTGAAATGTTTTAATTGCAATGAGATGGTTCATTATGCAAACGAGTTTCCGACAATGATCTCGAGTGATGGGAAGCAGTTAGACTACAAGAAAAAAGGGGTGGTGAAATCCTTTGCAACTACTTTAGCAGATGTCAGGCCATCAAATGAAGTTGTATCAGGTACTTTGTTTGTTTTTTCAGATTATGCCAGTGTGTTGTTTGATTCGGGGTCTACACATTCTTTCATCTCTGAAAACTTTTCTAGTAAAATGGGAATACCATCTCAAGAAATGACTCCTGAAATTGTGGTAAAAACACCTGGGGGAAATGTTGAGGCAAAAAGAATTTATAAGAATCTTCCTATCCTTATCCGTGGAAAGAATCTACTTGCAAACCTTATTTTTTTACCTCTAGTAGAGTTTGATGTTATCCTGGGTATGGATTGGATCTCTATTTACCATTCTAAGATTGAATGTAGAGCTAAAAAAGTATCTTTTCATAAAGACTTTCAGTTTGTGTACAAGAATGAATCCTTACTGTTGATAACATATCAAGAGGCTGAGAAACTTGTAAAAGATGGAAATGAATGTTACCTTGCACATATTGTTGAAAACAAGGGAACTGTTCAGATTAATGATGTGCCAGTGGTAAATGAGTATTCTGATGTTTTTCTTGATGAGTTTCCTAGAATAATACCAGATCGGGAAGTTGAATTTACTATTGACTTAGTTCCTGATGCTAATCCCATTTCAAAACCCCCTTATCGAATGGCTCAAACTGAACTTTTAGAGTTGAAGGAGCAATTTCAAGATTTATTAGAGAAAGGTTTCATTCGACCTAGCACATCACCATGGGGTGCTGCTATTTTATTTGTTTAAAAGAAAGATGGTTCAATGAGACTTTGCATTGATTATAGAGCCTTGAATAATATCACTGCTAATAACAAGTATCCTTTGCCTCATATCGATGATTTGTTTGATCAGCTCCAGGGAGCTCAGTATTTTTCAAAGATTGACTTGAGGTCGGGGTACCATCAGTTGAAAGTAAAAGAAGAAGATGTAATGAAGACTGCATTCCATACTAGATATGGCCATTATGAATTTTTAGTTATGCCTTTTGGGTTAACCAATGCACCTGCTGTATTCATGGACCTTATGAATAGAATTTTCCATGAGTTCTTGGATAAGTTTGTGGTTGTTTTTATTGATGATATTTTGGTGTTTTCTAAAATTAAATAGGAGAATGAAATACATTTAAGGGTTATTTTGCAAACCTTAAAAGAAAATAAATTGTATGGTAAATTCAGCAAGTGTGAGTTTTGGTTGCAACAAATTTCTTTCCTTGGTTATATTGTTTCTAAAGATGGGATAACTGTTGATCCTACAAAAACAAAGGTTATTTAAGAATGGCCAAGACCCACAAATGTAACTGAGATTCGTAGCTTCCTTGGTTTGGCAGGCTATTACCGAAGGTTTGTTAGAAATTTTTCACGGTTATCTAGTACAATGACTAAGATAACTCGGAAGGGTGTTAAGTTTATCTGGACAAAAGAATGTGATGATTTTTTTTAGGAACTGAAAAGAAGATTGGTGAATGATCCAGTTTTGGAACTTCCTTCCAGGAATGGTGAGTTTGTTATCTACAGTGATGCTTCATTGAAATGACTTGGTTGCATCCTAATGCAGAATGATCAGGTAATTTTGTATTCTTCATGACAGTTGGAAACTCATTAGGTAACTTACCCTACACGTGATTTGGAATTAGCTGCTGTTGTTTTCGCTTTAAAAATTTGGAGGCATCATTTGTATGGAGTAAAGTGTGAAATATATACCGATCACAAAAGTTTAAAGTATATATTCACTCAGAAAGAATTGAACATGAGACATAGGAGATGGCTAGAATTAATCAAGGATTATGATTGTACAATTCATTACCATCCAGGAAAAGAAAATAAAGTGGCTGATGCTTTGAGTCGAAAAAGTAATTCTTCATTAAAAATGTTGCGTGTGGAATGTGATCCTTTGGTTAAGGATTTGATGAACTTTGGCATAGAATTTGATGGGGCAGGAATTTCTTCTATTTTGTTTCAGGTATCATTGAGATCATCTCTATCAAACAGAATTAAGCAAGCACAGAAGCAAGACAGTGAGTTGCAGAAAAAGGTAGATCTAGTTTAGAAGGGTAAGTTTCCTGAATTCGACATTGATAATGATTGTGTTTTGAGATTTGGGAAGATATTGTGTGTGCCTTGTGATTCACATTTGAAGAGAGAGTTGTTATGTGAAGCTCATAGTTCTCCGTTTTTAGTTCATCCAGGCAGTACTAAGATGTATAGAGATATTCGGGAGTATTACTGGTGGGATGGAATGAAAAGGGATATTGCTGATTTTACTATGAAGTGTTTAACTTGTCAACAGGTTAAAGCAGAGTGGTAGTTACCAAAAGGGATGCTTCAGCCTTTACTAGTACTAGAATGGAAATGGGAGAATATATCCATGGACTTCGTTGTGGGATTGCTGAAGACACCTTGAGGTAATAATGCAATCTGGGTTATTGTTGATCGCTTGACTAAATCTGCTCATTTCCTTGCTATACGAGATACTTTTAACCTAGATCAACTTTCCCATTTGTATCTTAAAGAGATAGTCAGGTTACATGGAGTTCCTCTATCCATTGTATATGATCGTGATCCCAGGTTTACTTCTAACTTTTGGAAGGGCCTTCATAAGTCGTTGGGTACTGAATTAAATTTTAGTACAGCTTTTCATCCTCAATTAGATGGGCAGTCAAAATGAACAATTCAGACTTTGGAGGATATGCTACGTGCTTGTTCGATGGATTATCAGGGAAGTTGGGACCAACATCTTTCTTTGGTTGAGTTTTCTTATAATAACAGTTTTCATTCCAGTATACAGATGGCACCATTTGAGGCATTATATGGGAAGCGGTGTCGAACTCCAGCTTTCTGGGATGAAGTGGGTGAAAGGAAGTTGATGGGACCGGAATTGGTAGAAGAGTTGGCAGAAAAAGTTCAGCTGATACAGAGACACATGAGAACAGCTCAGAGCAGACAGAAAGTTATACGGATAACCAGAGGAAGGATCTATCTTTCGAGGTAGGTGATCATGTCTTTCTCAAAGTTTCGCCATGGAAAATTGTGATGTGATTCGGTAAGAAAGGAAAGCTGAGTCCAAGGTTCATTGGACCATATGAAATTCTAGAGAAAGTTGGATCAGTTGCATACAGAGTGCATTAACTCCGAGTTTATCTCAGGTACACAATGTTTTTCATGTTTTGATGTTGAGAAAGTATATGCCAGATCCATCTCATGTTTTGAGCCCAGAGGTAGTTCAGTTGGAGGAGAATCTCTCTTATGAAGAACAACCAGTCCAGATTCTTGACCATAGAGAGCAAGTGTTGCGGAATAAGGTAATTCACCAGGTAAAGGTTTTGTGGAAAAACCATATGGTTGAAGAGGCGACATGGGAATCTGAAAATGTTATGAGGGATAAATACCCCCCACTTGTTTTGATAAGTGAATAAAATTGTGAGGATGCAGTTCCCAAAAGGGGGGAAGGATGTAACATCCCAGGTAAATAAAGAATAAAAAAATTTCATATTTATTAATATTTACGAATTAAATATTAATTTTACTTTAAAGGGGTTTCTATGTTCGATAGCGTACCCGATACGCAACAAAGAGTTTCTTTGAAATCTTACGTTGCACACTAGTAATAAAATAATATTATTTTAAATGGTAGTTAACACATAGCCGTTATATTGGCGGGAATGAATATAAATACCTAAAATATGGTTATATATGTTTGTTAAATGTTTTTACATTTATCCAATAAAGGATAAAGGTTTAAAATACGAAAAGAATTCAATTTTAGGCATATATACTCTAATTTTCACTAAAGGTCCACTTATCGCCTTTTGATGGAGAACCGTCATTAAATATAGTTTTGGTCACACTTATACATTATATTGGACCAAATAAAATTCTTCTTTAGAATCGGGACATCAAAATCTACTTTGTGTAAATTTTTGGTATTTTTCCGATAAAGTTCATTTTTTAATGAATAGTGAAAAATGTTGTATTTTAATTCAAAACCACTTTTCAATATAATTTATTTACATGATTAGACTATCTTTTGAATTGGTTTTTAAGTGAAATTAGAATATATTTTTACCATTAAATCCAATAGTGGTCATTGGAATTAATTTCATTTTGAAATTGGACTTAAACTAGTGTCAATCTTTTAATATATATTGTTTCATAAAAACACGCTATTTGTTCTGACAGCGGGAATTAATTATTAAATTAATTAATGTTACTTATATGTTTTGAATTTTTTGAAATAGACATCATTTTTGAATTCGGAATATCAAATATAGCTTAGGGTGAAGTTTTGGTATTTTTCTAAAAAGTTTCAATTTTTGATGAATAGTGAAACCACTAAGTGGTACTTATAAAACTGATTTTTCGTTTAAATGAAATTTTACCACCTCTGTTTTTTGAATTTAAAAAAACCAACATAAATGGTTGTCATTAATAATTAAAATGTGGTTCAATGGGATTAAAATAATTTTTTGTTGAATAGTAACTTTTAAGTTTTAATCGCGATTAGAGGTAATTAGTGTAGTTTAAGGTAAAAATAATGTTTTAATAATATGAAATGACCTAGAAACATGTCCTACCCTTATTTTATGTGTCATGGCCGACCAATAAAATCCATGGGTCTACTTGGGGACCCCATGGAGCCACTTTGGTAGGAAAATGACATTAATAACTTTTTATTTAAAGTTAAAATAAAAATGTCACAAACATGAGTTGTTTTACTAAAACAATTTTTAAATGGGGTTATACAAGTCATATTTTTTACTATAAATATTCATTAGAAATATAAAACTATTTCCTACATCATGATATTTTTTTTATAATTTTTAGACATTAAATAAATTAAATTATTTTTGACACCATGATGATGCAACGATTACCTCATTATTTAACGATTTAAATAAAATGAAAAGATAATGTAAACTCTAAGACCTACACATGTCAAAAACCTATTGGATGGGTGTATTTCGAACTATTATCACCTTATCCTTGAAATATATAATTTTGGGACCTTTTAAATCCGAAAATCATTTTATAATAAAGTAACCTTTTATAACTTTCCAAGAGTACCCCTCATATCCTCTTATAAAAGGCCCCCACCTCTACCACCTTACCCACACCTCTCAAGCCTTTGGCTCGGCCAACCCCTGCCCATTTTGTCTCTCCAAATCCCTCTCTTACTCCTAGAAGCCTCAATTTTTGCAGAAGTCTTTCCAGGGAAGCCTTTGATCTCAAATCAAAAAGAGTTACCCGTTTTAAAGGTAGTGTCTTATCTTGTGTTCTTATGTTTTATTTTGCTTCTCCAACCACCTAAACTCTTTTTATTCATTTCTTTTATAACAACACCAGTATATTAAATATACTAGGATGTTTTTATAAGAATTATTCGAGCTACACTTGCACACACCTTCATCTAATGGTTAAAGAGCATACTGTTTCCGTGGATGGTGAATTTCTGCCTCACGAAACGATGATTGTTCAATATTCTTCTAACACCTTAAAAGGTGGCCATTAAGATGACACTATATTTATATATTATATATAATATTTTTATGTTTTACTTAAGCTTCTGTATTTTTCATTTATGGAATACCTTTATGGTTTCCATTATGGGTAAACATGATATCTTCATTTTAGGAAGTGCGGACTACCACCCTCTCAAAGTGATTTGATTCGTTAATACCATATGTGGTACGTATAAAGGATAGATTTAATGATATTATATATGATATTATACTGGAATTATAATATACCTTTATATCATTATGATTTCACTTCGTTAAGTAAGAAATAGAAATGAAAATAGCGTTCATGTGTACGTACGGCTTACCGTCTCCAAGAACAGTGCATTTCATTTCTTACCTCTAAATGTTATGTAATATTATAAATGCATGTATATACTGGATATATATGATATATATGATATCTACATAATGAGTATAACTATGGATATAATGGATACATGAACAACTTGTAATTATAAAGAGTTTATTTTGACTCAAGTACCAATGATCGTTAAAACGACCGTTATTAACTTAAATAATTACATAGTGTTCATGACATGGTAATAAGAGATATAAAAGGAATAATGAACTTGAAAAAGGTTCTTAAGAAAGTAGAAATTAACTCAATTTTATTATTCAGGACGTTAAAGAATGATCGAGTCAAGTCGGATCCGAGGTATGGGACTTCGTCTCAATCTCCTTTCATTGAGGCATATTTTGTTTTATACACAACTTTCTTTTATACGGTGTATAAACCCCTTTGACATTTACGTTTATTCAAAAGGAATATTTTTTATACGAAGCATTTTACTAAACGACAAAAGGAATGTTTTTTTGTTGTACGTATGCGGCAACAACGACTTCTCCGCCGTCGTGACCATTATTTGAGTTTCAGCTTCCTCTACAAGCCATAACTTTTTTTAAATGAAAAATAAATACCAAGTTTTAATTTTATTTTATTTTGGTATTGAAAATGGTTTTCATAATATTTTTATTATATCAATTTGTTGTATTGATATCTTGTGATTGAAATGTGGAAATGTTATGTTTCATTTATGCATGTTTTATGTGATACGATTATGTTATGGTTCTCGGGCATTGTTTATGAAGACGGGTGGTTCCGTGATAAACTAAGGACGGTTGAGACCGATATAGATCTCCAATGCATTGGGTAACGTGAAGGAGTTAAATGTTAAGTTTTCTCTGAATAGATTTAAAGAATATACTATGATGGGTATTGTAAACGTAACCATGAGGGTTACTCCCTACATAAGAATGTTATGAATGTCTCAAGTTACCTTTATGTCTTATGATTTCTATGATTTATTCATGATTTGATGAGGTATGTTAAAGTGATTATGTTTTATGAGTAAAGTATGATTTCTTACATGGACTAATGTTTTCATTTCGTACTTTCATATCCTTTACTGAGCTTTTTATGCTCATCCCAAGTTTTTGAAATATTTTTCATAGGTCAAGGGAAAGGTACATGATGTGATGATACTATCAAGGAAGTGTCAAGAAAGAATCCATGTTTTATTTTAAATATGTTTCCATTGATGGGAAAAATGAGTACTATCTTTTATGTAACCACTTTGTTTAAATATGGAGATTAATTCATGATTTATAATCTAATTCTCTAAAACTCTAAACCTGAAAAGATCCTCAATGTGTATTCTTGAAATATCTCAAGATTAAGTAATGTTTAAGGTTGGGGCCTTATACGAGAAAGGTCTCTAAATTTCCAAAAATCAACTTAACATGAGATTATCCCAAATAATGTAACTCTTATTGTCGTATACCAAATATGTAAATACCTTAATCTCCTTTAAAATTTTATTAAACATTAATTATTCCATGAGTAAAATCTTAGGTTGTCCTTAAATCCAAACATCTAATAATTTTAGCATAACATAAACCATCATATCACTAACCACCTTCATGGTCACCAATACCATCCCATAACCACCTATTTATTATTACCTCAACATCAATGAAATATTTAGGGTTATCTTTCCCAAGTAATATGTTTTCAAGAATATCAACTTACAATAGAATGAATTCTCTTGATTACTGGTGATATCCATCACATACTTCAAATTCCTTAAAGAAGAAGTATTGTAGTATAATCCTTATGTATCTTATGATTTTTATAACCAAATAATCATTGATAAAATACTCAAATAACATAATTATTGAATCCAAACACAATCACATTAATCATTACTCTTCATCTATGGTAGTATCATAATCTTGACCATGATCCATTATCCTCTTTTTGTGTATATTCCTTTGAGGCTTGAGACATTGATTTGCATAGTATCCAATATTCTTGTAATTGAAGCACTAAACATTGGAAAATTCTTTCCTTTCCTTAAAATAATGATCATGGTGGCCTTTTTATACACACTTTAAGAAAACTCCTTTTCCTCTTAATCATATAGGTGTTTCCTTCCACAATTATCACATGTGAGAAAATACTTCTTTACCTTCTTCACTTTATCTATATTTTTCTTAGATTTCCTCTTATTCTCTTTCTTACCTTTGAAGAAATAAGACTTGGATGATTCTTTCTCTATCTTGTTCAAACATGATATTATTTCCCCATATGATAAGAATATTTGGGAGACTACTTCCCTTCGAAATACTAGCTTGAACCCAATGAAGAAATGATTATTCTTATTCCTTGGATTATTTTTATTGATGTGGTTCGCATTCCTTATACTAGGATCCATTTCTAAACAATGGAATACACTATATTATATCATAAAATTATAAAAAATAATGTATAATCCCAAAACTAGTGAAATACTTAACATAAATGGAAAATTTTATGCGTAACTAATCTCATCAACATAAACATGGTTTATTTGGGGAAATATTTACTATTAAATCCTTCATAATGGTTTGTAAAGAAAATCTGAATTATCCTAAGCATATCCCCTAGGAGTGTCAAACCAGATGCGCAGTAAGACCCATTATAGTGTACCAGGTTAGGCCAAGTCAGGCATGACGCACCTTGTCAAAGTTGTTACTCCTAGGTACATATGTGCCAGAACCACATCTACTTATAGTGTCCAGATAGGGATGTATTTCTAGGAAGACCCACATAATCTATACCATACCAAAGTTATAGGAT
Source organism: Viscum album (assembly GCA_963277665.1). Classification (NCBI taxonomy): domain Eukaryota; kingdom Viridiplantae; phylum Streptophyta; class Magnoliopsida; order Santalales; family Viscaceae; genus Viscum; species Viscum album. Next base: position 1,426,354,228 of record OY728151.1, read on the forward strand.
TTTCTTTTATGATTTTCTTCAAAGTATACCATAGGTTTATGTTCCCTAATATTTTTTTTCTAAATCTAGTCTCCAAGGTTTCTACTAAACTTTCTCTAATACCAACTATAAAGACTCTAACCCTAGTAGTCTGGAGATGGTTCCTTAATTTATTACATTGGTAATATGAACAAGTGATTTCATACCAAAGGACTAAATAGTTTAGTAGTTTTGGAGAACCAAATACAAAAATAATTTTCAAATTAAAAACTGAAAGGAAAAAAACATATAAACTCCATTGGAAACATCCATAACTCTTAGATTATCCCTTCAAGTCATTTATAATATACAGCTTTGCATCCTGGGGAAAAATAAAACATAAGAAATGGGTGAGCTCATATGATCAATAAGGGTAAATAATACAGCATAAGTTATCATATACATAAATAATAAGGCAAGGTGAATAACATAGACACATTCCAATAAAATATAATCTTGAGAATAATATGGTATTAATAAAATCTAAATAAATAATTCCATATAAATAATCACACAAAACTTAACCATGGATATTCTACTAGTTGAATAATCACATGATTTATCATTTAATAATATCATAATTATGGAATGAATAAATACAGAACATCATAAACATACCATTGAGGCCTCGGCCAAGAATTCTATATAAATGGGTGATAAATTGGGAAGTTCCCTTTAAATAGGGCTTGCTTATCAGGAGTAATTGAAAAGGAAACCTTATAAAACATGTATTTCTCCATCAAATAAAGATGAAATGATTTGGATACATTATTTTGGAACATATAAAAAAAATAATGAATAATTATATAAAAATAAATAATAATTACATTGGGGTAAAGAGATAGAAAGTGTAGCCTGAATGAAAAAAATGGAGGTTCGGGAAAAAACCCTTACCATTGTGCAGATAGTCGAACCGTATGCCCCATAAAATTAATAATCGTCATATGAAACATTTAATAACATAAATATAAATATATTAAAGATATGATACATCAAATTTTAGTATACATGCACCAAACATAAGAAATAGTGGTGAATATGGCATATCTCACAGAAATAAAAGTGAGATGAGAAAACCCTTGCCTTTTGTCCGAAAGCGTTCTGCACTTGTGCTTAATATCCTAAGTAATAAAATTTAATTAATTAATTAATTAATTCCGAACCTTTTTTACATGTATTTTATTTGGTATAATTTCATTAAGTTCATTTATGGCCTTTTTTATGAGTTATAAGATTCAATTTTGTCATTCAGAAGTGTTCATTTCCTTGGTTTTCACGACTGGTTCACTTATATACATGTATGAATGATCATGTGTAATGGAAATAAATATCCAGAATTTAAGTTATATGTTATTAATAAAATTTCATAATATTAAATGGTTATATAATTCATTTGGTTATTTGGGGTGAGGATGAATCATTAGATAAGATGTTAGTGATTATCATTTAGATTTTTTTTGGTGGTTTTTCGATCGTCACAAACTAGTTTTGTCTTATTAGTTAATATCATGTATATATACTGGTTCTAGAACAATAAATAACTTATAATAAGTATAATTCAATATTTTTTAACCATAATAATGGTTTTATAACCATCCTTGAAGGCGGTAATGTAAAATTAAGTCGCACCGTCCATGATGGCGGTAAATCGGAACATCACAACCGATGTTTTCATTTTTAGAATAAAAGGGAAATGAGAATGGGTTTGATGACTGATATTCCATTTAAATAATAAAATTATAATATATGTAATATACTGTAGTTATCATTCATGTTTTTATAAAATAGGTAAGGATAGAATAAGAAGAAAATAAATTAAAAGAAATTGAAAGAGAACAAAAAAGGATTTGCCTCTTGAATTCTTCTCCTTGAGAACCTCCTTAAGGGACATGGAAATGGTCTTTTGGTGAGGAAAGAAATACCATAACATGGGGGAGAGGTTTTGGAGAGGAAATGGGTAGAATATAATCAAGCTTAAAGTCATTGTAAGTGTGAGGAGAAGGGGTGGTGAGGGGTGGTGTTTATAATGAAGGAGATGAGGGTTTTTTGAATATTTTATTCATTTGTTTATTATTTTGGTTCAACACTATGAATAGTTTGAGAATTATCACCAAATACATTAAAATAATGAATTATAGTTCGTGATTATGGGCTTAAATCATCCATACATCATCTATGACTCCATAATTCATGTTTTTGTGAAATACCGTAAATTGTAGTATTTCACTATTCACCAAAAATTCAACTATTTTAGAAAAATATCAAAAATTCACCCTAACCATTTTTCGATGTTAGAATTTAAAAATGAACTCCATTTTATGAAAATAATTTTCTAAATATGATAAATTTAATTTTTAAATAAAATCAACATTTATTCAAAAAATACCAATTTTAAAATTATAACTGATTTTATGACACTTTGAAAATTTATTTAAGGTCTCGTAAAATTATATTATAATCATAATACAACAAAATATTAATTTATGTATCCATTTTATAAAAATAAATCTTATTTTAAATTATTATATTAATTATAAAATTGTAAGTAAACATTTATGTTTTACAAAAATACGAACACTTAATTTATTATTTTTAAAATAATTATTTACTTATATTATAATATAATTATATATTATTAACACTTATAAGATACCTAAATTTTATTTATACTTTAATAGGCTAGGTTATTGTTCTAATGGACACATTACTATTCCAACGGTCACATTACTATTCATCAAAAATGAAACTTATCAGAAAAATACCAAAATTTTATCCAGAGTAAATTTTGATATTGCACTTCCAAAAATAATGTTTATTTTGTCAAATATAATTTATAAAAGTGTCAAAATTTATATGTAAAACAAGTTCTTCATTAAAAGGCTCTAAAAACTGCATTTAGAAAAATATATCCTTTTATGTATAAAATTGAATTTATTTTTATCTTATGCCTCTAAAAATGTTTTGGATGAATGTAAAAATATTTGACTGAATATATATATATATATATAATATTTTTCACTAATAGTGATTAATTTAATTTATTAACATAAAATTTCATTGTGGGCATAAAAATATTTTTTATAAAAATACATCCTTTATGTTTAATTGGTTTTCATTTCTAATTAATTGGTAACCAATGAATTAATTGTATAAACATGTGTAGTCTATATTTTCATAACTTACTTAATCTTATTCATTCTCGCCATTCCCAACATCAAGGAGATAACTATAATAATTAAATAATAATATTTAAATCATTTTTTAAGCTGGTAACCTATCAAATAAGTTAAATTTAAAAAAGGCATACTGTAAAATCTTAGGGTGTTACAACTATGGAGTGTTTAGGATTACCTCATGGGGTTCGATGATAACACCCGATGACTATGGAATGCTCAATATTACCTCCTGGGGTTTGGTGGTTGTGCGTGATGACTATAGAACACTCAGGATTACCTCATGGGGTTTGGTGGATGTGCCTGAAGACTACAGAATGCCCAAGATATCACCTAGGGTTTGGTCATGGGCCTTATACTATGGATCTCCTAGGTTCATCCCCCTAAGGATCAGCGATGATGCCTAATGACTATTGATTGCCTAGGATTACCTCCTAGGGATCAACATTATGCCTGATACTAATGGATCTCCTAGAAATTTCTCCTGAAAATTGACTATGGGCCAAATATTGGTTGGCATGGTTGTGTGACGTGATCAGAGACATTCTAGTACTGGCTGAAGTAGGTTTGGGTTGATCAGGGTTCTATAGTTTAACCCAAGGGTTGACGTAGGTTATTTATTTATTTATTCCTCATTTTATTTATTTATTATGTTGAGCATATCACACGTATACACACCTAATTTACTTGTTATGTATGATACCGCATTGGTGGTGTCCTACTGATTTTTACTCACACCAAACTCAGATGAACATGAAACTTGGGTAATCAACCATACTTCACTGGTTATAGGTTCAAGTCGGGCAGAGGCCTGGAATTGAATCATACGGCTAGATAGCTTGGAAAAGATTAGATATTTGGATGAGTTAAGGCATGGGGACATAATATTGCCTCTTGTACTTTTATTTTATTACTTTATTAATTTTTAGATGTAGTCAGCCCAGTGGGTGACTAGTTAGTCTTTCTGACTGCTTGCTTACTACAATTCTTTTATTACTAATGGATATGTTTATTTTATTTTGTGTACTGTGATGATTATTTGTGTGTTTTATATTTGTTTTTTTTTTTACTATACACTCTGATATGGGGGTATAATCTCCTTATGGTCACACCCTAGGACCTCACTGTTAGTCAACAGCCTTTGGCATATGAGGAGGTGCACCTGAGGTCATGTGGTGACTCGATCTAGTTACTATTCAGATTGAACCAGTGTAGAAACATTATAGATAAAGACAAACCATAGGAAACCATGGTCTTAGGGTAGAGAGAAACCATAAGAAAATATGGAAAAGTACAAAGCAAGATAGAAAGGACCACTTACCAAGAAGTTTTTTGAAGTATCCAATAAAAAAAACACTTGGAATTGAGCCACAATAGAGAAAAGAGGATGTCTTGACATGTAGGGCCTAGAGGATTTGAAATGGGAAGGAAAGTGTGGGTGGGGTTGGGGGTTAATTCATGTAAGGGTAGTTTAGGAATTTAAAATTTTAAAACACCTTGGAAGACTATATCATGGAATGACACCTATGCCATGGCATGACAGACTTATCTCCCCAGCTAGGAGGTTTCCCAATGTCAGTCTTAGTATGACCCATCATCCCAAAATACTGGAAATTTGTCTGGGATGTGTCATGGCACAACCTCCCAAAATCACTGTCTCAGATATGGGTCCTAATTGGGCTACCATTTCATATTATTTATCCTTTCCAAGAAATTATAAGTCAACATTTAGAATATTTCAACTTCCTAAAGGAATCATTCCTTATTTTATGGTATTTTTTAGAACTCTCTACGATTGGGATCAACTTTGAGTGAGGTCCATTACTTCACAATATTTCCCATTACCAACTCAACCATGTTTATAAAATATGTCAAGAGTTATAAAATATGGATAAATCTTTTCAAGACCACAAAATATTGATAGTAAGTGTTGCATCCAAATTCTCAGTCATTTGGAAGTAACAAGATTTGATTTTTCTTGATTACTTTCACAAATGATAGGCAATAAAAATATGAGGATGATGAAACTGTTATGATTATAAGAAAATATATTTATTCTTGTCAGTATTTATTCATGTGTGATCATGAAGGAATAAAGTAGTTCATTGATGAATTAGTTAACATGTGGGTTATTAATCACCTTGATCTAACTAAAATACCACATTAGCTTCTTGATTCTGATGGAGTGGCATGGCCTAATCTAGTTACTTATCCAGGGGATTATATCTTTGATATTCGATCATGTATTAGAAAATATTACACTAGTGGCCTTATTAAGGATCATCAGCTTTAAGACATCTCATACAGTTCATCAGAATAATTTCAAGATCCTCACTCGAAGATAAGGTACGTCCCGGTTAAAATTTTTGGATCATGGAATATTTCTTGGGATTAGGAAAGGTCTCAAGGGTATTTTGGGGATTTTGGGACATGAAAAAAGAAGGAAAATTTTCTGGTCTATGCTGAGAGTATGGTTGGCGTGTGGTTAGTAGTAACTGTGCTCCATAATCATGCGCCCTGTAGAAGGGGTGTGCACAGTTAGGGAAATTGTACAAGGTGGCCATAAGACCATGTAGTTTTAGCTCCATTCATACTGTAGTGAGTGCACGGACACTTCATGGATTTCCAAATCATGTGGGTGGCCAGCCAAACCATCCATCCTGGTTCCCTCTTGGATAGAGAGAGATGCATGGTTGGTACATGATTTGGAAAATTGTGTAGCCAAAATGCGCACCTCTTAAAAATGGGAGAATTTCCATTTTTACCTCTCAGGCTTAAATTTTTATCCCACAAATGTCTCCCCCATTTGACCCCCTCTAGCTAGGGTGATAAACCAATATCCTCTTCCTCCTCCACGGGTTTTTCTCCTTTGATTCTTAGTCATTTGGAGTGTCATTTGGTGTAAATCAAAGATCCAGGTAAGTCTTCAACTTTATTTACTTCCATTTTCTAGAAGAGTATTTTTTGGTTGTTTCCTCTCCTTCTGAAGCTCTAAACCATTATTTTATAGGTGTTTTTTTATCTTAGTGTTTGAGTTCAGTTTATTGGGAATCAAGGGTTGTGTTTGGTAAAGTAATTTTCTTTGAGCATGAGGTAGGTGGTCTTTAAGATTTTTCCCATAGTCTTTATGTTTCATTTGTGTATGTAGTTATTCCAAGTTGTTTCTTATCTACATTTTTATGTCATTCTATATGTAAAGTAATTTGGGATTTAATTTGATGTGTGTAACCCTTCACAGATCTCGTTGTGTTCGTTGGTGATTTGATACTATACCAAAGGCTACCCATGGGGTATTCCAAACCCTTGAAAATGATGAAATGTTTTAGTAAAAGTTTAGATAGTGTATTTATGAAATTTAATGGGTTATGAGTTGTTAATGTGTTATATGGGCATGGGTAAGGGGATAAATAAAATTTTATGTGCTAGATTTTGTGAAATGTCTATGAGGATCTTAAAATGGTTTAAATGATTTGTTTTGGATTGTGATCTGGTTATTGTTTTCAATGAAAGAAAATGATGTTTTGAAAATGGGTAATGTTTTGGAAAGGAGGTGTTTACCTCAAGGTGTTTAAAAAATGGGTTCTTAATGGATTTCAAATGGTAGTTGAATTGTGTGTGTTTTATACTTATAGAAATTCCATGGTGGTTTCTTTTAACGAATTGAAGGGAATGGTTGGCATTTGGTTGTTTTTTCATGTTAAAGATAAAGACCCTTGTGAAAGGTAGTTTTGAAATGTTTTAATGAAATGAGTTGTTTTTTCAAGGCTCTCAAAATGTTTTAAGTGGTGTTTATGAAATGGTGAAAAGGGGGTTGGGTCTTATTGTGACATGTTTGGTTTTAATGGTCTATGGGATCATGGTAAAAGATAAATGATTAATGATATTGAAATTTAATAAATGATGTAATAAATATGGAAATATTTTATAATGGAATGTTTGTGGATGGTCAGACGATACGTGTCAAATCCCGGTTGGATTCATGGAATCATTCTCCATGTTTTCCGATCTGTGAATAATGGTTTTGGGATGTTGGATTGACGCTACACTCCTTGGTTTTGGGTGGGCCACATTGATTCTCTAAGAACCCTAGTGCACCATAGTTATTTGGGGGAAGGATCGATGCTCCTGAACCCAAGGGTATGGAAATAGAATTCCATACCAAGGTTGGGATAGTCAAACAAGAAGTTCTAAGCCCCAGTTAGATTCATGGACTGATTCTCCATGTTTTCTGACCTATGACCTAAAGGTTTTATGTGATGCTCTGAGTCCCGATTGGATCCATGGACTAATGATCCGTGTTTTTTTGACCAATGGCCTAGTGGTTGGGATAGCCAAACATGGTGATCTGGATCCCGACTGGATTCTTAGATTGAGGCTCATTTATTTCCAACATGTGACCCCTGTGATATATGGTATGGGTACCTAGACGGATGCTCTAAGGTACACTGGAATAAAGTAATGGATAAATAAATTTCCTTGTGAAATAAACGGAATAATTCCCCTATTAATGATATGAAGGATTTTAAATAAGTGATACAGCTAATTAATAAATGTTTAAATTTAAAACGTGTTTCCCCTTACAGCTTATTTATTCATGAAACATTTTTTTCTGCATGCACTATTGTACATACTGGTTATTGATTTATACACCATTGGTGATGGCCTATTGATTTATACTCACACCCTTCTTGATCTACCATGGCACTTGGGTACCTGAGAAGACACTACTTGTTTTCTAGTACACATTAAGGATAAGGACCTAGTGTTTGGTTATGTATGGTGATATGGGTTGGAGCATGGGATGCCAGGACCAAGTTGGGAATCAGGACCGTGTTCACGATCTTTTATGGTTTTGGTATCATAGTCTTTTCTTATATGTTTCCTGACATGTAGTGTACCTATCATATTGTTATAGCATGTGTTATTTGGTTTATTATTGGATTTTATTTTATTTATTCCATGTATTGTTCTAGCTAATTAATATATCTTTTGGTATTACTTTTGTTATGGTATTTCTCTAATAAGTGGGTGTAGTCTCTCCAGCATATCTCTATAGAACCGTGCTGCTAGTTAGAAGTCTATAGTGGATAGGGAGGCACACATGAGGTCATGTGGCACTCCGGCTCAAGGCACCGATTTTAGTGGCCACCAGGTCAGGACTTTACAAAATGGTATCATAGCAGGTATTTTATATTACTATTTGGGGAATGGTATACAGGATACTGGATCTTGTTGGCACTTGGTAATGATCTCGTTCTTAGGTTCCTATATCCCCACGTATGAGGTAAAACTAAATTTTATAGGGGTGGGGATTGATGTGTTATTTTTTACTTTTACGGTTGATTGATAATTTCACCTCGATTGGTGCACTTGGATGTGATGTTATTGATTTATGAGGTTTCATCTCTTGTACCGATATGGAAAGAGGGTGTGTGTGTGTTCATACATCATTCTAGGCATGTGGTATTGATAGTTCATCCATATGTTTCCTATTATTGATGATTCCTTAGGATTCATATGCTAGTAGATTACTTTTTATGCTTTTGGTTTATGCCTATTTATCTTCTTTGAGATATTGTAAATGAAAAATGTTATGAAATGTGAATTTGAATAAAACTAGGATTTTTGAAATGTTAAGTAATAAAAAGGTTTTTTAAAGTGTAAATCCTTGGGTTTTTTAAAAAAATGGAAAGTGTTTAAATACTAATTCTCGGGTTACTAAATGGTAAAGTTTGAATAAAAATGGGAAACAGGAAATAATGGAACCTTGAGACGTAGGTAATAAGTGCCCTTTATTTTTTTTATCTGGCCCCTTGTATGGGTGGTTGGGGCTTAAGAGTTCCCTAGTTTGAAACCTTGGTTGTGGTTCATGAGGCCTCATTGGTCTTGATTTGTGTTTAAAGAGATGTTCTTATTATACCTTTGGTAGGGTTATGACCTTGGGGCTATAGGAAGTTGTCTGATAATGTGGATATGGTACCCCTTGTAGGTTGTGATCATGCGGGTTTGTGTTTGGCCTAATAATGGGAGTCTTATTTGTGGTGTCGTTAGTGGTGGTTGTGTTGATATGGGTGTGGGACCTATGGTAAATAGTCTCTTGGTGTGTTAGGCGTAGTGTGTTTTGGAATGAAGGCAGGATTGCCACCCATGGGTAGAAACTTTTTGGGATTCAATGTGTATGGATTAGAGGAAGAGGAAATGTATCTTGCTAGACATGACTCCAATTTAGGGAGATGATATCATGTGATCTTATAGGATGAACTATGAGAGAGTCCAGTTGGGTTGCTAGTGCTTTTGGGAGTGTATGGAATAGGAGGATGTTTTGGATTTTAATAGTAACAGGCAGAGAGCATTGTCTAGTGTGGGTTGGGCTTAGAGGTATAAGTGGGAAAGTTAGTGGTTTTAGAGATTCAACTCAAGTTGTGGTCATGTGCTAGTGGTTTTTTGAAATCAAGGGTAACCTCGAGGGAGGGTAGCCTAGTGGTGCGGGTGCCTTGGGGTGTGAAACACGGGTGGGTGATTCAGAGATGGAATTGATATATGGTGGGTTCCATTAAATTTTGGTAAAGTGTATGGTTATGCCTTGGTTTCTTTCTTGGGGAAGCACCTGAGTGCTTACGGTTGGTTATAAGGTTAGTTTCAGAAGGGAATGATCATTAAAGTGTCTAACTTGGTTTTTTTGGAAACATTTGATACAGGTATTGATGTTAACTCTATATGGATGTTTTGATGTGAAAGTGACACTGAGGGTAGGGGTGGTCACGTGGTTGGGTTTGTTTGTGTGTAAGTTGGGTTGTTGGATGGAAACATCATGAATTCCTTGAGTCTGATGATGTTGATGGACCAGGAGTCATGGTTGGTCATTTGAGTGGGTGTTTATCCAAACCCTAGTAATGTTAAAACTCATGGATTTTTTGAGCCAAGTTCGGCAGATGGTTGTAGGAATGTGAGTGACCTTGAGGGATCTGATGAGGTCGAGATGTGGGCACATATAGGGAAGATATGATTCTATTTGGGATGTGTGAATAGGTGGATCAGGAATAATAACATGTAATTACTATGAGAAAAAATTGGAAATCATTGGTTATGCAAGATACCAGTTGTTTTTGAATCGATTATGGTGTTTTCATTAATGTCATCTTGGTGTACTTCCAAACTCGAGATGAGCATGCCCAATATCTTGACATCATCTGAGGTACACCAAGAGAGCATTGTCTATAAGTCAAGCTACTTTAGGTTTTATTCTAATGGGATTAAGGGGGTTCATAAAGGTTTCTCCATTGTATAAAGTTAAAATTGAAGCTTTTTGGTGGGAGGTGCACCACCGGATGTCTCTAAATGGGATATATGTGATGGTTTTCATGTCATTGAATGTTAATGGTTCCATTCTCAGAAGTCATGGAAGGGTTCTACTTAATGTTTTTTTTTACTTCTTAAGTGAGGGTGATATGTTCATATCCATTACTTAGGCTCTAACGTAGTGGGATTGTAAGCTGTGGTGGTTATAGTTGCTTGAGGAAAGTGGTCACAACATCACTCCTAAGGTTGAGAGCAGTATGTCAGTTATAGATGGTGGAGTATACTGAGAATTGTACAAGGTGGCATCAAGATACTAGTGAGGAACCTATGTGGTACATGTTTATATTCTTCTAAAATACCAAGTGGGCCTTGTATGTGGTGGTTGACTGGGTCGAACATTGGATTTGGGATCAGGATGATTCTAAAAGTAATCTAAGTGATTTTTTCGGAGATATGTTATTGTTTGCAATGAGACATGATGAAAGTTGTGGTAAATGGAGGTTTGGTGCTATAATCTCACTAAGATATGGGTATGGACTATGGTAGTTGCATTCATATGGTGTTGGTATGCCTTAAGTGAGAATTCATTATGGCTAGGTAAAGTGATGGCGTGCCAATAGTGGAAGTTTGGCATCAATGGGATGAATCGGCTGGGGATGGTCTAACACAGCTTGGATAAAGGGATGAAGGTGGAAAGTTATAAATATCCTTCAGTGGGGTATTAAATAATAAGTGTTCTTTGGGATTGGAAGCGGATTTGAGGAAAACCAAGTTGTCTTTAGTTGATGTATGGATGGCAAGGGTGTGTCCATTCTGGGTGGTTTTGATGGTAAATCTGGATGTTGATGTTCGATGGTGTTCTCATGGGTGTTTGGGTGCAGGGAGTTGGGAAGCACGTCGGGTATGTTGTGGAAGTGTGGGTTGAAAATATAGTGGCCCTTTTTTATGGTGAATGTGAAAAACATCGGAATTTGGTGGTTATAGACTAAAGTGTGGGGTGGGGAGCACCATAGCGTACAAGTGGTTGGTTAATGATTTGATTGGTGTGTTATTGTTGGAAATGGGCAGTGTCATGAGTTTTGACCAGTTGAGTACTATGAGATAAAGTTTGTGCTTGGGTTGTGTTTTGGGTATCCAGTTTTGGATCCTTGAGTAGTGGATTGACATAGGTTGGGGGATGTGGTTGGAAAATCATATGTTCCTTTGGTGGACACTAGGCGTATTGGGTTGTTTGTATGGTTGGTGTTAATGGTGTTGAGTTGAGGTTGGAGTTCCCTTTGAGGAGCATTGAGTTTGTGTTATGGATCACAATGGTAAAATTCTTTGGGGTAGGATTGTTTCTTTGGTCTGAGTGTTGTAATGGTATGGCCTTGTTTAAGAGGAGACTTAGTAGATGAAAGTTGATAAGTGGGCCTGATGGTCTAACCATTATCTTGGAGGCTTGGTGTTGCTGGAGAATGCATCTTGATGATGAGTTGTTATAAGGTGGGGAGGTTGTAAGATACCAACCCAGAGATAAGGTATGTCCCAGTTAAAATTTTTGGTTCATGGAATATTTCTTGGGTGTAAAAAAGGTCTCAAGGGTGTTTCAGTGATTTTGGACATGAAAAAGGAGGGAAAAAGTTTGATCAGTGTTGAGAGCATGGTTGGCACAAGGTTAGTAGGAACTGTGCACCATAACTATGCAGCCTGTAGAAGGGGTGTTCATGGTTAGGGAAACCATGTAGGGTGGCTAGGAGACTGTGCGGCTTGAACTCCCTTCAGATAATAGTGAGTGCATGGTCGCCACAAGGTTTTCCAAACCATGAACATGGCTATCTAGACTGTGAGGCCTGAATCCCTCTTGGATAGTGGGAGACGCACGATTGGCACATGGTTTGGACAACCATGCGGCCAATTCAAAACCTAATTTCTGAGAAATTCATAACCTGATTTCTGAACAATTTAGAACATGATTTTTGAACAATTCGGAACCTAATTTCTGAACAATTTGGAACCTAATTTATGATTAATTCATAACCTGATTTCTGAGAAATTTGGAACCTAATTTATAAGAAATTCGGAACCTAATTTCTGATCATTCAAAACTTGATTTCTAAACAATTCGGAACCTGATTTTTGAGCAATTTGGAACCTGATTTCTGAAAAATTCAGAACCTGATTTCTGAGCATGTTTCTATGAAAAACTAAACCACATTTCTAAGCATGTTTCTGAGAAAAACTAAACCACATTTCAGAGCATGTTTCTGAGAAAAAATTAACCACATTTCAAAGCATGTTTTTGAGAAAAACTAAACCACATTTCTGAGCATGTTTCTGAGAAAATATGAACCACATTTCTGAGCATGCTTCTAGAAAATTCAGAATCAAGATTCAACATTATCAAACCCAAATTTCAACTTTTCATAAATCTCAAAGAAATTTAAGGAGGTTTGAATAATTCAAATATGGAAGATTAAATGCGACATATTTTTGGAGTTTTTGAGATTTGAGGAAGCGAGAATGATTTTCAAGTTTCCCTCCCTTGTTTTTCGAGTTGCCTATAAATATTTGCTCAGATCATTTTCTCATTTATAACTTTCACACACACAGAAAAGGTAGAGTGCTGTAGAATTCAAAGTGAAAGGTTCCCACCAAATTGAATAAGTTTTCTTTGAGTGTTTAAGGAAAGGAAAAAATCAGAACCATCCTTACCATAATGAGAAGCTCGGACTTATCCAAATCGGACTGAGAATTCAGACTAAGTATTTGTGGAGAAGATTCAACAATGTTTTTATTCATGTGTTTGGCTCAATTTTTCTTTAAGAAAACATTGTAAACTAATGGGAGACAGTATAATATTTCCTATTGGGAGATAGAATGTGTCTAATGGGAGTTGACACAAGTTGTATTCACTTTTTCATTATAGTGGATTTCTATAGACCCACGAGAGTGACTATGGAAAGGATGTAGGTTCTCACATTGAGGCTAAACCTTGTTAATCATGTGTGACTTTATTACTTTACTAATCTTTCATGATTAAGTATTTTTTAAAGGTTGATAAGGAAAGAAATCTTAAAAGGTTACAGGGGTTAATTTTCTTAAATTTTTTAAACTTATAAAAAGTGAACAACTAATTCAACCCCCCCCCCCCTTCTTAGTTGTTATTCGGTCCTTGGAAATTCAAGTGGTATCAAAGGTTGGTTCCCTTGTTTAATAATTATCATGTAAAATATCAATTATGTCAACAATAGAGGAATTTCTACATTCGATGGCAAGAATTATTATGGATGAAAAAATAGGATGATTCCTTATCTCTTATCTCTTGTCCTTGAAGTTATTGATGTTGTTACTATCGGTTTTCCACCTATTGAGAAAGATAATCCATTTGACATTCACTGATAAGAGAAATATAGAATTTTATGGAAATGATAGAAATTCTATTATCATTTCCTTATCAAAAAATGTTTATCAGAAGGTGATGGGTCTCAAAACATCAAAAAGCATATGGGACAAGCTGGAGAGCATTTTTGAAGGAAATACAAAACTCAAGGAGTCCAAGCTACAAATCTATCATATCAAGTATAAAGACATAATAATGAGAGATAATGAAACAATTAATGAATACTTCAATAGAGTTAATAAAATTGTGTGCAACATCAGATGATTCAGAGATGTCTTGGAAGATTCTACCATTATTAAGAAACTTATGAGAAACTTTCTGGACAAGTTCGATTCTAAAATTTATTCCTTAGAAGATAAGGATGATTTAACTCTTGATGAATTGCATAACTTTATTGTTGCTTATGAAATGAGAAAATATCTAATATTTAAGAAGAAAATGAAAGATTAAATGGCTTTTTAATCCATGATAAAGATGAAAATACATGAAGTTGATGAAGCTGATCCTTGTGAATCCAATGATAAGGAAGATGATGAGCTAAATGAAAAAATCATGTCTCTTATATCTAAGAACTATCTAAGAGGAAGAGAAAAGTATGTAGGAAAACTTCCTATCAATTTTTTTGAGTATGGTGGAATCGAAAACCTTGCAATGAATTTCCCTAAGAAGAAAGTTGGATAATATCAAGATGATTCTGATGAAAAAATGCAATGGAAGAAGTAGAACAAAAATGATAAAGAACATAAGTTTTCCAAAAAAATCAAGAATAAGTCTTTCAGAAAGAAGAGAAGAATTTTGAGCAAGAAGGTTGAATCAGACTCAACTTAAAATGATTCTTTTGAAGATGAAAGTTCACAAAAAATGAGAACCTTTATTGAAAAAGTTGAGAAAACAAAAGACTCCTTAGAGAGTGAAGAAGGTGGCGAAGAATCTTATAGAGATTATCTGCTCAGAATCGAACTTCTTTCATGTCTTGAGAAAAAAAATCTCTTAATAAAGAAATTAGAGTAATGAAGAAAGGTTGTGAAGAAGTTTCTAATGAAAGAAAAGATTTCATCAAGAAGGATGATGAATACATTCAGGATATTCTAAGCTACAAACTTAAAAATGCTGAACAGGGAATGGTGATTGAAGATCTTAGAAAGAAGCTGGAATCTAAGGAAGAAGAAGTTAACAAGTTGCAATCAAAACTTCTTAAGTATGAAAATACCCTGAGGAAGATGAATGAAAACTTCAAAAAAATCTACAAAAGTAAAATTTGAGACCTCTAAAATTGTTGTAAATGATCATTATGAGAATCAGGTGAAATCTTCTCTTACCAAAAATAACGTTTCATCTGATTCTTCTAATATTTCAGGTTCTGGAAAAAGTTTTGTGAAATATTGGGTGAAAAAAGGTTGTGAGAAACATATCAAATCTACAAAATTTTAAACCTCACTTAAAGGAAAAGATGGTCTATATCATGAGAATGTTAGGGCTGAAAGAAGTTACCAACCTCAACAAAGTTTCTATAGAGAAAGATCATTCTTTAATAAAAAAATCAATATTTTAGGGCTATTGTTGGTGCTGCGGAATATATGGGCATAGAGCTTATAATTTTTGGCACAATTTATCTCTACCTAGAAGAAGGTTTGAGAAAAGTGGAATAAATAGTGAAATAAGAATGAGTAACTTTCATCACTCACAGAAAGTTGAAAAGGTGAATTCTTAAGATGTTAGAAACATACCAACAAAGAACCAATTTGAATGCCTGGAAGAAGTTTTTGGAAGATGTGATCAGTCTGTTCATGTTGCCAAAAGATATATTTTACTCCTTCAAAAATAAGTTTCTTATGATAAGAAAGAAAATAAAGATGAAAATAAGAAGTTTGATGAGAGATTTTTTGTTGTTGAGACAACTTTGAAAGTGAGTAAGAGGAACAAACCATGGATTCTTGATAGTGGTTGTTATTCACATGTGATAGGTGATATAAAAATCTTGGAACATGTTGAAAATCATGATGGAGGAGAGGTTACTTTTGGAAATGATAGTTCCTTAAAAATTAAAAGAATCGGAATGGCAGAGATTAAATCAGAGGAACTGAAATCTAAGGAAATATTTCTTGTTGATGGGCTAAAACATAACTTACTTAGTGTAAGTCGAATTTGTGATGATGGAAAAGAATTAATCTTCAGAAAAGATTCTTGTATCATCAAAAGTGTGAAAAATGTAAAATTCATTACAAAAGGTGAAAGAACCAGTGGGAATCTCTTTTAAATTATAGAATCCAATAATTCTTGCTATTTGATTGTTGAAGATGAAAACAAGTTGTGGCACTGAATACTTGGCCACCTTGGGCAGAAGAACATGAATAAGCTTTCTAAAGTCGATGTTGTTTTGAATTTATCATAATTGAAAAGAATGGATGAAGATGTTTGTATTACTTTCCATAAAGGAAATATGACTAACAAAATTCATAAAAGAGTTGAGATTCAATCTAGAAAACCACTTGATATTATTCATTCCAATCTTTGTGGGTCGATGATACATCAATCAAAAAAATGGTATTTATAATTTATCAATTTTATTAATGATTTCACTTGGATGAAAAACATCATGTTCATGAAGGACAAGTCATAGGCTACTGAAATGTTCAAATTCTTCAGAAAAGATGTTGAGAAAGAATTGGGGATTTCCATAAAGAAGCTGAGAACAGATAATGGTATTAAAATAAGAAACAATGATTTTTAATACTATCTAAGAAATCATGGTATCAAACATCAGTATAGTGCTCCCTATACTCCCCAAAGAAATGGAGTATCATAAGGGAAGAATAATATCTTGGTGGAAATGGGAAGAAGTGTGTTAGTAGAATACAAACTTTCAAAATTCTTTTGGAGAGAAGATGTTAGTACTGTTGTACATGTTCAAAATAGATGTTTGTTGAGATTGGAAAACAACATTACTCCTTATGAAATGTGGTATAATAAAAACCCCTCATTGAAATACTTCAAATTCTTTGGAAGTCTGTGTCTACTTAAAGTAAAAAATCCATATTTGGGAAAGTTTCATGAGAAAGATTAGGAAGGAACTTTCATGGGTTATTCACCAAATGGGAGAAGTTACAAATCTTGGAATAAATGTTTAAAAAAGTCAGTGGACTCATATAATGTGAAGGTAATTGAAAATAAAAGTTTCTTAACAAAAGTTTTTGATAATGATGAGGATGAAACATTGGAGAAACCCAAAAATAGTGAATGTTATCCTAAATAACCTCATCATGATTCAGATGAGTCATGTGGTGAAGAAAGTGATTCTGGGGAAGAAACTATGATATTTTTTACCTTACTAAAGAAGGTTGAATCTGAAAACATTATTGGGAATCAGAAGGCTCCAGTTTAGAAAAGAAGGAAGTTGATATTAGAAAATCATACTTCACTTATCTCAAAAGTTGAACCAGAATCAGTTTCAGAGGCTATTCAATATAAAGAATGGGTAGATTCTATGAATGAAGAGTTAGATCAGATTAAGAAGAATGAAACATGGGAACTTGTTTTAAGGCCAACAAATAAAAATATTATTAGAACCAAGTGGGTTTACATAAATAAATTTAATGAGTGTGGAGAACTTTCAGTAAACAAAGAAAAACTTGTTTGTAAAGGATATGCATAGGTGTAAGGTATGGAAAGAAGTTGCTGAGTTTGAAGGAAGTTGTTGAGTTTAAGGAAGTTTCTGAGTTTGAAAGAAGTTGCAGAGTTTCAAAGATGTTTCTAAAGTTCTTTTTGTTGCAGAAAGAAATTTGAAAAGGGATTTTGTTGAATATTGAGAAGTTAGAAAGTTTTTTTTTAACTTCTGACTCTTCAACAACATCCTTTTCTTTCAGCAAACAAAGGACTTGAGCAACATCTTTCAAACTCAGTAACTTCTTTAAAACTTAGAAGCTTCTTTAAACTCAGCAACATCCTTAAAACTCAGCAACTTCCTTTAAGATCAGAAACTTCCTTAAACTCAACAAATTTCTTCAAACTCAAAAACTTATTTTAAGCTCAACAACTTTCTTAAAATTAGAAACTTATTTCTTCCTCAAACTAAGAAACTTATTTATTTCTCCGTCTAAATCCTCAGTTCGATTTGGATAATTCTGGTCTTCTTAGTATGGTAAGGATGGTTCTGATTTTTCCTTTCCTTAAACACTCAAAGAAAAATTCTTCAATCTGGTGGGAAAATTTCACTTTTAATTCTCCAGCGCTCTACCTTTTTTGTGTGTGTGCAAGTTACAAATGATAAAATGATTTGAGCACATATTTATAGGCAACTCAAAAAACAAGGGAGGGAAACCTGAAAATCATTCTCGCTTCCTCAAATCTCAAAAAATCTGAAAATATCTCATATTTAATCTTTCATCATTGACTTCTTCAAACCTCCTTAAATTTATTTGATATTTACGCAAAGTTGAAATTCAGGTTTGATAATGATGAATATTGATTCTGATTTTTCCAGAAGCATGATCAGAAATGTGATTCAGATTTTCTAAGAAACATGCTCAGAAATGTGGTTCAATTTTTTTCAGAAACATGCTTAGAAATGTGGTTCATTTTTTCTTAGAAACATGCTTAGAAATGTGGTTCAATTTTTCTCAAAAACATGATCAGAAATCAGGTTATGAATTATTTAGAAATTAGGTTATGAATTCTTCAAAAATCAAGTTCCAAATTGTTCAGAAATCAGGTTTCGAATTATTCAGAAATTAGGTTCTGATTTTCTCAGAATTCAGGTTCCAATTTCCTTAGAATTTAGGTTCTGATTTGTGCAGGATTCAGGTTCCAATTTGTACATAATTCATGTTCCAATTTTCTAAAAATTCAGGTTACGGTTTTCTCAAAATTCATGTTCGTATTTTTGCAGAATTTAGGTTCCAATTTTCTCAGAATTTAGGTTTTGATTTGCTCAGAATCCAAGTTCTAATTTTCTCAGAATTTAGGTTCTGATTTCCTCAGAATTTAGGTTCCGATTTGTGCAGAATTTAGGTTTCGATTTGTGCAGAATTCATGTTCCAATTTTCTTAGAATTTAGGTTCTGATTTCCTCAGAATTTAGGTTCTGATTTGTGAAGAATTCATGTTCCGATTTGTGCAGAATTCAGGTTCTGATTTGCTCAGAAATCTAGATCTGATTTGCTCAGAATTCTAGATCCAATTTTTTCCAGACTGTTTCTCAGAATTCTGGATCTGATTTTTCTCAGAATGTTGCTCAGAATTATGGATCTGATTTTTTCCAAAATATTGCTTAGAATTTTGGATCTGATTTTTCTCAGAATATTGTTCAAAATTATGGATCCGATTTTTCCCAGAATGTTGCTTAGAATTCTGGATCCAATTTTTCCTAGAATTTTTCTTAGAATTCTGGATCCAATTTTTCAGAGAATGTTGCTCAGAATTCTGGATCTGATTTTTCCCACAATGTTGCTCATAATTTTGGATCTGATTTTTTTCAGAATGTTGCTCATTAAAATTCTTCAAACCTCTTCACTATTTCTTCAACATATTTTATCATGAAGCTTTTCATGATTTGTGATAACTTTAAGATCAACAAAGCATCGTCTAACTTTGTTTAGAAAGTTTGAGAAATTTTCTAACTTCTGACTCTTCAACAACATCATTTTTCACGATTCTTTCAGCAACAAAAAGGACTTCAGCAACATCTTTCAAACTTAGAAAATTCTTTTAAACTCAGCAACTTCCTTAAACTCAGCAAATTCCTTTAAACTCTTCAACTTCCTTTAAGCTTAGCAACTTCCAAAGTCAACATTTTTCACATACAAGTTGCTATCAACTTTTCCTTTAGAAAAGTTCATCTTTCTCAAGTAATTTTCAAGATTCAAATACCAAGAATTTGGAGCTTGTTTCAGCCCATACAAAGCTTTCTTCAATTTACAAACTTTGGTTTCATCCTCATCAAGTAAAAAACCACAAGGTTTTTTAATGTAAACTTCTTCCTCAATCTCACCATTTAAGAAAGCTGACTTTATGTCCATATGATAAAATTTGTAATTCTTATGGGAATCCACTGAAAAAAACATTCGAATAGTTTATAGCCTTGAAACAGGGGTAAAGGTTTCATCAAAATCCACACCTCCACCTGTGCATATCCTTTACAAACAAGTCTTTCTTTGTTTCTTGAAACTTCTCCACACTCATTCAAATTATTTCTGTAAACCCACTTGGTTTCGATAACATTTTTATTTTTTGGCCTTGGAACAAGTTCCCATGTTTCATTCTTCTCAATATGATCCAACTCTTTATTCACATCATCCATCCATTCTTTTTTTTAATATCTTCTAAAACTTATAAAAAGTGAACAACTGATTCAACCCCCCCCAGCCCCCTTCTCAATTGTTATTCTATCCTTATAACTTCAAGTGGTATCATAACGAGGTTCCCTTGTTTAATATTTATCATATAGAATATCAATTCTATCAACAGTAGAAGAATTCCTACATTAAATGTAAATAATTATTATGGATGGAAAAATATGATGATTACTTATCACCTATCTCTTGGCCTTGAAGTTTTTGATGCTGCTACTATCAGTTTTCCACCTATTGAGAAAGATGCTCCTATGATGTTTGCTGATAAGAGAAATATAGAAGTTGATGGAAAGGTTAGAAATTCTATTCTCATGTCCTTATCATAAAATTTTTATCATAAGTTTATGGGTCTCAAAACATCAAAAATCATGTGGGGAAAGCTGGAGATCATTTTCGAAGGAAATACAAAAGTCGAGGAGGCCAATCTACAAATATGGTGTAGTAAGTATGAATACATAAGCATGAGAGATGATAAAATAATTAATGAATACTTCACAAAATTTAATGAAATTGTGTGCAATATTAGAGGATTCAGAGATGTCTTGGAAGATTCTACAATTGTGAATAAACTTATGAGAAACTTTTCAGACAGGTTCGATTCTATAATTTATGCCTTAGAATATGAGGAATATTTAACTCTTAATGAATTGAATAACTTTCTTGTTGCTTATGAAATGAGAAAATCTCCACTATTTAAGAAGAAAATGAAATATGAAATGGATTTTGAAGCCATGATAAAGATGAAAATACATTAAGTTGATGAAGTCGATCCTTGTGAATCTGATGATAAGGAAGATGATGAGTTAAATGAAAAAATAATGTCTCTTATATCTAAGAAATATCGAATAGGAAGAGGAAATTATGGAGGAAAACTTCCTCTCAAATTTTTTGAGTGTGGTGGAATTGGGAACTTTGTTATTAATTTCCCCAAGAAGAAAGTTGGAGAACATTGAGATGATTCTGATGAAAAACCACGATGGAAGAAGTGGAAAAAAATGATAAAGAAAAGAAGTCTTCCAAAAAATTAAAGAAGAATTCTTTCGGAAAAAAGAGAATCATGTTGAGAAAGAAGGTTGAATCAGACTCAACTAACAATGACTCTTCTGAAGATGAAAGTTCACAAAAATTCAGAACCTTAATTGAAAAAGTTTAGAAAACAAAAGACTCCTCGGATAGTGAATAAGGTGGTGAAGAATCTTATAGATAGTATCATCTTAGAACCGAACTTCTTACATGTCTTAAGAAAAACAAATATCTCAAGAAAGAAATTAGAGTAATGAATAAATATCATGAATAAGTTACAGATGGAAGAAAATATGTCATCAAGCAAGCGGATGAATACATTCAGGAGATTCTAAGCTAAAAACTTAGAAATGATGAACAGGGAAAGGTGGTTGAAGATCTTAGTAAGAAGCTAGAATCTAAGGAAGAAGAAGTTAACAAGTTTCCATCAAAACTTATTGAGTCTGAAAATACCCTGAGGAAGATGAATGAGAACTTCAACAAAGCTACATAAGTAAAAGTTTAGACCTCTAAAATTTCTGTGAATGCTCATTACGAGAATCAGGTGAAATATTCTCTTACCAAAAATAATGTTTCATCTGATTCTTTTAACATTTCAGGTTCTAGAAGAAGTGTTGGTAAATCTTGGGTGGAAAATGGTTGTGAGAAACCTATAAAATATACAAAAGTTAAAACCTCACTTAAATGAAAAGATGGTCCATATCCTGAGAATGTTAGGGATGTATGAAGTTACCAACCTCAACAAAGTTTCTATATAGAAATATCATTCTTTAATAGAAAATCAAGATTTTATGGCTATTGTTGGTGCTGCAGAATCTATGGGCATAGATCTTATAATTTTTGGCACAATTTATCTCTACTAGGAAGAAGGTTTGTTCAAATTGGAAGAAATAGTTAAAGAATAATTAGTAACTTTCCCCACTCACATAAAGTTGAAAAGGTGAATTCTCAAGATGTTAGAAACATTCCAACAAAGAATCAATTTGAATTTCTGGAAGAATTTTGTGTAAGATGTGATCAGTCTGGTCATCATGACGAAATATATATGACACGCCTTCCAGAACAAGTTTCTTATGATAAGAAAGAAAAGAAATCTAAAAATAAGAAGGTTGATGAGAGAGCTTGTGTAATGAGATAGCTTTGAAATAAAGTAATAGGAACAAAACATGGATTCTTGATAGTGGTTGTTCTTAACATATGATAGGTGATATAAAAATCTTGGAACATGTTGAAAATCATGATGGAGGAGTGGTTACTTTTGGAAATGATAGTTCCTTAAAAATTAAAGGAATCGGAATGGTAGAGATTGAATCAGAGAAACTAAAATCTAAGGAAGTCTTGCTTGTTGATGGGATAAAACATAACTTAGTATAAGTCAACTTTATGATGATGGAAAATAAGTAATATTCATAAAGGATTCTTGTATCATCAAAAGTGTGCAAAATGGAAAAGTCATTACAAAAGGAGAAATAACATGTGGGGATCTCTTACAAATCATAGAATCCAATAACTCTTGTTATTTGAGTGCTGAAGATGAAAACAAGTTATGGCACCAAATACTTAGCCACCTTAGGCATAAGAATATGAATAAGATTTATAAATTCAATGTTGTTCATAATTTTCTAGAATTGAAAATAAGAGATGAAGATGTTTGTATTACTTACCAGAAAAGAAAGATGACTAACAAAAGTTATAAAAGAGTTGAGATTCAATCTAGCAAACCACTTGAGATTATTCATTCCGATCTGTGTGGGATGATGAGACATCAATCAACAAAAGTGAATTTATACTTTATCACTTTTATTGATGATTTCACTCGGATGACAAACATCATGTTCATGAAGTACAAGTCAGAGGCTACTGAAATGTTCAAATTCTTCTGAAAAGATGTTGAGAAAGAATTGGTGGTTTCCATAAAGAAGATGAGAACAGATAATGGTACTAAATTCAAAAACAATGGTTTTAAATCCTATCTAAAAAAGCACGGTATCAAACATCAGTATAGTGCTCCCTATAATCCATAACAAAATGGGGTAGCAGAAAGGAATAATAGGATCTTTTTGGAAATGGGAATAAGTATGTTAGCAGAATACAAACTTTCAAAATTCTTTTGGAGAGAAGTTGTTAGTACTGTTATACATGTTCAAAATAGATGGTTGTTGAGACTGGAAACCAACATTACTCCTTTTGAAATGTGTTATAACAAAAAAACCTTATTGAAATACTTCAAAGTCTTTGGAAGTCCATGTCTGCTTAAAGTAAAAAATCTAGATTTGGGAAAGTTTGATGAGAAAGATGAGGAAGGAACATTCATGGGTTATTCACCAAATGGGTGAAGTTACAAATGTTGAAACAGATGTTTACAAAAGTTGGTGGACTCATATGATGTGAAGGTGATTGAAAATAAAAGTTCCTTAAAAAAAGTTGTTGAGAATGCTGAGGATGAAACTTTGGAGAAATCCAACAACAGTGAATGTTATCCAAAACAACTTTATCATGATTCAGATGATTCATGAGGTGAATAAAGTGATATTGGGGAAGAAACCGTGAGATTTCTTACCTTAAAAAAGTAGGTTTAATCTAAAAACATTATTGGGAATCATAAGGCTCCATTTTAGACAAGAAGGAAGTTTAGATTAGAAAATCAGATTTTACTTATCTCAAAAGTTGAACCAGAATTAGTTTCAGAGGCTATTCAACATAAATAATGGGTGGATGCTAGGAATAAAAAGTTAGATCAGATTGAGAAGAATGAAATATGGAAACTTGTTTCAATTCCAACAAATAAAAATGTTATCGGAACCAAGTGAGTTTACAAAAATAAATTGAATGAGTGTGGAGAAGTTTGAAGAAACAAAGAAAGACTTTTTTGTAAAGGATATGCACTGGTGGAAGGTGTGGATTTTGATGAAACATTTTCCATCATTTCAAGGCTAGAAACTATTCAAATGTTTCTTGTAGTGGATGCCCATCAAAATTACAAATTTTATCAGATGGATGTAAAGTCATCTTTCTTAAATGGAGAGATTGAGAAAGAAGTTTACATTGAACAACCTTGGGGGTTTTTACTTGATGAGGATGAAACCAAAATTTTTAAATTAAATAAAGCTTTGTATGGGATGAAACAAGATCCATGTGCTTGGTATTCGAATCTTGAAAATTGCTTGAGAAAGATGAACTTTTCTAAAAGAAAAGTTGATAGCAACTTGTATGTGAAAAATATTGACTTCAGAAGTTGCTGAGCTTAAAGTAATTTGCTTTGTTTGAAGGAATTTGATGAGTTTGAAAGAAGTTGTTGAGTTTAAAGAAGTTACTGAGTTTGAAAGATGTTGCTGAATTCCTTTTTGTTGCTGAAAGAATCTTGAAAAATGATGTTGTTGAAGAGTCAGAAGTTAAAAAGTTTCTCAAAATTTCTAAACAAAATCAAATGATTATTTTCTGGTCTTAAAGTTATCAAAAATCATAAAAAGTTTCATGATAAAATTTGTTAAAGAAATGGTGAAGAGGTTTGAAGAATTTCAATGAGAAAAATTCTGGAAAAAATCAGATCCAAAATTATGAGCAACATTCTAGGAAAAATCGGATCCAGAATTCTAAGCAACGTTTTGGGAAAAATTGGATCTAGAATTATGAGCAACATTCTGAGAAAATCGGATCCAGAATTCTGAGAAACATTCTGGTAAAAATCAGATCCATAATTCTGAACAACATTCTGAGAAAAATCGGATCCAGAATTCTGAACAATATTCTGGGAAAATCGAATCCATAATTCTAAGAAAATCATATCTAGATTTCTGGGCAAATCGGAACCTGAATTCTGCACAAATCAGAACCTAAATTCTGTACAAATCGAAACCTGAATTTTGAGAAAATTGGAACATGAATTCTGAAAAAATCGGAACCTGAATTTTGTACAAATTGGAACCTGAATTCTGCACAAATAGAAACCTTAATTCTAAGGAAATCAAAACCTAAATTCTAAGAAAATTGGAACCTGAATTCTAAGAAAATCATAACCTAAATTCTGAGAAAATTGGAACCTAAATTCTTCACAAATCAAAACCTGAATTTTGAGAAAATCGAAACCTGAATTCTGAGAAAATCGGAACCTGAATTCTTCACAAATCAAAACCTAAATTCTGCACAAATCGAAACCTAAATTCTGAGGAAATTGGAACCTGAATTATGAGAAAATCAAAACCTAATTTCTGAAAAATTCATAACCTAATTTCTGAACAATTTGGAATCTGATTTTTGATCAATTCAGAACCTAATTTCTGAATAATTTGGAACCTGATTTCTAAGCATGTTTCTGAGAAAAACTGAAGTACATTTCTGAGCATGTTTCTTAGAAAAACTGAACCACATTTCTGAGCATGTTTCTGAGAAAAACTGAACCATATTTCTGAGCATGTTTCTGAGAAAAACTGAACCACATTTCTGAGCATGTTTCTAAGAAAATTTGAACCACATTTCTGAGCATGCTTCCAGAAAAATCAGAATGAAGATTCACTATTATCAAACCCAAATTTCAACTTTTCTTAAATCTCAGAGAAATTTATGGAGGTTTGAAGAATTAAATTATGGAAGATTAAATGCGAGATATTTTCATAGTTTATGAGATTTGAGGAAGTGGGAATGATTTTCAAGTTTCTCACCCTTGTTTTCTGAGTTTCCTATAAATATGTGCTCAGATCATTTGCTCATTTGTAACTTTCACACAAATGAAAAAGGAGGAATGATAGAGAATTCAAAGTGAAAGGTTCCCAACAAATTGAAGAAGTTTTCTTTGAGTGTTTAAGGAAAGGAAAAATCGGAACCATCCTTACCGTACTGAGAAGACCGGACTTAGCCAAACTAGAATGAGGATCTGGACTGAGCATTTGTGGAGAAGATTCAACAAATTTTTTATTCTTGTGTTTGGCTCAATTATTCTTTAAGAAAACACTGTAAACTGACGGGAGTCAGTATAATCTTTCCTATCGGGATATAGAAGGTGTCTAATAAGAGTTAACACAAGTTGTATTCACTTTTTCATTATAGTGGATTTCCATAGACCCACGGGAGTGGCTATGGAAAGGACGTAGGTTCTCACATTGTAGTCGAACCTTGTAAATCATGTGTGACTTTCTTGCTTTACTACTCTTGCATGCTTAATTATATGTTAAAGGTTGATAAGGAAAGAAATATTAATGGGTTTTAGGGGTTATGTTTTTTAAAGTTTTGAAAATTATAAAAATTGAACAACTGATTCAACCCCCCCCCCCCACCCTCTCAGTTTTTATTTGATCCTTGGAACTTCACAAACCATGTGCCTCTTTAAAATGGGTAAATTCCCATTTTTACCTCTTGGTATTAAATGTTTCTCTCCCAAATTTCTCCCCCATTCAACCCCCTCCAGCTAGGGTGACGAACCAACAGCCTCCTCCTCCTCCTCCATGGGTGTTTCTCCTTTGACTCATAGGTGTTTGGAGTGTATTTTTGTGCAAATCGAAGCTCTGGGTAAGTCTTTGACTATGTTTCCTTCAATTTTCTATAAAAGGCTTTGTTTGTTACTTCATTTCCTTCTAAATCTCTAAACCCTTATTTGTTCAGGGTGTTCTTTTTCATAGTGTTTGAGGCCATTTTGGTGTAGATCAAGGGTTACGTTTGGGAAAGTGATCTTCTTAGAGCATGAGGTAGGTGTTCTTTAATCTTTGTCCTATAGCCTTGATTTTTCAATCGTGTATGTAGTTGTTCTAAGTTGCGGCCTTGCTGTGTTTTTTATATCGTTTTCTATGGAAGGTAATTTGGGATTTAATGTGAGGTATGTAATCCTTCATGGACCTTATTGGGTCTATTGGTGATTTGACACTAGACCTGGGGAAACCAGTGGGGTATGCCAAACCATTGAAAATAATGAAATGTTTTAGTAAAAGTTGAGATAGGGTAATTATGAAAGTGAATGGGTTATAAGTTGTTAATGTGGTATATGGGCATGGTTAAGGGGATAAATGGAATGTTATATGCTAGCTTTTGAAAAATATCTAAGAGGCTCTTAAAATGGTTTAAATTATTTGTTTTTTATTGTGATCCGGTTATGGTTTTCAATGAAAGAAAATGATGTTTTGAAATTGGGTAATGTTTTGGAAATGAGGTGTTGACCTCAAGGTGATTGAAAAGGTGGTTCTTAAAGGATTTCAAATGGTAGTTGAATTGTGTGTGTGGTTTATACTTGTGAAAATTCCATTGTGGTTTATTTTAATGAATTTAAGGGAATGGTTGGACTTTGGTTGTGTTTTCATGTTAAAGAGAAAGATCCTTATGAAGGGTAGTTTTGAAATGTTTTATTGAAATGAGTTGTTTTTTCAAGTCCCTCAAAATGTTTTAAGTGGTGTTTATGAAGTGGTGAAAAGGGGGTTGGGTATTATTATGACATATTTGGTTTTAGAGGTCTGTGGGATCATGGTAAGTGATGAATGATTAATGATATTGAAATTTGATAAATGATGTGATAAAGATGGAAATGTTTAATAATGGAATGTTTGGGGATGGTCGAATGAGATGTGATGAATCCCAGTTGGATTCATGGACTAATGCTCTATGTTTATCGACCTATGACTAATGGTTTTGGGAGGTTGGACCAACACTTCACTCCCCGGTTTTGGGTGGGCCAAACTAATGCTCCAAGCACCCTGAATGTACTGTAGTTATTCGGGGGAAGAACTGATGCTCCTGAACCCAAGGGCATAGACATGGTGTTCTGTATCAAGGTTGGGATGGTCGGACATGACGTTTTGAG
Organism: Viscum album; assembly: GCA_963277665.1. Lineage (NCBI taxonomy): Eukaryota > Viridiplantae > Streptophyta > Magnoliopsida > Santalales > Viscaceae > Viscum > Viscum album. Next base: position 1,426,382,250 of record OY728151.1, read on the forward strand.
TCTCAATTGGATTCATGGACGGATGCTCTGTGTTTGTCAACCTGTGAACTAAAGGTTGGGATGGTCAAACATGATGCTCCGAGTTTGAATTGGATCCATGGACTGATGCTCTGTGTTTGTCGACATGCGACCTAGTGGTTGGGATGGCCAGACATGACATTTTGGATCCTGGTTGGATTATTGGACTGAGGTTCCTTGATTATTGACCTATGACCCCTGTGATATATAGTATGGGTACCCAGACTGATCCTCTGAGGTACACTAGAATAAATTAAAGGATAAATGAATGGACTTGTGAAATTAATGGTATAATTCCCCTAGTAATGATATGATGGAACTTAAAGAAGGGAGATAGCTAATTAATAAATGTTTAAATATAAAACATGTTTCCCTTTGTGCTTATTTATTCACTGCACCTTTGTTTATTTGCACGCACTATTGTACAGACTAACTATTGTTTTAGACATCGTTGGTGGTGCCCTACTAAGTTGTACTCACACTCTGCTCAGGCCACCATGGCACTTGGGTACCCAAGAAAACACTACTTGTTTTCTAGTACAGGTTCAGGACAGGGACCTGGTGTTTGGTTGTGCATGGGATGATGGGTTGGAGCATGGGATGTTAGGATTGGGTTGGGACTCAGGACTGTGTTTGGAATCTTTTATGGTTTTGGTATCATAGTCTTTTCTTGTATGTTTCCTAACATGTATTGTACCCATCATATTGTTATAGCGTGTGTTATTTGGTTATTTGTTGGCTTTTTCCATATGTTGTCCATTTATTGTTCATGTTGATTATTATATCTTTTGGTATTACTTCGATTGTGGTATTGCTTTGATAATCGGGTATAGTCTCCCCAACATATCTCTATAGACCCACGCTACTAGTCGGTAGCCTCTAACATGTGGGAAGGCGCGTATGAGGTCATGTGGTGCTCTGGCTTGGGATATCGGTTTTAGTGGCCACCGGGTTGGGACGTTTCAAGAATAATATTTTTGGTTACCAAGCTAACCCTTTTTTATTAGGGGGAAGAGGTCGTCAGAGTCGAGAGCACAGGGGAAGACGCAGTCGTGCTAGGAGTCACTACTTCAACCACGCCACTGCCCAAATCATCTATGCGACTGAGAATCGTGGGAGAGCTCTCCAACAAGCTCATCCAATAGAGGAAATCCACCTTCAAGAAGCAACATACTAGTGAAACCCACCAGATTTTATCCTTCCTTCCCACATTCTCTTTTATTAAAATGAGGAAACTGCACACTCTAGGTGTGTGTGGTGGGGATGCATGGTTTTTTCTAACCGTGCGGCCCTGCCCAGCTAACTGTGCATACATGATTGATTAATCTGAAAATTGTTTTTAAAACACCTGAAACCATCATCAATATAAGACACCTCAAGTTTAACCTAGGTCATTCATTGTCGTTATCTATTCAAATCATTCATAATGGTTTGTAAAGAAAATATGAATTATCCTAAACATATCCTCCGAGAGAGCACAAGTATGGGAAATGACTTTTTCAATCAAGGGGACTTATGTGGACCATGTAATGTTAATATTAATATTATATGTGTAAGATACAAGAGTGTTTTACTAGAAGACATGTGATTACAGGTGGATTGACTAGGTGTGGATTCTTACTGGTGGAGCATCATGTTAGGTGTCATCTTTAATAGAGTTGGTGGATGATCATGTCAAAGTCATCTTTAATAAAGCATGTGGACTAGGGAGGTAGTGGAATGTCGACATATGGACAACATGGGGAATCTACTTTATGTAAAGTTGTTTGGATCATTGTTGGGACATGTGTAAGGTGTGTTGTAAGGTGTGTCTTGTAAGTTTTATTAAAGTATCTTCTGTAAAAACTACTTTATTAAAGGGGCGATCATGGATAGTTCCCTTTATGTAAAGATAGTGTTTGTGTTGTTTTTTGGTTTTCAAAAATTAAAATATTGTTTTGTTTTCCATGAAAAAATTGATGTTTTATTTTTATGAAAAAATTAGTTTTTTTTTGTGCTTTGCTCTATTGGATCGTTTGTGCTTCGAGCCTCCGTGTGGGCCAATGGTATTGTTGGGCTCCCTTCTGGATCGTGGCGCGCGACTGCTTGCTGGGCTGCTCGGTTGATCCGCTGATCAGTTGGCCCACCTGGCCCCCGCACTGCCACCGTGGCGATCCGCCTGAGACAATTCCTGCTGGTCGTTGATGAGTCTCCATCTGGAAATTCTGGGTTGTGATGTTTGTGTTTTCTGATCTCCATCAATCTGCACCTGTTGTTGTTTGTTTGTTCCTCAACCGCGTATCTCGGCTTTCTCGCAATCTGTTGAGATCGCCTGGCTTCGTGATCCTTCCGCTCGCTCTGTGTCGTACACTTTTCTACCTCGTCTGTTGCGATTGTCAGGACATCGCCTCGGCTCTTCCCCCTACCATTATTACAATCTGCAACTCTTTCCTTTTCCCGTGGTGGTTCGTTGTCTTCGCTTGTTCGTCCAGAGAGCTGAGAGAGAGTTTGAGAGAGGAGGAGCTCTCGCAGTACTCTACTTTGACGCTACACAACCCTCTGTTCCGGTTATCAACTATGGTGGAAACTTCACCTCTTGCAAGCCTTGTCCAACTGTCATCCTTCAAGAAGTTCCAGCTACAGCAGTGCTCTCCAGCCCCCTTCTCGGGTTCTTGGTGTAGGCTTGAGTATTTGTAAGGTTGTATCTATTTTTCGTTTGTTTTTTGTGTTGTATCTTCTTCTTCTACTTCTCGTTTGGGGTTTGGGGTTGGCGTGCGTGAGTCCGTCTAGTTTGAGGGAGAACATTGCCTTCTTCGAGTCAGGTTTCATCCCTGGCTCTGGAGTGACGAGGTCTCTGTGCTCGGATAGCTTCTCTGATCCGCGTGAGTGGTTTTCTTTACTTTTTCTTCTCTGTTTGTGTGTGGTTTTTTTCTTTTGCATAATAATAAATAATATATAATGGTGTTCTTGTCGTAGAGTAGGACCAAAAGGTCTGAACCACATAAATCAACTGTGTTCTTTATTTTTTTTGCACTGTCCTTTTTTGTTTCTTTCAACTTTGTTAAAAACGATTCATATTTTTTGTTCTGTTTGCTTCGAATAATTTTAAATGAACTCGTCTTGATACCCAACAAGTGGTATCAGAGCCTGTAATCATTTTTATATTGTCTATTAAGTTTGAAATTGAAAAGTTTGATGCTGAAAACGATTTTAATCAGTGGAGAGTAAAAAATGTGTGCTCTGTTAGTTCATAATGGCCTTGCAGATGCTTTACATGGTAGTAAAAAACTTATAGTGATCATTGCTACTAATGATTGGTCCACCACTTCTTTAGTTGACATCGACCCTAGTATACTAGAAAAGGCTCATTGCACTCATCTGTTAACCTTAGGAGATAAAGTTTTGCGTGAAGTCGCACATGAAACTACTGCTAAATTCATTTGGCTTAAACTCGAACATTTGTATATGACCGAATCCTTGCTTGGACGTTTGTATAAAGATATGCGGTTTTATAATTTCAAAACGACTCATGCCTCTTCTGTGCGTGTTCATATTGATGAGTTCCATAAAGTTCGTTTGGATTTAGCTAATATTGATATAGAGGTTAAAGATGAGGATCAGGCTTTAATTATTTTAACTTCTCTTGATAATTCTTTTAATTCATTGAAAGATTCCATGATGTATGGTAGAGATTCAATAACTTTAGAGGAAGTAAAGTTTGTTGTGTTGTCTCACGACCTTTAAATTCATGGTTTGAAGGAAGAATTTAACGGTGTTAAAAGTGAACCTCAGTTAATGTATACTAAGGGGTCCTATGCAAAATAAAGGTAGGAATCACTAGAACCAGTTTAAGAATTTTCGATGTTTTGAGTGTGGCAAGACTGGCCACATAAAAAGGTATTGTCCTGATTATAAAAACAGAGACAGTGTGGCCCAGTCCCATGTGGTATGCCCTAGGTATGACATTGCGGATGTTCTTTAATTCATGTTTAGCAGCCCCTTCGTTAGAACATGGCATAAGTTCTTTGTTGTCTTTTTTTCCTGCAATCCTAGGGTTGGCCTTTCTTGTTTTGTGGGGGAACCCGATTGGGAAAAAGGGTTTTGTGTGAGTTGGTCTAAGCTATTCGGGCTTAGGTGGAGAATCTCTCATTGGCTTCCCGGTTCGTGGTTGTTGTGTGTTGTTGTTTCTAGTGCTTTACTATTGTTGCATTATTATTTGAGTTTCGCTATATTACATGTTCACTGTATTTTACCACGAGGAAGGTATTGTTTGCAAGTATCTGCATGCTTGGGTGTTATTTACGGTGGAGACTAAGGTAAAATATGGTGAGCTCTCATTTTAATGTTGATGCTTATAGAGTTTAATTTCTGAGCATGTTATAGTTTGTTAGCAATAGATGTGTAGTATGGGTAGAGCATGTGCCACTACCGACACATGCTAAGTGGTATTCATGTTGGATGAGTACTCGGTAGACTTAGTGTTTTCGATTTATGAAAATCTATCCACACTACTGATAAGTTAACGGTAGATAGGCTGCAAAAACACCATCTGCGTTTTGTTTTCATTTTAATTTGGAAAAAGGTGGAGATTTGTTATTTTTTGGTTTTCAAAAATTAAAATATTGTTTTGTTTTCCATGTAAAAATGGATGTTTTATTTTTATGCAAAAATACGTTTTTTTTTTTGCTCTACTATGTTGGACCGTCTGTGTTTCGGGCCTCTGTGTGGGTCGTTGGTATTGTTGGGCTCCCTTCTGGGTCGTGGTGCACGGCTGCTTGTTGGGCTGCTCGATTGATTTGTTGATCAGTTGGCTCGCCTGGACCTCGTGCTGCCACCATGGTGATCAGCTTGAGACGATTCCTACTGGTCGTTTATGGGTCTCCATCTAATGGTTCCGGGTTGTGATGTTTGTGTTTTCTGATCTACGATCTGCGCCTGTTGCCGCCCATTTGCTCCTCAATTGTCGCGTGTCCCGACTTTCTCACGATCTATTGAGATCGCCTAGCTTCGTGATCCTTCCGTTCACTCTATGTCGAACACCTGTCTGCCTTGTCTGTTGCGATTGTCAGGACGTCACCTCAGCTCTACCCCCTGCAATTATTACAATCTGCAGCACTTTCCTTTTCCTGTGGTGGTTCCTCGTCTTCGTTTGTTCGTCCATAGAGTTGAGAGAGTTTGAGAGAGAGGAGGTCCTGCGGTACTCTGCTTCGACGATACACAGCCCTCTGTTCTGGTTATCAGCTTCGGTGGAGACTTCGCCTCTTGCGAGCCCTATTCGACTGATGTCTTTTAAGAAGTTCCGACTACAGCAGTGTTCCCCAGCCCCCTTCTCCGGTTCTTGGTGTAGGCTCAAGTATTTGTAAGGTTGTATCTATTTTTCATTTGCTTTCTTTGTTGTATCTTCTTCTTCTACTTCTCAATCGAGATTTGAGTTTGGCGTGAGTGAGTTTGTCCAGTTCGAGGGAGAACGTTGCCTTCTTCAAGCCAGATTTCATCGTTGGCTCTGGAGTGACAAGCTCTCTGTGCTCGGATGACTTCTCTGGCTCTGTGAGAGTTTTCTTTACTCTGTATTCTTTGTTTGTATGTGCTTTGTTTTCTTTTGCATAATAATAATCTGTGGTGGTGTTCTTACCGTGAAGCAGGACCAAAAAGTCTGAACCACATAAACCAATTGTGTTCTTTATTTTTCCTACTATGCGTTTTTGTTTACAATTCATATTTTATGTTGCGTTTGCTTCGAATTATTTTAAGTGAACCCGTCTCGATACCCAACAGTTTAATATTCATGTAAAAGGATAAGGTGAAGGCACTTGGGGGACTAAACCATTGATGCTCTAGGATTATAGCTTGATCACCGTGTATGTTGGAGTTAGCCCCGCGTGATTATAAATATAGTAACCTGAGCAAAGGAAAAATCAACCACCGGAAGCGGAATCTTTATGCGCCGCTTTGTGGTATTAAAGTAGCACCATGTTGTCCATCTCTTCTTTTCTGCTATGTTGGCCTTCCGTTTGTGTTATAAACTCTTTCGTGGTTGTAACTTTGAAATAACGCAAGACGCATGATCAAGGTGATGTCCGGAAGTCTCAACTTTGATTTGTTTATGCTATGAAAAGGTTTAGATTATTAGGTATATTTATGAAATTTTTATTCCAAGAGGCGGTAACGTTTGATCACCAAAATGAAATTTATGTTTTTTTCAAAAAAAAAATGAAATTGACGGAGATCATTGAATTTTTTTTAAAAAAATTTTAGATATTTTTAAAATGTTTTTAGATTTTTTTATAAAGGCTGAAAAATAAATTTTAAAAGTGGAAAGCCAGTGTCGCGTTCCTGTAAAGAAATGTTAGTTTAGTATGTTGAAATAACATATATGCAATGGTGAATTATTTATAAGTTTTTCTTTCATTATCGGGGCATGTCCAGGGTACAGCCTCGGGCTCAGTTGAGCAAGCCTCGTCTTTCAATCTGTTGAATAACACTATGGGTTAGTATTGGACAATAATATTGTACTGTACATACGTACTCAGTGGTTACATGAGGACGCTGTTCCTGAGCGACAGCCCCGCGAGCACGCCCACCGCCAAGCTCAACACCAAGAGAATGCCCACCAACTCTCGCGCTCCCCCGACCATGCTCTTCACATCCTCCAACTGATGCATTATCTGCTGCTGCCCCCGGGAAATCACTGAAATCTGTTTTTTATTTTTATTTTTTTTGTTAACTCAAAATACCAATCTTTTTTGAATCCTAGTTCCAACATGACGTCAACCAAGTTGTTTCTTTTACCACCCTAGACTAAAAAAGACTGTCCTTCGCTAGAATATAGAGGATCTAGAAAGATGAATAAGATTCATGATGTTACCTCATCCATCAGCTGGGAAGATACGGGACCATTGCCCAAACCAGTTGTTGGAAAACACGAGGTGGGGCCACTGCAGGCCTCAGCAGAGACAATCCCGACTGACAGTTCGGAATTCAAGCATTCCATTCGAGCCATAACCTCATCCATCCTCTCATTCAGGGTCGAAACATGTTCTGACAGCTGAGTCAGGGCTCCCTAAAATGACCCACCCAACTTGGTAAAAAAATATGCAAAACCTCTGCAGAATAAATAGATGATATCTCACACCCATATAATAGCCAGTTTCAGGAATTAACGCCCCGTTTGGTGTGAGAGATTTTTTTTTCAGGGAATGGACAAGACTATAATGAAAATAAATGATGCAAAATAGCTTTTTGCACTCGTTCTTATATCATAATAAGGTTGCCTATGATTTTTAAAAATGTTTTTTGCTTTCAGTTTCCAAATATTTAATAGAAGATGCCATGAATTATATAAATGGAAAACATTTTTCAAAAAATGATAATTCCCAGCAAAAAAATATGCAAAATCATGTATTTTCCTGTTTTCCTGTACTACCAAAATATTTTGCAACATATTTTTTAATATATTTTTCACAACTGAAAACGGGGAAACTTTTCAAAAAACAAACGCATCCCGACCTTTTGCATCTTCTCTAGGGAATTCCATCCACTTGTACATTTTCTTCTCCCTTAACATTCAAAACTTGAATTCCTTTTCATTCCATTGGAATGCCGACCGAGCCTTAAATGGAATACCTGGTTTGGGAGTAGAGGAGGTGTGTCCAGGGCTCTCCCATCAAGCCTTCTGTCATTGACATTAAGTCTCGTCAGTCTGGGGAAATTCTTGTCCCTGGCTGAAAATGAACGTGACATCCCACTGCATAGAGAAAAAAATAATTTACACCATGTCAGCTCCTCAAATTAAAACTGTGATATTCGTTATGAAAATGCACTGATAAAAAATACTCTTATTTATTCAAAAGGGAAAATGACACTCAAGGATCAAATAATCAAATTCAAGTGCCTTAAATTTGATAAATATCGCTACAGGACCGGCCTCTAAAATTAATTCTAAGGATCTTAAATTAGTTAACAAGTACAAAATAAATCATAAATATAATCACATAGAAATCATTGAAGAGTTCGTTATAAATGTAATGAAGTACAATTATAAAGTTGTCAACATCTTTTCAAGTAACCCTTAAATCGTTTTACAATTGCATTTCACTACATTTACAAATATTCCTCCAACTATTTGCAACTGAACTTATATTTTACAAGAAATATATTTTTATTTTTGTCCATTTACAAATATTCCTTTAATCATTCACAGTTGTATGCGATTACGTTTACGATTGGAACTATATTTATGAAGAAGAAATCTTTATTTTTTATACACTACCAAATTTAAGTTAATTAAGTGAAATTGATTTCATGGGTGGATCCTATAGTATCGATTTTCAAATTTTAGATCTTTAACATGACTTAATTTTAAAATTAGGTTCTTATATTTTTCAAATTTAAAATTCTTAACTGGAACTAACTTCATTATTTAGTCTTTCATTGTCATTTTCCTTAATAAGAGAGGATCCAATATTACCGACTGAGGTACTGAGTTCGCCTATTTGCAGAGGCACGAGAAAGTGCTTCTTTGGGGCTTGATGCCAACTCATCATCTATGCTGAGCTTAGTCTTCAAGTCATCTGGCAGTGCCTGTAAATTGATCTGTTCAGAATACTGCAGAAAAGGGTCGGGGAAGAATTCCAAGTCATACCATGACATCATTTTGAAGTCTCTCTAGCTGAATTTGTTCTATGTATGTCCGAGGAACGTATGAACCTTCCAGCCCCAGCTGTTCAGCCACATGCTTCACATATGACCGATCTTTTCCTTGAACCTAGGTCAACATCAGCAGAAAATAGTAATTTGTTGAGCCTTTTTTCATGATTTCATTCTATTGTTTTGTACCACTTTCTCTTTGCTTTCTTTCTTTCTTTCTTTCTTTCTTTCTTTCTTTCTTTCTTTCTTTCTTTTTTGTGGGTGTCATGCTACCTGTGAAGGATATGATGAACAACTTCGGAACAAAAAGGCTGCAAGCCCAAGTCATGAAGACAGGGCATTTTCCAAAAACAATGGAGAAACAATGTAAATAAGCAAGTATCCCCAAAACCTCAGAAAGCTTCGTTTGAAAGTGCTTATTGATAACTGTTTATAGCACTTGTCATTTATGATAAGAGCTTCTGTGTAAGTGCTTCCAGATTACATATTTAAAAAATGTTTTCCTGGCACTTAAATAATTTTATTCGGGAATTTAAGTGGAAGTGTTTTTTTTTCAGAAAAAGAACACCACTTGTTTTTTCAAACTGCATATCGAAAGTGGTAAGTTCTATTAATCAGTTTTCAATAAAAGTTATCAAGCGGACCCTCGAGCTAGCACTTATTGAAAACTGTTTACAGCACTTACCAATTATGATAACCAGTTTGAAAAAAGTAAGTGGTGTTTGTTTGGTTTCTGAAAAACAGTTACACTCAAAATCCTGTAAGAAAGGCATTTAAATAAGTGACAGAGAAGTAGTTTTTGAATAAGCAATCTGGAAACACTGGTAGAGAAGCATTACAATAATTGTTAAAGTCTTATATGCACTTTTCAATAAGTGTTCTCAAACACAACCAAAGCCTTGAGCAAAACGAGATTCGCACACTGGAAATAAAGCAGATAGTGCCTGGCTTGAAAGGCTCATCAAATAGGCCCAAAACAATGTTCAGATGACCTAATGAAAATCAATGATGCAATTGTTTTGCATGGCATGAATTGATAAGACATGTTATATCATGCAATTGCATTTCTTATCTACAAGTTCTCAATTTTGTTTTAAAATTATGATCACAATTAGATTTCCAGCAAAAGTTACGGACACACCTAGGGTTGAAATTGAACCAAGCCGAGCCGAGTATCTCAGTACTCGAGCTCGGGCTTGGTACTTGAATTTGATGCACGATCGAGTATCAATTTCCAGGCTCGAGCTCGAGCTTGGGCTCGGGCTCGATTGAGCTACTCGATTAAGCTCGACTCAGATCAATTACAATACTTAAGCATAATTTTAATTATAATATCCAGCTCAAATTCGAACTCAAGATAGATAGCTCAAGCTCAAAACTGAATACATATATATTGAATAAAAAAAATTAAAATATTTAATACTAGATTAGGCTCACAAGCTACTCGATTATGTCATTCTAATACTCGAACTTGGCTCGAGTTAGTACTCAAGTAGCTCGAGCTCAAACTCGGCTAAAAAAAAAACGAGCTGAAATTGAGTATTTGTCGAGCCGAGCTCGAGTAACCTGCAAGCCTAATCGAGCATTGAAATATTTAGTGCTTGATTCTGCCGCATTTTTTATTTTATGGAGGGACAAAACTAGGACCTACAAAAAACATTTTAACCAAATGCACAACTTTATTTACTAGAGAAAATATATGAAATCCCTAGTCCAGCCTGAAAATGTTGGATTGGTGTAGCCCGATCCAGTTGGGTCGAATGCTTGTGGCCCGCAACTGTCGCGGGTCGAGTTTCGCGGTGAGCTCGTTGGGGGTTGCAGGGGGCAACGCGCCCCTGCTCCGTGGGCCGAAGGTCCCCGGTCCATTTTTTCGGCACTGTAGCATCTCTGACCACTGTAGCGGAGCTGACCGACCGACACTGACAGGCACTATAGTAGTGCGGACTTTAGAGTCAACAGTACTGTAGCACTTTTGACTTCTAGCCGGCAACCACTGTAGCACTTTTGACAAAGGTGGTCGTTGTTCACTGTAGCGATGCGGACTTACTTTTCGGAACAGTGATCGTCTTCTCCATTTTATAGCCCATTTTGGGGTTACGGTTACAACTTAAAAAAACTATGTACTTTGTGCTCCCGAATTAGTGAAGTTCTGCCTCTCCGTGGACGTAGGGATTTTTCCCGAACCACGTAAATCGTTGTGTTCTCGTTTTCATTTCTTCTGCATTTCCTTTCGTTTTCTTGTTTCTGTCATTGTGACTCCCGACGATTTCTCTACAGAAAAGACGATTGAAACGCAGAAAGAGTCAAATTTTGAAAGTCTAGGACTAAAGAAATTGTGAGTAAAGAGAAGTTCTGACACAATAATAGATTAAGGGACAAATTTTAGATTCGTGTACCACATGAAGAACAATCAATAAAAACTACTTCCTTGCAGTACAATAGCATTATTCTATAGAACGAAAGCAAAGAATAGCAGAATCATGGAATCAAGCCTTGGTAAACTAATTCAAGCCCTAGTAAAGGGAAAGATTCTCAAATATGGGAAAAGGTGATAATAGTGCAATGATGATTCTTACAAACTTAAAAAACAAGTGCTAACAATTGTATGGATTTTCCCCAAATTTAAATTACGTTTAATTTTTTATTTTAATGGGATGGCAATGAGTGAAAATATTTCACAAGAGATCTTTATTAGGAAAACTTGATAGGCTTCAGATTAGGTTACATAAGAAGTAAACACTAGTTATAAATATGTATGATTATGAACTTGTTAGGATATGAGAGGCAAATAAATTGTGAATATAGCAATTAAGGGTTTCAGTTTGTTAGTGTAACAAAGCTCAAACCATGCAAGTGTGGAGAAATAGATTGGATGGACCACTTTGAAAGATTTAAGAGGTTGAAATCTTGAAGTGATAGGAACAATTGGATACAAGGACACATTTGTAATGCCCACTTGTTCAACTCATTGAATTTTCCTCTTGTGGTTGTAGGCAATGATTTGGGCTACGCCACATAAATAGTATCCCTGGTAATATCCTTCATAAAATGAAACAATCTTTCATTTGGATAGATTAAACAATTGCAAGAAATCAAGAAATAAAATAAGTGGTTCAATTAATGGAATCAAGAAAGCGCAGCCTGGCCCAACAACATCTTCAGTAGAAAACAAAAGGGTTGGAAGTGCTGTTGGTTGAAGAACTTTAACTGATAATCAACCCACAGAAAACAAGTTTTTGGTAATGCAGTTAAAGAGACGCCTCAAATGGGTTGATAATTTATATTTGGGCTAAATACTTGGGATGGCTAGTCATGCAAAACAAGTTGCAACACCATGGTGGGAAAAGGTTACACGTAGAAAAAGAAACTGCAGAGCATCATAGATGGTAAGAGTCAATTATGGAAAAATGACTGTTTACATGCCTGAGCATCTTCTAAACAATAATGGCCCAAAAATGACACAACACATGGCATAGCTGATGGCATCCACAAAAGATGATGAACAAAACACTGAGACAGACATTAATAATTAACTGAAAAGAAATTAAATAACTAAAACTAAGAACACATTACCTGAACATAACGCCGACTAAGCTGTTCCAACCAATCAATTTTCACACATACTTTATCATCAGAGAAGGTATGGATGCTTCTTTTCAGGATGGTGGCAATGGTATAACCCAAGGCCATCAGCCCTCCAAGAAGGCGAACACTGACCTCAAAAGTTATTCTCGGTGATATAATGAATGGACTATCAGTAACCCACTCCTGAAAGCAGTAACAAGACCATTAGAAAACAAGACATTTGTAACATCTATTAAATAAAATCATCATTGGTGAAATGAAAAATCCGAAAGATAGAGCATCTCCACCGGCCAAGGCATGTCAATCCCAGATCCAGATGGGTGGATCTTGGTACATATAAGGGTTTGTTTGACAGCACTTATTGAAAACAGCTTATAGCACTTATCACTTATGATAAGCAGTTTGAAAAAAGTATTGTTTCTTCCGTTTTTGTACACTTATATTCCAGAAGAAACCAGCTTAAATAAGAGTCAGAAAAGCACCTTTTCAGTGAACAATCTGAAAACATTTATGCAGAAACACTTATCATAAATGTTATAAGCAGCATTCAATAATTGATGTTAAACGGGGTCTAAGGGGAGGAGTCACACAGCCAATAAGTGGAGGAAAGTAATGGTCCAGCCCATGAAAGTTGGAACAAAAGCTTAGTGGTTCTCAATCCAATCCATAGCCAATCATTCAAAGCAAGCAAAAAAAAATCAGCAAATTTATGGGCTATGCAAATTTGAATGAGAAAGAATGCGACAGTCCTATAAAATCCTATATCAATTTCCAATGAATGGGACTTAGTGTTTACAAATCCTTACTGGAGAACCATATGGGAGAAAAAGATTGCGGCCTGACTCATGGCACAAGGCACCAATAAATCACAAAACACTGCACATGATAGGGACCAAGACAGCTGGTCACAGCTTGGAAGAGTATTCGAGAAGGGGGATACAGCAGGGGAGTGAGGCAAGCCGCAGCTGCACAGTCGAAAAGAATATTCTGGAAAGGAGGGGCCCACTGTACAGCCTAACAAACTGGGGGAGGCACGTGGGAAACTAGGGAGAGGCAGGGTTGTTATAAGGAGGGCAAGGCTGGAGAGGGGGTTCCACTGTACAGCCTAACAAACTGGGGGAGGCACGTGGGAAACTAGGGAGAGGCAGGGTTGTTATAAGGAGGGCAAGGCTGGAGAGGGGGTTGTTACAAGGAGGGCAAGGCTGGAGGGGGGGGGGGATAGGGAGGAATATTGTTAGTCTGTTAAGCGTAGCGCTTGGGCGGGAGTTTCTGGGGATCTCTAGTAATTTTTCTTCTTCTTTTCCATTCTTCTCCTTCTTCCTCCTCCATCTGTATCTCTAGTCTCGCTCAGTTTCTTTACTTTTATACAAAGAAGTCAGTTCTAGAGATTTGCTGGTTGCAAGACCTGTCATTTTGTCCGGCCTGCCAGAGCCTCTCTGGAGGGAGAAGAGATTATGACTAAGCCCGACAAGATGGACCAGCAACTCAGGGGTATCAACGCTACACTCCAACAAAGCCAGGTGAGCCGACTAAAGTGGGAACGCGACCTACACACTCTCACACTTCTTGTGGAACGCCTCGAGGGGAAGCAACAGCATGAAGCGGCCCGCCCTTGGCTGGCGTCCAAGATGCCTGCGGTGCAGTCAAAGGGGACTAGCGAAACAAGGGGGCTGGCATGTGATGAAGCGGCTTGGCTCGGTCTGGCGTAGGAGCGGAATGCATACTTGGTGGAAGAAAATTCTAGCAACGCGCAAGGTGAGTTTTCTATTTTCTGCCTACTACAAAAAGACGATCGGCCGGCGGAGGAGATTGGCATGCGACTGGACGGAGGCGGCAACAGGGGGACCGAGAGGCATGCACTTGGAACATCGGACGCGTTTGAACTGGATGTGTTTTTTGGCAGCAAAGACGACTGAAAACGAGCAAGAGGAGCCATCTGCAGATGTCAGCGAAGTCAGTCGGCAAGCTCAGAGTAACGGACCGACAAGGAGAAAACACAGATGGACTCAAACCAGGAACGTCATAACAAGGCGCGGGCACAAAAGAGTCGAGTGGGTTCGGAACTGACACAAGGCCAGTTGTGAAGCCATCATTTGCAAGAGGCAAGTTTGTTTTTCTTGCTGATTGGATTTTTTGCGTTGAACCTCATTCCGACATTTTTACAGAACTCATAATGCTTTGCTGGTTCCAAGTGCCCAGTTCTTCCCTGGGGGACCTGCACAACATAGGTTACCGTTTCAGTTTTCTACCCAGCCACGTCACCCTAGGGATAATTCGTCCGAGGTTATTGCGAACAATGGCAAAGGCTCCGGCATGGGCACCGAATCAACCGGGTTACCAACACTGTACGGATTACTTGCAGGGTCAGTGCACAATACACGCAGCGGATGTAATGATACTCCATCCATGGCAATGGCTTTTCAGTTGGAAGCAGCTGCAGTCAACTTGGTCGCTGGAGATAAATCTTTTGATGTCTACACCGAAATAATTGTGCGGGCCCCGGATACAAATCCTACACCTCTTTTGGTGCAGCCATCAATGCAATCTGAAATTCCTGCCGTGAGCCAAGTGCAACTGAGTGCTGGAAACAATCCTTCCTTGGCGTCTGCTTCATCTGAATCTGATGTTTATCGGCACGCAACATCAAATCTTGTTGCAGGAAATGACTTGGAGGCTTCCATTCAACAGCTTCTTGACATGGGTGGAAGAAATTAGGATAGTAATACTGTTGTGCAGGCTCTACATGCTGTCTATAGCAACCTTGAGACGACAGTTGAATATCTTTACTTAAGTATTCCTGAGCAAGCTGAAGCTCCACTTGCAGCACAAGTTCCTGCCTGGCTTTAGATCTTCCAACTCAGGCTTCTCAACCTGTTGTTCCTACGAGCAGTCCAAATTCCAACCCACTAGATTTGCTTCCCCAGGGTTTTCCGGACATGGGTTCGAATGAAGGTGCAAGCACTTTTGATTTTCTATGAAATAGTCAACGGTTTCAAGCCTTTTGTGCAATGGTGGGGAGTCATGTGAAAGAAGTTGTTTGGGATGAGGTTGTCACCGACAATAATCAGTTTCTTTTCCTCAGTCTTGAGGGCAAGACTAATTCTCAAGGCGGGGCGAAAGTGGCAGGGACCAGAACAGCTGGTCACACCCTGTAAGAGAATTCTAAAAGGGGGATACTGCAGGGGAGTCAGGGGAGTCAGGAGAGCCACAGCTGGCACAATTGGAAAGAATATTCAGGAAAGGGGGCACCCACTGTACAGCCAAACAAAGTGGGGGAGGCACGTGGGAAACTAGGGGAAGGCAGGGTTGTTATGAGGGCAAGGCCAGAGAGGAGGATAAGGGGGGATATTGTTAGTCAGTTGTTCAGCCTAACAAACTGGGGGAGGCGTGTGAGAAACTAGGGGAAGGAGGGGCTGTTATAAGGAGGGCAAGGCTGCAGAGGGTGGGATAATGAGGAATATTGTTAGTCTGTTCGGCGTAGCACTTGGGCGGGAGTTCCTAGGGATCTCTAGAGTAATTCTTCTTCTTCTCCATTCTTCGCATTCTTCCTTTGCCTGTATCTCTGGTCTCGCTCGGTTTCTTTACTTTTATACAAAGGAGTCGGTTCTGAAGATCTGCTGGAGGCGAAAACTATCAGCGCATGTCAAAAAAAAAATTCCAGGATCACCACATCGTCAATTTTCTATCATATTCTTCGACTTCTGCTGATTCACTTTTTTTTCAGAGGGGGATGCTCCCACGATCACACATTAATTTCCCACGATCTCAAAATATACAGTTAATGCTCCACGATCACGTAACAAATCAAAGCTCGTCATGTGTCTGATAGAGACCAAGTTTGAGCATAGCATGTAATAAGGGGTAAATGGGTCTTTGTAGGGAGAGTTTGTTATTCTATTAGGAAGAATGTTCTGGACCCATGGAAGAGGCCGAGAGTTTGTTATATAAGTCAGGGGGATGAGTAAGAGAGGAGGAAATATATTGTTTTGGGAAATGGTCGTAGGCTTGGAAACAGCCATCGTGGCTTGGGCGGGAGTGCAAGTGCCTCCGGGTTTCTTCTCCTCATTCCTCCTTTGTTGTTGCATTTGTTTTTACAATTTGGTCCGATCTGTTGTCCACTCCTCCACTTCACCCACGACGTTGTGCACAGTCAGAGGGGTACCCTGCAATCCCGTCGCCTACTACTACCCTCGGCGAGACGCGGCACCCACACGACGGGATTTCTCCTTTCTTCCCACCAGCGCCGCGTGGTTCTTGCTTGCACTAGTCTGTTGTCATGTACTCTGCCGCCATCAGACCCGTTTGAATGAGCCACGCCCGCCCGATCTTAGCGCAGAGGAGACGTGCCCCCATCAGACTTCGTCAATGAAGGCAGCGCGCTCCGTCGAACGCCCGTTGCTTTGCGACGAGGCGCGCCCCACCACACCCAGCAGGTTCACTGAAGGGCTATCTGAGGATGGACACTCGCAATCACTCTCGCCAGGACGAGGTCGACCAGCAGCTAGGCCGCCTTGAGGCCTTGCTGGAAACCTAGGGACAGGAGCAGGCTGCCTTCCAACGGGAGAAGGTTGCCTTGCGACAGGCCCAAGCGCACGACATTGCTGAACTCACCAAGACCGTTTTCGGTTTGGTCCGCCGCCTGGACAAGGCCCCATAGTCTTACAAGGCACGTCCATCTCAAGTAACATAGATCTCTTCCTCACGCTTGCAGCAGTCAGACAAACCCCCTACACTCGGCCTGGATGCTAGTGTAGCCGCACTCATTGTCCACTTTGGCTCCGAGCAACAATCACCTGCTCAGCGGGTGGAGCTCCCGGTTTTTGGTGGTATTGATCCAAAGGGTTGGATCGTGCATACTGAAATGTATTTTCGTATTCACCAGACCACCGAAGCTGACAAAATTACCCTAGCACAGTTCAGTATGGAGGGCATCGCTATTCACTGGTTTACAATTTTGGTCGAGGTTTACCCAACTTTAACGTGGGCAATGTTCAAAGAAGAGCTGATCGAACGTTTCAACGGCTTGGAAATTCAAAACCCCTACGAAGAGCTTGCCGCCATCCAACAACAGGGACCGGTCTGGGATTATATTGAGTAGTTTGAGTATCTCGCATCTTTGCTACCCCGCCAACTTGGGGTCCAATATGTCAGTTATTTCCTCTACGGCCTAAGCGATGACATTCGAAGTTGGGTTCGTATTCACAACCCCCGACCCGACTGCACGCCATGCACTTACTCGAAATGTGGAGCTCGCTCTCACGGGAGGCGAGAGTTCTCAGTTCCACAGCGGTAGGTCCCGCAAATTTAGCAAGGTCCGCGAGTCTGAACCACAACATCCTCCTATCCGCTCGGGACCGCACCAACCGGATAGAGCTTTTCTCCAACCAACCAAACACAGAGAGGCCACCGAGAATGCAGCTCGCCGCAAGCCTCCTCCTCACATCACCCATGAAGGGCGCGGTGTTCGACACTTGACCACCCAGGAGTGGGAGGATCGTCGCCGCAAGGGCCTTTGTTTTCGATGCGGGCAGCCCTACAGACCCATGCACAGGTGTCTCGATCCTCACTTGAGGGTGCTATTACTGGGAGAGGATGATGCTGGAAATGACGAAGCAGCAGCAGAGTGGGGCCCCGCAACAGCCCGCGACAATGAGGAACTCATTCCTCACATCCATCCTTGAGGACAAGGCTGCTTTCAAGGGGTGCCCAATGATAGAGACCAAGTTTGGGCATAGCATGTAATAAGGGGTAAAAGGGTCTTTGTAGGGTGAGCTTGTTCTTCTGTTAGGAAGAATGTTCTGGACCCGTGGAAGGGGTCGAGAGTTTGTTATATAAACCGTGGGGGATGAGTAATAGAGGGGGGAATATATTGTTTTGGGAAACGGCCGTAGGCTTGGGAACGACCATCGTGGCTTGGGCGGGAGTGCAAGTGCCTCCCGATTTCTCCTCCTCCTCATTCCTCCTTTATGCTATACAAGTCATTTCTTCTTCTATTGTTGCGCCTGTTCTTACTAGTGTCCCACAATCACATAGTTTCCTAATCAAGCGTCATATCTTCAAAACCCAAAACCGATCATGACATCGGTAATCTTTGGTGAAATAAACTTCTAAAATAAAAAATCCATGGCCTTAATCTTTGGTGGAAGCACTTTAGTTTTAGCATGTTTACACACATTGCAATTTCCACATGCAATGATAACATCCCTACGCATGTGAGGCCAAAAAAATGTTCACATAACAAGACCAAAGTTTTCTCATCCTCAAATTGCACCATTAATCCACCACCATGTATTTAAGTAATTCACACATGTGAACACGCGGTTTATTCTTCTGGAAAAGAAACTCATCATGGTTTTAAAAATCATTTTTCCCATGTTCTTCACACAATTTCTAGATTTCAGAAATATCAAGATCATTTTCATGCATGTTTTTCAACATTTCAAAATGAAGTATTTTAGCATGCATAAAAGTGATAAGAGAATATACCCTAAACAAAGCATCGACAACAACATTTTCTTTTCCTTATTCGTGCTTAATGACATGAGGAAATGTTTCAATGAATTCAAGTCCATGCTACCTATTCAACTTTTCACATGACTAGAAATTTTAAGCTCTCGTGATCCGAATGAATAAAAAATTCTCTTGGCCACAAGTAATGTTGTCAATTTTTTAAAGTTCTTTTTGTTGGTCGGAGATATATGGCAAGAGGAGGGGTGAACTGCCTTTTTAAAAATTTAAAGCGGAAACAAAGAAATAAAGCGAGAAATCGATTAAACAATAGTTGATAAATTTGATCAAGTTATTAAAGATAATATCAGTTAAGAGTATTTGATGTTTTTAATATTTGTATCCCACATCGGTGGGGGTAATCAATTGTACTCATTTTCTCATCTATAAATTAAGTATCCTACCTCGTTTTGATGTACAGGTTTCTATTATAACATGGTACCAGAGCGCTAGGTTAGCCCACCGCTCCTTGCGCGATGGCCCCCCTGCTAGTCCACGCTATATCTCCAGCGTCGCCGCCTCCCGTGCGACGGAACCTCCTGCGTGACGGTCGACGACAGACCCTTCCGCCTGTACACTGCTGTGTGCACGACCCCGTCTTCCTGCGCCAGCGCATTACCCCCCTCCCTCCCGACACTCCTCTACCCTTGCGGCACCCTCCTCCGCCCCTCGCGGCACCCTCTTGGGCAGCGCCCCCCTGAGTGATCTCCTGCACGACAGCCCCTACCCCATGCGTCGGCCCCCTTCCGCCCCTGCGCAATGGACCTCCCACCCCATACATGTCCGCCTCTGCACCTCTCGTGCGACGACCCCCCGTGTGCCAACGCCTCCCTGTGAGACGGCACCCCTCCTCGTATCCCCTCCATGCGCGACACACCCACCAGCCCGACACCCCTCCTCATGCAGCAACCCCTCCCAGTGCATCACTCCTCCAGCGGGCCGCCTCTCCCTCTGCGACGCCCCAACCTGTATAACTGCGCTCCTCCATAGTCCATGATATTATTTCTTCTATGACCTAATTGATACCCAGAAGTTTCGACTGTGCATTTTTCAGTACCTACAGTTTCGGCTTCCTCTACCATGATTGATCGCAGTGGGTAACGGCTCAGCAACTCCAGTCTACCGTTTGTGCACCTTCAGCACCTTCAGCACCTTCTCAACGTGCATCTTCAGCACACAACAACCCTCTATTTTTGGACTTCTATCACCCTATGGCATCATCAAACGCCACTGTTGCTCATGGCGATCCTCCCGCAGCATGTCGATCCCAACGGTCCACCACATGGGTTCTAGACTCTGGTGCCTCATCGCATATCACTGGGGATGCGGGTGTTCTTCAGTCATATCGCTCGCCTTTAACTGGAGGTAATATTACTGTTGCTGATGGACAGACAGTGCAGATTACTGGTTATGGGAGTTGTATGATTATGTCTAGCTTAACGCTCTCCGGCGTTGCCTTTGTTCCCAGTTGTCCCTTTAATTTACTACCGATTAGTAAACTTACAACTAATTTACAGCATCAGGTCTTCTTCTCACCTACTTCGGTTATCTTTCAGGAGCATTCGACGACTCGGGTGCTTGGTAGTGGACGCCTTCAGGGTGGGGTGTATGTGCTTGACTCAGCCCTAGTTCTCACATGTCCTGCCACTTCTGCTCATGCCCTCCAACTTCATTATCGTTTTGGTTATCCACATGCCCCCATTCTTCATAAACTTTTTCTAAGGTTGGGTCCCCTTCCTCCATTTAACTGTGAGTCTTGTCATTACGCAAAGCATCATTGGGTCACCTATGTTCCCCGGGCAACCCCTGTGCATCCACTCCTTTTCATTTGGTCCATTCTGATATCTGGGGACCCAGTCCTAGTCCATCTAAACTGGGGTATCGATATTTTGTTACTTTCATCGATGATTGTTCACGAATGACTTGGGTCTATTTGTTGAAGAATTGTTCAGAAATTTTTACCGTGTTCCGCTCCTATTATCAAGAAATCAAAACCCAGATTTCTGTTAAAGTTCATTGTTTGTGTTCCGACAATGGTCGTGAATATTTATCTGGACCTTTCCAGTATTTTCTTGATGATCATGACATAATCCATCAAACTTCTTGTCCCGCTAAACTTTAACAAAATAGTGTTGCAGAACGAAAAAACCGTCATTTGTTAGAAGTTGCTCGTGCACTTTTATTTTAAAAGAAAGTTCTGATCGTTTTTTGAGGAGATGTCATTCTCACAGCACCATTTATCTTATCAACAGACTTTCATCGTCTGTTCTTCAGGGAGAGACACCATTCCATTCTTTATTTCCAACAACATCACCTCATTCTCTGCGTCTCCGCATTTTTGGTTGTGTGTGATATGTTCGGGATATTCGTCACTCAGTTACCAAGTTTGATGCACGCGCTCTCAAATGCATCTTTCTTGGCTATTCCCGCACACAACGCAGATATCGATGTTTCTCTCCAGATTTGCGTCGTTATGTTGTCTCAGGTAATGTTTCCTTTGTCGAATCATCAGTTAATTTTGTTCCCGAATTCCCACCACCATCTACTGTTCCTGATTCCAAAGTTATTTTACCATATTCTCCCGATACACCACCACCCTTATCTCTTCCTAGTGATGTTGTTGGATTCCGATTTGCCAGGTATATACTCGCAGATCAAGCACACCTACCACCCCGATACCTGATGTTGCTACCACACCTGACAACTCACCTGCTCCTGATCCTCCATCATCGGAGTTGCCTATTGCACTTCGCAAAGGCTCACGCTCCTGTCAGTATTATCAGGGATTATCTGCGGCTACCTCATGAGTTGTAAAGACACTTTTTGCTCACTCCACGCCACACACTGTTGTCGAGACCATATCTCATCCCGGTTGATTATAGGCTATGCAGGATGAACTTTAGGCTCTAGAAACCAACCACACTTGAGATCTTGTCCCTCTTCCTTCAGATAAGCAGGTGGTCGGTTGCAAATGAATCTATACAGTACACGTCAACACCGATGGCTCTCTTAATCATCTCAAGGCCCGCCTTGTTGCCAAAGGATATGCGCAGACATATAGAGTTGATTATTTTGACACATTTTCTCCAGAGGCAAAGATGGTCTCGGTTCGCCTACTTATATCTCTTGTTGCCTCCTCTCACTGGCCTCTTCATCAGTTGGATGTTAAAAATGTTTTTCTTCATAGTTTTCTTAATGAAGAAGTTTATATGGAGCAACCACCCGAGTTTGTTGCTCAGGGGGAGTCCTCTAAGGTCCGTCGACTTCGTCGCCCACTGTATGGTCTCAAGCAGTCGCCACACGCTTGGTTCGGCCGTTTTTGCACCGTTGTGCTTAGCTTTGGCATGTGCCAAAGCATAAAGGATTCCTTTGTTTTCTATCATCAATCTACAGCAGGAAGCATCCTTTTGGTGGTCTATGTGGATGACATTGTTATTACTAGCAGTGATGCTTCTGGCATTGGTCGACTCAAGTCTTTTCTTCATCAAAATTTTCAAACAAAAGATTTGGATCCACTACGATATTTCTTGGGAATTGAGGTCTCCATATGCAACAAAGGAATTTTCCTATCTCAGAGAGAGTATGTTCTTGATCTACTGCAGGAGACTGACATGACTCAAGCTGACTCGGTTGACTCACCCCTCGAACCTGGAGAAAAGTCACTTTATACTGACAGTGAGATGCTTTCATCACCCGACAAATATAGACGACTTGTTGGGAAGCTCAACTACTTGACGATGACTCGACCCAATATTGCTTGTACGGTTAGCAAAGTGAGTCAGTTTATGGAATCTCCAACAAAAACGCAGTGGGAGGCTGTTCTTCACATTGTTAGATATGTGAAAAAAGAACCAGGTTTAGGTCTTCTATATTCTGATCATGGGCATACAAATATTGAGGCATTTTGTGATGCGAATTATGCTAGATGTCTCTCTTCTAGAAGATCTACGTCTGGTTTTACAGTATTTGTTGGAGGAAATTTGATCTAATGACGAAGCAAGAAGCAGACGGTTATCTCCCGATCTAGTGCAGAGTCGGAGTATCGTGCAATGACATATGTGACTGTGACTGCAGAGATTATTTAAGCACAAGAAATTCTACAGGAGATTGGGTATACTGTCAAGAAACCGGCACGTATCTGGTGTGACAATCAATCTGCTATCAAGATTGCCACAAATCCAATCTTTCATGCACGGATAAAGCATATTGAAGTTGATTGTCATTCCGTTCGAGAAAACTTTAAGGAAGAAGATCACCTACGATCATATTCACACCTCTGATCAACTTGCAGATATTCTCACAAAAAAGGTGTCTGGACCACGTGTCCAATTTTTGTGTAACAAGTTGGGCATGATAAATATATATGTCCCAACTTGAGGGGAAGTGTTAAGAGTATTAGATATTTTTAATATTTGTATCCCACATCGGTGTGGGTAATCTGTTGTACTCTTTCTCATCTATAAATTAAGCACCCTACCTCATTGTGAGGTACGGGTTTCCATTCTAACATTAACAAATGCCAGTATTTGTTTCCACCATCATCCTTGTCTTCTACCACAGTTATATCATTACTTTCCACTGTTTTCTAAGGTCTTTTATTGAAGCGCCTGTAAGGTTTCCTATTAAAAGAATACCCCAAAAAGATATTTCCATCTCCTCCTTCAAACTTCCCATGATTCTCCTCTCTGTATAGCATTTACTCCCTATTATTCTGACATGCTTGATGCTAGGCTTTCTCTTAAACCACATTTCAAAAGGAGTGGCCTCTTCCCCAAGGCTCAACAATGCCTTGATTTAAACATGGATTGTAGTCAGAAGATCCCCCTTCCAGAATGATCTTTAAATTCTCTTGGCAATAAGCATAGTCCTAGTCATGTTGCCAATTGTCCTGTTCCTTCATTCCACCACTCCGTTTTGCTAGGATGTTCTTGCAGCTGAAACTTGATGAATTATGTCATGTTTTTCCAAGTATTTTTCAACCTCATGATTGGTATATTCAGCACCGTAATCTGAACTCATGATCTTGAATCTTCTTTCACAATGATTTTCTGATATTCTTATGAATCTTTTGATAGAGTTCTACAATTCTGTCTTATGGCAAATGGGCATGATATATTTCATTATGTTGTTGTCATCCAAAAATAGGACATAGTATCTCTCACTTCGTGTGCCCTTCTAACTCATAGGTCCACACGAATCAGTGAAGACAATTTCACACAACTCCTTCGACTCCTTCCCTTTGAGTTTGGAAGTCTTTTTTTTTTTTTTTTTTTTGTAATTTTACCTTCTTGGCATACACCACACATGTATTGTTTTCCTCTTTTGAATGATGGAACTCCCAATGCTGCATCGCTTCTCACCAGCCACTCCATACTCATCTGATTAATGTGTCGAGGTCTTTGATGCCATAGGTCATTTTCATCTTTCTTTGTCAGAAAACATGAGGCCTCCTTTCCATTCAACCTGTTAAAAATTATTGCTGGTTCTAATCCCCTTCATTACAACAGTTTCATGTTTTCCTCTAATGGTACATCACTTTTTAGGAAAGTTAACCGTGTAACCCGAATCACACAACTGACTTACACTGAAGATCGTGCCTCAGTTTTCTACATTTCTTTACCTCCTAGTTTGGTTTTTCAACTACCCTTGATTTTGTGTGCACTAGCATTCCCAAACCTGACTGTGTTATCAATTTCTTCCATTGCTTCGACAAATTTATATTCGCTGTCATGTGAGATGAGCAATCACTGTCAAAAATCGAAACACGTTCATTGTTGCTGGCCTTAAGAGCCACTTAAACAAGATTAGTGTTCTCTTACCTCTTCTTCGCTCTCCATGTCATCTGATGGATATTATGACTCAGTTTTGTCGCAATAACAGAATTTTCAACAGCAGCATTATATTCGTCTGCAATAACTGAGAATTTGATCTGAATTTTAATCTGATTAGCAGTTTCAGGTTTGCACAAATCATCTCTTTTGATGAACTCTTCTGAATTTCAACTCATTTATTCTTCTTGGTCATTCAGCGGCTTTGTGACCAAAATTTCCACAGAAGAAACAATACCCATAATATCTCCACTTTCTTGAGTCAACTCTGTCATGTTCATATCTGAAATTTAGTTGCCTCTTCATTTTTAGCTATATTGCACACATTAGTTGTATGACCAAGAATTCCACAATAATAATATCTTTTCATAAGAAAAATTCTTTTGGAAATCTTTCTGACGAGCTGTGGTTGAACTAGCCTTTCTCCTTGAATCAACTGTAATTTGTCTGGCAGTATTTTTGGTTCCTGGTGCTTCAGGCTAACATCCTCAATCGCTTTTTCCTTCAACATGTGATCTGTGTCTGCTCAAACAGTCATTCAGTTTTCTTGAAGCTTCGTCATATTTTTCTTTTTCTTTAACAGTGATACTTACAAATTTCAACGTTTTTCCAGCTGAGAAATCTTTCAGTTTAGTTTCCTTGACAGCATCTCTATCTTCTTATCGATCTTAACTTTTCCTTCAACTCTGACTTTCAGGACAACAGAATTATCAATACCATTGCCCTTTCCAACTTTTAATTCTTCTAGAGCTTCTTCTAAACTTTTGATTTCATCTTCCTGCCCCTTCAATAAGCACCTTGCATTCCTTAACTGCAATATTGGCTTTCCTAGCTCTTCCTCTTTGAATGTCAATTTCTTCATGAGCTGCCTGTAACTCAGTTTGAAGATTGTAGAATGATAAAGAGAGGTGGAAAAATACCCAAGATATCTCTCTAAGGGAGGCCTTGAGGTTATTTTATAATGAATAATAAAGACCACATAAAACCACAAGTCCGATGTGGGATGCAGACTTCAACACTCTCCTTCAAACTAGGTCTACCAAGCTTGAATACATAATTAAAGAAAACAAAACAAACACAAAATACTGCAAACACACCCCTCAAACTGGACATATCCAGCTTGATTACAAAACAAGACGAGACAATAAAAAAGGAAATCATTAGAGATCACAGCTCCCCCTCGAGATGAAAATGATGGAAGATGTGCCGGATTACATCGATGGCGCAACAAGTTGTCGAGGCGCAGCAGAAGAACCACGCAGGCGGGGCCGGTCGACGGAGCGCTGGGAAAGCCGCACTGGCGGGCTGCTCGATGATGCGCCGCGAAAGCCGCACTGGCGAGGCCGGTCGACGAGGCGTCGGGAATGCCGCACTAGAGGGGCCGGTCGATGGACCACCGGGAATGCCGCACTGGCGGGGCCGGCCGATGGAGCGCCGGGAAAGTGTGTCGGACCGACACGGGAATGTCTGGCAGAGAGTCGGCGATGGGGCGAGGGGTTTTGCCATGCAGGAGAGCCGACAGGGAGGGTCGTCGAGGGCAGTGCGGGAAAAGGGAAGGTGACGGGAGGCGAAGGAGGTGCGTTGGGAAGGCCGACGCTTAAAGGCACACAGGGAGGCGTCGCCACTGGTGATGAGGACACGCTGGAGATGAGGGCGCCGCACAGTGAAGAGCCATCGGGCAAGGTCGCTGCGACCACTGGAGAAGGGTCGTCTAGGGCTGTCGCGCAGGGAGGTGCGTGAGGAGGGGACGACGAGCGGAGGCCGAGGGGTGGGAGTTGCACGCAAGGAGGAGTACGCAAGGAGGGAGGCCGAGATCTAGATCTAAATCCATGTCGCTCCGAACTGGAAATCGAAATGAAGGATTGCACAAAGATGCGTCGCGCAGGGAAGCTGCTGGATCTGACAAGAATGGGGGGTCGTCGCACCTGGAGGAGGCCATAGCACAAGGAGGGCGGGGCGCAGGAGGGTTCCGCCGGGACGGAGCCAACGGGAGGGTTCCGCCAGGAGGGAGTCGCCGAGCGGGGAGGAAGCCCAAGCAAGGGAGCCGACGTTGGGGAGGAAAACCGACGAGTGGAGGACCGGCGGAGCTCAATCTGTCGGGAGGGAGGAAAGCCGGCAGGGGGGGCGGCCGACTAATTCGACTGAGAGCCACCCCCCCCCCCGATGGGGGGAAAACGCTGGGAAAACCTAGGGTGAGAGAAAAATGGGAGAGGGCTCGGGTTAGAGAACCTGCCTCTGATACCATGTAGAATGATAAAAGAGGTAGACCCAGTACTCAAGATGCCTCTCTAAGGGAGGCCATGAGGTTATTTTATAATGAATAATAATGACCGCATAAGACCGCAAATCCGATGTGGGGAGCAGACTCCAACAAAGATAAAGAACACCGTCCAGCTTAATTTCAACTTCCTTAGTTTCTTCAACAGTTCCATCACGATCAATAACGGCCACCAAAGCATCTTCAGCATTGTCTTCATAATTGTAGAATGGTAAATTCCCCCTTACCTCAAGGAGAGGTGAAGACATTCTTTTATAGATGGATAAAAAGAATTACAAGTTGGAATAATCCAATGTGGGACTCTGTAATACCCTTTACCTGGAAATACAATTAACCGGGTTCAACACTCCCCCTCAAGATAGTACATGATAGCTTGGAACAAGAGTCCCACCAAAAAGAAAGAAGATACCAAACAAGACTATACACACTCCCCCTCAAGCAGGGTCGTTGCTGCTGTGGATGCCCAGCATGGTACAGAGAGAGTCTAGTCAAGCTCCCAGGAGGCATTTAGTGAAGATGTCGGCAAGCTGATCGGTCATCGGTATGTGGCTGAAACTGACATGGTGTTGCTCGAGGCGATGGCGAAAAAAGTGGCAGTCCACCTCGATATGTTTCATGCATTCATGGAAGACAGGATTGGAAGCAATCTTCGTGGGTGCCTGATTATCACACCAAATAATCTGTTGTGGGAAACCAATCTCACGGAGGAGATGACGAAACCATAGGATCTCAGTAGTGACTGTGGTCATCACACGGTATTCAGACTCAACACTGGATCTGGAGACGACAATATGTTTCTTGTTTTGCCATAAAATGAGCTTCCCTACCAAGAAAACGGCAAACTCAGAAATAGGCTTCCGGGTAGCTAAGCAACCAACATAGTTAGCATCACAGAAGGCCTCAATATTCAGATGATCGTAATGTGAATAGCGAAGACCACGGGCATGGTCTTTCTTAATGTATTTGACAATGCAAAGGACGACATCCAACTGAGATTTTTTCGGATATTCTATGAATTGACTAACCTTGTTGACACCGCATGCAATGTCTGGAAGAGTCATGGTGAGATAATTGAGTTTTTCCACAAAACGACGGTACCTCTCTGGGTGAGAATATGGCTCAGTGTTGTCATAGAGAGACCGTTCCCCGAGCTC
Organism: Viscum album; assembly: GCA_963277665.1. Classification (NCBI taxonomy): domain Eukaryota; kingdom Viridiplantae; phylum Streptophyta; class Magnoliopsida; order Santalales; family Viscaceae; genus Viscum; species Viscum album. Next base: position 1,426,410,245 of record OY728151.1, read on the forward strand.
AAGAGGAGTGTCAACGGCAGTTGCCTGAGTCAAACCAGCATCCTGCAAGATATCCAAGGCATATTTCTGTTGGCAAAGAAAGATGGTGTCCGGAGAACGGGAGACCTCAATGCCGAGGAAGTATGTCAGAGGACCCAAATCTTTGGTTTGAAAGTGGTGTTGAAGATGCCCCTTTAGATGTACGATTCCATTTGAGTCGTTCCCAGTGATAATGATATCATCAACATAGACAACCAGCAGGATACAGTCGGAGGACGTCGTGCGGTAGAAGACAGTGTGGTCCCTCATACTCTGAGATAAGCCAAATGTGGTGACGACTGGGCAGAATCTTTCAAACCATGCACGAGAAGACTGTTTGAGTCCATAAAGAGAGCGACGAAGTCAACAGACATGAGAATCGGCTCTGGAGGCACGAAACCCAGGAGGTTTGACTTTGGAGGCACGGAAGTCAGGAGGTTGTTGCATATATACATATTCTTCAAGAAAACCATGTAGAAAGGCATCTTTGACATCAAGTTGATGAAGAGGTCAATGATGATGCGCGGCAAGAGAGATGGATAATCGGACAAATGTCATCTTCGCAACCAGAGAGAAAGTATCAAAATAATCGACAACATATGTCTGAGCGAAGCCTTTTGCCACAAGTTTAAGGCGATGAAGAGTGTCATCTGCATTGAGGCGGACCGTATAAATCCATTTGTTGTCGACCGCCTGTTTACCCGCTGGATGGGGGACCAGATCTCAAGTATGATTGTCCTCCAGAGCCTGCAATTCATCCCGCATTGCTTGAAGCCACCCAGGGTGAGATATGGCTTCGCCAACTGTGCGAGGAATAGATATCATCTCCAGGGCAGAAAGACCTGTGTATGAGGATGTGTAAGGAGTATTCTGGCAAGAACGAATACATTTTCGCAATGCAATGGGCAAGTCGACTGTTGCTGGAGCAGGAGCGTCGGACGAAGCTGGGAAGGTGTCCTCGGCCTGGACGGGGGACACATTCGATGGGCGATGAGAGTAGACAATGCCAAACCGGTGATCATCAGAGTGAGATACCTGAGTCAGAGGTGGGTGAATGATGAGAGGAAGACAATCATTGATAGTGGTGCCTGGATGAGAAGAGGGATGAGAGAAATGAGAGCTCTCAACAAAAGATACATCGTTAGAGATGATATAACGTCGTGAGTCTGGAGAGAAACATTGGTATCTGTGCTGAGTGCGGGAATATCCGAGGAAGATGCAACGGAGGGATTTGAGAGAAAACTTTGAGGAGACATTTAATAGACTTGGAGAATTGAGTGTGAATTTCATGGTAAAAAATTTTGAAAATATCACACACCTCAGAACGATCACGAAGGAGATATAGCCATGCCATCCGAGAGTAGTCATCAATAAAGGATACATAATAACTGTACCCTGACTGGCTAGGAACCCTACAAGGATCCCATACATCGGAATGAACAAGGTCGAAAGGATTTGCTACACGCGTTTTCAATCGAAGAACATATGTCACCCGATGATGTTTAGCAAACTTACAGGATTCACAATGGAAGGAAAGATGTGAACCGATTCGGGGGTAGAGCTTATGTAACACAGAAGCCGGTGGATGACCAAGGTGAAAATGTAGGTCCGGGGCACGAGCAGAGGTGGATGAGCAAGCAAGGGGTGGTGGGGTGTCGAACATGTACACTCTATCACTAAGATGACTTCTACCAAGTTCTTGATTCATCGACCGGGGTTAATGAGCATGTGTCAAACCCTGCAATGGGGATTGTAGATCCATCGACAACAGTAATTGCAGAGGCACCAGTATACAAATGATAGGTCGTAAGCTCGGAATCCCTGTGAGATGTTTAAATGCTTCAGAGTCAAGCATCCAAGTTGTCGGTCGATAAGATATACATGTGGTAGGGCCACCAGTCTGAGCAATGGTGGCTGGAGAAGAGGAAGGTGGAAAAGCAACCCAATAAGATTGTATAAATGCAATCTCCTCCTTTGAGAGTGCTAGTTTGTAACGGGTACTGGATGATGGTGAGGATAAAGACATGGCTGGGTATGCAGAGTGCGCCAGGGAAGGGGGATTGCCTCACGAGAGGACCGGTTACAGAGCACGGGACAACCGCTACGGCGGGCGCACAGACACGGGGATGGAGTGTGGGGCTGCCGTGCGGGAAGGCCGACAACTGAGGCGAGTGGGCGGCCCCGCAGGAGAGTCGGCGACTGAAGACGCAAGGGAAAACGCGTGAGCGTGCTGGCAATAGGGGCACGGGGGAGCCATGCTGGAGAAGGGTCACCGGCTGTCCGCAGGAATGCTATGTCGGAGGGATGCGCATGGGATGGGGCACAGAGGGTCGTCAACAGAAGAGTGGTGCGGGAAGCGTCGAACGGGAGTTTACCGCGGAGGAAGGGGGTGCGATCGCGGTGGCTATCCGACGCGTGTAGGCAGGCAGCAATGGCGCGTCCAAGGCGGGGTCGTGGCGGTCGACAACCTCAGACGACGGATATACAGAGCTTGGCGTCAAAAGGTGGGGTTGCCATGGAGGGAGAGGAGACGTACCAGGAGTCGGCACAGGAGTAGCGGTCCGTCACAGGAGGAGCGCAACGACTGGGAGGGCCGACTCTCAGAGGCGAACGAAACGGCGGCGCAAGAGGAGAAACGACAACGGGCAGGGAGGAAGGTCCCGCCTAGAGTTGGCGCGCGCAGGGAGGGAGATCCACCTGGAGTCGTCTTGTGCAGGGAGGGAGATCTGCGGGAGGGTGAGGCCGACGCAATGGAAGGACCCTCGATCGCTGGAGTCGCCGAGGGAGGCAGGTCCGTCACAGGAGGCGGGGCGGGGAGACCGCGAGGGAGGCGGGCCGGCAAATCGCCGAGGGAGACGGGGTCGGGACGCCGTTGCAGCAGGCGGGGCTGAGAGACCGTGAGGGAGGTGGAGCCGGGAGACCGCCAAGGGAGGCGGGGTTGGGAGACCGCCGAGGGAGGCGGGGTCGGGAGATCGTCGAGAGAGGCGGGCCGACAAATCGCCGAGGGAGGCGGGCCGCGTACTCACAGAGGGAGGCGGGCCGGGAAGTCACCGAGGAGGCAGGCCGGGAAGTCGCACAAGGAGGCGACCAGAGGGTTCCTTCGGGAGGAATGAGGGCAGCAGATGGGAGGAAAAAAAATATCGGGGGTTTTCCTTTGACACCATGTAGAATGGTGAATTCCCCCTTAGCTCAAGGAGAGGTGGAGACATTCTTTTATAGATGGATAAAAAGAATTACAAGTTGGAATAATCCGATGTGAGACTCGGAAATACCCTTTACCCGGAAATACAATTAACCGGGTTCAACAATAATTATCAATTTTTTTAACTTTTTAATCAGACTCTTCATCCTCTTTTGACATGAAAATTATTCTCTAAAACTTCCTTCCGTTTCTGTTTTCAGTGGTTTTACTTCCCGTTTTTCTATCGTTGAATAACCTAACAAATCTTTTAGGCGCCTCCTCATCCTAATTTTCATTCTCATAGTTCAAAGGACATTTGACAGCAAGATGGTCAACCTTCCAACACTTGAAGCGAGTTGAAAGTTTCCCCATGAACTTTCAATTTTCCCTTTTAGTTTATTAGAAAGGAAAGCCATGACTTCCCCGACCACTTCATTTGTATTTTCCTCAATGGACAGATTCTCCATAACTTCCAAGGTCACTTCTCTGGATGTCTTTGGTTTTAAAACCTCACTTTTCATCCACATTTTATATGCCACTAAAGTACTCTGTTGGTCATCCAGTGATATAGAATTAAGATCCCTTCTTTAATAACAAAAACCTTGGAATCAAAATATACAAGCAATCTTCTTAAAATTCTTTTGACAGTGTTAAATCATAAATATCATCACTTGGGGCTCTCATATTTACCACAAACTCAATAACTCTGCCAAAGAACTCGTCAATTGTTACAGTAGACTGCATCCTCAGATCTTCAAATTTATTTCTCAGCATTTGCAACTTGGTCTTGCTTACTTTTGAGTCTCTTTCATGTATATTGGGCAATTTTTCCCACATTGCCTTTGAAGTTCTACATCCCATCATCTTTGCATACATTGTGTCTGAGAGAGTTCCTTCCAATGTATTGACAGCCTTAGCATCAGCTTCCATTTTTTTCCTCTCTCAGATAAAGTGAACCAGATTGATCAGTATAGACACTCCAACTAGAACAGATAAATAACAATTCATACCCAGAGATATCAAATAATGCAGCATATGATTTTTCCACAATTGAAAGTTTTTCCCATTGAAAACATGAAGTCCCTTATGGCTAACTGACGTTTATATATTTCAGAAAATCAACAAGCAGACATCAAGACAAACAAATTCAAATCAGAAGCAAAAACAACAACACAAGCCAGAAAAGGCCGTCACAAAAAAAGAAATCTGGCTCTAATACCACTTGTTAGGCCCAGTGATTAGAAGAGCCGCCCTGAAAGGGGTGAATCAGGGTGAGAACAAAATTCACCCCTTAAAAAAACTTATTCTCTCAAAAACCTGATCCTAATCCAATTGTTAGATTGATCAACTGATCTCTGTTTGACTTGATCTGTTAAATCTTTGATCATTCACAAAATATAGAAAGTAAACCATTTATTTACTTGATTTACCTTCAATTTGGAGGTTAATCCACAGCACATGGACAACTCACTACTGTCATGCACTCCCTAAAGCAATTTCAGTGATGATGTTCAGGCAAGATCACTCCTCACCTGGGCTCACTGCCCTTTACAATATCCAGGCTCACTGTCTCTGCTTGATTCAGGCTCACTGCCTATGAATCAAGGATACAACTTAAAATGGATCAATAGCCTATTACAGATTAATCAATGAAAGAACATCACCAATAGAGAAGGTGATCAGTTGTTGAGATGCAACTTCGTCTTCTTCATTGACTTCAGTTTCTTCTCTTTAGCTATCTTTTCTTTTTTTAAATCTCTGCACCCCTCGCCTTTCTATATGCTTTTCAATCAATCAAACACAAAAGGAACTCCCATTGATAGGAATGCTGGGGCTATTGGTTTGTTAGAATAAAATTGGTTATAACTGCTTGTGGGACCCGAGAGGAATATGCTGGGGGGTCCACTTTCTGTTAGAGAAACTACTTTAAAAGGGGGTTTGGGAGGTAGAATGGGGATATGGAGGATTATTTCCAGTTTATTTCGGCCAACTTGGCTTGGGCAGGAGATGCAGGTTCTCTTGAACGTTTTCTGTTTTTCTGTTTTTTGTACTGTTTGATTTCTTTCTTCCTGCTGTAAAGCTATACATACATCGGAGTCTCTTCGTGGTAGCCAGTTCGTGTGAAGCTACGTATCAATTGGTCCGATCTGCCGTGGCGTGTTTGCCTGGTTTTGATCGACTACGGTGCGCGCAGCCTGCTTCTAATTTGAGGGGACCCACCACGCACGAAGGAGACCGCTGCACCAGGAGACTCCCAACTTACAGCAAGCGCGGCTCACCTGGTTGGCCTGGACTTCACCGCTCGGCTCCACCAAATGCAGTTCGACCAGGCGTGCGAGGCCAACTGAAAGCGGCACTGCCGCGAGGAGGCGGAATTCCGGAAAACATTTATACGCTGGATGCATCGTTGGGAGGAGTTGCCGCAACCGCCGGATGTGTGGCCCCTGCATTAGCCAGAGCTGGCTACGGGACTTCCAACAGATTTTGTTGCACCGCACTTGCTACAGCAGGTAGCGACTGCGGAAACGAAGGTGTTGCAGGAGGCGACTACGCCTCCTTTGTCGTCTGAGCTGCTTGAGGCACCCTCAACATTTTCTGGTGCACCGTCGGCACCAGCGCTCGATGCGGGTTTGATGGCGGCATCTCTCACGGGTGTCGGCGGCGACGAGAGCGGGACGAGAGGCCTGCGGACCACCATCGCTGATCGGTTTCGTCTGGCGAGACGGGACGCGTTTTTATCAACGAACCTTAGGGGAACGCCAGTCACAGCTACAGTACACCTTCCTACCCTATTTCCCTGTCGACTATAGTACACCTCCCACTCACAATTAATGGGAACGCCAGTCACAACTACAACTGTTAACGCACCGACTGTTCCTGGTCCAAGGCAACATATGTATACGAAACCAGTGCAAACCGAAGTGTTTCGGTCGCCGCTGGTTTTGGAAGGGGTTGACATGCATTTGGATCGGCCAGTGTCGGCACTGGATGCGACTATCTCGCGAACAACCGACAACAGTCGCAGTGGAGATAAGTTTCGGGACTTCTTCAAAAAGAAGCCGCCACAGGAGGTGCTCGGCAAGAGTTTAGCCGTGGTTTCTCTTGCAGGTGCAGGCGCAAGCGCTGGCGTGCGCGGGATGAAGGATTTGCAGGCAGACGATGCTAATCGGGATAAACTGGCGGGACGAGATGGGATTTTACCAACAGGCTTTTCTGGACAGCCCGAGGTTCGCCGCCCTTCTTTGGCATCGGAACTGCCGGAGGATGCGACTGATGTTGCGTTGCAGTCAGATGCTGGGCCATCGTTGATTCGGGAACAGGATCGTTCGTCACATGTTGTGCAGGCAACCAGCACGAGTCCTGCCAAGGGCCGTTGCAGGGAGACGACTGTGGGGCGCGCGCTCTGGACGCCCGTTGCGTCTGGCCTAGCCATTGCCACTACGGCGGTGCAACCTCGATGGGAAGAGCCATTTTTCTGCATGACAGAGATCTCCGACTCATTGACAGGGGAGGTTGAGGATGCTGTCATTCAGTGGTTCGACTTAGCAGCTCCAACCGGACCGACGCAGGGACAGGCCATGGTTTTGGCAGGACGTTTCATTAGCAACAGTATACCTGCTCCCAGCCTACAGGACGACATCTCGTCTACTTCACTAAGGCACTACGTGCAACCGGAAAAAATTGAAGCAAGGCTGCAACAACATGCCAATGCGTGGCTAATGGGACAGCATCCGCATTTCGTCAACAATCGGTCATCTTTGATTCTGGTCGAAATATGCGCTCACTATACCGCGGACGATATCGAGGAATAACGTGCGCAGAGAGAGGTGATTCCACTTTATCCGACAACCACGCAGCATGTGGCGCAATCTGTAATGTCTGGCGCTTGCTTGGATGATGGCGAAACAGGGATACAGGGGTCCCTTTTTCAGCAACTACCCTACCTGCACATCGAGGTTGGAATCAAGAGGGCTACTGCGACTTCCGGTTTAATGGCTGCAATCTGCAAGCAGAGGGCGAGTTTCGGCTTTATGATTGGTCGGGTGTTCTTGACAACGGTATCTTGGCGCGTTTTTGGAGTTGAACACCATACACGTATGCTTAAGATTAACTTGACAAAATCTGGCAGCATACGGATGAATGAACCAACAACATTCCCTAAAATGGCAACTGGGGAAAAGTTCCACCTCGAGTTTGGGCAGCGGCAAGTGGAGCTAACAGTGGATGCCAAAGAAGCAGAGCAACGAATATGGGCAGTTGCCTGGCAAATATGCACAATCAAGGTGCGTTGCCAACAATTTTTTCTAGCCCATGACGCCGAAAGGACCATTTGGCTAATTGCTTGGCACGATTACATGATCAGTGCACCATGCCCTTCTATGAAGCAGGAATGATATGGGAGATTGCTTGGTATGCCAGCAGGATCCCCCACCTTGAGGACAAGGTGGTTTTTCAGGGCAGCAGCAGTGATAGGAATGCTGGGGCTATTGGTTTGTTAGAATAAAATTGGTTATAACTGCTTGTGGGACCCGAGAGGAATATGCTGGGGGGGTCCACTTTCTGTTAGAGAAACTACTTTAAAAGGGGGTTTGGGAGGTAGAATGGGGATACGGAGGATTATTTCCAGTTTATTTCAGCCAACTTGGCTTGGGCAGGAGAAGCAGGTTCTCTTGAACGTTTTCTGTTTTTCTGTTTTTTGTATTGTTTGATTTCTTTCTTCCTGCTATAAAGCTATACATACATCAGAGTCTGTTCGTGGTAGCCAGTTCATGTGAAGCTACGTATCACCCATCATCACAGGATCACTTCCCGTGTCAAAAAGAGCTTTCCAGAATGGGCAGCTCATCAATCTCCTGTCATATTCTTCAACTGCTGATGATTCACCTTTTTTTCATGGGTGGATGCTCTCATGATCATGCGTTAACTGCCCACAATCTCAGAATATACTTAACTGCCCACGATCTCAGAATATACAGTTAAGGCTCCATGATCACTCAACAAATCATTGCTTGTCATGTGTCCCATGATCACTCAGCTTCCTGATCAAAGATCATATCTTCAAAACCATAAGTAAATCACATCTTAAGTAACAATTATCACTTCCACAACTTCAAGAGACCATGCTGCATATGATGAGAAAATCAGAAATCAAGGTCGGGATCTGGTAGTGTACGTGTATTTTCACACCTGATAAACTTTTATGGAAAGAACAATAGAATGATTGGCAATGAAGAACAAAGTATTGCATTCCAGAAAAAGAAAGCACCGCGATCAGGACCCGATCACAATGCCACACATAGGTGAATTTTTGGACTTGAGTGCATGAACGTTCATGCACCACGATGCAAACTATGAAAAACAGTTCAGCGATAAAGGAGCCACCATGCCAACAGTTAATTGACAAGTCATACTCAATTGAGTGAAAAGAGGGAAAATAATTAAAGCTAATATCAATGAATCACATCAATCTATGCAGAGCCAAAAACAATTAGTAGATTAAAGATATATAGTCAAAATGGCTATTATAATAACCAGGAAGCCAAGTTCCAACTAAGAATACCTCAAACATCAGATTGTATTTTCCATCCCTGTTTCTCATCCTTAGGTATGATTGACATGCTTCTGGATCATCACCGGGTGGTAAAAGATATATATCATATGTTTCCTCAGCAGTTTCCTTATGATCTTCAGAAAGTACCGCCTTGATGTCATCCACTCTCAAAACTTTAGTTGACTATAGAAATAGAGAGAAGTTAGAAACTTCAAAATGACTCCATGATGTTCCGGCATATAAATGATTGTCAATGTTAAATTTGGTTGATGACAACTCTAACCACCATTTTAGAGAATAAATTTTCAATTGATGCATTATTTGAACTTAAATATAGTAATTAATTACATGTGTATCGGAGAGACTATTCAAGTCTATGTCTTACCTGTCACTCTACTGATGTTGTGCCGACAGGTATCCAATATTATGTTTATAAGTTTTTATTTTTTAAATATGGTTTGAACACTACTATTTCTTTCAAGGTCCTCAATCGATATGCATTTTCCATTTTAAAAATGCATGGAAAGAAAAAATGATCGAAACATGTGCAAAACACTGACTAAATGCTATATGTAAAATAATCCTGCAAAATAAAAAAGGGGGAGGTGATATATTTAAATTGTTTAGAATAGTTAGTTATTCAAGACACTTGACAACCATGGTTTTTAAAATTGTTAGTGTGTGTTTAGTCGAGTCCCACATGAGGCTCTATGTATCATGTCATCCTCATTATTCACTATAAGGCCTCCCTTACAAGGTATTGGGTTAGGGTTCCTCCATTTTAACATGGCATCAAAGCCTCCCAAACCCTGACCCTTCCCTCCTCATCTCTCTCTTCTCTCCACCTAGGGTTTCCCTAAGGATTTTCCCTCGTAGGGGCAACGGCGGCGCCAAGGCCCTTGGATACCATCACAGTCAGTTCGGTTGCCCCTTGTCAGCGCCACTGGTCAACATCCACCCCACCATTCGCGCACCTCCTCCCCTTCTGCATCGCCCTCCCCTACTACACACCCCCTTCCGCGTCACAACCCCTGCTGCATCATAGACCAGCCGACGCACGTGACTCTGCCCTGACAAGGTCACCCCCCCCCCCCCCCCCGCTGCTACGCCCCCACCTTACTACGCCAAATCCCACACGCCTCCTATAGGACGAGTCTGGCGCGACCCCCTGTCGGCGACTTCCCGCTACACGGCTCCTCCATGTGTGGTCTTCTTAAGGTGCACAACCGAACGTCTGCTCCAAGTCACGGCCTCCCAGAGTCACTGCTCCCCTGTGGTGCCTCCCTCTATACCTCTGCATGCACGCCACCTAGAGCGCTCTTGGCCGCTGCTGGCCACGTTGGCCTCTCCATGCCGTGCTGCCATACAACCACCACTCTTCATCCTACCCGTCGAGTCCCTCCTTCGTCCATCCAATGTCACCCCTGTTGTCATCTCGGTGCACCAGTGTTTGTCTTTCCTACTATTCTTGATGTGATTCAGCTATTCTTGTCAGACATCCGATCAATGTCTTGTTGTATGTCATTCTTGCATGCCTAGATGCTCTTGACCCGACTATTCTTGGCGAGGCACGATCTGATTGTTCCTGCCGATGCATTCCTTTTCCAGCTATTCCTACAAGTTTCGCATGACGGGCGTTGTTCCTCAGTTGCTCCATCTTTTTCAGCTCCATCATTCATCTACTTCATCTTGAGGGGGTGCGGTCATGGCCAATTATCTTTAATTATATTTTATATTGTTATGTAATCAAGTGGGGTATGTCCAACTTGAGGGGGAGTGTTAGAGTGTATGTTTAGTCGAATCCCACATCGGACTCTGTATCATGTCATCCTTATTATTCACTATAAGGCCTCGCTTATGAGGTATCTTGGGTAATGGGTTAGGGTTCCTCCATTTTAACAGTTTTTATGGATGATACGGTTATGAAACCATAATGGAGTTGAATAATTTTTCATGTAATTTTACATCATTTCCTGTATAATCCAAATATATTGAAATAACTGATTCTATAACAAAAACAAGATATTTTAATCCCTTTTCAATTTTATAATTGGTAAATTATATATTAAAATTTTAGTTTCGAGAAAAATCTGAGACAATGTGTTGCATGATCTCATTTCATGTCACAGATTACTTGCCTGAGTCGATACTAAAGAAAACTACTAAGACAAACATCATCAAGAAAAACCACACAGAAACAATAAACTGTCATCAAGGCATGAGAGTTCACCTTTAATATATATGTAGGGTTCTGAAATCCAGTGAATGGATTAAACTTGTTCCTAATTTTTATGTGTGCTGTCTGTAGATCTGGCTCAATAAAAGCTTTATACATGGGATAAACCTGCATTTGAGATTCAATAAGAGTGATGCCCAGGAGTTTCACCTGCACTAGCTACATGGCCAATATATTCAACTGGATCAATGAAACATAAGTTAATATGCAATAAACACGACGAAAAGAAATAAACCGTTTCAGAAATTTGGTGAATTATTTCTTCTGGCTCTTGGCTGGCACGTTGAATGTCCCGTAAAACTCTTTTGACAAGATCAAAGTGTACACCACCTGTCACGGATACGCGAAGATCCAGCAAAGGCCGCAGCCTTGCACTCAAGGCATATATTCCTTCAATAATAACTATCCGTGAGCTAGGAACTTCCATTTTCCTGTAGGAAGCACACATCAGTTTCATTAAATAGTACCAATTACTAGAAAGTTATTTCTTCTTTTGGTTAATTTTACTTTCATTTTTTTCAAAAGAAAAAATAAATTTAAAATCGACAAAACAACGAAGTGCAAAAAAACATCAATCATCAGCCCTCAAATCAATATGAGTGCTATATGTTTGTTGGAGACTGTGTCCCACATCGGACTTCTGGTTTTACGTGATCTTTATTATTGATTATAAAATAACCTCAAGACCTCCCTTAGAGAGGTGTCTTGGGTATTGGTCTTCCACTCTTTATCATTCTATATGGTATTAGAGCAAGTCCTAACCTAACCCTACCCACTTCCATCACTTTATTTTCTCAAAGGACACCTAGGTTTTTACCCTGGGGGGCAGCCCCCATGGCCAGCAGGACCTTATTTTCTACCGCCGCCCCCTACTTCCCTTATGATAGGTGGTGTCGTCTTCTTCGACAGCCTAGCCAACTTCGTTGCAGAGGGCTTTCAGGACCTCATTGCATGTCGCCCTCCGTCCCGCAATGGCCCCTCCCGGTGCGCCCCGTGAATGGAAGCCGCCCCAAGTGGGGCGCGATCCCCTCCCTCTCCGTCGTCAACGGCCTCTCTCGTGCGCGACGGATCCTGCTGAACCGACTCCCTGCAACGTCGTCCAGTCTGACGACGGCAACGTCAGCATCCTCGATCGATTCACCGATTCTGACTCCTCGGCTATCCCAACTCCCCGATCTCTGCTACACCTGTCTACAGCCTTTCCGACACCATCTCGTAGCTGACCGGCCTGTGTTCGTCGACATCAGCAAGAACCTCATCTCCGTCGAGATCCCGCCTGGCCTGGCCGACCTTTGGTACTCCCTCCCTTCCGGCCAGATCTGGTCGGCCACGCCTGCGCATCTTTTCCTCTCCAGCGTCCGCGACATCCCCTCCACCCCGATCGCTCGTCCCCTTGCGTCGTACGCGCCTTCTGCCGGTTGCGCCTCCTTCTCGGTGCCCTGTAGATGCCCCTACGCGCAGAGCTTTCCCGGCACCCTGTAGTCGGCCCTCCAGTGCCCCTGTCGCCGGCACGCTCCTGCGCGGCTCCCCCTGCGTCTTCAGGATTTCCTGTTCACCCTCTCCGGCATATAAGGTGCTTTTCATCGACTGGGATCCGGAGCAGTTTTCGCGGCTCCTCTCGCTCCTTCACATTGGCCCACCTGTGCAGATTTCCCGGCACCTCATCAACTGGCCCGCCTGTGCGGCTTTCCTGGCGTCCCGTCGACCGACCCAACCTATGTGGATTCCCGACGTCCCGTCGACCAGCCCCACATGTGCGGCTATCCCGGCACCCCCATCGGCCGGTCTCGCCTACGCGGATCCTCTGTTGCGCCTCGAAGACTTGCCACACCACTGATGTTATCCGGCTATTTTAGCGACATCTTCCATCATCCATCTTTTTCATCTCGAGGGGGAGCTGCGATCGCAAATGATTTCTTGTTTTCTTCGTCTTGTTTTGTAATCAAGCTGTGTATGTCCAACTTGAGGGGAGGGTTTGCAGTGTTTCTCGTTTGCTTGGTTTTTTCTTATTTTGGTTTGTTTTCTTTATGTATCCAAGCTAGGTAGACCTAGCTTAAGCAGGAGTGTTGGAGTCTATGTCTCACATCGAACTTGTGGTCTTATGTAATCTTTATTATTGATTATTGTAGATGGTGAATTCCTCTTACCTCAAGGTGAGGTGGAGAAATTCTTTTATAGATGGATAAAAAGGATTACAAGGTGGAGTAAACTGATGTGGGACTCGGAAATACCCTTTACCTGGAAACATAATAAACCGGGTTCGACACTCCCCCTCAAACTAGTACGTGATAGCTTTGATCAAGAGTCCCACAAAAAAGAAAAAGGCATCGAACAAGACCATACACACTCCCCCTCAAGTTTGATCGTTGATGTTGTGGATACCCAGCATGGTACTGAGAGAGTCCAGGTGAGCTCCCGAGAGGCCTTTGGTGAAAATGTCGGCAAGCTGATATGTCGTCGGTATGTGGCCGAAACTGACATGGTGCTGCTCCAGGTGATGGCGAAGAAAGTGGCAGTCCACCTTGAGTAAGCTTGAGTGTGTATGAGCTTCTGTGTCTTCTTGGTCGTGCATGTATATCTGTATGAGCTCTTCTTGTGTATTTCACTTGTATATCACTTCCGTATTGCGCTTGTATATCTTTTATGTATTTTGCAGCGGGACTTCTTGTATTTATGGCATGAGCTCCGGCAAAAGAAATGATTTCTTTTTGCAGGTACGAGGTACAGTTCCCTGATATCCAACAACCTTCATTAAATAAATGACAGAGCATTAAAATATACCTAATATGACCGTTGGTTAGATTAAATAAAGATAAAGAAATTAAGGCAGCGTCGGATTCTCTGGAACGGTAGCTTTGGATATCGGTAGCCTTGTGTCGCGGTAGGTCTTTGTATCGGTAACCTCTTGTATCGGTAACCTCTTGTGTAACGCTAGCCTTTCTATCGGTAGACTTCATGTCTGTCGGTAGACTTGATCGGTAGCGGTAGACTTAATGTACCGGTGACCTTTCGTGTAATGGTAGCCTTCATGTACCGGTAGCTTCCTTAGTGTATCGGTAGACTTCCTTGGTGTATCGGTAGACTTCCTTCAGTAACTTGTCTGCAACGGTAGACTTGAATAACGGTGACTTGTCTGTAACGGTGACCTTCACGTAACGGTAGACTTGTTCTGTAACGGTGGACTTGTTGTACTGGTGGACTTGATGTATCGGTAGGCTTTCACGTAACGGTAGACTTTACAAATCGGCAGTTTTCTTCTGTAACGGTGACCACTTGTCTGTTTAAGCATTCTAGTGACAGAATGGGTTAAGTTAGAATATATATTCATCCAGTAACCGAATTCTCTGAAGATAATATAAATATTATAATATATGAATATGTGCATGGTGTACAGAAATAATGAAATAAGTAAGTAATCATTAATCAATATAGGGATTATCAAACCATAATTGAGCATAATTGGGATTATCATAATATGAGTGAGCATAATTGGGATTATCAAAATATGAGTTCAACTAATTCTCCCAGAGGGTTCAATATGAGTTCAACTAATTCTCCCAGAGGGTTCAACAAGAAGCAATCTTCGTGGCTATCTGATTATCACACCAAATATGAGCAGACTTCTGCAGCGGGAAGCAAATCTCACGGAGGAGATGACGAAACCAAATGATCTCAATAATGATTGTGGTCGTCGCACGGTATTCAGACTTCACACTAAATCTGGAGACGACAGACTGTTTCTTGCTGCGCCAGGAGATGAGGTTATCTGCCAGAAAAACGGCAAACCCAGAAGCAGACTTTCAGGTAGAAGACAACCAACATAATCAGCATCACAGAAGGCCTCAATATTCAAATGATCGTGATGTTAATATCAAAGACCACAGGCAGGGTCTTTCTTGATATATTTGGCAATACGAAGGACAACATCCCACTGAGACTTTATCGAAAACTTTGCCAACAGCGCAGACAATGTCTGGACGAGTAATGGTGAGATAATTCAGTTTTCCCACAAGACGACGATAGCTCTCTGGGTGAGAATATAGTTCTGTGTTGTCATAGAGAGACTGTTCCCCATGCTCAAGAGGAGTGTCAGTGGCAGTTGCCTGAGTCAAACCAGCATCTTGCAAGATATCTAAGGCATATTTCCGTTGGCAAAGATGGTGTCCGAAAAACGGGAGACCTCAATGCTAAGGAAGTATGTCGGCGGACCGAGATTTTTGGTGTGGAAGTGGTGTTGAATATGCCCCTTCAGTTGGACGATTCCAGTTGAGTCGCTCCCAGTGATGTATCATCAACATACACAACCAGCAGGATGCAACCGGAGGACATCGTACAGTAGAAGACGATGTGGTCCTTCATACTCAGAGAGAGCCCAAATGTAGTGACGACGGTGCTGAATCGGCCAAACCAAGCATGAGGAGACTGCTTGAGGCCATATAGAGAGCGGCGAAATCAACGGACATGAGAGTGGACTCCTGAGGCACAAAATCCTGAAGATGGCTACAAATAGACCTCTTCTTCAAGAAAGTCATGGAGAAAGACATTTTTGACATCAAGTTGATGAAAGGGTCAATGATGATGAGCAGCCAGAGAAATGGATAATCGAACAAATGTCATCTTTGCGACCAGAGAGAAGGTCTCAAGATAGTCGATATCATATGTCTGAGCAAATCCTTTCGCCACAAGTCTGGCTTTGAGGCGATGAAGAGTGTCATCTGCATTGAGACGGACCGTATAAATCCATTTGCTGTCGACCGTCTGTTTGTCTGCCGGAAGAGGGACCAGATCCCAAGTATGATGGTCGTTCAGAGCCTCCAATTCATCCCGCATTGCTTGTAACCACCTAGGGTGAGATTTGGCGTTGCCAACCGTGCGGGGAATAGATATCGTCTCTAGAGCAGAAAGAACTCTGTATGAGGATCTGTAAAGAGGAGTAGTCTGGCAAGAACGAGTACCTTTTCGTAGTGCAATGGGCAGGTCGTCTGGGGTCGGAGCAGGAGCATCGGACGAACCTGGGACGAAGGTGCCCTCGGCCTGGACGGGGGACACATTTGATGGGCGACGTGAGTAGACAGTGTCAAACCGATGATCAGCAGAGTGAGACACCAGAGGTGGGTGGATGATGAGAGAAAGACAATCATCGATAGTGGTGTCTGGACGGAGAGAGAGGAGAGAGAAATGAGGGCTCCCAACAAAAGATACATCAGTAGAGATGATATACCATCGTAAGTCTGGAGAGAAGCATCGATATCCGCGCTGAGTGCGGGAATAGCCGAGGAATATGCAACAAAGCGATTTAGGAGCAAGCTTGGAGAGGTTGGGACAAGTGTCGCGGACATAACACAGACACTCAAACACACGGAGTGGAAATGAGTGAGGAGGGAAAGAGGAGAACAGAGTCCGAAAAGGAGTCTCCCCTGAAGGATAAAAGAAAGAAGGCGGTTGAGGAGGTAGGTAGCAGTAAGGATGACATTCCCAAAGAAAGCAGAGGCACCTGCATGTGAAATAGGAGGGCACGAGCAGTCTCCAGAATGTGGCAATGTTTTCGCTCGGCCACTCCATTCTGCTGAGGTGTATCGGGGTAGGATGTCTGATGAAAGATGCCTTTAGCCTTGAGAAACTGCTGAAAGGAAGTGGACAAATATTCTCGTCCATTGTCTGAGTGAAGACATTTAATGGGGGTGGAGAACTGGGTATAAATTTCATGATAGAAGGTCTGAAAAGTACTGAACACCTCCAACCGATCACGAAGAACGTACAACCATGTCATACGCGAGAAATCATCAATGAAAGATATATAATATCAATATCCTAAGTGACTCGAGACGGCACAGGAACCCCATATATCTGAATGAACCAAATCAAAAGGTTTGGAGGCCCGTGTAACCACTCGAGGAATATATGATGTAATGACCCACTTATTCTCATTGGCTTGAGAATACAATGAATCATTACTTGGCCTTAAGCGACATCCCCAACAAGCCAAAGGCTGGCAATAAATGTTGCAGGGTTTTAGATGCAAGTGGAGGACGATTTACCCTAGACTAAAATCATTAACCCAGCAGCCATAACCAAACAACTCACTATATGATGCATGAATAAATGAAAGACAACTCAACCACTTCATTTATATTAAAACCACACCAAAGTGTACTACAGCGGAAGACAAAGCAACTAGCAAAGTAAACAATGGAAGATAACTACAAGAAACTCCAAGACAACCACAAGACTACATGCTCCACAAGTTCCATGCTCCAGCATCACCACACAACCCAAGTATCACGAGGTGGTGCTAAAAACGTGTGATATTTTACCTTTGTCCATGTCCCGGAAGATAGCATCTGCAAAAGCAGCAAAGTGCCAAAGCAGAGGTGAGTATAAAACTCAGTAGGTTTTCCTTAATGACTTCCCTACCCATGCCACTATGATAGAAAAGTTAGCAACATTTATATAAAATCATTTATATAAAACAATTATGCAAAACAGTACATAACTAAATATAAACAAGTTCCAAAAACCATTATAACTAAGAGTAAACAAGTGTTATTTTCAACCAATTTTCCACCAAGTCGCATATTCAGAAAAACAACCAAACAAGGCTTTAAAATCATTTCTCAATATCATTTTGGCATAAGCATTCCATTCCACTTTTCCACACACCCAACTATGCATGCAACCTAGACCTCCCAATACTTGCGAGCGGTGAGCTATCCTTCCACTAAGTCATCGCTTAGTGGACCACTTTGACGGGGGGTCCTTCACACCCATATTCGTCCCAACCTTTTGATGGGGGTCCTTCACGCCCTTATCCATCTCAATGCATATGAACACACACCGCAACCCATGCCAAACACATGCCAAAACCAAGTGTGTTTAACCAATTCAACCAATTTCAATAAAACCGTTCCTTTATTGAAAACCATTAAACAAACTAATTCCAATCAACCATTTCATTTCAATAAAACCATTCCTTTTATTGAAAACACTTTAATCAAATCCAATTACAACAATTCCAGGAAAATCCCCTTTTAAAATCTTCATTTTAAAATCAAGAATCAAAGCACTTTATTCAAGGACACCAATTTTCCAGATTTCCATAATTTACCAAACCGTCATTAAAGAGGGTTTCCAACAATTTCTAAACAGTCAATTCATAATCAATTCAACACAAGATGTGCAATTTGAAATCATGCCAATCAATTCTACTAAGAGTCGAGAATGAAGCCACCTACCTCGACTGTTTTGGCAAAAACTGAAAACGGACGAAGAACGCTCACGAAACCGGGTAGGAATTCCACAAAACTGCCTTCGATCTCTTCTCCTATCAACAACGAGACCAAATCTCAACATATTTGGCATCCACAATCTTAAATCTACCCATAACGGGTGTAGATATGAGAAACCAAAGGGGGAGGAGAAGTAGATCTAAGAAGATCTAAGAAAACGTGACAAGAATGAAGAAGAACAATGACATACCTCAAGAATTGGGCTTCTAAACGCCAAGGAAAGGCTCCAGATCGATTCCAATTTGCTTGGGAGAGGTTCTCCAACCTTCAATAGGGAGGAATCTCGAATTAGGGCCGCATAGGAGGAAAACCATCCTTGCCCTGAAAGAGTTTCAGCCACTGCTCTTTCATTTCCTTCTCACGTTCTCAAGTTTCTTCCTAAATTTGACCATGTTGTCATAAAACTCATACTAAACCGATGCTTTTTTCACGCAAGACTTTATCCTGATACTTTTTAAACTGAGATACGTGGACCACATTATGCACCGAACTGAACCCTGATGGTAACACCAACTGATATGCCGCATCTTCAACCCGTTCCAGTATCTCAAAAGGGTCAATGTATCGAGGAGATAACTTGCCCTGCTTCCCAAAACGGCGATGTCCAAGCCTTGGAGAAATCTGCAAGAACACGTGATCACTCACCGCGAACGACAACGGTCTTTGACGATGATCCGCATACAATTTCTGACGACTCTGAGCCGTCTTCATTCGTTTCCTGATCAACTGAATCTTATACGTCGTTTCTTAGACAATGCTCGGCCAAACTAGTGAAGTTTCACCTGTTTCCACCCAACAAAGTGGAGAACTACAAGGACGCTCATACAATGCTTTAAAAGGAGTCATATGTATCGAGACCTGATAGCTGTTATTATATGAAAACTTCATTAAGGGTATATGCTCTTCCCATGAGCCATCAAAATCCATTACACAAGCCTGTAACATGTCTTCCAAAGTCAGTATCATCCTTTCGGATTGTCCATCTATCTAAGGATGATACGCCATACTCATAGTCAACTGAGTCTCTAGAGCTTTCTGTAAGGATTTCCAGAAACGAGACGTGAACCTCGGATCTCTGTCTGAGACTATCGAAATTGGTATGTCATGTCTCTTTACCACTTTTTGGATATAGATTTTGGACAGATCCTCCACCGTATGAGTTTCACGAATAGGGATGAAATGAGCGGACTTCGTGAGCCAATCCACTATCACCCATATGGAATCGTGTATCCGAACCGTTCTTGGGAGACCTGTAACAAAATCTATGGCTATCTACTCCCATTTCTACACTGGAATAGGTAAAGACTGCAACATACCTGTTGCTCGTTGATGTTCTGCCTTAACTTGCTGAAAAGTTAAGCATCTTGAAACGAACTCAGCCACTTTCCGTTTCATACCAATCCACCAAAACTGCACTTTCAACGCCTTATACATTTTTTGTATACCAGGATGTACAGCCCATCTGGAATGGTGGTAACCATGAAGAAGTTGTTCCTGACAAGCCATAGGTACAGCCATCCGATCTCTGAACCACAAAACCGAACTCCCATCAAGTTTTCAGCCCTCAATGGTCTCCCCACCATTGAGTTTTGAACTCATAACCAGGCATTCTGCATCGAATGTTTGTGTTTCTTTGACCATCTTTACCAAATTAGGAATCACAGAAACTGAAAACAAAACCGCAACATCACCTCAGTCTTCACATTCAACATGCATGTCGGTTAGGACCGACATCAACTGTCATTCATCTGAGGCTTCTTTCGCCAACTGAGCATATGACTTTCTGCTTAATGCATCGGCCACCGAATTGTCTTTTCCCGGTGTATACATCAAGTCAAAGTCAAACATCTAAAAATATTTCATCCATCTTCTTTGTCTCAGATTCAAATCCCGTTGTAAGAAAATATGTTTCAAACTCTTATGATCCGTGAACACAGTAAATTTATCACCAAAGAGATAGCGACGTCAAGTCTTCAAAGCATGGTCGACCACAGCTGACTCCAAGTCGTGTGTTGGGTAATTCTTCTCATGCACTCTCAACTGCCTGGAACCATAAGCAACAACATGGTTTCCTTGCAGGAGAACACATCCCAACTCAGATCCCAAAGCATCACAGTATACTACATACTCCTATCCTGATTCTAGCAAAATCAAGATAGGTGCTGATGTAAGACGAACTTTCAGCTCTTGGAAAGACTTCTGGCATTGCTCAGTCCATTGGAATGGAGCATTATTCTTTGTCAAAACAGTCATTGGAGAGTCTAGTCGTTAGAAGTCACGCACAAAGCGTCGATAATAACCAGCTAGACCAAGAAAATTTTGTATCTCAAAGACGTTCTTCGACGGTTGCCAAGAGATAACAACTTCTATCTTTTCTTGATCCATAGAAACACCTTTTTCAGAAATTACATGGCCGAGAAAGTGTACCTCATGTATCCAAAAATCACACTTTGACAATTTGGCATACGAACGATGATCTCTCAAGATTTCCAACACTATCGTCAAGTGTTTCTCATGATCAGCCCTGTCCTTGAATACACCAATATGTCATCCACAAACACCACAACAAAAGAATCCAGATATCTCTGAAATATTCGATTCATCAATTCCATAAAGACCGCTAGTGCATTCGTAAGACCGAAAGACATGACTACGTATTCATAGTGGCCATATCTTTTTCTGAAAGCTGTCTTCGGAATATCTTCCTTCCGGACTCGCAATTGGTGATATCCTAATCGCAAGTCAATTTTAGAGAACCACTGGGCTCCCCTCAATTGATCAAACAGATCATCAATGTGTGGAAATGGATACCAATTCTTTACCGTAACTTGGTTAAGCTTACGATAATCGACGCACAACCGAAGAGTTCCATATGCTCCATCTACTTTCTTCACGAACAAGAATGGTGTTGCCCACAGAGACATGCTCGGCCGAATGAAACCTTTGCTTTCCATCTCTTCCAACTGCACTTTCAATTCCCTTAACTCTGTTGGTGTCATCCTATAAGACGGAAGGGAAATAAGATTGGTCCCCGAGAGTAGATCAATTGTAAACTCCACTTCCCTTATAGGTGGTAACCCTGAGAAGTTCTTGGGAAAGACATCTGGAAATTGATTCACAACTGGTGGAAAACTGATATCCTCGATCTCTTCTATCGATGTCAAGGTCAACGTTGCCAACTGGTAAGAGGTTGTTCCCACCGCTGGCGTGAACCAACCCGTTGCACCTGTCTTTACAACCCTTTGTCCTCTGAAGAGATGGTCGATGTCGTCCTCAGTTGTAAAACTAATTGTTCTGCTATAACAATCGATGTGAACCTTGAACATTGTCAACTAATCCATACCCAAGATTACATCAAAGACATCCATCTCCAATACTAAGAAGTCTCACTTCAACTCAACTCCATCAACGGTTATAGAACATGCTCTACACACAAAGGCTCAACATTCTCTTTTACCGAGAGGAGTTTTAAGTTTTAACACGGAGGGCATCATCTCAAGTTTTAAACATAGCAAATCAACAGCACGAGAAGCAATGAAGGAATGTGATGCACCAGTATCAAACAGCACTTGCGTAAGGGTGGAATTCAATAGAATCGTACCTCTCACCGTAGATGGTTCAGCCTGATCATCCACAATCATCTACTCAGCTCCATACAATTGTTTCGTTGCTGCACTTTGTTCTTTCTTCCCGTGCTAAGATTGCCCTTGCTGGGAAGTCATGGTGTTCCTAAAATCACCATGGCTAGTCATGTTATGCTGGCGAGTC
Source organism: Viscum album (assembly GCA_963277665.1). NCBI lineage: Eukaryota > Viridiplantae > Streptophyta > Magnoliopsida > Santalales > Viscaceae > Viscum > Viscum album. Next base: position 1,426,432,285 of record OY728151.1, read on the forward strand.
TGATTTTGCTGCCCTCATCTTGTCGAAGTATATGATGCTTGCGACACTTGAGAAGTGTCTCGAGCACCTGACCTCGGAGCACTGTGACAATAGCGATGAAGATGCTCCATCTGCTTGCAGTTATGACATGCTCTAGGTTGTGTTGTACACTCTTGTTTTATGTGGTCAAGCGAACCACATTGGAAACAATCTGCTTTACTCTTGGGTCGTGGAGGAAGGTTCACTGATTCAGCCGTCTAATTCTGATTCCCGCTCCCACCTTGGAAATAGGTGTCTCTCTTCCGCTTGCTCCCAGCATTCGAGTTCCAACCATTTTTCGTAGGTATCATCATAATTCCTCCTCTCATAGTTCCTAAGATATCACGTTCAGCCACTGTCGCATTGTCCACCATCTCTGTATAATCCATAATACAGAGCACCGCAATCTTTGAGCGAATCTCCTGCCTTAGCCCTGATTCGAAGATGTGTGTCTTCAAGGCTGCATTCGTTGCAACTTCGGGTGCGAAGCGCACTAAATTCATGAATTTAGCAGCATATTTTGTGACAAAGAAATTTTCTTATTTCGGGATAAAGAAATCCATCGTTCTTTGGATCCTGAACATGTGAGGATAAAATTGTTTATTAAACAATTCCTCAAAATCCTCCCAACTAAGACCGTGATCCAGTTTAACCTGCACCGCTAGATCACACTGGCATGCAAGATCCTCGAGCATATACGTTTCCAGTTTAACTTTCAACTCTACTGGTGTGCCGATGAAATCGAAGATACGATTCATCCTTTTCAGCCACAACTCCGCCTTTTCGGGTTCAGAATCACTTCAGAAAATGGGTGGATTCTGCTTCATAATCTGGATGGAATGATCCACATGTCTTGGCTCATCCCTCCGGTTCTCCGTCTCCACAGCTTGAACGTTTAGATGATACTCTGAACCAGCTCTTGGTTCACCTGTGGCTCAGGTGCAATCACATCTCCGTAGCTTCTTCTGATTGGTTTCTACAATGCCTATCGGGTGTCATTTGCTAAACAAACAACAAACTCTATAAGGCTCCATCTCTAGCAACTGAAGGCTTAACATTTCAAATTCTATCAAATCAACTATCACAGCATTGTTTTCTAAAAACAAACTTTTTTTTGAAAAATCTCATTCTTGCATTTGAAAATCTACTCATTTTCAAAATTTACCAACCATGCCCTTTTCAAAATCTTTCATTTGAAAACAATTTCAATATTTTTCAAAAATCAACACAATGCATCACATCATATATCATTTTTTTTCAAAATGAAATATGCAATCCTAGTGGGAAGTCATTCCTCTGCAATGCATGTCATGCTCGTCTCATTGGCTAAACCCATGACAATGAGATTCCAATATCCTCTTAAGTGTATCCAAAACACTTATATACCAAACTCTCTGGTAACTTGAAGTTCAGCATAAAAAGGTTAGCTACGTCTTTTTATGCTCTACATTTCAAGTTCCGACAATCCTACTCCTTTCTAAGATCACAACCCAAGGAATAGACAAGAACGAATTTCAACTCCAAGATCAAGAAACTGAAGACCACTTGTTAGACAAGAACCAAACAAGTTGATACCATTTGTAATGACCCACTTATTCTCATTCGCTTGAAAATACAATGAATCGTTACTTGGCCTTAAGGAACATCCCCAAGATGCCAAAGGGTGGCAATAAATGGCAAAGGGTTTCAAATGCAAGTGAGGGACGATTTACCCTTTAAGAACTAAAACCATTAACCCAGCAACAATAACCAAACAACTCATTATATGATGCATGAATAAATGAAAGACAACTCAACCACTTCATTTATATCAAAACCACACCAAAGTGTACTACAACGGAAGACAAAGAAACAATCAAAGTAAACAGCGAAAGATAACTACAAGAAACTCCAAGACAACCACAAGACTTTATGTTCCACAAGCTCCATGCTCCAACATCACCACACACCCCAAGTATCACGAGGTGGTGCTAAAAAAGTGTAATACTTTACCTTGACCTGTGTCCCGGAAGATAGCATCTACAAAAACACCAAAGCGCCAAAGCAGAGGTGAGTATAAAACTCAATAGGTTTTCCCCAATGACTTTCCTACTCACACCACTAGAATAGAAAAGTTAGCAACATTTATATAAAACTATTTATATAAAACAATTTTGCAAAAACAGTTTATAACTAAATATAAACAAGTTCCAAAAAGCATTATAACCAAGAGTAAACAAGTATTTTCAACCAATTTTCCAGCAAGTCACGTTTCCAGAAAAACAACCAAACAAGGGTTTAAATCCATTTATCAATATCATTTTGGCATAACCATTTCGTTCCACTTTTCCACACACCCAACCATTCATGCAACCTGGACCTCCCTATACTCGCGAGTGGTGAGCTATCCTTCCACTAAGTCATCACTTAGTGGACCACTTTGACAGGGGTACTTCACGCTCATACCCGTCCCAACCTTTTGATGGGGGGGGGGGGTCCTTCACGCTCTTATCCATCCCAATGCATATGAACGCACACCACAACCCATGCCAAACTCATGCCAAAACCAAGTGTCTTCAACCCATTTCAATAAAACCATTCATTTATTGAAAACCATTAAACAAACCAATTACAATCAACCATTTCATTTCAATAGAACCATTCTTATTGAAAACACTTTAATCAAATCCAGTTACAACAATTTCAGGAAAATCCCCTTTTAAAATCTTCATTTTAAAATCAAGAATCAAAGCACTTTATTCGAAGACACCAATTTTCCAGATTTCCACAATTTACCAAACCTTCACTAAAGAGGGTTTCCAACAATTGCTAAACAACCAATTCACAATCAATTCAACACAAGATATTCAATTTGAAATCATGTCAATCAGTTCTACTAAGAGGAGTCGAGAGTAACGCTACCTACCTCGACTGTTTTGACGAAAACTGAAAACGGACGAAGAACGCTCACGAAACCGGGTAAAAATTCTACGAAACCGCCTTAGATCTCTTCTCCTATCAACAACGAGACCAAATCTCAACATATTTGGCATCCACAATCTTAGGTCTACCCATAACGGGCGTAGATCTAAGAAACCGAGAGGGGAAGAGAAGTGGATCTAAGTAGATCTAAGAAAACGTGATAGGAATGAAGAATAACAATGACATGCCTCAAGAATCGGGCTTCTAAACGCCAAGGAAAGGCTCTGGATCGATTCCAATTTGCTTGGGAGAGGGTTCTCCAACCTTCAATAGAGAGGAATCTCGAATTAGGGCCACATAGGAGGAAAAACGAAACCTATAGAGTCAAAAACGTGTGAGATCCACTTTTTTAGGATCTCACTTTAACCTTGCGCGCGGTTTAGTCGCACGGTTAAACAAACCGTGCGTTAACTACTACCTAGGTAGACCCTCGCACGACCTCCTTAACTGTGCGTTCACCGTGCCGAAGCTACTGTCCAACATCTGCAACTCTGCACGGTTTCTCCTAGGATTCCGCACGGTTTAGACAAACTGTGCGCATCCCGTGCGTGCGCCTTCTCATTAGCCCCAAAACTCTCCAAACGTTCTTCAAACTCTCCTAACCTTCACCCTTAAACTTTATATTCATGAAAAGCATAAAAAAAGGGTTAGGTACCAGAAATCGGAGGTACTACATATGATGTGCAATGATGTTTTGTAAATTTACACGACTCGCAGTGAAAAAAAAATATGTGGATAGAACTCAGGAAAAAGCTGAGGAAGGGTGGAGACAAATAGATGGCCCAACCGAGAATGAAGGTCCAATGCACGAGCAGAGAGCATCGTGCAGGCTACTGATGCCGGACCATCGAACATGTACACCCCATCCCAAAGTTGGTCTCTACCAAGTTCCTGATTCGTCGTCCGCTCTTGAAACACAACAGCAGAAGATATAAAAATGGCAATACAGTTGAAGTCCTTTGTAAGTTTACTGATAGAGAGAGATTAAAAGGACTCCGAGGCACATGTGCTACAGACGACAGACGAATGTATGAATTCAGGGAGCATGCGCCAAATCCCGCAATCGGGATAGTGGATCCATCAGCAACAATGATGGCTAAGGGTCCAGTATACGAACGGTAGAAAGATAACATACCTGCATCACCTGTGAGATGATCAGATGCACCTGCTGAGTCAAACATCCAGGCAGGTGGGCAATGGTTGACACATGCAGTAGAGCCACCAGTATAGGCAATAGATGTCGAAGAAGAAGAAGAACCCGGTAGAGAGGCGGTCCAATGATTGTGAATCAGCTGGAGCTCAGCCATGGAAAGGTCCAGAGTTTGAGGAAGATCAGAGGCTAGTGGGGAAGCATCATGTACCGCAGTCTGACCTTGCCGAGGTTGCTGAGATGGGCGGCCATGAAGAACTGACCGTGCAATAAGCCAACCTACCGCATGACCAAGGTTCAACTTACCGCACCTGCAAGCACCAATTTGTCGTAAGGAGGGGGGACTTCAACCTACCATGACCAAGGAGAACCGACTACGCCTATGGTGATCTATCGTGCCAACCTGATTCCTACCGACCGCAGCACAAAATTTGACCGACCGCACCTATAAGCCCAAGTTGCCGCAAGAGGAGATTTTCGATCGATCAGGGATAAAAATTTGTTCGACCACAAATGATGCTTGTTGAAGGAGACAAAGGCTATACAGATTGCCAGCAGGATCGGTGTTCAATGCGCACAGTAGCTGTGATGAATCATCATTTAAGGCAGCAACTCATCCTAGAACTAGTCCGAAGTCAAGGCAATCACTGCAGTATAGGGAGTTGCGCACTCTATTCAAAGGAATTAATGGATTGGGTGGGAGGATAGGAACCAGATTCATTGACTCGCACCCATTAATATTTGATCATACAGGCCAATATTTTACAATTAGTGCTCCTCTCTTTGCTAATTTGGTTGATGAATGGTTGAGACGTGGTCTGATTCAGTAGTGGTTGGGCGCAGTTGGCGAGCTAGAAGCAGGTGGTCAATTTGTGCCAATTCCTTCTGATCCTAGATATGTGGATGTCAAAGGGATGTGTTCCCTTACTGATTCAATAATATCCCAAACTTGTCTGGGTGAGACTTTGTGGGATAAGCAAACCCGAGCCATACAATGGGATGTGGCACTTGAATGAGGAGAAGCTACATGGTCAGTATGATGTTGATGTTATTACGCACAAGGGAAAATATGCAAATTGTACGTTTGCTTCATCAGGCAGCTTCCACTTTTCCTTTTGAAGCACCTTTTGTAAAAGGGGTCGATTCTTTCACACGGATGGCTAACAACACCAAGAAATTATCATGTTCCCAAAATGATGCACTGCACCGTTGGACTCTTTTTGGTACAGCTGGTTTTATAAAGCCAAACAAGGTTCCAAGGGAACACATACCTACCGTAATCACTGAGAAGGAAAATGCATGCATGTTGGAGGGTGTGGAGAGTGCTCTAGGACTACCAATAGGATCTTTGGCAAGGGCCTTAATTACTCAAGTTAAATTTTGGGGTGAAGGCTTCCCAATGAACACCCCACGGGCGCTGGCATTTGTGATCCCATGGAAGGGTTGGAGTTACCGAGATGAAGAAAGTAACTGATATAGAGGCAAATCCAGAAAAGGGGTTTGACGCACTCATTGGCCTTCACAATACATTGAAGAAACATTCATATTTTCATCAAGTTCTTCACTTTGAAGACGCGGTGGATTTTCAAAAGGGCGAAAGAGGGAGCAGTAGGGTTGTCATGCCAAGGGGTGGAGTTCTGGAAGCTATATGGGAAAAGGAATTCATCAATCGTAATGAGTTCGTGGTTTCAGTCGACTTCTCATGACATCGCAAATGGCGAACCATCCACATCACCACGATCCAAACACTACACTAGACCATTCAATCTGTAGGAGCGACGGGCAGTGGCAGGGACGTAGTCAACACAAGCTGATAACTCACTCTTACAAGGAATTCTTCATTGAAAACCAATAATTGCAATGATCTATCCCCATTGCGATGAAATTTTAAAGATTATCCGAGCCTAACAGTCAAGGCTATAGACTCGTTGAATACATTTGTGTAGCATGCGTGCAGCCCAGAACATCTGAGGGATGTGAGAGGCGTGGAAGGATGGGATTTTCCCCATCCCCTACTGGACTTCCCTTTCTGCCACCTCTGGAGCATTGCGGGTTTTGCTTGCTTAAAAGTTGTCTCACGGTGGTTGAGTTCTTGCAGATGGTGGGATGTGGGAGGCGTGGCAGGATTGTGGTCCCCCTGTCCCCTATCGTACATCCCTTTTCTCTCCGTCCCTAGAAAATTGTGGGTTTGGCTTGCTTAAAAGTTGTCTCACGGTCGTTGAGTTTCTTGCAGATGGTGGGATGTGGAAGGCGTGGTGGGATGAGGATTCCCAATGAACACCCCACAGGCACCTTGCATTTTTGATCCCCAAGGAAGGGCTGGAATCACTGAGATGAAGAAAGTAACTAATACGGAGGCAGGTCTAGAAAGGGGGTTTGACGCGCACATTAACCTTCACAATACATTGAAGAAACATTCAGATTTTCATCAAGTTCTTCACTTTGAGGGTGAGGTGGATCGACTCCTCCTTTGACAGGATAGGGTTACTCGGCGGCGCGGTGTCGGACCAGAGGTTGAGCTCCGCTTCCGCGGTATGAGGGAGCCGATCCGTCCTCGGATGCAAGCGTTTGGTGGTCGGGTGTGGCCTCCGCGGGAGTTATGGATGGCGGCGACGGGATCTTGATTCGGTTTCCCTCTGTATTCTCTTCCGGTGTTCTGTGAAGGTTTTATTTGTTCTTCGTTTTGCATCTGTTATTCCGTTTTGGATGGATTTTGGGATGACGATTTGTGGGCTTCGATCCGGCGGAGGCAGGGTCGACTTCCTCTTGTCATCAGTGAAGCGCATGATTCTGCCGCGCTTCGTTTGTTGCAGATGAATTTGTTTGTTGTTTGGTTCGAAGCAATCCGTGGATCGTGTATCCTCGGTGGACGTGATGAAGGTGGTGGTTTGACAATGCTTTGGGGACGACTACGACTGATTTGATTTTGATCTGGATGTTTTGAAATGGCGAATTGGCTGTGGTGAAGTATTGTATTGGGTACCGGCAACCCTTAAACAGGCCTTTAGAAAATGGAAAAAAAATGATTTGCAGGCAGGGTGAGGTGGATTTTCAAAATGGCGAAAGAGGGAGCGGTGGGGTTGTATGTCGAGGGGTGGAAATCTGGAAGCTATATGGGAAAAGGAATTCATTAATCAGTTTCATTTCTACGGTTTTGAGGACAACTTTTCTCGAGGGGAGAGTGATAAAGCCTCGTACCTGCCCATAGCCGGTACAACTGGGAAGCACTAGACTCATTCCCGACCTGTACTTGGGAAGCACTTTCTAGAAGGGGTCAAAGGGTCTCCACAAGGAAAAATCGGTTAGCATGGCCATGTTGGCCCACGTGATGGGAGGGGAAATTTGTTATAAAGGGGAGTGGGGTGGTGAGGGAGCCAGTGAGGAACATTTTATTGTCAGTGTTAGCCTTCTGGCTTGGGCGGGAGGAGCTAGAGCTCTCTCAAGTCGCTTTTTTTCTTCCTGGTTCTTCTTCTCCCTCTTCATTGTACTTCTAGTACGTTTTTCCTTTCAATAAATATCAAGAAGTCCACTCAAGGTGGACCCTTGGCTTGAGGTGTTTTATCAAATATTTTCATCAATGGTTATCTAATGAAAATATACAAGAAACAACCACTCAAATTTGTTGTTCAGGAGAATGTGATGACATCAACTATGTAAGACAATTTATAGTTTAAAAATAATATTTGTAACCATGGCTTGGAATGTTGTGTAGTGTCATCAACAGTAAGTCGGTATGTTTGATCATTTAGTTTATCTATCCACCTCAACAACCACAAGAAGCATGCCTTTATTTTATGTAGATTCATCATCTTAAAAAACACCCAACAATTTAGCATGAAAAATTGAAGACATTTATAATAATTCATTGAAATTAAGCTAGCATACTTCAAAAGGGAAGGGCCATGGGGAACTCTTCCAATCCAATTACCTTAAAACATCTTGTGCCGATGTAAGAGTTAGATTAAAGTTCTCATGCCCTTCGAGGCATGTCGCCATCGACCACAGGGGGTCACGGGGGGGGGGGGGGGATCCCCGTGCACCCCAGGTGTATGTTCCAACTAGTCCACATATCCAACGGCATTCAACTAGCATTCGACAACGATCCTTTCGCATGTTCAACTACGGAAACTTTATTACGACTTCTCCTTCCTCTAAATGATAAGGTTCAATAGACTTCACATGACATCGCAAACGGCGAACCGCCCGCGTCACCATGACCCGAGCACTTCACCGGACCATTCAATCTGTAGGAGCGACGGGCGATGTGTACAAAGGGCGGGGACATATTCAACACGAGTTGATGACTCGAGGTTACTTGGAATTCCTCGTTGAAGACCAACAATTTGAAAAGAGTATCCCCATCACGATGAAATTTCAAAGATTACTCGGGTCTAACGACCAAGGCTATAAACTCGTTGAATACATCAATGGAGCACACGTGCGGCACAAAAACATCTAAGGGGTGTGGGAGGCGTGGCGGGATGGGATTTTCCCCGTCCCTTGCCGTACTTCCCTCCCTCTCCCCATCTCTGGACCATTGCAGGTTTGGATTGCTTAAAAATTGTCTCACGGTGGTTGAGTTCTTGTGGATGGTGGGATGTGGGAAGCGTGGCAAGATTGTGGTCCCCCGTCTCCTACCTTGCTTCCCTTTCCTCCCCGTCCCTAGAGCGTTGCAGGTTTGGCTTTCTTAAAAACTATCTCACGATGGTTAAGTTCTTGCAGATGGTGGGATGTGGAAGGCGTGGTGGGATGAGGATTCCTCCATCCTCTGTCGTACTCCCCACCCCCGTCTCTGGAGCGTTACAGGCTTGACTTGCTTAAATGTTGTCTAATGCTAGCTGAGTTCCAGTGGATGGTGGGATGTGGGAGGCGTGGCGGGATGGGGGTTCCTCCCTGTCATACCCCCCAATGCTCGTGCATCGCGCTGCACAAATAGATAAATATTCAAGCACTGTTTTTCATCCGACATGAATGATATGTGACGGGATCACGACATTCAAGCTTTGCTTATCACTGTTAAGAATTTCCCACCCGAGTCACCATCCACTACGATTTCCTTTTCCACCATTTTCTAGGATCCCCGTAGAGAATCATCACCTCTGCATGATGCTCGCATATCACGCAGAACAATTAGATCAACATTCTGACACTGCTTTTTTCCTTTGACATGAATGATCTGTGACGGGGTCACAACATTCAATCTTTGCTTATCACTAATAAGAATCATCCACCCGAGCGATGGTTCGAACGCGATTTTTTTTTCACCGTTTTACAGAATCCCTATAAGGGGTCGTCACCTTTGTATGATGCTTGTGTATCACGCTGTACAAATAGATAAACATTTCGGCATTGTTTGCTTAACCTTGGGTGGCACGCCACACACATGGATAACGTCGCTTGAGGTATGACCAAGGAGGAAGGCACCCAACTCAGAACCCCAACACAACATTCATACCGGACACTCGACGTGTAGAATAATGACCCGTGACCACCATGTCCCTGGTGGTGTGAATTGCTCGGAACTCCGCAACCTCACATGTGGCCCCGACTATGCAGTGAATAAAGCACATCCGCCAATCATTGCCCAAAACCAAAAAGCTTGTTATGTTTCTCGAGGAATTTTTCTGAATGGGAAATGAAAGAGCAGTCTCACATCCTGGGGGCACCAACAATTGAACCCATGAATCATGCCAAGCCCGCAACGCTCCAGAGATAGAGGGGAAAGTACGATCGAGGACGAGGGAACCCCCATCCCGCCACGTCACCCACATCCCACCATCCTCCAGAACTCAACCATTATTAGGCAGCTTTTAAGCAAGTCAAACCCACAACGCTCCAGAAACGAGGGGGAGGGGGGAAGTACGACAGGGGACCCGAAAAACTCCATCCCGGCACGCTTCCCACATCCCACCATCCGCAAGAACTCAACCACCATGGGGCAGCTTTTAAGCAAGCCAAGCCCACAACACTCCAAATATGAGGGGTTCTGAGGAGGGGTAGCTTCTTGCTCGATCATATCACAAGAGTGAATACATGGGCATCATGCGAGGATGATGACTCTTTGCAGGGTGATACATGAGCATCATGCAGCGGTGATGACTCTTTGCAAGGCAATACATGAGCATCATGCGGCGGTGATGACTCTTTGCGAGGTGATACATAAACATCATGCGACGGTGATGAATCTTTGCAGGGCAACACATGAGCATCATGCGGAGGTGATGACTCTTTGCAAGACGATACATGAGCATCATGTTGCGGTGTGCAGGGCGATACATGAGCATCATGCGAAAGTAATGACTCTTTGCAAGGCAATACAAGAGCATCATGCGGAGGTGATGGCTCTTTGCAGGGATCCCTATAAAATGGTGGGAAGGAAATCATAGCGGGTTGTGTCACCGATGAGCTATTCCTATGATTGATAAGTGAAGATCGAATATTGTGACCCCGTTATAGATCATTCGCGTCTGAGGAAAAGCTCGAATACGAAGCAGTGTGACAGACTCTAATTGTCTTGTTGGGGTTCTCGGGAGGGGTGGCTTCCGCCTTGGTCATACCTCAAGCGATGACAATCCAGGTGGGTGGTGTGCCACCTTGTAAACCCTCCCTTGTCCCGTGACAGTTTTCCCTAGTGATGGTGGAATTTGTGGATATTTCTCTGGTGATGGTGGAATTCGTGGGTATTGATGTACTAGTCTTGTCTATGCTTCGGTTGAATGCTCTCACATAATGGTGGTTCCTTCTTCCAAGGGCTTGATAAAAAGATATTGCAGTGGTAGACAAACGCTCTCAGGTGTTTGCTTAAAAGTAGTCCAACAGTGGTGGTTAGGTTCTTGTGGATGGTGGGATGTAAGAGGCGTGGCGGGATGGTGTCCCCCTATCCCCTGTCATACTTCCTTTTCTTCTCTATCTTTGGAGCGTTGCGGGTTTGGCTTGCTTAAAAACTGTCTAACGGTGGTTGAGTTCTTACAGATGGTGGGAAGTGGGAGGCGTGGCGGGATGGGGGCTCCCTCGTCCCTGACTGTACTTCCTTTTCCCCCTCGTCTCTGGAGCGTTGTGGGTTTGGCTTGCTTAAAAGCTAACAGTGGTTGAGTTCTTATGAATAATGGGATGTGGGAGGCGTAGCAAGATGGGGGTTCCTTCATCCCCTGCCGTACCTCCCCCCCAATCTCTGAAGCCTTGCAGACTTGGCTTGCTTAAAAGCTATCTCGCGGTGATTGAGTTCTTGCGGATGGTGGGATGTGGAAGATGTGGCGGGATGGGGTTTTCTCCATCCTCTACCATACTTCTCTTTCCCTCGTCTATGGAGCATTGCGGGCTTGGCTTAAAAGTTGTTTCACGGTGGTTGAGTTCTTGCGGATGGTGGGATGTGGGAGACATGGCGGGATTGTGGTCCCCCCGTCCTCTGTCGTACTTCCCTTTTCTCCCTGTCTCTGGAGCACTGCGGGTTTGACTTGCTTAAAAGTTGTCTTTGGGATGAATGGCTGGATGGGGGTTCCCCCATCCCCTGTTGTACTCCCCCCCCCACCAATCTCTGAAGCATTGCGGGTTTGGATTGCTTAAATGTTGTCTAACGGTGGTTGAGTTCCTGTGGATGGTGGGAATCATTTTATCTTGTGAGAAGTAAGCTTTAGATGTTTTTGGTGAAGCAAGTTCCTTGAGAAAAAAGCAATTTCATATTTCAATGGATCCTAATGTAAAAGCAAATACCGAGTTGGGTGATTCTCCAACACGTAGAATGGTGACCTAAATCTTCTTCAAAATGAAGCTTGATTTAGATTGGTAAAATCATATGGTTTTATGAAAACATCCATGGCCGCCTTGAGGCAAAACCAATTTCATATTTGTTGGGGCAGCGGAGGTTCGTGGCAACGAAAAACACATAAACAGAAGGGAAAAACAATAAACACTCGAGATTTACGTGGTTCAGCAAAGGTTGCCTACGTCCACGGGAGAAGGGGAGTCATTTCTTTATTCCTCTCTCGATCAAAGCTTTGGAGGATCACACCATTACAATTTTAGATTCATGGGATTTTGATCCCGTTTTATAGAGGAAGCAAAAATCATTTTCTCTGGTTGTTTGGGTTAGCTTATCTACCCATGAAATTGTCCATGCTGCCAGCTGCCCGTCCACTGCGTTAGCTGCCCACCAAAGGAGACACGCACCAGGGTTGTTGCCGACAAAAGATTACCTCCACTGATCTCTCCCCAGATTAGGAGTGGCCCCCACAATATTTCAATGAACCCTGATGTAAAACATGATGTTGAATAAGAACTGTAACAACATGCAACAGAATGCAGTTGTTTAGTGGGTATTACATTACAGTTATTAAACTGAGTCCACTTTGGTTCACCGAATCATTTGAAATGGTCTTTATAATATCGATTTATAATTAATAATTATTTTAATACTTTAACAAAAATACAATGGGCTTTCTTTCAATTAAAAGAATATCCTTTCTCGATTCTATGATTCTATGAATTTCATAGAATAACAAAACAGGCCCAGAATTTAAAAAATAACCAAACAGGCCCTAAATTTCATAAACAGCTTCATGGCAATGGAATACTCCACAAAATCCATAAACATCTTGAGATTGTAGGATAATAAAAACCAAATAGGGCTGGCACATGGAAGATCAAACACTTGGCATTACAAGTTTTCAGAAGATAATCTAGGGTTCAAAAAGAAAAAACAACAAAAAAGGTATCTTGGCCGAGTTCTACAGACTGATATGTTGATATGTTGCAGGAAAGTTGATGTGGTTGAGGATACTATTATCTGAAATTGAAATTCCTGTTTTTATCACCCTTTCTACTACAATGTGACAATTGATTAGCTATCAAAATTACTACAAATACAGTCTTTCATGATATGAGTAGCATTCGGCCTTAGATGCATTGAGAAAATACAGACTGATATGTTGATATGTTGATATGTTGATATGTTGCATAACACATTGTAAATATATTACATATATTCCCCAGCTTAGGGGAGAGCATTAAAATGGCAATATATTTAAATTTAATTAATTAAAGAAAGTTTACTGATCTTAGATGGGCAATAAATAGTTGTCTAAATGTAGACAGCCATACACCCTCCAGATTATTATGAAATACTTATCTCTAACAAGATCACTAAATTGCTCCCAATTTAAAAATGCAATATAACTTAACCAACATAACTAAAATACTCTTAAATATAATATCATTCAACATTAACTATGGTGATAGCTGCGCAAATCAATTGAATACTGTCATATACTAGTCAGAATGTAAACACCTTTGCAAGATAAAAGCATATATTAAACTAGTGCCAATAAATATATGCTTTTAACATGTGCAAGCCCCAAAGATATAAAGTATCTAAATCTTAAAGTTTTAGGAGAAAGACTAACCTGTAGCCTATGCGTGAGCTGGATTTGAAATCATATATAGGAACCTGAACAGGCCTCCCTACTTTTAAGCCATGTATATTATCAAGCAACGTGTCATAATCTGTCAGTCGTGGGTCTGTATCAAAACATAACCATTAGAGTTCTTCCCAACCCCCTTAAAGTTATTCAGAAATTATAATGAGTTCAATTTTTTTTTTAAAAAAACATGAAAGTCATGCTGACATATCCACATATGATACTGTTAAGAGTTAAAATGCTTTTTAATATTTGTATCCCACATCGGTGTGGGTAACCCGTTGTACTATTTTTCTCATCTATAAATTGAGCACCCTACCTCATTGTAAGGTACGGGTTTTCATTCTAACATGGTATCAGAGTCAGGTTATCTAACCTAGCCCTTACGTAACACCCTCCCTCCCGCCGACCCTCCTGGGCAGCAGCTCCCTCGCGGCGCCCCTCCTGGGCAGCAGCCCCCTCGCGGCGCCCCTCCTGGGCAGTAGCCCCCTCGCGGCGCCCCTCCTGGGCAGCAGCCCCCTCGCGGCGCCCCTCCCTGGGCAGCAGCCCCCCTCACGACGCCCCATTTTTCTACCTTTTGTGCACCTTCAGCACCTTGTCAACGTGCATTTTCAACATATGATACTGTTAAGAGTTAAAATGCTTTTTAATATTTGTATCCCACATCGGTGTGGGTAACCCGTTGTACTACTTTTCTCATCTATAAATTGAGCACCCTACCTCATTGTAAGGTACGGGTTTCCATTCTAACATGGTATCAAAGCCAAGTTATCTAACCTAGCCCTTACGTAACACCCTCCCTTCCGCCGCCCCTCCTGGGCAGCAACTCCCTCGCGGCGCCCCTCCTGGGCAGCAGCCCCCTCGCGGCGCCCCTCCCTGGGCAGCAGTCCCCTCCCAACGCCCCTCCCTGGGTAGCAGCCCCCTCGCGGCACCCCTCCCTGGGCAGCAGTCCCCCTCACGACGCCCCATTTTTCTACCTTTTGTGCACCTTCAGCACCTTGTCAACATGCATTTTCAGCACCCCATCTATGGCATCATCAAACACCACTGTTGCTCATGGTGATAACTGGAGGTAATATTACTTTGATCGATGGTCAGACAGTGCAGATTGCTGGTTAGGAGAGTTGCCCAATTACGCATGCCTTGACACTATCCGTTGTTGTCTTTGTTCTCAGTTGTCCCTTTAATTTACTATTCATTAGTAAACTTACAGTTGACTTACAGTGTCAGGTCATCTTCTCACCCGTTTCGGTTATATTTCAGGGGCATTCGACGACTCAGGTGTTTGGTAGTGGAAGACTTCAAGGCGGAGTGTATGTGTTTGACTCAGCCCCTATTCTCGTCTGTCTTGCCACTTCTGCTCATGCCCTCCAACTTCATTATCACTTTGGTCATCCACCTGCCCTCATTCTTCAAAAACATTTTTCAGGGTTGGTTCCCCTTCCTCCATTTAACTGTGAGTCATGTCATTACACAAAGCACTATCGGGTCACCTATGTTCCCCGAGCAACCCCCTGTGCATCCACTCCTTTTCATTTGGTCCATTCTGATATCTGGGACCCAGTCCTAGTCCATCTAAACTGGGCTATCGATATTTTATTACTTTCATCGATGATTTTTCACGAATGATTTCGGCCTATTTGTTGAAAAATCGTTCAGAAATCTTTCCCGTTTTCTACTCCTATTATCAAGAAATCACAACCCAATTTTATGCTAAACTTCATTGCTTACGTTCTGACAATGGTCATGAATATTTATCTGGATCTTTCCGGTTTTTTCTTGATGACCATGGAATAATCCATCAAACTTCTTGTCCCGATACACCTCAACAAAATGGTATTGCAGAATGAAAGAACCATATCTTTTAGAAGTTGCTCATGCACTTTTATTTCAGAAGAAAGTTCCAAACATTTTTTGAGGAGATGTCATTCTCACCGCCACCTATCTTATCAACAGACTTTCATCGTCTGTTCTTCATAGGGAGACACCATTTCAATCTTTATATCCAAAATCACCACCTCATTCTCTGCCTCTCCGCATTTTTGATTGTGTGTGTTATGTTCAGGATACTCACCACTTTATTACCAAGTTTGATGCACACGCTCTCAAATGCATCTTTCTTGGCTATTCCCGCACCCAACATGGATATCGATGCTTCTCTCCATATTTGCGTTGTTATGTTGTCTCTACCGATATTTCCTTTGTCGAATCCTCAGTTATTTTTGTTCCCGAGTTCGCACCACCATCTCCTATTCCTAATTCCGAAGTTATTTTACCATATTCTCTCAATACACCACCACCCCTCCCTCTTCCTAGTGATGTTGTTGGATCCCAATTTGTCCAGGTATATACTCGTTGATCAAGCACACCTGCCACCCTGACACCTGATGTTGCTACCACACCTAACGACTCACCTGCTCCTGATCCTCCGTCACCGGAGTTACCTATCGCGCTTCGCAAAGGCTCACGCTTCTGTCAGTCTTATCAGGGATTATTTGCGCCTATCTCACGAGTTGTAGAGACACTTGTTGCTCATTCCACGCTGCGCACTGTTGTTGAGGCCATATCTCATCCCGGCTGGTTACAGGCTATGTAGGATGAACTTCAGGCTCCGGACGCCAACCATACTTGGGATCTTGTCCCTCTTCCTACGAATAAGCACGTGGTTAGTTGCAAATAGATCTATACAGTACGCGTTAACGCTGATGGCTCTCTTAATCATCTGAAGGCTCACCTTGTTGCCAAAGGTTATGCACAGACATATGGAGTTGATTATTTTGACACATTCTCTCCGATGGGAAAAATGGTCTTCGTTCGCCTACTTATCTCTCTTGTTGCCTTCTTTCACTGGCCACTCCATCAGTTGGAGGTCAAAAATGTTTTTCTTCGTGGTTTTCTTAATAAAGAAATCTATATGGAGCAACCACCTGGGTTTGTTGCTCAGGGGGAGTCCTCCAAGGTTTGTCGCCTTCGTCGATCGTTGTATGGACTCAAGCAGTCGTCACGTGCTTGGTTCGGCCGTTTTTGCACTGTTATGTTTTGCTTTGGCATGTTCCAAAGCATAAAGGAGTTCTCTATTTTCTATCATCACTTTGTAGCAAGAAGCATCCTTTTGATGGTCTATGTGGATGAACTTGTTATTACAGGCAGTGATGTTGTCGGCAGTGATCGACTCAAATCTTTTCTTTATCAAAATTTTCAAACAAAAAATTTGGGTCTATTACATTATTTTTTGGGAATTGAGGTTTCCAGATGCAACAAAGGAATCTTTCTATCTCAGAAAAAAGTATGTTTTTGATCTACTGCAGGAGACTGGCATGACTCGAGCTGACTCGATTGACTCACCCCTCGAACTTGGAGAAAGGTCACTTCATACTGACAGTGAGATATTTTAATCACCTGAAAAATATAAACGACTTATTGGAAAGTTCAACTACCTACAATGACTCGACCCGATATTGCTTGTGCGGTTAGCAAAGTGAGTCAGATTATGGAATCTCCAACAAAAACGTGGTGGGAGGTTGTTCTTCACAATGTTAGATATGTGAAAAAGGAACCATGTTTAGTTCTTCTATATTCTGATCATGGGCATTCAGATATTGAGGCATTTTGTGATGCAGACTATGCAAGATGTCTCTCTTCTAGGAGATCTGCGTCTGGTTTTGCAGTATTTATTGGAGGAAATTTGATCTCATGGCAAAGCAAGAAGCAGACAGTTATCTCCCAATCTAGTGCAGAGTCGGAGTACCGTGCAATGACAAATGTGACTGCAGAGATTATTTGGGCACAACAAATTCTACAGGAGATTGGGTATCTTGTCAAGAAATCGGCACAAATCTAGTGTGACAAAAGTTGCTATCAAGATTGCCACAAATCCAGTCTTTCATTAGCGGACCAAGCATATTGAAGTTGATTGTCATTTCATTCGAGAAATCTTTGAGAAGAAGATCACCTTCGGCCATGTTCACACCTCTGATCAACTTGCGGATGTTCTCACAAAAGAGTTGTCTGGACCATGTGTTCAATTTTTATGTAACAAGTTGGACATGATAAATATATATGTCACAACTTGAGGGGGAGTGTTAAGAGTTAAAATGCTTTTTAATATTTGTATCCCACATCGGTGTGGGTAACCTGTTGTACTTCTTTTCTCATCTATAAATTGAGCACCCTGCCTCATTGTAAGGTAAGGGTCTTCATTCTAACAGATACCAACAGGGGGAACAAATACATTCAGTACTTAAGAATTGGAATTTTAAAAGGCACAACCCCTTGTCATCAACTAATGTATGGAGCAACTGACTCCATCGGAGCAAATAAGTAATGAAAACAAAGGGAAAATCCTGTTGAGGCTCAAACAAAAACACAGCTCAAAAATTGCATGGATGCTTATTTAGAGAGTTTTAAACACTATTTCTCCAGTTTGTCAGCCATATTAATGGTTTCAAAGGCCCTGTGATCCCAACAGTGCTCCAACAATTACTACTTAACCTACAATAGCTTGGATGTTCAGGACCAAGGCCACTACACAGTGTACATATAGGTACCCTGATTCTTATTATTCTAGTGTCCTTGACTGAGAATTCTCAAACCCACTGTTAGGTTAGCTATGAAAACTATTTTTTGCCAAGTGTTGAATCTTCCGAAATGTGGCGTTTCCAAAAGTTCCAGACCAGAACCAGATGGTGGCAATTCAACGAAACCAAAGAAATCCAAAACTGGAGGCAGGCGGAAGCAAAAGTGACGGTTGACTCCGGATGATGGAAGTCTGTGAGGAGCAATTGATTTGCATAGGAGTAACTCTATCGAATACATGAGAATAACCCAGAGTCTTCAAAGGGTTGCGTGAGATTCTTCAGAGGGTTGTGTAAGAGTAAAACAGATTGCTTGCATTGTTCACCGAGGACCAGAAGTTGAGGTAGTGCGACTGTCGGTGGCTTTGATCAAGCGGAGGGACATTCGCAAAGATCGAGAGACGATGGCACCGGATCAACCGGCTAGAGTTGTTTATATATAAACGGGTTGTTTATATATAGACGGGTAGGGTCACTTGTTTAATGTACTTGTGATCATTCTCTTTGTATTCCATTATTAGCATCAATGTTCATTCCGTGAAGGACCAAGTCCGAACCACGTAAATCCTTTTGTTGTTTTGTGTGAGTGAGTTCCTTTTTTGTTCTTCCGCTTGTGTGTGTTCCAAAAGAACTACTCATATCAAAGGCGATTCGGCGTGAGATGTTGGAGCGTGGCTCCTTCATCCAGACGTTGACATCGGGTGCTGCCAGTTTCGGAACACCCGTAAGTGAGGTTCTGGAAGTCGTGTTTCGGAACTTAGGGTTCCCGGCACAACAAGTGGTATTTGAGCTTGGCAGCGGACAACTAGAGGCTTTCTTGTCCTTGGCGCATTTTTGTTTCAGTAAAAGCTTATTATTTAGGAAGACACGACGTAAGAAGAGGGAAATGTCCGGATTGAAAAGTTCAACGAGTCAGACTTTGGATTCTGGAGGATGCAAATTGATAATTATATGTACCATAAGGAGCTTGAGCTTTCGTTGAAAGGGATCAAACTAGAAGCAATGAACAAAGTGAACAAAGCAGAATGGGAAAATTCGATCGGAAAACTCTAGGGGTAGTTCGGATGACATTAGCCCAAAACGTGGCCTTCAACATTCGAGAGGTGAAAGCAACTGCGGGTCTAATGACCAGATTCGCCAATATGCAATGTGGGCATTGATACTTCTTCCATCGCTTCTAAAATCTTAGAATGCGATGGTCACAGCTGTAAGTAATTCCAGTGGCAAGAGTGACTTGGTGTTCAAGGGAATCCATGATCTGGTTTTGATCGAGGAGATCCAAAAGAAGGAAGTCAAGGGTGTTACCGGAACAACTTTTAGTGTAAAAGGTACGGGGCGTTCCGGTCGAAGGGAAAACAAAAGTCAGCACAAAGGGAAGGAGAAAAGAGAGAAAAACCGATGGAAATCGGTGGGACCTGAACCCATATGCATCAATTACACTTTTAAATCAAATCATTAAATATGATTATGAAAAATGAACTACGCTAAAATCATGGAGACGGTAGGCCGTACGTACGCATGAGTAAAGTTTCCATTTTTCAATGATCATTATGGAAATAAGGTAAGTATCATTTTATCTTTCCAGAATGATCATGGTATCATAAATATCACTTCTCTAAATATACTTATATATATCATTCATGTTATGTAGTGATAAAAACGAATCAAATCGTTTCGTGGAGGTGGTAGTCCACACATACGCACGAACGACGTTATCATCTTTCTTTGCATGGAAAGGTATGAGTGTAAATGGTATATTATCTTTTCAGAATGATAAAATATGTTATTAATATCATATATAAACATTAATTTCGTCATTATAACCAGTTTTGAAAGATGGTGATGGAAAACGAATTACATCGATTCGCGAGGCGGTAATATGCCGCACACACGGACGATGAATTATTTTCTCATTTGATGGAAGAGGAGATGGATATGGATCATACCACTAACATAATAACATCTCAGTATATGGAGGATATTGAAGTTATTCTTTTAGCATGGTTGAAGAAGATTTGGAGAAGGTGGAAGAACAAACAAAACAGAAACACTTGATTAAAAACGATACCTTTTCTTCGAACAAGCTCCTTTGTTTAATACCTTAAGACTACTAAGGTTGGTGTTCTGCCAAAACTAAGACCTCTAGAATGAGGTTAGGGGTTCTAGGAAGATATTTAGACAGAGCTTAGCCGAACCAAATGGGTTTTGAAGTGTGAATAAATGAGAAGAGGTGTCCTTTTATAGGAGGGGGCACTCTTGGAATTTCTCAAAATATTAAATTAATATAAATTAATTTTCAATTTCAAATGTCTCTAAAGTGAGTTATTTCAAAGATAAGATGATGATGGGTCGAAATCCTCTCATCCAATAATTTTTGGACAAGTTTAAGTCACATTCTTACCCTTATCATTTAGCTTTAACCCTTATTTAACTTTTTTAACTCTTACCGTGACAACATTGATTTTTACTCTTTTAGGGTCAATATTGTTAATATAAAATGTCAAATGACCCATAAATGGATCATGGATGACATGTTAAACCTTATTCCAATCAGTTGGCCAAATTTAAGATTTTTAGGAATTTTATATCAGTTAATAAAATATTATTTATATTAAAATATCATTAACATCAATTTTGACACAATTCTTTACTTTGACTTTTAAAAATATCAATATAAAAAGATAACTTCGAATCAAATCTTTTAATACAACTCTAACATGTCAAATTCGTCTAGAAAATTTGTGGATTAAATTGATTATCCCATAATATATTTATTTTAATATTTTTAATATCATTTATTTGATTTTTACATTAATTAAATAATTACTGCATCAGTAATGTGCGAGTATTTAAGGTTATTTTTTCACAGAAAATTTAAAATAAATTACCAAGATGAAGATAGATCTTTTAGCTTTCAAATGACTATCTATAGTCGAATATAACCTCTGAATAACCCTATATTAAAAATGTTATAGTTATTAAAAATATGAGTGTGACATCTACTTTTCTTTAAATAAATATTATAAATGTCATAATCACTTATAAATGGCTACCAAAGGTCATATATTCCAACCTTGAATGCTTATGGACGAATATTACTCATCTAATAAAATTGGGGCAAGTGTTAAGGTCATTTTCTAATCCTTATCATTTTATTTTTACCCTTAATTATCCGATTTACCCTTTACCATGCTAACAAAAATTACCAATGTTACTATTCATATTAACAAAAAATTAGAGGGGTCTATTTACTAAATATGGACCTCCTGATTCCAAATATGGAATCTATTTTTCAAATTTAAAACACAGAAGTTGCAGAATTAAATTTAAAATTAAACCGATAAAACGCAACGAAAAATAGTTTTTTCAGAAAAATACCTTTTTTAAACCATAAAATGTTTTGATACTAAATTCAAGTATAAAATCTATTACAAAAACCATAATTAGATTATTTTAAGTCAAGTTGAACTAATGAAAATTTAAAACTAATCCAAAACATAATTTGACATTTTAAAAACTTTAAAAAATAAAATACAGTTTTCAATAAAAAACAATATTTTTCACTATTTCTTGAAAAATCAATATTTCCAGAAAATTCTCAAAAAAACATCATAAGATAATTTTGACATGCTAAATCCAAAAAATAAGTTTATTTTGTCAAATACATTTTCTAAAACTTCCAAAAATTAATTATAATATTAATTCATGAAAAACAATAAAAATCATTTTTAAAGAAAACGTTTTTTTTAGATTAAAATGACATTACTAAAAATTATGTTATTATTTTCTAATCATTTAACAATAAATTCATAATGAGTAGGACTTATATATTTATTTTATAAATCAGTTATTTCTATCCATACCCGCTAATTTTAACGGTTAGGTTATAACGGACATATTTAAATAATAATATCTAGTTCGTTTAAGCTTGATGTAGCGTATCTTGTACGTTATTGAACATAGTGTTTCTTTTTAAAATCTTGGGATGTTACAGCAGCAATCGCGCTTTCTCGACGGAGTTGCCAATTTGTTAGGACAATTTGTGCGAGAGAATTAGGAAAAAGAAACACTTCTCACTATATTGTAACAGCGGAATTACATAAGGAAAACCACTCTCCATGAAGCCACAACTGGCTCCTGCCAAGCACAGACCCGACCAGCAGCCAAACTGATGAAATTCCAAACGAATCTCCGTAACCCCTTCCCAACACCCAACTGCCCTATTTATTACCCCATCTTCGAGCAGCAGCCTCAGCTGGAAAACACAACTAATTATTACAAAGTACCGTATTGCCCTTACTACAACACACTCACCCCACCTGTTGCAGCCCATTACACGGACAACAACCACACAAACAACACACAATCATATTCCTAACATGATCATTTAGGTCAAATGGGTGAGAAGAGGAAGAAAGTCTTGACTGCAAAGGGAATACTAAAACTCGATCATGTAGAGTACAAAACATGTGAAAAGTGCATCCTTGGAAAGCAGCATAAAGTGTCCAATACAGAAGAAGAGGCACCTAAGTATTGAAAGTTAGAGCTTGTGCATACGGATGTATGGGGGTCACTTATGGGTGCTCTTTCTCAAGCACAGGTCCGATGTTTAGGAACCTTCGTACAATGGAGAGCCATGGTGGAAGGAGAGGCCCGTTTAAAGCTTAAGTGTTTGAGCTCTGATGATGGTGAGAAATACAGAATCGGAGAATTCCGACAGTTCTGCTGAAAGAAAGAAATTTGTTTTGAAAAGACAATGTTCGGAACACCGGAACAAAATGATGTGGCGGAGCGGATGAATCGGACGCTATACAAGAGAGCCAAAAGCATGAGGATACATTCTAGGTTCCTCAAGGAGTTTTGGGCAGAACCAATAAATTGTGCGACATACCTCGTGAATAGAAGTCCTTCCGCACCACTAGGGCAAGAAATTCTAGAAAAGCTGTGGACTGAAAGAAAGGTTGATGTTTCCCACCTCAAGGTCTTCGGAAGCATTGCCTATGTACATGTTAATGTCAGGAAACTGGACAAGTTAGAAGCAAAGTATCTAGCATGTTTCTTCATAGGTTACGGCAATTAAGACTTTGGATTTAGGCTATGGGATAACGATCTTCAGAAGGTCATCAGAAGCCAAAATGTTCACTTCAATGAAGGGTTCCTATGGAAGGATCAGAATCTGGAGGAGGATGCAACTGAGAACAAAGAATCAGCGGAGCATGCCAAGGTTGATATGAACGGAAGACCAATATGTCCGGTTAGCTCAGGAAGCACTCAAGTTCTGGAAGAAACTGAATCTGGAAGGTGGAGTTCCAAATGGACATCGGATTCCAGAGGTTCAGCCAAGACCAGAAATACCAAAAAGCTCAGGGACTACGAAAGCTCGGGAAAGAGTTCTAGAAGAAGCAGTATCAGAAGGAGTGCAACCTCAAAAATTGAGGCGGTCTACCAGGGTCAGAAGACTTGTGCAAATTCAGATTAGAAGTGCATTACTTTTAACGGATGATGGAGAACCCAAAAGCCCAAAAGAAGCGGCAAGTCTCGACGACTCAAAACAGTGGGGAGTTAACGATGAAAGAGGAAATAGATTCCTTACATGCTTCCAAAACATAGGAGCTTTCAGAACATCCGCTAGGAAAGAAAGTGTTGCGGAACAAATGGGTCCATCGGTTGAAGAAGTGGATGGTAGGAAGCGGTACAAGGCAAGGTTGGTTGTTAAAGGTTTTCAGCAAACGAAATAAGTGGATTTTAGTGAAATTTTTTCTCCAATTGTTAAGCACACAACAATCTAGACGGTGCTTGGAATGGTTACGGAAGAAGGTCTACATCTTGAACAATTAGATGTGAAGACCTCTTTCCTTCATATAGATTTGGAAGAGGAAATTTACATGAAGCAACCGAAAGGTTTCGTGGGAAACGAAACGGAAGAACTGGTGTGCAAGCTCAAAAGAAGTTTATATGGCCTGAAGCAAGTACTTGGGCAATAAAAACCGGAAGTTCGATGCCTTCATGGCAAAACAAAAGTTTGTATGGTGGAGTGGGAATCATTGCTACTACAATAAGGTGTTTGATGAGGGAATCTTCATAATACTTCTCTTGCATGGGGATGACATGCTCTTGGTATGTCAGAATTTTAAACGGATTTAAGAGCTAAAAGTTGAGTTATCCGAAAAGTTTGAGATGAAGGATCCCAGGAAAACCAAACGGATTTTGGAAATCAGGATACGGAGGGAACGAAATAACGAAACATTAATGTTGTCGCAGTCGGAGTACATCCAAAAGATAGTGGAAAGGTTCGCAATGTCCGAATCCAAACCTGACTCTATCCCATTGATCGGACATTTCAAACTATATAAAGAGAAAGCACCCTGGACGGAAGATGAAGCTAAGTACATACTAAAGGTTCTTTATACATCAGCGATAGAAAGTTTAATGTATGCCATGATTTGTACAAGGTCAGGCATTGCTCAAGCGGTGCGAGTTGTAATTAGGTTTATGGAAAATCCGAGAAAGGAGCACTGGGAAGCGGTAAAGTGGATACTACGGTATCTCAAAGGTTCGGAAGGTATTGCCTTATATTTCGGAACGAATGATCCGTTGCAAGGGTATGCTAATGAGGACTTTGGAGAAGATGCGAACACACGAAGTACCATTGGTTTTGTGTTTGCCTATGGAAGAACTGTTGTAAGTTGGATGTCTAAACTACATCCGGTAGTTGCACTATTAACCACGGAAGCATAGTACGTTGTGGCAACAAAAGCGGGGAAGGAAATGATATGGCTCAAGGGTTTGTTTGAGGAACTCGGAAGAAAGCAAGGGAACGGGGCGTTATTCTGTGATAGTCAGAAAACGAAGCATCTTGCAAAGAATTCAGTGTTTCACTCATGGACGAAACACATTCAGCTGAAGTATCACTTCATTCAGAAGCTTGTGAAAGTTGGAGTGCTAGAGCTATGAAATATAAACGAAAGTCAAAATCCAAGCGATGTGCTGATAAGGACATAATTCGAGAAAGTCTGTAGGCAGAGTTGCACCTCAATGTGACTTGGATGACCAGGAAGAAAGGAAGGAAGATTCACTGAATGTTGTTGCTGAAAGGAGAAAGGAAGGTTGAAATTTCCTAAGTGATCCGGAGAACATGGTGATGGAGCCGGAAAAAACAGTCTTCAAATGAGAGATTGTTAGGTTAGTTGTGAAAACTTTTTTTGGCCAAGTGTTGAATCTTTCGGAATGTGGTGTTCCCAAAAGTTCCAGACCGAAACCAAATGATGGCAGTTCAGTGGAACCAGGGAAGTCCGGATCCAAAGGTAGACGAAAGCATCGATGAAAAATGACTTCGAATGATGGAAGTGTGGGAGGAGCAATTGAATTGTGTGGGAGTAACTTTCTCGAATACGTAAGAATAACCTGATGTCTTCAAACAGCTATGTAAGATTCTGCAAAGGGTTGTGTAAGAGTAAAACAAATTGTTTGCACTATTCACCGGGGATCGGAAGTTGAGGCAGTGCGACTGTCAGTGGCTTTGATCAAGTGGAGGGGCGTCTGTAGAGATCGAGAGGCAGCACCACCAGATCAACCGGCAAGACTTGTTTATATATAGACGGGTGGGGCCACCTGTTCAATATACTTGTAGTCGTTCTCTTCTTCTACCATTATTAATATAGCAGCAGTATTTCTCCCGTCGAGTAAGACAAAGTCCGAACCACATAAATCCTTTTGTTGTCCCATGTGAAAGTGAGTTACTTTGTGAGGGTGTTCAGGAAGAACTGTTGTGATAAAGGTGATTCGGCGCGAGACATTGGAGCATAGTTCCTTCATCTGGACATTGACATCGAATGCTACCAGTTTCGGAACATCCAAACCTTGTTCCCCAAGTGAGGTTCCAAAGGCATGTTCAACAACTTGGGGTTCTCCGCACAACACCCACAATACATATAAACTTGGCACGCAGTTAAAGATTACATATAGATGGTTATTCAACCAAATATGTTTTATGGAACCACCACCACAGCTTAAAACTCAATTGAAGAAATTTGCATCAAGGCATGAACTTAACGGACCACTAGCTTCACTTCACACAATAAAATCACCCATGCGACATCATGAAAATATTCAACACTGATCCCAATTACCATTTCAAAAATATTTGGATTGGATGCTTGAAAGACCCGCCTTTTCACACTGATTTTGATTCCACAGTAGACTTCGGGTCTGCTTGACAGCACTTATTGAAAATCTCTGAAATCACTTTGTAGATGGTGAATTCCCCTTACCTCAATGTGAGGTGGGGATACTCTTTTATAGATGAGTAAATCTAATTACAAGGAGGGTAAGTCCGATGTGGGACTCAGAAATACCCATTTAAACTTAAATGGGGTCCAACACTCCCCCTCAAGCTGGACATGCCCAGATTGGATAGAGTCCCACAAAGAAAAAAGATGACAAGACACAAGACCAGCTCATACTCCCCCTCAAGCTGGGCCATGGAGGCTGTGAATACTCAGCCTGGTAGTGAGAGACTCAAGGCGAGCTCCTGGGAGACCTTTGGTGAAGAGATCGGCAAGCTGATCTGCCGTCGGGATATGGCCGAAACTGATATGGTGCTGCTCCAGATGGTAGCGGAGAAAGTGACAGTCCACCTCGATATGCTTTGTCCGTTCATGGAAGACGGGATTCGAGACAATCTTCGTGGCGGCCTGATTGTCACACCAGATATGAGCAGGAGTCGATGCTGGGAAACCGAGCTCATGGAGGAGATGACGAAGCCAGAGGATCTCAGTAGTGACTGTGGCCATGGCTCGATACTCGGCCTCGGCACTTGATCGGGAGACGACGGTCTGCTTCTTGCTGCGCCAAGAGATGAGATTACCGGCGAAGAACACGGCGAAACCCGAAGTAGATTTGCGGGTAGCGAGGCAACTGGCATAGTCCGCATCACAGAAGGCCTCAACATTCATGTGAGCATGATGTGAGTACTGAAGGCCACGTGCAGGGTTTTCTTGATGTATTTGGCAATGCGGAGGACAGCATCCCACTAAGATCTGGTGGGATGCTCCATGAACTGGCTGACTTTGCCAACGGCACAGACAATGTCGGGACGCGTCATGGTGAGGTAGTTGAGTTTACCAACCAGGCGTCGATAGCTCTCGGGATGAGGAAATGGTTCCGAGTCGGAATGAAGGGAGCGTTCCCCAGGCTCAAGTGGAGTGTCCACTGCGGTGGCTGTGCTCAACCCGGCATCCTGCAAGATATCAAGAGCATACTTGCGCTGGCAGAGAGAGATAGTGTCCGCAGTCCGGGAGACCTCGATGCCAAGGAAGTAGGTGAGGGGACCAAGATCTTTGGTGTGAAAGTGCTGGTGAAGATGCGTCTTGAGGCTGGCGATGCCTCTGGAGTCGCTCCCTGTGATGATGATGTCATCAACATAAACCACAAGCAAGATACAGCCGTGCGTCGTCGTACGGAAGAAGACTGTGTGATCTTTCATACTCCGAGAGAGGCCAAAGGCTGTGACGACAGTGCTGAAGCAGCCAAACCATGCTCGAGGAGACTGCTTGAGACCGTAGAGGGAGCGACGGAGACGGCAGACATGGGAGTCGGCACCAGAGGCAGAAAAACCAGGGGGCTGCTGCAGGTAGACTTCTTCGTCAAGAAAGCCATGGAGAAAAGCATTTTTAACATCCAGTTGATGAAGGTCAGTGATGATGAGCAGCCAGAGAGGTGAATAGGCGAACAGAGGCCATCTTTGCGACTGGAGAGAAGGTCTCAAAGTAGTCGATGCCATATGTCTGAGCAAATCTCTTTGCGACAAGCCGGGCTTTGAGGCGGCAAAGAGAGCCATCGGGATTGAGATGGATCGTGAAAATCCATTTACAGCCGACCGCCTGTTTGCCCGCCGGAAGTGGAACAAGATCTCATGTATGGTTGTCATCCAGAGCTTGCAATTCATCCCTCATTGCGGCTAGCCACCCGGGGTGAGATTTGGCTTCACCAACTGTTCGAGGAAGCGACACGGTCTCCAGAGCTGACAGACCCCTGTATGAAGATACAAAGAGAGGAGTAGTCTGACACGAACGAGTACCTTTCCGGAGCGCAATCGGCAAGTCCTCGGGAGCTGTGACAGGAGCATCGGACGAAGCGGGAACAATGTTGTCCTCGGCCTAGATGGGAGGTACAGCGGAAGGACGACGAGAGTAGGTCTGTCCAAAGAGATGACCGGTCGGAGGAGACACCAGAGGCGGGTGAACCATGAGCGGAAGACAGTCATCGATGGTAGTGTCGGGATGAGAAGAGGGGAGAGTGAAAGGAGAGCTTTCGACAAACGATACGTCGACAGAGGTGATATACCAGCGGAGGTCTGGAGAGAAGCATTGGTACCCGCGCTGAGTGCGGGAATATCCGAGAAAAATACATCGAAGGGATTTGGGAGAAAGTTTGGAGAGATTGGGGCGAGT
This sequence comes from Viscum album, assembly GCA_963277665.1. Lineage (NCBI taxonomy): Eukaryota > Viridiplantae > Streptophyta > Magnoliopsida > Santalales > Viscaceae > Viscum > Viscum album. Next base: position 1,426,460,852 of record OY728151.1, read on the forward strand.
GTCCCGGACATAACAGAGACATCCGAAGACGCGGAGTGGAAGGGAGTGAGGAGGAATAGAGGGGAACAGGGTATGAAAAGGAGTCTCCCCCTGAAGGATGGAGGGAAGACGATTGAGAAGGTAAGTAGCAGCGAGGATGGTATCCCCCCAGAAGAGAAGAGGGACCTGGCGGTGGAAGAGGAGGGCACGAGCGGTTTCCAGAATATGCCAGTGTTTCCGCTCGGCCACCCCATTTTGCTGAGGGGTATCAGGACAGGAGGTCTGGTGGATGATGTCGTGGGCCCGCAGAAACTGTTGAAAGTGAGTGGATAAGTATTCCCGCCCATTGTCAGATCGGAGACATTTCACAGGGATAGAAAACTGTGTCTGGATCTCATGGTAAAAGGTCTGAAAGGTGGAGAGAACCTTTGTCCGATCTCGAAGAAGGTAAAGTCATGTCATACGGGAATAATCATCAATGAAAGAAATGTAATATTTATACCCAGATTGACTTGAGGTGGCACAGGGACCCCATACATCGGAATGAACCAAATCAAAGGGTTTGGCGGCCCGTGTGTCAACTCGAGGAGAATATGATGTGCGATGGTGTTTCGCAAAACGACACGACTCACAAGAAAAAGATAAACGAGGACTAATATCGGGATAGAGCTGATGAAGTGCTGAGGCGGAGGGGTGGCCCAACCGAGAATGGAGGTCTACGGCACGAGCAGGGACAGACGCGCAGGCGATGGAAGTCGGGCCATCGAACATGTACACCCCATCCCGAAACTGGCCTCTACCAAGTTTCTGGTTCGTCATCCGCTCCTGAAACAAAACAGAAGACGAGGTAAAGATAGCATTACAGTTGAGATCATTGGTCAGCTTGCTGATGGAAAGCAGGTTAAATGGACTGCGGGGTACATGAGCCACCGAGGATAGGTGAAGGGAGGAGGTGAGGGAACAGGTGCCAAAGTCGGCTATGGGGAGAGTGGACCCATCAGCAACAGTGATGGTTGAGGATCCACTATAGGGACGGTAGTTGGAGAGTATACCTGCATCCCCGATGAGGTGGTCGGACGCACCTGAGTCAAGCATCTATGCAGGGGAACGATGACTGACAAAAGCAGTGGGACCACCGGAATGGGCAAGAGAAGCTGATGAAGAGCCCGGCATGGAGGCGGTCCGGTAATCGTGAATCAGCTGGATCTCAGCCAGGGAGAGATCCAAAGACGGGGGGAAGAGCAGCAGCAGGTGAGGACGCATCGCGGATCGCAGTCTGGCCCTGTCGGGGGTGCGAATCGGGACGACCATGAAGGACCCAGCAGCGGTCAACCAGATGACCGAGCTTGCCGCAGTGCTGGCAGACGGGGCGAGGTCGGCCGTCTCCACGGCCGCGTCCTCAAGGGCCGGTAGGGCGGCCACCGCCACGGCCCAGGAGCGCAGTGTGGTCAGGGATGGGGACGGGTGGTGCAACGGCCCGATGAGCCTTCTGCGGGCGATGATAGACCTGCGGGATATCCAGCGTAGACGGACTGGCAAGCATCTCAGTGACCGTCGTGGCGTAGTCTGGTGCGAGGCCATTCAGGAGATTGAATAGGCAGAGCTGGCCCCGTTGAGTCTGCGCTTCTGCCGGAGTCTGAGGAATAGGCCAGAGTTCCTGCAGTTCGTCGCGGAGACCCTTCCATTCCATGAAGTGGTTGGGAAAGGTTCGATCCTGCTGGCGGATGTGGGAGAGACGCTGTAGAACGTCGGAGACCCAAGCCAAGTTATTGGTCTCGGAGAACATGACAATCAAGGAATCTCATAGCTCTTTGACAGTGTTGGCAGTTGATAAAACACTATTTTATTGAATATTTCATTGATAATAAATGATATAATTTCCTCACATTGTGTTAAATATATTTAATTAGAAAGTATTTGGGATTAGATCATTCATTTGAATATTTGATGAAAATTCCAGTTTTACCCTTTATAGTTCACTGTAGTATTTCGAAGATAAATATTTTTATATTTATTATTTGAAATTGAAATTTTTCAACAGTGTTCCTAACTTAATTATCTACAACTTTTATTCAGGACACTAGAGATAAAGAGTTCATTTGATGGTTGAAAATGGGCCATGAAGTCAAAGTTGGGCTGGGCTCGCCAGAATGGAGAAGCTTCTGTATTTCGTCCATAACTCCTTCATATGGGCCTTTATTGAGCCCAAATTTGGAGAGGAGACAGAGGACCCATATCCGCACATTTGATCCTTCTGGAAGGCCGGCCAATTCACGCGTTTTGGTGGTCAAATGAGCGGTGCAAGTTGGAATAAAATATTTGGCCGAATTTCCACATTCACACTTGAAACCACTTGTAACCTCTCCTCCCCTCCCCTCTATAAATTGGAGTTTTTCTCATTTGGAGGGGTTGGGACGTGAATTGGGAGATTGGAGGCAGAGGAGAATTTGTTTCACCCAAATTCTCCAACCATTGTAAGAGGGGTAGCTCTTGAAGCAAGGATCCCCTCATTGAAGCCTCCTTCTCTTCTTCATTTTGTAATGTTTTCATTTGTGTAATAAACTTCTTTGTTCTTCTTTTACTTCTTCTCTTTTCTTCTGTTTTGTTTAAATTTCTTGTTCTCTTAATCTTCCCCTTTGGGCTGAAATTCATGAGTAGAAGCGTTATTGGGTTATACCCATTATAAACTTTTGCACATGCAAAACACTTCTACGATGATTACGCCACCCATGGAAGAGTAGTCTTTTAGTAATCGATCTATCTTCTACCCTCTTCATTTAATTATTTTGAATCATTGAGCTACTGTAATTCACTTAATATGATCCATGAATTGTGTTTTTAAATTGTAAGAAACTAAACAAGCAATTGAACAATTAACACAAAAACACGCGAGGTCGGGATTTTGTGTAAATTGTTAGAGCGCGATCTTAATCGGTAATACAAGACCAAACGGGATAAATTTGTAGAGTTCAAATATAATCCCTAAACACAATTCATCCTCATTTCCAGAATGGATATGTGCCTTAATTTACCACTGACCATAAGCTAATCTTAGAACATCAATCAAAGCAGGGTGCTGCGATTGCATGTTCCGAAGTTAGCCTAGGGTTAAATTCACATCATCTTCGTGGTAAAGTTAATTCTCATAGGGTTCGGGATTTAATAAATTAAGGGATCATAATTAAGTGAATGTTAATTTAAATGATAATGATTAATAATAAAGTGAAGAGGTAGAGTTAGATCGATTACGCCTTTTAAATAGATTTCTAAAAAAACATCTTCTTGTTGTGTCATTTTAATCGAAATTCATTTCAAAACTAAAAACAAAAAAAAATTATACAATCTTCTTCCAGCAAACTTCTTCTAGATTCATAAACTAAAACAAACCCCAATCCTTTAAAGTAGTGTTTTTATTCTATTCTATTTTATTTTATTTTTTTTAGAATACCTCTAATAAGTTGTTAAATTCACTTCCTCCTTTGAGAGACGACCTTGGTCAGCCACTCTGCTGCACCTAAGTACCCCAAATCACACTAATCATTTGAGGGCGCCCACGACAGCGCTCTTTCAGCAGTCCTGATGACATCTTTCACGGATCGGTCCATGGAGTTGACCAGTAATGCGAAGATTTTGCTGTCCATCAGCTGCCAAGAGTCGAACTTGGGGTCAGTGATTGCTGGTGGGGGTTTCTCAAGATGAGAATGAAGTCCCATGCCACGTAGGGACATCAAGACCGTCTTCCGCCAGACGGAGAAGTTTGTGGCATCCAGTCGGTCATCGACAAGCCGGGAGGAGGCCGTGATCAGGGACGGCAGAACTGAGGAAGCGTCCATGGAGGGCGGGCGCTAGACCTGGTTGCCGGGAGTCGCGCGGTGGAAGGGAGGCGGCCTGGAGATGTCGCCGGAGGGAGCAGCGACAGGGGGTCGCGCTCAGGAGGAAACGTCGGGGCGAGTGCTGTCGCCGGGGGGAGGGTGTCGCTGGGCGAGGGCTGGGCGGGGGCGAGGGCGCCGCCGGGGCCAGGGCGCGGGCGCTAGGCGAGGGTGCGGCTGGGGTAGGGGCGCCGCGTGGGCGCGGGCGCCGCGAGGGCTAGGGCGTGGGCGCCGGGCGAGAGCGCCGCTAGGTCGAGGGCGGAGCTGGGCGAGGGCACGCTGTGGGAGGGCGCCGGAAGCCGGGGCCGGGAGCCACGCCGGGAGAGAGCGCCGGGAGGGGAGCCACTGGGCGAGGGGGAGGGCGTCGGGGCGAGGCCGAGGGCGAGGCGCCGCTGGGCGAGGGTGAGTCCGATGTGGGACTCAGAAATACCCATTTAAACTTAAATGGGGTCCAACACACTTCACTTATGATAAACAGTTTGAAAAAAAGAAGAAAAACAGTAGGAAAAAATAAGTGGTGTTTGATCTGTTTCTGGGAAAAAAACATTTATCCTTGGATTTCAGATAAAAAACACATAAATAAGCAGCAGAAAAGCATTTTTTTCAACAATCAATCTGGAAACACTTATACGCAAGCACTTATTATAATTGATAAATGCTATATGCAGTTTTCAATCAGTGATGTCAAATGAAACCTTCTGCTATAGTTAGCATTTATCATGTCCCTCGTTAAAACAAGACCTGCAATTCAAGGTCTGTGCATACAACAACGGATCCTTTTACCACCTATTTTCAACAATATCAAAAACTTCATCACATAATTCTGACTCGGACATGGATACCAGCACTGCCTCGGGAGAAAATAAATTCAGAGGCTTGAACCCTCTGTATTATTCAATGGACAGTGTTCTATGTAAACCACGATTTAGAAGTCATGGCGTCCTAGAATCAGTTGTTCAAACTAAAACACATAGCTTTCAGATAAGGTCGATGGCTATCACATCATGCAACTCTAATTATTACTAAACAGCAACATCTAAGCTTAATAACTCACTTGCTAAACACCATCTCCATCCTGACAACTACTTGAAACCCACAAATCACCAATGAGATGGATAGGAATCATGTTTGGAGCTGAAAGAACAACCAAAGCAACTGGAAAGTGACAATCTAGAAATAGAATGGGTGAGCATGGGATTGTACCATCAAAGTTGCCATCAATTATACGGCTGGAATCATTGTAGTTGTCCATGGCGAGAACAGCGATACTGGGCATAAAGTTGAGCACTTTCTCAGTAAACACGGTCTTGCCAGCCCCAGATGCTCCTGCTACTCCCACTAATATTAGGTCATTATTCTTTTGAGCCAATAACTGGCATGCACGAATAACGATAAAGAATCCTTTCTCGAATGACAACGGATCTGGAATTGGCACAACCTCAGCACGATCCGAGTCTTTTTTTTTAACTAACTGGATTTGATCTCTCAACAGCCCAGTACGCAGCCGAGGAGATTTGGCACCCCAGGAAGGATCTCGATCCATCACCAAAAATGTCCTGCATTGAAAAGAGACAGAGGAATGACATATGTCATATAATAAAATAAATTTAGAAGGTTAAGTTCTTGGCTGGAATAGGCCCTACAGTCTTGATGATTAAACATTATACATTATTGAAGCTAATTTAGTGCCAACTGCCACAGAAATGATGTTTGATCATGATCCAAAGATGACGCTAAGAACAATCATCACCCAATATATTAAAATTACAGTTTTTGAGAATATCAAATGAAATTATGTTTAGGATTGGATTAGTTATGCAATATTGTTTTTCTATAAAAAGGAGCAATTTACAAATCCTAGACAGGCAATAGATGTCTGTCTATCAATCTAATTATGCTCAAATTTATTCACTGCGAAAATTAGGCTGTGTTTGGTATTAGAAAACATTTCTTGTTTCAATTTTTTTCAAAAATGTATTAGAATATGCATTGGGTTATGTAAATGCAAAACATTTTTTAGAAAATGAAAAGGGAAATGAGAGATTTTTGAACTACAAAAAATATATATACATATGATTTCATACTTCCTACAAAATGAAAATGCTCACATAGGTAACTCAAATACTTTTTTTGCTTTCCCCCATTCTCCAAAACATTTTTTGTATATTTTTTTAAAAAATGGAAGAATAAAATGTTTTTCAAAACCCAACACAGCGTTGCTTTCCTTTTCTCACAAACATGGTATTAGAGACAAGTTAGAAGGGAAAAATCCTATATTAGGGGAAAATTTCAAAGTGAAAATGTTATGCTAACTCTGTAGGTGGCATTTATTATTAGACAAAAGCTTCACCCTACACTGATAATCTAAAGGCTTGAAAAAGGCAAAAAACAAATTATTCTATGACAATCTAATGCTAAGGCCAAGGAGCTCATGTGACAAGAGAGCTAAAGTGAATTAAAATATTCTTATCGCAGATTGAGATGCAGTGTTTTAGAACCCATGATGCTTTGATGTGACAATCATCAATTGTGTTCATTTCTACGAATTCAGTCGTACATAAGACAACAAAATGAGATGAGGTTGATTATTATTTTGTGTGGTAATGTATTGAAAAATAAGATTTGTTTAACATTATTATATGACTAACTTGCAAACAATCAATCTTTAAGCTGTGTTAAGGCTGACACATATGAGTTTGGGTTATCTAACATAAATTCTCAACTTGATGGAGATTGATAAATAATATTACCACCGGTCAATGATATAAGAAAAAAAGTGATGGTTTCTCATGGACCAAATTATAAGAAAAAAATGGATCTTAATTTTATTTTTCTAGGAACAACCTTCATTAATGATGAATGAGAAGACATGTTTATAGTTAATCTAATGATTATGTTTAGACATCTATTGTAATAGATGATGGTTCTAATGAACCCAACCATATTTAACTCATTTTCTTAATTCTATAGGCACTGCTATCTTTTCTCTATATTGTGGACTGGAGGTTGTTGATTTATAATCAAGATGTTGGCCCGCAATTGACCGAGAATAAATGGTGTCAAATAATATCTAATAATTAGCAGGAGTTGCTTCCAATAAAATTGGTGTAAGATCGCGGTTTTTCGATGAGGTGGGGATCCTTTTAATTTCAATTTAAACCTCTTGTTTTATCTTTATGGGAAGGCTTAATTAGGTCATAGAGGCTTCGGGAGCGTTCGGGCTTGGTTCGTGGCCCGGAGATCCGGTTTTTGGAGGAAACGGGTGAGGCACACGGTTGGTGCTAACCATACAGCTCAACCGTGCGAGCCATAAGGGGTGTCACACAGTTTGGTTTAATTGCGCAAGGAGGGCCGCACGGTCGTGCAAAACCAGCAGTTTATTGCATGTGTATTAAGCACGATTGGCGCACGGTTTCTCCTAACCGTGTGCCTAACCGTGCAAGGGAGGTGTCACCTTGGGCAGTAGGTGCGCACGGTTTGGCCAACCGTGTCCCAAACCGTGCACCCCTTTAAAAAGGATGAAATGTCTATTTTGCCTCTGTTTCTTTTAACCCTAAAGTCACTCTTTCTTCTCCCATTAACGCACAACGGCCTCCCCCCTCATTGAGAGGTCCCCTCCTTCCCTCCTCTAGGCTTTGAGATTACTCCTTCATTCGGCATCCGATTCAAGCGTCGTTCATTGCGTTGGATCGCCCTCAGTAAGGCTATGAATCCTCTTACTTTTTTTCTCTGTTTCTCTCGTCATCTTCAGCGTTATCATCTTATATGCCCTATTTTCAGGTTATTTGTCTAGTTTCTCCGATTTCTTCCGTTCTAACTCGAATTTGAAGCTGATACCAGATGAGGAGTCGTCTACCGGTATAAGGTACGTGGTCTAGTACCTTTCACTTAGTCTTGAAGTCTATATCATGCGTCGTTGTGCTGCGCGCCAGACCTTCCATGCGTCGCCTCTTAATTTGAAGTTAATTAAACAAATTGTTATCGCCTTGAACTAGTTAGACCTTGTACCCCAATTTGCATCATTAGTGGTTGTCTACCTCGACTTGAACCACCCCTCAGAGTCTGTGTGGCTTATATGCCTTGACTATATTGTCTTGTTCATGTAACTAAACCACTTGAAGTGGGTTGGGCTTGTCCCTTGCAAATAAAATGACCAAATGAATTAAACGAAAGGTGAATAGTGTCAGGACAATGAGAGAGAAAAGAAAAAACAACATTGTACTCACTTTATAACAGCAGTAGAATCACGGATCACAGGAGAAGAGGAAGGTAGAAGAAGAAGATAGATGAAGAAGATAGATGAAGAAGATAGATGAAGAAGATCTCCACAGAAGAAGGCCACCCTCCCTAAGAGCCCAGGCCGAGTCCTCCTCATGTCCCCTCCCTTCTAACTGGTCCCCCTTTTAATACCCACAACAACCTATCAACTACAGCTGGCAGCACAACAAACAAATTAAGATCAATGTAAGACAAAACTACCCTTAGACACCTAATGCCCACCCACGCCCCAGCCAGCCCCCACACGCCTAACATTACCCCCGCTTGATAAGTCACCTTATCCCCAAGGTGGCACTCTTGAGCACTCTTGTCACTGCTCAAACTGGAATGGTAGTGTCACGACCCCCTCCCTCTAAAAATATCCCTCCTGGACTGGCAATGAAGAAAGGGAGATAATGACCCCTGAGTCTCGCCTCCAGTAGGCCCCGGGTTGGCGACTAATACCAAGGGTGTACAATCTCACAATATGGGAGGCATTACCCTTTATAAGAAACAAGATCGGGAGATAAAATGTATCAACCAAAACCAACTCCATGACATATATATAAGAAAACCAAAAGTCATCCCACAATGCATGTGTAAATAGAACTGATACAAATAAAAGTCTCCAAAGTAAGTACCTAAAAACAAAACTAGAGCAACAACACAACAACTTTCCTAAGGTCCGAGCTAGTAACGTCCAACACGAACATAATCTTCCTGAAAACCTGAAAATAGTTTTATATACGTAGGATGAGCATACAAGTATACTCAGTAGGAAAACCAAAGTCTCTCATACACATGTGAAATAAGCATACTAATGCACTCGTGAGAAAACAGCAGGACCAAACAGCACCTAAGCAGATATACTAACCATCCCAACCTCACTAAGGCACACTCATCAAATAGCGCAAGTCAAATAATATAACATAATATAAAGCACATCAATGATAGGGTGTCCCGCACCACTTTCCCACTGATTAGTCGCTCTCACACCCTAACGAAAAACGTCCTGGTGCTCCCACCTCTTCCGAATATACCACATCACATCCCTCCTACATATGACTGGGCCTCACAACACATCCTGTCAGCACACACATGGGCCTCACAACACATCCCGTCCGCACACACCTGGGCCTCACAACACATCCCGCCCACACACACCCGGGCCTCGCAACACATCCCATCTCATCCCGAAGACACCTGGAAAAGCACATCACAACTCATCCCGAAGACACCTGGGAAAACACATCACAAATCTTCCCGAAGACACCTGGGACACCATATCTCATCACATTCTACCCGAAAAAACTTGGGTCGTCATCGCCTGGAAGGAGCAGGGAAGAGCGGGTGGCGAGACATCCATCCTCCCACCAGGATGTTGGGAAAGACACTTTCCCCATGACGATGGGGGTGTGTTCGGCACATAATGCTCAACTATGGTGGGGTGTGTATATAAATCACAAGAAAATACAAGTGTATATAAATAATGTCAAACACTCAAGCCCAACCTATGGGTTTACAAACGAAATCACTAACCAGCTCATGACTTCCCCACTTTGAGATGCTACCTCTAAATGCACAACACCACACAACAAGCCACATAACTCATTTCACATTCCCAACCGATTTATTTAACCATTTCCATTCCGTTAACCAAACCAACCCAAATTGTTCCAAACTTTATTAAACAATTATTCATTCATTCCATCACTACTCCGGGCGACTACTAAGCACAACACATAACAGGCAACACAGTAACAGTCTCTCAAGAGGTGAAGAGTCATGGTAAATTAACGCACTTCACATTAAGGACACATCGTAATACGACCTCTAGATACGGGGTGAAGCTTTCTGCATGTTATTAATGGCGAAACACCCATACAAAGCACTATTTTCCTTCTTCAAAGTCATCCTGCCCAAACTACCATGTCAACCAAAGCAAACCCCCAAATCACAACCACACCCAACAACATATCACAGCACACCCAGTTTCGCAGCCCTGCTGCATCATCACACCACGCCTAGATTTTCATATCAACAGAACCAGCCCCTTGTGCACAACCGTGCCCACGACCACATCACCACACAAACCAAAGCAAAACATGTTTTCAGATTTAATAATGCATCTATTCTTTAATTCAACTTGTTAATTCAGGTGTGTTAATTCAGGGGTTATCACAGAAATTGTAAGATCCTGGAGCGTCCATTCATGGGCCGAATATACGTGGTTAACCGGTTCTTATTTATGTAAGTGTTCAACGGAAACCAAACAACATGCATTCCATAAGCCATACAGTGCGCAAACAATGACTCCCAATGGCTCCGATTTTTCAGTGGTTAGTTAGCCCATACAGATCACAATATCAACAAAACAATAACACGACAGAAACATGCGTCACTTTTCTCACCCCCTGTATATTGATTTAAAATCGGTTCAATTGTCTTTATTAATCTGGAGTCAACTATCTTCACAAATGAAACATCTATATACCCATCGCGCATGATTCACAATTTAGAAAGACGAAGGAAACCCTACTTTGAAGAAAACTGATCGCCACTCCCTGGTTGCGCCAAAAACAGGGGCGCACGTACAACAAGGAATTCTCCAGAGATCACAAACCAACTGTGGTAGTAGTTTACTCAACTCCTACAGGAGGAAGGATTCGGGGCGCCCCGTATCAAGAGAAAGCAAGGAGGAAGAACAAGGGGAAAGGGTAACTCGACTTTAGGAAGATTGAAACAGGGCCACCAGATTAGATACAGTTTTTAATTGTCATTAAAGGCGGATCTGGTCAAGACCACTCATTTTGACCATTTAAAAGCCCTCGAACTCTTAGGAAATTAAAGATAGGATTTTTGGACTTTGAATCAGACTTAAAGCCATTCAAATAAGGCATTAAATTCATTTTACGTCAAAGAAAATGTCAAAAGGGGAAAACTGAAGAAATCTGGAAACACTGTTCATGAGTCACCGCTGGACGAGCCACTGTTGGATGAGGCACCGTTGGACGAGCCACCATTGGACAAGGCACCGTCAAGACGAGGCATCGTCAGGATGAACCACCTGTCACCGTCAGTGAGTCACCGCCAGGCGAGGCACCGCTGGACAAGGCACCGTCGGGATGAACCGCCTGCCACCGTCAGTGAGTCACCGCCAAGCGAGACAACATTGGACAAGGGACCGCTCGACAAGCGAACCCCAGCTGGCCACCGCCAGGGCGAGACACCGCCAAGGCGAGACACCGCCAGGGTGAGCTACCACCAACAAGCCACCGCCATGGTGAGACACCACCAAGGTGAGCTACCTTCAGTGAGCCACCGCCAAAGAGCGACCGCAGCGTGAGACACCGTTGGAAAACTTAGAAAACTGGGAATTTTTTCAAAATGTTGAAATGAGTCACCTTGTCCTTCCAGAACACCTCAAACACCAGATTTCCCACAAAGTAATGGACCGGAGAGGTCTGGGCCATTACAGGTAGTTCCCCCTTTGAACATCGATGAGACTATTGTTCCATCTCCGCATTCTACGCGCACAGTTGTTGTCTGGCAGCGAAGCGCCATCAGTCCTTACAATGGCCACCTCCTCCTAAAAATTCTCTACGACAACAACATCAGTCGATAAACCAAGACCTGCATCTATTGCATGCTGCTGGCAATTTAAGATAGCCCTTTGCATCCCATGTGTTTGCAGATTTGAGTTTCTGATATTGAGTGTTACCTTGTACAGCCGCATACAACCCTCCAAATGCCTTCTAACCACTCCTGCTCTGCTAGCGCTTTAATCGTGTCATCATGATCCCCACAAGAATTCACCAAAAAACAAATCAAATTGAATCTTGGCCAGAATAACCCAAGCGCCGCTTGCAAAGAGTTCTGTCCAACCATGTTTAGCTGAAACAGTGTTCTCAAGCATGGAAACAAGTAGGCTCAAGCCTCTAATGTCCTTAGCTACAATGCATAAAACCCCAAAAAACTGCCGTGATATTCTTTGAATCCAAACATCATCATCAATAGGCATGAGAACTGTAATTGAATAGCTCGGATTCTCACAATTACCACATCTATTGGAACTTATTCTTCTCTTTATCCACCTTCCAAATGCTGAGTATGATTTCCGCCTCCAGGACGGTCCACCCACAGGACTTGGTGTCTTCAACACTAGAACAACAACCCCCTCCTTTGAAGTTAACAGCCAATTGAGCAAACCAGGGCAGCCAAAGTAGAGGAAAAACTGCTGGCCACATTTTCATGTGGCTGAAATTGCAGCACGTAGGCTTAAAAAATGACCTCATGCATCCCAACTGAAGCCAAACATCGCCAAGCTCCACACTTACCCAGTTAATATAGGTGGATAATGTTTCCAATAAAATACAAATCTGTAACTTTTAACGCCACAAGCTCCTGATTCAGCTTCGCCAATGAGTATTCCCACACAAATTCCAGAAGGAACCTTTTGGCCAAACCAAAACCTTCTGCTCCTTATCCAACTAAAACCATCAGTAAATGAAACCTCTCCCAGAATGCACATATAAACAGACCTGAAACTACCTGCTCCAAGACTGTTTGAAAGAGATGAATCATCTGTGACAACCCTTGATAGTGGCTTTGGTGATGCCCTAAGTAACAATGAAACATTATTTTTTATTTGCCCTTCCATTGCAACAAAAACGTTGGTCTTCCCGGCTCCAACAAACGTAGCAGACACCTTCCTAGGAAAATTAGCTGCAACCGTATTTCCTTCTTTACATGAATCTCAAACCAATGGTGTATCAAAATTTGAATCATCCTCAAATGCTAGTTTGAATATGAAATCTGTAGCCATTTCCATCCAAACATTCAACTGCCATTTCAGTCCCAAACATCTCCAAGTACCTAAAATATCCTTGCAATCTATGCAGCAGTAGAGGACTTAGTTGTTCTTCTGCAATCCCACAAATCTTGTGCTGAAAGGAATCATTGGGTATTACTATCATGATGCCCGGTCTGCTTCTTAGCAATTCCATCAATGTAGATTTATCACAGAATCTAGTGTTGCTTCCTTTTGAGATTTCACCACCATGTGCGACAAAACCAGCTTCGGCCCAAACAAATTCAACTCCTGAAAAAACAGGAAGCCCCGCTTGCATGGGGAAAATTTGTTCGCCTTTTTAGAAGGCATAGCCTCCCGTGTTCCGATTTTTCGCAAGACAAACATCATCAAGAGATTCATCCTCTTCCTATCTATGTCTTTGCCACTTCTGAACAACCGGAATAACTCTCAGTCCCGATACGTCTGTAGTCAACAATTCTGAATTCAAACCTGGAACAAACAACACTTCCCCGATCTCCTTTTCCTGCGTAACCTCGTCAAAACTCAGATCTGGAATTTCTTCTACTGGTTGAGAATGACTGAAGTCGGTTGCTCCACCTCAATGGCTACATTATCACAGAGAAAAGAAGGTGTAACGATCTTCTATGCTCCATTTTCCTTGGATGAACTTGGAACAAAAAATACCTCGTCAAACTATTCTGAACCAAATTCCAACTGTTCCTCCAGCACTTCACTGTTGGACCTTTCCTGTACAACCAGAAAACTCCTCAAGCTTACTGACATTTCTTCCATTGCAATATGTTCCTCTTCTGCATACCTTTCCTGCACATCCACGCCTGAACTAGAAGCAAACATTTCCTCCTCAAGTTTCTTCAGTTTGGTTCCAGGATACTGCTCATCGTCCTTGTATTACTCCAGCAGCGTCGGTTTAAAAATTTCCCATAATGAGTTCGGTGTAACACTATGACAGGACAAAAACTAGTATAGAGTGGTACCGACCATGCAAAGTTGTGTCCAGTGTAATTTCATATCCTCTGTTGTCTAAGAACATTCGAAATACCTTTCTGCTTTGATGATCCAGCCATACGGATCCACTCCCTTATTCCGAGCGACGTCGGGAGGTTCCGACTGGAGAGAGACGGGCCGGAACGCGTCGTGGGAGAGATCGTCAAGAGAAGGGAGGGCGGCAGGTCGGGATGCTCCACGCTGCATAAGGAAGGAGGCGGGCCAGCTGTAGCTGGGAGCCCGCAGGGAGGTGGAGATATTCTTTTATAGATGGGTAAAAAAAATTACAATGTGGGATATTCCGATGTGGGACTCCGAAATACTCATTATAATGAAATGGGGTTCAACACATTGCTTGATTGCCTAATACTTGATGTATGTGTATTGAGTGATATATCTATTATTTGATTAGCGTTTCTATAGGATGAATGAGATAAATAATTGGTTAATTAAAGTGTATACATCAGCCTAAACGGTGTTTTCCCATAAAGCTTGATGGTGGCACCTTAACTAACCAATTATGGCATGTTTGAATCATGGGTCATTGGTTGCATGGGCTGAAACGTTAGTGGTTGCGATTAAATGGATGTCAATTGTAATTTATAAAGCGTGTCTCTATAAATTAGGAATGGCGATTCATATAATCAAATCATCGTATATGGCTTCTTACATCTTGATACCGAATGTAAAGGACTAGTTGTAGTTACATGAGGTGTCAATTGTAACTTATAAAACTTAAGACTATATGACTTGGGAATTATAATTCATCTAACTGAACCATTGTAAATATAAAAGTCGATAAATTCTTACATATAAATGAAGTGGTTGTCGTCAAATAGTGATGTCAATTGTAACTTAAAGGGTGTTTTCCTCAATAACTTGCAATTGACACTCCATATAATGAACCCTCTGTTGCGAGATACGAAACCTTGAACCTTGACCCAGACCTGGCTTTAGGAGCAAACAAATGGGTATCGACTCTTGTATAGGAAGTCTTTGTGATGCGGAAACATCGGGAGTCGTAATGACAAAACAACGATTCAAAGAAGGGTAAAAGGAAAAAAAAACAGAACAAGAACACAAGAATTTATGTGGTTCAGGAATAATCCCTACATCCACAGAGAGGTAGAATTTCACTATATGTCACGAGTATAAATTATAGAGAGTTTTTCTCGGAGTTTTTCTAACTACTCAAAACCCTAGCTCGAAATGGACTAATGAGGAGGACGAAGCACTATTCCACTCACCGCCAGAAAGTCTGTTGTGCTACAGTGAAAGGCGGCTGGAAATCTGCATCGCTACAGTGAAAGGTGGTTTCCCAAGTCAAAAGTGCTACAGTGCTGTCGGCTAGAAGTCCAAAGACCTACAGTACTGTTGACTCCAAAGACCATGAGATTTCTCACAGGGAAACAGTAGTCAGAGTGTGTGCCTAGTAGAGTGTCGAGATTGCGGCATGATGGGTCATCTTCAGCGATTTTGTAGGATCTTTCCTCCAATGGTCAGTGAGAGAGGGTATGCACCGTCTCCAGGTTCGTGAGAGGGATCAATAGTTATGCGTTAGGGAGGGAGATGGAGTACTACAGGTCATTCAGGCCGAGGAGGTGGAAGAGCTCAAGAAATCCAGACTTCAGATATGCAGCGCTAGCAAAGCTAACCTGCTCAGGGTAGTCAGGTTGTAGCTCAGGATTGAGAGCTTATGCCCGAGGAGCAGAATGTTGAGTCGTCTACAGTACGAGGTATGATCTTAGTAGCTTCTACTTTAGTATCTGCTTTGTTCGATATAGGCACTTCACATTCATTTATATTTGTGGCTATCGTGGAAAGTATTGGGCTCAAAATTGAGTACTTTCGTAGGGTGTCTTTCTCATCACCTGAGGGTGGTAACTACGTATACAAGGGTGAATGGGATGTTCACGCAATTCGAGCTGGACCTGAGCATCGCGGGCTAAGCAAAATGGCAGGCCAGATTGCTAATCTCTTTCTGAATGATCAAGGAATGCGACAGACAGACTTCCCACCAGTAGTGGATCATTGTAGAGATGTTTTCCATGATAACTTTTATGTACTATCCTCAAAGAGAGGTGGAGTTCACTGTAGAGTTTGTTCCGAAAGTAGAACCGGTATCTATTCCTCCATACAGAATGGCTCCTACCGAGCTTCAAGAACTCAAGAGGCAGTTAGAGGACCTGGAAGCCAAGGGGTTCATCTGACCCGGTACTTCTCTTTGGGGTTCACCTGTGCTTTTCGCCAAGATGGTGGATGAGACTTTCATATCTATTAATATTTATGAATTAGATAGTGGTTTTACCTTAACAGGGACGTTGTCTCTGATAACGTACTCAACACGCAACAACGGGTTTCTCCGAAATCTTACGTTACACACAAGACTGAGTTATACCGAAAAATAATACAATATTAATATTATTATTTTAAATAGTAGTTAACACCTAGCCGTTGTATTGATGGGAATGAACAGAACTAACTATATTATGTTAAATGTTTTTACATTCGTACAATAAATTTTAGAGGCATAAAATGTGAATAAATCCAATTTTATGTATAAAATACTCTAATATTTTAAAAGGTAGTTTTACTGCTTTTTTATGGCGAACCCCATTTAAATCTAGTTTTTGAAAATTTTATAAGTTCTATTTGACAAAATAAACTTCTTTAGAAGTAGGACATCAAAATTTACTTTGGTTGAATTTTTATTATTTTTCTGAAAAGTTTCAACTTTTGATGGATAGTGAAAAATACTGCATAGTAGTTAAAAACCGACTTTTTCATTTAAATAATTATTTTTAATTTAAATTGATTTTAAAGTCACAATATATAAATAATCCATATATTAGTCCAATGTAAGTCATTGGAATCTTTTTTATAATAAATTCGATATACAAAATTTTATTGAACTTTTGAACGTCATTTTTACCCACCTCCTAGGCACATTTACAAATTAGCATTAAACATAATTTTACCGCTTCTGTAAATTGAATTTCAAAAATCCAACATACATGGTTATAATCAGGGTGAAAATGTGATCTAATAGAATCAAAATATTTTTTTGTGAATAGTAACTTTTGAATTTTATTTACAGTGGTTAAAGGTAAATAAGGTAATTAAAGATAAAAATAATATTATAATAATATAAAATTACCCTAACACTTGTCCTAACCTTATTAGATGAGTCATGATCGACCAAGACAATTCTTTGGCTTTTGACCTTTGGAAGCCACTTGGGTGAGATAATGACATTAATAACATTTTATTGAAAGTAAAATTAAAAATATCATAAACATGCCTCTTATTACAAAAAAAAAATTAATATGGGTTTATATAAGTGTTCTATTTGACTATAAATATTCATTAGAAAGATAAAAAGATTTTCTACATCATGGTATTTTATTTATAATTTTTAGACATTAATAAATATATTTATTTATGATACAATGATGATGCAGTGATTACCTTATTAAGGAAAAATTCAAATAAATGATATTATAAATATTAAAATAAATGTAATTTGAAAATTTTGATGTAATCCACGAATTTTATGGATAATTATGACATGTTATATTTGAGTTAATGTAGTTTTTTCGAATGAATCAAGTTGTTACAACTTTAACAAAAATCAATTACTAAATAGTGTCAAAATTGACATAAATGGGTTTTTAAAACAAATACCATTTTATTAAATGATATAATAGTCATAAAAATCTAAGATTCGGCCAAATGACTTAGATAGTGTTACAAATGTCATTAATGATCCATTTGAGGTTCGTTTGACATTTTATAGTAACTATATCAACCATATAATATGAAAATACAAGAAGACGTGGTAAGAGTTAATTTATTTAACTAAGGGTTAAATCCAAAAGATAATGTTAATTTTGTGACCTAAACTTGTCTAAAACCTATTAGTTGAGAGGATTTCGACTCATCCACATATTATCCTCGAAATATATCACTTTGGAGCTATTATAATTCAAAAATCAATTTATAATAAAATAATATTTCAAAACTTTCCTAAAGTTCTCCTTCTCCCTCTTATAAAAGGCCACCACCACGACCCACTTAGTAACACCTGTCAAGCCCCTTGGATCGCCCAACTTCTACTCAAATAAGCTCCCAACATCCCTCCCTTCCTCTTGGAATCCTTACCTTGGGTAGAAGGCAACTCAAGAAAGCATTTTGGCTCAAATCAAAAGGAGTTACCCGATTTAGAGGTAACGTCTTCTCTCAAACTTCTTTCATTTATTTTCCTTCTCCACCCCCCAACCTCTTTTTATTACATTATTTTATAACACCAGTATCCTTAATATACTAGGATGTTGTTATGCTAAGGTTTAGACCTACAATTACACACCTTCATCTAATGGATATAGAACATACTGTTTCTGTGTACGGCGAACTACTGCCTCACGAAAGAATGATTGTTCAATTTTCTCCTACCACCTCTCATGGTGGCCATTATGATGAAACTGTATTTATATATGATATATATTATATTTATATTGTCTCTATACTTCTGTAATTTTTATTTAAAACATACCTTTATGTTTTTCATGTTGTGAAGATACGATAATTTCATTTGAGGAAATGTGGACTACCGCCCCCTCAAAGTGACATGACTCGTTCATGTTATACATGAAACGTATAAAGAATGGTGTTAATGAATCTATGTAACATATATAAAATTGATATTATACTGGATTTATAATATATATATATATGTATCATTTAGTTTTTATTATTTTAATATAACAAAGAAATGAAAGTGGTGTTCATGCGTACGTACGGTCTACCGTGTCCATGAACGGTGCATTTCATTTATTATCATCAAATATTATGGATTATTCTAAATACATATATACTGGATATATATGATATTTAAATCATTAATATTATTCTAGAGATGATGGACTTATGGTCAATGGACAATTTACATCATAACAAGTTCATTTTCAACTCAAGTACCGAATATCAATAAAACATCTGATTTGAACTTAAATAATTATGTACTTTTTATAACATGGTAATATGTTATATAAAAGGAATAATAAACTTGAAAAAGGTTATGAAGCAAGTAGAAATTAACCTAAGTTTATTATTCAGGACGAACAAGGAACATACGTGACGAGTCGGACTCACGGTAAGGGACTAGGTCTCAATCTTCTTTCATTGAGGCATTTCTTTATAATATACACCTTTATTTTTTTTATAAGGTGTATATACAACCACTAAAACATTTCATATACATATTTTATCTATACTAATGTTATTTAATGTTTGGTAAATGTATTAATTCACGGAGATTAATATTTAAATGTTCAAAGTGGTATATGACACCTTGAACGTTTAAAGATTTAATTATCAAATCTTTTCTTCATGATATTAATTTACATGTTTATTATATGGATATAAATTAAAGAAAATTTTTATATATTTTGAATGTAATTCAGAGGTATTAAAAAAGGGAATCATTTAACGTGTTTTATATGAAACATTTTGACAAAACAACAAAAGGAATGTCTTCTTTTACGTATATGGCGGCAACAACTTCTCCACCGCCGTAACCGTTATTTTATATTTGGCTTCCTCTATAAGCCTTAGTGTCTTTTAAAAGGAAATTAAATCGCCTATTCCCTCTTTTTAGGTATCTTGGTAATGAAAATGAGTTCTTAAATAAAATGGCATTTTTATACGAAAATGTTTTTTATATGGGATTAGAAGAATTTTTCAAAAGGGTTTTGTGATGAACGTGTTTTATTCATGAAATGGTACTTGAGAATTATATGAAACGGGTGAGTCCTACACAGCTTATATGAAGGGTTGAGCCCTATTATAGCTCACGGGTGAGCCCGTTATAGCTTATATGAAGGGATGAGCCCCATTATAGCTCACGGGTGAGCCCGATATAGCTTATACGAAGGGTGATCCCCATTAAAGATCTCCAATTTAGAAGTCGACCATATGATTATTTCAATTGAAAGGGGTTTGAAAGGGTTTTATGTATATGATGATCTAAGTCAACTAAAAGAGTTATAATTGATTTCCTTTGGTTTTAATGTTTTTCTCTGAGCAAAAAAGTATGAGTGTTGTCCATATGAAAATGTTTTGTTTCATTCGCAGATAGAACATTAAATGGATTATCATGCTTTAACTAGACTAATGGTTTTCTTTCTTTTTATGTCTCTTACTGAGCTTTTTGTGCTCATCCCAAGTTTTTAAATGTTCTTCACAGGATTTAAGGGAGAATGGAGTCAAGAATGGAATCAAGGAAAAGTTATGATGACTAAACATGAAAAGAAACCATGTTTCTTTTTAAAAGTTTTTGTGTTATGGAAGAAATGGATACTGTTGGAAGTGTCCACTCTGTATTTCTATGGTTTTTTTATGTAATAGTTATGGTCTAATTCTCTAAAGCTCTAAACTTGAAAAGATCCTCAATGTGAATTCTTGACTTAACTTAAGATTATGTAATGTGTAAGGCTGGGGCCTTACAGGTACCCACTTTCAAGAATAGATTATCTCTTTGATCAGCTCCGAGGAGCCAAAGTATTCTCAAAAATTGATTTGAGATGGGTTATCATCAGGTACGAGTTAGACCCTCAGATATACCACGTATAGCTTTCTGAAGCAGATCTGGCTTTTATGAGTATTTGGTAATGTCATTCGGTCTCATGAATACGTCAGTTGTCTTTATGGCCTTGATGAATCAGGTTTTTCACCCATATCTGGATTCTTTCGTAGTGGTTTTCGTAGATGATATCTTAGTGTATTATGAAACTAGACACGATCATGTCAAACACCTTGACATCGTATTGAATACACTGAGAGAGCATGGGTTATATGTCAAGCTCACAAAATTTCATTTATGGATTGATAAAGTTTACTTCCTATGTCACATCATATCGGAATCAGGGGTATTAGTGGACCCAAAGAAGGTGAGTTGTAGTTTCATGAGAGCAGCCCAAGAACATCTTTAATATTCAAAGTTTCTTGGGTCTAACCGGTTATTATAGATGTTTTATCCAGGATTTCTTGCATCTTGAATCACCTCTCACATGCTTGACAAGAAAGGGTGTTAAATTCTTATGGTCGGAAGCTTGTGAAAAAACCTTTCAGGAGTTGAAAGGAAAACTTACCTCGACGTCGATCCTGATTTTACCTGAGCCTGGTAGAGGTTATGCGGTTTATTGTGATGCATCAGGCATCGAGCTGGGAGCCATTTTGATGCAAAGGGAATGAGTCATGGCGTACATGTCTCACCAGTTGAACCCTCACGAGCGCAATTACCCAACACACAATCTCGAGTTAGCGGTTGTAGTTCATGTATTACGATGTTGAAGACATTATTTGTTGGGAGAAGTGTTTATGGTATACACAGACCATAAGTCTCAAATACATATTCCCTCAGCGTGATTTGAACCTCAGACAGTGAAGATGGGTTGAGTGCCTACAGTCCTTTGATTTTGAGCTTGCTTATACACCCAGAAAGGACAATGCAGTGGCTGATGCTCTTGGCCGGAAGACTCGAACACAAGCGATTCAGGAAGCCAGTAGTGGATGGAAGTTGATGTATCTCTATTCTGAGATGCGTCTTGAGATTCAAGAGTGTCGCGGGTATCCTATTCATACGGTGTTAGCGGTGACCTCATCACTTCTGGATCGAGTAAAGATGAGACAGTTTTTTGATCCCGAAGGCTTAGTCATAAGGGAAAGGGTTTCGCGAAAGGACCCACCTCCTGGTTGGGTCGTTGATGAGGATAAAATCTTGCATATTCATGGATGTGTCTGGGTACCTTCAAACATGAGAGAGAAACCGATGAGAGAATCTCATGCCTCTAAATGGGCAATGCATCTCGGACTTACTAAGATGTATTGTGACTTACGCCGCCAATATTGGTGGCCCTAATATGAAAAAGCAGATAGCGGGTTTTGTTACTCAGTGTTCCACCTATCAGTAGGTGAAGGCAGAAGACCAGTGGCTTGTTGGTATTTCAGAGTCGTTGCCCATTCAGAAGTAGAAATGGGATGACGTCACTATGGATTTTATGACGGGCTTACTGAAATCCCCTAATGGCGGTGATGCAGTATGGGTAATCGTGGAAAGACTGACGAAAGTCGAGACACTTCTTACCTATCAGGGAGACCTTTTTGGTGGACAAACTTGGAAGGCTTTATGTCTAAGAGGTAACATGCATTTATGGTGTTCCACATACCATTGTATTGAACAGAGATGCTCGGTTTACAACGCAGTTCTGACAGGGGTTGCAGAAGTCTTTGGGTACACAGGTACTTTTGAGTACAACATACCACCCTCAGACCGACGGTCAGTCCAAGCATACTATACAAGAGGACATGCTTAGGGTATGTGTCCTTAACTTTGGAGGTTCTTGGGAGAAACATTTACCTCTTATTGAGTTCGCTTATAATAATAGCTTTCAATCGACTATACAGACAGCTCCTTATGAGACCCTATACGGTAGGTCATGTTGATCACCTTTGTGTTGGTTAGAGGCAGGGGTGGCAGTGCTACTAGGACCACATCTCGTTCAAGAGACATCAGAGCAGGTACAACTTATCAGAAAGCGTATAGCTAAAACTCAGTCTGGGCTGAAGTCTTACATCGATCGTCGTCGCTAACCTCTGGAGTCTTGAGGTAAGAGATCGGGTCTTCTTGCATGTTTCACCTAGATTGGGACGTCGACGGATTCGTAGATAAGGGAAGTTGCCACCTAGGTTTGTTGGACCCTTTGAGATATTAGAGAAAGATGGACCGATAGCCTATCGAATAGAGTTGTCTCAGAGGTATCGGGTCATGCACAACAACTTCCATGTTTCTCAACCACACCGTTATCATTCTGATTTTTCTCATGTTTTCAATTCCGAGAAAGTTCAGTTAGAGATTGATGTTTCTTTTTAGGAGTATTTAGCTCGTATCATTGGTTGGAGCACGAAGGCTCTTTGAGGCAAGTCAGTTCCTCTAGTTCGGGTGTTATAGCACCATGTCCATGTACAAGACAAGACCTGGGAGAGGGGCCAATATATGTGCTCAGTGGCCGGAATTATTCTTCTATGCAGATCAACCACCCTCAGGGCAACTCGAGGATTAGTTGTTTTAAGGAGGGGTTTATAAGAACCCGATTTTAAATGAGGCATGGATCTTTTGAATTTCTATTTAAACCTATTGTTTTATCTCTATGGGAATGCCTAATGAGTTCATGGAGGCTTCAGGAGCATTTGGGCAAGGTTAGGGGCCCGGAGCCCCGGTTTTTGGAAGAAAAAGAGGAGACACACAATTAGCGCACAATTGGTGTTAACCGTGCACCTTAACTTTGCGGACCATAAGGGGTTCCACATGGTTTGTTTAACTGTGAAAGGAGGGTTGCACGGTCATGAAAAACCTACAGTTTATTGCAAGGGTATTAAGCATGGTTGGCATACGGTTTCTCCTAACTGTGCGCCTAATCGTGTAAGGGGGTGTCACCTCAGGCAATAGGCGTGCACGGTTGGTGCACGATTTTATCAACCATGCGGCCAAATCGTGTGCCCCTTTAAAAAGGGTGAAATGTCTATTTTTCCCCTATTTCTTTTAACCCTAAATACACTCATTCTTCTCCCATTCACGCACAACATCCTCCCCGTCATTGAGAGCTCTCCTCCCCCCTCTAGGCTTTGAGATTACTCCTCCACCCAGTAATTCAAGCGTTGTTCGTTACGTTAAATCACCCTCGCCCAAACCATGCACCCCTTTAAAAAGGGTGAAATCCCATTCACGCACAACACCCTCCCCCTCGTTGAGAGCTCTCCTCCTTACCTCCTCTAGGCTTTGAGATTACTCCTCCATCTGGCGTCTGATTCAAGCATTGTTCGTTACGTTGGATCACCCTCAGTAAGGCTATGAATCCTCTTACATTTTTTCTCTGTTTATCTCGTCATCTTCAGCGTTATCTCTGTGCGAGCTTATATGCCCTATTTTCAGGGCATTTATTTAGTTTCTCCGATTTCTTCCGTTCTAGCTCGAATCTGAAGTTGATACCGGAAAAGGAGCTGTCTACCGGTGATCTAGTACCTTTCCCTTTGATGTCTAAATCATGCATTGTTGTGTCAGGCATCGGACCTTCTACGCATCCTCTTAATATGAAGCTAATTAAACAACTTGTTATCGCCTTGAACTAGTTAGACCTTGAACCCCAATTTGCATCATTAGTGGTTGTCTACCTTGACTCAAACCACCCCTTAGGGTGTGTGTGGATTATATGCCTTGACTATATTGCCTTGTTCATGTAACCAAACCACTTGAAGTGGGTTGGGCTTGACCCTTATAAATAAAATGTCCAAATGAATTTAAACGAAAGGTAAATGGTGAGCCCATGTCACTTGGCCCCTTGTTTCTTCTTACATTATGCTTGAGTTATTCCATATGAAATGGCTAAATTGAATCAAGTAAATTATTAATGGTATGGATAACCTACTAGTCATGACCATTTCTTATGTTATGCCGTAGGTGATACCTGGGTTCCAATTCAGAATGCCTTGGATGGGCTCACCGAACATATTGAATTGAAATAATTATTAATGGAATTATACCATGTCGTGGGCGATACTTGGATTCCTAGATGGAACACCTTGGACGGGCTCATCGGGCAGATGGGTTTATATTATTCCATGGGCGATACTTGGATTCCTTACACGGAATGCCTTGGACGGGCTCGAAGAAAAAATGCAATAATACCATGCCTTGGGCAATACTTGGGTTCCGATTCGGGATGCCTTGGACGAGCTCATAGGATAGTGGGATTATATTATGTCATGAGCGATACCTGGGTTCCTTACATGGAGTGCCTTGGACAGGCTCAAGACGTCAACTGATTAAATGTCGCATCTATCAAGTCAAAAAACATACTTAGATTCGCTCAATGTCATAAATACATAAGGTCTTAAATACATAAGTGTCTTGGTTTACCAATGACCGCTAATGGGAGTTATTGATCCCTTACACGGTTATCTTTATACAAGGAAGCCTTGGTTATGCACCTCGGGTTCCGACCTATTTTATAAAATGATAAACACTCAAAGACATTCTGGCTTAGGCCAAAGCTTAGTAGTATCAGATGGGTATCCCATAAGAAACCAAGCCGACATGGACATTATCTATTTCGTTACTGCTTTGTTATTATTACTTGCACACCGCTTCATTATATATTAATAGACTAGATAATATTAAACACCAGTTGTGGTGGCCTACTGAGTTTTACTCACACCCTGTTCGGGTCGCCGATTGATACCCGAACAGACTTCATGGATGCAGGTAGGGACAAAGAGAAGCGTTCAGCTATGGATGCTTGATTTTCTATACTATGATAGAATACGGAAGCAGAGGACCGAGCTAGTGCTTCTGATGCTATTGGAGTTTAGCATTTGCTCTTTTTGTATATTGTGGTACAACATATATTGTGTATGCTTGCTGCATGTTCCCTTAGTCCCCATTTTTGTATAGCATCATGACATCATCAATTTGTATATGAAATTGTCTATTGTCCTGTTGATTATTATATTATCTAGATGATTTATTTCCATTGTTTCCATTATCATACTACTTCTGCTGATTTATTTATATACTATTCATTGTTGTGCTTCACTCTAATAAAGAGGGTATAGTCTCTCCATTGTGTCATCATAGACCTTTGTCGCTAATCGACAGTCTATGACGTAAGTAGAGGCGCGTTTAAGGCTATGTGGCCCCCCAAGTTCAGTTACTTATGAGTGAGTCGGGCCTAGGACATCACAAATGGCACCCCATAAAAGTGTCATATTAATGGAGACACTTAAAAAAGGGTCTAAATCTTTGACTTGGAATTTTGACTTGACCTTATTTATTTTTGTTAGATCTTTATTATTCTACTTTATAAATTATATCTCTTCTCATTGTAATTGTAGTGAATATATTTTAATGAAATAGAGTTTGTTGGTGTGTACTTGCTTCGTTTTATTTCCACTATTTTTCTCTTTCTCCCGCTGTGAAAATATCTTTTTAAAAGTTAAAAACTGACATTTGGTATCAAAGGGACGGGTTGTATGCCCAAGTATCTAAGGTACGAGAACATGGAGAGTACCTCTCATCAAGTGACGAAGGAAAGCAGTGGTGTGTTGTTCCATTACCCAGCATTGACATCGTCCAACTACACCACATGGGCTATCAAGATAGAAGAAATCATGGAGGCCTAGGGAGTCTAGGATGTTGTGGTACCAATAGCCAGGGTGGACGTGGAGACAAAGACAAGACGACACAGGCACATCTACTCCAAGCTTTACTGTGGACATTCTCTCGCAGGTCACAGAAAAAGACGATTAAAGAAGTGTGGGACAACCTCAGGATGAGGTATATCAGAGTGAATCATGTCAAGAATGCAAGGTTACAGACTCTCAAACGCAATTTTGACATGTTGCACATGAATGAGGGAGAGTCTCTCGACGAGTTCGCGGGGAAGTTGAGCATCATGTCCAGTAAGTACAACAGTCTTGGCGCCGCTCTTGAAGATGTCACACTAGTCAAGAAATAGCTTAATTTCATGCCAGACAATTTCTACCAAGTCATGGCAGGAATTGAGCAATTTTGTGATATTGGCCACGTGTCGTTCGAGGAGGAAATCAACCGATTGAAGATATATGAGGAGTGGGCACGGCTCCACAGCAACGTCAACAACGACAATAGAAAACTTTGACTCACTCGTGAAGAGTGGCTTGCGCGCACACGGAAAGATGGCGGGGAGTCGTCAAAGTGTGATACTGGTGACCCCGATTGGCGCGGCCGAGGAAGAGGGCGTGGCAAGTGACACGGTTGCAGCAAGAGAGGTCATGGCAATACCGACATGTCATGTCAAGATGGCGTAGATGATGTCAGCTTCCGCAACAAAGATAAGATTCATATTAAATGTTTTAATTGTGACAGAATGGGGCACTACGCCTTTGAGTGCAGGAGCAAATGGCATAATGAAAAAGAATACCTCACCCATGTTGTTGACAACGAACCTGCCCTGATGCTTGGTGTGACTTGGGAGGAAGCTTCATTCAAGCAAGATCGACAGGATACGATCCTTCTCAATGAGGAAAAGGTGGTGAGGTAGTTGCATGACGACAAGAAGAAACCTATCTATACTAATGTATGGTACTTGGACAATGGCACGAGTTAGATGAGAACACCACCGACAGGATGGCGGAAGATAGAAAAGAGGCGGCGATGACCGGCAATCACATGGAGGTTTTTAATATAGAGTGGCACTGGGATGCACATGTTGATGGAGATTCTCATGATCTACCAGAGTTTACCATGCTAGAATACCTACAACATGAGTCAGCAACAAGAGCACTGCGGACCATGATAGGGTGGCAAGTGTGTCACAAGCCACAAAAGATGGAGAAGATGAAAAAACCCCCATACTTCACAGAGTGACAACCCCTGGTACCCATATACACCACAGTAGGTAGGGACTCCACCAGAATCTCTGGAAATTATGAGTATGCAAAGCACCAATTTGGAACCAATTCGATCCCAGACGTTTGTTGACATTTGTGCTGAGACTGAAGAGGTGCAACACCCTGATGATTTGCTGCTTCTCAAGGATGACGAACCGACCTCTTACCCTGAAGCAGCTAATGAGACTACATGGGAACAAGGCATGATTAGGAAGTTGGAGTCCATCAAACATCCCATGGAGCATGGAGAATGGTTGGATCCAGTAGACACTACAGAGTACAGGCATGTCATTGGGTATCTCAAAAGAAAGTGCGAAGAAGAGCTTGTCAGCCACTAATTATGGTATTGTTAGTAATCTTGATGATAAAAGAAGCATTAAAGAAACGCGAGTTGATGTTGTGACGAAGGCACTAACGAATGTAAAGTGAAGACTGTTGGACTGCATGAATCCCGACCATGTCTGGATTAGGGTGGAGAATGTTCGTTAATAATCAAGATGTGGGTCAATAATTGAACAAGAATAAATGATGTCAAATAATGACACCTAAAAATTAGCAGGAATTGTTGCCAATAAATTAGTGTCATTAATTGCACCCATAATAATGTTATATTAATGATACCTAAATTAAGGGGCCTAAATACTTGACTGGAAATTATGACATCGACCCGAATTTATTATTGTTTATTTCCTCTATAAATTAGATTATTTCTCATTGTAAATGTAGTGAATAGATTTTTAATAAATAAGGAGTTTGTTGGTGTGCTTTTGCGCCATTTTATTTCCTCTATTTTTCTCTTCTCCCCCACTGTGAAAATATCTTTTTAGAAGGAAAAAACTAACAGAGGTGGTATTAGTAAAATATTAATTATGTCATATGATGTAGTATTGGTTAAAACTAATTTTTATTTTTAGACAAATAAGAATATTTTCCACGCAGACGTACTCAATGTGAACAGAACCAAAAGTGAATTCACTTGAACGGAAGGAATAATTTGCTCGAATAACATAACGCGCAATCTAATATTACTCCACGAATCCAAACACGGTTAATTTCCCACAAATATAGGCTATGCATTAAACATGAACGAATACACGCACATGCATACGACCCACATACAACATGCATGTATGTTCGTACGTCTATTTGCATCTGTGAGTGTGTTATTAAAGAGCTCTCATGTTTACACAAGTAAATTGAGCAAGGTTGACATAAATATGAAGTCAATTCACCATCTATAATCCATCGATTATCAAAGGAATAAACAGAACAACGGAGAAAGCGAATAAATTGAACACGGAATAAATCAAATAAAGGACACGAAACCCGCAGAAGGTTCCAGAGTGAAGAAAATTTTAAAGCAGTAGCAAATTATTTAGTAGAGAGCTACCTCGTGAGGGCAGAAAATGTATTTGAATAGATAGATTTCACTGTGAAAAAGGAAGACTGACAAGTCACGGAAGCGAAGGGGGGGTTTGAAAGTCCTGTGTGCTGTATTTCCACTCTCGTGCTTGTTTGTTGGTTTTGCTAAGTTGAAATTGGGCGGCCGCATAAATACGTTTCCGCCCTAAGAATCTTTGGCAGGAGTTGGATTTCGAATACCATCGTTGCTGCAGAAGTGGAAAACCTATGTGATTCGGAGGAAGTGGCAGAGGTAAAACCCCGACATGGCGGTGGGAAACAAGAATGCCTTCGTGCTCCCACGACAGTTGGTATTAATTACTCAGTTTGTGGACCGCCCTTTCTTCTTTTTCAAAAACAGATTATAAATTCAAGGGGCCAGATTTTCTTTGTATTTTAGTCCTACAACATGATCAGATGACAACCATGATGATCGTGATGAAGACGACGTTGGATCCACCATTTATAGTCTCCAGTCCCCCAAATTACAGTATTATTGGCCTGTGATGAGATTTTTACATGCGTAAAGATCAGTATGAGAGGGTAGAGGGTATTTTGGTCTGACGAGAATTTGAAGAAATCCATAATAATTGAGCCCAATAATGGGGTTAATGTTAATTTTTTATATTTATAAAAAAATAACATAAATGTTAAACGTTCAAAAAATGAAAATGTGTTACATAATTATTTATATTTATAAAAAAATAACATTTTAAGGATTTATAAATGAAAAATTAGTTTTTGTTATAAATTTCTAAATTTTTAATCATTTCATAAAAATTAATAATTTGCAATTTGTCAAAAAAGGGTATATGAATTTTTTTAATGTTATAAAAAATTATATTTTATAATGAAATTAGTATTGAAATTATTTAATAAATATTATTTTTTGTAAATACAAATGAAATTATTTTTTGCAGTCATACAAAATTACAATTCTTTTGCAAACCTATAAATTTATTATTTCTTTAAAAACCATTAAAAATAACTTTAAAAATGTATTACAGTTTTACTAATCTTCTTAAAATATATTATCTTTACATAAGCATAAAGAATTATGTTTTTATGAAAAGATATGAAAAAATATATATAATCATATAACATTATTATTTCTTTAAAAATTGTTAAAAATTGCTTTTAAAATTTATACAAAAATTTATTATTCATCGTAGAACATACTATTTTGTACAGATTTATTTATAATATATCAAACCGAAAAATTATGAATCATTTAAAAACTAGTTTATGAATGTTTCAGATTTAGAAATGAAATATTATTTTATTTTATAATTTTTTAAATTTTTAACCATTTAATAAAAATTAATAATTTCTAATTTGTTTAGAAAAGGTATATGAATGTTTCTAAAGTTATAAAAAGTGCAACATTTTATAATGAAATTTGTCATAAAATTATTTAATAATCATAATTTTCTCCAAATAAAAATGAAATTATTTTTTAAGGTCATAAAAAACAATTCTTTCCCAAACACAAACATTTATTATTTCTTTGAAAACCATTAAAAATAACTATGAAAATTTATTACAATTTCACTAATCATCTTAAAAAACAATATATGTACATAAGCATGAAGAAAATTATGTTTTTTATGTAATGATGTAAGAGACATACTTTTATAAATATACAACATTATTATTTCTTTAAAAATGTTAAAATTTACTTTTTAAATTTATAAAAAAAATATTTTTTTTTGTAGAAAATACCATTTGTATAGAAAATTCCACTAAAACTTCCATCGAAACTTCTGATGTAACTTTCACTGAAAGTTTCACTTTATGGATTTATAATTGTTATTTATAAAGATTCCATGAAAAATACATTAAATATGTTTTATAATTTCATTTCTTATAAATTTAGTTTTAGTTATAATTGCATAAAAACATTTCCATTTTTTATATTTTTAAATTTTTATTTATATATATATATATATATATATTTTATTTACATTTTTATTCACATAGTATATACATTTTATATGGTAGATTCTATTATATTTATAAAAATTATGTACCAAATACAATACATATGTAATTACATTTATCATAAATATATTTTTTAAAAATTATTTTTTATTAATATATTTTTTAATTTTATATATACTTTTTGTTGTATTCAGAAACTTCTAGCGGAACTTTCAGTGGAAGTTCCATTGCAAGTTCTAGTCGAAATCTCGATGTAACTTTGAATGGTACGTGCATGGAAACTTTCACCGAAACTTCCACTAAAACATCCAATTTAACTTCCACTGAAAGTTTCACTTAATGGATTTATAATTGTTATTCATAAAGATTTTGTGAAAAATATATTAAATATATTTTATAAGTATATTTCATATAAATTTAGTTTTAGTTATGATTTCATAAAAAAAAATCTATTTTTTATATTTGTAAATGTTTATTTTCCTATATATATAAATTTTATTTACATTTTTATTCAGATAGTATATACATTTTCATATCGCAAATTATATTATATTTATAAAAATTATGTACTAAATATAATACATATATAATTGCATTTATCATAAATATATTCATTATTTTTTTATTATTAATATATTTTTTAGTTCTATATATTTTGTTGTATTCTGAAACTTCCAGGGGAAGTTGCAGTGAAAGTTTCAGTGGAACTTCCACTAAAAGTTATAGTTGAAATTTCAATGGAACTTCGACTAGGACGTGCACATAAACTTTCACTAAAAATTTAACTTCATAGATTTATAATTATTATTTAGATTTTTTTTGAAAGATATATTAAATATATTTTATAAGTGCATTTCTTATAAATTTAGTTTTAGCTATAATTTCGTAAAAATGTTTCTATTTTTTATATTTGTAAATGTTTATTTTCCTATATATATAAATTTTATTTACATTTTTATTCACATAGCATCTACATTTTTATATGGTAAATTATATTATATTTATATAAACCATGTACCAAATATAATACATATATAATTGCATTTTTCATAAATATATTTATTAAAAAATATTTTTTATTAATATATTTTTTAGTTTTATATATACTTTTTGTTGTATTTTGAAACTTTCGGCAGAGCTTTTAGTGGATGTTTCAGTGAAAGTTCTAGTGGAACTTCCACTGAAAGTTTTAGTTGAAATTTTAGTGAAACTTTAACCGAGACATGCATGAAAACTTTCACCGAAACTTCCAGTGTAACTTCCGCTGAAAGTTTCAATTCATAGATTTATAATTGTTATTTATAAAGATTTTGTGAAAAAATATATTAAATATATTTTATAAGTGCATTTCTTATAAATTTCGTTTTAGTTATGATTTCATAAAAAAAATTCTGTTTTTTATATTTGTAAATGTTTTTTCCTATATATATAAATTTTATTTTCATTTTCATTCACATAGTATATACATTTTTATATGGTAAATTATATTATATTTATAAAAAATATATACCAAATATAATACATATATAATTTAATTTACATAGATATATTTTTTATCAATATATTTGTTGGTTTTATATATACTTTTTTTTGTATTCTGAAACTTTCAGCGGAACTTTCAGTGGAAGTTACAGTGAAAGTTCCAATGGAACTTTCACTAAAAGTTCCAATTGAAGTTTTAGTGGAACTCTGACTAGGACCTATATGAAAACTTGCACTGGAATTTCCAGTGTAACTTCCACTGAAAGTCTCACTCCATGGATTTATAATTGTCATTCATAAAAATTTTGTGAAAAATATATTAAATATGTTTCATAAGTGCATTTATTATAATTTTAGAGATTCACTAAAACCATCACCATAACTTCCACTAGAACTTCCACTGAACTTCAGTGAAACATTCAGTGGAACTTTGATGGGATCTTTCTTGAAAATTTAACTTGAACTTGCACCAGAACTTTTAATGGAACTTCCACTGAAATTTCCACAGAAAGGATTTATAAATGTTATTTATTATGTTTTTGTATAAAATATATAAAATATATTTTATTTGTGCATTTATTGTACATTCCTTGAACCAAAGTTTCTATGTTGCAGGTTGTTCCAATGTTAATGATGTTGATGTTGCATCGTCATCTACTAAACTAGTTGTAAGGATGAAGTTCAAATCACTTGAGGATGCACACTGTTTCTATGTTATGTATGGAGGACTAAATGAGTTTAGTGTATGTAGAAAATATTCTAATGTTTGAAAGATATTTTTTGGATGTAAATTCTGATAGAAAGTTGGATTTAAGAAAACATTACAAAGAATTAGCACAAATGAGAATGAAGTTGATTATCATTGCTTGTGAGACAGATGCGAGTTACGATATTGTCTTCTCTAATTTTTGTAATTTTACAAAAGATTTGACTATCGTAAATACATAAATAGATATAGTTATTGATCATGAAATTTATGACACAATTTTACGAAAGGTAACTTTTAAAAGGAAACAAATTAGGGAAGAGGGTGATGGAATAAAAAGTTTTTTTAGAATATTCCTTTGGAACTTCTAGTGAAATGTCCTCTGGAACTTCCAATGAAAGTTTCCACTAAAATTTTCTAATGGATATTTTTACTAAATTTTTTAATGAAGGTGTTTAGCTTAATCAGTGACGTTTCCACTAGAATTTTCCAATGAAACATTATTTTGGAAATGTCCATTGAAAATCTTCAATGAAAGATTTCACTATTTTTTTAATGGACACTACATTTTTTAATGAAAGTATCTAGCTTAATGGGTAATGTTTCCACTAAAAATTTTCAAGGAAGTTTTATTTTGGATTTTTTTATTGAAAATTTATTGTGAAAGTTCCATTAGAAGTACTAGTGACAGTTCCACTAGAAGATCCGGTGGAACTTTCATTGAAACTTCTAATTTCAGTTTACCCTTACTTAATTTTGTTTTACCCTACTTAACTTTAGTTTTCCCTTACTTAACTTTGTTTGACCCCTACTTAACTTTAGTTTATCCTTACTTAACTTTAGTTTATAGTTACATAACTTTGTTTTACCCTTAATTAACTTTAGTTTTACGCTTACTTAACTTTGTTTTATCCTTACTTAGCTTTAGTTTATCCTTACTTAACTTTGTTTTACCCTTAAAGTTTCATTGGAACTTCTGGTGAAAGTTCTATTGAAAATTCTAATGAAAGTTTCCACTAATTTTTTTACATAAGTTTTCACATAAATTCTTCATTGAATTTGATTTGTTTTTTCCACTAGAATTTTTCAATGACAAATTTCAATTGATTTTTCAATGGTTTTTTTCATTAAAATTTTATAGTAAAATTTCTTAATGGATTTTTCCAATTGACTTTCCAATGGGTTTTTCCAGTATATAGTTTTTGAATTTGTTTTTGTAATGATGTTTTTAGTGGGTTTTTTCTAACAGATTTTCTAATGTATTTTCCATTGAAATTTTCTATTATTTAGTAGCATTTTTAAATAGAATTTTCCATTAAACTATTTTAGTGGAAATTTTCTGTAACGCCCCGACCCCAGCTACCCAGAGTCGGTGCATTATTACATAACATTGGCATGATCACAAGAAAGATCAAATCTCGAAAGACCGATTGGTTTAGTAGCCTTGGAAACACTAGATATAATCATAAAGTTTTACATTACATTTCAAAGTGAAAAACTACTACAACAACAAAGTCTTCATATCCACACTATTAACCCCTCATAATATCCCTGCAAGTCATTCATAATTTACTTCTTCACTACCTGGGAAAAATAAAACATAGAAAAGGGGTGAGCTCAAATGCCCAGTAAGGATAACAATATAGCGGAACATTCAAAATAAGCATAAACATTTAAGGCAATGAATTACTAAAACAAAAGCCTTTTAAAATTGAACTTCAACATAGTATGGCAAAAGTAAAATGAAATAATGCCATTTACTTATTCACATGGATATTCTACTAATCGAATAATCACATGCAATATCAATAACCACTTTCATAATGTTGGAATGCATAATGCCAGACTATCATAACCACATAGCCAAGGCCTCGTGCCAAGACTACAAATAAGATTTTGTCAAGGCCTTGTGCCAAGACACTAGTTTGTCTCATGAGACCTACCGATGCATCGAGGAGCTATAGTGGGCTCCACCCGTCACTTATTAAGTCCAATGCATTCCCATATGAAAAGGTTTAAACATAACATAAACATTCGTATTAAAACTAGCATACGAAATGTCAATAATTTCACCATAAACTATGAATGGTATAAAAATAGCACATCCACAGTCAAACATATCACAAAACCTTCAATACAATATAAAAGTTTTGTATCATAATAAATCAACTTCAAATAATCTTAAAATCCATCAAAGGATGTTGACATAGATGAAATCAAAATTCTTTTTAAAGAAGTATCTCCTTTTATTTTGAAATCATTTAAGATCCATATAAAATAAAACATTTTCTTTGAAAATATTCTTATAAGCTTGTATGGAAAGCTTCGACGATTTTATAACGGCGGAAAATAACCGCACCCGCCGTATAAGTTAAAAAAAACATTCTTACCTCAATTCTGTCGAAAAGGTTAAAAAGGACCTTGTTTTGAAAACGACAGAAAGATTCCTTTATAAAACTCTTATAAAAAGTCAAACAAGGGTATAAAGGACTTTAACCCATATTCTTGTAAATAGTAAAAATGTTTTGAAATACATTTCGAAGAAATATGGATGTGGATGATAAAGAGGTCCCAGTAGATTATTACGTATAATACAACCTCGGATAATGAAGAGATTGTGAAATAACCCTTACCTTGTACTTTTCCTTGGTTGGGGTAGGTTAACCTCCTGTATAATAGTGAAATAATTGTTACTAAATTATACAATAATCATATACATTAATATGATATCATATATGATCTTTTAATATTGATTTGATAATAATATCTTAGTATTATCGTCGTTTCGGGTGTTAACTTACTCATTTTCTTTATATGTTTTGTTACATAAGTCATGTTTGTTGTATCTTATTCATATCAAGAATGATATCAAGTCCTTAAACATCATTTTTAAATCATTAAATGATAATTATACTTTAATGGATACGATGGAGAATGAATCTCATCGCGTTCGTGGAGACGGTAGTCCGTACGTACGCACGAACGCTACTTCCATTTAATTTTTATTTTAAAAGAATCGAATCCAAATGATACATAGGTATATTACTATTCCAGTATAATATAATATTTTATATATGTTACTTAAGTTCATTAACACCATCCTTTATACGTTCCATGTGTGGTATGAACGAGTCATATCATTTTAAGGGGGCGGTAGTCCGCACTTCCTCAAATGAAATTATCGTATGTATATACAACATGAAACGAATAATGGTATGAAATAAAATGGAATTACAGAAGCTTATATATAAAATATATATCATTAATATCATATTTAATTACAGTTCCATCATAATGTCCACCATGAGAGGCGGTAAGATGTATTTGAACAATCATCGTTTCGTGAGGCGTTAGTTTTCCATCCACAGAAACATTATGTTCATCATCCATTAGATGGAGTTGTGTGTATGTGTAGTTTGAATCCTTCTTATAACAACATCCTAGTATATTTAGGATACTGATGTTGTTACAAAAGAAAGGAAATAAAAAGAGTTTGGGGGTTGAAGAAGCAAAATAAATGAAAATAATTTAAAAGAAATCGTTACCTTTAATTTAGGTAACTCACTTTGGTTGGAACCAAAGGACTTGTTGAAATGCTTTCTGCCTAAGGGGAAGCTTCAAGGAGGAGGAGAGGGATGTGGGGAGCTTAGTTGGGCAGAGTTTGGACGAGCCAAGTGGCTTGAGAGGTGTGAGGAATGAGTAGAAGTGGTCTCCTTTTATAAGGGAGAGGAGGGGCTCTTTAGGAAAGAGTGAAAGTATTACTTTATAATATAATTATATTCGGTTTATAATGGTCCAAAAATCATTGAGGTCGAAGATAATATGACTCATATTCTAAATAACATCAACCAATAAGAATTGGACAGGTTTTAGATAATATTTTAATCATTATAATATTATTTATTTCAATGATTTATTAATGAGGTAAACATTGCATCATTATTGTGTCATTAATAATTTAACTTATTTGATGTCTAAAAATTATAAATAAAATATCATCATGTAGGAAATCTTTTTAGCTTTCTAATGAATATTTATAATCGAAAATCCAACATGTATAACCCTATGTAAAAATTGTTCTTCTAAAAGATGTAAGCTTATGCCATTTTTATTTTTATTTTAACTTTATTAATATAATGTGTCCCTACCACATACAAGTGGCTCCAAGGGGTCCCCAAATTGACCCAAGGATGCCCATGGTCGGATATGTGTCCACCAATAAGGTTAGGACACGTTTTAGGGTAATTTTGTATTATTATAATATTATTTTTTAACCCTTATTTACCGGATTTACCCTTTAACCATGGTAAATAAAATATTTACCACAGTAACTATTCAAAATGTCTAAAAATAAAAGTTACATATTTACACAATTTGAACATCCTGATTCCAAATATGGAATCCATTTTCCTAAATTCAAAACACAGAAGTGGCAGAAATTAATTTAAAATTAATTCCCGCTGTCAAAACAAAAAGCGTGTTTTTAAGAGGTAATAACTATCAAAAGATTGACACTTGTTTATGTTTGGTTTAATTGTAAAATTATGTCCAATGACAAAAATTAAATTAAATGGTAAAAATATATTCTAAATATAATTTAAAAACACTCAAATTAATAATTTATCAATATTAATTATTTTGATTAAAAAAGTTGTTTTTAATTAAAATTTAGTAATTTTCACTATTCATCAAAATATAAAAGTTATCCGAAAAGTACCAAAATTTCACCCTAGGCTAATTTCGATATTACGAATCCAAAAATGAAGTCCATTTTGAAATATAAAATATATATGATTTCAAAAAGTAGGTATTACTATTCACAACGGCTAGTTTAATTAGTTGTGGTGTGTGTTAGAACTCGAGGTTGCGTACAACACACGCTATCGATTATTCGAAGGGAAACGTACCGTGGAAGTTTGGGGTGTTACATTCTCCCCTCCTTCAAATAATTGCGTCCTCGCAATTTCTAGGGTATTACTGCATAAAAAGACTCGGGTGTTTCCTCATCATAAGTTCCTCGGGTTCCCACGTTGCCTCTTCCATCTTATGATTTCTCCACAAAACTTTTACCAGACGCGTCGTCCGGTTTCTCAGTACTTGTTCTCTTGTATCAAGAATCCTGAAGGGCTCTTCGCAATAAGACAGATCGGGTTCCAGTTCTAATTCCTCATCGGTGAGTACATGCGTTGGGTCAGGCGTGTATTTTCTCAACAGAGATACGTGGAACACATCGTGAACTTTGGAGAGACTTGGCGGCATTGCCAATCGGTAAGCTACAACCCCAATTCGTTCTAGAATTTCGAAAGGTCCGATGTACCTGGGACTCAATTTACCTTTCTTACCAAAACGTATGACTCCCTTCCACAGAGATACCTTTAGGAAAACATGATCACCGACTTGAAATTCTAAATCCTTCCTTCGATTATCGGCATAGCTCTTCTGCCTACTTTGAGCTGCTTTGATGTGATTTTGGATTACCTTCACCTTTTCCACCGTTTCCTCCACTAGTTCTGGGCCTACAAGTTTTCTTTCACCAACATCATCCCAACAAGTTGGTGTACGACATCTCTTTCCGTATAACGCTTCATATGGTGCCATTTGAATACTCGAATGGAAGCTATTGTTATAGGAAAATTCTACCAGTGGTAAATATTGATCCCACATACCCTGAAAGTCAAGTGAGCAAGATCTCAACATGTCTTCTAAGGTTTGAATAGTCCGTTCTGATTGTCCGTCTGTTTGAGGGTGGTAAGCAGTGCTCAAATGAAGTTCAGTATCCAGGGATTTCTGAAGACTTTTCCAAAATCTTGAAGTAAAACGGGGATCACGATCAGAAACAATCGATAGGGGTACTCCATGAAGTCTCACAACTTCATTAATGTATAGTCTTGCTAGACGTTCCAGGGGTAGATCTTCTCTTATAGCAAGAAAATGTGCTGAATTGGTAAGACGATCAACAATAACCCATATTGCATCATTCCTTCTAGGAGTCTTTGGTAGCCCCATGACAAAGTCCATCGTAATATTGTCCCATTTCCACTCTGGTATAGGAAGAGGTTGCATGACTCCTCCAGGCTGTTGCCTTCCAGCTTTCACTTGTTGACAAACCATACATCTTGACACAAAATCAGCAATCTCCCTCTTCATATTGTCCCACCAAAAATGTTCTTTCAAATCTCTATACATTTTGGTGCTCCCAGGGTGTATAGAGAAATTGGAACTATGAGAATCATCCAGCAATTCCCTTTTTAGATCAGGTATATTGGGAACACAAAGTCTCTTCCCAAATTTCAAAATTCCATCTTCATACACAAAGTCTCTCAATCTCCCATCATTCACAGCTTTAATCTTCTTTTGGAATTCTTCATCATCGGTCTGAGAACTCTTAAACCTTTCTAGTAAAGATGGTTTGGCAACCATTTGAAAAAGCATTGATGTTTCACCTTCCCTGGTTATTCCCATGTCCATCTTCACTAGATCCATGAAAATTGGATCCCTTTCAATTCTCATCATGTTCAAAACACCATGGTCTTTTCTGCTCAAAGCATCTGCCACCTTGTTTGCTTTCCCCGGGTGGTAGTGTATCGTGCAATCATAATCCTTGAGTAATTCAAGCCATCTCCTTTGCCTCATGTTGAGTTCTTTTTGTGAGAAAATATACTTCAAACTCTTGTGATCAGTATAAATCTCACATTTTTCACCATAGAGGTAGTGCCTCCATATCTTCAAAGCAAAGATTACAGCTGCTAACTCGAGATCATGAGTAGGATAGTTTTGTTCATGAATTTTCAACTGTCGTGATGCATAGGCAATAACTCTATCATTCTGCATAAGGACACAACCAAGTCCTTTCTTTGATGCATCACTATAAATAACGAACCCATCATTCCCCGATGGTAGAGTCAATATAGGAGTATTAACTAATATTCTCTTCAGTTCTTCGAAACATTCTTCACACTCTTTTGTCCAAACAAATTTAACCCCTTTACGTGTGAGCTTCGTTAATGGGTTAGCCAATCGGGAAAAATTCTGGACGAAACGTCGATAATAACCTGCCAAACCAATAAAACTACGTACCTCAGTTATACTCGTAGGTGCTGGCCATTCTTGGATTGCCTTGGTCTTAGAAGGATCAACAGAGATTCCATCTTTAGAGACAATATGGCCAAGAAAAGAAATCTCCTGAAGCCAGAATTCACACTTGCTAAACTTCCCATATAATTCATGCCTCCTCAGAGTCTTCAAGATAATGCGCAAGTGATTTTCATGATCTTCGTAGGTTTTGGAGTATACCAAGATATCATCAATAAATACCACCACAAATTCATCGAGATACTCCTTGAAAACTCTATTCATCAGATCCATGAATACAGAGGGTGCATTAGTCAATCCAAACAGCATTACAGTAAACTCGTAATGCCCGTACCTTGTTCGAAATGCTGTCTTCGGAATGTCTTCCTTCTTTACACACAACTGATGGTATCCAGATCGAAGGTCAATCTTTGAAAAGTATTGAGCTCCATGCAGTTGGTCAAATAAATCATCAATACGAGGTAGGGGATACTTGTTCTTTATCGTTATAGCATTGATCTCCCTGTAGTCGATACATAACCTCATAGATCCATCTTTCTTTTTAACAAAAAGAACAGGGGCTCCCCATGGAGAAACACTAGGGAAAATAAATCCCTTATTACTCAATTCC
Source organism: Viscum album (assembly GCA_963277665.1). Classification (NCBI taxonomy): domain Eukaryota; kingdom Viridiplantae; phylum Streptophyta; class Magnoliopsida; order Santalales; family Viscaceae; genus Viscum; species Viscum album. Next base: position 1,426,501,489 of record OY728151.1, read on the forward strand.
TCTAGTTGTTTCTTTAGTTCGACTAACTCTACAGTGGCCATTCTATAAGGGGTCTTCGATATAGGCCTTGATCCAGGAATCAAATCAATAGAAAACTCAACTTCTCGTTCTGGAGGATGTCCAGGTAAATCTTCTGGAAATACATCTACAAATTCTTTCACAACAGGTACATCCTCTATTTGAACATTCCTTTCCTCACCGACAGTTATTTCATTCTCTTCCTCCCCAATAATTGAATTAAGTTGAGCTACTGGGGGTGGATCTAAATAAGAATTAGGTGGTGACGATTCTGCTCTAAAAATAAGGTGTTCCTTATCATTATCATCAAGAATCGTAACCTCTTTCTTCTTACAATAAATCTTCGCATCATAGTCCGAAAGCCAGTCCATACCGAGGATTATATCAAACTCAATCATAGGTATGACGATGAGATCAGCAGATAATGAAAATTTATGTGCTCTAATGGGGACTGATTCACAAAACTTTGTTGCAACGATACTTCCCTTAGGAGTTTTGACTGACAACTCCCTTATTAAATCAAATTGGAAATATCTAATTTTCTTAGCAAACTGGGAAGATATGAAACAATGCGATGATCCAGAATCAAATAATGCATTTGCTAAACTTGAGGAAACCATTAAATTACCTGCCACCACGTCTTTCGGAGCTTCTACCTCAGTAGTAATGATAGCATAAGCTTGGCCTTGATCCCTTGGCCTTTTCTGAGGTAAGTTCTCCTGACGCTTAGGACATGCATTTGCATAATGCCCCATCTCCCTGCAATTGTAGCACTGAACGTTGGTAGCTTCCTTCTTCCCCTTGCAATCATGAGCTTGGTGGCCTTTTTCACCACACTTGTAATAGACTCCCATTCCCTTCAAGCAAGTACCAGGATGTTTCTTCCCGCATTTACCACAAGATGGATATTCAACCTTTCCCTTCTTCCCCTTATTTCCATTCCCAGATTGATCAGCAGGTCTCTTCTTCTCTTGCTTTGCTTTAAAGTCATAAGACTTAGAGAATTCCTTTTCGGTCTTGATAGCACATGAGACAATGTCTTCGTACGATGAAAAGGATTGTGAGACTAACGCTCGACGGAGAAATGGTTTTAAACCATCAAAGAAACGATCAATCTTACTTCTTGGGTTACGAATATAATCACCAGCATACCTCGCTAACCTTGTAAAGTTAGCCTCATACTTTGTGACATTCTCATCCTCCTTTTGTCTCAGACTCAGAAATTGCCTTTCCATATCTGCTCGATGGTCGCGAGGGAAGTATTTTTCTAAAAACAGATCTTTGAACTCCCTCCATTCCATATTTGATACTTCATCATCTTCCTTCATATTTTGAATCAATGACCACCATTGATCAGCATCTCCAGTGAGGCGGTAAACTGCCATGATAACTTTTTCCCTTTCACTGCTCCCCAAAGCCTGAAATATTTTCTCTAGGGAAAATATCCATTGCTCAGCTACTAAGGGATTTGTATTCCCATTGAACGTTGGTGGTTGTTGCCTCATGAATCGATCTAACATTGATCCTCCACGCTGCAGATCAGGGTGCTCCATACGGGTAAGGTTATTATTCATAACCTGAGTAAGTTGTCCCAGTATGGTGATTAGCTGATCAGCACCAGTTGCATCACCAGCCCCACTATAATTATCTTGAGCAGGAGGGCAATCCCTACATGGAGTGCGTGCATTGATACGGTTTCCATTTCTTCCACTAGGCGCCATTTCTAAACAATGGCATAAACTAGATCAGTTTATGAATCAAAATACATAATCCCATACTTATAAAACACTTAACATAAATTGAACTATTTATGGATATAATCCATAATCATAAAAATGTTTTCTTTGAGGAAGTATATACTCATAAACCCTTCATAATGATTTGTAAATAAAATGAGAGTTATCCTAAGAATATCCCCTGGGAGTGTCGTAACCAAGAGTGCAGCAAGGCCCGTTGTCGTGCACCAGTTCCCGTTCGAGTCTAGCTCAAAGCGGTGTTTTCGGGTTTTACCCCTAGGTACATCTGTGCCAGAGCCGCCTCTACCTGCTCGTATCCAGACAGGGATGTATTGCTCGGAAAACTCACAAAATCTCTACAATACCAAAATTCTAGGAAGTTCTTCTATACTAATCCTTAAAGTTCATCTTAGGTCTAAGTGCTCTAATCAGAGTTTATCTAAATCTAGTTTCCAAGGTTTGTACTAAACTTCCTCTGATACCAACTGTAACGCCCCGACCCCAGCTACCCAGAGTCGGTGTATTATTACATAACATTGGCATGATCACAAGAAAGATCAAATCTCGAAAGACCGATTGGTTTAGTAGCCTTGGAAACACTAGATATAATCATAAAGTTTTACATTACATTTCAAAGTGAAAAACTACTACAACAACAAAGTCTTCATATCCACACTATTAACCCCTCATAATATCCCTGCAAGTCATTCATAATTTACTTCTTCACTACCTGGGAAAAATAAAACATAGAAAAGGGGTGAGCTCAAATGCCCAGTAAGGATAACAATATAGCGGAACATTCAAAATAAGCATAAACATTTAAGGCAATGAATTACTAAAAAAAAAGCCTTTTAAAATTGAACTTCAACATAGTATGGCAAAAGTAAAATGAAATAATGCCATTTACTTATTCACATGGATATTCTACTAATCGAATAATCACATGCAATATCAATAACCACTTTCATAATGTTGGAATGCATAATGCCAGACTATCATAACCACATAGCCAAGGCCTCGTGCCAAGACTACAAATAAGATTTTGTCAAGGCCTTGTGCCAAGACACTAGTTTGTCTCATGAGACCTACCGATGCATCGAGGAGCTATAGTGGGCTCCACCCATCACTTATTAAGTCCAATGCATTCCCATATGAAAAGGTTTAAACATAACATAAACATTCGTATTAAAACTAGCATACGAAATGTCAATAATTTCACCATAAACTATGAATGGTATAAAAATAGCACATCCACAGTCAAACATATCACAAAACCTTCAATACAATATAGAAGTTTTGTATCATAATAAATCAACTTCAAATAATCTTAAAATCCATCAAAGGATGTTGACATAGATGAAATCAAAATTCTTTTTAAAGAAGTATCTCCTTTTATTTTGAAATCATTTAAGATCCATATAAAATAAAACATTTTCTTTGAAAATATTCTTATAAGCTTGTATGGAAAGCTTCGACGATTTTATAACGGCGGAAAATAACCGCACCCGCCGTATAAGTTAAAAAAAAAACATTCTTACCTCAATTCTGTCGAAAAGGTTAAAAAGGACCTTGTTTTGAAAACGACGGAAAGATTCCTTTATAAACCTCTTATAAAAAGTCAAACAAGGGTATAAAGGACTTTAACCCATATTCTTGTAAATAGTAAAAATGTTTTGAAATACATTTCGAAGAAACATGGATGTGGATGATAAAGAGGTCCCAGTAGATTATTACGTATAATACAACCTCGGATAATGAAGAGATTGTGAAATAACCCTTACCTTGTACTTTTCCTTGGTTGGGGTAGGTTAACCTCCTGTATAATAGTGAAATAATTGTTACTAAATTATACAAGAATCATATACATTAATATGATATCATATATGATCTTTTAATATTGATTTGATAATAATATCTTAGTATTATCGCCGTTTCGGGTGTTAACTTACTCATTTTCTTTATATGTTTTGTTACATAAGTCATGTTTGTTGTATCTTATTCATATCCAGAATGATATCAAGTCCTTAAACATCATTTTTAAATCATTAAATGATAATTATACTTGAATGGATACGATGGAGAATGAATCTCATCGCGTTCGTGGAGACGGTAGTCCGTACGTACGCACGAACGCTACTTCCATTTAATTTTTATTTTAAAAGAATCGAATCCAAATGATACATAGTGTTGGGCAAAAATACCTCAAGGTAACATTGCAGTATTTTTGGCTTGATTGTGTTTGTTGACAAAGCAGGTTTCCATGGAGAATTGTCGAGTTCCCGAGAAGTTGTTGACATTCCATGTTGACAAAGAACTTTGACAAAGGAAAGGACGATCTGGAGGCGGTACAAAAGAGCAGTACAAGGTGGCGCCGTTTTCCAGTGTTTGCCAAATTTTTGGGCCTGAAAATCGCCAATGGAAAATGGAGTGATATGTTGTTGGCGAAGGTTGAGGAGAGAGAAATGAAGGAGGTGTGCGGAAAAATCAAGCGTGGCGCGCAAAACTAGCCGGTTGCGCGAAATCTTGAAGTGTGGCGCGCAAAATAGCAGGTTGCGCGAGATTGTATTTTGCGCAAAAGATGTTTCAAGGCCGAAAGCTTGAAAATCGGTAAAGGCATGAGGCGCGTGAAATCTTGGAGGCGTGCGCGGAAAATTGAAGCGGCGCGCGAAATAGCGGATGAAGTATTTCGCGCAAGAGGTGTTACGAGGTCCGAAGCTCGTAAAATGGCAAAGGCATGAGGTGCACGAAATTATGGAGCAGTGCGTGGAAAATGGTTGTGCGCGGAAGATTTGTATTTCGCGATCAAAGCGGATTACGCGCTCAAGGAGGGTTTTTCGCGCGGGGTCGATTTTGCCTATAAATATGAAGTGACCCTCCTCCATTCAGAGGAGTTCAAGACATAGAAGATACCCGACCTCTGGTGCGCGAAATTGAAGTTAGAAAGGGTGTTGCGCGTAAACGTAAAGTTTGCGCGTAAAGTCAGATTGCGCGAAAAGAAAAGGCTGCGCAGAAAGTTGGTGTTGGCGCGTAAAAGGAAGATTGTGCGAAAAGTGGATTTCGCGCAAAAGCAGTGAATTGCGCGCAAGGCAGTTTTCGAGGCTGCGCGTAATATTTGGAGGTTGCGCGAAAAAGGAATTTCGCGCAAATCATAGAAATTGCGCGCAAGACACCGTAAGGGTTGCACGTAAAAACTGAGGTTGCCCGGTACATCCGGTGTAAAGTGAGATTCATCTGCGGGTGAAAGTTGGACTTCAACAGAGCATCTACATACAGAGGAAGATGCATTCCTTCGTGGAAATGAAGAGACCTACAGGTCTATAAACTGTGATTGGAATCCCTTCCAAGAGCAGTGAGCTTAGGAAGAGGAAGAAGGTGATCCTCTCCACCGGCAGTGAGCTAGAGAGAGAGAAACAGGGAGTGACCCTTGGGAAAGCAGTGAGATGACCCTAAACCTTGTATAGGCAGTGAGCCTGGGCATAGAAGTGATCTAGCCCGAACATTGTAATCCACAGCTAGTAAAGCCTAGTGGAATTTGGTACGAACCGGCAACTTGTCGGCGTATGCTCCTTGGACGTAGCCCTTAGCGGTGAACCAAGTAAAAATCTCTGTGTCTGCCTGCTTACTTTACTGCATTGCATTAAAAGCATCATCATCAGGTAAATGAGACAAGTGATCACAGTAACCACACAAGTGCAAACAAAGTGACCCTTGTAACAAAGAGGTCAAGATCCAGTGGGGTAGAAAGAACTTTGAAAAATAATATCCATACCCTGATTCACCCCCCCTCTCAGGGTATATAGGCCCCTATTGGCCCTAACAATTGGTATCAGAGGGAAGGTTGTTGTTATCAGATTTGTTTGCTCCAACTTGGTGTAGTCTTTCTGTGTAGTTGAAGATATTGTTTTCACTTATATCAGTCTTCCATGGGGAAAAGAAAATCTTCAAAGAAGAATCAGAAGTCAGGTGGTATCCCTCAGTGTGGAAGTGTTTTTGGGAAAAGTGTGATTCAATTAAAAGAATCAAATAGCTTACTGAAGGAATCATGTAGTGAACAGAAAAATGATTTGGATAAATCATACAACAAAAATACTTACTCATTCAAAGATGTTGACGGAATGAGTGAAGAACCTGACTTTCCAAGTGACGTTGGAACCACGGATGATGAAGAAGAAGAAATTGAAGGAAGAATTGATATGCGAGCTGAGTTGGAGGCTGCTCTGGAAGAGATAGATGTTTGGAGGGCCAAAACCAAGAAAGCTAACAAAATTGTTCGCGATGCCAAACTCTATATGCAGCAGCAGGAAGAAGAGAAATCTGAGCTGATGGAAGAAATTGAGAAACTTAATTTATCAACATCAGAGAACTCAGAATCCGTTAGTAAGTATAAGATGAAGGTTGAAGAACAGAAAAGAGAGATCGATGGCCTGAACAAAAAGGTGGAAGTTGTCCATGGGACTAAAGAATTGGATCAGAAATCCACTGAAGAAATTAAATCTAAAGGCATACAGATCAATGCTCTGGAAACTGAGGTCAACAAGCTAAGAGGCTTAAATCAAAGGCTTATCGATATAGTTACTGACCTAACAAAGAAGAATGATTCTCAAGGTGAGGAACTACAGAAGCTGGCTAAAATGAAAGGAAAACAAAAGGCTGATGATTATGAAGAGAATCAAAAGTCAGATGAAGTACAGAATCTGAAAGCTAGAAATGATGATCTAGCAGCACAGTTGTCTGAAGAAGTTCAGAACAATCGAAGCCTTCAACAAGAGAATGAATCTGTCTCTAAATCTATTTCTGAGGAAAAATTAAAAGTAGTGAAGAAAAGTGCAATGGTGGAAAAGCTCACACAGGAACTAGAAGATGAGGTGAGTAATGGGAAGCTTCTCAAGAAAGAACTGGATGTCCAAATTGAATCAAGGGAGACGAAGATTAAAAAGTTGGAAGGGGATCTAGAATTAGTAAAGAAGGATGTGGAGAAATCTAATGCTAAAGGAATGCCAAAAATGAAGGATGCCTTACACTTGCTATTTGATCATCCTTCGACAAGTGATGATAAAATGAAGAATATGTATGCTATTTCTGAAGAGAAACAACAGAATATTTTCTCAGCTCAAAGACCAGCAAGTTTCGGAAAAGCTGGTATCGGATTTGATGAATCCCCTCCCGTGCAAGATAGAAAGAGAGCTATGAACAGTTCTAGATGGGAAAGAAATCCTATAGGTGCTGGAGATCGGCCTAAAAGAACAGATACAAAAAGTAGTGATGACATGTGCTATTTTTGTGGGATTCATGGCCACACATCAAGCTTCTGTTCAGAGGATCTGGAATACATCTCAGGGTGTGAAAATAGAGACATTACTAAATCTGAGAATAAGAAGAAGCATCATGATAAATCAGAGAGAAGAGTTTCTCAGAGGAGAACATTTATCAGGTGCTATTACTGCGGAAGGATGGGACACACCATGAGTATGTGTCAGGAAGCTCAGGAGATCGATGCCAGAAGAAGAAAACAAGTTGCTTCAACATCTCAGCAGAGAAGTGATGAAATGAGGTATGCCTTTAATAGAAAATGTTTCATATGTTCTGATCATGGGCATTTGGCCAGACAGTGCAGCAAAAAGAAAGCGGGGAAGGGAAAAGACCCGAGAAAGAGATTACCAACTCCAGTGGTACATAATGAGAAATTATACACTGGGAGACAAAGTGTTAAGGTGAAAAATAGGCCTAAAGCCTCAGGGGAATCACATGGAGCTGAACGAAAGGTGTATCAGTCACCTCCTCTATCGTACTCACAACCACTCTCAAGGAGAGAATGTGAACAAACCTGGAAGATTAAGGGGAGATCTACTCCAACTGTGAGTAAGAATAATGGAAGTTCAGTGGAGGACCCACCACCAATGAAAAATAGGGTGGTGACTCAGACATCTGATAAAAGATGGATGAACAAAGAACGTATTGAAAAATTCACATGTCGTGTTTCTCATCGAGAAGTGAAAGAAAGAGGAAGACCCCTACAATGGACAAAGAAGACAGGGAAGATGACAAGAAAGGAGATTCCTGCACCGAGAAACAATCAAGGGAAATGGAATTTCGGTAGAACATCAAAGATCGAAATGTGTACCAGTTGGTCTAAACCCCAGATTGTGAGAAAGGCCAAGTCTGCAGAATCTTCATATCAGAAAAAGGCTCAGAATGTGAGCAAAGAATGCCTAGTCATATGGCCAGAACAGTTGAAGTTGGTCAGGCAGTTGGAGGAAGCAAGAAAGAAGTGTGATGCGCTCCAAGAAAGAATCAAAGGGTTGACCCATCAGGATCAACCATCATCCTCATGTTGAGGATTCTAGAAGAAACCCCTCTCCCTATGTATATAAATGCTATTAACTGATGATTCTTGTGTTTCAGGTTTTAGGGAGATACAATCCAAGGGGAAGTGGCATCTAAGGATGCGAAGTGGAGAAATGATATGCTCTAGAGTTTCAATTGATTCAAATCAGATACTAGAGTTGAAGAAGAAGGAGAGCAACAGAGAACAATAGGAAGTGATTGTGTTATTAACATTATCTCTTGTTTCCTACACCGAGTTTCAACTCCGTAGGCTTAGAGATTTTGTTAGTGGCTCAAATCTGATTAGAAGATGAGAACGAATGATGCAGGAGGAAAATACGTGTTATGGGTCTAAACTGTTGGGCCTAACCCCAGGAAGTGTTGCATAACATAGGGGGAGCATTCAACAACAAAATCAGATGCCAGATCCATCAAGGAAATAATTGGATGACCCAGCTCAAGAGTTGTCTATCGAGAGAAGACATTATTTTGATCTAACATTGTGGTATCAGCTGACTATTTTTCAGGATACCAAGAAGCTGTGAAAAGTAGCTGAAAGAAATGAATTCACTGAAAAATGAGTCAGTGAACAATTTCCTGACGAAAGTGTTGAGGAAGAAAGCAACACAGGGGGAGAAGAAGTGGCTGAGGGTGACTCAGAATAAGATACTGATGATGAGTACAAGGATGTAAAATCCTTATCTGCACAAAATACCAAGAATCGAGCTGAAATTGACAGGCAGACTATCATCAGTGATCAGTGAGATCCAGTTCAGACAAAGAGAATGAAATCACTACAGTAGACATCATTACTATCTCAGGTTGAGTCGAAATGCTTTGCTGATGCAGCTGAAGATGAAAACTGGGATCATGCCATGAATGAAGAGATAGGTCAGAATTGAGAAGAATCAGACCTGGGAAATTGTTTCGAGGCCAGATGATAAAAACGTCATCAGGACAAAATGGGTCTATTTAGACAAGATGAACGAAGATGGCACAATGATTCGAAACAAAGCACGACTGGTGTGCAAAGCATACACCCCAAGAGAATGGTACTGAAGGCTATATCAGTATTTGAAGAAGATTGGTTTTCAGTGTGGGGGATTTGATTACAATCTTTATTTCAACAACAATAGTAATCAAAGGATGGTGAGGCTGGTCAAGGAAGCAGACATAATATTTGGAAGATCAGATGAAGCATAGTTACACAAGGCAGGAATAGAACATTCATTTCTGAATCCGAGTATTCCAAGGATGCTCTGGAATGATTTGGAATGGAAAATTCCAAGGAGATGAAGACTCCGGTTTCTACCCGAATGAAATCATCAAAAGATGACAGTGGCAGGGCAATTAATATCACAGAATACAGGCAAATCATTGGAAGTCTGTTGTACTTAACTGCAAAAAGGCCTGATATTGTTTTCGCCACATGCCAAGCAGTGAGATATCAGAGTAATCCCAAGGAAAGTCACATGCTTGCAGTGAAAAGAATACTTCGGTATATCAAGGACACGGTGGACTTCGGCTTGACCTACAACGACAAATCTCAGACAGAGTTATTGGGATATACTGATGCAGACTGGGCCGGTTCGGCGGATGATAGAAAATCAACGTCAGGTGGTGCATTTTATCTTGGCGGACTATGTATTGCTTGGTTAAGCAAGAAGCAGGATTGCATTTCATTAAGCACCGCAGAAGCTGAGTATATTGCGGCCACTCAAGCATGCACACAGTTATTGTGGATGAAGCAGCAGCTTGAAGATATGGGAGTTGAAGTGAAGTCTCCGATCAGAATCCAGTGCGATAACTCAAGTGCTATAAATCTCAGCAAAAATCCTGTCCATCACTCTAGGACAAAGCACATTGAGATAAAGTACCATTTTATCAAGGAGAAAGTTGAGCAGGGGATCGTGAAGTTGGAGTATGTGCCTACAGAGCTACAGGTTGCAGACATTCTGACAAAGGCCTTACCCAAGGAAGCTTTTGAGAGGCATCGACTGGCTCTGGGAGTTCAGTCGATTCCCCACACTTGAAATAGAGTGGATGTGGGACCCCCCCCTCTCCCCGAGGTATGGTGTGTTTTTCCCTAATGCGCTGGTATGTGTTCTCTACTATGTTACAGTCTACAAAGGCGTGACCTTTGGGTTCGTTGACAAAGGGGGAGAAAAGTGCTTGACAAGTGCTTGACAAAGGGGGAGAAAAGTGTTAGTTCAAGAGAGAAAATAGTGCGGAGATTTGATAAATCATAATTGATACGGGGAGAAGCTGACAGGTGGAGCAGCTAGAAAGGGGGAGCAATGAGAAAGGGGGAGAGATTTTTAAATCTGACGATGCTAGAAGTGATCGATCAAATCATAGAAATCACGACAGCTGAGGATCGTGATAAAAGCATAACAGTGGTGTTGGAATGGTGTGAGGCGGTGTCCAGCTATCAACAATTGGTATCAACTTGAGAATTCACCAATTGGTATCAGTGTGGTTCAACAACTGGTTTTATTTTAAGAATTGGTATCAGGGTGGAATCGACAATTGGGGTCTGACATTAAGTGATTCATTGATGAACTTTTCATACTACTCTTGTTTCTCACGCCGAGCATTGCTCATGTGGGCTTAGAGTACGTGTTAAGTGAATCCTTGAACGCTATCAGAATCGCAAGGGGCGAATGGTGGTAGCGGCTGGAAGACGACTCAGTGAGGTATCAAAGTGCAGAAAATCATCCTGAGCAGAATTGTGAAGAGTTGTCAACAAACCCAAAGGGGGAGATTGTTGGGCAAAAATACCTCAAGGTAACATTGCAGTATTTTTGGCTTGATTGTGTTTGTTGACAAAGCAGGTTTCCATGGAGAATTGTCGAGTTCCCGAGAAGTTGTTGACATTCCATGTTGACAAAGAACTTTGACAAAGGAAAGGACGATCTGGAGGCGGTACAAAAGAGCAGTACAAGGTGGCGCCGTTTTCCAGTGTTTGCCAAATTTTTGGGCCTGAAAATCGCCAATGGAAAATGGAGTGATATGTTGTTGGCGAAGGTTGAGGAGAGAGAAATGAAGGAGGTGTGCGGAAAAATCAAGCGTGGCGCGCAAAACTAGCCGGTTGCGCGAAATCTTGAAGTGTGGCGCGCAAAAGAGCAGGTTGCGCGAGATTGTATTTGGCGCAAAAGATGTTTCAAGGCCGAAAGCTTGAAAATCGGTAAAGGCATGAGGCGCGTGAAATCTTGGAGGCGTGCGCGGAAAATTGAAGCGGCGCGCGAAATAGCGGATGAAGTATTTCGCGCAAGAGGTGTTACGAGGTCCGAAGCTCGTAAAATGGCAAAGGCATGAGGTGCACGAAATTATGGAGCAGTGCGTGGAAAATGGTTGTGCGCGGAAGATTTGTATTTCGCGATCAAAGCGGATTACGCGCTCAAGGAGGGTTTTTCGCGCGGGGTCGATTTTGCCTATAAATATGAAGTGACCCTCCTCCATTCAGAGGAGTTCAAGACATAGAAGATACCCGACCTCTGGTGCGCGAAATTGAAGTTAGAAAGGGTGTTGCGCGTAAACGTAAAGTTTGCGCGTAAAGTCAGATTGCGCGAAAAGAAAAGGCTGCGCAGAAAGTTGGTGTTGGCGCGTAAAAGGAAGATTGTGCGAAAAGTGGATTTCGCGCAAAAGCAGTGAATTGCGCGCAAGGCAGTTTTCGAGGCTGCGCGTAATATTTGGAGGTTGCGCGAAAAAGGAATTTCGCGCAAATCATAGAAATTGCGCGCAAGACACCGTAAGGGTTGCACGTAAAAACTGAGGTTGCCCGGTACATCCGGTGTAAAGTGAGATTCATCTGCGGGTGAAAGTTGGACTTCAACAGAGCATCTACATACAGAGGAAGATGCATTCCTTCGTGGAAATGAAGAGACCTACAGGTCTATAAACTGTGATTGGAATCCCTTCCAAGAGCAGTGAGCTTAGGAAGAGGAAGAAGGTGATCCTCTCCACCGGCAGTGAGCTAGAGAGAGAGAAACAGGGAGTGACCCTTGGGAAAGCAGTGAGCTGACCCTAAACCTTGTATAGGCAGTGAGCCTGGGCATAGAAGTGATCTAGCCCGAACATTGTAATCCACAGCTAGTAAAGCCTAGTGGAATTTGGTACGAACCGGCAACTTGTCGGCGTATGCTCCTTGGACGTAGCCCTTAGCGGTGAACCAAGTAAAAATCTCTGTGTCTGCCTGCTTACTTTACTGCATTGCATTAAAAGCATCATCATCAGGTAAATGAGACAAGTGATCACAGTAACCACACAAGTGCAAACAAAGTGACCCTTGTAACAAAGAGGTCAAGATCCAGTGGGGTAGAAAGAACTTTGAAAAATAATATCCATACCCTGATTCACCCCCCCTCTCAGGGTATATAGGCCCCTATTGGCCCTAACACATAGGTATATTACTATTCCAGTATAATATAATATTTTATATATGTTACTTAAGTTCATTAACACCATCCTTTATACGTTCCATGTGTGGTATGAACGAGTCATATCATTTTAAGGGGGCGGTAGTCCGCACTTCCTCAAATGAAATTATCGTATGTATATACAACATGAAACGAATAATGGTATGAAATAAAATGGAATTACAGAAGCTTATATATAAAATATATATCATTAATATCATATTTAATTACAGTGCCATCATAATGGCCACCATGAGAGGCGGTAAGATGTATTTGAACAATCATCGTTTCGTGAGGCGTTAGTTTGCCATCCACAAAAACATTATGTTCATCATCCATTTGATGGAGTTTTGTGTATGTGTAGTTTGAATCCTTCTTATAACAACATCCTAGTATATTTAGGATACTGGTGTTGTTACAAAAGAAATGAAATAAAAAGAGTTTGGGGGTTGAAGAAGCAAAATAAATGAAAATAATTTAAAAGAAATCGTTACCTTTAATTTAGGTAACTCACTTTGGTTGGAACCAAAGGACTTGTTGAAATGCTTTCTGCCTAAGGGGAAGCTTCAAGGAGGAGGAGAGGGATGTGGGGAGCTTAGTTGGGCAGAGTTTGGACGAGCCAAGTGGCTTGAGAGGTGTGAGGAATGAGTAGAAGTGGTCTCCTTTTATAAGGGAGAGGAGGGGCTCTTTAGGAAAGAGTGAAAGTATTACTTTATAATATAATTATATTCGGTTTATAATGGTCCAAAAATCATTGAGGTCGAAGATAAGATGACTCATATTCTAAATAACATCAACCAATAAGAATTGGACAGGTTTTAGATAATATTTTAATCATTATAATATTATTTATTTCAATGATTTATTAATGAGGTAAACATTTCATCATTATTGTGTCATTAATAATTTAACTTATTTGATGTCTAAAAATTATAAATAAAATATCATCATGTAGGAAATCTTTTTAGCTTTCTAATGAATATTTATAATCGAAAATACAACATGTATAACCCTATGTAAAAATTGTTCTTCTAAAAGATGTAAGCTTATGCCATTTTTATTTTTATTTTAACTTTATTAATATAATGTGTCCCTACCACATACAAGTGGCTCCAAGGGGTCCCCAAATTGACCCAAGGATGCCCATGGTCGGGTATGTGTCCACCAATAAGGTTAGGACACGTTTTAGGGTAATTTTTTATTATTATAATATTATTTTTTAACCCTTATTTACCGGATTTACCCTTTAACCATGGTAAATAAAATATTTACCACAGTAACTATTCAAAATGTCTAAAAATAAAAGTTACATATTTACACAATTTGAACATACTGATTCCAAATATGGAATCCATTTTCCTAAATTCAAAACACAGAAGTGGCAGAAATTAATTTAAAATTAATTCCCGCTGTCAAAACAAAAAGCGTGTTTTTAAGAGGTAATAACTATCAAAAGATTGACACTTGTTTATGTTTGGTTTAATTGTAAAATTATGTCCAATGACAAAAATTAAATTAAATGGTAAAAATATATTCTAAATATACTTTAAAAACACTCAAATTAATAATTTATCAATATTAATTATTTTGATTAAAAAAGTTGTTTTTAATTAAAATTTAGTAATTTTCACTATTCATCAAAATATAAAAGTTATCCGAAAAGTACCAAAATTTCACCCTAGGATAATTTCGATATTCCGAATCCAAAAATGAAGTCCATTTTGAAATATAAAATATATATGATTTCAAAAAGTAGGTATTACTATTCACAACGGCTAGTTTAATTAGTTGTGGTGTGTGTTAGAACTCGAGGTTGCGTACAACACACGCTATCGATTATTCGAAGGGAAACGTACCGTGGAAGTTTGGGGTGTTACATTTTCATAGAAATTATTTTTTGACATTTTCCCCTTAAAAATAAAAATGTTATTTTTTCTTCAAATTGGTATTTTTTATCTTTTATAACATAATTTTTAGTTCCATTAAAAAATATATTATTTTTATTCCAATAAAAAATTACACCATAAAAATGTTTATGCATTTAAAAAGTATTGATTTTCTATTTATTTGTGAAAATTTTATTTTTTCAAAACGGTATTTTTATAAAATTTTTAAATGTAATAATGTTTTGTTGTATTTTTTAGTACATATTTTTAATGTATTTCATAAAAAATATTTTGTAAACTTACAAAGAATAATTTTTTTACAACATTATTTAAGAAATAAAAAATTTATATGTTTTAAAAAATAATAATTTATAGGAAATTTATAATTCTCAGTGTTATTAATTTTTTATAAATTGAGATGTTTTAATTAGTAATTTATATCAATGTTTTTGATGTGTTTTTTATGATGAAAAAAAACAACAATTTATATTATTCTAAAATATAAATATAAATCATTATATTTTACAAACATAGAAATTTATTGATTTTTTATATTATTTTATTTTTTATTCATTAAATTATTTTTTCTAATTTTATGAAAAAATATTATTTTCTTGAATTATATTATTTTTAAGTTTTCTAAAATTATTAATTTATCGTTTATCTTAAACACAACAAATATCTCTTTACGTATAAATTAATTTCATTAATTTTTTAAACATTTTATGTTTTTTATTTTAAATCTTAAAAACATTGTATTTTTTTATGATGTATTACAACTATATATCTATAATAAAAGAAGGGTAAATTGGGTTTTCCCAAAAAATCTAACAGTGCATTTTTTTAAAATTTTACAATCGGGCGACTTTCATTTTTTTGAACACACATCATAATCTAAACTATACTAGATTGTCCTATAAAACCATGTATCTAGAGACAATTCTAATCCTATTAGGGTCAGAGGTTTCGAGGTTATTAATAGGTCCATTTCATTCTCTTTACTGCCATGTTTTTTCAAGTGGAAACGGAGACCCCACCCCATCTGCATTTATAGTGAATCCTGATGAAATTTTCGTTTAATCGATGGAAAGGTTTTTTATGAAAAATCAATGTGAAATGGAATTGTAAAAATAATAGTAAAGAAAATGGAAATAATTTTAACAATAATACTTATTATGGTTGATAATTTTATTATGAAATAGGTGTTGAATTTTTAAATGATCCAAATATCATTGTATTTTAATCTCCAATCTCCACCACAAATGATGAGAACCAAGTTGAAGGCACCGAGTTGATTGCCCGCATAGGGGAGATGGATTTGTAAGCCCCGATGGTGCGAGGGAGATTAAATAAATTTAATGATACAATGGGTGCCCATCTCATTTCATTAAAGGTCTAATGAGTCTCAGCTTGTATGGATGGAGCAAACAAACCTATTATCTCTCTTATTCAAGCTCAAACATGATGTTCTATGTTTGGCCCACATGGTTGCATTAATTTTGGAAGTATTTCCTACATGGAGATTTTAGAATGACATATTTGAACACTTAAGTCTAATCTGGTGGTCTAGATACTTGAAGTCAAATTTGATGAGCTAGAGGTGGAAAGACACATGCTACTTTTCAAAAAAGACTTTGTTAGACTTTATATTTTTGATTCTAAGGAGACAAGGTAGGTTTATTCTTTATGACTTTAGGGTATTAGACCCTTGACCATTGTATCACTATTTGGCTATAAATAGTCACCTAATGGCATTGTATTTTACATTCAAGACTTCAATAGAGATATTATGTTTGGTTTCTCTCCATTGTATGAAGATTGTTTCAATTATCCTCTTGCTGTTGTGCATTCTTACCACATCGGTCTACATATTAGATTAGTGATCCAAGATCACAAAGCCCTCAACTATGTGCCTCAACCCAAGTTTGTTGTTGTGTGGATTGACCATCACATCCCTCCCTTGAGTGTGTTGTCTAAGTAGTAGGTCACACTCCTTATAGAGTTGGTTGAGCACTTGTATCAACTATTGTTGGGCAAAAATCCCTCAAGGTAACATTGCAGCATTTTTGGGTTGATTGTGTTTGTTGACAAAGCAGGTTTCCATGGAGAATTTTCGAGTTCCAGAGAAGTTGTAGACAATCCATGTTGACAAAGAACGATGACAAAGGAACAGACGATCTGGAGGCAGTACAAAAGAGCAGTACAAGGTGGCACCATTTTCCAGAGTTTTCCAAATTTTTGGGGTCCAAAATTTGGAGGTTGATGAGCATCACGAAAAGTGGATATCCTTGAAGATCATATTTAAATATGTAAAAGGCATGAATTTCATGAAGATAAGCTTCATGGATCGGATTTCACGAAAATAAGAAAAATGTTGACGGTGATGCTTTGCGATTACGTCAAGCTTCGTGAACGACAGAGGTTGAAGCACATCGCGGTGGTGAAGAGCATTGCGAGGGAGATTCGCGCCGGCGATGCGAAGTAAGTGACGAAATGCTCCGTGATTACGACGAGCTCTACGATCAGAAAATTGATGTGGTACTTCGCGATTTTGAGAGAAATTTGGCGGGAACTTCAGAGCTTCGCGATTTGTGATGACGTGGCATTGACTTCGCGCGGAAAGTTCGAGGGTCGGTGGAATTGCCTATAAATAGAGGTCGACCCCCTCGAGAGAAGAAGAGAGAGATTTCAAAGAAAATCCTTTGCTCTCATTTCGCGAAGGTAGTTCGCGAAGGCAGGGTGCTTCGCGAAAGAGAGGTGCTTCGCGGCGGCTAGCCTAGCTCCGCAAAAGTAAGTGCACTTCGCGAGGCCACGTGCTCTAAGGAGTGTGCTTCGCGAAGAGGCAGGAGCTCTGCGATGGCCTAAGCATTGCAAAGGCTTGAGCTTCATGAGAGTGATTCATGAGAGTGTTTCGCGAAAAGGCAGGAGCTTTGCGAAGGCTTGTTTGAGCTTTGCGAAATTGGGAGCCTCGCGAAGTAGGGTGCTTTGCGAAGGTGTTTCCAAAGGTAGTTGACTAGTGTTCAGAGGCAAAGGGGTATTCATCAATGGATGAACTTTGGACTTCAACATAACATCTATCAACAGTTGAGGATGCATTTATTCATGCAAATGAAGAGACCTACAGGTCTATAAACTATGAGTGGATCCCTTCCAAGTGCAGTGAGAAAAGGAAGAGGAAGAAGGAAATCCTTTCTACCAACAGTGAGCCAGTGAAAGAGAAACAGGGAGTGACCCTTGAGAAAGTAGTGAGATAACCCTAAACTTTGTAAAGGTAGTGATCCTGAGCATATAAGTGATCTAGCCCGAACATTATTGGCAGTGATCCTCAGTGGATTTGGTACAGCGACACATCGTCATTGTATGCTCCTTGGATGTAGCCCAGTGAGGGTGAACCAAGTAAAAATCTCTGTGTCTGCCTGCTTGCTTCCCTGCATTGCATTCAAAGCATCATCATCAGATAAAGAAGAAAAAGAAGTGATCATAATAAACACACAAGTGCAAACAAAGTGACCCTTGTAATAAAGAGGTCAAGATCCAGTGGAGCAGGAAGAATCTTGAAAAGAATATCCATACCCTGATTCACCCCCCCTCTCAGGGTATATAGGACCCTATTGGTCCTAACAATTGGTATCAGAGAGAAGGTTGCCTTTATCTGATTTGTTTTCTTCGACTTGGTGTAATAGATTTGTGTGGTTAAATCAGTCTGCTCTTATCTCGGTGTGCCATGGAAAAGGTAAAAACATCAATGAAGAATAAGAAGTCAGGTGATGTCCCTCAGTGTGGAAGTGTTTATGGAAAAAGTGTGATTCAACTAAAAGAATCAAAAAGCTTACTGAAGGAAGGTCTGGATGAATCTGATAGGGAAAATATTGATTCACTCAATCATGATGTTGGAATGAGTGAAGTACATGAACATAAAAGTGATACCGAAACAACTGATGATGAAGAAGTTTTAAGAAGGAGGCCACAAGTAGATGTTGTCAACATGACAGAGAAATTGGATCAGAAATCGGATGAAGAATTTAAATCTAAAGATATCCGGATCCAAGTATTGGAAATTGAGGTCAAAAATCTAAGAGTCTTAAATCAAAGGCTTATTAATGTGGCTACTGACCTAAGGGAGAAGAATGATTCTCAAGGTGAGGAACTAAAAAAGATAACTAAAATGAAAGGAAAACAAAAGGCTGATGATTATGAAGAGAATAAAAAATCAGATGAAGTTCTGAATCTGAAAGCTAGAAATGAAGATCTAGCAACACAGTTGTCTGAAGAAGTTCAGAAAAATCAAAGGCTACAACAAGAGAATAAATTTGTCTCTGAATCTGTTTCTCAAGAAAAATTTAAAGTAATAGAGCAAGGTGAAATGGTAGAAATGCTCACACGAGAACTGGAATATGAGATGAGTTGTGGAAAGAATCTCAGAAGAGAACTCAATGCCTAACTTGAATCAAGTGATATGAAGATTCAGAAGTTGAAAGAAGAGATAAAATCAGTAAAGAAGGAAGTGGAGAAATCCAATGCTAGAGGAAAGCCTAAAATGAAGGATGCCCTGCACTTACTATTTGATTATCCTTTGGCAGGTGATGATGAAATGAAAAGCAAATTTTCTATTTCTGAAAAGAGGCAAGAACAAATTATCTCAGCTCAAAGACCATACAATTTGGGAAAAACTGGTATTGGATTTGATGAATCACCTCCCATGCATAATAGAAAGAGAGCTGTGAATAGTTCTAGATGTGAACAAAACCCTACAGGTGCTAGAGATAGGCCGAAGAGGACAATTACAAAAAGAAGTGACGACATGTGCTATTTCTTCGGGATTCATGGCCATACATCAAGCTTCTGTTCAGAGGCCCTGGAATACATTTCGGGCTGTGAAAATAGATACTTTGATAAATCTGAGAATAAGAAGAAGTGTCATGAGAAAATAGAGAGAAGAGTCTCTCAAAGGAAAGTATTCATTAGATGCTATTACTGTGGAAGAATGGGACACACCATGAATACGTGTCAGGAAGCTCAGGAGCTCTATGTCAGAGGAAGAACTCAAGAAGCATCAATATCTCGGCTGAGAGATGAAGAAATGAGGCATGACTTTAATGGAAGATGTTTCATACGTTCTAATCATGGGAATTTGGCAAGATATTGCAGCAAGAAGAATGCGAGAATGGAAAAGGAGCCCAGAAAGAGATTCTTGACTCTAATGATGTATAAAGAGAAATCTTACATTGAGAGACAAAGTGGAAAGTTGGAGAATAGGCTTAGAGACTCAGGGGAATCACGTGGAGCTGAACAAAAGGTGTATCTGTCACCTCCTCTGTCACACTCACAACCTCCCTCTAAGAAAGAACATGAACAAATCTGGAAGAAAAAGGGAGGAAATGCTACAGCTGTGGGTAAGAAGAATGTACATTCAATGGAGAACCTTCCACCAACGCAAAACAGTGTGGTGACTCAGAAATATGATAAAAGAAAAATAAACAAAGAATGCATTGAAAAATTTTCATGTCGTGTGCCACAACAAGAAGTGGAGGAAAGAGGAAGATCCCTACAATGGAGGAAGGAGCAAGGGAAGATGACAAGAAGAGATATTCCTGCTCAGAGAAGGAATGAACGGAAATGGAATTTTGGTGAAACATCAAAGACGAAAACATGTACTAGTGGGTTTAAACCCCAAGTGGTGAGAAAGGCCAGACCTACATAATCTACATATCAGAAAAAGACTCAGCATGCAGGTAATGAATCACTACTAGGAAAATCGGTTTTTGCGCCTCTGGGTTTGGGCGACCGCCATTGGCGGTCGCTATTGAAAGTATTAGCGACCGCTTTTGGTGGTCGCTAATACTGAAATAAATGGGCGGGATTTTTCCCGCCCCATCATTGATGTCTTCCTCAAGATCACCACTGCCGCCGGTGATGCCTGCTGTCGCGCCCCGCCGTCTCCCTACCACCCTCGGTCACCTCCATCGCCATCTCTCATCAGCTCCGGTCACCCCTCCCTCACATGCCATCACCCTAAAACCCTCCGGCCACCCCTCCTTCACATGTCGTTACACCCGCCCCTCCCTCCGGCCGCCGTAGGTCCGCCATGGCCGACGACTCAAGCTCTGGTTCCTCCTCGCGCCCACTGTACAGTTCCCGCGTGTCCGGCGTCGCGCCCACCTAGTATCCCGGGCACATGAAACCAGCTATTTTTAAAAGGACCTTTAGCAACCGCCAAAAGCGGTCGCTAAAGGTTTTTACCGACCGAGCAAATGGGACCGCCAAAAGCGGTCGCTAAAGACCTATAGCGACCGCTTTTGGCGGTCGCTATTGGGCTGTATTATAGTAGTGAATGCTTAGTCATATGGCCAGAGCAGTTGAAGTTGGCTAGGAAGCTAGAATAAGTAAGAAAAGAGTATGATGCTCTACAAGAAAAAATCAAAGGGTTGACCCATCAGGATCAACCGCAATCCTCATCTTGAGGTACCTAGAAGCACCCCTCTCCCTATGTATATAAATGTTGTTAATTGATGATTCAAGTGTTTCAGGTTTTAGGGAGATACGATCCAAGGGGAAGTGACATCTAAATATGCAAAGTGGAGAAGTGATATGCTTCAGAGTTTCGATTGAATCAAATCAGGTACTAAAGTTGAAGAAGAAGGGGAGAAACAGAGCACAATAGAAAGTGATTGTGTTATTAACTTTGTCTCTTGTTTCCTACACTGATTGATGACTCAGTAGGCTTAGAGATTTTGTTAATGGCTCAATTTCGAGTGGAAAATGAGAATAGATGATGCAGAAGAAGAAGAATGTTTATGGGTCTAAACAGTGGCCTAACCCTAGGAAGTGTTGCATAACATAGGGGCATCATTCAATAGCAAAACCAGATGCAAGATTCACCAAAGAAATAATTGGATGACCCAACTCAGGTGTTGTCTATCGAGAGAAGACATATTGCCAGAGAAGCAGCAATAATCATGCATCTCATGTTTATCTATTTTGTTCTAACAATGTGGTATCAGCTAACTATTTTCAGGATACCAAAAAGCTGCAAGAGAGTATCAATAATGGTTCAACAAGAAGATCAAAAAAAGGGTTGAAAGAAATGACGTCATTGAACAATGACACAGTGAAAATTTTTCTGTTGAATGTGAGGAAGTGGTAAGAGACTCAGGGGGATTAAAAGTGGTTGATACTGATTCATAAGATAATCAGACATGGGAGATTGTTTTGAGGACAGCAGATAAGAATGTCATCGGGACTAAATGGGTATATCGCAACAAGATGAATGAAGATGACACAGTGATTCGGAACAAAGCACGACTAGTGTGAAAGGGGTACTCCCAGATCGAGGGAATAGATGTTGATGAGACATTTGCACCGATTGCAAGGCTGGAGACAATCAGATTATTCATAGCCATTGTAGTGCAACAGAAGTTCAAAGTGTTCTAGATGGACGTCAAATCTGTATTTTTAAACGGGGTTCTGGAGGAAGAGGTGTACATTGAGCAGCCATATGGTTTTCTCATTCATGAGGATGAGAACAAGGTTTTTCGAATAAAGAAAGCATTGTATGGGATAAAACAAGCACCAAGAGCATGGTACTCATGGCTTGATCAGTACTTGAAGAAGCTTGGTTTCCAGCGTGGGGGAGTTGATTACAATCTCTATTTCAACAACAACAGTAATCAAAGGATGATGGTCTTGGTTTATGTCGATGACATAATATTTGGCGGATTAGATGAAGCTCAGTGCAGACAGTTTTACGAATTCATGAAAAGTGAGTTTGAAATGTCAATGATTGGAGAGATTGTCACGAACCAGGCCGGTTCGCCATCCGATCCGGCGCCCGGTCCGGTCCGCGGCAAGGCCCGAAGGGCGTTCCTGATCCCCACGGGCTGGCACAAGTGCCCGGGTATCAAAACTAGCACGTGGGAACGATTTACCCGAAATAATAAACACAAAACCTCTGATAATTTGAATAAAATAAAACTATGAACTGACCACCAAACATACCCTTACACTAAAAACAACTTTAAAGGATTACAACATGAACCAAAGTCCAAAAAAAACGACAACAAAAGAAACTCAACTCAAACTCAAACCTCCAAGCAACAGGAGAGGTGCGACATCCACACGTCACAAACGTTAACCTTCACGAGAAGACCACGAACGACCAACCACCATCACTGAGCACAAAGTCACAACCTGGAATACACAAGAAACAAAGTCTACATACACCCAAAGGTGTATGTAGGGTGTGAGCCAAAAGCCCAATAGGACGTCACCCAATAAAAAGGTTCCATGCCACAACATCAAAAAGACAATTTAATGTGTTTATTCAAAATTTTAATTTAAAAAAATGCTTTTAAAGAAAACATTTACAAGCTAAATGCTAAAAGAAAAAAACACTAAAAAGAACTCATTTAATAAACACGATTTTAAAGAGGAGAAAAGTTCAATATGGGAACACACACACATACTCACACACACACACACCCATACTCACACACACACACACTCACACACACACACATACTCACACCCAGGTGGCCCTCTATATGCCGACGGAAGGCACCACGTCATAGATGGTAGAGCACTATGGGTAAACCCCCTAAGGTTCATCTAGCTCGAGTGGGACCCTAGAACCTCGTGTCTCAGTGAAACGTGGCTTAGAAACCACGACCCTAAAAAACGTGGCTTAGAAGACCACGACCCTCAGGAAACGTGGCTTAGAAGGCCACGACCCTCAGAAATCATATGTTTAGTTAGTGTTGCAATCGTCAATCCAGCTAAGTGAGACAGGGACGATACCCATCCGGCTCATTAGCGCACTAGTTCTAGTCCTCCCACCTAGATACCCGAGGTTTTCCATTGTGCTCAATCAAGTTTCACATTCACATGGTATATTGTTTTTCCCATATCACAGACCAAACCAGACATTACACACAAGTCACTATTTTCACACCCAAACAACATTTCAAAAACTCACGCATGCCAAAAATACCTTTCCAAAAATATATTTGTCGTTACCTAATCATTTCGCAAAAACCCCATTTGAAAAAAAAAACACTCAAACAAGAACATAAACAATTTGCACAACTTAGGAAGCATTATTTTAATAACACAACAAGGGCCGACACAAATAAACACACCCAATTACAAAGAAGGGAGTCGTTCAAACCACTTGCTTAATAGATTGTCCTTAAAACTAGTTTCACACCAACTACACAATTATATGAACCATCAGCACCTCTTAAAATGATTCGATACACATTAAAAACCCACATTTAGACATACACAACTCAATTACCCATAAAAACTAAGTTCACACCAACCAAACATCACCTAGAACCCAACTTGAAAACATTGCACCAAAACAACCCATATTTTTACGTGCAAAGACCATTTTAAAATCAATTTCGCACTCAAATATTCTAAAACCACATTTGCACCATATAAACAATTGATTAAACAATTTTTGGACTTACCCCAATAAGTTCAAAATGAAGAAAACATGATCATTTCTAAAGAAAGTGAAATTTTCATGACGCATGCATGTCAAACAATTTTTTAAAATGCATTTCGCACAGCTTTTAAAGAACAACCAATCATTTATATGACAACACACATATAAACAACAAGAGCCTACTATTTCGGAAATCCAATCTCATCAGACGAGCATGCCAGAACATTATAAACATGGATCGCATTATGCAATTAAATCATAGAACATATTAAATTAATTAAACAAACAAACTAAATTATCTAAAAGATGTAAAGACATGAAACCACCTACCTCTATTGGCGAAACCTCCAAAATTTGTGTGCAACCACAATTGCATGTCATTCACACCTCAAGGAACCTAGCGCGAACCAAAAATCATAAAATCGAACATGAATATGCAAAATTAAGACCCTAATTCACACCCTAAAAACTGGAAACACCAAAGCCCCAATTGAGAAGGACTAAAATCCTATAAAAGAGGAGGAAGGGATTACCCCGGGTGGTCCACACTTGCAGCGAAGGGAGCAGAAGCCCGCTGTAAGGGTTCGAGAGGTTGCGGTCGCCGGAGGGCTGGTCGGAAGGGGTTTACAGGCGGCTCAAGTGGAGGTGCGGGTGAGCAGAGGTGCGGGTGAGCGGGTAGCCGGGTGGGGTTGCGACCGACGTGAGGAAGGTCGGTTGGCCAGGGGAGGGGAGCCGTCGGGCTGCACCGTGCCGGGGAAGGCCAGTCGGAAAGGGCTGTTCGCCGGAGGTCTTTGCGCAATGGAGGCGGATGCGAAGAGGTTCGCCGGAGGGGGTGGGGGTCGCGCTTCGACCGGGCTGAGAGGGGGAGTCTGCCGGAAAGGAGGAGAGGGAGGCGGCGCGCGGCCGGAGAGGGAGGAGGGGTGCGGCGCAAAACGAGGAGAAGGGGGGAAAGTGAGCCGGCGAGGTGGTGCGTTACCAGACGGAGCAGGGGGCGATGGTTCAGCGGACGATGCAGCGAGGTAGGGTTTCGGTGCAGGGGGGGTCGGCGCGACGCACAGGGGGTGCGACGGGAGAGAAGGGGAGGAAAAATAGAGGGAAAAGAAAAAAAAAGAGAAGAAAAGAGGAGAAAATAAAATAATAAAAAAAAGAATAAATATATATGTGAAATAGAACCTAAAAAAATAATAATAAGAAAATGAAAAATGATATTATTATTGTTGATAACATGTTAATAATTTTATCATAATCATAACTTAATTATCAATTATAACCAAATTAAAATATTAATGAAAACAATAAAAAAAATTACCATTCTTATTATCATTAATATATATATATATATATATATATATATTTAAAGAACCGGGCAACCGCACAGTTACCCCGCACGGCCCATAAAATTTTAATAAAACGACGATGATAAAAATAATAATATCTTAATAAAAAAAATTATCCTTAACAACAATAATAATAATATCTTCAAACAATATTATTATTATTATCATTAAAATAATTCCTTAAATTTTCATTACACTTCTTATTTCTATTTCATTTTCATTTTATTTAAAACTCATTATTCATTATTATTTCATTATCCGGTTATGTTTTTAACTCATTTTGAAAGTCAGGCGAACCGCGCGGTCTCAGAACCGTGCCCTGCCCGTGCTTCCGGTGATGTTAAACCTGAATAATAATAATATTATAATAATAATATTTTCAAATGATATTAATAATATTATTATTATCAAAACCATTCTTAATTCATCTTATTTCGTTAATTGAACATCGGCAAGGCATGCAGTGACCAGGCGGGGTCGCGCGACGACCCAAGCGAGGCCGCACGGCTTCGACCGTGGCGCGCAGGATGCAGTCAAGGTCAAAACCCACGTTTTTAAATAAGAACTTAGAAATTTTATATCGGGCCTCAACCCGAACTACCCGACGCAAGGAAAATTAATAAAATAAATAAATTTGAAATGACGGGTGTGACAATTCTCCCCACCATAAATCTTTCCGTCCCCGGAAAGCCACAACCAGAACAAAACCCCACAGAAGAAAACTACTCTCCCTTTAGATTCAAAGGCGATCCCCACAACCATCAAGCAAAGAGAGGGAAAGAAAAATCGTGCTCAGAGAGAGTGAATTAATGGCGACTTCAAGAAATGCGTAAAAAGACTTTCTCATATGTGTCGGCCACCCTAAAGGGTTAAAACACCTCCAGTTGACTAATCAAGGAAAACGACTCTCGCACCCGCGAAAACTAACCTCATCAGACGAAACAACTCAAACATTATTAAACAAAAACCGCACCGTTCGGTTGGAATCAATAGATAAAGTCAGACCACATCCACGGAACATACTTATCACTTATCACCAAACCGTATTTAAAAACAGAAGAAAAAGATCAACATGGGGAGGCCCGAGGGGCTCCCCACCATTAGGAAGTCACTGACGCTCGAAACAAGACTGGAAAAACGACACGGAGAGGTTCGAGCGAACTCCCCGCCATTAAAGAAGAGTCCATCACTGATTCATTCTAGAGGCATTCGTGCGAGGCCCAATGTGGGTCTCCCCACCATTTGAACTAACGAAAGGTATAGAACTTTGAAAATTTATCAATGGTGACCAAACACCCCACCACAAGGGGCGGGGAGGGAGGGCCCCCCTGACTATCGGGCATCAAAACCACGGCCGACCACAACCAACATCTCAAAATTTCCTGGATGAACACCATTCAGATTTGAGACTGAGTTACCCAACAGACTCTCATAAGGACCACTAAGGCGACTGTATCCAGTAGAACGCAACCCCCAAGACTTTAAGGCACGAGATGAACACGCCTCCACGTAGACATGAAAACCATATGCAACCAGACGGCTCATTCGAAGCGGAACAACCTTAGGAACAATTTAAACCGCCTCTACTTTTAACATTGATGACAGAAATAAAGTTGGGGTCCCGTACACTCCCGGGGTTCCTGACCACACGCGAGCTTCACTCCGAGGCCTATGGCTGGAGCCTTGATGTTTGAAGCATCTTGTGCCTCGCAGTCAGGCATTGAAGACTCTCGAGCGGAGCTTCTCCTTTTGGTGCCACGCGCAATCATATTGCACCCGAGGAAACACCATCAAACACAACACATTACAACATCTGACTGATCATATGAGGAACATTCACCAGCACCAGAGTTGAAATGGTGCATGCGCATCACCGTTTGTCACACTGAATGAGAACATGACACCACCAATCATCACCTGAACATGATCGTTGCTGTTGAGAGGAACTTTACACTGAGAAGGACATTAAACCGCGTTTTGAACAACACGTGGTTCCTGCGAACGACTATAGCAACCTCACATGACTGGGTCTACCAAACTAGTAGCCTAACACGAACCTTTCCTTAAATGAAACCAACCAAAGACCAGAGGTCATTTAGAACGATAGACCGCACCCACAACTTAGGGTTGCTTCCACCTTTTTCCCACTGGAGTCTCCTTTACCACTTTCAAACCACCGTTGACTATCAAAGGGACCTCACGCTGCGAAACATCACCGAACATGACCCTTGAAGCCGATGTAAATACTAAAAATCCCTTCAAGACACCAGTCAACACTGAAAATTCTAAACCACCTCCAACTTTCCCCGTTGGAATTTCGTTCACCGCTTCCAGGGAAACCTTTAGACACAACGATGTCAACTTCATACCCGACGAGTCAGATAACTCAAAAAGACCAAAACTCCCTTCAATTCCCCTCGCATATGTCACCCCGCTGCGAGAGGATCTACATAACCGAAAGGAGAAAGGAAAAGACTTAGCACTATCACCCAAAAGGGAGAGCCCTTAATCTAATCAACTGGAGGGTCGGACAACAGCGAACCATCTATGGTCGCACGTCATTTGCACATTAACTCTTTATTGGGGCGTACACTAGCCAAGAAAGAAAACCATGGACCCAACCGAACTTGTCCAATGGTCAGGACATACCGCAAGCGAACACCAAACGTGCAGGGGAAACCACTGCAAGGGCTCCCTGACGTACTCTTCAAAAGAGACCATCAACCACACGCTTTCACACCAACTAACCAACAAGAATTCAAACTCAAGACACAAATCAGTCAGAAAGGTTTCTCGGCTCAAAACATCTCATATCCAACCTTTCAAAATTACAAGGACACATCCCACAATCAACAATTATTGAAATACACCAAGTTTTCATTTAACCAAAACATCTTGAAAATAAGTAAAACCAGTGGGTTGTACAAACACCAATGGCATCCCATGAGCCTCGCACATGCATGTTCTCGTGCCGCACCGGCACCCACCTCATGTCCATCCAAGCACTCATCTGCTCGTGTCATTTACCATTTCCCTTTTTTTGTATACACTCATGCATGTGTTCGCCCATGAGAGCACCAAGGATCAAAACCAAACCTTTCCATTTTTCAAAACCAAAACATCCAACCCACACTTTTCAAACCTCATTCCCCATTTTCTTTTTAAAGTGATTTATTTCAAAACATTGTCCAAAACATTTTCCAATACCAAATCATTTTTACTTAAAAACCAAGTTTCCACGAATCTGAAACAAAGAGGCGAAAAACGACGCAAGAGAGAACTAGTGTCAGCGGGTGACTGAAACGTATGGTTGGCAGCCATACGCCAGTCACGCCACTGCCACGGAGGATATTCTAGGATAGCGTCCCCGGCTCCACATGGCTTGCCAGACCCTGCGAGCTCACTAGGACCACTGACCCTACTCCCTTTTCATTTCCCTTAGACACGATTAACCGCAATGACCAAAAACACAGACAAACCTCAACACACTTTGGTAATTCAAGTCCTGCCACGAGGTGTGCTGGCCAGGCACATTGCTCGTAGCTAGAACGCCGAGTTCCGACAACCTTAATTTTGGTCCACTCTGACTCCATTTCAAAAGAAACCGACCCAAGAGAGCAAACCTTGCCCTCTGATACCATTTTGTCACGAACCAGGCCGGTTCACCATCCGATCCGGCGCCTGGTCCGGTCCGCGGCAAGGCCCGAAGGGCGTTCCCGATCCCCACGGGCTGGCACAAGTGCCCGGGTATCAAAACTAGCACGTGGGAATGATTTACCCGAAATAATAAACACAAAACCTCTGATAATTTGAATAAAATAAAACTATGAACTGACCACCAAACATACCCTTACACTAAAAACAACTTTAAAGGATTACAACATGAACCAAAGTCCAAAAAAAAACGACAACAAAAGAAACTCAACTCAAACTCAAACCTCCAAGCAACAGGAGAGGTGCGACATCCACACGTCACAAACGTTAACCTTCACGAGAAGACCACGAACGACCAAACACCATCACTGAGCACGAAGTCACAACCTGGAATACACAAGAAACAAAGTCTACATACACCCAAAGGTGTATGTGTGTGTGAGTGTGTGTGTGTGTGTGTGAGTATGGGTGTGTGTGTGTGTGAGTATGTGTGTGTGTTCCCATATTGAACTTTTCTCCTCTTTAAAATCGTGTTTGTTAAATGAGTTCTTTTTAGTGTTTTTTTCTTTTAGCATTTAGCTTGTAAATGTTTTCTTTAAAAGCATTTTTTTTAAATTAAAATTTTGAATAAACACATTAAATTGTCTTTTTGATGTTGTGGCATGGAACCTTTTTATTGGGTGACGTCCTATTGGGATTTTGGCTCACACCCTACATACACCTTTGGGTGTATGTAGACTTTGTTTCTTGTGTATTCCAGGTTGTGACTTCGTGCTCAGTGATGGTGGTTGGTCGTTCGTGGTCTTCTCGTGAAGGTTAACGTTTGTGACGTGTGGATGTCGCACCTCTCCTGTTGCTTGGAGGTTTGAGTTTGAGTTGAGTTTCTTTTGTTGTCGTTTTTTTTGTTGGACTTTGGTTCATGTTGTAATCCTTTAAAGTTGTTTTTAGTGTAAGGGTATGTTTGGTGGTCAGTTCATAGTTTTATTTTATTCAAATTATCAGAGGTTTTGTGTTTATTATTTCGGGTAAATCGTTCCCACGTGCTAGTTTTGATACCCGGGCACTTGTGCCAGTCCGTGGGGATCGGGAACGCCCTTCGGGCCTTGCCGCGGACCGGACCGGGCGCCGGATCGGATGGCGAACCGGCCTGGTTCGTGACAAAGATAACATTTTTCCTTGGTCTACAGGTGACACGAGGAAGGAATGGAACATTCATTCCACAATCCAAATATACCAAGGAGGTTTTGAAAATATTTGGAATAGAAAATTCCAAGGAGATGAAGACTCTGGTAGCTACCTGGATAAAATTGTCCAAAGATGAGGATGGCAAGGTAGTCAATATCACAGAATACAGTCAAATCATTGGAAGTTTTCTATACTTGACTGCAACAAGGCCTGGCAGTGTATTCGCCACATACCAAGCAGCGAGATATCAGAGTAATACCAAGGAAAGCCACATGCTTGCAGTGAAAAGAATACTTCGGTATATCAAGGGTTCAGTGGACTTCGACTTGATGTATAATGGAAAAACTCTGTCAGAATTATTGGGATATACTGATGCAGATTGGGCTGGTTCTGCGGATGATAGGAAGTCAACATCAGGAGGTGATTTATATCTTGGCGGATTGTGTATTTCTTGGATAAGCAAGAAGAAAGATTGCATTTCATTGAGCACCGCAGAAGTTGAGTACATTGCGGCCACTCAAGCATGCACACAATTATTGTGGATGAAGCAGCAGATTGATGATATGAGAGTTGAAGTGAAGTCTCCGATCAGAATCCAGTGCGATAACTCAAGTGATATAAATCTTAGAAAAAATCTCATCCATCACTCAAGGACAAATCACATTGAGATAAAGTATCATTTTATCAAGGAGAAGGTTGAGAAAGGAATCGTGAAGTTGGAGTATGTGCCTACCGAGCTACAGGTTGCAGACATTCTGACAAATGCCTTACCCAAGGATGCTTTTGAGAGGCATTGACTGGATCTACGGGTGTAATTTCGGCCCGGGCCGGGCCTGCCATGCAAAGTGTTGGGCCACTGACCACTATTCGGGCCGGGCCGGGCCGACCCGAACAACCCCATGAGGCGGCCCGAGCCCAGCCTCGGGCCGGCCCAAACCATCGGGCCGGGCCGAGCTTTTTCAAATCGGGCCGTGGTGGGCTTTTATTATTTTCAAAATAATTGTCTCTTAATTTTTATTTATTTATACATTTTTATAACATTTATTTAAAACGTTTCTTTACATTTATTTTTAAATGCATGTTTTTTGTAAAAATGTTTATTTTATTTTTTATTAACATTTTACAGTGGGTGGATATGTTTTTTTGTCTAAATATATATATATATATATATATATATATATATATATATTATTTGCAAATTGTAAAAAAAATAATGAGGGGTGCGCAGCTGCCGTGGGTGAGTTTAAAGCCTTATTATTTAAACGTTTTTCTAACATTTATTTAAAACATTTTTTACATTTATTTTTTTAACGTATTTATAATTTTTAAGCGTTTGTTAGTATTTTTTATTTAAACATTTTTATTTAAACTGTTTTTTTTAAAATCTGTTTAAAACGTTTTTTACATTTATTTTTAAATGATTAATTTAAAACATTTTTGAATTTTTTTAAACGCATGCTTTTTACAAGTATTTTTTTAAAAACATTTAACTTTTTTTTCACATGTTAAGTGTTTGTTTTAAAAAAATTAATTTAAATGTTTATTTTAAAAACTTTTTAAACATTTTTATTTAAACCATTTTTTAACACTTGTTTAAAATGTTTTTTTACACATATTTTTAGACGTTTAATTTAAAAAGTTTTT
The DNA here is from genome assembly GCA_963277665.1 of Viscum album. Classification (NCBI taxonomy): domain Eukaryota; kingdom Viridiplantae; phylum Streptophyta; class Magnoliopsida; order Santalales; family Viscaceae; genus Viscum; species Viscum album. Next base: position 1,426,533,139 of record OY728151.1, read on the forward strand.
TTGAACACATATTTTTTACATGTATTTTTTTTAAACATTTTACACGTTTTTTGTAAAAACATTTTACAGTGGGTGAATATGTTATTTTTTTAAATAGATTTATACATGTCTGTGAATTTATATATATTATGTACAAATTAAAAATAATAATAATGAGTTATTGGGGGGTGCGCAGCAGTGAGTGGTGAGTTTAAAGTGTTGTTATTTAAATGTTTTTTATCATTTATTTAAAACGTTTTTTACATTTATTTTTTTAACTTATTTATTAAAAGTATTTTTTAGCGTTTGTTTAATTTAAAACATTTTTTTAAATGTTTTTTAATTTTTTTGCAGGGCAGGCCCGAACCGGCCCTGTCTGGACTGAAATTACACCTTTAGCGGGTGCAGAGTAGTGAGTGAGTTATTTTTTTTCTAAATAAATTTATATATGTATATATAGTATATATAATATATGAAAGTTTTATCATATTTTAAAAAAAATAATGAGGTTGGGGGTGTGCGAATATCATTTAGTGAGTAGTTATTTTTTGTTAATATATAATAAGTTATATATATATATAATATGAGAAAATTGTAAAAAAATAATTAGGGGGTGTGCGCGAACATCATTGGGTGAGTTAATGGCTTTGTTTATATATATATATTGGGGGTGTGCGCGAACATCATTGAGTGAATTAATTTTTTTTCTAAATAGATTTATATATGTATAGTATATATAATTTATGCATGTTGCAACGTACTTAAAAAAATTAATGAAGTTGAGGGACTTGCACGAACATCATTAGGTGAGTGTGTTATTTTTTTATTAATATACAACAAGTTATTATATATATATAATATTAAATCATTGATATATATATATATATATTGCTTTGTTTATATATATATATATATATATTATATTAAATCATATACATATACATACGTACACATATATATATTATTAATGGATTTTTAAAAACCACACTTAATTGATGCATATTATTAATGGATTTGTTTATATATATACACTATTATATTAAATCATCGATATATATATATATATATATTAATAGCTTTGTTTATATACATATATATTATATTATATCATATACATATACATAGACACACACACACATATATATTATCAATGGATTTTTAAAAACCATACTTATTTTTTTATTAATATACAAAAAGTTATTATATATATATATAATATTAAATCATTGATATATATAGATATATATTAATAGATTTGTTTATATATATATATATTATATTAAATCATATACTTATACATATACATATACATATACAGATATATATATATATATATATATATATATATTATTAATGGATTTTTAAAAACCACACTTAATTGATATATATTATTAATGGCTTTGTTTATACATATACACTATTATATTAAATCATTGATATATATATATATATCATATCATATACATATACATATACATATACATATACATATACATATACATATATATATATATATATTATTAATGGATTTTTAAAAACCATACTTATTTTTTTATTAATGTACAACAAGTTATTATATATATATAATATTAAATCATTGATATATATATATATATATATATATATATATTAATAGATTTGTTTATATATATATATATATTAAATCATATACATATACATACACACACACACATATATATTATTAATGGATTTTTAAAAACCACACTTAATTGATATACAACGATAGGGGGTCACACATGAAAGGGAGAATATAACCCTATCTAAATCCTAAATCTAAGTAGTATATAGATGAATCAGTCAACCACCATCCACTCAAGAACCATTGGGCAGTCTAGTTCAATCGAGTACCGCAGTTCACAAGCCAGAGTACGCAGTAGGATACACCACCCCCCTTTCTATATAGCGGGCCTGCCTGGAAAGGCCCAGGCCTGACCCGCTGAACTTGCGGCCCGAGCCTGGCCTGGCCCGATGCGGGCTTTGCTGTGCCGGGCCGCTCGGGCTTTCGGGCCGGGCCTGTCGGGCTTTCGGGCCGCCGGGCCAAAATTACACCCTTAACTGGATCCAGGAGTTTAGTCGACCCCCCACACTTAAAAGAGTGTGGATGTGGATCCCCCACCCCCCTCTCCCCGAGGTATGGTGTGTTTTTCTCTACTCTGCTAATGTGTTTTCTTACCAATGTCTCAGACCACAGAGGAGTGTCCTTTGGGTTCATTGACAAAAGGGGAGAAATAGTGACTCCTCAAGGGGGAGAAATTGTGGCTAATAAAGGGAGAAAATGTCTTTGTCAAAGACATGGTGAGAATCTGACAGGTGGAGTAGTGAGATAGGGGGAGAGCAATGAGATAGGGGGAGTGTATTAATTCTGATGATGCTAGAAGTGATCAATCAAAGCATAGATATCACAACAACTGAGGATCATGATAAAAGAAGAATAGTGATGTTGGAATGGTGTGAGAAGGTGTCCAGATATCACGAATTGGTATCAGTGTGGTTCAACATTTGGTATCAATTTAGCAATTGGTATCAGTTTGGAATCGACAATTGGGGTCTGACATGAAGTGATTCATTGATGAACTTTTCATAATACTCTTGTTTCTCATGCCGAGCATTTCTCATGTGGGCTTAGAGTACGTGTTAAGTAAATCCTTGAATGCTATCAGAATTGCTAGAGGTAAATGGTGGTAGCGGCTGGAAGAAGACTCAGTGAGGTATCAACGTGTAGAAAATCATTCTGAGAAGATTTGTGAAGAGTTGTCAACAAACCCAAAGGGGGAGATTGTTGGGAAAAAATCCCTCAAGGTAACATTGCAGCATTTTTGGGCTGATTGTGTTTGTTGACAAAACAGGTTTCCATGGAGAATTTTTGAGTTCCAGAGAAGTTGTTGACAATCCATGTTGACAAAGAACGATGACAAAAGAACGGACGATCTAGAGGCGGTACAAAAGAGCAGTACAAGGTGGCGCTGTTTTCTAGTGTTTTCCAAATTTTTGGGGTCCAAAATTTGGAGGTTGGTGAGCATCGTAAAAAGAGGATATCCTTGAAGATAATATTTAAATATGGAAAAGGCATGAATTTCACGAAGATAGGCTTCATGGATCGGATTTTTTGAAGACAAGAAAAATGTTGACGGTGATGCTTCGTGATTACGTCAAGCTTCGTGAATGGCAGAGGTTGAAGCGCATCACGACGGTGAAGAGCATTGCGAGGGAGATTCACAGCGGCGGCGTGAAGTAAGTGACGGAACACTCCGTGATTACAACGAGCTCCATGATCGGAAAATTTCCATGGTGATTCGCGATTTTGAGAGAATTTCGGCGGGAACTTCAGAGCTTCACGATTTGTGATAACGTGGCGTTGAATTCACGTGGATAGTTCGAGGGTTGGTGGAATTGCCTATAAATAGAGGTCGACCCCCTCGAGAGAAGAAGAGAGAGATTTCAAAGAAAATCCTTTGCTCTCATTTCGCGAAGGTAGTTCGCGAAGGCAGGGTGCTTCGCGAAAGAGAGGTGCTTCACGGCGGCTAGTCTAGATCCGCGAACGTAAGTGCACTTCGCGAGGCCGCGTGCTCTAAGGAGTGTGCTTTGCGAAGAGGCAGGAGCTTCGCGACCACCTAAGAATTGAAAAGGCTTGAGATTTGTGAGAGTTCTTCGTGAGAGTGCTTCGCGAAAAGGTAGGAGCTTCGCGAAGGCTTGTTTGAGCTTCGCGAAATTGGGAGCCTTGTGAAGTAGGGTGCTTTACGAAGGTGTTTCCAAAGGTAGTTGCCTAGTGTTCAGAGGAAAAGGTGTATTCATCAGTGGATGAACTTTGGACTTCAACAGAGCATATATCAACAGTTGAGGATGCATGTATTCATACAAATGAAGAGACCTACAGGTCTATAAACTATGAGTGGATCCCTTCCAAGTGCAGTGAGCAAAGGAATAGGAAGAAGACAATCCTTTCTACCAGCAGTGAGCTAGTGAAAGAGAAACAGGGAGTGACCCTTGGGAAAGCAGTGAGATGATCCTAAACTTTGTAAAGGTAGTGAGCCTGGGCGTAGAAGTGATCTAGACCGAACATTATTGGCAGTGATCCTTAGTGGATTTGGTACATCGGCACATCGCCGTTGTATGCTCCTTGGACGTAGCCCAGTGAGGGTGAAGCAAGTAAAAATCTATGTGTCTGCTTTCCTGCTTCCCTACATTGAATTCAAAGCATCATCATCAGATAAATAAGAAAAAGAAGTGATCATAATAAACACACAAGTGCAAACAAAGTGACCCTTGTAATAAAGAGGTCAAGATCCAGTGGGGCAGGAAGAATCTTGAAAAGAATATCCATAACCTGATTCACCCCCCCTCTCAGGGTATATAGGCCCCTATTGGTCCTAATAACTATCCATACCCATCATTCAACACTTATCCTCAAACCACACCCTTCATCTACCAACTCACAATGTGAAGATCAGGTCACCCCAAGCATATCACATTAGTTTGTATCAGAGCTTCGATTGACACAATAAACATCTATAAACTTTTTTCATTACAATTATCCATTACCCTTCTTATCTTTCCATATTATCCACCTATTTTAAAAAATACTTTCTTGAAAACCTCTATAATTTTACCCATATTGTGTAAGATTTAATTTTTTTGTGATACAATATTCACACATCTATATTTCCATTCACATTTACTCTCTTTTAATTTAGTTTTATAAGAAAAAAAATTAGAAAAAAATTATCACGAACCGTAATCTTATGCTTCACTTAATTTAGCACAATTATTTTTATGAGCGACCAAAAAAAATATCAAGGACACATATTCACCCTTTTGTTCTTCATATTTTTAGAACCATTCATTTTCGCCCCATCTTACACCGCATTTGGCTCGTATTATCTAATTTTTTATCATGTGTATCAATTAGGCAAAACTCTTCCATTACACACCCACCATTTTTCATACTTTATCCATATTTTTTACCCTCTTTCCAACCCTTTAACATTTCGTAACCCTTTACCACTCAAACGGGTTGTGTTAAACCATCACCCAACACAATCTTGATTTGGGAAGGATTGGTGGAACATGATTTCCCCAAACAAGGTATTAGATTTCATAAGATCTTGGGATTTGAATTAAGTGTTAGGAGTGGAGTTAAATAAACAAAAACATCATTGAGTGTGTATCCTTGTGCGCATGAATGTGTACATATTGTGTGTGCGAGTATGTATCCTTGTGTGCGTGAGTGTGTACATCTTGTGTGCGTGTGTGTATCTTATGCATGTTAGTGTGTATCCTTGCATGTGTGTGTGTATCTTTTCATGTATGAGTATGTGTGCATATTTGGATGTGTGAGTGAATGTGTATCATTTTGTTTGTTTCTCCCCATATGTGTTTTTTTTCATGTTACTTATCATGGTATAATATCATGGGAAAAGAATCGCTCATGCTAGCAATGAAGGAAACAAAAGTAGATCTCCCACACCAGAAGCTACACAACTACAAATGCATGTTCTGGTGAGCCATTTTGAGAAGCTTCTTATAGGAAGTTGGAGGTTCTTCATGAGAGGATCAATAACCTAAAGAATCAACCAAGCCTAAGGATGATCCATGATAACTCATGGTGTGCTTTGAAACCACATCGCACCCACATCATGGAGGAGGAGAAGGAAAACTTTGATGATGATTTCATGGATGTCCCACAAAGGAGGAGGTTGTACCAAAAATCTAGAGGAGGCTAAAGGAGACCAGATGATGATGACCTACATGGTGGCATCAAGGTGAAGGTCCCTTCATTTCAAGGGAAAAGCGGTATGGAAGCATACTTGGATTGGGAGATATGGATCGAGCAGGTGTTTTCATGCCATGCATATTCTGAGGAGAAAAAGGTCAAAATTTCTTCCCTTGATTTTTTTGATTATGCTTTAATTTGGTGGGATAAAATGTAAAATGAGAGGTCTAGATATAGCGGACGTCCTGTCAACACCTGGGATGACATGAAGTTTGTCATGCGAAAACGGTTTGTTCCCTCACACTACCATAAAGATCTCCATAACAAACTTCAATGACTTGACCAAGGGAGTAAGAGTGTTGAATATTAATACAAGAAAACACAAATTTACATGATTCAAGAAAACATTGAGGAGGGTTTGGAGGCAACCATGACATGATTTTTACATGGGCTCAATCGGGAAATTCCTGATCAAGTAAATATGTTTCATCACATGGAGATTCAAGATATGACCCACAAAGCCACCAAAACTGAGAAAAAAATTAAAGGGAGGAGAAAAATGAGGAGTCCCACTACCCATTTCACTCTATAGAGAAATTCAAGGAAGGATATTAGAGAATCATCAAATCCAAAAGAAATGGTTGATCATAAAAGTTACAAGGTAATTCTTCCATCTATGAAACATACTTTTAAGGCCAACCAAACAAGGAATCAGGATATTTGGTGTTTCAAATGTTAAGAAAGGGGTTACATTGCTAGTGAATGCACAAACCAGTGAACCTTGACCATCGAAAAGTATATATAATGGGTGACCAATAGAGAGAGATCAGAAGAGGAAGATGAGTAATCCCTATAAATTGATAATGGATAATTTGTGGAAGATAGTGAGATTATTGTCACTAGGAGAGTTTTAAGCACAAAAATGACCATTGAAGAGAAGGAGCAGTGATAGAACCTTTCTCATACATGGTATAAGATCCATGTGAAGGTATGTGGTGTTATTATCAATGGGGGAAGCTATAAAAATGTGGCGTACACTGAGTTGGTGGAGAAGTTGGGATTTCCAACTTTGAAGCACCAATATCTATACTGACTTCAATGGTTAAACGATTATAGAGAGATGAAGGTAACCAAGAAGGTAAAGGCATTTCTCACTATTTTTATGTACAAAGATGAGTTTTTATGCGATTTTGTACTGATAAAGGCACATCACTTACTACTCAGACGACCATGGAAATTTGATCATTGTGTTATACATGATAGTTTTCTAAACCATCATTCTTTTGTACTCTAAGGGGAACCTATAAACCTCATACCGATGTCCTGTAATTTTCTTTTGTAAGATCACATTTTGAGAGAGAAGAAAAAATGAGTGATGGCGGAAAAAATATAGAAAATGAAAAAGGAGAGAATGAGGGAAAAAGAGAAAATAAGATAAGAAAAGAAATAGAGAGCATATAAAAATTGAGAGGGAATTTTTTTTTGAGAGAGGATAAAAGTGTGATGTTGGAAAAAAAATAGTGAGGTTAAGGATGGTTTGATTTCTTAGAAAAACCTTTCAATACTCATGTACAAATAGGTTATGTTGAACACCAATGACTTAACATGTCCTTTTACTACATGTTGTTAAGTCTTTGTTGTAGTAATTTGATGGAATGTTTCCTGAAGAGGTGCTACCTAGTTTTCCACCCTTTAGAGGTATTGAGAATCAGATTGACCTCATACCTAGAGAATCCTTATCGAACCACCCTATATACCACACCAACCCATAGGAGACAAAAAAAATTCAAAAAAAAGTTCAAGATTTGTTGGATGTGGGATATATCAGAGAGATACATAGTCCATGTGTTATACCAATGCTTCTAGATCCCAATAAGTATGGAACATGGAGAATGTGTATTTACTATATATCCATCAATAACATCATGGTCATGTATCATCATCCTATCCCTAGGTTAGATGATATGCTAGATGAGTTAAATGGCTCTACTATTTTCTCAAAAAATGATTTAAGAAGTGGATTCCATAAACTTAGTTTGAAAGAAAAAGATGAGTGGAAAACTGAATTTAAGACAAAAAATGGACTTTATGAATGGTTAGTTATGCCCTTTGGTCTCAAAAATTTTCCCAACACATTTATGAGGTTAATGAATCATGTCTTATATGCATATATTGAAAAATTTGTGGTAGTTTACTTTGATGATATTTTGGTGTATAGTATGGATTTTCAAGAGCATGTAGATCACTTAAGAAAAGTCCTAGAGGTGTTAAGAAAGGAAAATTTGTTTGTAAACATTAAAAAGTGTGAATTTTTCTTCAATAAAATTGTTTTCCTTGGATTTTTTATAATCAGTGATAGATTTTAGGTAGATATTGAGAAGATTAAATCCATTTAAGAGTGATCGACTCCCACCTCCGTTGGAAAGGTAATAAGTTTCCCTAGGATTGATAGTTTTTATAGGAGATTTATGAATGAATTGAGCACACTAGAATCACCATTTAATGAGTTAAAAATGAAGAAAATTCCTTTCAAATGGGGGAAAACTAAGATAAGGATTTCTAGACACTCAAAGTGAGACTCACCCATGCACCCCTACTCTCCCTCCTTAATTTCGATAAGACCTTTGAGGTTGAATGTGATGCAAGTGGAATTGGTATTGGTGGAGAAATCATGAAAGAAGGTAAGCCTATTTCATATTTTAGTGAGAAGTTAAATGGACCGACTCTAAATTATGATACTTATGATAAAGAATTTTATGCATTATTTTGAGTATTAAAAACATGGAAACATTATATTTGGACTAAAGAATTTGTGATTCATTCTGATCACGAGGCTTCTAAACACACCAGGAGACAACATAAGTTAAATAAGAGTAATTCTAGGTGGATAAAATTTATTGAGACATTTTCATATGTTATCAAGCATAAAAGGGGAAGGAAAAAATCATTGTCGATGCACTTTTACACATACATTCCCTTCTATCCTTGTCGGATTATAAACTCCTTGGTTTTGAATTCATTAAAGATTTATATTCCACTAACAATGATTTTTGTGAATATTTTATTAATTTTAAACCCTAAATTAGATTGAAAAAGTTCTATTTACATGATGGATTCTTATTTTGTGTTGATAAAATTTTTATTCCCAATTGCTTTGCTCATTTAATTTTATTAAAAGAAGCACATTCTGGTGGATTAATTGGAAATTTTGGAATTTCTAAAACATTAAGTGTCCTCAATGAACATTTTTATTGTTCTATAATGTCCAATTATACTGAAAAGTTTGTGAAAAAATGAATTGATTTCCATAAATAAAGATCTAAGTCAAATCTCATTAGACTATACTTACCCCTATCCCTAATTCCCCTTAGGAAGGTATATCCATGGACTTTGTTCTTAGATTACCAAGGACCAAGAGGGGTAGTGATTCAATATTTTTTATTTTGAATAATTTTTCTAAAATGGAACATTTTATTTCTTACCATAAAACTGATGACGCCTCTAACACTGCTCATTTATTCTTTCAAGAAATTGTGAGGCTTTATGGGATGCCTCAAAAAATTGTTTCTGATCGAGATGCTAAATTCCTTAGTTAATTTTGTAAGACCATGTGGAGTAATATTGGGAAGAATTTATTATTTTACACCACGTGACATCCCCAAAACAGCAGAAAAATTGAGGCGGTGAATAGGACATTGTAATCACTCTTGTGAACAACAATCAAGCAGAATTTTGAAGAATTGGGAGGAGTGATTACCACATGTAGAGTTTGTATATAACATGGACATACATTATGTAACTTAATTTTATTAATTTTAAATTGTTTATTGACATAATATGTATTCCCCTACTGATGTAGTTACTTTTCCTTTGTAGGAAACAATGGGTATCGATGAAAAAAGGCATGTTGAATTCATTAAGAAACTCCATAAAAAGGCAAGGAAAAATATTTAGTGAATACCCCAAAAACACGTTGATCATGCAAACAAGGGTCGTAAGAAAGTTTTGTTTGGGACCAATGACTTAGTATTGGTTAATATATGAAAGGAAGTATTTCTTGATAAGAATAAATCAAAACTTATTCCACGAGAGGAGCTAAACCTTTCTAAGTGATCGAGAATATTAACACCAATTATTACAAGATATATTTTCCAGGTGAGTATGGTGTAAGTTCTACTTCCAATTCTTCTGATCTTTCACCTTTTATGGGTATAGAGGATGAATATTCGAGGAAAACTTTTTTTCAAGAGTGTGAGGATGATGAGAACCAATTAGAAGGCACCGAGTCAATTTCCCACATGGGGGAGCTATATTTACAAGGCCTAATGATTCAAGGGAGATTAAATAAGTTGAACGCTACAATGGGTTCTCATCTCAACTCATTAAAGGCCTAATGAATATAAACTTGCATGGATGGAGAAAATGGTCCTATTATATATCTTATTCAATCCCAATCATGATGTTTTAAGCTTGAACCACATGGTTGTATGAGTGTTTGAAGCCTTGCTCACATGGAGATTGTCACACCCAAGTTCTTCATTAAAGGTATTTATATTTATTATATTTTTTATCCTAGCATACCCCCTAAGTCCCCAATAATACCCCCCTAATCCCACAAGAATTTGGGTGGCTTTTTAAGATGTTTTAGGGGATAAAGGAGGGTGCATGGTTTACCAAACCGTGCACCCATGTCCAGATCATTAAAAATGAGCTAAATGACATTTTTCCCTCCCAATATTTATTCTAACTCGCCCTTTTCTTCCCCCATTCGACCATTATAGGCATGTCATCCTTACAAGCACCTCAAACCTTCTTTGGAACTTCATTTTAAAGGGGTATTTGGTGGAGGAACTTCACACAATCTCAAGTAAGTGTCTCTCCCTCTTAGTTCCTCCCCTTTCCATGAAGTTTATTACAATTTATTTGAATTATAAAATGAACAGGGGGTAGGATTTCGAACCTAGGGTTTAAATTTGGGTTTTCTTGGTCCCATCTCTTGATTTTAGGTTTGATCTACCTTCCTCGTGGTGCAGCGGTGGTGTGATTTCATTTTTACACAAAGGATTCAAAGATTTAACAATTTTGGTAGGTGATTCTATTGTGTATGAAATACTTGTGACATATATTACTGTGTTTATAGTATTTTAATGTTTATATCATTTGATTATTTCTACAAAAATTGGTTTCAATGGTGTTTGTAATGCAAGTGAATTTAAGTACCATTTTCATGTGAAATTGGGGTTTTTTCATATAAATATTTTGTTGGTTCATTTGGGGATACCCTATAAATACTTAGTTGAATTTATTGAAGTGTATTAGGGCTGAAAATAATGTTTTCAATGTTTATCCCCTTTTTTTGTTTTTGCGAAAACTTGTTTTAATGGTGTTTGTGAAACACATGAAATTTTAAGTGCCATGTTTGTGTGAAAATGGAGGTTTTATAAAGATATCACTTCATGGTTCATATGGGGCTGCCCAAAAACTGATTTTTTGGTTTAATTGAAAGGTAATGGGCTGAAATTTTTGTTTTGGTTACTTGTAAGTAAGCACATAGTGTGCAAAGTGGATATTTCAAAGAGTTTTGGGTGCAAAACAATGCGAGATTTTGAGAAGTTGTTTTATTGAAAATCAAAATGTTTTGTTGTGTGTTTTAAGTGGTATAAAGTGTGTATAGCTACTGTATTGTTTTTATGTTACCATTAGTGGTGTTTTATATGCAAAGGGATGTGTGTTTCATGCTGAAAATTTTTGTGCACAAAGGGGGAAGCCTGGGTACCTAGGTGGGCGGATATGTACTAGTACGACTAGTGATCCAGATGGGTTTTGTCCCTGTTTTAATGAGAAAATGGATAAAGATAAATCTAACTAAACTTTATGGATGGTGTTTGGGGACTAATAGGTTATGGGTATGTTCCCTACTAGTTTATCATGCATGGGAAAGGTTTTGTGACATGGTTACTTTACACCGAGGTACGAGGTACATATGGCCCGAGACTATCTAGTTGCCTAGGGGTGTTCCCAGTTTTGGTGCTCATTTAATTTGTGGTATTTACCCTTTTATTAGGTTGTGTTTGGATTTAATTTATAGTATATAACATGTATTATTTAAATTTGTTAACATTATGAAAGTTTTAGTTTGAAAACTATTTTCAATTGAAAGTTTCATTTCTTGGAATTTATCGCCGTTTTTCTTTACATATTAAAACTATTTGCTTTTTCACCTTGTATTGCACACTATTTGGAATTTTTATGTGGTACCCTATTGGTATTAGTCTCACATCCTACTTAAAAACCTTGGGTGTAAGTAGAATTGGTTATGTTTGACTCAGGTAAAGGCAAAGCCTCGGGTGAAGGCGGTTCATGTTGTTAGACCCCTCCTATGGTGCGGTGTTGTGGAGACGGCTCAGGGGTGACGACCCCTTGTAATGTAGAGTCTTTGTGGATGATTTGATGATGTTTTTGTTTATGTTTGGACCTCTTGTACCTTATTTAAAACCATGTATTCAGTTTTGGATTTTTTCTAAGTATTGTTTGGCATTGAAATTTCAGATTCTTATTATTGATTGTTTTTAAGGTTTTATGATTTCATACTCGGGTAAATCGTTCCCAAACCTAATTTATTGATACCCATAAACTTGTGCCAGCCATTGGGGATAGGTAATGAACTTAGAGACTTTTCATGGTCAGGATTTGGTGCCGGTATTAGTGGTGACCAGATCCGGTTCGTGACAAAATAGTATCAGAGGAGGCCAATGTTTTTGGGTTATATTGCTATTTTGGGATGAGTCAGGATAGATAGGAGCTAGGAATATTGGGGATCGGGGTTTTGGTCATGAGTAGGGTGCCTGTCCTACACCCCTCATGGAAAACCTTGAGTTACCAGGGGATGTTGGAATTGTCTGACTGACTTCACTTCCAGGTGAGACATGTGGGCTGGAGACCACACATGGACATCGGGCAGGGATGGAGTAGTTGCTTATTTTATTAATGTAATGTGTTTAGATTATTTATATTTATTTTATTTTATTAAAATTTTCAGAATTGTGGTATTTACTATTTTTTTGGCTGTTTCATTTTGTAGCAACATGCCTCCCTAGAAAGCTCCCATGCGCCCACAGGAGGAAGCTAGAGAGAGTTATCCCACACCAATTGATCAGAGGCTAGTCGTGGTCTGGGTTATCCAAACTCTAGGATAGGGACTGACTTCCGTTCTAGCTCCTTTTTGAGAGGGTGATACTAGTATTAGAAAGGACAAGGCCCACTGAAAAATAAGACTCCCACCTTCCGAGGTAGCATAGAACCCCAGGAAGCAGAGGAATGACTCGAGAAGATCGAGTGCATGTTCGAGTTCTTGGATGCACCCGAGGAGATCAGGGTGAAATGTGCCTCATTTCTATTGGAGGGTCCCAGCTGCAGGTGGTGGGAATTAGTACTTCTGACTGGGAAGAATGAGCAGATGCACTGGGGAGATTTTAAGGTTGTCTTCAATGAGTAGTACTGCCCCGAGGTCTTGGAATATGCCAAGTCCCGAGAGTTCATGGATCTTGTTTAGGGGAATATTTCTGTCATGGAGTATGCCAACCGTTCCACTGAGTTGGTTTGGCATGCTCCTAAAATCATCTCCAATGAGAAAGCGAAGGACCAGAGGTTTTAGAAAGGCTTGCGACCAGAGATATACTCCAAGGTATTCTTATTTAATATTAGGACCTATGTTGAGGTCGTTGACTAGGAGTGCATGGTAGAGATTGATCGTAAAGGATGGGATTGTTTATCTGGTTCAGTATCAATAGTGGGAAGTGAAAGATCTTCAGGGAATAAAAGGAATCGAGAGGAATAGGTGAAGAAAGGAGGTGGCAGTTCAGTCCACTCCTCCAAGAAGTTTTCTTCTGTGTCTTTTGATGTGAGATTGGTCATGTGCCACCAGTGTGGGAATCCATGGCACATCCGACCAACATGACCGCTTCCTCTGAAGCCTTGTTGGCAGTGTGGAGGTATGGGGCAGCGCTTCTGCGGGGTGGCACACCCACTTCTGAGTGGGGAAGGGTCAGTGGCTTCGAGAGGAGTGCCAGCATAGTCTGAGCCGTCGAGGACTGGGGGATCTCGATTTGGTGGCCATGGTGGTAGGGTTGGGTCATCTTCTAGGAAGATCCAATTCAGCTCACAACCAAAGACTAGTGGTCATCCTCAGGCATAGACCAGACATCACCATGCGGTGGATCAGGCACCAGTAGGATTAGAGGTGGGACCGTAGATAGTTTGAGGTACCGTTTTGATCACATCTTCTATAGTTGCTGCTCTTTTTGATACTAATGCCTCTGTTTCTTTCATTTCTACCCATTTTGTAGACACACTCAATTTACCAACTGAGTTGTTGTCTTTTGCGATGGAGTTGGTGACACCACTGGGAAAGAAGAAGGTGCAGGGTCTCAGGTGCCCATCGTGTGCGCTCTCTATGTCAGGTGTAAGAAAATGGATCTTCTTTTCAGGTATGTTTTTCTTCTTCTGGTCGTTTTTGAAAAAAATAGGAATTTTTGGAAATTTTCAAAGTACACGCTGTGTACTTTATGAGTACACGCCGTGTACTCGGTTATCATGGGTGGTCGTGTGCTGGTCGTGTAGTAGTCGTGCACACGACCATGTGGGGGTGACCTGGAGGCCACCTAAAGTGGGGCTCGATAACGGCAAGTACACTCCATGTACTTTCTTTTTTTTCATTAAACATACTGTGGTCGCGTTTGACAAACAGAATGCTCTACTTCTAGGTCTGGTTTGTTAGAGAGAACCCGTATGGCTGCAAATCTTCTCCAATCCACCGAGCGCACGTCTGTTCTCTGAATCAATCACTGTCGATTATGTTGGGATCACTTCAGTAAGCTCTTCCTTCTGCTTAAGATTTGTTTCCTGATTCCTCCTCTTTCTCAAGTTATCCTCGGTTGAACTTTTTAGGCATTTTTTAGATCTACGGTGTTCTTGGGAAATTCAAGGCTTGAGGTTCACTTATATCGATCTCCCAACGCTGAGGTAGGTAGTTTGTGCATTTCCGTTGAAAGTCTTTGAGTTATATATAAAAAATCACCAATACCCATGAACGGGGTATTGCATGTTTACCATTTTAGCCTTGATAATTTCCTGTTATGCTTGTATGCCTGAATAGATGTTAATTGAATGTGAATAGGATTAACTTCTATGCTTTAGAAGTGTTTTCCCATGCATGTTTGCTCGTTTCGACTGTTTGGTCTAGTTTGCCTGTTAGGCTGCTATTTATTTTACCATGCCTAGTATTGTAGGATGGTGTGACTATTGTTCTGAGATGTTGTTATTCTGTAGACTAGTTAGCCAAGTAGTTCTTGAGATTTACTTTGGCCGCTTTGCATTGCTATGCTCGTTTGACTTACACAAGGCTGTGAGAACCTGGTGTAGTAGACCATAGAGAGAATGGATGTAAGGGATTCTTCAGAGTGTCTTTTATTATCACGCTGTGAGACCATAGGGGGGATTGACATTGAGTTCTCTCTTAGAGGGTCTATAGTATGTTACGAGGCCACTAGAGGAATTGACGTTGAGTGCTTCCTCAGAGTGCATGTAGTTACCGCTAAAATACTATAGGGGGAATTGACGGTGAGTGCTTCCTCAGAGAGTCTTTAAACACACTTGAATATAAGGGGAATTGACGGTGAGTGCTTCCTCAGAGATTCTTTAAACACACTTGACTATAGGGGGAATTGACAATGAGTTCTTCCTCAGAGATTCTTTTCTAAAGCTGAACCAGAGGGGTGAGATTGTGTACGCTTCCCAGAGGGTTTCTTGTGTTTCTAGGTGGGACCAGAGAGGATAGGCTGTGAGTACTTCCTAGAGGGTTACCTATTTGTGATTATCTTCTTACTTGATATGTGGTTATTTGAATGCTTTAAACTATGAGAATTTTTTACCTTGAGTACTTCCTTGTTTATTGCATTTATTTTCTTATTGCCTTCCATATATATTCACTAACTGTTAGGAACAGATCTCATGGTGGTTGCCTACTAGGATTTAGTCTCACACCTTCTTTGGGTCATGATTTTGGGCCCAAACAGATTATATTGTTGTAGGTATAGATAAGGGCAAGCACCCTTCTACTTTAGGTACTTGACGAGGTGGAGAGCATGAGACCAAGCTGAGGCTTGTGATGCTGAGGAGTTATTTTCCTTGTTTTTCTTTTGTACTTGTTTAGTACTATATTTTAGCATTGTGACTTGTTTGGCTGTTTTCCTAGACATATGTATCATGCATCGTTTATATATATGTGCTCCATTCGTTTCTTCATCAATTTTCCGCTATTTACTATTGTATGTCTACTACTTCCGATATTGTATATTTGTTTTACTTCCGCTATGTTACTCTGCCAATGAGGGAATAGTTTCCCCACTATCACACCCAAGGCCCTCACTGCTAGTCGACAACCTCTAGCATTTGGGGAAATGCGCTTGAGGCCATGTGACCAACCAGGCATGGGGCGCCTCTGGGTGGCTTTTGGAACCGGGACATTACAAAGTGGTATAAAAGGATTTATTTTATTCTTGACTTACTGTTTGGAGCCTTTATCCAGGTATAGAATGGAATAGGTACTTGGTAATAAGTTGTGCCTGAGAGTAACTAACCCGTGTACAGGGAAAAGCCAATCTACCTCGTTTATTGCTATTTTTTTGGTTTTTCAATTTTACAGTTGATTTGATTTTCACCATTGGGTGACTCACATGTATTTTGCTGTATTTGTTGATATTATTAAGATTCTATTTCTGTTTCAACCTAATTAGATGAGGGTATTCCATCTCATGCATCATATAAGCCCATGTTAGAAATCACATGTCATGCATTCTTGCCATGCCATTTAGGGTGCATTAGCAATTTCATGTTGTTGTGATAGGTTTTGTGCTAGATATGAATGCTATTGTGATAGATGCCTTGATATAATACCTGATGTTTAATAGGGTATTGTTTTGTGTAAGGTATTGCTTGAATGAATGCCAAAATTTGGTTCTTGAGGTGTTATGAGCCCTCATGGACCAGAATTTGGTGGATTATTGCACCGTTGTCCTTTTTTATAACATGTATAAGATGCCAAGATTTGATTCGCAGGGAGTATGGGCCCTCACAGATCAGAATTTGGCATTTTAATGTTTGTTTCAGTGTTTTTCTGGGCTCCAGAGTAGTTTCTGAGGCTTACTGTCTGGAAAAACCTAGAATACATGCCGTGTATTTATAAATACACACCATGTGTTCTTCTGTTCGGGAAGAAACTGTTTTTCTTAAGTACACACCGTGTAGTATATAACCACGTCACTGACCGTGTGGGCAGGGACATAGTGTTGGGAAAAACTTGGGAAAACATGTCATGTACCGAATGTACACGCTGCGTGTTCAGACCTTGCGTTAACTCGTGTGACTAACTACATGGATGGGTAAAACTTAGGTTATACACATTGTGTCAGCCTTGAACACTCCGTGTAGTGTAATCCCGGAATCCGGCTGTGTAACGAACAACACGGGTCAGTGAGATCCCTTAGTACACGCCGTGTCTGTCTGTAACACGCCGTGTAGAGTCAGCCATGTAACCGACTGTGTAACTAACAACACGGGTTGGTGATATTCATCTAGTACATTCCATGTCTGGAACTAACACGCAGTGTAGTATCATTCTAAGGAGAACCATGTGGTTTAGTCATGTAAGGGAACTTAGGCAAGGGAAGAGGATTCAAGTACACGCCGTGTAGTGGACATACACATCATGTATTCTTGTTTTGTTAAACTTTAAAGCTTTCTTTCTCCTGTTACCTTCTTATGCTTCTAGTTTTCATTCCTTGATAATCTTGATATAAGGTGTGCGCTTGACCTTGTAGAGTCATGCCATCGAGACGTCCTACGGTTGTACGCCAGTTATAGGGCAATGACCAGACACCGGATATGGCTGATCAAGGACTTCCAACAGATCCCCTAGTTGTGCCAGTCTTGGCACCAGCCGTTATTCAGGACATAGGTGTTGATGAACAGTTCAAAGAGGTATTTATGAGGATTATACATAACTTTCAGGGAGCACCGCCTCCTACCCCGTCTATGGCAGATTTGACGCGGGTCTTTCAGCAGCAACATCCTCCCACCTTTTCAGGGGATGGAGGACCCCAGGATACAGAGTCATGGATAGAAGCCATGTTGACGATCTTCAATCATTTAGAGATACCTCCAGATAGGAGGGTGAATCTCGCTATGTACATGCTACGAGATTAATCCAAGAGATGGTGGGATGTGATCTCACAGGCGGGACGCCAACAGGTTATGGCTTGGGACGAGTTCCAGCATACCTTATACAATTACTTCTATCCAGAGACCTTGAGGGCCGATCGAGCCCAAGAGTTCATGAGTCTGGATTAGGGTAATCTTTCTGTTATGGAGTATTCCTCTCGCTTCACTGAGCTGAAATGCTTCACACCTATTCCAGGAGGTGATGAGTTGTTCCTGGAAAGGAAGTTTGAGGATGGTCTAAGGCACGACATCCGATCACAGGTGAACATCTTCAGGTTGACTTCCATCACTTCTATAGTCAACCGAGCACTGATCACAGAGTGCAATCTGATGGATTCTGGAGCTGTGAGCTAGGGCGGTTCGATATCCAGAGTTAGTGTTCCACCAGTTGATAGTAGGAAGCACTGTAGGGAGACTACACGTGGAGATCCAAGTAGGAGAGATGAACCTTCAGGTAGCCAGGTGGTATGCTACCAGTGCGGGAAGGTCGGGCAGACAAGTCCACATTGCCTGAGAGACCCAGTGGAGTGCCGATCTTGCAGAAATATGGGTTATATTCAGCACTTCTATCAAATATTTTCACCAGCAGTTGGTGACAGGAGTTCTTCTATGACTCCTTGTTCGGGAGCAGTGCCATCGGTTTCTCATCAGTCTGGGAACTTGAGTTCTTCCAGCCATTCGGGCCGAGGTGGAGGTTGTGTCGTGGTATCCAGTCACTAGGACTTCAATAACAGCAGGGTGGATCATCTTAGAGTGGTCAGGCAGGGTCACAGGGCTGTGGTACGGGCCATAATTTTGCAGTAGATCAGACCCAGCAAGAGAAAGATCCTGAACCTTCCACAGTTCGAGGTACGATCTTAGTTGTCTTAGTTTTAGCTTCTGCTCTTTTCTATATAGGGGATTCTCATAGCTTTATATCTATTGCTGTTGTGGAGAGCCTTGGGCTCTGAATATTTTCTTCTATTGATATCTTGACTCTAGACACTCCGTTGGGGACTAGAATGGTTAGTGTGCGACAGTGAAAGGAGTGCCCTCTAGAGGTTGGTGGGTGTCACTTCTTATGGGACCTCTATGTCATAGAGATGACAAACTATGATTTCATTCTCGAAAATGGACTGGTTAGTTCCCTTCGAGGTAGTCGTTGATTGCTATTGCCGCAGAGTGAGCTTCACATCACCAGAAGTCAAATTGTTTCTTCATAAGGGAGAATGGGATGTCCAGGCAAGTAGAGTGGGACCCGAGCATCATGGGTTGGGAGGAGTTATAGCCCAGATCACTAGTCTATATCTGGATGACCAGGGGACTTCATATTTAGACTTTCCTCTAGTGGTGGATCGTTTCAGGGACATCTTTCCAGAGGAATTTTCAGGTTTTCCTCCAGAGTGAGAGGTGGACTTTTCTATTGATCTTGTTTTAGGAGTGGCACCAGTGTACATTCCTCCTTATAGGATAGCTACACTAGAGTTACATGAGCTCAAGAAGCAGTTGGAGGAGTTGCAGGCCAAGGGTTTCATCTGACCAAATACTTCTCTATGGGGTTCGCCTGTCCTATTTGCGAAGAAGGAAAACAGCACCCTCAGGCTTTGTGTGGATTATCAGAAGCTGAACCAGTTGATGGTCAAGAACCGATATCCATTACTGAGAATTGATGATCTCTTTGATCAGCTTCGAGGATCCTGGGTGTTCTCGAAGATTGACTTGAGGTCTGGTTACCATCAGTTGCATGTTATACCATCTGATATACCTCTTACAGCCTTCTGAAGTAGGTATGGTCTATATGAGTATATGGTTATGTCATTCGGTCTCACGAACACGCCTGTAGTTTTCATGGAACTGATGAACCGAGTGTTCCATCCATACTTGGATTCTTTCATGGTAGTCTTCATGGATGATATCTTGGTGTACTCTCACACTTGACACGACCATTCCACACATCTTGAGATCGTTTTGAGTATACTGAGAGAGCATCAGTTATATGCTAAGCTCTCAAAATGCCACTTTTGGATGGACCATATTCACTTCTTGGGTCATGTTATCTTAGAGATAGGAGTATCAGTAGACCCAGAGAAAGTGAAAGTAGTAGTTTCCTAGGAGTAGTCATAGAACATCTTTGAGGTACGAAGTTTTTTAGGGCTGGATGGATACTACATACATTTCATACATGACTTCTCACACTTGGAAGCACCATTGACAGGTTTGACTAAGAAAGGTGCAAAGTTCTTGTGGTTAGCTTCTTGTGAGTCAGCCTTTCAGGAGATGAAATAGATACTGAATTCAATACCGATACTAGTATTTCCAGAGCCGGGGAAGAGCTATACTATTTACTATGATGCTTTAGGTATCAGGCTAGGAGCAGTGCTTATGTAGGGAGAAGGATTCATTATGTATGGGTCTCGGTAGTTGAGGCCACATGAGAGAAATTACCCGACACATGATCTCGAGTTTTCTAAAGTTGTTCATGCCTTACGCTTTTGGAGACATTATCTTCTGGGGGAGAATTTTTTGGTTTTCACTGACCAAAAAAGTCTCAAGTATATATTCACTCAGCGTGACCTAAATTTGAGACAACGAAGGTGGGTTGAATACCTTCAGTCTTTTGACTTCGAGCTTGCCTACACGCCTGGGAAGGGAAATGCAGTAGCAGATGCGCTGAGCAGGAGGACTCAGATACAGGCAGTTCAGGAGGACAACAGTGAGTGGTAGCTTATGGCTATGTTCTCCGAGATGCATTTGGAGGTGCACAACAGATAGGGGCAGGCATTTTTATCTTCTATGGTTGTTATCTCTACTCTTCTTAATCGAGTGTGAATGAGGCAACTATCAGATTCTGAAAGCCTAGTCCTACGGGAAAGTGTGTTAGGAGAGGACCTTATTCCTGGATGGACTATAGGATAGGATAAGATCTTGCGTTTCTAGGGGTGCGTATGGGTTCCATCAGACATATGCAAGGAGATGATACAAGACTTTCATTCCTCAGTTGGGGTAGTGCATCCTGGCATCACCAAGATGTATCGTGATCTACACCATCAGTATTAGTGGCCAGGTATGAAGAGAGATGTTTCTGGTTTCTTCATAAGGTTTTCCACCTGTCAGCAGGTGAAGTCAGAGCATCATCTACTAGTAGGGCTTTTGCAGCAGTTACCCATTACCGAGTGGAAGTGGAATGATGTCACGATGGATTTCGTGATAGGTTTACCGAGGTCGCCTCGAGGAAATAATGTAGTATGGGTTGTCATTGACAGACTCACAAAGGTTTCTCACTTGCCGATCAAGGAGACCTTCATCATTGATGATCTGGGATGATTGTAAATCTATGAGATTTTACGTCTACATGGGATTCCACACTTCATTGTTTCAGACAGGGACACACTCTTTACTTCTTGGGTCTGGAAGGGGCTACAGAAGGCTTTGGGTACACAGGTGCTTTTGAGTACAACTTACCACCCCTAGACAGATGTCCAGTCCGAGTGTACGTTTTAGGTACTTGAGGACATGCTTCGAGCATGCATCCTAAATTTTGGAGGTTCTTGGGAGAAGCACATACCTCTTTTGGAGTTTGACTGCAATAATAGTTTTCAAGCAACAATTCAGATGGCACCTTATGAGTCTTTGTACGGTAGACCATGCTGATCACCCTTGTGCTGGTTAGAGGCAGGAGAGACAACTATGTTGGGACCTCGTCTTTTCGAGGAGACCACAGAGCAGATAGAGTTAATTCAGAAGAGAATGGATATTGCACAGTCTTGACAGAAGTCTTATGATAATCAGTGGAGACAACCTTTGGAGTTCGAGTTCGGGGATCAGATTTTCCTGTGTGTCACATCAAGGCTGGGACATAGAAGGATTAGGAGACAGGGTAAGCTTTCGTTGAGGTATGTCGAGCCGTTTGAGATGTTGGAGAGAGTTGGGCTGGTTGCCTATTGGTTGTAGTTACCTCAGAGGTACTGGGATATGCACAATGTTTTCCATGTTTCTCATCTTTTACATTACTTCTTAGACCCGTCTCATGTCTTCCAACCTGAGGAGGTCGAGTTGGAAGTGGATGCATCATTCGAGGAGCATCCTATCTGGATTTTCGATCAAAGTACAAAGGTTCTCCGTGGCCGGTCTATTCCTCTGGTACGAGTGCTATGGCATCATAGGTGAGTACAGGACGAGACTTGGGAGAGGGAGACTGATGTATGATCGCAGTGGTTGGATTTGTTCAGGTTTTCTTCTTCTACTCCGCATTTCTAGGGAAATTCAAGGAAAAATTTCTTTAAGGGGGGAAGTTTGTAAGAACTTGGATCTTCTTTTCAGGTATGTTTTCCTTCTTCTGGTCGTTTTTGAGAAAAAGAGGAATTTCTGGAAATTTTCAAAGTACACGCCATGTACTTTATGATTACACACCGTGTAATTGGTTACCGTGAGTAGCCGTGTGCTGGCCATGTAGCGGCCGTGCACATGGCCATGTGGGGGTGACCTGGAGCCCACCTAAAGTGGGGCTCGGTAACGGAAAGTATACGCTGTGTACTTATAAAGTACACTCCATGTACTTTTTTTTCATTAAATGTACCGGGGTCGTGTCTGACGGACAAAATGCTCTACTTCTAGGTCTGGTTCATCTGAGAGAACCCGTACAACCGCGAATCTTCTCTGAGCCCTCGAGCATTCATCTATTCTCTGAATCGATCGCTGTCAATTGCATTGGGATCGCCTCAGTAAGCTCTTTCTTTTTCTTGAGCTTTGTTTCCTAATTCCTCCTCTTTCTCAAGTTATCCTTGGTTGAACGTTTTAGGAGTTTTTTTTAGATCTACAGTGTTCTTGGTAAATTCAAGGCTTTAGGTTCACTTATATTGATCTCCCAACGCCAAGGTAGGTGGTTTGTGCCTTTCCGTTGAAATTCTTTGAGTTATATGTGCAAAATCGCCAATACCCATGAATAGGGTATTTCGTGTTTACCGTTTTAGCCCTAATAATTTCCTTCTATGCTTGTATTCCTGAATAGATGTTAATTGAATGTGAATAGGATTAATTTCTATGCTTTGGAAGTGTTTTCCCATGCATGTTTGCTCGTTTCGACTGTTTGGTCTAGTTTACTTGTTAGGCTGCTGTTTATTTTCCCATTCATAGTATTATAGTATGGTGTGACTATTGTTTTGACATGCTATTATACTATAGAATAGTTATCCAAGTAGTTCTTGAGGTTTACTTTGGTCGCTTTGCATTGCTATGCTCGTTTGACTTACACAGGACCGTGAGAACCTGGTGTAGTAGATCATAGAGAGAATGGACGTAAGGGCTTCTCGAGAGTGTCTTTTATTATCACGCTACGAGACCATAGGGGGGATTGATGTTGAGTTCTCTCTTAGAGGGTCTATAGTACGTTACAAGGCCACAAGAGGAATTGACGTTGAGTGTTTCCTCAAAGCGCCTGTAGTTACTGCTAAAAAACTATATGAGGAATTGATGGTGAGTGCTTCCTTAGAGAGTCTTTAACCACACTTGACTATAGGAGGAATTGACGGTGAGTGCTTCCTCAGAGAGTGTTTAACCACATTTGACTATAGGGGGAATTGACAATGAGTTCTTGCTCAGAGAGTCTTTTCTAAAGCTGAACCAGAGGGGTGAGACTATGTGTGATTCCCAGAGGGTTGCTTGTGTTTCTAGGTGGGACCAGAGGGGATAGGCTATGAGTACTTCCCAGAGGGTTACCTATTTGTGATTATCTGCTTACTTGATATGTGGTTATTTGGATGCTTGAAACTGTGAGAATTTTTTACCCTGAGTACTTCCTTGTTTACCACATTTATTTTCTTATTGCCTACCATATATATTCACTGACTGTTAGGCATAGATCTCGTGGTAGTTTCCTATTGGGATTTAGTCTCACACCCTGTTTGGTTCATGCTTTTGGGCCCAAATAGATTATATTATTGTAGGTATAGATAAGGGAAAGCGCCCTTATACTTCAGGTACTTGACTACTGTGGAGCTTGAGATCATGGGACCAAGCTGAGTCTTGCGATGCTGAGGAGTTATTTTCCTTATTTTTCTTTTTTACTTGGTTTAATACTATATTTTAGCATTGTGACTTTTTTGGATATTTTTCTAGACATATGTATCATGCATCGTTTATATATATGTGCTCCAGTTGTTTCTTCACCAGTCTTCCGCTGTTTACTGTTGTATATTTACTACTTCTGCTATTGTATATTTGTTTTACTTCCACTGTGTTACTCTGCCAATGAGGGCATAGTTTCCTCACTATCACACCCAAGGCCCTCGCTACTATTCGGCATCCTTTGGAATTCAGGGAAATGTGCTTGAGTCCATGTGACCAACCGGGTACGGGGAGCCTCTAGGTGGCTTCCGAAATCAGGACATTACATCCGGGATTGAGATGGAGTGGGACCTCTTGGTCTTAGATATGGAACTATTTGATATAATACTCATCATGGATTGTCTAGTAAACTTCTAGGTGCACAACGATTTCTATAGGTAGCGAGTGAGTTTCACGACACTTGATCGTAGCCGTCAGGTTTTTTGTGGAGAATGGGATCCTCAGTCGGGTCGCGCAGGACCACCACTCCAAGAGTTGAGAAGTCTTATCTTCTAGATATTGTCACTCGTGGTAGAGGATGATGGTATTTCCCCTGAAGGTGCACTACCTCATGTAGTGAATGAGTTTTTGGATGTATCCCCAGATGATTGTTTAGGTTTTCCCTCAGAGTAGGATGTGGAGTTCTCGATTGATTTGGAACCGTGAACACAACTGACATCTCTTCCCTCATATCGAATGGCCCCTACCGAGCTGAGGGAATTAAAGATACATCCGGAATACTTATAATCCAAAGGATTTATTTTCCCAAGTGTCTCTCCTTGGGCCACTCCTATGTTGTTTGCGAAAAAGGCTGACGGATCCCTCTGGTTGTGCATCGACTATTGGAAGCTGAATAAGGTAAAAATTAAGAACAAATACCCTTTTCCCAGAATAGATGATTTGTTTGATCAGTTGAATGGGGAAAGTTTTTTTCAAAGATAGACTTGCGTTCGGGATACCATCAACTCAGGGTGAATGAGGTAGATATACCGAAGACAACCTTTCGAAGCAGGTATGACCACTTTGAGTATTTGGTCATTCCCTTTGGATTGACCAATGCTCCAACGGTCTTTATGGAACTCATGAATACGGTGTTCCGTTGGTATCTTGATTACTTTGTTGTGGTGTTTGTAGATGATATTCTCATATACTATGGCTCCGAGGAGGAACACTAACATCACTTTAGGATCGTTTTGGGAACTTTGTAGGATCATCGCCTCTATGAAAAGTTGTTAAAGTGCACTTTATGGATCAGATAAGTGAGATTAATGGGGCATGTGATCTTAGAGTAGGGGGTTTCAGTGGACCCTGAGAATATCAGTGTGGTCATTTCATGGGAGTAATCGAAGAATGTGTTTGAGATCAAGAGCTTACTTGGCTTGACTGGTTATTACAGGCAGTTTTTTTGGGATTTATCTTGTCTTGTTTCACTGATGACTGTGCTCACCTGGAAAGGGGTGAAGTTTGTACGGGCCCCAAAATGTCAGGAATTATTCGAGGAGATGAAGAGGTGGTTGACTACCGCCCCCATTCTGATTTTTATAGAGGCCGAAAAGGGGTATGTGGTCTATTGTGATGCTTCAAGTATGGGTCTTGGGTGCGTGATTATGCAGGATGATCACGTGGTGGCATATGACTCTCGCCAACTCTGACCACATGAAAATAATTACCCAACCCATGACTTGGATTTGGCAGTAGTGATGCATGCTTTGAATACCTGGAGTCACTACCTCTTTGGGGAGAAGTTTGTGGTCTACTCTGATCACAAAAGCTTAGCCTATATCTTCTCATAGAGGGACCTCAATTTGAGGCAACATCATTGGATTGAGTACTTGAAGGGGTTTGAATTTGACATTGTCTATACCCCAGGAAAGGTTAATGTGGTGGCCGACACCTTGAGAAGAATAGTTCCAGTGTAGGCTTTGAGGAAGTCCAGTGATGAGTGTACATTGATGGGACTCTTTGCTGAGATGCATGTGGAGACGAAAGAGAAAAATGGGGGTGCGTTCTTGGTGAGTGTTCAGTTGACTCCTTATATTTTGGAGTTGATTCAACAGGAACAAACTAGTGATGAGATTTGTCAACAGTCAAGGTTGTTTCTTCATGGTGGGGAGACATCCTCTGATTGGTCGTCATCTCTTGAGGGCATCTTGTGCTTCAAGGGTTGTTAAGTAGTGTCATTATCTCTATGGAAGGTGGTGATGTAGGATAGCCAACAGTCTCAGTGGGATGTCCATCCAGGTGCCACCAAGATGTATTATGATGTGAAATGATATTTCTGGTGGACAGTTATGTGACTGGACATAGAGGACTTTGTGTCAAGATGATACACATGCAAGTAGGTAAAAACAGAGCATCAGAGGCCCTCCGGTTTACTCCAGCCATTACCCGTTCCTACCTGGAAGTGGGATGAGGTCACCATGGACTTAATTATTGGATTGAATCATAAAACTAGGGGTAATAATTCCATTTGGGTGGTGATTTATTGTCTGACCAAATCACCCCACTTCATTCTGATCAAAGATACAACTAAAGTGGATGATTTGGTCCGTTTGTATCTTCGGGAGGTGGTGAGACTCCATGGTGTGCCATCATAAGTTGTATCAGATAGAGACCCCTGATTCAATTATCAGTTTTTGGAAGGCCTTCAGAAGGCCTTGGGGTCTCAAATTAAGATGAGAATGACATACCACCCTTAGACAGATGGTCAAACAGAGCAGGCGAATCAAATTTTGGAGGACATGCTCCGTGCATGTGTCCTGGACTTTGAAGGTTCTTGGGATAGAAATTTGGGATTGGTTGAGTTTTATTATAATAAAAGTTACCAATCCTCGATTCTAATGGCCCCTTTTGAGGCACTCTATGGTCGTCCATGTCGGTCCCCCCTATGTTGGGCTGAGGTAGGTGAGACTTCACTATTGGGGCTGAGCCTTGTACAAGAGACTTCTGAGAAGGGAAAATTGATCAGGAAGTGCTTATTGATAGCTCAGAGTCATCATAAATCTTATGCTGACTGAAGGCATCAAGACCTATAGTTTTTTTGGGTGATAGGGTATTCTTGAAAGTGGCCCCTCGTTTGGGCCATCGTCGATTGGGGAAGTAAGAGAAGTTTATGTTGCGATTTGTCAGCCCTTTTGAGATCACCGAGCATATTGGAAATGTGGCTTATAGGTTGGAATTACCTTCTTAGTTTACATCCATACATGAAATCTTCCATGTCTCTCAGTTTAATAAATATAACCTGGATCCGTCCCATGTGCTGAGTTGGGAAGAACTGGAGATAGAGTCTGACTTGGCAGTTTTTGAGCGGCCAATGCAAATAGCGGACTCCCAAGAGAAGGTGCTTATAGGGAAGCATATTCCACTAGTACGAGTTCTTTGGAAGCATGGTAGTGATACACATGAGACCTGGGATCATAAGTCATGGGTTGAGGCTGAGTACCCATTCTTGTTTTCTGATCAAGCCTCTAGTCAACTTTCCGGGACGGAAAGATTTCATGGTGGGGAGAATTGTCACACCCAAGTTCTTCATTAAAGGTATTTATATTTCTTATATTTTTTATCCTAGAACCCCCCCTAATCCCCCCCTAATACCTCAAGAATTTGGGTGGATTTTGAAGATGTTTTGAGGGGATAAAGGAGGGTGCACGGTTTTCCAAACCGTGCGCCCATGTCCAGCTCATTAAAAATGAGCTAAATAACATTTTTTCCCTCCCAGGATTTATCCTAACTCAAAACTTTCTTCCCCCATTCTACAATTACATCCATGGTATCCTTCCAATCACCTCAAACCTTCCTTTTAACTTCATTTTGAAGGGGGATTTGGTGTATGAACTTCAAAAAATCTCAAGTAAGTGTCTCTCCCTCTTAGTTCCACCCCTTTCCATGAAGTTTCTTCCAATTTATTTGAATTAAAAAATGAAAAGGGGGTAGGTTTTTGAACCTAGGGTTTAACTTTGTGTTTTCTTGGTCCCATATCTTGATTTTAGGCTTGATCTACCTTCCTTGAGGTGCGACGGTGGTGCGACTTCATTTTTACACAAAGGATTCAAAGATTTAACAATTTTGGTAGGTGATTCCATTGTGTATGAAATCCTTGTGACTTATATTGATATGTTTATAGTATTTTAATGTTTATCTCATTTGATTATTTCTACAAAAATTGGTTTTATTGGTGTTTGTAATGCAAGTGAATTTTAAGTACCATTTTCATGTGAAATTGGGGGGGGGGGGTTTCATAGAAATCTATTGTTGGTTCATTTGAAGATAACCTATAAATACTTAGTTGAATTTATTGAAGTGTATTGGGGATGAAAATATTTTTTTCAATGTTTATCTCCTTTGGTTGTTTTTGAGAAAACTTGTTTTAATGGTGTTTGTGAAACACATGAATTTTTAAGTGCCATGTTTATGTGAAAATGGAGATTTTATAAAGATGTCACTTCATGGTTCATATGGGGCTGCCAAAAAACTGATTTGTTGGTTTCATTGAAAGTTAAAGGGCTGAAATTTATGTTTTTGTGACTTGTAAGTAAGCACATAATGTGAAAAGTGGATATTTCAAAGAGTTTTGGGTGCAAAACAATGCGAGATTTTGAGAAGTTGTTTTATTGAAAATCAAAATGTTTTGTTGTGTGTTTTAAGTGGTATAAAGTGTGTATAGATAATTTATTGTTTGTATGTGACCATTAGTGGTGTTTTATATGCAAAGGGATGTGTGTTTCATGCTGAAATTGTTTGAGCACAAAGGGGGAAGCCTGGGTACCTAGGTGGGCGGATATGCACTAGTACGACTAGTGATCCAGATGGGTTTTGTCCCTATTTCACCGAGAAAATGGATAAATACAACTCCAAATAAACTTTATGGATGATTTTTTGGGACCAATAGGTTATGGTTATGTTCCCTACTAGTGTCTTATTCACATGAAAGGTTTTGTGACATGGTTACTTTACACTGAGGTATGAGGTACATAGGTCCTGAGACTATGGTGTTCTCGGTTTTGGTGATCATTTCATTTGTGGTATTTATCCTTGTTTTAGGGTGTGTTTGGATGTAATTTAAAGTATATAACATATATTATTTAAATTTTTTAACATTATGAAAGTTTTAGTTTGAAAACTTCTTTCAATTGAAAGTTGCATTTCTTGGAATTTATCGCCGTTTTTCTTTACATATTACAACTGCTTGCATTTTCACCTTGTATTTCATACTATTTGGAATATTTGGGTGGTAACCTATTGGTATTAGGATAAAACCCTACTTAAAAACCTTGGGTGTAAGTATAATTGGTTATGTTTGACTCAGGTAAAGGAAAAGCCTCAGGTGAAGCCAGTTCGGGTTGTTAGACCCCTCCTACGGTGCAGTGTTGTGGAGACGGCTCGGGGGTAACGACCCCTTGTCACGTGGAGTATTTGTGGACGATTTTATGCTGTTTTTGTTTATGTTTGGACCTCTTGTAACTTATTTAAAACCATGTATTAAGTTCTGTATTTTTCCTAAGTCTTGTTTGGCATTGAAATTTCAGATTCTTATTATTGATTGTTTTTAAGGTTTTATGCTTTCATACTCGGGTAAATCATTCCCAAACCTAATTTATTGATACCTGGGAACTTGTGACAGCCCATGGGGATAGGGAAATCCCTTCAGGACTTTTCATGGTCTTGATTTTGTTCCGATATTAGTGGCGACCAGATCCAGTTCGTGATAGAGATTCTATAATGGCATCTTTGGACACCAAATTCACATACGGTGGGCTAGGTACTCAAAGTCAAATATATTGGGATAAAGGTGGAAATAAATGTGCTAATTTTCCAAGAAGTATTTATTAGACTTTATCCTTTTAAATTTAAGGGTAAAAGGTAGGAATATACTTTACAACTTTAGGGTATTAGACCCTTGACCATTGTATCACCCCTTGTCTATAAATAGCCACCCCATGGCATTGTATTTGGCATTCAAGATTATAATAGAGATATTATACTTTGTTTCTATCCATTCTATGAGGATTATTCTGATTATCCCCTTGATCTTGTGCATCCTTTCCTTGTTAGTCTACATATTAGGTTGGTGATCCAAGATCACAAAGACCCCAATCCCATGCATCAACCCAAGTGTGTTGTTGTATGGATCAATCATCAAATCCTTCCCTCAAGTGTGTTTTATATGTAGTAGGTTATGCTAATTATATAGTTTTTGGTTAATTCAATCCACTATCCTTACCCATCATTCAACACATAGCCCTGAAATACATCCTTCATCTGCCACCCCATGCCATGAAGTTCAGGTCATCCCAAACATCTCACATCAACAACCCACTTCCCCTACATCATCATACTCCATCCCATGGTTTTTAAAAATATTTAATTTTTTTTTAATTTTTGAAGGGGAGGAAATTTTGGACTCCTGTTTTGAAAATATGGTTGGAGTGGAGTTCCCTTTATTATATCAAACACTTTATCATTATTCAAAATGATAAGGTAAATGAATAATCCTATAGAGGATGGTTCACAACAATGTCAATATGAATGAATAATGTAGAACTTTGATGGTGCACTTTTCATATTGTGTTGGTGCTTAGAGGTGACTTTATTTTTCCCAATAGATCGGTGGGTCGTATTAGTTTGGTCCCAATTCACCAAATGGGTATGATTTAGACCATCAATCAGATTAGTCATGATCTAAAAAACATGCCCATATGTTAGTAGATACAATCTAGGACACTCATTCGATCAGGTGCGATCAAACCAATAAAATTAATTCATATTAAAAGGTTACTTTGAGAAAACAATTATAAGGATTATGATGACTAATATTAATGGATGATTATATACCTATAAAATGGAGTCCTAATTGGATAGAAAAATAAATTCCAATCATTCAAAATAACTATAATCCTCCCTATATATTGAGATTCCTCTAAAATAATTCTACAAGAATCAATAAGTTTTTTATTAGTGTGAAACAAAAAAAATCTTTCTTTACTCTCTTGTTTCAAAAGATTATTCAAAGGTTACCCTCCACTTAGTACTATTTTATAGTAGTGATTCACCATTATATCCTAAATATGAATCACTAATAACCCATTATACCACCAATTTGGTAGGGGGAATCTACTCTTAAGGAGAGTGGCATCGTAACGTGTCTCTGTGAGCTCCATCCAAACCATACAATAAGTTTATATACATTACCCACCTATATTCCCAACAGTATCATGGATCTTTGTACCCTAATAGCCCATTTCACTTGTCAGTATAACCCTTATAACATGTCTAATATATGATGGTTCACTAGAGTATAAATGGGGATCTCAAGTGTAATGGTCAGTAGAAGAAGGGGAAAGAGTTGTGCATGTCATAGTCGGTTCAAAGAAATGGTGAATGTTTATCGAGCATTGTGATCATCCAGAGCTTAACAATGGTAGGGAGGTGATGATGGGAGGATGGATTTTTATTTTCAAAATTTTTACAATGATATCCTCATCTATAAAATATATTTTTCTTTTCATCACTCACATCCCACTATTTTTTAGGTGAACTTGTATTCCCTTGTTTAAAGGAAAAGAATGATTCATTATATCTACTATGTAAAAAACCTAGAATATTAATCATTTTCATCTCCCAACTCTTTTTAGAAGTGTCAAGAAATGACTCTTTTCTCAGAATTTTTTAAAAATATAACCATTTTTCTATTCCAAATAAACACCAAGGAAAGCATCATTTGTCGACATTTTTTCTTATAACATTGAGAAAAGTCCCCTTTATTTAATCCTAACACACCCTTTCTCATTCCTAAACCCATGAAGGTGCTCCAAACTACTGAAAACTTCATGATGTTTGATTTAATTCTTCAAATCAATATTAATTTCGTTGTACACTGGTAAAAAAACTATTTTTAATATTACATTTTTTACACACTATCCATATTTGTGAATAAAAAACACTGACTACTTTATCAGTGCTTTCTAAAAGAGTTGAAAATGAACCTTTATTAGTGATTTTTTAGCACTAATAAATCATACCCTTTCTCAATGTTTTTACTTAAAGTGTTGAGAAAGGGATCCCCGTGTTATAACCCTAGTCAACCTCTTCCTTCCTTTCTATCTTCTTTGCATGCACCTCTAGCTAGTCACTACTGCTGAATTATCATCATCGGTATATTTGATACCTCAATTTAGTTTTAAATACCATGTATTTGAATATCATAAATTTTATAATCTAGTTCTATTAATTTTTCATGTTTTATCTATTTTTCGGTAATTTTCATGTGTGTTTTTTGAAATATCAGATCGTACATATGCACAAACACACACACACATGTGTGTGTGTGTGTATTTAGATATATGAACACACAAATGTTAGATTCAATCATGTGAAAACCATTTTATGTCTAAGAAATTAGAACTTTTATAGGAAGTGATTCAAAAAGTCTGATTTTTGAATCCCATATGGTGATGGTAGAGAAGTAGTGACCAACATTCAGATATCCATAAGAAAAATGACTAGAAGAAAGTAGCATGAAGCTAGAAATCAAAAGACACCTTAATGAGTCTTAGGATAAAGTGTAGAGATGTTAAGTAATTGCATAAGGTTCAACTCTGAGAATACATAAAGGTCACTTTCTGAAGTTATGTAAGGGTTCTCAGTATGAATAAGGGATATGTAAGAGTCTTAAAAATAATACATAAGAGTAAACTCATAGAGTTTCCAAAAGCATGCATTGTTCACTAGAAGAGGAAATTAGGGCGGTGGATGTCTTTGACCAAGTAGAGGGATGCTCATGAAAATAAGATTTGAGTAGACATACTCTTCATGAATATCATAAAGTGATGATTATTGGGGGGTGAAGTCTATTTTAATTCACTAGAATTTCATCCATCAGAATTACATTCATCATAAGTTCATGCACTGGATGAAGAGTTGAACATGAGGTCCAAAAAACTATAATAGAACTTCTCTAACAACACTAGGTTTATCAGAAGTTCATATTTATCAACGGTTCTACAGTGAAGCACTTGAAGGACCAAAAATCCAGAATGAATAAATGGTCACTTAGTTGGAAATCAATCTCAGATGGATATTCTTTATGATCCATAATTTCCAGGGAGAAGGTATTACAGGTTGACCAGTTGGAACTTAGTATATAAGTGAGTGAGACCTTTAGTGAAAAGTGTGGTTCAACTGATCATTTATTAGGGATATGAGAAGTTAGAAAAGATTACTTGTCTTTGTAATCTGTTTGTAATCACCTATAATATTTTTATTATAATTAAATCAAGTAGTAATGTGTTTCCTCCATTCATGTAGGATATAGTCTGAAGCACGTTAAACTTTGTGTTCTTTCATGTTTTTTGTATTTCCATTTCATGTTTTACTTTTGAATGTATTTTCTAGTACTTTTTTGTTTTTTTATATTGGGGTGTGTATGAGGATGAATTTATGAAATGGGTTGGGTGCAATGACTTCCTACTCCCAGTACAATTAGTCATGGGGAAGAAAAATTCCAAAGATTAGTTTTCCATTACATAGAGTCTCCTTTGTACAATAATTTAGTGAATTAATGTGTAAGAACCTAGTGGTATTATCGAAATCAAAAATCAGTTTTTTATAGGTTCATCCAAAACAAGTGACATAATATCATGGTTCAAATTTGAAAGTTCAACATAATGATAATATCCCAGGAATGAAATCAGATGAAGGGAATATTCAAACTGATAAATTCGATAGATCAGATTTTAGCTTTTGAAGAATGTAGATTGAATATTATTTGATTCAAAAGGACTTAGAATTTCCATTGTCTAGAGTGAAGTTAGTGTTTATAGAGAAAGATGAATGGGAACGCCTGGATAGAAAATATTTGGCATTGGTAAGGATGTATTTGGCATGAAATGTTGCTTTCAACATCCCAAAGAGGAAAACTAAAATGAATGTTATGGAGGTGTTGGATGATATGTATGAAAAACCAATGACCCTTAACAAGGTTTTTATATTCTGAAAGTTATTTGACTTAAGATTATCATAAAAAAGACTAAAAACAGATCATGTGGACGACTCAACATGATTTGTGAGTAGTTCCAATTGGTAAAAGTAACTTTTTGATGATTTATGGGTGTTGTTACTGCTATCATCACTTCTAGAGAGTTGGGATGAAATGGTTACTATGGCTAACAACTCTAGTAGAAACACATGGTATTTCAGGATATGAAAAATTTATTACTCAATGAAGAACTCTGGAGAAGGGAATTCCAAGAACTATCCAGCAATGATCTCAATATCTATGTATGAGGATGATCACCCCATTAGTAGCAAGTTTATCAGAATAAGAAATCATAAGAAAAATAATGGGAGAAGAGCTGAGAAAAATTAGTTGGTCCTAGTTTAATCTATTGGAAGTGTGGGAAGAAAGGAAAAATCAATAAGGATTTCAAAAGTTATAATGAGGACATCAGAAAGGCATAGAACTCTAGTAGTTCAAATTCTGTTGGTTTACCAGAAGAAAGTAGCAATTACTTGCTGAGTGTGAACACTTTGGTGGAATCTTGAGTGGTTGACCCTGGAGCATCTTTCCATTCAACTTGTGATCAAAGTTGTATAATCAACCATGTATCAGGGAAGTTTAGGAAAGCCCATCTAGTAGACGGTGAATCCATGAAGGTTGTTGGAAAAGGAGAGGTCAACACATTACTAGAATTTGGATCTATACTAATGGATTGAAAAAACCATTGGTATAGGATGGTTCTGGGTGGACTATTCCAATGGGTTTGATAAACCGTTGGTATAACCTAACATATAAAAATCATTTTAAAAAATATTTGGTATAGGATCATGGCTATACCAGCCCCATAAGCCCCTTTCCCTTATGTGAAATCACTCCTCCATGATCATATTATCCCCATTCATGATTCTCTTTGGTTCCCACTTCAATTATGCTTGGATTCATCACTTTTGAAACAATTTTTAGGTTCAATCATCATGATATGTTGGTTTTTTTCACCTTTATTCTTTTTTTTATCCTCTTATTTATGTATTTTCATGACCTATATTGCAAATGAACTAACCCAATTATATAATTTACACGTTTCCATATGATTTTGTAAATTAATGTGTGAAGAAGCTCCATACTAGAGATTGGGAAACCAATCCATGTCACCTTCTCTCAAAAAAAAAGCTCCATACTAGAGAAATTGGTTTTTGTGTGTTGGATGAGTTCCTCAGTTTTTTTGAAGAAGGTCACTAATCTATTCTCATTTCCAATGAGCTTTTCTTGAATGATTTCAAGGTGCTCTAAATTTTTTTATGTGCCATGGTATCTCTTAGTTGATGTTGGGTGTTCTTTTACACCCCAAAATAAATACTTATATGTTATGTATGCTCTATCCAATAAGGTTTTGGATTTATATGAAAATGATAATTATTAAAAAAACAATAATGGAATTTGTACGGTATAAATATTTATTTTATTAATATATCGATTAAGTTTTAAATTGGTTCAAATAAAATTTCAATTAATATTTTAATTTTTATAGATTTATTTTAAGTTGAATTTTCATTTATTTACTATCTATATGGGATTTAAAGGCCCATTTGGAAAATACGTAATTTCTTACATTACATGACATAATTGAAACCCCATTAAGTAAAGGTTTCTATAAAAATGATATTAAATTCTCATTATTAGATAATAAATTTGTGTTTTTTATAAGTGTATAGAAGTTTTTTGTGTTGTATTATGTATAGTCATTACTCATAGATACAAAGGGTTTCAATATTATGGTTATATATATGGTATCATGTTATCTCATGGGATATAATTATGAAATTAGGGATATAGGTGATAAATACAAAGTTTTAATTATTTCTAAAGGGCCTTTCCCTTCTCAAATTGTAGTTTTCATAATAAACTAAGTTTTTTTGTTATAATTATGTATTCATTTATGTTAAATTTCATTTTTATATACATAAATAGTGAGTGATTTAAATTGGAATTAACTTCAATATTATTTCAATGATTTTAGAAGTAATGAAAATAAAGATAACATGTCTCATTTCTTGAAATATTTTTTGGATTTGGTAATTAAATTTGGTTTGTAAACTAAATCATGGTTGGTTTCCCTATGTATTAAAAATAAATGTTTTTTAGAATTGTGATATTATATTATACATCGAGATTGAATAATTCAAGATTGATATTGGAATTATTAAATGATTATGAGTATTACTTATATTCCAATTAGTTTTATTCTTAAGGTTTTAATAAAGATGTTATGTTATAGTGTTTGTTTTCACTATATAAGATGATTTTTAAGGTTGAGATGTGTTTGAGTGGTCTATATTTTGTAACTTCTTAATCATTTATCTTGATTATCTAGGTTTTTATAGAATTATGACATATAGATTCCTATCCACTTTTATGAATTTTGTAGTTATAGTCTACTATGTTCAAATTAATATAATTTTTTTTATAACAGAATGGATAAACATTGGCTGTATGATAATTATAGGATCTCAACTAAGTTTCAAAAGAATTTGGAGTATTTTTTAGTTTTTTCATTTAGTAATGCTTCAGATAGTGGTCTTATACACTAACCTTGTTACAATTGTGTTGGAAGACCTCAGTTAAGTCATGAGGAAGTTAGATACCATGTAGAAAAAGTAGGTTTTCAAACAAATTATTATTTATTGTATCATAATAGAGAGAAAAGAAAATATCATATTTTTCATGATCGAAATGAAAAGAGTGGAATGAAGAATTTGGTATTTGACTGGTTTCCATTTATTCATTGTCACAAGAAAGAATAATACCAATGCAAGAAGATAATATTATGAGTACACATTATGCAACTAATGAAAATGATAATGTTGAAAGGGTGAAAAAATGATGGATGATTCTAGAACTCCTATATATTGGCAATGTGGAAAAATTACCAAGCTATAATTTTTAATGCAAATGTATCATAGAAAATCATGTATGGAATTTATAATATTGCCATCAATTATATTTTTACATTTTTGAAGGAAATACTTCCTGATGATGTAAATATTCCCTCAAATAACTATATGAAATGTAATTTAATTGACTGAATTAGATTTTCTAAAAATAAAATTCACGCTTTCCTAAAAGATAATAACTTACTCTGGGAGGAAACTAAAAGACTAAATAATTGAAAAGAATGTGGTGCATCTCTATAGAAGCTAAATACACATAGAACACCATATTTTATTAAAAAAAAGTAATATGGAACTTTACCTTGATTCCTAGGCTCTAAAATATTTTCATTTATGATGAAATCTCAAAAAACATTTGATGGAATGATGTTGAGAGAATTAAGGATAACGATGAGTTAGTTCTTCCTACAAATGGATTTGTATGGAATACATTTGATGCATAATATACTGATTTTGTAGCCTAGGTGTGCAATGTCAGGTTGGGTCTATCATGTGATATTTTTAATCCTTTTAGTCTAATGATTACTTCGCACAACATGTGGATAGTTTTCATTCACATTTATAACCTTCCTCCAAGTATGTGCATGAAAAAACCATTCACTTTCTCAAGAATACTCATATCTGAACCTTCTGATCCTAGTAATGGCATAAATATGTACATAAAACCTTTAATAAAAGAGTTGAAAAAACTTTGGAATATGGTTGTGTGCACATACAATGCTTCTTCAAAAGTCATATTTTAGATGCATGTTGTGCTTATGTGGATGATAAATGATTTTCATGCTTATGCAATGATCACTGCGGGAAAAATGGGTATTTGCGACGGGGATAAATCCCGTCGCAAATAGTCCCGTTAGAAACTTATTTGCGACGGGGAAAGCTAACCCGTCGCAAAAGGACTGGCGCATTTGCGCGCCAAATCGCGGGAAAGTTATTTGCGACGGGCGGTAACCGCCCGTCGCAAATAACCGGCGGCGGTAAAAGATATTTGCGACGAGAATATACCCCCGTCGCAAATAGTATGTCGGCAGGTTATTATTTGCGACGGGACCCGTCGCAAATAACTATTTAACCGTTGACTATAATAAATGCGGGCTAAGGTATTTGCGACGGGTAGCGTCGCAAATAACACTATTTGCGACGGGTATCCCGTCGCAAATAATCTAACCTATAAATACCCCCCATCCGTTTTTTTTCATTCATTCTCAAACTCTATCTTCTACTTCTCTCAAAACTATATTTTTAGAGTTCAGCGTTTCTTAAGTTTAATTTTTTTTTTTCCGGAGTTGATATTGAAGTTTTCAACAACGATCAGAGATCAACCTCAGATAAATTTTAAAGGTATTTATGTTCATTGTAATTTAATATTTATTTTAAATTTTTTATTAGTTTCAATTATTCTTAATTAGTTGTAATTTAATTATGTTTACATTGTTTGTTACTTAATAAATTTAAATTATTAGTATTCATTGTTCATAGTTAATGGTAATTAGAAATAATTAGTAATAATTATCAATAATTAAGAAAAAATACTAATAATTAGTAATAAATACCAATAATTAGGAATAATTAGGAATAATTAGTAATAATTACCAATAATTACCAATAATTAGTAATAATTAGTAATAATTAGTAATAATTAGTAATAATTAGTAATAATTAGTAATAATTAGTAATAATTAGTAATAATTAGCAATAATTTGTAATAATTACCAATAATTAGTAATAATTTCCAATAATTAGTAATAATTACCAATATTTAGTACTAAATAGTAATAATTACCAATAATTACCAACAATTAGGAATAATTAATAATAATTACCAATAATTAGCAATAATTAGTAATAATTACCAATAATTAATAATAATTACAAATAATTACCAATAATTAGTAATAATTACCAATAATTATCCATAATTAGTAATAATTACCAATAATTATCCATAATTAGTAATAATTACCAATAATTACCAAGAATTATCAATACTTAGTAATAATTTACTAATTACCAATAATTATCCATAATTAGTAATAATTACCGATAATTACCAATAATTAGTCATAATTTACTAATTACCAATAATTATCCATAATTAGTAATAATTACCAATAATTAGTAATAATTACCAATAATTAGTAATAATTAGTAATAATTAGTAATAATTAGTAATAATTACCAATAATTAGTAATAATTACCAATAATTAGTAATAATTAGTAATAATTAGTAATAATTACCAATAATTAGTAATAATTACCAATAATTACCAATAATTAGTAATAATTACCAATAATTAC
Organism: Viscum album; assembly: GCA_963277665.1. Lineage (NCBI taxonomy): Eukaryota > Viridiplantae > Streptophyta > Magnoliopsida > Santalales > Viscaceae > Viscum > Viscum album. Next base: position 1,426,572,447 of record OY728151.1, read on the forward strand.
CAATAATTGGTAATAATTAGTAATAATTAGTAATAATTAGTAATAATTACCAATAATTAGTAATAATTACCAATAATTAGTAATAATTACCAATAATCAGTAATAATTACCAATAATCAGTAATAATTACCAATAATTAGTAATAATTACTAATAATTACCAATAATTAGTAATAATTACCAATAATTAGTAATAATTACCAATAATTAGTAATAATTACCAATAATTAGTAATAATTACCAATAATTAGTAATAATTACCAATAATTAGTAATAATTACCAATAATTAGTAATAATTACCAATAATTAGTAATAATTAGTAATAATTAGTAATAATTAGTAATAATTACCAATAATTAGTAATAATTACCAATAATTAGCAATAATTAGTAATAATTAGCAATAATTAGCAACAATTACCAATAATTAGTAATATTTACCAATAATTAGTAATAATTACCAATAATTAGTAATAATTACCAATAATTAGGAATAATTACCAATAATTAGGAATAATTACCAATAATTAGTAATAATTACCAATAATTACCAATAATTACCAATAATTAGTAATAATTACCAATAATTAGTAATAATTACCAATAATTAGTAATAATTACCAATAATTAGTAATAATTAGCAATAATTAGTAATAATTACCAATAATTACCAATAATTACCAATAATTACCAATAATTACCAATAATTAGGAATAATTAGTAATAATTAGTAATAATTACCAATAATTAGTAATAATTACCAATAATTAGTAATAATTACTAATAATTAGTAATAATTAGTAATAATTAGTAATAATTACCAATAATTAGTAATAATTACCAATAATTACCAATAATTAGTAATAATTAGTAATAATTAGTAATAATTAGTAATAATTACCAATAATTAGTAATAATTACCAATAATTAGTAATAATTACCAATAATTAGTAATAATTACCAATAATTAGTAATAATTACCAATAATTAGTAATAATTACCAATAATTAGTAATAATTAGTAATAATTAGTAATAATTAGTAATAATTACCAATAATTAGTAATAATTACCAATAATTAGTAATAATTACCAATAATTAGTAATATTTAGAAATAATTAGTAATAATTAGCAATAATTAGTAATAATTAGCAATAATTAGTAATAATTTGCAATAATTAGCAATAATTAGCAATAATTAGCAATAATTAGTAATAATTACCAATAATTAGCAATAATTAGCAATAATTACCAATAATTACCAATAATTACCAATAATTACCAATAATTACCAATAATTACCAATAATTAGTAATAATTACCAATAATTACCAATAATTAGTAATAATTACCAATAATTAGTAATAATTACCAATAATTAGTAATAATTAGTAATAATTAGTAATAATTAGTAATAGTTAGTAATAATTAGTAATAATTACCAATAATTACCAATATTTTCCAGTATTTACCAATATTTTCCAATAGTTTCCAATATTTACCAATATTTACCAATATTTATCAATATTTACCAATATTTACCAATATTTACCAATATTTACCAATATTTACCAATATTTACCACTATTTACCAATATTTACCAATATTTACCAATATTTACCAATAATTACCAATATTTACCAATAATTAGGAATAATTACCAATAATTAGGAATAATTACCAATAATTTGGAATAATTACCAATAATTTGGAATAATTACCAATAATTAGGAATAATAACATTATTACATTATTTGTATATTTTATTATTAATATTAAAATATTATAATTTTCTATATTATATACAATTCTCTTTTCATCTGTATGTTTTCTATCTCCACATGTAATATTTGCATTCTTTTTCAAAATTATCAACCTACTCGCCAATGGAGAGGTGAAAGTGAATGCAAATATTACATGTGGAGACAGAATGTTAAACACACAGATGAAAAGATAATTGTATATAATATAGAAAATTATATTATTTTAATATTAATAATAAAATATACTAATAATGTAATAATGTTATTATTATATAATTAATATTTATGAAAAAATTATATGAGTATTATTAAAAAAATAAAAAATCAATATAATATTAAAATTATCAATATTTGTAATAGGTTTTGATTTATTCTCAACATATTCAATCCTTGTACGAAGAGCAGATGAGTCGGTGGCAACAGTAGTAGCAGGAGCAGATGGAGTACATGCGCCGACTCACTCATGTTTTAGGGATGGAGTTTCCTCCACCAGCATCTGCAGATCCCCCCTCCCCCCTCCTTCAGATTAGAGTTTGTTTTTATGTTATAAAGTTTGTTAAATCAAAATATGATTTTTTTTCTATTCGTAGTTTCTGTCTCATTATAAAATATTAATAATATTATATTTTTAAATAAAAATATTAATATGAATAATAATATTATTTATATTTTATAATATTAAATTATATATATATATTAAAATTTTATAATATTATAATTTAATTATATTTTTTTGTAATATTTGAATTATTTTAATATTTGAATGTAAAATAATTTTATTATTTTTATATTAATTAAAATAACTTATTAATATTTTTTTTATTTATGAATTATAATTCTAATATTATTATATTAATTAAATCATTTATTAATATTCTATTATTTTTTATTTTTGAATTATAATTCTATTATTATTATATTAATTAAAATAATTTATTAATAATTTGTTATTTTTATTTGTGAATTATAATTCTATTATTATATTAATTAAAATGATTTATTAATATTTTATTATTTTTTATTTTTGAATTATAATTGTATTATTATTATATTAATTAAAATAATTTATTAATAATTTATTTATTTTTATTTTTTTTATAGTATTTGCGACGGGATACTATGCAAGTCGCAAATAGTATTATTATTATATTCATTAAAATAATTTATTAATAGTTTTTATTTTTTTTTAAAAATAGTAATTGCGACGGTCCCGTCGCAACACATATTTGTGACGGGGCCTGTCGCAATTACTATTTTAAAAGTTTTTTACAAATATACGGAGTAATATTTGCGACGGGAAAGATCCCCGTCGCAAAAAATGTCTTTAGCGACGGGCCCGTCGTAAATAATTGTTGTTGCGACGCCGTTTTTCGCAACGGGCTATTTACGACGGGCCCCCGTCGTAAAAGGCCATTTGCGACGGGATCCCGTCGCAAATGACCCGTCGCAAATACCTGTTTTTCTAGTAGTGGATGTCTAGCTAGACCATTAATGGAAAACTATCTTGTCTTGTTTGTATGAAGGATACATGATATATAACACTTAAATATCATCATAGTTTTAGTTTCATGGTATATCACCAATTCTTTCCAATGGATCATCCATATATAAATAATCAAAAAAAGTTTGATAATACCATTGAGATCGAAAAGAAACCTCAATGCATGTTTGGAACTGATGTGATTAAAGAATTTAAAGATGAAAATTTTTTATTCAGGAAAGATCAAACCAAATATAAAAATAATAAGAATGTTTCCATTGATTCCAAGTAAAATTAGAAGGATTAAAGTATCCTCTTTGTAATGCCCCAACCCAGATTTTCCTTAACAACACCTAAGTGGAGATACTACAAGACCTCTTGAACACCTCCTCATACGCAAGAATTTACCGACTAGCAGTGAGGGTCCCTATGGAGCAATGGGGAGACTATAACCTCTATTTCAATATCCATGCACCATAAATGTATAAATCATAAATAACATCACATAACAGTATAACAAAATAAAAGAGAAACACAATACTATAACATATGACATGCTAGTTATACATAAAATAAATCAAGGAATCCTAATGTGGTAGGTCAACCAGTGTATAAACAACAATAGGAAAATAAGTGAAGACACTAAAACATCTATCTAGAGTTTGACCTGGTACTACTTCCATCACCACACACCATATTCTCAACATCTTACCACTGGGCCCTTGACCTTCCATAGATCCATGGTCATGAATTCTAGATGTTCATTGAGATGCCCATGCAGCATGTGAGTAATGAAACCCATTAGGATACAAAAAATGCGTCCTTAACATTAGAGTACAAGTATAATAGGCGTATTCCATGATAAATGTAAATGCGTAAGAAATAAATATTAAACATATGTCAAGTGTTCATGTGTCAACCAAGCTACCATGGGCCTTAACCACACCTACTTCATCTCTCTGCCAAAAGGATGGTATGAAAATAAGTTATGATTGTAGTTATCCATAGGGATAATGAGTGTCTATAAGAAGTTACAAGGTCGAAGAGTCAGGCCAGACCACATGGTCGTCACACCCTATCTCCATAAAAAGTCAAGCCACAAGACCATCGTACCCAGTTTATACCTAGGGTCGAGTCACATAACCATCACACCCCACTGTGACTACCTTGGGTATGGACTCAAGGCTATCATTCCCCTACCCTTTGTTCAGGTCCATCGTCATTATCATCACATTCCATTGACACTTTCCCTCTAAGGGATAACCATACTATGAAAATCCACCTATTTTGAGTACCAGTAACAATACCTCCAAAGTCATGATAATCTCACACAATAGGGTAGACCATATATAGGAAACACATAACACATTATCATGAGAGTTAGTAACAACATACAAGCATATGTGATCAACATCAAACAAGGTATAACAAGCTAAATAAGCACACTCATGGAATCAAGCATCATATATGGGTCTAATAGGCCACACACACACATGAGATCAAAATATAGCATGGTCAATAAATCTATTCCAACACAATTATCACATCAAGGTAATAAGAGTATACAAGCACCCAATATGGTAAGGAACTTTTACCATTATCTCGTTGAGGAAAAACTCTAAGACTCATCGAAAGATGATACCCGAGTCACACCTGAGCACCAACTAGAACAAGATCTCACACCAAGGAACCCTAGAACCGATACCAATTTAATCATATCAAGGTTATAAACTGATATTAAATTATATTTTAAGTCTAAAGTATTGGATCTACACCAACATACCTCTCAAGATATGCCAACATCTCTATATCTGAGATTGATCAAAGTAAGGTCTCTAACGCACTAGATCCATCACTAATATATCAATGATCTAAGAATTAATTGTTAGATGGCATCATAATCCATAGATATGACCACAAAGTATTAGTGATACTCAAGCTACTAAGGGGTCCGGTGTGGTCTCCATCAAACATGATCATATCTCTATATGAACATTTCCACCACAAGATGTATCATATATATCATATTTATACCTATATAATCCCTTTTTCTATGACATCGAGCACCAATAAACATGGAACATATCAATATAGCATTGGCCTCTCATCATTTCTTAATATAAAAAAGAATAAAAAAGTTAATGAATACATAATATGTCATTCATTTATCTAATAAGTATATCACATGTCACTAATCCAAGTAGTTGAACACATCATATGTGAAACTACTAAGCATAGCCATGCATTTCCTCAATTTAATTTAATCAAGGGATTTATGTCTTTTCTTGTTACACAAGTGGAAAAATACCATCTTGGTTTGACTCCAAATGATGAAATAATCAATGACATAACCATACACCCCTATATTAGCTAATTTCATATATTGACTTTCATAATTAGGGTATCAGAGTATGAAGGTTCTCATGCTAGGCATCCCACCAACCTAATGTAAGAAGGATTAAAAATAAACATACACCCCTAAGTATATATATGACTATATGAAATTCCATGAGATATGATTTTATGTATTAGTCCAAGTAATAAGTCTCTACTTATTACCTCAAGAATCTATTCTTAATATGTCATATATAACCCTTTGTAATGAATATAATAATCTATTTAAGCTAACCTTTACATATCATCACAACCCATTAAAATCCTTGATGATCATTGGTTAGGGACAACTCAAAGTTTAAAATATGAGGGGATATTTATCATTTGATTATTAATGTAAATTAAAGTTGCAACACACATGAATGAATAATAAATGGATATTTACTTTATTACAAATAAATGATATTTTTACAACCAATATCTTGAGAGATTCTATATGAATTTCATGCTCTTTCTATAAAAATGGTTTTTGAACATTACATCCATATTTAATCCCTATAATATCCCTATGTGACCATATAATAAAATACTCCCACTAACCTCTTAGTGAGTAACATTTACAAAGTAAGCTAGTTTGAATAATAGCGAGACTTAGGAATCATATTCCTTAAGTTTAACTCTTTGAACATATATTAAAACTTTTTCATTTCATAACATCAAATGTTATAATTTTGTATTCTATTGTATACTTATAACTCTTTCTAAGTACATCATCATCATCCTTGAAACTTTTTTCTTCAAAAATTTCCTTGAAATATTTTGTAACTATTTACATCATCACTTTACAAGCACATCCTAAACTATTTTAGGATAAAGTGATATCCACTTCATTATGGAAACTAATGCAACTCTTTACATTTATATTTATTATCACATATCCTAAACTATTTTATGATACCAAGTGATATAATTTGTGTATTTTTTGGTATAAACCTTTAGGGAACAATGGTTTTCACTTTTTATGGTAACAATATATAAATTTTTATGTTTTTCTTTATCATCACATATCCTAAAATTCTTTAGGATATTAAGTGAAGAATCACTATAATTTTAGACTGATATAATAATTTAGTTAATATTGATATTCACTTTATCACAGTAACTAAATGTAACTATTTACATTTTTCTTTACTATCACATATCGTAACTCTTTAGAATATGAAGTGAAGAATCACTTAAAAATAAACTGGAACAATCTTTTATTTATTAAATTTGAACTTATCTAAGTTCAAACATACTCACACTAGCCTCTTAGACATTATATTCTCTTTGAAATATCTTTCTAAAACACAACACAAACTACCTATTGTTTTAAAAAACAACACTTATTTCATTTTAGTAGGAATATATAAAAAATAAACTATTATTTCCATATATCATATGGAATTCTACGTTTTTAGAGTATTTTATTGAAAAAAAAGATTTTATTCATTAAAATACACCACTATTTGGTGGGAATCAAATCCCATTATATTTTAACTAATAGTTGGATAATAAATTTATCCTAGATAAAACAATATTATCTATATATTCTTCTCAAAACATGTTATAGAATCCAATGAATCATAAAATCAATGTATATAATTAATTATATCATGTTTTTCTCAACAAATATTTGTTAACAACTCTTATTATATAAGATAAGCGAGATAAAGATACACTTCCTTTACTTAGATTCATAAAATCTTGATAAACATATTTACATTAAAATTTATGGTGTAAAAACTGTTTACTTCATCACTTGAATGAAAACTATATGATATTTGAATTATTCCTATGATTTTGAACTCCCATATATTTACAACACTTGTAAAACATACACTCATTATCACATACCCTTTAAAATTGAAGATTCAATTTCTATAACATTAATACCAGACATAGATATTCCATGGAGTTCCCAAACCCCTTCCAGTATTATAGATAATCCCATCACATGGAATCATTAATCCTTCCTAATAATACCCTAAAGTTTCAAAATAACCTTAACCATATTCTTAAAGAAATATTATTGGACTTTCCATATTTATATCTTCCAATTTTGAACTTTTACCTCCTTTTAGTATATGTATAGTACTATAACTTAGACACAACATGCCTAGTTTATCTATTCTCAACACTTTGAGAATATCATGTAAACTTTTATTGAATTCATCCATCTTGGTGGAATATTTACATATATGAAAATACAATTAATTCCTTAACCAAAATAATCCTTATAGGAATTATTCAGTTCCTTAAAATATATTCAATCATATTAAATATAATTGAAATATCCAATCATATTGAGTATATTAATGGAGTATAATATTACTTGGTTTATTTTGCATTAAATGCCTTTTAAACCTTAAATGAATCATTCCATGCTTCAATAAACATCTTGATTTTATTTTTGAACAACATCAACACTTGGTTACTTAAGAAGGAACTGTTCGAACACATAGAATATTTCTCTTGCTCAAGAATTTTTCTTTAGCTACCGTTCTTAGGATTTTATTACTTTAAGCTTATTATTTTAAGGAATAATATAAATTTTAGTTTTATGATGACGATACATTTATCTATAATTTTTTTATAAGATGAATATTATGTCTTATATATTTTCATTAAGGTATTTTAATGAAAGCGATCCCACTAAAATCGATGACTCCATACGTCATATCCATATTAGTGAGAAAAGATCCATATTTCATCATAACTTACACAGGTTATCACGTAATCAACCCATGATTATTTAGGTAGGGAATAATCCCAATCATAAAAGTTATGATTCTTTGATAGTTGAGTGGATAACCCTTTATCCAAATCCATCATATGGATTCACTCACCTCTATTCCTCAGGTATCCTAACTGTTAGGGATTCCTAGCTAGTGTGATCTAAAGAAAATTCTAATAACAATCCCAATAAGTAAAATCAAGGTACACCCATGTTGAGCTCAATAATACCCAACATGAAAATCTTAAGTTACTTATAGCTTTATTTCCTTACATAAGATAATCCAGGGGTACTCGTGATAAGACTGGAAATACCCAGTTGGATGATCGAGGTATTAAAAAGTGTTTCTTTAGAAGGAATCTCACACTTAGTATTTAAGGGATTTTCTTTTAAAGTATCACCAATTTAATATACATCATATTCATATTAAATTCATAACTATCACATACTATGTAATAATTATCTTCTCATGTTTTATTCCCTTTTTATGTATGCATGATTCTAATGATTTAGGTTTGGATTCCATATTCAAACCACCAAACTAATGTGTTCACACTACATTAATGTGCAACTCTTTACACAACCCACAAGTCTATTTTAATCACCCAAAAACAAAATCCAATTATGTTCATACATATCCAAATGCATCATATAAATAAGTTACATAGATGCTTCATGTAAATTCATAGAGTTATATGAGATTGAAAAAATCCACATGAGTAAGCCTAAAGCAATAGATAGCCAAACCCATTAACTTTTCCAACTAAGGCAAGCCTCAAGGGAAGTAGGTGGTCTGACCCCAAGTCCCTCTATCTAAGGATACTATACTCAATAGAGAATTAAATCCATGAAAACTTTAACAACTAATATGCACAAAACAATTCCCAATAATTATTCTCAAGCTCATAACTAAAAATATAAACTGAGGTTAAGGTATATGAAAACTAAATTTTAAGATATCAAACCTAGAATGATATGAAAGGATCTATCCTAGCATAAATTTTCATATAAATGGGAATACACAATATTAATATTTCATAAAAAATTGACTAAACATTAATATCAAGGAAATTTAACAAACAAATAAACAATTTATTTATTTTCCAAAATATGATACATTTATGAACTATTTATAAAGAAATTCTAATTATAAAAATTTTATAACTTAGCAAGAATATAAATATTTTACATTAATTTCAGTATAAACTTCTTCATATATTATATTAAATATAATTTATATGATATTTCATGAATTATAAAAATTTTATAATTCAATATCTATTATATAAATATTTTATAGAATCTAAATATCATATGTTTTTTAATTTATAAACACTTTATAAATTACCTCTTATGACTTCTAAATAAACCTTTTTATTTATTGATCATAAGGAAAGCCATTTAATTTGTAAAAAAGGTATTTTAAAATATTAACCTTTAATATTTGAGAAAAATGTTTCAAAAAAATTTATTTAATTAATTATAAAAACTTTATAATTAATTAATTAATTAATAAAATACTTATAAATTAAAATATCCTAAAAATACCTTTTATTAAGATTTATAAACATTTTATAAACCATAAAACAATTTAATATATTTTTTAAATATAGTTTCTACTTAACCTTACGCAAAACTCATTTTCTGTGTAAGGGTAGGATCCCTATTAACCTTATATAGATGCTCTGCATAAGGGTGGCTTATATTTTCTAAAGTCCATGTAAAGGTAATATAAAGTTTACCTTTATGTAGCTCAATTTGAAAATAGTTGTGTAAAGGTAATTCACATACTAACTTTATGCAACTCCCTCACATAATGTTATTACCTTTATGCAATTGATTTGTATAAGGGTACTCTAAATATTCCATATGTTGCGTAAAGGTAAACACCTGAGGCCTTTATGTATCGGCTCAAATACATTTACATGTAAGGGTAAATTGAAAATGACCCTTACATAAACCAATTTGCATAAGGGTACTACCTTTATGCAAACCCCTTGCATAAGGGTGATACCTTTATGAAACACCTCTTGTGTAAGGGTACTACCTTTATGCAACCCATTTGTATAAAGGTAACAATGAGGTTACCCTTATGTAGAACTTCTGCTAAGGGTATTGTGTAAGAGTAAAGGAATATTTACCTTTACACAACAACTTGTGTAAGAGTATAACCTTTATGTAGCTAACCTGCGCAAGGATAAATCATATTTACCATTATACAGCTCACATAAGGTTCTGTAATCATCCTACAGTTTTATGAAAATGATATTTTTCATTTTTATTTGAAAAAAAGTGATTAAAACACATTTAATTCTTGAATAACCTAACTTTGATACCACTGATGGATTTCATATAACCATCTAATGACCATTTGTAGTGGAAGTCAACCCAAAACACATGAGATTCATCTTTAATAAATCAAAATGTTAGTAATAAAAAAAACATAGTACATGGAATTCATGAACAATAGTAGTTTTGATCTTCCTTATGTGGAGAGTGTTTGAGGAAAATCACAAGGAGCAGTGAACTAAAACACCCTACCTCCGAGGGAGTACACCGAGCAAAGAATCCAAAAATGCTTCATGGGGATGCCCAAAGTCCTAAGGGGTGATATTGTCTTTTCAAACAAGATAAATAGAGTTTTGGGTGGAAGAGAGTTTAATATAGGCTCATACACATCACACCACACACACCACACACACACCCAATATGATAGGATCTCATCCCATTTTATAGCTAAAGAATAACGCTCCCACTTCATAACATATCACATGAAACTCTGTCTGTTGGGTATAAGTCATTGAACATTTTAAATAAATTTAATAAAAAGCCTTTAATCCATTCAAAATGGATTGTAACTGATGAATAAACCATTCAGTAGAAATAAATAATATATATATATATATATTATATTCATGCATCACATTTATGAAAAATACATGTATCATATACATATATTAAATGAACACTATATATAATATAATAATATAATAATATAATATATATATATATATCTCATGAATCATATGCATGTGTACATGCATCTCATGCATGTACATTTTAGTGCACATCCAACAAAACATGTCTCTGTTAAATATAATGTTCGGGGGAAATCCATGATGACATATAATCTCCTATACATATAGATTTTGTAGCTCATCCACTAAAAGGGTCTTTGGAATTGGCAAGAAATGTTCTACTTTTTTTAACCAATCAACTATCACCAAAACCACATCACAACTGCTTGGGGTCCTGGGTAGCCCCATTATGAAGTCTATCATCACCTCATCTTACTTCCACATAGGCCCAAAAGTGGATGAAGAAAACCATCATGACGCTGATGATCGGCCTTTACCCTCTAGTAGGTAAGGCATCATGAGAAAAAACCAGCAGTGTATCTCTTCATATCTGGCCCCCAAAACTAATGTTAGATATCATGGTATATCTTCATTAACCCTAGATTCTATTCTCATTTCAAAGCATGAGAGTATCCCATCAGATCCTCCCTTAAGGAATCTGGAAAAATTTCTCTCACATGAATATAAATAAATTTTTCATAATCTAAGGACCACCATGGAATTGGATTATCTCCCACAAAGCATTCCCACATCACTACACACTTAGGATCTGGCTCTTGGCTCTCTTTTACACGGTCCACCAAAGAAGACGTGATAACTAAAGGAGAAAATGTAACCACTCCATGATTTTCCAATGCATCCATTATCCAATTCACCATAAAAATCATTAAATCCATTCCTATTATGAAGCCCGCTCTCCAAAATCACGTGTCTTAGACATTTTACTACTAAGATAGTATACAATAACATTGCCCTTTCTTAGAGAATATGCCATCTCAAAGTTGAATATCTTTAGATACTATACCCAATTTCTTTGCCTCATATTTAAATCCCACTGAGAGAAGATGTATCATAATCTATTGTGGTTCATGTAGATTATAAACCTCTCTCTAAAGATACAATATCTCCAACACTTTAGGGCATAAACCATAGATTCCAACTCCAAGTCATGCGTTGAGTAGTTCCGCTCATGGGATCATAGCTGATGTGACCCATAAGCAACCAACTAATCTCTCTACATCAACACAAATCCTAATTCAATACCTAAGGCATCGAAATACACTACTTATCTAATCCTAGGCTTTGGAAGGATCAAAACTGGAGCTATTATCTATCTTCTTTTCAGCTCAAGGAACACCTCCTCACACTAATCATACCACTAAAACTTCACCCCCTTCTTGGTAATCCTATTCATCAGTCCTTATAAGTGGGATACATCCTTAATAAACCATTGATAACATTAAACCAACCCAAGGAAACTCCTAATCTCAAAAAAAAAATATGAGGGTGAGCCCAAAACATCACTACTTCCACCTTCTCTAGGTCCACAGAAATTCCTACCCCAGAGATCACATGGAAAATAAAATTCACCTCTTGGACTTAGAAATCACACTTCAAAAGGTTAGAATAAAGCTGATGTGCTCAGAGTGTACTCAATATGGTCTTAAGGTGTCTATCATGTAACTTAGAAGTATGTGAATATATAAGGATATTATCAACAAAGACCACAAGGAAATATTTATGATATGGATGAAAGATCATGTTCATGAGGGACATGAATACTACAGGGTGATTCTTCAAATCGAAAGGCATGATGAGGTACTCATACAAGACACATCTACTCCTGAATGTTGTCTTATGGTTATCATACTCTTTGACCCGTAACTGATGGCAGAATAAGTAAAGATCAATTTTGGAGAACCACTGGGATCCATGTAATTGATCAAAGATATTATCGATCCTGGGTAAAGGATACATGTTCTTCACCATCACATAATATAGTATCCTATATTCCATATAGATCCATAGAGAACCATCTGCCTTCTTGGAAACCAACATTGGAGAACCCCACCGAGATGTTCTTAGTCTGATAAATCCTTTCATCTTCAAATACTCAAGTATCACCTTGAGTTCCTTAAACTCAAACAACTCTATATGATAAGGGGAAATCAAAATAATTTGTGCTCCCAGAATAAGTTTTATCTCAAACTCAACTCCCTTATCAGGTGGAAAACCTAAGAATTCATATAAGAAGACACCTTGATAATGATACACTACTAGAGAGAAAGTATAGGGATATACTGTTGATTCCACTATAAGATCCAATATTGTTACTCACACCATGATGGCTCTAATCTGACTCAAGTCCATTCCTACTGTACTAGATTCCATACCCCACTCATTGGTCTACACCAACTTTTGTCTCTTAGGTGAATTGAAGGATACATATCTATAATAACATTCTATGTGAGTAAAATAACTTTTTAGTTAATCCACCTTGAAGATCACATAAAATCTATTCATCTCAAGGATTATGAAATATCACAGATTTCCATAGCCAATAACAACTATTGGACACTCTGGGAATCTCTGGAGATGTTAAACTTTCTCCCCCAAGGGCATGTCGAGAGAAAGTAACTCATAATATAACTTAATTGGAAATTCAAGTACATTAACAACTTGAGTATATATAAATGAATGGGAAAAATCAGTACCAAATATTTTGGTAAAAAGAGTTGTGATGATCAAGATTATACCTCATATGGTTGATGGTCCCTGTCTACAGTCAACTAGAACTTGGTCTATTTCATACACTCAGTCTACCTCAGATCCATGACCCTGAACCTAAGGTTATTTAATCACCTGATTCAATGCCATATAATGGTCTTAAACATATTTTCTAGGACCCTAGCTGGATCCATGGCCCGTGGTTCATGCCTATCCTGCACCCTTTCTAAATCATAACCTCAAAGCTCCATATAAGTACGGTTGAATATGCCCCATCTTTCCACACTACCAACACTTTATATGAGGTGCTAGGAAAAAATTTCAGTGGTTTCCAACCTTTCCATAGTTGAAGTACCATGAAACTCCTCTAGAGAGAGATAAAGAATCCAAACTCTACTCAACCATCTTACCAACACATTGTTTCATATCCTTAGTCTTCTTATTCCTACTTTCAGATGTGAAACTCATTATAAAAATAGTATGTACACTTGCCTAAGTACTGAAGGATAAAAGAGAACTATCTACTCAATCCTCCTTCGGGCCTTTCTCAATAGTCAAGAAATTTCACATAACCTTTGGGTACATTGTTAGTTCAAATATCCCAACCCATCACATGATATCATGACGAAGACCGATCTCAAACTTCTTAGCCTTCTGTTACTTATTTTCAGCTAAGATGGGATAAAAATGAAGTAGTTTGGCGAAACAAGAAGAGTATACAAATATCATCATGGATCCCTATTGAATCTTTATAAATTCCTAATCATGATCTGTCTTTATTTTTTTAGGAAACAATTCCATGAAGAAAAGGTTCTCGAAGGCCTCCCAAGAAAAATACTCATGTTTTTTGGTTTTTCCCATGATGCCCCACCATCTCCTATCAGATCCATGAATCATGAATGCCACTATCTTAACCCGTCAGTCCTCTAATGTATCATCCAAGTCAAATATACCCTCTATAAGTTCAATCTAGTCCTCAACATCCATTGGTCCTCTAGTTCCTTGGAAGACTGGTGGATGTTGGAGTTTTAAGTCATGGGTGAAATCAACCATGGTCCTTTATACCCCTCCACCTTGGGTGGGTATAATCTAAAAGACTGTAGACTGTGATGGATACAATGCATAAACCACCAATGAAGGTGTGAGAGAATACTCTAGTTAATTTTCCTGCATAACTTATGGTGTAACTGGTGCATCCACCCTATTTAGAGCATTCTGGCCTATTTTACCAAGCTTTCCAGTCAAGCATCTCTGAGGTGGAGTTTTCTAAAAAGTGAAACAAGCATCTAGAATTCTTGTACTAGCTTTATTACAAGAATAACTTAAGAAGTTTCAAAATACACATAAAGTATTCCTATCAGAATACTTATCCTAGGATATACCCAAACAAAAAGTATAACCCTCCCAATTATACCTAAGGATCAAGCCTAGTCCTATATACCTACAAATTAATCAAAATCATATATATATATAAAACATAACAACATGAATAAGTTCAATTAACTAATGCCAACAGATATATCACAATAGTAAATATAGATATACCACTCAAAAATTAGCAAAAATCAAGACATTAAATTAAATAAATAGCATGCAACACATAATAGGTATATATATATGGCATGTGATCTTACATGAAGACTCATGATGAATGAATGCACCCAAATCCTATAAAAAAGTAACAACAATACCATCATCAATAACTCAGTTTTCCATTACACATGAGTTGTCTAGGCACATATAAACTCCCCACCCAAGTTCCACATAGCTTATCTCCTTTCTACGATAACCCCAAAAGAAAATAAAGAAGGGAACCTTAGCCTCTAATACCATTTTATAATACCCCAACCTGGATTTTCACAAAAAACACTTGAGTAGAGATTCTATAAGACCTCTTGCATGCAAGAGGTTACCAAGAGGTTACCAATTGGAAGAAAGGGTCCCTACAGAGTAGTGGGGAGGATATACACTTTGTATCAATAACCATACACCACAAATGTATAAATCATAAATAATATTTCAAAACTAAACAATAAAATAAAAGAGAAACATAATTTTATAACATATAACATGATGTTCATATATAAAATAAATCAAGGACCCTGATGTGACAGGTCAACCAATGTATAAAAAACTATATGAAAATAAGTGAAGATACTACAACATCTATCTAGAGTCTGACATGGTACTACCTCCATCACCATACACTATCTCCTCAGCATCCTGCCACTGGGCCCTTTCCCTTTCCTAGATCCTTGATCATGAAGTCTACACATGTATCAAGATGCCCTTATAGGGTGTGAGTAATGAAAACTAGTATGAAACCACCAATGCATCCTTAACATTAGTTCATAAGTATAAAAAATGTACACCATAATAAATATAAATGATCAAGAAAGTAATAAAAAATCTAGGATAAGAATTCATTTGTTAACTAAGCTACCACAATCCCCAAATATACCTGATTTGGCTCCATGATAAAAGTATGGCCTAAACATAAGTTATGATCACAGTTATCCACAAGGCTAATGAGTGTATCAGATTAGTTCCAAGGATGGAGAGCTAGGTTGGTCCATATGGTCGTCGCACCCTGTCTCTTTCATGGGTCAAGCCACAGATCCATCGTACACTATCTATGCCTAATGTCAAGACACATGGTTATTTTTCCCCACTTTTGTTACCTTAGGTCTGGCCTCAGGGTCTCTATTCCCCTACCCTATGTTCAGGTCTATTATCTTCATCGACACATACCATACTTACTCCCCCTCTAAGGGATAACCATACTATGACGGCCCACCTATTTCGAGTACTAGTAGTAATACCTCCAAAGGAATGATAATCACACACAATAGGAAAGGGAATATATAGGGAAAATATAACACATTATCACAAGAGTCATTAGCAATAGACAAACATAGGTGATCAATATAAAACATGGCCCAAATAGATACATAATCACACTCATAGAATAAAGAATCATATATGGGTCTCACGGGCCACACACACACATGTGATCATAATTTAGCATGGTAAATCAATCTATACCAATGCAAGTGTCACATTAAGGTAATAAGACTATACAAGTTCTTGTAAGGAACTTCATACCTTTATCTCATTGACTACAAACTCTGAGACCCATCAAGAGATGATACTTGAGTCACACCTGAGCACCAATAAGATAAATCCCACACACTAAGGAACCCTAAAACTGATACAAATTCAATAATACCAAGGTTTTATAATGATATTAAAGGAGATTCCAAGTATAAAGGATTGGATATACACCAACACACCTATTGGGATCTACCATAATTTGCTAGATCTGGTATTGATCAAAGGAAGGTCACCAACACACGATCTTCCACCACTCTATCAATGATACAAAAATTCATCATTAGATAGCATCAAAATACATAGATTTATCCATCACATTCCATATCTATGATTCATATCAAGGGAATAAGGGTATATCTTTAAGAACCATTAAGAATGTAGGTTTTTGGATCACATAACCTAATCCCCCAATCACCAACACACTTAGATCCATCAAAATTGAGTTTGAAAGGGGAGGAAATGGATAAGGAGAGCCCATAGAGTATCTAGGTTTGAGAGGGATGAACTTAGAGAGAATAATGGGTTAAATCAGGTGAGTTATGGCCATTAAATAGGATTTTTGGATCATTAATTCATGTACACACCATTAGATCACATGGTTTTACAAACCATGCACCATCCATGAAAGGATTCAAACCTCACCCAGACACCTGAATGGTTCAGTCACATGGTTTGGTAAATCATGTTCCATACATGATTTTATTCTTTATCCTAATATACACATTTTTTGGGGAATGGTTCATGGTTTTCTCTAACCATGTGCCAACAACCATCCTTCTCCAAACAAGTCATACGATTTCTTGGGGAGAAATGCATGGTTTCCTCTAACCATGCTCAAAAATTTCTCCCACTAAAAGGCCTATAAGACTCTTAAAAATCAACCAAAAACCCCTAAAACTCATCCCAAACAATTCATAGTTCAAAAAAACTTGAATAAAGGTTGAAATTAACTCATAATGCATTTGAAAAATCTAAGGCCATTACACTATTTGATTTGTATTATTGCTCAACCAATTTGTTATGTCCTTGTTTAGATGTAATTAACATTGATAAAAACATATATTAAATTTTTCTTTTAATTACTTTAAATTTCAAGGGGATGAACAAATATGATATATGATCTTGACATGACTTAGTGGATTGGGGTATCCGACCAGAACCACATCATATGTTTATCAATGAAAATAAATGGAAAGTTCCTTATTCTTCTTATGTGATGAAAACTATAGATAAAAATAATTTTCTAAAAGTATTAATATTAGGGTTCTTAATGTATATTCAAGAAATATGTTAAAATAGTCCAAAAAAAGATAGTTGAAACTGAAATATCTTAAAATTCATGACTACCACATCATTCTACATGAATTGATTCCAATAATAATATGTTATGTACTATATAATAATTAAAGGGTGATGGTGATTCAGTCATACCATTTTCATAGATATCTATAAGATAAATGGTTATACAAGAATTTCTTTAAAAAATGTAGGAAGAAGCCCTATTAATTCTGTGTGTGTTAGAGAAAACTTTTCCTCCATCTTTTTCACTTGAATGCTACATCTAAATATCTATCTTCCAAAAAATTATTCTTGGGGGACCCATTTATTTTAATCGGATATATCTAAATAAAATAAATATTCTCAAAATAAATTATTATCTTCATAAAAAGAATCATCCTAAAGGTTCCATTGTGAAATTTTACTTGGCTCGTGAATGTATGGATTTTTATTCAATGTATTTGGGTGATGTGAGCACGAGAGGTAACCAACCAATGAGAAATTAAGAATATTAATATGAGAAAATTTAACCTACATTTCCATCACTTCCCAAAATAGGTGGAATGACTAGATCGTATACATTGGATACATTAAGCCTTAAACTACATCCGATGTCACATCACACAGTGATGTTTAATTTTGATTTTTTTGATGACTACATAAAGTAAGTAATTTTAACATGTATATGTTGTCTCATATAAGTAGTTTCACATATATCTTAAAATTTTATTATATTTTTATATAGTGAATATAAAAAAATTATAGTTAGAACTCATCATTCATTACCTTTGATAAGGAGATACACTTTTCACAATAAAGAGTTTATTGTTTGGTTGAAAACAAAGGTACAAAAAATAGTTTAATAAAATAGAAAAAATAAATATTAATATATTTTTTATATTCATTTATATTTTAGAGTTTACATGTTGAATTTGCCTCTAAAGAAATAAAATAATTATATTTTGGTCCTAATTATTTGGTTTATGAATGAAAATTAGTGATTATCAATGGGTAATTTTTTTTATAACTGTTCGACTAGTGAACATGAGAATGCAACATGATGGAATTATGTTAACCACAAAAACAAACTATTTTTAAAGTGAATTTTATAATATAAATTGATATGAAAATGTGTTTTATTATGGTTTTTTTGGGAAAATACCAATATTGGATTATTACTCCCATGGTCGAGTCGCTATGATGAAATGAAAGTGGTTTGATTTAATGATAAAAAATGGAAAATTTATTGATGATTGTGGATTTAGAGTTATTGAAATAACTTTCTTCTTGACTTTTTCTAATCCATATATTTTGGCATCAATGGAGAAATAAGTATTTTATGTGAAATTTCATCCGAGACCTCTATTTTGTGTCATTAGTGAAGTAATACCAATACATATTTTTTTTATGATAACATGGATGAATTTGAAATCATTTCTTCCCCCATTGGTCTTAATAAATATGTTGCGTATGATGAATAAAATAGTCTAATAGTCAAATTTGATTGTGAATATAAAATAGTGATGGGTAATATATAGAAGCAACCATACATGTTCTCAGTTCATTTAGTTTATCTTGACTTGATTCTATCAGGTTCATTCCATTTAAATTTCTTTATTTTGGTTTCATTTTGTAAACTGTAAATTGATTTAATTTGGAGTTTTTATTCTTAGAGTTTATAAACATAACAAAAATGAAATTTCATTTTTTATATTTATATAATAACAATAGGTACCATTTTATACCCTTTCATTTCTAAAATGATGAATGTTTGTATTATTTTACTATTTTTTTTTGTTGGAGATTAATTACTCATGTGCATTTTTTTTTGTATTTATGAATTATAATTCCATATAGTTCATTAAAATCAACCCAACCAAAAATTAATGGAATCAAAGAAAAATAGAGTAGAAGTTTCATTTTATTTAGGTTGTAAAATAGTCCCAAAACAAAAATAGTCCTAAAAAATATGTAAACATTAATAAAAAAGTCATAAAACAGTCTTAAAACAAACTCAAATAGTCTTAAAATAGAACGAGTTTGACAAAAAAACACAATTTGAGCACTATAATCTCCTCCCCTAAAAGGATTTAGAATTTTTTTATCCCTTTCCTTTAATAGTAACCAAAAATAAAATAGAAAACTGAGAGAAATAGAGATAAATAAACAAGAGAGAAATTGATTATAACTAGTAGCATAAAAAAATAGATCAAGTGAAAAAAATACTGACCACTTGTGTCCAAGACTTCCTATGGGTGTATTTATAGCCTTTTAAGGTCCCTTGATAGTTTTATAGGTGTTGAAAGTACAATAGATCCTTTGGGAGATGAAATAGGCTGGAGTGGACAAGAAAAACTAGTTTGTTTAACTTATTGGAAAACGTACACCAACCGACTTCTAGGGCTCACTAGCTAGATAGTGAGTTATTAAGCACTTACTAGTTAGATGGTGTGTCTCATATGCTGGACAATGTGTGAGGTAGAGATAATGTTCTCCTATTGTGATCACTGGTTAACCAGTGGTTGGCTCTAGCTAGCCAGTGGAATATCCCAAAAATGCTCTTCAAAATGGCCCTCTAAAAGCCTCTTAAACCCATCGATTGATCGGTTGATTTCATAAGTTGATATCTAAACATAATAAGTGAAATAATATCAAATGAAATAGTTATAATAATAAGAGGTGTTTGTGATCATTAAAACATCTAATAGATTGAGGGATATAATAAAATAAACCTAATGACCTAACCCCAAATGAACCAAATAACCTAACCCAAATGAAAAAATGACCAAATAACCAAATAACCTAAACAAAAAATGAACCAAATGACTAAACGGATAAATAAATTACCTTAGAATTAATTGGACCAAATTAAACATATAAGAGGAAAACCATATCATATCCATGTTAAACAAGCTAACAAACCATTCACGCAATGAAATAAAATGTCAACAAGAAAAGAACACTTTGGTTTTACATGGTTCAGAGTGAAAATCCTACATCTATGGGAGAAAAATTATAAAATTTTATTTATATGTAAAGAAAACTTTACAACTTAGTGACTAAAGAGTCGCTATAGATTACTAGAGACAAGTAATAAAAATTTGTACAAAGTCCCAGTTTCCAAAAACAAAAAAAGGTGGCCCAACCCTCTATTTATATAGAGTAACTTATGGTCATTTAGTTACACCGACCTATGAGAAATACAGGAGTCTATTCATTCCAATGTTATCGCTATCAATCTACTATAGAAAACCTCAATGTGACCTATTCCTTAGCTAAACTAGAAACCTCAATACAATAATATTGAACACCCCCAACTTACATAAGTACAAGCTAAAATTCTGGAATAAGACTTACTTAAACTAAATTCATCAGAATAACCTCCTTTTGAGCCACCTCCTTCTGGGAAAAATCCTTCTAGAACACTAGGGGAAAAACTACCACTACCATCACTTAGAAAAACTGAAGATACACTTTAACCACTTCTTCTAGTCATAAGACTTCATTAAAATGAAGTAGGATTTATGTGTTCTCAATAATATACCAATTAGAGACTACTTTAGATAAAAATCCATGACACCACCTTCAACTTCTGCAAAAAATCCTTACATTTTTGCTGCATACAATGTTTTTATTCCACCTATTCACCCAAGGCCAACTGAGCTTTTATGTTGCATTAGTATTTATGAACCCAAACTCTTGGTAAACATATCTATTGGATTCAATTTCTCATATACACATTATAACTCCAATTCACAATATTTCATCATATTTTGGATGTAATGGTACTTCAGATCAATGTAATTAGTTCTTAAATGAAACACTGGATTATTATCCAAATGACTTACACTCTGATTATCAAAAAATAAAAACCCTTTCCCATTATTACATTCAAGTTCTTCAACTAAATTTCTTAACCATACTATCCCCCTTGCTTACTTCCATAACAACCATATACTTTACTTTCTTTGTAGAAAGTCAAATAATTTATTATAGCCCAAAAATCCAAATAACCATGGTTTTGTCAAAAGTATAAACATATTCAGTCATGATCTTTTGAGAATAAAAACCACACTCAAAGTATTCATCTAAAAAACACAAGTAACATATTATTATCTCCAAAACAAATAGCTATACCTTTTGATCCTTTAATATATTGAATAATCCACCTAACAACTTCCCAATGAACCTTACTTGGATTTTCCATGAACTAGATGACCAAACCCACTACATGAGTAATGTACGAATGTGTACACACCATAATATATATAAAAATTCTGACTATAGATGCATATATAAATTTAATCTTGTAATTTTTTATTATTATATTCATGGTGCCTACTCCTTTGAATGTATAAAGTGTCTAGTAAGATTATTTGAAACTGGTTTATATCCTCTCATTTTGAATCTCTTAATGATATTCTAGATGTAATCCCTCTATGATAAAACCAAGCTTTTAGTTTTCCTATTATGTTCAATACTCATTACTAAGATCTTCTTTGCAACTCCAAGAACTTTATCTAAAAAATTATAGATAATTACTCCTTAAAATTCCAAATAAGATGAATATTTTGGAATACTATTAACATATCATGCACATAAAAAAGTAATATGATGAAATAATTTCTACTGAACTCCTTCTGGTAACAATAATGATCATAGTTACTTTGCATGAAACATTTATCTTCCATGAAGGAATGAAAATTCTGGTTCCAATACATTGGTGATTATTTCAAACCATAAAGACCCATTTTTAGTTTACACACCAATCCTTGATTTCGATTGTCCATGAAACCAATAGGTTACTCAATATAAATTTATTCCTCCAAATCCCTGCGAATAAAAGTTTTCTTCACATCTATTTGTTCAAGGTTTAAATTTCCCTAAGCAACCAAACTTGAAATAGTTTAGATGGTAGTATTTTTTACTACCAGAGAGAATATATTAGAGATTTCAATACTAACCTTATTCTAAAACCGTTTCACTACCAGTCTTGATTTATATCTCTTCCTTCTATCAACCTCTTATTTCAACGAAAATACCCACTTATTCTTAAGTGTTTTATACCCTATCGGTAATTCCATTAGATCTAAAGTTTTATTCACTTGTATTGAATCAAAATCATACTACATTACTAACTCCCACTTTCTAAAATCACCCAGAGTATCTACTTCTTCCAGACTCTCTAGTTCTCTTACATCAATTAAATGTAGGAAACTCAGATCAACTCCACACCTCTACACTATCCATCCAATCCTTGAAGATCTCCGTAAATTAACCTATAATTCATCTTCTTTGTGAATTGTAACTTCTATATCTTCACCTTTTAGAAATTTAGACTAAGTTTCCCCAGTTCCCAATCTTTAAGATATATCTTCTTTTGGACAAAATTTCAAACTTTGTACACTACCCTTTGAACTTACTTTTGGAATATGTGACCTTTCGATAGATTCAGAGACATATGAACTTTCTAGAACATGTGATCCTCTAGAACAATCATTCAGATAAACTTGAATTAAAGTTAAATCTTTATCCCCAACCTCCTTATCTTTAAAGTTCTGATCTTTCCATAAGATCTACTCATTGAAGAGAACATTCCTACTTCTAAAAACTTTATTCTTTTTATCATCACAAAGTTAAAAACCAAAGTCTTAATATCCACAATCTATGAAGAAAAATTCCTAAGATTTATCTTCAAGTTTATATATGTCCTTTCCATTCACATGAATCTAGGATAAACTTACGAAAACTCTGAGGTGAGAAACTTGAAGAACATTTTTCAGACCAAATTTTTTTGGTAACTACTATCTAACTAGTGTCGATGGACTTATGTTGATCAAATAAGTTATTTTTCTTACTAATTTTTCACAAAAATTCTTAGGAATTTTTATAATGTAGTGACATAATTATTTTCATCTCCATAAATGTATTATTCATTATCTCAACTACACCATTTTGTTCAAGTGTTCTTGGAATAGTCTTCTCATGCTAGATTCCTCTTTTCTCATAATAATTTTAGAAACTCCTTCAGTAAAATCACCAACATTATATGATCTTATACATTCCATCTTGCTTCTGATTTCTCTTTCCACCATATCCTTCCATTGAATGAAGATTCCAAACACTTAAAATTTTATGTTTTATAAAGTATACCCATACTTTTATTATAGAATCATAAATGAAGGTAAAAAAGTACCCATCTATTTCATAAGAATGAACTAGGTAAAGTACCCAAACATATATATGAACCAACTCTGGAATCTTGTATTTAGGTGTTCGTTTATACAAATTGAAATAAACCTTTCACTAATTCCTGAGTATATAACTCTTTCATCTTATGAAGTCCAAATAATCGAGATTCAATATACCTCTATCTACTAGAATATTCATCACTTTCTCACTGAGGTGTCCAAACTAATTATTCCAAAGTTCTAAACTTTTGGAAGATGCCTTTCTAGAGAGCGTATCTCTTACTACCCTTCCAACCATATATAAAAACCCATATTTTACACCTCTTTCTATGACAAGAGATCCCTAAGTAATATTCCATACTCATTCCAAAAATCTAGTACCAAAACCTTATTTATCCATCCAATGCACTAAAATTAGTTTATTTATAAGATTTGGTACATACCGAAATTCCTTTAGTATAAGAAAACTCTAATTATTTAACTAAAATTTCACTTCTCTATTTCCCATAATATTAAGAGCTTCATCATCAACATGATTCAATATACCAAATTTTCTGGATACATAATTTGATATGCACCCATTTTCTCTTGTGGAATGGAATGAAGCTCTAGAATCTATGATCTATGATTCCATTTATGTAGAAACATTTGAAAGTATATTTACACTACTCTCCACTACCACACTCATCTCTCTAAATAAATTCCTACCATAGTGTTTCTTCTTGTCATGACAAACTTTCTTTAGGTGACCTATCTTTACACAATTCCAACAAATATGCCAACTTTTGGAAGACTCCCATTAGACCCTTTCACTTTATTTCCTCTGTGGTTGCTTCTAATTCATATTAGAGGTGAGTACTCCTTAATTATATATTTAATACATCACCACAAGAAGTTAAAATATCTTTCCTTCAGAGATCCTCATTGAGAATCAAGTTTTGAATGTTAGTGAACACCAAATCATTATTTCCACTTGAATTGATCACAACTATAACCATGGCCTCCCAAGACTCTAGTAAAGATGATAATAATAAAATCACCTAAAAATAATATATAAATGTAACCTCAATAAACTCTAGCTAGGTCTGGATTAATTTTAAATCATTTAACATATCTGAAGTTGATCTTCCTATCAATAACCTCATACCGAATAACCTTCACATCAAGCACACCTTATTCAGTGTTGTTGGGTTTTCATACATATCTGCAAGGGATTCTATAAACTATGATGTGGTTTTATTCCACTGAATTTTCAAAGCCACATTTCAAACTAATTATATTCATATCACACCAAGTGCCTTCGGATCTAGATTTTCCCATTAACTTTTGTCAATTTCTTCTGGTTTGACACCCTTTATTAGAATCTCCATATATTTCTGAATGAGATAATCTTCTATCCAAATTTTATAGAAACTAAAATATGTTCCATTTAATTTTTTGATCTAAACCTTACCTTATTCTGACATCACCATTCTAAAATTAATGACTCCCACTGAAATTCGAAAAACACATGGAGAAAAGAATCTTACCTAAATTGAAAAATGAATATCTGAGCCTCATGAGAACTAATCCCTTTGATACCACTTGTTGAAAATACCATTTCATTATCCTTACAATAAACAATCAGAAGAATTAATTTCAGAATCACCTAATAAAAATAGATTTTGGATGGAACTATTCATTCTTAATATTATAGAACTTGGAATAAATAAAGTTCACCTAAATCACCACACTAAGTTGAAATAAATTCATCCATGTTCAATATAAGAGATAATAAAACATCCATGTAATGAAAGTAAATGTAAGTAAAAAAACACTTTGGTTTTATGTGGTTTAGACTAAAAATACTACATCCATGGGAGAAACATTACAAAATTTCATTTATTAGGAAAGAAAACTTCACAACTTAGCTGTTAAAGAGTCATTTAGGATTACTAGAGACAAGTAATTACAATATATAAAAATTTCTAGTTTCCAATAACAAACAAAGGTTCCCCAACCTATAATTATAGAGAGTAACTTCCGATCATCTGGTTTCACTAACCTATGAGAAATGTGAGGGTCTATATATTCCACTATTCCCACTTCTGATCATCTATAACAAACCTCAACGTGACTTATTCCTCATGTAAACTAGAAACCTCAATACAACAAAACTGGACACCCCAAACTTCTAGAAGTATAAGCCAAAATTCCAGAACAAGATTTCCTTGTATTGAGATCATCAGGTGAACCACCTCTCAGACCACCTCTTTATGGGAAAAAACATTTTGAAATGCTGAAGGAAAAACTATTGTTTCCATCAATTCAATAATTTGAGGATTTTTGATAACTACTTCTTCCATTTGATAGACTTCATTCAACTTAAGTAGACTTCACATGTTCCCAAAAAAATTTTCATTATTTTTAACCCATGATAAGAGAAAGTGGGTTAAATAAATGGAAATAAAAAATAAATGAAGTATAATTACATATATATGAATAATATTTAATAAAAATATAGTTTGGTATTCAAAATATAAAATGGGAGGCATGGAAAATCAAAGAATGATTTCAGCAACATAACGGGTATACAAAGTGGTTAATGTAATAATATTAATAAGCTAAAATAAAAGTCTTACATTGATAGAAAAATATTTTTAAAGTAATTAAATTATTATAAGTGAATTATAACATAATATCTTCGAAATTAGAAGACTAACTACAAAGGAAAAAAGGGAGAGGAAGAGAATACCCTACCTTAAGTATCACTTCCTAAATATAGAGGAATGATTACTTAAGAGATTGAGAGCTTTAATAAATGAATTAGTGAGAGAATAAGAGAGGGAGAAATGTGATAATTATCTTGGGAGTGAAATTAATGGTATGAATGTGTGTGTATTTATAGAAAATTGAGGATAATTTTTTATTATTTTTCAAATACATCCCTTGGAATTCTAGATTTTGGAAAATAAATTTTCCATGGGAAACACATGGGTTTTGCTCATAGTTTACGAAATAAAGAAGGTTGTTTTTTTTTCTATTTTTGAGTTTTAGAACTGAACATCATTTTATTATATTACTTTTTTTATGGGAAAATAATTTTCCCACAAAATAATGCTTTTAAAATCTCAATTTCCACTTTAGACTTTGGAAAGTTGTTTATAGGGTTGGAAAGTCATTTAAATTCATTAAAATATATTATATTAATAAAATAAATTATGTTTTGTCATGAATTAAATTTTATTACTTATCACACAATTATTTTATATTTATGAAGTCATAAAATATACTAAAAACACAAAACTGTATTTTTTACTATTCGCTAAAAAATAAAGTATTTTAGAAAATTCTCAAAATTTCATCCTAACCTAATTTCAATGTGCTGATTTCAAATATAATGTTTATTTTATGAAAATAAATTCCTAATTATGATAAATAATTATTTTAAATAAAATTTTCATATTTCCTATAAAAATTATTTTTAAATGGAAACCCATTATTTATTCACTTTAAGGGTTTCTGAATTTTATGATATCGTACGTATTAGTTCATAAAGAT
Source organism: Viscum album (assembly GCA_963277665.1). NCBI lineage: Eukaryota > Viridiplantae > Streptophyta > Magnoliopsida > Santalales > Viscaceae > Viscum > Viscum album. Next base: position 1,426,600,507 of record OY728151.1, read on the forward strand.
CATATAATCATATAATAATATACTTAAAATATAATTACAATATTTTTAATTTACTTTTAAACTATTATTTCACTATTCCAATGGATTATTATTACTATTCCAATGATCATTTAACAATCACATTGCAACAATCAGGTAATGGTCATATACCAATGGTCACATTACCCTTTACACCCTATATACACTCCACAAAATTCACTATTTCACTTACAAAGGCACTAAAATTACTTTTATAATTTCTATCATATTCCTAATTCTTCTCTTTTTTTTACAGTCATCATGGTAGGAGTGATCTTCTTGGGATAATTTTGGCCTATGGAGTTTCCCTTAATATGTGCATTATTCTTTTTTGTTTATCTCCCTATACTATTATTAGGTGTTATAGTCAGTATTATTTCATGATGTGTAATGATCTTATGAAATGTAATAGTCTTTATATGAGATAATAATAATATAGTAATTGTAAAATAAAAGTTCTTCTATTAATAACATAAAGGAATTTTCAGGTTGTTACATCCCCCCTTAAGAAATGTCATCCTCAAAATTTATGACTTTAATTAAAAAAATGGGGGTATTTATCTTTAATACCTTATTCTATCTCCCAGGTTTCTTCTTCAAACTTGTGATTTCTCCATAATACTTTCATGAGTCAGGTTATCTTGTTCCTCAACACATGTTCCCTTTCATTGAGAATCTAGATCAGTTCTTCTTCGTATGATAATTTATGTTCCAATTCCACACTATTCTTGTCTAGTACATGTGTTGGGTATGAAATATACTTTCTTATCATGGAAATGAGGGAGAAATCATGGATATTGGAAAGATTTTGAGGTAGTACTAACTGATATACAACTGCTCTAACACGTTCTAGAATCTCAAATGGTCCAATGTACCTTGTACTCGGTCTACCCTTCTTTCCAAATCTCATGACCCCTTTCCATGGTGATATTTTGAGGAATACATGATCCCCAAAATGGAAATCTAAGTTATTCCTTTTATTTTAAGCCTAATTCTTTTGTTGACTCTGACCAGCCTTGATATGTTTCTGGATCACATGTATCTTCTCTATAGCATCTTCCACAATGTTTGGTCCTAATGGGTTTCCTTCTCTAACTTCATCCCAACATATTGGAGTTCTATAAATTTTCCCATAAAGAGATTCATAATGACCCATTTGAATACTCAAGTGAAAAATATTTTTATAATAGAATTTGATAAGTGGAAGATATTGGTCCCAACTTCCATGAAAATCAAGTGAGATAGCCTTTAACATGTCTTCCAATGTTTGAATAATCCTCTTAGATTGCCCATTAGTTTGAAGATGATAGGTTGTGATAAGGTTTACTTATGTATTCATATCCTTTTGAAGGATCCTCTAGAATTAGAAGTAAATATTAGATCATAGTCTAAAACAATTGAACGTGGTACCCCATGAAATCTCACCACTTCTTGAATATATAAACAAGCATGGAACTCAAGGGAGAAATCCTCTCGTATAGCGATAAAATGGATAGACTTTGTTAATATATCAATAATTACCCATATGTAATTGTTTCCCTTTTATCTATTAGTAAGGCTAGTAACGAAGTCCATAGTGATGTTGTGCCACTTCCATATAGGTATGGCTAGTTGTTGCAGCACTCATTTGGGTAGTTGTTGCTTCAGCCTCACTTTTTGACATACCAAACATCTTGTAGTGTATTCAACAATCTCCCTTTCCATGTTATTACACTACAGGAAAAGTTTAAATTCATAATGATTTTTTATTGGAGGTTTTAAAAACTGTTTCCAATTTTTTTTTAAAAATCAATTATTTTTATTAGTGGGTTTTAAAAACTACCACTAAAAATAATAGAAAAAATAGAAAATAAAACATAATTATTAATAATTATTATTAATAATTATTAGTTATTATTTATAATAATTTATTATTTATTATTTATAATTTTATTTAATTATTACCTATTAATTATTAATTATTTATAATTATTAGTTAGTAACTATTTGAGATTTAAATTAATTCTAGGATAAGTTAAAAATCGCACTCCAACATCAAATGACTATAACTTAGTCCGTTTTAACTCCACAAATAGTCAAATTGAAACTTATTAAATTAACTATAACTAAAATGGATGATAAATTAGTAACAATTAATAGAATAAAGTTTATTATTATTTTAAGAAAGTCGAAAATCGAACTTCATCTTCAAACGACCATAAATTTCGATTTGGGTGTCTGTTTGGTCTCTACCACATATCAAATTGAAAACTACGATGAGATCTACATTGTGTTAATCAAGGGTGATCTAAATCACTTTTTTTAGGTAAAAAATCTCCATAAGTCCTTTAAATTATAGTTTTTTGTTTGTATACCATGATTTTTGTACATTTTATGTGATTTCAGTTCCATCTAAGAGTGTCTTCATATACTTGTTGGGTTATCTATGAGTTTATTCCATAGATTTACATTCATACTGATTTGATGATGTTGCAATTTTTATGGTTTTCCCTCTTTTGGTGATTTATAATCTATTATATATATATATATATTTGTATGCAAATCTATACATTTGCGTATATTTATTTATAATATATATATATTTATCAATATTTATTTAAAAAATATATATAATTGCATCTATGCATAGATATTTATATGTATCTATGCATATTAGTCTATATTTATATAGATAGAGAGATATTTATATCTATTTATGTATATTTATATACATTTATGTATATTTATAAACATTTATGTATATTTATATATATGATGTTGGTATATATATTTATATGTATTCTGTTGGTTTGTGTGTGCATTTATTTGTGCTTGTATTTATATACATTTATGTAAATTTATTTATATTTATATATTTTTATAATATATATATATATATATGTATTTAAATAAATTTATACATAATTATATATATATATATATTTACTATTTATTATTTATTATTTACCACTTATATTTATTTATTATTTATTATTTATTATTTATTATATGTTCATTTAATATTTATTATAAATTTATTATAAATCTATTACTTATTTATTATATATTTATTATTAACTTATTATTATTTATTTATTTAATATTTATTATATATTATTACATATTATTTATTATTTATTTAAAATTTATTATTTATTTATTTACTAATTATTTATTATATATTGATTATTATTGTTATTTATCATTATTATTTTTATTTATTCTTTATTCTTTATTAATCATTTTTTATTATTTATTATTTTGTATTTTTTTGTTATGTATTACTTGTTTTTTGTTTTTTATTATTTATTATTATTCATTAATATTATTATTTATGTATACATATTTCTATGTATTTGTCTATATATATATATAAGTATATTAAATTCTGTTTACTCACCACATGAAGAGCCTGTTGGAGTGGTAAAGTCTTTGCAAAATAACTAAGAGGTAAGGGGTTCAAATCTCACCCAACACATAAATATGTTGAATTTATGCATTACATAAATGATATATGCATGCATGGTAGGATAAATAAATAAACAAAGGAAATAATACATAATAAATAATAAATAATAAATAATTAAATAATTAATTAATATGAAAAATATTTAAAATATTTAAAAAATAAAATTTATTAAAAAAATTTAAAAATCACCGCTAAATGTTTCTTGACCTTAATTTTCATGAGGATTTTTCAAAACTGCCATGAAATGGTTTAACAGTGGTTAAACTACTCGTAAACTCGAAAATAACCACCGTTAAATGCTATTTTCCCTATAGTGTCCCATCAATAATGATCTCACAAATCTCTATATATTTTGGTGCTTCTGGGATGTATATAGAACATAGAGTTGTGAGCTTGATCCATCAACTTTTTTTTAACTCTGTGATAGATGGGATACATAGCCTTATACCAAACCTCTGTACTATCTCTTGATCAAGATTGAACTTATAAAACTTCCCATTTTTCACAAATTCTATCTTATTTGGTAACTTAGGATTGTCTCTTTGGTCTTTCTTGATATTATTTAGTAATGATGGTTGGGAAATCATTTGGGATTATATTGATGATGTTCCTTCCCTTATGACTTCCATGTCTATTTTACCGAGTCCTTATCAATGGATCTTCTTCAATCCTCATTATTGCAAGAACTCTAGGGTCTTCCCTACTCAACACATCATCGAATTTGTTTGATTTTCCAAGGAGATAATAGAGAGAACAATCATAGTCCTTAATAAGATCCAATCATCTCATTTGTCTCATGTTTAGTTACTTTTTTTTGAATATGTATTTTTGAATTTGGTGGTCTATTTATATATCATGCTTCTATCCATAAAGATAATTTCTCTATATCTTCAGAGAAAATATAACTACCACTAACTCCAAATAATGGGTAGAATAATTCTATTCATGAGACTTTAACTATCAAGATGTATAGATAATAACCTTTTCATTTTTTATGATTAAACATCCAATTCCTTTCAAGTATGTATCATTATAAATGAAAAATACCTCCCATTTAGAGGGTAAAGTTAGCATAACTGCATCAACCAACCTCTTCTTTGGTTCTTGAAAACTTTATTTAAACTCATTTATCTAGATAAACTTAAATCCCTTTTTGAGTTAACTTGGTTACAAAACTTTTATAGTATCCTGCTATACTAAGGAAACTAATAATCTTAGTTGCTATTGTTGGATGGGGCCACTCCATTATAACCTTTGGCTTTGTTGGATCAATCAAGATTCCTTCACTGGTCACAATTGTCCCATGAATGCTACTTATTATAACCAAAACTCATATTTACCAAATTTACAAAAAAGTTACGTTTTCCTAAGAATTTTTAATATGACCCATAGATGATCCTCATGCTCCTCACAACTTTTGGAATATATTAAAATATCATCAATAAACACCACCAAAAATTTATAAAGGTAGTACCTAACGACTCTATCCATCAAATCCATAAATATGATAGGAATGTTATCCAAGACAAAGGGAATAACAACAAAATAAGAGTGTCTATATCTTATTCAAAAGTTAGTCTTAGGGGTATTTTCTTTCTTTATCCTCAGATGATGATACCTCGATCAAAGGTTAATATTGGAGAAGAATTGATCCCCATGAAGCTGGTCAAACAAGTCATTAATCTTTGGAAGAGGGCATTTGTTCTTTATTATGATCCTATTAATTTCTCTATGATCAATGCATATTTTCAATGATTTATCCTTTTTTATTAATAAATAGAATATTTTCTCCCTAAGGATATGCACTCAGATGAATAAAAACTTGCTCCAAAAGATCTTGAAGATGCTTCTTTAATTATTCTAACTCTATATATTCCATTCAATATGAGGTCTCCAATATTATCTTGGATCCAGGTATGAGTTCAATTATGAACTCAAACTCTCTTTTTGGGGGAGGTTTAGGTAATTATTCAGGAAATACATCAATGTATTCCCAAATAATGGATACATATCCTATCTTTTATACTTTCACTTTATTCCCCTTCTTCACCAATCATTTCCATAAATAAGGTAATAGAAGGTGGTTCATGAATAGATTTAGGCTGGGATATATTCTTTTGATGATAATTACTAGTTTTTACTTCAATATAACTAAAATTTTCTTGATTTTATAGTTGATCTTAACATTATAATTTGACACCAAATCTATCCCAAGTATTATGTCAAATTCCACCACTACAATGACCATCAGGTTTGTAGAGAGATTTTATTCACCAAAGTTAATAGGGGAATCCCTATATATCATTAATTCTTGAATATTTTATCATAGAGTTTTAACTAATAACTCGAACACTAATAGATCGGGGTTTAATTTTACGTTCTTTAGAAAAGTGAATAAAATAAAATAATGAATATAACCAAAATCAAACAACCTACTTTCTAGATTTGAGTGTACAATGAGTGTACCTACCACTATATCATTTAAGTCCCTGACTTTATTCATTATTATTGAAAAATCATGACCTTGATCCCTTAGACTCTAGTGGGTTTGATGGTAGTTTCCCTCAATTATCTTCTAATTTGGAAATTGGTTAGTGAAATATCTATACTCCCTATACTTAAAGAATTGTACTTTAGGTTATACTTGAACAATTTTCTATTTGATATTGGAACTAAAATGTTGATGCTTTACATATACATGATAGTTTCAAGATATATGGTCATATCATCTACACTTTTATCACTTTACACTCCCTAGGAAGAAATTCACAAAATTATTCTTCCCACAATTGATGAACACAAGTAGTAGTTGTTTCTTACATTCTCTTTCATGGTTGAAGTTCTTTCTAATTTTTTTGTATCCTCCTCTTCTTATCATTCATTCCATGAGACCAATGTGCACCTCTAAACTCCATCCATTTTGAGATAACACCACACTATCTCCTTATAGATCCCAAATTATTGTATTACCATGACTTTCTATAGATGAGGTCTTAGTACTCCAAATAATTGATCAATATTACCATAAAAATTAATGAAAAAGATTGAATCATATCATGAAAACCTCGTAAATTTTATCTCATAACTCCCTGCCAATTCATTTTCCTTTTGTTTTAATTCAAGGAGTTCCCTTTCCATTATCATTTGAAGGGTATGAGGAAAATAATTGATGAAAAATATTTTTTTTGAAGTCTTACCACTCCATAACTTCCACCTCATATTTTGGATTTGTATTCTTGATCAGTTTCCACTACTGATTAGATTCTCCCTCTAAGAGATATACTACTAACAAGAATTTCTGTTGCTCAAAATAATGTAGTATATAAAATATATTTTCTACATCATTAAGTCATTTTTCTACGATTAACGGATAATAGGTTACACTAAAAATAGGTGGTCTTTAATGCATAAAGGATTCAAATACTAGTTGTTACTTCCTCGATGAAGTCAGACGCTCCACATGGTTTAGGTTGTTATTAATTACTTGAGTTAACCTATTCATCATCATCATGAAGTTTTCAACTCTATATTCCATCATATTAGGAAGAACATCATTGCATTATCCATCATATCCATTATTAACATGATTCCTTCTATTTCCTACCATTTTCCTAGAAGAATAAAACCTAAGTGATAAATTTTTTACTATTGTAAATATTATAATAATAATTATAAATTAAAGGTTAATCCTAAAAGTTTCTAATAATATTCTTCTAGAATTTTATACTTCAATATTTTTTAAAAAAATTACATTATCCATATATCATTTATAATGGTTTGTAGAAAGCATGTGATTAACAAAATAATATCCCCTAATAGTGTCTAGCTAGGTGTTCAATATTAGGACCACTCATCATGAACCAAGTAAATATCAGGTAAATACTCAACTATCTTTTTTTAGGGTGATTACCCCTAGGTGCATCTATGCTACAACTGCTTCCACTTTTCAGTATCTAGAAAAATATGTAATTGCTAGGAAACTGCATACTCTATACTTGACCAAAATTTAGGGATTTTTTTACTATATTTAGACTTGTACCCAGGTTTCTTACTAATGTTTTATAGTCTTAATTTTAAAAAATAACTAAACCTTGATCTGATACCAACTATGGAGACCCCCCTTTTTCATATATTATTTTCATCATAATTCCTTAACAAAATATTACATTGATAACTTTTAAGGATTTTTTTAGGTTTAGTGTATTGGAAACTAGGTACATAATACATGAAGTACGTAATGAAAACATAAATTTAAACTTTATTTAATCATCTTGAAAACTCTTTTATTATTCCATCATAGGTCACCCCACTGTAAGTGATTTCTTGGGGACATACATCAATAGAAAAGGATGATCATAAATCCCAGTAAGGGATAAAAAAAGGAAATAAAACATGGAGCACTGTTAGAGATCACCCTTAACATGTATTAATTCATATATTCTACATAAATCATATATCATGATAAATATTTTCATCAATAACCTGTGGATAATAAATAACAAGTTTCATCTAAAATCATTGAGTACATAAGTGTTTAAAGAATAGAACTTTTCATAATTTTTAACCCAAGAGGAGGGAATGTGGGTTTTATACATGGAAATACTCAATAAATTAAGTATAATTACATTTATATGAATAACCTTGAATAAAAATAGGATTGGGCATTCAAAACATAAAAATGGAGGCATGGAAAATCAAATAATGATTTTGGTCACAAAACGGATATACAAAGTGGTTTATGGAACTAGATTAATGAGAGTGAATGAAATTATCCCATTGAAAGAACAAAATTTCTATAGTAATGGAATAATCATAAGTTCATTATAACATAACAACTTTCAAATTAGAATACTAATTACAAAGGAAAAAGGGAGTATAAGATAATCCATTACCTTAAGCATCACTTCCTAAACATATAGGAGTGATTCTTTGAGTACTTTAGAGCTTCAAAAAAGGGCTTGGTGAGAGAATAAGAGAACTAATAAAGTGATAATGATATTGTTAGGGAAATTAATGGGGGTTGTAGAGTTGTTTATTTATATCAAAGTGAGGATAATTGTTTATTATTATTATTCAAATACACACCTTAGAGTTCTAGGTTTTGGAAAATAAATTTTCCATGGGCCACCCATGGGTTTTTCTCATGGTTCATGAAATAAAGAAAGTGGGTTTTGAAATTTTTGAGTTTGAGAACTGAAAATCATTTTTTATATTAGTTTTTTCATAGGAAAATAATTTTTTCACAAAATAATGTTTTAAAATCATAATTTCAACTTAATACATTGGAAAGTTATTTATAGGTTTGGAAATTCATTAAAATTCATAAAAATATATTATATAAATTAAATAACTTATTTTTTTTCATGGATTCATTTTTATTAATTATCAAATAATTATTACATTTTTATGAGGACATAAAATATTTTGAAAACAAAAAGTCGTATTTTTTTACTATTCACTGAAAAATAAAATATGTTTAAAAATTATAAAAATTTCACCCAAACCTAATTTTGAAGTGATGATTTCAAATATAATTTTAATTTTATGAAAATAAAATCCTAATTATAAAAAATAATTATTTTAAATAAAATTTAAATATTTCTTATAAAAATTATTTTTAAAGGGAAACACATTATTTATTCACCTTAAGGGTTTCTAAATTTTATAATATCATACTTATGTTCATAAATAGTATATGTAAATATAATTATGTAATTAAAATATAATTATTATAATTTTTAATTTAATTTTAAATTGGTATTTTACAATTCTATCAAATATTACTATTCCAATGATCATATAATGGTCATATTGTAATGGTCAGGTAACATTTAGGTAATGGTCAGATCCTAACAGTCACATTTTCATTTACACCCTATACACACTCCATTATATTCACTACTTCACTTACAAAGGTTTTACACTTACCTTGATAATGAATATTTTATTCCTAATGCTTCTCTTTCTTTTTACAGTCATCATGGCAGGAGTGATCTTCATGGGAGAATTTGGGCCTATGGAGTTCCCTTAATGTATGCATTATAATTTTTTATTTATCCCCTATACTATCCTTAGTTGTTATATTCAGTATTATTTCATGATGTTCAACATTATTATGAAATTTAATAGTCATTGTATGTGGTCATAATAAAATAGTCATTGTGAAATAAGAGTTCTTTTATTAACAACATAAAGGAATTTTCAGGTCGTTACAGTTGGATGTTCCTCCTTTGGTACCCATTGTGAGCATACTATTTCAAATATATATATATATATATATATATATATTAATTAAAAAACATATAATTTAACACCATTAATAATTTTTAAATTTTATTTAGGTTCCACCATTCACGATACAACTGTTCTCTAATGGTGACTAGCCTTCTATTTCAATGGGGGAGGTATTGGAGCTACTTGAAGTAGTCATCAAACCCAATCATTGCCAAAATATTCACTAAATATGCCATCTACCACAAATTATTATCCATAGTTCCCTTAGAGGCATCATGGATATTCAAACCACCTATATTGTCTCCATTATTTTCATATGATCTTCCTCTTTATTTATCATTTCCATATCAGATAACAGCTTGCACTCCCCATCCCTATTATAATTTTCCACAGAATTCTATTTCATTTCCTCCACTTCATATTTCTACATTCTCTCTAGGATTTTATGTTCGTACTCCTTTAACATTTGCTCCAATGAATTCAGATCATCTCAGGCATACATTGAACCTCCTAACATTACACAGTTTACTGATCATCCATAGCCTAGGGATTCATTAGATCCCACTGATCATCCTGGATTGGATATATATATATATATATATATATATATATTCAAAACCCTAGTAAATTTTGTAATCATAATTTATTTTCATTACAACATGTATTAATTTTATATTTGTATTTTATTCTCACAGTTGAATCTACCATTATTAGCTGGTGTGGGTAGACCTACATGCATGAAGTGTAGAACCACCAGACATAAATGATGGTCAAGTATAATGAAAACAATAAAATTATTGGTAAAATTGAGAGATAATGTAGGAGTTTTATGGAGACACTTACTAAATACCATGACATCATTTCTATGAAACAAGTTTCCTAGAGACACCTTGATAATGAAATAAAGGATACTTCATGGGATCAAATATGGGTAAGAAAATTTATTAGATTAAATTTTATATTATTATTATATTTATATGAATTAATATTTTGGTAATAGCTTCACTATAAATTTATTGATGGTGAAGCTGAGAGGGTTTTACAACTGATAGAATTAGGTAGTCTATGGAGACAATATAAGCATGGGATATATAATGGATGGAATTCTAGAGTTTTATCAGATTTAGAGGGTATACAAACACTCAATGAGTGTCCAGTAACACAGTATTAGGAAATTATTACTTATTGGAAGAGTGACAAGTTCATGGTATTATTAAAATTTAATATTTTTTTATTGAAACTGATTATGATTTGTATTAATACTTCATTTATTATTATTTCATTTTATTTTTTAGGAATTGTCACAAAGAAATAAAAGAAAAAGGATTCTATAAAGCAAACCCACAATTTTGGGAAAACTACCATGCCGGATCATGGAAGACAACATGTATTTTTCACGTACAACTAAGTTTAATTAGGTACCAAAAAAATCAACCAAACCAAATCAAACCTACTACACCAGAAATGACTAAACATGAATAAAAAAGTGAATTAAATCAAATTAAACTAAAAAGTAACAAACTGAACAAAACTGGCATGGACCGACTATATCAAGTAAGAACTAAACCATAACAAATAAAAATTATATGACTCATCCCAAATAAAACTAAAATGATATGATGTAATACAAATAGACATAAAATGACCAAAAAAATACTTGAAATGGATTAAAAAATGAAATGAATTAAACTCAATCAACTTGACCCAGCTTGAATCAAATAAAAATGAACTAAATAAATCCATGACTAATTAAATGAAATAAAATTGAAGTGAAACGAATTAAATGAATATAAATTGACTAAAACTTCTTTGAATCAAAAGAAACCAAATAAATTCAAACCAAACCATAAATTTTTTAATGTTTATATTTAAAATGTAAATATATTATAATTTTTATAGTGTTTATAATTTGTAAACAGATTGTAAACTACTTATAAATAGATTTTAAAGTGATTGCAAAAAGTTTTATCAGTAATATTACCCCAAAACATTGAATTCAAAAGTAAAACATCAATATATATAAAAAATTGACGAGTTTCAATCATTAAAACTCAAAATGAATGATATTTTAAATATTTACCACCCAAAACCTCAACAACCCTTAGAATTCCAATCATACCTCATAACCTCAATATCCAAAACCACAATTCTCATCTCAAGAGTACCAAATAACATCCTAATCATCTATTCAAGATTAAATTCACATGATTAAACCCTAAACTACAATAATTAAAACTATATGACCATCAAACTAGTCATTCATCAAAGAAGCTACTTATGCATTCTGTTCTCCCCCAAACATCTATAAAAAAGGCTAAAATATAAAATAAACACCCAAACCAAAACACTCCCACCTAATTCTATCCAAGGTAACCATATATAATGGTTTAATCCAAAATAAACCATTTTCAATATAAGACCCAAAATCAACACTATCCTTCCACTTAACATAAAATTCGTAAATTTCATCTTCAAACCAAACATAACCAAACAACTCAATTACTATTCAAATAAAGAAAAGCTAATAAAGTCTCAACTAAAATAAACCATAGAATATAAAATAAATTAATTCAAAACATAACAATAGAGAACTATAAAAATCATGGTTCCAACCACACAAACATCAATATATCACATAATCCATATTAATTAAAATAAATAGGTTATAACCTACAATATGAAATAAGTTTTAAAATATAAATCACATTAACACCTTTATTTTAAATCAAAATCATGGTTTTTAAGTCACACAATCATTTAAAATAACAAATTTTAGAAATGAACCCCTTTCAAATTGAAAACTAAATATGAAAAAGATTATATAAATATGTGATTTATCTTTAACTGGTCCTATAACACTACCCTTATACACCTTACTCAGATTAAATTAAATCACCAAATCATTTTGAAATACTTCTAACCCAAAAATAGTCATTTTTCATCACCAAATACCCAAAATATTAAATTTTTTACAAGCAGTGCATATATAAATTAAATCACCAATACAATATTATTGATCAATGTATTTTTATATTCAATTTCATTTGAAATGGGTGATATTGAAAATATAAGGGTGTGTGCCTTGGGTAAAATTATTTTACTTGAGAAGAAATAATAAAGTTGAGAGTACGGTAAATGAAAATATACAGAATGTTTGTAAGCTTTATTCTATCACTTTCAAATTTTAATATCTATTTTGCAATTAAATTTCTCATTTATAATTGTCAACAACATGTTTTGGAGGCTGTTGATGTTCAAGGGGAATATAAATTCAGAATAGATTATTATTTTTTATAGATATTAGGAGACGATCACCATATGAGAGTTCACCATCATCCTAAGAAGAGTATCATCCCCACTAGGTATTGAACCAATTTAAGCACCTATAACAGTTCTGGTAGTATTGAGTTACAAGATACGCATGCACATGAAGTAGGGGTCTATATAGAGGCAACATAGGAAAAAAATTAACCATGAAGGAGCATAAAATAAGTAAAAATGACAATAAGAAATTTCTAAAAGCTATGAAAAATTTATTTCCATCACTTTCACCAGTTACCATTTTAATTTTTGATATATTAATATCATCGATGTACTCCTTATATGATGCATTAGTAATGAGTGATGACAATCCTCATGGTGGGCGGGGTGATGAATTATGTGGTGGTAATACCGATGAATATGTAGGAGGTGATAATTCTAGTGAGGACACTCATGATGACAGTGATGGATATGATGGTACTGATGGTCATGAAGGAGGTATTGATCCCTTACATTTCTGACTTGATATTAATGAAATAACTATTTGAATAGTATTTGATGATGAAAACTGATTTTATATGTGTTTTTATTTGTTTTTTTAAATTGTGAACTATTTAAATGTGAATTATATAATATATTTACTATATTAAATGTGTATTGTGACCAGTTGAAAGTAAAAATTGGTTTATGTTGTTTGAATATTGCTTGAGGTGTTGGGGAAAACTAATTGGGGTCTGGGTGTAGTGACATCATATACCAACAGTTTGTAGAAATTGTTGTGATGAGGATATTGACACACATACGCATTGAAGAGTTAAATGTGGACATGGTAAGGTGGGTGGAACACACATAAATGGACAAGACCCATTTCAAGGAATTGGAGGCTCAATGACAAGAGCACATATTAAAATAATGAAGGGGCCTTACATAGATTAATCATGAATATCCAAGGGGAGGCCCAACAACTTTGCATGGGGGAAGCATTTGGGCCTAAAATTACAATAATTAAGGCCCAAACATGCTTTTTAAAACTAAATTCCTAGTTTGATACAAATTACAATCCCATTTTCCCGTGAAATCTTCAAATTAAAAGTTAAAGGGTTGAATTTAAAAGGTGGTGGTCTAGTTGTCATTACTTTCCAAAAGGGTGTACTAATTGTCTCCTAAATTCATGGGCATATACCAAAATTTTCAAATGTATTATTTAGGTTTTTTGAATTGTGGAAACTGGGTTTTAGGAATTTGTATCACTTATTGTATATAAATATCCACCTCCCGTACTCTTGAGATCTACATGAATGAGAGTATTTTTACTATGATGAGTTTTGCTTGCAACCTTTGTATGCTTGATCAATAATTATTCTCACTTGTTTTATTATATAGATCTAGGTGCTCAACTTGAAAACTTTGAATAAGGTTCTGATGAAATTTCCTAGTGGGTCTTGGGTCACGTATCATTTGGTACCAGATCCCAATTTCCATGGACCGGGTTCTTCATTTACATCCCTTCTTATATCTTCATTTCTCTTTGAATCAAGACAACATCAATTCTTTTCCATTTTATTCTTCACCTACAAACACCATTTATTCATCATTTTAGACATACAAAATATCATTATTATATTTGAGAAACTCGTCTTTATTCTCTATTTAGAATAATTAAAATAAAATCTCTAAATCATAAGATATAGTGGATTCAATATTTATGATGAATTTTGGAATTTTAAAATTGCACATCTCCCACTTTGATTCCATTCGATGTTTAAAATTATTTCTTATAATATATATAAAAATTTAAAATTTAGTTTGATGATAATTCTATTATTCAAAAAAATATCCCAAAAATAAAAGAATAAAAAATAAAAAAATAAAAAAAGGCTCAAATAAAATCTCAACAGCTTGAATCCTACGTCCCATTATCATTTTTCTTCATTTTTTTTCTTTAACTTCCCAAATTTCCCCTATTTAATCCCTTTTTAATTTTATCTTTAAATTCTAGTTTAGGATTTACACATTCCAAAAATCCTACAGATTTGTTGGAATTAGGTAAGAAAACTATATGATGCAAGTTGAGTGGTAAAAGGAAAGAGTGTTACATTTTATTAAAAAATCCAACATTTAGTGAAACATGATAAGACATATTATTTTTGAATGTAATAATGAGAGGGAGTGTGTGAGGTCCATATTCCTTATATTTAAACTTTCTTATATGATTCATAATTTGAGAAAGTGAGTAACACTAATGAAATAGACATTAATATGTTCATGAGGGCTGTTCAAGAACAATTATAAAGTTTGAATGCAAGGGTGGATGAATTGAAATCCCATTCAAATTATAAAGAACCACCAAGGAGGTGAGTCTTTGAATAAGAGGAGGAGTTCTTAAATTTTGACGAGTCAATAATTTAGAGAAATCAAACACCATTGATGCAAACCAATGATCTTGAAAGTGTAAAGTTGAGGATCCATTTATTATAAGGTAAGAATGATCCCAAAACATACTTGGAGTGGGAATGAAAGGTAGAGTATGTTTTTGGTTGTCACAAATATTTATAGAAAAACAAGGAAAAATTGACCTCTTTGGAATTCACCAACTATGCTAGTATTTGGTGGAACCAACTACAAGTGAGTCGATGATGAAGTGGAGAAAGATCTATACACATATGGGAGGAGATAAAAATAGTAATGTGTAAGAGGTTAATTTTTACCCACTATTATCTTGATTTATTCCTCAACTTGAATGGATTTAAACAAGGATCCATGAGTGTTTAGGAGTATCAAAAAGAGAGGGATATCATTATGATTCAGGATAATATTAATGATGAGAGAGAGACCACTATGGAATGATTTTTGAATGGACTAAACCATGAAATTCAGGATATAGTGTACATGCACCACTATTTAGATACAGAGGATCAAATTCATATGAATACTAAAGTAGAGAGAAAAGTAAAGACAAAAATGATGTGCTCTACATCTTATAGTAAGGATTATAGATCATTGTTCAAGTTCAAGGATTCTAAACCATAAGTGTATGTAAGGGAATACAAAATAGATTCAAAGGAGGTTCCAAAACTAAAACCATTCTTTCCATAATTCAAATGTAAAACAAAGGGTGATTTTTTTTCCAAATCATGTGATATTAAATGTTTTAAAAGTCAAGGATTTGGACATTTTTCTTCAAAATTCATAAATAATAATACCTTGATTATTTTTGATTGTTGAGATATTCATAGTGCTAGATCAAATAAAGATGAAATGACACCACTTGAGGAGTGTTAATATGTGGAAATAGAGATCCCCATATATGGATATTTTTTTTTGTAAATTCTTTCTTTTAGTGTTCAACCTAAAGTAGAAGATGATCAAGAGAAAAGGGATCACATTTTTCATACTAGATGCTACATAAAAGATAAGGAATGTTGTATGATTATTAATAGGGGTAGTTGCATGAATATAGAAAGTTCTTTTAAGGTTGATAAATTTCTATTATCTATGAACAAACATGTAACATCTCGATATTCTAAAAAAAACACTATATTCAATATCATACAAGATACACCACATCGAGCTTAAACAAACAACAAAATCTTATTATTTAAATGTGACTGTTATAACCTAGCTATTAAATTAGAGGTAATGAATAGTATTAATGAAATTATGAAATATTTATAATTTTTATACTCATTGAGAAATTATTAATTAATTATTTAAAAATAATCACTCAAATTTTTAGTAAAGTCATTTTATTCTTCAAAAATATATTTTCTTCACAAAAGGTGGTTTCTTACATTTTATGAGTGAATATTATAATTATTTTTTGAAAATTTTAGAAAATTAATTTCATAAAATTAAATTAATTTTTTAAATAATAATATATATTTTTTACTTTGGGTGAAATTTTGGTATTTTTTGGAAAATATTGGGTTTTCAGTGAATATTGAAAAATACTGATTTTTGTAAAAATGTAATTTATTTTTAGTAAATTAAAAAATTTAAAATTCCCATTATGTTTTGAATTTGATTTAAATTAAAATAATAATTATTTATTTATATTTTATACACTTAATTTATTTTTTATTAACTCAATATTGTATTTTACAATAAGTTTATTTTTGGGTTTAAAAACGATATTTTTCTAAAAACTGTTTTAAAGTACATGATGTTTATCCTTTTTAATTAATCAAAATAATCCCTAGTGAGGAATTTTTTAAATGAAATTTATAGATTATATATCATTAAATATTAATTTATTTTTATAAAATGATAATTATTATTCATAAAGTTAATAAAAAATCACATTTTTCTTGAAAAATACACTTTTTGAAAACCCTCTTTTTTGTTGCGTCCATGGGTTTTGTTTTAAATTCAATTTTTCTAATTATATGAATTGAATTTGGTAAAATGGATTCAATATTTTTAATCATGAGGTCCAAATTAGTAAGTAGGGTAATTTTTATTTTTAGGCACAAAAAATTTACCATGGTAAAAAAACGATTTACAGTCTATTTAAAATAATGAAATGGGTTAAAGTTAAAAGGTAAAAGATTAAAATACCTAAAAAAACAAATTTAAATGGTTTATTGATGTATTTATAGACCATAAACATCCTTTACAACATTAATTATCAATATAATTTATTGTAATTAATTCCACCCAAATGTAGTTGGCTTTAAATATAAAATAATAATTATTTAATCACTTAAAACAACCCCTCCCCAAGTATAAATACCACTCCTCACCACCCCCTTTATTCCAAAAATCCTTGAATATCATCAAATATCTACCAAAAAATCTTTTCCTAACTCTAACCATGTAAAAGTTTTACTTTTCTCACCAAAATACAATTCCAAGGTCTTTAAGGGGTCCTTTAAGGAGGTGATATTCAAGAGGAGAATTTATCATACCACCTCTATTAATTTCTTTTATTTTTCTACCTTCTCAACACCTCCTTCATCCATCAAGGCATAATAAATCTAGTGTAATTTATATAATGTAATGTTATATTTCTAATGTAATATATTATATACAACCCTTATGTAAGATCCTAGATCTTCTTAAGGTATGTTTTTGTTTAAGTTATGGGTTGGGGTCTCTCTTTTTGGCTAAATAAGTGTTTCCTGAAGCTCATGTGAAGGCTTAGGGGTGCCTCGGGGGCTCGGGGTGCGAAGAGAAGAGAAATAAGGCCAAGAAGTGCTAGGCGCACAATTAGGGGAAACCGTGCAGATAGACCTTGTGGACCAGCCATCCTCAGACAGTAGCCTTCGCACGGTCTGAGCACAATTAGGGGAAAACTGTGTGGGATCCCAGGAAACCGTGCAAAATGGGCATCTTCAAACAGTATCTTCCACACGGTTTGCGAACGGTTTAGAAAACTGTGTGGGTAAACCGTGCGGCCCAAAAAAGTTGGAAAATTTACAAAATTGCCATCTCGGGATTTAAAACCCCAACTTAGGATTTTCCTACATTTCATCCCCTACAACCCTAGTGACAAACCATTCTGACCCAAGCTTCCAACATGTGGTTTTCCTTTGATTATTGGCTATTTTGGAGCACCTTCAGTTGCGGATTGAAGCTCAAGAAAGTCTAATCCTCTCCACCCCTCTCTTCTTCGGATTAGGGCTTGTGGTTTCTCCCATCTTCTTCTGAAGCTCTAAACCCCTTTGTTTTCTGATGGAACCTAGGTTAAGGTTTCAGGGGGTGCTTGAATCCGGATCCAAGGCCACGATTAAGAGTGCGTTCATCATCAGATTCGAGGTATGTGCTCTAGAAGTATTATCCCATAGTTTTACTTTAGATTTGTGCATGGAATCTTGTGTTCTTAGTTTTCCCTCATTGTGTTCTTGGTTCCTTTAGGTTGTTTGATAAAAAGGGGAGTTCATGTGACCAATTTAAACCCTCACGATCCCCTTGGGATGTGTGGAGGAGGACTTGACCATTTTAGGGCCACCCATGGGGTGCGCCGGCAAACCCGGACCTAGAGTTTGGTAGGGTTATGTGAGGGGTCTCCAAATAATGATGTGGAACCCATGTATAGTATGTCTTAATGGTGTATTAAGTTACAAATGGAATAATGATAAATATTCCTTGGGTAATAAGGGCATAAGGTGTTGTTGGAATGACATGAAAATGGGTAATTGGGTTAAAAGGGTTTATGTCTATTATTTCATGAATTTGGTTAGAAATGCCCAAGGGGATTAGGGTATGTTAAATGATGAGCTTGCAATTGGGTAATGAAATGGGAAATGGGGAATGTGTTAATGGTTTGTAATAAGGGAATATATTAAATTGGGGAATGGGTTAATACATGAGAATTAGGTGGTACACCTAAATGATTGAATGTAATAAAGGGATTGTGTTTTGTGATATGATAAATGTACTTGAAATGCGTAAGTGTGTAAATTCTTGTGAAATGATAAATGGGCTAAATGGGTTAATGAATGGTCCATGATGAATCTGGATTAGGTATAGGGGATTGTTGAATACACCTTATGGGTTAAGGCACAGGAATGAGAATTTTTCTAAATGAATATGAATTATAAATGGTAAATGTATTAATGGGTTATGGCATAGTATTAATTCCCATGTTGTTGTTATGTGTTGTGATATCCAATGGTATTGAATATTCTTGGTTGTGTTATGGTATGGTTGTGGTGACTTGAAAAATAACTATGTGCACATGGCTTGGTATAGTGGGGTATTGACTTGAGGTTCTATGCCCACGGGTCGATTTAGACTGAGGCTCTAAACTCCACCCCAAAATGCATGGGTTAGGTAAGGAGACAAAGGATCTATTCCCCTAACGATTGCATTCCACCTAGACTGAGGATTCTAGGTGAGGAGAATGTGTTGATGTGATATGTGGATCCCTAGTGAGATAGGGACTTGATTTGTTTCCCCTATGCATTATGATTGATTGCCTTATACTCTTGTGTAGATGATATTTATGCCTAACCCATGAAGCATGTGATCAATATGACTTATGTAATGAATATGGTATAAGAAATGGAATTGGAATAAATGTTAGTCATGAATTAAATGAAAATTGTTAACTAATGGAACCTGAACCATCCCTTGCTTTCTTACCATTCATTTTGTACTTGCATGCACTATCTATTAGACTGGATATTTTGTAGACACCATTGGTGGTGGCCTACTGAGTTTTGTACTCACACCCTGCTCGGGCCGCTATTGGGTACCCAAGCAGATTCTCTTAGTTGCAGGTATGGACAAGGGTAGAGGCCCTACAATAAGATATTGAGTTGGTCTTGGGACATACATGAAGAGGGATCTAGACTTAGAGTCGGGACCCATTGGGAGTTTTGTCCATTTGTTTTATTTTGGGTTTCTTTCACTTACACTACTAGTATGACATGACATTATTGTTTTTGATTAGTGTCTGTATCCTACGGTAAATGTTGGGTTATGCATGCTTATTGGTTGTCTCATACTGTTTCCATTATTTTTATTGTGATATGTTGTGTCTTACTTTGGTAAAGAGGGTATAATCTCCCCATGTGGATTTTTAGACCCTCACCGCTAGTTGACAACCTTTGGCGTACAGGGAGGCGTACTTGAGGTCATGTGACGACCCGACACGGAGCACCGGTTTAGTGGCTTCTGGGTCGGGGACATTACAAAGTGGTATCAGTGGAGTTATTTTCTCTTTCTTACTATTTGGGGATGATATATAGGAGATTAGGATAGTATAGGGCCTTGGTAATGAGCTCATGATTAGGAGTAGCTGACCCATGTACGAGGGAAAACCCTAGTCACCCTAGGTGGGGATTATTGTTCTTGATGTGTGTTGTTACAGTTGAATGATATTTCATCATTGGGTGATGCACAGGTTGTGTAATTTGACTAATTTATGATATTTTTCTCATGCCCGGAATGGTATGAGGTTGTGCATTCATGCATCATTTTAGGAACCTAAGGATATAGGTGACATGCATCATTATAGGCACACACACAGGATGGGTGTGCTGGGTATAGAGAGTAGAATTTATTTTACTTCATTGATAAATATGAAGAAAATGATTCCTAATAATGGTAATGTAAGTGGGTGAATGATAGTTAAGGAATATCATGTATAAAGAAATGTTATGACCGGGTTAAAATTTTAGGTTGTGATAAATTGTAAAGGTTGATTCGATGTCTAAAATAAAAAGGATTGCATAATGATTGTAAAATTGTTAACAGATTTTTCCTAATGAAATGTGTAAATGAGTTAAAATGATTATTTTAACAAGATGTGAAATGGGAAATGACCCCGAGAGGAAAGGGGCATGCTGTAAAAGAATAATCAGTTGAAGATGTGTTGATGAAAGACTTGTGATTAAGTGAGTTGGTTACCCCATGTTGACCATGAATGTGGTAGGTATGATGGTGGGGGGGGGGGAATGTTCTAAGTTTAGTGATGACCGTTAGGATAGAGTATGGAGAATGGGTTGTTTAAGGTTGATAGCGTGAGACCTTTTCCATCTGTGGTTAAAACCTATCGGTCGTTCTTCGAAGTGTCGGGTGAATAGTAAGTTTAAAATGATAATGTTTGAGTTCTATGGGGGTATCCCTTTTGTTGCCATTTGGACCCTTGTATGTGTGGGTTGGGCCAGTGAGAGTACCCTAGATGAGACTTTGGGTTTGGATAGTGAATCCTTGACGGTTGTGATATGGCCTAGGTAGTGTGTTTAGGGAACCCTTGGTGGGGTTGTGGCCTTGGGGTTGTGAGGTGTTGTTCAGTAATGTGAGTGAGGAAACTCTCGTGGTTCATGAAAGTATGGAGTGCATGATGAACCCTAGGGATGGTGCCTGGGTCTTAGTGACCTTGTGATTAAAGACCTGGTGAGTTGTGTTTTAAATACCAGAGAGGATTTTTTTTCTTGTAGTTCCAATGAATGTTTACACATTTGGTGTGGAACCTAGATAAGATGGTTTTTTGGTATGCAAATCATAGTGTGCGTCGGAATGAGAGTGATAGTTCCATTCATGCACATTGCTTTTTTCATGTCATTATAAGTATGGTTTGGAGAGAGGACCAATGGTTTTTCCTATTCGTGACTCCAGTCTAGGGAGTTGGTATCATTCAACCTTCAGTGTGACCTATGAGAGAGGTCGGGCAAGGATTATAGTGCTTTTGGGTGTGTGTCATGCATGCAGATGTTTTGGGCTTGGGCAGTGGGACTCTGAGTGCCCCATGGTGTAGGTTTGTCCTTAAGGTCCAAGTGGGAAGGTTGATGGTGTAGTTGTGCCCGATTCCTTCATAAGGGAACCCTATTGGTATGATAGGATGTGAGGTTGTTCTAAATGGTTGTATCATATGGATGCCTGACTAACCTATTGGATGATGATTAATGAAGGTCTGGAAGTTGTTTCGAGCATAAAAGACAAGGGTGGCAGAAGTGAGGTTATATGCTTTCACTCGATGGTGACACCTGAGGGAGGGTGGTCACGTGGCCGAACTTGTTAGGGTGAATGGTTTGGTTATTGGGTGAGATACAGAGGCCGCATTAGGGCTGATGATACTAACTAACCAATAGACATGGTTAGGTAAGTAAGTAGGCGATGGGATTTATGCAAATTAAGGTTGTTTTGGTGAGATACTGATGGTTTGGATGGTATGGTAAATTGTGTGCTTTGGTTGTTGGCTTTTAGGGACACGCCAGATGAACTTGGTAGGTGTGGTGGAAGTAGTGACATATGAAACATTGGTTCACAGCTTCTTGGTGGCTTGGTTGTGGAGCGATGGTTGAACCTAGTTGTCCATCATACCTGAGCAATGGTGGTCAAGTGTTGATAAGATGCATTCAGTAGGGGAGCCTGAGATCCTTGCCAGGTCATGATGTCCCATGGTTCGACATCAGGAATGGATAAGTTGGTGGTGGTGTTATTCGACAACTTCTTAGAATACCTTAGCTAGTGAAGAGCATTCCCAACATCTTGACATCATCCCAGGTACGTTGAGAAGCTCTGGCTCATGCCAAGAGAGATGAAGGTATTTGGTTGGATGAGGGACATCATGTAGTTTAAGTGCATGAGAGCGGTATATGTGGATCCAAATGAGAAGATGTACACCCTCTATGGTTTTGGGTGAGGTCCTCAGGATGGACTGAATGATGAAAAATGCCATGGGTGCCATCAATGGAAGCCGAGAATAGGCACTAGGTGTCACGACCCATCCCCTGAGGCCCATGCCGTGACTACCCCAAGCCCGCCTTCCATAGGCCAGGGGCTGGCGACTAGCACCGAAAGGGGTATTCCCTAAAATTGGGAAGAAATTTCCTTTATAAACTGTAAACACACACAACCAAGAACACAACAAGATAAGGACACAAGTGATTTGTATAGTAAAAGAGTACTAAAAGTAAAAGGGGCTGGAATACAAGCCCAATAGTAAAGGTACAAGTACAACTGAAATACAATACAACTAAAGAAAAAGGGAAGCAGCTACTGGGTCGTCCTCCGAGGTTCCTACCTGAAGGGTAAGTACAGATCACCTCCTCAGCACTCCACATCCACCCGTCTCCTCTACATACTGACACGCCGTATGGTCCACCTCCGGGCACCGTCCAGTCCTAGTACTCTCGTCCTCAGTCAGCGATGTCCATCGTCTGCACCAAACACAATAGGGTGCGGGAATAGCCCATGTAGGGGTGAGTATAACGATACTCAGTAGGGACCTCGAGACCCTCAAGGTCTCACAAAATCCAAAAAGGATAAACCACAAAGCATGAAGTCAACTGTCAAACCTACTTAGGTATATGACCATACATATACCTAAGTTATCAAGTATACCCATCTCAATCAAGAGGAAACACAGGGTCCAACCCAAAATCCCAAAGATCAACTATTCCACAAAGGAAGGAATACCACGAAGGTAAGTACCACACAGGTACACCACACAGAAGAATACCACCAAGTTATTACCACGAAGGAAAGTACCACACAGGTACAAACTTAGCTCACACCAGGTATAACTTAAGTATAGTAATAGAGATGATTATATGTAACTACTAATTCATCTTACTCTATTAATAGGCAGACCCACGAAGGATCCTAATTCATCATCAGAAACATAGAGGATCTCTAGGTGCTGACCCACATAGGATCGCTCGGTGCTGACCCACACAGGATCGCTCGGTGCTGACCCACACAGGATCGCTCGGTGTTGACCCACATAGGATCGCTAGGTGCTGACCCACACAGGATCACTTGGGTATTCCCGCATGGAATCTTAGAGTGGTTCCATGTGAGACCCTTAATCACAGACCCACAAAAGATCTCTTTATCAAGTCATAACCAGCTACAGGGTTCCCGCACTTAGCTTGCTCGTCTCCGGGAGAGTCCACTCCACAAGCCATTGGTCGATACTTCAAATTCCACGAAGTCCCAAGAAAAAGTATCTCAAAGGACCTCCATGTCATATGGGCCTCAACGCAATAGACGACTCATCAATCGGACGCCCGTTCTGTAAGTTATTAGCCTTTTTGTCCTGAGGACCCGGTTGGATTCGTGCTCGATACAACCCGACCATACTCAAAATTTATCCAAATTTCAAGTGGGGTATACTCAAAGGGACTGTCTCACTCCAAGGATTCTAGTGCCACTGACGGTTCATCAAACGGATGTCTGGTGTCAAAGTTATGGCCAAAAGAGCGTAAATGGGTCATAGTGGGTCCGACCCAGTTTGGGCCGACCTGGTTTGGGTCAACCCGACCCGAACCGCTAGGTCCAGCCTAGCCCATGGTGCGGCCCAGCCCACGTTGGGCGGCCCAACTTGGCAGTGCGGGGCGACGTGGCGAGGTCACAGGCGGCAGAGCCGTGGGGCGGCACGGCGGGGCCGCAGGAGGCAGAGCCGCGGGCGACAGAGCTGCGGGGCGGCATGGCGGGGCCACGGGCGGCGGAGCCGTAGGGCGGCAGTCCGCCGTGGGCTGATCGTACGGCGTGCCTTCGCCGGCGGCTGGGTTGACCGGCCGCCCTCCATTTTTCACCTTCGTTGCGGTCAACCATGGTGCTGGCCGCAGTTCTCGAGTTCCACCGGTGCCGTTCGTCAGCACTGGTCTCTGACTTCTTCATTTGCGAGGAACACAACAACCTTAAGAAAAACTTCGGAGAGGTCAGGCCATGTTTGTTTGGACCACACCCTCTGAGTTAGGGCAGTTGCAAGCAGTTCACAAAAATTGAATCAAGAATGTGTATGGAAGATAATTAAAACATCAAACCCCACAACCTCCATCAATCACTATTCCCAAACCCACAAAAGAAAACACCCACGGATCAACTAGTTAGAGGGAGTTGATCCGACTTCTTTGTTTAGAAGGGAAGAATATGGGAAATATTAATCATGTAGAATTTAAACCCTACTTTGATTTTTCGTTGACGTTGGCACGAGAAAGAAGTTGAAGAAGGTGAAGAGGGTGCCAACGATCGTCGCTTCCAAAACCACTCTTTGATGTCGGTCTCATACGCCGTCCTCTTCCTTGATTTACAAAGAACGTTCTTCAATGGCGTTCTTCGTTGGATAACTTTTCTCCCACCAAGGAACTTCTTTTCCAACCAAAAATCCTCCCAAACAAAGAGGTGCCAATATAATTAAATTAAGTAGATTAATTATGTTGGCACGTTGGCATAATTAATTGGATCATTTAATTGTACCACTTTGGTAAAATTAATTGGCCCAATTAATGAATGGTGTTGGAAAATTTTAAAGTAGGGGAGTTGAGAGGTTTTCTCTCATTAAAAGGGGGTTCGGGTGGTCCCCACATCTAAATTAAAAATTGAAGGTTTTAATCTCGGGTGGTCCCCACCACCATAACCCATGTGGGAGGTTTTAGTTCAGGTGGTCCCCACCTGTGAAACATACACATGGGAGGTAACAAAAATAAAATAAAAGTTTATTTTATTTTATTTCCGTTCCCATGAAAAACCCAAATTCTATCATTCACCCTCGACCTACTGCGGTCGAGGTGAAGGTCCCCTTAAGTGAATATCGGCACTACGAGTTCAACGGTGCCCTCAGATTTCAATTTCGAGCACCAGTTCAAAAGTTAGAAAAAAACCCACTCACACGTTTACTGAACGTACCCAAAAAAAAAGTTCAGAAATTCATTCCGGGCACTCCGGGCCTCGGAATCACGCACTGTTAATTTTCACGGTCTTATAAAATTCACATTTAATTAAAAAAATTATATGGAAATTACTGGTCTTTAAATTCTCCCCACCTCCGGTCTTTATGTCCCTGTAAGCCACATCACAAAACTAGGAAAACAAGTGGGGGGTACTAAGCACCTATTTGAGCCACTCGCTCCGATGTGCTCTCCTAGAGGTTCCCATGCTGCCAGTGAACGTGCACCAGAGGTATCGAATGCCCACGAAGGACCTACTCCTGTTGATCCTCAATCTCCACTGGAACCTCCGTAAAAGTTTCCCCATCATCGATGTCTAGCTCACCGTGGTCGACGATGTGAGAAGGGTCGTGCACGTATCTCCTCAGCTAGGATACGTGGAAGACGTCATGCACTCGATGCAACTGATGTGGAATATCTAAGCGGTATGCCACCTTTCCAACTCTATTGAGGACCTGGAAGGGTCCGATGAACCTCAGAGACAACTTTCCAGCTCGGCCAAATCTCCGTAAACCTCACCAGGGTGAGACCCATAGAAAGACATGGTCACCATCCTCGAACTCTAGAGGTCTCCGTGTCTTGTCAGCATAAGATTTCTGTCTGCTCTCTGCAGTCTTCATCCGCTCCTGGATGATCTGCACTTTCTCTATGGTAATCTGTACCATCTCTAGTCCCACTAGTGCTGACTCCCCTAGGTCAGTCTATCACAAAGGTGATCTACAAGGTCACTCGTACGACACCTCAAAAGGTGCCATCCCAATGGTGGAGTGATAGCTGTTATTGTATGAAAACTCCACAAAAGGAAAGTGATCTTCCTAGATGCGACCGAAGTCAAGGACGCAAACATGTAGCATGTCCTTGAGGGTCTGAATGGTCCACTCAGTCTGACCATCCATCTGAGGATGGAAGGCGATGCTCAAATGAATCTATGTCCTGAAAGCCTCCTACAACCCCTTCCATAGCCGGGGAGTGAAATATGCATCACGATCGGAGAAAATAGTCAAGGGTACTCCATGTAACCACACAATCTTCTACACATAGAGGTGACCAAGCTCTCTACTGAACCCTGCTCTCTGATCGGTAGGAAGTGGGATGATTTGGTGAGTTGGTCGATAATCACCTAGATAGAGTCATGAACTCTGGATGTACGTGGAATTACCATCACGAAGTCCATGGATATCCCATCCCACATCCACTTTGGGACCTCTAAAGGCTGAACCAATCCTACTGGTACCTGATGCTCTGCCTTCACTTGCTGACAAGTGAGGCATCGAGAGACAATTTTTTCTACCGCTTTCTTTATCCCCAACCACCAGTGCTATCGTCAGAGGTCCTGGTACATCTTCACCACTCCTGGATGTACCGATAGAGGGGACGTGTGGAACTCTCTCAACACTTCCTCCTGAAGTGACACTGGTACCATGGTACGTCCTTTAAAGAGGATGACGTGCTCTACGCCTTCAGAAAATCCATCAGGTTCCTGTCCTATGGATATCTGAGCACGTCATGCCTCGTAGTCAGTGTCCTCACACTGCGCCTCACTGACTCGCTGAAGAAGTGGGGGAGTGACTGTAAGAGACTGAAGAAAAGCTTCTCCATCTCAGTCCACAAAGTATATCTACAAAGCGGCCAGCTACTTCGTCGCCTCACCTAGTAGCTATATACCAGATCTCTGGCTGAGTTCATCTACTACAACTTTCTCCTTACCAAGAGTATAGACTATCTCGAAGTCATAGTCCTAGAGGAACTCAAGCCAACGATGTTGTCTCAGGTTCAATTCCTTTTGAGAAAAGATATACCTGAGACTCTTGTGATCAGAGTACACTGTAAAACGCTCGCCCATCAAGTAATGTTGCCACATCTTCAAGGAAAATACCACTGCTTCTAACTCCAGGTCATGGGTAGTGTAGTTTTTCTCATGTTGTCTCAGCTGTCGAGAACCATAAGTGATCACTACTCGCTCCTGCATTAGGACACATCCAATCCCAATCCCTAATGCATCGCAGTAAACTACGTACCCTATTCCCTCCTCCGGTAGCCTCAAGATGGGGGCACTAGTCAGCCTCTAACTCAGATCCTAAAAACTCCGATGGAATATCTCCGACCACATGAAGGGTTTCCCCTTCTTTGTCAACACTGATAGTGGTGCTACAACTCTGGAGAAATCTGGCACAAATCTCCGGTAGTATCCAGCCAAACCCAGGAAACTCTATACCTCCGTTACACTCCTGGGTGGTTCCCAAGAAAGTACCACCTCAATCTTCACTAGATCTACTGCAACTCCAACCTCTGATATGACATGTCCCAGAAAGTGAACCTCTTGGATTCAGAACTGGCACTTCAAGATCTTACCATAAAGCTGGTGCTCTCGGAGTGTGTCCAGTACAACCTGTAAATGATAGGCATGCTACTCCTTAGTAGTCGAGTAAATCAGAATGTCGTCGATGAAGACTACAACAAATTGATCAAGGTATGGCGGAAAGATCCTATTCATGAGTCCCATGAACACTACTGGAGCATTTGTTATGCCAAATGGCATAACCAAGAACTCATAATGCCCATACCGACATCTGAAGGCTATCTTATGCACATCCTTTTCTCGTACTCTGGGCTGGTGATATCCTGATTTGAGGTCTATCTTCGAGAACCACCGTGCTCCCTTCAGCTGATCAAAGAGGTCATCAATCCTCAGGAGTGGGTACTTTTTCTTCACGGTCACCTAGTTTAGGCACTGATAGTTAACACAAAGTCTCAAGCTCCCATCCACCTTCTTGGCGAATAGAATCGAGGCTGCCCCTGGAGAAACACTGGGCCGAATGAATCCCTTCCCCTGCAAGTCCTCCAGCTATACCCACAGCTCACGAAGCTCCATGGGAGCCATCCGATATGCTGGTGTAGATATCGGTGCCTTCCCGGGGGTATAAGTCAATGTAAAATTCCACCTCTCTACAAGTAGGTAGACCCAAAACATTATTAGGGAAGACATCTACGTACTAGTCCACCACTACAGGATAGCTCGGACCCTCCTCATCAACTACTCCAAGGGTAAGGCTAGCCAACTGATGAGTAATCAGCTGCACCCTCCTCCGGGTAAGTCCATCCTGTGCTGCAAAGGCTCCCTTCTCACCGGTGAAGGTAAACCTAGTCCCATCTGTGCGGTCACACCTCACTTTGCGCCTAATAAAGTCAATCTGAGCATGGACTGTAGATAACCAGTCCATACCCAAGATGACATCGTAAGGCCTCGATGCCACTACTAGGAGATCCCAGCCAAAGTTCTCACCTCCTAGAGTAAGCTCGCATGACCGAAACCAGTGCGCAATCATCGAATCTTCTCCCATAGGAGTCTTTAGCTGTAAGGATTAAGCCAACGACTCTGTCGGAATCTCTGAGCTCTAAACGAGGGAAGTGGTAATAAAAGAAAGACTGGAACCTGTGTCTATAAGTACTATAGATAAGGTGTATTAGACACAGATCATACCTCATATCATCTCCGGAGCACTGTGATCATAGGCCTCAGCTGCCTGGAGCTAAGCTCGCCCCTGTCCACCAACTCCCTACAGTCGGGGTGGACCTCCTGGTGGTGGTGGCGGTAACATATCGAATCATCGACCACCGCCAGCTGCACAACCATCTCCTCTACCACGTCCGCCTACTCCCTGCAGACCTCCTCGGTCGAATATCTATCTCTTCCTGGGCGGTCCTTCGACCATATACTGATCATTCGGACGACGGGTCGGACAGTCACAATCCATGTGACCCTACCCACCACATGCGTAATACTGTACACTCCTGGCATAACTGGCTCTACCTCGAGTGCCCCACACAACCGACCCTGAATCCTATAGTCGTCCACCTATAGGTCTGGTCCCCTTGGACCTCTACAACATCTGTCTTCTTCTAGCTGCAGAAGACTTCGCTACGTGATGACTGGTGGTGGGTCTCACTGCTGGTGACTGCTCAGCAAGGAAAATCTCCACTAATAGGGCTCTCTCTAACACCCCTGCCTACGTCGGGATGCTAAGAGAAATAATTGAAGCCCTGATCTCCCGCCTGAGCCCATGCTCGAAGGTATGGGCCCTAAAGAATGAGTCCTACACCATATCAGTGGAGTAGCATGAGAGGTCGGTAAACCTCGCTGAGTACTGAGCCATAGTCATGCTGCCCTTCTGCAGATGAAGAAGCTCCTGTATGTGCACTGCGCGAAGAGTCGCTGGGAAAAACTCTGCCCGAAACAGGCTCTCAAAGTCTGCCCAAAGAAGTGTCACCTTGTTGTGAACCTGGAGCATCAAGCTCCACCATCTTCCTACTGCTTCTTGTAGAAGGTTGGCGGCAAGGATCACCATGAGATCAGCTAGTGTCCCTACTAGTTGGAAAACTCTCACCACGGCCTCCAACCAATCCTCAGCAGCCTGTGGATCCGTCTCTCCCCTGAACCTGGGTGGCCTCTAGCGCTAGAACTCGTGCAACACACTCAATCGGCGTGCGCCCTCTACTGCTGGGGCTGGTGGCATCGGTGTCCCAATGGTTAATGGTACCGCTGGTGCCTCTGTTAGTGCCTCTACTAGAAGAGGGCCCTGCACCGAGGCCTCATCGCTCGGTGGGCTATCAGTGCGTACTAATCTCGGAACCCTAGCTGACTATCTGTGTGGAGGAATCCTGAAAAGAAAAAGGGTGCAGGCATAGCCCGTGTAGGGGTGAGTATAACGATACTCAGTAGGGACCCTGAGACCCTCAAGGTCTCACAAAATCCACAAAGGATAAACCACAAAGCATGAAGTCAATTGTAAACACTACTTAGGTATATTCCCATACATATACCTAAGTTATCAAATATACCCATCTCAATCAAGAGGAAACACAGGATCCAACCCAAAAGCCCAAAGCTCAACTGTTCCACAAAGGAAGGAATACCATGAAGGTAAGTACCACACAGGTACACCACACAAAAGAATACCACCAAGGTATTACCACGAAGGAAAGTACCACACATGTACGAACTCAGCTGACACCAGGTATAACTTAAGTACAGTAGTAGAGATGATTATATGTAACTACAAATTCATCTTAATCTGTTAAGAGGAAGACCCATGAAGGATTTTAATTCATCATCAGACCCACATAGGATCTCTAGGTGCTAACCTGCATAGGATCTCTTAGTGCTGGCCCACAAAGGATCGCTCAGTGCTGACCCACACAGGATTGCTCGGTGCTGACCCACACAGGATCGCTCGGGTAGTCCCACATGAAATCCTAGAGCGGTTCCATGTGGGACCCTCAATCACAGACCCACGAAGGATCTCTTTCTCAAGTCACAGCCAGATATAGGGTTCCCGCACTTAGATTACTCATCTCTAGGAGAGTCCGCTCCACAAGCTACTGGTCAATACTCTAACTACCACGAAGTCCCACGAAGAAGTATCTCAAATGACCGCCGCGTCATAAAGGTCTCAATGCAATAGACGGTGCGTCAATCGGATGCCCGGTCTGTCAGTTATTAGCCTTTTTGTCCCGAGGTCCCGGTTGGATTTGTGCTCAATCCAACTCGACCGTACTCTAAATTTATCCAAATCTCTAGTGGGGTATACTCAAAGGGTCCGTCTCACTCCAAGGTTTCCAATGTCGCTGATGGTTTTTCAAACGGACGTCCGGTGCCAAAGTTATGGACAAAAGAGTATAAATGGGTCGTAGTGGGTCTGGGTCTGGTCCGACCCGGTCGGACCAAACCGGCCTAGGCCGACCCAGTTTTGGTCAACCCAGCCCCGACCCGGTTTGGGTCGACCCGGTCCGACCTGATGGGTCCGGCCCGGCCCGCGCTGGGCGGTCCGACCCGCTGGGTCTGGCCCAGCCCGCACTAGGAGGCCCGTCCCACGCTGGGTGGCCCGGCCTAGCGGCGTGGTGGGGCCGCGGGGTGGAGGAGCCACAGGGTGAGGTCATGGGTGGTGGGGCCATGGGGGTGCGGAGCCATGGGGTAGCGGTCCGCCGTGGGCTGGTCGGGCGGCGCGGTCGCGCACCATGCCTTCGCCGGCGGCTGGTTTGACCGGCCGCCCTCCGTTTGTCACCTTCGTCACAGCCGGCTATGGTGCTGGACGCGGTTCTCAAGTTCCGTCGATGAATTTCTCCGGCACCGGTCACCACCTTCTTCATTTTCAAGGAACACAACAACCTCAAGAAAAACTATGGAGAGGTCAGGCCATGTTTGTTTGGCCCGCACCCTCTGCGTTAGGGTGGTAGCAATCAGTTCACAAAAATTGAATCAAGAACGTGTATAGAAGATTATTAAAACATCAAACCCTACAATATCCATCAATCACTATTCCCAAACCCGTATAAGAAAACACCCGTGGATCAACTAGTTAGAGGGATTTGATCCGCGTTCTTTCTTTAGAAGGGAAGAATATGGGAAATATTAATCACATAGAATTTAAACCCTACTTTGATTGTTCGTTGACATTGGTGCGAGAAAGAAGTCGAAGAAGGTGTAGAAGGTGCCAATGATCGTCACTTCCCAAACCACACTTCGATGTTGGGATCGTACATCATCCTCTTCCTTGATTTCTGAAGAACGTTCTTCGATGGCGTTCTTCATTGGAGAACTTTTCTCCCACCAAGGAACTTCTTTGCCAACCAAAAATCCTCCCAAACAAATAGGTGCCAATATAATTAAATTAATTTGATTAATTATGTTGGAACGTTGGCATAATTAATTATCTCATTTAATTTTACCACTTTGGAAAAATTAATTGGCCCAATTCATGAATGGTGTTGGCAAATTTTAAAGTAGGGGAGTTGAGAGGTTTTCTCTCATTAAAGGGGGTTCGGGTGGTCTCCGCCTCTAAATTAAAAATTGAAGGTTTTAATATCAGGTGGTCCCCACCACCATAACCCATGTGGGAGGTTTTAGTTCAGGTGGTCCCCACCCATGAACCATCCACATGGGAGGTAACAAAAATAAAATAAAAGTTTATTTTATTTTATTTCCGTTCCCACGAAAAACCCAAATTCTATCATTCACCCTCGACCTACTATGGTTGAGTTGAAGGTCCCCTTAAGTAAATACCGACACTGCGAGTTCAACGGTGCCCTCAGATTTTAATTCTAATCACCAATTCAAAAGTTACAAAAAAACCCGCTCGCACGTTTACTAAATGTACCCGAAAAAAATTTCAAAAATTCATTCCAGGCACTCCAGGCCTCGGAATCACGTGCCGTCAATTTTCACGGTCTCATAAAATTCCCATTTAATTAAAAAAAATGACATGGAAATTCCGGGTCTTTACATTGGGTGACATTAATTTTCTTGTTTTTGGAAAAGGTTGGATGGCCATATCTAAGTTTGGGGTACGATTTTTGATCAGGTATAAGATGCGGTGGTTAGAATCCCTCATGGTGAGAAATGGAAACAAAAATCCTAAGGTGGGGAGTGATACATCAGTCCTGGGTGTGGATAGGAGAACATCGAGTCGATTTAGTGGCACTGAGATGCTAATGAGGAACCTGTAAGGTGCTTGTTAGGTCCCTCAGGGAGGGAATGCAGGACCTGGATGTGGTGAAAAATGAGACAAGTGTTGGATTGAGCTCAGGGTGGTTCCAAGTGAAGCCTGTGATGTCTGTTATGAGTCATAGAAGGATGTGGTTGGATGTAACAACAGGTTTTGGCAAGATAAGTTGGGGTCCTATGACTCCAACGAAGATTGGAGTTAGACTCGGGTAATTTTTCCCTTGTGTGGTTTTGAAACTTCGTGAAGTTGGGTGAACTGTGGCCATGTGATGTGGTGTCATGCCAAGGGTGAAACTCGATGATGGTCTAGAGGGTATTAATGATGTGATGATGGGATTATCCTGGAATTCAGGGAGCGAACTCAGTGGGTTTGTAGGATGTTAATGTTAGGCTTCAAGTCAATAAGCACCTAGTGAAGGTGAGAAAGGGGGTAGCATACCATCAGTGGAAGGTGGGTGTTTTGGGACAGGCCAGTCGAAGGTGTTTTGACCTGAGATAGTAAACTTGAAAGCGTGTGGTGGGAGTGACCCACCTCTTAGTTCATGTTGTAGTGGAAAACACCTTTTTAAATGAAGATGTACCTGAGTAAGGTCAAGTTGATCATAGTCCTTAGATGTATAGTGTAGGAATGTACTCTCGAATTGTTTTGACGGTGCAGCTGGATTCCAATATAGGGTAATTCCCTATGGATTCTTGGGCGTGGTGAGCTGGAACATTTTAGGTGATGGGAAGGTTGAGTTGAGTTTTTGTGGTCCTTTGTCGATGGGGGAGGTACCAAGTAACTAAAAATGGTGGAGAGAACCATACCGGATAAATGGTTGGTTAATGAAGTGATTGGGGTTTCAGGTTGTAAGGACTCTAATAATTACCATTCAGGTGAGTTAGCCCCAGTAGAGAGTGATCGCACCGTGATTCACTGTTTCATTTTCACCCTTACACCACTGTGCTAAACATGTTTTATATTGAAAATTATAAAAATAATAAAAAATTTCATTCCATGTTTGAATTTTTTATTTTGTGTTTATCACTATTTAAAAGTGAAATGTTACTTTTTTTGATGATTCCATTGCAGGAGGAGGTGATTTGGTGGCCCTAGAGATGATCCAGAAGGAAAATGGGCCAAAACTGCATAGGTTCCATGAACACCTGTCCACTGTTGGGTAGAGAATGAACACTACATGCATCAAAATGGACTTAGGTTTTGTGGGCTGGTAAAAAATTAAATTTTATACAACTCTTATGCAGACAACAAATCCCCATTCGTCCATTAAGGGGCCCAACTAAAGTGATATGTCCAGGACACCAAATCTGAATGGAGTCAAAAGTTGTGTGATGTGTTATATCCATATCTCGAGATCTAGGTGTCCAAATGAAGCCAAAATTTCTTTGGAGATATCCAAGACATGGGGGAACATCTTTATAGTTTTGTCAAAACCAATTTAAGACTTCATGGAGGCCTAAAACAATGGTACAAGTGGTTTTACACAATCTTTATGCCCAAAACCACTTCCCATTTTTTCTATAAAAGAGCACCATGGGTACCTCATTTGGGGGGTTCGAACCAGAAGTGAAGTGCTGCCAATTTGAATTCATAGAGGCATAATTTTATCACCTTGGAGGTTCTGGAGGACCCTATCCTCATAGGGGGGTCAAGGATGAAGGCAAAGTTCCACCCAAGCCTCCTCCTCCTCTCGATGGCGAGCTAAATGGTGGACAATCATTTAGAGGGAGCTACAAAAACTTGGGAGGGAGTTCCAGCACATGTTCTTCTACTAGTTTTGTATAATTTGTGTGTTGAATATTTCACTTATTTTGTATCTTAACATGCTTCTCCCCTGATTACATTTCATTTGATATAATTAAGTGGAACACTTTTTATTTCAATACTGATTGGGTTGAGATTTCAAGTGGGAATCTTGGGTTATTCCGATTGGACAACACAATAATCCTCTTTATCTCACACATACATAAGATTTAAGTATTCTTTGGTGGACATTTTATGTAACCACCCGAAATTTTGATTAAATCTTATTTCCTAATTTTTTGTGTTATTTTATTTTTATACTCAACAAAATTGTTTCATTTGATAACATGAGTATAATTAAAATGAGACCGTTGGGTTTTGACTGTTATATGACCATTGGTCAATATGACCGCTGGAAACTAAACATTTCGATTATTGTCTCTAAATACAAGTGATCTTGGTTAATTAATATAGAAAGAAGATTCTATGGCCTCATCCAGTAGTCTCGGGCCAATCGAAGCCCATCTAACGGAACTTGGGAAGAAGGTAGCACCACTGGGCTTTGCTCTGGACCAGACCCAAGCCGAAATTCATCGTGTGAAGCTAGAACGGAATCGCCTTCGCGAGAAGTTCAAACTGATAGAAATTACTACTCATGCAATGTTGGCTGATCCACCCTCAAATTCTCTCACCTTAGAACACCTTACACTTAGGTCCTATGCTGGGGTTATAAGGGGCTATGTAAGGAGACCGTAACTGCCTTGTATAATCATTTGTTTTAAATAAAAATTTTGATTTCTTCTTATGATGAAGTTTATGAATTTTCAAATGTCCGGATAAATATAGTATGCATATTTTGATGAATTTTAGAGAAAGGATATTTTAAAAATGTTTATACAAACCTTAAATAATTAAAAATGTGTAATGATTTTCAAAAAATGGTCTTGTATAATGATGTTCAGTATGAAATTTAGAGTCTAATAAGATCAACTTAATTTTTGATGAATAGTAAATTATGAATAGTGATTTTATGCTTAGTATTAGTAATGTGACCAAATAGATTAGTAATGTGACCAAATGGATTAGTAATCTCACTTACAGAAATTATTAATATAATCTAGGCACCTTGATTAAGTAATGTGATTCAATAAAATGGTTAAATAATGGTTTCATAAATTATTAGTCAAGTATTAGTTTTTTCAGGTGAATAGTATTTTTTAATTAAAAATTAAATTAAAAATATTTAGAAAATTATTTTTATAAAATGGTCTTTATTTTTGAATTCAGAACATCGATATTATGCTAAGGTAATTTTTGGGGATTTTTATGAAAAAATGAATTTTCGGTGAATAGTGTATTTATTTAAGAATTAAATTAAAAATATTTAAAAAATTATTTTTATAAAATGTAGTTCATTTTTGAAATCAGAGCATCGATATTTGGTTAAGGTGAAATTTTGGGATTTTTCTGAGAAAGTTGAATTTTTGATGAATAGTGAAAATACAGTTTTTAAGTCACGTGTGTTTAATGACATCATTAAATGATGTATTAATTATGTAATAAATATGGTAGACT
Organism: Viscum album; assembly: GCA_963277665.1. Classification (NCBI taxonomy): domain Eukaryota; kingdom Viridiplantae; phylum Streptophyta; class Magnoliopsida; order Santalales; family Viscaceae; genus Viscum; species Viscum album. The sequence goes on from OY728151.1 coordinate 1,426,637,412, forward strand.
TATGAATAGTAAGATAAGGTATGAGGTGTCCCAAGTGGACAACACCATGGGCAAATACCAAGGGCAAGCCCATGGTTTTGCCAAAACCACCAATGAGGTGTCCCTTGGCCATTAATGCCTTGTCCCCTCACTTTCCCTATAAATACCAAGCCATCCTCTCATCCATTCGACACCAAAATCATCCTCAACGAAGTTATGGTCTCCTTACATCCCAAGGAGTCCTCCCAAGGTGCACCCAAGCCCTCAAGGTCCCAAACATTGAGTTTTAAGAGATACGTTTTAAGGTAAGGGACCCTACCTCTCTCTTTCTTTTCAAGTAATCTCTTTTATGTCATTTCTTTTATGCTCCATGATCTTATGTTGGAGGATGTTATTTTATATTCCTCTTACTGCTATTTTCATGTTCATATGATGAGATAACCCCTCTTTCTCTCATCAATTCTTTTTAAGAAAGTTTAAGTGACGCCGTTAGGCTGCCGAATTTTTAAGGGATTCGTTCACCTTTCTCATTTTTTCAAAGTTCTACTTTCATGTCAAGTCTTTCAAGTTCCTTTTTATTATGTTGGGGTATGATATCTAAATCTATAATACTGATATTTTATGTTCAAAGTTCTACTGGATACGAGCAGGTAGAGGTGGATCTGGCACAGATGTACATAGGGGTAAAACCTGAAAACACTGCTTTGAGCAAGACTCGAATGGGAACTGGTATACAACAACGGGCCTTGCTGCACTCTTGGTTATGATACTCCCCGGGGATATGCTTTGGTAAATTCATAAGCTTAGTATGAACCATTATTAAAGGAACAAAGATAAAATAAAATAAAGATTCACATAAGAATATATGATCATGGATAACCTAGATTGGAACCTAGGGGATCACAAGTTAGGGTATACTTTCCTTCCACAATTTTATCCTTATGTGCTTAAATTTTCTTTTTAATGATTATTGGCTAAGTATTTAAGCCCCCTAATTATATGTTCTTTTCTTAGTTAATGGAGGGAAATGGAAGAGCATGTCCCAACAACCAATGTGATAGGAAATGTGACGATTGCCCTATTAATGTGACAAATATGACGAAAGATCAAGTTGAACATATTGTTATTATGCCAAACCAGCTATCAAAAATCACAATTAATAATTGGTACCTAGTTGAATGCCCAAATTCATAAAGGAAGAAGAAGAAAAAGTCTCAAGGATGTTCATCTGATAAAGTTGATAAGGGAAAGAAGACCCAATTTATTTTTTTCAAAAAGTGTGGGAATAGGCACAAAGGAGAATGTCACAAAGGAACCGAGAGATGTTTTAAGTGTGGGAATATAGGGCATAAAGTAGCCAATTGCTTTAAAAAAATGGATAATGTGATGAATGGAGATAAGGTTCGATCTAATGTACCTTATACATTTCGATGTCGTAAATGTGGAGAAGTTATACATTATCCAAGGCAATGCTCTCTTGGAATGGGTGAGAAGCATGATGAGCATCAACAATCTTTGATGACAGGGGAACAATGCAAGTCCTACGCTGAGATGGATCATGATGACTGAAGTACATGTAACTTCTTCGCAATAATTGTCTATGTCATGTTGTATTTTAGTTCGTGCTCTATGAGCATATCTTTTATGTTTTCTAAGATCATCGAGTCACTACCTAAGATGATTTTATATCATTAAGGAAAACATCTATTGTTATGTACCACATGTTGATGTAGTGAAGCTGTTCTTATTAAAAAAAGGGTGATTAGGGGATTAAAAGATGATTATTATTTTGGAAGACGTTCACTATTTTGGGAACCCTATTTGATCAAAGTAAATAGATTTCTACGGTATTTTCTTTGAGGAGTAAAGGTTGACTTATATTTTGAAGTATCGATAAATTTAAGGTGAACTTATAGTAAATTAGGTTACATATGGAAATGATTAACCTATCTTGGGGAAAATGTGCTTAGGTTAGTTACTTTTGTTATAAGATGATAAGAGTGGTTGATGTTGTTTGGAGATGAACGATAAAGTCTATCTTGGAAGACTATGTTATGAGATCGTTCTTATAATTGGGTTTCAATATTAGTTTGGTTTATTTTGAGGAATTTTAAGGACATTTATTTATGGAATGGTCTATGATGAACTTTGGGTAGTACCATGAAACTTTGAAGATTTAAAAGTAGTTTCCCTTCCTATGGGATTCTTTCTTTTTGAAGAGTTGTTTTATCTTAACCTTTATATTTTTGGGATAATATTTAAAGATAGAAGAAATTGATAGTTAATATTTTGTGGATTACGTGACTCTCAAGAAGATGATTCTTGTGTTTTGATGAGACCAAGTGTTTTTTTAATGCTCATTGTTTGGAGAAAATATTAGTTTTGGTAGAAACTTATTAAAGGATGAAACTCTACTTGAAGGTAGGTATATTTCCTTATGTTTTTGTTCTATGTTGTAAATGAATTCCTCAAAATTATGAAAAGGAACGTAAAACAAAAACATTGTTGGTTTATGTTTCCTACTAGGTAATCAAAGACCGTTTACACACATAATAAGTTTGTGATTTTCTTGTGGTTAACTTTCTCCTAATCATGTTTTCTATCACTCTCCCTCAGAACTTGAACCTTTGTTTTCTCCTCCATGTCCATGTTTTCCAACATGGAATCCTAGTGTGGGTTAACTCGGGTGACCTTTGTACTTCCCTTTCTTTCTTTTAAAGTAATAGTTTTACTGAATCCTTTTCTGATATGGGACTTTCAATGAAATTTTAAAACCCAATTTTAAAAATTGCGAGGACACAATTTCTTAAGGGGGGAAGATTTTAACGACCCTAAATTTTGAATAAATCTTGTTTCCTAATTTTGTGTGTTATTTTATTTTTATACTCAACAAAACTGTTTCATTTGATAACATGAGTATAATTAAAATGAGACCATTGGGTTTTGACTGTTATATGACCATTGGTCAATATGACCGCTGGAAACTAAATGTTTCGATTATTTTCTCTAAATACAAGTGATCTTGGTTAATTAATATAGAAAGAAGATTTGATGGCCTCATCCAGTAGTCTCGGGCCAATCGAAGCCCATCTAACAGAACTTGGGAAGAAGGTAGCACCACTGGGCTTTGCTCTAGACCAAACCCATGCCAAACTTCATCGTGTGAAGCTAGAATGGAATTTCCTTTGCGAGAAGTTCAAACTAATAGAAATTACTACTCGTGCAATATTGGCTAATCCGCCCTCAGATTCTCTCACCTTAGCACACCTTACACTTAGGTCCTATGCTGGGGTTATAAGGGGCTATGTAAGGAGACCATAACTGCCTTGGGTAATCTTTTTTTTTAAATAAATTTTTTTATTTCTTCTTGTGATGAAGTTTATGAATTTTCAAATGTCCGGATAAATATAGTATGAATATTTTGATGAATTTTAGAGAAAGGATATTTTAAAAATGTTTATGTAAATCCTAAATAATTAAAAATGTGTAATGATTTTCAAAAAATGGTCTTCTACAATGATGTTCAGTATGAAATTTAGAGTCTAATAAGATCAACTTAATTTTTGATGAATAGTAAATTACGAATAGTGATTTTATGCTTAGGATTAGTAATGTGACCAAATGGATTAGTAATCTCACTTAAAGAAATTATTAATATAATATAGGCACCTTGATTAAGTAATGTGATTCAATAAAATGGTTAAATAACGGTTTCATAAATTATTAGTCAAGTATTAGTTCTTTCAGGTGAATAGTGTTTTTTAATTAAAAATTAAATTAAAAATATTTAGAAAATTATTTTTATAAAATGGAATTTATTTTTGAATTCAGAACATTGATATTATGCTAAGGTAATTTTTGGGTATTTTTCTGAAAAAAATGAATTTTCAGTGAATAGGGGTAAAACCTGAAAACACTGCTTTGAGCAAGACTCGAATGGGAACTGGTATACGACAACGGGCCTTGCTGCACTCTTGGTTATGACACTCCCCGGGGATATGCTTTGGTAAATTCATAAGCTTAGTATGAACCATTATTAAAGGAACAAAGATAAAATAAAATAAAGATTCACATAAGAATATATGATCATGGATAACCTAGATTGGAACCTAGGGGATCACAAGTTAGGGTATACTTTCCTTCCACAATTTTATCCTTATGTGCTTAAATTTTCTTTTTAATGATTATTGGCTAAGTATTTAAGCCCCCTAATTATATGTTCTTTTCTTAGTTAATGGAGGGAAATGGAAGAGCATGTCCCAACAACCAATGTGATAGGAAATGTGACGATTGCCCTATTAATGTGACAAATATGACGAAAGATCAAGTTGAACATATTGTTATTATGCCAAACCAGCTATCAAAAATCACAATTAATAATTGGTACCTAGTTGAATGCCCAAATTCATAAAGGAAGAAGAAGAAAAAGTCTCAAGGATGTTCATCTGATAAAGTTGATAAGGGAAAGAAGACCCAATTTATTTTTTTCAAAAAGTGTGGGAATAGGCACAAAGGAGAATGTCACAAAGGAACCGAGAGATGTTTTAAGTGTGGGAATATAGGGCATAAAGTAGCCAATTGCTTTAAAAAAATGGATAATGTGATGAATGGAGATAAGGTTCGATCTAATGTACCTTATACATTTCGATGTCGTAAATGTGGAGAAGTTATACATTATCCAAGGCAATGCTCTCTTGGAATGGGTGAGAAGCATGATGAGCATCAACAATCTTTGATGACAGGGGAACAATGCAAGTCCTACGCTGAGATGGATCATGATGACTGAAGTACATGTAACTTCTTCGCAATAATTGTCTATGTCATGTTGTATTTTAGTTCGTGCTCTATGAGCATATCTTTTATGTTTTCTAAGATCATCGAGTCACTACCTAAGATGATTTTATATCATTAAGGAAAACATCTATTGTTATGTACCACATGTTGATGTAGTGAAGCTGTTCTTATTAAAAAAAGGGTGATTAGGGGATTAAAAGATGATTATTATTTTGGAAGACGTTCACTATTTTGGGAACCCTATTTGATCAAAGTAAATAGATTTCTACGGTATTTTCTTTGAGGAGTAAAGGTTGACTTATATTTTGAAGTATCGATAAATTTAAGGTGAACTTATAGTAAATTAGGTTACATATGGAAATGATTAACCTATCTTGGGGAAAATGTGCTTAGGTTATTTACTTTTGTTATAAGATGATAAGAGTGGTTGATGTTGTTTGGAGATGAACGATAAAGTCTATCTTGGAAGACTATGTTATGAGATCGTTCTTATAATTGGGTTTCAATATTAGTTTGGTTTATTTTGAGGAATTTTAAGGACATTTATTTATGGAATGGTCTATGATGAACTTTGGGTAGTACCATGAAACTTTGAAGATTTAAAAGTAGTTTCCCTTCCTATGGGATTCTTTCTTTTTGAAGAGTTGTTTTATCTTAACCTTTATATTTTTGGGATAATATTTAAAGATAGAAGAAATTGATAGTTAATATTTTGTGGATTACGTGACTCTCAAGAAGATGATTCTTGTGTTTTGATGAGACCAAGTGTTTTTTTAATGCTCATTGTTTGGAGAAAATATTAGTTTTGGTAGAAACTTATTAAAGGATGAAACTCTACTTGAAGGTAGGTATATTTCCTTATGTTTTTGTTCTATGTTGTAAATGAATTCCTCAAAATTATGAAAAGGAACGTAAAACAAAAACATTGTTGGTTTATGTTTCCTACTAGGTAATCAAAGACCGTTTACACACATAATAAGTTTGTGATTTTCTTGTGGTTAACTTTCTCCTAATCATGTTTTCTATCACTCTCCCTCAGAACTTGAACCTTTGTTTTCTCCTCCATGTCCATGTTTTCCAACATGGAATCCTAGTGTGGGTTAACTCGGGTGACCTTTGTACTTCCCTTTCTTTCTTTTAAAGTAATAGTTTTACTGAATCCTTTTCTGATATGGGACTTTCAATGAAATTTTAAAACCCAATTTTAAAAATTGCGAGGACACAATTTCTTAAGGGGGGAAGATTTTAACGACCCTAAATTTTGAATAAATCTTGTTTCCTAATTTTGTGTGTTATTTTATTTTTATACTCAACAAAACTGTTTCATTTGATAACATGAGTATAATTAAAATGAGACCATTGGGTTTTGACTGTTATATGACCATTGGTCAATATGACCGCTGGAAACTAAATGTTTCGATTATTTTCTCTAAATACAAGTGATCTTGGTTAATTAATATAGAAAGAAGATTTGATGGCCTCATCCAGTAGTCTCGGGCCAATCGAAGCCCATCTAACAGAACTTGGGAAGAAGGTAGCACCACTGGGCTTTGCTCTAGACCAAACCCATGCCAAACTTCATCGTGTGAAGCTAGAATGGAATTTCCTTTGCGAGAAGTTCAAACTAATAGAAATTACTACTCGTGCAATATTGGCTAATCCGCCCTCAGATTCTATCACCTTAGCACACCTTACACTTAGGTCCTATGCTGGGGTTATAAGGGGCTATGTAAGGAGACCATAACTGCCTTGGGTAATCTTTTTTTTTAAATAAATTTTTTTATTTCTTCTTGTGATGAAGTTTATGAATTTTCAAATGTCCGGATAAATATAGTATGAATATTTTGATGAATTTTAGAGAAAGGATATTTTAAAAATGTTTATGTAAATCCTAAATAATTAAAAATGTGTAATGATTTTCAAAAAATGGTCTTCTACAATGATGTTCAGTATGAAATTTAGAGTCTAATAAGATCAACTTAATTTTTGATGAATAGTAAATTATGAATAGTGATTTTATTCTTAGGATTAGTAATGTGACCAAATGGATTAGTAATCTCACTTAAAGAAATTATTAATATAATATAGGCACCTTGATTAAGTAATGTGATTCAATAAAATGGTTAAATAACGGTTTCATAAATTATTAGTCAAGTATTAGTTCTTTCAGGTGAATAGTGTTTTTTAATTAAAAATTAAATTAAAAATATTTAGAAAATTATTTTTATAAAATGGAATTTATTTTTGAATTCAGAACATTGATATTATGCTAAGGTAATTTTTGGGTATTTTTCTGAAAAAAATGAATTTTCAGTGAATAGTGTATTTATTTAAAAATTAAATTAAAAATATTTAGAAAATTATTTTTATAAAATGGAGTTCATTTTTGAAATCAGAGCATCGATATTTGGTTAAGGTGAAATTTTGGGATTTTTCTGAGAAAGTTGAATTTTCGATGAATAGTGAAAATACAGTTTTTAAGTTACGGGTGTTTAATGACATCATTAAATGATGTATTAAGTATGTAATAAATATGGTCGACTTATTAATAGTAAGATAAGGTATGAGGTGTCCCAAGTGACCAATACCATGGGAAAATACAATGGGCAAGCCCATGGTTTTTCCAAAACCACCAATGAGGTGTCTCTTGGCCATTAATGCCTTGTCCCCTCACTTTCCATATAAATACCAAGACATCCTCTCATCCATTCGACTCCAAAATCATCCTAAACGAAGTTATGGTCTCCTTACCTCCCAAGGAGTCCTCCCAAGGTGCCCCCAAGCCCTCAAGGTCCCAAACTTTGAGTCTTAAGAGATACGTTTTAAGGTAAGGGACCCTACCTCTCTCTTTCTTTTCAAGTAATCTCTTTTATGTCATTTCTTTTATGATCCATGCTCTTATTTTGGAGGATGTTATTTTATATTCCTCTTAATTCCCCTTTCATGTTAATATTATGAGATACCCCCTCTTTCTCTCATCAATTCATTTTAAGAAAGTTTAAGTGACGCCATTAGGCTGCTGAATTTTTAAGGGATTCGTTCACCTTTCTCATTTTTTCAAAGTTCTACTTTCATGTCAAGTCTTTAAAGATACTTTTTATTATGTTGGGTTATGATATCTAAATCTATAATACTGATATTTTTTGTTCATATGATGAGAGAAACTATTTGATCTCGTCAATTCATTTTTTTTGAAGTTTAAGTGACGCTGTTAGGCTGCCGAATTTTTAAGGGATTTGTTCACCTTTCTCATTTTTTCAAAGTTCTACTTTCATGTCGAGTCTTTCAAGTTCCTTTTTATTATGTTGGGGTATGATCTATATATCTATCATACTGATCTTTTATGTTCATATGATGAGAGACCCTATTTGATCTTTTCAATTCATTTTTGTTGATGTTTAGGTGACGCCGTTAGGCTGCCGAATTTTTAAGGGATTCGTTCACCATTCTCATTTTTCAAAGTTCTACTTTCATGTCAAGTATTTCAAGTTCCTTTTTATTATGTTGGGGTATTATATATATATATATCATAATGATATTTTATGTTCATATTATGAGAGACCCTATTTTATCTCATCAATTCATTTTTTTGAAGTTTAAGTGACGCCGTTAGGCTGCCGAATTTTCAGAAGAGAAATCTTATTTTTATCTTCCTTTCATGTTCTTCATTTAATATGGTATATCTTTCAAATTTCATTACCATGTTCTTAAATAATTTATATTATGTCCCCCTACTGTTTTATGGATCATTTATGAGTGGGTTACCCATGTCCCCTCTCTTTTCAATGTTTTCTAAAACCTCGTAACATAGCCGTTATGCTGCAGAATTTCTGTCTCAAAATGTCTCTCTCTTATTCTCAAATTAATTTATTTTATTAAGTGAATACTCAAATCTCTTTATTATAAAGGGGTATTCACATATATACCAAAATGTTCTATTTTAAAGTCTGGGATTTACATACATGAGACCCACTTTCCCTTTCCGTGGGTTTAAAGTGACATAAATATCATGTCATTAAAGCAGTTTTTAAAACGTTATGATAATGAAATGAAACCCATTTCTTTTATGCTATATGGGTTGTTTATGAAATTATTGATGATGATATATGTGGCTCACATGATAATAAAGAAAAATTAGGGGTGTGCCCTGATAGCGCTCCAATGCATTGGGTAAAGACTTAATCTCTAGAGATGACCATTTTTAACGATGCCTTGGTGAATAACCTTGGTAATTTTTAATGACACCTTGGGGATGGACCTTGGTGAAACAGAAATGATTGTCAATATTAAATGTTTTAGCCACATCTTCAAGTTATGAAATATGTTATTTTTATTATGATATGCCTTATGATTTCTTTATCATGCCTTAAAGTTATTTTTCATGACATTGTTGATGTATCTCAAGTTCACATGTTAAATGTTTCCCCTTGTTTCCATTACTGGGCCTTCTGCTCACCCTTTATTTTGATGTATTCCCCCAGGTTATGAGATGCAGTAATGAACCTAGGATTAACATAAGGAGAATCCTTTCAAGTGTTTAAGAAGAATGTTTTATGTTTTCATGTTTTAAGTTCCTGGTTTCCAAGACACTAAACCTTAAAGATCCTCGGTTTTGTAAAATGTAATGAAAAGTTTTGTTATAAAATGGAGGGTGCCATATTTTATTCTATTTTTTATAACCAAATCATGGAAACATTATTTTTGTGTCAAGGGGTGGTTATTTAAGCATCATTTCAAGAGGAAAGAGGGGAGTCAAGATCTTGACAACCTTCAACCAAAGAATTAAACAAAACCATGTTAAAATTTCAGAACAATGAACTATCCAAGATGTGTAGTGAACTTGAAATGATCTTCTTATCTCATAATTATTAATAAAACACCTTTATTTATCAACTATTTAACTCTTTAATTAAGTAATTTACTTAAATCTGTTTTCAAAACCACCCCCTCTTTTAGTAATTATTATTAATAATAGATACTCAAAACCTATCAACTCTCCTTGAGAGATGACCTTGGGTATTCCCTAGACTATAAATAATCCTTAAAATCATAATCAATTTGACGTGTCATGACAGCACATTCAAAGATCCTTGGCATGATTTTAGTTGGTCGAGCACCCAAAAGTGTTGTGTGGCGTTTGGTTGTATAGTTGTGGAATGAAATATTTAGGAAGCATGATCAGAGGGATCATGTTTTTTCCTCTAGGTGATACCAGGTTTGGTCATCATTAGAGTTAGGTGAACAGGAGAAATGATTCCAAGTGATCTAGGTCATGAGTTTTGAATAGGTTCAGGCTGATGAGGTTCCAATTGGTACCTCCATGATGATATAATGTCATGTGCTAAGTTTCCATGTGTTGTGAGTTAGGTGTTGTCACCTAAGTTTTCCCAATGAAATCCTTGTGGTGGGGATGGTTGAAGTGGATGTATCCTTGAGGATTTTTCAGATCATGTTGTGTTTGTAGTGAGGAAGTCTTGTGGGGAAAGTCTGTGCCCGTGTTTTGTGTTCGATGGGATTAGTAATGCTTGGAATAGCAGCTCGAGGACGACCCTTTATAAGGTGGGGAGGTTGTAAGATCTTGGATCTTCTTAAGGTATGTTTTGTTTAATTTATGGTTTGGGGTATCTATTTTTGTCTAAATAAGTGTTTCCCAAATTTCATGTGAAGTCTCGGGGGTTCCTCGAGGGCTCGGGGTGCAAAGAGAATAGCAATCAGTCCAAGTAGTGCTAGGCGCACGGTCTGCGCATGGTTAGGGGAAACCATGCAGATAGACCGTGCAAACCAGCCATCCTCAGACAGTATCCTTCATACGGTCTGAGCACAGTTAGGGGAAAAACATGCAGGATCCCAGGAAACCGTGAAAAATGGGTGTCTTTGGATAGTAACTTCCACATGGTTTGTGCACGGTTTGGAAAAACCTATGGATAAACCGTGCGGCCCAGAAAAGTTGGAAAATTTAAAAAATTTCCATCTCAGGATTTAAAACCCCAACTCGAGAGTTTCCTCCATTTCATCCCATGCAACCCTAGTGACGAACCATTCCAACCCAAGCTTCCAATAGGTGGTTTTAATTCAATTGTTGGACATTTGGAGCATCATCGGTTGCAGATGTAAGCTCTACGTAAGTCTAATCCTCTCCACCCCTCTCTTCTTTGGATTAGGGCTTGTGGTTTCTCCCATCTTCTTCCGAAGATATAAACCCCTTTGTTTTTTGGTGGAACCTAGGTTGAGGTTTCAAGGGGTGCTTGAATCCGGATCCAAGGCCATGATTAAGAGTTCTTTCGTCATCAGATTAGAGGTAGGTGGTCTACAAGTATTATCCCATATTTTTACTTTAGATTTGTGCATGGAAGCTTGTGTTCTTCATTTACCCTCATTTCGTTCTTGGTTCCTTTGGGGTGTTTGATAAAAAGGGAAGTTTATGTGACCAATTGAAACCCTCATGATCCCCATGGAATGCGTGGAGGATTACTTGACCATTTTAGGGCCACCCATAGGGTGCACCGGAAAACCCGGACCTAGAGTGTGGTAGGGTTATGTGAGGGGTCGCTAAATAATAATGTGGAACCCATGTATAGTATGTCCTAATGGTGGATTAAGTTAAAAATGGAATAATGATAAATATGAATAGGGTAATAAGGGCATAAGGTGTTGTTGGAATGACATGAAAATGGGTAATTGGGTTAAAAGGGTTTATGTCGATTGTTTCATGAATTTTGTTAGAAATGCTTAAGGGGATTAGGGTATGTTAAATAGTGAGATTGCAATTGGGTAATGGAATGAGAAATGGGGAATGTTTTAATGGTTTTTAATAAGGGAATAGATGAAATTGGTTAATGGGTTAATACATGAGAATTAGGTGGTACACCTAAATGATTGAATGTAATAAAGGGATTGTGTTATGTGATATGAGAAATGTACTTGAAATTCATAAGTGGGTAAATACTTGTGAAATGATAAATGAGATAATGGGTTAATGAATGGTCCATGATGAATCTAGCTGAGGCATAGGGGATTGTTGAATACACCTAATGGGTTAAGGCAAGGGAATGGGAATTTGGATAAATGGATATGAATTGTAAATGGTAAATGTATTAATGGGTTATGGAATAGTATTAATTCCCATGTTGTTGTTATGTGTTGTGATATCCAATGGAATTGAATATGATTGGTTGTGTTTTGGTATGGTTGTGGTGACTTGAAAAATAAGCATGTGCACATGGCTTGGTAGAGTGGGGTATTGACTTAAGGTTCTATGCCCGTGGGTCAAGTTAGACTGAGAATATAAACTCCACCCCAAAATGCATGGGTTAGGGAAGGGGATAGTGGCTCTATTCCCCTAATGGTTGAATTCGACCCGGACTGAGGCTTCAAGGTGAGGAGAATGTGTTGATGTGATATGTGGATACCTAGTGAGATAGGGACTTTATTTTTCCCCTATTCATTGTGATTGATTGCCTTATACTATTGTGTAGATGATATTTATGCCTAACCCATAAAGCATGTGATCAATATGACTTATGTAATGAAGATGATATAAGAAATGGAATTGGAATAAATGATAGTCATGAATTAAATGAGCATTGTTAACTAATGGCACCTGAACTCTCCCTTTCTTTATTACCATTCATTTTGTACTTGCATGAACTATCTATTAAATAGTATATTTTGTAGACACCATTGGTGGTGGCCTACTGAGTTTTGTACTCACACCCTGCTCAGGCCACCGTTGGGTACCCAAGCATATTATCTTGGTTGCAGGTCTGTACAAGGGAAGAGGCCCTGTACTAAGATGTTGAGTTGGGCTCAGGACATACATGGAGAAGGATCCGGACTTAGAGTCGGGAGTCGTTGGGAGTTTTGGCCGTTTGTTTTATTTTGGGCTTCTTTCTCTTGCACTACTAGCATGGCATGGCATTGTTGTTTTTGATTGGTGTCTGTATCCTACGGGAAACGTTGGGTTATGCATGCTTATTGGTTGTCTCATACTGTTTACATTATTTTTATTATGATATTCTATGGACTACTCTGGTAAAGAGGGTATAGTCTCCCCATGTGGCTTTTTAGACCCTCACCGCTAGTCGGCAACCTATGACATACGAGGAGGTGCACTTGAGGTCATGTGACGAACCGGTACAGAGCACCAGTTTAGTGTCTTATGGGTTGGGGATGTTACACCTTATCTTCTCTTATTTAAATAAATAAAACCATTGTCCAAATTATGGCAGTTAACCATCTTCGTGAATAATGATTTTGTTCATTTTCCATTACTGCCTTACATGATGGTCATACAAGTATTATTTTAGTTAAATAAGATTTTAATAGGTATATTATAACCTGTTTCATATTTTGGAACTAATATATAGATATAATATTAAATAAAACAAATCTAGTTCATGATGCTTGAAGAAACCGCCAAAATAAACTAAACATTTATCATTAATGATTTATCAAATGAATCATCCTCATGTAGGAAATAAAAATGACATATGAGACCATTTAATCTTATTAAGATTCATTAATACCATTTAATTTTACCTCTATATTTTTATTTCCATTTTACAAGAAAATCCATAATTATACACAAGTGAACCGATTATGAAACCATGAAATAAATGCTCCCAAAACAATGAAAATAATGAAATATTATTAATTAATGGGTCATAAGATGTTATAAAAGCATCATTTAAGTTATTATAAATATTAATATAGTTATATAATTAGTTAATAAAATTATTTAAACCATTATACAGGAGGTTTTAACATGTTTGAAGGAAGTCAAACTTGAGGTAAGATAATTCTTAACTGAATTTCCATTCTTTGGGTTAAACTTTTACTTCATTTATTATGTCATGATAAGATTATGTGTGAAATTAAATTTGATTATATTATTATATATTTAAAATGTATTTATGTATATTTATAGTGAATACACATAATCCATTTTTTTTATTAATGCTCACTTCAATGATATGATATTTGTAAGGGACTCTTTAACTAGAAAACCTCATTTTAAATGTTTTAAAGATTTATTTTCTAAATATTCATATTTTATGTACATGTTTTTAAAATGATTTTTATGAATGTATTTATATGGGAATTAATTTTTTAATTTCTCTCAAATTTCATCAAAAGGGATATTTTTATGGTTTTACGTAAGGGAATTTCCTTTAAAAAAATTTATTTTAAAGTTTATTTTTAAAAAAGTCAAAAGGAATATTTTTTTTCATATATGGCATGAAAAATATTTTTCGATGTCATGTTTATTTAATATGTTGAAGATTACTTAAAAAGTTTATATGGTTACTTTCAAAGAATTTTTTTTTCTTTGTACGCGCACAATTTTTCAAAATGAGTGATTTCAAAATGAAAAGTTTATTTTATTCAAGGAATGTTTTTATTATTCAATATTTAATGATTTATGTTTATTTTATAGTCATTGGGAATTATTTATGATTAAATGTGGTTCTTTTATAAACTAATGATGGGTGGTTCCATGATAAACCAAGGATGGGTGGTTGTGTTATTAATCATTGATGGGTGGTTCTGTGATAAACCAAGGATGGGTGGTTATGTTATAACCTCTGATGCATTGGGTACTCCAGAGTTGGAGGTTGGACATATTGGTTACTCCATTTGTAATAGTGATATGGAAATTTTATCCCAAGTTACCTACTTACATATTATATGCTTGCTTATGAGTTTTCAAGAAAATATCTTGATTTTCAAAAGGAAAGATAATGAACTTTTTGAAAATATGATTCCTTTTTCAAGGTAAAAATATATGTTTTCATGAAAATGTTTTTATGGGTTTCTACTAGACTAACAGTTTCCATTATTCTATGTCCCTTACTGAGATTTTGTTATCATCCTAAGTTTTAAAATGTTTTTCATAGGATTTAAGAGAGAATAAAGACAAGGATAAGATCAAGAGAAAATTGTGTAGATTTTTCATGAAGAGAGAACATGTTTTATTTTAAAGAATTTATTTTTATAGAAAAATGGATACTGTGTATATGTTTTCACTTGTAATGTATGGGTTTACTATGTAAGGGTTTGTCCTAATTCTCTAAAACTCTAAACCGAAAGGATCCTCAAGATTTTAAAAATGTGAATTATAGTTAAAATCAATAGAATATGTATCATTTAAGGACGAGTCCTTATAGTTAGTATCAGATCAGGGTTTAGATAATATTGGATATTAGGATATTTTCTTATGAGGTTTTCTTAAGAGTTATGTATATCATAATCAGGGTAAAAGTTTAAGGATGATTATAAGATCAAAGTATTAGACACCCCTTTAGTGGTTTAAAGTCATGGATTTATAGTATATTAATGATATTTTTAGATATTTTATTTGTAAAGGTAATTAATTTAGGTATACATGATTTTAATTTTAAAGTATTATAGAGTTTCTATGGGTATCATATTTAAAATGACCATTTTCATTTTAACATATAATGATTCATTTCATGTTTTAATGATGTTATTTTCTATATATTAAGGATCATTTATCAATATGGAAGGAAATAAATCTTTCACAACCTTATTATCCCTCGTGTATGATTTTATTATCCCTATTATTACAAAATATTTTCCAAATTATTTTGAAATATTTTTATTCAAATCACCTGAAAGAAACTATTTGACTTATCTAACACCTTTTCTTTTCTCAAAAATTTGTATGGGTCATGGTATATTTTTCATTTGATTTTAAAATATCTCCTTTAAAAACTCTCATGAAAAAGGAAATTCCACAAAAGAAATGACCTTTTACTTTCTCGAAGTTGGGTATCATGTCAGAAGATAGAGGGGATATCAAAGAAATCCTGAAGTCTAGATTTAAGGTATGAATTATTTTCTGATGTTAAAATTATGAAGCATTTTTGGGTTGATATTGATGAATCATAAGTATATAATTCATATCATTTATTGTAGAAATAAATTATGAAGGATAAGATGAAAAATCTTGGTTAATGGTTTAAGAAGAAAGTTGAATGAAGGATGCGTTTATGTTTTGAGTTTTCAAATTTATGATATAGTGGTATTTTTTAAATATTATTAGAATCATGGAACACCTAAGGATTTTTCTATAGTAGTATTTGTTTTCTAAAATTTTGGAAACATATATTATATGGAATTGATACCTTTAAAAAGTAGTGAAAATGTAATAATTTTTGGGAGAAATTTATTGAGTTTTGATAAATGTTTGAGGTACGTGTTACCCTTAAGTTTATGATATGAAAAAGGTTATTTGAGTAACAATGACTTTAATTATTTTGGACATAAGTTTAAAGGTATTTTTATTCTTTTTAGTTTATATGATCTCTAATTTGAGGTGATTATGGGTTCTTACTTTTTGGGATGAAAAATGAAAGGTATGAGATAACCTTTGAGGTTAAATATATTAAAATTATTTTTGAGGATGTTTCTAAAATATCTAGAATTTTATAAGTATTATATTAATATAGTTTTAGAAAAGGATATCCCATAGACTGTGTGGCAACCCATAGCGTCCATAAATGCCGCAGGGATCAAATCCAAAACCGAAGGGAAACATGGGTGCATCTCCTACCACTAGCCTATGTAAAGTTCGGATTAGTATGATATTTTTCTTTTCAGTTAAATTATTTGATAAAAAAAATCCATTTTGGGAACATATGTTTTATCCTATAGATAACCATGGTATTGAAAAAATGATTTGGTTGGAGGTTCTGGGCGCAGAGGAAGCACATGGATGGGTGTACCCAACTTTAATTTTTCCATAACAATGATCAATCTGAGATCCGTCAAGATGATAAAATGATGGATATTTGGAATAGAACTAATAAAAAAGGAAAGAGGGAAGTCCCGTAACCATGGAGAGGATCATCATATACTGGTTATCATTAATTTAATTAAAATACAAGAATTACCTTGATGGAATTCTTTCTCTGTTGATGTTTCCGATCACGATCCGATGTGATCCTTCATTGCATCGTAGAATCCAAGTGCAGGCTTCCTCTAGCAGTGATCCACATGTGCTCAATGTATCTATGGACATCTACAAAGGAATATTTGGGAGCTAGCATGGAATATCCTTTGCTTGCGATGTCCGCCTTCGATCGCATTGAGAGCCGCTTCCAAAACGTTATCCTTGATCCGGTGGAGGAGGATCTCTCTCATAACTTGAGAGCGTTCTTGGAGGAAAGGAATTATCTCTTGCCTTGAGATATTTCTCTAGATCCATTATTCACAACCAAAAATAATGGCCAGGCTTAATGAGAATAATGTAATTGGTATTTATAATACATAGAATAATAAAATAAAATAATTACCCACAAGTATTTATTTATTCTATTTAATTCTTAGTAATACCCCTTGTCTAATAATAGTGTTTGACTATTATTATCAATCGATATGTGCCCAGTGAATTGCACCTAATATTATTTAATTAAATAAATAATATTATTTCTCACAAATCCCAAAAAAAAAACTACAAGACATGTATATTAATATACATGGCGTGTAATTTTGTTTTTCTATTTTCTTTATTTCCTACTGGTAGGTCTCATTCTCATAATATCCTCCTGGATACTACCAAGGGCACACACCATGATAATGTGCCTCAAAGTTTTATGAGTCCTCACCCCTAATTTCCTATATTATTTGTGTCCCTCAAATAACATCATCTGGCCATAGAATATATATTTAAGAATAGTGTTATAGTACTTCTGGGTTCACATCGTAGCAGGGACCCGCTATGACCCTTTAGTGCAACAGCTATCCTTAGGACATTATCACATGCATTGTCACACAGAAGAAAAATCAAGATGTTATAAGGTATTTATTAATATTAAAAATCATAAAGTACAAAGTAGTTAGTTCTAGGCCACCAACTCCAACATACTCCCACTTGGACTAGAGCCAACTACTAACAACCTTTAACCCGCTAGCTCTCATATGGTATTTATGCTTCTACTAAGATAAGACTTTAGTTATGGGGTCCACCACATTTTCTTAAATGTACAATCTTCTCATTGAAACTTCACCCCTTTGATAGAAATCCCTAAATAGGTGATACCTTCGAAGAATGTTCTTTGTTCGTTGATGTGACCTTGGTTCTTTTGTAAGATCCACCGCTGCAGTGTTATCACAATAAAATGTGATAGGGTATCTACTGTAAGACACCACATCAAGATCCTGGACAAAGTTCCAAATATAGATGGATTCTTTGGATGCATCAGGAGCCACTATATATTCAGAATCTGTTATAGAATCGGCGATAGCTGGATGCTTTGAACTCTTTCAGCTCATAGATCCTCCATTAAGATAGAAAACATATCCTGATTGTGACTTTAGATCGTTCTGATTCGTCTGAAAACCAGCATCAGTATACCCTCTGATGACAAGCTCCTCATCTCCTCCATACACTAGGAATATATCCTTAGTTCTTATCAGATACTTAAGGATAGTCTTAATAGCAGTCCAATGTTGTTCTCCCAGATCTTCTTGATATCTTCTTACCATGCTCAGTTCATAGGCAACATCAAGCCTAGTACATAACATGGCATACATGATAGATCCTATATCTGAATCGTATGAGATCTTAATCATCCTATATTTCTCCTGTTGTGTCTAAGGACACATTCTCTTAGAAATATATAGGCAATGTGACACTAGAAACAATCCCCTCCTGGATTGTTCCATACGAAATCTCTTTAGTATCTGGTCAATGTATGTACCCTAACTTAGTCTAAGAAATATATTGGATCTATCACAAATGTTATTTATCCTTAGAATATAGGATACTTCACCTAATTCCATCATGGAGAAACACTTGTTCAACCAGTCCTTAACTGACTGTAATACCGGTATATCATTTCCAATAAGTAATATGTCGTCAACATATACTACTAGGATAATGACCGCATTCCCATTAAACTGTTTATAAACACATAGCTCACATTCATTATTAATGAAACTAAATTAATTTATAGATTCATAAAATCAAATGTTCCATGACCTGGATGCTTGATTTAATCCATAAATGGATTTATACAACTTTCAAATCCATTTGGCTTAACCTGGTGTCACAAACCCTTCTGGTTGTGTCATATAGACATCTTACTAAAGGTTCCCATTAAGGAATGCTATTTTGAAATCCATTTTCCAAATCTTGTAGTAATGGTAAGATGCTATGGAAAGTATGATTATTATGGATTTAAACATGGAAACTGTAGAGAAGGTTTCATCATAGTCAATTCCTTGATGCTGTCTGAATCCTTTATCCACTAGTCTTGCTTTATAGGTGCTAACTTGACCTTACATATCCAGTTTTTTCTTGAATACCCATTTTCATCCAACAATCTTTACATCAACTGGTTCATCGACCAAAATCCAAACTTGGTTCAGATACATGGAATCCATCTTAGATTTCATATCTTCTAGCCATCTTGTAGCTTCTGAGCTATCTACTTCTTCCTTGTAGGAGAGAGGTTCATCATTGTCCAAAAATAATGATTCACCATTCTCAGTGACTAAGAAACCAAATATCTCTGGTTCCCTTACCTCTCTTGATCTCCTACATAGTACTTTTGTTTCCAGAACCTCTTCCATTAGGACCTTTGGAACTTGTTCTTGTACCAACTCCTATGTATCTTGAGCATCAACTTTGTCGAAGTCAATCTTTCTCCCACTATCCTTTTTGAGGATGTGATCCCTCTCAATAAATATATATTGTCTAGAGATATTCAATTTATTTTCTAAAGGGTTATATAGGTAATATCCTTTCTTTCCTTAGGACATCCAATAAAGATACACCTCGTGCCCTGGAGTGCTAGTTTGTTGACTGATAAGGCCTTAACAAATCCCTCGTATCCCCATACATGTGTGTGTGACAAAATGAGTTTCTTTACATTTCATAACTTAGAGAGAATTTCATTTACTGCCTTAGTTGGTACTCAATTTAACTTGTATGCTGCAGTTTGTAATACATATCCCCAAAAGGATAATGGAAGATCTACATATCTCATCATCGACCTCACAATGTCCAACAAGGTATGGTTCCTCTTTTCACTAACACCATTCCAATATTGTGTATAAGGAGGAGTGAGTTGAGATATAATCCTATACTCCTCGTAAAAGGTTAATGAACTCTTGGTTCAGATATTCTCTACCTCGATCCGATTGAAGCTTCTTTATATTCTTACCAAGATGATTATCTACTTCATTCTTAAATGCATTAAATTTCTCCAAGGACTTTGACTTATAACTAATTAATTAGATATATCCTTATCTACTCAAATCATCAGTAAAACTAATGAAGTAAGAATATCAAACTCTAGCTTCTACTAGAAATGGTCCACACACATCCGTGTGCACCAATCCTAGAAGCTCTGTGGCCCTTTTACTGTGTCCATCAAAAGGAATCTTGGTCATTTTACCTTGTAAAAAAGTTTGACATCTATCAAGTGGTTTTAGCTTAGTAGAGTATAAATAAACATCTTGGAAGAGCTTTTTCAATCGCTTATTGTTTATATGACCAAGACGGTGATGCCACAACTGGGTGTTGTATAAGTCATGTGAGTTTGTTTTGTTATCAATTTCCAACACTTGGTTTTCATAATTTAATACATAAAAACTATTATTTAAATGCGCTATACCATAACATATGTTGTTTTTATAAAAGAAGTAACCCTTATTTCCAAACATGAAAATAAATCCATCCATATCCAAACATGATACAGAAATTATGTTCTTGGTAACACTAGGCACATAATAACAGTTATTTAAAACCAAAAGCATCCCAGTTGGAAATGATAGATGGAAATCACCAATGGCCAATGCAGCCAGACTCACACCATTGGTAGCTCAAAGATCCACCTCTCCTCTGGAAATCTTTCTAAATCTACTTAGTTCCTACATTTGAATACATATGTGAGACCCACAAGCTGTATCTAATACTAAATGTGTATAAATGGAAAGATTACACTCAATAACAAACGCACCTTTAGAGTCCCCATGCTTCTAGGTGTAGTTCCTCTTCCAGTAGCCTGGCTTTCCACATGCAAAACACACTGCTTCCTATTCCTTTCCCTACCTTTGGATCTTCCCCTTCTTGGAGGGATGATGCTTGGGGGATTCAGATCATTTATAAATCCTTGGCCCCTTTTCCTTGTCCTTCCTCTTCTTATTCACTATAAGGACTACGGGTATGTCATGCCCCATGTCCTTATCTACCTGGTGAATTAAGGTCAGAAGTTCTGATAAAATCTTATCATTATTTCTCATGTTGTAGTTTACAATAAAGCTAGAGAAGGTATTGGGCAGTGTTGATAGGATGAGATCTGTATGCAACTCATCTGGGAACTTAATCCCTAAGATGTCTAGGCATTCAATGTAGCCAACAAGATTGAATACATGAGTCCCAGTTGGTGCATACTCTCCAAGATTAGTTGTGAAAAAAGAGTTGGAGATCTCATATCTCTCATGTCTCACCTTCTCTTGATAGAGATCCTTAAGGTGAGACATCATGCTATACACGTCCATGTTTTCATGTTGCTTTAAGAGCTCATTAGACATGACCGATAGCATGAAACATTGGAAATATCTGGAATCATCCAAAATTTTTATATAGAGAGATATTTCCACATCACTAGCCTCATTTAAAGGTGCAACTAGAACAAGATCCTCTATAACATACAATTTCCTCTCGTGGCTTAGGATGACGTGTAAATGCCTCTTCCACTCCTAGAAATTAGTGCTGGTGAGAAGGTTTTCCTTCTCGAGTATGGTTCGTAATGATATCTTTGAAGTCATTTTTCTCGCCGTTTCTACAAATTAATATGAGAAAATATTTAGTACTTTATCATAATAAAACTAATACAAATAAATAAAGTAATACTTATTAGTGTCCCAATATTTTATCAAAATCCAATAGCCCTCACCATTGACTTCAAAGTATTATATTACCTGAATATTCTAGTGTCAAGGATCAATATTTACCTTCACATTACCCAAAATAGGGTTGGTCAAGCAACTTGAAAGGTTTTAGGTAGGCATTCCAAATTCCAACTGCATTAACTCACAACTCCTTGATTCGCTGAGTGGACTCCCCAATCCTGAAATCCTTTTATTTTGGATTTACTCAACCATTTCCTCTTGGTCATACTAATTCCTACTATGGAAGTCAACCCTTGATGTGAACCAAGTCAAGTCAACCCAAAACCTTGAATTATAATTCCTTGATAATTGAAAGCACCCCAACTAGGGTTGGTCAAGCACTTTAAACTATGGTTCGATTCTAACCAAGATCATGGAAGGCTATACTGACTTAATATTTCTTTAAGGGATTTTATCCTTATAAGTAAATTTCCATTTTATTATCTTTATTACATGATTGTTAATATTAAGTGGGATATACTTAAGTGATTAACCATGTCTAAGATAATATTTACGCATAATCCAATCTTATTTTAGTTCCATCTTGCATGCTTGTTTAATTCACTAATTGTGTGATCGTAACAACACACCCACAATAAATAAACCGTGAAACTAAATAAAATAAAATAAATTACATGATCATGATCTGGTTATGTTGGTTAGTTTATCTAGTGGTTGATAAACTAACCCAAGACCCAGGGGAGAAAACACCTTGAACCTTTTGGGTTTGTTTTTACAGATTTCCACCAGTCCACCTTTGTATCTTTTTAGGATGGTTTCACCTAAGATCCTAACTTGAACCACCTCCACTAGCTTGGGAGCTACATCCATTACATATGATTTTATCTCACTTGTAGGTGAGGGGTAAAATGCGGTTTTACATGAAAGAAAACTTGGGAATGCAGGCCCTACATATTAATGAGGATAAGGCTCACATACCAAAAAATTTAATTAAAATAAATAAATTAAAAGAAATCATCCACATACAAAGGTCATAGTCTAGCTCATGATCATCCATACATGAAATGATATTTATGCATAAATAAAACTAGTATTCAATTATTTAATCGTTCTTGTTTAAGATAAATCATGCTCGAATCAATTAATTATCTTTAATTAATCAATCCTTTTATCTTAAACCCTTTTCTGAATTTCCTTGAGATTCTCATCCATAATAATTTTAAACAAATAAATTCATTTAAAATTATCTTTGTACATAACTTGTACCTTAGAGGAAACCCGGTGAACTCCTATTCATAACTACCCAATGAGTAGAAGTGAACATTATGTAGATGTTAAATTAAACACACATATATAAAACACCTATCACGTGTTGTGCCTTAGCTTTATTACCACACCATGGTACACATATCAAGGGTTTTTATAATATAATAATAAATTTTAATAAATCTGTTTAATTTGGATGAGTACATGGGGTGTAGTTCCAACTACATGGCGTGTACTATTGTTCACTATCCATCCTAAGTACACACCTGAGGATACATCGTGTGAGTGTAATTCGGAAATCTTAGGAGTACACAATGTGTCCAATGGGCCACACGCTGTGTAGTATCCACGTTACATGGTATTCAGCTGGGCAAGCCATGTACGGGGTATACGGTCCAACCCTAACTCGAAGGGACTACACGTCGTGTCCAGTGGGCCACATGGCATGTAATCTGGAAACCTTGTTCCACCTATTCCTAGTCAACACACGACGTCATTAATACTTAGACAAACTCCAATGACACAACTTGGTTTGGCGGACCAGACCCTATGCATTGAACCTTGACTACACAACGTGTACTTCCGAATACACACCATGTGTTCTGGTGTTGTATGAAAAAGAACCTTTGGCACCTCCATATGTGATCCTCTATTTTATTTTAATCAAAATTAAAAGAAAAGATCATTTCTTTAAGGTGAACGAGAAACAAAAGAGGAGGATCAGATCTCGAGATTCAGATTTGCAGAATGATTAACTTGAATTGAAACAACTAAATTATTAGATGCATAAATCATCAACAAAAAACTAAATAATTATAATCAACGATATGACCGTTCTGATAACACTTGTAGGTTCCGAGCGTAGCAGAAATGCATGGATGTGTGTACCCAACTTTAATTTTTTTGTTAACAACGATCAATCCGAGATCCATCATGATGATAAAAATCTGGATCTTCGGAATAGAATGAAGAACAAAAGGAAATAGGGAAGTCCTGAAACCATAGAGAGGATCATCATATGTTGGTTATAATTAATTTAATTAAAAGACAAGAATTACCTTGATGGAATTCTATCTCTCTTGATTTTTTCAGTCACGATCCGATGTGATCCATTGTTTCATCACAGAAGAAAAGTGTAGGCTTCCTCTAGTGGTGATCCATATGTGCTCCATGTATCTCTAGACATCACCAAAGGAATCTCTGGGTGCTAGCATGAAAGAGCCTTCACTTGTGATGTCCACATTCAATCGTCTTGAGAGCTGCTTCCAAAATGTTCTCCTTGATCCGATGGAGGAGGATCTCTCTCGTAACTTGAGAGAGTTCTTAGAGGAAAGGAATTATCTCTTGGCTTGAGAGATTTCTCTAGATCCATTGTGCACAACCACAAAGAATGTCTAGGCTTAATGAGAATAATGTAATTGAGATTTATAATACTTAAAATAAGAAAATAAAATAATTACCCAAAAGTATTTATTTATTTCATTTAGTTCTTAGTAAGACCTCATGTCTAATAATAGCATTTGACTATTATTATCACTCAAAATGTGCCCAGAGAATTACACCTAATATTATTTAATTAAATAAATAATATTATTTCTCAAAAATACCCAGAAAAAACTACACGACGTATATATTAATATACACGGTGTGTATTTTTGTTTTTCCATTTTCTTTATTTCCTCCACCACATTTATAAGACCTTAAATAATGACTATTTATTTCTTAAATAAATATCACCACATTATTCAATAATAAATATATCACTTCACCCACAATATATTCTCTCGAATAACCATTGTTGAAATAAATGAGATCAGGCATCCTTGAATAATTATTAAACTACAATCAGGTTTATTCTTTATTCAACTTGTTAAATAAATATTTAACTGAGATACTTGGATACACTTAGTGTGTGACCCTATAGGCCTCTTTCTTAGTGGAATTAGGCAGAGCCTGACTAAAGTCCAAGGTTAGAGTCTAGCAATATGCCAAGACACCCATAGAGAAAGAAGTTAATGCCACAATGACATGTCACTTCCTACAAACGCTTACCATGTAATCTAATCCCTTGGTCTTGATATCTCCAATCAAGAGGGTTTCATGTTAGTGCCATCAATCCATGTGATAAATTATTCTTTCTTTGAAATCCCAGAATTGAACTTGCCCATTCCTTACCATGGACATTGATATATTTAGGCTATATCAATTCCATAAAAGGGCCTAAGATATCATCTTCCATTTTGGAATAGAAGGGAAAAATCCTTTCTTTCATTATCTATTAATGCAGCATTACTCATGACGCACCCAACATATTCTACCTCACTGAGAATAGTGTGTCGTCATAGTTTTCTTCAATACATCTAAGTGCATGAGTTTTAATACCCATTAATAATAATCTTAAAGTCTAAGGACCAATACACACGTTCGCAGATAAGAACATCCAATGACACTATGAAATGTGGATTTCCTATTGGCAGGTCTTGTTCTCATAATATCCTCCTGGATACTACCAAGGGTGAACACCATGAGAAGGTTCCTCAAAGTTTTATTAGTCCTCACTCTTAATGGCCTGTATTATTTGTGTCACTAAAATAACATCATCCATCCATAGAACATATATTCAAGAATAGTGTTATGACACTTTTGGGTTCTCATAATAGCAGGGATTCGCTATAACCCTTTAGTGCAATAGATATCCTTAGGACATTATCACATGCATTTTCATGCAGAATAAAAATCAAGATTTGATAAGGTATTTATTAATATTTAAATCCATGAATACAAGTTTATCATAAAGTAAAAAGTAGTTAGTTCTAGTCCACCAAATCTAACATTGGTGACTAAGTGATTAATTTTATTTTAGAATACATTCACTATTTTGGGAACCTTATATGATTAAGGTAAATAGAACACTATGAGATTTTATTTTATAAATAAAAGATGAATGATATTTTAGAAAAATATATGATTTATGGTGATTTAAGATATTTATGGAAATTATTAGTATATCTTGAATATTTTTTAAATATGGAAATTATATTTTTAAATGATACTTTAAGAGAAATTAACATTATTTGAAGATAAATATTAAATTTATTTTTAAAAACTATGCGATCAAATCCTTATGATTTTTTGGGTTTTAATTTTAGTCTAGAATATTTTAGAGAAAAGATGAGGATGAAATTATACTTTTCACATAAGTATATTTAAATATATTATTATTCTAGGTAGAAAAAGAATTCATAAACTCTAGAAGAAAGATTTTTTTGAACAAAAATGTTATTTGTTTACTTTTCTTACTGAGAAATCAATGGAATTTTAACCTATCATAGACTTATGATGGTTAAATTTCTCATGACCATGGTATCTATCACTCTCCATTAGAACTTCAAAGTTATAATTATCTTATATATCCATATTTTCACATTCCACTAATCAAAATCCTAGTCTTTTAGTGACCTTTTCATTTTATATTCCCTCATTTTAAGAAAAAGTTTTATCGATCCTTTTTATGGTGTGGGATTTCAACAAAAGTATTTCAAGAAGTCAAACAACTAGTTTTCAATCTTGAGTTCAAATTGAGAAGATGAAATTTATTAAATGGGGGGAGGGGTAGAATGTAACGTTATGAGATTTTAAAATGAAACACTACATTCAATATTATACAAGATACGCCACATCAAGATTAAACAAACAATGAAATCTTATTATTTAAATGTGACCATTATAAATTATCCATTAAATTGGTGGGAATGAATATTATTAATGAAATTATGAAATATATATAATTTTTATACTCATTAATAAATTATTAATTAATTATTCATAAATAATCACTCAAATTTTTAGTAAAGTCATTTTATTCTTTAAAAATATATTTTCTTCAAAAAATATTTTTTCTTGTATTTTATGAGTGAATATTATAATTAATTTTTGAAAATTTTAGAATATGAATTTAATAAAATTAAATTATTTTTTTAAAAAATAATTTCATGTTTTACTTTTGGTGAAATTTTATTATTTTTCAGAAAATATTTGGTTTTCAGTGAATATCGAAAAATATCATTTTTTGTAAAAATGTCATTTATTTTTAATAAATTAGAAAATTTAAAAGTACCATTATGTTTTGAATTTGATTTAAAGTAAAATAATAATTATTTATTTATATTTTATCCACTTAAATTATTTTTTATCAAATCTATATTTTATTTTAGAATAAGTTTATTTTTGGGTTTAAAAACTGGATTTTTCTAAAAACTGTTTTAAAGTACATATTGTTTATCCTTTTTAATTAATTAAAATAATATCTAATAGGGAATTATTTAAATGAAACTTATAGATTATATATAATTAAATATTAATTTATTTTCATATAATGATAATTATTAGTCATATAGTCAATATAAAATCATATTTTTCTTAAAAAATACGCTCCTTGAAAACCCACTTTTTCATTGCATTCACGAGTTTTATTTTAAATTTAATTTATCAAATTATATGAACTGAATTTGGTAAAATGGATTATATATTTGGAATAAAAATTTAAAAATTAAGTAATATGACTAATTTAACTTTTATTCATAAAAAATTTCCTGTGGTAAAAAAATGATTTACTACATTATAGGTAAAATAATAAAACAGATTAACGTTAAAAGGTAAAAGATTAAAATACCTAAAAAATAAAAATTTAAATGGGTGGTTGATGTGTTTATTGAGCATAATAGTTATTTAAAACATTAATTATCAATATAATCCATTGGAATTAATTCCACCCAAATGTGGTTAGCTTTAAATAAAAAATAATCATTATTTAATCACTTTAAACCACCCCTCCTTAAGTATAAATACCACTCCTCACCACCCAATTTCTCCTAAAAAGACTTAAAGCTTGTAAAATATCTTACAAAACATATAATCCTAACTCTCTCTAAATACAAGTTCTTATTGTATTACTATAATACAAATTACAAGGTCTTTAAGTGGTCCTTTAAGGAGGTGATATTTAATAGGTAAATTTCTCAAACCACCTCTCTTAATTTATTTTATTTTTCTACCTTCTACACACCTCCTTCATCCATCAAAGAATAAAAAATATTGCATAATTTATATAATTTAATTTTATATTTCTAAATTAATATATTATATCCAACCATTTTATTATCTCTTATTATTTAAATAAATGAAACCATTGTCCCAATTATGGTGGTTAACTGTCTCCGTGAATAATGATTTTGTTCATTTTACATTACCACCTTCAAATATGGTAATAAAAGTATTATTATGGTTAAATTATATTTTAATAGGTATATTAGAACCTATTTCATGTTCTATAACTAATATATAGACATAATAATAAATAAAATGAAACTAGTTCATGATGTTCAGAAATACCGCCAAAATAAACTAAACTTTTATCATTAACATTTTATCAAATGAATCATCCTCATGAAAGAAATAAAAATGATATATGATACATTTTAAACTTATTTAAGTGAATAAATACTATTTCATTTAACTTCTAGAGTTTTAATTCCATTTGATAAGAGCATCCATAATTATACACAAGTGAACCGACCATGAAACCATGAAACAAATACTCCCAAAATAATGAAAATAATGAAATATTATAATGAATGGGTCGTAAGATGTAATAAAAGAATCATATAAGGTATTATAAATACTAATATAGTTCTTTAATTTGTTAATAACATTGCTTAAACCATTATACAGGAGATTCGAACATGTTTGAATGAAGTCAGACTTGAGGTAAGAGAATTCTTAACCCAATTTCCATTCTTTGGGTTAACCTTCTACTTCATTGATTATGTCATGATAATATTATGTGTGAAATGAATTTTTATTATATTATGTTTTATTTAAACTTGTTTTATTTAGATTTATAGTGATTACACATAATTGATTTGTTTTATTAATTCTCACTTCAATGATATGATATTTATAAGGGACTCTTTATTTCAAAAACCTTGTTTTAAATGTTTTAAAGATTTATTTTATAAATATTTAACTTTCATGTACATGTTTTTAAAATTATTTTTAGGAATTTATTTATATGGAAATGAATGTTTAAAAATATAATTTTATAATTTCTCTCAAATTTCTTCAAAAATGGATCTTTTTAAGGTTTTATGTAAGGGGATTTCTTTTAAAAGAAAATTATTTTAATGTTTATTTTTACAAAATTCAAAAGGAATGTTTTTTTCATATATTTAATGAATATAATTTACTATAATCATGTAGATTTAATATTTTGAAGATTAATTCACAAGTTTATTTTCTTCAAGGAATGTTTTTATGATACAAGCTTTCATGATTTAAGTTTTATGTTATAGTTCTTGGGAATTGTTGATGATGATGGATGGTTCCATTATAAAACAATGATAGGTGGTAAAACAAGGATATGTGGTTATGTTATTAACAATTTATGGGTGGTTCTGTGATAAAACAAGGATGGGTGATTACATTATAACCTAAAATGCATTGGGTACTCTATAATTGGAGGTTGGCCATATTGGTTACTCCATTTGTAAGAGTGATATGTAAAATGATGACCAAGTTAACTAATTATACATTATATGATTTATTATGAGTTTTCAAGAAAATATATTGATTTTAAAAAGGTAATATAATGATATTTTTTAAAAGATGACTCATTTTTCAGGGTGAAAATGTATGTTTCCATGAAAATGTTTTTATGGGTTTTCATTGGACTAATAGTTTACTTTATTTTATATCCCTTACTAATATTTTGTGATCATACCAAATTTTAAAATCTTTTCACATGATTTAAGTGAGAATATATACAAGGATGATATCAAGGTAAAATTGTGAAGATTTTTCATGAATAGAGAACATATTTTATTTTAAAGACTTTTGTTTTATGGAAAAAATGTATAATAAGTATAAGTGTCCACTCATAATTTATGGGTTTACTATGTAAGGGTTTTTCATAATTCTCTAAAACTCTAAAACAAACACATCTTTTGGATTTTAATAATGTGAATTATAGTTATAATCAATAGAATATGCGGCGTTTAATGACATTTCCTTACAAAACATCCTAGTCTTTATAGATTGTAATGATTAAATAATAGTAGGGATATTAAAGTGACTAGGAAAGAACAAGTTCCATTTTCTATTGGGATGTATGAATAAAAGATGATATATGATTTTTTTTCCATTCATTCTAGTCATAAATTGTTGGGAAAACCTTGTAAATTTGATAGGTGGGTCACACATGATTGATACACCTACCACTATTCTTTTGAGCACAATATGAGGGAGGTTATAATTACACCCTTGAGGCATTTTCAATATTATGAAGTCTAAGTGAGGACCGAGAGAGATTGCAAAAAAGTGGGAAAAATAAAAGAGTGAAAAAATAGAGAAAATGAGAAGTGTAAAAGTTAAGAGTTAAAAAGGAGTGATGAGTGAGATAAAAACAAATGAGGGAAAGAAAAGAGTTTAAAACAAGAGTAAAAAATGAGAGTTTTGAGGGAAAAGTGAGTTTATTTTAAAGAAAAATAGATATATAGAAATCTTTAAAGGTGTAGAAAACTCTCATTATTCTATTAAAGGGTGAATTATTTACCATTAACTCAATTAACCTATCAATTATTTCTAGTGTTGTGTCTCTTTTTTAGGAATTTAGTAATGTGTTTCTAGAGAAAATTCCCAATGGTTTATCTCCCTTTTAGGGTATAGAGAACCATATCAACTTCATCCCTATAGAAACACTTCCTAATTGACTATATTATCAATATAACCCAATAGATATTTGAGAAATCCAACGAAAAGTGTAATATTTTCTAAGTAAATGATTTTTTCAAGAGATCTTGAGTCCTTATATGGTGACAATAATTCTTATCCCCAAAAAAGATTGTAAGTGGAGAATGTGCATTGATTATTGATATATCAAAAAATTATAGTAAAATATCATTATCCCAAACCTCATTTGGATTATATGATTTATGAACTCCATGGTACATGATTGTTTACTAAAATTGACCTAATGATTTGATACCATAAAATTAGAATGAAGGAATGAGATGAATGGAAAACTGCATCTAAAACTATGTTTGGGTGGTATGAATGGATAGTTATGACTTTTGGGATAACTAACACCCAAAGTACAATCCTAAACTTAATGAATCATGTTTTTTTGTCCATTAATTTGGAAATTTAGGGTTATTTATTTTGATGACATCCTATTTTATTCTAAGATCCTTGATGAACATCATAGACATTTTAAACATGTTTTTGAGACTCTTAGAAAAAATAGTTTGTTTGAAAACTTGAAAAAAAACATTTTGTTTAAATTCTAGTGTTTTACTTGGTTTTATAATAGGTGATAATGTAATGAGATTTTATGAAGATAAGGTAAAGGAAATTAGGGATTGGAAAAAAAATCAATGAGGTGAGGATATTCTATGGACTTGAGTGCTTTTATCAAAGGTTTGTGAGGGACTTTTTTGACTACTACTGCACTACTGAATGAGTTGGTCAAGAAAGGAGTGATATTTAAGTGGGGAAAATCTTAAGAATATTCCTTCTATACACTTGAAGGTATATTTACCAATTACACTCTCTTAATTCTACCAGACTTTTCTAAAGTTTTTGAGGTTGAATGTTGTAGTGACCTTGAACCCAGTAACCTAAAGATGATGTTTGCTTTATTAAATTATAATAAGATACAAGGAATCACATCCCAAAGAACTGAATAGTTTATTAGTATTGGTAAACTAGATACATAAATGATTACCATATTACACTTGAAAATAAAAAATCAAAACATATTTTTTTAGAATAACATTATTACCTCTTGCATATCCCTGAATAACAATCATAGTGCACTTTATGGATTCCTAGGGAAAGAAAACAAAATAATGCTGAGCTAAAATGCTCAATAAAGGTTAAGTATAGAAGAAGCTATCATGAATCAATATGTATAATCAACATGGAAAGGTAAATAAATGAACACACATTTCATTTAAATAACTAGATAAGTCATAATCAATATGGAAAGGTAAATAACTAAACACATATGCCATTTAAATAACTGGATAAGGCATAATAAATATGGAAATATAAATAACTGAAAATACATGACATTTAAATAATAAACTAAGAATAAAATGCATCTATAGATAATTTAATTTTGAAAAAATCCTGAATAATAACTAGATTCTTAATGAAGGTAATTATTAATCATTATAGGCCATGATCTCAGGAATCATGATACCACTACCATCAAGACCTTTCATAAGATGGTTTAAAAATATAGGTAAAAACCTGTTTAATGCTAACTTAACCTCTTTGCCTCATGATACCTACCAATGTACTGAGGGTCTATATAATGTAAGGACTCACCCATCACTATAGGTCCAAAGCATTCATCATATATCGAATTAACAATAAAGTGTTTTTGTAATTTATGAATATAAATACCATAAAAAGATATTTAAAAAAATTCTTGAGGAAAATATAATTTTCATTTTAAAAATCACTTTTTATAACATTTTGAAAAGCCTTTTATTTGAAAATATCTTTAAAAAACTAAGAATTTCCAGAATATGAGGAAAAAAATTCATTAAAAATAACCTTATAAACTTTTAAAGGAAGATTCAAAGAAATGATAGTTATATTTATGAGTAATTCTATATATGACATACAAGTTAAAAAGAACATTCTTTTTTCACTGTAAAAAGGTTATAAAAGTGCCTTGATTGGAAGATGATAAGAATATTACTTTTAAAAAAAATTTAAAAATTAAAATTGGGTAAAAATTTCTTTTATAAATTATTTTTAAATGGTTAAAAAAAATTTTGAAATCATTTTTAGAAAACATGGTTTTAAAAGAAAATAGATTTACGATTGAAGAGGGAAATGAAGTCAGATTTTCTTAAAAACATATTCAAAACCATTTTAAGTAACAAATAGTGGAAAAAATGGTACTATTACATTAAAATATCACGAAAAACCAAAAATATAATAAAATTAAATGGGTTTATTAGACACTGATCAAATAATTTCCTTTAACTGAAATTAAAGAATAAACAATCTCGATTAGAATGAGATTGTGAAATAAACCCTTACAATGATCATAATGTTGAAGTGAGAATTAATAAATGGATCTATTATGTGTATCACCTGTAAATACACATAAAACAAGTGGAAATAAAATATAATATAATCAACATTCATTACACACATAATCTTAGAATATCAGAGATGTTGAAGAAGTAATACAACCTAATGAAAAGAAATTGAGTTATAAAATTTTTTACCACTTGGTAACTCTTAAGTCAAATTACCTTGGATTTAATAATTCATATTGAAACTAAAAATACCATGAATTATTAAGTAATAATTATATTACATGTCAAAGGGGCATTATATACACCATGTAAAAGAAATTGGTGCATAACATAGAAATGTTCCTTAATGGAAGGAAATTGAGACAAAATCCATTACCTCACACTTCATTTTGGTTAAACATGATTTAAAATCATGTATAGTGGTCTTAAAAAATTTATTAACTTATTAAATAACCATATTAATATTTATAATATCATATATGATCCTTTTATAATATCTTATCACCTGTTCGTTAATAATATTTCACTATTTTCATTGTTTCAGGTGTTAATTACCTTGTTTCCTCATGCGTGTTTCATCATGAAAGATCTAGTTATTGTGAAAATTATATGGTTATATCATATAAATAATAATAATAATTACATAATTATCATATATTTACATCAATTATACTTTTAAAACCAATCATGAAATATGGTTTTGAGAAATGAAGTACGTTACGATCATGGAGATGGTAGGTCGTACGTACGCATGAGTAAGGTTTCCGTTTTTCAATGATCGTTATGAAAAGAAGATAAATGATATTTTAAATTTCTATAATTATAATAATATAATATATAACATATTATATAATTATATATATCATCCATGGTGTGTGGTGATGAAAAGAGATTCATATCGCTTCGTGAAGACGATAGTCCATACGTATAGGAACGATGTTACCATCTTTATGTGAGTGAAAAGGAAAAAAATAAAATGATATATATTATCTTTATAGAATGATAAATATATAACTAATATAATAATTATGTAATTTTTATCATATATAATCATTAAATTTATCTTTATCACCTTCCATGTAAAGTGTTAGTGAAAGATGAATTACATCGCTTGCGAGACGATTGTCCACCATACACACGATCGATGTTATCGTATCTCCTATAGAATGGAAGGTAAAAATAAATATATGATATAGTAACCACATAGGTATAAATATTTTATAAATATCATATACATACTTTATATACATCATCATACCCAACCTTTAGAGGTGGAAATGAAAAAATGAACGACATCAATTCGCGAGGTGATAATCCGCCATACACACGAACAATGATTTCATAACCAATTTGATAGAATTGGAGATTATTTAGTTCATTAAATTATTATAAAAAAATTCATTTATATTTAATACACTAAGTTTATTATATTTTTATGGTTTAATAAAAATTTAAGTGGGTGGATAAAGAAGTAAAATAAAGATTCTCATTGATGAATGTTACCTTTTCTTTGAGTATTCTCCTTAGGTTTGCACTAAAGCCTTCCTAGGTTATAATTATGCCCAAAATAAGGATTATATTATGAGTAAATGGATCTTGTGAAGTTATTTGGGTGAGTTTTTACTGAACCAAATTGGTTTGAAGGTGTGAAGTGGAGAGGAGAGGGGGTGGGCTTTTATAAGTTGGGGAGATGACACACTTGGTATTTTTGAAAATAACTGAGTGATACTGCATTTTTAATATGAAAAAAGGGTAAAAAATGGACCATTATAAAAATTTATAGTTTTTTTGGTCGAAATATGTATATAAAATAGTTTTTAGATAAGTTTATGGTTCATTTTTACCCTTATCTCTTTAGTCTAACCCCTCGGTAAACTCATTTTTTCCTTAACTACGGTAATTACTTTTTACTGTATGCACTATTAATTTTGTTAAAAAATTAATTTGAAATTATTATAAATTATAAATAATTAATATTACAAATATTTAATCCATTTTTTCCAAATTAAATTCATATAAGTGAAAAAAATTTAATTTAAAATTAATCTCACATACGTGATAAGAAAATGGGTTTTTAAAGTGAAAATGTTCAGAAGTTTACAATAGTTTTATATCTAAAATCAATATGAAAATAATTAAAATGACCTAAATTGGATTAATTGATATAAAATTGAACTAATTTTACTTTAAAACCAATTTGAAATATAATTCAACCTTATAAATTATTTAAATAAAAAGTTAGTTTTCAATTAAAATTCAGTATTTTTCACTATTCATCAAAAAATGAAACTTCTCAGAAAAATCCAAAACATTCACCCTAATATAATTTTAATATTAAAATTTCAAAAATAAATTTTATTTTTTTAAATAAATTTTATAAAATTGGTAAAAATTAATTTTAAATTATGTGCACAAAGCGCAATTAAACCATCTTTTAGAAAAAAATTCCCTTTTTCAGAAAACATTTATTTTTTATTTTAAATGATTATTATTTTATTTAAAATAAATATATAATTAATTAAAATGTGTAAGATATATATTTTCATAAGTTATTTAATCCAATTCATACCCTCCATTCCAATGGAGAGACGATAACTGTCATATTAAATAATAATATTAATAGTATATTATTGTTCGGTAAAACTCGATCTTGTGTGTAACGAAAGATATTGAAGAAATTAAATTTATTATAAAAGAAATAAATTTTAAATTATTGGGGTGTTATATTATATTATAATCTAGGTGTTTTATGTCACATATTCTATTGAATAAAATGAAATTCTTTTAGAATTTTGGGGTGTGTTACATTCCCCATACCTTAAATAAATTGCATCCTTGCAATTTAAACTTGATCTCGGTAATCCAGGGTTTGATATTTGTAAATTCCTTTGTTAAAAAACCCAAATCATAAAATGGTTAATAAAAAACCCTCTTAATAAGAGGAAAAATGAAGTACGAAGGTCATTTGGAATAACACATAACTATGTTTCCAAGTAGGAGAACATAGGTGGGAAATGAAAACATGGACATAGAAGAAAAATGTAAATAATTATAGA
Organism: Viscum album; assembly: GCA_963277665.1. Taxonomy (NCBI): domain Eukaryota; kingdom Viridiplantae; phylum Streptophyta; class Magnoliopsida; order Santalales; family Viscaceae; genus Viscum; species Viscum album. The sequence goes on from OY728151.1 coordinate 1,426,673,506, forward strand.
GAGTGATTGAGATAAATGATCACAAGTAAGTGAATGATAAATAGAAAGTTAATGGCCTAAAAAACATAAAACTGTGATGATTTAAAGGACCATATGATATATCAGATATGAATGTAATATGATGACATTTTTGTTTTGAGATATTTTTCCTAAAGTTAAGGAATTATTTTCCTGTATAAGAATTTAAGGAAATATACTTACTTGATATGTTTATATTTCATAAGAACAATTTAATTCTTTGGTTTTTCTTTGATAAATTTCCAATTCATCACTTTCTCTAAGAAATAAATATCCAAAAATGAAGTTTTTTTTATGAATGAAGCACTAAAATTCTCTTTTAATAGATCATAAGATCCATAAAAGAGTGAAAAGTCTTTACGTCTGTCACGACCCGTCCTTGGGGCCCGTGCCGTGACTACCCCAAGCCCGCCTTCCATAGGCCATGGGCTGGAGACTAGCACCAAAGGCGTAAATCCCGATAACTGGGAAGGCATTGCCTTTATAAAAGAAAACAAACACCACAGAGTAAGCAAGCGGAAAAAAGTAAATACTAAGTACAAGAGAAGTGCTGAAAAGTAAATGGGCCAGAATACAAACCCAAAAGAAAGTACAACTACAACTGAACAAGTACAACAGAAAAGATAACAGCTGGAAGGACGGAAGCGGCTCCTGGGTCGTCCTCCTCGGATCCTACCTGAAGGGTAGGTACAGATGGCGCAGCTCCTGGTCATCCACCACGGATCCTACCTGAAGGGTAGGTACAGATGGCGCAGCTCCTGGTCGTCCACCACGGATCCTACCTGAAGGGTAGGTACAGATGGCCTCCTCCATGCTCTCGCCCGTCAACCTCCTCTGTGTGTCGTATCGTCGTGTAGTCCACCTTTGGGTACTGACTCGTCGTGTAGTCCACCTCCGGGTACTGACTCGTCGTGTAGTCCACCTCCGGGTACCGTCCAGTCCTCGAACACTCGGCCTCTGTCAGCACTGCCTGTTTTCTGCAACCAACACAACGAGGTGCGGGCATAGCCCGTGCAGGGGTGAGTATAACGATACTCAGTAGGGACCCCGATACCCTCAAGGTCTCACTAAACCAACAAGGATAACCACAAAGAAGATCTCAATAGATAACCTCTACTTAGGTATATGCCCATACATATACCTAAGTTATCAAGTAACCCATCTCAATCATGAGGAAACACAAGGATTGTGAAATCAACGGATAACCACTACCCAGGTATATGCCCATACATATACCTAAGTTATCAAGTGACCCATCTCAATCATGAGGTAAACACAAAGGTCAAAAGATTCAGCTCAAACCAGGATTTTCATTAACGAAACTGTAACTACTGAAGAGCTCCGTCTCTGGAGTGTACAGTGGTCCTGTCACGACTCCGAGTTACTTCTCACTAACCTAAGACTGCTGAAGTACTCCTCCTGTCGAGTACCGTGGGTCTGCGGCCAACTACCGGGCGCTCCGTCCGCTGAGGGTCTGTCGCCAAATACCGGGTGCTCTCCCTAATAGCCTACAGAGGTACTCCTCCGGTCAAGTACCGCGGGTCTGCTGCCAACTACCAGGCGCTCCGTCCGCCGTGGGTCTGCCGCCAAATATCGGGTGCTCCGTCCACTGGGCTAGTCGACTCACTTCAAGTCGAGTCGGTCAAGCAGTCGTCAGGTCTCAGTCCTCTACACGGTCTCCGTACTCCGCTCGCTTGTCTCTGGGAGGGTCCGCTCCACGAGCTACAGGTCGATACTCCAAGTATCTCAAAGTCCCACAAAGAAGTATCTCAAAGGACTGCCTCATCATAGGGGTCTCAACGCAACAGACGGCGCATCAATCGGACGCCCGGTCTGTGAGTTACTAGCCTTTTCATCCCAGGGGCCCGGTTGGTTTCGTGTGCGAACCAACCCAGCCGTAACTCAACTATACCCCAAACACTCATAGGGTATACTCATAGGGACCGTTTCTCAACGTGATCACCAACGCCGCTGACGGTTCGTCAAACGGACGTCTGGTCTGAAAGATATCATCTTTCTCCATTCCAGGGGCCCGGTTGGATTTCGGGCACAATCCAACCCGGCTATAACCCAACTGCATCCAAAACTCGGGCAGAGGATTCCAAAAGTTCCGTATCGTCAACAGAAACGCAACGCAACAGATGGCGCGTCAATCGGACGCCCGGTCTGGAAGTTATTGGCTTTTTCGTCCCGGGGGCCCGGTTGGTTTTTAAGTTAAAACCAACCCCACCATACTCCAACTGCATCCAAACCTCGAGCGGAGTAAGCCAAAAGATCCTTCTCCCTTAGAGGAATCCATCAAAGTCAACGGCACGTCAATCGGACGTCCGTAGCTCAAGATATGAGTGTTTCCGCTCCGAGGGCCCGGTTGGTTTCGTGTACGAACCAACCCGGCCGAACCCAAAGTAATCCAAAACCTTGAGTGCGATATACTGAAACGACCGTCTCGGTCCAAGGATCGCGTTTCCACTGACGGCGCATTGTTCGGAGGCTCGTAGCTCAAGTTATGGGCAAAAGACCGAAAATGGTCCGAAGATGGGGGGTCCGGGCCCGGGCCGACCCGGGCCGACCCCCCCTGGGTCGGCCGAACCGGGTCGACCTAACCCGGTCCAACCCAGCCGGACCCGGTCCGGTCCGGCCTGGGCGAGACCCGGCTGGTCGGACCGGCCTGGCTCGGCTCGGCCGAGCGGCCGAGCAGCTTGGGTGCCGCGGGGCGCTACCCCCGCGGGTTGGAGGTGCCGCGGCCCGGCGTGGGGCCGCGCTGATTCAGCGGACGCGGCATGTCGCCGCGTCCCGTGCGGGTGAGCCGGACCCGCGCGGCCGCGGGTCCGTTGGCCGCCGCCGCCGCGGCTGAAGCTGCGGCGGCCCTGTCCGGTAGCGCGCCGGGGCGCCGCCTCCTCCGGCCGCCGGCGCCGCCGCGCCGGCGACCCGCGCCGCCGGCAGCTTCCGCGGGCCACCGGAGTTGCTCCGGTGGTCCGTTTTCCTTCCCGTCTGTGCCATTACCCCTCCCGGGTTCCGTTCTTCACTGCGGGATCATCAAAATGTCCTTGCGTCACATTTTGTCATCGCCCGCCAAATTCCGCACAACCACGAAGAACGGCGGAGGGTTGTCGGGCCGTGTTCGTTTGGCCCGCACCCTCCGCGTTAGAATAATAACAACAGGAGAATTATGGAACACATGAAACAAAAATTTTAATAAATTAAAATTGTTCATATGAATCTGGTTCTTTAATTTTTAAAGAAACGTTCACGGGAATATAAAAGAATTATTCACAACAACCCCTACCTCGTCAAGTCGTCGCACGCGGGTTCTTCGCGGATTTGATCGCCGCGGAAGGAGGCGATCGTCGCGTCGCGGAAGGCGTCGCGTCGTCGCGGAAGGGTGTCACGTCGTCGCGGAAGGGCGTCGCGTCGTCGCGGAATACGGTGCGTGTCGACGAACTCTGAGGTTCAAGAACAACAGATTTAATTTTAGTAATTAAATCCGTGCGTTGTTAAAAACCACAAAGGAGTTAAAAAAAAAGAAACCCGAAATCTCTTACCTCAAATAGAAGATCAAAGATTTCGTTGCGGACGAAGGAACGTCACAGAAGAAAGTCGCGGAAGAGGAAACGTCAGCGTCGCGACACACGACGTCGCGTCATCGATTTCCACGGTTCGGCGTTCTTCGTCGGAGGCCGGCGTTCTTCGCGTTCTTCGCGTTCTTCGCGAAGAAGGGTGAAGGCACAAGAGTTCTGTCAAAAGCCTCCCTACGTGTAATCCTCAAGATTTGGCGTTGGTCTTATTTTATTACTACGCCAACGGATTTCAAACCGGTTAAGAAACGAAAAAGAGATAAGTAACGAACCATTAATTCGTAGAATTAATTCAACGAAATAAACTGCCCAATTAATTCAATGAAGAAAACCGCCCAATTAATTGGTGCGTTAAGAAATTAAGAAAACGCATCAGTTGACTTTCATAATGACGGGTTTTCGTGGGTGCATTACTTAGCGGAAAAGAAACGGTGGGGCTCGTGCAGGCCCCACCACACAAATATCTTACCAAGAGGGTAGGATATTTCTGGATAGCACCCTATCCGCATCGACTTAGTTTAAGCTGCTTTAAGTGGCTTCAAGTGGCTTCCAAGTGGCTTAAGTGAAATAAAATAAAGTTTGTCGTACAATTTATTTTATTTCTTAACTTTAAGCCCAAAAATTAAAAACCACACCTGAGCAAACGCAACTCTGGAAGAAGAATTTCTAAGCAATTACCGGCGCTGTGATTCCATCGGTGCCCTCCGAATTCGATTCCGAGCACCGGTTCAAAATTTAGAAAAACCCGCTCGTCCGTTCACTGAACGTACCCGAGCCAAACTTCAGAAAATGATTCTGGGCACACCAGGCCTCGGAATCAGGTGCCGTCAGAAACTACGGTCTTGTAAAATTCCAAAGAAAATTAAGAAAAAAATTTACTTGGAATTTACGGGTCTTTACATTACTCCCACCACAGGGCTTTACGTCCCCGTAAAGCTTCACCACAAACTTAGGGATACAAAGGTGGTACTGAGCACGCATCTGAGCCTTCCGCTCTCATGTGCTCACCTGGAGGTTCCCGTGCTGCCAAAGAAAGTGCACAAGAGGAATCGACCGTCCTCCTAGGATCCGCTCCTATCGATCCTCGATCCCCACAGGAACCTCCGTAGAAGTCACCTCATCGCCACCGTCCAGCTCCTCATGGTCGATGATATGCGGATGGTCGAGCACGTATCTCCTCAGTTGGGAAACGTGGAAAACGTCATACACCTAGTGCAACTGAAGTGGATGGGTCATGCGGTAAACCACCTCGCCTACCCAGCTGAGGACCTAGAAAGGTCCGTTGAACCTCGGAGATAACTTGCCTCCCTGACCACATCTCCGTAAACCTCGTCGAGGTGAGACTTGTATAAGGACATGATGGTCATCCTCGAACTCTAGAGGCCTCCAAGTCCTGTCAGCATAAGGCTTCTGTCGGCCCTGTGCTGTCCTCATCTGCTCTTGGATGACCTGGGCCTTCTCTTGTCTCACAAGAGCTGCTATGATTTCTTCTTTGTCGATAAGAGAAATCCGGTCTCATCCCCTGGATGAACCACATTCGTTTCCTAATACAGTCAATCCTGACATGAATGATGCATTCATTCCATGGATGACGTCGTAAGGTCTCGACGTAACTACCAAGAGATCCAACTGTCACTCTCACCTCCAAGGGTCGAGTCACACTGTCGGCATCAGTGTGTGGTCACTAGGTCTCCTTCAGTAGAAAACTCGAAAGTGATGGTCAAGTCAACAGTCTTAACCGGGACCACTCAGTATCAATCAAACAAAAAGGATAGGAAAGCAAACTTTACAAGATAAGTGTCTTTTCATTATTGCAGCTCATGGTACAAAGACACAAAGCAACTACAGACAAACATCAACAAAACTAGAAGCAACATGATTAATAGCCTCCAGGTCGCAAGCTAGTCCTGCTCCTGTCCATCTGCTTCCGGAGCTCCATGACCATAGGCCTCAGCTACCTGAAGCTGAGCTCTCCCATGTCCTCCTATCTTCTGCGGTCGGGGTGGGCCTCCTGGTGGTGGTGGTGGAAACATCCCGAAGCGTCGTCCACCTCCAGCTGCACGACCAGCTCCTCTGCCATGGCCGCCTGCTCCTTGCGGTCCGCTCTGATCGAACCTCTGCCTCTGCCTCAAAGGTTCTTCATTTAACTGCTGGTCATCTGCATGGAGGGTCTGACAGTCACGTGCCATGTGACCAATTCCACCGCAGGATTAACACTGTCCACTCTCGGCACGTATGGCTCTGACTCCACCCCGGTTTCCCCGCACAACTAAACCTGAGTCGTGCAGTCGACCATCGGTAGGTCTGGTCCTCTTGGACCTCTGCGTCATCTGTCTACTGCCTGCTGCAGAAGACTCTGCCGCAAGCCGACTAGTGGTGGGTCCTGCTGCTGAAGACTGCTCAGCAAGGAAACTCTCCACTAAGAGGGCTCTCTCCAACACCCCTTTTTGCGTCGGAATGCTGTGAGAAACAACAGAAGCTCTAATCTCTCGCCTGAGCCCCTGCTCGAAGTTTTGGGCCCTGAAGAACGGATCCCATACTATATCTGTGGAGTAGCGCGAGAGGTCTGTGAATCTCGCTGAGTACTGCACCACTGACATGCTGCCCTGCCGCAGCTGAAGTAGCTCCTGTATACGCACCGCTCGAAGGGTGGCTGGTACAAACTCTGCCCGGAACAGGCTCTCAAAGTCTGCCCATAGAAGTGTCACCTCGTCATGCATCTAAAGCATCAGGCTCCACCATCTGCCTGCTGCTGCCTGAAGAAGGATGGCAGTAAGGATCACCATGAAATCTGTCGGCGTCCCCACTAGCCTGAAGACTCTCACCACAGCCTCCAGCCAATCCTTAGCCGCCTGCGGGTCCGTCCCTCCCTGGAACCTGGGTGGCCTCTGGCGCTGGAACTCATGCAGTGCGCTCAAGTGACGTGCACCCTCTACTACTGGAGCTGGTGGCATCAGTGGCCCAATGGGTAGTAGTACCGCTGGTGCCTCAATTGGGATAGGGCCCTGTACTGAGGCCTTGTCGCTCGGCGGGCTGTCAGTACATACCACTCTCGGGGCTCTAGCTGGTCGTCCACGGGGAGGCATCCTAAAAGAAACAACGTGACACGGTCAAAGATTATCCCTGGTGAGCTGACCTGGTTTGAGCTGACATTTAAAAACTTCTGGAAAACACACACGCAATCAGTGTTTTTGTGCACAAAGTCGGAAATCAGTTGTCAGGGTCCTGGTGTATGGATACGTCGGCCACCTGCACCAACACTGGACTCCCTGAACTGAAAACCACACTCGGTACTATTAACACTATTGCTTCATAGAAAGAAACATCAGAGTTATAAGTTCTGCGGTAGAACCGAACTCCTTTGATACTAATTTGTCACGACCCGTCCTCGGGGCCCGTGCCGTAAATACCCCAAACCCGCCTTCCATAGGCCAGGGGATGGTGACTAGCACCAAAGGCATAAATCCCGATAACTTGGAAGGCATTGCCTTTATAAAAGAAAACAAACGCCACAGAGTAAGCAAGCGGAAAAAAGTAAACACTAAGTACAAGAGAAGTGCTGAAAAGTAAATGGGCCAGAATAAAAACCCAAAAGAAAGTACAACTACAACTGAACAAGTACAACATAAAAGATAACAGCTGGAAGGACGGAAGCGGCTCCTGGGTCGTCCTCCTTGGATCCTACCTGAAGGGTAGGTACAGATGGCGCAGCTCCTGGTCGTCCACCACGAATCCTACCTGAAGGGTAGGTACAGATAGCGCATCTCCTGGTTGTCTACCACAGATCCTACCTGAAGGGTAGGTACAGATGGCCTCCTCTACGCTCTCGCCTGTCAACCTCCTTTGTGTGTCGTCTCATCATGTAGTCCACCTCCGGGTACTGACTCGTCGTGTAGTCCACCTCCGGGTACCGTCCAGTCCTCGAACACTCGGCCTCCGTCAGCACTGCCCATTGTCTGCAACCAACACAACGAGGTGCGGGCATAGCCCGTGCAGGGGTGAGTATAACGATACTCAGTAGGGACCCCGAGACCCTCAAGGTCTCACTAAACCAACAAGGATAACCACAAAGAAGATCTCAACAGATAACCTCTACTTAGGTATATGCCCATACATATATCTAAGTTATCAAGTAACCCATCTCAATCATGAGGAAACACAAGGATTGTGAAATCAATGGATAAACACTACCCAGGTATATGCCCATACATATACCTAAGTTATCAAGTGACCCATCTCAATCATTAGGTAAAAACAAAGGTCAAAAGATTCAGCTCAAACCAGGATTTTCATTAATGAAACCGTAACTGCTGAAGAGCTCCGTCTCTGGAGTGTACAGTGGTCCTGTCACGACTCCGAGGTACTTCTCACTAACCTAAGACTATTGAAGTACTCCTCCTGTCGAGTACCGCGGGTCTGCGGCCAACTACCGGGCGCTCCGTCCGCTGAGGGTCTGTCACCAAATACCGGGAGCTCTCCCTAATAGCCTACAGAGGTACTCCTCCGGTCGAGTACCGCAGGTCTTCTGCCAACTACCAAGTGCTCCGTCCGCCGTGGGTCTACCGCCAAATACCGGGCGCTCCGCCCACTGGGCTAGTCGACTCACTTCAAGTCGAGTCGGTCAAGCAGTCGTCATGTCTCAGTCGTCTACACGGTCTCCTTACTCCACTCGCTCGTCTCTGGGAGGGTCCGCTCCACGAGCTACAGGTCGATACTCCAAGTATCTCAAAGCCCCACGAAGAAGTATCTCAAAGGACCGCCTCATCATAGGGGTCTCAACGCAACAGACGATGCGTCAATCGGACGCCCGGTCTGTGAGTTACTAGCCTTTTCATCCCAGTGGCCCGGTTGGTTTCGTGTGCAAACCAACCCGGCCGTAACTCAACTATACCCCGAACACTCATAGGGTATACTCATAGGGACCGTTTCTCAACGTGATCACCAATGCCGCTGACGGTTCGTCAAACGGACGTCTGATCTGAAAGATATCATCTTTCTCCGTTCCAGGGGCCCGGTTGGATTTCGGGCACAATCCAACCCAGCTATAACCCAACTGCATCCAAAACTCGGGCGGAGGATGCCAAAAGTTCCGTATCGTCAACAGGAACGCAACGCAACAGACGGCGCGTCAATCGGACGCCCGGTCTGGAAGTTATTGGCTTTTTCGTTCCGGGGGCCCGATTAGTTTTTAAGTTAAAACCAACCTGACCGTACTCCAAATGCGTCCAAACCTCGAGCGGAGTAAGCCAAAAGATCCGTCTCCCTTATAGGAATCCATCAAAGTCGACGGTACGTCAATCGGACGTCCGTAGCTCAAGATATGAGCGTTTCCGCTCTGAGGGCCCGGTTGGTTTCGTGTACGAACCAACCCGGCCGAACCCAAAGTAATCCGAAACCTTGAGTGCGATATACTGAAATGACCGTCTCGATCCAAGGATCGCGTTGCCGCTGACAGCGCATCGTTCGGAGGTCCGTAGCTCAAGTTATGGGCAAAAGACCGAAAACAGTCCGAAGACGGGGGGTCCGGGCCCGGGCCGACCCCCCCTGGGTCGGCCGAACCGGGTCGACCCGACCCGGTCCAACCCGGTCGGACCCGGTCCGGTCCGTCCTGGGCGCGGCCCGGCCGGTCGGACTGGCCTGGCTCGGCTCGGCCGAGCGGCCGAGCAGCTCGGGTGCCGCGGGGCGCTGCTCCCGCGGGTTGGAGGTGCCGCGGCCCCGCGTGGGGCCGCGCTGATTCAGCGGACGCGGCAGGTCGCCGCGTCCCGTGCGGGGGAGCCGGACCTGCGCGGCCGCGGTGGCCCTGTCCGGCGGCGCGCCGGGGCGCCGCCTCCTCTGGCCACCGGCGCCGCCGCGCCGGCGACCCGCGCCGCCGGCAGCTTCCGCGGGCCACCGGAGTTGCTCCGGTGGTCTGTTTTCCTTCCCGTCTGCGCCGTTTCCCCTCCCGAGTTCCGTTCTTCACTGCAGGATCATCAAAATGCCCTTGCGTCACGTTTTTTCGTTGCCCACCAAATCCGCACAACCACGAAGAACGACAGAGGGTTGTCGGGCCGTGTTCGTTTGGCTCGCACCCTCCGCGTTAGAATAATAACAACAAGATAATTATGCAACACATGAAACAACAATTTTAATAAATTAAAATTGTTCATATGAATCCGGTTCTTTAATTTTTAAAGAAACGTTCACGGGAATATAAAAGAATTATTCAAAACAACCCCTACCTCGTCAAGTCGTCGCACGCGTGTTCTTCACGGATTTGATCGCCGCGGAAGGAGGCGATCGTCGCGTCGCGGAAGGCATCGCGTCGTCGCGGAAGGGCGTCGCGTCGTCGCGGAAGGGCGTCATGTCGTCGCGGAATACAGTGCGTGTCGACGAACTCTGAGGTTCAAGAACAACAGATTTAATTTTAATAATTAAATCCGTGCGTTGTTAAAAACCACAAAGGAGTTTAAAAAAAAAGAAACCCTAAATCTCTTACCTCAAACAGAAGATCGAAGATTTCGTTGCGGATGAAGGAACATCGCAGAAGAACGTCGCGGAAGAGGAAACATCGGCGTCGTGGCACACGGTGTCGCGTCGTCGATTTCTGCGGTTCGGCGTTCTTCGTCGGAGGCCGGCGTTCTTCGCGTTCTTCGCGTTCTTCGCGTTCTTCGTGAAGAAGGGTGAAGGCACATGAGTTCTGTCAAAAGCCTCCCTACGTGTAATCCTCAAGATGTGGCATTGGTCTTATTTTATTACTACGCCAACGTATTTCAAACCGGTTAAGAAACGAAAAAGAGATAAGTAATGACCCATTAATTCGTAGAATTAATTCAACGAAATAAACCGCCCAATTAATTCAACGAAGAAAACCGCCCAATTAATTGGTGCTTTAAGAAATTAAGAAAACGCGTCAGTTGACTTTCATAATGACGGGTTTTTGCGGGTGCGTTACTTAGCGAAAAAGAAATGGTGGGGATCATGTGGGCCCCACCTCACAAATATCCTACCAAGAGGGTAGGATATTTCTAGATAGCACCATATCCGCATCGACTCAGTTTAAGCTGCTTTAAGTGGCTTCAAGTGGCTTCCAAGCGGCTTAAGTGAAATAAAATAAAGTTTGTCGTACAATTTATTTTATTTCTTAACTTTAAGACCAAAAATTAAAAACCACACCCGAGCAAACGCAACTCCGGAAGAGGCATTTCTAAGAAATTACCGGCGCTGCGATTCCATTGGTGCCCTCAGAATTCAATTCCGAGCACTGGTTCAAAAGTTAGAAAAACCCGCTCGTCCGTTCACTGAACGTACCCGAGCCAAACTTCGGAAAATGATTCCGGGCACACCGGGCCTCGGAATCAGGTGCCGTCAGAAACTGCGGTCTTGTAAAATTCCAAAGAAAATTAAGAAAAAAATTTCCTTGGAATTTACGGGTCTTTACAATGTCTGTATCTAATAATTTTTTCATAACCAATATTCTTACCATAGGTCTTAAAATATAATAAATTAATCTCTAAATATCAAAATAAACACCACTGGTTTATCATTAATATTTATTCATCAATTTTTTTAACTAAAAATAATGATGTATTAACCAGAACATCACATATTCTAGTGGTAGATGCTAAACCCTTATCGTCCTTTGGTCATGGGTTCAAGCCCCGCAACCTTTCCATATGCAATGGGTTGTCACCCAACATACAAGTTACCCTTTTTCTAAACTATATTAATATAATTACTATAATTTTCCCAAAACAATATGATGGACATCCTTGAAGTGAAATTAATCATTAAATAACCTTTTTACTCAGGTTTTCAATACATTTTTTTTTCACAATGTCTAATAATATTATTTGACTATTATTACATTTTCATTAATGATCATATTGTCCCTAAATGTTATTAATAACTCTAAACTTATGTCTATAAATTATAAAGGCGTTATTCCTCAAACAACTTCTTCACTAAAACATATACTAAACCAATTGGTTGTATTCCCATAAATGTTTTCCAAAAATATGCTTAATCTTGTGACATTTTTACCACACAAATTTTAAAAAAGGGTGTTTAAGACTTTGAAATTATGATCAAACCTAAACTAATAACCCATGATGTTATCCATAACTATTAAGTTAATGAATACACATGTTCTTATAAAATTTAACACAATAATTATACATTTCATGATTTTTATACCAAAATACCATTGGTAAAAATAATTATACAATTTAATTCTTGGATATCAATCCAAAAATACATATTCTATTTTATTCCAACATAGGTTCTTCATTGGTCTAGGGGTTAACCTTTAGAATAGGGAGTTGACTTGGATAATTCCCAAGTTCTCCACATTTAAGACAATAAACTATAAATGGATCCTTAGGATGAGATTTATTTCCTTCCATCACACTCTTCATTTTTCCTAATAAATTATTTGATTCATGACCCACCTTTTCACACATAAATCATTTTCCCATTCTATTGAGACACTTTATTTTCAATCCAAGACACCTTAGGTTTAACTTAGGTCATTCATTTTCATCATGTATTTAAATCCTTCATAATGGTTTGCAAAGAAGATGTGAATTATCCTAAGCATATCCCTTAAGAGTGTCAAATTGGGTGCATAGTAAGGATCATTTTCATGAACTAGGTGATGATTGGGTCAATCCCAATGCACTATTTTTAGAGTTATTACCCCTAGTTATATTTTTTCCATAACCACGTCCACTCGTAGTATCCAGACATGGACGTATTTCCAGTAAAAATCACATAATGTATACTTTACCAAAACTTTAGTATGTTCTTATATACTTATCCTCAAAGTATGTCTTAGATTTGTATTATATAATCTATTTTTTACTAAATCTAGTTCCTAACATGATTGAAAAATATATTATTTGCGATGGGGTCCCATTGAAAATAACCCATTGCTGAAAACAGCGTTGCAAATAGTTTTTTAAACGGGTAATTATTTGTGACGGGTCACATGTACCATCATAAATAAGTATTTACGATGGGTGAAATACCCATCGCAAATAAGTCTAAAAAATAAAAAAATAAAAAAATAAAAAAATAAAAAAATAAAAACAAAATAAAAAAATATCAAAATAATTTTAAAAAATATAATAAATAAAATTACAAACATCTAAAATAATAAAAATATTACATAAAATATTTTCATTTAAATTTGAATATAATAAATATGTCCATAATGTATCCATCATTGTGGAGGTGGAGGGGTAGTGGGAGGGGTAGATTCATTTAGAAGAGGAGGGGGAGGGAACTCTATCCCTAAGCCCTGAACTAGCCGCTGCATGTACTCGTTCTGATACTCCTACTGTCATCTTATCTCATCTTGTTGCTGGTGGTGGTGTAGACGGAGATCATACTAATCCCTACACATGGAATCAATAACCTCACTATGAGCTCACAAATGATCCTCATACTGTGAGATCAATGACGACGACTCTCTATGAGCTCCCCTCGAGTCAGACGTCGACCATGCAACAATACCATAAAAACTGCCAGACATCAGTTGAGAACCAATACCAACCACTCAGTCCTTCTTGAAAGCATAATGTATTGCTTGTATCCATGTTGAATCATCAAATCCTACCACACTAGTAGTCTGACTCTTAGCCTCAACCTGACTCTCATCTTGTGTATGAGAAGTTTCTGCCTCATATGAATCCTTTAATTGAAATTTAAATAGATAAAATATTATTTTCAATTAATTGTTAAAAATAAAAAAATTATATTGACCACAATCTAATACTAGATACCACTTTTAATCTATCAAGTGATAGGATCACTGTACATCCTCTTATAAACATTAAAATATTTAATATTGGGATGTTCAAATTTCTATATGAGTATAAAATAAATAGTTTACATTTAAATAGATATAATTATTTAAAAAAAAGTATTTACCATATGTTGTTGATGCATACTAAATGTACAACTACCAGCATGATGTGTCACCTCTTACCTCCCTTGGTTCTTCCAACCAAATGATTCTATCCTCTGAAAACTATTTCCCATCCAGTATGAACATAATCCATCCCAAACCTGAGATGATATGTAATTAAGTCGATGATTACAACAAGAATGATCAAAATCTATGACTCCCTCCTTCATGGATGTCCTCCTCAAATTGTGTAAAAACTGATGACAGTGATCACATATACACACCTCCCATGCCTCCTTGATAGAACTCAACTTGTTATAATAAATGGGATAGCATAAACCCTGTATTTTTTAATAATAGTAATTTTATAATTAAATAAATTTCAAAATAACTATTATTTATTTACTTACCATCCAGTGATCAATCATGCACCTTCAAATGTCAATGGGAACCTGATCCCACGTTACCCATTCCTTAGAAAAATATTTTTGAAAAATAGCACTCCCATACCCACCAACTATATGTGAAAAGGTGGGAAAAAATATAACAAATAATCAAACAATTAGTAAATAAATAAATTAATGAAAAGTAATGAAAACTAACTAAAATACACAATTGAATATACCTCTACACGCGTGGATTGAAGTCAAGATGTGTCCATTACTCAATAATAGGGTCGAGAATCATCAATCTCACAATACTCTGACCCCTCAAAGTCGATGAGGAAACACTAGGAACATGAGGGTCTGATGAAATATCACCATGTTCATCACCAGGTTATACAACCTCCTGAAGGTCACAAAAGATGTCATCATAAGTATCATTGGGCATTTGAAACATGAAAAAAAGTTGTCAGAAAATAATAGAATATGATTATATATATATATTGACTATAAAAAATAAGTAATTGTGTCATTCTACATATTTATCCTCATCTTCATATATGATGGTGTAAATATCTTCATATTACTCTTCAGTATCATCAATTTCCATAGAAGTTTTAGCTTCATGGTCTCTTACTATTTCAAATTTATTTTTTACATCAATAACACCATCATTAACATCAACCAATAATTGTGGGGTGTCATCATTGATATTCATGACTCTTTGTGGAAAATATGGATTTGAAGTTTTTATTGAAAAATTTCAATTTCTTACACTTTAACAGAACAAAATTCACTTTGGATAAACCGATTTTCATAATATTTCATTTTTATTATGCTCCACCAATCACTTAACTCTATTAAAGTAGAATAATAATTCACAAAATAAATTTTATGTACTTGATGAGATAATAAAAATGGTTTATTTACTATAATAAGTCTTTTATATTTAATATTAATGATTCCATGGAGTGGATGAACACACAAGACTCTATAAGTATCCAACCAATGGCATTTAAACATCATTATATAATTTTATCCCAGATAACACTATTCAATTATTTCTTCTAGCAAGCTATAAAATTCAACTTCACTTTCTCTATGATGATATCCTCTCAAGAAAACACCACTATTCATTTTTTTATTCACCATATTCATATGTATGAAATGAAAAACCATTCACTAAATATTCATTATAAGATTTAACCATTTTCGATGGTGGGTTACTCAATACACATAATCAATTGTCAATTTTATCAGCATGTAGAGATACCTGAAAATTTGAAAAAAAATTATCAATACAACAAGTAATAAATTAATTTTATATGTTAAAGCATAAAAATTTACTTTACCAACTTTTGAAACTAGTAGAAAAAATTATTTTTTCGACGATCTTCAAGATCAGCTACTGTAATTTTTAGAAACTATTTCTTAATATGATTATCATATAACCTAAAAATAAAATAATATTAATGTACTTAAAAATATAGAATAAGATATAATATCACTCACTGTACAAATGGTTTCATTTATTTATAGTTGAGCAGAACATATGTATGAGCCCTGTGGTGTTCATCATTTGAAAGCCATTTTTCATGAACTATAGAAAATCTAAGTTTGAGCTGATTAAAAATTGATAATTGATTATTAATTTCATTTTAAACATTTACCTCTTTATGGGACATTCATTTAGGATTTTATTAATATTCATTTTGAAAACAATGAGAGCATAAAAAATAAATTTCCTTCTGAAAATAAGCTTCCACAATTGATCTTTCAACCGATGCTTTGTTACTCACCTTTTTCTTCAATTTATGCATGCATCTCTCATATGGGTACATCCATCAAAACTGTATTGGCCCTATAAACTTTTCTTTATGTAGAAAATGTAATATAAAATGTTTTATTGAATCAAAGAAAGTTGGCGATTTTTTTTCCAATTTAAATAGAATTAATACAATATCTTCTTGCAGTATACTTAGTGGATCATAGTCTATTTTCACCGCACAAATGTCTTAGAAAAAATATGATATTTTTGTTATTGTATCCAAAATCATATAATTCAGAAAACCTATAAATTAAATTGGTAGAAGTATTTCCATTATAACATGATAGTCATGACTTTTTAATCCAGTAATATGACCATTTCTGATACATCCATCCAAATTTAAAACATAATCACCCAGAACCCACAAATATGGAATCCATTGAAAAAATAATAAACAATTTTCTTTGTAAAATATATAAGCTACTTTTGGCTTCATTAACTTATGTGATATGTCATTTTCAAATAATTCAAGTTCTGGTTGCCTAAAAATTTGGACAAGATCTAATCATGCCTTTACATTGTCTTTGGTCTTATCAGGTTTGTCCAAAACTGTATAAAATATATTATCAATACAGTTCTTCTTAATATGCATGAAATCTAATATGTGATAGACCATTAAATCAAAATAATATGGAAAATCCCAAAAAATGATCCATTTTATCTAATTTTATTCTTTCCCAAAGGCATATATTGATTGTTGGTTTATAGTCAGTACAAAGGTAATGATAGGTAATGATGAGACAATAGATTTTAACTCAATACCTGAGATAATTATTGTTGGTCCATATATTTCAATTGTTCCCTTTCTGAAATAAAATTTTTTCCTCGAAAAAGGATGATTGGTAGGAAGAAATATTGGATAAAAGTAAAAAAAAAAGTTTTTCTTCCATTGATGATCATAAATGCTTTGTTGTCACTCATATAGTACAAAAATTATTTTGGACCATGTTTACTCTATTTAGATAACATGACATATGATGGGAAGTCACTAATTTTCCACATTAATGCAGCTTTAATTAGGAAATTCTATTTTACAAAAACATCATATGTACTAACACCATTACTCTATAATAAATTTAACTCATCAATCAATGGATTAAAATAAAAATCAATATTCTTTTTTGGATTTCATATATTTAATAAGTTCAAAAAGATATATGGCTCATTCATCAACATCCAAGGAGATAAATTGTATGGAGTGATAAAGACAATCCGATAAGAATATTGACTATCGTAAGAACTGAATGGACAAAATATATTATTAGAAAGACCCAATCAAACGTTTCCAGATTCTGAAGAAAAAGATGGATGTACTTGGTCAAAATTTTTCCATGAATCACCATCACAAGGATGATTTAAGCTTTTACTAGTTGAAATACTTGTTTTGTGCCATGACATTAATGATGTTGTGTTCTGAGATATAAATAAATGCTACAATCTGGGTGTAAGAAGGAAATACCTCAACTATTTAATAGGAATCAATCCAGACTTCCCTATTTGAGCCTCTTTATACCTCAATTGTCCACATGTGGACAACTAACCAACGAATCATTCTTACTACAATATAAGATGCATCTATTTGAACATGCCAGAATCTTCTGATAACCAAGACCCAAATTACGAACCATCCTCTTGCTCTCATATAAATTTGTAGGCAACACATTTCCTTTAGGTATCAGTGCTTTAACCAAATATAATATCTGATCAAAACAATTATTTAACATTCCATTACCTGATTTAATAACCATAAATTTTATAACCACTTCAAATTTTCTTATCTTGTAACCAGGATATAATGTATCTTCATGATAATTTAAAAAATCATAAAATTAATATGGTTCCAACTCAAGAGTTAAATCAATATCATCTTGAGTTTCAGTTTTATAAAAAGACAATTCAATCACATCATGTACTAAATTTTGAAACCGTGATGGATCTGGAACCAAATTATTAGTATCTTCTTCGGAACCACGTTCATCATGTTGATACAAATAAAAATAATCTGTTTGAAAACCAAAACACAATAGATGACCCCCAATATAGTCAAATGTGTCAAACCTCCTCATATCATATATCTTACATGGACACTTAATTGTCCCTTCTAAAACAAATTCTAGTTTTTATTATTTAAATGATAACAAAATCTAAAACCCTCAATATATACAGGATTTATGCCAGAACCATTTGGATTATTGTGATGATTTATCCAATCATGATCATGTAATAAAGTCTATTTTTGACTTCCTTGTTCAATATTTCTCTAAAAAATATAAAATTAATAATTTTTTATGAGTAATTTGATATAAGAAAAAGACGATCCAAAAAAGAGTATAAAATTAAAAAAATATTATTTAATTATAAATATTGTCAATTTTATCTATTATCGCTGATTTTTACTAATTACCACAGATATTTACTAATTACCATTACTTTTTTACAAATTATAGTGATTTAATGTTCATTTTTACTAATCTTTATTATTTACTACTAATTTTTAATAATTTTTTCTAATTAACACTAATTTTTAATAATTATAGTGATTTATCATAAATGTTTACTAATTTATCTCTAATTTTACTATTTAAAACTAAATATTTATAATTTACAATAACTATCACATGTACTTCATCATCTACCCATGCTGCTACTCCTGCCATTAACACATCTCCTCCTTCTGCTTCCCTCAACAAGTCACATCCCGCCTACCCCAGTTCTAGTAACCTAATGACAAATTTGGATATGATTGACACAAATTGGTCATTTCTAATCACTTTAAGATTGGAAAATCTATGATTTATTAAAAATGTGTAAATCATAGATTTTACAATATTCAGGTGATGAAACCAATTTATGTCAACCATGTCCAAATTTTTCATTGCATAAATTTATGCCAATCATGTCCTATCATCAATGATCCACTCCTCCTCCTCCTATTGCTGCTGTTATCGATGCATCACATCCTTCCTGGCATAGTTTTGGAAATCTAAAGACAAATTTGGACATGGCTGACATAAATTTATTATTTCTAATCAGCTGAAGATTATAAAATCCATGATTTACTAAAAAGGTGTAAATCATAGATTTTACAATATTCAGGCGATGAAACCAATTTATGCCAATCATGTCCAAATTTTTCATTCCACCAATTTATTCTAATCTTGTCCTGTCATCGACACATCTCTTTCTCCTCCTCCTCCTGCTAATTATTACTAATTGTACTGGTCTACTACTACTTTTTACTAATTTTTACTAATAATCATTAATTTTTACAAATTTTTAGTTATTACCAATAATTTTTACTAATTTTTACTAATTACCACTTATTTTTATTAATTTTTATTAATTATAGTGATTTATCACTAATATTTACTAATTGTCATTAATTTTTAACAATTATAGTGATTTATTGCTAATTGTTACTAACTAGAACTAATTTTTACCAATTAATATTAATTTTTACTAGTTAAAATTATTTAATGTTCATTTTTTCTATTTTTTACTAATTAATAGTAATATTTACTAATTTTGACTGATTATCAGTAATTTTTAATAATTAAAGTGATTTAACAATAATTTTTAATAATCACCACCAATATTTAATAATTTTAGTGATTTACTATTAATTTTTACTAATTATTGCTAATTATTACTAATTATACTACTTTATCGCTACTTTTTATTAATTTTTACTAATCATTACTAATCACTACTATTTTTTAGTCATTACCAAAATTTTTACTAGTTTTTACTAATTACTACTTATTTTTATTAATTTTTACCAATTATTGTGTTTTATCGATTATTTTTACCAATTTCCACTTATTTTTGCTAATTTTTAGTCATTACCACTAATTTAAAATAAATATAATAATTTATCACAATTTTTTACAAATTAAAAGTAATTTTTACTAATAGCCTTTATTTTTTAGTAATCACTACTAATTACTATAAATTAGTACTATTTACCATAAACTATTACTAAATAGCACTTATGTTTTTCAAATTTTCACTAACATTTGGTAATTATTGCTATTTTTAGTAATTAATGCTAATTTTGAGTATAATTTAATATAAAATAATAATATATATTATAAATTATTGAAAGGTGTAAATCATAGAATTGCCAACTTTCAGGTCATGAGAAATGGCCAATTTGTGTCAACAATGTTTGAATTTGTCATTGCTCATGACCTGAAAGTTGACGACCTATTTCATTTTCATTTTTCTAGTAATTCATAACAATTTATATTATTTCATATTAATTTTAAATAAATTATACTAATTTATATCAATTTACTATAAATTATATCAAATTACAAATTAATACTATTTTATATCAATTTTTTTTTAATTCTATCAATTTATTAATTTTATTAATTTATATCCATTTTCTATTATTTTTTACTAATTATTACTAACTACTACTATTTTTTACTAATTATCACTATTTTTACAAATTATTACTATTTTTTACTAATTATTACTAATTTTTACTATTTTTACTAATTTTTACTATTTACCGCTAATTGTTACTAATTATTACTAATTACCACTAATTATTACTAATTAACACTAACTTTTACAATTTATTACTAATTGTTACTAATTATCACTAATTATTACAAATTACCACTAATTATTACAAATTACCAGTAATAATTACAATTTTTTACTAATTACCTCTAATTATTACTAATTACCACTAATTATTACTAATTACCACTAATTATTACAATTTTTTACTAATTCATACTAATTTATTACTAATTACTGCTAATTATTAATAATTATTACTAATTATTACTAATTATTACAAATTATTACAAATTATTACTAATTATTATTAATTATTACTAATTATTACTAATTATTACTAATTATTACTAATCATTACTAATTATTACTAATTACCACTAATTTTTACCAATTCTTATTATTTTATAACAATTTATAACTAATTTTTACTATTTATTTTTAATTATTACAATTTACCACTAATTATTACTAATTGCCAGCAATTATTATAAATTTTTACTAATTACCACTAGTTATTACTAATTACCACTAATTATTACAATTTTTTTACTAATTTTTTCTAATTTATTTCTAATTATCATTAATCATTACTAATTATTACTAATTACCACTAATTATTACTAATTACCAATATTTTTTACTATTTTTTATTATTTTATAACAATTTATTACTATTTTTTTACAATTTATTACTAATTATTACTAATTACCACTAATTATTACAAATTACCCATAATTATTAATTTTTTTAATAATTACCGCTAATTATTACTAATTACCACTAATTATTACAATTTTTTACTAATTTTTAATAATTTATTACTAATTATCACTAATTTATTACTAATTACCGCTAATTATTACCAATTACTGCTAATTATTACCAATTACCACTAATTATTACTAATTACTACTAATTATTACTAATTACTACTAATTATTACTACTTACAGCGAATTGTTAGTCATTACAAATAATTATTATTAATTACTGATAATTAAAACAAATTATTGAAAATTAAAACTATTTAATTTTAATTAAAAATATTACTACAAATTGAAAATAAATGTTTCTAAGACTAATTAATGAAAAATAAAACTAACTAATTCTAATTAAATCTAATTACTACTAATTAATAATAATTATTACTAATATAATATAAAATAAATAAAATATAAAATAAATACATTAAATAAATACCTTAAAACCGAATATTTCAACATATGCAAAGCTTGAAAGTTTCTCCACCGTAAAGTTTAAAACTTTCAAAAGTTTAAATAGAAGAATATGAGAGAATAAATGGAGAGAAGAGTTTATAGAAGAATGAAATTGAGAAATTCCGAGGGGGGTATATATAGGTTAGATGATTTGCGACGGGTCCCGTCACAAATAGTACCACCGTTATTAATTACGACGATAGTAAAAAAGATTATTTGCGACGAGCCCCATCACAAATACCCTCTGTCGACATGTTATTTGTGATGAGAGAAAATCCCGTCACAAATAACTTAAAATGATGGAAAGTATTTGTGATGGGACCCGTCATAAATACTTTACTGTTGGCAGGTTATTTGTGAAGGTAGTAAACTTTAGTTGCAAATAACAAGAAACCCGAGATGGTATTTACGACAGAAGTATATCCCCATCGCAAATAGTATTCCCGCGATTTGGCATGCACTACGCGCCAAAGGTATTTGTGATGAGAAGATATTCCCGTCAAAAATACTATTTTTATCAATTATTTGCAACGAGAATCGTATCCCGTCGCAAATAGTATCTGTCGACGGACTATTTGCGATGGGTCAGTCACCCATCGCAAATAACCTATCACAAAAAACTATTTTTCTTGTAGTGTAAGGTTTCTACTAGACTCTCTCTGATACCAACTGTAGCGACCTTGACCCTAGTAGCCCAAAGACGACGTCTGGTTTATTACATTAGCATAAGATATAAGCAATCACATCCCGAAGGACCAAATATTTTAGTAGTCTTGGTAAACTAGATACATATATGATTCCAATATTACACTTGAAAACACAAATTACAACATATTTTTTTTGAGAATAACATTATTCCCTCTAGCATATTCTTGCATAATAATCATAGTACACTTCATGGATTCTTGGGGAAAAGAAACAAAAAAAGGTTGAGCTTAAATAACCAGTAAGGGTTTAGTACAACGGAAGCTATTATGAATCAATACACATAATCAACATGGAAAGGTAAATAATTGAACACAAATGCCATTTAAATAAATGAATAAGGAATAATCAATATGGCAAGGTAAATAACTGAACACACATTCCATTTAAATAACTCGATAAGGCATAATCAATATAGAAAAGTAAATAACTGAAAACACATCCCATTTAAATAAAAAATAGAGAATGAAATGCATCTATATATAATATCATTGTGAAAATATCATAGATAATAATAACTGAATTCTTAATGAAGTCAATGCTTAATTATTGAACACCATGATCTCATACATCATGATACCTCTACCGTTAAGACCTTTCATAAGACAATTTAAAACTACATGTAAAAAACCATTTAATGCTAACTTAATTTGTTTGTCTCATGAGACCTACCAACACATCGAGGGGCTATATAATGTCAGACCCCACCCATCATTGCAGGTCCAAAGCCTTCCTCATGTATCGAATAATCAATTTAATTCATGAACAATGTTCCTTATCATCAAATATTCGTATTGAGTAAAGAATATAGATTTATAAATATTTCCCCAATTAATAAAATAACTTTAAAATTAAAACACCATATATAGAAATGATATATATTTAAATAAATAAGAACATCCATAATAAATTATTTGGATAATTAGTGGAAATTCAATGTCCAATGATCATAGTAAAGTGAATATTTCAAGGGGCAGTTTATGATTTCAAAAATGAAAAAAAAATGTGAATGTCAATACTTAGACAAATGACCATAAACCGTCCATAGAAATAATAAGGATGTTATTAATACAATATATAACCTTTGAAGTAATAATTAAGGGTTTTTGTCATTGATGAATACAAATAACATAAAAAGAGCTTTAAAAAATTTCTTGAGGAAATATCCTTTTCATTTTAAAAATAACTTTTTAAAACATTTTAAAAATCATTTTCTTTAAAAAAAAATTTAAAAATTAATAATTTCTAGGAAAAAAATTCTCATTAAAAATAACCTTGTAAAATTTCAAATGAATCTTCAAAGAAAAGACATTCATGTTAGTGATTAATTTCATATATGCCGTACAAGTTAAAAATAACATTCCTTTTGCATTATAAAAAGGTTATAAAAGTGTATTGATCAGAAAATGACAAGAATATTCCTTTGAAAAAATTTTAAAAAAGGAAAAATGGGTAAAAAAATTTCTTTTATAAATCATTTTGAAAAGGTTAAAAACATTTTTGAAAACATTTTTAGAAAACATCATTTTGGAAGAAAACATATTTCTGACCAAAGAGAGAAATAATGCCAATTTTTTTAAAAACATATTCTAAAAAATTTTAAGTACAAAATAGTGAAAAAATGGTACTATTACATGAAAATATCATGAAAAACTAGAGGATAATAAAATTAAATGGTTTTATTATATAATAATAAAATACTTTCCTTCAACTAAAATTCAAGAATAAACAATCTCAATTAGAATGAGATTGTGAAATAAACCCTTACAATGATCATAATGTTAAAGTGTGAATTAATCAATGAATTTATTATGTGTATCAACTATAAATCCAAATATAACAAGTGTAAATAAAATATAAGATAATCAAAATTCACTACACACATCATATTAGAATATCATAGATGTCGAAGAAGTAATATAACCCAATAAAAGAAAATTGAGTTCTGAAATTCTTTACCACTTGGTAACTCTTAAGTAAAATTTCCTTGGATTTAATAATTCAAATTGAAACAAAATATACCATGAATTATTAATTAACCATGATATTACATGTCAAAGTGGTAGTTCATACACCATGTAAAAGAAATTTGTGTATAACATGCAAATGCGCCTCAATGAAAGGAAATTGAAACATAATCCCTTACCTAATGATTCATTTTGGTTGAACGTGATTTAAACTCTTATATAGAAGTTTTTAAATTTTTATTAACTTATTAAATAACCATATTAATATTTATAATATCATACATGATCCTTTTATTACATCTTATCACCCGTTCGTTAACAATCTTTCATTATTTTCATTGTTTCGTGTGTTAATTTCCTTGTTTCCTCATGCGTATTTCGTCATGAAATATCTGGTTATTATGTATATTATATAGTTATATCATCTTCATAACAATAATAATAATGACATAATTATCATATTTATACATTAATTATTCTTGTAAAACTAACCATTAAAGATGGTTTTGAGAAATGAAGTACGTTACGATCATGGAGATGGTAGGTGTTACTCACGCATGAGTAATGTTTCCATTTTTCAATGATCATTATGGAAATTAAGTAAGTAATATTTTAAATTTAAATAATTATAATAATATCATATATACCATATTATATACTTATATATACCATCAATGTGGTTTGAGGATGAAAATAGAGTCACATCACTTCGTGAAGGTGGCAGTCTATACGTACACGAACGATGTTATCATCTTTACATGAATGAGAAGGAAATAAAGAAAATAATATATATTATCTTTAAATAATGACAAATATTTCATTAATATAATAATTATTTAATTTATATCACATATAATTATTGACTTTATCTTTATCACCTTCCATGTGAAGCATTGGTGAAAGATGAATCACATCGCTTCGCGAGGCGGTAGTCGGCTGTACACACGAGCGATGTTATCGTATCTCATATGGAATTAAAAGTAAATATATATATATATATATTATATAGTTAATATATAGGTATAAATATGTTATAAATATTATATATATACTTTATATCCATCACCATACCCAACCTTGAGAGTTGGAAATGAAAAAACAAACGACATCGGTTTGCGAGGCGGTAGTCCGCCTTACACATGAATGATAATTTTGTAACCCATTTGAAGGAATTTGAGATAGTTCTAGGTCATGAAAATATTATAACAACATCCAAGTATATTTAAGATAATGAAGATATTATATTATAATAGTTTAATAAATATTGAATGGGATGAAAAAAGAAGTAAAATAATGATGCTCGTTGAATAACATTACCTCTTTTTGGGTACCCTCCTTAGTTTAGCACTAAATACTTCCTAGGTTGGAGTTATGAATAAAATAAGGATTATAGGATTATGATAGGTATTTTAGGAAGTTATTTGGGTAGTTTTTGGCTGAACCAAAGTAGTTTGAAGGTGTGAAGTGGAGAGGAGAGGCGGTGACCTTTTATAAGTGGGGGAGAGGACCCACTTGGTGTTTTTGAAAATAATTGAGTACTCCCACATTTTTCATATGTAAAAAGGGTCCAAAATGGACCATTATAAAATATTAGATGTTCAATTTTAGAAATATGTCTATAAAATAGTTTTAATAAAAATTTATAGTTTATTTTTACCATTATCTTTTAGTTTAACCCCCGATAAACCCATTTTTACCTTAACCGCAACAATTAATTCTTATTATATTCACAATTAATTTTGGTAAAAAATTAAGCTGAACTTATTATAAATTATAAATTATTCTGATTCCAAATATTTAATCCATTTTTAAAAATTAAATTCACATAATTGGAAAATTTTAATTTAAAATTAATCCCGTAGACATGACGAGAAAGCGAATTTTTGAAGTGAAAATGTTTAAAAGCTTACAAAGTTTTTATATCTAAATTCAATATGAAAATGATTAAAATGAACTAAATTGGATTAATTTATATAAATTTTAATTAATTTTACTTTAAAATCAATTCAAAATATAATTTAACCTTATAAATTATTAAAATGAAAAGAAAATTTTCAATTAAAATTCAATATTTCTAATATTCATAAAAAATGAAACTTCTCAGAAAAATAAAAAAAATTAACCCTAAGATAATTTCAATATTTTTATTTCAAAAAATAATTTTATTTTTTAATATAAATTTTATAAAATTTGTAAAATTAATTTTAAATTCTATGTGTGAAGTGTGACTAAACTATCTTTTAGAAAAAAATACTGTTTTTCGGCAAACATTTTTTTCTTTTAAATGATTCTTATTTCATTTATAATAAATAGATAATTAATAAACATGTGTAAAATATATATTTTCATAATTTATTAAATAATATTCATACCTCAAATTCCAATGGTTAGGTGATATGTATCATATTAAATAATAATATTAATAGTATATTGTTGTTCTGTAAAACTCGATCATACGTGTAACACAAGCCACCAAAGAAATTAAATTTATTCTAAAAGAAATATATTTTAAAGTCTTGAGGTGTTATATTATCATCAAATATATGTGTTTCATGTCACATAATCCATTTAATAAAATGTTATTTTTTTATAATTTTAGGGTGTTATAAATGTGATGCCTTTAGAATAGGAATTGAGGCTCTTTTGATGCAAGACTCTAAGCCTATTGTTTACTTTAGCGGGAAGATTATTGTGGATGAATTGAACTAATATTCCTATAAAAAATAAATATATTTGGTCAAAATAAATTTAGAAAATTGTAAACTTTACTTGTGGATAAAATAATCTGTAATCCATTAGGATCATGAAAGCCTAAAATTTATAAGGTCACAAGGAAAGTTGAATAGGCAATGCATAATATAGATTGAATTCATTAATTTTTTTTATTATGTTATTAGAAATAAAAAAGGGAAATAAAATTTTATCACTAATTCTTTGTCTAGGGTATATTTTCTCATCACTTTTATACATGCCAAAATAGTTGGTTTTGAAATATTGAAAATCATGTATGGGAAAGATGTTGATTTTTATGAAATCTAGAAATCATGTGAAGAACATGGGAAAAATTATTTTTATAATCATGATGGTTTTATTTTTTAAAATAATAAATTATGTGTTATATATTGTTCCATGCATGAATTTCTTGTTATAGTGACTCATAATGGTGGATTAATAGAGAAATTTGGGGTTGAAAAAACTTTATCCTTATCATGTGAACAATTTTATTAGACTCACATGTGTAGGGATGTGACTAGTGTTTATGGAAATTAAAATGTGTGTAAAATTTATAAACCCAAAGTACATCCATATGGATTATACACCCATTTCCCACTGATTCTCATCCTTTGGTTAATATTTCAGTGGGTTTTTTTCTCAAATTTAAAATACCACAATCAGGTATCGATAACATCTTTGTAGTGGTGGAAAATTTTAGTAAAATGGATAATTTATTACCCATTATAAAAACAATGATGCAACTTGCATTTTTGATATGTTTTTTAGGGAATTTGTTAGGTTTCATGGGTTACTTATGATAATTGTGAGTGATAGGGCTGTAAAATTCATTAGTCAATTCTAGAGGACATTCTGGAATAAAATTGAAACCAAACTTTTGTTCTCAACCACCACACACCCAGAAAAAGACAGAAAAAATGAGGTAGTTGATAAAAAACTTTCCACATTGTTGTATACCATACTTATAATTTTTTTGAAACATTTTGAAATATTCTTACCTCACATTTAATTTTATTATAATTAAGTAGTTCATTCCACCACTAATGCTTCACCTTTTGAAGTTGTGTATAGATTTAACCAATTGAATATACTTGATATTATGCATTTTCCTAACAACTTATTTTATATTCTTGAAGGTGAAAAAAGGAAAAGTTTTTTCATGAGTTTGATGCAAATTTAAAGGGTAACATTGAGCATAAGAATGAATAAGTGGTGAAACACACCAACAAAGTTTGGTGGAAAATGGTGTTTTAACATGGAGAATGTCTGTGGATAAAATTCAGGAAGGATAGGTCCCCGGAGAAAAGGAAATAAAAACATAATTAACGAGGAGATGGTTCTTTTCAAGTACCATAGAATATCAAGGATAATTCCTACATGATTGAGTGTCCTAATAGGTATTGAAATGTCAGTGCTACATTTAATGTTGTCAATATTTCTCCCTTTTAATTTTAAGATTTGAGGATGAATACTTTTGATGAGGGAGGGGATAATGAGTATTTCAGAACACATACACATCGAGGAATTGAATATAGGCTTGATAAGGAGGGAGGAACACACATAAATGGAGAACACCCATTTCAAGTAATTTAAGGACCAATGATAAGATAAATTTAAATAATTATGGGGGACTTACATGGAGTAATCCTAAATATCCAAGGGGAGTCCCAATACATTTTCATGGGTTAAGTATCAAGGCCTATATTTACATCAATTAAGGAAAAAATGATTTTAAAAACCTAACCCATGGAATATTATGGATTTAAATCCCATTCTCCCATGGAATCTTCAAAGTCAAAGTTAGAGGATTAAATTTTAAAAGTGGTGGGATAATCATGGTTACTTTATAAAAGGGTGTGCTAGTTTTCTCTTAAATTCATGGTCATGTGCCAAAATTTTCAAAAGTATCATTTTGGAATTTTGACTTGTGGAAGCTAGGTTTTAGAAAATTTTATCACTTTTTGGATATAAATATCCACCTATTATACTATTGAGATCAACATGAATGAGAGTATTATTACTATGGTTAGTATTTCTTGAAACCATTTTGTTCTTAATTCTTAACTTATTGAAGGATTGGTCATCATTTATGGCGTATTGTAGCTGAAGTTATTAGTGAAAAGTTCTCTTTGAGTTCTACCTCAACCAAATATTCATTATTACTCATTTACACCATCCATATATCTTCTCAATTGTTTTATTTTGAATATATATGTGCTCAATAAATGAACATTGAACATGATTCCTAAGATATTTCCAAGTAGGTATTATGCTGGTTAACCCAAATCTGACCCCTATACCAACAGTTTTATAAAAACCATTGGTATTGGGGCATCCCGATGACCAGTATACCAATGGTTTTGGGAACCATTGGTATAGCATATACCAATTCTTCCTAGGGATATACCAATTATTTTAAAATTCTTTTTATAGATTCATTTTCCATAAGTGACATCCATATGAATAATAAAGGTTTCTTAAAGATATTAGAAGTTTTTTACATCCCTGTATTATGGGAAAAAATTATTTCTATTGGAAAATTGGATTATATAGGCTATGGAACCAACTTTTAAAATAGGGCATGTAAAGTTACCCATGGATACATAGTGCCTATGAAAGAAGTAAAGGATGAAACTCTTTACTTGACCATAAATTCATACAGAATATAATGGTCATAATTTTAACTTTTGATGATCTGGAAGCATAGTAATGTAGGTTTGATTACCTCTATGAGGAGAACATTAAGGCTATTAAGGATAAGGGTATACTGAAACTTGATAAAAAAATATAAAGTGTAAAAGTTTTGTGTTGGGTAAGTAGAAAAGAGTGTCTTTCAACTTAGATAGTTGGAAGCCTAGTGATCAGAAGTTGGAGCTTGTATGCTCATATGTTTTGGTGACCCACCCCTATTCAATCATGTGGTGGTTTAATTTAATTTTCTACTTTCATTGATGATTATACAAGGAAAGTATGGATGTACTTCTTGAAACATAAATATAATGCATTTTAGGTGTTTTTTCAGTGGAAATATTTGATATAAAGGGAATGAAATCGAAATTTGAAGTGTATCTAGGTGGAAAATGATAGCGAGTACACCATACATAACTTCCAAAATTTATGCAAGGAAGGACTACGACATTAGAAGACAGTTCTTGGAAATACACAATAGAATAAAGGGGTTGAAATAATAAATCAGACTTTGATAGATAAATCTAGGAGTATAAGGGTTCACTCGGGAATACCAATGGTGATTTGGGAAAAGGAAATCAACGCAATAGCTTATCTCACCAACAAAAGTCTAGTAGTGGTATTTAGGAAGGAACTTTTAGAGGAGACATGGGCTAGAAAATTACTAAAAGTTCATTATCTCAGACTCTTTGATAATTTATCATATGTACATGTAAATGATAAGGATAGAGATAAAATTTAATCAAAATCCAAAATACATTTTTTCATTGGTTATGCAGATTAAAATTTTGGATATCAATTATGGTATTGTGAAGGAAAACAAATCATTAGGATAAAATATGTTCTCTTTAATGAAAAAAAATCCATAGAAAGATAAAAAATTCACGAAGTAGGAAGTTGAAGAAAAATAAACTTTTGAAGTCTAGGTTAATTAGAGCACCAATAATTTTAAAAAATAAGAGAACTCATATGTAAGTGTATAAAGAACCAAAATTATAGGAGTATAACCATAAGAAAGACCAAAAAGTTTAAGGGAATATGAGGATTGAGTGGGAGCACTAAAATTACCTGCCCCAAAAGTTTGGTTATCATAAATTCACGTATCAGTAGGGAGAGTTGAGCTGAGTATCCCAAAATAGCCGATTCATTTAAGGAGATCAACCAAAATCATAAGACTAGTTTAAATACATGGGGATGATATGATTTTTATACTCCTAATGGATGCAGTATAACATCAAAATCTAGATTAAGAAACTTTATTAGTGACTTTAAGTAGTGTGAGTTATCCATGAATGAGAATATGGATTCCTTAAAGTTTAATATAACTTGGGATATAACTAAACTTATGAGGGTAAAAAGGCACATGATAATAAGTAGGTTTAATTAATTAAGGAATAATTTAATGACATAATGTGATAAAAAGCATGACTGATTGTGAAAGGGTTTCAATGGAAGGAAGGAATAGATTTCTTAGAAATCTTCTCATCAATAGTTAAACATTCTACCATCCAAACAATGCTAATAATGATTACATCGAAAGATATGTTTTTGGATTATAAGGATGTCAAGACCACTTTCCTTCATGGTGATTCATAGGATGAGATCAACATGTAACAACTGATAGGTTTACCAAGAGAAGGGAACCACAGTTTTTTATGTAAGATGAAGAAAGTCTTGTATGGATTAAAGAATTCACCTCGATATTGTATTCATAAATTTGATTCATTTATGTTTGAATAAGTGTTCAATAGGTGCAATACATACCATTTATATTACCATAAGTAATAAGAATATGGAAATTTCATTATATTTATTATCTATATGGACAAAATATTGATAACTAAAATGGATGATCATAAAATATAAATGTTGAAGTATGATTTTTCTATAATATTTAAAATTAAAGATCTTAGACAGAAAAAGAATATTTCGGGGATGAAGATCAAAAGAGATAGGAGCAAAATTTTTTTGGTACTATCTTATATATATTATATTCTGAAGATCATTGAATGGTTTAGGATGGCCAAAATTAATACAATATCTACCCCTCTTTCCACTCATTTAAAACTATCTAAATCACTTTCACTAGTAACCAAAGTTGATGCTAAGTACATGGAAAATCTACCATATGCATTAACGATCAAAATTTTAATGTATGTAATGGTTTTCACTCGAATAAACATTTCCAATGTAGTGGGAGTTGTGAGTTAGTACATGGAAAATTCAAGGAAATTATACTAGGATTCTGTGAAGTAGATCCTCCTATATTTGAATAGAACAGAAAATCAAGTGTTTTTATTTAAAATAGCTGATCCATTACCAGGGTTTTGGACTCATATTTTACAAGTGACATAGATACAAGGAAAAGTACAACCAATTTTGTGTTTAATTTTATAGGAATCACTATAATCTATTCATAAAAGTTTAAATAACATATTACTCTAAGTTAAATGGAATAAGGATATATAGACACAATAGAAGCTGGGAAAGAAATGATATGGTTGAATAAATTGCTGAAGGAGATTATAAGGAGTCAGGAAGGAGAAATGATTTACTATGACAACCAAAGCATAATTCACTTGGATAAAAATATAATATTCCATGATTGGATAAAGTATATAAACCTGAAGTATCATTTCATTAGAAATTTTATAGAGGAAAAGGAGATGGAGCTACAAAAGATAGCGGGAAACCAAAATCTGGTGAACATATTCACTAAGGTGTTAGTGAAAGAAATCCTGAGGCAACAAAAATCCTCTATGGGAAATGGGTGAATGAAGAAAGGAAAGGAATGGGGAATGTCTCACATTAAAAGTATTAAATATTTTCCAATATTCCCTAAAATATACTTCTAGTTGGAGATTTTTTGGTGGTGAAGTTGTTTTGGTTCACTGGAATTTCATCCATGAGAATTACATTCATCATAATTTCATAAACCAGATTATGGGATGAATTTTAGGAGTATAAAATAGCAGTAGAACTTCTCTAATTACAATAGGTCCATCATAAGTTTATATTTACTAATAGTTCTATGATGAATTTCTGGAAGGACTAGAAGTTCAACATTAATTAAGGGTCACTAGGTTGGTAATCAAGCTTAAGTAGTCATTCTTTATGATTCATGATTTCTATGGAGAAGATATTATAGGTTGATTGGTTATAATTTAGTATATAAGTGAGTGGGACCTTCAGTATAATTTTTTGTTCAAATGATCATTTATTGTATATCTAAGAAGTTGGTGGTGATTACTTATATTTTTATTTTTTTATAATCACCTATAATATTCTAGTTATAATAGAAGCAAGCAACGATGTTTTTCCCCCACGCATGTAATAAAAAATCCTATTAACATTAAAATATATGATCATCATTTCTTTCTATATTTCTATTTCATATTTTACCATTGAATTTATTTTAGAGTACTTTGTTATTTTTATATTTTTAGGTGTGTGTGAGGATGAGTTTTTGTGGTGGGTTGGGTGAAATGACTTCTTACTTTTGGTACAATCGGTCATGGGTAAGAGAAATTATAGAGATTGGTTCTCTAATACATATAGTCTCTTACATATGATCTTCTGGTGGAATGATTTTTAAGAATCCAGTGGTCTTATTAGAAGCATGAATTAGTTTTTCATAGGATCATCCCTAATAGTGAAAAAACATTACACTACTTGGAATCTACTATATTAGTAGGTTGGGAATATTTTTATGATACTTGAGACTTTTCCTAATTATAACCATTTTCCATTCATTTAATAAAGTATTATAGAATTCCCCATTTATTAGGATATCTTTCGAACCACATAAAACTTTTGTTGTTATTTTTCCTTTGCTTCTTTTTATTTTTGTCTTTTTAGAAGTTCTTTTTTGGTTTGTATGAGTGTGATGTGGTGTGGTGACTTGGGTGAAAATTTTCTTCCATCATCTGATGAATTGAGATAACAAGGTTAAATATAGTCATAAAATATGGGACTTTGTTTCTATTTGTGTAAAATATAGTATGTTAAATTATAGTCAGGAGATTTTTGGACCCCCAACAAGCGGTATCAGAGATTAGTTGTAGAGTTCAATATGACCAGACCTTAGAAAAGGTGTTATAGAAATCATTTTAGTAGCATCATCTTACCCTTATCCTTGAGGATAATTCTATTAAGTTATTCATGATTCCATTGACATGATTTATATTCATTGGGAGTTCATTGTATCTAGATATTATAGCGTTGGATGAGGGTAAAATTTAGATATAGAAGTTTGATGGGATGAATCTTGGATTTTAGAGGATGCAGATAAATGACAATTTACTGTAGAAAAATTCAGATCTTCTGTTGATGTGTACCAATCTAGAAGTAAAAAATATGTAAGAATGGAAAAGACTTGACAAGAAAGCACTGGGGTTTATTCATATGTCACAAGCCCGAAAAATTCCCTACAACATCCATAAAGTGGATTTTTCTTAAAAATTTATGAATAAACTTTTTGATATGTATATGAATCTAAAAATAATGAATAAAGTGTTCCTATTGTAGAGTCTACTCAACATGGTAATGTTGGTAGTAAAGACGTAAGTTGATCATGTCAATGACTTCAACATGAAAAAGATTCAATTGAAATTAGGGAAAGTGAGGTTTAGGGATCCAAAGTGGGAATTGTTTTTACTTTCATCATTCCAGGAATAATGTAATATGATGGTTACCATGATGAATAGTTCAAGTGGAAAGATAAAAATAGTTCTTTTTGATGCTATTGATCTTATTTTGAATGAGTAAATTAATTTTAAAGAGATTAAATCAACTACCTGAAATGCATATAGCACTAAAGGATTAGGATGTTGCACAACACAAAAGGGTTATAGAAACAGGAAAGTAGGAAGAAGTCAAAGCCATAGAATATTGATATAAGGTGGTCTCATGTATTGTAATTATGGGAATAAAGTTCATCTATAAAAAGATTTTAGTGAGCGAAGAGTTAATTCTAAAATATATGCTTCAGAAAGTGCTTCTAAAAATCCTGTATCGGAAGATATGAGAGGTAAGTTAATGAGTGATAACAATTAAATTAAGTATTATATTATAGACTCAGGATACTATTTTCACTATATATATAAGAGAGTGATTATAAGGAATTATACTTTCATAAGGTTCATAAAGGTTCATCTTGAAGATAATGGATCACTTGATATTACAGAAAAGTGTGTTGTTTCCATTCAAAAAAATAAAATAAGTTTACTAGAGTTTTAATGAGATCCACACATACTATGGATAAGGATGAAATTTATTTTAGTAGTAAAATTATACAATTTGGGTTTTTGTAAAAAAAATTTGGGTGGAGTGTATAAATTCACATGTATTTTCATGGTGGTGGTCAAAGGAGTGAAAGATGGAACATTGCATCTAATTGGAGTTTTAGAAGGTGAAATGCATTATGGAATGAACATATTGGTTACTTAAGTGAGAAAGGAATGAAATTACTTAATGGTAAATTAATATTGAAGATCATAATAATGGATTAAAAAACATGTGGATAATACACTCTTATAAAGCAGTGGAAGGTTTCATTCCAAACAGAAGGCAAGATGCCAAAGAATCCAAAGTTAGAGCTGGTTCATATAGATGTATAAGGGAAAAAAATGGTTCATTCTCATGGAGTTTTACTATTTTATGTTACCACCATAGATGATGATACATATAAGTTGTGGGTGTTATTTCTCAAGAAAAATTCTAAAGTTTTTAGAACCTTTATTTGATAGAGATCCATAGTGGAAAAGAATACTGAAAGTAAACTAAAATTTTGATGTCGAAAAATGATGGGGAGTATAGAAGTAGGTAATTCATGAGGTTTTTATTACATAAAGGCATATATTTTGATAAGATAATACTTGTAACTATATAAAAAATAGAGTTTATAAGAGGATTAATTATACTTTAGTGGAAAGGGAAATGAGGGTGAGGATATGTGTTGGTTTTCCTAAGGAATTTTGGTTAGAAGCTGTGAATTGTGTTGTATATATGGTGAATATAAGTCCATCAACTCCACCAAGGAAGGAAATTTTATAATCCTATTGGTCCATAAGAAATATTTAAATTTATCATATAAAAGTATTTAGTTCACTCACTTATATCCATGGTGGTTATATGGAAATGGACAAGCTAGAGGCTAAGTCCCGATCATGTTAATTTTTAGGATATGGAAATGAAGACTTATAATTTTGGATCTATTATGAAAATACTTGGAAGGTTTTCATAAGTCTTAATGTTATATTCTAGGAAGATATCTCATGGAAATATTGAAACCAATTAGAAGTTATATATGAGAACAAAGTATCATCACAAGATAAGGTTTGATAGAATGAAAGTCCAGAAGTTACAAATATTCTAGAAATTTTAGGGGGTATAATAATACCAGAAACACCATATTATCTAGAAATGGAGGTCAAGTTCCTATAGTGTTTCTAAGGATATACTTATCAAAGATCTAAAGTACTTAAAAATCTTGAGGAAGAGATACAAATAGTGAAGTTACAGAAATAGTGGTTCTAGAAGGATCTAGGTTGTAAGTAAAATTATATAAGTCTTATAAGATTCAATTCCAAGTGAAAAAATAAAAAAGTTACTTGAAATATTTATTCTCATGTATGATGAAGAACTTAATATCCTATAAGAGGTTGTAAGTTTTAATGATTCAAGTTAGTGGGACTTATCCATAAGATATTCAATGGCTTCCTTATATGTTTTCAAGACATGAGATCTAATGGAATGACCTAATGGGAAGAGAGTAATCCAGAATAAATGGGTTTATTAGATGAAGTAGAAAGATGATGGTATACATAGGTACAAGGAAAGGTTGTTTTTGTAAATGGTTTTTAAAAAATTAAAGGTTTATATTTTTTCAAGATCTTTTCTCCTATTGTTAAACACATGACTATCCGGATGATGCTCAATATATATTCCATATAAATTTTACATATGGAGTAGTTAGATGTGAAGACCATGTTTCTTTATTGAGACTTAGATGAGGATATTTACATGGAGCTACAAAAAGGTTTCATGGAAAAATATAACCAAAATATCATGTACAAGTTAAGGAGAATCCTTTATGGGTTGAATCAAGCACCAAGATAGTAGAAAAAAAAGTTCAATGCCTTTATGGTTGAATAAATGTTCATACAGAGAAATAATGATCATTATTATCACTGAAAGGTGTTTTATAATGTGATTTTCATCACATTACTTCTCTATGTTGATGATATTTTTATTTATATATTGGTGAAATAAAGGATCAATGAGATAAAGTTTGATTTTTCTAAATGTTTCAAGATGAAGTATCTCAATCTAGAAAAATGGATTTTGGGGATGTGAGTTATAAGGGACATAAAATCTATAAATTTGTTCCTGAATCAATATAATTACATCTTGAAGGTGGTGAAATGATTTAGGTTGATCAAGGAGAAACCAGTTACCACTCTTATGTTCAGAAACATTAAGCTAAGTAAGGATAAGGGACCTATAATGCAAAAAAGAGTATGAATACATGTAAATGGTTCCTTATGCATTGAGAGTCAAAAAATTATATGTGTTATGGTTTATACAAGGTTTGACATTACACATACAATGGGAGTTGTTAGAAAGTTCATGGAAAATTTGAGAAAAGTACACTGAGAAGCATTAAACTAGATCCTCTAGTATCTAAAAGGTTTAGAAGGTTTATATATTTACTTCAGAACAAATGAAACACTTTAGGGGTTTTCATATTTATACTTTGATGGAGATGCAAACAATTGATGGAGAATCACGGGCTATGTTTTTACTTATAGAGGCATAATTATGAGTTATATGTTTAAAATTCTACCAGTATTTTCACTTTAAAAAATGGAAGAATAGTAAATTGAATTAACTAAATTTGGGAAGGAGTTTATTTGGATAAATGGGTTTATGGTATATCTCCAAATAAGGAAGGAGGTTGGGATACTGTTATGTGATTCAAAAAATCATGATCTAATTATCCAATAATTTGATTTTTCATTATAGGATAGTGCATATTTAGTTTAAGTATCACTTTATCCATAAGTTTTTGGAGGAAAAAGTGTTTGATCTAGTAAAGGTTGATAGAGTTTTGAATCTGGAAGATATATTGATAAAGGTTGTAGTTTGGGATGTGTTAAGGTGGTATTGTGCCTCTGTTGGGCTGGGATAACTGAAAGTATGGTGGGAGAATTATATAGCTAAAAAGTAATATTTATATTAGAAGGAGTTTTTTAGATACTTATGGAGGACTTAGTAGTGAATCTTGAAATTGATTCTCAAGTGAGAGATTTTTAGGTTTAACTATGTGAAAACCATTTTTTGGAGAAGTAATTAGAAATTCATAAAGGATAAATTATAGAATTATAATTCTTTAATCCTTGATATAGATGGTAGAGCATAAATGAACAACATTAAAATGTCTAGAAGCAGGATGACTAGAATAAAGCATAACACAAGTCAGATGTTGGAAGCAGGCAATTAGAAGATACCTTGACGAGTCTTATGAGGATATATAGTGGTATTAAGGACTTGTGTAAGGGTAAAATTTGGGAATATGTAAAGATTTATTTTCAAAGTTACATAAGGGTTCTTGACATTTATGATGGATACATATGGGTATTCAAAAGAATATATAATAGTAAACTCATGGAGTTTACAAAAGTGAGTACTATTCAATGAAAGAGGAAGTTAAGGTAGTGAATGTATTTTACTGAGTGTAGGGATTTCCATAAAGATCAGATCCGAGTGTACATATTCTATATGAAGATAAAAAGGTAGTGACAACAAATTAAACATGTTATAATCTACTATATTAGAAGGTTGGGAACATTTATTCTAGCAATTAAAACTTTTTTTGAGTGTAATTATCTTACATTACTTTAATAAAAGTATTAAAAAATTCCCACCAATGGGTTAGGAAATCATCTGAACCATGTAAAACATGTTTTTTTTCTTTTTTACTTTTCTTATTTCTATCATTGTCTTTTCAAAAGTTCTTATTTGGTTCGTATGATTGAAATTCGGTGTGGTGACTTATGTGTAGTTTTTATTCTAAGTTCCAGTGCATCATGATCATGAGTTTCATTCTGATTGGATGTTATGGGACTTTGTTTCTGCTTGTGTAAGTTTCAGCATGTTAACTTCAGGTTGGGAGATTCTTAGACCCCTAACAACACACACACACACATACATGTGTGTGTGTGTGTGTATGTGTGTTCAGATATATATAGTCACATTTATATAAAAATACTCTATCTCTCTGACACACACACTCACACACATATTTTTCAATATATCTATATATTATATATAGATATATATATTAGAAATTACACATGTGTATATATATATTTTATTTATTTTATTTATGTATGTTACATATTTGGTTTATAATTTATATTTGGTTTATAAATATATATACATTTACATTCATGTTCATAATTTTTATGCATAAAATTTTCTAATGAATTTATTTATTATATATATATATATATGCATACATGTTTATTGTGTTTATAGTATATGTATATATATGTATTGTGTAATAATGTTTATAGATAATATATATGAACATATTCATATATATGTTTTATAGTGTCTACATACATATGTTTTATAATGTATATATATATATATGTGGTATTTGTGCATGTATGTCCATAGTGTTTATATAAATATATTATTTAGATAATATGGTATATATATATAATTATATATTGTGTTTCTATATATATATATATATATATATATATTTATGCATTGTATATTTATATTTATATACGTGTGTCATATATATATATGTGTGTTTTATATTATATATATATATGTTAATATTTATATATATGTGCATGAGTATGTGTGTATGTGTGTGTTTATAGTGTTTTATAGAAATATATGTTAGTTATATTAAATAGTTTTAGGATTTTTTTACCAAAATAGGATGAATATGTGTCGAAAATGGATGGATATTAATCGTATGATTAGAGAGTGTGATGAAGGTGTCAAATAGTTCATCAAATTTGAAATAGTCAATGAAAATAACCCTTCTCAATCCATGTGTTTTTTTATAAATTTTTATTATTCAAAGAGAATTAGTCCCATTAAACTGGAAGAACATTTGATTTGTTATGAAATTGGTCAGAGTTAAAAAATTTGGACTAAATATAAAGAAAATTTATCTAGAAAGTGGAACAAAAATACATTTTATGAGTCATTAAATATTGGTACAAGTATATATGATGACGTATATTGTATTGAGGAAATTATAATTATGGTTGAATATTAATTTATATATTGTTCAAAAATGTTTTAGAAATTGAATAATTGTATAGACATGCTATTGTTTAATGGTTATATAAAATATACAACACTATCAACAATATTAAAACTATATAACCTAAAAGCGATCAACGAATGAAGTGATGCTAGTTTAGTAGAGAAACTTCCTTTGTTGAAGGATATGATTCTAGATAAAAATGATCTTACCTTTAAAACATATTATGATAAAAAAATGTTACGTTAGATGGGTATGATCTATAAAAAAATACATGTTTACCTTAACCACTGTATATTATTTTTGAAAGAGTATGAATCTCTACAAAAAAGTCCCAAGTGCAATGCATCTCAATACAAGAAAAAAAGTCTGTCAAAATATTCATGTTACCTTCCTATCATTCCCATATTTAAATGGTTGTATAAAAGGTTGGAGACTGTAAGTCAATTGACATGGAACACAGAGAATAATCTTTGATAGTAAACTATGGCACCCAAAATATGCTCCTCAATGGAATAAAATTGACAATTAGTATCCTAAATTTGGGAATTATTCACAAAAATTTAAACTTTCATTATCTACGGATGACATTAATACTAAAGGTGTACAAAGAATCACTCACAACACTTGTCTAATTATATTGGTAAATTATAATTTACCCCCATGGTTATTCATGAAGTGCAAGTATATTATGTTATCATTGCTTGTTTCAAGACCAAAATATCCTCGTAATGATATTTACATTTATTTGGATCCACTTGTTGAAGATTTGATTTTGTTACGGGATACTACTGTTATAATGTATTATGATCATAAGAAATAAGATTTTTTTAGAGAGATATGTTATTTGGTATAATAAATGACTTCCCTTATTATGGTAATTTTTTAGGGTACAATATTAAAGGGAGGTTAGGGTGTATTATATATGAATAAGGGACAAACTAACCTAGTTTGAAACATTGTATGAAGACTATATACCTTTTACATTGAAGGTTTTTAACTCAACGAGATCAATATTAATCATGGATGGAAATTTTTGATGGGAACTTAGAATAAGGATTGTAACCTTCTCCATTAACAAGAAAAGAATAACCTATGAAGATAAAGTATGTCATAAATATTTTTAGTAAAACATTCTCTAAAATTATTCTAATGATGGGTTAGAAAAAGAAATCATTTTTTTGAACTTATTTATTGAAAGAGTTTGTATGTCAGACATTTTATAGATGTCATTCATATATAGAAAAATGTTTGTGAAAATGTAATAAGAACATTGGTATATAAACAAGGGAAAAATGAATATACCTTTAAGGAGAGGCAAGACATGATTGAAATGGACATTAGTGAGTATTTGGTGTTGGTGAATGAGGGGAAATGAACTTTTATTCCATTAATGGTTCACACTCTTTCTAAAAAAGAGATATTTTAGTTTTTTAACTTTTTAAATGGTGTAACGGTCCTAGAGGGGTATTAATCAATATCAATAATTCAGTATTGATGAATGAACTAAATTTAACATGATTAAAATCAGATGTATGTCATGTTTTGATTTAAGATTTTGTATCTATAGAAATATGGTGAATATTTCCAAAAAATGTCTGCCACACGATAATTAAGATATGTTTTTATTTTTAAAATCAATATCTAGAAAAAATATTGATATAGTTAGATTTTCAATTATGGAAAAGTGTTTTTTTTTCACTTTATGTTGATTAGAGATGTTCTTCCCACCATCATTCTTTGATATCATAGTTCACTTGATAATTCATTTGATAAGGGAGATCCAACTTTATAGCCCTTTTTATTTCATATGGATGTACCCCATTGAACACTATATAAAGATATTTAAAGGTTACACCAAAAATAAAAGTTGTCCATAAGTTCATATTGTGAAGCTTTATATTATAGAATGAGACATTGAATTATATATTGAATACCTATCCAATGTGGATAACATTGGTCTTCCTAAATCTTTCTACACCAGGTACATCAAAGGTGAAACACTTTTAGAAATAGATGGCATGATAATATTCATAATATATTTACAACTAAATCACCTATATGTTTTTCATAATAGTGAAGAGGTTGTTCCATCCATTCAAACTCATAATTATATTCATAGGAATTTAAATTCAACAGGGCTTGAAGGCTGGATATAAAATACACACAAACAATAATTTATTAATTTTACTTTTAACCACATTCATGATAAACATAGTACAATTCAAAATATCAGAGTCAATTT
Organism: Viscum album; assembly: GCA_963277665.1. Lineage (NCBI taxonomy): Eukaryota > Viridiplantae > Streptophyta > Magnoliopsida > Santalales > Viscaceae > Viscum > Viscum album. The sequence goes on from OY728151.1 coordinate 1,426,715,581, forward strand.
TTTGGTTGAAGCGATTCATGTATTGGGTTTAAAATATAGAGATCCAATTTATGAGAATATTTATTACTTTGAAATGAAAAAATATGGGAGCTTGAATATACAATATATAATGTTCCAATTTTATGATGTAGATGGGTTGATAATAACATGACAAGAAATGAATTAGGATTTGTAAAAGTTAATTTCAGTAAGTAATGATACAAATATGATCCCTTCATAATGTAATCACAAAAATTGGAGATTTTGTATACCTGAGATCCTACAAATTACAATTGGTCCATTGTAATTTTGGAAAAAATACAAATACACAATCACCTACCAATTCATTGTAGGATGATCCTTTCCTTGAAACATCATAGAGATTTCATGTTGGACCCAGTTGTTATGATGTCATGTATGTTAGATGCGACCATAAATAGAAAATTTGGATAATATATAAAATAGGAAAACGACCTCAACCATTAAATAAAAAACAAAATTGAAAAATGCAAGTATATGGTTACTTGAATTTTAATATATAATATGTGTTCTATTCACGCGATTTGTATTAAATAAGAAGTTTATGTATTGTAACTTTTTATATAACTTGTAGTGAAAATAATACCGTCTTCACATCAAGATATTACTCACCTTGATATAGGAAAATCTTGAAATGGCATTTATATGTACTTTATTTATTTATTTTTATTATCTCTAACTATCATTATTAATAACATTAATTTTAATTACATGCACTAAAAATATTATCAGATGACCTGGAATATGAATTAATTTTTTAATTAAAAGAAAAGTGTTTCTTGAGAAAGGATATATGTAACCGTGTTTTTATCATATTATCAACAACTAATTGGTAGTTTTTGTGAAATCCAACCAACACACCAAGTAGATCGAGCTCATTTTGTAAGAATAAATAGATATTTGTTCATACAAAAATGGACTCGATGTACTTAGTGTGGTGGTTGTATTTGAAAAAATATACCACCTAGTTATTGAAAGTGTGATACAAATATAATTAGTTAGGGTATTCAGCTGTAAATGTATATATGAGGAATGTTAACAAAGTTTTTGTTTTTAATTATTGATGTATTATTACTACTAAAATTTTAACCATTTGGTTTTTATTATAGATATTTATATAAAAATTATGGAGTCACCGAAAAAATTTATAATCTTTTTGGGATTTTTATGTATCTATATTCATTCTTGAAAAGGTATTTATCTGGAGTTTATTTTCTTTATTTTAGTTTCATGCATTTAACATGCATGTTTTCAACATAAAAATGATATTTTTATTCAAAACATGCATTACACACTCAAAACCAATAAAATTATCCTAGATTAACATGAAATTCTAGGGTAATTATCATCAATTAATTTGTGACATATAGGAATAAACCACTCATCATTCTGACAAGCTGTGTAGTTAAAATGACCTAAAATGTATTTTTTTATTTTAAGTGTTGAATTTGTTCAAAACACGTATCACATACTCAAAACTAATCAAATATTATTTGATTATCATCAAAATATATGATAATTATCTTTGATTAATTTGTAATATATAATAATTAACCACATGTCATTTTGATATGCATGGTGGATAGTGTGAGTGAACGTGCATGTTTTCAATATAAAAATGATATTTTAGTTAAAATGCATATAAAATACTCAAAACTGATAAAAACTGCTTGGATTATCATTAAAATCTATGAAAAAATTCATTGATTCATATGTGATATTTTGGAATTATCCACACATAATTTTGATTCATTTATTATTCATAATAATATAAAATGCATTTTTTTATTTAAGTGTTAAATAAGGTCAAAACATGCATCACATACTCAAAACTAAGAAAACATGCTTAGATTATTGTGAAACTCTATGAAAAATTTTTTTGATTCATTTTTAGCATATAATAATTAACTTCACATCATCCCAACATGAGGTACGAATTATGTGATTGAAATTGTGTGTTTTCAATATAAAAATAAAATTTTGGTTCAAAATACGCGACACATAATCAAACTTAGGAAAACGATGTCATATTTTCATGAAACTCTATAATAATGATCATCGATTCATTTGTGGCATGTAGGAATAAACTAAAAATAAGTATAAAGTGAAATATATTCAGAATTACCTAATTTGTGTTTTTTCTATTACAAGTGTTAAATAAGTTCAAAACATGCATCGCATATTCAAAACCGATCAAATACACTCAGACCATTGTCAAAATATATGATAATTATTTTTGATTAATTTGTAACATGTTGTAATTAACCTCACATAAGTTTTATGTATGAGTTGGATGGTGTGACTGAAAGTGCATGTTTTCAATATAAAAATGACATTTTTGTTCAAAATACATCTCACATACACAAAACTGAGGAAACTCACTTAGATTGTCACCAAACTCTACAAAAACAATATTTGTTTCATTTTTGACATATAGGAATTAACTGAAATTCATTCTAATGTGTTGTGTGGTTGAACTAAACTCAAGTGGATTTTTTATTTTAGGTGTTAAAATAGTTCAAAATGCACATCACATACTCAAAACCAAGTAAATGGGCTCTTATTATTGTTAATCTCAATGAAAATGATCATTAATTCATTTGTAGCATGTAATAATTAGTCAAACATCATTCAAACATGTGGTGTAGATGGTATGGATAAAAATACATGTTTTTAATATAAAAATGATATTTTAACTCAAAACACATTTCACATACTCAAAACCAAGAAAAAGATCTTGGATTATCATGAAACTTTAGGAAAGAGATCTTTTATTCATCTGTGACCTATAGGAATGAATTGCATGTCATTCTGACACATGGTGTTGTTGAAATGATTTAAAGCGTATTTATATATTTTAAGTGTTAAATAAGTTCAAAATGCACATCACATACTCAAAATTTAGGATATGAACTTGGATTATCATCAAAATCTACAACAATGACCATTGATTCATTTGTGACATGTAGGAATTAACTGCACATCATTCTAATATGTAGGGTTCATAGAATGACCGAATTTTCATTTTTCACTTTCGAATTAGTTTTAAATTTATTAAGTGTTTTTAATAATATAAATATAGTTTATTATTACTTATATATGTTTATTGTTTCAATTACAGGTACATTTATAAGGTTTTTTTAAAAGTTATAAATTTTTATATTCATCGATATACTACAAAAAACATATTTTTGTATTTATCAAAGTTGGAATAATAACTTCATGTATGATTATGTAGTGAAATGATAATATTTATATATTATATCACTACTAGAATTCAAGGTCTTTGCGACGGGATCCCGTTGCAAATAGGGTTTAGCGAAGGGGCCCCGTTGCAAATAGCCCGTTGCAAAAAACGCCGTCGCAAATAAGTCTTCGATTATATACTTTATATATATATAAGCTCTTTTGTGATGGGACCGCCGCAAATACTTTTTTTGCTACGTGCCCATAATCTCGTCGCAAATGTTTTTTGAAAATATTTTTTTAGAATATTTGTGACGGGCCCATCACAAATAGTATTTGTGATGGGCCCGTAATCCCATCGCAAATACCTTTTTTAAGAAAAAATTATTTAGACTATTTGCGATGGGATCCCGTCGCAATAGATCCCATCGCAAATAATAAATAAATTTTAAAAAAATAAATTTAATAAAATTATGATTATTGAAAAATTAATTTTAATATTATTAAAATAATAAAAAAATAAAAAATATTAAAATTCTCAATATTCACAAAAAAATATAAAAAAAATTAAAAAAAATTATTATGATTATTGAAATATTAATTTTAATATTATTAAAATAATAAAAATATAAAAAATATTAAAATTATCAATATTCACAAAAAAAAATATAAAAAAAATCATAAAATATTATTATGATTATTCAAAAATTAATTTTAATATTATTAAAATAATAAAAAAATAAAAAAATTAAAATTCTCAATATTCACAAAAAAATTTAAAAAAATCATAAAATATTATAATAATAATAATAATTATTATTGTTATTATTATTATTAGTAAAATAAAAAAATATTAAAAAATATAATACTGAAAAAATATATTTAATAAAATTATGATTAATAAAAAAATAATATTAATATTATTAAAATAATAAAAAAAATAAAAAATATAAAAATTCTCAATATTCACAAAAACAAATCATAAAATATTAAAAATTAAATTATGTAATAATCGCACCGATATAAAAGATAGAAACTGTAAATAGTTCATATTACAACAAATTTAAATTTAAATGTTTTTGACATAAAAAAATCACTGGAGGGGGGGTCGTCTTCTAGAGGAGGTGGAGGAGCTGAAGGAGCTGGTAGAGGAAACTTCATCCCTAAACTACGAGTCAGACGGTGCATGTACTCCATCTACTCGTGATGCTGCTGCTGTCATCGATGCATCTCCTCCTCGTACTGCTGCTGCTGCTGCCATCGACGCATCTCCTCCTCGTGCTACTGCTGCTGCTGCTGTTGCTGACATATCTCTTCTTGCTACTTCTACAAACTCTCTATAAGGTCATTATGAGCTCGGAACTACTCCTGGTACTATGAGCCAGAAGATGATGCCTCTCCACGAGCTCCTCTTGAGCTGGAAACCGACATCGCAACAGTACTATAATAAGTACCAGGAGTCAAATGAGAGCCGATACTAACTACTTGACCCTTCTTAATGCCATACTGAGTCGCCTGCATCTATGTTGCCTCGTCCAAATGGTGGGCACTGGTCTGATCAGTCGCCTCATCCTGACCCTCAACCTGTGTCTGAGAAGTCGTAGCCTTATATGACTCCTTCAATTCCAATTTGAAATTAAAATTATGAAAATATTATATACAGTTAATTGTCAAACTGAAAAAAATAAGACTAACCACAATCTGATGCTGACAATCACCTCTAATCTCTCTAGTGGATGGATCACTATACATCCTCTAATAAACATCGTACTCTGTAATATCGGGATGCTCGATTGCCTATATGAATATAAAATAAACTTTTTATATTTGAAGTTATATAAAATATTTAAAAAAAATACTTACCAGATGCTCTCTATGCGTACTGAATGTACGACTACCAGCTCGATGCATCACCTCCTGTCTCCCCCGGTTCTACTGACCCAATGAAGACCTCATCTGAAATCCACCACCCAACCAGTGTGCACATAATCCATCCCAAACCTGAGATGAAATGTACTCTGGTCAGTGGGCTCTATACGACTCATCAAATATTGTCGCTCCTTCTTTCTTAATGGCCGTCTTTCTCAAATTGTGCAAAAACTGACGCAAACGCTCATGCATAGCCACCTCCCATGCTACATGGATATTGTCACACATGCTATCATCGATGGGATACCATAAACCCTAAAAATAATTTATAATATCAAGTTATTAATAAAATAAATTTCAAAATAAATATTATTTATTCACGTACCAGCCAATGATTGTACATGCCGAGCTGCACATCAATGGGAATCTGTTCCCATGTGGTCCATGGCTGAGAAAAATAATTGCACAAGATAGCGCTCCCCTATCCAACAGCTACATGCGAAAAACTGTGAAAAAAGAATAAATAATCAAATAATTAGTATATATATAAATAAATTAATGAAATCTAACTAAAATATACAGGTTACCATACCTCTGTGTGCATGGATCGAAGCCAATACGTGGACGTCGCTTGGGTATAGGGTCAAGAATCATCAATCGCGCAAGACCGTGCCCCCTCCGCGTACCTCCTGAACCACCAGTAGGTTGAGGGTCAGATGATCCCACATCCCCCTCATCCAAAGGTAGCTCAGCCTCCTCTAACTCACACAATAGATCAGAGTCCATCTGAAATACAAAATTATTGTTGTTAGCAGATAGTTGAAAATAACTATTATATATATATATATTAGTTATGATCATAACCAACATTTAACTATGCCAATGTTCACCTTCATCATCATCTTCATATCTAACGATGTCAATGTCTTCATATTCTTCCTCAGAATCATCAATATCCATATGAGTTTCAATTTCATCATCCCTTTTCATTTCAATTTCATTTGTAACATCATTAACATCTTCATCACCATAGACCCTTAATTGTGGGGTGTCCTCATCGATATTCACGTTTCTTTGTGAAAAAGATGGATTTTGAGTAGTCTCTTGAAAAATTTCAATTTCTTCCACTTTAGCAGAACCACATTCAGTTTGGGTAAATTGATTTTCCCGAGATTTCATTTTTATTATGCTCCACCAATCACCCAGGTCTCTTGAAATAGAACAGTACTTTGCGTAATAAATTTTATGTGTCTGTTGAGCCAGTAAAAATGGTTCATTTACTACAAGAAGACTTTTATATTTAATATCAACGATTCCATGAGTCAGATGAACATGCAAACCTCTCTTAGTATCTAACCACTGACATTTAAACATTGTTATGTAATTTTTTCCAAGATAACATAGCTCAATAATTTCATCCAGAATGTCGTAAAAGTCAACTTTAGTTTCTCTATGATGCGATCCTCTCAAACAAACTCCATTGTTCATTATTTTTTTTGATTCCCCATATGCACATGTATTAAATCGAAAACCATTCACCACATATGCATTATAAGATTTAACCATTTTGGATAGTGGGTTACTCAATATACACAGTCGCTTATCAATTTTATCAGCATGTTGAGACACCTGAAAATTTGTAAAAAAATTATCAATATAATAAATAGTAAACTGAATTGATATTAAACCATCAATAATTTATGTTACCAGCTTTTGAAACCGTTGAGAATTTTTTTTTTATCTGCGTTCTTCAAGAGCAGCTGCTGTAATTTGTGGAGCTTGTTTCTTGATATGATTATCATATAACCTACGAATAAAATAAGTTTACATATTGTAACAGAAATTATAGAATAAGTGATAAAAGCACTCATAATACAAATGCTGTCATTTCTTCACAGTTGAGCAGAACATATGTATGAGCTCTGTGATGTTCATCGTCTGAAAGCCATCGTTCTTGAACTCCACCGAAGCCAAGATTTGGCTGATTAAAAACTGATAAATAATTTTCCATTTCATCATTAACATTTCCCTAATTCCGTCCCATACGGTTTTTTTTAGGGATATTCAGATTCAAAATAGCGAGAGAAGAAAAAAGCAATTTTTTCTTGCAAATAAGCTTCAACAATTGAGCCTTCAACTGATGCTTTGTTACATACTTTTTTCTTCAATTTCTATATGCATCTCTCGAATGGGTACATCCATCTAAACTGTAATGGACCTCCAAATTTAGCTTCATGTGAAAAATGTAATATAATATGTTCCATTGAGTCAAAGAAAGCAGGTAGAAATATTTTTTCCAGTTTAAATATAATTACAGAAACATATTCTTCCATTTTTCTTAGCGCATCGTAGTCAGTTGTCGCTGCACAAATGTCTTGAAAAAAATATGATATGTCTATTATCGAATCAAAAATCCTAGAATTCAACAAACCTCTAAATCCAATTGGTATAATTCTTTCCATTATAACATGACAATCATGAATTTTTAATCCAGTAATATGACCATTCTTAACACATCTGCCCAAATTGGATGCATAGCCATCTGGAAGTCTCAAATCTACAATCCACTGACAAAATAATAAATGACTCTCTTTGGACAGTGTATAAGCTTCTTTTGGCTTCATTAACCTCTGTGATCTAAAATTTTCAAATAGTTCAAGTTCCGATCACCTGCAAATTTGGGCAAGATCTAATCATGCTTTTACAGTATCTTTGGTCTTACCTGGTTTATACAAAAATGTATGAAATAAATTATCAAAACAGTTCTACTCAATGTGAATGAAATCCAACATGTGGCGGACCAACAAATCAGACCAATATGGGAGATCCCAAAAAATTCTTCGTTTTATCCAATTATGTTCTTTCCCGAAGCCATGAATTTTCTGTTGGTTTACTGTTGGACCAAATGTGATGGGATGTAATGAAAATACAACTGATTTTAACTCTGTACCTGAGATTATTTTTAGAGGTTTATCCATTTCAATTGTGCATTTTCTGAAATGAGATTTGTTCCTTCAAAAAGGATGATCTGTTGGAAAAAATCTGCGATGACAGTCAAAATAGCAAGATTTTTTTCCATTGACGAGCATAAAAGCATTGTTTGTATTTCATATAGTAAGGACATGATTTCAGACCATGTGTACTCCATCCAGATAACATGCCATATGCCGGAAAGTCACTAATCGTCCATATCAATGCAACTTTTAATGTGAAATTTTGTTTCGCAGTAACATCATATGTACTAACACCATTACTCCACAATGCATTTAAATCATCAATCAATGGTTTCAAATAAACATCAATATTCTTTTTTGGATGTCCTGGGATTAATAAGGTCAAAAAGATATAGGGCTCCTTCATCAATATCCATGGAGGTAGATTGTACAGAGTTATAAAGATAGGCCAACATGAATACTGACTACCATAAGAACCAAACAGACAAAAACCATTAGTAGAAAGACCCAATATCATGTTTCGGGCTTCTAAAAAAAAAGACGGATGTAGACGATCAAAATGTTTCCATGAATCACCATCAGATAGATGATTCAAGATTTTACCGGTTGAAATATTGGTTTTGTGCCATGACATCATTGACACTGTGTTATGAGACATAAATAAACATTACAGCCTGGGTGTAAGGGGGAAATATATCAATTGTTTTACAGGAATCGATCCAGACTTCCCTGGTTGAGATTCTTTATACCTCGATTTTCCACATGTTGGACAACTATCCAATGACTCATTTTCAACAGAATATAAGATGCAATCATTTGTACATGCATGAATCTTCTGATAACTAAGGACTAGATTACGAACCAACCACTTTATCACATAGTAATTTGCAGGCAACACATTTCCTTCAAGTAATAGATTTTTAACCAAAGAAAATATCTGGTCAAAACAGTTGTTTGACATTGCATTATCTGATTTAATAGCCATAAATTTTGCAACCGCTTCTAATTTTCTTATCATTCAACTAGGATATAATGCATCCTCAGCAGACCTCAACAACTCATAAAATTCAGATGGTGCCAACTCAAGAGTTAAATCAATATCATCGTGAGTTTCAGTTTGTTGAACAGATGGACCTGCAACATCATGTACTAAATTTTGGAACTGTGATGGATCCAGAATCAAGTTATTAGTATCTTCTCTGGAACTGCGTTCACCATGTTGATACCAAAAAACATAATCTGGTTGAAAACCAAACCGCAAGAGATGTCCCCCAACCTTGTCAAATGTGTCAAACGTTCTCAGAGCACATTTTTTACAAAGAAACTTAATTGTGCCTTCTGAAACATATTATGGTTTTGATTATTCAAATGCTAATAAAGCTTCAACACCCTCAATATATACATGATTTAAACCAGAACCATTTGGATTTCTGCGCTGATTTATCCAAGCACGATCATCTAGTAATGACTGATGTCAACTTCCTTGTTCCATATTTTTCTACAAAATATAAAATCATCACTATTTTTGAATAATTTGAAATTATAAAAATACTATATGAAAAAAGAAGATAAATAATTACTACTACTTCTTAATAATTACCATTAATTAAAGACGACACAATTTCCAGTGGATTGACGGCTACTCTTTTGTCTGACGACTCATTTACTTGAATCTTTCTCACACTAAAATCACAATTAATAATGTGATCGGAGGTACACATATTCATTCTTCTATGAACGAGAAAGAATATGTGTACCTCCGATCAGATTCTTAATTCTGATTTCAGTGTGAGAAAGATGCAAGTAAATGAGCCGTTAGACAAAAGAGCCCCCTTTTCGTCAATGAATCGTCTTCTTCCAACTGTCACCGCCTAAAAACATTATAAAAAATATGATCCTACAAATTCATATCCAATATCGTGTATACGATATTGAATATGCCTATGTAGCATCACATTTTTCATATTGTTTTGAGTCGGTGAGAGTTGAAAGGAGAAAAGTCATCAAGTAAAAGAAGTTTCGTCAATCCACTGGAAATTGTGTCAGGTTCTTGGAATTTATTAAAATTTATTAAAATTTCTTTCTAACTATTTCTAACTAATTATTACTAATTATTACTAATTATTGCTAATTATTACTAATTTATCAATACTTAGAAATACCTAGCAAAATGAAAACTGCTTGAATAATGAAAGAAAATTTGGTAATCATCCTTATGGAGATGATTACAAATTATCCCTTCATTATCCAAGTAGTTTTCGTTTATTAATTATAATTATATCTAATTATTACTAATAAAAAATTATATTATCAATATTTATGAAAAAACAATAATAATATTATTAAAATAATAAAAATTTATAAAATATTAAAATTATCAATATTCATAACAGGATTTGCTCTATTCTTATCACGTTCAAATCTCAAAGGGTCACCAATTGTCAGGTCATGCACAATAAAATTTTTTGTGTCAGCCATGTCCAATGTAAAATTTATAATTATCCTTGCATGGTTGATCACCTCGCAAGTAGTGTTGCAATAGGACGACCAAAGTAATGTTGTTCTCTTCTCTAAGAATCATCTCGTTCCCTTTACATAGATCATTCTCCCTTAAAAATTTGAGGGGACATCAGTATCTTTCCCTTAAATTTTCAAGGAAGAATGGTCTATGTAAAGGGTCATGTGAGATAATTCTTATAGATGAGAAGGGTATGACTTGGGTTGTCCTATTGTAATGCTACTTGCAAGGTGATCAACCGAGCAAGGACAATTATATCTAATTATATCTAATTGTTACTAATTATGACTAATTATGACTAATTATGACTAATTATGACTAATTATGACTAATTATGACTAATTATGACTAATTATGACTAATTATTACTAATTATGACTAATTATTACTAATTATTACTAATTATATCTAATTATATCCAATTAAATCTAATTATTACTAATTATATCTAATTATATCTAATTAAATCTAATTATATCTAATTATTACTAATTATATCTAATTATTACTAATTATATCTAATTATTACTAATTATTACTAATTATTACTAATTATTACAAATTATTACTAATTATTACTAATTATATCTAATTATATCTAATTATTACTAATTATTACTAATTATTACTAATTATTACTAATTATTACTAATTATTACTAATTATTACTAATTATATCTAATTATATCTAATTATTACTATTTATTTCTAATTATTGCTAATTATTAGTATTTATTAGTATTTATTAGTAATTATTAGTAATTATTTCTAATTATTCCTAATTATTGCTAATTATTCCTAATTATTGCTAATTATTACTAATTATTGCTAAATATTACTAATTATTAGTATTTATTCCTAATTATTAGTATTTATTCCTAATTATTACTACTTATTCTTATTTATAACTAATTATTACTATTTATTACTAACTATTGCTATTTATTACTAACTATTACTGTTTATTACTAAGTATTACTATTTATTAATATTTATTACTATTTATAACAATTTATTACTATTTATTACTAATTATTACTAATTATTACAATTTATTACTAATTATTACAATTTATTTCTATTTATTTCTAATTATTCCTAATTATTTCTAATTATTCCTAATTATTGCTAATTATTTCTAATTATTGCTAATTATTACTATTTATTTCTAATTATTGCTAATTAGTTCTAATTATTCCTAGTTATTCCTAATTATTGCTAATTATTACAATTTATTCCTATTTATTTCTAATTATTTCCAATTATTCCTAATTATTTATAATTATTAGTATTTATTAGTATTTATTACTAATTATTAGTATTTATTAGTAATTATTACTAATTATAGCTAATTATTACTAATTATAGCTAATTATTCCTAATTATTGCTAATTATTCCTAATTATTGCTAATTATTACTAATTATTGCTAAATATTACTAATTATTGCTAAATATTACTAATTATTAGTATTTATTCCTAATTATTCCTAATTATTCGTATTTATTACTAATTATTCCTAATTATTACTAAATATTCCTAATTATTACTAATTATTCCTATTTATTAATATTTATTGCTATTTATTACTAATTATTTCTATTTATTATTAATTATTGCTAATTATTGCTAATTATTGCTAATTATTCCTAATTATTGCTAATTATTGCTAGTTATTTCTAATTATTGCTAATTATAGCTAATTATTGCTAATTATTTCTAATTATTGCTAATTATTGCTAATTATTGTTAATTATTACTAATTATTGCTAATTATTACTATTTATTTCTAATTATTGCTAATTATTTCTAATTATTGCTAATTATTCCTAATTATTGCAATTTATTGCTAATTATTAGTATTTATTGCTAATTATTAGTATTTATTAGTAGTTATTACTAATTATTAGTATTTATTACTAATTATTACAATTTATTACAAATTATTACAATTTATTGCTAATTATTACAATTTATTACTAATTATTACAATTTATTACTAATTATTATTAATTATTGCTAATTATTGCTATTTATTACTAATTAATGCTAATTATTATTAATTATTGCTAATTATTCCTAATTATTCCTAATTATTGCTAATTATTCCTAATTATTGCTAATTATTCCTAATTATTGCTAATTATTCCAAATTATTACTAATTATTAATATTTATTCTTAATTATTCCTAATTATTACTAATTATTCCTAATTATTACTAATTATTCCTATTTATTACAATTTATTGATATTTATTACCAATTATTATTAATTACTACAAATTAATTATATACATTACTAATTATCGTTAATAATTAATAATTACTACTAATTATTAAAAATTAATACTAAAAATTTCAATTTATTAGTACAAATAAATACGAATGACAAAACAATTTAAATTTAATTTAATTACAACTAATCAACAATACAAAAAATTAACATAAAAAAATGAAATAAATAATAAATTAAAAAACATAAATACCTTGAAGACTGATTTTCTATTGATGCAGACGGCTTCACAACTTCTTCGTGAACAAAAAAATTAACTTAGAAAAATCCTCTCTCTAAAATCTGAGTTTAGAGAGAAACAAGATCTATAATTTGAGAGGAATGAGAGGAAAAACGGATGAGGGTATTTATAGGTTAGATTATTTGCGATGGGTATCCCATCGCAAATACCTACGTCAGCATTAATTACTGTCAGTGGTTAAAAAGTTATTTGCCACGGGACCCGTCGCAAATAGTCCCTGCCGACACACCTTTTGCGACGGGATGACATCCCGTCGCAAAAGGCTATAAACCGCCGCCGATTATTTGCGACGGTGGGATCCCACCGTCACAAATAACCTTCGCGCGGTTTGGCGCACTATCCGCGCCACACTATTTGCGACGGGAGACGAAATCCCGTCACAAATAGTTGGTTATTTGCGACGGGTCGTTACCCCCTTTGCAAATAACCTCTTGGACGGACTTTTTGCGACATGATTTATTCCCATCGCAAAAGGCCCGTCGCAAAAAGCCCTTTTTCCCGTAGTGTATGTATTATGTCAATCATGGTATGTTTTATATTTAATATGATTGGTGATTCTATCAATTATAGTATGTTTTATATGCATTATGGTATGTTTTTCTTTTGGGCTTGTTGTGGTAGTAGTGGTTGTATCAGTGCATTGGGATTTTCTCAGTTCTAAAAAGGTGTTGAGAAAACCATACTTTCTTAGCGCTAAAAAATCTATGAGAAAGGAAACATTTATCAATGCTAAAAAAGTGTTAATAAAGGATTATTTCTCATTTATTTTTTAGTAATGAGAAAGGACCCACCTTTCTTAGAACATACTTTCTCAGTGCTTTTTTAGCACTAAGAAAGACCTCTTTGAGTGCTGATGAAGGGTTAATTTGTTATATTGACATCAAATATTTAATAATCAACTTTGAAAATATTTTCCATATTAGTTATACAATAACTAACATAAATTCTTATACGCGTGTGTTTTCTATGCCGCTTATTAAAAATGATGCAGAAAAACAATCATTAACATCGGTTATTCAATAATTGATATAAAAAACCATAGAACAAGTATTTTTTAAGGTTTTAGAGGGATAATTTTTATCTTAAACACAATGGAAGACCAAATACAAATCCTAAATAACCTATAATATATCTATACATTTATAATGAATAAAAACAATGAAACAATGATGAACCTTTCACCAGTTGATCTGAGAATCAACCAATTATTTGATGTAGATCAGTAAGAAGTAACCAATGAGTTCCTTCCTCCTAGGGTATCTAGGGGCTATGTGAATCTCCCAAAACATGTTAAGGATCTACTTTAATAAAAAATCTTATATAAACTTTATTATTAAAGGATTTTATAAAATTAGTTCTTTTGCATGCTTCAGTTTTAAGAGTTGTCACAGTGACTCGAGACCCATAACACCCAAAGATTGAGCCTGTTTATGTAGTCATCCAAGGAACCTTCATGGAATTGAAACATTTCGTCATATTAATGGAAAATTTCACAAATTTTCAAATGTTACAACTTTTTCAATGTATGGTTCAATCCTCATAATAATAATTTAACATTTAAACAATCATACTGGATGTTCAAACTCTTCAAATGATCAATGAATGATAATTCAAACCGATCATGATAGTTAGAGTGAAAGGAGAAATATAAATCAAGAGATATCTAATATAATGATTGATGGGTTTAGGAGGATCATCATTTGATCAATTTAGTGGAATAAACTCATAATAATTCCTGATCAATCATCAACAAAGCAACATGTAATATGAAGAACATGAAATATAAACAGACATACCTGAATTGCGGTGAACTCAATCTTCTCCTCTTTGATGGTGTATACTTGATTAAGATCACCTAGAGAAAACCATTAGACTACCACCTCTATATTTAGTACACTTACAACTAGAATACTTATTCATAATGAGAGGACCCTTAATATTAATGGTGTACTAACAACTTCCTTGATGAAGACAAATGAAGTATCAAGGAGTAAAGAGAGTTTCAACTACATCTTTTTTGTATCACATATACATTATCACATTATAATAAGAGGATAATATACTTTATATAGACTCCCTTGATTCAATAAATGGATTCAAACACTGACTACCATCACATGGTAGTTAACAAACATTATGTTAACATATTTCTATTATGGTTAAATAATCGTTGAATGTTTCAATGAATATATCATGCATGTATAGCCATAAATGAATCTACATGTTGATTTATAACTGATGGAAAACTGTGTAGAAGATGTAGTGGTGTCTATGAATGAAATATCCCAAAAATCTTCCACTTATGCTAAAATCCTATAATGACTTTATAAAAAACTTGACAACTCTTTGTGAATCCATTAAAACTCTCTTGGATATGGATTATCAAACTCTCTTTATTTTAGAACAAAATATTTATCCAAAATTTAATCATTATTATAAGGATTAATTATGTGACCCTACAAGATTTTATATAATTGATAAAAAATATGAAATTCTGATTTTATAGATGTAAATAAAGGGAGACCACTAGAAAAAAATTAATGTTACTCAATCTAAAAAGGGGTCTGGTGTGATCTTTATCAAACACACTCATACATCTATATAAGAATTTCCACCATAACATATTTATACCTATATAATACCTTTTTTCATGAAATCAAGTGACCACTAGACATGGAACATATCAATAGAGTATAGGCTATCTCATACATTCATGATTCTCCAAAATAGATTAATCAGGTCGATGAATACATCACATGTCACTGATTTAGTAGATGAGCACATCACATGTCCCTCATATAAGTAACCAATAACATCACATGTCATTCAATTAAGAATAATCATGAATTTCCTCAATCTAAATTAATCAAGGTCATGTATGTATTTTATCATCACATGAGTGGAAAAATTGCATCTTGTTTGAGTCCCAACTGATGACATGATTAGTAACACACCCAACCACCCCTGATTAGCTAAGCCTTAAGGATTGTATAATAAAGGTATCAAAGTATGAAGGTTCTCATGATAGGTATCTTTACAAACATAGGTAATGAGGATTTTTGGTGTCGAAAAGTGTGCTATTAAAGGTAGGAAAAAATCCATGGTTTGAGGTCAATAAAAACCCAAAATGGAATCAAAATCCATCAAAGGATCCCATTTCATGAAGCTCCTTCATGGGTGTCTCCTGACTCCATGATTGTGAGCACCTGTGATGGTGTCTTTGTGAGTCCGATGGAGTTCAAAGGATCCCGTAGCTCTGCAACATCACTTTTACTCTATGACAAGCCTCATGATCTCTAGTGTGATAGTCCCCTTTGCAAGTACAATCGATCCTGACGGAGCCCATCACTACATGGTGTCACTTCTCCTCTACGGAAAGCCACGCAATATCCGTTGTGACGATCCCCTTTGTGATTCGGACCAAGTTCGAAGACACCCTGTCACTCCGAGACATCACTTTTTCTTCACGGTTCCCTGTTTTACTCCATGACATGTTCAGTGAGCTATTCTGACCTCCGTTTCCTATAAATATAAGTCTCTTCCCTCAAAACCATTGTTACTCCAAACTTTCACCTTCTAAAGCTCTCATTTCATTAAACTCTTTGCAAACTAGAAAGATGGATCACCTATGACAACCCTGCTTTTTTTAAAAACTTAAACATGATTTATTACATAACTGTTCACTTGATACAACATGGAATATTGAGAGGTCTAGTGTCTTTGGGGATTAGGATCATTACATAACAACTTAAAACATGAAATACATCATCTTTATTGAAAACTTCCTTTACATGACCACTACATTCCCTCGTACTGAGCATTGCATGGGATAACCTGTGGACATGCATAAGAAAATGGGTGAGCTATAAAGCCCAGTAAGGGAATAATCATGGAATACATGAGGAGTACAATACATGTTAAACAATAGGCATATCAATAGATCACAAGAGAAACATGAACATAAAGGCATGATAAAGCATGATAATCATAACATGGAAATGTGGCACTAACACTTAACATGGAATTAGCATGAGTCAAGGCTCATTGCACATGGAGCATGTGTAAATCCTCATTGCACATGAAGCACGAGTAAACCCTCATTGCACTTGAATTATCATGAGTCAACACTCATTGCACATTACTTATCATGATACTATACTTTACCCAATGCATTGGAGCGATATAAGGGCACACCCTTCTTAAACATTTCATTTCATGCATAAGTGTGCCACATGGATCATAAAACATGGATTCATAAAACATAATCATTTATTCCATGATAAAGGAATGTGGAATTCATACATGAAACTTTATAATCAATAAGTAAATATGCATAAAGGTGAATACCCTTGATGGAGAAATGGGCATGATATTCACTACACAATGGAATTGGCTTAGAAAATCGGTGCGATTTCGGCAGTGTAACGACGTGACATAAGAATTCATAAAAAATGGTTGATGATATAGAAAGGGGTTCCTCATAATATTTACATGTAATGGATAGTAAGTAGGTCATATAGATACCTGTCCCAACAATTTTAATGGAATTTAGATTCATGATACAAAAGTATTGCTTGAATGTAAATGAGGAGAGAGAAGTTCCTTTCGGAATTTCGGCATAGTAACAGGTGTACATGGGAGGAATTTAATGAGAGAGAAAGGGGTATCCCATCATTAAAACATAAATAGGGAATTATTAGGGAGTTTAGAAACCATACCCCAACATTCATAATTGAAATTAAAAGGGCAAAACAACTTAAAGAAAATTGGACAAAAATGAGAAAGGAAGAAAAAACCCTTACTTGGAAGTGTGCTTCTAAAGGCTTGAGAGAGGCTTGAGAGAAGATTCTAGGGAGATTGGGGCACCTTGGGAGGATTATAGAGATATTAGGTCAGAGGTTGGACGAACTCTAAAGGCTTTGAGTGAGGATGAAGTGAGATTTTGAGTTGGTTTATATAGGAAAGGTGAGTGAATTCTTTATTATTTAGGTTTGGGACCCCTTACATTAAACCAATCCAAACCAAAAATAAGATCATGGTTTTTGCCCATTTTTTTTTCAAAGGGAAGAGGAAAACAATATTTTATAAGGTCAAAGTCCAAAATTCCTAAAATAATGGGGTTGCTTATGTGAAGGTGAGTCACACTCCCATGGAAAATAATTTAAAAAGACAAGATGTTTAATAAGTCTTGAGGGGTCCATTAATGCTTTGAAAAGTAAGTCAAACAAACCCAAAATCAAATTATTTTAATGGTAAAACATATATTGGCCGAACATAAATCTTATATTATTTTATTACATCACTATTGGGTCATTATGATGTCATAAAACACATTATATATTTAAACGGTATTTAATTTTTACCCAAAAATTTGACTGTCTCAGAAAATTATGAAAAATTCACCGTTGGATAATTTTGATGTCCTGATTTCAGAAATATCATTTATTTTATTTAAATAATTTTCTAAATATGTTAATTTTCACTTTTAAAATAAAAACCGACATTTATCGAAAATTCACGGGTTTTGACAAAAATGGATTTCAAACCTTAATAAAAATTACAATTGCAATAATAAAATTATAAGATCATTTATATTTAATAAAAATTAATTTAATAATAATATTTTATTAAAATATTATTTAATTCAAAAATACATTAATTCATCAAAATAGATTTCTTAGCTAAATATTAACTAAAAAAAATACTATTTGTGCTTTTAAAAAAAATATTTTCAAAGTGTCAATAATGAGAAGAAGGTATATTCATTATTATATAAAAAAAATAATATAAATGAACATAGTACTAGCGATTTGTTACATAACCCCTTAAAACAGCCGCATAAGACCTAAGGGTAAGGTGTGTGATGGTGACAGACTCTTGAGGTGGCTCGGATAACATCGCTCGAGTGGTAATCTCTATCAACTTCCACTTTTCCCGTAGATGGTCCCGTTC
The DNA here is from genome assembly GCA_963277665.1 of Viscum album. Classification (NCBI taxonomy): domain Eukaryota; kingdom Viridiplantae; phylum Streptophyta; class Magnoliopsida; order Santalales; family Viscaceae; genus Viscum; species Viscum album. The sequence goes on from OY728151.1 coordinate 1,426,734,611, forward strand.
GAGCTTGACATGATAAAGCTCAGCTTGGGCTTGGTCAAGAGCAAAACCCAAGGATGTTACCTCTTTTCCGAGCGCCGACAAATGGGCTTCGTATGGAGAAATTCTACTGGATGAGGCCATCACTTATTTTGTCTGAGTAAATTGGATTTGTTAAAGCCCTATATTTATACTAATCATGTGATCACTGTTCAACGACTATAAAAGCAACGGTCACAATTCTTAACATAAAACCATAGAAGTTGACATTTTATATAAACATTTTTACATAAAGAGACATTTAATTAGATCAAGAGGTATTTCCATTAATGAAACTTTGGGTCGTTACAATATTCCCCCCTTAAGAAATTTGGACCTCAAAATTTCCTTTTCCCACACTAAAACAGATGTGGGTAACTCAGCTTCATCATTTCCTCCAATTCCCAAGTTGCTTCTTCAAACTTGTGGTTTCTCCACAACACCTTGACAAGGGGCATTGTCTTATTTCATAGAATTTTTTCTCTATGATCTAAGATCTTCACTGGTTTCTCCTCATAAGAGAGATCATCCTCCAACTGTACCACCTCAGAAGAGAGTACATGTGAAGGGTCTGGTATGTACTTCCTTAAGAGGGATACATGAAATACATCATGTACTTTGTCCATGGTAGGTGTAAGTGCTAGTCGATAGGCCACAACCCCGACACGATCAAGAATCTCGAAGGGGCCGATGTACCTTAGACTTAACTTCCCTTTATTTCCAAACCTCATGACCTTCTTCCATGGAGAAATGCGTAGAAAAAACATGTCTCCAACTTTAAACTCAAGGTCACGTCGACGATTATCTACATAACTATTTCATCGACTCTGGGCTACCTTGATATGATGCTGAATGGTTTTCACCTTCTCCACCATTTCTTCGACCATTTCTGGTCCAAGCAGCTTACGTTCACCGACATCATCCCAACATGCCGGTGTTCTGCACCTTTTCCCATAAAGGGATTCATATGGTGCCATTTGGATGCTCGAGTGGAAACTATTATTATAAGAGAACTCAACCAGAGGAAAATGTTGATCCCATCCTCCTTTAAAGTCCATTGAGAATGCTCTCAACATGTCCTCAAGTGTTTGGATAGTCTGATCAGATTGGCCATAAATTTGAGGATGATAGGCCATACTGAAGTTTAGTTCAGTATCTAGAGCATGTTGAAGACTCTTCCAAAACTTAGAGGTGAATCTTGGATCTTGGTCAGACACAATAGATAGTGGTACTCCATGCAGCCTTACCACTTCCCTGATATATATCTGTGCCAGTTGATCCAATAAGAAATCATCCCGAATAACAATGAAGTGTGCAATCTTTGTAAGACGATCCACCACAACCCAGATTGCATTGTTGCCTTTGGATGTCTTCAGGAGTCCAGTGACAAAGTCCATGGTGATGTTCTCCCATTTCCATTCTGGTATGGGCAATGGTTGCATCATCCCCTTATACTTATGCCTCTCTGCCTTCACTTACTGGCACACCAGGCACTTTGATGTATATTCAGCGATCTTCTTCTTCATATTATCCCACCAAAAGTTTTCTCGGAGATCTCGATATATCTTTGTGCTCCCTGGGTGAATAGAGAAATTTGAACTATGTGCATCATCCAAAAGTTCCTTCTTCAGCTCCGGACTTGATGGAACACATAGTCTTTTCCCAAATTGCACAATTCCTTCTTCATTAACATTAAACTCTGATGATTTCCCTTTTTTGATAGCTTCTACTTTTTCCTGAATTCCCACATCATCCTTTTGAGAATCCTTTAACCTTTCCAAAAGAGATGGTTGAGCAATCATTTTTGAAAGGATTGATGATGTTCCCTTCTTTATGATTTCCATGTCCATCTTCATCAAGTCTAAGAAGATTGGATCCTTATCAATTCTCATCATTGATAGAATCGCTGGGTCCTTTCTACTTAGGGCATCTTCTACCTTGTTCGCTTTCCCAGGGTGGTAATGTATTGAACAGTCATAATCCTTGATGAGCTCTATCCATCTTCTCTGGCGCATATGAAGTTATTTCTGTGTGAATATATATTTAAGACTCTTATGGTCAGTATATATCTCACATTTCTCCCAATAGAGATAATGCCGCCAGATTTTCAAGGAAAAGATCACCGCCGCCAACTCCAGATCATGCGTTTGATAGTTTCTCTCATGGATTTTCAACTTCCTTGAGGCATAGGATATCACTTTATCATTCTACATCATCACACAACCTAAGCCCTTCTTTGAAGCATCACTGAATACCACAAAAATTTCCCCACTTGTGGGTAAATTGAGCACAGGCGCAGTGATAAGCCTCCTTTTCAACTCCTTGAAGCTTTCTTCGCATTCATCACTCCAAGAAAACTTTACTCCCTTTCGAGTTAGTTTGGTAAGAGGGTTGGACAATCGTGAGAAATTTCTCACAAATCGTCGAAAATATCCATCTAACCCCAAGAAGCTATGGATATCTGTTACTGATGTTGGCCTCATCCATCCCTCAATTGCATTTTTTTGGAGGGATCCACAGATATCCCATTTCTTGTGATGATATGGCCCAAGAATGATACCTCCTTCAACTAGAACTCACACTTTCTGTACTTTTCATAGAGTTTCTCCTTGCGCAAAGTCTCTAGTACAGTTCTTAAATGCTCCTCATGGTCCTCCTTGGTTTTGGAGTATATTAGAATATCATCTATAAAGACTACCACAAATTTGTCGAGGTAATCTCTAAAGACTCTATTCATCAAGTCCATGAAGATTTCTAGAGCATTGGTGAGTCCGAAAGGCATTACTATGAATTCATAGTGCCCGTATCTTGTATGAAAAGCAGTCTTGGGGACATATTCCTTCTTCACCCTTACTTGATAATATCCCGACCACAAATCTACCTTGGAGAAGTATTATGCTCCACATAGTTGATCGAACAAGTCATCGATCTGTGGCAGAGGATACTTGTTCTTTATCATGATTTTGTTAAGTTCACTATAATCTATGCAAAGCCGCATTGACCCATCCTTCTTCTTGACGAAGAGGACTGGTACACCCCATGGTGAAGCACTTGGGCGTATAAACCCTTTATCTAGATTCTCCTATAGTTGTTTCTTCATCTCTTCAAGCTCCACGAAAGCCATTCTATATGGAGTCTTGGATATTGGTAGAGCCCCTAGTATAAGTTCAATTGAGAATTCAACATCTCTTCTAGGAGGAATACCAGACAGTTCCTCAGGAAACACTTCAGTGAATTCCCTCACAATAGGCATTTCTTCATGGATGGTTTCTTCCTTGGAATCAATCATCTGAGCCAGATACACGTGCTCATAGGGTAGTAATATCCATTCTTGAGATGATGGAGCTAAATAATATTTATCTTCCTACTTACACTTGTAAAGAATCGGGTGTCGATTCTCCATATGGAGTGTGATTTCCCTCTCCCGACAATTTATGTTGGCTCTAAATAAGGAAATCAAATCCATGCCAAGAATTGCATCAAATTTCACCAAAGGGAGTATGACGAGGTTCTCTGGGAAATTCAATCCATAGATTATAACAGGGAAGGACTTATATTCATGGGATATAATGATTGCCCCATTTACCATACTCACCGACATCTTCACTTCCATGATTTGTGGTGGTGCTGGGATTGTTCTACTAAACTTTTGAGATATAAAAGAATGCATAGAACCTGAATCAAAAAGTACATTCGCTATTCTTGAATGAATAACTAGCATACCTATCACCACTTCGTTGTCGGGGTTCACTTCAGCAGAAGTGATGGCAAAATCTCTTCCTTTCTACCTTGGAGGTTGTTGGTTGCCTCTGAAAACCCTTGTATTAGGGCACTGATTTGAAAAATGCCCCGGATCTTTGCAGTTGTAGAAATAAAAAACGTGTTGAGGTCCGAACGGAGCGTTCCTCTCCTCTGTCCCAGCCGCGGGTCTTTCTTGCCGATAGTTAACAGCTAGGTGCTCTTCTCTTCCACACCTAAAGCATTTCCTCGTCCCCTTGAGGCAATTTCCAGGGTGCTTCTTTCCGCACTTTTGGCTAGTGGGGTGATGGATCTTCTTAGATCCGTTGGATTTATCCATCAAACTGCCAGCATTGAAGTCCACCTTATGCTTCTTGTCCCCATTATACCCCTGTTATTCCCCGATCTCCATTTTGACCTTGAGGGCACATCGGACAATTTCCTCATAGCTGTCGAAGTCACGGATCGCTAATGCTTTCCGCAGGCTAGGCTTCATCCCACCAAAGAAGTGGTCAACCTTGCATTTTGGGGTAACGACAAAGCCGAAAGCGTATTGTGCAAGTATTGTGAAGTTTTCCTCATATGCTCCAACATATTCTTCGTCTTTTTTCTCGAGGGAAAGGAAGTCCCTTTCCATCTTAATCCGGAGGGTGCACGAAAAATATTTATCGAAAAAAATCTTCTGGAAATCCTTCCATTCCAATGCCTCGATCTCCTCCTCAGGCTTCGTATTTTTGATCAACGTCCACCATTGATCATCTTCACCCTCTATACGATAAGCATCCAGGAGAGCCTTCTCTTGTTCATAACATTGAAAGATGGAGAAGATCTTTTCAATGGAGTTGATCCATTGTTCAACAATCATGGGATCAGATGATCCACTAAAAGTAGGAGGCCGTTGCCTCATGAAGATCTCGATAGCGACTTGTTCTTTTTTAGGGGGGGTTGAACGTTCCTTTGTACCCATGTTTCTATTCAAATCTTGAGTTATTTGAGAGATAAGCGTGACAAATTTCACTATTCCCGCTCCCATTGGATTGGGTATCTCATTAGTACAGTCATCACACTAATCTTCACATTGGTTGTTAGCCTGAGTCCTCCTATTACCGGCCATTGGCTGGAATAAAAGGAAAGTTAGGGGGTAACACATAAAGGGTAATCCAAACACAAAATTTTATGACTTATAAATAAACTTTTATTTCCTTAACTCATGATTATATAGGCTTCAATCTAGGATTTTCATGATCTACTTTCTAACATATATTCTTAGGGGAATTTTTTTCAATTCCCTTAATAAGGGTTCATACTAAGCTTTTGAATTTATCAAAACATATCCCCAAGGAGTGTCATAACCAAGAGTGCAGCAAGGCCCGCTGTCGTTCACCGGTTCCCGTTCGAGTCTAGCTCAAAGTGGTGTTTTCGGGTTTTACCCCTAGGATACATCTGTGCCAGAGCCGCCTCTACCTGCTCGTATCTAGACAGGGATATATTTGTTTGATAAAACACTTACTCAGTACTTACCAAAAATTAGGTATGTTTTTATTATACTTAGTCTTGTCTCTAAGTCTTTACTAGGGTTTTCTAATTCTAATCCCAAAAATAACTAAACCTATCCTCTGATACCAACTATGAAAACCCTGCTTTTTTTACAAACTTAAACATGATTTATTACATAAACTGTTCACTTGATACAACATGGAAGATCGAGAGATCTAGTGTCTTTGGGGATTAGGATCCTTACATAACAACTTAAAACATGAAATAATACATCTTTATTGAAAACTTCCTTTACATGACCACTGCATTCCCTCGTACTGAGCATTGCATGGGATAACCTGAGGACATGCATAAGAAAAGGGGTGAGCTATAAAGCCCAGTAAGGGAATAAACATGGAATACATGAGGAGTAAAATACATGTTATTCAATAGGCATATCAATAGAGCACAAGATAAACATGAACATAAAGTCATGATAAATCATGATAATCATAACATGGAAATGTGGCAACAACACTTAACATGGAATTAGCATGAGCCAAGGCTCATTGCACATGGAGCATGAGTAAATCCTCATTGCACATAAAGCATGAGTAAACCCTCATTGCACTTGAATTAGAAAGATTCAACACTCATTGCACATGACGTATCATGATACTATACTTTACCCAATGCATTGGAGCGCTATAAGGGCGCACCCTTCTTAAACATTTCATTTCATGCATAAGTGTGCCGCATGGATCATAAAACATGGATTCATAAAACATAATCATTTATTCCATGATAAATGAATTTGGAATTAATACATGATACTTTATAATCAATAAGTAAATGTGCATAAAGGTGAATACCCTTGATGGAGAAATGGGCATGATATTCACTACACAATGCCATTGGCTTAGAAAATCGGTGCGATTTTGGCAGCGTAACGGCGTGACATAAGAATTCATAAAAAATGGTTGATGAAAGAGAAAGGGGTTCCTAATCATATTTACATGTAATGTACAGTAAGGAGGTCATATATATACATGTCCCAACAATTTTAATGGAATTTATATTCTTGATACAAAAGTATTGCTTGAATGTAAATGAGGAGAGTGAAGTTCCTTTCGAAATTTCAGCATAGTAACGGGTGTACATGGGAGGCATTTAATGAGAGATAAAGGGGTCTCCCATCATTCAAACATAAATATGGTAGTATGAGGGAGGTGAGAAACCATAACCTAACATTCATAATTGAAATTAAAATGGCAAAACAACTTAAAGAAAATTGGAAAAAAATGAGAAAGGAAGAAAAAACCCATACTTGGAAGTGTGCTTCCAAAGGCTTGAGAGAGGCTTGAGAGAGGATTCTTGGGAGCTTGGGGAACCTTGGGAGGATTATAGAGAGAGTAGGTCAAAGTTTGGAAGAACTACAAAGGATTTTAGTGAGGAGGAAGTGGGAGCTTGGGTGGGTTTATATAGGAAAGATGAGTGAATTCTTTATTATTTAGGTTTGGGACCCATTACATTAAACTAATCCAAACCAAAAATCAGCTCATGGTTTTTGCCCATGGTTTTTGTAAAAGGGAAGAGGAAAAAAATATTTTATAATGAAAAAGTACTAACCTCTTAAAATAATGGGTTTGGTTATGTGGAGGTGAGTCACACTCCCATGGAAAATAATTTAAAAAGACAAGATGTTTAATAAGTCTTGAGGGGTCCGTTAATGCTTTTAAAAGTAAGTCAAACAAACCCAAAATCACATTATTTTAATGGTAAAACATATATTGGCAGAACATAAAGCTTATAGTATTTTATTACATCACTATTGGGTCATTTTGATGTCATAAAACACATTATATATTTAAACGACATTTAATTTTTACCCAAAAATTTGACTGTCTCAGAAAATTTTGAAAAATTCACCATTGGATAATTTCGATGTCCTGATTCCAGAAATATCATTTATTTTATCAAAATAATTTTATAAATATGTTAATTTTCACTTTTAAAATAAAAACCGACATTTACCGACATGGTGTCACTTCTCCTCTACGTCAAGCCCCACAATATCCGTTGTGACGATCCCCTTTGTGAGTCTGACCAAGTTCGACGACACCCTGTCACTTCGAGACATCACTTTTTCTTCACGGTGGCCTGTTTTACTCCATGACTTGTTCAGTGAGCTCTTATGACCTCCGTTTCCTATAAATATAAGGCTCCCCCCTCAAAACCATTGTTACTCCAAACTTTCACCTTCTAAAGCTCTCATTTCATTAAACTCTTTGCAAACTAGAAAGATGAATCACCTATGACAACCCTGATTTTTTTACAAACTTAAACATGATTTATTACATAAACTATTCACTTGATACAACATGGAAGATCGAGATGTCTAGTGTCTTTGGGGCTTAGGATCATTACATAACAACTTAAAACATGAAATACGTCATCTTTATTGAAAACTTCCTTTACATGACCACTACATTCCCTCGTACTGAGCATTGAATGGGATAACCCGGGGACATGCATAAGAAAATGGGTGAGATATAAAGCCCAGTAAGGGAATAAACATGGAATACATGAGGAGTACAATACATGTTAGAAAATAGGCATATCAATAGATCAAAAGAGAAACATGAACATAAATGCATGATAAAGCATAATAATCATAACATGGAAATGTGGCAACAACACTTAACATGGAATTAGCATGAGCCAAGGCTCATTGCACTTGGAGCATGAGTAAATCCTCATTGAACATGAAGCACGAGTAAACCCTCATTGCACTTAAATTATCATGATTCAACACTCATTGCACATGACATATCATGATACTATACTTTACCCAATGCATTGGAGCGCTATAAGGGCGCACCCATCTTAAACATTTCATTTCATGCATAAGTGTGCCACATGGATCATAAAACATGGATTCATAAAACATTATCATTTATTCCATGATAAAGGAATGTGGAATTCATACATGAAACTTTATAATCAATATGTAAATATGTATAAAGGTGAATACCCTTGATGGAGAAATGGGCATGGTATTCACTACACAATGGAATTGGCTTAGAAAATCGGTGTGATTTCGGCAGCGTAACAGCGTGACATAAGAATTCATAAAAAATGGTTGATGATAGAGAAAGGGGTTCCTCATCATATTTAAATGTAATGGATAGTATGTAGTTCATATAGATACATGTCCCAACAATTGTAATGGAATTTATATTCATGATACAAAAGTATTGCTTGAATGTAAATGAGGAGAGAGAAGTTCCTTTCGGAATTTCGGCATAGTAACGGGTGTACAAGGGAGACATTTAATGAGAGATAAAGGGGTATCCCATAATTAAAACATAAATAGGGCAGTATTAGGGAGGTGAAAAACCATACCCCAACATTCATAATTGAAATTAAAAGGTCAAAACAACTTAAAGAAAATTGGACAAAAATGAGAAAGGAAGAAAAAACCCTTACTTGGAAGTGTGCTTCTAAAGGCTTGAGAGAGGCTTGAGAGAAGCTTCTTTGGAGATTGGGGCACCTTGGGAGGATTCTAGAGATATTAGGTCAGAGGTTGGACGAACTCTAAAGGCTTTGAGTGAGGAGGAAGTGAGAGCTTGGGTGGGTTTATATAGGAAAGGTGAGTGAATTCTTTATTATTTAGGTTTGGGACCCCTTACATTAAACTAATCCAAACCAAAAAATCAGATAATGGTTTTTGCCCACGGTTTTTGGAAAAGGGAAGAGGAAAACAATATTTTATAATGTTAAAGTCTGAACTTCTTAAAATAATGGGGTTGCTTATGTGAAGGTGAGTCACACTCCCATGGAAAATAATTTAAAAAGACAAGATGTTTAATAAGTCTTGAGGGGTCCATTAGTGCTTTGAAAAGTAATTCAAACGAACCCAAAATAAAATTATCTTAATTTTAAAATATATATTGTCCGAAAATAAAGCTTATATTATTTTATTACATCACTATTGGGTCATTATGATGTCATAAAACACATTATATATTTAAACGGTATTTAATTTTTACCCAAAAATTTGACTATCTCAGAAAATTATGAAAAATTCACCATTGGATAATTTAGACGTCCTGATTCTAGAAATATAATTTATTTTATCTAAATAATTTTCTAATATGTTAATTTTCACTTTTAAAATAAAAACCGACATTTATCGAAAATTCACGAGTTTTGACAAAAATGGCTTTCAAACCTGAATAAAAATTACAATTGCATTCATAAAATTATAAGATCATTTATATTTAATAAAAATTAATTTAATAATAATAATAATAATATTTTATTAAAATATTATTTAATTCAAAAATCCATTAATTCATCAAAATAGTTTTCTTAGCTGAATATTAACTAAAAAAAATACTATTTGTGATTTAAAAAAAACTGTTTACAAAGTGTCAATAATGAAAAGAAGGTATATTAATTATTATATACAAAAAATAATATACATGAACATAGTACTAGAGATTTGTTACATAACCCCTTAAAACATCCGCATAATACCTAAGGGTAAGGTGTGCGATGGTGACAGACTCTTGGGGTGGCTCAGATAACATCGCTCGAGTGGTAATCTCTATCAACTTCCACTTTTCCTGTAGACGGTCCCATTCGTGCTTGACATGATGAAGCTTAGCTTGGTCTTGGTCAAGAGCGAAACCCAAGGATGCCACCTCTTTTCCGAGCTCTGACAAATGGGCTTTGTATGGAGCAATTCTACTGGATGAGTCCATCACTTCTTTTTTCTGAGTAAATTGGATTTGTTAAAGCCCTATATTTATACTAATCATGTGATCACTGTTCAATGGATATAAAAGAAATGGTCACAATTCTTAACATAAAACCAAAGAAGTTGACATTTTATATAAACATTTTACATAAAGAGACATTTAATTAGATCAAGAGGGATTTCCATTAATTAAACTTTGGGTTGTTACATCACCCAAGGTACTTGAGCTTCGTGATCCAAACCTCCTTTTGTTCTTCATGACCCTACCTATGGTAGGGATTCCCTTCGCAAAGGCCTCTGCCATTCATGAAGAAGGGAGAACCTTCAGGTCATTCGAGTCTCCACGAAACACTAAACATTCATGGAGAAATCTCCAAATAAAGTTCTCTCTGCTAAGGCGAATCTCTGCTTCTCTTAAGTTCTTCCATCACAAAGAAGCCTTCCTTTGCAAAGAACCCTTCCTTCCTGAAGCACCCTTCCTTCAGAAGCCCCTTTCCTTCACAAACCCCTTTCCCGCATGGCCCTACAAGCTTGTGTGAAGTGATTCCATGGTTCCTAAAGTGGTGCTTCATGTCATGTTTCTTCTTCACATAGGTATACTAATAGCTATTTATTCTTAGCATAGCTACGCTAACACTGACCCCTCGATCGACCACTCCTCCACCTCACTCATGTCAAGAATTACTTGTGCCTTACCTTCCCCAATTGTATGTTGGTACAAGTTATGTAAGTCCAAGGGATGAGGAGTGAGTCCTCATCATCTGAGTTGGAGGATGTTAAATTACCCGATCACTCACGTCCTCAACACATGACGTCAAACTATGATCTCCACATACGTGACAGGTCCAAGAGGACCAGAAAGGGAACTGACGCTAGCGCCTTCCCAATATCTCTCTCTCCCATTGGTATTTTTCACCATGCGCACCTCAAGAAGTCTCTACATAATCCCCAAACCACCTTCTCAAGAATCCCTTCCAGAGTAAGTCCCAATCTCCATCTCCCTGGGCCTCTATCCATGCATAAGCCCCACACCATCCCTTGTGGCCACACATTTCACACCACAATCATCAGGTATGATGTTACCTCTTTTTTATTACACCAAGAATGAATCACATGGTCTTAGAGTAACAAATGACCATGACATCCTATATGGGCCTCTAACCATACAAAACCCCCAGCATGTCTCTAGGTTGATGTCCATTGGGTGTACCCTAATTCTATGCTCCATTCCTAAACTATGTGGAATTTGATCCCTACCTTTTAAGCATGGTATATAGGAAGCCTCTTCGAGGTTCAATACCATCACTCCCACAATCTATTTTTTTCCCAAATATTTTACATCAGTTCATTCATCTTGCATGACTTTAAACCTCACCCTCTGAACTACGTGGGTTTTGATCCCTTTTGGTTATGTAGGACACCTCTCTGAGGTTCAATCCCAACTAATGGTAAACCTTGGTGATCCCTTTGAGGGATGCACCTTCTTGATGTTACATCTTTCCTTTTTAGGTCACATCACCCTGATCCCCCCCTAAGGTGTTATGATCAATCCATATTGGCCGCTAAGCATGAGTAATCCCCAACATTCCTCCGGGTCGATGTCTATTATGTACACCCTGATTCGATGCTCCATTCATAAACTACATGGACTTTGATCCTCATCTTCTATGAGGGGTACATAGGAAGACTCCCCGAGGTTCAATCCCATCATCCATTTCCATCATGGTTTCTCCTTTGAGCCTTTTCATATTAGGAAGATCATGCCCCAACCCGAAGGTTCCATTTCCTTCAGGTCCCCACCCATGCACCCATTCTCACGAGTCGACTCTTCCAGTGTATCATCGCCTAATAAAAAACTATATGGACTTTGATTCATATCCACTCAGATATGTAGGAAACCTCCCTGATGTTCAAGCCTAGCACTATCATCTCTATGTTGGTTCCACCTCATTCATTCCACCCACTTCACCCACTCCTCCCTCATCCATCTTGATTCTTACTTGTGCTGCCACATCTCAGTGAGATCATGAAAACCACTTCCTCATTGCTCCTAACAGCACACGAGAAGCTAACCATGCATAATCCCCACATATCATATCCATCCAACCAAGAGTGATCCTCTTGTGAAGGGCCTCTAGTCATGTGTAAGATCCAAATCACCCATTTGAACTACGTAGGATTTGATCCCTGTCTTCTAAACAGGGTAAGTAGGAAGACTCCATAAGGTTCAATCCTAGTTAATAGTAAACCTTGGCATTCCCCTTTTTGAGGTGCGCCTCCCTGATCTATCCTTTGTGATGTCCAAATTAGCCTTCACAGTGTGAAACCTTCTCTCCATGAGATGCACCATCCCAGGTCCGTCCTTATTGGGTGTTCTGATCCATCCATCTAGAAAATTTTCTAGGTGTTCCATCCTAGGTATATACCCATCTGATCCACTATTGTCAGTGTTATGATCAATCTGATCTGTCTCTATAAGATATTAAACTCATGGCATACCCCATGTTAAACATGGGAATCCGAGGAAAACCTCAGAGACATGCCTTAAGAATAATATTCCCCGCATTAGATGTGGGATGCCTCGGGCTTCCACACCCTTTAGAATCTCTCTGATAAGGGAGAATTCAGGTGTACCAATGTTCCATCATCTAGACATGTTATTGATTCCCAATGTGACTACTTACCTAACTGAAGGATGCTACCCCGACTTTACCCTTTGGAATGTCTTGAAAGAAGTAGCATAATTAACCAGCATCCATAAAGAGATTGCCTCAGGAGGAGTTTCACAAACAACATCTTAATCTTTAAGGGAGACCCAGACTTGGAGAAGAACTCCAAGGAGGAATATGTAGAAGAAGAGACCAATATCCCATCATCCTATTTTGATCAAGGAGAAAACATCTCTAAAGAAATGAAAAATGATGCCCACCTTTGGAAAATGGGAATGTGGGGCAATAATACCACCATCTAACTAAGCATTGAAACATACATAGGGAGGTGCTCCCCAACGAGAAAACATCAGAAAAAAATGGTGAAACTAATATGAATCTTTTATCCTTTAATCATGAGGATTAGTAGCATTAGAGACATCAATATATAAGCATGTCACCGAATACAACTATCCAACACCAGGTCCCACCAAGAAATTAGTGGGCTTGGCATGAAAATCACTAGAATTTGGGGCAGTTAATCATTTAGCATTCCAGTCTATGAAATCGTCAACATGAATATTTATATCCATCCATGGAAGACCAAACAATGCTGGGGCACTGGGAAATAATTTCCTATTATCTGTACTTATAGCTAAATCTTCCTTCTTTGTAGGACTCAAGCTATCGTAAACCAGTCACCTCCCACTCGTAGACATAGGGGTAGGGGCAATGCCAATGCGTCAATCCCTCATGAGTCCACCTCTTCCGTGAAATATTCCACAACCATGGCCACTAAGTTCCCACGCCCCATCTCACTCTCATAATTTATCCGTAGGAGGGTGATCGACACTCTCATTCGATAGTAAACATAGGAAGGGGTCATATCAGTGAGAGATATTATAGCATCCCACCTTTTTATAACATAAACTTTCATTACATTACACAAAACTGAGGATCTTTAAGGTTTAGTGTCTTGGAAACCAGGAACATAATACATGAAAACAACATAAAACATTATTCTTAAAAACTTGAAAGGCTTCTCCTTAAGTTCATCCTAGGTTCATTACTGCATCTCATAACCTGGGGACATACATCAAAAGAAAGGGTGAGTAGAAGGCCCAGTAATGGAAACAAGAGAAACATTTAACATGTGAACTTGAGATACATCAACTATGTCATGAAAAAGAACTTTAAGGCATGAGAAAGAAATCATGTGGAATATAATAATAAAAATAACATTTTTCATAACTTTAAGATGTGGCTACATCATTTAACATATACAATCATGAACATATCACCAAGTTCCATCCCAAAGGTGTCATTTGAAAATTACCAAGGTTATTCACCAAGATATCGTGAAAATTGTAATCTCCAGTGGTTACATCATTACCCAATGCATTGGAGCGCTATCAGGGCGCACCCTTAAATTTTCCTTTATTATAACGTGATCCACATATATCATCATCAAAAATTTCATAAATAACCCATATAGCATAAAATAAATGGGTTTCATTTCATAATCATAATGTTTTAAAAACTACTTTAAAGACATGGTCTTAATGTCACTTTAAACCCACGGAAAGGGAAAGCGGGTCTCATGTATGTAAATCCAATAATTTTAAATAGAACATTTTGATATATATGTGAATAAACTTGTAGAAATAATATCTTTGAGTATTCACTTTATAACATAAAATAATTTTGAGAAAAGAGAGAGGCATTTTGAGATGAAAATTCTGCAGCATAACGGCTATGTTTTGGGGTTTTAGAAAACATTGAAATGAGAGGGGACATGGGTAAAACATTCATAAATGACCCATAAAACAGTAGAGGGAAAGAATAATAAGGATATAAGAACATGTTAATGAAATTTTTAGGACATACCATTTGAAATGAAAAACATGTAAGGAAGACAAAAATTAGATTTCTCTTATGAAAATTCGGCAGCCTAACAATGTCACTTAAACTTCAACAAAATGATTTGAAAAGATAAAATAGGGTATCTAATCATGTGAAAATAAGATTTCAGTATGATAGATATAGATATCATACCACAACATAATAAAAAAAAGAACTTGAAAGACTTGACATGAAAGTAGAATTTTGAAAAGAATGAGAAGGGTGAAAGAATCCCCTTAAAAATTCGGCAGCCTAACGGCGTCACTTAAACATTCTTAAAACGAATTGATGAGAGAAAGATGAGGTCTCTCATCATATGAACATGAAAATGGAAGTAATATAAATATAGAATAACATCCTACAACATAAGAACATGGAGTATAAAAGAAATGACATAAAAGAGATTACTTGAAAAGAAAGGGAGATGTCAGATCCCTTACCTTAAAACGTAACTCTTAAAACTCAAAGGTTTGGACCTTGAGGGCTTGGTGGAACCTTGGGAGGACTCCTTGGGAGGTAAGGAGACCATAAATTTGTTGATAATGATTTTGGAGTCCAAAGGATGAGATAATGTCTTGGTATTTATAGGGAAAGTGAGGGGACAAGGCATTAATGGCCAAGGGACACCTCATAAGTGGGTTTCTCAAAACCATGTGCTCTCCCAAGATATTTCCCATGAATTTAGGCCACATGGGCCCCCCAATACAATAATTCATCACATTTGGTCGGAAAACCCATAAAATATCTCATGAAAGCATCATGACATAGTTATGATGTCATTAAACATACCAAAACCCTAAAACTGTATTTTTACTATTCACTGAAAATTCAACTTTCTCAGAAAAATCCCAAAATTTCACCTTAACCAAATATCAATGCTCTGATTTCAAAAATGAACTCCATTTTATAAAAATAATTTTCTAAATATTTTTAATTTATTTTTTAAATAAATATAGTATTCACCGAAAATTCATTTTTTTCAGAAAAATCCCCAGAAATTACCATAACATAATATCGATGATCTGAGTTCAAAAATGAAATCCATTTTATAAAAATAATTTTCTAAATATTTTTAATTTAATTTTTAATTAAAAAACACTATTCATACGAAAAAACTAATACTTGAATAATAATTTATGAAACCGTTTTTTAACCATTTTATTGAATCACATTACTTAATCAAGGTGACTAGATTATATTAATACTTTCTTTAAGTGAGATTACTAAT
Source organism: Viscum album (assembly GCA_963277665.1). Classification (NCBI taxonomy): domain Eukaryota; kingdom Viridiplantae; phylum Streptophyta; class Magnoliopsida; order Santalales; family Viscaceae; genus Viscum; species Viscum album. The sequence goes on from OY728151.1 coordinate 1,426,750,383, forward strand.
CCATTTGGTCACATTACTAATCCTCAGCATAAAATCACTATTCATAATTTACTATTAATCAAAAATTAAGTTGATCTTATTAGACTCTAAATTTCGTACTGAACATAATTGTAGAAGACCATTTTTTGAAAATCATTACACATTTTTAATTATTTAAGGTTTACATAATTTTTTTTAAAATATCCTTTCTCTAAAATTCACCAAAAATATGCATACTATATTTATCCGGACATTTAAAAATTTATAAACATCATCATAAGAAGAAATCCCAATTTTTATTTAAAACAAAGGATTACACAAGGTAGTTACGGTCTCCTTACATAGCCCCTTATCACACCAGCATAGGACCTAAGTGTAAGGTGTGCTAAGGTGAGAGAATCTGAGGGAGGCTCGGCCAACATCGCATGAGTAGTAATTTCTATCAGTTTGAACTTCTCACGAAGGCGATTATGTTCTATCTTCACACGATGAAGTTCGGCTTGGGTTTGGTCCAGAGCAAAGCCCAGTGGTGCTACCTCCTTCCCAAGTTCTATTAGATGGGCTTCGATCGGTCCAAAACTACTGGGTGAGGCCATCGAATCTTCTTTCTATATTAATTAACCAAGATTACTTGTATTTAGAGACAATTATCGAAACGTTTAGTTTCCAGTGGTCATATTGACCAATGGTCATATAACAGTCAAAACCCAACGGTCTCATTTTAATTATACTCATGTTATAAAATGAAATAGTTTTGTTGAGTATAAAAAAAATAACACAAAAAAATCAGGAAACAAGATTTATTCAAAATTTCGGGTCGTTACAATCTTCCCCCCTTAAGAAATTGTGTCCTCGCAATTTTTTTTAAAATTGGGTTTTGAAATTTCATTGAAAGTCCCACATTGGAAAAGGAGTCAGTAAAACTATTACTTTAAAAGAAATAAAGGGGAGTACAAAGGTCACCCGAGTTAACCCAAAAGGATTCAATGTAGGAAAACATGGACATGGAGGAGAAAACAAAGGGTCAAGTTCTGAGGGAGAGTGATAGAAAACATGATTAGGAGAAAGTTAACCACGAGAAAATCCCAAACTTATGATGTGTGTAAACGGTCTTTGATTACCTAGTAGGAAACGTAAACCAACAACATTTTTGTTTTACGTTCCTTTTCATAATTTTGAGGAATTCATTTACTACATAGAACAAAAACATAAGGAAATATACCTACCTTCAAGTAGAGTTTCATCCTTTAATAAGTCTCTACCAAAACTAATCTTTTCTCCAAACGATGAGCATTCAAAACTACTAGGTCTCATCAAAACACAAGAATCATCTTCTAGAGAATCACATAATCCACAAAATATTAACTATCTATTTCTTCTATATTTAAACATTATCCCAAAAACAGAAAGGTTAAGGTAAAACAACTCTTCAAAAAGAAAAAATCCCATAGGAATGGAAACTACTTTTAAATCTTCAAAGTTCCATGGTACTACTCAAAGTTCATCATAGACCATTCCATAAATAACGGTCCTTAAAATTCCTCAAAATAAACCAAACTAAGATTGAAACCCAAATACAAGAATGATTTGATAATATAGTCTTCCAAAATAAACTTCATTGTTCATCTCCAAACAACATCAACCACTCCTAACATCTTATAACAAAAGTAGATAACCTAAACATATTTTACCCAAGATAGGTTAATCATTCCCATAAGTAACCTAAATTACTATAAGTCCACCTTAAATTCATTGATTCTTCAAAATATAAGTCAACCTTACTCCTCAATGAAAATACCATAGTAATCTATTTACCTCGATCATATAGGGTCCCTAAAATAGTGAATGTCTTCCAAAATAATAATCATCTTTTAATCCCCTAATCATCTCTATCATATTAATACGGAAATCATCGCATTTCCTATCACATTGGTTGTTGGGACATGTTCTTCCATTTCCCACCATTAACTAAGAAGAGAAAGTATAATTAGGGGCTTAAATACTTAGCCAATAATCATGAAAAGGAACTTAAAGCATATAAGGATAACTTGTAGAAGATAAGTGTACCCTAACTTGTGATCCCCTAGGTCCCACTCTAGGTTATCCATGATCATATATTCTTATGTGAATCTTTATTTTTTTATCTTTCTTCCTTTAATAATGTTTCATACTAAGCTTATGAATTTGCCAAAGCATATCCCCCGGGAGTGTCGTAACCAAGAGTGCAACAAGGCCCATTGTCGTGTACCAGTTCCCGTTTGAGTCTAGCTCAAAGCAGTGTTTTCGGGTTTTACCCCTATGTACATCTGTGCCAGAGCCACCTCTACCTGCTCGTATCCAGACAGAGATGTATTTGCTTGGCAACCCATTACTCAATACTCACCAAAATACCAGGAAGATTTCCTATATATAAAATTTTCTATAGGCTTCTTACTAAAGTTTTCATATTTTAATTTCCAAAAATAACTAAACAATCCTTTGATACCAACTATAGCATCCCGCCTTTTTATAACATAAACTTTCATTACATTACACAAAACTGAGGATCTTTAAGGTTTAGTGTCTTGGAAACCAGGAACATAATACATGAAAACAACATAAAACATTATTCTTAAACACTTTAAAGGCTTCTCCTTAAGTTCATCCTAGGTTAATTAATACATCTCATAACCTGGGGACATACATCAAAAGAAAGGGTGAGCAGAAGGCCCAGTAACGGAAACAAGAGAAACATTTAACATGTGAACTTGAGATACAACAACTATGTCATGAAAAAGAACTTTAAGGCATGAGAAAGAAATCATGTGGCATATCATAATAAAAATAACATGTTTCATAACTTTAAGATGTGGCTACATCATTTAACATAGACAATCATGAACATATCACCAAGGTCCATCCCCAAGGTGTCATTTGAAAATTACCAAAGTTATTCACCAAGATATCGTGAAAATTGTAATCTCTAGTGGTTACATCATTACCCAATGCATTGGAGTGATATCAGGGAGAAACCTTAAATTTTCCTTTATTATCATGTGATACACATATATCATCATCAAACATTTCATAAATAACCCATATAGCATAAAATAAATGGGTTTCATTTCATAATCATAACATTTTAAAAACAGCTTTAAAGACATGATCTTAATGTCACTTTAAACCCATGGAAAGGGAAAGCGGGTCTCATGTATGTAAATCCCAGAATTTAAAATAGAAAATTTTTATATATATGTGAATAAAATTTTATAAATAAGAGCTTTGATTATTCACTTTATAACATAAAATAATTTTGAGAAAAGAGAGAGGCATTTTGAGACAAAAATTCTGCAGCATAACGACTATGTTTCGAGGTTTTAGAAAACATTGAAAGGAGAGGGGACATGGGTCAAACATTCATAAATGAACCATAAAACAGTATAGAGACATAATAATAAGGATATATGAACATGGTAATTAAATTTGAAGGAAATACCATTTGAAATGAAAAACATGGAAGGAAGACAAAAATTAGATTTCTCTTATGAAAATTCGGCAGCCTAACGACGTCACTTAAACTTCAACAAAATTATTTGAAAAGATAAAATAGGGTCTCTAATCATGTGAACATAAGAGTTAAGTATTATATATATAGAGATAATACCCCAACATAATAAAAAAAATAACTTGAAAGACTTGACATGAAATTAGAAATTTGAAAAGAATGAGAAGGGTGAAAGAATCCCCTTAAAAATTTGGCAGCCTAACGACGTCACTTAAGCATTCTTAAAACGAATTGATGAGAGAAAGATGGGGTCTATCATCATATGAACATGAAAAGGGAAGTAATATGAATATATAATAACATCCTCCAACATAATAATATGGAGTATAAAAGAAATGACATAAAAGAGATTACTTGAAAAGAAAGGGAAAGGTTGGACCCCTTACCTTAAAACATAACTCTTAAAACTCAAAGGTTTGGACCTTGAGGGCTTGGGGGAACCTTGGGAGGACTCCTTGGGAGGTAAGGAGACCATAACTTCGTTGAGAATGATTTTGGAGTCCAAAATATGAGAGAATGTCTTGGTATTTATAGGGAAAGTGAGGGGACAAGGCATTAATGGCCAAGGGACACCTCATAAGTGGGTTTCTCAAAACCATGTGCTCTCCCAAGATATTTCCCATGAAGTTAGGCCACATGGGTCCCCAATACAATAATTCATCACCTTTTGTCAGCCAACCCATAAAATATCTCATGAAATCATCATGACACAGTTATGATGTCATTAAACATACCGAAACCCTAAAACTGTATTTTTACTATTCATTGAAAATTCAACTTTCTCATAAAAATCCCAAAATTTCACCTTAACCAAATATCAATGCTCTGATTTCAAAAATGAACTCCATTTTATAAAAATAATTTTCTAAATATTTTTAATTTATTTTTTAAATAAATACACTATTCACCGAAAATTCATTTTTTTTCAGAAAAATCCCCAAAAATTACCATAACATAATATCTATGCTCTGAGTTCAAAAATGAAATCCATTTTATAAAAATAATTTTATAAATATTTTTAATTTAATTTGTAATTAAAAAACACTATTCATCCGAAAAAACTAATACTTGAATAATAATTTATGAAACTGTTTTTTAACCATTTTATTGAATCACATTACTTAATCAAGGTGACTAGATTATATTAATACTTTCTTTAAGTGAGATTACTAATAAATTTGGTCACATTACTAATCCTAAGCATAAAATCACTATTCATAATTTACTATTCATCAAAAATTAATTTGATCTTATTAGACTCTAAATTTCGTAATGAACATAATTGTAGAAGACCATTTTTTGAAAATCATTACACATTTTTAATTATTTAAGGTTTACATAAACATTTTATAAAATATCTTTTCTCTAAAATTCACCAAAAATATGCATACTATATTTATCCGGACATTTAAAAATTCATAAACATCATTATAAGAAGAAATCCCATTTTTTATTTAAAACAAAGGATTACACAAGGCAGTTACGGTCTCCTTACATAGGCCCTTATCACACCAGCATAGGACCTAAGTGTAAGGTGTGCTAAGGTGAGAGAATCTGAGGGAGGCTCGACCAACATCGCACGAGTAGTAATTTCTATCAGTTTGAACTTCTCATGAAGTCGATTCAATTCTAGCTTCACACGATGAAGTTCGGCTTGGGTTTGGTTCAGATCAAATCCCAGTGGTGCTACCTCCTTCCCAAGTTCTGTTAGATGGGCTTCGATCGGTCCAAGACTACTGGGTGAGGTCATCGAATCTTCTTTCTATATTAATTAACCAGGATTACTTGTATTTAGAGACAATAATCAAAACGTTTAGTTTCCAGCGGTCATATTGACCAATGGTCATATAACAGTCAAAACCCAACGGTCTCACTTTAATTATACTCATGTTATCAAATGAAATAGTTTTGTTGAGTATAAAAAAATAAAATAAAATAACACAAAAAAATCCGGAAACAAGATTTATTCAAAATTTCGGGTCGTTACAGATATGGACCAGCAGGATCTAGAGGCTTCTGTGCCTCACCATCATCACCGACCCCATGGTCCACGTAGGGAGCCACTAATAACCACTCCAACACCCAAAAATTTTAGGATCCTCTACCCTGAACGCTCTTATGAATCATTCCCCTACGCTGATGAGGTAAGGGACATCAGAGTCATCCTAGCAATGACCACCACCCGGGATCTGCCGAGGAGGGATCCCTCTAGGCCGCATTAATGCCACCATCTGGTCCCACATGATGAGGAACATGTGGTCTCTACCCCTGCACCATTGGCCTCAGCTCTGCTAACCAAACACCAACGTTGGGAACAAGCTCTAGAAGACACCCATCGGGGGGCGTCATCTTCTATAGCTTCAGTGGCCCATGCCTCCATCGATGCATACCATCAGCTCCGTATTATTACATATCATGGGAAATCCTATGTCTGATCGGGATTGAGACCCCATACACCCCATGGGCAGGTTGGGATGACTCTTCCGGTTGCCGGCATGAGCAGAAGCTACCATAGAATAATCCATGATAATGAGATCCATTATGGAGGTCCTCCTCATACCATCATTAGCCAGAGTGAAGTTCCTCTCTACTCCCATACTCAGCATGAAGGTCCTCCCCATTCCACTAGCATTAGTCCAAGTAGAGGCCCTCCCTATATTTTTGACACCCAACACAGAGGTCCTACCCATTCCCCTAATCCAAGGTATGGAGGTTTTCCCGTATTTTAGGTTATCAACATGAAGGTCCTCCTTGCATCATCACCAGCTCAAGAGGATGCCCTACCCTGCTAATCATTTTTTTTCATTTTCATATGGCCGGTTTAAGGGTTTGCCGGTACCCAAACACCATTTCACCACATCCAGAAACTTCACCACATACAAAACAGAACCGCAATTCAAATTTCGAAACCAAATTCAAAATCCCGCCAGCCGCCTCGATCCGCGACCCAAGCTTCAACCTACATGACAGGCCTCGAGCTGCGCACCTGCCATAACAGTTCCTGTCTGATCAGTCCGCACGCCATGCGAAGTCCACGCGATAGCCCGAGTCACGCGCCACCCTTCACCGGCGACGGAATCGTCATCATCATATCGAGCCGCGAGACCGCCTCGAGCCGCGTGCCTACACCAGGTCTGAAACCACAACAGGATCGCCGACGAGCTTCTCCGGCCTCCGTCGACACCGCAACGGCATCTAAACCAGAACGCCGGTGAGCTTCACCGACGCCCAACCTCACGCACTTACCCGCGCCGGCGACGAGAAACAACCCATCACCGCCGGTCGATCCCTTCACCGATTTCCACAAGGCAGAAACTCTCGTCACTAATATCAACGAAGAAACCCTCGACACAGAACAGCAGACCCAACCACAAAACGCAAAACAGAAAACTGAAAGAAAAAAAGAACAACATCAGAACCCGTCGCCACCTTCAGCCCTGCTGGAGAAGACCTTGAAAACCCCCAAATCACACGCATCCACCCTAGATCTAAGCTGTAACCCCAAAACTAGGGCCGGCTCCACAGCGTGAGGACCACGAACCCACAAACCCGCTCGTGGCGTATGCCGGAACTTCTAGCAACCTCGTCGCAACCCGGTCTTAGGTTCATGGGTCCAGATCCGAATGCATCGCGAAAACACGGGGCCTAGAGGAGGAGCGAGCCTGACCTAGAAGAGGTCCTCCCCATGTTTCGGTTAGCTCTAGCAGAGGTCCTCCCCACTCCAGCACTCCCTACCATGAAGGTACTCCCCACACGTCTGGCAGCATACAAGGAGATCCTCCCCATGTTCCATTAGACATATGCCTGAGTGCTACTCACACCCCATCATACCAAGACGGAGGTCATCCCTACTCTAGTACCAACCCGTGTGGATGTCCTCCCCATGTCACAAAGTTACATTTCCTAGAAGAACAGTCTCGGGGTAGGAGGGTGAACCGTCGCCGCCGAAGGAAGAATCCTACGTAGCGCCATATCATGGTAAATCCTGTACACTTTTCAGATTCAGAAGCAGAATGTGAATCAATGATGGATCCCTCACCTCGATCCTCTTTGTTAGGGTATGGGGTAGGAACTCAGTGTGTCAGCTTCATCCTCCTAGAAAGTGAGATTCACCAGATCCCCAAATCCCTTTAGCGGTATATATAGGAGGAGGAAGATTTGGCCCCCTTTTAGGGTCTTACCATGAAATCTTCTCTACCATCACTAGATTCACTCTCTACCTCAACATGAGATCACATGGAGTTGTTCTGGGGTTTGGTAGATGATGAGCACTAGTCTGATCCACCATCAACAACTGCCATCCTTGTACATGAACCAATGTTCGACACTACATCCTCTAGGGACATGATGATGTAGTCAGTTCTATCCCCGAGAGAAGACCCAGTGAGCAATGGCCTATCAGCTCGTGCACCATTTTCTCCCCTGACCAGTCCTCTACTGAAGAAATCTATATCAGTGTCATTTTCAGTTCCTCAACCACCTATAGTTGAAGAATGGGGAAACCAAGCACCGAATCCTGATTCTGAACAAAGAATCTTGTGGGACATTATTATGGTGGATCACTTCTCTGAGATATTCTGGCTGATTGAAACTCCAAACTTTGGCATCCCAGATCCCCTTAACTAGGAGGAATTCATGTGTATCTACCGAACCCTGAAAAAAATGCCTATGTATCTCCATAATCCTCGGTTGGATTATCCAAAGATCTGAGAGCATTATGACGATATTGTCCAGTAGTGTTGCATGGTTGAGTTATCCACACTTCCTGTGGCTTAGTATCCTGCATTGCCCATTTATCATCAGACCCTTCAAAAATGATAGATAAAAATCTTCACTATGCCACACTGAGTTATTAAGGAGGCATATCCACAAATCCAGATTCGTGGCTGGGGGAAGTATGCTGCTCTTTATTTTATCCCGATCCTACACTAGCCTGATTTTCTAGGTGAAATTGAGGATATGCCTCTAGTTGTATTCATGGTAAACATGGATTCTATCACAGATAATGATACTGAGATAGGAATCATTGAAGAGAACCTTCCCTGGGGACGAAACAACTTTTATTGGATTCCCCAGGCATTTTCAGTCTCCAGCGAAGAAACTTGCTCGACCTTGCTAAGCCTTCCAAATCATTTCCTCTCGGTCAGGACACCAGAAAGGGAAAAGAACACTCTAGGACCATTAATACCTCTAACCCATCCGAATCAATGTAGAAGATGGAGGATGATCCTGAAAAGGCCACGCTACTCCAATAGCTCGCTAAACAAAAAAGGACCATAGATGAGCTCCTTGACGAATGCATCGTATAATGATGTCTAGATCATGGTGATCCCTGATATGATCCCAACCATCCTCCACTAGGGTAGTAGGGGCAGGCATAAACCCCCCTCGATGAGTTTCCTCTTAGTGATCTTGACAACCCTAACCATCTAGATAGAGTAGAGGTTGGAGTTTATGGAAAACGACCATGATATGCATCACTGAATCTAACTAAACAACATGATAACCATCCTTAGGACGCTCTTTAGCTTATTTCTCCAGCTGTTCTGTAAAAAAATCCTCTATCATCTCCTTGAGCTGTTCCACTAGCCACTCCATCAGCCGCTGAGCTAGCCTATCACACTGAAGAGCCTACTAACACATTGGTGGTCAGGAATCCTCACTAAGACAGAAACCCACACCAGGATGATTTGATGGCCCATATTATCACCCAATTGAAGGCCCTTGAGACTTCACAGGTGGAAATATCACCTGATGGAAATCCATATCTAGGATATGTGGATGATATGAAAACACCCTCGAGCTTTAGGAATCCAACCTTCTCCCCTTTCAATGGAACATGTGACCACCTACAACATCTTTCCCACTTTATTTCAAGGTGTAGAACCATGATAGGAACTCCAGCATAGTAGGAATACACTAAGATCCGGTGCTTTATACAAACATTGGAAGGGCCCACGTTCATCTGGTACAACCAGCTACCCATCAGGTCCATAACTGGTTGGGGGGATCTTCGTAGACAATTTATTTATCAGTTCAGCTCCACCACTTTCATGATTAGCATTTTTGACATCTTTAAGTGAAAAAATAGATATATGAGCATGCTAAATTTTTTTTCTCTAGGTGGAAGGGCTGCACGTATTTTCTCTATATACCACTAACTCAAGAGAAACTAATAAAAATGTGTGTAGGGAATGTTAAGGCTGAACTGGTTCCCTCTCTTATCACCCAGAACTTCCTGGGTGGATTCTAGGATTTCTATAACAAGGCTCAATGCCTAGAGGAATCCTTGTAGCAAGATAAGCAGGCATGTCTGTTGACTCCCACAACTCTTACAAGAAGATCCACCAAGGATGAGACTACTTTCATTACACAGGTGGAGGCCCCCAAGCCTCTAGAGTTATTACCGGTAGAGCCACCTCCCCAGCCTCTCTGAGGGCCACAACCTCTGGCCCAGCCTCAGGATCAGCATCTCCCACCTTATAATCAGTAGAAACCACCAATTAATGCATCACCATTGCACAAGGGAGATAATCATATTCTACCTCCTCATCAGGCTCTATCACCCCATTAGGTCCAGGTTCCCAGGGCCCCTTTCTCAGACAGGAGAAACCATACCTACTCATTTGATGAGGCATAGATCCCCAACTATTTCTGGAGTTCCCTGGATCATTTAATCATGAGGTTTACACACTATAGAAGACCCTAGGAGGATGATCTCATTGATCTCCCCAACTATTTCCCCTTTCATTGGTTCCTTGGACATACCCTCAAGCAATGCTATGTGTTCAAGGATTGGCTCTAGGAACAAAAATGACAATAATATAGTTAGATTGGGTCTGGCCCTGGATCAGGTGTCATGTGTTTCCAAAAATTTAGACAGTGACAACGAGGATGAATGGCAGTAGGTCTCCAGTCGTGGGTCTCAGAAGTATGACGACTGGATGGCTCGTAAGGCAGTTTATCATGCTTACGGTATCATTTATGCATGTATAAACCTACATGAGCCCTCCAAGGTCACCATGCCTCCACTCATTGATACTTCTACCTCCACGTCTCATCCTTCTACCTCTCAGAAGGGTAGGTGCCAAAAACGCAATAGAAAGAAAACCCCCCTGTCGGTGATGAAGCTGTCCCACACTCTCGGTGACTTCATGCCCCTAAAGATGGGGATTTACCCTAGAATCCGACCAATATTGGAGGATCCCACAAGTGATGACCAAGAGTATTACTCAGTGAATAACATTGAGCTGGTGGGCCCTTACATGGTTTCTAGTGATGAGGAGCTCTAGATAGATCCTCCTAATGTCCCCGAACAATGCCATCATCAGTGAAACCATGGATACGAGAATCATCAGAATACATCGGCCAGTGCCTCTAGCTAAGCCATTCATGCCACTGATACTAGAAAGTAGGCTCAACACAAAGCTCATTATACACATTCCTCTCATCCTATCTCTTCAGATTCACCCCCACTTCCGTTTGTGCTACTCGATCAGGCAGAGCCACTACGACCATGCTATAATTAGTCACATTCATCTGTGACTAGACCTTATTCATATGGCTATTAGCTAGTATTCATTTTTCATGGTTTATCTAGGAAAAAATGGGATATCACCTGCACCGGCCAAAATCCGCCGATTCGGCCAACAACACTCATCATACCACCTACCACATAGCAACCCCCTGTTGGAAAAAATGTGCACCTAAAACAGAATTATGATTTTCTCAAGCACCTCACCAGCATTTCTACAGATCTCTCGAACCTCAAGGCACTTTTTCTATTATAAGATATGAATGAATCCCTTGCATAGGTTTTGAGAAGCCACCTCCAGTTCAAAACTGAGGTAGTGGCTGCAAATTCCTTCCATGCTGAGGAATCTGAGCATGCATAATTTCAGGACATCATGTCATTCTTAGAGGAAGATAAAGGTTCCCCCATACAGGGCCAGATTCATCCATTGTAAATCACTATTCAGTTCAATGTAATGGAAGTCCGTTGCTTTATTATTGACATAGGTTCTAAGATCAATATCATCCTAACCTGTACACTCCATAATCTAGGGTTGTATAAATAATATATAGATCCCTCTAACATGAAATTTCAAGGTTATGAAAAGACATAGAAATTTCCATGGGTAAATATCCACCCAAAGACCCAGTTTTTTGGTCTGATTTCCAGTACTGAGTTCATGGTTGTCTCGCAATACACCACCTAAAACGTGTTGATGGGTAGGCCCTAGCTCCATCTGTATGCAACAGTTCCATCCTCATATCACTAGTGCCTCAAGTACTCCCTCAATGTTCAAGTGGGCATGCTATAAGGTGAAACATCCACCTTTTCCTCTTGTGAATCCTACTATCTAGATGCTGACTATTATAGGAGCAAGGAAAAATAGGTTCAGGCCAACGAGGTTGAGAACACTTCCATTTTCACCGACCTAGGGATAGACTTGGAAGATTCCTTCATCCTCTCGATTCAATGGTTGGAGGCCATAACCCTGAATTTGGGAAACTAGTTTGTTGTATCAGGAAGGAGTGAAAAGCATGTTACCAGGTAAAAAGAGCACCAAAAGATCACCTCATACCCCTACATGAATCAGGATCAAATTATACCAGAGACCCTTACCCCTGTAAGGTATCAGGATATTCACCCCATGACAATAGCAATACACCATACTTTCTTGTTCCACCGAGCCGAGTTGAACCGACTCAAGATGATGTGCCATCATTTATTTGATATTATCAAGTGTAGAACCTTAGTTGAAGGCTTGAGGGAATTGGGTTTAAAGTGTTTATCTCCATGGTTTCAATATAGAAGGAGTCTCCCGATGAATATTCCACCACTGCACTAGCCGACACCAACATTTTGGCAGGATCAAACAACTCAGAAGAATTTCCCCTTCTGATGATCCTCTCAACTTGGATGATGAAGATGATTTGTAGTATTCTCCTCCTGCATTCGAGGAAGGTGTCTCCACCACCATAAATGATTTGGTTTAGGTGAACCTTGGTACCGAGGCAGACCCGAGGCCAACACTGATAAGAGCTACTATGCCTGTGGAAGAGAAGTGATAATATACGGATTTCATGAAGCAGCATTGCGATGTATTTTCTTGGAGTTATGATAGGATTCCGGGACTAGATCATCAGGTCACCGTCCACTATCTTGGTATCCCGATAAGTCATTGAGGGTTCAAAAATCCTCCCAAGAATATGCACCCCTCTCATAGTGCCATGGTCGATGCCATAGTTGATAAGCTCATCAAATCCAACTTCATCAAGTAACTCCATTACCCTAGATAGTTATCCAATATCATTCCATTAAAGAAGAAGAATAGATATATCAAAGTCTACATCGACTTCTAGGACCACAACTGTCACTATAAAAAGAATTATTTTCCCCTTCTTATGACAAAGCTGTTGATCGACGCCACTATTGGGTTCCAAGACCTCTCCTTCATGGATAGATATTTCGAGTATAACCAAATCTGGATGGATCCTGAGGATGAGGAATTCGCTTCCTTCAGGGAACCACAAGGTACTTTCTATTACCAGGTAATTCCCTTCAGTCTAAAGAATGCAAGAGCCAGCTATCAGTGTTCCATGCACCACATATTCAAATCGATCCTCAAGATATTGGTGGAATGATACGTGGATGATTTGGTGGTCGAATCCTGCTAGCATCAGGACCACCTTAGAGATCTTAATAAAGTTTTCAGCTTCCTCCACTCCTTCAATATAAAGATAAACCCCTTTAAGTGAACCTTTAGGGTTACCTATGGAAAGTTCATCAGTTTTTTCATCAGATATAGAGGCATTGAGATCAATCTAGAGAAGATCAAGGCCATTGGTCAGGTGCCTCCTCTAAGCAATCTTCGAGAGATTTGAGGCTTCCAAGGACACTTATCCTACATATGATGATTCATCGCGAACCTAGCTGGAATCCATTTTCCCGAATCATTAAGAAAGATTCCATATACCAGTTGGATGAATAATGGTAGAAAATTTTTGAGGAGATCAAGCAGTACCTATTTTAGCCTCCGGTTCTAATGCCACCTATCTTCGGAAAGACACTGTTCCTATATGTGACCACCCTGGAATGATCCCTTTGCTCCCTTCTCACCTAGAAGAACAACTAGGGGACATATAGTAGTTTATACTATCTTATCTGTATGATACTCGACATCGAAACTAGATACTCTTCTATTATGAAGAGCTTCCTTGTGCTAGTTTTTTTAGTATAGAAGTTACGACATTACTTGTAGAACCATGAGATAAAAATAGTGTCCCATGTGGATCTGCTAAAATATATTTTGAACTTCCCTATGTTGATAGTCCGTATATCTCAGTGGGTAGTGATCCTTCAGCAGTTCGATATTAGGTTCGTTCTACAAAAATATGTCAAGGGTCAAGCACTGGAAGATTTTTTGGCTGCCCATCTAGCCACCACAAATTAGTCTCTAGATCTTGAATTCCTAGATGAGGCCATCCTATTAGTGGTTCAAGCCATTCCATGTTGGTAGATTCACTTTGAATACTATTGAGGTAGCCCCACCGGTATAAGGCTCAACGATCCCAAAATCAATAGAGTAGGCTTGGGTATCATCTTCATCACACCCACATAGACCGTCTTTTCCTATTCATTTTTATTATCATAAGGTTGCACAAAAAACGAGGTGGAGTATCAGGCTCTTATCACTGGTCTCAAGTTGAACCTCAAGATTGATGTTCCCCACCTACATGTGACAGGTGACTTAGAGATAGTCATCAAACAAATCAACGGTGACTACTTCGTCATGAAGCCGGAGCTCATGCCCTTGTTAGAGCGTTCTTTCCAGCTGATAGCCTGGTTCCCTTCTTGGCCTAAGGTCATTCATGTTACTAAATCATAGAATGGTCAAGCCGATGCCCTGGACAGCCTTGCCGTGTCTCTCACAGAGCCTGACCAGGACGATTTGATCATCCATGTGGTGCATTGAAGGGTTATCGCTCCTGTTATTTCGGACAATGATGATAGCTAGTGGGTAATCCATCTTACCACTGGTTCTTCCACATCAGGACCTCCAATCCCCCCCGTTGCAGCAAAAGAGACCCCTTATTGGACAACTCCCTTTGTTGAGTACCTCCAACATAGAATTCTCCCGAAAGATAGAGTCGAATGTGAATGAATCTATCGGCATGCAATGCAGTTCACCCTCCAGAGTGGTCCCAACCTTGAAAAGAGCCTCTAAAAATGTGGGTTTGATGGAGTTATCCTCTGTTTCATTCAAGGAGATTAGATCTCCCAGATTATGTAGGAATTCCATGTTGGTTCCTATGGATCTCATCAGGTAGGGTTGAAACTCTCCCACAAGATCCGAAGGTTAGGATAATTCTGGCCCACCATGGTCCATGGTTGTATTGAGTTCACTAAGAGGTGTCACACATGTTAGATCCATGACAATTTTTTTGCATCGATCACTAGAGAATCTCTATACTACTAAGTAATCTTGTCTATTCATGGTTTGGGGACTCGATGTTGTGGGACCATATCCACCAACAACATCTCACTTGTGCTGGTTCATTCTGAACACCACTAATTTCCTCTCCAAGTGGGAAGAAGTGATTCCTCTCAAGGAAGTAAAGACCCATTCTATCATTGATTTCATGAGATCCAACAACATCCATAAATTTGGAGTTCCTCATGCCATCCTCACCAATAACGACACCAACTTTTGAGCAGCTGAGTTGAAGAAGTTGTATGCAAAGTACAACATTCAGTCCAAACATACTTCTCGCTATCACATGTAGGAAAATGGTCAGATAAAGGCATTAAACAAGAACGTATCTAACATCTTGAAAAAGATGGTTGGTCATAACAGAAAGAGTTGGCTGTAAAATCTCCCCAATTCTCTCTGTGATTATCAGATGATAACTCGTAATTCCACCCAAGTGACCCCATATTCCCTAGTATATGGAACAGAGGTGGTCATTCCCATCGAGATTCAGTTTTCATCACTCTGTACAAATATTTATGATCAGAATATTTCAGAAAATATTTACAAAGTCCATTTGAATGAACTAGAATCCCTCGATGAGAATAGGCTCCGATCCTTGTACAAATTGGAGAGGCACCAGAACAAGATATCCATAGATTTCGACTAGAAAGTTCATCTATGCTTATTCATTCAAGGTGAAATGGTATTGGCTCTGAGGATGCTGATGATACCTAAAGGGAATCCACCGAATTTGGAACCCAAATGGGAAGGACCCTATATCATCCACAAGGTTTACCCCAATGGTGCATACTCTTTGTTCACTATGGATGGTGAGCAGATTACTCCTCCCACCAATTCCAAATTCCTCAAGCAGTACTTCACATTATTAATTTATCTCATCCATGTTACAGGATGTAAAACTTCCCAACATCATCATCCTACATGATTTTAAACTAATAGAGATGTCCTGCATGACATTGAAATGCATGAAGCTTCCTTTCGTCCTTACCGCACGACGTTAAACTGCACGACCTTTATCATTCCACATAATAATAAACTACAACTCTATCTTTTAGACTAAGCGCTATGACCTTAAACTAAGATCTCTTTCATCCCACATGAGGTTAAACTTCTTCTCTTGTCTGGGCTGCAGGACATAAAACTTCCCAGCATCATCATTTTATATGACGTTAAACTACATAGCGCTCAAGAACTATGTGTGGATTGATTCCCATACTTATAGGATATGTATGGATGCCCATAAATTTTGTATTCAGGCCCAGACTAGGTTTGACACCCTTTTCTTTCTGAGGGTATACAGTATGATGATGGTACTTTTTTTTCCTTATTCACATTGGGTTCGTTACCTCTCCATACTACATATACCCATTAGAAAGGCCCCATATTATGGTCCAAGATCTATGACCTTAAACTAAGATCTATTTCATCCCACATGATATTAAAATACCTCATTGTATATGACGTTAAACTACTTCCCCTGTCTAGGCTACAGGACATTAAACTTCCTAACATCATCACCCCATACGATGTTAAACTGTATCGGTCACCCCGCATGATGTTAAAATAAAAAACCCATTTTTCTTTTTTTATTTCCTATATGAAATTAAAATTAAATCCCCTTTTTACCCCATCCCACATGATGTGAAAATTTTCATATGTCCTTACCGCATGACATTAAACTACACAACATTCAAGAACTATGTATGGATTGATTCCTACCCCCAGAGGATATGTAGGAATGCCCATACATTTTTTCTTCATGTCCAACCCCAAGTTCTCCTATTTTTAGTCTTACAACCTAGGGTTCCTTCTAGGATCACATAGTGTGGTGTGGACCTCTTCGATTCTCAATCACATCTGGTTTAGAACAGTCACACCACGTGTCTCCCTTAGGAATACCTATCCTTCCTACATCCTTACTGTATGAAGTTAAACTTCAAGAAATTAAAGAACTACGTAGGGATTGATTCCCATCCTTATAGGATACATAGGACTTCCTAGACATTTGGTCTTCGAGTCCAACCCCAGGTTCTTCTATTCTTTCTCCTTTCCCCTTGGCCTAAGTTCTCTTCTGGGATTGTAAATGGTGTGGTGTGGAATTATTCTATCCCCATTCACATGAGGTTGTTTTTTTTCATGCCATACATGTTCCACTTTTGGATACCTCTCTCCCCTTCATCCTTACCACATGAAGTTAAGTTGAAAAACATTTGAGAACTACATATGGCTTGATTCCCGTCCTTATGGAATATGTAGGAACGCCCAGATATTTTGTCTTCGGGTTGATCCCTAGTTTCATTATCCCATTTCACCTCTTTCCTCCACTCATCATCTCGAGTCATCTACCCTTTATTGGATCCCTTGATCTCTGTTATGCCTCATCAACATGCTCAGATGCATTGTGGTGTAGGGCCTAGAGTGTTGGATTGTTCATGGACATGCTTTAATTATATTTATATGCTTCATGTGTCCATTTATTTAGGTCTTCATCATCTTTCACATCTGAAGGGACCCCTTAATGGTATGGATGCTCAGATTTCTGGATCACCTATCATCCTGAGCCAATGTCTCAAAGGATTCCAAAAGACATTTTGAGATAGGTTTCAAATTTTAAATACGGTCAACGGCTGACCCTTAGGTGTTTGTTCCCATCCCAGGCCATATGATATGGATATTATGTCTCGAACATAGTCAGCAGTTATCATCCATCGTTATTCCAACCTCATTATGTCCCAAATATTGTATTCCATGATTCACATCCCTCTACACATCCTCATGTCCATACGGAACATATACACCCTCAGTGTTATCCCTCAGTGCACCTTCACACATTGAGTGGATGGATAAGTGTTGTGGGGTCATCCTTGACTCTACACCTCTATTATGCTACTATACGCTTCCGTGTGTCATAAGAACTTCATCGCCCCTTGTTTCCCACATCGACCATGGATCACGTGGGCTTAGGCGTCTTGGTGAGGTTCGAACCCACATAGAGGAATTATGTAACCCAACAGTCCAAAATCCATGACCTTAAACTAATATTTTTAGTGTCTAAGTTTTCATGATATAAAAATGCGTAACAATCACAATTTTATCTCTTGAGATAATATCGACCATTTTGGTATTAGCCATCTTCCATGAAATCTCCAAGAACTACGTATGGATTGATTCCCATTCCCTATGGGATACGTAGGAGAACCCAAACTTTCTGTATGTGGTCTAGACACATCCATTTTCATATTTTTTCCCTCTCAGGCTTAGTTATATCCGGGGATTGAACATGGTGTATTCATTACCTTTTTGGTCCTCCTTCATGTCAGGTTTACAATAGCCGCACCATGTGCCTCCACTTGAGATCCCTCCTCGTCGTCTCTATCCTTACCGCATGACGTTAAAATGCATGGGTATATCCATGATTAATGCATCCCTTTATTTGGATTTCCATTTTTTTTCACATCCTAAAGGACCCCCAAATGGTATGGATGCTCAACCTCATAGATCCCATAACGTCCTGGCCCAATGTCTCATAGAATTACAAATGACATTTTGATACAGGTTTCATGTTTCAAATACGGTCAGCAGTTGAACCTCACTTGTATGTTCCCATCCCAGGTTACATGATATGGATGTTGTGTTTCAAACATGGTCAATAGTTACCCTTCATCATTATGACACCCCCATTGCGTCCCAAATATCGGACGTTGTGATTCACATTTTCTTTCCCTTCTATTTAATAGGTTTCCAACACCCTTGGTGTTTTCCCTCCATGCAACCATGCAAGTCGAGTATGAATGTTGGATTGGTTGGGATTTTCCCACCCGAAATTTCTTTTTCATGGTTGTACATCCTCATGTGATGGGGAAATCCTGACATCATCCTGACATCACTCCTTGTTTCCTACATCGACTATGGATCACATAGGATTAGGAGTTTTTTCAGGTTAATACCCACATATAGGACTATAAAACCCCATGGTCCAATTTCTATGACCTTAAACTAAGATCTCTTTCATCCAGGACATATGATGTTAAACTATGTTGCCTCATCCCACATGACATTAAACCATTTCTTCCTTACCGTATGATGTTAAAGTGCATGTACCGGTCTTGTCATATGATCTTAAACTACGACATCATCATCTTGGACACATGATAAAAAAAATCACATCATTGTGGTGTTCTCTCTTGAGATGTAATCACCTTGGAACTGGTTATACACCATTCTAGTTTTCAAGATCAAAAAACAACTTGATTCCCGCAACAACACCCAAAATTTTCATTCTAGGCTGGTCACTCCAAAAAAACCCACCAACAGCAAAAGAAAAAAACAAGATATATCAAATTCTTCTTTTCTCTTGTACATGGGTCAAAACTTCATTGAGGGATTACTTCAAGAACTATGCATGGATTGATTCCCATATTTATGGGATACGTAGTGACACCTGGATTGTCGATCTTGGGTCTAAACACCACATTGTTTCCCATTTTCACATTAAAAACCCTCTGCCCTTACCGCATGATGTTAAAATTCATGGAAGTAATGAACTATGTATGTATTTATTCCTTCCCTTATAGGATACATAGAGACATTCAGACATCTTATCCCCGGGTCTAGCCGTAGAATTGAAAACTCTCTGTTTCAGCCTTTTTGGACTCATCTCACCTTTTGAGAATGCGTCGTATGGTGTGGACTTCCATTGTCCTCATTCAAACCAGGTTATGTAACACACCACACATTTATCCTTTGGGGTTCCCATGTCCTATCCAAATGAAAATAAACTACCTCAAAACCCTCTTCCTATATGTCGGTAAACTACATGATCTCCAAGAACTATGTATGGATTGATTCCCATCTTTATGGGACATGTAGCAATGCCCAGACATATTGTTTTTGGGCCCAACCCCAGGTTTATTAACATTTTTGTCCCCTTGGGGCCCCGAATATGGTCCAAAACCTATGAATTTAACTAGAATCCCCCAGTCCATGTAACATGACTTTAAACTATTGGCCAAGGTCCAGACAATATGACCCTAAACTATGTGCAACGTCCTGGTCATATGGCATTAAACTATTCCATGCATCATCCTCACCGCACGACATTAAAATACATATATTTCATCTTCATTAGAATGAATTAAAACTGAAAATTATTCTTGTTCCTCACTAGAGAGGTCATGTCTGGAAGTAGGTTTGATCTTGATTCAGACCGATATGCCTACCCAATTTTTTTTCGTCACAGTGGTGTAATTTCAAGGGTGTTGGAATCCTTTTGAGCATTCTGTCACTCCATATACATGCTTTGAATACCCTTTATATGGATCCTCATCCTATTTCACATCTAAAGGGACCCAAAGTGGTATGGATTCTTAGCCTCATGGATCGCCTACCATTTTGAGCCAATGTTACAGAAGACATCATATAACATTTCAAGTTAGTTCCCATGTTTTGAATTCAGTCAATAGTTGACCCTCATTTATTTTTCCCATTACTGGATAACATGATGTGGATTCTATGTTTTGAATATGGTCAACAATTATCCTCCATCATCATACCACCATCAATGTGTTCCGGGTTTTGGTTTTCATGATTCACTCTTCTTGTTCCCCTTTGTTTGGATTGATTCCAATGCCCTTGGTGTTATCCCACTCATGCACCAGAGAACATTGGTAAAGGTAGGCTAGATAATCTGATAAACCTATTCTATAATAACAACCCCCATATCTCATCCTGAATACTCTAGGTGGTCAGTCAATAAACAGCAGAACCCGAGTGTTCGATGATTGGTTGGCACTCCTATAGCCAAAGTGGGTAGTTATGTGACTGTCCATTATTTCTCAAAAAGGGAGTGACCCATGTGAGATTAGGAACTGATCATTAGTTACTTCAATGATATGATTGAGATGTGGTAATCAAATATTGAAATAAAAAAAGGAAAAATTATCCATTCACATAGTTTAAATAAGCAGGTAGGTAGGGAAATTATGTTTCAGTTTGGTCAAAACATGGACATTACAGATCTTCTCCCTCAATGGAATGCCTCTATTCCACCACTCTATGGCATGTAACGTCTAGGGTTTCCTACCACTTATCTAGATCCTCTTCCTCATTGAAATTCGTATGATGAAGTGTATCATCCCTGATTTGCATTCATTCCCGTTTAGCTTGGGAGTTCTTACACTTGATGATTCGCCTGTTCTATCTACTCCTGGGATTCTGCTAGTTGGGGCTTCGGTCATTCAACAAGCCCCATATGCTTAAAAATGAATTTGAAACACTCAATAATATTCTCATCGAGATGTTGGAATTCCTACTCGACCTCTTGGAGCTTCTCGATATTCTCAAACTTCTTTTGGCACCAAGAAGAATCTAATTTATGGCTGATCTCCCACATCTTCTCAGTGAGATAGTCTCGGATCAACATGTTCAAATTCCACAAATTTGTACCTGTATAAAATAGATCACATAGAAAAAGGAAAATAAATACCATACAACTTATCCACTTAGATTCTGAAACCTTATTGAGGAATCACTTGATTAGTTTCTATGCTCAGCATTGGGACTTCTGACAGCTCTCAACTGCAACAGAGTTACATTCATCCAGCTCCAAGGGATCAGTAGGTTCATATTTGGGAAATGCATCTAGAATATTAGAAGCAAGATCTTCTTCAGGCATCACATCAGAGGAGTTAGGATCCAAGTTGTCAGGTTGGTCCTCGTCGCTTGATTCTACCTTGATGATGTCAACCTGGGTGACTCTAGGTTATGCCCTGCCAGTGGTGCCACTCACCATCAAAATTGATCACCTATGGGGAACCATATTGTGGCTAGCTTGGGTACTTTGTTCCATATAGACTGACTTCTTTCTCAGTAAAGGGGACCCAAGACCTCCAACCATATGTACTAGTAGTATTCCTTCCATTATGAAGACTAATCAGATAAAGGTCGCATCATCCAATTTGACAAAGCAGACAATAGATATGGATCCAAGAGCAGGGAACATACAGCGGTAAACCATGTAGTATCACCTCTGGATTTTCATTTTTGGGTTACTAGGGATCCCCCCCGTATATCACTATGGGATCTGAAGATTCCAAGGAGGTCACCCTTGCCTCCCTAGCACCGTTGGACCCTATAACTACTATTTCTCTAGATGCGAGTCTCATTGCTTGGTCCTCCACACCCGTCACCATGTCTTTATCCCTATCAATAGGGGCACTCTACACAAGATCCACCTGCACAAGTATATATCGTTTAAAAAACCAAGATAAAGTGATAAGGATATTGGTGAAATGGGACGAGTTAGAGCTTACTTTAAGGGTTATAGAAAATCCACTCAAAGAAGTTCCCCCTAAGGCCACTACTTCACCTTCTTTAGGCGAGTCTCCCCTGGAAGATAATCCCTCTTCACCCTTCCTAAGATCCTACTTTTCATCCTCATCCCCCATGAACTATTTGAGTCATATAAGTGGGAAGTGATCTACTAGATGAGTTGCCAACAACATTGGGGGGGGGGGAGTTAGGTTCAAAAACACCCTCACTCGATTTTTCAGTGGCCGCACAGGGGCTCAGGAGTACACCAGTTCCCCCAATTCTATCATGAACTTTATCCCCACAGCTGGGGCCATGTTGAAGCTAGATGTTGAGAAGAGAATTTCCCCCAACTCCTTCCCATGCTTATTCAGGTTCACCCAAATGTCATCAATGTTGAGGACATGTTTTCAAAAATACTAGTATTTCTAGGCTTCTAGATATATAGAATCAGTAGGAATCACTACCTAATGCACCTACTTCTTTGGAGCTTGAGGATGCCTCTTTTAGAACCCCCTTGATGATTCCCCTTCCTCTCAGGTCCTCCAAGTTGGATCCATCAGGTCTGGCACAACCACCTTCCTTTCTTCACCTCCAGTCGGTGTTGGTTCATGGACTATTTCCCTTACTTTCATAGCCTCATCACCATGAACTATGATGGAACTGCCCTCACGATGTCCCCTCACTACCGACCGACCCTGACTTCAAGGCATGGGGACTACTGCTTTACTGGCCCAGATTATTGGCTACCTTAGCATCTCACTGGGATAAGCGACTGCCCAGCTCAGTGCATACTCGTGAATCAGCCCGAATACAGTGGTAGATGGTGGAATCTCATTCTACATCTTCCCATCCTCCCACATGAACATCATCAAAAGTTGTATCATCAAGCATGGGTGGTCCTCATGATTCACCCCAATAAACCTTCGGGGTCAGCCTATGCATGCATATGAATTGTCTTTCAAATCAGTGTGGAGTGTATAGCTCGCATATGGGTTCACAGTCCACCCATTCCACCATCACACCACCGTGGAAGGATAATAGATATTAATTCTTCTCTATAGTGTCTACTATATTGTCAGTAAATTCTCCGGTTGGTAAAGGGAATGGGTAGAACATGAATTGGTATGCCTGTCCCATCTTACTCAGTGTAACTACCATACCTAGCTTGAGTGGGTAGCTCCCTGAAATATTCAGGATTACTGTTTGAGAGTGTATCCCAGGAGGAGATATGGAATTGATGTATTCTTAGCCTCCCATGTGTGCTGGAACATAGTTTTATAGGAAATGAAATGGCCCACACACACACAATGACCTCTTTCCCTCATTGATGTGTAGAAGAAAGTGATACAACTTTGCTAGAACTGAGATGACCAGGTTGATGTGTTGCCCAGAGGCCAACATTTCCACGATGATAAACATGCTCAACTGTGCTCCCATGTGCGCATACCTCACTTGAATCATACATCCATAGATCAATGCTGAGATGAACCTCTCCAGCCTGACTATTGGATGCTGCTCATTCTTGATGTTGTAGCCCCACATTCACCACTGTATATCCTCTAGGATCCACTAGTAAGAACTATCCCTAGCTCACTGAGATCCCCTCATACAGGTAGGGGGATGTGTTGGTAGTTTCTTTGGAACTTCCTCTCCCCCAGTAGGCCTCTCCGGTGGGAAGTTCAAAAAGTAACTAAACCACTATTTGAAGTGGTCATCCTTGGTGTTCTATTTATCATCACCTATTCCTGGCACTAGTTTCAGTAATGCCTTTTCCAGTGGTGGAATATGTTCCACATCCTCCCAAGTATTCTTGATAGGGAGGAACTCGTCATACATTTCTCATAGAATCAAGATGCCTAATATCTGATGGAGATCACAGAGGCCGATGCCAACCTCCCCATGATGCAGGTGAAATGTTTTGGTATCCGGTGACCACCAGCTTAATAGCTCTGGTATGATTCCCTTTATTTGGGAGATGTGTAATTTGGAAGCCCACATTTCTTCATACATGCCTACATGCCTTATTAGGGTCTCAAACTTGTTTCATGATTCACACAACCCGTAAAACTAGGCCCAATCATCTGTGAAGTTTCCACCATAGCATAGATCCTATCTATTCATCCACCCCTTCTCTGGGTTCCCAATCCCTTCCTTGATGATTGTTTTTTACCGAGTTGGGGACGTCTCTTCCTCCAACGCCTTACTATCAATGTTGTTGAGATAATTGTAGAGGCAGTGTGCTATGAAGAGAGAATGGTCCATCCTGAAATGACCATATGCATCCCTATACCACTCATGTTTCCCTTGTGTGCTCCTGAACTAGTAGGCTGACTCATCTCTACTTTCCTCTAGAATGAATACGTCATCCTTCAAGACAAAGTTGTATAGTGGCGACCTTTTTCACAATGGGTAATCCTTCTGTGCATCCATTAGTAGCTCTATCAACAAATTATGGTAGAAATTACTCTAAACATATTCCTCTATTAGGATGTTTTTTGAAATTACTTCCCTTTGAGTGGAATCAATAAGAAATTCCTGAGCAGGCTCATGAGCAACCATCAGTCTGGGACTTAATAATTTTTCTGGATCTGCTCACAAAGCTTGGTTGTGAAGCTTGTTTGTGGAGACTGTTTGCAAAGTAGTATCCCAGGAAGTATCCTTGTTCTCAGTGTAAGTCACTAAGGATCAATGGATCATGATGCACTGGTTTTATGGAAAGCATTCGCGGAGCACCGAACTGAAGAACCCAGTTTGCGAAGTCGTGTTTGTGGGGGAGATTACTTCACAAAAAGAGAGAATCGACGTAGTAGTTTATGGAGATCTAGGTATGAAAAAAGGGAACTATTTCCCTATTTATAGACAAGTCAAGATCAGGCTTCGTAGTGACCTTCTACCATGATTTTTGGTGACCTTAGACCACTATAGCTTCGCGGCACACTACACCCTTCATGATTCACGATCCATCTTCGCGATACAGTGAGTTTTTCAGTGTCTTACCCTCAAAATCCAATCCTCTTTTCCTTCAGCTCCCATTATGAGTGGGGGGGGGGATTTTTGGCATTAAAAATCATTCTTTTAGATTTAGTAACAAAGGCATGGTTGGTGCGAGGTTAACTAAAACCCAAATGGACTCAAAATCCATAAAAAACCATCAAAGGATTATGTTTTGCGAAGCTCCTTTATGGGGATCTCCCACCTCTGCGATTGCGAGCACCTGTGATGCTGTCTTCACAAGTTCAATGTATTTTTACAGAGCCCATATCTCTATATCACCACTTTTCATCTATATAATACCTCATGATCATCGGTGTGACGACCCCCTTTGCGAGTCTGACCGAGGCCGACAGAGCCTGTCACTCCATGACATCACTTTTACTCCGTGGAAAGCCCCACAATCACTGGTTTGATGGTCCCCTTTATGAGTCCGAATGATCCTGTCACTTTGAATCATCACTTTTCCTCCACAAAAATCCCCAAAATCACCGGTGTGATGGTCCCCTTTGTGAGTCTAACAAAGTCCAACAAAGCCCCATTGCTCCTCAACATCACTTTTTTTAGTGGTGCCATGTTTTCCTCTGCGGTGAGGTCAACAAGCTTCTACAATCTATGTTGTCTATAAATAAAAGGATCACCCCCCTCTAAACCATTTTTACTCTAACCCTTCACCTTCCAAATATCCCATTTCATGAAAATATTTGCGAACTTGAAAGATTGATCACCCAAGGTACTTGACCTCTGCAAGTCGTACCTCCTTTTGTTCTTCATGGAAACTACCTATAGTAGGGATGACCTTCACAAAGACATCTACCCTTTTTGAAGGAGGGAGAAACTTTGGGTCACTCAAGGATTAGTGAAACATTAAGCCTTCATAGAGCACTCTCCAAATAAAGTTCACTTTTCTAAGGTGAATATCTGCTCCTCTTAAGTTCTTCATTCACAAAGCACCATTCCTTCGTGAAGCAACCTTCCTTTATGAACCCATTTCCTTTGCGAACCACTTTCCCACATGGCCCTCCAGGCTTGTGAGAAGTTATTTTATGGTGCCTTAAGTAGTGATTCATGTTGCATTTCCCTACCTTGTGGTTCTTTTCATAGACACACTAATAGCTATTGCTTATTCGCATAACTATGCTAATGAAGACCCCTCAATTGACCAATCCTCCACCTCACTCCCATTGGGAATTTCTTGTGCCTTACCTTACCAAATTGAGGGTTGGAACAAGTTATGTATGTCTAAGGGATGAGGAGCAAGTAATCATCATTCGATCTATAGGATGTTAAACTACTGAGCACCCACGTCCTCAACACATGACATTAAACTATGATTGCCGCATGCATGACAAGTCTGAGAGGACCAGAAGGGGGACTGGTGCTATCAACCTCCCCCATCTCTCTATCCATTTGGGATTTTTCACCATGTGCACCTAGAGAAGTCTCCACATAATCCTTGAACTACCTTCTTAGGCTTCCCTTATGGAGTAAGTCTCAATCTCCATCTCCTTGGGTCGCTATCCATGCGTAATCCCCAAACCATCTCTCGTGGCCGCACCTTTCATGCCACGATCATCAGGTCTACTATTACCTATTGTTTCTCACACCAAACATGACTCACATGGGCTTAGAGTAAGCAACGAACATGAAATACTCTATGGGCCACTAACCATGCATAATCCCTAGCATGTCTCCAGGTCGATGTCTATTGTGTGCACCCTGATTCTATGCTCCATTCCTGAACTATGGGGACTTTGATCCCTGCCTTTTAAATAGGGTACGTATGAAGCCTACCTAAGGTTCAAGACCATCACTCCCCACAATCCATTTTTCCTAACTATTTTATGCCAGTTCATTCATCCTACATGATGTTAAATTGAACCCTCCAAACAATGTGAGTTTTGATCCCTTTCAGGTATGTATGACACCTCTTTGAGGTTCGATCCCAAATAATGGTAAACCCTGGTGCTCCCTTATAGGGATTTACCTTATTGATGTGAAATCTTCCCTTTTTGGGACACATCAACCAGATCCCCCCATGAGTTTTTATGATCCATCCACATAGGCCTCTAACCATGCATAAGCCCCAACATGTCTCCGGGTCGATGTCCATTGTGTGCACCCCGATTCCATGCTCCATTCCTAAACTACATGGACTTTGATCGCCAAATTCTACATGGGGTATGTATGAATCATTCCCAAGGTTAAATACCATCATCCATTTCCATCCTGTCTTCTCCTTTGAGCCTTTATGTCTCGGGAAGATCATTCCCCAACCTAGAGGTTCCATTTCCTTCGGGTCCCCATCCATGCGCCCATTCTCATGAGTTGCCTCTTTAGGTGTCTCATAAACCAATACAGAACTATGTGGAATTTGATTCCCATACACTGGGATATGTAGGAAACCTTCCTAAGGTTCAATCCCAGAACCATCATCTTCACATTGGTTCTACCTCATCCATTCCACCCACTTCACCCAATCCTCCATCATCCATCCTGATTCTTACTCGAGCCTCCACATCCTAGTGAGATCGTGCCAGCCACTTCCTCATTTCTCCTAGAATCACATGGGCTGATAACCATACATAATACCTACATATCATATCCATCCAACTAAGAGCGATCCTCTTGTGAAGGGACTCTAGTCATGTGTAAGACCCAAATCACCCAATTGAACTACGTGGGTTTTTATCCCAGTCTTCTAAATAGGTTATGTAGGAAGCCTCCCTGAGGTTCAATCCCAATCAATGGTAAAAATTGGTGTTCCCATTTTTGGGTTGTGCTTCCCTAATCCATTATTTTTGATGTCCAAATCACCCTTTATGGTGTGAAACCATCTCTCCATGAGATGCACTATCCCGAGTCTGTCCTTATTGGGTATTCTGATCCATCCATCTGGTAAACCTTCAAGGTGCTCTCTTCTAGGGATGTACCCATATGATACACTCTCATCAGTGTTATAATCAGTCTGATATGTCTTCTCAAGATGTTAAACTCACAGCATACCCCGTGTTAAACATGGGAAGCTGAGGAAAAACTCAGAGATACGCCTCCTGCATAAGATTCCTGACATTCTATGTGGGATGCCTCAGGATTACGCACCCTCGAGAGGCCCTCTAATACTGGATAATTCAGTTGTACCAATGGTCCAATATCCAAAAATTCTTGTGATTCCCAACTTGATTACTTTCCTGACTGAAGGTTGCTGCCCTGACTTGACCCTTTGGAATGTACTGGCAGAACCAATGTAATTAAACAGTGTCCACAAAGAGATGGAACCGAGAGGAGTTTCGGGAAAAACATCATAATATTTAAGGGTGACCCAGATTAGGCGATGAATTTAGTGTAGGAATATATGGAAGAAGAGACCAACATCCCATCATCCCATTTAGATCAAGGAGAAAACACCATTTAAGAAGTGATGAATTCCACACGTATTTGGAAAGTGGGAATGCGGGGAAACAATGTTTCCATCTAGCCGAGCATCGACACACACATTAGGCAGTGTTCCCTAGAAAGAAAGTGTTAGAAAGAGGATTCATAGTAATCATACACCCCTAAGTATATAAATGACAATATAAAATTCCATGTGATATACTTTAGTGGGTTAGTGAAAATAATAAGTCTAGAATTATTATCTAATGAGTCTATTCTTTGTATATAATATAAAACTCTTTGTATTGATTATAAGATTTTAATAACACTAATATTAACACATCATCACAACCCATAATACTCTATGATGATCATCAATTAGGGATAACTCAAAGTCATACTTTGATGGGATAATTACCATTTCACTTCATGAAAAATATCCAGCCAATGTTAAATAATGATAAATTAGAGATTGAATTTTTTTCAACATGATACATTTCATACCCTTAAATTAACTTATAAATAATTTAAAAAACCATACATAATAACATATCATATATGATAGAACACCGAGTTAGTATTATGTTTACTTTATATTCATGTGACCACCAGATAAAACACTCCCACTAAACTCTTTATCGAGTAACATCTATGAAGCAAGCTAGTTTGAAAAATTTATAGATTTAGGAATCAAATCCATAATGTTAAACTCCTTGAACATATTCAAAATACTTGAATCCACAACATCAAATGTTGCGATGTTCATAAACCCTACTATCTACTTATAACTCTTTCTAAGTTCATCATCATCATTCTTGGAACCCTTTCCATCCAAACTTTCCTTGAAATATTATTGGCAACTAATGTAACTATTTACATTAATCTTGTACCAACATAGCCTAAAAATTTTAGGATATAAAGTGACATTCGCTTTGTTATGGTAACTAAATATATATCTTTTCGTTTCTATTTACTGCCATATCCAAAATTCTATTAGGATATTAAGTGAAATTCACATTAAATTTTTACTAGAATAATCTTTTATTTGTTAAATTTGAACATATCTAAGTCCAAAAATACTCTTACTAGACTATTAGACACTATATGATTCTCATAATATCATGTTGAGATACAAAAACTCCTTTATATTAGAAAATAAAAATTATTTCCTCTTATTAGGAATATTTAATAAACATACAATTGTTTCCACATCATATTTGTTATTATATGTGTTTGGAGCATTTTATTTTGAAAATAATATTTTATTCTTTAAAATATGCTATTTATGGGTGGTAGGAACACCTTCCCTTATATTTTAACAAACATCTAGATAAACACTTTTATCCTAGATAATTTTTTTTATCTTTTTCTCCCTTTTCAAAACATGTTATAGCATCTATTAAATCATAAACCATGTCCATTGAATCTATAGAGACCTAGGATTGACATACATGGATATTACATAATTTTAGATAGATATTCAGTAAATTACAAAAAAATATGATTGAGGACCATAATAGTTTAGTTTCTTTGTAAACATGGTAACAAAATATTATATCCTAGAGAAAGATCTTCAACATATCCCATACATATCTCCACCTTTAGTACTTCTACATAAAACCCTTCTTCATACCCTATGGAAAGGAAACATAAGAAAGGGGTGAGCTCAGATGCTCAGTAAGGGTAAATAAAGGAAATGCATAAGCATAACATAAACAAAAGGGTATGTAACTTGAGTGTAACATTTGAAGATCATGCCCTACATATTAGAGAACATAATAAAGAATGGAAGTTCATAAGACATGAATCATAAGGAAATAAAGAATATAAGGACAAGGAAGCATAACATAGGAAAATACATGGTTTTTTTGGCATACACGTTGGTTTATAATGTTGTGAGCATGTTTAAGTAGAGACAAGTTCACTCATTAAGTTAACGACATGAAATTAGGCCCCAACATAAAATCGTGGGCATGAAACCAGGTCCATGAATAACATTGTGAACATGTAATAAGGTTCACACATAACCTTATGGATGTGAAACCAAGTCCATTTATAACATTGTGAATTTGTAATAAGGTTCATGCATTACCTAATGGACATGAAACCAGGTCCATGCATAACATTGTGAACATGTAATTAGGTTCATGCATAACATTTTGAACATGTAATCAGGTTCATGCATAAACTTATGTAAATTCAACCAAGTCCATGCATAACATTGTGAACATGTAATAAGGTTCACTCAAAACATTGTGAACATGTAATCAGGTTCATACATTAACTTATAGACACGCAACCAGGTCCATGCATAACATTGTGAACATGTAATTAAGTTCATGCATAACATTTATACTCATGAGCCATCCATCATTGCCCAATGAATTGGCGGGAGATATAGGTTCCAACCATCTCATAATAAAATCATTTATACATGTTCCAAAAGATAATAAAACATTCATCATATCATGACCCATAAAAAGACATAGGTTTTATAAACATCAAATCATAACCCATGAAATGAAATGTGTATCATTAACATTTAATCACATAAAAACCTATGGAAAATAGATAGGTTTCATAACCATTTCATCAAAGAATAACCTGTGAAAAGAAGAGGGTTTCATAAACATGTAGCCCATGAAATGGAAATAGGCTTCAAAAGACCTGACATTAAGAATAACCCATTCATAGAAAGGATATGAATGGAACCTTTAGATAATTTCCTAGAAGGTAATTAGTAACATAAACTAATTTCATCTTATATGGAAAATAATTTTTAAATATATTTCAAAAACATTTCTTGAGGAAAATATCCTTTATTCTTTGAAAAATACTTTTTTTATAATGTAAAACATTTTGAAAACCTTTTTCTTTGAAAATAGCTTTGAAAAATTATAAATGAAACTTTAAAAATAATAAAACATTTTTAAAATACATTTTTCCTTAAAAATTAGCTTCAAGGATCTTTTGAAAACATATTTGAAAACATTTTTAAAAACATGGTTTTTAAAAACAATATATTTCTAACCAAAGAGAGAGATGGTCATATTTTACAAAAAAACATTATATTAAGTACCAAAGAGTGTAAAAATGGTACTAAAAATAGTTTATATCACGAATAAAAAGAGGAGAAGTAAACTCATGAATATTATTTAGATATGGATCATAATATTTCATTAAATTAAGCATAAACATAAACAATCTTGAAAAAGCATTGAGATTCTCTCAATATACTCTTATAACTTGGTAACTTGGGATCATACTCTCCATGTAAGGAAATTAAATTAAATTAAGATTAAAATACCATTAAAATAATGATATTCATGATATAACATGGATAATGGAAGTATATACACCTCAAAAAATAGTTTAGGTGCTTAAAAAAACATGAATCTCAAAGAAGGCAAATTGAGACAAAATTATTTTACCAATTTGGTATCTTTTGAAAACTAAACCCCGTGAAAGAAAGATCATAAAATGGGAATGAGAATAAACATAAATTTAGGTACAAGATACATATAATACAATCATGTGTATTATATACACTACACAAAATAAAATAGTGGCGAACATAGCTTGTATCTCACAGAAATTAAAAGTGAGATGAAATCCCCTTTCCATGTGTCTTGACTCTCTCCATACTCATACAAGCTTCTTGTATAATAAATATAAGTTTATTAAAAATATTTTAAATAATAATATTCTTGTATCTATTACCATATATGGTTTTATTATGACTTTATATTACCCTCTTGTTAACGATATTATGTTAAAGTTTCACTTCAGGTAATATTCTCTTTGTTTTTCGCATGTGTCATAATTTATTATATTGTTTATCCTTATACTTATATCATTATTTAAGAATTTATATCATAATATAAATATAATTTATATCCATTATATTAATATTATAATAATCTATAGCATAATTAAGTATGAAATGGAATACACTGTTCATGGAGATGGTAAGACGTACGTACACATGAACGTTGTTTCCGTTTTTATTGTTGTATTGAAAGAAAGTATGTAAATGACATATTTATGTGTATATATATATAATTATTAAATTAGAATTAATATATTATATATATCATATAATTTTACTAAACTCATCCTTAATACATTCCATGCAGTATGTGAACGAATCACATCACTTTGAGGGGGCGGTAGTCCACACTTCCTCAAATGAGATTATCGTATTAACACCAAATGGGAAGTAAAAATGGTATGTGTTGTAAAAATTAATACATAATATTAAATAAATAATAAATATTATATATAAAATATATAAATAAAGTGTACATAATAATGGCCACCATAATTGGTGGTAATGGAGAAATGAACAATCATCATTTCGTGAGGCAGTAGTTCGCCATACATAGAAACAATATGTTTAATATACATTATATGGAGGTGTGTGTAATTTTAGGTATAAATATTTTCATAAAAAATCCTAATATATTTTGGATACTTTTTTTGTTACAAAGTAATGGAATAAATAGAGTAGAGGGGGTGAAGAAGGAAAATAAAGGAAAAGATCTTGAGAGAAGACGTTACCTCTAAATCGGGTAACTCCTTTTGGTTTGTGGCAAAAGGATTAATTGAGAGTATTTATACCCTAAGGTAGGATTAAAGTTTTAAGGGAGGATTTTTTGGAGGGTACTTGGGTAGATTTTTTCTGAACTTATAAGGTTTTATAGGAGCGAGGAATGGGTAGAGATAGTGGCCTTTTATAATGGAGAAGTGACACTCTTGTAAATATTTAAAGAGAGAATTCCACCCACGTTTTTCATGTTGAAAGTGGATCCAATAATATAAAAAGGTTGATAAAATTGATTAAAGGGTATACATATGGAAATCCAATGGGTTTTTTACAACTTTCAAGGTCTTTTTGGGTCTTAAATTTAAGGTTTAGTACTTTATTAACCTATTTTTTCCCTTAACTGATGTAATTAATTTTAATTACTTTCACTAATATTTTTGGTCAATTTTTTTTAAATTATTAGATATTATATATTATTATTATTCTAAATATGTGATCAATTTTTCCAAATTATAATCACATAAGTGATAGAAATTAATTTAAAATTAATCCCGCTGTCAAGACGACATTGCGGGTTTTTAAAGTAAAACTGATCAAAAGTTTGCTAATTTTTTATATCCAATTTCAATGTGAAATTAGTTCCAATTACCTAAATTGTATTAATTGTTAAAAATATTATATAACTAAACCATTAAACCATTTACAAATATAATTTAACCTTATAAACAAATTAGATGAAAAAACAGTTTTGAAATCAAATCCATTATTTTTAACTATTCATTAAAAGATGAATCCTTTTATAAAAATAACAAAAATTTATCCTAACACAATTTTTATGTTTATATTAAAAATATAAAGTTTATTTTGAAATATTAAATCTATAAAATTTCGAATAATTGGATTTAAAATTGGATCGCCATTAAAAGGCGGTAAACCTACCTTTATAAAAAAATAGGTTTTTATGCATACAATTGGGTTTGTTCTTATATTACATCCATCGAATCTATTGGATAAATATAAAAAATATTTTATTGAATATATAATTTATGTATTATATTAATATCACTTACGAATTATAATTAATTTAATTTACTAGGTTAAAATAGCTTTGTGACTATAATGGTATTTTCCATTATATTCAATTGGTATTCATATCATTTATAATTAATTGGTAACCTACGAATTCATATTTTATTTTTTTAAACCACATATTTTAATAATTTAGTCAATAATATTCATATCCATCAACTTTATTTCTAGGTTATATCTCATTATAATAATATTTTTAGTAATATATTATAGTTAGGTAACACCCGGTCTTGCGTATTACGCAAGCCATCGAGGAAGATCAATCTTGCGTGTAATGTATGATATCCTTATTGTTCTGTGTAGTGTATGCCAAGTTGGGATTATGTGTAACATATTCCAAGCTAAATCTATGTGAAAGAAGTGATTTAATTAGTGAAAATTTATTTTTAGTGTTTCTTGAAATGAATAATATCAAAAGATTAAATTAATTCGATTTTTTACCAAAATCTCAGGGTGTTACATTCTACCCGCCTTAAAATGAATTTCACCCTTGAAATTATTCTGGGTTATCAAATGTTTAATAATTGAAAGTTTCATTCATTGAAACCCACATCGTAAAAATGGATACTAAAACTTCCCTGAAAAAGGGAAATTTGGAACCATAATGATTACCCAAAGTAACATATAACTAGGTTTCCACATAGGAGAACATAGGTTAGGAGTGAAGATTGTACATAGAGGAAAATTGTAAATATTTATAGGGAGAGATTGAGGTAATCAATAAAAAATAAGTGAATGATCAAAGGAAATATGAGGGCCTCAAATTCATAAATCTTTTATAATCCCATAAGCCATTGTTTCAACATAATTTAAGGTATTAGGACAACACATTTTTTATCATTATCCTATCATTGAGTAATTCTATTTAATGACCAATAATATAAGGAAATATACTTAATTGGTGTTATCCAATTACTTATACACAATATCAACCTTTGGTTATACCTTGATAGATTTCCACTTCATCTCTTACCCTAATAAATGAATGAGAATTGTCTTTTTTTATATACTAGCATGTCATGAGATCCAGGATAAGTCAACCCATATATCTTCAGTTACCATCAAAACAAATAGGTTATCTAATATTCATAAGTCCTCATGTGGGGACATAATACATTAATATCAAAAACATTATTTTAAAATTGTCTTAAACTTTTCATAAATGGTTAACCTTATAACCCTTCCAAAATATAATTCATCCTTTATTACTTAAATATGCTCTTATCTAATACCAATTTTTTTATTGGATACTTGGGTTCATCCTTGCTCCGATAGAACATTAAATGTGATTTTATTGTTCCAAAATCCATGTATAGGGATGAAAAATTACTAAAGGATGAACAACAAAATTATCAAAGGTATTATTTATACAAAATCAAACTTGAACTTCCCGAATAGGGGGGAAAGGATAAGTTTTCCCCTAATTTTCATTATTCACTTCATCCATTATGATTTCATAATCTTTCCCTTTGTCCTTTTT
Organism: Viscum album; assembly: GCA_963277665.1. NCBI lineage: Eukaryota > Viridiplantae > Streptophyta > Magnoliopsida > Santalales > Viscaceae > Viscum > Viscum album. Next base: position 1,426,786,199 of record OY728151.1, read on the forward strand.
CCTTAGAGGTTGGTGTGTATTATCATCCATATTAGCCCTTGGATTGGGGAAATGATTCACATAATGCCCAAACTCCATGCACTTGAAACACTGAATTGTTGGTGGTTCATCCTCTTGAGATTTCTCTCTACTCATTTAATTTAATTTCATCTTCTCATAACTTCTACATTCTTTTTCTCAGTGTCTAGGCTTACCACACTTGAAACACCTTCTTGTTTTTTTCAGGCACTCTCCTAAGTTCTCTTTCCCACAATTTTGGCAAGTAGGTATTTGAAACATTTTTTTATCTCTATGGTTTTTAGATTCCCCTTTTAACTCCATATTCCTCTTCTTGTTAAAACTAGGAGATTGATATGTAACTCCAACCTCCATTTCAACTTTGATCACACAATAAAAAATCTCTTCATAGCTACTAAAGTCTCTTATGGCCAACACCCTTCTGAGACTTTTCTTTAATCCAGTGAAGAACCTATAAAATTTAATTTTGGGTTGGATGATAATACCAGAAGCATACCTTGCAAGTCTTGTGAAATTAGCCTCATAGGTATCAACAGATTCATCATCCTTTTTTGTCAACTCAAGGAACTCCTTTTCAATCTTCATATGAAGAACATGAGGAAAGTACTTATTGAATAATAAGTTTTTGAACTCATCCCAATCCATGGATTCAATTTAATCTTGCTTCCTTGTATTCTTGATTAGAGTCCAACACTGGTATGCTCAACCTTCTAAGTGATAAATAGCCAGAATGACTTTTTCATGATCCAAACACTTGAGAACAGAGAATATATTTTTAGTGGTACTGATCCAGTGTTCTGCAACAAGTGGATCAGATGACCTATTGAAGGAAGGTGGGTGATGCCTCATGAAGGACTAAATATAACATTGTTTCCTTTGCTCATTTGTAAACTCAGAATTATTCACAGATCAAGAAAGCTGTGAGAGTATAGCAATGAGGTTTTTTATTCCAAACCGCCATAGAATTCGGACCTTCAGGAGGACATACATTGCATTTTCCATCACAATCACCATTAATGCAGTTCCTTAGGGTTCCAGCCATTGACTAAAACCAAAAGTATAGAATAAGAAACAATTATCATAATGAGGAACCACATAATCATGAAAAGTCACTTATAGGATTTCTAAAGTTTTAAACCTTCCTTAATCTATGACACCTTAAGTTTATCCTAGATTATTCATAGCCAACTTCTAATTAAATCCTTCATGATGGTTATGAAGATTTTGTGAATTCCCAAAGAATATCTCTCGGGAGTGTCAAACTAGGTGTGGAGTAAGGCCCGTTGTTGTGTAAAAGATTACCCTGAGTCAGTCTCGGAACATCTTGTCAGAGTTGTTACCCCTAGGTACATCTATTCTAGAGCCACATCCACTTGTAGTATCCAGAAAAAGATTTATTTTCTATGAAACCACTCACTCTATTCTTTACCAAAATTCTAGGGCATTTTCCTAAATGTTAACTCATCCTTATACTTATCCTTAGAGACATCCCTAGACATATAATTATAAATATACCTAGAGATATCACTAAACAATTCTCATCATAATTTCCAAAGGTTGAATATACCTTTTATTTGATACCAACTATAATGACCCAGAAATGAAATACATGGATATTACATCATTTTAGATGAATATTCAGTACATTACAAAAACACATGCCTGAGGACTGTAATATTTTAGTGTATTTTAAAACTTGGAAATAAAATATTCTATCCTGGTGAAAGATCTTCAATATTTCCCATAAATATATCCACCTTTAGTACTTCTACCTAAAACCCTTATTCATACCCTGGGGAAAGGAAACATAAGAAATGGGTGAGCCCAAATGACCTGTAAGGGAAAATAAAGTAAATTCATAAGGATAACATAAACAAAAGGGTATGGAACTTGAGCATAACATTTTAAGATCATAACCGGCATATTAGAGAACATAATAAATAATGGAAGTTAATAAGACATGAATTATAATGAAATAAAGAATATATACCAAGGAATTATAACATAGTAAAAGACATGGAATTTTTGGCATTCATGTTGGTTTATAATGTTGTGAACATGTATAAGAAGAGACAGGTTCACTCATTAAGTTAAGGACAAGAAATCAATCCCAAACATCAACTTGTGGACATGAAAAAAGGTCCATGCATAACATTGTGAACATGTAATCAGGTTCATGCATAACCTTATGGATGTGAAACCAAGTCCATGCATAACATTGTGAACATGTAATCAGGTTCACGAATTACCTAATGGACATGAAACAAAGTCCATGAATAACCTAGTGAAAATGTAATTAGGTTCACGCATAACATTGTTAACATGTAATCAGGTTCACACAGAAACTTATGGACATGCAACCAGGTCCATTCATAATATTTTGAATAGGTAATATGGTTCTCTCATAACATTATGAACATGTAATCATGTTCACTCATAAACTTATGGACATGAAACCAAGTCCATGCATAACATTGTGAACATGTAATTAGGTTCACACATAAAATTTATACTCATTATTCAGCCATTGTTACCCAATTAATTAGAGGGATATATAGGTCCCACCCATCTCATAATAAAATAATTCATACATGTTCCACAAGATAATAAAGCATTCATCATATCGTGACGCATAAAAAGACATAGGTTTTATAAAAATCAAATAATAACCCATGAAATGAAATGGGTATAATTAAAAATCAATAACATCAAAAACTATGGAAAATAGATAGGTTTAAAAAACATTTTATCAAAGAATAACATGTGAAAAGAAGCGTGTTTCATAAACATGTAACCGGTGAAAGGGGAATGGGCTTCATAAAGACCATGACATTAAGAATGACCCATTCATAGAAAGGATATGAATGGAACCTTAAAATAATTTCCTATAAGGTAATGATTAACATCAATGGATTTCATCTTATATGGAAAATAATTTTGAAATATCTTTTAAAAACATTTCTTGAGGAAAATATCCTTTCTTCTTTGAAAACTTATTTTTTATAATGCAAAAACTTTTGAGAACCTTTTTCTTTGAAAATAGATTTGAAAACTTATAAAGGAAGATTTGAAAACAATAAAAAAAATTTAAAATCCATTTTCCTTTAAAATTATTCAAGGATCTTTGGAAAACATTTTTGAAAACATTTTTGAAAACATGGTTTTTTAATACAATATATTTCCAACTGAAGAGAGAGATTGTCAGATTTTACAATAAAAAAATATTATCTTATGTAAAAAAGAGTGAAAAATGGTACTAAAAATAGAGTATATCATGAATAAAAAAGGATATGGAAACTTATAAATATTATTAAGATATTGATCATAATATTTCATCAAATTAATCATAAAAAAAAAATATCGAAAAAACGATGAGATTGTCTCAATATACTCTTATAACTTGGTAAATTGGGATCATACTCTCCATGTAAGGAAAGAAAATTAAATTAATCTTAAAATATAATTAAAATAATTATATTAATGATATAACATGGATAATGGAAGTATATACACCTCAAAAAATAGTTAAGGTGCATAAAAAAACATGAATGTCAAAGAAGGAAAATTGAGGCAAAATTGTTTTACCAATATGGTAACTTTTGAAAGTTAAAACCCATGAAAGAAGGATCATAAAATGGGAATTTGACTACCCAAAAATTTAAGTAAAATATAAATATAATACAATAATGGAAAGTAAATACACCACACAAAAGGAAAGAGTGGCGAACATAGCTTGTATCTCATAGAAATTAAAAGTGAGATGAAATCCTCTTACCTTGCGTCTTGACTCTCTCTGTACTTGTACAAGATTCCTATACAATAAATTTAAGTTTATTAAACATATTTAACAGAAGTATATTATTTTATCTATTACCATATATGGTTTTATTATGAACTTATATTACCTTCTGGTTAATGACCATATGTTAAAGTTTCACTTTGGGTTATATTCGCTTTGTTTTTCGCATGTGTCTTAATTTGTTATATCGTTAGTCCTTATACATATATCATGATTCCAGAATGTAGACAATGATATAAATATCTTGCATATACTGTATATTTATATTATAATAATCTATATCATAATTATGTATGAAATGGAATACACCGTTCATGGAGACAGTAAGCCATACATACACATGAATGTTGTTTCCGTTTTTATTGTTGTATTGAAAGAAAGTATGTAAATGACATATAAATATATATATATATATGTATATATATATATATCATTATTACAATAGATTTAATATATTATATATATCGTATAATTTCACTAAACCCATCCTTAATACATTCCCTGTGGTGTGTGAACGAATCACATCGCTTTGAGGGGGTGATAGTCCACAATTCCTCAAACTAGATTATCGTATTAACACCAAATGAGAAGTAAAAAGGTATGTTTTTTAAAAATGAATAAATAATATTAAATAAATAATTGATATTGTATATAACAAATATAAATATAGTGGTCATCATAATTTCCACCATAATTGGTGGTAATGGATAAATGAACAATCATCGTTTCACGAGGCAGTAGTTCACCGTATACAGAAACAATATGTTAGATATCTATTAGATGGAGGTGTGTGTAAGTGTAGGTATAAATATTTGAATAACAACATCCTAGTATATTTAGGATATTTTTTTTGTTACACAGGAATGGAATAAAGAGAGTGGATGGGGTGAAGAAGGAAAATAAAGTAAAAGGGCTTGAGAGAAGACGTTAACTCTAAATCAGGTAACTCCTTTTTGTTTGTGACAAAAGGCTTCCTTGAGATGATTTATGACCTAAGTTAGGATTAAAGGTTCAAGGTAGGATTTTTGGGAGGCTACTTGGGCAGATATTTTCCAAACTTAAAAGGTTTGAGATGTGTGAGTAATGGGTATAGGTGGTGGCCATTTATAGTGGAGGAGGAGTGACACTCTTGTAAATATTTGAAGAGAGAATTCCACCAATGTTTTTCATGTTGCAAGTGGATAAAATAATGGAAAACAGCCGATTAAATTGATTATATGGTATAAATATGGACATCCAATGGGTGTTTGGAAAGTGCCTAGGTTGTCTTGGGTCTTAAATTTAAGGTTTAGTACTTTATTAACCTAATTTTCCCTTAACCGATGTAATTAATTTTAATTACTTTCACTAATATTTTTGGTCAAAAACAAAGTTGAAATTATTAGAAATTATATATTATTATTATTCCAAATATTTCATCCATTTTTCCAAATTATAAACATATAAGTGGCAAAAAAAATTTAAAATTTATCCCGCTGTCGGGACGACACTATGGGTTTTAAGGTAAAACTGATCAAAAGTTTTCTAAGTTTTTATATCCAATTTCAATGTGAAATTGGTTACAATGACCTAAATTGGATTAATTGGTAAAAATATTATATAAATAAACTATTAAAATATTTAAAAATATAATTTAACCTTATAAATAAATTATATGAAAAAGAAGTTTTGAAATAAAATCCAGTATTTTTAATATTCATTAAAAGATGAAACCATTTATAAAAATACCAAAATATTTATCCTAAACTAATTTTTATGTTTTTTTCCAAATATAAAGTTTATTTTTGACATATTAAATATATAAAAGTTCCAAAAATTGGATTTAAAATTGGTTCTCCATTAAAAGGTGGTTAAACTACTTTTATAAAAAATAGGTTTTTATGCATAAAATTGGGTTTGTTCTTATCTTACGTCTATAAAATATATTCGATAAATATAAAAAATATTTGATTGAATATATAACATATTTATTATATTAATATCACTTACCAATTGTAATTAATTTAATTTACTAGGTTAAAATAGCTTTGTTCTATAGTGATATTTTCCATTATATTCAATCGATTTTCATATTCATTTATATTAATTGGTAACCTATGAATTTATCTTGTATTTTTTGTAAACCACATATTTTAATAATTTATTCAATACTATTAATATCCATTAACTTAATTTCTAGGTTATATCTCATAATAATAATATTTTTAATAATATATTATAGTTAGGTAACACTCAGTCTTGCATGTTACACAAGCCATCGAGGAAGGTAAATCTTGCATGTAATGTACGCTATCATTGTTGTTTCGTGTAACTTATTACAATTTGGGATTTAATGTAACATATTCCAAGTTGGATCTGTGTGAAAGTAATGTTTTACTTAGTGAAAATCTATTTTTAGTGTTTTTTGAAATGAATAATATCAAAAGATTAAATTAATTTGAAAAAAAATTCACCAAAATATCGGGGTGTTATAGAATCCATTATATCATATTATTTATAACAACAATTTGTTAACAAATAACTTCTACTATCATATAAGATGGCTGAGATGAATATACACATCCTTTACTTAGATCTATATGAGATTGATATGTTCCATTACATTCAAATCATTGATGTAACATATCTTTGTTTCATCACTTGAAAGAAAAATATAATCCCCATAAATTATTAATTTGTTTTTTAAACTCCTACATACCCACACAATTTGTAAAATATAAATTCAGTATCATATGGCCTTCAAAGTTGAAGAATTAATTTCTATATCACTAATACCAGATATGTACATTCCATAGCGTTTCTCAAACCCCTCATGTATCCTAACAATTACATCATATAGAATCATTGGACCTACTTCATGACAACACCTTTATATTTAAATGAACATTAATGGAAATTAGAATAAATATTGTTGGATGTTCAAAATAACTTTTCTTATAACATTTAAAACTTTTATGGATTTCTAGATGACCTTCACCCCCATTAATAATTCCACTTATCGCCATAATTTACCCCCATATCCCTTATCCCCAAAGTCCCATCACTACACTTTGGGGCCTCAAATATACCTTTCTCTCTCTCTCTATATCTCTCTCCTAGAATTATCTACGACATCGTCTCTTCATGGTCTCTCCTTGACTTCCTATTTAAGTTGGTGATTTCAATTGGTCAATTTATTCAACAAATTCATCCCCAAATATTGGGTTTTGAAGGATAACTCCATACTCAAGTTTCTAAATCATATCTATTTTGTAATACACTTTTTGGTAGTAGGTGACCTCACTTGTGGGTTAGTTTTATGGGTTTTACCCTCCCTTTTCAAAATCCTACAATTCTATAAATTCTTGGTAACCTTGTTGGAATATTTCTATATTTTGATGATATATTGAGGTCCATGTATCACCCAATAGATCCCCATTTATGTGTGTAAGCATATGTATCCAAGAACCCTATATAATTAGTGCATATCAAGGTTGTAAAATAATTTATATGTCTTTATATGTTGAAGTTTGAGTCCTAGTTTGATTATTGATCGCTATGCTCCCATTTTGGCCACCTTCATCAGGAGTGTCGACACTTATTAAGGAAGTTTCCATCAATTGAAAATGTTCTAGACTCTAGTTGTGAGGGTAATGGTAAATATCTCAATAATCAATCATAAAATGGAAATAATATTACTAGTGTGGCTGGACTGGGGTAATCTTTTGGTGTGTTTACTTATTCTCAAACCATGTGTCCCACTTCTCAAATTTAAATAAATAGTTGTAATGTTATAAATAAGGAGTTATATCCCATGAAAAAGAGGGTAACGTCCATTATCCTATTATGAATGTGGTGAATCCAGATCTAGACTCCAATGGATTGAGATTTTATAAAGCTCATGTAAAGGAGAGTTAATTTGGGAGTGTCAAATTTAATGATTCATTATAGGGTTCTATTCTAGAAGAAATAGTATAGATGGTTATAAAGGATGTGGTGTGGCTTGAAATGAATCCATATAGTACAATGTTTAGTGAAGCAGGGACTACTGACCCATCTAATAAAAATTTATTATATGGAAAAAAACACCCCATGAAATTATTAAGGTTTATAAGATATATTCTAAAGTCATTACAGTGTTGGGGAATTATTTATCATCGAGTTTAGGTACCAATGTGCTTAGTCAAATAGTCTTTCTACAAAATAGTTTTAAAGTTCTTGGTGATGATGATCTAGAAACTTCATATTATTAATGATGATAATATGTTAAACCAAAATGGAATAGGACAAAAACTCTTTGTAGTAGTCTAGATGTTTATGGAATAAATCAATGCAATGTTGGGGGATCTACTGAATCTGATAAGAAAGGAGTAATAAATCCTTTATAGACCGATTTGATCCATGAATAAGATATCAAAGATGATGATTTTTTATATTCAGGTGAAAAGAATTTAAAAAATGGAGGATTTTATTTAGGGATTTATCATATCAACAAATGGATAAATAACAAGATAAATAAATACTTTTCCAATCTACCAAAACCAACGGTCACTAGATTAGTGAGGAAAACACTGATTTATAGGTATGTGATAAATATCTTATTAAATAATGTACACAACTAAAGGAGTCATTAAGAATATGTAAAATAGTACTTGAAGATGACACGAGAAGGGTGAAGGGAGTAACAATGACTATAGGTGTCACGTAAGGCTACTTACAAACACAATGTTCTTGAAACAGAGGAATGCAATGACATTTCCACTTTGAGTTAGGGTGTTATTTATGCCTCTACTGGTAAACCTAATCATAATGATGGAGAGGGTAGTGTAAATGAAAATTAAGAGTTTAATATATCTACATATGATTTAGAGTTACTATTAAACTCTAAGGAAAATATAGAGGCATAGGTTTTTAATATAAATACATCATTGGAAGATACCCAAAAAATGTATTAAATAATGCTACAAGTTGACACCAATGAAAAACAAATGTCATGGATCAACACTCTATACTGTATACTGATATGAATATTTAAATAAATAATTATTTTCTCGGAATAATATCTCAATACTTTGGAAAAAATGGACTATTAATTTGACGACATTTTTAAAGATGATTTGGAGAAGATAGAATTTCCCATTGACTGGAGTTTACATAGAGTGTATGGCACTAGCCTCTTAATTTTTTTCGAATGATACAAGAATGTCCTATGAATATTAAATTTTTTGTATCATTATTATCTATATGGGTTCTCACTCAATCCTAAAATTTAATTATTATATAAATAAAAATATTTTATTTCTATTCTGACAATATTCTGAATTTCATAGCCAAAACAAGACTTATAAGATACCTTCAATCTCACCTAGTTGTTGGAACACTCAGTCATATTGACTATATTTGAAGTGAGTAAATTTTACTAGTTCAATTTGAATCTAATTCCTTTTAAAACCTTAATTGAATCATTTTATTCTCTACACAACCATCTAGATTTATTGGTGAAAATATTTTAATAGTTGGTTACTCATGAGGGGTTTAGTTCAACACATAAAATTTCTATGAATAACTTTTCTTATATAACCGGTATTTAGGAGTTACTTAAATTAAACTTATCCTTTTAAAATATTATTCTCAATTTTATGTTTGATGATGATAATTCTATTAATTGACAATAAATTATCTTATCGGACGATTATCATGTTTTACATTCATTTAATAAGGGATTTTATTAAATTTTATCCTACTAAAATGATGCCCCTTTTAGAATCAATCATATCTATTAGTGGGAAAATATCCATATTTAAATTGGGGTTATTTAGTGTTTCTCCCATCACTTAGATATTTAGGTAGGTAAATATCCCAATCATATCATATATGACTCTTAGATAGTTGAGCATATTACTCTTTATCCAATACATCAAGTGGATAAACCCAACTCTATTCCTATGGTAACCCAATACTATTAGGATATCTTAGCTACTGTAACCTAAACAAAACACCATGAATAGGAATCTAAAACAATTAGGTTCAACCATTACTTTATTTCCTTACAAAATATAATCTAGGGGCACCCAAATTTAGAATGACCTACAGGGTTGGATGACCAAGGTCTTAACAAGTGATGTTTTGTAAGGAATCTAACACCTAGTATTTTAAAGGGGATTTAGTATCATCATATTATCCCATGTTATTAACTTTACATTTATTCATTATTCTAGGTATTTATTTTTGAATCATATTCCTTCCACTAAACTAATTAGTTCAAATTATATTGATGTGTAACTCTTTACACAACCCACAATTTGTGTTACTCACCCAAAAATATAAGAAAAATATATTTACAGATATTCAAATGTATCCTATACATAAGGAATGTGAAATTTTCATGTAAAGGTTTATAATTATGTGAAAATATAAATCCCCACATGAGTAATCCTAGAGCGATATATAGCCAACCCCCATATTTTTAGAACATGGCATAAGCCTCTAGGCTAGTGGGAAGTATGACCCAGATTCCCTTTACCTTGTGAAAATTTACTCAAGAGAGATTTAAATTCATTATAACTATAATACCTAATATGTATAAACTATATCCAACAACTAAATTTAAGCTAATAACTTTAATTAAAAACTAAATTCAAGGTATAAGAAAACAAAATACATTATCATACCTAGCATGTAACTCCTTAGATGTATGTATAATAATTTATAGAAGTAGTTTAACAACTTTGAACTATAGAATACATAAAAATTCATAATATAAAAATTATATATATGAATAAATAATGGAGTAAATATTAAATAAATGAAAAATTCACATATTTAAACATCATATAAATATTTATGAACAATTTATAAATAAATATGAAAATAAACACATTATATTTTATCTTACCATATAGAATATCCATAATTTTGAATATAAACACTTTATATTTATTTACTAATACGTTATCTTTAATATTATTTATTAAATGACATTTACATGAAATATATACATTTTATATTTAAATTTTTGTTTTGTAAACTATTAAAAAAATGAAAATGTCACATATGAATTATTATTTAAACCATGATCAAATCAATAATCAAAACTCCTTTTGATTGGGTTTAAATAATTTACTCAAATAAGGCCTTTAATTTGAACAATTCAAATTAATAATTATGAACATTTCAGAATTTTAAATACAAACTCTTTTATACATGGACTTATTTTTCAATTTATATACAATTTATAAAACACACTTATAATTTCAATATAAACACTTTATATTTAAAATATAAGTCATGTTATATAATTTTCACCAATTCAATAGACAATATATGCATATTAAATCCATAAATATTGCATCTCATGCAATCTTTATTGCATCATGTTATATCCCTCTATTAATGCCTAATAATATATAAGTATAAACTTATCTATTATATTAATCCATACAACATATTAAAATTATAATATATATATATATATATATATATATATAAATATCTAAAAGGAATTGCAATGGACCAGACCCTCCTGGTCCATTACTTTTCCAGTTTCTATTATTTGAGGTGTCCCAGGGACTCATTAAGAAGTTTTGCAAAAAACTCAGTTCCACCAAACATTTCCACTGAAACGGTAGCACCGGTCATGGTGGCACCATAATGGTGGCTCCATGATGGTGGCATCGTGACGGTAGGACCATGACGGTGGCACCGTGACAGTGGAACTATGATGGGGGCACCGTGATGGTGGCACCATAACATCCGCACCATCACGGCCGCACACCAAAACGGTGGCACCGTGATGGGGGCACTGTGTTTCCCACCCTTTGCCTTTTTTCCAGTTTCTTGGGTTTTTCCAGTTCTACCCCCGCAACGTATCTTTTGACATAAAAATGTTTTAATACCCTTTTCAAATCCATTTAAGACCATTAAAAATGTTTTAAACCCCCCAAGAGTTGGGTGACCCTTCAGTTACCAAAAAATGTGGTTTTTTTCCTTAGTGTCACACCTTTCCCCATACCTTCCACCTTCACCCCTGTTACATGGTTTTCTCTATTTATAGGATATATTTTAACTCAAAACCATTATATCCACTATCTCTATGGATAATTATTAAATAAAAATTGATTCTAATGTGTGAAACTTCCCAACCACGTGGTCAAGCCATGACCTTGAAATGACATATCCCATAACTCTAGCATCAGACCTTTTATCACCTGAGATCATCTTCTTCCGTGGTCTATTTCTTTTCCTTGGTATGCTTGGAGTCCCTATCCCAGAGACAAATTTTACACCCATTCCAAAGCCTTTCCTGCTCACCTTTGGAGTCCTTCTTCTACAAGTCAGGCATCCCTAGTTCTTGGTGTGAGGAGGAAACTTTGATCCTTGATCATCTTGGTAGGGTTTTCCTCCATCTCTCTTTACTGTGTATCATGCAGGGTGGGTATGATATTGTTTCCTAAGGGCATGGATGAAACCAAATCTTAAAAAATATAATGAAAAAAATTTAAATAATGAAGGGGTGTGATTGATAGTGATGTTGTTGTACTCTTTCATCTTCACTTATATGTTGTGAATTGTATGGGTTTATGCCCACTGAAAATAGTGGTTGTTGGTGGTCCTTTCTTTCGCACTAATGAACCTCTATTTGTATCAACTTGTGATTGAATGGATATAACTTGGAAACTCGTTAATCATGTAAATTTGGTTGATAAAATGGATTCCCATTGAATAATAATCCTTATGTGATTACCCCTATTAACCAAACGGCAGAAAGGAACCTAATGAATAGTGCATACAAATCTGGAAACTTCTTTGTGTGTGGTTGCTACTTGTGGGGTGATGTGGATGGGGATGGGATCTACCGTTTTTCTTTTGTTATCTTGTGGATCTTTTCCCATATGTTGGGGCTTAGTTTGGTTCCAGTAATTTGAGGGATTGCACAAATCCCTTTTGTTTTCATGACTTTACAAGAGAACCAAGTGTGAATGCTTAAATTGTTGTTTGGATATTTTATTCTTTAGTCTAGAGTTGTTTTGACTTGTGGATGTTCATTTTAGTTTCCTGGTAGTGGAGAATTATTTTATAATGAAATCACTTGAACATAATAACAAAAATGGATGGTGCTCTGGTTGTGGTTGTTGTGATTTTGTGCATATATGAATAGTAACAAGGGTGTTTGTGTATGGGATGGTTTCGGTACCCTTAGGTTGGGATGCGTGCTTGTTTACCTATATGTATAAATTTATTTCTTGTGTTCCTTATTCTCACCCCACCCAAGTTGATAAATTTCTGTCGAACACCCCCATTTCATGGGGGAGGGTGTTTTTCCCAACATCCTTATGGGTGGCTGGTTATTAGATCCTTTCTGATCCCTCTCTCGAGTATCCCCAGACTCTTCGGGCAGGCTTTAATAGCCTAAGGTCCATTATAACCCAAGACTCTTTGGGAAGGGTATCTTGTGGTGGTTGGAACAGGTGTGTGCAGGTAAGTTTGTTTCCCAAGTGTCTTCGGGATGAGGCCCTAGTGTCTTCAGGCGTGGAGGTAGTTGTTCTGGACTAGGTGTCTATGGGTGTGGTTATGTATGGATGTGGTGGCCCAGGTGTCTGTGGGTAGGATGCATGGTTGTGGAGAACCAGGTGTTTGTAGGTGGGATGCGTTTTTGTGGTGGCCCAGGTGTCTACAGGCGGGATTCATGGTTGTGGTGTCCCATAAAGTTGTTGTTGGGGTGGCAGTGGGACTGTAGTGAAAATGGCGGGGGAGGTCTGACGCATAGGATGTCTTCAATAACCAGTGGGAAAGCGATGTGGGGTACCCAAATATCGACGTACGATTACTATTACTTTACCTGACTTGCATTATTTGGGGAGTGTTCCTTAGTGAGGCTGGGTGGATAGTTTCCTTGCTAGGTGCTTGGGTTATCTCTATTTTCTCATGGGGCATTAGAATGCCTCCCCACTTGTGAACGAGAGCTTTTGGGTTTCCCTATTGAGTATACCTGTATACTCACCCTACATATATAAAATTGCTTTCAAGTTTCCAAGAGGACTTTGAGGACCGTGTGGGATCGTATTAGCTCGTATTTAAGGACAATTTCTATTCCTATTTTCTTTTCTTTTGGTACTTTCCTTTGGAGTTTTACTGTAATTTGTAGCACTTTATTTTGAACATTCATGTGGAAAAAAGGATTTGGCCTCACTTTTACTTTCTTTATTTTGAGTTGTTTGAAATTTACCATCTTATCTACCGATATTTTTCTAGTCACCACTCTGGGGCCTATTGAAGGCGAGACTCATGGGTCATTACCTCTCCTTCAACTTGAACAAGGAAGGGTCTGGAAGTTTTCTATCCCTTCCCTCATCTTGGTGAAGGCGGGTCGTGAAAGAATGGTATCAAAGGTGATGGTTGAGAGATAGGATGGAGTTTGGAGTTAGGCATAGTGAGGATGATATGGGATGTTAGGGAAACAGTGTTAGGAAATCTTGGTGTGTGAAGTAGGCTAGGGAAGACCGGCTAGGACACGAGATTCTAGGCCCCCCGTGATCCGATGCAAGGACTCTGGGCCTACCGAACGACCAGGTGAGGCTACACTGATTGTAGGGTAGAGACCCTAGGAAAGGTGAATGTATCATAATGATTTGTTTTCTTGTGTGTTATGGGTGTTTTGGGAATTTAAAATTAATAAAAAGTTTAAGAAAAATTTAAAAGAAATCCTCTACACTACTCAGGATTATGCATTCTTTGTTTACCTTGCAGCTATGGAACCTAGACGATGACCATGAGTAGTGTAGGGGATCAAGGCATAGGAGGATTATTTGGCCGATCAACAGAGGGATGATAAAGAGGAGGACGACTCGTGGCAGAAGATGCTTCAGGCCTTTAAGCAGCAGACCCTCGGGAAGCACAAGGGCATCATCTCGAACATAGAGATAGAAGGCTGGCTCGAGGAGTTGGTGATAGCTTTAATCTTGATCCAGGCTCCAGCTGAGTACTGGGTACCTTTGTCTAAAAGCCAGATGCAGGGAACATCGTGTCAGTGGTGGACTCTCTACCTCAGGAAGAAGAGGGAAGCTGAGGCTTTGTGGACTGACTTTGAGAAGGAGTTCCGTGCAGAATTGCTTTCTTCCATGATAAAGACTGAGAAGAGGCAGGAGATGATCTCCCTCCAGAAAGGGAGTATGCCAGTGAGATAATTGGGGATCAAGTTCAAGGATCTCATTTATTTTTCTTTATACCCCTTTTCGGACGAGGAGTCTCAGGCAAGATGTTTAGATGAGGCACTCCGACCATCTCTTCAGTATGTTGTTACTCCCTTCACTCCACCGACATACCTGGAGGTTTAGAAGAAGGATGAAGTGGATGAGAGGATACACACGATGGGATGTGTTCCATAAGAGGGGATCCATTTGAGCTCGTCGAAGGGTAAGGCTATCAGCAGCAGGCCTCCAACCTCAGGGCCTTCGAGGTTTCAGCTGGTGGGGAGTAGGCCCCAACAGTTCTAGTTTCGATCTCCCAGTCCTTTCCCTTTCTCTACGTGCATAATATTGAGATGATTCATCTATGGTAGTTGTGGGAACCTTTAGAATCAGTGTCCAGACTGAGTGCAGTATAGTGGAGGTGGGTAGGTTTAGTGACCACCTCAACAGTAGTAGTTTCTAGCTAGGCCTTTTCAGCAACCGTAGTAGGGACAGTGAGATCCCGATCCTCCGAGAGCAGACGTTGTAGGAGGAGGCCGACCTTAGGGTGATCCTCAGGGACCTCGACCAGAGCATGGTTGGGAGGTGACTGACATCCAAGGGGAATAGGAGCTGGGTGTGGGCAGTTGTATGTCTCGGAGGCAGCAGTTTCAGTAGGGCCAGAGGTTGTTCGAGGTATAAACAACTTGTTTAGTACTCTTTGTTGTTCATTGTTTGATTCAGGAGATTTGTGCTCCTTTTTTGCACCTAGTCTAGCCCATGCATATGGCCTAGAGACAGAGAGACTTCCTGTGCCCCTGGTATTCAGTACTCCAGTTGGAGGTCAGACCAGCTTTTCCTCTGTTTTCCGGGAATGTAGACTGATGTTGGGGCCAGATCAGTCCAGGGGGAACTCCTTTTTCTAGAGATGTAACCATATGACGTCATTTTAGGCATCGAATAACTGTTCTATGTGTGCTCCATTATCTAGTGCTTCTAGAGAAGGGTTTTGTTTTCAGATATGGGCGGCCAACGTGTAACTTTCATTGGAAAGCAGGGTTTCCATGAGGGCAGCTGACGAGTGGAGCCCCTTATTTCCTTGTTAGCTGAACTGTTAGTAGATTCGGCAGATATAGATATGGTGGAAGTCCCAAGGATCATCAGTGAGTTCCTAGACATCTTCCTTGGAGAGGTGGTGACTCTACCCCCTCAACATGATGTTGAGTTCGTGATAGACTTGCAACCCGGTGCCCGTACGATTTCAATGGATCCCTATTGGATGGTGACTTCTGAGTTGTAGGAGTTGCAGATCCAGGTTGATAACCTGATGGAGAAGGGTTTTATCTTACCGAGTGCATCACCTTGGGGTGCTCTAGTCTTGTTCTCAAAGAAGGTGGACGGTGGTCACAGGCTGTGTATAGACTACCGAAGGCTAAATCAGGAGACGATCAAGAACCATTACCCTCTTCTAAGGATCAACAACCTTTTTGATCAATTAAAGGGGGTAGGATGGTTCTCCAAGATCAACTTGTAGTCAGGATATCACCAGTTAAGGGTGAAGGAGGGTTACACCCCAAAGACTACTTTCAGGTGCAGATATGGGAACTTTGAGTTCGTGGTCATGCTGTTCGGTGTTACGAATGCACCGTCCATGTTCATGGGGCTCATAAAATACCTCTTCCACAAGTATCTGGACTGGGTTGTAGTTGTGTTTATCGACGACATCCTGATCTACTCAAGATCAGTGGAAGATCACACCGAACATCTGAGGATGATTTTAGAGGTCCTCCGATAGCACCAATTCTACGAGAAGTTGTAAAAGTGTAATTTATAGACATGATAGGTGAACTTACTTGGACAAGTGGTCTCCCAACAGGGAATATAAGTGGAATAGTTGAAGGTAGAGGTAGTTGTTTCTTGGGAATCACCTATTAACGTGGTATATATTCGTAGTTTCCTGGGTCTAGAAGGTTACTACCGGATGTTTGTTCCCAACTTATTCTGAGTTACAACACCTTTGATAGCCTTGAACAAGAAAGACTAGGATTTTGTATGGAGTGAGTAGTGCCAGGTAGCTTTCCGTTATCTGAAGGGGAATCTGGTCAGTGCCTCAATAATGAGGTTTCCAAAGGAGGGGTAACATTTGAAGTGTTCTGTGATGCTTTAGGCCTAGGCTTGGGGTGTGTGCTGATGTAACAATGGGAAGTGATCTATTATGGGTCTAGGTAGTTACATCCTCATGAACATAACTATGCCATCCACAACCTAGAGCTTGCAGTGGTTGTGTTTGTGCTGAAGTTGTGGTGGCATTACCTCATCGGGGAATGCTTTGTGGTCTTCACAGATCACAAGAGTTTGAGTCATATATTCTCCTAGTGTGACCTGAACTTATTACAGTGGAGTTGAAAGGAGTTTATTCAGGAATATGACTTAGAGATTTCCTACACCTCAGGAAATGGGAATTTGGTGGTCGATGCCTTGAGTAGGAATTCATAGAAGGATGTGGTTTGAGAATCAAAAGATGATTGGAAGGTGATGGAGGAGTTGGCTGCCTTACACCTGGATGAAAAAGTGGATGGTGGTAGAGGCTGTCTGTTCCAGACGACGGTGTAGTATTACTTGGTACAATAGGTGGAGGAGTCTCAGTGGGGGGACTTAGAGGCTGAAGTGATGCACGACCGCGTTAGCCAGGGCAATGCGCCATAAGGATGGTCAGAAGATGGTTAAAATTAGATTTTTTTTCATGGAAAGCTATTCGTCTCGGCGGAAATGCGCGAGAAGGTTCTCGGTGAGTTCCATAACCCAATCCTAGAGGTATATCTAGGAGTTTACAAGATATATCGAGTCTTTAGGGGTCAGTTTTGGTGGCCTAGGGTGAAATGGGAAGTGGTGGAGTTTGTGGAAAGGTGCCTAGTGTGTCAGCAGGTGAAGGTTGAACACCACATCCTAGGAGGTTTGTTGTAGCCTTTAAATGTACCAAAGTGGAAGTGGGGTGACATCTCAATGAATTTCATCACAGGAATACCCAGGGTTCAAGGAGGATCTGATGCTATCTGGGTAGTAGTGGACCAACTGACAAAATCAGCTCACTTCCTAGAAGTCAAGGAGTCAAGTGCGGTGGATGCCTTAGCACATAGGTATGTGGATGAGGTGGTGCAGTTTCATGGAGTTCTGAGGTCCATAGTCTTGGATCGGGATTCACAGTTTACCTCACAAGTCTAGAAAGGATTGCAACATGCTTTTGGTACCAGCTATGCCTCAACATTGCTTTACACCCTCAGACAGATGGAAAGACAGAGCAGACCATCCAAACATTGTAAGATATGCTACCGGAATGCATTTTGGACTTTGGGGGATTGTGGGTATGACACTTGACTCTGGTAGAGTTTTCCTACAAAAATAGATATCACTCTAGCATTTATATGGATCCGTTTGAACCCTTGTATAGAAGACTGTGTCGTTCAACCATGTGCTAGATAGAGGTTGGGGAAGTAGGTGTTCTTGTCCTAGAGGTGGTGCAGAGCACAATGGAGAAGGTCCATCTTGTGCGAGAGAGGATGAAGGCAGACCAGGACTAAAAGAAGACATATTCCAATTATAGGAGGATACCCTTGGAGTTTGAGGTTGGGGACCATGTGTTCTTGAAGGTCTCCCCTCGGCGTGGGAAACAGAGGTTTGGTAGGTGGAGTAAGCTCTCTCCCAGGTTCGTCAGAACCTTCGAGGTGTTGCAGTGGGTCGGTGAAGTGGCTTATCAGCTGGAGCTACCACTGCCACTAATGTGGATTCATAATGTCTTCCATGTGTCTCAGCTCCATTGGTATGTACATGATGATTCACACGTCCTCGACTAGGGAGAGATGGATTTTGAGGATGATACGATGTTCATGGAGAGACCAGTGAGGATAAAGGATCTTGAGGAGAAGGTGATTCGTGGATGAAACATTCCCTTGGTTTTTGTGTTATAGAGGCATGGTGGCCTTGAGGAGAGTACCTAGGAATGAGAGGCACATATGCATGCCCAGTACCCAGAGTTATTTTGAGTTTTGTTCTGAGTTGTTTGTACTTGACTGTAATGTAGTGCTTGACCTTGTTAACTATGAGATGGGCCGTTTACCTTATTATCTAAGTGTGTTTAAAATGTCTTCACCATGGTGAGGGGAGGACCAGATCCCTAATTGAGACACATTAAGTTGGATGCGATTAAACCCATGCAGGCGAGTCAGTGCTGCCCAAAGCAGATAGTATCTTGACATGAGGGAAGGGACTTCCTAATCCATATGTCTGGATAGTGAGGCCTTTATATGTTTGGGTGGTTTATTGGGGGATGATAGCGGTGGTGTATCCGTAGTTATTCAGGAGATAGATGAGGTAAATGTGTTCTTAGATGTCAAGGTTTGTTTCGGCTTTCGAACAACTTTGGGGTGGTATGTCCCTAAGAGGTATCTTATAAGAAGGTTTTTCAGACCCCTATTTTCTCTTTGGGTTTTCTATTGAATTATCGAGGGATAAAATAGTTTAAGAGGTATCTGATGTAATGACTCAGACCCTCCTGGTCCATTAGTTTTCCAGTTTATAGGGTTTGAGGTGTCCTAGGGATTCATTAAGGATTTTACCAAAAAAACTCGGTTTTACCGATCACGGTGGCACCATGACAGTGCCACTATGATGGTGGCTTAATGACAGTTGCACCATTACAGTGACACCATGATAGTGGTGCTGTGACGGTGGCACCGTGAAGGTGGAACTGTGACGGTGGCACTATGATGGTGGCACTGTGACAATGGTACCGTGATGGCAGCACTGGTGGTACTATGATGGTGTCACCGTAACGGGAACATCGTCACAGCCGCACCTATCATGGTCTCACACTGAAACAGTGGCACTGTGTCTCCCACCCTTTTCCTTTTTCCAGTTTCCCAAGATTTTCCAGTTCCACCCCTGCAACGTATCTTTTGATGTAAAAATGTTTTAATACCGTTTTTGAAGCCATTTAAGGCCAGAAAAAATGTTTTAAACCCCCAAGAGTCGGGCGACCCTTCAGTTACCAAAACATGTGGTTTCCCCCCTCGGTGGGACACCTTTCCCCATGCCTTCCACCTTCACCCATGTTACATGGTTTTCTTTGTTTAGAGGATATCTATTAACTCACAACCGTTATCTCCACCATCTCCAAGGATAATTATTAAATAAAAATTAATTATAACTTGTGAAACTACCCACCCATGTGGTCAAGCCATGACCTGGAAACTGCATATCCTATAACTCTAGGATCAGACCTTTTTTCAACTAAGATCTTCTTCTTCCCTGGTATCTTTCTTTTCCTTGGTATGTTTGGAGTCACTCTCCCAAAGAAAAATCGTGTGACTATGCCGAAGCCTTTCTTGATCACCCTCGGAGTCCTTATTTTGCAAGTCAGGAATCCCCAGTTCTTGGTGCGAGTAGGAAACTTCAATCTTTGATCATCCAGGTAGGGTTTTCTTTCATCTCTCATTACTGTGTATCATGCAGGGTGGGTATGATAAAGTTTCCTCAAGGCATGGATGAAACCAAATATTAACAAAGATAAAGAACAGACATTAAATAATGAAGGGGTGTGATTGATTGTGATGCTATTGTAATCTTTCATCTTCACTTATATGTTGTGAATTATATGCGCTTATGCCCACTAAAAATAGTGGTCGTCGGTGGTCCTTTCTTGCGTACTAATGTACCTCTGTTTGTATGAACTTGTGATTAAATGGATGTAACATGAAAACTAGTTAATCACATAAATTTGGTTCATAAAATGGAGGCCCATTGAATAACAATCCTTGTGTTATCACCACTATTAGACAAATGGCAGAAAGAAACCTAATGAATGGTGTGGATAAATCTAGAAACTTATTTGTGTGTGGTTTCTGCTTTTGGGGTGATGTGGATGGGGATGAGATCTCCTGTTGTTTATTTGTTGAATTGTGTATCTGTACCCATAAGTTGGGGCTTTATTTGGTTCCATTACTTTGAGGGATCTCACGAATCCTTTTTGTTGTTGTGACTTTACAAGAGAACTGGGTGTGAATGCTTAAATTGTTGTTTGGATATTTTCTTCTTCAGTCTAGAGTTGTTTTGACTTTTGGATGTTCCTGTTAGTTTCCTAGTAGTGGAGAATTATTTTCTAACAAAATCACTTGAACATAATAACAAAAATGGATGGTGCTCTGGTTGTGGCTTTTGTGCTTTTGTGCATGTATGAATAGTAATGAGGGTGTTTGTGTATGGGCTGGTTTTCGGGACCCTTAGGTTGGGATGAGTTATTGTTTACCTATATGTATAAATTTAGTTCTTGTGTTTCTTATTCACACCACACCCAAGTTGAGAACTTTGTGCTGAACACCCCCATTTCATGGGCGAGGGTGTTTTTCCCAACATCCTTGTGGGTGGCTGGTTATTAGCTCCTTTCTGCTCCCTCTACCGAGTAGTCCAAGACTCTTTGGGAAGGTTATGATGGAATGGGGTCCATTATAGACCAAGTCTCTTTGATAATGGCATGTTGTGGTGGTTGGCCCAGGTGTGTATGGGCAGGTTTATTTCCCAAGTGTCTTTTGGATGAGGCTGAGGTGTCTTCGGTCATGGTGGTAGTTGTTCTGGCCCAGGTGTTTGCGGGCGTGGTTACGTATGGTTATGGTGGCCCAAGTGTCTATGGGAGGGATGTGTGGTTGTGGTGGCCCAGTCTTATGTGGGCGAGATGCATTTTTGTGGTGGCCTAGGTGTCTGCGGGTGGGATGCGTGGTTGTGGTGGCCCCTAATGTTGTTGTTGGGGCAGTAGTGGGGTTGTAGTGAAAATGGCGGGGGAGGTATGACGTGTAGGATGTCTTCAATAACTAGTGGTAAAGCAGTGCAGGTTACACAAATATAGATGTGCTATTAGTATTACCTTACCCGACTTTCGTTATTTTGGGAGTGCGCTTTGGTGAGGCTCGGTGGATAGTTTCCTTGATAGGTGCTTGGGTTATCTCTATTTTCTCACAGGGCATTAGAATGCCTCCCCACTTGTGCATGAGATCTTTTGGTTTTCCCTATTTAGTATACCTGTATAATCACCCTACATATATAAAACTACTTTTAGGTTTCCAGAAGTACTTTGAGGACCATGTGAGACTGTATTAGATCATACATTGGGACAATTATTGTTGCTATTTTATTTTCTTTTGGTACTTTCCTTTGGAGTTTTCTTGTACTTTGTAGCACTTTATTTTGAACATGCATGTGGAAAAAAAGGGTTTGGACATACTTTTACTTTCTATATTTGGAGTTATTTGAGATTTATCATCTTATCTCTCAATCTTTTTCTTTAAAAAAGGGTAATTCCTTCAATATTATGTGTGATTCTATACCCTTTTTTTTCTAGTCGCCACTCTGGGGCCTATTAAAGGTGAGACTCGGGGGTCATTATCTCTCCTTCAACTTGAAGAAGGAAGGGAATGACAGGTTTTTTTACCTTCCCTCATCTTGGTGAAGGTAGATCGTGACAAGAATAAACAAATAAATAAACATTTTATTTATTTTTTATACATGAGATATTAATATAAACATTTCATATTTTATTTTGGCTTAAAAATTCACTATTTAAAATGCCCAGCATTTATATTTTATAAAAAATTTATAAACTATAAGAATTTTTCATCAAAATATTAAATTTCTATATTTTGGATTGAGTCCTTTTTTTATAGATAAAGGGGAATTATAAATTGTATGATATGATAAATATCATCACTTATGACAATAATTAATGTAGGATGCCTATTATATTTAATGAAATTCACAAACCATTATGTTTCATTTCTATAAAAAAGTGAAAAACCTTATGTATGGGGAAACCCATATGTAAGAGAGTCACATAAATCCTTATGTATTGAGTTACCTATATGTAAGTGTTTTCTCCACACAAAGTAATAAATCCTTATATATGGAGTAACACATATGTAAGAGATTTTTTCATGCAAAGGAAAATATCTTACGTATGGGATAATATTTCACATATGGGTGAATCAGAAATAATGATATTATATATATCACAATTATGATTCAATTATCTATTTTCACACAATCGAGTTTCTATCATAGCTTGTGATACCACTTATATCATAGCTTATGGAAAATATCAAAACAACAAGTTCACATTGTATTGTAATTTATTACAGAAATCAGTATTACCTTATGACTAAGCGAAAAAAAAAATTTCTTTATGATATATTATTTTTTAAATATAGGTAGAGAAATCCAATGAACAACACCCAACAAAGTAATATCATACACTATGATATGGACTCAATTAGGTTATGATACACCCATTATTTATAAAATTAGTAAAAGAACATGCTGAGTAATTAATAAAAGTGGCTCTGATGCCACATACGGGTTTAGGAGGATCATCATTTGATCATTACAGTGGAAGGAACCTATATTAATTCCTGATATATCCTCAATAAACCAATATAAAATATGAAGAGAATTAAATATAAATAGGTGTACATGAATCAAAATAAACTCCATTTTCCACTCTTCAATGTGGTATCCTTGATTGAGATCACCTTGTGACATCCAATAGATTCTCACCTTCATAGGTAGTACACCAGCTACTAGAATACTTATTTTTAATGATAGGATCCTTGATCTTTAAAGGTTTTATAGTACATTCCTAGATGAATACAAATAAAGTATCAGACACTGAAGATTTTTTCAACTATGTCTTGATTGTATCACACAGACATCATCACATTCAAATAGGAGGATCATACCCTTTATCTAGGGTCCCTTAATTCAATAATGTCTATATCATTCACTAACTCATTCTTACAAATTTAAAAAATAGATACATATAGAATGAGGTGATAATACATTTATAATTAGTAGGATCATCCTAAAAACCTCTCATGAATATGTAGAAGAAGCATACTAATGCCTCAGTAAAAAAACAATAAAACCAACTTACACCCATATGAGGTCAAATGTCCCCAACCTATCCAAGAATCACTCATCCAATATCATATATAACATAATATAAAGAGAATATATACATAAAGAAGGTGCCTCAAAACCATTTATCCACTAATACAGTCACTCTCAAGTCCCAAAAACATATGTCTTGTGCTACAATCCCTTCTATATCCATATATCAACATAACCAAAAACAATCTCATAGTTGTAATTCCTTGAACCGAACTACCAAGTACGTTCTATAGAGTCACATGACCTCATACATGCCTCCTCACATGCAAGAGGCTTTCGACTAGTAATGAGGGTCCAAAGCTCATCAATAGGGACACTATACCCTTAGTATCTATCATAACACCAATAATGTAAATAAAATATAACATCTCAGAGTAAAAAATATGGAATAAAATAACATCAGTGGAATACATGTCCTAAAATAAATAAATAAATAGGCTCCCAGTGTGGCAAGCCAACCTAAGGTATATAAAATAAAAAATAAAATAAATGTAGCAGAAATAGTCCAAATTATATCCCATTATTAACTTTGACTCTAAGAACTCATTTCTTAAAGTCCTTATCATAGGGACCTTTCCCTTTACTAGATCCCTTGTTCTGAAATCTTCTTGTGCACCAATATTCCCACATAGGGTCTAGGTAATAAACCTAGTAGGAAACCACCAATGAATCCTTAACATAAGTGCACATAATATATAATATTGTATGTCATGAAATAAGAAAATAATCAAATAAAAATATATCCACACATATTCTAAGTCAATGTTCACTAACCAAGATTCTATGTACCCCAACCCCACCCACTTCATTACGATGATTCTAAGGATGTCAATGCCTATCAATCCAAGTTCTACCTTTAAAGAAACATAGCATGCCCCACCTTGATGGTGGTTGTTATCAATCACTCTACATGACCTAGCCTAATGGTAGTTATTATCCTTAGATAATGGTAAGTCCCACCTAAAATGTTTGACAAAATTTGAAAACACATCAACCCTTCATGGAATTATCCCACTTCATCTTGAAACTAATGTATTATCAATTCCCATGGATGGTCGACTCCCACATCATCATACATGTCCATGATCTAACCCATACCATTAAATAATCCATGGTTCATAATGATTTTAAAGTCATTATGCCCCTTACAAGGGTTGTCTAACTGAAAATATGCAACTTGATCATCCTAATACCTAAACCAAAGTACCACATGCTATACAATACCATAACAAGGAACAAAAATGAATATCAAGAACATTTCTCAAGAGGCTACACACAAATAATATAATCACAACAAGAAAGGTCTCAAGGCCATTCACACACCCACATGCAAACACATAACAAGCATTGGTTATTAATCATAAAAAAACATATATTGAAAACAGCTCATAGAAGGATCCTTTATGGTAAGTAAATTCCTACCTCAAGGTTATTGGAAAAAAAACTCCAAGGTTTATCAAGGATTGATGAATGAACACATTGCACACCCATGGAAAATAGACTCAAACATAAAGGGATGCCTAAATTAGGTTCCTGTTCATCAATGAAGAGGTTTATAATAGAGTCTCAAGAGAATTAAAAGTCAATAAGGTCATTATAGAAACACATACATTAAGAATCATTTCAACAGAACCAGTTCCATGGTATGTCAAAGAAAGTGACACCAATTCACTGGATCCATTATTGATTAAATAATGGACTATAAATTCATAATAAATATTATAATAGAGCCTTTTTTTTAGAAAAAAAACATCAATCCATCACAAATCCATCAATCAGAAAAGATATTGGAGAAGAATAGAGTCTTGAGATGATTTATTCATGATGATTTATCCATAAACATCCACCATTATTGAGAGTTCTATCTCTAGTCAAGGGGGTTGTTATTGAAACATCGAATACTCCACCAATATATCAATGAATCATCAATGTATTAAGGTTATATTATCAATATACCATAAATAATTGTTCTAGGAAGATGATTCATGAATAATTACCCAAATAACATTTATTGTTAATTTTAGATCTTGATTTGATCATGAAATGATGTCAACTCACCAGATCCACCAATGCTCTATGAAGAGAGGAAGAAAACATCATTAGATGTTCATGGAACTCATTGATATGACCTATATCCAATAACATCTCATAATAAAGAAGATGGATTTGGAATATTTCTAGAGAAAAATCACCATACTTGGCTTCACTAGATTGATCAAAGGTTATAGAGGCAAGGGGAGAATAATGGAAGTGCCATGATGTAAGGGGGAAGCTCTAAAGATCAGAATAAGAAATACTACAAAATAGACCTTTAACAGTGGTAAAAATGGCCTTTATCAGTGATAAATGAGTGCTGACAAATAGAGAAAGATTAAAAGATTTAGGTTTTTGTCAGTGCTGAAAAATCACTGATAAAGGGGTCCTTTATCAGCACTTATAGAAGTGCTGATAAAGACATCCTTTATCAGTGCTTTTAAAAGAACTGATAAAGGGGAAAACTGTAATGTGATGTTACAACACAGTACCACGCTAGTGTAGTGTGCTATAATAGCACACCAAAACACCAAAAACACCACGAAATTATCAAAATAAAGTATAAATACAGAATTTAAATGAAGAGAAAACAATCAAGTATATTTTTCTTGGTTTTGTCGATGTGAAGTGCGTTTTAAACTAAAACGATACTTATATATTAAAAAAACGTACTCAGTGTCATACCAGTCACACCGTACATCGAATTGAGGTTTGAATGATTCTTACACATCTCAAATGACTTATGGATCATTTTTCTAAAGTATCAAAATAATTCAAATGTGTTTATTTAGTTTTGAGTACGCCACTTTTCTTTTTTACTAAAATGCAATTTTATACTGGAAACACATAATTTGACTCATACCAATCATATCATGTGTTGGTTCTAATTCAAACACATCACAAATGACTTATGAATTTTTTTCCTAAATTATAAATAAAATATGAGTGTGTTTTCTTGGTTTTCAGTGAGTGACACTTTTTGAACTAAAATATTGATTTTAAACTGATAATGGGAACATTGAGTCATACTGAACACATAGTGTATCGTATTGAGGTGTTTCTGATTCTTACATGTCAAAAATGAATTATGGATTGTTTTTTCTAAACTATCAAAACAATCATAATTCATTTTCTTGTTTTTGAGTAGGTGAGTTGTCCTTTTTACTAAAATTAATGTCAATTTCAAATAAAAAGACACACTTTGAGTCATATCGGTCACACTGTGTGTTGGATTGAGGTTTGGATAGTTTTTACACATCTCAAATGGCTTATGGAAAATTTTTATAAAGTATAAAAACAATAAGAATGCGTTAACTCAGTTTTGAGTACATCACATGTCTTTTTTACTAAAATGTCATTTTAAACTGGAAACACGCACTTTGACTCATGCTGATCAAATAGTATATCATTTTCACATGAGACTAATTCCTACAAATCAAAAATTACTTATGAATCAATTTACTAAATTATCAAGAAAATCCAAGCGTGATTGATCTATTTTCTATGAGTGACATTTTTTGAACTAAATCGTCAATTTTAAACTGATAACAAACACATTGTGTCATACCGGGAACACCGTGCATCAGATTGAGGTTTGGATGATTCCTACATGTCAAAAATGACTTATGGATCATTTACATAAATTTTCAAAATAATATTAATGCGATTTCTCAATTTTGAGTTTGTTAGTTATCCTTTTTATTAAAATTGATGTTATTTTTAAATAAAAAGATGCACTTGGAGTCATACCAGTCACACCGTGCATCAGATTGAGGTATGAATAATTATTACACATCTCAAATGACTTATGTATCATTTTAATAAAGTATCAAAACAATCTGAATGTATTTTATTGGTTTTGAGTACATCATGTTTGTTTTAATAAAATGTCATTTTAAATTGGAAACACACACTTTGACCTATACTGATCACATTGTGTATCGGTTTTACATGATACTAATTCCTACACATCAAAAAGTAATTATGAACTGATTTACTAAATTATCAATAAAATATGAGTTCATTTTATTAGTTTTCAGTGAGTGACACTTTTTGAACTAAACTGTCGATTTTAATCTCATAATGAACACATTATGTCATATCGGGCACACCATGCTCAGATTGAGGTACAACTAATTATTACACATCACAAATAACTTATAGATTGTTTTAATAAAGTATCAAAACAATATAAATTAATTTTCTTGGTTCTTAGTAGGTAAGTTTTCCTCTTTATTAAAATTGATGTCATTTTTAAATAAAAAGAAGCACTTGGAGTCATACTAGTCACACCGTGTGTCGAATTGAGGTAAAACTAATTATTACACATCTCAAATGACTTATAGATCATTGTAAAAAAGTATAAAAACAATCCAAATGTGTTTTATTGGTTTTTATTAGGTAACTTGTTTTTTTACTAAAATTTCATTTTAAACTAAAAACACGAACTTTGACATATACCGATCAAATCATGTATTGGTTTGATGTGAGGACGATTCCTAAAAATCACAAAGGACTTATGAATCGATGTCCAAAATTATCAAGAAAATATTAGTGTGTTTGATTTTTTTTTTCAGTGAGTGACATTTTTTTAACTAAACTATCAATTTTAAATTGATAATGGACACATTGAGTCATAGTGGTCACACCGTGCGTCAAATTG
This sequence comes from Viscum album, assembly GCA_963277665.1. Taxonomy (NCBI): domain Eukaryota; kingdom Viridiplantae; phylum Streptophyta; class Magnoliopsida; order Santalales; family Viscaceae; genus Viscum; species Viscum album. The sequence continues at coordinate 1,426,814,844 of OY728151.1, forward strand.
AGGTACAACTGATTCCTACACGTCTCAAATGACTTATGGATAATTTCCCTCAGTGTTAAAAAAGTAAACACCTCCATCGACCTATTTTTTCAATCATATAAAACCCTATAATTTTTTTAATAAAATAAAACCTATTAAAAAACAAAGTTTTATCAAAAAAACATTATAAAAAAAAATCCTCAACCAATTATTTTATTAAATTTTTATTTGGATCCTTATGGATAAATTCGAGGATAAAAATGAAAGCAATTCATAATTAAATCTTCCTCCACATCAAATCAAATAAATTAATTTCATTAACATACACTCGTCATCGGAAATTACACTGTAGAAACCCAAGACCCCTATGCTACATAGCACCGTTGATACATATTATGATTCTTCCATTTCCACCCTCTCCATTTCTTTCTCTCCTTTCAATCTATCGTTTCTTTAGTTCTGTAGAGTTTTTCTCTGAAAGGATTTGGTGGTAATGGAGTCATCGAGTTAATAACTATTTTCAATGGTGTAATTCTCACATATAGGAGGAATTTCACCTTTTAGAGAACATAATGAAGTACAATTGTCATCCTGATCAGCCCATCTCCCAAAAATTTATCATTGCATTTTATTATTTGACCCACATCCTCCATCTCTTGTATACATGCACCTATATTTCTTGAAATACTCTAAGTAGTAGTCATCCATGGGATTACTAATGATCAGAGTAGTACAAGAAACATAAAAGAGATGGGGGATGAGTCTCAAGGAAACAAAATGCAATAATAACTATTCAAGAGATGATGTTTACAAGGATGAAAATTATACTTCATTGTGTTCTCTAAAAGGGGAAATGCCTCCCATTTGTGAGAATTACACCATTGGGAATAGTTATTAACTCGATGCCTCCATTTTCACCAACTCCTTCCAGGGAAAAGCTCTACACAACTAGAGAAATGATAGAGTGAAGGGAGGGAAAGAAATAGAGAGGGTGGAGATGGAAGAATCAAAATATGCAACTATAGTGTTTCAAAACCCGAGGGACTTGGGTTTATACAGTGTAATTTTAGCTGACAAGTTAAGGTTATTGAAATTAATTTATTTTATTTGACATGGAGACAAAGTTAATGATGAATTACTTTCATTTTTATCCTCTAATTTATCTATAAGGATCCAAATAAAAATTTAATAAAATAATTGATTGAGGATTTTTTATATTGTTTTTTCAATAAATAATGGTTTTTTAATAGGTTTTATTTTATTAAAAAAATGTCTAGGTTTTATATAATTAGGAAAATATGCTGATGAAGGTGTGTACTTCATTTGCACTTACCTCGATATGTAATAAACCTGAATGGGGTTCATGCCTTCCACCATAAAAAACTATAAAATGGAGGTCACTCCTCATTCGATACATAGATAAATAAAGTGAATCTACCTAAATATTATATATATATATATATGTTATATATATATATTATATTAGTAACTTTATTTGAATATAATTATATAGATATGTATGTATATTATTTATCATATTTAAATTTATTTAAATATATAATATATTATTCAATGTATCTATATATAATACTATTTTTTCTAATGAAACTAAAAAAATAATATTAATAATAATTTTTAAATTATATTAATTATAAAAAATTATTATTTTGGGTAATTTTCTATAAAATATAATTATTTAAATTTTGGAAAGTTTAATTATTTCAAAAAAATGTATATATAGTAACAAAATTTTATTATTTTGAAAGAAACATGAGTTTAGAATATTTTATTGGTTATTTAAGTATAAATTATATTACTATTAATTTAAATGTATATATAGACCTAAAATGATGAATACCTAAAAATAATTTCTAATATATAGAATTTAATAACTTCCATTCTATTTTTTTGGGAACAAATGATGTAAAAATCTAAGGATTCTAGGGAGGCCGTTTAATATGCATTGACCTATCCTTGAGATTCTAGGGAGGTCTATAAATATGTTTTCATGAAGCAATAATACACATCAATAAGATATATCAGAAATAAAGGAGAAAAACACACCAACCCTTAAAGCATCTATCCCATTTACATTTAAACATATATATATATATCATAGAATTTATAATACACATAATTGAAAAACAAATGTAGATTTAAACATTATTTTTAATGAAAATAAATATAATTCCTTCCTAATTTTGAAATACAAAACCATAATTTGTGAATAAATAATTATAAAATCACCCTTACATTATAAGTTATAAAAACACATATAAATAGATAGAAAGATATATATTTACAAATATATATCTATATATATATATCTTTATAAAATAAACTTAAATTGATAAAAATCTATGTTACCCTTATAGCATAATATCACAACATAGTAAAATAAATACAACACCATACTAATTTTAAAAATAGAGATCCATTAAAAATAAATAAACATGGTATCACCCTTACTAAGATTTCTCTTAAAATATTACCACACAATTCTAAACAAATAATTTTTTTAAGGAAAAAACCTTGCATAAGAATATTAAAATAGAATTTAAATAAATAAATTACCTTACATGAATTATATAAAACCAACTTCTGTTGTTGCTTTGTACCATCATCAGAATAATAATTGGTTTGTTAAATCAATTTTATTGGAACCTATAAAGGAAATAAATTCAAAATAGTGAAGCAAGATAGGGTATACATGTAGACAATGAAGAAAATTGATTAAAACAACAATTTAAAAAGACTAAAACTGGATATCCAAAAATAGTAGTCAATCAAACAACATATCATAAACAAAAGAAAAACAATATACAATAACTAGAGCACAAATACAGAAAGAAAACCACAACCTACAAAGGAAAATCAGAATCCATCGGATCTAGATTTTGAAATGAGAAATACAAAAAGAAAATCGGAACCTACTAAGGAAAACACAGGGATACCTCACTAGGTTGAAGAAAATCCAAGACCCTCATATCCAGTTCTCGATGTTTTCTTTAGAAACACTAACTGCATCCGAACACCAGATGCCAGATGATGTTTGAGAAACTGGAGGTAGTGGGTTTGTGTGATTTGAGTGAGTTTTTGTGATTTGAGCTTCAATTCACCGAGGAGGAGTGTCGGTAATGGGTGGCTTCTACATAATGCTTCTAATATCGTGATGATTTCGCAATAGGTTAGGTATTTTTAATCAGATTGGGACAATTTTATCAGCACTTTTTTAAAAGCGCTGATGAAGATTCCTTTTATTAGTGCTTATTATTTAAGCACTGATAAAAGAAATATTTGTCATCACTTTTTTAGTTTTGATAAAGTTATGTCTTTATAAAGTTTTAACACCGATAAATATGGCTTTTATCAACACTTTTTTAGTGATGATAAAGTATCATATTAGCACTTATTACTTAAGCGCTGATAAAGAATTTATAATTATAATTATAAATAATTTTTTTGTATATATATATATACTTAATAAATATATATAAATATAAATATAGTAAATGTATTTTTTATTTAAATATATTTATTATAATTTTATAATTTTTCAATATATAATTATTTATTTATAATTATATAAATATTTTTAAAAAATAATATTAATATATATTATATATATATATTTAATAAATATATATAAATATAAATATAAATATAGTAAATATAGTCATTATTTAAGTAAAATTATTATAAATTTAATGATTATTTAAATATATATAATTATTTATTTATAATTATATAAATAATTTTAAAAAAATATTTATTTATTTATAATTATAAATATGAAATTTTATAAATATAGCACATATATTTTTAAATATATTTATTTATAAATATTTTTTTACAAATATTTTTTTACAAATATTTTTTTGACATTATTAGTGAATGTCTAATTTTAGGAGCATCCGTGTTAAAAATGAGTGAAATTGAATAAATTAAAAATAAGTACACTTTAATAATATTGAAAAAATGGATAAGTTTTGTGGGTGCACATTGTATGTAAAAATGAATTAATTACATATATGTGAAATCAATATAACACACATTTGATCTATGTTAAATTGGAAAATCAAATGACATTCAATTATATGTCAATTACTCTATGCAATTAGTTAGTATTTTTAATTCATATTAATTTTTAATTATAAACCATTATTCAGTAAATATAGTGCATAAATATTTTATAATATATAAATCATATTTATATACATTAATATATATACTATTTATTAACATTATCAATAATCATCTAATTAATAAAATGTTTAATATTTTTCTCAATTTACTTATTTTTATTTTTAAGTTGTTTAATTTTCAATTTTCATATCTATATATTTAATATATACTATTTATTAGTATTTATAAATTTTATATAGTATAATCAATTTATTCATTTTTATTAATAATTATTTAATTAATAAAGTCTGAAATGCTTTTTTAATAAACTCATTTTTTATTCTTTATTTATTTAATTATTTCATTTTAATTATTCAGACCTTTATGAGTGCTAAAAAATCACTAATAAAGGACTCCTTCATGAGTTCCAAAAATATAGCGTTGATAAAGGGTACCATTTATCAATACTAAAAATAAAGAATTGATAAAGGGCACCCTTTATCAGTGTTAAAAATAAAGCACTGAGAAAGGGTACCCTTTATCAACACTAAAAATAATGCATTTATAAATGGGACATTTATCAGTGCTAAAAAAAGAACTGATAAAGATACCATTCATCATCACTTTTTTCTAATGTTGATAAATACAAGCACTATTAAATGTCGATTTTGTAGTAGTGAGGGCCTAGGTGTTCATATTTGACTAATAAACTAAGTGGAAAATCACGTGGAATTAAAACCATCAAGGTGTCTTTATTGTACCCTTCGATTGGGTGTACTGGCTACCCGTTGGGTCGGTAGATCCCTACAGGTCTACTAGAAGCCCACCGACTAGCTGGTGGGTTACACTAACTACTCAGTGGCTACTTTCTAGGTACCAATGACCTATCCCTTCCTCAACTCTTCCACCTTCAAATCCTAGACCCTTAACCACTTAAAACCGACATCTGAGCAACCTTTATTAGAAACAAAATAGAATAGAAAAGGTAAATTTTATAAACTCGAAACATCTCATACATTTAATAGAGAGAGGATATTATAATTCTCCCCCTATAATGACTTATCATCCCTAAGAAATACCTTTAAAGGTTATGTTAAAAAAACATAGGCCACAGAGCTCGAATATTATCCTCACACTCCCAGTTTTCCTCCTAGATCCATCCATGATCCCATAGAATCTAGACTAGTGGAATCATATTCCATCAAAGAACTTTACCACTCTAGTCTACAATCTGAACTGGGTGCTCCATGCATGATGCATCAGGCTCTGGTTCTACATCCTCACAGTTGATGAAATGCATAGGATTAGGAATGTACAACTAGATACGAGACACATGAAATACATTGTGTATACTGCAGTTGTGAGAAGGAAGATCTAGATGATACACCACTGTCCCGACACTCTTGATGATCTTAAAGGGTCCAAATTTTCATGGTGCTAACTTCCCATAATTCCTCAAATATAGGTGTCCTAACTAAGGATTCAATCTTAGAGAAACCCGATCACCTACAAAAAACTCCGAGGGTCTCCTCCTACAGTTGGAATATGACTTATTACTTCTCTAAGTTATGATCAACCTATTCTAAATCAGCTGCACTCTCTCAGAGGTTTTTGTACCATACTGGGCCCTACAAACACTACCTCACTAGCCTCATTCCAACAGAGTGATGAACTAAATATACTCTCATAAATATTCTTATATGATTCCATCTGAATCTAATCCATGTAACTATTGATATATGTGAACTCAACCAAGTCTAGGTGATCATCTCAAGATCTATAGAAGTCTAGGATTCAAGATCAGAGCACATCCTTGAATATCTGAATTTCCCACTCTGACTATCCATCCATATAAGGATGGTACACTGTACTTAATATCAGCTAAGTACCTAAGTCCTTCTACAAGCCCTAAAAAATATACAATGTAAAATGTGAATATTTTTTAGATAAAATTTTCAAGGGCACTTCATGTAAGAATATAATCTCATAGACATAAAAATTTCCAAACTCATCCACTAAGTGAGTTTCACAGATCAGTAGGAAAAGATAAACCTTCATAAACTGATCAAAAATCACCCAAAAAACATTATGGATCCTCAGAGTCTTAAATAATCCCATCAAAAAATTCATCATGACATCCTCCCACTTTCACATGGGAACTGGATGTGTCTAGAGAAAACCACCATGATTCTAGTGCTTGACCTTTATCCTCTAGAAGGTAAGGCATCAGGAAACAAATCTAGTAATGTACCTATTTATCCATGGCCACTAAAACTGCCTCCTAAATTCAGGGTATATATTTGTCATCCCAGGATGTACTACCCACTTAGAGGTATGGAAGTCTCTCATCAGGTCTTCCCTAATGAAAGTAGGGACTAAAAATCTCCCATGTATAAGGATCACATCATCACCATCCAATGACCACTTTATTATCAATTCATCTCTAGTTATCTATTATCATATCAAAACACACTTTGAATCAATCTCAAATAAAATATTTACCCAATATACTAAAGAATATTTGACCACCAATGTAGCACACAACATCAATCTTTGGTCCTCAGAAGAATCCATCCTCCAGTCAGCTAATAAGATCATTAGGTGCCACAATTCCTCTGAAGACCATTCACCAAGCTCCTATGCTACTCATGTCTTATATATAAGAGTATCTATAATAAAGTTAATTTCCTCGATCATAATCCATCTTAAATTAAAACATGTATAAATACTATACCCACCACCCCTGCCTCAAGTTCAGGTCCCATTATGTGAAGATATAACAAAGTCTATTGTGGTCTATGTAGAAAAAAAACCTCTCACTAAAGAGATAATGTCACCAACAATTCAAAGTGTGGATCATGTTTTCGAAATCCAAGTCATGGGTAGTTCAAATCATGGGGTCATAACTGAAATGACCCATAATCTACTACCTGCTCCCTTTGTATCAGTACTGATCCCAAACCAACACTCAATGCATCATAGTAATCAATCCCTAGATCAGTAAGTATTAACACTGGATCTATATTCAACCTACTATTCATCTCAAGAAATGCCTATTTACACTAGTCTGGCCCCTGAAACTTAAATTTATTCTTTGTCAGTGTAATCATGGGTGCTGATAGACATGAAAATTATTAGATAAAACATCTATAGTATCTCACTAAGATAAAAAAAATCCTTATCTTAAAAACATTTTGTGGACATGTGTAGGACATCAATTCCTCCATTTTCTACCTGTATACAGATATACATATCTCAAAAACTACATGCCCCAATAATTTCACCACCTGAATCCAAAAAGTTACACTTCAAAATTTTGGCATAATGTTGATGTTATTGAAGTGTACTGAGGACAATATCAATATTCCAGGCATGCTTCTATGGGTTTAGTTAGTAGATTGGGATTTCATAAATGAACACCATGATGAATGAGTCAAGATATGGGTGTAAGATCTTGTTCATGAGGGCCATGAACACTGCTGACACATTCTTCCATTCAAATGGAATCACTAAGTACTCATATAGTCCATACCTTCTTTGAAACACTATCTTTGAGATTCCCTCATCTCTAACCCATATCTGGTGATATCCTGATCAAAGATCAATCTTAGAGAACAAAAAAACTCCCTGTAACTAATCAAATAAATCATTGATCTTAGGAAAATGATATATGTTCTTCACCATCACTTGATTCAGCTTTTGGTAATCTACACAGAGTAAAAAACTACCATTTTCATTTTTAGTGAAAAAAATAGATGTTCCCCACGGTGAAGTAATAATCCTGATAAATAACTTATGGTCTAAGTCCTCGAGCTACACATTGAGCTCCTTTAACATAACCAGTGAAATAAGATAAAGGGGTACCAAAATGGGTTGTGCACCTAGTATGAGCTTTATCTAAAAGTCAAATCCTCTATTAGTGGGTACTTTCTATGAATATATTTGGAAATAAATCCTAATTGAGATCTATAACTAGAGGAAAAGATGAGGAGACTACCATTGATCCTATTAAAATTTCCAAGACTGCAATCTACACAGTGATCATCCCAATCCGACTCATGTCTTGACCAACTCTATCTACTCCGAGTTCCCATTATTTGGTCATCATGTACTTATCTCACTTTGGAGAAGTAAAAAAAACTTGTTTCTAATATTAGTCAATGTGGGATCAAAATTTGTTCAGATAGTCCATGTAAAAAATCAATTCGAAACCCTTTATTCCAGAATCATGAAGTCCCATAAATTCCCATAACCAGCAATGACTATAGGACACTTTGGGAATTGTTGAAGAGGGTCCACCTTCATTCCCAATGGTGTATTGATAGAAAGTAACTCATAAGAATACTTGACTGGTAGGTCAACTCTAGTAATAAATTATGCATATATAAAGGAATGGTAAGAAATAGTATCTAATATGGCTGTAGATAATGTAGAAGCATTCAAGACCGTACCTCTAATAGTAGAAAACTCCTCACCACTATCTACCAGAGTTTGATCCACCGTATAGACTCAGCCTATCTTAGCTCCAAAACCCTAACCTTGAGTTGCCATAGTCTAGGAATTATTAATCCTCTACTAAGGTCCTCCACTCCTAGATTTCCTTGATCATCTAGAAATCCTTCGAGAATCCCTTGAGAAAAAATAAAAAAGATAACTATGTCATGACCTGTCCTCGGGGCTCGTGCTGTGACTACCCCAAGCCCGCCTTCCATAGGCCAGGGGCTGGCGACTAGCACCAAAGGCGTAAATCCCATTAAAAGTAAAGGCATTGCCTTTATAAAAGTAAAAAACACAACAGAGTATGCAAAAGAAGTAAGAAATAAGTAATACTGAATACAAAAGTAAGTGCTGAAAGGAAAGGGTCCAGAAATACAAGCCCAACAGTAAGTATAGTACAACTGAAAAGCTAGTACAACTGTAGTAAAGTAAAACAGCAACCACTAAGTCATCCTCCAGAAATCCCACCTGAAGGGTGGGTACAAATGGCCTCCAAAACACCTCAGGTCCGATCGTCCACTCCGTGTACGTCTCGCCAAGTGGTCCACCTCCGGGTACCGTCCAGCTCCACAAGTCTCCACCTAGATCAGTGTTGTCCATCGTCTGCATCCAACACAACGTAGTGCAGGCATAGCCCGTGCAGGGGTGAGTATACGATACTCAGTAGGGACCCCGAGACCCCAGGAGGTCTCCCATAATCCACAAAGGATAAACCACAAAAGAAGGATACAATCACGAAGTATCAACCAACTCTACTTAGGTATATACCCATACATATACCGAAGTTATCAATCACAATTCGACTACAACTCTTGAGTCCAAGCACAACCCAGTCCACACAGGAAGGAAGTCAATCACATCGATAATAATGATTGAAAGTCAAGACTCAGCTCACATAGGTATACATCTTTCGTATTATGATAGAGATGATCAGATGTAGTCACTGATTCATCTATGCTGTTGGAACCACGTAGGATACTAGACCAGCTAAGCTGTCGGACCCACGTAGGATACTAGACCAGCTACTCTGTCGAACCCACTCAGGATACAAGTACATAAGTCAAACTGTCGAACCCACTTAGGATACAAGTACAATAGTCATCGATGTCGAAACCACAGAGGATTCCAATACAGTTGTCATCGTCGTTGAACCCACAGAGGATTCCAGTACGGTATTCGTCACTGTCGAACCCACGGAGGATTCCGGTACAGTAGTCAAAGCAGTCACAGCCAACTCTAGGGTTCCCGCACACAACACGCTCAATTCTGGGAGGGTCCGCTCCTCGAGCCAAGGGGGTCGATACATCAACTATCATGAAGTCCAGAGTTGATGTATCCCAAAGTTCCATCTCGTCAAAAGGAACCCAACGCGATAGACGACGCGTCAATCGGATGCCCGGTCTAAGAGTTATTAGCATTTTTGTTCCAGGGGCCCGGTTGGAAATATGCTCATTCCAAACCTGACCGTTTTCCAAAGTTATCTAAAACTCACTTAGAGTATCGCAAAAGTACCGCCTCGTAGCAAGAGTCCCATTGCCGTAGATGGTGCGTCGATCAGATGCACAGTCAGGTAGTTACTCGTATTTAAACGAAACGGGCCCAGCCTGTCAAGCCCGATGGGCTGGCGGGTCGGCCCGTCCTGGCTCGGTGGGTCCAACCTAGCTGAGGGGTCGGCCCGGCCCGGTGGGGCATGGCCCGAACTGGTGTGGCGCAGTCAGGTGGGGCACAGCCCGGCCCGACGGGGTGCGGCCCGGCCTGGTGGCTGGCCGTGGCTCGGGCAATTGGTCGAGCGGTCCGGGGGGCACGACCCCCGGTTTTATGAAACGGCGGCACCAAGCGGCTCGCACGGGCGGGCCACTGTCCTCCCACACGGTACCTTCGGGTGCTGCAACCTTCATCAACCCAGCCGGCTGCCTGCCGGTCGGTTCGCCTGCCAAAGCGGCACGTCCAGTGCGGGTCACGGTTCTCCGTAGCGTGGTGCCCTTGTGGCGCCACGGTTCCTTCAGTCCAGTGGGCTTTAGCCAGTCGGTTCTTCTTCGGCCGAGCAGCCCGCGGATTGCAGTCTGCGGTTCTTCCCAACGCGTCCGGCACACGGATGACGCTTTCTCCGGTCGTCGCCGCCTCTTCCATCTCTACCTCCATCGCGAATAAGAAAAAGGATCATTGGATGGTCGTTGGGCTGTGTTCGTTCGGCCCACACCCTCTGTGTTAGGTGAAAGCAGTTGGCCGAAGTCATCCAAGAAATTCAACGAATAACGGGGTACAAATTATTCACTTAAATTTATACAAACCCCTACCTCGATCAAGGTTTGTTCGTCGTAGACGCGAAAAACGGTGTCGCTTCGTCAATGTCAAAGGAAGGGCCGTCGTTGTTGGCGACGTTCCCCGTGGCGATGTCTCTTCCCTTGACACGGAGGAAGAAGAAGGTTGGAGAAGTTTCTTCACATCCTTCGAGTTGTGGAGCATTCTTCACGTTCTTCATGGAAGAACTCTCCCTTTCTAAATCTCCCCAATGTTCTCCCAACACAACAATTTCCCAAAACAAAATAATAGCCTAAGATATTATTTTATTCTCCCATGATTTTCAAAATTCAAACACTTAATTTAATTAATTAATTGTGGAGTTCAAATAATTAATTAAAGGTGTTTTCATAATAATTTCAACAAGTGGGAGGTGAGAGTTTAGCATTTAAGAGAGGGGAGTTTCCAAAATTAAAGAAGGGGAGTTAAGAGAGTTGAGGGGAGGTGAAAGGGTTTGGGTTCATGTGGGCCCCACCGCGCTAAATCCTCTCATGGGAGGTTATGTGGGTGTGGGCCCCACCTATAACTTCCCCTTGTAGGGAATAACCACCAAATATAAATAAAATTGTGTACAACAATTTTATTTAATTTATTATAAATCCCCCAAAAATTAACTTCTCCTACCGAGAAAACGCGACTACGGTAAAGGTCCCCTTAAGTGAATACTGGTGCTGCGAGTTCATCGTTGCCCTCATATTTCAATTCCGAGCACTGGTTCAAAATATAGAAAAACCCGCACGTACGTTTACTGAACGTACCTGAAAAAAACTTCATAAATTGATTCCGGGCACACCGGGCCTCAGAATCAGGTGCCGTCAGAAACCACAGACTCATAAAATTACAATGTATTTATGAAAAAATTTTCCTTGAAATTTATGGGTCTTTATAAACTATCCTTTCCACAATGGTGTCACTCCACAGATGAATTCCTACAAGCATCGCTATAATTCCCCCATTGGACGCAATTGAATCACTTTATAGAATCATCTCACATAAATAAAACTGTGGAAGTCCTAATCAAACCCATATACTATTTTACCTGATAATCTTGGTCCAATTTACTTTTCTTAAGACTAGAAAAATATCCTATAGTAGTGAGAGGGAGCTTCATCACAGGTCTGTTATGGACTGAAAGTAATCATACTTCCCAACTATTCTCTAACCCCTTCTCAAAATTTAGGGCCTCATAAAGAATCTATGCATATTTAATCATGTAAAATCCCATAAATTAATATTTGATCTTTGGTAAAAGGCCAATCTCAATGTTTAGAGCCTTTTGTGCCTCATTTATAACCAACAAAGGAGAAAAATTAAGCAACTATATGAATTAAACAGAATACACTAAGACAGTCACAGACCCCTACTAAAACTCCATGAACACATAACAATGATTCATCTTCATCATTTCAAGAATGTATTACCAGGGATATATCTCCTTTAAGGTTACCCAAGTAAGACCCTCTCACCTTCTAGCTTAATTCATGATAGTCCACCATATCCTTGAAGGCCCTTGGAAAATGAAGTTTTCCAGCATCACCCACCCTCCTTATAATTTTTAACCAACTAAACACCACTCTTCATAATATCTATCCAGTCCTCTACATCACACGAGACACCAGTACCCTAAAAATAGATAGTATTCTATAGATATAAGTCTATAGAATGGTCGGTCAAGGTATTTTGGATTTTTTCACCTTGATACTAGTAGAAAAATGGTTTTTAATGTTATAAATTTGATTTTAGTTTCTTATAAACTGACATAAAATATGTTTTCAGAGACTTTTTGGCATTGGGTTTTTTAAAAACTGATTCCAAAAAGAAAAAAAAATTGTGCGGCGGTTTTTTAAAAACCAGATGCCAAAATTTTTTTAAAAAATATTTTTGGCATCAATTTTTACAGAAAAAGGTTCCAATAATTATATATTTTTTACTATGTTTTAGATTATTTCCTAATATTCGATTTGATTGGTTGTGGAGAAAAAACAGAGTTACAGATTAAAAGGTATGGATGTTCGAAGTTGATATTTTCTAAGAGAAGTCTTAAATAAGTACAACATTCAAAGGCCATAACTTTTAATATGTAACTTTGTTTTAGCTCCACGACCAGTCAAATTGAATCTTAACAAATTATCTAAAACATTGTATATTTTTTTTTAATTTTTGAATCGGTTTTCATAAAAACAGACGCCAAAAATAGTTTTTTTTTATTTTTTGCATCGTATTTTTAAAAAACCGATGCCAAAACATTTTTTTTTGTTTTTGGTGTCGGTTTTTAAAAAAATCGACATGAAATATAATTTGTTTTTAACCTTTTAGCTTCAGTTTATTTAAAAACCGACACCAAAAATGATATCGATTGGAATTTTGGCATCAGTTTTCTACAAAACCGACACAAAAAGATCAATGTGAATCCCTTTTCATGTCGATTTCAAACAAAATCAATGCCAAAGAGTATTCACCAATACACGGGATCAGAATTTCAATTTTTTTCACAACACACATTTAACTTTTTAAAATACCACCTAAATTTTCATACAATGCTATCAAACATATTTTCATTTACTATATATAAATTTATTTTCTCCTTCATTCAACATTTTTAACCTCTTCGATTCAATCAAGTTTTTAATACATCTTCAATTGTTAATTTGAACATGGTACATATTCTAATCATTTATTTTATTTTTATTATTTCTCCTCATTTCTAAACAACTCGATTAGCTTGCTTATAAATATTATTTATTCTTATTATTGAGTTACAAATATAGAACATTATGATGTGATTTACCAACAATGGTGTAAATTTAATTATTGATCACCATTTTCATTATTGCATGAGTTCTACCATAAATATAAGAGATATGATGATAAAAAATGTATCATTTTGATGGAATCTCCTAGAACCATTGAAATATGTTTGAAATATTATGTTTATTTTATTTCATTTGGTGTATATTATTTTAATTCATGTTTATCATATTTTATTTGAAACGAGTCGCATCAATTGAAACTTTGACAAGTTCAACTTCCGGCGGCCATAACTTTTGATCCGTAACTCTATTTTTACTCTATGACCAGTCAAATAGAAGATTAGAAAATTATATAAAACATAGAATATTTTTTTTACATTTTGGTGTCGGTTTTTGTAAAAACAGATACAAAAAATATTAGTTTTTCATTTATAGCATCGGTTTTTTAAAAAATAAACACCAAAACCATATTTTTTTACTTTTTTTCATAGGTTTTTATGGAAACCGATGCCAAAAATGATATAGATGGGGTTTTTTGGCATCAGTTTAGAAAACTGACATAAAAATTCATATTTTTTATGTTGGTGGCTTCAACATCGGTTAAAAACCGATGTCAAAATTAAAAAAAACCAACATTAAAGACCATTTCTCTACTAGTGTGAACAAGAATAATCTAAAAGATTCCTCACTAAATTGGATCTTCAACCTAAATAACCGATGACAGTACAATAAAGTACTGGATTAGATCCTCATACACAACTGGTGGTGGCATGAGAGCATCCTGGGTTTCCACAACTGGTGGTCCTATCAAACATCTCCACAATGGAATTTATGAGATGAGAAATGAATGTTTCAAACATCTAAATATAATAGGTCAAGATAAATATTAACTATTTTATGATATCACACAAACATTATCCCCGGATTCTACCCATAACCCAAGGTATAACCCTCCTAGAATAAACCAAGGTTCCATACCTACACATTAGTTATAGTCATATATACAAAACATAATAGTATGCCCAGGTTCACTAATTAATGCCAATATAGATATATCACAACAACATGAAATCAGATTTATCACTCAATAGAGAATACAAGTATATCATGAACTAATATCATAATCAAGGTATTAAATTAAAGAACTTATATGAATCACACAATAGGTACATATATGGAACACGATCCAACACGACTAGTCCTGATGCATGAACATTCCTAAAATCTCATAAAATTGTAACAAAAATCCCATAAATGGTAACTTGGAGGTTCGTTACACATGAGCCGGCCATACACAGGGAAACTCCACTACCTGAGTCCCACACAACTACCTCCTTTCTATAATGTCTTGTGTTAGACCAAAAATAAAATAAGAAACTATGGCTCTGATACCATTTTGTACTTCCCCAACCTGAACCAATAGATTCATGTCAAAGAGTCACATGACCTTATGTGTGACTTTCCTTATGCAAGAGGTTACTAACTAGAAGTGAGGGTCCAAAGTCCATTAGTGGGAAGACTAAACCATTATTATCAATACTTTCACTAATAATATAAATAAAATATAAAATATTAGTGTAATCAATGTAAAAGAAAATAATATCAATGGAATACATGCCACACACTAAATAAATAAATGGTCTCCTAGGGTGCAAAGATAAACAAAGGTATATAAAGTATGAAAGAAAAATAAATGTGGCAGAAATAATCTAGAGTATGTCCCAAAATCACCTTTGACTCTAATCCTCCATCTCCTCAACTCACTGTCCTAGGACCCTTGCCCTTCACTAGATCCCTAGTCATGAAATTTGCACTCGCACTGAGATGCCCATGTAGGGTGTGAGAAATAATCCGAGTAGGACACCACCAATGCATAATTAACATAATTTCACATAATATATAATAGTTCATGTCACAACATAAGTAAAGTAAAAGCTCAAATATACATACATCCATGCATTTATTGAGTCATCATGTGCTAACCAAGCTGCCACATTCCTCAGATCCACCTACATGGCATAATACGAGTAAGGATATCAATGTATATCAGTCCAAGTTCTACATTTAAGAAAATAAATCACACCCACCACCATGATGGTGGTTGTTATCTAGAAATCTTCATGCCCCACCCTGATAGTGGTCTCTATCCTCAGATTATAGTAAGTCCCACCTGGCATGTTTGACATAATTGGTTAATATATCACCCCTTATTTTCATTCTACCAATTTGGTTTGAAGCCAATGAATTCTCAATTACAATGTACGGTCTAATCCCATGTTATCATAAATTTCTATGATCCGACACATACCATCAAATGATCCTTGGTCCATATCCATCATCAAGTCATCATGCCCCCTACAAAGGCTGTTTAGCTGAAACTATGCAACCTGATTATCCTAATACCTGAAGAAAAGTCCCACAAGCTATGAAATACCACAAGAAATATATATTATAGAAATGAAAAACAATGTATATCAAGAATAGTTCTTATGAGGGTATACACAAATCATATAATAACAATAGGAAAGGTCTCAAGGAAACTTAAGAACCCACATGTGGACACATAACAAGAATGGGTTATCAATCATAAAAAACATGTTATGAAAATGTTTTATATAAGGCCTATTTATGGTAATGAACTTCCTACCTCAAGGATATTGGTGATGAACTGCAAGGTTATTCAAGGATCGAAGACTGAAAACACCACACACCCACAAAAAATTGGGTTACACATAAAGGGATGCCAAACTCAGGTTCTAGTTCATCAAAGGAGAGTTTTAGAACAAATAATAAAGATAATTCCCAGTCAAAAAGGTTTTTATATAAAAAAAATACCTTAAGGAGTCCATCAAAAGAACCAATTCCAAGGTATGTTAAAGAAAGGGAAGCTGGTTCACCAGATCTGTTGCCGATCAAAGAACGAATTGTGAATTCATCACTGATTCTAGAAGAGATAATCAATCCTAGAGAATGAACATAAATCCATCAATAATGTATTAATCATAAAAGAGATTCAAGAAGAATAAAGTCTTAATATTTTTGATTCAAGATGACTTACCTGGAAATATCCACCATTCTTGAGAGTTTTATCTTCGGTCAAGGGGTTTGTCATTAACATGTCAAATCCTCCAAAAATCTACTAAGGGATCTTTAATGGATTAAGGTTCTATCATAAATCTACAATAAAGAAGAGGTATAATAAAATTATTCATAAAAACTTACCTAAAGAACATTCGTTATTAATGGTAGATCTTGATTTGATCAAGAGATAATGTCAAATTGCTAGATTCACCACCAATCTATGAAGAGAGGAAGAAAACATATTTGGATCTTCATGGAACTCACAGATCCAACATAAATCACTATAAATCTCCAAATTAAGAAGAATGATTTGGTATAGATCTAGATAAAATTCTCCTTTCATGGATTTTTCAGACCAGTCAAAGGTTGGAGAGGCAAGGGGAGAATAATGGGAGTGTATCGATGTAAGGGGGAAGCTCTAAAATTCAGAATAGGGACAAGGGGTTTAGATTTTACTAACAATTTAAGTGAAAAAACATGTTGAATTAAAACCCACAGGGTGCATTTAATGTACCCTTATACTTGGAATACCCACCACCTGGTGGGCCTAATTGGTAGGACAGTGTGTTGGGAATATATTGATCTAAAAATGTTCTTTAAATTCTCATTTATTTTTATGATAATAAATACCCACATTTGTTTTACTAATTAAATTAATTTATGTGAATTTAAGGTGTATATTAATTTAGTTTTAATTCAGATGATGTTTAATTTTATCAAGTATTCCATACATTTTGAAATAGTCTGGAATCATTGTTCATAAACCTATGTTTAAAGTACAAGTTAGGATCAAGAACCCTACTTTTTTAAGGATATATTCTTTTGAAACCCTTTGTTTGAAGTAAACGTTAGGATTGAGAACTAAACTTTTATCAACCTTCCTGTATTTATGTACTTAATGTATGGTTCTTTAACCCTACATTTGGTATCAAAATTATATTCTCAACCATACTTTTGAATTTTATACCTACGTAGTGAAACCCTACATTTGACCCAGTCATCTAATATATTTTAATTATGGATTATTTCCATGATTTGTGAAATAATTTTTTCGGAGTATTTATCTCATTTAAAGCTTTTAAAGATAAATTCAAAGGAACTTATTAAAAAAATTAAATCATTTCTATTTCTAAGGTAATTTATGATTTTACCTGGGTGTTTTTAAAATTCAAATGATCATAATTTATCAGGTGGATTTTCTGGATCTTTTTAACTTGAAGTAAATAAAGCTTCTTGTTAAATACCGAGAGTTACTTCTTCTAAAAGGAGGTGATAATATATTGAGTTATCTAAATATATACACTATGGAAACATAAATTTTT
The DNA here is from genome assembly GCA_963277665.1 of Viscum album. Classification (NCBI taxonomy): domain Eukaryota; kingdom Viridiplantae; phylum Streptophyta; class Magnoliopsida; order Santalales; family Viscaceae; genus Viscum; species Viscum album. Next base: position 1,426,832,899 of record OY728151.1, read on the forward strand.
TGATTTATTTTTGTTTGATTACCATGATTCTAGTATTGTATCCATTATCAATATTTTACTGTAGTTCCTTGAAGTAATTTTTAGAGATATACTTTGGAGACATACATATTTATCACCTACTGAGTGTTTTCTCTATTGATCTTGAAAGATTATTATTATGCTGATATATTTCATTGAAGATCATCTGAAACTAGAATAAATTTAGAGCTGTTCTTTTATGAAAAATTTATTATATGAAAAATAATATCCATCATCTTTAAGTTGTTGCTGAAGCTATAAGCTGAATTTGTTTCTCTTCAAAATGAGCAAGATTGTTTTCTTGAAGTACCAATTTCTTGTACTCAGTCATGGTGTAGTTTTAACTTGTTACTATAATCTATATTTATCAAGATTCCCTATAAAAGTACCCGAATTTTTGTAAGGTTTGAACTTCCCACACTTAGTTGTAGAGGTATATGGATAAGAGGGATTGTTTAGTGAAAATCATGAAACTCATAGAGAGAGTATTGGTGGAGTGTAATAGGGGATATTTATGCCATGAATGACTATAAATATTGATATGTTATTCTTATATATTTTTATATTACATAATATATCAAACAAAAATAAAAATGTAAATAATTTCAGATCATAAAGAGGTATAAATTTTGATTTTTCTAAGTTTTTTAAAATAACACAATTCACCCCCCTCTTGTGTATTCATATTTCTTACAACCTAACAATTGGTTTCAAAGGAATTTTCTTTGACTAATTCTGTTAAATCTCTAAAAATATTTAAATAAAGGTCTATATGAAGAAATATGTCTATTTCTAAACATAAAGAAGGTATGCCAATGATGAGAGCATTATACTTCAATAGAGAAAAATATGGCTTTTGGAAAGAAATAATGATTATCTATCTATAGAATATTTGTTTTAAAGTCTATATAAATATTATTAAACCTTATGAAATTATTATAGAACCATAGGATTTGTATTTTACAAAAGAATCTGAATGTGATGTTAATTCAAGAGCTATTAATTCTATTATATGTGGAATTTATGCAAGATGAAATCAAAAATTTATCACAATGCTCTACTTCCTATGATATATGAAAAACAATCATAGTTTTTATGAAGGAACTAAAAATGTTAGTTAATTAATATATAAATATACTAGATGAAGTTTGAAACTTTTAAGATGTATGATGGTGAAATCATCAATCAAATGAATGGAAGATTAACTAAAATAGTCAAAGGTGTTTCTGCCTTGAGAGAACCAATTCATGAACCAGATCAAGTGTTAAAAGTGTTAAGAGTTTTACCCTCAAAATGGAATGAAATATCTATTACAATAAGACAAGACACTCTTATAAAAAAATTGTCAATGATGGAATTTATTGGGACTCTAATGATTTATGAATATGAAATTAAAAATGAATGAGAAGATAACAGGTTGATAAAAAGGGATCATACTTCTCTCAAAGTTACTGATCCAAAAAATCAAAAGAAATCTAATGAAGATTCGATATCCTCAAATGATTCAGAGTGTTAAGACTTTGGAATGGAACTGCCTCATCAAGATAGAAGATTTAGTAAGTTTTACAAGAATAATAAAGGGTTCAATAATACTTTCAATGATTTCAATAATAGTTATGGACTCAAAGAAGTTAGATGTTACAAATTAAAATAAATGGGGCATATCAGAAATAATTTCCCACATTTAAAATAAGAGAAAAGAAAAATTGAAAATAAAGAAGGAAAGTACAAAATTAAAGCTGATTATGAGTGAAAAGGAAAGAAATCTATTAAGTCTACATGAATTTTTTTTAAGACTCCATTATCTATTTTAAATTTGATTCATAAAAGGATCCATAAAATCTAAAAGTAAAGATGTTCTTTATAGATAAGGTAGAAAAGGTACAATCTTATTCCTCTTCTATATCCAATTCTAAAAGTTTATCAAATAGTAAATTAGATGCATACTGCTATATTATTAAGGATAAATATGAATCCATGGTAAAAAACATAGATCATTTAATAATATTCATAATATAATCATTAGTGAAAAAATATCTATTAAAATAACACCTAGAATTGGAAGAAAAATTCAGAATATCTACTTCAAACTGCAATATGTGTGAAGATAAAATTAAAGAGTTAAAAAATGAAGTAGAATCATTTAAAATTAATGCTAGTATATTTAATAAAGGATAATAACATTTAAATCATATTCTTGGAAAAATGTTTTTAGAAAATAAAAAATGGAATAGGGCGTAATAGTGAAAAGCTAAAACTATCTAAAAATTATTTCATTCCTAGTTCTAATAAACACAACATGTATAGAATTACTTGTTTTTATAATGTAATTAATGGTTATTATAATAATTATTATTTAATGAGAAACCCTTAGATCAATAGTTTAAAGAAATTATATATCTCTAGAATATTATCTAATGATTATGGAATTTCTAGAAAAATTAAACATATCTATTTTTCCAAATCCTTACAGGAACAGCTGAACCCAAGAACGTTTGGGTACCAAAACAAGTTTATGCATGATTTTGTTTGTTGGAAAACTTCCATAGGATTATAAGTAAAATATGATATATGGATAGTGGTTTATCAAGAAATTTGAATGGAGACTTTCAAAATTACATACACTATGAAAATTAGATGGAGGACTGGTCACTTTTGGAGATAATTCTAAAGTTAAGATAATTGGAGTTGGATCATTGGGAGATCCAAATTAGATCCCTATAAAAAAAATATCTTCATTTTGAAGGTTTGAACCATAATCTAATATGTATCTCTCAACTTTATGATGATGTTTTTTATATTGATTTCTCTAAAAATACCTACTATGTATTTAAAGATAAATTTCTTAATTTTAAATTACTAAGAAATGAAAATGTTTATAATTTGGATATTAGTTATTTTTGTGAACAAAAATTAAATTGTTTAACTACTAAAATAAATGAAACCTAGATTTTTCATAAGAGGCTTGGACACTGTAATATATTTTCTCTATCTAAGTTATTGAATAAAAATTTAGTTTTTGATTTCCCTAGTCTTAAATTTGATCAGAAAATACTTTGTGAGGCATGATAAATAATCAATAAATATAAGTCATCTTTTAAATCTATTAACAAGGTTGTTACATCTAAAATTTTAGAACTTATCCACATGGATTTTTCTGGACCATATAGAGTAGAAATCTTGGATAATAGATCTTTTGTTTTTGTTATTGTTTATTATTTTTCAAGATTTACCTAGGTTTATTTCTTAAAACTCAAAAGTTAATCCTTTTTTTGTTTTTGTAAGTTTTTGAAATTTTTTTCAAAATGAAAACCATTTAAAAATCATTTCATTGATAAGTGATAATGGATGAGAGTTTGATAATCATAAATTTAATTCTTTTTTATTAGACTTGGGTCTTAATTATACCTTTTATTCTCTAATAACACCTCAAAAAATAGAATTATAGAAAGAAGAAATATAACTATTAAAGAAATGAAAATAACTATGTTAAAATAATATAATATTCCTATCTATTTCTAGGAATACGTTGTTTTCACATCTTTCCATATCATGAATAAAGTTTTAATAAGGCCCTTTCTTAAAAATAAGCCCTATGAATCACTGAACAATAGAACACCTAAAGTTGGATACTTTAATGTTTTTGGATACAAGGAGTATATCTTGAATACTAAGGAAAACCTTGGTAAATTTGATCCAAAGGTTGACATTCTAGGATATTATGATACTTCTAATGCTTATATAGTATTTAATATATGGTCAAGGATAGTTGAAGAATCAATTCATGTGAAGTTTGATTAAAGTGATCCTTTTGATCACACTAAAAATAAAATAGATAAAGTAACTAATTCTTTGAATAGATTGAGACTTGAATCCTCTAAATATTTTTTTGAAAAAAAATTAGAATATATAGAGATTCAATATAATTCATAAGAACATGAAATTTGAGATTCTATAAGTATCTTACCGAAAAAAATAACCTTAAAGAACCATCCTTTATATACTATTATAGGAGACCTAGATACAGGAGTTAAGACAGGGAGGAATGTAGGAAACATAAATGAATTATCTGCCTTCCTATCCCAATTATAACCTATGATTGTAGAATAATCCTTACAAGATAAAAGTTAGATAATATCCATATAGGAATAACTAAACCATTTTAAGAGAAATAAAGTTTGGGAATTAGTTGATAGGCCCTCAAATCATCCAATAATATAAACTAAATAGGCATTTCAAAATAAGAAAGATGATCAAGGTATAATTACTATAAATAAAGTTAGACTAGTTGCTAAAGGATATAACAAAAAAGAAGGAATATATTATGAGGAAACCTTTACCCTGTTTACTAGACTAGAATCCATTAGGATCCTTTTAACCTATAAATCTTATATTAATTTTAAATTATATCATATGGATGTTAAATCCTCATTTTAAATGGTTATTTAATAAAGGAATTCTATGTTGAGAAAACTCCAGTTTTTTAAAATATCAATCTACCAAATTTTGTTTTTAAACTTAATAAATCTATTTAAGGACTTAAATAAACACTAAGGTCTTGATATGAAATATTAAGTTATTTTATTTTATAAAATAGTATTTCAGTAGTATTGACAGATCCTACTCTATTTAAGAAAAAATATTGTTATGATATTTTATTAGTACAAATCTATATAGATGAAGTTATTTTGGATCAACTAATAAGAGGATTTGGAATTATTTATCCAAACTTAGGAAAAAGAAATTTGAAATGAGTATTATTTGAGAATTAAATTTCTTTCTTGGTTTTCAAATTTATCAAAAATATTTTGGAAATGATTTGAATCAAATAAAAATATACTACTAATTTATTGAAAATGATTGGATTTGAAAATAGTATTACTTATGAAACTCCCATGTGTACTAATGTAAAAATTTATTTGGATAAAGATGTAAAACTAAAGGACAACAAGTTATATAGATGTATGATTGGTATTTTTCTATATCTCACTTTTAGTTGGCAAAAAATTATGTTTTATATTTGTCTTTGTGAAATATTTCAATCAAATCCTAAAGAATCCCATCTTACTGATGTTAAAAGATTTTTTTTATTTTTAAAAGGGATTTATTTTGTATATTTAATCGATCTAAAAACTTCTCATTTTAACTTACATTCATATTAAGATACTGATTTTAGAAGGAGTAGGTTAGATAGAAAAAGAACCTTAGGGACTTTTCACTTTTTTGGAAAGTCCCTGGTTTCGTGGTATATTAAAAAACAACATTCTGTTTCACTATCACCAGATGAGACAAAATATATTTCAGCTAGAAGTTTCTATGAAAAAGTTCCTTGTATAAAACCCACTATCTTATAATTTTAATTAAAATTTAGTCATATTCATATTTTATGTGATAATTCTAATGCAATTAATATTTCATAAAATCATGTGAGTCACTCTAGGAGTAATCATATTGATATAAGGGATCATTTTATAAGAGATAATGTCTTGAAAGGAGATATATCTATGTAATTTATAAATACTGAATATCAAATTGAAAATATTTTCCCTAAGACACTTCCAAATTCAAGTTTTGATTTTATTAAGGTATATTTAGTATTATTTAATTTTAAATAAAGAAAATCATTTTATTGATCAATCTCTATAGAAATTTAAATTTATTTTATTTGAGATTTCACATCTATAATTTTTATTTGCTATATTTATTCAGTTTATTTAATTTTCTAGGTATAAATTACTATTTAATTTGTTATATGTCCATTTAAAATTTCTTCTTGTTGATTATCAAATTTAATTTTTAAAATATTAGTTATGTAATTTAATATTTTCAAATTTTATTTTTCAAATTAAAAATACAAAATGATTACATTGAGTTTTTGGGTCTAGAAACCAAAATGATGTTAAAAACTATTAGAGATAATATCTCTCTCTCTTACCTTCAATCATATGCCCACTCATCCTACTAAGCTCCCAATATCTCTTCCAACCCTGAACTTCGAAACCTATTATTCAAATATCAAACCTTTCAATTCTATAAAATGGAAAAAACCAAGAAAACTGATGAATCTGATCCAAGTAGCTCGAAGAAGTAGGAATGTTTGAGTTAATAAAAGAGAGTTATTCAAGGAGAAGTGGTATATTTGAATGTTTGTTCAAGATTAATCTCATTCTAAATAAATCAATAGGATTTATAGGTATGCGGTTTTTATTTAATACCAAAAATATAAAGTATATGTTCAACCAGGAAGTGAAGTAATTTTATGAAAATACTTAGTTTAGCTTTGGATATTCTGAAGACGTTTTCCCTTAAAAGGTAAATGATCAAGATTTATAAGTTTCTATATTTTATCTCACTCAAATTTTCAAGTTCCACCATGAAAGGAAACATCAATTTAATTTAATGTCAATTGGAGAAAATGTCCATAGGTCATAGGAAATAATGTAGTTTCTGTTTGGATTATCCAATATTATAAAGTCTTTTGTAAAGGATTTGGAAGCAGATCAAAAGATTTTGGTTAGGTTTGTTCAAACTATTATAGTGCCAAGGATAGTAGATCTAGATAAAATTATTTTTCCTGAAATTTTTTTGATGTTCCTATTATTGAGTGACATCATATTTAATTTCAGGAGATATATATTGAGATATATAGATCATCACTGTTAGAATAATGTGATGAGTTCCTTATATCATTTTGGAAGGATAGTTTCTTTTTTTCTTTATAATATAGGTAAGATCAGTGACATTCAGAAAAGTGTAAAATGTAACCAAAATAATATTATCTCAGCCCAGATTCTCAGAATGTTTACCTTTTTCTAGATCATAGTCATGAGAAATTTAAATCTTATTAAAGACGAGGAGGAATATCCATCTAGATCTAGTTCTCAAGGGGAGAACATAAGTAAAAAATATGTTGGTTCTATGAGATTTCATGATTATTATGTTAGAGAATCATGAATAAAAGGAGATAAAGATACCATTGGATATCAAAAATATTTTCTAACATTACTGACACTTTAAGAAGAAAATTGAGAGAAGATGTGAGTAATCTAGAAACTAAAGTGGGAGTTCCACAAGTACCATGAACGTTTAAGGAAACTTCTAATGAAGATAGTGGTGAAAACCTTATTCTCATGCTAAGAAAAATAGAATAACTTTTTGAACAAGCTGTTCGTCATTCTAGTGAAGAAGATGATTAACCGGTTCAAATGGTTGAAGAAAGAGTTACATGGACTATAGAGAATGATAAAACTAATAAGGTTATAAATTTACACTAACCTATTTTTGAGGAAATAATAAAAGAAGTTGGTTCTTGAGCTTCTGTTGCAATAACAGTTTTAATTCAATATAAGCAAGTAAATCATGTGGATGAGTAGGTGTCTCATGGAGGGGAAAAAGTTACTAAAGAAGCTAAATATGATGAGCTTGTTCTCACACCCTTAGCTAAATAAAATTATCTATTTAGAGATAAATTAGTTTCTATTTTTGAAGAGTATTTATAGAAGAATATAATTGAATCCAGTGAGCATAAAAAAGTTCTTTGGGATTTTACATCTTCATCTAGTGAAATATTGGAAGTGTAGTTTCTACTGCTAACTGAAGAAGGTGAACCCTCAAGGAGACTAGAGAATGAATCTTCTGATTGTCTTGATTCTCATATTTAGGATATGATTTAAAAATTTAATTAGATAAGGGAATTTAATGATAAATTTCAATAATAACTATAATTTCCTAGAAAATATTTTGATTATTTAAAAATATAATATGTTCCAAGAATAGAGTCAAAATCAATTCAGGCTTAGATAGAAAGTTTGAAAGAAAATTAAATTTCAAAAAGAGATTTAGATTCATTTAAAAGGGATTTAGAATATCAAATTGGGAAGATCAGAGATGAATCATTTTATAAGTCTAATTTTGTAGATTTGAAGAAGTATTTGGAAAGACACATTGAATCTATTAGAGAAAGTACAAACCAAGGGATAGATTTTACTTCAAGATAAAAAACTTCTACAAAATTTATAAGGATATTTGAGTCTCTAATAGCTATTCTATCTATCATAAATGGACAAATTCATAGACTAGAGTGTGATAGTATACCTATACACACCTTTTTAGACAATAAAAATGAACTTTCTGCAAGGATTACATCTACAGAAACTGGTGTTTAAAATTATTGCAACCAACTTGGAGAAATGTTGAACAAATATGTTCAATTATCTAAATATGTTCATGATTTTATGAAAATTAACTTAGTATATTGTCACGACCCGGCCTCGGGACCCGTGCCGTGACTACCCCAAGCCCGCCTCCCATAGGCCAGGGGCTGGCGACTAGCACCAAGGCGTAAATCCCAAAAAAGGGGAAGGCATTGCCTTTATAAAGTAAACAAGCACCACAAAGTAAGCAATCAGAAGTATACACTAAGTAAAATTGGGTACAAAAGTAAGTGCGGAAAGTAAATGGGCCAGAATACAAACCCAAACTGAAAGTAAAGTACGACTGGAAAGAAAGTATAGCAACAGAAAGTAAAGCTGTAATGTCGAGTCGTCTACTGGAAGTCCCACATGAAGGGTGGGTACAGATAGCCTCCTCAGCTCCTCGGGTCCAGCCATCCGCTCCGTGTACGTCCTGCCCAGTGGTCCACCTCTAGGTACTAACTTGCTCCACAAGCCTCAACCACGACCAGTGTTGTCCATTGTCAGCAACCAACACAACGTAGTGCGGGAATAACCCGTGCAGGGGTGAGTATACGCTACTCAGTAGGGGCCCCGAGACCCTCAAAGGTATCCCAGAATCCACAAAATATAATCCACAAAGGAAAGATACAATCATGTAGTAACAACCAATACTACTTAGGTATATGCCCATACATATACCTAAGTCTTCAATTCCCGTTCGGCTCCAACATCCGAGCCCAAGTTCGATCATGTCCACATAGGAGTACAACCCAATCCACACAGGATAACACAACCCAATCCACATAGGAAAGTAAGTCAATCATAACGAATATATTGATTGAAAGTCAATACTCAGCGCACACAGATATACTTCTTCGGTGATAGAGATGATCAGATATAGCCACTGATTCATCTAAGCTGGGACCCATGTAGGATACTAAACCAGCCAAGCTGTCAGACCCACATAGGATACAGACCAGCTACTCTGCCAGACCCACATAGGATAGCAAGAACAGAGTCAAACACTACCAGACCCACGTAGGATACAAGAACATTAGTCATTGCCGTCGAACCCACAGAGGATTTCAGTACGGTATTCATCGTTGCCGAACCCACGGAGGATTTCAGTGCAGTCTTCATCGCCATCGAACCCACAGAGGATTTTAGTACGGTCTTCATCGCTGCCGAACCCACAGAGGATTTCAGTGCAGTCTTCATCACCGTCGAACCCATGGAGGATTTCAGTACGGTCTTCATCGTTGTCAAACCCACGGAGGATTTCAGTGCAGTCGTCATCACTGCCGAACCCACAGAGGATTTCAGTGCAGTCATCATCGTCGTCGTAGTCACAGCCAGCTCTAGGGTTCCCGCACACAGCATGCTTGTTTCCAGGAGGGTCCACTCCATGAGCCAATGGGTCGATACATCAACTGACACGTAGTCCAGAGTTGATGTATCTCAAAGTTCCTTCTCGACAAGAGGAACTCAACGTGACAGACAGCGCGTCAATCGGACGCCCGGTCTGAGAGTTATTGGATTTTTCGTTCCAGGGGCCCGGTTGATTTTTAAGTCAAAACCAACCTGACCGCACTCCAACTATGTCCAAACCTCGAGTAGAGTAATCCAAAAGGTTCGTCTCACTAAGAGGAATCCAACAAAGTTGACGACACATCAATCGGACGTCCAGAGCTCAAGTTATAAGCATTTCCGCTCTGAGGGCCCGATTGGTTTCGTGTTTGAACCAACCTGGACATACCCAAAGTTCTCCAAAACCATGAGTGTAATAAACCGAAACGACCGTCTCGATCCAAGGATTGCATCGCAACTGACGGTGCGTCGTTCGGAGGTCCGTAGCCCAAGATATGAGCAAAAGAACGAACCTATCCGGTTTTAGGGGGTTTTGGGCCCGAACCGACCCGGCCCAAGACCCCCTGGGTCGGCCCGAACCAGGTCGACCTGAATGGGGTCCGGGTCCGGCCCTTTAGGGCGTGGCCTGGCCCAGTGCGGCCGGTCCGACACGGGGCGGCCGGTTGGCCCGGCGCGAGCGCCCCCAACACGGCCAGCTTGGTGCTGGCCGTGCCGTTGTGGAAAGGGGGGGCAGCTGTCCCCCTTGATTGAACCGTAACCCCCACGTGGGGGCCGCTGCCTTTTCCAGCCGGGGGTTACGACCCCTGGCTCCCTTCCGAAATGGCCGACCTGGTCCGGCCGGCCGGTGCTACCGCCACAGGACCCCGCGGTCCCGCCCCTCCGAGGTGCCGGCGGTCGGTGGTTCCGGCCGCCCCGCCTTGCACCGCCGCGGCTTTGAGCCGCGGCCTTGTCCGAACGGTGCAGCGCGACGGCGCCGCGCCCCTCCACTGCGGCCCCGCTCCGTCCTAAGCCTCTCGTGGTTCTCCGGCGCGGTGCGATGGAATCACGACTTTGTTCAGCCTCAACGGCGCGGTGCGACGGCACCGCGCTTCTTTGCTCGTTCTTCTTTGTTTCCGCGCGGTGCCGTTGCACCGCGCTACCTTTATTCGTTCCGCGAAAAACACATCATCAAAAGAGGGAGGAGGGTTGGTCGTGTTCGTGTGATCCGACCTCCTCCTGTTAATCTGATATCAAGTGGCTTAAGAAATTGATTTAGGACGGTCTAGAATATTCGTGAACTAAAATCAAACCCCTACCTCGATGAAGTCGTCGAACGAGGTTTGTCGCGGGAAAGGGACGTCGTGGAAGATGACGTCGCGGAAGGAGGATCGTCGGCGTCGCGGTACGTGACATCGCAGTACACGAAGTCGTGGAGAAGAGGACCATCGGTATCGCGGTACCTGGAGTCGCGTCGTCGATCTCCGAGGAATCAGCGTTAATCTTCGTCCTTCGTCGGAGGTCGGCGTTCTTCGTCGGTGATGGTGTGTTCTTTGCGTTCTTTGATGAAGAAGATGAAGATTCATCTCGATTTTGAGTATTCTCTCCCAATCCTTAACACCAAAAAACTAACCCAATAATAAAATAAGCTCCACTTATTTTATTATGCCATGTCACGAGTTTCAAAATTTAAAAACTCAAATCCATTAATTGAATTAATGTGTTGGCTTGATTAAATGAGAGGAGAGGGAAAGTCACAACATTAAAGGAGGAATTTCAAGGGGTTATGGTGAATGTGAAAAGGTGGGGGCTCATGTGGGCCCCACCTCTCCTTTATTATCCCAAGGGAAGTTAGCAACCCAACTTCCACCCAAAGGATAAAAATTACTTAGAAGAAAAATAAAATTGGATTACAATTTTATTTAATTCTTCACTTAAACCTCAAATTTTAAACAACTCCTCCCGAGCGAACGCACCTTCGGAAAAGGTCTTATTAAGCAATTACCGGCATTACGGTCTGATCGGTGCCCTCAGATTTTGATTCCGAGCACCGGTTCAAAAGTTAGGAAAACCCGCTCGTTCATTCACTGAACGTACCCGAGCTAAACTTCGAAACATGATTCCGGGCACACCGGGCCTTGGAATTAGGTGCCGTCAGAAACTGCATTCTTGTAAAATCCCAAAGAAAATTAAGAAAAAAAAATTGCCTTGAATTTTACCGGTCTTTACATTACTCCCACCTTAGGGCTTTACGTCCCCATAAAGATACATCATAAAATAGGGGAACAAATGTGGGTACTGTGCACGCATCTGAGCCTCCCGCTCCCAAGTGCTCTCCTGGAGGTTCTCGTGCTGCCATCTGATGCGCACTAGAGGTTTCGACTGTCCATGTAGGACCCGCTCCTGTCAATCCTCGATCTCCACCGGGACCTCCGCAAAAGTCTCCCCATCGTCAATGTCCAACTCCCCATGGTCGATGATATGTGTCGGGTCATGCACGTATCTCCTCAGCTGAGATACATGGAAGACGTCGTGCACCCGGTGCAACTGAGGTGGTAGAGGCAGGTGATAAGCCACCTCGCATATCCTGCTGAGTACCTGGAATGGTCCGATGAAGCACATAGATAACTTGCTGCCTCAGCCAAATCTCCGTAATCCACGTCGAGGTGAGACCCGCAAGAAGACGTGGTCGCCATCCTCGAACTCCAGTGGCCTCTGCCTCCTGTCAGCATAAGACTTCTGCTGGCTCTGAGCTGTTCTCATCCGCTCCTAGATGACCTGGACCTTCTCTGTCGTGGCCTGGACCATCTCCGGTCCTACAAGTGCTGACTCCCCAGGGTCTGTCTAGCACAGAGGTGATCTGCAAGGTCGGCTGTACAATGCCTCGTATGGTGCCATCCCGATGGTGGAGTGGTAGCTGTTGTTGTACGCGAACTCCACCAAGGGTAGGTTATCCTACCAGCTATGACCAAAGTCAAGGAAACATGCACAGATCATGTCCTCGAGAGTCTGAATGGTCCACTCCGTCTGACCATCCGTCTGAGGGTGAAAGGCGGTGCTCAGACGTAGCTGCATCCCGAATGCCTCCTGCAACCCCTTCCAAAGTCGGGAAGTAAAGCGAGCATCTCAATTGGAGACGATAGATGATGACACACCATGAAGCCATACGATCTCCTGAACGTAGAGGCACCCCAAGCTCTCCACTGAGCCCTGCTATCTGATGGGTAAGAAGTGGGCCGACTTGGTGAGTCGGTCGAAAATCACCCAAATGGAGTCGTGACCTCTGGAAGTACGTGGAAGTCCAGTCACTAAATCCATAGATATACCATCCCACATCCACTCTGGGACCTCCAAGGGCTACACCAATCCTGTTGGTACCTGGTGCTCTGCCTTCACCTGCTGACAGGTGAGGCATCGAGAAACGAACTCAGCTACATCCTTCTTCATACCTAGCCACCAGTGCTGTTGTCTGAGATCCTGGTACATCTTCTCCAATCCTAGATGTACCGCTAAAGGGGAAGTGTGAAAATCTCTCAACACCTCCTCCTGTAAAGTAACTGGTACCATGGTACGTCTTCTGAAAAGGACGACGTGCTATCCTCCTACAGAGAATCCATCAGGTGCCTGCCCTGAGGATATCTGTGCACACCATGTCTCACAGTCAGCGTCCCCAGGCTGTGACTCTCTGACCCGCTGTAGTAGTGGAGGAGTGACTGTGAGTGACTGAAGAAAGGCTGCTCCATCTCTATCAATGAAGGATATCTACAAAGCAGCTAGCTTCTCCATCGCCTCCCCGAGTAGCTGGATGCCCGTCCTCCTGTTGAGATCATCGGCTACTACTTTCCCCTTTCCAGGAGTATAGACTATCTCAAAGTCATAGTCCTAGAGGAACTTGAGCCATCGCTGCTGTCTCAGATTCAGGTCCTTCTACGAGAATATGTACCTGAGACTCTGGTGGTCAGAGTAGACTGTAAAGCGCTCGCACATCAGATAGTGTCGCCACATCTTCATAGCGAAGACCACTGCTACTAACTCCAGGTCATGGGTAGCGTAGTTCTGCTCATGCTGCCTCAACTGACATGATCAATAGGTGATCACGACCCGCTCCTACATCAGGACACATCTGATTCCTGTCCCTGATGCATCACATTAGACTACGTACCCTACTCCCTCCTCCGGTAGCCTCAAGATAGGCGCGCTAGTCAATCTTTGTCTCAGCTCTTGGAAGCTCCGATGACATCTTTCTGACCACACGAAGGGTTTCCCCTTCTTTCTCACAGTTGAGATTGGTTCCGCAACTCTGGAAAAGTCTAGCACAAATCTCCGGTAGTACCCAGCTAGCTCCAAGAAACTCCGCACCTTCGTCACGCTCCTAGGTGGCTCCCAAGCTAGCACTGCCTCGATCTTCGCAGGATCTACTGCAACTCCCGCCTCAGAGATGACATATCCCAATAAGTGGACCTCATGTAACCAGAACTGACACTTCGAGAGCTTACCATAAAGCTGGTGCTCTCGGAGTGTGTCTAGTACAACCCGCAAGTGGTAGGCGTGCTCCTCCTCAGTGGTCGAGTATATCAAAATGTCGTCAATGAAGACCACGAAAAATCGATCGAGGTAGTAACACCCCAGGATTTCAGAGTGTGTTATTTCTAAAAAATAATTCAATAACTTGCACTACACGCAACACCGAGTTCAATCACACCATTAAAAGAGGTCCTGAATAGTATTAACTACATTTTGAACTTTATATAATCCTTATAATTTTAGAATCCCTATTATGAGTTTCTTAGTCATATTGCAAGAACAGATTCATTTTCAGTATTTCACTTTTATCAACTTCTAATAGTGAAACCTTTTTAAATACAATATTTTAAACTTTTTGACTAAATGGGGACATCAAAAATTTAAAATGAAACATCCCAAGCTTCCACGGTACGCTTTCCTTTGAATAAAACAGTAGCGTGTGTTGTACGCAACTTCGAGTTCTAACACACCGTAACCAATCAAACTAGCTGTTATGAATAGTAATACCTACTTTTTGAAGTTATATATATTTTATATTTTAAAATGGACTTCATTTTTGGATTCGGAATATCAAATTTAGCCTAAGGTGAAATTTTGGTACTTTTCGGATAACTTTCATATTTTGATGAATAGTGAAAATTACTAAATTTTAATTAAAAACAACTTTTTTAATCAAAATAATTAATAGTGATAAATTGTGAATTTGAGTGGTTTTAAAGTATATTTAGAATATATTTTTACCATTTAATATAATGTTGGTCATTGGACATAATTTTACAATTAAACCGAACATAAACAAGTGTCAATCTTTTGATAGTTATTATCTCTTAAAAACACGCTTTTTGTTTTGACAACGGGAATTAATTTTAAATTAATTTCTGCCACTTCTGTGTTTTGAATTTAGAAAAATGGATTCCATATTTGGAATCTGGATGTTCAAATTTTGTAAATAGGTGACTTTTATTTTTAGACATTTTGAATAATTACTGCGGTAAATATTTTATTTACCATGGTTAAGGGTAAATCCGGTAAATAAGGGTTAAAAAATAATATTATAATAATACTAAATTACCCTAAAACGTGTCTTAACCCTATTGGTTGATACATGGTCGACCATGGGCATCTTTGGGTCAATTTTGGGACCCCATTGATCCACTTGTAAGTGATAATGACACTTTATTTTAATTAAGTTAAAATGAATACAAAAATGGCATAAGCTTACATCTTTTAAAAGAACAATTTTTACATAGGGTTATACATGTTGGATTTTTGATTATAAATATTAATTAGAAAGCTAAAACGATTTCCTACATAATGATATTTTATTTATAATTTTTAGACATCAAATAATTTAAATTATTAATGACACAATAATGATGCAATGTTTACCTCATTAATAAATCATTTAAATAAATAAGATTATAATGATTAAAATATTATCTAAAACCTGTCCAATTCTTATTGGTTGATGTTATTTAGAATATTAGTCATCTTATATTCGACCTCAATGATTTTTGGACCATTATAAACCGAATATAATTATATTATAAAGTAATACTTTCACTCTTTCCTAAAGAGCCCCTCTTCTCCCTTATAAAAGGAGACCACTTCTACTCATTCCTCACACCTCTCAAGCCACTTGGCTCGTCCAAACTCTGACCAACTAAGCTCCCCACATCCCTCTCCTCCTCCTTGAAGCTTCCCCTTAGGCAGAAATCATTTCAAGAAGTCCTTTGGTTCCAACCAAAGTGAGTTACCTAAATTAAAGGTAATGATTTCTCTTAAATTATTTTCCTTTATTTTGCTTCTCCAACCCCCAAACTCTTTTTATTTCCTTTCTTTTGTAACAACACCAGTATCCTCAATATACTATGATGTTGTTATAAGAAGGATTCAAACTACAAATACACACAACTCCATCTAATGGATGATGAACATAATGTTTCTGTGGATGGAAAACTAACGCCTCACGAAACGATGATTGTTCAAATACATCTTACCGCCTCTCATGGTGGCCATTATGATGGAACAGTAATTAAATATGATATTAATGATATATATTTTATATATAAGCTTCTGTAATTCCATTTTATTTCATACCATTATTCGTTTCATGTTGTATATACATACGATAATTTCATTTGAGGAAGTGCGGACTACCGCCCCCTTAAAATGATATGACTCGTTCATACCACACATGGAACGTATAAAGGATGGTGTTAATGAACTTAAGTAACATATATAAAATATTATATTATACTGGAATATTAATATACCTATGTATCATTTGGATTCAATTCTTTTAAAATAAAAATTAAATGGAAGTAGCGTTCGTGCGTACGTACGGACTACCGTCTCCACGAACGCGGTGAGATCCATCCTCCATCGTATCCATTCAAGTCTTATTCTCATTTTAGGGTTAAAAATAATGTTAATATCATTCTGATTATGAATAAGATTTAATCTATCCATTACAAACATGTCTTACGTAACCAAACATTTAAGAAGAACGAATCGATTATCACCTGAAACGACGATAATACTAAGATATTATTAATAAAGCAATGTTAAAAGATCATATATGATATCATATTAATGTATATGATTCTTGTATAATTTAATAACAATTATTTCACCATTATACAGGAGGTTAACCGACCCCAACAAAGGAAAAGTACAAGGTAAGGGTTATTTCACAATCTCTTCATTATCCGAGGTTGTTTATACGTAATAATCTACTGGGATATCTTTATCATCCACATCCATGTTTCTTAAAAATGTATTTCAAAACATTTTTACTATTTACAAGAATATGGGTTAAAGTCATTTATACCCTTGTTTTACTTTTTATAAGAGGTTTATAAAGGAATCTTTCCGTCGTTTTCAAAACAAGGTCCTTTTTAACCTTTTCGACAGAATTGAGGTAAGAATGTTTTTTTAACTTATACGGTGGGTGCGGTTATTTTACGCCGTTATAAAATCTTCAAAGCATCCCTTACAAGCTTATAAGAATATTTTCAAAGAAAATGTTTTATTTTATATGGATCTTAAATGATTTCAAAATAAAAGGAGATATTTCTTTTAAAAGAATTTTGATTTCATCTATGTCAACATCCTTTGATGGATTTTAAGATTATTTGAAGTTGATTTATTATGATACAAAACTTCTATATTGTATTGAAGGTTTTGTGATATGTTTGACTGTGGATGTGCTATTTTTATACCATTCATAGTTTATGGTGAAAGTATTGACATTTCGTATGCTAGTTTTAATACGAATGTTTATGTTATGTTTAAACCTTTTCATATGGGAATGCATTGGACTTAATAAGTGACGGGTGGAGCCCGCTATAGCTCCTCGATGCATCGGTAGGTCTCATGATACAAACTAGTGTCTTGGCACAAGGCCTTGAAAAAATCTTATTTGTAGTCTTGGCACGAGGCCTTGGCTATGTGGATATGATAGTCTGGCATTATGCATTCCAACATTATGAAAGTGGTTATTGATTTTTGCATGTGATTATTCGATTAGTAGAATATACATGTGAATAAGTAAATGGCATTATTTCATTTTATTTATGCCATACCATGTTGAAAGTTCATGTTTGAAAGGCTTTTGTTTTAGTTATACATTGCCTCAAAAGTTTATTCTTATTTATGAAAGTTTCCGCTATTTTGTTATCCTTACTGGGCATTTGAGCTCGCCCCTTTTATATGTTTTATTTTTCCCAGGAAGTGAAGAAGTAAATTATGAATGACCTGTAGGGATATTATGTGGGGATATGAGTGTGGATTATGGAGACTTTATGTTGTTGTAGTAGTTTTTCATTTTATGATGTAATGTAAAACCTATGAATATATCTAGTGCTTCCAAGGCTACTAAACCAATCGGTCTTTCGAGATTTGATCTTTCTTGTGATCATGCCAATGTTATGTAATAATGCACCGACTCTGGGTAGCTGGGGTCGGGGCGTTACAGTTGGTATCAGAGGAAGTTTAGTACAAACCTTGGAAACTAGATTTAGATAAACTCTGATTAGAGCACGTAGACCTAAGATGAACTTTGAGGATTAGTATAGAAGAACTTCCTAGAATTTTGGTATCGTAGAGATTTTGTGAGTTTTCCGAGGAATACATCCCTGTCTGGATATGAGCAGGTAGAGGCGGATCTGGCACAGATGTACCTAGGGGTAAAACCCGAAAACACCGCTTTGAGCTAGACTCGAACGGGAACTGGTGCACGACAACGGGCCTTGCTTCACTCTTGGTTACGACACTCCCGGGGGATATGCTTAGGATAACTCTCATTTTATTTACAAATCATTTTGAAGGGATTATGAGTATATACTTCCTCAAAGAAAACATTCTTATGATTATGGATTATATCCATAAATAGTTCAATTTATGTTAAGTGTTTTATAAGTATGGGATTATGTGTTTTGATTCATAAACTGATCTAGTTTATGCCATGGTATAGAAATGGCTCCCAGTAGAAGGAATGAGAACTCCAGAAATACACATGATTCAAAGAGAAGGAAGGATCATATCTTTCATGGTCTTAAGCTAGAATTTATAAGAGAAATAGTCTCCCATGTATTATCATCATATGAAGAAATAATATCATGTATTGATAAGATAAGTAAAGAGTTTACTGAGTCCTATGGCTTTGAAGGGAAGCAAGAGAAGAAAAGGATGGAAGAGAGAAATATGGATAAAGGGAAGAGGGAAAAGAAGAATTTTCCCATATGTGGTAACTATGGAAAGAAACACCCTGGAACTTGCCTGAAAGGAATGAGAGTTTGTTATAAGTGTGGAGGAAAAGGGCACAAAGTACGTGACTGCAAGGGTAAGAAAATGGTTTCAAATGTACAATGCTTCATTTGCAAGGAGTTTGGACACTACGCGAACCTATGTCCCAGTCATCAGTCTATGACGCAAATGATGCTATTGGATAATAATCAAGTTATGATACTACCACAGATGAAGAGGAATGATTAGAGTTCTTATGTTGATTATGTCAATTGAGTGTTGTATCAAAAATGTACTTGTTATAATAATTATAGAGTATATAAGGATTGTATTGCAGTACTATTTCATTAAGGACTTGAGATTGTGTGGAACAAAGAAAAGTGACTCAATAGCAAGATAAATTTTTGGAAAATATATGGTTGAGAGAATGATAAATCATAATATAGTTCTGATACTGAGGTAGTGATTTTGGAATAATATGTGATTGTTTTGGATAAATTATATTGGATATTCTTGACTACCTTGGAACTGATTAATGATTTGTATATTCCATCATTGTTGGGGTTTAAAACATTTTTGGATTAATGAAGTATATCCAGCATTCTATATGGAATAAGGGATCATGAATGTAATCAATAAGGAATATGGTAATACATGATGAAGGTATTTATATGCTATTACGGGGTAAAAAGGATCTATATTATGTTTACCTTCCTTATAAATGTTGGACTGTGAGTTTGGATAGAATTATTTTGGATAGTTCTTATTTGGATTATTTTGGATTGCCATAAAAGGACAACCCGGAGGTCGGGCAGCAACCTGTTGCGTCCGGCAAGGCCGCGAGACTTGAACCCGCAACCGAAGGGCGACAAGGGTGTATCACCTACCACTGGCCCAAGAGATGTCCTGGATTAAATAATGTAGTTTTCTTAAAAGATCTGGTAGATGAATTATAAATTCTTTTATTTTGGAACCCTGTACGAATAGTATAAATATAATTTTTTTTATGAGTGAAAGATGAGTTTATGGTAGAAATTTATTAATGGACAAAACTCTAATTATAAAGTAAGTATATCTCCTTATGATCTTAGCCAATCTCATAAATAAATTCCTCAACATTAATAATAGAAACTTAGAACAAAAATGTTGTCCTAGATGGTACCTTAAATCATCACAAATTTATGGCTTTGGGATTGTTGGCCTTTTCATAGCCATGTTCTCTACCACTCTCCATCAGATAATTGATGGTTAGATTTCTCTTCCATATCCATATTTTCCTACATGGAACCCTAGTATGTGTTATTTTCGGTAATCTTCATACTTTCCACTCTTTATTTTAAATAGAGGCCTCATTAATTCATTTTTCGATGTGGGATTTCAACTAAGATATTTTGAAATGTCAAAAATGTGTTGTCCCAATACCATATATTTTGTTGAACCGATGGTACCTCAAATCATCATAGATTGATGAGTTTAAGGACCTCAATTTTATACTTGTTTGTGATTGATGACCTCAATCACTACCTATAAATATTTACGTTTTTCCTCCAATTATATGTCTCTAATTGCCACCAATGTTCTCCTAATCGAGATCATAATTTGGTGGTGACCCTTTCATTTATCTTTTTCTCATATTAAGACTAAATTTTAGTAACCCAATTTCCGATGTGGGTTTTCCCACAAATATATTTTCTACTTTCAACCTTTTATTTTCGAAGAACAATTTCAAATTGCGAGGACGCAATTTATTGAAGGAGGGGAGAATGTAACACCCCAGGATTTCAGAGTGTGTTATTTCTAAAAAATAATTCAATAACTTGCACTACACGCAACACCGAGTTCAATCACACCATTAAAAGAGGTCCTGAATAGTATTAACTACATTTTGAACTTTATATAATCCTTATAATTTTAGAATCCCTATTATGAGTTTCTTAGTCATATTGCAAGAACAGATTCATTTTCAGTATTTCACTTTTATCAACTTCTAATAGTGAAACCTTTTTAAATACAATATTTTAAACTTTTTGACTAAATGGGGACATCAAAAATTTAAAATGAAACATCCCAAGCTTCCACGGTACGCTTTCCTTTGAATAAAACAGTAGCGTGTGTTGTACGCAACTTCGAGTTCTAACACACCGTAACCAATCAAACTAGCTGTTATGAATAGTAATACCTACTTTTTGAAGTTATATATATTTTATATTTTAAAATGGACTTCATTTTTGGATTCGGAATATCAAATTTAGCCTAAGGTGAAATTTTGGTACTTTTCGGATAACTTTCATATTTTGATGAATAGTGAAAATTACTAAATTTTAATTAAAAACAACTTTTTTAATCAAAATAATTAATAGTGATAAATTGTGAATTTGAGTGGTTTTAAAGTATATTTAGAATATATTTTTACCATTTAATATAATGTTGGTCATTGGACATAATTTTACAATTAAACCGAACATAAACAAGTGTCAATCTTTTGATAGTTATTATCTCTTAAAAACACGCTTTTTGTTTTGACAACGGGAATTAATTTTAAATTAATTTCTGCCACTTCTGTGTTTTGAATTTAGAAAAATGGATTCCATATTTGGAATCAGGATGTTCAAATTGTGTAAATAGGTGACTTTTATTTTTAGACATTTTGAATAATTACTGCGGTAAATATTTTATTTACCATGGTTAAGGGTAAATCCGGTAAATAAGGGTTAAAAAATAATATTATAATAATACTAAATTACCCTAAAACGTGTCTTAACCCTATTGGTTGATACATGGTCGACCATGGGCATCTTTGGGTCAATTTTGGGACCCCATTGATCCACTTGTAAGTGATAATGACACTTTATTTTAATTAAGTTAAAATGAATACAAAAATGGCATAAGCTTACATCTTTTAAAAGAACAATTTTTACATAGGGTTATACATGTTGGATTTTCGATTATAAATATTCAATAGAAATCTAAAAAGATTTCCTACATAATGATATTTTATTTATAATTTTTAGACATCAAATAATTTAAATTATTAATGACACAATAATGATGCAATGTTTACCTCATTAATAAATCATTTAAATAAATAAGATTATAATGATTAAAATATTATCTAAAACCTGTCAAATTCTTATTGTTTGATGTTATTTAGAATATTAGTCATCTTATCTTCGACCTCAATGATTTTTGGACCATTATAAACCGAATATAATTATATTATAAAGTAATACTTTCACTCTTTCCTAAAGAGCCCCTCTTCTCCCTTATAAAAGGAGACCACTTCTACTCATTCCTCACACCTCTCAAGCCACTTGTCTCGTCCAAACTCTGCCCAACTAAGCTCCCCACATCACTCTACTCCTCCTTGAAGCTTCCCCTTAGGCAGAAATCATTTCAAGAAGTCCTTTGGTTCCAACCAAAGTGAGTTACCTAAATTAAAGGTAACGATTTCTCTTAAATTATTTTCCTTTATTTTGCTTCTCCAACCCCCAAACTCTTTTTATTTCCTTTCTTTTGTAACAACACCAGTATCCTCAATATACTAGGATGTTGTTATAATAAGGATTCAAACTACACATACACACAACTCCATCTAATGGATGATGAACATAATGTTTCTGTGGATGGAAAACTAACGCCTCACGAAATGATGATTGTTCAAATACATCTTACCGCCTCTCATGGTGGCCATTATGATGGCACTGTAATTAAATATGATATTAATGATATATATTTTATATATAAGCTTCTGTAATTACATTTTATTTCATACCATTATTCGTTTCATGTTGTATATACATACGATAATTTCATTGAGGAAGTGCAGACTACCGCCCCCTTAAAATGATATGACTCGTTCATACCACACATGGAACGTATAAAGGATGGTGTTAATGAACTTAAGTAACATATATAAAATATTATATTATACTGGAATAGTAATATACCTATGTATCATTTGGATTCAATTCTTTTAAAATAAAAATTAAATGGAAGTAGCGTTCGTGCGTACGTACGGACTACCGTCTCCACGAACGCGGTGAGATCCATCCTCCATCATATCCATTCAAGTCTTATTCTCATTTTAGGGTTAAAAATAATGTTAATATCATTCTGATTATGAATAAGATTTAATCTATCCATTACAAACATGTCTTACGTAACCAAACATTTAAGAAGAACGAATCGATTATCACCTGAAACGACGATAATACTAAGATATTATTAATAAAGCAATGTTAAAAGATCATATATGATATCATATTAATGTATATGATTCTTGTATAATTTAATAACAATTATTTCACCATTATACAGGAGGTTAACCGACCCCAACAAAGGAAAAGTACAAGGTAAGGGTTATTTCACAATCTCTTCATTATCCGAGGTTGTTTATACGTAATAATCTACTGGGATATCTTTATCATCCACATCCATGTTTCTTAAAAGTGTATTTCAAAACATTTTTAATATTTACAAGAATATGGGTTAAAGTCATTTATACCCTTGTTTGACTTTTTATAAGAGGTTTATAAAGGAATCTTTCCGTCGTTTTCAAAACAAGGTCCTTTTTAACCTTTTCGACAGAATTGAGGTAAGAATGTTTTTTTTAACTTATACGGCGGGTGCGGTTATTTTACGCCGTTATAAAATCTTCAAAGCTTCCCTTACAAGCTTATAAGAATATTTTCAAAGAAAATGTTTTATTTTATATGGATCTTAAATGATTTCAAAATAAAAGGAGATATTTCTTTTAAAAGAATTTTGATTTCATTTATGTCAACATCCTTTGATGGATTTTAAGATTATTTGAAGTTGATTTATTATGATACAAAACTTCTATATTGTATTGAAGGTTTTGTGATATGTTTGACTATGGATATGCTATTTTTATACCATTCATAGTTTATGGTGAAAGTATTGACATTTCGTATGCTAGTTTTAATACGAATGTTTATGTTATGTTTAAACCTTTTCATATGGGAATGCATTGGACTTAATAAGTGACGGGTGGAGCCCGCTATAGCTCCTCGATGCATCGGTAGGTCTCATGAGACAAACTAGTGTCTTGGCACAAGGCCTTGACAAAATATTATTTGTAGTCTTGGCACGAGGCATTGGCTATGTGGTTATGATAGTCTAGAATTATGCATTCCAACATTATGAAAGTGGTTATTGATTTTTACATGTGATTATTCGATTAGTAGAATATCCATGTGAATAAGTAAATGGCATTATTTCATTTTATTTATGCCATACCATGTTTAAAGTTCATGTTTGAAAGGCTTTTGTTTTAGTTATACATTGCCTCAAAAGTTTATTCTTATTTATGAAAGTTTCCGCTATTTTGTTATCCTTACTGGGCATTTGAGCTCACCCCTTTTATATGTTTTATTTTTCCCAGGAAGTGAAGAAGTAAATTATGAATGACCTGCAGGGATATTATGTGGGGATATGAGTGTGGATTATGGAGACTTTATGTTGTTGTATTAGTTTTTCATTTTATGATGTAATGTAAAACCTATGAATATATCTAGTGCTTCCAAGGCTACTAAACCAATCGGTCTTTCGAGATTTGATCTTTCTTGTGATCATGCCAATGTTATGTAATAATGCACCGACTCTGGGTAGCTGGGGTCGGGGCGTTACAGAGGTATGGCTGAGATATCCTGTTCATGAGACCCATGAACACTTCTAGAGCGTTGGTTACGCCAAAAGGCATAACCAAGAACTCATAGTGGCCATACCGACATCTGAAGGGCGTCTTCTGTACGTCCTCGTCCCGAACTCTGAGCTGATGATAGCCTGATCTGAGGTCTATCTTCGAGAACCACCGTGATCCCTTGAGCTGATCGAAGAGGTCGTAAATCCTCGGTAGCAGATACTTGTTCCTCATGGTCATCTGGTTCAGGCGATGATAATAGACACACAGTCTCAAGCTCCAATCCGCCTTCTTGGAGAACAATATCGGGGAAGCCCAGGGTGAAACACTGGGTCGGATGAATCCCTTTCCCTGCAAGTCCTCCAACTGTACCCGTAGCTCTCGAAGCTCAGCGGGGGCCATCTGATATGCTGGAGTGGATATTAGGGCTGTCCCAGGGTACAGGTCAATATAGAAGTGTACCTCTCTGCGAGGAGGTAGTCCTGGAACGTCGTTAGGAAAAACGTCAGCATACTAATCCACCACTACAGGAAAACTCAGACTTCGCACGTCAACTACTCCTAGGATGAGGCTAGCCAACTGATGAGTGATGGGTTGTCCTCTCCTATGCGTGAGTCCATCCTGTGCTTCAAAGGCTCCCTTCTCACCGGTGAAGGTGAACCTGCTCCCGTCGGTGCATACACACCGCACCTTGTGCCTAATACAGTCAATCTGAGCATGGACTGTGGATAACCAATTCATGCCCAAGATGACGTCGTAAGGCCTCGACGCCACTACAAGAAGATCCCAGCCGAAGCTCTCGCCTCCTAGAGTAAGCTCACACTACCAGAACCAGTGCGTAATCATTGAGTTTGCTCCCGTAGGAGTCTCTAGCCGTAAGGATCGAGCCAACGGCTCTGTCGGAATCTCCGAGCTCCGAACAAGGGCAGTGGAAATAAAAGAATGAATCGCTCCTGTGTCTATAAGAACTACAGCAAGGGTGGAGTAGACACAGATAGTACCTCGAATCATCTCTGGCGTGCCGTGGTCGTAGGCCTCTGCTGCCTGAAGCTGAGCCTATCTCTGCCCGCCAGCTCCCTGTGGTCGGGGTGGACCTCCTGGTGGTGGTGGTGGTAAAGCCTCAAAGCGTCTACCACCACCTGCTGCTCGGCCAACTCCCCTACCTCGTCCGCCTGCTCTCGGCGGATCTCCACGGTCGACCCTCTGACTCTGCCTGGGTGGCCCCTCAACCGTCTACTGCTCCTCTGCACGGCGGGTCGGGCAGCCACGAGCCATGTGGCCCTGCCCACTGCATGCATAGCACTGCCTGCTCCTCGGAAGGCTGGCTCTGCGCCGTGTGCCACACACCTCTGAGCCAGTGTCCTGAGGTCGTCTGCCTAATGGTCCGGTCTGCCTGGACCCCTGTGACATTCGTCGACTGCCAGCTACAGATGACTCTGCTACGTGCCACCCTGCGGTAGGTCTCGCTGCTAGCGTATGCTCAGCAAGAAATCTCTCTATGAGAAGGGCTCGATCTAGTACTCCTGCCTATGTCATAATGCTGAGGGAGATCATCGATACCCTGATCTCATGCCTCATCCCCTGCTCAAAGGTCCGAGCCTGGAAGAATGGGTCCCGTACCATGTCCGTTGAATAGAACGAGAGATCGGTAAATCTCGCCGAGTACTGGGCGACCGTCATGCTGCCCTGCCGCAGCTGTAGAAGCTCCTGGATGCGCACCGCACAGAGGGTGGCTGGGATGAACTCCGAGCAAAAGAGGATCTCAAAGTATATCCAGAGGAGTGATGCCTCGTCGTGTACCTAGAGCATCAAGCTCCACCATCTTCCTGCTTCCGCGTGTAGGAGGCTCACTGCGAGGATCACCATGAGGTTAGCTGAGGTCCCCACTAACCTGAAAGCTCGCACAACCGCCTCCAGCCAATCCTCAGCTGCCTGAGGGTCCATCTCCCCAGGGAACCTGGGTGGTCTCTGATGCTGAAACTCATGCAATGCACTAAGGTGATGTGTACTCTCAGCGGCTAGGGCTGGTGGCATCGGTGGCTCGGCGGGTAGAGGTACCGCCGGTGCCTCCGCTGAAAAAGGGCCCTGCACCGAGGCCTCATCGCTCGGTGGGCTGTAGGCTCGCACAAAACTCGGAACCCTAGCTGGCTGCCATCATGGGGCCATCCTGAAAAGAAACAAGTGCGCCACGGTCAAAACATTATACCTGGTGAGCTGACACAAAGTAATCACAAAGAAAACTTTTGAAACACACATGCAATCAATGTTTTCGTGCATTGAGTCAGAAATCAGAAGTCAGGGTCCTAGTGTACAGATACGTCGGCCTCCACACCAACACTGGACTCCCTGTATTGATAACCACACTCAATACCCTTAACACTATTGCTTCACATAGAAGAAAGATCAGAGTCCTTAGTTCTGCGGTAGAACCGAACTCCTCTGATACCAATTTGTCACGACCCGTCCTCGGGACCCATGCCATGACTACCCCAAGCCCACCTCCCATAGGCCAGGGGATGGCGACTAGCACCAAGGCATAAATCCGGACAAAAAGGGGAAGGCATTGCCTTTATAAAGTAAACAAGCACCACATAGTAAGCAAGAAGAAGTATACACTAAGTAAAACTGGATACAAAAGTAAGTGCGGAAAGTAAATGGTCCAGAATACAAACCCAAACTGAAAGTAAAGTATGACTGGAAAGAAAGTACATCA
Source organism: Viscum album (assembly GCA_963277665.1). NCBI lineage: Eukaryota > Viridiplantae > Streptophyta > Magnoliopsida > Santalales > Viscaceae > Viscum > Viscum album. The sequence goes on from OY728151.1 coordinate 1,426,860,083, forward strand.
ACTGAAAGTAAAGCAGCAACGTCGAGCCGTCCACTGGAAGTCCCACCTGAAGGGTGGGTATAGATAGCCTCCTTAGCTCCTCGGGTCCAGCCGTCCGCTCCGTGTACGTCCCGCCCAGTGGTCCACCTCCAGGTACCGACTTGCTCCACAAGCCTCAACCACGATCAGTGTTGTCCATTGTCTGCATCCAACACAACGTAGTGCGGGCATAGCCCGTGCAGGGGTGAGTATACGCTACTCAGTAGGGACCCCAAGACCCCCGAAGGTCTCCCAAAATCCATAAAGGATAATCCACAAAGGAAAGATACAATCACGAAGTAACAACCAACACTAAGGTATATTCCCATACATATACCGAAGTCTTCAATTCCCGTTCGGCTCCAACATCTGAGCCCAAGTTTGATCATGTCCACATAGGAGTACAACCCAATCCACACAGGATAACACAACCCAATCCACATAGGAAAGTAAGTCAATCATATCGAAGATATTGATTGAAAGTCAAGACTCAGCTCACACAGGTATACTTCTTCGGTGATAGAGATGATCAGATATAGCCACTGATTCATCTAAGTTGGGACCCATGTAGGATACTAAACCAGCCAAGCTGTCAGACCGACATAGGATACAGACCAGATACTCTGCCAGACCCACGTAGGATAGCAAGAAGAGAGTAAAAAATTGCCAGACCCACGTAGGATACAAGAACAGTAGTCATTTCCATCGAACCCATGGAGGATTTCAGTACGGTCTTCATCGCTGCCGAACCCATGGAGGATTTCAGTGCAGTCTTCATCGCCGTCAAACCCATGAAGGATTTCAGTACGGTCTTCATCGCTGCCGAACCCACGGAGGATTTCAGTGCAGTCTTCATCACCGTCGAACCCACGGAGGATTTCAGTACGGTCTTCATCGCTGCCGAACCCATGGAGGATTCCAGTGCAGTCATCATCACTACCGAACCCACAGAGGATTTCAGTGCAGTCATCATCGTCGTCGCGGTCGCAGCCAGCTCTAGGGTTCCCGCACACAGCATGCTCGTTTTCGAGAGGGTCCGCTCCACAAGCCAAGGGATCGATACATCAACTGAAAATGTAGTCCGGAGTTGATGTATCTCAAAGTTCCGTCTCGACAAGAGGAACTCAACGTGACAGATGACGCGTCAATTAGACGCCCGGTTTGAGAGTTATTGGCTTTTTCGTTCTAGGAGCCCGGTTGGTTTTTAAGTAAAAACCAACCCAACCACACTCCAACTGCATCCAAACCTTGATAAGAGTAATCCAAAAGATTTGTCTCACTAAGAGAAATCCAACAAAGTCGACGGCACGCCAATTGGATGTCCGAAGCTCAAGTTATAAGCATTTCCGCTCCGAGGGCCCAGTTGGTTTCGTGTTCGAACCAACCCGACCATAACCAAAGTTCTCCAAAACCTTGAGTGTAATATACCAAAACGACCATCTCGATTCAAGGATTACATCTCAACTGACGGTGCATCGTTCGGAGGTCCGTAACCCAATATATGGGCAAAAGAACGAACCTGTCCGGTTTTAGGGGGTTTTGGGCCCAGATTGACCCGGCCCGAGACCCCCTGGGTCGGCCCGAACCGGGTCGACCCGAACCGAGTCCAGGTCCGGCCCCTTAGAGCGCGGCCCAGCCCAGTGGGTGCGGCCTGGCCCAACCGGCACGGCCTGGCCCAGCCGGCGCGGCGGCGCCGGAGCTTTGTTTGGCCTCAACGGCGCGGCGCGACGGCGCTGCGCTTCTTCGCCCGTTCTTCTTTGTTTCTGCGCACTGTCGTTGCACCGCGCTACCTTTGTTCATGCTGTGAAAAAAACATCATCAAAAGGGGGAGGAGGGTCAGCCGTGTTCATGCAATCCGACCTCCTCTCGTTAATTTGATATCAAGCGGCTTAAGAAATTGATTTTGGACGGTCAAGAATATTCGTGAACTAAAATCAAACCCCTACCTCGATGAAGTCGTCGAACGAGGTTTGTCGCGGGAAAGGGACATCGCGGAAGACGACGTCGCGGAAGGAGGATCAACAGTGTCACGGTACACGGTGTCGTGGTACACAGCATAATGGAGAAGAGGACCGTCGACGTCGCGGTACATGGCGTCGCGTCGTCGATCTCTGAGGAATCAGCGTTAATCGTCGTCCTTCATCGGAGGTCGGTGTTCTTCATCGGTGACGGTGTGTTCTTCGCGTTCTTCGACGAAGAAGATGAAGATTCCTCTCGATTTTGAGTATTCTCTCCCAATCCTTAACACCAAAAAACTAACCCAATAATAAAATAATCTCCACTTATTTTATTAAGCCATGTCATGAGTTTCAAAATTTAAAAACTCAAATCCATTAATTGAATTAATGTGTTGGCTTGATTAAATGAGAGGAGAGGGAAAGTCACAACCTTAAAGGAGGAGTTTCAAAGGGTTATGGGGAATGTGAAAAGGTGGGGGCTCGTGTGGGCCCCACCTCTCCTTTATTCTCCCAAGGGAAGTTAGCAACCCAACTTCCACACAAAGGATAAAAATTACTTAGAAGAAAAATAAAATTGGATTACAATTTTATTTTATTCTTCACTTAAACCTCAAATTTTAAAAAACTCCTCCCGAGAAAACGCACCTTCGGAAAAGGTCTTATTAAGCAATTACTGGTGCTGCAGTTCCATCGGTGCCCTCAGATTTCGATTCCGAGCACCGGTTCAAAAGTTAGGAAAACCTGCTCATTCGTTCACTGAACGTACCTGAGCTAAACTTCAGAACATTATTCCAGGCACACCAGGCCTCAGAATCAGGTGCCGTCAGAAACTGCGTTCTTGTAAAATCCCAAAGAAAATTAAGAAAAAAAAATTCCCTTGAATTTTATAGGTATTTACATATATGATCACAAGATAGACCAGGAGTCAAATATTTTGATTAAATAGTGGAATGGTTCATTGAATCAAAATTTTGAGATGCTGATAGTAGAGATCAAAACTGTTCAACACAATGTCCATTATTTCCTAAACATAGAATCATATACTGAACCTGAGACTTCACTATATTCCCATCCTATAACTTTACCTTTTTCAACTTTGAGCTAGAGATTTCATGTAGTCAACCCCAATTAATTAAATAAATTATTTTGATTATATTTCTTTCTATTTTGTGTGTCTAATCCTATTCATTATTTCATAAAGAAATTATATTTATCTTAATACAACATTTACTGACAATTTAGTGCAACATTAAAAATGTTTTAATCTATCTATCTATATTATTTTTTATATCAAAAAAGGGGGAGAAATTTTGATAAATACAACATTTCCATATCAATGATATTTTATACTAAATTTTAACAATGTTTAAACTGACAATGTTCAAAATTTTTATAATTTAAGGGATAAGAACCTTAAATTAATACTATGTTAGTTTTATTGAATCTATATTGTTTGATTAATTAATTAAAAACTATGATTTTGTATTTTTATTTCTATGAGTTTTGTGATAAAAAAATAAGGGGATATTGTTGGGAATATGTTGATCAAAAATTTTCTTTAAATTCCCATTGATTTTTATGCTCAAAATCACCCACATTTATTTACTTGTGAAATTAATTTAAGTGAATTTTAGGTTTATATTAATTTAGTTTTAATTCAGTTGAAGTTTAATTTCCTAAAGTATTTTTAAAATTTTGAAATAGTCTATATTCAATGTTCACAACCCTATATTTGAAGTAAATGTTAGGATCATGGACCATACTTTTGTAAGGATCACTACTTTTGGGACCGTACATTTTAAGTAAATATTAGGATTAGGAACCATACATTTATCAGCAACCCTAAATTTATGTAATTAATGTATGGTTCATCAAACATACATTTGGTATCAACCGTATGTTTTGAACTGTACTTTTTAAGATTATACCTATGTAGTGAAAACCTACATTTGACCCATTAATCTATGAGATTTGAATTATGGATTATTTATATGATTTTTGCAACAATTTATTTGGAGTATTTATCTTATTTAAATATGTTTATAGGCCAATTAAAAGAACCTTATTAAATATATTAAATCATTCCCATTTATAAGGTAAATTATGATTTTCCCCATGTGTTTTTTTAAAATCAAATGATCATGATTTATCAGGTGGATTTTCTATATCTGTTTGACCTGAAGTAAATCAGGTTTCTTATTAAATATGAAGAGTTAACTATTCTCAAAGGAGGTGATGATATCTATAGTTCTCTGAGGATATACACTTTTGATACATAAATATTTTGATATATTGTAGTTTGATTATTATGCTACTACTTCTGTATCTATTATCATTCTTTTTATATAGTTTGTCGAAGAAATTTTCAGAGCTGCACTTTAGAGACATACATGTTTATTATCCACTGAGTGTTCAATATACTATACTGAAAAGGTTATTATTATGTTTCTATAATTATTCTAATATCATCCACTACTATTATTACTTTAGATTTTTTCTTTTCGGAAGACTTTATTATCTGAAGAAGAAGATCCATCATCTGTTAGTTACTACTGCAACTGTGAGTTGAATTTTTTTCTATTCAAAAAAACCAATATTTTTTTCTTGAAGTATTATATTATTGTAATTATTCATGTTGAATTTTCATATTATTTCTATAATTTGTGGTTATTGAGGTCCCATATAAATGAAGCTAACTTGTTGTAAGGTGTCAAATGCCTACAATCAGTTGTAGAGGTCTCTGGATAAGAGAACCTATTTTGTGAAAATCATCAAAATCACTGAGAGAGTGTTAGTGGAGTGGAATAGGGGATCTTTGTGACTAGAACAACTATAAAAATTATTGTATTCTTATTATCTATTTCCCACTGTATAATCTATCTAAATAAAAGAACATTTCACATCATTTTAGAACACAAAGAGGGATAATTTTTTTTTCATATTTTTTTAAAAGGTCACAATTCACCCCCTCTAATGCCTCTATATTAATCCAACCTAACATGGTGGAACCCAATCAGATATTTGGTGGGATCTGTAGATCCATCCACGCCTATTGGAATCCCACTAGTTTCTCATTGGGTTCTACCAGCCAGCTAGCTGTAGACTTCTAGGAACCACATGACCTAGACCTTTCTCAACCCTTCCAAATTCAAAACCCATACCATTAGAAACTTAAAATTGACCTCTAAACATCCCCTATCATAGAAAAAATAGAAGAGAAAGGTGAAATTTTATAAACTAGAAAAATATCATACATCTAATAAATTGGGGATGTTACAATATCCACAACTACGTATCCACCACCTCATACTACATCAAAAACACACATCACATCCTCATCACAGTAGGCTATCATGAATATGAAGGACATTAACCTCATGTCCTCCTTTGATCATCCATGAACCCCACTAAGTAACCACATCATAACCACATAACTAGGCTATCCAATATATATATATATACTATGAACACAAGACAATAAAACCCCCCACACAAATATATATATATATATATATATATATAGACACACACACACCTAATGTGATCTGTAATTATTATACCTAACCAATTGGGGCCCACATGGCAGGTGGTGAGATGAATGTGACACCCCAATCCCACCTCCAATTGGCCAGGGCTTAGAGACTGGAACTGAGTACACATATGACACACATGAGTGGCCTTATCCTAAGGTACCTATATGCATACAAACATCTCCAAATATACATAAAATGATGAATGGTAAAAAAATAAAAATTACACCACAATGTATAAATACAAATATATCCCACATCAGAGTACAACAAGAAGTTCAATGAATGAAAAAGGGCCAAATAAAATCCCACAAAAACTGTAAATAACCTAACCTAATAACAACATAGGGAAATCCACCCAAAAGAAACACTTAGTAAAAACCATGATCTTTCTAGATAATATATGCTTTGCCTACTCTTGGTATACCTAGGAATCCATTAAAAAGACATCCTGTATTCATATTAAATGACATGTGTGGGAAAATCTCATGCTGGGGTGAGCATAAAAATACATAGTATGACACCACAAAATCACCAAACATAAAGAATAAACAGATTTTTCAGCTTATCACTATGAATTTATGTTAATCAAGATATCAAATGCAACAATTTATTACAATAATAAACTAGAAGATATCAAGATAAAAAACTACGTCTCAAGTTGAGGTCATGACCTCAATTCCATACTAGGATTCGACTAGAGGATCAAAATTAACACTCACCTAGGAAAACTCACTCCATGAGCCTTGCCACCACTAATTGAACTCATCTAAGAGGACTCACTCTTCCAGATTTATTATAACGATGGAAATAATTTGAGAGATTACACTCGTCAGGTATATCTATGAAGAATCAAAAAGGAAAATGGGAGGGATCATCCAAGATACACACTCAATTGGACTACACATAATTAGAAGATAAAAAATTTCAATACATTGATAGGGGATCTCACCCGAGACCATGGGGTATACTAGACCTTATCTAGAATAACCTACTAATTAGGGGACCATACACCCATGTATATTAGTCACACCAATTCCTGAAACCCCACTTAGGGAAGAAGAGAATGATAGAGGATCCCACTTTGAGCCTCAAGGAGGGATTCTAAAACTCTATACAAGACTAATATTATAGAGGGGATCACATCCTATGCTCAATATGAGATTCTTCACTATACCCTCATAGAGATAGACCAAGGAAACACACCCCAGATAAATAGTTCCATACTGAAACGGTTCTAGGGAACTCACCCAAGATCACACTTGAGCTAAACTGAGAAGAAAAAGGGCTCCAACCTACCCATTAAGTAGTATAGTGTGTGTCCCATATGAGTACATGATGTGTAACATATGAGTACAGAGCATGTCTCACTAAGTGTGGAACTGCCCATGTCTTTTTCTCACATGACATGAATTTCTCAAAATACACGACGTGTTACTAGGGGTACATGACATGTATGTATTGGTCTGGCACTCGACATGCTGTTTGTTCTAGCCTGTGTACTATAGACTGTGAATGTGTAATCAGGGTATATCCATATACATTGGTTGTGCCCAAGTATTGTCGAAAGTAAGCAGGGTGTACTCAACATCACACAATGTCTAGGGTCAGGTCCAATACTTAGCATGTTCCGTCTGCCTATTCCATGTACCTTCTGAGGGACATGGAATGTGCCCCGTCATACATGGTGTGTGGGGAAACATGGAATCCTGGTAACTTACTCCCTATACACATTGATATTTTCTCCAAGGGTCACATGTTGTGTGACTCGAAACACATGGCATGTTTTTCTACATGACTTCATGGGCATGTACTCCTTATACACGCTGAGTTGGATGGATAAGGGTCACACAATGTGTGAACTCACTAAAAGATGTTTGATATTTATTTCCCCATGGAAACCCTAGCTGCCACATAGAGGGGACTACACAACTTGTGTTCCTCTTAACTACACTCCATATGCTTTGAAATTTTCCAAAAATTAAAGAAATTCTCATGCACATCCACCCACACTAGTTCCTCCATTGATCCATCCATGAAAAATATCATGGAACTAATATATGGTGTTAAATAATCCCAATTTGTCTCTAGTGGCCATATTCTAGCCATATGATCTGCTCGGGGATGCTTCCCATCATGACACACCACCGTATCACCAAACCACACATGAAAACCCTTGATTCAATCTCCAATACATGTCTAAACTCCCATCACACAACACCATGCCTCAATCATTCCCTAAATCTTGATCATAATCCCATTGATATGACTTGTTTCACAAAATAATGAATGTAAAATGATTTTTTTGGGTATTGTAAAACTGTATGTCAAATGAGAAACAAATGATGATTTCATAAAGAATTATTGGAGAAAGGCATAAAACATAAACATGTGGAAAAAACATCATCCATTATCCAAGTTTACCTTAATATATTTCCATGATAATGATTAATGTATAGGAAATAATCAAATAACTTCAATTCCTATTTCTAAGAAGATAAATCCATAACAGTAAAACATGATCTACCTACAAATCAATCCGTTAGTGGAATTGATTCGTTTTTATCATGGGATAAAAAATGGGGATTAAACTGCACAAAAAAACTCCCTACCTTGGGTTTTTATTGATCATTGATCAATAATGGGTTTGGGCTTTTGTTGTTAACAAGATCCATGAGCTCCGCCGGAACCCCAATTACCAAGCCATGATTCTTTATCATTCATCCAAGAAATCTCCTCCAACATATCCTCTCTCAACACCTAGGGTTATAAAGATAACCCTATGGATTTTACATAATAGGTATTCTATAATATAGGGTTAGTTCATAGCATTTAAAAAAATAAAATAAAAAATTAATTTATTTAATTATCATCTGCCCGTAACTACACTTTAACAATACGCATCATGTCGAAAAAGATTATATTATATGTAGGGTAAAACCCAAATTTTGGATTTAATGGAAGTATTAGAATTCCAATATAATACACCATTCTAGATTTATTCGATTATTCCACTACTAGAAATAATATCTATACTAATGGTTTTGGGCAAACCGTTGGTATAGTTCACTAATTTGGACCTATACCAACGGTTTGGCCAAAGCCGTTGTGATTGGTCACTTATATGGACATATACCAATGGTTTGGACAAAACTGTTGGTATAGGTCCCCCCCTATACCAACAGTTTTTCCAAAACCGTTGGTATAGGTCCCAAAATCAAAGAACCTATACCAACGGTTTTGAGAACCATTGGTATAGGTTTATGTATTTTTAATGGAATCTTCATACAGAGGACATTAAAAAAATAAAAATTTAAAATACTTATGATAATACATATATATATTTATGAAATTATGTTCAGAAAAGTAAGTTATGTTAGTGGGTAGGTCATTCAATCACAAACCGGAGGTTCCGGGATCAAAACCAACTAAATGATTCTTTTTTGAATTACATATACCAACGATTTTATGGAACCATTGGTATAGATTTTCATATTAATTAAACCAACAGTTTTGAAAACCGTTGGTATAAATCTATCCCCACGGGTTACTAGCAATCGGTTCTCCAAACCGTTGGTTTAGGTTATACCAACAGTTTGGAGGCCTATACCAACGGTTCCAAACTATTGGTATAGGGTATTTTTCCATCAGTGTTCCCAAACAAGCTCTCATTCATAATATAATATATTTACTATTTTTAATATCACCACAAAAGGGATCTCTGGGCCCCATAATTCCACACTAATTTAGCACCTAACATTGAAAATATTCCTTAAAATATTCTAAAGTCTTACATAGAAAAAATAGAGTCATTAAATTCTCCCAAAATTTAAGGATTTTCATCTTTAAAAGTAAAACCCTACTCAGAAATGAGGGTTCTGAGCTCTAAACTAGGATTCCCACTCCCATGAGATAACTTGAGGGTTCCCATGCTATCAATAAACACACAATCAAGGGAAAAAATTTCCCACAAAGGGTATTCTTTTGTAGATTATCAAATGATATTAGGCTCCTTAAACTCCTTAAAAAGGTAACTCCATCCTCAATTTCTAACTCACCCCGGTCGATATCATGCAACGAGTGGTGCATGTCTCCTTAGTCGCGACACATGGGAAACACCAAGATTCAGGTATAATTGTAATCGCATGGTTATGTGGTTTTCCACCTCACTGACCTAATGCAGTAAATATAAAAGGGCATATGAACCTTGGAGATAGCCCGTCTCCTCATCTAGGTCTCCATAATCCTCAATGTGGTGAGTTACCAAGGACACAATCTCCTCATAAAACTCCAAAGGACACCGTCATCGGTCCACAAAGGACTTATAATGTTTTCAGGTAGTCCTCATCTACCCCTAGATAAACTACACCTTTCAAAACCATTACTCGTACCAACCCTAGGCCTAAATATAAGGACCCAGCCTTAAAACATTATATAATCTTGAATTAAATGAATAATTCACATTGAGGATCTTTTGAGTATTAGAGTTTTAGAGAATTAGGACATAACTTTTACATTACATCTCAAAAATTACAAAGAATACACTTATACTCTATCCAATGTTTCACAAAAATAAAGCTCCTTAAATAAAACAAGATTTCTTTTCTTGATATAAATCTTCTTGATTACTTCCTTTCTCTTACCCTTCCTTATACCCTGTGAAAAACATTTCAAAAACTTTGGATGAGCATAAAAAGCTCAATAAGGGTTATAAAATAAGAACATAAAACATTATCCCATCAATAAATAAAAATCAATGAAACCATACTTTTCAATCATAACATACCTTATGAAATCATAAGATTTATGAATAACACACAGAAATCATAAATCATAAAGGTAACTTATGGAATCCATATCAAACTTACATTGTAGCTATCATAAATACGTAGGGAGTTACACTTGGAATACCCATCAAAGTATATTCCCTGAATCTCTTAGGAGAAACATCACGTTTACCTCTGTTACGTTACCTAATGCATTGGAGAGCTATCTCAGGCTCACCCACCCTAGGTTTATCACAGAATCACCTATATACATAAAACAATTCCCAATAACCAAAACATATTCATAATACATAAAACAATCATAAATTAAAGATAACATTTCAACATTGCAATCACAATATATCATTTCAATATATTGACATAATCAATGCTTTATCAAACCATTTTCAAAACCATTCAAAACATTTAAGAAAGAAATTTTTGAATCAAAGTGTCCCATACCACATTGAAACTTTTGAAAGGAATTTTAATTTCAAAACATTAATGTCCATATAAATAAATACTTAAAACCATTTTTAAAACATGGACATTAATGAGAAATATTTTTAAGAATAAATATTTAAAACATTTAAAACGATATTTTAGTTAAAGAGTTTTTAACAAAATGAGAGATGCATGAATATAAATAATTGAGGAATAACATTTAATTAGAACTTTATAATATCATGAGAATAAAGGGATTCAAGATATAATATTCCAAACCACATTATATACACCATATAATAGTGAATTGGTTCATAACAACAATGAAGTCTCAATGGAATGTAAATTGAGACAAAATCCCTTATAAAGACGGTATCCTTAGATTAAGGATAAATCAATTACATAATTATGTGTGAAAAATATAAATATACTTAATATTATTGGATATTCAGTGTAAAACGATCAGAGTTCATTCACACATATTCATAGCATGACATAATCAACAAGTAGATGTTTAACCCAAAGATTTGAAATTGGGTTAAGAAGTTCCCTTATAGAAATTCGATAGCCTAACAACGTCACTTTAAAATTCCGAAAATGAGCTGATGAGAGAGAAAAGGTTATCTCATCACTTGAACATAAAATTTATAGCAATAAGGATATATAAGAACATATCCCAACATAATTAGATGTAAATTAAAAGACATAACAAAAAGAAGTCTTTTTAAAAAGAGGAGGGTGAAAGGTTCCTTTACCGATTTGGTAAATTACGAAATATACACCCCATGAAGGAAGGATCATACAATGAAGATGTAAATACCCATAAATTAAAGTATATTACAAAAATAATACAATCATGGTAAGTACATATGCCACACAAAAAGAAAATAGTGGCATATATAGCAGGAATCTCATTGGAATAAAAGTGAGATGAAAACCCCTTACCACATCTTAATTCAATCGAGTTATATGACAAAAAGGCAATAACCACAAAATGAATCAAAAAATACCATGATTATAAAGAGAATCATGATAGTATATATAAAATTTCAGTACACAATACACCACATGCAATAAATAAGTGGCGAACAATGTAAATCTCAAGGAATTAAAAGTGATATATGAAACCCCTTACCACGTTGTAATTCAATCGAGTCGTATGAACAAAAGTTAATAACCACCAAATAAATCAAAGAATACCATGAATATAAATAGAATCATGATAATATATATCAAATGTCAGTACACAATACACCACATGTAATAAATTAGTGGTGAACAATGGAAATCTCACGGAATTTAAAGTGAGATAAGAAATCTCTTACCTCGTGTCTGACTTGACTCGCATGTTCCATGTTCTTCATGAATAATAAACTTAATTTAACTTATACTTATTTAAGAACATTTTAATTTTTATTATTCCTTTTATATCACTTATTACCTTGCTATAACAATAAGTTAATTATTTGAGTTCATATCAGACATTTGGTCGATGTTCAGACCTTTAGTCAAAAAATGAACTTGTTATAATTAAAAATTGTCCATGTGGTCAAAATTACATTATCTCAAGAATGATATTCATGATTTACATATCATATATATATCATATATATCCATTTTATATGTATTTATAATATTCCATATCATTTGGAGTTAAGAAATGAAACACACCATTCATGGAGACGGTAAGCCGTACGTACGCATGAACGCTACTTTCATTTCTATTTTATATTTAAAGGGATGAAAAAATAATAATAAATAGGTATATTATAATTCTAGTATAATATCATAAGATATATATGTTACATAATTTCATTAACTCCATCTTTTATATGTTTCATGTATGTTATAAACTAATCATATCACCTTGAGGGGGCGGTAGTCCACACTTCCTCAAATGAAATTATCGTGTTTACACATATTGGAAAGCATAAAGTTATATATTTCAATAAAAATTACAGAAGAATAGGAAAAAAATAAACATAATATATATCACATATAAATACAGTTCCATCTTAATGGCCACCAAGAGAGGCAGTAGGAGATAATTGAACAATCATCGCTTCGTGAGGCGTTAGTTTTCCATCCACAAAAACAGTATGTTCTTCACCCATTAGATGGAGGTGTGTGTAAGTTTAGTTCGAATAATCATCATAAAAACATACTAGTATATTTAGGATACTTTTTTTTGTTATAAAAGAAAGGAATAAAAAGAGTTTAGGGGTTGGAGAAGTAAAATAAAAGAAAAGAAGTTAAGAGAAATTGTTACCTTTAATTTGGGTAACCCACTTTGGTTTGAACCAAAAGGACTTCTTGAAGTGACTTATGCCTAAGGTAAGGATTATAAGATGAGGAGAGGTATCTTTAGATATTATTTGGGCAGGGTTTGGACAAGCCAAGGGGATTCAGAGGTGTGAGGAATGGGTTAAAAGTGGTGTCCTTTTATATGGGAGAGGAGGGGCTCTTTAAGAAAGTTTGGAAATGTTATTTTATTATAAACTTATCTTCGGTTTCAAAAGGTCAAAAACTCATTAAAGTAGAAGATAAGATGACTCATGTTCGAAATAAAATCATCCCATAAGAATTGGACAGTTTTGGATATTTTTTTAATATTAATAATCTTATTTATTTAAATCATTTATTAATGGGGTAAACACTGCATCCTTATTGTGTCATAAATAATTTAATTTATTTGATGTCTAAAAATTATAAAAAAATACCATAATGTATGAAATATTATTAAATTTTTAATGAATATTTATAGTCAAAACAATGACTTATATAACCCGATGTAAAAATTAATATACTAAAATATATTTGTTAATGTCATTTTTGTCTTTACTTTAAGTTAATTAAAATAAAGTGTCATTAGCATTCTTAAGTGGCTCCATGGGGTCCCAAAATTGATCCAAGAATTCCCATGGTCGTAAATGACTCAACCAATAAGGTTAGGACAAGTTTTAAGGTGATTTAGTATTATTATAATATTTGTTTCCTTGAATTACCCTATTTACCTTTAACCGCGGTAAATAAAAGTCAAAAGTTACTATTCAAAAAAAATTATTTTCATCTTATTGAAACATATTTTACTTAGTAATAACAACCATGTATGTCTTATTTTTAAAATTCAATTTATAAAAGTGGTAAAATTTCATTTAAATGAAAAAGTCGGTTTTTTAACTACTACTAAGTGGTTTCACTATTCATCAAAAATTGATGTTTTTCAGAATAATACCAAAAATTCAGCCTAAGCTATATTTGATATTCCGGATTCAAAAATTATGTCTATTTTACCAAATTCAAAACATATAAGTTTCATTAATTCATTTAAAATCAATTCCCGTTGTCAAAACAAATAGCGTGTTTTTAAGAAACAATAACTATCAAAAGATTGACACTTGTTTATGTACAATTTCAAAGTGAAATTAATTACAATGACCAAAATTGGATTAAATAGTAAAGATATAATCTAATTGAACTTTAAAACCAATTATAAAGATAATATAACCATATAAATAAATTATATTAAAAGATAGGTTTGACTTAAAATACAGTATTTTTCACTATTCATTAGAAAATGAATTTTATCATAAAAATACTAAAAATTTACCCAAAGTAAATTTTGATGTCCCAAATCTAAATATGAATTTTATTTTATCAAATAGAACAAATAAAAGTTAGAAAAACTAGATTTAATGATGGTTCGCCATTAGAAGGTGGTAAATCGACCTTTTAAAGAATATTAGAGTATTTATGAATAAAATTAGATTCTTTATTATTTTAAGCCTCTAAAATTTATTGGATAATTGTAAAAACATTTAACAAACATGTAAAATCATATTGTAGTTAGTTCTGTTCATTCCCACCATTACAATGGCTAGGCGTTTACTACTATTTAAAATAATAATATTATATTCTTATTTTTTAGTATGACTCAGCATTGTGTGCAATGTAAGATTTTAAAGAAACCCATTGTTGTGTATTAGGTATTCCATCAAATCATAGCATCCCATTTAAAGTAAAATTAATATTTAATTCACAAATAAATATGAATATGTCTTACTCTTTATTTACCTGGGATGTTACATCCTTCCCCCCTTTTAGAAATTTCATGCTCGCAATTTTAAAACTGGGCTTGGAAACTTAATTTAAAGTCCCACATTGGAAAAAGATTCAATAAAACTATCAATTTAAAATAAAGGAAGTGAAGTAAAAAGGTTACCTGAGACAACATATATTAGGATTCCATGAAAACATGGATATGGAGGAGAAGAAAAACCATCAAGTTCTGATGGAGAGTGATATAAAACATTATTAGGATAAAGTTAACCACCAAAAAATCACAAACTTATGATGGGTTAAACAGTCCTTGATTCCCCAGTAGGAAAAGTTAACAGATTTTTTTTTATATTAAGTTACTTTTCATTGAGTAATTTATTTATGAGCTTAACTAAAAACATAAGAAAACATACTTACTTGTCATGTAGACTTTCATACATTACTAAATTTCTACCAAAAACTCATCTTTTCTCCAAACGATGAGTATTCAAACCAACTTGGTCACATTAAAAGCACTAGAATCAACTTCTAGAGTGTCACATAATCCAAAAAATATGAATTGTATATTTCTCTTGTCTTTATACATCAACCAAAACCAAAATGGGTAGTGCAAGATCAGATAATACCCAAAAAGGATAACCATTTATAAAAATAAAGACTACTCTTAATCTCCAAAATTCAACAAATAGTACCCAAAGTTGAACAAAGACCATTCAATACACAACTGTCCTTAAAATTATTCAATATAATACAAACTAATATTGAAACCCAAAACTCATAAGAATTTAATCCTATAGTCTTCCACAGTAAATCTTAACATTTATCTCCAAATAACATCGACTACTTTTAAAGTCTCATACTGAAGTGTAATTAACCTAATCACATATTCTCTATGATAGGTTAATCATTTCCATAAATAACCTAAATATCCATATTTACAAAATAAAACATAGATTCTTCCAAAAATAATATTTCAACCATTACTACATAAATTAAATCCCATAGTATTTCATTTTCCTTAGGTATATATTGTTCCCCAAAAGAGAGAACATCTTCCAAAATAACCTTTATCACTTAATTACCAAATCTTTTCTATAATAAGGATATACATTTGATAAAACATAAGATCAAATTATTCTTGATCCATAAAATATTTTAACTAAAATAATTAGTCATACTAACTAGGGACTACACGTAGACCAGTGGTAGGCAATACGCCCTTGTCTCCCTTCGGTTGTGGGTTCGATTCCCACAGACTTTTCGGACACGATGGGTTGTCACCCTTCCTGTAGGTTTTCCTTTTTCTAAAACCATATTATTTTATAACATTCCTAAAAATGAGATAAATTCCTCAAAAATAACCATAACATATTTTAACCACAAGAGTTCTCATCGCAACTCCCATTTCATTCAGTATCTCATTAATAAAACCACTATAGTTTCTTTCACATCTATTGTTACGTTGGTTCCTGCTAGATCCAACCATTTACTAAAACCAAAAAGGTCAGTGTGAGTTTATATGTAAAATCATCATATATTATCTTATGAGGAGGGTAAACACTAAAATATACTTATTCATGTTATCTTAAACTCATTAAATTTATCTAAAATAACAATGACTCTTTCTAATATGATAAACATTATAGTTATGTCACTTATGCTTAAATAACACCCTAACCTCTAAAGTTATCTAAAACGAACTATGATACCAACTATAAGGACCTGAACTTAATAAATCACATAATATTGAATTAAATGAATAATTCACATTGAGGATCTTTTTAGGTTTAGAGTTTTAGAGAATTAGGCCTTAACTTTTACATTACATCTCAAAAATTACAAAGAAGACACTTCTCCTCTATCCAATGTTTCACAAAAATAAAACTCCTTAAATAAAACAAGAGTTCTTTTCTTGATATAAATCTTGTTGAATACTTCTTTTATCTTACCCTTCCTTATACCCTGGAAAAAACATTTCAAAAACGAGGGATGAGCATAAAAAGCTCAGTAAGGTTTATAAAATAAGAACAGAAAAAATTATGCCATTAATAAATACAAATCAATGAAACCATACTTTTCAATCATAACATAACTTATAGAATCATCAGATTTATGAATAAAACATAAAAATCATAAATCATAAAGGCAACTTATGGAATACATATAAAACATACATTGTAGCTATCACAGCTATATAGGGAGTTACACTTGGAATACCCATCATAGTATATTCCCTAAATCTCTTAGGAGAAACATCACGTTTACCTCTGTCACGTTACCCAATGCATTGGAGAGCTATCTCGGGCTCACCCACCCTAGGTTTATCACGGAACCACCCATATACATAAACAATGCACAATAACCATAACATATTCATAACACATAAAATGAGAATAAAGTAAAGATAACATTTCCACATTGCAATCATAATATATCATTTCAAGATATTGACATAATCAATGCTTTATCAAACTATTTTCAAAACCATTTAAAACATTTAAGAATTTTTTTTGAATCAAAGTGTCCCATACCATATTGAAACTTTTCAAAGGAATTTTAATTTCAAAACATTCATGTGCATATAAATAAATACTTAAAACCATTTTAAAAACAATTACATTAATGATAAATATTTATAAGAATAAATCTTTAAAAAATTTAAAATGATATTTTAGTTAAAGTGTTTTTAACAAAATGAGAG
Organism: Viscum album; assembly: GCA_963277665.1. Classification (NCBI taxonomy): domain Eukaryota; kingdom Viridiplantae; phylum Streptophyta; class Magnoliopsida; order Santalales; family Viscaceae; genus Viscum; species Viscum album. The sequence goes on from OY728151.1 coordinate 1,426,877,559, forward strand.
ATGCATGAATAAAAATAATTGAGGAATAACATTTAATCATAACTTTATAATATCATGATAATAAAGGGATTAATTATAAAATATTCCAAAGGAAATTATATAAACCATATAATAGTGAATTGGTGCATAAAAACAATGAAGTCTCAATGGAATGTAAATTGAGACAAAATCCATTATAAAGACGGTATCCTTAGATTAAGGATAAATTAATTACATAATTATGTGTGAAAAATATAAATACACTCAAAATTATTGGATATTCAGTGTAAAACAATAAGAGTTCATTCACACATATTCATATCATGACATAATCAACAAGTAGAAGTTTAACCTAAGGAATTGAAATTGGGTTAAGATGTTCCCTTACAAAAATTTGACAGCCTAACGACGTCACTTTAAAATTCAGAAAATGAGTTGATGAGAGAGAAAATGGTATCTCATCACTTGGACATAAAATTTATATCAACAAAGATTTATAACAACATATCAAAAAATAAGTAGATAAAAATTAAAATACATAACAAAAAGAAGTCTTTTTAAAAAGAGGAGGGTGAACTGTTCCTTTACCGATTTGGTAACTTACGAAATATACACCCCATGAAGGAAGGATCATAAAATGAAGATTTAAATACCCATAAATTGAATTATATTAAACATAGAATACAATAATGGGCAGTACATATTCCACACAAAAAGAAAATAGTGGCAAATATAACATGAATCTCACAGAAATAAAAGTGAGATGAAAACCCCTTACCACGTTGTAATTCAATCGAGTCGTATGACCAAAAGTTAATAAACACCAAATGAATCATAAAATAACATGAGTATAAAGATAATCATGATAGTATATATCAAATGTTATAACACAATACACCACATGCAATAAATAATTTGCGAACATTGGAAATCTCACAGAATTAAAAGTGAGATAAGAAACCCCTTACCACGTTGTAATTCAATCAAGTTGTATGAACAAAAGTTAATAACCACAAAATTAATCATAGAATACCATGAATATAAATATAATAATTATAATATATATCAAATTTAAGTACATAATACACCACATGCAATAAATTAGTGTTGAACAATGGAAATCTCACGGAATTAAAAGTGAGATAAGAAATCCCTTACCTCGTGTCCAACTTGACTCGTATGTTCCGTGTTCTTCCTGAATAATAAACTTAAGTTAATTTATACTTCCTTAAGAACATTTTTAATTTTTATTATTCCTTTTATATCACTTATTATCTTGCTATAACAATTAGTTAATTATTTGAGTTCATATCAGACATTTGGTCGATGTTCTGACCTTTAGTAAAAAATGAACTTGTTATAATTACAAATTGTCAATGTGGTAAAAATTAAATTATCTCCAGAATGATATTCATGATTTAGATATCATATATATATATCATATATATCCATTTTATATGTATTTATAATATTCCATATCATTTGGAGTTAAGAAATAAAATGTATCGTTCATGGAGATGGTAAGCCGTACATACGCATGAACACTACTTTCATTTCTATTTTATATTTAAAGGGATTAAAACATAATAATAAATAGTTATATTATAATTATAGTATAATATCATATGATATATATGTTACATAATTTCATTAACTCCATCTTTTATACGTTCCATGTATGTTATAAACGAATCATATCACCTTGAGGGGGCGGTAGTCCACACTTCCTCAAATGAAATTATCGTGTTTACACATAATGGAAAGAATAAAGGTATGTTTTTAAATAAAAATTACAGAAGAATAGGGAAAACATAAACATAATATATATCACATATAAATACAGTGCCATCTTAATGGCCACCATGAGAGGTAGTAGGAGATAATTGAACAATCATCGCTTCGTGAGACGTTAGTTTTCCATCCACAGAAACAATATGTTCTCCACCCATTAGATGGAGGTGTGTGTAAGTTTAGTTCGAATCCTCATCATAAAAACATACTAGTATATTTATGATACTGTTGTTATTATAAAATAAAGGAATAAAAATATTTTAGGGGTTGGTGAAGTAAAATAAAAGAAAAGAAGTTAAGAGAAACTATTACCTTTAATTTGGGTAACCCACTTTGGTTTGAACCAAAATGACTTCTTGATGTGACTTATGCCTAAGGTAAGGTTTCTAGGAGGAGTATAGGGATCTTAATAGCTTATTGGGGTGGGTTTTGGACGAGCCAAAGGGCTTGAGAGGTGTGAGGAATGGGTTAGAAGTGGTGTCCTTTTATAAGGGAGAGGAGGGGCTCTTTAGGAAATTTTGAAAATGCTATTTTATTATAAACTTATATTCGGTTTCAAAAGGTCCAAAACTTATTAAAGTAGAAGATAAGATGAATTATGTTCGAAGTAAAATAATCCAATAAAAATTGGACATGTTTTGGATATTGTTTTAAAATTAATAATCTTATTTATTTAAATCATTTATTAATAAGGTAAATACTGCATCATTATCGTGTCATAAATAATTTAACTTATTTGATGTATAAAAATTATAAAAAATACCATTATGTAGATAATCATATTATATTTCCAATTAATATTTATAGTCGAAATGATGACTTATATAACCTTATGTAAAAATTGATATACTAAAATATATTTGTTAATGTCATTTTTGTCTTTACTTTAAGTTAATTAAAATAAAGTGTCATTATCATTCTTAAGTGGCTCCATGGGGTCCCAAAATCGACCCAAGGATGAACATGGTCATAAATGACTCAACCAATAAGTTTAGTATAAGTTTTAAGGTAATTTGTTATTATTATAATATTCTTTTTACCTTGAATTTCCCTATTTAACTTTAACCGCTGTAAATAAAAGTCAAAAGTTACTATTTACCTAAAATTATTTTAATCTTATTGAACCATATTTTACTTACTAATAACAACCATGTATGTCGGATTTTCAAAATTCAATTTAGAGAAGTGGTAAAATTTTATTTAAATGAAAAAGTTGGGTTTTTAACTAATACTAAGTGGTTTCACTATTCATCAAAAATTGAAGTTTTTCAGAATAATACCAAAAATCAAGGCTAAGATATATTTGATATTCCAATTTCAAAAATAATTTATATTTTAAGAAATTCAAAACATATAAGCTGAATTAATTAATTTAAAAACAATTCCTGTTGTCAAAACAAATAGCATGTTTTTAAGAAACAATAACTATCCAATGATTGATACTTGTTTATGTACAATTTCAAAGTGAAATTAATTCCAATGACCAACATTGGATTAAATGGTAAAAATATAATTTAATTAAATATTAAAACCAATTATAAATATAATCTAACCATATAAATAAATTATATTAAAAGGCATTTTTGACATAAAATACAATATTTTTCACTATTCATTAAAAATGAATTTTATCAGAAAAATACCAAAAAATTAACCCAAAGTAAATTTTGATGTCCCGAATCTAAATAAGAATTTTATTTTATCAAATAGAACATATAAAAGTGACCAAAACTAGATTTAAAGAGGGATCACCATTAAAAGGCGGTAAATCGACCTTTTAAAGAATATTAGAGTATTTATGCTTAAAATCAGATTCTTTATTACTTAAGCCTCTATAATTTATTGGATAATTGTAAAAACATTTAACAAACATGTATAATCATATTTTAGTTTGTTCTGTTCATTCCCACCATTACAATGACTAGGCATTTACTACTATTTAAAATAATAATATTATATTATTATTTTTCAGTATGACTCTGAATTGTGTGCAACATATGATTTCTAAGAAACCCACTGTTGTGTATTGGGTATTCCATCGAATAATATAATCCCCTTTAAAGTAAAATTAATATTTAATTAACAAATAAATATAAAAATGTCTTACTCTTTATTTACCTGGGATGTTACACTAAAAGAACTCTTTCCCATAGGATTCAACTAGTACAGTGGTGACCTTTAGGGTCTCCCATACATGGATCTAATGGTTCTACACTGATGGTAGAGTGGTAACTGTTGTTATATGAAAAATACACCTATACCACCCTGACCCTAGAAGCCCATACCCAATGAATTATTTTATTACATTTTCATATAAACAAGGAAGTCGTATCATGAAGGAATGAATAATTTAGTATATTTGGAAAACAAGATACATACATAAGTTCAACATTACAATTTGAAGTGAAATACAAAATATAATTTTTTTTTGACTCACACATAAACTTATAGATTATCCCTACAGATCATTCATAATACACATCTTTAGATCTTGGGTAAAAATAAAACATAAGAAATGAATGAGATTAGATGCTTAGTAAGGGAAAATAATACAAAAAAATAAAAAACATAAAGAATGGTGAATTACTAAAAGTACACATGAAATTAAAATATAATCTTGAGCATAAAATGGAAGGAATTAGAAATAATAATACCATAATAAAACATAACTATGGATATTCTACTAGTCGGATAATCATATGGACACAAAATTACCAGCTTCATAATGAGGGAATGTAAAATTCGAAACATCATAATTATATTGTCAATACCTCAACCAAGACACCATACATAATGGGTAAAAACTGAGTCTAGTTTGTCTCATGATACCTACCGATGCATCGAGGGGATATATCAGGCCCCACCCATCACTTACTAATTCTAATTAATTCTTAATATGATAGGTGAAAAACATAATCAACATATATATTCATATTGAAACTAACATATGAAATGTAAATAAATTCCCCCAATTAGTAAACATAAACACTAACCATTCGAAGTAATATGGGGAATGATATTAATATATCACATCCATATTTAAACTAATAATAAAACATTCAATAAAATATGGTAGATGATATCATAATAATCATTAAGAGTGTTGAAATAGATGGAAATACTCTTATAAAATCACTGAGTAATACTTGAGAGAAATACACTTTTACTTTGAAAAGAAGATTTATTTTGGAAAAATATTGGTATAAAAATATAAGTGAACTAATATAGTTTTTTTATAATAATATGTGTTATTTTATAAAAATAATGATGGGTTAAAACAGATTATAGAGTGCACTTAAAATAGGTAAGAATTTGAGAAGTTCCCTTGAACCGGGCTTGTTTATCGGGAAGAATTTGAGAAATATCCTTCAAAAAATGTAACTCCCAAAAAAATAAAGAAGTATTATTATTGGTACATATATATATATATATATATATAATTCACACATAATTTAAGAATAATACATACGAATAATCATTTAGCTTAATTTTAGCGGTTTTTCGATCACAGTGAACTAGTTTTGTTCTATTATTTAATATCATGTACATAAAATGGTTAAAGAACCTTAAAATAGATATAATACATATTTTAAAATATTTTTGAAACATAAAAATGGTTTCATGACCAGAATTTAAGGATAAATTAAAGAACAAAAGTTTTTCATCCATAAAGGTTGTAAATCGGTAGCTCCTGAAAGATGATTTCATTTTTAAAATAAAATAGGGAGAGAGTAAGGAGATTAATAATGGATATTACATAAAAATGAAATAATTATAGTATATATATAATACTGGATATATAATTATCATTTTTATTGAGGATTTTAATATATTATAAGAAATTAAAATAAACTGAAATGAAATTAAAAGAAAAAGGAAGAGGTTTTACCTCCTGAATTATCCTCCTTGAGAACCTCCTTAGGGAAAGGGGTTTTGGTATTTTGGTGTTAAAAAGAGCTCTTAGATGTGGGGGATATAATAGGGAAGAGTATTTGAGAATAATTTTGACAATATTGAAGGCTTATATTTGTGAGGAGAAGATGGGGTGAGGGGTGGTATTTATAGTGTAGGAGAGAGGTGATTTATCATTATTTTATTCATTATTTTTTATTTTACTCAAGACAAGAAATAATTTTGATTATTGTGACTAAATAAATTAATAAGTGAATGTGAGTTTGAACCAAGGTTTCTTACATCATCCATGAATCAAGGAATAGTGTATTTATCATATAATGTATTTATACTATAAATTACCGTAGTTTACTATTCACTAAAAATTCAAGTATTTCAAAAAAATCCAAAAAATTCACCCTAACTATTTTTATACATGTAAAATTAAAAAATGAACTCCATTTTATGAAAATAATTTTCTAATTATGATAAATTTAATTTTTAATTAAAATCATTATTTACTCAAAAAATACCATTTTAAATTTATAACTGATTTTATAACACCTTCAAAAATTAACTATGGTCTCATAAAATTATCCTAAAATCATAAGACAGGAAAATATTGATTTATAAGTAATTTTTTTTATGATAATGAATTTTATTTTAAATCATTTTATTAATTATAATATTGTAATTAAATATTTTGTACATACAAAAATACCAACACTTAAATATTAATTTTTTAAAATATTAATTTACTAATACTATGATATAATTATATCATAATTTCATTTATAATATAGAAAAATTTTATTTATACTTTTGTTAGTGATGTTACTATTCACATTACTATTCCTAAGGGAATTTTACAATTTCATTAGTATAGGTTCCTTAACTTCTAGAAATACCTCTTATTTCATTCATTATTCATTTATGATGTTTTTATTGTGTTATATAAGTGATTTTATATGATCTATACTATATTAAATAAACATAAGAAGGGAAATTTCATTGATAGAGTTATGGTTCATTACATTTTAAACCTCCTACAAAAATTTCATCATCAAAATTTTCATATTGTCACCCCACAAAAATATTTGGGTAGTTCTTCATCATAATCTCCTCAGGCTCCCATGTTGCCTCTTCAATTTTATGATTTTTCCAAAGTATATTTACTATATGAGTCATCTGATTCCTCAAAACCTATTATTTAGTGTCCAAAATCTAGATAGTCTCTTCACAGTAAGATAAGCCAGGTACTAATTATATACCTTTATAAGTGAGTACATGTGTTGGGTCTAGATTGTACTTCCTTAACAAAGAGACATGGAACACATTGTGTACCTTATAAAGGTTAGATGAAATTTCCAAATGATAATCCACAAATCTTATTCTATCCAAAATTTCAAAAGGACCAATTCACCTAGGACTGAGTTTCCCTTTCTTCTCAAATCTTATAATACCCTTCCATAGAGGTACTTTCAAGAAAACGTGATCTCTCACTTCAAATTCCAAATACTTTCTTCGATTATTGGCAAAGCTATTTTTTTCTACTTTGATCTGCTTTGAAATGGGTTTGAATAGTCTTTACCTTCACTTTTGTTTCCTCCACAAGCTTTGGACCTAAAAAATTCCTTTCACCAACTTAATCGCAACATGTTGGTGTACAACATATCTTTCCATACAAGGATTCATATGGTGTCATTTGAATGCTAGAATGGAAACTATTGTTGTGGGTAAAATCTAAAAAAGATAAATAATGATCACACATACCTTGAAAATAAAGTGAGAATGATCTCAACATGTCTTCTAAAGTTTGGATCATCCTATATGACTTCCTATTAGTTTGAGGTTGATAAGTAGTACTCAAATGAAGCTAAGTATCCAAATATTTTTGAAGAATTTTCTAGAATTTCGATATAAATCTTGGATCACGATTAGAAACAATTGAGAGAGGTTATCCATGAAGTCTTAAAACTTCATTAATATAGAGTCGTGCAAGGTTATACAGTGAAAAATCTTACCTTATAGTGAGGAAATGTGCAGATTTGGTAAGTTGATCAACAATCACCCATATTGAATCATTATTTCTTAGGGTTTTTGGTAATCCAGTGACAAACTCCATAGTGACATCATCTAATTTCCATATAGTAATAGTAATAGGTTGAAAGACTCCTTGAGGTTTTTGTCTTTCAACTTTCACCTATTAAAAGACTAAACATCTTGATACATAATCAGAAATTTCCCACTTCATATTATCCCACCATAAATATTCCTTCAGATCTCTATACATATTAGTGCAACTATGGTTTATAGAGAACTTAGAGCTATGAGAATCATCGGATAACTCCATTTTTAGCCCGATTATAGAGGTAACACATATCCTCCTCCAAAATTTAATAATTCCATCCTCACACACAAAGTCTAGAAAATTACCATCATTAAAAGCTTTAATTTTCTTTTGAATATTCTCATCATTACACTAATAACTTTTAATTATTTCTAATAAATATGGTTAGGCAACTAGTTGAAAAAGTAATTTTGTTTCAACTTTCTTGATAATTACTATATCCATATTTTCTAGATCCATATACAAAGGATCTTTTTAAATCCTCATTTTGTTTAGAACTCCATGATACTTCATACTCAAAGAATATACTACCCTATTTTTCTTTCCTAGGTGATAGTGTATTGAAGAATCATAATCCTTAAGAAACTTGTGCCATCAGCTCTACCTTATGTTGATTTCTTTATATGAGAAGATATATTTCAAGATATTGTGATTTGTATATATCTTACATCTTTCAATATAGAGATAATGTCTCCATATCTTCATAGAAAAAATTATTTCTGCTAACTCAAGAGCAGGAGTTAGATAGTTCTGTTCTTGAGTTTTTAACTGCCATGATTCATAGGCAATAACTCTTTCCTTCTACATAAGGACACAACCAAGGAATTTCCTTGATGCATCACTATAAATCACGAATAAACCATTTCCTGATGGTAGATTCATGATTGGAGAATTCACTAACCTCTTCTTCAATTATTTAAAACGTTCTTTGCATTCCTTTTTTACATACAAACTTAACCCCTTTACAAGTAATCTTAGTTAACAGGTTAACTAATTGAATAAATTTATGAAAGAAACAATGATAATAACCTACTAAACCAATAAAACTACATAACTCATTTATGTTCATTGGTGTTGGCCATTCTTGAACTACCTTTTTCTTCATTGGATCAACTAAGATTCCATCCTTATAGAAAATATTTCCAAGAAAAGAAATTGTTTGAATCTAGAATTCACACATGCTAAACTTACTATATAACTTGTTCCTTATAAGAGTCTTAAAAACAATGTGCAAGTGATTCTCAAGATCTTTATAGATTTTAGGCTATACCAAGATATCATCAATAAATACCACAACAAGGTCATCAAGATATTCCTTGAAAACCCTATTCAACATATCCATGAAAACATAGGATGCATTAGTCAGTACAAAAGGCATTACTATAAACTCATAATTCTCATACCTGGTTTGAAATATTGTCTTTGGAATATCTTCCTTCCTCAAATGCAACTGAGGATATCCATATCTAAGTTAAATCTTTGAAAATTATTTATATCCATGAAACAAATCAAACAAATCATCAATGTGAGGTAGGGGATACTTGTTATTTATGGTAATAGAATTTATTTCTCTATAATCAATTCACAACCTCATGTTTTCATCTTTCTTCTTGACAAGTAGAATAGGGGCTCCCCATGGAGAAACACTAGGATGAATAAATCCTTTATCACTCAATTCATCTAGTTGTTTCTTCAGTTCCACTAATTCCACTATGGAAATTATATAAGTATTATTTGATATAGGCCTTTCACCAGGAATTAAATCAATAGAAAACTCAATTTCCTATTCTAGAGGATGTCCAAGTAAATAATTTGGAAATACATCAATGTATTATATCAAAGTAAATAATAGGAATGATGATAAGGTTAGAAACTAAAGAACGTTTATGTGTTATAAAGAGGACTTATTGAAACATCTTTATTGCAATGATACTCCCCTTAGGAGTTTTTACTGACAAAACTTTTATTAAATCAAATAGGAAATGTATAATTTTATTAGAAAACTGGGAAGATATTAATGAATGTGATGACCCATAATCAAATAAATAATTTTCTAAGTTTGAGGAAAGTATTAAAGTACCTACCACCACATCATTTGGAACTTCAACCTCAGTAGTTGTGACTATATAAGATTGACCTTTCTCCCTTGGACTTCTTTGGGGAAAGTTTCCTTGACGCTCAGTAAAATAATTTGCGTAATGTACCATATCTTTTCAAGTGTAGAATTGAAAATTGGTAGATTATTTGCTTCCCTTACAATCATGGGCTTAATAGCCTTTTCCTCCATACTTATAACAAATAATTATACCATTCAGAAAAGTACCCAAGTCTTTTTTACCACAATTATCATAGGATAGAAAATAAATTCTTCCCTTCTTCCCATTTTCCTTATTTCATTTTCTAGAGTTTTTGACATCCCTCTTATTCTATTTTATTCATTTTAATTCATAAGTATTAGATAATTCTTTTTCTATCTTGATAGCACATACATGAGACTATATATTCATATGATGAGAAATTTTGGGAGACCAGTTACCTTAAGAGGAATGGTTTTAAACCATCAAATAATCAATCAAACTTTATCTTTGGATTATGTATATATTCCTCATCATTCCTTTATAATCTTGTAAAGTTGGATTTATACTTGGAAAAAATTTCATCATCTTTCTGTATTAGACTCAATAATTACCTCTCCATATCCACTTACTGTTCGTGAGGAAAATATTTTTCTAGGAAAATTTCCTTAAAATCCCTCCATTTCATAATCGTAATTTCTTACTACTTATTTTAGTTTTGGATTAGTGACCACCATTTATCCACATCTCCCGATAGATGATAAACTGCCATGAAAACCTTCTCTCTTTCGTTACTTTACAAAGTGATAAATATCTTCTCTAAGGAACTTATCCACTGCTCAGCTACAAATGGATTTGTAGTCCCATTGAATGATGGATGTTGTTGTCACATAAATTGGTCTAGCATTTCTCCTCCGAATTTTGAATCAGGATGCTCCATATGGGTAATTTTATTATTCATAACCTGAGTCAGCTGTCCCAGTATAGTTATAAGTTGTTGAGCACCAGTTAAAACACTAGAAATAATATAATTGTCTTTAATAGGAGGGAAATACATACATGGGATACACATGTTTATACAATTTCCATTCCTTCCACTAAGAGCCATTTCTAAATAATGGCATACACTAGATTAGGTTATGAATCATAATGTATAATATCAACACTAGAAAAATAATTAACATGAATTGACATTATATGCATAGTTATTCTCATAATCATAAACATGGTTTCTCCGGGGGTATCTTTACTTTTAAATCCTTCATAATGGTTTGTAATGAAAATGTGAATTACCCTAAGCATATCCCTCTGGGAGTGTTAAACTTGGTGCACAGCAAGTCATGTTTTCATGTACCAGGTTACCCCAAGTCAAGACCAAGACACCTTGTCATAGTTTTTAACCCTAGGTACATCTTTTCCAGAACTATTTCCACTTATAGTATCTAGACAGAGATGTATTGTTAGTATGACTTACCTAATCTCTACTTTACCAAATTTTTAGGATGTTTTTCTATACTTATCCTCAAAGTCTATCTTATGTCTATGTTCCCTAATCTATGTTTTCGAAATCTAGTTTCCATGGTTTCTACTAAAATCACTATGATACCAAATATAATGCCCCAAACCTAGAATACCAAACCCAGTGTAAATTTTTATTACATTTTCATATAAACAAGGAAGTCATATCCTGAAGGAACAAATAGTTTAGTAGCTTTTGAAAATAAGATACATACATAAGTTCAACATTACAACTTGAAATGAAATAAAACATATCAAATTATTTTGAGTCACATATAAACTCCAAAATTATCCCTATAAGTCATTCATAATCCACATATTTGCATCCTGGGAAAAAATAAAATGTAATAAAAGAGTGATCACAGATGCTCATTAAGGTTAATTAATACATCTAAAGAAAAAATATAAATCATGGTGAATAACTAAAAGTACACATGCTATTAAAACATAATCTTGAGCATAAAATGGTAGGAATTAAAAACTAATAATGCCATAATAAAACATAACCATGGATATTATACTAGTTAAATAATCACATGGAAAAACAATTACTAGCTTCATAATGATGGAATTCATAATGCCGGAGACCATAATCATACCGTCAAGGCCTCATCCAAGACACCATACATAATGGGTAAAAACCTAGGCTAGTTTGTCTCATGAGACCTATCGATGCATCGAGGGGCTATAGTGGGCCTACCCGTCACTTACTAATTCCAATTAATTCCTCATATGAAAGGGGAGAAACATAATCAAAATATACATTCATTTTTAAACTAACATATGAAATGTAAATAACTTTCTGCAATCAATAAACATAAACACTAACCATTTGGAGTAATATGGTGAATGGTATCAAGATAGAACATACGCAGTCAAAATAATAACAAACCATTCATTAAAATATGTTAGATGATATCATAAGAATCAATAATAGTGTTTAAATATATTTAAATACTCTTATAAAATTATCGAGTAATACTTAAGAGAAATACTCTTTTATTTTGAAAAGAAGAGCTATTTTGGAGATTATTTTTGTATAAAACCAGAAGTGAACTGATATTATTTTCTCATAAAAAAATGAATGATTTTATAAAAACAATTTTGGATTAAAATAGATTAGAGAGTTCACTTGAAAATAGGTAATAATTTGAGAAGCTCCCATGAATCAGGTTTGTTTATCGAGAGGAATTTGAGAGTGATCCTTTAAAACATGTAACTCCCCAGAAAATAAAGAAGGATTATGATTGATATATATATATATAGAACATTAAAACATAATTTAGGAGGAATAAATAAGAATAATTAATAATTATAGTTGGGTAAAGAGATAAAAATGTTAACCTGGAATAAATTGGAGGTTCGGGTAGAAAACCCTTACCTTGTGTCCGAACGTGTTATGTACCTGACCTTAACATCCTATATAATCAAATTAAATCCATTAATTAATTAATTAATAACCTTATATACTTGTATTATATTTATTTTAATTCTATTAAGTTCATTTATGGTATTTTTTTATGAGTTATAATATACAATTTTATTGCTTGGGAGCGTTCGTTTTCTTAGTTTTCATGATTGGTATACTTGTATATTAGTAATGAAGTCCATGTAAAATGGGTAAAATTATTTATAATTGGAATTAAATATTATTAATGAACAAAAATAAGTTTAATTTTTATTATTTATATTTATTTTTCCATATTTTAGGATGAATCATTAGATAAAATGTTAATGATAATTGTTTAGCTTAATTTTAGCAGTTTTTCGATCACAATGAACTAGTTTGGTTATATTATTTAATATAATGTATATAAAATTGTTCGAGAGCCTTAAAAAAGATATAATAAATATTTTATAATCTATTTCAACCATAAAAATGGTTTCATGATCCACATTTAAGTAGAAATTAAATAACTAAAGTTCGTCGTCTACAAAGGTTGTAAATTGGCACCTCCCACATGATGATTTCGTTTTTAAAACAAAATAGAGAGAGTAAGAAGATTGATAATGGATATTCCATAAGAATGATATAATTACAATATATATATATGATACTAGAGATATAATTATCATTTTTAAAGGGTATGTGAGTAGATTATAAGAAAAGAAAATAAATTTAAATGAAATTAAAAGAAAAAGGAAGAGGGTTTACCTCTTGAATTATCCTCCTTGAGAACCTCCTTAGGGAAAGGGGTTTTGGTATTTTGGTAAGAAACAGAGATCTTGGAAATGGGGGAGATACTATTTAAGGGTATTTGGGAATGATTTTTACAATATTAAAGTCTTAGAGTTGTGAGGAGAAGAGGAGGTGAGGGGTGGTATCTATAGTGGAGGAGAGGGGTGATTTCTCATTATTTTATTCATTATTTTATTATTTTTATCAAGACAAGAAATAGTGTATATTATTATGACTAAATATAGTAATAAGTTCATGTAAGTTTGAACCAAGGTTTCTTACATCATCTACGACTCAAGTAATAGTGTATTTAGCTTATAATGTATTTATACTACAAATTACAGTATTTTACTATTCACTAAAAATTCAAGTATTTTAGAAAAATCTCAAAAAATAACCCTATCCATTTTTCAACATGTATAATTAAAAAATTAACTCCATTTTATGAAAATAATTTTCTAAATATGATAAATTTAATTTTTAATTAAAATCATTATTTACTCGAAAAATACAGTTTTAAATTTATAACTGATTTTATAACACCATAAAAAATTAACTAAGGTCTTGTAAAATTATACTAAAATAATAAGACAAAAAATATTGATTTATGAATAAATTTTTTATGAAAATAAATTTTTTTATAAATCATTTTATTAATTATAATATTGTAATTAAATATTTATGACTTACAAAAATACCAACACTTAAATATTAATTTTTTAAAATATTCATTTAAAAACACTATGATGTAATTATATCATAATTTCATTTATAATATGGGAAAATTTTATTTATACTTTCATTGGTGAAGTTACTATTCTATTGTCCAGTTTACTATTCATAATGGTTACATTACTATTCCTAAGGGAATGTTACTATTTCATCATTATAGGTTCCTTAACTTATATAAATACCTATTATTTCATTAATTATTAATTTATGAGTTTTTTATTGTGTTATATAAGTGATTTTATATAATATATATTATATTGAATAACCATAAGAAGGGAAATATCATTGATAGAGTTTTGGGTTGTTACACCATCAATGGTAGATGATACTCCTAGCTACGACCAAAATCAACATGAAAACCTAAAGCACATTCTCTAGAACTAGAGTGGTCCACTTACCTAGACATATTCCTAAGGTATAAAAACTATTTTCAACAAAAAATGAGTCCCAAATCACTATAAAATCCTCTCCATAATCATTGCGTGAAGTGAACATCACATTCTAAAATGGTTCCTGAGAGAATTTCCTGAATCTATACTACCTCCTACATGAAAAATCATCACAAAATCTCCACTAATATCTAATATCATATGGTTAGGAAGTGGGAAAACTTTTTGAGTTATTCTATGATCAATACAGTTTCATGACCTCTCACTGATCATGGAAGCCCTATCACGAGAACCAAAAAGATTCCATCCAATTTCCACTTCCATCTGGGAACCTTGGCCTTCTCCTAATGATAGGTGAGATATAGAGAGTTAAACTAAAAAATGATATAACTTCTTTGGCTACCCATCCAATTCCAAGTGATCCTAGTATATCCTATCCTAGATGTATGGTTAAGGTGAAGCATGAAACCTTATAAACACATCCTCTTTCTATATTAATGGTGTCACTATATATCTTTAAACATAGATGTCATGATCCCCACATCTATAGAATCCATCAGGAATATGTACATTGGATATATGGTCTTGTAAGATCTCACAATTGATATTACCAATTTGTGCCTCCCTAACTCGTGGAAGAAGTGGAGGGGTAAAAACCATTGAATATAGGTATGTTGCACCATTTTCATCCTTAGGGGTAAAATTAAAAGTGGTTAATTGTTCTGTTACCATGATTAACAATATTGAATGGAAAACATCGCTATGAGCATATTATTCCATGACCACGCCCTTGGGTGGATCTCAATCTCTCACTGACTTAAACTTTGTAGGGTCCACTATCACTCCCATTTATGAGAAGACATATCCCATGGATTGGACCTCCTGAATATAGAATTGAATGTATGAGATCTCCCCATAAATATGGTACTCTCAGAGCATTTCCCAAACCATATCTAACTGTCTCACATCACTATTGGAAAATGACCATATACCCATGATTTTCCAAAAACCATGGGTATAGGTATTTGTTAGGAACCTATACCCAAAATTTTAGTAAAACCTGGGTATAGGATGGAAATAACCACCTATACCCATATTTTTTCAAAAAACAAGGGTATAGGTCAAACCTATACCCAAGGTTTTCCAAAAACCATGGGTATAGGGTTTTGTTAAAAACCTATACCCATGGTTCTAAAAAAACCTTGGGTATAGGTGATGCCTATAGCCGTGGTTTTGGAAAACCGTGGGTATAACTTTCCTGCATTAGTGTGGGATTTTTTTTCTGTGGTATAAAAAAAATCCATGGGAGAACCTATCACCATAGTTTTCCACCTATATCCATGGTCTAGATAAATATACATGTGTAAATATATATTTATATATCAATAAAAAATGTGGTATATTTTTTAGGAATGTGAATTGTATATAAGTGATCCAGGGATCAAAAACGATGATATGCTATTTTTTAAATCCTATAGCCACATTTTCAAAACTGTGGGTATAGGGTTATTGAAACGGTGGAATAAAACTATTAAAACACTTTATAACCATGGGTATAGCATTTTCAAACCATGGATATAGCTTAGAGGTATACTGATAGATTAATCTCCCATAGTTCTATGAATTGTGGATATAGGGTCATATTTCAGTAGTGCATGCTCCTCCTATGATGCTGAGTATACAAGGATGTCATCAAAGAATATGACCATGAACTGATCCAAGAAGGGTTAAAGGACCCAGTTCATAAGTCCCATGAACACTGATGGGGTGTTCAACCCACTGAAGGGTATCACCAAGAACTCAAAGCAACTACAACATCTCTAGGAAGCCACTCTCGTTATATCCTCCTCTCAAACCAGGTGTTGGTGATAACCCATCCCAATGTCAAAATCCAAGAGGCAATTAACCGATAATAACTGGTCAAAGAAATCATCAATTACTGGGGGTGGATACTCCTTTTGAGTCACCTGGTTCAAGTAATGCTAATCCATGCCTAAACCCAAGCTCACTCTGTAATGCCTTGACCCCAGAAGCCCAGAGTCAGTGAATTATTTTAATACATTCGAATGATTACAAGGAATCAAATCCTGAAGGACCAATTATTTTAGCAGTCTTGGAAAATAGATTACATACATGAACTTTACATTATAATTAAACGCATAAAATTAAAAATATATAATTCTTTGAGAACACCATTATTCTCCTAGATTAACCCTGTATATCAGTCATAAAACCCTTCTTTGCATCATGGGAAAATAAAACATAAGAAAGGGGTTAGATTAGATTCTCAGTAAGGGTAAACAATACAACCAAATCTTTCATAAATAATAATAAAATTTCATGGAAAGGTATAAAAATGAAACACAAGCCTTTTAAACAAATATTGAGCATAATATGGAAATAATAAATAAAATAATTCTATATAAACATTCACATGGATATTCCACTTATTGAATAATCATATGTAATATCAATATCAAATATCATAATGAGGGAATGCATAAGTATGAACATCATAACCATACCGTTAAGGCTCCATGCCAAGACTATACATAAATGGGTAAAAAACTAAACTAGTTTGTCTCATGAGAACTATCAATGCATTGAAGGGATTTCATTAATTGGTCCCCAACTTGTAGGGCTTTCATTAAGTGATCCCCAACCTGTTACTTACTAAGTCCAATGCATTCATCTTATGAAAGGGGTAAAACCTAACCAATACAAACATTCACATTAAAAATACAATACAAAATGTTAATACTTTAACCATAATCCAAGAATGGTATCAAAATAGAACATCCATAGTCAAACATATCATAAATCATTCAATATAATGCAGAATATTGTATCATAAGAAAACAATCTTAATTAAACATAAAATCCAATAACGAATGTTGACATAGATGAAAATAATCTACTAAAATCATTAAAACTCTTCGAGATAAATATCCCATTTTTTACTTTAAAATCATTTAAAACCACAAAATTATAAAATAAAACATGTCTTTTGAAAATAAACTTATAATATTGTAAAGGAAGCTTCAAAACATTAAGACATCCTGATAGTGGAAATAGTCACTCATGCTGTATAAGTTAAAAATACATTCTTTCCTTAATTTTTTGAAATGTTCATAAAGTACCTCATTTAGAAAAGGATGGAAGGATTCCTTTAAAAGAGTTTTATAAAAAGTAAAACATGTGTAAAAATGACTTTAAACAATTGTTGATAATATTTTTAAATACATTTTTAAGAAACATGGACATGGATGATAAATGTGTCCCAGTAGATACTTATGTATAAACAATCTCAAATAATAATGCGATCATGAAATTAACCCCTACATGAAACCTTAAAAATATTCCCTTTTAAAAACATTTGAATAAACTTAAAAATAAACATAAAATTCCCTTTATAATAATTTTATATCCATATAAAGAGTTATGTAAAATAATATCAAGAATATTGAAATGGAGAAAGGATTAATTCTTTAAACATTCAAAGAATACCATACCACTTTGAACATTTAAATCATAAGCCTGATATATTCAAATTAATATTTAAATAACATTAATATAAATTTATTCATGATATGAAATATAATAGGGGAAGTACATACGCCACACAAAAGAAATAGGTGGCGAACAAGGCTTATATCTCACAAAAATTAAAAGTGAGATGGAATTTCCTTACAAAGATCGTATCATTAGAGTGAGGATAAATCAATGAAATAATTATGTATGAAAAATATAAATCCACCCAATATAAGTGTATATTCAATATAAAACAATCATAGTTCCTTCACACATATTCTTGGAAGAATATAACCAATGACATAGATGTTTAACTCGATGTATGGAAATTGAGTTAAGATTTCCCTCACCTTAGGTCTGATACTCTCTATACAAATTCAAAACTCTTGTATAATGGTTTTAAATATATTATTAAATTATAATATAATAATAATAATATTTATGATATCATAACGATACATTTATGACTTTATATTACCTATTTATTAATAACTTCCTAGTTAAAGAAACATTTCGGGTAATAATCGCTTTGTTTATCATACATTCTTTGATTTGTAATTCTTGATCTTATTACTTAGATCATGATTTAATTAATTACATAATGTAAAAAATTATTTATATATCATATATATTTAGTATATAAATATATATAATATATATAAAAATGAAATGGAACACATCATTCATGGAGACGGTAGGTCGTACGTATGCATGAACGCTATTTCTATTTTCTTATCGAATTGAATGGAAGAAAGTAAATGAAATATATATATATATATATATATATTTTAAAGTAGAATTATTGTGTCATATAATTCATATTTATTCATTATAGAAATTTTTATAATCATTTTAAAATTGTTGTAATGGAGGATGAATCTCATCGCATCATGGAGATAGTAGGACGTACGTACGCATGGGCGACAATATCATTCCTTTAATGGTCAAATGGTATAGAATTGGATGGTATATTAATTATATAGAATCATTATCATTTCATATTAATTATTTATACCTATTATATTAATCATTATACCCATCAAAATAAATTATATATGAAAAACAGTTTAGACCACATCATAGATACATTAAGTCCTACGTACGCACGCATGGTGATATTGTTTTTCGTAGGATGGGTAAAATGAGGAATATGGTTGTCCCATAATCATAAAAACATATCATAATATATTTGATACTATATTTATTACTTTATTATGTAAAAAACTTAGGAAAATGAAGTATAATAAGAAAATAACTTTGAAAGAGTTGGTAAAACAATTACGTCTTCTTCAAGTGTCTTGTTTTGATTTGCATAAAAGGACTCTTTAGGTTGGCTTTCTGCCCAAATTATGGACTCTAGGATTAAGTGAGGGAAGTTGGTAGGTGAAATTGGAAGGGGTTGGATGAACTAAATGGATTTATATGTGTTAATAAAAGAGGAGAGGTTCCCTTTAATAAGAGAGGGGAGGGGAACTTTAGAAAACTAGAAAACTATTAATTTATTATAAATTGATTTTCAATTTAAAATAGCTCCAAAGTGATTTATTTCAAGGATAAGGTGAGTATGGGTTGAAATTGTAATGACTCAACTTTTTAACAAGCTATGGATCATTGGTTTTTGTTTTGAATCTTTCCCTTAATCTTGGTAAAGGTGTTCTATGGCCTAGGGAAGGCCCGGGGAGCGTCTGGGGCTGGTTCGGAGCCCTGAGGTTCAGAAAAGAGGGCTATAGACTGGGCTGCATGGTTAGTGTAAATCACGCGGCTTCAGACTGGGGCACCTACACATCTGTGTAGTTTTTTTGCAACCGTGCGGACTAGGTGCATGACCGTTCGGGCTTACTGCAGTTAGAGGTGGAGCCTTCATCCATGGTTTGAACACATTTTTTAAACTGTGCACATAAACCATGAACAATGAATTTTGGAGAAAATTATCATTTTCTTATCCATACACTTAAGTTCTTTTTTCTCCTTATTCCTCTCCTCCTACAGATAGAACTAGTGCCTTTCCTTCCGTGGGTTTCCAAAACCTCTCTCAATCATGTATCTCTAGATCTTCCTCCTTCCGATGTCCATTTCTCAAACCGTCAAATGCATTAGATAACCAAAGGTAAGGCTAACCCCATGTTCCCTTCTTCCTTCGGTGAATATCTTCTTTTATTGTACTATTTGGTTTTAGGATCATATGCCCTATTTTTAGGGAATTGGACTGAAACTCATATCTCTTCTAACCTGCTTCAAATATAAGTTCAATATCAAGCAAGGCTTCATATATGGCCCTATGGTAGGTGGTCATGTAGTTTTCCATTTGAGTTTTGGCTGTTTCATATTTATTCCATCATGCCATGAGCCGACCTTTGCAGAGATACTTTGTTTCATTTATTCCTTCATGTATAATTGAATCTAGTGTGTTTACTTAGGTTAATTGAAACTTTTTTGGGATTTTAGTCACCACCCATGCTCTATAAGGATACCCAAGGGGCATGCCACCCAAATTGGCCATTTTAGGCCAATTTTCCCAAGTTGATGAAAACATGTTTGAGTTCATAATCTTGATTTTGGATTGATTTGACCCTTGTTTAATGTGTAATTTTATTAACCAAATACACCCTATGGGTGTTTGGACCCCTTAGGCTTTGAATTTCCAAAGTGGGTATGGGACTATTTTGATATTCCCTTATAATTGAATTTCCCATGATAGGCAATGTGAATGAAATGCCTTGTCTAAATTGGTTCACATGTAATGAATTATTTCCCTTGAAATGAATTGAATGGATATGTGTTAAATCCTTTTTTAATATTTAAATGTAAATTCTTAAGATGTCATGCCTTGAGTATTCTACTTGTGATGATGAATATGCCTCTTACATGGTTTTTGTACTTGTTGAGGGAATGAGAGGTGCATGAATCATGACCTTTGTATTATAAATGTTATTCCTTATATACATGGAGATAAGGGACTGTAAAATCCCTAATGGGAAGAATATGAGAGATTATATTTGAGTACACAAGGACTTTGAGAGCCTTGAGGTTGGGAAGACTTTGAGAGCTCCCTTGTTTATTATCAAGAGACCGTGAGAGCTCTTGGGGTTGGGCTAGGGTTAGACCGCGGGGACTTCCCTGGAATATGATGTCTGAGAGTTACATACTGATACTTCTCAAATTATATCTATATCTATAAATATGATTATACTATATATATATGTATATGTATTGACATGATCAGACATACCAACTTTAAGATGAAGCAGGTAGACCCGCCAAGTGTCCTTTAGGAACCTGATCACGAGGTTGTTTATTTATTATGTATTGTTTTACTTACCTATATTATTACATACTATTTACATATGAGAGAATACTCAGATTACACATAGACCTTGTTGGTGGTGACCTACTGAGATTTTTATCTCACACCTGACTCAGGCCACCTTTGGCACCCGAGAAGACTATTAGCTCGTAGGTATGGATAGAGGCAAACAATACTCTTCAGGATATTTATTCTTATTGAATAGATGTGGATTATGATAAGAGGATCAGGCTTAATCTCGATATTCTATGAATTAACTGTTGGATTTCGTCCACTTTTTTACTTTTTGACTTGAATGATTGTTTTCTGATTCATGTTTTCCTTTTGTACGAGCATTCCATCCATACATGTTGTATCAGAAGCTGGTTGTGAGGAGTTGATATATTATTCAGTTATTTAGTCTTCCACTAGTTACTGTATCATCTTGTTTGATTATTCTTTCAATACTATTTACTTTTTTTGTATCCTTTTCATTACGATAACATGGGGGTATAGTCTCCTAGCTGTTTTACCATCACACCCCCGCTGCTAGTTGGTAGCCCTTGGCTTATGGGGAGACACACTAGGGGTCATGTGGCCAACCAGGATTGGGGCACGATTTAAGTGGTAGCTGGGTATAGGATTCCAAAAAGTGTATTAGTAACATGTTCCTTTGTTTCTTTAATATTTTGAGATAATATATTCGAGTTTGGGAATGCTTGGGACTTGGTCACAGGCTGTTCTTGGGTGTTGTGAACCCATGTACATGGTAAGGGACAAGTTTCTTGGATTACTGTTGTTATTGATTCTGCTATTTACTATTGATATCATTCCCCCATTGGGTGTTTCACATGAATTTTGATGTTATTGATATTTATAATATTGAAATTTTGATTTTATTTATCAACTCGATAAAATGAGGGTTATGTGTTAGAACATGCATCATGATAGGAACAATATGAATAAGCCATGAATTTTTCCATGTTACATTTAAAAATTTCAGAAAACATTTCCTATTTCATATTATTGTGCCATATTATATATATATATATATATATATATATATATATATATAATATTGTGTTGACATTTATTGGAGTATTTGGATCGATCTGTGGTGTGAGTTTAGTGGGTTCCACTCTCTGACTCATAGGGTGTATGGGCCCTTATGGATCGGAAAAAGGAATTATGGATTTCCTGACCATTTTATAAATGGTATAATCACATGGATAAGTTCAATTTAAATGAAAATGACACCTAAGTGTGTGCCATATTTTGGTGAATAAGGTGTATTGGACCTTATGGGCCGAAAAATGACATATCATTAGATTAAGACGATTTAAATGCCTTAAATGTTCTAATGAGCATAATTTCAAATGAGAAATGAATTTTAACTTGAGAAAAACCATATTATGCATGCCTAACATAGAAACTTGACCCCAACCCAGCCTTGGAAGTGGGTAGTTGGTGTTTCTTCTTCCCTATGGCCTCGTATGATATGTTCTATCATCTAAGCCTGACTTTTGAAGCAGGCAGAGAGATGTGTTTTTTTCATAAGAAAGATTTAGTACCTATCCTAGCTTCATGGATTCAATTTTTTCAATTTATTATTATCTTTTGAGATGTTCCTTTGGAATTATATCGTTATTACACCATGATGTTCTTGAGCCACATTCCCTAAAGGTAGTGACGATCATATTCTTGAGGTGGTGGGCTTTGAGCCTCCAGTTGTACTTCTAGTCAAAATAACCATGGATCCTCCTCCCATACCTGATTTGGGATATGACACCTAGTTTTAAGAGGGATTATTGTGTATAATGTAGAATATGGAAGTTGGAGTGAAACCTACCCTAAGAATGGCAGAGTTGACTCACGAGTTTCAGTGGTAGCATCCCCTACCTTATCAGGGGGTGGAGGACCACTTGCTCTAGAGTCATGGATCAAGGCAATCCTATCTATCTTCCATCACCTAGATATTCCTCTGAAGAAGAGGTTCAAACTAGCTACTTATATACTACACGACTCAGCCAATAGGTGGTGGGATGTCATCACCCAGGCAGGCTAGCATAGGAATATGGTTTTGGCTGACTTCCAAACTGCCTTTTATGACTACTTATTTCCCCATAATATAAGGGTTGATAGATCTAGAGAGTTCATAAATCTGTAGTAGGGGACCCTATCAGTTATGTATTACTTTTTCCATTTCACTAAGCTATAGAGTTTCTTTCCTTCTTTAGATACTAATGATCTGATGACTATCAAGCGATTTGAGGATGGGCTGTGTTACGCCATACGATCACAATTCAATGTGTTCAGGATATATACAATTTCAGAGATCGTCAACTAGGCCCTAATTATAGAATGAATTTTGAGAGAGGCAAATGATGAAATCTAGGGAGGTTTGACACCAAAGGATTCTAGTGGATCTTTCTCTTGGTGAAAGAGATGTTTTGAGTTTTCTTGTGGGGGAGGAAATAGTCAAGCTCCTACCACTGGTAGTTTTATGGTCTATCACCAATGTAGAAAAATAGGGAACTTCAAAGTGAAGTGTCTAGGGGATATAATGGAATGAAGAGGATATGGAAAGATATGACACATACAAAATTTCTTTAGGACCTTCCCTCCACTGACTAGCTAGCGGGGATCTATGCCTACTCCTCAATTGAGAGAGGGGTCAGAAGGATCACGATATATAAGTAGCTAAAATACCATTGGTCATTCAGGCCAAGGTGGCGGTCGAGGAAGAGGAAACCAAACCTATGATTCTCAGTGCTAGCAGAGCATGCCTTCTCAGGGAAGTCAGGCAGTGACTTCGGGTCATGGTACCGACTAGTTACATGTAGTCCATCCTATGTTGTAGGAACAGAGCGTCAGACCATCTACTATACAAGGAACTATTTTAGTGGCCTCCACATTAGTGTCTTCTTTGTTTGATATAGGTTCATCCCACTATTTTATATCTGAGATGATCACTGAGATTTTGGGCCTTGACATAAAGTTTTATCATGTCATCATGATGCTAGATACACCCTTAGGTATCTATTTAGAAGGCATTCTCTACTATCAGAGTTTTTCTCTTAATGTTGGTGGTTACATTTTTGAATGGAACTTGTAAATTCTCAATATGATGGGTTTTGATGTAATTGTTGAGATGGATTGGTTAGTTCCCTATAGAGACTATATTGAATTCTATCATTAGAGGGGGATGTTCACATCACCAGTGGGCGTTATGAACAGGAAAAAGGGAGAATGGGATCTCAGTGCGACACGAGAAGAACCGAAGTAGTAGAAGCTGGGTAGTGTTACAACACAGGTTTCAAGTATTTATCTTGATGATAAGGGGTTACAACCTATTTTATTTCCCTCTATGATGGAGTGTTTCAGAGAAATTTTCCCTAATGGATTATCTATTCTACCAATGATGTGAGAGGTAGAGTTTACCATTGAGCTTATTCTAGGAGCAGCACCTGTGACCATACCTCTTTATAGGATGGAACCTAAAGAGCTTATGGAAATCAAAAATCAGTTGGAGGATCTAGAGGTAAAAGGATTTATATTCCCCAACACTTCTCCTTGGGTTTCACCAGTTCTCTTTTCCAAGAAGACAGATGATACCTTTTAGATTTGTGTAGATTACCGTCAGCTAAAACAGCTGACTATTAATAATTGATATCCTTTTCCTAGAATAGATGACATCTTTGATAATCTCTATAGAGATAAGGTGTTTTCAAAGATATATATGAGGTCATGATATCATCATGTGCATTTTATGACTTTAAACATACCTCACACATCTTTTTAGAGCATGTATGGTCTCTACAAGTACCTGGTTATGTTTTTCGGACTCACGAACTCACCAAATGTCTTCATAGATCTAATGAACCAGGTCTTCCAATTGAATCTGGATTCTTTTTTGGTTGTATTCATAGATGATATCTTACTATATTCAATCTCCAAACATGACCATGAAACCCATCTTGAGATTGTGCTGAATATGCTAAGAGAGAATCATCTCTATTTTAAGCTTAGTAAATGCCACTTCTAGATCGATAAAGTCCACTTTCTTTGTTATATCATCTCAAAGTTAGGAGTTTTTATTGTCCTAGAGAAAGTGAGAAATTTAGTTTCATGGGAGAATCCTACGAATGTCTTTGATATTTTGAGTTTTTTGGGGATTTCTCAATGTTACATCTATTTCATTCAGGGTTTATCACACCTTTTATTATCTCTTATGGACTTTATGAAGAAGGGTTTGAAATTCAAATGGTCTGAATCTTGTGAATCATCCATTCAGGAGCTGAAGGGCAGGCTTACTTTAGCACCGATACTAATTTTTCTAGAGCTAGGAAGGGAATATATAGTCTATTGTGATGCATCAAGTGTTAGGCTTGGAGTTGTTCTAATACAGGGTGAGTGAGTCATTGCATATAGTTCTCATCAGTTGAGGCCTCGTGAGGAGAATTACCGAACTCACAACCTCATGCTCTCTTCGGTTGTGCATGCCTTATGATTTTGGAGACACTATATCTTGGGAGAGCATTTTGTGGTGTTCACGGACCACAAAATCCTCAAATACATCTTCACACCATGGGATCTAAATCTCAGGCAACGTAGGTGGGTTGAGTACCTCCAATCTTTTGATTTAAAACTTGGCTACATAATGCCCAAAAGTACTGTGTTAAAAAAATTACTAAATTTACTATTCATAATGCCCAAAAATAAAAGAAACATATTTAAATAATTTATAACCTCTGATTAAATCTATGGAATCCATTTTTCAAAATTTTAAATACATAAGTTGTAGTAATTAATTCACAATTAATCCTATTGATGTGGTGAGAAAATGGGTTATTAAAGTTAAAACAAGCAAAAGATTAAAATGTTTTTATATCTTAATTCAATGTAAAATTATTGAAAATGACCTAAATTGGATTATATTATAAAAAAATAATCTAATTATACTTTAAAACTAATCAAAAATATAATTTAACTCTATAATCTATTTAGATGAAAAATCTATTTTCAATTAAAAATTCAATATTTTTTTACTATTCATAAAAATATGAAACTTATTAGAAAAATACCAAAATTTTGACCAAATTAAAATTTTACATCCCTATTTCAAAGAAGAAGTTTATTTTTTCAAATATAATATATAAAATTTTTATAAATTGTATTTAAAATGGGTTCTCAATTAAAAGGTGATAAAATTACCCTCTTGAAAAATATAGGTTTTTATGCATTAAATTGGGTTGGATCTTATCTTATGACTATAAAATATATTGGATGAATATAAAAAATATTTTATTGAATATATAACATATATATATATATATATATTTTATTAATATCATTCGATAATTTTAATTAATTTCATTTATTAAGGCAAAACGACCTTGGGAGCATAAAAACAAAACTATTTACTTTATAATCAATTAGTATATATTTTCATTTCTAATTAATTTGTAACCAATGAATTAATATTATAAATATTTTATTTTCATAAGTTAGTTAATAATATTCATAACTTCTAATTTAATGGATAGGTTATGTCTTATAATAATATTTCAATAATATACAATTGTTCGATAAAACTCAGTCTTGCGTGTAATGCAAGCTATCAAAAGAACTCGGCATTGTGTGCAACACATGCCAATCATAGTGTTACGTATACCCCAAGATAATATAAATGTTTCATGCAATTCAATATTTACTTGTTTTTTTTTATAACTCAATCCAAATATAGTGTTTTTTATATAAAAAAATCTATATTTAGTATTGTATGAAATGAAAAAATATCAAAAATATTAAATTAATTCGAAAAAGTATTTCACAAAAATATCAGGGTGTTATAAATATTTATTTATATTATAATCATAATATCATTTTTATTTCATATATATATATATATAATATTTTTATTAAACCCATCCATAATACAATCCATGTAATGCATGAAGGAATCACATCTCTTTGAGGTGGCGGTAGTCCACACATCCACAAACGATGTTATCGTATTACCACAAAATGGAAAACATGAAGGTATGTGTTATATAAAAATTAAATAAGAATAAATACATTATAAAAATCATATATATCATATATAAACTATAAATACATCATTTTGACCAACCTTTAAAGGTGGTAATGGAATAACAATCGAAATCAGTTCGTGAGGTAGTAATCCATCACACACATGAATGATGATTGCATATCCCATTTGATGGAAGTGTGTAAAGTAATAGCTCATAAACTTGGAATAAAACATCTAAGTATATTGAGTATACTAAGTTTATTATATAAGAAAAATATAATAATAATTGAAGTGGTGGGAAAAAGAATAAAACAAAAGTTCTCATTTAATAACGTTACATCTTCTTCGGGGTAACTTCTTTTGGTTTGCACCAAAGGACTTCCTTGGTTTGGTTTATGAATAAAGTGAGGATTATTGGATTAGAGGATGAATTTTTGGAATTAATTTTGGTATATTTTGGATGATCCAAAAGGCTTTATGGGTGTGAAGAAGTGGGGGGGGGGATGAGTGTCCTTTTATAGTGGAGGAGGAGTGACATTCTTGTAAATCCCAAAAGGTAAACACTATTGGGAGGTATCCCTTACACAATATACCTAAAATAATGAAAAATGTTTTATAAAAGATTTTATATGGTCTAAATATGTCTATAATTTTTTTCCACATTTCTAGGTCATTTTTACCCTTAATATTAAAGTTTAACCACTATCTAAACTCATTTTTACCTAAATCATTGTAATTAATTTTAATTTCTTTCACTATTTTTTTGGGTAAAAAACTAATTTGAACTTAATAAAAATTATAAATTATTATGATTAAAAATATGGAACCCTTTTTTAAAAATTGAAATCACAGAAGTGGAAAAAATTAATTTAAAATTAATTCCATAGATGGGATGAGAAAACAAATGTTTAAAGTGAAAATGTTCAAAAGTTTACTATGTTTTTATATCTAAATTCAATATAAAAATGATCCTAATTAACGAAATTAGATATATATATATATATATATATAATTTATCTATTTATTCTTTAAAACTAACTCAAAGTATAATTTAACAATATAAATTATTTAGACAAAAAAGCAGTTTTTAATTAAAATTTAGTATTTTCACTATTCATCAAAAAATGAAACTTCTCAGAAAAATAATAAAAACTCTCCCTAAGATAATTTATTACATTAAAATTTAAAAAATTAATTTTATTTTATCAAATAAATTTCATAAAAATTTTAAAATTTAGTTTAAAAACAATTACGCCATTAAAAGACTGTAAAACTATCTTTAGAAAAATACATCTTTTTATGCGTAAAATTGGATTTTTTTAATATTATTTCTATAAAATATATTGAATGAATGTCAAAAAACTTTATGGAATATATAATATATAAATTTTATCAATATCATCCATTAATATTATTTAATTTAATTTCATAGGACAAAATCCCTTTGGCGCATTATAATAGTTTTTTATATAAAAAAATCCTATATATTCCATTGATTTTTATATTCATTTAAAATTAAATGGTAACTAATTAATTCAAACATATATTTTTATATGTTATTTAGTCCAATTTTTAACCAACAATTTAACATCTATGAGATAATTGTCATTTTATATAATAATTTTAATAGTATTCGGTAAAACTCGGTCTTGCGTGTAACACAAGCCATCGAAGAAAGTCATTGTTGCATGTAACACAAGATAAACTTATCATTGTGTGTAATGAAAGATATATCCGAGATTTTGTTTATTTAAAAAAAGTAAATATTTTGTAAAATCTTATTATGTTATATTTCCTTCCACACTTGGTGTTGTGTGTCATATACGCTATTGAATATGATATTCATATTTTAAAATTTTGGGTCATTACACAACCTCCTTCCTAAGTCTAAAAAAATAAGGTTTATAAGTTAGACTTCCGCTACCCAATGCCATTTATTTCATTTTTATTCATAGATTTCATAATATGGTTACTTCCTTTTGTACTCTCTATTTTAATGGCTATATTATA
The DNA here is from genome assembly GCA_963277665.1 of Viscum album. Taxonomy (NCBI): domain Eukaryota; kingdom Viridiplantae; phylum Streptophyta; class Magnoliopsida; order Santalales; family Viscaceae; genus Viscum; species Viscum album. The sequence continues at coordinate 1,426,907,102 of OY728151.1, forward strand.
ATGGCTTAATTAATTATATTATTTTAAAGTATCATGGTTTTGTTTTACTATAGTTTTTCATGTGGAAAAAGCTATCAAACATAGTATTAATTTAGAGAAAAAAATTAATTCCAAAATCTCAGGGTTTTACATTCTCCCCCATAAATAAATTACAGCCTCACAATTTAAATTATCAGCTAATAACAAAAATATCTAAAGATATCTAAAAGATGAAAATGAACCAAGATGTAGTTTCTAGAGATATATTAACTTTAAAAACCTAGGAAATATATCTTTTACCCTTAGAATAGGTCAATCTTAAAATTGGATGTTTCTATAATAATTTGAGATAAAAACCCCTCATGATTTGGTGTCACAACTCTTATTTTAGAATTAGTTTTCCAAGAAAACTCATTGTCACCCTTGCACTGATAGATGATTAAAGGTTGGTTTGAAATAAGAAATGTGATTTCCCCATTTCATTGATTAATATGGATTCTATGTGGAGTTACCCGATAAATTTAAAAATTCACATTAAATTGATCTAAATGATAATAATACTTGCATGAATTATAAATCTACAAACAATTAAGTAGAATCATATACCTTGGATACAATTATGAATCCAAAAGAGTTTTTTTAATTATAACTCAATAGCTAATAGTTAGTGAAAACTAACACATCCTAAGGAATCTACAAATCTAGAGTGAAGAATACCTAGAACCACTTAATTTTCATTATCCACTTCAATAGTAGTGTTTACATATCCATTTCCTATTTTATAGGGTCTAGTAGATTATTGGTGTTTCTTTTTATTCTAATCCCTTAGATTAGTGCAATGGTTTCTATAGTGACTAAATTCCAAACATCTAAAACATCGAATCGATAATGGATCATTAAGAATAAAATTATTTATCCCCATTTTACTAACTAAAATATTCCTTCTTTATTTTGTATATTTTTGTTTTATTCCTTCCTCTTACACATATAAAAAATCTTCCCATTCCTTCGAGACAATCCCGTGGGTGCCTCTTCCCACATTTTTTACATGAAAGAAATTGAATATTTTTTTCACTCACCATCTTCATCACCTGAACTTCCATTATATTCCATCCTTATCTTCCTTGGTGTGTTTGGAAATGAAACTATATTCACATTGTTAATCATAATTATTGATAGATGGTTTGGCATAATCACAAGATTTATTACTCCAACTTCTATCCCATTAGGTTTCTAATTGGGAAAAGCTCTGTATTGCCCATGACATACATTTTAACTTGGTTCCTTTAGGCTTTATCCATTACTAAAATAAAAAGGGGATAACAAGAGTGATGAAAAATTAACATCATAAGAGAATTATCATAAATGATATTACGAAAAACTCAAAATTGAAATATATTACTCTTTAAAACCATCACATTGGATTTTAGTTCAACCTAAATCATTCATTATTCAATATAGGTTTATTTTTTTGGGTTCCATCATACACCTTAACTTAGTTATTTAACATAATAAATACATATTAATGGAACATAAATAGAGTAATATTAACCAATTTATATTCCCTAAGAGTGTATATCTAGGTGTGAAATCTTAGGAATACTCATCATACACTGAGTGGAGATCAAGTTAATGCACAACCATCATTTTTCAAGGTGATTAATCCTAGATGCATCTGTGTGACTTCCACATATACTTTCTAGTATCCAGAGAGGAATAAAATTTTTAGTAAACCAGACAATATATATTTTACCAAAAGTTTAGGATGTTATCCAAAACTAAGAATCAACCTTAGGGGTTTCACTAAAGTTCTATAATATTATTCCCCAAAAATAACTAAACCAATCCTAAAAAATAACTAAACTATTCCTAAAAAGTTCTAAACCCTAATTTGATAATAACTATAATTAACCATGGTAAAAATATATTTATTTTACATCATTTACATAAATTAAACATTACAACTTACAAAATAATATCATAATCCCATGAAGGATTGTTTTAGTGTCTTTGAGGACTAGCTACGTGAACAACATATATCACAACACTTGTGAACATTTCTCTATAGTTGAACCACACTAGAATCCTTATAGATTTATCATAAGTTATATTCATATTCACAACCTAGGTAATGGAAACATAAAAAAGGGGTGATCTCAAATGCTCCATAAGGGAAAAAGTCATCAACATGTAATCAAGGGTTATATCATAATAATAATATTAAACATGGAAATTGTAGAAACATCTTATTAAAAGAAAATAGAAAAATAATAGTTATCCATGAGTCATGATAGAAGTAAAAGTAATAACAAACCAATACCATGAATAAAGGGTGAAGAATCATGAGATAATTAACATATTCCAAGGAGAATATCATAGGCATATGGCATGAAAATGTAACATTACCTTGATAAATAGTATAAAAAATAACTCTGGCACAAAAATAACCACATAGTATCATCATATTGTGATCATATCCAAGAAGGAAAATGTAACACCCCAAGCTTCCACGGTACACTTCTCTTTGAATAATACAGTAGCGTGTGTTGTACGCAACTTCGAATTCTAACACACCGCGACTAATCAAAGTAGCCGTTATGAATAGTAATAACCACTTTTTAAATTTATAGAAATTTTATATTTCAAAATGGACTTCATTTTTGTATTCTTAATATCAAAATTAGCCTATGTTGAATTTTTTGTAATTTTCTGAGAAATTCCAATTTTTTATGAATAGTGAAAAAATACTTAAAAACAAATTTTTTAATCAAAATAATTTATAGTGATAAATTATACTATTTAGTGGTTTTAAAGTATAATTAGAATATATTTTTACCATTTTATCCAATGGTGTTCATTAGAATTAATTTCACTTTGAAATTGGACATAAACAATTGTCAATCTTTTGATATATATTGTTTCTTAAAAACACGCTATTTGTTGTGACAGCGGGAATTAATTATAAAATTAATTAATGAAACTTATATGTTTGGAATTTTGTAAAATAGACATCATTTTTGAATATGGAATATCAATTATAGCTTAGGGTGAAATTTTGGCATTGTTCTGAAAAACTTCAATTTTTGATGAATAGTGAAACCACTAAGTGGTAGGTAAATAACTGATTTTTCGTTTAAATGAAATATTACCACTTCTGTGATTTGATTTTCAAAAATCCGACATACATGGTTGTCATTAGGAAGTAAAATGTGGTTCAATGGGATTAAAATAATTTTTTGGTGAATAGTAACTTTTAAGTTTAATTAATCGCGATTAAAGGTAATTAGTGAAATTTAAGGTAAAAATGATATTATAAAAATATGAAATGACCTTTACACTTGTCCTACCCCTATTGGATGTGTCATGGCCGACCAAGAAAATCCATGGGTCAACTTGGGGACCCCATGGAGCCACTTTGGTAGGAAAATGACATAAATAACTTTTTATTTTAAGTTAAAATAAAAATGTCACAAACATAAGTTGTTTTACTAAAACAATTTTTAAATAGGGTTATTCAAGTCATATTTTTGTCTATAAATATTCATTAGAAATATAAAAAGATTTCCTACATCATGATATTTTTTTAATAATTTTTAGACATTAAATAAATTAAATTATTTATGACACCATGATGATGCAGCGATTACCTCATTAATTAACGATTTTAATAAAATGGAAGGATAATGTAACATATAAGCATTACACTTGTCCAAAGCCTATTGGATGAGAATATTTAGAACCCTTATCACCATAGCCTCGAATTATATAAGTTTGGGACCTTTAGAATCCGAAAATCATTGTATAATAAAGTAACATTTCATTACTTTCCAAGAGTGCCCCTCCTCTCCTCTTATAAAAGGCCCCCACCTCTACCACATTATTCACACCTTCAAAGCCTTTTGGCTCGGACAAACTCTGCCCAAATACTCTCCCAACTTCCCTCCCTTACTCCTAGAAGCCTAAATTTGGGCAGAATTCTTCCCAAGGAAGCCTTTGGCTGAAATCAAAAGAGTTACCCGATTTTAAGGTAATGTCTTCTCTTATGTTATTTTGTTTTATTTTTATTCTCCAACCCCCTAAACTCTTTTTATTCATATCATTTGTAACAAAACCAGTATCCTCAATATACTAGGATGTTTTTATGATAAGGATTTCGTTTACACTTACACACACCTTCATCTAATGGTTAAAGAACATACTGTTTCTGTGGGTGGCGAAATACTGCCTCACGAAACGATGATTGTTCAATATTTATTTGACACATCTAATGGTGGCCATTTTGATGAAACTATTTTAATATATGATATATATATTATGTTTATGTTTTATTTATGCTTCTGTATTTCTCATTTATGGAATACCTTTATTGTTTCCATTATGGGTAAACGCGATATTTTCATTTTAGGAAGTGCGGACTACCGCCCCCTCAAAGTGATTTGAATCGTTAATGCCATATGTGGGATGTATAAAGGATGAAGTAAATGATATTATATATGATATTATACTGGAATTATTATACACCTTTATACTATCATGATTTCATTCCATTAAATACGAAATAGAAATGTAAGTAGCATTCATGCGTACGTACGGCTTACCGTCTCCATGAACAGTGCATTTCATTTCTTACCTCTAAATGTTATGTAATATTATAAATGAATGTATATACTGGATATATATGATATATATGATATCTAAATCATGAATATAATTCTGGATATAATGGATATATCACCACATGAACAACTTGTAATTATAAGAAGTTTATTGTTTTACTCAAGTACCAAAGATCGACAAAACGACCATTATTAACTTAAATAATTATATAATGTTCATAACATGGTAATAAGTGATATTAAAGGAATAAGAAACTTGAAAAGGTTCTTAAGAAACTATAAATTAACTCTAGTTTATTATTCAGGAGGTTAAAGAACGGTCGAGTCAAGACAGGACGCAAGGTAAGGGAACTTCTTAACCCAATTTCCATTCTTTGGGTTAATCTCCTACTTTCAAATTATGTCATGATATTATTATGTCCTATCTTGTATTTGTACTTTATTTATGTGTACTTATAGTGAATACACATAATATACCTACTTTATTTAAAAAAATGATCTTTTTAAGGGTCTTCGTCTCAATCTCCTTTCATTGAGGCATATTTTGTTTTATACACAACATTCTTTTATAGGGTGTATAAACCCCTTTGACTTTGACTTTTATTCAAAAAGGAATCTTTTTTTACAAATCGTTTTACTAAACGACAAAAAGGAATGTTTTTCTTGTCATACGTATGCGGCGACAACGAATTCTCCGCCGCCGTGACCATTATTTGAGTTTCGACTTCCTCTACAAGCCATAACTTTTTTTAAATGAAAAATAAATACAAAGTTTTAATTTTATTTTATTTTGGTATTTAAAATGGTTTTGAAAGTGTTTTTATTATATCAATGTGTTGTATTGATATCTTGTGATTGAAATGTGGAAATTTTATGTTTCCTTTATGAATGTTTTATGTGATACGATTATGTTATGGTTTATGATATGTTTAAACCTATTCATATGAGGAATGAATTGGACTTAATAAGTGACGGGTGGAGCCCGATATAGCTCCTCGATGCATCAGTAGGTCTCATGAGACAAACTAGTGTCTTGGCATGAGGCCTTGACAAAATATTATTTGTGGTCTTGGCACGAGGCCTTGGATACGTGGTTATGATAGTCTAGAATTATGCATTCCATCATTATGAAAGTGGTTATTAATATTTCATGTGATTATTTGACTAGTAGAATACCCATGTGAGTAAGTAAATGGCATTATTTCATTTTACTTTTTCTATATTATGCTAATGTTCAAGTCTAAAAGGCTTTTGTTTTAGTTATAAATTGCCTTAAATGTTAATGTTTATTTATGAAAGCTTCCGCTATATTGTTATCCTTACTGAGAATTTGAGCTCACCCCTTTCAATGTTTTAATTTTTCCAGGATGTGAAGAAGTATATTATGAATGACCTGCAGGGATAATATAAGGGGATATGAAGAGAAGATGTTGTAGTTTTTTTTTACTTTATGATGTAATGTAAGACTTATGAATGTATCTAGTGTTTCCAAGGCTACTAAACTAATCGGCCTTTCGAGACTTGATCTTTTGTGATCATGCCAATGCTACGCAATAATGCACTGACTCTGGGTAACTGGGGTAGGGGCATTACAGTTAGTATCAGAGGCAGTTTAGTACTAACCTTGGAAGCTAGATTTAGATAAACTCTGATTAGAGCACATAGCCCAAAGATAGACTTTGAGGATTAGTATAGAAGAACTTCCTAGAATTTTGGTATTATAGAGATTTTGTGAGTTTTCCGAGTAATACATCCCTGTCTGGATACGAGAAGGTAGAGGTGGCTCTGGCACAGATGTACCTAGGGGTAAAACCCGAAAATACCGCTTTGAGCTAGACTCGAACGGGAACTGGTGCATGACAATGGGCGTTGCTGCACTCTTGGTTACGACACTCCCGGGGGATATGCTTAGGATAATTCTCATTTTCTTTACAAATCACTATGAAGGGTTATGAGTATATACTTCCTCAAAGAAAACTTTTTTTATGATTATGGATTATATCCATAAATAGTTCAATTAGTGTTAAGTGTTTTACAAGTACAAAATTATGTATTTTGATTCATAAACTAATCTAGTTTATGCCATTGTTTAGAAATGGCGCCTAGTGGAAGGAATGGAAACCGTATCAATGCATGCACTCTGTGTAGGGATTTCCCTCCTGCTCAAGATAATTATTGTGGAGCTGGAGATACAACTGGTGCTGATCAACTTATTACCATACTGGGAAAGCTCACTCAGGTTATGAATAATAACCTTACTCGTATGGAGCACCCTGATCCGCAACGTGGAGGATCAATGTTAGACCGCTTCATGAGGAAACAACCGCCAACATTTAATGGGGGTACAAATCCATTAGTAGCTGAGCAATGGATAAACTCATTAGAGAAAATATTACACGCCTTGGGGAGTAGCGAAAGGGAGAAGGTTATCATGGAAGTTTACCGCCTCACTGGAGATGCCGATCAATGGTGGTCATTGATTCAAAATACAAAGGAAGATGAAGAAGTATCAAGTATGGAATGGAGAGAGTTCAAAGATATTTTCTTAGAAAAATACTTTCCACATGACCATCGAGCAAATATGGAAAGGTAATTTCTGAGTCTGAGACAAAAGGAGGATGAGAATGTCGCAAAGTATGAGGCTAACTTTACAAGGTTAGAGAGGCATGCAGAAGATTATATATGTAACCCAAGAAGTAAGATTGATCGTTTCTTTGATGGGTTAAAACCATTTCTCCGTTGAGAATTAGTCTCACAAACCTTCTCGTCGTATGAAGATATTGTCTCATGTGCTATCAAGACGGAAAAGGAATTCTCTAAGTCTTATGACTTTAAACCAAAGCAAGAAAAGAAGAGATCTTCTGATCAATCTGGAAGTGAAAATAAGGGGAAGAAGGGAAGAGCTGAATATCAGTCCTGCAGTAAATGTGGAAAGAAACACCCCGATACTTGCTTGAAGGGAATGAGAGTCTGTTACAAGTGTGGTGAAAAAGGCCACCAAGCTCATGATTTCAAGGGAAAGAAAGTTGCTGTCAATGTGGAATGCTATAATTGTAGAGAGATGGGGAATTATGCAAATGAATGTCCAAAGCGTCAGGGGAACTTACCTCAGAAGAGGCCAAGGGATCAAGACCAAGCGTATGCTATCACTACTGCTGAGGTTGAAGCTCCGAAAGACGTGGTGACAGGTAATTTAATGGTTTCCTCAAGTTTAGCAAATGCATTATTTGATTCTGGATCATCGCATTGTTTCATATCTTCTCAGTTTTCTAAGAAAATTAGATATTTCCAGTTTGATTTAACAAGAGAATTGTCAGTCAAAACTCCTAAGGGAAGTATTATTGCAACAAAGTTTAGTGAATCAGTCCCCATTAGAGCACATAACTGTTCTTTATCCGCTAATCTCATTATCATACCTATGATTGAGTTTGATATAATCCTCGGTATGGATTGGCTTTCGGACTATGATGCAAAGATTTATTGTAAGAAGAAGGAGGTTACGATTTTTGATGATGATGATAAGGAACACCTTATTTTTAGAGCAGAATCGTCACCACCTAATTCTTATTTAGATCCACCCCCAGTAGCTCAACTAAATTCAATTATTGGGGAGGAAGAGAATGAAATGACTAATGGAGAGGAAAGTAATGTTCAAAGAGAGGATGTACCTATTGTGAAAGAATATGTAGATGTGTTTCCGGAAGATTTACCTGGACATCCTCCAGAAAGAGAAGTTGAGTTTTCCATTGATTTAATTCCTGGATCCAGGCCCATATCGAAGACCCCTTATAGAATGGCCACCGTGGAATTAGTTGAACTAAAGAAACAACTAGAGGAATTGAGTAATGAGGTATTTATTCGCCCTGGTGTTTCTCCATGGGGAGCCCCTGTCCTTTTTGTTAAGAAGAAAGATGGATCAATGAGGTTGTGTGTTGACTACAGGGAGATCAATGCTATAGTAATAAAGAACAAGTATCCCCTACCTCGCATTGATGATTTATTTGATCAATTGCATGGATCTCAATACTTTTCAAAGATTGACCTTTGATCTGGATACCATCAGTTGTGTGTGAAGAAGGAAGACATTCCGAAGACAACATTTTGAACAAGGTACGGGCATTACGAGTTTACAGTAATTCCTTTTGGATAGACTAATGCACCCTCTGTATTCATGTATCTAATGAATAGAGTTTTTAAGGAATATCTTGATGATTTTGTGGTGGTATTTATTGATGATATCTTGGTGTAATCCAAAAGCTACGAAGATCATGAAAATCATTTGCGCATTATCTTGAAGACTCTTAGAAGGCATGAATTATATGGGAAGTTTAGAAAGTGTGAATTCTGGCTTCAGGAGATTTCTTTTCTTGGCCATATTGTCTCTAAAGATGGAATTTCTATTGATCCTTCTAAGACCAAGGCAATCCAAGAATGGCCAGCACCGATGAGTATAACTGAGGTACGCATCTTTATTGGTTTGGCAGGTTATTATCGACGTTTTGTCCAGAATTTTGCCCGATTGGCTAACCCATTAATGAAGATCACACGTAAAGGGGTTAAATTTGTCTGGACAAAAGAGTGTGAAGAATTTTTTGAAGAACTGAAGAGAAGATTAGTTAACGCTCCTATATTGACTCTACCATCAGGGAGTGAGGGGTTCGTTATTTATAGTGATGCATCAATGAAAGGGCTTGGTTGTGTCCTTATGCAGAATGATAGGGTTATTGCCTATGCATCACGACAACTGAAAATTCATGACCAGAACTATCCTACTCATGATCTCGAGTTAGCTGCTGTAATATTTGCCTTGAAGATATGGATACATTATCTCTATGGTGAAAATTTGAGATATATACCGATCACAAGAGTTTGAAATATATTTTCTCACAAAAAGAACTCAACATGAGGCAACGACGATGGCTTGAACTACTCAAGGATTATGATTTCACGATACACTACCACCCAGGGAAGGCAAATAAGGTTGCAGATGCTTTGAGTAGAAAAGATCATGGATTTTTGAACATGATGAGAGTGGAAAGGGATCCTATTTTCATGGATCTAGTAAAGATGGATATGGGAATCACCATGGAGGGTGAAACATCAATTTTTTTTCAAATGGTTGCCAAAACATCTTTACTATAAAGGATAAAGTGTTCTCAGGCCAATGATGAAGAGTTGAAAAAGAATATTAAAGCTGTGAATGATGGGCGATTGAGTGACTTTGTGTATGAAGATGGAATTTTGAAATTTGGGAGGAGACTTTGTGTTCCTGATATACCGGATTTAAAGAGGGAATTGTTGGATGATTCTCATAGTTCCAATTTCTCTATACACCCTGGGAGAACCAAAATGTATAGAGATTTAAAGGGACATTTTTGGTGGGACAACATGAAAAGGGAGATTGCCGATTTTGTGTCAAGATGTATGGTTTGTCAACAAGTGAAAGCTGGAAGGCAACTGCCTGGTGGAGTATTGAAACCTCTTCCCATACCTGAGTGGAAATGGGATAATATTACGATGGATTTTGTCATGGGACTACCAAAGACTCCTAGAAGGAATGACGCAATATGGGTAATTGTTGATCGTCTCACGAAGTCAGCACATTTTCTTGCTATAAGGGAAGATCTACCACTTGAAAGTCTAGCAAGACTATATATTAATGAAGTTGTGAGACTTCATGGAGTACCCCTATCGATTATCTCGAATCATGATCCCCGCTTTACATCAAGATTCTGGAAAATTCTTCAGAAGGCCTTGGATACTGAACTTCGTTTGGGCACTGCTTACCACCCTCAAACAGAAGGACAATCAGAAAGAACTATTCAAACCTTAGAAGACATGCTGAGATCATGCTCACTTGACTTTCAAGGAATGTGGGATCAAAATTTACCTCTGGTAGAATTTTCCTATAATAATAGATTCCATTCAAGTATTCGGATGGCACCATATGAAGCGTTATATAGAAAGAGATTTCGCACACCAACCTGTTGGGATGACGTTGGTGAAAGAAAACTTGTTGGCCCAGAACTGGTGGAGGAAACGATGGAAAAGGTGAAGGTAATACAAAACCACATCAAAACAGCTCAAAGTAGGCAGAAGAGCTATGTTGACAATCGAAGGAAGGATTTGGAGTTTCAGGCAGGAGATCATGTTTTCTTGAAGGTATCACCATGGAAGGGAGTTATACGTTTCGGTAAGAAGGGTAAATTGAGTCCCAGGTACATCGGACCCTTCGAAATTCTAGAACGAATTGGGGCTGTAGCTTACCATTTGACAATGCCGCCAAGTCTCTCCAAAGTTCATGATGTATTCCACGTATCACTATTGAGAAAATACATGCCTGACCCAACGCATGTACTCACCTATGAAGAATTAGAACTGGAACCTGATCTATCTTATTGCGAAGAGCCCGTCATGATTCTTGATACAAGAGAACAAGTGCTGAGAAACCGGACGACTCGTCTGGTAAAAGTTCTATGGAGAAACCATAAGATGGAGGAGGCAACGTGGGAACCCGAGGAACTTATGATGAAGAATCACCCGAGTCTTTTTATACAGTGATATTATACGAAATTTCGAGGATGAAATTATTTGAAGGAGGGGAGAATGTAACACCCCAAGCTTCCACGGTACACTTCTCTTTGAATAATACAGTAGCATGTGTTGTACGCAACTTCGAATTCTAACACACCGCGACTAATCAAAGTAGCCGTTATGAATAGTAATAACCACTTTTTAAATTTATAGAAATTTTATATTTCAAAATGGACTTCATTTTTGTATTCGTAATATCGAAATTAGCCTATGTTGAATTTTTTGTAATTTTCTGAGAAATTCCAATTTTTTATGAATAGTGAAAAATACTTAAAAACAACTTTTTTAATCAAAATAATTTATAGTGATAAATTAGACTATTGAGTGGTTTTAATGTATAATTATAATATATTTTTACCATTTTATCCAATGGTGTTCATTAGAATTAATTTCACTTTGAAATTGGACATAAACAATTGTCAATCTTTTGATATATATTGTTTCTTAAAAACATGCTATTTGTTGTGACAGCGAGAATTAATTATAAAATTAATTAATGAAACTTATATGTTTGGAATTTTTTAAAATATACATCATTTTTGAATTCAGAATATAAATTATAGCTTAGGGTGAAATTTTGGCATTGTTCGGAAAAACTTCAATTTTTAATGAATAGTGAAACCACTAAGTGGTAGGTAAATAACTGATTTTTCATTTAAATGAAATATTACCACTTCTGTGATTTGATTTTCAAAAATCCGACATACCTGGTTGTCATTAGGAAGTAAAATGTGGTTCAATGGGACTAAAATAATTTTTTGGTGAATAGTAACTTTTAAGTTTAATTAATCGCGATTAAAGGTAATTAGTGAAATTTAAGGTAAAAATGATATTATAAAAATATGAAATTACCTTTACACTTGTCCTACCCCTATTGGATGTGTCATGGACGACCAAGAAAATCCATGGGTCAACTTGGGGACCCCATGGAACCACTTTGGTAGGAAAATGACATAAATAACTTTTTATTTAAAGTTAAAATAAAAATGTCACAAACATAAGTTGTTTTACTAAAACAATTTTTAAATAGGGTTATTCAAGTCATATTTTTGGCTATAAATATTCATTAGAAAGATAAAAAGATTTCCTACATCATGATATTTTTTTAATAATTTTTATACATTAAATAAATTAAATTATTTATGACACTATGATGATGCAGCGATTACCTCATTAATTAACTATTTTAATAAAATGGAAGGATAATGTAAAATCTAAGCATTACACTTGTCCAAAGCCTATTTTATGAGAATATTTCGAACCCTTATCACCATAGCCTCGAATTATATAAGTGTGGGACCTTTAGAATCCTAAAATAATTGTATAATAAAGTAACATTTCATTACTTTCCAAGAGTGCCCCTCCTCTCCTCTTATAAAAGGCCCCCACCTCTACCACATTATTCACACCTTAAAAGCATTTTGGCTCGGCCAAACTCTACCCAAATACTCTCCCAAATTCCCTCCATAACTCCTAGAATCCTCAATTTGAGAATAATTCTTCCCAAGGAAGCCTTTGGCTCAAATCCAAAGAGTTACCCGATTTTAAGGTAATGTCTTCTCTTATGTTATTTTGTTTTATTTTTCTTCTCCAACCCCCTAAACTATTTTTATTCATTTCATTTGTAACAAAACCAGTATTCTAAATATACTAGGATGTTGTTATGATAAGGATTTGGTTTACACTTACACACACCTTCGTCTAATGGTTAAAGAACATACTGTTTCTGTGGGTGGCGAAATACTACCTCACGAAACGATGATTGTTCAATATTCATTTAACACCTCTAATGGTGGCCATTTTGATGAAACTATTTTCATATATGATATATATATTATGTTTATGTTTTCCTTATGCTTCTTTATTTCTCATTTATGGAATACCTTTATTATTTCCATTATGGGTAAACGCGATATTTTCATTTTAGGAAGTGCGGACTACCGCCCCCTCAAAGTGATTTGAATCGTTAATGCCATATGTGGGATGTATAAAGGATGAAGTAAATGATATTATATATGATATTATACTGTAATTATTATACACCTTTATACTATCATGATTTCATTCCATTAAATACGAAATAGAAATGTAAGTAGCGTTCATGCGTACGTACGACTTACCGTCTCCATGAACAGTGCATTTCATTTCTTACCTTTAAATGTTATGTAATATTATAAATGAATGTATATACTGGATATATATGATATATATGATATCTACATCATGAATATAATTCTGGATATAATGGATATATCACCACATGAACAACTTGTAATTATAAGAAGTTTATTTTTTTACTCAAGTACCAAAGATCGACAAAACGACCGTTATTAACTTAAATAATTATATAATGTTCATAACATGGTAATAAGTGATATTAAAGGAATAAGAAACTTGAAAAGGTTCTTAAGAAAATATAAATTAACTCTAGTTTATTATTCAGGAGGTTAAAGAATGGTCGAGTCAAGACAGGACGCAAGGTAAGGGAACTTCTTAACCCAATTTCCATTCTTTGGGTTAATCTCCTACTTTCAAATTATGTCATGATATTATTATGTCCTATATTGTATTTGTAATTTATTTATGTGTAATTATAGTGAATACACTTAATATACCTACTTTATTTAAAAAATGATCTTTTTAAGGGTCTTCGTCTCAATCTCCTTTCATTGAGGCATATTTTGTTTTATACACAACATTCTTTTATAGGGTGTATAAACCCCTTTGACTTTGACTTTTATTCAAAAAGGAATATTTTTTTACAAATCGTTTTACTAAACGACAAAAAGGAATGTTTTTCTTGTCATACGTATGCGGCGACAACGACTTCTCCGCCGCCGTGACCAATATTGGAGTTTCGGCTTCCTCTACAAGCCATAACTTTTTTTAAATGAAAAATAAATACAAAGTTTTAAATTAATTTTATTTTGGTATTGAAAATGGTTTTGAAAGTGTTTTTATTATATCAATGTGTTGTATTGATATCTTGTGATTGAAATGTGGAAATGTTATGTTTCCTTTATGAATGTTTTATGTGATACGATTATGTTATGGTTTATGATATGTTTAAACCTGTTCATATGAGGAATGAATTGGACTTAATAAGTGACGGGTGGAGCCCGCTATAGCTCCTCGATGAATCGGTTGGTCTCATGAGACAAACTAGTGTCTTGGCATGAGGCCTTGAAAAAATCTTATCTGTGGTCTTGGCACGAGGCCTTGGCTACGTGGTTATGATAGTCTGGCATTATGCATTCCATCATTATGAAAGTGGTTATTAATATTTCATGTGATTATTTGACTAGTAGAATATCCATGTGAGTAAGTAAATGGAATTATTTCATTTTACTTTTGCTATATTATGCTAAAGTTAAATTTTAAAAGGCTTTTGTTTTAGTTATACATTGCCTTAAATGTTAATGTTTATTTATGAAAGCTTCCGCTATATTGTTATCCTTACTGAGAATTTGAGCTCACCCCTTTGAATGTTTTAATTTTTCCAGGATGTGAAGAAGTATATTATGAATGACCTGCAGGGATAATATAAGGGAGTATGAAGAGAAGATGTTGTAGTTTTGTTTTACTTTATGATGTAATGTAAGACTTATGAATGTATCTAGTGTTTCCAAGGCTACTAAACTAATCAGTCTTTCGAGACTTGATCTTTTGTGATCATGCCAATACTACCCAATAATGCACCGACTCTGGGTAACTGGGGTTGGGGCGTTACAGAAAACCATTTATGTCATGAGTGTAATCCAAGAAGACTCACCCTTTTATTTGTCAGAATATCAAAGATGACCCACTCTACATTATCTCATGAGATATAAAACAATAACGATAGGACCCTAGAGTACCCTAAGAGGGGAGGGGTGAATGAGAGTGTCAACTTTTTATCTAAATGAGATAGATCTTGTCCCCACTTTGGTAAGAACCTGTTAAACCTATCTAAAGGAATCATTCAGTTATCAAACACCCAAATATAGAAATAGAAACAGAACGCAATGGTTTTACTTGGTTCACCACTAAGGTATAGTCCAAAGAGGATACACCAATAGTTTATATCTTGTAACTAAATACACTAAGATTCACTTGTTATTGTGGATTATAATTGTTCAGACATATTCACTCCATTCTAAGACAACTTCCTTTAAAATAATTTTACGGATAACACACTAACTCCCTCAGACCACTTCCATCGACTCCACCATGCTCACTGAATTGGGTGAAGTCTTAATCAGTTTATCAACATGAAGGTATCTTCAATGGATTGGGTATTTAAGTCTTTATCCCTAATTATCATGAGACTCTTATATCACTATAGTTTTAAATTTTTACACTTGGAAGAACTATTCACTAAAACTAGATTACCAACACTGTTGTTCATGAATCTCCTAACCTTCATGAAACCCCCTTCTCATTTCAAAGACACTTCAGCCTTCATGAACCCACTACCTTTTGTGAAGATCCCATCCATAAAAAAGTTACCAAAATTTTCAAAACACCAAACAATCATAAATATACCAATATTTATGAAACCACATTTTATGAAATTCATCAATGTGAATAATTGTTTAACCATAATTTTCAGAAATATTATGTTTCCAAAGAGTTAATAATTCTCAAAGAGTTCCCCTAACAAAAGGAACTTTGTGTAATCATATAATTTCCCCCTTTTCCAAATTCTCTCCATGTGTTCAACTGATGAGTGGATTCTTATTTATAGACCACCTACTTCATGAATATTTTGAGATCACCACCACTTTTTCATGAACCTCAACATTCATTTTCACAAAGATCCTCCAATTCATGAATCTCCAGTGAAATTATTCCATTCTCAAAGCTTTTCATATTCATGTAGATTACCATCATCCCATATGGATTTAACCATTTTCAAAAATCCTGTTTTTCGAACCTTTAAACCTCAACAACACCATATTTCTTAGTGAAGCTCCACTTCTTCAAAAAAACTCCAATCATCACAAAACCTATTCCATTACCATATAATTGAAGTGGCAATCATGGAAATCTATATTTCACAAAGCATACCCTTCCTCTAGATTTTGAGCTCTAAAATCTTGGTAAACACTGGGAAATGATGCCACTTTCAACACTGATGCCTCCTGCACCATAAGATCACATTCAATTCCAACACCATGATTATACCCTAGTGTTTATTGACTAGAAACATAAAACAAACTCCTTTTATAGTTGTTAAAAACATTGGTTCCAACAATATCCCCCTTTGGGTTTGTTTGGAATCTATAGATAAATTAAATAAAGCACCAACCTCGACCAAAAAACTCAATTAACATGAAATAAACTCATCCATCATTCTAATTATACATGATCCTATCTTTGTGTAGATAAAAAGAGTGGTAAAATAGAATTTCATGCCTCGATAGACCACTGAACAACCCTAAAAACCTACAATTCATTGAATTTCACTTATCTACCCCTTTAGAAACAAACCCAAAGAACTTTCATTTTCACTTTTAGTGCTCAAAACAAACTCCCACTAGATAGTATCCCCCCAATAGACCTATATTAAATCTACAAATAGATTAAAATAGTAAATGAAAATGGGAGAGGGGACCAACTATAACCTCCTCAAGCATTGGGAGGTCGCTGAACACCAAGTTTCAACTGATGTGTTTGAACATATTTCCTACCAATGGCTTAATAATAATTTCATCCACTTGATATTTTTTTCAATATGTTCTATTTTAATAACACCCTGTTCAAATTTTTCTTTTATGAAGTGATATTTGATCTCAATATGTTTGGAATAAGAGTATTGAACCGGATTTTTTATAATATTGATCACTCTATTATTGTCATAATGTATCACCATTAGATGTTTTACATCATCATCAATATCAATCAGTTGTTTCTTTATCCATAATATCCAAGTGCATTCCTTTTTCATAGATATATAATCTGATTCATCTGTACTGAGAGAAGTGATTTCTTTTTTCTTTCTTAACAAGGCCACACATTTGTTTCTAATAAAGAATACACCACACTAGTGGACTTTAAATCTACCATATCTCCATCCCAGACAACATTAAAAAATTACAATAATTCATTATCACTTCTACCTATAAAGTATAATCCAAATATGAGAATACCTTGAATATATCTCAAAATTATTTAAACTGCCTCAAAATTCTCCTCCTTCAGATTTATTTGGAAGAAATCTACTAAACATGTTGAAAATATGATATATAGTCAATTTTTAATAAAATACAATAAACTTAAACTTCCAATGATCCTCATGTATCCATAGATTTCCCATCCTGATGCTTTTCCAAGTTTTATCCCAACCACAATCAAAGTCGATGTTGGTTTGGAGTCAAGAATGTTGAATTTATTTTGAGGTTCTCTTGCATACTTTTCCTGATAAATGAATGTTTATTCATTCTATTAAATCACATATAGCCCCAAAAGTATGTTATTTCACCAATAAGGGAAATTTTAAATCCTAATTTCATGTGATTAGAAAAATATTCCACTGATCCATGACTGATTCCACCAAATAAGATATCATCCACATACAAAAGCACCACAAATTTATCTTCCTACGAATTATTCACATAGAGATTATAGTCAACATATACTATTTTAAATTAATGTTTCTTTAGATAAGAATCCAATCTAGAATATCATGCTCATGGTGCCTTCTTTAGACCATAAATAGATATATTTAATCTAAAAACCTTTGTTTCATCATTACCAATAATAAATCCTACTATTTTTTCAGTATATACTTCTACTTTAAGAACACCATTTAAGAATTTTGGTTTGAAATCCTTCTAATAAAATTTGTACCATGTTTAAATTTCTATGGCAAGGAAGAGCCTAATCAACTCTAGTCGAGCTACTGGAGAAAATTTTTCTTCAAAATCAATGCCTTAAATATGTGCATAGAATTTACACTCCATGCATGCCTTGTTTCTAATCACATTTCCATGCTCATAAGATTTTTATTTTAAAATACTCTTTTTTACAATCATATTATGATTTTATGGTCTCTTAATAAGATTCTAAGTCTTTTTTTGTCAATATAATATAGTTCTTCATTCATGTCCTTAACCCATGATTAATACTTCACCACTTCTTCAAACGAGATTGGTTCCACAATTTATAGGAGGAAAAATGTGCTTAATTCATCATTATCCTCATCTTTGTTGGAGTAGTCCAATCCTAAATTATATTAGATTGATTAAATTCTACAATTCTATTTATCTGGAGAGGTTATGGTAGATCATCTTTAACAATGATTTCTTCTTTTGATTACACTTCTGAATCATTATCATTTTGAGAACCCTAAATGTTGGCAATAATTACACTTTTTTTGTATTTTAATCAGTAACACTTCCAATTTATTCTTCATCTTCAATCATGTCAACATATAAGATTCCCAAGATAGTCAAAGTTTTATCCTCAATGATTTTGAGATCATTTCACTCCACAATATTTCTAAGATGATTATTGTAGCTTTTTAGGCTTTAATCTTCATTGAGTATCCAAGGAATATTCCCTCATCTGCAGTATCACCATAATTTCATTGATTTCATTCTTTGTTTTGGATGAAACATTTACTTCAAAAAACATGGAGATACTTTAGTGAGAGATTACTTCTATTACATATCTCATATGGTGTCCCATACTCTCCTATAAATGGCCTTGTTAGATTTTTAGTGTACACTAAAACTTGTAAAACCTCTTTCCAGCAATGATGATAAGTACAACTCTCAATCACCATAGTTCTGGCCATATTATTCACCTATCAATTTCTGCATTCAAAGACCCCATTTTATTGAGGTGTTATCACTAAAGACACTTCATTATTGATCCTATATTTTTCTATGTAACTATAAAATTCAATGTATGTGTACTATTATCCATTGTTAGATCATAAAATCTTTATTTTGTGGCCATTTTCATTCTCAACACTTTGAAGATATTTATTCATCCAGTCAAGAACTTTACATTTGCACATTATAAACATAACACATGTCATTTTGTTATAATAATCAATAAAACTAATGTAATACCTCTATCCATATGTTCCAACCACATTTATTGGACCACACACATATGTGTGAATGAGATCAAGCAGATTCGATGCCCTTTTTTCTTTAGACGATATAAATCCCATACCATCTTTCCTCACATTAAAGAATTAGATGTCTTTTCTTGATCAGAATTAAGATTGGGAATATCAAAAACAGCCTTTATATTTGATATGGTTTCCATGATCCATTAATTAATGTGACACAACTTCCAGTGACATAAGTTGGTTTCCTCTTAAATTATTAGGAAACAAGTGTTTTCTTTACTGTCAACCTAGTATAAATTACAATTTTTCCTATAACCTTTCATGATAAAATTACTTATATTCCCTTTGATAGTGCACCCCTTATGATTAAATATCACTAACAGTCTTAATTAAAAGATTTTAATCACCCTTAAGATATTTTGGCATAAACTATCAATGTAGATAACTTATATTTTCATTAGATCATCATTCTCTACTTCTGTATTTCCACTTCCTTTGATCTTTAACACACCATCATTTTCGAATCTTATAATTCCATCAACCTTTTTCTAATTTTTTTAAAAAATATATGTATACTATATAACATGGGATTATAATCCACTATCAAGAATCCAGGTTTTACTATTCTTTGTTTCTTTGAGATCGATTTTTTCTAGGTTAGATTTCTCGATATTTTTCTTTTCGTTCCATGAGAAACTTGATTGAGTGGAGGCATAAGATGACCTATCCAGTCTATTTTCAACATGTATGGGTTTATCATTCTCACATTCTTCTTCCATAGAATAATATATATTTTAAAGTGAAAGTCTACTTGGTTGACCAGTATTGACTTGTCTTGGTGTTTTGTACTGATTTTCCTACCTTTCCTCTACCTATAATGAATAGATTTATAACCATAGTCAGAATAGTGAAAAAAATATCCGTAGTAAATATTTCTTCTATATGAGGAAGGATATGGTCTCATTATCTTTTTTCTACTTCAAGGTGATTCCCCATTCAAATATCTCCTTGAATCTTCATAATAAGACATGGTATGGCCTAGAAATCCACAGAATTGAAATTTCATAGGAGGAAATATCTTCTCACTTCCATTCCTCCACATTTCCTCTTATTTTGTAAAAGTATTTTACTAGTGATCCTATCTGGATACTTGAGGATTATTTTTATCTCTCTTCTATATTTGGTTCAAAGCTATCTTTATTAGTACATCATGAACCTTTGTGATATATCCAACTTTCTTCTTCTCTTTACTTTTGTTCATCCCGTTTCCAACCTTTGATGTTTCTATGTCATAGTTAATTCCACTTTTACTTATAAATGTTGGTATTTGATCATTCAAGGCCTTATCTACTCCTTAAAAACAACATTTTTCTCTTTCTAGAAGCTCTTTATATGAAAATATTCCAAACTATACTTTCTTATTTGTTTACCTTGATTTTGATTCAATTTGCAGTCTACTCATTAATGTAATAACTTCTTATTCAAGGATCTCAACTATCATTTCCTTTTCCTCCAGTATCAATGTAATTTCATTGATGAATTTTTACATCTCGTCAAATCCTAAGTTTAAACACCACAACATCTTCTGATCTTTCAAAAGTTTTCACATGTTATTTTTCCTCTCCTTGCAGTCGATCAATATCTTCTTCAAGATGATACACATACTCTAATGACTCTTTCAACAAAGCTCTCATATTTTTATTTTTCTTTCTTTGAATTTCAATTTCATAAAGAGAACCCTGAGGTTCCACATTGATATCTATAACACAATTTGACTAATTTTATTTATATTTTTTAGGTTCTACCTTTTCAACTGGAGCCGTCATGGATTCTTCAACATCATTTTTAAACTCTGGTTCATCATCCCCCAAAGAGCCATTATTATCCTTTTCCTCTTTGCAGAAGAATATCTTTCTCTGAAATTTATTTACTGATTTTATGTATCCATTTTGTAGAAACCTACTCTAAGACCTCTATATGTATTCTGATTCACTTTTTTCATCATTGAATCTTCTTGAGCACAAAGAGACAATGTGGCCAACTTTACCACACCAAAAACAAGCCAACAAAAGCTTCCATTGAAATCGCCCATTTCCTATCTTGAATTTCTTGTAAAAAAGATAATGAATTTTTTCTTCCTCATAATTTCCATCATCATTAACTTTGTAAATACCAAGTTTTTCCTTAGATTTTAATTTCATTTCCTTGCTTAATTGATTTGTTGCATCTTTGGGTTTTTGACTCCCATTTCACAAGCCACCAAAATGCTTAGTCGGTCATCAAGAGAAAGATTAGACATATCTCTTTACTTAAGGGATGATACTTTTAGACTATATAGATGTGAAATCCATCTTAATATTTTATTTATAATGTTAATATCCTTAATTTATATTCCAATTCCATAAATAGATCTAACAACTTTAGTTATGAAATTAAACAAGCTATCTACATTTTCATCTAGATGGATTTTCATATTGTCAAACTAATTGTGAAAGACATGATATTTAGACTTGTTTAATTTTTTATTGCCTTTAAATATATTTTTTAGTTTCTCACACATGGAATTGGATGTATTGAAACTCGTCACCTTAAAAAATATTTGATCAGATAGTGCTTCTATAAGAGAATTTTGAGGTTTGGCATCTTCATCACGTTTTTTCCAGCCTGTTTTTGTCATAGAAAGACCTACAACATCAGTGACCTAAATCTTCTGAGTTGTGGTATAAAGAACTTCAATCCTAAGGTATTAGAGATTATAGATCATCATATTCTTCCAAATCTGGAAGTTTCTTCCATCAAAGAGGGTAAATCCCCAAACATTCACTAAATTTTCCTTTAAAACTAAAAAGGAAAAATGTGACACCTATAACATGAAACTAGGATCTTATACTGGTTATAGGTCCTTAGAACACACTAAGATGGGAGGGGTGAATTAGGGTGTCATTTTTTTTCTTCAAACGAGATAGATCTTGTCCCCACATTGGTAGGAACCTATTAAACCTATCTAATAGAATCATGCAACTATAAAACACCTAAATGAAGAAATAGAAACACAACACAAAATTTTTACTTCGTTCACCACTAAGGTCCAATCAAAGGATCATACACTAATAGTTCTTCAGTTGTACCTAAATCCAGTAAGCTTTACTATTTATTATGGATTACAATTGTTCGAACATGGTCTATAACACCCCATTATTTTGTTTTATAATTTTAAATATACTATGTTATGAAAAATAATAATTTAAATTAAGTTTTTTAATTAATAATAATACATATAAATAATTATAACTCAAAATTATAGTTTTTAAATTAATTTTAAATCAATATTCTAAAAATAATATTTTATAGTAGCATTTAAAATATTATTTTAATATAAATATATTTATTCGATTTTTTTTATAAAATTAATGATAATTTGACTAACACAATTTATTTTATCAAAGGTTATTTTTTTAATACATTCTTTTATTTTAAGAAAAACTATTTAAAAGTATTTTTTTTTAAAAATTATAATTTGAATTAAAGTTGTTTTAAATTTTAAACAAATTATATATTTTTCAAAGATATAAATATTACAAGTATGAGATATTAATATGTTTTATCAAAATTTAAGTAAATTAAAATTTTAATTTAAAGTATTATAAGTTGTTAAATATTTTTAAGTGACATTATTTTAATTTTATGGTGTTTTGAAATTAATTAATCATGAATTATCATAATATGGTAATATTTTTTATAAAAATATATATATAACATGAAAATATAAATTATATGTTTTATAATTATATAACGTGATTTAAAGTATATGCTTATAAATACATATAATTATCATTTTATATATATATGTTTTATTTAATACATATATATATATATAATTATATGTTTCTAAATATATAATAATCATTATTTTAATATATATATATATATATATATATTATTTTATTAAAATTAAAAACATGATTTGATAAGTCTTTAATAAAAATGCTACATATTTAAAATATAATAAATAAAATGAAATTATTGATCAAATATTAAATTATATATTATTGAATTAAAAAAGTAAATATGGGAGGTGATAAAGAGAGAGAGAGATGTGTCTTATTATGGAAGAAAGTAAAAGGTTAGTTAAAAAAATAAAGAGAATAAAAGTATTTAAAAAAATGATAATTATATATAAAATAATGTAAGTGTCGTAACAACTAATAAAAGAAGAAACATGATTGAGGGAGAAAACATGACCAGTGGGAAATTTAGAAAAAATGATAAATATAATATATTATTTTAATTATAATTATTGGATAAATGTGAAAAAAAATAAGAAATCAATTTTGACTCGTGGTTTTGGGTCTTTGTTTAGTTTTGTTTTTTTAAAAAAATTAAAAAAACTAAAAATAACTCAGCTTCTTTGAGAAGCTTACGACACCTGAATTTTTTATAAGTATATGAGACTTAGGGAGAACCCTCCTCCATATATAGAAGAGCCTAACCAAAACCTCTCCTTGGTTCAAGTTCATAAGCAGGCAAAATTTTTTCCTCTACACTTCAGTTTCCTCTAACAAGTAAGGGATTTATTATTATCAAATTTATTTTGTAAGGGAACTTTTACATTCAAATTTATATGTTTTATATATGTTTATATACCCATTATTTTTGAGTTATGATTTATATAAATATATTTGCAATTTCAACATGTGTTTTTCAAATACACACACACACACAGATATATATATATATATATATATATATATATATATATGTTTTTTCTTCCAAACTAAGGATTATATATTTAATTCTTATATTTATATGTAAGAGAGTTTATATTTTGTGTAAATTAAAATTTCAAATTCCTTTGATTTCAATTTTGTGTGTAAGGGATAAAATTATTTTCAATTTATGAGGATTTATATATATATATGTATATATATACCGACTTATACATATGTTTGTATAAATATTTTCTCTATTTATTTTATGTATTTTTCAGAACTAAAAACATGTAAGGGTTCATTTTATTCCATCAAATTATTATCATTTTTCAAAGGGTTATATACATATGTGTATATATATGTATATATATACACATATATAACTATAAATTTTCAGTATATATGAAAATGGTTTTTGTTTTAAAATTTTATTTCCAAAACCTAAGGTTTGTAAGGGTTTATTTGTTTTATCAACTTATTTTTATTTTTCAAGGATATATATATATATAAATGTGTGTATATATATATATGTATATATATATATACTTATATGATTATCTAATTTTAGAAAATATAAGATAAGGGTTTGGATTTAAATTTTAATTATAAGCCTATGGTTTGCATGGATTTAGTTTCATTATTAGTCAAATTATGTTGATTATAAAGATATATATATATATATGTATGTATCTATATTATTATATTTCCAATTTTATAAAACAAATTTTTGGATTTAATTTTTATCTCTAAACTAATATGTTGTAAGATAAATTGTTTACCAAAGGGTTTTCTTGTATTTTTAAAAACAACATTTTTTGTATAAGGTATAATGATATATATATATGTATATATATATATGTATATCAATTTATTTATTAAAAAAGGTTATTCTTTTATTTCCAAAAATATATATAAAGTTAGAATTGTATTCTTAGTCTATTACTTTATTGTTTATGTTTATGTGTAACCTAGTTTTTAAATAATAATAGTTGTCATTTTATGTAAAAGTTCTAAAAAAGATATCATTTAATGTGTGAATTTGTATTTATACCCCTTGTAATTACATGAATAATTAGGTATGGTCATCATCTAAATTATAAATGACATCTCATGAATTCTATATCTAGTATTCATTTTAATTCTTTATCTATAGTATTTATGATTTATAAATTATAAAGGTTATTTCAAGAATGAGATTATACTAAAAATGAAATTAGAAATTCTTGAGAAAATGTTGATGACATGTTATGAGAAAGATTATTTTATTTTAAATAAAATAATATTATATATGTATTTTGAAATATTTTGGGTTTGGAATGAGAAGGGCAGGTCCATGGAAAATGTTTTCAAAGATCAGCACAAGTAAGTTATGTGACATTATGGGGAATGAACCCATAAGTCTTAAGGGAACTTTGTTCCAAATGAATTAGGACTAGAAGACTTATGTTATGGTTTTATTATAGTCTACCAAGTATCATGAATGACCCACCTAAAAATTGTTATTTTCAATAGGAGATATCCCAACATTCTTTTAATTATAATTATTTCGAGAAATTAATGGTTTTCTAAATATATTTATTTATAATTAAAATGTTATGAAAATATATTTTAAGTATGTATATTTATTTTTAATAAATGTTGTAAAATAATTTTTTAAATGTTTTAAATCCCCTTACTGGGCATTTTAAATTCTCACCATACATTTTAAATTCATTTTTATAGGTTTAGTAGATTTATCAGTTATGTGTTTTCTATTTAGAGGCAATAAAATGAAGATTATTTTATTTAATTAGTTTTATTTTTGTATAGTTTTAATGAAATGTAATATTTGTATCTAATTCTATAGAACTAAGATTGATAAAATTTCTGAGTATATAATTTTTACTTTTGTGTATTTTTAGTTATCTTTTTATAAAACAAATATACAGAACATTTATGAGGTTTGAGTCCAGAAGAGAAGGCTTGGGTTGTTATTGAAATGTATTGGACCCTCCTAGTCCATTACTTTTCAAAATCCTGATGTTTGAGGTATCCTGGGGACCATCAGTGACTCATTTAAGAGTTTTCCAAATTTTAGGTTGAATGAATGGTGGCACCGATTGGCCATCGGTGGCATTGATCGACCATCGGTAGCAGCGATGGGCATCAATGGCACCGATTGGCCATCAGTTGTACTGATGGTCATCAGTGGCACTAATCGGCCATCGGTCACACCGATGGGAATCAGTGGCACCAATAAACATTAGTGGAACCGATCAATATAGGTGGCACAGATCGGCCATCCGTGGAACCAATCAGCCATCCGTGGCACCGATTGGCAACGACGGTGGCACCGATCGACCATCC
This sequence comes from Viscum album, assembly GCA_963277665.1. Lineage (NCBI taxonomy): Eukaryota > Viridiplantae > Streptophyta > Magnoliopsida > Santalales > Viscaceae > Viscum > Viscum album. Next base: position 1,426,933,411 of record OY728151.1, read on the forward strand.
ATGGCACCGATCAACCATCCATTGCACCGATCAACATCAGTGGCACTGATCGACCATCGAAGCCACCGATCGACCATCAACGCCACACGATCGGCCATCGGTGGCAATGATCGGCATCGGTGGCACCATTCGTATTTGTGGCACCGATCAGCCATTAAGGGCACCAATCAGCCATCGAGGGAACCAATTGACCATCAGTGGCACCGATCGACATCAGTGCCACCCCAACCAGTGCCAGGGTGTTAGTGACTCACCCATTGGTGAGTTATTTCCAACCTCTCCTGGAATTTTTAGTTTCACTCCTGTATCATATATTTTAAAGTAATTATTTTAGTACCCATTTAAATGTGATTTAAGGCCCATAAAAGATATTTTAATTTCTCTAAGAGTTGGGAGACCCTTGAATTAACAAAATGTGTCACATTTTTATCAGTGTCATACCCTTTTCTACATTTTCTAGTCTCCCGTGTTTTTCCAGCTAGACCTCTGTTACGTGTTTTGATATGTTTAAAGTTAATCTATCAACTCACATCCATTTTATGGTCTATATCCACCATTTTTTAGGGAAATTATTAAATATTAGTTAATTCCAAGGTGTGAAACCGCCAAGCTCCATGGTTGAGCCACAATATGACTTTTAAGTAATTCTAAATGTTCTCCCTGATTTTATGATTTGGACTCTTCTTAAGGCAAGACCCTCTCTTCATTCTTCCTTTTCAGTTTCTCTTAGTGCACATGGATATTTCCTTCCGAGACTAGTTGTGTGGCCATACTGAATCCCTTCCTGCTCAGCCTTGGAGTTCTTCCTACAAGTCGCATCATCCCTTATTCTTGAAGAAATAAGTAACTTTGATCTTTGATCATCTATGTAGGAATTTTCTTTTGCTTCTATTCAATTGTGCATCATGCGTGGTGGGTGTATTAATTGTTCTTTGTAAAAAATGGCCAGAAACTATTCTTTAAACAAGAATTAAACAAAAATTTAATATGTTCAAAAGATAACTTGAATAAATAAAATAATAGGTAGGGTGTGGTTGATTTTGGTCACCTGTTTTTATTTTTGTTATATTTGATTATCTTATGGGTGTTGTGGCTATATGGATTCTAAAAATCAGGACCGTTGGTGGTATTTTCTAGTGGACTAGTGGTTTTTCACTGTGACGTTTTGATACACAGAGACAACATGAAATATGATGAATCATATACACCCAATTAAATAAAAGGATTCCCCATGATCAAACTTCTTCTGTGATCACCCCATATATGTTTAGGTGGAATTTTAAGAACCCCTATTGGTTAAATTTGAATATTATTGGTTGATTGATTGTGGAATGGATGAAATTGTAGGAATCTAAATTGCCTTTATGTTGTGTTATGGTCGCGAAGCGACGTCGAGCAGTGGGACTGCAGTGGGGTTACGAATCGGTTATGCAGTGGGACTACATTGGGGGTTTGTTTGGGCAGTAGGGATGTAGGGTAGGGTTATGGAATAAGTAATGGGGGGTATTAACTTTGGTGAATGACAGTGGATATTTTTCAAATGGGGATGTGTAGTGGGACTACAATTCTAGTTTGGTTCCATTGTTTGGTGTTGTTGTACAGTGGGACTTAGTTTGGTTTTGTTGGTTGCTTGGTGTGGCTACAGTTGTTAGTTTCCCGGTATTGTTGGAATAATTTAAGTGAATCCACTTAAATAAATACATAAATGGAAATTGAACAAAAGGGGGATAGGTTATTCTTTGGTATTGGCTATTGTATTATTGTGCATATAGGAGTAGCAGTGAAAGCAGTTCTGGTGTGGGCTTGTTGTTTGTTTTCTGAAACCTGTATGTTGGGGATGAGTGTTTGATTACCTATATATATATATATTGTAGTTCCTTATGATTTCTATACACACCCCACCCTTATTTAGCACTATTTTATGAACACCTCCATTTAATAGGGGAGGGTGTCTTTTCTAACATCTCGGTGGGAGGATGGATGGCTGGTTACTGATTTTCTTCCCCGCACCATCTTTTGGATCTTTCCATTTGGGCGTATCCAGGTAGGCAATAATGACTTGAGGCTTACCATAGTCAAATATCCTTTAGGAAAGGGTTTTTTTAGATGATGGGCTCAAGTTTATGTTGTATAGGTTTGTTTTCCCAAGTATCTTTGGGATGAGGCCCAAGTGTCTTCAGGTGTGGCAGTGGTTGTTCTGTCCTAGGTGTCTTCAGGCATGGCCGTGGTTGTTGTGACCCAGGTGTCTGCGGGCATGGTTATGTGTGGTTGGGACCCAGGTGTGTGTTGGAAGGTTGTGGTAGTGGGACTGTGTGTGGGAAGAGTGGCAGCATTAAGACATCAGATCGTTAGGAATAAGCAGTTAACCAGTGGGAAAGTGGTGTGCGGGGTACCCAAATATCAATGTGATTATACTATTACGTTACATGGATTGCATTATTTGGGTGAGTTTGACTTGGTGAGGTTGGTATGGTTAGTATTCCTTTTTAGGTACTTGAGGTTCTACTGTTTTCTCACAGGGGAATTAGTATGTTCCTTCACTTGTGCATGGGTAGCTTTAGTTTTCCCTACTGAGTATACTTGTATGATCAACCTACATATATAAAAACTATTTTAAGGTTTCTAGGAGGACTTTAAGGACTATGATGGACCTTAATAGCTCAGGCATCGGGATTAGTTGTTGTATTTGATGAGTCTATTTTCCTTTGGTACTTTAGTTTGGAGTTTTTTTGTACCTTGCATCAGCTTTACTTTGAACATGCATGCGGGAAAAAGGTTTTTGGATTTACTTTTACTTTTGGTATTTAGAGTTTTTTGGGATTTACCATATTAACTCCTAATATTGTTCTATAAATAGTTTAATTCATTAAATATTACATGAGATTCTATACCCTTGGTGCTAATCGCCTCTCTGGGGCCTATTGAAGGTGGGACTCTGGGGTCATTATCTCTCCTTCAACTTGAAGAAGGAATGGTCTAGTAGTTTTTTGTTCCTTCCCTCATCTTGGAGAAGGCAGGTTGTGACATAATGGTATCAGAGGTGATAGTAGAGAGATATGATGAAGTTTGGGGTTAGGAATAGTGAGGATTGCATGGATGGTAGTGAAATATTGTTAGGAAATCTTGGTGCATTAAATAGGATAGGGAAGACCGACTATGACACGAGATTTTAGGGCCCCATGTGATCTGACGCAAGGACTCTAAACCTTTTGAATGATTAGGTGAGGCTACATTTATTGTAGGGTAGAGACCCTAGGAAAGGTATATGCATCATAATGAATTGTGTTCTTATGTGTCTTGGGTGTTTTGGGAATTTAAAATAAATGAAAAGTTTAAAAAAAATTTAAAAGGAATCTTCTACACTACTCATGCTTAGGAATTTTTTGTTTCTCTTTTCAGCTATGGAACACTAGCATGATCCACAAGTAGTACGGGAAGTTGAGGCCCAATAGGTTGATCTGGTTTATTAGCGAAGGGATGCTTGAGAGGAGGAGGATGACCAATGGAAGAAAATGATTCATTCCATCCAGCAGTAGACTCTGGGAAAGTATGAGGGCAGCGTCTCAGACAAGGAGATGGAGAAGTGGATTGAGGAGCTGGTGAATGATTTCATCTTGATTCAGTCTCTAATAGAGTATTGGGTTCCTCTGTCTATGAGCCAGGTGCAAGGAGTGGCACGTCAGTGGTGGGTGCTTTACCTCGGGGAGAAGAAGGAGACTGAGGTTTCGTGGACTAACTATGAAAAAGAGTTCCGAGTAGAATTCCTTTCTTCCACGATGAAGGATGAAAAGAGAAAGATATTATCTCCCGCCATCAAGGGAGTATGATGGTGAGGGAACTGGGGATCATGTTCAATGATCTCTTTCATTTTTCTCCAGACCTCTTTATGGATGAGGAGTCGTGGGAAAGACGCTTAGAGGAGGCACTCCTATCTTCTCTTCAGTATGTTGTTACTCTCTTCACTCTATCAACGTACATGGAGGTTCAGAAGAAGGATAAAGTAGTGGAGAGGATGCACATTCATGGAGGTGTGCTGTGAGAAGGGAACCAACCAAGTTTGTCAAAGGGAAAGGACATCAGCATCAGGCCTCCAGCGTCAAGACATTCTAGGTTTTGGCTAGCAGGGAGTAGGACTCAACAATTCTAGTTCTGAACTCTTGGTCCTCACCCTTTCTCCACAGGCCTGGGATAGAGGTGATTTATTTGTGACAAATGTGGGAATCTTTAGAATTAGTTCCATATCCAAGTACAATACATTGAGGGTGGGTAGGTTCATCACCCACCTCGACAGTAGTAGATTCCAGCCAGGCCCTTCCAGTAGCAGGGGCAGTGAGCCCCTGCTCCATCAAGGGTGGATGGTGATGAAGGAGGCTGACCTCAGGGCTCTCTTCAGGGACCTTGACCAGGGCATGTTTTGTGAGGAAGTTGACAGCCACGGGGTAGAGGAACAGGGTGTAGGTAGCTACACACTGTAGAGGCAGTAGTTCCACTAGGACCCAAAGTTTTTTGAGGTACGATCAGCCTGTTTTGTACTCTTGCCTATGCTTTGTTTGATTCAGGAGCTTGAACTTACTTTGTTACACCTAGTCTAGCCTATACCCTAGGTCTAGACTTAGAGAGACTTTCCATTCCCCTGATGTTGAGTACGCCATTTAGAGGTCATACCATCTTGTTTGATGTTTGTCGAGGATGAATACTAATGTTGGGGATACATTAGTCTAATGATGATCTTCTTCTACTATAAATTTAGTCGTATGATATCATCCTAGGAATCGACTAGCTATTTCCCATGTACAGTCTTATCAAATGCTTTTGAAGAATGGTCTTGTTCTCAGATATGAGCAGCCAATGTGTGGCTTTAGTTGGCGAGCGAGGTTTCTAAGAGGGCAGTCGGCATGTGGAGCCCCTTCTTTCCTTGTTATCCAATCTGTTAGTGGAATCAGAAGAACCAGAGATGGTGAATGTTATGTGAATTTTCAGTGAGTTCCTGGATGTATCCCACGAATAGGTTGTGACTCTACCCCCTCAACGTGATGTTGAGTTTGAGATAGGCTTACAACTCGGTGCCTGTCTGATTTTAATGGATTCCTATCGGATGGAACCTTCTGAGTTGTAGGAGTTGTGGATTCAGGTTGATGACCTGATGAAGAAGGTTTTTATCCAACCAAGAACATCACCATGGGGTGCTCCAGTATTTTTTGAAAGGAAGACAGATGGTGGTCTCAGGCTGTACATAGACTTTTGAAGACTAAATCAGGTGACGCTCAAGAACTGTTACCCCCTACCGAGGATCGACAACCTTTTTAACCATCTGAATGGAGCAGGTTGGTTCTCTAAGATCGACCTTCAGTTTGGGTATCACCAGTTGACGGTGAATGAGGGTGACATCCCGAAGGCTGCCTTCAGGTGCAGATATGGGGACTTTGATTTCGTGGTCATGACATTCGGCGTTACGAACACACGACTGTGTTCATGGGACTCATGAACTCTATTTTTTACGAGTATTTGGACTAGTTTGTGGTCATGTTCATCGATGAAATCTTGATCTACTCAAGATCATAGGAGGATCACACTGAGAATCTAAGGACAATTTGGGAGGTCCTCTGACACCACCCGCTCTATGGGAAGTTGTCCAAGTGAATGTTTTGGACATGAGAGGTGCACTTCCTTGGAAACGTGGTGTCCCAGAAGGGAATAGTGGTGGACCCATCGAAGGTCGAAGTGGTTTTTTCTTGGGTATCACCCAATAATGTGGCAGAGGTTCATAGTTTCTTGGGCTTGGAAGGTTACTACCAAAGGTTCATACTCGAATTCTCTCGAGTTGTAGTGTCATTGACAACATTGACCAGAAAGGACCAGGCTTTCGTATGGAGTGAGAAGTGACAGGAAGCTTTCAGTTATCTAAAAGGGAAGCTGTTCAGTGACCTAGTGCTGAGGTTTCCAGAGGAAGGGGTAACATATGAAGTGTTATATGATTCTTCCAATCTAGGCTTGGGGTGTGTGCTGATTCATTAGTGGGGAGTGATCTCTTATGGGTCTAGGAAGTTATGCCCCCAACAATGTAACTATGCCACCCAAGAACTGGAACTTGTAGCAGTTGTGTTTGCGCTGAATCTATGGTAGCATTACCTCATCAAGGAACACTTCGTGGTCTTCACATATCACAGAAGCATGAGGTACATCATCTCTCAATGAGAAATTAGCTTGCGACAATGAAGGTGGATGTAATTTCTTCAGTACTATGACTTCGAGATCTCCTACATCTCAGGAAAGGGGAATGTAGTGGCCGATGCTTTGAGAAGGAAGTCACAGAATAATGTGGTTTGGGAGTCAGCATATGCTTAGAAATCCATAGAGGAGTTGGATTCTTTACATATGGTCATGAGAGTAGAAGACGATAGAGGCTGTCTGTTTCAAATGATAGTGAAATATTCCTTGGTGTGGCATGTGGAGGAGTCTTAGTGGGGATACTCAGAGGTTGAGGTGATGTGTGATCACATTAGCTAGGGTGATGCTCCATAGGGATGGTCGGAGGATAGTAAGAATCAGATTCTATTACGAGGGAAGCTGTTTGTTCCGTTTGGGAGTCAGTAGATGCTTGGAAATCCAAAGAGGAGTTGGATGCTTTACATTTGGGTATGAGAGTGGAGGGTGGTAGAGGGTGCCTATTTCAAATGATAGTGCAATATTCCTTGGTTTAGAATGTGGAGGAGTATCGGTGGGGAGACTCAGAGGTTTAGGTGATGCGTGATCACGTTATCCAAGGTGATGCTCTAAAGGGATGGTCAGAGGATAGTCAAAATCAGATGTTGTTCCAAGGGAAGCTGTTTGTTTCGATAGTGTTGCATGAGGATGTTCTCAGTGAGTTCCATAACTCACCAATATTAGTATATCCAAGAGTATCTAAGATGTACCGGAGCTTGATAAGTCAGTTTTGGTGGCCCATAGTGAAGCGAGCAGTGGAAGAGTTTGTGAAAAAGTGCCTCATGTGTTAGCAGGTGAAGGATGAAAACTCTATTCCCAACAGTCTATTACAGCCCTTAGATGTTCTCGAGTGAAAGTGGGATGAAGTATCAATGGATTTTGTCAAATTACTACCTAGGGATGAGGGAGGTAGTGATGCCATATGGGTAGTGGTGGACCGGTTGACAAAATTGGCTCACTTCTTAGTAGTTAAGGAGTCGGGCGTAGTGGATACCTTAGAACAGAGGTATGTGGGTGAAGTTGCGCGGCTGCATGGAGTTCCCAGACCAATCGTTTGAGATCAAGATACATGATTTAATTCAAGAGTCTGGAAAGGATTACAACATGAATTTGACACCCAACTATTCCTTAGCACTCCTTTCCACCCTCATATGGATAGAAAGATAGAGAGGACCATCTAGATGTTGGAGAACACGCAACGAGCATGCGTTTTGGACTTTGGAGGATCTTGGGTATGTCACTTTCCCCTGGTGGAGTTTACCTACAATAAATTCTATCAATCTACCATTGGAAAGGAACTATTTGAAGCCCTGTACGGGAGACCATGTCATTCGACCATGTGCTGGATAGAGGTTGGGGAGGTAGGTGTTCTTGGGCTAGATGTAGTGCAGAGCACAACAGATAAGGTTCATCTTGTGCATGAAAGGATGAAGTTAGATCAGGACTGGTATAAGTATTATGCCAATCATAGGAGGAGACACTTGGAGTTCAAGGTTGGGGACCACGTGTTCTTAAAGGTTTCCCCTCAGCGTTGAAAGAGGAGGTTTGGCGGGAGGAGTAAGCTTTCTTCCAGGTTCATCGGACCATTCAAGGTGTTGGGACGAGTTGGTGAGGTGGTATATTAGCTGGTGTTACCAGCATAGTTGGAGAGGATCCACAACATCATTCATGTCTCTCAGCTCTGTCAGTATCTACACAATTCCCCCCACATCCTAGACTGGGGAGAGTTGGATATCAAGGACGATGCGATGTTTGTGGAGCGACCAATGAGAATCAAGGATTATAAGTAGAAGTTGCTTCATGGATAGACCATTCCCTTGGTTTGTGTGTTATGGAGGAATGGTGGCCTCAATGAGAGTACCTAGGAATGGGATGCACATATTCATTCCTAGTACCCAGAGTTATTCCGAGCTTTGATCTTATGTTTTCTTTATACCTTGCTTATGATGTAATGTTAAACCTCACTTTCTATATGATAAGTTGTTTCCCTAATCTCTGGTTTTGTGTGAAAAGTTCTAAATATGGGGAGGTGAGAACCTAATCCCTAATAAAGATGCATTAATGTGGATGCGATTAACCCATGCAGACGAGTTAGTGCGGCCCAAAGCGGATATTATCTTGACAAGAAGGAAGGATCTCCCTAATCCATGTGTCTAGATGGTGTGATGTTTTTTGTTTGAGTGGTTACTTGAGGGAGAGGATTGGTAGTGTATCTACAGTTGTTCATGAGATAGATGTGAGAGAGATGTTCCTATATGTCAAGGTTTTATTCCATCTTTCAATCTACTATAGGGTGGGTTGTCCCTAAGAGGTATATTACGAGGTGGTTGTTCAGATCCCTCTATTTTCTTTGGGTTTACTCTTGAATTCTTGAGGGAGAGAATAGTTTGAGAGGTATCTGATGTAATGGCCTAAACCCTCCTGGTCCATTACTTTTCAAAATCCTGATTTTGAGGTATCCTGGGGTCCATTAGTGACTCATTATTGAGTTTACCAAATTTCAGGTTGAACGAACGGTGGCACTGATCGGCACCGGTGGCACCGATAAACCCTCGATGGCACTGATCGACATCAGTTCCAGGGTGTCAGTGACTCACCCATCAATGATTCATTTAAAACCTCTGCTGGACTTTTTAGTTTCACTCCTACAGAGTCTCTTTTAATGTAAAATGGTTTCAATACCCCTTTCAAAGTGATTTAAGGTCCGCAAAAGATATTTTAAATCCCCTTAGAGTCGGGAGACCCTTGAATTACCAAAATTCATGGCCTTTTTATTGGTGTCACACCCTTTTCAACATTTTCTAATCTTCTGTGTTTTTCAAGTTAGACCGCAGTTATGTGTTCTTCTCTGTTTAAAGTTAATCTATCAACTCACAGTCGTCCTATGGTATATCTATACTGTTTCTAAGGAGAATGATTAGATCTCAGTTAATTCCAATGTTTGAAACCATCGAGTTTTGTTGTCAAGAAACGATCCAAATTTTAAGACCTTTGAAATGGTCTTCCTGATTCTAGTATATGGCCTATTCTTAAGTCAAGACCCTCTCTTCCTTCTTCCTTTTTTTTCTCTTGGTTTTCCTGTAGATTTCCTTTTGAGACGAGTAGTGAGCCCATGTTGGAGCCCTTCACGCTCATCATTATAGTTCTTCTTAAAAGTCGTGTCATACCATGTTCTTAATTAATGAAGGAACTTCAATCTTTGATCATCCATGTAGGGATTTTCTTTTTCTTCTCTTCAATTGTGCATCATGCGGGGTGGGTGTATTAATGGTTCTTTGTAAGGAATGACTAGAAACTTTTCTTGAAATGATAATTAAACAACAATTCAATATGATCAAAAGATAACTTGCGTAAATAATATAATGGGAATGGTGTGGTTGATCTTGGTCACCTATTTTTATTTTTGTTATATTTGATTCTCTTATGGGTGTTGTGGCTATATGGATTTTGAAAACCAGGACCATTGGTGGTCTTTTCTTGTGCATTGGTGATTTTTCACTATCATTTTTTGATACATAGAGATAACATGAAATATGATTAATCACGTACACCCAATTAAATAAAAGGATACCCCAGGATCAAACTTGTTATGTGATCACCCCAGTTATGTTAAGGTGGAATTTTATGAACCCTTATTTGTTAAATTTGAATATTATTGGTTGATTGATTATGGAACGTGTAACAGCCAGAGATTTTATGAAAAATATTCTTTTTTATTTCACTAATGTCTTGTGTTGTACGCTACACCAAAAGGAGCTTGCACAACACACATCCTTGACTTGCCTTGCATTACACGCAATCACGACCTTCCTCGATAGCGTGTGTGGTACGCAACACCAAGTTTCGCTAAACAACGATATGCTATTAAGATAATTATTAAAACTAGCTGTTGTGAATAGTAATAACCACTTTTTGAAATTTTGTAAATTTTATTTTTCAAAATGGACTTCATTTATGGATTCGGAGTATCAAATTTAGCCTAAGGTGAAATTTTGGTACCTTTCGAATAACTTTCATATTCTGATGAATAGTGAAAATTACTAAATTATAATTAAAAACAACTTTTTTAATCGAAATAATTAATAGTGATAAATTATTAATTTGAGTGGTTTTAAATTATATTTAGAATATATTTTTACAATTTAATACAATGTTGGACATTGGATTTAATTTCACATTTAAACCAGTTATAAACAAGTGTCAATCTTTTGATAGTTATTATCTCTTAAAAACACGCTATTTGTTGTGACAGCGGAAATTAATTATAAAATTAATTAATGAAACTTATATGTTGGGAATTTTGTAAAATAGAAATCATTTTTGAATTCGGAATATCAATTATAGCTTAGGGTGAAATTTTGGCATTTTTCTGAAAAACTTCAATTTTTGATGAATAGTGAAACCACTAAGTGGTAGTTAAAAAAACTGAATTTTTCATAAAACTTAATTTTACCGCTTCTGTGAATGGAATTTCAAAATTCCGAGAGACACGGTTGATATCAGTAAGTAAAATGTGGTTCAATGAGATAAAAATAATTTTTTGGTGAATAGTAACTTTTTACTATTTTTACCGCGGTTAATAGTAAATAGGGTAACTAAGGGTAAATATGATATTAATATTACCCTAACACATGTCCTAATTCTATTGGACAAGTGTAATTCGACCAAAAAACAAACTTAGGAATAAAATATGACCATTTAGGCCCACTTGGGTTAGATTAGGACATTTATTATTAATTTATTTAAAGAAGGGTTAAAATGGTTAAAATCAAAGTTTAATAAGTAAATCATTTTTAATATGGGGTTATACATAAGATAAATTCGATTGTAAATATTCATTAGAAAGATAAAAAGATTTACTACATGATGGTATTTTATTTGTAATTTTTAGACTTCAAATAATTTAATTTATTTATGACACAAAGATGATGCAGTAATTATCTTGTTAATGAAATATTGACATAATTGATGTTATAAACACCAAAATAAATGTAATTTGAGACTTTTTATGAATTCCACTAATTTTCTAGGTTACTATGATATATTATTGTTGATTTAATCAACTTTTTTCGAACATATAATTCTGTTATGACTTTCACAAAAATCATATATCAAATAGTGTCAAAATTGACACAAAATAGTTTTTAAATCAAATATTATATTATAAATTGTTATTTTATTCCTAAAAATCTAAGGTTCGGCAAAATGACTTAGATAAGGATATATATATTAATAATAAACAGTTTGGGGTTCTTTTGGCATGTTATAGTAAGTGTATTAACCATATAGTGAAAGAAAACAAAAAGACACGGTAAAAGTTAAATTATTTAACTTTGAGTTAAATCTAATTGATAAGGTTAAAATAATACCCTAAACTTGTCTAAATCTTATTGGTTGATAGTATTTCGACCCATACCCACTTTAGCTTCGAAATAAGACCCTTTGGAACCATTATAAACCGATTTTGACTTTAATATAAAATAATATTTTGAGATATTCCTAAGGTGCCCCTCTCCTCCCTTATAAAAGGACACCTCCTCCCCCTCCTCCTCACACAAATTTGAGCACTCAAGCTCGGCCAACCCCTGCCATTTTCTCCTCTCCACTTCCCTAGCAACATCCTAGAGGTTCTGGTCTTCCTCAAAGACCAATTCTAGTGCCCTAAGAGGAGGTCTCAAAGAGGCACTTCAAAGAAGAGGTAATTACCGTTACCAATTCTTTCATCTTTATTTCTTCTTCCACTTCTTCTTCTTAGGTTGTTTCATTATAAAGTAATAACATAAGTATCACTCATATACTGATATGTTATTATAAGTATGAAACAACCCTATTTCACCATCTATCCATCCTACGGAAAAAGAAATCATCGCGCGTGCGTACGTACGGAATACCGTCTCCACGCCGTGGTGTAATCTATTTTCCACCACCACCTTACATGGATGGGTATAATGGTGTAAAGAATAACTATACATAGTTATTACAACATCATATTGATTCTGATATATTGTATAATCCACTCCAATTCAATTCAATATTTATAGAAATGATATCATCGCTCGTGCGTACGTACGGACTACCGTCTCCACGACACGATGAGATTCATTCTCCATGTTAACCATTTAAGAATGATTATAATGTATATGTAAGAAATAATAATGAAATATATGACATTATAAAGCTACTGGATTTATTTATATATATACATATGTATGTCATCTACTTACTTCCATTTCAAGACAATAAGGAAAGGAAAACAGCGTTCATGCGTACGTACGGACTACCGTCTCCATGAACGGTGTTTTTCATTTTATTTATCTACCTATTATATATATATATATACTGAATATATATGATATATAAATCATATTTTATATTTTGGAAGTGAGTAAATCATGATATAAGTAATAATGATGTCAAGAACAACAAGTCAAAACACCTACGATAAATGAAACGATTTTACCCAAAACGCTTCTTTAACATGGAATTTACAAAAGAACGGGTAATATAATGTCATAAGTGAACCATATATGATATCATAACAATGAATATGATTCTGTAATAAGTCAATAACATGATTTAAATCATTATACAGGAGGTTCGGACACTTACAAAGCAAGTCGGACCTAAGGTAAGGGAAATATCACAATCTCATTTTTATCCGAGATTGTTTATTCGTAAGTAATTACTGGGGTGTATTTTATCATACACATCCATGTTCCCTCAATATGTAATATTATTTCCATCCTTCTACAATAGTTTATATCCAATTTTACCCTTCGGTGAGTTTTTAGTAAAAGATACGAAAGGAATCTTTTGTCGTTTTTCGTACGAGGTACTTTTTGACTTTTTCGACAAAAGTACGAGAAGGATGTTTTTTAACTTATACGGCATGAATGGATTTTTAAAAAATTATTTCCAATAAGCTTCATTTACAAGTTTTCAAGTTTATTTTTAATCAACTTCTTTTATTTTAAAGTCGTATGACATGTTATGTAAGGAAAAATGTTTTTGAAGTAGAAAGGATATTTTCCTCAAGAATGGAGTTCAAGTACTTTATCAAAATTATTTTCCATCTAAGATAATAAAAGGGTTCTGTTTTTATCCCTATTATTACATGGATTTGATTATGTTGTGATGGAAATATTTTTATGAATTCCTTTATCTTATATGAATTGTTTTATGATGTCATGTTGTTTAAGAATCCCATTTTTATTACATGGGTTACGCTATGATGTATGGTTTATGATTATGTGGCACACATAAGAAAGGATTCATTATAAGATGGGTGGGACCTATATCTCCCTCCAATGCATTGGGTAAAGATTTTATATCTCATGAGATAGACAGGGCTGGAACGGTAGGTTATACCGGTTCAGTGAAACAAGACTGAAACGAGGGTTACTCGATTCAGAAAGGGACTTTGTCCACTAAGATAGTCTTGGCAATGAGTCTTGACTAACAAGAAATGATTCTCTATGATTATGTGTGAATGCCACAAAGTTTCATGTTTTAAGTTATGATTATTGTGATTACATTTCACTGCCATGATTTACCCCATGTTATGAAATTATGATCTCTTTTGCAGGTTAAGATTTCCAAAAGCTATGTTCTTATGTATATGATGTGATTGATATTTCTTTTGTTTACCCTTACTGAGCATTTGAGCTCACCCTTTTATGTTTTCTTTTCCCCAGGATATAAAGAAAGGTTTTTAGGTAAAAAAAGGGAAGATCTTTATGGGAGATATTGAAGATCTTTCACCACGATTAGAAGATTACGTTCCGAGTTTCCAAAGACACTAAACTATTACGATCCTTGTGTGTGTGTTTTTGTTATGTACTAAGTATTCCGGAAAAGTAATGTAATGTCAATGTACGTCAGGCTTCGGGTCTCTACAGTTGGTATCAGAGGAAAGGTTTAGTCAACCTTTGGAAACTAGGATGCGAAAACGTTAGTGAGATCCCTAGAGATATTTCTAAGGTATGTCTAGGGATGTCCCTAGGGATAAGTATACGTATAGGTTATAGTAATAGAATTACTCTAACGATCATAGAATTAAACCTAAGATGTTGGATATTGAAGGTACTCCCCTTTTATTATGTTGTTTTCCCTAGCATGATTTTTGCCTCTCACACTATTCTTTTTGGGTTTTAGACGATGGCTGGAACCCGAAGGAACCGTGTTGATCAATGCAATGGACAATGCAATGATTGCCCTCCTGAACAAACAAATGTTATGGGAGATGGAGTGCAAAATCTTATTGCTATACTTACACAAGCTATGAATCATTCTGGACTTCCAAATGAGCAGAGAAGGGAACAATATTGTATTGAGTCCTTCATGAGGCAACGTCCACCTTCTTTCAGTGGGTCTTCTGATCCACTTGTGGCTGAACAATGGATCAGTACTACTGAAAAGATATTTTCAGTTCTTCAATGTTCTGAACATGATAAAGTCATCTTAGCAGTATATCGTTTGGAAGGTGAAGCTGATCAATGGTGGAATCTTATCAAGAATACGAGGCCAAGAGATGAAATTGAGTCCATGGAATGGGACGAGTTCAAGAACTTGTTTTTCAGTAAGTACTTCCCTCGCATTCTTCGAACAAAGATGGAGAAAGAGTTTCTTGAACTGAAGCAAAGGGACGATGAATCTGTTGGTACCTATGAAGAAAATTTTACAAGACTTGCAAGGTATGCTTCTGGAATTATCATCCAACCTGAAAGTAAAGTTGATCGATTTTTCAGTGGCTTAAAACCAAGTCTTCGAAGGGCATTAGCTATAAGAGACTTCAGTAGCTATGAAGAAATTGTGCGTTGTGCTATCAAGGTAGAAATGGAAGTTGGTGTTACATATCCATCTCATGGTTTTGACAAGAAACGAAAGATGGAGTTCAAGGAGAAATCTCAGAATAATGGTGAAAAGAAGATGAATGTTTCCTTATGCACAAAGTGTGGAAAGAAGCATGGTGGAGATTGTCTTAAAGGGACTAGAAAATGTTTTAAGTGTGGAAAAGAAGGTCATCGAGCAGCTGAGTGTCGAAGTAATGGAAAAAGGGTTTCTAATGATGTGAATAAAGCAAACACTGCAGAGAACGCACCGCCAACACTTCAATGCTTCAAGTGCAAGGAAATGGGGCATTTTGCTAATAATTTCCCTAATCCAAGGGTTAGTGATGATCAACATGAGCAACCACTGAAGGCAAAGGACAAAGGGAAATCACATGCGATCACTATTGGCAATGTTGAATATGACAACGATGTGGTGGAATGATTAAGTGTTTATGTAATGGGATTCCAAAATAATGTTGTATCATTGAGTATTGCAATATTTATTGATGTGGTATTCAAAGTGATTGAGATATTTTTTGGAAATAAGATGATATGCGCATAATGAAGACGAGAAAATGAAATGTTTAATAGTATTCATGAGCTCATGATTGATATAAGGACTAAGTGATATCATGGTTTGAGTATATAGAATTTTGAGGATTTTGGTAACTTTTAACTGCACTCATGTTTTCACTAAGGTATTCAAGAGAATACACGATTAAGGACTTTGAATGTTTGGAATGTGACCAACAAGACATATCTTATGATATGTGGGGATCAACGACAGTATTAAATCTCTAGTAATCGTTGTCACTATATTATGAGAGTGGACTGCAGTATTATGTATAAGCCTAAAGATTAGACTGTATTATGTTGGACATAAGTTAGTATTGTTTAAGGATAGAAGATTTTCGATATTATTGATGGGATGTTATAGTAACGTAGTTTTAGAAAAAGGGGCAACCTGCAGGACGGGCGACAGCCCATCGCTTCAGACAAGGCTGTAGGATTCGAACCCACAACCGAAGTGCGACTGGCCTTTATCGCCTACCACTAGCCTACAAGAAGTCCCTGTTTAGTAGAAACTAGTTTTATTATATTAAGCAGTATGATATATGAAGTATAAGTCCATTTTAGGAACCATATGTGATTAATCTCACTATAGAATGACTTATGTATATTTAATAACTTTTTCTAACCTTTTGTTTGAGACAAATGGAATGACCCATCATTCTATCACATAATCTGCTAACACTTCACAAATAACAAATTCAACTTCATTTATTTAAGAGATGAAGTAGAAATTGTTCAAGGAACGAACAAAAGTGAGATTGTACCAAAATAAAGTAAGTATTTATTCTAAGCAAATTTTCAACTTTAGGGAAATGATCTTGAAAACCAAAAATGTTGTCCTAGTGATCTTATACCTGATGAATCAGATGGTACCTTATATCATCACAAATCTATGGATTTGTGATTACTGGATTTTCCATAGCCATGTTCTCTACCACTCTCCATCAGAACATGATTGTTAGATTTCTCTTCCATATCCATATTTTCACCTATGTGGAAACCCAGTGATTAGTTTATTTGGGTAATCGTTACATTTCAAACTTTAGTTTTTAAAGCCAAGTTTTGGTATTCCCTTTTACGATGTGGGTTTCTATTAAAGAAACTTTCGAATAGTAAACCATTTATAACCCCGACGAATTTCGAGGGCGAAATTCATTTTAAGGGGGGTAGAATGTAACAGCCCGAGATTTTATGAAAAATATTCTTTTTTATTTCACTAATGTCTTTTGTTGTACGCTACACCAAAAGGAGCTTACACAACACACATCCTTGACTTGCCTTGCATTACACGCAATCGCGACCTTCCTCGATAGCGTGTGTTGTACGCAACACCAAGTTTCGCTAAACAACGATATGCTATTAAGATAATTATTAAAACTAGCTGTTGTGAATAGTAATATCCACTTTTTGAAATTTTGTAAATTTTATTTTTCAAAATGGACTTCATTTATGGATTCGGAGTATCGAATTTAGCCTAAGGTGAAATTTTGGTACCTTTCGAATAACTTTCATATTCTGATGAATAGTGAAAATTACTAAATTATAATTAAAAACAACTTTTTTAATCGAAATAATTAATAGTGATAAATTATTAATTTGAGTGGTTTTAAATTATATTTGGAATATATTTTTACAATTTAATACAATGTTGGACATTGGATTTAATTTCACATTTAAACCAGTTATAAACAAGTGTCAATCTTTTGATAGTTATTATCTCTTAAAAACACGCTATTTGTTGTGACAGCGGAAATTAATTATAAAATTAATTAATGAAACTTATATGTTGGGAATTTTGTAAAATAGAATTCATTTTTGAATTCAGAATATCAATTATAGCTTAGGGTGAAATTTTGGCATTTTTCTGAAAAACTTCAATTTTTGATGAATAGTGAAACCACTAAGTGGTAGTTAAAAAAACTGAATTTTTCATAAAACTTAATTTTACCGCTTCTGTGAATGGAATTTCAAAAATACGAGAGACACGGTTGATATCAGTAAGTAAAATGTGGTTCAATGAGATAAAAATAATTTTTTGGTGAATAGTAACTTTTTACTATTTTTACCGCGGTTAATAGTAAATAGGGTAACTAAGGGTAAATATGATATTAATATTACCCTAACACATGTCCTAATTCTATTGGACAAGTGTAATTCGACCAAAAAACAAACTTAGGAATAAAATATGACCATTTAGGCCCACTTGGGTTAGATTAGGACATTTATTATTAATTTATTTAAAGAAGGGTTAAAATAGTTAAAATCAAAGTTTAATAAGTAAATCATTTTTAATATGGGGTTATACATAAGATAAATTCGATTGTAAATATTCATTAGAAAGATAAAAAGATTTACTACATGATGGTATTTTATTTGTAATTTTTAGACATCAAATAATTTAATTTATTTATGACACAAAGATAATGCAATAATTATCTTGTTAATGAAATATTGACATAATTGATGTTATAAACACCAAAATAAATGTAATTTGAGACTTTTTATGAATTCCACTAATTTTCTAGGTTACAATGATATATTAGTGTTGATTTAATCAACTTTTTTCGAACATATAATTCTGTTATGACTTTCACAAAAATCATATATCAAATAGTGTCAAAATTGACACAAAATAGTTTTTAAATCAAATATTATATTATAAATTGTTATTTTATTCCTAAAAATCTAAGGTTAGGCCAAATGACTTAGATAATGATATATATATTAATAATAAACAATTTGGGGTTCGTTTGGCGTGTTATAGTAAGTGTATTAACCATATAGTGAAAGAAAACAAAAAGACACGGTAAAAGTTAAATTATTTAACTTAGAGTTAAATCTAATTGATAAGGTTAAAATAATACCCTAAACTTGTCTAAATCTTATTGGTTGACAGTATTTCGACCCATCCCCACTTTAGCTTCTAAATAAGACCCTTTGGAACCATTATAAACCGATTTTGACTTTAATATAAAATAATATTTTGAGATATTCCTAAGGTGCCCCTCTCCTCCCTTATAAAAGGACACCTCCTCCCCCTCCTCCTCACACAAATTTGAGCACTCAAGCTCGGCCAACCCCTGCCATTTTCTCCTCTCCACTTCCCTAGAAACATCCTAGAGGTTCTGGTCTTCCTCAAAGACCAATTCTAGTGCCCTAAGAGGAGGTCTCAAAGAGGCACTTCAAAGAAGAGGTAATTACCGTTACCAATTCTTTCATCTTTATTTCTTCTTCCACTTCTTCTTCTTAGGTTGTTTCATTATAAAGTAATAACATCAGTATCAATCATATACTGATATGTTATTATAAGTATGAAACAACCCTATTTCACCATCTATCCATCCTACGGAAAAAGAAATCACCGCGCGTGCGTACGTACGGAATACCGTCTCCACGCCGTGGTGTAATCTATTTTCCACCACCACCTTACATGGATGGGTATAATGGTGTAAAGAATAACTATACATAGTTATTACAACATCATATTTATTCTGATATATTGTATAATCCACTCCAATTCAATTCAATATTTATAGAAATGATATCATCGCTCGTGCGTACGTACGGACTACCGTCTCCACGACGCGATGAGATTCATTCTCCATGTTAACCATTTAAGAATGATTATAATGTATATGTAAGAAATAATAATGAAATATATGAAATTATAAAGCTACTGGATTTATGTATATATATATACATATGTATGTCATCTACTTACTTCCATTTCAAGACAATAAGGAAAGGAAAACAGCGTTCATGCGTACGTACGGACTACCGTCTCCATGAACGGTGTTTTTCATTTTATTTATCTACCTATTATATATATATATATATACTGAATATATATGATATATAAATCATATTTTATATTCTGGAAGTGAGTAAATCATGATATAAGTAATAATGATGTCAAGAACAACAAGTCAAAATACCTACGATAAATGAAACGATTTTACCCAAAACGCTTCTTTAACATGGAATTTACAAAAGAACGGGTAATATAATGTCATAAGTGAACCATATATGATATCATAACAATGAATATGATTCTTTAATAAGTCAATAACATGATTTAAATCATTATACAGGAGGTTCGGACACTTACAAAGCAAGTCGGACCTAAGGTAAGGGAAATATCACAATCTCATTTTTATCCGAGATTGTTTATTCATAAGTAATTACTGGGGTGTATTTTATCATCCACATCCATGTTCCCTCAATATTTAATATTATTTCCATCCTTCTACAATAGTTTATATCCAATTTTACCCTTCGGTGAGTTTTTAGTAAAAGATACGAAAGGAATCTTTTGTCGTTTTTCGTACGAGGTACTTTTTGACTTTTTCGACAAAAGTACGAGAAGAATGTTTTTTAACTTATACGGCATGAATGGATTTTTAAAACATTATTTCCAAGAAGCTTCCTTTACAAGTTTTCAAGTTTATTTTTAATCAACTTCTTTTATTTTAAAGTCGTATGACATGTTATGAAAGGAAAAATGTTTTTGAAGTAGAAAGGATATTTTCCTCAAGAATGGAGTTCAAGTACTTTATCAAAATTATTTTCCATCTAAGATAATAAAAGGGTTCTGTTTTTATCCCTATTATTACATGGATTTGATTATGTTGTGATGGAAATATTTTTATGAATTCCTTTATCTTATATGAATTGTTTTATGATGTCATGTTGTTTAAGAATCCCATTTTTATTACATGGGTTACGCTATGATGTATGGTTTATGATTATGTGGAACACATAAGAAAGGATTCATTATAAGATGGGTGGGACCTATATCTCCCTCCAATGCATTGGGTAAAGGTTTTATATCTCATGAGATAGACAGGGCTGGAACGGTAGGTTATAACGGTTCAGTGAAACAGGACTGAAACGAGGGTTACTCGATTCAGAAAGGGACTTTGTCCACTAAGATAGTCTTGGAAATGAGTCTTGACTAACAAGAAATGATTCTCTATGATTATGTGTGAATGCCACAAAGTTTCATGTTTTAAGTTATGATTATTGTGATTACATTTCACTGCCATGATTTACCCCATGTTATGAAATTATGATCTCTTTTGCAGGTTAAGATTTCCAAAAGCTATGTTCTTATGTATATGATGTGATTGATATTTCTTTTGTTTACCCTTACTGAGCATTTGAGCTCACCCTTTTATGTTTTCTTTTCCCCAGGATATAAAGAAAGGTTTTTAGGTAAAAAAAAAGGAAGATCTTTATGGGAGATATTGAAGATCTTTCACCACGATTAGAAGATTACGTTCCGAGTTTCCAAAGACACTAAACTATTACGATCCTTGTGTGTTTGTTTTTGTTATGTACTAAGTATTCCGCAAAAGTAATGTAATGTCAATGTACGTCAGGCTTCGGGTCTCTACAGAACGAATGAACTTGTAGGAAGTTAAACTACCTTTATGTTTTGTTATGGTCGTGAAGCGACGTCGAGCAGTGGGACTATGATGGGGATACAAATTATTTATGTAGTGGGACTACATTGGGGGTTTGTTTGGGCAATGAGGCTGTAGGTATGGGTTTTGTAATAAGGAATGGGCGTTATTTACTTTGGTGAATGATTGTGGATAGTAGTTGAATGGGGATGTGCAATGGGACTTCAATTCTAGTTTTGTGTCGTTGTTTGGTGTTGTTGTACAGTGATACTTAGTTTGGTTTAGTAGGTTTCTTGGTGTGGATATGGTTGTTAGTTTCCCAGTAGTGTTGGAATAATATAAATGAATCCCCTTAAATAAATAAATAAATGTAAATTGAAAAAAAGGGGGAAAGGTTATGATTTGGCAATGGCTATTGTATGGTTTTTCATATAGGAGTAGTAGCGATAGCAATGCTGGGGTGGGCTTGTTGTCTGTTGTGTGAAACCTGTTGGTTGGGGTTGAGTGTTTGATTACCTATATATATATTTTAGTTCCTTGAAATTTCTATATGCACCCCACCCTTATTGAGCACTATGTTCCAAACAACTCCATTTCATGGGGTAGGGTGTCTTTTCTAACTTCCTAGAGAGAGGATGGATGGCTGGTTACTGCTTTACTTACTCAGACCATCTTCCGGATCTTGCTGCTCGGGAATATCCGGGCAGGCTGTAATTTCTTGAGGCTTACCATAGTCCAAGATCCTTCAGGAAAAGGTTTGTTTTGAATGAGGTTCTTAGGTGTTTGCATGCCAATTTTGTTTTCCCAAGTATCTTTGGGATGAGGCCTAGGTGTACTCGGGCATGACAGTGGTTTTTCTTGCCCAGGTGACTTCGGGCGTGGTGGTGTTTATTGTGTCCCGGGTGTCTGCTAGCATGGTTATATGTGGTTGGGGCCTACGGGTGGGTGGGAAGGTCGTGGCAGTGAGACTGTGTGTGGGAATAGTGGTAGCATCAAGATGTCCGATTGTTAGGAATGAACAGTTAACCAGTAGGAAAGTGGTGTGAGGAGTACCCAAATATTGATGTGCTTATACTATTACTTTAGTTGGCTAGTGTTATTTGGGTGACTGTGCCTTGGTGAGGTTGGGTTGGTTACTATTCCTTGGTAGGTACTTGAGGTTCTACTATTTTCTCACATGGGAATTAGTATATTCCTTCACTTGTGCACGAGTAGCTTTAGTTTCCCCTAATGAGTCTAATTGTATGCTCACCCTACGTATATAATTTTTTTTTCAAGGTTTCCAGGAGGACTTTGAGGACCATGATGGACCTTACTAGCTTTGGCATCGAGATTAGTTGTTTTTTCTACTGAGTCTCTTTTCCTTTGGTACTTTACTTTGGAGTTTTGTTTTACCTTGCATCAGATTTACTTTGAACATGCATGTGGGAAAAAGGTTTTTTGATTTACTTTTACTTTCGGTATTTGGAGTTGTTTGGGTTTTACCATCTTATCTTCTAATCTTGTTCTATAAAAGGGTAATGCCTTCCATATTACATGAGATCTTATACCCTAGGTGCTAGTTTCCACTCTGAGGGCTATTGAAGGTGGGAATCAGGGGTCATTATCTCTCATTAAACTTAAAGAAGGAAGGGTCTGGAAATTTGTTTTTCCTTCCCTCATCTTGGAGAATCCGGGTCGTGACAGTTATACTTGGTATTAGAGAAATGGTCTAGACAACTTTGGATATTATATGTTTTCATCTAAGCAGTATAATACAAGAGTCTAGCAATCCTAGTGTTTCTTAATTCTGAAGATGGAAATTTAGAATTCTTTTTAGTTCGATGAACAAATTGCGAGAACACAATTATGTTGAGGGTTGAATAATGTAACACCTCAGTAAATTGTTTTATAATTTTAAACACATTATGTTATGAAAAATAATAACTTAAATTAAGTGTTTTAATTAATAATAATACATACAGATAATTATAATTCAAATTTATAGTTTTCAAATTAATTATAAATCAATATTATAAAAATAATATTTTATAGTATTATTTAAAAGATCATTTTAATATAAATATATTTATTCCATTTTTTTTATAAAAATAATGATAATTTGACTAACAAAATTTATTTTATAAAAGGGTTATTTATTTCTGAATATATTCTATTATTTTAAGAAAAATTATTTAAAAGTAATTTAAAAAAAATACAATTTTAATGAACGTATTTTTAATTTTTAACCAAATTATTTATTTTGAGATGATAAAAATAATCTAAGTATGACATATTATTATAATTTATTAGAATTTGAGTAAATTAAAATTAAAATTTTAAGTATTATAAGTTGTTAAATATTTTTAAGTGACATTATTTTAATTTTAAGGTGATTTGAAATTAATAAATTTTGAATGATTATAATATGGTAATATTTTTTATAAAAATATATATAAAAATGAAAATATAAATTATATGTTTTATAATTATATATAATTATATCCAAACGTGATTTAAAGTATATGATTATAAATACATATAATTATCGTTATATATATATATTTTATTTAATTTAAAAAATATAAATAATTATATGTTTCTAAATATATAATTATCATTATTTTATTATATATATATTATTATTATTTTATTAAAATTTAAAATGTGATTTGATAAATCTTAAATAAAAACACCACATATTTAAAATAAAACAAATAAAAAGAAATTATTGATCAAATATTAAATCATATATTATTGACTTAAAAAAAGTGAATATCGGGGTGATAAAGAGAGAGAGACATGGATTATTATGGAATAAAGGAAAAGGTTAGTTAAAAAAATAAAGAGAATAAACCAATTTCAAAAAAATGATAATAATATATAAAATAATATAATTGGCATGACAACTAACAAGAGATTAAACATGAAGAATAGAGAAAAGATCACCCATGGGAAAGTTAGAAAAAAATGATAAATATAATATATTATTATAAGTATAATGATTTTATATATATATAAAAAATAAGAAATAAATTTTGACCCGTGGTTATGGGTCTTTATTTAGTTTTGTTTTTTTTAAATGAAAAAAAATTCAAAATAACTTAGCTTCTTTGAGAAGCTTACGACACCTGAATTTTTTTATAAGTATACGAGACTTAAGGAGAACCCTTCTCCATGGATAGAATACCAGAACCAAAAACTCTCCTTAGTTCAAGTTCATTTGCAGACCGAAGTTTTCCCCCACACTTTGGTTTCCTATAACATGTATGGGATTTATTATTATCTAATTTATTTTATAAGGGAACTTTTACATTCAAATTTCCATGTTTTATATATGTTTATATACCCACAATTTTTGAGTTATGATTTATATAAATATATGCATAATTTCAAGATGTGTTTATCAAACGTATATATATATATATATATAAGTATTATCTTCCAAACTAAGGATTATATATTTAATTCTTATATTTATATATAATAGATTTTATATCTATGTAAATTAAATTTTCAAATTCCTTTGATTTCAATTATTTTTGTAAGGGATAAAATTATTTTCAGTTTATAAGGATTTATATATATGTATATATATATATACTGACTTACACATATGTATGTATAAATATTTTCTCTATCTATTTTATGTAATTTTTAGAACTAAAAACAAGTAAGGGTTCATTTTATTCCATAAAATTATTGTCGTTTTACAAATGGTTACATATATATATATATATGTCTATATATATGTATATATACACATATATAACTATAAATTTTCAGTATATATGAAAAGGTTTTTTGTTTTAAAATTTTATTTCCAAAACCTAAGGTTTGTAAGGGTTTATTTTTTTATCAAGTTATTTTCATTTTTCAAGGATACACACACACACACATATATATATATATCTATGTGTGTGTGTGTGTGTGTTTATATATATATATATATACAATTATATGATTATCTAATTTTAGAAAATATAAGATAAGGGTTTAAATTTAAATTTTAATTCTAAGCATATGGTTTGTATGGATTTAGTTTTATTATTGGTCAAATTGTGTTGATTATAAA
Source organism: Viscum album (assembly GCA_963277665.1). Lineage (NCBI taxonomy): Eukaryota > Viridiplantae > Streptophyta > Magnoliopsida > Santalales > Viscaceae > Viscum > Viscum album. The sequence goes on from OY728151.1 coordinate 1,426,958,478, forward strand.
GGTATATATATATATGTATATATATGTATATATATATATATGTATATATATATATGTATCTACATTTTTATATTTCTTATTTTGTTAAACAAAGGTTTTGTTTTAATTTTTATCTCTAAGCTAATATGTTATAAGATAAATTGTTTACCAAAGGGTTTGCTTATATTTTCAAAAACATCATTTTTTTATACAAGGTATAATGATATATATGTATATAAACTTATTTATTAAAAAGGGTTAACCTTTTATTTCCAAATCTATGTATGATGTTAGAATTTTATTCTTAGTCTATCAATTTATCGTTTATGTTTATGTGTAACTTAGTTTTTAAATGATAATAGTTATCATTTTAGGTGAAAATTATAAACAATCTATCATTTCATGTGTGAATTTGTCTTTTTACCACTTGACATTTCATTCATAATTAGGTATGGTCATTATCTAAATTATAATGAAATGTCATTCATTCTATATTAAGTATGAATTTTAATTCTTTATCCATCATATGTATGATTTATAACTAATAAATGTTATTTCAAGCAAGTGATTCTCCTAGAAAAGATTTTATAAATTCTCGAGAAAATTTTGATGACATATTATGAGAAATATTATTTTCTTTTAAAGAAAATAATATTATATATGTATTTTGAAATGTTTTGGGTTTGGAATGAGAAAGGCAGCTCCATGGAAAATGTTTTCAAAGATCAGAACTAGTAAGGTATGTAACGTTATGGGGAATGAACCCATAGGACTTAAGAGAACTTTGTTCCAAATGAGTTATGACTAGAAGACTTATATTATAGTTTTTATTATGGTCTACTAAGTATCATGAATGACCCACTGGAAAATTATTATTTTCAATAGAAGAAATCCCAATGTTCTTTTAATTATAATTTTTTTGAGAAATTAATGGTTTTCTAAATATATTTATTTAGAATTCAAATGTTATGAAAATATATTTTAATTATATATATTTATTTTTATGAAATGTTTTAAAATAATTTTATAAATGTTTTAAAACCCCTTATTGGGCATTTTAAATGCCCACCCTACATGTTAAATTAATTTTTATAGGTTCAACAGATTTATCAGTGATGTGTTTTCTATGTGGAGGAAGATCACTTGAGATTACTTTATTTAATTAGTTTTATTTTTTTATAGTTTTGATGAAATGTAATATTTGTATCTAATTTTATGGCACCTAGACCGGTAAAATTTCTTGGTATGTAATAAACTAGTACATCTCCCGTGCATTCGTACAGCGTCATAAATGAAATCTGAACTACAAAATGAATTACAAATATGAGAAGTGATCAATGGAAATTAATAAATATTGTATTGAAATTATAAATCTATTCATAGAAATGAAGTATGAAAATCTAATATCTAGATACTTGAAATAGGAAAACAGTGCAACAGAATCATGGTAAGAGAACATTATATTGGAAACAGACATTAGTTGTCATTTTTCATGTCACATTTGAAATAGAACTATGGAATGTTATTTAACCATGATAAGAGAACAAAAATACACTTTAAGTATCAGATAAATGTTTGACAACAATTACAAGAACCATGATTTTCAACAACAGTGGGTGTGCAGATCAGATTACAATTTATGTCATCAGAATGTGTAGTCAATAGACTCCCAGTACTACCATGTATCATTGATGTAGAGTAGCAGTTTTTCATGTTTTTTGATAGTTATATTGATCCCTGCAATATATAATTAGACATTAATGTGAGTAAATGAGACATATTACTATGAAAAAAATTGGGTAATGTAGTGAAGTGAAACCAAAAAATTATTAATATGAAAAGGAAAAATCACTACTAATTGAAATAATAGAAAAACCAGTACTAATTGAAAAAGAAATAGTGGTTAGTCTGGGCAGCTTTTCACCCCCCCAATTTTTCAGCAGCTCCTCCAACCCCCCTACCCAACTCTACCCCTCCCCTCCCCCCCTCTACTTGTCTCTCAACCAATCCTAGCAGCTCCCCCTCCCTCCTCTGCATCCCCCATGCCCAGCCGCTTCCCCCACCACCCCCTGCCCAAACTCTTCCCCCAGCAGCCCCCTCCCCCCTTCCCTCATCCTCCCCTCCCCTCCCCTCCCCTCCCCTTCAACATTCCCAACCCCTCCCCTCCATTCCCCTACCCACTAAGCAGAATCTCCCCCAACCCATTTCCCCCCACTCCCCCTCCTCATCCCTCCCCTGCCCAACCCCTCCTCTCCCCCCGCCACCCTTCCCAGCTTGTCACCCCCCAACTTCCCAGCACCTCCTCCTAACCCCCTACCCAGCTCTACCCCTCCCCTCCCCCTCCTATGGTTGTCTCCCACCCAATCCCAGCACCTCCCCCTCCTACCTACACCTCCCCCCTGCCCAGCCCCTTCCCCCACCACCCCCACCAGGCCCCTCCCCCTAGCCTTATCTTCCCCTCCCCTCTCCCCCTCCCCTCCCCTCTAACCTGCCCAGCCCATTTATATTTATATTTAAAACAAAATGGAAACCATTTATTAGGAATCATAAATCTATAGACTAAATTAAAACAACTATAGAAGTAAGTATTGTTTCACAGAGTACTGAACTATTTATAAGTTGTTACCTTTTAATAACAATAAAACACTACAATACCTTCTTTCAAATATAAAATATGCATAAGATAATATTATCAATAACCTCATAAGATTGGTTTTTGTAGTCAAAAAATGAAGTCTAAGATAGCCAATCTTCATGTGTTGTGTAATGTAATTCATATAAACCATCCAATGAGCTAATAAAAACATAATTCATAACATTACATAAGCATGTACCTTGAATATTTGTATGGAGTTCCTTGCATAACACCCCACCCCAATTTTCTATCGAACCTGCACACAAAAGTTAAAATTAGAGAATCCTAAAATTAATGGATAAGTGAACATATTTCACTATCAATGATCAAAAAACATATATATAACAAAAACCACATGAATATGCATGTTGACCATCCATATATTTAAGTCAGAAAGGTAATAAGTAGAAACTTAATTAAAAAACATTACATAGGCTCGTCCCCCCTGCCCAGCTCCACCCCCCACCAGGACCGTCCCCCCTTCCAACTCCTCCTCCCTCCTGCCCATCACCATCCCCCACCCATGCCCAGCCCCTCCCCTCCACCCCCTTCCCAACCCCTTTCCTCCCCTCCCCCTTTAGTAGCCTCTTCTGCCACCACATCCCAGCACCTCCCCCTTCCAACTCACCCCCCTCCTGCCCAGCACCAACCCAACCAGGCCCCTCCTCCCTGCCCAACCCCTTTCCCACTAGCCCCCACCAGGACCCCCTCCTTGCCCTGCCCCTTATCCCACCAGCACTGAAATACATCAAGTGACAGTTGATATGTAATATAGGAAGAATAAACTCACATGACAAAAAATAAATTAGAAGATACAATCACCTGATATCGTATTACCTTTCATATCTACAGAACATATCAGTCATTATTTTCTGTCTTGTCTTTTAATTTATCCTTCATTCAGATTGCCATATTTTTTGCCTGACTTGTTCTACCGACACTTTCAGGTGGGATATTTTGAGATTGCTCAATAACATCTTCATTAATAAATTCAGTCGGTAGGTTTTTCTGCATATAGAACATAGTTAAAAGTAGCATCAGATGTAGGTGCAATTACAATTTAGGAATAAAATAATGGATTGTAAAGAAAATTCTAAGGGAAAATATATATATACCTGAATACAGGATGATACTGCAGAAGATGTTTCAAATATAGAGTCATCCTTTTCACTGAGTCGAAATGATTTAACATTTTTATGATCCTATGATAGAACAATAAAACATTAATCTAGTTGCATGTTCTTTACATGCGTGGAAGTAAAAATGATGATAATGGATTATATTGTACCTGACTATGTTCATGCACACTACTTAAATTTGTAAATCCACTACTTTGATGATGCTGTATATAAATAATAACACAAATAACTATTTTCAATCAATCCATATTAATGAAAATAGGAATATGTAGTATAATATACCTAAAATTATGTGAAGCTATCATTGAACTTGGTGATGTAGTTTTCATTGTCGGTAATGAATATTACCTTGTATGAGTTTTGTTCTGCCGGACGGTGATGATTTTGAATATTATAATTTGACACTTTAATTTACAGGAGAACCTCTTTTGATTTGAAAACAGTCAATTCAGTAGTAAAACCATACTCATCATCAGCCTTATTTAAGAAGAAATAGTAAATGTTAGTTTAATTGAAGCGAACATATTTTGTCATAATGATAGTTTATTATCTAGTAGTACCTGAATCAAATAATCTCGCGGATCTGAAGCATTTTTGCTCACAAATTTCATTACTTGTTTATCAAATAGGACAACTGATAAGGAGTCTGTGAAATTACTCACAATCAGCTGCACTCTAAATCTGTTTATTTATAAATATGATTACAAAGGGATTTAGGATAAGTAAAATTAATTACCATTGATATATAAAATAACTAATAAACTATTAAATAGAATAAAAAATAAGAACCTGGGAATGGTGAAAGTTACAGATATCTTCCAGTTGTAGCACCAAATTTTGCCATCAACATTATGCACTTTTTTCATGCAAGAATTTCATGAATCATAGAACCAACTGTGAGTTGTTTGATTTTTTTTTATGGTGAAGGAAATCAGGAACTTTGTAGGTTGTCAAACATTGATATTAATGTAGATAATGGCATAGTATAGTACTATACTGGTACAACCAGATTTTTAAAGTGCATAAATTAAATTGTAAATTTGTCGTATACTACACACCTGATCAAAATTCTTGACTTCAGAAATGTTTTTTTTTATTTTCCCAATATAGTAATGGTGTAGAGGAAGAAGATGGGTTTGTTGGTTATGGAATTCGATACTCTGATGCCATTATAAACATACATCTAAATATTGAAAAATGCAAGTCAAATTTCAAACATAATATTTACATCTATCATATAGTAAACATTGGACAACATATACAAAAATCACAATTAAATCAAGTATCCAGAGAACCTTTTTTTGGAATGATTCAACATCTTCAATATCAGGATTGAAAAGGATTTTCATCGCATTAATGGCAGTTGTAAGTATAAGAGATTCTGAAAGTAATTTTAAAACGAATTCAGTTGGAGTAGTGGTTTAAATTTTTTTAAAGCATTGAATAAACAAAAGGGAAATAAGGCATTGGGTTTTTAGAGATCATACTATTCAATTACTTAACTATGACAAGTTTCAATATTAAAACAGTTAAAGAACCGATATTTTCTTCCAAGTAAGATGACATCTGATTAGCATAGTCACCCCATAAACTGCATTTAAGTTGTAACCCTCTGCATAAAAATATGTACCACATAATGTTAAATATAAATAACAGGTCAAAGATACTGAAAGGCCATAATTACTAACCTTTCATCCTGTAAGACAATTTTCATATTTAAATTGGATTTACCCAATGCTTCAAGAGGATGTGAGCAACACAAATATCCAATAATTTCTAAAATAGATGAGAAAGAAGAAATGGTTTTGTACTGTAAGGTATAAAAAGTTGAAAGTAATCCAGAAAATTATATATTGATCAATAGAGATACTTTAGAAACATTCATAAACTGTTAAAGAAATATCAATAAATGTTTACCTATTAAATGTTGCTCTGGAATCCTTCTCTGAATTATGTCTTCAAAGGAAGTAAAATCGAAATAGAAATGTGGTAGCGGTGCATCACATGGCCGGACATGCGTTGTTGATGTGAAAAGTACTCAACATGCATGTCTAGTTCCTAAGTAGGTACCTTGATTAGCAGCTATCTGCAAGTTCTGTATGAAATAGCACATCCCTTCACGCAATATATTTTTGAACTTATGTAGAATTTGACGCCTTGTAATAGTACAGTGTATCTTTGCTTTCTGCAGAAATAAATATCTAAGAATTTCAAAAATTGAAACACATTAAATTGAAGTTGACAAATATGTAGTATAATTGAAATCACTTGGGAAATAAAATAGAATAAAGATAATATGCAATCTATTTTTATTCTGAATTCACCTATAAATCTCTAAGAATCATATCAATCGTGACAACATCATTGGAGTACTTGGATGATGTGTTGCACCAAAAATTCAAAATACACACTTGTATCTTCAATGTCTCATTGGTATTAGGTGTGATATCATTAAAAGGGGAAATTGATCGTGACGTACTTGTAAAAGTGTGCTGTTTTAATTTCTGTATAAAGAGATCATAATAAAAAACATTGAGTTTCATAAAATCAAACATAAATAAGATAAGCAGAACCAAACATTCACAATTTAACATATAATTTGACATATACCTAACACAATCTACGAAATATTTCTTTGTAGAAAATATTTTGCGTTGATTCACGAGTTGTGGGATTATTATCACCAACTAATATTTTCAAACCTAATGGTGATGTGACTCTATATAGAGCAACATATAATTGAACATGACAAAACACATGTTTTTAAAGATACAACCCAATAGAAGACAGTGATTTTCCTTGACTTTTTTAATAGTCGTAGCATAATAAAAATTCAAAGGATATTTTCTTCTTTGTAGTTTGAAAGGGCATTGAAGTCGGAGTGTGTCATATTTAATCTTGGAATGAAAGCAAGATATCCTGGATTACAACCACATAGAATTCTTGCTCCAATGACATGATCACCCAAGTGGGTAACAATCAAGCGAGTCCCATTACATAATCCCACAGAATGATCTACATTTTGAAGCAACATGACAGGAACCCCAATTTTGAGTGTAATTTTATGGGCAGCCATCCCTGATACATTAATCACACTTAACATTTCAGATGTGTAAATGTTTTCCGGCCTATCTGTATCAAAACTTGCATCACAAACTGAATCTGTGCTAAAATAATCTTTTCTTTTAGAACACGTTAGGGACATCATGTACGCATTTACTTCTTCAACAATATCCTGAGTTGGAGCTAAGATGGCATAGTCTTTAAGATAATTAACATCAGCATGGTTACTAATGAAGTTGGGATAAGTATGTTCAACAACTTCAGAAATAGGATCTTTAGTCCAAGCAAGAAGATATGCGGCTGGAATTGGAATTGTGGTTTCACCATCATTTGGTTCTGTAATGCGACCTTCACCAATATCTAAAGTCCATTTGGAAAATTCAAGAACCTCATCTGAAATTGTAGAAGAATTGGAAATCAATATCATGTTCCTTGTCAGTGTTAAAACACGACAATGTTTCCACAAGTATGAAGAAGCTATAATTGAAGAAACTATTTCATTTCTGTTACCACCTGGTACGACAGGTAGTATTTTCCTAAAATCCACACCCAACACAACATTTATTCCACCGAATGGAAAGTTTGAAGCATTTTAATTTTTTACCGACATGATATCTTTTAAAGTACTTTCAATATCTTCAAAACAATGCTTATGAATCATTGGTGCCGCATCCCAAATAATAAGCTTTGTTAACTGTAGAATATTTGCGACATCACTGCCTTATTGAATATTACAAAAAGAGTTTTCAGAAATAGATATCAGAATTCGGAATTTGGAATGTGCTGTCCTCCCACTAGGTAGCAGTAATGAAGAAATTCCACTGGATGCAACTTCCAGAACAATATTACTTTCTGACCGTAGTAAAGATGTCAATACTTTCCAAATATAAGTTTTACATGTGCCTCCATGACCATGCAAGACAAAGAATCCTCCAGCGGATGCAGTTAAAGAAGAAATAATGGTAGTCATCACCTCATTATGTTCATCAGTAATCTTACTTTTCAAAGTCAGATACTCATTCTGAAGAGTCTCTCTATCATGATTAAGTTCATCAGCTACCAATTGATTTCATTGAGATACAATTTCAGAATCTGGAAACGACATTGGTGGAAAAGAATGAAGAGATCTACCATTCCTCTGTAGTAGGTTCTCTATTTCAAGCAAAGAATACATATGTTTTTAATGATCCGTGAGTGAAAAATATAAATGGAATCATGAAATATTGTTATTTAATTAGTACAATGTCTTAATGAAGAAGAAAAACGTACTGAATTGGCGACTATATAGTTCACATTATATAGATTGATCAATTTGAAAACATATACCTAGAATTTATAGCCTATTTTTTTGTGCATAGAGAATGTCTTCACTGAGGAGCTCCCATGTTTCATTCCACACAATTTCTGGGCGAGACATATTGTTTGAGAACAAAATGATAGCAAAAAGTCTGCGTATAGATTGGCCTGTAGCCCAAGTTGACACCTCCTTGATTGCTACAATAAATTCTCTGTCATTAGCAAGAAGTCCCAATGCAGAACATGCTTCACGAAAAGTAGCATGAATAATGTTGTTCACAGTTTTAATACTGTCAAAATAAGTTTCACCTTTGATATTTGTGAGGATTAATCACATGTAATATAGCTCTCCATTTGTCGGTGGCACATAATAATGTCTACCAATACTGAACCCCTTCTTTCTTGGACACCATATTTTTTCACGTTGGTGGAATACAAATCTAGTTGGAAATTCTGCAAATGTGAGGCATCTTCCTTCCTGGTAAGCAACATTAGCTTCAAACCATGCCGTAATCATTGATTGAAAAATGTTACCCTTATGCAACACATACTCAATATGATCATTGTCAGTGTACGTAACACTATTTTGGCATGGTAAATGAAAATGTAATATTTCAACTAGAGGATATCAATAGTGGATATGATAGGAAAATATCCTCTAAGAGTCCTCTCAAGGAGAAATGTATCGGAAATCATAATACATCTTAATCTCATCGACATTATTTCCTGGCAGTGCTGTAGTGTTGGTTTCATACAAAGTTGTTGTTACACGATCATTTACTTTGCTAATATACTTGAACAGATATTTTATGGAAGTAGATTGATTGCAAACTTCAATATTCAGATGATTTTGATACTTTATTAGCAAGAAAGGATTATATAGTACAAAAAACTGATTATCCAATGGAATACAATTTTTCACGATCGTGTTTCCATCATTTCTTCGTCAGTATAGAACATACCCATCATCATCAACTATTGTAATTTCAAAAAAAAATTGCGAAAAATTTAGTACATTTTCCATTTTTCATACAAGGTGATCTATGATTTGCATCACCTCAAGGTCCATGCATCATAAAATTCATAACAGCCTCATGAATTTTTGATAAATCACCTTTATTTGGAACTTCAGCAGAAACACATTTGTCAATGAAGGCATGAGTACCTATTTTTATCCCTCTACATAAAAATAGTAAAATGTGTATATGAGGCAGTCTACGTTTCTGAAATTCCACTATACGAAAAACTGCACAGAAAGTAATGATATAAATGACACAGTTCAACAACAGATTCATTAAATAAGATAAAGTATGTCTCATAAAATAATTTGTATTACAGTAGGTACCTTCACGTGACTTTACAAATAAATATCTGCCTCGTAAATCTTTCATTAACTGGTAAACCTTAATATTAAAAATTCTGGATACAATGTGCGGATAGTATGAAGGGTGAAGATTGTTACATGATACAAATCTAGTGATTTCAGGCCAAAGTGAATTTCATGTAAACATTAAAAACAAATCCGGATATCCTTCCCAATTGTAGATTGACATTGCATCTTGGTAATTTTGAATCATATACCTGGGACCACCAGTAAATGTAGATAGTAAAATGATTCGCTTCCCACATGGATACCCATCACGGTCACCTTGAAGAAAATCATCTTGCAACCCACTGTACAACTCAACCCTCAAACATTTTTGATTGAAGCGAATGAAGGATAGTCTCTGAGACTCTATCATTGTATAAGCATCAACAATAAATTGTTGCAATAGTCTTCTTAAATGTTGTAATATTGACGTATCACTCGAACGACACTGCATGTGATATGAGAAGTATTCACGCATTGTTACTTTCCGAACCTTTATACATGTACTCATAGATGTAGATTGATGAAAAATGTGGTAAAGTTATCCATCTTGACCATTTATGAAAATAAGTGGATATTGCAATGGAAGGTACAATGGATGATGATCATCAATCCGCTGCAAATCCCCACTTCTGCTTTGAATGATAATATCCCTTTCATAGTTGAGATCTTCAATGTCATCGATAATAAGCATCGCAATCTCAGAAGTAGTAGGCAAGTTGTATGTCATTTCATCGGTTTGTATTCTCTTAAGAAGGCGTAAATTTAAGTTTGCATGTTCTTGATGATCAAGAACATCCTTTGCACATCTGAAATGAAGATATAAAACATTTGTTTCAGGAATCATATTTTGTAAGTTGACAATAATATTATAATCGACCACCGTGTTTGAATTTTCTCCGTCATAACTGCAGAGAAAATTAAATTAAGAATGAAGTGAAAATATAACTGTCCCGTAAATGTGTAAACCTACATGTTAAATATTACATGACGTTCAAAATCCGGTTTTGAGACTCGTTCACAGTATCATAAACATATATCTGGGAAAACCTAGGTGGTTGTCCCTCATGAGGACACCGACTACCTATGTGATGGTATTTTTGTCCATTCAATCTGAATATAATTGGAGCTCTTACATTATTGAATGATCTGTCAACCTTACTGCCCATTGACGTGAATGAAAACATATAATTGTAAATATGAATATATTCCTGGAATGCTCTTGCCTCCACAGAGTTTTGATTGAAGACTAATGTTCGAAGGTATGGAGGACATGACAATATTAATTACAAAGAGACTTTACCAAACGTGCAACATATACCAAATCGTGGGTTTTCTTTGGTGCTGTATTTTATATTTCTCTCATCAAACCAAAAGATAGAACCACAGTATTGGAAAAAAATAGAGGGATATCCACTATTCAAATATTCTACAGCTGAGTAATGGTTAAATGAATGGTGTTAATAAACTTGGAATTATAAATTACATAAAACTGTGATGACTTGAATAAAATTCTAGAAAAAGGTAAAAAGAATACAGCGACCTGCATTTTCCGCAAGGTGAAGTAGTTGAATTATTTTTGCAGCAGTATTTTTATTTAGTTTGTAAGGAAATGAATACGAAATACCTATAATGTAACAAATTATTTTGTAGTAGGTCAAACTTGAATAGTCTTTTCGATGAGTAATTCTAATATTGATTTCACCAGTTGTTACATCTCTTTCTGAAATGACATGACTCAATGTAGATGACACATATTTTCAAGTGTAAATTATGCATTTGAATTACATTGAAATACCGAAATAATAGAGATATATATCTATTGATACAAAATAAGAATACAACATGATTAGAATATATATCACACATGTGCTGGGAAAATAAGCTTCGTTACCAGTAGTTGAAAAAGTAAAACACTATCTGTTTTAAGCATAGTATTCAAAAAATTACACTATGTGATAATTCAAAATCATTTTAAGGTTTGATCTGTGCTTACTCTGATAATGAGTCACGTGAAGGGTAAGTGGGAATATTTCCCTCAGTCGTTACACCTAGAAAAAGTAATGCAAATTTAGTTTAAATGTTAAATACATATGAGAGAAAATGTGTGTTTTCTAGGAACTATACGATGACAGAGTACTTACCAGAGAGGTCATAATTTTCCTGATTAGTTGCTGATATATGTTTTCGCTTACTACCGGGTGCAGATATTGTTAATGAAGATCTACAACCATGATGAGCTGTCAATGAAATTTAATAGTTGACAAACTATACAATGTTATGACATAGTAAAATAAATATATATAATCACTGTTCTTTGACAGTGTAATATAACTCACCATTCGAAGGTAAAGGTGAAAATGATATGCATGATCCTCCTTTGGTGACTAGACAATACATGAACACAGTTGTAATGATGAGATCTAATTTAATATTGAAACGCTCGAATACTTACAGTTAATACTGTTACTAAAACCTTTTCTAATTATTGTTCTAACACTAATTGGCGTAGAGGATCCCGAATCTAGAGCCACTGTCAATGGAAATGCAGAATGAGTAAAGTATATTGCATTATTTACAATAAATATATTGATTGTATCTGAAAATGTTGGTAAAATGAAAACATACTTACCATTGGTAGGTATAGGTGAAAGTGGTATGCGTGCTCCTCTGATCAAGTCGGAATTCAGTTGCAATGAATCAAATGTTGCAGTAGAACATAGTTGATGGTACTCCATGGGTGATTTTCCTATGAAGTTAGGAACCTATAATCCTATAAGTAAGTTTATGGAATTTTTTCAAGGAAATACAATACTGTTGTACCAATTTGTCGTTCTCTCATACGAAGTCTCCTTTGAAACCTTTCATCTCTCGATGATGATGGTGTCTGCATCTTTGTTTTGTTGTCTTTATGTTGAATTATCAAGTTTTAGAATGCAACCAAAATATGTTTATGGGTATGTAGATTCAATTTATAATATACTGATAAGACAATTGACAGAGAATGCATGTTTTAATTATAGTGATCGACACTTATACTGTGATTGTGATGAACCACACTTATACCAACATCAAAGAAACATATAAAGATTACAGAGAAAATATAAATTCAAATATTCAATTTGAATGTCACATAATGCAGTAAAAGGTACCCATAGATAAGCAGTGTATAGTTATTTCACTGATAGACTCTTATACCTAAGTTATAGCAACATAAAAGAAATAGCAACATCAAAGTAACATATATAAATTAGACAGATGCAAGAGTGGGATTGAAATATGGTAGAATGGAAGAATCTGTATAGTTAAGCAGTAAAAGGTACCCATAGATAAGTAGTGTATAGTGATTGTACGCATAAATGGATTTCAGTTGCATACTGATGTGCGAAATTAGACCAAATAGAGGCAAAATAAATTACTGGAATATTTCATTCGAACATCATATGGTAGAATTGAGGAATATGTGCATATATTCATCGATGGGAGATCATGTCGAGAGAAACCAAACCTGGACAGTGCAATACCGACGACCTAGGGAAGAGGATGAGTAATGTTAGGTTGATCTTCATCGAAGCCACCCAGTAGGAAGAAACCCTTGTATGGAGGTAAGAGTAGACAGGTCGCTGGGCACCGAATGGTGTCACAGGAGTTGCGACTGAAAATGGAATATTGTGTCGTAGATATCTGACGAAGCAGCCCAGTAGCTAGAAACCCTAAATTGAATTGCAAGAGGGCATAGCGTGCGGCCAGGAATACCAGCTGCCGTCGATGGAGGTGTGAACGTAGAGCAGTGGAATGTGGAAGGTAGCTGGAATATCAAAGGACGCCGGTAGCCACGAAACCCTAATTCAGAGGGAGCGGGGGAGAGCGTGTGGGGGGGGGGGGGGAGCCGAAAGTGTCGTGGGATGGAGGATGGAATAGTTGGGGGGAATTAAAATGGAGGGGTACGTGGAAGAAGGAGAGTGTGACACGTAGGGTCGGAAGAATCCTAGTTTAGTATAGATAATATATGTTCTGTTTATTTTTATTTGTCTTTTTATAAAATAATATACACAACATTTATAAGGGATGAGTCCAGAAGTGTGGGCTTGTGTCATTATATGGTCACTCCATTTTAGGTCCACTACCTTTAAAATAATTTTATGGATAGGAACTACCTCCCCCGAACCACTTCCATCGACTCCCCCTTACTCACTATGTTAGGAGAAGTCTTACTCAATTTATCAACTTGAAGACCGCTTCAATAGATTGGGCATTTAAGCCTTTGTCCCTAATTAAAATGTGTCTTTGATTGCACCATAGTCTTGAATTAATGCACTTGGAATAACTATTCACTAAAACTAGATGATCAACACTACATTTCGTGAAGCTACTAGCCTTCACGAAACCCCCTTTACATTTCAAAGATACTTTAGCCTTCATTAACCCACTACCTTTCACAAATCTCCCAACCCTCATAAAGCTCCAAAATTTCACAGAACTCCAAACACTCATGAACCTCCCAGTCTCCTCCAGACCCCATTTTATAAAATTTCTTAAGGTTAATCAGTTCTTAAGAATTCTTTTAATAAATCCCATTTTCATGAAGATTTACTAATTCATAAAGAATTCCCTTTATGAAATGTCCTTATTGAAATTAGAGAGTTTCATCCTTTTATAAATTCTCTCAGTGTGTTCAACAGATGAGTAGCCACATATTTATAGAACACCTCCTTCAAAAATCTTTTGAGCTTATAAAAAAATTTCAAGAACCAAAAAATTTATGTTCATAAAGCTCCTTCTATTTGTAAATATCTAGTGAAATTATTCCATTCACGAAGCTTTTTTTAGTCATGTAGATTACTGTCATCCCATCGCGACTCTTCTATTCTTGTAAAGCCTATTTTGTGAAACTTTAAACCTTTTCACCACCAAATTCCTTTGCAAAGATTCACATATTTACAGTTATAAAACCTATGACATTACCATATAATTTAATATACAGTTATATAAATCCATATTTCACGAAGCATATCCTTCCTCTAGATTTTGTACTAAAAAAAAGTGGCAAAAACTAGGAAATTATGCCACTTTCAATAATTAAGCCTCCTGCACTGTAAGATCATTTTCCTTTCGAACTCCCTGATCAACCCTAACATGGATTGATAATAGACATAAAAAAATCTATTTTTATCTATGAAAAACCTTGGTTCCAACATTAACTAATGCATTGTAGAGTGATATATGACCCCAATTATCATAATCCATACATATTTTTTCCATACGATATCAATAATTCAAGATATCATGAAAATAAATGGGAAGAAAATGGGTTTCATAAAATTTTCAAATGGAATCACATAAAAAAATCATTAATAATTCCATCAATAATCATAACATGAAAAACCCATGTAAAAAAATAGAAATCCAAAGATATTCAAAAACTTTCTAGGTAAATACCCTTTAATAAAGATAATAAAGCATATGATATTTACACAGTATAGATAAAGGGTATACTATTAAGTAAATAATTTCCCTAATAAATCAATTCTTAAAATTTAGGTGAACACCCTTAAATAAAAGGAAGGAAATATAGAGTGTTCATAGAGTAAATTCATTAGAAGAAAAACCATATATATATATAGTGGATGATTTGGAAAGACAAAAGGAGTAATAAATTTTCATGAGTTTAATCCCCAATAAAAGTACAAGTGAATTTAGAGGGTAATTTATAAAAAAAAATTCCAAATAAATAAAACCCTTTTGTGGTAAATATTAAAATATAACCAAAACCTTAAAAGAGTTTTTATAAATTTTTTTTTAACATTGTAATAAAATAAAAAGTTAGGGGTCAATTGTCACGACCCGTCCTCGGGGCCCGTGCCGTGACTACCCCAAGCCCGCCTTCCATAGGCCAGGGGCTGACGACTAGCACCAAGGCGTAAAATCCCAGTAAACAGGGAAGGCATTGCCTTTATAAGTAACAACCACACAGAGTCAGCAAGCGGAAAGTAAAGTGCAGAAAAGTAAAGGGGGCCGGAAATACAAGCCCAACTGTAAAGTACAACTGAAAAGTAAAGTACAGCAACTGAAGAAAAGACGGCGGCCTCGTGTCGTCCACTGGCAATCCCACCTGAAGGGTGGGTACAGATAGCCTCCAGGCTCCTCGGGTCCCACGTCCGCTCCGAGCACGTCCCGCCCAGTGGTCCACCTCCAGGTACCGTCCTGCTCCACACCCCAACCGCGATCAGCGCTGTCCGTCGTCTGCAACCAACACAACAAGGTGCGGGCATAGCCCGTGCAGGGGTGAGTACAAGCTACTCAGTAAGGACCCCGAGACCCCCGAAGGTCTCCCGAAATCCACAAAGGATATAGCACAAAAGAAAGATGCAATCACGAAGTAACATCTGACTCGACTTAGGTATATGCCCATACATATACCTAAGTCCCCAATTCTAGCTCTGCTCACGAGCTCAAGAACAACTCAACCCACAAAGGAAGCAAGACTCAAATCCACAAGGAGAGTAACAGTAAATCCACATAGGATAGTTCAACACAATCCACAAAGGAGAGTAACAGTAAATCCACATAGGATAGTTCAACACAATCCACAAATGAGAGTAACATAAGATTCAGCTCAACCAGGATTTTCATTATCGAAACCGTAAATGTTGAAGAGCCCCATCTCTGAAGTGTACAGTGGTCCTGTCACGACTCCGAGGTACTACTCACTAACCTAAGACTGCTGAAGTACTC
Source organism: Viscum album (assembly GCA_963277665.1). Classification (NCBI taxonomy): domain Eukaryota; kingdom Viridiplantae; phylum Streptophyta; class Magnoliopsida; order Santalales; family Viscaceae; genus Viscum; species Viscum album. Next base: position 1,426,974,694 of record OY728151.1, read on the forward strand.
CTCCTGTCGAGTACCGCGGGTCTGCTGCCAACTACCGGGCGCTCCGTCCGCTGAGGGTCTGCTGCCAAATACCGGGCGCTCACCCAGATAGCCTACTGAGGTACTCCTCCTGTCGAGTACCGCGGGTTTGCCGCCAACTACCAGGCGCTCCGTCCGCCGTGGGTCTGCTGCCAACTACTGGGCGCTCCGTCCACTGGGCTAGTCGACTCACTCCAAGTCGAGTCGGTCAAGCAGTCGTCAGGTCTCAGTCATCTACACGGTCTCCGTACTCCGCACACACGTCTCCACCGTCGCGGGTCTGTCGCTACAACCAAGCGCACACACTCCGTAGAGTATCGCGGGTCTGCCGCTACAACCAAGCGCTCCACCGCCAAGGGTCTGTTGCTGCATCCAAGCGCACCACCACTGTCAAGTACCACGGGTCCGCCGCTACACCCAAGCGCTCCACCGCTCAAGGTAAAAAGAAGATTCAGCTCACACAGGTTCGGTAGCACTGTTCCACGTAGGATCGCTGAGTGCAGTAGTCGACGCAGTCCACGGAGGATCTCTGCACAGTCGTCGCCGCAGTCCACGAAGGATCTCTGCTCTGCCGTCGTCGCAGTCCACGGAGGATCTCTGCTCTGCCGTCGTCGCAGTCCACGGAGGATCTCTGCTCTGCCGTCGTCGCAGTCCACGGAGGATCTCTGCTCTGCCGTCGAAGTCACAGCCAGCACTAGGGTTCCCGCACATAGCGAGCTCGTTAGGAGGGTCCGCTCCACGAGCCGAGAGGCTGATACATCAACTGACACGTAGTCCGAAGTTGATGTATCCAAAAGTTCCGTATCGACAACAGGATCTCAACGCAACAGACGGCGCGTCAATCGGACGCCCGGTCTGAGAGTTATTGGCATTTTCGTCCCAGGGGCCCGGTTGGTTTTTAGGGCAAAACCAACCCGACCGTACTCCGCCTGTGTCCGATCCTCGGGCGGAGTATGCCAAAAGTTCCGTCTCACTTAGAGGAAACTACCACAGCTGACGGTACGTCGATCGGACGTCCGTAGCTCAAGTTATGAGCGTTTCCGCTCCGAGGGCCCGGTTGGTTTCGTGTACGAACCAACCCGGCCGAACCCAAAGTCTTCCGAAACCTTGAGTGTAATATACCGAAACGACCGTCTCGATCCAAGGATCGCGTAGCCGCTGACGGTTCGTCAATCGGAGGTCCCTGGCCCAAGATATGGGCGAAAGACCGAAGAAGGCCCGAAACGGGGGTTCTGGGCCCGGGGCGACCCGGCCCGAACCCCCCCCTTGGGTCGGCTGAACCGGGTCGGCCCGAACCGGCCCGAACCGGCTCGGCCGGGTCCGGTCCGGCCGGGGCGCGGCCCGGCCGACCGGACCGGCCGGCTCGGCTTCGGCCGAGCGGCCGAGCAGGCCGCCGCCGCGGGTTTGACCCGCGGCATTTGGAGAAACGCGGCCCCCGCGGGGGGCCGCCTGTCACGCAGACGCGGCCGGGCCGCCGCGTCCGTTCCCGGTTCCGCGCGGCCGCGGAACCGGCCGCCGCCGCCGCGGCTTCAGCCGCGGCGGGAGATCTCCACGGCGGCGCGCCGGGCGCCGCCGCCTCCGGTCGCCGGCGCCGCCGCGCCGGCGACCCGCGCCGCCGCCTCCTTCCGCGGGCCGCCGGAGTTGCTCCGGTGGCCCGTTTTGCCTCCCGTCTGCGCCATTGTTCCTCCCGGGACGCGTCCTCCACTGCGGAATCAACAAATGGCCCTTGCGTCGTGCTTTTGCCGTCGCCCGCCAAATCCGCACAAAAAGGAAGATTGGCGGAGGGTTGCCGGGTCTTGTTCGTTAGACCCGCTCCCTCCGCGTTAATCATAAACAACAGGAGAAAAGAATAAGATGATCAACACATGATCCAACAATTTTATTTAAAGATAAAATTGTTCGCTTGAAACCGGCTTTTTAAATTTTCAAGAACGTTCACGAGAAAATTTAAAAGGGGTAACTTTTCCAAAATAAATCCCTACCTCGAAGTCGTCGTCGGACGAGAGGTCGTCGCGGAATCGCTCGTCGCAGAAGAAGGAGATCGTCGCGTCGTCGTGGTATCCGGCGTCGCGTCGCCAATCTCCGGATCAAGAACAAACGGATTTAATTAATTAAATCCGTTGTTATTGAAATTAAGAAGGGAGAATTTAGAAGTTTCGATTCTCACCTTTAACCGCCGATCGCAGGTTCGCCGCGGAAGAAGAGGCACCGAAGAAGAAGAAGGTCGCGGAAAAGCTGTTGACGTCGCGGATCGTGCATCGTCGGATTCCGGTTCCGGCGTTCTTCGCGTTCTTCGCGTTCTTCGCGGAGAGGGTGGAGGAACGAAGATTCTCTCAAATCCTTTCCAAGGATTTTTAGGTTGGTCTTATTTTATAAACATGCCAATACGAAACCGGTTAAGAAACGATCCATCAATTCGAAAGAAACGACCCATTTAATTCACGAAGAAACAGTCCATTTAATTTACGAAATAAACCGCCCAATTAAATGGTCTGTTAAGAATTAAAGAAAACGCGTCGGTTGACTTTTCAGTTACTTTGACGGGTTTTCGCGGGTGCGTTACTTAGCGAAAGAAACGGCGGGGCTCGTGCGGGTCCCACCGCACAAATATCCTACCAAGGGGTAGGATATTTCTGGATAGCATCCTATCCAGTTCAGCTCAGTTCAAGCCGCCTTTAAGTGACTTTAAGTGGCTTCCAAGCAGTTTAAGTGAAATAAAATAAAGTTGTCGCACAACTTTATTTTATTCTGACTTAAAGCCGCAAAATTTAAAAACCACGTCTTGAGCAAACGCAACTCCGGAAGAGGCGTTTCTAAGCAAATACCGGCGCTGCGATTTCATCGGTGCCCTCAGAATTCGATTCCGGGCACCGGTTCAAAAGATAGAAAAACCCGCTCGTCCGTTCACTGAACGTACCCGAGCCAAACTTCGGAAATTGATTCCGGGCACACCGGGCCTCGGAATCAGGTGCCGTCTGAAGCTGCGCCCTTGTAAAATTCCAAAGAAAATTAAGAAAAAAAAAATTTCCTTGAAATTTGCGGGTCTTTACATTACTCCCACCTCAGGGCTTTACGTCCCCGTGAAGATACATCAAAAACTAGGGGAACAAATGGGGGTACTGAGCACGCATCTGAGCCTCCCGCTCCCAAGTGCTCTCCTGGAGGTTCCCGTGCTGCCATCTGACGCGCACAAGAGGAATCGACCGCCCACGTAGGACCCGCTCCTGTCGATCCTCGATCTCCACTGGGACCTCCGCAAAAGTCGCCCCATCGTCCACGTCCAGCTCCCCAAAGTCGATGATGTGCGTCGGGTCGTGCACGTATCTCCTCAGCTGAGACACGTGAAAGACATCGTGCACCCGGTGCAACTGAGGTGGTAGAGCCAGGCGATAAGCCACCTCTCCTATCCTGCTGAGGACCTGGAAAGGCCCATCGAACTTCGGAGATAACCTGCCGCCTCGGCCACATCTCCGAAACCTCATCGGGTTGAGACCGTATAAGAACGTGTTCGTCCCCCTCGAATTCAAGAGGTTTCCCTTTTTAGGTTAGAACTGAAACTCAAAACTCCTGCTGCCACAAGGGTAGGGTTGACCAACTCAAGAGTGATCGGCCACACCCTCTTATGCCTGAGTTTAACATGTGCTGCCCAGGGTTTCCTTTTCGCCGACCAAGGAAAACCCATTCCGACGTTTGCCTAAAACAGTCAACCGGGGTATGATTTGTGAATCATACCCAGATCAACGTCGTAAGGCCTCTACGCTGCCACCAAGAGATTCCAACCGAAACTCTCGCCTCGAGGTCAAATCACACCGTCGGCGTAAGTGTGATTATCGAGTCTCCTCCCAAAGGTATCTCCAGACGTGAGGGTCAAGTCTACGGCTTACCCGGAACCTCTAGGTCTGGGACATGATTCGTGGAAGGGTTGAATGATCGGTTCCTATGTCTATAGATATGGCAGCTCGTAGTAGACATAATTCGTACCCCGAATCATTCTTAGAGTTCCTGGGTCACACTCCTTGACCGCAATGCAGCTACTCTCCTCCCCAGCCCTCCTGCTCCCTGAGCCTGGCGGGGACTACTAAGTCGGGTGGTCGTAACATGTCGAAATGTACACCACCACATGCTGCTCTCTAAGCTCCGCTTCCACGTCTGCTACCCTGCAGATTCATCTGTCCTTAGCACTTCCTCCTCCTGAAACATTTTACACGCCCGAGTCTCTGAGACTGGCGCTAGTTTCCTGCCTTTCACTGCTAACGTTCACAACCACAAAGGTTCTCTCTAGCATCCTAGCATAGGTAGAAATGCATAGAGGAAAAGTAATGGTTCGGATTTCCCTTAGACACACTTCGCTCAGAAGTTCGAGTCTAAGGAACTGATCACAACGTAACCAACGAGTACTACGATTGATTGGTAAGCCACGATGAGTGCTCTGCTTCCGACATGTCGTACTGTCGAAGCTGTATTAGCTCCAGAAAACTCACAACCACCTCCTCAAGCCAGTCCTCAGCCGCCTACGAGTCAGGCTCACCTCGAAACTTGAGGGATATCTGGTGCTAAAACATATGTAAGGCACTAAGCCTGTGATTCTCTGCTACCGGTACCGCCGGTAGTGTCTACTGACCAACAGGTAGTGACATAGCTGGCGCACTACCCGTAGGTACTATCCCAGGTATCGGTTCGCGTACCGAAGCCTCATTACTATAAGAACCAACCTCATGGTCACTCACTGGAAACAACAGAAGCTAAGATCATCATCCGCTCTACTAGTATCCAAGCTAGGCGTAGAACTCTGGCAACCGCCTCCATCCAGTCCACTGCTGCCTGGGAAAACTGTCTCGCCTCGTATCCTCAGAGGCCTCTACTGCTGGAACTCGTGCATCGCGCTCTGCTAGCGTGCACTGTCAGCTAGTGGAATCCTCTGCCTAACGGGTGGTGGTGCTGCTGGTACACCACCCGAAGGTGCCAACACTGAAAAAGGGCCCTGCACCGGAGTCTCGCTGCTCGGTGGGCCATCATCGAGAACTCTCTCGGAACTCCAGCTAACTATCTGCATGGTGACATCCTGAACAGTTGTGTCACGGTCAACGATTTATACCTGGTGAGCTGACCTGGTTTGAGCTGACTTTAAACCTTTTGGGAAACACACACGCAATCAGTGTTTTCGTGCATTAAGTTGGAAATCAGAAGTGAGGGTCCTGGTGTACGGATACGTCGGCCGCCGCACCAACACTGGGCTCCCTGAACTGATAACCACACTCAATACACTAAACACTATTGCTTCACATAGAAAGAAAGGACGATCAGAGTTCGCGGTAGAACCGACCACCTCTGATACCAATTTGTCACGACCCGTCCTCGGGGCCCGTGCCGTGACTACCCCAAGCCCGCCTTCCATAGGCCAGGGGCTGACGACTAGCACCAAGGCGTAAAATCCCAGTAAACAGGGAAGGCATTGCCTTTATAAGTAACAACCACACAGAGTCAGCAAGCGGAAAGTAAAGTGCAGAAAAGTAAAGGGGGCCGGAAATACAAGCCCAACTGTAAAGTACAACTGAAAAGTAAAGTACAGCAACTGAAGAAAAGACGGCGGCCTCGTGTCGTCCACTGGCAATCCCACCTGAAGGGTGGGTACAGATAGCCTCCAGGCTCCTCGGGTCCCACGTCCGCTCCGAGCACGTCCCGCCCAGTGGTCCACCTCCAGGTACCGTCCTGCTCCACGCCCCAACCGCGATCAGCACTGTCCGTCGTCTGGAACCAACACAACAAGGTGCGGGCATAGCCCGTGCAGGGGTGAGTACAAGCTACTCAGTAAGGACCCCGAGACCCCCGAAGGTCTCCCGAAATCCACAAAGGATATAGCACAAAAGAAAGATGCAATCACGAAGTAACATCTGACTCGACTTAGGTATATGCCCATACATATACCTAAGTCCCCAATTCTAGCTCTGCTCACGAGCTCAAGAACAACTCAACCCACAAAGGAAGCAAGACTCAAATCCACAAGGAGAGTAACAGTAAATCCACATAGGATAGTTCAACACAATCCACAAAGGATAGTAACAGTAAATCCACATAGGATAGTTCAACACAATCCACAAAGGAGAGTAACATAAGATTCACCTCAACCAGGATTTTCATTATCGAAATCGTAAATGTTGAAGAGCCCCATCTCTGAAGTGTACAGTGGTCCTGTCACGACTCCGAGGTACTGCTCACTAACCTAAGACTGCTGAAGTACTCCTCCTGTCGAGTACCGCGGGTCTGCTGCCAACTACCGGGCGCTCCGTCCGCTGAGGGTCTGCTGCCAAATACCGGGCGCTCACCCAGATAGCCTACTGAGGTACTCCTCCTGTCGAGTACCGCGGGTTTGCCGCCAACTACCAGGCGCTCCGTCCGCCGTGGGTCTGCTGCCAACTACTGGGCGCTCCGTCCACTGGGCTAGTCGACTCACTCCAAGTCGAGTCGGTCAAGCAGTCGTCAGGTCTCAGTCATCTACACGGTCTCCGTACTCCGCACGCACGTCTCCACCGTCGCGGGTCTGTCGCTACAACCAAGCGCACACACTCCGTAGAGTATCGCGGGTCTGCCGCTACAACCAAGCGCTCCACCGTCAAGGGTCTGTTGCTGCATCCAAGCGCACCACCACTGTCAAGTACCACGGGTCCGCCGCTACACCCAAGCGCTCCACCGCTCAAGGTAAAAAGAAGATTCAGCTCACACAGGTTCGGTAGCACTGTTCCACGTAGGATCGCTGAGTGCAGTAGTCGACGCAGTCCACGGAGGATCTCTGCACAGTCGTCGCCGCAGTCCACGAAGGATCTCTGCTCTGCCGTCGTCGCAGTCCACGGAGGATCTCTGCTCTGCCGTCGTCGCAGTCCACGGAGGATCTCTGCTCTGCCGTCGTCGCAGTCCACGGAGGATCTCTGCTCTGCCGTCGAAGTCACAGTCAGCACTAGGGTTCCCGCACATAGCGAGCTCGTTAGGAGGGTCCGCTCCACGAGCCGAGAGGCTGATACATCAACTGACACGTAGTCCGAAGTTGATGTATCCAAATTTCCGTATCGACAACAGGATCTCAACGCAACAGACGGCGCGTCAATCGGACGCCCGGTCTGAGAGTTATTGGCATTTTCGTTCCAGGGGCCCGGTTGGTTTTTAGGGCAAAACCAACCCGACCGTACTCCGCCTGTGTCCGATCCTCGGGCGGAGTATGCCAAAAGTTCCGTCTCACTTAGAGGAAACTACCACAGCTGACGGTACGTCGATCGGACGTCCGTAGCTCAAGTTATGAGCGTTTCCGCTCCGAGGGCCCGGTTGGTTTCGTGTACGAACCAACCCGGCCGAACCCAAAGTCTTCCGAAACCTTGAGTGTAATATACCGAAACGACCGTCTCGATCCAAGGATCGCGTAGCCGCTGACGGTTCGTCAATCGGAGGTCCCTGGCCCAAGATATGGGCGAAAGACCGAAGAAGGCCCGAAACGGGGGTTCTGGGCCTGGGGCGACCCGGCCCGAACCCCCCCCTTGGGTCGGCCGAACCGGGTCGGCCCGACCCGGGTCGGCCCGAACCGGCTCGTCCGGGTCCGGTCCGGCCTGGGCGCGGCCCGGCCGACCGGACCGGCCGGCTCGGCTTCGGCCGAGCGGCCGAGCAGGCCGCCGCCGCGGGTTTGACCCGCGGCATTTGGAGAAACGCGGCCCCCGCGGGGGGCCGCCTGTCACGCGGACGCGGCCGGGCCGCCGCGTCCGTTCCCGGTTCCGCGCGGCCGCGGAACCGGCCGCCGCCGCCGCGGCTTCAGCCGCGGCGGGAGATCTCCACGGCGGCGCGCCGGGCGCCGCCGCCTCCGGTCGCCGGCGCCGCCGCGCCGGCGACCCGCGCCGCCGCCTCCTTCCGCGGGCCGCCGGAGTTGCTCCGGTGGCCCGTTTTGCCTCCCGTCTGCGCCATTGTTCCTCCCGGGACGCGTCCTCCACTGCGGAATCAACAAATGGCCCTTGCGTCGTGCTTTTGCCGTCGCCCGCCAAATCCGCACAAAAAGGAAGATTGGCGGAGGGTTGCCGGGTCTTGTTCGTTAGACCCACTCCCTCCGCGTTAATCATAAACAACAGGAGAAAAGAATAAGATGATCAACACATGATCCAACAATTTTATTTAAAGATAAAATTGTTCGCTTGAAACCGGCTTTTTAAATTTTCAAGAACGTTCACGAGAAAATTTAAAAGGGGTAACTTTTCCAAAATAAATCCCTACCTCGAAGTCGTCGTCGGACGAGAGGTCGTCGCGGAATCGCTCGTCGCGGAAGAAGGAGATCGTCGCGTCGTCGCGGTATCCGACGTCGCGTCGCCAATCTCCGGATCAAGAACAAACGGATTTAATTAATTAAATCCGTTGTTATTGAAATTAAGAAGGGAGAATTTAGAAGTTTCGATTCTCACCTTTAACCGCCGATCGCAGGTTCGCCGCGGAAGAAGAGGCACCGAAGAAGAAGAAGGTCGCGGAAAAGCTGTTGACGTCGCGGATCGTGCGTCGTCGGATTCCGGTTCCGGCGTTCTTCGCGTTCTTCGCGTTCTTCGCGGAGAGGGTGGAGGAACGAAGATTCTCTCAAATCCTTTCCAAGGATTTTTAGGTTGGTCTTATTTTATAAACATGCCAACACGAAACCGGTTAAGAAACGATCCATCAATTCGAAAGAAACGACCCATTTAATTCACGAAGAAACAGTCCATTTAATTTACGAAATAAACCGCCCAATTAAATGGTCTGTTAAGAATTAAAGAAAACGCGTCGGTTGACTTTTCAGTTACTTTGACGGGTTTTCGCGGGTGCGTTACTTAGCGAAAGAAACGGCGGGGCTCGTGCGGGTCCCACCGCACAAATATCCTACCAAGGGGTAGGATATTTCTGGATAGCATCCTATCCAGTTCAACTCAGTTCAAGCTGCCTTTAAGTGACTTTAAGTGGCTTCCAAGCAGTTTAAGTGAAATAAAATAAAGTTGTCGCACAACTTTATTTTATTCTGACTTAAAGCCGCAAAATTTAAAAACCACGTCTTGAGCAAACGCAACTCCGGAAGAGGCGTTTCTAAGCAAATACCGGCGCTGCGATTTCATCGGTGCCCTCAGAATTCGATTCCGGGCACCGGTTCAAAAGATAGAAAAACCCGCTCGTCCGTTCACTGAACGTACCCGAGCCAAACTTCGGAAATTGATTCCGGGCACACCGGGCCTCGGAATCAGGTGCCGTCTGAAGCTGCGCCCTTGTAAAATTCCAAAGAAAATTAAGAAAAAAAAAATTTCCTTGAAATTTGCGGGTCTTTACATCAATTTCAAAAGATATTATTTTGAAAAGTTGATGTGAAAACATTTGACAAAATTTACTTTAAAAATAACCCTAAATAATGGATCCTTAAAAAAATAAATAAATGTTATCTAGAGGAAATGTGGTGTGAAATATAAATAAAATGATCATGGAAGGAAAACCATTCTAATATTTTAAAATACATTTTTTGAAAGCTACATTTAAAAAAGGTACAATAAAACTTCCTTTTGAAAGGTGGAAAAGGTAACTCTGAAGGTCACATGAGATAACAAATAATTTTGTTTCCAAATATAATGGAGAACATTGGAATTGAAGGAAAATATGGAAAAGGATGGGAAACTGTCATTAAAGAGGATGATATTTATTCTCAACAATGATATAATTTTTGGGAAAGAAGTTCATCAAGTTAAAAGATTTTAATTAAAAAATAACTTCCCCACAGATATAAATAGATGGTACCCTGAAAAAAAATCATAGGATGTAATAAACCAATCTTGTAAGAAATATGTATAAGAAGAATCATTTTAACTCAATGAAGGGAGTTGATTTAACAAAAAAACCCATACAATAATTCTAATTTAGGAATCAAAAGAACACAATAGATATACCATGAAATATATATTAAAATTTCATGAAATGAGATATATTAATTATGACTAATGTAAATAGTGAAAAAAAATAAACCATATAAAAAATATTGATGTGTAATATCAAACATGTCTCGTAGAGTTGAAAATAAAGACAAATAGCCCTTAAAATGTCACAATCTTTTGAATTGAAAATATATAGAAGTTAAAACATGAGACAGATTTTTAAATACCATATATTTTATGAAAATTAATAAAATAAATATATCCATGTAAAATACATACACCATAAAAAATAAATAAGTTGTGAATACGAATTATATCTCGACGAAGAAAAATTGAGATAAAAAACCCTTACCTTATATCTTGATTAATTTTTTCACACACCTAACAACCTGAAGAATAAAATTAATTTTCTTCAAAACTTACTTAATAAACTTTTACATATATATTTCATTTTATAAGGTATATTTATAATCAGTTTTACTTTAAATTTTAAATAATTTTTTCATATGTTGTCTACTTGAGGTGGTTCGGTCAATTTCTATAAAACTTTATATCTAAATTGACTATGATCAAAAGTGATGTAAAATATATTCATAATATCCATAATTTTATAGGTTTACGTCTTTTATTATTTCTTTTTCAAAAAATTTATACAATTTCATTCTTCTTCTCAAAATGGACTCAAATTAAGATAGGTACCTTGGCATGTTCAATAAAGGCGATTAAGTTTACTTTAACCATTTATTGTTAAGTTCACTTTCATAATATAAATTATTATCTTTAATTAATATTAATAGTTTCATAAATTTAATATTTATACATAAAATACATTTTTAAAGTTAGTCATGTTGGGTGGTAATGGGAAAATAGAACACACTATTCTTGGAGGCGATAATCCACACATACACATGACAACATCTTCCTTTTTAGAATGTTTTTAAAGGAATGTAGAGAAGTGATATTAAATTAGTATGATAACATTTCATAATATTTATAATACTAATTTTATCAAACATTTTTTGTATTATAATGGATTTTATGGGGTAGAGGAAGAAAAGAATTAAGCAAGATCAGTTTAGAGCATTACCTCTATCTTTGGATATTCCCCCTTAGGTAACACCTTAAGGATCCTTTGCATGGTATTCTGGAAATAAAAATGTTTCTAAGATTTCAAGAGAGGGTTTATGAGAGTCTAGGGAAGATTTTTACTATATTTAATTATTTTTAATGAGTGGATTAATGCAGTGGAATCAATATCCTTTTATAAGTAGAGAAAATCACACTTTTGTAAATACCCATTACTTTTTCCATGATGGCGTGACACTATTCCAGAGTAAATTACTCAAAAGTGGTAGAAAATAAATTGTGTAGTGATATAAGGTCAATAAATCATATAAAATCCATTTTTACACATGTTTTAACCATGTTTCATGTCTTTTACCATTATATTTTAACATTTTACCAATTTGGTTCTTACATCAGTAACTAGTTTATACCCATGTAATTTATATTTTATTAAAAATATAAGGTAAAACATCCTAAACTATTTTTTTATTATAAACATAAATTTAATCTCTATATAATCTAATTTAATTTATAAATAATATACAATTAAAATTAAAACATTTTATTTTTTAGAAAAATGTGTTTTTCATTAAGAGTTATCAATATTATTTAGTATTTACTACCAATTGAATGATTTTTAATATATTTAAATATAAGTTTAAAAATTAGAATAGATAAATTATTTATAAAATTTTAATTTATTTTATTAGATATAAATGACACAATATTAATAAAACAATTATTTGAAAATGGTATGGTTTTACTATTATCTTAGTAATTAACATTAATGCTAATAATCTTATTTTTTATTCCTAAATAAAAAATTAAAATTATTAAATAATATGATCATGTTGATTAAAAACATTAAATTATTTTTTTAGATTTAATTTCCAAAATTGATGAAAACTAGTTGCAATATAAGTGAATAAAAATAGTTTTTGTAGTAAAATATTACCCAAGTTTCCAAAACATTAAACATGGGATTTATAAATTCACAATAATATGTTTAAATGATTATTTTTAGTTTATAAGTATATATTTTTATACATTTTTTTTCAAAAACTTTTAAGTCATTATTATATTATGATAATGTTATAAAATTGATGGTATTATAAAAATTGGTATTTTTTTAACTATTCATCTAAAAAGAAATTCTTTTAGAAAAATATAAAAAATTATTAAGAAAAAATTATTATTATATGTCAAAAAATGAATTTAATTTTTTCAAATTAAAATTCTAAAATTTTATAATTTAAAATTTAAATAAATAACATAAAAATTTAATGAAAACTGTTTTCATAGGAAAATAACCTTTTCTTGAAGTTTAAATATTCTCATTATTATTTTCTATCAATTAAAAATTAGATTTTTTTAATATAATCTTCATATAAAAAATTATATTTTTTATATAATATATTTAATTTCTTAAAATAAATCACATAAAAATATAATTTTAGAAAAATAAAATTCTAATAACAAAATGATCTTGGTAATTTTATCAATGTATTAGTAAATACAGTTTTTTATAAAATACATGTGATAAATAACTCACCAAATTAATTATTACATGATTATACCATACTAATTTTTAGTTATATATCCCTTAAATATCTCCACATAATATCTAAGTGTAAGGTAATATTGGGTGGCAGTCGCGGGTGGCGATTCCACTATCATTGATCTCTTGGAAATTTCCACAAGCTTTAAGTTATGTCGTATTTAATTTTAATCATACAGTAATTATTGGAGTTAATCTTAGGATTGGTCGAGGGAAAACCCTAGTGAAGATACCTCCTTCTCAACCTTAAACAAATGATCTTTATAAGGGATACATCCACAACCCAATGCCATTTATTTCCTTTTTGTTCATAGATTTTGTAATATAGTTACTTCTGTTTAAACCCACTAATTTAATGGTTATTTTATAATGATCTAATTTATTAATTTTATTTTAAACTATCATGGTTTCATTTTAGTTTAGATTTTCATGTGAAACAAGCTATCAAGGATAGTATTAATTTAGAGAAAAAATATATATTCCAAAATATCAGGGTGTTACATTCCTTCCTTAAATAAATTGAATACTCATAATTTTAATTATCACTCACAAAAAAAAATAAGGATATTTAAAATTTAGAAACAACTCAATATAAAATTTATACAGAGATATCCACTTTATAAACATAGGAAATATTTTTATTTTTCATCAGAATAGGTCAATATTAATATTGGGGTTTTCACCAATTATTTGAGATAAATATACCTCATGATTAGGTATTATAACTCCTATAGTAGAATTAGTTCTCCAAGATTTGTCATAGTCACCATATAAATTATAAATGATTATAGGTTGGTTTGAAATAATAGATGTTATTTCCCTATTTCATTGATAAATATGGATTCTATGTGGAGATAGCCAATCAATATACAAAATCATATAAAATTCATCTAGAGGAAATATAATAAGACTTTTATGAATCATCGATCCAAAAACCATGAAGGCGATTCATATACCTTGAATACAATGATGATAACACAAGAAGTATTTATTTATAACTCAATAGCTAATAGTTTTTGAAAAATTACACAACCTAAGACATCCTAAAATATAGAGTAAAGAATACCTAACACCACTTAATTATCACAATCCACTTCAATAATAGTGTTTTAATAGGTTTTTTCATTTTCCCATGGTCTAGGAGGGTATTTGCGTCAATTTTCATCTTAATCCCTTTCATTATTGCACTGGTTTCTATGGTTTCCAAATTCCTCACATCTAAAACATTTAATTGCTAGTGGATCCTTAAGAATAAAATTGTTTTCCCCCATCATGTAAACCAAACTCTTCGTTTTTATTTGGAATCTTATTGCTATATTCCCTCATTTACCACATGTAATTAATCTTTATTTTCCTTTGAAGAAATCCCATGGGTACCTCTTCCCACATTTTTTACACGAAGGAAATTAAATATTCTTTCCTTTGTTATCTTCATCACCCAAACTTCAATGAGACTCCATCCTTCACTTATTTTATTTATTTGTAAATCCTACTATGTACACATTATTAATAATAATTCTTGATATCTGGTTTTACATAATCACATGATTTATTACTCTAGATCATATCCCATTATGTTTTTTATTGGTACAATCTTTATATTGTCCATGGAATCTATCATTAACTAGGCTCCTTCAGGCTTCATCCATTACTAAAAAAGGGGTTAATGTGAGTTGATAAAAATTAACATCATAAGAGAATTATGATAAAATATCATATAAAAAACACAACTTAAAAATTTATTAGTATTTAAAACCGTCACACTGGATTTTAGTTATACCTAAATCAACCTTGGTTTAGTCTAGGTTTCTTTAGGTTGGGTTCTCTCATAAAATTTAAACCATTTCCTTAAAATAACATATTAATTTTAATGGATCATAAAGATAATTTTATTGACCAATTCATATCACTTGAGAGTGTCTATCCAAGTGGGTAGTCTTAGGCCCATTAATTGTGCACCAAGTAGTGATCAAGTTAATAAACAACAATATTTTTTAGGGCGATTAACCTTAGGTGAATCTTTTAAAAAACCACATCTTCTTGATAGTATCTATAAATGGATATAATTTCAAGGAAACCTCAAAATATACACCTTACCAAAATTTCAAGATGTTATCCAACACTTAGACTCATCCATAGGGTTTTCATAAAAGTTATCTAATCACAATCCCCCCAAAAATCTAAAATAAGCCCTAAAAAATAACTAAACTAATCCTAAAGAATAACTAAACCTTGCTCTAACACCAACTATAATGACCTAATATAAACATATCTTTATTTTATTTCATTTATATAACATAAACATTATGTATCAAAAAATAAACTCATAATCCCATGAATAGAATATTTAGTGTCTTTGAGGACTAGATACATGAGAAAATTATTTTATAAGACCTGTGAACATTTCTCTATAATTGAGCCACACTAGGATCCTTCTAGGATCCTCATAAGTTATATGAATCTTCATAACCTGGTGAATGAAAACATAAGAAAGTTATGAGATCAAACACCTTGTAAGGAAAAAAATCATCAACATGTCATCAAAGATTAAATCACAAGCGTAAGATAAAACATGAGCGTGGGAGAAATATATTATTAAAAGAAAAAGGAGCCATAATATTTTTGCATGAGTCATGATTGAGGGACATGTAAGAACAAACAAATACCATGGAGAATTATTGTGTAATTATGATATAATAAACATGATACATGGAGCATAATTATAGGAATTTGGCATGGAAATATAACATGGAATTGATGCGTATCATAAAAAATAAATTTTTCAAAAATATAAGCACATGTTATGATTATATTATGACTATATCCAAGAAGTAAAACACTTAATTTTTTGAGCATAATCCAATAAGTCTCACCCTTTAATTTTTTATCATACACAAGAAGTATAATGATTCATTATCTCATGAGATATAAACCATTAACTAATACATTGGAGGGGGATATAGGACCCCATAAGTCATAATATATATATGTGTGTGTAATAAGATATTTATACTTCAACATATCATGAAAAAACATGGAAAGAAAATGGGATTCATATAATTTTCAAATGGAATCACATAAATAAATCATTCATAATTCCATAAATAAGCATAACATGATAAACACATGGAAAATAAATGGGTATCCAAATATATTCAGCAATATTATAGGTGAATATACTTCAATCAATAAAATAAAGCATATTGTATTTAAATAATATAGATAAATGGTATATGGTTGAGTTAATAAATTTCCCAATCAATTAATTTATGATATCTTGGTGAACTCCCTTCAATAAAATAAAGGAAATATAGAGCGTTCATAGTGGAAAGGAATTGGAAAAACCCATATTTATACATAGTGGATGGTTATGGGAGAAAAAATAAGTAATTGATTTCAATGAGTTCAATCACACAAAATAGTATAGGAGAATTTAGATGGAAATTTATGAAAACTAATTTCTGAATAAATAAAACCCGCTTGTGATAAAGAGGAAAATAGAATTGAAATAATAAAAAGAGTTTTTAGAATATTTTTTAACATTTTAGTGAAATAATAAGTTGTAGGTCACTTTCAAAAGTTTTTTTTTTGAAAAGGTGATGTGATTTTTTTTGTAAAAATTTAATTTTAAAAATATGCTTAATAATGGATCCTTGAAAAAAGAGACATATAGGTTATCCCATGGAAATTTTGGGTGGAAGATGAATCAAATGATCATGTAAGGAAAACCATTTTAATATTTTACAGTAAATTTATCGAAATCTAAAATGTATAAAGGGATAAAAAAGATTCATTTTGAAAATAAAGAAAAGGAAATGTGAATTTCACATGAAATAACACAAAACAGGAATTCCATATATAAATAAGAACATTGTAATGAATGGAAAATATGGAAAAGTAGGGGAAACTATAGTTAAAAAGGATGAAATTTATTCTCAACAATGATATAATTTTTGAGAAAGAAGCTAATCAAGGTAAATAATTTTAATTAGAAAGTAATTTTCCTTATATAGGAAGAGAAGGTTCCAAAAAATAAATTCTAAGATTGTAAGAAACCAATATTCTAAGAAAGAAGTTTAAGAAGAATCATTTTATCTCAATAAATGGAGTTGGGTTAACAAAAACACTTTTCATAATGGTAATATAAGATTAAAAATAACATAATAGGGTTACTATGAAATAGAAAATAAAATATCATGTAATGAAATATATTAACTATACTTGGATTCAATAGGGAATTATATAAAACATATAAAAAATTATGGTGCAAAATATCAAACATGTCCCATGGAGTTGAAAATAGAGACTATTAACCCTTACAACGTCATAATCTTTCAAAATTGAAAATACATGGAAGGTAGAACATGCGATGGATTTTAAATACAATATATCTCATTAAATTTATGAAAAAAATATATCTATTTATAATACATACATCATAAGAAACAAGTATGTAGTGAATATGAATTCTATCTCAATGAAACAAAATTGAGATAAAAAACCCTTACCTCGGGTCCTAATTCATTTTACATGTGCACCTAACATCATAAGTAATCAAATTAAGTTTATTAAAAACATTCTTAAGAACCTTTTACATATATATTTTGTTTTTAAGATTTATTTATTATCACATGTTATTTATTTATTAAATAGTTTTTTCTTGTGTCAGTTACTTGAGATGGTTTAGTCAATTGCTTTCAAACATTACCGATATATTAACTATGATAAAAAATTGGTAAAATCGATTTATAATATATATAATTTCATAGTTGTAAGTATTTAATTATTAAATTAGCAAAAAATCCATTCAATTCCATAGGTTTTCCCAAAATTGACCCAAATTAAGATTGGTTCACTTCAAAAAATGGCCTATACCAGTAGAAATTTTTTGACAGATAATATATCTTTTGGTGAAAATGATCAATTATAATAGATATTAAGTTCTATTGATATTAATTTTTAACACGAACACTTATTTTTACCAATAGATATATCTATTGATATTGATCATTCAATACCAACATATCATTTACCAATTGTTGAATATATTACTTTATCAAATTAATACCAATATTTTTTTTATTAACACATGAATCTATTATTAAGAACGCTATTACCAAAAAATCATTTTTCCATCAATAAAAAATGCTATAATAAACCATTAAATAATAAGAAAATATATTTTATCAATAACTAATCAATAGAAACATAGTGTGTGTGTGTGTGTGTATAAATATATATATTATTTTTATGACCAATGTAATTTTTTTCACGGTGTTTTGTTAAAAAAATCACATAATTGATTTTAGTTTTCAATTTTCTTGAAATATTAAATGTTTTTATATTTTTAAATATTTTTTATTCAGTTTTCATGAAATATTAACTATTTTTATATGTTTCAATATTATTTATTCAATAAACATTTAAATAATTTTTATAAAAAAAATCAACACCACGAAAACCCTAATATTTCTCAAGGCATCGGCATCCCCAGTTATGTGTTCAACATCGCACCCCGCTGCTATGCCTCACATCCAACCATCATGCTCTGGACTACTTCCCATCATCCCATCTCACATCGTATGGACCCTACATCACCTTGCATCCTAATCCTTCTTCGTTTCTCTCTTCAATGGCGTTTGGTAACATATTCTTCTTCTTTCTCATGATGCTATGAGGGGTCGGTCTCGTAGAGTGATTTCAGTTCTATTTAGGTTTATTGTTGTGTTTTCTCTTTAGGTTTTCTTCCCCATAATTTCAGATCTAACCTCGAATAGATTTTATATTCTATTTATCTATTTGTATTTGGGGTATTTCGATTTACTCTTCAACTGGTTTCAATTTACATGCTTCGTATATTGTTTCGATTGCAAGATCTCAAAGATGGAGGTCATTAAGGGTGGATAAAGTTGTCATCTCCGACGGCCTAGCTAGGTCTTGAAGTCAATACCCCAGACCAGAGTGGTATTGGTCTATCTATATTGATCCTACAGGTACCTATTCATCATTCTCATGATCCTTGGCAGTGAAGGGTTGTAAGGCCAGTCCCTACTTTCGAGTTTATAATCTTTTGTTTTGCACAATGCATTTAATGGGGATATGTGATGGAGCTGTTGTTTGTTTACGGTTCAATTTTTTTTATCAAATATTTTTTGAAGTAGATGATTTGGACAGACTATATGATGGTGTACATGTTCAAGATTTTCCTAGTTTGGTTTTGATCCATGTTAAATTTCAAGGTTTCATTACTTTGGTTGGAACACGTGATGTTGTATGACTTGTATTGTGATAGTTATAATACCTCCAACGAAGGAAATCTATCCTATACTATATCCAAAGAAACATTTTAAGTAAGTCATCAATGTCATGTTTCACAAAAAAACTCGCTAAATAATCTTCTAATGCTAAGAAAGAGTGGTGTGTTCTAGATGTGCTCGAGGAAATATTTATAGAAGGATCTTCCATGGTTTCTGAAAAGTCTTTATTTACTGACTGTGAATGTATTTCAATAGTGTTTTAACCTATAATGGTTGGATTTCAGGTTGGATATTAAGTACCCACCATGAATTATGCTAAAGATGTTCATCTGTGTTGTTTTTCATGTGGAGATATACCCTGGTTATGGCACTGCAATGCATACTGACTCCAATATATTGGGGAATGTCCATCCGTCAGATGTTCCATTTATCATCCCAATATTTCATGATAATAAGGGTTCCATTGATGGCTAGAGGAGACCAGGTGGCCCCACTTCCCCCCTCATTGCTTTCCAATATTTTTTCTTCGATAACTCTTATTTTTTTTCATATGGAACATCCTGATATGACTGATTAGGTTGGTTATTGATATAAAAAATCATAAGGTAAATATATATATTAATGGGACTGGGTTGTGATTTTTTTATAAAATTTTATATAGTAGTTATATTTGGTGATATTCTAGTTGTTTTTAAAGTATTAATTTTATGTTTATCTAAAATTATGAGAAGGTGAAATGTAAAAATGATCCTTTTTTAGGGAACATTCAACGAAATTATGTTTTTTCACAATGATTCTGAGCTTATTTCTCTAGCCTATATATTAGTGGTATGATTTGTAAAATAAATTTGTAATATTATGTATGTATGTTGGTGATATTAATGATTTAAACTATATTTTGTGTCAGAAAATAGTTAGAGACCAGATTTGAAGAATGCAACACTTACTAGATTGAGTGCCCCTTCAAGATATCACTCAGGGATGAACTATTATCCGAGGCACAATGGGCATCTTATTGAAGTTGATTAGGTTATAATGTGTGAGTGCACTTTCTTTCTATTTTTTAAGTTTTCTTTGACTAAATTTCTTATTTATTTATTAAAATTTTATAGGGTATACGATTAATAGTTTTTAATTCAATTTATTTGTGTTTTATTTGAGGAAACTTGATAAATTACTTATGCTTATTTCATCATTTCATTTCTTTCATATGTTCTTTTTTATATTGTTCATAAGGAGCTGCTTGTACAAAATATCAAAGTTGAAATTGTATTTTTATTATTATTAAACTTTTGTAGGAATTACACTCATTTTTTATAAATGCTTTGAAAAAATAATAGGTAAAAATAAGTTTAATGAATGTTAAGTCTATTCTTTTAGTGGCATGTCATTATGATGATCAACTGATACAGATGAAGGATTTAAAAGTGTTTATCAAATGTATACTGAGAATTTATATTGACCATGGAATTGATCCAGTATAAGTTTCCTCTTCTTTACATTGAAGCTTTGACAATTCTACTATGTGACTATTCTATTATGTGAGTAGAAATACATGTGGAAAGGGAGAAGGCTTCATTGTAACCTGCATGGGCAGCCCTTAAAGAATTATCGAGTACGCTAATAGTGTATTCAGGCCCGACCCAAGGGAAATCCCAACGAGCCCTCAAGCTAGGGAAAAAATCCAGTAAAGGGCAACGAGCCTCCTCCTCCACTCATGAGGCCTCCAAAACCCTAACTATGAAAGTACCATTCTCTGCCAATGTTGTCTTCGCTGCCACACCTTCCTCATCTTCCTCTCCATATCCCACCTTCACTACTTCCAAGACCACATCACCACCTCCCTACCTCCCTCTTCACAACCCCCTATCAATGCCACTCTTCTTCCTTCCTCCCTGCACCCCTTACACTTCTCTGTGATGATGTCTTCCTCTACTGCACTCATTCATATTCTAGTCGGTGCCTCCCCCACCACAACTGTCAGCGGCCCGCTCTCTATATTTTTTTTGCGATGAGACACTTCCAGATCATATGTTCCTCCTCTTGTTTCATCACATATAAATGTAATTAGGGTGGTGTCATAGGTACCTACGTAATGTTAAATAATGCATACTTCATTGCTGATTTGATGTTTGGCAGAGATCAATCAGGAAACCCTAATTTATATGCAAGGTGAATGATATATTCAAAAATTTGTGAGCAGGTGAGGGTGAGTATGTATAATTGATCTATATTCGTTAATTTTTTTTGCATATATCTTCATTTTGTTTATATTTTTTCATTCTAATACATGAAGGGAAAAATTTTTAATTTCCGTCTTGGGCAATGATAACACCCAGGTCGACCCTGAGTGTATTCATCCTTTTTTAATAAGTAGAGACTTCTAAATTGTATCATTTTATTTCTTTTCATGTCCTGGAATGAAAGTGGAAGTCCGATTGATATTCAGTGCTATAAAAGGTATTCACAAAATTGATAAGGTGGCTTGAAGGATTTATCTAGCCGTGATGATAAACCCAACTAGACAGTTTCATAGGTTTTCCATAACATTTTTTCCAGATAAATACTTTATTCCCAGGAATCTTTCTGTTATATGTGAACTCATATTTTTGGGTTCACTACTTTTGATTTCAGAATTATTGCTGCATCTATAGAGCATCTCCTCAAGATATGTTGGACCACATGAGTATGTAGTTTTATGACTTCTTTTTTATAAATTTTTAACTCAAGTTCAAGGTAGGTTATTCTAAATTTTATTATTTTAAATAATACCTTCTCTTTCCAGATCAAACAAATTCTCAAGTTAGTTCAAGATCCTTGATGTTTAGGAAAACATTGCATTTTAAAATCTCACATAATTCTTCCTTGATTACTTGTGCTCTGACTAGGAATTCTTCGGTGAGGAATAATACATTTTTGGTCATAGGGCATGGATGGATGGGTGTATAGTGCACGATGGCTCCTGGCATAGCATGTGTGGTCTTATGTTGGCTCACTGGCATGGATGAGTTGTTGTCGGCTCGCTGGTCCCAAGGCATGGATGTGATACTAGTGCTTGCTGGTCCCTGATGTCGCATGGATGGGCTGCTAGCATGATGGATGGGTGGGCTGTGTGTTGCGGGTGTGATGGGAATTTTGTATTGATTATTTTTTTATTAAATTCCACTATTAATATAATTACTTTTTTTTCTAATTTTAAATACATGTCAAAATATTCCATCTCTTTAATAATTAAAAAAGATGAGTTATATATGATAAATTAATAAATATAATATTAAATTTTACTAGAATTAAACTTTTTATATTTTTTATTCAAATTTAATTTATAAACAGATATTATATATTGGTAATATTATTACCAACAAAAAAATTGTCATTAGTACCTGTTGCTAACCATTTTAACCAACATATATATTATCTGTTGAAATTATTATAACTGCAACAGAATGATTTTATCTGTCGCAAAATCATTTAGCGATAGAATTATTACCAACGTTTTAGTGACAGGGACATACATTTTGGTAAAATGTTTTACCAACAGAAAATATACTTTTACCAACAGATACACCCCTGTTGGAAAAAGTGAAATATTTTTTAGTGGTTCCTCGATATGTTCATTTAAGGTGGTTAAGATTACTATGATCGTTTATTGATAATATCACTTATATAATGTATAATATTGTCTTTATATAGTATTAATAGTGTAATAAATATAATTTTTATACAGAAAATAATCTTTTAAAGTCATCCATGTTAGGTAGTAATGGTAAAATAGAACACACCATTCATGTAGAAGGTACTCCTCATATATACACAATAATGTCTCCATTTTTTAAATGGTTTTAAAGGAAGGTATAGAAGTGATTTTAAAATAGAAGAATAGAATTTTATAATATTAATAATACTTATTTTTTCATAATTTCATGGATTATAATGGATTTTATGGAGTAGTGGAGCAAAATAATTAAGATAGGTTGGTTGAGATCACCACCTATCTCTTTGGATATTCTCCCTTGGGTAATACATTAAGGATCCTTTACATGGTATTTTGAAAAAACTAAGTCTTTTAGAACATAGGGAGGGATTTTATAAGATAATTGGTTAGTGTTTTGGAATATATAAGTCTTTTAAATGCATGGATAAATGTGGTGGAAGTGATCTCCTTTTATAAGTGAAGAAAATGAAACTTTCATAAATACACATTACTTTTTCAATGATGACATGACATTATTCAAGATTCAATGGACCCGAAGTGGTAAATAATGATTTTTGGGGTAATATAAAAATGATAAATCCTCTAACATTAATTTTTCCACATGTTTTATACACATTTAAATTAATTTACCATTGATTTTTTACATTCTACCATTTTGGTTATTACCTTGGTAAGTTCTTTTTACGAAAATAGTTTATATTTTATTAAAAATATAAGGTAATAACTCTTACAAAATTTTGATGTAATAAAACTAAATTTAATATCCATATAATATAATTAAATTTCAAAATAATATAAAATTAACTTTTAATTTATAACATTTAATTTATAGAAAAAATGTTTTTGTAGAAAAATGTTTCCTTTTTCTATTAAGAGTTCTTAATATTATTTACTATTAATTAACAATTGAATGAGTATTGATATATTTATATACAGGTTTAAAAATTATATTAGGGCCATTTTTGAAAATATATTTATTTACTTTATTGTATATAAATTACACAATGTTGATAAAATTATTTTTTAAAAATATCAGTTTAACTGTTATTGCGATAATTAACTTTAATATTAGTTATCTTTTTTTATTCCTAAAAATGAAATTGACCTTATTATATAATATGAAAATGTTTATCTAAAATATTTAATTTATTTTTTATATATAATTTCCACAAGTTATGAAAACTAATTGTTAATATAAGCCAATAATAATAGTTTTTATAGTAAAATATCACCTTAGTTTCCAAAATGCTAAACATGGATTTAATAAATTAAATATAGTATTTTTAAATTATTTAACTTAATTTATAATTATATATTTTTATATAAAAAAATTTACAAAACCTTTTAAGTCATTATTGTATTATGATAATGTTATAAAAGTGACGACATTAACAAAATCTGTATTATTTAATTATTCACCTAAAAAAAATTATTTTAGAAAAAACTAAAAACAATATCCTAAGATAATATTGTTATTATAAGTCCAAAAAATAATTTTATTTTTCCAAATTCAAATTATAATTTTTATAATTTTACCGTTAAATAAAAAAATAAAAATTTAATGAAAACTATTTTCATTGTAAAATATTTTTTTAATTTTTTTAATTATTCTTATTATTATTTCATATAAAAGAATAATAATATTGGTGTTAATATATTATTCATTTCAACAATATATTTTGTATTTAATATATTTGGTTTTTTATTATAAAGTGAAAAAATATAATTTTATAAAAAAATATTTTTTGGAATAAAATGATCGTGTTAATTTTATCAATGCATTAGTAAATACACATTATTTTTTTTATAAAATACATATGATAAATAACATACCACATTAATAGTTACATGATTATGTCATAATAATTTTTAGTTACTTGGACTCTCTAGATCTCTGTGTAAGATCTATACATAAGGAAAGCTTAGGTGGAAGTTGCGGGTAGTGATTCCTCTAGAATAGATCTCATGGAAGTTTCCAAGAGTTTTAATTTATCTCGCATAGGATATCATTTATACCATAATTTTTGGAGTTCATATTTTTCTTGGTCTAGGTAAAACCCTAAAGAAGCTACTTCCTTCTCAAGCTCAGACAAATGAGCTTTATAAGAGAGATTTCTGCAACCCAATTCCATTTCATTATTTTTTTATCATAGATTTTGTAATATGGTTACTTCCTTTTATATTTATTAATTCAATGAAAATATTATAATGGTATAATTTAATAATTTTATTTTAAATCATAATAGTTTCATTTTAGTTTGTTTTTTCATGTGAAATGAGATATCTAACAAAATATTAATTCAGAGAAAAAATATATATTTCAAAATATCAGGGTGTTACATTTTCCCCATTAAATAAATTATGTCCTAAAATTTTTAATTATCACTCACAAACAAAAATATATAAGTATATATAAAAGATATACATGACCCAAGATATAATTTCTAGATATATATGAACTTTAAAAACATAGGAAATATATTTATTCCCTTAGAATAGGTCAATATTAATATTGGGGTCCTTTCATATAATTTGAGCTAAAAATACCTCATGATAATATATCATAACTATTACATTATAATTAGTTTTACAAGAGATAATATAGTCATTCTTGAACTAATAGATGATTATAGGTTAGTTTGAAATAAGAACTTTGATTTCCCTATTTCATTTATTAATATATATTCTTTGTGGATATACCCAATAAACTTACAAAATCACACCTAATTCATCTAAAGGGGAGATAATAAGACTTGAGTGAATCATAAATCCATGAATCATGAAGGATATTAATATACCTTGGATACACTAATGATACCATAAAGAGGTTTTTATTTATAACTTAAGCTAATATTTGGTGGAAACATACACAACCTAAGACATATGAAAATCTACAGTGAATAATACCTAACACCACTTAATTAGAACTATCCACTTCAATAGTTGTATTTTCATAGGGTTTTCATTTTTTCCAATGGTCTATGAGGCTATTGGTGTCAATTATCATATCAATCCCTTATATTAGTTCATTTATTTCCATAGTACCTAAATTCCTCACATCAAAAACATTAAATTAATAGTGGATCCTTAGGAAGAACATTATTTCCCCATCATTTTAACTGGAATATTTCATTTTATTTACAAGATTTTTTCTCGATATAATCCTTTACCACATATAAGATATCATTTTATTCCTTTGATACAATCCCCTAGGAACCTCTTCCCACATTTTTTAATGAATGAAATTTAATCTTATTTCCTTTATTATCTTCATCACCTGAACTACCATGAGACCCAATCTTACTCTTCTTTAGTGTGTTTGTAAATTCAACTATGTCCACATTGTTAAACATAATTATTGATAGTTTTTTTTAAATAATCAAAATATTTCTTACTCTAGATCCTATATAATTTGGTTTTTCACTGGGACAATCTCCAAATTATCCATGAAATCCATTGTCAACTTGGATCCTTTAGGACACAACCATTACCAAAACCAAAAATAGGTTATTGTGAGTGATGAAAAATTAATATCACAATAGAATTATCATAAATTATCTTATAAAAAACTCAACCTTTAAATGTATTACTATTTAAAACCATCACATTGTATTTCAGTTCAACCTAAATCACTATCAATTAAATATAGGTTTCTTTAAGTTGTTCCCCCTCATAAATCGTAACCTAATTCATTAACATAATAAATACATTATAATGGACCATAAATATAATTTGATTGACCAATGCATATCCTCTGGGTGTTTCTATATAGGTTTGTAGTGTTAAACCAACTAATTATTCACATAGTGGAGATCACATTAATAATAAACTATTAATTTCAAGGTGATTACCCCTAGGTTCATCTATTACAGAACCACATATATTTTCTAGTATCCAGATAGAAATTTAATTGCTAGGAAACCACACAATCTATATTTTACCAAATGTTCATGATGTTTTCATGTACTTAGACTCATAATTAAGGGTTTCTCTAATGTCATCTAATCCCAATCTCCCAAAAGAACTAAAATAATCCTAAAAAATAACTAAACTAATCCTAAAAAATAACTAAACCCTACTCTGATACCAACTATAATAACCCATGATAAACATATCTTAATTTTAGACCATTTATATAACATAAAATATTATATTCAAAAAAATAATTTCACAATCCCAAGAATTAAAGGTTTAGTGTCTTTGAGGACTAGATAACGGAGAAACTTGTATTACAAAACTTGTGAACATTTCTCTATAATTGGGCCACACTATACTCCTTCTATACTTCTCATAAGTTATACCCATTTTTATAACCTGGGGAATGGAAATAGAAGAAAGGGGTGAGATCAAATTTTTAGTAAGGTAAAAACTCAACCACATAACATCATGGGTCATATCATAAGCATAAGATAAAACATGAGTATAGGGGAAATATCTTATTAAAATAACATGGAACCATAAGATTTTTCCCTGAGTCATGATAAAAGTAAATGTAAGAAAACAAATATACCATTGAAAAAGAGTATGAAATTAGGAGATAATAAACATGATTTATGGAGAATAATAATAGGCATGTGGAATGGAAATGTAACATGCTCTTGAGATATATCATAGCAAATAAATTTGGCACAAACATAAGAGTTGAGTCTTTGAATTTACTTCACTTTTTTAAAAAAATATATTCATTTAATATATTTTCTTACTAATGTTTATTGTTTTACCTATGATGTTTTCAATATATAATAATATTAAATGAATTACCAATAACTCGAGGTTTAATTAAATACCAATGTTATTAATTTATGTAAATCAAATAACCTAATGAATAATATAATACTGAAAGTTAAAGGTCTTCATGAAAAACTGGTAATATGAATTATAAAATATATATTACATTCACCAGTCTATACTAAAGTCCTATAGTGGCATTGAAACAACATATCAGTAGACATGGAAATAATCTACATCCATCAAAATATAAACAAGAAAGTTACTTCTAATACTGTTGCATGTGGCTCTAAGATTTATGGAATTCAATAATTAATGGATTTCTTATAAATAGAGATGAACCTTATGGATTAGAGGGAAAAAACATGGAATGTGATACATGAATACTTTGAGAGCCATAATGACTTAAAATATTCAAATCTTTATTGATTCATATAAACTAATAGAAATTTAGGCTATATCCATGGTTTCAAACCATGTCTATAAGCCCAAAAACTGTGGCTGGTATTGGCGTGGCTATAGGTCAAGGCCTATAGACACAGTTTTAAACTGTGGTAGAAGTTTAAGCCATACAAGGCCTATAGACACAGTTCAAACCATGGTTATAGGGATTTATCCACCGTTCAAACTATGGATATAGGCCTATATCCACGGTTAAAACCATGGCTACATCTTCAATTTCTAGGGAAAACACAAACACACCTTATAACAATTGTTAGAAATCGTGGCTATAAACTAAACTTGAATAAAAAACACAGTAGGCCTATAGGACTGCCTTCCACCCCCTACTAGTCCCCCTACCCTCCAACCACCAACTAGTCCTCCTACCTTCCAACCACCAGCTAGTCCCCCTTCCACACCCCCACCCGCCACCCCCCTTTGATAGACCCCCACCCCTAGACATACCCCCACCCCGAACAGACACCCCTAGACATAAACCCCCCTGGAAAGACATACCCCTAGAGAAAAACCCCTAGACACCCCCTCCCATGGACAGACACCCCCCTGGACAGACACCCCCCACCCTGGACAGACCCCTAGACACCCCCTGAACAGACAACCCTGGACACCCCCTGGACTAAAACCCCTGGACACCCCCTCCCCTAGATAGACACCCCCTAGACACTCAGCCTCCCTCCTAGACATCCCCATAGACACCCCCTCTCCTGGATAGACACCCCCTGGAACCCCCTGGACAATTTTCCCCTAGTTTCCCACCCCTTTCCAGTCCCCCCTATCTTCTAGCCCCCTAGAAAGACCCCCCCTGGACAAACAACCCTGGACACCCCCCCCCAGACAGACACCCCTGGACACGCCCTCCCCTAGACATACACCCCCTACCCTATACAGAAACCCCCTGGACACTCCCCCTCCCCTAGAAAGACACCCCCTGGCCTGACACACCCCCACCCTGGATAGACCCCTATACACCCCCTGGCCAGAAAACCCTGGACACCCCCTGGACAGAAACCCTTAGACACCCCTCCCCTATGAAAACGCCACCTTGGACCCCCCCCCCCCCCCGAACACTCCCCCTACCCCCTCCCTCTTGGAAACCCACCATGGGAACCCCATCCCCTGGACAAACACCCCCTAGAATGATAATACAATTGGCCATGAAATTCTAAATCGAAGACAAAAACTAAAACAGAACGCATTACAATCTTCGCTCAAAACATCCTTGCCCAAAATTTTTTTAGAAAATAAAAAAAATGTTTGGCTGTAGAACAATCATACACAGGCCCTGATCTGGCCATATAAATTCATGTGACACAGTTAATTGAAGCCGACATAGTCTGGAGATTGAAGAACCATCCTCAATGATGGAATATATACATAGAGAATACAATAGATAATGGGAAAACAAAGTAGGAGACTTGTGGATGGTCTGGAAAAAATATAATGGTGAAAATATAGCTACATATGATTAATCTAAATGTTTACCTCTAAACATGGATAAACCAAATTCCTACACCAAACCATAATGTACAACTTCATCTGATACCCACCCTACACCAACACCCCCCTACTGGACACCCCTCCCTCTATAATGCCACCATCAAACACCCTCAAAACTCCCTCCTGGACACCCCTCTATCTTTAAATCCCCCGTCCACCCCTGGACAACCCTCCATCTACAAATCCCCATCCACCCCCACTCTCCCCCTGCAGACCCTCCTGGAAACCCCCTCCCTCTTGGACACCCCCCTCCCTGGACAGACCCCCTTGCACCCCTCCCCCCTACAGACCCTCCTAGACACCCCCTACCCTACTAATCCCTCCCACCTGCCATCCCCCCCATGCCAGCCCCCCAGTATACCCTCTTAGACACCCCTCCCCTTCCATTCCCCCGCCCCCACCTACCAGAACCCCCCTCCACCACCCCTTGTAGACCCTCCTGGACACCCCTCCTCTACTATTCCCCCTTCCAGTCCCCCATGCCATCCCCACCCCCTACCATCCCCCTATATACCATCCTAAACACTCCCTACCCCTACCCCTTCCACCATGTAGGGTCTTTTCTCTTGGTTTCTTAAATGTGGAACCGTGGATTCTAGATCATCCTTGGCCATTTTTCTAGTGCCTATTATTTCTTTCTAATCATAGTGGTTGACCAGTGTATTGATAACCCTCTACTACATGATCTCTATAAGGGAAAGAAGGTGAGAGAGACTAGTCCCCTTATTCCCATCGCATAAGTCTTCTCATGATTTAAATTCTAGAGGGGAATAATCCTCTTATACACCTCACATAAAACAATTAATGGTTTAATGACTAGTGGAGACTACTATGAGGCTTAGAGTACTCTTGGAAGATGGTCAGGAATCATATATATTTCCTCAAAAGTGGTTGATGTGATGGTGATGATATTGGGATGTTGTGAATGAAACTTGAATATTTGTACTATATATTGTGTTTGAACAGGAATCAAAACCCTCATAGTCTGATTTACATAATTTATGTTAATATGATAGGATCATCGATATTTTTTAACATAATGTGGTAAAGATTCTTTTTTTTGTGAAATAAGTGACAATATGTGATGTATTAGGGATACACATTAGTGTTTCCAAGTCTAGTTTAACATGGTATGTGGATCATGTGTAGGAAGATTGTGGGGTGTACACCTAGTATGATACCCACTTGGAGGTATGGATCATCGATTGGATAAGGTATATAACACTCAATGAGTATATGGTTTATTATTACACAAAAAAGGATGCCAAGAACATTCATAGAAACAATAAGGATACATGTGGGGCATGTATGTTGAGTTGTCTTTCCTTTATTTAATACAAATGAATCAAATGTAGGATACAATAATTCTGGTCAAGCGTATAGAGTTTTCATGATTAGTCTAAAATTTGGTATATATGAGTCCCATGGTCCATAAACCATAACAAAAATTGGTCTCAAAGAGGAAAAAATCCCCTAAATCTATAATATATGAAATAACCTTATAATCCATGGAGTATTCATTGATATTCATTCTGTTTATGACCTCTTCATATGGGAATAAATTAAACTATGAATATATCCCTATAGCCTTGACCAGTTGTACTTATTTCCTTGGAATATGTTGGATCCCAAAAAAATAAATTAAATATACAATATAATCCTATATCGAGGAATCATGAATGGATTTTTGGAATTTTTATGTATTAAAATGCATGGATACCCATCCCTACAACACCAAGAATAGCTCAAATATATGGAAGTGGAATTTTTCCTATATATGTGCTTTAGAAACCAATATATCTTGGGATGTATTAACAACCTTATATAGATTGTTTTTAACTCCTCCAGTACTGTCACCATCACAAATGTTATTGACCTCACATAAATATAGGATTCATGAATGGGTATTATATATATTCTTTCCAACATGAAAAATAATATATAAAGCTATAATTGAGGATCTACATCATGGATGAAACACCAACCCCATCTACCATACTAACCATAGTATAATTGTTGATTGAATGTTCTTGGGAACCCTTCTTGTAAACAGTGGGGTATACAATTGGTAATTGATAGATTTTTCTCTTTCCATTATACCTGGACAAACCCCCCAATAGACCCCCTTGCACCCCTCCCCCTACACACCCCCATTCTCCCCCTGGACAGACCCCCTCCTTAGAAAGACCCCCCGTGCACCCCCCCTTCACACCCCATTCACCCCCTACACACCCCATGCACCCTCCCCTTTCCCATGAAAAATAACCCAGCACACCAATGAAGGACTTAGAACCTATGGGGAAGGTTCTATGTAATTTTTTTCAAACTAGGACAACCAAAAGTGTATGAGAGATGAATAAAGTACTTTTTTATGATATATATGTGTAATATATTCTAAATAATAATATTAAGTTCAAACTTCCAAGGTAAATGATTGGTTTCATGGATCACTACTACAAAGGGAAACCGAATTTGAATTACTATCCTTATGGTAGGATGATCTCACTAGTTTTAATGAATATAGAAGTTATTTTGAATGAGGGAGAGGCAGTGAGATTCCATAATAGTAATAACCTATCTAAAATTCTTTTGAATACCATTGGGTACTTCTGGGATACCAACTCAAATTTATTAAAGCTAGTTAGTTGGGAAGGAGTGGCTTAAAATTGAATTATATATCCTTACAGATTCAGTCCCTATAGTGTGATATGTTCACACCATTCCCTATGCAAGATTTCAAGAGGAAGCTTGGTATTGGAACTAATAGATCCTTAAATTAAGTAGTGGTATTTTATGATAAATTTAATGGGAATTTGGATGAGATCATGAATGTCTCTAAGGATGATCAATGTATGGTTTTTAGATCTCTTGTTCTAGTATCTAGAAACTACTATTATTTTTTAATCTCTTTGAACAAGGTCTATAAATAAGTTCAAGGGGTATATTCATATTATTCCTTGAAAAACCTAGTGGTTATTAGAAAACCATTTTTTTAAACAATAAATCAATTATGTAAACAGGTTTTTAAAACAGTCATGCAATTATAGAATTCAAATTAAATGTTTAGGCAGAGGGAATCTACCTCAACCTCAAGACGCATTTCTTTTGAGGATGACAACTCGAATATTATTTTTTTCCACTTGCACACATACTCAACTTCACATATATATAAGGAAACCTAGCACCTATGTACATATTTTCATGGCCAAATATGCACAAGGGGTCCTTAGATATATGTTTATACCTGCATATACCCCTTTACACGTACACATGTATGCATTTTTCATATCTATATATAAGCACACCTAGCCCCAATATATATATATTCATACTACCATGATTGAATATATATAAAGGGGGAAATTATATTTATATATGCCTACCTATGGATACACATGTAAGCCTTCATCAATGGGGACTCAAATCCACCTCAACGAAATCCAAAACGCACTACAAATATATAAGGAACCAAAAAATCAAAAAATACCTAATTAAAATTTGGCCAAATAATAAAAATGGAATAAACCTTACCCAAATTCGATGTTGAACTCACTTTCTTCGATGATGGTGGATAGATTTGACCTCATCATTAGAAACCACCTATAAGGAAATAGTGGGAAAAGAAACAAAATATAATGACTTATTATATATATGTGATCAATGTCTCAACTATACATGATAAATGATACATGAATCCACAACCAAAAATGAACAAATAATATTCAGATTGATATATTAATCCCAATAATAAATAACATAATCATTAATAAAGCTCTTTATTTTTCAAACATCACCTTCAATTGCCTATTGAAAAATAAAAAATCACCAAAATATGGGAATAAAGTAAATATCCATCAGAACTTAAATGCGAGAAATTGGGATTAGACATTGTTCTTAACCTATAAAATCCATTCCTTGAATTTATAAAATACCGAAAAATCTTCATGTCTATATCCTTCTTAATTTTCAATATTGAAACCTCATTTTTTAGCATGTTATTCTTCTGTAATTCACCTTTATTCTTAGTTTATATAGGTTTACCAATTTTATAAAGTAGATAATTTTCCTTCTTTTATTATTCCTCAATCCTCTTGGATTTTTCAAACCAGCTTGCTAATATGATTACACAATCCTTTGATTCAAAATATTCCTTCTTCTTTATTGGATATTCCATATTTGTAGAAACTATTTCCGAACATGCGATAAATGGTTATTTCCTTTTATATTTCAACAATTATTATTATTATGGAATACATGTCATAAATTCTTAACAATTTGGACTACTTGGTTTCCCTTCCACACACACTTTCAACAACCTTTAGAGTACCCTTTTTATTCTCCCTTTCAAAGTCCACACTATAGTTGTCAAGCATTAGCCCACTACAATATCAAATATTGATACTTAACTCAACACATTGATCTGAATGACATATTAGAAATATAGAAGCTATAAATAGCCTATTTAACAATATAAACTCCTCATAATTAACTGAATATACTGACTATACGAACCACTATAGTTAAATCATTAATTTGGGTGTGGTCTTGGAACCAAATATTGTTCATCCACCATCTATCTCCAAACACTAAATTCATCCATTTACTGTCTAAGTTCATACATTTCACAACCTTGATAATGATCACCATCCCTTGATATGGATTTCACTCAAAAAGTAAAAGTATGAATATCCCAACTATAGTATTATTGATACCATCCTTAATCCTACATACACATGTCTAGTACCTTATATCACTTTATGATCACTATAAAAGATCCTAGCCCAATAATCTCAACAAAATTTCTTCATTTAAAAAATATTATATTTCAAACACACATTATATCCAAAAAAATAATACATTAAAAGATATAAGATAGAGAAATCCAAATTATAGAAAAAAATAACTTTAGGAATACCTCAAAAATTATGGTCCTAAAATCCCCTTAATCTAGGATGGATTATCCCAATAGAATAATCTCTATTGAAACCCACATCTCGACACATAGATGAACCCTATTTTCCCATCCCAATACTAAGGTAATTCACTCACATTATTGATACATGATAAATAGAATAGGGTTCATTTATTTTTCTAATATTGAGCTGAGATATTACTCATTCAATTTACTCTGTCACCCTCAACTGAGGCTCACCAACCAACATTCATTCCTACCCGGTTTCCATCCTTCTCCATGAACCTTCCTATGAAATGGATGTATCTACATAGATAGATCAGTCTTTCTTGAATATATCATAGTGGGTGTCTAAATAAAATGAAGCTACTAGTACCCATAATGAGGACATAAGACCATTTAAAAAATAGAATTCCTTTATGAATAAATTTCATTTGAAGGATGGAATGAAATGAATAAACCTTTCCAATTTAGTGGCATACTTCATTACTGATTCCCATAATGATATAGCTCCATGAATTCCCAAAACATTCTCTTATTTTGTAAATCTACCATATCCTCTCATATAAGAGGGAATGAAACTCAATCCATAGAAACTCTTCATTCCTTCTTTTATGATCAAATGTATTTATCCATTCTTATTCATCTCCTTTGAATTTAGGAACTTCTAGTTTCACTCATATATCCTCTAGAGTTCCAATCCTTTAAAATAGCAACTAAAATTTCTTCAACATATTCTAAACATCCTACGATCCCATGTCACTACTAAAAATTAGAAACTGCTACTCCATGAACTCATGGATAACTTAGAAAACCATTGGTTTTCCTTTTAGAAGGCCTTGGTCAATAGATCAAAGTAGTTGTAACATAATATGAGGGAAACAACCACTTGATAATATTTCCCATAATAACACAATTACATACTAATTATATTCTTTGTTGATGAATTTTGACTCAACATAATTCAGTAATAACAACATTACAAATTAGAAACCCATCGCGCCACAATCCTAAGCATGAATTGTTTCTAAAAAAGCATGAAACCACCTTTAATCCTTAATTCATAAAAAAAATATAATTTCCAAAACACTAAGCCTTAAGGTTTGTCATAATAATCTAAGGTTTACTCTCATATACACCAAACATAACAACCAAACCCCACACATTCACCCCTGATAATAAGAAACCATCCACCCCCTTAACTGATCTAACAAGAAACTTACTAATAAAAATACACAATCAAATCAACCAAAAATCACCAAAATTAACTATATTAAGAGTTTTACATAAAAAAATCAATAAAAACCCCAACAAGATCCACCAAATTGAGGGATTACCACCAACCCAAACACCCAAAGACAAATCCAAACCATACCCAATACATAGGCATCATACTCTAAACTAATTGGAATCTAATATCCTAACAAAACAACTAAAGGTTTTCATCTACCATATAAAGATGATTAAGATATCATAAATCAAATAAAAACACGTGAGAACTACTATTTTAGGTTCTATTAATTAATACATCATCAATAGGTTATTCTAGAAAACACCAATTCACATATTATTGATTTTTTAATTAATCAAAACCAATTTCCAATTAATTTTCCAAAAACATGACCACAAATATTATTTTATCAATCCCACTTTCAAAACACACATTTCTTTTTTAAAACCATTTTTCATAGACAAGTAGTCATGAAAATGTAGAAAAATCCCTATATTTCAAGTATGATTCATGAACTCAGATTCTATTTCTACCCAATGCCAAGAGTCAAACAAAAAATATTAGTCTCAACCTAAAAATAATACTTGAATAAATATCTCAATGATAACAGTGTAAATCTATAATGTAAAACTACACCCTTAGTGACGTGGGTTTCCACTGTACAGGTATTCTTGATGCATACAACTGGTGTACATCCTAATATCCAACCAATTCAAAATTTATCTAAAAAATCCCCTAAATAGTAAAACAAACGAAAAATGTTTTGATAACATTTATTAAATCCTTGGCATGGTCATGTCCAAACCGTGGTCATGTCAGAGATGCTATAATACCTCCAGTGTACCTCCCTGTATAGAAGAAGGTTTTAACTTTTGGTGAGAGTACATAATCATCATGGTGAGACTATAATCTCAGTATCATCACATAAAATAATGTATAAATAACTAAATAAACATAAACCATTATATTAAGTTCAAGGAATTACAATTACGGTAAAACAATAATAATAAAAATACATATTTAATTCAGAAACAAAATGGGATCATATAAAAACATATAGACATACCTCAAGAGGACCAAAAAATAGGTTGATCAAATAAAAAATATACAAAATAAAAAATAACTAGTGGAGATATGACCAAAAAAACCAAGTACCTCCCTAGTATAGTCTCCCAATACTCATCCATCACCTCTGACCAGGTCTCCCGTATGACCTGTTACCCAAAATACAATCATAAACTCTACACCCTCACCAAGGTTCCCATACAGGGTATAAGAAATACATATCAGTATGGAAATTCCATTTGGGTTCATCATATATATCATATGATCATGTATGAAAAATAAAAAACAGTACAAACAATATACAAGAAATCATATATGGACATCAAGTGATAACTATTACACCCTAACACCTCAACTCACCTGACTTGAATAACACAAATGTATCTGGTTTCTCATCCATAATTTGATATTACAAACCACCTGAAATCCAATAAACATATAAATTACAACCATTGGAGAAAATACACATGAGTGAAATTTGAGGGGTTAGAACCCTAAATACCTTTAGTGGATAATTAGGAGGTATGACTAGCTAAAGAGGAGGATGATCCCCATGAGGTGGGGTAGCCATGTCAGAGGCACGCCAGAGGATGAGGTGGGGTGACTATCTCAGGGAAACATCAGCGGGGTGGAAGCATTGGGTGGAAGCATTGGGTGGAAGCATTGGGTGGAAGCATTGAGGAAGGATTCCTTGGTGAGGAGGTCACTGTGAACAATGTGAGAGAGGTCGAAAGTTTGGAGAGGAGGGTCACAGTGAGAGAGGTCTACAGAAGTGTGAGAGAGGGCATTTATTTGAAGCATCGGGAAGAGGGAACCATAGTGAGAGAGTTAGATGGTTCAGAGAGGCGGGTCTCAGATCAAGGGAGGAGGAGAGCCCGATGCATATAGAAAAAAATGAAACAAAACTCTATAGCCACATATATTTAATTAAATCATGGATATTAAAAAACTATAGCCACATGCCTATAAAACCATGGATATAGGTCCATAGCAGTATCTTAAATTTATATTAGTGATACTTCTTATTGTTTGTCTTTTTGAGTGTTTTTAGAGCTCACACTTTTGTGGATTTCATTGTAAACGTGTCTAATATTTCTTGTTTTATTTAACTTACTGAGATACATTTTAAGTAGAGGGATACCAAGATACTGATTTAGTATAAGATTAACCGAGATATCGGTTAAGTAGTATCCTATCATATATGTTAATTATAGTAGAGAGATACCAAGATTCCAGTTTTAGTAGTAGAAGCACCGAGCCACCATTCAATGTAATAGGGTAAACCAATCTACTGTTTATGTAGCTGGGTAATCTAAGCAACCAGTTATTATAACAAGGAAATTTTGATTGGGATGATCAAGTGCTTTGAAGATAAGGAAGACATGGTATATCATTTTCCTTTAATAATCAGATACCTTTAGACAAGTTTAAAGTTAAGGATACATCAGATTAGGTTTAAATACCTACCTTTTACTTTAGTATAAAAGTGATATTTTATAATCTAATTTTAAAGGAGATTTTTATTTTATAACCATTACATCTTGTTTATTTTAAAGGTGTATTCTGAATTATCATTTAGTTAATTCCCACTTCAGTTTATATATTTTAATTTGTTTTAATTTATGTTTTTCAAAGTATTTCATGAGTAGTTTATAATACCAATTATCTTTTTAACTCCTCGATGCATGTTAATTTTATCAGTAATCTAAAATACCAAAAATTAAAATATTATTGTAATTTTATTTTTGTGTTTCTATTATTTACTGGTTGGAATACCAGTAAATTTATTTTATTCTAATCATATTTTCATAATTCTGATACTTTTATCTCTTGAGGAGGATGAAAATTTGTATCTAATTTTTAAACTACAATTGACCCTTATCATGTAGTATTATTTTATACCATTTTGATCCTATATTTGGTACTAGATCTTGGGTTTTTAAATTTAAAACTAAAGTTTGTATTTATATTTCATAATTTTTAGTTACTATCAGATTTTAAAATTTTAGTTTCCTTGCACCTAACAAGTGTGTGGGGAATTTTTTAATAATGGTTGGTTTACATGTTGGATCTATAGGTAATTTGAAACCAAATATGTCACTAATTTGTTTTGGAAATTACTATGAATACTGGACAGATAGAATGGAAACGTATGTTATCAACATAAGAGCTGAAAATTTTCTTATGTTCACTGAAGAGTATAAAGTTAAAGAAAAAGAAGTTTCCATTTTTACAAGAGAAGAGAAAAATAAGTTTTAATTGAATCTTAGAGTAAGAAATACCCTTCTATGTTCTATAAAAACAAATATTTAAATATAAATTTCTTCTTATCGAACTACATATAGAATTTGGGAAAATTTATAAGTGACACATTTTGGAACATTAAAAGTCCTTGAAATAAAAAGAGCTATATTAAGAGAAGACTGTTAAGATTGTAATTTTATACTTGGTGAAACCATTTCTCAAATTCACCAAATATTATTGATAATTGTAAAGTCTACAATCCCTTATAGAGAAATAATTTTCCAATGATCAGTTGGTTGAGAAATTTATAGATATCCTTTGCATATAATGGAAAGGAGATACAATTTATGATACAAATAATATTATTAAATTAAGTTTATATGACTTAATTGGTACTTTGATGTAGTTTGAAATACTCTTAAAGAGAGAGGTATAAAAAGATAAAAAGAAAAATAGAGTTTCTTTTAAAAATATCAGAACTTCAAATACTGTAAAGTCTAAGACAAGATCATACGAGAAAAATTTTAGAAATGTTTTTGAATAAAGTGAATGTGTGCCGACTAATATTGAACCTGATAATATTTAAATAAGGATTTTCAAATAGAAAAATGTCACAATAAATCACCCTATTTAAAGGAAAGAGAAGAATGATACTTCAGAACCAATTTTCTATAAATATAGAAAATAAGGACACATTAGAAATGAATGTGTTGAGATGAAAAATAAATAAATAAAATCTAGAAATTATTGTAAGAATAAATTTAAGAAAATTATGAAAGTGATAATAATTAAATAATTTTATCTAAAAAATTTAAAATAGTTGAAAAAAACACTATATTATATGAAAATTTTCCTAAATCAAAAAAATAACTCATGGGATGAATAATTGCTAAATCTATCATAAATCTATCTTTAGATTCTAAATTATTTTATTACTCAAATAGTGAAAGTGATAATGAAAATTATTCTACTTCAAATGAGAAAATATCTATGAAAAATCATAAAGAGATGAGAGAATATATTTCTAAATGTGAAACTATGTATTAAAAATTATATAAAAAGTATATTGAGATTAGAAGAGGTTATATTGAAATAAAATCAAGATATTTTAAATTTGAGGATAATATGACTAAAAGAATAAATAAAAATGGAAAAATTATTTCGTAATTAGGAAAGTAAAAAATAAAAATTTACAAAACTCAGTACTGATCTGAAGGGAAAATCCAATGTTATAGCATATGAAGATCCTAAATTAGATAATATGAAACATAAGAGATAAAAGTATAAAAATGTATCTTTTTCTAAATATATTTTCAAGATTTTAAAACATAAAACTCAAATTAAAACCTTAGAAAATCTCATAACTAAGATTACTAAAATAATAAAAGTACGTTGGACACCAATGAGATTTGGTGTTTTAATGTGTTGTGTGTTGGATTCATTTTCAACCCTATCACTTTCAACCCTAGTGAGTTTGTGTTCTATATGTGGTGTTTCCATTGACATTGTGTGGTGAAGTACATTGAATTTTCCATTAACTAAGTTAAAAAATTCATGAGATAGTGACATTCTAGATAGAGGGAAAGTGGTGGAGTCCATGAAGAAATATGTGGGCCTGAAATTTCAATCATGATATTACTGAGAGATGGGTTGAAACTATTGATTAAATAAGAGCACCCAGATATGGATTCATTATGAAAATGTTGGTTGTAGAAGTTCCTGCATGTAAAGACATGGAAAATGTATTTATTTTTTTAAATTATTTTGGATTATTATGAGTCTACAAAAATTGACGGTTCTAGATTCCGAGACCTGGTGTGCCTAGAATGAATTTTTAAACTTTTTTTAAGGTACGTTTAGTAAACGCGTGGGTGGAATTTTCTATCGTTTGAACCGGTGCTCAGAATTGAAATTTGAGAGCACCTTTGAATCCGCAGTGCCAGGATTATCTTAAGGGAAGCTTCACTTTGACCGTAATAGGTCGGAATAAAAATTTAAATTTTGTACTTAAAAGAAAAATAATAAAATAACTTGACAAAGTTATTTTATATATTTTCTGTAACTATTGAGTGGTGGTGGAGGGACCGACGACTTGTCAATCCATTTAATGGCTTGGCCCTTGTTTTTCGTAGCCACTCCATTGAGAGATATGAGAGGTTCATTAATTAACTAATTAATGAACCTCATTAATGATTTTTTGTGTTAGGCTCTCATCCTACATCTATTTAAGTGAGGCTCGGGGTGGAGTTTTGACACGGTTTCACCAAGAAAGGAACCTCTGGAGAAGTGATGTGACATCTTCCACCGAGTAATGAAAGCTTGGATAGAAATGTCGAATGAATCTAATCGGGAACCACAAATGCCAGCGACTTTGTCAAGCATGGATCCTCATTCCACCAGTACATCATCTCCAACGAAATTTGAGGTAGGGGTTTTGTTTAAGTTTATGTAATTTGATCTTCTATCATTATTGAAAGGATTGATGAATCGTGAGAGTAGTATATTTTACCAATGTCGTATTGAATAATCTCCTGCTTGTTATAATTCTAACACGGAGGGCGCGGGCCAAATGAATAAGACCTAGACCCTCTACCGCATCGTTTATTGATGCGTTCTTCATGGGATGATTTTCAAATCGACTAAAAGTGAAAAATGGGTGGCATGTAATGAAGGCGGCATCCCGAGAGGGCCAAATGCACGTTCGGAAGGAAGAATAGACCACCAGAGCTCACCCGATGGTCCGCAGAAGCTCTTCTGGAACGACATCAGCGACAGAGATGGCGGCCGACAATGACCGACTATAGAGATTGGAGGCAGCGTGCCATCGCACGCCGCAGATCAAAGCCGTGGTGAAGGACGAGACCCGCTACCTGCGGGTCCCGTGGGTGATGAGGTGGCACCACTTGGATCCACCAATCAAGGAGCTGAATGACTCCTTTTAGCCATTCGGTAGGCGGACCACACGACCCCCGCTCGAGTCGCGCCAGCCTGCGGGTTGGACGCCCGGCGGGCCGGGCCAGTCCATGACCCATCCCAGTTGCGATGAGCCGGGCCTGGTCGAACCCAGACTAGGTCGGGTTGACCTGAAATGGGTCGGGTTGGCCCATGCTGGGTTGGGCTGGGTCAGACAACCGGGTCAGACCGGAACCAGACCCCTCTCGGGCCCAGGGACGCTTAAGAGAGGCCGTAACTTACGAACTAGATGTCCATTTGATGCACCGTCTACGACAATGGGATCCTTGGAGCGTGAATTTATTTTTGAGAAACTCCATGAGAGTTTTGGATAAAGTTTGATTATGGTTGGGTTGGATCGACTCTGAATCCAACCGGACCCTTGACACTAAAATTCCAATAACTTACAGACCAGGCATTCGGTTGACGCATCATCTGTTGCGTTGGAACCATTATTACATGAAGAATCATGCAGTAAATTATTTTTTGGACTTCCTTATGGTTAAAATATGACTGATGGCTTGAGGAGCAGTTT
This sequence comes from Viscum album, assembly GCA_963277665.1. Classification (NCBI taxonomy): domain Eukaryota; kingdom Viridiplantae; phylum Streptophyta; class Magnoliopsida; order Santalales; family Viscaceae; genus Viscum; species Viscum album. Next base: position 1,427,016,838 of record OY728151.1, read on the forward strand.
CTCTCAGAATCAAGCGAACTATGAGCGAGAATCCTGTGACTGGACGAGACGTAAAGAATGAAGAGCGATTATGTGTGAATCAGCAACTAGTGATTCTATGTGAATCAACACCCATCGATTATGTGTTAATCAGAACCCAATGATTCTATGTGAATCATCACCCATTGATTCTATGTGAATTAGTACCCATCGATTCCATATGAATCAGCACACAACGATTCTGTGTGAATCAGTAGTAGTACCTTTTGTTAGAATGAGATAATCTAGATTTACGACTAATCATTTGTACTTTTGTACTTAAGTTATACCTTTTTTGAGCTGAGTCTTTTTCGTTGTGCTTTTTGATTGAGATCAGGCTTTGGGGTTTTCCTTTTTGGAATTCTGAGAGACCTTCGTGGGTCTCGGGGTCCTTACTGGGTATTATTATACTCACCCCTGCATGAGCTTCGCACGCACCTTGTTGCGTCTTGTGCGGACGACGAGCAGCCTTGACTGAGACTCATGGATCATGGAACTGATGGTGGATGGTGGTGACTGTTGACATGGAGAGCTGTGGAGATGATCTATACCTACCCTTCAGGTAAGATCCTTGGAGGACAATCTCAGGAGATTTTTTCAATTTCACTTCGTGGTTGCATCTCATGGTGTTCTTGGACTGTTTGTTTGTATAGGTTTAAAGGAAATTCATTCCTATTTAGGGATACACCTTTCTGGTGCTAGTTGCCAACCCCTGACCTATGGAAGGTGGGTTTGGGGTAGTCACAACGCGAGCCCCAGGGGACGGGTCATGACAAAGTGGTATCAGAGGAGTCAGTTATACCGAAGAACTAGGGCTCTGATATTTCTAATGGAGCAATAGTGTTAAGTGTTTTTATTGTGGTTTTCAGTTAGGGGAGTCCAGTGTTGGTGAGGTGGTCAATTTATCCATACACTAGGACTCTGAATTCTGATTTCTGACTCGTTGCATGAAAACACTGATTGCATGTGTTTTGGAAATGTTTTTACATTTGATCTATTTTGAGTCAACTCACCAGGTATAACTTATTGCCCATGGTTCACCTGTTTCTTTTCAAGATAACTCTACATAGATAGCCAACTAGGATTCCCAAGATATTACACGATGGTAGACCACCGAGTGCTGAGGCTTCAGTGTAGGGCCATCTTTCTATGTTGGCACCTTCGAGTGGTGTACCAGCAACACCACCACTCATTGGGCAATAGTTTCCACCAGCCCCACTGGTGGATGGTGCACACTGACTAAGCGCGTTGCACAAGTTCTAGCAGTAGAGGTATATGAGGTTTCATGGTGAGATAGATCCCCAGGTAGCTGAGGACTAGCTGGAGGCTGTGGCATGAGTTTTCCGCCAAGTTGGGACACCAACAGAGTAGATGGTGATCCTAACTACTAGTCTTTTCTTGGGTATGACAGGAAGATGGTGGATCCTGATGCACCAGTTACATGATGAGGTGACCCTTACCTGTACAGACTTCAATATCCTCTTTAGGGCGGAGTTCATTCTAGTGACACTATGCTTTGTGCGTATCTAGAAGCTTATGCACTTACAACATGGAATCTTATCATTGGCCCAGTACTTGGAGAGATTCACTAACCTCTCGTGATAATCCACCAACATGGTATAAGACCCATTATTTAGGGCCCAGACCTTTGAGTAGGGCATCCTCCGGGAGATCAGAGTGTCGATGATATTTCTCAATATCCCAACACTGGCTGGAGTGCTCGATCGAGCATTATTGGTGGAAATATTCTTAGCTGAGAAGGCACTGATGGTGAGATCCACCACCAGATGACAGGTAGCCGAGCCATATGTAGAAGGAAGTAGGTAGATGACACAGAGGTCCAAGAGGACCAGAACTTCCTAAGGGAGACCCCAAGATATAGAGTCGGAGGTACGGATCTCGCGAGGCATAGGAGGTCATCCGGGAAGAAGACTCTGCTTCATGTGCAGAGGGCAGGTCCACATGGCTCGTAACTGCCCCACCCACCATACCGATGATCAGAAGACGATCGAGAAACTACCAAGGCAGCAGACGAGGTTTGAGTGAGGAGGTCCGTAGGGCGGTGAATGTGGTAGAGGAGTAGGTCGTGTAGTAGGTGGTGGATGACGATTTGAGGTTCTACCACCACCACCCCTGGTTGTCCACCCCGACCACATGGAGAAGGTGGGCAGGGCCAAGCTCAGATACAGGCAGAAGAGGCCTACGACCACAGCACTCCGGAGATGATTAAATTTATGATCTGTGTCTATTACAGCCTAGCTGTAGTACTTATAGACACAGGTTCTAGTCACTCTTTTATTTCCATGACACTCGTTCGGAGCTTGAAGATTCCGATGGGGCTGTTGGCTCAATCCTTGTGATTAGAGACTCCTACAGGAGAGGATTTGACGATTACACACTGGTTCAGGCAGTGTGAGATCACTCTAGGAGGCGAGAGTTTCAGCTGGGTTCTCCTAGTAGTAGCGTCGAGGCCTTACAACATCATCTTAGGTATGGAAAATATATCTACAGTCCATGCTCAGATCGACTATTTTAGGTGCAAAGTGCGGTGTGTCTGCGAGGTTGGGATCAGGTTTACCTTCACCGGTGATGAGGAAACCTTTGTAGCATAGGATGGAATATCTCAGAGGATGGTGCAACTGATTACTCATCAGTTAGACAACCTCACCCTTGGATTAGTTGACATGAGGAGGCCAAGTTATCCTATAGTGGTGGAACGGTATGCTGATGTCTTTCCTGATAATGTTCAGGAACTATCTCCTCGCAGAGAGGTAGACTTTCACATCAACCTATATCCCAAGACTACACCAATATCTAAAATAGCATACCGGATGGCTCCTATGGAGCTTCATGAGCTGAGGTTACTGTTGGAGGACTTGCAAAGAAAGGGGTTCATAAGGCCCAATGTGTCTCCATGGGCATCCCCATTCTTGTTCACCAAGAAGGCAAATGGGATTCTAAGGATTCGTGTTGACTATCGATGCCTGAACTAGGTGACCATGATGAAATAATATCCTATTCCGAGGATCGATGATCTGTTCAACCAACTGAAGGGAACTCATTAGTTTTCGAAGATAGACCTCATATCAAGCTATCACCAGCTCAGGGTACGAGATGAGGACGTACTTAAGATAGCCTTCAAATGTCGGTATGGCCATTATGAGTTCTTGGTGATGCCTTTAGGTGTGACCAATGATCCAAAAATGTTCATGGGGATTATGAAGAGGATATTCCAGCCATAACTTGATCGCTTCATGGTGGTTTAAATTGATGACATCTTGATATACTCAGCGTCGGAGTAGAAGCATTCCACACACCTGTAGAAAGTTCTGGATACACTCTGAGAGAACAAGATTTATGGAAATATCTCGAAGTTCTAGTTATGGATATGGGATTTCCACTTCCTAGGGAACGTTATCTCAGATTCTAGAGTCACAGTGGATCCAAATAAGATAGAGGCAGTGCTTTCCTTGGATCCACCTAGGAGTTTGATCGAGGTGCAAAGTTTCCTGGGGTTGAATGGGTACTACTGAAGATTTGTACCTGACTTCTCCAGGGTAGCGACACCCTTGTAATACTTGAGGAAGAATGGGTATACTTTCTTATAGATGGAGAAGTTCCAACAGAGTTTTCAAGAGCTGATAAAGAGACTGATGAGTTCCCCCATCTTCATACTATCAGAAGAGGGCATTGGAAATTTAGTATACTACGACGCATTAGAGACTGGACTAGGTTGTCTCTTGATGTAAGAGTGAGCGGTGATTGCATACAGCTCACAATAGTTGAGACATCACAAGTAGAACTATGCTACCTATGACATGGAGTTAGTTGTAGTGGTATTTTCACTTAAAATGTGGCGGAACTATTTGATGGGTGAACAATTTATTGTTTACTCTGATCACAAGAGTTTTAGGTATATCATCTCACAGAAGGAACTGAACCTGAGACAACGACGATGGCTATAGTTCCTCTAGGACTATGACTTTGAGATAGTCTATACTCCTGAGAAGGGAAATGTATTGGTAGACGCACTCAGCAGGAGGTCTGGTCTACAACTACTGAGTGAGGCGACACAATAGCTAGCCGCATAGCAGATATTCTTCATGGATAGAGATGGAGTAGCTTAACTCCAGTATATGACTTTCAGTCCCCCACTTCTACGATGATAAAGGGAGGCACATCTTGGGGGCGATGAATATGAGGCCTGACGTACTCAAATATCCTCAGGACAAGCTCCTGAAGGATTTTATGAAGGTGGGGAGTAGGTCATCCTCTTTAGAGGATGCACCATGGTACCAGTGATGCTACGAGAGGAGGTGTTGAGGGAGCTCCAAACATCCCCTTTATCTGTACATATTAGAGTGGCGAAGATGTACCAGGACCTCTAGTGTCAGTACTGGTGGCCAGGGATGAAGAGAGAAATGGCCGAGTTAGTATCTTGATGCCTTACTTTTCAGTAAGTGATGGATGAGCATCATGTACCAATAGGCTTAGCTCATCCACTTGAGGTACCAGAGTGGAAGTGGGATGGTATCTATATGGACTTCATGATAGGGATACCAAGTACATCTAGGGGCCACGATTCCATATGGGTGATCATTTACTGAATCACCAAGTCGACCCACTTCCTAAGCATCAGAGAGTAGGGATCAGTAGGGGGCTTGGGAAGCCTCTACGTGTAGGAGATTGTGCGACTTCATGGGGTGCCATCTATGATCATGTCAGATCACGACACACATTTTACATCCCACTTGTGGAAGGGATTTAAGGAGGCATTTAGGACTCATCTACGCTTGAGCAAGACCTTTCATCCTCATACATATAGTCAGAAAGAGCAGACCATACAAACACTCGAGGACATGCTTCATGATTGTGTCCTCGATTTTGGCCACAGTTGGGAGGACCACCTGTCCCTAGTAGAGTTTTCTTACAATAATAGTTACTAGTCCACTATTGGAATAGCTCTATTTGAGGCCTTTTGTGGGTGAACATGTAGATCAACTCTTTTCTGGATAGACCCAGGGGAGTCAGTGCTTATGGGTCCAGAGATGGTGCAGGCAACCAGAGAGAAGGTGCAGATCATCTAGGAGTAGATGAATATTGCACAGAGCCGAAATAAGTCTTATGTCTACAGGAGGTGGAGGCCCTTGGAGTTTTATGAGGGATACCATTTCTTCCTACGGGTCTCACCCCGATGAGGGTTATGGAGGTTTGTTCGGGGTGGAAAATTTTCTTTGAGATTCATTGGGACCTTCCAGATCCTCAGTAGAGTAGGAGAGGTGGCGTACCATATAGCTCTTCCATCACTGATGCACCAGGTGAATGATGTTTTCCATGTGTTGCAACTAAGAAGATACGTGCATGATCCATCACATGTTATCAACTAGGGAAATCTGGATATCGATAATGTGGCGATGTTTGCGGAGTTCCCGATGGAGATAGAGGATCGACAGGAGAAGGTCCTTTGTGGGTAGTCAATTCCTCTGGTGCAAGTTCATTGGCAGCATGAGAATCTCCAGGAGAGCACATGGGAGCAGTAGGATAAGATATGTGCTCGGTACCCCCATTTGTTCCCCTAGTTTTATTGTAGCTTTTGGGGATGAAAATCCATAAGATGGGGAGAATGTAAAGACCCATAAATTCTATGATTTTTTTTAAATTATTTGGTATTATTATGAGTCTGTGAAAATTGAAGATGTGTGATTCTGACGCTCGGTGTTCCCAAAATTAATTTTTGAACTTTTTTAAGGTATGTTCTATAAACGTGTGGGTGAAATTTTCTATATTTTTAACCAGTGCTCAGAATTGAAATATGAGAGCACCTTTGAATCCACAGTGTCAGGATTCACTTAATGGGAGCTTCACTTCAACCGTAGTAGGTTGGGAGAAAAAGTTAAATTTTGGACTTTACAAAAATAATAATAAAATAAGTTGACAAAGTTATTTTATTTCTTTTCTGTAACTGTTGAGTGGTGGTGGTGGGACCGATGAATTTTCAATCTAATTAATGGATTGACCCTTTGTTTTCATAACCACTCCATTGAGAGAGATGGGAGGTGCATTAATTAACTAATTAATAAACCTCATCAATGCTTTGTTGCGTTAAGATCCCATCCTCTGTCTATTTAAGTGAGGCTCGAGGTGGAATTTTGACACGACTTCACCAAGAAAGGAACATCGAGAAAAGTGACACGATGTATTCCACAAACGAACAGAAGCTTGGAAAGAAACTATAGAAGAATCGAATCAGGAATAAAAAATGGCAGTGGCTTCATCAAGCATGGATACTCCTTCCACCACCGCATCATCTCCAATGAAATCCGAGGTAGGGGTTTTGTTTAAGTTCATGTGATTTGATCTTACCTCATTCTTAAAAGGAATGATGAATCGCAGAAGTAGTATATTTTACCAATGTTGTATTGAATAATATTCCGCATGTTATAATTTTAACATGGAGGGCGTGGGCTAAACGAACAAGGCCCAGACCCTCCGCCACTTTGTTGCTTGATGTGTTCTTTGTGGGATGATTTTAAACTCGATGACAAGAAGAAACTGAGAGGCACACAGCAAAATAGGAATCTTGGGAGGGCTGTAGGCGCATCCAGAAGGAAGAACAGATCACTAGAGCTCACTCGATGGCCTACAGAAGCTCTGCTGGCGCAACACCGGCGACCGACGCCGGCGGTGGAGACGGCGGCCGACAACGTACCTCCGCAGAGACGAGAGGCGGTGCACCGTCAAGTTCCATGGTGAGACAGGCTGCGACTTGAAGCCATGATGTAGGCTAGGACCTGATTCCTATGGGTCCTGCGGGTGATGAGGCGGCGCCACCTGGCGCCGCCAATCAAGGAGCCGAACAGCTCCATTGAGCCGTTTGACAGGTAGACTGCATAACCCCCACTTGGGTTGTGCCAGCCAGCGGGTCGGACCGCCCAACGAGCTGGGCTGGTCTGCAGCCTAGCCCACCCAGGATGGTCCGGGCCAGTCCTTGGCCCAGCGAGCTGAGCCCACAGCAACCCTACCCAACCGGGCAGGCTCAAGCCAGTTCGGGTCGGGCCGGGTCGGACCTAGACCCCTCTCGGGCCTAGTGACGCTTAAAGAGGCCGTAACTTGCGAACCAGATGTCTGTTTGACGAACCATCTATGGTTATGGGATCCTTGAAGTGAGAAGGTACTTTTGAGATACTTCATGAGATTTTTGGAGAAAGTTTGAGTATGTATGAGTTGGATCGACTCTAAATCCAACCGGGACCTCAGCACTAAAATGCCAATAACTTACAGACTGGGCATCCAGTTGACGTGCTGTCTGTTGTGTTGGAACCCTTATGACATGGAAGATCATGGGGTAACTTCTTCATGGGACTTCATGCTGGTTGAAATACGACCAATGTCTTGAGGAGTGGTTTCTCCCAGAATCAAGCAAACTATGAGCGAGAATCCTATGACTAGATGAGACGTGAAGAATGAAGAGCAATTCTATGTGAATCTACACCCATCGATTTTGTGTGAATCAGAACCCAATGATTCTATGTGAATAAACACCTAATGATTCTATGTAAATTAGCACCCAACGATTCTGTGTGAATCAACACCCAATAATTCTATGTGAATCAGTAGAAATACATATTGACAGAATGAGATGATTTGACTTTACGACTAATCATTTGTACTTTTGTAATTAAGTTATACCTTGTTTGAGTTGAGTCTTTTTCTTTGTGCTTTGTGATTGAGATCAAGCTTTGTGTTTTTCCTTTGTGGAATTATGAGAGACCTTCATGGGTATTTGGGTCCCTAATGGGTATTTTTATACTCACCCCTGCATGGGCTTCACCCACACCTTGTTGTGTCCTGTGCAGACAACATGCAGCCTTGACTGAGACTCAAGGAGCTTGGACCTGGCAGTGGATAGCGGTGACAGTTGACATGTAGAGTTGTGGAGACGATCTATACCTACCCTTCATGTAGGATCCTTGGCGAATGATCTTAGGAGCTGTTTTCAGTTTCACTTCATGGTTTCATCTTGTTGTGTTCTTGGACTATGTTTTTGTACTGGTTTAAAGGAAATGTCTTCCTATTTAGGGATACAACTTTCTGGTGAAAGTCGCCAACCCCTGGCCTATGGAAGGCGGGCTTGGGGTAGTCATGGCGTGGGCCCCCAGGGGATGGGTCATGAAACTACATGATTATTAAATAGGTATATTTAAAAATATTCAATATAGTGGTATGGAATCTTTGGAAGTGCTATAAGAAATTTTGTTTATAAGGTGGCATAATTCCCAGTGTTTTCCAAAAAATTTGGGGTCTAAAATTTGGAGTAAGGTCTAAGTTTTACAAAATATTGATTGATAGGACTTTCTTATGAAAATATGGAAAGGTAATTAAATTCACAAAAGTTTTATTTCATGAAGGTTTGAAAATTTGTGAAAGAATGTTTCGAGAACAATGGATGAGGTGTGAAGGAAAAAGCGGTAACTTACATGATTATGAAAAGTTTCATGAATCGAATATTTCATTGAAGTTTCATGGAGATAAGAAGTATTGAGAACATGAATGAATAGTTTCACAAAAAGGCATTAGGGAGCTTGAATGTTCACAAAGGGGAGGCAATGTTCCTAAATAGGGAACTGACCCTCTCATTTGAAGAAGCCATATTTGTTGAAGATCAAAAGGTTCTGAATTCGTGAAATATTTTCATGAATGTTTTTCTTATGTGAAGGATTCATATGAACATATGTTCCAATAATAAAGGACTTATTTCAATCTGAACAAGGGTAAGGTTTATAAAGATTTGTTAAAGGTTGTGAATTTTGTGAAGGAGTATGAGTTTCACAAATGTATGAAGTTCAAAAATAGGAGGAAATTTTCACAAAAGTGGTGTAAAGGTTTTATTAAATTATTATGTTTCATGACATATTAAATGATTGAAACTTATTGAAGACTTTTCCAAAGAATGTTGGTACTCCTTGAAGACTAGTTCAATATGGATGGATAAGCTTCCACATTAGTGATGTTCAAAACTAGTTTGTAAAAGAGTAGAGTGAATATCATTGGGAACTAATCAGTGCATCAACTATCAAACATTAAATATGTGTATTGGATTTTTATCCCAAAATAATTCCCTTCTGAATTATTGAGAAAAGGGGGATGATAAAGGGAGTGACCCTTGGGTGGTAGTGAGCTAGACCCTAAAACTTGTAAAGGAAATGAGCCTATCATGGAGTGACCTGTATCATTATATCTATAAGACTTGTGAAGACTAGTGGATTTTGTAACATAACCTCAACGACAGTTTTTGCTCATTGGATGCAGCCCAGTGAATGAGAACAATGTAAAATTACTATGTCTTGTGTTCTTTCTTTACTTACATTGTACAATATGATAATTAGTGAATGTGGATTGAGATATCATTGATCTTATATGAACACGGACAATATAAGAGCACCAATTAATCATATCATCATTTAATTAGTGAACAAAAGAGTAACCCTACTAATAAGTGAGGTCAAGATTAGTTAATATAGTGAGATTTTCATAAGCATGTGAGGATACATGAACTATTTTCATACCCTAATTTCCCCCCCATCTTAGGGTATCTCTCACTAAATTCCCTTTTGATCCCAACAATTTGTATTAAATGAAAGGTTTCCTCTTTTGAATTTATTTTGAACTGATTTAATTTGATCAATTTTTGGAGATGAAATATTTTATTCTAGTATAATATGGGAAAGCGAAACAATCTGAATAAGAATCATAAATCCAAAGGAATTCTATATAATTGATTTTTTTAGAAGTGTGTGATCTAGATAAATGATCCCAAAAGCTCAAAAATAAAACATATGGATGAATCAAATTATGTATCCACTTTTTCATATAATGATGTTGCAGGACTATAAGAGGATTCTAATATGCCAATATATTTTGGAACTACTGAAGATGATGATATATCAAGAGATTAAAAGGTGGAAACTATCCACACATTTGCACAATTTTTTTTCATTTTTGGAGAAATACACTTTAAGGGTGACTGGGAACCTCACAATATGCCAAATTTCAAACACTAAGAAACCAAATTTCAAACACCACAACCAGGCTCCAAAATCACCCCAAAACATCAAAACACCAAATCAGATTTCAAAATCAAAAACCAGGATAAATCCTTCAAAAACCATACAAGGCATCGCCTCGGTCCGTGATCATCCTCGAGGCACGCTGTCGGAATCGCTCCACTCCTCGTCATCGTCACGTCCCCGGAAATACGAAGCCCTCGAAAAGGACTCCTTACTTCAAATCGAAATGAAAACCACATAACATCTCCAACAACATCGATATCATCAAGGCCTAACAACCCTTCAAGAATCAAACTAAAAGAAAACCAGCACAAATAAACCCTTAACATCGATGAATATACAAAAAAACATCCGACACATCACGACACAGAATGAAGTCGATGACGAATGCACCTCCTGGAACACCAAATACCGAACAAAAAACACCTCCCAAAGCCTCTTGAGACCACCACCGCAGACCGACTCGGAGATCGACCAAGGAGGAAGATGTCAGAGCAGAGTTTGAAGTGGAATGGTCTCACGACAAAGAATGACCATGCCTGGAACCACCAACCTCGCAGAGGACCAGAGTCACAGATCCCGATGCCGCCTTCAATATTACGCAAAGAGAGCAGATCCTCCCAACACCCCCACACCCTACACGAAACGAGATGGAAACCCCAGGCCACGACATCTGGAGCTTGATCCTCGAACCAAAATTGCGCCGCTAAGAAACAGCAAGCGGTGGAGTCTTCAGAAAGAGACAATCCCACACGACTCCGCCACTAGATGGTGATTCACACCACGAATATGAGGGAGATAAGTGATACTTCAGACAAGAAATTAGAGGATATTTCTTATGACAACATTTCTTTTATTAAAAACTTAAACATGATTTATTACATAAACCATTCGACTTGATATAACATGGATGATCGAGAGGTTTAGTGTCTTTGGGGATTAAGATCATTACATAACAAATTAAAACATGAAGTACAACATCTTTATTGAAAACTTCCATTACATGACCACTACATTCCCTCGTACTTAGCATTGCATGGGATAACCTGAGGACATGCATAAGAAAAGGGGTGAGCTATAAAGCCCAGTAAGGGAATAAACATGGAATACATGAGGAGTACAATACATGTTAGACAATAGGCATATCAATAGAGAAAAATATAAACATGAACATAAAGTCATGATAAATCATGATAATCATAACATGGAAATGTGGCAACAACACTTAATATGGAATTAGCATGAGCCAATGCTCATTGCACATGGAGCATGAGTAAATCCTCATTGCACATGAAGCACGAGTAAACCCTCATTTCACTTGAATTATCATGATTCAATACTCATTTCACATGATGTATCATGATACTATACTTTACCCAATGCATTGGAGCGCTATAAGGGTGCACCCTTCTTAAACATTTCATTTCATGCATAAGTGTGCCACATGGATCATAAAACATGGATTCATAAAACATAATCATTTATTCCATGATAAAGGAATATGGAATTCATACATGAAACTTTATAATCAATAAGTAAATGTGCATAAAGGTGAATACCCTTGATGGAGAAATGGGCATGGTATTCACTACACAATGGCATTGGCTTAGAAAATCGGTGCGATTTCGGCAGCGTAACGGCGTGACATAAGAATTCATAAAAACGGTTGATGAGAGAGAAAGTGGTTCCTCATCATATTTACATGTAATGGAAAGTAAGGAGGTAATATATATACATGTCCCAACAATTTTAATGGAATTTATATTCATGATACAAAAGTATTGTTTGAATGTAAATGAGGAGCGAGAAGTTCCTTTCGGAATTTCGGCATAGTAACGGGTGTACATGGGAGGCATTTAATGAGAGATAAGGGGTCTCCCATCATTCAACAATAAATAGGGAAGTATGAGGGAGGTGCGAAAAAATACCCCAACATTCATAATTGAAATTAAATGGGCAAAACAACTTAAAGAAAATTGGACAAAAATGAGAAAGGAAGAAAAAAACCCTTACTTGGAAATGCTTCCAAAGGCTTGAGAGAGGCTTGAGAGAGGCTTATTGGGAGATTGGGGCACCTTGGGATGATTTTATAGAGAGTAGGGCATAGGTTGGATGAACTCCAAAGGCTTTGAGTGAGGAGGAAGTGGTATCTTGGGTGGGTTTATATAGGAAAAGTGAGTGAATTCTTTATTATTTAGGTTTGGGACCCCTTACATTAAACTAATCCAAACCACAAATAAGCTCATGGTTTTTGCCCATGGTTTTTGGAAAAGGGAAGAGGAATAAAATATTTTATAAGGCCAAAGTCCTAACTTCTTAAAATAATGGGATTTCATATATGGAGGTGAGTCACACTCCCATGGAAAATAATTTAAAAAGACAAGATGTTTAATAAGTCTTGAGGGGTCCATTAATGCTTTCAAAAGTAAGTCAAAAAAACCCAAAATCACATTATTTTAATGGTAAAACATATATTGGCCGAACATAAAGCTTATAGTATTTTATTACATCACTATTGGGTCCTTATGACGTCATAAAACACATTATATATTTAAATGATATTTAATTTTTACCCAAAAAATTGATTGTCCCAGAAAATTAAGAAAAATTCACCGTTGGATAATTTCGACATCCTGATTCTAGAAATATCATTTATTTTATCTAAATAATTTTCTAAATATGTTAATTTTCACTTTTAAAATAAAAACCGACATTTATCGAAAATTCACAGGTTTTGACAGAAATGGATTTCAAACTTTAATAAAAATTATAATTGTATTCATAAAATTATATGATCATTTATATATAATAAAATTAATTTAATAAAAATAATAATATTTTATTAAAATATTATTTAAATAAAAAATCCCTTATTTTAATAAAATAGATTTCTTAATTAAATAATAACTAAAAACACTATTTGTACTTTAAAAATAATTTACAATGTACCAATAATGACAAGAAGGTATATTCATTATTATATATAAAAAATAATATACATGAACATATTACAAGAGATTTGTTACATAACCCCTTAAAACAGCCACATAAGACCTAAGGTTAAGGTGTGCGATGGTGACAGACTCTTGGGGTGGCTCAAATAACATCGCTCGAGTGGTAATCTCTATCAACTTCCACTTTTCCCGTAGATGGTCCTATTCGAGCTTGACATGATGAAGCTCATCTTGGTCTTGGTCAAGAGCGAAGCCCAAAGATGCCACCTCTTTTCCGAGTTCTGAAAAATGGGCTTCGTATGAAGCAATTCAATTGGATGAGGCCATCGCTTCCTTTGTCTGAGTAAATTGGGTTTGTCAAAGCCCTATATTTATACTAATCATGTGATCACTGTTCAATGGCTATAAAAGAAATGGTCAAAATTCTTAACATAAAACCAAAGAAGTTGAAATTTTATATAATCATTTTACATAAATAAATATTTAATTAGATCAAGAGGGATTTCCATTAATGAAACTTTGGGTCGTTACAATATTCCCCCCTTAAGAGATTTCGCCCTGGAAATTTCCTTTTTCCCACACTAAAACAGACGTGGGTAACTCAGCATCATCATTTCCTCCGATTCCCAAGTCGCTTCTTCAAACTTGTGGTTTCTCCACAACACCTTAACAAGGGGAATTGTCTTATTTCATAGAACTTTTTCTCTATGATCTAATATCTTCACTGGTTTCTGCTCATAAGAAAGATCATCCTCTAACTGTACCACCTCAGAAGAGAGTACATATGAAGGGTCTGGTATGTACTTTCTTAATAGGGATACATGAAAGACATCATGTACTTTGGCTATGGTAGGTGGAAGTGCTAGTCGATAGGCCACAGCCCCGACACGATCAAGAATCTCGAAGGGGCCGATGCACCTTGGACTTAACTTCCCTTTCTTTCCAAACCTCATGACCTTCTTCCACGGAGATATGCATAGAAAAACCATGTCTCCAACTTTAAACTCAAGGTCTCGTCGACGATTATCTACATAACTCTTCTGTCGACACTAGGCTGTCTTGATATACTGCTGAATGGTTTTCACCTTCTCTACCATTTCCATGACCATTTTTGGTCCAAGCATCTTACGTTCACCAACCTCATCCCAACATGCTGGTGTTCTGCACCTTTTCCCATACGAGGATTCATATGGTTCCATTTGGATGCTCGAGTGGAAACTGTTATTATAAGAGAACTCAACCAAAGGAAGATGTTGATCCCATCCTCCTTTAAATTCCATTGAGCACGCTCTCAACATGTCCTCAAGTGTTTGGATAGTCCGCTCAGATTGGCCATCAGTTTGAGGATGATAGGCCGTACTGAAGTTCGGTTCAGTATTCAGAGCATGTTGAAGATTCTTCCAAAACTTAGAGGTGAATCTTGGATCTCGGTCATACACAATAGATAGTGTCACTCCATGTAGCCTTACCACTTCCCTGATATATATCCGTTCCAGTTGATATAATGATAAATCCTCCCGAATATCAATGAAGTGTGCAGTCTTTGTAAGACGATCCACAACAACCCAGATTGAATTTTTTCTTTTGGATGTCCTCGGAAGTCCGGTGACAACGTCCATGGTGATGTTCTACCATTTCCATTCTGGTATGGGAAATAGTTGCATGATCCCCTTAGACTTCTGCCTATCTGCCTTCACTTGCTGGCACACCAGGCACTTTGATGTATATTCAGCTATCTCCTTTTTCATATTATCCCACCAAAAGTTTTCTCGGAGACCTCGATACATCTTTGTGCTCCCTGGGTGAATAGAGAAATTTGAACTATGTGCATCATCCAAAAGTTCCTTCTTCAGCTCCAGACTTTATGGAACACATAGTCTTTTCCCAAATCGCACAATTACTTCTTCATTAACATTAAACTCCGAGGATCTCCCCTTTTTTATAACTTCCACTTTTTCATGAATTCCCGCATCATCCATTTGAGAATCCTTTAACCTTTCCAAAAGAGACGATTGAGAAATCATTTGTGAAAGGATTGATGATGTTCCATTATTTATGATTCCCATGTCCATCTTCATCAAGTCTAAGAAGATTGGATACCTCTCAATTCTCATCATTGATAGAATTGTTGGGTCCTTTCTACTTAGGGAATCTACCACCTTGTTCGCTTTCCCAGGGTGGTAATGTATTGAACAGTCATAATCCTTGATGAGCTCTATCCATATTCTCTGGTGCATATTAAGCTCTTCCTGTGTGAATATATATTTAAGACTCTTGTGGTTAGTATATATCTCACATTTCTCCCCATAGAGATAATGCCACTAGATTTTCAAGACAAAGATCACTGCCGCCAACTCCAGATCATGCGTTGGATAGTTTCGCCTATTGATTTTCAACTGCCTTGAGGAATAAGATATCACTTTATCATTCTGCATCAGCACACAACCTAAGAAATTATTTTAAGCATCACTAAATACCACAAAAATTTCCCCACTTGTGGGTAAATTGAGCATGGGAATAATTATAAGCCTCTTTTTCAAATCTTTGAAGCTTTCTTCGCATTCATCACTCCAAGAAAACTTTACTCCCTTTCGAGTTATCTTGGAAAGAGGGTTGGACAATCGTGAAAAATTTCTCACAAATCGTTGATAATATCCAGCTAACCCCAAGAAGCTACGAATATCTGTTACTATTGTTGGCCTCAGCCATCCCTCAATTGCATCTGTTTTGGAGGGATCCACCGATATCCCATTGCTTGTGATGATATGGCCCAAGAATGAGACTTCCTTCAACCAGAACTCACACTTGCTGTACTTTTTATAGAGCTTCTCCTTGCACAAAGTCTTCAGTACAGTTCTTAAATGCTCCTCATGATCCTCCTTGGTTTTGGAGTATATTAGAATATTATCTATAAAGACTACCACAAATTTGTCTAGGTAATCTCTAAAGACTCTATTCATCAAGTCCATGAAGATTGATAGAGCATTGGTGAGTCCGAAAGGCATTACTATGAATTCATAGTGCTATTATCTTGTACGAAAATCAGTCTTGGGGACATCTTCCTTCTTCACCCTTACTTGATAATATCCCGACCGCAAATCTACCTTGGATAAGTATTGTGCTCCACGCAACTGATCAAACAAGTCATCGATTCATGGCAGAAGATACTTGTTCTTTATTGTGATTTTGTTAAGTTCACGATAATCGATGCAAAGCCGCATTGACCCATCCTTCTTCTTGACGAAGAGGACTGGTGAACCCCATGGTGAAGCACTTGGGCATATAAACCCTTTATCCAGATTCTCCTGTAGTTGTTTCTTAAGCTCTTCAAGTTCCACGACATCCATTCTATAGGGAGTCTTGGATATTGGTAGCGCCCTTGGAATAATTTCAATTGAGAATTCCACATCTCTTCTAGGAGGAAGACCAGACAGTTCCTTGGGAAACACTTCAGCGAATTCCCTCACAATAGGCATTTCTTCAAGGATGGTTTCTTCCTTAGACTCAATAATCTAAGCCAGATATGTGTGCTCATATGGTAGTAATATCCATGCTTGAGATGATGGAGCTAAAGTAGATTCATCTTCCTCCTTACACTTGTAAAGAATCGGTGGTCGATTCTCCATATGGAGTGTGATTTCCCTCTCCTGACAATTTATGTTGGCTCTATATAAGGAAAGACAGTCCATGCCAAGAATTGCATCAAATTCCACCAGAGGGAGTATGACGAGGTTCTCTGAGAAATTCAATCCACATATTATAACAGGGGAGGACTTATATTCATGGGATGCAATGATTGCCTTATTTGTCGTACTCACCGACATCTTCACTTCCATGATTTGTGGTGGTGCTGGGATTATTCTACTAAACTTTCGAGATATAAAAGAATGCGTAGAACCTGAATCAAAAATTAAATTCACTATTATTGTATGAATAACTAGCGTACATGTCACCACTTCGTTTTTGGGGTTCTCTTCGGCAGAAGTGATGGAAAAAGCTCTTCCTTGCTACCTTGGAGGTTATGGGTTGCCTCCGAAAACCCTTGGTTTAGGGCACTGATTTGAAAAATTCCCTGGTTCTTTGTAGTTGTAGCAATGAAAAATGTGTTGAGGTTTGAATGGAGTGTTCCTCTCCTCTGTTGCAGCCGTAGGTCTTTCTTTCCAACAGTTAATAGTTAGGTACCCTTCTCTTCCACACCTAAAGCATTTCCTTGTCCCCTTAAGGCAATTTCCAGGGTGCTTCTTTCCGCACTTTTGGCAAGTGAGGTGCTTGATCTTCTTAACACCATGGATTTATCTATCGGACTGCCATAATTGAAGTCCACCCTACACTTCTTTTCCCCATGATACCCCTGTGATTCCCCAATCTCCATTTCAACCTTGAGGGCACATCAGAGAATTTCCTCATAGCTATCGAAGTCATGGATCGCTAATTCTTTCCGCAGGCTAGGCTTCAGCCCACCAAAGAAGCGGTCAACCTTGAATTTGGGGGTAACAACAAAGCTGGAAGTGTATCGTTCAAGCCTTGTGAAGTTTGCCTCGTATGATCCAATAGATTGTTCGTCTTTTTTCTTGATGGAAATGAAGTCCATTTCCGTCTTAAGTCAGAGGGTGCATGGAAAATATTTATCGAAAAACATCTTCTGGAAATCCTTTCATTCTAACGCCTCGATCTCCTCCTCAGGCTTTGTATTTTTGATCAACATACACCATTGATCAGCTTCACCCTCTATATGATAAGCTGTTAGGATAACCTTCTCTTGTTCATAACATTAAAGGATGGAGAAGATCTTTTCAATGGAGTTGATCCATTATTCAGCAATTGTGGGATCAGATGATCCACTAAAAGTAGGAGGCCTTTGTCTCAAGAAGCTCTTGATAGCGACTTGTTCCTTCTTAGGGGGGTTTGGACATTCATCTTGACCCATGTTTCTATTCAAATCTTGAGTTATCTGAGAGAGAATCGTGACAAAGTTCACGATTCCTGCTCCCATTGGATTGGACATCTCATTAGTACAATCATCACACTAATCTTTACACCGGTTGTTAGCCCAAGTCCTCCTATTACCGACCATTGGGTGGAATAAAAGGAAATTTTGGGGGTAACACATAATGGGTAATCCAAAGACAAAAGTTGATGAATTAAAAATAAACTTTTATTTCCTTAACTCATGAGTCTATAGGCTTCAACCTAGGCTTTTCATGATCTACTTTCTAACATATATTCTTAGGAGAATTTTTTTTAATTCCCTTAATAAGGTTTCATAATAATCTTTTGAATTTATCAAAACATATCCCCCGGGAGTGTCGTAACCAATAGTGCAGCAAGGCCCTTTTTCTTGCACCAGTTCCCCTTCGAGTCTAGCTCAAAGCGGTGTTTTGGGTTTTACCCCTAGGATACATCTGTGCCAGAGCCGCCTCTACCTGCTCGTATCCAGACAGGGATGTATTTGTTTGATAAACCACTTACTCAGTACTTACCAAAACATAGGGATGTTTTTATTATACATAGTCTTATCTCTAGGGATTTACTAGGGTTTTCTAATCCTAATCCAAAAAATAACTAAACCTATCCTCTGATACCAACTATGACAACCCTGCTTTTATTACAAACTTAAACATGATTTATTACATAAAACATTCACTTGATACAACATGGATGATTGAGAGGTCTAGTGTATTTGGGGCTTAGGATCATTACATAACAACTTAAAACATGAAGTACAACATCTTTATTGAAAACTTCCTTTACATGACCACTACATTCCCACGTACTTAGCATTTCATGGGATAACCTGAGGACATGCATAAGAAAAGGGGTGAGCTATAAATCCCAGTAAGGGAATAAACATGGAATACATGAGGAGTAAAATACATGTTAGACAATAGGAATATCAATAGTGCACAAGAGAAACATGAACATAAAGGCATGATAAAGCATGATAATCATAACATGGAAATGTGGCAACAACACTTAACATGGAATTAGCATGAGCCAAGGCTCATTGCACATGGAGCATGAGTAAATCCTAATTGCACATGAAGCATGAGTAAAAACTCATTGAAATTGAATATGCATGAGTCAACACTCATTTCACATGACGTATCATGATACTATACTTTACCCAATGCATTGGAGCGCTATAAGGGCCCACCCTTCTTAAACATTTCATTTCATGCATAAGTGTGCCACATGGATCATAAAACATGGATTAATAAAACATAATCATTTATTCCATGATAAAGGAACGTGGAATTCATACATGAAACTTTATAATCAATAACTAAATGTGCATAAAGTTGAATACCGTTGATGGAGAAATGGTCATGGTATTCACTACACAATGGCATTGGCTTAGAAAATCAGTGCGATTTCTGCAGCGTAACGATGTGACATAAGAATTAATAAAAATGGTTGATGAGAGAGAAATAGGTTCCTAATAATATTTACATATAATGGATAGTAAGGAGTTCATACCGATATATGTCCCAACAATTTTAATGGAATTTAGATTCATCATACAAAAGTATTGTTTGAATGTAAATGAGGAGAGAGAAGTTCCTTTCGGAATTTCAGCATAGTAACGGGTGTACATGGGAGGCATTTAATGAGAGAGAAGGGGTCTCCCATCATTAAAACATAATGAGGGAAGTATGAGGGAGTTTAAAAACTATACCCCAACATTTGTAATTGAAATTAAATGGGAAAAACAACTTAGAGAAAATTGGACAAAAATGAGAAAGGAAGAAAAAAACCCTTACTTTGAAGTGTGCTTCCAAAGGCTTGAGAGAGGCTTGATAGTGGATTCTTGGGAGCTTGGGGAACCTTGGGAGGATTATAGAGATAGTAGGGAAGAGGATGGAAGAACTCCAAAGGCTTTGAGTGGGGAGGAAGTGGGAGCATGGGTGGGTTTATATAGGAAAGGTGAATGAATTCTTTATTATTTAGGTTTGGGACCCCTTACATTAAACTAATCCAAACCACAAATCAGCTCATGGTTTTTTCCCATTTTTTTTGGAAAAGGGAAGATGAAAACAATATTTTATAAGTCCAAATTCCTAAATTCTTAAAATAATGGGGTTTCTTATGTGGAGGTGAGTCACACTCCCATGGAAAATAATTTAAAAAGACAAGATGTTTAATGAGTCTTGAGGGGTCCATTAATGCTTTGAAAAGTAAGTCAAACAAACCCAAAATCACATTATTTTAATGGTAAAACATATATTGGCCGAACATAAAGCTTATAGTATTTTATTACATCACTATTGGGTCATTATGATGTCATAAAACACATTATATATTTAAACGGTATTTAATTTTTACCCAAAAATTTGATTGTCCCAGAAAATTATGAAAAATTCACCATTGGATAATTTCGACGTCCTGATTCCCAAAATATCATTTATTTTATCTAAATAATTTTATAAATATTTTAATTTTAACTTTTAAAATAAAAACCGACATTTATCGAAAATTCACGGGTTTTGACATAAATGGCTTTCAAACCTTAATAAAAATTATAATTGCATTTATAAAATTATATGATAATTTATATATAATAAAATTAATTTAATAATAATAATAATATTTTATTAAAATATTTTTTAATTCAAAAATCCCTTAATTTAAAAAAATATATTTCTTAATTAAATAATAATTAAAAACACTATTTGTACTTTAAAAACAATTTACAATGTACCAATAATGACAAGAAGGTTTATTCATTATTATATACAAAAAAAATAATATACATGAACATATTACTAGAGATTTGTTACATATCCCCTTAAAACTACCGGATAAGACCTAATGGTAAGGTGTTTGATGGTGATATACTCTTGGGGTGGCTCAGATAACATTGCTCAAGTGGTAATCTCTATCAACTTCCACTTTTCCCGTAGACGGTCCCGTTCGAGCTTGACATGATGAAGCTCATCTTGGGCTTGGTCAAGAGCGATGCCCAAAGATGCCACCTATTTTCTGAGCTCTGAAAAATGGGCTTGTTATGGATCAATTCTACTGGATGAGTCCATTGCTTCTTTTGTCTAAGTAAATTGGGTTTGTTAAAGCCCTATATTTATACTATTCATGTGATCACTGTTCAACGGCTATAAAAGCAAGGGTCACAATTATTAACATAAAACCAAAGAAGTTTACATTTTATATAAATATTTTACATAAAGAGACATTTAATTAGATCAAGAGGTATTTCCATTAATGAAACTTTGGGTCGTTACATTTCTTCTAAAGTTAGAAGAGTGTAAATCTAGTTCCAAAGAAAATATCCTTGACTCAAATGAGGTTCAAAATTTTAGGGCTAAAAATGATGAATTGGTTATAAACATGGCACAATTGTTTGAGGAGAACCTAAGGATGAGGCAAGTAAAGGTGGCTTAGAATGATGAAATTGTGAATATGGGTGCAAAGATGAAGATTCAAAGTGAATTACTTGATGAACTTTCACATGAAGTTGAAAAATAGATGAACACCAATAAGGATATGAAATATATCATTATCCATCCTAAAAAAATTAAAATAAAAGTTAAAATATAGAATAGAAGAAAGCTCATGTTTGAGGAAGATGACTTCTCTACTGAGGGAGAAGGATGGGAAGATCAAATATCTCAAAAGGAGTCTGAAAGCTTCAAATGAGAAGACAAAAAACCCTCCTTTGGGAGCATCAACAAGTGGAGTCCACAAATGGGGAAATCCAAAGTCAACAAGAAAGCCGAATCACCATTTCAAGCTTGTATGAGATGACCCTCAGAGGAAGGTAGCCACTAAGTGATACTACTGTGGAATCATGGGACATACCATGAGTGTCTTCCTGGAAGCCTAAGCGGTTAAAAGAAAGAGATAATATATTTCAAAAACATATCAATCAAGGATATACTATATAAGGTATAGTTGTTATGGGAGGCCTTTATCTATGATAACCACGGTCATATAGCTAGGCATTATAGCAGAAAGAGAACTGTAAGTGATGTAAGGAATACCCCCATTCACATGACTAATGAAAATAATTTTCTCACTAAGATAATATCTGCTAAACTAGAGAATATATTTACCATTCTGAATGAAAATAATAGAGCTCAACAAATGGTGAATTAGGCACAAACAACAGTTTACTCATAATATACCTCCTGGATATAATGAAAACAAATATTGAGGAAAAAGAAGGAAGATTCTCTCATATTGAGAATGGTGGATGAGTGTGGAATGAAAGATCCACCATGGAAGAAAAAAATTTATGTGGATATATTACCTATTAAAGGGGAAAGTCATGATGAGTGATTAAGTGGGGTTTCAAAATGTGCCACAAGGAAAGAAAATAATAAAATTGTGTGAGTTCCTAAGAAAAGGTAAAATAATAGTTTGAATAGAATTTCTAAATCAGGTGTTGAATATAAAGATTAATGGAAAGACAAGACAAAGATTTAGAAAACTGAAAAGGCTCCAAAAGATACACATTTTAAAGATACATCCCGAAACAGGAAATGGGAAATGAAATATAATAATTCAAGCGGGGATAAACATATCTTCAATAAGATTTGGAGAATAAGGATCCAATCAATAATGTGTGGGCAAGTCCTTATTGGTAAGAGTAACCAAGGAAGTGGAGTTTACAAATTTGGCATCGAAGAAAATGAAATTCCCAAGACAAAAAATTGGAATCCCAAATAAAACATTATAAATGAAGTTTTCATAAGTGACATCACACAAAGGAGATCCAATTTCACAGAACTGAAGAAGCTTATAATGAAGATTGATCAGGAAGAAAAAGAAATCAATGAGGTAATGAAATTTATATTCTTGAATTTGAAAACGGGGAAAATGAATGTATTATAATGAAGGGGTGGTCCATAATGAACAACTAAATTCCTTAACTTGAGAAAATGAAACATCCCCTCTACCCATGTGCTTAAATTCTATTAACAGTTGTTGAAGTGTTTAAGGTTTTAGGGGAGATACAATCCATGAAGAAGTTTCATCAAAAGATATAAATTAGAGTTGTGATGTACTCCATAATTTAAACTAATTAAAATAAGTAAAACTATAATTTTTAATTTATCTAAAATATTAATGAATGTGTATAGAAGAAGAATCAGAGTAGTAGAGTCACAATGATTGGCATCAGGATTTGAAAGTTGATATTTCAATTGATTTCAATTGTAATCGAGATCCATGAAACATTAATTCCAAGAGAATATGATCTATCTAATGTTGGATCATGAAGATAATGAAATGGGGATATAGAAACAATATTAGCTATTATGTTTTACTTGTTGTTGATCTAGCATGTGATATCATCTTACTGTTCTTAGGATATCACAGGTTGCTATGGATGACTAACTCTTATTCAAAATTTTAGTGTAATATTTAGTTGGAAATTTGATAAAATTAAGGCTAGTTATAAGATGAAAATATGATAGTTAGTATCCCCAGAAAACAAGGAAATACACATATGGATCAAAGATGAAATTAGTTACTAGGTACAATTCAGGAAGTGATCTTGAAAGCTATATAATCGAGTCATCATTTCATCATTTGGTATCGAGAAAGATTTAGTGAATGTTATCGTATTTCATATTGGTATCTTTGAGAGTTGGTATCAGTTTAAAGAATTGGTATCATCTTGGTGTCTGTAGTTTAAGAAGAAATATTGAATAATTCATTAAAATAAGAAAAACTTATATGGATTCTAGAGATTCATAGGAGTAATTTTGTGTAATAGACACTGATGGTGTTATTAACTTTATATATTATTTCCTATATTGAGTCTCGACTAAGTAGGTTTAGAGGTTTTGTTGATATATCATTACTATGTGGAAATTTCACCAAATAATAATATTATTGAAGGAAGATACAACTAGAAGATGTTTTTGAGCTAGAGAGTTTTCTCAGACCTTCAGTCACATGTGAAGAAATGATGTAGGTGAAGAAGAGAGCTTGTGGGTATAACCATTAGGCATAACAATAGGAAGAGTTTCATATCATATGGATAGAATTATATCTCCTTATCATATGCATGGACCATATGGAAAAAGGAGAGAAATATAAATTCCCCTATGAACATCATTGATAAAGTATACAGAGTTAAATCAAATAATACATGATATCAATGGGTTGGAAAGGATGAAAGCATATGTTTTATAACATCAAGAAGATAGGGGTAGAATAATAACATTGCTGATAGTGAAACCCTTGTTTCCTAAGGTACTGGTTTACAAGGATTCTATATTCAGTACATATGGTACTAAGTATACATTAGATTTGATGTCAAAGTGGGAGAAGGAAGAATCATGAATCCATGTGCTGTTTATGTCCATAAAAAAAGGACCGTGAATCTTTTTGTGTTCCTACCCAACCCTTTATAAGGTGAGTTGGAAGTTAAGGATATAAATATTATGACACTAAATATTCTTATTCAATGAAGATAAATCATGGAAGGGGTTTGTGATGAAAGCAATTTCCAGGTAGGGTTAAAGAAGTGTTCTTCTCAGATTCCTCACATTAAGAAATAGTGGATATCGATTTCCAACATCTTCAAGATAGAGGTATTTTTATTCATGGATAATTTGTGTCAAAAAAGTTTCATCAGGTGGTATTGATATAGAGGAAAAGGATCCATGAAATTGTTGTCAAAAAATCCAATAGGGGAGATTATAGGACACCAAAGAGAATTGGTGTTTCCATGTGTTGTTTGTTGTCTTTATCATCAACCCAATAATTTTAATCATGGTGAGTTTGTGTGTTGGATGTAGTGTTTCCATTAACATGGTGTGGTGAAGCACATTGAATTTTCTATTCATTATGTCAAAAACTACATGAGACGATGATGTTCCTGATAAAGGTAAAGTGTTAGAGTGTATGAAGCAATGTGCGAGCCTAAAATGTCGATAATGATAATACTGAGAGATGGGTTAAATCTATAAAAGAAAGAGGAGCACCTAGGAAATGTTTCATCATTAAAAGTTCAGTTATGGAAGTTACTACATGATTTTCAACTAGGTATGTTGATAAAGCTTCATGACAAAACTATGGAAGCTCTGTAAGTGGTATAGAAAATTATGCATACAAGGTGGAATCATTTCCCAGTGTTTTCCAAATTTTTTGGATCCAAAATTTTGAGGAAGGGAAATGTTTCATGATATATGGATTTATAGTAATGCCTCATGAAAATATGGAGAATGTATAGATTTTTTGAAAGTTTAATGTCATGATGTTTTGAATATTTTTAAAAGAATTCTTTGTGAAAGATAGTTGGGGTGTGATGGAAAAGGTGGTAATATACGTAATTAAGAAAATTTTCACAAACAAAACATTTCCATGAAGTTTTATTAAGAAAGGTAGTTTTCTGAACATGAATGAAGAGTTTCACAAAAATGCAGAAGTGAGCCTGAAAGTTTTATGAAGGGGAGGAAAAATGTAAGATTTCATGTTTTTAGAAAGTATATTTTCATTTGATTTATTTCTTTTTATATATTTTAAATACTTTTTGTGGAAAAAATGTTTTATTTGTGAAACAACTTAATAAATGTTTAAAGGCTTACATAAAAAATAATGACCATTTAACACATTGAAATATTTTATTAGAATGTTTTTGGAGTTCAACACTAAGTTAAGTATGAGATTTCGAGGCCCGTAAAGTCCTGGTGAAGATTAAAAAAAATATTAAATATAATATATTAGGCACACAATTATTATTCAATTTAACTGAATAACTCTAAAATGATGCGTCATAAGGGAAATATGAGACCACTGTTGCATCTGAAACATGGTGTTTACCCTAAGTGGGGTATAACATTTGTAAGCATCAGACGTTTGGATGTATCTCTCACGAAAATAGCCTTTTTATATTTAATTAATTATTTTATCTAATTTTTTAATATTAAATAATTAATATCTCTTAAACAGTGCATCGTATAGAAAATATGAGATCACAGTTGTGTCTGGAACATGGTGTTTACCATAGGCGGGGTATAACAAATGTAAGCATCGAAATTTTGGACGTCTTTCTCATGAAAATAATATTTTTATATTTAATTAATTATTTTAATTAATTTTTTATATTAAATAATTAATATCTCTTAAATGGTGTATCATATGAGAAATATGAGACCACTATTGGGTTTGAACAAGGGGGTTTACCCTATTTAGGGTATAAAGTTTATGCATAATGTGTGTTTGATGTTATTTTAATTTTTAAGTTAAATGATTAATTTTATTATTTTAATAATTGATCCGAAATTAAAGAAATTTCATAAATAAGTGTATTATTAATAATAAAACGAACATTATTAATAATAAGTGTTTTATTATTTATAAAAATAATATGATTAATAATAAGTGTATTATTATTATTATTTATCAAACAAAATTATTGGAAAAGTACATGTGTAGTTAAATATTTTTTTTACTTAAATGATAAATGATGTTTCACCATTAGTGGATATTTTTTGTTGATAAATGTTATAGTAGTGATATTTATTAGTAAATACTAATAAATGCAAATGTGGAGTTAATATTAAATTATCAACTATTGTTGACATTTAATGAATGTTGTTAGAAAAACGTTAAATGGTGAAAGATACCTTATAATATTAGTATTTATTATTATTATTATTATTATTTTGAGAAAATTATTTTTTTCAAAACACCATTTCAACTATAAATTTTTCGTATGGTGTCGGATTGACATGCCATCAGGGGCAACGTGACCCTAAAATTGAGGCGATCATTTAAAGACCAATGTTGAATATTTAATTCAGACTCATGGTACAACTTCATGAAATACCAAATACGATGATGAGTTGACATATAAAATTAATAGGTGAGATTAATAAATAACTGATGCAATTAATAAATGTAACTAAATTAATTGATGAAAATCTATTATAAATTGGATTTGGGGTGATGCACATGGCATGGATAGGAAGCCCATTATCTATGGCATGCCCCTATCTCCTCTATCTTTCCTTTCAGACTTCAATAATCAATATCATTTTTGATATTGATCAGATTGATATTCTGTTAGTGGCATTGGATTTTTATTTATAAGAGGATGGTGCATATCAAATTTGTTTTTATAGAAAATGATGTATTTTGAGAAGATTTTTATTAAACCAGATATGCTTATTTATTTATTTTCTCATTCAATAGCCATCAGAATAACACACCATTGGCGATGTTGGATTTGTATCGTGTGTTCATCATATTTGAGGTAGGTGGTCTAAATTCCTATCTCATAGTCTCGATTTATTTATGTGTATGTGATTGTATATTTTTTTGGTTATGATTAAAAATTGAGTTTTTCTATATTCAATTAATTAATTGTGTAAATTAATGAATTTTGGGGGGATTGTGAAAGTTTGAAAATAATTGGTTGGTTTAAAAAATTAATTGATAGATTAATTATGAGGATTTTGTGATGGTGGAATTGGTTAATTAGTTTTGGAATTAAAAAACGACTGTGATGTGATTGATTAATTTTGATGGTTTAAATAATTAAGTAATGAATTAATTATTAATATTTTGTAACAATGGATTTGGTTTTTTAAATATGGAATTAATTAATGGAACCAGTGGATTAATTGATTTATAAATTAATTAATGTGAGAAATGTTTTTATTTAAATTATTGATTAAATAATGAGATTAACTTATTAATGAATAAATAAATAAATAAATGTTATTATTAAATTATTGAATTAAATAATGAGATTTGTTAAATGAAGAATTAATTAATGAATAAATATGATCATTTATTTGGTTTAATTAAATAATTGGATAAATTAATTGAAAAAATTAATTAATAGTAAAATTTGATTATTTAATTATTGAATTAAATAATAGAATTAATTAATTAATAAATTAACTAATTAAAGTTGCATAATTATTTAATTATTGAACTAAATAATTTAATTTTCAGAAAGAATTAATTAGTGGATTAATTGAAGGGTGGTTGAATGTGAATTAATTAATTCTGAAATAATAAATATGAGATGAAATGGAAAATTAATTAGTGAATTAATTGAAGTGATTAAGTTAGATTAATTAATTGAATAATTAGTTACTGGGAATAAGTTGAATTAATTAATTGTTAAATTAATTAATGGATATAATTTAAGATTTTTGAGTTATATTAATTAATTACAAAATTAATTAATAGGGATTTTTGTGTTGACATAATTGAAAGTGTTAGGTTAATTAATTGGTGAATTAATTAATGGGGATGGTTTTTTTATAATAATTAGATGAGTCATATTAATTAATTGAAGAATTACTCAATTGATATTATTTGTGTGGAAGCAATTGAATGTGTTAGATTAATTAATTGGTGAATTAATTAATGAGAATTAATATGACGGTGAAATTGAATGAACTAGATAAATTAATTGATAATTTAATTAATGTGGATGGTTGGGATATTGAATTGATAAGGTTGAATAATTAATAGTTGAATTAATTATGAGGAAATGAGATTTGTAAGTTGATTAATTAATTATTGAATTAATTATGTGATATTGAAATAGATGATTCGAGATAATTAGTTGTATAATTAATTATAATTTATTAATATTGTGAATGAGATAATTAATTATAGAATTAATTATGAGATTTCAAGTTGTGGATATTGATTAATTATTTTTTAACATTAATTAATGTGATGGTATTATCAATTAATTATTGAATCAATTAATGGGACAATGTGATTAATTAATTATTAAATTAATTAGTGGGAATATGTGATTAAATGTTTTTTGAATTAATTAATGTGTCATTGTGATTAATTAATTATTGAACTAATTAATGTGATGTTGTGATACATGTGAAATGTAAAATTGTGATAAAAGATTAATGATTATTAATCTTGAATAATGTGATGTATGTGATATATGTTCTTTATTGAGAAACAGGTTATGAGACATGGACTGATGCTTCAAATACTCACGAGGGTTCTAGACATTGTAAAATTGTGATAAAAGATTAATGTTGATTAGTCGTGAATAATGTGATGTACATGATATACGTTATTTATTGAGAAACGAGTTATAATATAGGGAATGATGATCTAAACACTCATGGGGTGATAGACATAGCATTCTACACCCATAATGCATAAAAATATTATTTTATGGGATAGGGACTGATGCTCCAAATACCCATGGGTTGTGAGATAGGGACTGATGCTCTAAATACTCACGAGGGTGGTAAACATGGAGTTCTACATCCATTAATTGACATTGGACTATGGTTTCAATTAGAGGTAATATTAATTTAATTGAAATGGATAATGAAAGCACATTGTTTTAAATGAAATGTGAATTGGTAATGTAAAATGGTTCAGATTCCGGTACGGGCCGAAGCAGGTAATGAGATATGGGTGTTCATGGGAACCTAGAGGTTTATACGGTTAAATAAGGGATAATTGAATACATGTAAACTATTTACTTTATTACCTGTATTTTATTATTTATACAATTTCATACACTACTTTTGACTGGATTTGTTTTAGATGTCATTGGTGGTGGCCTACTGAGTTGTAGTCACACCCTACTTAGGCTACCTGATCGGTACTTGAGTAGACATTTTTTTTCTGGATAGGTTAAGGGAAAAGGCCCTAAGTTAGATCGATGGGTTGAGATAGATCATGGAGGGAACCAGATGATGTTCAGGACACGATTTGGGGTTTTAGTGACTTTTCTTTTGGGTTTTACATTTTTGACACTTGACACTTACTTTGGAATGGCATGATTCCCTTTTGAGTAAAATATTGTATTTACTTCTCGATTATCTTCATATATTGGTATTATTTATCTTTATATATGATTTTGTTATTGTTTATTATTTCCACCAGTGTTTACTTTGTTAAAATATGGTATAGTCTCCCTATGACTAACTTACAAGACTATCGATGCAAGTCGGAAGCCATTGGCATAAGGGGAGGCGCGCCCAAGTTCATGTGACTGACTGGCTCGGAGCACCATTGCGTGACACCTGGGCTGAGATTTTACAAAGTTGTAAAGGCAGGTTTTATTTTATTTTTCTTTTGTATTATTTTTTGGGAAAGTTAGAAAGGAGACTAGGAAATGTCGGGGCTTGGTTATGAGCTCATGCATGGGATTATCTACCTCATGTATGGGGGATAAACCAAGTACCCATGGCTGAATTGTTGTCATTATTTTTTGACATGCATCATTGTTGGAATGCATGGGAAATGGGCTTTGGGTAAGTTGTTGATCTTGAAATTTTTTACCTTGTTTGAGAAATTGAAATGAAATGTGCCTAATATGAAATTGATAAAGATTATAAAATGATTCAGTATGAGAACAAATGGGTGTGTAATGAGAAACTTGAATAATAAGAATGATTATACCCTTGTTAGTCGGACCTAGGTGTAGGGTGGTTAAGTGTAGTTATAGTGCCTCAGTTTTGACCATGTGGTAGAAAAAAGGGAGGAAACACTGGTAATGAAGGATTGGTGGTGGTACTCAGTGAATACTTCTTAGCATACTTTTAATTAGTGATGATCATGTCCCATACCTTGACATCACCCCAAATACACTGAGAAAGATATGAATTTACATTTAGCTAAATGAATGTGTTTTGGTTAGATATGGGTCCCTTTAGAGGTTGTTCTTATGAAGCAATATATATGTAGAGATTGATAGTGTGAGGTACATCATCGAAAATTTACAAAGGAGTTTCTAAAGATTTACCAGAGGTCGATAAAAACTACTATTGTTGAGCTACTTAACAAGAGGGGTTAACGAAGCTTCAAAGGTTGGTTGATTGTAAGAACCCATTTTTTCATAAAGGTGCTTGGGAGTAAATCTTGAGGAAGAGCTATTATAAGGTGGGTATATTGTAAGATTTCATCCTTTTACAAAGTATTCTTTCCTTTAAGTAATTTCTTTTTATGGATTATAAATACTTTATGTTGAAAAAATGTTTTATTGGTGAAACAACTTAATAAATGTTTAAAGGCTTACATGAGAAATAATTCCCAGTTAACACATTGTAATATTTTATTGGAATGTTTTTAGAGTTTGAAACTGAATTAAGTATGAGATTCTGAGGCCAAAATGTCTCAGTGAATATTAAAAAAAATATTAAATATAATATTTTAATCACACACTTTTTATTTAATATAATTGAATAACTCTAAAACGGTGTGTTATAAGGGAAATCTAAGACCAACGTTGTGTCCAGAACAGGGTGTTTACCCTATGCGGGGTATAACATTTGTAAGCATTAGACGTTTGGATGTCTCTCTTGTGAAAATAACCTTTTATATTTAATTAATTATTTAATACTTTTTTTTAATATTAAATAATTATTATTTCCTAAAAAGTGCATTGTATTGGTAATCTGAGATCACCGTTGTGTCTGTAACATGGTGTTTACCATAGGCAGGGTACAACAATTGTAAGCTTCAAACGTTTAGACATCTCACTCATGAAAATAATCTTTTTATATTTAATTAATTATTTTAATTTATTTTTTATATTAAATAATTAATATCTCTCAAACGGTGTATCATATGAGAAATCTAAGAACACAGTTGGGTCTGAAATGGAGGGTTTCCCCTAGTCAGGGTATAAATTTTATTCATAATGCGTGTTTGGTGTTATTTTAATTTTTAAGTTAAATGATTAATTTTATTAATTTAATAATTAATATAAAATTAAATAAATTACATAAATAAGTGTATTATTAATAATAAAAAGAATATTATTAATAATAATTGTATTATTATTTATAAAAAGTGTATTATTAATAAAAAGTGTATTATTTTTATTTTTTTCAAAAACATGATTGGAAAAGTACATGTGTAGTTAAATATATTTTTCACTTAAATGATAAACAACGTTTCACCATGCGTGAATATTTTTTGTTGATCAATGTTATAGTGGTGAAATTTAGTAGTCAATACTAAATAAATGAAAATGTGAAGTTAATATTAAATTATCAACTATTGTCAACATTTAATTAATGATGTTGGAGAAACTTTAAATTATAATAATAGTATTTTTTGTTTTTATTATTATAATTATTTTGAGAAAATAATTATTGTCAAAACACCATTTGAGCCATAAATTTTTTGTATGGTGTCGGATTGACATTCCATCAGTAACATCGTGACCCTAAAATTGAGGTAGTCATTTAAATACCAATGTTGAATATTTAATTCAGACTCATGGTACAACTTTCTGAAATGCTCAATATGATGATGAGTTGACGCATGAAATTAATAGGGGAGATTACTAAATAAGTGATGAAATTAATAAATGTAACTAAATTTATTGATGAAAAGGTATTATAAATTGGATTTGAGGTGATGCACATGTCATGGTTAGGAAGCCCATTATTTTGGGCACACCCTTGTCTCCTCTATCTTTCCTTTCAGAGTTCAATAATCAATATCTTTTTTTGATATTGATCAGATTGACGTGCCATCAGTGGCATTAGATTTGTCTTGATTAGATGATGGTGCGTATCAAATTTATTTTCATAGAAAATGATGTATTTTGAGAGGTTTTTTATTATACTGGATATTCTTATTTATTTATTTTCTCCTTCGATAGTCATCAGAATAATGTGCTATTAGCGATTTTGGATTTACATCACGTGTTCATCATATTTGAAGCATGTTTTCTAAATTCCAATCCCATAGTCTCGATTCATTTATACGTATGTGGTTGTATAAATTTTTTATTATGATTAACAATTGAGTTTTTTTATATTCAATTAATTAATTTTGTAAATTAATTAATTGGGGGGGGGTGGATTGTGAAATTTTAAATAGAATTGGCTGTTTAAATAATTAATTGATAGATTAATTATGAGGATTTTGTGATTGTGGAATTGGTTAATTAATTTTGAAATTAATTAATGGTCACAATGTGATTGATTAATTTGAATGGTTTAAATAATTAAGAAATGAATTAATTATTAAGATTTTGTAATGAGGGATTTGGTTATTTAAATATGGAATTAATGAATGGAACTGGTGGATTGTTTAATTGATAAATTAATTAATGTGAAAAATGTGTTTATTTAAATTTTTGAATTAAATAATGAGATTAATTAGTTGATGAATTAATTAATAAAGAAATGTGATTATTTAATTATTGAATTAAATAATTATATTAATTAAATGATGAATTTATTAATGAATAAATATGATTATTTAATTGGTTGAATTAAATAATGGGATTAATTAATTGACAAAATTAATTAATAAAAAAATGTGATTATTTAATTATTGAATTAAATAATGTAATTAATTAATTGATTAATTAATTAATTAAAGTTACATAATTATTTAATTATTGAACTAAATAATGAAATTTTAGAAATAATTAATTGGTGAATTAATTGAAGTTTGGTTGAATATGAATTAATTAATATGAGATGACACAGACAATTAATTAGTGAATTAATTGAAGTTATTGAGTTAGATTAATTAATTGAGGAATTAGTTAATGTGAATAATTTGAATTAATTAATTGGTAAATTAATTAATGGAAGTAATATTATGATTTTTTGAGTTAGATTAATTAATTGCAGAATTAATTAATAGGGATTGTTGTGGTGAAATAGTTGAACGAGTTTGGTTAATTAATTGGAAAATCAATTAATGGGGATGGTTTTGTTATAATAATTGGATGAGTTAAATAATTTTTTTAATATTTACTTAATGGAGATGTGTTGATGTAATTGAATGTGTTATGTTAATTAATTGGTGAATTAATTAATGAGAACTGCTATGAAGGTGAAATTGAATGAATTAGATTAATTAATTGATAATTCAATTAATGTCTATGGTTGAGATATTTAATTTGTAAGGTTGAATAATTAATGGTTGAATTGATGAAGAGGAAATGAGATTTTTAAGTTGAGTAATTAATTATTGAATTAATTATGTGATATTGAAATATATGATTCTAGATAATTAATTAAATAATTATTTATAAGTTATTGATATTGTGAATGACATGATTGATTGTTGAATTAATTATGAGATTTCAAGTTGTGGATATTGATTAATTATTTTTTAACATTAATTAATGTGATGGTATTATTAATTAATTTTTGAAATAATTAATGGGATAATGTGATTAATTAATTGTTAAATTAATTAGTGGGAATATGTGATTAATTATTAGTTGAATTAATTAACATGTTATTGTGATTAATTAATTTTTGAAATAATTAATGTGATGTTGTGATACATGTGGCATGTAAAATTTTGTTAAAATATCAATGAAGACTAATATTGAATAACGTGATGTATGTGATATATGTTCTTTATTGAGAAACGGGTTGTGAGAGAGGGACTAATACTCCAAATACTCATGAGGGTGTTAGACATTGTAAAATTGTGATAAAAGATTAATGTTAATTAATCTTAAATAATGTGATGTATGTGATATATGTTCTCTATTGAGAAGTGGGTTGTGAGATAAGGACTGGTGCTCCAAATACTCATGGGGTGATATAAATGGAGTTGTACACCCATAATGCATAAAAATATTATTTTATGGGACAAAGATTGATGCTCTAAATACCCATGGGTTGTTAAATATGGTCTAATGATCCAAATACTCATGAGGGTGCTATACATGGTGTTCTACACCCATTAATTGACATTGGACTATGGTTTCAATTTGCAGAAATATTAATTGAATTGAAATAGACAATGAAATCACTTTTTTTTAAATGAAATGTGAATTAATAATGTCAAATGGTTTAGATTTTGACACAGGTCGAAGTAAATATTGAGATACGGGTGTCTATGGGAACCCGAAGGTTTATGTAGTTAAATAAGGGATAATTGAATATATGAAAACTATTTAATTTATTACTTGTATTTTATTCTATATAAAACTGCATACACTGCTTATAAATGGATTTTTTAGATGCCTTTGGTGGTGGCCTACTGAGTTGTATCCACACCCTACTTGGGAAACCTGATCAGTACCCGAGTAGGCTTTTTTTTTCTAGACAGGTTAAGGGAAAATTCCCTGAGTTAAATGGATGAGTTGGGATCAAGCATGGATGAGGTAACCAAATGAAGTTCAAGACATTCTTTAGTGTCTTTTATTTTTGTTTTTACATTTTAGACACTTGACACTTACATTGGCATATCATGTTTCCCTTTCTAGTAAAATATTGTATTTACTGCTTGATTATCTTCAGATATTGGTATTGTTTGTATTTATATATACTTCCATTATTGTTTTTTATTTCCACCAGTGTTTAATTTGATAAAAGAGGGTATAGTCTCCCCATGACTGACTTACACGACCCTCACTACTTGTTGGCAACCTATAGATTACGGGGAGGCATGCTTGAGGTCATGTGACTGATCGGCTCAGAGCATCGTTCCGTGACACCCGGGCCAGAACATTACAAAGTGGTATCAAAAGAAGTTTTTATTTTCTACTTATTTTTTCATACTATTTGGGAAAGGTATAAAGGAGACTAGGAAGTGTCAGTCCCTGGTTATGAGCTCGTTCATGGGAGTAGCAACCTCATTTACAGAGGATAACCCAAGTACCCAGGGTGGGATTGTTGTTATTTTTGTTTTCTGTTACAATTGAATATGATTTCACCTTGGGTGACCCAATTTTTTTTGATGTGATTGTTTTTTATGAAATTTGTTGATATTGAATCATGGACTTGGATGGCATGAGAGTTCAGTTTTTATGCATCATTATAGGCATTGAAGATTATTTTGTGACATGCATCATTATAGGCATTCATGGGAAAATGGGCTTTGGGTAAGTTTTTGATCTTGAGATGTTTTCCCTTATTTGTAAAATTGAAATGAAATGTGGGTAACATGAAATTGATAAATATTATAAAATGATCCAAGATGAGAGAAAATGGGTGTCTAATGAGAAACTTGAATAATAAGAATGAGTATACCCTTGTTAACCGGACCGAGGTGTAGGGTGGTTAAGGGTAGTTATAGAACCTCAGTTTTGACTATATGGCCCAAAAAGGGAGGAAACACTGTTAATAAGGGATTAGTAGTGGTACTCATCGATGAATTCTTATCATACTTTTAATTAGTGATGATCATGTCCCAAACCTTGACATCACCTCAGATACACTAAGAAAGCTCTGTCTTTACATATAGCTAATTGAATGTGTTTTGGTTGGATATGAGGTCCCTTGGAGGTTGTTCTTATGAAGAAATATATATGTGGATCTTGATAGTTCAGTTACATCATTGAAAATTTATAGATGAGGTTATTAATATTTAATGGAGGTCGATAAAAACTACAGTTTTTGAGCTACTTAACAAGTGAGGTTAACAAAGAATCAAAGGTGGGTAGATTTTAAGAACCCAGGTTTTTATAAAGGTGCTTGGGATTACAACTCAAGGATGGGATGTTATAAGGTGGGAATATTATAATATTTCTTATTTTTACCAAGTATGTTTTCCATTGAGTTATTTATTTTCATAGATTATAAATACTTTATGTGGGAAAAAATGTTTTATTAGAGAAACAACTGAATAAATGTTTAAAGGATTACATGATAAATAATACCCACTTAACATATTTTAATATTTTATTAGAACATTTTTGGAGTTTGACACTGAGTTAGGTATGAGATTCCAGGGCCTACAAAGTCTTGGTGAAGATTAAAAAAATATGTTAAATATAATATATTAAGCGCATAATTTTTATTCAATATAATTGAATAAATCTAAAACAATGTGGCGTAAGGGAAATCTAAGACCACTGTTGCTTCCAGAATAGGGTGTTTACCCTAAGCGGGGTATAAAATTTTTCAATGTCAGACATTTGGATGTCTCTCTCGCGAAAATACCCTTTTTATATTTAATTAATTATTTAATCCTTTTTTTAATATTAAATAAATAATATCTCTTAAACATTGCATCATGTTGGAAACACATGATCACCGTTGTGTCTAAAACATGGTGCTTACCCTAAACGATGTATAAAAATTTTAAGCGTTAGACATTTGGATGTCTTGGTCATGAAAATAATATTTTTATATTTAATTAATTATTTTAATCCATTTTTTTATATTGAATAAATAATATCTCTAAATGGTGTATCATATGAGAAATATGAGACCACTGTTAGGTCCAGAATGGGGGGTTTACCCTATTAAGGGTATAACTTTTATGCATAATGTGTGTTTGATGTTATTTTAATTTCTAAGTTAAATGATTAATTTTATTAATTTATTAATTAATCCAAAATTAATTAAATTACATAAATAAGTGTATTATTAATAATAAAAAGAATATTATTAATAATAAGTTTATTATTATATATATATAAAATATTTCTAATAATAAGAGTATTATTTTTAATTTTTGTCAAACAAAATTATTGGTAAAGTATATATGTAGTTAAATATTTTTTTCACTTAAATGATAAACGACATTTCACCATGTGTGAATATTTGTTGTTGATCAATGTTATATCAGTGAAATTTATTAGTCAATACTAAATAAATGAAAATGTGGAGTTAATGTTATATTATCAACTATTGTCGACATTTAATTAATGTTGTTGGAGAAACTTTAAATGGTGAAAGATACTTTATAATAATAGTATTTATTATTATTATTATTATTATTATTATTATTATTTTGAGAAAATAATTATTGTCAAAACACCATTTCAGTCATAAATTTTCTATATGGTGTTAGATTGACATGCCATCAGTGAAAGTGTGACCCTAAAATTGAGGCGACCATTTAAAGACCAATGTTGAATATTTAATTCAGACTCATGGTATAACTTCATGAAACACTCAATATGATTATGAGTTGACACATGAAATTAATAGGGTATATTAATAAATAACTAATGTGATTAGTAAATGTAACTAAATTTATTGATGAAAAGGTATTATAAATTGGATTTGGGGGGTTGCGCATGGAATGATTAGGAATACCATTATTTATGGCATGCCCCTCTCTCCTCTATATTTCCTTTCAGACTTTAATAATCAATATATTTTTCGATATTGATCAGATTGACACACTGTTAGTGTCATTGGATTTTTCTTGATAAGAGGATGGTGCATATCAAATTTGTTTTCATAGAAAATGATTTATTTTGAGTAGTATTTTATTAAATTAGATATTCTTATTTATTTATTTTCTCCTTCGATAGTCATCTGAATAACCTGTCGTCAGCGATATTGGACTCATATCGTGTGTTCCTCATATTTGGGGTAGGTGGTCTAAATTCCAATCCTATAGTCTCGATTCATTTATGCGTATACAATTGTAGAAATTTTAGGTTATGATTAAAAATTGAGTTTTTTTGATAATTAATTAATTAATTGTGTAAATTAATTAATTTGGGGGGGGGATTTTGAAATTTTGAATATAATTCACTGGTTTAAATAATTAATTGATAGATTAATAATGTGTATTTTGTGATGGTGGAATTGTTTAATTAATTTTGGAATTAATTAAAGGTCATGATGTGATTGGTTAATTTTGATGGTTTAAATAATCAAGTAATGAATTAATTATTAAGATTTTATAATGATGGATTTGTTTATTTAATTATGGAATTAATTAATGGAAACTGTGGATTAATTAATTGATAAATCAGTTAATGTGAGAAATATATTTATTTAAATTCTTGAATTAAATGACGAGATTAATTAATTGATGAATTAAATAATAAATAAATGTGATTATTTAGTTATTTAATTTAATAATGAGATTAATATAATGAAGAATTAATTAATGAAGAAATATTATTATTTAATTAGTTGAATTAAATAATTTTATTAATTAATTGAAAAAAATTAATTACTAAAAAAATGTGATTATTTCATTATTTAATTAAATAATGGAATTAATTAATTAATGAATTAATTAATTGAAGTTACATAATTATTTTACTGTTGAACTAAATAATGGAATTGTTAGAAACAATTAATTGGTGGATTAATTCATAGGTGGATTAATGTGAATTAATTGAAGTGATTGAGTTAGATTAATTAATTGAGGAATTAGTTAATGGGAAAAATTTTAATTAATTAATTGGTAAATTAATTATTGGATGTAATGTTATGATTTTTGAGTTAGATTAATTAATTAAATTTTTTTAATAGGGATTATTGTGTTGACACAATTGAATGAGTTAGGTTACTTAATTGGAAAATTAATTAATGGGGATGGTTTTGTTATAATAATTAGATGAGTCGGATTAATTAATTGAATAATTACTTAATAGAGATTATTTTTCTTGAAGAAATTGAATGTGTTAGATTAACTAATTGGTTAATTAATTAATCAGAATTGCTATGAAGGTGAAATTGAATGAATTAGATTAATTAATTGATAATTTAATTAATGTGGATGGTTGAGATATTGAATTTATAAGGTTGAATAATTAATGGTTAAATTAATTATGAGGCAATGTGATTTATAAGATGAGTAATTAATTGTTGAATTAATTATTTGATATTGAAATAGATGATTCTAGATAATTAATTGTATAATTAATTATAAGTTATTGATGTTGTAAATGAGATAATTAATTGTAGAATTAATTATGAGATTTTGATTTGTGTATATTGATTAATTATTTGTTAACATTAATTAAGGTGATAGAATTATTAATTAATTAATTAATTAATTAATGGGACAATGCGATTAATTAATTTTTAAATTAATTAATGGGAATATGCGATTAATTATTTTTTGAATTAATTAACGTGTTGTTATGATTAATTAATTATTGAACTAATTAATGTGATGTTGTGAAACATGTGACTTGTAAAATTGTGATAAAATATTAATGATGATTAATCTTGAATAATGTTATGTATGTGATATATTTTCTTTATTGAGAAACAGGTTGTGAGATAGAGACTGATGCTCCAAATACTCACGAGGGTGATAGACATAGTAAAATTGTGATAAAAGACTAATGTTGACTAATCTTGAATAATATGATGTATGTGATATATGTTCTTTATTGAGAATTATGTTGTGAGATAGGGAACAATTCTCCAAATACTAATTGGGTGATAGACATGGATTTCTACACCTATCATGCATAAAAAAATTATTTTATGGGATAGAGACTGATTCTCTAAATACTCATGGGTTGTGAGAAAGAGACTGATGCTCCAAATACTCATGAGGGTGCTATACATGTTGTTTCATAGCCATTAATTGGCATTGAACTATGGTTTCAATTAGAGGTAATATTAATTGAATTGAAATGGACAATGAAATAACTTTGGTTTAAATGAAATGGAATTGATAATGTAAAATGGTTCAGATTCTGACACGGTCTAAAGCAGGTATTGAGATACGGGTGTCCATGGGAACCCCAAGGTTTATATGGATAAATAAGGGATAATTGAATACATGTAAACTATTTACATTATTACTTGCATTTTATTATTTATACAACTACATACACTGCTTCTAACTGGATTTGTTTTGGATGTTGTTGGTGGTGGCCTATTGAGTTGTATTCACACCCTACTCTGGTTGCCCGATCTGTACCTGGGTAGACTTTTTGTTTTCTAGAAAGGTTAATAGAAAAAACCATGAGTTAGATGGCTGTATTGGGATCAAGCATGGATGAGGGAACCATATGAGGTTCGAGACCCTCTTTGGGGTTTTAGTGTCTTTTCTTTTGGGATTTACATTTTATACACTTGACACTTACATTGGAATAATATGTTTCCCTTTCCAGTAAAATATTGTATTTACTGCTTGATTATCTCCAGATATTGTTATTGTTTGTCTTTATGTATGCTTTCATTATTTTTTATTATTTACACTAGTGTTTACTTTGATAAAAGAGGGTATTGTCTCCCCATGAATGAATTACCATACCATCGCTACTAGTCGGCTGCCTCTGGTGTAGGGGGAGGCATGCCTGAGGTCATGTGATTGACTGGATCGGGGCACCATTTCCTGACACGTGAGTTGGGATGTTACAAAGTGGTATCAAGGGAAGGTTTTATTTTATTCTTTTTTTTATTACTGTATGATAAAGGTAGAAAGGATACTAGGAAGTGTCAGGTATTGGTTATGAGCTCGTGCATGGGAGTATCCACCTCATGTATGGGAGAGAACCGAAGTACCTAGAGTGGGATTGTTGTTATTGTTGTTTGCTATTACAGTTGAATATGATTTCAACATGGGCGACACACTTGTTTTGTGATGTGATTATGGTTTCTAAAATTTTTTCATACTGGATCATGGACTTGGATGACATGAGACATCAGTATGTATGCATCATTCTAGGAACTCATGATTATTTTTTGACATGCATCATTGTAGGAATGCACGGGAAAATGGGTTTGGGGTAAGTTTTTGATCTTGAGTTGTTTTACCTTGTTTGTGAAATTGAAATGAAATATACCTAATATAAAATTCATAAATATTATAAAATGATTCAATATGAGAACAAATGGGTGTCTAATGAGAAACTTGAGTAATAAGAATGAGTATAACCTTGTTAACTGAACCTAGGTTTAGGGTGGTTAAGTGTAGTTATAGTGCAACGGTTTTGACCGTGTGGTAGAAAAAAGGGAGGAAACACTGGTAATGAAGGATTGGTGGTGGTAATTTTTGAATAATTATTATTTTACTTTTAATTAGTGATGATCATGTCCCATACCTTGACATCACCCCAGATACACAGAGAAATATCGGGCTTTACATCTAGCTAAATGAATGTGTTTTGGTCAGATATGGGGCCCCTTGGAGGTTGTGCCTATGAAGAAAAATATATGTGGAGCTTGATATTGTGAGGTACATAATTGAAAATTTACATATGAGGTTCTCAATATTGACCATAGGTCGATATAAAATACTATTGTTGATCTACTTAAAAAGAGGGGTTAAAGAAGCCTCAAAGGTGGGTAGATTGTAAGAACCCGTATTTTCATAAAGGTTCTTGGGCGTACAGCTCGAGGACGAGCTTTTATAAAGTGGGAATATTGTAAGATTTATTCCTTTTACCAAGTATGTTTTCCTTGGAGTTATTTATTTTTATAGATTATAAATACTTGATGTGTAAAAAATGTTTTCTTGGTGAAATAACTTAATAAATGTTTAAAGGATTACATGAGAAATAATGCCCAGTTAACACATTCTAATATTTTATCGGAATGTTTTTGGAGTTTGACACTAAGTTAGGTGTGAGATTCTGAGGCCCAAAAATTCTTGGTGAATATTAAAAAAAATATTAAATATAATATATTAAGCGCACAATTTTTATTCAATATAATTGAATAACACCAAAATCGTTTGGTATAAGGGAAATCAGAGACAACTGTTGTATCTGGAATATGGCGTTTACCTTAAGCGGGGTATAAAATTTGTATGTTTTGGATGTTCGGATGTCTTTCTCACAAAAATAACCTTTTTATATTTATTTAATTATTTAATCCATTTTTTAATATTAAATAATTAATATCTCATAAACAGTTCATTGTATTAGAAATCCGAGAAAACCGTTGTGTCTGGAACATGGTGCTTACCCTATGTGGGGTATAACAATTGTAAGCGTCAAATGTTTGGATGTCTTGCTCACAAAAATAATCTTTTTATATTTAATTAATTATTTTAATCCATTTTTTGTATTAAATAATTAATATCTCTCAAATGGTGTATCATATGAGAAATATGAGACCACTATTGGGTCCGAAATGGGGGGTTTACCCTAGTCAGGGTATAAATTTTATGCATAATGTGTGTTTGATGTTATTTTAATTTTTAAGTTAAATGATTAATTATATTAATTTAATAATTAATCTGAAATTAATGAAATTACAAAAATAAGTTTATTATTAATAATAAAAATAATATTATTAATAATAAATGTATTATTATTTATAAAAAGAATATTATTAATAATAATTGTATTATTATTATTTTTTTTCAAACCAAATTATTGGAAAAGTACTTGTGTAGTTAAATACTTTTTTCACATAAATGATAAATGATGTTTGACAATGTGTGAATATTTTTTGTTGATCAATGTTATAGAGGTGAAATTTATTAGTCAATTCTGAATAAATGAAAATGTGGAGTTAATATTAAAGTATTAACTATTGTCAAAAATTAATGAATGTTGTTGGAAATACTTTAAATAGTGAAAGATACTTTATAATAATAGTATTTTTTGTTATTATTATTATTATTATTTTGAGAAAATAATTGTTGTTAAAACACCGTTTTAGCCAAAAATTTCTCATATGGCGTCGAATTAAAACGCCTTTAGCAACATCATGACCCTAAAATTGAGGTCATCATTTAAAGACCAATTTTGATTATTTAATTTAGACTCATGGTACAACTTCATGAAACTCTCATTATGATGATGAGTTGATGCATGAAATTAACAAGGGATATTAATAAATAACTGATGTAGTTAATAAATGTAACTACATTTAGTGATGAAAAGGTATTATAAATTGGATTTTCTATAATGCGCATGGCATCGTTAGGAAGCCCATTATTTATGGCACGCCCCTCTCTCCTCTATCTTCACTTTCAGAATTAAATAATCAACATCTTTTTCGATATTGATCAGATTGACATGCCGTTAGTGGCATTGGATTTGTCTTGATAAGGGGATGGTGCGTATCAAATTTGTTTTCAGAGAAAATGAAGTATTTTGAGCAGATTTTTATAAAACCAGATATTCTTATTTATTTATTTTCTCCTTCAATAGTCGTTAGAATAACACGACGTTAGCGATGTTGGATTCATATCTTGTGTTCACCATGTTTGAGGTAGGTGGTCTAAATTCTGATCTCATAGTCTCGATTAATTTATGCATATACGATTGTAGAAATTTTATGTTATGATTAACATTTGAGTTTTTCTATATTCAATTAATTAATTATATAAGTTAATTTATTTATAGGGAATTGTGAAATTTTGAATAGAATTGGTTGGTTTAAATAATTAAATGATTGATTAATTATGAGGATTTTGTGATGGTGGAATTGGTTAATTAATTTTAGAATTAATTAACGGCCATGATGTGATTGATTAATTTGGATGTTTTAAATAATTAAGTAATGAATTAATTATAAATATTTTGTAATGATGGATTTGGTTATTTAATAATAGAATTAATTAATTGAACCAGTGGATTAATTAATTGATAAACTAATTAATGTGATAAATGTGTTTATTTAAATTGTTGAATTAAATAATGAGATTAATTAATTTATGAATTAATTAAAAAAGAAATGCGATTATTTAAATATTTAATTAAATAATGAGATTAATTAAATGAAGAATTAATTAATGAAGAAATATGTTTATTTAATTGGATGAATTAAATAACGAGATTAATAAATTAAAGAAATTAATTTATAGAAAAATATTATTATTTAATTATTGAATTAAATAATGGAATTAATTAATTTTTGAAATAATTAATTGAAGTTTCATAATTATTTA
This sequence comes from Viscum album, assembly GCA_963277665.1. Classification (NCBI taxonomy): domain Eukaryota; kingdom Viridiplantae; phylum Streptophyta; class Magnoliopsida; order Santalales; family Viscaceae; genus Viscum; species Viscum album. The sequence goes on from OY728151.1 coordinate 1,427,061,347, forward strand.
ATTGTTGATCTAAATAATAGAATTGTTGGAAATAATTAATTGGTCGATTAATTGATGGGTGGTAGAATGTAAATTAATTAATTACGAATTAATTACTATGAGATGACATGGAAAATTAATTAGTGAATTAATTGAATTGATTGAGTTAGATTAATTAATTGAGGAATTGGTTAATTGGAATAATTTGAATTAATTAATCAGAAAATTAATTAATGGAAGTAATGTTATGATTTTTGAGTTAGATTAATTAATTACATAAATAATTAATAGGGATTGTTGTGCTGACACAATTGAATGAGTTAGGTTAATTAATTGGAAAATTAATTAATTGGGATGGTTGTCTTATAATAATTAGATGAGTCCGATTAATTAATTGATGAAATACTTAATGGATATTATTTATGTTAAATCAATTGAATGTGTTAGATTAATTAATTGGTGAATTAATTAATGATAATTTCTATGAAGGTGCAATTGAATGAATTAGATTAATTAATTACTAATTTAATTAATGTGTATGGTTGAGATATTGAATTGATAAGGTTTAATAATTAATGGTTGAATTAATTATTAGGAAATGAGATTTTTAAGTTCAGTAATTAATTGTTGAATTAATTACGGGATATTGAAATATATGGTTCAAGATAATTAATTGTATAATTAATTATAAGTTATTGATATTGTGAATGAGATAATTAATTGGAGAATTAATTATGAGATTTCGAGCTGATGATATTGATTAATTATTTTTTAACATTAATTAATGTGATGGCATTATTAATTAATTGTTGAATTAATTAACGGGACAACATGATTAATTAATTGTTAAATTAATTAATGGGAATATGTGGTTAATTATTTGTTGAATTCATTAATGTGTTTTTTGATTAATTAATTGTTTAATTAATTAATGTGATGTTGTGATATATGTGACATGTAAAATTGTGATCAAATATTAATGATGATTAATCTTTTATAATGTGATATATTTTATTTATTGAGAAAGGGTTGTGAGATAGGGAATGATGCTCTAAATACTCACGAGGGTTATAGACATTGTAAAATTGTGATAAAAGATTAATGTTGATTAATCTTGAATAATATGATGTATGTGATATATGTTCTTTATTGAGAAATGGGTTGTGAGACCAAGACTGATGCTCCAAATACTCACAGGGTGATAGACATGGAATTCTACACCCATTGTTCAGAAAAATATTATTTTAAGGGATATGGACTAATGATCCAACTACCCATCGGTTGTGAGACAGGGACTAACGCTCCGAATACTCATGAGGGTGCTAGACTTGGTGTTCTACACCCATTAATTAACATTGGACTATGGTTCTAATTAGAGGTAATATTAATTTAATTGAAATGGACAATTAAAGAACACTGGTTTAAATAAAATGTGAATTTATAATGTAAAATGGTTCATATTCCAACACGGGCCGAAGCAGGTATTGAGATACAGGTGTCCATGGGAACTCAGAGGTTTATGCGGTTAAATAAGGGATAATTGAATACATGTAAACTATTTACTTTATTAATTGTATTTTATTTTTTATACAACTGTGTAAAGTTCTTCTGACTAGATTTGTTTTAGATTGAGTTGGTGGTGTCCTACTGAGTTGTACTCACACCCTACTCGGGCTGCCTAATTGGTACCCGAGTAGAATTTTGGTTTTCTGGACAGGTTAAGGGGAAAACCCCTAAGTTAGATGGATGATTTGGGATCAAGCATGGATGAGGAAACCAGATGAGGTTCAGGACCCAATTTGGGGTTTCCATGTCTTTTGTTTTGGGTTTTTCATTTTAGAAACTTGAATGTTATGTGGTAATAACATGTTTCCCTTTACAGTAAAATATTGTATTTACAGCTTGATTATCTTTAGATATTTTTATTGTTTGTCTTTATATATTTTTATATTATTGTTTATTATTTACACTAGTTTTTTACTTTGATAAAAGAGGGTATAGTCTCCCCATGATTGACTTACCAGACCCTCGCTTATAGTCGGCAGCCTCTGGCATACGGGGAGGTGCGCCTAAGGTCATGTGACTCACTAGCTCAAGTCTCCATTGCGTGACACCTGAGCCTGAACATTACAAAACATCTATTAATACGAGACTACCCCTATCATTTAAAGATGCCATACTTATTTAAGATGAAAAGGATCTAAATTATCAAAAGAGTTTCACGAAGGTTTTTGTCATGAAAAGGATTCATATGAACTTATGTTCCAAAAATAAAGGATTTGTGTAAATCTAACCAAGGGGGTTTTTGAATTTTTAGGAAGCTTGACAAAAGTTTGTGATTTTCACAAAAGACTATGAGTTTTTTAAAAGTATGAAGCTTCATGAATAGAAGGAAAGTTTCACAAAAGTGGTGTAAGGGTTCCATGAATGTATTATGTTTTGTGACAAATAAAGTTATTGGAACTTCTTTAATACTTTTCCAAATGAATTTGGTATTTTCTAAAGACTATTTAAACAGGTAAGGATAATATTATATATTGGTGATGTTCAAAACTAGTTTGTGAAAGATCATAGTGAAGATCAATGGGAACTAATCAATGTATCATCTATCAGAAAGTGTGTTAGTGTATTGGCTTGTGATCCAAAAACCATTCCCTCATAAATCAGGGGGAAAAATGGGAGGAAAAAGGGAGTGACCCTTGGGTGGTAGTGATCCAGACCCAAAATCTTGTAAAGGCAGTGATCCTGGCATGTAGTGACCATATATCAATTATTACATCCCAAAGACTAGTGAAGATTTTTAGATTTTGGAACATTGACTCAACATCTGTGGGTTTTCCTTGGATGTATCCTAGTTTAGGTGAATCGATTAAAATTATCGTGTCTTGTGTGATTTCTTTACTTATATTCTACATGATGAAAATTAGTGCATGATGATTGAGATATCATCCATCTTATCTAAATAAGGAAAAGATAATAAGACCAGTTAATCAGTTCATCACTTGATATGTGAACACAAGAGTGACCCTAATAATAACTGAGGAGAAAACCAGTTAGGGTAGTGAGAATTTCACAAGTAAATGGGGATACATAAATGAATTTCATATCTTGATTCACTTCCCCTCTCAGGGTATCTCTTACTAAAGTCATATGTGGGTCCAACAAGGAGTTCTAAAATTTATAAAAATAGATAATAAATTTTAGAACTACATTCATATTAGGAAGTAAAACTACCAAAAGTTCAATATATAGAAAATGTTATTATGACCCAAGTAAATCACCTTTCTATAATTAATTCCAATAAGGAGAACATTAGAATAGAAATTTTACCCTTAAGAGAGTTCAATTCTTTAGATAACACAAAAAAATTATATCATTAGAACTTGATTCATATGAGCATAAATTATCTACTCAATTTTAGGTGTTAAAGATTTAATTTTATAATAATTTTAATCCCAAGGAGGTCGATCTATATAGAAACTAATTTCAAATATACACAATTTTTTATATATTGAAAGCTTAAAAACTATCACTGATGTGACATGGTATTTATTATTTTAATTCCTATAAATATATTACTTTAATTGCATATTTTATTATATTTACTCCCTTTATTTAAGGGGATTACTTGTTTAGTTGTTTATAGAAGTGATTAAACAATTTTTTTAATTTTCTAAAGAACTAAAATTTTATGTTAAAAAATTTATAGAACCTTCTTTGAGAGAAGAAGATCAATATATTCTTGAAACATAATATAAATTACAATCTTATTTAAATAATATATATGGTTAACATATTTTTATAAAATATTACTGGATTTTCAAAATATTTTTTATCTTCTAGTATTATATATATAACTATATTTCATTTTATGAATTTCAAAATGCTATTCATTTAACTGTATTTAATGTTTATCTAAATTTTATTTTAATCTAAATTTAATAATATTTTCTACAGCTCAAATGCTTAAAATTTAGTTTAAATAAGTAAATAATCACATTTTTTAAAAAAATTAACTAAATAAATATTTTAAAAATATATATGACATCATTTATTTTTGGGGGATTTGATCTGATCCATTGGATAAAAAAATTGATTGTAACCTTTTGAAATCTCGAAATCCATTAATAAAATACTTGAACCCCAAAGTCGATCTGATGTATTCGTTGCAATCTGAAGTGAATATCTTGTGGTTTTTTGAAATATTTTTTTGATTATATTCCAATTTTTTTCCATATTCTAATTATAAAATGGTTTCTTCTAATGATCTAGTCACTAGAGAAATTGATAATGAAATGTTGATAGATTTTAATCTTTTAGAGAAGTATGAATTTACTCTAAAACATATCCTTATATTTTAAGGTTTTATAAAATTTGTTTCTACTATAGAAGAGTATGAATTATATTGTCCATCAACAGTCATAGAATTTTATAGTTTAACAAAGTTTAACAAAGAAGGTGTTATGAAATTTATTTTTTTATATTAATTTAGAAATTAATAATGATACTGGATAAGTTTGATAAGTTTATAGGAATTCAATTTGATGGAGAGCCTCTCTTTTTTTTCCTCATAAACTTCTTGAAGTTTATAAATATTTTATGAAGTTTGAAGCTAATAAAAACCTTCTTGGAATCCATGAAAAATTTTATAATACTAGATATTTAAATCTAGAAGTGAGGATTGTTTTCAAGTGGATCTTTTCATTTCTTTTTCTGAGAAAAGTAGAAAAGAATATAATCAATATCCAGGATGTCTATATATTGGATTTTCTAGCATGTTTTGTAAAACTGAATTTTTTTTATAATAGTTGGTCAAATTTCAAAGCTATCCAAAATGGTATAGTTAAGATGATAATATTAATATATGTAAGACTTATATACCGAGAATTAGTGAAGTTTCAAAAGGAATAATACATATAAAATAAAATAAACCTTGAAAAGAAGAAAGTAAATTCTATTAATGCAGAGAAAATATTTATTATTAGATTGATGTATGATTAAACGGAGAAGATATTCATAGAAAATTATTTTGTAGTTACTTTAATGGAAGTTCAAAATTCATAAGAAGAAAATGTTGATATTCCTTTGAAGAGGGAAGAATATTAAGCTTCTAATTTTGATATGGCTCCTAGAAAGAAGCCTAAAATAGTTAAAAAAGTTTCTAGGATGAAATAAAAAGTTTTAATGGAGAAAGATAAAGAAAATAGAATTGATTCAGAAAATATTTAGAAGGAAGAGTATTTAAGGAAGAAAATTATTTCAGAAAATTAGATTAAGAAGCTTTTCAATTCCCATAGTAGGATTTTAAAGAATAAATATAAGAAACTAATAAAAATAAATAATAAATAATAGCTATAAAATCATATTTGAGTTTGGATAAATTTGAGACAAAGGCACTAAGATAAGTTGTGGAAGAAAAGTTTGTAGAAAAGAAGAATAAGAAAAATTACATTATGAAGAGGAATAGAAATCCTACCAGTAGTAACTATTAAGGTGGATTCCATTCCTAAAGTTTCATTTAATATAAAATTAAATTTTAAAGGAAAAGGAAAATGGGTTTCTTTAGAAGTTTTATAAAAATCCTCATCCCTTTCCTCACCCCACCGGTTAACTAGAATCCAAAATGAGAAAAAAATATGATGTTCAACCTAAAGTTTTTTATAAAACTTAATTTCGACTAATAATAGTTCAAAGATCATATGTTCCACTATCTGAAGTTCAAGTATAGGTTGTTCCGAAAGTTTTTCTAAAAAAATATTTTTTGAAAGCTACTGAAAAATCAGTTGAGAGAAAAATTGAATCTCATCTAAAGTATATTTTTGTTGAAAATATTTCCCCTTTGAATATTTATTTCATAAATATTCAATATTAAATTCTTCACCTTTAAAGAAAATTATACCAAATTCAATATCATATGAGGATAGATCAATTTCAAGATTAAGTTTATCATTAACATTTTCTAAGAGAACTGTTACTGATAAAAATTATGGTTATGATGATCTAGTTAATATCAAGGATTCATCTTATAAAAATACCAAAGAATTGGAACCATATCTGATTTTTTCTAAAGATAAGAAAAAGGGAAGTTCATTAGAATTTATAGCTTTAATTACATCTCGATATATGGATCATAATCTAGATGTCATTATAAACATGCAGAGAAGGATGGCCCAAAATATTAGTATAATACCTGAGCTTAGGGTAATAATGGGAGTTCTTGAAAAAAAATCTTCATATAAAAAATTTTGAAGTTCAAATTCATTATATCAAATCAATTGAAAAAGTGAAAGAAAATATGAAGAATATAAGGTGAGATAAAAAAAAACTGTGAACTGAAATTGAATAATTTCACAAAGTTTTTAGAATTTTATTAAAGGATATAAATGCTCTTAGAGAGCATACAACTCCAACTAATCAATATTATTACATAGTTTATTATATTTATGTAATTTTTGATTATGTTCTAAAATATATTAAATAAAAATTCAAAGAAATTTAATATTCATTTGAAGATCTAAAAGAACATGTTGTACATTAGAACTAATAGTTATAAGATTAGAATATGAAGTTGGATAAGAAAATTCGAAAATTTTAAGAGAAGAATCATAAAATCAATTCCTTAAAAGAAAAACTCATAGATAAAGATCAAAAGTTAAAAGTTCAAGAAACCAAATATTTAGAAAAAGTTGTTGAGTTCAAATAGAAATTCTAGACTCAAGAAGAGATACTGGTAGTGCAACCAATGTATATCAATAAGCTAAACAAAATGATAAAGAATCTATAAAGAATGATTTATTTTTCTAAATTTATGATTTATTGTAATGTTAAAATCATGATCTTCAAATAGTTTTCTCAATATATATTTTTTATGATACTTTCATATTTTTATTTTCCTTTATTTTCAGTCTTTGTATGAATAAATTTTTATGTATAAATCATAATTTTACATTATCCTTCTTATTTTTTTCTTTCTCTGTATAAAAAGAAACTTTTTTTTTTCATTTTTTTGAAAACCATATTTTTGAAAACCAAAGAGGGGGAGAAATGTTTTAAAAGTTTAAATATAATTTTCAAAGGTGACAATGTTTTCTTTCAAAAAGGGGGATAATTTTTTTCTAAAATGGGGGAGATTGTATTAATGTGTTTCAAATGGGATTTTTTTTTAAATTGAGACTTAATTTAAAATGAAAAGAAATAAATTTTCTATAGATGAGATATTTCTGATGATATAATCGGAGTAATATAGTTTTTATTTTCAATTCATTTTATTTTTTCATTAATTGTTTTTGTTTTTCAAAATGGGGGAGTTTTTTTCCTGGGCTTTAATTCAATTTTTTTAAAAACCAATAAATAACTTACTTAATAAATATTCTAGATAATTTTTTTAACTTTGATGATTTCTATATATAATACTATTAAATTAATTACAAATAACTTTATGTTTAATGAAATAACGATGGTACTAATTTATGAAAATCATATAACCCAAGGAATTATATAATATAAAAATTTCATGGTCATTATGAAAAAATGGTAATTTGAATAATGAAATATTAATAAACCAACCTATTGTTAGATATGGAAAGAATCCACACCCATTGGAAGATAAAAAAAATATCCTACCAATAATGTTGAAAAAAATTCCAAGATTTCTGGAATTCAATCTAGAAGGATTGATTATAAATATATTTTCACCTCTTGGATAAAAAAATTAAAATCATGAAAAGTAATACAAGAAAAATCTAAGAGCCACAATATATTGAAGTCTCAAACTGCTTTTTGATTTATGTATTTTCAATTATTCTTTTTTCTGAGTGTTTTTATAGAGCTTATTCTAGTGATAATTTCATCATAAAAGCATATAGAATTTATTATTATATTCATCTTATTGGGATACAAGTTAATTAGTGGGATATGTAGCTATCATTTATGTAGTAGGCTGTAAAGCCCCGAATTTTCCATGTATTTTTTTAAATTATATGGAATTTTTACGAGTCTGAGAAAATTAATGGCACGTGATTCCGAGGCCCGATGTGCCCAGAATGAATTTATGAACTTTTTTAAAGTGCATTCAGTAAACACACAAGAGGATTTTTCTAACATTTTAACTAGTGCTCAGATTAAAAATCTGAGGGCACCATTGAATCTGCAGCGCCAGGATTCTCTTAAGGGAGACTTCACTTTGACCGCAGTAGGTCTGCAGAAAAAGTTAAATTTTGGACTTTTTAACAGAATAATAAAATAAATTTATATTTATTTTTTTATTTCTTTTCCTCCAATGGACAAGAGGCAGCGTGGGACCAGCGAAGTGTCAATCCATTAAATGACTTGACCCTTCAAATCCTAAGTAACAACATCGTTGGGAATTAGAAAGGTTCCTAATAAATGAACCCTCATAAATCCCATGAGCGTTAGACACCCACCCCTCTCCTATTTATATGGATATTGAGGAGAGGTATCAGCACTACTTCACCAATCAACGAAGTTATGATAAAGTGTCGCGATGCCAACCATGGAAGACAGAGCCCTTTCCAGCAGGCGGTGATGGGTGACACCGAATCACAAACTGAAGGACGACATTGAGCGGCATCGTTGGAGGCTTGTTGCATGGACAACGAACATCGAACCACTTCCGGAATTTTGGGTGATCTCCATCATTATTGAGGTAGGTATTTATATTTCTTTAATTCCATTTGATTTTTGAAACCTACCCTCTTGCTATCAAGCTAACGTGGAGGGAATAGGACAAACGAACAAGGCCTGGACCCTCCTCCCCTGTTGGAATTTTGGTGCATTCATCGCAAACATTATCTTTAGGTTTTTCGAGATCCAGAATGGAAGATGATGGCAGCGACTGGCACCAGACTACCTTGATGGAGGTGGCACAAGCACTGCAGGAGGAGGCCGTGGCACTATGCCTCAATGGTCGGCGGAGCGGCTGGCACCGGTCGACCATGGAGGTGATGTGGCGCGCCATCACGCGCCGCTGGAAGAGAAGGGTCATGGATTTCTAGCTATAGAAGGGTAAAGCAAGGTGGCTAGCAACAGCCAGCTGTAGGTGGAGACAATGGCGTGCAACAGCGCACCGCCGAAGGAGCCACGGTGGCGGGACCTGCAGTGTGTCCCACAGGTGACCTAGCAGTGCCCCTTAGGCGCTGCCGCTTCACCTTCAAAATGGGGAGGGGTCCGATTCCTTATGTGCCACCTCGGGTGGACCGCGCGAGCCAGAAGGCCATGCCCCATCACGGGCCAGGCCGTGTATGCCAGTGGGATGCGCCCCATCGCGGGTCGGGCCGTGCAAGCCCAGCAGGCCGAGCCTCCACGGGTTGGGTCGTGCGAGGCCAGCGGGCCACCCCCTTGAGGGCTGAGTCGCGCCCCCTTTTGGGTTGGGCTGGACCTCGGCCCATCCCAGCCAGGTCAGACCCGGACCGGGTCTGTCCGACCGGGTCAGACTGGACCCAGACCCAACCAAGCCCAGTTCTGCTTAAAGGGCCATAACATGAAATTTGGGTGTCCGTTTTTAGAACCTTCTACGACGATGGGACCCTTGGAGCGAGATAGTACTTTTGGTATACTCCATTTGAGTTTTGGAGATAGTTGGAGTATGATAAGGTTGGATCAAACAAGAATCCAACTAGGCCCTTAGAACTAAAACGCCTATAACTCACAGACATGGCATCTGATTGATGCACAGTCTATCGGGTTGGAACACTTACAACATAGCGGTCTTTTGGGTTACTCCTTTTTGGATCTTAGTGGAGTTTGGGGTACAAACGGTATCTCGAGGGGAAGATTCTACGGAGCTCGAGCGCACGGAGTGCGAGGAATCCTGTGGCTGGCTGTAATGTCAATGATGAACATCGATCCTAAGTGGGTCAGCATCTATCAATCCTGTGTGGGTCAGAATCTATTAGATCCTATGTGGGTCAGCACTCAGTGATCCTATATGGGTCAGTGCATACCGATCCTATGTGGGTCAAATCCTATGTGGGTCAGTGAGGGTTAGTACCCATCGATCCTATGTGGGTCAACAGCAGTGCCTCTTAACAGAATTAGATGATCTAGCTTACAACTAATCATATGTACTTATATACTTAAGTTATACCTGTTTGTGAGATGAGTCTTCTATCTTCATGGTTTTACCTATGTGGTACTTCTACCTTCGTTGTGTTGTCTTCATGATGTTACCTGTGTGGTACTTCTATCTCTATGGTGTTACCTGTATGGTACTTCTACCTTCGTTGTGTTGTCTTTGTGGTGTTACCTATGTGGTACTTCAATCTTCGTGGTGTTACTTGTGTGGTACTTCTACCTTTGTGGTGTTACGTTTGTGGTATTCTTCCCTCATGTATGAGATGAGTATATCATGATAAATTAGGTATATTTATGGGCATATACCTAAGTAGAGTAGATGTCTATCACTTCATGATTTGATTTTGAGGTCTTGCTTTGTGGTTTTTCCTTTGTGGAACTCTAAGATACCGACGAGGGTATCAGGGTACCTACTGAGTATCGTTATACTCACCCCTGCACGGGCTACGCCTGATCCTTGTTGTGTCTTGTGTAGACGACGTACAATGTTGATCAAGTTCGAGGGAGGCAAGACTGGATAGTGCCTAGAGGTGGACCATTCGACGTGACGTGATGTAGGGACTACTGATTGTGAGTTGTACCTACCCTTCAGGTAGGATAATCGGTGGACAATCTAGAAGCGGTTTCTTACTTTTCAGTTATATTTTTACTTTTAGTTGTACTTGTACTTTTTCAGTTGGGCTTGTTTTCCGACCCATTTTTACTTTCCGCACACTCTTTACTATAGTAGTTTAATTTGTGGTTTCATCTTGTTGCATTCTAGTATGTGTTTTTGTACAGGTTAAAAGGCAATGGCTTCTCGATTTTAGGGATATTCCTTTCTGGTGCTAGTCACCAGCCCTTGGCCTATGGAAGGCAGGCTTGGGGTAGTCACGACCCGGGCCCTAGGGGACAGATCCTGACAAAGTAGTATCAGAGGAGTCAGTTCTACTGAAGAACCAGGACTCTAATATTTTCTATGTGGTAATAGTGTTAAGTGTTATGAGTGTGGTTTTTGGTTTGGGGAATTCGGTGTTGGTGCGGTGGATGACATATCCATACACCAGGACCCTAAATTCTGATTTTCGACTCAGTGCACAGAAACACTGATTGCGTGTGTGTTTTGAAAAGATTTTCTTGTGATCTCTTTGATTCATATTACTAGGTATAACTTATTGACCGTGGAACACCTATTTTCTTTCAGGTTGCTTCCACATAGACAACCAGCCAGGATTCCCGAGAGATTACACGATGATGAACCACCGAGCGATGAGGCCTTAGTGTAGGGCCCTCTTATGGCATTAGCACGTTCGGGTGGAGTACTAGAAGAACCACTACCTGTTGGGTAGCCGTTTCCACCAGCCCCACCAGCAGAGGGTGCATGTTGATTGAGCTCATTTCATGAGTTTTAGTGGTAGAGGCCTCCGAGGATCTAAGGCGAGACGAACCCGAAGGTGGATGAGGACTGACTAAATGATGTGTCCAAAGTTTTTCTGTTAGTTGGGACAATAGCTGATTTGATGGTGATCCAAGCTGATAGTTTCTTCCAAGGAGCAGCTGAGGGATGGTGGAGTCTGACACTCCAGATACATGATGAGGCAGACCTCACCTAGGAATACTTTGAGGGCCTTTTCAAGGCATAGTTCTTCCCAGTGACTCTATGATCAATGTGTATACAAGAGCTGCTATACTTACAGCAGGGAAGCATGACTGTGGCCCAGTATTCGGCGAGGTTCACTGATCTCTCCTGCTACTCCACCTACATGGTACATGACCCTTTCTTCATGGCCAAAACCTTTGAGCATGGTCTCCGACGAGATATCAAAGCATCGATGATATCACTCAACATTCCGACGTAGGCTGGTTTGATAGTGTGAGAACATTTGGTGGGGAGCTTCTTAGTTGAGTAGGCATCTACAATGAGATCCACCACTAGAGATCAAGTAGATGAGTCATCTGCAGCAGGTAGTAGATAGATGACGCAGGGACCCAAGTGGGCTAGAACTTCTAGTGGACAACCACATGATACATGGTTGGTGGTGTGGGGATCAGGGGATGGAGGATGACAGTTGATGAGAAAGCAGTGCTACTCGTGCAGCGAGTCGGGTCACATGGCTCGCAACTGCCCAACCTGCCATAAGGATGACCAGCAGACGGTTGAGGGACGACCAAGGAAGAGGCAAAGATTTGATCAGGGAGGTTCGCAAGCAGCAGGTGAACGGGGAAAAGGAGTTGTCCATGCAGTAGGTGGTGGGCGGTGATTCGAGGTTCTATTTCCACCACCCCCAGGTGGTCCACCCCAACCACAGGGAGCATGTGGAAAGGGACGAGCTCAGCTCTAGGAAGATGAGGCCTATGACCATGAAGCTCTGGAGATGATTAGAGGTACGATCTATGTCTACTCCACCTTAGCTGTAGTACTTATAGTCATAGGTTCCAGTCACTCTTTTATTGCCACAAATCTTGTTCGGAGCTTGGAGATTCTGGTGGAGTCGTTGGATCGATCATTATGGCTAGAGACTTCTACAAGAGGGGATTCTATGATTACACAATGGCGCCGATAGTGTGAGATTACTCTAGGAGGTGATAGCTTCAGTTGAGATCTTCTAGTTTCGGTATCGAGGCCTTACGACGTGATCTTGGGTATGGACTGGTTATCCACAGTCCATGCTTAGATTGACTGTATTAGGTATAAAGAGTGGTGTGTCCGCAAGGATGGGACCAGGGTTTCCTTCACCGGTGAGAATGGAACCTTTGCAGCATAGGATGGACATACCCAGAGGAGGGTGTAGCCGATCACACATCTGTTGGATAGCCTTACCCTCAGAGTAGTTGATGTTGAGAGTCTAAGCTATCCTATAGTGGTGGACCAGTATGTTGACGTCTTTGTTGATGATGTTCTGGGACTACCTCCATGCAGAGAGGTAGACTTTTACATCGACCTGTACCCTAGGATGACACTGATATCTACACCGAAATATCGGATGGCTCCCATAGAGCTTCATGAGTTACAAGTATAGTTGGAGGACTTGTAGAGGAAGGGGTTCATAAGGCATAGTGTTTGTCCATGGACAGCCCTCATTTTGTTCTCCATGAAGTAATATGGGAATATGAGACTCTGTGTGGACTATCGGCACCTAAACCAGGTGACTGTGAAGAAAAAATATCCACTTCTGAGGTTTGATGATATTTTCGATCAGCTGAAGGGAGCTCGTTGGTTTTCAAAGATAGACCTCAAATCAGGCTATCATTAGCTCAGATTACGAGATGAGGATGTGTAGGAGATGACCTTCAGATGTTAGTATGACCACTATGAGTTCTTATTTATTCCATTCAGCATAACCAATGCCCCAGTAGTGTTCATGGGACTCATGAACAAGATCTTCCAGCCATACCTTGATCGTTTTGTGGAGGTCTTCATCGAAGACATCTTGATATACTCAGCAAAGGAGAAGGATCTTTCCTATCATCTACAGATAATTATGGATAGACTATGAGGGAACCAGCTTTATGGTAAGCTCTTGAAGTTCTAGTTCTGGATACAAGAGGTCCACTTTCTGGGACATGTTATCTCGTAGGTTGGAGTTGCGGTGGACCCGGTGAAGATAGAGGCTGTGCTTGCTTGGGAGCCACCCAGGAGTGTGATTGAGGTGCATAGTTTCTTGGGGTTGGCTGGATACTACTGGAGATTCATGCCTGAATTTTCCATATTTTTGACACCCTTGTCAATGTTGATGAAGAAGGGATATCCCTTAGTGTGGATAGTGAGATTCCACCAGAGTTTTCAAGAGATGAGGTAGAGACTGATGAGTGCCCCCATCTTAAGGCTACTAGAGGAGGGAATTGGGTATGTAGTCTACTGCGATGCATCAGGGACTAGACTGGGTTGGGTCCTGATGCATGAGTGAGCAGTGATAGCCTACGGCTCACGACATCTGATATAGCTTGAGTAGAACTATGCTACCGATGACATGGAGTTAGAAGCAGTAGTCTTTACCTTGAAAATGTGGTGACATTACTTGATGGGTAAACATTTTACAGTCTACTCTGATCACAAGAGTCTCATGTATATTTTCTCCCAGAAGGACCTGAACCTGAGACAGCGGCGATTGATAGAGTTCCTCCATGACTATGACTTTGTGATATTCTGTACTCCTGGTAAGGGGAATGTGGTTTCTGATGCACTTAGTAGGAGGTCTGGTCTATAGTTGCTGAGTGAGGCGATAGAGCAGCTAGCTGCGATTCAAATATCCTTCATGGATAGAGATGGAGAAGCTTACCTCCAGTCTTTGATAGTCACTCCCCCACTCCTCCAGCGAGTCAGGGAGGTGTAGCTTGGGGACATATACTATGAGGATCTACGTGCTCAGATATCCATAGGACAAGAACCTGATGGATTTTCTGAAGGTGGGGATCACGTCATCCTCTTCAGAGGACGTACCATGGTACCAGTGGCGCTACGGGAGGAGGCATTGGGGGAGTTCCATATGCCCCCTCTAGCGGTACATCCTGGTGTGGAAAAGATGTACCAAGACCTCCAGCATTAGACCTAATTTCTAGGGATGAAGAAATTAGTGGAATAGTTTGTTTCATGATGCCTCACTTGTCAGCAAGTGAAGGCCGAGCATCAGGTTCCAACAGGCTTAATGCAACCACTAGAGGTGCCGGAGTGGAAGTGGGATGGAATATCCATGTAATTTGTGACAGTGCTTCCATGTATGTCAAGGGGACATGATTCCATCTGGGTGATCATTCACCAACTGACCAAGTCGGACCACTTCCTACCTATCTGAGAGAAGGGATTAGAATAGAGCTTTGGACGCCTCTACAAGAAAAAGATTGTGTGACTTCATGGGGTTCCATCAATGATTGTCTTGGACCATGACACATGTTTTACATCCCATTTGTGGAAGGGATTATAGGAGGCTTTTGGGACTCAGCTACATTTGAGCACCACCTTTCATTCGCAAATGGATGGTCCGATGGAGCGGACCATTCAGACACTAGAGGACATGCTTCATACTTGCGTCCCAGATTTTGGATGTAGTTTGGAGGATCACTTACCCTTGGTAGAGTACACATGCAACAACAACTATCACTCCACCATCGATATGACACCATTCGAGGCCCTATAAGGTTCACCATGCAGAACACCTCTATACTGGACATACCCAGGGGAGTAAGCTCTTATGGGTCCAGAGTTAGTATGGGCTACCACCAAGAATGTGCAGATCATCTAGGAGTGGATGAAGACTGCACATAGCAGACATAAGTCTTATGCTGACAGGAGATGGAGACCTTTAGAGTTCTAGGAGGGGGACCATGTATTCTTGAAAGTCTCTCCTCGACATGGACTTTAGAGATTTGGTCGAGGTGGAAAACTCCCATAGAGGTTTATCAAACCATTTCTGATACTTTAGAGGATTGGTGAGGTGGCATACCACTTGGAAATTCCACCATAGTTGGAGAGGGTGCACGACGTCTTCCACGTATCCCAACAGAGGAGATACGTGCATAACTCATCTCACATCATCGACCGTGGCGAGATGGACTTTGATGATGGGGATATGTTTATGGAGGTTCTAGTAGAGATTGAGTATCAATAAGAGTGAGTCCTTTAGGGGAAATCGATACCTCTGGTGCACGTTTGCTGGTAGCATGGGAACCTCTAGGAGAGAACTTGAGAGCGGGAGGCTCAGATTCATGCTCAGTTTCCCCATTTGTTTCCTTAGTCTATGTTGTGGCTTTTGGGGTCAAAAGGCCCTAAGAATGGGAGAATGTAAAGACCCGGATTTTCCGTGTATTTGTTTTTAATTATATGGATTACTACGAGTCTTCGAAAATTGATGGTGAATGTTTTCGTGGCCTGGTGAGCCCGGAATGAATTTCTGAACTTTTTTTTAAGGTACATTCAGTAAATGCGCAAGCAGAATTTTATAACTTTTGAACCGGTGCTCGGATTAAAATTCGGAGGGAACCATTGAATCCCCAGCACCAGGATTCGCATAAGGGAGACTTCACTTCGACCACAGTAGGTCTGGAGAAAAGGTTAAATTTTGGACTTTTTAAAAGAATAATAAAATAACTTTGTTATTTTATTTATTTATTTCTTTTCCTCCAACAGAAAAGGAACAACGTGGGACCAACGATGTGTCAAGACATTAAATGGATTTATCCTTCAAATACAAAGTAATAATGTCATTGGGAATTAGGAAGGTTCCTAATAAATTAACCCTCATAAATCTCATGAGCGTTAGACACCCTCCCCCTCTCCTATTTATATGGAGCTTGGGGATAGGTATCGACACTGCTTCACCAAGCAATGAAATGATGATAAAGTGCTGTGACACCAACCTTTGAAGACAGAGCTGGTTCTAGAGGGCGTTGATGGGTGATATTGAATCACGAACCAAAGGATGACGTTGAGCGGCATCGTTGGCAGCTTATTGCGGGGACAATGAACACCGACCCACTTCCTCAATCACAAGAACTCTCCATCATTCATGAGGTAGGGATTTATCTTTCTTTAATTCAATTTGATTGTTGAATCCTACCATCTTGATATAAAGTTAATGCGGAGGGCATGGGCCAAATAAACAAGGCCCGGACCATCTAACCTTGTTGGAATTTTTGTGCATTCATCGCAAACATTATCTTCGGGTTGGGAAAGATCCCGGAAGACATATGTTGGAGGTGACCGGCACTAGCCGACCACGATGGAGGTAGCGTGAGCATCGTAGGAGGAGGCCGTAACACTATGCCGCAGTGGTCGGTAGAGCGGCCGACACCGACCAACCACAGAGGGGATGCGACGCGCCTTCATAGGCCGCTGATGGCAAAGGGCCATGGATTTCCAACCATGGTAGGGTCAAGAAGGGAGGCTGACAATGGCCAGCTACAGGTGGAGAGTACAGTGTGCCACTGGAGGATGCGCGGCTCCGACGCCATGGTGGTGGGTCCCGTGGTGGAACTGGAAACGCCCCTTAGGTGCTACCGCTTTGCCTTCCAAATGGGGAGGGGGATGCTCCCCTTCCGTGCCAGCTCGAGCGGACCGTGCAAGCTAGTGGGCCGTGCCCCGTCGTGGGGTGGGCCGCGCAGGCCAGCAGGCTACACCACGTCTCGGGTCGGGCCGAGCGAGCCCAGCGGGCCACACCTCCGTGGGTAGAGCCACGCGAGCCAAGAGGGCCACCCCCTTGTGGGCCGGGCCAAACCTCAGCCCCGCCCAGCCGGGTCGGACCCAGACCGGTTCGGGTCACCCGAACCGGGTCATCCCAGACTGGGTCGGACCAGACTCGGACTCAACTAAGCCCAGTTCCTCTTAAATGGCCATAAATTGAAATGCGGGTGTCTGTTTGATGAACCTTATATAGAGAGGAGTCCTTTAGAGTTAGACAATACTTTTGGTATTCTCCACTTTAGTTTTGGAGACAGTTGGAGTACAGCCGGGTTGGATCAAACCAGAATCCAACCAGGCCCTCAGAACTAAAATGCATATAACTCATAGACCGGGTGTCTGATTGACGCACCATCTGTCGTGTTGGAACCCTTAAGACATAGCAGTCCTTTGGGTTACTCCTTTTTGGATCTTAGTGGTAGTCAGGGTATGAACGATATCTCAAGGGGAAGATTCTACGGAGCTTGAGCACACCAAGTGCAAGGAATCCTGTAGCTGGCTGTAACGTGAAGAAGGAATATCGATCCTAAGTGGGTTAGAATATATCGATCCTTTGTGGGTCAGCATATATAAGATCCTATGTGGGCCAGCGCTCATCGATCCTGTGTGGGTCAGCACATACCGATCATGTGTGGGCCAGATCCTATGTGGGTCAGATCCTATGTGGGTCAGATCCTATGTGGGTCAGCGGGGGTTAGTACCTATCGATCCTGTGTGGGTCAACAGCAGTGCCTCTTAACAGAATTAGATGATCTAGCTTAAAACTAATCATATCTACTTCTATACTTAAGTTATACGTATTTAAGAGCTCAGTATTATATCTTCATGGTGTTACTTGTGTGGTACTTCTACCTCTGTGGTGTTGTATTCGTGATGTTACCTGTGTTGTACTTATATCTTCATGGTGTTACCTATGTGGTACTTCTACCTTCGTGGTGTTGTCTTCATGGTGTTACCTATGTGGTACTTCTATCTTCGTGGTGTTACCCGTGTGGTAATTCTACCTTCATGGTGTTACCTTTGTGGTATTCTTCCCTCATGTATGAGATGAGTATATCTTGATAACTTAGTTATATTTATGGGAATATACCTAAGTAGAGTTGATGTCTATCGCTTCGTTCTTTGAGTTTGAGGTTTTGATTTGTGGTTTTTCCTTTGTGGAACTCTGGGAGACCTACAAGGGTCTTGGGGTCCTTACTGAGTATCGTTATACTCACCCCTACATGGGCTACGCCCGCACCTTGTTGTGTCTTGTGCAGACAACGTACAACGTTGATCGAGGATAAGGGACCCAGGACTAGATGGTTCCTAGAGGTGGACCATTCGACATGATGTGATCAAGGAATTACTGATCATGAGATGTACCTACCCTTCAGGTAGGATACTCGATGGACGATCTAGGAGCTGTTGTGTACTTTTCAGTTATATTTGTACTTTCAGTTGTACTTGTACTTTTTTAGATGGGCTAATATTCTGAACCCTATTTACTTTCAGCACACTCTTTAATACAATAGATTACTTCGTGGTTGCATCTTGTTGTATTCTAGTCTGTGTGTTTGTACAGGTTAAAAATGAAATGCCTTCCCGATTTTTTGGATATGGCTTTCCGGTGCTAGTCACCAGCCCCTGGCCTATGGAAGGTGGGTTTAGGGTAGTCACAACATGAGCCCCGGGGGACGGGTCTTAACTTAGGGTAACTGAGCTATCAGTAAAGTATCAGGCTAACTAATCTATTGGTTATAGTAGAAGGATACTAAGATATTGGTTGTAGTCCTGGATGCACCTAGTTGTCAGTCACTATACTGGGGGTAAACCGAGCTACCTTTTTGTAATAGTTAAACTAAGCTACCAATTTTTATATCTTGGAAATTATTATATAGATGATCAAGGGATTCATGGATAAGGAATACAGAGTCCAGATTTGAACTTTAAGAAGTCAATACCCATCGATAGGTTCACAATCAGGGATAACATGGATTAGGCTTATAGATATAACATTAACATTGGTCTAAAAGTGGGATTTTATAATATCCTTTTAAAGGAGTGCCTGGTTTTCTAGAAATAACTTATTTCATAGTTTAATGATGTATTCTGAATTAGGATTTAGTTAATTACTAATTTAGTTTCTATAATTGTAATGCCCTGACCCCAGTTACCCAGATTCAGTGCCTTATTTTAATACATTGGCATGATTACAAGGAATCAAGTCCCGAAGGACCGATCAGTTTAGCAGTCTTGGAATAACTAGATACATTCATAAAGTTTACATTACATCATAAAATGAAAACTACAACAATATATCCTTCATATTCCACACTCTTATCCCCTCATACTATCCCTGAAGGTCATTTAAATACTTCTTCACATCCGGGGAAAAATAAAACATAGAAAGGGGTGAGATCAAACGCTCAGTAAAGGTAATCAATACAGCAGAAACATTCATAAATAAACATAAACATTTAAGGAAATGTATAACTAGAAAAAAAGACTTTTAAACATGAACTTCATCATAATATGGAAAAGATAAAACAATAAAATAATGCCATTTACTTACTCGCATGTATATTCTACTAGTCGAATAATCACATGCAATATCAATAACCACTTTCATAATGACGGAATACATAATGCCAGAGTATCATCACCACGTAGCCAAGGCCTCGTACCAAGTCTACAAATAAGATTTTGTCAAGGTCTTGTGCCAAGACACTAGTTTGTCTCATGAGACCTACCGATGTAATTTTTTTAGAAGATACTTACGTTTAAAATTGCTCAAATATACTCCAGTGTTTTTCTGAAAACATTATGCAAGCTTCTGAAAACAAAATAACTAATTCTGAGACTGCTCGACTAATTACATGCCATGATGGGTCCACGCCCAATCCCTTCCTATCTACCACACTCGAGAGTCAGGTTTTATGAATTTTTTTTAAGATTGCATTAAATACGTATACATTTTCACTGGGTTTTCATATATTTGCGAGAAATATCTCTTTTTGAAATCATTTAAAAATCAAATAATTATAAAAGAAAACCTTTATTTTGAAAATATTCTTATAAGATTGTAAGGGAAGCTTCAAAGATTTTATAATGGCGTAAAATATCCGCATACACCGTATAAGTTAAAAAAATACATTCTTACCTTAATTCTGTCGAAAAGGTTAAAAAAAGACCTTGTTTGGAAAACGACGGAAAGATTAATTTATAAACTTCTTATAAAAATTCAAAAAATGGTATAAATGACTTTAACCCATATTCTGTAAAATATTAAGAATTTTTTGAAATACATTTTTAAGAAACATGGATGTGGATGATAAATAGGTCCTAGTAAATAATTACGTATAAACAACCTCGGATAATGAAGAAATTGTGAAATAAACCCTTACCAATTTGGTAACTTACAAAACATACACCCCATGAAAGAGGTATCATACAATGAATATGTAAATACACATAAATTAAAGTTTATTACATAAATAATACAATTATGGTCAGTACATACACCACACAAAAGGTAATAGTGGCAATATGACATGAATCTCACAAGAATAAGGAGTGAGATGAAAACCCCTTACCTTGTACTTTTCCTTGGTCGAGGGTAGGTTAACATCCTGTATAATAGTTAAATCATTTTTATTAAATTATACAAGAATAATATACATAAATATGATATCATATATGATCTTTTAATATTGCTTTGTTAATAATATTTTAGTATTATCGTCGTTTCAGGTGTTAACTGATTCGTTTTCCTTTATATGCTTCGTTACATAAGCCGTGTTTCTTATGGATAGGTTGTATCTTATTCATATCCAAAATGATATCAAGTACTTAAAAATTATTTTTAATAATCAAATGATAATTATTCTTGAATGGAAATTATGGGGAAATGAATCTCATCATGTTCGTGGAGACGGTAATCCGTACGTACGCACGAACGCTACTTCCATTTCATTTTTCATTTTAAAAGGAATAAAAACCAAATGATACATAGGTATATAATTATTACAGTATAATATAATATTTTATATGTGTTAATTAAGTTCATTAACACCATCCTTTATACGTTCCATGTATGGTATGAACGAGTCATATCACTTTGAGGGGGCGGTAGTCCGCTCTTCCTCAAATGAAATTATCTTATATATATACAACATTAAATGAATAATGGTATGATATAAAATGGAATTACAGAATATTATATATAAAATAAATATCATAAATATCATATTTAATTATAGTTCCATCATAATGGCCACCATGAGAGGCTGTATGAGATAATTGAACAATCATCGTTTTGTGAGGCGTTTGGTTTCCATCCATAGAAACATTATGTTCTTCACCCATTATATGGAGGTGTGTGTAAGTGTAGTTCAAATAATTCTCATAAAAATATCCTAGTATATTTAGGATACTGATTTTTTTACAAAATAAAATAATAAGAAGAGTTTAGGGGTTGGAGAAGTAAAATAAAAGAAAAGAAGTTAAGGGAAATTGTTACCTTTAATTTGGGTAACTCCCTTTGGTTTGAACCAAAAAGGACTATTAAAGTACCTTCTGCCTAAGGTGAGGCTTCTAAGAGGAGGAGAGGGATGTAGGGAGATTAATTGGGTAGAGTTTGGACGAGCTAAAATGCTTGAGAGGTGTGAGGAATTGGTTAGAAGTGGTGTCCTTTTATAATGGGGAGGAGGGGCTCTTTAGGAAAATATAGAAATATTATTTTATAATAATTTCATATTCGGTTTCTAATGGCTCCAAAGCAGATTATTTAGAGTTTAAGGAGGGGATGGGTCGAAAAACACTCAACCAATAGAATTTAGACAGGTTTGGGTCATTATATTAACCTTATCTTTTAGTTTTAACTCTTAGTTAATTAGTTTGACACTTACCATGTCACTTTGTATTTTTATATTATATAGTTAATAAACTTACTATATACCTCCAAGAGAACACCAAGTGGTCCATTAAAGATACACCTATCATGATATAAGTCTCTTGGATGAAAATTATATTTTTAGGAATATAATATAAATTAATAATATAATATTTGTTTTAAAAACTCATTTATGTCAATTTTGACACTATTCAATAATTGATTTTTGTTAAAGTCTTAAAAACTTTATTAATTCGAAAAAAATTCATTTAAGAAATCATAACATGTCATATTAACCAATAAAATTCGTTTATGTCATAAAAAATTTCAAATTATATTTATTTTAACATTTATAATATCAATTATTTGATTCTTTCATTAATAAGGAAAATACTGCATCATTATTGTGTCATATATATTTTTACTTTTTCAATGTCTAAAAATTATAAATATAATACCATTATGTAGGAAATATTTTTATATTTATAATTAATATTTATAATCTAAAATATAACATATATAACACTATGTAAAAATTGTTTTTCTAAAATATATAAGCTTATGTTATTTTTGTATTCACTTTAACTTAATTAATATGAAGTGTCCCTATCACCTACAAGTGGCTCCATGGGATC
The DNA here is from genome assembly GCA_963277665.1 of Viscum album. Lineage (NCBI taxonomy): Eukaryota > Viridiplantae > Streptophyta > Magnoliopsida > Santalales > Viscaceae > Viscum > Viscum album. Next base: position 1,427,084,079 of record OY728151.1, read on the forward strand.
CCAAAATAGACCCAAAGATTCCCATGTTCGGACATGTATCTACCAATAAGGTTAGGAAACGTTTTAGGTTAATTTAGTATTATTATAATATTATTTTTTAACCCTTATTTACCAGATTTACCCTTTAACCGTGGTAAATAAAATATTTACCGAAGTAATTATTCAAAATGTCTAAAAATAAAAGTTACCTATTTACACAATTTGGACATCCTGATTCCAAATATGGAATCCATTTTTCCAAATTCAAAACACAGAAGTGGCAGAAATTAATTTAAAATTAATTCCCGCTGTCAAAACAAAAAACGTGTTTTTAAGATATAATAACTATCAAAAGATTGATACTTGTTTATATCTGGTTTAATTGTGAAATTATGTCCAATGACCAACATTGTATTAAATGGTAAAAATATATTCTAAATATACTTTAAAACCACTCAAATTCATAATTTATCACTATTAATTATTTTGATTAAAAAAGTTGTTTTTAATTAAAATTTATTAATTTTCACTATTCATCAAAATATAAAAGTTTTCCGAAAAGTACCAAAATTTCACCCTAGGCTAAATTAGATATTCCGAATCCAAAAATGAAGTCCATTTTGGGGGATAATTTTTATAATATTTCAAAAAGTAGGTATTACTATTCATAACGGCTAGTTTGATTGGTTGTAATGTGTGTTAGAACTCGATGTTGCGTACAACACACGCTGTTGTATTATTCAAAGAGAAGCATACCGTGGAAGGTTGGGGTGTTACATTGTAAATTTTTGATGTCCCCATTCTAAAGAATAAATTTATTTAGTCAAATTGAATATATAAAAGTTTAAAATATTGGTTTTAAAAAGGTTCACTATTAAAAGTTGGTAAAAGTGCATTTTTGAAAATTACATCTTTTGTCTGGAAAAATTAATTTCTTATTACATTATGTCTAAGAAACTAATAATATGGATTCTAAAATTATAAGGATTTTATAATGTTCAAAATTTAGTTAATACTATTCATAACCTCTTTTTAACGGCTTGTTTGGTAAGTCATGGTGCGCTTGAACTTAGTGTTGTGTGTAGTGCAAGTTATTGAATTATTTTGAAGAAGTAACACACTATGAAATCTTGGGGTGTCACAATAATTCATTTTGTATTAATTTTGTCTATGCTAATTATTTCATTAGTAGTTTATAATTCAAATTATCTTATTAATTTCACTATATATGTTAAGTTTATTGATAATCTTAAATAGTGATACATAAATTGTTACTGTTATTTTATTTATGTTGGGATATATTTTTTCCAGTTGTAATACCGATAAATTTATTTTGGGCCAATCAAGTTTTCATTATTCTAATACTTATATCTCCCGAGGAGTATGAAAATTCATAATTGATTTTTAAACTAAAATTCACCCCACTTGTTATATTATTTCAATACAATTTTGATCCTAAAATAATCAAATGATATCATAATATTGTGAGCATATCCATGAAGTACCCCCATTAATGTTGTGACAATAATCCAAGAAGGCTCAACCTTTAATTTTTTAGAATATCAATGAAGACCCATGCTATATTATCTCATAATATATAAAAAACTAACCAATGATTTAGAGGGATATATTGGACCCCAATTGCCATCATCCATACATAAGTGTTCCATAAGATATCAATAATTCAACATATCATGAAAACCCATTTAAAGAAAATGAGTTTCATATAATTTTAAAATTTAATCAAGTAAAAAAAAATCATAATTCCATCCATAATCATAACATGTAAACTTATGTAAAATTAACAAGTATATAGATATATTTAGTAACTTTCTAGGTAAATTTCCTCCAATAATGATAATAAAGAATATGGTATTTACACCTTATATATAGAGGGTATATGATTAATTCAATAATTTCCCCAATAAATCAATATATGACATCTAAGAGAACTCCCTTAAATCAAAGGAATAAAATATTATGTGTTTATAGAGGAAATACATTGGAAAAGAAACCATATTTGTTCATAGTGGATGATTAGACAAGAAAAAAGAAGAAATGTATTTCCATGAGTTTAATCCCCTAAAAAACTATGAGAATATAGAGGGTAATTCAGGAAAATTAATTTCTAGATAAATAAAACCATTTTGGGATAAAGAGGAAAATGGAAGAAAAACGAAAAGAGTTTTTAGAATTTTTTTAACAGTGTAATAAATTAATAAGTTACAAGTCACTTTTAAAAGATTTTTTTGAAATTTTGTCGTGAAAACATTTGAAAAAATTTACTTTTAAAATGAATCCTTGATAATAGAGACTTGAAAATAAAATACATAAATTTTATCCTGAGGAAATATGGGGTGGAATCTAAATAAAATGGTCATGTAAGGAAAACCATTTTAATATTTTAAAATACCTTTGTTGAAACCCACATGTTAAAAAGGGATAATAAATATTACTTTTTAAATGTATAAATGGTAAATGCGGAGGTCAAATGAGATAAGACATAATTATGTTTCTACATATAAAGGATAAAATTTTTGAGAAAGGAAAATAGAGACAAGGAGGGGAAACCATTACTAAAGAGGATGTGATTTATTCTAAACAATGATATACTTTTTGAGAAAGAATTTTATTAGGATAAAATTTATGTATTAAAAAGTAAATTTCACTCATAAAGGTATTGAAGGTACCATTAAAAAAATTATTATGGTGGAATAAACCAATCTTGAAAGAAAGAAGTTTAAGAATAATCATTTTAACTCAGTAATGGGTATTGAGTTAACAACAATTCTTACATTGATGGAAACATAATAATAAAAAGAACATAAGAGTGTTACCATGAAATGTAAATTAAAATATAAATAAATTAAATATTTTAGTTATACTTTAAGTAAATAGGGATGCATATAAACTATATTAAAACATAATAGTTCACAATATCAAACATGCCTCATAAGTTGGAATTATAGATAGATAACCCTCACAACATCATAATATTTTGAATTAAAAATCCATGGAAGGTAGAACATGAGATGGATTTTTTAATACCCTATATTTCATGAATGTTATGATAAAAATAAATAATTTCCTTATACATACATAACAAAAATAAACAAGTGGTGAATACAAATTATATCTCAATGAAACAAAATTGAGATTAAAAAACCCTTACTCGAAGTACTGATTCATTCTATGCGTGAGACTAACATCTAGAATAATGAAGTTAATTTTATTAAAAAAATTATTAAGAAATTTTTTCATATATATTTCATTTTTTATAGTTTAATTATTTTGATATGTTATGTATTTATTGGATATTTTCTGTTTATGTTGGTGACGTGAGGTGGTTTAATCGATTTCTATGAAACATCATCAGTACACTGACAAAGGTAAAAAGTGTTTTAAAATAGATTCATAATATATATAATTTTATAGGTGTATATTTTTTTATTATTTCATTATATAAAAATTTATATATTTCTATAGGTTTTCCCAAAATGGACTCAAATTAAGATTAGTGACTTGATATGTTCATTTAAGGTGGTTACATAACCTATGACCATTTATTATTAATATCACTTATAGAATGTCCAATATTATATTTCTAGAGTATTAATAGTGACATAAATATCATTTTTTTATAAAATTAATTTTTAAAGTCATATATTGTATGTGATAATTCAAAAATAGAACACATCATTCATGGAGGTGGTAGTCCACACACATGCATGATAATTCCTTCCCTTTTTGAATGGTTTTGAAGGAAGGTGGAAAAGTGATATTCCATAAGTTTAATAAAATTTAAGAATATTAATAATACCAATTTTATCATAATTTCATGGATTATAATATATTTGAATGGGTATATGAAGAAAATAATTAATAGAGGTCTGTTGATAACATCACCTCTCCCTTTAGATGTTATCCCATGGGAAAAACCTTTACGATTGTTTTATTAGTCTTTTGGAAAGAATAAAGCCTCAAGGTAATAGGGAGAGGGTTGAAGAGATACTAAGAATATGGTAGTGTTTTGGTCGAGATAAGGCTTTAGAATGTGTGGAGAAATGTGGGGGAACTGATCTCTTTTTATAAGCGAAGAAAATGATTCTTTTGTAAATACACATTGCCTTTTCAATGGTGACATGACCCTATTCAAGAGTCAATGGATCTAAAGTGGTAAATAATGAATTTTGGGGTGATATAAGCTTGATAAAGCCTCTAAAATCCATTTTAACACATTTTTTAACATGTTTCAAGTCTTTTACCATTAGTTTTTTTCCATTTTAACATTCTGATTCGTACCTTGGTAACTAGTTTATACCCAAGTAATTTATATTTTATTTAAAATATTAAATAACCCATCTTACCAAAATTTTATGTTTTAAAACTAAATTTAAGATCTATATAATCTCATTATATTTTTAAATAAGATAAAATTAATTTTTAAATAAGATAAAAATTACATATATAATAACTATTTTGTAGAAAAATGTTGTTTTTACCATTATGGGTTCTTTATATAATTTATTATTAATTACCAATTGATTGAGTGTTAATATATTTATATATAGGGTTAAAAATTATATTATATTCATTGTTGATAAGTTTATTGACATGAATTTTCCATGTATTGTTTTTGGATATTATATGGATTATTTTCGAGACCAGGTATTGAGACGGTGTACGATTCCAAGGCTAGGTGTGCCTAAAATAAATGTTTGAAATATATTAAGTATTTTAAATACCATGTGTGCAAATTTTTGCTAAAAATTTAGAATAAATTGTGAATGAAGGATCAAATCAAAAATCTATTGGCACCATTGAATTCAGAATGCAGGTTTTTCCCTAGGCACGACTTGACCTTGATAAGTTCATGGTGTTTATAGAAAAGTCATCCTTGGTGTGAAAATGAATAAAATAATTAAATAAATTATTTTAATTATTTTTTTCGATTAAGTGATTAGAATATCTATAAATTTAATATTATGGAGAAATCTTAGGGTTATCCACATAACCCTAGATTCATTAGAGAGTTGTTAGATAAAGAGTTAGAGGATTCCACTCAGGAAAATGACAACTGGGTCATAGATCGACAATCAATGCACATCAGAATCAAAGGATATTTCCAATGATCACCAAAAACTCCTTTCTTCATTAGTGATCGATCTAAATCGAGGTAGGATGTTTGTTTGATTTTATTATTTCCCATTTATTAATTTCTATGACAAATGTGAATCAATCAATGAACATATTGATTCAAGGATCAGTTGTTTTGTAGGATGGGTTAGATTAATCGGGTTTGGGAGATTTTTATTCATGACTAAATTGTTGATTCTTCGATTTTTGTTCTAATGGAATCAAACCAAGATCGATACAAACATCAATCGAGTTCCATTCCTCTTGATTATTCTTATACGTTTCTCCCTCGATTCTATGTTCAACATGGGCATTATTCATTGTTCCCACAGTTCGACATATCCCGATAAATCGGTCGTTGTGCACCTCTTTCTTGTAAAAATGATCCGATATTGTAGATCTAGGATTAGTAGGAAACGATAGTGGTTTAATGATGAAAGAGGAGGCAATTCAATCATCTTTGGATACTCGATTTCTCATTTTTTGATGCACAATGAAGAACGAAGCATATCTCCATTTTATGAATGGATTTGATGGGAATATGTTATTGATCGATGATGGAAAGGTTCATCCGGACCTGATTCTTGATTTTCTAGCTTAGTAGTCGCCAGATTGAAGATTGGACGAAGGATAAGACATGCGTATTTCATATCCAAGATTCTGAAAAATCCCACATTACGTGGCATGTAAACCAGATCTACACATTGTGTGGGGCCCCCTATGTGGAAGATAGGGTTTCGAGAGATACTAAAGTATCATATAGTGTGTGACTAGGTCACACGACATGTGACCTATCCCCAATGACTTAGCATGTACCTCATAGGGTACACAAACATAGATTGGAGTACATGGGTTGTAGAATTCCATGTACTCCCCCACACAAACATGGCTTGGACTAGAGTACATGGGATAAGATATGTACTAGGACACTGGTAGAGTTCACAAGAATCTTAGAAACTGTGTACTTATACATGGACATAACATGATAACCTGGTCCATTTACACGGGCATGACCTGGGGTTAAGGGACACAATGTGTGACCCATACTACACAACTTGTACTTCCTTATACATGGTTTAAATATATTTTACTTAGTAACTTGGACAAATTTTGTTAGAGTGCATTCCCCATATCCATTCCCTAAGGTTTAGTAGGGAATCATCTCATACACAATGGAAAAAAAATCCCTTGAGCATGAATTATTGGACAAATAATCTCTTTGTGAGGACCAAAGTGATATCCTCTATTCATATTCATTCCCTATGTAGAGTTCTTGGTATCATCATGACTAATAATATGTTGGAATCAATCCTCTACTTAGCAGGTTAATATAGATTGAGTTTGTTGGTATCTCCCAATGGCCTTGGGATTGATCCTCATATGTGTATTGTATATCTTAGACTTCAGTGTATGATTTTAATGGAAGGACCCGATGAGTATTACCCTTCAGATAGATATCATAAACATTATTAGAATTAGGAGTGGTTTCTCAAGGAAGTGTGCTTTGTGGAACCTTTGAGCTAGAATCCTAGGATGGCATACTATGGTTGTGGATTGCTTTTAGACTATGTGTCTTTTTTGGGTATATATGGATATTATTTTATATGTGTTGTAGACATATACCTATGTAGACTTGACTGTATTTCCTTTATTGTATGCTTCGTGGTTTTGGGATGTCCTACTAGGTATTGTTATACTCACCCCTACATGGGTTTTTCTCACACGTTCTATGTCATGTGCATATGACCAACCTTTTGATAGAGTCCTAGATGGACTAGGACCAGATGGTGCTTATTGAGACTGAATAGACCAAGGTGCATTCTTACGACATCTTAACAACAATCCTTATCCTTTCTCACAGGTTAGAATTGTTTTCATACTCTTTGTGGTGGGATAGTATTTGAACCTGTTTACTTTACTTTAATTCTTGTCATACTCTAAATGTGGTATTTAGACATATGCATTCATGGTTGTTCAGCTGTTTTTACATTTTGGCATTTTATAGGCTTGGAGATGTGTGTGTCTGTCCAAGAACATAGGCTAAGGCCTCCCATGTAGGTGACATTATTTCTAGGCTCTAGTTTATAGCCTCTAGATTATTGGAGGTAAGCTTGGGGAGTCATGACATGGGCCCCACTGGGATGGGTCATGATACATTGGTGTCAGAGTATTCAGTTCTACCTCTGGACCGAGGGTCTATGAGATTGGTTTGGGGAAACAATTATATGTGTTTTGAGTTCTAATTTGAGCCCAGTGACTCCAATGTTGGTGTGGCAGACAGTGTATCCTTACACAAAGACTCTGATCACCAGCCTTTCGACTTGGTATATGAGAACATTGGTTATAAGGGAAAAAATGGTACATGTATCATATAGGAATGAGTTGTAGTTTCCATGTCCTTCTTGATTCGTATCTCTAGGTATACTCATTAACCATGGTACATCTTGTTTACTTTCAGGATGCCTCCATGACATATGCCAGCTAGGACTCATCATCAAGATCACGAGGATGATCCCCTCTGTGAAGAGGCATCAATACAAGGAATAGTTCCAGAGGTGCTACCTCTAGGTGGTGCACCTGCTCTACCACCACCTGTTGAGAAGCTGATGGTACCCATAATATAGATAGATGAGGTGAATAGGATGAGCACACTTTATGAGTTTTAGTAATAGAGGCCCATCAGATTCTGAGGTGATCCCAAACCATAGGCGACTGAGGACTGGATTGATGTGGAAACCCGAGTTTTCCATATAATCAGGAAACCATCATTGTGGATGGTGGTCTTGGTAGCAAGCCTTATTCATGGATCAGTAGGGTTATGGTAGGGTTTAGTGACCCAGTCTTATGATGAGGCGACTCTACCATGGATAGATTTTGAGAGTCTCATAAAATAGGATTTATCTCCATCTATGTTGATAGATGTATGTATCCAAGAGTTTATAAATATTCAGCGGTGAAGTGCGATAGTAGCTGAGTATTCATCCGGGTTTACTAACCTATCTAGGTACTCAGTGGATATGGTTCACAAACAGTTATTCAGGGGTCAGTACTTCAAGCGAGGTCCATGTAGAGACATCTGATCCAGTGTTATTACTCTATAAATTCCTACCTATTATGGGGATTCTAGAGTGATATTTGGTGGTTTAGAGTTTCTTGGCTAAGAAGATACAACTAGTGGTTTTTGGTAGTTGGAAAATAGGAGTAGAGACATTGGCACAAGGGAGATGATATCATTATCAGGGACCTAAACATGAAATAAGTTTCAAGAGGAGGTCCCAAGATGGAGGATCTAAATTTTAGGGCTCACAGGGTGGGTCCAGTTAGCCTAGAGGGAGGCAGTTCCATTCATATAATGGAAGGGGACATATTTCTAGATATTTTATGACCCGTCGTATAGGTGAAAAAGAAACCATGGATATGCCGCTGAACTAGAGACAAAGGAAGGAGAAGGATGGTCCATAGGGTGGCATACATATAAGAGGAGATGGTAGAGAAGTAAGAAGTGGTAGAAACTTTGAGATTTTACCACCACCACCCCTAGGTGGTCCGCGCAAGGCTTAGGGAGTAGGAGTAAAGGGGTGAGAATAGTTGTAGGCGATCAAAGCTTTGAACCCAGAGGTTCTAGAAATGATATGAGGTATGATGTGGGTCTTTTGTACCTTAGCTGCAACACTGATATAAACAAGTTATATTTATTACTTTCTTACCACATATCTTGTTTTAGGGTTAGATATTCCAATTGATCCCTTAGCTTTACATTTACTCTTGGAGAATCTTACTGGAGATGAATCAACAATCACACACTTATGCCGATAGTGTGACCAGACTCATGGAGGTGAGAGTTTCTATTGGGATATCTTTGTTTCAACAATCAGGCCTTATGAAATTATCTTAGGTATGAACTGGTTATCCATATTTCATGCCCAGATTAACAGTTTTAGTTAGAGGATGTGGTGTTTCTGTAGTTATGGAACAGTTTTCTCCTTTATAAGTGAAAAGTAAATCTAGGCAACAAAGGATGGACTCATTCATAGGAGGGTGCGGCTGATTACTCATCAACTGGCTATCCTGACGCTTGGTGTGGTAGATTTTATGAGTTTCTAGTTTCCTTATACGGTGGCGGAGTATGAGGAAGTCTTTCCTGAGGATATTCTAGGCTTAACTCCCCATCGAGAGATAGACTTATGCATTTATCTATATCCTGAGACAATACTGATATACGTGCCAATATATCAGATGGACCCCAAAAATCTTCTTGAGTATAGGGTTTAGTTTGAGCACTTGTAGAGGAAGAGCTTTATTAGACCCAGTGTTTCACCCTAGGCATACCTATTTTTGTTTTCTAAGAAGGAAGATGGGAGATTGATGTTCTGTGTGGACTAATGATGCCTGAACTAGGTGACCATGAAGAACAAGTATCCACTACCGAGGATCGATGAACACTTTGAACAGTTGAGAGGGGCATGATGGTTCTTGAAGGTTTACCTCATGTCAGGCTATCACCAGTTGCGAGTATGGGATGATGATATACTGAAGATGACATTCAGGTGTCTTTATGGTCACTATGAGTACTTGGTAATTCCTTTTGGCATGATGAACACCCCAACAGCGTTCATGGGACTCATGAACTAGATCTTTTATCCTTTCTTAGACTAGTTCGTGGTAGTCTTCATCAAAGATATCCTTTTGTACTCAGCGTCCAAGGAGGAGAACACTATACACTTGAGGATGGTTTTGGATGTACTCTTGAAGCACCATCATTATAGAAAGCTCTTGAAGGGTCATTTCAGGATACATGCGGTCGACTTTTTGGGACATGCTATCTCAGAAGATGAAGTAGCAGTGTGTTGGAGTTGGTGTCGTAGGACCAACTATTTTTACTTTGATTACATGTACATTTGGTGTATTGAATATCAATTAAGCTTTTATTACATATTGTTTGTTGTGATGCGTGGCCCAAATGTAATAATTTCATAGAGTATATGTCACATTGATAAGGTCATAATAGTTCCACGCTATGATGAAAACCTTGATGTTCTATGATGATATTCTCAAATAATGTTCTGCGATAGGATAACATACTATGATGGAACACATAGTACATAGACTATCAGGTGCAATTTCTCATAAATAGATGGGGATTCTTCTCATGAACTTTTCAGTTGGTAATCCCCAATTTGGGATATTGTGAGAACAGACCCACCAGTAGGAATTACTCTTGTTTTTGTGTCATAGAATATTCTTATATAAAATATTATGTGATGGTCCTTATAATTTAAGAGTATTATTAATTCATGTTAAGACTCACATACTTAGATGTATTTCAAAAACCATGACGATAACAGTTCCTGGAGAAGTTGGATATATTGGGTGCATCATGAGTGACATGTCATTAATGAATAAGTCAAGTAATGATTTTACCTTCCATCTTTATAGAAGTGGATATCTTATCCCTTTGATTGGAATAGAACCATCACATTAAATTCAATAGACATGGTGTAATGACATGTTTATTTTAGATAATCAAAGAAAGAAATATCGAGAATATATGTTGGTGACATGGATGTGAAACCTGCTTGATGAGATATTGTGACAAAAGAATTATATTACTTAGTGAGTATTTTTATGTAGATTTTGATGTTTCAACATTAAGTTCTTTCTATTGGGTTCCTTGACCTATTTATAGATAGTAATCTTGGACTTTAGGAAAGATCACCTAATGCCCACGAGAAATAATCCTAGAGGGTCACACACTAGGTATTTCCCTTGATATAAATTAAATTTTATTTGAGTTTAATTAATGGATTAAATATTATTCTCAAGTATTAGGAATAAATTTATTCAAGTTATATTGATCACATAAATTAAATAAATATTTATTCGTCGGCTAGAGAATAAAATATTTATTTTATTGATAATTTTAATAAATATTTATTCACAAGATTATGAGTAAAATATTTATTTATGAATAAAATATTTATTTATGAATAAGATATTTATTCATTTGTTCAATAAATTCTAGAGGAGTTCTAAGAGACTAAGATCAATTCCATTGACAAATATTAATTAACAAGACTATTATATAATATTTTTTATTGTGAAAGTTGTTGCGAACCACAAAATAATAATTATATAATTATTATTATTTTTAATGGGATTTATTAAAGGTAATAAATTTTATTTAGTGACTGGTATGAAATTAAATAATATTTTAACTTAAATGCCAGCTCTATAAATAGGTGTCTATGTCTATTTTGTAGAGTATCCAAAAATTGAGAATAGAGAATTATTAGGTACAATGAATTCTCTCTCAAGTCCTCATTAACTATCTCTCATGAACAAGAAGTGTAGGAGAGATTTCTTCAATTCCAAAGAATGAGCAATCAATAATGAACAACACATGACATTCGACTGGCCATGCTATCACCTGAAGGTTGAGTGGTGTTAATCGGAGATCATAGGAGCACATGTGGATCAACATTAGAGGGATTATATCATTTGATCCTCATATTTCAATGAAGGTAATCCGAAAGGGTTTTTTCGAATGTTCAATATTCACCAATAAAGAATTTATATATTCTCAGGTATTTATTTATTAAAATATTAAACAAATAAATTATAAATTTTATGTTTAAGAACCTCACTCTTGGTTTCAGGCAATGACTATTAGAAGAAATTTTAATATATCACCCACATATGCACTCTTCCACTATTCCTAGAACCATCGAGTGGAATTAGAGCGGTCACATTTAAATTTATAATTATTTATTTTATTCTTGATCTTTTCACAATCATGGTTAGATTTTCATTTCATGTTATTTGTTCTTTAATATGATTTTAATTAACATGTTATCAAAATATTAATCATGCTCGTTCAGTGTTTTATTCTCATAAAGGTATAAGAAAAAATGAAGAATGGATGGAGATTCCATTGGGAAGTGGAAAATCATTGGATGGTTAATTTGGGTTACACAACATGCAGCTGGAGCACATATCGTATACCCATGTGCATTGTATCTAGAAACACCAAAAAATTAATTAAACGAGGTGATTTTATTACACACTGTGTGTTGATTGGGGTAACCTGGAACATGAAAAATGGATACAGGTTGTGAAGATACCATGAACACACCATGTAGTCTAGCCGAGTTAACAAGCCGATGCCCTGGGCGTGTGACTTTGATATACGAAAACTAAGGAACATGGCATGTAACTGCATGTACATGTCATGTAGTGTCCCATTAATGGAAAAAATATAACTTACATTAAATTTGAATATTAAATAATTAAAACCTTATTTTATTGATTGACACACTATTTAATGTTTGAAATTTTAATAATGGTTTTAATAAATTTTAAATTCTCAATTAATTTATTATAATTAATATGTCATTATTGGTTTTTCCATTTATTTTACATGTATTCCCTTAATGAAGGGTATCTCCAAATAATATCAGATGATAATTAATAGGAAAGAGAATTAATTAATTACTACAAGCGTGTTTATCTTAAATAATAAAATAATGAATAATGAAATGAATTCTAGATGTTTAATTTTGCATATTCGTTGCATGTATGACCATTCCTGAGCATGAGAAAGGCCTATGTATGTGTTTAATGATTTAATTTAATTTATTGCATTAGTTTTCAGTTATTTAATATTAAATTAAATGATGGACTATGTGTCATCCTTCCCTCCATTATTCCGTAGGAACTACTTGTCCAAAGATATTTATGCAAACCCCTTTAACAAATCCTTTAGTTCCCCTCACCTATATATGAGTAATAAATATTTTTAATCAATGGAGCATCCCAATATTCATGTAGGCGGTTCAAGATGGAACCATAATGATACCAACCTGGGTGATACAAAGATATACAATTGGAATTTTGTAACTCATTCCATGACCGGGAATATGAGTTATTTCCCCTAGGTCAAAGGTTGATTTAATGTTTGGTTATTAAATCAACCATTAGATAATTCTCATGAATGGTTCATTTAATTAATTAACTATTTCAATCTATGCATTTATTTATTTTATGGATGCAAGACCATGATCACATAAATGATTGAATTAATGTGGAAACATGAAAATTAAATAAATGTATTGTGTGTAAATGTTTTATCCAACATGGTTAATTAATTAAGTAACATCCACTTAATATTAAAAATAAGTGTAAATGATAAAAAAAGATAAAATTTATGCATAATAAATTAAAACCCCTCAATTAAATATTAATTCAGTCTAAGCCTTCCATTACTCGATTGAGAATGAAACCATAGAACTAAGTGTACTGCATGGATAAAGTATGGATACATACTTTTATTGGGTAATTCTCATGAGATTTTTGGGTTGTATTATCTGAAATTTTCTTAAGTTTAACATCCAAAGTGTATTCAATAAATATTTGGAGGAAATTATTGAGTAAATCCAATACAGTATTTTAGGATAGGGGAATCCACTCAACAGATCAAGGAGCCGCAAGTCCGTAGTTGGAAATACTGCCAACCTAATTAATTTATAATGGCTTTCATGTCCAAAGTCAGCATCATTAATAAAATTAATAGAGATCATTTCAACCAGAATGTTAAAGTAACTAGACATTCTGAGTTCAATAGTGAGTCCAATTGAGACTTGATAAAATAGTGGGAGATTTAATAAATAAATAAATAAAAACATTTAATTTATTATACCTCATTTATTTTTTAATCATGAAACGTAATAATAATATAATCTATTTAATTGTATAATAAGATGACAAGTTCATCATCCACACTATCTCTACCATCAATATTAGATAAAGATATCCTCCCAACTAGAAGCAATATCCAAGAGTGTTTTAGAAGCCTTCGTGTTGTACTATTCCATTAACAGAAATCATACATGCTAGAATCCTCAATGCTTGATCCACATGCAAATGTGGTGAGTGATGAAGAGTTCCTTGTCTATGAAAAAAAATTGAGAGACGCAGTCAATGTTAAATGTTTAATGATTTGATCGATATCTAGTGAACTAATGAAGTCTCATAAAAACATGGATGTAATAACATTATTGACCCCATATTTAGTCTTTACTAGGAGAGATCTAGACAGGAATGGTTTAAGATATCCAAGGATCTCTTTCAAAGTAATATTGGAGATGGTGCCCCAACTGGGCCTAATGTAGTCAAGCTCATTGGCTATATTGAGCACTTAGAGGTTCTAGGGTTTAAAATCCCTAAAGAACTGGGCACTGACCTCATTATGGCATCACTCCCTTAGAGATTCTCCATTGTTGTTGTGAATTTTAATATGAACAGTGTTGAGAAATCTATTCTAGATCTTCTTACTCTTATTCTCTAAGTAGATAAGGATATGAAGTGTGAAAAACATCTCATTCTTATGGTGAAGAAAACAAAAAGGGAAAGTGAAGAGAACCTTGATGCGGTATGGAGACATGTTGAACACTAATAAATATTTTATTACATATTTTTTGTTGTTCTACATGACTCTAATGTAATAATGTCTTAGATTATACATCACATTGATAAGGTCATTGTAGTTCCTCACTATAATGAGAACGTTGATGTAGTATGACAATATTCTCAAATAATGTTCTATGGTTGGATAATGTACTATTATGGGACACATATCACATAGAATGTTATGTGTGAGTACTCATAAGTTGATGATACTTCTTCACATGAAGTTCACAGTTTGTAATCTTCAAGGTGTGAGATTATGAGAATAATCTCGCCAGTATTAATTCCACCTGTTTTGGTGTCATTGAATATTCCTATATACGATCATGTTTGATGGTCCTTATAATTTAATATTATTATTAATTCATGTTACAACTCATGTACTTAGATGTATTTAACAAAGCATGACGATAAAAGTTCATGGAGAATTTGGATACGTTGGGTGCATCACGAGTGACATGTCATTAATGAATAATTCAATGAAGGATTTTCCCTTAAATATTTATGGGATCTAATATATTGACCCTTTAATTGGAATAGAATCATCACATTAAATTCCCTGGCCATGGTGTAATGACGTGTTTATTTAATATCATCAAATAAAGACATATCGAGCATATGGGTTGGTGACACAGATCTGCAACCTTCTTGATAAGATATTGTGATAAAGGGATTATATTACATAGTGAGTGTTTTATTTCTTTCTCTTGGGTGCCTTGACCCATTTCTACATTGTAATCTTAGACTTTAGGCAAGCCCTCCTAATGCCAATGAGAAAGAATCATAGAGGGTCACACACTGATTATTTTCATTGGTCTAAATTAAATTCTATTTGAGTTTAATTAATGGAATAAATATTATTCTCAAGTATGGGGAATTATTTTATTCAAGTTATATTGATCGCATAAATTAAATAAATATTTATTCACTGGCCTATGAATAAAATACTTATTTTATTGAATATTTTGATATATATTTATTCACTAGATTGTGAATAAAATATTTATTTATGAATAAAATATTTATTAATTTTTTAACTAAATGATAGAGTAGTTTTAACAGACTAAGTTTGAGTCCATTGAAAAATATTAATTAACAAGACTGATATATAATATTTTTTATTGCGCAAGTTGGAAAGTGCCACAAAATAAAAATTATATAATTATTATTATGTGGCATTGAATTTATTGAAGTTAATAAATTTTATTTAATGGAAGGTATGAAATTAAACAATATTTTATCTTAAATCCAAAATATATAAATAGGAGGCTATTTATATCATGTAGAGAATCCAAAAATTTAGAATAGATAATTATTTCACACAATGAATTCTCTCTCAACTCCTCCTTCTACCCCTATCTCAAGAATGAGAAGTGAAAGAGAAATTTCTTTAAGTCTGAAGAATGTGCGATCATGAACGAACAATGCAAGACATTCAAATCTCTCTTCTAGAACCCAGAGTTCGAGTGATGTTTCTTGAAGATTATAGGAGCACGTGTGGATCACCGCAAGAGGGATTCTATCCTCGGATTCTCACATTACAACAAAGGTAATCTAAAAGGGTCTTTTCATATGTTCAACATACACCAATGAAAAACTTAAATAATATGAGGTATTTATTACTTAAAATGTTAAATTAATTAATTATATATTTTATTTTAAATATCTTAACTATTGGTTTTGAGAAATTGTTATCAAAATAAATTTTAATATATCTCACACCTCGGAACACTTCCACTGCGCCTGGAACCATCATAGTGGAACTAACTAATATCGAGGTAGTGTTATCTTGGGAGCCACCGAAGAGCATGAAAGAGGCTCCATGTTTCCTTGGAGACACTACCTAATGGGTGAGTGGATTATCGTCTATTCCGATCATAAGAGTCTTAAGTATATCTTCTCTTAGAAGGATGTTAACTTAAGATATTGGATATGGCTAGATTTTCTCTAGGATTTTCATTTTGATATTTTCTATACTCATGGGAATGGGAACATGGTAACAGATGATCTCATAAAGATATCTTGTTCAAAATTTCCAAACGAGGCATTATAGAAGTTTGACTCACTACAATAATCATTTTTGGATGGAAATGGATTATATTACCTCCAATCGATGGTCATTACCCTTTCACTTTTCCAACGAGTTAGGGAGGCAAAGCTAGTGGATACCGATTGGGAGACCTTAAATACTCAAATATCCACTAAACAAGCTCCTGATTTATTTTCTAAATGTGTGTGTGTGGGGGGGGGGTGGAATTTGTTCCTTCTAAAGGACAAACAATGGTACCGGTGATGTTGCAGTATGAAATTCTCATAGATTTTCATACATATCCTTTAGGTGTGGAAATGATATACCAGGACCTCTAGTGTTAGTTTTTGTGTCCAAGGATGAAGAAAGGAGTTGGAAATTTTGTCTCTTAATGCCTTGCTTGTCAGTACGTGAAGGCTGAGCATCAAGATCTAGCAGGTTTAGCCCAACCCTCGTAGTTCCTAGAGTGGAAGTGAGATAGGATATCCATGTACTTTAGGATGGGATTACCATGCACGTACATGGGACACTATGTCATCTGGGTGATTGTAGAATGAATCATCAAGTCCACCCACTTCTTAAATATTCAATAATAGAGTTTGTTAGATAGCTTGAGATGCATCTACATGAAGAAGATAGTTCGACTCCATGTAGTTCCATCAATGATAATTTCTGATAGCGATTATCTCTTCAAATCTCGGTTGTAGAAGGGATTATAGGAGGATTTTGGGATTGAGTTACGCTTGAGCACAATGTTCCACCCAAAAAATGATGTCTAGACTGAGCAGACCATTCAGGTTATGAAGGACATATTGTGATATTTCATGTTAGAGATTGGCCATAGTTGGTAGGATCACCTATAATTGGCGGAGTTTGTGTAAAACAACATCTACCATTCCATCATTGGTACGTCACCATTTGAGGCTTTGTATGGGCGACCTTACTGGTCACCAATTTTCTAGAATAACCTAGGAAAGTCAGTACTCATGGACCAAGAGTTGGTGTGAGAAACTACCAAGAAGGTACAGATTATTCATAACTAGATGAAGACTACACAGATTCATCAGAATTCTTATCCAGATAGATGATGGAGGCCTTTGTATTTTCTAGGAAGGAGACCGTGTGTTTCGATAGGTTTCACCTCGATGATGATTATGATGATTTTTCCAAGTAATAATTCTATTTATAAAGTTCAATGGCCCTTTTTAGATACTACATAGAGTTAGCGAGGTGGAATACCACTTACCTTTAACTCCTTAGTTAGACTGGGTACACGATGTCTTCCATATGTCACAACTGATGAGGTACATGCATGACCCATCACACATTATCGACTGAAGAAAGCTGGGGATCATGGATGGAGCTACCCTTGGTGAGTACGCATTAGAGGTTGAGGATCAGTAGGATATGATCCACCATGGGTGATCAATTCCTTTAGTTATTGTCTAGTGGCAATACTTGAATCTCTAGGAGAGTACTTGAGAGTGGGAGGCTCAGATCCATGCTCAATACCCACATCTATTTGTGAAGCCCTTGTTTCGGATTTTCAGGGATGTAAAACCCTAATGAGGGGATAATTTATTGAATCATATTTTCCATGTATTATTTTTGTATAAAATATGTATTATTTTTGTATAAAATATGTATTATTTTTTAGACCATGCATTGAGATGGTGTGCGATTTCGAGGTCTTTTATGCCCAGAATAAATGTTTAAAATATATTTAAAATATTAAAGAGCACAAACACACACAATTTTCCAAATAGAAAATTGGAATAACTTTGGAATGGAGGATCCAATCAGAAATTCAAGGGAACCATTGAATTTAGAATGCAGATTATACCCTTGGTGTGACTAAACCTTGGTTGACGTGAGGAATTTGTAGAAAAGTCATAGCGGGTGTAGAAATTAATAAAATAATAAAATAAATTATTTTAATTATTTTTTTTGATGCATCAATTAGAGTGTCTTTAAATAGATGATTGTGGAGAAATTATAGGGTTTTTTGTATAACTTTGTATTTGTTGGAGAGGTGTTTGAGAGAGCATTATATGATTCCGATTAGGTGAATTACAATCAGATCATAGATCGATGATCAACGAGAAACAGAATTGAAAGATCTCACCAATGATCATGAAACAACTCTGTTCTTCATCAGCGATCAATAAAAATTGAGGTAGTAAATTTTTTTGATTTGATTATTTCCCTATTTTTAATTTATATGATTATTGTGAATCAATCGACGAACGAATTGATTTATGGATCAGTCATTTTGCTGGATGGGTTAGATTAATCTGGTTTGGGTGATTTTTCTTCATGATTAAATTATTGAATCTTCTATTGTCATTTTAAATATAATGAAACAAGATCTACATGAACATTTATTGAGGTCCATTACTCTTGATTTTTCTTGTGCTTTCCTCCCCTAATTTGGAATTCATCATGGGCGTTCTTTATCTGGACCACAATTCAACATATCTTGATCAATAGATCAGTGCACACCTATTTCTTAGTGCAACGATCTGATATTGTAGATCTGGGATTGGCACGATAGGAAGATGGTGCGATGATGGAAGGGACATAAATTTAGATAGCTTTGGATAACCTATTTCAGGTTATTCATTATTATTCAGTGTGTAATGAATAACGATGTGTAGATCTGATTTCTAAATGGATTGTTGGATAAAAGTTGTTGTTCAATGATGAAAATGTTCATCCGAACCTGATTCTTTATTTTTTGGAAAGATGATCACCAGATCAAATATTGGACAAATGAGAATATGTGAGGATTCCAGATCTAGGATTCTATAAAATTATGCGTTACACAACATGTAAATTGGATCTACATGCCATGTGGGTCACCCTATGTGGCGTCCAGGGTATTAGGAGATACATAAGTATAAAATGACATGTGAACTCTCCCTGGTGACTTAGCATGTACCTCAGAGGTTACATGGACATGGGTTAGAGTACATGGGTTTGATAACGCCATGTACTTCCCCTACACAAACATGCATTGGACCATAGTACATGGGATAAACCATTTACTAGAGCATAGGTAGATAACACAGGTAGTCCACTCACTGTGTACATCTACATAGACATGGGTATATGACATGGGCCATTTACATGAGCAGTAATTGGGATCAAGGGACATGGAATGTGACCCCTACTACACTTCATGCACTTCCTTATACATGGATTAAATTTATTATCCTCAGTAACTTGGACAAGTTTTGTTAGGGTGCGTTCCTCGTATCCATTCTCTAAGGGTTAGTATAGAATCATCTCTTACACATAGGACAATGATCCCCTTAGAAGTAATTCTTGGATAGAGTTATTGGAATCCATATGTGAGTCCTAGAGTGAGATCCTCTATTCATATTCATTCCCTAGGTGATGTTCTTTGTATCTTTGTGACTAAAAGTACCTGAGTATCTATCCTCTACTTAGTGGGTTAATCCAGATTGAGTTTGTTAGTATCGTTCTACGGCCTTAGGATTGATCCTAATTTGTGTATCATATCTCTTGGACTTCAGTGTGTGCTTCTAATGGCGGGACCTGAAGAGAATTACCTCTGGGAAGGATGTCATCAATGTTATCAGACTCTTGAGTGTGTTCTCTCAGAAAAGTGCTTTGTGGATCCTTTAAGCTAGATTCTTAGGATGTCATACTATGGTTGTGGATTACTTTTAAACTATGTGTATTTATTGCGTATATCTAGAAATTATTATTATATGTTTTGTAGATATATTCTTATGTTGAGATGATTGTATTTACCTTATTGTATGCTTTGTGGTTTCAGGGTGTCCTATTGGGTATTGTTATACTCATCCCTACACGGTCTTTTCCCACTCGTGTCATGTCATGTATAGACAAACAACCTTTTGACAGATTCCTAGATAGACCAGGACTAGATGGCTCTTAGTGAGACTGGACAAACTTATGTGTGATCCTATGACATATTGACATTATTCCCTATCTTTCCTTACATGTTGGACTTATTTTAATACCCTTTATGGTGGGATTGTATTTGGCACTATTTAGTTTCCTTTACTTCCTTTTTTACTCTGGCTATGGGATTTAGATTTATTCATGCATGGTTGTTTAGTTGTTTTTACATTTTAGCATTGTATAGGCTTGAAAATGCTTGTATGTGTGCATGTATTTAGGTTAAGGTCATCCATGTTAATGATATGACTTCTTGGTGCTAATCGCTAGACCATAGACTATTCAAGCTGGGCTTGGGGAGTCACAACATGGGCCCCACTGGGATATGTCATGACAAAAACAGATTGATTTATTTGATTGCATTGAAATTACACTTTGTAAATAAAATAATTCTTTGGAAATAACAGTTTTACCATTATCACTATAATTTATTTTATTCCTTATAATGTTATTTTTATATTAAAAAATGAAATTGAACTTTTTAAATTATATGAAAGTGTTTACCAAAATATCAAATTCATTTTTTTAGATTTATTTTCTAAAAGTTATGAAAACTAATTTTTAATATAAACGAATAAAAATAATTTTAGAGTAAAATATTACCTAAGATTTGAAAATGTTAAATATGGGTTTATAAATCCCAAATAGCATTTCTAAATAATTCATTTTAATTTATATGTAAATATTTTTATATAAAAATGTTCCAAAACTTTTAATCCATTTTTGTATTATGATAATTTAATAAAAGTGATGATATTAGTAGAATTAATATTTTTTAACTATTCACCTAAAAAGAAATTATTTTTGGAAAAATCTCAAAAATTTATCCTAAGATAATAATATTATTATAAGTTCAAAAATAAATTTAATTTATCAAAATTAGATTTCTAAAATTTTATAGTTTGACATTTAAAGGAAAACATAGAAATTTAATGAAAACTTTATTAATGAGAAAATACCTTTTTTATTTTTTTACTATTCTTATTATTATTTTTTATAAATAAATAATTATATTAATATTAATATATTATTCATAAAAATATTATATTATATGTATAATATATTTATTTTTAAAAAATAAATCCCATAAAAAGCTATTTTTTAAGAATAAAATGGTCTTGCTAATTTTTTTGATGCATCAGTAAATACATATTCTTTTTTTATAAAATACATTTGATAAATAAAGGATGACATTAATAGTTACATGACTATATCATCCTAATTACTCATTAAATATCCCTCAAATATATCTATGTATGATCTAATCATACGATAATCTCGAGTGATAGTTGTGGGCAGCGATTCCACAAACATAGATCTCGTGGAAATTTCCATGAGCTTGTATTTCTCCAGAATACTATTTCTCCCTTACCATAATTTTTGGAGTTTGTATTGGGCTTAGAAAAGGGAAAATTGTATAAAATTCACCTCCTTCCCAATATTTAATAAATTATATTCATAATGAATAATTATGCTTCGTGATGTTATTTATTTATTTTTTGTTATTATATTTAATAATATGGTTACTTCCATTTATACCCACTAATTTAATATATATATTTTAATGATCTAATTTAATAATTTTATTTTAAAGAATCAAAGTTTAATTTTATCTTTGTTTTTCATATGAAATAATCTATCTAACATATTATTAATTTATAATATATATATATATATATTCCAAAATTATAGGGTGTAACATTTTACCCCGTTAAATAAATCACATCTTTGAAATTTTAATTATCACTCACTAATGAAAATATATACTGATATCTAAATAATTTACAAGATCCAAGTTATAATTTTTGGAGAGATATCGACTTTACAAACATATAAAATATATCTTTTTCCCATAGAATAAGTCAATATTAATATTCGTATTTTCACCAATCATTTGAGATAAACATCCCTCCTGATTAGGTATCATAACCCATAAAGTATAATTATTTTTCCAAGAGGTATCATAGTCATCCTTACAAAAATATATGATTATAGCTGTGTTTTAAATAAGAAATGTGATTTCCCTAATTAATTGATTTATATGGATTTTATGTGGAGATACCTAATAAATTTACAAAATCATGTAAAATTCATCTAAAGGAAGGATAATACGAATATCATGAATCATAAATCCATAATCCATGAATGAGATTCATATAATTTTGACACAATGATGATTTCACAATGAGTTTTTATTTACAACTCAATAGCTAATAGTTGGTGAAAACTTACACATGTCGGAGTTGGTTCCCTAAAACAAAATTTTGTGTACTTTATGATTACCTATATTCACATTTTTGAATATAAAAAACCTTTAATCAAATCATGATTTTTATTCTTCATGAAATAGTAT
Organism: Viscum album; assembly: GCA_963277665.1. Classification (NCBI taxonomy): domain Eukaryota; kingdom Viridiplantae; phylum Streptophyta; class Magnoliopsida; order Santalales; family Viscaceae; genus Viscum; species Viscum album. The sequence goes on from OY728151.1 coordinate 1,427,106,989, forward strand.
GTGATAATTTAATAAGAGTATCTGTTACATTGTAGGGCCATAGAAGTTCCCCACTATGATGGGAACCCATTAGTGCCACGATAATATTATCAAATATATTTTATATATTCATATGAAATCATTTTAGGGACACAAATGATATAGGATATCAGGTGTGGAGAATCATAGGACATTGAGACACCTTCTCATGGTGTATTCCCTTGGTAATTTCCTATATAGGAGATTATGAGAACATGACTCGCCAATAAGAAATCCAAATTTATATGTGTCATGGGAAGTTCCTATTTTTAGATGTGTGTATTGATCCTTATACTTTAATATTATTATTAATGGATATTATGAGTCATTTACTTTTATGTACTGATGAAAACAGTGATGAAATATATTCACGGTGAAGTATGATACATTGGGTGCTTCATAAGTAATATTTCATTAACGAATAATGAGAGAAAAAAATTTTCCATTCTATTTTTTAAATAAGTTGATATATTAGGACATCTAACGGAAATAATATAGTATAAATAAATCCATGGTCATGGTGTTCTTCATGAAAGTATAATTTAAAAAAATTAAAAATAAAGATACATTGATAAAATAGGTTTTTGGCAACATCATGCAACCATCTTGATTATAGATATCATAATAAAGGGATTATATTACACAGTAATCATTCGTATGATATTTTATTCCATTGAGACATTAACTTATTTCTCTATGTGTGCCTTGGAATATTGTTAGATACTAACCTTGGTCTTTGGAATTATTTTCCTAGTGCCATTAAGAAAGATTCCTAGAGGGTCACACAATAAGTGTATCTAGAAACTCAGTTAAATAATAGTATCATTAGTGGAAAGAACACCTTAAATATTAATTATTTTTTACCTTTAAATGTTATTTATAAAGTGATGTTAATGAAGGCGATGTTGAAAGTGGAACCTTCTACATCAATTTTATAAACTAACTTTGAAAACCCTTATAAAAGGCATAATATAGAATGATTTCAACATCTATTTTTGGTAAAATAGACTTTAAAATCCTTAAAACTAAGATTTCAATTTCTTTTTCATAAAACTAAAATATAAATTCCAAATCGAAAGCATTCAAATTTTTTTTGGTAAAACAAACGTTGAAACCCTACCAAAATACCTTTAGATGTTAGTTTTTTAAAAAATCGATGTGGTTATTGATTTTTTTTAAAAAAATTAAAAAATAACATGATACCACACCTAAAAACTCAAAATGATGAACCAAAAGAAAAAAGTTAGTATAAATAGAAAATTTTCAATAAAACCAATTTATAACTTTTAAAAATAATTTACAAATATAAGTATAAATGTGACTAAAACTCTAAATTATCCAAACATAAAAAATATTCCACAAATAAATTTTGAATGTGTTTCAATTCGTTTGATGTATATGGAGAATCATCAAAAAAACTACAAAATAAGGTGTTAGAAGTTTAAACAATGACATATTTTTTCAAATTATAAGTTTTATAATGGAACCAACATTTTCAAAATCTGTTGTTGTTCTTGTCATGATGATCTAATAAATGAATCGTAAAACATAATATCCATATTCAACTTCCCAATTTTGACGAATAAACTTCATTTATAAAAAAATATTTTATAAATAAAAAAACTAGATATGTAATAAAAACATGCGTTCACTAATATAAGAGTTAGATACTTGAGCTTTCACATATTCAATTTTTTCCATGTTCCACTGTTGAATAGTGAGCCCTGTTGAACTTAATCCATAATCTATTGTAATTTCAAATATTAATTATAAAAAAGGATGTAAAATAAAAAAAATTAATATTTAAAGAATTTAAATAATAGAATAAATGTTTTTCTTTAACAACTAGCTAAATATTCTTCAAAACTACCCAATAAAGAGCATAACCAATATGATTTATATTCCACTTGGAAAAATACTCATAAAATTTTATGTCCTCTAAAATATAAATAATTAAATATTAATAATAGTATTATGAATAGTGTTTTAAAATTAAATATTTTTTATTAATAGTCAAGTAATGGAAATAATGATATTTAATCTTCCTAATTTTTAATCTTCTAGATACGTATTAAATTTTGGATTATCATTTCATGTATTTCACCTATGTTGAAATTTATTATGGGTTTATAAAACTATAAATAGAAGTGAAATCATAATTGATGCAAAGAATTTGGAAATACGTGATTAGAAAACTAATTTATCATGTCAATATAACATATGTTTACTTAATGAAAATAAATTAGAAAATTAAAATTTACTTACAAGGAAAACAACTCCAACACAAGTACACTGATCTAATCACCCTTTACAACATCTATGATGATGCTTTTAAAAATATGTATTATATAATATCTTCCACATATATAAATATTTTTCATAAATATATAATTGTTATCTAATATAGAAAAACACAAGATAACTTTGTTACCCAATCAGCTTCTCGATAAGTATATGAAGGTATTAGACCCTTAAATTTTCCTTTTACATTATAATGATTCCTTCTATTTTAGATACTCATATATAAGTTAAGTGTAAGAAAATATTATAAGTAATTCTAAATTTAATGATAAATAAAAAATGAAAGAAAATTCATACTCATATGTCACCTGGAGACAATGATTAGATAGAAAGAGTAAAATATGTCCAATACTCTATCCAACTATGGAAACCTCCTTAGTAGGAAGCAACACTAGAGTCGTTGGATAAATAATATCATGAAACGTTACTCTTTCCTAACCTGAATACATAAGCTGATGATATATATAATCCCCTAGTTGTTTCAAAATTATGTATGCTACAATACTTATACGGGGATCCCCCACACGCAACTCATAGTACAGGGTGAGGTTTGAATGAGGAGGTGACAGATTTGGGTTGGCAGGATCTTTCTATCTCATCACTTCTATAAGAATATATGATACAAATGATTTAATTCTATCTTATATCGACTCATTCATGTTTCATATCTCAACCATCAAGTAATCTATTTTTTCCTTATATTTTAACCCATTGATGCCACACTAGGTGTGTGACTAAAGACTTTTTTAAAACCATTACCCTTTTGATACACTATGATGTAGCCCAAGTGTTATGAATTTCCTAAAGTAGTGTAATGAATATCTATCATGCCCTGAGGGATAAAGGTAGTTGGGATTATTTTATCTGAAAGGGTCTCCTGAGTTAATATTTTCAAATGAAATATTAGTGATATAAATGTACTAAATATGAATATTGATGAAAAGTAATAATTAATCACTTATAGTCTTATCAGCCACTTCCTTTGTTGGATTAGAAATATACATCATTTTTTTCATTCTTGTCATTTTCTACAATTCATGAAGAGGAGGAGGATATGGAGGGGAAAGTGAAACATCTATGGAACCACTACTTGACCTGGATCTTGATTCACTATATTTTTCATTTATCACTTGATGCTCTAATTAAGGATACACTCCCTGTGACTTTCATGACCTCCTACCCCCAAGTATACCGCAATGAAAGAAGAGAGATAATGACCCCTGATTCCCACCTCCAGTAAAACTTGGATTAGTGACTAACACTGAGGGTATAAAAATCTCATAAATGGGAGGAATTTACCTTTATAATAATAATAGGTTTGGAAGATAGGGTAATCAACCACAAGAAAATCCATGAAATAATATAAAAGGAAAACTAAAACCATATCAAAATGAATGTATAAATTGAACAGATGAAAATAAAATTCTCTATGGTAAATACCCAAAAGAAAAGCTAAGGTAGTGACACAACAAAAAACCAAATGTTCGAGTTTGTAATGTCCAATACAGTCTGCATACTCCACCTAAAAAACTGAAAATCTATTTATATACATAGGGTGAATATAAAAGTATACTTAATAAGAAAACAAAAGTCTTTCGTGTACATATAAAAGAAGCATACTAATGCAGCCATAAGTAAATAGAAGAACCAACATCACCTAAATAGGTTAACTAACCAAACCAAACTTCTCCAAGTCATTCTCACCAAATAACGTAAGCCAAGTATAATAACATAACATGATTCATACTAATAAAGGGCACACCACACCACTTTCCCACCGGGATTCCTCTTTCACACCCTAATGTCATACATCTTGGAATTTCAATCTCTTCCATATAACATCACATGTCACAACCCACAACAAGGATATCACAACACATCTCACCCAAAGACACCTGGGCTATCAAATCACAACCATAACCCGAACAGTAGGGAATCGTGAACATGAAGGGAATCAACCTCGTGCCCTCCTTGTACCATGAATGATCCCCACCGTAAGCCATCTCATCACACCACACCTCACCCACAGACACTTGGGCCATCATCTCATACCATATCCTGATAGTTCACTTTTTTTACTTCTTGCCATCACAACACATGCATGTCAACATCGTTTGGAAGAGAGAGCGGGAAAGAGTGGATAACCAACCATCCATCCTCACCATCAAAGTGTTGTGAAAAACACCCCCAAATATATGGGTGGTGGAACATGGTGCTCGATGTCGGTGGGACTCGTATAGAAAATCACAAGGAATATACATACACACACACACACACAGACATACATGCATACATACATACATGCATACATACAAACATACATACATGCATACATACATACATACATACATACATACATACATGAATACATGCATGCATACATACATACATTCATACATACATACATACACACATGCATACATACACACACACACACACACATACATACATACATACATACATACATACATACATACATACATACATACATACATACATACATACATACATACATACATACATACATACATACATACATACATACATACATACATACATACATGCATGCATGTATACATATATATATACATGCATACATACATGCATACATACATGCATACATACATGCATACATACATGCATACATACATGCATACATACATGCATACATACATGCATACATACATGCATACATACATGCATACATACATGCATACATACATCCATACATACATCTATACATACATCCATCCATACATACATACATACATACATACATCCATACATACGTCCATACATACATCCATACATACATCCATCCATCCACACATACATACATACATACATACATACATACATATATACATACATATATACATACATACATGAATACATGCATACATACATACATACATACATACATACATACACACACACACACACACACACACACACACACACACACATACATACATAAATACATACATACATACATACATACATACATACATACATATATACATACATACATACATGCATACATACATGAATACATACATGCATACATACATGCATACATACATGCATACATACATGCATACATACATCCATACATACATCCATACATACATACATACATCCATACATCCATACAAACATCCATACATACATCCATACAAACATCCATACATACATCCATCCATCCACACATACTTCCATCCACACATACATACATACATACATACATACAAACATACAAACATACAGACATACAGACATACAGACATACATACACACACACACACACACACACACACACACACACACACACATACATACATACATACATACATAAATACATACATACATACATACATACATAGATACATACATACATACATACATACATACATACATACATACATACATACATACATACATACATACATACATACATACATACATACATACATACATACATACATACATACATACATACATACATACATACATACATACATACATACATACATACATACATACATACATACATACATACATACATACATACATACATACATACATACATACATACATACATACAGATAGACAGACAGACACACACACACACACACATACATACATACATACATACATACATACATACGTACGTACGTACGTTCATATATAGCCACACACAATCCCAACCTATGTGTTCAAAACCAGGCTCTATAAAACTCAAAACATTACCAGACAACCTCACAACAACACCACTTTCTTTTCCACTACTAAATGCACAACACCATAGAAGCTACAAGACATGCTACCAACCAAAATCATTATCCACCCCCTTAATTTTATTACTAAACATTAACAACATGTAACCATACATCCCATTTTATGTTAACATTCATTAATAATTTCATCCCATTCTATTTCAATCATTAATAACCAATTCCATTACTACCTGGGAAACTAGTACATCGAACCACCACACAAACAAACAACCCATCCTCATCATCAAGCCAACCATCCCCACATCACCACAATTATTATTCACATCCACTACATCCTTACCACATCCATATCATAACTACCTTTCCATTAAAACCTCACATTACCACCCCACAGCACAGTCACACCTCACCACAATATCCCCTAACCACCCACCAACATGGTCATAAAACAACACATCAACCCCTCACCACCCCATAGCATGGTCACACAAAAACACACCATCCCCTCACCACCCCACATCATGGTTGCACAACAACACATCAATCCCTCACTACCCCATAACATGGTCATACAATAACACATCATCCCGTCACCACCCCATAACATGGTCGCACGAAAACACATCATCCCCTCACTACCCCACAAAACCACCACACAACAACACATATCACAATGTTTTTCACTCATAACATAACATCTTTTCATATTTAGTGAGGGATTTTCGTCATATTACAGGTCTTTATTTAGGTTAATTCTTATAGAATCCTTAAATCATATGGAAACCATTTTATTAGCCAAATATAAGTGCTTAATCAATTTCCATTTATTTAGGGTGATTCCAATCAATCAGACAATAAGGGTTCTACAACTCATAAAATTTAGTTCAAACAAAGGACCAATGACCAAAAATTTCACTAGGGTCTCAAGCCTGTATAATCACAATATTGAGATAAATAGTATCAAAGACATAAAATCATGTGAAATATCCCCCTTCCCATTTCAATTATAATTAAACATGTAAATAATCTTTATTAGGCCAGATTAAATCCATTTCACAAAGATAAAAAATAGTAAAACCCCTACCACATGATACAAAAGATGAGAAACAAGGGACTACCTACCTGAAATAAATTTTTCCAATCTTTCTACACACCAAAGGGAAAAGAAGAAGTGCCTGTAAACCACAAACCTGAAAGGGAATGATAGACCAACCTAAATCGCATCAAATATCCATAAAAACATAGCCCAAATCATCCACAAACGGAAACCATAATTCTGTAGTTGACACCTAGAAGAATAATGGAAGTAAAACAATGGGATAGGAAGAATAAATCACCACAGATCGAAAGAACTTGATAATCAAAACCCATGGAATAAAGCAGGAGGAAATGGGCGGTAATATCTTTGAAAACCGTCTATGTTTTCCCAAAATGAGGGAAGCGAGTGGTGGAAAAATGATAAAATAATTTTCCTAATAAAGGATATAAATATGATCTAAGTCACTTTATTTTTGACATAAAACAAAAAATTATGATGTAAATTCCATAGGATCATGGGTGTTACACAGTAAAACCAACTTTTGTGATAAAAAAATTAAAAAACTCTAAAACTCTTTGAAATTCAAGGTGCCCCGGTTTCGAATTAAATTACATCATAAAATACCTTTTTACAGTATGAAAACATATAAAATGGTATCACCTCACTACACAAAAGCCATAAAATACTATATAAAAAAGTTATAAAACAAAAAAATTATAGTGTAGACCCCTCTTTTACACCGTAAACTATTTGATGATGCACAACTACAGCTCCAAATCCTATGAACCTTCTCTATTGTCTTCTAAACAGCTCCAACATCCTCAAAATGAACAATTAATGGGCCTAGAATTCATATAATTTTTCATTAGATACCTCTCAAATGATTCTCATCCTTGAAAATAAAAACCAAACTTGAAAAAAGAAAGGGGTCTAAACAACCTCTTGTGAGATACCTTTGAGGGATCTCATTACATTTCAATACTACCACCATCCAAATAATTCAAACCAAAATGCCAAAAAAACATCCCAAACAACCACATCACCAAAAAACCAAGCAAACTTTGAACAATAAAACCCAAAAAAAATTGATCCAACCACTACCACTACCACAAACAACACAAAACACTCTTCCAGCCAAGCATATAAATCAAGGAATTCTATCTTCCTTGTCAGGATACTATCCACTTTTGATGACACTGAATTGATTACACAATTTAAATCATGTCAAATTATAATGAGTCTTGATTAGGGTTTAGGTCCTCCCCTCTCCATGTTCCAAATGATTTATCACACATAACACATAAAGGAAAACAAATCATCTCATAAAAGTATAGGGATCCAGACACCACACCATAAGAAAAATAGAAAAGTGTAAGGGAAAAATCAAAAAAAAAACATTGGTCATTCAGAATGAATATCTGTCTCTCACTCCCAAGTACTCTCCTCCAATCCACCATGCCTAAAAAATGCATGAACCATAGGAATGGTCCATCCATTCCATAACTTCTCCTTAAGGTCCTAGATCTCTACTAGTTTCTCCAAAAATGTTGTGTCATCCACAATATCCAACTCACCACAATCAATGACATAGGATTCATCATGAAGATACCAATAGAGATAAGATATGAAGAAGACAATGTGAATCTGGTTTAATCATGATGGAAGTGACAAATGATACGCCACATCACCCAAAACCTCAAAATCCCAAAAAACTAGGGAGAAATATTATCCCCCCTTCCAAACCTCCATTGTCCATGTCCAGGGGAGTCTCTCAAGAACACATGGTATCTAACCTTGAACTTCAAGGGCCTGTTCCTATGATAAAAAAATGTCTCATTTTGGTTGTGTGTTGCCTTCAATCTCTCATAATCAAGATAAAACTTATTTTCATGATCTGCACCACATCAAGTAGAAGAACTATTTCCCCCCAAAATCCTTCTAACATAATAGAGAATGACACAACCATATGCACAATTCATTAAAAGGAGTCATGTGAATTGATGATTGATAGATGTTTTTGTATTAAAGGCTGAAAAAAGGAAATTATTATACCCAATATTCACCAAAGTCTAAGATGAAATCCCATAACATATCCTCTAGCATTTGGATAATACACTATATTTTCCCATCTTTTTGAGGGTGGAAAGAAGTGCTAAGGCATAATTGTGTGATGGATTTGTTTTGAAATCCCCTCCATAATTCCAAAGTAAAACTTTCATCCTAATCTAATACAATGGATCTACAGACTCCATGAAACTACACCACCTTATCCACATACCTCCTCACCAAAAAATTTATGGTTCCAGACTCCTTGATTGCTAATAAGTGGTCCGATTTCATTAACCTATATAAGATTACCCAGATAACATCCAATCCTCCATGATCTCTAGGTAACCCTATGATGAAATCCATTGAGCTTTCATCCCATTTTCACTCAGTAACATCCAAGGGATGCGACAAACCACTAGGAACATGATGTTTATCCTTTACCTATTGGTAAACTAAACACCTTTCCATAAACTCCCCAACTACCCTTTTCATCCTAGGCCACAAAAATTATGTCCTCAAGCCACGGTAAATCATGGATACCCCTAGGTGTACTACCAAAGGTGATCTGTGAGAATACTGAAAGACTTACACATGAATCACTACCAAAACAAAAATCCTCTCATAAAACAACATAGAGTTCTGACCAACCTTTATCCATCTATCTAAAGCATCACCATGGCCAACATGATTACACATCTCCTCTATCGTTGAGTCTCCCCAATGAGACTACTCCACTAGCTAAAACAAGGATGAACCCATGTTCAACTGATAAAGGAAACATAAACCAATACTCTCTTCCATATGGATATGAATCACTACAATCTCCTCTATCCCATTCCAAACATACGCAAAATCCCAGACCACTTCACCTTGAGACTTTTGACTAAGCACACCGACAACCACATTCCCCTTTCCCGAGGTATAAGAGAAATTAAAATAATATTCCTAAATAAAATCCATACAACTCCACTAGAATAGATTCATTTATCATTGGGAAAAGACATATTTTAGGCTCTTGTGGTCTGTGAAGACCACAAATAAATTACCAATGAGATAATGTCGACATAAATTCAGCTCAAACACCATTACTTATAGCTCTAGATAAATGGTGAAATAGTTAAACTCATGGGGCTGTAATTTCCTAAACCCCTAAGATATCACTGCTCTAATCCATATAAATGCACATCCTAGTTCCCTATGAGACGTGTCACATTAAACAACACACCCTCTTACAGTAGCTAAAGAACTGGAGCACTGATTAACATCCCTTTTAGATAATCAAATGCTTCCTAACACTGATTAGTCCATAAAAAATCCGGGTCCTTCTTGGTCATAGTTATAAGTGGGGATGAAACTTGAGAGAAATCAGATACAAACCTCTTATAATAGCCTTCAGGACCAAGAAAAATATAATTTTTTTCCATATTCTTGGCTGATTACTAAGAAACAAATTCTTAGAACTTTGAAGGGTCTATTTATACACCATACTGGGACAACACATGTCTGAAGAAACATACCTCCCATAACAATAAATTTCCCTTGGGAAACCTTCTAAAAATACGATGGTTTTAAAGAACCTAAAATACATTTATCTGATGAGCATAATTCTCCTCCTATGACTCTATTAGATCAATATTTATTTGATGAATTTGACTACAAAATTGTATAAGTATTCATAGAACATGTATTTTATGAGCCCCATGAACATAGATGGTGTGTTTGTGACACCGAACAACATGGCCACAAACTCGAAGTGTCCATACATTCACCTGTAGGTAATATTCAAGTTATCTACCTCCTTTACCCACAACTGGGGATACCTAGACCATAGATCAATCTTATAGAACTAGCTATATCCACTCAATTGGTCAAAAAGATCATAAATCCTTAGGAGAGGATATCGATTCTTGATCATCACATGATTGAATCTTTAGGTGTCTATACACAACCTCAAACTACTATCAACCTTTTTTTTAAAATAACATTGGAGCACCCCATGGTGACACAATAGGTTGGATAAAACCATTCTGCATTAGATCATCTATCAAAACCATGAAATAATATAGCTCAACATGTTTCATCTGATAGGGAACCATCGATATTGATGAAGCACCAGGCTACAAGTCTACTACGAACTCAACATCGCGTTGAGGGGGTAGTGTCACAACATCCTAAGAACAAATGTAAAAAAACTCACTAAAAAATATGAAAACCTCAAAAAACCTATTATATTATGATTCCCTAGATAACTCATCCATCAAGGAAAAAAGGGGATCCACATATTTACTTCCTAATAGACAACTCCTCTCCTTAAAGAATACAATACATCAACCATCCACATATGATAACACGACTCTCCTATGGATGCTGTGGATAATAAAATGCATATAATACAACCAATTTATGCTAAGGATGACATCGTATGGATGAATTAGAAGAAGGAGAAATCCATATGGGATTGATGTAGTCCTATCATCAGTATAAACCCCCAATACACAGAAAAAATCTAGTCTCACCTTCGACTGGAATAGTCAACGCACGGGGCATGGGAATCCTCTCAACTTTTAGCCTTAGAGAATAAAATAGAGCGGTTTCAATAAAGGTTTGTGAATCTCCTAAATCAAACAAGGCTTAAATAAGGGTACACAGAAATATTATTTAACTTTAAATGATCTCCAGCCCCTATGGTGATGCTGTCTCCACTACATCTAATAGTTCACGCCCAACTCCTTTGCGTTTATGTTAATAAAAAACTCCACAACCATGCTTAGGTAGAGGTCCTTAAACACGAGGAAAATCCTAATATCAACCTCTATCTATTCCATATCCTCTCAAAAAAGTATAATCTCACTTCCCCTATTACCAAAATAGTATCCATGAAAAATAATGTTAACCATAATGCTGAAATTATCCACCTCCACCATACTAATCTTAGTGAAAAACATGGAACTAGTTCTGGTGATGGCCACAAACCCCATAGAAAAAAACTATCCCAAATCCCCTAGAAATATGATGAAAATAATTGTCCCTAGAATTATATAAAGGAAGTTTTTGAGTTCAACTCCCCGCCGGTCGAAACTTCAAAGGTCTTAGAACCCAAGACATTCCACTGAAAACTCTACTCCCCAAGGAACCTTGTTGGCTCCCCTCTCATGGTACACATCCTTGATAGTGCATATGATTGATCATATTTTCCTTCTTACGAACCTCCAGATATGACATAAATGTAAATGGAGTAAATGTATAATGGACAGCTGGATGAAGTGTCTCCTCAAGACATATCACACATGACTCCTCATTAGGAAAAAGATCTAGGGAAAAAAATAGAAGGTACTCAAACCTAATCTCCAACTCCCACACTAACATAATCCCATTATAAAGTCAGAGTATCTCCTGTATCTTCACTACCTTCATGGTATGTTAAAGAAACTATTCTTGGAACACATTATATAAGTCTACCCATGACACATTTTATTCCCTCCACTCACCATGATATAATGTCCACCATTGATGCACAACTCCACACATCTAACTAACTACCCAGGGGACCCATTACTCTGTCGGGGTCCAGATTAAAATGAATACAATATCATGCTCCTCCAAACAGCTCTCTATCTCCACATTAGAAAAATTTACATCATAATTTCCCAAAGCCTAACGCTGAAAAGAACACAAAATACTATGCCAGAAATCATCCTACTCAACTGGACCAAACCTCTAATAATTAACCAAATCAGTCTGCTGAACCTCAACTAACTGAACCACATGCAGACAAAGACCATTATTCATAGCTAAAAGAGAAAGAATGATTTACTAATCTCGATAGTGTTGAATTTTATTAAGATTCACTTAATTCATTTTAACTTCTCAAAACCAAACCACCCAATGAAAACAATAAATCAAGTAATCATGATGCATGTACCACTCCTAGGTATCTACCATACAGATAGGTTAACCTCACTTGATCTTTCAATAAGTTTAGAGTATATGAACTGAATCAAAAGGGTCCCTAATATCCCATGTTGTATCCAGTATCTCTGGCCTATACCTTCAACAAAGTTCAACTGGAACCATTGCCTTACCAACCCATTCAATCCTCATAGTGCCTAACTCCAAAATCCATCCTATCTCTCACTTATCACCTCTGATACAACTTATTATTGATCCCCTCCATTCAAGTATTCCATAATGAAGAAATAGATATAATAATACCTGAGTTCTACCATTAATAACCCCCAGGTTGGTGACTAGCACCGAGGGTATAAAAATATCTTAAATGAGAGGCTTTATCCTCTATAATAATAATAGGGTCAAGAGATAGAATAATCACCTGTAAGAAAATCCATAATATAATATAAAAGAGAAACCAAAACCATCCCACAATGCATTAATAACTTGAAGAGATATATATAAAAGTTATCAAGGAAAATACCCAAAAAAAATCTAAGAAAGTGAAAAATCAATAACCCAAAGGTTTTAGAAAGTAATGTCAAAAAAAGTCTACGTAATCCTCTGGGAAACCTAAAACCAATTAATATAGGTAGGGTTATCGTACAAGTATACTCATTAGGAAAACCAAAGTCTCTCATGAACATGTTAAATAATTTTACTAATGTACCAATGAGAAAAAAGAATAACCAACAGCACCTAGATAGGTTATCTATCCAACCTAAACCTCTCCAATGCATGCTCACCAAATATCACAAGACAAGTATAATAACATAATATGAATCATATCCAACAAGGGTACCCTAAACCAGTTTCCCATTGGGATATATCTCTCACACCCCAATGTCGTATGTCATGGTTCTTCCATATCATCCATATAACATCACATTTCACCACCCCAAAACACAACCATCACAACACATCTCACCTGAAGACACATGGGTATCACATCACAACTATGACTAGAATAGTAGGGTATAATGAACATGAATGACATCAAACTCGTTCTCTCATACTACCATTCACAACCCCCATCATAACCCATCTCATCACACCAAACCACATCTATAGAAACGTAGGATATCACCTCATATCACATCCCAATAGTGCACTTTGAACTTATATCCATCAAAAACCATGAATGTCAATGTTTATTGGAAGAGAGAGTGGGAAAGAGCGGGTAGCCATCCATCCCTCTTCATCACTAGAATGTTCGAAAAAACTACTCCCAAAAATATATGGGTGTTGTCATATGGTTCTCGATGTGGGTGGGGAGTATATAAAAAATCACAAGGAACATACATATATATATATAGAAACACATAATCCCATCCTAATGGTTCTCAACTAGGCACTAGAAAACTCACAACATTACCACCCAACCTCACAACACCACCACTTTCTCTGCCACTACTAAATAAACCAAACCAAACAAGGCACAAGAGACATTACCAACTAAACCCATTATCCAAACCATTAATTTAATTAATAAACATTGACCACATATTTCCACACTTATCATTTTAATTTAAAATTCATTAATTATTTAATCCCATTCCAATTCAATCAATAATAAAAAATTCTACTACCACTCAAGAAACTAGTACACCACAACACCGTACAAAAAACAACCTATCATCATCATCAAGACAACTTTCCCCAAATTACCACCATTATCAACCACATCCACTTCTTCCTTACCAAATCCATATGAAAACCAAATTTCCCTCACAACCTCACATAATCACCCCATAAAACGGTCACACATCACCACAATAGCTCCTCACCACCCCACAACATGGTCGTGAAACAACACTTCATCCCCTTCACACCACAAAACAGAGTTCCAAAACAACACATCATCCCCTCACCGCCCCATAACATAGTCTCACAGTCTCACAATAACACATCAACCCCTCACCACCCACAACATGGTTGACCAACAACAGTTTATACCCTCACCTCCCCACAACATGGTTGCACAAAAACACATCATCCCCTCACTACCCCATATCACAGTTGCCCAAAAACACTTATCATAGTGATTTTCACATCACAACATAACATGTTTTCAGATTTAGTGAGGGATTTTCATCACATTCCACTTCTTTAATTAGGGGAATTCTATAAATGACTGAAATCTCGGGGAAACTGTTTTATTAGGAAAATATAAGTGGTTAGAAAATTCCATTTATTCAAGGTGATTACAATAAATCACACTAAAAGGGTTACACAACTCATCCACTATAATGAAAACAAGTCCCCCAAAAAACACCATTTTTAGTGGGGCATCAAGTTTATGTAATCACAATATCAAGAAAAATAGTATCAAAGCTGTAAAAGAATGTGAAACACTCCCCTTATCATTCCAATTTCAATTAAATCAGTTAATTATATTTATTAAGATTGGTGAAAACCATTTCTGAACAATAAAAAAGTAAACCTCTCCCACATGATACAAAAAATGTGAAATAGGGGATTTTTTACCTCAAACGAAGCTTCATGATATTGTTGCACACCCCCGAGTGAAGAAGAAGCACCTGAAAACCACAACCATGCAAGGGAATGACATATCAACCTAAACCAAATCAAAAATACATAAAATACATAGATAAAATCACCCCTAAACTGAAACTAAAACTATATAGTATATCCCCTGAATAATAACAGAATAAAAACAACGTGGTAGGGAGAAATACTTACCATAGATCACCAGAACTCAATCACCAAAACCCATATATCAAAGAAGGAGGAAAGGGTCTAGAATATCTCTAAAAACCATTTAGGGTTCACCCTAAATGAGAGAAGTGAGTGGTGGATGAATGATAGAAGAATCATCCAAACAATAAATATAAACAGGTTATAAGTAACCTGATTTATGGAATAAAATTTAAACTTATGTCATAAATTCCATGGGACCATAGTTTTTAATCCATAAAAACCACTTTTTTACTTCCAAACTTACGAAACTCCAAAACTTTCTAAAATTCATAGATCCTAGGTCTAGAGTTAACTTACGATGTAAACTAATTTAAATGATGTAAACCATTTTCATGTGGCATCCCCTTAACATACACAAGCTATAAACTACTATCTTTAAAAGCCCTAAAACAAAACATTACTGCATAAACCCCACTTTTACACCATAAACCTCTTGATGATACACAACTAAGACTAAAAATACTTTGTACCTCCTCTAGACTCATATGAACACCTTCGACTGCCTCAAACTAGAAAAGTAATGACCCCAGAAAGCACAAACCATTACAGTAATAATGTATGGGTGTATAAATTGTGAGATTGTATCTTATGGTGAGTTTTACTAGAGTATTTTCAAAATATAAAAAATAAAAAATAAATATATTTAAATAAAAATCATATTAATTTATTTAAATAATTATAAAATTATAATAAATATCAATATTATATATTTATAATTATTTATAATAAATATGTTACTTAAGTATATTTATTATATATAATTATAAATATAACAAATATATTTATTATAATTTTATTATTATAAATAAATTTATATTATATTAGTTGCTTGGGGGTACATTTAAAATCAAACACACACACACACCGCACATACACAGGCTGGAAAGGTAGGTCATATCCCTGTAAGGGATAACTCACCCAACCAACCACTTTATTACATATAAGATTTTTATCCTGAAGGCCCATTGGAAATGGAACCCATTACATGGCCCATAGGACCAACATTAGATGGACTGAAAATCCGAATTGCATCGTGCCTACGTCACTGCCTACCCATCATGTCTGCCTCACTTCCCCCTTTTATGGCCTGAATGCCCATGTGGCTCATAGGCCCAAACCAGTGGCTTGAAGGCCCAAAAACAATGAGTAGTTCCCACTGCTATAGTACCTCTACAATACTTCTATAATAACCCAAAAATATTCCCCCACTAGGATTTGATCATGGGTTTCATACAGGTTTGAGGGGTGTGTATACCACTCGACTACCACCCCAACTGTTAAATAAATATATATTTATCTATAATATTTATAATTTTATAAATATATATAATTATATATATATATTTATTATATACATAAATATAAATAAATAAATAAATATTTATTATTTATATATTTTTATAAATATATATAATAATATAAATAAACTATTAACATTTTATCTATATGAGCACTTTTTTAGCACTGATAAAATGTGTCTTTATCAGTGATATAATTTTAGCACTAATAAAGACACCATTTATCAGTGCTTTTTCAGCGCTAATAAAGCTATGTTTTATCAGATCTATCTATTTTAGTGCTGATAAAACATACCTTCATCAGTTATTTTTAAGTAGCACTGATAAAAGATTTATCTTATTTTATAAATGAACGCTAAATATCAGATTATTCTCTCACCCACCTTCAAGCTCCTGAGGAATCCAACTGTAGTTGCGCCACCTCTTTTTCTGAACCCCTCTACCACCACTCCTCCTCTATCACCCAGCCACACTGCCACAGCCACACCGTGCCACTGCTCTTATCAAACCCCATTACCGCCACTGCTCCTCTCTCACTTAACTACACTACCGCAACCCCGCTATGTATTGCCACACTTTCTGAACTACATTACCGTCGTGTGCCACTCTCCCCCAGATTCACTACCTATGTGCCACCTCTCTACCACACTACCACTTCACTACCACCGTACCTTGATGAACCCCACTATCACCACATTTTTGATGAATCAAGACCCTAAAGACTAAAGGTATGATATTGAAATCTTGTTTTTTTTGTATTTTATATGATTTCTCATACTCTCCCCTTATTCTTAATTATTTATTCTTTTTTCCTTGAATATTGAAACTCTAAATGGCCATTGGGATTATCCTAGGGAAGGGGAGGAGGGTTTAATGAAATTTCATGTCTTTCTTTGTTCTTAAGGATCCTTCCTTAGTGATTCTATATGAATGTGACATAGTTTTTCAGTTTTAATGCATGTGTCTCTAAATATTTTGTCATTCCCTATGAAATCTTAATGTTCTTGATATTTCCATTAGTTATTATTCTAAAACATTCGTTTATGAAGCATTACATATTCTTATAATATTTATTGACTTGTGTTTTCGAAATTCCATGTGGATTTTTAAATGGAAACATTTTTGGGTGTATCGAATGCTCAATGAAGTGATCAATGGAATGATTTGGTTTAAAATAAATCATAAATATCATTTTTTTGAAATATAACATAGAAATTATGTTTTTTAATTGAAATATTATGATAATTGAATTATATCTATTTTATTATTATTTGTACACTTGAAAAATTGGGCGATTTAGTAACCTGGATAGTTGCAACAACCAATACAAATTACACTCTAGAAAGGGATAGTGGCCTGGTTAGGTTGGGCATGTTAAAAGGATTTATTAGTACCCTAATGATACAGATTATCTCCCTCATATGGAATAATTTATTCATGTATTTCATCTAGTGTTCCTAGTGATAGTTTTAGTATCCCCAGACTCATAGGTTTTATCATATGATGCATTATTAATGAAAACCTATGATGTGATATCTTTATTTCCATATTTATTATTGAATCTTGATATTTCTTATGTCATCCAACATTGGTTTTAATTTATTTAACCATTTTCATATTTTCTATTATGAAAATATTATTTTAAAGAATGAATGTGTTTTATTTCATTTTTTTTAACTAGAACTAATGGTTTCTATGGTGAAAAACTTTATTTAGATTCAATGTGTTATCCTATTGAGCTTTCCATCACACCCTATATATTCAAAAGCTGTGTAAATAGACTAGGTTTTATAGGATACATTAAAAATAAAGGGTTCCATTACATTTTGTGACTCTTATTGACTCGTTTGTCTTATCAGATAAGATAATTATGGAAACGTTTTAATTAATCAAGTAATTTTATAAAGGTGAACTAATTTATAAATTGATTTAAAGGGTGTTTTAAGTTTAATTTTTTAATAAATTTATTATAAATTATTTCAAATTATTATACAGATAATTGGCCACTTTTTGTGTTTTCCAAGTGGTTTTATCTGTTTTTATGGAATGATATTTGATGAAAAGTGTTTGTGAAAATGCCTAAATGGATTTTTTAAATAATGATATTGTTTTTAAAATTAGTGGTAGTCACGAAATTTATGTTTTAAAAATTATTATTATGTCAATTTAATCTCAAAAAAAGAGTTTGGTTGATTTGAAAGTGTTAAAAATGTTGGAAAATGTTAGTTTACTTTTAAAGTGGTGATTTAACCCTCGTGATGTATATTTAAAACCAATTTTTTTTAGCATTGGTTAATTTTTATATCAACTTTTTGAGGTGTTTAAAGCTGTTAAGATTTCCAAATGAGAAGGATTAGTTCAAAAGGGTGTGTTTTACCATGTGGATTAGATTTTGAAACATATTGTGTCTTTTAATTTTTTCCAATAGCTGTTTAATGGGTAGTGTGAATTCCTATTTGAGTTTAAAAGGTTTTTTTTTTGATAAAATTGATATGAAGAGTAGATTAGGATGACTTTTATAAATGATAAAATGGCCAGGAATTCAAATCATGTTTTGAAAAGATAATTCTCATTTGAAATTTTATAAAAAATGAGTTTTGATAAAAGCTGGGATACCCTCTTAATCCCCATTGATTCTTATATGACCATTGTAGTTTGTGATCCCATGTGGGGATGTTTATTATTGAAAACCTAGTTTTATGGGACTTCTAGGGGTGTGTATAGGTTTAGTTGTGATAAGCTAGTTTACTTATCTCTAGTTAAATTATTTTTATTAATATAGCCTAGTGACGATTACCATGACACTAGAATCTTTTTTAGGATTGTTTAGGGGGTTTTATCTCTATGCTTCTATTTTATCCCCTTCTATTTATATTATTTTTTTGGAATATATGTTCTTGTTTTTTTCCCCATTTTTCATGACATCAAATGGTGTTTCTTGATCACGTTCTTTCTTACTTCTTTATATGGTTTGCTTATCAATTTTTATGAAAAGGGATTGTGAAAGGTTTTTGAAGAAGGGAAAAAGGAAAGAGTTATTTTGAAGTGTTTTCAATATCTTTTAATAATGAGTTTGAAAAGTGTTCTAAAATGAGAAAAGTTATAATGGTTTGTATTTGAAATTCCAATAATGTGTGAGTTTTCAAAATGGGGTTTTAGGACACCATTCTTAGTTTTATGGAAATGGTTGGATTACATACATGTTTTAGAAAACTGTATGATAGTTGGAAACCTCTTTGAGCTTTTAAATGTGTATTTAAAAAATGGATGTTTATGAAATAGTTTAAAGTCATATTTTAAAAAAGTGATATGACCATGAGGTATTGGTCAAGGAAAAATGTTTTCCAAGGGATTGTTTTCATTCAATGAAAATACAAGAAAAAGAGTTTGAAAACACTTTTATGTGTTACTACTAATTTGGTAAAACTTTTAAAAAATATTTATTTTTCTAATGTATTTCAGACAAGATTTTTTAAGATGTAATATGAATGTGATCTATTATATTTTCTAGGTTTTTGTGCCCTACGGTAATTTTATATCACACCTATATTTTATAGGTTAAGGTTTTCTCTGGCTTGTTTCACTTCCTTTGGATCTTTTGAGGGGGATATATGGATGGATAGTGACCCAATTTGAACATATTTTGTGTATTTATTTTGTAAAATATTAATATTAATAAATGAAATAGAATTCATATAAATAAATATTGTATGGATGCCAATCGTATGACAAAAGATTATGAATATAGAGCAAAATAGTTCATCATTCTTGAAAAAGATCATGCATATGACCCTTCTAAAATCTTTTATTTGTGTTTACACTGTTCTAAGTCAATATTAATTAGTCCAGAGGAGTTGGAAGAACAATTTATCTTTCATGGAATAGTTCAAAGCTATAAATGTTGGAATAAACACAGGGAAAAAGGGAATGTAGCTAGTGTTAGGGATAACACTGCATTTTATATTTTGTAGATCATCTGATATGATTACAAGTGTGGAAAATAAAGAAGACCATATCAAGGATGTGATTACAGATGTGAATGATGATGAAGATAATTTTGAGGAAATAAAAAGGACATATGAAAATGAACTTGATGATTTTACAAAATTGTTTGAGAAGTTAAAGAGTTGTGAAAAGATTCCATTATATGCTGGTTGCACAAAATATACAACATTATTTGCCGTACTAAAGCTGTATAATTTGAAATAAGGCAATGGATGGAGTGACACTGGTTATATGGAACTACTTGCTCTCTTAAATAACGTGATCCCAAATGATAATGAGCTCACTATCTAAACATATGACTTCAAATGAATGCAACACTCGATGGGCATGATCTTTGAAATAATACACGCCTGCTCGAATGACTGTGTACTATTTCATAAGGAACAAAAATCACTTAAAGAATTCTTAATGTGTGGTTCTTCTCAATATAATAAATATGAATTTGGTCCAATGAAATTTTTATGGCACTTTCCAATCATTTTAATGTTTATGTTCCTATATGGAAGTGAGGAGACTCTAGGGAAATTTATGTGGCATGTAGATAAATTAAATAAATATTAGAAACTACATCACCTGATAGACTCTCCTCAGTGGAATAGAATTGATCATGAGTATCCTGAATATGGAAGCGATCTGAGAAACCTTCTTCTTGTGTTATCTATAGATGGAGTGAATCTTTTTGGTTCTTAAAGAATCTCTCACAGTACATGACCGATTATGTTGGTAAATTATAACTTGACACTGTGGTTATGCATGAAATGAAAATACATCATGTTATCTATGTTTTTATCAGGACGAAAACAACCAGGTAATTATATTGATGTTTATTTGGATCCATTGATTGAGGATTTGAAATTATGTGGGATTTAGGTGTTACATTGTTTGATGCTTATAGAAATGAATATTTCACATTGAGAGCCATGTTGTATAGGATGATAAATGACTTTCCTTCTTATGAATTTTTTTAAGAATATAACATTAAAGGAACTCAATGGTGTACTGTTTTCAAACAACTTACACCATCAATTAGGTTGAACATTCATTGAATACTGTGTTTCTAGGACATCACATATTTGTACCCCCAATGTCATAAGTACTGATCTTGGATAACATCATTCGATGGAAGTTTAGAAGAACGTACAACACCATATCCACTAAGATTTGATCAACTATTTGAGAAAGTAAAATATGTGGAAATTTCTTTCGGAAAAAATATTTTCTAAAACCTTAGGAAAACTAGTTTGATAAAGAGATCATTTTTTTTTGAATTACCATACTATAATGGTATGTACATCATAAATTTTCTTAATGTTATGAATATTGAAAAAATGAATGTCATAGTGTCATCAGCACGTTTCTAAAAGCACCTAACAAAATAAAGGACTAAATTAAGGATAGTTTGGACATGGTTGACATGAGAATGTAGGAAGAGTTGACTCTAGTGAAGGGTGAAAAATGATATTTTATTTCTTCCACTGCTTACACTTTTTACAGATAGGAGATATATTAGTTTTTCAACTTCTTGAATGAAATAAAGTTTCCAGAGGGTCATTCATCTAATATCAAGAATAAGATTTCAATTACTGATTTAAAGTTAAAGGGTCTAAAATTACATGATTTTCATTTTTTTCAAGATATAATTCCTATAGATTTATATTGAATTTTTCCAAATAATTTTTATCATACAATAACAAAGCTTTGTTTCTTATTCAAATGTATATGATGAAAATTTATAGATCTAGAGAAATTTCTGACTATGTAAAGAGAAATTTCCATCATATTATGTGAAATGGAAATTTTTTCCCCACTAGAATTCCTTGATATAATTTTTCACTTGATGGTTCACTTGTTAAGATATATTCAACTATCTAGTCTTATAAACTATAGATGTATTTACCCCATTGAACGGTATATGAATATTTTGAAAGGGTATTCCAAAAATCAAATTTGTAAAAATGGTTGTATTATAGAGCGATATATTTTTTAGGAAACCATTAAATTCTATACTGAATACCCTTCTGGTATGGAAATCATTGGTCTACTAAAATATCAACACACTGGGTGGCTTGTGGGAGAAGGATTTTTTGGAAGAGATGTTGTCACAATCAATATTATAGATTGGGAGCATGCCCACCATTACATTTTTCATAACAGTTTGAAGGTTTCCCCATATTTTGAAACCCACAAAGAAATTATTAGGAATTTTAATCCATAAAGTGATGAAATATGGATATCAAATACACATAATCAATAGTTTATAGGATGGATTTAGGACCGTATTTTTAAAGATTCATATGAAAATACAAATTCAATTTCAAAATGAATTCGATGGATAGTTAGAGGACAAAGTGTGTATGTATTATTTTACAATGGTTTTGTAATTAATGGTAATATTTTCTATAAAAATTAACATGATGAAGATAGTACCATGAAAAATATTGGAGATAAAATTGTGGATGAAGAGATGTATGTTTCAAGTACTAAGGAAAAAAATCAAATTTACCCAAATATGACATACTTTTATATCAACAATAAAATATTGGAGATGGATTATAGAACATTCCAAGTGCTGATTTTTCAATGTAAGTGGGTTGATAATATGAGTGTTGTTAAAATAGATGAATTGGGATTCATGAAAGTGGATTTCAGTAAGGAAGGGTAAAAATATTAATCGATTATAATGAAATCATAGATAGTAAAATTATTTTATATTCCAAATCCCACAAACTAAAAGTGGTAATTTTTTTTGTTATTGACCAAAACCACTGAAGGGTCAGATGAAAATTCAACTAAAGATGACCATTTCATTAGTATATCATAATCATTTCATAGTAGTTCGTATGTAGATGATGTTTTTTATATTATAGTATAAAAAAATTAAGTGATTTGGATAGTTGATAGAGGGGTCAAATCCCTTCATCCTTAAAAAAAGAGAGAGTTCAATAATTTGGTTATATATATTTTTGTAATATACGTTATATTACCTCATTTTATTATCTATTTGCTGCTATATTTAAGTAATCTAAATTAAATTTTAAGCCACTTCTGTAGGTAATGAATTATGCATATGTTGGTGCTACCAATACCAAGGAATAATTGGTCTCTCAACCCGCTGATGCTCATAGTGAAGTGGAACAACGACCTTATGCACATATTGATGCTCCCAATCATGAGGAAAAATAAATTTCTTAACCTGTTTCTACTCCCAGTGCAAAGGTAAAATGAACATATGAACATGCTAATGCTACCCATCTTGATGAACAACATAATTACAATGCTGAATTTGAGGAAATGGTAGGCGATGAAGGACTGGCATTGCATAAAAAAGGATCACCTTATTTTGATGGTGTTAGAAAAAATCATTATGGTGAAATGAAAAGGCATTAATTATGAGGTCAGTTGGAATACACATGGCTAGAATGTTAACCCCAACAATCTCATGTTTATTAGTTACATTTGAATAATCACTTAGAAACATGTACCTATTGATATAGATTCTTGGAACGATGTTGTTCCCATGATTAAGAAAATAATGCGGGAAGAGATTAAGGTAATGTTATGATATCATTTATTTATTTTACAAATAAAATAATGAAACATTTAATCACTATTTATCATCCCTTATAGAGTGAATTTATAGTATATTAATCCCATAAGAAATATGTATTAATTCTTATTGAAAGGATTCATAAAGGCTTTCAGACAATTATAAAGATATTTCATCTTAATGATGTTGATGTTAAAATAAACGCACACCCACCACTTATGTACGAACACTTGATAACCCAAGTAGCTTGGGATAAGTTTATTGGCTGTCGTGTGGATGTGTCTTTTCAGGTACATTGTGGGTATTAATACATTATTTTAAAATAAATATATTCATCACTTAGATTGAAATTTTTTTATTTATGAAAAAATAACTGAGTTCTGAAAATAAGGAACAAAAAGTAAAAACAATGTACCCTACCACAAAGCAAAGATGGGGTACATTTCACTTGAAACAAAATTGTTACCTATTTTAAATCTACTGTAATAATTTTATGTGACATGAAAAAACAAAATAATTATATTCCTATCTGTATATGTAGATTTATGAATCCAAATCCAAAGCCAATTACATCCCATTCCATGTGTTATGGAAGGATTCATGTGTAAATAAATATGGGATACTAATATATGCAAACACACAAAAAGTGTGGGAAACATGTGTAAATATGACATAATAAAAGCATATTTTTCTTTAAATATTGATTACATAATAATGGTTACTAATTTTTCTATATTTTCTATTTGACTTAGTCATAAGAATCATTAACACCTGTACTATATGAACACCTACTATCAGTGGCCTTGAACAGACCAGAACAGTTTAGCCACATCAATAGTGTAGGTTTTGGGGTGACACCATGAACATATTTTGAGAAAAATCAAGAGGAGGAAAAAGATAAAGAAATGAAATAGATTAAATAAAGAATATCTACCCTTGAAGAAAAATTCCAATGGCATAGATAGTTTCTGGAAACTGTTGTGTTTGTGTGTGTGGGGAGAAAATAGAATAAAAAACTGAATTACAACCATTGCGTGAAGATCCCCCCACCCCCACCAGCTTCGAGGAAATCTATTCCCCTCAAAGAACTTTCTTAGTTGAGGTAATCAATATTCTAATATTTTTTTTGAAATTTTAATTAGAAAGACACTGATACCTTTATTGTACTGATATTCTATAGGGTGAAACTAATTGGGATTTATTTCTATCAACACTCAACCATCACCTTGTATAAAGGGATATGATGTTCAATATCCATGATTACATTCTACACAATAGACCAATTCCAAATGGTCATGCGAGAGTGGAGATTAGTGTATCTCATGAGCTGAGTGCTGAGCTACCTGTTCAAATTGATGAAGATGATATTCATATGGTTGACCGAGATATTGAAACATTAATTTCATGGACATCACATCTTCTAAAAAACATTTCAATAAGGAGGAATTCATTTCTAATTTATTTTTCAAGATAAAACTTTAATATTTAATTAAAAAAGGTCTGAACTGTTGAATGTTACTATAGTAGGCCAAAGGGAAGGGGGTGAAATGAAATACAAAATCAAAAACCATATAAATGATTGACCAATTTATCTAAAAGATATTTTGAAAGCACTTTTACCCTACCTGTTCTATATCCAAATTTACTAACGTTAATGGTTCATGTGGATACACATTAAAAAAACGGTAGAAGTCACATTGTTAATTTTGAAGAAAATATGTAGAAAGAGGGATATGATTACTATATTGGTGTTGATAATGTAAAAAAAATCCTCAACTATGAATGTATAGGATCCTCAAGTGTAAATGTATACATGAGGTATGTTTTCATGATTTTCTTTTCAAAATAAGATATAATATGTTAATTATGACTAAACGCATTTCATATTTTTGGTAGGAATATATATCAAAATCAATTGAAACGAATTCCCCATGATTTTTTTGGACTCGCTATTCTTCATACCACCTCAATAGAAAAAAATAGAATCCAAAAAAGGGATGAAATAGTGGCAGTCCTGATCAAATTGTTTTAAAGAAAACTTTTGGATGATAGAATCTTCTTAATACCAACATTATAGAGTTTAAACTCTACAATTTAACCATATCAATTATATTTTCATTTCTTTCATTACTTGTTTTGTGTTTTTAGGCAATATGGGATGCTCATTGCGGTCAATTTGGATACTCCAAATATTTATTTTCTGGATTCATAGCATGGATACCCAATAAACTTACCATACATGATAACGATTGTTCATTTGTAATACACTAAATATAACATTTTATAACTAAACATAAATTTACATAATTTATATTATCTTTTAATGAGGATTCAGTTATGATAGGGTAGTGCATCAATATCATGAAAAACAAGGAATGAGGCCATGAGATAAGAATAAGGATCCAGAAAAGCTCTAAAGTTGGGAAAGTATTAGGGTATATATAATAATATTTCAATATCCAAACACATATCAAAACAAATTAATTATTTTCCTCAATGTTTTTGTAGTGTTTGATACAAACATATGGAAAATATTTTGGTTTTTATGTTTGTAAATTTTTAAGAGAGGATATATTCCATGAAAAAACTAGCATCCCCGAAGAGGTATTTTTGAAGTTAATTATTATTTCATTTAGAATTTTTATTAATCCTTTGTGTATTTATATTTTTTAAGTACTAGAATGATTTTCAGAAAGACTCATATTCACAAGATGATATAGATTTGTTTAGAAATAGATGGGCATCATACCTGATAGAAGATGCACACAAATATAACGATGATGTGACTTCCATAGAAGTAGTGGATTGTTTAATATTTATGTGTAATTTAATTATTTTTAGTATTACTCACATACTTTTTTTTCTTATGCATGTGGATTCCTTTCATATTTACGGGTCAGTAATGTATACAACCATCATGCAAAGGTGAATTCCCACTACTTATTTAATTAATTTTGTCATCATTTTATCAACTATTTGTTTGTTATATTCCCTATCATATTTATCTAATAAATTTTTAGTTATTTTTATAGATCTTTTGGGAAGATATAACATGTTCCTTTGGGATGTTTAGGAATCATCGACACCTCAATTTGACACACTGTGTGACCTCTATGACTCAAGGTGTGTCTTTTTATTTAAAATTGACATTAATTTTAGTAAAATAGAAAAATGAAATACTAAAAAAAGAATTCATATTTTTTTTATACTTAGGAAAACAATACATAAGTCATTTAGGATGTGTATGAATCATCCACACCTCAATCCGACACACAATGTGACCAGTATGACTCAAAGTTCCTGTTATCAGTTTAAAATCGAAATTTTACTTCAAAATGAATCACTCACTAAAAACTATCCAAACATGCTCAGATTACCTATATAATTTAGTGCATCAACTCATAAATTATTTTTTATGCATAGGAATTTGTCTCAAATCAAACTGATATATGATGTCACTAGTAGGAGTCAATTTTTATGTTTCTAGTTTAAAATAAAAATTTAGTAAAAAATATAATTGACACAGTGAAAACTGAGAAAATATATTTATATTGTTTTTATACTTTAGGAAAATGATCCATGAGTCATTTGGGATGTGTAGGAATCAGTCTCACCTCAATCTGATGCATGGTGAGACCAGTATGACTTATAATGTATATTTTTATTTGAAATTTCTCATCAATGTTAGTAAAAAAGAAAAAGTGATGTATTAAAAATGGTTAAAAACATTCATATTATTTTTATAATTTAGGAAAAATATCCATGAGTCATTTTTGACATGTATGATTTAGCCGCACCCCAATCTGACATACATTGTGACTGGTATGACTCCACGTGTGTCTTTTTATTAAAAATTGACATCAATTTTAGTAAAAAGGAACAATTTATGTATTCAAAACCAATAAAACTCATTTTAATTGTTTTGATACTTTAGATAAATGATCCATGAGTTAATAGGGATGTGTA
The DNA here is from genome assembly GCA_963277665.1 of Viscum album. Taxonomy (NCBI): domain Eukaryota; kingdom Viridiplantae; phylum Streptophyta; class Magnoliopsida; order Santalales; family Viscaceae; genus Viscum; species Viscum album. Next base: position 1,427,135,618 of record OY728151.1, read on the forward strand.
GGAATCAGCTGCACCATAATTCGAGGAACGGTGTGACCGGTATGACTCAAAGTGTGTCTTTTTTATTTAAAATTTACATCAATTTTAGTAAAAATGTCAAATTACCTACTAAAAACCTATAAAACTCATTTCTATTATTTTTATACTTTAGGGAAATGATCCATGATTCATTTGGGACATGTAGGAATCGGCTTTACATCAATCCGCGACATAGTGTGACCAATATAACTCAGAGTGCATTTTTTCTATTTAAAATTTACATCAATTTTAGTAAAAAGGAAAAATAACCTACTCAAAACTAAGATAAGTAATTCATATTGTTTTGATACTTTATTAAAATTATCTGAGTCATTTTCCATTTTTAGGTATCAGTTTCACCTTAATCCGATGCACGATGTGACCGATATGAATCCAAGTGCATCTTTTTATTTAAAATTGACATCAATTTTTGTAAAAATTAAATATTACCTACTCAAAACTGATAAAACACGTTTTATTGTTTTGATACTTCAAAAAATGATCATTCAGTAATTTGATACATATATAAATAAAAAAAATCTCAATCCGATGCATGTTTTGAACGATATGGCTAAAAGTGCATCTTTAAATTTAAAATTGTCATCAATTTTAGGAAAAAGGACAGCTGACCAACTCAAAACCATGAAACAGTATTTAGATTGTTTTTATAATTTAGGAAAATTATCCATACATCATTTTTGGCATGTATGAATCAAATTAACCTCAATATGATGCACGGTGTGATCGGTATGACTCCAAGTGCATCTTTTTATTTTAAATTGACATTAATTTTAGCAAAAGTAACAAGTAACGTACTAAAATCCAAGAAAACACGTTCATATTGTTTTTATAATTTTTGGGAAACACTCCATGAGTCATTTTTGACATGTAGGAATCACCCGTACCCCAATCTGATGCACGATGTGACTGGTATGAATAAAAGTATATGTTATCAGTATAAAATTGACTTTTTAGTTCAAAACATGTGTCACTCACTAAAAAAAGAAAACATGCTTTGATTTTCTGTATAATTTAGGAAATGAATTCATAAGTCATTTTTGACATGTATTAAGTGATATCACATCAAACCGGCACATAATGTGACCGGTATGACTCAAAGTATGTGTTTCTAGTTTGGAGTGATATTTTAGTAGAAAATATAAGTGACATACTGAAAACTAAGAAAACACATTCGGATTGTTTTGAAACTTTAGTAAAATTATTCTTATGTAATTTGTGATGTATAAGAATCATCCTCACCTCAATACTACACATTGTGTGACCATTATAACTCTAAATGTTTTTTTTATAATTGACATTAATTTCACTAGAAAAGAACAAGTGAAATACTCAAAACGAAGAAAAAACATTTGAATTATTTTGATACTTTAGGAAAAATATCCATACCTCATTTTTGACATTTAAGAATCAAACACACCTCCATATAAGACATAACATGACTGGTATAACTCCAAGTGTCTTTTTTTACTTAAGTTTGACATTTTTAATGTATTCATTCATATTATTGTTTAACTTATTTATTTATAATATTGACAACATAATATTTGTTTTCTTATATAGGTAGATTATTATTTTTAGGATGAGGTGATTTTTTCGACAACAGATACCCTGGGCGTACCTTTTTTTTGAAAGGATCATGGGTTCCAAAGAAAAACATTAATGTTTTAAATTGTTTTTGGATAGTAATTGTAAATGTAATTATAAAAAACATTGTTTGAAATGTATACAAAAGTTTTTTATTCGTGATGTAAAATTTATTTCAAGTAAATTATATATTTTGTGTAAAAGAGGTTGCAGTGTGGAATTTTTAATTATAGCAAGTTGTTGTAGTGTGATCTTATACAAACAACACAATACAGTAGATGAGGTCTTTATCAGTGCTATTTCTAGTACTGATAAAGGAGACCATTCATCAGTTCTATTGAAAGAACTAATAAACTAGGACCTTTATCAATTATAGAAATAGCGGTGATATGGTGTGTCCTTTATGAGTTCTAAACTAGAATTGTTAAAGGGGACCCCTTTAAAAGCTTTGCGATCAACAACATTTTTTGGTGCTGTTACAATCCTTTTTACGCACTGTTAAAGAGTATAACTATAGTAGTGATGAATGATAATTCAAAAAAAGTATGTTTAACTATATATGATTAGAAATAAATAAGTATAATAAATAAAAAATTGATAGTTCAGAATAGAAAACAAATATTTGAATGTTATATTTTTCAACAAAATAATTGTGTAACTGAAACTACTATATATTAAAATTAACAATAAAAAATGACAGAAATTATTATCATCTAAAAATGTGTAATTTTTCATGCCTTTATTTATTTAGATACAAATAAATTTTATAAATAAAAAATAATTTTTCATAATAGGGAGATAATTATAAATATTTTAATAAACAAAAAGGTATACCTTCAAATGAAGAATATAAAGAAAATAGTCACAACAAAATGATAATGTAACAAATGTTAAAATAGAAAATGGATATCTATATCTAATTAATATATAAAATATTATAAAAATGATAGGAATAAAAAAAAATTTATATTTGAATATCAAATATAAAAAAAGTTTTTAACTCTATCAGTTTCACAAAAAAGATATTACAAAATTAATTAGAAGCGTAATAGAGTGTTTTCCATATCCCTTCTACATGATCATTTTGTGTTTCTTGGAGAATTTCCACATCACAATCTTTGTTATCATCACATAATCATGTAATATATGGATAAATTTTAGATATTCCTTCAACATCATCAATATTATCATCACCCAAATTAATTTTTTCCTCAATAAAACAATGGACCACTCATTATTTGATGGACTAACAACATAAAATATTTGGTTTTCATGCATCTCCATAATAAATGATTCCTCCTTGAAACTAAATATTTTAAAATAAACAAGTGTAAATATATAGACATCATTTTTCACACCACTGTTATTTTCAACCCACTTACAATTAAATACATGTACCCAAAATTTAGTGTAATCAATCTCCCATATATCCTCAAAAACTCCAAAATATGATGTTGATGCAGAAATTGGGTGTTTATCTTTGGAACTCAAAAAATGAAGTGCTTCAGTGACAACCATTAGTCCACTATTATTGAATGGCACTCTTATCATCCTAGTTTCTTGTGTAAAATGTGTAACCATTAATATAAAAACTAGACCATGTGATCACATTAACACTTGGTCCCCGTACTAATCATTTCAATGTTTCTGGTGTGGATAAATAAATGTTGATTTTATCTTTAAACCATGAAGCAAATGTGTTTTTATGTTCATTCATCAACCAATTTTCATTTCTTCTTAGATATAATACCTTTAATCAAAAAATATTTGATGATATATATGGTTGAACATCACCTATATTGTTCAAAATTTATTAATGTTCATGAATCACTTCATCAAATGAAATGAAATTTTTCTTTAATCCATGGATCCATTTATCTTCACTATCAACTATTAAATGTCAAGATATAGGGAGACCAAAATGCTCCACTTTAGACAGATAATTAGTATAGAACTCAATTAACTCTTATGATATATATTTTTGAACATTAGTTTCTTATGGTCGATGTAGATTCATAACATATATAAAAATTCTATATATCTTTTGATAGGTTACATCCAACAAAAATAAATAGGCCCACATATTCTTATCTCTTTCACCAAATGAATCAAAAAATGGAACATTATATCAAAACAATGGTGGAAAATACATTTATAGTTGAAAAATTATGAGTATGATTCATTCTACAACAAATATAACAAATATAGATATATGATATTGTTTCAAATTAAATTCAAAAAGTAAAAGAACCTGATTATATAATTTTTAACATGTATAAAAAATATTCCACACAATGCAACCGATAAAAAATGTTGCATCAATACATAAAAATCATAAAATTTCATTCATATTAACTTTCAATCCTTCAATAATACCAATTTTTTAACATTTAAAGAAATATAACTAGGTACGTTATTACCATGAAGGCATCGAGAAAATTTATCTTCTCACTCTTTCTTAATGTGTGATAAGCCAAAGGAAAATATGTTTTATTTCTTTTCATTATGGGAGATAACTAAAAATATATTCCCATGGTTATTAGGTATAGTCTTGATTTAAATCCATTATTTTTCCTTCCTTTTATGCTTAACAAATCTCAAGTTAGATTTTTACAAATGTTTTTCTCAACATGCATAACATCAATGTTTTATTTTATTTCCAAAAATTTCCAATAAGGTGGATCAAATAAAATGGATCATTTTTCCATGTATTTGGTTGACCACCAAAACATACTTTATTTTCAAATTCAACATCGATGTTTTTCACCTTTTTGTGATATTCTTCCGCTAAAAATGTTTTTGGGGAAGAATCATACTCTTTTAAATCATTAAATTCATTTTTAATAATTGATAATGATGATCCATTAAATAAACATGCAATTTCCCATATACACTATTTTTATTACATTCTTAAATTGATGATATGCAGTCCCATATTCACAAATTGGACAATATTTATGTCCTTTAACATTATATCTAGATAAGTTTTCATATACAAGAAATTAATTTATAGAGAAAATTATCAAAGAATGAAAAAGAAAATACTTTTTCTTGAATGCATCAAATACTATAAAACCTATCTCCAACATAAATTTCAAATCATCAATCAATTGTGATAGTAAAACATCAATATCATTTATAGGCTATTTTGGTCAAAAAATAATCAAGATCATCATCACATATTTTCTATTTATACATATCTATGGGGATAAGTTATATAAAAACAAAAAAAACACTCCATTAAATATATTGGCTACTGAGACTCCAATATCGATTCATTCAATCTGTGTATAGACCCATTCTAATATTTCTAAATTTATTTGAAAAATAAATTCTTTTGATCAAATATTACCCATTATAGTGAATCAGTAGTATGTAATGGGTTTATATTAGATATGCACTCATCTGTATTCTATATTAACCTATTTTAATCATTTGAATATTCAAAGAGATGCTTAAAATAATGAATTATTAGAAGATACTGGATTGATTTAGAAGGATGTTTGGTGCCTATTATTTAGAATGAATTATTGTTTGGTTTATCATCCATTTTATATAGTGATATACCACATTTAGGAAATTCTAATAAACATTCATATTTCTTCCAATACAGAAAACATTCATTAGGGAATTGATGTATATTTTTATACCCAAATCCCATTAGACATAACATATTTTTGTCTCATAAATAGAATTTATAATTCCAATGACTTTTATAGGTATATATTTTAAAAGTTTGATCAATATAGTGAAACTTTTATCACTACAATAATGTATTTATTTCAAATTAACTAATCTCATTACTATTGATAGCACTATAAATTTAGTGAAAACTAATAATAATGGGTTTTCAGCATCTCTGTACAAATGGTCAACACTTTATTTATAAATTATTTCAAAACCTACATCATGAATTAATTCTTCAATATGATCCTCTATTAGATAGAGACCATATTCATCATCATTAGATCTGGATTTTTTTTATTTCACCCTGTCAGATCCAACATGTTTATTTATGATTGAAACCATATAAAATTAGACTGTCTTAGATTTATTTTTCCACAATTTACTCATATTAAAAAATTTCACACATGGACATAAAATCACATCTTTGTTTTCAAGATTTTGTTCCGAAAATTCCATGAAAATTTTAACCCCTTTATCATATTTATAATTAGTTCTTTGAGAATTTATCCTATTTTGATCCGTTAATTGCATAAAAAATTTCAATATAATAGTTGAATATATCAATACACATAAATTTTTTAAACACACACACACACACATATATATAAATAAAATTAAAATATATAAGAATATATAAAAAATAATTTAGTCATGTATACATTTTTAACAAATAACTTATATCATAACAACAATTTAAAAACAAAAAATAAGTTACACCAAAAAAATTAATCAAAAGTAATAATAATGATAAAAAAATTATAAATGAATAAAAGTGATGAAAAAAATATTTCAACCAAAAAAAATTATTATGATATAAAATTTATAAATACAAAAAATCATAAATATAAATATTTACAAAAAAAAAAATTACAGTCACAAAGAATTTATAATCCTAAAAAATTTATAACGTTAAAAAAATTATAATAAAGAAATTATAATTGATAATAAAATGGATAAAAACCAATAAATGGATGAATGAAATTTATAATTGATATATAGTTAATTAATCTTTAAAAATAAGAAAACAACTTACAAAACTTGGAGGACAATAATGAAAAATAGATCTTGAATTAGAATGAACTCACTTGAAGGTATCTCAAATAGGGAGAACGATGTAAGATTAAAGAGAAACATATAATCATATATAAAAATAGATAATTTAAAAATGCATAATTTTTTAACAAATAATTTATATTATAAAAACAATTTAAAAAAGAAAAAAACAATTTTTTTAATCAAAGACATTGTAATGAAAAAAAATTATAAATGAAAATAATTGAAGAAAAAAAAATAATTTCAACCGAAAAATAATTATAACAATACGAAATTAATAAATATAAATTATTATAAATATGAATAGTTATAGCAAAAAATGACAGTGACAAACAATTTATAATCTTAAAAAATTTATAACATTAAGAAAATTTTAATAAAAAATTATAATTGATAATAAATTGCATACAAGAAAATGATTGGATGAATCTAATTTCAAATTAAAAGATAATTTATTTATCTACAAAAATTAAAAAATAACAAAAAAAAATTTGGAGGTAGATAATTTAAAATAGATCCTAGATTATGATGAACTCACTCAATGGTGTACGAAATAGGGATAATGCTGTAATATTTAAGATAAAAATTTTCATAAATAATGTAGAAAAAAATGGAAAAAAACCATGAACTGTGTTTACAGGTCCACTATATTAGGGTTTCCATGGATTAAAAAATTTATAGGATTATGAAATAAGGATGAAAGATGGAATATTGATGATATTTTTTTTCAAAAGATGATAAAACTCAACTAAAAGTAAAGATCGAGCATCGTTGGGTGTGGTCAGGTGCCATCGGGGGTCAAGAGAAGGAGGGTTTCAAATTTTTTCATTTGAACAAATGAAGGTTTTGTGATTCTCGTGTTTTTTAAACACTTTTAACATCAATTTTATATAAAATTGATATTAAATTGTTTTTTCATTATGTTTAATATCAGGTTTCTATGAAAATGATGGTAAAAGTAATTTTGGAGACATTTTAATATTAGTTTTATAAAAAACCTACATTAAAAGGTTCCCACATAACTTTTAACATATGTTTCTAAAAATACAATTTTAAAGGTCCAACAAAGAAGCCTCATTTTCTACTAGTGTATTATTTAACATGTTGAATAAATATTATTCACATGCATAGTCTAATAATTTTTCATATTTTCTTGATCTCATATATTCCATCACTTGTTATTTGAAAGAATATTTTGTGATAAAAATATTTCATAAATATTTATTTACTGCTTTGTGAATAAAATATTTATTTATAGGGAAAAAATGAATTGATATTTATTTATTAAATAAATAGTCATTATTCATATCATAATAAATATTGTGTAGTAATTATGGAACTATTTTAATGGTATACTGATAAATAATATATATTAAATATTTTCTAAATAAACAAAATTTATTTAATTATCTATTTTTGTACATGTCAAGAAATCAAAATAATATTATTTTTATTATAGACATGGGGTTACTAATGTATTAAGGAAATAATAAGGGGTCATGTGAAATTATTATTTTCTAACTATAATAGTATTTAAACATTATTATATTATTTACAAAGGCGAGGTTTCCAATTGTTTTGGTTGTGCACAAAAACATTTGGAAAATTCTCTAAAGGACCTAGAGAGATTCCTTCTCCAAAAAAACTCTTAGGAATGGAGTGTTACCCTCCTACACCACCATTTTTTATTATATATTTATCCAAGAGAATCCTTCTTGAAGTGATTCTTGGGGTGATCAAAGACGAACAACACAAGTGTTAGGATCTACCTTGCTAGCACCTAGATATTCCTTTTGTGACTTTCAGAGGTTCATGGAGCACATGTGGATCACCACAGGAGGTAATATAAACTTAAATCCTATAACATAATGATGGTACGATGAAGAGTGGTTGTTCTATTAATCAGAAAATAAAAAATTCATGATAAGGTAATTCTTTAATTGATAAAATTATTTATAAATAATTATGTGATGATCCTGCATTTTGGTTCCAACATTCTCTCATCGATTAGGCTTTGATTCAATCCATTTTTTCATGATTTTTTTAATCAATGTACATCTCGTATTAATCATAAATTATGAAAAATCTATGTTGGGCATAACCCATCCAAAACATCAGCTACACCTGAAACCTTTAATTACTATCAGAGAGGTCAAATAATTATTTATAATTATTTAAATATATTTAATTGATTAATTAATTTATGATTAGTTTTAAATCTATGTTTAATTTTTATTTAATAGTAATTTCAAGATCTACTCTTCTTCCACTTCGTTCTTCCAAATATAATCCAAATTAATTAATTTTAAGAATAAATAATTTTCGAAGAACTCATCCGAAGATACCTAGGATTCTAGCCAGAAAATAAAAGATTACATACTATGTATCACATTGGTATATGCATCGTACCCATTCTCAGTGCACTAAATAAATCCAAAAAATTTAATTGGAATTAATTCAATCCATGTTCATTTATTACACATGGTGTGTTTTTAAATACACTACATGTAAACCAAGCCATCCTAGAACACATAAATCTGGACTATGTATTGTGTAACCTTCAAACACGATATGTATTCCATTAGTCAAAGATGGGCCATTTAATTTCTTACACAACCTACAGGACTGTTGACCATGTAAATCAGAGACCACATGACATATAGCCTATGTTCACTCCATGTACTATGTTATTTTACATGGAATTATTAAATGTTTAGTCCTTAAGTGTGTGTTGTGGATAGAAGTTGATAAATATACATTTCGTGTAGCTGGATAGTACATGTCATGTAGCTGGATAATACAAGTCATGTATATTACCAAATTAAAAAATTAAAAAATTAATTTATTATACTGATTAAAACATATCATCATGTGTCCACATGTCATTTATTTTACTATATACATGCCATGTGATAGGTTATATATTAATACTAAGTTTCTAATTAATTTCCACATAATGTTCATAACTACATATCATGTATAAGTCATAATATAATCATTACTATATGTGTATTGAAAGATAACACGCAACATAAATAACATGTGTTTCATGTTTCATTTATTTGATTATGTAAATACCATGAAATTATTAGATAAGTCATGTGTGACACATGAAACATGAGTAAAAAGTATACAAATATAATAAATGTAGGTTAATACAGATGATTACTCACCGTGTTACCTCCAGGGTACACGTTTTGAACATAGATAATTTCAAATATTTTTTTTAATTTTTTTAAAATTACAATGGATGAGAATCTTAATAATGTTCAGATGATAATTAAGATAAAATAACTGATTAGTTAAAGAAGATAATTAATTGATTCGAGTGAGATTTATCTTAAAAAAGAATGATTAAAATTGAATGCTTATTTTATTAAATGTGAGATTTTTTACATTTATGTGGATTATCATGAGCATAGAAAATAAATTTATATGCAATTTATTTACTTTTAATTTATTATTAAATTAAACTGACAGCCTATGTTTCATCCCTCTCATTATATAAGGGAATGTGTTCCCATAGTTTCCTTCTATATAAACCCTTTAACCAATCATTTGGTTCCCCTCACCTATGTGTGAGTAAAATATAATTTAATGGATGTACATACCAATAGAGTGGAGGTATTCTATGTTTGCAGTTGAGGAGAAACCAATATAAGAGGTACATTGGTGGATAAGTGGAAAGACGTAATACAAACCAAGTCATGGTTCAAGGTTCTTTTCCCCCCAGACCGATTGTTAGTTTATAATCTGCTAGATAAACTAACCATTTTTAAAGTCTCATGATAATACCACTTTGTTATTTTATTTTTTTCAAGTCGCATGGTTAATTTCTTTATGGATGTTTTTTCAGGATCACATGAGTTAATAAATTAACAAGGATGCAAGATGATACTAAAAAAAATTAGATTATGTTTTAATTTTATCTAAGACATGGTTAATCACATAAGTAAATACACTTATTATTAAATATAATGTAATAAAAATAAAATGAGAAATTTTTTCATAAATATTAAAAATCCATCAATTATATATATGAAGTTGGTATAACCTTCCATTACTTAAGTTAAGACCAAACCCTAGTTCAAAGTGTTTTATTGATCAAAGTCGAGGTTCTTTCAATTATCAATGAATTATAACTTAAACTTTTGGGTTGAGTTAACTTAGTTCACATCAATGGTTGACTTATAAAGAAGGACCTGGTGTAACTAAGAAGAAAAGGTTGATGTTAGGTCCACTAGGTTAGATACCCTGATAGGGTGGATGAATCGGGGTATGACAGATTAAAACAATTTCCCCTATTGATCTTGTTTCGTTGTTAAGAAAGACTCTCTTCTCTCTCTCTTTCATACAGCATAGTATAAACAAAAACTAAAGCATGCACAGGACACAACAATTTTTACTTGGTTTACCCTCACTGGGCTACGTCCAAGGAGCATACACCAGCGATGTGCCGATGTTCCAAATCCACTAAAAGCACACTACAACTTACAAAGTTCGGGATAGATCACTTCTAATCCTAGGCTCACTGCCTTTACTGTAAGAACCCGGTTATTAGTTTTGAGGTACATGTTTCTTCTTTTCTCTTTTCCTAAAGTGTTTTTTCAAAAAATATGGAAAATGGGGAAAAATCATAAATTTTGGAAAGTAAACACCGTGTACTTTTCCACACGCTATGTACTTTTGGCAGTGTGGGATGAGTACACGGGGCGTGTTGCCATGTCTGCGATGAAGGGTGTAGAAACTGACTACATGCCTTGTAGTGGTCCCTTACACGCCATGTAGTCAGTCGGCAGGCAAATAGTAAGGCGGTGGCCAGCTGTGCGACAGAACACGATGTGTACTCAAGAAGACACGCTGTGTAGTCATGTAGGTAGATGAACAGTGCCACGCTGGTGGGAAACCGCCAGAGGAATAGTTAAAAAATGGGAAGTACACACCTTGTAGTTGGAAATACACACCGTGTACTTTGTTTTTTTCACATAAAATGGGAATTAGCCTCCCCTGTTCATAGGGAAGGCTTATAACGGGAAGAAGGAGCAGAAGAGGGAGGCCGGAGATTTGGAGATCCGCCGAGCATTCATCGGGAATCCGTTTTCTACATCATTGATCTCCCTAGAACCGCACGGGTGAGTTCTACCTTCTCCCAAAGTAATTATTACCAATTATTTCCGATAGGGAAGTTATTTAAGTTTGAACTAGGTTTTCTTTCACCTCATATCTACGTCGTTCTAGGAGGAATCGAGGATCATCGTTAGCGTATATTGTTCTTGGGTGTAGAAGGTAGGTGGCTTGGTGTTTATTTTCCAACTACTGTGCGTTTTTTGAATTCTTGTGCTAAGAACCCATGTTGGGGTATCGTGTGGCTGAGGCCATGGCCCTTTTAGATACGTAGAATTGTATAGGTACTTAAATAAAATTTTGAAACTATTGTTTGGGATCAGTGCTTGGATCCAGGACCATCCCGAGGGGTGCGTTCCTAGGTTTAGCCATTTGGACAGGATACTCGAGGGTATGCCATGTTTAAATTATGCATTAATTTTGCATCGAGTGGAATTGTATGTAAATTGCATGTTTATATGTTGGGAAATGCCTGGTTACTTATGCTTGAGTGCAGTGTTTTACTATAGCCTGAGGGCGTGACTGTATTAGCCTGAGGGCAACACTCTATTTCGCCTGAGGAAAACCTTTTGTTCCTGAGGGCTTGACTTCTATGCCTGAGGGAAACACTTCCTACACCTGAGGGAAATTTCTATTACGCCTGAGGGCAATAACTGCGGGTTGGATTCGGATTACCTGAGGGTGAGGTTTTGCTTGTCTGAGGATGCTGAATGCTTACTTATAAATTCACTATGGTGATTTCTTAATATTAAATAGTTAAATGAATAATTAAAATGGCAATATTACTGGTTAAGTTAGTTACTTCTGAGTACTTCTTAGTTTATTACGTTTAGTACTGCACACTGTTTCATGTTTACACATAGTTGAGCATGGTCCTTTGGTGGGTGCCTACTGGGAATTATTTCTCACACCCTGTTTGGGTTATGATTTTTGGCATAAACAGATTATAATACTGCATGTGTTGATAGGGGTAGGGGTCCCAATACAGGTACTTGATTTCTACTGAGGAGTAGGGGAGCATGGGACCAGGCTGAGGCTTGTGATGCTACTGGCTGTTTTGTTCTATTTTTCATTTCTGTACTTGTACTGTACTGTATTTTTGTGTAACATGTTCTGGCTACTTTCTATGAATGTGAGGCATGTTTCACCATTATATATACTGGTTGGTTATATCTACTGCAGTTGCTTATTTCAGTTGTGTTTGGTTTACTGCTTCCGCTGTTGCTGTATGTTTTATTTCATTCCACTGCGCTACACTTTGACAAATGAGGGCATAGTTTCCCCACTTTCAGACCTAGTCCCCCACTACTAGTCGGCAGCCTCTGGCATTTGGGGAAATGCGCTTGAGGTCATGTGGCGAATCAGGTTCAGGGCACCCATTGAGTGGTACCCGGATCTGGGACGTTACAAAGTGGTATCATAGGGATTCTTTTCATTGACTAACTATTTGGAGCCTTAGTCAGGGATAGGACGGGAACGGTAGTTGGTAATAAGCCGTGCCCGGGTGTAGCTAACCTGTGTACAATGAAAATCCAGTCTACCTCGTATTGAAATTTTACTGATTCTGCAATTTATAGTTGATTTGATTTTCACCGTTGGGTGACGCACTTGGATTATGCTATTTATATTTTATCCATGGGTTCCATTTAGTTGCAACCCGATGAGATAAGGGTATTCCATATCATGCATCATTTAGGCACATGCTAGAAATCAAACTCCATGCATAGTTCTATGCCATGTAGGTGCATTAGAAATTGCATGTTGTTGTGATAGTTATTGTTCTAGAAAAGCATGCTGTTGTGATAGCTACTTGATAAATACCTGCTGTTTGATAAGGTATTTTGTATGATCCAATTTATAGAATGGACTCCAAACTTTGGTTTTTGGGGAGTATGGGCCCTCATTGTCCTGAATTTGGTGGATCATTGACTGTTTATTTTGTTATAACACAAATAAGATGTAAAACTTTGATTCGTGGGGAGTATGGGCCCTCACGGATCGGAATTTGGAACTTAGGTGTTATTTTTCATTATTTTTTGGGCTCCAGAGTAGATTACGAGGCATACTGTCCGGAAAACCCAGTATACACGTCGTGTAGTACTTTGGAAACGCCGTGTATGGCCTTCTGTTCAGGAAGAAAAATAAACTTTTTGAGTACATGCTGTGTACCCAGAGTACACAGCGTGTAGTCTCTTCTCGTGTCACAAACTGTGTGGGTGGCGACACAGGGTAGGGAATGCTTGGGGCGAACACGTCGTGTACCAGACATACACGCCGTGTAGTGTTGACCCAGTGTCTTCCCGTGTAATGAACAACATGGACGGAGGAGAACTTAAGACAGACACGCAGTGTCCACTATAGAACACACTGTGTAGTCTGACCTAGGGACCCAACCATGTAACTAACAACATTGGTCGATGTTATCCTCTTGAGAACACAACGTGTGTACGTAGAACATGCCGTGTAGTGCGAGCCGTGTGTCCGGCCGTGTAACTAACAACACGGGTCGGCAGAGATCATCTAGTACACGCCGTGTACCTCTGGGACACGCCGTGTAGTCTTGTATGAGGACAGACTGTGTGGACTTAGCCGTGTGGCTGGAAAACGGGGTGGTGTACATGCCGTGTTCGGGTGTCACACACCGTGTAGTATCAAGCCGAGTAGTCGGCCGTGTCACAAGCGACACAGGCAGTTGGAAAATTACACCACACACTCCGTGTAGTCAGTATACACGCCGTGTAGTTTTGTTCAATGAGAGCCATGTGGCTTAGCCGTGTAAAAGGACCCAGGTAGGGGAAGAGAAGTCAGGTACACGCTGTGTAGTCAGTATATAGGCCGTGTAGTCTTGTTTTGAAAATTTTTAATGCCTTCTTCCACCTGTTCCCTTTTGGGTTTCTTCATTTTTGTTCATTGTTAATCTTGTTCTAAGGTGTGCATTTAACCTTGTAGAGTCATGCCGCCGAGACGACCGCTTGTTGTTCGCTAGGAGAGCGGTGACGACTATACGCCAAAAATGGTGGGCCATGGGCTACCAGTTGATCCTCCAACAGATCCAGATGCGGCGCCTACCGTTATACCGGACACAGGAGTGGAGGCATAGTTCCATGAAGGCTTCATGTGGTTCATGCAGACCATTCAGGAAGCACCGCAGGCTGCCACATCTATGGCCGAGCTGACTCGTATCTTCCAGCAGCAGCATCCGTCTATGTTTACAGGGGATGGCGGACCACAGGCTACAGAGTCTTGGCTAGGATCAATGTAGAATATTTTCGATCATCTTGAGATGCCTCCTGGGTGGAGTGTCAAGCTCGCGACTTACATGCTGCGTGATTTCGCCAAGAGGTGGTGGGAGGTTACCACCCAGTCAGAGCATCATAGAGACATGACATGGGAAGATTTTCAGGCAGTCTTCTATGACTTCTTCTTTCCAGAGATGCTTTGGGCAGATAGAGCTCGAGATTTCATGAATCTGTAGCAGGGCACTATGTCCGTGATGGACTATTCTTCTCATTTCACCGAGCTTTAGCATTTTTCACCTGTACTGGTGGGTGATGAGACGTTGAGAGCCAAACATTTTGAGGATGGCCTTCGTTATGACATTTGGGCACTGGTGAATGGTTTCAGGTTGTCTTCAGTACATGATATTATGAACCAGGCACTGATTACAGAGAGGAACCTGTGGGAATCTAGTGGTGTGGGCCAGGGAGGTTCAACACTAGTTACTGGTACTATTTTTACTGGTAAGAGGAAGAGATAGATGAACTTCTCTCAGGGTGGCAGTACCAGCCATGCAGTTTCTTCAGGTGGCCCGATTAGGTTCTACCAGTGTGGTAAGGAGGGGCACAAGAGACCGTAGTATCCAAGTGATCCCGTGGAGTGTCGAGCTTGTGGCAAGATGGGGAATCTACAATGCTTTTGCAGTGTGTTTCTACCAGTGGCTAGTGAGAGGGGTTCTGTGCAGACTCCGCATGCGAGAGCAGGACCGGTGGCTTCTTACCAGTCAGGGAACTAGAATACGTCAGGGCATGCAGGCATAGATGGTGGTTGTGGCCGTGGTAGCCAGACACCAGGATCTCAGAGGCAGCAGGGCGGGACAGCTCAGGGTAGCTAGGCTGTGTCGCAGAGTCGCGGCACTGGGTAGGCATATGCAGTGCAACAGACCCAACAGGAGCAAGATCCCGGACCTCCTATAGTCAGAGGTACTATTCTAGTAGCTTCTGTCTTATCTTCAGTACTTTTTGATACAGGTGCTACACATAGTTTCATATTTATGCCCATTGTTGAGATCCTTGGGATCTATGTTTCTTTTTCTTCTGATATCATGATTCTAAACACTCCATTGGTGACTAGAACGGCTGGTGTGCGTCAGTGTAAGGAGTGCCCCCTTGAGGTTGGTGGATGTCACTTTCTTTGGGACCTCTATGTCTTAGAGATGATGAGCTATGATGTCATTATCAGGATGGAATGGTTGGTTCCCTTTCTAGCTTTTGTAGACTACTATCGTCGTAGGGTGCGTTTCATGTCACCAGAGGGCAGAGAGTTTCTATAAAAAGGTGAATGGGATGTTCAGGCGAGTTGAGCTGGGCCAGAGCATCATGGGTGTGGTGGAGTCACAACCCATATTGTGAGTTTATATCTGGATGATTAGGGGACTTGTCAGATGGATTTCCCTCCAGTGGTTGATCGTTTTAGGGATGTCTTCCCGGATGACTTTTCAGGTCTACCTCCGAAGCGTGAGGTGGATTTCTCTATTGATCTTGTGCCAGGATTATCACTGATGTCCTTTACTCCTTATAGGATGGCCAAGCCTGAGTTGCAGAAGCTCAAGAGGCAGTTAGAGGAGTTACAGGCAAAGGGTTTTGTCTGACCCAATACTTCTCCTTGGGGTTCTCCGGTCCTTTTTGCGAAGAAGGCAGATGATACCCTCAGACTCTTTGTGGATTATCAGAGTCTGAACCAGTTGACAGTTAAGAACAGATATCCCTTGCCAAGGATTGATGATCTTTTTGATCAACTTCGTGGAGCACAAGTGTTGTCGAAGATTGACTTGAGGTCAGGATATCAACAACTGCGCGTGAGACCATCGGATATACCGCTTACAGCCTTTCGGAGTAGGTATGGTCTATATGTGTAATTAGTTATGCCGTTCAGAATCACGAACGCACCAGCAGTTTTCATGGCTCTAATGAATCAGGTGTTCCATCCATATCTTGATTCTTTTGTGGTAGTATTTGTGGATGATATCTTGGTGTAATCTCACACTCGACACGACCATGCCACCCATCTTGAGATCGTATTGAGTACACTGAGAGAGCATAAGCTGTATGCTAAACTCTCCAAGTGCCACTTTTAATGGACCAGATTCACTTCCTGGGTCACATTATCTCAGAGGTAGGAGTTTCAGTAGACCTAGAGAAGGTGACACTACTGGAAATGGAGGATATACCAACGGTTCTAAACCATTGGTATAGGCTATAAAACCGTTGGTATATTCTATACCAACGGTTGTCCAAACCGTAGGGAAGTAAGGCATGGGGAAAGATCTATACCAACGGTTTGAAATAAACCGTTGGTATAGCCCACTCTATGTCTTGATTTGCCAACGGTTCTTGTTGAACCGTTGGTATAGGTTTACCCAACAGTTTAAAACTGTTGGGAATTCTATGATTTTGATATTATACCAACGGTTTACAACCGTTGGTATAGTTTTTTTTCCAACGGTTTCAATGAAACCGTTGGCATATGTTCAATAAAAAATACTATACCAACGGTTACAAACCGTTGGTATAATTCTTCTCAAAGTATACCAACGGTTGTAAACCGTTGGTATTGTGTATTTCCAGAATTGTTGCACAGCAGCCCCTCCTGTGCATACACCTGCATACAAAACAACACTTAAAATAGTGAAAACTTAAAAAAAAAGACCACCTCTTTGATTAGAGACTTGGCGAATAATTCCCCATTTGAATCTTCATATGATAACAATCATCCGGTATAGTTGAATAAGAGTTTCAGTAACTCAAATATTATTTACACCCATTTCAATCTTCATATGACAACCACTTTTCTAATAAATGGTGAAAAGGTATTTTCTTAGGAGTCTCATCACTTGTGACTCCATAAGTGCCACACCAGGCCTCAGATTGAGGCGGGGTTGACTGGTACACGTCACATATGATCCATGAATCATTTTCCTAAAGTTTCAACACAATCAGAATCCGTTTGATCGGTTTGGCGTATGTACGTAAAATATTGTCCATTTTGAACAAAAGAGAGGCAGTTTGGGTGGTCCCGGCCCCACGGTGACTCCAATTGAGGCGGGGTTGACTCGTACACATCAAATATGACCCATGGATCGTTTTCCTAAAGTTTGAACAGAATCCAAAGGCGTTTGGTCCGTTTCCCGTATGTCAATTGTTGATATCACTTACAATTTAGTCCATTTTAACAAAAGAGAGACAGTTTGAGTGGTCCCGGCCACACCGCGGCTCGGATTAAGGCGGAGTTGACTCTTACACGTCAAATATGACCCATGGATCATTTTTCTAAAGTTTCAATAGAATCCGAATGTGTTTGGTTGGTTTGGCGTATGTCAAGTGTTGTTTTCACTTAAAATTAAGTCCATTTTAAACAAAAGAGAGACACTTTGAGTGGTGACGGCCACACTGAGCCTCGTATTGAGGCAGGGTTGACTCATACACGTCACATATTAGCCATGGATTGTTTTCCTAAAGTTTCAACACAATCAGAATCCGTTTGATCGGTTTGGCGTATGTACATAAAATATTGTCCATTTTTAACAAAAGAGAGATAATTTGAGTGGTGTCGGCCACACCGCGCCTCGGATTGAGGCGGGATTGACTCTTACACATCACATATGACCCATGAATAGTTTTCCTAAAGTGTCAATAGAATCCGAAGGCGTTTGGTTGATTTCCCGTATGACAGTTGTTGATTTCATTTACAATTTAGTACATTTTCAACAAAAGAGAGACTGTTTTAGTGGTCCCAGCCACACCGCGGCTCGGATTGAGGCGGAGTTGACTCGTACATGTCACATATGACCCATGGATCGTTTTCCTAAAGTTTCAACAGAATCCGAAGGTGTTTGGTCGGTTTGGCTTATGTCAGTTGTTGTTTTCACTAAAAATTAAGTTCATTTTAAATAAAAGAGAGACACTTTGAGTGGTGTCGGCCACACCGTGCTTCGGATTGAGGCAGGGTTGACTCGTACACGTCACATATAATCCATGGATCATTTTCCTAAAGTTTCAACATAATCAGAATCTGTTTGATCGGTTTGGTGTATGTACGTAAAATATTTTCCATTTTGAACAAAAGAGAGGTAGTTTGGGTGGTCCCAGCCACACGACGCCTTGGATTGAGGCGGGGTTGACTCGTACACATCACATATGACCCATGAATTGTTTTCCTAAAGTGTCAACAGAATCTGAAGGTGTTTGGTAGGTTTCTCATATGTCATTTGTTGATATCACTTACAATTTAGTCCATTTTGAACAAAAGAGATATAGTTTGAGTGGTCCCGGCCACACCGCGGCTTAGATTGAGGCGGTGTTGACTCGTACACATCCAATATGACCCATGGATCGTTTTACGAATGTTTCAACAGAATCCTAAGGCATTTGGTTAGTTTGGCGTATGTCAGTTGTTGTTTTCACTTAAAATTAAGTCCATTTTAAACAAAACAGAGGCACATTGAGTGGTGTCGGCCACACCGGGCCTCTGATTGAGGTGAGGTTGACTCGTAAAAATCACATATGACCCACGGATCATTTTCCTAAAGTTTTAATATAATCCGTAGGCGTTTGGTCAGTTTTCCGTATGTCAGTTGTTGTTTTCACTTAAAATTAAGTACATTTAAAAAAAAGAGAGGCACTTTGAGTGGTGTCGGCCACACCGGGACTCGTATTGAGGCGGTGTTAACTCGTACACGTCACATATGAGCCAAGGATCATTGTCCTAGAGTTTCAACACAATCCGAATCCGTTTGATCGATTTGGCCTATGTACGTAAAATATTGTCCATTTGGAACAAAAGAGAGGCAGTTTGGGTGGTCCTGGCCCCACGGTGCCTCATATTGAGGCGCAGTTTACTTGTACACATCACATATGACCCATGGATTATTTTTCTAAAGTTTCAACAGAATCCGAAGCATTTGGTCGGTTTCCCGTATGTCAGTTGTTGATTTCACTTGCAATTTAGTCCATTTTGATCAAAAGAGAGACAGTTTGAGTGGTCCCGGTCACACCCGAACTCGGATTGAGGCGGGGTTGACTCTTACACATCACATATGACCCATGGATTGTTTTCCTAAAGTTTCAATAGAATCAGAAGTCATTTGGTTGGTTTGGCGTATGTCAGTTGTTTTCATTTACAATTTAGTCCATTTTCAACAAAAGAGAGACAATTTTAGTGGTCCCGGCCACACCGTGGCTCGGATTGAGGCAAGGTTGACTCTAACACGTCACATCTGACCCATGGATCGTTTTCCTAAAGTTTCAACAGAATATGAAGGCGTTTGGTTGGTTTGACGTATGTCAGTTGTTGTTTTCACTTAAAATTAAGTCCATTTTAAACAAAAGAGAGCCACTTTGAGTAGTGTCAGCCACACCGGGCCTCGGATTGAGGCGGGGCTGACTCGTAAACGTCACATATGAAAAATGGATCATTTTCCTAAAGTTTGAACACAATCAGAATCCGTTTGATCGGTTTGGCGTATGTACGTAAAATATTGTCCATTTTGAACAAAAGAGAGGAATTTTGGGTGGTCCCATTCACACGGAGCCTCGGATTGAGGCGGGGTTGACTCGTACACATAACATATGACCAATTAATCGTTTTCCTAAAGTTTCAACAGAATCCGAAGGCGTTTGGTAGGTTTCTCTTATGTTAGTTGTTGATTTCACTTACAATTTAGTCCATTTTGAACAAAAGAGAGACAGTTTGAGTGGTCCCGGCCACACCGCGGCTCAGATTGAGGTAGGGTTGACTCTTATAGGTCACATTTGACTCATGAATCGTTTTCCTTAAGTTTCAATATAATTCGAATGTGTTTGGTCGGTTTGGCGTATGTCAGTTGTTGTTTTTACTTAAAATTAAGTCCATTTTTAACAAAACAGAGTCACTTTGAGTGGTGTCAGCCACACCGGGCCTCGGATTGAGGCGGGGTTGACTCTTACACATCACATATGATTCATGTATTGTTGTTCAAAAGTATCAACACAATCAGAATCCGTTTGATCGGTTTGACGTGTGTACGTAAAATGTTGTCCATTTTAAACATAAGAGAGACAGTTTGGGTGGTGTCGGCCACACCGCGCCTCAGATTGATGAGGTATTGACTCTTACACATGAAATATGACCCATGGATCTTTGTGCTAAAGTTTCAATAGATTTGGAACGCATTTGGTCATTTTCCCATATGACACTTGTTGTTTTCACTTACAATTTAGTCCATTTTCAACAAAAGACTGAAAATTTGGGTGGTCCCGGCCCCACAGTTCCTCGGATTGAGGTGGGATTGACTCGTACACATCACATATGACCCATGGATCGTTTTCCTAAAGTTTCAATAGAATCTGTAGGCGATTGGTCAGTTTTCCGTATGACAGTTGTTGTTTTCACTTAAAATTAAGTACATTTAAAAAAAAGGAGGCACTTTGAGTTGTGTCGGCCACACCGAGCCTCGTATTGAGGCGGGGTTAACTCGTACACATCAAATTTGACTCATGTATTGTTTTCATTAAGTTTCAATATAATCCAAATACGTTTGGTCGGTTTGTTGTATGTCAGTTGTTGATTTCACTTAAAATTAAGTCCATTTTTAACAAAACAGAGGCACTTTGAGTGGTGTCGGCCACACCGGGCCTCGAATTGTGGCGGGGTTGACGCGTACACATCACATATGAGTCATGGATCGTTGTGAAAAAGTATCAACACAATCAAGAATCCGTTTGATCTGTTTGGCGTATGTACGTAAAATATTGTCCATTTTAAACAAAAGAGGGACAGTTTGGGTGGTTCCAGCCACACCGTGCCTTGGATTGAGGCGGGGTTGACTCTTACACGTCACATATGACCCATGTATCATTTTCCTAAAGTTTAAATAGATTTGGAATGCATTTGGTCGGTTTTCCGTATGTCAGTTGTTATTTTCACTTAAAATTAAAGTCATTTTGAACAAAAAAGATACATTTTGAATGGTACCGTCCACACCGCGCCTTGGATTGAGGTGGGGTTGACTCGTACATGTCACATATGACCTATATATCGTTTTCCTATAGTATCAATAGAATCAAAATGCGTTTGGTCGGTTTACCGTATGTCAGTTGTTGATTTCACATAAAATTAAGTCCATTTTTAACAAAATAGAGGAATTTTGAGTGGTGTCGGCCACACCGAACCTTGTATTGAGGAGGAGTTGACTCATACACGTCACATTTGACTCATGGATCTTTTTCCTTATGTTTCAACAGAATACGAATGCGTTTGGTCGGTTTTCCTTATGTCAGTTGTTGATTTCACTTAAAATTAAGTCCATTTTTAACAAAACAGAGGCACTTTGAGTGGTATCGACCACACCGGGTCTCGAATTGAGGCGGGGTTTACTCTTACACGTCACATATGAGTCATGGATCATTGTTAAAAAGTATCAACACAATCAAAAGCTGTTTTATTGGATTGGTGTATGTACGGAAAATATTGTCCATTTTAAACAAAATACATACACTTGGAGTGATATCGGCCACACCGCGCATCTGATTGAGGCGGAGTTGACTTTTACATGTCACATATGACCCATGGATCATTTTCCTAAAGTTTCAACACAATTCGAAGGCGTTTGGTCAGTTTCCCATATGTCAGTTGTTGATTTCACTTAAAAATAAGTCAATTTTGAACAAAAGAGAGACAGTTTGAGTGATCCTGACCACACCGTGCCTTTTATTGAGGCGAGGTTGACTTATACACGTCAAATTTGACCCATGGATTGTTTACATTATGTTTCAACAGAATCCGAATGCATTTGGTCGGAGGGGAAGGGTCTAGTCGGGTACGCGGAGATGCTCGTCTACCTCTGGTAGGAGCCTCCCTCGTACCATCGGCCGAAGAACTGAAAGAATGGAATAATGAAAAGTGAACATACTTATGTACCTGTAAAATCTACACATATACAGCACATAGGCGCATCATTTCATAAAAAATAACACCAAGGATCAGACAAAATAGAAGCAGTCATGCAGAGTAATGACAAGTGCACATACAGATCAGAAGCAGCTAAAAAATTGTTACATACATGCCATGTTTATTTCCTAAAACAGAGTAAAAAAATCAAAATGATAAAACTCTAGAATATGGTTTGCCTCCCAGGAAGCGCTATGTTTTACGTCTTCAGCCAGATGGATGGACACTGGTCAATCGTCTTGGTCCATCAACTCAGAACTCCTCTGCGTCTTACAAGAACTGGTGGCCGTGTCATCAAGCTCACATGGACGCTTAGTGGGATTGATCACTTCAGGAGCACAGCGGGCGTGAATCTGGTGTGGAAGTAAGAGAATCTGGCGCTCGTCATCAGCCAGACGCTGAGTGGGATTGATCACTTCAGGAGCATAGCGGGCATGAATCTGGTGTGGAAGTAAGAGAATCCGGCGCTCGTCATCAGTCAGACGCTGAGTCACCCGTCGTGCGAGGTCAGATGGAGACGGGACGTGCACATCGATGATCATGGAAGAGGAAGACAAGCTAGACATTGTTGGTTAAGCTTCATCCACAAATAGATTTATTTTTATATATTAGAACCTTTATAAATGTTTGTCCCATTTTTACAAACAATTAATGTGTGAAAATTGAGAAAAATAACTTATCGGATATATAAAAATGGATTTACTCATGGACATGATGCATAAGATCTCAAATATTCCTCATTGGATCCCAATTTGAAATTTTAATCCATTATCAAATGTCTTATATCAATTTATTTTTATTTGGATCTTTAAGGTTGAACGCTTTTTGTAAAATCTAGCCAAGGGAGGATAGACTAGTGACTTGGAATACAATTGGATGTTATGTGGTGAAAACCACATTATAAGCATTGTTTAGGATATTATTGAGGTGGTTTGAGGATAAATCTATCTTTTTAGAGAAAATCCAACATGTCCACGTTTGGTGGTCAATGTTTTGAAGTGGGGGGGGGGTATTTGGTGGTTGAGGAGGGGGTGAGGGGGATGTCCAAGGTCTAGGAGGAGGGGTGGGGGGATGTCCAGGGTCCAGGAAGGGGGGCGGGGGGCTGTCCAGGGTCAAGGAGAAGGGGAGAAGGGGCTGTCCATGGTCCAGGAAGGAGGGGGGTTGTCCAGGGTCCATCAAGGAGGGGGGCTATCCAGGGTCCAGGGTGGAGGGTGGGGGGCTTCCTAGGGTCCAGGAAGGAGGGGGGACTATACAAGGTCCTGGGAGGAGGGTGGAGGGGGGTTTTCCAGGGTCCAGGAGGGGGGATGTCCAAGTTTCAGGAAAGAGGGGGGCCAGGCTGTCCAAGTTCCAGGAGGGGGGACTGTCCAGGGTCCAAGAGGGGGGGTGTCTAGGGTCCATGAGGAGTTGGGGCTCTGTTAAAGGGAGGAAATCCCCAAATAATTCATTGAAAATTAACTAAACATAATCCAAAAAACATCACAATTCCAATCCATCACCCAACCAACATCCAATTCATCCTCAATATCACTAACCTTCACATGCCATAAACAACACAACCTAGTTTATACCAAATTAAAACAGAAAACAAAAATAATAGATGGAAAACATTAAAACTAAGGTAGTACTTACATATTTAGAGTGTAGAACTACAAAATTGTTTGATTTAATATGGATCTATGAGTGGAACGAGTTTCTGAGTACTTGTATAGAGAGATCCGAGACGTTTAGGTCAAATCAAAATAGAAAATAAAAAAATACATGAAGAACATTAGAACTTACAGATTTGAAGTGTAGAACATAAAAATTGTTTGATTGAAGAGGATGGATGGAGTTTCGGATACTGGGTAACGAGAGTGTGTTGGGAGAGCTTCAATTTAGGGCTGTAGTCGAGCGGAGGGGGACTGAAATCGAGCGAAGGGGCTACTGGATTTAGGGGAAAACGTTCCCAACGGTTTTTAAAAACCGTTGGGAATGTATGTTTACCTAAGGCCTATACCAACGGTTTACACAAACTGTTGGTATATATTCCAACATATACCAATGGTTAGTGTATAACCGTTGGTAAAAGTCTCTTAATCGAGCCCTATACCAACGGTTGTATAAACCGTGGGTAAAACTCTTCATAAAAGCCTTTATGCCAATGGTTTTCTTAAAACCGTTGGTATACATAACCATTCCCAATGGTTTATCAAAACCATTGGGATATAAGCGTTGGTAAAAATGGGATTTCCAGTAGTGTGAAAGCAGTAGTTTCCTGGGAGAAGCCTTAGAACGTGTTTGAAAAATGGAGTTTCTTAGGGCAGGTGGGTTACTACAGACGCTTCATATAGGACTTCTCCCGATTAGCATCACCGTTGACGAGTCTAACTAAGAAGGGTGTGATGTTCGTTTGGTTAGAAGCTTGCGAGACAACCTTTCAGGACCTGAAAGGGAAGTTGACATCAACACCAGTCCTGATACTCCCAGAGCAGGGGAAGAGCTATACAGTTTACTATGATGCATCAGGTATTGGTCTGTGAGCATTGTTGATGCAGGTTGATTGAGTTTTTTCATACAATTCTTGGTAGTTGAGGCCACATGATAAGAATTACCCGACACATGATCTTGAGTTGGCTGTAGTTGTGCATGCATTGCGTTGTTGGAGACATTATCTATTGGTAGAACATTTTGTGGTTTTTACCGACCACAAAAGTATCAAGTATATATTTACTCAGCATGAATTGAATCTGAGGTAGCGAAGGTGGGTCGAATACCTTCAGTCCTTCGATTTTGAGCTTGCCTATACACCTAGAAAAGGCAATGCAGTAGCTGATGCACTGAGAAGGAGGACTCAGATACAGGCTGTGCAGGAGGCCAGTGATGAGTGGAAGCTCATGGATTTTTTCTCTGAGATGCATTTGGAGGTTCATGACAGTCAAGGGAAGACTTATCTTCCCTCTTTAGCTATGAATTCTACCCTCCTGGAGAGAGTGAGGATGAGACAACTATCTAATTCAGAAGGTCTAGTTCTACGGGAGTCGGTGGAAAAGAGGACCCTCCTCCTGGTTGGATGATAGGCGATGATGAGGTTCTGTGTTTCCATGGACGAGTATGGGTTCCATGGGATACACGTGAGGAGCTGATGCAAGAGTTTCATGCTTCAACTTGGGCAGTTCATCCCAGGGTTACCAAGATGTACCGTGACTTGAGACGTCAGTACTGGTGGATGGGTATGAAGAGAGATGTAGCTGGTTTTGTTATGAGGTGTTCCACCTATCAGCAGGTGAAGAAAGAGCATCAGAGGCTAGCTGGACTGTTACAGTAGTTACCCATCCTGGAGTGGAAATGGGATGATGTCTCAATGGATTTCGTGACTGGTTTTCCGAGGTCACCTCGAGGCAATGATGTTGTGTGGGTTGTTTTAGACAGACTCATGAAGGTAGCTCACGTTTTTCCGATCAAGGAGACCTTCGGTGTTGATGAGCTTGGAAATGTGTATACCCGCGAGGTCATACGTCTACATGGGGTTCCTCATTCTATCGTTTTAGATAGGGATGCCCGTTTTAAGTCTCGTTTATAGCAGAGTTTTCAGAGGGTACTAGGTACACAGGTGCTTCTGAGCACAACTTACCACCCTCAGACCGATGGCCAGTCAGAGCGTACGATACAGGTGCTTGAGGACATGCTGCGTGCATGCGTCCTAGACTTTGGGGGCTCTTGGGAGAAGCATATACCCCTAGTCGAGTTTTCCTATAACAACAGTTTTCAGGCGACTATTGAGATGACACCATATGAGGCGTTATATGGTAGGCCATTCTGATCAACTTTGTGCTGGTTAGAGGCAGGTGAGGCAGCTTTACTGGGACCATGTCTTGTGCAGGAGACTTCTGAGCAGGTCTAGTTGATTCAGAAGCGAATGGCTACCACACAGTCTTGTCAGAAATCGTATGTTCGTCGCCGCAGACGACCTTTAGAGTTTGTGGTTAGGGATTAGGTTTTCTTGCATTTTTCACCAAGGCTGGGAAACAGGCAGATCAGGAGATAGGGTAAACTTTCACCAAGGTATGTGGGGCCATTTGGGGATCTAGAGAGAGTCGGGCCGGTCACCTATCGGTTACAGTTACCACAGAGGTACCGAGCCATGCATGATGTCTTCCATGTATCTCAGCTGCGCCGCTATCATTCAGACCTGTCTCACATATTTCATCCAGAGGAGGTTGAGCTGGAGGAAGATGCGTCCTTTGAAGAGAATCTGATCCATATCATTGATAGGAGCACGAAGTTTCTCTGAGGCCGGTAAGTTCCTCTCATACGGGTGCTGTGGTACCATGGCCGAGTGCAGGATGAAACCTGGGAGCGGGAGACCGATGTACATGCTCAGTGGCCAGAGTTATTAACGGCTATTTTTTCACCACCCTTGGAAGGGAAATTCAGGGACGAATTGATTTAAGAGGGGAAGTTTGTAAGAAACCAGTTCTTAGTTTTGAGGTACGATTTTATTCTTTTATCTTTTCCTTAAGTGTTTTTCAGAAAATAAGGAAAATGGGGAAAAATCCTAAATTTTAGAAAGTACATGCCGTGTACTTTTCCACACGCCGTGCACTTTTGGCTGTGTGGGATGAGTACAGGGGGCATGTGGCCATATCGGCTATGAAGGGTGTAGAAACCGACTACACGCCGTGTAGTCAGTCAGCAGGCAAATAGCAAGGCGGTGGCCAACTGTGCGACAGAACACGCCATGTAGTCATGTCGGCAGATGAACAGTGCAACGCTGGTGGGAAACTGCCAGAGGAATAGTTAAAAAATGGGAAGTACACACCATGTACTTGGAAATACATGCCGTGTACTTTGGTTTTTCGCTTAAAATGGGTAGTAGACTCCACTGTTCACAGCTAAGACTTAGAATAGGAAGAAGGAGCGGAAGAGGGAGTCCAGAGCTTTGGAGATCCGCCGAGCGTTCGTTAGGAATCTTTTTTCTACACCGTCGATCTCCCTAGAACCGCACGGGTGAGTTCTCCCTTCTCCCAAAGTAGTTCTTAACAATTATTTCTTGTATGGAAGTTATTTAATTTTGAAAGAGGTTTTCTTTCACCTCATATCTACGTCATTCTAGGACGAATCGAGGATTGTCGTTAGAATATATCGTTCGTGGGTGAAAAAGGTTGGTGGCGTGGTGTTTATCTTCCAACTGCTATTCGTTTTTTGTATTTGTGTGCTACGAACCCATGTTGGGGTATCGTGTGGCTGAGGCCGAGGCTCTTTTAAATACCTATAATTGTATAGGTACTTAAATAAAATTGTGAAACTATTATTTGGGATCCGTGATTGGATCCAGGACCATCCTTAGGGGTGCGTTCCTCTGTTTAGCCATTTGTCCAGGATACCCGAGGGTATTCCATGTTTAAATTATGCATTACTTTTTCCTTGAGAGTAATTGTATGTAAATTGCATGTTTATATGTTGGGAAAGGCCCAGTTACTTATGGCTGAGGGTGGTGTTTTACTATAGCCTGAGGTCGTGACTGTATTAGCCTGAGGGAAACACTCTATTTCTCCTGAGGGAATCCTTTTGTGCCTGAGGGCTTGACTTCTGTGCTTGAGGGCGACACTTAATACACCTGAGGGAAATTTCTGTTACGCCTAAGGGCAATACCTGTGGGTTGGATTCTGATTACCCGAGGTTGATGTTTTTATTGTCTGAGGATGCTGACTGCTTACTTAGAAATTAACTGTGGTGATTTCTTAATATTAGATGGTTAAAGGAATAATTAAAATGGCTATATAACTAGTTAAGTTAGTTACTTCTGATTAATTCTCAGTTTATTGCATTTACTGCTGCACACTGTTGCATGTTTACACACAGTTGAGCACATGCCTTTGCTGGGTGCCTACTGGGAATTATTTCTCACACCCTGTTTGGGTCATGCTTTTCGGCCCAAACGGATTATACTACTGCAGGTGTTGATAGGGGAAGGAGTCCCTATACAGGTACTTGATTTCTACTGAGGAGTAGGGGAGCATGGGATCGGGCTCAGGCTCGCGATGCTACTAGCTATTTTATTCTGTTTTTCTTTTCAATACTTGTATTGTACTGTATTATTGTGTAACATGTTCTGGCTGTTTTCATTGAATGTGAGGCATGTTGCACCATTATATATACAGGTTAGTTATATCTACTGCAGTTTCTTATTTCTGTTGTGTATAGTTTACAGCTTCCGCTATTGTTGTATGTTTTATTTCATTCTACTGCGCTACACTTTGACAAATGAGGGCATAGTTTCCCCACTATCGGACCTAGGCCCTCTCTGCTAGTCAGCAGCTTCTAGGGTTTGGGGAAATGTGCTGGAGGTCATGTGGAGAACTGGGTTTGGGGCACCCGTTGAGTGGCACCTGGATCTGGGACGTTACATTTACAATGTTTATGGTCGGCTCACTGCTTTCCCAAGGGTCACACCGTGTTTCTCTCTCTCTGGATCACTACCGGGGGAGAGGATCCCCTTCTTCCTCTTCCTTTGCTCACTACTTTGGAAAGGATCCACTCACAGTTTACAGACCTGTAGGTCTCTTCATTATCACTAATGAATACATCCTTTTTTGTATGTATATGCGCTATTGAATTCCAACTTTCACCCGTAGATGAATCTCACATTGCACCGAAGGTATCGGGAAATATTCCATCTTTCACGCAGCCCTGAGTCACTCCATGCTTCAACCATACCTGGTGCCCTTCTCCAAGATGGTGTGCAAGTCTCTACGTGCAAGTTAAAACTGGCATGCAAGTTCACCTCAACCACTTGCGCGACACTAGCTTCTGCAACTCCAAACTTGTGCGACTCACACCCTTTTACGCCCAAACCATTTTTGGCAAGAAACCATCAAATGTCATGCTTCTTCAAAACCTGGTTCACAAGTATCGCCAAACCACTTGAATGACACCCCCTTCTTCAACTCAAAACATGGGTGAATCCCTTCTGTACTCGCCCAAAACACTCTAGATGTGAAACAATCAACTGACGCGCAACTTCTACTTGCGTGACCACACCACCACACCTGCACGACGGGAGCTCTGATTTTCTCTAAGTGTTGAACTCACACAGAATGAGGAGGGTCGACCTCTATTTATAGTCTATTTAACACCCTGCATGATGGGCATGCAAGTCTCCTCTCGGCGTGCAAGTCCAGCCGCCCTAGTCACTGCAGCGCAAGTCACTTGCGTGACCAAACATAAAACTTGGGTGCCCCTTTTCCCTTTTCCATTTTTTGATGTTCTGATCTTGAAAAACATATGGAATGTAAGTTTAAAATCCTCCAATACATCGGCGTGCAAGTCCCATTTCCAAAAACACTTTTCTCCATTTCTCGATTTTGAGGTCCAGAAATTTGGCAAACACTGGAAAATGGTGCCACCTTGTATCTGATCTTTTTGAACTGCCTCTAGTTTGACCATTCCTTTGTCGATGTTCTTGAATCAATTATGGATCGTTAACAACATCCCTTGAACTTGACATGCCATAATGAAATCTCATTTGTCAACAATTTTTTATGTCATGGTTTGCTTTGTCAACAAACACAACACAGAGGCCCACGTTGTCAACAAACACAATCACCTCAAAAATTATTCAATGATATCTTGAGGGATTTTTTCCCAAAAGTTGACAAAATACAGTTTAAGGGTTTCATAATCGGGGATTCCAATCAATATATCAAGGAACTATGAGTTAATATAGTTGTAAATTTTAATACCTACCTAAAACCCTTAAATAACATGTCAGGACAATGTCTATTTTATGATTAGGGGAATATGGCTTGTTTCCACTAGAATTTCCAAGAAATAGGAAGTTCTAAATCCAATGGTTAGGGCTATTGGGTTTTGATAAAATATTGGGAGATTAATAAATATAATATTTATTTATCTACTTTTATCATTCAAATAACTAAAATCAAACTCTTATTAATTGTTGAAATGAAAATAAATATGACTTCAAACATATCACTATGATATACACTTGAGAAGGATATCCTTCCCACCGACACTAATTTCCAAGAATTATAAAGGCACTTACATGTTATCCTACTCCATGAAAGGAAATTATATGTACTCAAAGAACCTATTCATGAAGTTTCCAGGAAAATAGATAGCAAGGAAGAGTTTTATCTCTATAAGAATCATTTGGAAGATTCTATATAAGTCTAGTGTTTCATTCTATCATCTATGACTAAAGATATTCTAAAGAAACATGAGGACATGAATGTGTATAGAATAATGTATCACCTTTGTGATCTCTATCAAGAGAAGGTGAGATAAGAATGATATGAGATCTCTGATGCTTTGTTTTCATAAAATCTCAGAGATTCGGCAATAGCTGAGACTCATATAGTCACTCTCATTGGTTACATTAAACACTTAGACATCTTGGGGATTAAACTCTTAGATGAGTTGCACACATATCTCATACTTTACTCAATACCCAAGTCCTTGTATTATTTTATCATTAATTATAATATGATAAATAACAAGAATAGTCTTTCATGACTCCTTACTCTCATTCACTAAGTTAATAATGGCATGGGGTGTGACAAACCTATATTTTTCATTATTAATAAGAAAATAAAGAAAACGTAAATGGGCCCAAAGATTCATAATAATTCTAATTCTCCTAAGAAGCATCCTTCCAAGAAGAGGAAGATCCATAGGTTGGGAAATAAAAAGGAAGTTGTATGTTTTTCATATGGAAATAAAGGCCACTAGAAGTGGAACTGAACCGATAATCAAGGGGAATATAAAGGTGAATTCACTATCAAGTGTAATCTTTAAATATCTACACATTGGATATTAGATATAACTTTTGGTTCTCACATATGTATCCATCCATAGATAAGAATTTTTATTAATGAACCAAAGGATCAGACAATATTAGGGGGGTCTAAAGTAATAAAACCCAAGATCATATGCTCTAGAAAGATCAACACACCCGGTGGGAAGGGAGCCTATACTAGTAAAGGAACTAAAAGAATTTCCCTGAGAGGCCTAAGAAGCTAGAAAGTCTATAAAATTGTTCCCTTCATGCAATGTGTAAAGAAAATTCACCTATTTATTAATGAGGATCTTACATATATAGATATTTCATGACCCGAACCGATGGGGCCTAGGCTGCAACTCCCCAAGCCCGCTTCCAATAGTCTAGGGGATAGCGACTAACGCCAATGGGGTATATCACATATATGGGAGGCATTTTCCTAATGTACCTGTACACGCGCACCCACTAACACTTCAATGAAACAATGAAAAGATATAAAAATGGAAACTAAAATGCACACATACATCTATCCCAAAACAGAGTAAAATAGAAGTACTGAAAGCGTAAAGGGAAAAATAATGCCCACTAAATATAACTGTAGAAGAATCAAACCAGCTCAGAAGGAGTGGATCACTGTAAAATGAAACTTCCAGAAATATCCTCATCCCAAAGTTGGAAAACACGTCAATTGATCTAGATCACTGAGCTCGGTCTGCCTCAAGTCCTCCATGGACTCCAACGAAAGGCATGTGGTTTGTACAAGACACAACACATGTGGGAAAATCCAGTGTAAGGGTGAGTATAAAAATACTCAGTAGGTGCTCAAAAAACCCTGAAAGAAAAATGGAGAAACTGAAAGGCAACAGGCCACTCGATCTAGACAGAGAGAACCAAATCGACAGAGAAGCTCCATATTGAACCATCCTCAGTTGTACCTGACAATTCATATTAGTCTATATGGGGTTTCAACCCAAATATGTGATAACAAAGTAAGGACTCCCAAAACAACACACCCAGATATACTCGTCTTGAAATCCAAGTCTCATGAGGTTCCTACTTGAAATCCAGCAACATGATTTATACTCGATGATCTAAAGGTAACACATAAAATAGTGATAACACACTCAATGAGCTCAGCCATCCCATATGGTACTCGCCCAAGAGATACAATCCATCAGAACAGAATTACCATTCCTAATGGTACATCCAAGAGAACATGGTCCATCGAGAACAACTTACTATATGCAGCTCTATGACCCAACACTAGATGTCATTTCATCACTGACTTACACCGAGTTCAGTCTAATGAAATCCAAGTGAAGAGGCCTTCCCCTCACCTCTACACACAGTTTAGGAAGAAATTATCTAGACTATACACCAAATGAATCCTCTTTGATGAAAGAGAACAAAGGGACTCACACTTCACCACTACCCCATAGTTGTGGGAGTACTAGATCCTAAATAACCAACAAAACCTAAGTCTCTCTTGAATGGGGTGTACCACTACTCAATCTATCAAGGAGCACTAAATATTAATTAGGTACAACACATATCTAGCGGAGGGGACTGCTCCTCATATTTTACTCCATAGATGAGGGAGAACAACTAAAATGGAGAATCTTCTTCCCACTACTACTTGAATATGGGGGAGTGCTACTCTATAAGTGAGGAACCATGCCCTGAATGACAAGGGAGTACTGATCAGAGAATATAGGAATCTCACCCCAATATGTCAGGGGAGTACAACTCTATAGATATAGGGCCCATACCCTAACCTAGTAGGGGAGTACCACAATGTGTCTAGAGGCCCAAAACCATATAATGACATGGGAATGCGACTCTACCAGGTCGATTACTATGGACAACCCTCACCCTAAAACTATAAGGGAGTACCAACCCTGAGCTAGAGGACCTACTCACAAGAACCATAGGGGAGTACCAAATATTCCGAAAAAACACATATGGAGGACCCACACCCTTGAACTATTGGGGCGTATCGACTCCTATGATAGATGACCTGCACCCTAACATGGTATGGGAGTACCCACTCTATCTATATATCATATATGGAGGATGAATTCCCTGGTCCATAAGGGGAGTAGCAACTCCACGGATAGATGACCCACACCCTGGTCTAAAAGGAGAGTACTTACTCTACATTCCAACTAGTATGGAGGGCCCATGCCTTGGAACAACAAGGGTACACTGTGCAATTATAAAAACTACATGGGGAACTCACTCCCAAATCCATTAGGGGAGTAACATCCCCGAAGGAAACTACCCAAGGTAATGAACCTACACCCAAGATGTGGGGAGTCCTATATCTACTAAAGTAGAGAGGTAAGGGAAACCTTCCCCCTAATGCCACATGGGAGTACCGGTCCCAGTGACTCTCTTCATGGACCTCACAAATCTTCCTCATCGGTTAAGAACCACTTCACAAGATCCATGATCAGTTTATTCCACCTCATATCTCATAGGACAAAAAAGAGGCCACTATTTCATTCTATGTGGAAATCCACTCTGGATAGACTTTTCACAATCCAGAATCCGAGTACTAGAAGAGGAGATATTGAAGGAGGAAGATCTCAAGGAGATTTTGGAGGAGTACACAACATGAACTAGTGTGACTTCCCAACCCAGGTTACACTAAATGGTGCCCCGAGTCAGTTGTCCACATG
The DNA here is from genome assembly GCA_963277665.1 of Viscum album. Classification (NCBI taxonomy): domain Eukaryota; kingdom Viridiplantae; phylum Streptophyta; class Magnoliopsida; order Santalales; family Viscaceae; genus Viscum; species Viscum album. The sequence goes on from OY728151.1 coordinate 1,427,169,764, forward strand.
CCCTCAAGAACACCTCCCCATATGCCAGAGGGTGTCGACTAGCAGCGAGGTTCTAGTAAGTTAGTATTGGAGAGACTATACCATCTTTTATCAGAATAAAACACCAACAGAAGAAGAAAAAAACCATGTGCATAAGTTATAAATAACCAGAACAATACCATGCCATATGATATTCAAAACAAGAAAATAAAATATTAAAATAAAAGGTAAAACATTCTATGACAATGATAATGTTATGAGTCTATAATGAAACTAAAATTAAAGACACAATGACTCCCAAGAGGGTCCAAAACCACGTCTAGTCCCCTCTCCCATGCTCTAATCCCAAATAACAACCTATCCTAGGGCCTTTCCCTTATACTGTCTTGCAACAACAAAGTCTACTCAGGTGCCAATCATGTAGCCCGAATAGGGTGTGAGTACAAATCAGTAGGACATCACCAATGGTGTCTAAAACAAGTCCACTCAAAAGATAGTGAATTCACTTTTATGAAGTAATAAATACAATGCATAATTAAATAGTTATCACATTTTCATTTAATATTTAATATTCACATTAGGAATAGTTTCAATTCATGTTTTCCATTTGAATCATCATCCATTATTATCATTTATTTGGTGTTGAACGTCATGTCAAGCACCCAAATCTCATTTAGTGTGGGTTGATATGCCTAAAACTCTATATATCATATAGTTTTGGTCATCATGCCTAGCACCCAAAAATCTCAAGTTTGGAAAACTATCGGGGTTGAATGCCATGTTCAAGTCCCAACATCAAATTGGTCTAGAACTCCATGTCTATCACCAAAAAAATCTTAGCGATTTAATCGTTATTTAATTGAAAACAATTAGACAAATTATTCTATTACTAATCCAATTATTAGTTAAAAATTTTAAATTCCATTAGTTAACTCAAGAATTAACTAAGCACATAACTCATTAATTAATTCATTAGTTAATTAATCAATCAACCCAATTATTATTCCATAAATAATTCATCATAATTAATTATCCATATCAATTATCAACTTTTCATAATTAATTCTCACAATTAGTTATATTTGATCAAAATTATGGAACATAATTAATTCCCACAATTAATTATATTTCATAGACAACATCATTCCATAATTAATTTCCCCCAATTAATTATCTTAACACAATAGATTCAATATCTCAATTAAAATATCTCAACCCATAACCAATCTCCAAAACAAATATCTATTTGGGGACCCCACTTAAATTTTTATGTGATTCAATTATCAATTAATCACCAAGGTAATCACATGTCCATTCCAAATTCAAAACTACTCAAATTTAGGAAATTGATTATCAAGGAAAGCTAGAAAATCCATAAACTCACACTCACATATCAAATACACTACTATGGGAGTTCTATTTAGATGAAATACCTTGGTTTATTAACAGATGTTATCCGAAAATAATTCCCCAAAATCTAAGCTGCACAACGTCGTCGATCAAGCTCCAGATCTAAATCACTAAACCAAAATTAAGATCAAAGGCATCAGGATCTTGAAAATCTAGATCTAGATACAAAATCCTAGACCTAGATCTCAACTCATTGGTTTAGATCCATGAAAAAGGTTGATATGTTCCCTGAAAAGATTAAGTAAAGATAGATAAATGAACGAGAGAAGCAACAAGATGAAATCCACTTACCGAGAAGAGAGAAGATCTTAAATTTGGGCTATCAATCTCAAGGAATGATGTTTGGATCACCTAGGAATCCCTCAGGAAGGATCTGGGATCACCTAGAATTTTTGAAGCCCTATCCAAGGTCAAAATATGGGAGTCTTGGGGGGGGGGTTATCATGGTTTTAAAATAGATTTTCAGATAATTAATCCTGCGCACACAGTTTTTTTGAAGGGGCACACAGTTAGGGAAAACCACGCGACAACCATGAAGATCTCTCTATCCAGGTTTTCATGATGGGAACAGTTTGTTTTCATGGTATTTCAAACCGTGTGCAAACCGTGCAGACCTCTCTGTCCATTTTTTCATGGTTAGCATAGTTTAGTTGCATAGTTTTTCAAACCATACGCAAACTGTATACAACCCACTGTCTATTAGTTTTTTTAAAGAAAATTCACCCAAACGCACCCTAATCCACTATTAAAAAACAAAGGTACATAAAAACATAAAAAAGTACCTAAAAACACGCCTGATATGACTCCAGAAAAGGCTGAGATCTTATAATCTCCCCACCTTATAACAGATTGTCCCCGAGCTGTACTCCCAAACTTCTCTAAGATTCCAAGAAAAAAATATTGGGCCATTGAGCCCTCGTGTATTCTTCCAATTCCAATGTTTACTCTTGAACACTTCCATGTCTCTATAACACATGAACTAATGACACGGTCTTTCCCCATAACACATTCTCACTGCGACCCAACATAATTATCAGATGCTCCTCAAAGGACGCATCAATCTCGAGTTCAACCACTTCCACATCAATCACATGAGAAGGATCAGGTTGATACCAAAATAGTTGTGACACATGGAAAACATAATGCATAGCACTTAATATCTATGGAAGGGCTAATTGGTACTCCACTGGCCAAATTATCTAGAGCACCTCAAATAGTCCTACAAACCTGGGCACCAACATGCCCTGCCTCTGTATCCTATAGTGAACCCATCTTGGAAACACCTAAAGGAATACATGATCGCCCTATGTCAACTCTAGGGGTCATCTATGTCAATTAGAAGATGAATTATTCCTACTCTGAGCCATAGCCATACATTTCTGAATCAACTGCACCAGCTCCAATGTCTCCGAAATGAGACTCGGTCCCAACAGCTTTGACTCACCCACCTTTAACCAACATAACCATGATATATTAGGTCTACAATAAAGTTCCTCATATGGTGTCATCTGTATAGTTTCCTGATAAATGTTGTTATAGAATAACTCCACTAAATCCAAGTGCTTCTCCCAAGAACCACCAAATTCAAGCACTCATGCTCGCAACATATCATCTAACACATATATGATACGCTCTTAATACCCATTTTTCTGTGGGTGGAAAGCCGTACTGAACAAAACCTATGCACCAATAGCCTTTTGTAATCTTTGATAGAAGTGTGATGTAATGCGTGAATTGCGATATGAAACTATTGTCCATGGAACCCCATGAAAATAAACTATCTCTTGTACACACAATACTTCCAACTATTCTACTGTAAATGTTTCCCTGATAGGTCAGAAATGTGTTACCTTCATTAATCGATCCAAAATGACCCAAATGGAATCATTATTCCTAAGAGTCTTTGTAAGTCCTACCACAAAATCTATAGTCACGTCATCCCACTTCTATTTCGGAATAGTCAAAAACTACAATAGGCCTCCAGGCCGTTGATGCTCTGCCTTCACCTCCTAGTGGGTGAAATATCTTATTATAAACCCTGTTATCTCCTATTTCATGTCTAGCAACAAAAACATTCATTGTAGGTCACAATACATTTTTTTCACCCTAGGATTTACCACCCACTTTGAGGCATGAAATTCTCTCATGAGTTCCTCTCACATTCTCATAGGCACAACAACTGGATTTTTCCACGTAGACGATCTCATCCTCATCTATTATATGGTCTGAAGGTGTCTCCCAACATTCAAGGATTTACCTGAAGGCTAAAAAGTCTAGATACTCATACTTCATGTACCTGATTCGTCTCAAGAGTATAGACTCTACTACAACAGAAACCGTAGTCATGCTCTCATGACTCTTCTGAACTACCACATGCATTTCCGCCAATAAGGTCATCATATTCCACTTTTCACTCGACTCATATAACATATGAGTCTGAGTTTTCCTATTTAAGGAATCATCCACACTATTACCATTTTCAGTTGTATACGCCAATTCAAAATCAAAGGACTGCATATACTTTACCCATCTTCACTAATAAAGATTCAAGTCATTCTGTGAAAAGATATACTTCAATATTTTGCGATCCATAAAAACTATAAACTTTTCAACCAAAAGATAGTGTAACCAACACTTAAGATCATAAACCACTCCTACCAACTCGAGGTCAAGCATAAGGTAATTTCATTTATGTGGCCTTAACTACCGAGACCTGTAAGCAATGAATCGATCCCATTTCACCAACATAGCTCTGAGTGCAATCCTAGAAGCATCAAAATACACTGTGTAATCATCACCTGACTCAGGTAAGAACAAAATTGGTTCAGATGCCAAGCGCTTCTTCAGATCCTAGAAAGCATTTTCACACACTTCTATCCAATCAAACTTTATTCCATTATTTGTCAAACCTAAAAGTGGGGATGGAAATCGAGAAATGTCCTAGATAAACCTCATATAATAAAAAGATAATCCGAAGAAGCTTTGGATATCAAAAACATTATTGGTATGATCCTAAGAAATTACTGCCTACACTTTTCTGGGTCCACTTCCACACCTTCTTCTGAGATGATATGCCCTAAAAAGTGTACCCTGTCAATCCAAAACTAACATTTAGATAGCTTGTAATATAGCTGATTCTCTCTTAGTGTACCAAGGACGATGTCAAGATGTTGGGAATAATCATCGTGAGTCTTAGAGTACACCAACATATCATCCACAAACACCACCACAAACTGATCTAAATATAGACGAATGATCCTATTCATCAAGACCATAAATACAACTAGAGAATTTGTCAACCCAAACATAATTACAACAAACTCATAAAGGCCATACTTACTTATGATAGCAGTTCATGGTATATCAGTGGTCCGAACTCTCACCTGATGTTACCTTGATATCAGATTGATCATTGGGAACACACAAGCCAGCTTTAACTAGTCAAAAATATCATTGATACACGGAAGAGGATATCGATTCTTGACGGACATTTTATTCAACTTTCAGTAATTGAAACACAAGTGTAAACTCCCATCGTCCTTCTTTGCAAACAATACAAGTGATCCCCAAAGTGGCATACCTGGATAGAAAAAACCTTTCTCCTACATCTCCTCCAACTATGTTTTGAGCTATTGAGGCTCAGTTAGTTACATTCTATAAGGTGGAATAGACCCCAGCTCAGTCCCTACAAAGATCTCAATAGTGAATTCCACACCTCTCTCTGGGGGAAACCTTGAAAAGTCTTTAGGAAAGACATCCTGAAACAGTTCTACTACTGGTGGAAGGGAATCTTTCCTACCACTCCCATCATCCAAAAAAACGACTAGAAACATGGGTTATGAGGTCTCCCAGTTGCTGAGTAATTGGCCTAGCTTGGCATGTATGGATATCCCATTCTCCATGATGAACATATTGGTCACCCTTAAGAGATAAAAAAGTCACTCTCATGTGGTAACAATCTATGTGAGATCGGTATGTGACTAGCTAGTCCATAACAACAATCATGTCGAATCCTGTTATATCAAGGAAATAGATATCACAAAGAAAAATGATACTCTCCGATCTCTAGAGGAAATCCCTTTCATAAAAAAATATCCCTAGACATTATTCCCAACGGTGTATCGATATTCATCACCCTGCTTATGGACTCCACCTCCAGGCTCAAACCACTAACAAAATTTGTAGATAGAATGGAATGAGTGGAACCCATATCAAACAAGGCAATAACTAAAGTAGAAGAAAATAGAATAGTACCTCTCACTTTTGTTGGACCAGCCTCACTCTCCACAAGTGTAGGTTTGACTACATGTAACTATCCTACCCCTCTTCCATATGGTGTCATCTGACTCCCTTGAGTAACACCACTCTGGTGATATGGGTTCTCATACCTTTAATAACCACATCTACTACCTCTACCGCCTCTGCCTATAGAGTTCCAACTGCCATACCTAAATGGTGTAGAAGACCCCCTTCCCACACTCTGACTCTAAAAAGTTTCTCCCTCAGTACCAGCCTGCAGCTGATTCTTACAGAACTTATGTAGTTGCCCCATCTTTCCAAAAAACTATCACTCCATTGGTGGTTGAGGACAATGTGTATGATAGTGTACCTACTTACTACACTGGTGGAAAATCACATGATTAAGATCCAGTGAAACAATTCCTCCTAGATTTCCACCTTTATTTCCACTGTCCTAACTAAGGTTCTCATAACGTTTCTTCCTGCTCTTGTAAGGAACACTCCCTGACCATCCAGTTATAGCTATCTATCTAGTAATGGATTCCTCCATCAAGTTCCCATATGAAATGAGATCCCAAATAACCACTTCTGATAATTTATTCATCCTAAAGATATTTACCTGGGACTTAATTTCACAAATAAATCTATCAGGAAATCGTTTTGCCGAATAAGCCTCAACTTCCACCAAGGCTGGAGAAAAACACTGTAAATCTGTGAAACATTCAGTGTATTACATTATGGACCTAATTCCTTGGGTCATATGCATAGACTCTGAAGCCTTCTCTTGTATTAGTGTCTCTGGATAAAAGTGCTCCAATAACTTCTTCAGAAGGTCCTTCCATAACATATCATCAGTCTATCCAGATCATACCTGAATGTTCCACCAATGCTTTAATGAACACCGTAGTATATAAGTAGCCAACTTGACCCTCCCCCCAACCAGAGTCTCCAAATGGTCAAGTATCAACTCTATGGATTCAATCTAGAATTCATCTCCCTCAGGTCCACCCTGTCCAGTAAAAGTAGGAGGGTGCTGCAGCTGAAACTCCCTTGTCAACTCATACATGCTTTTCAAAACCCACCCTAGGTCTCTCTCCATGAATATCATGAAACGAGAAATTTTCCCTCGGAACTGTTCCCCTTCCTCCTCATCTTGCACCAATGGTGCCTCTAGTTCTCAGTTTGTAAGTTTCTTACGTGCCATACCCCTCGATCTCTCCCTCAACAAGGATCATGGAGGCATATCTCTTCAAATCCAAACCCATGTCTTAGGTCTCATAACACAACCATATAACATTTACATAAGAAGAAAAACTAACACAAAACGTTTCAACATGTCCTTTCCCCCTTTTTCTCACCATATTCTCAACATTGAGGCCTTATTACTACCCTTAACCATCCTACTCCAAGGTATTGGTTAACAAGGGTACATATATTCTCACTAATTAATCCATCCATTAATTTATCAAATTATCTCCAATTAATTAATTCAATAATTAAATAATTAATCATACTCATTTCATCAATCAAGGATCTCATTAGGCACCCATTTAATATCATTTTTCATCATTATTTCAATCTCAAAATAAGTAAAAACAGTTCATGTTCAACAACTTACCCATAACCTATTTTCCCATGAGGGCCTAGAATGATTCATTTCACAACAACCCTAAGTGCCTAAAATGATGCATGCAGACTCCAGTATCATGCCTCTTTAAGACATGAATCCAAATTCAATAAATGTAAAAACAAATATGACATCACACCATAAGTGAATCACCCAAGGTGAAGTAATATCCAACTCTAACAACAAACAAAAATCACAACAATCCCACTCTAAGTACTCGGATTTCCCCCCGTACATGGGTTTGCAACACCCATGAACAAGATCATTACCAATACTCTACTCTTCCTAGTCTCCTGTCTACCTTTACCAAAATAGTAAGAAAAAAGGAGAAAAAAGAAAATAAAACTCCTCTGATACCACTTTGTGACGTCCCAACCCAGGAACCACAAAACGGTGCCCCGAGCCGGTTGGCCACATTCCCTCAAGCACACCTCCCAATATTACAGTGGGTAAAGACAAGAAATGAGGGTCTGGTAAGTCAATCATGGGGAGACTATACCCTCTTTTATCAGAATAAAACACCAACAGAAGCAACAATAATAACCAAGTGCGGAAGCATATAAATAACCAGAACAATACCATGTCATATGATATTCAAAAAACGAAAATAAAATACTTAATTGAAAGATAAAACAAGATATGAAAATGAGAATGTTAAGTGTATACAATGAAACTAAAAGTAAAGACACCATAAATCATAATATGGTCCCAAACCACGTCTAATCCCCTCTTCCATGCTCCAATTCCAAACAACAACCTATCCCAGGGCCTTGCCCATATCCTATCTTGCAACAACAATATCTACTCAGGTGCCGACCAGGAAGCCCAAATAGGGTGTGAGTACAACTCATTAGGCCACCACCAATGGTGTTTAAAAAAAATATAGTCAAAAGATAGTGTATGTAGTTTTATAAAGCAATAAATACAATGCATAATTAAATAGTTATCACATTTTCATTTAATCATTAATCAACACATTAGGACCAGTTTCAATTCATGTTTTCCATTTTAAATATCACTCATTATTATCATTCATTTGGTGTTGAACATCATGTCAAGCACCCCAAATCCCATTCACTGTAGGTCACCATGCCTAACACTCTATATCTCATTTGGTGTAGGTCGTCATGCCTAGCACCCCAAAATCTCAAGCTTGGATAACTATTGGGGAGGAACGCCATGTCCACGTCCCAACTTCTAACTGGTCTATAACTCCATGTCTAGAATCTCTAAAATAACATACATTTAATAATTATTTAATTCAAAATAATTATACACATTATTCCATTACTAATTCAATGATTAGTTAAACATTTCAAAGGCTTCTAGTTAACTCAACAATTAACTAAGAACATAACCCATTAATTAATTCATCAATTAATTAATCAATCAACCCAATTATAATTCCATAATCAATTATTCACAATTAATTATGAATATAAAATCTCTACATGTCATAATTAATTATCACAATTAATTATCTTTGATCAACATTATGGAACATAATTAAATCTCATAATTAATTATCTTTCACAGCCCACATCATTTCATAATTAATTTCCCCCAATTAAATATCTTAACACAATAAATTCAATATCTCAATTACAATATCTCAACCCATAACCAATCTCCAATATAAATATCTATTTGGGAAACCCTTCTTCATTTGTTCTATGACTCAAATATCAATTAATCAGCAAGGAAATAAAACATCCATTCCATATTCCTAACTACTCCAATTTAGGAAATCAATTATCAAGTGAAGATAGAAAATACATAAAATCACATTCACATATCAAATCCACAATAATGGGAGTTCAATTTAGACCACCTACCTCAGTTTATTAATAGATGTTAGCACAATGGAAATCCCTAAAATCCAAGTGGCACAACATCATCGATCAAGCTCTGGATCTAAATCCCTAAACCAAAATTAAGATCAAAGACATCATGATATTGCAAATCTAGACCTAGATCCACAATCCTGGATCAAGATCTCAAATCATAGGTTTAGATCCATGTAAATGGTGGAGATCATCCATGAAATGATAAAGTAAAGATATAGGAATTAACATGAGAAGAAATGAGATGAAATCCACTTACTAGAAAGAGAGATGATCTTCAATCTGGGCTTTTGATCTTGAAAAACGATGTTCAGATCACATAACAATCCCTCCAGAAGGCTTTTGGATCACCTAGAATTTTCTAATCCCGAGCCAATTTCAAAATATAGAATCATCGAGGGGTTCAGGTGGTTTCAAAATAGATTTTCGAATAACTAATCCCACATGAATGGTTTCCTGTGTAGGGGTGCACAATTTGGGAAAACCATGTGCCAACTATGCAGACTTCTCTGTCCAGGTTGGAATGGTTGGTATGGTTTGGTCACACAGTTTTTCAAAAAGTGTGCAAACTGTGTGGACCTCTCTGTCAAGGTTTGTATGGTTGGCAAGGTTTAGTCACATGGTTTGTCAAACCGTGTGTAAACCGCGCACAACCCACTGTAGGTTAGTTTTTTTTAAAAACAATTCACCCAAATGCACCCCAATACACTATTCCAAAACAAAGGTTCTTAAAAACATCAAAAATTACCTAAAAAAGTGCCAGATATGACTCTAGAAAATTCCAAGATCTTACAACTGGGGGTACACAAGGTGTGTGAGCCCTCTCAAGCAATAGGCCTTGCATCCTATCAATGTAGTTTTCTAACCCATGTAGGGGTAGATGGCTTGTAGTGATGGTACATGTCATGTCCCGCTTCACCCAAACCATGGTCATGTCCCTCTTATACATGGCCCAAACACCCATGTCCCTTACATGATGTGTATCCCATACAACGTGGTGTGTTCAAGCTAAATGACTACCTTCCTGTGTAGTTTTCCTTTGTCCATTTACTTTGGTTGTGTGTTAGCACACGACCATGTAGTTTCACATAGTTAACCCAAGCCTTGACCCATGGTCACATATTTTGGGGCACTGTAGAGCATGTAAGCCCTATAGAGAGTGTGTAATCCCCAAATTTCATCTTCTCCAAGTAGAAAGGCTTACACGAAGTGTGTCACTAGACTACACACCATGTAGATGGTAATTCTAGTTGGGAATTACCTCCAAAACCCCCCAATTCATCATACTTTACCCCGAAACTAGTAGATCTACCTAGAAGGGATATCTAGAAATTATATAAGGGATATAAAATTTTAATACAAAGGATAACTAAGGGGATATAGACTAAAATTAAAAACCACCTACCTATATGGTGAAATGATGATGATTCAGGTAGATAATGATGACCTGATCATGCTTCATTTTTATCTGATGACAATTTGTGTCAGATTTGCAGATTAGTAACACCTTGATTCATTGGTTAGCTTAACATCCCTTAGTTTACAAGGGAGGGTAGGAGGATAGGAGGGATATAATATTTTTTTCATGTACACCAAGGGTTAGGGGGAATTTATTTTAATGAATTAAAATCAATTAGTTCCCCTTTTTACACCACATCACTAAAACTCCCCAAATTGAAACTCATAGCATGAAAGAAATTACATCATGCCTAGGGTAAAAAAAGTTATGAACTCAGCCGTGACCTCTGAAATCTGATCAAAGACTCTGTATGTGAGTTATTCCTCTTTTCAAGAGAAACTCCGTGTGTGTGACAAAATATATTTAATATCACTACACCGAGGCTCCCCCATGACTTCCTAAACTGACTAATAAACTGACTTTAGAAATATTATCTGGAATATTTAAAAGTATTACTAGTAAAAATTAAAGTCATTAAATTCTTCCCACCTTATGGATTTTCATCCCTAAAAAGAAAAATCCTAATCACAAGGGAAGCAACTGATATCTGTACTGGACTCCCACATGAGGGATCTCACCAATGGTTCCCAGGCTAATTCCAAGCACACAAAGAGGGGAACCACCAAAGCTAAACCCTCATACATCTAGATCCAACTAGGAGAGATCATGAAAAAATCACCACACATATCTTCAACTATAATAGGTGAAAAGAACAAAGCACTATGGTCCATCTGCATTCAGGGGGTCCAGCGGTATGCCATATCACTAACCTGATGTAGAAAACAACATAAACCCATATTTCACACCACCCTTAGATGAAATGTTTCAAAACCTCCTCAAGTGTCATGAATTCAAGGTTGAATCCGATCACACAAGGGTAACACCGAACAAAAAAGGTATTCCTAGGCATAAACACTGGGTATTATTAGGACCTTCATATGAAAACCTCCAGCTGTAACAAAGTGCACCAAAACAGAAATGCTGCCACACCCACTAGTGGCATCCCAGCTGAGTATGGATAGTAGGTAACCAATAAACACTTTGAAAAAATTTAATGGTCTAACTCTACCACCATGGAATGATTCTAAACTAGTCTCTCCCTCCAGCAGGGACTCCAAGATAAAATTTTCAAGTAACAACACTACACTGGTAAGGATAGGACGTACTCTAACACTCCACTACACAACCTTGAACTAAAAAAAATAGTATATGGAACTCATTCACCACACCTCAATACTATCTGATTTGGGATGCACTGACTCTCTATCATGGTTTTGGTCATGTAAAAAAATGTGTCTTGGTGGGGAAGGTGCCCCTCTTCCACACAACTCCAGAGCTACGTCCAACCGTGTCATTTCCCTCCTCTAGCATCTCTCATACAAACTAACTCCAAGAACATGAGGGTACTAACAAATAAAAAGGGATACCTAAACACATATTGGGTCTTACCGGGACCTCTTAAGTGACCACCAACATGGGTTTCTACCGACGCCCCACGTCACCTTGTTTATACTTCAAGAAAGAAATGGAAAAAAAGATTACCCCACTACCATGTCTAATAATTACTACTGATGAAAGTATAAAGGACATAGAACATACCTCTATTAATTATTGGAGCTTTATGGTCAAAGGCCTCTATGGACTAAAATTTTCCTCAACTATGTCCTCCAGCTACATGAGCCTAGCGTGGACCACCTGGGGGTGGTGGTGAAAACACCTCAAACTTCCTACCACCTCCTGCTACTCTACTAGCTCATCCACCTCATCCCCCACACTGTATAACTACTTTCTCCAAGAACTATATCTGCTAAGGAGTTCTAATGTCCAACTCCATCTCAACAACAAAGTGGGTTGGAAAATATCTATCATGATGCCACCAACCTTCACAAGAATAACATCGCCTCTCCAGCTATTTACCTGATCCCCAATGTAGATCCTATGCTTCAAGCCCATGTGCCTAAGTCTAGACATGGGTATTACTCTAGTGATGTGATCCTATTACCTGATGTCTTCCCACCATTGTAGATGCCTCAGCCTTAGGACCACCACCTTGGGCCTCATATACATGTCACTCATCTAAGAAACTCTCTACCATGAGATCTCACTAAAACAATCCAGCATAAGTGTGAATGAAAAGAGGAATTACAAACACCTTGATCTCTAAGAATATTCTACACTTGAAGGTTTCTGATCAGAAAATGGATCCTAAACCATATCCAAGGAGTTTTGTGATAGGTCTTTGAACCTTGCTGAAAACTCCTCCATGGCCATGTTACCATTCCAAAGCTACAGAAGCTCCTTTATACACACCGACCTCACATGGTTGGGTATAAATCTTCCATGAAATGTCACTCAAGCCCTTCCTAAGTGAGCATCACCTCATCATGGGATCACGTCCCTAAACTCCAACATCTCCCGACTGAACCATGCAGTAGGCTCATAGCTAGGACCACCATATGATAGGGAGGTGTACTCACAAGGTGGAAAACTCACATAACATCCTCATGTCAGTCATCATCTATCTTGGGGTCTAGATCACCCTGGTATCTCAAAGGTCATTGGATTTGGAACTTATGCAACACAATCAGCCTATGCGCATCCTAATCCTGAACTACCAGCACAACCAGCTGCTCAATGGGTTGTGGAACAACCGGTGGACCATGTGGAGGTAACACCTCATAACCAGTTCCCTATATTGAATTCTCATCATGAGGTGTAACATCACCATAATATCACCATGAAATCATGTCTAGATTTCATCATGGTGGAATCTTGAAATAGAGTTCAAGATGTGCCATAGTCAAAGAGTATATCTGGGGAGATGACTTAAGAAGGAAAAGGAAAAACTAAAACCGAATCCAATATGATGCATGTACTATTTCATTCTTGGTGACCAGTTTCCTAATGTACCAAGTAGAAAAGTAGGTTATCAGAGTCCTAGTGAAGATATATGTCATCCACAACACCAAAACTCGAAGATTTTTCATGAGATCTGAAATGAAAACATCAAAACACTATCGCTATGCAACCCAAACCAAGCTCACAACACTATGGTCCTAAAGTGGAACCCTCTATGATAGCAATTTTTCACAACCCAAACCTATGGGGCCAAAGTATTAACTCCCCCTGACTACCTCCACTAGGCCAAGGGATGATGACTAGTGCCAAGTAGGCATATCACACATATGGGAGGCATTTTCGAAATGTACCTATATGCATGCACCCATAACCAGCTCAATGCATAAGTTCAGAGATATACAAACTGGAAACTAAAATGCATGCATACATCTATCCCAAACTAGAGTACAATAGAAGTAATGAATGTGTAAAGGGAAAAAATTCCCACTAAAGAAAACTATAAAATCATCCAACCTAATTCGAAGGAGGATATCACTGGTAAATGAAACTTCTAGAAAGGTCCTCAGCCCAGATCCAGTAAACACCTTAGTAAATCTAGCTCACTAAGATCCATGTGCTTTGGGTCCACTGTGGACTCCGTCAAAAGGCTTAAGGTCTACACAAGACACAACACATGCAACAAAATCCTTTGTATGGGTGAGTATAAAAATACTTAGTCGGAAACCTAAAATCCACAAAAGAAAAAGGGTGCAACTGAAAGTAAGCAGTCCACTCAACCTTTCCATAGGGAACCGAATTGAGCAAGAATATCCTTCTCAAACCACCCTCAATTGTACATGAAAAGTTGGATCAGTCTATAAGGGGTGTCAACCTAGACATGTGACAACACTGTAAGGACTCCTAGAAAAACACACACCCAGATATACTCGTATTAGACTCCAAGTCTCATGAGGTTATGACCTTATAGAAAACAACAAGATTTCTACTTGAGGATCTAATGGTGACACATAAAACCAATAGAATAAAATCCATGAGCTCAACCATCCCACATAGAACCTATACGAGAGATACAATCCATTTGGAAGAACCCTACCATTCCCAATGGTATGTCCAAGAGGACATACTCCATCAGTTATAACTTACTTGGTCCAAATTAGAACCTAGCACTAGAGGTACAGTCATTGATGCCTTGAACTGAGTGGAAGCTAGAGAAACCCAAGTTAAGAGGCCCATCCCTCACCGCTACACATAGTTCATAGAGCACTACTTCCGACTATACCCCACATGCATGATATCTAATGAGAGAGAGAAGAGGGACCCATACCTCGACACTACCTCATAGTTGAGGGAGTACTAGATCCTAACTAACACGTGAAAGCCAAGTTTCTCATGAATGGGGTGGCCTGATACTCAGTTCATTAAGAGAGCACTAAATCACAATCAGGTACCAAACCTATCTTGTGGAGGGCCCCACTTATCAAACATTACTCCATGGACAAGGGAGTACAATTCTAATGGAGGACTTGCTCCCCACTGCTACTTGAAGATGGGGGAGTACTACTCAGTATGTTAGGACCTACACCCTAGAATGACAGTGGATTACTGCTCAGAGAATAGAGGACCCACACCCAAATACATCAGGTGAGTACATCTACATAGAGAGAGGACCCGTACGCTAACCCAATAGGGGAGTACCACTTTGTGGATAGATGACTCACACCATGGAAGGACAAGGGAGTGCTACTACACCATCTCGATTACAATGGGGTACTTTCACCCTGACACGATAGGGAAGTACTGACCCTGAGCTAGAGGAACCTCTCCCTGGAATGATAGGGGAGTACCAAATTTATAGGAGGAACACTTATGGAGGACCCACATCCTGAAACAACAGGGGAGGAGCAACTCCTAGGATAGAGGACCTACACCCTGACATGGTAGGGGAGTACCTACTCTATCTATACATTATATATGGAGAAGCCACACCATGGTCCAACAAGGGTGTACCAAATGCATGGATAAAAGACTCTCACCCTTGTCCAATAGGGGAGTACGAACTCTACCTTCTAAAGAGTATGGAGGTCCATTGCCTTGGAATCACAACGGAGCACTATACAATTATACCAACATCATAAGGAACCTGCACCCTACTCTATTAGGGTAGTAAAATACCCATAAGAAACTACCCAAAGGTAATCAACCGACACACATGACATGGGGAGTCCCTTCTCTACCAAAGTAGATAGGTAACGGAAACCCGTACCCTGATTCCACAGGGATGTACTAGTTATAACATCTCTCTTCACAGACCTCACTGATCTTCAACATTAGTTAAGCACCACTTCACAAGATCCATTCTCAGTTTATGCCATCTCGAATCTCATAGTCCAAAATAGAGGCCACCATCATGTTCTATGAGAAAAAAACTTAGGATATGCTATTCACATGATTGAATCCTAGTCATAGAGGACGAGATACAAAAGGCAGATGATCTCAGGGAGATCCCCTAGGAGTAAATGGCATGCACTGGGGTATGCATGGTGTGTGAGTCCACCCGAGTACCTATCCGTGTATCCTATCTACATGGATTTCCAATCCATGTAGGGTTACATGGAATGTAGTGATGATACACATTATGTCCCGCTTCACCCATCCCCTGGTCATGTTCCTCTTCTGCAAGGCCCGACCACCCATGTCCCTTGTATGTCGTGTATCCCATAATACATGGTGTTTTTAGGCTAAACAACCACCTGTCCATGTATTTTTCATATTTCTATTTACTAGACCTCATGTCTATGTACTTTGGTTGTGTTTTAGTACACAACCATGTTGTTTCACATGGCTAACCCAATCTATGTCCCATGTTCATACAGTTTGGGGAACTAAACGACATGTAACCCATATACATAGTTAGTAGTTTCCAAAATATCATCTTCCCCAAATAAGAAGGATTACACAACGTGTTTCACTGGACTAAAAACCATGTAGATTGTAATTTTAGTCGGGAATTTCCTTCAAAAACCCCGGATTCATCCCAATTTACCCCAAAATATAGAGTTCTACATAGAAGGGATATATAGAAATTGTGTAAGGGATATAAAACCTAAAAAAACATAATGAATGGGATCGAGACTAAAATAAAAAATACCCTACCTCGAAGACGAAATGCTGAATATTTTGGTGGAGAACAATGCCTGGATTGTGATGATGTTTGATTTGATGATGATCCGTGTCAGAAATAGAGATCAGAAGCACCTTTCTTCATCAATTGTCTTTACTTCCATTCTTCACCCAAAGTAGGAGGGGAGGAGGATAAGAGATATCTCCTTTTTTTTGTTCACACCAAGGGTTGGGGGGTGGGTATTTATTTTAATGAGTTAAAATAAATTAACTCATCATTTTACGCCACGACACCACAATACCCCTAATTGAAACTCTCATCGCAGATAGCCTTACCTCATGCCTAGGGTAAAAACAATGTTTTAAACTCAACTTAAGCCTCATAAATTCATTCTGAGATTCCTTATGGGAGTTATTTATCTTTTAAAGTGAAACTGTACACACATGATAAAATATATTTTTAATATCAGCACACCAAGGCTCCTCAGTGCCTCAGATTTCTTCGCAGACTAAGCACCTGGATTCAAAAATATTATTAGGAATATTTTAAATTATTATGGGTCAAAACCTGAGTCATTACATGATATGGTAAGCAATGGAATAAGGAATGGTGATATTTTCTTAGATAGTGTTGTGAAAAATAGAAGAATCAATTTCAACCGAGGCCAGCATAATATTATAGGAATGGCATACCTCAAGATCATTGAGAATGACATGGTCCTCTGCAAGGAGGAAGTCAACCCATCCATAAAAGACACATAATGAAATAAACACCAAGCCTCTTAAGTCACAAACATCACCTCCCCCCATAGGAGACCGAGATTTTGGGATCCTTCCATGTTGAGTTTTTGGCCACTGCTGGGGGATTACAATGAAATCATATCACTTACATGAGTGGTACCTAAATATAATGGAAGGATATCCTACCAGTCATGATCATCCTCAAGTAGGGGGTTCACTCCCATCATTTCAAGAGAAGATCCAGGCCATCCACAAAACTTTTTTACCAAGCCCCCACAACCTAATGTGAGCTCGAGGTAACTTCAAGATGAGCCTTATCCCTAGCATTCCAAATGCACAAGAATACATCCATAAAAAATACCATCCTCATCTTCCACTCTTATGTGTGGCTTCCCATTCCATGGAACCATTTTTAGTGAAAATCAACACCAGTGAACTCTTGAATATCATGCCAGATGAACTCACCAAATCCACACCACACAAAATCTTCCCACTCTCCTTTGAATAATAGATGAGAGGATGTTATTTTGTTGTAGTTATAGTATAAAAGGAACTTTGAATCAAGAATTATCCCACGTACTCTTGACCCCATCATCTATATAGATGTCATGATTTTACCCACATATGTATCCAAATGATGTAAAAAAGTATATTTAAAAATATTTATAATGGATAGTTTGATTTAAGGATTTCCAATGGTGTAGGGATGACTTCTCTATCCATTGGATACCACCACTTTCCATTTACAACAATAATGATATTGGTATTAAGAAATTTTTATTATAAACCAATTATTGCAAAAAACATAATTTTTATATCTTTCTTAGATACAAATGGTTTTGTTTTCAATTTTGGAAATAAAATATGTTTCTTTTATAAAGACAACATATGTTATGGTATGAAACATTTATATAATAGTATTTATGTATTAAATTATGAAAAACAAGTATAACAATTGATAACGAATCATGTCCACATGACTCCTATAACACCTAACTAAGGCATCACCATCATGGCCATGTAAACGAGAAGATTCTATGAATGATCTATCAAGATTGTTATTTAGCCTCTTTTGAGCTAAAACCACTTAAAATATTTAATTTTAGTTTACAAGGAAAAAAGGACTAAAACACTATTTGGTGGATAGGGTGAAAGGGCCACAAATATTTTAGGATTAGTATACACTGATGTGTGTGTACGATTTCCTGTAGAATATAGTGTTGGATATTATTACTTAATGAATTTTAATGATGACTTGAGTAGATATGAATTTTTCTACTTAATGGGGTATAAGTTTGAGCCCATTGAGAAATTAAAAGAATTCATGAATGAAGAAGAGAGTCAACATCAAAATATGATAAAGAAGCGTCAATATGATCAAGCTGGTGAATATATTAACCCAGAGTTTCTCAACTTTCTAGGGGAGTATGAGATTCTTTATTAACTTACTCCACCTTACACACCATAGTGGAATGGTGTTAGTAAAAGGAGGAACCATACATTTATATACATAGTAAGGTTAATTATGATTCATATATATCTTCTATTATTTTTTTTGGGGATGTTCATTACAAACTACAATATAAAAATTAAACCGAGTACCAACTATAGAAGAAAACGTAATTACCTTTGAGTTATGAAATGAAAATAAACATTTTTATCACATAAACATGTATATGGTTGATATATATTTATTAAGTCCATATGAATAAAAATAACTATCTCCCTAGGGCACAAAGTGTATCTTTATAGTCTATCTTGAGAAAATAATGAGATACTACCAATACAACCCCTCAGAAAAGAAAGTGAATGTCACAAAACAAGCCATTTTCTTGAGAGGAATCACATCCTCAAAATGGATAGCGGGAGAAAAATTAACATTGATGAACTTGATTACCAAGATACAAAATATTTTTATAGGAATAGATTCCATAGGTCCACATGGAATAAGTTGTTCCTAAAGAAGAAGTTCCATGTTGGAGAAACACAGAGGCAATAGAACTAGAGAGATATGGTTTTCTAGTCACTAAAGATAGGGACTCATTATTGGTAGATAAAAATGAACCTCTCTCCTATAAGGAGGCACTAGAGAAATTAAAATATGCAATATGGAAATAAGTCATGAATTCATAATTGGTTACCATGTATCAGAACAATGTTTGGGTAATATTCAATCTTCTAGCTGGTGTAAATCCTTTTGGGTGAAAATGGGTATTTAAGAGAAAGATAGACATAGAAGGTAAATTAAGTTCATATGAATTATGTCTAGTGGATAAAGGGTTTAAAAATCATCAAGGAATTGAATAAGATGAAACCTTTTCTCCATTTCTAGGTTTAAATCCATCATAATTCAACTTTTTATAGTTGATTATCATGGATATGAAATTTTTAAAATGAACGCCAAAAAAACATTCCATAATGTGGACCAAAAGGTAGATTTATATATGACACAAATATACGGGTTTTTGACTTGTCGTGATTACAAAAATATATGAATGTTATAGATACCTATTTATAGATTAATGCAGGCATCCCTATGATGGAATATTTGGTTTTCTGAGGCTATAAATGAATCTGGTTTCATTAAGAACAAATGTGATCCATGTGTTTACATGATTTTTAGTGGGAATGCCTTTGTTATCCATGTATAATATGTTCATGAAATATTATTTTTCATAAATGACATACTAGTCTTACAGTTTGTTAAGGACTGGTTAAACAAATGTTTATCCATGATGGACTTAAGTGAAGTAGCCTATATTCTTGGGATTAAGATCATTTGTAATAGATCTAACAGGTATATTATACTAAGTCAAGGTATATACATTGACTATATTAGAAAGAGATTTAGTATAGAATAATAAATGAAGGTATTGGTCTAGTGTAACATGGTATACATCTTTCCAATAAAATGTGTCCTTATGCATAACAAGAGAAAGAGAGAATGAGTAAGATCCCATACAATTTGGTTATAGGATCAATCATGTATGCCGTGTAATATACTATACTTTATGTTTAATACTCATTGATAATGATATCCGTATATCTATATGATCTAGGTGGACAAAATTGACTTACTATTAAGGTTATCCTTAACTATATAATAAATACTAAGGATATTTTCCTACTATATAGAGTAGATAAGGATCTAGTCATCATGGGTTATACTGCTGATAGTTTTCAAAAAAATTTGAATGATATGAAGTCAGATTAATTATATGTTTTTAGTATCAATGGGGGATCTAGGAGTTGGAAGAGTTCAAAGTAGCTAGTTGTTGTGGATTCTATAGTAGAGTCTGAGTATACAATAGATTTTGATGTAGCCAAATCATTCATTTGGATATGAAACTTTATCTAGGGGCTTTATGCGGTACCTAATAGTAATGACCCTATAACTTTATATTGTTATAATACTGTAGTGGCAGCACTTGTAAAAGATCCAAGGTCACACTAATGGAAAACGAGCATACTCTAGAAGTATCAAATATTGAGGTATTTTTCTCAGAGGGGTGAAGTTATAGTATGTAGAGTTTCCACATATGAATATATTTTGGAAACCTTAACTAATGCATTATATTATCAAAAGCATGAGTATCATGTGAGATCTAGCAGACGTAATGTTTTTAGTAGTTGGCTCTAGTGCAAGTGGATTTTTTTTGGATTTGGTTCCCTAGAACCAACTTCTATATACTTTATGATTACCCATATTCATTGTTTTTAATATTAATAAACCACTTATCACATCATAATTTTTATTCTATGTGACATAGTATGTGATAATTTTTTAAGTGTAACTAGCGCACTGAAAGGTTATAGCAGCTCTCTACCATGATGAAAACCTAGAAGTTCCAGGGAAATATTCTTCAATATATATTCTATAACTAGATTAAATCATTTGAGGGACACAAATGATATAGGATATCAGGTGTGGAAACTCATTAGAATTTGAGTCACCTTCTCATGGTGTACACCCTTGGTACTTTCCAGTGTGAGAGATTATGTGAACGAGACCTGCTAGTATAAAATCCACATTTATATGTGTCATTGGATGTTCCTATCTATAGATGTGTGTATTGATGATTATAATTTAATATTATTATTAATGGATATTATCAGTCATATAATTTTATGTATTTTCTAGAACAATGATGACATATGTTCATGAAAAAGTGAGATATATTGGGTGTATCATGAGTAATATTTCATTAATGAATAATGTGAAATTTTTCCCCTTATTTTCATTAATAGAAGTTGATATGTTCAGATATTTGATGGAAATGATATAGACTAAATTAATCCATGGCCATGATGTTTAATAGGAAAGTTTAATTTTTGGAATGTCAAAGAAATAGACATCAAACACATAGGTTGATGGCATCAGTATGAAACCTTCTTGATTAGAGATATCAAGATAAAGAGATTATATTATATAATTTTAATCCTTAGGAGGTTTTGTGCCATTTTGAAATTAAATTCTTTCTCTATGGGTTCCTCAGTGAGTTTCTAGATGCTAACCTTGGAAGTTGAGCTTCTTTTCCTAATACCACTGAGAAAGAGGCTTAGAGGGTCACATACTAAGTGTATCCAAAACCTCTGTTAAATAATATTATTATTCAAAAAGTAGAATAAATATCATTTTCACACATGGTTTAATAATTATTCATTATCACGACCTATCCTCGGGGCCCATGTTGTGACTACCCCAAGCCTGCCTTCCATAGGCCAGGGGCTGGCGACTAGCACCAAAGACATAAATCCCGATAATAGGGAAGACATTGCCTTTATATAAGTAAACAGACACAATAGAGTACGCAAGATGAAGTAAACACTAAGTAAACTGAGTACAAAAATAAGTGCTGGAAATAAATGGGCCAGAAATACAAACCCAACTGAAAGTACAGTACAATAGAAAAGAAAGAATAACTACAGTAAAGTAAACCAACAACCACTGAGTCGTCCTCCGGATATCCCAATTTAAGGGTGAGTACAGATGGTCTCCTCAGCTCCTTGAGTCAGGTCATCCACTCCATGTACATCCCGCCAAGTGGTCCACCTCCAGGTACCGTCCCGCTCCACAAGACTCCACCTCGATCAGTGCTGTCTGTCGTCTGTATCCAACACAACGTAGTGCGGGCATAGACCATGCAGGGGTGAGTATACGATACCCAGTAGGGACCCCAAGACTCCTGAAGGTGTCCCAGAATCCACAAAGAATAAACCACAGAGGAAAAATACAAACACGAAGTATCATCCAACTCTACTTAGGTATATTCCCATACATATACCTAAGTCATCAATTCCAGTTCGACTCCAACTCAAAAACCCAAGAACAACCCAGTCCACATAGGATAGCACATACCATTCCACACAGGAGAGCAAGACAATCATATTGATGGAAAATATTGAAAGTCAAGACTCAGCTCACATAGGTATACTACTCACGAAGAGGGGTGGAGATGATAGATGTAGCCTGTGAATCATCTCCCCTGCCGAACTCACGTAGGATCCAAGTACATAAGTCATCGCTACCGAAGCCACATAGGATCCAAGTACAGTAACCATCACTTTCGAACCCACATAGGATCCAAGTACAATCATCATCTCTACCGAACCCACGGAGGATCCAAGTACAGTCATCCTCTCTGTCGAACCCACGTAGGATCCAAGTACAGTCATCATCGTTGTCGTAGTCTCAGCCATCTCTAGGGTTCCTGCACACAGCATCCTCGATTCCGGGAGGGTCTTCTCCACGATCCAAGAGGGTCGATACATCAACTGTCACAAAGTCCAGAGTTTATGTATCCCAAATTTCCGTCTCGTCAATAGGAACTCAACGCGACAGACGGAGCGCCAATCGGACGCCTGGTCTGAGATATATAGGCTTTTCCGTCCTAGGGGCCCGGTTAGAAATATGCTCGTTTCTAACCCGACCAATATCCAAAATCATCTGAAACTCACTTAGAGTATCGCAAAAGGACCACCTCGTTGAAAGAGTCCTAGTGCCGCAGATGGCGCGTCGATCGGACACGCGGTCTTTAAGTTAACCCCGTTTAAGTGATTAACAGGCCCGACCCGTTTAGCCCCGTGGGCCGATGGGTCGGGTTGACCCAGTTTGACGGGTCCGACCCAGTAGGGGTGTCAGACCGATTCGAAGAAAAAACACAACTCGACCCAAAGTAGCCTGGCCTGGCGGGGCGCGGCTCGGCCCGGCCTGGCGGGGCGCGGCTCGGCCCGGCCTGGCGTGGCCCGGCTCGACCCGGCCCAGTGCGGCCCCGCCTCACATCGCGCGGCTCCGCCCGGCCCGGCACGACCCGACTTGGCCCGGCCCAGCGCAACCCGACTGGCAGAGCGGCTCGGCCGAAGCCGAGCGAGTTCCAAGGGGGTGGGGGGCCGGTTTTCTGCATCGACGGCGCCAGGCGGCACCGCCCTTCCCCAAACCAGCAGGACCTCTGTGCACGCGGCTCGCATGGGCGGGCCGCCGGTCCTCCAACTTGGAGCCCTCCTCGCGCCGTGGTCCAGCTCCGCCCGGCTGTCCGATGGGCCGGCTGGTCCTCTAATGCGGCGCCCTCCTGGCGTCGTGACTCGTCTTCGCCTGACCGGCTAACCGACTGACCGGTTCTTCCATCGAAGTGGCCCATGTAGCGGGCTGTGATTATTCCCGCACAACCAGCGCGACGGCATCGGCCTCCTTTGTCGTGTTCCCAGAACGGCGCGACGACGTCATGCCTCCTTTGTCATATTCTCAGCAAGGCACAATGGCGTCGTGCCTCCTCCACCTTCGATTGCCGATTCTAGAATAATTAAACGAGAACAATAGAGGGTTGTGGGGCCGTGTTCGTTCGGCATGCACCCTCCGCGTAAATGATAACAATCGACCATATTTAAACAATGATTTCCAATGAGTGCGGGGTACGTAAACATCCACTTTCAAGAGTAAACCCCTACCTCAACAAAATATGATGAACGTTGGCTCCGCGGTTGACGACGTCGCGAGGTGAGGATTCATAGACGTCGATGGAGAGCGTCCGAGGAGGAAGTGGCGTCTCGCCTTTTTGTCACAGAGAGAAGATTGTAAGGTGTGGCGTTGTTGGCGAGTTCCCGCATCGGTGTCTCCACCCTTGTCGCGGAGGAATAAGAGGACGAAGAAACCAGGGTCGCCGAGTCGATGTTCTTCGTTGGAGAGTTGACGTTGTTCGTTGAGGATGAAGTTCTTCAAATAAAACTAGAGCTCTCTCCCCAAAATCTCAACACAACAAGCCAACCAACAATAAAATAAGGCTTCTTCTTATTTTATTAAATCATGCCATGAATTCAAATTTAAAATATTCTAATTCCAATTAACTTAATTAATTAAACCATGAGTTGTCTAATTAATTAAGTGATAGGTTGGAAAGATTTAATGAGGGAGAGAGGGGAGAGGAAGAGTTACTCAAATAAATTCAAGGGAGGTTTCAACATTAAACAAAGGAGTTTAATGGGAGGTTTAAGGGGTTTTAGGGAATGTGAAGGGTTGGGGATCGTTGAGGCCCCACCTCACATTTATCCTCACATGGGTAGTTAGGATGCTAGTGGGTCCCACCCTAACTCCCCCATGTAGGATAAAACCACCTTAGATATAAAAATAAAATTGTACCACAATTTTATTCACTTCTCATTTAATCCACAAAAAATTTAACTTCTTCTCCCGTGCAAACAAATATACTATAAAAGTCCTATTAAGAAATTATTGGCGCTGCGAGTTCATCGGTGCCCTCATATTTCAATTCCGAGCACCAGTTCAAAAGATAGAAAAACCTGCTCATTCGTTTACTAAACGTACCTGAGATAAACTTTGGAAATTGATTCTGGGAACACCAGGCCTCGGAATCAAGTTCCGTTAGAAGCCACCGACTCAAAAAATTCCAAATTATTTAAAAAAAATTTCCTTGAAATTTCCGGGTCTTTACATTACTCCCACCTCAAAGATTTACGTCCCCATAAAGCTACATCATAAACTAGGGAAAGAAATGAGGGTATTGTGCACGCATATGAGCCTCCCGCTCCCATGTGCTCTACTGGAGGTTCTCGTGCTACCAACGAATGCGCACTAGAGTAATTGACCATCCACATAGGACCCGCCCCTATCGATCCTCGATCTCCATCGGGACCTCCACAAAAGTCACCCCGTCATCGATGTCCAGCTCCCTGTGATCAATGATTTTCATCGAGTCATGCACGTATCTCCTCAGCTGAGATACATGGAAAACGTCGTGCACTCAGTGCAATTGAGGTGGAAGAGCTAGGCGATAAGCCACCTCACCTACCCTACTGAGAACCTGGAATGGTCTGGTGAAGCACGGAGATAACTTTCCACCCCGGCCAAATCTCCGTAATCCATGTCGAGGTGAGCCCCGTAAGAAAACGTGGTCTCTATCCTCTAACTCCAGTGGTCTCCGCCTCCTATCAGTATAGGACTTCTGTCTGCTCTGTGCAGTCCTCATCGGCTCCTGGATGATCTACACCTTCTCTGTCGTAGCCTGAACCATCTCTGGTCCCACGAGTTCTGACTCCCCAGGGTCTATCCAGCACAGAGGTGATCTGCAAGGTCAGCCATACAGTGCCTCGTATGGTGCCATCCCGATGGTAGAGTGGTAGCTGTTGTTGTACGCAAACTCCACCAAGGGTAAGTGATCCTCCAGCTGTGACCAAAGTCAAGGACGCATGCACGGAGCATGTCCTCAGATGTCTGAATGGTCCTCTCCGTCTGGCCATCCGTCTGAGGATGAAAGGTGGTGCTCAGGCGTAGCTGCGTCCCAAATGCTTCCTGAAACCCCTTCCAAATCAAGGATGTAAAGCGAGCATCTTGATCAGAGACGATAGACAATGGAACACCATGAAGCCGTACGATCTCTTAAACGTAGAGGCATCCCAAGCTCTCCCCTGATCCCTGCTCTCTAATAGGTAGGAAGTGGGCTGACTTGGTGAGTCGGTCGACAATCACCCAGATGGAGTCATGTACTCTGGAAGTATGTGGAAGTCCCGTCACGAAATCCATGGATTTCCCATCCCACTTCCACTCCGGGACCTCTAAAGGCTGCACCAAGCCTGTCGGTACATGATGCTTCACCTTCACCTGCTGGCAGGTGAGGCATTGTGAAACGAACTCTGCCACAACCATCTTTATACCCAGACACCAGTGCTGTCGTCTGAGATCCTGGTACATCTTCGCCACTCCTAGATGTACCGCAAGAGGGGAAGTGTGAAACTGCCTCAACACTTCCTCCTACAATGCAACTGGTACCATGGTACGTCCCTTGAAGAGGATGACGTGCTCTCCTCCTACAGAAAATCCATCAGGTGCCTGTCTTGTGGATATCTGTGCACGTCTCATCTCGAAGTCAACATCCCCACATTGTGCCTCTCTGACCCACTGAAGTAGTGGAGGAGTGATTGTGAGTGACTGTAGAAAGGCTACCCCATCTCTATCCACGAAGGATATCTGTAACGTGGCTAACTGCTCCTTCGCCTCTCCAAGTAGCTGAATGACCGATCTCCTGCTGAGAGCATCAGCTACTATGTTCTATTTCCTAGGAGTATAGACTATCTCAAAGTCATAGTCCTGGAGGAACTCGAGCCATCGCCGCTGTCTCAGGTTCAGGTCCTTCTGCGAGAAGATGTACCTGAGACTCTGGTGGTCAAAGTAGACTGTAAAGCGCTCCCCCATCAGATAGTTCTGCCACATTTTCAAGGCGAAGACCACTACTGCTAACTCCAGCTCATGGGTGGAATAGTTATGCTCGTGCTGCCTCAACTGTCGTGAACCATAAGTGATCACTGCCTGCTCTTGCATCAGGACACACCCGAGTCTGGTCCCTGATGCATCGTAGTAAACTATGTACCCTACACCCTCCTCTGATAGCCTCAATATGGGTGCACTATTCAATCTCTGTCTTAGCTCCTGGAAGCTCTGTTGACATCTATCTGACCACATGAATGGTATCCCCTTCTTCGTTAGAGTTGAAAGTGGTGTTGAAATTTTGGAGAAGTCTGGCACAAATCTATGATAGTACCAGGCCAGACCTAGGAAATTCCGCACCTCAGTCACACTCCTCTATGGCTCCCATCCATGTACCGCCTCAATCTTCGTAGGGTACACCACAAATCACACCTCAGAGATAATGTTCCCCAAGAAGTGGAACTCTCAAATCTATAACTGACACTTCGAGAGATTACCATAAAGCTGGTGCTCTCGGAGTGTGTCCAGTACCACCCGCAAGTGGTAGGCGTGCTCCTCCTCAGTAGTCGAGTAAATCAGTATGTCGTCGATGAAGACTACGAAAAATCGATCGAGGTAAGGATAGAATATCTTGTTCATGAGACTCATGAACACTACTGGAGCATTGGTTACACCGAAAGACATAACCATGAACTCATAGTGGCCATACTGACACCTGAAGGCCGTCTTCTGCACATCCTCATCTCGAACTCTAAGATGATGATAGCCTGACCAGAGGTCTATCTTTGAGAACCATCATGCCCCCTTGAGCTGATCAAAGAGGTCGTCTATCCTTGGGAGTGGATAATTGTTCTTCATGGTCACTTGGTTCAGGCGACGGTAGTCGACACATAGTCTCAAGCTCTCATACGCCTTCTCGGCGAACAAAATCGGGGAATCCCAGGGTGAAACACTGGGTCGAATGAATCCCTTGCCCTGAAAGTCCTCCAGCTGTACCCGCAGCTCACGAAGCTCAGCGGGAGCCATCCGATATGCTGGTGTAGATATTGGTTATGTCCTAGGGTACAAGTCAATATAGAAGTCTACCTCTCTACGAGGAGGTAGCCCTAGAACTTTTTTAGGGAAAATGCCCGCATACTGATCCACCACAATAGGAAAACTCGGACTCCGCACATCAACTGATCCGAGGATGAGACTAGCTAACTGATGTGTCATCGGCTGCCCTCTCCTCTGCATAATCCTATCCTACGCTACAAAGGCTCCCTTCTCTCCGGTGAAGGTGAACTTGATCCCATCTGTGAGGACACACCGCACTTTGCACCTAATACAGTCAATCTGGGCATGGACTGTAGTTAACCAGTCCATACCAAAGATGAAGTCATAAGGCCTTGACGCTGCTACAATAAGATCACAGCCAAAGCTCTCACCTCCTAGAGTAAGCTCACACTGCTGGCACTAGTGCGTAATCATCGATTATGCTCCTGTAGAAGTCTCTGGCCATAAGGATCGAGCAAATGGCTCTGTCGGAATCTCCAAGCTCCGAACAAGGGCATCGACAATGAAAGAATGACTCGATCCTGTGTCTATAAGAACTACAGCAAGGGTGGAGTAGACACAGATAGTACCTCGAATCATCTCAGGCATGCCATGGTCGTAAGCCTCCACTGCCTGAAGCTGAGCCTGCCTCTGTCCGCCAGCTCCCTGTGGTTGGGGTGGACCTCCTGGTGGTGGTGGTGGTAGAGCCTAAAAGCGTCTTCCACCACCTGCTGCTCAGCCAGCTACTCTATCTTGTTCTCTTGCTCCCTGAGGACCACTACAGTTGAACCACTGCCTCTGCATCTTCATGGGTGGCCCGTCAACTGTCTGATGGTCCTCTGTATTGCGGGTCGGGTAGTCACAAGCCATGTGGCCCTGCCCGCTGCATGCATAGCACTCCCTGCCTCTCGTATGACTGGCTCTGCTGCGTGTGCCCCACACCTCCGAAACAGTATCCTAAGGTCACTCACTTGATGGAATGGTCCTCTTGGACCTCTACGACATCTGTCTACTACCCGCTGCATAAGACTCTACAACGTGTCCCCCTGCGGTAGGCCTCACTGCTGGTGTAGGCTCAGCAAGAAATCTCTCCACAAGAAGGGCTCGCTCTAGTACTCTTGCCTGCGTCAGAATGCTGAGGGAGATCATTGAAGCCCTGAAATCATGCCTCAGTCCATGCTCGAAGGTCTAGGACAAGATAAATGGGTCTCGTACCATGTCTGTGGAGTAGCGCAAGAGGTCGGTAAATCTCGCTCAGTATTGGGATACTGTCATGCTGCCCTGCCGCAGCTATAGTAACTTATGGATGCGCACCGCACAGAGGGTGGCTAGAATGAACTCTAAGCAAAAGAGGATCTCGAAGCCCGTCCGAAGTAGTGATGCCTCTTCGTGCACCTAGAGCATCAGGTTCCACCATCTACCTGCTGCTACGTGCATGAGACTTGCCACAAGGACCACAATGAGGTCATCTGGTGTCCCTACTAATCTGAAGACTCAGACGATAGCCTCTAGCCAATCCTCGGCTGCCTGAGGGTCCATCTCTCCGCGGAACCTGGGAGGCCACTGATGCTAAAACTCATGCATCGCACTCAGGCGACATGCACTCTCCGCTGCTAGGGCTGGTGGCATCGGTGGCTCGGCGGGTAGAGGTACCGCCGGTGCCTCCACTGTAATGGGGCCCTACATCAAGGCCTCATCGCTCGGTGGGCTGCCATCTCGCACAAAGCTAGAAACCCTAGCTGGCTGCCTTTGTGGGGCCATCCTGGAAAGTAACAGGTGTGCCACAGTTATTATAATATACATGGTGAGATGACACAAAGTAATCACAAAGAAAACTTTGTAAACACACACGCAATCAATGTTTTTGTGCACTGAGCCGGAAATCAGAAGTTAGGGTCCTGGTGTATGGATACGTCGGCCGTCGCACCAACACTGGACTCCCTGGACCGATAAACACACTCAATAATCTAAACATTATTTCTTCACAGAGAAGAGATTATTATAGTCCAGAGTTCTGCGATAGAACCGACTCCTCTGATACCAATTTGTCATGACACGTCCTAGGGGCCCATTCCGTGACTACCCCAAGCCCCCCTTCCATAGGCCATGGACTGGTTACTTGCACCAAAGGTGTAAATCCCGATAATAGGGAAGAAATTTCCTTTATATAAGTAAACAAACACAACAAAGTACGCAAGATGAAGTAAACACTAAGTAAACTGAGTACAAAAATAAGTGCTGGAAAATAAATGGTCTAGAAATACAAACCTAAGTGAAAGTACAGTACAATAGAAAAGAAATAACTGCTGCAGTAAGTTAAACCATCAACCACTGAGTCATCCTCCGGATATCCCACCTGAAGGGTGGGTACAGATGGTCTCCTCAGCTCCTCGGGTCCGGCCGTCTGCTCCGTGTATGTCCTGCTAAGTGGTCCACCTCCAGGTACCATCCCGCTCCACAAGACTCCACCTCGATCAGTGTTGTCTGTCGTCTACATCCAACACAACGTAGTGCGGGAATAACTCATGCAGGGGTGAGTATACGATACTCAGTAGAGACCTAAAGACTCCCTAAGGACTCCCAGAATCCACAAAGAATAAACCACAAAGGAAAAATACAAACACGAAGTATCATCCAACTCTACTTAGGTATATGCCCATACATACACCTAAGTCATCAATTCCAGCTCGGCTCCAACTCACGAACCCAAGTACTACCCAGTCCACACAGGATAACACAACCCATTCCACACAGGAAAGCAAGACAATCATATCGATAGAAAAGATTGAAAGTTGAGAATCATCTCACACAGGTATACTACTCATGAAGAGGGGTGGAGATGATAGATGTTGCCTCTGAATCATCTCCCCTGCCGAACCCACGTAGGATCCAAGTACAGAAGTCATCACTGCCAAACCCATGTAGCATCCAAGTACAGTAACCATCGCTGCCGAAGCCACATAGGATCCAAGTACAGTCGTCCTCACTGCCGAACCGACGAAGGATCCAAGTACAGTCGTCCTCGCTGCCGAACCCACGTAGGATCCAAGTACAGTCGTCATCGTCGTCGCAGCCGCATCCAGCTCTAGGGTTCCCTCACACAGCACACTTGATTCCATGAGGGTCTTTTCCAGGAGCCAAGAGGTTCAATACATCAACCGTCACAAAGTCCAGAGTTGATGTATCCCAAAGTTCTGTCTCGTCAATAAGAACTCAACGCGATAGACGGCGTGTCAATCAGACGCCCGGTCTAAGAGATATAGGCTTTTCCGTCCCAAGGGCCCGGTTAGAAATATGCTTGTTTATAACCCTGCCGATATCCAAAATCATCTGAACTCACTTAGAGTATCGCAAAAGGGCCGTCTCTTCGAAAGATTCCTAGTGCCGCAGACGGTGCGACGATCGGACGCACCGTCTTTAAGTTAACCTTGTTTAAATGATTAAGAGGCCCGACCCGTTTAGCCTAGTGGGCCGATAGGTCGGGTTGACCCAGTTTGACGGGTCTAACCCAGTAGGGGTGTCAGACCGGTTTTGTAACGCCCCGACCCCAGTTACCCAGAGTCGGTGCATTAATTACATAACATTGGCATGATCACAAGAAAGATCAAATCTCGAAAGACCGATTGGTTTAGTAGCCTTGGAAACACTATATATATTCATAAGTTGTACATTACATCATCAAAATAAAAAGGAACTACTACAACAACATATTGTCTCCATAGTCCACACTATTAACCCCTCATAATATCCCTGCAAGTCATTCATAATTTACTTCTTCACATCCTGGGAAAATAAAACATAGAAAAGGGGTGAGCTCAAATGCCCAGTAAGGATAACAATATAGTGGAAACTTTCATAAATAAGAATAAACATTTAAGGTAATGTATAACTAAAACAAAAGCTTTTTAAACTTTAACTTCAACATAGTATGGCATAAATAAAATGAAATAATTCCATTTACTTATTCACATGGATATTCTACTAATCGAATAATCACATGCAATATCAATAACCACTTTCATAATGATGGAATTCATAATGCCAGACTATCATAACCACATAGCCAAGGCCTCGTGCCAAGACTACAAATAAGATTTTGCCAAGGCCTTGTGCCAAGACACTAGTTTGTCTCATGAGACCTACCGATGCATCGAGGAGCTATATCGGGCTCCACCCGTCACATATTAAGTCCAATGCATTCCCATATGAAAAGGTTTAAACATAACATAAACATTTGTATTAAAACTAGCATACGAAATGTCAATACTTTCACCATAAACCATGAATGGTATATAAAAAAAATAGCACATCCACAGTAAAACATATCACAAAACCTTCAATACAATATAAAAGTTTTGTATCATAATATATCATCCTCAAATAAGTGTAAAATCCATTAGAGGATGTTGACATAGATGAAATCAAAACTCTTTTTAAAGAAATATCTCTTTCTATTTTGAAATCATTTAAGAGACATATATTTATAAAATAAAACATTTTCTTTGAAAATATTCTTATAAGCTTGTAAGGGAAGCTTTGACGATTTTATAACGGCAGAAAATAACCGCACCCGCCGTATAAGTTAAAAAAAACATTCTTATCTTAATTCTGTCCAAAAGGATAAAAAGAACCTTGTTTGGAAAACGACGGAAAGATTCCCTTATAATACTCTTATAAAAAGTCAAACAAGGGTATAAATGACTTTAACCCATATTCTTTTAAATATTAAAAATGTTTTGAAATACATTTTGAAGAAACATGGATGTGGATGATAATGAGATCCCAGTAGATAATTATGTATAAACAACCTCGGATAATGAAGAGATTGCGAAATAAACCCTTACCTTGTACTTTTACTTGGTTGGGGTAGGTTAACCTCCTTTATAATGGTGAAATAATTGTTATTAAATTATAAAAGAATCATATACATTAATATGATATCATATATGATCTTTTAATATTGATTTGATAATAATATCTTAGTATTATCGTTGTTTCGGGTGTTAACTTACTTGTTTTATTTTATATGTTTTGTTACGTAAGCCATGTTTTTAATGGATAGGTTGTATATTATTCATATCCAGAATGATATCAAGTCCTTAAACATCATTTTTAAATCATCAAATGATAATTATACTTGAATGGATACGATGGAGAATGAATCTTATCGCGTTTGTGGAGACGGTAGTCCGTACGTACGCACGAGCGACAATATCATTCTTTTGATATTAAAATAATATATAAATGGATGTTATATCATATATACAGAATAATTAACATGTTATATTTATTATTTACATGAGTTTCACATCATTATTATACCCATCCAAATAATAATATATTGAATAACAATTACACCACGACGTGGAGACGGTAAGCCGTACGTACGCACGTATGGTGACATGTTATTCAAAGGGTGGATAGAATACTGAATATGGTTGTACCATATTTACAATAACATCAAAGTATATGTGAGATACTGGAGTTATTATTTTATAATGGTAAGAACAAAGAAAGAAGAAGTGGAAGAAGAAAGGAACTTGAAAAGGGGTGGTGAAAACATTACCTCTTCTTCGGGTTCTTCCTTTTGATTTGATCAAAAGGGCTCCTTAGGTTGGCTTTCTGATCAAACTAAGGACTATAGGTTGTAGTGTGGGAAGTTGGGAGAGTATTTGGGCAGGGTTTGGACGAGCCAAGTGGCTTGAGAGGTGTGAGGAATGAGTAGAAGTGGTCTCCTTTTATAAGGGAGAGGAGGGGCTCTTTAGGAAAGAGTGAAAGTATTACTTTATAATATAATTATATTCGGTTTATAATGGTCCAAAAATCAATGAGGTCGAATATAAGATGACTCATATTCTAAATAACATCAACCAATAAGAATTGGACAGGTTTTAGATAATATTTTAACCATTATAATCTTATTTATTTAAATGATTTATTAATGACGTAAACATTGCATCATTATTGTTTCATTAATAATTTAAATTATTTGATGTCTAAAAATTATAAATAAAATATCATTATGTAGGAAATCTTTTTATCTTTCTAATGAATATTTATAATCGAAAATCAAACATGTATAACCCTATGTAAAAATTGTTCTTCTAAAAGATGTAAGCTTATGCCATTTTTATTTTTATTTTAACTTTATTAATATAATGTGTCCCTACCACATACAAGTGTCTCTAAGGGGTCCCCAAATCGACCCAAGGATGACCATGGTCGGGTATGTGTCCACCAATAAGGTTAGGACACGTTTTAGGGTAATTTTGTATTATTATAATATTATTTTTTAACCCTTATTTACCGGATTTACCCTTTAACCATGGTAAATAAAATATTTACCGCAGTAATTATTCAAAATGTGTAAAAATAAAAGTTACCTATTTACATAATTTGAAAATCCTGATTCCAAATATGTAATCCATTTTTCCAAATTCAAAACACAGAAGTGGCAGAAATTAATTTAAAATTAATTCCCGTTGTTAAAATAAAAAGCGTGTTTTTAAGAGATAATAACTATCAAAAGATTGACACTTGTTTATGTCTGGTTTAATTGTGAAATTATGTCCAATGACAAACATTAAATTAAATGGTAAAAATATATTCTAAATATACTTTAAAACCACTAAAATTCATAATTTATCAATATTAATTATTTTGATTAAAAAAGTTGATTTTAATTAAAATTTAGTAATTTTCACTATTCATCAAAATATAAAAGTTATCCGAAAAGTACCAAAATTTCACCCTAGGATAATTTCAATATTCCGAATCCAAAAATGAATTCCATTTTAAAATATAAAATATATATGATTTCAAAAATTAGGTATTACTATTCACAACGGCTAGTTTAATTAGTTGTGGTGTGTGTTAGAACTCGAGGTTGCGTACAACACACGCTATTGCATTATTCGAAGGGAAACGTACCGTAGAAGCTTGGGGTGTTACATTCTCCCCTCCTTCAAATAATTGCGTCCTCGCAATTTCTAGGGTATTACTGCATAAAAATACTTGGGTGGTTCTTCATCATAAGTTCCTTAGGTTCCCACGTTGCCTCTTCCATCTTATGATTTCTCCACAAAACTTTTACCAGACGCGTCGTCCGGTTTCTTAGTACTTGTTCTCTTGTATCAAGAATCCTGACAGGCTCTTCACAATAAGACAGATCAGGTTCCAGTTCTAATTCTTCATAGGTGAGTACATGCGTTGGGTCAGGCATGTATTTCCTCAACATAGATACGTGGAACACATCGTGAACTTTAGAGAGACTTGGCGGCATTGCCAATCGGTAAGCTACAACCCCAATTCGTTCTAGAATTTCAAAAGGTCTGATGTACCTGGGACTCAATTTACCTTTCTTACCAAAACGTATGACTCCCTTCCATGGAGATACCTTCAAGAAAACATGATCACTGACTTGAAATTCCAAATCCTTCCTTCGATTATCGGCATAGCTCTTCTGCCTACTTTGAGCTGCTTTGATGTGATTTTGGATTACCTTCACCTTTTCCACCATTTACTCCACCAGTTCTGGGCCTACAAGTTTTCTTTCACCAACGTCATCCCAACAGGTTGGTGTACGACATCTCTTTCCGTATAACGCTTCATATGGTGCCATCTGAATACTCGAATGGAAGCTATTGTTATAGGAAAATTCTACCAGTGGTAAATATTGATCCCACATGCCCTGAAAGTCCAGTGAGCAAGATCTCAACATGTCTTCTAGGGTTTGAATAGTCCGTTCTGATTGTCCATCTGTCTGAGGGTGGTAAGCAGTGCTCAAATGAAGTTCAGTATCCAGGGATTTCTGAAGACTTTTCCAAAATCTTGAAGTAAAATGAGGATCACGATCAGAAACAATCGATAGGGGTACTCCATGAAGTCTCACAACTTCATTAATGTATAGTATTGCTAGACGTTCCAGGGGTAGATCTTCTCTTATAGCAAGAAAATGTGCTGACTTGGTAAGACGATCAACAATAACCCATATTGCATCGTTCATTCTAGGAGTCTTTGGTAGCCCCATGACAAAGTCCATCGTAATATTGTCCCATTTCCACTCCAGTATGGGAAGAGGTTGCATGACTCCTCCAGGCTGTTTCCTTCCAGCTTTCACTTGTTGACAAACCATACATCTTGACACAAAATCAGCAATCTCCCTCTTCATGTTGTCCCACCAAAAATGTTCCTTCAAATCTCTATACATTTTGGTGCTCCCAGGGTGTATAGAGAAATTGGAACTATGAGCATCATCCAACAATTCCCTTTTCAGATCAGGTAAATCGGGAACACAAAGTCTCTTCCCGAATTTCAAAATTCCATCTTCATACACAAAGTCTCTCAATCTCCCATCATTCACAGCTTTAATCTTCTTCTGAAATTCTTCATCATCGGTCTGAGAACTCTTAATCCTTTCTAGTAAAGATGGTTTGGCAACCATTTGAAAAAGCATTGATGTTTCACCTTCCCTGGTTATTCCCATGTCCATCTTCACTAGATCCATGAAAATTGGATCCCTTTCAATTCTCATCATGTTCAAAACTCCATGGTCTTTTCTGCTCAAAGCATCTGCCACCTTGTTTGCTTTCCCCGGGTGGTAGTGTATCGTGCAATCATAATCCTTGAGTAATTCAAGCCATCTCCTTTGCCTCATGTTGAGTTCTTTTTGTGAGAAAATATACTTCAAACTCTTGTGATCAGTATAAATCTCACATTTTTCACCATAGAGGTAGTGTCTCCATATCTTCAAAGCAAAGATCACAGATGCTAACTCAAGATCATGAGTAGGATAGTTTTGTTCATGAATTTTCAACTGTCGTGATGCATAGGCAATAACTCTATCATTCTGCATAAGGACACAACCAAGTCCTTTCTTTGATGCATCACTATAAATAACGAACCCATCATTCCCCGATGGTAGAGTCAATATAGGTGCATTGACTAATATTCTCTTCAGTTCTTCGAAACATTCTTCACACTCTTTTGTCCAAACAAATTTAACCCCTTTACGTGTGAGCTTCGTTAATGGGTTAGCCAATCGGGCAAAATTCTGGACGAAACGTCGATAATAACCTGCCAAACCAATAAAACTACGTACCTCAGTTATACTCGTAGGTGCTGGCCATTCTTGGATTGCCTTGGTCTTAGAAGGATCAACAGAGATTACATCTTTAGAGACAATATGGCCAAGAAAAGAAATATCCTGATGCCAGAATTCACACTTGCTAAACTTCCCATATAATTCATGCCTCCTCAAAGTCTTCAAGATAATGCGCAAGTGATTTTCATGATCTTCGTAGGTTTTCGAGTATACCAAGATATCATCAATAAATACCACCACAAATTCATCGAGATACTCCTTGAAAACTCTATTCATCATATCCATGAATACAGAGGGTGCATTAGTCAATCCAAACGGCATTACAGTAAACTCGTAATGCCCGTACCTGGTTCGAAATGCTGTCTTCAGAATGTCTTCCTTCTTCACACACAACTGATGGTATCCAGATCGAAGGTCAATCTTTGAAAAGTATTGAGCTCCATGCAGTTGGTCAAATAAATCATCAATACGAGGTAGGGGATACTTGTTCTTTATCGTTATAGCATTGATCTCCCTGTAGTCGATACATAACCTCATAGATCCATCTTTCTTTTTAACAAAAAGAACAGGGGCTCCCCATGGAGAAACACTAGGGCGAATAAATCCCTTATTACTCAATTCCTCTAGTTGTTTCTTTAGTTTGATTAATTCTACAGTGGCCATTATATACGGGGTCTTCGATATAAGCCTTGATCCAGGAATCAAATCAATGGAAAACTCAACTTCTCGTTCTGGAGGATGTCCAGGTAAATCTTCCGGAAATACATCTACGAATTCTTTCACAACAGGTACATCCTCTATTTGAACATTCCTTTCCTCACCGACAGTTATTTCATTCTCTTTATCCCCAATAATTGAATTAAGTTGAGCTACTGGGGGTGGATCTAAATAAGAATTAGGTGGTGATGATTCTTCTCTAAAAATAAGGTGTTCCTTATCATTATCATCAAGAATCGTAACCTCTTTCTTCTTACAATAAATCTTCGCATCATAGTCCGAAAGACAGTACATACCGAGGATTATATCAAACTCAATCATAGGTATGATGATGAGATCAGCAGATAAAGAAAATTTATGTGCTCTAATGGGGACTGATTAACAAAACTTTGTTGCAATGATACTTCCCTTATGAGTTTTAACTGACAACTCCCTTATTAAATCAAATTGGAAATATCTAATTTTCTTAGCAAACTGGGAAGATATGAAACAATGCGATGATCCAGAATCAAATAATGCATTTGCTAAACTTGAGGAAACCATTAAATTACCTGCCACCACGTCTTTCAGAGCTTCTACCTCAGCAGTAGTGATAGCATAAGCCTGGCCTTGATCCCTTGGCCTTTTCTGAGGTAAGTTCTCCTGACGCTTAGGACATTCATTTGCATAATGCCCCATCTCCCTGCAATTGTAGCACTGAACGTTGGTAGCTTCCTTCTTCCCCTTGCAATCACGAGCTTGGTGGCCTTTTTCACCACACTTGTAACAGACTCCCATTCCCTTCAAGCAAGTACCAGGGTGTTTCTTCCCGCATTTACCACAGGATGGATATTCAACCTTTCCCTTCTTCCCCTTATTTCCATTCCCAGATTGATCAGCAGGTCTCTTCTTCTCTTGCTTTGCTTTAAAGTCATAAGACTTAGAGAATTCCTTTTCAGTCTTGATAGCACATGAGACAATGTCTTCGTACGATGAAAAGGATTGTGAGACTAATGCTCGACGGAGAAATGGTTTTAACCCATCAAAGAAACGATCAATCTTACTTCTTTGGTTACGTATATAATCACTAGCGTACCTTGCTAACCTTGTAAAGTTAGCCTCATACTTTGCGACATTCTCATCCTCCTTCTGTCTCAGACTTAGAAATTGCCTTTCCATATCTGCTCGATGGTCGCGAGGGAAGTATTTTTCTAAAAACAGATCTTTTAACTCCCTCCATTCCATATTTGATACTTCATCATCTTCCTTCATGTTTTGAATCAATGACCACCATTGATCAGCATCTCCAGTGAGGCGGTAAACTGCCATGATAACTTTTTCCCTTTCACTGCTCCCCAAAGCCTGAAATATTTTTCTAGGGAATTTATCCATTGCTCAGCTACTAAGGGATTTTTACTCCCATTGAACGTTGGTGGTTGTTGCCTCATGAATCGATCTAACATTGATCCTCCATGCTGTGGATCAGGGTGCTCCATACGGGTAAGGTTATTATTCATAACCTGAGTAAGTTGTCCCAGTATGGTGATTAGCTGATCGGCACCAGTTGCATCACCAGCCCCACTATAATTATCTTAAGCAGGAGGGCAATCCCTACATGGAGTGCATGCATTGATACGGTTTCCATTTCTTCCACTAGGCGCCATTTCTAAACAATGGCATAAACTAGATCAGTTTATGAATCAAAATACATAATCCCATACTTATAAAACACTTAACATAAATTGAACTATTTATGGATATAATCCATAATCATAAAAATGTCTCCTTTGAGGATGTATATACTCATAAACCCTTCATAATGGTTTGTAAAGAAAATGAGAATTATCCTAAGCATATCCCCCGGGAGTGTCGTAACCAAGAGTGCAGCAAGGCCCGTTGTCGTGCACCAGTTCCCGTTCGAGTCTAGCTCAAAGCGGTGTTTTCGGGTTTTACCCCTAGGTACATCTGTGCCAGAGCCGCCTCTACCTGCTCGTATCCAGACAGGGATGTATTGCTCGGAAAACTCACAAAATCCCTACAATACCAAAATTCTAGGAAGTTCTTCTACACTAATCCTCAAAGTTCATCTTAGGTCTACGTGCTCTAATCAGAGTTTATTTAAATCTAGCTTCCAAGGTTTGTACTAAACTTCCTCTGATACCAACTGTAACGCGCCGACCCCAGTTACCCAGAGTCGGTGCATTAATTACATAACATTGGCATGATCACAAGAAAGATCAAATCTCGAAAGACCGATTGGTTTAGTAGCCTTGGAAACACTAGATATATTCATAAGTTGTACATTACATCATCAAAATAAAAAGGAACTACTACAACAACATATTGTCTCCATAGTCCACACTATTAACCCCACATAATATCCCTGCAAGTCATTCATAATTTACTTCTTCACATCCTGGGAAAATAAAACTTAGAAAAGTGGTGAGCTCAAATGCCCAGTAAGGATAACAATATAGCAAAGACTTTCATAAATAAGAATAAACATTTAAGGCAATGTATAACTAAAACAAAAGCCTTTTAAACTTTAACTTCAACATAGTATGGCATAAATAAAATGTAATAATGCCATTTACTTATTCACATGGATATTCTACTAATCGAATAATCACATGCAATATCAATAACCACTTTCATAATGATGGAATGCATAATGCCAGACTATCATAACCACATAGCCAAGGCCTCGTGCCAAGACTACAAATAAGATTTTGCCAAGGCCTTGTGCCAAGACACTAGTTTGTCTCATGATACCTACAGATGCATCTAGGAGCTATATCGGGCTCCACCCGTCACATATTAAGTCCAATGCATTCCCATATGAAAAGGTTTAAACATAACATAAACATTCGTATTAAAACTAGCATACGAAATGTCAATACTTTCACCATAAACCATGAATGGTATATAAAAAAAATAGCACATCCACAGTCAAACATATCACA
The DNA here is from genome assembly GCA_963277665.1 of Viscum album. Taxonomy (NCBI): domain Eukaryota; kingdom Viridiplantae; phylum Streptophyta; class Magnoliopsida; order Santalales; family Viscaceae; genus Viscum; species Viscum album. Next base: position 1,427,210,554 of record OY728151.1, read on the forward strand.
AAAACTTCAATACAATATAAAAGTTTTGTATCATAATATATCATCCTCAAATAAGCGTAAAATCCATTAGAGGATGTTGACATAGATGAAATCAAAACTCTTTTTAAAGAAATATCTCTTTCTATTTTGAAATCATTTAAGAGACATATATTTATAAAATAAAACATTTTCTTTGAAAATATTCTTATAAGCTTGTAAGGGAAGCTTTGACGATTTTATAACGGCAGAAAATAATCGCACCCGCCGTATAAGTTAAAAAAAACATTCTTATCTTAATTCTGTCCAAAAGGTTAAAAAGCACCTTGTTTGGAAAACGACGGAAAGATTACCTTATAATCCTCTTATAAAAAGTCAAACAAGGGTATAAATGACTTTAAACCATATTCTTTTAAATATTAAAAATGTTTTGAAATACATTTTGAAGAAACATGGATGTGGATGATAACGAGATCCCAGTAGATAATTATGTATAAACAACCTCGGATAATGAAGAGATTGCGAAATAAACCCTTACCTTGTACTTTTCCTTGGTTGGGGTAGGTTAACCTCCTGTATAATGGTGAAATAATTGTTATTAAATTATAAAAGAATCATATACATTAATATGATATCATATATGATCTTTTAATATTGATTTGATAATAATATCTTAGTATTATCGTTGTTTCGGGTGTTAACTTACTTGTTTTATTTTATATGTTTTGTTACGTAAGCCATGTTTGTAATGGATAGGTTGTATATTATTCATATCCAGAATGATATCAAGTCCTTAAACATCATTTTTAAATCATCAAATGATAATTATACTTGAATGGATACGATGGAGAATGAATCTTATCGCGTTTGTGGAGACGGTAGTCCGTACGTATGCACGAGCGACAATATCATTCTTTTGATATTAAAATAATATATAAATGGATGTTATATCATATATACAGAATAATTAACATGTTATATTTATTATTTACATGAGTTTCACATCATTATTATACCCATCCAAATAATAATATATTGAATAACAATTACACCACGACGTGGAGACGGTAAGCCGTACGTACGCACGTATGGTGACATGTTATTCAAAGGGTGGATAGAATACTGAATATGGTTGTACCATATTTATAATAACATCACAGTATATGTGAGATACTGGAGTTATTATTTTAGAATGGTAAGAACAAAGAAAGAACAAGTGGAAGAAGAAAGGAACTTGAAAAGGGGTGGTGAAAACATTACCTCTTCTTCGGGTTCTTCCTTTTGATTTGATCAAAAGGGCTCCTTAGGTTGGCTTTCTGATCAAAATATGGACTATAGGTTGTAGTTAGGGAAGTTGGGAGAGTATTTGGGCAGGGTTTGGACGAGCCAAGTGGCTTGAGAGGTGTGAGGAATGAGTAGAAGTGGTCTCCTTTTATAAGGGAGAGGAGGGGCTCTTTAGGAAAGAGTGAAAGTATTACTTTATAATATAATTATATTCGGTTTATAAAGGTCCAAAAATCATTGAGGTCGAAGATAATATGACTCATATTCTAAATAACATCAACCAATACGAATTGGACAGGTTTTAGATGATATTTTAACCATTATAATCTTATTTATTTAAATGATTTATTAATGAGGTAAACATTGCATCATTATTGTGTCATTAATAATTTAAATTATTTGATCTCTAAAAATTATAAATAAAATATCATTATGTAGGAAATATTTTTAGCTTTCTAATGAATATTTATAATCGAAAATCCAACATGTATAACCCTATGTAAAAATTTTTCTTCTAAAAGATGTAAGCTTATGCCATTTTTATTTTTATTTTAACTTTATTAATATAATGTGTCCCTACCACATACAAGTGGCTCTAAGGGGTCCCCAAATCGACCCAAGGATGCCCATGGTCGGGTATGTTTCCACCAATAAGGTTAGGACACGTTTTAGGGTAATTTTGTATTATTATAATATTATTTTTTAACCCTTATTTACCGGATTTACCCTTTAACCATGGTAAATAAAATATTTACCGCAGTAATTATTCAAAATGTGTAAAAATAAAAGTTACCTATTTACATAATTTGGACATCCTGATTAAAAATATGTAATCCATTTTTCCAAATTCAAAACACAGAAGTGGAAGAAATTAATTTAAAATTAATTCCCGTTGTTAAAATAAAAAGCGTGTTTTTAAGAGATAATAACTATCAAAAGATTGACACTTGTTTATGTCTGGTTTAATTGTGAAATTATGTCCAATGACAAACATTAAATTAAATGGTAAAAATATATTCTAAATATACTTTAAAACCACTCAAATTCATAATTTATCAATATTAATTATTTTGATTAAAAAAGTTGATTTTAATTAAAATTTAGTAATTTTCACTATTCATCAAAATATAAAAGTTATCCGAAAAGTACCAAAATTTCACCCTAGGCTAATTTCAATATTCCGAATCCAAAATTGAAGTCCATTTTGAAATATAAAATATATATGATTTCAAAAAGTAGGTATTACTATTCACAACAACTAGTTTAATTAGTTGTGGTGTGTGTTAGAACTCGAGGTTGCGTACAACACACGCTATCGCATTATTCGAAGGGAAACGTACCGTAGAATCTTGGGGTGTTAGATTTTGAAGAAAATAAACAACTCGGCCCGGCTCGGCGGGGCACAGCGCAGCCTGGCGCGACCCGACCTGGCGCGGCCCGGCTCAGCCCGGCCCGGTGCGGCCCGACCGGGCGCGGCCCCGCTCAGCCCGGCCTGGCGTGGCCCGGCTGGCTCAGCCGGCTGGCCGAGTGGCTTGGCCGAAGCCGAGCGGGTTCCAGGGGGGGGGGGGGGGTTGCACCGGCGGTGCCTGGTGGCGCCGCCCTTCTCCAAACCCGTCGGACTTCTGCGCACACGGCCCGCATGGGCAGGTCGCCGATCCTCCAGCGCGAATTCCTCCTAGCACCGCGGTCTCGCTCCGCCCGACCGACCGATCCTCTAATGCAGCGCCCTCCTGGCATCGTGACTCCTCTTCACCCGGTCGGCCGGTTCTTCCGCCGAAGAGGCCTTTGTAGCGGGCCGCGATTCTTCCCGCACAACTGGCGTGACGACGTCGGCCTCCTTTGTCGCGTTCCCGGCACGGTGCGATGGCATCTTACCTCCGTTGTCGCATTCCTGGCACAACGCGATGGCGTCGTGCATCCTCCGCCTTTGATTGTCGATCCTTGAATAATTAAATGTGAACAACGGAGGGTTGTCGGGCCGCGTTCATTCGGCCCGCACCCTCCGCATAAATGATAACAATCAGCCATATTTAAACAACAATTTCCAATGAGTGTGGGGTATGTAAACATCCAATTTGAAGAGTAGACCCCTACCTCAACAAAAGACGATGAACGTTGGCATCGTGGTTGACAGCGTCGCGAGGTGAGGATTCGTAGATGTCGACAGAGATTGTCTTAGGAGGAAGCTACGTCTCCCCTTTTTGTCACGGAGAGAAGATTGTAAGGAGTGGCATCGTTGGCGAGTTCCCACGTCGGTGTCTCCTCCCTTGTCGCGGAGGAAGAAGAGGACGGAGAAACCAGGGTCGCCGAGTCAATGTTCTTCGTCGGAGAGTTGGCGTTCTTCGTTGAGGATGAAGTTCTTCAAATAAAACTATAGCTCTCTCCCCAAAATCTCAACACAACAAGACAACCAACAATAAAATAAGGCTTCTCCTTATTTTATTAAATCATTCCATGCATTCAAATTTACAAAATTCAAAATCCAATTCACTTAATTAATTAAACCATGAGTTGTCTAATTAATTAAGTGATAGGTTGGCATGTTTTAATGAGGGAGAGAGGGGAGAGGAAGGGTTACTCAAATAAATTCAAGGGAGGTGTCAACATTAAACAAAGGAATTTAATGGGAGGTTTTAGGGGTTTTAGGGAATGTGAAGGGCTAGGCCTCGTGCGGGCCCCACCTCACATTTATCCACACATGGGTAGTTAGGATGCCAGTGGGTCCCACCCGAACTCCCCCATGTAGGATAAAACCACCTAAGATATAAAAATAAAATTGTACCACAATTGTATTCACTTATCATTTAATCCACAAAAAATTTAACTTCTTCTCCCGTGCAAACGCATCTACGGTAAAAGTCCCCTTAAGCAATTATCAGTGATGCGAGTTCATCGGTGCCCTTAGATTTCAATTCCAAGCACCGGTTCAAAAGATAGAAAAACCCGCTCGTTCGTTTACAGAACATACCCGAGCTAATCTTCAGAAATTGATTCTAGGCACACCGGGTCTCAGAATCAAGTGCCATCAGAAGCCACAGACTCGCAAAATTCCAATGTATTTAAGAATAAAATTTCCTTGAAATTTCTAGGTCTTTACATTCATGTTTTATTGATCACATATATCATATCATTTATTATCCAAGAGAATACTTTGTGAGAAGAATATTTAATAAATATTTATTTTTTGATTAGTGAATAAAAATATTTATTCATTAGCCACTACACAATTTATATTTATTTATTTAATAAAAATTTATTATTCTTGGTTTGATAAAAATTGTGCAGGAATGGTGAACCGAGTTTAATGTTCTGATGAAAAATAATATATATTAAATATCAATTGATTAAATTATATTTATTTAATTTGTTTGATTTTCACATGTCAAGAAATATTATTATTATTATTATTATTATTGACATGGGGATTCATTGGTCTTAACGAAAAAATAAGGACACATGCGAAATTATTATTTTATAACCCTAGTAGTATTTAAATGAAATTATATTATTTCTAAAGGTGAGGTTGCTATTTGTTTTGGTTGTGCAGAACAACATTCAGAGAATTATCCCAAGAACCTAGAGATCTCCCTTTTCTAATAATTATATAAAGAATGGAGAGAGACCCTCCTCAACCTCCACTATTAATTCAATAACGATCCAATTGAATCCTTCTTGAATAGATTCTTAGGGCGATCAAAGATGAATGATGTAAGTGTTAGGATCTATTGTGATAGCACCCATAGATTCCTATGACTATGTTCAAAGGTTTTTGGAGAATTTATAGATCACCACTAGAGGGAATATACAATTGATTCCTAAAATGAAATAATTTTATGACATAGATACATTGTTAGAATCATAAAATAAAGAATAATTCATCACCAGGTAATTCTTTAATTACTTCAATTAATTATAATTCATTCTATGATGATCCTTCATTTTGGTTATGATGTTCCATCATCGATTATTATATGATTCAATTATGTTGGTCACAATGTTTTTAATATATGTATATCTCATATTAGTCATATATTATTATAAAAATACAAGTTTTTCATACCCTATTAGGTTATTCCACTATGCCCAGAACCTTTTAAAAAATATAAGACGTCTAAAATTTAGAGTGAAGAATACCTAACACTACTTAATTATATCCATCGACTTAAATAAAAATCTTTCTATTTGCCTTTTCTTTTTTCCCATGGTCTAAGATATTGTTTGTGTGACCCCCCAAGAATGAGACCATCCCAATTACATGAATTTAAATAAAATATAGCATTACATACATTCCCACGACCTTTTAGGTTTATTGATATAAGGGATTATGAAAACCAATTGACTAAAAAATACCATTTATTTCTCATTCAATGTACTCTTTTATACTAAAATAAGAAACTAATTAATCCATAATAAGTGTTGAACACTTCCCAAAAATTCTCCATTTAAGGAACCAACCTTAAACATTACATAATATAGTGTATTTAGACTAGATTTAATTTTATTTCACTTATAAATATTAATTAGGTGTATATTTTTATAGAGTTAGGTCATAAATCTTATATAATAATACTATATATTTCAAAGATGAAACTTCTACTTAGTATCCATTTTTTTCACAATATAAAACTTCTAAAGTAAAACATGATTTCTTTTCATGAAAAATCATCATGAATTTCAACTTGTTTTCTTCCATTCCTTTAAAAATCCTTAAGACCTATGAAAAACGTTTTAAAACATGGTATGTACACAAAAGGTTCAGTAAGGTATATAAAATAAATAATGAAACCATTAGTATATGAATACATATAAAAATTTTCCATTCCAAAATAAACTTTGGGCTTGAAATAAAAATTTACTTACCCAAGAAATCAAATTATCTACCAAAAGATATTTTTAAAACATTTCATAGGAAATATTAAAGGAAAAATAAAACTCCTAAGGTTTCTTTGAAATTAGGAAAAACTCACAATTTTATTTTTTCATAAAGTTATACTTTTGATCCTTAGAAAGTAGTATATAATTTATTTTACCATGTGAAATCAAAATATTTCAATAAAAACCTATATAAAGCATAGATAAATCTTATTGGTAACCTAAGGAATAATTTTAATATCATTATTAATTACACACGGAATACCAATCATGGTTATACTTGGAGTTACTATCATAGTTACACTTTAAATAACCATAATGGTTATACATGGAATAACCATCATAGTATATTCCCATTACATCTTAAGAGATACCTAATAAATTAACTCTTTCCCTTTATCCACTAATTTGGAGAGATATAATGGGGTCACCAGACCTTAATTCATAACAAAAATATCCATAATCATAAATATTTCTGAAGAACCATAAAAAAATATAAAAATATTGCATTGTGAAAACATTCTTTGCACCCATAACACATTTTTGAATATTGAAATATCCATTTCATTTTAAAACCATTTTTGAAAATAACTAGAAAACAAGGAAAGATGATTTTTATTTGAAGATAGCATGAAATATTTTAGTGTAAGATAAAATAAAATAATAGTTATGGTGATAGGAAAGGTCATTTTCACTATATATGTTAAAATAGAAAATTACATTTTGTCATTTTGTAAAGGACATTAAAATATTATTTACAAGATTACTTTTTAAAACATTTGAAAAAAAGACAATAGAAACATAATTTTTTATTTCATAAATCACCAATATCCATAAAAATACATCCATAAAATAATTTTAAAAATATGGATATAGAATAAAAATTGAGTTGTAAGGGAAACTTTAATAGATAATTTTTAAAATAAAGTCCCTTACCTTGAGTCCAAATCATCACATACATTATTTATCTTATTGAATTTTATAATTTGGATAATTATTTAATTTATTAAGATTTTTTTAAATTTTATCTTTCATTTTATTTCATCTCTTACATTTCTATATTTATTTACTTAATTAATTAAATTCACATCATATGTTTTGATGATATTTAGTTCATAAGTCCAAAATTACTTAGGTATGATGACTATCATCAAAGTGGCCATTAATCTATCATATCGAGAATAATAATCATAAACTAATTATATATTTTATAAAAAAATTATAATTTTTAATATAAACATAAAATATGGTTATGAAAAATCAACCATGTTATAATAATGGAGATGGTAGACCCTACGTTAGCATGAGTAACATTTCCATTTTCAATGATCATCATGAAAGAAAGGTAATTATTATTTTATCTTTTAAAAACTATAATAATATCATAAATACCCTATTAATTATTTAAATATAATTATATATATCATATATGTGATGTGGTTATTAAAAACGAATCACATCACTTCGTGGAGGTGGTATCCCACACATGCACACGATCAATGTTATCATTTTTAGTGAATAGAAATGTGAGAAGGTAAACAATATATTAACTTTTTAGAATTATATGTATGTCATTAATATCATTTATAAAAATTAATTCAATAATTATAAATAGTCTTGATAGATGGTGATGGAAAATGAATTACATCAGTTCGTGAGACAGTAGTTTATTGTACACATGAATGATGAATTCCTCTCCCATTTTATGGATGTTTTAGATTGATATTGGTTATTAAATTAACATTATAACATATTAGTATATGTTGGATACCATTATTATTATTTTATCATGTTATAAAAATATTTTAAGGAGGAGGAGTAATTAATAAAGCTAAAACACTCAGTTAAAACCATACCTCTTCTTTGAAAAGACTCCTTTGATTAACACCTTAATCCCTCTAAGGTTATCATTCTTCCTAAAATAAGATCTATATAATGAGGGGAGGGATTATAGGATGGGATTCTTATAGATATTGGCTAAACCAAATGCTTCATGAAGTGTTAATCAAATAGAATGAGGTATATATTTTTATAAGAATGGGAGGGGCACTCTTGGAATTTCCAAAAATATTAAATTAATATAAATTATTTTTTAATTATATTTCATGACCTGGTATAATGGGGCCTGAACTGGGACTACCCAAATCCCACCTCCAATTGGCTAGGGGCCAGAGGCCAACACCAGTTAGGCATATCACTCAAATGGGAGGCCTTAGGCTAATGTATATTTACACACACACACATCTCCAATCCCATAAAATGTTGAAAAATACAAAAATTTAAATAAATTAATGCATACATATAAAATATGACCACTAGAGTATTAAAAAATTAGTAGAAAGTAAAAGGGTTCAAATAATATCCCACCCCAAAGGAACTAAAAATAAGTCCAACCTGTAAAGTACAATAGGGGACAACTATCAAGTACTCGTAGGAAAACACCTTGGTCTGTAAGGATCACTAAGATCCACCTAGTCTTGGTCCATCTAGGACTCCATAAGAAGGGTGAAAATCTACATAAAACATGACACATGCATCCAAATCACATATAGGAGTGAGTATAAAAATACCCAATAGGACACTATATAATCACAAAGCATATAGTATCAAGAACAACAGTCAGTTCATCATAGTTATATGTCAATAACACATATAATAATAATTTCCAAATATACTCAACATAGTCACACATTCTCAATGTAATGTCACAACTGTAATTCCATCCCAGGATTCCTGCTTGAAGGTTCCACATAACACTCATCCTAGAGAAGACACTCCTTGAGTTAAATATCATTGATGTTGTCCTTCCAAGATGACATTCTTGTTGGGTATCTCCATAAGTAATACACGCTTTAAATATGAAGATAATGATACATAGATTGGGATCACACCCAAGGCCATGGGGTATACCAACAACCTAATCTGTATTAACCCACTATGTATGGTATTGAAGCCCTGTGTAGTGTTGCTCATGATGATACCAGGAACCCTAAATAGGGTTATGATGATGAAGGATATCATTCTAATCCTCAATGAAGGATTCCAATAACTCTATATAATACTAATGTTCCTCAGATTGGATCACCATTCTATGCATTGGATGTAATTCCAGAACAACCCTTAGGGAACAGATCAAGGGAATGTAACCTAACAAATATTGTCCAATATGAATGGGAAAAGGTATACAAGCCATATCTGAAGGAGTAAATAGTGTGTATTGGTAGTACATGGTGTGTATCTTCGACATTGGGTCCTACCCATGCACCATGAACCATGCTAGTGTCCATGTATGTGTCCGTGTTTGAGTACACGGCTCTGCCCATGTAGACCTAGCCTGGCTGTGTCTGTGTCTGAGTACTCGGTGTGAATGGGCCCATGTACTCCGGGCTATGTCCATGAACCTTATGAGATATAAGTAGATCTACCTGGTAAGGGCCACACACCATGTGATAGACCACACACTCCATGCAATATTTATCATATTTTGGAAACCCTAGCACCACACAGGGGGTCCTACATGACTTGTAAATCTGGAAAACACGTTGTGTACTACAATATTTCATAAAACTACAAGTTCTTCCTCCACATATACGCACGCCACCATCACCACCAATTCAATCTCAAATCCTTCCAATTGATTTTGGATCTGGGTCGACCATTCTCGATCGTCACCGAAGACCCGATTTCTGGTCTTCTTGATTGCTTGAGAATCACCCCATAGTCTTTCTATCACCGTATGCTTTAAATACCTCACATGTATGTCCTTGATAATATCCCAATTTATCTTCACCATAATTAAAGATTTATCTTTTCATCGTTCCAAAACAGGATTTGTGATAATAATTCATTGTGCCAAGAAATGGGTGTACAATAATTGTTTATCTAATATTTTTCAAACCACCTATAAAAAAACCCAATGATCAATGAATGATGTGACAACTGGGTCCCGGTGATAGCCCAACCACCCCACCTTAACATGACCGTCGGGTCTTGGCCCACCAGGTAACACCAGTTGCCCTGAAGACACATGGGGCCCACCCCAGGGTCCACCCACGTGCCCGAACGGGGCATCTGACTAATGATTGCCCCCACAGGCCAAAACATGTCCTTTCCAATGTGCTTTGTCCTCACTCACACACACCCTGGGAAACTTCTCAGGAGGTCACCCATCCTAATCACTACTCCAGGACAAGCATGCTTAACCATGGAGTTCTAATCAGGCTGGCTCCTGAAAAGGAAGGTGCACCTTGTTGACATGAGTCATATCATTTAGCCATTTAACCCTTTATCATTTTTTGGGGGTGTTACAATCACCCCCATTTAGAGCACAATGTCCTTGTTGTGGGTCCTACATCTCAACCCAGGCAGTGCACCACGCAGTTAAGGCTGATTTCCTCCTCTGATACCAAATGTGACAACTGGGCCCCGGTGACAGCCCAACCACCTAGCCTTAACATGGCCGTCGGGTCCTGGCCCACCAGGTAACACCAGTTGCCCCGCAGACATGTGGGGCCCACGCCAGGGTCCACCCACTTGCCAGAATGGGTCATCTGACTAATGATTGTCCCCATAGGCCAACACATGTCATTTCCAGTGTGATTTATCCTCACTCACACACACCCTGGGAAACCTCCCAGGAGGTCACCCATCATAATCACTACTCTAGGCCAAGCACGCTTAACTGTGGAGTTCTAATCAGGAAATCTCCTGAAAAGTTAGGTGCACCTTGTTGACATGAGTCATATCATTTAGCCATTTAACCCTTTATCATTTTTGGGGGTGTTACAAATGAAGAAAGGTGGGAGAAAAAAAAGAATCATGAAAAAGGGGAACAAAACTCATCCATTTTTGGGTTCCCCTCAATCCATTACCATTAGAATAAGAAAAAGATCCAAATTAAGTAAAATATTTCTCCCAAATTCTCCACAAATAAACCTATACCTGCAATATGAGTGACCCACAAATCAATCTATTCATTGATTGATTCATGGTCATCATAGGATAATAAAATGGTGAAAAAATACATATAAAATTAACATTGTTCCTTATGGGGGATTGATCACTGATAATGAATGAATCCATGTCGTTTTTGTTAGTGAGATCCTTGAGGTCCATCACACACCGATCAATAATCCATGATCTGGTCATCGTTCACCCAACAAATCCCCTTCAATGGATCCGAGGTTATGCGACCAACCCTAGGATTCCATAATAAACATATAATTACAGGAAAAAATCATGTCATGTCAATTTAATTGAATAAAATAAAATAATTTATTAATTTATTTAAACATTCACCGATGGCCGCACCTAACCCTAACATCCGTCATGTTCTAATGTTAGGTCATGTATAGGGTAAAACCAAAAATCTAAAATTAACAAGGGGATCATATTTCTTATATTGGTAACAATTTAATAATTATTCCAATAATTTAGGAAAATTGTGTGCATGTGGAAATAGTATATTTAATATATTTGAAACATTATTTCTGGGTTCACTGGGCTTTGTAATCCCATGCCGTCTCAGTTCCTAGTCTAAAAAATATTACTAGATATATTATAAGAATTTACATAAAAAATAGAGATGTTAAATTCTCCCCAACTTATGGATATAAATACCATAAATCCAAAAAATACCTACACAAAGAGTTGTGGGTACTGAGTATGCATTTCAGTCTCCCTCTCCTAGGTGTTCTCCAGATGATTCCCATGTTGTCACCAAAAACACACTAATGGAATCGATCACCCATGAAGTATACTCTCCAACCAATCCTCAATCTATACAATGTAATAATAAAAAGTAGTCCATCCTATATGTACAACTCACCCCAAACTATAACTTGTAATAGGTCATGCACATACTTCCCCAGCTACAATAAGTGGACAACATCATGTACCCGATCTAACTATAGTAGTAGAGCTAAGTGGTATTCCACCTCTCCAACTCTAATTAGTATATAGAATCGGATAATGAATCTTAGAGATAAATTTTAATCCCATCCAAATCTCTACAATCAATGTCGAGTTGAGACCCTCAAGAACACAAGGTCTCCCTCCTCTTACTCCAAGGTAATCCTTCATCGGTCCTCATATGAATTATTACGGCTCTATAAAGTCCTGAATTTTATATGGATGATCTTCAACTTCTTGGTATTGACTCAAAACAACTATCTTCCCACAAGTTCTGTCTCTCCTAGGTCATTCCAACAAAGTGATGACCTTTCATGTCAACCATACAGGGCCTCGAATGGTGCCATACCGATGGTTGAATGGTATTTGTTGTTGTATGCAAACTACACCAATGGTGTGTGGTTCTCCCAACTGTGAATAGAGTCTAACACGCAATCCCAAAAAATTTCTTCGAGGAATTGAATGGTCTGCTCAGTCTGACCATCAATCTGGGGGTGGAAAGTCATGCTAAAATGAAACTAAGTCTCAAAGGCCTCCTAAAATCCTTTTTATAACCAATATGTGAAGCAAACATCAAGGAATTAAATTATGGTTGATGGAAATCCATATAGTTGGACTATATCTTTCATGTAGAGGTGTACCAAGCTATTTAATGAACTATTCTCTCAAATAGATAGGAAGTTGGATGAATTAGAATGTCGATCTATGATCAAATAAATAACATGGCTTCCCAAAGAGATACATGGTAACCCCATCACAAAGTACATATATATCTCATACCGCTTCAACTATGGAACATCAAGGGGTTGAGTTAAACCCCCTAGAACCTGGTGATTATCTTTCACTTACGACAAGTAAGGCATCGATAGACAAACTTTTCACTTCCTTATTCATCCCTGGAAACCAAAACTAACATCATAGGCCCTGGTATATCTTCACCACACCTATATGTACCACCAAGGGAGATCTATGAAACTTCATCATAGCCTCATTCCATAATATCACTGGTACAATCGTTCATCCTCTAAAAATAATGACATGCTCCCCACCTTCAGAAAACCCACATGGATCATGTCAAGTGGATATCTGAGTACGTAGGGTCTCATAGTCAACATCATCAATCTGTTCCACCCTAAATCACTATAAAAATAGAGGTTTAATAATAATAAAATATAGGTTATCATATCCATCCCTATAAACAAAGGATAACTGAAAAAGAGGCTCTCTGCTCTGAATCCTCACTGAGAAACCACAAACAAGATATCCTGCTAAGAGAATTGACAACCACGTTCTCCATATGAGGACTATAGACAATATCAAATTCATAATCATATAGGAATTCAAGTGATCATCCCGGTCTCATGTTTGGATCCTTCTAATAGAAGATATACTTGAGACTCTTGTGGTAAAACTAGACGATGAACCGCTCACCCATCAGGTAGTTTAACCACATCTTAAATACATAGAATACCATCAGTAACTCAAGCTCATGGGTCACATAGTTCATCTCATGTGGTATCAATTGATGAAAAACATAGGAAATCATCGCCCACCTCTACATCATAACACAACCAAGCCTGGTACATGATGCTTCATAGAACAAAACATACTAAACACCCTCCTATGGAAATCTCAAGATGGGATCACTCGTCAATACCTACCTCAACTCTTAGAAAGCTTGATGACACCTCTATGTCCACATGAAAGGCTATCCATTTTAGGTCAAATCTGTCAAGGGAGTTTATATATTGAGAAATATGGAATAAATACATGAATGTTTCATGATAATCCAAGGAATCTACATACCTCTGTCATGCACTTGGGTGGCTCCCAAGATAGCACTACCCCAACCTTTGTTGGTTCCAATGCTACACCATCTACTTAGATAGCATGTACCATATTGTGGACCCCCTGAATCCATAACTGGCACTTTGAGAGCTTCCTATAAGGATGGTTCTCTCAAAGTACATCCAGAACCATCCTCAAGTGTCTCACATGATCCCCCTTTGATGTGGAGTACACTATGATATAATCGATGGAGACTACAAAAAATTGATCTAAGAATGGATGAAATATCCCGTTCATGATACCCATGAACATTTATAGGGAATTATTCATTCCATAGAGAATCACCTAGACTCATAGTGACCATAACAACTTCATAAAGCTGTATTCAGTATATCCTTATCTCATAATCATAGATGGTGATAACCTAATCTGAGGTTATCCTTTGAGAACCATTGTGCCCCTCTCAATTGATAAAATAGGTTATCGATCCTCAGTATTAGATTCATGTTCTTTACAGTAAAATAATTTAGGTGATTTTAATACACAAAAAACCTTTATATCTCATATACCTTCTTAGAAAACAATAAAAGGGATACCCGGGGTGAAAAATTGGGTCTGATAAATCCCTTACTTTGGATTTCCTCCAATAACACCCTTAGCTTGTGAAGCTCTATGAGAGACATCTAATATGCTAAAGAAGTTATTAGGGACATCCCAGGGTGTATATAAATTGTGAAATCTATCTATTGGTGGGTAGGTAATCCCAGAATGTCCTCAAGAAGACATCCTCTTACTCCACCGCCACAATGGAAAAATTAAAACTCATATCATCCACTGCACCAAGGGTCATGCTATGCAACTAATGAGTAATCAACTACACCCTGCAATGCACTACTCCATCCTTCTATACATGTATAATAACCATTATCTTTGTTAAACATTCATACATGATCTAATTAAAAAAAATTAGACTTAATAAAACATGAAAGATCAAGAATTATGGTGTCTTTGGGAATTAGTTACATTTAATTACAACTTTAAACATGAATTGTAACATCTTTATTGAAAAATTCTCTAACATGATGGAGATTAAAACAACATTGGATAACCTAGGAAAATAAAAAAGAAAGGGGCGAGCCATAAGCTTGGTAAGGGAATAAAAATGTCATAAAATGAAGATAATAATACATGTTAGACAAGGTATACTACTAAGGCATAAAGGAACATGAATAAAAAGCTATGATACATGATGATAATCATAACATGGAAAATGTGGCAACAACTTAAAACACTGCATCACAGGTCAAGGATAAACCACTAATAATTCATGGTGGAAAAATCCCCATAATGGAATTAGGTAAACACCTTTTAAAAACATTACATATCATTATACTAAACATTACACAATTCATTTGAGCACAATATAATTCTGGGCACACCTGTCATGTACATTTCATTTTTATGCTTAACTGTGCCACAGAAATCATAAAGCATGGATTAATTCAACATCAGAATTGATTCCACGATAAATGAGTGTAGAATAAATACATGTAAATACCCAATCAAATGGTATATGTGTATAAAACCGAACACCCCTGATAGTAAATGAGTATGGTATTCACTACACAATTGGTTTGGCATGGAAAATTTTGGTGAAAATTCAGCAGCATAACGACGTCACTTAAATTTCATAAAATTTTTTTATGAGAGATAAATGAGTCTATAATAATTTTGAAACTATTTTTACATTAGTAGTTAAATGTTAGGACATTTACACATATTTATAATTGAAAACAATATGGTGTACGATAATAAACAACCTTGATAAAAAAGGGAAAGGAAAGGATGCTTATGAAATTTCAGCATGGTAACGGGTGTACATGGGATGACTTAATGGGAGATAAAGGGGTATATCATAATTTAATAATAATAAGGGATGAATGGGGAAGGTTAAAAAACACACCACAACATTGGTAATTGAAAATAAAAGGGCATAAAAAGATAAAGAAACTTGGATAAAGATGAGAAAGAAAAGAATCCTTACTTGAATGTGTGGCTCCAAAATCTTGAAAAGGGGATTCCTGAGATATTGGGGTTACTTGGGAGGATTATAGAGAGGGGAGGATAGATTAATTACATAATACATGGTTTTTTAGTGAATATAAGTTGTATCTTGGGTGGTTTTATATAGGAAATGAGAAGGGAATTCTTTAATATTTCACAAACATAGGTGTTGGAGTTTATATAATAAAATATTCAAAACCACAAACCTTCCCCTGGGGTATCCCAAAGTTTTTTACAAATTGGTGAGGTTTTATTTATTTTATTAGGAAAATGGATGAATATATTAAAATAATTCCCTTTCTTATGTGGAAGTGAGTCACACTTTTAAATAAATGAATTTAAAAAACTAAAATATATTAAAAGTTTTGGAGGATTCATAAAGCCTTTATAAAATTAATTAATTAAACATAAAATAACATAATTTTAAGGGGAAAACATATATTTGTCTGATTATACCAATTATAGTATTTATTACATCATTTTGGGCGATTATGATATCATAAAACACATTGTACATTTATACGATATTTATTTTTTACATGAAAATTCAATTGCCTCAGAAAATTAAGAAAAATTTACTGTTGTATAATTTATACATTATAATTCTAAAAATAATATTAAATTTATTTAAATAATTTTTAAAATATATAAATTTTCACTTTAAAAATAAGATTCGACATTTATTGAAAAACATGCTGGGTTTTTGACAATAAGAGTTTTTGAACCCTTATAAAAATTATATTTCACTTCATAAAAATTATATGAAAATTTATAATTAATAAAACGTATTTAATAATATAATTTTATTAAAATATTATTTATTTCAAAAATCCATTAATTCATCAAAACAAACCCCTTAATTGAATTTTAATATTATCCAAAAATACAATTTGTGTTTAATTAAATCAAAATAAAAATAATTTATAAAGCAACAGTAAAAATGAAAATAAATTACTATTATATAAAATATACATATTAGTTTTATTAAGGTCTTGATAAATACCCCTTTATTACACTAGTGTACACCCTAAGAGTAAGGTGTGCAACAATGAGACTTTCATGGGACAGTTCGAGAAACATAGTCTGGGCCGTGATCTCAATAAGCTTAAACTTCTCATGTAAAAGGTTTCTATCAGGCATAATTTGATGGATATCATCTTGGGATTGGTCAAAGGAAAATATCAGTGATGGTATCTCCCTTGTAATCTCTGATAAATGGTATTCATTGGGTACAATCTTACTCGATGATGCCATCACTTCATTTTTCTGTGTTAATTGGATTTTTTAAAGATCTGTATTTATATTAATCATGTGATCACTGTTTAATGGCTATATTAATAATGGAATAATTATTAATGGTATTTTAAATCCAAATATATAACTAAGGAAGTGCATTTTTTTTTCTCTTTTCATATTATATAATGAGACATTTAATTAAATCATAATTGGAAACTTCATTTATAACACTTCTGGTCGTTACAATCTTCACCCTTGAGAAATTTATCCCTAAAAAAATTCATTTCTCCCCCCATAAAATATATAAGGGTAATTATTTCTCATCACTTCCCCCAATTACCATGTTGCATCTTCAAAATTTTGTTTCTCCATAACACATAGACTAGGTGCATTGTCTTATTTCGTAGATCTTTGTCTCTATGATCTAAGATATCCACCAGATACTACTCAAAGGAAAGATCATTCTAAAATGGTACCACCTCTCAATTGAGTACAAGTGATGGTTCAGTTATGTACTTTCTCAAGAGTGGTACATGGAATGCATAATGAACTTGAGATAGGTAAGGTGGGAGTGCATGTCGATAAGCCACCGCTCCGATGCGATCAAGGATATGAAAGGGGATGATATATCTTGGACTAAACATTAACTTATTATACATCTCATCAATTTTTTCTAAGAGATATATAGAGTAATACCATGTCTCAAACATCAAACTCAAGGTCTCAACAATGACTTTCTGCATAGCTCTATTTTCGACTCGGTGTAGCTTTGATTTGCTACTGAGTGTTATTAACATTTTCCACCATTTCCATGACTATTTCAGGACCTAGCTATTTTCATTCCCCAACTTCAAATCAACTTGAAGGTGCCCTACAACTCTTCCCATAAAGAGATTTATAGGGATCCATTTGGATACTTGAGTGTAAGCTATTGTTGTAAGAGGACTCAACCAGAGGAAGATGTTGATCCCATCCTCCTTTGAAGTCCATTGAGCATACTCTCAACATTTCCCCAAGTGTTAGTAAATTCAATTTAGACTGGTAACCAGTTTGAGGGTGATAGTCCATTTTCCAGTTTAACATAGTATTCAGAGTATATTGGTGACTCTTATAGAAAATAGAGGTGAATTTTTTATCTCGATCAGATACAATCAATTATGGCACTCATGCAACCTGACCACTTCCCTGATATATATCCATGAAATTATATCCAGTGATAATTCCTCTCATATCACAATGTAGTGTTCCATATTTGTATGTTGAACCACCAAAACCTATATATAATTATTCCCTTCTTGATGCCTTTGGAATATCAGTGAAAAATTCCTTGGTGAAGTTTTCCCATTTCCATTTAGTTATGGGTAATGGTTGCATCATCCCCTTGGATTTTTACCTTACTACTTTCACTTACTAACATACAAGACATCTTGATGTATATTCTATGATCTCTTTCTTTATATTTTCCCACCAATAGTTTTCTCAAAGATCTTGATACATATTTGTGATTTCTGGGTGGATGGAGAAGGTTGATCTATGTGCATCATCAAACATATCCTTCTTTAACTCATAATTTGATGTTACACATAGTCTTGACCTAAATCTCACAACAACTTCATCAATAACATTAAACCCCAACGATTTCTATTTATTTATAGCTTACAGATTCTACTAAATTCCCACATAAACTCTTTTATTATCCTTTTACCTCTCTAAAAGATATGGTTGAACAATCATTTGTGAAAGCATTGATGATGTTCCTTCCTTTATGATTCACATGTCCATACTTTCCAAATCTAAGATGATCAGATCCCTATCAATTCTCATCAATGATAGAATTACCATATCCTCTCTTCTTAAAGCGTCTTCCACTTTATTCTAATTGTTAGGATGTTAGTGTATTGAGTATTTATAGTCTTTGATCATCTCTAACAATCTTCATGGTTGAATATTAAGTGCTCTCTCTTTGAAAATATACTTGGTAATTCTATTATTTGTATATATTTCACACTTCTCCACAAAGAGAATTTTTTTCCAAATTGTTAAAGAAAAAATCACTGCATCCAACTCCTGATCAGGTGTTTCTTAGTTATCTTCATAAAATTTCAACTGCCTTGAAGCATAGGCAATGAATTTGTCATTTTTCATCAACACACAACACAAGACCTTCTTCTAACAATCACTGAAAACCACAAAAACTGTCCACTATTGGGTAGTGTGAGCACAAGAGTAGTGACAAGACTCCTTTTAAAATCCTTAAAGATTTATTTACATTCAAAATTCTAATAAAAAATTACTCCATTTCAAGTTAGTTTGGTGATAGGGTTCGAAAATCATGAAAAATTTCTCACGAATTGGCGATAATAGCTAGCTATCCCAAGGAAACTACAGATATATGTCCCAGATGTTGAACTTGTACATCCTTTAATTCCTTAAATTTTTGAAGGGTCTATAGATATCCCATTTCTTGTGATGATATTCCCTGATAATGAGACTTCCTTCAACCATAAATCACATTTTCTATTCTTTTCATAAATCTTATCCTTTCTCAAGGTTTTTATCACAATGCTAAGATGCTCTTCATGATCCTCCTTGATTTTGGAGTATATTATAATATCATCTATAAATACTACCACAAAATTTTCAATGTCATATCTAATGACTCTATTCATTAATCCCATGAATATTTCTGGGGCATTAGTGAGTTTTAAAGGCATTACTATGAATTCATAGTGCACATACCTTGTATGAAAATCAGTTTTGGGGATATCCTTATTCTTGACCCTAATTTGGTAATATCCCAACCATAGACTCACTTTAGAAAAGTATTTTCCTCTACATAGTTGATAGAAAAAGTCATAAATATTAGGAAGAGGATACTTGTTCATTATCATGATCTTGTTGAGTTCACAATAATCGATGAAAAGGTGCATTGACCCATCCTTCTTCTTGATGAAGAGTACTGGTGCACCCCAAGGTGAAACACATGGGCATATGAACCCACGATCTAGATTCTCTTATAGTTTCTTCTTTATCTCCTCAAGTTCCAAAACATCTATTCTATATGGAGTCTTGGATAATGGAAATTACCCAGGTATTAGATCAATAAAAAATTCAACATTTAGGCTAGGTGGAAGACCAAAAAATTCCTCGAGAAACACATCAGTGTATTCCCTAAAAATGGAAATTTTTTCAAGGATTATTATTTTCTTATACTCAATAATTTTATCTAGATATGATTTCTCATAGAGAATTAATATCCATGATTGATATGGTGGTGCTAAAGAAGATTCATCCTTCTCCATGCATTTTTATAGAATTTGAGGACGACTTTCAATACAAACAGTGATATCCTTCTCATGGAAATTTATTTTGTATCTATATAGGGAAATACAACACATGCATATAATTATATCAAATTCCACCAAATGGAGTATGATAAGGTTTAATAGGGAATTTATCCCCCAAACATTGATAGGGGAGGAGTTATATACTAGGGATGTAATAATTTCCCAATTTTTCATTTTTACCGATATCTCTACTTCCATGATGTTTGGTGGTATTTGAATAGTTCTACAAAATGTTTTTGATATTGAAGGAATGTTTAGAACCAAAATCAATAGGTACATTCTCTATTATTGAATTAATAACTAGATTACATGTCACCACTTTGTTGTAGGTATTCACTTTGGCGGTATTGATGGAAAAAGCTCACCCTTATTACCTTGGAGGTTATTGGTTACCTCGAAAAACCCTTTTCTTAGTGCATTGGTTTGAAATGTTCCCTGGTTCCTTGTAGTTGTAGAAATTAACAATACACTAAGGGTTGAATGGAGTATTCCTTTCCTCCATCGAAATAGTAGGTTTCTACTACCGGTAATCACTGGATATGTGCCCTTCCTTCCCACACCTAAACCATTTCCTCATCCCCTTTTGGGAATTTCAAGGGTGCTTCTTTATACACCTTTGGATATTGGAATGTTTAAATTTATTGGACCCATTATATGTCTTTATCAGTCTACCATAATTAATCTTCACATTCAACTTCTTATCATTATGATACCCCTGAGATTCACTGACCTTGATTTTGACTTTGAGGGAACATACAATAATTTTTTCACAGCTATCAAATTCATGGATTTCTAGGGCTTTCCATAGGCTAGCTTTTATCCCACCAAATAAGCGATCAACCTTGCATTCAGGGGTATTGAAAAATTAGTAGGTTTACTATGTAAGTCTTGTTATGTTTTCCTCATACGACCTAATAGATTCATCATCTTTTTTCTTTAGGAAAATAAAATCCATTTCCATTTTATATGGAGAGTGCAAGGAAAATATTTATTGAAAAACATTTTATGGAAATCCGTCCAAACCATTGCTTCAATATATTCCTCAGTATTTATATTTTTTATCAATGTCCACTTTTTATAAGCTTTAACCTTCATATGATAAACAACCAAAATAACCTTCTCTTTTTCGGAGCATTGAAGGATAGATAAGATCTTGTCAATGGAATGAATCCATTGTTCAGAAATTAAGGGATTAGATGATATATTAAAAGTAAGAGGCCATTGTCTCATAATATCTTGATAATGGCATGTTCTATTTTTGGGGGATTCGGATGATCCTCCTAATCTAGGCTTCTATTCAAAACCTGAGTCATCCGAGAGAGTATCATCACAAAGTGTGTGATTATTTATCCCATTGGGTTGGGCATCTCATTGGGGAAATGATCACATTACTCTTCACATTGATTGTTTACCCAATTTCTTATATTTCTAGACATTGGATAGAATAAAAGGAAAATTAAATATGAGTACAATTAACTTTTAAACACATAAATGGGAATTTAATGACATTAATGGGATAACTTATAACTTACATGTATTTCCTTATCTTATGGATTTCTAGGCTAAAATATTTGTAATCTATGATCTATTTCCTAGAATATACTCTTATGGGAAATTTTTTTACTCCCTTAAAAATGTTTCATAATGAGCATAAGAATTACCAAAGAATATCCCCTGGGAGTTTCAAACCAAGTGCACAGTAAGGACCATTGTCGTGTACCAGGTTACACTAATTCAGGTCCATAACACCTTTTTGGAGTTATTACTCCTAGGTACATATATTCTAGAACCACATACACTTGTAGTATCGTGATAGGAATGTATTTGATTGATAAAACACTTACATTATTTTAAACAAAATTTAGGGATCTTTTATTATACATAGTCTTATCCCTAAGGCTTTTACTAGAGTTTTCTAATCCTAATCCCAAAAATAATTAAAAGTTTCCTAGGATACCGACTATAACAACCCCTATATTTATTAAACATTATTAAATGATTTAATTACATAAAATTACACTTTATACAACCCAATATATTGATAAATCTAGTGTCTTTGGTAATTAGGTACATTTCATTAAAACTTTAAAAATGAATTACAACATCTTTATTGAAAATTTATTTAATATACTTGAGATTAAAAATGCATTGGATAACTTGGGGAAATACATAAGCAAGGGGTGAGACATAAATCCTAGTAATGGAATTAACATGGAATAACATGAAGATAATAATATATTTTATACAAGTCATATCAATGAGGCATAATGGAACATGAATAAAATGGCATGATATAGCATGACAATCATAACATGGGAAATATGGAAACAACTTAAAACACTGCATCATAGGTCAAGTCTAAACCTAAAATAATTCATGGTGGAAAAAGTTCCACAGAGGAATCTGGTATAACCCTTGTAACATCATGACATATCATGACACTAAACATTATCCAATGCATTATATCACTATATATTTCTGGGCACACCCATCACTTTCATTTTGTTCTCAAGCTTAAGTGTTCCACATAGATCATAAAACATGGATTCATTAATCATCATAAATTATTCCACGACCAAGGATTGTGGAATACATATATTTAATACCCCAATAAAAAGTTTTATGTGAAAAAAGGTGAAAACCCATGATAGGAAATGGGTTTAATATTCACTACACAATTGGTTTGGTGTAGAAAATCGTGGTGAAAATTTAGCAGCACAATGACATCACTTAAAAATTCATAAAATGGGTTTATGAGAGAGAAATGGGTCTATAATAAATTTTAAATGTATTTTACATTAAAAGGAACATTTAAGGAAATTTAAAAACATTTATAATTTGTAAAATAAGGCTTAACATAATAAATAATATTGAAGAAAAAGATAAAGGAAAGGATGCTTAAGAAATTTTGGCTTGGTAACAGGTGTACATGGGTGGAATTAATGAGAGAGAAATGGGTATATCATCATTTATAAACAATAAGTTAAGTATGGGGGAAATGAAAAAACATACCCCATACTTATTAATTGAAAATAAAAGGGTATAACAAGATAAATAAACATGGATTACAAAGAGAAAGGAAAGAACCCTTACTTGAATGTGTGGCTCCAAAAGCTTGAAAAGTGGATTATTGAGATCTTTGGGTGAATTTAGAGGATTATAGATAGGGTATAGTAGATTAAGGAAGTTATATAAGGATTTTTAGTGAATATAACTGTGATATTGGGAGGTTTTATATAAGAAATAAGAGGGGAATTATTTAATATTTCACAAACTTTGGTTTGGGACTCTATAAAATAAAAAATTCAAAACCACAAAACATAACATGGTTTTTTCCATTGTTTTATACAATTAGGGTAGGTTTTAATTATTTTAATAGGAAACAATCCGAACATATTTAAATAATTACCTTTTATATGTGGAGGTGAGTCACACTTATAAATAAATGAATTTAAATCTCTAAAATATATTAAATGTTTTGGAGGATTCATAAAGGCTTTATAAAATTAATCAAGAAAACCTAAAATAAATTTATTTTAATGGAAAAACATATATTTGGACATGGATATCCATTAGAGTGCCTATTACATCATTTTTGGGTCATTATGATGTCATAAAACACATTGTATATTTATACGAAATTTAATTTTTACCTGAAAATTTGATTGTCTCAAAAGTTTTTGAAAAATAAACCATTAAATAATTTGTATGTTATGATTCCAAAAATAATATTCATTTTATTTAAATAATTTTTTAAATATGTGACATTTTACTTTTAAAATAATATTCGACATTTATTGAAAAAATGCTGGGTTTTTGGCAATAACATTTTTTGAACCCTTATAAAAAGTTAATTTCACTTCATAAAAATTATATGATCATTTATAATTAATAAAAATTATTTAATAATAAAATTTTATTAAAATAATATTTATTTAAAAAATCTATTAACTCATCAAATATAAATCCATTAAATGAATTTGAATATTACCTAAAAATACAAATTGTGTTTAGTTGAATCAAAATAAAAATAATTTAGAAAGAAACAATAAAAATGAGAATAAATTAATTATACTATACAATATACATATTCATAATATTATGTTCTTGATAAATACCCCTTTATTACACCGGCATCCACCATAAGAGTAAGGTGCGTGACAATGAGACTTTTATGGTGTCGTTTGACGAACATGGTTTGTGTCGTGATCTTGATGAGTTTGAACTTCTCCTGTTTCACTCATGCTTAAGTTGTTGGATATCATATTGGGATTAGTGAATGGAAAAACATATTGATTATATCTCCCTTGGAATCTACAATAAATGGGCTTCATAGGGTATAATCAATCTGGATGAGGCCATCACTTCCTTTGTCTATGTTAATTGGATTTGTTAAAGCCCTATATTTATATTAATCACGTGATCATTATTTAACGGATTTATTAACAATGGTAATATTCTTAAAGATATTTTAAATCCATTGATATAAAAAATAAAGTTCATGTGTTTTATATAACCATATTACATAATAAGACATTTATTTAAATCATAATGGGAAAATTCATTTATAATAGTTTGGGTCGTTACAACATGGGTTTCCTTTTCACCAGAAAAAGAAAACCTAGACCTATCACTATGGACACACATAATTATATATAGAGACCCAAGCTTAACATACACGAATATTAAATTTTTAAGATGAATATTCAAAACATTACAAAAATACATTCCCTAAGACCATAATAGTTTATTATATTTGGAAACTTAGAATAAAATATTCTAACATGGTGAAAGATCTTCAATATTTCCCACAAAAATTGTCCCAATTAGAAATTATACTTAAAATATTCATTCATAACATGGGAAAAAACATAATAAATAGGCGAGCTCAGATGCTCAGTAAGGGTAGAAAATGGAGATACATAAGAATAACATGTTCACAAGGGTATGAAAACATGAGAATAGCATTTAAATATCCCACCCTTCATGTGAAAAATCATATACATGAGTTATATAAAAAATATTGGTTGTTCATAAGAAAAAAATAATAAGGTAATAAATATAATAAGACATGGAATATTAACATAGGAATAAGATATGGAATTATGGAAGACACATAAGCATATAATATGATTTTCATAGTATTCATGGAATTGCTTCCAATGCCATATTAGTAGTATGATTTCACTCCCATTCCATATTCGTAGTAAGGATTCACTCCCATAACCATATTAGTAGTCATGGTTCACTCCCAATACCATATTAGTGGGAAATTCCTTTTATAAACTGAGTTCACTCCCTCTTCCAGCCATTATTATATCATGAGATATAAATATTTACGCAATTTATTGGAGAGAGATATAGGTTTCACCCATATCATAATTAAATCATACATACATGCCACACAAGATCATAAAAATTAATATAATAACCCATTAAATTAAATGGGGTTCATAAAAATGTAATTAACTCATGAAAAAGAGATAGGTTTCCTAACCATTTCATCAAATCATAACCAGTGAAAATAAACAGGTTTAATAAGCATATAACCTAGGAAAGATAAATAGATTTCATCAACATATAACCCGTGAAAGAGAAATGGATTCATAAACATCATTCCGTCAAAAAATAAACCATTTATATAATGAATATTAATGGAATCTTTGGATCATTTTCCCATAAATACATGAGTAACACCAAAAAATGTCATCTTAGATTGAAAATAATTTGGAGAGATCCTTTAAAAATACTTATTGAGGAAAATATAATTTCTTCAATGAAAAACTATTTTTAAAAGATAATACATTCTGAAAACCATTTTCTTGGAAAATATCCTTAAAAAATTATAATGGAATATTGTAAACATTTTGAAAACCATTTTCCTTGAAAAAATTTAGAAAATAATTTTCCTTCAAAACTTATAAAATAAGATTGAAAAAATTTTGAAAAAAAATTCCTTTAAAAATTATAAAAGAAGCATGAAGACATTTTAAAATCTATTTTCCTTGATAACTTATATAATAATATTGATAACATATTTCCTAGAAAAATTATTAAAGAAGCTTGAAAACATTTTGAAAACCATTTTCTTTGAAAAAATGTAAAAGAAAATCGATTTTTTTGACACACTTTTTCCTTGAAAACATATAAAAGAAGCTTGAAAACATTTTGAAAAATTTTCCCCTTGAAAACTTATAAAATAATATTGGTTTTTTTGAAAAAAATTTTCCTTGAAAACTTATAAATGAAGCTTAAAAACATTTTGAAATCCTTTTTCAGTGAAAATAATTTGAAAACTTATAAGTGAATATTTAAAATCATTAAAACCCATTTATTTGAAAATAAACTTTTGAAAACATACAAAGGATTCTTTGAAAATCATTTAAGAAACTTTTTAAACATAAATTTTTTTAATTTTCTTTTGTGAAAATAAAATAATGAACGTCTAGAATATTAGGGAAGAAATTTTTCTTAAAAATTAATCTTTTAATATTTCAAAGGAAGCTTCAAAGGAAGGAGGATCATGAAGATTCATAAATCTACACATTATGAACAATCCTTTTTCACCGTATTTTTTTTGAAAAGTGCCTCGATCAGAAAACAATAAGAAGATTCCTTTTTTAAACACTATTTTTGTTTAAAAGGTAAAACATGGGTAAAAATGTCTTTTTATGATCATAATATATTTTTTTAAAACTCTTTTTAAAAACATGATTTTTATGGAATATTAATTTTTTACCTAAAATATTTATAATGTCTGAACTTCTTAATTTCTTTTAATTATCTTAATTACCAAATAGTGAAAAAATGGTACTAGTAAATGATGATATTGTTGCAATAAACTCTGACTACTTTGTAAAATTTAATAATACTCCCCATGTAAGAAAATAATATTATATGAATCTTGAAATGTCATGTAAATAATGAGATTCATTATATAACATTTCAAAGGATAGTGAATACACATCGTAGAAGAATAAGGAGCATAACATGGAATGTTTCTTAACGAAGGAAAATTGAGACAAAATTACTTTACAGATTTGGTAACTTTTGAAACATAAACCACATGAAAGAAATTTCATAAAATAGATATGTAAATATCCATAAATTTAAGGATAATAATCATAGAGTAAACCTGTGGGTAGTATACAAACCACATATAAGAAATAAAAGGTTAACATGGATTGTGTGCCATGGAAAATAAAAGTGAGATGATAAATCCCTTACTTTAAGTCTTGAATTTACTCATACATGTACAAAAATTATTTATAATAAATATAATTTTATTATAAATATACAAAATACCCATATTATTATATCTAATATCATATATTATTTTATTATGACTTTATATTACCCATTTATTAACAATTCCATGTTAACGTTACATTTCATATAATATCTTCATTGTTTTTCGTATATGTTTTGACTTTTTATTTTTGATACTCTTACTTAGATAGTTATTTAATTATTTATAGAATGTAAAAAATTATATAAGTATTATATATATATATATATTCAATCTATAAATATTTATAATAATCTATAAAATATAGTATTATGAAATTGAATACACCATTCATGGAGACGGTATGTCGTACATATGCATGAATGTTGTTTTCATTTTATTATCATATTGAAATAAATAAAGTAAATAATATATATATATATAACATCATTAAATTAGTATTATTATTTCATATATATCTTATAATTTCTATAAATCCATCCTGAATACATTCCATGTAATGTGTGAATGAATCACATCGCTTTGAGGAGGTGGTAGTCCCCATGTCCACAAACGAAGTTATCGTATTTACAAAAAAATGGAAAACATGAAGGATTGTTTAATATAATAATTAAATAATTATAAATAAATCATAAATATTATATATATCATATTAAAATATATATTCCATCATAATTCCCAACCATCAGTGGTGGTAATGTAAAAATAAACAACATCATTTCGTGAGGTAGTAGATCTTCATACACAAGATTGATAAGTTCATTACCAATTAGATGTAAGTGTGTTTAAGTGTAGATTTAACCCTTAGAATAAAAATATATTAGTATGTTAATGAAATTAAAGTTAATATATAATCATGGAATAAGAATATTTGAGGGAGTGGATAATGAATATAAAATAATAGAGCTTGAGGAAGGATGTTACCACTTCTTTGGGTAACTCCTATTTGTTTGAACCAAAGGGACTCCTTGATTGGATTTATATCCAAATGTAAGATTCTAGGATTAAGGGAGGTATTTTTTGAGGAGTTTGTTTTTCAGGGTTTGGCTTATCTAATAGGGATTTATAGGTGATAAAATAGGGGAGGAGAGGAGGCCATTTATAAGAGGGGAAAAGGACACATTGGTATTCTTAAAAATATTTGAGTGACCCCACACATTACATGTCCTCAAAGAGATAAAGATGGATCATTATATATCCTTATAGGTTCTATGTATGAACAATGTCCCTAAAATAATTTTTATATAAGTGTATGGTAATTTTTAGAACTTATTTTCTAAGTTTAGTCATTAATTAAGCTCATTTTTAACTTAATCACTTTAACAAATTTTAATTACATTCACAATTATTTTTATTCAACAAATAATTTGATCTTATTAGCCTATAAATATTATACTGATTATATAATTTTATTCTATTTTCCCAAATTCAATTCAAATAAGTGGAAAAATTATGTATAATTATAATCACGCAGACGTAGCAAAAAAGCAAGTTTTTAAACTGAAAATGATCAAAAGTTCATTAAGTATTTACATATAAATTAAATATAAAAATGATTATAATTACCTAAATTGGATTAATAATTTTATATTTTATATATTTTTACTTAAAAAATATAAAATAAAATTTAAAATTAATAATTTTTAAATGAAAAGGCAGTTTTCAAGTAAAATGCTGTTTTTTTAACTATTCATCAAAAAATGAAAGTGCTTAGAAAAATACTAAAAATTCACCAAATGATAAATTTGAAATTAAAAATTCAAAAATGATTTTTTTTTGAAAAATAAATTTATAGAAGTTTCAAAATTTTGTTTCAAAATTGGTTCACCATCAAAAGGCGGTAAAACTCATTCTTATGTGTAACAAAAGTTATTGAAGGGGCTCAATATTGTGTATAATACAAGCCAAACAAGGTGTTGTGTTCACCAAAAGATAATCTAAGTGTTTAATGTATTTTAATATTAACATGGTGTTTCATATAACCTAATCCAAACTTTGTTCTTTTATACTAGAAAAAAATATATTCAGTGTTGTGTGAAGTGAGAAACATTCAAAAAGATTAAATTAATTTGAAAAAAAATATTCACAAAATCTCAGGGTGTTACATTCTACCCCCTTAAAATTAATTTCACCCTTGAAATTATTCTGGGTTATTAAATGTTTAATAATTGAAATTTACTTACAAAGAAACCCACATCGTAACAATGAATAATAAAAATTCTTTTAAAATGGGAAAGTTGGAATCATAGAATTTACCCAAAGTAACTCACAAATAGGTTTCCAAATAGAAGAATATGTATTTGGAATATAGATTGGACATGGAGGAAAATTTTAAATAAATATATCGAGTGATAAATATCATTGATCACCTGCAAGAGAATGATCAATGGAAAGTTAAAGACCTCAAAACCAAAAATCTATGAAGATTTATAAGAGAATCGGTTCAAAAGAAATGAAGGTATTAGGATAAATATTTTTCAATATCCTTTTCAAATAGAAAGTATTGTACTATCTGAGTACAAAATGAAATATACTTACATGATTTTATTAATTTACATATGTATAATCTCACACTTTGATTGTTCCTTTCTTGATTTCCACATCATCTCTTACTCTAAGAAATGAAGGTGGATTTATAATTCATGAATCACTATAAGATCATGATATCCATAAATGGAATGATGTGTCCTTAAATTAGTCTTTAGTTATCATCATATAAAAAAGGTTATAACTAGTTATCCAATATTCATAAATCCTCATGTAGTGAAATAATACTTTAATCTCAAAAACTTCATCTGAAGTTTAACTTAAAAATTACATAAGTGGTTAAATTTATAAACCTTTTGAAATTTGGGAATCAAAAAATTTAGAAACAAGGTTACTAAATTTCTCAAAAGCAGCTTAGCATTGATCCTCCGTATACTATAATGTATCAATTGGTTTCTGCACACCAATCATGTGAATACCTTAATTATGTATTCTCTTAAAACACAGTAATAACCAAAATTACAATAAATCCTTATTGAGAACATGCATTTTTACTTATTCCAAAGTTTATTTGATATATTCCTTAAATCCCAAAATGTTGTAAACTTCATAGATGATAACATAGACCATTTTGTCAACAAATCCTTAATCAGTTCTGTGGTAAACAATATTGTCCAATTTACTTATTCATATCCAATATGTCTTTATCCAAACATCATTATCTCAATATTAGGAACACATTAAGGGTTATCTTACCTTAGTCAAAATGTCACTTTATCCTAAAATCACTTTTATAGTACATCAGAACTATTCAACATATTCTTGTAAATCCTTAGCAAAAAAACCTAAACTGAACAATCCTTATATATTTCATAAATCATGAATCAAAATACATAAAAACTTCAATGATTCTTCTTTAATGATTGGAATGGAATAGGCCCTTCCATTGTTTAGAAGTATATTTTTAGGTCAGGGAATTAAGTTGGGTAATGCCCACGTTCTCCATAGATAAGACATTGAACTCCATTAAAATTCGTCACCATATGATCCTTTTTTATGCACAGATATCATCTTCCCCTATATTTGAGGTATTCCTCAAGGTTATTCTTCCCTTCTTATTAACATGTATAAATCCAAATCTTCTTTCCTCTGTGCTCCTTATAATGAGAACATTTATACAAGTCCATATTCCTCTAATTAAATGTTTTAGGAATATCACCAAAGTTCTCATTGTCAATCATATATTATGATAGCTACTGTCTCATAATCACAATATATTTCTCTCCAATCATTATCAAATTTTATTTCACATTATCACCAAATTATCCATCAGATTCGATGTTAAACCGGTTCCTTCTAGTTCCCTCCATTTACTAACACGAGAAAGCATAGTGCGAGCAACACTTATCATAGAAAAAGGCCACATAATCATGAAAAATCACTTCTAGGAGGTTAAAATTATGACACCTTCCTATGAAACCTACCTATTACACCTTAGTCTTATCCTTAGAGACATCCAATAAAATATCCTTAGAAATATCTCTAGGGATATCACTATGGTTATCTCATCTTAGTTTCCAAAGGCTGACTAAAACTTTCTTTTGATTCCAACTATAGCGAACCATGATTAATATAAATGGATATTAAATATTTTTAGAATAATATTCAGAACATTATAAAAATAAATTCCTGATGACTATAATAGTTTAGTGTCTTTGGAAACATAGAAAAAACTCTTCTTACATGGTGAAGGATCTTAAAATTTTCCCACAAATATATTCCCTATTAGTAATTATACACTAAACATTTCTCCATAACCTAGGTAAAGGAATAATAAGAAATGGGTGATCTCAGATGATCAGTAATGATAAAAAATGGAGATAAATAAGGTTAGCATGATAATAATGGTATAATAACATGAGATAAAGATAATACCCTACATATAAAAGAACATATATATGATTCATTTCATTAATATTAGCAGTTCATAAGACATTAATCATAAGGGAATCAAGAGAATATTCTAGGAAATCATAACCTATGAATAAGACATAGAATTTTAGTAGACACATAAGAATGTAATACTATTTCCATAGTATTTAAGGAATCTATTCCAAGGCCATATTATTAGTATGAGTTCACTACCCATACCATCTTGGTAGTAATGGTTCACTCCCATGACCATTCCAGTAGTCAAGGTTTAATCCTATGACCATATTAATAGACAAAGCCCTTTACTGAACTGAGTTCACTCTCCATTCCATCCATATCTATCTCATGAGATATAAATCTTTTCCCAATTCATTGGAAGGAGAGAGAGGTCCCACCCATTTCATAACAAGATCATACATACATGGGCCACAAGATCATAAAAAATAATATCATAACCCATGAAATGAAATGGTTATCAGAAACATGTAATCATATCATAACCTTTGAAAAATAGATAGTCTTAATAACCATTTCATCAAAGAGTTATACATGAAACGAATCGGGTTTTATAAGCATATAACACATAAAAGAGAAATGGGATTCATAAAAATATAATCCATAAAAGATAAGTGAGTTCATAAACATCATGCCATCAAAACATAAACCATTCAAAGAATGAATATGAATAGATCTTTTGGATCATATCCTCAAAAAGGATTGAGTAACACCAATGAATGTAATATTAGATGGAAAATAATTTGGAGAGTTCCTTTAAAAGCATTTCTTGAGGAAAATAACATTTCTTCTTTGGAATATATCCTTGAAAACTTATAAAAGAAGCTTGAAAAAATTTTAAAAATATGTTCCCTTGAAAACTTATAAAAGAAAATTGAAAACAATTTTAAAAACCTTTTTTCTCAAAAACTTATAAAAGAATACTAAAAACATTTTGAAGACATTTTTCCTTGAAACTTATAAAACAATATTGAAAAAATTTTGAAACCATTTTTCCCTGAAAACTTATAAAATAATCTTGAAAATATCTTGAAAACATTTTTCCTTGAAAACATATAAAAGAAGCTTGAAAACATTTTGAAAATATTTTTCCTTGAATACTTATAAAATAAGATTGAATATTTTTGAATATTTTTTTCACTAAGAATAGTTTGAAACTTATAAAATAATCTTTAAAATCATTTAAATCCTTTTATTTGAAAATAACATTTTTAAAACATATAAAGGAAGCTTTGAAAACCATTTAAAACACTTTTTAAACATAATATATTTTTTTTAAAATGATTTTCTTCTAAATTCACATTAAAAACAATGAATTTACATAATATTTGGATTTTTTTATTAAAAATTAATATTTTATACTTTAAAATTAATCTTAAAAGTATGGATGGTCAAGATAGTAGCTAAATCTATACCTAACGAATATTCCTTTTGCGCTGTAAAATGTTTAGAAAAATGCCTTGATTAGAAAATGAAAATAAGATTCATTTAAAAAAAAAATTGTTTATAAGGTGAAAAATGGTTAAACATTTATCATAAATATTATAGAATTATGGTTTAACATTTTTTGAAAACATGTTTTTTAAGGAACAAATATTTCTGACTGAAGAGAGATATTAAGTTAGATCTTCTTAAAAGCACTTTCTTAAATATCAAAAGTACCAAAGAGTGGAAAAATTGTATAAATACTTGAATATATCATGAGTAACCATAGTATAATAAAATTCAGGAGTTTTCATAAAATATTGATCATAAGGATTCATTAATGAATGCATAATCATAAACAATCTCGATAAATGATGAGATTGTTGGAATAAGTTCATACCACTTGGTAACATTGAATCATACTACACATGTAATAAAATGACATTAAATGAAGATTAAAATATAATTTAAAGAATTATATTCATGAGATAACATGTCATTGTTCATTGTGTACACCTTATAGAAGAATATAGGTTTATAAAATGACATTTGTCTCAATGAAGGAAAATTGAGACAAAATTACATTACCGATTTGATAACTTTTGAAACATAAATCCCATGAAAGAAAGTTCATAAAATGGATATGTAAATATCCATAAATTTATGTATAATAATCATATAATACATCCATGCTATGTATAAAAACCACATATAATAAATAAGAGGTGAACGTGGCATGGGTCTCACGAGAAATAAAAGTTAGATGAGAAAACCCTTACCTTAAGTATTGAATTTCATCATACCTGTTCAAACCTCCTATATAATAAATATAATTTTATTATAAATATACCATATATTCATATTCTTATATATAATACCATATTTTAATTTTTAGGACTTTGTATTACCCATTTATTAACAATTCTCGTTTAACGCTACATTTCAGATAATATCCACGTTGTTTTTCATATAGGTTTTGACTTGTTATTCTTGGTACTATTTCATAGAAAATGATTTGCTTATTTATATAATTAAAAAAATTATATAATTATAATATATATTAGTTATTTAAATATTTATTATAATATATAAAATATAGAATTATGAAATTGAATACACCATTCATGGAGACGGTAGCTTGTACGTACATATTAATGTTGTTTCGGTTT
This sequence comes from Viscum album, assembly GCA_963277665.1. Lineage (NCBI taxonomy): Eukaryota > Viridiplantae > Streptophyta > Magnoliopsida > Santalales > Viscaceae > Viscum > Viscum album. The sequence continues at coordinate 1,427,245,308 of OY728151.1, forward strand.
ATTATCATATTTAAAGAACGAATGTAATTGGAATATTTGAATATATTTATATAATCATTAAATTATAATTATTAGGTCATATATATCATATAATTTCACAAAAACCATCCTTAATAAATTCCATTTAATGTGTGAACAAACCACATCACTTTGAGGAGGTGGTAGTCCACATATCCACAAACAAAGTTATCGTATTTTCACATAATGCAAAGAATGAAGTTATGTTTTATATAATAATTAAAGAAGAATAAATAAATTATAAATATAATATATATCATATAAAAATATAGTTTCCATCAAAATTCTTAACCATGAGAGGTGGTGATGTAGAAACAAAGAACATCATTTCGTGAGGTGATAGTTCACCATACACAAGAACGGTAAGTTTTTTACCCATTAAATGAAAGTGTATATATGTGTAGGTATAAAACATATAATAACAAAATATCATTATATTTTTGATAATTTTGTAATTATATAATAATGGAATAAGAATGTTCTAGGGAGTGGAGAATGAAAATAAAACAACGGAGTTTGAGGAAGGATATTACCTATTCTATGGATAAATCCACTTGGTTTGAACCAAAGGGGTTCCTTGACTATATTTCATCCCAAATATATGATTCTAGGATGAAGGGAGGTATGTTTTTAGGATATTGTGTTAGGGTTCATTCAATATAAAATGGCTTTGTAGTTGTAAAGAGGGGTGAGGAGAGAATGCCTTTCCTAAGAGGGGAAAAGGGCACATTGGGTATTCATGAAAAGATTTGAGTCCCCCCATATGAATATTAATTGTCCCTAAAGAGTTAAAAATGTATCATTATAGATATTTATAGGCGTAATGGTCTAACCATGTACATTAAATTCGATTTGGTCAAGTTTAGGGTTATTTAAAGTAATTATTTTCTAAGTTTAGTCATTAATTAAACATGTTTTCACCTTAATCATTGAAATTAATTTTAATTAATTTCACTAATATTTTTGTTCAAAAACTAAATTAATATTATTATAATATAAATTTTATACTTATTATAATCATGTATGTATGTTTTTACAAATTCAATTCATATAAATTTGAAAATTAAGTTTAATACAAATCCTGCATATGCAGTGAGAAAACAGGTTTTAAACTGAAAATACTCAAAAGTTAATTAAGTATTTATATCTAAATTAAATATAAAAATTATTACAATGACATATATTAGATTAATTGATATATATTTGATCTATTTTACTTTAAAATAAATTTAAAATATAATTTAACATTAATAATTATTTAAACGAAAAGGTAATTTTTTAAAAAAAATTCGTATTTTTCACTATTAATAAAAAAATTAAACTTCTCAAAAAAATACCAAAAATTCAGCCGAAGATAATTCTGGATTCTAGATTAAAAAAATAATATTTTTTTGATAAATAAAATTTATAGAAATTTAAAATTTATGTTTTAAAATAGGTTCACCATCAAAAGGTGGTAAAACTCAATCTTGTGTGTAATGAAAGCTGTTGAAGGGAGTCAGTATTGTGTGTAATATAAGAAAAACATTTTGTTACATTAACCTCAAGCTTATCTATGTGTTTCATGTAGTGAAATATTAAATTGGTGTTTCATATAACACAATACAAAGTTAGTTATTTTATATAATAAAAAACTACATTCAGTGTTGCGTGAAATGAAAAATATCTAATAATTTTAAATTAATTTGAAAGAAATTATTTCAAAATATTGTGGGGGTGTTACTTTATCTAACTAAAAAAGTATATCTAGGCATGAAATGTGGATAAACTGTTCATACATAAGATGACATCATAAGGCCTCATCGGTACTACAAAAATATCCCAAATGAAATTATCACCTCCAAGAGTCAGGTCACACTGTCGGTAGAAGTGTGTATTCACTAATTCTCCTTCAGTAGGAGTTTCCAAGCATTATGGTCAAGCAAAAGGCTCAATTATAATCGCTATGTCTCAAAACAGATGAGTGTAAATAATGGAATGACTCACAACTGTGTCTATCAATACTACATATAAGGTATAAAAAACAAATATTGTACCTCATATCAACCATATAGCCTCTAGGTCATAAGCCTTAACCACCTCAGGATACCCTGACCCTTATCCTCTAGCTCTCTAAGACTTTTGTGGACCACCAAGGGGTGGTGGTGGAATCAAGTAATAAGATCTACCACCTGTAGCTACTCTCTAGTATCCTCTACCATGTCTGATTTCATATAAACCTGCCTAATCCTACCACTACCTCTACCTAGGTGGCCCATTTAATATCTCTCTATCATTCATATGATGGGTCTAGAAATGATATGTGTGATGAACCCTTCCACCACAAGAGTATCACTATATCTCCCTAGGCTGACAAGATCCATTATGTGAGCCACAAACTATAGACCCTCAGTCATGGGATTGTCTCTTGAAATGTCTCACATGTATAGGTCCCAATGTCCGATGTATGCTTCCATCTACCAAAGACTAAGCTTCTATGTATACACTACTGGAACCAACTATCTACATCTACGCATCCAGGAAACTCTTGACCAGCAAAGCACACTCCAACACCCCATAATTGTTTGGAATTTGTAGAGGTATCACACTAGATCATATGTATTCATGTAGTCCTCCCTCAATGTTCTGAGCTTGAAAGAACTGATCACGTACCATATCCATAGAGTATTGAGAGATATTGGTGAACCTCAATTAATAATCAACCACAGTTTTACTACCGTAATAAAGTGGTAGAAGCTACAGGATGTGCGAAGGCATCAACCTAGTTGGTGAAAAATACTTTAAAAAGTTTCTAAAACTCTAACCATGCAAGAGCCACATCATTGTATGAATAGGTCACTAATCCCCACCATTATCCTACAAAGCCATAGAGAAGGCTATATGCTAGTAATACTATCTGATCGACTGGTTTCCTAACAAGATAAAAGACTCAAGTCACTACCTCAAGCCTATCCTTAGCCGCCTATGGAATTGGATCACCTTGGAATGTGAGGGGTCACTATCACTGAAACTCATGAAGCAAGCTCAGCCTGTGCACCTCATATACTGGTACTACCAGTACCATATTCTACTCAATATGTGGTGGTATTACTGGTGCACCAAATAATGGTAACACCTCCAGAATAGGTCGCTATATTGAAGCATCATCACTTTGGAGATCATCCTCATGATCCTGATAATGAATCCTAGCTGTAAAACATCATAGAATCATCCTAAAATAGACAAGATGTACCATGGTCAATGAGTACATCTAGAGAGATGAATTAATAAGGACATATAACCATAAACCATTCTTGTATGATGCATGTACTAATGTTTTCCCTTCAACTAGTGTTTTCATGTATCAAGTCAACATAGAGGTTATCAACATCCTAGTGTAGGGATATGTTGACTGCGAAACTAACACTGGAGTCACTGGTCTGAGATCCAAACTCGAAACATTAACACTATTTCCCCAAATAAACATCATAGACTCTTATCTTATGGTAGAACCGATTGAATTGATACCAATATATCATGACCCAACCCAACAAGGCCCGAACCCCGACTACCCCATGACCAACATCAATAGGCTAGGGGTTGGTGATCAACACTAAGTAGAAACATCACTAATTTTGGAGGCATTAGCCTAATTTACCCATATACATGCACACAACTCCATGCCCATACCGTGATGAAATGTAAAACAAATAATAATCATGCATGAATACATCTAAAATTTCATAATCATAGTATGAAGAAAGTACTATAAATAAAAAGGGGAAAAATACAATCCCACCAAAAAGAAACTGAAAAATTTCATCCTATAAAGTATAGAAGGGGACTACTTTCAAGTAACCATAGGAACACACCTCGGTCTATTTAGATTACTAAGCTACACCTAGTCCTGGTCCCACTAGGACTCTATCAAAAGGTTGATCATCTGCATAAGACATAACACATATGGGAAAATACCATGTAGGGGTGAGTATAACAGTACCCAGTAGGACACCCCAAAATCACTAAGAATATAAAATAAATAATGAGAGTCATCTACTAATAGGTATATGCCAAGAACACATATAATAAGAATATTAATATATAATCAACATACACACACCATCTCATGGGAAAGTCACAATTCTTATGCCAGATTAGGATTCCTACTTGAAGGTTCTATATAACACTCATATAGGAGAGCACACTCCTTGAGTCAAATAACACTGATGACATCCATCTGATATGTAATTCTCATTGAGCCTTTCCATAAGAAGTACACACTGAAATTAGGAAGAGAACGATACAGAGATGGTAATCACACCCAATTCCTTGGGTTATACCAATAACACAATCCATATCCAACCACTAAGTAGGAGATTAACCCCAATGTAATGTTGGGAATGATGATACCATGAACCCCACCTAGGGTGATGATGATAGAGGATATCATTCTAGTCCTCACACAAGGATTACACTGACTCTATCCAAGACTAAAGTTACTTAGAGGGGATCACCATCCTATGAACTTGAAGATATTCCATAAAAAACCTTATGGAAAGGATCAATAGAATGGTACCAAACAAAATTTTTAGATGTTTAATTGTAAAAGGGATCGAAGACATATTTGAAGGAGTACACAATGTGTCCCTTAAGCACCAGGTCCTATTATAGTACCACGACCCATGCCTGTGCCATTTCCATGTCTGTGTCTGTGTCTGAGTACATGGCTCTTCCCATGTACACATAGAATGGATGTGTCCATATCAGAGTACACAACTTGTTTGATCCCATGTGCACATGGAAATGTTAGTGTACCCTCCACGGCATACATCGAACCTCTAGGTATGGGTCCCATTCAATGTGATAGTTTTCACATGCTGTGTGTTATTTATCTTCTCATGGAAACCCTATCACTACACAAGGGGGGGGGGGGGGACACAACATGTAAATCTGGAATACATGTTGTGTGATGCGGGATTTAACAAAACCATAGGTTCTTACTATTGGAATGACCGCACCATAATTATTTCCAGTTCCGCCAAAAAATCCCAGCTACAAATTGTAGATTGGGGATGACCAAGATAAAGTGTCATTAGAGACCTCATTTTTAGTCATCCCAGTTGGTTGGGAATCGCCCCATTTTTTTTGTCACATTAAACTCTAAAACCCACATGAACACATCCCATATCCGGTCTTGATCCATTTTCTTCATCATCGCAGCTCGATCCCATTTTCAATCCAGTCCTGGATTTTTGATAACAATCCATTGTTATAAGAAACATGTGCATAAGAAATTTTTATCTTGTATTTTTCAAAACACAATTCAAATGAAACCCCAGTGATGACCTCACGAAGAACAGTGAGAGAAAACAAATAAACACACAAAATAGGAATAGAACTCAGGTGTGTTTAGGTTGTCCTCAATCTATCTCTGTTAGAATGATGAGCAGAGATCCAAATTAAATAAATTATTTCTCACGAATCCCCCAAAAATAAACCCATACCCACAATACAACCAATCCATGAATCAATCTATTTCTCAATTGATTCATGTTCATTATAGACTAAGAAAATGGGGATGAAATGAACATAAAATAATCGTTCTACCTCAAGGTATATCAATCGATGGTGATGAATGAATCTATTCTATTTTAATTAGTGTGATCCTCAAGTATTGTTTCACACTGATCGACGATATACCATCTGATCTTCAGATTCCGATGAAATATCCCCCAAATCTCTATCCAATGTCTCCATGGTTATACATATAACACTAAAATTTCTTCATAACCATATACTCATAGGAAAAAAATTTGGTTATTTAATTTTAATTCAAGAAATTAATTTATATAAACATTCTCCCATAAGTGTTCCAAAAATAAACTTTTGACACACTACATGATTTGGACATACCTAGGGTGAAACCCATTCTCTGAACTCAATGGAAACCTCTGATTTCTGATCTAATTCACTGTATAAGAGTTATTCCACATTTTTAAGAAAACTATATTCCCATGAAATTATTATATTTAATATATTTCAAACATTAATTCTTGGATAACCAGGCCTTGGAATCATGCACAGTCTCAGTGTCTGGTCTAAAATATATTAATTGATATATTTGAAGAATTTATAAGGAAAAACTAGAGATGTTACGTTCTAAATGGAACCCAAGTGATTTATTCTGAAAAAAAGATGAGTATGGGTCAAAATACTCTCATAAAATAAAATGTATAAAATTTTGGCTATGTTTTTACCCTTATAATTTGGTTTTAAGCCCTCATTAACCCCTTTTACACTTACCATGACAATAAGGATTATTACTCTTTGATGGTCAAGATAATTACTATAAAAGAAAAAATGGACTATAAATGAACTATAGTAGATATTATAAATAACATCATAATAACTTGATTAAATCAAATATTTTTAGTAATTTTATATCACTTAATGAAATTTTATTTATTATAAAAAATCAATAATGTTAATTTGTAGAACTATTCATTACTTTGACTTTAATAACATCAAGAAAACATGTAAAAATTTAAAAAAAATATTTTAATGTACTCTAAAATGTCATATTAATTAATAAAATTAGAAGATCATATTAATTATCTAAAATATAATGCTTTTATTATTTTTAATATCATTTATTTGATTTTTCCATTAATATAATAATTACTGCATCGACGTTGTGTAAGCATTTAAGGAAATTATTTTTTTACAAAAAATTAAAAATAAATTACCATTATAAATGCAAATCATTTATATTTCAAATGAATATTTATGACAAAACATATCCGCTACTTATCCCCATGTTAAAAATATTATATTTATTAAAATTAAGATTGAAATTTTGACTTTCTTTACATAAAATATTATAAGGGCCAAAATAATATAAAACTGGGAAAAAGACATAGAACAAAATATTTGATGATTATGGACTAAATTGGACCATGAAATAAAATTTAGGCATGTTTTGGGTTCACTTTATGGTCTTTAACATTTTATTTTTAACCCTTAATAAGCAGATTTACCCTTAAACGAGGTAACAAAAATTTCTAAGATTATTGTTCATTTTGACTAAAATTAAAATGGGAATATTTACCAAATTTGTACCTTATGATTAAAAATATTGAATCAAAATTTAATAATTCATTAGATATAATTTTTATAATTTAATTTTAAATCAAACTGTAAGAAATGACAAGAAATGATTTTTCATAAAAATTCCCTTTTAATATAAAAAATGTTTTCATACTAAATTAAAGTATAAAATCTATTAAAAAAAATCATAATTGGATTATTTTATTTCAAAAGGAAGAAATTAAATTTTAAAAATAATCCAAATAATAATTTTAATTTCTAAATAATTAAAGGGAAAATTATATTTTAATTAAAATTATTAGTTTTCACTATTCATTGGAAAATCAATATTTTCAAAAAATTCTCAAAAATTCCTCCGAAAATAAATTTGAAATAATGAATAAATAATTGAAAATAAATTTTTAAAATAAATTTTCTAAAATTTCCAGAAATCAATTATAATATTCACTCATAAAAAGCAAGAAGATACATTTTTGTAGAAAATATATTTTTGATGAAAAATAGAATTTAATAAAAATCAAGTGCTTATTTAAAAATAATTAGATAATAAATTATTAATGAGCCAAAACAATATATATTTAATAATTTTTTAATATTATTAGTTCTCTCTAATTTAATGGCTAGGTTATAATAGTCACATTTAACTAATAACATTCGTTGTTTGTTTAAGATTTGTGCCACGTATCTTGTATGACACTGAACAGAATATTTATTTTTAAAATATTGGGATATTAAATTATCCACCCTTTAATATTTATGATCCTTAAAAGTTGAACTTGGGTTCGGTAACCAGGGTTTGAAGTTTTGAAATACCTATATTAAAAACCCACAATGTAAAACAATTCAATAAAACATTCTCTTGAAAAGAGAAATGTGAAGTCTAAAGGTCATCTAGAATAACACATAGTAAGTTTCCAAAGATTATAAAATTAGTGGGAAGTGAAAACATGGATATGGAAGAAAAACATAACTCCCATGGACTGATATAGAATGATAGAGAACATGGTGAGGTGAAAGTTAACCATCACAAAATTGTAAATCTGTGATGGGTTAAAATACTATTGCTTTCTTGGTAAGTAATGTAAATGGATAACAATAGTTTTTTTCAAAACAATTATTCTAAAGTTGAGTATTTATTTTTATACCTAAAATAAGAACATAAGGAAATATATTTACTTTTTAAGAATAATTACAACTTTTAATCAATATCCACTACAAACTCATTTTCTTCTCTCCAAAAATGAGTATTCAATATGAATTTTTCATGTATGAAGAACTAGAATAATCTTTGGATGGATTAAATAATAAAAAATAGGTTAAAATTAAATTCCTCCTATGTTTATATATTTTTTAAAAACCAAATGTCTAGGAAAATATATAAATAATTCAAAAAATGATTAAATCTCCATACAAAGAAAATATACTTTAATTTCTAAAATTCCACAGTAATACCCAAAGTTCAACATATATCTTTAAATAAATAAATATCCTTAAAATTCCTCAAAAATATTTTGAACTAAGATTGATACCCAAAAACCAGAAGGATCTGATCATAGTCTTCCAATATTAATTTGAAATTTATCTCCAAACAACATCAATAACTCTTAATGCCTCATTAAAAAAAGTATTTTCCCTAATTATATAACCTCTAAGATATTAAAATAATTTCCATAAATAATCTGAATCACTCTAAAGACACATTAAAATCATACATACTTCCAAAATATAATTCACCATTTATTCCTGAAATAAAATCCTTTAATATTATGTTTACCTTAATCATATAAGGTTACCAAAATAGGGATTTTTTTCCAAAATAAATGTAATCACATAACCACCAAATGACTTTAAATCTCACGGTTATATATACGATAAAACATATGTCCTAAAAATGAACTTAAATTTTATCTATCAGACCATTTAAATAAATAAAAATAATGTCATACTAACTTGGACATCACGTAAGCTAGTCATAGTTGATAAACCCTTGTCACCCTTCATGTTTGGGTTCCCGCATCACAACATTGCCAGATGTGACGGGTTGTCAGCCAACCTATAGGTTGTCTTTTTTCAAAATCATTATTAAAATAATACTTATAACATTCCCATAAATGTGATTAAACATCCTAAAAAATAAACTAAATATATTTAAAATTAAATAAATATTTTAACCTCAAAGGTTATGTCATACCTTTCATTTTGAATCGAAAAAATTACTATAACTCACAATTTACTCAAAATCAATGATCACATAAAACCTAATGGTAATCCATACCTTTAAACTTATGTATAATAAATGAAAATAGAATTTTTCCTCAGATAATTTTTTCACATGATAATATCAAGGGTTATGTATACTTCAAATATCTATCAAAACTCAATAAAAGTATCCAAAAGTACTCCCATCATCAAGAGAGTATTCATTATTTTAAACTTTTAGTCATCCTTAAAACTAAAATAACTATTGAATCCCTTATATGAAGATATCTTAACCATTAAAAATTATTCATGATCCATTAACCATGCCTTTTAATATTATTCCATAATACTTATTTCTTACAAAAAAATATGAATCAGGTACCAAGATTCAATAATGTCAAAAAATATGTAAAAAAATAATTCATACCTTTCAAATGGCGTTCAAAGTTTCCTCATATTCAATTGTGATGAGAATATGTATTTATAAATAGATATATGTACAATATTGATGATACCATTGGTTAGCCTACCCTCTATGTAATCGATTTTTATAATGAACATTCTCCCTAAATTTTAAAAATTTAATTGATACTTTAGGAAGAAATTCTTTCCCCTTTAAGGAGTTAATTGAATGCTTCCATTTTCCATGGAGGGTTATTACTATATGACCTTGTTTTCCACATATAAAACATCTTCTCATTCTTTTAATATATTTTCATATGTGGTTATTTCCACGTTCATGAAAACTAGGTCATTGAATATATTTACCTTTATGATCAATACCACTTGAAATTATATGGGGATATATTTATTTTATATTTGATGAATTATGAAACTCACCATGTTTTAGGTTGTTAATCATTACTCCTAATAGCTGGTTAAGAATAACCAAAATATTTCTCACTATAGATCCTATCACTTTTGGTTTCTCATTCAGATAACCAACACATTTTCCTTGAAATACATTACTAATTTGGTTCCTATTAAATCTCGACATTTTCTAAAACCAAAAGGTTAGTGTGATCATATCAATAATATGACATATTATGTGGAGGATAAACACTAAGATTTCCTTATTTATGTTATCTGAAACTCTTTATATTTATCCAAAAATAACTATGATTCTCCCTAACATACTAACCATTTTTCTTATAGTGGACTATTAACTTTTTCTCTATAGAAATCTTACCCTCTAATGTTATCTAAACCCTGTTAAGATACTAATTATAAGTACCTAGATTTAAAAATTTCTTAATCAAGTGTATTTATACTAGATTTAATTTTATTTCACTTCCAATGATATTTTATGTTTATATTTTTAGATATTTATTCAACAAATATTACATAATAATCATATATATTACAAAGAGTATAGTTCTAGTCAATATCTTTTTTTTCACAATAGAAAACTTTTAAATTAAAACATGATTCATTTTCATGAAAAATATTCACAACATTAAAATTGAATAATTTCTTTACCTTACACATCCTTAATCCCTATAATTTTTTTAAATCATTTTATGATCATAAAAAGATAAATAAATGACATAAAATAAATAAAAAAAATGGTTAGTCTATGAATAATTATAAAACATTGATTTTTTAAAATAAATATTTGACTCAAAATAAACATTTTCTTACCCAATAAATCACATTCTCCACCAAAATAATAAATCTTAAAGGAAAAATAATAATCATATGGTTTATTTTAAATCATGGAAATCTCATAATATCTTTTTTCACAAAGTTGTAATTTTCAACCTTACAATGTATCATATACATTCATTTACCTTTTGAAATCATAATATTTTTATATAAACCCATAGAATTCATAGATAAATCCTCTAGGTTAATTGAGACATATTTTTCATATCATTATTACTTAAACATGGTGTAACCATCATGGTTACACATGGAGTAACCATTATAGATACACTTGAAATAACAGTCACGATTATAGTTGGAATAACCATCATAATATATTAGCATAATATCTTAGGAGAAAATTAATTGGTTAATGTTTTTCATTTACCCAATTAATTTGTGAGATATAATGGGATCAAATTACCTTGTTTTATAATAGAACCACCCATCATCATATACAATTCCCAAAAACCATAATAGAATTTATAAAATCTTGGATCCTAAAAACATTCTTTATGCCCATAAGAAAACATTTCTAGATATTGAAATATCCATTCCATTTTAAAACCCATTTTGAAAAAAAGTAAATAGTATTTTTATTTTAAGAAAACATGACATATTTTAGAGAAATCAAAAAATAAAATAATGGTTATGATGGTGGGAAAGGTCATTTTTGGTCTATATGTTAAAGTATAACATTCCCTTTTGTATTTTATAAAGGAAATTAAAAAATTCCATTTCAAAACCTTTGAAATAGAGTAAAAATCAACATAAAATTTCCTTCATAAATCACTTATATCCATATAAATACATCCATAAAATAATTTTAAAAATATGTATATGGAAGAAAATGAGAGTTTTAAGGGAAACATGAAATGATGAGTTTTAAAAGAAAGTTCCTTACCTTGAGTCTGACATGTCATGTACATTCATTATCATTATGAATAATAAAATTAGATTAATTATTTAATTTCATAGGAAGTTTTCTATGTTTATCATCAATTTAATTTTACCTCTTACATTTCTATTTTTATTTACTTAACCAATTAAATTCATATCAGGTGTTTTGACGATATTCGGATTGTAAGTCCAACATAACTTAGGTACTGAATATTTTCAAAGTCTTAATTAATATACCATATCATGAATAATAATCATGAAATAATAATCTATTTTAGAGATCAATAATACTTCTAAATACAACCATTAAATATGGTTATGAAAAATTAACTATGTTAAATCATGGAGATGGTAGGTTGTACATACGCATGAGTATCATTTCCATTTATGAATGAACTTAATGGAAAGAAGTTAATTATTATTTAAGATTTAAAAAATGACAATAATAAAATAAATATCATATTAATTATTTAAATATACTTATATATGTGTCTCATCAAGGTGATGTGGTGATGAAAAATGAATCACACTGCTTCATGGAGGTGGAAGTCCACACGTACACACGAACAACATTATCCTTTTTTAGTGAATGTAAATGTAAGAAGGTAAATGATATATTAAATTTTTATAATTATAATTATATCATGAAGATAATATAAACACATTAATTCAATCAATATGACCAGTATTGAGAAAAAGTGATGTAAAATGAATCACATCGGTTCATAGGGTGGTAGTCCTCAATAAAAATGAATGATGAATTCATATCCAATTTGATGGAGGTGGGAGATGGATATAGGTTATTAAATTAACATAATAAGATATTAGTATATGTAGGATACTAGTTTTATTATTTTAACATGGTTGAATAATATTTTAAGGAGGTAGCAGAATAAATAAAATTAAAATATGTGGTCAAAACTATACCTCTTCTTTGCAGAGTCTCCTTGTATTAATACATTAATACCTCTAATGTTGGTATTATACCTACAACCAGACATATAGAATGAGGGTAGGTATTATAGTAAGGTATTTGGGTTGTTATTTTCTGACCGAAATGGTACAATATGTGTGAAGTAAAGATAAGGAGAGATGTCCTTTTACAAGAGAGGGGATTGGCACTCTTGGAATTTCTCAAAATATTAAATTAATATTAAATTAATTTTTAATTTAAAATATATTAGAACTTATTTATTTAAAATATAGGATGATTATTGGTTGAATTAATCTCATAAATAAAAAATATTAAAGTTTTGACAATGTTTTTACACTTATCATTTGGTTTTAACCCCAAACTTACCCCTTGCACACTTATTGTGAAAACAATGACAACTAGTTACTATAAATAGATCATGATAGATAATATTAACCATATCGTATTAAATAAAATGTATCTAAGATTTTTTATAATTTTATATCATTTAAAGAAATATTATATATTATAAAATATCAATAATGTAATTTTTTAAGTAATATATATTTGGTGGTTGGGAGTATAATTACACCTAAAAAAACACACACCACACATACATTGGAAAGAAATTATGATATTACCCCCCCAAGGGATATCCAGAACATAATGTATAGGGGTCATTTTATAGTCTTTATAATTTTATTTGTAACCCTTAATTACCTAATTTACCATTATCCTTGGTGACAATAATTACCAAGATTACTATTAAATTTTGACTAAAAATAAAAGAGACCTATTTATCAAATTTGGATCTTATTATTCCAAATATATAATCCATTTTTAAAAATTCAAAACACATAAGTTTTAGCATAAAATTAAAAATAAAACTTACAAAATTTGATGAAAAATGATTTTTATGAAAAATTACCTTTTAAAATATACAATGTTTTTATACTAAATACATGCATAAAATTAATTTAAAAAACCATAGTTGTATTTTTTTAAATAAAACAGAAATAATTAAATTTTAAAAATAGTCCAAAATATAATTTTACTTTGTAAATACAAAAAAACAAAACACATTTTTTTAATAAAAAATCAGTATTTTTCACTATACATTGAAAAATCAATCTTTTCATAAAATTATCAAAAAATTATTCTAAGATAATTTTGACATGGTGAATTAAAAATTGAAATTCATTTTTTAAAATAAGTTTTATGTAATTTCAAAAAATTATTTTTAATATTGACTCATAAAAATGAAGAAAAACAAATTTTGAATAAAACATATTTTTGAAGAATAAACCGACCATATGAAAAATAGAGTGATTATTTAAAAAGAATAAATTAATAAATTATAAATAAGTAGTACTATTATATATTTCATAATGTGTTAACACTATTTTTACCTCCAATTTAACATCTAGGTTATAATAGTCACAGTTAAATAATAAAAATTTATTGTTTTTTAAGCTCGATGTTGTGTATCTTGTATTCTATCAAACTTTGTATTTATTTTCAAAATTTCAGGATATTAAAATCCACAAACAATATTTTATTATAGAAATATCAAGTGTAATAATTTTATTTATAACCTAGGTTAATAGAAACATAATAATCATGAGCTCAAACTATCAGTAAGGGTAAACATAAATGATAACAATCATAGATCATAAGTGAGAATATGATGAGGAAAAATATTATAGAAGGAATATATAAAAAATATTAATTCCATAATATATTTACACTGAAAGCATAATATATCCATGGATAACAAAGGAAACAAATAGATCACACGGATAAAAATAATTCGTTCCAAAGAGATGAGATGCATAATGTCAAAAAACTAATTCCAAGCCCTAAGTTATAGTTTATTTCTATCATCAGAACCATATTCATATATATAATATTTTATAAACATATTTAATAACCATATATTAAAAATATATTTCTCATTTATAGTTTAAATATATCATCGATTCTTTAAAAATTTTGATTGTTTATTTCATTTAGGGACCATAGTGACAGTGTAAATTATTACATATTAGTTAAAATTTCATCATTCCTAGACAATAAAAGTACATTAATAATTATTTTTAAATGATTCATCATATCCCATTTTTATTTGGTGAATGATAAAAGTATGGTTTGTGAAAAATGAAATTATAAAGAACTAGTTTTGGCATTCTTAATGATTAAAAGGTCATATATTAATAAATATACAAAATATCAATCACAGCTATCCAAAATCATTAAAAAATAGTAATAAAATTATTATTACATGATATTATCGTTATATTAAATTACTTAATCATTTATGATATAAACAATATAACATATATAAGTTAGGTGGTAAAACTGACCTACATGAGAGTTTTTTATATTGATTTTATGAGTAATGACATGTTTTTATATAATGTTATTATAACTTTTATAGAATCTTAAAAATTACATAATTATCATTTAAAATTATAAAATTAATTCTTATCCCAATCCATGTAGGGTGGTGGTGAAAAATTAAATTCATCATTTTTTGGAGGTGGGGGTCTGTACGTACACACTATTATCATTTACATTTCTCAATGAATGGGGTGGAATGAAGGTGAATGATAAATTATCATTTTATAATAATATTTTTTAAATATAAAACCTATTAATTCATAAAATCCATCCTTGTAATGATTTATGAGAGGAAGTGATGAAAACCTAGCCATATCCTTTTATAGAGATGATAGTCCGCACATATTCAAGGACGATGTTGTTTGGTTTTTAATAGTGGATGGAAAATGTTGAATAATTGCATATAAATTAATATAATAAAATTATATTATATTAATACTACTGGTTTCATTATATTAGTTCTTCTATAACAATTTTTTAAGAATAAGATTAAGAAGAAAAGGATGTGGAGTAAAAAATACCCACGTTAAGAACTTATTATTTCTCTTAGAAATATCCATGGAAATGAGGCCCTATGATATCTAATTGAAACCACGAGCTTATAAAATTAAGATATGATTCTATAAGGAAAACAATTTAAGAGTTTTAGGATGAAATTATAAGGTATAAGTGCATCATGAAGTGGTGGAAGTGATCACTTTTCGTAAGTGAAGTGAGGGGTAATTTTGGAAGTGCATATTAAATTTTATTGATGGAATGAAACTATTATACGTCCAAAGAATAAAAAATTGTAAAATAATGTATTTTTTGGTGGGATAAGGTCTATAAATCCTCTATCACTCATTTTTACACATGTTTTAATCATTTTTCAAGCCATTTCCCACTTGATTTTTATATTTTACAAATTTAGTTTTTACCTAGGTAACTAGTTTATTTACCCATTTAATCTATGATATAGAAAAATTATGAGATAAAACCTCATAATTTTTTTTATCATGAAGAACCTAAATTTAATCTAAATTTAATCTAATTAAATTTATATATAAGTTAAAATTAAGTTTTAATTTAAACCATTTAATATATATATAACTATTTTTATAGAAAAAATATTTTTTTATCATTAAGTGTTCTAAATCTTATATATCATTAATTACCAATTAAAAGAGTTATTATATATTTTAATATATGTATCAAAATTTTAGAATAATCATTATAAAAAATATATCAATTTAATTTATTAGATAAAAATTTACATAACATTAGTAAAAGAATTCTCTGGAAATAACCCTTTCACCATTATCATGGCCTTTATCTTTAATATAAGAAATTATAATTTTATACCTAGAAATTAAATTTAAATTATCACATAATATGAATTTGTTTATCTAAAATACGAATTCAATTATTTATATTTAATTTCTATATGTGATGAAAACAAATTTGAAAATAAAAATAGTTTTTAATGTAAAATATTACTTATGTTTCCAAAATGTTAAACAAGGGTTTTATAAATCTAAAATAGTATTTTAAATGATTTATTTTACTTTATAAATATATTTTTTTAGAAAAAATATTTTTAAAATCTTTTAAGGAATTCTTGTATTATGATAATTTCATAAAAGTGATAGTATTAACAAAATTGATATTTTCACTATTTACCTAAAAATAAATTATTTTAGAAAAATCATAAAAAATAATTTAAATATAAATATATTTATTATAAATATAAAAATTTATTTTATTTTATAAAATTTAAATTCTAAAATTTTAGAATTTAAATTAAAAAAACATAACAATGGAATGAAAACTGTTTTACAGAAAAAATAACTTTTTTAAAATAATAACTATTATTATTATTAATTCCTATTAATTACTAATAAAATATGGTGTTAAAATAGTATTAATATTTGTAATATATTTTATCTATAATATATTTAGTTTCTTAAAATAAGTCACATAAAATTCAATTTTTAGAAAGGTAATATTTTAATGAAGAAATTAGTCTTATTAGTTATTTATCTATAACAGCGGAATTTAATCAATGAATTATTAATAATAATGTCCTTTATTTTTTATTTATACATAAATTTTATAAATGTTTTAACTTTATTTATATCCAAGTGTGTATTTTGTTTTCATGAAAAATCACTTTTATGGGTTATGTGAGAACCCTCACAAAAATCACATCCGATTCAGGTACCAACATACCATAATAAAATTACACTACAGAAGCATAAAAAAACAAAAATCTATAACAATCAATTAAAAAACCACTAAAACAAAAAAACATTACAAATTAAAATTTTAGAAGACAGGAAAAACCTAAGTCCACAATATATGTGTACCGGTTCCTGCTCCTTCCGAAGATGAATTCAAGGACTCCATAAAAAATAAATCAATTTGGATTGAGTGGGAATTCATTTCACAACATATAAAATATTTTTATTTCTATTTATACATTATATTCAAGATATGTTTAATATAGTCTATATATTAAAAAACATATTCTCCTGTGCTAAACTGGAGAGTACTTGAATCCCAATCTCTATTTTCTTTATCTTTATTCCCATGAGCAACAGTGGAAGAAGACCTATGTAACTGATACTTTTTTATCTCACATATAACTATATAAGAGGCTTCGTTCACCAAAAACCATGATATATGTAATTTTTAAAACCCGATCCATGTTGAGGATTAGTTTATTTTATAACAATCTACTTGATAGAAGGTTATTCCCAAGTTGAGGGGATTAAGTCTTGGATTGAGACCAAAACCCTTATCAAATTTCTCTATGTTATATTTATTATAACTGATTTAATAATTTATCTTTTTTTTATTTTAAATAAAACCATTTTACTATGTTCTAAACCACTATACAAAGCTCAACTCTGATAGTAAACTTGAACCATTGCTTTATATATTGTGTTTGATATGATTAGATTGGTTTCAAAAGTTATTGTATTTTTAAAATTATTTTAAATTAGCTATGATTGAGCTTTACAAAAGGTATTCAAAATATAAAAGTATATATTTATGATATTTTACTTAACTAAGATATTTGTTTTTCAAATTTGGGGATTTATGTTTTTAAATTATTTTTAAAAATATTTATTTGGAAACTCAATTCACCCCCTCATGAATTATCCACTTAGACCAACATTTGGTATCAAAGGTTTAAAAATATCTTTTTATTGTGATCTAGTTTTATTCAATGATATTAAATTTATCCTTTAACTAAAATTTTCTTTTTATGGATAACCATAGACAAGAAGAAATTTCTATTAACCAGCCTCCCTATTTTAATGAAACAAATTATGTTGAATGAAAAATCAAAATAAAAATTCATTTAAAAAGTTTGGGCTTTGATATATAGAATATCCTTAAAGATAAATATGAAATACCTCAATCCAATATATCTTCTTGGAGCGATTTCAATAAGGAAACATATGATTGTAATTGTAAATCAATGAATTATATATACTTTTCTTTAGGAGAATACAAATTTATTAGAATATCTTATTATGACACCGATCATTAGATTTGCGAAACCCATTATATATCTAATTAATAAACTTATAATGTTAAAGAGATATGTTTAAACACTTATACTATTAAATATGTTACTTTCAAGATAAAGCCTGATGAATCTATTTCTGATATGTATCTCATGTCCAATGAAATTACTAAAAGGATGCATGCATTGGGAAAGAAAATTTCTGATAGGGACCAAGTCATGTGAATTTATAGATGCTTACAAGATAGATATATAGGATTATATTTGTCTATTAGAGAATCCTATGACAATAGAACACTCCCAGCAAAAGAACTTTTGGGAAATATTATGATGTATAAAGAATAATTACATGTGAACAAAGATGAGACATATGAACCAAAGAGGATGTCAGTAGACTTCAATAATTTTAACATAAATCTAAAGGAGAAAATTCATTCCGAAAGTTAAAGATCACCTTCAAATAGTGAGGAAGTGATATCTCGTTTACCCAGAAATTTCAATAAGTTCAATAGAAAGAAAAATTTATTCAAGAAATCCAATTATAGAGGAATGTATGGAAATAAATGGAATTAAAGAAACTAATGAGAAAAAGATGATTCTACCAAATATGTAACTTACTATGGATTTAAAAGGAAAGGGAACATCAATGTTTAATTTACAAAGCTTAAATATAATAAGAAATGTCTGGGAAGAGGAAAAAAGTATAAAAAGGCTATAAAAGCTATTTAGAGTGCCTCTAAAGATATCTCAAGTGACTCAGAATCAATCAGAGAATAGATAAATGATAAAGATAATATGTGTTTCCCGATAAATACATCTGAGGTATAAATTTACTTTCTTGTATATCATGTACATACTTATATTCCTTTTGATACTGAGAAAAATGATGAGAATATGACCGGTGATGAATTATTTGAATATTATAACATTATGGAAGATAAATTTAATGAATCATAAGATAAGTATACATTTTTAAAGAAGATATGTGTAATGTTTTATCATATTAAAACTAATCTTACTATTGAAAATGATCATAATGATCTACTACATATGTAAAATAATTGGAATAAATTATCTAATTAAAAATTAATGAATGATTTTGTGATATTTAAAAATGGAAGAAAAAAATCTTACCGAGATGCTTAGTAAATAAAAAACTCTTGAATATACTAGTGGAAAAAGTTACCAACCTAGATATAGGAAAATATATAATATTTTTTTCCCATGTTCCTATTCTACTAGTATAAATAATCCCTTCAGACCTAAAAAAGTTTTAATTTCTGAGAGTCTATGATATTCTTTTAGGAAACCAGTAGATAAATAATGGATTCCTAAAGCATTTATTAATAGAATCTCAAAATATTATAAATTATGGTTTCTAAAATCAATTTTGTTTTAAATCACTTTTATTGGTAAACTTCTTGAAAATTTCTAGAAATATATTATGGTATCTAGACAATGGATGTTCTAAAAATATGATCTGGGAATACTCATGTTTCAAGAACCAAATTAAATTGGATGGTGGACATGTAACATGTGGTGACAATTCAGAAGGAAAAATAATAGGACTCCTCCAAATTGGTAACACTAGAATAATTTTAATTTCTAAAGTTTTATTTACTTATGGATTAAAATATAATCTCATATAATTTCACAATTATGTGATGATTTTTTTCATTTCATGTTTGAAAAAATGCTTAATTTTTTTTAATTCCAATCATTATTTAGTTTTTACTCCTATGAAAATGGCAATGTTTATGCAGTAGGTTTAAATTCTTTGTTTTCTCAAAATGTTTCATGTCTAAGTCCCTTTGAAAAATAGTCCTGGATTTTTAATTCGATACTAAGACTTTTAAATATACACTCACTTAGAAAGATAAATACGAAATGATTAGTCAAGTATCTACTCGAACTAGAATTACCAATATAAAAGTATGTAATTCCTATCTGATTGGAACTCATCATAAAATCTATTTCAAAACATAGAAATAGGTCTCACCTTATCAACTTTTAGTTTTGGTTCACATGGATTTTTTGGGCCACATAGAGTTTCTAGTTTAGTAGGGAAAAATTATACATATGTTATTGTGGATGACAATTCAGGATATGCATGAGTGTTTTTCTTTTCATATAAAAGTGAATATCACTCATATTTTCTAAATATACTAGTTCTATTGAATATATTTTTGGACATAGAATTAAGAACATAATAAGTGATCATGGTAATGAGTTTGAAAATCAAGATTTTGAATCATTATGCTCACAACATGGCTATAACCTTAACTTTTATGCCTATAGGAACCTATAGAAGAATGGTTTAATAGAGAGAAGAAATAGAATCCATCAAGATATTTCATGGACCATGCTTAATGAGCATGGTTTAACTTTTTAATTTTGGGAAGAATCTGTGAATAAAAATCTCTATATAATTAATAAATATTTAATTTTACCACTTTTAATAAAGACCCCATATGAATTATGGAATGATAAAAAACCAAAACATTATTACTTTAGATTTTTTGGTTGTAATTTATTTATAATCAATAGAAAATAGAATTTAGAAAAAATTTCTTCCAATAGTATTGAAGGAATTTCCCTTTGATACTCTAAAACCAGTAATTAATACATATTATTTAGTAAAAGGACTAATATTGTGAAAGAATATGTATATGTAAAGTCTGATCTGACATATCCCTATGATCCTAAGATACGTTTAGAAAATATGGAGGATTATCTTTCAAATTTGGAAATTAATTATAAATCAAGAGACAATTATTCTAGACATACAATAAATGAATCTCATTTTTTTGATGAAATACCTAAACCAAAACTAGTAGATGGAATTGATTTGTTAAAAACATTGATTTCTAGAGCTATTATTAATAATAGATATCACCTCTTATATTCCATTGTAGGATACCTAGATAATGGAAGTCAAATAATATATTCTCTTAGAAACCAAGTTGAACATCAAGATTCATGGTCACAAATTGAACCTAATAATATCAATTATACAATTAATGATGAATTATGGGTAATGTAAATTCAAGAAGAACTAAATCAGTTTGAAAGAAATAGAGTTTAAGAATTAGTTGAAAGAACTGGAGACTACCAAAATATTTTCACTAAATGAGTGTTTATAAAAAAGATTGATGAGTTAGGAATAATATTTAGAAACAAATGTAGATTGGTTTCTTAAGGATATAGTCAATAATAACTTATTAACTATGAGGAATCATTTTCACTAGTAAATACACTTGAATCCATCAAGATGTTTTTTGCATATAAAGAAAATTATAATTCCAAACTAAATAATATAGATGTCAAGATTTAATTCCTAAATGGTTATATTATTCAAGATTTTTTTACTGAAAATCCCCATGTATTTCAAAATAATATCTTTTTAAATCCAGTTTTTAGACTAAAAATATATTTATATGGTTTAAAATAGGATCTTAGAGATTGGTGTGATAGTCTCAACACATTTTTTGGTTTATAAAGGATTTATTAAGGGAATATGACCCAAATTTATTTATAAAATGAATTTGAAAATATGTTTTGGTTGTCCAAATCTATGTTTATGATATTTTTTTTGATCTTCAAGAAATTATTTGTGTACTAAATTTTAAGAGATTATGAAAAATAAATTTGAACTGAGTTTAATGGTTGAAGTTAAATTCTTAATTGGTTTTCAAAATTTTCAAAATAAATATGGAATAATTTTAAATCAATGTAACTAAACTAAACACCATTTAAATAATTTTTTTATGGATAATAATAAAGGTAGTCATACTCCCATGAGTACTACTGCAAGTTGGATATTTTTGAAACTAGGAAACAATTTAATAAATTCTCTTATAAAGGTATTAATAGGGGAATACTATACTTAACTACTAGCTGACTTCATATAATGTTTAGTGTGGATATGTGTGCCCATCTTTTAGAAAACCCAAAAGATTAACATTTCCTTTCTATCAAAATAATTTTCAAATACCTAAAAAATAAAACCAATTTAGGACTATTATATTCTGGAGGACAAGAATCTAACTCAGTGAGGTATTCAGATACATAATTTTTTGGTTTTATGTTAGATAGAAAAATCACCTTGGAACATGTCACTTTTTGGGAAAGTAACTAGTTTCTTAGTGTAGTAAGAAATAAAAATCTATAACATTATCTACTACATAGGCTAAGTAAGTAGGTGAAGGAAACTGTTGTGTGTATATTCTTTAGATGAAACACACTTTATTAATCTTTGGACATCTATTTAGTCAAATTCATATAAATTAGGATAATATAAGTGCTAAAAACATTTACAAAATTCTTATGCCTCTTTCATGAGCTAAACAGATTGATATAAGAAATCACTTTTTGAGAGACCATTTTCAAAAGGGTAATATAACTCTTGAGTTCATAGGTACTATACATCAACATACTAACATATTCACAAAACCTTAAAATCTTGAGAGATTAATTTATATCATAAATGAACATGGAATTATTAGTTTTGGTTAATCCTTATATTCGTTGATTTATTTTGTCTCTGGTACAAAATATCAAGACTGGTTGCTTCACTGTAGATATCTACTGCTACTGAATGATTGAAATATAGTTGGTAATATACCATTGGAACTACCATTATTATCATCCATGATGATCGAAAATGAATATTTATAGTTAGAAATGATACATTGGTAATCACCTATTGTATACTACCGCTGTTAAGCTGCCATTGGGATGCAACCATCATATAATACAGTTTGAATGTACCTTTAGGAACCTACCATTAGATAAACCCTCCTAGATCAACCATTATGATTTTTTAAATTACATATTTTATAATCTTTATTTATTTTGTTTTAGTCATATTATATTTATTTCTAAAATTTAAATCCTAAAAATGATAAAATTAGCTTAAAAATCAGAATCTGAGAACTATCTCTCACACGCCTCTATTAAACAGTCCATTCTCATTTATCAATTGACCCACAAACTTCTTTATTCCTTATTTATCCCTATAACTAGTGAGATAATGGTGAGATTAAATCATTCTAATATATTGTCTCCTAAATAATCATAACCCTAAAATAAATATAGAGGAGAATCAATTTGATCTATTATATAATCAAAGAACAGTCAACTCACATCTAGTGTTTTCATCGAAGAAAAATAGATACATTCCACATGAATAATTTCATGGAAGATGATTGTATATATTTTTATCATGGAATAAGGATGGGTCAAATTTTTCTCTAAGAATTATTGACCATTCCACTCTAGGTAGGTTCATGAGTCTTATCAATTTTTAGAGTGTGAGTTTGGAGAAAATAAGGATGTAATTGAGACTATGATTGATGATAAGGATCTCACATTTTCTTTGAATTAGTTGGAAATATGTTTGGGAATTTATCACAAAGGTGTTTATGAATACTTTCAAGGATCAATCCCTATTACCTAGGAGAACATTTTAATTGAGGAAATAGTGTTGAAATTAACTAGATACACAGTTGTTTGAAGGCCTATGAAAGTAGATCCTGACTGTGAGTGCAGGTTGATGTTCAAGTACATACATCACATAATTTTTTCTAGGAAGGGTAAATTTATCATAATGAGGTATCAAGATGTATTTTTCTTATTACTTATAAAAATATAAGATATGATAAATCTGTGTATATATTTGACGATCCATATAATGGAGTTGAGAAAGTCCTATTCTAGGTCAAACTATTTAGCCTACCCCATGTCAATTTCATCTATGTTATAAGATAAAGTATTAGTGCATAAATAAGAAGATAGAGTAACCAAGTGTGGTGGATTTTTCCTATGTTAGGTTACTTGAAAAGGGATGAGGGTTAATTGGAACCCTTAGATGAATAAGTGGGCTATTGGAAGTGATAAGATCTCTGAGAAGCTGAACCCTATGCAGTATCCACCCAAACCTAGAGACTTGGTTGACCCTAGAATAGAGATAGATGGTGTTTTGGTTCATTAATATGATCGGTAAGTTTAAGAAGAAGTGGATTATAGAGCTAAGGAGGAGGGATCAATATCTGTTTTAGTGGAAGGGGGTGGTGACACAGATGTGGCTAAGATCCTTGTTTTATCTTTTAGAGAAACTAGCCCTCCTCTTTATCTTCTTACTAGAGTGTCTTTGGTGAGGGAAGATGATGAGTCAAAAGGGAATGAGGTCTCTATTGTAAATTAGGTTGATAGATATACATTGAGACACCTGAGGATATGGTGGTTCTTTCATATGACTTAGAATTTGATGTAGATGGAGGTAATGAGGATGAGTAGTCTCACAGTGATAAGTCTATTACTCATATTGTAAGATTTTCCAATGGTCATTAGAAGGGTTTAGAACCTTTTAATTATGATATAAAATCCTCCAATGACAGTGATAATATAGACACATAGGCTTATAGTAGTTATGTTTTTTCTAATTGCTTCTGAAAAAGATGATTATCGAGCACCTGCTAAGTAGGAGAAATGCCCAAGACCTGTTTATCTTGGTTTGGATTATTCAGTGATAGAGGATGGTGATGGTGATGATGATCAAGGTAGTCCACTTGAGCTTGGTGGACCCACCATTTCATTTTAGTAGATAGATCTTGAGGGATCATTTCTAGAGAGGATAGATTAAGAAGGGAAGTTGGATCCTTTTTCTATCTGACACACCTACTATGGAGACTGGAAATGATGACGTTGTTTGAACCATATAGGATATGACTCCTCCTCCACCTCGTAATTATCCTCCTCATTATAGGTATGTGAATAATGATTTTTTTTATTCCTTAAAGGAATTTCTATTGATATAACTTGGTGGGATGACTATTCATTCTTCAGTTCAGAAGACTAGGCTCAGTGAAGAGGATTCCAGAATGATAATTAATTTGGTTATTGATCATATCCTACCTAGGATATTATTGAATATATAATAACATGAGATTTAGAATAAGAGGTTGTATAAGTAGATGGATTCCATTTAGATCACTATAGAGGATATGAGTTTTGACTTTACTAGGAGGGATATCCCTCTTTTGGAGAGGTTGGAGTATCTTTCCACTCCTAGAGCTTCATCTTCAAGAGTTCCACCTCCTCCCCATCCAACTGTAATTTCTATGGACACTTACCTAATCTATTATATAGTCAATGTGGAGATTCATGATGTGATGGATGGTCTTTCTTCTTCTCACAAGGATGAGATTCACCAGATCAATTAACATAGTGAGCATATTTACAAGTTGGTAAGATAATGTTTAAATGAGACAAGGAGTAATAGTTAAAATATCACTAAAGATAACAAATACTACCTCTAAAGAGTTTATTCAAAGAATTATATCAATTCCCATTTCAATTTCAAGGAAGAAAAATAAAGGATTCCTCCTGTGATCAGGGCCTACAAGGAGCATGAGACTCAACTAAAGACCTTGACCCCTCTTCTCAAGTGTTTCATAGAAGAGAAAACCGATTTCTTCAAGTCTATGGAGTATGGTGGTAGATTCATCACTAAGTTTTTAGATATGATGGAACCCTTTTTTTACACCACTGGGATAGTAGTGATAGATCTAATAACACCTTAGGCCACTATTCATCTCACAATATCCATTTTACCCCCCTTTCCCCTTTACGGACTACATCTATTTTAGTTAGTCCATTCAGACTCACAATTGTGGAAGTAATGAGGAAGATTTGGCCAGTATAATTTACCATTGTATTTTGGACTCCTACACCTCTAAATCCTCTTTACCCTTATCCTAAAATTGGTTTTAAATAGAAGGATATAGATGATCCTACTTATAGTCAGGCTGTAGAGGGGTCATCAGTTTCTGATGTGTTTTTGATAAGGATATTTTTATTTTTCAATCCATTTGACATTCATATATATAATATAACTTTTTTTCTTAATTTGACTATTTCCCTTTAGTTTATTTCCAATTATTTTTGATAATTTCAAAAGGGGGAGTATAATCTCATCGAATTTCATATGTATAATTACATGGAATTTTATATGAATAATTATAAGGTATATCACCTAAGTATTTATATGAAGTGAATGGATTAATTTTTTGCATCACATATGGACTTGAAATGTAATATAGAATATTATGTATCTATTTATTATTTTTTTAAAGTTTTTTATATACACTGTTTTAAATTACATGATTTGTGATCATTAAAAAAGAGGATAATGTTGAGAACCTCCTTATTTTACTGATAAGAAATTATGTTTTTTATGATTCTAATGAATTATATATTTTATTATTTTGAGATATTTTTAGGAAAAACTGTGAAATTTTTCTAAGTATTGATCTACCACTAGTTCTAATGAGATACCATTAGTTAAGGTGTGCTACAGTTCTATTCTATTATTAGTTCATGTAGCTACCACTGGTTATATCCTACAACCTCCATCCTCTACCATCTGGTTGTACTACTATCATGTGGGGATACCACTACCGTTAGCTTAGTTCTACCATTAGAACATCTGTCCTACCATTATTTCAATATAGCTACCATCATGAACTTATACCATCACATGTTACTTATGCTAGACTAATCTACTATCAATTTGATCTACTTATAGTCTACTACTATGACTATAAGATGGTGATACTATTAAATTATCTTACCATCAAGATATAGTACCATCGCTCGATGCTACCATTAGTTCAATGATTCTTACACTAGAATAAACATACAATTTAGAAGAGATACTATTATATGGATCTACCATTGACTAGGATTTACCACTATAATGATCTAACTCTAGTAAGGATCTACCTCTAGTAAATATATTGAAAGAGTGCTATTGTAGATGTCCAGAATTAATCTTAAAAAAAATTCCCCAATGGCTAGTTTAATAATTTAATGTTGTACAGAAACACATGGATTTAACAAATATTATTTATAAAAAAATACATGGATATCTTAAATAAAAATTCATTTTTTTCTAAATAAGTTGATCAATACAAGGATCCTGATTATTCTAATATTATCCTTCAACAAATTATTGTACTTGGAGTATAATAAATTCAGAAGAACCATGCTCATGCATGTACATATGACTAAGAGGAACATGTTTGAACACCAAATCACTAAATCTATCACACTATAAAAAAAGTGATAAGAGATGCTATGAGTAGAAAAATTCTAGACTACTATAGAAAAAATATAGAATCCTTTTCCAAACTTCCACAACCACCTATTTTACATCATTTTTGTGCAACACGTTTAAGCTCCTTCTGAAGACTATTTAAGGACACAATAAAAACTAAAGATATTAATATTGATCATAACATAATTTTTTAATCTCTATACTCTTACAGTTTCTATTTATGCTTTACATTTGATCTGTGTTTTTGTTTTAATTTTTATATTTTTATAATGTAGTCTCTTGTACTAAA
Organism: Viscum album; assembly: GCA_963277665.1. Taxonomy (NCBI): domain Eukaryota; kingdom Viridiplantae; phylum Streptophyta; class Magnoliopsida; order Santalales; family Viscaceae; genus Viscum; species Viscum album. The sequence goes on from OY728151.1 coordinate 1,427,273,389, forward strand.
CTAGAGAGTTGTTGACCCTCCCTATCTATATCACTCATCTCTATTCCCACAAACAATACTAGAATAGGCCATGCATAACATGTGGTTGTTTTAACCCACATATAAATATAGAAGAGTCTATGTTCCTAGACATCATTGAGAGTCATTATTTTTAAAAATCAATCCAGGATGTGGAATAGTTTATTTTATAATAAATTTCTTGGTAGCAGGTGATTACCTAGTGGAGGGGATTATATCTCACCTTGAGACTAAACACCTTGTTAAATTCTTCTTTTCTATATTCACTATAACTGAATTAATTCTTTATATGTTTTTTATTTATTTTAAATAAAACCAGTATACTATTCTATAAACATATAAAACAAATCAACTCTGATATTTAACATAAAATAGTGTTTCATATACTATGTTTTATATGAGTATATTAGTTTAAATAGCTAGAGTATTTTAAAAATTATTTTAACTGAGCTGTGATGGAGCTTTAGATAATATTTACAAAATATAAAATTATATATTTCTTCTATTTTTATTAACTAGGATATTTTATCAAATTGAGGGATTAATGTTTTAAAATATTTTTGAACAAAATTTCTATAACCCTGTATTTAGTTTTCCACTCCGACCAACAATATGGATTGACATAATCTTAATATTTATCACTTTAACTCTTATCCCATTAAGTTTTTCGTTGGGAAAATCTCGGTATTGTACATCAAACCCATTTTTCACTTGATTCCTTTAGGATTAAGCCATGACTAAAAATGAAAGGATTTAATATGAGTGATGGACAATTAATTCCATAAGATAACTACTATTTGATAATTAAATGAAAAATACAACTTCAAAATGAATTACTATTTGAAACCATCACATTAGCTTTCAGTCTAACCTAAATCAAAATCAGTTTAGCCAATATCATTATTGGTTAAACCTTGGCTCCTTTGAGTTGGGTTCTCTCACACAAATTAAACTAGTTTGAAAAATAGATGTCCCAAATTACCATTAACTTTGTTAAATAATCCTAAAACTAAAAATTATTGAAATATATACTCTAAAAATCAAAATTACACCTTATCGAATAAAAAAATATCAATTAATTAATACCTTAATTTATGAATAACTATTTTCAATCTAAGATATCCATGGTTATTTTATTACTATGTTATATGACCTTAATATATTGAAATATAATATAATGGTTCATAATGATCCTATGATAAACTAATTTATAACCCCTGAGAGTGTTTAGATAGGTGCGTAATCATATGCCCAGTAATCATGTAGTAGAGAGAAGATTTAGTGGATACTCAACCATAAATTTTTAGGTTTATTACACGAACATTCATTTGTTACACAAACACATTCACTAACCTATATCTAGTATGTTATTTAATTATAAGGAGAACTACACAATCTCTATTGTAACAAAACTTTTAGATGTTATCCTATACTTAGAAATTTATCTTAGACTTATCCCTTAGGTTATCACTAAGGTTATATTTTATAAAACCTTAAAATATTTAATATTACATAAAATAAACTAATGTGTTATATATAACATTTAATTTATGGTAAAACTTTACTTATCACCCCTTGATGACATTTACATCCTCAACCGACAACATTACAATCTAAAAATTTATCTAAACCCTTCTTTGATACCATATGTGACACCCCAATAATAAGATCGTATCAATTAAAAATATGTAAATAAAATATTACATTACATAAGTTTCCATGATCTTTTAACTTTATAGATTTAGAGGATCAAGGAAACCCAAAAAATCCAATGTCTTTATCATCCATTGAAAATTGGTTCCACTAAAATAAGAAACTAATTAATTCATAATAAGTCTTCAACATCTCCCAAAAATTATATACACATGATATTTTCTTCTAGGTATATCATGTGTAATAATTTTATTTACAACCTAAGGAAAAGGATATATAAGAATGGTGAGATCAAATGATCAGTAAGGGAAAACATAAGTGATAACAATAATAGATCATAGGTGAGTATAATATGAACATAAATATTATTCTAGAAATATATAATAAAAAATAATTCCATAATAGAATAAAATTGAAAGAATAATATATCTGTGGATGAAAATTAAAATAAATAGATCGCATGAATAACAATAATTAGTTCCTTTGCGATGAGATGTATAATTAAAAAAAATTAATTCCATTCCTTAAGCTAATACATCATGATCTTACCATTATGGCCCTATGTCTAGCCAAGGTTTTTTTTTGGGAAGGCATACCCCAAAAATACCCAAGCCTGTTTGTCTCATAAGACCTATCAATGCATCAAGGGGTATTTTCTGCCCCGCATATCACAAATTAATTCTAATTAATTTATCAGATGATGTAATGAATAAGTTATAAAACAAATAACAAAACTTCCTTAGTAATCAATAAACTTTCATATTGGAATAATCAGTATAATTATTTTCAATATTTTCTTAATAAAAAAAATGAATAGATTTTTAGGTAATAATCCCTCAAAATGACACCCTATAGTGTAAGGGGTACATGATTAAGTCAATAATTTACCCAATAAATTGATGAGTTATATCTATGGGAATATCCTTTAAGAAAAGGAAGAAATTATAGAGTGTTTAAAGAGTAAAATAATTGGAAGAAAAATTATGTGTATAAATATTCAATGATTCGGAAAAATAAAGAAAGTGATTGATCAATTCTCTAATAGAAATGAAAATTCCATTTACCCCCCAAAAAATAACCATGGGTGGATAAAATTATGGGGTGTTTTATAAATAAATACTATATAAATTCCCAGGATGGATTATATTTAAAAAACAATCCCAATTTGAATTCGAGATTGAAGAAGAAACCATTAGAGTGACGGTAACATAAGAATCAAAAGAACATGAGAGGTTTACCTTGAAATAGACGTTAAAATCTAATATAATTAAATATATTAATTATAATTTAAGGAAATATGTAAGTTAATACACCCTATGAAATAAATTATGATGCATAATATCAAAAATGTCTTAGGGAATTGAAAATTGATACAAATGACCCTTAAAAATTAGGTATCCTTTAAATTAGAGTATTATGAAAAATAAAATATGAGATAGATTTTCAAATCCCTTATATTTCACTAAAATTATTATAAAAATAAATCCATTTCCATTATATACAACAAAAAAAGGAAACAAGTGGTGAATACGAATCATATCTTCATAAATCATGATTGAGATGAAAAACTCTTAACTTAGGTCCTGATTCATTTATCATTGTGAACCTAAATTTATTAATAACAAAAATAAATATATTAATCACCTATCTAAAATAATTATTATTATATATATAACTTTATACACTTATTTCATAACCACATTATACAAATATGTTACTCGGCTATAGTTTATTTCTATGACCAGGTCTTATGAAATATCAATTGTTTTCTCTTCATATAATTACCATAGTGACATGGTTAATTCATACTTATTGGTAAAAATTTCATCATCAAAAAATAATTCAAGATAATAGTATCACAGTTTTACATTTATTAATCATATACCATTTTCAATTGGTGAATGATAAAAGCATGGTTTGGGAAAAGGAAATTGAGAAGAACTCGTTTCAATGTGTGTAATAATCAAAAGGTGATATATTAATAAATATAGTAAATATTATTGACATATTTATATAATAATTTATAAATATAAAATATATTATTATTAAATTTTATTAACATTGTATAATATTTCTTAATCCTTCATGATATAAACAGTATGACATCATTCACATATATGGTAAAACCGACCCAAACGAGAGTGTGTGTTTTAATGATTTTATAAGTAAGGGAATGTTTTTATATAATGTCCATATAAACATTTATAATTTTAAACATGTAATAAGTATCATTTAAATTAATTAAATTCATTATTATAACTATCAATTTAGGGTGGTTATGAAAAATTAAATTCATTATTCTTGGAGGTGGTAGTCCGCACATACACATGATTAACTTTTAAATTTCTTAATTAATGGAGTGGAATGAATTTATTTGATAGATTATAAATTATGAATCATAATTGGGACATATAATAAATGTTTTTTTATAAAATATATCCTTTTCATGATCCATGATAGGCAGTGATGAAAAAAAAACTATATCGTTTCGTGGAGGCGATAATATGCACGTACGCATTATCAATGATGTTTTGTTTTTATTTGTGGATGGAAAGGATTTAATAATGGTTTATTAATTAATATAGAAAAATTATATTATATTAATAACACTTTTTTAATTATATTAGTGTGGTAAGAAGAATTTTGGAAGAAAAATATTAAGAATAAAAGGCTAGGGAGTTAGAAATACTCACATTGAGAACTTAAGATTTATCCTTGAATCTTCCATAGAAATGGAGGGATTAGTCTATATAATTATGAAAATTGGATTATTAATTTTAAATAGGATTATTATAGGATAAAAATTTAATATTTTTATGATTAAATTCCAAGTGATTATTTTATCATGAAGTTTTTTAAGTGATACAATTTCATAAGTGAAGAGAGCAGTAATTTTGGAATTATTCATTACATTTCAATGATGTCATGAAATTATTCAAGGCTAAAAGGAAAAAAAAGTATAAAAAAATGGAGTGTGGGTGATATAATGTCAATAAATCCTCTACTAAACTTTTTTACACATGTTTTAAACATATTTCAATCCTTTTATCACTATCTTTTTACATTTTACCATTTTAGTTTTTACCTTGGAATCTAGTTTTTTAACCAAGTAATATTTTTTTTTCTAAAAAATATAAGATAAAAACTATTACCAAATTTGGGATTGTTAAAAATAAACTTAAGATCTATATAATATAATTCATGTTCTAAACAAGTGAATATTAATTTTTAATGTTAATCATTTAATATATTAAAAATCGTTCTTTTAGAAAAAATGGTGCTTTAACCACAAAGTGTTATTAAAATTATATAAAACCCATTACCAATTAAATGTGTTATAATATATTTTAATATATTATTAAACATCATATCATATTCATTATTTAAAATATTTCAATTTAATATATTAGATAAAAAATGTGACAACATTAGTAAAACAAATCTTTGAAAATAACCCTTTCACCATTATCACGACCATTAACATTAATATTATTAATCATAATTCGATGCCTAAAAATGAAATTGAACTTGTTAAATAATAGGAATATGTTGATACAAAAAATTAAATCCATTTTTTAATTAATCTCAATAAGTGGTGAAAACTAATTATTGTATAAAAACAATTTTTAGAGTAAAATATTACTTATTTTACCAAAAAATTAATGACGACTTTTATAAATTCAATATATTATTTTTAAATTATTTATTTTACTTTATAAATATCTATTTATATATTTTATAAAAAATATTTTCAAAAATTTTAAATTCATTCTTTTAATAATATAATGTCATAAAAGTTATGGTATTAGGAAAATTGATATTTTATCACTATTTACAATAGAATCAATTCTTTTAGAAAAATATAAAGATTCATCTTAATATAATATTATTATTATAAATCCAAAAATTAAGAAAATTTGGTCAAATTAAAATTTTGAAATTTGATAATTTAACTTTCAAATAAAAATAAAACAAATATAACTAAAACTGTTTTCACAGTAAAATAACTTTTTAAAATACTAACTATTATAATTATTATTTCCCACCAATAATTTATCAAATTTTGTGTCAACATATTGTTCATAAAAATAATATATAATATATAAAATATAATTAATATTTACAATAAATCACATAAAATCATGTTTTGATAAAGGTTTCATTTTAAATCATAAACCATCCTTATTGGTTATTTAGCTACAATAATTGAATTTTATTAATGAATTAAAATTAATATTGACCATTATTTTTATTTATACATATATTCAGTAGTTTTTTAACTCTATTTTTACAAAATGAATTCTATAGATACATTTTAATAGTTATATAACATTTTGTGGTTTATTTTCATTTGGTGTTTCATATGAATAAATCTAGTGAAAACATTAGCTTTCAAAGGAAAATATAATTTAAAATCTAAAATTGTTATAGTTGGTGTTGATTTTCATATTATTCCATTTTATTAGTGCACTGGTTTCTATAGTTCCCAAATTCATCACATCTATAACAACAAATTTATAGTGGATCCTTTGGTAGAACATTATTTTTCCCACCGTTTTATCTAAAATATTATTTTTTATTTGGTATATTATTTCTTTATTACCTCCTTTTACAAAGATAAGATAAATTCCTTTTACTTTGAGATAATCCCCTGGGCTCCCCTTACCAATTTTTTACACAAAGAAAATGAAATCTTCTTTCCTTCATCATATTGATCACCTAAAAATTACATAAGACCCCATCCATATAATCTTTGGTGTGTTTAGAAATTATATTATTTCCACACTGTTAGTCATATTTCTTGATAGCTAGATTGGAAAAATAATATTACTTCTTACTCTATATCCTATCTCATTAGGTTTCTCATTAAGAAAATATCTATATTTTCTAAGGAATCCAGTAATAACTCATTTCATTCAAGCTTCAACCATTACTAAAACAAAAATTGGTTAATATGAGTGATGAAAAATTAACATCATAAGAGAAATACCATAATTGATCTTATAAAAAAGCTCAACCTCAAAATTTCTTATACTTTAAAACCATCATGTTGGATTTATGTTTAACCTCAATATTTCTTAAATCAATATAGTTTACTTTTTTCTGGATTTCCTTATAGAAATTATCCTAATTAGTTAACAAAATAAATCTTCCATAATGAATTGTAAAGATAAGGTGAATGAAAAATTAATATCCCCTTGGAGTCTCTAACAATTTTCGGAGTCTTAGGCCCTCATATTGTGCACTAAGTGTAGATGTATTTAATACCCAACCATCCTTTTTTAGGGTGAGTACCCCTAGGTGAATTTGTAACACAACCGAATCTATTTTCTAGTATCATTCAGAGATTCAATTTCTAAGAAACCACAAAATCTATACTTTACCAAAAGTTCAGGAAGTAATCTTATACTTAGACTCATTCATAGTATTTTCACTAAATTTATCTAATCCTAATCCCTAAAAATAACTAAAATAATCAAAAAAATCTAAAATCATCATAAAAAATCTATACTCTACTATTATACCAACTATAAATATGAAATCCTAACATATATTTATTTTACATCATTTTGATAACTTAAAAATTATATTTCACAAAATAATCTCATAATACCAATAACAAAACGTTTAGAATATTTGAGGACTATCTATATGATAAAATTATATTACAAAAATTATGAACATTTATTTAAAATTCAGACACACTAGGATCCTTCTATACTTCTCAAAATTTGTACTCATATTCATAACTTTGGATATAGAAACATAAGAAATGGGTGAGGTTAAATACTCTGTAAGGGAAAAACTCATTAACATTCCATCAGGGGTTACATCATAAGAATGGAATAAAACCTAACAAGGGGATAAATATCTTATTAAAACAACATGGAACCATAAGAGTTTTCCATGAGTCATGATAGAAGGACATGTATAAAAAACATACACCATGTCAAAAGAGTGTGGACTCATGATATAATAAACATGATCCATGGAATATAATAATAGGCATATGAAAAGGATATGTAACATTCCCTTGAGTCATAGCATAACAAATATCTTTGGAAAAAAATAAGCCCATGGTATCATCATATTTTGAGCATATCAAAGATGGACCACCCTTTCTTTTGTGAGCATAATACAATAAGTGTCACCGTTTAATTTTTGATCAAATATAAGAAGGATTTCACTACATTATATCATGATATATAAAAAATTAACTGATGTGTTGTTGTGTGATATAAGACCCCACACATCATCATCCATACACACATATTCTGTAATATATCAATCATTCATCATATTCAAAAAACACATGGTAAGAAAATGGTTTTCAAATAATTTTAAAAAAATAACATAAATAAATAATTCATAATTCCATCAATAATCATTACATGATAGTCCTATGGAAAATAAATAGGTATCAAATAATATTCAGTAACTTTATAGCTAAATACCTTTTAATCTAGATAGTAAAGCATATGGTATTTAAATTTTATAGATAAAGGGTATATGACTAACTCAATAATTTCCCTAACCAATATATGTGTGGAATCTCGGTGAACAACTTCAATCAATGTAATAGAATATAGAGTGTTTATTGAAGAATAAAATTGGAAGAGAAACCATATTTATACAAATCATATGATTAGTCATGATAATAGAAGCAGTGGATTTCCAAGAGTTTAATCCCCAAAAGTAGTATAAGTGAATTTAGAGGGTAATTTATGAAAAATAATTTTTGAATAAATAAAACTATTTTTTGATAAAGAGGAAAATAGAAGGGAAACCATAAAAGAGTTTTTAGAAAACATTTTTAAAATTTTCATAATAAAGAAGTTACTAATTAATCTCCAAATAATTTTTTTAGAGAAGGTGATGTGATTTTTTTAAAACATTGTGTTTTGAAAATAATCTTAAATAATTGAGCTTGGAAAAAATAAATAAAGTTTATCCTGAGGAAATTTGGGGTGGAAGAAAAATTAAAAAATCATAGAAGGAAAACCATTTTAATATTTTAAAAAACTTTTGTCAAGACTCGCATCATAAAAAGAGATTAAAAACAACCTTTTGAAAATAAAAGGAAGGAAATGTGAAGATCACATGAGAAAACTCATAATTTTGTTTCCATATATAAAGGAGGACATTAGAGCAAAATGAAAAAAATAGATAAAGTGGGGAAACCACTGTTAAATTGGATGATATTTATTCTCAACAATGATATAATTTTTTAGAGAGAAGTTTGTTGGACTCCTTTAGTTTTAATGCTCACAAATCAAGATTCATCAAGTTAAATCAAGTTAAATTATATTTAATATTGTTTAAGTATGTTTAGAGATAATCTTAATCTAATCTGTTAATGTTTTACACTATAATACATCTTAAAAAATAAGGCTAATTATGAGTCACTGTTAAGGTGGACTCACTGTCACCTTTTGTGTTGAGTAACCATTAAAGTGGACATTGTATTGAAAAATATTTTCTATGTATGAACTACCATTGATATGGAACTATTAGTAATATATATCACTATCAACTGTCTCAATGTAATAAAAAATTTGTAATTTTGACAAAGTAAAAGTCAGTATTGTTCAACCTACCGATAATTCAACTCAGAATTTTCTCAAAGGACGAGACACTGTCATATTGAGTCACTATCAGACTCAATATCTTCTCAAAATTTTCACAATTAACAAGAAACTGACACATTGATCTACTGATTCCTGAGTCACCATTGCAAAAAACTACCAATAGAATGGATTTCTTTTGTTGCTATTTTTTTATAAGTATGATCTACCAATAACATGTGTCCCTGTCATGTGGACCTACTGTTAGAGTGGCCTACCATTCCTGATTCACCACTACTCGACTCACCAATCCTATTTAAAAAATGCATTAAGTCTGAGACATAATTTTTAAGACACTATTCAAAGACACCATCAATTATTACTTTGTCATTTAAATTTAAATTTCTTTCAAACAGTCATATTAGTTAATCTTAATACCATTATTTATCTTAATGAATTTTTCTACCTTTTATTGAAAACCATTAATTGATGTGAGACTAAAGTAAGATTACAAGGTACCTAACTATGATCAAGATCATGATCCTTGTTAGCTGGTGTGTATAATGGAAATACCTAATCAAAAAGGTTAGGAGATAAAAAAAATAACATGCTTGAGAAAATCGATAACTGCTAACCGTGGAAACATTAAGAAACTACTGGGAAATCAACATGAAGAACACTTTGCTTAAAAAATCTAATAAAGGAGAAGATATCATCGAGAAAACCATAAACATCATTAGAATTGTAAGACAAAATATCTCATGACACTCCGTTTTTCTTTCTTTTTCTGAAAGTTGACTCAAAATACACTTCAAGTGAAATTTCAAGAGTTTCAAGCTGCATTTCCAATCAAACAGATCCTTCTAACTCTATTCACATTATTTTTTCCTTTCTTCTGTACTAATTTTACTTTACGAGTAGTGTGTGTGTCTATATGTTTTATAAACACGCACTAAATCCTATTCAAAACTATAATATACAAATATATCTTTACAAAATATCCTTTTACACCTTACACTCCCTTGAATAATAGTGGAAGAGGTCCATATGAGGTCTGTTTGTTTTATCACTCACACAAAAACTATGGAAGAGGTCTAGTTAACCTGGACAATTGTGCATATTTTTTTTACCATGATCTAGGGTGCAGATAAATGTTTATTTATATAAAATACTTGGTGGAAGGTGATTACTATGTGGAGAAGATTATGTCTTAGCTTGTGAATGAACCTCTTGTTTTAAATTCTGTTGTTCCTTTCAAAGTCCTATTTTCATAGATTTACCTATTAACAGACGAAAAGATTTCTTTTACTTTGATATTTATTCTTAGATTGTGTTTATATAAGAATTTTATTTCATATAAAATATTTAAAAATTTAAAATAATAACTCATATTGTTTTAATTGAGAACTAATCACACTTTGATAAATCTTTTAAAAGATCAAAATTTTTATAAATATCATACTTTGGTTAATTAGGACATTTTTTATTTCAAAATTGAGGGACTTTTAAATAAATCTTTTTGAAATTTTTTTTATAGAAACTCAATTCACCCAGTCTTGAGTGTCTTAACCCTAAAAACATTTGGTTAAAGATGTTTATTACTTTTGAGTTTCAAAGTTTTCAAATCATTTCAACTGTGATTTTAGTTGTCTTTTAAAGATGTAAAAATTTATATATATTCAAAATTTGTAGTTCTTTAAAACTATTTTTTATTCTTTAATGTGGAAAATAGATAGGAAGGTCTTGTTACCAAAAAAACTCCCTATTTTAATGGTATAAATTATTCCCAATGGAAAATCAAAATAAAAATGTATTTATAAAGCATGGATTTTGAAATATGGTCTATAATTATAGATGAATATGAAATCCTACTACTTCTAGAAACACTTAGGATGAACCAAAAAAGGAAGGAAATAATAATAACTACAAAGATATGAATTCCTTATACTATGCTCTAGGTGATGAATAATTCAATTGGATTTCTTCATGTAAAAAATTCTATGAAATTTGGTATAGTTTAGTTGTTTCTCATGATGGAAGCACTAATGTTAAGGAAATGAGTCTTAACACATATACCATTAAAGATGATAAATTGAAAGTTAAGACTGACGTACCTATTTTTTATATGTACCTCATGTTCAATGAGATTGTAAATTCATTGATCTCACTGGGAAAGACAATCACCGTGAAAGAACAAATCATGCAAATCATGAGATGTCTTCCAAAAAGATTGAGAGGCACATCAGTATCAATTAGATAATATTGTGACATTGATTCACTACCTGTAATGGAAATAATATGCGAGTTGATGATGTATGAGGAAGAGATAAAGGTGATCAGAGAAGAAGATGATTAACCAAGAAGGATGTTAGTGGCTTTCAAAACCACTGCATCCATGAAAAAGGAGAAAATTCATGATACTTCCAATTTTTATAGAAATGAAGACTCATCAAGTGAAAGTGATGAGGAAATGTCTCATTTATCAAGGCGGTATAAGAAATGTTATATAAATAAGAAGTTATTTAGAAATCCTAGCTACATAGGAAAATATGAAAACAAGGGTAATTAGAAAAAGTATTGGAAAATAAGTGAGAATACAAATGAGATAGTCTTATATGAATGAAAAATAAAATTAAATGTGAAGGATGAATGTCCAAATTGAAGTAAAAGAAGAAATATGAGGATATGGATAGAAAATAAAATATGTCTATGAAGGTTACCTGGAGTGCTTCTGAGGATATCTCCAGTGAATCAGAATTATCTCATGATGAAATTAGTGAGAAAGAAAACATGTGTTTTCTAAAAAATAATTCAACGTAAACATAGTATCTACTAAACAGAATTATTATTATTATGGATAAGAATCTGAATTTTAAATTTTAAAAAATAATAATAAATAAATGTTTGAATACTGTAAAATGCTTGAGGATACATTCAACGAGAAAAAAGATAAATATACATCTCTCAAGAAACTTCATGATATTTCTGCCACTGTTAAATCCGAACTCAATATAGAAAAAAATAATGCTCAACTGATCCATTATAATACTGAACATAATGTTTCTAGTGATCAATTAAAGGACTTAGAAAAATTTAAAAATTCTATAAATAGCTTAACATAAATTCTCTGAAAACAATTTCCTCCTAAATATACCACTAGCATTGGTTATCAACCTAGACAATGAAATTTTGTTAAAAACATTTTTTTACCTAAATATGAAAACTCCGGTTTTATGCCCAGATATGAAAGATATTCTAAAAGTTCCATCATTGGAACATCTTTTACTACTTATAGTTCTTTGGGACTTAACAAATTTTATTTTTCTAGAATCTTAAAAAATATTTATGGGAAACCCATGAATAAAATTTGGGTTCTTAAAGCTTTAATTACTAATATTACCAGACCCAATAAAATTTGGGTACCAAATTATTTTGTTGCCAAAACTGTTATTGCAGGAAACTTTTTTGAAGAGTTTCTGTAAGATCTTATGGTACTTGTACAATGGGTTTTCAAGACACATGACAAGGGACTACTCTAGATTTAATAATATCATAAATATTTATGGTGGACATTTCACCTTTGGTGATAATACAGAAGGAAAGATTATTGGCCTTGGAGGAATTAGTAACATCAATTCTTTTTCAATCTCTACAATTCATTTTGTTGATGATCTTAAGTATAGTCTTCTTAGCATTTCATAATTATTGGATGATGGATTTCATGTAAAATTTGAAAATGGTTCTTGTAATGTATTCAATTCTAATAATTATTTAGTCTTAACTACGTTTAGAAATGGAAATGTATGTGATGTTCATATAGATTCCTTAGTTTCTAAAAATTTTTCTTACTTAAGTGCCTTCTATAAAGAGTTGTGGATCTAACATAAGAGAAAATTACACTATAACATTCAATATCATAGAAATATTACTATAAAAGGATTAGTCAAGGACCTAATAAAAAACGAGTTTTCAAATGATAACGTCTCTAATCCTTATGAAAAAGGAAAAAAACATAAAATATCTTTCAAACCAAAGAAAGAAGTTTCATCTTATCAACCTCTTAATTTGGTTCACATTGATTTATTTTAACCTTATATAGTTTCAAGTTTAAATTGGAATCACTATGTATATGTTACAGAAGTTGACTTTTCTATGAATACTTGGACATCATTTTTAGATCACAAAAGTGAGTCTTATTCTTATTTCACTAGGTATGCCAGATCAGTAGAACACCTATGTTGAATTAGAATCAAAACCTTAATATGTGACCATGGAAGTGAGTTTAAAAATCAAGAATTTGAATCTTTTTTCTCACAAAATAGTTATAATCATAACTTCTCTGCTCCTAGGACACCCCAAAAGAATGAAGTTATGGAAAGAATAAATATAACTTTACAAGAGATATCCCAAACTGTGCTTAATTAATATGATACAACTCTTTACTTTTGGGTAGAATCATTGAATATAAGTTTCTATATAATTAAAATAGTTCTAATTAGACCCATTCAAAATAAAACTCCCTATAAGCTATGGAATAATGGGTAACACAATGTTAATTACTTAAATATTTTTAATTTCAATGTCTTTATTCTCAATAAAAAATATAATCATGAAAAATTTGCCTCCAAGAGTGATGGATGAATTGTATGAGGTTATTCAATCTATAGGAATGCCTATAGAGTCTTCAATATGAGAACTGAATATGTGGAAGAATGTTTACATGTCAAATTTGATGAAACAAATCCACATGAATCCAAAAACACATTATAAAATCTTGAGGACAATATTTCCATTCTAGAAATAAATCCCAAATCTTCTGATTTAATTGTTAATCAAGACAGAAAATTTGATTCCATAAAATTTCTAGATTCTGAAAAAGTGAAACCAAAACCTTCAGAATAACCCAAAGTGACGATCCCTTCTTTTTATAGACATGAAAGAACTCATAAAAATTATTCTTTATATGTTGTAGTTGGAGAATTAGATAATGGAACACATAATAGAGCTTCTCTAAGAAACAAGGTTGAACATCAAGTCTTTTTTCCAATAATTGAACACAAAAACATCAACGATGCAATAAATGATGAATTTTGGATGATGGATATGCAAGAATAATTAATTCAGTTTGAAAGAAACAATTTTTGGAAGCTTACTGATATACCCAAAGACTCATTGACTATAGGAACTAAGTGGCTGTTAAGAAAAAAAGTGGATGAAGCTGGAACTATATTAATAAATAAAGATAAACTAGTTTCACAAGGTTATATTCAAGAAAAATGAATATACTATTAATAAACCATTGAACTTGCTGCCCAACTTCAATCCATTTAGATACTGCTAGCACATGCAACACATATGAATTTAAAACTTTATAAAATGGATGTCAAAAGTGCATTCATAAATATTTATATAATTGAGGTTGTTTTGGTTAAACAAACACATAATTTTACAGATAATCATTTTCCAATTCTTTTCTTCATGTTAACAAATGATTTTTATGGTTTAAAGGAAGATCTATGAGCCTGGTATGACAGGATCATCACATTTCTTATTTCTAAAGGTTTTTTAAAGGTATAGATGATCCTACTATCTCCATAAAAATAATTTCAAAAGATGTTTTAGTTGTTCAAATATATGTTGTTGATATTATTTTTGGATCTTCAAAAATTTATTTATGTATTTACATTTCAATAATTATGAAAAATGAGTTTTAAATGAGTTTAATGGGTGAATTCAAATTCATTCTTAGAATTCAATTTTTTCAAAATAAGTAAGGTATTATTTTAATTCAAAGTAAATATACTAAAGATATTTTAAAACATTATAATATGTATAGAACTAAAATTAGTGATACATATATGAGTACCACCTATAAATTGGATCTTGATGAAAATGGAAAACTAGTAGATCAAACCAATTATATAGGTATGATTGGGAGTCTTCTTTACTTAACTACTAGCTGAACTGATATTATGTTAAGTGTATGAATGTGTGCTCATTTTCAATAAACTTCTATGTAACCACATATTATTGATGTTAAAATAATTTTTAAATACCTCAAATATATTAATAACTTAGGACTATTCTATCCTAGAGGATAAATATTTGACTTAGTTATTTATTCTAATGATGACATTGGTGGTTACAATTTAGATAGAAAAACCACCTCTAGAAAATGTCACATTTTTGAAAAGTATTTAGTTTAATGGTTTAGTAAGAAACAAAATTCTATTGCAATATCTATTGATGAAGTTGAATACATAGCTATTGGTAGTTGTTGTTCTCAAATTTTGAGGTTAAAACATACAAAACTAGATTATAGATATCAATTTAGGCATTTCCCTATAAACCGCGATAACAAAAGTGTAATTAACCTTTCTAGGAACCTATTTTCTCATTAAAGAACAATGAATATTGATGTAAGACATCACTTTTGGTGAGATCATTATAAAAAATATGATATAAATCTTGAGTTCCTTAGAATTGAACATCAGCTTGCTGATATTTTTTCTAGGCCATTAAATTCTGAGAGAAGGAGTTTCAGGAGACATGATTTGGGCATGACCAATTTTGAGTGACTCACCATTGATGACTCACTATTGATGACACACCATTGATGAATCAACGTTGATGACTCACTGTTGATGACTCACCATTGATGACTCACCATTTATGACCCACCATTGATGAATTGTTATAAAGACTCATCATTGTAACTTACCATTATTTAGCTAGTAATTTTTCTGGATCAAATTTAAATTTTTGTTTTATTTATTAGATTTTATTTTATACTTCATTTGTGATTTATGGTTTTAAAATCTATAAATGGTAAAAATCAGATAAATCCAAATCATTTCTCACTTTCTACTCTCTCAAAACTGAGCCTTTCTCTCCTGAACCTCTACTTCCATCTTTCCTCGAATAGAACCTTTTGAATCTGTCAAATGGATTGACTGAAGTTATTGTATGATACATCACAAGACGAGTCTTGTCCTATGAAGAAACAAAAGGGTGAATCAAGTGCTCCAAAGCCTGAACCTATTAACCCCAATCTTGTAAATCATGTAGTCATTCTGGAGAATGAAGTTCATGCAGAATGGCACTTATCAAGTAATTCTCTTGGGTTAAAAGTGTTATAAGAACAAGGTTGGTTGGAGTAGTTCTCCAACAACATGAAAACTCTTTATCCAAAGCTAGTTCATGAGTTTTACCTATATGATGATTTTATTCTTGAGGGCATATAAGTATTTTTGATCAAGTCTAGAATAGATGGAAAATTGTTTCTTTTTCTTCTAAGCAGTGGGATGAGTGTTTCAATGTATCTTATAAAGTTTTTTTTGAAGATTATCAACGTTGTGATCATCTATCTAGTGATATTTTTAGTTATGAGATAGCCTTGGATGAGCTAACAAGTGATGGAATTCCTAGAAGACCCATAGAAACTGAGATTGATGGAGAATGCATGTTATTTTTATAAGTTTATTCAACACCAACTTTTCCCATGGAAAGGGGACTTTTCTTCCTTAAAATATCAGGATGATTACTTATTGTATCTGATGAAAGAAGGACACAAGATCAATCTCTTCCGATACCTCATGGTTCATATGAGTGAAATGATTAAGCCTCACTCAAAATAAAATTCTTTGTTTTATTCAAATTTGATTTCGATAATGATGAATTATAAAGGATTTTTGATTGA
Organism: Viscum album; assembly: GCA_963277665.1. Classification (NCBI taxonomy): domain Eukaryota; kingdom Viridiplantae; phylum Streptophyta; class Magnoliopsida; order Santalales; family Viscaceae; genus Viscum; species Viscum album. The sequence continues at coordinate 1,427,290,324 of OY728151.1, forward strand.
ATATGAATAAAAATGTGATAAATTGTGGTGGATTTTGTATTACAAAGGATATATTCAAAAGGATGAAAATAAAATTGAATACCTGGAAGAGATAGTGGGTGGAAGATAATGATAAACTTTATAAATAATTTGATCCAGTGAAACACCCTTCAAGACTAAAGGATATATCTAATCCCATTCTCGGATAAAATGAAGTTTTAGGGTAATTAGAAGAAGAAGAAGATGATGAGGTAGATGAGAAGAAATAATCTCATATTAATGAAAAAAGTGACCCTAGGAAGCCCAAAAATAATTACTTTTTGATCTACTTGACCCTCAAAGGCTATTCCTTCCAGAGAATCTATTATAAATGATGATGATGAGGAATCATAAGAGTCTGATGATTTATATTATGCCAGTGTTACTGGTAATGTATGTTAAGAGAAGGAAAATGATAATGAGGAAGTTGAAGCAGAAGTGGAAGAAGAAGAATCTGGTGAAGAGGAACAAAGTGATGAAGATGAAGAAAAGAAAAAAGGAAAGTAATAAAGCTAGTGGAGAACCATAAAATCTTACTAAAACCAATTTAGTAGAATAAAAACTATTATTGGAACATCCAGATGCCCCAAACTCAGTTTCAGCTGAGAAAGATGTTCCAAATGTTCAAATGAAAGAAAATGTTTATTCTAGGAAGAAATCACATATTTAGGGGGAGTAATTATCTAAAAGAGTCAAAGTTGAAACCCTTAATCCTTTTAATATGATAATAGTGGATGAATGGGGGATGTATGTTGGATATGTCACATTAGTCCTAGAATATTAGGATTCAGATGATGAGGAATTTGATCCTAAGGGATCACTGATTGCAGAGTTTGATCAAGCTCATTCAGTTCTTATTGAAATAGATTTAGTAGTGGCTATGGATCCCACTCTTGGTCTTTCTCTTTAGATTGAACCTGTGACTATAGATTATGTGACAAAACAAGACTCTAATGTTTTTAAAGAGGAATTGTGCTCAACTATTAGAAATATCCTTAAACTTCAACTTATACTAGTATCCAATCTTGAAACGGAAGCTGTTATTGTTTCAGAAAAGGTTGTTTCACAGCATCAGACTCAAGTGATTTCAGAACCTAAATATGTGAGGATGGAAATTAAAAGATTAAGTTATGAGTTGGATGTACTTATCCCTATTGTTAATGGAATTCCCTTTGAGTATATAGGTTCTTTGTACAAGGCATTATAAATACTTGGAGATACCACTTTTGAGTCTTCTCATGATGATACTCCTCCACCTCCAAATCTTGATTTGGAAATTTTAAGATCATTTGTAAAAGATACAGAAAATGATTCCTCAACCTATGCTGCTTCTGCAAAGCCTTTTGATAGTTATATGATCAGATTATGGATCTAAGAAGAACTACAGACTATGATGGGTAACTTAGATCAGGAGAGCCTAAGAAAAATTAAACATAATAGTGACCATGATCATAATATGGTAAGGTTTAACATGAAGGGGTCCACCAATGCTCAAGAAGAAATAACCAAGAAGGTAGATTTATATTTTAAAAGGGTTTATACTAAACATCAGTTGGATAGTAATTTAAAATATTTGGTTGATAATTTGAGGATACCTCATGTTACAAAATCATTCAAGGAATAAGTGAAACAACATAAGGTTTTAACTCAAGCACTTCAGATGTTCAATTATAATAAGTATGACTTCACAAAGGTAATGTAAAAAGGTGGGCAGATAATCATGGATTTCATAAAACTTCTAAATCCTTATTTTCATGTCCAAATTACATAAATTGTAGCACTATATTCCTTCCCCATTCATCCTGTAACAGAGAATATGCCTTAAAGTTCAGTATATTGGCCAGTTGATCCCCAATTCAGAGTTGTTGTCACTCGAAACCCCTTTTCTCCCTTTCCTACAACACTTCAACAATTTCCAATGCCTCCATCTCTAGTTCTTAGTCATCTAAGGACTATTATTTATTGATAACATACAAACCCTCTTATACTCAAGACTAGGTAGTCCCTTCTGGGGTTCCCATTCATCAGTTGTATAAATCCGCCCCTTCTGTACCTTTTATTCCTTTATTTTCTTCTACTGATAAGGGTAAAGCAGTCATGGATCCTTATTTGGAGAAGAGTTGATTCTGGTTTGGCCTTTTATAGTGACGCACTTTACTATTTTTTTTCATCACATGTTCTATCCTTTTATCCTGAAATGAATTATCTATTTTCCTATATTATATTTTATTTATCTTTTCTTATCTGTTCTCTTTTTTATAACCCTAAAATAGGGAGAATAAGTGTGTAATTTTACCTAATTAACTTGATTATGGAAATAAGTATGGTTGTATTTAAATCCAATTGATTATGTTTTAATCTCTCTTAATCTATATAACATGTTGAGAAAAATATTTTCCTTTCTACTTTGATCATTTTGAATGGCTTGTTGATTCCATGATTTGTGATAATAAAAAAGGGGGAGATTGTTGGCCTCCATTAGTTTTAATGTTCTCAAATAATGACTCATTAAGTTAAATAATGTTAAATTATATTTAATTATGTTTAAGTATGTTTACATATAATCTTAATATATTCTATTAATGTTTTACATTATAAGAAAAGTTGAGAAAATTTGACAAAGTATGAGTCACCATTATGGTGGACTCACTGTCAACATTCGGGTTGAGTCACTATTAAGGTAGGCTTACTGTTGATAGAAAATCAGCTAAGTATGACCTACCAATGATATAGACCTACCGGTAACATGTCTCACTGTCAACTTTCTCACCATCAGCACATACACAGAATTCTGACAAAGGACAAGACATTATTGTTCGTCTTATCGATAGCTCAACGTAGAATTTTCACAAAGGTCAAGACACCAACATATCAATTCACTGTTAGAATCTATAGATTTTCAGAATATTAGAAAAGGATGAGACACTGAATCATTGAGATATAGATATCTGAGTCACTATTGCATCAACCCACCAACAGAATGACTTAACGATGTTTAGAATTATTGCTAAGTATGAACTACCGATAGCATGAGTCACCGTCAAGTAGACCAACCATTAGAGTGACCTACCATTCTTGAGTCATCACTACTTGAATCCAAAATCATATTTGTAAAATGCATTAAGTTCAAGACACCATTCATGAGGCACCGTTCAGAGACAGTATCAATTCTTAATTTTTCATTTAAATTTAAATTTCTTTCTAACATTCATATTTGTGAATCTTAGTACCATTAGTTATTTTAAGGACATTGTCTTCCTTTTTTAGACAAACTTTAATCTATGTCAGAATGCAGTATAAGGTACTAGGTACCCGGCCATTATCGAGATCATGCTCCTTATCATCTAGAGTGCATAAAGGGAATACCATATCAAAACGACAGAAGCTAGAAAAATCATGTTCCTAAGAAACTCAAGAAATGCTAATATTGGAAAAACAAAGAAACTTTTGGGAACTCAACATGAAGAGCACTTTACAGTAATAAGATAACAAAGGAGAATATCTCATCGATAAAACTATATACCTCACAGGAAACAGAAGACAAAATCTCTCACGACACTCTATTTTTCTATCTGTTTGTGGAAGTAGAATAAAGATACACTTCATGAAAACTATCAAGAGTCTCAAGATTTACTTTCTGTAAGAATGGTATAGAGTAAGAGGTTTCCAACCTCTGATACCAATTGTAGGATCGAAATATAATATGAGATGCTCAATATACAAGAGGGGGGGGGGGTGAATTGTATACTTTAAAAATTCCTTTGGAACCTTTAAAGTTAGTTATGAATAACTAAAGTTTCCTTAAGAAAAGGAAAGGGCTAAGTTTAACAAAGTTAAACTAAGTAAATTCACAACACCTCTAACACCGAACTAAACTTGGAAAGAAATTCAAAAAGTAGCTTCCGGAAATATGATTATGGAAATTGAAACTTAACAAAAGTTACAATATGAGATTCTACCTTAAAGCGTATAGAATCTAAATGAATCAGAGTAAGTAAGGAAGTATAAGAAAGTTATACTTTCCTTAAGATACAAATTACAGCGGAATAAAACAAGTAGTAAAACTACTAGTAACAAGATATAAGTCTTTTAACCCAAAGAGAAGGGTATCCAACAACCTTGGATAAAGGTCCCTTGATTTATACTTTCAAGCAAGTCTGTCTTACCCACACCAGGGTAAGCCCTCGATACGAAGATCGGAGTCTCTGTCTTGCTATCCCCACAAGCCCTCAATTTCAAGGTAGTTGGCAACCTCTATCTTCCTCAGCAAGGAAGCCCTCGAACTTTAAGGTAGTCGGAACCTCTGTCTTCCTATCCCCGGAAGCCCTCGAATGTAATCACCAACATTCGGAGTCGCACGAAGCTTTGAGAGTTAATAAGAGACTCTCTCTCTAGAAATCACTTCAACAGCATGTATGCACAAAATCCAAATTGTTCATCCATCCGTTCGTTCAACAGCACCGAGCTCTTTCAAATGAGCTCCTATTTATAGGTAAGGTCGGCTCCTCTCCAACGGTCATATTTTCCTTAATGTTCGGAGGGACCTGTACACGTGTCACTTAGACAACGGTTAGTTTATAACAAAATGGACGACATCGTTTTATAACAAAGTAAGTGTAACAGAATGCACGACATCGTTTTAAACTATAACATAAAAGTTCGGAATAGAAATTTCGGAGTGAAGGTTCGGAGTGAATAAATTCAGAGTGTATAAAACAATGATAATCAGATTCTGTTTAATAGGTGAATTCGGAATGAGAATTCGGAATAGGAATTTGTCATCAGAAATCGTAATGAGAATTCATCATCAGAATTCGTAATGAGAATTCGTCATCAGAATTCGTAATGAGAATTCGTCAACAGAATTCGTAATGGGAATTCGGAATGAGATTTCTTCATTAGAATTCATAATGAGAATTCTTCTTCAGAATTCGTACTGAGAAATTCGGAATGAGATTTCTTCATTAGAATTCGTAATGAGAATTCTTCTTCAGAATTCGTATCCTGAATCTGGAATAGAACTTAGTCAGAATTCATATCCGGAATTCAGAATGAAACTTCCTTATAGTTCTTGTCCAGAACCGAATCCTAAAACAGAATGCTTTTATATCAAAGTTTTAATGACTCCGAGAAAATGAATCCGAATCTCATACTTAAGAAAAATATGAATGAAAATATGATAAGGATAATTTTTCTTATAAAAGCGATTTTCCTTAAGAAAGCAATTTTCCTTATAAAAGAAATTTTCCTTAAGAAAGCATTTTTCCTTACAAAAGCGATTTTCCTTAAGAAAGCATTTTTCCTTATAAAAGCAATTTTCCTTAAGAAAGCATTTTTCCTTACAAAAGCAATTTTCCTTAAGAAATCATTTTTCCTTACAAAAGCGATTTTCCTTAAGAAAGCATTTTTCCTTATAAAAGCAATTTTCCTTAAAGATAAGGTGTTTGTGATTTTCAAAACAAGAAGGAATGGAAAAGTCGTAAGGAAAACCTTATTGACTCAACAATCTCCCCCTTTTTGGAAAGCACAAACATCCTTACGAAAAAAGCTATTCTAAGAAGAAAGAAACACATTAAAGCTTATCTCCCTTGGTTTAAGAATATAGATGAATACGACTAACTCCCCCTTAGGCTTTGAAACTCTAAGGATCGTATTCATATTTCCGGAGTGATGTTTCTTTAAGAAAAACTCCCCCTTAAACAAACTCTTATTAGAGTTCTTTTTCCTTGGGTATTTTTTCTTTCTCCCCCTTTGATAAACTCTTATTAGAGTTCCTCTTTTTCTTAAGGATCTTTTCCTTCTCCCCCTTTGTGATTTTCAAAAAGAATTGGAGGGAATGGAAAAACTTAACAAAGTACCTGAAAAATTAGTAATGATAACAATAGAAACAACAAGCACAATTCTCATTAGATTTGAAATGTCAGCAACAAAATAATTACAACAAAAAGATCGGATTGGCCATTTCGGATCTTTCTCCTTTGACATTAGCCCCTTAAGAATCGTCTTGATCTTCTTTAAGTCTTTGTGATCTTCATCTGCTTTCTTCTCTAAGACGACTAATCTTGCTGACTGAGCTTCAATTATTTCTTCCTGAGCCTTCAACTTTTCTTCTTGAGCTTTCATCTTCTCTTCCTGAGCCTTCATCCTTTCTTCAAACTCGATCCGATAATCCCTTTCATATTTCCAACTTTGATTAACGGAATTGAGCTTTCCATTCAGATCTCTCACTTCCTGAATCCGAAAGTTCTTTTCCTCTGTCAATTTCTCTTCGCATGATGCAGTCAGCTCATTAATCTTCTTGTCCTCGGTTTCAAATGCATCCTTAACATTATCCTGAAACTCATCCAGCAACCTCATCTCTTCCACATTATTCTTCGACCAGCTTGTCATCCTCTTACAAGATCTTTTATGAGCTTCGTAACCAACAAAGAATGTTTTGAACTGAGCTTCAATCTCAACACACTTATCCATAACCATTGATACGGAGTCGGTTTTCTGATTCAATGCATGTTGGAGCATCTGGCATCGTGAATCAATGCTAGAGAAGGTCGGAATGGTTCCCACCAACTTTTTCAAAGACTGGACAACAAAATCATGCCCCAATGAAGATGACTCCGAATCTGAAATCTTGCTAGGAGAATTTTCTTCCTCAATAAGCTCCAACTTCCTCTTAGAAGAACTACCATCTTCCTTCCTCATCTTCTTTTCTGAACTCGGGGTATCAGCAAGAATTTGTTTCCCCTTATCTTTTTCCGGAATAGAAACCTGTTCCGGAGATTTCTTCTCACTGTCAGAAACTTGAACAACCAAATCTTCCTCATCAGCAACTTCTTGAACACCAACTTCTACGTTTCCCATCTGAGCAATATCATGTAAAAGTTGTTCTTCTTCTCCATGATAGGAAACTTCTTCTTCCCCTTTCTCTTCTTCTAATTCAGGAGTAACAAGCTTTGAAGATTGAGCTTCAGATGTTCGGAGTGAGAGGTGTTCCGAAGGAGTTCCTTTATATTCATCTACTTGTTTGAGCACATCTCCTGTCTCACCACTTCCTTCAGCAGCCTCTTCAACTTGTTCCACTTGCTCTTGTTCCTCAGTATTCGTAGCAATAGCCTCTTCCAGAGCAGCAAGATTTCTTCCTGGAGTCTCAGGTAGAGATTCCAGAGAGAAAGATCTCGGAACGGGAATGGTTGCTGAAACCATTTCATTGAACTTTAACAACGCTTACACAGCCTCAGCTTCTGACATTTTCTTCTTCAGCTTCTTCTCCTTTGCTTGCTTCTCAAGCTCATCAGCGGCCTTCTCTTTCAGAGCTTTAGCCTCTGCAGGATCCAATCCGAACTGCGGATCCCCTTCTTTCCTCTTCTCTTTGTCAGCTCTCTATTTTGCTGCAACCTCATCAGTATAGGTTTTCTTCTTCTTAGACTTAGGAGGTGCGGAATGGACTTCTTTAGACTTGGGTTCCTCAGCTTCGACTACGACTTCTTTCAGCTTTCTCTTCCTTACCGGCTTAGATGATTCCGGATCAGCAACTTTCGGACCCACTTCTTCTTGAGGAGGTAGATCAATAAACATTCCGGACTTCTTGTCGAAAGCTACATTCATTCTCTTAAGAGTGGAATCGCTGACTAGCATGATCTTGCACACCCTTGGTTTAGAACTGCAAGCTACCTTGAAAGATTCTAGGCACCGAACTATGAGCTTTGACAATATTGTTGGGTACATAACGATCTGAGCTCTCAGATTCCCCTTCTTCAAATTTTCAATATTAAGAAGAATATGCTTCATCAAGTTAAACTTCCTTAGATTTATCAGGAAATCTAAGATATATATCTCGCTCTTCTTCAAGCTATCCTTATCACATTTTCTCGGTACGATAAGCCCTTGCACCCATAACTCCAGAATCCGGAAGTTTGTAGATAGGCTTGCTATTTTCGGAGCCTTGTCATCATCCAATCCGAGAATTTCTAATGCCTTTTCCTTGTTGAAACTACCCAAAGAGTCTGGAAATACGTGAGAAATAAACTCAGCTTCACCTTCATAACTTAACCCTACCAAGCTTGCAGCCTTGGTGTAAGGAAGCTTATATGTCTTGCCATACGATTTGAAAGAAAATTTTTCTCTATTATCTTCCTCGAAGAAAGCAACTGACTCATAAAACTCAACAAGAAAATCTGAGTAGACTTCATCTTGGTTGCCGGTTTTTGATACCGCAACATCTTCCCATCCATTCAACTTGATATTCTTCGAAATGATAGAATCGTAGTTGCTGAAGAAATTCGGATGAACTAACCTCTCTCTGTAGACTAACCACTGGGAAATAGGTTTGGTTGAAGACATTTCTTGAGAAGCTAACTCTGCAGACATTCGGATCTGAAGTCTTTGAGAAGTTCGGAATTGAGAAGACTGAAGTTCGGAATGTCCTTAAATCAGAGAGTCAGAGCTTCAGCACGCAAAAGCTTGAAATCGATGTGGGACTCAAAAATAGGGTCCCCTTTATATAGGCAATGGGATGACGGTTCAACTTCCTCGGTTGATATAACGGTTTAGAATGATCTGAGATCAAATCTGACGGTTGAGAGCTTGAATCCGATCTTTTTGAGGTTTTTATTAAAGTAAAGAATTAAGAAATCCAAAAACCGAAAACAAACTATAAGAAATTGCCAGCAAGAAAAATATGATTACGAAAACTTCAGTAAGGAAAACATACCTTTCAGATTAGCTTAGGAAAGTTATTCGTAATGGGTAATATAAAGACGACTATGAAAAACTCAATACGAAAAACTAAATACGAAAAACTCAATACGAAAAAGTAAATATGAAAAGTCAATACGAAAAAGTGAATATGAAAAAGGTAAATACGAAAAACAAAACTTGGTACGAAAATCTGGTTATGAAAGTACCAGTACGAAAGTTGTTCATCCCGGAAATTTTCAATACGAATACTTTCATTCCAGAAGTTTCTGTTCGAAAATATCCATTCTGGAAAATGGTAGTTCCGGAAGTTCCATTCCGGAAATAATCGTTCCGAAAAGTTTGAAAACAAATTTTGAAAAACTTTGTTAAATAAACAATCAAATGTACTCCCCCTATGAAAAGGAGTTTATTACTGTAAGGAGATTTTTTCAACAAAAAGTTAATTAAGGAAGATTACCTTACGGTTATCATTCCTAACTTCTGTTTAATATATTCAAATCTATCAGAAGGCAAAGATTTTGTGAAAATATCAGCAAGTTGATCTTGCGTTCCGATAAACTGAAGAATAATATCTCCTTTAAGTGTGTGATCCCTAAGAAAGTGATGCCTAATATCTATGTGTTTTGCACGGGAGTGATGTGAAGGGTTTTTACTTAGGGCAATGGCACTTGTGTTATCACACAAAATTTGAGTTTTAGTAAAACTCAGGCCATAGTCTGTGAGTGTGTGTTGCATCCACAACACTTGTGCACAACAACTTCCAGCTGCTACATATTCAGCTTCAGCAGTGGAGAGTGCAACAGAATGTTGCTTCTTGCATGACCAAGAAACTAATGAATCTCCTAAGAAATGACAAGTTCCGGATGTACTTTTCCTATCCATTCTACATCCACCAAAGTCAGCATCAGAAATGCTTTTTAGAACAAAATCATTTCCAGAAGTATAAAATAATCCTAGATCCATGGTTCCCTTAAGGTAGCGAAAAATTCTTTTTACTGCCTTTAAGTGAGATTCCTTAGGATTGGATTGATATCTTGCACATAAGCATACTGAAAACATTAAGTCTGGTCGACTAGCTGTTAAGTAAAGTAGACTTCCAATCATACCTCTAAAAGATGTTTGATCTACTGGTTTCCCAGCTTCATCAAGATCTAAAGAGTTTGAGGTACCAATGGGAGTACTTATACTCTTAGTGTTGTCATAACCATACTTTTTAAGAAGATCTTTAATATACTTATGTTGAGATATGTAGGTTCCTTCTGGTTTTTGAGAAATTTGAAAACCAAGGAAAAATGTTAACTCACCCATCATACTCATTTTAAACTCAGATTTCATTAGACTAGCAAAAGAGTCAGTCAAAGATTGCTGAGTTGAACCAAATATAATGTCATCAACATAAATTTGAAAAATCAAAACATTTTTCTTATCTTTCTTTATAAAAAGGGTTGGATCTGCATTTCCCTTAACATAGTTATTTTGAAGCAAAAATCCTGTAAGTCTATCATACCATGCTCGTGGAGCTTGTTTAAGGCCATACAAAGCTTTGGTAAGTCTAAAAACATGATCTGGATGTTTTGTATCTTCAAAGCCAGGAGGCTGTTCAACAAAAACTTCCTCTTGAACATAACCGTTAAGAAAAGCACATTTCACATCCATTTGAAATAGTTTGAAATTAAAGAATGCTGCAATGGCAAGTAGAATACGGATAGATTCAAGTCTAGCTACTGGAGAATAGGTTTCTTCATAGTCTATTCCTTCTTGCTGATTATAGCCTTTAGCAACAAGTCTAGCTTTATTTCTAACAATGACTCCATTTTCATCACATTTATTTCTGAAAAACCATTTTACTCCAATAACAGAAGTTTCCTTAGGTCTTTCAACCAAGGTCCAGACTTTATTCCTTTCAAATTCATTTAGTTCATCTTGCATTGCTTTGATCCAATCATCATCACCTAAAGCTTCATCAGTGCTTTTAGGCTCTGATTGGGAAAGAAATGCTAGATGTTCTACTTCATTTCTTAAGGAACTTCTAGTCCTTACAGGTTGATTTACATCACCAATGATACTATCACTGGGATGATTCTTAAGAAACGCCTGATTTGGGTTTTGTAAAACCTGTTCATCAACATAAGGTAGAAAGTCTTCTGGGGTAAATGTTTCAGAAGTATCTTCTAGAACAATTTCCTTATCAGAAGGTTCTTCTATCAAAGGTTGACAATCAGTTTTTAAAAACACATCCGAAGATGTAGGTTGGGAGGTTTTAAAAACAAAAGGGTCTGATTCATCAAATTTTACATGTACTGTTTCCTCAACAGTGCAAGTATTTTTATTAAAAACTCTATATGCCTTAGAGGTTGTGGAATAACCTAAGAAAATTCCTTCATCAGACTTTGGTGCGAATTTATGTAAGTTATCTTTAGTATTCAAAATGAATACTTTGCAACCAAAAACCTTGAAGTAGGAAAGTCTTGGTTTTCTACCATTCCATAACTCATAAGGAGTTTTATTAAGAAAAGGTCTAATCAAAACTCGATTTATAGTATAACAAGCATTACTTACAACTTCAGCCCAGAAATGTCTAGCAATAGAATATTCACTCAACATGGTTCTAGTTATTTCTTGAAGAATTATATTTCTTCTTTTAACTACACCATTCTGTTGAGGAGTTCTAGGTGCTGAAAAGTTGTGAGTAATACCTTTCTTACTAAAAAAAGTTTCAAAATCTGAATTTTGAAATTCTCCTCCATGATCACTATGAATAGTTTTCAATGGAAGGTTTTTCTCTTTTTTAACTTGAGCTCTAAAACTTTTGAAATAAGAAAAAGCTTCAGATTTCCTTGCTAGAAAATAGACCCAAGTAAATCTAGTGTAATCATCAACTAGAACAAACACATAGTATTTGCCTCCAATGCTTCCGGTTTGTGTTGGACCGAAAAGATCCATATGCACCAACTGTAATGCATCGGTTGTTGAGACATCACCGATTGACTTAAAACTAGATTTATGTTGCTTGCCATATTGACAAGGATCACAAACTTTAGAAGAATCAAATCTAAGCTCCGGTAGATCCTTAACTAGTTTCTTCTTAGAGAGTTTACATAGGTTTCTAAGATTACAGTGTCCTAATCTTCTATGCCATAACCAAGAATGATCTTCCATTGCACTTAGGCAAGGTAAATCTTGGCTTCTTAGGTCTTCTAAGTTTAAGGTGTAAACATTCTCTTGCCTGTTGGCTGAGAGAATAAATTCTTCCTTGGAATTGTGAACTAAGCATTTATCATTCCTAAAATTCACAAGGTAACCTTCATCACATAACTGACTTATGCTAATGAGGTTGTGCTTAAGACCTTTAACAAAAAGAACAATTGAAATCAAGGTTTTACCTATAAGAACAATATTACCAATACCAACAATCTCTCCCTTAGCATTGTCTCCGAAAGTTACCTTTCCTCCTTTCGTTTTGATAATCTTTTCAAAAAAGCTTTTGTTACCAGTCATGTGCCGGGAACATCCACTATCCATGTACCATATATTGTTGCTGGAACTTTCTTTATTTCCCTGAAATTAAGAACAAAGTTATATTTTCGGAATCCAAACTTGTTTGGATCCGAGATTTCCAGACAATAAAATTTTTGGAACCCACATTTTCTTAGAAAAATAAGCTTTATGAAAACCTAGAGATTGGGTTTTGTTTAAGGAACAACTTCTTGCCCAGTGACCACCACATTGACACTTGGTACAAAATGGGGCACTTTGAGGAACAAAATAATTGTTACTGAAAACAGGTTTTGCATGGGTATAACCAAATCCGGATTTATTTCTTAAAGGTCGTATTTGAGAATACATCTTATCAAAATTTTCCTTACCATGGGTAAAGTTTGATAAACACTTATTTAAGGAAAAAATTTCGGACTTGAGTTTTACAACCAAGTTTTTATCCTCAAAATCATTAGTTTTGGAACTAGAGTTAGGCTCGAAAACATTTTTATTAGAAATTACTTTTTCTAATTCTTTAGAAAGTTTTTTCTTCTTAGAACTTACTTCCTCAAGATTTTTTGAAATATTTTCAAAATCAGCATTTTTCTTATCAAGATCTTTAGAAAGATCTGATATCTCTTTAGTAAGAATAGAATTCCTAGAATTTGCCTTATCAAGTTTCTTATTGAGTTTGGAATTCTCAATCTCAAGAAGTTCAGCAAACCTAGAGACTTCTTCAAAAGTAGGTAAAGTATTTTCCTCATCAGAAGATGATTCTTCATCAGAAGAGTTATAATACTTACTATCATTAGAATTCAAAGAAACATTGGTCAATGATTCAGTATTTCGTACCTTAGCCATAAGACAATGATTATCAATAGGTAATCTGGCTATAAGACCAAGATTCTTCTGTCCTGAAGATTCATAATCAGAAGATTCATCTGAAGTGTCACCACCACTGGAACTCCAGGTGTCATTAGCTTTCAGAACTTTCTTAGCTTTGGCTTTGTAATACTTCTTCCTGTTCCTATCTGAATGTCTTTCCTTCCTTTCTTTATTTCTGAGCATAGGGCAATCTGGTCTAATATGTCCAGCTCTTTTACATTCATAACAAGTAACTTCTCCATCTTTCTTATCTTTCCTATCCTTCTTCTTATACTTGGATTGAAAGTTTCTTTGCCCAGCTATCTTGTTCATCCTTCGAGCAAGATTGGCTAATTCATTTTCTGAGACTTCACTTTCACTAGATTCGGATTGGAAAATGACTTTCATCGATTTGGATCTGGTTACTCTCTCAGGAGTCTTAGCTTTCATCTGATTTGAAGTTGAAGTAAAAGCAACAGTACCATTTCCATTCTTCTTCTTGATGTTGTCAGCATCTCTCTTCATTCTTGTTTCATGTTGTAGAAGAGTTAAAAATAATTCATCAAGAGTAATTTGAGTAACCTTCCTGTTCTCATCTATAGCTGTTCTCTTGGATTCCCACTCATTGGGCATAATGTCAATTATCTTGTCCACAAGAGCTTCATCATCTAAACCTTTCTCTCCCATAGATTGTAGACTGTTGACAATAGTCATAAATCTTTGTTTAACTTTACAGATAGGTTCTCCATAAGGAAAATTGAAGCCATGATATTCAGCTCTAAGCATAGCTCTTCTAGTCTCAATCACTTTAGAAGTCCCAAAGTGTGTAACCTCTAACTTCTTCCATATACAATTAGCTGCTTCACAAGAAGAAATTTGGCTATATATATTTCTGGTCATTGAACATAGTAAAGTATTGCGTACCTTATAGTTGAGTTGATATTCTTGCTTTTCCTGGTTAGTAAAGGTTCTGACTTCCTTGTCAGGAATTTTATAATCACCAGTAAGCATGACAAAGTTGTCTACTCCAGTATTGATAACAAAAGTCTTCATACGATCTCTCCAGTATTCATAATCATTACCATCGAAGATAGGTGGACTTGTAGGATTCAGATTGTCAATAGATCCAACATTAATTCCTGCCATACTAAATAATAACTTGGATACAAACTTGTTAGTAGCAAAAGATTCGTAATCACAAAGTTCGGAATGAGAAAAGTTCGGAATAAAAAAAACGGAATGACAGAGTTCGGAAAGAAAAAGTTGAGCAAGAAAAACTTGTATGTGAGTACAAGTATTTCAGTAACCTTGGCTCTGATACCAAATGTAAGAATGGTATAGAGTAAGAGGTTTCCAACCTCTGATACCAATTGTAGGATCGAAATATAATATGAGATGCTCAATATACAAGAGGGGGGGGGGGTGAATTGTATACTTTAAAAATTCCTTGGGAACCTTTAAAGTTAGTTATGAATAACTAAAGTTTCCTTAAGAAAAGGAAAGGGCTAAGTTTAACAAAGTTAAACTAAGTAAATTCACAACACCTCTAACACCGAACTAAACTTGGAAAGAGATTCCAAAAGTAGGATCCGGAAATATGATTCCGGAAATTGAAACTTAACAAAAGTTACAATATGAGATTCTACCTTAAAGCGTATAGAATCTAAATGAATCAGAGTAAGTAAGGAAGTATAAGAAAGTTATACTTTCCTTAAGATACAAATTACAGCAGAATAAAACAAGTAGTAAAACTACTAGTAACAAGATATAAGTCTTTTAACCCAAAGAGAAGGGTATCCAATAACCTTGGATAAAGGTCCCTTGATTTATACTTTCAAGCAAGTCTGTCTTACCCACACCAGGGTAAGCCCTCGATACGAAGATCGGAGCCTCTGTCTTGCTATCCCCGCAAGCCCTCAACTTCAAGGTAGTTGGCAACCTCTGTCTTCCTCAGCAAGGAAGCCCTCGAACTTTAAGGTAGTCGGCACCTCTGTCTTCCTATCCCCGGAAGCCCTCGAATGTAATCACCAACATTCGGAGTCGCACGAAGCTTTGAGAGTTAATAAGAGACTGTCTCTCTAGAAATCACTTCAACAACATGTATGCACAAAATCCAAATTGTTCATCCATCCGTTCGTTCAACAGCACCGAGCTCTTTCAAATGAGCTCCTATTTATAGGTAAGTTCGGCTCCTCTCCAACGGTCATATTTTCCTTAAAGTTCGGAGGGACCTGTACACATGTCACTTAGACAACGGTTAGTTTATAACAAAATGGACGACATCGTTTTATAACAAAGTAAGTGTAACAGAATGCACGACATCGTTTTAAACTCTAACATAAAAGTTCGGAATAGAAATTTCGGAGTGAAGGTTCGGAGTGAATAAATTCAGAGTGTATAAAACAATGATAATCAGATTCTGTTTAATAGGTGAATTCGGAATGAGAATTCGGAATAGGAATTCGTCATCAGAAATCGTAATGAGAATTCATCATCAGAATTCGTAATGAGAATTCGTCATCAGAATTCGTAATGAGAATTCGTCAATAGAATTCGTAATGGGAATTCGGAATGAGATTTCTTCATTAGAATTCGTAATGAGAATTCTTCTTCAGAATTCGTACTGAGAAATTCGGAATGGGATTTCTTCATTAGAATTCGTAATGAGAATTCTTCTTCAGAATTCGTATCCTGAATCTGGAATAGAACTTAGTCAGAATTCATATCCGGAATTCGGAATGAAACTTCCTTATAGTTCTTGTCCAGAACCGAATCCTAAAACAGAATGCTTTTATATCAAAGTTTTAATGACTCCGAGAAAATGAATCCGAATCTCATACTTAAGAAAAATATGAATGAAAATATGATAAGGATAATTTTTCTTATAAAAGCGATTTTCCTTCAGAAAGCAATTTTCCTTATAAAAGCAATTTTCCTTAAAAAAGCATTTTTCCTTACAAAAGCGATTTTCCTTAAGAAAGCATTTTTCCTTATAAAAGCAATTTTCCTTAAGAAAGCATTTTTCCTTACAAAAGCAATTTTCCTTAAGAAAGCATTTTTCCTTACAAAAGCGATTTTCCTTAAGAAAGCATTTTTCCTTATAAAAGCAATTTTCCTTAAAGATAAGGTGTTTGTGATTTTCAAAACAAGAAGGAATGGAAAAGTCATAAGGAAAACCTTATTGACTCAACACTTTCAATAACATAGAGCCTTCTAACTCTATTATATTTATTTTTTTATCTACTTGTGTAATAATTTTACATTACAAGTAGTGTGTGTGTACATATTTTTTATTAACAAACACTAAATCCTATGAAAAACTAGAAGATACATATATATCTTCACAGACTATCCTTTTACACCATACACTCCCACAAATAACAATGGAAGAGGTCCCTATGAGGCCTGTTTTTTTCCACACTCCCACAAAAACTATGGAAGAGGTCTAGTTGACCTAGACAGTTGTGTAAACTATTGTTTACCACAATCAAGGGTGTGGATAAAAGTTTATTTATATAAACTACTTGGTAAAAGGTGATCACCATGTTGATATGATTAAGTCTCATCTTGATATTGAACCTCTTGTTTTAAATTCCATTGTGCCTTTCAAAGTTCTATTTTCACTACTTTATCTATTCATAGAAGAAAACATTTCATTAAATTTGATAGTTAATCTTAAATAGTGTTTATATTAGAATTTTCTTTATTATAAATATTTAAAAAGTTAAAATAATAACTAATATTGTTTTAACTAAGAATGAATCAGTCTCTGAGAAATATTTTAAAAGATCAAAACATTTATAAATATACTACATTGGTTAAGTTGGATTTTTTTATTTAAAAATTGGGATACTTTTAAATAAATCTTTTTGAATTTTTTTTATAGGAAATCAATTCACCCCCTATTTAGTGTCCCACTCTGACCAACAAAGTTCATCAAGGAAAATATTTGAATTAAAATTTATATTTCCCTAGAGAGTAAGAGAAGGTTCCATGAAAACAATTCTTAAGGTGGAAGAAAATAATATTGGACGAATAATGTTTAAGAATAATCATTTTAACTTAATGAAGGGAGTTGTGTTAATAACGACCCTTTATTTAATGGTAAAGTAAGAATCAAAAGAACATAAGAGTGTTACCATGAAATGAAAACTCAACTACAATGAAATGAAAGATATTAATTATGCCTGAAGGTAATGGTGAAATGAATACATCATATAAAAATATAATGGTGTGAAATATCAATCATATACCATGGAGTTAAAAATAGAGAAAAATAACCCTTATAATGTTTTAATCATTAAAATTGAAAATATATGGAAGATGGAACTTGAGATAAGTTTTTAAATACCCTATATTTCATGAATTTTATGAAAAAAAGAAATCCATTTCCAATACAAACACTACAGAAAAAAAGAAATAAGTGATGAATATGAATTATATCCCAATGAAACAAAAATTGAGATTCAAAAATACATACCTTAGGTATTGATTCGTATTGCATGTGTGTCTAAAATCTTGAAGAATAAAATTATGTTTATTAAAAAATTTATTAAGAAAATTTCCCATCTATATTTATTTTTTAAGGATTATTTATTATCATATGTTATTTATTTGTTAAATAGTTTTTTTTTATTTTGTTGATTACTTGAGGTGGTTCAGTCAATTTCTCTATAAATTTCTTGGTACATTGAACATGGTCAACTGTGATGTAAAATAACACCATATAATCTATTATTGTATCAGTTCATTCCTTTTATTATTCTAATAGTACACTATTTCCATGGGATTTCCCAATTTGGACTCAAATTAAGACAGGTTCCTCAAAATTTTCATTTAAGGTGATTAAGATTACTGTGAATTCTATTAATGATATCACATATATAACGTTCAATATAATATTTAAATATTATTAGTCATTTTGTTATATTTATTTTCATACATAAAATTCATTTTTAAAGTTATATATTTTAGGCGATAGTGGAAAAATAGAACACACCATTCATAGAGGTGGTAGTCCGTATGTACACATGCCAATGTCTTTATATTTTGAAAAGTTTTTAAATGAAGGTAGAAAAGTGATATTTAATAAGTATAATAATATTTAAGAATTATAAAAATACTGATTTTATCATAATTTCATGTATGAAAATGGATTTTAGGTGGTAGATAAATAAAATAATTAATAGAGATTATTTGATAACATTACATCTCCTTTTGGATGTCCTCCCTTAGGTATCACCGTAAGGCTCCTTTTCTTGGTATTTTGGAAAGAAAAATGCTTCTAGAATAGGGAGAGGGTTGAGTAAAGATTATGGAATATTTATTGGTAGATATATGTAATTTTAATAGGTGATAAATATGGTGGAAGTGATCTCCTTTTATAAGTGAAGAAAAGCACAGTTTTGTAAATACCAATTACCTTTTTAATGATGGAATGAAACAATTAAAGATTAAATGGATAAAAAGTGGGAAAAATGATTTTTTTGGGTGATATAATGTCCCTAAAATCCATAAAATTTATTTTCACATATTTTTTAAACATGCGTAAATTCTTTTTCCATTATATATGTTTTAATTTTTCCATTTTGGTTCATACCTTAGTACTATTTTTTATCCATATAATTTATATTTAATTAAAAAAATATAATCTAATCAAAATTAAAAAAATATGAAACAAAAAACCACAAATTAAGATCCATATAATCTAATTCAATTTCTAAATACTGTAAACTTAACATTTAAATTAAAAAATTTAGTATATGTATATAAATTATTTTGTTGAAAAATGGTGGTTTTTCCATTAAGAGTTCTTAATCTTATTTAGTATTAATTACCATTTTAATGATTGTTAATATATTTATATAGAGGTTTAAAAATTATATTATAAACATTTTTATAATATTTTAAGTCATTTGATTAGATATAAATTATACAATGTAAATAAATCAATTCTTTGAAAATAACAGATTTATTGTTATCATGGTAATTAACTTTAATCATAGTAATATTATTTTTTATGACTAAAATTGAAATTGAACATATTAAATAATATAAACATATTGATTTAAAATATAAAATTCATTATTTTAGATTTAGTTTCCACAAGTGATGAAAATGAAATTTTAACAAAAGTGAATAAATACTCTTTTTAGAGTAAAATATTACAAAGGTTTTCAGGACATTAATCATGAGTTTTATAAAATTACCATTGTATTTTTAAGGATTTATTATAATTTATAGTTATATGTTTATATATGAAAAGGTTCCAAAAAATTAATTCATTATTGTATTATGATAATGTTATTAAAGTGTCGGTATTAGTGAAATCAATATTTTCTAACTATTCAACTAAAAAGAAATTATTTTACGCAAATATAAAAAATTTATTCTAATATAATATTTATATTCGAAGTCCAAAAATGATTTTAATATTTTCATAGTAAAATTATAAAATTTAATAATTTAACCTTTATTGAAAAACATAAAAATTTAATGGAAACGGTTTTCATTGGAAAATAAAAATTTTTAGAATATTAACTATTCTTCTTATTATTTTTTATCAATTACTGATTATATTAGTGTTATTATAATATTCATATAAAAATATTAATTATATATATATTAAATATTTATTTTCTTAAAATAATGTTCTTAAAAAGCTAATTTTACAAAAATACATTTTTAATAATAACATGATCTTGTTGATTTTATCAATGCATTAATAAATACACATTATCTTTCTATAAAATATATGTAATAAATAACATACCAAATTAAAAAATACATGATTATATGTAAAAAAAACATGGGTCTACCTGACATGTCACCCGAACTTGATTGGCACAAGCCCCGAAGCACATTCCCTATCACCACAGGCTGGCGACAAGCACCTGGGTATCAAAGTACACACCATGGGAATGATTTTACCCAAAAAACCCAAAAAAAACATGTATATTACATAAAAAGACAAGGGTTACATTCATAGTACAACACAGAAGAAAGGTACACAACCATGAGACATAACAGACAAAGCCAAATGGCTATTCCTGATAGAAAAAAAACCAAGACCAAAACCAATTCTCCATGTGACTATTCATCACCTCCATCCCAATCCACTATGAATGTGATATCAACCAATAGAATTCCCTAGGCCACATTTCACCCTTCCCTTCAACCATATCCTACAAAACCAAGAATAAAAACCCCCCAATGTCAAAATTAGGGTGTGATAACCATAGCTCAATAGGATATCACCCTAGATCTATAAAATGTTTATGACCATGCAACAATTGGTTCTTGATTTAAAATAAAACATGTTTATAAATAAATTTTAACTGAAAGATATTTTCTAAACCATCCTTTTATTTCTGTGAAATATTTTCATGTTCACAAAAACAAGTAATTTGTAAAGTACATGGAAGACAATATAAATAGAATAAATATAATCATCCATGGGAACACTATATAGTAAACATGTGAGCAATTAACCAAGAAAAATTCCATCATGTAAAAAACCCAGAATAAGTGGTATATGTACTATGGAAATACGTACTCAGACATGTGAAGGAAAACTGAGATATAAATACCATTAATACTAATTATATTATTGCCTACCACATTCTACTGATATCATAAGATTAACCCATAGTGGTCCCACACTCACTAAGGATTTCATATGTCCATACCTAACGCACTTAAGGTTATTTATGTTCTATGTTTTCAAAAATCATTTGAAAAACCATGACCAAAATTCTATAAACATTTTCATATCTAATAATCACCACTATTATGCTTGTAAATCCATTTTAGATTCAAAATTATCTTTCAGTCATTTTAACAAACGCATAAAGTGAATCAATTATTTTTAATGAAAATGACCCATTCAAACCCCCCCTTTTCATGCCAAAATATATCCTTGATATCAATAATTTAATTTCATAAACCAAACCAAAGAAATTTTCAATAATATCAAGTATTTCATCAGTTAAAACCTTTTTATAGATACACCTAACTCTCTAACGCAGGATAATTGGTAACCATAAAAAATAGAGATGGGAATTGAATTGATCAGTCATCACGAGCCTAGATTCACATGAAACATCATTAATTCACCATAAAACCCAAAATATCCAGTACTAATAATCCAATTGGGCTCCAATAAATTATGGGGAAGAGAGATCAAGAGAAGATATAGGAAGATGAGAAGAAATCAGATAAAAATAGAATGTAGCTTGAAGAGATCCACCAAGATCATTTAAGGATTTCCAAGTAAACAAGGGTCGAAGCCTCTAGAGGGATGGGGATAGATTAGTTTCATACAAATAGAGTTTAGGAGGTGTTTACAATTATAAAAGATCAATTTTGTTAAGGTAAAATTCAATTTTAAGTGGTTTTGACTGAGGTGCATGGTTTTTTCCCACTGTTTAATAAACCATCTGTTGTCCTCTATCCTTTCAAAAATGAGGTGCATTATTTACTAAGGGAAGCCTTAATGTTTGACAAACCATGTTCATGCCCTGTGAAATCCCATTTATAACTCACAAACACCCACACATTTGATTTGAGGTATTTCATGGTATGAAAAACATTGAAAAATTTCATTAGATATCATTGTTTTATATCGCATGGTTATCACACGGTTAGTACTAAATGTGCACCTAAATTGTTCAACTAGTATGTTTTCCCTAAATTTAAAAAATTTAACCCCCGACTTCTGAAAACCTCCTGAACCTCAAAATAAAATACCATGATCAAAATAAAGCATAATTTTGATCATTAGGGTGCTAAAAATCTCCCCACCATAACATATTTATGACCCCCAAAGAGATAATGATTTTGGTCTCCCTAAAAGAGAAAGACACTACTGACTCATCAACCATTCACACTCCCACGTTTTTTGGATATCTCATATACAATTCAATATTACGTAGACTATAGATGTTTTTTACCATGAAACACCTTATCCTGACGATCTATAACTTGAAATAGATGACCAAGAATTGAGGTGTTAGGCTTAAGATTAACATACTTCCATTTAACCACATGGTAAGGGTCTGGTTGTTACTTCAATAATTGGTGAACAAGAAACAATTCAGGAATCAACGTCAAATGAGATGATGAGTATAATCGATAAGAAAAATTTTCATGTCATTCAAGGATCATGAAAGGATAATAAAGCTCAGTGAAAAATTCCCTTTATTATGCAATGATAACATCCCAAATAAGGGGAAATCACAAGAACAACCCAATCACCTACCAAAAATTTAAATAGAAAAATAAATTGGTCTATATAACATTTTTTGTGGCTCATAACTACTATGAACATTTTTTTGATAACCACACTATATACATCTCTCCATGGTAAGACTTAGTCCTACTGGAGACCATTCACCTACCCCATCCTGATATCAATGAGATATATAATGGTTTCCATAAGACAAGTCAAATTCCATATCCTTAATATAAAAGTATGGTAGATTCAAAACCCAAAAAAGAAAAAGAAAAAAAACACACATTTGAATCATAACCTTCAGAATTGGACGGTTCTACTAATATGATAATCAACATGAAGATTGAGTGTCATGATATAATTCAATAGAGAACCCATTTTACTGAGCAATAACTTCTATAATTGAGAAAAAAGCACATGAATCTACCATTAATGGAATCCTAATGTACACTAAGGATCTTCCCAACCCCTCGATTATACAAATGTTCAATACCTTCTACCAAAATCACTTCCTTGGAAGGAAAATCATGATTTTATTTCATGAATCACCAAATCATATCTTTTTACCCACTATGAGTCTCTGGTTGTCCAATTTTGAGGTCCATAGGTCCTTCATCTAACCTACATAATGGAATGGATATGGAAAACCCAAAATGGTAGATATATGGTGTTCTACTAAAATTCATAGTAGGAAGAGAATTGTGCTGTAAATTCTGAAATTGACTAGCCCATATTAGGTCACTAACATTAGCATATTATATCATCAAATATAATGTAACCCCATATTCCACAAAAAACATGAAATATGTTCATGATATATAAACCCCTAAGTCAGATCAATCAAAAAAACAAACTACCTTTAAAGACACAAATATCAATTAGGAGACCAAAACCCGAATACTAAGGCCACCCTACCTTAAAAATTTCCATTGAAAACTTCTAATCATTATTCTCTGCTTTCACATGCTGATAATTATTTCCCAAGGAAGAACTATCTTGCTCATAATATGAACATAAAATAACATTAAATCCCCATTCATAATCAAGATCATTTACACAAATAGTTTCACAAATTATATGAGTTAAAACTTTACTAGGAGGGATATATATCTTTTGGAGAGGTTTGATACTATTTCTACTCCTAGAGAATCATCTTCTAGTGCTTCAACTCCTCCTTCTCCAACTCCTACTTCTATGGATACTGACTTGTTTTGTAATATAGTCAGAGTGGATCTTCATGATGTTATTGATGGTATTTCATTTTTTCACCAGGATTAGCTTTTTCAAATCAAGTCACATTGTTAGAATATTTACATGTTGGTAAGAGACTGTTTAAATGAGGAAAGAATTAACATAGAGTGTAAAAATGAATCTAATAAATGCAACCTCTAAAGAGTTTATTTGAAGCATGATATCAATTACAATTTTAATTTCTTGACAAAAACTCATGTATGACTCAAAATATTAGGGACTTAAACGAGAAGGTGACTCAACTGAAGACATTGATCCCTCTTATAAAGAATTTCATTTAAGATAAATATGATTTCATCAAGTATATGGAGTATTTTGGTTGAGTCATCACTCATTTTTTGGAGCTAATAAAACCCTTTTTGTACACCACCAGGACAAAAGTTAAAGCTCCAGAAACACCTCAAGCATCAATTCTTGTCACAAGTTCCATTTTCACTCCTTTTTCACCCGTTATAGACCAATTTTTTTTATTTAGTCCATTTGGACTCACACTTATGGAAGTAGTGAGGCAATTTTGGCTAGTAGTATCCAGCATTGTCATTTAGCCTCCAGAACCTCTAAATCATCTTATCCCTTCTATACTTATTATTGTTAAAGGGAAGGATCTAGTGGATCCTACGTCTAGTTAGGCTATAGAGGAGTCATAAAATTCTGATTAGTTTTTATAGGGATTTTGTTTTTATTTTGTAATCCCTTTGACATTCATATATACAATGAAAACTTTTTTCTTCATTTGACTATTTTCCCTTTATTTTATTTACTAATATTTTTGATAATCCCTAAAGGGAAATTATAATTGCTTAGAATTTCAAATTTATAATTGAATGGAATTTAATAAGAATAATCATAAGTAATATCACCCAATTATTTGTATATCTTTAATGGTTAACATTGTGCATCACATATAGACTTCAAATGTTTAGTAGAATATTATACATCTGTTTTATCTCTTAATATTTGTTTTTATATAAATTGTTTTAAATTACATGATTTTTGAACATAAAAAAGTGATATAATGTTGAGAACATCCTTATTTTAATGATCACAAATCATGTTTTTTATGATTCTAATGAATTATATGTTTTATGATATTAAACTATTTTCTTAAAAAACTGTGAAATTTTGATAATTGTTGATCTACCCCTAGTTATGATAAGATAACTTTAGTTAACTCATGATACTAATCCATGCTACCATTAGTTCAAGTGGATACTACTAGTTCTGTCTTATTACCACCGTTCTCTACTATCAGGTTGTTCTACCATCGAGTGAATCCACCGCCACTGTTAGCTTGATGATACCATTAGATTATCCATCCTATAATTATTTTAATAGATCCACTACCGAGAATGGATACCAATGCACATTACTTATTCTAGACTAATCTACCATTAGATTGATCTACTTATAGTTTTCTATTACGACTATCAGATGGTGCTTCCGTCAAGAGCTCCTACCAATAAGAGATGGTACCATCACTCAATGATACTGTTAGTTCAACAATGCTTCCACCAGAATGAAGCTACCATTATGAATTGATACTATTAGATGGATCTACCACCGTTAATGATCTAACTTTATAATGATTTATCACCAATAAGGATCTACCACTATTAAACCTATTTCCAAAGTGATACCGTAGCTTTCTATAATTAATTTTAATATTAATAACCCAATGGATAGTTTAATAATTGAATATTTTTTATAAGGACATGGATTTAATAATGATTATTCTTAAACAAATCCAAAACTATATTAAATACAAAGTGAATATTTTTTGGATTTTTTGATCAGTATGAGGATCATGATTATTCTAATATTATCCTCCAACAAATAATTAGATATGGGGCATTATAAATTTATATTAAACATCCTCATGCATGAACATGTGACTGAGAGGAACATGTATGAACACTGAATCAATAAATCTCACACACCGGAAAAAAATTGTTAAGAGACACTATGAGTCGAAGAACCTTGGACTAATACAGAATAAATATTAATGAATTTTAGAGACTTCCACAACCACATATTTTACTACATTTTTTGTATAACCCTTTCAATATTCTTCTATAGATGATTTTAAGGACTCCAGAAAAACTAAAGCTACTTAGATTGAAAAGAAATTAATTTCATCATCTCTAAACTATAGTTGTTTAAATTTATTCATTATATTTGATCTATGTTTTTGGTTTAATTTCTATATTTTTAAAACACAGTCTTCTATGATGAATTGGAGAGTGATTGACACTCCCTCTATATTTTCTTCATGTGTATTCCCCAAAACAACAATAGAAGAGGTCATGTTTGACATGTATTTGTTTTATCCCATGTATAACTAAGGAAGAGGCTATGTTCCTAGAAAACCTTGAGTGTTTTTGTTTTTAAAAACCAATCGTGGTTGTGGAATAGTTTATTTTATAATAAACTGCTTGGCTGTATGTCATTTCCTAGTGCATGGGATTAAGTCTCATCTATAGACTGAACCCCTTTTTAAATTCCACTGTTATATATTTAATATAACTGATTTAATGATTTATATGTTTTGTTTTATTTATTTAAAATAAAAATATTTTACTATGTTCAATGATTTTAAACAAAACTCAACTATAATAATTAACTTTAACTAGTGTTTTATATACTATGTTTTAGATGAGTATATTAGTTTCAAAAGATATAGTATTTTAAAAAGTATTTTAACTGAGCTATGAATGATCTTTAGAGAATATTTCAAAAGATAAAATTCTATATTTCTTCTATGTTTTTGTTAAATGGGAAATTTTATCAAATTTTGGGATTTATGTTTTTAAATTTGTTTTAAACATACATTTTATTATAAACTCAATTCCCCCCTCTTGAGTTTTCCACTTCGACCAACAATATGGATTGACATAATCATATTATTTATCACTTTAACTCTTATACCATTAGGTTGATCAATGGTAAAATATCCATATTGTACATGGAACCCATTTTAAACTTGATTTCTTCAGGCTTTAACCATTACTAAAACAAAAAGGAATTAATATGAGTGATGGAAAATTAATACCATAAGAGAAATTTTTTTAGATAATCACATGAAAAATAAAATCAAAAAATGTATTAATATTTTAAACCATCACATTATGTTTTAGTTTAAAATAAATCAAACTCATTTTAACCTATATACTTATTGGTTCAATATAGGATCCTTTGAGTTGGGTTATCTAACAAATATTAACCTAATTTGAAAAATAGATGTACCAAATTGTCCTAAACATTATTAAAATATACTAAAACTGAAAATAACTAAAATCTATGATCTTAAAATTAAAATTACCATTTATCCAAGAAAGAACATATCAATTAATTTATACCTTATTTTATGAATGGTTATTTTTAATCTATGATATACATGGTCATTTTACTACAAGGTTATCTAACCGATATATATTAAAATATAACATAATGGTTTATAAAGATAATATGATCAACTAGTCCATATCCCAAGAGAGTGTCTTGATATTTGTGTAGTTATAGGCCCAATCATCATGCACTAGACTAAATATTGACAAAATACTCAATCATACTTTTTCAGGGTGATTACACCAAGGTGTATCTGTACCACAAAAACATTCACTTTCCAATATCTAGAATGGGATTTAATTACAAGTAGAACCACACAATCTCTAATTTACTAAAACTATAACACATTATCTTATACTTATATATATTCCTTCGACTTATCCCTTGGGTTTTGAATAATTCTATCTTTTATAAATCCCTGAAAAATTCAATATTACATCAAATAAACTAAAAGGTTATATATACCATTGAAATAATGATAAAACATTACTTTTAACCCCTTGATGAAATTTAAATTCTCAACCAATATCATCATAATCTCCAAATTCATCTAAAAACTACTTTGATACCTACTGTGACACCCCAATAATGAGACTGTATCAATTTAAAAACATTAAATAAAATATTTAAATACATAAATTCCCACAACCATTTAGGTTTAGACTTATAGGATTAAGAAAACCCAAATAATCCCATATAATTCTCATCCAATGGATATTGTTTCCACAAAAATAATAAATTAATTAATTTATAATAAGTCATCAATATCTCCCAAAAAATTATCCACACATGAATTTTTCTTTTAGGTATATCATGTGTAATACTTTTCTTTATAACCTTGGTAAATGGAAATATCAAAAGGATGAGATCAAATGCTCAGTAAGAGAAAGCTTATGTGGAAACAATAATAGATCATAAGTGAGAATAATATGAGCATAAATATTATTGTAGGAATAAATAATAAAAATAATTCCATAATATAATGAAACTTAAAGAATAATATATCCATGAATGAAAATGAAAATAAACAGATCACATGGATAAAAATAATTAGTTCCTTAGAGATGAGGTGTATAATACTGAATAATTAATTCCATGACCTAAGATAATACATCATGATCTTATACATCATGATCTTACCGTAAAGGCCCCATGTCTAGTCAATGTTTTTTTGGTAGGCATACACCAAAATATCCAATCCAATTTGTCTCATGAGACCTATCGATGCATTAAGGGGATACTTTCAGCCCCACCTATTACTAATTAAGTCTAATTAATTTATCATATGAAGGAATCAATAAGGTATACAATACATAACCAACATTCCTTAGTAATCAACAGACATCCATATTGGAATAATAAGTATACATATTTTCAATATTCCCCAATCATAAAATAGATTAGATTTCTATGAAATAATCCCTAAAAATAACACCCTATAGAGTAAGGTGTATATAATAATATACATAATATAACTAATAAATTGAATAATTACATATAAGTGAACACCCTTCAATAAATGGAAGTAAATATAGAGTGTTCATAGAGGAAAATCATTGGAAGAGAGATCGTGTTTATAAACATTCAACGATTAGAAAAAACAGAGGCATTGATTGATCATTTCTCTAATAAAAATGAAAATATCATATTACCCCAAAAAATAACCATATTAGGAGAAAATTATTTTGGGTTTTATAAATAAATATAATATAAATTCCCAAGATTTGTTATCTTTCAAAAACAATCCCAATTTTAAATTGAGATTAGAGAAGAAACCCTTACAGTGATGGTAACACAAGAATCAAAAGATCATAAAAGGATTACCATGAAATAGACATTATAATATAATATAATTAAATATATGAGTTATAAATTAATGAAATATGGATATTAATACACTATATAAAATAAATTATGAATCATAATATCAAACTTGTCTCATGGAATTGAAAATAGATACAAATAACCCTAACAACTTTGGTATCCTTTGAATCAAAATATTATGAAAACATAAAATGTGAGATGGATTTTAAAATAGATTAGATTTAATTAAAATTATTATAAAAATAAATCCATGTAAATTATATACACCATAAAATGGAAACAAGTGGTGAATATGAATCATATATCGATGAAGAATGTTTGAGATGCAAAAACCCTTACGTTAAACCTGATTCATTCTGAGTGTGCGCCGAAATTTATGAATAAAAAAAGTCTTAATAAACTAATTCATAACATTATTTATATCAATATATTTTTATACACTTATTTTATAACCATCTATTACAAATATGTTACTCAGTTATTGATTATTTCTACGATTGGGTCTTAGGAAATTGTGATTGTTTGTTCTGTACAAAAACTATGCTGAAAATTTAAATTCATACCTATTGGTTGAAATTTGATCATTCATAGATAATTCATGATACTATAATCATGGTACTTCAATGATTAATAATATATTATTTTCTTTTGGTGAGTGATAAAAGTATGGTTTGTGAAAAAGGAAACTCTGAGGAACTAGTTTCAACATGTTTACAGATAAAATGGTGATATATTAATAAGTAAATTAAATATAAATAACAAAATTAAAAAATAATTAAAAAATAAAAAATAAATTATTATTACCTTATATTAAAATTATATATCTTTTATTAACAATTCATGATATAAACATTATAACATTGTTCACTTTGGTGGAAAAACGGATGCAAACTAGAGTGTGTTATAATGTTTTTTTGAGTAAGGGAATATATTTATATAATATCAATATAAAAATTAAATAATAATAAGAATTAAATAATTAAAATAATTCTTACAACTATCCATTCAGTGTTGTTATTACAATTTAAATTCATCGTTTGTGGAGACGATAGTCTGCACGTACACACGAATAACTTTTCCATTTCTTAATGAATGTAGTGGAAAGAAGGTATATGATAGATTATCATTTTAGAATCATAACTATGACATAATATACATATTAATTTATAAAATATATCCTTTTCATGATACATTAGAGGAAGTGATGAAAAATGAACCATATCCTTTAGTAGAGGTGGTAGTTCGCAAGTACACACAATCAATGTTGTTTTGTTTTTCTTAGTTGATGGAAAGGATTAAATAATGGTTTAAAAATTTATATAATAATATTATATTATATTAATAATATTGGTTTCAATATATTAGAGATTATATAAGAATTTTTTACTATAAATATTAAGAATAAAAGGCTACAGAGTTAGAAATACTCATGTTGAGAACGTTAGATTTATCCTTGAAATATCCTTAGAAATAGAGGCCTTAGGATATCTAATTAAGACCATAGGATTATTAAAATGAAATAATATTATATATAGGAACAAAAATTAATATTTTAAAGATGAAATTAAAATGGATAAGTGTATCACGAGGAGGTGTAAGTTATCCCATTTCATAAGTGAAGAGAGGGGTAATTTTGGAATTGTCCATTACATTTCAATGATGTCTTGAAAACATTCAAGGGTAAAAGGATAAAAAAGAGTAAAATAATGGTGTGTGGGTTATATACTATCAATAAATCCTCTACAAATATTTTTACACATGTTTTAAACTTATTTCAATACTTTTACCACTAGATTTATAATTTTTTTTTACCTTGGAAACTATTTTTCTAACCAAGTTATGTATATTTTCTAAAAAATATAAGAAAACCCCTATTAAATAATTTGGGAGTTATAAATATAAATTTAATATCTATATAATCTAACTAATGTTCTAAAAAATTGAAAATTAACTTTCAAATTTAATCATTTAATATTTCAGAAATTGTTTTTGTTAATAAAATGATGTTTTAACCATTAACTGTTCAAAGTATTCCCAATAATTATTTACAAATTAAATTAGTGATAATATAAGTGTATATATTTTTGAACATAATATCATATTCATTATATATAATATATCAATTTAATTTGTTTGATAATTTTTTTAACAATGTTAGTAAAACAATTCGTTGAAAACAACCCTTTTTCCATTATAATGGTCAGTGACATTAATATTTGTAATCTGAATTTTATGACATAAAATGAAATTAAACTTGATAAATAATATGAATATGTTTATGTAAAATATGAAATCTATTTTTTATTTAAATTATTCAAGTGATGAAAACTAATTAGCAGATAAAAATAGTTTTTAGAGTAAAAAATTACTTATGTTTCCAGCATATTAATCATAAGTTCTAAAAATTCAACATAGTATTTGTAAATGATTTATTTTACTTAAAATGTATATATTTTTTATAAAAAACTTTTCAAAAACTTATAATTCACTTTTTTATTAATATAATTTCGTAAAATTGATGGTATTGTAAGCATAAGTACATTTCACTATTTACTGAGAATCAATTATTTTATATGTATATAAAATTCATCTTCAGTCAACAATATTATTATAAATAACAAAATGAAGTCAATTTGGTCAAATTATAATTTCAAAATTTTATAATTACACTTTTAAATAAAAATAAAAATATATAATTAAAATTATTTTTATTGGAAAATAACTTTTTAAAATATTAACTTTCGTTATTCTTGCTTCCCACCAATTAATGATAAAATTTTAGGTTAACATATTAGTCATATCAATAATATATTTTATATAGAATATAATTAGTATTTAAAATAAATAACATAAAGTCATGTTTTTTGGAAGGTTACATTTTAAATCTCAAACCATCCTTATTAGTTATTTAGCTAATATTATTGAATTTTGTTAATGCCTTAGTTTTAATAATGGACATTATTTTTATTTATGCACATAATTCATAATTTTTTGACTCCATTTTTTCACACCAATTATTTGGATACATTTTAATAGTTATATAATGTTATATTTATTTTTTTTGTAACGCCCCGACCCCAGCTACCCAGAGTCGGTGCATTACTTCGTAACATTGGCATGATCACAAGAAAGATCAAATCTCGAAAGACCGATTGGTTTAGTAGACTTGGAAACACTAGATATAATCATAAAGTTTTACATTACATTTCAAAGTGAAAAACTACTACAACAACAAAGTCTTCATATCCACACTATTAACCCCTCATAATATCCCTGCAAGTCATTCATAATTTACTTCTTCACTACCTGGGAAAAATAAAACATAGAAAAGGGGTGAGCTCAAATGCCCAGTAAGGATAACAATATAGCGGAAACTTTCATCAATAAGAATAAACATTTAAGGAAATGTATAACTAAAACAAAAGCCTTTTAAACATGGACTTTCAACATGGTATGGCATAAATAAAATGAAATAATGCCATTTACTTATTCACATGGATATTCCACTAATCGAATAATCACATGCAAAAATAAATAACCACTTTCATAATGTTGGAATGCATAATGCCAGACTATCATAACCACATAGCCAAGGCCTCGTGCCAAGACTACAAATAATATTTTGTCAAGGCCTTGTTCCAAGACACTAGTTTGTCTCATGAGACCTACCGATGCATCGAGGAGCTATAGCGGGCTCCACCCGTCACTTATTAAGTCCAATGCATTCCCATATGAAAAGGTTTAAACATAACATAAACATTCGTATTAAAACTAGCATACGAAATGTCAATACTTTCACAATAAACTATGAATGGTATAAAAATAGCACATCCACAGTCAAACATATCACAAAACCTTCAATACAATATAGAAGTTTTGTATCATAATAAATCAACTTCAAATAATCTTAAAATCCATCAAAGGATGTTGACATAGATGAAATCAAACTTCTTTTTAAAGAAATATCTCCTTTTATTTTGAAATCATTTAAGATCCATATAAAATAAAACATTTTCGTTGAAAATATTCTTATAAGCTTGTATGGGAAGCTTCGACGATTTTATAACGGCGGAAAATAACCGCACCCGCCGTATAAGTTAAAAAAAACATTCTTACCTCAATTCTGTCGAAAAGGTTAAAAAAGGACCTTGTTTTGAAAACGACGGAAAGATTCCTTTATAAACCTCTTATAAAAAGTCAAACAAGGGTATAAATGACTTTAACCCATATTCTTGTAAATAGTAAAAATGTTTTGAAATACATTTCGAAGAAACATGGATGTGGATGATAAAGAGATCCCAGTAGATTATTACGTATAATACAACCTCGGATAATGAAGAGATTGTGAAATAACCCTTACCTTGTACTTTTCCTTGGTTGTGGTAGATTAACCTCCTGTATAATGGTGAAATAATTGTTATTAAATTATACAAGAATCATATACATTAATATGATATCATATATGATCTTTTAATATTGATTTGATAATAATATCTTAGTATTATCGTTGTTTCGGGTGTTAACTTACTTGTTTTCTTTTATATGTTTTGTTACATAAGCCATGTTTGTTGTATCTTATTCATATCCAGAATGATATCAAGTCCTTAAACATCATTTTTAAATCATAAAATGATAATTACGCTTTAATGGTTACGATGGAGAATGAATCTCATCGCGTTCGTGGAGACGGTAGTCCGTACGTACGCACGAGCGACAATATCATTCTTTTGATATTAAAATAATATATAAATGGATGGTATATCATATATACAGAATCATTAACATGTTATATTTATTATTTACATGAGTTACACATCATTATTATACCCATCCAAATAATATTATATTGAATAACAATTACACCACGACGTGGAGACGGTAAGCCGTACGTACGCACGTATGGTGACATGTTATTCAAAGGGTGGATAGAATAATGAATATGATTGTAACATATTTATAATAACATCACAGTATATGTGAGATACTGGAGTTATTATTTCAGAATGGTAAGAACAAAGGAAGAAGAAGTGGAAGAAGAAATGAACTTAGAAAAGGGTGGTGAGATCATTACCTCTTCTTCGGGTTCTTCCTTTTGATTTGATCAAAAGGGCTCCTTAGGTTGGCTTTCTGATCAAACTAAGGCCTCTAGGTTGTATTGAGGGATGTTGGGAGAGTATTTGGGCAGAGTTTGGCCGAACCAAAAGGCTTTAGAGGTGTGAAGAAATGAGAAGGAGGAGTGCCCTTTTATAAGAGGGGTGAGGGGCACCTTTGGAAAAGCTAGAAATATTAATTTATAATAAATTCATATTCGGTTTCTAAAGGCTCCAAAGTTGACTATTTAAAGGATGAGGTGGGGATAGGTCGAAAACAACTCATCCAATAGAATTTAGACAGGTTTGGGTACTTATATTAACCTTATCTTTAAGTATTAACTCTAAGTTAATTAGTTTCACTTTTACAATGTCTCTTTGTATTTTTATATAATATGGTTAATAAACTTACTATATACATCCAAGAGACCCCCAAGTGGTCCATTAATGATTAACCTATCATAATATAAGTCTCTTGGCCGAACCGTAGATTTTTAGGAATTTAATATCAATTAATAATATAATATTTGTTTTAAGAACTCTTTTATGTCAATTTTGACACTATTCAATAGTTGATTTTTGTGAAACTCCTAACAGATTGATTACTTCGAACAAAGTCAATTAAATCAATCCTAATATATCATATTATCATAGAAAATTAGTTTAATTCATTAAAAGTTTCATATTATAATTATTTGGGTATTTATAAGATCAATTATTTTTATTTTTCACTATTTTAGTAATTACTGCATCATCATTGTGTCATAAATAAAATAAATTATTTAATGTCTAAAAATTATAAGTAAAATATCATTATGTAGGAAATCCTTTTATCTTTCTAATGAATATTTATAATCGAAAATCCAACATGTATAACCCTATGTAAAAATTGTTCTTCTAAAAGATGTAAGCTTATGCCATTTTTATTTTTATTTTAACTTTATTAATATAAAGTGTCCCTACCACATACAAGTGGCTCCAAGGGGTCCCCAAATTGACCCAGGGATGCCCATGGTCGGGTATGTGTCCACCAATAAGGTTAGGACACGTTTTAGGGTAATTTTGTATTATTATAATATTATTTTTTAACCCTTATTTACCGGATTTACCCTTTAACCATGGTAAATAAAATATTTACCACAGTAACTATTCAAAATGTCTAAAAATAAAAGTTACCTATTTACACAATTTGAAAATCCTGATTCCAAATATGGAATCCATTTTCCTAAATTCAAAACACAGAAGTGGCAGAAATTAATTTAAAATTAATTCCCGCTGTTAAAACAAAAAGCGTGTTTTTAAGAGATAATAACTATCAAAAGATTGACACTTGTTTATGTTCGGTTTAATTGTAAAATTATGTCCAATGATAAACATTAAATTGAATGGTAAA
This sequence comes from Viscum album, assembly GCA_963277665.1. NCBI lineage: Eukaryota > Viridiplantae > Streptophyta > Magnoliopsida > Santalales > Viscaceae > Viscum > Viscum album. The sequence goes on from OY728151.1 coordinate 1,427,325,512, forward strand.
AATATATTCTAAATATACTTTAAAACCACTCAAATTCATAATTTATCACTATTAATTATTTTGATTAAAAAAGTTGTTTTTAATTAAAATTTAGAAATTTTCACTATTCATCAAAATATGAAAGTTATCCGAAATGTACCAAAATTTCACCCTAGGCTAATTTTGATATTCCGAATCCAAAAATGAAGTCCATTTTGAAATATAGAATATATATGATTTCAAAAATTAGGTATTACTATTCACAACGGCTAGTTTAATTAGTTGTGGTGTGTGTTAGAACTCGAGGTTGCGTACAACACACGCTATCGCATTATTCAAAGGGAAACGTACCGTAGAAGCTTGGGGTGTTACATTCTCCCCTCCTTCAAATAATTGCGTCCTCACAATTTCTAGGGTATTACTGCATAAAAAGACTCGGGTGGTTCTTCATCATAAGTTCCTCGGGTTCCCACGTTGCCTCTTCCATCTTATGATTTCTCCACAAAACTTTTACCAGACGCGTCGTCCGGTTTCTCAGTACTTGTTCTCTTGTATCAAGAATCCTGACGGGCTCTTCACAATAGGAAAGATCGGGTTCCAGTTCTAATTCCTCATAGGTGAGTACATGCGTTGGGTCAGGCATGTATTTCCTCAACAGAGATACGTGGAACACATCGTGAACTTTGGAGAGACTTGGCGGCATTGCCAATCGGTAAGCTACAGCCCCAATTCGTTCTAGAATTTCGAAAGGGCCGATGTACCTGGGACTCAATTTACCTTTCTTACCAAAACGTATGACTCCCTTCCATGGAGATACCTTCAGGAAAACATGATCACCGACTTGAAATTCCAAATCCTTCCTTCGATTATCGGCATAGCTCTTTTGCCTACTTTGAGCTGCTTTAATGTGATTTTGGATTACTTTCACCTTTTCCACCGTTTCCTCCACCAGCTCTGGGCCTACAAGTTTTCTTTCACCAACGTCATCCCAACAGGTTGGTGTACGACATCTCTTTCCGTATAACGCTTCATATGGTGCCATCTGTATACTCGAATGGAAGCTATTGTTATAGGAAAATTCTACTAGTGGTAAATATTGATCCCACATACCCTGAAAATCAAGTGAGCAAGATCTCAACATGTCTTCTAAGGTCTGAATAGTCCATTCTGATTGTCCGTCTGTCTGAGGGTGGTAAGCAGTGCTCAAATGAAGTTCAGTATCCAGGGATTTCTGAAGACTTTTCCAGAATCTTGAAGTAAAACGGGGATCACGATCAGAAACAATCGATAGGGGTACTCCATGAAGTCTCACAACTTCATTAATATATAGTCTTGCTAGACGTTCCAGGGGTAGATCTTCTCTTATAGCAAGAAAATGTGCTGACTTGGTAAGACGATCAACAATAACCCATATTGCATCGTTCCTTCTAGGAGTCTTTGGTAGCCCCATTACAAAGTCCATCGTAATATTGTCCCATTTCCACTCCGGTATGGGAAGAGGTTGCATGACTCCTCCAGGCTGTTGCCTTCCAGCTTTCACTTGTTGACAAACCATACATCTTGACACAAAATCAGCAATCTCCCTCTTCATGTTGTCCCACCAAAAATGTTCCTTCAAATCTCTATACATTTTGGTGCTCCCAGGGTGTATAGAGAAATTGGAACTATGAGCATCATCCAGCAATTCCCTTTTTAGATCAGGTATATTGGGAACACAAAGTCTCTTCCCGAATTTCAAAATTCCACCTTCATACGCAAAGTCTCTCAATCTCCCCTCATTCACAGCTTTAATCTTCTTCTGAAATTCTTCATCATCGGTCTGAGAACTCTTAATCCTTTCTAGTAAAGATGGTTTGGCAACCATTTGAAAAAGCATTGATGTTTCACCTTCCCTGGTTATTCCCATGTCCATCTTCACTAGATCCATGAAAATTGGATCCCTTTCAATTCTCATCATGTTCAGAACTCCATGGTCTTTTCTGCTCAAAGCATCTGCCACCTTGTTTGCTTTCCCCGGGTGGTAGTGTATCGTGCAATCATAATCCTTGAGTAATTCAAGCCATCTCCTTTGCCTCATGTTGAGTTCTTTTTGTGAGAAAATATACTTCAAACTCTTGTGATCAGTATAAATCTCACATTTTTCACCATAGAGGTAGTGCCTCCATATCTTCAAAGCAAAGATCACAGCTGCTAACTCAAGATCATGAGTAGGATAGTTTTGTTCATGAATTTTCAACTGTCGTGATGCATAGGCAATAACTCTATCATTCTGCATAAGGACACAGCCAAGTCCTTTCTTTGATGCATCACTATAAATAACGAACCCATCATTCCCCGATGGTAGAGTCAATATAGGAGCATTGACTAATCTTCTCTTCAGTTCTTCGAAACATTCTTCACACTCTTTTGTCCAAACAAATTTAACCCCTTTACGTGTGAGCTTCGTTAATGGGTTATCCAATCGGGCAAAATTCTGGACGAAACGTCGATAATAACCTGCCAAACCAATAAAACTACGTACCTCAGTTATACTCGTAGGTGCTGGCCATTCTTGGATTGCCTTGGTCTTAGAAGGATCAACAAAGATTCCATCTTTAGAGACAATATGGCCAAGAAAAGAAATCTCCTGAAGCCAGAATTCACACTTGCTAAACTTTCCATATAATTCATGCCTCCTCAGAGTCTTCAAGATAATGCGCAAGTGATTTTCATGATATTTGTAGGTTTTGGAGTATACCAAGATATCATCAATAAATACCACCACAAATTCATCGAGATACTCCTTGAAAACTCTATTCATCAGATCCATGAATACAGAGGGTGCATTAGTCAATCCAAACGGCATTACAGTAAACTCGTAATGCCCGTACCTGGTTCGAAATGCTGTTTTCGGAATGTCTTCCTTCTTTACACACAACTGATGGTATCCAGATCGAAGGTCAATCTTTGAAAAGTATTGAGCTCCATGCAGTTGGTCAAATAAATCATCAATACGAGGTAGGGGATACTTGTTCTTTATCGTTATAGCATTGATCTCCCTGTAGTCGATACATAACCTCATAGATCCATCTTTCTTTTTAACAAAAAGAACAGGGGCTCCCCATGGAGAAACACTAGGGCGAATAAATCCCTTATTACTCAATTCCTCTAGTTGTTTCTTTAGTTCGACTAACTCTACAGTGGCCATTCTATAAGGGGTCTTCGATATAGGCCTTGATCCAGGAATCAAATCAATAGAAAACTCAACTTCTCGTTCTGGAGGATGTCCAGGTAAATCTTCCGGAAATACATCTACAAATTCTTTCACAATAGGTACATCTTCTATTTGAACATTCCTTTCCTCACCGACAGTTATTTCAGTCTCTTCCTCCCCGATAATTGAATTAAGTTGAGCTACAGGGGGTGGATCTAAATAAGAATTAGGTGGTGACGATTCTGCTCTAAAAATAAGGTGTTCTTTATCATTATCATCAAGAATCGTAACCTCTTTCTTCTTACAATAAATCTTCGCATCATAGTCCGAAAGCCAGTCCATACCGAGGATTATATCAAACTCAATCATAGGTATGACGATGAAATCAGCAGATAAAGAAAATTTATGTGCTCTAATGGGGACTGATTCACAAAACTTTGTTGCAACGATACTTCCCTTAGGAGTTTTAACTGACAACTCCCTTATTAAATCAAATTGGAAATATCTAATTTTCTTAGCAAACTGGGAAGATATGAAACAATGCGATGATCCAGAATCAAATAATGCATTTGCTAAACTTGAGGAAACCATTAAATTACCTGCCACCACGTCTTTCGGAGCTTCTACCTCAGCAGTAGTGATAGCATAAGCCTGGCCTTGATCCCTTGGCCTTTTATGAGGTAAGTTCTCCTGACGCTTAGGACATGCATTTGCATAATGCCCCATCTCCCTGCAATTGTAGCACTGAACGTTGGTAGCTTCCTTCTTCCCCTTGCAATCATGAGCTTGGTGGCCTTTTTCACCACACTTGTAACAGACTCCCATTCCCTTCAAGCAAGTACCAGGATGTTTCTTCCCGCACTTACCACAAGATGGATATTCAACCTTTCCCTTCTTCCCCTTATTTCCATTCCCAGATTGATCAGCAGGTCTCTTCTTCTCTTGCTTTTCTTTAAAGTCATAAGACTTAGAGAATTCCTTTTCGGTCTTGATAGCACATGAGACAATGTCTTCGTACGATGAAAAGGATTGTGAGACTAATGCTCGACGGAGAAATGGTTTTAACCCATCAAAGAAACGATCAATCTTACTTCTTGGGTTGCGAATATAATCACCAGCGTACCTCGCTAACCTTGTAAAGTTATCCTCATACTTTGTGACATTCTCATCCTCCTTTTGTCTCAGACTCAGAAATTGCCTTTCCATATCTGCTCGATGGTCGCGAGGAAAGTATTTTTCTAAAAACAGATCTTTGAACTCCCTCCATTCCATGTTTGATACTTCATCATCTTCCTTCATGTTTTGAATCAATGACCACCATTGATCAGCATCTCCAGTGAGGCGGTAAACTGCCATGGTAACTTTTTCCCTTTCACTACTCCCCAAAGCCTGAAATATTTTCTCTAGGGAAAATATCCATTGCTCAGCTACTAAGGGATTTGTACTCCCATTGAACGTTGGTGGTTGTTGTCTCATGAATCGATCTAACATTGATCCTCCATGCTGCGGATCAGGGTGCTCCATACGGGTAAGGTTATTATTCATAACCTGAGTAAGTTGTCCCAGTACGGTGATTAGCTGATCGGCACCAGTTGCATCACCAGCCCCACTATAATTATCTTGAGCAGGAGGGCAATCCCTACATGGAGTGCGCGCATTGATACGGTTTCCATTTCTTCCACTAGGCGCCATTTCTAAACAATGGCATAAACTAGATCAGTTTATGAATCAAAATACATAATCCCATACTTATAAAACACTTAACATAAATTGAACTATTTATGGATATAATCCATAATCATAAAAATGTTTTCTTTGAGGAAGTATATACTCATAAACCCTTCATAATGATTTGTAAAGAAAGTGAGATTTATCCTAAGCATATCCCCCGGGAGTGTCGTAACCAAGAGTGCAGCAAGGCCCGTTGTCGTGCACCAGTTCCCGTTCGAGTCTAGCTCAAAGCGGTGTTTTCGGGTTTTACCCCTAGGTACATCTGTGCCAGAGCCGCCTCTACCTGCTCGTATCCAGACAGGGATGTATTGCTCGGAAAACTCACAAAATCTCTACAATACCAAAATTCTAGGAAGTTCTTCTATACTAATCCTCAAAGTTCATCTTAGGTCTACGTGCTCTAATCAGAGTTTATCTAAATCTAGCTTCCAAGGTTTGTACTAAACTTCCTCTGATACCAACTGTAACGCCCCGACCCCAGCTACCCAGAGTCGGTGCATTACTTCGTAACATTGGCATGATCACAAGAAAGATCAAATCTCGAAAGACGGATTGGTTTAGTAGCCTTGGAAACACTAGATATAATCATAAAGTTTTACATTACATTTCAAAGTGAAAAACTACTACAACAACAAAGTCTTCATATCCACACTATTAACCCCTCATAATATCCCTGCAAGTCATTCATAATTTACTTCTTCACTACCTGGGAAAAATAAAACATAGAAAAGGGGTGAGCTCAAATGCCCAGTAAGGATAACAATATAGCGGAAACTTTCATCAATAAGAATAAACATTTAAGGCAATGTATAACTAAAACAAAAGCCTTTTAAACATGAACTTTCAACATGGTATGGCATAAATAAAATGAAATAATGCCATTTACTTATTCACATGGATATTCCACTAATCGAATAATCACATGCAAAAATAAATAACCACTTTCATAATGTTGAAATGCATAATGCCAGACTATCATAACCACATAGCCAAGGCCTCGTGCCAAGACTACAAATAAGATTTTGTCAAGGCCTTGTGCCAAGACACTAGTTTGTCTCATGAGACCTACCGATGCATCGAGGAGCTATAGCGGGCTCCACCCGTCACTTATTAAGTCCAATGCATTCCCATATGAAAAGGTTTAAACATAACATAAACATTCGTATTAAAACTAGCATACGAAATGTCAATACTTTCACAATAAACTATGAATGGTATAAAAATAGCACATCCACAGTCAAACATATCACAAAACCTTCAATACAATATAGAAGTTTTGTATCATAATAAATCAACTTCAAATAATCTTAAAATCCATCAAAGGATGTTGACATAGATGAAATCAAAATTCTTTTTAAAGAAATATCTCCTTTTATTTTGAAATCATTTAAGATCCATATAAAATAAAACATTTTCGTTGAAAATATTCTTATAAGCTTGTATGGGAAGCTTCGACGATTTTATAACGGCGGAAAATAACCGCACCCGCCGTATAAGTTAAAAAAAACATTCTTACCTCAATTCTGTCGAAAAGGTTAAAAAAGGACCTTGTTTTGAAAACGACGGAAAGATTCCTTTATAAACCTCTTATAAAAAGTAAAACAAGGGTATAAATGACTTTAACCCATATTCTTGTAAATAGTAAAAATGTTTTGAAATACATTTCGAAGAAACATGGATGTGGATGATAAAGAGATCCCAGTAGATTATTACGTATAATACAACCTCAGATAATGAAGAGATTGTGAAATAACCCTTACCTTGTACTTTTCCTTGGTTGTGGTAGGTTAACCTCCTGTATAATGGTGAAATAATTGTTATTAAATTATACAAGAATCATATACATTAATATGATATCATATATGATCTTTTAATATTGATTTGATAATAATATCTTAGTATTATCGTTGTTTCGGGTGTTAACTTACTTGTTTTCTTTTATATGTTTTGTTACATAAGCCATGTTTGTTGTATCTTATTCATATCCAGAATGATATCAAGTCCTTAAACATCATTTTTAAATCATAAAATGATAATTACGCTTTAATGGTTACGATGGAGAATGAATCTCATCGCGTTCGTGGAGACGGTAGTCCGTACGTACGCACGAGCGACAATATCATTCTTTTGATATTAAAATAATATATAAATGGATGGTATATCATATATACAGAATCATTAACATGTTATATTTATTATTTACATGAGTTACACATCATTATTATACCCATCCAAATAATATTATATTGAATAACAATTACACCACGACGTGGAGACGGTAAGCCGTACGTACGCACGTATGGTGACATGTTATTCAAAGGGTGGATAGAATACTGAATATGATTGTACCATATTTATAATAACATCACAGTATATGTGAGATACTGGAGTTATTATTTCAGAATGGTAAGAACAAAGGAAGAAGAAGTGGAAGAAGAAATGAACTTAGAAAAGGGTGGTGAGATCATTACCTCTTCTTCAGGTTCTTCCTTTTGATTTGATCAAAAGGGCTCCTTAGGTTGGCTTTCTGATCAAACTAATGCCTCTAGGTTGTATTGAGGGATGTTGGGAGAGTATTTGGGCAGAGTTTGGCCGAACCAAAAGGCTTTAGAGGTGTGAAGAAATGAGAAGGAGGAGTGCCCTTTTATAAGAGGGGTGAGGGGCACCTTTGGAAAAGCTAGAAATATTAATTTATAATAAATTCATATTCGGTTTCTAAAGGCTCCAAAGTTTACTATTCAAAGGATGAGGTGGGGATAGGTCGAAAACAACTCATCCAATAGAATTTAGACAGGTTTGGGTACTTATATTAACCTTATCTTTAAGTATTAACTCTAAGTTAATTAGTTTCACTTTTACAATGTCTCTTTGTATTTTTATATAATATGGTTAATAAACTTACTATATACATCCAAGCGACCCCCAAGTGGTCCATTAATGATTAACCTATCATAATATAAGTCTCTTGGCCGAACCTTAGATTTTTAGGAATTTAATATCAATTAATAATATAATATTTGTTTTAAGAACTCTTTTATGTCAATTTTGACACTATTCAATAGTTGATTTTTGTGAAACTCCTAACAGATTGATTACTTCGAACAAAGTCAATTAAATCAATCCTAATATATCATATTATCATAGAAAATTAGTTTAATTCATTAAAAGTTTCATATTATAATTATTTGGGTATTTATAAGATCAATTATTTTTATTTTTCACTATTTTAGTAATTACTGCATCATCATTGTGTCATAAATAAAATAAATTATTTAATGTCTAAAAATTATAAGTAAAATATCATTATGTAGGAAATCTTTTTAGCTTTCTAATGAATATTTATAATCGAAAATCCAACATGTATAACCCTATGTAAAAATTGTTCTTCTAAAAGATGTAAGCTTATGCCATTTTTATTTTTATTTTAACTTTATTAATATAAAGTGTCCCTACCACATACAAGTGGCTCCAAGGGGTCCCCAAATTGACCCAGGGATGCCCATGGTCGGGTATGTGTCCACCAATAAGGTTAGGACACGTTTTAGGGTAATTTTGTATTATTATAATATTATTTTTTAACCCTTATTTACCGGATTTACCCTTTAACCATGGTAAATTAAATATTTACCACAGTAACTATTCAAAATGTCTAAAAATAAAAGTTACCTATTTACACAATTTGAACATCCTGATTCCAAATATGGAATCCATTTTCCTAAATTCAAAACACAGAAGTGGCAGAAATTAATTTAAAATTAATTCCCGCTGTTAAAACAAAAAGCGTGTTTTTAAGAGATAATAACTATCAAAAGATTGACACTTGTTTATGTTCGGTTTAATTGTAAAATTATGTCCAATGATAAACATTAAATTGAATGGTAAAAATATATTCTAAATATACTTTAAAACCACTCAAATTCATAATTTATCACTATTAATTATTTTGATTAAAAAAGTTGTTTTTAATTAAAATTTAGAAATTTTCACTATTCATCAAAATATGAAAGTTATCCGAAATGTACCAAAATTTCACCCTAGGCTAATTTTGATATTCCGAATCCAAAAATGAAGTCCATTTTGAAATATAGAATATATATGATTTCAAAAATTAGGTATTACTATTCACAACGGCTAGTTTAATTAGTTGTGGTGTGTGTTAGAACTCGAGGTTGCGTACAACACACGCTATCGCATTATTCAAAGGGAAACGTACCGTAGAAGCTTGGGGTGTTACATTTTTCATTTGGTGTTGCATGTGAAGCAATCAAGCAAACACATTAGATTTCAAAGGAAAATATAATTTAAAATCTCAAAGTGTTATAGTTCATTTTGATTTTCATATTATTCTATTATATTAGTGAAATGGCCTCTATAGTTCCAAAATTCCATACATTTAAAACATCGAATTTCAAGTGGATCCTTAGTATGAACAATACATTGCACACCGTGTTAACTAAATTCTTCATTTTTCTTTGGTATCTTGTCACTATGTGCCCTATTTTACCATAGATAAAATAGATTCGTATTAATTTTAGATAATACCTTTGGTTCCCATTCCCAAATTTTTGACACAAAGGAAATTTAATCTTCTTTCCCTCGCTATCTTCACCACCAGAACTTCCATAAGACTCCATCCTTCTATTCTTTGGTGTGTTTGAAAATTATACTCTATCTACCTTGTTAATCATAAATATTGATATCTAGTTTAAAATAATCACATGATTTATTAATCTAGATCCTATCCCATTAGGGTTTTAATTAGAAAAATCTCCACATAGGAATGAACATTCATATCACAAAAAATTGCTAAACTAATCCTAAAAAATTGCTAAACTAATCCAGAAAATAACTAAAGTATACAATGATACTAACTATAAAGACCCAAGATAAACATATCTTTATTTTACATCATTTTTATTACTTGAAAATTACATTTCACAAAATAATATCACAATACCATGAACAAAAGTATTATCATCTTTTAGAACTAGTTACTTGAGATGATTATATAACAACAATTGTGAATTTTCTTTATAATTGATCCACACCCAACTCCTTCTACACTTCTCATAAGTTATACTCATCTTGATAACCTAGGGAATGGACATATAGGAAAGGGGTGAGCTCAAAAAATCAGTAAGGTAAAAACTCATAAACATTACAATAAGGGTTAGATAATAGGCATGAAATAAAACATTACAAGTGGAGAAATATATTATTAAAAGAACATGGAACCATAAGGGTTTTCCATGAGTCACTATGGAAGGACATGTAATAACAAACATATACCATTTAAAAAGTGCATGGATTCATGAGATAATAAACATGATCCATGGAACAAAATTATACACATATCTCATGGATATGTTACATATTTCACAACTCGTCCCCTAGGGCCCGTGTTGTGAGTACCCCAAACCCGGCTCCCAAAGGCTAGGTGCTGGAAACTAGCACCAAAGGAATTATCCTACAAATGGGAGGAATTTTCCAAGTACCTATATACAAACACTTTACTCCCAGTCAAAGGTATTAGAAAGTAAAAGCATAAGGAAACCATTCATGAAATCCTCTAAGTAAAACACAACCAGAGTACAATGGAAAGTAAATTGTAGGGTGGAAACCGAGTCTAGTATACAATCCCCCCAAAAGAAAAATAGGACAAAAGTAAAACTCCATGTCCCTGAAGCTTGTCCACTATGAGTCCTACCTAAAGGGTAGGCGAAGGGTAGCTTCCTGAAGCTATAGAATTACACCCCATCTATATGATATTACTAGACACCACCATGTCATGGTCCTCCCTAGACTTTGTCAAAGTGTCGGTCGTCTACACAAGACACAACACGTGAAGGAAAATCCCGTGCATGGCTGAGTAAAATGATACTCAGTACAAAGGTAAGGCACAAGAGAAAAACCACAAAGGAATGAACATTCATATCTACTCAGGTATATTCCCATACATATACCATGAACATCCATATATACTCGTTTCAGCCACTATGGAAACATGTGGTCCCAACCACACAGCCAACTTCAAGATTTTCATTGAATGCTCAAGTCATAACACACAAACCAAGTGATCACACTCTAAAAGATAAACCATCCCTAATGGAACTCATATGAGAGATGCACTTCATCGGGTAAAATACTATCATTCTAAATGGTTCGTGCGAGAGAATGTGCTCCATCGGGAACAATCTACTAGGTCCGACTGTAGTGCACGACACTGGAGGTCGGGTCGTCACAGTCATTCGCCCCACACAAGACTAAGGAAACAAAAGTGAAGATGCCTTCTCCTCATCACTGTGCTTAGTTGAGGGAGCACTGCTCCATACTAACCTACGATACCTCAGTTGATCCTGAAAGGAGTGGCCCATGCCTTAGTCTATCGAGGGATCACTAACTCATACCTATGTATCAATGTCTTTAAGTAGAGGGGTCCACTACCCATAATTGTGTGTTACAGTCAAGGTAGATCCAACTCCTATGGTGGACCCACTCCCCATTACTACTCAAAGATGGGGGAGTACGACTCCGTAAGTTAGGACCTATGCCCTAGTTCTACTAGGGGAGTACTACTCATGAATGACCTCCACCATGAATCAGAAGGGGAGTACAACATTTTATATCGAGGACCCGCACCCTACCCGATAGGAGAGTACCACTCAGTGACTGGAAGACCCACACCCAGTTAATATAGGGAATTAACGACTCTATCAGTTTTTTTTCCAAGAGGGACCTGCACCCTAGTACGTTAGGGGAGTATTAACCCCAGGCTAGAGGACCCACTCTCTGGCATGGTAGGGGAGTAAAAAATCTATCAGTTTGTTTGCCACGGGAGACCCACACCCTAGTACATTATTGGAGTACTAACCGCTAGATGGACTACCTAGTACCTAGCACAACATGGGAGTACCGACTCTGTCGTAACACTATATAAAGATGACCCGCACCATGGAATGGTAGGGGAGTACTAACTACTACAATAGAGGACCCAATCCCTACCTCATTAGGGAGTACTGTATTTATATATGTTAGATATGGAGGACCTTAACCCTGGTCCAATAGGGGATTACCGAATCCAAGGATAGAGGACCCTCTCCCTGGCACAATAGGGGAATACCGACTCTTCCTTTATAAACTTCTTCGAGAAACCGCACCCTAATACTATAGGGGAGTAACAATATTGGAGGAAACAACTCAAAGGAAAATGAACCCTCACCAAAGTACATAATGTGTCCTATCTCTACCAAAGTAGAGGGATAAGGAGTAACCGCTCCTTGATTTATCAAGGAAGTAACCTTCCTAAAATTTCGTCAAAAGAATCACCCTGATTTTGCCGAAAGTCTGCTGGTATTGGGAGTGCCTAATCTTCAAACCAAAGAGGTCATCCTACAACTTCATCAAAAACTCACTTAGAGTATCTCAAAAGGAATATCTCATCGCATGGTTCCTAACGCCACCGAAGGATTATCAAACAGATGCTCGATTTTAAAGTTATGGGCATTTTTGGGAAACGGGGGCTGGTTGGGTCTAGGTCCGGGCTAACCTGACCCGACCCAGCCCAATGGGCCTGTCCCGCTGGGACGTGGGTCTAGATCAGCCTACTTGGAAGTGTGAGGCCTACTAGTAGAACCCTGGGTCATAATCAGAGCGGGTCAGATCCTCCAGACCGCATGCAACACAACCGCGTCCGCTAACCACCAGGAGGTACCTGTTGGTATCACCACCCCTTTCAATTGGTCCGTAATCAGTGAACTATAATTATTGCATGTGGCCCAGCTGCATGTGTCCGGTCACGTGACATTGCTATAGTCAACATGACGGTTCACTGTATCCGGTATTACCATGGTGGATGTCGTGGGTTCTCCTGGCCACCACGACAGGTGGCCGACCTTTGTCGCACCGGCCTGTGGCCAACGCCAGTGCCACTGACATGCTGACCAGTTGTTCTGCAGACCACTGGACACGCTACGGTGGTCCGTTCTTCGAATTGGGAGGATCCTAATAATCCATGTATTTTGTTCTCCACTTCTAGGGGATCAAAACTCCATTATGATCCCTTCTTCTAGAAAGAACTTGATTTTTGGTATCTGATGCGCCACCACAATCCATCTGTCATAAACATTCATTTCTCCTCCGTCGTCATTGCACCAATAATGGTTGCACAACGACCGGCCTCTCTTCGTCCAATGAATAATGTGAAGAACACTGGAAGAAGGAAGAAAAAAATCCAAAAAAATAGAGGAACGAACCTCCACCTTCATTCTCCATGATGTTATTCCACTCCTGTTAGAAGGTTCAAACATATCAGAAATAAAAACATGGGAAAAAATATGGATTATTAATTTTCCAGGAATAACCTGATAAAAATACTCCCTCAAGGAAAATGATCCATAGGTTAACCAGTGTGAGGTGATCCATGTTTTTCATTATATTTATTAATGGGGAAGAATAAAATTAAAACACAACCCAAACATGGTGTTTGGATCACTTGAAACCGTAGAATGGTGTTGCGTCACCACGTCAATACTCTTTCCACTAGTGTTTATAAATCATCAACTACCAACGTCTTGTTTGATCCCATTCATTGATTTTGTATTCATTGGTCATCTACCAATTAATTCCTTCAATACCTATGCGAAAAACTTTAGCGTCCTTCCCCACGTCCTTGGATCCTTGCTAAGAAAATAAGTGGTGAGTCGTGATTTTGAGTTTTCGGTTACGCTGCATCACCAAGTCATTATGCTATTTCATTAATGAAACAACATTTCAATTTCTTTGAATTACTTTCTATTTTTATGAATTTTTTTTTCGAGAGTTCAAATAAAAATAAAATAAACAAGTTTAAGTTTTTTTAATTATTCCTAAAATCCCAAAAAATATCTTCTCCTGTCAACTCGTGCTGGTCGATGTTAAGCCCTATCTAGGAAAATCCCAACGTAATGAGTTCAATGGTGCCCTCAGATTTTTTATCTGTGCAATGGGTCAAAATATAGAAAAACCCACTTGCACGTTTAATTAATAAACTTTAAAAAAGTGCTAAAATCTATTTCATCCAATCCGAGTTTTGGAATTACGTACCATCTCTGAGACTGGTCTACTAAAAAACCCATTTAAATTTGAAAAAAAATTCCATGGAATTCTGGGACATTACAACATACCCATAAATCATATCATAAATAAAAAATTTGGTAATAACATAAGCCTGTGGTATCATCATATTGTGAGAATATCCAAGACATCCCACCCTTTATGTTGTGATAATAATCCAATAAGTCTCACCATTGAATTTGTGAGCATATCCAATAAGTCCCACACTACATTATCTCATGGTATATAAAACATTTAATGATCTATTAATGACTGATATAAGACCCCACCTGTCATCATCCATATATACATGTTCCATAAGATATCCATCCATAAACATATCTGGAAACTCCTTAGGATGTAAATGGGTTTCATATACCTTAAAAATAAAAGAACATAAAGAAATCATTAATAATTCCATCAATAATCATAACAAGATAGTCCCATGGAAAATAAATTGGTATCCAATGATATTCAGTAACTTTATTGGTAAATACCCTTCAATCAAGATAATAAAGCATATGGTATTTACAATCTATAGATAAAACATATATAGTTAAGTCAATAATTTCACAAAAAAAATATGAATGGCATCTAGGTGAAAACCCTCAATCAATTTAAGGAAATATAGAGTGTTTATAGAGGAAAGGTATTGGAAAGAAACACATTTATACACAGTAGATGACTTGGAATCACAATAGAATAAATGTATTTCAAGGAGTTTAATCCCCCAAAATAGTATAATAAAATCCAGAGCGTAATTTATGAAAAATAATTTATGAATAAATAAAAATATTTTTCAATAAAAAGTATAATGGAAGGGAAACCATAATAGAGTTTTTAGAAAATATTTTCAACATTTTCAAAAAAATAATTTTCTGATTACCTTCAAAAGACAATTTTTTTAGAAAAGGTGATGTGATTTTATTAAAACATTTAATTTTGAAAATAAATATATATAATGGATCCTTGAAAAAATAAATAATATTTTCCTAAGGAAATATAGGGTGGAAATAAAATTTAATGATCACGGAAGGAAAACCATTTCAATATTTTAGAATACTTTGGTTGAAACTGGAATCATAAAGAGATATAAAAAAATCCTTTTGGAACTAAGAAGACGGAAATGTTATGATCACATGAGATAAATCATAAATTTGTTTCCATATACAAAGGATAACATAGTAGGTAAATGAAAATATGGAAAAGGAGGGGAAGCCCCTGTTAAGGAGGATGAGATTTATTCTGAACAATGATATAATTTTTGATAAAGAATTTCATCAATGTAAAATATTTGAATAAAAAAGTAATTTTACCCTAGATATTAAGATGATGTACTTTGAAATAAATTCATTCAGTGAAAGAAACAAATATAGGAAGAATGATGCTTAACAAGAATCATTTTTACTCAATAATGTGAGTTGAGTTAATAAAAACCCTTATGATAATGGTAAAGTAAGAATCCAAAGAACATAACATGGTTACCATGAAATTAAAATTAAATTACCATGAAATGAAAGATATTAATTATGATTAATGGTAAGAGTGAAATTAATACATTATATAATAAAATAATTGTATGAAATATCAAACATGTGTCATGGAGTTAAAAATAGAGAGAAATAACCTTTACAATGTCGTAATCATTCAAATTAAAAATCTATGGAAGCTATAACATGATATGGATTTTTAAATACCATATATATTAAAAATTATATGGAAAAAATGAATCCATTTACAATACATACACTACAAAAAAGAAACTACTGGTGAATAGAAATTGTATCTCAAGAAAAAAAATTATGATTAAAAAATCCTTACCTCAAGTACTGATTTTTTCTATTTATGTTCCTAACATCTTGAGTAATCAAAATAAGTTTATTAAAAACTATATTAAGAAAATTTACCATATATATTAATTTTTTAAGTTTTATTTATTATCACATTCTATTTATTTATTAAATATTTTTTCTTATGTTGGTTACTTAAGGTAGTTCAGTCAATTTCTCCGAAAAATTATTGGCCCATTGAACATGTTAAAAATTGTTGTAAAATAACACCATAGTATCCATAATTTTAGAGTTGTATTCATTTTTTTATTTTATTAGTACAAAATTTATACAGTTTCATTGGATTTCCCAAATTGTACTCAAATTTAGATAGGTTCCTTGATATGTTCATTTAAGGCCATTAAGTTTACTATGACAATTTATTTTCTATATCACTTATATAATGTTTAATATTATATTTAAATATTATTAATCATGTCATAAATATTTTTTTAATAAAAATAATATATTTTTAAAATTATCCATATTAGGATGTAATGGAAAAATAGAACAGACCGTTAATGGAGGCGGTAGTCCGCATGTACACATGAAGATGTCCTTATTTATTGAATGTTTTTGAAATAAGGTATATTAGTTATATTTAATTAGTATAATAACATTTAAGAATATTAATAATAATTATTTAATAATTTTTTCATGAATTATAATGGATTTTATGTTGTATATCAAGAAAATAATTAAGAGAGATGAGTGGAGATCATTACATATCCCTTGGATATCCTCCCTTTGGTAACATCTTAAGGCACATTTTCTTTGTATTTTGGAAATAAAAGGCTTCTAGAACATGGGGAGAAGGCTGAGTAAATAATAGGGTAGAGTGTTTGGTAGATATAGGTCTTTTTAATATATGTATAAATCTGATTGATGTGATCTCCTTTAATATGTGAAGAAAATCACACTTTTGTAAAGACCCATTACCTTTTTAATGATGGAATGACACAATTCAAGAGGAAATTGGTAAAAAGTGGAAAATAATAAAATTTTTGAGGTTATCTAAATACTATAAATATCACAACATTAATTTTCACATATGTTTTAAACATTCTCCAATTCTTTTTTTTATTAGAATTTTTCATTTTTCCATTTTTGGTTCCTACCTTAGTAACCAGTTTTCATCCAAGAAATTTATATATTATTAAAAATATAAGGTAACCCATATTAACAAATTCTTGTAGTAAAAAAAATAATTTTAAATCCATATAATCTAATTGAATTTCTAATTAATTCAAAATTAACTTTTAAATTAAATCATTGAATATAAAAAAAAAGTTTTTAGAAAAATGTTGTTTTCACCCTTAAGAGTTTTTAATATTATTTAGTATTAATTACCAATTGAATGTGTTTTAATATATTTATACATTGGTTTAAATATTATATTACAGTAATTTTTGAGAATACATTAATTTATTTGACTAGATATAAATTACACAATGTTAATAAAATAATTCTGTTAAAATAACACTTTTATCATTATCACGACAATTAAATTTAATATTATTAATCTTATATTTTTTGAGGAAAATTTAAATTTACCATATCAAATAATGAGAAAATGATGATCTAATATTTTAAATTCATTAATTTATTTCTAATTTCTACTAGTTTTGAATACCAATCTTTAACATAGGAAAATAAATATAGTTTTTAGATTAAAATATATAAAAGTTTCCAAAATGTTAAACATGAGCTTTAAAAAATTAAAAATGTATTTTTAATCATTTATTATAAATTATAATTATATATTTATATAGAAAAAGGTTCTATAAAAATATAATTCATTATTGTATTATAATAATGTTATTAAAGTGACAGTATTAGTGAAATGAGTATTTTTTCACTATTAACCAAAAAAGAAATTATTTTAGAAAAATATAAAACATTCATCCTAATATTATATATTTATTCAAAGTACAAAAATTATGTTAATTTTTTTATATTAAAAATCTATAATTTGATAATTTCACTTTAAAATAAAAGGGTAAAAATTTAAGGATAGTTATTTTCATTGGAAAATAACTTTTTTTAGAATATCATCTATTCATATTAATATGTTTTTAATCAATTAATAATTAGATTATTATTAATTATATTATTAAAATAAAAATTATATTATATATATTACATATTTAGTCTCTTAAAATAAAGCGCATAAAATGAGAATTTTATAAAAATACATTTTTATGAATAACTTGATCTTGTTGATTTTACCAATGCATTGGATAATATACATTATTTTTCTATAAAATATATGTGATAAATAACATTAAAAATTACTACATAGATAATTATATGTAATAGACCAACTTAGTTTGACTTGAAATGTCACCCAAACATGCTTTAAATAAGGCCTGAAGCACGTTCCCAATCACCATGGGCTGGTGACAAGCACCATGATATCAATGTACAAACCATGGGAATGATTTTCCCAAAAAAAACAATAGAACATGTATCATGAATAAAAATAAAAACATAATATTCAAATTAAAACAAAAAAGAAAGGAACACAACCATGAGACATAACAATAAAAATAAAAATGTCTAGTCCTGATAGAAAAAAATCCAAGACCAAAACCAAGTCTCCATGTGTATATTATTCAACTCCATCACAATCCACTATGAAGGTGATATCAACCAAGATAAGTCACTATGGAACATGTATCCCTTCCCTTAACCAATTTTCTATAAAACCATGACTAAAAATTCCAAAAGGAAAAAATTGTGGTGGGACTATGAGAGCTCAGTAGGATACCACCATGAATATATATAATGTTTATCACCTTGAAACTGTTAGTTCTTTCTTTAAAAGAAAAAAAGTTTATAAAATTTTTTTTAATGAAAACCATTTTTAAAAACATCCTTTGGTTTCCGTGAAATCATTTATATTAAAAAAACCAGTAATATAAAAATTTCATGAAATATAATATAAAGGGAATAAATATAATCATCCATGGAAACACTATATAATAAACATGTGATGAATTAACCGTGAAAAATACCATTAGGTAAAAAACCAAGAATAAGTGGGCTCTAGACTATGGAAATAAACACTCATACACATGAAGGAATAGAAATATATACATACCATGAATCCTATAGATATCAATTCCTACCAAATTATATTAATATAACAAGATTAACACATAATGGTTCCACACTCACTAAGGTTTTCAAAGTCCCAAACCTGACACAACCAAGGTTCTTATTGTGCTATGTTTTCAAAAATAATTTGAAAAACCATTCTCACAATTTTATAAACATTTTCACAGTAAAGAATCGCCACTACCATTCTTGAAATTCTATTTTACAGTTAGAATCATCAATGAGGCATTTCATTAAACACATAAAGTGCATAAACTACTATTAAAGAAACCTCCATGAAACCCACCTTTTCATGCCAGCCAAGAAGATTGATATCAAATCAGTAAATTTAATAAGAAAGATCAAATGCATTTTCTAGAACATCAAGTATTTCATGAGTTATATGCTTTGTATATAGACACCCACCTCTCTAATGGAGGAGAACTAGTCTCATTCAAAAATAGATATTAGAATTGAAGAGATCAACCATCATGATCCTAGATCTATAGGAATAATCATAAATTCCCTATAAAACCCACATTATCTAGAAATAATTCCTAATTGGGTTCCAATATCACAAGGGGAATATTAGTCAAGATAAGATCTAGGAAGATGAGAATAAACCAGATAAAAACATGAATATACCACAAATAGATCCACAACAATCATTCAATGATTACCAAGGAAGCAAGGGGAGAAGCATCTAGAGAGATGTAGAGATATTAGTTTCATCCTAATTGATTTTATGAGTTGTTTATACTTAAAACAGATTAAGGGGGTTAAGGTGAATTAAAATTTTAAGTGGTTTCAATTTGGTCTCATTTTTATTCCCCATAGTTTAATAAACCATGCATTGTCCTCTATCCTTTTAAATGAGGGAAATGGTTTCCTAGGGAGAGTCACACAGTTTTAGAAACCATGCTCAAGCCATATGAAAGCCTCAGAATAACTTCCAAACACCTGAACTATTTGTTTGAGGGATTTCATGGTATTAAAAATATGTAAAACACAACTCGATCACATAGTTCCATATCACATGTTTATCACATGGTTAGTAATAATTATGCACGTAAATTGTGCCGCTAGATTATTAACCCTAGAATCTTGAAAACTTCTCAAACATCCAAAGAGAAAGACCAAGATAAAAATAAATAATAATTATGATCCGAAGGTTTCCACAATAATCCCCACTATAAAATATTTCTACCCCTAGAAATCACTCATGATTTTGGACTCCCTAAAAGAGATGGCCACTACCGACTCAAAAAAAATTCCCACTCCCACATCTTTTGGATATATCATATTCACTAACTTAGTACAAATACTATAGAAATCATTTTACTATAGAACAATTTATCCTGATGATCCATTACATGAAATGGATACTCAATCACTGAGGCTTCAGGATTAAGATCAACATACATTCATTTAACCACATGGGAAGGGTCTTCCTAGTACCTCTAAAATTAGGAAACATGAAACATTTCAGGAATAGATGTAATATGAGATGAAAATTTTAATCAACAAACCACCTTTTCATGTCATTTTTTTTGATCTTTAAAGGGAAAAACCCTTTTTGAAAATGTACCCTTCTTACCTAATGGTGACATCCAAAACGAGGAGAAATCCTAAGAAAAACCCGACCACATTCCAAAAATATACATGGGAAAATATTATGGACTACATAACATTTTTTTATAGATCATAACTACTACAAATTTTTTTTAGATAACCACACTATCGCTATCTCCCCTAGAGATGACTCTGTCCAACTAGAGACCATTCACCTACCCCTTTCTAAAATCACGGAGATCTAAAAAGATTCTCATATGACACTTCAATGTCCATATCCTTGATTGAAAAGTATGGTAGATCACAAACCCAAAAACCACTCAAAAACACACACATTTGAATAATATCATCATGAATTGGATGATTCATCCAATCTTATTATCCACGTAAATATTGAGTGCCATGCTCTAGTTTTAACAAGAACCCATTACATTTAGAAATTACTTCTATAATTGAAATGAAAATTACATAAACCTACTAATAATGGTAATATAAGGTACAATACGGAGATTCAAAAACCCAAAATTATAAAAAAAATCAGTATCATGTATCATAATCAGTTTCTTAGCAGAAAATACAAGATCTGATTTTATGAATAACCAAATAATATCTTTTTACCCACTCAGAGTCTATGGTATTCCAACTGAAAGGTCCATGGGTCCATCATCCAACCTACATAATGGAATGGATAGTAATAAACCAAACTAGTAGATATTTGGTTTTACACATAACTTTATAATAAGCATATCATTGTGACATAAAGTCTAAAATCCACAATCCCATAATGGGCCACTAATATCAACTTCTTAGATCATAACACATTCTGGTAACCCCAGAGTTCATGGAAAAACTAATCCTATGTTATTGATATATAAACCAATGACTAAAATCAATCATAAAATAAAACTGCCTTTGAAGACACAAATCTCCATTGGGAGATCAAAACCAGAATCAAAAGGACTCCCTACAAAACAAGTTTCATTAAAACACTTCCAATTGGTATTCAATGCTTTCCTATGCTAAGAATTATTTAATAAGGAAGAAATATCTTTCTCAAAATATTGTATTACATTAATATTAAAGACACATTCATAATCATGATCATTTCTAAAAATAAGTTCAAGAAGGATTCCCTCCTCCTTTGACTATTACATAGCTTTCATTGGTAGTTCCTTTTTTGAGGTTTTTATGGCCACACTCACCATCCCATGAATTTACAAAACCTTAAGATAAAAAATATGAAATCACTTAACACAACATTTTTATAGAAGGATTAGGTTGATATGAGTAAAATTACACTTTAGGATTTTATGATCCAAATATTTCAAGATCTTCTATCCAAGGTAATAGTGAAACAATGTTTTGAGAGAAAGAGTAACTATTACTAACTCATGTTAAAGTTGAGATATATTCTTTCAATGAAGGCATAATTGGAAAAATCATTCATCCATCACCCATTTTCTAGTATCAATACACATCCCAACACTATACATGAGGCTTCATAGAAGCATCCCCAAGAACCAATGTAGAATAGAAAGAATCAAATTTGGTGTTAAAGTAAACCTCACTCCCAAACTTTTGAAGGAGTCCTTGGTTTCATATTACCCAACATAAGGCTATAAGGAGAACATAGACCTAACATTTTATCCCTACCATTTAGATTTAATCTAAACAGTGATACAATGAGAATCTACATTAATAAAAGATAAAATCTTGAAGATAATAGAGGTTTCACATTACACTTAAAGGAAATCCCCAAGATTTCCATAAATAAAGAATAAAACCCATATACTTTAATTATGTAAAATCCTATGGGGAAATAAGATAAATCTGAAAAAGGATCTATCCATAAAAAAAATTAAAAGATCACCAGGTCAAACCACCCCAATGATAATTTGGAACCAAGAATCTAGATCCCCATATCCACCATGTCTCTCATAACCAAGAGATAGTTTAAACGAAGGCATGCCCAAAAAGAAATAACATGCATCTATTATTGGATCATGAGACTATATTTATGGTAACTTAGTCTATATGTTTTAACCCAGTGGATCACATAGTCCAATGAAAATCATCCATATCCCTAATGGATTCCTTATCCCACCAGGAAACCAAACCAAACCAAACCAAGTTACCCATGAAAACATATAAGCATCACCATGTTAATACTGCAAAGCCAAAACTCATGGAATAACTTTTGATAAAAAAATATCCCTAGAAACATGGTTTAAAAAGTGAAACAATGTAACGAGTCATGAATAAACTCAAGATGTCCACTACTCACAATTTATCATCCCAAAGAAAATATCAGTGATAATACCCAAAAAAGGAAATCCAGAAACTACAATATCTATGAAACTATTGATCATGAACCCAGAAGGATAAGTATTCAAACCATAGGATTAACCCATAATTCCACTACTCTTAAAGAACAATACATATCCATTAAATTGGTACTTACTAACTCAACTACTCAGATGAAATTATATAGTTCTTCAGCAAGGATATAAAATAACATCAAGAGAGAAGATAACACTTTACACTCTATTTAGAGATCAATATAAACATGAATAGAACTCCATATGATCATGTCATCAATAGTATATAAAGTAACCCCTACACCTAAAAAAGGGTTAGGATAAACATAAAAATAAACAAAGCCATAAAATACTTCCTAAGAGCTTTGAAAACAAACGCACATAAAGAGTAGAAACATCTTTTAAAAACTATTAATTTTGAAAACATCCAAACACTAGTTTAAAAGGATTTATACAAAAACAAAATATTTCATAAGTACTCATAATACATTACATTATATAAAAATATAAAATAGAAACCATTTTAAACTCCTAAATTATAAGATAATACTTTTTATCATTTAAACCAATGCACAAAACATATTAATTTTCATCATGAATTATGTTATCCATGTTTGAAATTATTTAAAAGAAACTTATATTAAAGTAATAAAACTAGTTTTTATTACAATTTTTAATCCTATTTTGATTTATGATTCTTCTTTAAAAACCATTTTCTCTTATACATTACATATTAAAAAAATTCACATATCTTTCCTTGAAACCAAAAACATACCCTTTACAACTATAAGGTAAACAACTATTTCTTTTTAAAAAATTAATAATTATTTGAGACACACATAAAGTGTGTAATATTATTACATGTAAATCATTAATCAAGTTAAAAAAACATTCTTCCTAGGTTTTCATGATTCAACAACCATTTCCAAATACCAGAGCTCAAAACCAAGAAACACTATACAAGAAATAATTAAAGATTAATTTGGGAAACTAAAATCATTTTATTTAAAAATATATTTTTAACTCATAAAAATAGTTTTACTGAACATGAAAAAAAAATCCTGACATATCTATCAATAAAACTAATTCTTGGTATAAATATATTCTAGGAACCATATTGATTCTTTTCCCTCCAATGAAAGAAACTAAATAAATCCAAGGATCATTGGTTCTAAAAAAAGAATATGGTTGTGGAGTCATGATCGACCTATCCATATGGTTTATAACCATGTGTCATGAATTACATAACCACATTAATGTTTCTAAAATGGAGTTTTTTTTATCACTTCATGGTTTGTAAATCCATCCAATTTGACCACACAACTTGATTCCTCTTTCCATTTACACCCCAAATCTAGAAAACACCCCAAGGAAACCAATACATTATAATAAGTATTATAGGTCATAATATAGAACCAAAAATCATATAAATAATCAATTGCAAATTAAATCCCAACATAATATGGTAAATTAAGAGGTATCATGAATGCGGGTGATTATAAACCTACTCGTAATGTACTCCTTGAGCCCCGAAAATCTTTAGGTCCAATCTACTATAACATGAACCAAACCCAGGAAGTGCCAGAAAACTTTTGGATGAGTAATGGATTATATACCATTTTGTAATGAACCAACTATAGTATATATGATATGTAATCTAATATGGCTTTGAAAAAGTCCTAGAGTACAATCATGATCACCAAGGGTTGGCGAAAATAACCCAGGTATCAAAGTACAAACCAGGGGATTAATTTTACCCAGAAAACATAACAGAACATATCTCATTCATAACAATAAAAATATAATATTTAGAGTGAAAGTACAAATAAAGGTACACAACCCTGAAACATAACAAACAAAGGAAAATGGATTACCCAAGAAGAAAAACAAACCAAGAGAAAAAATAAGTCTCTATGTGACTATGCACCACCTCCATCTCAATGCACCACCTCCATCTCAATCCACCATAAAGGCGATATCAATGAAGAAAATATTTTATTCCATATGAATCCCTAAAATTTGAATGTATACTAAAAAATATTTACTATAGATGTCTGAATGAAAAATTTGGGAGTGAATGGTATAGCTCTGTATAATACCACCATGAATTTATAAAATTTCTGTCACAATGAAACTGTTAGTTCTGGCTTAAAAACATTTTTTAGAAATAAATATTAAATTAAAATCATATTTTAAATAATGATATAGTTTACTTTGAAACATTTTTATATTCACATAAACTAGGAGTATGAAAAATTCATAAATGATAGTATAAATGACCTAAATAGAATAATCCATGGAAACACCATATAATAAACATGTGGAAAATTAAACCTAAAATAATACCATCATGTATAAAACTAGTATAAAATAGTCTATAGCCTATGATAATACATATTTGGTCATGTGAAGGGACACAAATATATTCATATCACGAATCCTAAAAATATCAAGTCCTTCCATAGTCTATTGATATCACAAGATTAACCCCTAGTGGTTCCACACTCACAAAGGTTTTAAAATGTCTATACCCAATGCACCTAAGGTTACCAGTGTACTATATTTTAGAAAATCATTTGTAAAACCATTATCATATTTTCTAAACATTTTAATATAAAACCATATCCACTCCCTTTCTTGAAAATCCATTTTAGTTTCAAAATCATCTTTGAGGCATTTCATCAAACACATAAAGTGCATAAACTATTTTTAAAGAAAAAATGCATCTAAAACCCCCTTTTTGATTCCACACAAGATAGGTAATATAAAATCATTCAATTTGATAAACTAAACCAAAGTTATTTACAAGAAATTACAATATTTAATGAGTTAGAACCTTTGTATAGATACACCTACCTCACCAATGCAGGAAAACAATTCAACTTATAATATAGAGATATGAATTGGAGATATTAGGTCCTCATGATCCTAGATCCATAGAAAAAATCAAAAATTACCCATTAAAACCATAATATAAAGAAATAAAATCCAATTTAGGTTCAAAGGAAATAAGGGGAAGAAATATCAAGAGATGATCAAGGAAGAGGAGAAGCAATTAGATAATCAAAGAAATTTAACTTGAATAGATCCGCTAGAATCATCCAAGTATTACGAAATAATAAAGGGGAGAAGACTCTAAGGAATTAGTGAGATATTAGTTCAAGACTAAGTGAGATTATGAGGTTTTTATAATTAAAAAATCAAGGATAATAAGGTAAATTCAAATTTTAAGTGGTTCAGATTTTTTCACACAGTTAGGCCGCATGATTTAACAAACCATGTACCAACTATATGTTTCCCTCCATCCTTTTAAGTATGAGGCACATAGTTTCTTAGGGAGATCTTCATAGTCTAATAAACCATGATCAATCCATGAAATAACCCCTAGACAACTCCTAGACACTCTCACAATTTTTCTAAGGGATAAAATAGTTTGAAAAACCATTCAAACCTCATAATATCTCATAGTTCTATATTAAATTGTTAAAACATTGTTAGTACTAACTATGTACCTAAACTATGTTCCATGAATATTTTCTATAAATTAACAAATTTGCAATCCTTAAATCCCAAAAACCTCTCAAACCTAAAAATAGAAAGAGCAAGGTCAAAATAAATAATATTTGTGATTCATATGTAATCAAGTTATATCATTTTAATTTCTAGTACCATAGCCTCTCAAGAGCTTCACACAATATCCAATCATAAGGAAAGCCCTTGTGGAATTCACAAGTGTTGATTCCACTAGCATAGATCTTGTGGTAATTTCCACGAGCTTGAATTTCTCTAGCATGTGATTTTTATGATACTATAATTGTTAGAGTTAGAATTGGTCTTAGTATAGGGAAAACTCTAGGGATCCTACCTCCTTCCTAAAATTTTATAAATGTGCTTCAAGAGGGAGAATTAGGATAACTGATGCCATTTCATTCCTTTTGGTTCATATATTTCATATTATGATTACTTCCAATTATATACCTTATTTTTATTGCTATATTAAAAGGGTATAATTTAATAATTTCATTTTAATGTACCATGATTTCATTTTAGTTCATTTTTTCATATGAAACAATCTATTGAACATAATACAAATTTATATGAAAAAACATATTCCAAAATATTTGGGTGTTACATAATATTTGTTTACCATGTCAAAGAGGAGTCTTAGAATTTAAGTGAAGGGATAGTTTATCAAAATATTGAATTGGTATAATGAAAGGGTTATAGTTTATGGAGTTAAATGAAAAAGTTTTAATTTAAGTGGTTGAAAGTAAAAAGAATAAAGAGACCAATAAAGGGTTTACAAACAATAAGTTCAAAGGGGTTTAAAATCATGAGGGTTAATGATTATCAATCTATTTTAGAAGATTATACATCATTCTAACCAATTTAACATTCCATAAGATAGAAGAAAGGAATATAAATTCACTACCTTAAATGAATCTCATTCATTTCACACCTTCATTAATAATTCACTACACACATTTTACCGAGATATGTTCTTCATTCAACATTATCAATTCACCACCCAAAAAGAAAAAAATAAATATATGAGAGGAGATATATTTCTTATATAGAAATGAAATGTAATCAATAAGAAATATTTATACAACATATATGACCCCTAGATATCAATTTAACTCAAATAACAGTTTCATAAAGTTCTATAGAATCCTAACATAAATACGATGAATAAAACCTATAATTTAATTATGTTACTCAATCCATATATATATTTTTAACTTTATTTACCATAATATCTAAATAGATTTAATTATTTATTTATCCATTATATATATTTAAAAAAAATTACTAAATTTTTTAAAGTACATTTCTTTTTAGTTTTTGTAACACCCCAAGATTTCATATTATGTACTTATTCAAAACAATTCAATAACTTGCACTACATGCAACACCGAGTTCAGGCGCACCATGACTTACCAAACAAGCAGTTCAAAAGAGGTTATGAATAGTATTAACTAAATTTTGAACTTTATATAATGCTTATAATTTTATAATCCATATTATGAGTTTCTTAGACATAATATAAGATCAAATTCAATTTTTTCAGATAAAAGAAGTATTTTTCAAAAATGCACTTTTACCAACTTTTTATAGTGAACCCTTTTTAAATCCAATATTTTAAACTTTTAAATATTTGACTAAATAAATTTATTATTTATAATTGGGACATCAAAAATTTACAATGTAACACCCCAAGCTTCCATGGTATGCTTCTCTTTGAATAATACAGTAGCGTGTGTTGTACGCAACTTCAAGTTCTAACACACACCACAACCAATCAAAGTAGTCGTTATGAATAGTAATACCCACTTTTAAAATTTTATAAATTTTATCTCTCAAAATGGACTTCATTTTTTGATTCGGAATATCGAATTTATCCTAGGGTGAAATTTTGGTACTTTTCAGATAACTTTTATATTTTGATGAATAGTGAAAATTACTAAATTTCAATTAAAAACAACTTTTTTAATAAAAATAATTAGTAGTGATAAATTATGAATTTGAGTGGTTTTAAAGTATATTTAGAATATATTTTTACCATTTAATACAATGTTGGTCATGGGACATAATTTCACAATAAAACCGAACATAAGCTAGTATCAATTTTTTGATATTTATTATATCTTAAAAACACGCTTTTTGTTTTGACAGCGGGAATTAATTTTAAATTAATTTATACTACTTCTGTGTTTTGAATTTGGAAAAATGAATTCCATATTTTGAATCAGGATGTCCAAATTTTTTAAATAGGTAACTTTTTTTTACATTTTGAATAATTACTTCGGTAAATATTTTATTTACCATGGTTAAAGGGTAAATCCGGTAAATAAGGGCTAAAAAATAATATTATAATAATAAGAAATTACCCTAAAACGTGTACTAACCTTATTGGTGGATACATCTCTGACCATGGGAATCGTTGGGTCGATTTTAAGACCCCATGGAGCCACTTGTAGGTGATAGGGACACTTTATTTTAATTAAGTTAAAATAAATACAAAAATGACATAAGCATATATCTTTTAGAAAAACAATTTTTAAATTGGGTTATATTTGTTGTATTTTCGACTATAAGTATTCATTATAAAGATACAAATATTTCATAGATAATGGTATTTTATTTATAATTTTTAGACATTATATAATATAATTTATTTATGACACAATGGTGATGCAGTAATTACTTAATTAATGAAAAATTAGAATAATTGATATTATAAATACCCAAATAAATGTTATTTCATACTTTTTATAAATAAAAATAATTTTATAGGATAATAAGACATGTTATTATTGATTAAATTAACTTTTTTTAAGTAATAATTCTGTTATGATTTTGACAAAAATCAATTATTGAATAGTGTCAAAATTGACATAAAAGAGTTTTTTAAACAAATATTATATTATTAATTTATATTCAATTCCTAAAAATCTAATGTTTGGACAAGAGACTTATATAATTATAATTTTATCATTAATTGACCACTTGGGGTCGCTTGGAGGTATATAGTATGTTTATTAACTATATAATATAAAAATACAATGTGACATGGTAAGTGTCAAAGTAATTAACTAAGAGTTAAAACTAAAAGATAAGGTTAATATAATGACCCAAACCTGTCTAAATTCTATTGTTTGAGTGGTTTTCAACCCATCCCCACCTTAACCTTTAAATAATCCACTTTAGAGCCATTAGAAACCAAGTATGAATTTATTATAAAGTAATATTGCTAGCTTTTCCAATGGTGCCCCTCACCCCTCTTATAAATGGGCACTCCCCCTTCTCATTAATTCACACCTTCAAAGCCTTTTGATTCAGCCAACCCCTGCCCAAATACTCTCTAAACTTCCTTAACTTCATCCTAGAGGCCTTCTTTTAGTCAGAAATCCAACCTAAAGATCCCTTTTGATCAAATCAAACGGAAGAACCTGAAGAAGAGGTAATGATTTCACCACCCTTTTTCATGTTCCTTTCTTCTTCCACTTCTTCTATCATTGTTATTACCATTCTAAAATAATAAATCCAGTATATTATATATACTATGATGTTATTATAAACATGGTACAACCATATTTTAGTATTCTATCCATCATTTGAATGACATGTCACTATACGTGCGTACGTACGGCTTACCGTCTCCACGTAATGGTGTAATTGTTGTTCAAAACATTATTATTTGGATGGTTATAATAATGATATGTAATTCATGTAAATAGTAAATATAACATGATAATGATTCTATATATATGATATACCATCCAATTAAATATTATTTTAATATTAAAAGAATGATATTGTCACGCGTGCATACGTACGGACTACCGTCTCCACGAATGCGATGAGATTTATTCTCCATCGTATCCATTCAAGTATAATTCTAATTTGAAGATTAATAATAATTTTTAAGGACTTAGTATCATTCTGTATATGAATAAGATAAAACCTATCCATAACAAACATGGATTACATAACAAAACATATAAAATAAAATGAGTAAGTTAACACCCGAAACGACGATAATTCTAAAATATTATTAACAAAGCAATTTTAAAAGATCATATATAATATCATATTAATATATATGATTCTTGTATAATTTAATAACAATTATTTCACCATTATACCGGAGGTTAACCTACCCCAACCAAGGAAAATTACAAGGTAAGGGTTTATTTCACAATCTCTTCATTATTTGAGGTTGTTTATATGTAATAATCGACTGGGATTTCTTTATCATCCACATCCATATTTCTTAAAAATGTATTTCCAAAAATTCTTACTATTTTACAGAATATGGGTTAAAGTCATTTATACCCTTGTTTGAATTTTTATAAGAAGTTTATAAAGGAATCTTTCTGTCATTTTCCAAACAAGGTGCTTTTTAACCTTTTCGACAAAATTAATGTAAGAATGTTTTTTTAACTTATACGGAGGGTGTGGCTATTTTCCGCCGTTATAAAATCTTCGAAGCTTCCCTTACAAGCTTATAAGAAAATTTTCAAAGTAAATTTTTTATTTTATAATTATGTGACTTTTAAATGATTTCAAAAAAAGGGATATTTCTCTCAAATAGTTTTGATTTCATCTTTGTCAACATCCTTTGATGGATTTTAAGCTTATTTGAAGTTGATTTATTATGATAAAAAACTTCCATATTGTATTGAAGGTTTTGTGATTTTTATGACTGTGGATGTGTTATTTTTATACCATTCATGTTTTATGGAGAAAGTATTGACATTTCGTATGCTAGTTTTAATACGAATGTTTATGTTATGTTTAAACCTATTCATATGAGGAATGCATTGGACTTAATATGTGACGGGTGGAGCCCGCTATAGCTCCTCAATGCATCGGTAGGTCTCATGAGACAAACTAGTGTCTTGGCACAAGGCCTTGACAAAATCTTATTTGTAGTCTTGGCACGAGGCCTTGGCTATGTGGTTATGATAGTCTGGCATTATGCATTCCATCATTATGAAAGTGGTTATTGATATTGCATGTGATTATTCAATTAGTTGAATATCCATGTGAATAAGTAAATGGAATTATTTCATTTTATTTCTGACATATTATGTTGAAGTTCAAGTTTAAAAGGCTTTTGTTTTAGTTATACATTTCCTTAAATGTTCATTCCTATTTATGAATGTTTCCGCTATATTGTTATCCTTACTGGGCATTTGAGCTCACCCCTTTATATGTTTTATTTTTCCCAGGATGTGAAGAAGTATTTTATGAATGACCTGCAGGGATAGTATGAGAGGATAAGAGTGTGGAATATGGAGACTATATTGTTGTAGTTTTCATTTTATGATGTAATGTAAACTTTATAATTGTATCTAGTTATTCCAAGGCTACTAAGCTAATCGGTCTTTCGAGACTTGATCTTTCTTGTGATCATTCCAATGTTATGTAATAATGCACCGACTCATGGTAAGTGGGTTCGGGGAATTATAGTTGGTATCAGAGGAAGTTTAGTACAAAACTTGGAAGCTATATTTAGATAAATTCTGATTAGAGCACATATCCCTAAGATAGACTTTGAGGATTATTATAGAAGAACTTCCTAGACTTTTGGTATTGTAGAGATTTTGTGAGTTTTCTGAGCAATACATCCCTGTCTGGATACAAACAGGTAGAGGTAGCTCTGGTACAAATGTACCTAGGGGTAAAACCCAAAAACACCGCTTTGAGCTAGACTCGAACGGGAAATGGTGCACGACAACGGGCCTTGCTTCACTCTTGGTTACGACACTCCCGAGGGATATACTTACGATAATTCTCATTTTCTTTACAAACCACTATGAAGGGTTTATGAGTATATACCTCCTTAAAGAAAACATTTTTGTGATTATGGATTATATCCATAAACTATTCAATTTATGTTAGGTAGTTTACATGTTTGGAATTATTCATTGAAATTCATAAACTGACATAGTTTATGCTATTGTATAGAAATGGCGCCCAGTAGAAGGAATGTGAACTCCAACAATACGTATGATCCAAAGTGTAAGAAGGATCATATATTTCATGGTATTAAGCCATCATTTATAAGGGAAATAGTCTCCCACGTATTATCATCATATGAAAAAATAGTATCATGTGTTGATAAGATAAGTAAAGAGTTTACCAAGTCCTATGTCTTTGACGGGAAGCAAGAGAAGAAAAGGATGGAAGAGACAAAGTTGGATAAAGGGAAGAGGGAAAAGAAGAATTTCACCATATGTGATAACTGTGGGAGGAAACACCCTGAAACTTTCCTGAAAGGAATGGGAGTTTGTTATAAGTGTGGAGGAAAAGGGCACCAAGTACGTGACTACAAGGGTAATAAAATGGTTTCAAATGTACAATGCTTCATTTTCAAGGAGTTTGGACACTATGGGAACCTATGTCCCGGTCATCAGACTATGCCACAAATGATGCTATTGGATAATAATCAAGTTATGATACTACCACAGATGAAGATGAATGATTAGAGTTCTTATGTTGATTATGTCATTTGAGTGCTGTATCAACAATGTACTTGTTATAATAATTATGGAGTATATAAGGATTGTACTGCAGTACTATTTCATTGAGGATTTGAGATTTTATGGTACTAAGAAAAGTGACTCTACAACGAGTTAAATTTTTTGGAAATTACATGGTTGAAGGAAAGATAAACCTTAATATGGTCCTAATATTGAGGTACTGATTTTGGAATAAGATATGGTTGATTTGGGTAAATTATATTGGATATTCTTGACTACCATGAAACCGATTAATGATTTGTATATTCCATCATTGTTGGAGTTTACAACATTTTTGGATGGATGAAGTATATCTAGTATTCTATATGGAATAAGGGAGCATGAATGTAATCAATAAGGATTATGGAAATTCAGGATGTTTCAGTGTTTTAAAAAGAATACACGATGAAGGTATTCAAATGCTATTACAGGGTAAAGAGGATCTACATTATGTTTACCTTCCTTATAAATGTTGGACTGTGAGTTTGGAAAGAAGTATTTTGGATAATTCTAGTTTGAGATTAATTTTGGATTTCCATAAAAGGAAAACCCAGAGGTCAGGCGACAACCTGTCGTGACCGGCAAGGCCATGAGACTTGAACCTGCAACCGAAGGGTGACAAGGGTGTATCACCTACCACTGGCCCACGAGATGTCCTGGATTAAATAATGTAGTTTATTTTAAGAATGTCTAGTAGATGAATTATAAATTCATTTTTTAACCCCAAACGAATAGGATAAATAGAATATTTTTTTAAAGTTCTATTATCTTTTAGAGCGAAAGATGAGTTTGTGGTAGAAATTAGTCAAAAGATGGAACTCTACTTTTCAAGTATATATTTTTCTTCTCCTCTTATTATATGAAGAAATTAATTCTTATACTTTATTGAAGGGATCTTAAAACCAAAAATGTGTTATCCTAATTCCTTATGTTTTGTTGAACCGATGACATTTTAAATCATCAAAGATTGATGAATTTATGGACCTCAATTTTAAACTAGTTTATGATTGATGACCTCAATCACTACCTATAAATATTTATGTTTTTCCTCCAATTATATGTCTCTAATTTCCACCAATGTTCTCCTAATCGAGACCATAATTTGGTGGTGACAATTTCATTTCTCTTTTCCTCTTATTAAGACTAAATTTTATTAATCAAATTTCCGATGTGGGTTTTCCCACAAAGATATTTTCTATTTTCAGCCTTTATTTTTGAAGAACAATATCAAATTGCGAGGAAGAAATTTATTGAATGAGGCAAGAATGTAACACCCCAAGATTTCATAGTATGTACTTCTTCAAAACAATTCAATAACTTGCACTACATGCAACACCGAGTTCAAGCGCATAATGACTTACCAAACAAGCAGTTCAAAAGAGGTTATGAATAGTATTAACTAAATTTTGAACTTTATATAATCCTTATAATTTTAGAATCCATATTATGAGTTTCTTAGACATAATGTAAGAACAAATTCATTTTTTTCAGATAAAAGAATTATTTTTCAAAAATGAACTTTTACCAACTTTTAATAGTGAACCCTTTTTAAATCCAATATTTTAAACTTTTATATATTTGACTAAATAAATTTATTCTTTATAATGGGGACATTAAAAATTTACAATGTAACACCCCAAGCTTCCACAGTATGCTTCTCTTTGAATAATACAGTAGCGTGTGGTGTATGTAACTTCGAGTTCTAACACACAGCCCAACCAATCAAAGTAGTCATTATGAATAGTAATACCCACTTTTAAAATTTTATAAATTTTATCTCTCAAAATGGACTTCATTTTTGGATTCGGAATATCGAATTTTGCATAGGGTGAAATTTTGGTACGTTTTGGATAACTTTTATATTTTGATGAATAGTGAAAATTACAAAATTTTAATTAAAAACAACTTTTTAAATCAAAATAATTAGTAGTG
Source organism: Viscum album (assembly GCA_963277665.1). Lineage (NCBI taxonomy): Eukaryota > Viridiplantae > Streptophyta > Magnoliopsida > Santalales > Viscaceae > Viscum > Viscum album. The sequence goes on from OY728151.1 coordinate 1,427,360,286, forward strand.
ATAAATTATGAATTTGAGCGGTTTTAAAGTATATTTAGAATATATTTTTACCATTTAATACAATTTTGGTCATTGGACATAATTTCACAATTAAACCGGACATAAGAAAGTATCAATCTTTTGATATTTATTATATCTTAAAAACACGTTTTTTGGTTTGACAGTGGGAATTGATTTTAAATTAATTTATGCCACTTCTGTGTTTTGAATTTTAAAAAATTGATTCCATATTTGGAATCAGGATGTCCAAAATGTGTAAATAGGTAACTTTTATTTTTATACATTTTGAATAATTACTTCGGCAAATATTTTATTTACCATGGTTAAAGGGTAAATCTGGTAAATAAGGGTTAAAAAATAATATTATAATAATACTAAATTACCCTAAAACGTGTCATAACCTTATTATTGGATACATGTCCGACCATGGGCATCTTTGGGTCGATTTTGGGACCCCATGAAGCCACTTCTAGGTGATAGAGACACTTTATTTTAATTAAGTTAAAATAAATACAAAAATGACATAAGCATATATCTTTTAGAAAAACAATTTTTATATAGGGTTATATATGTTGTATTTTCGACTATAAATATTCATTAGAAATATAAAACGATTTCCTAAATAATGGTATTTTATTTATAATGTTAATACATTATATAAATTAATTTATTTATGACACAATGGCGATGCAGTAATTATCTAGTTAATGAAACATTAGAATAATTGATATTATAAATACCCAAATAAATGTAATTTGAGAATTTTTATAAATAACAATAATTTTCAAGGATAATATAACATGTTAGGATTGATTTAATTAACTTTGTTCTAAGTAATAATTCTGTTATAATTTTTACAAAAATCAATTATTGAATAGTGTCAAAATTGACATAAAAGAGTTTTTAAAACAAATATTATATTATTAATTTATATTCAATTCCTAAAAATCTACGGTTCGGCCAATAGACTTATATAATGATAAGTGTATCATTAATTGACCACTTTGGGGTCTCTTGGAGGTATATAATATGTTTATTAACTATATAATATAAAAATAAAAAGTGACATGGTAAGTGTCAAACTAATTAACTAAGAGTTAAAACTAAAAGATAAGGTTAATATATTGACACAAACCTGTCTAAATTCTATTGGTTGAGTGGTTTTAGACCCATCCCCACCTTAACCTTTAAAAAATATACTTTGGAGCCATTAGAAACCGAATATTAATTTATTATAAAATAATATTGCTAGCTTTTCCAAAGGTGCCCCTCACCCCTCTTATAAAAGGGCACCCCCCTTCTCATTAATTCACACCATAAAAGCCTTTTGGATGCCCAAAACCGGACCAAATACTCTCTCAACTTACCTCAATTAATCCTAGAGGACTTACTTTAGTCATAAATCCAACCTAAGGAGCCCTTTTGATCAAATCAAAAGGAAGAACCCGAAGAAGTGGTAATGATTTCCCCACCCTTTTTCAAGTTCCTTTTTCTTCCAATTCTTATTTCCTTGTTATTACCATTATAAAATAATAAATCCACTATATTATATATACTTTGATGTTATTATAAACATGGTACTACCATATTTCAGAATTCTATCCATACTTTGAATGACATGTCACCATACGTGCGTACATACGGCTTACCGTCTCCACGTCATGGTGTAATTGTTATTCAAAACATTATTATTTGGATGGTTATAATAATGATTTTTAATTCATGTAAATAATAAATATAACATGATAATGATTCAGTATATATGATATACCATCCAATTAAATATTATTTTAATATCAAAATAATGATATTGTCGCTCGTGCGTACGTACGGACTACCGTCTCCACGAACGCGATGAGATTCATTCTCCATCGTATCCATTCAAGTATAATTCTCATTTGAAGACTAATAATAATGTTTAAGGACTTAATATCATTCTGGATATGAATAAGATACAACCTATCCATAAAAAACATGGCTTACATAAGAAAACATATAAAATAAAACGAGTAAGTTAACACCCGAAACGACGATAATTCTAAAATATTATTAACAAAGCAATGTTAAAAGATCATATATGATATCATATTAATATATATGATTATTGTATAATTTAATAACAATTATTTCACCATTATAAAAAAGGTTAACCTACCCCAACCAAGGAAAATTACAAGGTAAGGGTTTATTTCACAATCTCTTCATTATCCGCGGTTGTTTATACAGAATAATCTACTGGGATTTCGTTATCATCCACATCCATGTTTCTTAAAAATTTATTTCAAAACATTCTTAATATTTTACAGAATAGGGGTTAAAGTCATTTATACCCTTGTTTGAATTTTTATAAGAAGTTTATAAAGTAATCTTTCTGTCTTTTTCCAAACAAGGTGCTTTTTAACCTTTTCGACAAAATTAAGGTAAGAATATTTTTTTAACTTATACTACGGGTGCGGCTATTTTCCGCCATTATAAAATATTCTAAGCTTCCCTTACAAGCTTATAAGAAAATTTTCAAATTAAATGTTTTATTTTATAATTATGTGACTTTTAAATGATTTCAAAAAAAGGGATATTTCTCTCAAATAGTTTTTATTTCATCTATGTCAATATCCTTTGATGGATTTTAAGCTTATTTGAAGTTGATTTGTTATGATACAAAACTTCCATATTGTATTTTAGGTTTTGTGATTTTTTTGACTATGGATGTGTTATTTTTATACAATTCATGGTTTATGGAGAAAGTATTGACATTTCATGTGCTAGTTTTAATACGAATGCTTATGTTATGTTTAAACCTGTTCAAATGAGGAATGCATTGGACTTAATATGTGATGGGTGGAGCCCGCTATAGCTCCTTGATGCATCGGTAGGTCTCATGAGACAAACTAGTGTCTTGGCACAAGGCCTTGACAAAATCTTATTTGTAGGCTTAGCACGAGGGCGTGGTTATGTGGTTTTGATAGTCTGGAATTATGCATTCCATCATTATGAAAGTGGTTATTGATATTGCATGTGATTATTCGATTAGTAGAATATCCATGTGAATAAGTAAATGGAATTATTTCATTTTATTTCTTCCATATTATGTTTAAGTTCAAGTTTAAAAGTCTTTTGTTTTAGTTATACATTTCCTTAAATGTTTATTCCTATTTATGAAAGTTTCTGCTATATTATTATCCTTACTAGGAATTTGAGCTCACCCCTTTCTATGTATTATTTTTCCGAGGATGTGAAGAAGTATTTTATGAATGACCTGCATGGATAGTATGTGGGGATAAGAGTGTGGACTATGGAGACTATATTTTTTTAGTTTTCATTTTATGATATAATGTAAACTTTATGAATGTATCTAGTTATTCCAAGGGTACCAAACTAATCGGTCTTTAGAGACTTGATCATTCTTGTGATCATGCCAATGTTATGTAATAATGCACCGACTCTGGGTAATTGGGGTCAGGGCGTTATAGTTTTATATATTTTCATCAATTTTTTAATACAATTTTATAGAAACATTTTTATTTTATTTTTTTATTTCATTCGAATCATTTTCTTTCATTGTGTGACATTTTTATTTTTTGATGGAATTTTGAATTCCAAATCCCACATGTTACTTATTTTTAATTAATTTTCTGTTTTTCATTTTTAATTCATTTTATCCCATTTACCTTTCATAAAACCATGAAAATGACACTCAATTCCCTTTTAACATTTAATTATATTTAATTATTTTAATATATATATATATATATTATGTATTTCATACATTTAAAAATACCCAATAAATTCGATATTTGTTGAATTCACCCATAAATTCCATCCAAAAAAATGCATAGTTCAATTCCATTTAATATTAGTAAATTATTTATTCAAAATATTTATCATTTCTTTGAAAAGAAACCAATTATATAAAAAAATATCTTTTAAAAAATGGAACTTACACCCTTTACCATATAATATTTTTAAATAAATAAATACATTGAATAATAGTATTTAAGAAATTTAAATAAATATTAATTACCATAAAAAATATTTTTATAAAAAATATAATTCAAATAATGAATATAAAATAATAAATGTAAAATTAATTTCAACAATTTTATTAATCATTTAAAAAACACATTTTTTAGGAACATGTGTATGTATCCAAAAATCCCCAAATATTACTATTATAATAGTAAATAAATATTTAATATTTAATACAACATAAATCATGGTAATAAATACTTTAATAAATAATAAAATAATAAATAATTAGACTAAAAATATAAAAATATATTTAAAATTAAGAAATTTAAATAATGAATTTTCATGTATTTTCATTCCATAAAGTAGTGGCTTAGAAACGTCCATGCCTATAAAATGATAAAGTTGAGTTTACATTTTGTATAACATGATATTTTTAATATTCTTAAACTCCTTTAATAATATTAATAAAACCATAAATAAGTACCATTATAATCATATCTCATATGATAGAATGCTATAGGGGCCTTGTTGTCTTCACAATTTTATGGGTTTTATTAAACTCATTACATTGATTTTCAATTCCTACAAAATATTTATATTATCATTATATAAATCCTACCACTAAACCATTTAGTGAATAACAACTATTATGAATTTTTTTTTAATAATGGAGTTACTTAGGAATCATATTCCTAATTATCAATTATTTGAACATAGTATTCAAAATACTTTACTTCACAACATCAAATGTTATGATGTTAATAACTTTTATTTTCTATTTGTAACCCTATTTAATTTAATAACCATCATCATGGGATATTTCCATGCTGAATTTTATTTTATATCGTTTTAGTAAAATATGTAACTCTTTACATTTAAATTCTTTACCAACACATCCTAAACTATTTTAAGATATAAAGTGATTATCAATTTTAATTTGACTAGTTTAATCCTTTAGTTATTATACATTGAACTTCTTAAAGTCCAAATGTAATCCTACCAACCTCTTAAAAACTATATTATCTCGTGAATATCATGCTAAGATAACGGAAAATATTTTTTTAATAAAATAACACTTATTTACTTTAGTTGTAATATTTAACAAATAAACTATTAAAAACCCTATAATATAAGAATTTAAATGTATTTGGAACAATATTATGAAAATATGACATTATTATTTATAATATTCAACTAGTGGGAGGCTATATCACTTTTCCCATATTTTAAAAAATATTTTGGATAATTTTTTTACCACAGATAAAACATTTTTATCATCATCTCATCTTTAAACCATGTTATAGAGTATTATAAATCATAAACCATGTGAATTATCTCACATTATTCATAGAAAATAATTCCAAAAAATAAAATCCACTTATCATATAATAGAAATTAAATATGAATAAACATCCTTTATATAGATCCAATTGAGCTTGAAATTTTGGTTTTCATTCTAAATATCTATAATAACATCCTCTTCCACTAAATTTTAATGAAAAATACAAACTCCATCAATTATTTCCACAATTTGGAACTCTTGAATATTTATAACACTTATAAAATATATATTTTGTATAATATACCCTTGAAAACTATATAAATGATTATATTACATTGATAACTAACATGGAATATCCATTTAGTTTATAAAAAAAATGAAGTATCCAAACAAATCCATTATGTATAAACACTTACCATTATTACTAACACATCCATTCAGTTTCAATGATGTTGATTGTCCACTAAAAGGAAAATTATTTTAATTTAATCTAATATTTCTTCTTTTTATATGAACATTTACCCATTTTTATTATTAATACAGTAATGAAACATAATCATATCATACCCAATTCCAATATCCTAAACAATTTGAAGAAATCAAGAAAACTATTATTGAACCCCTTCAAATTTTTGGAATATTTTCAATGATTATTTTGGAATGAATTATATATCCATAACATTACTTAAATGAAACCTTCAATATATCCATGTAAATTAATAAACCAACTCATATTGAGCACATGAACAAAGAATAAATTTATTTCAATAATCTTATTTCTAATAACATCAAAACATTAAGTCAATATTTTATGATTAAAAAATTTATCTAAATTTAATTATATAAGCACTTCAACAAATTATGTTTTAATAACAGGTTTCTACAACACATATAATTTTATTTATTACTTATGAATTATAGTTAAGTTTCTAAACCAATCCATAAATTTCTTCCATTAGTATTTTCCTTCTTAATGATTTATTTCAATGTCTTGAGTTATGATTATGAAGTAATTTTATCTACAAAAAAATCTTTTTTTATACGAGTATAATTTTTTACATTCATTTAATAAGGAAATTTATTAAATGTAATCCCACTAAAATTATGACCAATTTCAGATTGTATCATATCCATTAGTGGGAAGAGATTCATATTTTACTAAGAAATGAGTCAAATTTTGAATTCCTCTCACCACTTAGCAATTTATGTAGGCCATCATTCTAATTAGTAATTCCTTTACCAATGAAACAAAATGAAAAACTCAGGCCTTTTCATCCAGTATCACAACTTTATGGTTTCCAAGCTAAGTGTAACAACAATCATATTCCAAATATGGGAACATAATCTTATTTGGTTCATCCATAACATTATTTTCTGACAAAAGATAATATTAGGGAACCCTTTTTTGGAATAACCTACTTATTTGATTGAAAAAGGTAATGAAAAGTGTTACTTTGTAAGGAATCTCACATTTAGTATTTTAAGGGAATTTATAATATCACCATAATATCACGTATATTCACTTTCCACATATGAATTCTTCTAATGATTAAGTTTTTAAACCACAATTACCTCCACCAAATAAATGTGTTCAAACCATATTGATGTGTAGATTCTTACAAAAATCATTGATTTTATTAATAACACAATTTAAAAATCCAACTATATTTATATATATTCAAATTAAACATATGAATAAGGTATATAAAACCCTTTCATGTAATGAATTATAATCATAGGAAATAAATAATCCCCATAACATTATTTTCTGACAAAAGATAAAATTAGGGAACCCTTTTTTGGAATAACCTACTTATTTGATTGAAAAATGTAATGAAAAGTGTTACTTTGTAAGGAATATCACATTTAGTATTTTAAGGTAATTTATAATATCACTATAATATCACGTATATTCACTTTCCACATATTAATTCTTCTAATGATTTAGTTTTTAAACCACCATTAACTCCACCGAATAAATGTGTTCAAACCATATTAATGTGTAGATTCTTACAAAACTCATTGATGTTATTAATAACACAATTTAAAAATCCAACTATATTTATATATATTCAAATTCAACACATGAATAAGGTATATAAAACCCTTTGATGTAATGAATTATAATCATAGGAAATAAATAATCCCCATAAGAGTAAGCATGGAGTGACAGGTAGCTACCCCCTTTCTACACAATACCTAAGCTCCTGTTCTAGTTATAAGTCCAACCCAAAGTCCCTCTAATAATGTTTCTTTAATCAGGAGATACCTTAATTCCACGAAAATTAAAACACCTAATATTTATAAACTATAATTAACTTCATAGTTAAAGCACATAACCTAATGTAAGGAAAATTCAAGGTAGAACAAAACTAATTGAATTATCATACCAACAATATAACTCCTTAAATGCATGTATTATTATTTAAAGAAGTAATTTCAATGATTAAAATAAATCATACATCAATTGATACTATAAAAAAATTATATATATCAATAAATCATGGAATAAAATAAATAAATAAATAGTTCATAAATTTATACATGAGATAAAAACAAATGAATAATTCATAAATTAAAAAATCATAAACAATTTATAAATTAAAAATAATCTTATAATGTTAAAAAAAGGTTTCCCATCCATACTATTTTTTTCATTTTTCCTAATAAAAATTTCATTTATTTCCATATAACTTTTTTTATAATTTAAACACTGAACTTTCATTATAACGAATGTTGAAAAAATTATTTCATATAGATTTATTACACCACATGTATGTTTTTCATTTTTCATTTAAAAGATTCATTTTATCCCTCTATTCTCAATATTTTACCTCCCCCAAAGTTCCTTGTTCTTATCTAATTGATTCAATGGTGTTTTGAGTAATGAAAACAATATTTTCAACAAATATGAGATTCACTAAGAACTATGAGAGCAGTTGAGATGTGGTACTAAATATGAGTGGGTGGCATCGATGATGACGATCTATATTTTAAGATTATGATTTTATTAGATGTTATTCCATATAAGGATAATCCATGAAATTCAATGTTTACTTTCATTATATTTTTTCTTCATTCACAACTCATTCATTAAAATTTATTCGAATTATTATTACGATTTCATTAATGACCAACATGTCACTCAATCCTTTAATTAAAAAATTATAATTTTATTATATAAAATAGTAATCCAACTTTAAATCTATTTTTTGGGAATCATATGTTAACTATTTGGTTGGGTTTTGATGAAAAATTATATTTTTTAAGGTTGGATATGTATTTGATGTTTTTGTTTCTTTAAAATAGCTAACAAAATATTGGTTAAATACCATTATTTAAGAAATAATCTTTAACATCAGTTATTATAATAACTGATATGAAAAACACATTACAAAGTTAGTTATTATAATAATAGACATTGTAAATGATATTTTACATCAGTTATTACAATAAATCACATCAACGATCATTTTTTTAAATCCATATCCTTAAAAGGGATTACTTAATATTACAGACATTTTAGATCATTTATGAGATCATTTATACTAAATAACTGACATTTTAAATATTTTAAATAATTATTTTTCATCATTTTGACATTGGTTGCATTAAAAATCAATGTGATTAATAATATTTAACATTATTTCTAATAAATTGTGTTAAAAATTATATTTACAACATCAATAACAATGATATATATTATTAATTGTATTTAAATATGAAAAAAATAATGCTAATGAAAAGAAATTCCATTAGTGATATGTGATTTACATTTGTTTGGTTAAGATGTTGATGTATTTTTTGAATAAAAATCATGAATTGTTTCTAGTTTTTCTTTATTATTCATTATTATTAGTCTATATTATTCATTCTAGGTGATTATATATATAATTACATTATAGATTAATATATGCATGTATGAGTGTTTTATTCAGATTTGTACATATGTAAATATGTGTTTTTTGTATTTACTTATTTATGAATTTTATATATTTTAACACACACACTCATATGTATATGTTTAATATATATATATATATATATATATTAATATTGATAAATTTATAAATATATTCATAATATTTTTGTATAAATATTAGTAATATAATTTAATATTATATGTTATATATATAAATATATATTGTGTTTATAATATATTAATATACATGCACATCTATTAATGTTTATATAGATGTAAAAAACTTATGTGTGAACACAATACATACATACATACATATATACATACATATATATACACTTGTATATATATATACACACGTGTTTGTATGTATATGTGTTATTATATATGTGTGTGTTCATGTGTGTGCCTGTTTATAGTGTTTATGTATATTTATATAGAATTTATATATAATATTTCTTTTCTATATGATATGTAAATATATATATATAGACAATTGTGTGTAATTATATATACAAATGCTGGTTAATAATATATATAAGTTTTATGCTTTATGGAATTTAACTTGAAAAATATGGATATAAAATGTATGGATGTTATTCACATGATTTGAGAGTATAAAGAATGTGCCAAAGAATTCATCAATTTGTAATGGAATATTCAAATGACCCTTCTCAAATCCTCTTTTCATGCCTACATTGTTATTATTCAATGTTAATTGGTCCTACTGAATTGGAAGAACATTTTATTTTTTTATAGATTTAATGAGAGTTGTAAATGTTGGACCAAATATGAATAAGAAGTAAATGTATCTAGAAAGTGGAATGCCATTACATTTTACAAATCATCAGATATTAGTACAAGTGTTCATGGTGATGTAGATCATATTATGTAAGTGAAAATGGTGGTTAATGATGAAGTTATAGATTATCCAAAAATGTTTGAGAAATTAAAGAAATATATATTGATATAATTGTATAGTGGTTGAATGAAATATACAATGCTATTAGTAGTACTAAGAATATATAACCCAAAATAGGGAAATAGATGGAGTGATTCCAGTTTCACAGAGTAACTTTATATATTAAAGAATATGCTTGTAGATAATAATTTGTCATGACTCATCCCTATTAGATTCCCTCATAAGATAGAAATGAAGATAATAATGACCCCTAAATTCCACCTCCAATAGTCCTTGGGTTGGAGACTAGTACCGATGCTATAAAACGCACACAATGAGAGGCATTACCCTCATAAATCCTAGAAACATAAGAAATAAACCACCAAATAAACTACAACACATAATATAGTATAATTCAAAATCCCATAATATATGTAATGCAATACATAAACACAAGGCCTCAAAAATAAATACCAAAAGAAAACAATTACTACAACAACCTGACTCCAGGAAGTACCATGTCATGAGATAGTAATTTTCATCTTGATAAACAAATTCATCCTATAAGTCTATAAAAATTGTATATAAAGTATGGGGTTGAGAATAAAAGTATACTATATAGGATCCCCCCCATGTACTCTCATGAAAATTTAGAAGAAGTATACTGCAACCTCTATGAGTAAACAAAGAAACCAACTCATCACCTATACCATGTTATCTATCCACCCCATCCACACCAAATGATTTCTTAGCAAATCCGCATAAAAATATAATAACATAATACCAATTGAATATATGATAATGTTACCCAATAACCACTTCCCCACTAATCTAGTCTCCCTCATACCCCAATGAAATATTCCCCGGTGCTCCCATGCCCTCCATATCCACATAACTATATACTACATAACTACATCACAACTCATACTGTATACCACTTTAACATAACTACATAATAATATCACTACTTCATATCCAACACACTGCCTCATCATTATTACATCATTGTATATCACATTCTTAGGATTTCAAAACCTACACTATGTATAGAGTAGTGTGAGGAAAATAGGGGGTAGTCATCCATCCATATTACCTATATCCTAGATGCTAGGGGTATATCCAGAACCCAAGGCATCATATGCATGTCAGTAAGGTTACTAACTCACGTAGTGGTGTTTACGATAAATAAATATAATAAATAAAATATATATAACATACAATACCATAACTAAATGTTAACTCTATAATGAAATGCAGTTAAAACCACACCCATTATTTCATCATTACCACCAAACAACAACATTCACTAACACCTATTGAAAATATAGCCAACTACACCAAACCAAACAATAACCAAACATATTTACCCCATTTCAAATTCATTTCTAATTATGTATTAAAAATATACCAGCCACATTTCCTTCATTATTACAAAATATAATTCCATTCACTATAACTTTTTATAACCAATTATACTTCCACATTTACATTTCCATCCACCACACCTAATTTACCAATCAATTTATTTGATATTTCCAACCCATCATTTCTATAATGACAATGCATTTCATTGATTCATTTTATCATCATTCTATATTAATAGTAACTACAATACATAGCCATATCAACTCTCTATACCACCACAATAATATCCATAGAACCATATCCTTATTTTTTAGCACATAAATCCAACTACATAAGTCCACCACTACTAATGAAAAAATATTTACAAATTTTTTTTTCCATATAATAGTGGCCATAAAATATCAAATAATCACATCAAGAACAATCATTACATCTCTAAAACAATAATATTATTGAACTATATATGTTTTATTGATATAGTAATTAATATATGGTACAATAAAAAAATAAGCAATAAAAATTTCCAAATTCTCATTCATTATTTATATTACCATATTTATGGTTTTTATCCAACTGTAGAATTGTTTTAACTTTTCAACAATAACATAAACAACAAAATATTTCTCACCATATAAATATATATCCTTATCAATCAATAATGAAAATCTCCACACACTTGTCCACATTGTTAATTCATGCCTATATTAATATTATCATTAGGTAAATATCAAATATTTTTTAAAATACAAATAAATCATGATAATTCCTGAATTAAATAATAAATAAAGAAGAAAAAAATTGAATATCCTACCATAATCAATGGTTTAATAACCAATACATAAGAATGAGAAGATAAGGTTGACCAACCACCACAAAACTCACATGGACACCACAAAAAACATATACATGATAATCCTCTATCAAACACTTGACCATAAATTATCAAAATTGATAAACCACCTCTAACACAACATCTTTAAGGAGAATGAAGAAAAGAGGAAGATATGGGAATCTTCGATTAGGTAAAATAAATTAAATGATACCAAGGTTTAAGATCAGCTAATAGATGACCAAATATAACTAAAGATGATCCAAAAGATTCTTATGGTTTACCAAATTTTAATGGGATTAAAAATAATTTTAATAGATTCATAAATTCATATTTAAAACAAGTGAAAAAAATCATAGCATCTTTTAAGGTGTCATAATGTAATGAGGTTGGGTAAACTGAGCTTCCTAAAAACGACGATGCAATCACAAAAAAATCTCAAGGTTCCATAACCATTAAAATCGATAAAAAAAATATCATGATGAAATTGAGATATATATGATATAATATTTGAACACCTATAAATCTAAGTGTAATCCTTTTACCCCTCACTAAAACTTTATAACACAAAACCAAGACCACAAAACAATGGAGAGAATCACATCGAAACCACCTAAAATAGGTTGAAACTAAAAAATCATGGCCAAGATATCTAAAACATAACATATATATTCATATTTTAACATCAAGATCTCAATAGAACCAACTCTCCAAACTTAAATAGAAAAACCCCAAAATATCATGGTTTAGTTCTCATTTAATAGCACAACTCCCAAAATAATAACCTCACAAATCATAGCATAATAGGAAACCCTAGCTAGGTCATCTTCTCCAAATATAAATTTAGGTGTATCACTACTGCTTGATATTGAACTGTGGATTGTTACTGCTGAGCACTTTCCCTTTTACTACTTTCTGTACTTTTACTTACCATATACATGCTAACTATTAGGCACAGATCTCACGGTGGTTGCTTACTGGGATTTAGTCTCAGACCCTATTTGGGTCATTCTTTGGGACCCAAACAGATTATATTGTTTTAGGTATAGATATGGGAAAGCGCCATTCTACTTCAGGTACGTGACTTGCTGTGGAGATGGAGAGCATGGGACCAAGCTATGGCTTGTGATGCTGAGGAGTTATTTACATTATTTCTTTTGTAATTTGTTCTAGTAATGTTGTATTCAAGCATTGTGATTTCTTTTGATGATTTCCTAGACATATGTATCATGCATCATTTATATATATATGTGCTCTAGCTATTTTGACTTCCAGTTTTCCACTATTTACCTTTGTATGGATTATTAATGCTTCTTCTATTTCTATTGTTTCTTCTGCTCTGTACTTTGCCAATGAGGGAATAGTTTCCCCACTATCACACCCAAGGCCCTCGCTGCTAGTTAGCAGCCTCTTGAATTTGGGGAAATGCGCTTGAGGCCATGTGACAAACTGGGTACGGGGCGCCTTTGGGTGGCTTCTAGAACCGGGACATTACAAAGTGGTATCAGAGGAATTATTTTCTCTTGACTTACTTTTTGGATCCTTTATCCAGGGATATGATGGAATAGGTACTTGGTAATAAGTTGTGCCCGGGAGTAGCTAACCCGTGTACAGGGAAAAGCCAACCTACATCATTTATTGCAATTGTTTCTGTTTTTTCAAGATTACAGTTGATTTGATTTCACCTTGAGCGATTCACATGATTTGTGTTGTTACTGTAGATGTTATTAAGGTTCTATTTCTGTCACAACCTGATGAGATGAGGGTATGCCATCTCATGCCTTCATATAGGTACTTCCTATAAATCACATGTCATGTATTCTTGCCATGCCATTTAGGATGCATTAGTGATTTCATGTTGTTGTGTTATATGGTGTGTAGAATATGCATGCTATTATGATAGATGCCTTGATAAAATACCTTCTATTTAATAGGGTATTGTTTGTGTAAGGACTTGTTTTGATGAGCACCAAACTTTGGTTCTTGATGTGTTATGGGCCCTCATGGACCAGAATTTGGTGGATCATTATCTTGTTTTGACACATATAACATTTAAAAGATGCCAAGTTTTGATTTGTGGGGAGTATGGGCCCTCACAGATCGAAAATTAAAGAATTCCATGATCATTTCAGTGTTTTCTGGGCTCCTGAGTAGTTTCTGAGGCTTACTGTCTGAAAAAATCCAGAATACACATTGTGTAGTTTTGACAACATGCCCTGTGTTCTTCTGTTCGGGGAGAAACCATTTTTCTTAAGTACATGTCGTGTACTTTATATACACGTCGTATAGTCCCTGCTTGTGTCATAGGCCGCGTGGGAAAATACACGGGATAGGGAAATCCATTGGTAAACATTTCGTGTATCGTCTATACATGCTGGGTATTGTCGACCCTGTGTTCGCCCGTGTAACCAACAACACAGACGGATAAGACCTTAAGCTATACATGTCATGTCTGAGATGTACACGCCGTGTAGTGTATCCTAGGTACCCGACCGCATCACGAACCACACAGGTCGTTGTTATCCCTTCACATACACATAATTTCCACCGGGAACACACCGTGTATAGTGAGCCATGTGTTAGGCCGTGTCACTAACAACATGGTCCTGGTGATGTTTTTCTAGTACACATTATGTCCATCTGGAACACGCCATGTGGTATTTCCTTAGGAGAGCTCTGTGGATTAACCGTGTATAAGGAATCAAGAAGGATAAAAGGATTCAAGTACACTCAGTGTGTTAAGACAACACTCCATGTGTTTGTGGTGTTACACGACCAGTTTAGGCAGGAGTACATGCCCATGTGAATGACATAAGGGAACATGCTGTGTAGGAAAAGTACACACAATGTAGTCATATTTTTGTAAAAATTGAATGCTTTTCTTCTCCTATTCCCTTATTACACCTTCAATTTTTTAGTCCCTGTTAAACTTAATCTATGGTGTGCGTTTGACCCTGTAGAATCATGCCACCTAGATATCTCAGTTGCAGGGAAGTGATCTGATTCCAGATATGGCTGATTTGGGATATCCTATAGATCCTCCTGTTGTGCCAGCCTTGGCACCAACAGTTATACCAGTTACAGGCACCGATGTGTAGTTTAGGGACGGTTTCCTGAGGATAATGAATACTTTCTAGGGAGCGCCCCATCTTGCCCTATCGATGGAAGATTTGACGCATGTTTTCTAGCAGAAACATCCCCCCACCTTCTCAGGGGAGGGAGGACCACAAGCTGCGTAATCATGGATCGAAGCCACACTGACAATCATCGAGCATCTCGAGGTACCACCAGAGAGGAGGGTGAAGATATCTACCTACATGCTCCGAGACTCTGCCAAGAGGTGGTGGGATGTCATCTCTCTGGCGGGACGCCACCAGAATATGGCTTTGGAGGAGTTCCAATAGATCATTTACGATTACTTCTACCCGGAGACCCTGAGGTCCGATCAAGCCTGAGAGTTTATGAGCATAGAGCAGGGTACTCTTTCTGTGATGGAGTATTCCTCTCGCTTCATGGAGCTGCGGCGTTTCATGCCTATTCTAGAAGGTGATGAGTTGTTCCTATCTAATAAGTTTGAGGACAGTCTCAGGTAGGAGATCTGTTCATGAGTGAAAATCTTTAGGTTGAATTTGATATCCTCTATCATCAACCAAGCACTGATTGCAGAGCACAATCTGAGGGATTCTGGAGATGTGATCTAGGGAGGTTCAGCATCTAGAGTTAGTGCTTCGCCAACTGATAGCAGGAAGCGATGCAGAGAGGCTACACGAGGAGATCATACCAGGCGGTACACATGTTTTGGTAGCCAAGTGGTGTGCTACCAGTGTGGGAGAAGTGGGCATATGAGGCCACATTTCCCAAGTGACCTAGTGGAGTGCCGATCTTACGGCAAGATGGGTCACCTTCAAAGCATTTGTTAGTTCTTCTCACCAGTAGCTGGTGACATGGGTTCTTCTATGACTCCTTGTTCTAGAGAAGCACCACCAGCTTCTCACCAGTCTAGGAACTGGAGTTCCTCCGTCTGTTCGGGACAAGGTGGAGGTCATGGACAAGGCAGCCAATCACCCGGTTTTCAGTGACTTCAGAGTGGATCAGTTCAGAGTGGTTAAGGAGCATCATAGGGTCGTGGAGTAGGCCAGACCTTTGTAGTGGAGTAGAACCAACAAGAGAAGGATCCCGGACCTTCTACAGTTCGACGTATGATCTTAGTAGCCTCTTTTTTAGCTTCTTGTCTTTTTGATACAGGGGATTCCCATAGATTTATCTCTATTGCTGTTGTGAAGAGCCTTGGTCTTTTCATCGTTTCTTATCCTGATATCTTGATGCCAGACACTTTGTTGGGGATTATAACGGCTAGTGTACGTCAGTGCAAGGAGTGCCCTCTAGAGGTTGTTGGGTGTCACTTTTTATGGGACTTATAAGTCCTAGAGATGACATGCTACGATTTCATTCTTAGAATGGACTGACTAGTTCCCTTCCAGGCAGTTGTCGACTATTATCACCACAGGGTGAGTTTCACATCACCAGAGGGCATATAGTTTTTTTATAGGGGCGAATGGGATGTCCAGGTGAGCAGAACGGGTCCAGAGGGCTGGGAGGAGTTGTTGCCCAGATTGCTAGCCTGTATTTGGATGATCAGGGTACTTCTCAGTTAGACATTCCTCCAGTGGTGGATCGTTTCAAGGACATCTTCCCATAGGACTTTTCTGGTTTTCCTCCGGAGCGTGAGGTAGACTTCTCTATTGATCTTGTGCCAGGAGAAGCACCGGTGTCCTTTAATCCTTATATGATGGCTACACCTGAGTTGTAGGAGCTCAAGAAGCAGTTGGAGGAGTTGCAGGAAAAGGGTTTCATCTGACCCAGTACTTCTTCTTGATGTTCTCATGTCTTATTTGCAAAGAAGGCAGATGGTACCCTCAGGCTTTGTGTGTACTATCGAAAGTTGAACCAGTTTACGGTCAGAAATCGATATCCCTTACTGAGGATTGATGATCTCTTTGATCAGCATTGAGGAGACCGTGTGTTCTCAAAGATTGATTTGAGGTCCGACTGTCATCAGTTGCATGTTAGACCATCTGATATACCCCTAACAGCCTTTCAGACTAGGTATGGTCTATACGAGTATATGGTTATGTTGTTCGGTCTCATGAACATGCCTGTTGTTTTCATGGTACTGATGAACTGAGTGTTCCATCCATAATTGGCTTCTTTTGTTGTGGTCTTCATGGATGACATCTTGGTGTACTCTCACACTCTACATGACCCCTCTACCCATATTGATATCTTTCTGAGTAAACTGAGGGAGAATCATTTATATTCTAAGCTCTCAAAATGCCTCTTTTTGATGGATTAGATTCACTTCTTGGTTCATGTTATCTTAGAGACATGAGTATCAGTAGACCTAGAGAAAGTGAGAGATGTATTTTCCTGGGAGCATCCAAAGAACGTCTTTGAAGTATAGAGTTTTCTAGGGCTGTCTGGATACTATAGACTCTTCATACAAGACTTTTCTCACTTAGCAGCACCACTGAAAGGTCTGACCAAGAAGGGTGCAAAGTTATTATGGTCAGATTCTTATGAGTCAGCCTTTTAGGAGATTAAAGGGAGGTTGAATTCAGCACCGATACTATAATTTCCAGAGCTAGGAAAGAGATATATTGTTTACTATGATGCACCATGTATCGGGCTGGGAGCTGTGCTCATGCAGGGAGATGGAGTCATTGCGTACGAGTCTCGGTAGTTGAGGCCACACGAGGTGAATTACCCGATGCACGATCTGGAGTTAGAAGCTGTTGTTCATGCCTTATGTTGTTGGAGACATTATCTTCTGGGAGAGCATTTTGTGGTTTTCACTTACCAAAAGAGTCTCAAGTATATCTTCACTCAGCGTGATATGAATTTGAGACAACGTAGGTGGGTCGAGTACCAACAATCCTTTGATTTCAAGCTTTCCTATACGCATGGGAAGGCAACGCAGTGGCTGAGGCGTTGAGAAGAAGGCCCCAGATATAGTAAGTTCATGAGGCGAGCAGTGAGTGGCAGCTTATGGCTCTGTTCTCTGAGATGCATTTGGAGGTTCACGATAGATAGGGATAGGCGTTCCTTTCTTCTGTAGCAGTTACCTCTACTCTTCTAGATCGATTTCGAATGAGGCATCTATCAGATTCTGAAGGCCTAGTTCTACGAGAAAGCATGTCAGGAGAGGACCCTAGTCCTAGATGGACCATCGATGAGGATGAGATCTTTCATTTCCAGGGGCACGTATGGGTGCCAGTAGACATATGTGAGGAACTGATGTCGGACTTTCCTTCCTCAGTTTTGGAAGTTCATCCTTGTGTCACCAAGATGTATCGTGATCTACACTGCCAGTATTGGTGGCCAGGTATGAAGAGGGACATTGTTGGTTTTTTCCTGAGGTGTTCCACTTTTCAGGAAGTGAAGGTGGAGAATCAACGACCAGTAGGGCTTTTACTGTAGTTACCCATTCCTGAGTGGAAGTGGAATTATGTCGCGATGGAATTCGTGACCGGTTTTCTGAGGTTGCCTCGTGGTAATGATGCATTTTGGGTTGTCATCGACACACTTAAGAAGGTTTCTCACTTCTTTCTGATCAAGGAGACCTTCAGTGTTGATGAGATTGGACAGTTTTACATCCGTTATATTTTACATCCGCATGGAGTTCCATACTTCATTGTTTCAGACAAGGACGTGCGCTTCACTTATTGGGTTTGGCAGGGGCTTCAGAAGGCTTTGGGTACAGAGGTACTTTTGAGTACAGCTTACCACCCCCATACAAATGTCCAGTCCAAGCGTACGATTCAGGTACTTGAAGACATGCTCCAAGCATACATCCTGAATTCTGGAGGATCTTGGGAGAAACATATACCTCTTGTGGATTTTTCCTAAAAAAATAGTTTTCAAGAAACTATTCAGATGGCACCTTATGAGCCTTTGTACGGTAGGCCAAACTAACCATCCTTATGTTGGCTAGAGGTAGGATAGGCAGCATTATTGGTACCTCATCTTGTTCAAGAGACTACAGAGCTGATAGAGATGATTTGGAAGAGGATGGCTACCACACAGTCTCGACAGAAGTCTTATGCTGTTCAGTGGGGACGACCTCTGGAGTTCGTGGTCGAGGATCAGGTTTTCATGCATGTCAAACTGAGGTTGGGACACAAGAGGAATAGGAGACAAGGTAAGATTTCACCGAGACATGTTGGGCTATTTGAGGTGTTGGAGAGAGTTGGGGCGGTCGCCTATCGGTTGCAGTTACCTCAGAGGTACTGGGCTATGCACGATGTTATTCACGTCATTCAGCTCCGATGTTACTTTTCAGACCCATCTCAAGTTTTCAACCTGAGGAGGTTGATCTTGAAGTGGATGTGCCGTTTGAGGAGCATCCTATCCGGATTGTTGATCACAGTTCAAATGTCCTCAATAGCTGGTCTGTTCCTCTGGTACGAGTGCTATGGAAGCTCGGGTGGGGACAAGACGAGACTTGGGAGAGCGAGGTAGACGTGCGATCTCAGTGGCCGGAGCTGTTCAGGGTTTCTTCTTCTACGCCTCCTTGCTAGGGAAATTTGAGGATGAATTTATTTAAGGGGGGAAGTTTTTAAGAACCTGGATCTTATTTTCAGGTATGTTTTTCCATTTTCTATATTTTTTGAGAAAATAAGAAATTCTAGAAATTTTCAAAGTGCGCACCGTGTACTTTATGAGTCCACAATGTGTAGCAGCCATGCACACGACCCTCTGAGGGTGTTTCGGAGGCTGCCTAAAGTGGAGAATGGAAAATGTGAGTACACACCATGTACTTCAAAATTGCAGGCCGTGTACTTTTTTTCATTAAACGCTATGAGGTCACATATGATGAACATA
Source organism: Viscum album (assembly GCA_963277665.1). Lineage (NCBI taxonomy): Eukaryota > Viridiplantae > Streptophyta > Magnoliopsida > Santalales > Viscaceae > Viscum > Viscum album. The sequence continues at coordinate 1,427,380,435 of OY728151.1, forward strand.
ACCATCTTTTTTTAGGTCCCGTTCATCTGAGAGAACCCGTACGACCGTAGATATTTGACGAACCTCTGAGCCTCCGTACGTCCTCTGAATCGAACTCCATCAGTTGCATTGGAATCACATCGGTGACGTCTCTCTTCTCCTAGAGTATCGTTTTCTAATTTATCCTCTTTCGTGAGTTATCATGGGTTGATAGCTTTGTGCATTTTATTATATCTACAACGTTCTAATGATATTCAAGCCTTGTGGTTCAAGTATATTGATCTCCTTACCATGAGGTAGGGGGTTTGTGACTTTATGTTCAATGTTTTTGAGTATTATGTGAAAATTCCACCAATACCCTTGAATGGGGTCTCTCGCTTTTACCATTTTACCGCTGTTGTTTACCTACCATTATTATAGGACTATGTAGAGGATATTTGGATATAAATAGGGTTGATTTCTATGTGTTGGATGTGTTTTTCCATGATTTGTTCTGTTTATGACCATATGGTCCAGTTTAGTCTTTGGATGCTTTGCCTGTTTCCATGCCTGTTGCAGTAGGATGGAGAGTTTATGTTCTGACATGCTTGTTATGTTGTAGACTGATTATCCAAGTAGTTCTATATTTTTACTTTGGCCATATTGTATTTCTATGCTCATTGAACTACATAGGGGCATGAGAACCTGGTGTAATAGACTATAAGGGGAATTGACCGAGTGAGTTTCCTCAGAGAGTCTTTGAGCACTTTGGGCTATGTGGCGTTTGACTGAGTGAGAATCCTCAGAGAGCCTAGAACCACCTGGGGATATAGGGGGAATTGACTGAGTGAGCTTCTGAAGAGAGTCCTTGATTACATTAGACTATAAGGGGATTGACTGCGTGACCTTCCTCAGAGAGTCTTTGTTTGAATTAAACGACCTGGGCTATAAGGGAAATTGACCGATTGAGATTCCTCAGAGAGTCCTACACTGCGGGGATATAGGGGGAATTGACATGTGAGCTTCCTCATAGAGTCCTTGACTACATTAGACTTGTCGGGGAATGGGTTGTGTGAGCTTCCTCTAAGACTCTTGCTTTAACTAGACTATATGGGGAATAGACTGTGTGAGCTTCCTCAGAGAGTCTTTCTTTACCTTTGACTATGAGGGGATAGACTATGAGTACTTACTCCAAGAGTCTTATTAAATTCCTATGATAGAACTACAGGGGTTGGGCTATGTGTACTACCCATAGGGTTGTCTGTACTTTTTAGGTAGGACCAGAGGGGAAGGCTGCAAGTACTTACCAGAGGGTTACCGTTTGAGGTTTAGATATTGTTTCACTGCTGCTTGATATTTAACTATGGATTGTTACTACTGAGCACATTCCTATTTACTGCTTTCTATACTTTTACCTGACATATACTCACTGAATGTTAAGCACAAATCTTTTGGTGGATGCCTACTGGGATTTAGTCTCACACCCTGTTTGGGTCATGCTTTTGGACCCAAATGGATTATATTTTTGCAGGTATAGATAAGGGAAAACGCCCTTCTACTTCAGGTAATTGACTTGCTATGGAGCTGGAGAGTATGGGACCAAGCTATGGCTTGCTATGCTGAGGAGTTATTTACTAGATTTATTTTCTACTTTGGTCTAGTAATGTTATATTACAGCATTGTGATTTTTTGGATGCTTTCATAGACATATGTATCATGCATCATTTATATATATATATGTGCTCCACATATTTTTACTTTCAGTCTTCTATTTTTTACCTTTGTATGGATTATCATGGCTTCCTCTATTGCTATTGTTTCTTTCACTGTGTACTCTGCCAATGAGGGAATTTTTTCCCCACTATCACACCCATGTCCCTCGCTGTTAGTCGGCAGCCTCTGGAATTTGGGGAAATGCTCTAGAGGCCATGTGACCAACTGGGTATGGGGTGCCATTGGGGGGCTTCTGGAGCTGGGATGTTACATATACACCTTATAAAATAAGGTAGGTGTGTAACATTACAATAACTTATAATGAAGGAAATTTGATATGAAGTCCCTTACAATTTTGGTAATATCTGGATCAAACCCCCATGAGAATCAAGAAGCTCATATGGATTTGTAAATCCAAATAATTTATATGATAATAGTTATAAAATATATTCATGGGAATTATATAAATAAATAAAAATTGGTGAATATGACATATGTCTCAAGGAAATAAAAAGTAAGAGGAGATAACCCTTACCTTGAGTCTAGAAATTCAATGCATGTACTTAATATCATGTATAATAAGAATATATCTATTATTTTATTTCTTAATAATCTTTTACAGGTTAAATAAATTATATTTTAATAATTTATTTTATTAATTTTAATGTTATATTAAAATACTTAATCAGTTAAGTCAAGGTCATGTGTTTTGAAGAAGTTTGATTAATTATTTCAAAACGGCTTCACTGTGTCAAACGGGGCCAAATAAATGATTATTTAAGAATATAAAAAATAATAATCAGTAAATAATTATAATATTTATACATAATTTGTACTTTTTTAAAACTAATCATGATATATTGTTATGAAAAATGCAACATGTTACGATCATGGGGATAGTAGGCCATACATACGTTTGAGTTATATTTCCATTTTTCAATAATCTTTATAGAAAGAAGCTATATTTTATATTATCATTAAATAATGATAGTAATAAAAGAAATTCAATATTATTTCTTTAAATATACCAATATATATCAACCATGTAATTTATTGATGAAAAAAGAGATGCATCACTTCGTGGAGGTGGTATTCCATATGTATGCACAATTGACACTATCAATTTTCTATGTAAGAAAGAAAATTATATATTATTTTTTTAGAATTAGATATATTTAATTAATGTTATAATAATGGAATTTATATCACATATAATCATTAAATTTATCCTTATCACCTTTCATTTAAAGCGTTATGGAAAAAAGAATCACATCATTTTCTGAGATAGTAGTCTACTATGAAAATGAACTGTGTTATCGTATCCCCAAAGGAAGAGAAGTTAAGAAGTTATATTTAATTTAATAACTAAAAAATTATAACCACTTTAAAAATATATTATATTTAATTTAAATACATCATTATAACATTCCTTGATATGTGGTGATGGAAAACTAATAACATTAGTTCATTAGGCGGTAGTCCACTGTATGCATGAATGATGATTTCATATCCCATTTGATAGAAGAGGAGATAGATTTAGGTTATGAAATAACGGTAACAAAATCTAATAATAATGGATATAATGGTTTTATTATTTCAAAATAATTTAATATAATCAAAATGTGTTGGATGATGAAATAAAAATAAAAGTAATTTTTTAAGTACGATACCTCTTCATTGAATAACCTCCTTAGGTTATCCCCCAAATCATTATTTGGATGGATTTATGATAAAAATAATTGATATATTTAATGGGAATGGAATTTATAGTGAATTTTTGTTTTTATTTTCAAATCAAATAGTATTTCCAGGTGTGAAGAAAAAAAGGATAGGTGGTGAGATTTTATAAGTGAGGTTAGTGGCACCCTTGAAAGTTTGGAAAATAAAAATCAATACCCTTGTTTTCACATTAAAAAAGGATAAAAATAACCATTATAGAGAATTATAAATTATAAGGTCTAAATAAGTCAATAAAATATATTTGATACATTGTTTTAGGTCATTTAACATGTATATTTTTAGTTTAACCCTTTGTAAACCTATTTTTACCTTAACTTCCATAATTAATTTTTACTGTTTTAAATATTATTTATGACAAAAAATTAAGTTAAACTTTTTAGATAATATGATATATTTTTATTTAAAATATATAATAAATTTCATCAAATCAATTTTAAAAAATTGGAAAAATAAATTTGAAATTAAATGCAGCGCCGTGATGAAAAAGGTGTTTTCAAGATGTGTATTTTTCAAGGAAAATTTGATTTTATATTAACTCTATGAGTAATAAAAATCATTTTATGAATATAAATTAATATTTATTTATATATTATATATAAATATAATTTAAAAAATTCCTCATTCAGGACAATTTTGATTACTTTAAATGGGGAAACATTATGCACTTTAAAACAATTTTAAGAAAAAATACCGCTTTTAAACTAGAAAAATATATATATTAAAATCCATTATAAATTTCATTTAAAATTAAATATGTGGATTAAATATAAAAAATAATATTTTTGCTACATTAAATCATATTCTAAATACAACTTAACTTTTAAATTAATAAAAATACTAAAAAGAAATGACTTCTTTACAAAAATCATTATTTTTCACTATTCACTCAAAAATCAATATTTATTGAAAAATAAAAACGATTAACCCTAAGTTAATTTTGATATTCTGATTTAAACAATTAATATAATTTTATGAAATAATTTTTCTAAATTTTCAAAAAATTAATTATAACATTATGTCACAAAAATAAAAAACAATAATTGTTGAAGAAAGAGGATTTTTGAATAATAAAAATAAATTACTAATTATTGATTAATTATTTACATAGAATTCATCATTAATTCATATTTAGTTGTACATTTATAAATGTATATATATTTCATATAATAGTTTATACTATTTATACCCACTAATTCATTTACTAGGTTATAATGGTTATATATTTCATGACTCATTTAAGCTAAGTGGTGCATATTGGATACACTATCAAACATAATGATCTTATTTTGACATATCTGGTTGTTACACAATCCCCCATTTAATTAATTTCATTGTAGAAAATTAAAATTTATCTTAGTAATCAGATTTTGAAAATTAAAAATTATATTTATTGGAAACCTACATCGTAAAATGGTTTACTAAAACATCCTCTTGATAAGAGAGAAAAGGAAGTATGAAGGTCATCTGGAATAACACATACTAGGTTTCCAAATAGGATAAAATAGGAGGAGATTAATATATGAACAGATAATAAAGTCTTAAATTTTAAATAATGATGGAGATTGATAGATATCATTGATCATAAGAAAGTGAATGATCATGAGAAAGTCAAAAACCAATAAACCATAAACTAAAGAGGTATGAAAAAGATCATTGATGTCATAAAAAATGATGGTAATAAGATTTTTTTATTTCAAGATTCTTTTAATAGAGATTCAGAATTCCTTTAGGAGCTATACTATGATAATACTGAAATATACATACTTTATGAGTATAATTTCATAAATTTCCCCAACAGTCTCTTCTTTTGATCCAAACAATGAGTATTCAAGATTATTATTTTTATACCTAAAGAACTAAAAATGTACATTTAAAAGACCACATAACCATGAAAAGGACAATAAATATATTCCTCCTATATTTATACATTAAACAATACCAAAATGATTAGAAACTAGAAAGATAATTTCGAAAATGAATAAACCTTTATATAATCAAATAATACATTAATATCTAAAATTTAACACTAATACCAAAATTTAAAACTGGATAATTACATATATAAATGAACTTACATACCAAATAACATTAAAAACCACATCATTAAGGTTTTTCTTAACCTAATAGTTTTTATCATACCTTTTTACTTACAAGACCAAAATATAGCGACTTCTTCTAAAATAACATTAATCACTTAGTAACCGAGTCACTTTTAAATATCATGGTCATCTTTGCGATAAACCATGTATTCACATAATTACCTCAATATCCAATATAATATGATACCTAAAGGTTATAAATACCTTAAAAAATACTTCCAAAAAATGTAATGGAATACTTCACATTAAACCAAATTTTTACATATACTTCCACCTAATGAAATGTCTCCAAAAATCTCATTAATCACCTTAAGATCTCATCCCTTAAAACATAAAAGGGGTTTCTAATCATTTTAACATATCATCATCCTTATCATTATAGACCTATAATGGTTTCCATAACTCTTAATATAAACTCACATGAAAACATCATAATATCCAATTGTATTTAAACCCTCCTCTAATACCAAAAATAATATCCCCACACCTGTACTCCTAGATATATTTCAAAAAACATAAAAATTAAATTTTAATCTTTGATCCTGATGAAGGTGACCCAGTTTTCACCATAAAAAACTACCACATAAAAACAAAATATTGGATCACTTACATTCTCAATGAACTTTTATGGCTACATTTTTATAGATTTATAAAAAAATTATTACATAAACAATACTCATGTATTTAAATGATAATTACTACCACTTAACCCAACAATTATTATTACAAATTATGTCATCATCATAATCCATATGAAACCATTCTATACATGATTCAATCAAAATCATCCTTGATAACATGGGGAAATGATAAAAATAATAAGGGTGAGAAAACATTCTCAACAATGGTAAACATAAACATTAGGAATTTAATTTCATCAGCGAGTATAAGAAGAGAATATGGGTATGTTGACATAATCAAGTTGTAAAATGATAAATTAAAAATATTAATAACAATAAATAACTAGATAATTAAACATGAGAACATTCCATAAGGCTATAATAATGTCAAGAGATATCAAATTAAATAATCATAAGCCATGTGATATAAATATTGACCAAAGGAAACATTTATGTACCATAAAAACCATAACAAAAACATGTTGGTATCTTGGAACATCATTTTCATAACCTATTTAATACCTCAGTAAAAAATAATTAGATCCCAATTAAATTAAAATGTAAATGACTTTGATAACTCCCTCATTATTTACTCTAAATACAAGGAACATTACCCAATTAATTAGACTATAATCGTGGAACAGTAACTATATAAGCTATGTTAGGATCACCTTGTGCTATCTTGGTGCACCCATCGTATGAGTTATATTGGGATAATCCCACAAAATTAGGGAACACTCATGATCATCAATAATGTACCCATACCATTAATGAATATTGTATATATAGAATACATTTCATCATAAAATCATAGAAAAAAAATTATTCTTTTCAAAAAAAAATTATCCTATGGAAAATAAATGTTTTACATGAATATATCATTGAAACATGATTAACACATGGAAAAGAAACAAGTTCCATAAAATCTATTTGAAACATGATTAACCCGTGAAAAAAGATACAAGTTCCCTGAAAAATATATTTTAAAAAATCATAATCCAACCATGTAAAGAATAAGGTTGGAAACATTACATCATATCCCCATTGGATCATATATAATATCTAGGGATACTGATTTTTATGAATGGAAATACCATTAAATAATAAATTTAAAATAGTTTTGAGGAAAATAACCTTTTCATCATGAAAATCAATTTTAATTCATAAAATATTTAGAAAATATTTTTTTAAAATCATGGAATAATATAATGGAAAAATCATGGAAAATAATGTAAATAATTTAAGTAAAATCCATTCTTGTTATAAATATTTAAAAAAATTCATTTCAGAACATTTTAAAAAATGGAGTCAAAATTGACCCATTTGGAAAATGTTAAGAAATTTACATTTAAAACCATTAACAAGAAGGTAAAAGAGAATGTTAAATATATTTAGTAATTTTTTTTAGAAAAGAATATTTTTTAATTTTTGTTTTAAAAAATACGAATAAGGATGAAAAAGTTTCCCAATATAAAAGAAAATACAAGATCGGTTTAACTTAAAAAAATCTTGAGGTTTCTTTAATCAATAAGGAAGAAAATGGATGCTAGGGTTTCCTAGAGATCCTTAGTAGGGGGAGGCTAGTGTTCTAGATTAGGCTTCATCTCCCCCCTCTTCATCCCACCTTCTTCCTCTCTCCCCCTTTTTTACCTTCCCATATTTCTCCTCACTCACTTTTATCATCCCCTCTTTTCTCTCCTTCTCATCTTTATAGCATTTCCCATTTTTGATGACCTCATTTCTATTCCCCTACTCTTTCCTCATGATATCCTCATTTTCGAACCCACACAGGTCTAGTGGGCCAAATTTATCGTTGATATTTGGGATGTGTGGGTTGATTTACGTTGGATCCCCATGTTCTCTGCTTGCCATATCATGGTGCTTTAAACATGGTGGTGTTATTCCTTGGATTATGTTTTAGTAGTGATTTTTTCGAGGGTGTAAATTTTATGCTTGGGGATGAAGGATAAATCGATATGAGATTCTCAGATGATGCCCTTGATCTATTCAAACACTTATCTAGCTTCTAGTTCCTCCATCATTCCCCTATCAATATTCTATGGTGGATTCATAGAGGCTTTTAAGTGTGTTGGTTTATCAGTCATTGGTGTTCTATTAGGTGTGACCAATTCTGGGATTATTCTGAACTATTGTGGTCATCACTAGATTCTTGTTGTGTGTACAAATTGTGGGTTCTAATTATTGTTCATTCCTCACTCTTAGTGATCCTGGAAGGAAGGGGTGTTCTGTTTTTGGTTTAATTTCACTCAATAGTTTCTAGTGAATGTGTTTTGAGTATGTCTGTGAATATTTTGATTTCTTCGATGTTCTTCATTAGAGACAGGGTTGGGATGATGATGAAGGTGATTGGTTTGTATGGTGTGTTTCTCAAGGGTCTCTCTTTCCCTGATGATGCTAATGTGTGTTAGTTTTAATTTTTTTTTGTATTTTTCTATGCTTGTTCTATACTTTGGTTTGGAAACTCCAATTTTTTATATGGTGTAATGTGTGTTTTGGATGGTGTTATTGGTTTTTGGCATGGCGGAAGTTGTGAGGTTCCCACTTATCCATAAAAGTGGATTTTTATTCTAAAAATGACAAAAAAGATATTTTGAGTGGATAACGAAGAAAATGGAAATAAAAAAAGTAAACAACATTAAAAAAAGTGGAGAGGAAATATATTTAGTTCTTGAGAAATGAGTATATGATTTCCTCCAAAAGAAACTTCAACATAAAGAATCCCCAAAATAAAGGATATTATAACATAATTCCTTTTCCACATTAGTAATATTTTCAATTGTAAGAATCATGAAATAATTACATCAAATGAAACATTAAATATCATGAACATAAGGTTTTTCATTATATTAAAATTAAAATGGGTAGTAGATATACCTCATGAAACAAGATAGGTGTGTAACATTTCAATATGCCTCAACTAAGGTAAATTGAGATGAAGTTCCTTACAACATTGAAAATACTTGGATGAAAACCCCATTAAAAGAGATAACCACATTCATATTTTGAAATCAAAATAATTTTAATTAATGTAAACCTGAAAAAAAATTCATTTTTAGTATATACACAACAAAATTAAAAAAAGTGGTGAATATGGAATTTGTCTCACAAAAAATAAAAAAGTGAGATGAGAAAACCCTTACCTCTAGTAAAGAAATTCCGAGAATGTACTTTAACTCGTGTTTAATAAGATTATATGAATTATTTAATATATTTATAAAATTTTAAATGTTTAATATTTTATATTTAAATCATTTGTTTTATTTATTTTAATCACATATTTAAATACTTAATCAGTTGAGTCCACATCGAATGTTTTGAGGTTGTTCGATTCATTATTTAAAAATGGATTCAATATTTTGATCGTGGTCAAATTTGTGATTATTTAAATATTCCCAAGAAAATAGTCATGAAATAATTATCATATTTATACATCAATTACACTTGTTAGAACAAATCCTCAAGGATTGTTATAAAAAATGGACCATGTTATGATCATGGAGATGATAAGTTGTATGTGTGCATGAGTAACATATCCATTTTCAATGGTCATTATAGAAATATGGTATAAAATATTTTATAATTAATGAATTATCGTAATAATAAAAATAAAATAATATTTGATAAAATATTCTTATATATATAATCTATGATATTTAGTGATGAAAAAACAACCACATCGCTTTGTGGAGGTGGTAGTCCACAAGTATGAATGAGTGACATTATTAATCTTCAGTGTTAGAAGTGAAATGATATATAATATTTTAATAATGATAAACATGTCATTAATATAATAATTATTTAATTTATATCACATATTGTCATGACCTGTCCCCCAAGGCCCGTGTCGTGACTACCCCAAGCCCACCTTCCATATGCTAGGGGATGGCGACTAGGACCAGAAAGGCATATCCATAAAACTAGGAAGGCATTGCCTTAATAACCTATAAAATCAAAAAAAACAAGCACGCAACAAGATACAAGCACAAGGTAAACTATATAGTAAATAGAGTGAGTACAGTAAGTAGAGGGGGAAGAATACAAGCCCAACTAGAAAGTACAAGTAAAACTGAAAAACAACTCCTGCGAACACCCTTTAAGGATCCAACCTAAAGGGTAAATAAATCTCTTGAACGATTTCCTCTATGGGTTGTCTCACCTAAGGTCCACATTCGAGCAGCCTCTAGTCTTGGTACCCTCGTCCTCGATCAGTGTTTTCTGTCATCTACAAAAGACACAGTAATGTGCGGGCGTATCCCGTGCAGGGGTGAGTATAATGATACTCAGTTGGGACCTCGAGACCCCCGAAGGTCTCTCAAAATACAAAAAGGATGAACCAAAAATCATCGAAATGAAATTCAATCCTACTTAGGTATATTCCAATACATATACCTAAGCTATCATGTATACCCATCTCATTCATGAGGAAACACAAGGCCCAACTCATTAGCCCAAAGCTCAATTGTTCCAAGAAGGAAAGAATACCATGAAGGTTACATCAAAAATGTATGTACAAAAAAGTTAATTCCACACAGAAGAATACCACACAAGTATCACCATGATGGTAGGTACCACAATGGTACACCACACAGAAGAATACCACACATGTATCACAACGAAGGTAAGTACCACAAAGGTACACCACACAGAAGAATACCACATAGGTATCACCACAAAGGTAAGTACCACAAAGGTAAAGACTCATATCACACCAGGTATAACTTATGTGTGGAAGTATAGACAATTAAATGTATTTATAGATCATCTTACTTCGTTGAGAAGCTCTTCTATTGACCCACACGGGATTGAAGATGACCCACATAGGATCTGGAGATAACCCACAGAGGATCGTTATGTCCTGACCCACATAGGATCATTGAGCACTGAACCACACAGGATCGGTATGCACTGACCCACACATGATCACTAAGTGTTGACCCACACAAGATTTAATGATTCTTCAAGTACAACCAGCCGCAGGGTTCCCACACTAAGCATGCTTGATTCCGGGAGGTTCTTCTCCTCAAGCCATTGGTTGATACTTCATCTGCCAAGAAGTCCCACGAAGATGTATCCCAAAGTTTCCAAGAAGAAGTATCCCAAAAGTTACTTCTTTGAAATTGATTAAATTAATTATAATCAACCTGTAACGATCCTAATTTTTGGTTCCAGGACTTTCTTTTTCTTTATATATTTTTGTTATTCGATCTAGGGAGACTGGCATTTATCATCATATTGATCGCAGATTGATCATTGTTAATGACAAAAATACAAGTGGGCACATCCACCCATGCACTTCTGCTGTGCCCGGAACCTTCACGGACCCAAGCCCATTTGGACCTAGTTTCACCTTTTTGGACATAACTTGTGATTCGGGCATCTGTTTGACAAACCGTCTGTAGCGCTGAGATCGTTGGATTGAGACGGTCCTTTTGAATACTTATTCGTGGGACTTAATTTTATGAGTCATGTGAATTAACTTTGTCATAGATTTCCATTACTTGGTTTTTTTAGTTTGACACATAAAGTCCGTTATATAAATGTTCCCTACCAAAACAAATGATATTTTTATAAAAGTAGCAACATACACTTCAAAACATGAAGATGAATCCATCAGTATCTAATATGGATACTGAAATAATGTTTTTGGTTATAGAGGGTACATAATAAAATACTTTCAAAACCAATACCATCCCAGTAGGCAATGTGAGATAGTAGTCTCTGATAGCTATAACTGCGAGTCTAGCTCTGTTGGATGCTCGTAGATCCACCTCACCTTGGTCAATATTTCTGAATCTACATGGTTCCTGTATTTGGATATATATGTGAGCACCACAAGCAGTATCTACTACCCAATTAGTAGAAACAGATAGATCGCACTTTGATAACAAATGCACCTGAAGAATCCCCTTGCTTCCTTGGAAGGGTGCAGTTTTTCTTCAAGTGGCCCTTCTTGCCACATGCGGAACAAACAACATCCTGTTCCCTTGCCTCCCCTTTGATCTTCCTTTTCATGGAATGCCTTGAAGAAGCTTTGGGCTTATATCTCTTCACCTTACATTTTCTTTTATTCACCACAAGGATAGATGGTTTTTCACACTTCATGTCATTGTCCACTTGAAGAATAAGTATAAGAAGATCAGGCAGAGACTTCTTAATGTTGTTCATGTTGAAGTTCACAAAAATGTTTGAGAAGCTCTGGGAGAGTGATGCAATAATGAGATCGGTACCGAGTTCTTCGGGGATTTTAAACCCAAGAACCTCCAAGCGCTCAATGTAGCCAATGAGCTTGACTACATGAGGCCCGTCTGGGGAACCCTCTCCAAGCTTGATCAGAAATATAGCCTTAGAGATCTCAATTCATTCCTATCTTGCTCTCTCCTGGTATAGACCGCGGAGGTGCTCGATCATGCTATAGGCATCTATGTCTTCAGGAGACTTCATGAGCTCACTAGACATTGATGACAGTATCAAACATTGAACATCAAGTGCATCGCTCAAATGTTGATCCTAGAGCAGGAAATATTCATCACTCGCCCCTTGGGAAGGCGGATCAGGATGTGAGGACTCTAGCATGTAAAAATTTCATTCATGGCGTAGGATAACCCAAAGGCGCCTAAACCATTCTTGAAATTTACTGTCGGTGAGGATATTGTCTTTATCCAAAATTGATCGCAGAGAAAATGTGGTTGATGAGTTTGTCATTTCAATTCTACAAATTAAAAGAGAAAATTTATGAGTACATTTTGATTACATTTTATGAAAAATAATAAATGAATTTATTAATTCTCCCACTATTTTATCAAGTCCCAATGGACCTCACCATTGAACTCGGAATTTATAGTTGCTTTCAAATTCTAGTGGCAAGGATCCGTAGTCCCCTTCACATAACCCCAACAAGGGTTGTTCAATTTATTTAAAGGTATTAAGGTAGGCAGGTCTTTGCCAACTATGAGCTTACAGTTCCTTGATCTATTGAGTGGACTCCCCAATCCTGAAATCCTGACTTGGATTTCCTCAACTCTTGCCTCCAATATTACATCAAGTCTAGAAATGGCTACTCTTTGTGATGTAATATGCTTAAGTCAACCCAAAACCTTTCATAAGAGATTCCTTTATAAAAGAAAGTGTCCCAAAAAGGGTTGTTCAGACACATAGTTTTATTGAGTCTTGCCCTTAATCAAGTAACAGAAGGCTTGGTCTCACTTAATATGGTATTTGAGGGATTTTATTCTTTATGCGTAGTTTCTCATTATCACATGCTTGTTAATATTAAGTGATGATTTCTTAAGTGATTAACCGTGTTCCGAAAATGTTTTCGCATAGTACGGTTTTCATTCCATCTTTGCATGCTTGTTTATTAATTATGTGATTGCGACAACACATAAATAATAAATAAACCATGCAATCAGACCAAATTAAAATAAGATGGAATGATCACGAGCTTCTATTGGTTAGCTTATCTAGAAGTTTTGATAGGATAACCCTGACCTAGGGAAAACACCTTGAACCTGATGGTTCGTATTTTTCAGCACCCACCTACCCACCTTTGTATCTTCTTGGGTTGGTTTCACCTGAGCTTCAGATTTTGTGCCGTCTCCTCTGGCTTGGGAGATCCCCCATTACATGGGGTTTACATTAAAGAAATCATGGGCACATAGGCCCTACATTTTATCGGAAGAAGGCTCGCAGGCCAATGAATTTAAATTAAACAAATTTAAATGAAACCATACACACATAAAAAGGTTCTTTGATCGTGCTCATGATCATCCATAGCATGCAATGACATTTATACATATTTAGAATTCAAATTCTTTTAATCGTTCTTTCATTTAAGATAAGTCGTGCTCAAATTCAATTAATTATGATCTTATAATTAATAAATTCTTTATCTTAAATTCCTTTCTGAGTTTCCTTGAGATTGTTCTCATCCATATTCCTTGTATAGGTCTTTGTACTTTTTGAAGAAACCAGGTGACATTTCTGGAAAGTAGAAGGTGTGTAGTTTATATTTACATGGCGTGTATTTCATTTCACACATTGTCCAAAGTACAGGCCGGGGGCTTTGGTGTGTTTTCTCTACTTTGGAAATTTTGGAGTACACGACATGTAGATTAATCTAACCCAACGTGTACTTCCTTTATATGCGGTTTACCAACATGGAAATCCCATGTACATGGTATGCGGCTTCTCTTTTGTACATGGTTTCACTTGGGCCAGATTGGACTACACAACGTGTTTCTCCAACATACACACCCTGTACTCCTGTTCCCACACAACGTTCATTTCTGGTCAATACGAGGTGTTAAATGCTTAGGTGTAATCAATTCACACGACGTGGTTTGGCATACTAGTACCGGTTTGTTGAACCTAAGTACATGATGTGTAGTTTTCATTATACGTTGTGTATTCCCGTGTTGTACAGACAGAACGAGCGGCTCCTCCAGATGAGTTCCTCATTTTTATTTTAATAAAAATTAAAATTAAAAAGTTTGTTTCTGTGATATGAATCGAGAAACGAAGGAGGAAGAACTGATCTCATTTATTAATATTTATAGAATGATTTATTTCAAATTTAATCAAATATAAATTCATAAATTATCAACAAAAATTAAATAACTATAATCATTGTTGCATCCTCGCTTTGATACCAATTGAAGGTTCCAGGAACAGCGGAAGCGTGTGGGTGGATGTGCCCACTTGGATTTTTTTCATTAACAATGATCAATCTGGGATTAATACAACAATAAACACCAGTTTCCACGGATTGAATCACAGAAATAGACAAAGAAAAGGAATGTCCTGGAACCACAAAGTAGGATCATTACAGGTTGATTATAATCAATTTTATCAATTGAAAGGAAGTACCTTTTGGTGTTCTTTCTTCATTGATATTATTGATCATGTTCCCATGTGATTCGTCGTTGCATCGCAGAAGCCAGGTGTGGATTTCCTATAGCGGTGATCCACACGTGCACCTCGTATATTTGGATGTCGCCAAAGGAGTCTCTGGGTACTAGTATGGAGAAACCTTTGCTTGCATTGTCTTCCTTAGATCGTCTTGATCCGATGGAAGAGGATCTCTCTCGGTCTTGAGAGTGTTCTTAGAGGAAGAGGTTATCTCGACCTTGAAAGAATTCTCCAGAATTTTTGTGCACAACAATTCTCTTGTCTTAGGAAAAGAGTTGGGGTTGCAAGGATATTTATAATCAGGTTTGAGGTTGTAGTGTTAGGACAATAAATAAATGCGTTACACATTTTATTTATTTCATTAACTCCCTTTTGAAAACCCCAGGTCGTGTCATTAATTCTTTGACATGCACCCACACTGATTATAATAAATATCATTTAATAAAACGATATTTAATCAAAATCTCGACTGGAAAAACTACACGGCGTGCACTGGTTTTTCATTGAAAACTACATGGCGTCTACATTCAATGTACACAGCGTGTATATCTTGTTTTTATTTATTCATTTCCTTTACAAAATGAAAACTACACAACATGTACATTTAATAATACACGGCATGTACTTGTTTTCAAAATAAAACTACACGGCATGTAATCATTGATACACAGAGTGTACTTGTTTTATTTTATTCTTCCTCCAACATAAAAACTATTTAGGCTTCCTTGAATAATTATTAAACCACATATGGGAATAATATTTTTTCTACTTGGGATACTTGAATACACTTAGTGTGTGACCCTCTAGGCCTCTTTCTCGTTGGCATTAGGCGGGCTTGCCTAATATCCAAGATTACTGTCTAGCAATGGGTCACAGCACCCAAGAGAAATAAGTTGACGCCGCATTGATGTATCACCTCATACAAAATCTTACTGTGTAATTTAATCCCTTTTTATCAATATCTCATCAAGCAGGTTTCATGGCAGTATCATAAACCTATATGCTTGATCTGTCATTCATTGACTTCCAAAAATAAACTCATCTTGTCACCATGGCCATGGAATTTGTTCGACAGTTATATTTCAATCAAAGGGCCCGAGATATCTTCTTCCATAAATATGTAAGGGACAAATCATTCCTCTACTTATCCATTAACAACATGTCATTCATGACACACCCAACGTACCCTACTTCCTGACAACTCTCTTTGTGACGGTTTTCGTCAGCAAATCTAAGTGAGAGAGTCATGACATGAGTTGATGATAATCTTCCAGTCTAAGGACCATTACACACGCTCGCTGATAGTAATGTCCAATGACACCATGACATGAAAAATTACTAATGGCGGGTCTGTTCTCATAATCTCCCATCTTGGAGATTACCAAGTGCGAACTCCGTGAGAGGGAGTCACATCTTCTTACGAGTACTCGCACATGATGGTCTGTATACGATATGTCCCATCATAGTATGTCATCTAACCGTAGAACTTTATTTAAAAATAATGTTGTATAATTTCAAGGTTCTCATTATAGAGGGGATCTGCCATGACCTTATTAATGCAACAAATATTTTAGGACATTATTATATTATATTCATACAGAATAATGAACAATATATAATAAGTGAACATTCATGTAATCAAAGTATAAAACAGTTGGTTCTTAGGACACCAACCCATACAAACTCCCACTTGGAATAGAGCCAACTGCCTATGAATTTTAGTCTGCTAGACCTCACATGATGATCATGTTTCTGTTGAGTCAAGGATTTAGTCAAGGGTTCCACCATGTGGTCTTCCATGGAAATACTGATCACTACAACTTCACCTCTCTGAGAAAAATCCATCAGGAGATGATACTTACAAAGTATGTGCATTGTCCGCTGATGTGACCTTGGATCTTTTGCAAGTGTCATCACTACAATATTATAACAATAGAGTGTGATAGGATCTTTACTACTCGGTACTACAACTAGCTCTTGGATGAAGCTTCACATCCATACTGATTCTTTAGCCACCTCATAAGCTGCGATATACTCGGACTCTGCTGTAGAATCTACCACCACACTTTTCTTTGAGCTCTTCTAGCTCACTGCACCTCCATTCAAACTGAAGATGTTTCCAGTCTGCAACTTCATGTCATCTTGATCAGTCTGGAAACTAGAATCTACATGTCCAATGATGACTAGTTCCTCATATCCTCCATAAACTAGGAACATATCCTTAGTACGCCTCATATACTTAAAGATAGTCTTGACTGCCATCCAATGGTGGTCTTCTGGATCAGCTTGATATCTTCCTACTGCAAATAATGTGTAAGAAACATCTAGCCTCATACATAGCATAACATAGATGAATGACCCAATCGCGGATGCGTAAGGGATCCTTGCCATTCTCTTTCTTTCCTCATGTGTCTGAGGACACATTTTCTTAGAAAGATGAATGCCATGTGACACTAGCAACAATCCCCTCTTGGACTGTTCCATACTGAATCTCTTCAATATCTTGTCAATGTATGAACTTGGACTCAGGCCCAGCATTCTCTTGGATCTATCATGATGGGTCTTGATCCCAAGAATATATGATACCTCTCCCAAGTCTTTCATGGAGAAGAATTTATGAAACCATGCCTTAACTGACTGTAAGACAGGTAATTCATTTCCAATTAGTAATATGTCATCAACATATACTATTAGGAATATGACTTCACTTCCACTAAACCTTTTGTAGACACAAGGATCACATTCGTTCTTAACAAATCCAAATTCCATTACAGCTTCATCAAAACGAATGTTCCATGACCTTGATGCTTACTTTAATCCATAAATGGATTTATGCAACTTGCATACCTTGTTTGCATCCTTTAAAGTCATAAAACCTTCAGGTTGTGTCATGTAGAAATCTTCCTGGAGGTTCCCATTATGGAAAGCTGGTTTGAAATCCATTTTCCAAATTTCATAGTCTTGGTAAGCGGCAATTGCCAATTGGATTCTGATGGATTTCAGCATCGTAACCGGTGAAAAGGTTTCATCGTAGTAAATTCCCTGACTCTGTCTAAAACCTTTTCACCGGTTGCGATGTTGAAATCCATCAGAATCCAATTGGCAATTGATGACTTGTCCCTCCATGTCTAGTTTCTTCTTGAATACCCATTTATTACCAATAGGCTTTACATTAACTGGAGTATCTACCAAAATCTAGACTTTTTTTTGTACATGGAATCCATTTCAGAATTCATGGCTTCTTTCCACTTGGCAACGTTTGTGCCTTCAACTGTTTCCTTGTAGGTAGGAGGATCATCATTGTCAACCAATAATGAGTCACCATCCCTGGTGACAAGAAAACCATATCATTCTGGTTCTCTCTCCTCTCTCATTATCCTACATAGTTCTTGTATATCTGGAATAGATTGTTCTTCTGTGGGGCATTGTGGAATCTATTCTTGTACCAACTTCTATGTATCTTGAGCCTCAACTTCATTGAAGTCTATCTTCCTCCCACTATCACTATTGGATATGTGCTCCCTCTCAGGGAATATGGCATGTCTTTCCACTGTAACCTTTTTTTTATGAGGGGTTGTATAGGTAATATCCTCTTGTTTCATTGGGATATCCTATAAAGATACACTTTGTGCCTCGGGGTGCACAAATGTTACCTGAAGAGGCCTTAACAAATTCTTCGCTACCCCACACATGTAAATTCGATAAAATGGCTTTGAGTCCACTCCATTACTCATATGGAATACCATTTATCGATTTAGTTGGTACTTGGTTTAGTATGTGTGCTACTGTTTGTAATGCATATCCCCAAAAGGATAATGGAAGACTCGCATGACTCATCATTGATCTCACCATGTCCAACAGGGTGTGGTTCCTCCTTTCACTTACACCATTCCACTAGGGCATGTATGGAGGAGTCTGTTGAGATAGAATCCCAAACTCGCATAAGAAATCAATGAAGTCCTAATTAAGATATTCTCCCCCTCTATCTAAGCGGAGTTTCTTAATCTTCTTACAAAGCTGGTTCTCAACATCATTCTTGTATTATTTGAACTGATCAAAAGAATTTGACTTATACCTCATTAAGTAGACATATCCATATCTATTAAA
Source organism: Viscum album (assembly GCA_963277665.1). NCBI lineage: Eukaryota > Viridiplantae > Streptophyta > Magnoliopsida > Santalales > Viscaceae > Viscum > Viscum album. Next base: position 1,427,399,600 of record OY728151.1, read on the forward strand.
ATCATCAGTAAAAGTAATAAAGTACTAGAACCCACCCCTTGCTTCAACTGGAAATGGTCCACACACATCTTTGTGAACTAATTCTAGAAGCTCTTTAGCCCATTCACCTTTCCCACTAAATAGGGCTTTGGTCATTTTACCTTGTAGACATGCATGACATACACCAAGTTGTTTTAGTTCGAAAGAATCTAAATACCCATCTTGATGTAATTTTGTCAAATGTTTCTCATTGACATGACCTAGCTAGTGATGCAAAAGATGGGTGTGGTATGAGTCATGTGAATTAACTTTGTCATCGATTTCCATTACTTTGTTTGTGTAGTATAACACATAAAGGTCGTTATATAAATGTGCCCTACCAAAACAAAATATATCTTTATAAAAGTAGCACCATCCACTTCCAAACATGAAGATGAATCCATCAGTATCTAATATGGATACTGAAATAATATTTTTGGTTTTAGAGGGTACATAATAACATCCTTTCAAAACCAAGACCACCCTAGTAGGAAGTGTGGGATGGTAGTCTTTGACACCTATAGAAGTGAGTCTGGCTCCGTTGGCTGCTCGTAGATCTACCTCACCTCGGTCAATCGTTCTAAATTTACTTGGTTCCTGTATTTGTATACAGAGGTGAACAACACAAGAAGTATCTAATACCCAATTAGTAGAAATAGATAGATTTCATTCGATAACAAACGCAACTGAAGCTTCCACTTTCTTCCTTGGCTGGGTGTAGTTTTTCTATCAGTGGCCTTTCTTGCCACATGCGAAACAAAAAGCATCATGTTCCCTTGCCTCCCTTTTGATCTTCCTTTTCTTGGAAGGCCATGAAGAAGCTTTGGGCTTAATGATCTTTGGCTTCCCGTTCCTTTTATTAACCATAAGGATAGAATGTTTTTCACGCTTCATGTCATTATCCACTTGGTGAATAAGGATAAGAATACCATACAAAGACTTCTCAATGTTGTTCATGATGATGTTCACAACAAAGTTTATGGGGGTGTGATGCAAGAAAGAGACTGGTACCCAGTTCTTCGGGGAGTTTAAACCCCAGAACCTCTAAGTGCTCAATGTAGCCAATGAGCTTGACTAAATGAGGCCCAGCTGGGGCACCCTCTCTAAGCTTTCTCTAAAATAGATCCTTGGAGATCTAAAACCTTTCTTGTCTTTCTCTCTCCTAGTATAGACCATAGAGTTTCTCGATCATACTATAGGAATCCATGTCTTCATGAGACTTCATGAGATCACTAGAAATTGATGACATCATCAAACATTGAACGTTAAGTGCATCGCTCAAATGTTGATCATAGACCAGGAAATCTTCATCACTCGCCCCTCGGGTAGGCGGATCAGGAAGTGAGGACTCCAGCACGTAAAACATCCATTCATGGCATAGGATAACCCAAAGGCACCTAAACCATTCCTGAAATTTACTACCAGTGAGGATATTGTCTTTATCCAGAATTGATCGCAGAGAAAATGTGGTTGATGAGTTTGTCATTTCGATTCTACAAATTAAAAGAGAAAAATTTTCAGTACCTTTTGATTACATTTTATGAAAAATAATAAATGAGTTTATTAATTCTCCCACTATTTTATCAAGTCCCAATGGCCCTCACCATTGAACTCAGAATATCCAGTTTCTTTGACATTCTAGTGGCAAGGATCCATATTCCCTTTCGCATAACCCCGACAAGGGTTGATCAAGCTATTTGAAGGTATTTAGGTAGGCAGGTCTTTTCCAACTGTGAGATTACAGTTCCTTGATCTGTTGAGTGGACTCCCCAATCCTGAAATCTTGACTTGGATTTCCTCAACTCTGGCCTCCAGTATTACATCAAGTTTGGCAAGGGCTACTCCTCTTGATGTAATGTGGTTAAGTCAACCTGAATCCTTTCATAAGGGCTTCCTTTATAAAAGTAAGTTTCCCAACAAGGGTTGGTCAAACACATAGTTTTATTGAGTCTTTCCCTTAATCAAGTAATGGAAGGCTTGGTCTGACATAATATGTAACACCCCAGGATTTCAGAGTGTGTTATTTCTAAAAAATAATTCAATAACTTGCACTACACGCAACACCGAGTTCAATCACACCATTAAAAGAGGTCATGAATAGTATTAACTACATTTTGAACTTTATATAATCCTTATAATTTTAGAATCCCTATTATGAGTTTCTTAGTCATATTGCAAGAACAGATTCATTTTCAGTATTTCACTTTTATCAACTTCTAATAGTGAAACCTTTTTAAATACAATATTTTAAACTTTTTGACTAAATGGGGACATCAAAAATTTAAAATGAAACATCTCAAGCTTCCACGGTACGCTTTCCTTTGAATAAAACAGTAGTGTGTGTTGTACGCAACTTCGAGTTCTAACACACCGTAACCAATCAAACTAGATGTTATGAATAGTAATACCTAATTTTTGAAGTTATATATATTTTATATTTTAAAATGGACTTCATTTTTGGATTCGGAATATCAAATTTAGCCTAAGGTGAAATTTTGGTACTTTTCGGATAACTTTCATATTTTGATGAATAGTGAAAATTACTAAATTTTAATTAAAAAAAACTTTTTTAATCAAAATAATTAATAGTGATAAATTGTGAATTTGAGTGGTTTTAAAGTATATTTAGAATATATTTTTACCATTTAATATAATGTTGTTCATTGGACATAATTTTACAATTAAACCGAACATAAACAAGTGTCAATCTTTTGATAGTTATTATCTCTTAAAAACACGCTTTTTGTTTTGACAGCGGGAATTAATTTTAAATTAATTTCTGCCACTTCGGTGTTTTGAATTTAGAAAAATGGATTCCATATTTGGAATCAGGATGTTCAAATTGTGTAAATAGGTGAATTTTATTTTTAGACATTTTGAATAATTACTGCGGTAAATATTTTATTTACCATGGTTAAGGGTAAATCCGGTAAATAAGGGTTAAAAAATAATATTATAATAATACTAAATTACCCTAAAACGTGTCTTAACCCTATTGGTTGATACATGGTAGACCATGGGCATCTTTGGTTCAATTTTGGGACCCCATTGATCCACTTGTAAGTGATAATGACACTTTATTTTAATTAAGTTAAAATGAATACAAAAATGGCATAAGCTTACATCTTTTAAAAGAACAATTTTTACATAGGGTTATACATGTTGGATTTTCGATTATAAATATTCATTAGAAATCTAAAAAGATTTCCTACATAAGGATATTTTATTTATAATTTTTAGACATCAAATAAGTTAAATTATTAATGACACAATAATGATGCAATGTTTACCTCATTAATAAATCATTGAAATAAATAATATTATAATGATTAAAATATTATCTAAAACCTGTCCAATTATTATTGGTTGATGTTATTTAGAATATGAGTCATCTTATCTTCGACCTCAATGATTTTTGGACCATTATAAACCGAATATAATTATATTATAAAGTAATACTTTCACTCTTTCCTAAAGAGCCCCTCTTCTCCCTTATAAAAGGATACCACTTCTACTCATTCCTCACACCTCTCAAGCCACTTGGATCGTCCAAACTCTTACCAACTAAGCTCCCCACATCCCTCTCCTCCTCCTTGAAGCTTCCCCTTAGGCAGAAAGCATTTCAAGAAGTCCTTTGGTTCCAACCAAAGTGAGTTACCTAAATTAAAGGTAACGATTTCTCTTAAATTATTTTCATTTATTTTGCTTCTTCAACCCCCAAACTCTTTTTATTTCCTTTCTTTTGTAACAACACCAGTATCCTCAATATACTAGGATGTTGTTATAAGAAGGATTCAAACTACACATACACACAACTCCTTCTAATGGATGATGAACATAATGTTTCTGTGGATGGCAAACTAACGCCTCACGAAACGATGATTGTTCAAATACATCTTACCGCCTCTCATGGTGGCCATTATGATGGCACTGTAATTAAATATGATATTAATGATATATATTTTATATATAAGCTTATGTAATTCCATTTTATTTCATACCATTATTCGTTTCATGTTGTATATACATACGATAATTTCATTTGAGGAAGTGCGGACTACCGCCCCCTTAAAATGATATGACTCGTTCATACCACACATGGAACGTATAAAGGATGGTGTTAATGAACTTAAGTAACATATATAAAATATTATATTATACTGGAATAGTAATATACCTATGTATCATTTGGATTCGATTCTTTTAAAATAAAAATTAAATGGAAGTAGCGTTCGTGCGTACGTACGGACTACCGTCTCCACGAACGCGATGAGATTCATTCTCCATCGTATACATTCAAGTATAATTATCATTTAATGATTTAAAAATGATTTTTAAGGACTTGATATCATTCTGGATATGAATAAGATACAACAAACATGACTTACGTGACAAAACATATAAAGAAAATGAGTAAGTTAACACCCGAAACGGCGATAATACTAAGATATTATTATCAAATCAATATTAAAAGATCATATATGATATCATATTAATGTATATGATTCTTGTATAATTTAGTAACAATTATTTCACTATTATACAGGAGGTTAACCTACCCCAACCAAGGAAAAGTACAAGGTAAGGGTTATTTCACAATCTCTTCATTATCCGAGGTTGTTTATATGTAATAATCTACTGGGATCTCTTTATCATCCACATCCATGTTTCTTCAAAATGTATTTCAAAACATTTTTATTATTTACAAGAATATGGGTTAAAGTCATTTATACCCTTGTTTGACTTTTTATAAGAGGAACCTTTCCGTCGTTTTCAAAACAAGGTCCTTTTTAACCTTTTCGACAGAATTAAGGTAAGAATGTTTTCTTAACTTATACAACGAGTGCGGTTATTTTCTGCCGTTATAAAATCTTCAAAGTTTTCCTTACAAGCTTATAAGAATATTTTCAAGAAAATGTTTTATTTTTAAATGATTTCAAAAATAGAAAGAGATATTTCTCCAGAAAGTGTTTTGATTTCATCTATGTCAACATCCTTTGATGGATTTTACGCTTATTTGAAGTTGATTTATTATGATAAAAAACTTCTATATTGTATTGAAGGTTTTGTGATATGTTTGACTGTGGATGTGCTATTTTTATACCATTCATAGTTTATGGTGAAATTATTGACATTTCGTATGCTATTTTTAATACGAATGTTTATTTTATGTTTAAACCTTTTCATATGGGAATGCATTGGACTTAATATGTGACGGGTGGAGCCCGCTATAGCTCCTCGATGCATCGGTAGGTCTCATGAGACAAACTAGTGTCTGGGCACAAGGCCTTGACAAAATCTTATTTGTAGTCTTGGCACGAGGCCTTGGCTACGTGGTTATGATAGTCTGGCATTATGCATTCCAACATTATGAAAGTGGTTATTGATTTTTGCATGTGATTATTCGATTAGTAGAATATCCATGTGAATAAGTAAATGGAATTATTTAATTTTACTTTTTCCATACAATGTTGAAGTTAAAGTTTAAAAGGCTTTTGTTTTAGTAATGCATTGCCTTAAATGTTTATTCTTATTTATGAAAGTTTCCGCTATATTGTTATCCTTACTGGGCATTTGAGCTCACCCCTTTTCTATGTTTTATTTTTCCCAGGATGTGAAGAAGTAAGTTATGAATGACCTGCAGGGATTTTATGAGGGGTTAATAGTGTGGATTGTGGAAACATTATGTTGTTGTATTAGTTTTTCATTTTATGATGTAATGTAAAACTTATGAATATATCTAGTGTTTCCAAGGCTACTAAACCAATCGGTCTTTCGAGATTTGATCTTTCTTGTGATCATGCCAATGTTATGAAGTAATAATGCACCGACTCTGGGTAGCTGGGGTCGGGGCGTTACAGTTGGTATCAGAGGAAGTTTAGTACAAACCTTGGAAACTAGATTTAGATAAACTCTGATTAGAGCACGTAGACCTAAGATGAACTTTGAGGATTATTATAGAAGAACTTCCTAGAATTTTGGTATCGTAGAGATTTTGTGAGTTTTCCGAGTAATACATCCCTATCTGGATACGAGCAGGTAGAGGCGGCTCTGGCACAGATGTACCTAGGGGTAAAACCCGAAAACACCGCTTTGAGCTAGACTTGAACGGGAACTGGTGCACGACAACGGGCCTTGATGCACTCTTGGTTACGACACTCCCGGGGGATATGCTTAGGATAACTCTCATTTTCTTTACAAATCATTTTGAAGGGATTATGAGTATATACTTCCTCAAAGAAAACATTCTTATGATTATGGATTATATCCATAAATAGTTCAATTTATGTTAAGTGTTTTATAAGTATGGGATTATGTGTTTTGATTCATAAACTGATCTAGTTTATGCCATGGTATAGAAATGGCGCCCAGTAGAAGGAATGAGAACTCCAGAAATACACATGATTCAAAGAGAAGGAAGGATCATATCTTTCATGGTCTTAAGCTAGAATTTATAAGAGAAATAGTCTCCCATGTATTATCATCATATGAAGAAATAATATCATGTATTGATAAGATAAGTAAAGAGTTTACTGAGTCCTATGGATTTGAAGGGAAGCAAGAGAAGAAAAGGATGGAAGAGAGAAATATGGATAAAGGGAAGAGGGAAAAGAAGAATTTTCCCATATGTGGTAACTGTGGAAAGAAACACCCTGGAACTTGTCTGAAAGGAATGAGAGTTTGTTATAAGTGTGGAGGAAAAGGGCACAAAGTACGTGACTGCAAGGGTAAGAAAATGGTTTCAAATGTACAATGCTTCATTTGCAAGGAGTTTGGACACTACGCGAACCTATGTCCCAGTCATCAGTCTATGACGCAAATGATGCTATTGGATAATAATCAAGTTATGATACTACCACAGATGAAGAGGAATGATTAGAGTTCTTATGTTGATTATGTCAATTGAGTGTTGTATCAACAATGTACATGTTATAATAATTATGGAGTATATAAGGATTGTACTGCAGTACTATTTCATTAAGGACTTGAGATTGTGTGGAACAAAGAAAAGTGACTCAATAGCAGGATAAATTTTTGGAAAATATATGGTTGAGAGAATGATAAATCATAATATAGTTCTGATACTGAGGTAGTGATTTTGGAATAATATGTGATTGTTTTGGATAAATTATATTGGATATTCTTGACTACCTTGGAACTGATTAATGATTTGTATATTCCATCATTGTTGGGGTTTAAAACATTTTTGGATTAATGAAGTATATCCAGCATTCTATATGGAATAAGGGATCATGAATGTAATCAATAAGGAATATGGTAATACATGATGAAGGTATTTATATGCTATTACGGGGTAAAAAGGATCTATATTATGTTTACCTTCCTTATAAATGTTGGACTGTGAGTTTGGATAGAATTATTTTGGATAGTTCTTATTTGGATTATTTTGGATTGCCATAAAAGGACAACCCGGAGGTCGGGCAGCAACCTGTTGCGTCCGGCAAGGCCGCGAGACATGAACCCGCAACCGAAGGGCGACAAGGGTGTATCACCTACCACTGGCCCAAGAGATGTCCTGGATTAAATAATGTAGTTTTTTTAAAAGATCTGGTAGATGAATTATAAATTCGTTTATTTTGGAACCCTGTACGAATAGTATAAATATAATTTTTTTTTACGAGTGAAAGATGAGTTTATGGTAGAAATTTATTAATGGATAAAACTCTAATTATAAAGTAAGTATATCTCCTTATGATCTTAGCCAATCTCATAAATAAATTCCTCAACATTAATAATAGAAACTTAGAACAAAAATGTTGTCCTAGATGGTACCTTAAATCATCACAAATTTATGGCTTTGGGATTGTTGGCCTTTTCATAGCCATGTTCTCTACCACTCTCCATCAGATAATTGATGGTTAGATTTCTCTTCCATATCCATGTTTTCCTACATGGAACCCTAGTATGTGTTATTTTCGGTAATCTTCATACTTTCCACTCTTTATTTTAAATAGAGGCCTCATTAATTCATTTTTCGATGTGGGATTTCAACTAAGATATCTTGAAATGTCAAAAATGTGTTGTCCCAATACCCTATATTTTGTTGAACCGATGGTAATTCAAATCATCATAGATTGATGAGTTTAAGGACCTCAATTTTATACTTGTTTGTGATTGATGACCTCAATCACTACCTATAAATATTTACATTTTTCCTCCAATTATATGTCTCTAATTGCCACCAATGTTCTCCTAATCGAGATCATAATTTGGTGGTGACCCTTTCATTTATCTTTTCCTCATATTAAGACTAAATTTTAGTAACCCAATTTCCGATGTGGGTTTTCCCACAAATATATTTTCTACTTTCAACCTTTTATTTTTGAAGAACAATTTCAAATTGCGAGGACGCAATTTATTGAAGGAGGGGAGAATGTAACACCCCAGGATTTCAGAGTGTGTTATTTCTAAAAAATAATTCAATAAATTGCACTACACGCAACACTGAGTTCAATCACACCATTAAAAGAGGTCATGAATAGTATTAACTACATTTTGAACTTTATATAATCCTTATAATTTTAGAATCCCTATTATGAGTTTCTTAGTCATATTTCAAGAACAGATTCATTTTCAGTATTTCACTTTTATCAACTTCTAATAGTGAAACCTTTTTAAATACAATATTTTAAACTTTTCGACTAAATGGGGACATCAAAAATTTAAAATGAAACATCCCAAGCTTCCACGGTACGCTTTCCTTTGAATAAAACAGTAGCGTGTGTTGTACGCAACTTCGAGTTCTAACACACCATAACCAATCAAACTAGCTGTTATGAATAGTAATACCTACTTTTTGAAGTTATATATATTTTATATTTTAAAATGGACTTCATTTTTGGATTCGGAATATCAAATTTAGCCTAAGGTGAAATTTTGGTACTTTTCGGATAACTTTCATATTTTGATGAATAGTGAAAATTACTAAATTTTAATTAAAAACAACTTTTTTAATCAAAATAATTAATAGTGATAAATTGTGAATTTGAGTGGTTTTAAAGTATATTTAGAATATATTTTTACCATTTAATATAATGTTGGTCATTAGACATAATTTTACAATTAAACCGAACATAAACAAGTGTCAATCTTTTGATAGTTATTATCTCTTAAAAACACGCTTTTTGTTTTGACAGCGGGAATTAATTTTAAATTAATTTCTGCCACTTCTGTGTTTTGAATTTAGAAAAATGGATTCCATATTTGGAATCAGGATTTTCAAATTGTGTAAATAGGTGACTTTTATTTTTAGACATTTTGAATAATTACTGCGGTAAATATTTTATTTACCATGGTTAAGGGTAAATCCGGTAAATAAGGGTTAAAAAATAATATTATAATAATACTAAATTACCCTAAAACGTGTCTTAACCCTATTGGTTGACACATGGTAGACCATGGGCATCTTTGGGTCAATTTTGGGACCCCATTGATCCACTTGTAAGTGATAATGACACTTTATTTTAATTAAGTTAAAATGAATACAAAAATGGCATAAGCTTACATCTTTTAAAAGAACAATTTTTACATAGGGTTATACATGTTGGATTTTCGATTATAAATATTAATTAGAAATCTAAAAAGATTTCCTACATAATTATATTTTATTTATAATTTTTAGACATCAAATAAGTTAAAGTATTAATGACACAATAATGATGCAATGTTTACCTCATTAATAAATCATTGAAATAAATAATATTATAATGAATAAAATATTATCTAAAACCTGTCCAATTCTTATTGGTTGATGTTATTTAGAATATGATTCATCTTATCTTCGACCTCAATGATTTTTGGACCATTATAAACCGAATATAATTATATTATAAAGTAATACTTTCACTCTTTCCTAAAGAGCCCCTCTTCTCCCTTATAAAAGGAGACCACTTCTACTCATTCCTCACACCTCTCAAGCCACTTGGCTCGTCCAAACTCTGACCAACTAAGCTCCCCACATCCCTCTCCTCCTCATTGAAGCTTCCCCTTAGGCAAAAAGAATTTCAAGAAGTCCTTTGGTTCCAACCAAAGTGAGTTACCTAAATTAAAGGTAACGATTTCTCTTAAATTATTTTCATTTATTTTGCTTCTTCAACCCCCAAACTCTTTTTATTTCCTTTCTTTTGTAACAACAACAGTATCCTCAATATACTAGGATGTTGTTATAAGAAGGATTCAAACTACACATACACACAACTCCATCTAATGGATGATGAACATAATGTTTCTGTGGATGGCAAACTAACGCCTCACGAAACGATGATTGTTCAAATACATCTTACCGCCTCTCATGGTGTCCATTATGATGGCACTGTAATTAAATATGATATTAATGATATATATTTTATATATAAGCTTCTTTAATTCCATTTTATTTCATACCATTATTTGTTTCATGTTGTATATACATACGATAATTTCATTTGAGGAAGTGCGGACTACCGCCCCCTTAAAATGATATGACTCGTTCATACCACACATGGAACGTATAAAGGATGGTGTTAATGAACTTAAGTAACATATATAAAATATTATATTATACTGGAATAGTAATATACCTATGTATCATTTGGATTCGATTCTTTTAAAATAAAAATTAAATGGAAGTAGCGTTCGTGCGTACGTACGGACTACCGTCTCCACGAACGCGATGAGATTCATTCTCCATCGTATCCATTCAAGTATAATTATCATTTAATGATTTAAAAATGATGTTTAAGGACTTGATATCATTCTGGATATGAATAAGATACAACAAACTTGACTTACATGACAAAACATATAAAGAAAATGAGTAAGTTAACACCCGAAACGGCGATAATACTAAGATATTATTATCAAATCAATATTAAAAGATCATATATGATATCATATTAATGTATATGATTCTTGTATAATTTAGTAACAATTATTTCACTATTATACAGGAGGTTAACCTACCCCAACCAAGGAAAAGTACAAGGTAAGGGTTATTTCACAATCTCTTCATTATCTGAGGTTGTTTATATGTAATAATCTACTGGGATCTCTTTATCATCCACATCCATGTTTCTTCAAAATGTATTTCAAAACATTTTTATTATTTACAAGAATATGGGTTAAAGTCATTTATACCCTTGTTTGACTTTTTATAAGAGGAACCTTTCCGTCGTTTTCAAAACAAGGTCCTTTTTAACCTTTTCGACAGAATTAAGGTAAGAATGTTTTTTAACTTATACAACGAGTGCGGTTATTTTCTGCCGTTATAAAATCTTCAAAGTTTTCCTTACAAGCTTATAAGAATATTTTCAAGAAAATTTTTTATTTTTAAATGATTTCAAAAATAGAAAGAGATATTTCTCCAGAAAGTGTTTTGATTTCATCTATGTCAACATCCTTTGATGGATTTTACGCTTATTTGAAGTTGATTTATTATGATACAAAACTTCTATATTGTATTGAAGGTTTTGTGATATGTTTGACTGTGGATGTGCTATTTTTATACCATTCATAGTTTATGGTGAAATTATTGACATTTCGTATGCTATTTTTAATACGAATGTTTATTTTATGTTTAAACCTTTTCATATGGGAATGCATTGGACTTAATATGTGACGGGTGGAGCCCGCTATAGCTCCTCGATGCATCGGTAGGTCTCATGAGACAAACTAGTGTCTTGGCACAAGGCCTTGACAAAATCTTATTTGTAGTCTTGGCACGAGGCCTTGGCTATGTGGATATGATAGTCTGGCATTATGCATTCCAACATTATGAAAGTGGTTATTGATTTTTGCATGTGATTATTCGATTAGTAGAATATCCATGTGAATAAGTAAATGGCATTATTTCATGTTACTTTTTCCATACCATGTTGAAGTTAAAGTTTAAAAGGCTTTTGTTTTAGTAATGCATTGCCTTAAATGTTTATTTTTATTTATGAAAGTTTCCGCTACATTGTTATCCTTACTGGGCATTTGAGCTCACCCCTTTTCTATGTTTTATTTTTCCCAGGATGTGAAGAAGTAAGTTATGAATGACCTGCAGGGATTTTATGAGGGGTTAATAGTGTGGATTGTGGAAACATTATGTTGTTGTATTAGTTTTTCATTTTATGATGTAATGTAAAACTTATGAATATATCTAGTGTTTCCAAGGCTACTAAACCAATCGGTCTTTCGAGATTTGATCTTTCTTGTGATCATGCCAATGTTATGAAGTAATAATGCACCGACTCTGGGTAGCTGGGGTCGGGGCGTTACATAATATGGTATTTGAGGGATTTTATTCTTTATGCTTAGTTTCGCATTATCACATGCTTGTTAATATTAAGTGATGCTTGCTTAAGTGATTAACCATATTCCAATAATGTTTACGCATATTCCAGTTTTTATTCCATCTTTGCATTCTTGTTTATTAATTATGTGATTGCGACAACACATACATAATAATTAGAACATGCAATCAGACAGAATTAAAATAAGATGGTGTGATCATGAGCTTCTATTTGTTAGCTTATGTAGTTGTTTTGATAAGAAAATCCTGACCTAGGGAAAACACCATGAACATGATGGTTTGTGTTTTGAAACTCCCACCAGTCCACCTTTGTATCTTCTTGGGTTGTTTTCACCTCATATTCAGATTTTGAACCATCTCCTCTGGCTTGGGAGATCCCCCATTACATGGGGTTTACATTAAAGAAACCATGGGCACACATGCCCTACATTTTATTGGAAGAAGGCTCGCAGGCCAACGAATTTAAATTAAACAAATTTAAATGAAACCATACACACATACAAAGGGTCTTTGGTCTAGCTCATGATCATCCATAGCATGCAATTACATTTATGCATATTTAGAATACAAATTCTTTTAATCGTTCTTTCATTTAAGATAAGTTGCACTCAAATTCAATTAATTATGATCTTATAATTAATCAATTATTTATCTTAAATTCCTTTCTGAATTTCCTTGAGATTCTTCTCATCCATATTCCTTGTATAGGTCTTTGTACTTTATGAGGAAACCTGGTGAAATTTTTGGAAAGCACATGGTGTGTAGTTTATATTTACACGGAGTGTATTTCTTTTCACCCTTTATCCAATGTACACGCTGGGGGATTTGCTGTCTTTTCTCTACTTTGGAAATTTTGGAGTACACGACGTGTAGATTAATCTAACACGGTGTGGAATTACTTGTTACACATTTTTCTGTCCTGGAAATACCGTGTATGTAGTATGCAGCTTCTCCTTTGTACACGGTTTCACTTGGGCCGGATCAGACTACACGACATGTTTCTCCAACATACACGCTATGTATTCATTTTCCCACACGCCGTTCATTTCTGGTCAACGCGAGGTGTTAAATTCTTAGGTGTAATCAATTCACATGGCGTGGTTTGGTAGACCAGTACCGGTTCGTTGAACCTAAGTACACGGCGTGTAGTTTTCATTACACGCCATGTATTTCCGTGTTGTACAGACAAAAAGAGCGGCTCCTCCGGTTGAGTTCCTAATTTTTATTTTAATAAAAATTAAAATTAAAAAGGCCATTTCTGTGATATGAATCGAGAAATGAAGAAGGAAGAATATATCTCATTTATTCATATTTATAGAATGATTTATTTCAAATTGAATCAAATATAAATGCGTAAATTATCAACAAAAATTAAATAACTATAATCAACGTTGTAACCTCACTCTGATACCAATTGAAGGTTCTGGGTGTAGCGAAAGTGCATGGGTGGATGTGCCCGCTTGGATTTTTGTCATTAACAATGATCAATCTGGGATCAATATGATGATAAATGCCAATCTCCACGGATCGAATCACAGAAATAGACAAAGAAATGGAAAGTCCCAGAACCACAAAGTAGGATCATTACAGGTTGATTATAATCAATTTAATCAATTGAAAATAAGTACCTTTTGGTGTTATATCTTCATTGATATTCTTGATCACGTTCCCATGTGATTCGTCATTGTGTCATAGAAGCCAAGTGTAGACTTCCTCTAGCGGTGATCCACACGTGAACCTCGTATCTCTAGACGTTTCCAAAGGAGTATCTGGTGCTAGCGTAGAGAAACCTTTTCTTGTGTTTCTTTCCATAGATCATCTTGATCCGATGGAAGAGGATCTCTCTCAGTCTTGAGAGTGTTCTGGTAGGAAGAGGTTCTCTCATCCTAGAAAGAATTCTCCATAATTGTTATGCACAATGATTCTCTTGTCTTAGGAAAAGAGTTGGGGTTGTGAGGATATTTATAATCAGGTTTGAGGTTGTAGAGTTATGACAATAAATAAATGCATTACACAATTTATTTATTTCACTAAATCCCTTTTGAAAATACAATGTTGATTTATTAATTCCTTGACATGCACCCACACTGATTATAATAAATATCATTTAATAAAATGATATTTCCTCAAAATCCCGACTAGAAAAACTACACGGCATGTATTAATAAATACACGGCATGTACTTTTTTTTAATTGAAAACTACACGGCGTGTACATTCAATGTACACGGCGTGTATATCTTGTTTTCATTTATTCACTTCCATTCCAAAATGAAAACTACACGGTGTGTGCATTAAATAATACACGACGTGTACTTTTTTTCAAAATAAAACTACACGGTGTGTAATCATTGATACATGACGTGTAATTGTTTTATTTTATTCTTCCTCCAACATTAAAATTATTTAGGCTTCCTTGAATAATTATTAAACCATGTACGGGAATAATCTTTATTCTACTTGAGATACTTGAATACACTTAGTGTGTGACCCTCTAGGCCTCTTTCTCATTGGCATTAGCCGGGCTTTCCTAAAGTCCAAGATTACTGTATAGCAATGTGTCAAGGCACCCAAGAGAAAAAAGTTGACGCTGCATTGACGTATCAACTCATACGAACTCTAACAATGTAATTTAATCCCATTGTCTCAATATCTCATCAAGCTGGTTTCATGGTTGTATCATAAACCTATATGCTTGATCTGTTATTCTTTGACTTACAGAAATAAACTCGTCGTGTCTCCTTGGCCATGTAATTTGTTCGAAAATTCTATTTCAATCAAAGGGACTGAGATATCTACATCCATAAATATGGAAGGGACAAATGCTTCCTCGACTTATCCATTAACAACATGTCATTCATGATGCACCCAATGTACCCTATTTCCTGCCAACTCTCTTCGTGACAGTTTTCGTCAACAAATCTAAGTGTGCGAGTCATGACATGAGTTAATGATAATATTCCAGTCTAAGGACCATAACACACACTCGCAGATAGTAATGTCTGATGACACCATGAGATGCAGAATTACTACGGGCGGGTCTGTTATCATAATCTCCCATCTTGGAGATTACCCAGTGCGGACTCCATGAGAGAGAGTCTCGTCTTTTTATGAGTACTCACACATGACGGTCTGTATACTATGTGTCCTATCCAAGTATGTCATCTAACTACAGAACATTATTTAAGAATATTGTTATATCATTTCAAGTTTCTCATCATAGCGGGGATCTTCCAGGACCTTATTAATGCAAAAAATATTCCAGGACATTATTATATTATAGTCATGCAGAACAATGAACAATATATAATAAGTGAACATTCATGTAATCAAAGTACAAAACAGTTGGTTCTCAGAACACCAACCCTTACAGTCTGGTCTGACCCAGTCGGACCCACCCAACCCGACCCAGTCTAGGCTGACCCGACCCCATTCGGGTCTGGCCCAGTTAACCTAGGTCTCAGCGGGCCCAGCCCGCTGGCACGACCCAGTGGCGCAGCCCGCTGGCGTGGCCTGGCGTCACGGCCCGGTGGTGCAGCCCGGTAGCCCAGCCCACTGGCCCATTTTGGTTGGCCTGAGCTGGCACTGAATGGGGAGTGGCCCCCTTCCACTCGTAAGTCCGAATGTCAGTTCCATTGGGTGCTACCAAGTCACCACAGGACCCAAGCGGGTCACGTCGATCCACTACAGCTGGTCGGGTGCTCCGATCGGTCCTCCTCATAGCGGCGTGGTTGCACGCCACTGCTCCACCATGGCTGATCGGGTTTCAGCCACCCATAGGCCTCCGCCGTGGCCAAGTGGTCGTGGTCTCCTGCTCAACCAGCGGCGTGGACGCGTGCCGTCGTACCTCCATGTGGTCGTCCGGTGTGTCGACCACCCTCCTCTTTCACGGGTCACCGCATCTCCGTTCATAGCCTGAAAAATATAATGATCACATATTCGAGATCCTTGGGTCAAGGGCTCCACGTCCATATGTCACTCTCTACAAAATATCATGTTTCTAGTGTCGTTAATTATTTGGCGTTGAAGAACACACGAAGAACACGCAGAGAATCAAAAGGGAAGAGGCGAGGTACATGTGCCTAATGATGGCCATGTTTGTTTGGATATAATAATTTTGAAACCAGAATATGAAGAATCAATAAATAAATTCAATCATATATAAAACCCCTACCTCATTTCTTAGAGACGGCATGAGGACGAAGATGAAGTCGTTGAATATTGACGTCCGTGTTCATCACTCACAAAAGACGCTCCAAGCTCGGTTCCTCGTTCTTTGATTCCAAAAGTCGTTCATCGTTGGAGGATCTCCTTTATTGGAGAAAGATCTCCCAACTTTAAAAAGCTATCCCCTCGTTTTCCAAACCTTTTTCCCGCGAGAGGTGAGGTTCCAAATTAAATAAGATTAAGTTTATTAAAAAGATTTATGTCGGCACACTTAATTGGGGGAATTCCAAGGGTTAAATCACATTAAGAAGGGAGTTCAAGGCTCGGGTGGTCCCCACCACTACATTCAAAAGGGATGTTACAAGCTCGGGGGGTCCCCACCACTAAACATTCAAATGGGAGGTTTAAAAAAAGTTGTTCTTTATTTTATTTTTTATTCTTTTAACTCTTCCACGAAAAACAAGAAAACTAACTTTCACCCTTGACCTAATTTGGTCTAGTTAAAGGTCTCCTTAAGAGAATATCGGCGCTGTGTGTTCAACGGTGCCCTCAAATTTCAATTCAGAGCACCGGTTCAAAAGTTATAAAAACTTGCTCACACGTTTACTGAACTTACCTAAAAAAAGTTCAGAAATTCATTCCGGGCCTCAGAATCATGCGTCGTTAGTTTTGGAAGACATGTAATATTACCATATAATTAATTATAACAAAATATGCATGGAAAAATCTAGGCCTTTACAGATATATTAATTAAATTTATACTTATTACCTTCAATGAAAATCATTTCTGAAAAATGAATCACATCGTTTCGTTAGGCGGTAGTCCTCCATTGACATGAGCGACATTATCATATCCCCCATGAAACAGAAAGTGAGAAGTTATATGTGATAGAAAAACTCAATAATTATATATATGTTAAATATATCATATATATTCTCTAAATCTCTCATTATAAGAAGCTGTGAGAGGTGATTATGGAAAATGGATGGCATAGGTTCATGAGGTGGTAGTCTTCCATACACATAAATGAGAATTTCATATCTCATTTGATAGAAGAGTAGATGAATTTAGGTTATTACATTTAAATAATAAAATCTTATTATATCTTAAAAACTGGTGTTATGATTTCAGAATAATTTAACAATATTCTAAGGCGGTGGAAGAAGAAATAAAATATAATCACTCAATTATGGATGATACATATTCTTTAGAAAACCTCATTAGGTTAGCATGAAAATCCATCTTAGGATGGATTTATGAAAAAAAAAAGTGATATAGGTCATGTATGGGAAATTTACTAAGTAATATTATAATTTATTTAATGATAAAAAATTATGTGAATGTGTGAAGAGGAGAGGAGAGTGGGTGACCTTTTAAAAGTTAGGTGAGTAGCACACATATATGTTTTTAAAAGAAAACGTGATACCAACATTTTTTACATAAAAATGATCTAAAATAGATATTTATAAATATTATATAGTAAAATGTCTAAAAATTTCCATAAAATATACTTTTAACAAGTTTTAGGCCATTTTAACCCTAATATTTTTGCTTTAACGGAAATAAAATCTATTTTTACCTTAACCATGCCAATTATTTTTTACTGTTTTTACTACTCATTATTGTAAAAAAAATTATTTATATATTATTAGATATTATATAGTATTATAAATCAAAATATTGTATCAATTTTACAAATTTAAATTAATATATGTCAAAAAATATAATTTAAAATTAAACCCGTTGACGTGACGAAAAGGTAGATTTTGAAGAAGTGTATTTTTTAAGAAAACAATAATTTTATATTAACTCTATGAACAATAACAAAATATTTATGAATATATATTGATATTTTTTGATATATAATCTATACATTTAATTTTAAAAATGACTCATTAGGGATTATTTAAATTAATTAAAATGGAGAAGCATTATGCACTTTAAAATAATTTTCAGTAAAATGTTATTTTTAAACCCAAAAATAAACTTATAATAAAATATAATATAATGTTGATTAAAAATTAATTAATTAGTTTAAATATAACTAAATCATATGTTAGAAGAAGTAATATTCAAAACATAATGAGACTTTTTGAATTATTAATATATTGAAAAGAAATGACTTTTTTTATAATAATCATTTTTCATTATTCACTGAAAAATCAATATTTTCTGAAACAAAATTAGCCCTAAGTTAATTTTGATATAATGATTTAAAAAATTAATTTAATATTAAAAGATATTTTTTTAAATTTTCCAAAAATTAATTATAATATTTTCTCAGAAAAATAAATAAAAAACATTTTTTAGAGAAAACATATTTTTGAAAAATAAAATTACATTACTAAAAATTGATGAATTATTTAATAAGAGTTTATCAATAATTTATATTTAATAGTAAATATATATATATATATATATATATTTTATAATGTTGTTAATACTTTTCATACCCTACATTTTAACATATAGGTTATTATAGTTATATATTTCACAAGTCATTTAAGATCAGTGTTGCCTGTTGAGTATAATATCAAACATAATGATATTATTTGAAAATATTAGGGTTTTACATGATAATAAAAAACCAAATAATAAATTATATTTTAATATAAATCCATTTCCACTATGTTACCTTTCTAATCAAAACCTCATGAAAGATAGAAACATAAATGGATATGTAATTTTCTATAATTTACAAGAGAAAAATAATAAAATACAATAAATAGAAGTATATACACAAAAAAAAATTATAAATTGTTGAATTTGGAATGTGTATCATATAAATAAAAGTGATATAAAGATCCATTTCCTTAATCTTATCTTTCTTCAAAAGTTCTATAACATTCTCTCCTTTAGTTGACCTCATTTAGATCCTTTCTTAAGGACCCTTAGAATGGTCTATTAAAATTACCAGAACCTCCAATTCATTTATAGGGATGTTTAAAAGATGTTTTTTAGGGTTTGGTTGAGTTAGATGGATTAATGTATTGTAAATAAGAGAATTTATGGGTTTCCTTTTTTAAGAAGTAGAGAGGGAGTAATTTAAATTTATTAAAATAATAAAATATAAATGAATAATTTTAATGAAAAATTAATCCAAATGGAAAATTATTCAAAATCATGTTAGGTATTCATCATGAAAACTGGATCTATCCAAATTTTCTAAGTACCACATTTGGATTGGCGAAGTACACTTTTTAGTCCATGTTATTTTTAGGGAAGGTATATCCATGGACCTTGAAATGGTTTATGAACTTTTTTCTTGGGATCATCTTAAGAAGATACTTAACATATGTAGTTTTTTGGGTCTTACTATGTATTACCTAAGGTTTATCCAAAAAAATTATTGTTTGTATGAACTCATGAAAATATTGAACAAAAATTGAGTGAATTTCATCTATTCTAATGATTTTAAAGATGATTTTTTAAAACTAAAGGAGAGGATGACTATAGGACGGATCTGAATCCTACATAAGGTGGGTTTGGAGCACATCGTGTATTGAAACATGTCATGGGTCAGTTTTGGAGTAGTAATGATGAAGGTAAGTCATGTGGTCACTTATGTTCTTAGGAAGTTGAAGTCAAATGAGAAAAATTATCTAACCCATGACTTCGAGATGGAAACAATAGTGAATTCCCTCAGATGTTGTAGACACTACTTATCAGAGGAAAGATTTATGGTGTATATAAACTATAAAATCATGAAATAAATATCCTCCCGATGAAAACTGAACCTTCAAAAATATGGGTTGAATATCTACAATCATTTGACATTGAGTTGGCTTATACTAATGGAAAGGGATACATTATTTTAGGTTCTTTAAGCTGGTAGACACAAGGTCATGTATTTTTTGATTCCAGTAGTAAATGGTATTTGATGGCTCTTTTAACTGATTTCCACTTATGTTTTTGGAAGCATAAGGGTCGAGTGACTCTTTTTTCCTTATCCATTAATCCTTTATTACCTAGAAAGAAAAAGAGGAGATAATTGTTTGACCTCAAATGTGTATCCTTGAGAGATAATATATATGGTTAGAGCTTCCACTATACTAAACATTGGTTGATGAAGAGATTATCCAGGTTCAAGGTCATGTCCCAGTTCACATGGACATGTGTTAAGAGATTATTCATGATTCACATGTCTTAAAATGGGAAATTATCCTTAGTTTGATAATGATACATCAAGACATGTGCAGACAATATTGGTTGGGGGAATGGAGAAGGATGTTAAAAGTTTTGTTATTTGGTACTCCACCTGTCAACAGTGAAGGATGAGCACCAACAGTCCACTCCGTTAGTATCCATTGGCCATTCCTGAATGGAAATGGGATGATGTTACAATGGATTACATAATGGGGTTTCCAAGGATTCCATATGATAGCAATGAAGTTTGGGTGATATTATATTGACTTAATATGTTAGATCAATTTTTTTCTAATCATCAAAACATTTTCTATAGATGAGATTGGTAGGATATATTTTAAAGATAATGTACACTTGTATGTGGTACCTCAGATCATTTTCTTAGATTGAGACACTTGTTTCAAAATATCATTCTTGAAGGGATTGTAGGAATCATTAGGTACATAAGTGCATTTGATCATTTCTTATCAGCTATAGACCGAAAGAGAGTTTGAGTGGACTATGCATATTTTAGAGAACATATAATGAATGTGTTTATTGGATTTTTGGGGTTCTTGGGAGAACCACTAGTCTATACATGAGTTCACATAATCAATATGTATCATATTTCTATACATATTTCTCCTTATGAGGCACTATATGATAAACCAGTACACTTATCTATATGTTTTATAGAGGATGATGAATCAACATTTAATGGGTTGAGTCCCATATAAGATAGATTATAGCATGAATAGTTGATAAAATAGTTGTGTCTACCACTCAAAGAATATAGGGCTATTATGTGGACCAGTGATTTTGACATGCTGATTTTGGATTTGGTGTTTGGGTGTTCTTTTGAGTATCATTGAGGTCTGGGAATCATCAGCTCTAGAGGAAAGGAAATTTGGCACCCATATTTTTGGGGTCATTTGAGATATTGGAGTGGATTCGTCTAGTGGAATACTAGTGGGTTATTCAATAGTTTTTCACTTCCATTCATGATTTTTTTAACATATCATACTTGAGAGATACTATCTAAATCCCTCTCACGTGATTGAAATTGATGAAATAGAGCTTGAGTCATATGAATCCTTCCAATTTCAATTGATTCTTATAGTGAATTGGACTGAGAAGGCTCTTTTTGGTAATAATTTTTCTTTGGTATAAGTTTGGTGGAAGAAAAACTTTAACTAAGAGGATACATGGGAATTAGAATCAAACATTTTGATTCAGTGGCTAATGTTTTTTTCTGATGAGTGTTGGTGACATTTTAGAGTGCTACTCAAGGATGATCCGATCTAAGGTGTGGAGGTTGTAAAACACTGGTTTTCATTCTAGAGTGTATCTTGAGTAAAATGTGATATAAGGGGGGATGTTGTAAAATTATAAGATTCTATATTTATAAATTATCTTTAAAGATTAATTTTTTATAATTTAAAAGTATTTTTGGTGAAAATTTATTAAATTTATACTAGATGTATACCCTTATGCATTATACATGGCCTTTGTAAAGGTAAGTGAATTCTACCCTTACACAGAATGGTTTTTTGGAGTTTCATGAGGTTCATCATTTACATTAGTTGCATAATGTTATGGTGGGTTTAAAAAATAATTTTTTTGAATTGTTTTATAAAATATGGATATTAAAGATAATGTTACACAATTTATAAGAAAATACTAGATCGATATCACTTAAAAAAAATTTATGGATGTTTCTTTAATAAATTAGGAAGAAAATAGAAATAAAACAAGTTAAAAATATTCATAACCAATGGAGAGGAAACATATGTAGTTATATAAAATAAGATCATATTATTTTCTCCAAATTGACCTTCAACATAGGAAATCCCAAAAAATAATGGATATTGTAACATAAATCCTTTTCCACATTACAAATATTTTTAATCGCAAGCCCCTATAAATAATTACTTAAAATGAGACATTTAATAGCATGAATATAAAGAGTTTCATGATATGAAATGTAAAATGTGTAGTAGATACACCTCATAAAAGAATTTAGGTTTCTAGAATAACAATATTTTTCAATGAAGGGAAATTGAGATAAGCTCACTTATAGATTTGGTAATCTCTGGATGAAATCCCCATGAAAAGAGGGATCCTCATACATATTTTTTTTAAAAAAATATTTTCAATTAAAGGAATCATAAACTAAATTCATGGTTATTATTTACACTACAAAATAAAAATAAGTGATGAATATGGAATTTTTCTTATAGACATAAAAAGTGAGATGAGAAAACCCTTACCTCAATTCCAGACATTCCATAGATGTACTTTAACTCATGTATAATAAGATTATACCAATTATTTTATATATTAATTAAATTTTAAAGGTTTAATATATTATATTTAATTCATTTGATTTCTAATTTTAAAGATATATTTAAATACTTAATCAGTTAAATCCATGTCAGGTGTTTTGAGGTTGTTTGGTTCATTGTTTCAAAACATCTTTGCTATGTTGATCTTTGTCAAATATGTGATTATTTAAAAATACCAAATACAATAATCATGAAATAATTATCATATTTATACAAAAATTACATTTCCATTATTGAATGATCATTGTAAAAAAAGGTATGTATTATTTTACCATTAATGAGTGATAATAATATCAATAACACCATTTTTTTCTTAAAATAGACTTATATATATAATCCATGTTATTTAGTGGTGAAAAAATAGTCAAATCACTTTACGGAGGTCGTAGTCCGCATATATAAATGAGTGACAATATCATTTCTGTTGTAAGAAAGAAAATGATATATTATATTTTAATAATGATAGATATGTAATTAATATCAAAGTAATTTAATTTATATCGCATATACTCATTAAAATTATACCTATTAGCTTCTATGTAAATAATTAGTGAAAAAATAATCACATTGCTTTGTGAGATGGTAGTCCTCCATTCACCTGAGTGACATTATCATATCCCTAAAAAAATATAAAGTAAGAATTTATATGTAATATAATGACTAAAAAAGTATAAATATGTTAAATATATCATATAAATAATTTATATCCATCATTATAACATGTTGTTAAAGGAAACGATGGAAAACAAGTGACATCAGGTTGTGAGGCGATAGTCCACCGTACACACGAATGGGGATTACATATCTCATTTGATGGAAGAGGAGATGGATTTAGGTTATTAAATTAATATAATAAAATCTCAGTATATTTCAGATACTGGTGTTATTTTTTCAGAATAATTTATGAATATTTTGAGGAGGTCGAAGAAGAAATAAAAAACACTCATCTAAGTACAATACTTATTCTTTAGAAATCCTCATTGGGTTAACACGAAAATTGTTTTTAAGAAGGATTTATGACCAAAATAAGTCATCTAGGTCATGTTTTATAAATTTATTAAGTAATATGAGAATTTATTTGAAGATATAAAATGTTGTGAATGTGTGATGAGGATTGGAGAGGGGTGACCTTTTATAATTGAGGTGAGTGAAACCCTTGTAATATTTCATAAGAAAAACTGATACTGACATTTTTTACATACCAAAAGGATCAAAATTAGGAAAATATTAATTATTATGCATTATAAGGTCTAAATATTTCCCAAAAATAAATTTTATTCAATTTTTTATGTAATTATAACCCTTATTTTTTAGTTTATCCCAAAAAAACCCCGTTTTTACCTTAACCACGATGATTGATTTCTACTATTTTCACTATGAATTATGGTAAAAAACTATGATTATATTTTTAGATAATATAAATAATTATGATTCCAAATAATGAATAAATTTTAAAAAATTAAATTCAAATAATTGGGAAAATATAATTTTAATTCAAACACGTAGATGGGATGAAAATGTAGATTTTCAAGAAGTGTATTTTTCAAGAAAATGATGATTTTATATTTAGTATATGACTAATAATAATCATATTATAAATATAAATTAATATTTATTGATATATAATATATAAATATAATTTTTAAAATGAATAACTTGGGATTATTTTAGTAAATTAAAATGGAGTAGCATTATGCAATTTAAAACGGATTTCAGAAAAATACCATTTTAAAACCAAAAAAATAAACATATACTAAAATAAAATATATGGTTGATTAAAATGTAATTCATTGGATTAAATATAATTAAATAATAATTATTTTTCATGATATAATATTCAAAAAATAACAAGACTTTTAAATTTCCGAACTTATTCAAAAGAAATTATTTTTTACCAAAAATGGTATTCTTCACTATTCACCCAAAAATAAATATTTTTCTAATAAATCAAAAAATATCACCCTATGTTAATTTTTATATGAAGATTTAAAAAATTAATTTAATTTAATCAAATAAAATTTCTAAATTTTATAAAATGTAATTATAATATTTTCTCAAAAAAATAGAAATCATTTATAAAGAAAACAAATTTTTTTAAAAATAGAATTACTTTAGTAATTTTTTTATTCAATAATAATTTATTAATTATTTATATTGAATAGTAAATATATATATATATATATATATATATTTCATAATGTTTTTAATGCTATTCATAACCACCAATTTAAGAGATAGGTTATTAAGATTACATATTTCATGGGTTGTTTAAGCTTAATGTTCCATGTTGAATATGATATGAAACGTAATGATCTTATTATAAAATCATGGGGTGTTAAATGATAATAAAAAATACAAAAAAAATTATATTTTAACATAAATCCATTTCTACATTGTTTACTTTCTAATCAAAACCTCATGATAAGTATAAATTTAAGTGGATATGTAATATCCCATAATTTTCAAGATAAGAATAATTAAATACATTAAAATCAAGTATATCCACTACATAAGAGAAAAAATAGTGAATATTCATTGTTTATAATTTAAATAAAATTGAGATGAAAATACCTTACCTCAAGATTAACTTTCATCGATGCACTTTAACCTTATATCCTTCAGTTGACCTCCTTTAGATCCTTTCTTAATGACCCTTGAAATGGTCTATTTAAAATACTAGAATCTCCAATTCATGTATAGGGATGTTTAGAAGAGTGTTTTATAGGATTTTGTTGTGATATAAGGATACAAATTGTGTAAATAATAGAAAGGAGGGGTTTACTTCTATAAGTGGTGTATATGACTTTAACCCCCTAAAATTCTAAAGTAATAACCTTAAATTTGACCGCATGCATGACACGTGAAACCAAGCACGTAAGGGGATATAATACCCTGATAATTTATAATATATTTATTATTTTAAATATATTTTAATATTTTATATTTTTAAATTCATGAAACACTGATTTAGTGTGTGTTACTCACAAGAGAGACTTATATCAAAAGCTTACATTACATGCAAGACCGAGTTTTAACAAAACAATAATATTTTATCAAAATAATATTATTTAATATAATAACAACTAATCTATACTTTAAATTAGTGTTTAGGAATATAATTAACCATATTATTAAAATCTATGGTCTACAAAAATACAAAATGAATTCATATGTTACAAACTAATTAGAAACAAATATAAGAATCGATTGAATATAAAGGAAAATATTTTTATTTTTATGCCCACAAAGATAATTTACCCTAATTAATTAAATTAATTAAAATTAGTGAGTGATATTTATGATATATATATTATATATCCAATCAAATAATTTTTCTATTCATCCAATAGATTATATAGGCTTAAGATAAAAAAACCAAATTTTATGCTTAAAATACCATATTTTATTATGGCATTTTTACCGCCTTTTAATGGAGAACCCAATTTAAATATGAATTTTTAAACTTTAATTGATTTAATATGTCAAAATATACTTTATATTTTAAATAGAAACATAAAAATTAGTTTAGGGTGAGTTTTTTACATTTTTCAAAAACATATCATTTTTAATGAATAGTTAAAAATAAAAGATTTTAGCTCAAAATTTCTTTTTGATCTAATTTATTTATAAGTTTATATTATATTTTAAATTGGTTTTAAATTTTAATTATATAATTTTTTTATCAATCTATAAAATTTATTTCATTGGAATCAATTTCATTTTGAAATTTATTATAAAAACATAGCAAAATGTTGGATCATTTTTACTTTAAAAACCTACATTGACGTCCCGCATATGGGATGAATTTTAAATTAATTTTTTCTTATTAAATGATTTGAATTTGGTAAAATGGATTCCATATTTGGAATCAGAATAATTAATAATTTCTAATAATACCATCGTTTTTTGATGAAAGTGATTAGTGAATGTAGTCAAAATGAATTATAATTATGAATGTAAAATTATGATTAATTGGGGACTAAAACATTAACATAAGGGCCAAAATTAACTATAAACATTTCCAAAACCAATTTTATAGACATAATTATTCCATTAAACTTCAATTATTGAGTTTTATATTGTTTTTAGGACATTTTTTGGTAAAAACGTGGGTACGCCTAATTTCTTTTCAAAAATATGATGTCAGTCATTTTCCTCCCTTACAAAAGGCCACCACCTCTCCCCATTCCTCAAACATCTCAAACCCATTAGGTTTGGCCATGATATTCCCAAATAACATCCCAAAATACCTCTATTTTTCCTTTAAGCCAATATTTTCCAGTAAATCCTTCGAAGGAAGTCTTTTGGTACAAACCAAAATAAGCTACCTGATTAAAAGGTAACGTATTCTCTCAAGATCTACATTTTCATTTCCCTTATACACACCCTAAAATCTCATTATTCCATTAATTTTAACAAAAAAAGTATAAAAATATTTTAAGATTATTTTATGTAATGTTTTATGCATAAACTTACACACACCTCCATCTAATGGGTAACGAACATGTTGTTTCTATTTATGACAAACTACAGCCTCATGAAATGATGATTGTTCATTTCTTCCTTTAATATATCTATCATGTGTAAATATGATAATTTTTTTGATTAAGTATGGACTATCACCCCCTCAAAGTGATATAACTCTTTCATGCCATACATAGAACCTATAAAGGAAGGTTTTAATTAAATATTGTAACAAATATAACATAGATATAATACATGAAGTATAATATACATATGTATCATTTAGTTTTCATTCTTCTAATACATTAATGAAATGAATGTATCATTCATGCGTACGTACGAGCTACCGTCTCTAAGAACAGTTCACTTCATTTGTAATATCCTAATATTATTGACTACTATAAAAACATATATACTTAATATATATGATAATTAAGTCATGTTTTACATTCTGGAGATGATGAAATCATGATATAATTAATTTTAACAACAAATCAATTGTCAAAACATAATTGAGAATACTAGACAATCAACACCTGAAATAGTAAAAATAACGAAGGATTATTAACAAAAGTGTAATAAGATATTATAGTATGTCAGTATATGGTATTAAATACATAAGTATGCTTATGTTATAATCTATTAAAATATTTTAAACCACTATACAAAAGGATAAATAAGACAAAACAAAAATTAAGGTTAATGTTAGGGAATTTCATCTTAGTTTACATTCTATTGAGACTTATATGTTATTATGCGCCAATTCACTTATATTTGGTGTATATACTGGATTTTGCATGTAATAAAATGTATCCCCTTATTATCATGATTTTTTTGTTTCATTTAATGTCATACCTTTCTTTATATTATGATTCAAATATTTCAAAGTGGTATGGTACACTTTTGAATGATTAATGATTATTATCCTCAAGAGTGTTCTTAATGATCATCTTTGCAATCTCACTTCCTTTTTTGATTGTTAACTTTATATTTAAAATATCAATTTATTTTAATCCTTTTTCATTGAAAATTACATTTAATATCTATATTCTCACACAATGGATATTATTATTTCCAAAATCATATATTATTTTACATACGGTGTTCACTTTTACAGTTATTTGATTAAATGTGGAATTATTTATAAAACCGTATTCTTTATGAAATTCAAATAATTGATAAGTCATATTATTTAATTTTATAAATTTATAAAATGAATTAAATTTACTTTTAATGATGTTTGGGGACCAAATTTATATATCCCCTCGATGCATCGATAGGTTTTCACGAGAAAAATAATTTTTCCAAATTAAATAAGTTTCTATCCGTATTTTTAAACCATCTTATCAAATGTCATGATGGTATATGTTTTCATGTGTCTTAGAAATTAAACCCATTAAGAAATAATTTCACGCATTTTTTCAGTTATTATTCATCCATGAGATTTTTCATCGACATATCAATGGATACATTTAATTTTTAGTTCATTTATTAAGTGGAATGTGTTTTAGTTTCATACCTTGCCAAATTTATTTTTCCTTATAAAGTTATTTGAATGGAATCTGTTATCAGTTATTTACCTTTACATGTTAATTTATTCCCATTTATTCATTATTTCTTCCTCTTTACTTACTCTTACTGATCATTTGATAACACCATTATTTTGTTTCCTTTCCCTAGGTTAAAGAGAATAAATCTTTGAATAATCTTTCAAGGATGCAGTTTATTTCAATTTATTATGTATCATTTTGGTATTTTCTATTTCCCAATGTATTATTAGTATCATTCATGTAATTTTTCTTTCTGAGACTACTAAACACATTTGTACTTTGAGATTTGATTATTTTAATCATGCCAATGTAATAAAATAATGCACCGACTTCGAGATTTTGGGTTCGGGGCATTACAGTTGCCATCCGAGGAAGTTTAGAAGAAAACATGGAATATAGATTTATCAAAATTATAATAGGTATAAAAAAACTAAGATAGACATTAAGTATAAGTATATAAGAACATACAAGAATTTGGTAAGGTAGAGATTATGTGGGTATTCTTAGCAATACATCTCTGCCTGGATACTACAAGTGGATGAGGTTCTTGAACAGATTTACCTAGGAGTATTAACACTGAAAAGGTGTTCTCGTCCTGACTTGGGGTATCTTGGTACATGAAAATGGGGCTACTATGAACATGGTTTGACACTCTCAGGGGATATTCTTAGGGTAATTCACATTTTCTTTGCAAATCATTATGAAGGAATTAGAAGTAATGTTTTCTCCAAAGTAACCAATGTTTTTGGTTCTAGGATTTACAATGCATAAATTTATATTATGTTCTATACCATAATTAGAGTTATAAAAAGTTCATAACATTATATGAAAATCTAGTATATGCCATTTTTTAGAAATCTAACCTAGTAGAAGGAATGTGAGACTCACTGATGAACATGATATAAAGATTAAGAAGGATAAACTCTTTCATGGTCTTAAGCCAATATTTATAATGTCCATAGTTTTCCAAACATTCTCATCATATGATTACATATTATCATATGATAATGATATGGGTAAATAATTCTCCATGTCCCATGTCTTCAAATGAAACCACGATAAGAAGATGTCATCTGAGCACCAAGAAAATGGGAATGAGTCAAAGAAGATGAAGGGAAAAAAGGATTTCCCAACATGTGATAATTATGGAAACAGACACTATGGTACATTCATAATGGGAATTAGAGTTTTCTATAAGTTTGGAGAAAAATAACACCATGTTTATGACTGTAATGGTAAGAAAACGTTTTCCAATGTACAATGCTTCAACTACAAGGAGATGTGACACTATACAAATCAATGTCCCAAGCGTCAAAGGAATATATAATAAATGATTCTATTGGATAATGGTGAATTTATGCTAATTCTGAAGATAAAGAGGAATGATTAAAATTCCTATTGAGTAATTTTTTCATTTGAATATTTTATCAGCAATGTACTTGTTATAAGAATTATGAAATATGTGAGGATTGTACTATTGTACTTTTTCATTATGGATTTTAGATATTATATTGAATGGTACCAAGAAAATTGAGTTAGTAGAATGTTAAACTTTTTATAAACACATGATTGAGGGAAATTAAACCCTTAATATGTTTCTGAATTTGATATAATGATGAATAAACGATTTATTTGGATAAGTTATGACTTTCTTGCAACTGATTAATGACTCTTCGATAAGCATTCTATGCCACAATGAATGGAGTTTACAACACTTTTGGATTAAAAGAATGTATCCAATAACATTTGTTTTAAATTAATAATAAGTAAGAATACATGTTTCCTATAAGGTTTTATGGTAATTCGAGTTATTAACATATTTTAAGAGGGTACATGATGAAGTTATTCACATGTTTGGAATTGAAAATTTAATTTTTCTTCATGATTACTAAAGGATAATGATAAGTTCATTTTGGAAATTTAGTGACATTATTTATAAATTATTGGATGATAATATTTTGTAAAAGTTAACCATTTATGAAATGGTTTATGTTTATCTTTATACAAGGTTTTATATATTGTTGTATTACTTCACCATATAAGAAGAAAAGTTGAAATAGTTCATGGCACAACTAATGGATTATATTGTATTTATAAAAATTTATATTTACTTATATTCTTATTGATTTATAGAATTATGAAAGTATAGAAAAAATCATCTTGAGAAAAAAAATTGTCATATTATCATAACTTTTAGGATATTGATGAACTTTATTCATACTTATGATTTATGGTTTTTTGGTCAACAACTTTCATCAAAACTTGTTCTATAAAACTCTCTATCATAACTTGATTGTCGAATTTGTTTCATCTATATCCATGTTCTCATTTCCCACATATGTTCTCCTACTAGGGAACCTAGTTATGTGTTCATTGTACTTTCCTTTATCTATTATTAATAATTTTTCATATTAACCCTTTTTATGATGTGGGTCTTTCAATAATAGTTTATTTTCAATCCCTACATGACCTAGATCTAGTTTAAATTGTGATGACACAATTTGTTTATGGTGGGGAGAATGTAACAACCTGAAATTATAAAGTAAGAACCTTATATTCGATAATGTGCATGACACACAACACCAATTGTGTAAGGGTTTATATAATGGATTTTTATGAAAGAAATAGAAAACAGTACAGTAAAAATGATATAATCATGGAGCACGCAACAACCATAATTAAATATTTATGGTGTTGGTGATCATAAGACCAAATTTCTAATTAAAATCATCAAGATCCTCTAATTGAAGATGTGTTGAACTCTGGATGTCAATCAGTAGGATCTTCCTATCTTTACAAATCAGAAGGCCTCTCCATCCACTCCATTCATTCCATTATCAGCAACAAATAAGGCCTCTCTAGATGCAACAAAGAAGAATAAAAGCATGCCACTCTAGGTTCAAAAGAAGTAAAAAGCTCTATGAAACTTCTGTTGTCTCAGATTTAAGCATCCTAGAGAAAATTCTCCCCCATTATGACAGCCTGGAGAGCATTCTTATGAGATTAGACAACCATGATGAAGTTCCACTAGAGGATCCTTCCAAGACTCCAACCGATCCATGAATTCAAATGTAGCATCGAAGTAAAAACTCCAAGAATTCCATGTACTAAAATTCTCAACAATGATTGAAAAAAAGGCCACTCCATTCATGTCAGTATCAACCAAAGATGGGGAGAAATGAAAATATTATCACAATTAAGGGCCCAAAAATGTGAATATATGTTGAAGACCAATAAAATTGAAGGAACATGTGACATAAAAAAAGAAATTTTTTCACCACAAGAGTACCCTTCCAAGACTCAAATCGATCCAAGCATTCCAGATGCAATATCATATGCAGTACCCCTTGAAAGGTAGTGAAGAAATTATCAACAAGTATTGGAAAACATGCCACTTCATTCCTGTGGAAAAATCACAGAAACAGACCACTCCAAGGAAGCAGATAGAATGAAAAACTAACTAAACAGGCCACAAGGAGTTATTTCAAAACTCAAAAATGTAAACAACCTTACATAATAGCATTAACCAAAGATGATCAGAAATAAAAGGAATCATTAAAATGGAATTAAAAGACCACAAATGACATTTTAAAACCAAATTAATATGAAAAATTAGAGACAAATTTCACAAGTCTAAAATTGGAGACTTATCACAATCCCTTTTAAGAAAATGAAGAATATCCTCTGGAACATAATCATAATATGAAAAATAAACTCCACTGAAACCTTTATTTGGAATTCCATCAGCAACCGAATTGGATTCCCTATAAAATCGAGTGATAATATGGGTCAAGGAAAATAGAGTATCCAAACTTCTAATCCAACAATTAGTTAGCTTCCAAGACAAGTGAGAAAGACCCATCTTAATGGCGTAGATGACAACAGTTGAATTGATCTCGATCCATAAATTATCCCATCTATTATTCACAGTGTGTTCCACTGTAATGATAATGCCAAGCATTTCATCCTCAAGTTAAGAATCAAGGACACAAGAACCATGAAAACACCCAAGAACATCACCCTTATGATTTCTGAAAACAACACCATT
The DNA here is from genome assembly GCA_963277665.1 of Viscum album. Classification (NCBI taxonomy): domain Eukaryota; kingdom Viridiplantae; phylum Streptophyta; class Magnoliopsida; order Santalales; family Viscaceae; genus Viscum; species Viscum album. The sequence continues at coordinate 1,427,432,612 of OY728151.1, forward strand.
GATAGAGAGCCTCGAATAACATCTAGAAGATCCATCAGAATTAAAATTTAGCCTTCCAAAAAGAGGTTCCTTCCAAAAAACTTCAAATGCTCCATACAGATTCCAGAATATTCCCTTGACACCTATCTGATTCATTACATACAAATCATGAACTGAGTTGAAGCATAAATGCTTCCTTGGTATTTCTACATTACTCACAATAGTAATAATAGTGTATAAAACCACACTAAGCAAGAAGGAAAATCTTTCATGAATCACCACATTCCAATAAAACCAAATAAAATGAAGATGTTCAGTAGTAGTGACTCGAAAATGATCAAGAAATTGTGAAGAATGCAAAGTTGAATGCCAGCCTTGGAGGAATTCTTGGATAGAAGACACATCAGACATAGGGCCTTCAAAGATATCATAAATAGCCTTCCACATGGATGGGGCTGTAACGCAACAAAGAATGAAATGATCAATGTCTTCCCTATGTTGATGAAAAAACACACATGAATAATAGAGTTAAATACCACATTTTAAGGAAAAATCAGTAGAAATCTCCCAATGAGACAGTATCTAGGAAAATGTTGTCTGAGAAGGCCTAATAAATTTCATATGTAAATCCCCCGTCCACTTATAACCTATATTGTATGTTAAATAATGTCTATAAATTTTTTTAAAGGACAAAAGGCCATTAATAGAAGGTTCCCATGCCCCAAAATCCTATCTCTTAGAGAAACCGTAGTTGTTGATAATATTAACTACATGATTTGGTAGACACCCATAAAGTTGGTCTTTTATCATGGAATCCATATCAACATTGAAGTCATCATTCATCATGGCATCAAAAAGGGGACAACAATTCTAGTTGGCCTTCCAAAAGGATAAATATAAATACCTTGAATCCATCTATCTCACATGATAACCAATAGAAGAAAAAAATGGATTTAAAAGAAGGCTAAACATAGGAATCCAGATGATTAAAAACACCATTCCTGAGCCTATCCCTAAATTTATTTCAGAGAAAGTCAAGTGACCCAGAATTACTATTAACAAGCCTCCATATGAATAAATCTTGTAAATAATCATTAATCATGTCAAGATTTTTAATACCAAGACCCCCTGTATCCTAGGGTTTTCAAAAATTATTAGATGAGACTATGGATAATTTCTTCTCTAGAATGTTACCACTCCAAATGAAAATTTTAATAAAAATAGTACGATTCATGATGAGAGATACTAGACAATTATAGACCATAAAAGAATAAAAAAACATCAAAATAATCACATCCTTGACCAAACATACCCGACCCACCAAGGAGAGAGACATGCCCTTCCAAGTAGCAAGATGTCTTTTTATTTTACTAAGAATATCAGAAAAGTAACATGATTTGGGCCTCCCCCAAAACATAAGAACACCCAAATATGTAAAGGGAATAACTCCCTTATGAATACCCAATTACCTCACAATTCCCGTCCTCTTGGAAATGGGAAAATTCTTACCAATGTAAACGAATGACATACTCGAACTAATCTCCTGACCAGAAATTTTTCATAATGAAAAAGGGCCCACTTAATATTTTTAATTTTTCCCTTATCCCATTTAGTGAATAGAATGATATCATCAACATACAAAAAATGAGTGGTAGTAAAAATTCCTCTTCCAGCACGAATAGACATCGATTTCCCATTGTCAGCCATAATAGAAAGTAATATACAAAGAAAATTCTCCACAATGGAAAAAACGATGGTCGAGAGAGGGTAACCTATATGAAACCTCTAGAATAAGTAAAATACCCCTCAGGGGATCCATTAATAAAGATAGAGATACAATCTGACTCAAAAATTATTTTAACCCAATTAATGAAAACATCATAAAAACCAAAAAAATGAAGAACCGTATAAATAAATTTCCTATTTATAGTATCAAAAGCTTTCCTGAAATCAAGTTTGAGAGAAATATTCCCATCCCTTATGGATCTTATAAGAACGTTAAACCATTCCGAGGAAGTAATGAGTCATTCTTGAATATATTTACCCTTAATAATTACAAAATGATTAGGGGAACCAATCTTACTAGCAATAGGGGATAACCTAATGGAAAAAAATTCACATGATTTTAAAAATTGTGTTGACCATAGAAACTGGACTGAACAAATGAATCTCATTAGAATTCTCCATATTTGGAATGAGGTAAAGTAAACGAGCATTCGAAACCTGACTAATAGAGCCACCATTAAAAAAATGAGTAACCAACCTATAAACATCAACATTAATGACATCCTAGTATGTTTGAAAGAAAAAAGTTCCCAAAACCATCTTGACCAAGGGAGCTATCAGGATTTATACTGAAGGTTGCTTCTTTGATTTCAAAGTCCAAAGGGATTAATGTAAGGGTATAATTATCCTCTTAGTTGAAAAGACTCATAATAATACTCTCTACTGTATCAGCAAGAGAGACATGACCATTGAAGAGATATTTAAAATAAGTAACTACATGCTCAGAAAGATCCTTTCTGTTGTCAAATAAATTATACCAATTTCCAACCAAAGAAACTGGCCTCAAGACCTTCCTAATTCCCTAAAAAAAGTTGTAATTTTTATAGTTTATATCACCATATATCAACCAATTATCCTTACAATTTTATCTTTTCAAATCATCATTGAGATTCAACAAATTTTTAATCTTGGATACAAGTGGAGTCTTGCCCAAAACTTCATTAGAGAAGTAATTTGAAGAATTATTCTCCTGCATGTGTTGAAGAGATTACTCAAGATAGAAAATTTCAGAGTTAAGGGAGTTGGAACAAAATTTACTCTAGAATTTAAAATCTCTTTTAAGGATTTTGAGCTTGACAGCACAAGTGAAATCATTATCCCTTCCATTACTAGAACTCCAGGTCTATTCAACAATTGTTCTGCATTCAGGATGATTGACCCAAGACTTATTAAATCTAAAAGGAAAAGTACGTTTGGGATCCTTACTCAAAAGGTCGACCAAAATGGAATGATCACCAGAATTAATTTTAGAAAGAGTCATACAATAAATAGATCCCTAGAAATCAAGACAGGCTTCATTGAAAAAATCCATGTCGATTCTACTTGCAACAAATCTATCCAAAACATTCATGTACCAGGTGTACTTATCCCCAAAGAGGTCAACTTCAATCAACCAATTATCATCAATGAAGGATTTGAAATCCCATAAAGAGATAAAGTTAGTCATGGCTCTAATATTCTGATCAAAATTCATGATGGTGTTAAAATCACCAAGGATAGACCACAGATCAGAGATGGAAGAGTTGAGAGATCCAATATCCATCCATAAATTCTTACGATCCTGATAACACTTGTGGGAATAAATAAAAGAGAATAAATGTTAAATCCCATGAAAATTAAAGGATCATGTTACATGGTGATCACCATTAGATATTTGGTAAATATTAGTTAAGGAAAAATGATCCAAAACCCAAAATATTTTAACATCCGATGAACATCTATTAGATTCCATAATGTGAAAGCCTAGATTTTCGAAATTGAAAATACTGGGAGAAAAAAATCTTTTAGGATCAGACAAACAAATGAGAAGGGGCCTATGATTTTGAATAAAGAGCCTGAGAGTCCTCATGGTATCATGATTGGACAGTCCCTAGAAATTCCATAATATAAGCTTCATTGAAATCTAAGACCCAGATGATTTACCCCTCTTGATCCCCACAGTAACCTTCTTGCCTGACTTAAGAGGCCTTCCAACCTTTCTCTTTGGACAGGAGTCACCTTATAACAGATCACTTACTTCCAAATTACTGGTGGTTCCTTTTCCATTTTTAACACTAATAGTGAGAGTGTTAACTGGTCCTCAGGATAAATCAGGAACCCCCATATCTTGCAATGTTAAACCACCACTGGATGAAAAAGGAGCCACAATTTCATCAATATATGTAGTAGTACCACCTATTGAAATAAGAGCCCTAATCACCCCAACCTATATAGAAGAACCTACCTTGGAAGAAGAAATAACCATAATTCCCACTACCTAAATAGCAGAATATGCATTTGAAGAAGTAGGAGCCCCGATAAAGCTATCTAATACAATAATATTACGCCTGGAAGAAACTACCGCCACCTGAACTGGGGAAGTGATAGGTGCAATAGAGTACACAACAGAATAAAAAACCCGGGAAATGCCACAATTATCACTATCTTGTAATGATACCACAAGAGCACAATTATTTTCCTCCAAATACTGCCTCAATAAACTATCATACATCACCCTTTTCATAAAAAAAAACCAGGTTATAAATATCATATCAGATGTTTTGTTCCAAAAATGTGATCCTGCATCCACTTGTATCCACCATATTTACCCATTTCTTGATGAATCCTAGCAAAAGGAATCAAAAGATCAGGAATCCTATATTTTTCAACATCATCAGAGATATCTTCCCAAGATTTCATAAAAGTAAATATAACTTCGTAAGGACCAGGTATATCCTTTTAGGCCCCCTCCTTTTTCTAGAAAGACCTTCTTATTTTTTTATTATGGTTAAACACGTTCAAATCCTTCTCTCTGGGAACCTCATTAAATTTCTTTTAAAGCATCCTAAAATTCAACAGAGAGTGAGAAAAAATCTTGAAAACATTAAAAAAATGAGGAAAACATTCATATTCAACTTTAACATCAATTTTATTACCATAACAAATCAAAGTAACACTATCCGATCATTTGGTTTCCAAATTAACATCAACTAGAAATCTCGAAAAATATCCAAGATCTCCATATAATTTTTTTAATCCATTATAGTAGTAGTTCCAATGCATGAAGCAAGGTAATTAAGGATATTAGGATGCCAATACATCCAATTCAACCCATGAAGTTTCATCCAAATCTGGTCATTGGTTTCCTTATGATTACAGGGATTGGAATTAACATCCCATTTAGATAATCTTAGTGCTCTAACAATGAGATATTGGTTTCCAAGATCCCAAGGTCTATTAAAAGCATCCCCCAATTGAAGAATGAAATTAAAGAAACCCATCCCAATAGAAATTGATTTCTAGTTACTAAAACCCCATTAGTGAGATATTCTATTTTTATGATCATGGTAAGTCCATGGTTTATCACTCTTGGAATAAATAATGTGACCAAAAAGTGAAAACATAAGAAGATCAATACATTGTTTCAAATCCTCCATATCCGTGAATATAAAAAAACCATCATTTTCAAGTCTGATAATGTTAGAGGATCGAGATGTACCTCTATTTCTCATATCAGAAAAACTGGTAAGAGCTTCGGCAAAATAAATGCCTTTCTTTCTCGGCATAGAAGAATCTACGAGATTCGATGAAGAGCCAAGACCCTAAGTTGAGAGACGATCATCCCTTAAAGAAAACTCCAAATCAGTATTGAACGAATCCATGATGAGAATCAAATAAAAATCATGGATTGAGAGAATATTCCATTTCTTGGTTGAAAGGAATGTTCTTCTGTTCTCGCCATCCCCTTCCCCTTAAAACTCATTGGTAAATATAGATAATCGAACAAGTTGTGGGTAATGAGGTATAGGTGATTTCTACACCCTTATTCTTGGCCCCATTAAAATATTTTTACTATTTTAAATAGATTTTATATATTATATATTTTTAAATTCACACAACACTGATTTATTATACGTTACACTCATGAGATACTTTCTTCGAAAGCTTACATTATAAACTAGACCAAGATTTAACTAAAAAACAATATATTATTAAAACATTATGATTTAATATAATACGAAATAACCTAGAAATTAAATTAGTGGTTATGAATATATCTAACTATCTTATGAAAATATTTGGTCTACAAATATTTAAAATGAATATAAGAAGCGATTGAATACAAAGGGAAATTTTATTATTTTTATACTGAGAAAGATGTTTTACCATAATAAATTAAATTATTTAAAATTATTGATTGAAATTAATGTAATATATATATTATATATCCAATAAAATATTTTTTATATTCACTGTATAGATTGTATAGGCTTATGATAAAAACAAACCATATTTTATGCATAAATACAATATTTCTATTAAGGCATTTTTACCGCCTTTTAATAGAGAACCCATTTTCAATATGCATTTTGAAACATTAATAGATTTAATTTGAAAAAATAAAATTCGTCTTTGAAATATAAGCATAAAAATTAGGATAGGATAAATTTTTGATTTTTTTTGGAAACAAATCATTGTTTAATGAATGGTTAGAAATACTGAATTATAGTTCAAAATTTCTTTTCCACCTAATTTATTTATAATTGTAGATTATATTTTTAATATTTTTTAAAGTTTTGTTAGATACAATTTTAATCAATTAATAAAATTTATGTCATTGGAATCAATTTCTTGAAGAAATTGTCTATAAAAACAAAAAAACTTTTGGACGTTTTTACTTTGAAACCCTGCATTGATGTCATGCTTGCGGGACGAATTTTGAATTAATTTATGCCACTTATAAGATTGAAATTTATAAAAATGTATTCTATATTTGGTATAATCATAATTTATTATTTATTATATGACAAACATTTTTACCAAAAATATTAGTGAAGGTAATTAAAATTAAGTACAATTATTAAGGTTAAATTAAGCTTAAAAAATGTTATGAACCATTAACTTAAGGGCCCAAATGAACTAGGAACTAGTACAAAACCATTTTATGGAAATAATTAGTCAATAAACATTCCATTATTGAGTTGTTTTGGTTTTTTAATATTTTTTAGGTAAAAATTTGAGTACACCTAACTTCTTTTAAAATAATACTATGTGAGTCCTTTTCCTCCCGTATAAAAGGGAATCACATCTCCCTATTCCTCACACCGCTCAAAACACATAGTTCCATCCATGTTATTCTCATATAGCTTCCAAAAATACCTCCTCTAGACCTTGAATCTATCCTTTGGTCATAAATCCTTCCAATAAAGCCTTTTGGTACAAACCAAAAGAAGTTACCCAATTAAGAGGTAACATCTTTTCTAATGCTCTCTACATTAATTTACATTATCCACAGCCTAAATTCACTTTATACCATGATTTTATAAAGAACCAATATCCTAAATATAAAAGTATGTTTTTACGTAAAGGTTACTAAGTACACATACACACACCTCCATCTAATGGGTATCAAACATACTATTTCTATGTACGGTGAACTATTGTATCACGAAACAATGATTGTTCATTTTTCCTTCACCTCCTATTTTAGTGACCATTATGATGGACACTCTATTTTTATATGATATATATGATATTTATAATGTATTTATTATTATTTAATTTTTATCTAGATCAAATATTTATGGTTTCTAACTTGTTTAAATAGGATAATTTCATTTGTGGGAGTATGGATTACTGCCCCATGAATGCGATACGACTCATTCATGACATACATGGAACATACAAAGGATGGTTTTAATAAAAAAATATGTACCACATATAACACATATATAATAATAGAATTATAATTTACATAATTATTATTTAGTTTTATTTCTTTTATTACAATAATGAAATGAAAGTAGCGTTCATGCATACATATAGACTACCGTCCCCATGAACAGTGAACCTCAGTTCTAATATCCAAATATTATAGACTACTATAAAAGCATATATACTAAATATATATGATAAATATGTAATTTTTTAAATTACATAGAGGATAAAATCATTATCTAACTAATAGCTACAATAAATCACAAGTCAAAACATATTTGAGAAAACTAGGAAATTAACACCGGAAATAGTCAAAATAATGAAGGATTATTAAAAAATGAGTAACAAAATATAACAAGTAGATAATATACGGTATTATAAACATGATTATGGTTCTATTATAATTTAGTAACATATTTTAATGCAATATATACGAGGATAAAGACCACATAATAATAAGGAATGTTAAGGTATAATAATTTCGTCTCAATTTACATTCTAGTGAGAATTATTTTGTTATTATGCGCCAATTCACTTTTATTTGGTGTATGTACTACCTTTTTTAGGTTATATAATGAATACCACTTTTATCTTGATATTATAAGTTTCATTTAATTCCATAACTTTCAAGAGATTATGATTCAAATATTTCAATGTGGTATGTGACATTTTGGAATGATTAAAGATTATTCTCCTCTAGAATGTTCTTAATGATTATCTTTGCAAACTCACTTCATTTTATTATTGTTAAAATTATCTTATAACAATCACTTTAATGTAAGGAAAATTAATTGGAAATTAACTTCAATATCCATATTCTCTCATAATTAATATTATTATTTCCTAGAATTTATATCATTTTAAATATGGTGTTCACTATGATCGTTATTGGATTAATTGAGGAATTATTTATAAATATGTATTATTATTTAAATATGGATATCCGATAAGGAATATTATTTATATTGATTAATTTATATGAAGAATTATTTGGACTCATAATGAAGGGTGGTTCCTGGAGGGTAAATATCCCCTCGATGTATCGATAGGTTCTCAAGAGACAAATAAGTTGGCCAAATTAATCGGGTTTCTATCCATTGTTTTAAACCGTCTTTTGAAAGTTCATGATGTTATAGGTTTTCATGTTTCATAGAAAATACGTCCATTATGAAATAATTTCACTCATTTAGTTTAAATTATTATTCAGCCATAATATTTTAAATATATAAGCATATGTATACATTTAATTTTTTGTCCATTGATTATGTGGCATGTGTTTTAGTTTCTTACCATCCCAAATTGATTTTGCCTTATATAGTTATTTTAATGGAACGTGTTATAGATTATTTAATACTCCTTGTTAATTTAGTCTCATTGAATCATTATTTCTTTCATATTACATACCATTAGAGAGCATTTGATCTTACCCTTATTTTGTAAATTTTCCCTAGGTTATGAGGAATAAATCATTGAATATGTTTTTAAGGATGCAATTTATTTTATTTTATTATATATCATGTTTTTATATTCTATTTACCAATGTATTATGGGAATCATGTATGTAATATGGATTTCCAAGATCACTAAACTGATCGGACCCTCAGGATTTGATTCCTTGTAATCATACCAATGTTATAAAATAATGCATTGGCTCTAGGATTTTGGGGTTGGGGAATTACAAAGAAACCACTCAAACATATTAAAAGATTAAAATTATAAAAAATAAATTTTCAAGAAAAATTAATCCAAATGGGAAACTATTAAAAATCAAGTTTGGTGTACTTCAGGAAGATTTGATCTATATCAAAATATTTAAGTACCACTTTTGGACTGATGTAGTGCAATTTTGGGGATGTGTTATTTCTATAGACAGTATATCCATGGACCTTGAAATTGTTTAGGTAGTTGTTTCTTGGGAGTAGCCCAAGAAAAAATTTAACATATGTAGAGTTTTGGGTGGGCCATGTATTACCTAAGGTTTATCCATGATTTTTATTATTTGGATGAGCCCATGAAAATATGGAACAAAAATTGAGTGAAATTCATCTAGTCTAAATAATTTTCGGATTATTTTCAAATATGAAAGGAGGGGATAGCTGTATAACCAATCTAAATCCTGTCTAGGGGGGGGGGGAGTATTCTAATGACCCAACAATGACGTACATGGAAATTACATTTTTTTAATACTTAATACATGACTCAAATAAGCACCCAAAACCATATTAGTTTAGTGTCTTTGGAAACATGGAACATTTTCATGACCCTCCTTCACCAAGATGAGAGAAGAGACAACATATTTCCTAACCCTTCCTTCCTCAAGTTGAAGGAGAGATAAAGACCCTCAAGAACGACCTCCAATAGGTCCCAAAGTGGTGACTATAACCAAGGTTATACAATCATTCATAATATGGATGGAATTACCCTTTTTATTTAGTAGGATCGGGAGATAAGATAGTAAATCCCAAAAAACACCAAAACATGAAGTAAAATTAAATCCAAAATAATCCATTCCCATAACCATGTTTCAATAATAAATTGCTACAAGGTACAAGAGAAATCCAAAGGGAAGTACCAAAAGAAAAGAAAAGAGGAAACGTCAATTGTCCCGGGGTCCAAGCTAATAGGGTCCCGCACGGTCCTCGAAGTCCTCCTGGAAACCTGAAAGATGTTTTATATATATATGTAGGGTGATTATACAAGTATACTAAGTATGGAAAACCAATGCTCTTGTGCATAAGTGGGGGAGGCATTCTAATTCCTTGTGAAACAAAAGAGATGACCAAAGCACATATCATGGAAACTATCCACCCAGACCTCACCAAGGAACACTCCCCAAATAACGCAAGTCAAGTAAAGTAATATTAATAACACATCATTGTTTGGGTACCCCACACCACTTTTCCACTGGTTGTTGAAGACTTCATATGCATCAGGACTCCCCCATCAATTTCAGAGCAGCCCCACTGCCGCCCCAATAACAAATTTTTGGGACACCACAACCACAACAATTCCTGAAAACATAAGGGCCACCACAACCACACATAACCACGATCATAGATACCTAGGCCAGAAAAACTACCTCCATGCCCGAATACACCTGGGTCCGAACAACTATTGCCACACCCAAAGACACCTGGCCCTCATCCCAAAGACACTTGGGAATCAACCTACCCGCACACACCTAGACCAACCACCACAACGTACCCTGTCCGAAGAATCATGGGCAATAATGGACCTCATGCTGTCACAGCCTACCCGAAGAGTCTTGGGATACTTGGGAAAGGGAGTAGAAAAGAATCTAACAACCATCCACTAATATGAGTGTTGGAAAAAACACCCTCCCCCATGAAAGGGGGTTGTTTTGCATAAATTTCTCATTCTAGGTGGGGTGTGAATAAGAAACATAAGAAATAAATTATACATATTAGTAAACAAGAACTCATCCCAACTTAGGGTTCCAAAACCAACCCATACACAAACACCCTAGTTACTATTCATTCATGAAAAAAAACATCCACAACCAAGACACAACTCATTCCTGGAAAAAAAATCCCCATTAAACCCATAGTGGATATCTTATTCAAATGACACAATTTAAATAATTCTTCACAACCGAGCAACTAATAGTCATAGCCACAAGACAAGGATGGAAAAACAGCCAAGAAACAATTTAAGCACTCACACCCATTTCTATTGTAATGTCACAACAACAAAAGGGATCTGTGAGATCAATCAATGTACTGGAACCAAACCAGGCCCCGACATATGGCCTCACACAACACTAAATCCACAAACTAAGATCTTCACAATAGGGTAACCCATCCCCATCCATGTCACCTTGCAAGTATCAAGTCGAAAAACCATACACATCACTAGAACAGAGCATGAGATTCTTCAGATTTAAACATTCCATTCCTTTAGTTTCATCATTCTATTTGGTTAACCGGGGTGACCATACATGGATTCTTATTCATTGGGAATCCATTTCATCAACCGATTTTATGTGATTATCTAGTTTCCTTGTTATATCCTTTCAATCATAGAAATACACAAAAAAAGGTTTATTAGTTCATAAGAAGGGACCACCAAGGGCCATGATTTTTTGTGGACATAAGCCCATACAACTCACAACATATAGGAAAAGGTTAAAGAGTACAACATCATCATTTAAACACCCTATCATTCTTTGAAAAACATTTATTATCTTAGTTAATGTTTCGTTTCATCCATCCTCGTAGGAACATTATCATATCCACCCTACATGATACATAGTAAAGAGAGACAAAGGAAAAGCCCTACATGGATGATCAACAATCAAATTTTGTATCCTGACGCCATGAACCGGGGATGTGCGACTCGCAAGGTAGGATCTCCAGGGACACCAAGAGTGGACGAGAAAGGCTTTAACACATGTTCACAACTAGCCTCTGGAAGGGGGACACCAAACGCACCATGGAAAGAAAAAGAGATCAGCCAAGAAGAAGAAAGAATCCTCGTGCGATAAACGGTGATATCCTGGAGTTACGAGATATGGATTTTTTAACTGCTTTAAAGGTTGATTGTGGTTTTCACATGTGGTTGGGTCATTACAAACTATGGAATTAATTGCCATTCAATAATTCTCATGGGAGGGGTGGCCATGACAGTTGTGAGTCAAAGGTTTTCTCTTTAAACAGAGTGAAAATGTGTAACAGAGTGGAACTAGAATGTATAGGAAAAGGTCTTGATGCTGAAGAAAAAGCCACACGTTTTGGTAAGTCAAGGGTCTCCCAACTCTTGGGGATTTTAGATATCATTTATGGGATTGAAAAAGGCATTATAATGGGTATTAAATACTTTTTAGTCAAATGATATGTTACGGGGGAGGAATTGGAAAAAAAAAGAAAAAGGGTGACTCATGGGTCTGTGAGACACCATAACGGTGACACCGGTTTGGTGTAACACCGAAAGAGATGCCACCTTTTCAGTGTACGAGTGTGACAGTGTGACCGTTACTGTGCGTCCATGATGGTGCCATCGGTTCAGTGAGACATCGTAAGCGGTGCCACCATTTTGGTGTGCGACCATCACAGTGACATCGTAATGGTTCCACAAGTTCAGTGAGAAACCGTAAGTGGTGCCACCATTTCGGTGTGCGACCATCACAGTGACACTGTAACGGTGCCACCGGTTCTGTGAGACATCGTGAGTGGTGCCACAATTTCAGAGTGTAACCATGAAGGTGGCACTATCACGGTGCTTCCGTGATCGGTTTCACTGTCATGATGCCCTGACTAGTGCCACCATAAAGGTGCTACCATGACCGGTGCCACCATTTCGGTGGAACCGAGTTTATGGAAATGTAATGGACGAGGAGGGTCTAGGACATTATATTAGATATATCTCAAACTATTCTCATCCTCGAGACTCAAAACTAAACCCGATGTAAAGAAAGGGGTCTGAACAACAACCTCAATGGATACCTGTCGAAGACAAACAACCCTAGAGTTGTTCGAAAGCTAGAACAACCTCAAAATTTAGGAACACTTCTCTCTCATCTATCTCTCAAACAATGACGGATACACTACCACTCTTCTCCCCCAAGTATACACACAAACAACCGAAGGTCATACTGTCCTGTCACATGGATTAGAGAGTCCCTTCCCCCATGCAAGGATACTATTGGCGTTGGGCGGCACTGAATCACCCCCATGGTTTTAATCATATCCATTTTAATGCATCTTGATTAGGGATCAGTTCCTCCCCTTCCCATAGTCAAGAATCATCACACACATTTGGAGAAATAGGAAAACAACACATTTCAAAGTTAACAAGGTGATGAACTACATAAAAATCAAGTAGGAAACAAATCATAACAAATCTCAAAATAGCTCTAGGTACTAGATGTGCATCTATGTCTCATGTTTCTAGGTACTCTCCTCGAGCCCACCATGCCTCCATAACAAATGAACCAAGGGAAAGGTTCGTCCATGAAGTACCTTCTCCTCACGATCCTCGATCCTTATTGGTCGCTCTACGAATGTCATGTCTTCTTTGATATATAGTTTCCCCCAGTTGAGGAAATGTGAATCATCTTGTAGATATCGATGAAGCTGAGACACATAGAATACACTGTTCAACCTCAGTAGCTATGGTGGTAGAGCTTGCTGATAAGCCACTTCACCGACTCACCACAACACCTCTAAGGGCCCGAAGAACCTGGTAGAAAGCTTACTCCCAATGCCGAATATCTGTTGCCCACGTCAAGGGGGGAACTCCAAGAACACGTGGTCCCGGAACTCAAACTCCAAGGGTCTCCTCCTATGATTGACATATGACATATACCATTCCGGATCCGCCTTAATCCTCTCACGGATAAGCTGAACCTTCTCCATTGTGCTCTGCACTACCTCTAGGCTAAGAACATCTTCTTCCCCAACCTCTTCCCAACACACAAGTGAGTGACATAGCCACCCATAAAAAGCATTGAACAGAGATATGACAATGGTAGAGTGATATCTATTATTGTAGGAAAACTCTACCAGAGTCAATTTTCGTAACCACGATACCCAAAGTCCAAAATACATGCCCGTAGCATATGCTCCAACATCTGGATGGTGTAGTCTATCTGCCCATCCGTCTGGGGGTGGAAAGTAGTTTTGAGGAATTGGTGGGTTCCAAAACCATGTTTCAATCCTTTCCAAACCCATGAGACTAACCAAGTATCCCGATTGGAGACTATGGACCTCAGAACTCCATGAAACTGCACCACCTCATTCACGTACCTCTGTGCTAAGGATTCCACTACACTCGACTCCTTCATTGCGAGGAAGTGAGCTAAGTTTGTTATCCGGTCTTCCACTATCTAGATATCATTAAATCCCCCTTGTACTCTAGTTTGTACCATGAAAAAATCAATCAAGATTTAATCCCACTTCCATTCGGGGACATCTAAAGGTTGTAAAAAACTTCCTGGGACACGGTGTTTAGCCCTCACCTACTAACACATGAGGCACTTTTCCAAAAACTCTGCCACTGCCCGCTTCACCCCGGGCCACCAAAATAGACCCCTTAAGCCCCGATACATCTTGGAAACTCCTGGGTACACCGTCATGGGTGATCTGTGGAACTCACCAAGAAATATATCGCGCGTTCCCACCAGGATGAACAAATTTCCCTGAAACACCTTCTGATTATACCTATCTTCTAACCATCATTCCTGAGTGTCACCCTAGCTAACACGATCGCGCCTCACTTCAGCCTCTAAGTCCCCACACTGAGACTCCTCCACCAACTACAATAAAGAGGATTGCACAATCATCTGGAACATAAATAAAATTCATTTTTCCACCCTTTCATCCATGTATAGGGTAGCCAACTCCTCCATCACCTTCCATGAATCTGCCAATTCTTTAACTACATCCTTCCACAACTACCTCCTCAAGGAATAGGACACTGCATTTCCCTTTCCCAGGGTGTAGGAAATTTCAATGTCATAGTCCTGAAGAAACTCCATCCACCTCCACTGCCACAAGTTCAGTTCCCACTGGGAGAAGATGTACCTCAAGATTTTGGGATCCGTGAAGAACACAAAGCATTCTCGAACGATGTAATGTTGCCACAAAATTAGTGCGAACAGGAACACTAAAAGATCCAAATCATGGGTGGCATAGTTACGCTCATGGGGAACTAACTTCCTAGACCCATAAGATATCACCCCTGTTGTTTCATCAATGCACACCCCAAGCCTTTTCCTAATGCATCACAAAACACCTCAAACATCACCCCTTCCTCTGGAAACCTCATTATAGGGGCACTAACCAACTTCCCCTTCAGATAACTAAAGGATGCCTAACACTACTCACTACATATAAAAGCCTAGTCTTTCTTGGTCAAGGTTATCAAAGGTGCTACAACTTGAGAGATGTTGGGCATGAATCTCCGGCAGTAACCTTCGAGACCTACGAAACTACGAACCTCTACCACGTTCTTGGGTGATGCTCAAGAAAAAACCACTTCGACCTTCAACAGGTCCACCACTATTCCCTTTTCAGACACCACCTGTCCAAGGAAGTTCACCTCCTGTGTGAAGAACTTTCACTAGGACAACTTTCTGTAGAGTCGGTGCTGTCAGAGGACTTCTAAAAGCATTCTTAGATTCTCGGTGTAATCCTTCTCTGATCTTGAGTAGATTAAAATTTAATCAATGAACATGACAAAGAACCGGTCTAGATATTTACAGAATAAGAAGTTCATGAAACCCATTAACACAGTTGGTGCATTCGTAACGCCTAACAGCATGACCACGAACTCACAGTGCACATATCTGCACCAGAGGGAAGTCTTTGAGATGTCACCCTCCTTCACACCCTAAAATGGTGATATCCCGACCTAGATCAATCTTGGAGAACCATCATGATACTTAAATTGATCAAAACATTCATCGATCCTTAGGAGGGGGTAACAGTTATTCATAGTCACATGGTTCAGCCTCTAGTAGTCTATACACAGCATGAGACCACCATCTACCTTCTTTGAGAACAATACCAGAGCACCACATGGTGACACGCTTGGTCGAACAAAATCCCTCTTCATTAGATCATCAATATGAGTTTGAAAATCCCATAAATCAAAAGGCCCCATCTGATAGGGATCCATAGAAATTGGATGGTCGCCGAGTTACAAGTCTATCCTGAACTAAACATCACGTCATGGGGGTAGAGTCACCACCATCCCATTGACGACATTCAGGAACTCACTGATGATCATCGGGACTTCTACCATCTCTGAATCCTCAGACTCCATATATATCTCACCTAAAAATTAAATGAGGGTATTGGCTCACCAGATTCCCTCTTGGAAACCTCGTTCACCGAAAAAAGATACACGTTGACAGCCCATATCAGAAAACATGATCCTTGTCCAGAAATAGTCAATAACAAAACACACAGAGAACAATGATTCAATGGCTAGAATGACACCACACGACTGCATCTGCAGCAAAATATGGTCCCCATGGGACTGATGTGGTCCCAACATCAGTATACATCCTTAGAAAACACGAGAAAAGCTGGTCTGACCTCCGACTGGTGTACTCAAAACCAAGGGAACCAGATCTCTCACTACATCTAGACCTAATGAATGGGCTAAAATAGGTGAAAAAAGGAGTGTGAAGCTCCTAAATAAAACAAGTCATAGGCAAGAGTGCTAAAAAAGATGATTGTGCCTCGAACGACCTCTAGTCCCACTGGAACTACTACCTCTGCACCATGAAACTTCACAATCCCAGCTCCTATACCCCTCAGTTGTTGTCTGCATCCCTGACCACACCCTGGTTTAGGTCCCTAAGGAGTGCCCTGATGTCATCCTCCTCCTGCAATGTCTTCTCTTAGAGGAGTGTGATCTTGTTGTCCCTACTACTGCTGCTAAAAGTTCCTTCCCAAAAACAACCACTACTGAGGTGGGTGTTGAACCTGCATACCCCCATTATACTACTATTGATCAAGGAACTAATTCTGAATATTACCATGACTTCCATAGATGAATCATCTTGATACTGGGCCTGTAAAGAAGAGGCGAGGTTCGGGAGATCAAAACTGAAACTGTTGGGACTTGCTCCGCACTGGCTGAAACCTTGAAGGTCCTGATGCTGGAGGCTTGTTGCTGACGACCTTCCCCTTTGACGAGCCCAACTGGATCCCCTCTTGAGGAACACCTCTCAGTGTGTGAATCCTCTCCACTACTTTTTCCTTCTTCTAGACCTCCACGTACATTGGTAGAGTGAAGGGAGATACATCATACTGAAGCGAAGGTCAGAGTGCCTCCTCTAAACATCTCGTCCGAGAATCTTTATCTGAAAAGAGGTCCGGAGAAAAGCGAATGAGATCCATGAACTTGATCTCAAACTCCCTTAATTATATGATCCACTGTTGATAGGATATTTGCTCCTGCATCTTCTCTGCCATCATTTTGGAAGCGAGGAATTATACCTGGAACTCCCTATGGAAGTTAGTCCACGAAATTTAAGCCTCCCTCTTCTCCCCAAGATAGTGTATCCTTCACTTACGTGACGCTCCCCACATCTCGCTTACAGCTAGAGAAAACTAGTACTCTGTCAGAGCCTAGATCAAGTTGAAAGAAATCCCCAGCTCCTTGATCCATCTCTTTGTCTCCATGTCTGAGACACTTCCCTCATACTTCACGAGGGTCTGCCGCTGAAAGGCATGAATCATACTCTTCCACTGGTCTTCCTCCTCCTCTCGATTAGCCCTCAATTGATTGGCCAAATCTGTCTCCTAAGACTTGATCACCTCCACTACCCATGGTCACCATCCAGGTTCCATAGCTTCAGGGTAAACATGAAATTCCTAAGACTGATTAGTGTAGATGATTGCTTTTAAATTTTTCGTAGATCATTTTATATATTTTAAAAACCCAAAATAACCAAGAAACAAAAGAAATCAAGTCATTATGATGCATGTACCTTTCTTAGGGTCTCTACCCTGCAACCAGTGTAGCCTTTCTTGGTTGTTCAACAAGCCCAATGTCCTTGCACCAGATCATGGGGGGCTCAAAAATCTCGTGTCCTAGCTAGTCTTCCCTGGCCTATTTCACATGCCGAGATTGCCTAACACTATTTCCATACCATCACATGCAATCCTCTTTGTGCCTAGCCGGAACTCTATCCTATCTCTCAACCTCTGCCACTGATACCATTCTGTCATGACCCACCTTCACCAAGATGAGGGAAGGGACAAAATATTGCTGAATCCTTCCTTCCTCAAGTTGAAGGAGAGATAATTATCCCTAATACCCTCCTTCAATAGGACATGGAGTGGCTACTAGCACCAAGGGTATAGAATCACTCGTAATATGGAAGGCATTACCCTTTTTATTTAGTAGGATCGAGAGATAATATAGTAAATCACAATCAACCCCAAAACTGGAAGTAAAGTAAATCCAAAAAAAATATATTCCCTTATGCATGTTCCAATAATAATGTGCTACAACATAAAAGAGATCTCCAAAGGGAAGTACAAAAAGAAACGAAAATCAGAAACATCAATGGTCCCAACTTTGTGCTAATAGGGTCCTGCATGGTCCTCAAAGTCCTCCTAGAAACCTAAAAGAAGTTTTATATATACGCAGGGTGAGTATACAGGTAAACTCCATTGGGAAAACCAAAATCTCTCGTGCACAACTGGGGGAGGCATTCTAATTCCCCATGAAAAAAGGAGAGAACCAAAGCACCTAGAAAGGAAACTATCCACCCAAACCTCATCAAGGAACACTCCCCAAATAACGCTAGTCAAGTAAAGTAATAGTAACAACACATCTATGTTTGGGTACCCCACACCACTTTACCACTGGGTTTTGAAGATATCCTATGCATCAGAACTCCCCCTCCATTTTCACCGTAGTCCCACTACTGCCCCCTACAATAAAATTTTGGGCCACCACAACCACAACTACACCCGCAAACACCAGGGCCTCCACAACCACACGTACCATGCCCGCAGACACCAAGGATAGAACAAATACTACCACACCCAATGACACCTGGGCTCGAACCACTACTGCCATGCCCGAAGACACTTGGGCCTCATCCCAAAGACACTTGGGAAACAACCTTCCCACACACACCTAGGCTAACCACCAAAAAATTCCATACCCAAAGAATCTTGGGCTATAATAGACCTCCGACCATCATAGCCTGCCCGAAGAGTCTTGGGATACTCGGGAATGGGAGAAAAAAAGGAGCTAACAACCAGCCACTCATAGGAGTGTTGTGAAAAACACCCTCCCCCATGAAATGGGGTTGTTCGGCATGAAGTGATTAGCCTGGGTGGGGTGATAATAAGAAACAAAAGAACTAAATTATACAAATAGGTAATAAAGAATTCATCCCAACCTAGGGTTCTGAAACCAACCCATACACAAACACCCTCGTTACTATTAATTCAAGAAAATCACAATATCCACAATCAAGTCACAACTCATTCTATGAAAAAAAATCTCCATTCAACCCATTCTTGATATCATATTCAAAAGACACAATTTAAATAATTCTTCACTACTAAGAAACTAAAAGGCATAGCCACAATCCAATGAATGAAAAATAGTCAAGCAGTAATTTAAGCATTCACACTCGGTTCTCTTGTAAATTCATAACAACAAAAGGGATCTATGAGATCCCTCAAAGTACTAGAACCAAACCAGGCTCTGACATACAGCCTCACATGGATGCAAATCCACAAACTAACAACTGCACAACAGAGGATCCCATCTCCATCCATGTCACCTCTCAAGCATCAAGAAGAACAACCATACACATCACAAGAACAGAGCAATACACAAGGATTCTTATTCATTGGACATCCATTTACTCAACTGACTTTACGTGATTAAACAGTTTCTATGTTATATCCATTCAATCACATAATTATCCAAAAAATAGAGGTTCATTAATGAGAAAGAAGGGACCACCAAGGACCACGATTTTCAGTGGACATAATCCCATACAACTCACAACATATAATAAAATGTAAAAGAGTACAATAACATCATCAACACACCCCTTAATTCATTAAAAACATTTATTTTCTTTGTTAAGGTCTGGTTTCATCCATCCTTGTGGGAACATGATCATACCCACCCCTCATGATACACATTAAAGAGAGACAAAGGGAAAATCCCTATATGGATGATCAATGATCAAAGCTATTCTCCTCGCACCAAGAATTGGGGATGTGCGACTTGCAGGGGACGAACTCTGGGGAATCCATCAGTCTCCAAGAAAGGATCCAGCACAGGTGCACCACTAGCCTTAGGAAGGGGGACTCCAAACACACCAAGAAAAGGAAAAAAGACCAGACAAGAAAAAGAAATAATCCCCGTGCGATAAATGGTGAGATCCTAGAGTTACAAGATATGGATTCTTGAACTTCTTTAATGGTCGATCGTGGTTTCTCCATACGGTTGGGTGGTTACACACGATGTAATTAATTGTCATTCAATAATTCTCAGAGGAGGGGTGTCCATAACATCTGTGAGTCAAAGGGTTTCCCCTTAAATAGAAGGAAAATGTGTAATAGGGTGGAACTGAAAAATATAGGAAAATGGATTTACATCGAGGAATAATCCACACGTTTTGGTAAGTCAAAGGTCGCCCGACTCTTATGGGATTTTTGATATCATTTATGGGCTTTAAAAAGGATTTATAAGGGGTATTAAACACTTTTAGGTCAAAAGATATATTGAGGTGGTGGAACTGGAAAAAAAAGAAAAAGGGTGAGACACGGTTTGGTGAGAAACCGTAACGGTGCCACCGTTTCGGTGTGTGACCCTAACAGTGTGATAGTGACAGCTCCACCATAACGGTGCCACCAGTTCAGTGAGACACTATATGAAGTGCCACCATTTCAGTGTACAAACATTATTATGCAACTTTAATGGTACCATCGGTTCGGTGGGACACTGTAAGTGGTGCCACCATTTTGG
This sequence comes from Viscum album, assembly GCA_963277665.1. NCBI lineage: Eukaryota > Viridiplantae > Streptophyta > Magnoliopsida > Santalales > Viscaceae > Viscum > Viscum album. The sequence continues at coordinate 1,427,453,552 of OY728151.1, forward strand.
TGTGCGACCATCACGGTGTCACCGTAACGGTTCCACCAGTTCGGTGAGACATCGTGAGCGGTGCTACCATGACCAATGTCACCATCATGATACTGTGACCAGTGCCATGGTCATGGTGATTCTGTGACATGTTCCACCATTACGCTTGCACTGTGACCAGTGCCACCGTTTCAGTGGAACCAAGTTTTTGTAAAAGTAATAGTCTAGGAGGGTCCATGCCAATTCAATCATAATCTTCTATCTTGGTGAAATATCTTCACCATATCTCATTAAGATATTCCCCTTTTATTTTCCTACCAAAAACCTTTATTTATATCATGGTAAAAAGAAAACCTAAAAAGGGTGATCTCATATGCTCAGTAAGTACTTAAGTATAAGCAATCTCGGATAATAATGAGATTGCGAAATTATCCCTTACCCTAGGTCTGATTTCTTCCATATGTGTCTGAAAATCCTATAAATTGGGTTTAAACATATTATTAGCTAGTAAAAGAACAATAATAATATCTATTATATCATATATGATTCTCTTATGATTTTATATTACCCATTTATTTATCAAATCCGTGTTAAATCAATGTTTTGGGTAATAATCGTTTTATTTATCGTAAGAGTTTTGACTAGTTATTCTTGATATTATTACATATATTGTGATTTCATTACTTCCAAAATTAAAAACATGATTTAAATTTCCTAAATATTCAATATATTAATACATATAATAGATATATAAATGAAATGGAATACACCATTCATTGAGACGGTATGTCATACATACTCATGAACGTAGTTTCCATTTCCTTATTGATTTTAATGGAACAAAGTAAATGAAATATATATATATATATAAATCCAGTAGCATTATTTTCTCATATATTTAATTATTATTTATTATATATACTTTATAATCATTCTTGAATGGTTAACGTGGAGAACGAATCTCATTGCGTGGTGGAGACGGTAGACCATATGTACGCACTAGCGACGATATCATTCACATAATCATTAAATGGAATGTAATTGGATGTTATGTCAATTATAAAGACTATATATCATTTTATATTAATTATTTTCATCCATTATACTCATCACTATACCCATACAAATTAAGTGTTGTTGAATAACAACTTATACCACAACGTGGAGACAGTAAGTCATACGTATGCACACATGTTGATACTGTTATTCATAGGATTGGTAAAATGAGGTATAAGGTTGTTCCATAATTGTAATAAAATTTTTTAATTTATAATATAATGGATTTATTACTTTATTATATAAAACATAAAAAAGGGGAAGTAGAATAAGAATAGAATTTTGAAAGAGGTGATAAAACAAGTATATATTTTTCAAGTATCTCCTTTTGATTTGCATGAAAGGTCTCATTAGGATGGATCTCTGAAAAATGTGTGGACTCTAAGAGTAATATAGGGATTTTTTTAGCTTATTTGAGAAAATTTGGGATGATAAAATGGGATTGAAATGTGCGAGTAAGTGGGTAGAGTTAGTGGCATTTTAAATGAGGGAGGAGGGGCACTTTAGGAAAGTCTTGAAATATTAATTTATTATAAATTCATTTTCTCATTATAATGGTCCCAAACTCATTTATTTAGAATATTACATTATTATGGGTCTATATCCTCTAAACCAAATGTTTTTAGAAAATTTTAGGTAACCTTATCCTTTATCTTTAACCCTTAGTTAAAAATATTAACTCTTACCATGTTTTCTTGTATTTTTATAATATATTGTTACTATAGATACTATAAAATGCCAAGAGAATGAAAATTGGATTATTAATGAACATTTTAACATTATATAAGTTATTTTTTCGAATCTTAAATTTTAAGGACTATTATATCATTTAATAAAATAGTATTTGTTTCAAACACTCATTTATGTCAATATTTAGACTATTTCGTAATGGATTTTTCATAAAGTCATAAAAACCTAAATCTTTCAGAAAAAACAACATTCAATCAAATATAACATGTCATATTCATCCAATATTTTTTTTGGATGGCATCATAATTTTCATATTATATTTATTTTAATATTTATAATATCATTTATTTGAATCATTCATTAATAAGGTAATCACTACATCATCATTTTGTCATATATAAATAAATTTATTTAATGTATAAAAATTATAAATAAAATACCATGATGTATGAAATATTTTTAGCTTTATAATTATTATTTATAGTAAAATAAATATATTATATATCCCTATATTAAATTTTTTTGAGTAAAATATACATGTTTATGTTATATTTCTCTTTACATTAAATTAAAATTTTTAAAAGGTCATTATCAAACCCAAGTGGCTCCATGGGTTCTTGAAATATACCCATGTATGATCATGGTCGTATATATCTCTTCAAATGGGATTATGACACATTTTAGGGTAGTTTTAAATTATTAAAATATAATTTTTTACCCTTATTTACCAAATTTACCCATTAACCATGGTAAAGAAAAATAATTTCTAAAGTTACTATTCATAATTTCAAAAAATGATAGGTAAATATTTACATAATTTGGAAATTATGATTCTAAATAAGGAACTCATTTTTCTAAATTTAGAACACAGAATTGACAAAAATTAATTTGAATCCAATCCCATTGTCGGAATGAGAGAATGTGTTTTTAAAAGTTAAAAAATTGCAAAAGAATGAAATGTTTTTACATATGAGGTCAGTGTAAAATTAATGATAACGAAATAAATTATATTTGATGATAAAAAATATATTATATTAGTACTTTAAAACTATTCAATATTAAAATTTAACCATATAAATTATTTCATTGAAACAAATTGTTTTCACATAAAATTTAGTGTATTATTACTATTCATTAAACCATGAATGTAATGAGAAAAATATCATAAATTCATAGAAAGTAAATTTTTATGTATTTCATCCAAATAATATATTTATTTTTCAAATAGAATATATAAAATTGTTAAAAACTTGATTTAAAAATGTGTTTCCATTAAAAGGTGGCAAAACTGTAGTTTTTGAAAAATACTTATTTTATCTGCAAAAATTAAATTTTTTCATATATCATGTCTAGAAAATACATAAGATGAATTTTAATGTTATATAAAATTAAAAATGTTGTTATTAATATTTATAATGTGTACTTTATATCCGATTAAATAATATTTTAATAATATATCATTGCTTAGTGAATCTCGGTATTGCGTACAACGTAAGTTATCGAGGAAGTTCGTTCTTGTGTGTAATGAAAGCCAAGTAAGTTTTGTGTGTAGTGAAAGATTCCTTTGGTGTCACGTATAATATAATGAAAAAATAGTTCTTTTATACATTGAACAAAATCTATACTCAGTGTTGCGTGAAATGAATTCTACCAATAGAACTTGAAATTGTGTGTAACACGAGACAAGTATAGTGTTGCATATACTGCAAGCTAATACGGTGTTGCGTATAGCATAAGATAATCATGTTATATTGTAAAACATGATAAATAATATAAATTAAAATGAAACTATCTCATAAAATATTTTGGTGTTACATTATACCCCCCTTAAAATGAATTTTTCCCTCAAAATTATTTGGGGTTATACAAGGTTTGCTACTTGAATGTTTCTTTTATAGAAACCCATATCATAAAAATAAATACTAAAACATCATTTTAAAAAGGAAATTTAGAAACATAATGGTCATGAGAATTAACTCATCACAGGGTTTCCACATAGGATAACATAGTTTTAAAGTGAAAGCATGGATAGGGAAGAAAAATCTAACCATCAAGTTCTTGTGGATAGCGATAGGGAACAATGTTTGTAGAATGTTAACAACCATAAAGCCATAAATCTGTGATGATTTATAGGACCCTCTGATTGATCAGATAATAAGGTACTAAGATAAAAGTTTTAGTTTTCAAGATCCTTTCCTAAAATTTGAATACTTTTCCATGAGAATAAATACATACTTGATTTTGGTACAATCTAACCGTTGTTTTTGCCTTAAAAAACATCCACTTCATCTCTTTTTTAAAGAAACAAAGTTGAATTTTTCATTCTTGAAGTGTTAGCAGATCATGCTATAGAATGACATGTCATTCCATTTGTCTAAATAAAAGGGTTATCATAGGTAATCAAATATGCATAAGTCCCCCTATAGTGAGAAAATATATTAAGCTAACATACATCAAATGGAATACGACATATACTGTCCATAAATGGATAACATTACAATCCTTCAAAAAAATAAAACTTATAATCTTTATAAATAGGTGAACTAAATCAACATAACATTTATCTCCTATATCTTATAATGCAGTTCTTGGTGGCCAGACTCCCGACATGTGAATACCTTAATCATGTATTCTCTTCAAACATGATAATAACATTTATTATCATTGAACCTTAGGGAAAACATGCATTTTGTTAGAATTAACTCTTTCCACTAACCAAAAATAAAATATATATATATATATATATACTAAAACCATGATATCACTTTGTCTTTATATAAATCATGAGGTCATTAATACTATCAAACATCTCATTATCTTCTTATACCATCACTATGCACATATCATGTGCTTTCCAAAAATATTTCAATCCATTTCTCATGGTTACTGGTATCATTAAACATAAACATTCTAATAATTAAGGACAAATAATAGTATAACAATCCTTAGGTTTTTATTTATTCCATAATATAATAAAATTACTTACAAAACATTATTCTTGAAAATCATGTAATTATACAACTATCTTCTTAAACAACTCACCGAGCTTTATTGTTTTATTCCACAACACTTCCTTCATCTCATATATCATCTGTAGTCTCTTCATCGTCATCAACAGAAATACTACCCATGTGTACATGATGATTCTCTTTATGTTATTTTCACATAGGGAATCTATTTTCATAATTCTCTTATATTCCACATTTAAAACATTTCATCATTGTTGATGTCTTATAATTACCATTATCCTTATCCATTGTGATAAATGAACCTTTTCCTTTTCAATTACTGGCTTTGTGTCTTTATTTTCCACACCTAAGAAATCTTCTAGTTCCATTGAAACATTATCCTTGATGTCTCCTCACACATGATTTACAAGAGGAAACTTGATCATTCGTTCCTATATAATCACCATGAAACTCTATCTTTATCTTATTACCTAGGTTAGGAAACTCACCAATGTTGAGAATTTTGATCATATTATAAGACTTTTGATTAGATATAATAAAAAAATTTCTCCTTAAATCTCCAATTTTATTTGGTTTCTCATGAAGAATATCATTCCATTGTCCATAATATTTTCTAAAAACACGAATCCTCCTATTTCCAACCATTTTCTAAAACCCACAATGAATAGTGTTAGATGTAAAAATCATTCTAGGAAAACAAAATAATCAAGGGGGATTACTTTCAATCTATAACATATTCTACTTATTCCTAGGTTATTCATGATTGTTAATATAATTCTAGTACTATAAAATATAGTTATAATTACACTTATAGACATCCCTAGACATACCATAGAAATATATCTAGGGATCTCACTAATGTATTCAAATCATAGTTTCCAAAGGTTAACTAAACTTTTGCTGTGATACCAACTCTAACAAACCATTCATGAAGTACATGGAAATTAAATAAAATTTGAAGAATACTTAAAACATGACACAAAAATATTTCCAAAGACTTTATTAGTTTAGTGTCTTTGGAATCTTGGAGCATAATATTTTAACTTGGTGAAAGATCTTCAATATCTCTCATAAAGATCATCCCCTTTTGTTTTCATACCGAAAACCATTCTTTATAACCTATTGAAAATAAAACATAAAAAGGGTGATCTCATATTCTTATTAAGGTTTAAAATTTAGAATATAAAACAAACCATAAACATATGAATTTGAAAACATGAACATAATGTTTAAATATCAAAATTATGAGTCATGAAATAAATTTTGGTAGAACTTAATGAATGGATTATAAAAACACATTAAACTTTTTAAAATAACATTGGAACAAAACATGGAATTGTGGAAAAAAATAAGAACAAAATATGATTTCCATAGTAGCCAAGACATTGCTTCCAAGACAATCGTAGTGGACAAAGTCCAATATGGAACCAGTTTTACTTGCTGTTCCAGCAATGTATTACTGAATCAGATTTACTTGTCGTTCTAGCTCTGTATTACAGAACTAGATTTACTTGTCATTACAGTCATGCATATATCATTATATATAAATATTTACCCAATGAATTGGACGAAGATATAGGTCCCACCCATCTCACAATGAATTCATTCTTACATGTTCCAAAGAAACATAAATCATTAATCATAGCATATCCCAATAAATAAAATGGGTGTCTTAAACATCATTCAATCATAACAAAATCCATATAAAATATTATTCCATCATTAAAAAATCAAATCATAGAATTAATATGGATAGAAACATAACCCTATTTAAATAACGTCATCTTAGATGGAAGGTAATTTTGATAAAACACATGATCTTAAGTTATGAGGAAAATATCCTCTCTTTTTCAAAAACATTTTATTTTTTCAAAATTCCATGTAATTTTAAAAGAAAATATTTTAGTTGAAAATAATCTTGAAATTTTGGTGAGTAAGCTTCATGGAAACAAGGTGTCATGAAATCATAAAAATCCATTCATGCCATATAATTTAAAAAACATTCCCCTCGTATATTTAATTAAAGAGTCAAAAAGTACCTCGAAATAAATTAACAACAAAGGATTCGTTTCATACCATTAAATAAAATCCTCCAAAGGGTAAAATTAACTTTATATTTTTTCAGTGGAATAGAAATAATATTACATAATTAGGAAAAATTTATGTGGATGATAAATATACCCCAATAAATACTTACATAGAAACAATCTTAAATAACAATGAGATTGCAAAATTATCCCTGACCTTTGGTCCAATTTCTTCCATATTTTCTTGAAAATCATGTATAGTGGGTTTAAAAATATTATTAACTTGTAACAGAACCATAATAATATATATTATATCATATATTATTCCCTTATGATTTTATATTACCCATTTATTTATCAACTCCATGTTAAAGCAACATTTTGGGTAATAATCGTTTTATTTATCATACGTGTTTTGACCGGTTATTATTGATCTTATCAATTAGATCATTATTTACTTACTTAAATAATTTAAAACATGATTTATATATCATAAATATTCAATATGTAAATATATATAACATATTGAAAAATGAAATATAAAAATATGTTCATAGAGACATTAGGGTGTACGTACACATGAACACAGTTTCTGTTTCCTTATTGAATTGAATGGAATATTTTAAATTACATATATATATATATATAAATCCAATAGAATCATTATATAATTTATCTCATTCTTATTTATTTTATATACTTTATAATCATTCTTGAAGGGTTAACATGGAGAACGAATCTCATCATGTGGTGGAGATGGTTTGTCGTACATACGCACTAGCGATGATATTATTTAATTAATGGTTAAATGGAATTAAATTGGATGGTATATTAGTTATAAAGAATCATTATCATGTTATATTTATTATTTTAATCCATTATAAAAATCATTATACACATCCAAATTAAGTATTGTTGAATAACAACTTACCCCACGATGTGGAGACAGTAAGACGTACGTACGCACTCATGGAGATATTGTTATTCATAGGATGAGTAAAAGGAGGTATAGGGTTTTTAAATAATTATAATAACATCTAATTATGTATAAGATACTGGATTTATTACTTTAGTATGAAAAAACATAAAAATAAGAAGTATAAGAAGAATATAATTTTGAAAGTGGTAATAAAACAAGTACCTCGTTTTCGATTATCTTATTTTGATTTGAAAAAAAGGTCTCCTTACTTTGATATATGAAAAAAAAATCCTCTATGAGGAATATATGAATTTTTTGAGATTATTTGATTAGAATTTGGATGATCTATGTGACATTAACGGTGTGAGTAAGGGGGTACAAGTGGTGGCCTTTTATAATAGGGAGGAGGGACACTTTAGGAATGTTTTGAAATATTAATTTATTATAAATTTAGTTTCGGGTTATAATGGTCCAAAACTCATTTATTTAGAAGATAAAATAATTATGGGTCTAAATACTCTCAAAAAATTTGTTTTAGAGAAGTTTTAGTCACAAAATTAACCTTATCTTTTAGCTTCAACCCATAGTAAAAAAATTTACTCTTACCATGTCTTATTGTATTTTTATAATATATGGTTACTAGAGTTACTATAAAATGAAAAGAGAAAAAAAGTGGATAATTAATGAAAATTTTAAAATTATATAAGTTTGTGTCCTTAATCTAATATTTTTAGGACTATTGTATCATTTAATAAAGTACTATTTGATTTAAAAACTCATTTATGTCAATTTTGACACTATTTAGTAACTGATTTTCCTTAAAGTCATAAAAACTTAATTCATTCAAAAAACTACATTTACTCAATTATAACATGTCATATTAATCCATTTTTTGGATGTAATCATAATTCTAAAACTATATTTATTTTAATATTTATTATATCATTTATTTTAATCTTTCATTAACAAGGTTATCACTACATCATCATTTTGTCATAAATAAATTTATTGATTTAATGTATAAAATTTATAAATAAAAAAATGATGTAGGAAACAATTTTAGATTTATAATTACTATATATAATAAATTAAATCATTTATATAACCTAATATTAAAAATGTTTATGTAAAAGATACACTTTTAGGTTATATTTCTCTTTAATTTAAATTAAAACTTCTAAAATGTCATTATCACACACAAGTGGCTCCACGAGGTCTTAAATTAGACCCAAATGTTCTCATGGTTGTTAATATATCATAAAATAGGATTTGGTCACGTTTAGGTTAGTTTTATATTACTATAATATTATTTTTCTACCCTTATTTACAAGATTTACCCTTTAACCATGGTAAATAAAAATATTTTTTGAAGATACTATTCATAATGTCCAAAAATAAAATCTACCAATTTAAAGAATTTTGAAATTATGATTAAAAATATTTAATACATTTCTCTAAATTCAAAACACAGAATTGGAAGAAATTAATTTAAAATCAATCCCTTTGTCAGAATGAGAGAACATGTTTTTAAAAATTAAAACATTGCAAAAGATTGAAATGTTTTACCATTGAATTCAATGTAAAATTAATGATAATTAAATAAGTTATTTTTAATGATAAATATATATTCTATTTATACTTTAAACCATTAAATATTATAATTTAACCATAATAATTTTTTCAATGAAAAACAAATTTCACTTAAAATTTAGTGAATTGTTACTATTAATCAAAACCTGAATGTTATCAGAAAAATATTAGAAATTCATCCAAAGTAAATTTTTTTGTACCAATTCCAAAGAAGATAATTATTTGTGAAATAAAATATGTATAAGTGTTAAAAAATATATTTAAAATTTGTGTTCCATCTAATGGTGGAAAAACTGCAATTTTTGAAAAATATTTCTTTTATCCGAAAAAATTAATTTTTTCTTATATAATGTCTAGAAAATTCTTATGTTTAATTTTAATGTTATATAAAATTAAAATTGAGGTTAATAACATTCATAAATTCTAGTTTATATCCTATTAAATAATATTTTAATAATATATCATTGTTTAGTGAAACTTAGTATTGCCTATAATGAAAGCTATCGATGAAGGTTGATATTATATGTAATGAAAGAAAAGTTAGTGTTGCGTTTAGTGAAAGATTACTTTGGTGTTTTGTATAACATAATCCAAACATATTTCTTTTGTACATTGAAATAAATCTTTATTTTGTGTAGCATGAAATGATTTCTATTAAAAAAACTCTAAATTTTCTGTAACACAAGCCATGTATATTATTGCGTATACTACAAGATAATATGGTGTTTCATATAACACAGGATAATCATGGTGTATTTTACAACACAAGACATCAAAGAAATTAAAATTAAACTATCTCATAAAATATCAGGGTGTTATAGGTATGAAGCACACCGTGTATGGCGACATGTCATGGGTCAGGTTTGGAGTAGTTTTGATGAAGGTAAGTCATATGGTCAATTATGTTTCTAGGCTATTGAGAAAAAATAAGAAGAATTATATAACCCATGAATTGAAGTTTCAAATATTTGGTAATTCCCTGATATGTTGGAGACACTACTTATTGGGCGAAAGATTTATGGTGTATACAACCCACCAATGCATGAAATAAATATCCTCCTGGTGGGATCTGATCGTTCTCTAGAGAATATGGTTTGAATATATATAATAATTTTATTTTGAGATGGATTATACCAATATAATGGTAAACATTTTTGTGGGTTCTTTGAGATATAAGACACATGCTTTGGTATTTTTGTATTCCAAAAGTAAATAGAAATTGATGGATCTTTTCACTGAGGATCACATGGGTGTTTAGGAGAACTGGGGTCGAGTGACTCTTATTTATTTATCAATTTTTCCATCATTACATAGAATTATTAATAGGAGAAAAATTCCTAAACCAAAATGTCTACTTTTTAGAGCTAATATATATGGTGAAAGCCTCCACCAGACTAAACATTGGTTAATGATTAAATTCTCGATGTTCAAGGTCATGTCAAGGCTCACATGGACAAGTTTTATGAGATGATGCGTGAGTCACATGTATTGAAATGGGAATTTATTTATGTTTTTATGAAGATTTATCAATACATGTGATTAAAATGTTGGATGTTGGGAATGGAGAATTATGTTTCATGTTTTTATGGGGTGGTCCACCTATTAATAGAAGAAATATGAGAACCAGTAGCCCATAAACCATTTGAATCCATTGTCTATTCAATAATGGAAATGAGATGATGTTAAATAGATTTCATAATGTGGTTTCCAAGGATTCCCTAGGGTGGCGATGAAGTTTGGGTGATAATAGATCGACTTATTATGGTACCTCAATTTTTTTCTAATTAGAGAATAATTGATTCCATATATGACCTTGTTTTGCTATATGTATAAGCTATAGATCACTTTTATGTGGTACCTAAGATCATTTTTTAAGATCAATATACTTGTTTCACATTATTATTCTATATGGTATTGCCAGAAGCATTACATACACACTGGGATTTGAGCATTTCCTATCATCCACAAACCAAAAGATCGTTTTATCATACAATACAAATTTTAGAGAACATAAAAAGTGTGTGTTTGAAATTTTTGGGATTCATGGGACATCCATTTGGCCTTAATGGAGTATACATAAAAATAGTTACCATGATTATATACATATTTCACCTTATGATTCTTTTTGTAATAGACATTTCCAATCACTTAAATTTTTTATAGAGGTTAGTGAATCAAAATTTATTGGTCCGAGTCCCATATAAGAGACATTGGAGCATGTATAGTTGATACAAAAGTTGTTTATACCACTCAAAGAAGATATAGATCTTATGTAGACATGTGATGTTGACCTATTGAGTTTTTCTTTGGTGTATCGGTGTTCTTGAACATATCATTGATGTTAGGTAATCATCGGCTTTGGAGGCAAGGAAATTTGGCACCTAGATTTTTGGGGTCATTCGAAATAGTGGAGAGGATTGGTCCCATGGTGTACCCATTGTTTATTCAACAATGTTTCCATACCATTCATGATTTTTTCAACATATCATACTTGATAGATACCATATAGATCTATCTCATGTGATGAAAATTGATTAAATTGAGCTTGAGGCTAATGAATCCTTAAGAGTGCATAAAATATGTAAAGTAAATTAGAGTGATTATACTATTTGTGGTAAGAATTTTCATTTTGTATGAGTGTCATGGAATAAAAACTACAACTAGGAGGATACATGGGAATGAGAATCAGACATTTATATTCATTGGTAGAATATGTTTTCTGATGAGTGTAAGTGACATTTTAGAGTGAATTCAAGGATAAACAAATCTATAGTGGGAAGGTTGTAAACCTAGGTTTTTATTTTGGTGTGAAGCTCAAGGAAAATGTGATATATGGTGGGGATGTTGTAAATCTATAACATTATCATTTTATAAATGATCTTTATACACTCTTATTTATAATTTATAATTTTTTGGTGAAAATTACAAAATTATATACTAGATGTATACCCTTATGCAATGCACATGGGCTATGTAATGGTAAGTGAATTGTACCCTTACAAAAGATGGTATTGGTGGGTTTCATAATGGTAAATCTTCATTTATATGATTTACATAAGTGTATGGTGGGGTTTCACTAGTTTCTGTATGGATAAGCCTCTATATTCTAAGCATGTGTGAAGGTAACACCCTATGTATATGCACAATGTAAGGGCAAGGCCCTATTTGTAAGAGGTACTTAAGGGAGAGAACTTGTGTATATGGGATATACAAGGGTAAGACATGAGTCTTGTAAGGGTATCCTTGGGTTTTAAAAGGTTTCATAAGGGTACTTAGGAACTAAGTAAGGGTAAGATTTAATAACTATATGTCTCCTAAGAAAAAACTAGATTTATGTAATTATAAGAAACTTATCCCAAGAAAATCATAATTTTAGTATTGGTTTCTTTATGGTTGTGTAAGTGTAATAATTGTTTCATGTAGTGGCAATATGATGGTTCCAATTACTATACAATGGTATTTATTGATTTTAAAGGGATCTATAAGGGTGGGAGACTCGAATATTGATAAAAATCTTTAACCATACATGAAATATATAAGCTCCATAAGGGAAAATAATGTTACCCATAGATAATTACCTTTTGAGATAAATTCATTAAAAACATTCTTCTGTGTTAATTATTCCTCTGAACACGTCTGTAACTCATTTTGACTACTTTAAAAGACAGAAATTATGTAATTAATTATCCCAAATCATTTAATGGTTTTAATCCCATTATGAAGAATTATGAATTCTCCAAAATTAATTATCTCTTCAATAGAAAATTAAATCGTGAATTTAATATGTGATTCTTAATGGTGAGAATATATACATAGATAGACTTGTTCAAATATACCCAAACCTTTCTGCCTTTGGTTTTGATTATCCCTTTGATTATAGGTAGCTTATAACCTACTTATCTATGATATGAGAAATATTTTTGGAATGAACCAGGTTTTTATTCTGGTTTCTAGCCATGGCAAGACTCCCTCTTTAATTTATTCTTAGTCTAGTGTTTGAATGTGATAATTTCAATTTATTATTTTCCATGTTACGTTGAAAATAATATTTTCTATGATTTCTGGAGGAATTGGATATGGATTACTTGAATAATGATAATATGGAAATTATCTATGAAGGATAATGAATAATTATCATGATAAACTCAAATTATTGAAAAAAGAGTGAAAATATTATTTCATCTGAAATTATAATTATTATTCAAGAAATAGATTGTTAGGAACATGATAGGGCTTAAATAGTTGATTTATAAATAATCCCAGAGAATGAATCTATTATCGATTGTGGTCTTTTATTTATTTTGGACATCAAATGTATAGAATCGATTATAGGAATCCATGGCTGGGGGCTTGAGAAGATGAACTTGTGGATGTCATTATGATGATGTTTCCTTGATAAGCATTGCATTACTTTGTCCAAAATCTTGATATTGGAAGAACGTGAAAATAACACATGTATTCTAATTATTATTGACCTGATTTATGGAATGCATGTGTAGCCCTAGGAAACCAATGCCTGGTTCTTGATCACAAGAAGTTTTTGTGTAGCCTTTTTTCCTATGATTTTTTTTCGTGTATACGGATATGGTGATTATGATACATATTGATTTTAAATAGTTATTAATCATTCATTTTATTCTTATATCATATATGTATTACTGTTTTTCTTCATTAATTTTAAAGGTTGAGCCTATTTGGACTATCATATGAGAGGTATGTTCTAGAATTTGGTTAACATCTACTTTAGCTATCATAGCTGGTGGGATGTGTCACATTACTAGGTTAATATATATTTGGTCTATTCTATCCAGTAGGATGTGTCACATGATTGGGGTTCTCCAGTAAAGAGTTATGTTCTCTGTGGATGACAAATTTTTCTTTCCAATGTAGAGTTGAAGTATGGAGAGTTGGTCTGTAAGGACCCAACATCTGTTTTTTGCTTTTCTAAAATATTTTGGTTATATCTATTATTTTTTTACACCCATGGATTTTAATATCCAGATATTTTTATGAAATATTTCTCTTTAAATAATTTTAGTTCTTCAATAGCTTGCATTACACTCAACCGTGAGTTTAAATTAATTGCATAAATATAAAATGTATGTTATAACTAAGCCCTTAAATTAAAGGGAATAAATATGAAAAAATAATTTATGAAATAAATATTAATTTCCAACTCAATATTAATATATTTTTTTGTTCTTAGAAAATAATCACACAATTTTAGTAAAATAACATTATTATTTAAAAATATGTTTTCTTTAAAAATGAGTTTTTCTTATTTTTATTAATTTGTATAAGTTATATAAAATTATTTAGAAAAAATTAATTTAATTTTTGAATACATAATGTCAAAATTACCTAATTGTTTTTAAAACATTTATTTTTTTATGGAATAGTGAAAATACTTATATTTATTGAAAACTCTATTTTCTTATAAAGAATTTACAAGGAAATTTTTTTATTAGTTATAAATTCAAATTAATTAATTTTAATTTAAAATAAATCAATTATTTTTTTTAATAGGAATTTTATACATGGATTTATTTTAAAAACATTTTTTGTTTTAAAAGGTCATTTTTTGGAAAAACAGTTCTCATGGCTTTTTACTGATTTTATTTTAAATTAAATTATATAACTTCTTTATTTTGAATTTTGAAAAAAAGATTAATAATTTTTAACCAAAAAGTCCATATTTAGGTAAATTTATAATTCTATAGTTGGCCAATAAGAATTGTAACCAAGGTAAATTTTGTTACCACTGTAAAGGGTAAATTGGGTAATTTCAGATTAAAAAATATCATGATTATATAGTAACACTTACACATGAAATTGTTTTACCAGATGAATGTAATTATACCCTTAAATCCAAATGATCTAAATCAAGTTGTTTAATTGAAACCATTCTATGAAAATTACTTATATAATATTTAAATTCAAGAAAGTCACAAAATGTCACTTTCTTTGTCTTAAATATCCCTTACGTGTCAACATTGGGAAAAGTAATGTTATTAATGTATCTAAATTTAAATTATTAACTTAATAAAATTATTTTGGAATTTTTTCCACTTATATGAGATTATGATATTAGTAATATTATATTTAGTAAAATTTCAATAACGTCAAATTCATGTTTTAAATAATATATCATTTTTAATACAAAACGAAAAAAATGATATAATCGACTATAAATTTTATTCTAAAATATATATGATTTTTTTTCATCATGGTATTTTTTTAATTTTTTGTAAATAAATAAGTATATTAAATAATTAGACAACGCTGGAGTAGTAATTAATTTATTAACGGAAATATCAAATAATTGTCATTAAAAAATTAGAATTAATATAATTTGAGATAATTATTTTCATAAAATAATTCTATAAATTATCTTGACATATTGGTGATATAATAAAATATTTTCTTTAAGATAACCTGTTATCTTGATATATTTAAAAGTCCATGTAACGAATAGTTCCAAAATTGACACTAATGATATCTTATTAAAATAATATTTCATTAAATTATATTAAAATAATAAAAAATATCGAAAAATATAAATTAATTATAATATGGTACAAAATGTTATATAATTTTCTTTTATATTTTAATTGAAATCACATAAGTAAAAACTCTAATCTTTTAATGTTGAAAATTTTGTTGTTGTAGTTAAATTTAATATAGGTGAACTAAGGTCTAATCAAAATGATAAGGTTTAAAATAATGAAAAAAAGTGTCTAAAATATGTTGGTTTATGACATTAAAAAATTATATAATCTTATATTTCAATATGAGGAATTTTTATGTATTTTTATTGAGAATTAATTTATTATAAGTTAATATTTTGGGAAATTCTAAAAGTGCCCCTCACCAAAATCAGAAAAGGGAACCACCTCCCTCACTTATTCACAACATATAGAGCCTTCAAGATCAATCATGCCCAAAAAATTTATCTTTTAAAATTCTTTATAAACAATCTTGATCAGTTATTCTTCCCAAAATTCTAACCCTAGTGTCCTTAAGAGGATATCTAAAGGAAGTTCTCCACGGAAGAGGTAATCATCTTTATCGGCTCTTTTAAAATTATTTATTATTTGACTTCATATTAATGTGTTTTTTCAATTTAAAGTAATAAATATATAAAAATATATTTTGATATTTTTGTATTATTATGTAACAACCATATTCCGCCTTTTATCCATCCTACAAAAAACAAAAGCACCACATGTGCTTACATATGACTTACAGTCTCCACATCTTGGTGTAATCTATTCGTCATCACCAATTTATATGGATGAGTATAATGATGTATATAATATATATATATATATGGTAATTATAACAAGATATTTATTCTGAAAAAATATATATACCATCCAATTCTTTACAATTTTACCATAAAGGGAATGATAGTGTCGCTCATGTGTACACACATCATACCATCTCCACGATGTGATGCGATTCATTTTCCATATTACCCATTAAATATTTATTATTTAAATGTATATAATGAATTAATATGGTATATATTACGTTAATATCATTCTGGAAATTAAGGAACTATATCATATGAAAAATAACTAAGACTTATAAGACAAAGCATGTATAGGAAAATGAAGTTGTTAACCCCCGAATGAAGGGTAATAATGAAATATTATTTAGAAATGGGTGATAAGA
Source organism: Viscum album (assembly GCA_963277665.1). Taxonomy (NCBI): domain Eukaryota; kingdom Viridiplantae; phylum Streptophyta; class Magnoliopsida; order Santalales; family Viscaceae; genus Viscum; species Viscum album. The sequence continues at coordinate 1,427,470,459 of OY728151.1, forward strand.
TTATATAATATAATCATATATAACATTATAAATATGAAAACTGTTTTGGTATATATTAATAACATTATTTAAACCATTATATAGGAGTTTTAAATACAGATAGACGATACCATACCTAAAGTAAGGGTTAATTTCACAATCTCATTATTATTTGGGATTGTTTATATATAAGTATTTACTGGGGAATATTTATAATTCTTAAAAAAGATTTCGAAAATATTTTTACTATGATTATAAAAAATTTTAAATTATTTTTTACCTAGATTTGAATTTGTACTAAATGGTTTGAATGTAATCATTTTTTTCTTTTTCCTAATGAGGTACATTGGGATTTTTCTAGAAAAAGTACGATAGGAATGTTTTTTAACTTATAAAACATGGACGTATTTTTCCTCTTTCATGATGACTTAATTCCTTGAAGCCTCCCTTAAAATATTACTAGGTTATTTTCAATGAAAATTTATTATTTTAAAATTTAAGGGATTTTATGAAAAGAAAATATTTTCAAAGAAGAAAGAATATTTTCCTGAACAATTATTTTCAAGTGATCTCTCAAAATTAATTTCCACATAAAGTAACATTATTTGATATTACATATGTTTTAATAGATTTATTTTTCAAGGATAATATCCCTATTATTTTTATGGTTGGATTATTTTTACTATGTAATGATATTTATGAAACCAATTTCTTTTCCATGGGTTATGTTATGATAAAATTATGTTTATGAAACACATTTCATTCCATGTGTTTTGATATGATGGATGATATATGTTCCATGGCACACATATTTATGGTTTTTATTATGTGATGGTTGGGTCCTATATCTCCCACAAATCAATTATTTAAATATTTATATCTTATGAGATATATAGGAAAACAATGGTAAGTGAACCTAGTTCAGTAATACATGGCTGGAATGAGGAGTGAACTCTTTTCATTAAGGGAATTTGTCAACTATTATGGTCTTGACATTAATACTTGACTAATATGGAAATTATTTTATATTCTTATGTGTTTGCCACAATTTCATGTCTTGATTTTTAATATCATGGAATATGTTCTTTTATTCGTTATGGACTTATATTTATTCCATTACACAATATCATAATCTTTGATACACGGGCTATAATTTTCAAAAGTTCTGTTCATGTTCATAGGACATTATGATTATGTTATATCCCTTGATTACCCTTAATAAGAATATGATATCACCCAGTTCTTATCTTTATTTTCCCTAGGATATGAATAATGATATTAACTAAGATGTGTCAAAAAGGGTTCTAGTTATGTAGGCATAAGTGGGAGACGATGTAGAGGTTTTATGAATTATGGTATATTTTCCCCAGTTTCCATAGACACTAAACCTATACAGTTCTGGCATGCTTTTGCTATTTTATATGAAGAATATTGTTCTATTTTAGATGTAATAACTATGTATGAGATGTATTGGCTATTATATTTGGCATCATAGAAAGGTTAAGTTAACATTTGGATACTAGGATGAGAAAACCTTAGTAAGAACCCTAAGGATATGTTTAAGTATAGGATACAATCGGAATGTTTTGGAAAAAATCATAAATAACCTAGTATAAAATCTAAGGTTTCCATAATTAAACTTTTATAAGTAATTTCACTTGATTGTGTGGTCTTCCCACTATGATTAGTTATACTCACTCTTGGTTTTTTATTTTTATTCAATGGATGTAACTCTAAGGAACTTTATTAATATTGAATGTGGTTGGAAATGATACTAGTGTCCTCCTGAGAAACCGAATGTTTTGGGACCATGAATATAAAACATTATTTCCTTTCTCTCACAAATTTATCAAGTTATGAATCATATTGGACTTCCAAATGAGAAATGTAGAGAACAACATTATGTTGAGTCCTTCTTGAGATGACATCCACCTTCTTTCAATGGGTTTTTTATTCCACTAGTGGATGAATAATTGATTAGTAAAACTGAAAATATATTTTTGGTTCTTCAATGTTTAGAACATTAGAAATTAATTTTGGCAGTCTATCATTTCGAAGTTGAATTAGATTAATGGTGGAATCATATCAAGAATATGAGGCAATGAGATGAAATTGACTCTACTGAAAATGATGAGTTCAAGAATTTAATTCTCAATAAGTATTTCCCATGTATTCTTTGAATGAATATGGAGAAGGAGTTCATCGAGATTATGAAAAAGGATGAAGATTCAGTTGGTACCTATGAATATAATTTTACAAGCCTTGTAAGGTATTATTCTAGAGTTATCATCCAAACTGAGAGTAAGGTTGATCGATTCTTAATTGGATTAAAACCATGTCTTCAAAAGGAATTATCTGTAAGGGACTTTAGTAGTTGTGAGGAAATAATTTGATGTGCTCTCAAGGTTGAGATGGATATTGGAGTCAGAATTCAATATTATCGGTTTGATAAGAAGAGAAAATGGAAATAAAGGGAAAATATAAAAAAATATTTAAAACAATATGATATTTCTTTTATTACCAATGTGTGGAATTAAACATGAATGAAACTTTCATAAGGGGACTAGTATAAGTTTTATGTTTTGGAAAGAAGGTCATCATGAAATAGACTACTGAAGTGATGGGAAAAATATAGGTAATGACACTAATAGAGAAAAGGCTTCGTATAATACACCTCCTACACTTCAATGATTCAAGTTCAAGGAAAACAATATTTATGCTAACAAAATTTCAAATATGAGGGTTATCGATGACGATCTATGCCAAAAACCTCTTAAGGCTAAAGGGAAAGGAAAATCACATGCGATCACTATTGGAAATGTGGAGTATGATAATTAAGTGGTGAAATGACCAATTACCATACACTCTAAAGTAGATAATTTTTTTTTATTTTGGACCCACCCACTCTTTTATAACAAAATAATCTTCTAATGGTGTCATTGTATTACCTCAATAATTATATGTTGAGTTATTTCATAAAACTATTAATGGAAAAATGGTCCCACCACAAGTTTTTATTTCTTCTGAGATTGAAGTTTGTGGGAAAATGATCCCTACAGATCATGTAATCTGTCCTTTAGCTTAATTTAATGTGATTATTATCATAGATGGGATTACTCTATATGGATCTCATACCAATTGATGAGGAATGGAATTCAACTTTCATCTTATGAATGAATCTATGATCACATATCAATGCAAGGATGAACATGAACTTCTAGTGGAAATCAGATCCATATTGTGGGTATTAATTCCAATAAATGATGGTTATCTATCTAATATGATTATGGAAAAAATCACCATTTAATATAAACATATTTTTGATGTATTTTTTTATGTTTTTATAGAATAATTTTTTGGTCTTCCACCAAATCTTAAAGTTATGTTTTCAGCAGAACTCATATCGGTTTCTATGACTATTTCAAAGACTCCTCATAGAATATCCCCAATTGAGTTGAAGGAATTGAAGAGGAAACTCCAAGAGAAACATTACAAGGGATTAATATTCCATAGTATGTCACCTTAGGGTGAACCTGTTCTATTTGTTAAGAAGAAATATGGGTCAATGATAGTCTGCATGGATTATCTAGGACTTAACAAGATTTAGATCAAGAAAAATATCTTATCCCCCTTGTTGATGAAATATTTGACCAACTACGTAGATCTTGATAATTTTAAAAGATTGATCTTTTTTTGGGTATCATTAATTTAGGGTCAAGAAGGAGTATATACCCATGAAAATATTCCATACAAGGTATGGACATTATGAATTTATAGTGATTCCTTTAGTACTACTAATTTTCCCCTCTATCTTCATGTATTTAGTGAACAGAGTCTTTAGAGACTATATTGATCATCTTTTTGTTGTCTTTATAGATGAAATTCTTTTATATTCAAAGGGAAATTAAAAACATGAAGATAATATGAGGATTTTACTAAAAACCCTAAGAAAATAGAATCTTTATATAAAATTTACCAGGTGTAAATTTTTCCTTCATAATGTTTAATTTTTGGTCACACAATCTCAATAGAGGAGAAATCTATAGATCTAGAAAATACAAAAGTTATTGAAAATTATCCTAGAACAAAAATGTTTAATAATATCCGAAGTTATCTTGGATTGGTTGGATATTGTCAAGATTTTGTGAAATATTTCCCATAATTATGTAATTCACTCATCATGTTTCCTTGAATAGGTGTTATGTTCATATAGATGGAAGAATGTGAAGATTTTTTTATGGAGTTGAAAAGAATGTTAGTTAGTGCACCTGGGCTCACACTACCCTATAGTGGAGAAATGTTTTTGATCAATAGTGAGGCATACAAGAATAGGTTTGGATTTTTTTCTCATGAAAAATGACATGGTGAATGATTATACCTCAAGAAAATTGAAAATCCTTGAGAAAAATTACTCAACTAAGGATTTAGAGTTGGCTATGGTTTTCTTTGAATTAATGATATGGAGTAATTCTCTATATGGAGAAAGGTGTGATATATATACCAATAATAAAATATTAAAGTATATTTTCACTCAAAAGTAGTTGAATATAAACCAAAGGTGATGGATGGAGTTGATTAAAGATTAGGACTGCTCGATACATTACCACCCTAGGAAAGAAAACAAGGTGTCAAATGATTTTAGTCAGAAAGAACATGATAGAATATCTATGATGAGGATCAAAAAAGTTTCAATATTTATGGATATAAAAAGGATGGATCTGGAGATCTTAACAGAAGTGGATAAATAATATCCAGCTCAAATGAATGTTCCACGATCTATACAAGTAAGGATGAAACAGGTGCAAAAGAAAAATGTAGATCTACAAAATAATTTGATAAATATTTCAGAGTTCAACTTTGATTTTGATGGAATAATAGGGTTCTAGAACAATGTTTTCAATCCTCCCATTCCAAAATTAAAAAAGATCTATTGGATGAGGCACATAGTTTCTCAATCTCTATTCATTATGGATGTAAATAAATACAGGGACCTCATAAAGTGTTTTTAGTGGGATTGAATGAATAAATAAATTTCCTAATATGTTTATCTATTATTTTTCTTCAAGAAGTTAAGGATTAGTGAAAAAATTCTAAGGGGATGTTACAACCATTACCCATACCAAAATGGAAATGAGAAAACATCACCATGGATTTTTTCATCAGAATTCTCAAAACATCTAAAACCCATAATTTTATATGGGTTATAGTTGATCACTTTATAAATTCAGAACACTTCATTTCTATCAGATAATATTTCACTCTTGATCAGCTTGTAAGAGTAGATATTATGGAAGTGGAAGGATTTCATGGATTACCACTTTCCATTATATCTGATTTGGACCTGAGGTTTACCTCAAAGTTATGAATATGTCTTTAACATGCTCTGGATATAGAGGTTTGTTTTAGAACAACATATCATCCTCATAAATATGGAAAGTCTTAAAGGAAAATTAAAACTCTAGAATGCATGTTTAGAGGATTATCTATGGATTTAAAAAGTGGTAGAGATAAACACCTATCATTGGTATAATTTTCATTCAATAATAAACTCCACTATAGTATTCGTATGGCTCTTTATGAATCCCTCTATGTTAAGAAGAACATAACTCTAACTTGGTGGAATGAAGTTAGGTAAATAAAGCTATTGGGACCGAATATTGTTGAGGAAATGATAGAGAATATCAGATCAATTCAATAACAAATAAGATCATATTAGAGCTGTTAAAATAGTTATGCAGATAATAAATTAAAAGACATAGAGTTTGAAGTGGGTGACACTCTATTTTTATGAATATATCAATTGAAGAGAGTGGTGTAATTTGAAAATAAGGGGAAGTTAAGCTCTAGTTATATCAATCCCTTTTAAATTCTTGATCTTGTTGGGAAGGTTTCTTATTGACTGGAGATCCCACCAAATATCATTCAAGTGCAGGATGTTTTTCATTGTATCTCTCCTACGAAAGTTCATACCTTATCCATCACGTGTACTAAACTCAGAAGTCGTATCAGTGGATAAATAACTTTTTAATGAAGAAACACTGATATATATTCTTAATTGTAGAGAAAAATTTCTATTAAATAAGACCACTATCTTGGTTAATGTTTTATGGTGGAACCACCAATTTGAGGAAGCAATGTGGGAACTTGAGTTTGTGATGAGTTATAGAAATCCTCATCTTTTTTATCCATGTGACCAATTTTTTGGGAAAATTAATTTTAAAGGGGAAGAATGTATAACCCAGAAATTTTTATGAAATATCTCTCCTTAAATAATTTTTATTATTTAACATCTTGTGTTGCACACAACCTTGAGTTTAAATGAACTATGTAAATATAATATATTCATTATAACCTAGCTATTAAATTGGATAGAATAAATATGAACAAATAATTTATGATATAAACATAATGTTCCAACTCAATTTGAATGTATTGTTATGTTCTTAAAAAATAATCACACCATTTTAGTAAAATCAATTTATTCTTAAAAAATACATCTTCTTAAAAATTGATTTTTTTATTTTTATTAATATTTAGATCTTCTAGAAAATTAATTTGACAAAATGCATTAAATTTTTTAATTTTACATGTCAAAATTATATTAAAATCATTTTTATGAAGAAATGTGTTTTTAATGAATAGTTAAAATATTGATTTTATATAAAGATGCATTTTCTTCTATTATTTTTACAATTTCAAAATTTATATTTGATTAGTTCTAAATTTTAATTAGTCCATTTTAATTTAAATTAACCCAATTTTGGGGTTTCAAAAAGGATTTTATACATAAACATATTATAAAAAAAATTATGTATTAAAAGCGAAATTTTATGGAAAACCATTTTCATGGAATTTTACCAATTTCATTTTAAATTAAATTATGAAACTTAGATGTTTTTTATTTTAAAAAATAGATTCCAAATTTGGATTCCTGAGGTCCAAATTTATTTAACAGGTCTATAATGTCTTGAAATTTCTGTGATTTGTTTTTAATTATATAGAATTATTTTGATACTACACGCTCTGATGGAACGTGATTCTGGGGCCTGGTGAGCACGAAATGGAATTTTTAACTTTAGTTTAGTTAACTTAAGTAATCGTGAGAGTGTTTTTTTTATGTCATTTGAACTGGTGCTCTGATTGAAAATCCGAGGGCACAATTGAACTCAGAACGTCGGGATTTTCCAAGAATGAACTTAACTTCAGCCGACAAGGGATGAATGGAAAAGTTAAATTTCCGACCATTCAGATAAATTAAAATAAATTTAAAAAGATATTTTATTTCAATTACACAACCGATGAGAAGCCACATGGCATTGTTACAATGCGATGAATAGGTGCATTAATGGAACTCATTAATGTCTTGAAAATCCATAACATAATGATTATTTAAACAACGCGTAACAGCTATGCTGCATCATAAATGAAACAATGTAATGGCACTGCATCGCTGCATAATGAAAATGATGCGACATGTTTTATTTTTATTTGTTTGACGCATTGGAGGGACAAGAATTAAACCTTATAAATACTTTGATGAACCACCAGCAGGTTTCCTCTCCAACAAATAATGATAAATGCTATCGACAAAAGGCAATGAACACCATCAATGAATGGTGATGAACGCTTACTGATCGAGGATCGATGATGGATTAGAGCTTCGCCCCTCATTAGTAATAGATCCTCAATCTAGGTTGGGTTTTTGTTTAATTTTGTTTATCCCCATTCTTAAATTAAACGACGAATGTGGATCAATCCATGAGTAGGTTTATCCACAGATCATTCGTTCTTGAAAGAGGGTGGATTTTTTGGGATTTCATTATCTGGGTTTAAACAATCAATTATTTTATTGAACTAAAATCCCCAGACCTTACCATGATTTAAACCTCTAATGTAGGGGGCACGGGCCGACACAAACGAGGCCTTATCACCTCATATTTGTGCATTATTTTTGTCCACATCCTCAAATCGTTGGCAAGGTGAATTTGGGGCCATGGTAGGGATGAAAGAAACCTGAGAGGCCTGAAGAAACAAATGGATCAGATATTGGACCACCAGAACCGACTTAGTGGCCTGTGGAAGGTATCGTCGGCGTAGCACGACCATCACAGTGGTGCCGGTGACCAGTGATGACCGGACCTTGTTAGTTGTGGGGAGGAAGCAGCGCCACCCCAGGCGCCCTATGCTAGATGAGGCGGCCAGCCGTCGAGAGGCGTGTTGGAGGAGGCGACGAACCAATGCACGCCACGGTGGCGGAGGTCGTGGCCGGTCAACAGTGGTAGAGGACGACACGGCACCAGGTTGTCACTGTGTGTAGGCGGTGACCCTCTTTCGGGCCACCCTACCAATATGGTGTGCCGCGGTCGCTCGACTGCGGCGGGAGGGAGGTTCCGCATCCGCGGGGCAGTGTAGGAACCCAATACGGAATCCGATCATGTTCTGGATAGGCTCACAACCGGTCTTCCCCTGGCAGACCGGGCCTCAGCTGGCTGGCTCATGCCACAACCAGTGGGGCGAGCCAGACCCATGCCCAATGGGCCAGACCCACATTAGAATCCTAGACCCAAGCCCTTCGTGCCAAGGCAGACGAGACTGGGTTGTTGGGCGACCCGGCAGGCTGGACACTTGGCCAAAATGCGACGGGGCCAGCGAGGCCCATTGGGCATGTCCCACTAGCTAGACTGGACCTGACCGAACCTAACTCGAACTAGGTCATCTCGGGTAAGTTGAATCATACTGGGGGATGAGGAACCCCCAGGCTGGGTTGGTTGGGTCAGTTCTGTTGGAGTTGGTGGTCTAGAACCAACTACTTTGTACTTTATTCATTAAATAAAAGCATCATCACATCTTGATTGTTCTTCTGCATGACAAGTCATGTGATAATGTCCTAAGGACAACTATTGTATTAAAGGGTCGCAGTAGATCCCTGCTATGATGAGAACCCGGAAGTGCCATAACACTGTTCTTGAATGTATGTTCTATGGCCGAATGATATTATTTGAGGGACACAAATAATACAGGTCATTAGGGGTGAGGACTCATAAAACTTTGAGGCACCTTCTCATGGTGTGTGCCCTTGGTAATATCCAGGAGGATATTATGAGAACGAGACCCGCCAGTAGTAAATCCACATTTCATAGTGTCATTGGATGTTCCTATCTACAGACGTGTGTATTGGTCCTTAGACTTTAAGATTATTATTAATGGGTGTTACAAATCGCGCACTTAGATGTATTGACAAAAACTGTGACGACACACTATTCGCAGTGAGGTAGGATACGTTGGGTGCGTCACGAGTAATACTGCATTAATAGATAATGCGAGAAAGGATTTGTCCCTTCTGTTCTATAACGGAAGTAGATATCTCAGGCCCTTTTATGGAATTGATATAGACTAAATAAATCCATGGCCATGGTAGGGTATGGGCGAGTTCAATTCCGGTAAGTCAAAGAAAGAATAATCGAGCACATGGGTTGATGGCACTAGAATGCAACCCGCTTGATTGGAGATATCGAGACAAAGGGATTATATTACATGGTAAGCGTTCGTAGGAGGTGACACATCATTGCGGCATTAACTTCTTTCTCTATTGGTTCTTTGGTGTGTTTCTAGACGATAACCTTGGACAATAGGCAGGCTCCGCCTGATGCCACTGAGAAAGAGGCCTAGAGGGTCACACAATAAGTGTGTCCATGTATCTCAGTTAAATATTAATTTAACAATTTGAATAAAGATTATTCCCGATTGTGGTTTAATAATTATTCAAGGATGTCTGATCGCATTTATTTCGACACTAGTTATTCGAGATAATATATTGTGGGAGAAATAATATATATATTTATTAGCGAGTAATGCAGTTAAATTTATTTAAGAAATAAATAGTCATTACTCATGTTCTAATAAATATGGTGGAGGAAATAAATAAAATGGAAAAATAAAAAGTACACGCCGTGTATATTTATATACACACCGTGTAGTTTGTTTCTCCGGGATTCATGAGAAAAATATTATTTATTTAATTAAATGATATTAAATGTGATACATTGGATGCATGTCAAGTAATAATGATGGTCAACTGTCATTATTAAGACATGGGGTATTACTAAGAATTAAATAAAATAATTAAATGCTTTTGGGCAATTAATTCATTTTATTAACTCTACGTATTATAAATCCCAATTACATTATTCTCAAAAGGGGTTAGCCATTGTTGTGCACAACGGATTTGGAAACACTCTCAAGCCAAGAGAGAATTCCCTTTCCACCAAGAACGCCCTCAAGTTACGAGAGCAAGATCCTCCACTGGATCATGGCGGTCGAAGGCGGACATCGCAAGCGAAGGTTCTTCCGCGCTAGCACCCGGAGATCCCTTCGGCGACGTCCGGAGATACGTGACACATGTGTGGATCACTGCTAGAGGAATCATACACTTGGATTCTATGACACAACGTTGGATCACAGGATCGTGACCGCAGACACCAACGAAGAAAGAATTTCAACGAGGTAATTCTTATGAATTAATTAATTTAATTATAATCAACATATGATAATCCTTCTCATGGGTTCCAAGACTCTTCTTTTCTTTTCTTTCTACGTTCTATTCCAAAGATTTGGAATTTTAAATCCTGAAGGATCTTGGATTGAATGTTGTTAAACGTTAAAATTAAAGTTGGGCTAACCCACCAACACGCTTCTGCTGCGCCCGGAACCTACAAGTGGTATCCGAGCGGTCATATCGTTGGTTATAATTATTAATTTTTTCATTGGTAATTTACGCATTTAATAATTTAGTTATTTCAATTCAAGTTTAATCGTTCTGGAAATCTGAATATCGAGATCCGTTCCTCCTCCCTCGTTTCTCGTTCACCTCACAGAAACAAATTTTTCTTTTAATTTTGATTAAAATAAAATAGGGGAACTCATCTGGAGGAGCCAAACGTTTTTGGCCGTATAACACCAGAATACATGGCGTGTATTCGAAAGTACACACCGTGTAGTCTAGGTTCAATGCATTGACTGATCCGCCAAATCAGGCCGTGTATTGAGGTCATTTATGACACCGTGTGTTGACCAGAAATAGGTGGCACACGGTTTCTGGATTACACGCCGTGTGGTCCAATTGAACACGGCATGTAGTCCCTTCGGGTTCGGGTTGGGCCGTGTACCCCGTACACGGCTTGCCCGGCTGGAAACCGTGTAACGTGGAAACTACACGGCGTGTGTCCAAAAGAACACGCCGTGTACTCCGAAATTTTTTGAAGTACATTTACACGCCATGTCCCCGGGCGTGTACTTCGGATGGACAATGAAGAAAAGTACACGCCATGTAGTCGGAACTACATGCCGTGTACTCACCCAAATTACGCAGATTTATTAAAATTTATTATTATATTATACAAACCCTTGAGACGTGTACCATGGTGCAGGCGTAAAGCTGAGGCACAACACATGATAGGTGTTTTATATATATGTGTTTAATTTAACATCTGCGTAATAAATGGGAATTCACCGGGTTGCCTCCAAGGTACAAGTTACGTACAAGGATAATTTTAAGTGAATTTATTTGTTTAAAATTATGATGTATGAGAATCTCAAGGAAATTAAAAAAAGGGATTTAAGATAAAAGGATTGATTAATTAAAGATAATTAATTGATTCGAGTGTGATTTATCTTAAACAAGAACGATTAAATAATTGAATGCTAAGTTTTATTTATGCGTAAATATCGTTGAATGTATGGATGATCATGAGCTAGACCGATACCTTTGTATGTGAATGGTTTCTTTTAATTAATTTATTTAAATTAAATTTGTTGGCCTGCGAGCCATCTCCTCGTTAATATGTAGGGCCTGCGTGCCCAAGGATTCTTTTATGTAAAAACCCCTTTTTACCCCTCACCTGCGTGTGAGATAAATGCATATGTAATGGACGGAGCTCCCAAGCTAGTGGAGGCGGCTCAAGTTAGGAGCCGAGGTGAAACCAATCCAAGGAGATACAAAGGTGGACATGTGAAAGCTGTAAACACGAACCCGCAAGGTTCAAGGTGTTTCTCCCCTGGGTCTTGGGTTAGTTTATCAACCACTAGATAAAATAACAAATAAAACAAGATCATGATCATACCATTTATTTTATTTCTATCAGTTGCATGGTTTATTTATTGTGGGTGTGTTTTCACGATCACACAATTAATGAATATAACAAGAATGCAAGATAGAACTAAAATAAGACCGGTTTATACGTAAATATTATCTTAGACATGGTTAATCACATAAGTATATCCCACTTAATATTAAAAAGCATGTAATCAAAGATAATAAAATGGAAATTTACGTATAAGGATAAAATCCCTCAAAATAAATATTAAGTCGGCATAGCCTTCCATAATCTTGGTTTGAATCGAACCATACTTCAATGTGCTTGAGAAACCCTAGTTGGGGTGCTTTCAATTATTGGGGAATTCTAATTCAAGGTTTTGGGTTGACTTGACTTGGTTCGCATCAAGGGTTGACTGCCACAGCAGGACTTGGTGTGACCAAGAGGCAAAGGTTGAGGAAATCCAAAAATGATTTCAGGGTTGGGGAGTCCACTCAGCGGATCAAGGAGCTACGAGTTAATGCAGTTGGCATTTGGAATGCCTAACTAAAACCCTTCAATTTTCTTGAACAACCCTAGTTGGGGTAATGCGAAGGGCAATATGGATCCTTTCCACTAGAATATTCATGCAACAGAATATTCTGAAGTCAATGGTGAGGGCTATTGGATTTCGATAAAATAGTGGGAGACTAATAAGTATTAATTTATTTATTTGTCTCAATTTTTGTAATAAAGTACTAAACCTTTGCTCATCTTAATTTGTAGAAACGACAAGAAAATGACTTCAAACATATCATTGCGCACCATACTCGAGAAGGAAAACCTTCTCACCAGCACCAATTTCTAAGAGTGGCAGAGGCATTTACGTGTCGTCCTCCGCCACGAAAGGAAATTGTATGTGTTGGAAGAGCCTATTCCAGTTGCGCCTGGGAAATAGGCTGGTGATGAGGAATTATCTCTCTACATGAAACACATGGATGATGCCACATATGTCCAGTGTTTCATGCTATCGGCCATGTCTAATGAGCTCTTGAAGCAAAATGAAAACATAGACGCGTATAGCATGATGTCTCACCTTAAAGATCTCTACCAAGAGAAGGCGAGACAGGAGAGGTATGAGATCTCCAATGATTTGTTTACCACGAAGCTTGGAGAGTCTGCGCCAGCTGGGCCTCATATAGTCAATCTTATTAGCTACATTGAACTCTTGGACATCTTAGGGATTAAATTCCCGGATGAGTTGCGTACAGATCTCATCCTGTCATCACTGCCCAAGACCTTCTCTAGCTTTATTGTCAACTATAACATGAGAGGTAATGAGAAGAGTCTATCGGATCTTCTGACCTTGATTCTCCAGGTAGATAAGGACATGGGGCGTGACAAACCCACGGTCCTTATGGTGAACAAGAAAAGGAAGGACAAGGAGAAGGGGTCAAAGACTTATAAACGGTCTGAAGCCCCCGAGCATCGTCCCTCCAAGAAGGGGAAGATCCAAAGGTAGGGCAAGGAATGGGAAGCAGTGTGTTTTTCATGTGGAAAGTAGGGCCACTGGAAGAGGAACTGCACCGAGAAGCATGGGGACGCTAAAGGTGCATTTGTTATCGAGTGCAATCTTTCTATTTCTACACATCGTGTATTAGATATAGCTTGTGGGTCTAACATATGTATTCAAATGCAGGAACCAAGTAGATTTAGAAAGATCTCCAGAGGAGAGGTGGATCTTCGAGCTGCCAATGGAGCAAGGCTGGCTACGTTGGCTATTGGTGACTAGCACCTCTCATTGCCGACTAGGATGATTTTGGTTTTACATAACTGTTATTATGTGCCCAGTTTAACCGAGAACATAATTTCTGTATCTTGTTTGGATATGGATGGATTTGTTTTCAAATTTGGAAATAAGGGTTGTCTCTTTTATAAGAACATATTATGTTATGGTATGGAACATTTAAATAATGATTTGTATGTATTGAATTACGAAAACCAAGTGCTGGAAATCGATAACGAAACAAACTCACATGACTCATACATCACCCAGTTATGGAATCACCGCCTTGGTCATGTCAACGAGAAGCGTTTGACAAAGCTCTGCCAAGATGGCTATTTAGACTCTACTGAGCTAAAACCACTTGATAGATGTCATGCTTGTTTACAAGGAAAAATGACCAAGATTCCTTTTGGTGGACAAGGTGAAAGGGCCACAGAGCTTCTTGGATTGGTACACACGGATGTGTGTGGACAATTTCCAGTAGAATGTAGAGGTGGAAATTCTTACTTCATTACTTTTACTGATGATTTGAGTAGATATGGCTATGTCTACTTAATGAGGTATAAGTCAGAGTCCTTAGATAAATTTAAGGAATTTAAGAATGAAGTAGAGAATCAGCTTGGTAAGAAGACAAAGAAGCTTCGATCGGATCGTGGTCGAGAATATCTGAACCAAGAGTTCATCGATCTTCTACGGGAGTCTGGGATTCTATCTCAGCTCACTCCTCCTTATACACCACAGTGGAATGGTGTTAGTGAAAGGAGAAACCGCACCTTATTGTACATGGTGAGGTCAATGATGAGTCATGCGGATCTTCCATTATCCTTTTGGGGATATGCATTACAAACTGCAGCATACACATTAAATCGAGTACCAACTAAGGCGGAAAATGGAATTCCATCCGAGTTATGGAATGGAAGGAAACCCACTTTTTCGCACACACATGTATGGGGATGCGAGGTGTTTGTTAAGGCCTTCTCAGGCAACAAACTAGCACCCCAGGGAACGAAGTGTATCTTTATAGGATATCCCAAGGAAACGAAAGGATATTACCTATATAACCCTCAAGAAAAGAAAGTGATTGTCGCCAGACAAGCCGTCTTTCTTGAGAGGGAGCACATCCTTAAGAAGGATAATGAGAGCAAGATTGACTTTGAAGAAGTTGATGCTCAAGATACACAGGAGTTGGTATAGGAACAAGTTCCATAGGTCCCCATGGAAGAGGTTCCATAAACACAAGTACTGCGTAGGAGCTCAAGAGAGGTAAGGGAACCGGAGAGATTTGGTTTCCTAGTCACCGAGGATGGTGAATAATTATTGTTGGACAATGATGAACCTATCTCCTACAAGGAAGCAGTAGAAAGATCAGAAGCTGCAAGATGGCTAGAAGCTATCAATTCTGAGATGAATTCCATGTATCAGAACCAGGTTTGGGTTCTGGTCGATGAGCCAGTTGATGTAAAGCATGTTGGATGCAAATGGGTATTCAAAAGAAAGATGGACATGGAAGGTCAAGTTAGCACCTATAAAGCAAGGCTAGTAGCTAAAGGATTCAGACAGCGTCAAGGAATTGACTATGATGAAACCTTCTCTCCAGTTTCCATGTTCAAATCCATAAGAATCATACTTGCCATAACAGCTTACCATGACTCCGAGATTTGGCAGATGGATGATAAAACAGCATTCCTTAATAGGAACCTTCAGGAAGATGTCTATATGACGCAACCAGAAGGGTTTGTGACACCAGGTGAAGCCAAATGGGTTTTCAAGTTGCAGAAATCCATTTATGGATTGAATCAAGCATCCAGGTCATGGAACATTCGATTTGATGAAGCCATAAAGGAATTTGGTTTCATTAAGAATGAATGTGAGACATGTGTTTATAAGCAGTTTAATGGGAATGTGGTCGTCATCCTAGTGGTATATGTTGATGACATATTGCTTCTTGGAAACGACGTACCAGCCATACAGTCAGTTAAGGACTGGTTGAACAAGTGTTTCTCTATGAAGGACTTAGGAGAATCAGCCTACATTCTAGGGATCAAGATCATTCGTGACAGATCCAAGATGCTTCTTGGACTAAGTTAGGGTACATACATTGACCAGATACTAAAGATATTTAGTATGGAAAATCCAAGAGGGGATTGGTTCCAGTGTCACATGGCTTACATCTTTCTAAGAAAATGTGTCCCCAGACACAATAGGAGAATGATAGGATGAGTAAGATCCCATACGATTCGGCTATAGGATCCATCATGTATGCCATGTTATGTACCAGTCTTGATGTTTCCTATGTACTGAGCATGGTAGGAAGATATCAAGCAGATCCAGGAGAACAACATTGGACTGTTGTTAAGACTATCCTTAAGTATCTGAGAAGAACTAAGGATATGTTCCTGGTGCATGAAGGAGACGAGGAGCTTGTCATCAGAGGGTATGCTGATGCTGGTTTTAAAACAGATCAAAAATGATCTGAAGTCGCAATCTGGATATGTTTTCTGTCTCAATGGAGGAGCTGTGAGCTGGAAGAGTTCAAAGCAGCCAGTTGTCGCCGATTCTACAGCGGAGTCCAAGTATATAGCGGCTTCTGATGCAGCCAAAGAAGCTGTATGGATTCAGAACTTTGTCCAGGAGCTTGATGTGGTGCCTAGTAGTAAAGATCCCATTACATTGTATTGTGATAATTCTGCAGCGGTGGCTCTTGAAAAAGAACCAAGGTCACATCAACGGACAAAGCACATACTCCGGAAGTATCACCTCTTGAGGGATTTCTATCAAAGGGGTGAAGTTGCAGTGAGCAGAGTGTCCACGGAAGAGAACGTGGCAGACCCCATGACTAAAGGCCTATCTCATTAGAAGCATGAATATCATGTGAGAGCTAGCGGGTTAAAGGTTGTTAGCAGTTGGCTCTAGTCCAAGTGGGAGTCTGTTGGAGTTGGTGGTATAGAACCAACTACTTTGTACTTTATTCATTAAATAAAAGCCTTATCACATCTTGATTGTTCTTCTGCGTGACAAGTCATGTGATAATGTCCTAAGGACAGTTGTTGCATTAAAGGGTCGTAGCAGATCTCTTCTATGATGAGAACCCGTAAGTGCCATAACACTGTTCTTGAATGTATGTTCTATGGCTGGATGATATTATTTGAGGGACACAAATAATACAGGTCATTAGGGGTGAGGACCCATAAAAATTTGAGGCACCTTCTCATGGTGTGCGCCCTTGGTAATATCCAGGAGGATATTATGAGAACGAGACCCGCCAGTAGGAAATACACATTTCATAGTGTCATTGGATGTTCCTATCTGCGGACGTGTGTATTGGTCCTTAGACTTTAAGATTATTATTAATGGGTGTTACAACTCAGACACTTATATGTATTGATGAAAACTATGATGACACACTGTTCGCAGCGAGGTAGGATACGTTGGGTGCGTCACGAGTAATACTACATTAATAGATAATGCGAGAAATGAATTTTCCCTTCTGTTCTATAACGGAAGTAGATATCTCAGGCCCTTTGATGGAATTGATATAGCCTAAATAAATCCATGGCCATGGTAGGGTATGGGCGAGTTCAATTCTGGGAATTAAAAGAAACAATAATCGAGCACATGGGTTATAACGACCCATACTTTACATACATTGTTAATACTTCAAAATTGAAGCACACTTATTACAACATATGACAAAACCACAAAAGAACCGTATAGGTATAGTGTCTTTAGAAACTGGGAAACATAAACAACTGGTTCATAAATCTTCTACAGTGTCTCCCATTTATTTCATCATATCTAGGGTCCATTTTAGGACATTCTACTTAATATCCATCTTCCTAACCTGGGGAAAAGAAAACATAAAAGGGTGAGCTCAAATGCTCAGCAAGGGAAAATAAAGGAAATAAAAATCATATCATATCTTTTTGAAAATCATAACCTGCAAAAGAGATCATAATATCTTAACATGGAATAAATCATAGAAGTGAAAATGAGATCCCCATAATCATAACATGAAACTTGAATCTTTGTGGCATGCACACATAATCATGGAAAATCATTTCTTGTTAGTCATGACTCATTTTCCAAGACTATCTTAGTGGACAAAGTCCCTTTCTGAACCGAGTCACCCTCGTTCCAGTCCTGTTTCACTGAACCGGTATAACCTACCGTTCAAGCCATGTCTATCTCATGAGATATAAAATCTTTACCCAATGAATTGGAGGGAGATATAGGTCCCACCCATCTTATAATGAATCCTTTCTTATGTGTGCCACATAATCATAAATCATACATCATCGCATAACACATGTAACAAAAATGGGATTCTTGAAACATCATGACATCATAAAACAAATCATATAAGGTAAATGACTTCATAAAAATAATTCCCTCACAACATAATCAATTCAATGTAATAATAGGGATAAAAACAGAACCCTATATTATCTTAGATGGAAAATAATTTTGATAAAACATTTGAACTCCATTCTTGTGGAAAATATCCTTTCTACTTCAAAAACACTTTTCTTTTCTTGACATGTCATACAATTATAAACTAAAAGAAGTTGATTAAAAATAAACTTGAAAACTTATAAAGGAAGATTCTTGGAAAAAAATGTTTTAAAAATCCATTCATGCCGTATAAGTTAAAAAAAACATTCTTCTCGTACTTTTGTCGAAAAAGTCAAAAAGTACCTCGTACGAAAAATGACAAAAGATTCCTTTCATACATATTACTAAAAACTCACCGAAGGGTAAAAATGGATTTAAACAATTGTAGGTGGATGGAAATAATATTACATATTGATGAAACATGGATGTGGATGATAAAATACACCCCAGTAAATACTTACGAATAAACAATCTCGGATAAAAATGAGATTGCGATATTTCCCTTACCTTAGGTCTGATTTTCTTTTTATGTGTCCGAAGATCCTGTATAATGGTTTAAATAATGTTATTGACTTATTCCAGAATCATACATATTGATATGATATCATATATGGTCATATTCTTAGCTTCTTGTTAGTAATATTTCATTGTTACTTGTTACTCGAGTCTTTATTGCCTTTTGTTCTTATGCGTGTTTTGCCGAATAAATTCATATTCTTCTTTTAAGGTTATAGATACCTTATATCCAGAATGGTATTAGTGTAACATATATCATATTTATTCATTCAATTCATTTATATAATTACTATGTAATGATGATCATGTAGAACGAGTCGCATCACATCATGGAGACGGTATTCCGTACGTACGCACGAGTGATGATATCGTTCCTATGATCATGGAATTGTATTGGAGTATATGTATATTATTTCAGTATCAATATTACTTTATAATAATCATAAATAGTTACTCATTACACCATTATACCCATCCTTGTAAGGTGATGGTGGAAAATAGATTACACCACGGCGTGGAGACGGTATTCCGTACGTACGCACGCGCGGTGATTTCATTTTTCCGTAGGATGGATAGAAGGTGAATTAGGGTTGTTTCATATTTATAATAACATATCCGTATGTATGTAATACTGATGTTATTACTTTATCATGAAACAACTAAAGAAGAAGAAGTTGAAGAAGAAAGAAATTGAAAAGATCGGTAATGGATATTACCTCTTCTCTGGAACGCTTCTTTGAATCCTCCACTTAGGGAACTAAGATTGGTCTTTGAAGAAGACCAGGACCTCTAGGATTATTCTAGGGAAGTGGAGAGGAGAGAATGGTAGGGGTTGGCCGAGCTTGAGTGCTCAAATTGGTGTGAGGAGGAGGGGGAGGAGGTGCCCTTTTATAAGGGAGGAGAGGGGCACCTTAGGAATATCTCAAAATATTATTTTATATTAAAGTCAAAATCGGTTTATAATGGTTCCAAAGGGTCTTATTTCGAAGCTAAAGTGGGGATGGGTCGAAATACTATCAACCAATAAGATTTAGACAAGTTTAGGTTATTATTTTTACCTTATCAATTAGATTTAACTCTAAGTTAAATAATTTAACTTTTACCGTGTCTTTTTGTTTTCTTACACTATATGGTTAATAAACTTACTATAACATGCCAAACGAACCCCAAATTGTTTATTATTAATATATATATCCTTATCTAAGTCATTTTGCCGAACCTTAGATTTTTAGGAATAAAATAACAATTAATAATATAATATTTGATTTAAAAACTATTTTGTGTCAATTTTGACACTATTTGATATATGATTTTTGTGAAAGTCATAACAGAATTATATGTTCGAACCAAGTTGATTAAATCAACAATAATATATCATAGTAACCTAGAAAATTAGTGGAATTCATAAAAAGTCTATAATTACATTTATTTTGGTGTTTATAACATCAATTATGTCAATATTTCATTAATAAGATAATTACTGCATCATCATTGTGTCATAAATAAATTAAATTATTTAATGTCTAAAAATTATAAATAAAATACCATAATGTAGGAAATCTTTTTAGCTTTCTAATGAATATTTATAGTCTAATTTATCTTATGTATAACCCCATATTAAAAATTATTTACTTATTAAACTTTGATTTTAACTGTTTTAACCCTTCTTTAAATAAATTAATAATAAATGTCCTAATCTAATCCAAGTGGACCTAAATGGTCATATTTTATTCCTAAGTTTGTTTTTGGTCGAATTAAACTTTTCCAATAGAATTAGGACATGTGTTAGGGTAATAATAATATCATTTTTACCCTTAATTACCCTATTTACTTTTAACTGTGGTAAAAAAAAAGTAAAAAGTTACTATTCACCAAAAAATTATTTTCATCTCATTGAACCATATTTTAGTCCTTGATATTAACCGTGTCTCTCGGATTTTCGAAATTACATTCACAGAAGTGGTAAAATTAAGTTTTATGCAAAATTCAGTTTTTAACCTACCACTTAGTGGTTTCACTATTCATCAAAAATTGAAAGTTTTCAGAAAAATACCAAAATTTCACCCTAGGCTAATTTCAATAATCTGAATCCAAAAATGAAGTCCATTTTGAAAAATAAAATTTATAAAATTTTAAAAAGTGGTTTTTACTATTCATAACGGCTAGTTTTATTTTAATAGCATATCGTTGTTTAGTGAAACTCGGTATTGCGTACGACGCAAGCTAACGAGGAAGGTCACGATTTCGTGTAAAGCAAGCCAAGCAAGTGTTGTGTAGAAAAAGATTCCTTTGATGATTTATATAACATAAAAGTCTCGGGTGTTACATTCTACCCCCCTTAAAAATAATTTCGCCCTCGAAATTCGTCACTTTGTAACAAACAGATGAGGATACTTCCCCCTCATCATATCCTCAAGCTCCCAGTAGCTTCTTCAAGTTGGTGGTTCCTCCATAAAACTTTCACCAATCGAGTGGTCTTGTTTCGTAGGACTTTTTCGCTACGATCCAGAATCTCTATCGGTTGTTCTTCATAAGAAAGATCTTGCTCCAGCGGTACAACTTCTGAGCTGAGTACATGTGAAGGATCAGGTATGTACTTTCTCAGGAGAGATACATCGAACACATTGTGAACTTGAGAGAGATTCGGTGGAAGCGCCAATCGGTAAGCTACCTTTCCAACACGATCCAGTATTTCGAAAGGACCGATATATCTAGGGCTCAACTTCCCCTTCTATCCAAATCTCATAACCCTCTTCCAGGGAGATATTCCTAAGAACACTTTACCACCCACTTCAAACTCTAGGTCTTTTCTTCGGTTGTCGGCATAACTTTTCTGTCGACTCTGAGATGCTCTTATGTGTTGTTGAATAGATATGACCTTTTCTGCCATTTCATCAACGAGATCAGGTCCTAATAGCTTTCTTTCCCCAACTTCATCCCAGCAAGTTGGAGTCCGGCATTTCTTTCCATAGAGAGTTTCATAAGGAGCCATCTGAATACTGGAGTGAAAGCTATTATTATAAGAAAATTCCACCAAAGGTAGGTGTTGATCCCAACCTCCTTTGAAATCCATAGAGCAAGCTCTCAACATATCTTCTAGGGTTTGAATTGTTCTCTCAGACTGACCGTCTGTCTGAGGATGATAAGCAGTGCTGAAAGTCAACTCTGTATCCAGAGTATGCTGAAGACTTCGCCAGAACTTTGAGGTAAATCTCGGATCCCAATCAGATATAATAGAAATTGGTACTCCATGAAATCTTACCACTTCCTTTACATATATCCTGGCAAGCTGATCTAGAGAGAAATCCTCTCTAATAACAATGAAGTGTGCAGACTTTGTAAGACGATCAACTATGACCCAGATAGCATTATTGCCTTTGGATGTTTTAGGAAGTCCTGTGACAAAGTCCATAGTGATGTTTTCCCATTTCCATTCGGGTATGGGTAATGGTTGTAACATCCCCTTAGACTTCTGTCTCTCAGCTTTAACTTGTTGACAAACCAAGCATTGAGAGACATATTCAGCAACATCTCTTTTCATGCCATCCCACCAGAAGTACTCTTTCAGGTCCCTATACATCTTCGTGCTTCCAGGATGAATAGAGAATGAAGAACTATGAGCCTCATCCAGCAGCTCCTTTAATTCGGGGATGGGAGGAACACAAACCTGATTCCTGAACTTTATTATCCCATCATAATCAAGGTTGAATTCAGGAACATTTCTCACCTTCTTTTGTAACTCGACATCTTCTTTCTGTGCCTCTTTAATCTTCACATGTATAGATGGTTGAACATTCATTTGAGAAAGATATGATTTTCCCCCTTCCATTATAATTCCAAGATCCATCCTTTGTAAATCCATAAATATTGGATCTTTTGTGATCCTCATCATGGATAAACTAGCATGGTCTTGTCGACTTAATGCATCTGCCACCTTGTTTGCTTTCCCAGGGTGGTAATGGATTGAGCAATCATAATCCTTAATCAGCTCCAACCATCTTCTTTGACGCATATTCAGCTCCTTTTGTGTGAAAATATACTTTAAACTTTTATGATCAGTATAAATATCACACCTTTCACCATAAAGGTAATGCCTCCAAATCTTTAATGCAAAGATTACCGTAGCCAACTCCAAATCATGTGTTGGTAATTTTGCTCATGGATTTTCAACTGTCGTGAGGCATAAGCTATCACCATATCATTTTGCATAAGAACACACCCCAATCCCTTCTTGGATGCATCACTGTAGATCACAAACCTTTCTCCACTACAAGTCAGTGTGAGCACAGGTGCACTGGATTACCTTCTTTTCAACTCCTTGAAATTCTCTTCACATTCCTCTGTCCAAACAAACTTAACTCCTTTCCGAGTCAACTTGGTGAGTGGGTTAGATAATCGTGAAAACTATTTTACAAAATGTCGATAATATCCAGCCAAACCAAGAAAACTTCGGATCTCAGTTACTGTTGTTGGTCTCGACCATCTTTCGATAACCTCTGTTTTTGCTGGATCCACAGATATCCCCTCTTTTGAGATTATGTGACCCAAAAATGCAACTTTTTGAAGCCAAAATTCACACTTGGTAAATTTGGCATAAAGCTTCTCCTTTCTCAGGGTCTTCAATATAATTCTCAAGTGATCTTCATGCTCTTCCTTTCTCTTTGAATAGATAAGAATATCGTCTATAAAGACTACCACAAATTGATCAAGATAGTCTCTAAAGACTCTATTTATTAGATCCATGAAGATAGCAGGGGCATTAGTAAGACCAAATGGCATCACTATAAATTCATAGTGTCCATACCTTGTACGGAAATCCGTCTTTTGTATATCCTCCCCTTTGACCCTTAATTGATGATACCCTGAATGAAGATCAATCTTGGAAAAGTATTGAGCTCTGCGTAGTTGGTCAAATAAGTCATCAATGCGTGGGAGAGGATATTTGTTCTTTATAGTGATCTTGTTAAGTTCTCTATAATCAATGCAGAGTCTCATTGATCCATCTTTCTTCTTAACAAATAGAACAGGTGCTCCCCAAGGTGACGCACTAGGGTGTATGAATCCCTTATCAAGATTCTCCTGGAGTTGCTTCTTCAATTCCTGCAACTCAATTGGGGCCATTCTATAAGGTGTCTTTGAAATAGGCAAAGCACCCGGTACGAGTTCTATTGAAAACTCAACTTCACGATTTGGTGGAAGACCTGGTAATTCCTCCGGAAAGACATCATCAAACTCCCGTATGATGGGCATATTCTTAATCGCGAGTTTCTCACCAACCATTTGAGATAAATAACCTTCATTTAGTGGAATCAATACCCATAAAATGGAAGAAATTTCCACTGGAAGGTTATGTTCATCCTTGCATTGATAGATGATCATAGATTGATCTGGAATATGAAATGTGACTTCCCTTCTTTGGCAATTGATATGAGCTCCGTATAAAGAAAGCCAATCCATGCCAAGAATCACATCAAATTCCACTATAGAATGGATCACAAGATTTGCAGGAAGCACTTTCCCACAAACTTCGATCGGAGAAGAATTATAAACTTTTGATGCGATTGATGTTCCATTAGGTGTTGGCACAACTAACTCAACATCTAATTGTTGAGGTAATACGGTGATACCCTTAGAAAATTCTTCAGAAATAAAAGAGTGGGTGGATCCAGAATCAAATAAAACATTTTCTACTTTAGAGTGGATGGTAAGTGTACCTTTCACCACATCGATATCGTACTCCACATCGCTGATAGAAATTGCATGTGACTTTCCTTTGCCTTTAGCCTTAAGAGTTTGTTGACGTCGACCATCATCATCAACCCTTGGATTTGGGCATTGATTGGAATAATGCCCCATCTCCTTGCACTTGAAACATTGAAGTGTAGTAGGTTCATTCTGTGCATCCCTTCCTTTGTTTGCATCATTAGACATCTTCTTCCCATCATCGCGGCATTCAAATGCCCGATGACCTTCCTTTCCACATTTGAAACATTTACTTGTCCCTTTAAGACAACTCCCTCCATGTTTCTTTCCACACCTTGAGCATAAGGGAAATCTCATCTTCTTTTCAGTGTGCGCTTTAGATTTTCCTTTAAATTCCATTTTCCTCTTCTTATCAAACCCATATGACTGATGGGTTACTCCAATCTCCATCTTGACTTTGAGAGCACATCGAACGATTTCCTCATAGCTATTGAAGTCCCTTATGGCTAACGCCCTTCGAAGACTTGGTTTTAAGACACTAAAGAATTGATCGATCTTACTCTCAGGTTGGATAATAATACCAGAAGCGTACCTTGCAAGTCTTGTAAAATTTTCTTCATAGGTACCAACAGATTCATCATCTCTTTGCTTCAGTTCAAGAAACTCTTTCTCCATCTTTGTTCGGAGAATACGAGGGAAGTACTTATTAAAAAATAAGTTCTTGAACTCGTCCCATTCCATGGACTCAATTTCATCCCTTTGCCTCGTATTCTTAATAAGATTCCACCATTGATCAGCATCTCCTTCCAAACGATACACTGCTAGGATGACTTTATCATGTTCAGAACATTGAAGAACTGAAAATATCTTTTCAGTAGTACTAATCCATTGTTCAGAAACTAATGGATCAGTAGACCCACTGAAAGAAGGTGGACGCTGCCTCATGAAGGATTCAACAGAATGTTGCTCCTTCCTTTGCTCGTTTGGAAGTCCTGCATGATTCATAGCTTGAGAAAGTTGTGTGATCATGGCTACAAGATTTTGCATTCCAGCTCCCATATCGTTTGGTTGCTCAGGGGGACAATCATTGCATTTCCCATCGCATTCCGCATTAACACGGTTCCTTCGGGTTCCATCCATTGACTAAAACCAAAAGAATAGTGTGAGAAACACTAATTATAATAGGAAAACCACATAATTCAAGAATAAAATTTCACACTTAAGGTCTTATCCTGGGTTATTCATGGATATTTATAAAACACTAATATTGTGCTCTATGCTTAGACTTATCCTTAGGGATCTTACTAAGGCTTTCACATCCTAGTTTCCAAAGGTTGACTATACCTTTCCTCTGATACCAACTATAACAACCCATACTTTACATACATTGTTAATACTTCAAAATTGAAGCACACTTATTACAACATATGACAAAACCACAAAGGACCGTATAGGTATAGTGTCTTTAGAAACTGGGAAACATAAACAACTGGTTCATAAATCTTCTATAGTGTCTCCCATTTATTTCATCATATCTAGGGTCCGTTTTAGGACATTCTACTTAATATCCATCTTCCTGACCTGGGGAAAAGAAAACATAAAAGGGTGAGCTCAAATGCTCAGCAAGGGAAAATAAAGGAAATAAAAATCATATCATATCTTTTTGAAAATCATAACCTGCAAAAGAGATCATAATATCTTAACATGGAATAAATCATAGAAGTGAAAATGAGATCCCCATAATCATAACATGAAACTTGAAACTTTATGGCATGCACACATAATCATGGAAAATCATTTCTTGTTAGTCATGACTCATTTCCCAAGACTATCTTAGTGGAAAAAGTCTCTTTCTGAACCATGTCACCCTCGTTCCAGTCCTGTTTCACTGAACCGGTATAACCTACCGTTCCAGCCATGTCTATCTCATGAGATATAAAATCTTTACCCAATGCATTGGAGGGAGATATAGGTCCCACCCATCTTATAATGAATCCTTTCTTACGTGTTCCACATAATCATAAATCATACATCATCGCATAACACATGTAACAAAAATGGGATTCTTGAAACATCATGACATCATAAAACAAATCATATAAGGTAAATGACTTCATAAAAATAATTCCCTCACAACATAATCAATTCAATGTAATAATAGGGATAAAAACAGAACCCTATATTATCTTAGATGGAAAATAATTTTGATAAAACATTTGAACTCCATTCTTGAGGAAAATATCCTTTCTACTTCAAAAACACTTTTCTTTTCTTGACATGTCATACAATTATAAACTAAACGAAGTTGATTAAAAATAAACATGAAAACTTATAAAGGAATATTCTTGGAAAAAAATGTTTTAAAAATCCATTCATGCCGTATAAGTTAAAAAAACATTATTCTCGTACTTTTGTCGAAAAAGTCAAAAAGTACCTCGTACGAAAAATGACAAAAGATTCCTTTCATACATATTACTAAAAACTCACCAGAGGGTAAAAATGGATTTAAAAAATTGTAGGTGGATAGAAATAATATTACATATTGATGAAACATGGATGTGGATGATAAAATACACCCCAGTAAATACTTACGAATAAACAATCTCGGATAAAAATGAGATTGTGATATTTCCCTTACCTTAGGTCTGATTTGCTTTGTATGTGTCCGAAGCTCCTGTATAATGGTTTAAATAATGTTATTGACTTATTCCAGAATCATACATTTTGATATGATATCATATATGGTCATATTCTTAGCTTCTTGTTAGTAATATTTCATTGTTACTTGTTACTCGGGTCTTTATTGCCTTTTGTTCTTATGCGTGTTTTGCCGAATAAATTCTTATTCTTCTTTTAAGGTTATAGATACCTTAAATCCAGAATGGTATTAGTGTAACATATATCATATTTATTCATTAAATTAATTTATATAATTACTATGTAATGATGATCATGTAGAACGAGTCGCATCACATCGTGGAGACGGTATTCCGTACGTGCGCACGAGTGATGATATCGTTCCTATGATCATGGAATTGTATTGGAGTATATGTATATTATTTCAGTATCAATATTACTTTATAATAATCATAAATAGTTACTCATTACACCATTATACCCATCCTTGTAAGGTGATGGTGGAAAATAGATTACACCATGGCGTGGAGACGGTATTCCGTACGTACGCACACACAGTGATTTCATTTTTCTGTAGGATGGATAGAAGGTGAATTAGGGTTGTCTCATATTTATAATAACATATCAGTATGTAAGTAATACTGATGTTATTAATTTATCGTGAAACAACTAAAGAAGAAGAAGTTGAAGAAGAAAGAAATTGAAAAGATCGGTAATGGATATTACCTCTTCTTTGGAACGCTTCTTTGAATCCTCCACTTAGGGAACTAAGATTGGTCTTTGAAGAAGACCAGGACCTCTAGAATTATTCTAGGTAAGTGGAGAGGAGAGAATGGCAGGGGTTGGACGAGCTTGAGTGCTCAAATTGGTGTGAGGAGGAGGGGGAGGAGGTGCCCTTTTATAAGGGAGGAGAGGGGCACCTTAGGAATATCTCAAAATATTATTTTATATTAAAGTCAAAATCGGTTTATAATGGTTCCAAAGGGTCTTATTTCGAATCTAAAGTGGGGATGGGTCTAAATCCTATCAACCAATAGGATTTAGACAAGTTTAGGTTATTATTTTAACCTTATCAATTAGATTTAACTCTAAGTTAAATAATTTAACTTTTACCGTGTCTTTTTGTTTTCTTACACTATATGGTTAATAAACTTACTATAACATGCCAAACGAACCCCAAATTGTTTATTATTAATATATATATCCTTATCTAAGTCATTTGGCCGAACCTTAGATTTTTAGGAATACAATAACAATTAATAATATAATATTTGATTTAAAAACTATTTTGTGTCAATTTTGACACTATTTGATATATGATTTTTTTGAAAGTCATAAAAGAATTATATGTTCTAACCAAGTTGATTAAATCAACACTAAGATATCATAGTAACCTATAAAATTAGTTTAATTCATAAAAAGTCTCAAATTACATTTATTTTGTTGTTTATAACATCAATTATGTCAATATTTCATTAATAAGATAATTACTTCATCATCATTGTGTCATAAATAAATTAAATTATTTAATGTGTAAAAATTATAAATAAAATACCATCATGTAGGAAATCTTTTTAGCTTTCTAATGAATATTTATAGTCGAATTTATCTTATGTATAACCCCATATTAAAAATTATTTACTTATTAAACGTTGATTTTAACTATTTTAACCCTTCTTTAAATAAATTAATAATAAATGTCCTAATCTAATCCAAGTGGACCTAAATGGTCATATTTTATTCCTAAGTTTGTTTTTCGTCGAATTACACTTTTCCAATAGAATTAGGACATGTGTTAGGGTAATAATAATATCATTTTTACCCTTAATTACCCTATTTACTTTTAACCGTGGTAAAAAAAAAGTAAAAAGTTACTATTCACCAAAAAATTATTTTCATCTCATTGAACCACATTTTAGTCCTTGATATTAACCGTGTCTCTCGGATTTTCGAAATTCCATTCACAGAAGCGTGAAATTAAGTTTTATGCAAAATTCAGTTTTTAACCTACCACTTAGTGGTTTCACTATTCATCAAAAATTGAAAGTTTTCAGAAAAATACCAAAATTTCACCCTAGGCTAATTTCGATATTCCGAATCCAAAAATGAAGTCCATTTTGAAAAATAAAATTGATAAAATTTTAAAAAGTGGTTTTTACTATTCATAACAGCTAGTTTTATTTTAATAGCATATCGTTGTTTAGTGAAACTCGGTATTGCGTACGACGCAAGCTAATGAGGAAGGTCACGATTTCGTGTAAAGAAAGCCAAGAAAGTGTTGTGTAGAAAAAGATTCCTTTGATGATTTATATAACATAAAAGACTCGGGTGTTACATGGGTTGATGGCACTAGCATGCAACCCACTTGATTGGAGATATCGAGACAAAGGGATTATATTACATGGTAAGCGTTCGTAGGAGGTGACACGTCATTGCAGCATTAACTTCTTTCTCTATGGGTGCCTTGGCGTGTTGCTAGATGCTAACCTTGGACTTTAGGCAGGCTCCGCCTGATGCCACTGAGAAAGAGGCCTAGAGGGTCACACACTAAGTGTGTCCATGTATCTCAGTTAAATATTAATTTAACAAGTTGAATAAAGATTATTCCCGATTGGGGTTTAATAATTATTCAAGGATGTCTGATCGCATTTATTTCGACACTAGTTTTTTGAGAGAATATATTGTGGGCGAAATAATATATATATTTATTAGAAAGTAACACAGTTACATTTATTTAAGAAATAAATAGTCATTACTCAAGTTCTAATAAATATGGTGGAGGAAATAAATAAAATGGAAAAATAAAAAGTACACGCCGTGTATATTTATATACACGCCGTGTAGTTTGTTTCGCCGGGATTCATGAGAAAAATATTATTTATTTAATTAAATGATATTAAATGTGATACATTGGATGCATATAAAGTAAAAATAATGGTCAACTGTCATTATTAAGACATGGGGTATTACTAAGAATTAAATAAAATAATTAAATGCTTTTGGGAAATTAATTTATTTTATTAACTCTAAGTATTATAAATCCCAATTAAATTATTCTCAAAAGGGGTTAGCCATTGTTGTGCACAACTGATTTGGAAATACTCTCAAGCCAAGAGAGAATTCCCTTTCCACCAAGAATGCCCTCAAGTTATGAGAGCAAGATCCTCCACCGAATCAAGGCGGTTGAAGGCGGACATCACAAGCGAAGGTTCTTCCACGCTAGCACCTGGAGATCCCTTCGGCGACGTCCGGAGATACGTGACACACGTGTGGATCACCGCTAGAGGAATCCTACACTTGGATTCTACGATGCAACATCAGATCACAGGATCGTGACCGCAGACACCAAAGAAGAAAGAATTTCAATGAGGTAATTCTTATGAATTAATTAATTTAATTATAATCAACATATGATGATCCTTTTCGTGGGTTCCGGGGCTCTTCTTTTCTTTTCGTTCTTCATTCTATTCCGAAGATTCGGCGTTTTAAATCCTGACGGATCTCAGATTGAACGTTGTTTAACGTTAAAATTAAAGTTGGGAAAACCCACCAACGCGCTTCCGCTGTGCCCGGAACCTACAGGTTCGACCAGGTTAGACCAGGCCCAGACACAACCAGACCCTAATTAATAAAATGATAATAACATGCAAATTGGGCATCTAATTGTAGAGTTGTTTGCGGAGTTGGGACCCTATCGACGAGGGGATAATTTATTATGATCTATGGATACATTCCCAGAAGTTGAGATGTGATGAATGGCTTGAGGAACGGTTCTACCAAGAATGCTATATACGGAACCCTGTGGTTGGGTGAGACATGAAGACTGCTGGAAGGAGACTTTGTGTGACTCGATTATGGCCTAGTGGGAAGTACTATTTGTGACTATGCATGCCCACAGTAGGAGCGAGACTATGTTACTCGACAGACCCATGGTACGAGATGGGGAGAAGTACCTCAGTTGGCCAAGGTGGGAAGCACCTCTATGTGACTTCAGAGGGCCACAGGTGGAGCGAGACTATGTGACTATGCAGACCCACTATTCAAAATGGTGAGGTGTACCTCAGCAGTCCAAAGATAGTTGGAAGCATCTTCGGTGGGACCCGAAATTCACATTGTACCCATAGTGGATGAGTTATCAAGTACCTGAGGTGTTCGATAATGTGACTGGCGATTCTTCTATCACTACCATAGATGTATACCTAGTGTGAGTTATCTTATGCTTCATGCTTGAGCTTCAATCTCTTTCTTCGTTCTTGTGCTTCGTGCTTTTCTTTGGGGATTACATTGTGGTCTTTCCATTGTGTTTCAGGATCCACTACTAAGTATTTTTTTACTCTCCTATGCATGGGCTTCGCCCGAACGTGTTGTGTCTCGTGAAAATGAACGACTCTTCGATAGAGGACTTAGTAGCCTAGGACCATTCGAGACCTAGTATAATCAGGCAGACATGACGTACTACATCGGATTCCAGTAGATACACTAATCTTACCATTATGTGGGGTTTTCATTGGATGGCTACCTGAGTCCCTTTGTAAATTTCGATTTTTAGTTATTTTTGTTGGGTTTTTATTTTGGCCCACTTGTTTTTAGTTTTACTTG
Organism: Viscum album; assembly: GCA_963277665.1. Lineage (NCBI taxonomy): Eukaryota > Viridiplantae > Streptophyta > Magnoliopsida > Santalales > Viscaceae > Viscum > Viscum album. The sequence continues at coordinate 1,427,502,142 of OY728151.1, forward strand.
TACTCCAAAGTTGTTTCAGTATACTTGTTTTCCCCTTTCAGTTTGGGGGCCTTGGTTGGGCGTTTTTGTGTATACGGGTTCTTAGGAAAATAACTCCCACTTGCAGGTTGACTCCTAGGTGGTAGTCGCCAGCCCCTAGCCTTTGTGAGGCGGGATTGGGTTAGTCATAGCATGGTCCCCAGGGAACGGTCATGAAAAGGTTGTCTCAGAGGGTGGTTGGATGCACCTCTAAGATCACAAGTCTGTTGTTTTTTTTGGGAGACTATGTAATGTGTTTCAAGTCTGACTTTCAGATTTGGGGTGTCTAGTGTTGGTGTGACAGCCGACGTATCCATACATCAGGACCTTGAATTGTGCGTTTCAACTCTAAACATGAAAAAAAAATCATGTGTCTCCTTATGTTCTTTTTTAATAAGATTCATCTCACCAGGTAAACTTTTTTGACTATGGTATATCATGATCTATCTCAGTATGCCTCCACATGGATGACCAGCCAGAATCCTTATACATGATCGTGTGGACATCCCACCTAGCGATGAGGCATTAGTTCAGGGTTAGGTGGAAAGATGACCCTATTGGGTGGTGCACTATTGTTTCCACCACCCGTTGATCTACATTTACTAACAGTGGTACTCGTAGAGGATGCACATAGGCTCAGTACCTTGCACAAGTTCCAGAGATAGAGACCTTCTAGGTTCAGGGGAGAGACATATCCTTAGGTTGCTGACGACTGGCTAGAGGTAGGTACGTGGGTATTTCGCATAGTGAGGACACTGCTTGACCAGATGGTGATCTTAGCTACGAGCCTTCTTCAGGGCTCGGTAGGGAGATGGTGGAGTCTGACAATTCAAACTCATGATGAGGTGACCGTCCCTTGGGATGACTTAAAGTAGCTTCTCTAGGGAAAATTTTTCCCCGCGGCCATGCGCTATGTGCACATAAAGGAGCTGATTCACTAGCAGTAGGGAATACTATCATTGTTTGAGTACTCTGCAAGGTTTACAGGCCTCTCACACTACTCCACAGACATGCTGTATGACACCGTCTTCCAGGGCCGAACATTTGAGCAGGGACTCAGATGGGAGATCAGGGCATCAATGGGGTCTCTCAGCATTTTCAATCATGTTGGAGTAATAGAGTGATCCTTCTTTTGGAGAGATTCCTGGAATAGCAGGCGTTTGACAGCCAAAGCTACCAGTAGACCCTAGGCAGCGAAGTCGTCAACAAGAAGCAGACAACTGACACGAGGGCCCATGTGGGCCAGGTCGTTCAGAGGCCGATCCCAAGACAAAAGGTCGGCAGTGCAGGGATCCTAAACAAGAGGGACTCATTCAAGAGCCATGCTTGTCTTCACATGTGGTGGGAATAGACACATGACACATGACTGCCCAAACCAACATGCAGATGACCAGCAGATGGTCGATGGTGTACCGAGATAGAGGTAGAGGTTCTAGCAAGGAGGTCTGTAGGGTGTTACACGTGGCAGGGGAGGAGGCTGAGCTATAGGTGGTGGGCGACGGTCTGAGGTACTATCACCACCACCCCCAGGTGGTCCACCTCAACCTTAGGGAGTAGATGGACATGGGATATCTCAGCTACATGTAGTATAGGCTTATGACCATGGTGCTGCGTAGATGATCTGAGGTATAATCTGTGTCTTCCCCCAACCTTGCTGAAATTATTATAGACATAGGTTATGATCCCTCTTCCTTGCCATATCTCTTGTTCAGAGCTTGAATATTCCAGTGGTGTTTTTTCCTCCATCCTTATGAATAGAGAATCCTATGGCATGTGATTCAACTATTACAAACTAGTTCTAGTAGCACGAGCCTACTCTAGGAGGTGAGAGCTTCAGTTGGGATCTCTTATTAGTGGTGTTGAGTCCTTACGATATCATCTTAGGTAGGGACTGGTTATCCACAGTCCATGCTCAGATAAATTTTCTTAGGAATATAGTATGGTGTGTCCATTTAGATGGGACCATGTTTTCCTTCACCAAAGATAAGGAAACCCTTGAAGCACAAGACATACTTTCTTCGAGGAGGGTGCAACCAATCACTCACCAGGTGGCTAGCCTTACCCTCGGTGCAGTGGATAAGAGGAGTCCAAGATTTCATGTAGTTGTGGATGAGTATGGGGATGTTTTCCAAAGGATGTTCTAGGACTAACTTCTCATAGAGAGGCAGACATTTTCATCGACATGTACCCTGGGACGACACTGATATCCACATTGGCAAATCTGATGGCTCTCACAGAGCATCGTGAGATGAGGGTGAAGCTTGAGGTCTTAAAGGAGAAGGGGTTCGTAAGGCCCAGTATTTCACCATGGGCAGCCCTAGTTCTTTCTTCCAAGAAGGAAGATGGGATTTTGTGGTTGTACGTGGACTTTCAGCACCTGAACCAGGTGACCATGAAGAACATGTATCCACAATCGAGAATTAACGACCTCCTCGATTAGCTGAAGGGGGAGAGATGGTTCTCCAATATAGATCTCAGATCAGGCTATCACTAGCTTCGAGTATGGGATGAGGACGTACCAAAGAGAGGCTTTAGGTGCCAGTACGACCACTATGATTTCTTGGTGATGGCCTTCAGTGTGACCAATGCCACAACAGTGTTCCCAGGACACATGAACAGGATTTTCCAGCCTTACCTTGACCAGTTTTTTGTGGTTTTCATTAACAACATCTTGGTGTACTCGATGTTGGAGGTGGATCATGCTAAACACCTATGGATAGTACTAGATACACTCTGAGAGCACCTGATTTATGGTAATCTCTCGAAGTGCCAGATCTAGATTTAAGAGGTCTACTTTCTTGGATATGTCATCTATGAGGATAGAGTTGCAGTGGATCCAGTGAAGATAGAGGCAGTGCTCACTTGGGAGCCACCCATAAGCATGACTGAAGTGAAAAGCTTCTTGGGGTTGGATGGTTACTACCGGAGGTTCGTTCTTTTCTTTTACAGAGTGAAAAAACCTTATCGGCTTTGATATGGAAGGGACAACCCTTATATGATTCATGTATTTTTAACTACTAATATTTATTCATTGACTCAAGATTTTTATTTTTAATATGTAGGGTATGGTTTTCATAGGTTAATTTCATGTTCTCATACCCTTATTCTCATGTTATGTTTACATATTTCCATTGATTAACCTTATCCAGAATCTGATCCCACCCTTTTTTAAGTTTATTTTCCCTAGGATATGATAATAGGTATTATGAGTGATATGTCTAAGTAGGGTTCTAGTTATGAAGAACTAAGTTATAGATGATTTAGTTAACTTTTTATTTTTATTATGTTTCCATGTTTCAAAAGGCACTATACCATTATGATCCTCATATATGTGTTTTTGTAACATAATGAATCTTCACAAATAAAAATTTAATATCTATATATGAAATGATCAAGTAATTATATATAATGCACTTATATATACTATGAACTGATGTAAAGGGTCACTAGTGGTGTCTTTATAAGTATTGTACTCACACCCTACTTAGGTATTACAGTTAGATTTTAGATTTCATGACTAGAGATCCGATGACGGGAAAAGTACATGTGGTGGATGGTTGAGCAGGTGGAGAAGGAGGATGATGACACTATTGGAGGGAGTTTAATTGGGAAATATCTTGGTACATTAATTTTATATATTTACCTATACCCTATATTCTTGTTTATTTATAGATTATATATATATCTGGAATGTGATATTATTACTACATGGGATGGTTCGATTATGTATGTTTCTACTGTTATGGTTACTTGTTTTTCATTAATTGTTGTTCTATTTATTATCAATTAATTTATTTATCCACTAACATGTTACTAAGGGTATAATATACCATTTTACAGACATAGACCCTTTCTTCTAGTCAATAACCTCTTGCGTCTGGGTAGGCACACATGAGATCATGAGAAACTCTGAATTAGACCTAGTGGTTTTGGTCAGGGTGTTAAAAATTGTATCAGGGGATCAAGATTCATTAACTTGTTTCATCTCCATGACATGATTTGGAATATGATAGAATGGAGATAGGATAGTTAGGACCCAAGAAAGAGAACTATTTCAGTATCTAATTTATACTATATAGTGTAACTTCAAGTTACCATATTATAGAGAATTTATGTTTTTGTAATTTGATTTTATCGTCAATTAAATTCACCTTGGGTGATGCACATGATATTGATATACTAATTTATGGAATTTTGTGTGAATTAATGCATCATGTTTGGAATGTAGGTTCACATTCAATATACACTTGCTTAATACATTATATATATACCAAATAATTATATTCATGTATGAATTATGATATGTGAGTGGGTATATTATTACATGCATTTTTTATTTGAGCTTGTTTTATTCTATGATTTAGTGTAAATTTGTGGTTGTGACTAATGTGCTGGTACCAGAGGCTTGAATTTGGTTTGGGATATATGCCTTACTATTGTAGGTAGCCTCTTAGGTTGAACCATATTATCAACCCTTATGAATACCATTTTGGTTTTTGGTTTCCTTGTTTACTCTATTGGATTTATCTGATGTTTATTAGGCATTTCATGAAATTCTACCTCATAGACATATTGAGAAACCAACTGTACCCACATTCATACATGAGGATGTAGGCAATCATACTCCTTTAGTTACTCTATTGGGTTATGCTATGGATGTTTTCCATTTAAAAATATTTCAATTATTGCCTATTTTGGGTAGAGGATCCCACATGTGTGGGCTGACTATGGTTGATTACGCTTAACACTTCCTGATCCAATATCCCCTATCCTTCTCAATAAATATAATCCCTCAGAAAATTGAGGACTTGATACTGTTTATTGATAAGATATTCAACCTAGTCGAGACCATATAGGGTCAACATGTTATTATTGTGACCTTCATGCTTCAAAGTGTAGCTGGGTGATGGTGGGATGTCATACTGGAGACTAGTAGACAAGAATGTTTGACTTGGGAAACCTTTAAGGATCCCTTTTTTGAGGATATCCTTAATGATTCCTAAAATATGGATTGTTCTTGAGAGTTCATATAGCTCCATTAGGGGATGATGATATTGTCTACCTATTCAACATTCTCTAATGAGATGATTCACATTATTTCTCTTCTATTGGGGAATGATTATAATAAAGCAAAGAATTTTGATAATGGAATTATCCTTGAGATATGGTGATAGGTCATTATATTCGATCTAATGACTTATGATATGGTGATTTCTAATGTAATGAGGATAGATAAGGTGGTCAAGGAAGAAATGGTTTTTGATCTTCTTTTTTTATTAGTGGACTAATATTTACTTTCTACAACATAGTATATGTTTCTTATTTTTTAAATAAGAAGAGGAAGTCTGAGGACAGATTACAGGGTGATAGTAAAAATCCAGAGTAGAGTAGGGATACCTTGAATCCCTTTGAGGGTCATAATTTTCATTGACTCTAAAACTATAGGCTAGGAGTCAATTTTTCAATGGTTTCATCTTTTCTCTCAATTCATGTAACTAGTGTGGAAAGAAAAGGTTTTTGAAGTAGTTCTATGATAGTGCGTTGAGGATTCAGTTGAAAAATTTAGACATAGGACATTATTAGTAGATTCAGACCCTATAGGGGTAGGTAAAGTAAGTGAATCATGTGTATATGAGAAATCATGTAGGGGTGAATGGTAGGGATTATGTGGTACATCAGGATCTAGTCGATGGTGGAGAGGTACCTTAAACATCTTGAGTTATGATTCATATTTTATTCATCACTATTTCATTCATGGTTATTGCAAGTTTTTTTTTTGTTCCTATCTACTCAAGTTATTGTGGGTATGGATCTATAGGTTAAATTATCTCTGGATCATATATCTAATATTCAATATCATTGGTCTGAGTAGTTTGATAAAGATCACTAGAGATTCTTCTCAAGGATGAGAAGTCATTAGAGCAGGAGAAATTTAACATTATTGGGTGTTAAATGATCCTTAAACCCTCTTTGATTTATAATTTATAATTATTTTTGGGGGAAATTTAGAAATCCTGAACCAAATAACGACTGTTATAAAAGGACTAGGGCCTGTGTAATGGTAAGTACATTATAACCTTTCACAAGGTGGTTTTGGGGGGATGTTTAAGGGTAACTCCTTATTTACATAAGGTGTGTAAAGATAAGGTGTAGTTTCAATAGACTTGGAAAGGGTAAGACTCATTTTCCTAAGGTTTAGTAAACATAAAACCCTATGTATAAGAACACCATAATGGTAAGGACTTATTTTTAAGAGCTATATAAGGGTTAGATCTTCTGTATATGGGATGCATAAGGGTAAGGTATGAGTTGTGTAAGGGAAAACTTGAGTTTTCAAAGGAAACATAAGGGTACCAAGGTTCTATGTAAGGTTACTATAGATTTAATGTGTGATTTATAAGGGTAACCTAGAGTTGTTTGAGGGTAAGATGCTAATCCCAAGAAATGTGTAAAGGTAATATTGATTTTATTCAGGTTACATAAGGGTATGAAATACTTAATTAAAGGGTTGACTGATTGTTTCTCCTGATATGTAAGTCTAACAATTGACTTTCAAGGGATAGATAAGGGTGAGACACTCTTGTAAGTGTAAAAATAATTTCCCTTATGTGAATGTAACGAGTCATGTAAGGGTAATCCATGTTACCCTTAAATAGTTCCTTTTTAGGAGAAATACTTTTAAAACCTTCTTTTATACTCATTCTTCACCATATTTCTTTTGTAACAGATTTTGATGGATTTAAAAACCTAAAATTATGGAATTTGTTCTCTAGACTTGTTTAATGGTTGTAATCCCTTTACTAGTTATTATGAATGAACCAAAATTAAGAATCTATATGAAGGAAAATTAAATTGTGGATTTAAATGTTTTTTCATGATAGTGATAACATGTATGTAGCTATCCTTCTACAAAAATACCTAATACTATGTGCCTTTATTTTTGGTTATCCATGTGATAATAGGAAGATAATAACTTGTTGTTCTAGGATATCAGTTGTATTATTCGAATGAACCCAGTTCTTCTTCTAGTTTCCAAGCATTGAAATACACACCCTCTCCACTATTCATAGTTCAGTATTTCAAAGGGATAATTTATATGTATTATTTTCCTTGTTAAATTAAAAATATTATTTATTAAATATTATATATTAGTTGAATATGTATATCCAAAATGGTGAAAATATGGAAATTTTCAATGAGTGATTTAGAATAATTGGCATGCTAAACTAGAATTATTAGATTGATAGATATTATATCATTGCATGTGAAATTATAATATTTCTAAAAAAAGTAGCTTTTATGAACATTCTATGACATAAATGGATGATTTGGAAATTATCTAGCATAGTGAATCTATTATATCATGTGGTGTGTTTTTTGAAATTAAATATCTGAAATAATAATTCTAATCCTTGGTTGGCATTTTGAGTTGACAAACATGTGAATGTGATTAAGGTAATTTTTCTGTGATGAAACATGGAGTACTAAAAAAATATTGATAAAGTAATCCATTGACTTTAGAAAATATATTATATAGTTTGTTTTCATGATTGTTCAAATATGTGTGTAGCCCTGAGAAACCTATGTTTTATGCTTGATCACTTGAGCTATGTGTTTTTTTTGTATTCATTGACCTATGGTTGTATTTCTCGCATATTGATTATGAAAATTATGATACCTATTGATTGGATATGATAATTGATCTGTAATATGTTTCCAATATTTAATGTGATGTCTTTTTTTCTAGAGTTGATTTTGTATGCTGAACCTACATATAGTATCCTCAAAGAGGGTTGTTCCAGACTTTGATTAGCATGTACTTGAGTTATCCTAGCCGGTGAGACGTGTCACCTGCCTAGGGATATCAATTTAAGAGGTATGATATTGAATTTGGATGACATGTATATGGTATAATCAATTCGGAATTATGTGTCACATGCTTGGGGTAACCCCATTCAGTGGGACGTGTTAAGAGAATTATTGATTCTTATTTATGGAAGAGTGTCAAAGCATGTGGATATTATCTATGAGAACCTCACATATGTATTTTAATCTTGTGATATATTTCATTTATATCTGTAACTTTTTAACACTCATATAATGAAATTTTATATCTTATAAAATTATTTTATCATACATTTATGGTGCCCTACCGAGTCTTGTACTCACACTCTACTCAAGCATTTCTGTGTTGTTGTAGATTTCATGACTAGGGTTCCAGTGAAGGTAAATGGCCCTATAGCGATTGAGCAAGTGGAGAAGAAGGATGTAGAAATTTCTGGATGGAGCTCAAGAAGTACTTCTACTCATGTATTTACTTTTTTTCTTTACACATGCCATGTATCCTCCATCAGTTTTGGTTTAGATATATATATAGCAAGACACATTGTTATATCATGGTGTGATTTTATTGTGTATGGTTCTACTATGATGGTTACATTTTTATTAACCACTTATTTTTCTATTTTTTTATTTCCTTTATTTATCCAATAACTTGATAATGTGGGTATTTTTTTCCATTTATTTATTTATACTCTTTCTACTAGTCATAAAACTCTTACATATTGGGAGGAATACATGTGGTTATGTGGAACTATGACTTCGACCTGTTGGTTTGGGTTGGGGTGTTACAAAAAGACCCTCTTTTTTTAAGGTGATCCCTTATTTAAAAATGATGTGTCATAACCATGTGTCTCTAGGTTTTGTCTAGTAGGATTCACAGGGTTGGCACATGGTTTACTAAGCTATGAGGCCAAAACGTTTTTTGGTATTATAGATTTCAAAAAATTAGTTTTTAAACCTAAAAACTAACCAAAAACCTTATTCTTTATCCATGTACTTAGGAGCTCAACCAAACCATTCTTTTTTATGTATTTTGGTTTCCTAGGGCTCTTCTTCCCCATTTCATGGTGGATTGAAGCACTGTTTACTGTGATTGATTCATATTGGTAATTATATCCCTCTCAAAGACCTGGATATCTCTTTTCTTCTCTTCTAATGAATTAATTTATTTCTTTATCATATCCCGAATATGGTTTTAATGGAATTTGATTAAGGTATCTTGGATCATTGGGTTCAATTCAGTAGTTGTATATCAATGATTAAGCTTCGTTTCATTTAAGGTAGCTGGTCAATATTTTTCCCAGAAGTCCTATCTTTTTTCTAAATGAATGTCTTGTGTGTTCATTCCACCTAAATAATAATTTGACCTAGTAATAAATTACACATCTTAATTCATGGAATTGAATTTAATAATGTTACCTTAAGTTATGATACCATTATTGGTTAAGTCAAATTTTAGATATAAAATGGTGAATTATTAATGTTTCCAAATATAAATGTTGATGATTATTTGTAAAGAAATTATTCATGATATTTTGAAGGATTAGTAGATAATGAGAGGTGAGCTAGTAATGCACAACTTTATTTAGAGGTGAAATTCAGAATGATTTTTTTGAAATGAAATTGGAATTAGTAAATGGTAAATTATGATTCATTAAATGATGTTGACCCATTATGAGTAACCTATATGCATGGTTCTTAGGATTGTGTTCTTTGGATTATTCTTCAATGGATACATGGATGTTGTTCCTCAGGGTGGACTCTCAAGATTCTAGGATGGGTATATTATCACGAGTGTTATTCATGTTATGAGAGGTGTACGTTTCCCAAGGTGATGTTTATGTTATAATATAGGTGTATTTCCTTGGGAATAACTATTATTCAAGGATGGGTATAGTTTCCTAAGTGTTAATTATAATATCATATGGGTATATTTAACTAGTGTGATACTTATTATCCATAGACATGTAGCACTGGCCAAGCCAGGAGTGGTTGTTCTCAGGTGTCATTATGGAAACCATTGAGAAATGAAAACTATTTATTTATTTATAAGTGGTACTTTGATATAATAATCACTTATGAATTGGTTTACATTGAATGCGTATATTTATAATTGTTGTTGGTGGTTTTCTACTGATTTATCCTCACACTCTTTCTGGGATTCCATCTGTACTCAGGAAGACATCATGATTGTAAAACTAGATGATGGAAAGCACCCCATGGACAATGTATGATTTGGCCTACCAGGATGGAGAATTGGAGTTTCTGAAATTTTATTTGGAGTCTTATTATTATTTATATTTTTTTATTTGTATATTTCTGGGGTCTAACTATTCTTATTGTATATTTGATATTTATACATCATTTGATATTGTTTGAGCTATATTTATTTATCATCACATTACTGGTTTTCCAATTTACTATTTTATATGGATTGTTATATATGATAATTATTATTTCCACTAAAATTATACTATCATATAAAGGGTATATTCTCCCCACCATTCCATCATAGACCCTCAATGTTGGTCCGTAACATCTGGAGTATGGGGAGGCACACTCGAGGTCAAGTAGCAATCTAGGACCTAACATCGTTTAGTGGCCATGGGCTGAGGGACATCATAAAAAATATTGGTAATTTGATAAATTGGTTTACCATTTAGAAATAAAGGGAATGTACTTTACCAATATTTTATGGAATGAATCTTATAATGTTTTATGAACCTTTTAAAGAGTTAAATATGATGGATAATATTCTTGATACATCCTACATAATATCTATCATGTATGTCGTGTTATGTTTTCAACCTTATCCTATTTTTGATTTGTGTATAAAATGTTCAATACAAATATACTCCTTGTGAGAGACACTTTATTTCTATAAAAAACATCATTGAGTACGTTACAAGAATTATGGATATAATATTTTTCATTATAGGAAAGGAAAAGTTCATTGACGGGGTAAACCTAATGCTAGTTTCCAGACAAAATTTTCTTATGTGAAATATTAATCTAGTTTTTTCCCTCAATGATGGTGATATAAGTTGGAAGACTTCCAAACAATACCCCATGGAAGATAGGATAATGGACGTAGAGTACTTCATTACATCAAATGTTATGAAGAGAGTTTTTTGGATAAGAAAGTTCATTACTAAACTTGTGATGGTTCCTAGCATTGAGGGAGCATGAGGGACATGCTGAATCTCAAGGTATTGGATAAATAATATATTGAATATAATTTTTATATAATGTGTCATGATTTTCTAATAATTGAAATCGTCTATCTTCTTTCATTCATATATGCTACATATGTTATACATGAAATGTGGAAGGATAAAATATACTGAAAATATGATACTAATCTATCCCTAATTGATGATCATAACATATTATTATAGGTTTTTCTGATATGATAATATTTGTGTGAGTAAATGTCTCATATATGATTCATATCCGAAAAATTAGATAATAAGTAGAGACTCATTATCTAGATTGGGACACAAAATTATATCATATAGAATATCACACATTCCTTGTTATACTTTGAGGTATATTCATAAATTGAATCCCCATTATTTGGGGATGACATGATCTTAACAAGTGAAACGTTATACTTTGAAACTTTTCTGACACCATCTATGAGGTTGACCTAATTAGATGGTGGTTAGACATGTTTCCAATCTTATCCTTACTCCAGATTAACCAAGATGTTATTTTTTCACTTGTAGAAAAAATAAATACATTGAAATTCATTGAGTGATTGTTCAAATTCATGAAAATTCTTATATAAGGGACATGTGATGTGATTATTTATTAGAATGACTAACTTGTGATGTAATAATTTTTTATAATCAATTTACTGAGAGAATAAAAAATCATTAGTTGGCCTATAATATATTTACATCTTCCATGTCTAGTGGCCACCTATTTCATGAAGAAGGAAAATATATAATAATATATATGATATATCCTATATGAATTATGGTTGATGTTTTCATATAGAGATATGAGTATGTTGGATAAAGATAATTCTATAACAATTTATATCTTGAGTAATAAAGTCATTGTTCTATAGTATTCTCTTTGCTTACATTTATAAATTAATAAATTCATATTTTTTCAATGATACAATGACCCATAGGATCAAATTGTGTTTCCAAAAAATAAGGATTAAATTTTAGACAAATCATTTTATCTAAAACAAGATAATTTAATAAATTTTATTCAAACGTGTTTGGATGGATTCACAATTTTTAAATTTTTATATAAAGTACTTATTGGACTTTGATTCCATTATATCATAAACTATGATATATACTTGATTGTTATCATAGAAAAGTGATATAAATAGATCATATTCTATAATAGACATGAGATGCCAATATCATATAATATAATAGAGATGTTGCTTGTAATATTTGATATGGATTTGTATGATGTACTTCAACATCATCATCCTCATGATTCATTTTCGGGTTGATAAAATTTATATGATCATTGAAGAGATAAAATTTTATAAAAAATGGGTATATGTTTTTATTAATGAATGAAGAAATCCAAACATTAGCAGTAATGCTCAATATTTCTCATTGAATGAAGAAGAACCATATACAATATTTGATCCTTCTTATTTGTGTAGTGGAAGTGAAACAATCCTATCCAACTCTATTGTGTCCTTGATATTTAGTTATTTTCAAGAGAGGGTGCTAGAATACCTTTTGGAGTTTGGGGGATCCTAATAGAACATATATAGATTCTAGTATCTAGTGAAATACCATTGGAGGGTGGAGCCTGAGTGATGCTTATCAGTGATATTCATCTAGCATACTCTACCAAGGTTGATCTGAATAAACATAAAGTACTCAAATTTACATTATGTTCATAATATTTTATGTTTATTCTATGATGATATTTCCATATTTAAATTCGTTTAATTAATTTTTAGGATCAGGTGATGTTCTAACAAATCCCATCAAGAAGATTGATGTAACATAAAACGTTTTTAGAGTTAATTATATTGATCATATACTAAAATTTATACAAATAGAGACTAAAGGTGGATCATGAAGATAGATATTGAACAAAAATTACTATCTATGTGATTGAGTGTGATTGTACCATATAAATTTTTTATTTCATTACCCATGTGCCTTAATTATTAAAAGTTCCATTATAACGGAACAAAATGTTTTATGTTGCAGTTTTTTTACATACAATCCCAATCCCTATTAATTAAAGAAATAATGTGGTAAATACTTTATATTGTTGTTGTTTTGATAAAAGTACCTTTGGGGATATGATTTTGACCCTTTATATATTTTGATCAAATAGGTTCTTACTATGTGTGTACCATTACTATAAAAATTTCTCCCCACTAACAACACCTGAACTCTAACCTTTTAATAGTTTTTGAATTCTAGACCACTAGGCCCCACCAATTTCCCTATAGACATGTGTTGTCGCCTCCCAGAGGTCCTATCATATTCCCAAACAACTCATCATACTAATTCCTTTCCCCACAGGCTCATACATGTTTATTCAGTATGTTGGGTCCTCTCACATACACACCCCAAAAAACATCCCAGGAGCCCAACCATTTTAACACTACTCAAGAAAAATATTTCATAAATATGGAGTTCTAATATGGAAGGATATTGAAAATAAATGTGCAAATTATTGAAATGGGTAATACCTTTTAGCCTTTTAACCCTCTAACTTTATAGGGTGTTACATTCTACCCATAATTATAGAACAACATCATAATTGTGGACCCTATATTTTAACAAATGTAGTTCCACTACACTTATTGATGGGTACCACTTTGATACTTCTATAACAACTATGACCTGCTGATAATATAGTCACCCCACCCTTTTAAAAAGTTTATTGATTCTTGAACTGCAAGGAACCACTAATTTCCCCACAAAGAAGTGGTTTCCCATCCCTAGGGATCAACCACATACTTCAATGGTCCATCAAACTGGGCACTATCTCAATGGGCCAACACATTTTTCTTTCACTATGATTTTTACTCACTCACAAACACCTTGAGAAAACTATCTGTAGGTCACCCATCTCGGCGCTACTCTAGACCAAGATCTCTTAACTCTAATGTTCTAATCAATCAGGCTTCTGAAAATATAAGTACACCTTATTATCATATATAGTGTCATTTGTACTTTTAACCCTTTAAATGTTTGGACTGTTAAAATGTTAACATCATGGGTGTGATCCTCTTTCCAATTTCGGTTAAACATGCAGAAATTGCAGGGATCAGAACTTTTATTTCATTAATAAAATATTGGGGTATTCTGGATTTTTTATCTGCAACCCCATTGCATTGTTTTATATCATATTAATTACTTTTTTTTACTTTTCTTAGTTATATTTATATATAATTATTTCATAGTTTCTACTCAATTCTAATTATCATTTTATTTTTTCTATATTATATTTATTCTATAATTAGATCATAATTACCTTACTACGGTCCATTTAAACTTTACCTTATGAAAAGAATTTATTTTAAAGGATTTTTAAATCTTAAATCCACTCCCTCTCCCTCTTGATCATTCCAATGTGGTATAATAATTAATGAAACTCTAAAAATTGTTGAACAAAACACCACAAATATTGTTATAAAAATAATCTTTTGAGGGTAGTTTTCCCATCATAATGTCGACATACTCAAGGTACTAATTTTTAAAAATGTTTTTTAATATCTATTTAGAAAATAATTGTTCATTACATAATTCTTTTGAAATATTTTAGGGAAAAATTTAATGTGTCTTATATTTATGATTACCCATGAACAAAATTATTGCTAGAGGGGTGTTGTATAATATTCAAAGTGATACTATTTGTAATAAACTATTACTAGAATTTCGTAAGAGAGTAAGGATTTATGTATATCATGATCCAATAGTTGTTCTACATGTTCCCATAAAATGTTTTGATGCTCTAATGGTTAAATATGTTATTATAACATTTATAGTATGATCAATAAATATTATTAACACACATAATAATAAAGTGGTATATTATTTATTTTTTATAATTTACCAGACTTCTCTTATGATAAATAAATCATTACTAAACTATTATATGTAATGATGGAAGGGAAAATGTATAAACATGTTAACAAAGTGAAATGGAATAACCACTGCATCGAGAATACAAGACTTATAACCTAATTTTTCTCCACTACTGACCCTACCAATCTTAATTACTATAAATAATCTTAAAAGTTCATTTTTCAAATAGGGGATTAATTGTCAATTTTATTGAGAAGAAGTCATACATGATGAATAGTCTTTTGAATTTATCGATCAATCGAGTTTAAATGAAATTATATACACAAATTATTATATTGACATTTGTTTGTCCGAAATTGTAAGTCTCATTAACAATTAATTTTTATAGCATTTACTAGTTAATAATTATAATAAATCCATTTATTCTAATGACATGTAGACATATATAAGTATATATATATATATTTCGATCCAATTACAAGATATATGATAAATAGAGAACACATGAAGTCCACTATTAACTAGATATGTAACTTCTCGACTCATATTCCACTACACCGATGCCCTGAGAAAGTACTCTACATGACCGCAAGTGAACCTTCTCATATTCTAGGGGATTCAGAATAACTATGGGGGGATATTCTATAATTTTGAGGAGACAATACCCCCCCTCCATAACAACATAGGGTCAAACCACATACAATCTCTTAATACCATCCGATCTTTTGAACCCAATCATAAAAAAACATAGTGAGTGCCTAATACCAAATATGTGCTTCTAATAAACATATAAGGGTTTCTCGGATACCCATGTTCAATGGTGGTCTGGTTAGGGTGTGATTAAAATTCAGTAACCAACCACAAACAATTGAAAAATTAAATACTTATCAGTACATTAGTGCATGCTGATAAGAAGCTGGATAAGTAAGCAATACAGAGGTACAATATGTCATCAAGCTCATAAAATCCTAAAACATCAATCCAAGGTACCAATATCTATTTCCCATTTTATCAGTGATCATAGAGTCATACTGACACCTAAGACATGAATCAATATCAATAAAAACAGGGCTAGAACTTTAGTCCAACACCAATGTTCTATAAAAAACATTGGTACTGACCTTAAGTGTCACGACTAATAGTATAATCCTAAATTATAAAATAAATTCCCAGATCATTATTCAAACATATATTTATAAATAAACATCAATGGTTCCTAGAGTGTTTGTCTGAAATGAGTTTAAATATGAGTAGAATCAGACCAACATCTACCACAGGGCCCATAGAATCTGTCCATCACCCAACCACAGATATAGAGAGTTATATCTATGTCCAACCCACCAGGTATACATGTTTTCTTGGAGAAAGAGTATGACATGAAAACTATATATATACTACTAAAGCCTCGAACAACATCCCAATGTCTGATCCTTAGTATACTACCTATTCATAGAGGATCATTCTGTCACCTAACCCATAGTTCATGGAGCAACATTCTGACACCCAAACCATAGATAATGAAGCATAAATCTAGAATGCAAACCATAGAATTAGGATCATTAGTTTGATACCCATACTCTAGTTCATGGATCATTAGTATGATACCAAAACTATAGTTCCTATTTAATCATTCTGGCACAAAAAACCTTAGTTCCTTTATCATTAGTACATCACCCAAAGCATAGTTCAAGGAGCATCATTCTAGAACCCAAACCATAGTGCCTAGAAAATCTGTCAAATACCCAAACCATTGTGTATGAATTATCAGTTTGGCACTCAAACAATAGTTCATGGAGCCTCAGTGTGGCACCCAAACCAGTCATTATTTCCCAAAATTATATGTTGGGATATCCTAACCATACAAAGAATTCCGATACACAAACATAATCCGAACTCAAAAAATTTACAATTAACAAGGCCCTAATTGTCCTTTATTATAAAAAAGGTCCAAAAAATCATTTATTTTAAAACAATTAAAATATTATTGAAGGTATCTCCCCATGAGGGTAACCACACAACCATTTCAAATCAACATTTGAAATCCACCCAAAATCCTATTTTAAATCACATGGAGGTGAAAATATCATTATAAAATAAGTACTATTTCAAAACATAGGTTTCACCATTTTACACCTAAAATTAGGATGATGCAAAAAAAGAATCCATTTAAAACAATTTCAAAAGCCTCATAATCACATTATAAAAAATTAACACATGAAATAATCCATTTTATGATTTTCAAGAAATGACACTCCCCATGGGAGGCCATAAGTTTTGTCTTATAAAGGTCAACCAATCCAATGGGGTCTATGGAAGGTATAAGGAATCAGTTTAAGTCTCAAAAAATTTTTATTAAACCAAGGGATAAACACACACCACATGGTAGTTAAGGCACACACTCTATACATATGACAAATGATTATCAAGACCATAGTCAAGCCTCTTAAACCACTTAACTCATCAATGAATATTTCCATAACCTTTCTAATTTATGGAGGCCCTTCTATTTTATATAAGAGTATTTTAAAAACTAATCATCATCTAACTGTTCTTTTCTCAACATTGCAATATCTATTCTCACACAAATCAATGTAAATTGATTTATTATTATTAATATAATTAATTATTTAACCAAAACCTAACTTAGAATAATTCTATATAACATACTAGTAATTAAACTTTTATTGAAACTATACACAACTTCCATCATAGGTCTACAACGAACTCCTAAAACCATTATTGGGAAATTCAAAAAGAGGTAATACAGTGGAAACAATTAATTAATTTAAGTTAACACCAAAAACCCGAATAAAATTCCCCATGAATACAATCCTTTATTAAAGTTCACCTAGGGATGTTAGGAAGTCATTTAGAGATATTCTCTATGAAATTAAACCAAAATTACCATGATAAATGGACGATTACACCATGATTCAGTGGAATAATCTGCATAACACAAACCAAAGAACTCACAAAATAGAATGAATGGATGGAAAAAGGAAAGGAAGTCAATGGGGGAGAAGAACTCACCTTAATACCAAGGAATCCCTATGAACACACCCCAAATCAAGGGATTAGAAAACAAGGAAAGGTTTTAGGATCCTCTTGGTTTGTGCACACCGAATGGTGGAGTAAGGGGTGATGTTTCTTAAAATCCAGAGTGGGAATTTTGGAAAAATAATCATTTTAATGATGTTTTGGGAAGACGCATGGTTTGGCTTCACGATTTGGAAAATGTTTTCCATTCCATGCACCAAATGTTCTCCCCTATTTTCAAACACCCAATGCACCACGTGATTATGCTACCTGGTTAGATAAATCATGAACCAACTAGGCTGTCAGTACATTCACCCCTCCACAACATGGAACGTAGTTTGTTTGAAACCATCTGCAACCCGGGAACCATGCCTCAAAACCATATAAAACTCACACGATTTCACTTCTTCCTCAAATGGTTTTCCCTAAACATTACTGAAATCATGAAACTTATCCATTCATAGTTTAAAATTAACTACAAATAACTTGATCATCTAATTATCACATGATTTATCATAAACCATGCACCCCAAATCATTCAAAAAGGTAAGAAAACTCCAAAACTCATGAACCTTTACTCGAAGCCTCATAAACTAATTTAAACTCCTGAGATACATCCTGATCTCCATTCCACACCTAAAATTCCACATTGAATCATTACTTTACATGGAATTAAATTTAGAGACTTGTTTTAAAATTTGAAGTGTCCTTGAAATGAAAATTTCAAATCGTTATGAAATTTCTATCATGTCCGGACACAAGATCATAGAAGCTACCCATCATAATTATTTTCATCCATGATAAGTCCCACTATTCTTCCCATAAAACCACCCCACCTTTATCGTCAACTAGTTATATCCAAATTCATGTTATGTTTTCGAACTATGGAAACCCAACTAAGAAACAACCTCAATCTCGAGGCACTCAACATGCCAAAACACAGGTCACTACTCACGAGGAATCAGGAACACTCCCTTCTCAACATAAAACAAAATAAACATGTTGTAACACCCATACATAGTTTATCACATATTCAAGACACCACAAGACAAACCAACCACCCATAACTAGGGAATCCATCCTCTCTCATCATCAATACATCAGACTGCTCCATAGTGGGCTAGGACACATAACCATCCTAAAAAACCATCGACAATGGTCCAATTTTTTTAAAATTATATAACACTGAACATTCGATGTCACTACACCAACTAATAATGAGGGCCAAATCAACATCCTCATCATCTATCACCTCACCATAGATCCACATAACGTTTCATCAGAAGGAAACCCATAAAGTCACACACTAGAATGCCTATAACATGGGGAACCTATCTTCCTAACATGATGCATGAGAAATATATTTTCTCTATAGTTCAAGATTCAAAAACAAATCATAGGGATTTTCCTAATGAGATAATATCTGTAAATAAATCATAATCCTTTAAATCCAAACAACT
This sequence comes from Viscum album, assembly GCA_963277665.1. NCBI lineage: Eukaryota > Viridiplantae > Streptophyta > Magnoliopsida > Santalales > Viscaceae > Viscum > Viscum album. The sequence goes on from OY728151.1 coordinate 1,427,521,532, forward strand.
TCGGGATCCCTTGAAGAAAAAATAATATACAACCATAAAATAAAAAAGAATAAGATCAATCCCAATCATGGTAACCTTGACTTCCTTCATGAATAGGTGTTTGAAAAATACCATATCAGTATCCATCACATGATCTTACATATTCCTATGTCTCCTGTCTATGAAATACAAAATATTAAAATAATAGGAATTTAAACAGATTTGATACAACTTTGTTACATCCGAACCAGGATTCCCCTCATCAAATTCGAAAAAACCGGATCAGAAAATGACCTCATGTTTGCCTCCTCATACACTAGAGGCTATTGACTAATATCTCAGGTCTAAGGAAGAACTATTAAGATATTATACCCCTATAAAAGAGTAAGCAACCACATGTAACTGACCATGAATTATACACAATAGAGTATGTGGGAATAATAAATAAATCGAAAAATTTCCTAGTAAAAAAATGAAATATAGTATTGTACTGAAAAAACGTACAATACATACAACATCAATATCCAGCTAGGATGATCCTATACATAAAATGAATAACTAAAATACTTAAATTTTGACATGCAATATCACCAGGCCTGTCACAACCCATCCCCCATGGCTCGTGCCGTGACTACCCCAAGCCTGCCATCCACATTCCAGATGCAGGTGACTAGAACTGAAAGGCATATTACCTAAAATCAGGAAGGAATTGCCTATGTAACTTGTAAACACAAAAAACCAAGCACACAAAAATATACGAACACATGTAAACTATATAGAAAAAGAGTGATGAAAGTAAGAGGGGCTAGAATACAAGCCCAACAGTAAAGGTACAAGTACAACTAAAATATAATACAACAGAAGAAAGCGAAAGATAGCTACTGGGTCATCCTTTGAGGTTCCTACCTGAAGGGTAGGTAAATATTGCCTCCTCAGCACTCCACTTCCACATGTCTCCTCTATGTACTGACATGTCGTATAGTCCACCTCCGGGCACCGTCCAATCCTGGTACCCTCAGCCACGATCGACGTTGTCCGTCGTCTATACCAAACACAACAAGGTGCGGGCATAGCCCGTGTAGGGGTGAGTATAACGATACTCAATAGGGACCCCGATACCCTCATGGTCTCACAAAATCCACAAAGGATAAACCACAATGCATGAAATCATCTGAAAACCCTACATAGGTATATGCCCATACATATACCTAAGTTATCAAGTATTCCCATCCCAATCATGAGGAAACATAGATTCCAACTCAAAGTCCCAAGCTCAACTGTTCCACAAAGGAAGGAGTACCACGAAGTTAAGTACCACACAGGTATGCCACACAAAAGAATACAACCATGGTATTACCACAATGGAATGTACCACAAAGGTATGGACTCAGCTCACACCAGGTATAACATTGGCACAGTAGTAGAGATGATTAGATGTAACAACTAATTTATCTTACTCTTTTAAGAGGCAGAACCATGAAGGATCCTAAAACATCATCAGACCCATAGAGGATTATAATATGTCGTCAGACCCACAAAGGATCCTAGTACCTTGTCAGACCCACACAGGATCCTAGTACGTCGTCAGACCCACACATGATCCTAGTACATCGACAGTACATCATCCGACCCACACAGGATCCTAGTACATCGTCAGTACATCGTCAAACCAATACATGATCCTAGTACATCATTAGTATGTCATCAGACCCACACATGAGCTTGGTACATCGTCAGTACGTCGTCAGACCCACACATGATCCTAGTACATTGTCAGTACGTTGTCAGACCCACGCAGTATCCTACTACATCATCAGCACGTCGTCAGACCCACACAAGATACTAGTAAATCTTCAGTATGTTTTCAGAACCACACGAGATCCTATTACATCATCAGTACATCATCAAACCCCTATAGGATCCTAGTACATCGTCACAGCTAGCTATAGGGTACCCACACTAAGCTTGGTCGTCTCCGGGAGAGTCCTCTCCTTAGGCTACTGGTCGACACTCCAACTTCCATGAATACCCACGAATAATTATCTCAAAGGTCTTCTATGACATAGTGGTATCAATGCAATAGACGGTGTGTCAAATGGACACCCAGTCTGTATGTTATTATCCTTTTAGTCCCGATGGCTCGGTTGGATTCATGCTCAATCCAACTCGACTGTACCCCAACATTATTCAAAACTCAAGTGGAGTATACCAAAATGACTGTCTCACTCCAAGGTTTCTAGATCCATACACGGTTCATCAAATGGATGCTCGTAGCTCAAGATATGGCTAAAAGAGCGAAAATGGGTCGGAACTGGTCTCGGTCCAGTCAGACCCAGTCGGACCAACCCAGCCCGACCCGGTTCGGGTCGACTTGTCCTGGCTCGCTGGGCGGGGCGCTGTGGTGTCGCAGGGTGGCCATAGTGTGGGGGTCCTCCACGGCTGGCCAGATGACCATTCGTCCTCTCCGTGCAGCATGGTCACATGCCACACCTTCGCTGGTGGCCAACTCAGTTTCCGTCTTCCTCCATCGCAAATATTTCATCAAAAACGACAAGGGATTGCAGAGAGGTTGGGCCATGTTTATTTGACCTGCACCCTCCACATTAGAGAGATAGCAAGCAGTTCACAACTTTTTAATCACGAAGAACATCATGAATGGGTAAGGGAGGTATTTAAAACATCAAACCCTACATCATTCATTCGTTGGTGTGGGTGCGAGGAAGAAGTCAAAGATGTCGACGTTCATCATGCCCACCACATGCCTCTGATCACGGGCTCATTTGTCAATTTTTCATTGTTGAAGACATCGCACGTTGGAGGATGTCCGGAGGAAGGAGACAAAATCATTGGAGAACGTCGGCGTTCTTAGTTAGAGATGATGGCACATTCTTTGTTGGAGAAGAATGATCCTCCTAAGGGCTCCCTTTCGCCAATGATTTCCCCCAACCTACAAACAGGTGAGGAGACAACCCAATTATTACGTTTATCAATTCAATGTGCTGGAACAAGAGGAGATGGAAAAATTAATTGGCCCAATTAATTTTGGGTCAATTAAATGGGAGGAGTCAATTAATATGGAGTTGAGAGGTTTCTCCCATTAAAGAGGGTTCAGGTGGTCCCTGCCTTCAACTTCAAAATGGGGGTTTTAGTTCAGGTGGTCCCTACTTCTTTTTCATCCATAAGGGTGGTTTCATTTAAAATAATATAAATGTTTATTTTATATTATTTTTAAATTCAATGAAAAAAACAAAGACTATCATTCACCCTTGACCTACTGCTGTTGAGGTGAAGGTCTCCTTAAGCGAATACTGGCGCTGCGAGTTCAATGGTGTCCTCAAATATCAATTCTGAGCATCGGTTCAAAAGTTATAAAAACCCACCATCATGTTTACTGAATGTACATAAAAAATGTTCTGAAATTCACTTTGCGCACACCAGGCCTTGGACTCATGCACCGTCAATTTTCACGGACTCGTTAAATTCCCATATAATTAAAAAAAATCATGGAATTTTCCAAGTCTTTACAAGGCCGAACCTCATCTACTTTCCTGATACCATCTGAGCCATCCAAACCAACAATCCAAAACTCAACAAGGGCATGAGACAAAACCTATGCCTGAAATAAAATATCACAGTTGCTTAGGTACCCATGTGAAGTGGATTCTAGAGAAAGGTGTGAGTATAACTCAATATTCCACCATTAATGATGTCTAAAGTAAATACTAGTCAGTATAGCAGTGTATGAAGAAAAGTAGTGGGATAATTAAACAATACATAAGGAAAAAATATCATCAAAATTATGAAATAATTAACCAAGAGTGAAAGGTTCCTTTCTTCATTACCCATTCTATCATTTCTCATTGAATTAATCTAGAACCTCAACCATGTATCAATATCAATAACTACCATTCTTGGTACCTTGGTCTAGCATTATAACCTAATAAAAAACTATACTACTGACATAGTGTGTCATGAATAATAAATTAATCCTAAATTATAATAATAGTACACAAATCATTAATCCAACATATATTTATATATATTATTAGTTGGTTACTAGGGTGTCAGTTTGGAACAAGTAAAAAGATGAGGAGGATCTGTCGAACATCTTATATAGAGCCCAGAGCATCAACCCAACACATAACTAAGGATTTAGAGTGCCTTTCCAATATCAAACCCACCCGGTATGCCAACGTACCTAGAGAATTAGTTTAACATATAAACTATAGAGTATAATTTCTAATCTTGGTGCATCATTCCAGATCCAAGTCTCTAGTTTACTACCTGTTCATGGTGCATTATTCGAATTCCTAACCCATAGTGCATATATCATTAGCCCAGAACCAAAACCATACTTCCTAGATCATCTGTATGACATCAAAACCATAGTACCTAGATCATAAATATGATAACAAAACCATAGTCCAGAGAGAATTATTTTGGCACCCAAACCATAAAACCTAGGGTATTAGCCATGAATCCCAATTGTCATGTTGGGAGAATTAGTTCATCACCAAAACTAGAGTTCCCAGTTCATCAGTATGGCACCCAAATCATTGTCCATAGAGAATTAGTTCAACACCCAAACTATTTATCAATTCCCAAAAATTATAAAGCTCTACATTGTGACCTTAAAATGATTTCAAAAAATCACACACCTACCCCTCTTGAAAAAATTCCAATTGCTAAGGCCCCAATGGGCCTTTAACATCAAAAATAGGGTCAATAACTTCCATTACATCTAAATAATTAAATTATCCTTTAATGAATCTACCCATAAGTCCAACCACACATCCCTTAAAAATTAATATTTCAAATTCACTCAAAAACCCATTTTCAGATTCATTTAGTTGAAAGCATAATTTTAAAACATATATTTCCCCCTTCACCAAAAAAAATCTTGTCAAACATTAATTCATACAATCAAAACGAAATGAATACTGTCAAAACCATTTAAAAGGCCTTTTGGGAACTCTAAAAATACATAACACAAGAAACAACCCATTTAAAATTTTCACAAAATAGAACTCCCCAAGGGAGTCCATATGTTCATTCTTATAAACACCAATATATCTAAATGGATCAATGAAAGGTCCAAATTATGAATTTGAGGCCTAAAAAATTTACTTAAACTAAGGGTGAAAAACATCACACATGGTATTTAAGTCACATAAAACACACCCATGTAAATCGATTATCAAGAAGATGGGTAAAGTTCTTAGACCACCCACATCATAAATGAAGCTTTATATAACCCTCAAAAGTAAAATTACCTTTCCAAGGTTCATCCAAATATCATCTAAACTCTTCAGTATCTAATCAGCATCGTCTAAATGAACCAAGCTATATCCCTACACTAAGTAACATAAATTAATAAATTATGACTATTATGATTAATTAATCAACCAAAACCCAACTTTGAATAATTCCTTAAAACTCATTGGGCATTCACATTTCACTGAAACTCTATGAAACCACTTCGTATGGTCCAAAATGGTATCCTAAAACCATTATCGGTCAAATTCCTAAGAAGTTATACCATTAAAATAATACTTAATTTATTTTACTAGTAAAACCAAAAAAAAATCATCAAGAAAGAATATCACAATTAAACATCACCCAAATATGTGTGTAATTCATCTTAGGATCTCCTCTACACAAGACAATTAAAATCTACATGAGAAAAAAAAATTACACCATGCACTAGTGGAATTATCAAAAAAACCTAAATAAGAGAACTACAAAATTAGAGTGATGGAAGTGAAAAAGGAAAGGAAGTCACCAGGGGAGGATAACACACATAAATGCCAAGGAATCACTATTAACAAACCCCTAATCTAAGGGTTGGATGAGGAAAGGGTTTGGGAGTCCCTAATTCATGTAGAACAAATGAGGGAGGATGGGGTGGAGTAGAATAAAACCTAAAGGTAGAATTTGGGTAAAATCAAACTGTTAATGATGTTCTGGGAATCCACATGGGTTGGCCACATAGTTTTCCATGTGGTGTTCCAACTGTGCTCCCACTACTATCAAATACCCCATTCTCTACATGGTTCATCCAAACTATTAGAGAAACTGCATTCCAACTATGCTTTTAGCACCATCACCCCTCTATAATAGGGTGTACTATTTTCCTGAAACTGTGTGCAACGCATGAATCATGCCTCAACCCCTTCTCAAACTCACATGTTTTCTCAATTTTCTTCACACAGTTTACCCCAAGTCAATCTCAAATAGGGTAAATCAATCATGTGTAGTTAAAAATTAATTGAAAACACTCTCAGCATCAAGGTATCACATGGTTTATCTGAAACCGTGCACACCAAACTATGAAACATGATTAGGAAAATATAAAACTCCCATAATTCTACTAGAAGCCTTCAAAACATAACCAAACATACAACATACCTATTGATTAAGATTCGTCACATCAAAACCAAAATTTGACGAATTAAAACTCTTCAAATTCTTTTTGGAGTCTTGTTTCAAAATATGAATTATCCTAAAAGGAAAATTTAAAAACTTTCTAAAATTTACAAGTCCTCCAGAAATGAGATCTTACAACCTTATCACTATAATACTTCTCATCCCTGAGAATTATTGGTGGTTATCCCATCACACTAACCAACCTACATCTCTTTCTAGTTTTATCCAATGAAATAATTGGTTTTCTAAATTCTGGAAACAAAACTAAGGAACAACCTCTAACTCAAGGAAGTAAACTGTAAAAATCATGAGTTAATGCCCATTTATAAAACAAAAACACCATGATGGTTCTTTCTCAATCCCATACAATCAGAAAATTGATTATTTCATTACCAGATCACTCACTGGATCTATGGTTCTCTCCACCATAAGCTTCAGATTATAACCACTGATATCCAATACATGGAACCACCACCATCATAAAAGGACAAAATAACCTCAAGATCACACTCCCATAATGAACCTATAATAGTTTATAATTCACTATTCCAATCAACCATGATAATTCCAATCAACATCAATACGCATCCTCATCATCAAAAACAAACTGGAGTGGACACATAGCCACCATACTTTAACAAACTAAAAAAATGTTTTTTACTTAAAATACCCATTACATTTTAAAAACATACTCATCTCTCCAAATACAATCCATTGACTATTATTTGTATCTTATTGTATCAGTTCCAAATAATAAATCAAGTTATACTATCACAGAACGACCCGACTCCAAATGTTGTCACATTACTACCCCACCTGATCACGAAGCATTCATGTCGAGAGGCAAATCATGATCACCCGACCACAGTCACTAGAGTCTATACCCAACTACCAGATATATTCTACATTCAACCCCCCACTAACCAAAATTTTCATCATTCCCTATCGCACTAATGACACACCTCCAATAATAACATCTCATATTAATTTTTTGAAAGAACTCTGAGCCTGATAGAAATGATCACATCTATCATTAAACAAAACTAATCTCCAATTAGGATTATATTTGAATTTTAAGAAAACATTGTATTAGTTCATTACTAGAATCAGAGTGATACCATGACCAATCCACAATTAGTTCCACACACCTATTACCCTTCTAACATGAGAGCATTATCTCCACAACTAACATGTCACTCCACACCAGAGGATTGTTGTTGTCACCAATTTACTCAAACAACTCCCATCACACCCGCCCATGCCCCAACCACTGCTTGCCTAAGAGTTGGACACGTCCAACTTACACAAAATAGATAAAAAACGAAAAATCAAGTATTACCTGTTCCCCTCCCCCAATAAGGACATCTTAAGCATTCAAAGACATCCAATCCATCACAAGGTCTTGCTCGTAGAAAGCTGATGTTGCACCTCACACCATAAAACTCTAGTTACATTGCTCCATGAGTGCCACATCCAAATAGTAACTTTATCAAACTATAAATTACATCCATATTTCATTTAGTATAGGTGACGTTATCTCATAAAACCGAAGAGGATGTCTAGATATTGGTAATGATCATCAATAGACTATTAGAACACTAAGATGTTTCTCTTGAAAACCACTACAAACACTTCTATTACTAATGTAACCTCCAACTATAGGGACATGTCATAGTCTATAAAAAGAAATGGTCATACCTTCTTACAATAATCTTCTCAAAATCACATTATTTATCAGAATACTCATGATAGTCTTCTCAACTAAATCATCATAGTCATATGATTTTGTAGCACCCAATCCACAAACCAAACATCACAGTGTGCCACCACACATTCATTCCTCTAAGATCACATCAATGCATAATAGTTACATTATCTAGTGTAACCCAACAAAAAAATCATCTCATAGGCTCCAAAAAAACCTAGATCACCTATTGTACTTCCGACAATGATTATAACCATCTGGTAAAACCTTCATTCGCAGCCATACCTATATATGAACCTGAAAAATCTGAAATATGATAAAACTAACAAAAATTATGAAGTACTAGAACCTATCTTATCACTCTCAAAATAGGTCACCCAATGTTCCAAAACACCATATTATGTAACACTCTTTATGCATTATTTTCAAAAGTACACAACCTTTTTTTATTTTCACACCCAAAAGAACACACTACTTTGCTGACCCCTCTCATGGGTCACCCTCAATGTAAAATGTTGTTAAATCCATTAATTAGAGTCACTAAAAGATTTTTACTAGGATCTACCACCTATCCCCACTAGTCAAACCTCACATCAAGCACTAGGTCCAACCACCAAGATCTATTCTAACTCATAGAGGTCCAATTATCACATGATATCAATATTTCTCCCATACCAACCTCACCCAACATTAACATGTAAAAAAAACCACCCATAGGGTCCCACATATATAGGAAATCCCAAGACAAACCATCTTCCCATATCTAGGGAACCCATTCCCTAAGTGAATATGTACATCAGAATTCTTGCCAGAGGACAAGGTGACATAACAATCTTTGAAAAAAACCACCCACATTGGTCTAATAGTAGTACACTTATACCACACTAACCCACCATGTCCACTTCAACAAGTTTTCATGGGGATCACTTCATCATCCTCGTTATCAAGCGCCTATCCATAGATCCACAAAACATTCAATCAAAAGGAAACACATAAAATCATCACTAGAATTCCTATATGATGATGATCAAATAATTCTAACATGAGGCATGAGATGTTTATTTCATATACACTCTAAGAGTAAAAACCGAACAATTGGCCTATTTCCTATGGGCAAATATCTAGAAAAATAACAAAATTCATAACATCCAAACCACATATATGTTACTCAACGATAAAATCAAATAAAACCATAACATCACAAATAAAAAAACAACCCTGGTATCCTAGAATTCCAATAGAAACATGTTTCTTATGCACCGACTTAGTATCAATCATAATCATCAACACATTTAAATGTATTTAGTTGAAAAATCATAAAAAATAAAATAACACGAGAGTAAATAGCTCTAATACTTCTTTCTAACATCCTAGACTTAATTCAACTAAATGGGTTCCCTATGCTGGTTCATCACATGACCTCAAGTTTCCACAACTTATTCCAGGGGATGCTGACTAGAAAGAGTTTTATAAGTTTGAACTATGAGGGGAGTATTCCCCAATATCATATTTAAAAATAAAATGTAAATAACCAAGAATCACGCACCTCAGAGTGTGTAAATTTAATAAATAAACTGAATAGGAACATGATGTAATAAAATAAAATACAATAAAGTAATGAAATCCATATCAAATATATAACATAGATTAACCACTGGTTGAATACCATTGATAAAATGGAAAAAATAAATTATGTATATCAATCCATATAACAACACCAGGGTGAACCTCATCTGATCTCTGAATACTAACCGATATATCCAAACCGACCATGAAAAACTCAAAAAGGTCCTCATAAAAAACCTATGCTATCAATAAACACATAAGAGTTTCTCAAGTACCCATGTGTAGTGGAGGCCCGAGTAGGATGTGAGTAAAAATCAATAGGTGACCACCAATGGTTTCTTAATTAAATTCTAGTTAGTACAACAATTCATGTCGATAAGAAGTGGGATAAGTAAACAGTATGGAAGGAAAATATTTCATTAATCTCATAAAATCATAAAAAAATAGTTCAACGTGCATATATTTATTACCCATGATATCATTTCTCAGTGAGTCAATCTAAAACCTCATACATTTAATGGAAATCAATAAAAAATGTTCATGGAACCTGAGTACGGCACCGAAACCCTACAAAAAACAATAGTAACGACTTAGAGTGCCATGACCTACACTCTAATCATAAATAATAGTAGGAGTTTCCATAAAATTAGTGAAATATATGATTTCCCCTAAACTTTAGGGGTTCCTAGCAAATCATTCTGGAACCAGTCCAAAGATGAGGATAATTAGACCAATATTTTCCATAGGACCCAAATCATAAGTCTAGCACCCAACAACAGGTGTAGAGTTTCAATCATTTAACCAACCCACTAGGTATACTAGCATTCCTAGAGAATTAGTCAGACACATGAACCATATTGTATACTACCTGACCGTGGAGCATCAGTCGGGCACCATGTCCATAGTATACTACATGCACATTGAATGTTAGTCTATACCTAACCCATATTTCATGGAGCATCAACCAATTACACAAACCATAGTGACTAGATAATCAATCCGAAATGAAAACTATAGTAATATGAGAATCCGTTAGGAACCCAAACCATAGTGCCTGGATCAACACTCAGGAAGCCAAACCATAGTTTTAGGAACGTTAGTCATACTACCAAAGAATAGTTCCTAGAGAATCATTCCACCTAAACAATAGTGGATGGAGAATCAGTTTGACGCCCAAACCGTTGTGCATGGAGAATTAGTCTAATACCCAAATCATTCATTAATTGCCAAAATATTATGTATTAACATCCTAACCTTAAAAATTAGTCAAAAAATCACACATAAAACTTTCTAAAACATTTGCAATTACGAAGGCCACAACATTCCTTTTATACCCAAAAAAGTTCAACACCTTATATTCCATAAAAATCATTTAAAGAGACTTCAAGGTATCTCCAAAAGGGTGAATACACATACCCATTTCAAATAAACACTTGAAATACACCCAAAACCCTATTTTTACACCACTTGGAGGTCAACACCTATTTTTGAAACAAGAACCATTTAAGAACATAGTTTTTCCCCATTGACACCCAAAATTAGTAAAAAACTAGCACATATGGTTAAAAATATTTCAAAGGCATCATAGGCACTTCACAAAAACTAATGATACTAAACAACCCATTTTTCAATTTTCATGAAATTAAACTCCCTAGGGAAGGTTATAGGTGCGGTCTTATAAAAATCAAAAGATCTAGAAATATCCATTGAAGGTTCATGGTATAAATTTATGCCCCAAAAAATTACACAAACCAAGGGAGAAACACCCCAAAATGGGCTTTAAATAAAAAACCACATTATAATGAAAAATGACTATAATGACTATGGGTAAATATCTTAGACCACTTACCTTATTAATAATGATTTTCATAGCCTGACCAAAATCTGGATGCCATTCCCTGGTTCGTCTAAGTCTCATCCAAACTCCTCGGCATCTGATTGAGTTTATATTGCCCACCCAGTCTATAAACTCACACCATGAAACATTAATTAATTAATTATGACTAATATAATTAATTAATTTATCAACACCCTACTTAAAATAATGCAAAAAAAAATCCCCAAGTATTTACCTTTCATTGAAACTTCATGAACCCACCTTGGGAGGTCCAAAATGGACCCCCAACACAATTCCTAGGAAAATACCTAAGAAGTGATATCATTAAAATAATTAATTAATTTAATTTAACTTAGAGAACCCAATAAAATACCCCAAGTATCCATTACTTAATGAAATATCACACAATGATGTGTATAATTCATCTTAGAATCTCTTATATACATGCCAACCAACAGCCCCATGAAAAGTGGATGATTCCACCATGAATCGATGGAGTCATTAATAAAACCCAAACTGTAGAACTCCAAATTTTGGGATAAGAAATGGAAAAAGGGAAGGAAGACATAAGGGGGCAAGAAGTCACATGAACTCTAAGGATTCTCCATGAACACACCCAAATTGAGGGGTTAGAGAAGGATGAAATGGGTTGGGATATCCCTATTTTATTCAAGAAAAATGGGGGAGGAAGGTGTATAGTGACCTAAAATCATGAGGTGTAATTTTAAAAAAAATACCAATTTTAATGATGTTTTAGGATGCCATGCCATTTGGCCACATAGATTTATAAGTCATGTGACAACTGTGTACCCGCTACTTTCTAACAGCCCTTAAAATTCATGGTTATGCCACATAGTTAGAAAAAGCATTCACCAATCATGCTCTCATCACTGACTCCCCTCTACATAATGACACATTATTTTCATGAAACCATGCAAAAAAAATTCACCATGCCTCAAACCCTTGTCAACCATTCACAATTTGTACTTTTTCCTCACATGATTTACTCCAAACCCAGATCAAACTATGAATCTCTACAATGTAAAACACAATACCAACTGAAAACATCACGATCATTATGGTTTTATATGGTTTCTCATAAACTATGCCCACTAAGTCATGCACCATGGCCAGAAAACTCAAAAACACCAAAAACCTAACCTAAAGCCCCCTAAACATACCCAACCACCCAAAAATTCTATCGAGACTCATTACTCACCCAAAAAACCGATTACTAAGCATTAAAACTCTCATAATTCCATTCTATGTCCTGTTTCAAAATTTGACCTATCTTGCAAATGAAAATTTAAAACCATTTTGAAATTTCCAACTTGTTTTGACATTCGATCATACAACAAAAAATAATATTTTCATTATTGTTAATATATATATATATTATAGTGTGTATTATATTTCATTTTTATTTGGTATTGTGATGCTAATTTAGTTATCATAAAAGGGTTGAATGAGAATGAACATAATGATGGAATCAATGGACTGTTATAGATAACAATCTATTGTGATATAAATACTAATAACTAAATATTGGAACATATGTAATAATAAATTTATTATAATTTTCAATGTTCTACCAGTGTTAAAAACTACCAGATGGCTATAGATATAGTTACTATGTTTATAAATTTAAGAGAAATGGAACATCCCATATAAAAAATCAAACCCCCTTAAAAGCATATATTACATGTTCTATTTTATAATTTATAAACATTAAATAGAATTATTTTTTTAGAATTTATTTTTTATATATATTTTAAAAAATATACGTAATTTACTTTTAATTCATTAACATATGATGAAATATTGGAATTTATGGATTAATGACAATGTTATGCTGTGTTGAAATATTCTGAAAATTCATAAACAATTTAATTGTCCAGATTTTTCCAAACCCTTCCTTTTTCATTTCTTAGATGTTTAGAGATTCTCAAATTGGTTTTAAATTAGTTCTAAAATGTTTGGGATGGTTTATGTAAATTTTTATGTAATTAAATATTTGGTATGATTAAATATGATTTTAAAAATGTTGGTTAAGTGCAATATATAATTAATAATTATAAAATCTTAGGCACAATTTTAAAAAATTACACATTTATTAACTATATTATGTATGAGTTGTAATTTATTATATATATATATATATATCAATATATTATACATTTATTTTAAATATCTTATGGAAATAAATTATTTATAAATAACTTCTATATAAATTTTCTATCGCCTATATTTTCATAGTTAGGGAGTTTTTTTCAAAGTAAATTATCTTACATATCATTTGAACATTTAGTTTTTTACGTATAAATTATATTATGAATTACATATATATATATATAACATATTATAAATATATATATATATATATATATAAATATATATATTAGGTACATCAATTTTTTTATTTAAAATTATTTTAGAATGAAGATAAATTTTATTTTATGATTTTAAATTGGAAAACTATAAAGTGAATCATGTGATTTATATGTTATGATTTAGTAATTATAACTGATGATATATATTGGGAGGTATTGATTCATGTAGGTACCAAAAAAAATTATGAAAAGAAAATATGAAATGATTAATAAAAAATTAATAAATGAATTCAAGGGATAGAAAATATTTCAAAGAGAAATGGGGAAACATGTGTTATAGAAACATTAGAATGATTTTCATTTAAGGATTTACATTAATTGAAAATGTTGATTTGAATAATAATTTTATGTATCCAAGCCAGAAATCTACTTTAACATGGCTTTTTTTAAAATTAATTGACATGCAGATATGAGATTCTTGTAGATATAGCATCATACATACGATCATGTTTTCTGCACCACCCACGTATTTGAAATTAATGTGGGTGTATACTTTAAAAAGAAACACGTATAGAGTTAATATAGTTTCTCAGAGAGGATATTCATGAATATAATTATATATTAAATTTAGAAAACCCCCTTCCCTTCAGACTTATAAATGACTAAGGGATAACTCCGAGAACCTTTATGTTGTCTAAGCCCTCATATATAGTTTTTTCTTTCCAAACATTGACATTGAGAAATTTCACTCTCTCTTTCCCCATTCCATTATAGATAACCATCAACGATATTGTAAGGGACCGAGACCACATGTATTGACCCTTTTCACGTTTCCTAATATCAAGGTTCTCATAGGAATTTTGGAGGAGTTTAGTTGGTAAAATATAAAAACAAATAGATTTCACAACATGTAATAATTTTTACATGATGTGATAGTAGCTTTCACGACAAGCAACGAATTATGGTTATAAAAATAATAAAATAGAAGGGTGATACATTTTTCTGCAGAAACCAATCCTTGAGGATTATATGATGTGAAAGGGTATTACACATCGTGAAAATCCGTAATGATATAGGTTTTAAATGTTTCCATCTACTCGGGTTTTCAAACCATATAGATGCAGCAACCCTCTCTGTCATTTTAGGTGACCTGAAAGCACCCTCTTCGATATTTTATAGGTTCCCATTTCAAGGATCGATCTCTATATTACCTCATTTAAACTATATTTGATCCAAGGTCTGTTTTATCTTGATTGTTATGGTTTCTTCCATCCATTTCATCATTTTCCTTTTTTCAATGTTATAGTGCTTGATCTCCATGTTTCTTAAGGAGTTTTTTTGGTTGTTTGTAGGAGCAATTGTGGTGCAACATCCTTGGGTTTATGTAGTTATTATGGGAGAGGTGATCAGGATCCACAACATTAGTCCATTATCCTATGAAGAATGTTGAAATAATTTTTGAATTAGGGGATTATTTTATCCTTTATTTAGTTACAATCAATTATAGGGTCAACATGATTTAGCCCATGGATCAAAATGGAGTTAACCTAATAATTAATTGAACTAGAATAAAGAATTGGTATCTATCGCGCTGTGATGTTTCTGTTTTGTATCAGGATTACGGTTTGCCTCTTATTTTTCTAGATAGTGTGATATCTATATTGTGTTTGATATGTGTGTATTAACATGTCAAAATGGTACGAAACCTAAAATCTGATTTATTTGATAATTAATTGGATTAAATATTAAGGAGGAAAGTTTAATATATCCGATTTTTGTTGTAATTTGCTGATAATAAAATTTATTCAAGTATACATGTTGAATTGAATTAGTTAATGAACCTGAATCATGACAATTCTTGTTGATAATATAATTAGAGGCATGTTAAATTAGTTTATTAATTAATTTGTGGAAGCTTTTAATAACGTGATGATTATGTTACTCATAGTTGGAACCCATAACTAATTAATCATTTAATTTATGATTGAATAAGAATTTCTTTTGTCAAAAAAGATAATGCCTTATAGGGCCTGCATAACCAACCTTCTTGTAAAGGCCGAGTTACTTGTGCTTTGGATCCACGAGGTCTCATTATTTGTGATGGATTAATGCCTTATTTTTGGGCCAAGAGCCTTGTTTTGATGATTGTTCAATGATTCTTCTAATATGATTTGATCATGGAAAGCTAGTGTTGTTTATGGGGTGGTGAGGCTTGAATGTTATTTTATCCTTGGATAGATGATTCTAGAAGGCTATTATGGTATGTAGGGTGGGGAGGCCCGGTTGGTGTGGTAGCAGTTGCTGCTTGTGATGGTGGAATGCATCTATATATACATGTGGGTGTTTGGGAGGACACCAGGTATGACATGATGAGTTGAATATTTTCATACCTATTGATATGAAAGTTGGATTCTTGTTTGCAATTGTTTTTTTACATACGACCGAGTTTTTTGTTTATCTACATTCTTTTCCCCACTCTGTGAGGTAGATGAATCTACTTGGTTTCTTTCCCTATTTTTTAGATTAGTATGTTTTCCTAGATTACCTATTAATATGGAATTTAATGTTATTAAATAGTGAATAAATGTTTAAAACATGGGGTTCGATTTTTCTTGGATGAAATGATGAGGTTATAATTCTAAGAAGCCTTGGACCTAATTTTATTATGAATGGAGGTCATGAAAAATTATTTTAATTCTAATGTAATTTAGTGTGGAAAATGAAAATGGTTAATTAATGGTTAACCAATTAATTAATGAAAATAGAAAATGGTAAAAAAATAATAAAAGAAGATAATGTAGCTATTTAAATGGTTTTGTACATATATGATATCTGGTCATAGCAGTGTAAGCCGGGAGTACGAGAGATGTTAGCTGTAGTTGAGTCTGAGACTAGGTTATTCCCATAATGTGGTTTTGAGCTTTATTATATCATATAAATTTTATGTTTTTATACAATACTCCACCATGTTGATTTGGGAAACCAACACCTCTAGGATTCTAATCCCTAGGGGGTGTTTTCCATAACATCTCAGTGGGAGGATGGATGGATGACTACCTATTTTGACACCACCCACTTCCCTTGGTAGTTACATATGATGTAATTCATGGATTTTATTTTTCACCATTTATGTGTGTAGATGTATTTAATGACATATAGTTATTTCTACACACATGTATTATGGATATTGTATCCTAAAGAATACTATGGGTATTATGTTTGTAGTTTGTGATGGATTGAGGTTCCTTACTCGATGTATGGGTTATGATGGCTTGAGGTATAATACTAGTTGAAATATGAACATTTTACAAGCTGTGGTGGATCCCAGAAACTAACAGTTTTCTTTTGGTTAAGTGGATGTGGTGGTGGGTTGCACGAGGTTCATATTGTGATGCTTCACCCTAGTGTCTGTGGAATATCCTTTTTTGAGAGACATGATTAGGACATGAGAAATTGGAGAAGAGAAGAAAACTATTGGGGAAGAGGTAGTGGGATACCCCTGATATTTTAAGTATATTATGTACTCTTGTATGTGATACCTATTGAGAGTAGTCATGGGGTTGTTGGGAACTCATTATACAAGTTTAAGCGACATGTTAGTTTCAACTTTTTTTCACTGTGCTTTATCCTGGTTTCTTTTTCTTTTTCAAGAGAGGCTTTAGGGAGGATCCTACACAGTATACTGTTATACTCACCCTATGTATATATAAACTAATTTTAAGGTTAGTTGGAGTAGGTTAGGGATCATGATGGTTACTACTTTCTCTTGGGTTTTGTATGAGATTGTTGGGCTTTGTGTTCAGTGTTGTCTTTACTTTTCTTTTGGTACATGGAGTTTTAATATCACCTTTAGCTGTTCTTACTTGTCATTACATATGTTCAATTTGTATTTTATTTTGTATTTCAGTCTAAGTAGGAGTGTGGCGGTGTCAATATTATCTCCCTCTTTTGTATGTGTTCTCTTATAGTGTAATACCTCCCATATGTCTATTTACTATACCTTTAGTGCCAGTCTCTAACATGGGGTATACTAGAGGCGGGACTCAGGTTTCACTATCTCTCTTCTCCCATTTCTGGCCTAGGAGGTGTACAAATTATGGGTAGGGGGTCTTGACAGAGTGCTATGAGAGCTTTAGTTGTGGGATAGAATAGAGTTTGGAGTTAAGAACATGTGAGGTTGAGTGGGATGATAGGGAAACAATGTCAGCTGAGTTTTGAAATCTCTCTAAAAACATGAGACCATCTTATACACAATTATTTTGGACCCCTATGATTTGATGCATGAACATGTAACCTTATATTGGATACTAATTGAGGTGATACTAGTTATAGGGTAGATACCTTGGAGAGGATCATGCATCATTCTTCTTTGTTCTTGAGTTTGAATTGGTAGACCTTGGGATAGGTTAATCTAAAATTAATAAAAGAAAACAATTTTTAATGTTAAATACTTTCACATTAAAGGGTTAGGAGATCTAACTAGTTGTTCATTTGCAGGCATGGATTTAGTTCAATGTCGTCATCGGTTTTGTGTAGAATATGTTCAGTAGGTTGTGCTATAAGATCACCCTAGAGTAGAGGTTGATGACAACGACAGTTAGAGGATGACACATTGAGAGTTTCAGTTCTATAAACTATTGAGGTATGAGGGGACTGTTTTTGGTGATGTCTTGGGAGAGTGTTTTGAGTATGTTGAGTTAGCCATCAATTCGATCTCTGCTCGGAAGGAGAATTAGGTATCATTGGTTGTGATGATGTTGTGCGATGTAGCTAGGAAGTGGTGGTTATTTTTCCTCATAGATCATGAGGAGTCAGCAGTCTCATGAGAAGAGTTTTCAGAAAAATATAGAGATATGTTTCTTTCTTAAACTATAAAGGTGGCCAACCACCAGGAGATACATAGCCTTCTGAAGGCAAGCTCTAGTGTTCAAGAGATTTGAATCCATTTCAGGATCCTTCTACCTAATGCTTCAGACAAATTTCTAGATGAGGATGCTAGGGTTTGGAATTCCATGGAGGCTTTTATTCCATATATCTATCTCCAGGACACCACATTTCTGCTTAAGACATATCTCTAGGTTTTGGGGAGATAAAATGTCATCGAGAGGATGTTATCTAGAACCATATCATCAATAGATGGGATTCATTATGATTCTTTATAGAGTAGAGTTGTAGTATGGGGTTTTGAGTTGTTAGGAATGAAGATCTCCCAATCATCTAGGGGTAGGTCCCATTCCTTAATGTATCATTTCTATAGGGGAGGCGAATCTCAGGCCTAATCCATGGGATTAAACTCATGTGTTTGTTGTGGAGGCTGAGGTCATCAGTAGTGAGAGTGACCAATTTTTTTAGTGTTTAGTGTGTTCCAATTGTTCCTCTTTAGGTTCCTCCTCCATGGTATTTCAAGAAAAGTCAACATAAGTAGGTTTCTCTAGTTTGGTATCGGTATAGAGTAGATCAGGTAGGAAAATGATAGCCTCGGGATTCCCCCCATCCTTAAAAATTTGGACGTGATTGTGGAGGTTCTCATCAGCATGGTTAGAGAGGCTGTGGAGTAGTTCGTGGTCAGCTTCATTCTCTAGCCTTGCTAGCTCTAGGTGATTAAGACATCATTCCATACACCATTTTTTTATTTTCCATATGGTTGTATTCATTTTTTTATCCAAGTGATATGAAATCCTTCATATAATATTCCTTTTTCCATGATTTTTTAATTGAGTTACAGAGGTTTCCAGTTCCCTTGGCATTGACTGCACTAGTTGGAGGTCGAGCTGACATGTTTGATGTATGTAGGGACAGTGATCTAGTGTTGGGGTAACACCACTCTTGGTGAGATTTACTATTTTTATAGATACAGCCATATGAAATCACCCTCAGCATGGATTGTTTGTATTCGATGAAGTATATAATAGATTGTTTCAGGAGGTAGGTTATTTTCTTCGATGCTGGTGGAGTGCCCACAATGTTTCTTGGCGAGTGATACCCTCATATGGGTTAAAGGTGTGTTCCATCATTGTTATACCTGCTGGAAGAGATGATGCTAATTTTGTTAGAGGTTCAGCCATCAGTGTTTCCTACAGCCATAGAAGTGTACCCTAATGTATTTCCAAAGGAGGTTGTAGTGCCACCCCCAAGAGATATTGAGTTCGGGATCAAAATATAGCCAGGATGTATTCTATCTTGATGTATCCATATAATTTAGTTCCTTTTGAGTTGTGAGAGATGCATATACAAATCGATGGTCTGCTATAGTGTGATTTTGTTCACCCAAGTGTGTCACTGTGGGGTACACCAATATTCTTTCATAAAAAAGGATGATGGTAGTTTTTGGTTTGGTATCGATTATCGTCACTTGAACCATGTGACAATGGAGAACCATTATCTTTTTCCCTAGATTGATTATTTTTTGATCAAATGAAGGGTGAAAGTTGGTTCTTTGAGATCTATTTGTTGTCATTATATCATTAGATGTGTGTAAAGAATGAGGATATCCCAAAGACTACATGTCATTATCGTCATGTGCATTTAGGGTTTTTTGTGATGCCATTCAGAGTGAATAATTCTCTATCAATTTTCATGGGGTTAATGAATGTTGTGTTTCGTGAGTTCATGGACATGTTCATGGTGGTTTTCATCCACGAAATCCTTATGTACTCTACATCTAAGGAGGAGCATTCATAGCATCATAATGTCATTTTGGGAGTTCATTACTATAATTATCTATTTGAGAAGTTTCCAAAGTGTGATTTTAGGGATGGTGGAGTTTGTTTCTTAGGGCATGTTGTATCCCAATAGGGATTATCTATAGATCCATCAAAGATAGAAGAATTGGTGTATTGGGAATCCCCCAAGACAATGATAGAGGTGCGAAGTTTCCTTGGTCTTGTAGGCTATTACAGGAGGTTTGTAGCTGATTTTTCTGGGTTTGAGAATCTTTTTATTGCATTGACTAGATAGGAGGATGAATTCTTGTGAATGGATTAGTGATAGGTAGCTTTTGATTATCTGAAGGAGAAGTTGGCCAGTGACCTAGTTCTTTATCTTCCAGTAGAAAGAGTTCATTTTGTCATTTTTAAGATGATTCCTATATTGGGTTTGGATGTGTTCTGATGTAGTTGAGATCATTAATTTCTTATGGGTCTCGACAGTTATGTACCCATGAGCATTAATATTCCACCCACTATATTGTGTTGGAAGTGGTAGTGTTTTCCCGAATCTTGTGGAGACATTACCTCAACTACAAGCATTTTTTGGTCCTCACTGGTCATAAGATCCTAAGGTATGTTTTCTTAAAATGTGATTTGAACTTATGCCAGTGTTCGTGGTTGGATTTCATATAGGACTATTTATTTGAGATTTTATATATACCTGGGAAAGATAATGTTGTAGCCGATGCACTATTCCAAAAGTCATGTAACGATGTAGTTCAGGAATCTAGGGATTCTTGGAGAGTGATGAAATGACATTTAGTATTGCATTTAGATATGGTAGAAGTCAAGGGAAGATGTTTTCTTTTTCAGATGATGGTGTAGTCATATTTGGTGCATCAGGTGGAGGAGTCCGGGTTGGGGGATCTCTAGGTGGAGGTCTGGAGAGATTGAGTTGTTTGTGTTGATGCCCCTAAGGGTTAGTTTGAAGATGACCAACACTGAGTGTGGTCTCAGGGGAAGATTTTAATTATTTTGGAGAAGAATTATATGTTTACTAAAGAGTTAGAAAGTTATCCTTTGGTATTACGTCATGGTATGACAATAATGTACCATGCTTTGAGAGGTTATTTTTCATGGCTTTGGTTGAAGCATACAATAGAATATTTTGTGACCGGATGTTTGGTCATCCAGAAGGTGAAGGCCGAGCATTGTGTTCCTGGTGGTTTTCTTCATCCGTTAGATGTTCCTCAGTTGAAGTGGGTGGAAATCATGATGGACATTGTTATTGGATTACCTCAAGAATATGAAGGATGTGAAACTATATGTGTGGTATTGGTTCATTTCATAAAATCATCCCATAATATATTGATCAAGGAGTCAAGTTCAGTGGAGGTTTTTTTCGAGGAATTATTTGGAGGTGGTGGTGAGACTCCAAATAGTCATGAGGATGATCATTTTCGATAGAGATCTACATTTTACCTTCATGGTGTGGAGAGGTCTTTAGCATGATTTTCATTCTTAGATATTCCTTAGCACTGATTTTCATCCATAGATAGATAGTTATACATAGCAGACCATCCATACACTTGAAGGCTTGTTACTCTCTTGTGCCCTGGATTTCGGAGGTTTGTGGATGAAGCACCTACCATTTCTAGAGTTCTCTTACAACAATAATTTTTACTCTACCATCGGTATGGAACAATTTTAAGCATTATATGGTCGGAATTTCAAGTCTCCATTATTTTGGATAGGGGTCGAAGATTCAAAAATTCTCATGTCCGAAAAGGTACATAATATGACAGAGATTGTTTAAGAGATTAATGATAGGATTAAATCAGCACAAGATCATTAGAAATCCTATTCCGATTATAAGAGGAGACCTCGGGAGTTCGATGTTGGGGATCATGTATTTTTAAGGTGACTCCCCATCATGGGAAGCGACGGTTTGGTCATGAGAGTAAGATTTCTCCATATTTTGTTGGGAATTTTAGGTGTTATCTCATGTTGGAGTCATGGTGTATCAGATAGTGCTTACCCCATAGATGAGAGAGATACAATATTTTTTTTCATGCATCAAAGATCCATTTTTATTTTCATGAAGATTCTCACATCATCGATTTGGGAGAGATCGATATTGAAGATGATGTGACCTTTGAGGAGAGACCTGTAGAGATATCAGACTACCAAGAGAAGGTGTTTCATGGGTGTGATATACCCTTTGCTTGTGCATTGTGATGGCATGTAAGAGATAACTTTGGAATGTGAGTCACTGATACATGCTTAGCATCCTGATTTGTTAATTTTTTAGCTCTTATCTTGTAATTCTATTCATTTTGTGGTTGTATACCTTTTATTCTTTATGATATCTCTTTCTCTTGATTATTATTGTGTATTTAAATTTTTTGAATGGTATATCCCCTATGAGAGTGTTTAGGAGATGGTTTTGTTTATTGTGTGGTTTTGAAAAGATACTTGGTTAGGATATTGAGCTCCTGGGGTGGTGAGAGCCTTGAGAGGTATCTCATTGGGTGGCAGTCCAGATGACCCTTTTTTTCCTCTCTAGGTTGGTTTTGGATTCTCAAGGAATAGAATTTTTGGAGAGGTATTTAATGTTAGGGAATGGATGCACATGGATCGAACCTCTGTGTTTTTCAAAGACTAAGGTGCTTTGAGGATGTTTGGTGGAGTTTAGTTGGTAGAATCTGAATGGAGGAAGATTTCATGAAGTGCAATAATTTTTACATGATGTGAAAGTAGGTTTCATGATATATAATGATTCAGAATTTTAAAAATAATAAAAATAAGGGAGATGATTTTTATGGAAAAAACTATCCCCTGAGGATTAATCTATGTGAAAGGGGGTTACAGATTATGTAAATCCCTAATGGTGTATGTTTTAAATGTTTTTAGACAATTGGGTTGTCAAACCCTTAGGATGAAGTAACCCTCTCTCTCATTCCATGTGACTTGAAAACCCCCTCTTTGATGTTTTGGGGATTCCCTTATCATGGATCAATCTCCAGCTTCCCTCCTTTGATCAATTTTTGATCCAAGGTATATTCTACCTCCATTATTGTGTTTTCTTCAATCACCTTCCCACCCTTCCTTTTTCTATGTGATGGTGCTTGATCTCCATATGTCTACATGAGTTTTTTGGTTGTTTGTTGGTGAGGTTGTGATGCGGCATCCCCAGCTGGATGCAGTTCGTGCAGAAGAGGTGATTAGGATTTGTAGCGTTGGTCCTTTCTCATCTAATGAAATTTGATGCCCTTTTGAGGTAAGGGATTCATTTATTATATATTTCATTACGTGAAATAGTAGAGTTAGCACGACTTAGACCTTGTATCTCATGGGATTTAAATTAATAATTACTTGAACCATATTAAAGAATTGGTATTGATCATGTGGTGATGTTGCTGTTTGGTACTATGATAACGGTTTGCATCTTGTTTTTAAAGATAGTGTGATATTTGTTCAATATTCATTATGAATGGATTAATATTTAAAATGGGAAAATAACATGAATTTAGAATTAATTGATAATTAATTGGCTGCAATATCAAAGAGGTATGTTTAATATATCTGGTGGTTGTTGTAATTTGATGATAATCAAATTGATACAAGTACGAATGTTGAACTGAATTGGTTAATGAACTTAATGCAGGATAATTATTTTTGATAAATGAATTAAAGTCATGTTAAATTAATTTTTACATAAATTTTTACATCTTGTGATAGTGTTCTTCTTTGGTTTCCCATAGTTGGAACCTGTAAATAATTGATCAATTAATTCAAGATGGAATAAGAAATAGTTGTATGATAGAAGATAATTTTATTTAGGGCCCAACATTCCCTCTGTCTTTTAATGATTGAGTGCCTTGTTCATTGGAACCACGAGGTCTTGTTGGGTGTAAAGGATTAATTCCTTTTTTAGGTCCATGAGCCTGATTTCTAGGTTATTTACAGCTGCTTGTGATATGATGCGATCTAGGAAGGATGTTGTGGTTTATGGGGTAGGGGGTAGGGTGGCCATGTTTTTTAAAACAATTTGATGATTTTGATGGAATAATGAATTGGGATATGAATGTGGGTGTTGGAGAGGACATCAGGGATGAAATAACCGGTTGAATCTATGATTACATATTGATATGAAAGTTTGATGATTTTTTGAATCTTTTTTTGGCTAATGACCATGTAGTTTGTTTATCTTATTTTCTTTCCCAACTTCTTGAGGTAGATGGATGTGCTTAGTTTCATTCTTTTTTATATAGTATATGATTTTTTTCCAAAATTACATTGTAATATGGAATGAAATTTTATTATTCAATGAATAATTTTTTTTACCTGTGCAGTTAGAGATTATCTGGGATGCAATGTTGAAGTTATAATTTTGAGAACTCATGGACTTGGTTTTCTTATTCCTGGAGGGAATAGAGATTTGTTGTAATGCTATGGTAATTTAATGTGGAAAATGAAAATGGTTAATTAATGGTTAATGAATTTATTAATGTTAATAATAATTTATGAAGAGGAATTAAATTACATAATGTAGATCATTAAATGGTTGTGTGATTATAGGATATCTGGTCTTAGCATTGGAAGTCGAGAGTCTGAGAGATGTTAGCTGAAGTTCCTTCTTGGACTATGTTATGCCCATAGTGTGGTTCTAAGCTATATTATATCATGTAATTTTTGTGTTTTTATACATTAATTCACCCTATTAGTTTGGGAAACTCAAACCCTGGGTACTTTGATCCATGATATGGGTTTTCCCCAAAATTATGATGGGAGGATGGATGGCTGACTACACCCTTTGACCCCTTTCTCTTCTCTTGGTAGTTACTTATGATGGTATGCATGATGGTTTGTTTTCCCCATATA
Organism: Viscum album; assembly: GCA_963277665.1. Taxonomy (NCBI): domain Eukaryota; kingdom Viridiplantae; phylum Streptophyta; class Magnoliopsida; order Santalales; family Viscaceae; genus Viscum; species Viscum album. The sequence continues at coordinate 1,427,546,906 of OY728151.1, forward strand.
TGTGTATAGAAAGATGTAATGGATTATGTTTATTTTCACACACATGTATTGTGGATATACTTTATTATGGACTATTATAGGTATAACCCGTGAAGGATGTGATGGCTTGAGGTTCCTTACTCAGTGTATGGGTTGTGATGACATGAGGTATAATAACTAATGTATGATACACATTATACGAGCTATGGTGAATCTCAAATATATCTAATTACTATTGGTTAGGTGGTTGTGGCAGTGTTTTGCACAAGGTGCATGTTGTGGATCTTCACCCAGAGGTCTGCAGGCTAGTCTTTTTGAGAGAGATTCTCAGGATGTGTTACGTTGTGGAAGAGTGGAAAACTAGTGGGGAAGTGGTAGTGGGCAACCCATGATATTCATTATTATATTATATATTTTTGTATGAGATACTTGGTGATAGTATACATCGTGAGGTTGGGAACATATTATACCCATTTAGGCGATGAGTTAGTTTTAATTTTTGTTCACTAAGATTTAGCATGATTTTGTTTCTATTTTTCACTAGAGGCTCTAGGGATTATCCTTCTAACTATATTGTTTTAGTCAACTTATGTATATGTAAACTGTATTTAGCTCAGCTAGAGGAGGTTAAATATTAGGCTAATCAATACTAGCTCATGGGTTTTTCAGGAGCTGTTTGTGAGTCATGGTCACTATCGTCATTACATTTCATTTCGTACTTTCAGTCTTACTTTTAGTTGTAGTAGTTCCTTCATATCATTAAATATATTCAATTTTCCTTTTCTTTTATATTGGAGTCTAAGCAGGATTTGGTTTGTTTATATATTATCAATATATTTTTCATATGTTCCCTTAGAGGGAAATTCCTCCCATATGTGTGTTTACAATACCCTCGGTGCTAGTCACCAACCAAAGGCCTACTGGAGGCGGGACATGGGTGTTACTATCTCTATTCTCCAATTGTCAGCCCAAGAGAGGTAAAATTTTTGAGGAGGGGGTCATGAAAGCTATGCATGTAGATATGTAATTCTCAAACATTTACAAATTATTTTTTTCATCATTAATTATTTATCATTCTTGAGTTTTCATTGGGAAACTAATAAATTTTAAGCTAACATAGATAATAATATGAAATTAATTTATAAGGTGTTTCACATTTGACCATGAAATTCTTGCCATTTATGTGTTTTCAAGATATTTTTCATCTTATTATGCTGCAATTTCATTACTCATTCATCAAGGATTAAAACAATTAAAATGGAATAATAATTTAAATATGGACTATTTTGGAAGATTATGAATAAATAAATAAATTGATTGTTTAATGATGCATTGTGTGTATTTAATAGAATGTTTATCATTTTTAAATTACTTTTATATCATTAAAATAACTTTCACTACTATGAACATATATGATCAAATGTTTAATTCTTCATTATAAATACTTTTATAAAAACATATGATGATGGGATAAAATTATAAATAATTTATATAATCTACATGGTAAAATAAAATGATGATGATAGAAATAAAAAATAATTTCTAAATGCATTTAGTCATATTTTTTATTACATGACTACAATGATTGATATAGAATAATATCCAATTGATGTTTTCACCATCCCATTATTATTTACATCCATGGTTGTTTGTATATATATATAAATTAAAACCCTTGTTTTCCTTTAAAGGAAAATGTGGTATGGTTGATGGGGGGATGGTGGGAAAATGTTGATATTAGTGGTATTGGTGTAATTATTCAATTGATTGTGGATGTTGATGATTATATATAAGGTATTTATGTTTATTGGCAAAAAAGTTGGTCATTTCTTAATTATTCTTATTCTTGATCATTTATGCTTTATGCATGCTACATATTAAGCATCCACATTGGTCTTTTCCTCCTATATATAGGAATAGAGTCCTAATTCCAAATATTATGGAATAATAAATAATTATTGAACTAAATGAATGGAAATTATTTTTTCCAATTAATGATGATGATTTAATACATTAATATTAATAATATTAATCTATAATTAAAATACTGAAGGAACACGGGATTTGGAAATGATTATGGAATAATATTAAATAATTATTGGATGATTAATAAAAAATATTGAACCTTGATTACTATTCATAAAAGTTATCTTTCTAGTCTTTAGTAGCAGTATTTGGGATGTCAAGCGGAATGTTGTCAGTAGTTTGAGTCTATGAATATGTTGTTGTAACGAGATGGTTGGGTCATATATATATAATTATGTTTTGTAATTTTCAACACACCACCACCCAGTCAGTTAGGGTGGATGATTCCCATAATTTCCTTGGTTTTTAGGTCTCTTCCAAGAATTTTGTTTATATAGGATATAGATGGATGACTACTCCCCGTACCCTATACTCCCTTTTAGAGGCAGACTTGGTATGTCGACATATTCAAACAATGGTGGAATAATGTTATAAGATATGTGAATATATTGGTTTTAATGGCACTTATTTATGACATACATGTTTATATGGGCCTTGGAGGCTTAAGGTTATAGTATATTCATGTATTATATGTTAACATTAGCATGATATGTAGTGTCTTAAGGTATAGTGTATATTTACATGGGGATATAGTAGCTCGTGACTTACTTTGTGTTGTGATGGGATGTTCTAATGGACAAAACTTTTTATGTACATTAAAACATGTTTTTATTTATGTTTTTTGTGTTATACATTAGTTGGAGAAATTCTTGTGTAACTTTTGGATTATTTTCAATGGTTTTATGATTTTTAATGGGGTTTATGATTTTGTAAACACATTCGATTCCCTCAAAAAAATAGTACGTCTTATTAGAAGAGGTCAAGTATATGGTAAAAATTTCACACATAAATAGAGATAAACTCATGAAGTAATATATAAAATCATATGACTTGGGAAGGAGGAAACAAATGTTGGTGACACAAAGTTTACCAAAATGTGTTTCCAAACTTTTTGGGTTCCCTTAAGAGGTAGTAAGCATCACACAATTTACTCATGGTTTAGTAAAAAATGTTACCAAATCATGAATGAAAATTTAATTGATCCAATAATTTTTATTTTATCTCCAATCATCCATAAAACAAATTATTCTTCCTCACACTACTATATATCTTAAAATCGGGGACTATAGTGGTCGTTCATGGAGATTCCTCACCCCCATCCAAATCTAGTGGATCTAGGGACTTTGGCTCATGACAATTCAAGGTAAGAGGTTTTTCTTCCTAAATTATTCATTTTTATTCTATATATCCTCTCTTATTCTTAGAATTTATTTTAGATCTAGGCTTCCATGTTTAGATCTATGAATTCAATTTTGATCTAGTAAGTGAATATCAATTTATCAATGGATAGATGACTATATATACATAATTTTCTTTCTTTTCTTGATCAATTCCAAATCAACCATTTGTGGTGGTTCTCATTGCGTATTAATAATTGAATTCAACCCCTCATCATGTCATTATTCATTAATATTGATTCTAGGTTCCCTCATAAGTTGAATTTGGATTGGTTATAAGGAATTCCTTTCATAATCTTGATTTGGGTGGCAATTGTTATGTTTTTTTGTCAATAATCATGATGTTGGAAGTCCATTCCATTTATGGCCTTTTTATAAATTTTATTTTTAGGATATGCATGTGGGTTCATGTGTTGACCACAATACCCTTTCATGATTTGATATGCATGTGACTTTTTATATTATACCTTATTTTTGTATGTGTTCATAGCACGTGTAAACTTTATAATACATGTCAAAATAACTATGATACGTTGGGTTGGATAGTTGGATTCTTAGAGGGGGAGTAAGGATGGCATGATTGATAGCTCATGGTTTTGAGTGAAATGGTGTTTGGAATCAAAACTTGTACTTTAAAATTGATGTGGGAATGACTGGGAACCTTTGTAAGGGGTCCATTATTCAAAACACTCACTATATTTCACCGATGGGGAGTGTCCTTGTGCATGTGCATAACTCTATGAATTTGGTTATGTCAGGTGTTTGTGACATTGCATCGAAGGAAATAAACATGTAGGAAACTAGATTATCACTTTGCAAATATGGAGTGTGTGAATTATGAGAGATTGATGGAATTTAATTGTTCATTTAATGTGGAACATGGGAATGGAATAGTTTACTAATTTGTTCCTTTTGATATGGTTTTGAAGTAGGTATAGTCTGGGTTCATGGAAGTTTGGTTAGAACACAATTACTTGATACATGATTGTTTGTTTAAGTAATTACCCTACTATCATGTAATATAATTTTATAAATTGGTACACTTAATTTTAAGGTTAAATTAATGGTGTTCTATAGTGTTATAATCTCACCTGACACATGAATCTTGATGAGCATGCATATTTCAGGGCCAGGGATCTAGCTAAGGGAATGTGGACTGTGTTGGGGAGTTTGGAAGTCATGGCATTGAGGATAAAATAAATTCTATGATGAAAATTTAATTATTTATTCAGTGTTTAGTTTATTTTTTATTATTATAAAAATTTGGTTGACTTACCACATTTAGTGTCTTTGGATTTATTTTTCATGATATTTCTTCCATTTTTTATAACATGTATGCTATTATTGTTTCTTTAGATATATGGATTGATTATTTATTTGTTACTTCTATATATTAGTGCGATGGATGGATATCTATACTGGGGCATAATATCCCCATGATCTAATTTAAGGCCTCAACACTATTCAACATCCTCTCACATAATGGGACACATTCATGTGGTCACGTGACACTCTAACTAGACCTGATGATTTGGTATGGGTGTTAGAGATGCGACTATGGTGTGTGGATGTTGATTTGATGTGTTTTCATTGTTGTGTGGTATGACATGGTGGGGATGGGATATCTAAGATATAAGACATCAGAGTATAAGGTGAAATTTTTAATGATAATTTTGTAGTAGGGAAACCTTCACATATATATATTTATAGGTCATGTTACCAACTTTTGTGCATTATTTGTTTAGTGGGCCTTAACAGGGTTTGGAATATAGATTATCTAATCGAGTAATGGGTCAATTTTTCTATTTATTCACTTTAGATTTAGTATTCTTGTTAAAAATTGCCAAAAAAAGTTTTTAGGATTATCCTACTATTTATATTTTTATTCTAACCCATATATATATATATATATTTATTTATTTCAGGTCATCCGGTGTGTGTTGGTGACCAAGAATGACATTACAAACTCATAGATATTTTTGGTGTGTTGTAGATGATTTTCATCACATATATAAGAGTAGATCGTGGTTTATTTTAGTTTTAGTTTTCATTTGTTTGATACACATATGCTGGGATTGGTTTGTTTATTTATTATATTGGATTTTATTGGCAATTTTTTATTATTATCAAGGGAATATTAAGGGTAATGTCTTCCAAATGTGTATGATATATAACCTTAGTGCTATTCACCAACCGATTCCTATCGATGGTGGGATTTGAGGGCCACAATTATCTTTACTATCATCCAATAAAGTGTAACAGTGGGGGTGGGTTGCGACAAAAATGTATTTATCTATAATTTATTTATTTAATTTTATAATCGTAAAATTCATGTCAAATTTGAGTGTAAAATAATGTCTTAAAAATAATTATTACTAAATATAAAAACTAAATTTGACGAAAAAATAAAGACTTTAGTATCCTGTGATGAAATATTATGTATTCTTACTCCTTGTATTTGAGAATTAATAGATCTATTAGTTAAAATATACATATTAAATTCTAAAAGTAAGGTATAAACATATCTTCAATGAAAATAATATGAAATATTATTTTTTAATCATCTTTGACACTCATATTTGGGGACATTTATTATAGTTCCCTATAATTAAATTGCATGTTTCCAATTTGAAAGTGAAAATTTTTATCGAAATATGTGTCACATGATAAAAACTAATTAAACTAGATCGGATTGTTATAAAAATCTAAGAAACCACTGATTCATTTTGAACTTTTAGCACTAAACCATATGTCAATTTAATTCATGGTAAGGATAAAATGACCTATATGTAAATTTCTGATTTATATGTATTAAAAATGTTAAAAACTTTTTTCACATGCTCAAAACTAATAAAAGTGATTTGGGGTCACTATGAAACTATATGAAAATAACCAATGTTCACTTATAATATGTAGGAATGAACTACATGTCATTCTAATGTCCAGTGTGGTCGACATTACTAAAGTGTGTGTTATTAATTTGAAATATACATTTTATATCAATGTGTATAACACATGCGAAAAATAGAGAAAAAATACCAAATTATCATCAATCTCTAGGAAAAATATCATTGATTCAATTTGACATGTAGGAATGAATTGAACATCATTTTGATGTGAGATGTGGTTGGTATGACTGAAGGTGTTTGTTTTTAATTTAAAATATATATTTTAGTTCAAAACAAATTTCATATGATCAAAAAGAAAACAATGAAACTATATTATGATTAAACTCTAGAAAATATCATTGAATTATTTATGAACTATTTGAATAAATGGTATATCATTATGAGGCTTAGTGTAGTCAAAATTAACTAAAGTGTATTATTTTATTTTTAAGTGTTAAAGAAGTTCAAAACGCATATTGTATAATCAAAATTTATAAAACATGATCAAATTATCATTAAAATCTAGGAAAGTTATTGTTGATTCCTATTAAATATGTTTGAATGAACCGAGAACAATTATAATGCCATGACCTCAGAATCCCAGAGTCGTTGCATTATTTTAACACATTGGTATGATTAAAAGGAATCATGTCCTGAATGACCGATCAGTTTATAAGTCTTGGAAAATAGATTACATACATGAACGTCACATTAAACATTAAAACATAAAACACAACACAAATAATCTGTTGATAATTCCATTATTCCCCTAGCTTAACCCCTCATATCAAACATAATGCATTTCTTGGAATCCTGGGAAAACAAAACATAAGAAAGGGGTGAGCTCAAATGCTTAGTAAGGGTAAATAATTTACCGAAAGCTATAAACTTTTAATGAAAGATTTTTAATAAACACAACATCCTTTTAAATATAAACATGAACATTATATGGAGAAAATAAATCAAACATTACCATATAAACATGCACAGGATATTCTACTAGTTGAATAATCACATGTAATAACTAATTTCATAATTAGGGAATGCCTAACACTGGACATCATTACCACATAGTCAAGGTCACATGCAAAGACTATAAATAAAAATTTTGTCAAGGACTTGTGCCAAGACACTAATTTGTCTCATGAGAGCTACTGATGCATCGAGGAGCTATAGCGGGCTCTACCCATCACTTACTAAGTCCGCTTCATTCCTCATATGAAAATGTTGAAACATAACATAAACATTTGTATTAAAACTTGCATACAAAATTTCAATACTTTAACCATAAACCATGAATTAGATAATAATATCACATCCATAGTCAAAAATATCATAAATCACTCAATACAATATGAAATATTTTATTATAATAAATCAACCTCAATCAATAATAATATCCAGTAAAAGAAGTTGACATAGTTGAAAATGATGAGTAAAACTTTTTGAGAGAAATATACCTTTTGTGAAATAATTTAAAAGTCACAAATTTATGAATGAAGTAATTTAAATGATATTTTTTAATAAAATTATCCCATACCAGTTTGAAACTTTTGAATGGAATAAACATTTTCAAACAACCATGTCTATATAAATAAATCAATAAAACCATTTTGAAAACATGGGAATTAATGATAATGATTTAGAAGAATAAATATTTATAACATTTAAAATGATGGTTTAGTTAAATATTACCATAAAATAATCATTTTTAATAGTATTTTATGAAACATGGATATTGATAATAAATATTTCCTAGAAAATACTTACACATAAACAATCTCGGATAATAATGAGATTGAGGAATTAACCCTTACCTTGTATATTCCTTTAGTCGAGGGTAAGTTTAAACTCCTATATAATGAGTATAATATGTTATTAAATTATACTTTAACCATAATATTATTTATTATATCATAATTTATTCATTTATGACTTTATACTACCCATTTAATAATGATTTCCATGTTCAATTAACATTTCGGGTAATAATCATTTTCTTTATCGTACGTGTTTTAACTTATTATTCTTGATTTTATCACATAGATAGTGATTTAAATACTTACAGAATATAAAAAATAATTTATATACCATATATATTTAAAATATAAATATGTATAATAGATAGATATATGAAATGGAAAACACCGTTTATGGAGACGGTAGGCCATACGTACGCATAAACACTGTTTCTATTTTCATATCGTATTGAATGGAAGTAAGTGAATAAGATATATGTATGTACATATATATATATATATATATCCAAAATAGAATTATTAGTTCATATATTACATACTTATTAATAATATATATTTTTATAATCATCATTGAATGGTGAATGTTGAAATTAATCTCAATGCGTCGTGGAGACGGTAAGACGTACGTACACACGAGCGACAATATCATTATATTTATGAGAAAATTGTGTTTAATTGGATGTTTTATTATATATATAGAATAATAACCATGTTATATTTATTATTTATATCAATTATACTCATTATTATACCCATCTAAATAATGATGTGTTCAATAACAGACTACACCATGACGCAGAGACGGTAAGTTGTATGTATGCACGTATGGTGACTTTATCAGTCATACGATGGATAGAATAATGAATATGGTTGTACCATATTTATAATAACATAACAGAATTTATAAGGTATTGTATTTATTATTTTGGTATTGAATCAACAGAAAAAGAGGAAGTGGAAGAAGAAAAAAACATTGAAAGAGGTGATGAAATAATTACCACTTCTTCGGGTGCTTCCTTTTTATTTGAACAATATAGATTCATAAGATGAAATTATGATCATATTAAGGCCTCTAATTTAATTTGAGGGTATTTGGGAGGATATTTGAGCAGGGTTTGGCCGATCCAAATCGCTTTGGAGGTGTGAAATTAAGAGAAGGGGAAGTACCCTTTTATAAGAGAGGTGAGGGGCACTTTAGGAAAAGCTTGAAATATTATTTTATTATAAAATAATTATCAGTTTTTAAAGGCTTTAAATGGATTTATATCAAGGGTAATGTGGGTATGGGTCTATCTACTCTCAACCAATATGGTTTAGACATGTTTAGGTCACTATATTAACCTTAACATTTAGATTTAACCCTTAGTTAAATAGTTTAACTCTTACCATGTCGTCTTGTATTATTACACTATAAGGTTAATAAATATAAAATAAAATTCCAATATAACCTCAAGTGGTTCATTAATGACATATATAACATCATGAAAGTCCTTTTTCCAAACCATAGATTTTTAGGACTATTATATTATTTAATAAAATAGTATTTGTTCCAAAAACTCATTTATGTCAATTTTTACACTATATAGTATTTGGTTTTTTTGAAAGTCATGAAAATATGATTTATTAAAAAAAATTCATTTAATTAACCCAAACATGTTATATTAAACTATAAAATTCGTGTAATTCATCAAAAGTCTCAATTTACATTTATTTTGATATTTAGAACATCAATTATTTTATTCATTCCTTAACAAAGTAATTACTATATCATCATTGTGTCATAAATAAATTGAATTATTACATTTATAAAAATAATAAATAAAATACCATGATTTCGGAGATATTATTCTCTTAATAATTAATATTTATTGTCAAATTTATATTATGTATAACCCTATATTATAAATGTTTTGGTTATTAAACATTAAATTTTACACTTTTAACTCTTCTTTAAACAAAATAATAATAAATGTCTTAATCTAATCCATGTGGATAAAAGATTATTATATCTTATTCCAAATGTTTATTTTGGTCTAAAAACACTTATCCAATAGAATTAGGACATGTTTTAGGGTAATTATAACATCATTTTTACCATTAATTACCCTATTTACTTTTAACCGTGGTAATAAAATTAAAAAGTTACTATTCACCAAAAATTATTTTCATCTTATTGAATCACATTTTACATACTGATTTCAACCATTTTTCTCAGATTTTAGAAATTAAATTCACAAAAGTGGTAAAATTTCGTTTTATGCAAATTTGCGAATGTGCCTAGAAGGTGGGTAAAAGACAGTAAAAAGTTCAATAACATTTAATACATCTAATATTATTATAAAATCACTCCAATGAATTAAATTGAACCTATATAAGTATTATGTATCTATTTTAACTAAAAATAAAATTAAATAAATTAAAAAATTATTTAAAAAACATTATGTTTTAAACAATAACATAGTGTTTTCCCTATTCATCAAAAATTGAAAGTTTTCAGGAAAAATACCAAAATTTTACCCTAAGATAATTTTGATATTATAAATTAAAAAAGGAAGACTATTTTAATAAATTATAAAAATATAAGTTTCATTAATTAATTTAATATTAATTGACGTCTTCAAAACCAGAAAGTGGGTTTTTAAGAAGTAAAAAATATCAAAAGATTGATATGTGTTTATGTCCAATTTAAATGTAAAATTACTTCCAATGACCAAAATTAGATTAAAAGATAAAAATACAATCTAATTATACTTAAAAACAATTAAATTGTATAATTTAAATCTAAGAATTATTTTGAATAAAAAAGTTGTTTTCAATTAAAATTTATAATTTTTCATTATTCATCAAAATATGAATGTTATCAGAAAAACAAAAAAAATTTATCCATACTAAATTTTTATGCCCCACTTCTAAAGAAGAAGTTTATTTTTCCAAATTGAATATATAAAAGTTTAAAATAATGTATTTAAAAATGTTTCACCATTAAAAGGTGGTAAAATTTCATATTTTGAAAAATAGTTCTTTTATCTGAAAAATTGAATTTGTTCTTATATTATGTCTAAGAAACAAAAAAGTTGGATGTTAGAATTATATAGCATATATATATAATTCAAAGTGTGGTTATACTATTCATAAATTCTTTTTGAATGGCTAGTATGGTTAGTCGTGGTGAGCTCGAACTTGGTGTTGAGTGTAGCGCAAGCTATTGAATTACATTAAAGAGATAATATACTATGAAATATTTTGGTGTTAAAATAATTCTGATGGATGATGTGTTAATTATAAATAAAAGTATGTGTTTTCAATTTTAATTTGATATTTTAGTTCATAACATGTGTCACATGCTTAAAAATATGAAAACAATATCATATTTTCATAAAACTCTAGGTAAATAATCTTTGGTTAATTTTTTATAAGTCGTAATGGAATGTATATTATTCTGATGGGTAGTGTGATTTGTGTAATGAATCTATTTTTTTCTTTTTATGGTTTGAAATATTTTAAATAGTACTTTTGTAGTTAGACTCGGATTCAAAATGAAATTTACCGCCATGTGGATCCCCTATATTGGTATATTAAAAATATTAAACATAATATATCACATGGGTGCATAAATTTAGAAACAACTGAATAATTACCAATTACTATGTCATATAATGAATATTACGCCACTATTAAATATTGATAATAGGTTTTACCCAATGAGTGAAATAATATTTGTGAGAAACAAATGTTTTGGGTAAGCATAGCCATAGATGAAATAATATATGAATTTATTAGTTAGCTAACTTATTGTCTATAAGATTCTTAAAACCTAACTTAACTCCATATGAATATGGTTATAGAAAAATACAAGGCTTATCTGCATAAACCTAGAGCTATGGTAGAGAGTGACCATAGTGGATAACTCTATTGGAAATGAATAGAGAGGAAGAAAAAAGAAGGATAAATGAGAATATTAAACTAAATTCATCAATGGTATGATGAGTAGAATGAATTCTTCACAAACTATAGATCCAAATCTAAGGTTTGTATTTTGAGTTTTATGGATTGTTACCCCATTATTTGTTATCAAGAAAAACACATATTAGTTAATTTATAATTAATTTTGTGAACATTCACTGTTTATTAGCCTCTTGATTGTTTCATTTCCTAGAATTACAGATATTATATTTACTTTGGATTTGATAATATGATTATTTTTTCCATTATTTGGATTATTTCAATGATTTAAAATCAAAGGAAACCCTATTTTTTATTCACTTATGTGTTTCGTGACATTCTACCTTTGTTATTTAATAATTCATCACCGGTATTTTGATTGGTTGATGATTTAACTACACCTAGGAAGATAATATATAAGAAATATATATTTGACATAATAAATCATTACTGATGGTTTGTTTTTTGTATTGGAGAAATAATGGAGGAATGATAGTGATGAAGTATATCTAATTGTGGTATGGGTGATGGAAGTCTCATAAGGTGGTTCTTACAGATATTTTCAAAGGTGTGATGACTAATATTTTCTACACAAGGGGTTTCCAATATCCATCCACTGGTGAAAACACATTCTTGGTTGACTAAAGTTGAAGAAATTTGGTGCATGGTTTGTAAATGAATATGAGGTGGGATCTCCAAAAGAAGATATTCCTAGAAGAACATGTAATTATAAAGAATTTTGATCTACATGGAATTTATATTATAAGAAAAGATGTCGTGTGGACCCCTTTCATGTAGTTATAGGGTCTCATGATGAGAAAAGATCACACTATCATGTGTCAACCCCATAAACTGCGTTACCCCCTATCCACTCAACTTAGTTTGTAATCATAAGTACATGCCCAAAATCCATGAAACCCTATGTTAATTGTGTATGTATGGTAACAGATCATATACTTTAGAGTGTATATATATGTGGGAAGACAACACATGGCCAAGTACCAAGCCTGAACTCTATACATCGTGTGTCAGTAAAACAAATCTTATATGTATGTGTAATATGAAAGAACAGGGGTAAGACTTAACTAAATGAGAAAAACCATGTGCCCCTTGAGAATGTAGTGTAATCCCTCTAGAGGAGGTAAGATCTATCCATATCTTCCATAAAAATTCCAATTTATTATGTGTGAGTTTTCTCATTCCTCCCACTTGATGGTTTATTTTGGCATCTTTTCCTCAGAAATGGGCATAAGATACCCAAAATAGAATTGATCCATGTATCCCATAGTGAGGACCAAGGTTGTGATTGTCATTCCCATATTTCCAAATCCAGGGTCAAGTATCACATACTCCAAATATTGGGTATTTGATCTATTGCCTAATCAGCTAATCCAGTTATGTTCAGGTATCCCTTATTGTCCCCCAGTGTGATCTCCAATATGTGTATCGATATCATCTCTATTTTAGTTTTTAATTTATCATTGAATGTTCCAATAAATGTGGCCTCATAGTTGAATGACACTTATTTAGTGTGACCAAATGAGTGAGTTATCTTAGATGAGTGTTAGCTTGAGGCCTCAAGAAGAATCTCAATGCTAGATGTGAGGTCGTGACATTACTCAAAGACTTTAAATATAACTATTTGCATATATTTTTTTTATTTCCTTCTAGTTTACTTATGTTGTTATGATATTTATCTGAATCTATCTCTCCATGATGTATTATTTAGTGATATTAATGGGCCATAATTGGTATGTTTATATTGAACTCCTCAATGGGATATTCATGCATGTGTTATGTAATTTAAATATGAAATTACTATAAAAACCATGTTCCTTATTGATGGAAATATCCTTTTATTTCTATAAGTATTTATTTTAAATGATTAAATACTTCCTAATATGAACTCAATTTGAGGTTACAGAGGCATCAAAGTTGTGTAGGGCTGGTTCAGATCCCAAAACCCAACTGCTGGGGTGAATCATGCCTAGTGAATAGTTAAAAGAAACAATATAGGGTAGGCTAAACAGTTAGATAAAACCATACGAGGCTAGCCAGAGAGTAGGGGAGGCCCATATGGTTATACTAAACTATAACATTTGGGATGCATGACCAAGTGACCATGTATGAAATTTTTACAGAGGAGTTTTGCATAGTTTTTTACACTATTACTCAAACCATGTGTACAAATAGTGAAAGTTTACCCTTCTTATAGTAGACAATGCACGATTGGTGCATGGTTTGGAAAACCATATATCCAAACCATTTGATTCCCACTTTTGGGTGATTCTAAAATATTGCATCTAATTAATCTATAACAACCAAACCAAAATTAATTTCAACTTCCTATGGAAAACCATGTCCATTTAGAGCTCCATTAAAGCTCTAAAGTAATTTTTTTTACCGAATCTCCATTCAATCTCGGAAAAATAAATCGTTTATCTCATTGGATCTAAGACGGTATGTTCTTGATTCCTTTTATTCTATTATTTATTCTTCTTGGTATCAAATATGATATTTATAAGGAAGATAATGTGCCCAATTATTAGGTTCATCATCTGTCCTTTGATTTCATCTTGATCTTAGTTGAATCCAGAGTTGATATTGGACATTTTATCCTCTATGAGCCTATGGTAGGTGGTATCAAGCCTTTTTTTAAGTCGAAGTGATTATATATTCTATTGTTCCTCGTGCCCAATTCTCATATGATTCCATGAAATGAATTTTAATCCTTGAATTGGATTGATAGATATAGCCTATTAATTTAATGAGGCCCATTGTTAAAAGTTAAATGGCTATGAAAAATGAGTGTGACCACACTTTTGTGTGTGATTAGTTTAATAGACCACCATGGGTGGACCTGACCTTAGATACCTTTTAGTTATACCTTTCCCCCATGTCATGGGATGTCAATAAATAATTTTTAGGTCTAATTAAAATTCAATAATTGAATAATGAATTGATATGTAAATGGAATTTTAAGATAAATTTTAAATTGATTGATTAGATAACTGGGATGGAAGGACCATGAACCTTTCCCCTTACTATACAATAGCATGATAAATATTTGGTTTATCTTTATAATGAAATTCCAATGTTTGTTGATTTGAGGCTAAGACTTAAAATCATAGCCCATTCCCTGATTTTCCTTTGAGGTGAGATTGAATTTAAATGTTCTTGGTGATGAACCTAACATGTTTAAATGGAATTTAATAAATGATACTGAATTTATTAAATTATTCTATTCTTTGGGTGACACATGGATCCAAATGTTGTATTCCTTGAATTGATTCATTAGGATTATACCTTGACTATTTCTTAGTGAAACTTGGATTCCTTATATGGACTTCCAATGATGGGATCATGGCGGGTGCAGTTGATCATGTATACTGAGGGAGATACTTGGGAACGCTTAAGTTGACCTACAAGGATGAACTCAAGTGGGATAGATGTTATACCACACATAGTGTAACACCTGGGTTCTTGGGAGGATCTCCATGGATGGGATTATAAGGTTTTGGTTTATATTATACTTGGGGTGATACCTGGATTCCAAATTAGCAATTCCAAGGATGGACTCAGTCTCATTAATGAATAATGAGTGTAATGAATGGTGATATACATCTTCCAAGACAAAGCAGAAGATTAGATTTTTTTCCTTTGTCTTACAATTTATGGATTAAATTTCTTGGAATAATTTGATCATATATTCATAGGGGATTATCCTGATACTTATTAATTGAATGAGATTGAATTATTAAATAAATTTATTATTATTGCGAACCTGGAATTTATAGGATGTTTTCTTTCGGTAATTACATTAATATTACATTACTGTATGCACACTGTGACTCTTATATACTCATTGACTGGATTGAACGAAACTACGGGTGGTCACCTACTGGGATTTTGTATCACACAATTTTTAGATAAACTTGAGTACCCAAAAAGACTATATGATTTTATGTATGGATAAGGGAAAGTTCCTTAATAGAGGTTCTTGATTACTGCTTAGAAGCCGGGGAGCATGAGACCAAGCTAAGACTTGTGATTATATCCTGGATAATTTTGGAAATTTTTTAGTTTTCTTACATGTACAGTACATCATCCATGTATAAATATTTTTGATGATTTATTATACACATTAAATGTCTAATAATATATTCTATATGAGATATCTTCTACAATGAATCATAATTCCTACCCTATTCATTTATCATCTATCTAACTGATTTAATACTTCTAAAATATTTTTTGTTATTTTATTATTGTTATGTTACACTCCAGTGATGAGGTAATAGTCTCCCCATAGACACATCTTGGCCCTCACTTCTAGTCATAAGAATATGACATTTGGGGAGATGCGCTTGTCGCCTTGTGGACAACTAGGATTAGGGCACCTTAAGTTGAATCCAAGTCCAGGATGTTACAAAGTGGTATCATAGAATTATTTTATCATTTTCCATACTATTTGGAAACAATGTGAAGGTAATGAAAGGAAATGGGATTCAGTAATGAGCTGTTCCTAGGCGTAGCTAACCCATGTATAAGAAAAATCCAAATTTCCTCTAATGAAATTACTGTTTTATGGATTTTTAATATTACAGTTGATTAGAATCCATTATTTGTTTATGAACATGAATTATGAAAATATTATTTATTTGATTGTGATTATATTTTGTAGAACCCCAATGAGATGACGGTATTCCATCTCATCCATCATTTTAAGCACCTTACAGAATTCACATTCCATGCACTATATTATGAAATTTAAGACACATTACTTATTACATATTGCTGGGATAGGTGACATGATATGAATAAACCTGCTATGGTGATATATGTTATGGAACCTGTTATGGTGGGAATTACATAGACTCCATACTTTGATTCCTGAGGAGTATGGGCCCTCATGGATCAGAGTTTGACAATCCATTTGGTTCAACCTTTTTAAAGTGAATTGGATATAAATGTAAAATGAATGAAATGGTAAATAAATATGAGAATATAAATGGAATATTGAGTTACTTTTGGTGGAGAACCTGGCATGACCTGACCTTAGTAATGGGAAATTTGCAGTGTCTCTTTCTTATTCATGATCTGTACAACACCCAGACAAGTCTAAAAAAGTAGGTAGAGGGGTGTGTTCTTATATAGGAAGTCTTGTACTTGTATTATTTCTATATCTGGGATTTTGAGATGTGAACTTCAATATAAATATGAATTTGAGGCATCTGTTGGAAATTGTAGATTTATTCCACCATGAATAACTCTAGTCATAGTCCAGGAGGGTAGTGATGGTCATAATTCGGAGGTGGTGGGACATGGGCTACTAGTGGATCCTCTAATAGTTCCATTTGTGAACCTATTTTTTACTAGACACAGGGGATGAGGTTAGATTCTATGAACAATTTATCCGGTTAATATAGACCATTCAGGGAGCACCGTGACTTTCCCTGACTATGGTAGAGTTGATGAATGAGTCCCAACAGCAACATCTGTCCATGTTTTTAGGGGATGGAATAGAATATACTATATATTCATGGATAGAGGAACTTCATCCTATATCTAAGCATCAAGAGACACCTCCTGAGAGGAGGGTAAATATTACAACGTATATGTTTTAGGATTACTTCAAGATATGGTGGGATTTAATCACTCAAACAGATCATCCCCGGGAAACATATAAGAGGAATTTTCATATGGACTTCTATGATTACTTCCACCCTAAGATGTTGAGGGTCGATAGATCATAGGGGTTCTTTCACATGTATTAGGGTGCGCTATCAGTTATAGATTACATGGACCGTTTTATATAGCTCTATAATTTCACACCTATTTTGATGGGTGAAAAGTTATCTAAATATAGGTTATTTTTGGATTGTATTAGGTATGAAATCCAATCATAAGTGAATGTATTTTGGCTGATTATGATTTCTGAAAGAGTGAATAAAGTTCTTATCATAGAGAATAACTTGAGAGAGGCTGGAGTTCTAGCCAGAATAGTTCAACATCTAGATATTGTACTGTATCAACCGGTAGGAGGAATCATTGTTTGGAGGTACCACCTGGTGATACTAGTAGTCATAACACATACTCAGGTATCTAGGTGAGGTACTACAAGTATGATAGACCATAACATATGAGGCCTCAGTGTACGAGGGACCTAGTTGAGTGATAATCAAATGACAAGATTGACCATCTATAGTGCTTCTGTAGAACATTTAAACCAGTAGCCAGTGAGAGGGAATCTACACCAACACCACATTCTGGAGAAGGGTTAACAGCTTATCATTAGGAATGGCGCAAGAGTGAAACTAGATGATCATGTCGAGGTGGAGTTCACAACCATGGTATTCAGACCCCATTTTTACAGTGATATTAGAGAAGATCTACTCAAGGTGGGAAGGAAGTATCATAGGGTCAAATATCAGTATATATATATATATGTGTGTGTGTGTGTGTGTGTATTGAAACCAAAAAATTATAAGCATGATCCAAAACCCTCTTCTATGAGAGGTACTATTCTAGTGGCCTCTACTTTGGAATCAATACTTTTTGATACTGGGGCTTATCATAAGTTTTTATGTATTCCCATTATGGAGAGCCTTGGGTTATGTGTTTAGTGATATGATGGTGTTATGATGCTCGACACTCCATTAGGTATCATATCAAAATATTTATGTCGGTTTATGGATTTACCCTAGAGATTATTTGGTGTCACTTTGTATGGGACATATATGTTCTTGAGTTGATGGGTTTTGAAAACATTCATGGGATTGACTAGTTGGTTCCCTTTCATGGTTTCATTGATTTATATTTCTAATGGGTGACCATAAAATCACCAGAGGGTGAAAATTTCATTCCAATGGGTGAATGGGATGTCTAGGAAATCCAATATGGACTCGAGTATCATGGGATGGGTGGGATGATAGGACAAATTTCATGATTATATCCAGAAAATCAGGGAACATGCCAGGCTGATTTCCCTCCAATGGTTGATCACATTAGGGATTCCTTCCCAGATTAATTTTTAGGACTACCTCTTGTGAGAGAGGTATATTTCTCTATCGAACTAGTTCCAATAGCTGCACCAGTATCTATTCCTTCTTACAGAATGGTTACTACTGATACACAAGAGCTCAAGAGGTAGTTAGAGGATTTAGAGGAAAAGGGGTTTATCTGACCCAGTACTACTACGTGGGGTTCACTGATCATTTTTGGGGAAAAAGGTGGACACAAATCATAGGCTAAGTGAGGAATACCAAACATTTAACTAGATGATGGTCATGAATTGGTTTCCTCTTCTATAGATATATGATCTTTTTGACTAGCTCCGAGGAGATCAAGTCTACTCAATGATTGATTTGAGATCTGGTTATCATCTGGTGTGTTTTATACAATCAGTATAACAACCCATACTTTACATAAATTTATATGACTTCAAAGATGGAGAATATTAATTACAAAATATAAAAAACCCAATATATGACTGTATAGGTATACTGTCTTTAGAAACTGAGAATCATAAACAACTAGTTCACAATAGATCCACATTGTCTCCCACTTATTTCTACATAACCAGAATCCTTTTTTATAAATCTTACTTAATAACCATTTTTATGAACTGGGGAAAAGAAACATATGAAAGGGTGACCTCAAGTGCTCAGTAAGGTTAAATAGGGGATAAATCTATCATATCATAATCATAAGATGTAAACACATAACATTTGAAAATCATATACTGTATATAAAAGATCGTGATATCATGTTATGGGATAATTCATGAAAGTTCATAAAATTAATGAACGTAATCCCAAAATTCCTAACATAAGACATGAAATTATGTGGCTTACACTTAATCATATAAAACCATTTCATATTAGTCAAGGCTCATTTCTAATTCCATTATAACGAACAAAGTCCATTACTAAACTGAGTTCACTCATTCTTCCAGCCATATATTACTGAACAAGATTTACTTTCCATTCTAGTCATGTATAAATCATGAGATATAAATCATTTCTTAATGAATTGGAGGGATATTTTATTCCCACCCATATCATAATTAAATCATTATTATGTGTTCCACAAAAACAAAAATAATTCATTATAGTGTAACCCATGGAATAAAATGTGTTTCTTAAACATCATTCCTTCATAACATTATCCATATAAAACAAATAGACTTCATAAATATAAGATCATAATAAAAAAATTAAAAACATTATAATAATAGAGATACTATAATTGAAACATAACATAATTAATGAATTCCATCTTATATGGAAAATAATTTTGATTAAACACTTGATATTAATTCTTGAGGAAAATATACATTCTTCTTAAAAAATGTTTTCTTTTCTCAAAATGACATGAAATTTTAAAAGAATGTAATTTAATGGAAAATAAAAATGAAATCACGTAATGTAAGATTCATGGAAATAAGGCATTATGAAAATGTAAAAATCTGATCATGTCATATAAGTTAATAATATATTCTCCTCATAATTTTGCCGGAAAAGTCAAGAAGTAACTCATTTTTAATACGAAAAAACATTCCTTTCATACCACTTAATAAAAATTCACTGCTGGATAAAATTGACTTTAAAAAATTGTATAAATAATATTACATGTGTAGGAAACATATACGTGGATGATAATTATACCCCAGTAAATAATTACTTATAAACAATCATGGATAATAATTAGATTGTGAAATTATCCTTTACCTTAGGTATGATTTCATTTGTATGTATCCAAACCTCCTGTATAATGATTTAAATAACATCATTGACTTATTAAAAAATAATATTCATTTTAGGATATCATATGTGATCATATTATCTTCCATTTTTTAGTAACATTATTACTCATCCATCAGCTGTTAACTTCTTTATTTTTTTACTCAAGTTGTGTCAGATAAGTTATTGTTCCTCCTCTTAGGTTATATTTATATAATTAAAAAATGATATTAACGTAATATATAACATATTAATTCATTATGTAATTTTTATATTCATTATTTAATTAAGATCTTGTAAAATGAATCACATCGCATCTTGGAGACAGTTGGCCATATGTACGCACGAGCAATGATATCATTCCCATAGTTTTGGAATGGAATAAAATTGGATGGTGTATAATATTTAATAATTAATATCATATTTTTATAATCATATTCAATTTTTATTTCAATCATTATAAACATCCAATTATAGTGGTGGTGGAAAACAGATTACACCAAGTCGTGAAGAAGATACGTCGTACGTATGCACGCGTGGTGATTTCATTTTTCATAGGATGGATAGAAGGTGGAATATGGTTATTTTATAATTATAATAACATATCATTATATAATTGATACTAAAGTTATTAATTTATAATGAAACATGTCAAGAAAAGGAATTAGAAGATTAAATAAGATCGAAAGAATTGGTAGATGATATATCTCTTCTTCCACATGCTTCCTCTAAAAATCCTCTTATAGCACTAGAGTTGGTATTTGAAGAAGACATGAACATATAGAATATTACTAGGGAAGTTTAAAAGGTAAAAGGGTAGGGGAGGTCCGAGATTTAATTCATAATGAGAAGTGATGAGGTGAGGGAGGAGGTGCCCCTTTACAATTGAGGTGAGGGTCACTTTTTGGAAACTCCATAAAAAATAATTTATATTAAAATTAAAACCTACCCAGAAAACATCCAAAATGTCCCACTTTAAGAAATTAGATGATACAGGGTTGTAATACCATTAAAAAATAATTTTTTTAAAGTATTTAATTCAATTTTAACCTTATCTTTTTAATTAGCACATAGTAATTCTTTTTAATTTTTAACTAGCGTAACAAATATTTAAATATTAAAATGGTGTAATTATTACTTATTTGAGGTCAATGAGACCATAAATAAATATCCAAGAACATTTTTGACCTTATAATGGTTATTCTATATTTTTTTGAATTTTTTTCTGATTTTTAAATAATTTATTAAAATATTATTTTGATAAACAGTCAATAGTATCAATTTTGACCCTATTCTATTCATTTATTTTTTAAAAGTATTAATATAAAATGTTAAAATAGAAAAAAATATTTTATCATATTTCTAAGAGGTAAAAATAATCTATAAAATTAATTATAAATATTAGTTATCACAAATTATATTTATTTTAACATTTTTTTTAAACATTTATTTGTTATGTCTATTAAAAAAATAATCACTACATCAATTTTGTGTAATCATTTAATATTGTTATTTTTTGAATAAAAATTAAAAGTAAAATAAAATGTTTAAATTAAATCTTTTAGTTTTGAGAAGAATATTTGGAGTCAAACTTACCCTTAGGAAATTCAAATATTAAATATTTAATACTCAATAAATTTAGAATGCGACATCTCCAACATCACTTAAAATAAAATAATATAAGTATCATAATCCCCTCCATAAGGGTCAAAATGGTCAATAACTTGAACCTTGGATGATTATGATCGATATATACTCTACCAATAAGATTTGGTCATGTTTTGAGATCTTTTAATGGGTATTATCATTTTAATAAAAAACTATATTATTGATTTTTCATCAATTAAATAATTTATGCTTCATTAATGAATAAGATATTAAGGTAAATATTTATTTCTTAAAAATTAAAAATAAACTACCATAACAAATGAAAACATTTTATATTTAATATTGGTTTTTATAATAGAATTTATTTATTATATAATCGTCTATAAAATGATTTAGTTATTAAAATTTGAGGGAGACATATTTAACTTTTCTTTAAATAAAATAAATTAAATGTCATAATCTCATCCAAGTGGATTCAAATGGATACCATATCGATCCAAGTATGATTTAGGTAGAGAAACACTCATCCAATGATATTAATACATGTTTTAGGATGACTTTTAATATTATTCTTACCCTTACTTACCCAATTTACCCTTTTACCATATTAATAAAAATTACCAAAGTTAGTTTTCATAATGCCCAAATATAAAATAATAATATTTACATAATTTAGACCTAATGATTCTAAATATGAATTACATTTTCAAAAATTTAGTACATAGAAGTTTCATTAATTAATTTAAAATCACTCCCATTGGTGGAAAAAGAGAACATGTTTTTTAAAAATTTAAAACATTACGAAAGATCAAAATGTTTTTACATCAAAATTCTATGAAAAATTAAGGATAATGACATAAATTATATTTAATGATAAAAATTTATTCTATTTATACTTTAAAACCATTCATTATTATCATTTAACCGTATATATTATTTTGATGAAAAAAGTTGTTTTCACATAGAATTTCTGTACTTTTACTATTCATCAAAACATGAAAGATATCAAAAAAATATTAGAAATTCATCCAAAGAAAATTTTTACACCCTCAATCAAAAGAAATTGTTTTTTTTCATATAAAAATTATTAATGTTTCAAAATCGTAATTTAATAGGGGTTCCCCTTTAAATGTTGAAAAACTAACCTTTTGAAAAATATAGGTTTTTATACATCAAATAGGGTTTATTCATAATCCATGAAAAAAATATCTATTGGATGAATATATAACATATTTTACTAATTATATAACATATATATTTCATTAATTTCATTTAATAATATTAATTCACTCAAAAGAATTAATATATAATAATTGCTAGAGAATGACTTTATCATACATTTTCATAAGTTAGTTATATTTATTCCCGCTATCCAAAAATGAAATATAAAATGGTCATTTTATACTAAGTTAATATCATGGTCCATTTAAACTCTTGATTTCATATAATTCAAGCAATTGAATAAAAATTATGTAGAGAAAATATTTCATTAAAACATCTAGGTGATACATTCTACCCACCTTAAACAGAATTTCACCCTCAAAATTCAACACTTGGATACTAATAGATGAGGATATCTCTCCTTTATCATATCCTCAAGCTCCCAATTAGATTCCTAAAATTGTTGTTTCCTCGCATGTGGTCTTGTTTCGTAGAAATTTCTCGCTATGATCCAGAATCTCTATCGATTGTTCTTCATAAGAGAGATCTTGCTCTAGAGGTATGAATTATGCATTTAGTTCATGTGAAGGACTAGATATGTAATTTACTAGGATATATACGTGGAACACATCATGAACTTGATAGAGATATAGTTTATGCACCAATTGGTAAACTTATGTCCCAACACAATCTAGTATTTCAAAAGGACAGATAAACCTTGGTCTCAGCTTTCCGTTCCGTCCAAATATAATTACTCTCTTCCAAGAAGATATTTTTAGAAACACCTTATCACGAACTTTAAACTCACATTGCTTTATTCCATTGTCAGCATGTCCTTTTTTCCAACTCTGAGTTGATCTTGTGTGTTTTGGAATAGATCTGACAATTCTACCATTTCATCAACAAGATCAGGTCCTAATAGATTTTTTCTATAACTTTATCCCATAAAGTTGAAGTTATACAGTTCCTTATACAAAGTTCATTATAGGGATCCATCCTAATACTGTAGTGAAATCTATTTTTGTAAGAAAATTCCACCTAATGTAGGTGTTGATCCCAAACACCTTTCAAATCCATAGAGAAAGCTCTAAACATGCCTTCAAGATATTGAATTGTCGTCTCAAACTGGATATCTTTTTAAGGATGATAAGTAGTGATGAAAAATAACTTTGTATCCAAATCTTGTGGATTACTATTCCAAAACATCGAGGAAAACTTTTGATCCCGATGAGATGTAATTTAAAGTGGTACTCCATGAAATCATACCACTTTCTTTTCATATATCCCGGATATCTGATCAAGAGATAAATCATCTATAATAACAATTAAGTGTGCCAAATTTGTAAGGTGATTAGCTATAACCCAAATAGTATTATGGACATTATATGTTTTTGGGAACTCTGACGAAAAATTCCATAGTGACGTTTTCCCATTTCCATTTTGGTATTGGAAATGGTTTGAATATCCCATTATACTTCTATCTCTCATCCTTAACTTGTTGGCAAACCAAGAACCAAGAGACATATTTAGCAACATTTATTTTCATTCCATCCCACAAGAAATACTCTTTCAGGTCCCCGTACATCTTTTTACTTCTAGGTTTAATAGAGAATGAAGTACTATGAGGCTCATCCAATAGACCCTTCTTTAATTCAAGTATGGGAGGAATACAAACCCGGTTCTTGAACCTTATTATTCCATCACAATAAAGGTTGAATTATAGAACATTTCTCAACTTCTTTTGTAGCTCTACATATTCCTTCTATGCCTCAATAATATTAAATTTTATATATGGTTTAACATTCATTTTATAAAGACATGATTTCTCCCCTTCCATTAACATTTAATGATCCATCCTTTGAAAATCCAAAAATGTTGGATCTTTTGTGATCCCCATAATGGATAGGCTAGCATGGTCCTTTCGACTCAAATCATCTTCCACCTTATTTTCTTTTCTAGGGTGGTAATGTATTGAGCATTCATAATATTTAATCAATTCCAGATATCTTCTTTGTTTTATATTCAACTACGATTACGTGAAAATATACTTTCAACTCTTTTGATAAGTATAAACATCACACCTTTCACTGTAAATATAATGCCTCCATATCATTAATGCAATTATTTCTATATCTAACTCTAAATCATGAGTTTGGTTATTTTTCTCATGGATTTTCAATTGTCTTGAGTCATAAGCTGCCACCATATCATTTTTATGAGAACACATCCCAACCCCTTCTTGTATGCATCACTATAGATCACAAGCATTTCTTTACTACAAGGCAGTGTGAGCACAGGTTCACTAGCTAACCTTATTTTGAGTGCTTTGAAATTCTCTTCAAATTAATTACTCCATACAGACAAACATAAATCCTTTTTGAGTGAACTTGGTGAGTGGATTAGATAATAAGGAAAAATCATTCCCAAAACATCGATAATATCAAATCGAACAAAGAAAACATCAGATCTTAGTTACTTTTTTTGGTCTGGGCACATTTTTAATAACTTTTTTTTATGGATCTATAGGTATCCCCTATCTTGAGATTATGTGACCCAAAAATGAAACTTTCTGAAGACAAAATCTACACGTGGGAAATTTTTAATAGACCTTCTCATTTCTCTGGGTACTTAGTACAATTCTCAAGTGATATTCATGTTTTCCTTTCTCTCTGAATAAATAAGAATATCATCTATAGAAACTACCACTAACTAATCAAGATAGTCTCTAAAGACTCTATTCATTAGATCCATGAAGATAGTGGTGTAATTAGTAAGACGAAAATGACTCACTATAAATTCATAGTTTCTATACCTTGTACGTAGTGCTCTCTTTGGTATATCATCCTTTATGAACCTTAATTGATGATATCCATAATGTTGATAAATCTTGGAATAGTATTTAGCTTTGTATAGTTGGTTGTATAAGTCATCAATACGGGTAAGAGGAAATTTTTTTTGATAGTGATTTGATTAGTTCTCGATAATCAATGTAGAGTCTCGTTGATCCATCTTTCTTCTTAACAAACAGAACAGTTTCTCCCAAAGGAGACACACTTGGGAGTATAAATCCATTTTCAAGATTCCCTTGGAGTTTATTATTAAATTCCTTATAATCAATTGGGGATATTTTATATAGTGTCTCTAAAATAGGAATTGTACCTGGTATGAGTTCTATTGGAAACTCAACATCATGATTTTTTGGAAGACTTGGTAATTCTTCTCGAAATACATAATCAAACACCCATACAATAGGCACATTATTAATAGTGAGTTTCTCCCCAACCATTTGAGATAGAATACATTCATTTATAGGAATCAAGACCCATATGATGGATGAAATTTTCATTGGAAGGTCATACTCATCCTTATTGCAATTGATGATCATAGATTGATCTAGAATATGAAATTTGACTTCCCTTACTTGGAAATTTATATTATATCCTTATATATAAGTCTAATAAATGATAAGAATCATATAAAATTACTGTATAGGAAGGGTCAAAATATTTTCAGGAATCACTTTCCCACAAACATCAACTGCAGAATAATTAGAAACTTTTGATGGGGCCGTTGTGCCATTAGAAGCTGTCACAACTAACTCACCATCTAATTGTTGAGGTAATACAATGATAACCTTAGAATATTCCTTAGAAATAAATTAGTGGGTGGATTGAGAATCAAACAAAACATTTTATACTTTAGTGTGGATGGTATTTGTACCATTATGCACTTCATTATCATACTTCACATCGCCAATAGTGATCAAATGTCACTTGCCTTTATCTTTGTCCATAAGAGTTTTCTAAAGTTTACCATCATCAATAACCCTTGGATTAATTAATTTATTGGCATAATTACCCATATACTTTCACTTGTAGAATATAAGTATAAGAGGATCATTCTATGTAGCCTTTTCTCTATTCTCATCATTAGACATATTTTTCCCATCTCTTTGGAATTAAACTGCCCAATGACATTATTTTCCACAATTAAAACATTTACAAGTACTATTAAGACAATTTCGTCCATGTTACTTTCCACACATTGAGAATAAGTGAAAAATCACCTTATTATCAGTGTGATCTTTATATTTTACGTTTAATTACATTTTTCTCTTCCTATCAAACACATAGAACTGATGGGTTACTCTGATCTCGATATCAAACTTAAGAGCACATCAAATTATTTTGTCATAGCTATGAGACTTGGTTTTATTCCATTAATTAATCGATTAATTTTACTCCCAAGTTGGATAAAAATTTCATAAGTGTGTGTTGAAATTCTTGTAAAATTTTCATTATAGGTACAAACAGATTCATCTTCCTTTTTATTATTTTCAAAGGAACCCTTTATTCATCTTTGTTCTAAAATAATAGAAATGTAATTAATGAAAAAAAGGTTCTTTAACTCATCCTATTCCATGGACTCAATTTCATATCTTTACCTCATATTCTTCATAATGTTCCACCATTGATCATATTCATCTTTCAAATGATAGACTGATAAGATTAATTTATCATCTTCTAAAGATTGGAGAACTCAAAATATCTTTTAATTTGAAATGATGCATTTTTCATCCACTAGTGGATCAGAAGAACTACTGAAAGATGGGGTACGCTAACTTATGAAGGACTCAAAAGAGTTTTGTTCCCTATTTTTCTTGTTTGGAAGTCCTACACGATCCAAATCTTGAGAAATTTGTGTGAGAATAGCTATAATATTTTTCATTCTAGATCCCATAACATTTGGTTTCTCAAGAGGAAAATTGTTTCATTTCCCGTCTCATTAAGCATTAAAGCAGTTCCTTTGGGTTCCATCCATTGACTAAAACCAAGAAGCATAATTTTAGAAATGAAAATCATAATGGAAAAAAACATAATCAAGAATAAAATTTCAATTTAGTACACTTTTAATTTTATCCTAGGTATTAATGATTATTTCTAAAAAAATAGGATTGTAACCTATACTTCAACATATACTTTGGGTTCTTACTAAGGTTTTCTCATCGTAGTCTCCAAAGGTTAACTATAAATTTCCTCCAATTCCAACTATAACAGCCCATACTTTACATACATTAATATGTCTTCAATATTGGTGAACATTCATTAAAAAATATTACAAATCCACGATATGACTGTATAGGTATAGTGTATTTAGAATCTAGGAAATAGAAAAAACTGGTTCATAAAACATGTACACTGTATCCCAATTATTTCTTCATAAGGAGACTCATTTTTTTATATATTACTTAATAACCTTCTTTAAGACTAGGGGAAAATAAACATAATAAATGGTTATCACAAATGATCAGTAAGGGTAAACATGAGAGATATGAATCATATCTTAATCATAGGACATAAAAACAATGAATTTGAAAATATTATCCTACATATAAAAGTTCATGATATTATATCATTGGAAAAATAATAAAAGTTCATAAAATAAATGAACGTAATCCCAAAAGTCATAATATATGACATGTTCTTTGGGCATACACATATGAAAAGAAAATCATTTCATATTTTTCGATGCTCATTTCCAAGACCATCATAGTGGACAAAGTCCATTACCGAACCAAGTTCAATCATCATTTTGTATTACTAAACCAGATTTACTCTACATTACACTCATGTCTATCTCATGAGATAGAAATATTTATCCAATTAATTGGAGGTAGATATTGGTCACACCCATATCATAATGAAATCGTTCTTACGTGTTCCAGAAAAACATAAATCATTCATCATAGCATAACCCAAGGAATAATATGGGTTTCTTAAACATCATTCCATCATAACAGAATCCATGTAAGACAAATGGATTTCATAAATATAAGTTCATCATATAAAAAATAAAACCATAATAATAAATGTTATTGTATACATGAACCATAAAAATATTGTTGAATTCTATCTTAGATGGAAAATAATTTTGATAAAACACTCGAAATTAATTCTTGAGGAAAATATCCTTTCTTCATCAAAAATGTTTTCCTTTCTCAAAATTCCATGAAATTTTAAATGAAAAGAATTTAATTTAAAATACAATTTATATATTGTAAAGGATACTTCATGGAAATAATGCATTATGAAGACATAAAAATCTGACCATTCTATATAAGTTAAAAAACATTCTCCTCGTTATTTTGCTAGAAAATTCAAATAATACTTCATACATGAAAAGACAAATGGTTCCTTTCATACCATTTAATATAAATTCAAAACTGGTAAAATTTTCTTTAAAAAGTTTTGAAATTATAATAAATATATAGGAAAATTATATGTGGATGATAAATATACCCTAGGAAATACTTGCATATATACAATCTTGGAAAATAATGAGATTTTGAAATTGTCCCATACCTTAGGTCGTATTTCCTTTTTATGTATATGAACCTTATGTATAGTGATTTAAATAATTTCATTTATTTGTTCCTAAATAATCTTAATTATTACCATATCATATATGTTCATATTATCATCCATTTGTTAGTGACATTATTACTCATCCATCATGTATTAACTTCTTTATTTTATTAGGCATGTTGTGTAAGATAAGTTCTTGTTCATCTACTTAGGTTATAGTTATATCATTAAAAATTATATTAACATAATAGATAACATATTTATTCATTATTTACATTTATATATTCATGATTTACTGACGATCATGTAGAATGAATTTCATTGCATCGTGGACACGGTAGGTCGTACATATGCACAAGCAACGATACCTTTCTTTATTTGTTGAATGGTATCAAATTGGATGCTGTATAATATTTTAGAATAAATATAATGGTGTAATAATCATATATAGTTATTTTTCCATCATTATACCCATCCAAGTACGTTGGTGGTGAAAAATAGATTACACCACGACGTGGGGATGGTAAGTCGTATGTACACACGCGTGGTGATTCCATTTTTTTCGGATGGATAGAAGGTGGAATATGGTTGTTTCATAATTATAATAAAATATCATTGTGGAATTGATAATGGATTTATTACATTATAATGATACAAATCGTGAAGAGGAAGTATAATAAGGGAGAATATGGAAAGAATCTGTAGAGGAGATTACCTCTTCTTCGAAGTGTTTCCTCTAAATCTCCTCTTAGAGCACTAGAGGTAGACATTAAAGAATAAAAGAACCTATAGAATGTTAATAGGGAATTTGACAAGGGAAAATGGTAAGGGATTTTTGATATTTAAGGCTTGATGTGATGTGATGAGGTTCCTTTTTTATAATTGAGGTGAGGGGAACTTTTGGAAAATCCATAAATAATAATTTATAATAAAATCAAACCCTACACAAAACATCCAAAATATGCCAAATTAGAATATAAGATGATATAGGGTTGTAATCTCAATCACTAAAAAAAATTACATGTTTTTCTGTTAATTTTTATCTTATCATTTTAATTAACACTTAGTTATTCATTTTTATTTTTAAATGGGGTAACAAATATTTAAATATTAAAATGGATTAATATTTACTTATTTGATGTCAATGAGCCCATAAATAAGTAAATTAAAATATTTTTTTATCATATCATAATTAATATATATTTTTAAAAATGTTTTATTATTTCTAAATAATTTAATAAAACATTATTTTGATAAAAAATTAATAGTGTAAATTTTGACAATATTCAATTCATTGATTTTTAAAAATATTCAGATAATAAGTTAAATTAGAACCAAATATTTTATCATATTCCTAATAGGAAAAGATCAGATATAATGTTCATTATAAATATTAATTAACCCCAATAATATTTATTTTAACATTTTTTTGAAGATTTATTTTTTATCTCTATTAATAAAATAATCACTATATCACATTTGTGTAATTATTTAATATTAATATTTTTTGATAAAAATTAAAAAAAAATACTATGATGAAAATAAATCTTTTCGATTTTACAAGAATACTTGGAGTCAAATTTATATTTAGGAAAATCCAATATTTATAATGTTATACATATCAAATTGGGAATATGACAACTTTAACATCACTTTAAATAAAATAATATGTGTGTCATAATTCCTTCCATAAGGATCAAAATGGTCAATAACATGAAAAATTTATGATTTTGGTTGATATATACTCGAGAAATAAAAATTTTCAAGTTTTGGTGTCTTTTAATGGGTATTATAATTTTAATAAAAAATAATATTATTGACTCTTCGTCAATTAAATAATGTATGCATCATTAATGTATATGATATTAAGGTACTTATTTATTTACTAAAAATCAAAAATAAATTACCATGATAAAGGAAAACATTTTCAATTTTAGATGAATATTTATAATATAATTTATCTACTGTATAACTTTATATATAAATGATATAGTTATTAAAATTTGAGTGGGAAATATTTAACTTTTAATTAAATAAAATAAATTAAATTTCCTAATCTCATCCAAGTGGATTCAAATGGATAACATTTCAACCCAATGGATATGTAGGTCAAAAAACACTCATAAAATTATATTAATAAACATTTAGGGTAATTTTTTTAATTGTATTCTTACCCTTAATTACCTAATTTAACCTTTTAACGTATTAATAAAAATTACCGAAGTTTCTATTAATAATTCGCAAAAACAAAATAAATATATTTAAATAATTTTAACCTACTAATTCCATATATGATTTCCTTCTTTTCAAAATTCAAAATATTGATGTTGTACTAATTAATTTAAAATCACTCCTATTGTCAGAATGAGAGAAGGTGTTTTTTAAAAGTTAAAACATTACGAAAGTTTGAATTGTTTTTAAATCTAAATTCAATGTAAAATTAATGATAATTACATACATTATTGTGAATAATAAAAAAATATATTATATTTATACTTTAAAACCATTCATTATTATAATTCACCATATAAATTATTTTGGTGAAAATATTTTTTTTCACATCAATATAAGTTTATTTTAACAATTCATCAAAACATTAAAGTTAACATAAAAATATCATAAGTTCATCCAATGTAAAATTTTATATCCCAATTCAAAATAAAATGTTTATTTTTTCATATAAACATTATTAATTTGTCAAAATATTAATTTAAATAGGGTTCTCCATTGAAAGGTTGAAAATTACCCTTTTGAAAAATATAGGTTTTTATACATCAAATAGGATTTATTCATAATAAATGACCAAAATATCTATTGAATGAATATTAAAAATATTCTATTAAGTATATAACAATATATTTCATTAATTTCATTTACTAATATTAATTCACATAAAAAATACAAATATATAATAATTTGTACCAAATGAATTCACCATGAATTTTCATAAGTTAGTTATATTTATTCCCGATATCCTAAAAACTAGGTTTAAATAATAATTTTATACTATGGAATCTCGTTGTTTGTTTAAAATCATGATTTCAAACAATTCAATCTATTTAATACAATTTCTTTAGAGAAAATATTTCATTATAAAATTAGTGTGTTTCAATCAGACATACCTCACACAACCTTTATTAGAAGGTATAATCTATATGAGTATTTTGTTATGATGTTTTGTATCATAGACGTGCCAAAATAATTCATGGAACTGATGAACCGAGTCTTCCATCTTTATCTAGATTTGTTTATGGTTGTTTTTGTGTATGATCTCATGGTTTATGCTCAAAATTGACATGAACATTCCAAACATTTTGAGATCATATTGAATACATTGAGAGAGAATTTGTTATATGCTAATCTATAAAAGTGCCACTTTTGGATATATCATATTTCCTTCTTGGGTAACATTATCTCAAAGACGGGATTATTAGTTGACCGAGATAATGTGAGAGCTGTAGTTTCCTGGGAGCATCATAAGAACATCTTTGAGGTATGAAGTTTATTGGGATCGTATGGATAATACAGGTGTTTCATACAAGAATTATCACACTTGGAAGCTCTACATATGATATTGACTAAGAATAGTGTGAAGTTTTATGGTCGTATTACTATGAGAATGCCTTTAGAAGTTGAAATTGGGATTTAATTTAAAGATGATACTAATTTTTTTCATATCCACACAGGAGTTATAGTGTTAATTATGATGCATTTGGTATCGAGCATGGAGCTATTCATATACAGGGAGATACAGTAAAGGTGTATGAGTCTTGATAGTTGAGGCCACATGAGAAGAACTACCTGGTAGATGATCTCAAGTCAACTACAGTTGTTCATATATTATGTAGTTGGAGACACTATTTATAGTTAGATCATTTTCTAATGTACAAGGACAACAAAATTCTCAAGTACATATTCACACAGTGTGATCCGAATCTGAGGAAAAGAGGGATGTTGGGGGTGCCTATAGTCTTTTTAATTCAAGAATTCATATTCGCCTAGTAATGGCTACATAATGGTCTATTCAATTAGTACGAGGTCTTAGATACAAGTATTTCATTAGGCCAGTAGTGACTGGTAGCTCTAGAATTTTTTCTTGAAGATGCACAAGGAGGTGCACGATTGTCATGGAAAATTTTTATTCCATCCATAGCTATTACCTATACACTTATATATAGAGTGAGGATACCAAAGATATAGGATTCCAAGGGCCTAGTATCACTAGATAGTGTGGTGGGTGAGGACCATCTTCTAGGCTAGACTATAGTCTATGATTAAATTCTGATGTACATGGTTGCACATGGGTTTCAGAAGACATGCGTGAGGATCTTCTGCAATAAATTCATGCTTCATCTTGGAAATTCTACCCCAACATCACCATGATTTATCAAGTATTACATTTCTAGTATAGTTGGTTGGGTATGAAAACAAATTTAGCTAGTTTTTTCATGAGATGTTCCACCTATTAGTAGATGATGTTGAAACACCAGTAACTAGATTGAGTTTTACAATAGCTTCCCATCTTCTATTGGAAATGGAAGGATGTCATGATGGAATTTTTTACTAGTTTACAAAGTTCACCTCGAAGGAATGATGGAATTTGGGTTGTTGTTGAAAATATCGCGATGGTTGCACATTTCATTATGATCCTATAAACCTTCTGTGTGGATTAGCTTGGAAGGTTTTATATCCGTGAGATAGTACGACTTCATGGGGTCCTGCATAGAATCATTTCTGAAAGGGACCCCCATATTACTTGATCTTTCTGGAAAGGGATGCAGATGGAATTTGGTACATAGGTTCTTCTATGCACGACCTACCACCCTTATACAGATGATCAGTCAGAGTGCATGATTCAGGTGCTTGAGGATATGATGTGAACATGCATCTTGGATTTCTAGGGATCTTAGTAGAGGAATATACCCCTATTTTAATTCACCTACAATAAAATATTTTATAGTACTACTCCTATGGTTCCTTATGAGTCTCGTTATGATAAGCCATTTTTATCATCCCTGTGTTGGTTAGAGGTATTAGAGTTAGCTATGCTTGGAACTCATCTTGAACAAGAAACTACAGAGTATGTGTAGTTGATTTAGAACTGAATGAATACTACATAGTCTCATCATAAATAATACGCTAATCTCCATAGAATACCTATAGATTTTGAGGTTGGGGATCATGTATTTTTTTCATGTCTCACTGAGGTTGGTACATAAGAGGATCAGAAGAGAAGAGAGTGTAAACAATCATCATGATATGTTGGTCTATTTGAGATTCTGAAGAGAGATGGGTTGGTATCCTATTGGTTATAGTTTCCTTAGAGGGATGGTCCATGTATGAAATGTTCCATGTATCTCAGCTTCACCATTATCATTCATACATGTCTTATTCTTTTTATCCCAAGGATGATGAGTTCTAAGAAAATGTGTCCTTTGAGGAGGATAGGATATGTTTTGTGGGTCATAGAATGAAGGTTCTCCAAGGGTAGTCAGTTACTCTAGTACATGTTCTATGGTATAACAACAGAGTATAGGATGAGAATGGGGAGCGTAAGGCTGATGTATTTCTATAGTGGATAGATTTATTCTCAGACATCCATTACCACAGTTTAGAAGTCCATTATAGGGAAAATTGATTTATGTAGAAAAGTGTCCAAGATCCAAGTTTTTTTGTGAGGTAAATATTCTTTTATTCCCTTTAATTTTAAGATTAAATGTTTAAAAATTGCATAATATGAATTCCTTTTGAGTTTATGAAGGTATTAGGGGTATCTGGGGTTGGTTGGGAGGCCAGAACCCATCTCCTAGGGTGAAACAGACTTGGAGAACAGTTAAAAGAAACCATATGGGGGTAGGTTTTATGGTAAGATAAAACCATGTGAGTGTGAGTAGAGAGTAGGGGATGCTCACATTGTTATACTAAACCATTCAATTTGTGAATCACATCCATGTGACCATGTTTCGAATTTGTAGAGGAGTTTTTCATGGGTTTTTCACATTTAGTCAAACCATGTGTACAAATTGCGAGAAATGTCCCCTTCCTATAGTTGACCATGTAGGGTTGGTTCACTGTGTGAAAACTATGCATCCAAGCCTTGCAATTCCCAATGTTTGGTGATTTTCAATTTTACCACTAATTAATCTATTAAAATCAAACCTAAATTCATTTTTTCTTCCTACAGACAACCAGGCCATTGAGATCTCCTTTAAAGTTCTAAGGTAGGGTTTTCCACCGAATCTCCATCCGAGCTCAGAATCAAGAACTATTTGTCTTATTTGATCCATGCTGGTAGGTTCTTGATTACTTTTGTGCAATTCCTTTTTCTTCTTGGAATTGACTACTCTATTTATGTGCAAGCTAATAATCCCTATTATTAGGGTCTTCATTTAGTATTTTATTTTCTCCCAATATGAGTCAAACCAGGAGATGAAACCGGGTGAGATATCCTATATGAACCTATGGTAGGTGGTCTCATGGATTAAATTTAAATTATATTTGTTTATATATGTCTTTGTGTGACATTACCAATTCTAGGGCGATGCCTTGACAATAATTTCAATCCTTCAATTGAAATAATAGGTATAACTTATTCATTTAATGAGGCCTATTGTTAACTTTTAAATAGTTATGAACCTTGAGTGAAACCACCATTTGGGAGTGTGATTAGTTGAATATACCATCATGGGTGGATTTGAACTTGGATACCTCTTAGGTTTTTCTTTTTCCCCCAGGTCATTGTATGTCAATAATTATTTGTTAGTCATAATTAAAATTTAATAATTAAATGGTGAATTGATATGTAAATTGAATTGTAATATCAATTTTAAATTGATTGATTAGAGATAAGGGATGTAATGACCTTTATCCTTGTCCCTTCCTATGCAATTGATTTAGGAAGCTTGAGTTTCGCTTTATAATTAAATTCCCATGTGATTTAATTAGATGCTAAGACTTCAAAGCTTATCCCATGCCATGAGTCACCTTTGAGGTGAGACTAAATTGAAATGTTCTTGGTGATGACCTTAGCATGTTTAAATGGAATTGATTAAAAGATATTTAATTGACTAGATTATTATATTCCTTATTTAATACAGGGATTGATATTTCATATTCCATGGATAGACTCATTTGGATTATACCTTTTTTACATTTGAGTGACTCTTGGACTCCTTGTATGGACTGCTAAGGAGTGACTCATGGGTGCTTCATATTATATATCATGTGGTACTTAGACTTCATATAGTTTGAGAAGGACAAACTATAATGGAATTTGATCATTTATTCCAGTGGAGATACATGGGATCCCTTAAGTGGACTAATAAGAACAGACTCGAGTGGCAGAGACGTTATACCATGCCTAGAGTGATGCCTGGGTTCTTGTGGGGATCTTCATTGATGGGATTATAGGATGTTGGTTTATATTATACCTTGAGCGATACCCGTATTCCAAATTAGGACATACAAGGATGTGATCAGGTTCATAAATTAATTATGAATGAAATGAATTGTTAGACACGTCTTCTAATCCAAATCCCAATCTTGGATTCATCCTTTCTCTTACACTATATGGGTGGCCTATCTAGGAATCCTTTGATCTGATATTCATGGGGGATGTTGGACTATGTGATAGGTCCTAAGAAATATTAATTTCGTGAGATTTTATAATTAAATACTTGATTATATATGAGAATATAACATTTATAGAATGTTTAGTTTTGGTGCTTCCTTGCATATTACATTACAATATACACACTGTGACTACTATATACTGACTGACTGGATAGAACTAGACCTTGGGTGGTCGACTACTGGGATTTAGTCTCGCACACTGTTCGGGATTCTGTAGGTACCCAAAAAGACAATATTATTATAGGTATGGGAAAGTGAAAGTGACCTAACACAAGTTCATGATTTATGCTTAAGGGTAGGGGAGCATGGGACAGAGATGAATCTTATGATGATAGCTAGGATAATTTGATACTTTATGTAATTTTGTTACATGTATTGTACATCTTCCATGTATACCTGTTTTGGATGA
The DNA here is from genome assembly GCA_963277665.1 of Viscum album. Taxonomy (NCBI): domain Eukaryota; kingdom Viridiplantae; phylum Streptophyta; class Magnoliopsida; order Santalales; family Viscaceae; genus Viscum; species Viscum album. The sequence continues at coordinate 1,427,584,657 of OY728151.1, forward strand.
TTGATTAGAAACATGATATGTATCATCATCTTTTGTATATGATATGTCTTCTGAAATAATTCATAAATTCTCTCTTGTTTATTTATCATCTGTCTGATTAATTTACTACTTCCAATATCTATTTGTTATTGTATTTCCATTGTGTTACAATCTGGTGATGAGGTAATATTCTTCTCATAGACACACCTAGTCCCTCACTACTAGTTGGAATCCTCTGGCATTTTGGGAGTTGTGATTGAGTCCATGTGGCCAACCAACCTTAGGGCACCTTAAGTGGCATCCATCTTGTGGATGTTACAATGCATTTCAACATAGACTTCGTATGTAGAGGTATGTTTAGAATGATTGATATGGAATGGAACCGAGTGTTTCATTTAGTATCAATCTTTTTTGTTTCTAGGCTAAACAGCTTTATAGTTTTTGTTGGATTTTATTTGGATTATTTCCATTTTCATTTTTCATACATTGATATGGGATATTAGTGGTATATGCATGAATTGCGATCTTACCAGTAATCTTTATTTACTATATTACTTGGTGGATCTGGAGAATTTGTGAATGTGTTCAATTAATTTAGGCTTTGTTATCCCATGTGTGTGAAATTCCTACTCGACACTAGTTTCCATCAACTAGACTTTTAGAAAAGGAATTGGGGTGTCACTAATGGATTATTACTGACTAGGAAGGCCCTAGTGGGTAGTTTCGTGTTAGAGTGGTATTATAGGAAGTTTTTCTATCTTAGGAATAGGTTTATGATATTTTAATCCTATGAGGATTGGTTTGTGAGCTAAAAAAATAGTTTTAAAGTGTCTCGAGTATTTCCCTCACACTAGGGAACCTAGTGATGGTGTGGAAAATAGTTTATCCATTCACTAGGTATCTGATAAACTACTTTTCAACGTTATACATTTCAGAATTGGTTATAGGGAAAAAATGTGAACATTCAGCCTATAATAATTAGTTGTGGTTTCTATGTACTTATTGAGTTATCTCCGAAGATATTCTCTTTGATTGTGATGTATCTAGATTATTCCAATATTCATGCATGATGAAATATAGAAATTATTTGATGGAATGATCATGATGATCACCCTATTAGTGAGAAGGATATAGTAAAAGGGAATTTTTAAGAGTCAGTTCCCCAAGGTGGATTACCATAATTACCTCCACTTGTCAAGTATATTATTGTCCCAATTTTATGGAAGGATGACACACATAGGCTGAGAACAGTTCATGATTTCGATAGTAAGAGACCACTTATGTTTTGGGAAGTCCTAGATACCCAAGAAAAAGTGTAATTCATCTTAGTTTTAGATATAGTATTACACATTTGTAGCACCCCTCATGAATAGATGGTGGTTCTAGAAAAGATCCTCCTTCATTGCACAGTTGGGCATTGGTAGATCTTGATGTAAGAGATATACAATAAAGAGTCCCTCACTTGGACAGAGTTCATGCACCACTTTAGATATGATTTTTATCCCCGGAATTTTTGGGTTGTACATATCTAGGATATTTTAGATCTCCTCTATGGTTGCATGATAGTTGAAGAGTATGATTCATGGTTCACTGACCTCTCGTGACATTCCATAGATATTGTTCATGATATATAAATTCTAGAACATAAATTTGAGCCTTTCCATTATCTAGTTGTTTGAGATGGATTCATATCCCATCTTATCCTTTATTACACTAGGATTTGGGAGAATAGTTTAGTTGTGGAGTTCTTCTTAGTAGAGTAGTAGCAGGCCCTTGGATCTGGAAGAAGCCACCTTAGATGTGAGACCTTAGCAGTTTCTAGTCAATGATAGACATTGAGGTCTAGGGACTCAATAAGATTTCAAAGACAGTCTCATGCTAGAGGGTAATACACATAGGGATCTCATGGAAGCTCTAGTCTGGTGAGGGATATGAAGTTCTTATCTTGTTATTGATAAGGCCATATTTCATGGGATTTCCTTAACCATGGTATAGTAGGCAGGAAGACAGTTGATCATCCACTTTGGTAGAGGTGGAAGCTTGAGAAGGGATATCTATAGAGTGGGGGATGTGGTAGAGGATTTGGGAGAGGTATAAGTTGAAGTTAGTGTTGTGATCTTCTACCACCTCAAGGTGGGCCCAGCTAGGCCTAAGGATCTTGTTAGGTCCACTAGGTCAAATACCCTAAGGGAGGGGGGGGGGGGTGAATCAGGGTTTGACAGATTGAAGCTTTCACCCATTCGGATCCTATTCCGTTTCTAGAAAAAACACAATTCTCTCTTCCCCCCATAGCAACATAAAAGCATATATGAAATCATGAATACGACACAACAATTTCTTCTTGGTTCACCATCATTGGGATATTTCCATGGAGTATACAACGAAAATGTGCTGATGTACCAAATTCACTAAGGATCACTAACTATAATGAGTACAATGTTTAGGCTAGATCTTTTATGACCACGCTCACTGCCTTCACAATGCATAGGGTATACTCACTGCATTCCCAAGGGTCACTCCATATGCCTCTTTCTATTGCTCACTACTGGTGGAAAGGGTAACCATTTTCCTCTTCCTTATTTCAATGCTCTTAGAAAGGAATCCACTCATAATTTATCAACATGTAGGTCAAACATAGTTTATGGACATGTAGGTCACTACATTTTCATGAATTCTTCCATCCTCAACTATAGATAGAAGCTCTGTTGAAGTCATATTTTCACCTGAAGATGAAGTCCACCTTCTCGGTTACTGCTAGGTACAAGAAAATACTTTCCCAAACTGAATTGAATCTTCAAAAAGCTTCCTTGTGAAAATCATGAACCATCTGCTCCAACTGCGTGCTGTGTACCGGGTTTGGTATGTGAACACCTTCATCGCGTACTGCTGCCGCTACCGTGAACTTCCCTTTATCCATGGACTGCCTCCGTCTTCGCTATCGCGTACTGCTACCACATACCAATTCCGAGAACCACCACTATGAAACCACTCTTATCCTCGAATTGTTCTCTGTTCGCAGACTGCCTTTGCTTCCCCGTACCAGATCTCCTCCTCCACGTACCAAGACACGCCCTTCCGCATACCAAACATCCATTGTGGGTTAATAATTCCCAAAAACACCCTCAGTAAAATTCCTTTCATGTGAACCACTTCAGCCTTCGTGATTCTCGCTTCATGAACTACCTTCGGTCTACACCGAAATCCCAGAGAAAAATATGTTTTCTAAAGAATCTCAGTCTCCATAGTAATCAGGGGTTATCAATTATTATATAGACAAAGATATACACTTAATCTACTAAATCAAGATTTACCAAATCTTGATTTGATACAGCCCCCACCGCTTACCGAATCTTCAGCCACCGCGAACTGCAAGCCATTCATGAACTGTCTTCCTACGTGCTCCACATACAGCCTTGGATCTGCAAATGGCAAGACATCTATGAACCTTCTTCCTACACACTCTGTGTACTAACTTTTCTCAGATGCAGTCAATCACCTTCATGGACTTCATCCCAACTGTATACCACACCGCCGCTCAACCGTGAACTGTTTTTGGTTCCGTGAACCGCATTTACGAATCACTACTGCTGCTCCGCATACCGTTCCTAGAACATGGTCCGCGGACCATGAATAATGGTCCACGGTTCTCCCCCTTTTCCAACTTTCATCAATTTTATTTTCACCATTTAATCTTATGAAGGAATACTTCCTTTGCCAACATAATCTCCTGATTTTGAGGCCCTAAAATTTGGAAAACAATGGGAAGCTGTGCCACCTTAAAAACATGCATTCAGAAAACACCAAACATTCTTATTTGTGATCATACGACTTTGTCAACAAACACAACTACACCCAAAACATACCGTGAGTCTTTCTGGGGGGATATTTTCTGAAAAATCTTCCCCTTTGGGTTTGTTGACAAATCTTCTCATTATAATTCTTTACATTTTGATATCTCATTAAAACTCCTTACATCTTCAACCACCTTTCGCTCCACACGATTAAGATAGAGATAAAGGATTTAAATAACACATACTCTAATCCCACGTGATCTATGCTCTGTGTGATAAACAAGAGTATCATGAAAAGTTCACCAATTAATCACTACATTTCTGACACTATGTGTTGAAACCACACCGATACACATATACCAATAAAATTCTTTCATTAAAAACCTTATCTATTGTGATATCTAATCATTGACTGATCACTTCTAGCATCATTTGATTTAATGCACCCCCCTAAGTTTTTGTTCCTCCAAAATCATTAGCTCACCTTCAACTCCCCCTATCTCGCTGCTCCACTTAGTAGCTTCTCCCCATGTCTTTTCTCCCCCTTGAATAGTCAAACTTTCTCCCCCTTTGTCAAAAAACCCGAAGGAAACTTCAAGGTTGACTACAACGGTGTAAAGAACACATACCAGCTCATTAGGGAAAGACACATCATACCTTGGGGAGAGGGGGACCCACATCCACACTTTTTCAAGTGTGGGGATTCGACTAGACTCCCAGATCCCGTCGATTCCTTTCAAATTCTTCTTTGGGTATGAACATTATAAGAATGTCTGTAACTTATTGTTCTATAGGTATATACTCCAACTTCACACAATCCCTTTCTCCACTTTATCCTTGATAAAATGATATTTTATTTCAATGTGCTTCGTCCATGAGTGATGAACTTGATTTTTTCTCAAATTTATAGCACATGAATTATCACAATGGATTTTGATCATAGATTTCACTTGAATTTTGATATCATAAAGATGCTTCTTGATCCACAATAGTTGCATGCAAGCTTGAGTAGCCATAATGTATTCAGCTTCTACAGTGCTCAATGAAATGCAAACTTTTTTCTTTCTTAACCAAGAAATACACAGCCCTCCAAGATAAAAGGCACCTCCTAATGTTCATTTCCTATGATCTGCTAAACTACCCAATCCGCATATGTACATCCCAATAAAACTAGCCGAGGTTTGTCAGTATACATTAGGCCAAAGTCTAATGTTCCCTTGATATACCAAAGATTTATTTTTACTGCTATCATGTGGATATCCTTATGATTTCTTTGATACCTCACTACTTGTAATGTGGAAAATATTATATCAAACCTTGTCTCTATAAAATACAACATCCTTCCAATGATTTTCCTATATTCTGTGATATTAACTAGATTTCCTTCAACATCACGTGATAGTTTCTGTTGATTAGCAACCGAGGTCTTCATCACTTTGGAATTATCCATTCCAAATATTCTCAAAACTTCCTTGGCATATTTATATTTAGAAATAAAAGTGTCATTCTTTCCTTTGGTGACATTAAAACCAAGGAAAAATGCTAGCTTTCCAATCATCGACATTTTGAACACTATTTTCCTGAATTTAGAAAACTATCTATATTGTGCTTCATCTGATCCACCAAAGATTATGTCATCAACATAAACCAATACCATCATCCTTTGACTATTTTCATTGTTTTAATACAAATTGTAATCAACTCCACCATGCGGAAAAGCAAGCTACTTTATAAATTGATCAAGCCTCGAATACCCTTCTCTTGGTTCTTTCTTTAATCCTGTTGGTCAGAGTGGATACTCAAGAGGGGGGTGAATTGAGTTCCAATTAAAATTTTCTGTTAAAAACAATGTTGATTAAAAATCCCCCTATTTCAAAAACAGATTAAACTGTAGTGAATTTATACAGATTATAAAGGTTCAATTAGTTTCTCAAAGATTGATTAATTCTCAGTTAACTTAATCTTATGATTAAATTATCCTTTGAAACTAACTTACTGATCTATAATAAATATAAACACTTGCGAGTTTAACTATCAAAGCAGCTTTGAAAATAAATTATATTTCAAAGTAATAGCAGCGGAATATGAAATAAATATGTATTGTATGGATATAGAGTATAACTACAAACACAGAGAATTAACCAAGAGGTTCAGTCTCAAGCTGAGACTTAGTCCTCTCAAAAGTTTATATAAGAATGATCCACACCCTGGATCGGGGTTAACAACAGTGAACACACTGTCCAGGTCACAAGACCTCTACAACAGTTCTACGTGGGAAAACAAACAACAACAGCCAGCTGTCCAGGTCACAAGACCTCTACCACTATCCACAGTGGGAAGTGAAGTGTAAAAGGTTTGCTGAGGATTTACAGATCTTCCAGTGAAAGTACAGGAGTCAGTGTGTGTGTTTAATATGGCAGATAACACACACTGCTCGAAAAGTAGAATAAATAAATCACAGAGCAGAGATGTAGAGTTTAGAAATGGCTCTAGTGATTTCAGTGTAGCACTGGACTCGTTTTGGAATTAATCAGAAGTGATTCTGAGTCCTCTTCTCGATTTTGTTTGAGAAGCAGAGTGTCGTATGCTTCAGGTTCACCGGCAGGGAGATGTAGTCGATGAAGCTCTTCGATATTCTTTTGTATGCACAGAACTCTTCTTGAGTATGTCGTATGTCTTCCTTGTCTCTGTGTGTGTTGTCTCTCTCTTCTCTTCAGCAGAGTCTTCTTGTATTTATGTCACATGCTCCGTAGGACAGAAAAGGTTTCCTTTCCACAGGTACGAGGTACGGTTTCCTGTCATCCGACAACCTTTATTAATTAATTGTCAGGGTATTAAAATATAACTAATATGACCGTTGGTTAGAATAAATAAAGATAAAGATAAAGAAATTCAAACAGTTGTTTATGACTGTTCAAGTGATCGGTAGGTCATCAGCATTAGAGTAATGATCGGTGACTCAGATAGATCAGCATCGGTCTGTCATCTGATCGGTGAGTCATTTGCATCGGTGAGTCATTTGCATCGGTGAGTCATTTTCATCGGTGAGTCTGATGGATCGGTGAGTCTGATGGATCGGTGAGTCTGATGGATCGATGACTCTGATGGATCGGTGAGTCTGATGGATCGGTGAGTCTGATGGATCGGTGAGTCTGATGGATCGGTGAGTCTGATGGATCGGTGAGTCTGATGGATCGGTGAGTCTGATGGATCGGTGAGTCTGATGGATCGGTGAGTCTGATGGATCGGTGACTCTGATGGATCGGTGAGTCTGATGGATCGGTGAGTCTGATGGATCGGTGAGTCTGATGGATCTGTGAGTCTGATGGATCGGTGAGTCTGATGGATCGGTGAGTCTGATGGATCGGTGAGTCTGATGGATCGGTGACTCTGATGGATCAGTGAGTCTGATGGGTCGGTGAGTCTGATTGGTCAGCATCGGTGAGTCATCTGATCAGTGCGACCATTGTCCTTTGATATTGGATCAGTGCTTCCGATGTCTGTTGAATCTAGAAGACTTCCAACATACTTTGTAAGTCAATAAGCATAGACAAAAACATGATAAAAGATTCACTTACAGATTGTAGTTAAGTTTATGAGAAATCAAACCAGATTAAGCATTAATGTTATTGTGATGATTTGTGATTATTAAAACATCAAACATAGACATGAAATCAACAATCTTCCAGAGGGCTCAACAATCTCCCCCTTTTTGATAATCACAAATCTTTATCATTAAATATAAATAATATGATGTATCATTAATAAAAACATAATGAGAATTAAAAGTGAAGAGTCATAAATCTCCCACTTAATTTATCATTCCCATATATATAGTATTCAGATTTCTCCCCCTGAGATATTGATCTCCCACTGAGATATTCACATCTCTCATATATATATATAGATCGTTCTCCCCCTTAGATATATATTTCCCCCATTATATATCTTTCTCCCATTATATATATCTTTCTCCCATTATATATATCTTTCTCCCATTATATATATCTTTCTCCCCCTTTGGGATAATCAAAAAGGAGGGAAAACAGATAAGGGACAGGAGAAGCAGATTGCAGAGAGTATAGAGATAAAACAAAAATGATAAAGCACAGATTATTACAAGTAGCACATTGTTCACCCTATCAAAAACAATACATGGCTATTTGTTGGGATGAAAAGGGGCTTTCCCTTTGTCTTTTGGATCAATAGTGGGTAAGTTTGAAGGCTTGGAGACAGGCTGGTCTTGGCGAATCTGAAGCGGTGGTAGGATAACTCGGGCAGGTGTAGGAGCAGGTTCCACAGAGGGTTGTTGTTGAGAAACAGGAGCTGATTGAGGAGCTTTCTGAGGAACTGGTCTTAACTGAGAGAGATCTTGAGCAACAGATAGCTGATTTGGAGATATATCAGAATCACTGAGAGATTCAGAAGTAGGAAGTACTATGGCAGTGGCCTGTGCATGAAAATAGGGCTTCAAAAGATGAATAAAGTCCTGAATGACTTCTGCTCCATACTTCATAGCTTTTTCAAAATCATCTTTATTCTCCATGAACTGTGCCAAGGAAGGGACAAAATCTTGCAACTGATGAACTTGAGTGTTGAAGGCCTGAGTGACTGGAGGTAATTTCAGATTCTCTGCTAACACTTTGAAGCTTGCAGTCATCTCATGCTTTGTATAAATCTTAGAAAAGTAATTATCAACTTTCTCTTGGATCTCTTGCAGGGCTTTCTTAGCATCTGCTGAATATACCAATGCCATCTTATGACTGTTATCACAGAGTTCTTTAATCTTCCTCAAAGATTCGAAGTCAAGAATTTGTCTAACAGCAGCCAACTCATCACGCACAACTTCTTTTAGAGCTTCTATCTCACGGGTAGTGATCTTAGTTACCTTGCCTGTACTGGCTTGGCTAACTATGTGAGTTAACTCAGCTTTCAACTTCCTCAGGTCAGACTTGTTGAGATGTTCAATCAAATTTCTCAAAACTTCCATCATACCAGAGATGGTTGATCGGAATTCGCTTGATAGAGATACCAGGCCGGTGTGAAGATCCTTCATAGTCTGATTCAAAAAGGCTATTTGCCTGCCAATAAGTTCACCAGTATTGGCTAGGTCTGGCTTCACATCATTAGATACTCTCTGTGAGAAGGCTTCCAATGAATTTTCAGAAACTTGTAGAGACACTTGAGTAAGAGCATTAGAAACTTCTTCTCTAACTATAGTTCTCACAGCAGTTAGCAATTCAAACTTAAACTTATCAAGATCAGCTTGAGAGATTCCTGAACCAGGGAAATTATTATTGGTAGGATCAACAGTAGGAACAGACCTTGCTTCTCGTGGGAGGTTCCTCTTCACAGCTGCAGCAGATTCTGGCATTGCTTCTTCGTCTTCAGAATATTCTAAGCCCAACACAGCATAACCAGGGTAGTCATCCCAAACAGCAGCACACAGGGTGTATTTTTGTTTCTCATAGCTTGCTGTTCCACTGATTTTCGGTGAATCATCCTTGTCACAGATATGTGTTTCTTGTACTGATTGAGGTGATTCCATTTGATCTTCAGAAAGACCATCCACTGGTCTGTTATTACCATCAGCAACAGCCTTAGCTTCATCAGCACGTCCATCATCACTCTTTTCAGAAGCTTCACTGTGATATTCTTCAGTGTCAGAATCTTCTTCATCACCAAGAATAGGTTCTGATTCTGGTAGGGCTAAGGGTGGACTAGCAGGTCCAAATTCTATTCTTCTTTTGGGACTGGCAGTGTCAGGGTCACTCCTATCATCAGAAGATGACATAATTCCTTCCTCAGTCGCAGCTTCTTCTTGCTATTGAGTTTTGGTGGCCTCATCCTGTCCTTCTTCTTGCTCATCATCATCAGAATAAATTGGTTCCTCATTTGGTTTCAAGCCAGGGTCTCTAAAATTCTTTGGCCTCTTGCCATGATCTATGGGATTGTAGGCTTCATACAATTTATCTTCATCTGCAACCCATCACTTCTTCCATGGATTCCAATTTATTTTCATCCTCTTGCAGATCTCTTTGTTAAGACAGAAGGTATGATCTATTTCATTAACTTCATCATCTTCATCAAGACAATCTAGATTCTTGAGCATGGTAGATATCATCTTTGAATAAAACAAGGCAGTGGATTTCAGGGACGGTTTTATCATTCCAGCTATGTGTACCATCACATATCTACACAAATTTATTTTCTCATGTGTTTTCAGAAGAAACAACAGGAAAACATCTTGGTACTTTACAGCAGCAAAATCTCCTCTCCTAGGGCAAAGTTGATGCTGAATAAACTTGAAAAGAAGTCGGCACTCACCATCTAATTCTGAAGCTGTGATTCTTCGTGACTCTCTGTTTCCTGTCAGAAGCTCCAGAGCTAATTCATAAGAGAAGTAATCAGATGTTGGAGGAATATTCCCAGCATAATCCTCATACCGACCTTCATGAGGTACGTTCAGGCACTCAGCCCACTGCTTAGATGAGAAGGATATTTTCTTTCCTTTTACCACAGACGACATCCTGGAAGCCTCCACACCATCTAAAGTGATTTCCAGATTCATATAGAACTCGTGTACCAGCTTCGGGTAGTCTATTCGAGTGTTGTCAGAAAACCAGTCTATCCATCTTTGCGATTCAAGAACTTGCAGCAACAGTGACTTACTTGACAGAAGCCAGGCAGAGTTTACTTCTTTTTCTACAGCGACAATCCGAGTTTCCAGGTTCGGATTTACTGATAGTTGAGAGGTACTACTCGACTCGCCTCGAGCACGCTTTTAAGGTACAGGGCTATCCGGTCCTTTGCTCGGTCTCTTTTTCTTAGCCATTCGAGGATTTTGAGAAGACAGGAGTTCGAAGGTTCGAAGTAGAGGGGAAGAGAGGTTGAGAGGTTCGGCGGGAAATGAAAGGTCAAAGGTTTAGGGAAAATAAATAGCCGCGTATCATTTATTTTATCATTTAGGTTTCCCATAAAAAGTAATTTACTAATTAATAAAAAGTAATTAAAAAAAATCGGTTTGACAGAACAGTGTGACAGATCGGTTCCACAGATCGGTTTCACAGATCAGTTTCACAGATCAGTTTCACAGATCAGTTTCACAGATCAATCATACACAATTCTTGTTTAATAAATTTCATTCTTTCAGAGCATAAAGGCTTTGTGAAGATATCAGTTAATTGATGTTCAGAGCTAATAAATTTCAAAGAAACATCACTTTTTTGATAATGATCTCTTAGAAAATGATGTCTGACATCAATGTGCTTAGTTCTAGAGTGAGACACAGGGTTCTTAGATATATTTATTGCACTAGTATTGTCACAGTTAATTGAAACATGTTTAAGATCAAATCCATAATCCAATAGAGTATGTTTCATCCACAGAATTTGTGCACAGCAACTACCAGCAGCTATGTATTCTGCTTCGGCAGTAGACAATGCAACTGAGTTCTGTTTCTTACTACACCATGATACTACGGATTTTCCAAGCAAATGACATGTTCCTGATGTGCTTTTTCTATCTAACTTACAACCAGCAAAGTCAGCATCTGAATAACTCATTAACTCAAAGGATTGTCCTTTTGGGTAAAACAAACCTAAGTTAATCGTGTGTTTGAGATATTTAAAAAATTCTTTTAACAGCAAGCAAATGAGATTCTTTTGGATTAGCTTGAAATCTAGCACACATACACACACTAAACATAGTATCAGGTCGACTAGCAGTAAGATAAAGTAGACTACCAATCATACCTCTGTAATTTGTTTGATCAACTGGTTTCCCAGTTTCATCTGCATCCAATTTACAGGTAGTACTCATAGGAATTTCACTTTCCTTGATACTATCCAGACCAAAACGTTTTAAAAGATCCTTTGTATATTTACTTTGATTCAAAATAATACCATTTTTAGTTTGAAGAATTTGAAAACCAAGAAAATACTTAAGCTCTCCCATTAAGCTCATTTCAAATTCATTTTGCATAACCTTTGAAAAATCAGTACATAAGGAATTTTTAGAAGATCCAAAAATAATATCATCAACATATATTTGTACAACTAAAACATCTTTAGAAATTTTTTTAATGAAAAGAGTTGGATCAGCAATCCCTTTAGTAAAACCTTTTGAAATAAGGAAATTGCTAAGTCTATCATACCAAGCTCTTGGAGCTTGTTTCAAACCATACAAAGCTTTAGAATGTTTAAAAACTTGATTTGGAAAATGGGGATTAGTAAATCCAGGTGGTTGTTCTACAAAAACATCTTCAATTATAAAACCATTTAGAAATGCACTTTTAACATCCATTTGATATAATTTGAAATCCAGATGTGCAGCATATGCAAGTAAGATCCTAATGGCTTCTAGTCTAGCTACAGGTGCAAAAGTTTCCTCATAGTCTATACCTTCTTCTTGACTATATCCTTGTGCAACTAGTCTACCTTTGTTTCTAACTATATTTCCAGATTCATCTACATTATTTCTAAACACCCATTTTGTGCCTATTGTCAAAGTGTCCTTAGGTCTGTCAACTAATTCCCGGACTTTGTTTCTTTCAAACTGATTTAATTCTTCTTGCATAGCCATTACCCAAAATTCATCATTGATAGAATCATTGATATTTTTAGGTTCTGACTGTGAAAGAAAAGCTTGATGTTCAACCTGGTTTCTTAGAGAAGCTCTAGTTTGTGTTCCTCTATCTAGATTTCCTACAACAGCATCTAAAGGATGGTTCTTTAGAGTCCTAGATGGTCTTGAAAAGATAGGGCTAGAAATTTCAGATTCATCTATAGGTTCGGGTTCAACAGAAGCAGATTCTGGAAAAAGTCCAGAACTGGATGTTTTTATAACAGGTTCTTTAGATTTAGCATTAATGTCCAGAACAGATAAGTCTTCTTCAAGATTTTCAAGAGAAGTTTTAGGATCATGTGGATCAGTTTCATCGAATTTGATGTGAACAGATTCTTCCACACATTTGGTTCTCTTATTGAAAACTCTATAAGCTTTACTTGAAATAGAGTAACCTAGAAAAATTCCTTCATCACTTTTGGAAGCAAACTTATCCAGATTATCTTTAGTATTCAGAATAAAGACTTTGCAGCCAAAAACTTTGAAGTAGTTAACCTTAGGTTTCCTATGGTTCCACAACTCATAAGGGGTTTTCTTTAGAACATGTCTAATCAAAACTCTATTGATGACATAACAAGCTATATTTACAGCTTCAGCCCAAAAATAAATAGGCAGGTCATATTCATTGAGCATGGTTCTAGAAATTTCTTGCAGGGTTCTGTTTCTTCTTTCTACTACACCATTCTGTTGGGGTGTCCTAGGGGCAGAAAAGTTATGAGAATAGCCATTGAGTGAGCAGTAAGATTCAAAATCTTGATTTTCAAACTCACGACCATGATCACTTCTTAGGGTCTTAATCTTGAGTCCACTAAGATTTTCTACAGACTTGGAGTATTTAACAAAGTAAGAACAAGCTTCACTTTTGTGAGCTAGAAAATATACCCAAGTATATCTAGAAAAGTCATCTACAAGAACATAAACATAGTGCTTCCCATTTAAACTAGAAACTCTTGATGGTCCAAACAAATCCATGTGAACCAATTCAAGTGGTTGAGAAGTTGAGACTTCTTTCTTTGATTTAAAAGAAACTTTGTGTTGTTTTCCCTTTTGACATGGATTACAAACTTTGTCTGCTGGAAATTCAAGTTTGGTTAAGTATCTAACTAAGTTCTTCCTAGAAAGTTTTCTAAGTGAGTGTACATTGCAGTGTCCTAATATTCTGTGCCAAAGCCAAGACACTTTATGAAAATCATTCAAACAAGAAACATTTTGTTTGACTAAAGAATTTAGATTAACAGCATAAACATTTTCATTTCTTAAAGTAGAAAATACTAAAACATTCTTAGAATTAAAAACTTTGCAAGAATCATTTTCAAATTTAACATGAAAACCATCATCACATAATTGAGAAATACTTAATAAATTGTATTTAAGGCCATCAACAAATAAAACTTTAGAAATCAAAATTGAATCAGTGTTACCAATCGGGCCTAGGCCGATGATTTTTCCTTTAGAGTTATCACCAAAGGTGACATGACCCCCATCAACCTTTATTAAGCTCTTGAAGCAAGAATAATTTCCAGTCATGTGTCTTGAGCACCCACTGTCTAAATACCATATCTTCTTTTAACAGCTCTTCAAGCAGGTCTCCTACAAAACAGATTTAGATGGGAGATGATTTTGGTACCCAGATCTTCTTGGGTCCAGACAGGTTAGCCAATAACACTTTAGGTACCCATATTTGTCTAATGGGTCTCATATAATTTGTTGAATTGTCATTCTTTGAAAGATAAACCTTATTAGATCCATAACTATGAATATAACTGGTTGAGGCATATGAAGTTCCAGAATTAACTATCTTCTGTCCATATTTAGGAATGAATCTAGTTTTGGAAACTTTCCTTTGTCCAGGTTGGTATCCTATACCAGTCGTATATCTAGGTGCTATTTGCTTTCCTAGCATCTACGTTAAAGTATTCTTGCCATTTGTGAACTTCTCTAAGTCTTTTCTGAGTTGTTCATTAGACAGTTTCAGTTCAGTATTCTCTTTAAGCAACTGAGCATTCTTTTCTACTTCTATATCCAGATCAGATTTTTTCTTAACACTTAAAGCATACTGTTTCTTTAAACCTTTATATTTATCCTTAAGCTCATTACAGGTTTCTTCAAGCATATCACAATATTCAAACAGTTCAGATTTAGACATGTTATCACCTTCAGAATCATCTCCAGAATAATATGAATTTGAAGCAGGAGTTTCTGATGTTACCTCAGAAGTGTTTGTCATAAAACACATGTTGGCTCTATTCCTTTCAGAGTCTGAAGATTCAGCTTCACCTGTGCTGTCTTCTGAAGCACTCCAAGTAGCCTTCATGGCTTTCTTGTACTTGTTATCCTTGTATTCATACTTCTTTCTGTATTTCATCTTTGGACAGTCTGTTTTTATGTGTCCTTTTCTTTTGCATTCATAACAGACAACTTCATCAGTTCTGTCAGCCTTCTTCCAATCCTTTTTCCATTTGCCTTGTTGGTCATACTTTCCCTTGTAATTTGGTTTCCTAAAGAATTTCTTTTTCCTATAGAACTTTTTGAATCTCCTGGCTATTTGAGCCATCTCAGCATCACTGTCAGAATCATTCTCACTTTCCTCACTGCTTGAACTTTCATTGGTAGCTTGAGACTTTTCCTTATCCTTATTCTTTGAGGTTGTAGTCTTGAAGGTAATAGACTTCCTTTTAGGTTCATTATCTTCTTCTTTATTTACTTTAAGCTCTTCTTCATACATCATCAGCTTACCAATTAATTCCTTGACAGGCAGTGTTCCAATGTCACAGGATTCTCTAATGGAGACAGAGGTTCCTCTCCATCTTTCAGGTAGACATCTCAAAATTCTCATGATTTGCTCCTTTGCTGGAACATCCTTTCCCAGAGAAGTCATTATGTTGACAATTTCATTGAACCTGAGATACATATCAGAAATGGGTTCATCAGGCTTCATCTTAAAATTATCATACTTAATAGTATAGGAATTCAATCTCATCTCCTTAACATTTGTTGTTCCTTCATGAGAAACAGCTAAGGTATCCCAGATTTCAAAAGCAGTTTTACATGCAGAAATTCTATTAAACTCTTCATCTCCTAGAGCACAGTACAGAGCATTCACAGCTTTACAATTGTAATTGTAAGCAGTCTTTGTAGGTTCATCCCAAGTAGATCTAGCAGTAGTGGGAATTTTGTATTCAGCTTCAATGGCAGTCCAAATATCAAAACCTATGCTTTCTAGATGAATTTTCATTTTCAGTTTCCACTGAGCATAATTAGTTCCATTGAAGAAAGGTGGCTGGTTAGTAGCAGCACCCTCAAGTCTATTATCCATGATATTACAAAAAAGAATTTTAAAGAGATAAAAATTTAGAAATAACAGAAATTTTAAGAACTTTAAAATACAACTAAAATCACAGTTCAAAAGCAGAGTACTTTTAGAGAGTATTTTATCCTTTGATACCAAGTGTTGGTCGGAGTGGATACTCAAGAGGGGGGTGAATTGAGTTCCAATTAAAATTTTCTGTTAAAAACAATGTTGATTAAAAATCCCCCTATTTCAAAAACAGATTAAACTGTAGTGAATTTATACAGATTATAAAGGTTCAATTAGTTTCTCAAAGATTGATTAATTCTCAGTTAACTTAATCTTATGATTAAATTAACCTTTGAAACTAACTTACTGATCTATAATAAATATAAACACTTGCGAGTTTAACTATCAAAGCAGCTTTGAAAATAAATTATATTTCAAAGTAATAGCAGCGGAATATGAAATAAATATGTATAGTATGGATATAGAGTATAACTACAAACACAGAGAATTAACCAAGAGGTTAAGTCTCAAGCTGAGACTTAGTCCTCTCAAAAGTTTATATAAGAATGATCCACACCCTGGATCGGGGTTAACAACAGTGAACACACTGTCCAGGTCACAAGACCTCTACCACAGTTCTACGTGGGAAAACAAACAACAGCAGCCAGTTGTCCAGGTCACAAGACCTCTACCACTATCCACAGTGGGAAGTGAAATGTAAAAGGTTTGCTGAGGATTTACAGATCCTCCAGTGAAAGTACAGGAGTCAGTGTGTGTGTTTAATATGGAATATAACACACACTGCTCGAAAAGTAGAATAAATAAATCACAGAGCAGAGATGTAGAGTTTAGAAATGGCTCTAGTGATTTCAGTGTAGCACTGGACTCGTTTTGGAATTAATCAGAAGTGATTCTGAGTCTTCTTCTCGATTTTGTTTGAGAAGCAGAGTGTCGTATGCTTCAGGTTCACAGGCAGTGAGATGTAGTCGATGAATCTCTTCGATATTCTTTTGTATGCACAGAACTCTTCTTGAGTATGTCGTATGTCTTCCTTGTCTCTGTGTGTGTTGTCTCTCTCTTCTCTTCAGTAGAGTCTTCTTGTATTTATGTCACATGCTCCGTAGGACAGAAAAGGTTTCCTTTCCACAGGTACGAGGTACGGTTTCCTGTCATCTTACAACCTTTATTAATTAATTGTCAGGGTATTAAAATATAACTAATATGACCGTTGGTTAGAATAAATAAAGATAAAGATAAAGAAATTCAAACAGTTGTTTATGACTGTTCAAGTGATCGGTAGGTCATCCGCATTAGAGTAATGATCGGTGACTCAGATAGATCAGCATCGGTCTTTCATCTGATCGGTGAGTCATTTGCATCGGTGAGTCATTTGCATCGGTGAGTCATTTGCATCGGTGAGTCTAATGGATCGGTGAGTCTGATGGATCGGTGAGTCTGATGGATCGGTGAGTCTGATGGATCGGTGAGTCTGATGGATCGGTGAGTCTGATGGATCGGTGAGTCTGATGGATCGGTGAGTCTGATGGATCGGTGACTCTGATGGATCGGTGAGTCTGATGGATAGGTGAGTCTGATGGATCGGTGAGTCTGATGGATCGGTGAGTCTGATGGATCAGTGAGTCTGATGGATCGGTGAGTCTGATGGATCGGTGACTCTGATGGATCGGTGAGTCTGATGGATCGGTGAGTCTGATGGATCGGTGAGTCTGATGGATCGGTGACTCTGATGGATCGGTGTGTCTGATGGATCGGTGAGTCTGATGGATCGGTGAGTCTGATTGGTCAGCATCGGTGAGTCATCTGATCAGTGCGACCGTTGTCCTTTGATATTGGATCAGTGCTTCCGATGTCTGTTGAATCCAGAAGACTTCCAACATACTTTGTAAGTCAATAAGCATAGACAAAAACATGATAACAGATTCACTTACAGATTGTAGTTAAGTTTATGAGAAATCAAACCAGATTAAGCATTAATGGTATTGTGATGATTTGTGATTATTAAAACATCAAACATAGACATGAAATCAACAATCTTCCAGAGGGCTCAAAAAATCCATATAAAGCGTTCTTCAGCTGAAAACCCCAATTCTCATCATCATGAATGAGAAAACCATTTGGTTTCTCAATGTATACTACTTCTTATAGAACTACATTTAGGAATGATGACTTGAAATCCATCTGGAAAATATTGAACTTTCTTTGCACTACTATGGTCTGGAGTAATCTGATTTTCTCTAGCCTTGAAACAGGTGCAAACGTCCCATCAATATCAATACCCACTATTTAAGAGTAGCCTTTTCACACCATCCATGTTTTTTTTTAATTACAACACCATATTTATTCATTTTTTTTGTGAAATACCCACTTTGTTTCAAAAACATTCTTGTCTACTGATCTCAAAAAAACATCTCATGTCTAATTATTCTCGATTTGGTCATGCTATACATTCATTTATTGAACCCAATTCCCATCTACAGCTACTTCATCAAAGAATTTAGGATCAACTTTTGATAAAGTGTGATGATTTTTGTAGATACTTCATCCTCCTTGTCTACACTGGTGATGTCTGATCACCAATTATGTTTTTCCTATCAATTTAAGCTCTTCTTACTAGTCTTTGTGAAGACACTGATATATTCTCATTGTCTGAGTCTTCTTCAGAATCAACCTCTGGAGGTGGGCCATCTTTTGACCTACTGATCTGTTCATCCCTGTCCTCATGAGCCTGATCATGTATTTGCTGAAGATTTTGTTTATTCTCTACTATAGTCACGTCATGACTTTCAACCTTCTTTCCCAGCTTATTATTGAAGAATTTATATGCTCTGGTATTCTTTGAATATCCAATAAATATTCCTTCATCCCCATGGGATTCAAATTTATTATGTTTCTCTTTATTAAGAATGAAACACTTAATTTAGAATATTCAAAATCACTTTAAAGATGGATTTATTCCATACCATAATTCATATGGGGTCTTTTCCTCTTTTGGACAATGTAAGGCTCTGTTGGAATTGCATACTACTACCATTACAACTTCTTTCCAAAATTTATCTAAAAGGACTTTTTCAATGAGCATTTTTCAGGCCATGTTGATGAAAATATAATTTATTCTCTCAACTACTCCATTTTTCTGTGGACTCCTTACTACTTAAACATGATACCTTATTCCATGTTTTTTGATATAAAACTCTACTTGGCTATTTTTGAACTATGTTCCATTATCTATTCGATTCGTATGGATTTTCTGACCAAGTATCTTTTCAAATTCCCATAGAGATCTTGAAATGGATTTGAACACTTCATATTTGTGGGTGACTATGGATACCCCTTCCATTATGATATAGAAATAAATTAAAAAAAACATATTATCTTCTCCCATCAATAGCCCTTGGCGAAAATGGTCCACACAAATCAATATTCACTAACTCAAGAAATATTGTTGACCTTTTCTCCTTTGGCTTATATGTATTTCGGATAATCTTACCTTATTGACATCCATCACACGTAAGAGTATGATCACGTGATAATCTAGGAATATTTTGAGCTGCATCATATGTCACCAGATATTCCAATGAACCTTGAATTATACGGCCAAGACACTTATTCCATAACTTCTTTTCATCATCCTTGGACAGAAAGCACCTGTCTTCTTCTCCACTCACAAGGTAGAGATTCCCTTTCATACATTTCCCTTACAATAAAAAATCACCACACTATGCCTTGATGAAACATAATTTCATCGAAAAACTTATGGAAATTCCTGAATCACATAATTGATTGACACTAAGAATGTAGTGAATAATCCCCTCAATAACCAAAACATCTACTCATCTCATGTCTTTTGCTCCAAACATGGCTTTTACGGAACCAATAATTTTCTAGCCCTCATCATTACCAAATTTACAATAAATTCTTTATCATACCTGATTTTGGTAACTAGATCCTTGTTTCCTGTCATCTGGGAAGTGAATCCACTATCAATGATCCATATCCCAGTCTGATCAGATACCTTGAATGCAATTTATACAACTACTGCTTGCTCGGAAATTTTCACATTGAACCAAGTATTTGACTTCATACTTGTCATGGAATGATAATCTTGATCTTCCTTAGCATTTTTTGAACCAGATTCAGCTTCCAGGGATGCAAATCGATTTTGAATTTCATCTCTCTTGATGATATATTTGAGAACATCTTATGGACAAATTCAGTATGCCTCAGAACCTTCCTCTTCATTATTGATGTGAAATATCTTTCCATATTTCAGAGTGACTTAAACATGAAACAAAGACCATCAAATGATGACCTAGAATTTTAAACTATGTACAACCAACTCTGTTGGACCTGTTCCCTTTTGTACCTCCTCTCTATGGAATATACATTCTGATAGTGTCCCATTTTACTACAACAATAGCATCTTATGTGAGGTACATTCCTATGTGGAAATGATGAGCCACTCATTGGGACTTGACTTTTCTGAATCTTTTGATTCAACTTCATACCCAAATCAATATTAAATCATGGAGTGTATTATTGTGGTCTGTCTTGAACTATATCTTCTTTCTGTTTTAGATTACACCCCATACACACCTTGTTATTCAGAATTTATTTTTTCTTCTGTTCTAATGGACCACTGTTTTCAAATATCAACTTCTTAGTATCTTGTATGATCTTCTTCCCTAATATTGAATTGAGAGTTAGCAGTTTCTCCTGATCATCAACTATTCTCCACATACTGATGACTTCCTCTTTTAGTTTTTCAATACGGTTGATTTTACATTTTCCCGTTTCAGTCAAACTATCAATTTCATGTTTCTGTTCTTCAATTTTTATTTTTCCCTCAACCACCTTTTTCTGAGCGTTTTGGCATTGAAGTCCTCTGATTTTCAATTTATCAACTTACCTTAGAATTATCTTCTTCCTATTTCTACATAAATAGTTTGGCATCACGAACAAGTTTGATAAATTTCTTTGTTTTAGCTCTCAAAATATCTATCACTTCAAGGGAAGATTCTAATTCAGCACGAAGATCTAATCTTCCTTTAATTTATCCTTCTTCATTGTCACTTTCTTCTCTTGTCACCGAATTTATGACAACTACCACCAATGCATCTATTTTATTATCCCTGTATTCCTCCAACTCTTCTGCATTAGATTCTTCTGAACTTTTATCCACTTTCAAAAGATGATTCTTTTTTATGAACATTCTCCTAGAACATCTCCTTCCATTCTCATTTTATGAATACTTATTTTGTGGGATTTATTCATTATCTTCATTTTCAACATCAAAATTCTTAGGAAACTTTGTTTCCAAATTCCCAATATTTCCACATTGAAATCATGAAAACGGAAGTTTTCCTTTGAACTTCCCTTTTCCCCTTTGCAGAATGGAGGAGTGAAATGACATGACATCATCCATATTGTCCTCCTTAGGACTATCCTCAACAGAGAGATTAATCGTGGCATTAAATTCCACTTCCTTACACTTCCCCTTTTCCCTTGCATTGTCATCATCGTTTCTCATTTCATATGCTACAAGGGTACTATGTACGTTATCTATTGTTAGCTCTTTTGGGTCTTTGTCTTCCTATACTGAAACTTTCGGAATGAACCACAGTGGATGTTTCCTCAAGATGCATTTCAAAATTTTTATATCTTCAATGAATTCTCCAAGACCCCACATATCTTCCATAATAACATTTATCCTATTGAAGAATGCATCCAATGTCTCATTTGGATTTATTCTGAGATAATCATAATTGTTCCATAGAACCTGCATCTTTGCTTATCAGACTTTTGTGTCACCATCATAAATGTTAAAAAAATTACCACATTGCATGTTATGATTTACAAAACATCACCTTTATATAAATTACATTTGATAGGGCTCCCCTAATTCATTGATATCTTTAGAATCCACATCCAATTATCTTATATCAGCTTCTGATAAAGAACCGCTATTAATGTTAGTTGATTTTCCATACATAGCTAACTGGAAGACATCTATCCCTACTGATCAGAAGTAGTTCTGCATCTGATTCATCCATAGTTGAAAATTATTTCCGTCAATGATCGGAATTATTTTATGATTGACCACCTCTATTTATTCTTCTAGAGATAGAATCACTGACTTTCAACATTTCCCTCAGATACCAATTGTTAGGTCCACTAGGTCAAATACCCTGAGAGGGGGGGGTGAATCAGGGTATGAAAGATTGAAACTTTCACCCGTCTGGATCTTGTTTTGTTGTTAGACAAAACAAAATTCTCTCTTTCTCCCACAGAAATACAAAAGCAGATATGAAATAATGAATAGGACACAACTATTTTTACTTGGTTCTTCCTCACTGGGATACATCTATGAAGCATACAATGGCAACGTGCCGATGTACCAAATTAAATAAGGCTCAATGCCAATAATTAGTACAATGTTTGAGATAGATCTTCTATGACCATTCTCACTACCTTTACAAGGTTTAGGGTCTTCTCACTATATTCCCAACGGTCACTCCCAAGGCCACTTTCTATAGATCTGTTCTGGTGGAAAGGGTCACAATCTTCCTCTTCCTTCATTCACTACTCTTGGAAAAGAATCCATTCACAATTTATCGACTTGTAGGACAAACACAGTTTAGGGACATGTAGGTCCCTTCACATTCATGAATTCTTGCATCCTCAACTATAGGTAGATGCCATGTTGAAGTCGTGTTTTTACCCGAAGATGAAGTCCACCTTCCTGATTACTTCTAGGTGCCGGAAAATACTTTCTCAAACTGAATTGATGCTTTCAGAAGCTTCCTTGTGAAAATCACGAAGTACCTGCTCCACCTGCATACTGTATACCGGGTATGGTATGTGGACACCTTCTCCGTGTACCACTACCGTTATCGTGAACCGCCCTTCATTCGTGGATTTCCTATGTCTTCGCAGTCGCATATTGCTACCGTTTACCGATTCTGGGATCCTCCTCTACGAAACCCATCTTGTCCGCAAACTATTCTCTATTCCTAGACTTCCTTTGCTTCCACATACCAGAGCCCCTCCTCTGCATACCACTTGTGGAATTATCCTTCTCGTGTACCAGAGATTCCTCCTCCATGTTGTGAGATACCTCCTTCCATGTACCAGACTTCCTTTATGGGTTAAAAATTCCTACAAACACCTTCAGAAGAAGTCCTTCCGCGCGAACCACTTCAACCTTCCCGATTCTCCCTTCACGAACTAACTTTAGTATACTCTAACATCCCGGAGAAAAATATGTGTTCTAATGATGCTCAATCTCCACAGTAATCTGTGGGGTTAGTGATTCTTATATGGGAAATTATATCCTATTAATCTACTAAATCAAGATTTACCAAATATTGATTCGATAAGCCCCCACTGCATACTGAATCTTCAGCCACCACGTACTGCAAGCCTTCCGCAAACCATCTTCCAACATGCTCCACATACCGCCTCAGCTCCAAGAACTGCAAGCCATCCAGAAACTAGCTTCATACGTGCTCCACATACTACCTTTTCTTCTATACAGTCGATCACCTTCATCGACTTCATCCCAACCAGGTACCGCACCGCCACTCAGCCACGAACCGTTTTGGTTCCACAAACTACATTCACAAACTGCTCCTTCCACTCATAATATCGTTCCCGGAACATGGTACACCATACATGAATAATGGTCTGCAATTCTCCCCATATGTCGACTTTCTTCAATGTTCTTCACACACCTTACTACAATGAAGGAATACTTTCTTTTCCATCATAAACTCCCAATTTTGTGGCCCTAAAATTTTGAAAATACTGGGGAACAGCGCCACCTTAAAAACATATCTTTAGCAAAAACAAACCATACTTATTTTTGGTTATACTGCTTTGTAACAAACACAAATACACCCAAAAAATAACAAGAAGATGTATTGAGGGTTATTTTCCCAACAGAGCAGGTGGTCAGGGACATGGATGGTGAGAGATAGTGTTTTCTTACAAACCAGCGGTTCTAGGAATGAGCATAGGTAGGATCTGTATCTTATCTACTATGGTTGTTTTTCTAATAGAAATAGTTTAGATCAAGTTATTTGTTTACAAAACACTTTTTTGATACCTATAAATTCTAGTGGAGCCTTTACCTTGAACCTTGAGACTAGATACTTCAAATGGGGATGATCTTGTGATCACCCACTACAACCTACAGTGTGACTTGACTCTTGGATGAGAGATATTTTTATAGGATCTCTATACATCCATGATAAAACCATATGATTTAATTTTTGGTATGGAATGGATCTCTATAGTTCATGTAAACATTGAATCTTAAAATTGTAGGATCTGGTGTGTCAAGGTAGATGGGCTGAGAGTTTCCTTTTTTGGTGAGAAGGAATATAAGGAAGAGAAGGTTGTGATCATATATTAGAGTTTGAATCTAATTTCTCATTAGTTGCCTAGTATGTCCCTTAGTGCAGAAGATGATATTAGAATTTGGATTCCTGTACTAGTAAAAGAGTATGAATACATATTCCCTAAGGATTTTATGGTATTAAATCCCCATCATGTGATAAAATTATATATTGAATTCCACCCAATGTCTATCTGGATATCTATTCCACCATATCATATGGCCCCTATAGAGTTGTAAGAGCTAAAGGTTCAATTAGAAGACCGATAGAGGAAGGGATTCATTAGACCCAGTGTGCCACCTAGGGAACACTAGTATTTTTCCCAAGAAGGAAAATGAGAGTTTTATATTATTAATGGATTATTTTATAGGTGAAATTTAGTAATAATTATCCACTTCTAAGAATAGATGACCGCTACAACAAGTTGAAAGGGGTTAGGTGGTTCCCGAATATTGACCACATAATGGTTTATCAACAGTCGTGATTCCAAGGTGAGGATATACTGAAGATGGTCTTATGATGCCTTTATAATCACTATAAGTACATATAGATTCCATTTATCATGATTAAAAAACTATCTTTGTTCATCGGATTCATGAACTAAATCTTTCAACACTTCATAGACCATTACATTGTGGTCTTCATAGATGACATCCTCATGAACTCAGTATTAAAAGGGGGAGCCTATGAGACATTTGAGGATGGTATTGTTCATACTTAAAGAGAAAGAAATTTATTGTAAGTTCACAATTTATCAGTTTTGGATTCAAGATATGTACTCATTAGGAAATTTCATTTAAGACGATGGAATAACAATGGACCCCACAATGATCAATGAAGTGATATCTTGAGAGACACATAAAATCATGAGAAAGGTGCAGATATTACTTGAGTTGTTGGATATTATCTAATATTTATGCCCAATTTTCTAGGATCTTATAATGTATGACTCGATTAACATGAAAGGGGTTTCCATTAATTTTGAAAGAGAATTATCAGTGTGATTCTTGGAGCTACGATTAAGATTGAAGGCCAACCAAATCTTGAGACTACTAGTGGGGGGAATTGAGTATTTGGTGTTCAATGACTTATCTAGAGTTTCAATTGGGTATGTTCTGAATCATTGGTTGGTAGTGATTATATATAAGTCTTTATAATTAAGAACACATGAGTATAATTACATGACCCACAATTTGGATATGGAAACAATAGTATTCACCCTGAAGACTTGTAAACACTACTCTCTAGGAGATAGATTCATCATCGATTCTGATTATAAGAGTCTAAGGTATATATTAAATTATAAATAACTCAACCTGAGCCAGATGTGATAGTTGGAGTTCAAGTAGGATTATCTCTTTGAGATAGTCTGCACTCTCCGGAAGGGGAACATGGTTGCAAACATGCTTAGTAAAAAATCATGTAAACAATTTCTGAGTGGAGTAATAGAATAGCTAGAATTATTATAGTTGAACTTTATGGATGAGGGTGTAGTAATATATCACTAGTCAATGGTTGTGAACCCTCCACATATCCCTCACTTCATGGAAGTTCATCTTGGATATATTGATTACAAGATCTTGAATGAGTATATATTATCATGAAATACACCAAATGGATTTTTTAATGGTGTAGATCACAACATCATTTTCCATGGATATAATATAATTACAATATTATTGAAGGATAAATTTTTTAGGGTGTTTCATATACCCCCCTTAGTGGTACATCCAAGAGTGGTGAAGATGTACCAGGACCTTCAACATCTATTTTGGTGGCCATATAACATCCCAAAATCAACACTTCTAAATATAGTTCAAAAGACATAAACAATACATTTCTAAAATTGATACTGATAAATGTGACCAAACATTAAAAAAACATATAGCATTAAATGGAAATATTGGATAACAAACATACCTAGGGGCCTTTTAGTTTTAGAGTTTTATAGATCAGGAAAAAAATCTATCATATTGGGTTCATAAAAAACATGATCATAATGATAAACATTGTCCAACTATACCCATTATTAAAAATAGGATATCGACATAATACTTGTGATATCCTTCTAGAAATAACTCATTTAACATATTTACTTATGACATGGGGAAATAAAAACATAAGAAAGATGATCTCAGATGATCAGCAACACTGACATATGAGATATTAAAAATTAAATAAGCATAACATTAGAATAAGGGTACGAGAACAAGAGCTCAACATTTGAAAATATATATATCAAATACCATAGATTCACAATATTGATTCATGGCATAAATATTGTTAGTTCATAATAATTGAATCCCAAATGAATTAAAGAACATAATATATTAGAGCGTAACATTAACATGAAACATGAAATTTTGGAATAAACATAAACTTATAACATTGATAACATGTATAAATAGAAATTGATTCACTCATTATGTTATTGACATGAAAACATTCCCTGATATAAAATTATAGACATGAATCTAGGTCCATACATAATATTATTGGCATGAAAGATAGGTCCATGTATAACACTATGAACATGTAATCCGGTTAATGAATAACATTGTGAACATCTAATTAGGTTCACACATAAAATTTGGCAACATGTAATCATGTTCATTTATATCATTTTTAATCATGATTTATCTATATTTACCCAATATATTGGAGGGAGATATTAGTACCACCCATCACATAAAAAAATCACACATACATGTTCTAAAATATCATAAAACATTCATAATCTTAAAACTCATGAAAACAAATGAATTTTTCACAGTATAACCTATGGAAAATGGAATGAGTTTCATCATTATCTTGTCATCATAAACATAAACCATCTCAAAAAAGAATAAGTATGGTTTCCTTGAAACATATCCTCTGTAATTTATAATTAACATAAAATAATGATTTCATATATGGAAAATGATTTTGAAAGATCACTTGAAATAATTCTTGAGGAAAACATACTTTCTATTTTTTTAAATCCATGAAATTATAAAGGAAAACATTTCTATGAAAAAAAAATTGTGAGCATGAAAAGGAAAATTCAATGAATTTAGGCATAATGATGTTAAGAAAATTTATTCATTCTACATAAGTTAAAAAAATTCCTATAAAATATTTGTATGAATATTCATAAGACACCCTATTTGGAAAATGAAAATAATATTCATTTTAATGAATTTAAAAAAAATAAAATTGGGGTAAAAATGAATTTAAATAATCATTGTATAATATTAAAAAAAATATAAAACATTTTTATAAAACATGGGCATATTATAGAAATATTCCCTAATGGGTACTTAAAAATAGACAACCGTAAGATGAGATTATGAGATAAAACCATACCAATTAGTTATTTGTCGAAGCATATGACCCATGAAAGAAAGAAAAATATTTTTATATTTAAGTCCAATAATTTTTAGGGTAACACTCATAAAATAAATTAATGTTTATTAGTCATACCACACAAAATAAACAAGTAGTGTATAAGACATATGTCCCATAGAAATAAAAGTTACACAAAAATATGTCACAAAGACCATATAATTGAAGTGAGCACTAATCAAATGATTATATTATGGGAAATCACTATAAATATAAATATTAAAATTCAAAATAAAACATAAAATATTAAATAGTAATTTAACACATAATTTTAGAATTACATCTTTAATAAATTACTTGTTTAACCCAATGAATGTAAATTGAGTCATGAAACCCCTTACCTTAATTCCAAATCATCTTATATGTTATTTATCATCTAGAATAATAAATAATGAATAATTATTATCTTTATTGAGAACCTTTTTAAA
This sequence comes from Viscum album, assembly GCA_963277665.1. Taxonomy (NCBI): domain Eukaryota; kingdom Viridiplantae; phylum Streptophyta; class Magnoliopsida; order Santalales; family Viscaceae; genus Viscum; species Viscum album. Next base: position 1,427,612,579 of record OY728151.1, read on the forward strand.
TTATCTCATTTCCTTTATATCACTTATTATAATTTTATAACAATTACTTAATTATTTAAGTTCACCTCAAACATTTTGAGGATATTCAGTACTTGCATCCAAAATGACCTTAGTATGATGTTTATAGACAAATTAGTCATTATTATATAATTTAATCAACAATAATAATAAAATAATTATAATTTTTGTAAATCAATTATACTTTTAAATTCATCTATCAAATATGGATATTAAAAATGAACTACGTTACAATCATGTTGACTATTAGTCATATGTACGAATGAGCAACGTTTCCATTTTTCAATGATCAATATAGAAATAAGGTAATTATAATTTTATCATTCCAGAATGTTCATAATATAATATAAATATTATTAATTTTTTAAATTTACTTATACATATCATCCATGATATGTAGTGATGAAAAAGGCATCACATCGCTTCATGGTGGTTGTGGTCCACACGAACTCGCGAGTGACATTATAATTTTTATGTGCATGAAAAGGTAAGAAAATAATTGATATATTATTTTTTAATAATGATAATTATTTCATTAATATCATATAACATCATTTCTTCCATCATTTAAACTAGTCTTGAGAGATGGTGATATAAAATGAACTACATCGGTTCATGAGGTGGTAGTCCACTATACACATGAATAATGAATTATTTTACCATTTGATGGAAAATGGGATAGATATGGATCATTAACAACATAAAATAACATCTTTTTATATTTATTTTACTAGATATTTTATTTAATCATGGTTTAAGAAGATTTTAAGGATTTGGGAGAAGAAATAAAACAGAAACACACGATTGAAAAATACCTCTTCTTCAAACAATATTCATTTCGTAACCCCTTAAAACCCATAAGGGTGATGTTATTCCAAAAATAAATATAATAGAACTAGTTTAGAGATTATTTTAATACATTTGGGCATGTATTTGAAAAACCAAAATGGGTTTTAAGTGTGAATAAATAAGAATAAGTGGTTACCTTTTATAAGTGAGGGGATGAGAACTCTTAGAATTCCATAAAATATTATATTAATATAAATTAATATTCAATTAAAAATGGATCAAAAAATATTTATTTCAAAAATAATATGATTATGGGAATAAAAAATCTCATAAAATAAAATTTATATAAGTTTTTTCTGTAATTAAATCCTTATATTTTGGATTTAACCCTTATTTTTTCCTTTTTACTCTAACCGTGGTAACTTGGATTTTTCAATTTTTAAGGGATAATATAGTTACTATAAAATAAAAAATGACACATAAATTAATAATTGATTAGTAGTTGAAAATAATTAAAATAATTCAGATGAATATAATATTTTTATTAATATTGTATCATTTAATAAAATATTACTTATTTTAAAATACCATTAATGTCAATTTTGAATCTATTCATTAATTTAAATTTTATAAATACGAATACAACAAGATAAATTTGAAAAAAAATCTTCTAATACATCCCAAAATAATAAATTTTTTTAAAATTATTTTATCACATTAATTATCTCAAATTATATATTATTTAATATTTTTAATAAATTTTATTTGATATTTTCATTTATGAAATAATAACTGCATCCATCTTGTGAAATATTTTAATGTAATTATTTATTACCAATAAGTAATTAATAAATTACCATGATGTGGATAAATAATTATATTTCAAAATAATATTTATATTCAAACATATCCCCTGGATAAACCCATATTAAAAATACTATCTTTATTGGAAAGATGTATGTGAAATCATTATCTTTTCTTTAAATAAAATATTATAAATGTCATAATCTCATCCAAGTGGTCCCAAAAGCCATAAATAAATTTTTATAATGAAATTAAGTTTAATAAGTTAAATATGTAAACTTATATACTTTCCTAAACTAATTGTAGCCCATTTGGACAGATAAGTTATATTTAAGACAAAGAAAGTGACATTTTATGACTTTCACTGATTTAAATAATATATTAGTCAGTTTCATTGAAATGTTTCAATTAAACAACTAAATTTATAAATTTAGGTGTTATTATAGAATTAAAATCATCCAATAATAAATTAGATTAAAAATTATAGCCTTATCACTTATTTTTAATCAATATTAACTCATTTTACCCTTCATCAAGGTTATAAACATTCCCTGAATTAGTATTCATATTAACTAAAAATAAAAGGGAACTATTTAATATATTTTCAATTACTTATTCTAAAAATGGAATTATTTTTTAAAAAATAAAAACACATAATTTTTGGAAATTAATTTAAAATGAGACTGCTAAAGTGCAACGAAAAACAGTTTTTTTTTGAAAAATGAATTTTCATATATAAAATATTTTTATTCGAAATTAAATTATAAGATTATTTTAAAAAACAATATTTGTAATATTTATAATATAAATAAACTAATATTTTTTTTTAATAATCCATTACATAATTTTTCCTTGAAAATAATTTAAAATAAAATGCGGCTTTAAATAAAAAACACTATTTTCACTATTCATTGAAAAATAAATATTTCCAGAAAAGTCTCAAAGAAACAAACAATGATAATATTGACATGATGAAAATAAATTTCATAAAAGTTAAAAAATTAATGGTATTTATTTTCTCATATAAATAAATAACATTTTTTTGATGAAAAAAAAATATTTTTTATCAATAAAATTCCATTACTAAAAATTAAGTGTTTATTTTAAAAGAATTAATAAATAAATGTGTATAAATATAAAATCCATATATTTCCTAATATTTTTTAATCATATTCATTCCACTAATTAAATGTCTAGTTTATAAGGTTTGTGTTAAAATAATAATATTTTAATAGTATATTGTACTTTATTTGTACTGAGTGATGCATGAAAGACAAGCTATCAAAGAAATCAAATTATTTAAAGAAAAATATTTCCAAAAAATTTCTATGTGTTACATTATAGCCCCCTAAAAAGGAATTTACCCCTCAAAATTCAACTAAGTGATCAAAGGAATAACATTTAAAAATCCATTCATAGAAACCCACATCATAGAAATGAATAATAAAATGTCCCTTAAAAAGTGAATGTTGGAATCATAAAGGATACCTAAGGTAACTCATAACTAGGTTTTCACATAGGATAAAATATATGGGAAGTGAAAAAAATGGACGTAAAAGTAAAAACAGACACCCAAATACTAATGGAATGTTACATAGAACTTTGATCACAATAAATTAAATGATCAATGGAATGTAAAGGTCATTTGAATAGTAAATCAGTGATTATTCAAAACACCATCAGTTTAAAAAATGAAGGTATTATGATAAAATTAGGTTTTCACTATCCATTTCCTTGGTTTAAGGAATAATTTTACTATCTTAAAATATAATTAATGATACTTACTTGAAAAGTAATGTTTTATCCATTAATAAATTTAAACCACAAAAACATATTTTTCTTCAATTGATGAGTATACATTTGTCATGACTGAAGAAATAGAATCAACTTCCATAGATCATGAATTCCAAAAAATAATAACAAGCTATTCCTCATGTCTTTATACATTTGATACAATGATAACAGTTATCACAAGAAAAGTTTATTTCCAAAAATTATAAACCATTATCTAGGGAAATATACATAAAAATTTAAACAATAATTCCAAAATTTCAACTTATATCATTTTGTAAACAATTATAATTAAAATTCCTCAAAATATTCAAAAAAGTACATATTCTTTCAAGATAAATCCAATTTTTATCTCTAGATAACATCAATCTCTCTTAATGCCTCATACGAAAAATGTAATTTCCTAAATGACATAATCATCATGATATTCTAATCATTTACATACATTATCTAGGCCACCATAAATACACAATAAAATAATATGTTCTTCAAAAAGATTAATCATCCTTTTATTTCTTGTATAATGTCCCATAATATCAAATATTTTCCCCAAAATAGTGAGCTTATTCTGAAATAACATTAATCAATTAACCACCAGATCAATATCTTAACCCATGGTTATCTATATAATAAAATGTATATTCCCAAAAAATCAACCTATTGATCATCCATAAAATCATTTTAAAAAATTAGATACTAATAGGGACTTCACCTTGGCAAGTGTTAGGCGATTCATCCTTTTCTTCCTTCAGTTGTTATTTAAAACCTCACCACCTTACTGAATGCGACAGGTTGTCACCTGTCATGCGAGTTGTCCATTTTCAAAAACTATCCTGATAAAACTCCATAAATTTGAGAAAAATCCTAAAAAATAACCTTAATATATTGAACACTAAATAATTAATTTGGCTTCAATTTTTATCTCAAAACATTCATTTTCATCTAAAAATCTATTATGCCATAACTTTATCAAAAATAAATGTCTCCAAAAATATCGTTAGTCACCATAGAATTTCATAATATAAAACCTAAAAGGGTTGTTTATTAATATAATAATATGGTATTATATACCAATAATTATATCTATATATATTAAGATAACTTAACATTAAAATATCCTAATCCCCAAAGTTATCAAAACCCAGCTCGGATACCAAATATAACAGCCCAGAATCCGCACTTATGGATTCCGTGCTAAAAACATAAACATTGCATTTCTATCCTTGATAATGATAAATGTGACCCAATTTTTTCCAAAAAATATTACAACATTGAAAGGAAATATTTTATCCCTTATAGACCCAATAATATTTTAGGATTAGAGTTTTATAAAATAAGTACAAATTTTTAACAACTTCAATTCATAAACAACTGGATCATAAAGATCAACATTATCACCAATTATACCCATCTTTCACAGTAAGTTGTTAACATAATACATGTCAAATAATTCTAGAAATAATTTATTTGACATATTTAATCATAACTTGGGGAAAAATAAAATACAAGATGGGTGAGCGCAGATACTCAGTTAGGGTAAACATAAGAGATATCAATAATCACATAAACATAACATGAGCCTAATGGTATGAGAACATTAACATAATATTTGAAAATATATACCCTTCACATCATAGATTCATAATCTTGAGTCATGGTATACATATTGGTAGTTTTTAAGATATGAATCATAAAAGAATCTAATAAAATAATCCCTAAGAGTGTAACGTTGACCTAAAACAAGAAATTTTGGAATATATATATATATAATTATAACATTTTGGACTTGTATAAATAGAAATAGGTTTCATTATTAAGGCAAGGACATGAAATTAGGTCATTGTAGAAATGTATGGACATGAAACCAAGTCAAAACACAATCTTATGGACATGACATATAGGTCCATGCCTAACACTATGAACAAGTAATCAGGTTTATGCATTAAACTATGAACATGTAATCAAGTTCACACACAACATTTGAGAAAATGTAATCAGGTTCATGAATAAAATTTTTACTCATGAGTTATCCATATTTACCCAATGAATTAGAGGTAGATATAGTTCCCATTATTCAAGTAAAATAAATATTACATACATGTTCCCCATGATCATAAAACATTCATCATCTGAGAAATCCTAAAAAGAAACCAATTTATTCAAAGAATAACCTGCAGGAAAAGGGAATGGGTTTCCTAAACATCTTGTTATCATAAACATAAACCTTAATCAAAATAATAATGATGGTGTACTTGGAACATATCCAAATTAAATCTTAATTAAAATAATATAATGTCCTGTTAGATAGAAAATGATTTTAAAAAATCACATGAAATAATTCATGATGAAAATATCTTTTCCATTTTGCATTCATTTTTTTGAAAAGCAACACAATTATAATGGAAAACATTCAATTTTAAAATAACCATGTAATATTATAAGTAAAACATAAAATCATTAATGATTCATGGTAGTGGGAAATTTTTCTCTTGCCATATAATTTAAAAAACATTCCCTTCACACTTTTGTAAGAAAAATCATAAAAACCCATTTATGGAAATTGACATGAATATTATTTGTAAATAATATTGTAAAAAAAATAAAAAGGGTAAAAAATAATTTAAATAATCATTTGAGAATATTAAAAACTTTTTTGAAAAATTTTCTATAAAACATGGGTATATAAGAGAAATAATCCATAATAGATACTTAAATATAGACAATCTTGAATAATGGTGAGATCGTGAAATAAAATCTTACCAATTTGTAATTTTCTGAATCATATTCCCCATGAAAGAATTAAAATTATATGGATATCTAAATCCCCTAATTTTCAGTATTATACTAATAAAATACATTAATTGGAAGCATACATACCACATAAAAGAAACAAATAGTGTAAAAGGCATGTGTCCCACATAAATTAAAGTGAGACATAAATCCCTTACAAAGATCATATCATTGAAGTGAGCATTAATAAAATGAATGGATTAAGTTTTTTATCTACAAATAAAAATAAAAAAATGTAAAATACATAATATATTTAACATTCATTTCACACATTATTTTTTAATGACATATTCAAATAATTATATGTTTAAACCAATTACCTTAAGTCCAAATCTCCACGTACATTCTTTATCTTCCTGAATAATAAACATTGGATAATTTTATTTATTTATTTTGAAACTTTATATTTTATTAATACTAATACATCACTTATTATAATGTTATAAAAGTTACTTAATTATTAATGTTCACATTGTATTTTTTGATGATATTATATACTTGATTCCAAAATGACTTTGGTATAGTGTCTATAGTCAATGTTGTCAGTATTCCATAATATATATAATAATAATAATAATTAGATTAATACCATTATTATAAATAATTTATAATTTAAATACTTCCAACAAATATGGACATGAAAAATGATCTACATTACAATCATGAAGAAAGTAGGTCGTACGTACACATGAGTAATGTTTCAAATTTTCATTGATCTTTATGGAAAGAAGGTAAGTAGAATTTTATCTTTATAGAATTATCATAATATAATATATATTTTATTAATTATTTAAATATACTTATACATATCATCCATGTTATGTGGTGATTAAAAACAAATCACACTGCTTTGTGGAGGTGGTGGTCCACACTTACACACAAACGACGTTATCATTTTTCTATACATGGAAATATAAGAATTAAAATAATATATTATATTTTAATAAAGATATATATGTCATGAATATCAGATATAATAATTAAATTAATCATTACAACTAGTGTTGTGAGATAGTTATGGAAAATGAACTACATCAGTTCGTGAGGTGGTAGTCTGTAATACAAACAAACGATGAATTCCATTACAATATGATGGAAGAGGGGATGAATATGGATAATTAAAAAAAATCTATGTAGGATACTATATTTAAAATTTTATACTGGATTAATAAAATCTTAAGGATGTTTAAGAAGAAACAAAATAGAAACAGGCAATTAAAAACAATACCCCTTCTTCAAACAGTCTCCTTTTAATAACGCCTTAAGACCACTAAGGGTGTTGTGATGCCTAAAATAATTCATGTAGAATGAGTTGAGATGATCTATTATGGTATTTAGGTATGTATTGGCCTATCCAAATGATTTTTTAAGAATGAATAAATCAGAAGCAGATGTTCCCTTTTATAAGAGAGGGGAGGGGTATACATGGTATTTCTCAAAATAATATATTAATATAAATTAATATTCAATTTTTAATGGATTAAAAATTATTAATTTATAATAAAATAATTTTTTTGGTTTAAATCCTCTCATTAAGTAAAATTTATATATGTTTTGACTATATTTCAATCCTTATATTTTGTTTTAACCCTTTTAACTCTCACCTTGAAAACATATATTTTTACAATTTAAGGGTTGATATAATCAGAATAAAATTATAAAAGAAAAATAAATTGAACACTTATAACCTTTTAAACATTATCCATATAATTTATATGAATTTAACAAATTTATAAATATTATATCATTTAATGAATTATTATTTATTTTAAAATATCATTAATGTCAATTTTGACACTATACATTAATTTGACTTTTAAAAATATCATAAAAACAAGATAAATTAGAAAACAATAATTTAATATATCCATAATATATCATATTAATCAATAAAAGTCATTTTTTAAATTAATTATGTCAAATTATATTTATTTTAATTTTTTTAATAACATTTATTTTGATATTTTCAGTAATAAAATAATTACTACATCAGTGTTGTGAAGGCTTGTAAGGTGTTATTTATTCCATAAAAATTAAAAATAAATTACCATGATGACTATAAATCTTTTATATTTAAAAAAAATATTTATATTCAAACATATATTCTAGATAAACCCATATTAAAAATTTTATAGTTATTAAAAACATGAAAGTGATATCGTTGAATTTTCATTAAATAGAATATTATAAAGGTCATAATCACATCAAAGTGGTCCCAAATGCTATAAAGAAATTAATATCATGGAGAAAATTTTATTATGTTCAGTGCAGATAGTTATATTTATTCATATGCTACATTTTTTCATGTGGACACATAAGAGATATTTAAGGCAATGAATGTGCCATTTTTTTATTTTCATAGATTTAAATAATATATAAGTAATTTTTAGAGAAACGTTTCCAGTAAAAAAGTAAATTTGAAACACTATGTGTTTGGTGACTAGTCACGTTAATTCAATAACAATTAATATGTAAAAGTACAATTGTATCATTTATTTTTAATCCATATGAACCCATTTTACCCTTTATGGAGGTAATAAATTTTACCACAGTTACCATTAATATTAACTAGAAACAAAAGTGAAATATTTGTTAAATTTATATCCAATGATTCCAAATATGGAATCCATTATTCAAAATTTAAAAAATAGAAGTTTTATAATTTAATATAAAATTAAACTAGTAAAATGAAATAAAAAAATGTTATAAGAAATTATTTATGGAGGTCACATCTATTAATTTTATGTTGTTTATCTACTATACTATTTTATGTCTTGTTTAATGTATAGGTTTTAAACTATTATTCCATAAAAGTGTTATTTTATAAAAATTTAACTTTCAATTAATAATAATATTTTAATATTATATCAAAGATCACTTAAAATTGGTAAACTGTATAATTCATGAAATTGATGAAATTAAATTATTTAAAGATAAATATTTCATAAAAAACTAATGGTATTACCAAACATGGAAAAAGTAGAGTTTAACTGAGTTCATCTCTCGATTCTTCACTTTCCAGCAACTAAAATATGAGCATCAGGAACCAGTGGGTTTATCACAACCCCTTATGGCGCCAAATGTGGAAGTGGGATGGTATATCCATTGATTTTTCAGTGAGACATGCTTAAACAACACCTGGTCATGACACTACCTAGGGGATTTTAGACCAAATCACCAAGTGACCCACTTCATTTCCATATGAGAGCAGTGTTCATTGAACTACATGAGTTGTTTAATTTTTCATGAGGTAGTCTATCATCATTGAGTTATCCCAATGATTTATTAGGATTGTGAGGCTCACTACACATCCTGGTTAGGGAGAGGATTATAAGAAGATTTTGAGACTTTATTAGGGGTGGACACAATGATCCACCCTAGAAAAATGACGAGAATGAGTAGAACATTTTTGTATTGGAAGATATGTCATGGGATTGCATTTTGGATTTTGTACATAGTCGGGGAGACCATATTAATTTATTGTAGTTTTCATATAAAAACAATTGAAATTCCTCAATTGACATGTAACAATTTTATAAATTTTACAGAATTCCTTATAGGACACCACTATGCTAGGAATATATAGGAGAGATAATTATTATGGGACCCTAGTAGGAGAATGTGAAAAAAGTGAAGGTGAAAATTATCCATGAGCGGATTAGGACTTCCCAAATTCATCATAATTCCATTGCAGACCAATGATGAAGGAATTTGGAGTTCGAAGATGGAGACAATTTATTCTTGATGGTCTCGCCTCAATAAGGACTATAGAGATTTGGTCAGGGAGACATTTTATCTCTAATATTAATAAACCATTTTAACAAACTATATAGATTTGTTGAATTGGAATACCACTTAGCCTTACTAATATTGATAAACTTGGTGCATGAAATCTTCCATGTGTCACAAATATACAGATACACACATAACCCATCACACAATATTGACTGGTGTGAGATGGACCTTAATGATGGAAATACAATCTTAGAGTACCTAGTAGATCTTGAGGATTGGTAGGAGAAGGTCCATCATGTCTAATCAATTCTCTTTGTTACTTTTCTTTGTCAATACATGAGTGTTTAGGAGATAACCCTTTAATATAAAAACCAAAGAGAGCTTTGTACCATCAACTCTTTGAGTATGTTTTTCATTTTGAGGGAAAAAGAGTTTATAGTGGATATAATGCAATGACTTAGTTTCTACTATTAACACTTCAAAATATCGAAAATAATACTTTTGGGGTAATATGAGGAGTTTGAGAGAATTTTATGGCCCAGTGGATCCTCAATATTTATATATTAAAAATAGTAAATACAATTCATCAGGAATTCGTATAAATTTAAAAATAATGAAATATTTATCCAATATTTTCTCATATGAGAAAATGAGACCGATATTGAATCTAGAAGGAGGGTTTTACTCTAGTGGAAATATTTCATGTGTGTACGTCAGACATTTCATTTAAGTAATTTTTTAAAAAGAATAGTACATAAAAATATTAATTAATTAATTAATTTTATTTGAAATTATGAAAACCAAAACTATATATATATAAAATTGGTTAGATGAAAATCATAGTGTTCACCACATAACCGTTTAGCTTTGGTAGAGAGTGACCATTGTGCACAACTATTTTGGTGATGAATTGAGTTGAAGAAAAATAGGATCAATGAATGAATTCAAAAAAAAATTGTTAATAGAACCACATGCAGCAAAACAATTTCACCAATGGTTGATCCAAATAAGAGAAGAATTTTGATTTTGATTTTTATCTCCCCACTCTTATTTATTATGATAATAATATTTTAAATCATTTAGAATTAATTCATGGATATTTCCTTTTTTATGAGCCTGTTGATTATTTCTTTTCGTATAATTGGGTAATTGATATTTATTTTCGAATTGATAATTTAATTATTCATCCTATTATTTAGATTTTTTCAATGATGTATATTTGAACAAGACGCACCATTGATTCTCCATTTTGTGTAACATTCCTTTCTCTTTCACTTCATTGAATGTTCACCATCAGTATTTGGATAGGCCAATGATTCGACAGTACACATGAACTCGATCATTCAAAAATCACTTTTTGGTATAAGAGAACATTTTTTCAGTTTTCTTAATGGGATTGTAGAAATTATAGAGGAATGATGGTGAAGACTAAAATCCAATGGTGGTGTGGGTGATATAGGCTTAAGAAGATGGATTGAGCATGTATTTCGAAATGTGTGATGATATACATTTTTTGTCAAGGGGGAAATCAAAATTCAACCACTATGAAGACCCATGATCAGTTGATGTGGGTTATAAGAATTTCAGGTGAAAATTTTGGTATAGGAGGAGGAAATTATGTCTAAAGAGAATAAGGGTAAACAAATCTAGAATTCTTGATAATTCCAATAAAAATGGAATGTACCTCAGAAGATCACATGTAGTGTAGACCCCCTTTTTACAACTCCATGGTTTCAGGATTAGAAAATATCACATGATAATTCATAAAACACACACACCATGTTACCCCTAGCCATTTTAATCAACATGTAATCATATTTACACACCCAGAATCAATGTAAAACCACATTCCATGTGTGTTTTAGGGCACACCCCATATACTTCTAAGTATACATGGATGTAGGCAGATGACACATTCCTAGGTTATAGGACTGACCTTTACACACCGTGTAACATCACACCACAAAATGTATATAGAGAATATCAGTTTCTGTGATATAGAAGGACATGGGTAGGACCAAAATTTGTTAGAAATGTTAGGTACATAATGAGCATTTCTTATACTCCTTCCATGGAAGAATAGCACACTCAATTTCTTCAGTACAAATTATGATTTATTATGGATTTGTTTTCTCAATCCTCCATTATGAGATTTCAGTGAAACAACATTTACGAAGTATTGGATGTAAGATCCACTTGGTCAATTAGATTCATGAACCCCTTCATGAGTCTTGGGGTTGTGATCCTCATTCCCAAATTTCACTAGGCTGGATCAGGTATCATGTATCCTATATAATGGGTGTTTGATCCCTTATTAAGTGGGATAATCATTTTATGGTAAGGTGTCCCCCATTAGACATGGGTGTGATACCCTCTCTGTGTATAAACATATTATGTGATCCGGATTTTTATTTAAGATTTAAAGTCTTTAGGAGTGTGGGATATCATAAGAGTACCATTATTTAGGATGACTGTATGACTGAGTTCTATTGAACGATTGTTATTATGAGGAATCAATTAGAATCCCTAGGTTGGTAGTGAGTTCATTGCTTTCCTTTGAAATTTTTAGTTTATCAATGATCATTTGTAGGTTATTCATTCCTTGTCATTTAATTTCATTAATGATATCTTAATATTATTATCTCTCCCCTTGATGACATGTTTAGTGATTTTTTAGTGTTCAAATAGGAATTCTTATACTAATCCTCGGCATGGATTTTCCTACTTGTATTATTTCTTATGTTGACAACAAGCCATTAGACATGGTCCTAGGTGGACCAAGAGAAGAGGGAGTTTCATTTTTTACGACTTAAGATAGGCTGATCTATGAGTTTTCTTTGATAAAAATCCTATTTGTTAGCATTTAAAACTCTTTTAATGTTTTTCATGGATTTTATTTTTCTTATTTACATTTTCCATTATCGTACTCTGATGTGGGATGTTAGTGGTTCATGAATACATTGTGTTCCTTACAATTATCATTCACTGCTATGTTACTTGGTGGATGTGGAGATATGTGTGTGTGTGTGTTTGTGTACTTTAGGATAAGGCTTACTGGGTTTGTTACATGCCTACATGAAACTAGTTACTATCCCCTTTCCTTTTAGAGGTGGGCTTGGGGTATCATTTTCAAATTACTACCATCCAGGCAGAACCTGGTGGGTCAGGTCATGACACATAGACATTAATTAAACTATGTGAAAATTATCAATAATTTGTTTTGGAAATGCAGGAATTAACCACACAACATTCCAGTGTATAGTTTTTTCAGAATTAAATAAATATTATTTTTTTCATTTTACGAATTAATGAATTTCAAAACACACATCACATATTTAAAACTGACAAAACATGTTCATGTTATCATGAAACTATATGAAAATGATCTTTTATTAATTTATGATATATAGTAATAAATAAAAAACCCTTCATATGTTTTATGTTTCCAATCATATAGAAACATTGTATTTTCAATTTAAAAGTTATATTTTAGTTTAAAACATTGATTAGAAGATCACAATTGAGAAAAAAATCAGATTTCTGTTAAAATATAAGAAAATTACCAATGATTCATTTTTTACTATAGGAATAAACCACATTTAGTTCTTATATGTGGTGTGGTTATAGTGTCTGAAAGAGTGTGATTTCAATTTAGAAATTATATTTTAATTAAAAACATGCATCACATGCTAAAATTTTGGAAAATGATCCTTTATTTTCATAAAACTATTGAAAAATGATTCTTAATACATTTTTGATGTATAGGAAATAACTAAGAATCATTTTGATGTAAAGTGTGTCTAATATGACTTAAACTCACTTATTTTAATTTTAGAGTGGTTTTTTTGTTAAAAACACATGTCACATTATCAAAACCAAGAAATTTATTTTGGATTATTATGAAACTATAGGAAAAAATCATGATTCATTTTTGAACCTTAGAAAAAAACTAAACATCTTTCCAACATGGGGATGATAGAGAAAATATTTTCAATTAATTTATATTGAATATCATTGTTTTAAACCCACAAATGTGTTCCTTTAAGATAAATTGTTTCATTTTTATGATAATGGTGTTATTTTGAGCTGAATAGTAAAAATTGGCCATTTTGGATTTTTAACAGTTTTAAATTATTTCTGTAGTTTGTCCATAACATTATCTACACTGATCGAAATTGAAAAATTATTTTTTTCTATATTCGAAACATCTAGGGATTCATTTACTATTTTTGGACTAAAAGCTGAATCAACCATATGGAAGCTCAAAAGAAGCTCACAAGTGGGAGAAAGAAAACTATTTTCAGTTCTCCCTAATTTTGGTGTGGGATCCATAACTCATCCATGGTGGGCCCAAATGTTGTGAAATTCGGTGGGTGGACGCGCAAGGAGTTTTGGAGAAGATGTTATGAAGGAAGCACCGAGTGAATTGGCCGTTTATGGGGTAATTAAATCACCCTAATCCGGAGGTTTTCAATTTGGAGAGTCTGACTGGACAGAATACTTTCTCAGAGTAAACCGACCATAACTCTCGGAATACAAGTCCAAATCCACTGCGATTTTGAGGAGACACGTACAAGACAATTTTGAACAACATTAATGAAGGGCTCAACGCATGAAGATGTAATTTAATGGGGATACAATGCGCCAACATCCGGGGGAAAAATTCTGGATATAAAAGGAAGAGGGATGCACCCTCTCAAAGCATCCCATTTTCCATCCCATTCCTTCTGGGACACCAAGGAGAAGAACTTATCTGGTTTCTATTTTATTTATTTTCCTTTTTATAGTTTTGTAATGCCTTATTCTTCCTCATTCATATCGATAACCCCTACCATAGTGGAGTAAACATTTGGAGTGATTGGGGAAGGGTTGGTTTTCTACATTGTAATGCTTGAGTTCTTGGACGCAATTGAATAAATTTATTTCTTCTTCAAAGTTGTTTTCAATTTTTATAGCGGATTTTATAATCAAGTGTGATCATTCTTGAATATTAATTCCGTTATTTATTTTTACCTTGGTAAAATAATCATAATCTCCCTCCACTAATTTATGGTTTATATACGATGGAATAAACCAGGAATTAGTGGTGAAGTACTCGACAATTGTCAGTACGTGTAAAAGGTGTAGTGAATGTTCTTGATTGTTTGGGATAAAAAAAAACCGATCGAGTATTGCCCATTTCAATTAAGGATATTCAATACAGCTATTTTACACATGGAAGGAGAGTTGACCAAACCAATATCTGGGTAAGGTTTTCTTTCACAATAATAATTTCACCAAGGAAGTGAGAGGAAACGATTGTGGAAACTCACTTTAATCCACTAAGAATAAGAGGTTTGAATTAAATTGAACAAGTATAGCATTAAAATTAGGAAACCGACCCCGACCTAATCACCCTTTTTAATATCATAGTTTTTCAATCATTTTAATTTCAAATTTCATTTCAAAAACACAACATTTTTTACCCTCGTTTTAAAGTGACAACTCATTTTGTGTGCACTCCTCTTCGGGAGACATCATAGGTCAACCAATTTACTACATTTTAACTGAGGAAATATTTTTTTTCCCACGCCCTACGACAGGAATTCTTTAGGGGCCTATTCATAATGAACTAATATGTAGTTTTTAAATTTTATGAATTAATGGAGTTCAAAACATGTGTCACATACCAAAAATTTTGAAAATTCACTCAAAGTCTCATGAAACATCATAAAGGTTATTTTTTATTCATTTGTATATTTAATAACAAATTGGATTTCATTTTGAAGCATTGTGTGAACAGTATGACTGAAAGTGTGTGTTTTTAATTTAGAAGTGATTTTTAGGTTTAAAACAAGTATCTCATGATAAAAAATAAGAAAACATAATCATATTATCATGAAACCTCATGAAAAATGATCAATTAATCATTTTTCACATATATGAACACACCAAATGTCATCTAATGTGTGGTGTAGTCGAAATGACTGAAAGTGCATGTTTTTAATATAAAAGTGAAATTTTAGTTCAAAAATGTGTCACATGTTCACAACTAAGAAAATGACCTCATATTATCATGAAAATCAAGGAAAGCATTGTTTGATTCATTTTTTACCCCTAACTGTGAGATATATGTGATTCAGGTTTGTAGTGTCGTTAGATTAACCTATTTTTTTTAATTTTATTTTTAAAGAGGATCAAAATTCGAATCACATACTCAAAACCAATAAAACAATATTTTTATTACCACGAAACTATACAAAAATGATCATTTGTGTCATTTATGATATGTAAAAATAAATTGCACATCATTCCATCATGCAGGTTTATTGAAATGAATTAATGTTTCTTAAGATATAATTAGCCTAAATGTCATTAAGTGTTATTAATAAAGAAAATATTTCTTATTATTACTAATATATTACTTGTTTCAAATATAGGTATATTTATTTGATAGATTAAAATTCAAAGTATTTTTTATTCTTAAACAAACACTTCTGAAAATATTCTATAATTTAAAGCCATATTTATAAATGCAGTAACAATAGTTGATAATTTTAATATACAAAAATATTTTTAAATAGTAACATTTATTTTATATTTGTATTATATTGATTCTATCATAAATAATATTGATTATGGATATTATTTTATTATATATTGGTAATTTTTGGATACTACCATAGTAAGTAGTGGTCACCAGAGTCAATGATGTACTTTATCTGTGACATTTTGTAATTCGGAATGGACTATACATCTCTATAAACAAAATATATCATGATTTTCTAGCACTAACAATTCCATTTTTAGTACTATGAAATGGGAATTATGTTTCAGTAGCTACAGTAAAAAAATGTATTTTATTTTTTCATCTCTTTCAATGTTTAAAATTTTTATTTAATAGACCATTATTTATATTTTAAATAAGTTTCTTTATTTTACAGTTTATTAAATTATTTTTAACAAAAATTTATCGATAAATCATTAATTTATAAAATACTCATTATGGATTTCACAAAAAAATTGATAAAAAACATCTACCACACATGTGTGTGAATATATATAACATAAATGTTCATAAAACATTTACATACTTGTGGGTCTTTCAAACAAAATCACATAAGAGAAGATATTTACATAAAAACGTTTTCAAATCATTTAGATAAATATTTACATAAGATTAGTATATTATAATTTACAATATTAATATTTTTAATATCAAAATATATTGTTTTTGTATTTATATAAAATGAGCATTATTACGCATAGTACAATAATTTTAAATCCCTTCCAATTGTATTTGTAATGAAATTTTATTTATTATATATAAAACATGAATTTTGAGATACTGTTAATAAATGTTTATACAAAAAACACCCAATATTTTTAATCAAAATGCATAAAATGTTAATTTTAAGAAACTTTCTATAAATATTAATACATAGAACACAAAACAAAAAAAAATATGTTTTCCTATAATGTCTCTACTTACGAACATTATAAAAAAATTATAAATCAAAATAATTTATATAAATCATATACATAAAATGAACATACCCTAAATCATAAACACTAAATAAATAAAATTAAATCGGTTAATATTAAATAATATAGAAAGAAAATGGTTGGATCACACATACCATATGTTAGGAGTTTAATCCATATAATATATGATTACAAGAAAAAGTTATTTTCGAGATGAGTATTTTCACACAAAAATTAAACCATTAAAGAAATATAACAAATTAATGATGATATCATTTTTAAACATAACATCATAGTAATTGTTATGACAAGAACTGAATATGCTATTCATTTTGGGTTTAAACTAAAATTTTCACAAAAAATATCGAAAAGATGAAATAATTATTTTACCTTACCACTCACATCACTTCTTACACACCACCTAGTCTCTCATCTCCTTCACAATTTCTTTTTCTATCATAATCAAGTTTAGATTAAATTGTCTCCTAAATTACATCTTAAAATGGTCCAGACAACCCCTACCCTCACTTCCACCATCCACCTATTACTATTTATGTGAATTATGTATGTTATTTCCCTTTACTATTCTTTTATTTTTGGAAGAGTGTTTCATTTTCACCCTACATTTTAAGGTTTATTATATGGTCATAAGTAGATCGTTATAGAGTTATTTAACACTGTAAAACTATTATTCCTCACTAATATTTAACATTACTTTTATAGGATTTCTTCAAGAACATTTTTTTCTCATAAAAATATCAAATAAAATATATTATGAGTGATGAAGTGCACAATATACTATTCAAAATATTTGTAAGATGTATTTTTAAAAAAAATTAAAATTCACATTCATTCCATTATGTTAAAATATTAATTATTTTATCTTTTCAATTAAATAATTAGGGAATAATATTTTTAAACTGTAAATGTAAAAAATATTTTCTTCATAAGAAATTACGACAAAAAAAGTTTCTGAATTCAAATTCATTTTTAATTTATTTTTTATTCTTAAAATAAAATTATTTTTTTGCCTTTTTATCATACCATTCTAATAAATAATCCATATATTTTATATTTTAATTAAAAAAAATGTTGTTATATTATGTCTTGTCTATATAAACTTCACAGTTATCCCCTATTACATAATAAATATCATGTTACATGAATTAAAAGAATGTTATATTGATAATTTTTAAATGAATATAACATAATCTATCCATGTTTATTATGTTTTTATCAAAAAATATATATGTCTAAAATATAAAATATGTTTCGTGTATAAAAGTTTAATAATCATATTATTTTATAAAGGTAGATATTATGTCTCATGGAAAAAGATTATCTTTAGTTAACATATATCCTAAAATATCATAAAATCAACATATTATTCTCTATTAATATATATTATGTTTTTCAATTGGTGTAAAAGTATATATTTTGGCATTTCCATATTTTTAAAATTTTAAAATATTAAAATATGGTAATATATAAATGTTATTTGTAAATATATATCATAAATATATGATTTTGTTTCCAAATATATTTTGTTATATCATAAAATAATTACTTTTTTATTATGGTCAAATTCTTCATTCACATAAAAACATCATAAAAATAACACAAACATTGTAGTAGTTGTTATGTAATGTGAATTTTTTTTCATTGAAGATATATATTGTTATATCTATAAAATGTTTCACCAAGATTAAATTGTTTTTGAAAATTTATATATATGGGTTTTATGATGATATATGTTTGATGAATTCTAATCAATCTTGAAAAGAAATTTATTTTATAAAATGTTATAGAATATACATACATTGTAAACATATAAAATAGTTCATGAAATACTTACTTTTAATAGACCGAAGACATTATGTTTTATAGGTTAATGTTTTTATATTACATGATTTTTTACATAACCCAATTCATTTTACATGAGGCATATCCTTTTGATAGTTACAAAACATTATATTCAAAAAATTGAAATATGATGATGAAAAACTTCAGATATTTTATTATTCAATAAATTTTTTCCCAAGAAGTAACTTATCCTTCATAAAAAATTTATGTTCAGGTATACTCATGACACAATATTCATATAATATAATGAATTAAATTCATGTAGATTTTAATTGCCTAAAATATTTGAGCATTTCATACCCAAAATTTATATTTTATTTATATATAAAATCTTTTAAAATTGCCCCAGAAAACATTAAATATTGCATAATTTATTTTTGGTTGATTGTATTTTATTAAAACATTAAACAATATTGTCATATATAGTATTATTCAAACAACACATAATATAATTATTATCACACAACAACCTCATTTTTTCATAATTTTTTTTAATTTTATCATAGAATACCAAGATAAACTAGGTAAAACTTAATCAATTTTGGATTTTCAACACTAAAAGGTAGTTGGTGCATGATTAGTAGAAATCATGTGGAAACCATGCATATTTAGGTTACAGTTTAACATATCCAATCAAATGATGGGTGCATGGATTTTTTGATCATGTAA
Source organism: Viscum album (assembly GCA_963277665.1). NCBI lineage: Eukaryota > Viridiplantae > Streptophyta > Magnoliopsida > Santalales > Viscaceae > Viscum > Viscum album. Next base: position 1,427,632,502 of record OY728151.1, read on the forward strand.
CAAGCATGTTTGGTGTTCTAAAAGTCTTCCACTAGGTTGTCACATAGTTAGTCCATGGTTTGGAAAAAAGTGTGAACAAATCGTGTGTAGTTCCCAATTCTTTATAATTTATATGTTCTCAAAATTAGCCTTCTATATTTTTTATAAAAAATACCCTAACATTTCCTTATCCCTCTCTCATTTCACCCTCCCCTATCCCATATCTTTTCTCATGCCACCCTGGCTAAATAACCCTCCTTTGGACAAACCTCTCATCCTCCTCCACCTCCAGTCTAACCTCCTTTTTCTTTCAATTTAGAGTTCAGATATTCAACTAGGACATCTTCCTCATTCTTACATATTATTTCACTTAATCCCCCCGCCTTCACTACTCCATAATTTCATATAAACGGTGGGTTTTAGGTTTCAATTTGATTTGGTTTTGGTTTTTAGTGTGTTTGATCTCATTAATGAGTACCCTTCGACCCATGTTAAAGGCATCAGACCATCTTCACTTGATTCAGGGTATATTTCCCCATTTTTAATCCATTAAATTCTGGAACCCAACCAGTTATTATTTAAATCCATGTTTTGGGTGTATATTGATTTCAATATATATATATATATATGAATATCTTCATATGGGAAGTGAAGTTTTACTTGTGTTCCGTTGAATGAAACAAAAAAAATTTCCTTTAAAAATAGGTTTTCAAATTATTAAAGGACTACTTCATACACCAACTATTTAGTAAAATTTCCAATGGCCTTTATAAATAAATTCAAATGTTTTAAAAGTAATTTTTGGTTTTCAAATTTAATTATAATTTGTATTTTTAATTTAACATAGAATTTCATGTAATAAAGGAAATGAAAAGTATTAATAGAAATATTCGGGATTGGTTTTTGATTAATAGAGTGTGGTTCAAAAGTTCCATTTTTTTGTTTTAGTTTTATAAAAATATACATGGGTAAACATATATGTATATATTTAAATGTTTATGTGTGTGTAAAAATTACCATGAGAGTGCATGAATTGGCGATAGAAGAGATTCACAAAGAGATATCTATATATATATATATTTGTAAATGTATATGAGTTTAACTGTAAAATGGTGCTTCAGAAACCTATGTTAATATTCAATTCATGTTTGAAATGAGTTTTGATGTTGAATTCAAAAAAATTATTTAAAATACTAGTTGTCATGTTTTATATTTTATATGATGTTTCATAAATAATGTTTCAATTAATGAAAGATAGTGTTTGGAAGTTTTTAAGGATTAATAATATTCCTTATGGTTGATTAAATGTTTTATATTTGATTTGATGAGAAAACGGACTCAAGATTCACGTGATATTTTGATAAATAAAATTTCATGTGATAGAATAATGAAATAAACCTTTATTTTCAATAGAAGATGTTTTGTTTAGTGAAATGGATAATGAAAATGGGAGTTCATTTATCTAAAATGTAATAATAGATTATATAACCCATTTTATCATTCCACATTACTAACAAAACACATAGATACAATTCATGGTTTCATATAGGGGAGGAAACCTGATATAATTCCAAGACATGCACTTCTTAACAGATGGTTGTATTTGGGATTGTGTACAAGATGTGCTGCCTCACTAGTCAGTGAGTATTTTCTCCTTATCAATTAATACATTAAACATTGAACAATTAGATCATGGGACTATATGAGGATCTATGGTTTTCACTAACTTTATATGACTTAGGGATTTTTCTATAGATTGATTCTTTATGGAATGGTTATTTTATGAAACATTACCATCTTTTATGAAAAATTTAATATATGGGACATATTTTATTTATGACTTCTATATAAACCTATTTCCTATCTTTAAACAAAAAATTCAAATATTTTTTATGTTATACTGGTTTCTTTTAAAGTATTAAATTGTTTTTGGGAAATGAATATTTCTAAAAATATTTTGAAATTGGTTTTCAAATGTATTTTTTGATAAAAATATCATAGGATGATAAAATATTTATTATGTTATTTTTTTTTAATTTTATTATAAATAAAAATTAATTTCTATAAAATGATATTTTATCTTCTTATTCTCATTTTGGAAAGTTTTTTTAAAATATTTTATTTCAAACTAGGACAAATCATGTCCATTATTTAAACACTAATACTTATCATGAGGCTTCCCTTGGAATGCCTACTAAGAGTATTAGTTATTCCTACCATTACATTTGAATTTAAGGGGTTACCTCATTTATTACCACTCATTGATCATTGCGGTTTTGATTCCAAATGGTGACTTGTAATGTCATAGGAGTTATTCATGTGTTTATTTAAGTTTAATTTATCATATCGAATAAGTGATAATTTTAAATGACTTGGTTGGAACACTTTTTTATTTTCTTAGAATGTATCGAATATGGCTTATTAAATGAATTAATTAAGAAAAAATATGTGTTTATATCTTTTGTTTTCTTTATTGAAGCTGCATTATATCTATGGAGGCTATAATGGAACTCAAAGATGATTATTTGAGGAAGATTGGAGCGTGATATGAGACATTAGATTATATCTATTTATACCTACCTATTTATTATTTCACAAAATTTTATTTTCCATGTATGTATGATATATGGATGCTTCATAGTGATTTTCCATTATACTTAAACAACTCATTTTAATAAAATATATGTGAATTTATTTACACAAGGATTATTATTGAGGCTAATGCAGTTTTTTCCTACTCGTGGGGATCAAAAATGCCCTTTGGGTCTGTGACAGGCCAGTCAAAGAATCCAGCAGATTTATTTATTGGGTTGTGTTCATGAAAAATGGTATCAGATACCTTGTTTTATTAAGTGGTCCTAGTTTCTGGAGTCACCATTTTTTATTTGGGTATGTCTGGTAAATGAATATAGGAGCATCGAAAGTTGAGAGGTAGGAGCAACAAGAGTTTCGTGAGAACTTACTCATTATGAACATATAGTTTCAAGGAGAAGAAGGTTTTTGAGTTATTAATTTGATTTTCTTATTTTAATTTTGGTATATTTTGAGGATTTTGTATTTTGGAGATAACAACAAGTGTGAACTGGTGGTAATCGATGAGCTTATAGGTCTTGGAATGACATGTGGAGAATGAGTACTTATTTCAAGGTTACTCTTGTTTCTACTTATGTGATTGTAACATGGAACTCTAATCCATGTAGCTAGGTTACACATAGAGCCTAGATACCCTCATTAATTTTTCATTAGACTTCATTTGTTTTTAATTCAATTATTATTATGTCCTATTTTTTTATGTGAGTAAAACATGAATTTTAATTTTAAATTTTTGGTTTTAATATAACAATGTTCTGTCTTTAAAAGTGAAAAATAGGGTTTTATAAAATAATTAAAACATAAAATAGGTTTTTTATTTCTAATAAATGTTTTAAAATTGAAAATGGGTTTTCTGGGAAATTGATATCTAGTGGGTTTGAAAATGAGTGAGAAGGTAGAGTTTTAGAAATTCAGTTTGTTGGGATTTATAAAAGAGAAAACTAATTGGAAAGATAACATTTTTTTGTGGGGATATCTATTTTATGAAACAAATTTTAATATTTTTACATGAAATAGGTGGTTTATAATGTAAAAGGTGGACTTTTGAAATTATTATATTTTGGTGACTCTTGACTTGGGAATGTATTTATGTTAAATTTTATTTTTTGTCTTACATTATAAGGTATTCCTTATTTAGTATTATGAATTGTGCTATATTGCCTTGACCTCATAAAAGGACTTCTCTAAAATGGATGAGTGTCATCCTTATAGGGAATCTTACTTCAGGTTTCAAGATGCGTATCTTCTATCAGTTGTTGGTTATTTTCTATTTATGATATAATCTTATTGTGACTTGGGTAGTTGGAATTTATTTTTTAATCCTTGATCAGTGAGATTCATTATGTTCTTTATGGAGTTTCCCCAAGCAGTTTTTAAACATTGTGTTTCCTTTTGTGTTCCTTTAGTTGACCTTTATGGAATGTGGTTCATTTGGGAAATGCCTCTACCTTAATTTTTGGATGATCCATTCTTGGATTTGATGTGATATTATCCAAGTGATTAGGTTATTTATTTTAGGGGATGTGCATTGGAAGGTTTGGGTGAGCGTGTGAGTGACATAGATGGGTTCTATGTTTTCTTGTTGGAATGGTTCATTGAGAGCCAATGTTCATAAAGAAAATTCCTAGGTTATTCTCCCTCTCCACCCATGTCTAGGCCATTGTTGTTTTTTTGTCGAGCCATATTTTTATTACGATAATTCTAGTTGTTTCTTATCATCATCTATCTAACATAGTTTTCTTATCTCTATTTGAGGTGATACCTATCCTCAGTTTTTGGTCTTACATGATTCCTATAGTAAATAGTTATCCTAAATAGTTGGTGTACTAGTGGAATTATAATATGGTGAGGATACTACAATTAATGGTTCTCTTGTTTTATTCCAGACCTTTATATCTCATTTTTTGCTTCAAGTGTGGGGTTTTGGTCTTCTTTGATCAGGATTTCACCTTTTTTATATATGGGGAAGCTGTGGTGTTTCGTTTGGGGCATTTTTTGTGATTCTATTAAAACCACTTCCCCCTAAAGGAAAACTATTTACCTTTGGTATTCAATTGTTCTTTAAGATGTTTCTTTAGGATTGGTGGTCAATATTTATTGGTTCTTTCCATCATACCCATTTTGGGAGGGGTGTTCCTTGGGTTTTGAGGAGATTCATTATGGAGTTGACCATTGTATTTATTTTATTTTCCCATCAATTGTTTATCATCCTTTACCCTTATCTACAATAAGGTATTTTGGAAATTGTGGTGCATCAGAATGTCAACTTTATTATGAAGTCCTAAATAGTTGAAACAAAATTTAATCACACTTATTTTTTCTCATTTCATGTCATTAGTATGTGTGTTGGACCCCGTTCATTTTAACTCAACAGTGTCTTCAAATATTTTATAGGGGAATAAATTATTGTGGTAGGGAGTTCAATCACACCATACACCAGTTTTCCTTTTTTTAAATTTTGTTCTTGAATACTGGGACAAACCTGGTAATTTTTTTGAAAAGTTAGATTTTCATCACTAGAACTTGGTTAGTGCATGATTAATAGAAACCATGTGATATCCATGCATATCGATTCTACAATTTAATATATCTAAACACATTTATGGAAGATTATTTGTTTGATAGTTAATCCTACCCATGCAGGGTTCTCTATGTTTTCCACTGGGGGGTGCATGGTATTACCAATTGTACTATCAAACAGTGTGACATGCCAAGTTATTTAAAATTTCTATTTTTTCAGTATTACCCTCCATGATTTTGAATAAAAATTCATCCCTTATCCATTCCATCCCCCTCTCATATTGTAGCCTCCAATCTCCAGTACTCTTATCTATATCAAACCACAACATAATCTGGATCCTTCGTGTGCAACTATCATCCTCCTCCACCTTTATTCTTTCCTCTTTCTTCATGAAATTATGGGTTTGGATCTTCAATTAGAGCTTCTTCCTAATCACATCAACTTGATCCTCCTAATTTTTCCTCCTCTATTCACAATGCTATAATTTTGACTGAACCATAGGAGGGTTCGGTGTTCGAAATCAATTGAGTTTTGGTTTATAGGGCGTGAGATCTCATCTCATGGTCCCCTTAAACCCGTGATTAAGGCTTCACACCATCTACATCTGATTCAAGGTAGATTTCCCTATGTTTAATCCATTAAATTATTTAACCAATACTATTTTTCTTTAAATTCATGTTTTAGGTGTGTATTAATATATATATATATATATATGAATCTCATTGGATGGGAAATCATGATTTAAATGGTTTTCATTGAATGCAATGGACTTTTTGGGTGTTTTAAAATTTCTTAGTAACAAATTTTTACACCAACCACCTTGTAAAATAATTTAATTCCCTATAAAAATAAATTCAGAGGTTTTAAAGGGTATTTTGGATTTGAATGTGAATTCTAATTTGGAACATAAACATTGTTTTTATTATCAAGTAATAATTGAAATACTATGTATTAGTAAAATGCTTCAGGATTGGGTTTTTAATAAAGTGGAGAGGTTTACATCATCCTTTTATATCGTTCATGGTTATTCAACTATACATGGATTTATACACACACACACATGTATACATATATATTTTTGTGTGTGTAATAATCCACATGAGAATGTGTCAATTTTTGAAATAAAAGAATAACAGAAACACACACATATATATATATATGTGTGTGTGTGTGTGTGTGTGAATTTATATTGTTTTAGCAATAGAAATTTACTTTAGAAACCATATTTGATATTCAATTCAACATTAAAATTATTTTTATAGGGGACTTATAAAATAAAATTTCAATTTCAATTTTCCATGTTTTATATTTCTTATGGGTTTCCATAAATAGTGTTTTAATTAATAAAATATACAATTTAATAGTTTTGAAAGTTGAATCATATTCCTTATTGTTACATAAATGTTTTACATTGGATTTTATGACAAAATGGTTTCATGATGTTTGTGTGATGATTCATATTCCTTAGTAGTTTGCATTCATATTAGACCTTGATTGATTATATCAAGAGATAATTCATGGATCTAGGGATCCCACTAACTATACATAACCTAGGTATTTCTCCATGGTAATTGTTTATTAAATAGTTATTTTATGGATCATGCCTTTAGTTTATAAATTTTTTAATGTATGGAAATGTTTTTTCCTTATAACTGATAAATCATGTAATTGGATTTAAATAAATCAATCATTTAAACATGTTTTATTTCTCCCCGACTCTTTAAATATTTTATAATTTTTTGTGGAACTGAATGTTTTTAAACATCTTTGGAAAATGATTTACAAATGGGGTTTTTGATAAAAGTGGTGTAGTATTATAAAATGTTTCTTAGGTGATTGTTTTTATTTAACAGAAATAGAAAAGGGAATTATATAAATTGAAATCAGAACATTGTGTGCTCATTATCGAAACTTATATATAATGAAAATATTTCAAACTAGCATGAAAAATATTTATTATTTAAAATATTATACATGGGGTGTGGTTTAACAAGGAATGAATAATGAGTTTATTACTCATTCCTATCATTAATATTTAGTATTAGGTTTTGAATATTTTCTCAACACTCATGGAGCTTGAGGTTTGGTTTTGGATGGTGACTTGTAATGTTATATGAGGTTTGTAAATGTTTATTTTAGTTTAATTTATAACATCATCAAATTGTTTCTAATTTTTTGGTATGTCTATATTTTATTTTCTAATAATGTCCAACTTGTAGCATTTTAAATTATTTAGTTAGAAAAAATAGACCCTTACGTCATTCATATAATGTATTGGATGTTTGTTATATATAGGGAGGTTGTAGTGAGACTCGAAACTGGCTAGGTAATAGAGTGTAGAGATTGATCTAAAGGATTATATTATATATATATATATTTATTTATTTATGAATATTTGATTTTTTTTTATGTTAAACACATAGAAAGGTCATGATAATTCCCGATTATATTTATACATCTAATTTTACTCTAATTTAATTGATTAATCATTACCAAGAATTGTTCTTGATTCCTAGACGCTTTTCTATATCCCATGGTGATCAAGAATTCCCATCGAGTGTCTTATGGGATGGATTAACCATCTCATGAATGGAAGACCCCAACTATGTTCCTGAGAAAAAGTATAACAATAAAAGAACATGTAAGACATAAATGATTAGTTCGTATTAACTATGTCAATAAGTACCAACATTAATTTTAGGATCCTACATGATTAGAACTAAATGGTTACGAATTATTGGCCTGATTTAGTGTTAAGATGGGTGGCCTCGTTGGATGTTTCCCAGGTTGTGTGTGAGTGAGGAAAAAATCACACATAAATAACTGGTATTGACCTATGGTGAAATTAATTAGTATAATAAGTGACCAATGTGGGTAATATAATGTGGTGTGATGGGAAGGAAACAATTATATTATAGGAGACCCATGGGGTTAGATGAAATGTTTCATGACTCGGGGGAATTTGTGTTGTGAAAATTTATATCAGATCCAATACACAACCATAAGTGGAGTGGAATTACCTTGGATTAATGTGTGGGGTAAAAAATGAGGATTTTTTTGCATTAAAGGGATGGACAGTGTTACTCACCTGGGAAAATAAAGAATTAAAATATTAATTGATTTTATTTATGTCAACAAGGTGAAAATCTCTTTTAAGGAACCTAGATGATTAGAACTCAACATTTAAGTGTGTAAGTCTGTGATTTGTGTAAGGATCAGTGAACTCCTTGGAAGTTTCTTAGGGTGTGCATGAGTGAAGAAAAAACACACTAAAAGAACATGTGTTGGCCTACAGAGACAATTATTAGTCTGATATGTGACTTCTATGGGTAATAGTTGATGGTGTTATGGGAAGGAATCTATTTTATTATAAGAGACCCATTGATCAAGATAACTAGTTTTATGGGTCATAGAAGTTCAACCCATGAAAATTATAGAGTATTTTAAATTAAATTTATTATTAATTGACATTAATAATTTATCATAATGTTCACATATTATTCATGCATGAGAAAATATATAATGACCTAGAATTTCTATGTAATGTTTTTTAATTAAATGGGAATTTTATGAGTCTGCGAAAAATGACGGGGCTTGATTATGAGGTCCAGTGTGCCCAAAATGAATTTCTGAACTTTTTTTGGGTATGTTCAGTTAACATACGAGCGGGTTTTTAAAACTTTTGAACCGGTGCATGGAATTGAAATCTGAGGGCACCGTTGAACTCATAGTGTCAGTATTCTTTTAAGGCGACATTATCCTCAATGACTGTTGGTTGAGGGTTAAAGTTAATTTTTGTGTTTTTTCATGAAAGAATAAAATAAAATAAAAGTTGTGTAACATTTTTATTTTATTATTATTTTGAAACAGCCATGTGGATGTTGAGAGGTGGGGACCAACTGAGCTAAAACCTCTCAAAAAATGTGGGGACCACCCGAGCCTAACCTCCCATGTGGTTATGGTGGTGGGGACCACCTGAGACTCAAAACCTCTTGAACTCCCCTTTAATGGGGAGAAACCTCTTAGCCTCCCCACTTGATTAAGAAAAATCTTCTCCTTTAATTAAATTATTCCAACCGATGAAATTAATTAACCCAATTTTAATTTATGCCAAAAAATTATTAGATAACTTAATCTATTATTTTTGGCTACCCTTCATTTTGGTGGACTGGGAGAATGGAATTGGTAGAAAATCTCTCCAACGAAGAATGCCAACGAAAAATGATTCTCCTTCGACAAATTCTTCTCTAAAAGTCGTCGAAGGATCTCCAATGAGGAACTTCTCCATCGACGATCAAGGGAACACTGAGGTCACTAACGTCCGTCTATCCCCAATGACGTCATCTCCTCCCTCCTGACCTCCGTCGACGAATCAAACGAGGTACGTAGGGGTTTATTTATATATGATCATCACTTTCCAAGTTCTTTCATTTTAAATTATTTTGCAGTATTGAGAATAGTGATTGAAATAGGTTTTGGGGATTGATGATTTTTGAATATCTTCCATGCTCTTTCTTGATTAAAAGATGGTTTATGGTCGCTTGTTACCGCTCTAATGCGGAGAGTGCGGGGAAAACAAACATGGACCGTCCTCTCTACAATTCTTGTGATGATTTGTGGTGTTCTTCGCGATAGAGGAGGATGGCGACCAACCACAAAGGGGCACAAGAATGGAGGTCAGTACCACCACTGTCCGCGATGAAGGCGACGACGCAACGGTGGCGCCCCGCTGCCGCCGCCACCCTACGGCTGAGCCCCCACCTCGTGGCCGAGCCAAACCCCTTGTCCGAGCCATCACCCACGGTCGGGCCGATGCCCAATAGTCGAGCCACTCTGGCCGAGCCACCCCGCTGCCTTGCCATGCCACCCTGGCTGAGCCACCGCATAGCACACGCGGCCTCTGCCTTCTCGATCGGGCCGCTCCAGACAAGCTGCCTTGCGGCCTCGCTGAGCAACCCCGCGCCCTCGCGACACCACCACGGCAGAGCCGCCCCAGGCCCCCACGGCACCCTCGCGACCTCACGGCCCTTGTTTCCATTGCAGCCTACCGGGTTGGGCCGGACCCAGTGGGTCGGGCCAGGTTGACCTGAACCGGGTCGGGACAACCGTGTCAGACCGTACCCGGACCCACTTCGACCCATTTATGCATTTTGGGCCCTAACTTTGGCACCAGGAATCCGTTTGAAAAACTGTCAGTGGTTCCAGAATCCTTGGAGCGAGACGGTCCCTTTGATATAACCCACTAGAGTTTTGGTTAAAGTTGGGGAATAGTTGGGTTGGATCGAGCACGAATTCAATTGGGCTATTGGGACAAAAAGGCTAATAACAGACAGACTAGGCATCTGAATTACGCGCCGTCTGTTGAGTTGAGACCCTTATGACATGGAAGACCTTTGCGATACTTCTCCGTGGTAGATGGATTATAGACTAGTAGCTTATGGAGCAGATCCGCCCAGAGATGAGTGAGCATAGTGCGGGAACCCAGTAGCTGGCTGTGATGAGAAGAATGAATAGTGATCCTGTGTGGGTCATCCCCTAGCGATCCTATGTCGGTCAGATCCTAGCGATCCAATGTGGGTCATCTCCTAGCGATCTTGTGTGGGTCAGCTCCTAACAATATTGTGTGGGTCAGCTCCAAGCGATCTTGTGTGGGTCTTCTCCTAGAGATCCTGGGTGGGTCAGCTCGTAGCAATCCTTTGTAGGTCAACTCCTAGCGATCCTGTGTGGGTCAGCTCCTAGAGATCCTACGCGGGTCAGCTCCTAGCGATCCTATGTGGGTCATCCCTTAGAGATCCTATGTGGTTCAGCCCCTAGAGATCCTGTGTGGGTCCACTCCTAGCGATCCTATGTGGGCTACTTCCTTATAGAGTAAGATGATTCAGTAGTTACATCTAATCATCTCTACCACTGTACTTATGATATACCTACTGTGAGCTGAGTTCGTACCTGTGTGGTACTTTCCTTTGTGATAATACCTTGGTGGTATACTTCTGTGTAGCGTACCTGTGTGGTACTGCCTTCTTGATGTTCCTTCCTTTGTAGAATGGTTGAGCTTTGGGATTTTGAGTTGGAATCTATGATTCCTCGTGATTGAGTTGGGTGTACTTGATAACTTAGGTATATGTATGGGCATATAACTAAGTAGGGTTTACAGTTGAATTAATACTTTGTGGATTATTCTTTGTGGATTTTGTGAGACCTTGAGGGTCTCGGGCTCCCTACTGAGTATCGTTATACTCACCCCTGCACGGGCTATTCCCGCACCTCACTGTGTTTGGTGCGGCCGATGGACAATGCTGATCGAAGCTGAGGGTACTAGGACCGAACGGTTCCCGTAGGTGGACCATAGGGCGTGTCAGTATGCAGAGGAGATGGGAAGACGTGGAGAGATGAGGAGACGGTCTGTACCTACCCTTCAGGTAGGAATCACAGAAGTCAACCCAATAGCAATTTTCCCTTTTCATCAGTTTTATTGTATTTCAGTTATACTTGTGCCTTTACTGTTGGGCTTGTATTTCCGACCCCTTTTACTTTCAATACTCTTTTAACATGCAGATTACTTGTTGTTCATATCTTGTTGTGTGCTTAGTTGAGTGTGTTTACAGGTTATAAAGGAAATTTCTTCTTAGTTTTAGGGATTACACCATTCGGTGCTAGTCACCAACCCCTGGCCTATGGAAGGTGGGCTTGGCGTAGTCACGACAGGGGACCCGAGGGACGGGTCGTGAAAAATTGGTATCAAGGGAGTCGATTCTATCATAGAACATAGGAATCTGATATTTTCTTAACTGAAATAGTGTTATGTTTAGTGACAGTGGATATCAGTTTATGGAATTCAATGTTTGTGCGGCGGCTGACGTATCCATTCACCAGGACCCTGACTTTTGATTTCCAACTCAGTGCATGAAAACACTGATTGCTTGTGTGTTTTCAAGATTCTTCTTTGTGAACTCTTTGAGTTATCTCACCAGGTATAACATATTGACCATGGTACACGAATTTCATTTTAGGATTCCTCCACACAGACAGCCAGCTAGGGTTCCAAGAGTAGTACGAACTGATAGACCACTGAGCGATAAGGCCTCGGTATAGGGCCCTCTCCCACTAGAATCACTAGTGGAGGCAACAGAGGTGCCACTACCCATTGGGACACTGATTCCACCAGCCCTAGTAGTAGAGGGGCCACGCTTCTTGAGCATGTTGTATGAGTTCCAGCACCAGAGGCCACCTAGGTTCAGGGGAGAGATGGACCCACATGCAGTAGAGGATTGGATGGGGGCTGTGGTGAGAGTTTTCTGAATGGTATGGTGACTAGCCGATTTCATGGTGATCCTTTTTGCTAGCCTTATACATGAAGCATCATGAAGATGGTGGAGCTAGATGCTCCAGGCTCATGATGAAGTGGCACTTCTATGGGTAGACTTCGAGAGCCTATGTCGGCAGTATTTGTCCCAGCGACTCTTCACGCAGTGCACATACAGAAGCTAATTCATCAGCAGTGTAACACCCGAGACTTTTATGTTATATAAATCATCAAAGGAATCTTTTTCTACACAATACTTTCTTGGATTTCTTTACACGAAATCGCGACCTTCCTCGATAGCTTGCGTCGTACGCAATACCGAGTTTCACTAAACAACGATATGCTATTAAAATATTATTAAAACTAGTCGTTATGAATAGTAATAACCACTTTTTGAAATTTTATAAATTTTATTTTTCAAAATGGACTTCATTTTTGGATTAAGAATATCGAAATTAGCCTAGGGTGAAATTTTGGTATTTTTCTGAAAACTTTCAATTTTTGATGAATAGTGAAACCACTAAGTGGTAGTTAAAAAAACTGAATTTTTCATAAAACTTAATTTTACCGCTTCTGTGAATGGAATTTCGAAAATCCGAGAGACACGGTTAATATCAAGGACTAAAATGTGGTTCAATGAGATGAAAATAATTTTGGGTGAATAGTAACTTTTTACTTTTTTTTACCGCGGTTAATAGTAAATAGGGTAACTAAAGGTAAATATGATATTACTATTACCCTAACACATGTCCTAATTCTATTGGATAAGTGTAATTTGACCAAAAACAACCTTATGAATATAATATGACCATTTAGGTCCACTTGGATTAGATTATGACATTTAATATTATTTTATTTAATGAATAGTTAAAATAGATAAAATCAAAGTTTAATAACTAAAACATTTTTAATATGGGGTTATACATAAGATAAATTCGACTATAAATATTCATTAGAAATCTAAAAATATTTCCTACATAATGGTATTTTATTTGTAATTTTTAGACATTAAATAATTTAATTTATTTATGACACAATGATGATGCAGTAATTATTTTATTAATGAAATATTGACATAATTGATGTTATGAACACCAAAATAAATGTAATTTGAGACTTTTTATGAATTGCACTAATTTTCTAGGTTAATATGACATGTTATTATTTATTTAATTAACTATTTTTGAACTAATCAATCTGTTATGATTTTCACAAAAATAAATTACTAAATAGTGTCAAAATTGACATAAAATAGTTTTTAAAACAAATATTATATTAGTAATTGTTATTTTATTTCTAAAAATCTAAGGTTCGGCCAAATGACTTAGATAAGGTTATATATATTAATAATAAACAAATTGGGGTTCGTTTGGCTGCTTATAGTAAGTTTATTAACATTATAGTATAAGAACACAAGAAGACATGGTAAAAGTAAAATTATTTAACTTAATGTTAAATCTAAATGATAAGGTTAAAATAGGAACCTAAACTTGTCTAAATTCTATTGGATGAGAGTATTTCGACCCATCCCCACCTTATCGTAGAAATATATCAATTTGGAGCTATTTAAAACCGAACTTGACTTAATAATAAAATAATAGTTTTAGTTATTCCAAAGGTGCCCCTCTCCTCCCTTATAAAAGGACACATCCTCCCCCTCTTCCTCACACCACATTGAGCCTTCATGATAGGCCAACCCCTGACACTTTCTCCTCTCCACTTCCCTAGAGACATCCTAGATGTTCTGGTCTTCTTCAAAGACCCATTTTAGTGCCCTAAAAGGAGGTCTCAAAGAAGCACTTCAAAGAAGAGGTAAAGCCCATTACCGATTCTTTCATCTTTATTTATTCTTCCACTTCTTCTTCTTAAGTTGTTTCATTATGAAGTAATAACGTCAGTATCACTCGTATACTGATATGTTATTATAAGTATGAAACAACCCTATTTCACCATCTATCCATCCTACGGAAAAAGAAATCATCGCGCGTGCGTACGAACGGAATACCGTCTCCACACCGTGGTGTAATCTATTATGCACCACCACCTTACTTGGATGGGTATAATGGTGTATATAATGACTATATATGACTATTATAAATTTATACTGATTCTGAAATAGTATACATACACTCCAATACAATTCCATGATCATAGGAACGATATCATCACTCGTGCGTATGTACGGAATACCGTCTCCACGATGTGTTGTGACTTTTTCTACATGATCTTCATTTCATAATGATTATATAAATGAATTGAATGAATGAATATGATATATATTACACTAATACCATTCTGGAAATGAGGTATCTATAACCTAAAGATAAGAATAAGAATTTATTCGACAAAACACGCATAAGAACAAAAAGTTATAAACACCCGAATAACAAGTAGCAATGAAATATTACTACTAAGAAGCTAAGAATATGACCATATATGATATCATAAAAATAATTATGATTCTGGAATAAGTCAATAAAATTATTTAAATAATTATACAGGAGGTTCGGACACTTACAAAGCAAGTCGGACCTAAGGTAAGGGAAATATCACAATCTCATTTTTATCCGAGAATGTTTATACTTTGGTATTTACTGGGGTGTATTTTATCATCCACATCCATGTTTCCATAACATGTAATATTTATATCCTTCTAAAATAGTTTATATCCAATTTTACCCTTTGGTGAGTTTTTAGTAAAAGATATGAAAGGAATCTTTTGTCGTTTTTCGTACGAGGTACTTTTTTTACTTTTCCGACAAAAGTACGAGAAGAATGTTTTTTTAACTTATACGAAATGAATGTATTTTTAAAACATTAATTACAAGAAGCTTCCTTTACAAGTTTTCAAGTTTATTTTTAATCAACTTCTTTTATTTTATAATTTTACGACATGTTAAGAAAGGAAAAGTGTTTTTGAAGTAGAAAAGATATTTTCCTCAGGAATGAAGTTCAAGTGTTTTATCAAAATTATTTTCCATCTAAGATAATAAAGGGTTCTGTTTTTATCCCTATTGTTACATTGATTTGATTATGTTGTGAATGAATTATTTTTATGAATTCCTTTATCATATATGAATTGTTTTATGATGTCATGATGTTTAAGATTCCCATTTTTATTACATGGGTTATGCAATGATGTATGGTTTATGATTTTGTGGCACACATAAGAATGGTATCATTATGAGATGGGTGGGACCTATATCTCCCTCCAATGCATTGGGTAAAGATTTTATATCTCATGAGATAGACATGGCTGGAACGGTAGGTTATACCAGTTCAGTGAAACAGGACTGAAACGAGGGTGACTCGGTTCAGAAAGGGACTGTGTCCACTAAGATAGTCTTGGAAATGAGTCTTGACTAATAAGAAATGATTATATATGATTATGTGTGTATGCCACAAAGTTTCATGTTTTAATTTATGATTATTGTGATTACATTTCACTACCATGATTTATCCCATGTTATGAAATTATGATCTCTTTTGCAGGTTAAGATGTGATTGATATTTCTTTTGTTTACCCTTACTGAGCATTTGAGCTCACCCTTTTGTATGTTTTCTTTCCCCAGGTCAGGAAGAAGGTTATTAAGTAGGATATGCCAAAAAGGGACTCTAGATATGATGAAATAAGTGGGAGGCAAAGTTGATGCTTTATGAACCAGTTGTTTATGTTTCCCAGTTTCTAAAGACACTATACCTATACTGTCCTTTCGTGGTTTTATTATATGTTGTAATAAGTATGCTTCAATTTTGAAGTATTAACAATGTATGTAAAGTATGGGTCGTTATAGTTGGTATCAGAGGAAAGGTATAGTCAACATTTGGAAACTAGGATGTGAAAGCCTTAGTAAGAACCCTAAGGATAAGTCTAAGCATAGAACACAATCTTAGTGTTTTAGAAATGGCCATGAATATCCTAGGATAAGACCTTAAGTGTGAAATTTTATTCTTGAGTATGTGGTTTTCCTATTATAATTAGTGTTGCTCACACTATTCTTCTTGGTTTTAGTCAATGGCTGGAACCTGAAGGAACCGTGTTAATGCGGAATGCGACGGGCAATGCAATGATTGTCCCCCTGAGCAACCAAATGTTATGGGAGCTGGAATGAAAAATATTGTAGCCATGCTCACACAACTTTCTCAAGATATGAATCATGCAGGACTTCCAAACGAGCAAATGAAGGAGCAACATTCTGTTGAATCCTTCATGAGGCAGTGTCCACCTTCTTTCAGCGGGTCTACTAATCCATTAGTTTCTGAACAATGGATTAGAACTACTGAAAAGATATTTTCAGTTCTTTAATGTTCTGAACATGATAAAGTCATCCTAGCAGTGTATCGTTTGGAAGGAGATGCTGATCAATTGTGGAATCTTATTAAGAATACGAGGCAAAGGGGTGGAATTGAGTCCATGGAATGGGAAGAGTTCAAGAACTTATTTTTCAATAAGTACTTCCCTCGTATTCTCCGAACAAATATGGAGAAAGAGTTTCTTGAACTGAAGCAAAAGGATGATGAATCTGTTGGTACCTATTAAGCAAATTTTACAAGACTTGCAAGGTACGCTTCTGGTATTATTATCCAACTTGAGAGTAAGATCGATCGGTTCTTTAGTGGCTTAAAACCAAGTCTTCAAAGGGCGTTAGCCATAAGGGACTTCAATAGCTACGAGGAAATCGTTCGATGTGCTCTCAAAGTCGAGATAGAGATTGGAGTAACCCATCAGTCATATGGGTTTGATAAGAAGAGGAAAATGGAATTCAAAGGAAAATCTAAAGAGCACACTGAAAAGAAGATGAGCTTTCCCTTATGCTCAATGTGTGGAAAGAAACATGGAGGGAGTTGTCTTAAAGGGACAAGTAAATGTTTCAAATGTGGAAAGGAAGGTCATCGGGCATTTGAATGCCATGATGATGGGAAGAAGATGTCTAATGATGAAAACAAAGGAAGGGATACACAGAATGAACCTACTACACTTCAATGTTTCAAGTGCAAGGAGATGGGGCATTATACCAATAAATGCCCTAATCCAAGGGTTGATGATGATGGTCGACGTCAAAAAACACTCAAGGCAAAAGACAAAGGAAAGTCACATGCAATTTCTGTCAGCGATGTGGAGTATGATAACGATGTGGTGAAAGGTACACTTACCATCCACTCTAAAGTAGCAAATGTTTTATTTGATTCTGGATCCACCCACTCTTTTATTTCTGAAGAATTTTCTAAGGGTATCACTGTATTACCTCAACAATTAGATGTTGAGTTAGCTGTGACAACACCTAATGGCACAACAGTCGCATCAACAGTTTATAATTATTCTCCCATCGAAGATTGTGGGAAAGTGATTCCTACAAATCTTGTGATCCTTCCTATAGTGGAATTTGATGTGATTATTGGCATGGAGTGGCTTTCTTTATATGGATCTCATATCAATTGCGAAAGAAGGGAAGTCACATTTCATATTCCAGATCAATCTATGATCGTCTATCAATGCATGGATGAACATAACCTTCCAGTGGAAATTTCTTCCATCTTATGGATCTTGATTCCACTAAATGAAGGTTATTTATCTCAAATGGTTGGTGAGAAACTCACGATTAAGAATATGCCCATTGTACGGGAGTTTGATGATGTCTTTTCGGAGGAATTACCGGGTCTTCCACCAAATCGTGAAGTTGAGTTTTCAATAGAACTCGTACCAGGTGCTTTGCCTATTTCAAAGACACCTTATAGAATGGCCCCAATTGAGTTGCAGGAATTGAAGAAGAAACTCCAAGAGAATCTTGATAAGGGATTCATATTCCCTAGTGCGTCACCTTGGGGAGCACCTGTTCTATTTGTTAAGAAGAAAGATGGATCAATGAGACTCTGCATTGATTATCGAGAACTTAACAAGATCACTATCAAGAATAAATATCCTATCCCACGCAATGATGACTTATTTGACCAACTACGCGGAGCTCAATACTTTTCCAAGATTGATCTTCGTTCAGGGTATCATCAATTAAGGGTCAAAAGGGAGGATATACCAAAGACGGCTTTCCGTACAAGGTATGGACACTATGAATTTATAGTGATGCCATTTGGTCTTAATAATTCCCCTGCTATCTTCATGGATCTGATGAATAGAGTCTTTAGAGACTATCTTGATCAATTTGTGGTAGTCTTTATAGACGATATTCTTGTCTATTCAAAGAGCAAGGAAGAACATGAAGATCACTTGAGAATTATATTGAAGACCCTGAGAAAGGATAAGCTTTATGGAAAATTTACCAAGTGTGAATTTTGGCTTCAAAAAGTTGAATTTTTGGGTCACATAATCTCAAAAGAGGGGATATCTATGGATCCAGCAAAAACAGAGGTTATAGAAAGATGGTCGAGACCAACAACAGTAACTGAGATCCGAAGTTTTCTTGGTTTGGCTGGATATTATCGACGTTTTGTGAAAGATTTTTCACGATTATCTAATCCACTCACCAAGTTGACTCGGAAAGGAGTTAAGTTTGTCTGGATGAAGGAATGTGAAGAGAATTTCAAGGAGTTGAAAAGAAGGTTATCCAGTGCACCTGTGCTCACACTGCCTTGTAGTGGAGAAAGGTTTGTGATCTACAGTGATGAATCCAAGAAGGGATTTGGGTGTGTTCTTATACAAAATGATATGGTGATAGCTTATGCCTCACGATAGTTGAAAATCCATGAGAAAAATTACCCAACACATGATTTGGAGTTAGCTGCGATAATCTTTGCATTAAAGATTTGGAGGCATTACCTTTATGGTGAAAGGTGTGATATTTATACTGATCATAAATGTTTAAAGTATATTTTCACACAAAAGGAGCTGAATATGCGTCAAAGAAGATGGTTGGAGCTGATTAAGGATTATGACTGCTCAATCCATTACCACCCTGGGAAAGCAAACAAGGTGGCAGATGCATTAAGTCGACAAGACCATGCTAGTTTATCCATGATGAGGATCACAAAAGATCCAATATTTATGGATTTACAAAGGATGGATATTGGAATTATAAGGAAAGGGGAAAAATCTTATCTTTCTCAAATGAATGTTCAACCATCTATACATGTGAAGATTAAAGAGGCACAGAAAGGAGATGTCGAGTTACAAAAGAAGGTGAGAAATGTTCCTGAATTCAACCTTGATTTTGATGGGATAATAAAGTTCAGGAATCGGGTTTGTGTTCCTCCCATCCCCGAATTAAAGAAGGAGCTGCTGGATGAGGCTCATATTTCTTCATTCTCTATTCATCCTGGAAGCACGAAGATGTATAGGGACCCGAAAGAGTACTTCTGGTGGGATGGCATGAAAAGAGATGTTGCTGAATATGTCTCTCAATGCTTGGTTTGTCAACAAGTTAAATCTGAGAGACAGAAGTCTAAGGGGATGTTACAACCATTACCCGTACCCGAATGGAAATGGGAAAACATCACCATGGACTTTGTCACAGGACTTCCTAAAACATCCAAAGGCAATAATGCTATCTGGGTCATAGTTGACCGTCTAACAAAGTCTACACACTTCATTGCTATTAGAGAGGATTTCTCTCTGGATCAGCTTGCCAGGATATATGTAAAGGAAGTGGTAAGATTTCATGGAGTACCACTTTCTATTATATCTGATCGGGATCCGAGATTTACCTCGAAGTTCTGGCGAAGTCTTCAGCATACTCTGGATACAGAGTTGAGTTTCAGCACTGCTTATCATCCTCAGACAGATGGTCAGTCTGAGAGAACAATTCAAACCCTAGAAGATATGTTGAGAGCTTGCTCTATGGATTTCAAAGGTGGTTGGGATCAACACCTACCTTTGGTGGAATTTTCTTATAATAATAGCTTTCACTACAGTATTCAGATGGCTCCTTATGAAGCTCTCTATGGAAGGAAATGCAGGACTCCCACTTTCTGGGATGAAGTTGGGGAAAGAAAGCTATTAGGACCTGATCTCATTGATGAAATGGAAGAAAAGGTCAGATCTATTCAACAACACATAAGAGCAGCTCTGAGTTGACAGAAACGTTATGCCGACAACCAAAGAAAAGGCCTAGAGTTTGAAGTGGGTGATAAAGTTTTCTTACGAATATCTCCCTGGAAGAGGGTTATGAGATTTGGAAAGAAGGGAAAGTTGAGCCCTAGATATATCGGTCCTTTCGAAATACTGGATCGTGTTGGGAAGGTAGCTTACCAATTGGTGCTTCCACCGAATCTCTCTCAAGTTCACGATGTGTTCCATGTATCTCTCCTGAGAAAGTACATACTTAATCCTTCACATGTACTCAGCTCAGAAGTTGTACCGCTGGAGCAAGATCTTTCTTATGAGGAACAACCGATAGAGATTCTGGATCGTAGCGAAAAAGTCCTACAAAACAAGACCACTCGATTGGTGAAAGTTTTATGGAGGAACCACCAATTAGAAGAAGCTACATGGGAGCTTGAGGATATGATGAGGGAGAGGTATCCTCATGTGTTTGTTACAAAGTGACGAATTTCGAGGGTGAAATTCATTTTAAGGGGGGTAGAATGTAACACTAGGGACTTTTATGTTATATAAATCATCAAAGGAATCTTTTTCTACACAATACTTACTTGGCTTGCTTTACACGAAATCGCGACCTTCCTCGATAGCTTGCGTCGTACGCAATACCGAGTTTCACTAAACAACGATATGCTATTAAAATATTATTAAAACTAGCCATTATGAATAGTAATAACCACTTTTTGAAATTTTATAAATTTTATTTTTCAAAATGGACTTCATTTTTGGATTCAGAATATCGAAATTAGCCTAGGGTGAAATTTTGGTATTTTTCTGAAAACTTTCAATTTTTGATGAATAGTGAAACCACTAAGTGGTAGTTAAAAAAACTGAATTTTTCATAAAACATAATTTTACCGCTTCTGTGAATGGAATTTCGAAAATCTGAGAGACACGGTTAATATCAAGGACTAAAATGTGGTTCAATGGGATGAAAATAATTTTTGGTGAATAGTATCTTTTTACTTTTTTTTACCGCGGTTAATAGTAAATAGGGTAACTAAGGGTAAATATGATATTACTATTACCCTAAAACATGTCCTAATTCTATTGGATAAGTGTAATTCGACCAAAAACAACCTTATGAATATAATATGACCATTTAGGTCCACTTGGATTAGATTATGACATTTAATATTATTTTATTTAATGAATAGTTAAAATAGTTAAAATCAAAGTTTAATAACTAAAACATTTTTAATATGGGGTTATACATAATATAAATTCGACTATAAATATTCATTAGAAAGCTAAAAATATTTCCTACATAATGGTATTTTATTTGTAATTTTTAGACATTAAATAATTTAATTTATGTATGACACAATGATGATGCAGTAATTATTTTATTAATGAAATATTGACATAATTGATGTTATGAACACAAAAATAAATGTAATTTGAGACTTTTTATGAATTCCACTAATTTTATAGGTTAATATGACATGTTATTATTTATTTAATTAACTTTTTTGAACTAATCATTCTGTTATTATTTTCACAAAAATAAATTACTAAATAGTGTCAAAATTGACATAAAATAGTTTTTAAAACAAATATTATATTAGTAATTGTTATTTTATTTCAAAAAATCTATGGTTCGGCCAAATGACTTAGATAAGGTTATATATATTAAAAATAAACAAATTGGGGTTCTTTTGGCTGCTTATAGTATGTTTATTAACATTATAGTATAAGAACACAAGAAGACACGGTAAAAGTAAAATTATTTAACTTAATGTTAAATCTAAATGATAAGGTTAAAATAGGAACCTAAACTTGTCTAAATTCTATTGTATGAGAGGATTTCGACCCATCCCCACCTTAGCTTCTAAATATATCAATTTGGAGAAATTTAAAACCGAACTTGAATTTATAATAAAATAATAGTTTTAGTTATTCCAAAGGTGCCCCTCTCCTCCCTTATAAAAGGACACCTCCTCCCCCTCTTCCTCACACCACATTGAGCCTTCAAGATCGGCAAACCCCTGCCACTTTCTCCTCTCCACTTACATAGAGACATCCTAGAGGTTCTGGTCTTCTTCAAAGACCCATTTTAGTGCCCTAAAAGGAGGTCTCAAAGAAGCACTTCAAAGAAGAGGTAAAGCCCATTACCGATTCTTTCATCTTTATTTCTTCTTCCACTTCTTCTTCTTAAGTTGTTTCATTATGAAGTAATAATGTCAGTATCACTCATATACTGATATGTTATTATAAGTATTAAAAAACCCTATTTCACCATCTATCCATCCTACGGAATAAGAAATCACCGCGCGTGCGTACGTACGGAATACCGTCTCCACGCCGTGGTGTAATCTATTTTCCACCACCACCTTACTTGGATGGGTATAATGGTGTATATAATGACTATATATGACTATTATAAAGTGATTCTGATTCTGAAATATTATACTTACACACCAATACAATTCCACGATCATAGGAACGATATCATCACTCGTGCGTATGTACGGAATACCGTCTCCATGATGTGTTGCGACTCATTCTACAAGATATTCATTTCATAATGATTATATAAATGAATTTAATGAATTGAATATGATATATATTACACTAATACCATTCTGTAAATGAAGTATCTATAACCTAAAGAGAAGAATAATAATTTATTCGACAAAACATGCATAAGAACAAAAAGTTATAAACACCCGAATAACAAGTAGCAATGAAATATTACTACTAAGAAGCTAAGAATATGATCATATATGATATCATAAAAATAAGTATGATTCGGTAATAAGTCAATAACATTATTTAAATCACTATACATGAGGTTCGGACACTTACAAAGCAAGTCGGACCTAAGGTAAGGGAAATATCACAATCTCATTTTTATCCGAGATTGTTTATACTTTGGTATTTACTGGGGTGTATTTTATCATCCACATCCATGTTTCCTTAACATGTAATATTTATATCCTTCTACAATAGTTTATATCCAATTTTACCCTTTGGTGAGTTTTTAGTAAAAGATATGAAAGGAATATTTTGTCGTTTTCCGTATGAGGTACTTTTTTGACTTTTCCGACAAAAGTACGAGAAGAATGTTTTTTTAACTTATACGGCATGAATGTATTTTTAAAACATTATTTTAAAGAAGCTTTTTTTACAAGTTTTCAAGTTTATTTTTAATCAAATTCTTTTATTTTATAATTTTACGACATGTTAAGAAAGGAAAAGTGTTTTCGAAGTAGAAATGATATTTTCCTCAAGAATGAAGTTCAAGTGTTTTATCAAAATTATTTTCCATATAAGATAATAAAGGGTTCTGTTTTTATCCCTATTATTACATTGATTTGATTATGTTGTGAAGGAATTATTTTTATGAATTCATTTATCGTATATGAATTGTTTTATGATGTCATGATGTTTAAGATTCCCATTTTTATTACATGGGTTATGCAATGATGTATTGTTTATGATTTTGTGGCACACATAAGAATGGTATCATTATGAGATGGGTGGGACCTATATCTCCCTCCAATGAATTGGGTAAAGATTTTATATCTCATGAGATAGACATGGCTGGAACGGTAGTTTATACCGGTTCAGTGAAACAGGACTGAAACGAGGGTGACTCGGTTCAGAAAGGGACTTTGTCCACTAAGATAGTCTGGGCAATGAGTCTTGACTAACAAGAAATGATTCTCTATGATTATGTGTGTATGCC
Source organism: Viscum album (assembly GCA_963277665.1). Taxonomy (NCBI): domain Eukaryota; kingdom Viridiplantae; phylum Streptophyta; class Magnoliopsida; order Santalales; family Viscaceae; genus Viscum; species Viscum album. The sequence goes on from OY728151.1 coordinate 1,427,656,638, forward strand.
ACAAAGTTTCATGTTTTAAGTTATGATTATTGTGATTACATTTCACTGCCATGATTTATCCCATGTTATGAAATTATGATCTCTTTTGCAGGTTAAGATGTGATTGATATTTCTTTTGTTTACCCTTACTGAGCATTTGAGATCAACCTTTTGTATGTTTTCTTTCCCCAGGTCAGGGAGAAGGTTATTAAGTAGGATATGCCAAAAAGGGACTCTAGATATGATGAAATAAGTGGGAGGCAAAGTTGATGCTTTATGAACCAGCTGTTTATGTTTCCCAGTTTCTAAAGACACTATACCTATACGGTCCTTTCGTGGTTTTATTATATGTTGAAATAAGTATGCTTCAATTTTGAAGTATTAACAATGTATGTAAAGTATGGGTCGTTATAAGCAGCAGGGCATCATGACAATGGATCAGTACTCAGAAAGGTTTCACCGACCTCTCGCGCTACTCCATCGATATGGTGTGGGACCAATTCTTCAGGGCCTGGACCTTAGATTTGGGGTTCAGGTGAGAGATAAGGGCATCAATGATCTCACTCAGCATCCCGACATAGGTGGGGGTGTTAGAGAGAGCCCTCTTAGTGGAATGTTTCCTTGGTAAGAAGTCACCAACAGTGAGACCTACCATCAAACGACACATAGCGGAGTCTTCTGTAGTTGGCAGCAGACCGATGTCACAGAGTTCCAAGGGGACCAGACCAATAGATGGACGACCGCATGACTCTGGATTGGTTGTGCGGGGAACCCGAGGCACAACCAGTCATGCTAGGAGCAGGTAGTATTACACATGCGGTGGGCAGGGTCACATGGCTCTTGACTGTCTGACCCGCCGTGCAGATGATCAGCAGACGGTAGAAGGATTGCCCAGGCAGAGATAAAGGTTTGACTGAGGAGGTTCGCTTGGAGCTGGCGGATGTGGCAGAGGACCTGGTCGTGCAGCTACTGGTGGGTGATGATTCGAGATGTTACCACCACCACGACTAGGAGGTCCACCCTAGGGAGTAGGTGGATATGGGAGGGCTCAGCTCCAGGTAGTTGAGGCCAACAATCTTGGTGCTCCGATGATGATATGTGGTACGATTTGTGTCTATTCCACCTTAGTTGTAGTACTTATAGACACAGGTTCAAGTCATTATTTTATTTCCACTGCCCTCTTTTAGATATTGGATATTCTGATGGAGCTATGGGTTTGATCCATACATCTAGAGACTCCTATGGGAGAAGATTCGACGATTATGCACTAGTGTCGGCTATGTGAACTTACTCTAGGAGATGAGAGAATTGGCTGTGATCTCTTAGTAGTGGAATCGAGGCCTTACGACGTCATCTTGGGTATGGGCTGGTTATCTACAGTCTATGCTTAGATAGACTATATTAGGTGCAAAGTGTAGTGTGTCTGCACAAATGGGACCAGTTTTACCTTCACTGGCGATAAGGGATCCTTTACAGCATAGGATGGACTTACTCAGAGGATAGTTCAGCCGATAACTCTTCAGTTGGCAAGACTTACCCTCAGAGCGGTTGATATGGAGAGTCCGAGATATCCTATAGTGGTGAACCAGTATGCAGTTGTTTTCCCTGACGATGTTCCGGGTCTACCTCCTCGCAGAGAGATGAACTTTTCCATTGAATTGTACCCCGAGAAGACATCAATATCTACAGCAGCATATCAGATGGCTCCCACGGAGAATCATGAGCTTCGAGTGTAGCTAGAAGAATTGCAGGGGAAGGGATTCACCCGACCTTGCGTTCCCCTTGGGAAACCCCAATTCTATTCACCAAGAAGACGTATGGGAGCTTGGGACATTGTGTCAGCTATCGGTGCCTAAACTAGGTGACCATGAAGAACATGTACCCACTTCTAAGGATTGATGACCTCTTTGATCAGCTTAAGGGAGAACAGTGGTTCTTGAAGATAGACCTCAGATCAGGCTACCACCATCTTAGATTACGAGATGAGGATGTGCAGAAGAAGACTTTCAGATGTCGGTACAACCACTATGAGTTCTTGGTTATGACATTCATCATAACCAACACTCCAGCAGTGTTCATGGGACTCATGAACTTTATCTTTCAACGATACCTTGATCACTTTGTAATAGTCATCATCGAATACATTCTGATCTACTCGACTACTGAGGAGGAGCATACCTATCATTTACTGGTAGTACTAGACACAATCTGAGAGCACCAGCTTTATGGTAAGCTCTCGAAGTGCCAGTTCTGGATCCGAGAGGTTCACTTTCTGGGACATGTCATCTCGGAGGATGGAGTTATAGTGGATCCAGTGAAGATTGAGCCAGTACATTCAGGAGTGTGACGGAGCTACGGAGTTTCCTAGGTTTGGATGGATACTACTAGAGGTTTGTACCAGACTTATCCAGAGTTTCAACACCACTATCAGCATTGAAGAAGAAGTGGAAACCCTTCATTTAGCTGAAGAAATTCTAGCGGAGTTTTTTGGAGGTGAGGCAGAGGCTGACTGGTGCCCCCATCATGAGGCTTCCAGAGAAGGGTGTAGGGTTCATAGTCTACTACGACGCATCTGGGACCATACTTAGGTGTGTCTTGATGCAAGAGTGAGCAGTTATCGCATATGGTTCTCGATAGATGAGACATCATGAGCAGAACTACGCTAACCATGACCTGGAGTTAGCAGCAGTGGTCTTCACCTTGAAGATGTGGTGGGACTATCTGATGGAAGAGCATTTTACAGTATACTCTGATCACAGGAGTCTCAGGTATATCTTCTCTCATAAGGATATGAACCTGAGACAATGATGTCGGCTCGAGTTCCTCCAGGACTATGACTTCAGGATAGTCTATACTCCTGGGAAGGGGAATGTTGTAGCATATGCACTTAGTAGGAGATCTGGTATACAGTTGCAAGGTGAGGCGACAGAGAAGTTGGTTGCTTCGTAGATATCAATTGTGGATCGATATGGAGCATTTTTTCTTCAGTCTCTTATAGTCACTCCCCCACTTCATCAGTGAGTCAGGAGGCACAGCGTGGGGACACTGACTGCGAGACACGACGTTCTCAGATATCAACATGACAGACACCTGAGGGATTTTCTGAAGGTGGGAATTATGTCATCCTCTTCAGAGGGCGTATAATGGTACCAGTGTAACTTTGGGAGGAAGTGATGAGGGAGTTCCACACATCCCCTCTAGTGGTACATCCAGTAGTGGCGAAGATGTACTAGTATCTCTGACGACAGCACTAGTGGCTGGGAATGAAGGAATCTGTTTCAGAGTTTGTCTATTGGTGCCTCACTTGTCAGCAAGTGAAGGTGGAGCATCAGGTACAAGTAGGCTTGGTTCATCCTTTAGATATCCCAGAGTGGAAGTTGGATGGGATATTAAAGTACATCGTGATAGGACTTCCACATACATCCAGAGTTCGTGACTCTATCTGAGTGATCGTCGACCGACTCACCAAGTCGTCCCACTTCCTACTGATTAGAGAGAAGGGTTCAATAGAGAGGTTGGGATGCTTCTATGTGCAGGATATTGTGTGGATACATGGAGTACCTTCAAAGATTGTCACCGATCGTGACACACATTTTACATCCTAGCTATGGAAGGGGTTGTAGGAGGATTTCAGGATGCATCTTTGTTTGAGCACTTCCTTCTATCCTTATACGGTTAGCCACACAGAGCAGACCATTCAGACCCTTAAGGACATGTTACGTGCTTGAATCCTCGACTTTGGTCGCAGTTGGGAGGATCACTTGCCTTTGGTGGAGTTTTCCTACAACAACAGCTATCACCCCACTATTGGGATGGAACCTTTCGAGGCGTTATACAGGTGACCTTGCAGATCACCTTTGTGCTGGACTGACCTAGGGGAGTTAGCACTAGTGGGACCAGAAATGGTACATGCTACAACAGAGTAGGTGCATATCATCCATGAGTGGATGAAGACTACACAAAGTAGGTATAAGTCCTATGTAGATAAGAGACGAAGACCTCTGGAGTTCGAGGATGGTGACCACGTCTTTCTACGGGTCTCACCTCGATGAGGTTTGCAGATATTTGGCCGAGGCGGCAAGTTATCTTCGAGGTTCATCGGACCTTTTCAAGTCCTAAACATAGGTGGAAAGGTGGATTACCTCTTATCTCTTCCACCGTAGTTGCACCGGGTGCCTGACGTCTTCCACGTATCCCAGTTGAAGAGATACGTGCACGACCCTTCCCATATCATTGATCACGGCGAGCTGGACATTGACGATGGGGAGATGTTTACAGATGTTCCAGTGGAGATTGAGGATCGACATGAGCAGGTCCTTCGTGGATGGATGATACCTATGGTGCACGTTCGCTGGCTGTATGGGAACCTACAGGAGAGTACATGAGAGCGGGAGGCTCAGATATGTGCTCAGTAGCCCCACTTTTTCCATACTTTTGAGTTTCGGCTTACGAGGACGTAACTCCCTGAGGTGGGGATAATGTAAAGACCTGTAATTTCCATGTAATTTTTTTAAAATTAAATTGTAATTTTAAGAGTTTGCGAAAATTTATGGCACGTGATTCCAATGCCCGGTGTGCCCAAAATTAATTTCTAAACTGTTTTTCGGGTATGTTCAGTTAATGTACGAGTGGGTTTTTGTAACTTTTGAACCTGTGATCAGAATTGAAATCTGAGGGCACCATTGAACTCACAGCACCAGTATTCTCTTAAGGAGACTTTCACCTCGACATCAGTTGGTTGAGGGTAAAAGTAAATTTTTGGGTATTTTGTGAAAGAATAGAATAAAATAAAAGTTGTATAACATTTTTATTTTATTTTTATTTTAAAACACCCATGTGGATGTTGAGAGGTGGGTACCACATGAACTAAAACCTCTCAACATGGGTGGGGACCACCCGAGCCTAACCTCCCATGTGGTTATGGTGGTGGGGACCACCAGAGACTCAAAACCTCTTGAACTCCCCTTTAATGGGTTGAAACCTCTTGAGCTCCCCACATGATTAAGCCAACTATTCTCCTTTAATTAAATTATGGGAACCTATGTAATTAATTAACCCAATTTGAATTTATCCCAACAACTTCCTAGATAGCTTAAAATATTATTTTTGGCTAACTTTTATTTTGGTGGATTGGGAGAATGGAATTGGGAGAAAAGCTCTCCAATGAAGAATTCCAATGAAGAATGATTGTCCTTTGATGTATTCTTCTCCAAAATCCATTGAAGGGTAGACAATGAGGAACTTCTCCATCGAAGATCTAGGGAACGTCGGCATCACTGATGTCCCTCTATCCGCAACGACGTCGTCTCCTCCCTCACGACCTCCATCGACGAATCAAATGAGGTAAGGTTTTATTTCTATATGATCATTACTTTCCATGATCTTTCCTTTTAAATTATTTTGCATGATTGTGAATAGTGATTGACATAGGTTGTGGGGATTGATGAATTTTAAATATCTTCCATGATCGTTCTTGATTCAAAGAGGGTTTATAGGAGCTTGCTACCACTATAATGCAGAGAGTGTGGGCTAAACAAATATGGCATGTCCTCTCTGTAATTCTTGTGATGATTTGTGGTGTTATTCATGATGGAGGAGGACTACTACCAACCATAAAGGGGAACGAGAATTTTGGTCGGCGCCACCGCCGGCCACGATGAAGGTGATGGCACAAAGGCACCGCCTCGCGGCCTCCGCACCCTGTGGGAAAGCCGAAACCCTCGGCCGAGCCGCAGCCCAGTGGCCGGGCTGCCGCCACCCTCCACGGCTGAGCCGCCGCCCACGACTGGGCCACCGCCCGTGGCCAAGTCACCGCCTGCGACCAGGCCGCCGCCTTGGGGTCGGGCCGCCACCTGCGACCGGGCCTCTGCCCCGTGGCCTCGCGCCCTCACGGAACCCCCCGAGGCTGATCCATCCCGCGCCCCGCGGAACCCCCATAGCTGAGCCGCCCTCCACCCCCATGACACCCCCATGGCCGAGCTTCCCTTGCTGCCTGCCAGGCTGGGCCAGACCTAGTGGGTCAGGCTAGGTTGACCTAAACCAGGTCGACCCAAGCCGGGTCAATCTGGGTCAGGTCGACCCGGTCGGATCGGACCCGGACCCACATCGAACCATTTACGCATTTTGGGCAATATCGTTGTGGCACCAAACCCCCGTTTGACGAACCGTTAGTGGTGCTGGAAACCTTGGAGCGAGATAGTCCTTTTGGTATACCCCAATTGAGTTTTTTTTTAATTTTGGGGAATGGTCGGGTTGGATCGAACACGAATCCAACAGGTCCCTCGGGACAAAAAGGAGAATAACTCATAGACCAGGCATCTGAATGATGCGTCGTCTGTTGTGTTGAGAGCCCTATGACATGGAGGACCTTTGAGATATTTATTCATGGGAATTTATGGATGATGGAGTATCGGCCAGTATATTTTAGAGTAGATACTCCCAGAGATGAGCGATCATAGTGTTGGAACCCCGTAACTAGGTGTGACAAGAAGAATGAATAACGATCACGTGTGGGTCAGATCCTATCGATCCTATGTGGGTTAGCTCCTAGGGATCCTTTGTGGGTCAGCTCCTAGTGATATAGTGTGGGTATTCTCCTAGGGATCCTGTGTGGGTCAGCTCCTAGCAATCCTATGTGGGTCTGCTCATAGCGATCCTGTGTGGGTTAGCTTCTAGAGATCCTGTGTGGGTCAGCTCCTAGAGATTCTATGTGGGTCAGCTCCTTACAATTCTGTGTGGGTTAGCTCCTAGTGATCCTGTGTGGTTCAGCTCCTAGTGATCCTGTGTGGGTCAGCTCCTATAGATCCTGTGTGGGTCAGCTTCTTTAGAGAGTATGATGATTTAGTAGTTATATCTAATCATCTCTACTACTTTACTTAAATTATACCTGGTGTGAGTTGATTTCATACCTATGTGGTACTTTCCTTTCCTATAATTCCTTGGTGGTATACTTCGTTGTATCGTACCTTTGTGGTACTACCTTCGTCATGTTCTTTCTTTTGTTGAACAGTAGAGCTTTGGGTTTTTGAGTTGGACTCTGTGATTCCCCATGATTGAGTTGGGTGTACATGATAACTTATGTATATGTATGGTAATATACCTAATTAGGGTTGACAATTGACTTTATACTTTTTGGTTTATCCTTTTTGTATTTTGTGAGACCTTGAGGGTATCGGGGTCCATACTGAGTATCATTATACTCACCCCTGCACGAGCTATGCCTACACCTCATTGTGTTTGGTGCAGACGACAGATAGTGATGATCGAGGATGAGGGTACGAGGATTGGACGGTGCCTAGAGGTGGACCACAGGGCATGTCGGTATATAGAGGAGATGGGCGGACATGGAGAGCTAAGGAGAAGGTATGTACCTACCCTTCAGGTAGGAATCTCGGAGGATGACCCAACGGCTGTATTCCTTTTTCTTCAGTTGTATTGTATTTTAGTTGTACTTATACCATTACTGTTGTGCTTGTATTTCTGGCCCCTTTTACATTGAGAATGCTTTTTTTATGCAGTTTACATGTTGTTCGTGTATTTTTGTGTGCTTAGTCGAGTGTGTTTACAGGTTATAAATGTAATGCATTCTTGGTTTTAGGGATTATGCCTTTCGATGCTAGTCGCCAGCCCCTGGCCTATGGAGGGCTGTCTTGGGAAAGTCACGGCACATGACATGGGGGATGGGTCATGAAAAAATATATTTTATAAGTAAATAGTATAATAATATATATTTTTATCTCAATAAAAAACATTTTAATTTGGGTTATTTTTTATAATAAAAAAACATTATATTGAAACAGTAAAGAATATAAATTGAAAATATTCCATGAAACATTTACATTGACTTAACACATACCATTTTAAATAGATTATAGTTAACTCATGTGGTCATGTGAAATGTTTCATGGCTTGGGGAAAGCTGGGTCATGTGAAATGGAATCAAATACAATACCCATCCATAAGTGTGGTGGAACTACATAGGTTTAAGGTGTGGGCCCACAATGAGTATGTTGTGCTTTAAAGGGGTGGAGTGTGTAATGCCCCTAAAAAAAGTATGACTTAAAAGATTAATTGGTACTCCCATGTCAACAAGGTGCAACTTTATTTTTGGGATCCAACCTATTTATAACTCCATAGTAATGTGTTCAAGGCCTAATGTAGTGTAAGGATGAGTGACCTCCTGAGAATTATCCTAGGGTTTGTGTGAGTGAAAAAATAGCCTATTGAGATAACATGTGTGGGTCTATTGGGAAAATCGTTAGTGTGATAAGTTACCTATATGGTAATAGACGATGCTGTTTTAGAAAGGAAACCATTTTATTACAGAAGACCCATCGAAACAAATAACTAGTTTCATGGTCTGTGGAAGATTGATCTATTACAATTATAGAGTATTTTTAAAAATAAATTTATCTTCCATGAATCATTTCTCATGACGTTTATATATTCTACAAACATGAGAAAATATGTTTTATAGGTAAATACTATAACAATATATATTTTTATCTCAATATAAATCAATTTATATTGGGTTATTTTTTATAATAGCAAGACATTATATTGAAATTCTAAAAAATAAAAATAATAAAATATTTCTAAAAACATTTACATTGACTTAACACATAAAATTTTAAATGGAGTATATTTTTATTCACAAAAAAGTTTGGTTTATATAAACACTTAATGATTTATTCCATGAAAATAATGATTTATGGTTATAAAATATTTACTTGTATATAACATTTTGTCAAAGCTGGTAAAATATTTTTATCTCACAATGAATATTTTGTCTCTTGGTATCATAGAGAAAATTAATATAGTAAATTATATTTTTCTCTATTTAAAAAAATCATGATCAAACATAGAAAAAATTTCATTAAATTTAATTACTCAACCAATGCTAAATTAAAATAAGAAAACTTCTATGACATTTATGTTGATTAACATATACCAAATTTCATGAAGTATACATTTTTTTATAAAAAATCATGAAACTCTGCATATGTTATGTGATCAAAAAGTAATATGAAAAATTATAATAATTAAAAAATAAAATAAAAATAAAAAAACAATGAAACAAAGTGATATATAAAATTTAGTAATAATAAAAAACATATTCCATAAACATAATATATTTTATTATGTTAAACACATAACATGTATCATTCACAAAACATATTGAATATAAAAAAATTAAATCTAAACATTGAAAAAACGTTTAATATTCATAAAAATAATAACATAAAGGAAAAGGAACCCAAAATGAAAAAAATATAAATATGTAGTATTTATAAAAAAGACACATGTAAGGACATTCATCAAAAAAAAATATGTTTTATTTTGAAAAAAAATCATTTCTTGATTCACACTATATAATTAACATATAGATCATGAGAAATAAAAATATTCATATACAAAAAAAATGTCATCATACAATATAAAACATAAAAAATAATAAATAAACTAAAATAATAATACATAAAATATAATGAATTTTTCAGAAAACATAGTATGCTTAAAAATAAAAAAACATGTTATGCATTTATTGTAATTATTTTTTGTTTTCTACCATATTTTTTTTATTTTATGTGATATAGATTTTTTGAGTGTGTACTATGTTATAAATGTTTTATATTTGTTTTATTGATGATAATCAAAAAATTTCAACGTAGATATTTCTTGATAATAAATATGTTTTGTATGTTATGTTATTTGGTGTTTTTGTAAAGTTTTGGGTGTGTATATAATATATAGGAATGGTTTATGATTGTAATAAATCATATTTTTTTGATGATTTAAAAAAAACCTATAAATTTTATGTTTAGTGATTATAGAAGAAACCACTAATAATTAGTGGAAACATTAATTTTTCCATGTTGGATTCGTTTATTTGTTAATTTTTTAAAATATTATAATAAAAAATTACTCTAATTCCATAAAAAAATATTGAAATAGTGGTTAAAAATAGTTTTTAACAACTATTATGAAATAAATCAATCCACCAGAAATTAATTTACACATGTGTATAAACTATGTTTTTTATAAACATAGTTAATCATTTCATAGTTGTTTAAACCACCAACAAATGCCACGAAATACCCCTAAATATTTTTTTTTCAATGTTTGTCATTGAATGATATATGTTAAATAAATTCATTCCACGTCATATGATATATTTATATCACTATATGCAATGTAGAGGTTGGTTAATATGAAATATGTATATTTCATAGTGTGATATATAATAACAATCAAGTAATATGGAATATTATATATTTCAACTTCATTTTATCAACATATGTTATCACACACTTAATCTAAACACCTGTTATGTAATGTTTATAGAAAGTATAACTTAGTATATTGGATATTTAAAAATTAAACATTAATGATATATTTGATATGGGTAATGTGGTGAATGAAAAAAAATCTATAATGCAAGTGAATTTCTTAAGTTTATTGATCATTATACCATAGTATGATGTATATACAAAGTGGATGAAACCAAGAAAAATAGTTTGATATTCTTTTATGATTCATGGAGCATATAAACTCTTAAGATCAAAACTCACAAATATTTCATTCTCCGTTTACTAAAATGAGACACTAGAATACAACGAGGTAAATAAAATCCTTCCAAATATTATAAATATTCACATGGATAATGGATACCAATGGATAAAAGTGTCTTTTGGATACTTTTTAAATATCTTCATCAAGTATGTGTTGATGAAAAATATTTACCCAATATAGTAATGAAAATTTCATCCTTTTGTAAAAACTATTGTAAATATATAATTGATTATCTTATTAGTGACTTTTTTGTTAATTATATTGAATTTGGTCATGTTTTATGCCCACAAACAAAAAAATGCATCAAAAAGAAATCTATTTTTTTACAAGAATTTAATTTTTTAGAATATATTGTTTTCTAAGAATATATATATCTTAAATTGATATATTTATATAGAATTGTTTTTGTTATGGGGTTTCATAGAGTGAATGAATTTCATTAATTAATCATTTTTTCATAGAAAAAAAATATTCTTTATCAAAATCTCTGATCTGGTAGGATGTATTCTCTAAAATTATAGGGTGATAATGTAGTTTCAATATAATGATATTGTTGTACATGTTACAGTTAAAATATTATTTTTTAAAACATATCAATTTATATGATTATATCATTGGTTACAATTTAAAACACATCTAAGGATTTTTATGTGGAAACAACGACTCACTTTTCTAAAATAAGTGATATATGATATCATAATCTACATTATAAAATTAATTATGACTAGTAAAAGAGTATATCACATAGAATTTAGCCACAATAATATCAGTTATTCCTATATCATATATAACTACATAATCTATATAATTATATAATTTATAGGTTTTTTAAATATTATTTCATTTCCATTTATGAAATGAATTTACAATTTATAATTTTGACTAACCAGTAATGTATTTATAATTTTTATTATTTAACATGAGTTTGATATATATGTTTTTCTTTGTTTTTTTATGTAGATACCCAAATCTTTACGTACATGTAAATTACTTTAATTTTTCGGAATACTTAATACATAACAAAAACCAACACTCAAGGACCGTAATAGTTTAGTGTCTTTGGAAACTAGGAACATAATCTTCTAATCGTGTTGAATGATCTTCAACATATCCCATAAAGATCTTCCCCTTTTTCTTTCTTAACTAAAACATTTCTTTATATCCTGGGGAAAAGAAAAAATATAAAGGGTGATCTCAAATGCTCAGTAAGGGTAAGAATGGAGAAAATTAAACAAACCATAAACATTTGAACTTCAAAACATGAACATAAAGTTTACACATCAAAATCTTGAGTTGTGAAATAAATATTTGCCGTACATAAGGCACATGTCATAAAGGAACATTAATCATGAAAAATAGCAAGGTAATAAAACATTTAATTGTGGAAAAACAATTAATCACATTATATGATTTCCATAGTAGCCAAGGAATTGCTGTCAAGACCATCTTAGTGTACAAATTCCCTTTCTGAATCGATTTCACTCCTCCTTCCAGTCCTATATCACTGAACCGGATTAACTTACCCATCCAGACAAGTCTATCTCATGAGATATAAATCTTTACCCAATGCATTGGAGGGAGATATAGGTCCCACCCATCTCATAATGAAATCATTGTTACTTGTGCCACAACATAAACATAAATCATTCATCATAACCCAAAGAATAAAAATGGGTTTCATAAATAACATCCCATCATAACATAATCCATATAAAACAAATGGATATCATTTCATCATAATAAAAGTGAAACCATGTAAATCATAGAGACGTTATACTTGAAACATACACATATGAAATAATTTCATCTTATATGGAAAATGGTTTTGATAAAACACTTAAAATGAATTCTTGAGGAAAATATCCTTTCTTATTCAAAATAATTTTCTTTTCACAAAATTCCATGAAATTTTAAAAGAAATGGATTTTTTTGAAAATAACCATGAAAACATGTAAAGGAATATTTATGAAAATTATGCGTTATGAAACTGTAAAAATCCCTTCATGCCATATACGTTAAAAAAACATTATCCTCGTACTTTTTTCGGAAAAGTCAAAAAGTACCTCGTATGGTAAACAAAAGAAATATTCCTTACATACTATGTAGTAAAAGCCAAAAATTGGTAAAAAGGACTTTAAACATACATGAAATCATTTTTTTTAAAACAGGGACATGGATGATAAATATAACCCCAGTAAGTACTTATGAATAAACAATCTCGAATAAAAATGAGATTGGAAAAGTTATCCCTTACCTTAGGTACGATATGCTTTGTAAGTATCCAAACCTCCTGTATAATGATTTAAATAATGTAATTTACTTATTATATAATCATATTAATTGTTATTATATCATATATAGTTCATTTATGACTTTATATTACCCGTTCTTTTGTAAATTCCATGTTAAAACAACGTTTTGGGTAAAATCGTTTTATTTCTCGTACGCGTCTAGACTTGTTGTTCTTGATACTATTATTACTTATATCATGATTTAATTACATCTAGAATGTAAATTATGACTTATATATCATATATATTCAGTATATATATACAATATATAGATAAATGAAATGAAATACACCGTTCATGGAGACGGTAGGCCGTACGTACACATGAACGCTGTTTTCTTTTCCTTATTGACTTGAATGGAAGTAAGTAGATGACATATATATATATATATAAATACAGTAGATTTATCATGTCATATATTTCATTATTATTCATTATATATACTTTATAATCATTCTTTAGTGGTTAACATGGAGAATGAATCTCATCACTTCGTGGAGATGGTAATCCGTACGTACGCACGAGCGATGATATCATTCCCATAATTATTGAATTGAATTGGTGTGGATGATATAATATCTTAGAATTAGTATTATGTTATAATAACTTTAAATAGTTATTCTTTACACCATTATACCCATCCAAGTAAGGTGGTGGTGGAAAACAGATTACACCACGACGTGGAGACGGTATTCCGTATGTACGCACGCGCGGTGATTTCATTTTCCATAGGATGGATAGAAGATAAAATAGGGTTGTTTCATATTTATAATATCATATCATTATATGATTGATACTGATGTTATTACTTTATAATGAAACAACTAAAGAAGAAGATGTTGAAGAAGAAAGAAACTTGAAAGAATTGGTAGAAGAGATTACCTCTTCTTCGACGCACCTCCTTTAAACTTCTTTTAAGGGAACTAGCGTTGGTCTTTTGAGAATACCAGAACCTCTATGATATAACTAGAGAGGTTTAGAAGAGGAATTTTTAGGGTTTTTTCAAGCTTCAAGGCTCAAAAGGGTGTGAAGAGAAGAGGGAGGAGGTGACCTTTTATGAGGGAGGAGAGGGGCACCTTAGGAAAAACACAACTTATTATTTTATAATAAAGTCATATTCGATTTATAATAGCTCAAAATTGATTTATTTAGAAGATAAAGTGGTTATGGGTCTAAATCCTCTCAACTAATAGGTTTTAGACAAATTTATGTTACTATTTTAACCTTATCGTTTAGATTTAACTCTATGTTAATTAATTTAACTTTTAACGTGTCTTCTTGTTTTCTTACGCTATATGGTTAATAAACTTACGATAACAAGGGAAAAGAACCCCAAGTGGTTAATTATTAATATATATATCCTTATCTAAGTAATTTTTCCGAGCCTTAGATTTTTAGGAATACAATAACAATTAATAATGTAATATTTGTTTTAAAAACTATTTTATGTTAATTTTGACACTCTTTGGTAATTGATTTTTGTAAAAATCATAACAGCATGATTATTTTAAAAACTTTAATTAAATCAATAATAAAATGTCATATTAACCTAAAAAATTATTGTAATTTATTAAAAGTCTAAAATTATAATTATTTGGGTATTTATAACAGCAATTATGTTAATATTTCATTAATAAGGTAATTACTGCATCATCATTGTGTCATAAATAAATTAAATTATTTAATGTCTAAAAATTATAAATAAAATATCATTATGTAGGAAATAATTTTATATTTCTAATGAATATTTATATTCGAATTTATATTATGTATACCCCTATATTAAAAATGTTTTAGTTATTAAACTTTGATTTAAACTATTTTAACTATTCTTTAAATAAAATAAAAATAAGTGTCCTAATCTAATCCAAGTGGACCTAAAGGGAAATATTTTATTCCTAAGGTTGTTTTTGGTCGAATTACACTTATCCAATAGAATTAGGACATGTGTTAGGGTAATAATAATATCATTTTTAATCTTAATTACCCTATTTACTTTTTACCATGGTAAATAAAAGTAAAAGGTTAATATTCACCAAAAAAAATTATCTTATTTAACCACATTTTACTCCTTGATATTAATCGTGTCTCTCGGATTTTCAAAATTCCACTCATAGAAGCAGTAAAATTAAGTTTTATGTAAATTTTCAAATTCTCCTAGGAGGTGGGTAAAAGACGTTGAAAAGTTCAATAAAATTTTTATATATCTAAAATTATTATAAAATGTCTCAAATGAATTACATTGAAATTATATAGGTATTATATATCAATTTTAACCTAAAATAAATTTAAATAAAATAAATAATTATTTAAATAAAAATTAGGTTTTTAAATAGTAACCCGGTGTTTTCACTATTCAACAAAAATTGAAATTTTTCAGAAAAATACCAAAAAATCACCCTAGGATAATTTCAATATTCCTAATCAAAAAATGATGACCATTTTAAAAGATAAAATTTATAAAATTTCAAAAAGTGGGTATTACTATTCATAATGACTAGTTCATAATAATATTATAATAATATCTCGTTTAGTGAAACTCGGTATTGCGTACTACACATGCTATCGAGGAAGGTCTTGATTGCGTGTAATGAAATACAAGTCAAGGTTGCGTGTAGTGAAAGCTCCGTTTGGTTTTGCTTATAACATAATCAAAACTTATTTCATTTAAATGTTAAAAAAATCTATACTTAATGTTATGTAGAATAATTTCCACAAAACGAACTTCAAATTGTGTGTAACACGAGCCAAGAATAGTGTTGTGTATATTGCAAGCTAATATGGTGTTGCATATAGTAAAAGCTAATCTTGGTGTAGTGTATAATAGAAGACATCAAAGAAATTAAAAATAATATATCTCATAAAATCTCAGGGTGTTACATTCTACCCCCTTTAAAATGAATTTCGCCCTCGAAATTCTTCGGGGTTATAAATGGTTTTCTACTTGAAAGTTTCATTCAATGAAACCCACATCGTAAAAAGGAATACCAAAACTAAACTTTAAAAAATAAATTATGAAACGTAACTGTTACCCAAATTAACTAATAACTGGGTTTCCACATATGAGAATATAGGTGAAAATATGGATATGGAAGAGAAATCTAACCATCAATTTATGATGGAGAGATGTAGAGAACATGGCTATGAAAAAGCCAACAATCACAAAGCCATAAATATGTGATGATCTAAGGTTCCATCTGATTCATCAGATATAAGAGCACTAGGAAAACATTTTTTCTTTTCAATATCATTTCCCTAAAGTAGAAAATTTTGAATTATAAGAAATACTTACTTGATTTTGGTACAATCTCACTGTTGTTTGTGTCTTGAACAATTTACACTTCATATCTTAAAGAAATGAAGTTGAATTTGTCTTTCGTGAAGTGTTAGCAGATCATGCGATAGAATGATAGGTCATTTGATCTGTCTCAAACATAAGGTTAGAAAAAGTTCTATACATAAGTCCATCTATGGTGAGATTAATCGTATATGGTTCCTAAAATGGACGTATACATCGTATATCATACCACATAATAAATTGAAACTAGTTTATACTAACCAGGGACTTCTTTTAGGCCAGTAGTAAGCGATAAAGGCCTGTCACACTTCGGTTGTGGGTTCGATTCCCACAGCCTTGTCCGACGCGACGGGTTGTCGCCCGTCTTGCAGGTTGTCCCTTTTTCTAAAACTACATTATAATAACATTCCTGCAATAATATCGAAAAAATTTCTAGCCTTAAACAATACTATCTTATGTCTAACTTAATTCATTCAAATATTTAGGCTTATCCAAAATACTTCTGTCCAAGCTCATCGTATAAAGAAAACAATTACTAGAAATGGAATCTACCGAGCATGTGAATACCATCATTTATCCCCCATATATCATATGATATATCTTGTTGGTCACATTCCAAACATGTGAGTACCTTAATCATGTATTCTCTTGAACTATAGTGAAAACATGAATACTGTCACAAGGTAACTCTTTCCACATACCAAAATCCCAAAAATTCTATTTACTCAAACCATGATATCACTTTTTCCTTATATGAGCTCATTAATACTATCAAACATTTCATTATCTCTTTATCCCTTCTTTATGTGCATATTATGTGCTTTCCAAAATATCTGAATAGCCTTTCATGGTTACCAGTACCATTCCACATATAATTTCAAAAACGTAAGGAAAAACAATAGTGTAACAATCTTTAGATGTCTCTTTATTTCATAGTACCATGAGATTACTTATACAACATTACTCTTGATAAACATCTAATCATTCCACTACCTTCTTAAACCATTGACCGATCTTGAACAATTCGTTCATCTCACATATCATTTGTAGTCTCATCATCATCATCAACATAAATACTACCCATATGACCATGCTGATTCTCTTCAGGAGACTTTCTCTTAGGGAATTGGTTTGTATAATGCCTGGACATTCCACATTAAAAACATTTAACTATTTTTGATGTCTTAGAAATACCATTATCCTTGTCCACGGTGTTAACTGAACCTTTTCCTTTACAATTTCTGGCTTTGTGTCATTCTTTTCCACACCCAAAGAATTTTCCAGTTCCTTTGAAACATTCTCCCTAATGCCTCTTCCCACAATATTTACATGAGGGAAATTGAACTTTCTTTCCTCTATAATCATCATGAAACTCCAACTTTCTCTTATTACCTGAGTCAAGAAACTTACCAAAGTTGAGATTATTGATCATATTATGAGATTTCTGATTAGGCATAATAAAGATATGTGGAACTCCAGATCCAATTTCATTTGGTTGCTCATGAATAATAGCATTCCATTGTCCATCATATCCTCCATTATCGTGAATCTTTCTGTTTCCATCCATTTTCTAAAACCCAAAAAAATAGTCTGAGTGGAAAAAATCATTATAAAGTGGGAGTACCTTCAATATCTAACATCTTAGGTTTAATTCTAATATCGTTACCATAATTCTAGAACTAAAACCTATACATATAATTAACCTTAGATACATCCCTAGACATACCTTAGAAATATCTCTAGGGATTTCACTAAAGTTTTCGCATCCTAGTTTGCAAAGGTTGATTAAACCTTTCCTCTAATACCAACTGTAGAGACCCAAATCTTGAAGTACATAGACATTACATTAATTTTGAGGAATACTTAATACATAACAAAACCAACACTCAAGGACCGTAATAGTTTAGTGTCTTTGGAAACTTGGAATATAATCTTCTAATCGTGTTGAAAGATCTTCAACATCTCCCATAAAATATCTTCCCCTTTTGTTTTATTACCTAAAAACTTTCTTTATATATTGGGGAAAAGAAAACATATAAAGGGTGAGCTCAAATGATCAGTATGGGTATGCATGGAGAAAATAAAACAAACCATAAACATTTGAACTTCAAAACAGGAACATAAAGTTTACACATCAAAATCTTCTGTTGTGAAATAAATATTGGTAGTACGTAAGGAACAAGTCATAAAGGAACATTAATCATGATAAAATTGAATTGGAATAAAACATTTAATTGTGTAAAACCATTAAGCACATGATATGATTTCCGTAGTAGCCAAGGCATTGCTGCCAAGCCCATCTTAGTGGACAAAGTCCCTTTCTGAATCGAGTTCACTCCTCATTTTGGTCCTGTATCACTAAACCGAATTAACTTACCATTCCATCCATGTCTATCTCATGAGATATAAATCTTTACCCAATGCATTGGAGGGAGATATAGGTCCCACCCATCTCATAATGAAATCATTCTTACTTATAACACAACATAAACATAAATCATTCATCATAACCCAAAGAATAAAAATGTGTTTCATAAACATCATCCCATCATAACATAATCCTTATAAAACAAATGGATATCATTCCATTATAAGAAAAGTGAAACCATTTAAATCATGGAGACATTATACTTCAAACATACACATATGAAATAATTTCATCTTAGATGGAAACTGGTTTTGATAAAACACTTGAAATGAATTCTTGAGGAAAATATCCTTTCTTATTCAAAATAATTTTATATTCACAAAATGCCATGAAATTTTAAAAGAAAATGATTTTGTTGAAAATAATAATGAAAACTTGTAGTGTAATCTTTATGAAAATTAGGTGTTATGAAACCTTAAAAATCCCTTCATGCTGCATACGTTAAAAAAACATTCTCTTTGTACTTTTGTCGGAAAAGTCAAAAAGTACCTCATATGGTAAATAAAAGAAAGATTCCTTAAATACCATGTAGTAAAAGTAAAAAATGGGTAAAAAGGTCTTTAAACATACATGAAACCATTTTTTTAAAACAGGGACATGGATGATAAATATAACCCCAGTAAATACTTATGAATAAACAATCTCAGATAAAAACGAGATTGGAAAAGTTATCCCTTACCTTAGGTCTGATATGATTCGTAAGTATCCAAACCTCCTGTATAATGATTTAAATTATGTCATTGACTTATTACAGAATCATATTCATTATTATGATATCATATATGGTTCATTTATTACTTTATATTACCCGTTCTTTTGTAAATTCCATGTTAAAGCAATGTTTTGGGTAAAATCGTTTTATTTATCGTACGTGTCTGGACATGTTGTTCCTAATACTATTATTACATATATCATGATTTAATTACATCCAGAATGTAAATCATGATTTATATATCATATATATTCAGTATATATATATATATATAATAGATAGATAAATGAAATGAAATACACTGTTCATGGAGATGGTAGGCCGTACGTACGAATGAACGCTGTTTTCTTTTCCTTATTGACTTGAATGGAAGTAAGTATATGAAATATATATATATAAATAAATACAGTATATTTATCTTGTAATATATTTCATTATTATTAATTATATATACTTTATAATCATTCTTTAGTGGTTAACATGGAGAATGAATCTCATCGCGTTGTGGAGACGGTAATCCGTACGTACGCACAAGCGATCATATCGTTCCCATAATTACTGAATTGAATTGGAGTGGATGATATAATATCTCAAAATCAGTATTATGTTATAATAACTTTATATAGTAATTCTTTACACCATTATACCCATCAAAGTAAGGTGGTGGTGGAAAAATGATTACACCACGGCGTGGAGACGGTATTCCGTACGTACGCACGTGCGGTGATTTCGTTTTCCTCAGGATGGATAGAAGATTAAATTGGGTTGTTTCATATTTATAATAACATATCAGTATATTATTGATACTGATGTTATTACTTTATAATGAAACAACAAAAGAAGAATAAGTTGAAGAAGAAAGAAACTTGAATGAATCGGTAGAAGCGATTACCTTTTCTTCGACGCACCTCCTTTAAACTTCTTCTTAGGGAACTAGTGTTGGTATTTTGAGAAAACCAGAACCACTATGATATAACTAGAGAGGTTTAAAAGAGGAATTTTCAGGGTTTGGACGAGCTTCAAGGCTCAAAAGGGTGTGAAGAGAAGAGGGAGGAGGTGCCCTTTTATAAGGGATAAGAGGGGCACCTTAGGAAAAACTTAACATATTATTTTATAATAAAAGTCATATTCGATTTATAATAGCTCAAAATTGATTTATTTCAAATCTAAAGTGGGTATGGGTCGAAATCCTCTCAACAAATAGGTTTTATACAAATTTAGGTTACAATTTTATCCTTATCATTTAGATTTAACTCTATGTTAAATAATTTAACTTTTACCGTGTCTTCTTGTTTTATTACACTATATGGTTAATAAACTTACTATAACAAGCCAAAAGAACCCCAAGTGGTTAATTATTAATTTATATATCCTTATCTAAGTCATTTGGACGAACCTTAGATTTTTATGAATATAATAACAATTAATAATATAATATTTGTTTTAAAAAATATTTTATGTAAATTTTGACACTATTTGGTAATTGATTTTTGTAAAACTCATAACTACATTATTAGTTCGAAAAATGTTAATTAAATCAATACTAACATGTCATAATAACCGAAAAAATTATTGTAATTTATTAAAATTCTGAAATTATAATTATTTGTGTATTTATAACATTAATTATGTTAATATTTCATTAATAAGGTAATTACTGCATCATCATTGTGTCATAAATAAATTAAATTATTTAATGTCTAAAAATTATAAATAAAATACAATTATGTAGGAAATAATTTTATATTTCTAATGAATATTTATAGTCGAATTTATATTATGTATAACCCTATATTAAAAATGTTTTAGTTATTAAACTTTGATTTTAACTATTTTAACTATTCTTTAAATAAAATAATAATAAGTGTCCTAATCTAATACAAGTGGACCTAAAGGGTAATATTTTATTCCTAAGGTTGTTTTTGGTCGAATTACACTTATCCAATATAATTATTACATGTGTTAGGGTAATAATAATATCATTTTTACCCTTAATTACCCTATTTACTTTTTACCGTGGTAAATAAAAGTAAAAAGTTACTATTCACCAAAAAAAATTAACTTATTGAACCACATTTTACTCCTTGATATTAACCATGTCTCTATAATTTTATAAATTCCACTCACAGAAGTGGTAAAATTAAGTTTTATGTAAATTTTCAAATTCTCCTAGGGTAAAAGATGGTGAAAAGTTCAATAAAGTTTTTATATATCTAAAATTATTATAAAATGACTCAAATTAATTACAATGAACTTATATAGGTATTATGTATCAATTTTGACCTAAAATAAATTTAAATAAAATTAATAATTATTTAAATAAAAATTCAGTTTTTAAATAGTAACCCAGTGTTTTCACTATTCATCAAAAATTTAAAGTTTTCCGAATAAAACCAAAAATTCACCCTAGGATAATTTCGATATTTCGAATCCGAAAATGAAGTCCATTTTGAAAATTAAAATTTATAAAATTTCAAAAAGTGGGTATTACTATTCATAATGACTAGTTACTAATAATATTATAATAATATCTCGTTTAGTGAAACTCGGTATTGCGTACTACACATGCTATTGAGGAATGTCTTGTTTGTGTGTAATGCAATGAAAGTCAAGGTTGTGTGTAGTGAAAGATTTTTTTGGTGTTTCTTATAAAATAATCAAAACTTATTTCATTTAAACATTAAACAAAATCTATACTTAATGTTTTGTAGAATAATTTCCATAAAACGAACTAGAAATTATGTGTAACACGAGTCAAGAATAGTGTTGCGTATACTGCAAGCTAATACAGTGTTGCGTATAGTAAAAGCTAATCTTGGTGTAGTGTATAATAGAAGACATCAAAGAAATTAAAAATAATATATCTCATAAAATCTTGGGGTGTTACATTTTAATTATTCATTCATGATATTCATTGGGTGTTAATTTATATTTGGTCTACATTTAATAAATAAATGATTTATAGTTTGATGTGTTAATTCCAATTTATAAAGGTTTCATAATAAATTTTTGGTTAAAATCCATTATTTATGATTTAGTTTTAAACAGGGTGAAATCATTCCGCCATTTTTAATTAATTCCTTTAAGAGTTATGTTAGATAATGGGGATTTATAATTATCATTTGATCCCATGGAGTACTATCCTTGGTGTCTGAATAGTGGATTTGGATCTATTCCTTATGAAATGGTATAAAATCCTAGTTTAAATATGTTATTTAGGAAATTCCTTCTTAACATGAGATATGATCATCAATTTGAAAGGGGATATATTATTAATAATTTCATGGAAATTACATTTAGTACATTCCTTGAGTTTTTAGTGGATGCTAGTGATTTTTTTGGGATTTGAAATTTTTTAATTAATTATTTATCTAATAATATGATTTATGTTCCTCATATTTTTAATTATATTGAAATTTATTATTGAATTTTCAAAATTTTTATTTTTTTGGTGAAAAATAAAGGATACCATGGGTTAAAAAATATTTGTTTATGAGCCTATAGATTCTGAAATCCACTATTAGGAATCGAGTTGTTGATTCATGGTTAGATGTATGGTTTGGATACAATTTACTATACTATTGATTTTTTTTGAAACCATCGTTATTCTTTTGGGATTTCTTCCAATGAATTTATGAGACCTCCAAAAGAATTAATATTATGTAAAATTATTTTTAGGGAATTTTATGATATAATATTATTACAAATCAAAGGGATGACTAGATTTATATAGTTTGGAAATGTTTAGATGTATTCTGATGGGATTTTGTATTTTATGAATTTTATAGAATCGTGTCTACCAAAGGAGTGCTATTGAACCCTCAGGAGAGATATATATATAATTATCCATGGATTAAACTCATTTATGGTAATAAAATAGTTTATATAGTTTTTAAAACTATCAATATTTTAGAAGAGATGAAGATCATATCATAGAAAAATTTAGATATTAGATCCATGAATTTTGGAGGAATAATCCTCCCACCTTTCAAGGTGAAAATGCCCCTCAAGCGGTATATGAGTGGTTTCATAAGAGAAAAAATGATCTATTATTTCCACAAAAATATTGAGTCCTCTATGGTTAAATCCCATGTGTTCATGATCAAGGGTCTTAATAGAGAATGGTTGGATTCCATAGTATATGGAAGTCTATATGGAGAAATATCTTATAAGGAATTCAAGAATATATTTACTAAATATTATTATCTTGAGACCATAAAGATATATAAGAAGAGGATGTTTTTGTATCATCAATAAAATAATAATATAGAGATAGAGTATGTTATTCACAATACTTAGGTTATTTTTTCTAGATATTTCCAAAAATGAAACTCTAATGAATTGATGTTTTCAAATATATCATTGACCTATATCAGATAAAAGGTGTTTATATTTTGACGTAATTATGTATAGAAAAGGATCATAAGGGCATTCTATTTGGAATGTTCCTAGATATGATGAGTAGATTGGGATGTGGTTCTCCCATGAAAAGTGACTGATTTGAGTGATTTGGTAATAAAATGAGGAAAATGAGTTTATGTAAGAATGTAATAGTTATTTTAGATTAACATCTAACTCAATTTCAATAGATCCTTTGGAAAACTATCATCTTATATGTTAACAATTTGGGAAGTCAGGGAGTTTTAATCCCACTTCTATGGAAACCTAAAAAACAATTCATATATATATATATATATATATGAATTTTTTATCTTCTAATACTTTGAAGAATGAATTCTAGAGAGAATATCATGTATATTTCTATATATCTGGATGGATATCAACTACAATGTGATGCATCTATTGTTGTATGATATATTTCTTTACATCATTTAGGATAAATTTAACCTTCACATGGGAATAAATAGTAGCATAATAAGCTCAATTTAGTGTTAAACCTCATGATCAACTTAAATTTGGGTGATTATTTGAAACAAAGCATGTACAGACTAAATATAATGTATGATCTAGTAGAGTATAAGGTACTATTATCATTAAATCATATATGATTACTGATTTATTTTATATTGATTCCCCTACTCTTTAATTTATTCTAAAATAGTGGATTATGTAAAAAAAATTCTTGGGATATATTGTATGATATAAACATCCTGGATCATCCAACGACAAAAAAGAAACAAGGATTCAAATATCCCTCATATTTGATAATAATATTCATTGTTGAAATTGTTTTGTAATTTTATGACCCTTAATATGGTTGTCTTTGGCCTTATCTAATTATTCTACTAGATGGTTATGTTTACAGATCACATTGACCACTATATCTAAAGGATAACAAATTTTACCTTAGAAGGAAACTATAATCCATGTTAAGGTGAAAAGGATACTAGGTTAGCTCAAGATGAAGCTAATCTTCATGATATCACAAACATATCTTATCAAGTGGTGTCTCTGTTAAAAAATTTACTACAGGTAATTTTGGGAATGAACTTCCACCGTTGTTAATCATTTTTTTAATTTATTTTAGAACGATTAATCAAGATTTTATCTAGTGAGAGACATGGAATTATTGATTGATCTATTTACCAGAATGTGCCTAACTTCCTTTCATTATTATCATATGTCTCTTTAGTAATTATAAGATTTAAATTTTCAATTGGATGATTTTGAGGGTAAATGAATTATACATTTTAGTGCTTCACCATATTCATCTCCCATTATGTTTACAATGGAATCATATAGGGGTAATCATATTTTTAATTATATTTAGAAAATTAAAAAGAACCGATCATGAAAAACAAGTTCACTTTTCCCCACAGTGGCTAAATTTATTATCAACTAAAAGAAGAAATGTGGTTTAAAAAACATAATTCTAGCTGCAGTACCATAATCTAAGGTTCATGGAGTAGAACATTCCGAAGAATTATTTTTTTATGTAGGTATGAGTATTTCTATTTCATGGTGATTCCATCCGGTTTAATAAATTCTCTAAAAATATTCATGGAATTGATCTATCTTAGTTTCTATAGATATCTCGACACATATATTTTGGTGTTCCTTGATGACCCTCATGATTAATTGAGGTTATATAAGGAACAAAAACATGATTATAAGATTATGTTAGGAATTATTAGAGAGATCTAATTTTAAGAAAACTACCCAAGTGTCATTTTTTTCATCTAAGTTGAATTATTTTGCATTTTATATTTTTAATTGGTTATATCAACTGATCCTAAAAATACTGAAAACTCTCATGCCTTGGGAGACTATAATGAATGTATTTGAGATATGAAACTCCCTCGATTTAGGAGGATACTATAGGATATTTTGGAAAGGATTTTCTTCTTTTTAATCCCCTCTATCCTTTCTTACCTATAAGGGGGTAAAATTCATTTGAGGTATTCAATGTCAGAAATTATTTAAAGAAATTAGGAACATATTGATAATATATCATATTTTTATATTATATGATTTTTTAAAACGTTATAGTATTTCTTACAAGCCATTAGTTTTGGTTTTACGATTATTTCTTATATATAATAACGACATGGTGGATTATGACTCTCACTAGTCACACTTATATGATAATAATTACAAAACCCATGATCTTAAATTTATACTGATCATGATTACATTCAAATGCTTGAAACACTACATGTTTAGTAAAAAATTCATTATTCATACTAATTAAAGGGACTATGAGATATTTATTTTCAAAAAGAATTTAAAACTTATATAGATTATATGAGTAGAATATATTTATACTTTTGAACATAACCTTGTCTATACTCTAGGGAATGGGAATGTTGTTGTTGAAACACTTGGTAGGAAATTTTTTGTGAAAATGGTGAAAGAGTATCAAAAGTAATTACTATTGATGAATATATTAGTATAATTTCATTTAGAGGAGAAAGATGATATGGATATAGTTTTTTTTCAATGTGAAAGATATACCTTTTCTTCTTGATCAAAATTCTCAAGATAAATTTAAAAATCATGAATTCCAATATATAATGTGAATTTTATATGTTGTGAGACCAATATAAAATAGTATCATTATTTTTATGAATATATTAGTTTTAGAAATCAACATACAGTTCCAATATCATTCAATAGGGTCGTTATGAAAAAACAACATCATTTTTAATGGGTTGTTTATCCCAGTGCTTCCAAAATATATTATAGCATTAATGTCAGTATTTCTATCCTATAATGATAAGAGATATTATAAAATATGTTTCATATGACATCATTTTTAACTAGTAATTTTATAAAATTAAGGGTTTATTAGGAACTAACAACCCTTGTTAAATACATTGATTGTGATAAGAAAACATAAACCAAAAATAACCATACAAGATTAATGAAACGATTCTGAAATTTTATAATGATGATATTGTGTACCTTACACAATAAAGCATTTACTACATCACATTATTTTTCATTTTTGGTTGATGAATATCTCATAATAGGAATCTTATGTACATTCTTCTTATATAGTGAATTAATGGTTCGGATAAATCAACCATTTTATTGGAAAACCCTTCTCTATCTCACAACATCCTAGTTCCACATGTAGAAAATATATAATGAAGAATAAATATACAAGTATTATTAAATTTTATGTCATTAATACACCTCATTTCATGAAAATGGAAAATTTTATAGCCTATTGATATAGTCATTTGATATCCATGCATTAACTCATATGTTATAAAATATTTGAGTTATTCACATGGTATGAAAATTATTTTTAAAACCAGGGATGTTATGATTCTCCCATTAATTTCAGTTAATGAAAATAATTTAATTATTATATCTTTTTTGGAAGATGAATTTGGTTATATAAACATAATATCTATTTTCATAAATGAATTTAATCATTGAAAAATGAATTATATCATATGATTCAAAGAATGTTATATAAAATTAATTGAATGGTAAGAATGAATGATATCTCATATTATGTCCATTTAATATAACCATATAATCTCGTATGATATGTAAAGATGCATTATATTCTTAATTCCTTTAAGAAATATATCCTCTAATCTCCCACTTTCACTAATGTGTAATAGATTTTCTGTAATTTCACCTTATACATTATCACATACAGTAACTTGTGAAATTATATCCAAAACTCATTTTGGATATTGATTAAAAATCATTTGAATATATATCATTAACATAAAATTTTATCAAATAATATGTAATACCTTGTCAATTCCCATCCAAAGATCTATTGATAAATTCTGAAACACTTTATAGAAGATCTCCAAGTAAAATTCAATCCCAATTTAGTTAACCAAGAAGTGTTTATCTATAATATCACAAATTTATAAAATCCTTACCTTATGTTTTACCAAGGAATTAAGGTATCAATAGGGTTCTTATATTATTTTACCTTATTAATTTCTATGTTTTTTCTCATTGTTTATCCTTTTTACCAAGAATTCGATCCTTTGTTTCTGTTCTTGATCCTTCATTCAGTCGATCTTTTTTTCATGAGGTCAATCCTTCATATTGTTAATCCATTATTTTTTAGGTTGATAATTTGGTCATATATTTGATCATATTTTTGGGAGGTCAATCATTCATTCATGTGGTAAATCCTTTATTTATATGGTCGATCCGTAGATTGTGAAATCGATCATTTGTTCTAGCAGTGGATTATTTTCTCTAGTGGTTGATCCATGAAGTTGCGCATCATTAATATGATAAAAAGGATGCCACATGTGGTAATCTATGAAGTATATCCACACAAAAAATCAATATGTTCACTTGTATGCTTAGCAAAAATATCCCAGTTCCACTCCAAAAAAGCATAAAACCCAGTTTTTGTGAAAAAAATGGAAATTTAAGCTTAAACAATGGGTCTTAAAAATAGTTATGATAATGATAAATTATATCATTGAATTTATGTATATTATGGGATTTAAAGGATTCATGTGATGAAAATTAAATGAAATTAATTATAAAATGAGAAGATGAGTGACATAGGATAGTTCGAATCTCTTTTTTTCGAAATTCCCAAATCAATAGATATTTATAAATCCTGAAATGATAATTCCACCACCTCATTTGATCTACATTATTTATATAAATTTCAGTTGATCCAAACCTCCTATAACACCCTGAAATTTTAAAATATAAATATCATATTCAATTTATTATGTGACAGAGAATAATAAATGTAGAGAGGAATTTAACAAATCAAGAATTTATGATTTATTTAAATTTAGATAAATTTAATATTTTTAATAGCCTATATTAGACGCAACACTAAGTTATATTTGTTTTACATGAAACACAATTTTTTAGATTATTATATATGGAACACCAATTTTAACTTGTGTTAAACACACCAATGAGTTCCTTTGAAAGATTGTGTTATATGCAAGACCAAGATTTACTAAAAAAATATGTACTATTAATGTTATAATTTATAATGAAAATTATCTCATAGCCATTAAATTGGATAATATGAATATAATTAACAAACTTGTAAAAATATATTATTGAATTCATTGGTTATAAATAAATTATAAATTAAAATAAATACAAATTAAATATATAGAAAATATTTCTTTAAAGAAACTTTTTCTATGATCCCAAAGTTTTTGTATCCTATTATATTAAATTAGTTACTATTATTGAATGATATTAATGAAATTTATATATTATATATTCAATATAATTACATTACATTCATTCAATAGATTTTATAGTAATAATATATGAATAAAATACAATTTTACACATAAAAAGATGTAGTTTTCTAAAGGCAGTTTTCCCACCATTTAGTCACACAGTTGTTTTAAAAATAAATTTTGATTCTTTTAAAAATATTGGTTTCCAAAATAAAATTATTTTTTGAAATTTTAATTTCTAAATTATATTAGGTTTATTTTTGGGTATTCTTCAAAGAAGAGAATATGGGAGTAATATTGGCATAGAGAATATGGGAGTAATATTGGCATAGAGAATATGGGAGTAATATTGGAATATAGAACAATTAATGAAATTTATAAATTCTATTAGGTTTATTTTTGGGTATTATTTCAATAAAGGTTGTTTAAGGAGAATGATATTCCTTTGGGTCATGTGTTATGCTAGAATATTGGCATAGAGAAGAGAATATGTGAGTAATATTTGTAGATTCACACTCAATATCTTGAGTTCTTTTAGGGTTAATCTTCATTATTGAGATTATCTGTTACGTTCTTTCTATTGAGATGATGTGGTTGAACTTCTATTTTTTATGCAATTTTTATCTTTCTTGATGTGACATTTGTTCATGCACTTTACCTTGTTTGAGAATTATCTTTCATAGGGGAGTGTTTTGAGGTTGGTTGATGATGTTTCATGTTTATGTGTTTTTTTTATTTGGTGGGATAACTATGTTGTTTTAATAGTTATTTACATAAGAGGTATATCAAAGGGTGGTTGTTCAGACCATTTTTTCTTTCATCTGTGTTTTGTTCTAAATTCTAGACGATGAGATTTTTTAATAGGTTTCATATGTAAAGACCTAGATTTCAAAAACTATTCCTTTATGTTTTATTGATGATTGAAGGTGTCAAGAGGGTTACTAGAGTCCTTTATACTACTTATTTCTATGTTATTTATTACTATAGATCCTTTAGGCCATGTTGTTGATCCCTTGTTCAGGTTGGAAAACCATCATGCGATCAATACTTTAATCATTTGGTTAATCCTTTGTGTAGTTGGTCCCTTTTTCAAGTGGTCAATACTTTTGTTTTGTTGTTGATCTTTTGTTTTCACGATCAATCCTTTGATCAGGTGGTTGATCCATATTTCTAAAAATCGATCATTTGGTCATGACATTGATCCCTTATTCTTGTAGTTTATCCTTCATATATATAAACCTTGGGTTATGGAGTAGATAATTCATTCATGAAGATGATTTTTTCTTGTGTGAATGATAAATGCGGTCACTCATCATTTTTGTGGTCAGTTTTATAATCGATGTAGTTGATCCATGCGGTTAGTCTACACAATAGTTACTCATATTCAAATTTTTTTAGAAAAAAAATCCCAGTTTCATTCTAGAATTATATAAAACCGTTTTAAATGAAAAATGTTGAAGTTAAAGCTTAAACCATGGGTTTTAAAACAAGATACGATTAAGATATATTACGTCATTTTATTCTTTTATATTAGGGGATTAAAATAAGTCTTGTGATGGGAATTAAATAGAATTAAATCTAAATCACGTTAATGATGAATTAAATAGGAATGATTGAATGTTTTTTTTAGAAATATCTAAAATAATATATATCTATAAATTATAAATTGAGAGTTAATTATCTTCATTCAATATTGATTCATTATCTATAGTCTGAGTGATCCAAAAATTCTCTATTAAAGTCTACAAACCCTTATATGATCTTTTGAGCCTCTTATTGTGAGTTTCTAACCTATATAAATCCACATTTCCTTAGTTCTTAGTGCAACATGACGAAGAAATATTTCCATCTAATGGATTTAATTCATCTCTTTTAATTTTTGAATGGTGTGATTAAATTATACATTAGTTTATATGGGTAAATTGATGTTATTAAATATAAAAAATATAATAATATATAAATCACATGAATAATGATTATTTAATAGTCTAGAATTTTTAATGGGGGAAAATTCAAAATTTTATATATAAAAAAGAATAAATTAATGATCACATACAAAATAATTAATATTAATTTAGGGTATGAATATTTAAAATAATGGTGATATTATCACATGCTACAGTTCTATTTGTTTGACATATTTTATAGGAATTATTTTATAATTATGGAAATTAGAGAGTTGAAATAAGATAATTATCACATTTTGTAGATAAATAATTTCTCATGATGTGATGATTAAATAAATTTTTTGGATATTATGATTGTATGAGATTTTATTATATTCGTATTATTGAATCCTGATATTTATTAGATGTGTGTTATCTTCTAGGATGTGTTTTGTTATTATTTTTGTTTTTCATGATTTATTTTCTTCAAATAGATAGAAAATGTTTTAATATTAATATTAGGTAAATATTGGTAGAGGCATGATATCTAATTGTTGTTCCTAATTAAAATTGTATCATTATAAGAAAAATTCTCATATTGTGCTAATGTTGATCCTTAGAAACTGTTAGGTACTATTTACAGGTTTTTTGATGTAGAAAACCTATGTATAATAAAATTGTTAATTCATGACCCAAATTAAAATTTTTGTTTGATAAGTAAAATTATTTGTTATGAATGAGTGTATTCTTAATTGAGGAAAGATTGAGTTCCAATATTCCATGTCCTTTTTTTACTTTTTGTGTGCATAAAAACACATTTAATATGTATGCATGACCTAGTATAATTTAATCCATGATATGATACTTGATAACCTGATATGGTTGGGAATATTTTATGAGTAATTGGATGGAGGATTGAGGATATAGTGATAGTAAAAGGAAATGATTGATGGATAGATTGTACTATGACCAATAATATAAAGGATGACACTAGGGAAAACTGAATGAATCAGAATCTAGGTTTTCCTTTATTGATTCTTGATTGATACTTTTAAACAGCTAATTACAAGGAAATTATGTGATCAATTTCAAATTACATGATGTATTTTGACTCTATTCGTGATAAGTAAATCATTTCTGTGGTAGTTTATATTGAGTCTTAGTCTACCCAAGATTTATTAAATGATAAATGAAATAATAATTGAACCATTATAGTTCAAGGTGATCTTATATGATGACATAAATAAAAATATTAATATGGAATTATAGTGATGCCAGAACATGGTTTAGAAGATTAGATTATTGTTATTGGATGTTAATAACAAATTATATTAATTAATTAATAACTGATTAAAAATTAATGATGAACTTTGAAACATGTATGCACATTTGAGATATAGTCATTAGTGGTGGAAATTGAGTGTCTTGTGTAATTATAATGATAAATGATTATATGGATATGTAATTACCCATAGTGTTGTTGTGTGTAATATATTGAATATTTATCTATTTCATATGATTCACCACCCATGTAAATAATGTGACCAAAACTTAGATGTTTTTGGGGTGTGTTTTCCCAAATATATAGGTTTTCATGGGAAATCTATGGTTTTCTTCTCCCTATCCCCCATAATCCCTTAGGTTGTAGTTTATGTTTAGGTGTATCCCAAGATATAATGGATTATGGCATATTGTCCATTCATACATTGGTTTTGATCATTCACATCATTACTATACATTTTATGTGTGGGATGTAATGGCCTGAGGTTCTAACACATACATTTATTTGGCCACGGTGAATATCACTTCTAAAAGGTGTATTTTCATTGGATGGGATGTATTATGGTATAATTACTTTCCATCAGTTGTATTGGTTTCCAAAAATATACTTGTTTATGGATAATATAATGTGTATGGGGTTGCACCAGACTATGTAAGTTGTAGAATGGATATGATAAGATTTCTTGAGATGGAGGATGAATTATGGAAGGGATGAGTATAATAAATGAATTGTTGTGGCACAAGAGTGAAAAAATAGTGAGGAAGTTAAATCATGGTTGCTTCAGTTACAAATATAATTTCAGTGGATAATTATTTATTTCTATATATTACTTTCTAAGTGATCCATGGTGAGGATGGTAAAATAGATATACTTGTTTAGGTGATGAGTTGGTGTCCATTTTTGTTCATTGGGCTCTAGTGTGCTTTCTTCACATTTTTTCTAAGATGAAATGTAGAGGATCCTACTATGAGTACATGCTATGCTCACCCTATGTATGTATAAAATTTTTTAGGTCAACATAATTTGGTTAGTGATGAATATATGTATTACTAGCCTGGGGAGTTATTGGATCTTCATGGTTAGTATAGAGGATTCATTTTGCAACTTTATTTTTTTTAGTTATTTAAATTGTTTTGGTTGGATGACATTATATCAGGTATTTGGTTTACATATTTAATTATGAGTGGTGTTTCTTTATAGATTAATATCTTATATCTGTTTCCTTAAATTTATGCTAACGTTAATTCCTCCCATGTGAATGATTTATATACCCAAAATACTTGAATCCAACCCATGTCCTATTGAAGACAGGAATCCAAGGTAATTATCTCCCATTCATTACATTTGGACTAGGAGGGGTAACTTTAGATGGTAGGAGTTATGATAAGTCTCATGTGGTTCTATTGTGGGGATAAGAATTATAAATCGATGGATTCATAAATAAAATCAATGAGTGTCTAGTAGAAGAGAAACAATGATACAAAAGTTATAAATGGATTTGAAATGTTCTCTATAGAACACATATATCTCTATGCCTGTAATGACCCAAAGTTTTTCAATGGAAAATTCCATTCTTATATCTATGTCATAAAAACACTACTAAGTGATAAGTGACCTTTAAACAAAATTTTGTCACCCCTATGTTTAGAATTTTAAAAATCCAACATTCACGGTTGTGTTCAAGATAGTTTTTGGAGTCCAACGAAACAAAAATAATTTTTGGTGAATAGTAACCTACCCTTATGAATAGTAACATACCCTTATGAATAGTAATATGACCCTTATGAATAGTAAATAGGAGTAACATTACCTATGAATAATAAAATAAAATTTAGACATCTTGACCTTAGTAAACATTTTTGGTATTTTATAAGTCATAAATAATTAATTATAATTAATTAATTAATTTAAAAGAATATTTATTTTCCTGTAATGTATTCATAAATTATTGAATCAATGTATAATAGTTTTTAGATAATTTTATAAGACCCTACGTAATTTTTGAAATAACTACAAAATCAATTTTAATTTTAAAAACTGTTTTTTAAGTAAATTATGATTTTAATTAAATATTAAATTAATAATATTTAGAAAAATTATTTTTGAAAAATGTACTCCATTTCTGGATTCTACACGTCGAAAAATGGTTGGGGTAAATTTTTGGGATTTTTCTGAGGTACTTGAATTTTTGATGAATAGTGGAATTCGATAATTCACAATAAAAGCTAAATAATGTATTAATTGAGTCATTGCTGATGTTCTGCTGATGTAAGCCCACTTGGTTCGGGATTACATTATAAAATTACTATTTTTGGTCTTCCAAGACTCACTATTCCTTGTCTTTGGTGAAATTAATAAACTAATCAATTTTATATTAAGGAAACCCTCTCCCCTCCACTATAAAAGCCACCCTTCACTCCCTCTTTTCCTCACACCTCTCAAGCTCCAAGCCTTCTCTAAATTATGCCCAAACACCTTCCCTAGCTCATCCCCCACGTCCAAAAGCTTCTGTTATCATCAAAATACCAATCCTAGCTTCCTTAAAGAGGATCTCAAGAGGAGGATTCTAAAGGTAATTTCTCTCTCTCTTCTCCTTTAATTTCCTTTCAAGTTCAAGTTCCTTTCTTGATCTCTCCCTAACAATCTTCATCCAAATTATTCTGTAAATCCAATATTATATATATATTGTAATATTATGATTCTAATGTTATATTATATCACCCCACACCCTTTCCCTCTTCCATTTATTTTTTTAAAGAGAACGTTGTTCATGAGGTGTTAAATTTATCACCTTCAAAAACGACATGTTCTCTTTTTCCATTTCTACCTTCAATCTGGTCATGAAAGCATTTTTATGGTTGAACCAGAATATTTTATATATATTATGTTCTATTTTATGTTCTGGAAATAACCTATGGCCATATTACTAAGTTAAATGTTAAAATGAGTTTGTTGTGATCCAAAAACCGGACAAATTAACCCAAATAATCTTCATTTAATTCTTATCTAATTATTTTTCCACATGGATCTAATATAACTCATTATAATATCATTCAAGATTCTGTAATATCATTAATAACATGTAATATCAGTTCTGGATGTTTACCCATGATCTACCCAAACATCAAATTAAGAATACAAGTGGACCGCTCAAGAAAACCATAAAAATGAACATCCCCGAACAATGTTTTTAAACTCTATAAGTCATCCAAAGGAACATAATATGAAATAATGAAACCAGAATGAACCCTATAAAAGGTTCTGTAATTTCTAATTAATGAATATAATTTCATTATACAGGACATTAAAGAGAAGGAGGCATTCAAGTGCAAGGTAAGGGGAAATCTCGAACCCAATTTTCTTCCTTTGGGTTCTCCCTCTCTCACTCCATTTTTGATATGGTTACTCCTCAAAGATAATTTGTTCATCATTTCATTTACTTTTCTGGGATATACATGTTTTTCAATTTTTTTATTTCCATCAAAATGTTTTCCAAAAGAACTCTTCTTTCAAGATCTCACATTTTACCCCTCATTCACGGTTGATGGTTCGATTCTTGTGTCAAGTATGTTGTTCCCTCTTTCTTTTGGGAACCCAAATCTTATGAATGTGTTATTATGAGATGAAAGCCATTCCTTTCCATGGGTTATTTATGTACATGTTTGATATGTGTTCTATGTGGCAAGCATGATAATGATAACGTTATGATGTGACGGGTGCGCCCAGAATTATATAGCGCAATATGAATGTTTAAATGTGACGGGTGCGCCCGGAATTATATTGCACTCCAATGCATTGGGTAAAGTGATGAATCTCATGAGTAAATGTGAAATGATGTGTGAAAATTATGCTAGCTTTGTTCACAATTATGTGTGGTAGTTAACCACTAAGACATGATGTTTCATTTTTATGCATTGCCACATTTCAAGTCTATTACATATGCTCCTCTCATGTTCATGATCTTTTGCCTATGTCATGATTATGCTCACCCCATGATGTATTGTTATTATCTATCCTCTTACTGGGCTTTTAGCTCACCCCTTTTTATGTATATCCTCAGGTGGCTACATGTACTAAGGAGAGGACAAGTGCCAATAAGAAGCAATAGAAGAAGAAATTAAATGAACATTTATGCTTAAAGTTGTATTTGTTATGTATGGTCCTAGTTTTCCCAAGACACTAAACCTCTGGATCCTCCATGTGTAATACTATTATGATGTTTGTCTTTGAAATTATGTAATAGTAATGCAAGAAAAAGCCGGGTCGCTATAGTTGGTATCAAAGGAAAGGTTTAGTTAATTTGGGAATTAGGATTAGTGTACCCTAAAGAAAACCTCTAGCTTGAGACTAAGTACAAATATGCACACAAGGATATTTACCTAGGGATCCCATATGTTATGTTTTTGGTATAATTGTTTAAAAGAATAAGTTATTCATGACTTGTTTACTTATGTTTTGTTCTAACCTTTTCTATTTTAGAAAATGGTGGGAACGAGGAGAAATCAGGCCAACAACTCTTGCGAGGGCCAATGCAACGATTTACCGAATGACATCCCCAATGATTTTGGAGGTGGAGTTCAAAACTTCATGGCGATGCTTACCCAATTATCTCGGGTTATGAATAATAACCATAATAATGGGGAACATCCTCCTTCCCCAAAGAGGGAGCAACTTGCTATCGAAAGTTTTATGCGGCAACGACCACCGGCGTTTTGTGGATCTTCCGATCCACTAGTTGCGGAACAGTGGGTCAACTCCTTGGAGAAGATCTTTTCTGTTCTTCATTGTTCCGAGACAGAGAAGGTGACTCTAGTCGTTTATCGTCTAGATGGAGAGGCTGATCAATGGTGGGCTTTGATTAAGAACACCAAGCCAAGGGAGGAAATTGAAGAGATGGAATGGGAAGAATTTAAGATAATGTTTCTTAATAAGTACTTCCCAAGAACTCTTTGCACGAAGATGGAGAGAGAATTCATAGAGCTCAAGAAAAAAGAAGGGGAATCTGTCACAACCTATGAAGCAAATTTCACAAGGCTCGCAAGGTATGCTTCGGGTTTTGTTATCAACAATGATAGCAAAATTGATAGATTCTTTAGTGGATTAAAACCACATCTTCGAAAGGCTCTTGCAATTTGAGACTTTGGGAGTTATGAACAAGTTGTTAAGTGTGCTCTCAAAGTGGAGATGGAGTTTGGAGAATGGTCCCATGGCTATGGTGATAAGAAAAGAAAGATAGAGTTTCAAGCTGGTGGACCTAATGACAAAGATGGGAAGAAAACACAACGACCCACTTGCCAAAAATGTGGGAAGGTGCACAATGGGAACTGCCTCAAAGGGACAGGTAAATGCTTCAAGTGTGTGAAAGAAGGACACCTAGCTCATGAGTGTCGAAGAGACATGAAAAGGAAGGATAATGTAGCCGATGAAAGGAGAGAACCACTCGTGGTTCAATGCTACAACTGTAAGGAGCTAGGGCACTATTCAAACCAGTGCACTAAACCTCGAGCTCTCGAGGGTAATTAGCGCCAACAACCACCAAAGCCAAAGGAACAAGGGAAGGCTTATTCCATCACTACTGCGGAGGTGGAACATGATAATGAAGTCGTACAAGGTACACTTCCTATTCAATCAAGAATGGCAAAAGTCTTATTTGATTCTGTTTCTACGCATTCCTTTATATCTTGAAAGTTTGCTAGAACTATGGAATCAAAGCCCCGAAACCTTGAAGTAGAGATATCTGTAAAAACACCAAGTGGTGCAATCATTGCAACCCAAGTGTTTGATTCTTCTCCTGTTGACGTATGTGGGAAGATTCTTCCGGAAAATCTTGTAATACTTCCCTTGGTGGAATTCGACGCTATAATGGGAATGGATTGGCTCTTGTTATATAGAGCACATATCAACTATCGGGAAAAGGAAATATATTTTCATATTCCGAACCATTCCATGATCCTCTAAAAATGCAAGGAAGATCATGAATCTCCTTTGAAAAATCCTTCAATGGTGTGGGTGATGATTCCCTATGAAGAAGCATACCTCGCCCAAATGTTTGAGTCAAAGGAAAGTTCCAACCTTGAGGAAATTCCCATCGTAAGGGAATATGGAGATGTATTTCCCGAAGAGTTACCCGGAATTCCACCGGATCATGAGGTAGAGTTCTCAATTGAACTCATACCCGGAGCTACTCCTATCTCGAAGTGTCCCTATAGGATGGCTCCTATCGAACTAGAGGAGTTAAAGAAGCAGCTGCAAGAGCATCTGGACAAAGGGTTCATACGCCCTAGTGCATCACCTTGGGGTGCGCCAGTGCTCTTTGTGAAGAAGAAGGATGGTACCATGCGGCTGTGTATCGATTATCGGGAACTCAACAAGATCACCAAAAAGAACAAGTATCCTCTCCCAAGGATTGATGAATTGTTCGATCAGTTAAGAGGAGCTCAATACTTCTCAAAGGTGGATCTTCATTCTGGATATCATCATGTAAAGGTGAAGAAGGAAGATATTCAGAAGACTGCCTTCCGTACAAGGTATGGGCACTATGAGTTTTTGGTGATGCCCTTCGGACTTACTAATGCCCCAAAAATCTTCATGGATTTGATGAATAGAGTCTTTAGACATTACCTCGACAAATTTGTGGTTGTGTTTATCGATGATATTCTCATCTACTCCAAGAGCAAGGAGGAACATGAAGAACATCTAAGACTTGTGTTGTCAACATTGAGAAAAGAGAAGTTATACGCCAAGTTCAGAAAGTGTGACTTTTGGATGAATCAAGTCACGTTATTGGGACATGTGATCACAAGCGAGGGAATTTCTGTGGACCCTTCAAAGACAAAGGCGATTGAAGAATGGCCCAGGCCCTCTAGTGTCACAGAAATCTGTAGTTTTCTTGGATTAGCTGGGTACTACCGACGTTTTGTGAGAAACATCTCACGATTGTCAAGCCCGCTAACTAAGTTAACAAGGAAAGGGGTAAAGTATGTATGGATGAAAGAATGTGAGGTAAGCTTCAAGGAGCTAAAGAGAAGTCTGATTACTACACCTGTACTCAGACTACCGAAATGTGGAGAAAGTTTTGTGATATACAGTGATGCTTCAAAGAAAGGCTTGGGTTGTGTACTCATGCAAAATGATAATGTGATAGCCTACGCCTCACGACAGTTGAAGATCCATGAGCAGAACTACCCGATGCATGATCTAGAGCTGGCAGCCGTGATTTTTTCCTTGAAAATCTGGCGGCACTACCTTTATGGTGAGAGGTGTGACATATACACCGACCACAAGAGCCTAAAGTATATATTCACACAAAAGGAGCTCAACATGAGTCAAAGGAGATGGTTAGAGCTAATCAAGGATTACGATTGCTCTATTCACTATCATCTTGGAAAGGCGAACAAGTTAGCTGATGCTCTAAGAAGGAAAGAACCTGCTACTCTATCCATGTTGAGGATTGAGAAAGAACCTATCTTCTTGGATATGCAAAGGATGGATTTGGAAATCGTAAGGGCAAGGGATACATCCTACCTTACCCAAATGATTGTGCAACCATCAATCCAACAGAAGATTAAGGAAGCACAAAGGGATGATGTGGAGATACAAAAGAGGGTAAATTCAGTAAAGGAAGGGAAGCTGCAAGAGTTCCATATCGACGATGATGGTGTGATTCAGTTTGGAATGTGGCTTTGTGTACCTTCATCACCCGGAATAAAGAAGGAGCTATTGGATAATGCACATAGATCAACTTTCTCTATTCACCCTGGAAGTACCAAGATGTATCGTGATCTCCGAGAACACTTTTGGTGGGATAACATGAAGAAGGAGATTGCGGAATATATATCAAGGTGATTGGTATGTCTGCAAGTTAAAGCTGAGCGGAAAAAGTCCAAAGGTATGATGCAGCCATTGCCTATACCCATGTGGAAATGGGAAAATATTACTATGGACTTTGTCATGGGTCTCCCCAAAACGTCAAGAGGAAATAATGCGATATGGGTTGTGGTTGACCGACTCACCAAGACTGCCCATTTTATTGCTATTCGGGAAGACCTCTCACTTGAAAAACTTGCAAGGATATATGTGAAGGAAGTAGTGAGATTGCACGGTGTTCCGCTCTCGATTGTCTCTAACCGTGATCCAAGGTTCACTTCTAAATTCTGGAGGAGCCTTCAACATGCTTTGAGTACTGAATTAAATTTTAGCACGGCCTATCACCCCCAAACTAATGGCCAGTCTGAAAGGACTATTCAGAGACTTGAAGATATGCTAAGATCCTACTCTCTTGAATTCAAAGGTGGTTGGGATTAGCATCTCCCATTGGTTGAGTTCTCATACAACAATAGCTTCCACTCGAGTATTCAGATGGCTCCGTATGAAGCTCTTTATGGGAAGCGATGTAGAACTCCAACCTGTTGGGATGAAGTTGGAGAACGAAAGCTACTTGGTCCCGATCTTGTTCAAGAGATGACAGAGAAGGTTCGAGTCATCCAGAAACATATCAAAGGTGCTCAAAGTCGGAAAAAGAGATATGATGACAATCATCGAAGGGACTTGGAGTTCGACGTTGGAGATAAAGTATTCCTTCGAATATCTCCATGGAATAGAGTCATGCGATTCGGGAAGAAAGGGAAGCTAAGCCCAAGGTACATTGGCCCCTTTTGAGATCCTTGATCGTATAGGATTCGTGGCCTATCGTCTTGAACTTCCACTGAAGATGGCTCAAGTTCATGATGTTTTTCACGTATCACTACTAAGGAAGTACATTTCAGACCCCTGACATGTACTAAACTCAGAGGTGGTACAACTGGAAGATGATCTCTCCTATGAGGAGCAGCCAGTAAAAATTCTGGACCGAAGTGATAAGGTTCTACGCAACAAGACAACCCGCCTTGTCAAAGTGTTGTGGAGGAACCAAAAGTTTGAGGAAGAAACTTGGGAACCGGAAGAAGCAATGAAGGAGAAGTACCCTCACCTGTTTGTGTAAAGTGAAATTTCGGGGGTGAAATTTCTTAAGGGGGGAAGGATGTAACGACCCAAAGTTTTTCAATGGAAAATTCCCTTCTTATATCTATGTCATAAAAACACTACTAAGTGATAAGTGACCTTTAAACATAATTTTGTCACCCCTATTTTTGGAATTTTAAAAATCCAACATTCACAGTTGTGTTCAAGATAGTTTTTGGAGTCCAATGAAACAAAAATAATTTTTGGTGAATAGTAACCTAACCTTATGAATAGTAACCTACCCTTATGAATAGTAATATGACCCTTATGAATAGTAAATAGGAGTAACATTACCTATGAATAATAAAATAAAATTTATACATCTTGACCTTAGTAATCATTTTTGGTATTTTATAAGTCATAAATAATTAATTAATTTAAAAGAATATTTATTTTCCTGTAATGTATTCAGAAATTATTGAATCAATGTCTAATAGTTTTTAGATAATTTTATAAGACCCTACGTAATTTTTGAAAGAACTACAAAATCAGTTTTAATTTTAAAAACTGTTTTTTTAAGTAAATTATGATTTTAATTAAATATTAAATTAATAATATTTAGAAAATTATTTTTGAAAAATGGACTTCATTTCTGGATTCTACACGTCGAAAAATGGTTGGGTTAAATTTTTGGGATTTTTCTGAGGTACTTGAATTTTTGATGAATAGTGGAATCCGATAATTCACAATAAAAGCTAAATAATGTATTAATTGAGTCATTGCTGATGTTCTGCTGATTTAAGGACACTTGGTTCTGGATTACATTATAAAATTACTATTTTTGGTCATCCAAGACTCACTAATCCTTGTCTTTGGTGAAATTAATAAACTAATCAATTTTATATTAAGGAAACCCTCTCCCCTCCACTATAAAAGCCACCCTTCACTCCCTCTTTTCCTCAGACCTCTCAAGATCCAAGCCTTCTCTAAATTCTGCCCAAAAACCTTCCCTAGATCATCCCCCACGTCCAAAAGCTGCTGGTCTCATCAAAATACCAATCCTAGCTTCCTTAAAGAGGATCTCAAGGGGAGGATTCTAAAGGTAATTTCTCTCCCTCTTCCCCTTTAATTTCCTTTCAAGTTCAAGTTCCTTTATTGATCTCTCCCTACCTATCTTCATCCAAATTATTCTGTAAATCCCGTATTATATATATAATGTAATATTATGATTATAATGTTATATTATATCACCCCACACCCTTTCCCTCTTCCATTTATTTTATTAAAGAGAACGTTGTTCATGAGGTGTTAAATTTATCACCTTCAAAAACGACATGTTCTCTTCTTCCATTTCTACCTTCAATCTGGTCATGAAACCATTTTTATGGTTGAACCAGAAAATTTTATATATATTATGTTCTATTTTATGTTCTGGAAATAACCTATGGCCATATTACTAAGTTAAATGTAAAAACGAGTTCGTTGTGATCCAAAAACCGGACAAATTAACCCAAATAATCTTCATTTAATTCTTATCTAATGCTTTTTCCACATGGATCTAATATAAATCATTATAATATCATTAAAGCTTCTGTAATATCATTAATAACATGTAATATCAGTTCTGGATGTTTACCCATGATCTACCCAAACATCAAATTAAGAATACAAGTGGACCGCTCAAGAAAACCATAAAAACGAACATCCCCGAACAATGTTTTTAAACTCTATAAGTCATCCAAAGGAACATAACATGAAATAATGAAACCATAATGAACCCTATAAAAGGTTATGGAATTTCTAATTAATGAATATAATTTCATTATACAGGACATTAAAGAGAAGGAGGCATTCGAGTGCAAGGTAAGGGGGAATCTCGAACCCAATTTTCTTCCTTCGGGTTCTCCCTCTCTCACTCCATTTTTGATATGGTTACTCCTCAAAGATCATTTGTTCATCATTTCCTTTACTTTTATGGGATATAAATGTTTGTCACTGGTTATTATGTCCATCAAAATGTTTTCCAAAAAAACTCTTCTTTCAAGATCTCACATTTTACCCCTCATTCACGGTTGATAGTTCTTGTGTCAAGTATGTTATTCCCTCTTTCTTTTGGGAACCCAAAGCATATGAATGTGTTATTATGAGATGATACTCATTCCTTTCCATGGGTTATTTATGTACATGTTTGATATGTGTTCTATGTGGCAAGAAAGATAATGATAACGTTATGATGTGACGGGTGCGCCCGGAATTATATAGCGCAATATGAATGTTTAAATGTGACGGGTGCGCCCGGAATTATATAGCGCTCCAATGCATTGGTTAAAGTGATGAATCTCATGAGGAAATGTGAAATTATGTGTGAAAATGATGCTAGCTTTGTTCACAATTATGTGTGGTAGTTAACCACTAAGACATGATGTTTCATTTTTATGCATTGCCACATTTCAAGTCTATTACTTATGCTCCTCTCATGTTCATGATCTTTTGCCTATGTCATGATTATGCTCACCCCATGATGTATTGTTCTTATCTATCCTCTTACTGGGCTTTTAGGTCACCCCTTTTTATGTATATCCTCAGGTGGCTACATGTACTAAGGAGAGGACAAGTGCCAATAAGAAGTAATAGAAGAAGAAATTAAATGAACGTTTATGCTTAAAGTTGTATTTGTTATGTATGGTCCTAGTTTTCCCAAGACACTAAACCTATGGATCCTCCATGTGTAATACTATTATGATGTTTGTCTTTGCAATGATGTAATAGTAATGCAAGAAAAATCCGGGTCGCTATAATGCCTCTATCCACCAGTTCAATAATATGTAAGCATACATCCTATAACACAATAAATTTGGGTGGTTATGTTTTTCAACAACCAAATTGTCTCATGAGGTGTTTTGGGCATCATTATTACTTAATATTGGATCCCAAATTATTAAGTGCGTCT
This sequence comes from Viscum album, assembly GCA_963277665.1. NCBI lineage: Eukaryota > Viridiplantae > Streptophyta > Magnoliopsida > Santalales > Viscaceae > Viscum > Viscum album. The sequence continues at coordinate 1,427,700,587 of OY728151.1, forward strand.
TATTGTGATTTTCAAATCATAGATTTTGTTTTAGTGGTATCACAATCCAAAATAGAGAAAAAATAACCAATGGCCCATGTTTTTTCACTTTATTTTCATTGTGTAAAATGGAAAAGGGGGATTAGACTTGACCAAGCCAATGAGTATGAGAAGGGATACTTTCATCTCTATCTTAAGAGACCTCACCACACCCATTTTGGAGGGCATGGTGAGGTGAAAAAATCTTTATTCTCAGGGGCATGTTGTAGTAATTGTTTTCATGTTGCATGTTCATGGACATGATGGCCAAGGCCAAGCTATGGTGTATGGCGTGGAAATTATAGGGATTCAGTTTGAAATGGCTGAAATCACCAGGGTTATTCATGGATATTGAATCTTTCAAATGGGAAAATTCATGGGACATTAAAGGTAGACATAAATCCAATTTAAATAAAATATTTTCCTCAATTAATCAATCTATTTATCCTCCAGTATGCTACATCTGTTTTTTTCTGATAAAATTCTGAAAACATGGATGAACTAGGTCCTAGCATTATGTGACCATTATTAAATATGAGGTGTATTCCTTATTTGTCTCAATACTAAATTAACTTTGGTCAATGTAAGGTCTCAGTACAATCCCCTATGTCAGTTATTTTTATTTGGGTGATTCGGAAAAGAACTCCGGTAATAATTTATTGTTTGGAAAAATTTCATCGATTTCCTTATTGATTGATAATGAAACAGTTTTGTTATTTCTTAAAATTTACTTCATTGAATAGTCTAAGGAGGTTATTAAATATTTCGTATAACAATATCATTTCATATGGATCATTGGTGTTCTAAGAATCCTCAATGATGTTTCTCTTTGTTCGCTTTCCACTATCCACTACCCAAGAGTGACATTTCCTCTTCTTCAACCAAACATTGTGACCACTATTGATGGTTATTTTAAATAGTTATGTGACTACTCTACCCTGACCATATTCCTTATCGATCCTTTCTCTATAACCCATGTTTTATATAGAACCTTTTCTAGGAGTTCATGGCATGAGAGTTGTTATATTTGGTGTGTAAACATGGTTCAAGAAACAAAACTCTTCAAAAAATATGACTTTGAAATTGAAAACATTTAGGTAGGAAGTTTCGTACCTTTTGAGGCCTTGTATACTCTTATCACCTTGATTCATGATTTTTCGACATATATTTTTTTTCATGATTGGTGGTGTTTATTGTGGGTGTGCATATAACCCATGATACGCATATTAAATTAATTATTCCATGAGTATTGCTAGAGTACCATGTTTCCATGCATGATATTGATCACATGTTGTTATATGTTGCTACTATTCTATCATATTGATGTGTTGTTCTTTTATTATTATTCTATTCTCTATTATGTGTGTTACTATACTATTGGAGGTTTTTTATTGGTATCTGTAATAGTTATATCATTATGCTATCATTACCACTTAGATAGTGAGTGTGTATGATGTGAAAAAAAATGATGATTATGGACACCCACATAGGGTTGGAACATGATAACCTTTTAGCCTGGGACAAAACTCGATGCATTCAAGATACCATGTAACATTCATGAACATGATTCCTTGAAGATACAAAGTACATGTTCACTGGTTAGTTGTGTGTCCTATCATAAGATTCGGTGCCTTTAGGCTACCTAGTAACATGTCTCAAGACTTTTGGATTTTTTTTATCATCATGAACATTTTTTTATAATCATTATGGAATGAGGATGAAGTAGGTGAAAAAAGGCTCAGGGTGTCTTTGTTAGCACACATGATATCGATATATGCTAATTTATTATTCCATATTCAGTTATTGTTATCATATAATACATCTGTTATACCTGTGAACATTTTTTTAAGGACACATTAGTGGATTGTTTTTGGGTTTTATTGCTCAAAATCTACACAAGAATCTCAATGTTTTCAGAAAAATAATTTATATGGATCCAAAATGGGAAACGGGATCATAGTGGATGGCTGAACCATTGAGCATGGAGCTGGCAGAAAAACAAGGATGGACTCCAAAGGATTTACATAGTGTTACTTTATTTACATATATATTCCTTCACTTATTATATTATCCCAGTTCACCAGAAGGGGAAACTAATTTATTTATTCAATTTATTTTTATAACATGTGATCCATCAAAGATTATATTATATTTTCTTATATTTTAACTAGATTACTATGAGATATATATTTTTTACATTGTTGGTGAAAAATGTGATATTGATGGTATAATATCCCCAGTAATGGTGTTCAAACATTCGCTAATAGTCTGTAGCATCTTTCATATGGGGAGGCTTACATAAGGCCTTATTGATCTCTATCATGGACTCAGTATTTTGGGTAGGGTCACCATAAAATGGTATCCAAGCACAATTTTCATATTTTCTTTTTGGACAACCTAGGACATTGTAGAAATGAGATAAGATACAATGGGCTTAGTGGATTTTCAATGTTTTTTGACAATTAATGTGTAATTGACCTCCATGTAACCATTAATGGTATTATTGTAAATATTTTATGATATTTGGGAGAATTAATACATTATCAAAAGAATCATAGAATCACATTATATATATATATACATTGCGTGTGATGTATATTATTTCTTCAATTTATTTCCTTGATGTGTGTTATATTTTAGGGATAGAATTGTATTCTATACTAAGTGATGTATATGTATTTTCATAGATATTGTGATATATATATATATATATTCTATAATTAGTTATCTTCAAATGAGCATACTGTTATATATTTTTGTATACATATGTGACTGTGACTAACATGCAGGGATAAAGAAATTGGTTATTTCTTGGATGAATATACCTTTGGTTATGGGTAGACACCATGTAGAACCTTGTTTGATCCAATAGGATAATTAGGGTTTTTCAAAAATGAACTTGGTTTTTCTAAATGTTCCTTCATGTTTGATATGATAACACCCTAAAGAAGACTGATGGGACAACCAACTACTATGGGATGGGATTCTATGACTAGGATGGATACCCATATCCCACCCCCAGTTTTGCAGAAGGGTACAAAAGATAACTCCCCCTTACCTACTCTAGTAGTGCATGTAGTGGGACAACATTATTCTAGAGTCATTTTTCTTATGCCTTCCTAGGGAGGATGGTATCCTAGGTCCATGGTTGACTATGTAAGATACATATATATCTGAAATCCACCATCCTTTATGGTAATTTGGGGACCATAGGGTGTAAATGGATAAATAAACATCATCAATGGCTTCTTTTTCCTCATTAAGTCACCTAAGTATAGGAACATGAAATTGACATCATTCACGACATAGGGACCCTCCAAAAGATGTTAGATTGTGACAAAGGACAATATATATGATTTTTTCACTTAGGATCCCTTCATGGACTTATTTTTTATGGAATTCATTCATGATATAATGAATATAAACTGAACATATATGTTCATAGATCATTATAATGGGTCCATGACTATAAAATCCCTCACTTATCATACATTAACATTATATCACTTTTTCGGAATACATAATATATTACACAAGAAGATGCCCAAAGACTGCACTAGTCTGGTGCCTTAAGAAAAATGGAAACATATAAACTAGTATAAAAGTGATCTACATTATATCCCACATGAATATTCTCAGATAACACCCTTATTAGACACGTCAGACATAATAAATATGTTCATAACCTAGGGGATTGGAAAAATCAAACATTTTGAGATAAGATGCTCAGTATGGGTAAACAAGGGAAAAATTTAAATATAGTCAAGAGCATAAGGGTATGAGAACTTGATCATGAAAATAGAAGATCATACCATGTGTACCATTGATCATAAATATGAATCATGACATAAATATTCGTAGTTTATATGACATGAATCCTAATAAAATAAAGAACACAATATATGAAATCATATCATAGGAATAAGAAATGGAATTTGTGGCATACTCATAAACATATAAAATTATTTCCATAGTAGTCAAGGAATAACTTAAAAGGCCATATTGGTATTATGTATTCACTCCCCATACCATCTTGGAAGTCAATGTTTAATCTCATAACCATATTAGTAGTCAAGGTCCATTCCAAAGACAATCTTAGTTGAAAATGTCATTTATTGAACCGAGTTCACTCCCTGTTTGACCCATATCTATCTCATGAGATATAAATAATTACCCCATACATTGGAGGGAGATATATTTACCACCCATCACATAATGAAAAAATTTCATATGTGTTCCATAGTAACATAAATAATTTGTCATATCAGAACCCATAGAATGAAATGGGTTTCATAAATGTCATTCAATTATAACATAACCCACTAAAAAGAAATGAGTGTCATAAATATCATTATATCATAAACATATTCAATTTATACAATGAATAAGAATGGTAAAAATTAATAATATCCCAATTAAAACTTTTGTAAAAAAATAATGTTATCTAGGATGGAAAATAATTTTGAGATTTCACATGAAACAAATTCTTGAGAAAAATATCTTTTCTTATTTGAAAATGTTTTCTTTCCTTAAAATGATGTGCAATTTTAAAAGAAAAAATTTATTTGAAAATGAAATTGTATGATTCTAATGTAAGATTAATGAAATTATGGAATCATGAAATCAAAAAAAAAATGGATGTTGTATAAGTTAAAAAACATTCTCCTCATACTTTTTCTGGAAATGTCAAAATGTACCTCAATTAGTAAATGAAAAAAACTATTCCTTTCAAAAAATTTTTTAAAAATTCAAACATGGATAAAAATGAAATTAAAATAGTACAAGAATATTAAAATTATTTTTGAAAACAATTTTATGAATCATGGACCTGGAAGATAAATATTCCCCATCCAATACGTAAATAATAACAATCCCAAATAAAATGATATTTTAAATTTAACCTATACCTTAGGTCTAATTTCCTTCATAAATATTTTCAACTCCTGTATAATGAATTGAATAATTTTATTAACTTATTATAGAACAATATTTATATTTATGATATCATATACGATTATAATATCACTCATTTTTAATAATACTATTCTTCATTTGGGTGTTAAATGTTTTATTTTCATATGCATGTTTTGTTATATAAATCCAAATTTTTGTTAATGGGATTGAATTATATAATTTAAAAAATTATATTAAGGTAATATATATCATATTTATTAATTAAATACATTTATATAATAATTATTTAATGGTAAATATGCAAAATGAATCACATCGTATTGTGGAGAAGGTAGGTCATACGTATGCCCGAGCAACAATATCATTCCCTTAATGGTGAAATGGTATGAAAGTGGATGGTATATATATTTATATAACCTATATAATGTTTCAATCATAATATATTTTTATTATTTCTATAAATATACCAATCCAGGTAATGGGGTGATAAAAAACATTTTACACCACGGTGTGGAGACGGTATGTTGTACGTACGCATGCGTGGTACATTTTTTCATAGGATGGATAAAATGTGGAATATGGATGTTAAAAAATAATAAAAAATATAATAATATAGTTGATAATTGATTTATAACTTTATAATTGAATCAAAACATGAATATTAAGTAGAAGAAGAAATGATATTGATAGAGTCTGTAATCGAGATTACCTCTTCCTTGATGATCCCCCTCTAGATATCATATTATGGACACTAGAGTTGATATTTTGAGAAGAAAAGAACAACTATAATGTTACTGGGGAATTTTTTAATGGAAATGGATAGATTATTGTCAATATTTAAGGATCAATGTGATGTTTAGAAGTGAGATAAGAGGTACCCTTTTATAATGGATGTGAGGGGTTCTTTTGGAATTTCAAGAAATATTAATTTATAATAAATCCAATTTCAATCCAAATACCTCCAAAATTTCATGGATTAAAAGAAAAGCTGTGATAATGCTGTAATATGGTCAACCTATATTTTTTTGACAAGTAATTGTATTTTTCTAAACCTTGTCATTTTGATTAACCCTTAGATAAACTATTTTAATTCTAACTAAAGTAAAAAATTTATCAAGATAAGAAGTTTATATTTTTTACTTATGTATTTTCATTTAGACCAAAAATAGATAATTCATATCATATTAGACCATATTATATATATTTATTATTTTTACACATTTTATATGATTTTTAAACAATTTAATAAAACATTATTTTGATAAAATATCATTATTGTCAATTTTGACACTATTTATTACATGATTTTTTATAAATATCAATATAACTTGTTAAATTTGAACTTTTAATTTTATTATATCCCCAATGGTTCATGGTAATCTATAAAAAAAATTAAATCCCATTAATTATCATAAATTAAATTTATTTTTATATTTTCAATAAAATTTATTTTATAATTTCACTAATAAAATATTTAATAAATTATCATTGTATAAGCCATTAACTTAATAATTTATTTCCAAAAAATTATAAATAAGATAAAATTATAATGAAATTTATTTTTAATTTAAAATTAATATTTATTTTAAATTTTATCTTATATATGCCCCTATATTAAAAATGATGTAATTATTAAAAAGATGAGAATAAAAGATTTTCCATTTCTTTAAATAAAATATAATTAATGTCTCACTCTCATATAAGTAGATTAAAATGGTTTTAGTCTTGGCCCAAGATTTCTTTTCATTTAAAAACACTTATACAATAAAAATAGGACACGTGTAAGTGTAATTTAAAAATATTAATTATATTAGTTTTTACCTTTAATTTTCTGATTCACCTTTAACCATGTTAATAAATATAACTCCAATTATTATTCATAATAACCAAAACTAAAAGAAACATATTTAAATAAATTGGACCCACTATTTAAAAAAATATGGAATCCATTTTTCAAAATTCACAACATAGATGTTGCTGTAATTAATTTAAAATTATTCTTGTTGATGGGGTGTGAAACAAATTAGTAAAGTTAAAACATGAAAAAGATTGAAATGTTTTTATATCTAAATTCATTGGTAAATTGATGCCAATGACGTAAATTATATTAAATGATAAAATTTTTAAGTAATTATACTTTAAAACCAATAAAAAATATAGTTTAACACTTTAAATTATTTTGATGAAAAATATTTTTTCAATTAATATTTTTTATTTTTTTACTATTCATCAAAACTTGAAACTTACCAAAAAATAAAAAAAATCATCAAAAGTAAATTATTATTTTACACATTAAAATAAGAAGATTATTTTTCCAAATAGAATATATAAATGTTTAATAAATTGGATTTAAAATTTCTTCTACATTAAATTGTGAAAAAATACCCTTTTGAAAAATATATGTTCTTATGCATAAAATTGTGTTTGTTCATATGTTATGCCTATGAAATCTATTTGATGGATGTAAAAAATATTTCATTGAATATATAACATCAATAATTCATTAATATGATTAACTAATTGAATTCAATTTAATTTATTAATAAAAAATGACATTGGGTGTATAAAAATAAAAACAATCATTTATAATCAATTGGTATATATTTTCGTATCTAATTAATTGTTAACCAATGAATTAATATTATAAACCATATATTCTCATAATTTAGTTAGTACTATTAAAAACATCTAATTTAATAGCTATATTATTATCTTATTTAAATAATAATAAAATAATGTTTCATAAAAACATAGTATTCCATATAACACAAGATAAGTTGGTGTTTCATGTAGCACAAACATACCTTGGAGTCATGTAAAATAGAAGTCTTACTTAGTGTACCATTTAATCACAAGAAATAAATAAATTTTAAATTTATTCTAAAAAAGGATCATAAGAATTCAAGGTATTACATTCTACCCACCCTAAAATGAATTTCTTCTTCTGAATTCATCATTATAGTACAAAAAAATGAGGATACTTCTACCTTATCATATTTTCAAGTTCTCATGAAGATTCCTTTATCAATTTATTTCTCAAAAAAATTAACTAGGTGAGTGGTCTTGTTTCATTGAAATTTCTCTATACAATCTAGAATTTCAACTCGTTTCTCCGTGTAAGCAAGATCATGTTCCTGAAATATGACCATTGAGTTCAGTACTTGTGAAGGGCCAAGTATGTAATTTATCAATATAGATACATGGAACATATCATGGAATTGAGAGAGATTTAGAGGAAGTTCCATGTTATAGGCTTCCATCCTAAAACAATCAAGAATCCCAAAGGGACATATGTACATAGAGCTTAGTTTCCCATTCTTCCCAAACCTCATAACCTTTTTCTATGGAAAAATTCATAGATACACATTCTCACCAACTTCAAATTTGTGATCATGATGTCAGTTATCATAAAAACATTTTAAGTAACTTTTTTATGCCTTGATATGATACTAAATGGTTCTAACCATCTCATCCATCTTTATATTGATCTTAGGTCCAAATAGCTTTCTTTCTCCAACATCAAACAAAAATATTAGATCTCTACATTTCTTCCCATATAGGGATTCATAAGTATCCAAGATAATTTTTAATTGAAATCTATTATTGTAAGAATACTCAAGTAGGGGGAGGTGTTTATCACAACCACCTTTTAAATCCAACTAACAAGATCTCAAAATATCTTATAGGGTTTGAATTACTATTGTATAATAACCATCCATATAAGGATGATAACTAGTGTTGAAACTCAATTGTATATGAAGTTCTTGCTAAAGACTTATCCAGAATTTTTATGTAACCATCAGGTCCCGATTAGATATAATGGAATATGGTAATTCATGAAAACTTTCCACTTAATGTGTATCCTATCAAGCTGATCTAGAGATAATTCTTCTCAAATATTGATGTAGTGTGTTGAATTTTTATGGAGATCAAATACCAAACATATATAATTAATCCTTTTAGTGGTTTTAGAGAGTACAATGATGAAATCTATAGTGATATTATTCTATTTCCATTCTTCTATGGTTAATGGATTCAATATACCTTTAATATTTTTTTTGTTCTGTCTTAACTTTTTGTCATACTAGTAACCATGATACAAAATCTATGATATATCTCTTAATTATATTCCAAAAAATTATTCTTTCATATATTTATACATCTTCATACATCCAGGATAAATAGAGAATGAAGAGATATTATATTCCTCTTCAAATTTGGTATGGAAGGAACACATGCATGGTTCACAAACCTTATCATTCCATCAAAATCAATATTAATCTTAGGAACATTTATAACTTTATATTGAATCTCCACATATTCCTTATAAACCTCTTTAATCTTCACATGGATAGAGCGTCAAATATTAAATTAATCGAGTTAAATATTTCTCATTCCTTTAGGATTTCTAGATCCTGCCATTATAAATCTTAAAATAATTGATCTTTTGTGACCCTCACTATGCATAAGATAGCATGATCCCATCAACTAAAATCATCATCCACCTTTTTTTCATTCCAAAGGTGGTAATGTATTGAGAAATCATAATCCTTTATCATCTTTATCCATATTATATTGTGTGTGTTCAACTCCTTCTGTATGAATTTATATTTCATTCTTTTATGATCATTATATATATCACACTCTTCTCCATTGAGGAAATGTATCCATATATTTAATGAAAATATTGCCATATCCAACTCCAAATCATGGGTTGGGTAATTTCCGCTTGAATCTTACACTATCACGAGACATAGGTGATAACCATGTTATTCTACGTAAGGAAACATCCAAATCCAATGATAGATTCCTCACTAAATATTATGAACCATTCCCCATTATAAGGTAATTTTATCACAACTAGACAAACCAATCATATATTTTGTTTCTCGAAATTTTCTTAACATTCATCTACCTTGAGGAGCATGGAACCCTTCTGAGTTAAAATGGTCACATGATTAGATAGTCATGATAAATTATCCACAATATGTCGATAATATCTAGCTAAACCAAGAAAACTAGATATGTCAGTCACTATGGTTTGTCTATGCCAGCATTAAATATCCACTGTCTTTGATGGATCTACTAATATACCATATCTTGAGATTATGTGACACAAAATGAATCCTTTTACTGAAACTATTCACATTTTGTAAATTTTTATACATTTTATCCTTCCTTAGGGTATTTAGTACAATTATCAAGTGGTCTCCATGCCCTTACTTTCTCTTTGAATTGATTATAAAATCATCTATAAATAACACCACAAATTGATCAAGGTAATATCTAAAGACTCTCTTCATGAAATCCCTGAAGATAGAAGGGGAATTAGTTGGATAAGAAGGAATAACTATATACTCATAGTGTTCATGCCTTGTATTGAATGAAATTTTAGGTATATCCTCCTTCATGACACCCAGTTGATGATATCTAGATTGAAAGTCAATCTTGGAAATGTATTGAGCTTTGTGAAATTGATTAAACAATTCATCAATATTAGGAAGATGATACATGTTCTTTATTATGATCTTGGTCCACTCCTAATAAACAATACAAAGTCACATTGATCCTTATTTATTCTCTAAAAAATTAACTAGTGCAACCCAAGGTGACTTTCTTGGCCGAATGAATCCTTTATCATGGTTATCTTGGTGTTTCTTCTTCAATTACTATAACTCAATTGGGGCCATTCTATTGGGAGTCTTTGAAATTGTTATAGAACCAGGTGTGAGTCCTATCTAGAACTTAACTTCATGTTTTTGGGAAGAGAAGGAAACTCTTATGAAAATATATCAAAAAAATTCATGATAAATATGGATACTATCGATGTCAATTTTCTCCCTAACAGATAGAGTTAGAAAACCCTTCTGAATGGGAATTAAGTCCCATACACTATATGTAATCTCCATTTGAAGTTCTTACTTAACGTCACATTGTTATATGATCATAGGTGAGTTTTAAATATAAAAAACAAATTCCTTTTATTCACATTTCATGCGTCCTTTATATAGATAAATCTGATCCATGCCTAGGATGAAATCAATTTCAACTAGAGGAAGAATGAAAGAATTTTCTGGAATCGCATTCGCAAAAACATGAACTGAAGAGGAAGCATAAAATTGAGATGAAATCATTGAACCATTAGGATTTTTCATGGATAATTAAACATCTAATAATTTGTGTGGAATCTTAGTACCCCTATAAAATTATTTAGATATTAATGATTATGTTGATCCAGAATCAAATAAGACATTACCAGTTCTAGAGTTGATAGTAATTGTACCTTTCATTATGTCATTATTTCACCCCTTTCCAGAAATAGCAATTGCATGATATTTCCCCTTTTCCATTTGCTTGGGAGGTTGATAATATTGATCATCATCACTATCCCATGGGTTTTCCACTAGTTAGTATAATTACAATTATCCTTACAATAGTATCACTAATGTAGGGGAGGTGTATTCTATTTATCTTTCTCTCTATTTGTATTGTTAGCAAACTTATTCATGTCACTTCAACACCCAAATGCTTGATGACCATCCTATCCTCACTTAAAAAATTTATTATACCTAATAATAAAATTTAATCCACGATTCTTCCCGAAAATAGAGAATAAATGAAATCTCATATTCTTTTCTCCATGGTTTTTAGATTTTCCTTTGAACTCTATCTTTCTCTTCATGTCAAAACCATGAGATTGATCTACAACTCTATCATCCATTTCAACCTTTCTTTCACAACGTAAAATATATTTATAGATACTATTTTTTATTATGGATAATGACCTAATGAGACTTGAATTTTATCCATGAAGGAACCTATCGAATCTACTTTTCATCTGGAAGATAATTCGAGAAGCATACCTCACAAGTCATTTGAAATTAACTTCATAGGTACAAATGGATTCATCATCTCTTTGTTTTAACTTGAGAAAATACTAATATATTTTCATATGTATAATAAAAGGAATGTTTATATTGAGTAATAAGTTCTTGAACTCATACCAATACATGGATTGAATTTCATCTTGCTAGATTGTATTCTTGATTAGAGTCTACCACAGTTCTAGTTCACCTTCTAACCGATAAACATCCAGAATTAAATTCTCATATTATAAACACCACAGAATAGGTAATATAATTTTAGTATTATAGATCCATTTCTCACCAACATGTTGATAATAAAACCCAACAAAATAAGGTGTTTGTTTCCTTATGAAGGACTCAATAGGATGGTGTTCCCTATGTTGCTCATTTGGAAGTCTGATATGATTCATATCTTGAAAAATCTCGGTTAGAATAACAACATGAATTTTCATTCCCGTTCCCATAACATTTGATTGCTCAGAAGGATAGTAATTGAATTTACTACCACAATAACCATTAATTTGGTTCCTTTGTGTTCAATCCATTGACTAAAACAAAAAAACAAAGGTTGAGAAACAACTATAATAGTGAGAAACAACATAATCATTGAAAAACATATAGAAAATCTAAATTTTGACACCTTATTTAATATATGACACCTTAGGATAATCCTAGTTTATCCATATCCAAATTATATTTAAATACTTCAAGATAGTTTGGGAATATTTTGTGAATTCCCAATGCGTATCCTCTGGGAGTGTTAAACCAGGTGTGGATCAAGGCCCTGTTGTCATGTACTGGGTTATGCTCGAGTGAGGCCTGAAAAACCATTTGAGAATTGTTTCCCTGAGTTAAATTTCTTTTAGATCAACATCCACTTATATTATCCTAAGAAGTATTTATTTCTAGGAATCCAATCACTATATCCTTTATGAAAAAATCATGAACTTTCATAATCCTAAGACCTATCCTTATACATGTACATAGAATTCTCACTATGGTTTTATAATACTAGTTTACAAAGGTTGACTAAAATTTTTATATAATACCAAATATAACATCCCCCTATTTTTATACATTAACATTATATCAATTCTTTGTAATAATTAATATATTACACAAACAGATTCCCAAATACCATACTATTCTATTTCCATTAGAAACATGGAAACATAAACACTGGTACATAAGTGATCTACATTATCTCCCACAAGTTTATTCTTGAATATAACCCTTCTTATACACATAAACCATAATACATATCATCATATATTTGGGGAAAGGAAACAGAAAAAGGGGTGAGATCATATGTTCAGTAAGGGTAAATAAGGAAGACATGTAAACATAATTAAGAGAATCAGCGTATGAGAACATGATAATGAAAATAGAAGATCATACCCTGTGTATCAATGACCATAAAAAAGAATCATGGAATGAATACTGGATGTTCCAAATACATGAATTGTAATGAAATAAATAACATAATCCACAAAATCAAAACATAGGAATAAGACATGGAATCTATGGCAGACACATAAACATGTAAAATAATTATAATAATAGTCATGGAATCACTTCCAAGTCCATATTATTATTATTGGTACACTCCCCATACTATATTGGTAGTCATGGTTTACTCCCATAACTATCCTAGTAGTCAAATTTTACTCTCAAGACCATATTAGCAGACAAGGTCTTATACTGAACCAAGTTCAATCCTCAATCCAGCCATGTCTATCTCATGAGAAATAAATCATTACCCAATGCACTAGAGGGAGATATAGGTCCCACACATGACATAATGAAAACCATTCACATGTTTTCCACAAGAATGGAAATCATTTTTTATACCAGAACCCATGGAATGAAATGGTTTTAATAAACATCATTCAATCATAACATAACACATGGAAAAGAAATGGGTTCCATAAATATCATTCCATCATAAACATAAACAATACATAGAAATAATAAGAATGGTAAAATTGAATAATTTACCAAGTAAAAAATTTGTAACATCGAATAATGTTATCTTTGATGGAAAGTAATTTTTTGAGATCACTTGAAAACTATTCTTGTGGAAAATATCCATTCTTCATTGAAAATGATTTATTTTCATAAAATGACCTAGAATTATAAGTGAAATCATTTTCTTAAAAAATAAACTTGTAATATTGTAAAGAAATATTCAAGACATTAATATTTCATGAAATAATAAAAATACATTCATGTCGTATAAGTTTAAAAAATATTCCTCTCGTACTTTTTCCAGAAAAGTCAAAAAAGCACCTCCTTAGGAAAGAGACAAAAAGATTCATTTCAAACCATTCATTAAAAATTCACACATGGGTAAAAATTAAATTAAAATTTATAAAATAATAAAAAAAATATTTTTAAAATCATTTTAAATAATCATATATATTGATGAAAAATATTCCCCAACAGATACTTACATATAAACAACCCCGAATAAAATGAGATTAGGAATTTAACCAGTACAATAGGTCTGATTATTTAATATCATAAACTAATAGATTTCTCAAAATTGAAATGTATTTGAAGATAATATGAGATAATTTTTTAACATCATAATACAATAGATTTTTTACAACTCTTTTTATTGTTTAAAACTTTATGATTTTGATTAACCCTTTCTTAACCAATTTTAATTTTAAGCTCAGTAACAACTTTGTCAACATTAAAAGGTTTCATTTTTTACTTATGTGGAATCTATTAGATGATAGGTGAAAATTTTATAACATATTAGATCATATTTTAATTATTTTTTATTTTTCATTTTCATTTTCTATTTTTAATTAATTTAATAAAACATTATTTCGATAAAATATCATTATTATCAGTTTCAACACTATTCATTACTTGAATATTTAGAAATATTAGTATAAAAACAAAACTCAAAACATAATATTTTATTATACCCCTAAAGTATCAATTTAATCTAAAAAATTCGTTGATAACAATAATTATCTCAAATTGAATTTATTTAAATATTTTTAATATCATTTATTTTATATTTCCATTATAAAAATAATTACTACTTTATTATTGTATAACCCTTTAAGGTAATTATTTATTTAAAAAAAATTATAAATATATAAAAATGATAATTAATGGAATATTATATTTAAAATGAATATTTATTATTTAATTTATCTTATGTATGACCCGATATTAAAAATGATATATTTATTAAAAATATGAGTATAACTTCTTTAACTTTTATTTAAATAAAATACATTAAATGTATTAATCTCATAAAAATGGATTAAAAATGTTATAATCACACCCCAAGGATTAATTTGGCCGAATAAAACTCATTAAATGAAATTAAGACAAGTTTAAGGCTAATTATCTAATATTTATAATATTATATTTTACCCTAAATTACCAGATTTATCTTTTATTGTGTTAATTAAAATTACTAAAGTTCATATTCACAATTTCAAAAAAAGAAACCTATTCACATAATATGGACCCACTAAATCCAAATATAGAATCCTTTTTTCAAAATTCAAATGATAGATGTTGGAGTAATTAATTTAAAATTAATCTCGTAGATGGTGTTAGAAAACTAGTGGTTAAAGTTAAAACTTGCAAAAGATTAAAACATTTTTATTTCTAAATTCAATGTAAAATTGACTCCAATTACCTAAATTAGATTAAATAATAAATTTATTATCTTATTATAATATAAAAAATCAAAAATATTATTTAAAACTAAATTATTTTACTGAAAAAAGTTTGTAATTAAAATATAATTTTTTATTATTCATCAAAACATGTAACTTATCAAAAAAGGACAAAAAATTCAACCAATGTAATTTTTTATATTATTAGTTAAAATGATAAGTTTATTTTTTAAAATATAATATTTAAAACTGTCAAAAATTGGTTAAGAAATGGGTTTACAATTAAATAGTGATAAAATTACCCTTTTGAAAAATATAGGTTTTTATGCATAAAATTGTTTTGGTTCTTATATTATGCCTATATAATCTATTTTATGAAAATAAAAAATATATATTATAGAACATATAACATATATATTTCATTACTACCATTAAATAATTATAATTAATTTAATTTATTATTACAAAATGACTTTGGAGGAATAAAAATAAATAAAAATCCATTATATTCGATTGGTTTATATTTTCATTTCTAATTAAATAGTAACAAATGAATTAATCTTATAAAAAATATACATTTATAAGTTAGTTAATACTATTAATGAATCAAAATTTTACTTCTTGTTCATTATCATATTTATGTAATAATAAAATGATGCTTTGTAGAAAATTAGTGTTTCATGTAACACAAGATAAACATATGTTGTATGTAGAACAGGATTACCTTGGTGTAGAGTATAAAAAATTATGACATAGTGTATCATGAAATATAAAGACATCAATAAACATTTAATTTATTCTAACAAAGGATCATAAAAACATAGGGTGTTACAATGACGGTTTCCACATACTCTAATCCTTTAATCAAACTGCTTTTTTTTCTTGTCTCCTAGTCGTTAATTAGTCATATAATGGAAAGGAGATCAAGATTTATTTTGTATTTCCATGATAAGACATGAATTTTTAATAATATACATACCCTATATTTTTCATATTTCGTTGACTATTTATAAGGGTCTCGAAGTGGATTGATCATTTTTTCTTCTTTCACACTCCAATTCATAGGTGGGTGGACCTACGACTACTACGGTGAGTTCCTATTCTGGTACCAGGAAGCGGAAGACTATGAAGTAAAAGAATGTTATGGTATTTAGGTGTAGTAGAGTATATACTCATCAACCCCCTCCATAGGAGTTTCAATTTTATTTAAGGTCTATCTAACATTTTGTACAACCCCACAAACCATGTTTAGACAATGTTGAAAGATAGGGAAAATCCAGTAGTTTCCCTCTGGAGCATTGGGGTATAAGTTCTATAGGGGTGTAGGACTGAGAGGATATGTTACCAAGGGATTGTGATGGGTTCAGCAGTTGTAGTCTCAAATGATGAAGACCCATAAGGGTCCTGAGTCTAAGTGATATGTTCGTGGAGATGAGGTAGACTGAGTATATACAGAGAGGGTAACTTCAGAAGATAGTGGTGAGGGGTTCAATACTGTTTTTGGTACAGCCTTGATCAATTCTATGTTATCTAATGCTTTTTTGATATCTGAACCTCCATTTCCTTTATATCTACACATTTTATTACTAGTATAGACTTACCATCCTTGTTTACCTCTAAGTTTCTTTCCCTCAATACACTCTTGGGAATGAATATAAAGCATCTTTAATGATGTACAGAGTGTCCTATATTCGTTTTTTGTTTTTAGAAATCTATGGGGATTCATGATTCTAGAGATGATTTAAATGGATGTGATTCTCGGTATAGACTATTTGAAAATTTTTCAATCCCACATGGAATGATATCAGAGACAGGTATCATTTACATCACTTTAGAAGAGAAATATGTCATGAAAAAATAATGCGAGTTGGGAGCAGGTTGAGTGTATCTAGATATATGTCATCTTGGGAGATCATGGTGCATATTTGAGGATTGTATCTTTTAGTAGGATTAAAAATAGTTCCTTATCCTTTTCTCTAGTTGTGCATATCTGTTATTATATCCTTATAGATGACATTATAGGACTCAACCTGATAGAGGAGTTTTCTTTGAGATATATATCATTCAATCATGGAAACCCATTTTGATTCCCCGTTATCACATGTCGCCATCAGAGTTGAAGTTACAGAATTTATAAATTGAGGAAATTTAACATAAGGGCATTATTAGGCCAATTACATCATAATGGGGTGTAGCTATTTTGTTAGACAAAATGAGGATAAGATTATTCAAATATTATTAGTATAATGAATGTTTAATCAAGTGATAGTAAGTAATATGTATCCATTTCCGAGTATTAATGAACTATTTGATAATTTTGGGAAGTCTCTTGGTTCTCCCATATTGATCTCCAATCAAGCAATCAACAATTTTTGGTTAGAGAGGAGGACATATAGAAGATAGTGTTTTGGAGTAGGTATGGAATATACACCAACATGGTGGTGTAGTTTGGACTAAATAATGCATTTCTAGTGTTCATGGATCTCATCAACAAAATATTCCACAAATAAATTGGTTTTATCATAATGGTGTTCATTGATGATATCCACATTTACTCATTGGACCTCTAGCAAAAATCAAGATATATTGAAATATTCATATGTATTCTTCAAGAACATCGTCTTTATGCTAAGATTTAAAAGTCTAACATTTCAATTATTGAGGTAGAACCCTTAGGGAATGTGTTTTCTAATAACAGTATATCTTTAGACCTAGATAATGTGGAGGTAGTGATGAATTTTTCATGTCATCAAAACATGTTATAGCTAGAAGGTCCGAGAGACAAGCAAGAGGCCTGCTACCAACAAAATATAATAACAAAAAAGAGATAAACAGTACAAAGAAGCTCAAATATAGAGACTCCTGCAAAAATGAGAATATAAGACACCATCCCTATCCCTGCAGACCAAGGAGTCACAATAGGGAGGTAAGGTAAAATATCAACTGGAGATAGCTTCTGTAATGGCTCTCTTCGAGAGAACATCAGCGACTTGGTTTGCTTCCCGGTAGACATGAGAGACATCCAAGAAAAGCTGTTCAGCAAGTTTAAGGTAGGAAAACCAGGAGGACATCATTCTCCAGGGAACATTCCGAGACCGATCTTTCAAAATATTCACAGCAACAGCAGAGTCCGACTCCAGCCAAATTCTATGCCAACCATAATGGACAGCATACCTGATCGCTTTGATCATCGCCCAAAGTTCTGCCTCAATTGCCTGAGCATGTCCAACATAATGGAAGAAACAGCCTTTAACGAAGCCCCGATGAGTTCTGAAGACCCCTCCACAGCCAGTAGGACCTGGTGCACCAGAGGCCGCCCCATCAACATTCACCTTCAACCATTCACGGATAGGTGGGATCCATCGGATAAACTTTACCATTCGGGGCTTTCGTTCCCTGCCACGAACACCAAGAGCTTTCAAGAGAACAAAGTCACATACATCAATATGCATGGAGCCAGTTTGAATTGTCGAGGCAAATATGATGGCTCGATGCATTAGCAGAACACCCTCTCTGAAAGAGGGCCTGATGTTATTAAACACAATGTTATTCCGATATTTCCAAATAAATGAGAAAATCGAGACAACAGCCGAGAGGAGCAAGGAATTAACTTGCTCGCTAGAACCAGTTTTGAAGGACGACATAAGCAAGGAATCAACAGAGCAAGTATTAAGGGAGAAATGGAAAGCCAACTGCACATGCTCCCAAAGCCGAGCAGCAAATTGACAGTGAATGAAGGTGTGAATCAAAGTCTCATCGCTTCTGAAACAAAACTGGCATACCGAAGCAAGGCTGAAGCCTTTTCGCTGTAGCGCGCTTTGGAGGGGAAACCTGTTTTGCCAAATCCTCCAGAGAAGCAGCAGGCCACTGGGCAGTATAAAAGGCCTTCGTAAGCCTTCAATCCAGTCGGGCAGAGCATTAAACAAACCAACCTGCAAGTTATAGCAATCCTGAGTAGAAAAACAACCAGTAAGTGCAGGTTTCCAAACAATGATATCAACGTCCACATAAATGTAATCTGCAATTTCCAGCCTAAACTTTTCTGGAATAAGGTTAATAGCAGCCGTATGATCATGTAAATCAGCAATAGACAGTTGCGCAAGAGATCCTAAAACTGAAACATGTTCATTGAGGGGAGAGGACAACCATGAAGTATTCCAGCAGTTGAGATGAGAGCCATGACTTACAATCCATTTTGAGTGAAACATAAGACTGGAAAAGGCAGACCTTATTGAGGGCCAAACCGAAGATTTGAGGTATAGACACTTCCCTTTCTGTAACCTGGAAACAAATCTGTCAATCAAGAATTCCATTGAGAAGTCAGGCTTTGCAATAAGTTTCCAAAAAAAGTTCTGGATGAGAGCACTATTAAATACTCTGATATCCTTAATGCCCATTCCTCCCATCATGATGGGCTTAATTCACTTTTTCCATGCAACAGTGACAAGTTTTTTCTGCTGGACAGAGCCAGTCCATATAAAATTTCTAATCTGGCCACTCAACTCCTTCAGGAGAGCTGCTGGCCATCTGTAGACAGAGAATGAGTAGACAAACATAGAGGTAATAACAGAATTAACGAGACAGATTCTCCCAGCCTGGGACATAGATTTTCCTTTCCAGCTTTCTAGTTGTTTGATGATTTTCAGAGCAATACCCTCAAGATGTGCACGCTTTACCCGTCCCCAAATTAGAGGGATTCCAAGATAATGAAAGGGTAATGTGCCTTTCTTAACCCCAAGCCTTCTTGCAATCCTGATCTGCTTCAAGTTGCTAATACCTTGACCAAAGACAACAAAGGATTTCTTCCAACTGATTGCCTGACCTGAAACATCTTCATAACGAGAGAAAATAATCTTAATGGTGGAAATAGTCTTCCTGTCAGCCTCACAGAAAAGAAGGATGTCATCAGCATAAAAGAGTTGTGAAGGAGCAAAAGAATTCCTTCCTTCCCTCATTCTTTGATAAATCCCACTGTTGACAAGGTCATGTAGGAAGACACTTAAGTAGTCTCCAGCTATCGCAAAAAGAATCCCAGATAGGGGATCACCTTGCCTGACCCCTCTAGTGCATTTTAGGAAACCCCTAGGGAATCCATTGACAAGAATCGAAAGCCTGACACTTCCCAAAATAGAAAAAATCAAGCAAATGAACTTCTCTGAAAAACCATGCATACTAAGGATATTGAAGATAAACTCCCACCTTATTGTATCAAAAGCCTTAGAAATGTAAATCTTTATAGAAATATTACCATTGGGAACCTTACCTTTCATAATATTGACACATTCAGACGCAGTAAACAAGCAGTTTTGAATGTTTCTCCTAGGTACAAAGCCAAACTGATTGTTAGTAATGATATTTTTAGCCACTTCTCCAAGACGAATGGCCATAATCTTACTGATTATCTTAGGGATCGTGTTCCCAATGGCTACGGGCCTAAAGTATTTGATATCCAGGGCATTATATTTGTAGAGACCCGAAGCCTAACGTACATGAACATTACATTTCTTTTGCAGAATACTTGGTACATAACAAAAACACACACACAAGGATCGTAATAGTTTAGTGTCTTTGGAAACTCGGAACGTAATCTTCTAATCGTGGTGAAAGATCTTCAATATCTCCCATAAAGATCTTCCATTTTTTTACTTAAAAACATTCTTTATATCCTGGGGAAAAGAAAACATAAAAGGGTGAGCTCAAATGCTCAGCAAGGGCAAATAAAGGAAATAAAAATCATATCATATCTTTTTGAAAATCATAACCTGCAAAAGAGATCATAATATCTTAACATGAAACAAATCATAGAAGTGAAAATGAGATCCCCATAATCATAACATGAAGCTTGAAACTTTGTGGCATGCACACATAATCATGGAAAATCATTTCTTGTTAGTCATGACTCATTGCCAAGACTATCTTAGTGGACAAAGTCCTTTTCTGAACCGAGTCACCCTCGTTCCAGTCCTGTTTCACTGAACCGGTATAACCTACCGTTCCAGCCATGTCTATCTCATGAGATATAAAATCTTTACCCAATGCATTGGAGGGAGATATAGGTCCCACCCATCTCATAATGATACCATTCTTATGTGTGCCACAAAATCATAAATCATACATCATTGCATAACCCATGTAATAAAAATGGGATTCTTAAACAACATGACATCATAAAACAATTCATATAAGATAAAGAAATTCATAAAAATATTTCCATCACAACATAATCAAATCCATGTAATAATAGGGATAGAAACAGAAACCTTTTGTTATCTTAGATGGAGAATAATTTTGATAAAACACTTGAAATGAATTCTTGAGGAAAATATCCTTTCTTCTTCAAAATCAATTTCTTTTCACAAAACGTCATGCAATTTTAAAAGAAAGAGATTTTATTGAAAATAGTCATGAAATATTTTGGAGGAAGCTTCATGAAAATAAGGCTTTATAAAACCGTAAAAATCCGTTCGTGCCGTATAAGTTAAAAAAAACATTCTTCTCATACTTTTGTCGGAAAAGTCAAAAAGTACCTCGTACGAAAATGACAAAAGATTCCTTTCATATCTTTTACAAAAAAACTCATCGAAGGGTAAAATTGGATATAAACTATTTTAGAAGGATGGAAATAATATTAAATATTGAGGTAACATGGATGTGGATGATAAAATACACCCCAGTAATTACCAAAGTAAAAACAATCTCGGATAAAAGTGAGATTGTGATATTTCCCTTACCTTAGGTCCGATTTGCTTCGTATGTGTCCGAACCTCCTGTATAATGATTTAAATAATGTCATTGACTTATTACAGAATCATATTCATTGTTATGATATCATATATGGTTCACTTATGACTTTATATTACCCGTTCTTTTGTAAATTCCATGTTAAAGAAGCGTTTTGGGTAAAATCATTTCATTTATCGTAGGTGTTTTGACTTGTTGTTCTTGACATTATTATTACTTATATCATGATTTACTTACTTCCAGAATATAAAATATGATTTATATATCATATATATTCAGTATATGTATATATATATAATAGATAGATAAATGAAATGAAAAACACCGTTCATGGAGACGGTAGTCCGTACGTACGCATGAACGTTGTTTTCCTTTCCTTATTGTCTGGAATGGAAGTAAGTAGATGACATACATATATACATAAATCCAGTAGCTTTATAATGTCATATATTTCATTATTATTTATTATATATACTTTTTAATAATTCTTAAATGGTTAACATGGAGAATGAATCTCATCGCGTCGTGGAGACGGTATTCCGTACGTACGCACGAGCGATGATATCGTTCTCATGGTCGTGGAATTGTGTTGATGTGTATGTATACTATTTCAGTATCAATATCACTTTATAATAATCATATATAGTTACTCATTACACCTTTATACCCATCCAATTAAGGTGGTGGCGGAAAATAGATTACACCACGGCGTGGAGACGGTATTCCGTACGTACGCACGCGCGGTGATTTCCTTTTTCCGTAGGATGGATAGAAGGTTAATTAGAGTTGTTTCATATTTATAATAACATATCAGTATATAAGAAATACTGATGTTATTACTTTATCATGAAATAACTAAAGAAGAAGAAGTTGAAGAAGAAAGAAATTGAAAAGGATCGGTAATGGGTATTACCTCTTCTTTGAAGTGCTTCTTTGAGACCTCCTTTTAGGGCACTAAAATTGGTCTTTTAAGAAGACCAGGACCTCTAGGATGATAATAGGGTAGTGGAGAAGTGATTTTGGCAGGGGTTGGCCGAGCTTGAAGGCTCAAAGTTGTGTGAGGAAGAGAGGGAGGAGGTACCCTTTTATAAGGGAGGAGAGGGGCACCTTAGGAATATCTCAAAATATTATTTTATATTAAAGTCAAAATCGGTTTATAATGGTTCCAAAGGGTCTTATTTCGAAGCTAAAGTGGGGATGGGTCGAAATCCTATCATCCAATAGGATTTAGACAAGTTTAGGGTATTATTTTAACCTTATCAATTAGATTTAACTCTAAGTTAAATAATTTAACTTTTACCGTGTCTTTTTGTTTTCTTTCACTATATGGTTAATACACTTACTATAACATGCCAAACGAACCCCAAATTGTTTATTATTAATATATATATCATTATATATGTCATTTGGCCGAACCTTAGATTTTTAGGAATAAAATAACAATTATTAATATAATATTTGATTTAAAAACTATTTTGTGTCAATTTTGACACTATTTGATCTATCATTTTTTTAGTGGAAATCATAAAAAGTCTCAAATTACATTCATTTGAGCATTTATAACATCAATTATGTTAATATTTCCTTAAAAGGGTAATTACTGCATCATCGTTGTGTCATAAATAAATTAATTTATTTAAAGTCTAAAAATTATAAATAAAATATCATTATGTAGGAAATCATTTTATCTTTCTAATGAATATTTATAGTCGAATTTATCTTATGTATAACCCCATATTAAAAATGTTTTAGTTATTAAACTTTGATTTTAACTATGTTAACTATTCATTAAATAAAATAATATTAAATGTCATAATCTAATCCAAGTGGACCTAAATGGTCATATTATATTAATAAGGTTGTTTTTGGTCGAATTACACTTATCCAATAGAATTAGGACATGTGTTAGGGTAATAGTAATATCATATTTACCCTTAGTAACCCTATTTACTATTAACCGTGGTAAAAAAAAGTAAAAAGTTACTATTCACCAAAAATTATTTTCATCTCATTGAACCACATTTTAGTCCTTGATATTAACCGTGTCTATCGGATTTTCGAAATTCCATTCACAGAAGCGGTAAAATTATGTTTTATGCAAAATTCAGTTTTTAACCTACCACTTAGTGGTTTCACTATTCATCAAAAATTGAAAGTTTTCAGAAAAATGACAAAATTTCATCCTAAGCTATATTTCATATTCCAAATTCAAAAATGAAGTCTATTTTACCAAATTCATAACATAGAAATTGCATTAATTAATTTTATAATTAAATCCCGCTGTTAAAACAAATAGCGTGTTTTTAAGAAACAATATCTATCAAAAGATTGACACTTGATTATGTCTGGTTTAAATGTGAAATTACATCCAATGACCAACATTGTATTAAATTGTAAAAATATATTCTAAATATACTTTAAAACCACTCAAATTAATGATTTATCACTATTAATTATTTCGATTAAAAAAAGTTGTTTTTAATTATAATTTAGTAATTTTCACTATTCATCAGAATATGAAAGTTATCCGAAAAGTACCAAAATTTCACCTTAGGCTAAATTCGATACTCCAAATCCAAAAATGAAGTCCATTTTGAGAGCTAAAATTTCTAAAATTTAAAAAGTGGTTATTACTATTCATAACGGCTAGTTTTAATAATATTTTAATAGCATATCGTTGTTTCGTGAAACTTAGTATTGTGTACTACGCACGCTATCGAAGAAGGTCGTGATTGCGTGTAATGCAAGGTAAGTCAAGGATGCGTGTTGTGCAAGCTCCTTTTGGTGTAGCGTACAACACAAGACATTAGTGAAATAAAGAATATTTTTCATAAAATCTCGGGCTGTTACATTCTACCCCCCTTAAAATGAATTTCGCCCTCGAAATTCGTCGGGGTTATAAATGGTTTACTATCCGAAATTTTCTTTAATAGAAACCCACATCGTAAAAAAGGAATACCAAAACTTGGCTTTAAAAACTAAAGTATGAAATGTAACGATTACCCAAATAAACTAATCACTGGGTTTCCACATAGGTGAAAATATGGATATGGAAGAGAAATCTAACCATCATGTTTTGATGGAGAGTGGTAGAGAACATGGCTATGGAAAATCCAGTAATCACAAATCCATAAATTTGTGACGATCTAAGGTACCATCTGATTCATCAGGTATAAGATCACTAGGACAATATTTTTGGTTTTCAAGATCATTTCCCTAAAGTTGAAAATTTGAATTAGAATAAATACTTTCTTTATTTTGGTACAATCTCACTGTTGTTCATGCCTTGAACAATTTCCACTTCATCTCTTAAATAAATGAAGTTGAATTTGTTATTCGTGAAGTGTTAGCAGATCATGTGATAGAATGACGGGTCATTCCATCCGTCTCAAACAAAAGGTTAGAAAAAATTATATACATAAGTCGATCTATAGTGAGATTAATCACATATGGTTCCTAAAATGCACTTATATTTCATATATCATACTGCTTAATATAATAAAACTAGTTTCAACTAAACAGGGACTTCATGTAGGCCAGTGGTAGGCGATAAAGGCCAGTCGCACTTCGGTTGTGGGTTCGATTCCCACAGCCTTGTCCGAAGCGATGGGATGTCGCCCGTCCTGTAGGTTCCCCTTTTTCTAAAACTACATTACTATAACATCCCATCAATAATATCGAAAAAAACTTCTATCCTTAAACAATACTCACTTATGTCCAACATAATCTATTTCAATCTTTAGGCTTATCCATAATACTGCAGTCCACTCTCATAACATAGTGAAAACGATTACCAGAGATTTAATACCATCGTTGATCCCCATATATCATAAGATATGTTTTTTGGTCACATTCCAAACATTCAAAGTCCTTAATCATGTATTCTCTTGAATACCTTAGTGAAAACATGAATGAAGTTTAAAGTTAACACTTTCCACATACTAAAATCCTCAAAATTCTATATACTCAAACCATGATATCACTTAGTCCTTATATCAATCATGAGCTCATGAATACTATTAAACATTTCATTTTCTCGTTTTCCCTTCATTATGCGCATATCATCTTATTTCCAAAAAATATCTCAATCACTTTGAATACCACATCAATAAATATTGCAATACTCAATGATACAACATTATTTTGGAATCCCATTACATAAACACTTAATCATTCCACCACATCGTTGTCATATTCAAAATTACCAATAGTGATCGCATGTGACTTCCCTTTGTCCTTTGCCTTCAGTGGTTGCTCATGCTGATCATCACTAACCCTTGGATTAGGGCATTTATTAGCATAATGCCCCATTTCCTTGCACTTGAAGCATTGAAGTGTTGGTGGTGCGTTCTCTGCAGTTTTTGCTTTATTCACATCATTAGAAACCCTTTTTCCATTACTTCGACACTCAACTGCTCGATGACCTTCTTTTCCACACTTAAAAACATTTTCTAGTCCCTTTAAGACAATCTCCACCATGCTTCTTTCCACACTTTGTGCATAAGGAAACATTCATCTTCTTTTCACCATTATTCTGAGATTTCTCCTTGAACTCCATCTTTCGTTTCTTGTCAAAACCATGAGATGGATATGTAACACCAACTTCCATTTCTACCTTGATAGTACAACGCACAATTTCTTCATAGCTACTGAAGTCTCTTATAGCTAATGCCCTTCGAAGACTTGGTTTTAAGCCACTGAAAAATCGATCAACTTTACTTTCAGGTTGGATGATAATGCCAGATGCATACCTTGCAAGTCTTGTAAAATTCGCTTCGTATATACCAACAGATTCATCATCCTTTTTCTTTAGTTCAAGAAACTCCCTCTCCATCTTTGTTCGAAGAATACGAGGGAAGTACTTATTGAAAAATAAGTTCTTGAACTCGTCCCATTCCATGGACTCAATTTCATCTCTTTGCCTTGTATTCTTGATAAGATTCCACCATTGATCAACTTCACCTTCCAAACGATATACTGCTAAGATGAATTTATCATGTTCAGAACATTGAAGAACTGAAAATATCTTTTCAGTGGTACTGATCCATTGTTCAGCAACAAGTGGATCAGAAGACCCACTGAAAGAAGGTGGACGTTGCCTCATGAAGGACTCAATAGAATATTGTTCCCTTCTCTGATCATTTGGAAGTCCAGAATGATTCATAGCTTGTGTAAGTATAGTAATAAGATTTTTCACTCCATCTCCCATAACATTTGTTTGTTCAAGAGGGCAATCATTGCATTGTCCATTGCATTGATCAACACGGTTCCTTCGGGTTCCAGCCATCGTCTAAAACCCAAAAAGAATAGTGTGAGAGGAAAAAATCATGCTAGGGAAAACAACATAATAAAGGGGGATTACCTTCAATATCTAACATCTTAGGTTTAATTCTATGATCGTTAGCGTAATTCTAGTACTATAACCTATACTTATACTTAACCTTAGGGACATCCCTAGACATACCTTAGAAATATCTCTAGGGATCTCACTAAAGTTATCGCATCCTAGTTTCCAAAGGTTGACTAAACCTTTCCTCTGATACCAACTGTAGAGACCCGAAGCCTAACGTACATGAACATTACATTTCTTTTGCGGAATACTTGGTACATAACAAAAACACACACACAAGGATCGTAATAGTTTAGTGTCTTTGGAAACTCGGAACGTAATCTTCTAATCGTGGTGAAAGATCTTCAATATCTCCCATAAAGATCTTCAATTTTTTTACTTAAAACCTTTCTTTATATCCTGGGGAAATGAAAACATAAAAGGGTGAGCTCAAATGCTCAGCAAGGGAAAATAAAGGAAATAAAAATCACATCATATCTTTTTGAAAATCATAACCTGCAAAAGAGATCATAATATCTTAACATGAAACAAATCATAGAAGTGAAAATGAGATCCCCATAATCATAACATGAAGCTTGAAACTTTGTGGAATGCACACATAATCATGGAAAATCATTTCTTGTTAGTCAAGACTCATTGCCAAGACTATCTTAGTGGACAAAGTCCCTTTCTGAACCGAGTCACCCTCGTTCCAGTCCTGTTTCACTGAACCGGTATAACCTACCGTTCCAGCCATGTCTATCTCATGAGATATAAAATCTTTACCCAATGCATTGGAGGGAGATATAGGTCCCACCCATCTCATAATGATACCATTCTTATGTGTGCCACAAAATCATAAATCATACATCATTGCATAACCCATGTAATAAAAATGGGATTCTTAAACAACATGACATCATAAAACAATTCATATAAGATAAAGAAATTCATAAAAATATTTCCATCACAACATAATCAAATCCATGTAATAATAGGGATAGAAACAGAAACCTTTAGTTATCTTATATGGAAAAAATTTTGATAAAACACTTGAAATGAATTCTTGAGGAAAATATCCTTTCTTCTTCAAAATCAATTTCTTTTCACAAAACGTCATGAAATTTTAAAAGAAAGAGATTTTATTGAAAATAGTCATGAAATCCTTTGGAGGAAGCTTCATGAAAATAAGGCTTTATAAAACCGTAAAAATCCGTTCGTTCCGTATAAGTTAAAAAAAACATTCTTCTCGTACTTTTGTCGGAAAAGTCAAAAAGTACCTCGTACGAAAACGACAAAAGATTCCTTTCATATCTTTTACAAAAAAACTCATCGAAGGGTAAAATTGGATATAAACTATTGTAGAAGGATGGAAATAATATTAAATATTGAGGGAACATGGATGTGGATGATAAAATACACCCCAGTAATTACCAAAGTAAAAACAATCTCGGATAAAAGTGAGATTGTGATATTTCCCTTACCTTAGGTCCAATTTGCTTCGTATGTGTCCGAACCTCCTGTATAATGATTTAAATAATGTCATTGACTTATTACAGAATCATATTCATTGTTATGATATCATATATGGTTCAATTATGACTTTATATTACCCGTTCTTTTGTAAATTCCATGTCCAAGAAGCGTTTTGGGTAAAATCGTTTCATTTATCGTAGGTGTTTTGACTTGTTGTTCTTGACATTATTATTACTTATATCATGATTTACTTACTTCCAGAATATAAAATATGATTTATATGTCATATATATTCAGTATATATATATATATAATAGATAGATAAATGAAATGAAAAACACCGTTCATGGAGACGGTAGTCCGTACGTACGCATGAACGCTGTTTTCCTTTCCTTATTGTCTTGAATGGAAGTAAGTAGATGACATACATATATACATAAATACAGTAGCTTTATAATTTCATATATTTCATTATTATTTCTTATATATACTTTTTAATAATTCTTAAATGGTTAACATGGATAATGAATCTCATCGCGTCGTGGATACGGTATTCCGTACGTACGCACGAGCGATGATATCGTTCTCATGGTCGTGGAATTGTGTTGAAGTGTATTTATACTATTTCAGTATCAATATCACTTTATAATAATCATATATAGTTACTCATTACACCTTTATACCCATCCAATTAAGGTGGTGGCGGAAAATAGATTACACCACGGCGTGGAGACGGTATTCTGTACGTACGCACGCGTGGTGATTTCCTTTTTCCGTAGGATGGATAGAAGGTTAATTAGAGTTGTTTAATATTTATAATAACATATCAGTATATAAGAAATACTGATGTTATTACTTTATCATGAAATAACTAAAGAAGAAGAAGTTGAAGAAGAAAGAAATTTAAAAGGATCGGTAATGGGTATTACCTCTTCTTTGAAGTGCTTCTTTGAGACCTCCTTTTAGGGCACTAAAATTGGCCATTTAAGAAGACCAGGACCTCTAGGATGATACTAGGGTAGTGGAGAAGTTATTTTGGCAGGGGTTGGCCGAGCTTGAAGGCTCAAAGTTGTGTGAGGAAGAGAGGGAGGAGGTACCCTTTTATAAGGGAGGAGAGGGGCACCTTAGGAATATCTCAAAATATTATTTTATATTAAAGTCAAAATCGGTTTATAATGGTTCCAAAGGGTCTTATTTCGAAGCTAAAGTGGGGATGGGTCGAAATCCTATCATCCAATAGGATTTAGACAAGTTTAGGGTATTATTTTAACCTTATCAATTAGATTTAACTCTAAGTTAAATAATTTAACTTTTACCGTGTCTTTTTGTTTTCTTTCACTATATGGTTAATACACTTACTATAACATGCCAAACGAACCTCAAATTGTTTATTATTAATATATATATCCTTATCTATGTCATTTGGCCGAACCTTATATTTTTAGGAATAAAATAACAATTAATAATATAATATTTGATTTAAAAACTATTTTGTGTCAATTTTGACACTATTTGATCTATGATTTTTGTGAAAGTCATAACAGAATTATATGTTCGAACCAAGTTGATTAAATCAACACTAAGATATCATAGTAACCTATAAAATTAGTGGAATTCATAAAAAGTCTCAAATTACATTCATTTGAGCATTTATAACATCAATTATGTTAATATTTCCTTAAAAGGTTAATTACTGCATCATCATTGTGTCATAAATAAATTAATTTATTTAAAGTCTAAAAATTATAAATAAAATATCATTATGTAGGAAATATTTTTAGCTTTCTAATGAATATTTATAGTCGAATTTATCTTATGTATAACTTCATATTAAAAATGTTTTAGTTATTAAACTTTGATTTTAACTATTTTAACTATTCATTAAATAAAATAATATTAAATGTCATAATCTAATCCAAGTGGACCTAAATGGTCATATTATATTAATAAGGTTGTTTTTGGTCGAATTACACTTATCCAATAGAATTAGGACATGTGTTAGGGTAATAGTAATATCATATTTACCCTTAGTTACCCTATTTACTATTAACCGTGGTAAAAAAAAGTAAAAAGTTACTATTCACCAAAAATTATTTTCATCTCATTGAACCACATTTTAGTCCTTGATATTAACCGTGTCTGTCGGATTTTCGAAATTCCATTCACAGAAACGGTAAAATTAAGTTTTATGCAAAATTCAGTTTTTAACCTACCACTTAGTGGTTTCACTATTCATCAAAAATTGAAAGTTTTCAGAAAAATGCAAAAATTTCATCCTAAGCTATATTTCATATTCCAAATTCAAAAATGAAGTCTATTTTACCAAATTCATAACATAGAAATTGCATTAATTAATTTTATAATTAAATCCCGCTGTTAAAACAAATAGCGTGTTTTTAAGAAACAATATCTATCAAAAGATTGACACTTGATTATGTCTGGTTTAAATGTGAAATTACATCCAATGACCAACATTGTATTAAATTGTAAAAATATATTCTAAATATACTTTAAAACCACTCAAATTAATTATTTATCACTATTAATTATTTCGATTAAAAAAAAGTTTTTAATTATAATTTAGTAATTTTCACTATTCATCAGAATATGAAAGTTATCCGAAAAGTACCAAAATTTCACCTTAGGCTAAATTCGATACTCCGAATCCAAAAATGAAGTCCATTTTGAGAGCTAAAATTTCTAAAATTTAAAAAGTGGTTATTACTATTCATAACGGCTAGTTTTAATAATATTTTAATAGCATATCGTTGTTTCGTGAAACTCAGTATTGCGTACTACACACGCTATCGAAGAAGGTCGTGATTGCGTGTAATGCAAGGCAAGTCAAGGATGTGTGTTGTGCAAGATCCTTTTGGTGTAGCGTACAACATAAGACATTAGTGAAATAAAGAATATTTTTCATAAAATCTCGGGCTGTTACAATATTTCTTAGGAATTAACGTAATAAAATTGGAATTCATCCCAAATGTCAAAAAGGAGCGATGACAGAATTCTCTGATAGCATTGATAAGATCTGCATGAATAATATCCTAGTAAAACATAAAAAATTTATTTGTGAATCCATCAGGGCCAGCCACACTGTCAATGTTTAAGGAAAAAATAGCAGAATGAATTTCCTTTGAAGAAGGAGCTTCAGAAAGCTGTTTATTCTGACTCTCATCAACACTGGAATCAATACAATTTAGAATTCTGCTTGAGCTGCTCCCACCAGATTCAGAATAAAGCTGCTCAAAGTAAGATGTCACAGCATTGACAATTTCATTTTCAGATGTAAAAAATCATCATCAATTCTTAAGGCCTTGATTATAAATCAAATGTTGATTCTTCTTAATCTAGGGATAGGATATTCACTATTATGCATCATGAAATTTTCTGGCTAAATACTGATGTGGAGGGAGTGAGTAGTGCCTTATGGGTCACATCATCTAAGACCTAGAGAGTGGAACTATCCTATCCCTGACAAAGAACTAGATGCTATGGTTTATACATTAAATTGTTGGAGAAACTATCTATTTTGTGAGATATTTTTGGTCTAAAAATTCCATAAGATTATTCACTAAATCATCACATAGAGAGACCTAAATTTGATGTAGAGGCACTGGGGGGCGTACTTGTCAATGTTTGACTTTGAGAGTTCCTATGAACCGGGCAAATGAAATGTCATTTTATGTCATATTAGCTATATTATGTAGGAAGATCATAAGATTTATGAATTTCATTTAGTGTAACAATGGAACTGGATGAAATTATTGGATTAATGGAGGTAGGATTTTATTTAGGAGTAGCATTTAATAATTTTTTATTCACTAGTGGTCACATATTCATTAGTAGTATAGTTCATGCCTAGAAACAATATTTAACCACAGTGAATTTAATGAGGGTGTAACTAAAAAAAGGTGATTTGATACCTTGGACATTGTTGGATGGTTATGATTTGATCCTTGTACACGAGAGTGTTATAGTCCCCGATTCCATCAGGCAAGACCTGATGAGAGACTTCCATACCTCTCTGTGGGTGGTACAACCAAGAGTGAAAACAATGTACCATGAATTTATGAATATTCTTTTGTGGCTAGAAAAAAAGAGTGAAATTACTAGATTTGTTTCTTGATGCCTTACATTCCAGAGGATCAAGGCTAAACACCATCATCCTAGTGGTTTTATACTGCCACATCATATAGCAATATGGAAGTGAAATTATGCCATAATGGACTCTTTTCTGAGGTTACCTAGTACCTCAAGGATCCATGACACTATTTGGGTGATTATTAATTAGAAGATGAAAGTTACTCATTTCCCACTTATTTCTAAGACTCACCCAATGGATGGGCTGGGAAACCTATATGTCTATGTGATAATACACTTTCATAGAGTTTTCATGATCATTTTATGTAATAGAGAAACATATTTTATGTTTTGATTTTGGTAGGTCTTGATGAATGACATAGGGACCTAACTGAAGTTGATCACAATGTACCGTAATTAAATAGAGGTAAAATTAAAGGGAACAATTCATATGTTGGAGTATATGATTCATATTATACCACATAATTGAAATGATCTTGGGTTGATCACCCATACCAAGTTGAGTTTTCATACCACAATAGTTATTAGGATTTGATTCAGATGGAAATTTTGAGGCTTTATATGGTAGGACATTTTCTTCATTAAATTGTTTGAAGGAATCTAGTGAGGCAGTAATTGTGGGGACTTGTATGGTATATGAGACATTAAATAGAGTACATATGATTTAGAATAGGTTGATCAAATTTCAGAGAAGGCATAAATCTTATTCTAACCACAGGAGGAGACCATTGGAGTTGTTTGCAGGTGAATATGTTTTTCGAATATTTACTTATCATTTAAGAAAAATATATTTAAGAATGAATGTGAAGCTATTATTGGGTTATGTTGGACCCTTCTTGATCATTCATTGGATTTGGAAAGTGGCATACCATCAAGATCATACTTCCCACTGGAGAGGTATGTATGATGTATTTCTTGTTTCTGAACTCCATAGGTACATAACTAATCCCACGTAATCCATCAACTTCATGGATGTTGATATGGAACCTGAAACATCATTAGTGGAGTGCGCAATATAGATTTTTGACTAGATTGTGAAATTAATATGAGGTAATATGTTAACAATTATCATGATCTTATGGAATTATGGATGGATCCAGGTGGATATGTAAGAACCCGGATCTTTGTTTCTGGTATGCCTTCCTTTTTTCTGGAGTTTTTATGATTTTTGGAGTTTCAAGAAATTTTTGAAGTATACGTCGTGTACTTTATGAGTACACTCCATGTACTCATTTTCCACTCGAACTCGTGGGTTGGCCATGTCCGGGCCACACACACGGTGTGTAGGGGTGACGTGGAGGCTGATTTTGACGGAGTACGGAAAGACCTAGTACACGCCGTGTACTCTAAAAGTACACGCTGTGTACTTTTTTTTCATTAAACAAACCGGGGTCATGAGTAACCCCTAAAAACATCTTCTTCTAGGTTTTGTTCGGCCAAGAGATGTCGTACGGCCGCGGAACTTCTTCGGATCCCTGATCCTCCATCCGTTCTCCAATTCGAGTTCTGTCGATTGTGTTGGAATCGTAGTGGTGAGTTCTCCCTTCTGCTTGATCCTTGTTTTCCAATTCTTTCCCTTTCTCATGTTATCGTAGCTTGAATTTTTTTGACATTTTCTTTGATCTACGTTGTACTAAGGGGAATCAAACATTGTGTTTCATGTATATCTATCTCCTAGGATCGAGGTAGGTGGTTTGTGCCTTTCTGTATAAAGTATTTGAGTATTTTGTGAAAATTCCACTGATACCCTTGAACGGGGTGTTGTGTGTGACCTGTTTTTCCCCTATTGTTTTCCTTCTTTTCTTGATTACTTTATTAGAGGTCATTTCTTGTAAAATTTGGATAATTTATACTGTGATCATGTGCTTTGCCTTGCATGTTTTCTTATTAGGCGTTTTTTCAGTTGCCCTGCCTAGTTGTAGGATGGTGGAACTGTTGCTTTGTTTTGCTGTTGAGCCTTAGTTTGTTAGCCAATAAGTTCATGAGGTTTACTTGGAGGATACACGCGTGCTATGCATGTTTATTTTACCCAGGGCTGTGGGAACCTAGTGTAGTGGACCATAGGGAGAATGGACGGAAGGGCTTCTCCAGAGTATCCTTAATTACGATGTGATACCACAGGGGGAATTGACATTGAGTGCTTCCCCAGAGAGTCTGTAGATCCTCAATACGGGCCATAGGGGGGATTGACATTGGGTGCTTCCCCAGAGATCCTTTAGCATGATACGAGACTATAGGGGGAATTGACGGTGAGTGCTTCCCTAGAGAGTCTATTAATTATTTAGCTTAACCAGAGGGGTGAGACTGTGTGTGCCTCCCAGAGGGTTGATAGTTCATGTAGGCTAAACCTTAGGGGTTAGGCTATGAGAACTACCAAGAGGTTACCTTTTTGTTCTGCTTTCTTGAGTGGTTGTTCTTGTGTACTTTATATGTTAGAACTGTGGATTGTAGCTGCTTTGTGCTTCCCTGTTTACTGCATCCTATTTTATTACTGCCATGTATTCACTGACTGTTAGGCACAGATATTTGGGTGATTTCCTACTAGAAATTTGTCTCACACCCTATTTTGGTCATCCATTTGGGCCCAAATAGACTATGTGGTTGCAGGTATATATAAGGGTAAGTGCCCTTCTACTTCAGGTACCTGACTTGGTGTGGAGCTGGAGAGCATGGGACAAAGCTATGGCTTGCGATGCTGAGGAGTTTACTTGTTTTCTTTTTCACTTTTATTCAGTTGTATTTCAGCACGTTGGTTTGTTTACTGCATTCTATAGACATATGTACCATGTTTCATCATTATTATTTTATACATTTCTTCTTCAGTTTAGTTCAGTTGCTGTATGTTGTTTATTGTTTCCGCTATTGTGTCTGGTTGTTCTTCCACTGTATACTTTACCGAATGAGGAAATAGTTTCTCCACTGACTCACCAAGGCCCTTGCTGCTAGTATGAAGCCTCTGGAGTTAGGGGAAACGTGCTTGATGTCATGTGACCGACCGGGTACGGGGCGCCTCTGGGTGGCTTCCGGAACCAGGACGTTACAAAGTGGTATCAAAGGAGTTTCTTTTCTCTTGAATTACTGTTTGGAGCCTTAAACAGGGATAGGGCGGATTCAGTACTTGGTATTAAGATGTTCCCAGGAGTAGCTAACCCCTGTACAGGGAAAATCCATACTACCTCATTAATTGCAGTTTTCTGGTTTTGAGATTTTACGGTTGATATGATTTCACCTAGAGTGATTCGCATGCCTTGTGTTCTCATTGTCTTGACTATTGCGGTTCTATTTCTTTTTCAACCTGATGAGATGAGGTTCTGCCATCTCATGCATCATATAGGCACTTGTATAAATCACATGCATGCATTCTTTCCATGCCATCTAGGGTGCATTGGTGATTGCATGCTGTTGTGATAGACTTTGTGTAGATTATGCATGATGTTGTGATAGATGCTTGGTATAATCTTTGATGCCTTGTTAGTGGATTGTTTGTTTTCTTCTTTGCTTAAATGAAAGTTTTGATTCACGGGGAGTATGGGCCCTCATGATTCGGAATTTGGCACCTCCTTGCCTTGTTTTCTATGTTTTCTGGGCGTCTGTGCAGTTTCTGAGCTACTGCCCAGAAAAACCCAGAATACACGGTGTGTACTTTCTGACTACATGCCTAGTAGTTTTCAGGCCATGTCACTGAACGTGTGAGCAGAAACACAGTGTCCTGAAAATAACTTCAGGAACACACTGTGTACGGTAGATACATGTCGTGTAGTAGTGATCCATGTACCCGGCCGTGTCACTAACAACAAGGGTCGGGGTAGCTCGTGTCATACACGTCGTGTGTTGTATGAACACGTCGTGTAACCTTATCCTCAGTACCCAGCCGTGTCATGAACAACACGGGATGGTGTTCTCTCCTCCTGTACACGCCATGTTTGTTCGGAACATGCCATGTAAGGGTCAGCCATGTACTTGGCCGTGTCTCCAACAACACGGGTCGGGAAAATCTTCGAATACATGCCGTGTTTGTTCGGAACATGTTGTTTCGTCTCAGCCGGGTAGCCAACCATGTAACTAACAACACGGGACGTGGAACCTTATCCACTACACGTTGTGTTCTCAGTGAGCACTCCGTGTAGTCTCAGTTTAAGAAGACCGTGTGGCTTAGCCGTGTAAAGAGACTCAGGCAGGGGAGTAGAGTTCAGGTACACGCCGTGTATGGGGAAAACACGTCGTGTAGTCTAGGGTTTTACACGACCAGGGGTGGCAGAGTTTCACGCCCATGTCTATGGTTTAAGTTCACATGCTATGTAGTTTTTTTATACACTCCGTGTAGTCGTGTTTTGTAAAACATGTTAGTTTCATTCCCCTGCTCCCATTTTGTACTCTTGTGTTCTCTGTCTTTGTTAATCCTGATCTAAGGCGTGCTTTTGATATTTCAGAGTTATGCCTCTTAGACGTCCTTTGGTTGTGCGTCAGTTTCCAGACAGTGATCATACACCGGATATAGCCGACCAGGGACCCCCTGTCGATCCTCCAGTCGTGCCAGCCTTGGCACCGGCCATCATCCCAGTTGTGGGCGCTGATACACAATTCAGGGAAGGTTTTATGAGGATTATGAAGGCCTTCCAGGGAGCATCGTCTCCTTCGACGACTATGGCATACTTGACACGGGTTTTCCAGCAGCAGTACCATCCTACTTTCTTAGGGGAAGGAGGACCACATGCTTCAGATTCATGGTTGGAATCCATGCTGACCATATTCGAGAATCTGGAGATGCCTCTAGAGAGGAAGGTCAATCTTGCTACCTATATTCTACGAGAATCCACCAAAAAGGTGGTGGGATGTGATCTCACAGGTGGGTCATCAGCAGTTTATGGCTTGGGAGGAATTCCATCACGTGTTCTGCGACTACTTCTACCCGGAGACCCTTAGGGCCGATGGAGCCTGGGATTTCATGAGCCTAGAGAAGGGTACTCTTTTAGTTATGGAGTAATCCTCTCGTTTCATCGAGCTACACCATTTCACACCCCTCCGGGATGGAAGTGGGGTGTTCTTAGCAAGGATTTTTGAGGATGTTCTCAGGAGGGAGATCCGCTCGTAGGTGAATATCTTCCAGTTGACTTACATCACTTCCATCGTCAACCAGGCACTGATTGCGAAGTGCAATCTGAGAGATTTTGGAGCTGCGAGCCAGAGCGGTTCTGCTTCCATAGCTAGTGTTCCTCTAGTTTACAGTAGGAAGCGCCGTAGGGAGCCTACGCACGGTGATCTGAGGAGGTGAGATACATCTTCCGGTAGCCAGGTAGTATGCTACCAGTGTGGAAGGATAGGGCACACGAGGCAGCAGTTCCAGAGGGACATAGTGGAGTGCTGATCATGCGGAAAGATGGGTCACCTTCAGCGTTTCTGCCAGGTTTTCTCACCAGTAGCTGGAGACGGGGGTTCTTCCATGACTCCTCGTTCAGGAGAAGCACCACCAGTTTCTCACAAGTCGGGGAACTGAAGTTCTTCCATTCGTTCAGGCCAAGGTGGAGGTCGAGCTCATGGCAGTCAGTCACCAGTCATTGAGCACCAGCAGGGAGGATCAACTCAGAGTGGTTAGGCAGGGTCACAGGGTTGCGGGGCAGGCTAGACCTTTGCGTTGGAGTAGACCCACCAGGAGTAGGATCCCGGACCTTCTACCATTCGAGGTAAGATTTTAGTACCCTCAGTTTTATCTTCACCTCTTGTTTATACTGGTCCTACGCATAGCTTTATCTCTGTTGCTATTGCGGAGAGCCTGGGGCTCTGTATCTTCTCTTCTGCCAACTCTTTAACACTATACACACCTTTGGGGACAATGACATCTAGTGTACGCTGGTGTAGAGAGTTCCCTATTGAGGTTGCAGGGTATCTTTTCTTATGGGATATCTATGTCCTAGATATGATAGGCTATGATTTCATCCTCTGGATAGACTGGTTGGTTCCCTTCCAGGTTGTCGTCAACTTTTATCACCGCAGATTCAGTTTCATCTCATGAGAGGGTGATTCTTTTCTTCATAGAGGCGAATGGGACGTTCGGGCGAGTCGAGCGGGACTCGAGCATCTTGGGCTAGGAGGGGTGACGACCCAGATTTCAAGTCTTTATCTAGATGATCAGGGGACTCCATAGTTGTACTTCCCTCCAGTGGTGGATCACTTCAGGGATGTCTTTCCAGAGAAATTTTCAGGTTTGCCTTCAGATCATGAGGTATACTTCTCTATAGAGCTCATTCCAGGAGCAGCACTGGTGTCCATTCCTCCCTATAGGATGGCCACACCTAAGTTGCAGGAGCTCAAGAAGAAGTTGGAGGAGTTACAAGAAAATGGTTTCATCTGACCCAGTACTTCTCCTTAGAGGTCCGCATGTCCTATTTGCGAAGAAGGCAGACAGTAACCTTAGGCTCTGTGTGGATTATCGGAAGCTGAACTAGTTGACGGTCAATAACCGATATCCCTTTCTAGGATTGATGATCTCTTCGATCAGCTTTGAGGAGCCTGGGTGTTCTCAAAGATCGATTTGAGGTCCGATTATCATCAGTTGCACTTTATACCATCAGATATACCTCTGACAGCCTTCAGGAGTAGGTATGGTCTTTATGAGTATACGGTTATGTCGTTCGGTCTCACGAACGCACCAACAGTTTTCATGGCACTGATGAACCGAGGGCTCCATCCTTACTTAGACTCCTTCGTTGTGGTCTTTGTGGATGATATCTTGGTGTACTCTCACACTCGACCCGACCATGTCACACATCTTGAGATCGTTCTGAGTACACTGAGAGAGAATTGGCTTTATGCCAAACTCTCGAAGTGACACTTCTGGATGGATCAGATACACTTCATGGGTCACATCATCTCAGAGGAAGGAGTATCAGTGGACCTAGAGAAAGTGAGAGCTGTAGTTTCCTAGGATCAGCCGAATAATGTCTTTGAGGTACGGATCTTCCTAGGGCTGGCTGGATACTACAGACGCTTCCTTCAGTACTTTTCTCTTCTATCAACACCTTTGACAGGTCTGACCAAGAAGGGGGCGATGTTCTTATGGTCAGATTATTGCGAGTCAGCCTTTCAGGAGCTGAAAGGGATTTTGACGTTAGCACCGATACTAGTTGAGCCAGAGACAGGCAAGAGCTACACTATTTACTGTGATGATTCAGGTATCAGGCTGGGAGCTGTGCTTATATAGGGAGATGGAGTCGTTGCATACGGGTCTCAGCAGTTGAGGCCACATGAGAGGAACTACCCGACGCATG
The DNA here is from genome assembly GCA_963277665.1 of Viscum album. Classification (NCBI taxonomy): domain Eukaryota; kingdom Viridiplantae; phylum Streptophyta; class Magnoliopsida; order Santalales; family Viscaceae; genus Viscum; species Viscum album. The sequence goes on from OY728151.1 coordinate 1,427,740,953, forward strand.
ATCTGGAGTTGGGAGCTGTTGTTCATGCCTTACATTGTTGGACACACTACCTTTTGGGACAGCACATTGTGGTTTTCACCGACCACAAGAGTCTTAAGTACATCTTCACTCAGCGTGATCTGAATCTGAGACAATGCAGGTGGGTCGAGTATCTTCAGTATTTCGACTTCGAGCTTGCCTATACGTCGGGAAAGGGAAACGTAGTGGCAGATGCGTTGACCAGTAGAACTCAGATTCAGGCAGTTCAGGGGGCCAGTAGTGAGTGGCAGCTGATGGCTCTATTCTCTGAGATGCATCTGGAGGTGCACGACAGACATGGACAGACTTACCTATCTTTTGTACATGTTACCTCTACACTTCTTGATCGGGTACAGATGAGGCAGCTATCAGACTCATAAGTCTTAGTCATGCGATAGATTATGTCAGGAGAGGACCCTCTTCCTGGATGGACAGTGGGCGAGGATGAGATCTTACATTTCCAGGGACATGTATCAGTGCCAGTAGACATACGTGAGGAGCTTATGCGGGACATTCATTCCTCTGTTTGGGCAGTTCATCATGGTGTCACCAAGATGTATCAGGATCTTCATCGCCAATACTGGTGGCCAGGAATGAAGAATGATGTTGCTGGTTTCATCATGAGGTGTTCTACTTGTCCGCAGGTGAAGGCAGAGCATCAGTGACCAGCAGGCCTTTTACAACAGTTAACCATTCTGGAGTGGAAGTGGAACGATGTTGCAATGGAATTCTTGACCGGGTAGTCGAGTTCACCTTGAGGGAACGATGCTGTTTGGGTTTTTGTCGACAGAATTACGATGGTTTCTCACTTCTTGCCGATCAAGGAGACCTTCAGTTTTGATGATCTGGGAAGACTATACATCTAAGAGATTGTGCGTCTGCATGGAGTTCCACACACCATTGTTTCAGACAGGGATACATGCATTACTTCTTGGTTCTGGCAGGGACTTCTGAGGGCTTTGGGTACACAGGTACTTCTAAGTACATTATACCATCACCAGAAAGATGGCCAGTCTGAGCGTACGATCCAGGTGCTTGAGGATATGCTCCGAGCTTTCATTCTAGACTTTGGAGGTTCTTGGGAGAAGCATATTCCTCTAGTGGAGTTCTCCTAAAATAACAGCTTTTAGGAGTCCACTCAGTTGGCACCTTATGAGGCCTTGTACGATAGGCCATGCCAATCACCCTTATACTAGCTGGAGCCAGGATAGGTAGCTTTTTGGGACTTTGTCTTGTCCTGTAGACCTCAGAGAAGATAGAGTTGATTCGGAAGAGGATGGATATATCACAGTCTCGACAGAGGTCTTATGCAGATCAGTGCAGACGACCTCTGGAGTTCGAGGTCGGTGATCAGGTTTTCTTGCATGTCGCATCGAGGCTGGGACACAAGAGGATTCAGAGATAGGGTAAGCTTTTTCCGCAGTACGTCAGGTCATTTGAGGTATTGGGGAGAGTGGGGTCGATTGCTTATCAGTTGCAATTACCCCAGAGGTATCGGGCCATGCATGACGTCTTCCACGTCTCTCAGCTGCAAGGTTACTTTTCAAACATGTCTCATGTCTTTCATCCTGAAGAGATTGAGCTCAAAGAGAATGCATCGTTTAACTAGCATCCTATACAGATTGTCGATCACAGTACGAAGGTTCTCCGTGGGCGGTCTATCCCTCTTGTACGGGCGCTATGGAAACATGGTCGAGTAAAGGATGAGACCTGGGAGAGGGAGGCCGATGTACGATCTCAGTGGCCGAAGCTGTTTGTGTTTTCTTCTTCTACGCCTCGTTAGGGAAATTCAGGGACGAATTTATTTAAGGGGGGAAGTTTTTAGGAACCCGGATCTTCGTTTCGGGTATGTCTTCTTTTTTTTGGAGTTTTTATGATTTTTGGAGTTTCTGGAAATTTTTTAAGTACACGTCGTGTACTCTTTTCCCGCTCAAAGCCGTGTGCTGGCCATGTCTGGGCCACACACACGGTGTGTAGGGGTGACGTGGATACCGATTTTGGTGGAGTATGGAAAGACCTAGTACACGATGTGTACTCTAAAATTACACGTTGTGTACTTTCTTTTTTTTCATTAAACGAGCCGGGGGTCACGGCTAACCCCTGGAAACATCTTCTTCTAGGTTTTGTTTGGTTTAGAGACATCGTACGGCCGCAGAACTTCTCTGGATCCCCGAGCCTCTGTCCATTCTCCGATTCGAGTTATGTCGATTGCGTTGGAATCACAGCAGTGAGTTCTCCCTTCTCCTTTAGCCTTTTTTCCAATTCTTTCCCTTTATCAAGTTATCAGAGGTTGAATTTTTTTTAATTTTTCTCACATTTACGACGTACTAAGGGGAATCAATAGTTGTGGTTCACCTATATCGATCTCCTAGGTTTGAGGTAGGTGTTTTGTGCCTTTATGTATAAAGTCTTTGAAAATTTTGTGCAAATTCCACTGATACCCTTGAACGGGGTGTTGTGTGTTACCTGTTTTTCCCTTGTTGTTTGCCTGATTTTATTGATTGCTTGAGTAGATGTCATTTCTTGTAAAATATGGATAATTTATACTATGATATTGTGTTATGCATTTCATGTTTGATTATTAGGCGTTTTTCCAGTTTCCCTGCCTAGTTGTAGGATAGTGGAACTGTTGCTTTGTTTTTCTATTGAGCTTTAGATTGTTAGCCAAGTAGTTCTTGAGGTTTACTTGGACGATACACGCACTCTATGCATGTTTATTTTACACAGGACTGCGGGAACCTAGTGTAGTGGACCATAGGGAGAATGGACGGAAGGGCATCTCCAGAGTGTCCTTAATTATGATGCGAGACCCCATGGGGAATTGATATTGAGTGCTTACCCAGAGAGTATGTAGATCCTCAACGAGGGCCATAGGGGGGATTGACGTTGAGTTCTTCCCTAGAGAGCCTTTAGCATGATACGAGACTATAGGGGGAATTGACGGTGAGTGCTTCCCCAGAGAGTCTATTAATTCTTTAGCTTAACTAGAGGGATGAGACTGTGTGTGCCTCCTAGAGGGTTGATAGTACATGTAGGTTGAACCTTAGGGGTTAGGCTATGAGAACTACCCAGAGGTTACCTTTTTGTTCTGGTTGCTTGAGTGGCTATTCTTATGTACTTTATATGTTAGAACTGTGGATTCTAGCTGCTTTGTGCTTCCCTGTTTACTGCTTTCTGTTTTACTACTACCATGTATTAACTGACTGTTAGGCACAGATATTTAGGTGATTACCTACTGGAAAGTTGTCTCACACCCTTTTTGGGTCATGCTTTTGGGCCCAAACAGACTATGTGGTCGCACGTATTGATAAGGTCAAGCGCCCTTCTAGTTCAGGTACCTGACTTTCTGTGGAGCTGGAGAGCATGGGACCAAGCTATGTCTTGCGATGCCGAGGAGTTTACTTGTTTTCTTTTGCACTTTGTTTTAAGTTGTATTTCAGCATGTTGGTTTGTTTACTGCTTTCTATAGACATATGTACCATGTTGCATCATTATTATTTAATACATTTGCTTCTGCAGTTCAGTTTAGTTGTTGTATGCTGTTTAATGTTTCCACAATTGTGTCTGGTTGTTCGTCTGCTGTATACTTTACCGAATGAGTGCATAGTTTCTTCACCGACTCACCAAGGCCCTCGCTGCTAGTCGGCAACCTCTGGTGTTTGGGGAAATGCACTTGAGGTCATTTGACCGACCGGGTACGGGGCGCCTCTTGGTGGCTTCCGGAACCGGGACGTTACAGGATACTTGGTAGTGGGAGCCCATGTTTGGTCACAATAACCTATTTTGTTAGAGTTTGAATCTGGAGATACTTCTCAAGTACAACAAGTACATAGAGGGGATAATTTTAACACCCTATTTTTGGGTGGTTACATTTTTGTAAGAACAAATTTATATTAAGTGGTGTTTTGAAACATAGTATGGTTTAATCTTATGTCTATATTTCTTTGGTGAGGCATGTAAAGCTATGGGAATATGTTTCTTATATAGATCAATATCTAATACAGCCAAAAAATTCCCATGGTGTATACTATTTTGGTCACTTTATTTTATCTATAAAAAACCCAGAAAGGGGTAAATGACTTAGCCATGTTGTCTAGTATTAAAAGGGATGTTATTTTCCATAGCATGGGATATCTCACCATTCCCATTTTTATGGGTGTGGTTAGTGGAATATTTCTTTATTCTTAGGGATATGACTTAGGGAATGTCATTTTAATTTGCATGTTCAAGGACACCATGGTTAAGGACAATCCATGGTGCAGGAGATGGTAATGACCACGATTAATCATGAACTAGATTAAATGGATAGTTTTCTTCTCATATATTAAATGATTTAATGGGAGGAAAACATGGGGCTTTAACAAATGTCTTAAATGAATTTTAAATTTATTTCTTTAATCTATTAATTGATCAGTTCATCCTCTTTATTAGTTTTTCATTTTTATAATAAAATTTTAGGTGACAAAAAAATGTTTTTGCCTTCTATGAACTTATTTTAAGTGTAGTTTCCTTCCATTCACGGATCAGTCCTACCTTTACATTGGTTGATCTAAGGCCTTGGTTAATCTTCCATTTTTTTGGCATCTAATTTTTCTAATTTTGTGTAGAAGTGCAGTAGGCTTTTGGTCCTTGACTGAATTTCATCTATTTAATTCATGTTCGATAATAGAATATTTATTTTTATGGATTAGACATGGGTTATTAGTTTTTTATGAGGAGATTCAATGTTCGGAATAGAAACATCCATTTTTAGGATTTTTGGTGTCCGATGATGCCTCAGTGGTGTTTTCCATGGATGAATTATCTTTTTCTCACTACCTAAAAAAGGTGTTCCCTCTTCTACAACCAAACACGAATACCACAATAGATGGTTATTTTCATTAGGTATGAGACTGTTATACCCTTGGAATATTTCTTTCTATGACTTTCTCTAGAGGTTGTTTTGTTTTATATGGGAGTGGTTCTAGGGGTTATTGGCATGTGATCCTATTCTAGTTTGTGTGAGAATGTGATTTCAGAGACAAAACCCTTGAGAAACCATGATGTTGAAATCGAAAAACATTATGTAAGATTTTTTTTTTACTTTTTAGTCCTTTACATACTCTTGTTTCCTTATTTCATATTGTGTTGGGATACCTTATTATCCATGATTTATAGTTTTTACTTTGGGTGTGTGTGTAACCCATGATATTCACATGCGATTGATCAATCCCTAAGTATTTATTGAGTATTTTGTACCATGATTTATGTTGATCACATGCGGTTATATGTTTCAGTAATATGATCATGATGATGTTCTATGCTTGCCTTAATATGTTCTTTCCTATTAGGTTGGTTACAATACTTGCCATGACCCACCTTCACCAAGATGTGGGAAGGGGAAAAAACCTTCCAGAACCTTCCTTCTTTATGTTAAAGGAGAAATAAATACCCTCGAGTCCCACCTTCAATAGGTCCTGGAGTGGCGACTAGCACTAAGGGTATAGAATCTCACATAATATGGAAGGCATTACCCATTTTGTTGAACAAGATCATAAGTAGGATGTTAAATCCCAAAAAACTCCAAAAAACTGAAAGTAAAAGTAAATCCAAAGATCCATTCCCATATTCATGTTCCAAATATGATGATACAAAGTACAAGAAAAACTCTGATGAAAAATACCAAAATAAAGAAAAGCATAAACGAAAATTCTGAAGCCCGATCTAGTATGGTCCAGAACGTTACTCAAAATCCTCCTGGAAACCTGAAAGTAGTTTTATATACATATGGTAAGTTTATAGGTATACTCAGTAGGGAAAACCAAATGATCTAACACACAAGTGGGGAGGCATTATAATTCCCCGTGATAAAATAGGTAACCAAAACACATTGTAAGGAAACTATCCACCCAGCCTCACCAAGGCACACTCCCAAAATAACGCAAGTTAGTTAATGTAATAATAATAACACATCGATATTTGGGTACCCCAAACCACTTTCCCACTGGTTATTTAGGACATACTACACATCAGACCACCCCTTAAGGTTCCACTACAGTCCCAAAGCCACCCCAACAACAACCTTATGGGCCAACATAACCACGCCTCCCACCCGCATACACTTGGGCCACCACAACGACAAATAACCACACCCATAGACTCTTGGGCCCCAAAAACCACTACCTGGCCCAAAACAACCACTGCCACACCCGAAGACACCTGGGAGAGAACTACCACTACCATGCATGAAGACACCTAGGCCTCATCTTGAAGACACTTGGGAAATAAACCTGCCCACACACACCTGATCCAACCACCACAACACACCCTGCCTGAAGAGTCTTGGGCCACAATGAACCTTAGGACATCACAGCTTTCTCGAAGAACCTTGGGCTACCTGGGATATGGAGTATAAAAGATCTAATTACTATACACTCATAATAATGTTGGGGAGAAACACCCCCATGAAAATGGGGGGTGTTCGGCATGAAGTTCTCAAACTGGGTGGGGTTTGCAGAAGAAAACTATTAACTAAACATTATAAATATAGATAATAAAGCACTCATCCTAACCTAAGGGTTTCAAAACCAAAAACCATCCATACACACCCACATTTTCTAATATCCCAACATGCACAATCACACAACATCCACAACCAAAGTACAACCCATTTCTGGAAAAAAATTCCACCATTGGACCCATTCTCGTTATCATGTTTGAGGGTTCTATTTAAAAAATTCCTCCAATAGCGTCAACTAATAGGAATAAACACAATCCAAAACAACAACTGAAGGAAAAATTTACAAAAAAGTGTTTATGCATTCACTCCTAATTTTCATGTAAAGTAACAAAATCAAAAGTGATCCATGAGATCCCTCGAAGTACTGAAACCAATCTGATCCCCAACATTCCACCACCACATAGCACCAGATTCAGAAACCAACAACTCCTCAACCAAAGGATCCATCCCTCTATATGTCACCGCACAAGGAATCAAACAAATCAACCATAGATATCAACAGATTATAGAAATGTTGTTTTCAGATTTAGCCAACACAATTTATTGAGTTCATTCTTTTAGTTTGGTTATCTGGGGGGATCAAACATGGGTTCTTATTCATTGGGAATCAATTTAATCAACCAAGTTTACATGATTAACCAGTTTATATGTTACAGAAATCCAATCCCTAGATTAAACAGAAAATATAGCTTCATTAGTGCGCTAAAAAGGACCACCAATGGCCCTGATTTTCAGTGGACATAAGACCATAAAATTCACAAAATAAAAAAAGGTATATCCCAACAACATCATAAAAATTCCTATCTCTTCATCCTTTAAAAGTCCGTTTATTATATTTGTTAAATTTGGTTTCATTTACATTTCGAAGGATCGTCATTATACCCACCCCACATGATGCACAATAAAGAGTGTCAAATGAAAAAACCCTACTTGGATGATCCAGGATTGATGTTTTCTCCTCATTCCAAGAACTGGGGATGTGCGAATTGTGGAGGAAGAACTCCAAGGAATCCAAGGATGAGTGGTAAGGGCTCTACCACGAGCGCATTATTTTTCTCGGAATGAAGTCTCAAGGTGCACCAAGAGAAACAAAAAGGAAAAAGGAAGGGAAAATCTCAGATTAAGAAGAGGCGAGATCCTAAAATCTGGGAGATGATTTCAATGTACATAAAAGCTAGATCAGGGCTCAACCATGAGGCTTAGCGGTTTAGAACAATGGGATTAATTTATATTTAATAATTTTCTTGGAGATGGTCGAGATAACTATTGTGAGTTAATAGATTTCCATTAAATGGAGAAAACACATAACATGGGAGAAACTGAAAAAACTGTAAGCTAGAAAACACAGAAAAGGGTGTGATAAGCCACATGTTTTGGTAATTGGCGGTCTTACCACTCTTAGGTGATTTAGGATATTATTTATGGGATTAAAATGGCGTTAAACAACATTAAAGAGTTATTAACACATAAAGGAGAAGTTACGGGAAAACTGGGAAAAGAAACCCTGACACCCCTCTGTGGCACTATTCGGGTGAAGCACCGATCCATGAGACTGATTAGCGAGACTGATCGGTGACTCTGTGATCAATGGCACCGATAAGTGACACCTTATCCACACCCTTCCACCAACACTGACATCCTCCAGACTCACCGATAGTGTCTAAGACACCACAAAATCTAGAATTCAGAAATGTTATAGACCATGAGGGTCTGAGCCATTACATTAGATACCTATCAAACTATTATTGTAACGACCTGAAATTTTGAATAAATCTTGTTTCCTAATTTTGTGTGTTATTTTATTTTATATACTCAACAAAACTATTTAATTTTATAACATGAGTATAATTAAAATGAGACCGTTGGATTTTGACTGTTATATGACCATTGGTCAATATGACTGCTGGAAACTAAACGTTTGAATTATTGTATCTAAATACAACTAATCTTGTTTAATTAATATAGAAATAAGATTCGATGGCCTCACCCAGTAGTCTTGGACCGATCGAAGCCCATATAACAGAACTTGGGAAGGAGGTAGCACCACTGGGCTTTGCTCTGGACCAAACCCAAGCCGAACTTCATCGTGTGAAGCTAGAACGGAATCGCCTTCACGAGAAGTTCAAACTGATAGAAATTACTACTCGTGTGATGTTGGCCAAGCCTCCCTCAGATTCTCTCACCTTAGCACACCTTACACTTAGGTCCTATGCTGGTGTGATAAAGAGCTATGTAAGGAGACTGTAACTGCCTTGTGTAATCCTTTGTTTTAAATAAAAATTGGGATTTCTTCTTATGATGAAGATTATAAATTTTCAAATGACCGGATAAATATAGTATGAATATTTTTTTATGAATTTTAGAAAAAGAATTTTTTAAAAAAGTTTATGTAAACCTTAAATAATTAAAAACATGTAATGATATTCAAAAAATGGTCTTCTTCAATTATGTCCAGTACGAAATTTAGAGTCTAATAAGATCAACTTGATTTTTGATGAATAGTAAATTATGAATAGTAATTTTATGCTTAGGATTAGTAATGTGACCAAATGGATTAGTAATCTCACTTAAATAAAGCATTAAAATAATCCAAGCACCTTGATTAAGTAATATGATTCAATAAAATGGTTAAATAATGGTTTCATAAATTATTAACAAGTATTAGTTTTTTTGGGTGAATAGTGTTTTTTTAATTAAAAATATTTAGAAAATTATTTTTATAAAATGGATTTCATTTTTGAACTCAGAGTATCGATATTATGTTAAGGTAATTTTTGGGGATTTTTCTGAAAAAAAATGAATTTTTGGTGAATAGTGTATTTATTTAAAAATTAAATTAAAAATATTTAGGAAATTATTTTTATAAAATTCAGTTCATTTTTGAAATCATAGCATTGATATTTGGTTAAGGTTAAATTTTGGGATTTTTCTAAGAAAGTTGAATTTTCGATGAATAGTGAAAATACAGTTTTTAAGTTACGGGTGTTTAATGGCATCATTAAATAATGTATTAAGTATGTAATCAATTCAGTCGACTTATAAATATTAAGATATGGTATGGGGTGTCCCAAGTGGCCAATACCATGGGCAAATACCATGGGCAAGCCCATGGTTTTGCCAAAACCACTAATGAGTTGTCCCTTGGCCATTAATGCCTTGTCCCCTCACTTTCCCTATAAATACCAAGCCATCCTCTCATCCATTCGACTCCCCACTCTCCCCAACGAAGTTCTGGTCTCTTTACCACCCAAGTAATCCTCCAAAGGTTCCCCCAAGCCCTAAAGGTCCCAACCTTTGAGTTTTAAAAGTTACGTTTTAAGGTAAGGGATTCGACCTCTCTCTTTCTTTTCAAGTAATCTTTTTTATGTCATTCCTTTTATGCTCCATGTTCTTATGTTGGAGGATGTTATTTTATATTCATTATACTGTCCTTTTTATTTTCATATGATGAGATACCCCCTCTTAATCTCATCTTTTAATTTTATGAAAGTTTATGTGGCACCGTTAGGCTGCCGAAATTTTTGTAACGGATTCTTTCACCCTTCTCATTTTCAAGTTCTATTTTCTTGTCAAGTATTTCAAGTTCCTTTTTATTATGTTGGTGTATGATCGATATATCTATCATACTAATCTTTTATGATCATATGATTAGAGACCCCATTTTATCTCTTCAATTCAGTATTTTGATGTTTTAAGTGGCGCCGTTAGGCTGCCGAATTTTTAAGGGATTCTTTCACCCTTCTCGTTTTCAAGATCTATTTTCATGTCAAGTCTTTCATGTTACTTTTTATTTTGTTGGGGTATGATATCTATATATATCATACTGAACCCTTATGTTCATATTATTAGAGACCCTATTTTGATCTTGTCAATTCATTTTTGGTTGATATTTAAGTGACGATGTTAGGCTGCCGAATTTTTAAGGGATTCGTTCGCCTTTCTCATTTTTAAAAGATCTACTTTCAGGTCAAGTATTTCAAGTTCCTTTTGTATTATGTTGGGGTATTATTTATATATCTATCATACTTATCTTTTATGTTCATATTATGAGAGACCCTATTTGATCTCATCAATTCATTTTTTTGAAGTTTATGTGACGCCCTTGGGCTGCCGAATTTTCATAAGAGAAATCTTATTTTTTGTCTTCCTTTCATGTTCTTCATTTCATATGTTATATCTTTCAAATTTCATTACCATGTTCTCAAATCCTTTATATTATTTCCTATACTGTTTTATGAGTCATTTATGAGTGTTTGACCCATGTCCCCTTTCTTTTCAATGTTTTCTAAAACCCCGAAACATAGCCGTTATGCTACAGAATTTCCGTCTCAAAATGTCTCTCTCTTTTTTTAAAGTAATTTTATTTTATTAAGTGAATACTCAAATATCTTTCTTCAAAAGGGGTATTAACATATATACCAAAAAATTTTATTTCAAATTCTGGGATTTACATACATGAGACCCGCTCTCCCCTTCCATGGGTTTAAAGTGACGTAAAGATCATGTCTTTAAAGCAGTTTTTAAAATGTTATGATTATAAAATGAAACCAATTTATTTTATTCTATATGGATTTTTTATGAAATGATTTATGATGATATATATGGCTCACATGATGATAAATAAAAATTTAATGGTGCGCCCTGATAGCGCTCCAATGCATTGGGTAATGATGTAACCACTAGAGATTACAATTTTCACGATATCTTGGTGAATAAACTTGGTAATTTTCAAATGACACCTTGGGGATGGACCTTGGTGATATGTTCATGATTTTCTATGTTAAATGTTGTAGCCACATCATCAAGTTACGAAAAATGTTATTTTTATTATGATATATCTCATGATTTCTTTCTCATGCCTTAAAGTTCTTTTCATGACCTTATTGAAGTATCTCAAGTTCACATGTAAAATGTTTCTCTTGTTTCCCTTACTGGGACTTATGCTCACCCTTTCTTTTGATGTATGTACCCATGTTATAAGATGTAGTAATGAACCTTGGATGAACATGAGAAGAATCCTTTCAAGTGTTTAAGAAGAATGTTTTATGTTTTCATGTTTTAAGTTCCTGGTTTCCAAGACAATATACCTTAAAGATCCTCGGTTTTGTAAAATGTAATGAAAGTTAATGTGATAAAAAGGCGGGTTGCTATAGTTGGTATCAAAGGATGGTTTAGTTATTTGTGGAAATTAGGATATGAAAACTTTAGGAAGAAGCCTAAAGAAAAGTTTATATATAGGAAATCTTCCTGGTATTTTGGGGAGTATTGAGTAATGTGTTTCCAAGAAAATACATCTATGTCTGGATACGAGCAGGTAGAGGTGGCTCTGGCACAGATGTACATAGGGGTAAAACCTGAAAACACTGCTTTGAGCTAGACTCCAACGGGAACTGGTACATGACAACGGGCCTTGCTGCACTCTTGGTTACGACACTCCTGGGGGATATGCTTTGGTAAATTCATAAGCTTAGTATGAACCATTGTTAAAGGAACAAAGATAAAATAAAATAAATATTCACATAAGAATATATGATCATGGATAAACTAGATGGGAACCTAGAGGATCACAAGTTAGGGTATACTTTTCTTCTACAAGTTATCCTTCTATGATTTAAGCTCCTTTCATGATTATTGGCTAAGTATTTAAGACCCTAATTGTACATTATTTTCTTAGTTAATGGCAGGAAATGGAAAAACATGTCCCAGAAACCAATGAGATAGGAAATGTGACGATTTATGTATTAATATGACAGAGATGATTAGGGGATTAAAAAATTATTATTATTTTTGGAAGACGTTCACTATTTTGGGGACCCTATATGATCGAGGTAAATAGATTACTATGGTATTTTCATTGAGGAGTAAGGTTGACTTATATTTTGAAGAATCGATGAATTTAAGGTTAACTTATGGTATTATTGGTTACTTATGTAAATGATTAACCTATATTGGGGTTAATATGTTTAGGTTAGTTAGTTTTGTTATAAGATTTTAGGGGTGGTTGATATTGTTTGGAGATTAATGATAAAGTTTACCTTGGAAGACTATGTTATCAAATCCTTCTTGTATTTGGGTTTCAATCTTAGTTTGATTTATTTTGAGGAATTTTAAGGAAAATTATTTATGGAATGGTCTATAATGAACTTTGGGTAGTACCATGGAACTTTGAAGATTTAAAATTAGTTTCCCTTCCTATGGGATTCTTTATTTTTGAAGAGTTGTTTTATCTTACCATTTATGTTTTTGGGATAATGTTTAAAGATATAAGAAATTGATAGTTACTCTTTTGTGGATTAAGTGACTCTCAAGAAGATGATTCTTGGGTTTTGATGAGACCAAGTAGTTTTGAATGGTCATCGTTTGGAGAAAAGATTAGTTTTGGTAGAAACTTATTAAAGGATGAAACTCTACTGGAAGGTAGGTATATTTCATTATGTTTTTATTCTATGTAGTAAATGAATTCCTCAAAATTATTAAAAGGAACGTAAAACAAAAATTTTGTTGGTTTAAGCTTCCTACTAGGTAATCAAAGACCGTTTACACACATCATAATTTTGGGATTTTCTCGTGGTTAACTTTCTCCTAATCATGTTTTCTGTCACTCTCCCTCAGAATGTGACTCTTTGTTTTCTCCTCCATGTCCATGTTTTCCTACATGGAATCCTAGTGTGGGTTAACTCGGGTGGCCTTTGTACTTCCTTTTCTTTCTTTTAAAGTAATAGTGTTACTGACTCTTTTTCCGATGTGGGACTTTCAATGAAATTTCAAAACCCAATTTTAAAAATTGTAAGGACGTAGTTTCTTAAGGGGGGAAGATTGTAACGACCCGAAATTTTGAATAAATATTGTTTCCTAATTTTGTGTGTTATTTTATTTTTTATACTCAACAAAACTATTTAATTTGATAACATGAGTATAATTAAAATGAGACTGTTGGATTTTGACTGTTATATGACCATTGGTCAATATGACCGCTGGAAACTAAACGTTTCGATTATTGTCTCTAAATACATGTAATCTTGTTTAATTAATATAGAAAGAAGATTCGATGGCCCCACCCAGTAGTCTTGGACCGATCGAATCCCATATAACAGAACTTGGGAAGGAGGTAGCACCACTGGGATTTTCCCTGGACCAAACCTATGCCGAACTTCATCGTGTGAAGCTAGAACGGAATCACCTTCGCGGGAAGTTCCAACTGATAGAAATTACTACCCGTGTGATGTTGGCCGATCCTCCCTCGGATTCTCTCACCTTAGCACACATTACACTTAAGTCCTATGCTAGTGTGATAAGGGGCTATTTAAGGAGACCGTAACTGCCTTGTGTAATCCTTTGTTTTAAATAAAAATTGGGATTTCTTCTTATGATGAAGTTTATAAAATTTAAAATGACCGGATAAATATATTATGAATATTTTTTTATGAATTTTAGAAAAAGGATTTTTTTTTAAAAGTTTATGTAAACCTTAAATAATTAAAAACGTGTAATGATATTCAAAAAATGGTCTTCTACAATTATGTCCAGTATGAAATTTAGAGTCTAATAAGATCAACTTGATTTTTGATTAATAGTAAATTATGAATAGTGATTTTATGCCTAGGATTAGTAATGTGACCAAATGGATTAGTAATCACACTTAAATAAAGCATAAAAATAATCCAGGCACCTTGATTAAGTAATGTGATTCAATAAAATGGTTAAATAATGGTTTCATAAATTATTAGTCAAGTACTAGTTTTTTTGGGTGAATAGTGTTTTTAATTAAAAATTTAATAAAAATTATTTAGAAAATTATTTTTATAAAATGGATTTCATTTTTGAACTCGGAGCATCGATATTATGTTAAGTTAATTTTTGGGGATTTTTCTGAAAAAAAATGAATTTTCGGTGAATAGTGTATTTATTTAAAAATTAAATTAAAAATATTTAGGAAATTATTTTTATAAAATGGAGTTCATTTTTGAAATCAGAGCATTGATATTTGGTTAAGGTGAAATTTTCGGATTTTTCTAAGAAAGGTGAATTTTCTATGAATAGTGAAAATACAGTTTTTAAGTTACGGGTGTTTAATGACATCATTAAATGATGTATTAAGTATTTAATCAATTTTTTCGACTTATGAATAGTAAGATAAGGTATGAGGTGTCTCAAGTGGCCAATAACATGGGAAAATACCATGGGAAAGCCCATGGTTTTTCCAAAACCACTAATGAGGTGTCCCTTGGCCATTAATGCCTTGTCCCCTCACTTTCCCTATAAATACAAATCCATCCTCTCATCCATTCGACTCCCCATTCTCCCCAATGAATTTCTTGTCTCTTTACCTCCCAAGGAGTCCTCCCAAGGTTCCCCCAAGCCCTCAAGGTCCCAACCATTGAGTTTTAAGAGTTACGTTTTAAGGTAAGGGATCCGACCTCTCTGTTTCTTTTCAAGTAATCTTTTTTTATGTCATTCCTTTTATGCTCCATGTTCTTATGTTGGAGGATGTTATTTTATATTAATTATACTGTCCTATTTATTTTCATATTATGAGAGACCCCCTCTTACTCTCATCTTTTCATTTTATGAAATTTTATGTGGCGCCGTTAGGCTGTAGAAATTTTTGTAACATATTCTTTCACCCTTCTCATTTTCAAGTTCTATTTTCTTGTCAAGTCTTTCAATTTACTTTTTATTATGTTGGGGTATGATATCTATATCTATCATACTGATCTTTTAGGATCATATTATTAGAGACCCCATTTTATCTCTTCAATTCAGTATTTTGAAGTTTTAAGTGGCGTCATTAGGATGCCAAATTTTTAAGGGATTCTTTCACCCTTCTCGTTTTCAGGATCTATTTTCATGTCAAGTCTTTCAAGTTACTTTTTATTATGTTGGGGTATGATCTATATATCTATCATACTGAAACCTTAGGTTAATATAATGAGAGACCCTATTTTTATCGTGTCAATTCATTTTTGGTTGAAGTTTAAGTGACGCCGTTAGGCTGCCGAATTTTTAAGGGATTCGTTTTCCTTTCTCATTTTTCAAAGATCTACTTTCATGTCAAGTATTTCAAGTTCCTTTTGTATTATGTTTGGTTATTATTTATATATATATCATACTGATCTTTTATTTTCATATGATTAGAGACCCTATTTTATGTCATCAATTCATTTTTGTTGAAGTTTAAGTGACGTCGTTGGGCTGCCGAATTTTCATAAGAGAAATCTTATTTTTTGTCTTCCTTTAATGTTCTTCATTGCATATGTTATTTCTTTCAAATTTCATTATCATGTTCTCAATTCCTTTATATTCTTCCCTCTACTGTTTTATGAGTCATTTATGAGTGTTTGACCCATGTCCCCTCTCTTTTCAATGTTTTCTAAAACCCCGAAACATAGCCGTTATGCTGCAGAATTTCCATCTCAAAATGTCTCTCTCTTTTTCTAAATTACTTTTATTTTATTAAGTGAATACTCAAAGATCTTTCTTAAAAAGGGTTATTCACATATATACCCAAATTTTTTATTTTAAATTCTGGGATTTACATACATGAGATCCGCTCTCCCCTTCCATGGGTTTAAAGTGACGTAAAGATCATGTCTTTAAAGCAGTTTTTAAAATGTTATGATTATAAAATGAAACCCATTTCTTTTATGCTATATGGGTTGTTTATGAAATGATTTATGATGATATATGTGGCTCACATGATGATACAGACAAATTTAAGGGTGCTCCCTGATAGCGCTCCAATTCATTGGGTAATGATGTAACCACTAGAGATTACAATTTTCACGATATCTTGGTGAATAACCTTGGTAATTTTCAAATGACACCTTGGGGATGGACCATGGGGATATGTTCATGATTGTCTAGGTTAAATTTTGTATCCACATCTTCATGTTATGAAAAAGGTTATTTTTATTATGATATATCTCATGATTTCTTTCTCATGCCTTAAAGTTCTTTTCATGACCTTATTGAAGTATCTCAAGTTCACATGTAAAATGTTTCTCTTGTTTCCCTTACTGGGCCTTCTTCTCACCCTTTCTTTTGATGTATGTACCCAGGTTATGAGATGCAGTAATGAACATGAGAAGAATCCTTTCAAGTGTTTAAGAAGAATGTTTTATTTTTTCATGTTTTAAGTTTCTGGTTTCCAAGACACTAAACCTTAAAGATCCTCGGTTTTGTAAAATGTAATGAAAGTTTATGTGATAAAAAGGCGGGATGCTATAATTATCACCCATTATAATTCAAGAGTAAACATGATGAAAATAGAGGGGTCTTAACAACAACATCATAAGATACCTCTCAGGGACAAACCACCTTAGTGTTGTTCAAAATCCATAACTAACCTTGACATCCATGAGAAACTCTCTCACATCTATCTCTTAAACAACTACAGAAACACTACTAATTTTCTCCACCAATTAACCATGCAATTATATAAAAGTCACATCGTCCAAACTTATGGATTAGGGAGTCCCTTTTTCCATGTCAAGATACTATCCACTTTGGATGGAACTGACTCGCCCACATGGGTTTAATCGCATCCACCATAATTCATCTTAATTAGGGATCTGGTCCTACCCTCCCCACCATCAGGAATTTTTATGAACATTTAGAGACAAAGGAAACAACCCATGTGATAATTAACAAGGTCATGAATTACATCAAATGCAAAGAAAAATGAAACAACAAAAACTAAACTCAAAACAACTCTAGGTACTGGGCACACATCTGTGCGTCCCACTACAAGGTACTTTCCTCGAGGTCACCATGCCTCCAAAAGACACGAACCAAGGGAATGCTCCATCCACAAAGCACCGTATTTTTATGATCCTCAATTCTCACCAGTTTCATCAAAAACTAGAATCATCCTTAATATCCAACTCTCTCTTGTCGAGTACGTGGGAGTTATCATGTAGATACCGATGAAGCTGAGATACATGGAAGACGTTGTGGATCCTCTTCATTAGTAGTGATATCGTCAACTTATATGCCACATCACTGACTCGTCCCAACACCTTGAAGGGTCTGATGAACCTTAGAGAAAGCTTACTCCCCCTTCTAAACCTCCACTATCCACACGGATGGGAGACATTCAAGAACAAGTGGTCCCCAACCTCAAAATCCATGGGTCTCATCTTATGATCGACATACTACTTCTACAAGTCTTGAGCTACATTCATCCTTTCATGCACCAGTTGAACCATCTCTGTAGAGACCCGAAGCCTAACGTACAAGGACATTACATTAAATTTGCGGAATACTTAGTACATAACAAAAACACACACAAGGATCGTAATAGTTTAGTGTCTTTGGAAACTCGGAACGTAATCTTCTAATCGTGGTGAAAGATCTTCAATATCTCCCATAAAGATCTTCCTTTTTTTTACCTAAAACCTTTCTTTATATCCTAGGGAAAAGAAAACATAAAAGGGTGATCTCAAATGCTCAGTAAGGGTATACAAAAGAAAAATCAATCACATCATATTCATAAGAACATAACTTTTGGAAATCTTAACCTGCAAAAGAGAGCATAATTTCATAACATGGGATAAATCATGGCAGTGAAATGTAATCACAATAATCATAACTTAAAACATGAAACTTTGTGGCATACACACATAATCATAGAGAATCATTTCTTGTTAGTCAAGACTCATTGCCAAGACTATCTTAGTGGACAAAGTCCCTTTCTGAACCGAGTCACCCTCGTTTTAGTCCTGTTTCACTGAACCGGTATAACCTACCGTTCCATCCATGTCTATCTCATGAGATATAAAATCTTTACCCAATGAATTGGAGGGAAATATAGGTCCCACCCATCTCATAATGATACCATTCTTATGTGTGCCACAAAATCATAAACCATACATCATTTCATAACCCATGTAATAAAAATGGGATTCTTAAACAACTTGACATCATAAAACAATTCATATAAGATAAAGGAATTCATAAAAATAATTCCATCATAACATAATCAAATCAATGTTATGATAGGGATAAAAACAGAACCCTATATTATCTTATATGGAAAATAATTTTGATAAAACACTTGAAATGAATTCTTGAGGAAAATATCATTTCTTCTTCAAAAACGCTTTTCCTTTCTTAATATGTCATACAATTATAAACTAAAAGAAGTTGATTAAAAATAATCTTGAAAACTTTTAAAGGAAGATTCTTGGAAATAATGTTTTAAAAATCCATTCATGCCGTATAAGTTAAAAAAACATTCTTCGTACTTTTGTCGGAAAAGTCAAAAAGTACCTCGTACGAAAAATGACAAAAGATTCCTTTCATTTCTTTTACTAAAAACTCACCGAAGGGTAAAAATGGATTTAAAAAATTGTAGGTGGATGGAAATAATATTACATATTTATGAAACATGGATGTGGATGATAAAATACACCCCAGTGAATACTTACGAATAAACAATCTCGGATAAAAATGAGATTGTGATATTTCCCTTACCTTAGGTCCGATTTGCTTTGTACATGTCCGAAGCTCCTGTATAATGGTTCAAATAATGTTATTTACTTATTCCAGAATCATACATATTGATATGATATCATATATGGTCATATTCTTAGCTTCTTAGTAGTAATATTTCATTGCTACTTGTTATTTGGGTGTTTATAACTTTTTGTTCTTATGCGTGTTTTGTCGAATAAATTCTTATTATTTTCTTTAGGTTATAGATACCTCATTTCCAGAATGGTATTAGTTTAATATATATCATATTCATTCATTCAATTCATTTATATAATCAGTATGAAATGAAGATCATGTAGAACGAGTCGCATCACATCGTGGAGACGGTATTCCGTACGTACGCACGAGTGATGATATCATTCCTATGATCGTGGAATTGTATTTAAGTGTATTTATACTATTTCAGTATCAATATAAATTTATAATAATAATATATAGTTACTCATTACACCATTATACCCATCCTTGTAAGGTGATGGTGGAAAATAGAGTACACCACGGCGTGGAGACGGTATTCCGTACGTACGCACGCGCGGTGATTTCATTTTTCCGCAGGATGGATAGAAGGTGAATTAGGGTTGTTTCATATTTATAATAACATTTCAGTATGTAAGTAATACTGATGTTATTACTTTATCATTAAACAACTAAAGAAGAAGAAGTTGAAGAAGAAAGAAATTGAAAAGATCGGTAATGGATATTACCTCTTCTTTGGAACGCCTCTTTGAATCCTCCACTTAGGGAACTAAGATTGGTCTTTGAAGAAGACCAGGACCTCTAGGATTATTCTAGGGAAGTGGAGAGGATAAAATGGCAGGGGTTGGCCGAGCTTGAGTGCTCAAATTGGTGTGAGGAGGTGGGGGAGGAGGTGCCCTTTTATAAGGGAGGAGAGGGGCACCTTAGGAATATCTCAAAATATTATTTTATATTAAAGTAAAAATCAGTTTATAATGGTTCCAAAGGGTCTTATTTCGAAGATAAAGTGGGGATGGGTCAAAATACTATCAACTAATAGGATTTAGACAAGTTTAGGTTATTATGTTAACCTTATCAATTAGATTTAACTCTAAGTTAAATAATTTAACTTTTACCGTGTCTTTTTGTTTTCTTACACTATATGGTTAATACACTTACTATAAAATGCCAAACGAACCCCAAATTGTTTATTATTAATATATATATCCTTATCTAAGTCATTTGGCCGAACCTTTGATTTTTAGGAATAAAATTACAATTAATAATATAATATTGGATTTAAAAACTATTTTCTGTCAATTTTGACACTATTTGATATATGATTTTTGTGAAAGTCATAACAGAATTATATGTTCGAAAAAAGTTGATTAAATAAACACTAATATATCATAGTAACCTATAAAATTAGTGGAATTCATAAAAAGTCTCAAATTACATTTATTTTGGTGTTTATAACATCAATTATGTCAATATTTCATTAATAAGATAATTACTGCATCATCATTGTGTCATAAATAAATTAAATTATTTAATGTCTAAAAATTATAAATAAAATAACATCATGTAGGAAATATTTTTATCTTTCTAATGAATATTTATAGTCGAATTTATCTTATGTATAAACCCATATTAAAAATGATTTACTTATTAAACTTTGATTTCAACTATTTTAACCCTTCTTTAAATAAATTAATAATAAATGTCCTAATCTAATCCAAGTGGACCTAAATGGTCATATTTTATTCCTAAGTTTGTTTTTGGTAGAATTACACTTGTCCAATAGAATTAGGACATGTGTTAGGCTAATAATAATATCATATTTACCCTTAGTTACCCTATTTACTATTAACCGTGGTAAAAAAAAGTAAAAAGTTACTATTCACCAAAAATTATTTTCATCTCATTGAACCACATTTTAGTCCTTGATATTAACCGTGTCTGTCGGATTTTCGAAATTCCATTCACATAAGCGGTAAAATTAAGTTTTATGCAAAATTCAGTTCTTAACCTACCACTTAGTGGTTTCACTATTCATCAAAAATCGAAAGTTTTCAGAAAAGTACCAAAATTTCACCCTAGGCTATAATTGATATTCCGAATTCAAAAATGATTTCTATTTTACAAAATTCCCAACATATAAGTTTCATTAATTAATTTTATAATTAATTTCCGTTGTCACAACAAATAGCATGTTTTTAAGAGATAATAACTATCAAAAGATTGACACTTGTTTATAACTGGTTTAAATGTGAAATTACATCCAATGTCCAACATTGTATTAAATTGTAAAAATATATTCTAAATATACTTTAAAACCACTCAAATTAATAATTTATAACTATTAATTATTTCGATTGAAAAAGTTGTTTTTAATTAAAATTTAGTAATTTCCACTATTCATCAAAATATGAAAGTTATCCGAAAATTACCAAAATTTCACCTTAGGCAAAATTTGATACTCCTAATCCATAAATGAAGTCCATTTTGAAAAATAAAATTTACAAAATTTCAAAAAGTGGTTATTACTATTCATAACGGCTAGTTTTAATAATATCTTAATAGCATATCGTTGTTTAGCGAAACTTGGTGTTGCGTACAACACACGCTATCGTGGAAGGTCGTGATTGCGTGTAATTCAAGCCAGGTCAAAGATGTGTGTTGTGAAAGCTCCTTTTGGTGTAGCGTATAACACAAGACATTAATTAAATTAAAAATAATATTTTTCATAAAATCTCAGGGTGTTACATTCTACCCCACTAAAAATGAATTTCGCCCTCGAAATTCGTCGGGGTTATAAATGGTTTACTATTCGAAAGTTTCTTTAATCGAAACCCACATCGTAAAAAGGAATACCAAAACCAATCTTTAAAAACAAAAGTATGAAACGTAACGGTTACCCAAATAAACTAATCAATGGGTTTCCACATAGGTGAAAATATGGATATGGAAGAGAAATCTTACCATCATGTTCTGATGGAGAGTGGTAGAGAACATGGCTATGGAAAAGCCAACAATCACAAATCCATAAATTTGTGATGATCTAAGGTACCATATGATTAATCAGATATAAGAGCACTAGGACAACATTTTTGGTTTTCAAGATCATTTCCCTAAAGTTGAAGAATTAGAATTAGAATAAATACATACTTTATTTTGGTACAATCTCACTATTGTTCGTGCCTTGAACAATTTCCACTTCATCTCTTAAATAAATGAAGTTGAATTTGTTATTCGTGAAGTGCTAGCAGATCATGTGATAGAATGACGGGTCATTCCATCTGTCTCAAAGAAAAGGTTAGAAAAAGTTATTAAATATACATAAGTCATTCTATAGTGGGATTAATCATATATGGTTCCTAAAATGGACTTATACTTCATATATCATACTGCTTAATATAATAAAACTAGTTTCTACTAAACAGGGACTTCCTGTAGGTCAGTGGTAGGCGATAAAGGCCAGTCGCACTTCAGTTGTGGGTTCGATTCCCACATCCTTGTTCGACGCAATGGGCTGTCGCCCGTCCTGCAGGTTGTCCTTTTTGTAAAGCTATATTACTATAACATCCCATCAATAATATTGGAAAACGTTTTATCCTAACTTATTCCCAACATAATCCATTCTAATCTTTAGGCTTATCTAAAATACTTCAGTCCAAGCTCATAGTATAAAGAAAATGATTACATGAAATGTCACAGAATAATCACGTGAATGCCATCATTTATCCCCCATATATCATAAGATATATCTTGTTGGTCAAATTATAAACATGTGAATACCTTAATTATGTATTCTCTTGAATAATGAATACCCATTGAACCTTAGTGAAAACATGAATGCAGTTAAAAGTTAACACTTTCCACATACCAAAATCCTCAAAATTCTATATACTCAAACCATGATATCACTTAGTCCTTATATCAATCATGAGCTCATGAATACTGTCAAGCATTTCATTTTATCTTTATCACTTCATTATGCGCATATCATCCACTTTCCAAAAAATATCTGAATAACCTTTCATTGTTACTCATACCATTCATCATAAACTTTCAAAACTTAAGGAAAGACAACAGTGTAACAATCCTTAGATGTCTTTTTATTCTATAGTACAACATTACACTTGATAAACATGTAATCATTCCACTACATTCTTAAACCATTGACCGAGCTTCAACAATTCTTTCATCTCACATATCATTTCTAGTTTCTTCATCATCATCCACATAAATACTTCCCATACGACCATACTGATTATCTTCATGAGACTTTCCCTTAGGGCATTGGTTTGCATAATGCCCGTACATTCCACATTTAAAACATTTAACCATTGTTGGTGTCGTAGCAATACCATTATCCTCATCCATGTTGTTAACTGAACCTTTTCCTTTGCATTTACTTGCTTTGTGTCCTTCTTTTCCACACCCAAAGCATCTTCCAGTTCCTTTGAAACATTCTCCTTGATGCCTCTTCCCACATGATTTACATAGGGGAAATTGAACTTTCTTTCCTCTATGATCATCATAAAACTCCATCTTTCTCTTATTAGCCGAGTCAGGAAACTTACCAAATTGTACTTTATTGATCATATTATGAGATTTTGTGATTCGGCATAATAATGATGTTTGGACTTCCAAATCCCATTTCATTTGGTTTCTCATGAAGAATATCATTCCATTGTCCATCATATCCTCCATTATCGTGAATCATCTTGTTTCCAGACATTTTCTAAAACCCAAAAAGAATAGTGTGAGAGGCAAAAATCATGCTAGGGAAAATAACATAATAAAGTGGGAGTACCCTCAATATCTAACATCTTAGGATAAATTCTAATATCGTTAGCGCAATTCTAGGACTATAACCTATACGTATACTTAACCTTAGAGACATCTCTAGACATACCTTAGAAATATCTCTAGGGATCTCACTAACGTTTTCGCGTCCTAGTTTCCAAAGGTTTACTAAACCTTTCCTCTGATACCAAATGTAGAGACCCGAAGCCTAACGTACAAGGACATTACATTACATTTGCGGAATACTTAGTACATAACAAAAACACACACAAGTATCGTAATAGTTTAGTGTCTTTGGAAACTCGGAACGTAATCTTCTAATCGTGGTGAAAGATCTTCAATATCTCCCATAAAGATCTTCCTTTTTTTTACCTAAAACCTTTCTTTATATCCTGGGGAAAAGAAAACATAAAAGGGTGAGCTCAAATGCTCAGTAAGGGTATACAAAAGAAAAATCAATCACATCATATTCATAAGAACATAACTTTTGGAAATCTTAACCTGCAAAAGAGAGCATAATTTCATAACATGGGATAAATCATGGCAGTGAAATGTAATCACAATAATCATAACTTAAAACATGAAACTTTTTGGCATACACACATAATCATAGAGAATCATTTCTTTTTAGTCAAGACTCATTGCCAAGACTATCTTAGTGGAGAAAGTCCCTTTCTGAACCGAGTCACCCTCGTTTCAGTCCTGTTTCACTGAACCGGTATAACCTACCGTTCCATCCATGTCTATCTCATGAGATATAAAATCTTTACCCAATGCATTGGAGGGAGATATAGGTCCCACCCATCTCATAATGATACCATTCTTATGTGTTCCACAAAATCATAAACCATACATCATTTCATAACCCATGTAATAAAAATGGGATTCTTAAACAACATGACATCATAAAACAATTCATCTAAGATAAATGAATTAATAAAAATAATTCCATCATAGCATAATAAAATCAATGTAATGATAGGGATAAAAACATAACCCTATATTATCTTAGATGGAAAATAATTTTGATAAAACACTTGAAATGAATTCTTGAGGAAAATATCCTTTCTTCTTCAAAAACGCTTTTCCTTTCTTAATATGTCATACAATTATAAACTAAAAGAAGTTTATTAAAAATAATCTTGAAAACTTTTAAATTAAGATTCTTGGAAATAATGTTTTAAAAATCCATTCATGCCTTATAAGTTAAAAAAAACATTCTTCGTACTTTTGTCGGAAAAGTCAAAAAGTACCTCGTACGAAAAATGACAAAATATTCCTTTCATTTATTTTACTAAAAACTCACCGAAGGGTAAAAATGGATTTAAAAAATTGTAGGTGGATGTAAATAATATTACATATTTATGAAACATGGATGTGGATGATAAAATACACCCCAGTAAATACTTACGAATAAACAATCTCGGATAAAAATGAGATTGTGATATTTCCCTTACCTTAGGTCTGATTTGCTTTGTACGTGTCCGAAGCTCCTGTATAATGGTTTAAATAATGTTATTTACTTATTCCAGAATCATAAATATTGATATGATATCATATATGGTCATATTCTTAGCTTCTTAGTAGTAATATTTCATTGCTACTTGTTATTTGGGTGTTTATAACTTTTTGTTCTTATGCGTGTTTTGTCGAATAAATTCTTATTATTTTCTTTAGGTTATAGATACCTCATTTCCAGAATGGTATTAGTTTAATATATATCATATTCATTCATTCAATTCATTTATATAATCAGTATGAAATGAAGATCGTGTAGAACGAGTCGCATCACATCGTGGAGACGGTATTCCGTACGTACGCACGAGTGATGATATCGTTCCTATGATCGTGGAATTGTATTTAAGTGTATTTATACTATTTCAGTATCAATATCACTTTATAATAATCATATATAGTTACTCATTACACCATTATACCCATCCTTGTAAGGTGATGGTGGAAAATAGAGTACACCATGGCGTGTAGACGGTATTCCGTACGTACGCACGCGCGGTGATTTCATTTTTCCGTAGGATGGATAGAAGGTGAATTAGGGTTGTTTCATATTTATAATAACATATCATTATGTAAGTAATACTGATGTTATTACTTTGTCATGAAACAACTAAAGAAGAAGAAGTTGAAGAAGAAAGAAATTGAAAAGATCGGTAATGGATATTACCTCTTCTTTGGAACGCCTCTTTGAATCCTCCACTTAGCGAACTAAGATTGGTCTTTGAAGAAGACCAGGACCTCTAGGATTATTCTAGGGAAGTGGAGAGGAGAAAATGGCAGGGGTTGTCCGAGCTTGAGTGCTCAAATTGGTGTGAGGAGGAGGGGGAGGAGGTGCCCTTTTATAAGGGAGGAGAGGGGCACCTTAGGAATATCTCAAAATATTATTTTATATTAAAGTCAAAATCGGTTTATAATGGTTCCAAAGGGTCTTATTTCGAAGATAAAGTGGGGATGGGTCGAAATCCTATCAACCAATATGATTTAGACAAGTTTAGGTTATTATTTTAACCTTATCAATTAGATTTAACTCTAAGTTAAATAATTTAACTTTTACCGTGTCTTTTTGTTTTCTTACACTATATGGTTAATACACTTACTATAACATGCAAAACGGACCCCAAATTGTTTATTATTAATATATATATCCTTATCTAAGTCATTTGGCCGAACCTTAGATTTTTAGGAATAAAATAACAATTAATAATATAATATTTGATTTAAAAACTATTTTGTGTCAATTTTGACACTATTTGATATATGATTTTTGTGAAAGTCATAACAGAATTATATGTTCGAACCAAGTTGATTAAATAAACACTAATATATCATAGTAACCTAGAAAATTAGTGTAATTCATAAAAAGTCTCAAATTACATTTATTTCGGTGTTTATAACATCAATTATGTCAATATTTCATTAATAAGATAATTATTGCATCATCATTGTGTCATAAATAAATTAAATTATTTAATGTATAAAAATTATATATAAAATACCATCATGTAGGAAATATTTTTAGCTTTCTAATTAATATTTATAGTCGAATTTATCTTATGTATAACCCCATATTAAAAATTATTTACTTATTAAACTTTGATTTTACCTATTTTAACCCTTCTTTAAATAAATTAATAATAAATGTCCTAATCTAATCCAAGTGGACCTAAATGGTCATATTTTATTCCTAAGTTTGTTTTTGGTCGAATTACACTTGTCCAATAGAATTAGGACATGTGTTAGGGTAATAATAATATCATATTTTCCCTTAGTTACCCTATTTACTATTAACCGTGGTAAAAAAAAGTAAAAAGTTACTATTCACCAAAAATTATTTTCATCTCATTGAACCACATTTTAGTCCTTGATATTAACCGTGTCTATCGGATTTTCGAAATTCCATTCACAGAAGCGGTAAAATTAAGTTTTATGCAAAATTCAGTTTTTAACCTACCACTTAGTGGTTTCACTATTCATCAAAAATTGAATGTTTTCAGAAAAGTACCAAAATTTCTCCCTAGGCTATAATTGATATTCCGAATTCAAAAATGATTTCTATTTTACAAAATTCCCAACATATAAGTTGCATTAATTAATTTTATAATTAATTTCCGCTGTCACAACAAATAGCATGTTTTTAAGAGATAATAACTATCAAAAGATTGACACTTGTTTATAACTGGTTTAAATGTGAAATTACATCCAATGTCCAACATTGTATTAAATTTTAAAAATATATTCTAAATATACTTTAAAACCACTCAAATTAATAATTTATAACTATTAATTATTTCTATTGAAAAAGTTTTTTTTAATTAAAATTTAGTAATTTCCACTATTCATCAAAATATGAAAGTTATCCGAAAATTACCAAAATTTCACCTTAGGCTAAATTCGATACTCCTAATCCATAAATGAAGTCCATTTTGAAAAATAAAATTTACAAAATTTCAAAAGGTGGTTATTACTATTCATAACGGCTAGTTTTAATAATATCTTAATAGCATATCGTTGTTTAGCGAAACTTGGTGTTGTGTACAACACACGCTATTGTGGAAGGTCGCGATTGCGTGTAATTCAAGCCAGGTCAAAGATGTGTGTTGTGAAAGCTCCTTTTGGTGTAGCGTATAACACAAGACATTAATGAAATTAAAAAGAATATTTTTCATAAAATCTCGGGGTGTTACAATCTCTGTTATGATCTGCACCACCTTTGGGCCAAGAACACCTGCCTCCACATCCTCTGTCCAACACATGGGTGAACGACACAGTATTCTATAAAAGGCTTTGAATGGAGTCATTCCAATGGTATAGTGATATATATTGTTGTAGGGAAAATATACCTGAGGAATTTTTCACACCCATGATCCTCTGAAGTCCAGAAAAAACACACAAAACATATCCTCCTAAATCAGGATGGTCCTCTCTGTCTTCCCATCCATATGAGGGTCGAAAGTAATTATAAGGCATAGTTGGGTACCAAAATCATGATGAAATACCTTCCATACTGATGAATTAAAGGGTGTATCCTGATTTGAAATGATGGTTATGGGACCTCCGTGCAGCCGCACAACTTCACCCATATACTTTTGTGTTAGGGAATCCACTATGCTCGACTCGTTAATTGCTAAGAAGTGATCTGATTTCATCAAATGGTCCACCACTACCCCAATGGCATCACAACCTCCCTCTACCCTAGGTAGTCCTATGAATAAATTAATCGAGATGTCATCCCACTTCCAATTGGGAATGTATAAGGGCTGTAATTGACCACTGAGAACACGGTGTTCAACCTTCACCTGCTAACACACAAGGCACTTTTCCACAAAATCTACCACTGTCCCCTTCACCTAGGGGCACCAAAACTAACCTATCAAGCCCTGATACATCTTGTAAACTCTTGGGTGTACCACCAATGGTGATTTATGAAACTCACCGAGAACCCTCTCACACATTTTCCTCAGAAAAAATAGCTTCCCATGGAACATAATCCAGTTCTGACCATCCTTCGACCATCCTTTTGGAGCATTTCCCTAATCAACCTGATCTCACTTCACATAAGCCTCTAAGAATATCTACTGAGGATCCTCCGCTTTCTGTACCAAGGAGTACTTCACTATTATATGAAATTGATAACCTCTACCATCCTCCACTCTCATTCCTAGATGTAAAGCACCCAACTTGTCCATTACTTTCCAATAATCTTCTGACTCTAAAACCACATTATTCTATGACTTCCTGCTCAATGAATCTACAACCATGTTACAATTTCCTAAGGTGTAGGAGATCTTTAAGTCATTGTCTTGAAGAAAGTCCATACAACTCTATTGCTGAAAGTTCATGTCTCGTTGGGAGAAGACATACCTCAAGCTCTTATGATTAGTGAAGACCACAAAGCACTCCCTGATGAGGTAGTTCCACCAAAACATTAGTGCGAACACCACTACTGTATGTTTCAGGTCATGGGTTATATGGTTACATTCGGGATGACGTAGCTGCCTAGACCCATAAGAGATCACTCCCCACTACTTCATCAACACACACCCCAGGCCTAGACTGGAAGCATCACATAACACTTCAAACATTACCCCATCCTCTGGAAACCATATAAATGAGTAATTGACCATCTTCCCTATTAGATAATTGAAAGATGCGTCATGCTTCTCACTCTATATGAAAGCCCGGTATTTTTTGGTCGTGGTTGTCAAAGCCACTGCAACTCAAGAGATGTCATGTATGAACCTTTGGTAGTAACATTCTAGTCCCATGAAACTAAAAACCTCTCCAATATTCCTGGCCACTTCCCAAGAAATAACCGCTTCGACCTTCAATGGGTCCACTTCTATTCCCATCTAGGACACCACGTTTCCCAGGAAGTGAAACTCTCGTTTCCAGAACATCCACTTGGACAACATCCAATATAGTTGGTGGGGTAAGAAGACCCCCAAAACTATCCTCAGAAGCTTTTCATGATCCTCCTCTGATAATTAGTATATCAGGATGTCGTTGATAAACATGACTACAATCCAGTCTAGATACTCATTGAAAATAGAGTTCGAGAGCCCCATGAACCCAGTTGGTGTTTTCATAATACTGAACGACATGGCCATGAACTTAACATGCCCATACCTGCACCTAAAATCAGTCTTCGAGATATCACTCTCCATTACCCTCAACCAGTGATATCCCGACTGTAGGTTCATCTTAGAGAAAAAATCTACCCCCTTAAATTGGTCGAACATGTCGTTTATACTTAGGATGGGGTATCGATTCTTGACCATCACCTGATTAAATCTTTGATAGTCTATGCATAGACTGAGACCACTATCTACCTTCTTTGCAAACAAGACTTGAGCACCCCATGGTGATGTGCTTGGCCAGATAAAACTGTTCTTCATCAGGTCATCAACTTGAATCTGCAACTCCCATATCTTAGAAGGTGTCATTATATTGAGATCCATCAATATTGAACGAGCACCAGGTTGTAAGTCTATCTCAAACTCAACATCACATCGAGGGAGTAGATTCACAACCTCTTTTGTGAAGATGTCTATGAACTCAATGAAAATCCCAAGGACATCCACTATCTATATGTATTCTAACTCTATTGATATCCTTGATATCAAGGAAAGAAGGGGCTTCACTCGCCCGCTGTCCCCATAGAAACCTCATACACCAATGAAATATACACATTGTCCACCCATATGTGAGAAGATAACCCTTCTCCAGAAGCAGTCGATAATAGTATACATGGAAAACATATATTCAATGCCCAATATGACATCTTATGGAAACATTTTCAGTATAAGGATATCCCTACTTGACTGATGCGGCCCTAACACCAGCTTACATCCTCAAAAAACATAAAACAGCCTCCTCTAACCTCCAACTAGCATGCTCAAGACCCGGGGAAAGGAAATTATATCAACATCTAGACAAAAGAAATGGGATATAATGGGTGAAACAAAAGAGTGTGAATATCTTGAATCGAACAAAGCATATATAAGTGTACTAAATAGGCTCATCGTACCATGAACGACCTATGGACCTACTGGAACTGCTACCTCTGTAGTGTAGAACTTCCCACGCCAATCTCCTCTGCCCCTTGGCTATCAGCCACCTCCCTAACCATGCCCTGGACAAGGTCCCTAAGGATAACCCTTAGGTTTGCCTCCTCCAACAACATCCTTCAATGGTGGAGTGAGAGCTCGCTACCCCTGCTACTGCTGTTGTTGTTGAAATGGTCTGACCAAAAAATAGTGTTGTTGAGGTGGGCGCAGAACCTACCCACTCCTACTATACTACACTCGGTCTGGGTACTAATCCTGAAGATTCCCAAGGCTTCCATAGATAAGGAATCTTATTCAGGACCCATGGGGAAAGGGCGTGGACCGGGATATCCAAACTGGAACTGCTGATGCATTCTCCCCATAGACCGAAACATTGAAGGCCTTGATGATGGATACCTATTGTGAACAACCTTCCCCTTTGTTGAGATCAACTAGCTCCCCTCTCACGGAAAACCTCCATGCATTTTCATTCTTTCCATCACTTCATCCTTCTTCTAAAATTTCATGTAAGTCACTATAGTGAAAGGAGTAATAGCGTAATGAAAAGAGGGTTGGAGCACCTACTCTAAGCATCTTGACCGCGACTCCTCATCCGGGAAGAGGTATGGAGATAAATGAAGGAGATCCTTGAACATGATCCCCAACTCCCTTATTGACATACTCCCATACTGGAGGGAGAGAAACTCTTGCCTCTTTTTAGACTTTATCATGGAAGAATGGAATTATGCCTAGAACTCCTTCTCAATGTCGGTCCAAGAAACCTCAGTATCTATCCTTTATCTAAGATAGAGTGTCCACCATTGATTTGCATCAACCCTCATATGAATAACTTCCAACGGAACCCAGCACTCTTTCAAATCCCATATCTTGCGGAAACCTATCACTATCTCCTCGAGCCATCTCTTTGTCTCCATATCCGAGATGCTTCCCTCGTACTTCCCGACGGTCTTCCGTTGAAAGGGATGAAGCATCTTCTTCCACCATTTATCCTCATCCTTTTGATCATCCCTCTACTGATCATCCAAATCAACCTGATGGGCCTCGATTACCCGCACTACTCATGGATGTCATCCAGGTGACATAGCTGCAAGGTAAACAAGGAATACCTAAGCTCGAGTATTGTAGATGATTTCCTTTATATTTTGTTTCAACTTTTTATTTATTTTAAATTCCCAAAATACTAAATACACACAAGAAAAAAAAGTCATTATGATGAATTTACCTTTCCTATGGTATTTACCCTGTAATCAGTGCAACCTCACTTGGTTTTTCTATAGGTCTAGAGTCCTTGCATCGAATCATAGGGGCCCCAAAATCCTGTTTCTAGCTGGTCTTCCCTAGACTATTTCACACACCAAGATTTTATAACACTGGTTCCCTACCATCCCATGAAATATTCAGTATGTCTAACCCTAAAATCCATTCTATATCTCAACCATAAGCTCTAATAACATTATATCACAACTTGCCTTCACCAGGACGAGGGAAGGGACAAAAACCTACCAAACCCTTCCTTCTTCAAGTTGAAGAAGTGAAAATGACCCATCGGGTCCCGCCTACAATAGGCCCTAGAGTGGCAACTAGAACCAAGGGTATCGAATATCAGGTAATATAGAAGGCATTACCCTTTTTATCGAACAAGATCGGGAGATTATATGGTATGTCCCAAAAAACACCAAAAAAAGATGAAAGTAAAAGTAAGCTAAAGATCCATTCCCATATGCATGTTCAAAATAAGATGATACAAAGTACAAAAAAATGCTGATGAAAAGTACCCAAAAAAAATAAAAAGTAGACATGATGACTCCCAAAGCATGAGCTAGTATAGTTTCAAACGGTCCTCAAAGTCCTCCTGGAAACCTGAATGCATTTTTATATACATAGGCTGATTATACATGTATACTCAGTAGGGAAAACCAAAAGATCTCATGCACAAGTGGGGAGGGTTTCTAATACCCTGTGAGAAAAGAGGTAACCAAAACACTTAGCACGAAAACTATCCATCCAGGCTCACCATGGTGCACTCCCCAAATATAGCAAGTCAGGTAAAGTAATATTAACAACACATCAATATTTGGGTACCCTGCACCTCATTCCCACTAGTTATTTAGGACATCCTACGCATCAGACCTCCCCCACTGGTTCCACTTTAGTCCCACTGCCTCCCCAAAAAACAACTTTATGGGCCCCCACAACGATGCATCTCTCCCACAAGCACCTAGTCCACCACAACCAAAAATAACAACACCCATAGACTCCTAGGCCACAACAACAATTGCCACTCCCGATGAAACCTGGTCCAAAATAACCACTACCATTCCCGAAGACACCAGGGGAAGAATAACTACTACCATGCCCAAAGACACGTGGGCTCAACCAGAAGACATTTGGGAAACAAACCTCCCCGCACACACCTGGGGAAATAAATACAACACACCCTTCCTAAAGAATCATGGGCCATAATGAACCATATACCATCATAGTCCACTTGAAGAATCTTGGGCTACCTATGAGAGGGATAAGGAAGGATCTAATAACTAGCCACTCATAAGAATGTTGGGGAAAAACACCCTCCCCCATGAAATGGGGGGTGTTCAGCACAAACTTCTCAACATGGGTGGGGTGCATGTAAGAAACCTAAGAACTAAAATTTATACATATAAGTAATAAATAACTCATCCTGAACTAAGGGTTTCAAAATCAACAACCAACCATACACAACCACTCCCACTGTTATCCCTACATGCATAAGTACAAAACTACCACAACCAGAGCACAACCCATTTCCTAAAAACAATTACCCCATTAGACCCATTCTAATTATCATGTTCGAGTGATTCCATTTAAAACATTCCTCCACTACCAGGAAACTAAAAATCATAACCACAAGCCAAAAAAACAACTAAAGTAAAAATGGATTATCACAAATTTAAGCATTCAGACCATGTTATCTTGTGAAGTAACAACATCAAAAGGGATATGTGATATCCCTCAAAGTACTGGAACCTAACCAAGCCCCAAAATATTATCTCCACACGGCCTAAGATTCACAATCCAAAAAATCCTCAACCAGAGGTTCCATCCCACTCTACGTCACCCCAAGGCATCAAACATTGTAGCCATAGATATCAATAGATCATAGAAAAGAAGTTTTAAGATTTACCCAAAACAATTCATTAAGTTACTTCTTTAATTTTGGTTAACTAGGGTGATCCCACAGGGGTTCTTATTTATCATGCATCCATTTAATCAACCTTGTTTATGTGATTATTCAAGTTCTATTTTACATCCATCCAATCACTAGATTAACTAGAAAAAAGGGCTTCATTATTGCGTAAGAAAGGACCACCAATGACCAAGATTTTTAGTGGACATAAGCCCATACAATTCACAAAATAAAAACAATTGTATAACACAATATCATTACAAACGTTCCCATCCCTTAAACCTTTGAAAGACCATTTATTATCTTTATTAAAGTTGGTTTTATCTATGTACTAAATGATCATCATTATGCCCAAATCGTATAATGCACATTAAATAAAGAAAAAAGAAAAAACCCTACTTGGATGATCAAGGATCAATGTTTTTCTCCTCTCTCCAAGAACTGGGGATGTGTGAATTGTGGAGGAATAACACCAAGGACTCCAAAGCTGAGTGGGAAGGGCTCCACCATGGGTGCACGACTCATCTGAGGATGAAGTATCGAGGCGCACTAAGAGAAACAGAAAGGAATAAAGGAGGAAGAATCTAAGCTTAAGAGGAGGTCATATCCTAAAATCAGTGAGATGATTTTGAAGTACTTAAAATTCGGACCTTGGATCGACCATGGGGCTCGGTGGTTCACACATTGGGATTAATTTAGATTTAATAATTATCATTATAAATGGTGGATATAATGACTGGGAGTTAATAGATTTACATTAAATATAGAAAACATGTATCATGGGAAAAACTGTGAAACACGGTATGCTAGAAAAAGAGGCAAAGTGTGTAATAGGCCACACATTTTGGTAGTCGAGGGTCACCCCACTCTTAAGGAATTTAAGATATTATTTATGGGCATAAACGACCTTAAACAACTTTAAATAATTATTGTATAATTACCCCTTATAGGGGGAGTGTGCATGATTTTTAGTGATAATGATGATGGAGTGATACATAGGTTTGATTCTTGAAGACATTATTGATTGTTCTAAAACATATTTCCCTGGGGATACTGAGTAACATAACATAAGTAAATGCCTTATGGATACTGAGTACATGGTCACTAGTAGGCCTTATGGCCAAAATGTAGACTTAATTCCTTGTGGACACTAAGAAACTTGTCTCCATCCATGTGGCTAGTTCTTAATCACTCATGGCATTGTTGATAATCCTTTTATCATGGATCAGAAGTAGGTGAACCTAGGGCTCATGGTGGCCTGGTTAAAACATGGGTGCTCTATATATGATTTTGTATGTTTTCTTTCACACTAATCTTTATCATATAACACACTTGTTGTAGTTTTGAATAATTATTAAGGATGCATTTTTGGTTTCCTACTAGGATTTATTAATCAAAACCTTCACAAGATTCTTGATACAAATATGGATTTAATGTATAGGGATACAATAATGGGAAATGGGATAATGGAAGATAATTTACATAAGGGGGATTGAACTGGTTATGGAATTTGGTTTGATGTTAAAGAGTTTCCATAATGTTACATTATTTACTTATCTAGTCTCACTTATTACTCTAGTATGGAATGACACATTGGGAACCCGATTTATTTATCTTAATTATTTATATGATAGGTGATCCATATGATATTACATTATGTATTCTTATATTACACCTTGATTACTATGATTTGATATATTTTTATAAATAATATTGGTGTAATGATATGATAGTGAGGATATAGTCTCACCACAAACAACATTTCGACCCGCACTTCTTGCTGACAACCTCTTACATATAGGGAGGAATTCATGAGGCCTTATATATATCTATATTAGACTCAATGGTTTGAGATTGGGTGTTACACAATATCATATGAACCCTTTTTAAAAGACATAAAATGAAAATGATACACAAAGTATATCAATCCCATATATAAAAATAAAATATTCTCAATTCATTTGGTATAGAATAATGAGTCCAAGGAATAGATCACAAGTAATTCCCAATTATAGATTAGTACATCATATGCCCCTAACCTGAATTGATGATCACATCATATATACTATCTTGGAATTACTACAAACTTCCCTAGTCTATCTTAATTGAGGGATTAAAAGTCATTATCATCACACAAGAGGATAAATCCCATCTTATTTGAGCTCCAATCAATGAATATATCAATAACATACTCAATCACCCCTAATTAGATTATCCTTATAGATTTCATAATATATGAAACAAATTATAAATACTCTCATTCTATATATCTCAATAATATTATATTGCGGGGAAGCCAAATACTAACCAGAACTGATAATATAACAACCCCAAAAATGGACTCCTAGATCTATAGTTTAAAACATAAACCCTTCATTTTTTTCATTGATACAAATGAAGGTGACCATATTCTCATCGTCCAGAACGTTGAACATCAAATGGAATTATTGGACCACTTATATTACCAGGTAAATTTTGGTTTATATTTTTAGAGAATTAAGAAAAACTCTTTCATAAATAATAACCATGTACTTAATTGCTAATTTCTCCCACTTAACCCGTATTTTTTTATTAAATGTTAATTTAATATCATCATCCTTATGTAATACTTATATAAATAATTAATTCAAGATAATTATTGATAACATGGAGAAAATGAAACATAAAAATGGTGATATAAAATACTTTGAAATGGTAAACATAATCATTAAAAATTAAATTCCATTATTGATCATAAGAAGTGTGTAAGGGTATGATGACATAATCAAATTGAATAAACATAAAATAAAAATATTTACACCTAATAATACCTAGATCCTAAAACATGAAAACATGGAATATGGATTTTACACAGTAAATATTCATCAAATTCAATAATCATAAGGCATGTGATATCAAGCTCGATCAATGTAATCATTTATATCCCATGATAAGCATAATTAAAATGTGTTGGAATCCTAGAACATCATCTTCATAAAAAATTTTAAAGCCTCATAAGAAATAGCTGAAGCCTAGTTAAATCTATAGGAAAATCCATCATATTGCACCCAACTTATTTCATCTAAAGAATAGAAAATTTACCAAATGAAATGGAGTGATATCTAGGTGCACCCATAATATAAGTTATGATGGGCTCACCCAACACTATCTAGGTGCACTCATCATATAAGCTACATCGGGCTCACCCAATCCTATCTGGGAAGACACATGATCATAAATAATTTCCATGTTCTATTTATGAATAAATTACATAGATCATTCATTTCATCATAAATAGAAACAGAATTTATTTTTTATAACTTTATTAACCCATGAAAAATAAATGGGTTCTATGATAATCTCTTTGGAACGTTATTAATCCGTGAATAAAATGGGTTCCATAACAATTTCTTTGAATATTTATTAGACTACGAAAATTAAATGGGTTCCATGTAATATTGAAATGAAATAATCATATTCTATATAGAGAAATAATGATGATGGTATCATTGAAACATATCCACAGAGGTCTAAAAGTAACTTCAAGGGTTATTGATGTTGATGAATGAAAATACTATTATATTTTTGGAGGAAAATAAACTTTTTCATTATGAAAATAAATTAAAGTTAAAAAAATAATATGAAAATAATTTTCATTGAAAGAAAAATAGAAAAATAGAAAAGAAACTAAAAGGAAAATAATTGACATGATAATAGGAAAATCCGTTCATGTTATAAATGTTAAAAAAAAAATTCAGAACATTTTGAAAAGGGAGTCAAAAGTGACCCATTTAGAAAACATTAAAAAATTTCCATTTAAAAACATTTAAATAAAGCTAAAATATTGTTTAAAATTTATTTAGGTAATTATATATTTATAAAATAATATTTAAATCTTTTTTTAGAAAATATGGTTATAGAATTGAAAGATACCAAGTATAAATGAAAATAAAATATCATTATCACTTAAAAAAACATTTTTTGATGATTATTTAATAGTAAGATAGGAAATGTAAATAAAACATTTTAATGAAACACATAACCAATGGAGTAGAAATAGATTTGGTTTATTTAAAAAAGATCTTATGATTTCCTACAAAATAACCATCAATATAAATAATCTTGAAAATAAAAATAATTGTAACAGAAAGCCTTTTCCAATTTTGTAATATTTTCAATTATAGACCCCATGAATGAATAACTTCAAATGAAACTTCAAATATCTTGAAAATAAGTACTTTTATGATATATCTTGTAAAAGGGTTATTAGATAAACATTATAAAAGATGACACGTGTGTAACATTACAATATTCCTCAATAAAGTGAAATTATGATGATGTCTCGTACGACTTAGGTAATATCTTGATCAAAACCTTATGAAGAAGGATATTCTCATATAGAATTATAATATAAAATATTTTTTTGGAAATAATCCTAAAATAAATTCAAGTGATGTATATATACCACAAAATAAAAATATGGGCTGAATATGGAATATGTCTAACAGAAATATAATATTAGATGGGAAATCCCTTAACTTGTGTATAGACATACCATGCATCTCTTTTAAATCATATATAATAATATTATATCAATTATTTTATTTCATGAGAACATTTTATATGTTTAATATATTATATATAAATATTTTTCTATTTATCTTAACTAAATAATTCTATACATAATCACTTAATCCCACGTCAGGTGTTTTGAGTATATTTGGTTTATTATTTCAAAATGACTTCTATGTGTTGATTGTGGTAAAGGTGGAGATTATTTAATCATATGAATAATAATAATCATGACAGAAATATAATATTTATACATAAATTATACTTTTAAAACCAGTAATGAAAAATGGTTATGAAAAGAGAACTATGTTACGATCATGAAGATATAGGCCATACATACAAATGAGTAATGTTTAAATTTTTTAATAATCATTTTAGAATGATGGTATGTATTATTGAATCATTAAATAAAAATAAATAATATATATAATACCATAATATTTCATTAAATATACTTACATGTCATCTATGTGATTTAGTGATGAAAAAAATTTCGCATCACTTCGTGGAGGTGGTGGTCGACATGTATATACGAATGAATTTATGATTTTTTGATGTAAGAAAGAAAATGATGTAATACTTTTTCATATTGATAAATATGTCATTAATATAATTATTATAAACATTATATCACATATATTCATTTACATAAAACTTATTACCTTCTATTTAAAGTGTTAGTGAAAAAAAATCACATCGTTATGCGAGGTGGTAGTCCGTAGTATACACGAGTGATGTTATCATATCCCCCACAGAATAGAAAGTAAGAAGTAATAAGTAATATAATAAATCAATAAGAATAAATATGTTATAAATATAATATATATAATTTAGATCTATAATTAATACAATCCAAGAGAGGCGATAATATAAAATGAATGACATCGTTTCGTGAGGTGGGTGTCGGCCATACACATTAATGATGATTTCATATCCCATTTGATAGAATATGAGATTGATTTAGGTTATGATATTAATATAATAGAATATTAGTATATGGAATAGACTGGTGTAATTATTTCCTAATAATTTAATAACATTTGGAGGATGTGGAAGAATGTAGAAAAACATTCTTGGTTAAACTTGGATCCTCTTTTATGGGAAACCTCCTCAGGTTAGAACAAAACGACTTATTAAGATAAGTTTATGTTCAAAATAAGGTATCTAGGTAGTGTGTATGGATGTTATGAAATAATTTTTATAGTACATGGCCGATAAAAAATACTTTTATGGTGTAAATAGAAGTTGGGGGGGTATCGTTTGATAATTTCGGTGAGTGGTACCCTTGTAATTTCTGAAATGAAAAAGTTATACCTACGATTTTCACATGCCACAAGGACCATAAATAGACCATTATCAATAAATATACAATTTACTGTTTAAATATTCCAAAAAATATATATTTTATACAAGTTATATGTCATTTTAATCAAAATCTTTATAGTTTAACTCCTCAGTAAGCCTGTGTATACATTAATAGTTGTAATTAATTTTTATTGTTTTCACTATTCATTATCATAAAATATTATGTTGAAAATATTACATAGAAAAACTTATTCTGATCAAAAATATTTAATCCATTATACTTAATTAAATTTTTATATTTTAAAATAATTAATTTAAATGTATACTCACAGACGCGATGAAAAATCAGGGTTTCAAAAAGTGTATTTTTGAAGAAAAAGATGATTTTATATTAACTGTATGACTCATATTAATAATATAATGAATATAAATTAATACATATAATTATAAAATATATAAAATTCATTTATTAAATTCCTTATTAGGTATTATTTTAATTAATTAAAATGGAAAAACATTATTCCATTTAAAACAGTTTTCTGAAAAATCACATTCTTAAACACAAAAATAAACATACAAAAAAAATTCAATATAAACATGATTTAAAAGTAATTAAATGGAATAAATACAAATAAATAATTCTTAGGATACATGGAGTAATATTTATTGGAATATTTTAAAATTTATTTTAATATTATAATATACATTTTTAAAATGTTTGAAAAAATTATTTTTAATATATTCTCACAAAAGGGAATAGAAATCATTTATGAAGATAATAAATTTTTGAAAAGTAAAATTACTTTTCAAAAAAATGATTTATTATTTACTAATAAATTATGAGTAATTTATTTTCCATAGGATATATATATATATTATAAATTCATTTATCCCATTTAATCATTCTAATTTAACATCAGGGGTATAACAACAACATACATTAGATATCGTTAAATCTTGATGTTGTGTGTCGAATATGTTATCGAATAAAATAATATTCTTTTGAAATAATGGGGTGTTAAAGCTTCTCCATTAAATAAGTTTCATCATCACAATTTTATCATTAACCTATTAATAAAAGGTTAGAAATTTAAAAATATCTTTTTTGGAAACCCACATCGTAAAATAGTTTAATAAAACATCCTTTTGATAAGAGAGAAACGGATGTAAAATGGTCATCTGAAGTAAAACATAATAGATTTACAAATAGAATAATATAGGTGGGAAGTGAATATTAAAACATGTAAAAATAATAATGTTCAGATAATGATGTACATCAATAGAGATCATTTATCACGAGAAAGTGAATGATCATGATAAGCTAAACAACCACTAAACAATAAACCAATGAGGTGTGAAAAAGATCATTGATTTCATTAGAGATGATGGTAAAAGAACAATGTTTTTCACAATCCTTTTCCTATATTATAGGAAAACCTTTAATAAATTATGAGTAGAATTTCATCAATTTCCACCACAATCTAATATTTTACACAAAATGATGAGTGTTTAAGATGATTATTTATGCTTGATACACTATAAATCCACTTTTAAAGGACCACATAACCATAAAAGGGATAATCAATCTATTCCACCTTTATTTAAACATTAAACAAAACCAAAATGGAATGAACATGGTATGAAATTTCAAAAAATGAATAAACCTTGAAATGATGAAATAATACATTAAACTCCAAAAATGTATAGTAATACCCAGAGATAAAACTAAATAATTTCAAATATAAATGAACTTTTATAACAAATAACATTAATAAACTCAATAATAAAGAGTTTTTTTAACCTAAATGGTTATATCATAACTTTATGATTAAAAACCCAAAAATATTATGATTCTCTTATGAAATAACATTAATCACTTATTAACCAAATCAATTTTCAATCTGGTGGTTATCTACATGATAAAACATGTGTCCCCAAATGCCGATCCTAGCGGCGGTTTTTTTCCGGTTTAGCGGCGGTTTAAACCGCCGCTATATTGTGTGGCGGCGGTTTACAAAAACCGCCGCTAAGTTTGGCGTCGGCAATCTATTAGCGGCGGTTTTTTCGATTCCGCGGCGGTTTTAGAAATGTGTCGTATGTCCGTCATTTAGCGGCGGTTTTTCTTCATTTAGCGGCGGTTATATGGGTATCTTATTTAGCGGCGGTTTTAACCGCCGCTAAATTCAGTCGTTTGATGCGCCTATTCTGCGGCGGTGAAAACCGCCACTAAATATCAACATAATATATTTAGCGGCGGTTAAAACCGCCGCTAAATTCTGCCCAGTTCATCATTTAGCGGCGGTTAAAACCGCCGCTAACGGATTCCCGGTTATTTAGCGGCGGTTAAAACCGCCGCTAAATGCTCACAGGTATGGCATTTAGCGGCGGTTAAAACCGCCGCTAAACGTTGAACTGGAAAAAAAAAATATGTTGCATCTGCTACACCACGGCCCCACTAATTTTATGCTCTCATAGCCCAACATAATATATCCTAGGGATCATATCCCTTCCATATCCTTCAAAATCATACCTCAAAAGCCTCATCATAGCAGTCAATCCCTAGATCTCAACCCATGAAAATCACTGCATTATAGGTGCATCATCATCATACCATGTGACTTAACCATTAATTACACATCATCCTATAACCACTTCAATAAATAGGATAGAGGGTATCATGAACATGAAGGATATTAACATCATTCCATCCTCCTACCATGGAAACCCCCCCACTATAAAACACCTCATCATCTAATCAATCATCACCTTAAGTGCGCTATATCCACAATCCATCACAACCCATGCATAAAAACATCACCTGGAAGAGAAAGTGTGGTATATGGGATATCTAACCATCCACCATCACTAACCTGGATATTTGGGGTAGACACCTGAAAACTAGATCCTTTGGGAATCATTGTAAACACACAACCCATAATGTGTGTATATACAAATAATAAGGAAAATAAATTGTATATTAGTTACACACAATCCCAACCTATAGGTTCACACAACTAAAGCCAATAAACTACCACAACCTATGCGTCACTAATATTGCACATCAAAATTTCTACTATAACACTTACCACCCTTCCAGTCCCACTTACCAAGCACACAACCATACACCAGTTTCATAGTTCCAATTTAACTACATCAATTACCAACCACCTACATAATCATTTACCATATTTATATATTTAATTACAATCCATTATATATTCAAGACCTACATTTTTTTCAACCTAATTTAAGCAAAATTATCCAATTTATCCATCATCATTCATTTACTAGGATTTACCATTTCAAGAATTCCATAACTACTGAGTAACTAACAAGACAAGACACAATGTTATAAAATTCAAACACATCCAACCCACAATTTTTGCATCACAAATCATCACCTTATCCATAATCCAAACTCATAAAGTAACCATAACCATAATTCCATCTATTATGCAAACTATCAAATTAAATCAACCTCACAAGAAAAGGGAAAAGACAATGATTCCTTGTTTACAGATAGGAAATTCA
This sequence comes from Viscum album, assembly GCA_963277665.1. Classification (NCBI taxonomy): domain Eukaryota; kingdom Viridiplantae; phylum Streptophyta; class Magnoliopsida; order Santalales; family Viscaceae; genus Viscum; species Viscum album. Next base: position 1,427,784,367 of record OY728151.1, read on the forward strand.
ATTACCATAAGTAAAGACATTATCATTTTAATGTGAGGTGATTTATCAAATTAAATTTTAGAAACAATAATAATTTCATAGAAGTAAAAACAATTCATAATAAACAACAACCAACACACATTCATAGAAAAGCAATATCATGAAAAACCTAAAGCACATTTGATATCACCCCTTCCCATTAATTTTAATATATCCAATTAATTATTTTCATTAGGAAATATCTTAACTTCCACCCAAGATGAAATAGTAGTATTATAATATCACATATTTAAAATAGTAATGAGGGAACTCAAATATCCTACCTTAATTAGAGATTTAAGGAGAACCATAATCGCAACAGAAGAAACAAAGGATCAAGTTTCACTAGGATATAAGAGAAACCCACCAAAACCTATCCTCAGAATCCCATCACCCAAACACACTCATAACTCAACCAAAAATATAGGGGTTCTCAACAATAAACACCCAAAATATTGGGAATAATAAAAGGTAGAAAGGAAAGAAGAAGGAAACTTGAATAAATGGAACTCAATTATCCACAATCCAAGAGGATAAAAACATTAAGAGAGATGGTAAAAGGTAATCAATGGGATTTGGTGTTATCCAAATATCAAATTAGAAGAAAGAAAATCAAAATAAGTCTATATGTGCCTTCTATTTATAGAGGAAATCCCAAATGGGTTCTCCATAGTGTGGAGACATCCCAATATGCTGTGGTCTCCCTTGGTTAAAGGAGATCTAAGTCACCCATATCTCTTTCCTGCCTTTCATGTGTTTTTAAAAAAAATTGACCACCACCATATCCTAGAACATGGAATGGACCAAGGTGTGCTGGATCCCTCGATTCCCTCCATGAACATCCACTATGACATAACATAAAAAGATTGGTTGTTTTCTCCTCACCACACCCAAGACCACGGCATGGTTAAACCTAGCTCCCCGTGCTACACAGGTGGTACCCAAAAGTGAAATGAACAATATAATTCCCTTCACCGTGCATATTCTATTTCCCATGTTACACAGGGTGGACATCCATTCACCATTCCCAACAACATAACCAACCATACCATTTCACTCTTTGTGGTGTATCCTAACATCACACAACCATCTCCATAGACAACCTACAAGAACCAATGGCCAAAACAACCATCACCACAACCAACAACATGGAATGGTGACCCTTTGAATGCACATAACTCTCACCAAGACTCTAAAACACCTCTAAAATTCCTTTTAGTAGAAACAAGACATGGAAAAATGTAAAGGGAGTGACTTTTGAATTCTGGACCCTCAAAACAAAAATCTATTAAACAATTATCATCCTTGAGAATCAAAACAAAACATAAACACATCACAATGTAAAAGTATACAACATCCAACACAACTCATAGAATATATACACAAAAACAGATGAATGATGTATATTTTTATCGGAAAACAAAAAAAAATTGGTGTTTTATTCACCCATAATGCAACTAGGTCAAAATTAATGTTCCCAAAAAATCCCACAACTTATTGAAATTCAATTCCAGATTTCCATCGATTAGGGGATTGAAAGTCATTTTAAAGAGAGTTTAGGTAATGGAGGGATTCCATATTCCTCCCAATAATGATGATATGAAATAGGAATTACATTCTAAACAATTAATTATGGTATCATGGGGAGTCCTAAAACCTCATCCATGTACAATCATTCTTAATAATGTATTTAACTGGACTCTTTGATTTCTATATAATGTTATGAAATCATTATTCAATATATGATCACATATCCTCCCTAATATTGGGGATACATTGTGACCATCACAATTTTGACTTCCACCCACTTCCAATTGGTATATAATGATTTCATGAATGTACACATCTAAGAACTAGTATATGAATTCATAGATCATATATATTGTGAGCCCCATTTATATATCTTCTTCTATTATAACATTGAATGATATAACCACAAACCAGATGTATTCAAACCTATGAGGGAAGGATGTATTCAAGATAACCTCATCATTCAACCACCTCGGGTGATTTTTAGACCATATATCAATCATAAAAAACCTATCAGATTCCTTTAAATGGTGTAATATATCATCTACAATTAAAATGGGTAATAATTCTTGATTTTATGATAATTAAACATTAATTACTCCAAACATAGTCTCAGAATACCATCTTAATACATAGAGAACAACACTAGAGTGCTAAAAAGAAATAATTTTCAGCAAATGAAATTCTTTTACTACAAACCAACTGTTATCATACTTGTTCAACACATCAACAATACTACTACTCATCATCTGATGCTGCATCGTCACCCTCTCCACCTTCATCTCTACCACCTGCTGCCACCTGTAAGAACATTATATTGAAAATTAAATATTGTTGCATATTTATAATAAAAATTAAAACCAATAAAAGTTTGCAAACTAAATGATTTTGATTTTTTTGTGATTTACCTGCTCACCACTACCCGATGCACTACCACCGGGGGCATATCTGCTCATATGCTGACGTATTTCAAGCAACTCTTTCTGCAAATCAGATATCTGATTCCCCTGCTGGTGAACTGTGTTTCGTAGAGCAGACATCTCCCTCTGAGCATCTTCAGGTATGAAATGACTATAACCAGGAGTAGATGAGGCCGAAATCCCTGATGGCATGCGAAAGACCTCAGATGGTACGGGTCCCAAACCCATCCCGCGCACTCTACCAAGATGCTCCTTCCCAAGGACTTGACCAACCGGGTCATCCTGGGAGACTGAGTAGGATTGCCCAGGATTGGCATCCCATTTTTCTTTAATTTTTACCTATAAATCAAATATCAATATATATTAACACAGTAAAAACTGATATTAAGTTATTATAATAAATAATTGACTTCATACCCCAACTTCTCTGGCAGGTTCATTAACAAAACTTCCATCTGTTTTTTTATGAACATCCAGCCACAGTTCTGTTCGGGATGCTTCATGCCCTAAACTCTGTGACTGCATTAAACAAAGATAAATCATCAATCAAATATGTTAAATAGATAATATTATCTTATAAATATTTAAACTAATTAAAAGATTACCAATGACATTCGGCTTCTTGAAAAGCTTTTTGAACCCGCAGTGTGCGGGATTACCTGCTTCGCCCGGTTTGAAGCATTCTTTCTTGAGAGATCCTGAAATAAATAAAATTCAATTTAATAGTATTGTATTCAATGTCTATCTCCTCTTCATGTACATTTATAAATGTAAAATGAGGATAATATAATAATATATATTTCAATACCATCCGCTTCTCATCACGATGTCTATCGACAAAAACCTTCCACTGTTCTTTCGGTACCCCACTGGGTATCTTCTCATACATCTGCTGCACGGTCAACGAAGAATCGTTGACATCACACCACAACCTCCATTTGAAATCTTTCCATTTTTTTCCAAGATTTTTCAATGTCCACTTCCGTGCTATCACATCAGCAACGGTAAAGTGGAAGAACATCTGTATACAGAAATTCATTTTGAATATATTAGTAAAATGACATTCAATTAAACCATAAAGTAATAAAATTACCTTTATCTGAGAATCATAAACTTCATTTTTCCAGTTTGGAGGCATATGCCTCCAATCATCATACGAAATAGGCAGGGAAACGGGCTCCGCTGCCAGCTGACCTATAATCTGACCAAGTAAACCTGCGGCGTCATCCGTCGGGACCCCATAAGAATCAAATGGCACCACTATCTTCTTGCCATGCATGTTCCAAACATCAGAACTTTTTATGTCTCTTTCCACGGTTTCATTGTCTTCATCTGCAATGAGAAAACAATTACTATAAACAAAATGCAATAAATTTATTTAATTAAAATTTGTACCTATGACTGCGACCCTCCAGAATGTCCGTGATGAACTGGAGTGGGCGTGTCGCTGCCCCGCTGCTGAAGCTCCTGTAGGGGGAGGCGATGACTCATCCTCTAATGAGGCATCCACTGATGGTGTCAGAGATGGTGCAGGGGGAGATGATGCTGTGGGGACAGACGGATCGTCATCTGTCGCAGAAGAAGAAGGAATAGTGTACCGCTTCTTCCTTGGCATTCCTGTCATTTAATCAAATAAAATTAAGTTCAGAATATATATTTCAAAAAATTCATGCAGAAAAAAAATTAAAAATGATAATAGATGCCCAGTATTAACAAACAATATATATATAACAATGATAATGAATGACTACAGAAATGAAACAAGTAGTTGCTGAATGAATAAATAATTGTACATACAATCATTTTCCCCTTCAATCATGTCAGTTTCCTGCTCCATTGCTTCATCCACTTCATTCATCCTTGCTAGACCAATATTTTCAATATCGTGATGGACAAATAATTCTGCTTCCTGTTGTTGATGAAATTCAATTGCAGAGGTCAAATCTTCCACTTCATCACCCATATCATACAAATCTCTTTGTATTACGTGAGTAACTACACTCCACCCTTCATCCACAACATCATTCACATAATATACCATTTTTGCCTGCGATGCTAAGATATATGGATCATGCAGTTCACGATCACCAACATCCATCAAGCGAGAGAAGTTTACAGAAGTAAATTGCAATGAATCTCTTTTAACACCTCTGATAAAATCGACCCATTTGCATTTGAATAAAACAACAGAAAAATGCCCGTGGTAGTTTAATTCAATAATATCATGCAGCTTTCCATAGTATTCCACTTCAGCAAATGTAAAAATACCACTATTCTGTGTTTTCAAACCCACTTCTCGATCGACTGTACGAAATTTAAAACCATTCACATTATAAGCGTTGAACTTTCTAACTTGTTTTATAGGACCTCTAGCAAGAAACTTCAAATCTTCTGAAAAGTCAGCTCGAGTATCAGTATTCATGATCTGAAAAAAAATATAATTTAATAGATTTGCAAATTGTATGTGTCAAAGTAATATTCGTATTTATTGCAATATTTATAAACTTACACGTCGTGCAAACCATTCTACCAGCTCTTTATTCACAGCTTTCGTTATATCTTTTTCATTTCGTGTTCGGCTTCTCATTCGTCTCTTTGTTTGTATCCTCAACTCTTCAATAAATGGATCTGCAATTTCACTATTCAGCAGCACATATCTATGTGCCTATAATAATTCCAATTCTGTTAGTGTCGCGTATGAGGTCCTCCCAACTGATCGGCCAATAGCAGGAAATATTTTTGATTTCTGATGCATTTGAGATTGAGTTGATGTGTCGTCAACACGTCCAACTCGATTAAATCTTGTCTCAATATCATCCAAATATCTGGAACAAAAGGTGAGACACTCCTCGGCCAAATAGCCTTCAGCAATAGAGCCTTCTGGTTGAGCTTTATTTCTCACGTATGCTTTCAAATGCCCAAGATATCTGTGAAAAAATAATAATAATATTATGCATTTATTTAAATGCCAAAAAATGTTTACTTAACTGGAAACATATAAATAAAATACCTCTCAATTGGATACATCCATCGATAATGAACGGGGCCTCCTAATTTAGCTTCGTCAACCAAATGCACAGTTAAATGCATCATGACAGTAAAAAACGATGGAGGGAAGATCATCTCCATTGCACAAAGGGTCAATACAAACCTCTCCTGTAGGTTGTCCAGCTGAAATGGATGTAGAGATTTCTCACATAACTGTCTGAAAAATGTGCAGAAATGGAGTACAACAGCAGTAACTTTTTCAGGTAATAATGTACGCAATGCCAATGGTAGTAACTGTTGTAACAAAACATGTGAATCGTGACTTTTCAATCCATATAACTTACGATTCTTCAAGTCAACACACCTCGAGATGTTACTAGAATACCCATCAGATACCTTCACATTCTTTAAAATTTGAAGGAACGTATCTTTATCCCTATTTTTCAATGAAAAAATGGCCGGAGCATACTTTTCATTCTCATCTGGCCAGAGATCACGTTTTATGTTCATTACTTGTAAGTCTTTGCAAGCATTGAGATGATCCTTTGACTTTCCATGCTCATTAAGTAATGTGAAAATCAAATTATCACATACATTCTTCTCAATATGCATCACATCAAGATTGTGGTGCAAAGAATTAAATTCCCAATACGAAAGTTTGAAGAATATACTTTTTTTCTTCCATTGTTGCGTTCTGATTTCACTTGACGATGCACTTCGCACTCGTTTTCCGCTATCATTCAAATGATGAACCTTCCCAAATTCTGTTTTAACATTTTCAAGCTGTGTCAATATTTCAGAACCGGTTAACAACTTTGGAGGTGGTCTACGATCAATGCAACCATTAAATTTTGATTTGTTCAGCCGAAATCTATGAGATGCATCAAGAAATCTTCGATGGCACAAGAAGCACCATTTTCTACTGTGAGGTAGCCGTTTGGGCTCGAAATCAAAGTTACAAACGGGACAAGCCAAACCCGTATAAGTGTTCCAACCAGATAAATTCCCAAGCCCAGGGAAGTCACTAATGGTCCACATTAAAGCAGCATGCATTTTAAACATTGTTTTAGAAGAAACATCAAATGTCTCAACACCGTTGCTCCATAACTCCTGCAATTCTTCAATCAAAGGCTGCAGGTATACATCAATATCATTTCCAGGCATTTGTTTTCCAGGAATAATCATCGAAATGATAAAAGATGTTTGTTGCATACACATCCACGGAGGCAGATTATAAGGGATCAAAACAACTGGCCAAATGCTATAACTCGTACTCAAAGTCCCAAATGGGTTGAATCCATCGGCAGCCAATCCCAATCGAACATTCCTAGGATCAGCTGAGAAATCTGGATGTAATGAATCAAATGTCTTCCACGATTGGGAATCCCGTGGATGTCTCATTAACCCATCATTGTTATTATCTACAGCATGCCACTTCATGTGTTCGGCGGTTTTTGATGACATGAATAATCTTTGCAATCGAGGCTTCAAAGGAAAGTAACGCAAAACTTTTGCAGGTGTGTTCCTTTTCTTCTTCTCCGTGAAATTATGTTCAGTCATACTTCCAACATCACCCTTTGACTGCCATCTAGAAGAAGAACATTTCTTACAATTATGTCTACTTGAATCCTCTCCCCAGTAAAGCATACAATCATTGGGACACGCATGTATTTTTGTATAATTCAGACCAAGCTTGTTAACAACTTTTTTCATATCATAAAACGATTCTGGGATTTTTGCTTCAGGAAATGCATCACGAATCAATTCCAATAACATGGACATTGCCTTATTTGTAATTCCACATAGACATTTGATATGGTACAACTTCAGTAGAAATGAAAGCTTTGAATATTTCAAACACCCACTATACAACTCTTGATTTCCATCGTCAACTAAATCATGAAATGCATTTTCCTCACTGAAGTTTTCCCTTACATTTGGCTCCACAGAATCAAGAGGATCCAATGATATGTTACAATCTTGATCTGCTTGTGTTACAGTCTCAGAAACATCACTTGTCACGTTGCAATTTGTAGCACCCTCTTCTGGTTGTTCTGATATGTTTTGATGCTCATAGTGGTGTCTTGCAGTGCCGAATGCATCATTTATGAGGTTTTGCATTTCATTTTCCATTGTCGAAGAACTTGGGACCTCATTCTGTGGATTAACATCAGTCCTCAATCTTTCTGTATTGTTTGATTCTCCATGCCAAATCCAACACAAATATTGCTCAGGGAATTGCTTCAGTATTAAATGTTCATAAACTTCATCTCTCTTCAACCATGTTCTAAATTTACATTTAGGACATGGACATCTTATTCTCCCTTCAACGGATCGATTAGAAATTGCAAAATCTAAAAACCCATTCAAACCCTTAACATATTGAGATGTGTTCCTCGGTAATGTGATCCAGCTTTTATCCATGTATATCACAATGTGCCTACACAAAATATACGATAGTGTAAGATTACAGAAACATAATATAATAAAGATGAACCATTGGCCATAAAGTATGCATAATATAATAAAGATGATTCATTGACCACATTTACCATTTCAGACCAACTGAACAAGTCTGGTCCATAGGAGACAGCGTCAACACCTCATTTAGGAACAATAAGAATATCGGGATACACACTTATCATAACACCATCGATCACACATTTATGTTGCCTCAAACAACACCCCTTTGATGTGTGATCGAAACTGATCATAATGCATTTTAAATCAAGTTAACTACATTCACTGAAACCATTTTCACAATGGGTAATGTTTGTTTTATTGTTCTAGGGAAATCTAAATGGCCACATTTAAGTTTTGGGGTTCATCTTGTGATGGAAGCATGAGACATGGTGTTTGAATTTCTTGAATAAATTAGTGATAACGACCCTCCTAAGGTGGAGAGAATTATGTTAGTCATGGAAATGTGGAGAAAACTGTAGAGTGGATGTGGAGGAATCAAGGTTCCAAATAGAAACCTATAAGGGACATGTTTGGGGGTTCATAGGGAAGGCCAGGTGGAACTTCGATATGGTGTGTGAGGTAAATTAAGTAGTCCACCACTAATGGTTTCTAATGCATAATCTAGTACATGAATATAAAACAAACAATAGTTGTTGTTTGGCACTTCATCTGATTTATGAGAGATGGAATGAAGCTGAAAAGAAAGGATCAGTGTATGAGTATTGCTGGGAAAAAGTTCATCATGTGGAAACTTTAAAGACAATTCATGCTATTCAAAAGTAATATTTTAGAAATGCTGGACTGTTGGATAGAAATGCGGGCTAGTCACATGATCTTCGATAAAGCCTGTATGGTTTGTTAAGTCATGCTATAACCATGAGGAATGGGTTATCCATTTCCACTTGGTTTATTCTCCCCCTTTCCTTATTTTTTCATTGAATTTACCCCACCTCTTGTAAATCATGGTTAGGGAACACAATAACTACTAACTGGGCTCTGATCGTATTACTTGAGCTGAATAGGCACTTTTTCAACCTTTTGTGTCCTAAAAACCCTGGACACCCCAAAAACTGTTCATACATCCAGTAAACATTTTGATATCCCAAAATTATCTATTTAAAGTAAAATTGAAATGAGAAAGTACCTGAAAAAATCATAGAATATCATACCCTCCCTAACATGAAATGTCTTAGCTTTGAGCCACATTTCAAAGTATCACTAAGCTTTGTCAGAAAAGAGATTGAACCACTATGCCTACATATTCATCTCCCCTCCCATGTCTCTTCTTTAATGGTACTATATAGTAATAAAAGCTTTGTTAAAAAAGAGATTGGACCACTATTCCTACATATTCATCTCCCCTCCCATGTCTCTTCTTTAATGGTACTATGTAGTAATAAAACTAGAACAAAAGGTACAATACTACCTTGCAAAACCATCCCATTGTGATCCATAAAATGAACTAGATTCTCTTAAAGGATGATTCAGCCTCCAACAAAAATTCAGCCACATGGACTCTATAGAGAAGTCTATGAAACATCACCTAAAATGAAACATAAAGAAATAATTCACATAAAGTCATACCATCATGGAATATCCAATATATTCCCCATCGGCCCGATCCTCTTCACAACACATTACTCAAAACGCTTGACACCATCTTACCATTTTTTCAAAACATTATCTCTAAATAGAAAATCACACGATAGAAAACTCACTTTGAAATCACGCTTTACACCTTAAAACACATTTTAAATGTTTAGGATAATTTATATCAACCACATTGGGAGATACATTCCGAGAAATAAAACCAATAATATATATAAAAAGATATACAATATTCAATTGATAAAATAATGAATAACAGATTAAAAAACATCCATGCTATCATGGAATTCAAATAATGGTAACATGAATATGGAAACTACCTAAAACTCAAGCCATGCTAAAATAGATGATGGAATCTCAAATTTTAATATTTTCAAATGCACACATATTCACCTTAACTCATATGTAATGATACCTAGTCCATATATACATATTAAGGTGTACAAATATGTATAAGGGATCTATACATATTTGACTATACTTTCATATACCCCTTTTCAATGATACACATATTCATTTTCATATACACATATAAGCACATATAGCCCCATGATATATATTAATACTTTCAAGGTTGAATATATATAAATGGAGAACTTATATATAGATTCTTAATTATGAATACACATGTAATCCTTTGATGATGACAGCTCAAACCTGCCAAAATAAAGACCAAAACACACTACAACGATATTTGGAATATAAAAATCACAATATCCCTAATTAAAATGTGGAAAAAATAAAAATTATATATAAATAAACCTGAAAATTATGGTGGGAGGACTGAAATTATGGTGCGGGGGTTGCCGGAGGCCGCGGGGGGTGTGGCGGTCGCCGGAGGGCGTGGGGGGCGCGAGGGGCGCGGGGGCGCGGGGGTCACCGGCGGTCGGGGGGGGGGGGGGGGGTGCAGGGTTCGCCGGGGGGCTCGGGGGCCGCGGCGGCCGCCGGAGGGCGCGGGTGTCGTCGGAGGGCGCGGGTGTCGCCGGAGGGCGCGGGTGTCGCCGGAGGTAGCGGGACGGGGATCGGGGAAGAGGGGAGGGTTTGTGAGGGGGATCGGGGAAGACGGGTATGCGATAGGGGAGGGGAAAGCGTCGCGGCTTTTCAAAATAGGTTGGGTTTTGCGGCGGTTTGTTAAAAACCGCCGCGAAATCTTTCACGGATAACGTTTAGCGGCGGTTTTGTGAACCGCCGCCACAAAACCGCCGCTAAACACTGTTTATGTTGTAGTGTTTATTGGTTTAATGTTTTAGATAGTTAGGAAAAAGACTTATCTAAAACAATCCCATCACTTTAAATAAGAATTTCTCCCACTTAAACAAGGGTATTTTTTTTATTTTTTATTTTTTCATCATCATCATCGATATAAATCCCTTATATAGACAATTCATTTAATATAATTATTGATAAACTAGAGAAAATGAGACATATGATGTTTGATCACAAATTCTCAATAAGGATAAAAATAAGAATTAATAGTGAAATGCCAATAGTGAGTATAATAAGAGCATAAGTGTGTGATGATATAATGAAAGTGCATGAGAAACAATTATGAATATTCTTACACAACAATCACTTGATCCTCAAACATGATAACATGTCATAAATCATTAACAATGGAAATATTCATCAAATTCAATAATAATAATCCATGTGTTATCAATCTTGATCAAATGAAACATTTATATCCCACAACAAAGATAATGATAATGTGTTGTTATCTTGTAACATTAACTTCATAACCCATTATTAACCCATTTTAGAAATAACTAGATCCTAGTTAAATACCAACGAGAAACCCTTTACTAACATCCTCATTATTTCCTCAAAATGAAATGAACAATACCCAAATAATTGTTGATCTATCTAGATACACACATAATATAGTCTATATCAGGATAATCTAATACTATTTGGACACACCCATCGCATAAGATGTATCGGGATCACCCTGTTCAATCTTTACACACCCATGATCACAATAAATTTCCATGTACCATTTATAAATAATGTATATTTATTATTCATTTAATCATAAAATCGTTGAAACAACCTTTATTAATTTCAAAAATTGATTAACCCATGTAAAATAAATGAGTTCCATGATATCATCTTTGAAACATGATTTAACCATGGTAAAGAAACGAGTTCCATATCAATCTCTTTAAAACACGATTAACCAATGAAAAATAAATGGGTGACATGAAAGATATCATTGAAATAATCATAATCCAACATGATAAATAATTAGTATGGTATAATTACAACATAACCCCAGTGAAAACTAATTAATATAAATGGTTTTTATGTTGATGAATGTAAAAACCATTAAAATATCATTAAAAAAATATTTGAGGAAAATATATTTTCATTATGAAAAAAATTTTAATTCACAAAATATTTGAAAAATAATTTTATTTGAAACAACCCATTGAAACATATAATAGAAATATCCTTTAAAATAATGGTCATGATGTGGGAAAATCCATTCATTCCATTAGTGTGGAAAATAAACATTCCGTTTAATATATTTTGAAAAAGGGATTCAAAAGTGACCCATTTAGAAAAAGTTAGCATATTTCATTTTAAAAACATTTTAAAGAAGCTGAAAGATCATGTAAAATGGATTTAAGAAATAATTTATTTTTATATAATATAATTTTTCAAATCATTTTTTTAAATATAGATATAAAATAGAAATTTACCCAATCTAAAAGAAAATAAAAAATTGATATAACATAAAAAACTTATTGATGCTTCTTTAATAAAAATAAATAGAAATAAAAAAATATGTTAAACCCATTCATAACCAGTAAATAGGAAATATATCTAGTTCAATAAAAAATGGAATATTATTTTCTCTAAAATAAACTTCAACATAAATATTCTGAAAAAGAAATAAGGTTGTAAGATAAAGACTTATCATCTTTATAAATACATTCAGTTGTAAACCCCATGAATGAATATATTCAAATGAAACACTAAATATCATGAAAATAAATATATTAATTAAATAACATGTCATACGGTTTGTATATACAACTAATAAAATAGGATATGTCTATAACATTACAATATGTCACAATAAAAATAAATTGAGATGAAGTCCCTTAAGGTTTTGGTGATCTTTGGATCAAAATTTCATGAAAAGAGAGTACATAATATTGATATTTAAATCCCAATAATATTAATTAAAATAATAATAAAATAAATTATTGGTACGTATAGAAACCACACAATAAAAATAAGTTTTGAATATTGAATATATCTCACAAAAATAAAAAGGGATATGAGAAAGCTCTTACCTCTAGTCCAGACATTCCATGCATGTCCATTAACTCCTTTATAGTAAAAATATATCAAATATTTGACTTATTATCCTCATATTAGAGTTTTAAAATATTATATTTAAAACTTTTATTTTATTAATTTTAATGAAATATTTAAATAAATAATTAGTTAAGTCCATGTTGGGATTTTTTGATGATGTTTGGTTTAATACTTCAAAATGGATTTGGTGTGTCTAACATGGTAAAAGATGTTATTATTAAAAAAAATAAAAAATAATAATCAATAAATATATATTATATTTATACATAAATTATTATTTTTGAAACAAATCATGAAATATGGTTATGAAACATGTCCTATGTTATGATCATAGAGACATCATGTCGTACGTACACATAAGTGACGTTCTCATTTTTCAATGATCTTTATCAAAAAAGGTATTCATTATTTTATCATTTCATATTTATGATAATATCTTAAATAACATATTAATGTTTTAAATTTAATTATATATATCATCTGTGCGATTTACTGATGAAAAATGAGTCACATCACTTTGTGGAGGTGGTAGTCCACACGTATACACAAACAACATTATCATTTTCAGTGTAAGAATGAAAATTATATATTATATTTTTTGAGTAATAATTATTTCATAAATATAATAATTATTTAATTTATATAAAATATATTCACTAAATATATCTTCATTAACTTCCATTTGTAGCATTAGTGAAAAATAATCACATTGCTTCGTGAGGCAATAGTCCGATTTACACATGGGAAAACTTTTCATATCCCCCATGGAGTTAAATGTAATAATTTATATGTGATATAATAACTAAAAGATTATAAATATGTTACAAATATAATATATATAAATTTATCACATCATTATAACATGAATTTAGAGGTGATGATGGAAAATTAATGACACTAGTTCACAAGGCGGTAGTCCAATGTACGCATGAATAATGATTTTGAATCTCATTTGATGGATGAGGAGATTAATTTAAGTTATAATTTTAAAATAATAATATATCAGTATATTTTAATTATTGGTTTTATTGTTTTATAATAATTTAAGATGATATGTGGGACGTGGAAGAAGAAAAAAATAAAAATGTTCTGTTAAAAATGATAACACTTCTTTGGACAACCTACTTAGGTTTGCACAGAGAGCATTCTTAATATGGAATTATATTCAAAATAAGGAATATTAGTCATGGGGAGGGATTTTATTAAGAAATTTGGGTATGTATTATCCACGAAAAATGGAATTTTTGTTATGATGCGGAGTGGATAGGGGGTAACCATTTATAAGTGAGGTGGGTGGCACCCTTATTTTTCTTGAAAATAAAATGATATACCCATGTATTTCACATGACACAATGTTCAAAAATGAATCATTATCGATACTTAGACATTATGGGGTCAATATATTTCCATAAAATATATTTTATACTAGTTTTTATTTCATTTTAACCCTTATATGTTTTGTTTAACCCATGGTAAACATGTTTTTACCTTAATCGTGATAATTAATTTTTAATGATTTCACTATTCGTTATGGTTAAAAAATATGTTGAACATATTATAAAATAATATTTATTTTGAATAAAAATATGGAAAAAAAATTTACCCAATTAAATTCGTATAATTTTAAAAATTAATTAAAATTTAAACCATATGACGCGACGAAAATTCGAGTTCTCAAGAAGTGAATTTTTCCCCAACAAGATGATTTTATATTAAATATATAACTAATAATAAGAATTTTATGAATCAAAATTAATATTTATTCTTGAATAATATATAAATTTAATTTATAAAATTCCTCACTTGGGGGCTATTATAATTTATTAAAATTGAAAAACATGATGCACTTTATAATAGTTTTTAGAAAAATCATATTTTTAGACCCCAAAATATATTTATACTAAAATCCAATATAAAGTTGATTGATAATTAATTAATTGGGTTAGATATAAATAATTAATACTTATGTTACATGAAATAATATTCAGAACATAATGAGAATTTTAAATTAATTAATTTACTAAAAAGAAATTATTATTTAAAAAAATCATTATTTTTTCACTAATCACTAAAAAATCAATATTTCTTGAAAAATCCCAAAATTTCCCCCTATGTTAATTTTGATATGATGATTTAATAAATTAAGTTAATTTTATAAAATAATTTTTTTATGTTTTTCAAAAATTAAATATAATATTTTCTCAAAAAAATCTATAAAAATCATTTTTGAAGAAAACATATTTTTGGAAAAATTAATTTACTAAAAACTGAATGTCTATTTAATAATAATTTATTAATAATTTATATTTATGACACACACACATACAAACAAATATATTTATATATATATATCATAATGTAGTTAATATAATTCATACATACCAATTTAATGGCTAGGCTATAATGGTTGTATATTTTGTGGGTTGTTTATCATCAGTGTTGCGTATTAAATATGCTATTGAACATGAGGAATTTATTTTAAAATCTTAGGGTTTTACACATATTATACCAGATACATATTTTATGAAACACCATCGGATATACTTATAGGTCATCAAGTGCACAAACCCCATTTTGTGCAATATGATCATATTTTGTATCCCCGTACAAGAATCCTACCCACTATAACTTTAACATTTCATTATAACTATAATAATCTGTGATAAAAAACAATTAAGTTAACTCAAAGTTGTACAATAAGAGGTCGATTTTATTTACACATCATCAAATGTATATTAGTATATACATATATGTAGTAGATATGAAATAATGATAATATGTAGATCACCTTTTATATAATATGACAGATTTTATATTATTAAACTCTCTTAAGAATACCTAACAAAACCATACATAAGAACCTATCAAAATTAACATATATGATTGAAATTGATATCACCTTTATGTTTTCTACAATTTTAGGGATTTTTTTAAAACTCATCACATCTATATGTAATTACTCCTATATAACTGTATTAAATTTTGATAAAACCTTCCCACAAAACTTTTTAGTGAGTAATGTTAATGCATTAATTATGTTAGAATAATGGAAATACATAGTAATCACATTCTTAATGTTTAACTCCATAAATATATTCATACTACTAAACATTACAACATACAATGTTTTTTATTCAAAAATAATTTTTAATACTTAGAACTCATTCTAACGGTAACATATTGATCATCCTTTTGAACTAATTCCACATATTTTTTCCCTTAAAATCTGATATAGCTATTTATATTATATCTGAATCTCTATTAGAATATAATGAAATTAATTTTTTATTTTTTCTAGACTAATATTCTATTTGTTATATTTGAACTTATTTAAGTTCAAACATATTCCCATTATCCCCATAGAAACTATATTCTTCTAAAAATAACTTTATAAGGTACAAGAAATTATTTTTGTATGAAGTAACACTTATTTCCTCTTAGTAGTAATATTTTAAAAATAAAGTATCATATCAATATCACATATGGTATCCAATTTGTTTGGATAATTTTCTTATAAAAAATATTATAATTTCAATTATGTCACTGATGGGTAGTGTAATTTTAATTCTTTACATTTTAACAAATTACCTAGACAAACACTTTTATCCTTGATAAAAATAATTTTATCCTTTTTTCCTTCTCAATCATGTAATAACATCTGATGAATCATAAACAATGTATTATCTAAATCCATTATATCATATTTATCATAAAAAACATTTATTAGAAAAAAACTACTCTTATCATATAATATAATGAGATGAAGATACACATATTTTATAATGATCCATTTGGAGATTTATATTTTACTCTACAATAAAATCAATGATTCAAAAACCCTATGATTAATCATTTTGATGTAAAATATAACATTTTTTAATTATTATACTTATTTTAAAATCCAATATATTTTAAAAAAATTAATTTTTCACTTGGAATTATATACCATTTGAAACTAAAGAATTAATGTTTAATAACATTGTTACCTAATATGGATGTTCCTTAAATCATGACAAACCTCTTACGGTATAATTGAAAATTGAAACCTATGGGGTCATTACACATCCTTCCTGATAACATCTTTAGGTTTCAATGACCTGGAAAATATATTTTAATGAAATATTATTAGACATACCAACTAAATTTTCTTATTCCATTTTAATATATTCCTACTTTTACTGTAGACACAAAACTATAACCATGGAATCATATTCCCTAGTTCAATAATACCCAACATTTTGAGAAAAATTAGTTAAATTTTATTAAACTCATTCTCATTTTTATAAAAAAAAATTATAAAATGAATTCCACAACCAAAATAATCCTTATAGGATATCCTCATTTTCCCCTAGTCACTCGCACAATCATTATGATTAAGCATATGAGAAGAGACTAAATTACCTTTGGTGAATTTGAATTTAATAACAATGATACCTTTATAGAATTAATCTATCATTAAAATATTCATCTATTCAATTATTTAAAAACATCAACTTTTATTTTACATTAGAAGATATTTATTTAACATATAGAATTTTCCCACAAAAGAACTTTACATAAGTTAATTGTATTAGGAGTTTCTTAAATTAAGATTCCAATTTTACTGGTATTAATATCAATGTTGAGTTGGATGTTGTTGATCCATTTCATCTATAATAAAATATTTTATCATATGAGTAACATATTTTATATTCATTCTATAATAATTTTTATTAAATTTGATCACACTAAAATGAAGACCCCTTTCAAATTAATCATATCCATTTGTGTGCCAAGTCCTATATTTCATGATGAATTACACTGGTTATCTTATAAATAATTCAGGAATTTTTATGGTAGAAATATATTTTCCATAAAATAATATATGGATTTTGATTTGGTGAGTGAAAACTATGTATAGAAATCCTTCATGTGGATACATTCAACTTTATCCTATAGTAACCTAATGATTAGGGGTTACCAACTAATAATAAAAAATAAAAATTCTAAGAACAAGGTACCTAATAGTTAGGTTAACCTTATTACTTTATTTCCTTACACAAGATTATAAAGCAGATCTCAACTTTTTTGTGACCTGCCTGGTGGGATGATTGAGGTATTAACAAGTATTTCATTGGGATGAATATAACACTTAGTATTATGATGGGGATTTAATCTCACAATATAATCTTATCTTATTCCATTTATGTATGTATGATTCTAGTGACATTTTTTTAGAATCATTTTTCTTCCATCAAATAAATATGTTCAACCCATATTAACATGTAACTCTTTACACAATTCATAGATTATTTTACTAACCAAAACTAAATTACATTTACATCAATACATATCTAAAATCATCCCATGAATAAGTTACATGAAACCCTTTCTTATAAGTTATTCGAATTTGGGGATATTAATAATCCCCACACAAGTAATCTTGCATCTACATATAGTCAACCCTCACTTTTATAAGAAAAGGTTAAGCCTCTAGGAAAGATAGTAGTCTGACTCAAATTCCATCTACTTATGGATACTTTATCCAAGATATATTTATATTTCATTTGTATTAAAACTCATAATATGTATAAATCATAATTAAATATTTAATTAAATCTCAAAATCTAATTCAAGAAAAATTCAAGGTAGAATAAAACTAAATCTATTTTCATTCTAAGCAAGTAACTCCTTAGAGGCATGTATGATAATTTCAAAGAGTAACCATTTAAATTAAATCCTAAATATAAAAATTCATAATTTAGTCCATTTATAACTATGAATAAAGTACAGAATAAAATAAATAAATAAATGGACAAGTCATACATTGAAACCTGAGATGAATATTTATGAATATTTCATAACTAAATCTAATCATAAACATTTTAAAATTTTATATAATATTATAGATGTTCCATAATTTTGAATATAAATTCTTCATATTCATATTCAACAAGAAATATTTCATATTATTCATTGTATAGAATTTCACATTAGAGATGAGATATTAAATGAAATAAAAATATTTTATATTCCTATTTATATTATGTAAAATATTTACATAATCAAACTATTGAATATTAAATATTATTTAATCCTTGATCAAATGAATAATCAGATTTCAGTTTGATGTGGTTTTAATAATATCTTAAATAATACCTTCTAATTTAAGTAATTCAAATTACTTATTTCAAATATTTCATAATATAAAACAAAAACAATTACAGTTATGCCTTATTTTTTAATTTGAAATAAATTATAAATTACTCGTACAATTTCTCAATATATACTCTAATTATAAATCGCAAGTCATTCTATACAATTATAAAAGGTAATTTAATATTAATATTAATTTTTTAGGGATAATTATTTATTAATTTTTTCATAAACATTTTTTTAATGAATTATAGGAATTTTATAATTAATCAAATTAAAATAAAATTTATAAAAAAAATATATTAAAATACCCATTATTATAATTTATAAACTATACAATTAAATATATAAATTAATTTTAATAAAACCCATAATTTTTTCCCTTTATAGTAATATTTTATACTTCCCATGAGAGTGCATGATTAATCCGAGCCTAACGTGAGATTAATTGGAATCAGGTGAGTTATAAAATAATTACACATAACTCAGGGGTGAGTAATGTGAAGCAAGCATACGTTCTTACCTGTGTAGGAATAATTAATATAATGCATCATATTAACTTCACATGGAATCCCCTGCACAAGGTGTATGAATTACAATATTGGGCCAATGTAAGAGTAAATCCTAGAACATATAACATAGTGGTTATCATGTGTAAGGAGAAACAAGATTTCCTGCAAGAATAATAAAGTTATTAAACCAATATCCTTGGATTAACACAAGATAGCCCACATCAGATAAAACCAAAATACCAATCCTATATAACAACATGCACCAAACCATCATTGATGATACAATTCTCTATTTCTCAGCATCAACATTCAAAACATCATTTTATGCATGATCTCATGATTCAAATTTCATGGAATGGATACAATACCACTGTAATGTTTCTAAGGATCTAAAAACACTTTTTAAGTATAGTGTATGTGAAAATAACCATAAACATTGCAAAGTAATGCATGTAATAAAACCATATTGTATATATAAAATAATTATACCATGAAACTTAAACAACAGATATGTTTATGCATCATGTTCTTTATTTTTTATAGTTGATG
Organism: Viscum album; assembly: GCA_963277665.1. NCBI lineage: Eukaryota > Viridiplantae > Streptophyta > Magnoliopsida > Santalales > Viscaceae > Viscum > Viscum album. Next base: position 1,427,804,417 of record OY728151.1, read on the forward strand.
AAGTTCTCAGTAAATGTAGCTGAAGGATGCCATTTTTCTATGTTGAATCCATGGCCTCACTAAATTATCCATCACATGGGAGTAACCCTTCACCGTCTTATGGAATACTAGTACCTCTTGCAGTAATGTGAGGAAGATGAATAAAGCTATATGTAGAAGAGGATTCTAGGAGATTGAACAAACCACATGTCATAGTCAATAAATATTTTATAGTATGTCAGAACACTACTGAAAAATTATCATGTTGTTTAAGAAATATTTTATTTCAATAGTGAATTTAATAATTTTTTTTTCATATCATTTTTATTATAAGTACACTGTTATTTTGAGAAAATGGTTACAATTATTATTATTTAAATATCCAACTGTGAAATAAGAATTAAATGATGAATTTTCTATTTAACATAAAAAACATTATTTTTTAAAATCAATATATTTCCTTTTATATATTGATATAAGAGAATTTAGGACATCTTTGAGCTTACCAGTTATAGTAAAATGAATATTGACCAAAGATAATGCAATTGTTTAGCCATTATGTTTTAGATAAAAATGATTTAATTTTAATAATGACTTATTCAATCATTCTTATTTATAGGTTTGATTTAAAAACATTAATATGGAGTGGGTTACACATTTATAAATATATATATGAATGTTTTATTCCATAAAAATGGATATTCATCAACATACACAAATTATAATTTCTAAATTTAAATGTTTTTTAAAGTTGAAAAATCATATCCCATGTTCAAACCCTGAAAAGGATATGAAACTGATGTGAAACTATTGGAAAATAACATTGATTAATATGTGATGTCTATAAAAGAACCTCACATCAATTGTACATGTAGTTTGGTTAGAATGAATCGACGATTAGTTTTAAAATTTAATAGTGTTTTTAAAGTTAAAAATTTACACAACATGATAATACATAGAAAATGATATAATACTATATCATAGTATATGTTAATAATAATTTATTAATTTATGGAATATATGAATGAATCACACATAAATCCCAAATCTAGTTTATTAAAAATAACTGAATGTGAGGTTTTTACATTTAAAAGTTTTTTAGAGTTAAAAACATGCTTTACATTCTCAAATTAAGTGTGAAAACATAGGATGATGTGAAACTATAAGAAAATGAAAATTTATTAATAGATAAAATGTATGAAGTAAATGTGAATCAATCCCACTTCTGGTTGGATCTGCATAAACAAAAGTCGAGTTTATTAAATTTAAAATTGTTTTTAAATTTAAAAACATGTGCCACTTTCTCAAATAAATAAAGTGTGATATGAATGACATAAAAATATAGGAACATGATTTTTTATTATCATGAGGCATTTAGGGATAAATTGTGTTCCAATATAACATGCACTTTGATGGGAAGGACTTGATGTGATTTTAATTACATTTAAAAGTTTTTTCAAAGATAAAGACATTAACAATGCACTCGATATGATAAAATTAGATTATTCTGATGTAATACTATGGGAAAATTATTTTTTATTAATATGTGATGTTTAGGAATATACCACTCATTAACCCCACATGCGTTTTAGTAAGATTGACTCAATGTTCTTTTTTTACATTTTAATTTTTTATGTCCAAAATGTGTATCACATGATAAAATAAAGGAAAAATCATGGAATAACATAAAAATATTTTAAAATTAATTTTGATTAATATTTATCATGTAATAATAAACCATTCAATAATCGAACACATAGTTCAATCAGAATGGCTCAAATGTGATTTTTAAATTTGAATGTGTTTTAAGAATTACAGACATGCATCACACACTCAAAATAATAAAACATTTTTAGTATGATATAATTTTATAATTCAATAATATTTGATTAATAAGTTATTTTTAGTTCTAAAATACACAAAAAAATTTCATACATGTTCGTCAGAATGATTCAATGTGTTTTATTTTACATTTTAAAAATTCATCTCACATACTCAAATTGAGAGAATTATTGTCAAATTAATATGGAAATGTAGAAAAAAATATCATATCAATGTTTTATGTATATGTTTGAACAACACATTAGTAATACAAGGAATTTTATTAAACTAAAAAAGGATAAATTTTTTACAATTAAAAGTGTTTTAGAAGTTAGAAACATGCATCATACACTCTAACAAAGGAACCATGCTTAGAATTATTTGAAACTATAAAAATTTTTACTTGATTAATATAAGATAAGGAATAATTAACATTACTTTAATAACGTAAGTGTTTTAGTAGAAATGACCCAGAGTATGGCTTTCTATATTTAAAGCTATTTTCAAACACATTTATCAGATGTTCAAATAGATCAAATGAGATTAGAATGACATGAAACTCATGGAAAATAAAAATTGATTAATATGTGAGATGAAAGAATAAACCATATATCAATCCTATATACATTTCATTGAAAATTATCCAGGGATAATTTTTTAAATTTAAAATAGTTTTTAAGTTAAAAACTTGCTTCACACACTTAAACCTTGAAAACAATAATATAATGATGTTAAAGTATAGGTTAACTATCATTCAACAATATATGATATGCAGGAAAGAACTAAATATAAATACAAATTATTATTTTTCAAAATAGTTCAAAGTATTCATTTTACATTAAAATATGTTTTAAAATAAAAAAATGTTTCATGCGATTAAGCTGAGAAAATGGCCTCGAAGTTATGTGAAATTGTTAAAAAATGAATGAAGATTAAAATATTTTGTATAGAAATTAAATACATATAAACAAAACATATGATTTGAATTAAAAGACCTAATTTTTAGTTTTAAATTTTTATAGTGTCTTTAATGTTAAAATATTCTGTCACATGCTCAAAATGAGAAAATAGACTCATACATATGTGCCTGCAACTCCTTGGAACATATAAAACTCAAAAATGCCTCAGGCTAAGGTCATCACCAAAACATAGGTGCACGTCCCTATATGATAGGGGTTAGAGACAAAAAATGATGGCATGAAACATACATCATGGATTCTATGTCCTCATATAAAAGTATAATCATAGTGCAAATAAAAAAACATACATCAGAGTAGAAAAATAAAAAACACTTGGAATAATAAATTAAATGTAACATATATCGATACTAGATACATCACTAATCACACACAAGGCCAATAACATATACAATAATAAAATTAAAAAAAATATTAGAGTCACTTCTACCATCCTTGAGGCACACCTCATTTCAAATCTATAATACCCTTGTGTTATAGTAGTTCAATCCACCACAAGCCCTATGATCAGACTTGAATGAAATAATGAGGTCTTAACAAACACTATGGTTCCCATGTAGGGTGTGAGCATATAACTTTGTAGGCTATAACCAAGAACCCCAAACATACACTTTCATATAACTATGTATGAATAAAGAAAATAAATACCCAAATAAACCTCATTGTTGATTAGTGTGTACTAATAAGGCCTCCACAACAACAGATCAGATACACACATTAAAATTGGAATATCTTGTGACAATACTAGAAATAGGTCATTAGTGGTCAAAAAATGGTCTTAAAGAAAGTTGTATTTGTGACAAAATTAGGTTTGTGTAACAAATACTAATTTTTAAGATTCAAAATAATTCCCATCACAAATACATTTTTTGTGACCATATGCTTTCCTATGGAAAAAATAGTTGTGATGGATAATAGTGAATAATTTTAATATTCATCGCTATTACCCATCACACATAAACCATTTTTTGTGGTTAATAATTCCCATCACAAGAGAATTTGGTGAAAATTATCTTTTGTGACATAATTTTTTCCATCCCTAATAACATGTCACAGTTAAAATAAATTTAAAACACTTGACCTTACTCCTTCCTCTAACTATCCACTTCCCTCGATCCTTTTTACGCAACACACCGTCAATGACCGACCCCCTCTAATATCTTATTTTTCGCTCAGGTTTTTATAGATTTGGGATCAAATCATCTTGGCACAAACTCCTCTAATTTTATATGTTGTTCTTATTTGAATTTTTTTTTGTTCAGTCTTACAAGAATGACTTTAGGATAACCCTGGATTTTTTTTATTTTTATCGTTTATTTTGTATTAAGTGTTACTATAAATTTATTTTACCCAATTCGGGTGTCCATCTTGTCTGGATGAGTTATGCTAAATAATTTGAGGTATTTTTCTCACTGTTTAATCTCTATATATATTACTTTTTGGTATTTTAGGTTAATGCAGGTATATTATATTATGGTATTATTATAAATATGTTTATTATGGAAATTATTTAAAGTCATATCATATTTAATGATTTTATATAAATCTATTTATTTGGTCAATTACATTACATAGTTATGGTGATTTGTTTTTTGATGAATTATGATAATACTTTAATTATTGAAATGATGTTAATCCATGTTTGTTTTTTATATTAAGAATGATTTTCTTTTTAAAAAAATCATGTGAATATTTTTTGTAAACATTTGGATATATATATATATATAAATACATACATATATGAAAATGTGAATATACATATTTAAACATTTTAGAAAAACATGTAATACTATATATATATCTGTGTTTGTGTGTGTGTGTCTATGTATCTATGTATCTATGTATATATATATTTGATATGTATGTATTTTTTAGAAAAAAATCAGAATATATTTGATGTATTTATATTAATTAAGAAATCATGTAATGAATATATATATATATATAATACCTTTTGAATATACATATATAAAAGTTTAAGAAAACATGTAAGGTTTTTAATATATATATATATATAAATTTAAGATCTTTTTATATACATATATATTTATATATTTATGTAAATACATGTATCTAGATTAACATCTGAATATGCATATAAATATGTTTAAAAACATATAAGGTTATATATATATATATATATATATATCTAATTTTATAAATATATTTGATATGAGTATTTTTTTAAGCATGAAAAAAAAAATTATTAAGAACTTTTGTAATATATATATATATATAATGTGAATATTCATATATAAATGTTTTTAAAAAATTTGTATGGTTTTTGATATATATTTATATATATATTTGATATGTATATCTATTTTAAAAAATGTATAAATATAAATTTGATGTAAATAAATTTGATTAATAAATTATGCAATATGTATATATATATATATAATATGAAATTAATAGGATATGAGTGTTTTATGAAAATGATAAGAAAATTAATTTAAAGAAACCATTTTAATAAAACATTATTTATATGATCTGTTTATATGAAACACTATAAAATGGTTTTAATAAAAAAACAATGACATATAAAAATAATAAATATTTATTAAAATCAAAGAAAATAATAATTTTCAAAAATTCTATAATGCCTTGTAAAAAATTTAAAAAATATTAAAAAAATATTAAAAGATTAAAAAAATTAGAAATTCTTATAAATATAGTAATTTTTTAATACTTAGTTTTAATGATTAAATAATTTATAATAAAAAATAAATAATTATAAAATATTGTTAATAAATAACAAATCCTAGTTTTCATAATATCATATTACTAATAATTTTTAAATTTAAACAAATTATGATAATTTGAAATAGTTTTTAAATGAAAAAATATTAAATGGAAATAATGATTAATAATTAGTAATATTTTTTAAAAAATTTATAATTAGTAAATAGTTAGTATTACTTAATAAATATTTTAATCTATTTGTAAAAATTTAAAAATATTCTTAATAATTATTAATTTTATTTCTATTCATTATAAAAAAATAAATAATAGTAGCAAGAGTTATAAATTTAAAATATTCGGTATAAATATAGTATTAATTATATTAATTACAATTAATCATTAAATAATTTGAAATAATTAATAAATAACAGTTAAAATTAGTATAAATAATAAAAAATTAGTATTAATTATTAAATATTATTAATAATTATTAAATAGTTGTAAAAATGATAATTTTTAATAAATTTTATAAATAATATATATATAATACTAATTAGAAATAACTAAAAGAAAATAATAATTCGTAATTAGTCATAATGTGTAATAATTATTCTTAACTCTCATATCTTTACAGATATTTATGGACATAGAAAGTAAAAATCAGTTACTACTACGTTTTTGTGATTAGATAAATCATTAAAAATATACTAATGACTCTTTTATAAATCATGTCTACATTGAGGGTGTTGAAGCATTTGGATCATTTGTAATGTCCAATTTAGAAACAAAAAACATTATAAAGGAGCAATTAAATGTCCATGTTATAAATGTGATTTTAATAGATTCAAAATGTTTGAAAATTTTGTGATCTATCTACTATGTTTTGGTTTTTGGAAACATTATATTTTTTTATCAACATGGTGAACAAAATTTAGTAAAAGTTTAAAAAAATGGTTCTACATCCCTCATTTTATAATTTAGCACATGATGTTTCTGGACCATCTATTCAGGAAACAATAACTCAGAATGATATTCAGAAACATGAATCGAAAGCTTCTCAATTTTACAATTTATTGAAATATTATAAAAACCCTCCTATTTATTAAAAATTTAAACATAATTTATTACATATATTTTCACTTCATATAACTCAGAAGATCGAGAGGTAAATTGTATTGGGAAATTAGGAGCATTACATAACAACTTATAACATGAAATACTACATCTTTATTGAAAACTTCTTTTACATGACCACAAAATTCATTCGTACTTATCCATGCATGGGAGAACTTTTGTACCCACATAATAAAGGGGAGATCTATAAGGCCTAGTAAGGGAATAAAAATTGAATAAAATGAGGATAATAATACTTGTAAGAAAAGGCATATCAGTGTGGCATGATGAAATGTGAATATAAAGGCATGATATAGCATGATAATCATAACATGGATTTGTGGAAACAACATAAAACACTAAATAAAAAACAAAAAAAATGAATCAGGTAAACACATATATAAACATGATGTATCATGATACTAAACATTAAACAATGCATTGGAGTGCTATATAATTCTGGGCACACTGCCCACTTTCATTTCATTCTCATGCTTAACTGTGCCACATAGATCATAAAACATGGATTTATTCTTCATCATAATTAATTCCATGAACAATTAGTATGGAATACATACATTTATGTCCTCAATAAAAAGGTATATGTGCATAAAATTGAATACCTTTTTATAGAGGAATGGGTATGGTATTCAATACACAACGATTTTGGTACGGAAAATCACAGTGCAATTTCAGCAGCATAATGTTGTGGCTTAAAAATTCATAAAAAGGGATGATGAGAAATAAAGGGGTCAATCATCATATATACATGAACTGGATAGTAAGGGGGTTATATATATACATGTCCCAACATAATTAATTTTGAAATAGAAGACGTAACATAATAAATAAACTTGAAGAAAGAGGGGAAATGGAATAACTCTTACGAAATTTCGGAATGGTAACGAGTGTACATTAGAAGGATTAATGAGAGAGAAAGGGGTACCTCGCCATTCAAACATAATAAGGGTAGTATAGGGGATGTGGTAAAACATACTCCATAATTTTTAAATAAAAATAAAATGTTGTAACAATATAAGGAATCTTGGATAAAAATGAGAAAGGAAGGAACCCTTACTTTAGTGTGTGGCTTGAGAAGATTAAAGAAGGGATTCATGAGAGATTGGGGCACCTTGGGAGGATTATATATAGGGTAGGAAAGATTAAGGATGTTCTCCAAGTATTTTTAGTTAATAGATGTGGGTTCTTGGGTTGGTTTATATAGGAAATGAGGGGGGAATTCTTAAATATTTCACAAACATAGATTTTGCAATCTATATAATTAAATATTCAAAACCACAAACCTTCATGTTTTTTTTCCTAATTTTTTTTCCATATATGAGTGTAAAACATTATTTTATAAGTCCATGGGATGAATTTATTTATATATTAGGCTTGCTTATGTGGAGGTGAGTCACAATATTAATAAATTGAACATAAAATCATTAAATATTTTACATATTTTGGAGGATCCACTAAGTCTTCATATAATAAGTATAAAAAATCCAAAATCACATTATTTTATAGGTAAAACTTATATTTTTCGTAATATCGCTTTTATTGTGTTTATTACATCACTATTTGGCCACTATGATGTCACAAAACACACTATATTTTTATGGTATTTAATTTTTAAACAAAAAATCTACTAACTTGAAAAATTATGAAAAATTTACCATCAGATAATTTAAACTTATGATTCCAAAAAAAATATTAATTGTATCCACATAATTTTCTAAATATTCCAATTTTCACTTTTAAAATAAAAACAGACATTTATTTTAAATTGATGAGTCTTTGACAAAAAAAATTTTAAACCATAATAAAAAATTCATGTTCCCTCATAAAAATTATATGATAATTTATATTTAATAAATGTATTATAATTATAATATTTTATAAATTTTTTTTTAATTAATTCATTAAAATAGATTTCTTAATTCAATTTTCATATTAACCAAAAAAATTATATGTCCTTTAAACATGAAAATAAAATGAAAGTGTATTCATTATTCTATAAAAAATTAATATACATAATCATAATTCTTGGTTCTTGATACATATCCCCTTATTACACTAGCATATTCCATAAGAGTATGGTGTGTGGTGGTGGGGCTTTCAAGGGGTCATTCTGTGAACATGGTTAGTGTTGTGATCTTTATGAGCTTGAAATTCCCCCATAAATGGTTTCAATCATGCTTATGTTGTTGGATCTTAGCTTAGGATATGTTTAGGGGAAATCCCAGAAATGTTATCTCCCTCAGATGATCCGATAAATGGGCTTCATTGGGAATAATCCAACTAGTTGAGGCCATCACCTCCTTTTTATGTGTCTAAATGATTTGTTAAATCCCTATATTTATACTAGTCATGTGATCACAATTCAAAAGCTATATTATCATTGATAAATATACATAACTTTCAATTAATCCCAATTAGATATAACAAAACAAATCGAGTGCATGTGTTTTCTATATCCATTTTACAAAATAATACATTTAATGAAGTCAATAGGAAAATTTCACTTCTAACAGTTTAGGTCTTTACAATCTTCCCCCCTTTAGAAATTTTTCCCTTGAAATTTCCTTTTCCAACACTAAAACTGATGGGGGTAACTCTGCTTTATCACTTCTTCTAATTCCCATATTGATTCTTCAAACTTTTGGTTTCTCCACAACACTTTGACGAGAGGAATTGTTTTATTTCGAAGAACTTTTTCTCTATGATATATGATATTCACTGGATACTCCTAATAGGAATGTTCATTATCCAATGGTACCACCTCTAGATTGTGTACATGTGATGGTTTTGGAGTGTACTTCCTTAAGTGGAATACATGGATTACATCATGCACTTGAGATAGGTTTGGTGGGAGTTATAGTCGATAGTCCACTACTTCGATGTGATCAAGGATCTAAAAAGGGTCAATGTACCTTGGACTAATCTTTCCCTTCTTCAAAAATATAATGACACTTTTCCATAGAGATATATAGAGGAATACCATGTCTCTAACATCAAACTCTAGGTCACATCTGTTTTCGACGCTTTTACACTGGGGCGCGCGCACGTGTCCATCACGCATGGGAGGACGCGTGGCTCGTAGCCCCGCATTCCCGATTTGCAAAGGCGGGCGGTATCTGTTCCTTATTCAGGGACGTCTGTTCCTTGATCGAAACTGGGATGATGGGATGTTGGATCTTCCTTCCGTGGATTCCTCCTCGGAGCTCGTCACCTAATCCGGGTATCCCTCATAGATTTAAGACGGTTTCGTGAAGCTCATTTCCAGTGCCATACCTACATGGACGCCAGTTAATTACACTACTTCCGTCAAGACGCTCCAAGGGGTCTTGTCGGGGCAGCAACCTTCGGTTAGGAGAAAGGTCACTTTGGGATGTCGTTGGCACGTCTTGACGCTGGGGATCAACATTTCTATCTTTTGACCCTTATCACGGGGCTTCTCGAGGGCGCGGAAGCCCGAGGCATCCCACATCAAATGCGGGGAATGTGTACCATCTGTGGTTTTCCTTAGCTTCCCATGTTTAACACGGGGTATGTCGCGAGTTTAATGTCTTGTGGAGATGGATCTGACTGATCAAAACACTGAGAGTGGATCAGATTGAAGGACCCCCCTTGGGGGGAACACCGATTTTGGGGCCAGCACGTGGGCGGCTTCCCGGATACTATGGAGTGGGGTGGAGTGGCATGATCTCACCAGGATGTGGCGGCCCGGGTAAGGATCAGGATGGATGATGGAGTGAGGCATGGGGCTTATGCCCTGAGATGGCCCATGAGGGGGAATACAGTTTAATGTCATGCAGAACGAAGGCATACAGTTTAACATCATGCGGGTCGAGGAATTTGGGGCTTACGGTCTGAGGCGGCGCATGGTGGGTATGGAGGTTACGCTCTGAGGTGGCCCATGGTGGCTATGGGGCTTATGCTCTGAGGCGGCCCATGGTGGGTATGGGGATTACGCTCTGAGGCGGCCCATGGTTTCTATGGGGCTTACGCTCTGAGGCAGCCCATGGTGGGTATGGAACCGACGTGGAGAGGTCAGAACAACCAGGTAGTGGGCTTGAACCTCATGGAGGCTTCCTACGTACCATGCGTTAGCACGGATCAAAAACCACATAGTTCGCTGGCATGAGGCTTACGTTCTGAGGCGGCCCATGGTGGGTATGGGGCTTATGCTCTGAGGCAGACCATGGTGGGTGTCATGGTCAATGCTCACTCTAAGCCCACGTGAGTCATGCTCGGTGTGGGAAACAAGAGGCAGCAGGGACCAGACGATCACGTCGCGAAGGGTGCATCCGTGAGAAGTGGAATGGGGCTTACGCGTTGAGCAGCCCAAAGAGGAAACAGGGGCTTACGCGTGGTTAGTAGCCCTGGGTGCTGGGGCTTACTCCAGGTTGGAGGCCTGTGGTGAAACAAAGCACAGTGGGAAAGGGACTCCACTGGCCTTGGCAGGGGGGAAGTACGGAGATGCATGGGTGCAACCTTCCGTAAGAGATGCTAGGGGCTTACGCTCTGAGGCAGCCCTTCCCACGTGGACAAACACCACTCCGACAAGGAGGATCTCATTCCATGTGAGGAAGAGTCCATTCCCGTGGAGACGAGAGGCGTAAAAAATGTCTGAGCTGGGGGGACCCTGTGTGCGAAGCACGGGGTCAGACCACAGTTTAACGTCATGTGTTAAGGACGAGGTGCTTAGTAGTTTAACGTCCTGCAGCTTGGACGAGGTGGGTTCACTCCACACCCCTAGGGCTTACATGCGCAACGCCCTCTACCCCTTGTGGGAGGGAAGGCATCACCAAGTCCGTAGTGAAGGGGGGATGAAAGGCGAACCACTGGGGGGTCCACGTTAGCGTGGCTATGTGAAGAAGCAATATCCATTAGCGTGCCTATGTGGAGAAGCATAAGGCAAAGAAACGCAATGGGAAAAACCACCCAAGGGACCTTGAGGTTACTTTGCACGAGCCTGGAAGTCTGTACGGGAAAACAATGCATGGCGCGCATGCCCGGCAGGGGAGACATCAGGTGCCATCACGGAAAGGCAGCCAAGGGGTGTCAAGGTGAAGGGTCCTGGGTTTTGCATGCAAAGAGAAGGTTTGCGCGCAAAACACCGGGATGACGCGCAATTGGAGCCAGGGAATTGCGCGCGGAGAGGGAATGGCGTGCAGGGTATTGCGCGCATGGAAGGGAATTGCGCGCACTGGACACGCATTGCGCGCAAGGAAGGAACCCGGAGGAGGGGGCAAATTCACATAAGCCGGTGGAGTTGCGTGCAAAGGCGAACCCCGGGGCAAAGTTGCATGAAAAAAGAGATTACATGGAAGTCATATTGCACGCGGGGGGAGTCGAATTGCCTGCCCGAGAGCAGATCCGAATTCCTCAACCCCCAAACCGTCAGGGGTCGCCTTCTATTTATAGGCCCCAGCCGGCGCGGAATCCAGGCGGCGCGTGCAATCTTCCACGCCGGGAGCTGTCAGCGTGCAAAATCTCGCCGTGCAGAACTGAAGCGCGCAAATATTGCGCACCTCATCGGCTCGATTATGTGAATCCTAGGGATACTTCGCATGCACAACATTATTTTGCGCGGATCCTCCTTTATTTCGTGCACCGCTTCCAGGGCCTCTGACTCCAAATATGACTTCGCTTCATCACTTCAAAACTTCATCCAAGAGTTATAGACTTTTTCGGCATCTACAAATTCCCCCCATGGAATGGGATCTGTGAGAGGTCGCAATGATCAGATTCCAAGGGAAACGCTGAAACACCGAAGCAGGGCCTCTCCAGGGCGCGTAGCGCGCAAACACCCGACTCGGCGTGCAAAAGGATGGATCCGTGCAGAATTTTTGCTTCCGTGCGGCACGGAACCCTAGCCTTGCCTATAAAAAAGGGGCGTGGGGTCGCGAATCCGTATCGAAGCTTTTTCGCATGATAGGCTAATCGCTCTCGTGCGCGAAATTTCTCCCGCGGCTGTGCGTAAAAACGCTCTGGCAGCGCGGAATCCCTTCCAAATTTTGGCCGTCTTTTCGTGCCTGTTCGGGGTGTTCCGTTCCTAGTGTGCCGATTGCGTTCCCATTGCTTGGATTTTTAGTGACTCTTATAGAATTCGCGCATCACTCTTTAAATTCGCGCACTGCATCCTGATTTTGTGCCACTCCCGAAAAATTCGAGATGGCCGCAAACCGAGTTGATGAGGAGGTAGCCGCTGCTCGTAGGACAGAAATGGCGGCGAACAAGGAGGTTTATGGCGCCAAGGTGATCGTTTCCAATAATATAACCTTGTTAAATCTGCTGACCCCATCCCAGAAGACGCATCTGCCATCCGACAACCTCCCGCTCTGGAACTCTGGCATCCTGGAGGAGGTGCCCCTGCCGGGCTTCGAGGTGGACACGCCGCAGTCATGGGTGACCCGGGGGGACGAGCTTCCTCACTACAACGTTACCAGCAATGGCCATCCCTCCAGGGAGACCAGACATATGGACGTATATGTTCTGAACCCGAGGACCAGGACCATTACTAGGGACAAGCCTGTCGTAGAGAATTCTCCGGCCCTCTACGCGAGCACGTTCCGTCAGAACGTCACGGATGACACAAAGGGCTGGCTGAAGGATTGGGACCTACGGTCCGGGGGCAACTTCACCAGCAAATGGGCTTGGGAATTCTGGGTTCGCCATACCTGTGACCAGTTCGGGGATGAACTGTGGTATATCGGCCTATTTGAGGCGGTATGGACATCGTAGTTCCACTTCCACCGTCAACCTGAACTCGGGCCGGAGCTATTCACCCGGTGGTCTCCTGACACCAACACATTCCAACTTCATCATGGGGAAGTCGACATCAGTCTCTGGGACGTTCACTGCATCGGGGGTATCCCACTGGAGGGCTACCAATACGATGAGTTCATTCCACTAAAGAACACCTGGGAAGACAGGTCACGGATGCCCATGTTGACGTGGCACCTGCTGGAGCTAGCCAAAGAGAGGCTGGGGGTCAAGGACTTCCTGAAGGACATCGCCTACAAGGGCTGGTTTAGCCTATTCCTTGAGAAGGATATGGCCGTCAAGATGCTGGGCTTGGTTAAACGGTGCCCAACCACGGCTCACAGGAGTAGGGATGGGTCATACTGGAGGACCCTGGAGGCGGGGAAATACCAATCATGGGGCTATCGCGTCATCGAGGCCCGGGAACAGAATGTCCGGTATGCCGGGATCCTTGCCGCCTTCCTGAGCGGGTGGCTCCTGCCGGTGCGGGACGCGAGGATGGGCGTCCGTCCAGAAACACTTGTGATGGCGGGCACCATGGCCGCCAACAAATGGTTCAACATGGGCATCCCCATATTGGCCAAGTTATATGCCATCCTGGGATGCATCTCACGAGGGGGGTCGCTTCGGAGTGTATGTGGCCCCTTCCAGATTTTCCATGGCTGGGTGGCGGCTCATCTCAATGGGTACACTTTCCCAAACATCGTTCGTTCTTCGTGCAATGGTCTACGACCATCCTTGCTAAACATCGTAGGTGTGGCGCCGATGACGCTTAATGAGGAGGGCATGAGAATCTGCTTTGGCAACCATGCCAACTTCAACTTCAGCCCGTTCCCCACCCCAGTCGGCCAGATGGTGGACAACGGGTGAGGCTCTCTAGAACAGAAGTAATATTTCCAGAGCATTCGGGGTGGGGTGCTCGTGGCTCGGATCGACGGGAAGGTGATTTGTGAGCCTTATGTGCCATCCCGATTCGCCAGGCAGTTCAGGTGCCTCCAACAAATGACGAAGAAGGTATTCATGGCTGTCTAGCAGGACAAGAATCCTTGCGTCATGCGCCAGATGTGGTTGATGTTCACCACCTTCGGCTCTGGCGAAGTCATTACTCTTCCTCCCACCGGGGTTTATGCTGGCTTAGTAACCGAATATGCCAAACACTGGACCGTTGTGTACCCTGAGGGGATTTTACGCAAGCGATTCCGGCAACTCGAGTTTACTCGCGTGGAAACCGGGAGACGGGGGAGAAGGAAAGGGGTTGCCGGAAGAGGGGAACCAGGGGTACCTCAGGCAGTGAGGCCTGTGCAGGTCGGGACTTCAACAGTAGGCACATCACGCAGCACCGTCGTGTCCTCGTTACCCGTAGGGGGGTCACATGAGGCGGCCAAGGAACTTCCTGGGAAGCAGATAAGATACCTGCATGAACCTTCCTAAGATGAAATTCTCCCGGCACTGTGGTCGGCTTGGATGACCCTACGGAAATCGCTGAGCGTTGGAGCCATCTGGAAGAAGATATTGCAAAACGGGATCCAGCTGCCAGAGTTCAGGCTCATTCGAATTACCGACCGGGTGAAATTCCATCGGTGGCATGCTTATTTGACGGCCATGGACACATATGCACACCAAAGGGGTTTTCATGCGGAGCCACCATTCTTAGTGAAAGTGATGCTCGGCCATGAGCATGATCCGGAAGCAATGCCGCCGGGAGAAGGTGACAGCGACGAGGAGTCGAAGGGGGAGGAGGAGACCGGAGAAGACAAAGACGAAGGAGAAGACGAAGAAGAAGGAGAGCCCAAAGATGAGGGGTTTCAAGGGGCGACCCACCAAGGGAGTCTCCGAGAGAGCGGCAAGATTGTCGGCTCTGATCTCAACATAACCGAGATACTCGAGGTCTGTCTCTATCTTCATTCATTTTCCTTATTCATCCATTCTCCTTTTCAACTTCTAACCCATTTCCCTGCCTCACTCAGGAGCAACTGAGCGTTGGATGGGCGTCCCCACCAGAGGAGGGAGGAGAGGAACCGGTGGGACATGATGGGGATCTGACACCCATCATTGAATTAACAAGCGCAGAGGGGTCTCCTCTTACGGTGGCTCCTGCAGCGGTCAGAACACTGGAGACCGACGCTCTGGATTCCTGTAAGTCTCACGCTTCACTACTGTCGCTTGTTATCAAAAGATCCCCACTAATCAGTGTACACATTGCGCAGTGATCTCAGCATTGGAGGCTCGTCAGGCTGCGGAGCCCGGGCTGTCTGTGAAAGGACCAGTGGCGGACATACCACCTCATTCAGAACATGCTCCCCGCACTGAGTCAATGCTGGAAACTGGTGAGCAGGGGACAGTGGACGTCGACAGTGCTGTTCTTGAGGCGGGGCCGAAAGCTGTCGAGGGCACCGTCGCTGCTGGGGCAAGAGAGAAAGGTCGCTCGTACATCAAGGATCCTATTCCTCACAAAGACATCACTAGGGCAGATCCTGCTACCGATCTGCTGGCTGCCTTCCCTACATACCGACCTGGTGACCCTGAGGAGGTAGACGACTCAGACTCAGAGGTAGCCGAGGAGATTCGGATGACACGGCGCAAAGGGTGGAAGTGTATCCAGCGCTTTCTCATACATCCCTAGTCAGATTGGCTGAGTCGGATGGGATCACTCCAGACCTGGCTGCGCTTCCTGTGCGCCGGAGGGGTCGACGCTCAGCGCCTTCATCTGACAATCCGTGATTACATGGCCGAGAAGATACGCGAGAGCAGCCGGCGCACCGACATTGCCTAGTGCTGGGAAGGATCAACAAGTGCCCAAACGTTGCTGAGGGCGGAGCAGGAATTCCGGCACCTCGTAGGGAAGGTGGCAGATAAGAAGGCCTTTATCATAACATGCTCTGAGCTTGTGGAGCAACTGACGGCCCAGCTGGTTGAAGCACATGAACATCTGATAGAGGCGAGTCACCAGATGACCGGACTTTGAACCAAGCGGGCACTGGCACAAGCTAGGGTTGGCAAGCTACGCTCTGTGGCGGCTGACGAGGAGAGAATTTTCAAGGAGCGGGAAGCGGTCCTGGAGGCCACCATCCAAAGGGTAGCAGCGCTGGAAAGGTCGATTCAGTGAACCGATCCTTAAGGGCTTTGTTTTGGCCATCTCATGAACCTCTTGCTTGTATCTCTCACCGTCTCAATCAAATACTGGGCCAAATACATTTATCTTGGTTTAATATTCTCAACCATAATTCCGAAATGACTAACAACCCATCACTAAGCTCCTGTGGGTCGCACCCAACGTGAGAAGAAAAGGATACTCGGGTCATCATCTCATCCAACTACGGGGCATTGACTAAGCCTCAGGCATCCGAAATTGGGCCTGGATTTCTGAGGAGAAGACCTCAGATTGATTGATATATCACCTTCCCAATGTGCTCTGAAACACGAGCTGGGAAATGTGGAGGCATTGAAATCCATCCGAACATAGGGAGATGGAAAGAAAAGGTGAATCACGCTACCCGAATTCTGAACACTGTGGGGCGCGATGATGGAGGATAAATGATAACTGTGACGGAAACACATCATCCATATCGTGTTGGCCTCGAGTGGGGACAACAAATGAGGGCTGACCGCTGACCATGTTCGCAACATGGGGCCTAACTCAAATATCGCCGGTCAGTTTCCCAGAATGTTGGCCCAGGACAGCAGGTGGACTATAGGTCTATCATCCATGTTGCTACAATAGGCGGACCAAAGGTCTATCATCCATATTTTGGCAGCAGGCGGACCAAAGTCTATCACTCATACTATTAGGGGTCCCGTCAAACATGACTAGCCCTCCGGAACGTTGGCCCAGGACAGTAGGCGGACCGTAGGTCTGTCATCCATACTTTTAGGGAGTCTCGTCAGACATGAAAGAGAATGAGGATCCGAACAAAGGGGCACGTAAAGCGTGGAAGGTGGAGTGGTGGTTTGTTCGAACAGAGTCCAACACTCCCAAAATTGTGCCACCGTGGCGTAGGCGCATCAGGCAGACGTACCAACCAGGTCATGGGTCATCCCAATTTTCAGGCAAGACCTCTCTGGCGAGAGAACTACCGCTTCCCATTACTACCATGGGGCATCCCGAACTTTTTCGGGGTGGATGTTACGATTACACCACTTCCCACAAAGTCCGGCCGAGGGGCTGACAATAAGGAGGGATGGGGTTTGATAATCCCTAGGGCTAGACCCAAGATGAAATGTCCAGGAGTTCCTACGTATCTCATTAGGATGAGAATCAATCCATACGTAGTTCTGAAAAGGCAGTTTAACGTCATGCTGGATGAAATACAGTTTACCGTCGTGTGGGACGGGGGACACATCTCATCTGGGGACAGGCACGACACGGCGAGTAACCCGACGTGAATTAGGACATAATCCCGCACCACACCGTACAATCCCACAAGAGAGACCGAGTCGTAGAAAGCCAAGAAAAGGATCTTAGTTTTATGTCTTAGAATTCGGACCAGAAAAGGTTAGGCTGGGCCTGTGGGGAAGTTCCCAGGCGCTCCTACGTATCTCATAAGGATGAGAATCAAGCCATACATAGTTCTTGAAAAAGGAAGCACGGCGTGATGGGGCGCCTGTGCAAAGGAGTCATGCGGGTCTATCCCTCGTACCAAAAGAAGCGTCATTTAATATATCTTGTTTGTTCTTGAAGGTAAATGGTTTTTCTTTTGTGGGGCTACTGGCCTAGGGTAGATGTTCCTGGCATCTCCACAATAATCAAGCCATAGCAGGCGTTGGCAAGCGGCATGGTAATCGACCAATACCTGGCGTGATGCCCCCCATGGGGAGGTCATCACAATGCGGTGCCATTTTTCGTCATGCGGCCAAGACGATATCATCACAGTTTATAGTCGTATGGTTTGGACCAACAGCACAGTTTAAGGTCGTATGGTTTGGAACAACACCACAGTTTAAGGTCGTATGGTTGGGACCGACAACACAGTTTAAGGTCTTAAGGTTTGGACCAACAGCACAGTTTAAGGTCTTATGGTTTGGACAGACAGCACAGTTTAAGGTCTTAAGGTTTGGACCCACAACACAGTTTAAGGTATTAAGGTTTGGACCAGTAACACAGTTTAAGGTCATATGGTTTGGACCATCAGCACAGTTGAAGGTCATATGGTTTGGACCAACAACACAGTTTAAGCTCATATGGTTTGGATTGACAGCAGAGTTTAAGGTCATATGGTTTGGACCGACAACACAGTTTAAGGTCTTAAGGTTTGGACCAGCAACACAATTTAAGGTCATATGTTTTGGACCAACAACACAGTTTAAGGTCATATGGTTTGAACCAATAACACAATTTAAGGTCTTAAGGTTTGGACCAACAGCACAGTTTAAGGTGATATGGTTTGGACCGACAATACAGTTTAAGGTCATATGGTTTGGACCGACAACACAGTTTAAGGTCATATGGTTTGGACCGACAACACAGTTTAAGGTATTATGGTTTGGACCAGCAGCACAGTTTAAGGTCTTATGGTTTGGACCAACAGCACAGTTTAAGGTCATATGGTTTGGACCGACAACACAGTTTAAGGTCATATGGTTTGGACCAACAAGAACACGCGTGATGAGATACAGCATACCTGATGTGGGTGAGGGCGTAATCCCATACCATCACCGCGCGCAGTTCCGAGAGAGGAGCCACGGGCCAAAGGGGCCTACGAGGGTTCAACAATCAGAGAGGGACAGTAGATGCTAGCTCCCAGCTATGATGGGCCTAAAACGCAATGTCTGTCCGACTCCTCGTTCCTCATGGGGATGAGGGTCAAGATGCATGCAACCTATAGAGAAGAAACCCAAGCACATACTATGGTGCTCAGATCGTGGGAGCCCCGAGAGACACTGTTATGCAGCTCGGTCTGTATGATGTGCGGGGGTGTACTAAGGGTTACTACAAGGAGTGTCGGGATTCCACCTTGACACGGTGGGGCAGAACATAGTGTGAACCATGCCACCAACATTCAAGGCCCAAGGAAACCAGTGTGACGACCGAGGATTAATGCTGACCATGTTCGCAACACAGCATCCTGTCGCGTTAGCCTAGAAGCAGGGGCAAACAAATGAGCATCAACCGCTGACCATATTCGCAACACGGGATTTGTATCAATTTGTCTCCCAAAACCCTTAGGGGCATTGGCCCGTGATGGAAGGAGAGCCCTTAGGCATTTTATCCAGGCCGTTCTTGGGGGTCCCTCCGGGTGTGAAGGATGGTGGGGCCTGAATGAAGGGGAACACGAAGCTTGACAAGTGTACGAAAACTTGTCTAAGTCAAATCTGAAACTCCCAGCCCTAGGCTAGAGTACTCTGAACACATTAGCAGACCACCAGAAAGGGTCAAAGGGCTCAGTCTGAGAGCGGCCAAAAGATGGTGGGTCCCTGGGAAAAAGAGGGGGGATTAATGCCAAACACCCTGGCAACTGGGAGATCGTGGGATCTCTTAAGAGGTGGGGCTGGACCTGACATCTAGGTGTTCAGGCGGTCCTACGTATCCCATAAGGATGGGGATCATGCCATACATAGTTATAGACGTCGCCTTTTAATGTCATGGGCAACATGGCATAGTAGGGATAATCCTGAGGACAGGGTGCGCGTGGTGCAGCTATTGCAAACCCGATGTGAATGAGGACATAATCCCATACCACGCCACGCGATCCTATGGTCAAGGTCCCAAAGGCAAGACAAACGCGATAGCAGACCTCAAGCTGGACCCAAAGATGAAAGGTCTGGGCACTCCTACGTATCCCATAAGGATAGGAATCAAGCTAGACGTAGTTCTAAGAAACACGGTTTAACGTCATGTAGGATGAAATAGGGATCTTAGTATTAGGTCTTAGAACTCGAACCATGAAAAGGATGGAATTTGGTAACTCCTGGGGCTAGACCCAAAACAAAATGTCTGGACATTCCTACGTATCTCATTAGAATGAGAATCAAGCCGCACGTAGTTCTGGAAAGGCATTTTAATGTCATGATAGATGAAATACAGATCATAGATTTAGGTCTTAGAACTCGGACATAGGAGCCCAGATGTAGGGAAAAATGCAGTTTAAGGTCATGCTGGACCGGGTGCAGTTTAAGGTCATGTAGGACCATACAGTTTAAGGTCATGCTGGACCATGTGTATTTTAAGGTCATGCAGGACCATACAGTTTAAGGTCATGCTAAACCTGGTGTAGTTTAAGGTCATACAGGACCATACAGTTTAAGGTCATGCTGGACCTTGTGCAGGCTTAGGCAAAGTACTGCTTGAGGAACTTGGCGTTGGTGGGAGGAGGTACACACTCACCATCCTCAATCACCAGGTAATACGCACCATTGGGATAGACCTTATGGACAATAAAAGGCCCCTTCCACTTTGGCTCCAACTTGGGTGGTTTCCTGCCGGGAATCAATAGCGCTCTGAGAGCCAACACCAGATCACCTTGCAGGAAGGAGCGGAGGTGAACCTTCTTATTGAAAGCTCGAGCCATCATGCTCTGATGCCTTTCCATGTTATGTAAAGCACGAAGCCTACTTTCGTCCAGCGCTTCCAATTCGGCTAGATAGATTTCGGCAACTCTATCTAATGCTTTCTGGTTGTAGACCGCCGTGCGTAATGAGGGAAACTGGATCTTGATGGGTAGGACAGCCTTAGCTCTGTACACCAGGAAATACGGAGTCACTTGGGTGGAGTTACGAGTCGTCATTCTATAAGCCCAGAGGGCATTGGGTAGCTTGTCCGGCCAACTTTTCTTGTTCGGACCAACCATTTTTTGCAGAATGTTAGAGAGGGTTTTGTTAAACGCCTCAATCTGTCCATTCACCTACGCATGATAGCGGGAGGAGTGGTTAGAGTGAATGTTGTACTTAACGTACAATTTCTTCATCTCGGCTTCTCGGAAGTTGGTTCTGTTATCCGTGAGTATTGCGTGAGGTACTCCAAACTGGTAGATGATATTGGAGCTCACGAAGTCAGCGATAGAACAAGCCTTGACTTCCCTGAGAGGGATTGCCTCTTCCCACTTTGAGAAGAAATCTGTAGCAGTCAAGATGAACTGGCACTGGCGGGCTGTCGTCGGCGGGTAAGGACCTACGACATCCAACCCCCAGACTGAAAAGGGACAAGAATACATGGTAGTATGGAGAGGCTCTAGTGGCCGATGCACAAAGTTATCATGAACATGGCACGCATGACACCTCTTGGAATACTTGATGCAGTCGTGGATTGTGGAGGGCCAGAATTATCCCAGCCTCCGAATCTGGTGGGACAACTTCGACCCAGCCTGGTGGGCGCCACAGGAACCAGCGTGCACTTCTTGCATGACCTCTGGGATCTCGACTCCTTGAAGATAACGGAGGAGAACACCGTCAAATCCGCACCTGTAAAGGAGCTACTCACGGCTGGGACCGCTTTGAAGGGTGAACTATGGCGCGTGGCGTCGGATTCGTTCTCGCTCTGCTCGGTCCAGTGGAAGATTGTCGTGCCGGAGATATTCAACCAAGGGCGTCCTCCAGTCAGGAACTGTCTCGATCACCACGCCTGAAGCCCCTGAGGGTCCTGATGTAGGGGCGCCAGCGGTGAGATGGTTCACATGCGGGCCACGATCTCCCTCTGGAATAACAGGAGAAATGACTCTCCGGTGCGCCACGTGGATGATTAGGTCATCCTGTTTGGGCTCCGCAAGGGATGCGGCCAGGCTAGCCAAAGCATATGCTCGATTGTTCTGCGACCGAGGAACGTGAACGACCATTGGCCGGGAGGGGAATTGAGTCATTAGACGGAGGGTGCACTCCAGCAATGGTACGAGCTCTGGATTCCTGACTGAATAGTCACCATTGACCTTCTTGATGACTAGATCAGAGTCCCCTTTTACATAGAGATGGGGTACGTTAACCTCTAGAGCCAACTCAAGGCCATTGATGAGGGCATGATACTCTGCCTCATTGTTGGTGCAGCCTTCTGACAACAGGAATGAATATGGTATAACAGCTTGCTCCAGGGTGATGAAGACGATACCAAGGCCCACTCTATTAAGCCTAGGATCGTTGATCCTTCTACCAGTAGGGATTCGGGAGGTGCCCTCAAAGTGCATCTTCCAGCATGGGATGGCGTGATCGACTGAGAGGATTGCCTCATCAGGAAAGCCTAGGTCCAGTGGCTGGTCCGCAGAGGTTGGGTGGGTAGCTAGGAAGTCTGCCAATGCCTGTCCTTTGACGGCCTTCTGAGGTACGAACCTAATGTCGAACTTATGGAGGATCACCGCCCAACGTGCCAATCGGCTGGTCAACATAGGTCGGTTCAGGATGTATTTCAACGGGTCTACCTGAGAGACCAACTGTACCTTGTGGTGCTGCAAGTAGTTCCACAATTTCTGCATGGCAAATACGAGCGCCAGGAAGCTCTTCTCGATGGGGGAATATTTAATTTCCTCGTCGAGGAGCATGCAGCTAAGGTAGTAGAGGCTATTCTCTGTTCCCTCGTTGTTCTTCTGGGTGAGAAGTGCGCCGAGGGATCGCTCCAGGGCGGTCACATAAAGGACCAGCGGCTTTCCGGAAATGGGTGGCATCAAGACCGGTGGGTGAAGTAGATACTGCTTGATTTCCTCAAAAGAAATCTGACACCCTTCATCCCATTCATAGGCGGTTCCCTTCTTCATGAGCTGGGAAAAGGGATTACACTTGTCAGCCAGATTCGCAATGAATCGGCATATATAGGCTAAGTGGCCTTGGAGGCCTCGAATCTCCCGAATATTACTCGGGGGAGGCATCTGACTGATGGCCTTGATCTTCTCTGGGTCGATCTCGATTCCTCGATACCTAACAACGAAGCCAAGAAACTTTCTGGAGGTTACCCCGAAGGCACACTTCAACGGGTTCATCTTCAGGTGGCGAGAACGGAAGAAGCCGAACACTTTCTCAAGGTCTTTGATATGGTCCTAGCAATGACAATATTTAACCACTAGATCATCCACGTAACACTCCACCAGCGTCCCGAGAATCGGCTTGAATATGCGGTGCATTGACCGTTGATAGGTGGCACCTGTATTCTTCAGGCCGAAGGGCATAACCCGGTAGTAGAAAGTACCCTGGGGGGCCCTGAAGGCAGTGAACTCTTCATCCTCAGGGGCCATCCGGATCTGGATATATCCGAAGTTCCCATCCATGAAGGAGAGGTCTTGGAACTCGGTCGTTGCATCGATCAGCAGCTTCGTCACGGGATGGGGAAAGTCATCCTTCGGACAGTGGCAATTGAGATCGCGGAAGTCGATGTAGACCCTGATCTGCCCGTTCCTTTTTCTGACTGGCACAATGTTGGCTAGCCACCTGGGGTACTAGAATTCCTTGACAAAGTTGGCCTTGATGAGCTTATCAACTTCGGCCTCAACCATGGCACCGTGAGAGGGGTGCATCTTTCTGGGAGGCTGCTTGAACCCGCGATGGTTTGCTGGGATGCCAAGGTGGTGGATGGCTACCTGGGGATCTAGTCCCGATATCTTGTCATAACTCCAGGAAAACACATCACGATGCTGTCTGAGGAAGTCTATGTACTGTTGCCATTCCTCGGGGGGAATAGTGGTGCTGACCAATGTGGGTCTCGGGTCCGCCTCGCTACCGAGGTTCACCTACACTAACTCATCGACCGTGGTGGAGACGCCCTCCTCAAAGGCAGGAGGAGAATATTCCATGTCCTCATCTCCGCTCATGGAAGGTTCATCCATGGGGGAGCCATTTCAGGGCTTCCAGACCCTGATGGGGAGCTGGCGCTCGCTTGGGCGGCGGAGGACATCACGACGGGAGAATCATGCGCTGCGGAGACCATGGCGACGAAGGAGGTTGATCCAATACCGTCTAGACTTCAGCCCAAGGGACCACACTTTAAGACATCAAAGTAGTAGTGACGCGTTGGTTTGAGCCGGTCAATTCCGGCCTGACGAAACAGACACGTATGACTTACTGCCGTTGCCATGATCCCAACGTCCCGATATCATACAGGGGTAGGAGGCTCGGGGATCACCTGAGCCTGGTTAGTGTAAGAGTAAGAGGTGATTTCTCCCCGTCGCTTAGACCCGGAAATATGCCTTCCTCCGGTACCCGAGACAACAAATCACTCTCCCATATCGAGGGTCGTGGCCTCCAAACGATGGATTGGGAAGACATATGCGTCATCCAAACCTGCCCAAGGATCACTCGTGACAGCGGCGGGCTCGACCTCACCTACTAGGATATTCTTGTCTTTGCTCTTGTAATAGTCAGCGTCCAGGTAAGAGGCTTCAAAAGAGGAAAATGGAGACGCATATCCTTGGAGCACGCCCACTCGACCCTTAAGGGAGTATTTGAGGCACTGATGGTATGACGAGGGAACCGCTGCGTGAAGGTGGAGCCACGGCCTTCCCATCAACGCGTTGTAGGTGGTGTCCTGAGAGACAACCATGAATTCGGTATTGGCAATTAGGCCGCTGAACTGGGTCTTCAGATGAATCTTGCTGAGTGGGGTATGCTCGGTCCTGTCATACCCCTGGATCCTGAGGTCGGAGGGAGTTAAATCATCCTCAGATAACCCCAGTTTCCGCAGTGTCCGAGTTGGGATCAAGTTAATCCCGGAACCCGTGTCGACAAGACAGCGACGGACTTCCACACCATTGAACTAGCCGGTGAGGTATAGTGGGCGGATGTGACCCTGTATGGGAAGGTCTTCATCTTCATTGGAAAATGAGATAACCACCTGACATTCGGCATCCTCAATCACCTCGGTGTGGAAGGATTCTGCGGCCGCTACCTCCGTTTCAAACTGGAGGGGGCTCCTTAGAGCCTCGGCGAGTGCCTCACGCATTTTAGAAGATAAGAGAGGGGCCTCAAGGATAGAAAGCCTTGCTGGAATGCCAGCCAGGTGCTTCAGAACATCATACTTTCGAGCCAAATGTGAGCTTCTGCTTATAGGAGGCCGCTCTGCGATCGGAGGCATGACGGGTCCCACTGGCGGGACCGGTGACTAACTAGTACTAGGCACGTCTCGCCGTTCACTAGTCGAAGCCCGGGAGGTGGCTGCCGCATTAAGAACGGAAGGCTGTAGCCGGCCGGTGGCAGGGTAGGGTTGGCTACGACACGGACGAGGTGGTCCCGCCTGATCGAGCAACACAAACGGTGGTGGAGGTGAACCTGTTGACACCGGGTGAGGGAGCCACGTGTGCTGCTCTCTGTACCGGGCATGCTGCCTGGTCTCGGTAGTGTGCACGGCCTAACTGGAGGTGATGACTGACATGCCCCGATGATTCACATAGCCACAGCTCCGCCGACGTTGGCGATGACTGGGGACATTGGGGGAGTCCACCTGTCGTTCCTCATCATCGTGAGCCAAAAAGGGATTTACCAACTCTACGGTGTTAACCGAAGCATACCTTGGGATTTCACTTGAGGAGTCATCCACTACTGGATGGGGTCTCGGAGGGATACCCATTTTTGGGGGCATGAAATCGCCAAGCGTGCGGGGAGATGACATCCCTGGAAGGGTGCGTTCTTTCTTTATGCGCCGCCGCCTGCTCTTCTGGGTAGAGGTAGGCTGGGATGATGATGCCAAAGTGGCATTTTCAGACTCTGAGGGCTCTAGCTGACTTAGGTGGGCACCGATGACGCCATGGGCACGGGTGACCATCCTGCTGGCCATCCAGTCGTTATAATTCCGGGACCCATGGTCAGAAACCTGTTCCCACTCATCCCTGTTGTCACTGCTGCCATCTGATCTCACGAAGACACCTGCCACCTGTGCTGGGGCTGGGCCCAACCTGACTATGTTGTTGTCAATCTGGTCTTGGAGCCAGTCCTTGAACACATAGCATCGCTGGATGGTGTGTGCCAGGATCCGGTGATAAGGGTAGTAGTTAGGGTGATCAGTGAGACACGCCACTTCTGGCTTCTGACACTCAGGCAGCCACATGATCCTCTGTTCCTAGGCGCTACAAAAATAACCTGGGACCTGGGCCTCGCCAAACGAGTAAGTCTGATTCCTTCTTTCTGGAAAGGGGGCTCTTGGGGGCTGACCATGACCGGGGGCCGGAGGAGCAGGCCGAGGAGCCGGAGTCGGATTATCTCGCCTGGGTGGCGGCGGTGCGTTATGCGGAAGCGCCTACTGATTTTGAGGCAGTCACTACTGGGCTGGAGGTTGTGCCTGTTCGGTGGACCCCTATGAGCCTACTGAGCTGGCCTTACTGGAGGCAGCTTTAGCTGTCTGGGCGCCTCTATCTGGGCTACAGCAGCAGGCTCGGCCCTGGCGGCTCTCCGTGCAGGGATTACAGGAGGCAGCGGGCGTGCCTGACTGGCCTGTTGCTGGGCTTCTTCGAGGCGTTGAGCCTTGTCCGAGAAATCCCAGAACCCCCCAGGTAATTCTGAGTGATCAGATAAGGAACTAGCTCTGCCTTGACGTTCCCTACACACATCGTTAGTAATTTTTCATGAGTCAGTGGCATGTCAAGGGAGTACGTGAGCCCCTTCCACTGGGTGATGAAGTCTGCGACTCGCTCGCCGGGCCTTTTTTGCACCTGAAAAGTTCTGCAATGTTCGTCTTCTGGGTTGTGGAACTGAACTGGTAGAGGAATTGCAGGCGAAGGTCCTCCCAGCTAGTCACAGATCCAACAGGGAGCTGGCTGTACCAGACGAATGCTGGTCCTTCCAGTGTCTGAACGAAGCAATGGAACTTGGCAGCCTCTTGCTACGCTGGAGTCCCTAACATAGGCCCACACCTCGAGTTGAAGTGGGACAAGTGTTGTGGAAAGTCTCTGGTCTCGTTAAAGGGGGCGAAAGTGGGGTTCCCAAATCCCGGCGGGGCCGGCATATCATCCACCCATGATGGGTATGGCTTGCCATCCGGTGGGATTTCCACCTGCCAAGTTTCCAGGGCCTCCAAGCGGGCGATGACTACTTCCATCAGATCATCCAGATGCAGATTCTTGTCCTAATGGGGATCTCTAACCACAAGCGCATTTCCAGGCTCCTCAATCTGGTAGTCAATCTCAGCAACTCGCAGGGCGGCTGGCGGAGCGACTCTCGGGGTAGCGGGATGAAACCGAGCATGGTCCCCCTGGTGATTCCGCCGCTCGGGAGGGTTCATAGAGATGTATCGCACCCTCTTTTCATGGGTGTCGGCCTCTCCCATGTCGGTGAACATGACATGGTTGCGGTTGCCCGGGGGAATCTCAACAATGGGTAGGTGCTCCTGCCCCTGCTGTCCTGACCTGGGATTACCATAGTCAGGCCACTGCTCTGCAATGCGTTCGGCCAAGAGCTCATCAACCAGCCACTTTTGCTCAGCAAGTTGTTGGCATAGCGTGGCCTTCTCGGGATCTTCCTCTACCTTCTGCACCGAGGCAGATGGGTCGGCGGGCTTAACAGAACCGACGTGATCTTTACCCTTTCCGATGTTTCAGCTCAGTGTCAGTGCCTCCATGGGTATAGGGAGACCTAGGAGGCTCCTCTGGTGGCAAGTGATCCTCCCAGACGGGTCCAGTGGCGGCTTGTCCCCAGGGGGTGAGTCCCCATCGAGGAGTTCCACACCGTTTCCCTCATCTGAAAGGTCATCCATGTTGACCTCCACTGCCTTTGGCGACATTCCCTCAGGGCCGCCCAGTGAATCGTGATGTCGGCGGATCACATAGAAAAGAAGAGCAGTGTACTGCCCCCATCCGCAGAAGTGCACGTGGGGGCTGGCTTCCTCAATAACTTTGCGGAGTACTTCAAAACTCTGGATGCATTGTTGCTGGAGGGCCCCGTGGTGTCCTAATGACTCGAGGTGTAGAACTGCAGGGAGTGCTGCTAGGTCTACCCGACAACACTTCTCACCGATATCCTCGAGATGCGCTTGGCTCCCAGGACAAGGCGCTAGCTGATGGTGAAGGCGGGAGTGAGTCACTCGAAGAGTCTGGAGGAAGCATTCAAACTCTCCCAGGGTGAGTGCCTCTGGCACATCAAAATCCGTTTCTGCGACTAGCCAAAACATCTCGGGGAAGTGGCCTGCTGCAAGAACGGTCCAGAAGCTCCATGACTCCGTTTCGGGGTCCAGACCTTACTGCCTCTGCTCATTCACCGAGGATGGTCGGGGAACTGGCAATGGCGCCGAGGCAGGCCGTCAGGCTGGTGATCTGGCCGGTGGGGAATCACTGATCCCTGAGTCATCCTCCAAGGGCTTTAGTGCCCTGGCTTCCACATCGCGATAGGATGGGCCAACGAATAGGCCTCCTGTCATAGCGTCGATGCATGCCGAGGGTGTGTCGTCTTGCAACTCTTCCGTTGGTCCCCAAAAAAGTTCTCCACCCTCCCTGACAAGGGCGGAAGGTGCTTCCGGGGAGGCCAGTGGCAACCACGGGTTTGACCCCAGGCGGTACGCCAAGTCCTCATCCTCCTGGATATACCTTCGGAGGGAGGAGGGAATCATGCAGATCTCACATTCGGGGAGTACGAGACTGACGCGCCACGTCCCCATCCCTACCCTCAACATGAAGGGTTGGGGGGAAGGTTCCATCATCGAGTCGTACTCCGCCTCAGAATCTGAGAAACGGACTAGTCTAATTTCCATCTGGACTCCCCTGACATTCCTTTTACGGCGACGACGCCCGATCTTCCTGCCCCTGGATGGCTCCTCAGGGTAAGGATGATTTCAGTCAAGGAGTCCCCTGGTCGCAATAGAACTGGGGCAGAGGGGACTGAAGGCTGGGGTGTGAGAAGAACTGGGAATGATATCGAAAGGGACATGGGGAGGACCTCCATGTGAGTGAGCGACTGGATACACAACGACACCATACTCGCGGCCGACAGTAGGCGGAGTGACCTCATACCCAATGCAGTGGGTGCTGGAAAGAGTCACACCCAAATCATAGCCGTCGCGAAGAATACTTTGGATTTCTAGGTCAGTGGCATAGAATGAGCCTTCATGATGGGTGGCACTACCGCGGATTGGTTTGCGGTGGTCATTTCCAGTGCCCGCAACTGGGAGATTCGACCCAACTTTCCTGCAGGGCGGTCGGGGTTTCGATCCCAGTCAGGCATGTGGCTTCCCCTGCTCAACGTGTGCGGGGATCTGGTAGGAGGCGTCAGCAGTGGCTCGGGCCACAGCGGATGTTGGGATTGGTGCCCCAGGACGGGCATTCTCTTCCGCTCATGCCTGACGCTGGCGTCGGGTCGGGTGGGTTGGATCCAGTGGTTCAGTCATAGAGATTCCTGGTCCTCGGCCCAGGGAGCCGGGCGATGACGTCGACGCAGCCTGGCGGGGGTTCTTGCCGTTAACCCCTGGGACGGGTCTCCGATCGGGCGGACCCTAACATCCCCCACCTCACTGGCATAGGGGAGGGATGTGTCAAGTCGCTTCGGGGATAGGCTCCCGAAATGGGTGAACGTCGGAGTGGGGAGCGGCGGCTCCCTGCATGGCCCTCGGGGGCGGTGACGATAGTGGGGCACAACCGCCCCTAGATCCAAACGGGTCAGGCCCCTAGTGGGAATGATCCCTTCCTCGTCGTACCTACGAACCAAGTCGTAGATCACCCTTCGCTGGATGATTTCTGACGGGGAGATGGGGCGTGAGCGCCCGAAAGTCGCGGCAATCGGGGCCAGAGTGACTGTGGAAAAGACGAGACCACGCGGGGTAGCCGCGTCGGTACTGCCCTTGCCCCTGTGCCGGTGGGTAGGTGGCGATCGAGCTATGGATGTAGTGATCTGATTCCTGGAGCAGGGAGATGAACCCGTTAGTTCTAATAGGAAAATAAATCGACAACCAATAGCCCAGCGTCGTTCCGTCTTCCGTGGTCAACGAGAGGGATCCACGCTGACGACATCGCGGAATGGAGTGCACAACATCCGGACTGCCTCGACCCCTGGCAGGTTTCACGTCCCGGTGATAGGTACGTGGACCTGGTGACATGCTGATCTTCTGACATCCCGAATGCTACCTATCCCCATATTGAGGAGAAGAGCTTCAAGTCGGGTTCACCATTTTCTATTTTCGACGCTTTTACACTAGGGCGTGTGCGCATGTCCTTCATGCATGGGAGGACGTGCGGCTCGCAGCCCCGAATTCCCGCTTTCCAAAGGCGGGAGGCATCTGTTCCTTATTTAGGGACGTCTACTCCTTGATCGAAACCGGGATGATGGGATGTTGGTTCTTCCTTCTCTGGATTACTCCTCGGAGCTCGTCACCTAATCCGGGTCTCCCTCATAGATTTAAGATGGGTTCGTGAAGCTCATTCCCGGAACCATACCTACATGGACACCAGTTAATTACACTTATTCCGTCAAGATGATCCAAGGGGTCTTTTCAGGGCAGCAACCTTCGGTGAGGAGAAAGGTCATGTTGGGATGTCGTTGGCACGTCTTGACGCTAGGGATCAGCATGTCTGTCTTCTAACCCTTATCACGGGGCTTCTCGAGGGCACAGAAGCCCGAGGCATCCCACATCAAATGCGGGGAATGTGTACTGTCTGAGGTTTTCCTTAGCTTCCCATGTTTAACATGGTGTATGTCGCAACTTTAACGTCTTGCGGAGACGGATCAGAGTGATCGAAACACTGAGAGTGGATCATATTGAAGGACCCCCCTAGGGGGGAACACCGATGTTGGGGCCAGCACGTGGGCGGCTTCCTGGATACTATGGATTGGGGTGGAGTGGCATGATCTCACCGGGATGTGGCGGCCCGGGTAAGGATCAGGATAGATGATGGAGTGAGGCATCGGGCTTATGCCCTGAGACGGCCCAAGAGGGGGGATACAATTTAACGTCATGTAGGATGAAGGCATACAGTTTAACATCATGCGGGATGAGGAATTTGGGGCTTACGCTCTGAGGCGGACCATGGTGGGTATGGGGGTTACGCTCTGAGGCGGCCCATGGTGGCTATGGGGCTTACGCTCTAAGGCGGCCCATGGTGGGTATGGGGCTTACGCTCTATGGAGGCCCATGGTGGATATAGGGATTACGCTCTAAGGTGGCCCATGGTGCGTATGGAACAAACGTGGAGAGGTCAGAACAACCAGGTGGTGGGATTGATCCTCGTGGAGGCTTCCTACGTACCATGCGTTAGCACGGATCAAAGTCCACGTAGTTCACTGGCATGGGGCTTATGCTCTGAGGCGTCCCGTGGTGGGTATGGGGCTTACGCTCTGAGGCGGACCATGGTGGGTGTCATGGTCGATGTGTTCTCTAAGCCCATGTGAGTCATGCTTGGTGTGGGAAACAAGAGGCAGCAGGGACCAGACGATCACGTCGCGAAGGGTGCGTCCGTGAGAATCGGAATGGGGATTATGCGTTCAGCGGCCCAAAGAGGAAATAGGGGATTACGCGTGGTTAGTGGCCCTGGGTGCTGGGGCTTACTCCAGGGTGGAGGCCTGTGGTGTGACAAAGCACAGTGGGAAAGGGTCTTCACTGGCCTTGGCAGGGGGGAAGTACGGAGATGCACGGGTGCAACCTTCCATATGAGAGGCTTGGGGCTTACGCTCTGAGGCAGCCCTTCCCCCGTGTACAAACGCCACTCCGACAAGGAGGATCTCATTCCATGTGAGGAAGAGTCTATTCCCGTGGAGATGAGAGGCGTAAAAAATGTCCGAGATGGGGGGACCCTGCGTGCGAAGCACGGGGTCAGACCATAGTTTAACATCATGTGTTAAGGACGAGGTGCTTAGCAGTTTAATGTCCTGCAGCTTGGACGAGGTGGGTTCGCTCCACACCCCTAGGGCTTACATGCCCAACGCCCTCTACCCCTTATGGGAGGGAAGGCATTGGAAAAGCTGTAGTAAAGGGGGGCCACAGGTCGAACCACTGGGGGGTCCACGTTGGCGTGGCTATGCGAAGAAGTAATAGCCGTTAGCGTGCCTATGTGGAGAAGCATAAGGCAAAGCAACGCAACAGGAAACACCACCCAAGGGACCTTGAGGTTACTTCGCACGAGCCTGGAAGGCCGTACGGGAAAACAACGCATGGTGCGCATGCCCAGCAGGGGAGACATCAGGTGACGGCGCAGAAAGGCAGCCAAGGGGTGTCAAGATGAAGGGTCCTAGGTTTTGCGCGCAAAGAGAAGGTTTGCGTGCAAAACACCGGGATGGCACACAATTGGAGCCAGGGAATTGCGCGCGGAGAGGTAATGGCACGCAGGGTATTGCGCGAAAAAAAGGGAATTGCGCGCACTGGACATGGATTGCGTGCAATGAAGGAATCCGAAGGAGGGGGAAAATTCACTTAAGCCGGTGGAGTTGCGCACAAAGGCGAGCCCCGGGGCAAAGTTGCGTGAAAAATAGATTACCTGGAAGTCATATTGTGCGTGGGGGGAGTCGAATTGCGCGCCCGAGAGCAGATCCGAATTCCTCAACCCCCAAACCATCGGGAGTCACCTTCTATTTATAGGCCCCATCAAGCGCATAATCTAGGAAGTGCGCGCAATCTTCTGTGTTGGGAGCCTTCGGCGTGCAAAATCTCACCGCACGGAACCGGGGTGCGTAAATATTGTGCGCCTCATCGGCTCGATTACGCGAATCTTGGGGATACTTCATGCGCACAACATTATTTTGCGCGGATCCTCCTTTATTGTGTGCACCGCTTCCCGGGCCTCCGGATCGGGCCTCTGACTCTGAATATGACTTCTCTTCATCACTTCGAAACTTCCTCCGGGAGTTACGGACTTTTTCAGCATCTATAACATCGATGATTATCAACATAGCTTTTCTGTCGACTCTGAGCAGCCTTAATTTTCTGCTAAATGGTCTTAACCTTCTCTAACATTTCTTCAACAATTTAAGGAACTATAATTTTTCATTCCCCAACATCATCCCATCATGCAGGTGTTATGTACCTCTTCCCATAAAGGGCTTCATAGGAAAACATTTTGATTCTTGAGTGGAAATTGTTATTGTAACAGAACTCGGTCAGAAGAAGATATTGATCCCATCTTCCTTTGAAGTCAATTGAGAATTCTCTCAGCATGTCCCCAAGTGTCTAGATAGTCTGTTTAGATTGGCCATTAATTTGAGGTTGATATGTTTTGCTGAAGTTCAACTCTATATTCAGATCATGTTGGGGAGTCTTCTAGAACATAGAGGTGAATCTTGTATCTTGATTAGATACAATCAATAGTTGTACACTATACATTCTCTCCACTTCTCTGATGTATATCCATTTAAGATGATCTAATGAGAAATCTTCAAGAATTACAATGAAGTGTGTAGTCTTTATAAGTCAATCCCCCACAACCTTGATAGTATTATTTCCTCTAGATGTTTTAGGAAGCCTTGTGACAATGTCCATGGTGATTTTTCCCATTTACATATAAGTATGGATAATGGTTGCATCATCCCCTCATATTTTTTCCTTTTCACCTTAACATGATGACATATAGATATCATGATGTATATTCTAGGATCACCATCATCATATTTTCCCTCCAATAGTGTTCTTGAAGATCTCGATATGTCTTTGATATTTCAGGGTGGATAGAGAAGGTTGAGCTATGTGCATAATCGAATAGCTCTTTATTTAACTAAGAATATGATGACAGAAATATTCTTGACCCAAATCTTATAGCACTTACTTCATTAACATTTAACTCCATGGATTTCCCTTTTAAAATAGTTTCCACTTTCTTCTAAATTCCTATATCATCTCTTTTATCATCCTTTAACCACTCCAAAAGATACGGTTAAGAAATCATTTGTGAAAAGCTTGATGATTTTCATTTCTTTATTATTCCCATGTCCATCCTTTTACAGTCCAAGAATATTAGGTCCTTCTCAATTCTCATCAATTAAAGAGTTTCTAGATCCTTTATACATAGAGAGTCTGCCACTTTATTCTCTTTCACTAGATGGAAGTGAATTGATCATTCGTTAACCTTGATCAACTCTAACCATCTTCGTTGGTGCATATTCAACTCATTCTATATGAATATATACTTGAGGCTTTTGTTATCCGTATATATTTCAAACTTCTCTTGAAAGAGGTAATGTCACCACATTTTGAAATCTAGGATCACAGCATCCATCTCTAGATCATGTGTTGGACAGTTCTTATCATGAGAATTAAATTTTCTTGAACCATAGGAAATGACTTTGTCATTTTTCATCAACACACAACAAAGGTCCTTCTTCGAAGAATTACTAAATACCTTGGAAATCACTCCACTTTTGGGTAGTGTGAGCATAGGGGCAGTAACAAGCCTATTTTTCAACTCCATGAATCTTTCTTCACATTAATTATTACAAGAAAACTTGAGTCCCTTCTAAGTAATATTGGTAAGAGGGTTTGACAATCGTGATAAATTTCCCAAAAATCAGCTATATTATCTAGCTAACCCAAGGAATCTATAGATATCTATCACAGATGTTGGACTTAGAAATCCATCAATTTCCTTTTTCTTTGATGGATCCATATATAACACATTGATTGTGATGATATTCCCCACACAATAACTCACAGTTGATATACTTTTCATAATATATCTCCTTATTCATGGTTTTTAGAACAGTTCTTAGTTTCTCCTCATGATTCACCTCTATTTTAATGTATATTAGAATATCACTTATAAAGATTACAATTTTTTTTGAGGTAATCTCTAAAGACCCTATTAATCAAGTCCATGAATATTTATGGTGAATTAGTGAGTCTGAATGGAATTGCTATGAACACATAATGCTCGTACCTTGTACGAAGATAAGTCTTGGAGATATCCTCCTTCACCCTTACTTGGTAATATAGTGACTGCAGATCGGCCTTAGAGAAGTATTGTGATCCACCTAGATGATCTCACAAGTCATTAATTAGGGGAAAAGGATACTTTTTAGTTATCATGATATTTTTGAGCTCTTGATAATCAATGGAAAGATGAATTGACCAATCCTTTTTCTTAAGAAAGAGGACTGGTGCACCCCATGGTGAAACACTTAGGTGTATAAACCTTTTATCCAGATTCTATTGTAGTTGTTTCTTCAGTTCCTCAAGTTCAACAATATCCATTCTATATGTATTCTTTGATATTGGACACAACCCAGGTATAAGATCAATCAAGAATTTGACATCTCTTCTAGGAATAAGACCAAGAAATTCCATGGGAAACATATCAAAAAATTCCCACATAATATTCACATCTTTGAGAATTGTTCATTCTTTAGGATCAATAATTTGATCTAAATAAGATTTCTTAGAGGGAAATAATATCCATGCATGATTTTAAGGTGCTAAATAAGATTTATCCTCATCCTTTCAATTGTATAGAATTGAGGGTCGATTGGCCATAAAGAGAGTGATTTCCCTCTCGTTGAAATTTATTTTTCCTCTATATTGGGAAACCCAATCCATTCATATAATTGTATAAAATTACACCAACTGAAGTATAACAAGGTTCAATGGAAATCTCAATTCACCAATGTTGATAGTGGAGGGGTTATATTCATGGGATGCAGTAATTGACCCATTTTCCATCTTCACCGAAATCTCTTCTTCCAATATTTGTGGTGGTGTTTGTATTGTTATACTAAAATTTGGGATATAAAATAAATCTTTGAACCAGAATCAAAATGTACTTTTTCTATACTTTAATGAAGAAATACATTACCTTTCACCACTTCATTATCAGGATTCACTTTGGTAGTGATGGAAAAATATTTCCCTTGCTACCTTAGAGGTTTTTGGTTTCCTCCAAAAACCCTTGTCTTAAGGAACTTGTTTGCAAAGTTCCCACATTCCTTGTAGTTTTAGAAGTGAAAAAATCATTGAGTATTAAATGGAGTGTTCCTCTCCTCTATCACATTGGAAAGTTCCTCATGTCGACAATCATTGTCATAGTTCCCTTCTCTTCCGCACCTAAAGAATTTCCCTATTCCCCATAGGAAATTTACAAGGTTCTTCTTTCCCCATAATTGTTAAGCACAGTGCGTGAATTTATTAGAACCACTGGATTTATCAATTCGATTTCCAAAATTAAAGTCCACCTCCCACTTATTATTCCCATGATATCCCTAACATTCAATAATCTCTATATTGACTTTGAGGACACATCAGACAATTTTCCCATAGATATAAAAGTCATGTATTGGCAAGTTTCTTCATAGGATAGGATTTGAAACACCAAAGAAGTGGTCAACATTGTATTATGGGGTAACGAAAAAATCATAGGTGTGTCCTCGAAGTCTTGTGATGTTAAATTCATATTCCCCAACAAATTCTTTGTCATTTTCTTGAGTGCACGGAAATATCTTTCCATCTTAATATGGAGGGTGTGGGGAAAATATTTATCAAAAAAATATTTTACGGAATTCATTCCATTCCATTGCTTCAATATCTTCCTCAGGATTCAAATTCGTGATCAATGTCCACTATTGATCAGCTTCACCCTAGATTAGATAAGAAGCCAGAAGAAACTTCTCTTGTTCAGAACATTATAGGATATAGATGAATTTTTGGATTGAATTGATCCATTGCTCCATGACTAAGGGATCATATGATCTAATAAATGTAAGAGTCCTTTGTCGCATAAATCTCTCGACTGTGGGTTTCTATCACTTTGGGGGGGTCAGGGGATCCTCTTGATACTGGTTCAAATTTAGAATATGAGTTTATTGATTGAATATCATAACAAAGTTTGCGATTCCTGGTCCCATCAGGTTGGACATCTCTTTAGGGAAATCTTCACACTACCCTTTTCATTGGTTGTAACACCCCAAGCTTCCACAGTACGCTTCTCTTTGAATAATGCATTAGCGTGTGTTATACGCAACTTCGAGTTCTAACACACACCACAACCAATCAAACTAGCCGTTATGAATAGTAATACATAATTTTTGAAATTTTATAAATTTTATCTCTCAAAATGGACTTCATTTTTGGATTCGGAGTATCGAATTTATCCTAAGAGTAAATTTTTGTACTTTTCGGATAACTTTTATATTTTGATGAATAGTGATAATTACTAAATTCTAATTAAAAACAACTTTTTTAATCAAAATAATTAATAGTGATAAATTATGAATTTGAGTGGTTTTAAAGTATATTTAGAATATATTTTTACCATTTAATACAATTTTGGTCATTGGACATAATTTCACAGTTTAACCGGACATAAACAAGTGTCAATCTTTTGATAGTTATTATATCTTAAAAACACGCTTTTTGTTTTGACAGCGAGAATTAATTTTAAATTAATTTCTGCCACTTCTATGTTTTGAATTTGAAAAAATTGATTCCATATTTGGAATCAGTATTTACAAATTGTGTAAATAGGTAAATTTTATTTTTACACATTTTGAATAATTACTTCGGTAAATATTTTATTTACCATGGTTAAAGGGTAAATCCGGTAAATAAGGGTAACAAAATAATATTATAATAATAATAAATTACCCTAAAATGTGTCCTAACCTTATTTTTGGATACATATCCGACCATGGTCATCTTTGGGTTGATTTTGGGACCCCATGGAACCACTTGTAGGTGATAGGGACACTATATATTAATTAAGTTAAAATAAATACAAAAATTACATAAGCTTATATCTTTTAGAAAATCAATTTTTACATAAGGTTATATATGTTATATTTTCGATTATAAATATTCATTAGAAAGATAAAAATATTTCCTACATAATTATATTTTATTTATAATTTTTATATATTAAATAATTTAATTTATTTATGACATAATGATGATGCAGTAATTACCTATTTTGTGAAATATTAAAATAATGGATATAATAAGTACCCAAATAAATATTATTTGAGACTTTTAATGAATCCCAATAATTTAATAGGTTAATATGACATGTTATAGATGATTAAATGAATTAGGTTAGAATTAATAATGCTGTTATGAATTTATCAAAAACAAAATACCCAATAGTTTCAAAATTGACAGAAAAGAGTTTTTAAAAAAAATATTATATTATTAATTGATATTTAATTCCTAAAAATCAAATGTTTGGCCAAAAGACTTATATAATTATTGGTGTATCATTAATGGACCACTTTGGGGTCCGGTTATAGTAGACCCTCCAGGTTGGTGTCCGGTTATTAAAGGCACTCCGTGTTGGTGTTCGGTTATTAGAGGCACTCCGGGTTAGTGTCCAGTTATTAGAGGCACTCCGGGTTTGTTTCTGGTTATTAGAGGCACTCCAGGTTGGTTTCCAGTTATTATAGGCACTCCGGGTTGGGGTCCTCTTATTAGAGGCACTATGGGTTGGGTTCTGGTTACAGGTATCCCTTTGGTCCTGGCACGAGGCCATGACACAGAAATTAAAGTCTAGCATTATGCATTCTGTCATTATGAATGTGGTTATTGATATTGCATGTGATTATTCGACTAGTAGAATATCCATGTGAATAAGTAAATGGAATTATTTCATTTCATTTTTTCCATATTATGTTGAAGTTCATGTTTAAAAACGCTTTTGTTTTAGTTATACATTGCCTTAAATGTTTATGCTCATTTATGAATGTTTCCACTATATTGTTATCCTTTCTTAGCTTCTAGGCTCACCCCTTTCAATGTTTTATATTTCCCAGGATGTGAAGAAGTAATTTATGAATGACCTATAGGGATAGTATGTGGGGATATGAGTGTGTAATATGGATACTATGTTGTTTTAGTTTTCATTTTTATGATGTAATGTAAGACTTATTAATATATATAGTGTTTAAAAGGCTACTAAAGTAATCGTTCTTTTGTGATTTGATCTTTCTTGTGATCATGCCAATGTTATGAAATAATGCACCAACTATGGGTAACTGGGGTCGGGGCGTTATAGTTGGTATCAGAGGATGTTTAGTACAAACCTTGGAAACTAGATTTAGATAAACTCTGATTAGAGCACATAGCCTTAAGATATACATTGAGGATTAGTAGAGAAAAACTTCCTAGAATTTTGGTATTGTAGAGATTTTGTGAGTTTTCCAAGCAGTACATCCCTGTCTGGATATGAGCAGGTAGAGGCAGCTCTGGCATAGATGTACCTATGGGTAAAACCTGAAAACACCGCTTTGAGCTAGACTCGAACGGAAACTGGTGCACGACAATGGGCCTTGCTACACTCTTGGTTACAACACTCCCGGGGGATATGCTTAGGATTATTCTCATTTTCTTTACAAACCATTATGGAGGTTTTATGGGTATATACTTCCTCAAAGAAAACATTTTTATGATTATGGATTATATCCATAAACTGTTCAATTTATGTTAAGTGTTTTACAAGTATGGAATTATGTATTTTGATTCATAAACTAATCAAGAATATGCCATTGTTTAGAAATGGAACCTAGTGGAAGGTATGGAATGTTGGAACCATGGTCTTCTATGCATGATTTGTAGTATGGTTTGTGTTTGTTTTCAATCCTCAATGGAAGTTCGGATCGTGTACTATCAAAGAGATCATACCGTTCAAGCAGACAACAGTATTGAAGGTGGCGTTGTTTCCCAGTGTTTGCCAAATTTTTGGGGTCCAAAATATGGAAGTTGGTGAGCATCGCAAAAAGTGGATTTCCATGAAGATAATAATTAAATATGGAAAAGGCATGAATTTCGCGAAGGGAGGATGCATGGTTTGGAAAGCGCGAAGACTAGAAGAATGGAGGCAATGAGTTTTCGCGATTACGTCAAAGCTTCGCGAACGGCAGAGGATGAAGAGCATCACAGCGATGAAGATATTTGCGAGGGAACTTCATGGAGAAGGTACGAAGGAAATGATGGAACGCTCCGCGATTACGATGAGCTCTGCGAACGGAAAATTGTCGTAGTGCTTCGCGATTTTGAGAGAATTTCGGCAGGAACTTTGGAGCTTCACGATTTGAGCTGACGTGGCACTGAATTTGCGCGGAAGGGTCGAGGGTCAGTGGAATCACCTATAAATAGAGGCCAACCCCCTCATGAGAAGTAGAGAGAACTTTAGAGAAAATCCTTTGCTCTCGGTTCGCAAAGGTCACTCGCGAAGGCAGTGTGCTTCGCGATAGAGGTGCTTCGCGGCGGCTATTCCAGCTCCGCGAAAGTCATGCACCCCGCATTGGCTCAGTGAGCTTCGCGAAGAGGTAGGAGCTTCGCGATAGACAAGCATTATGAAGGCTGGAGCATCGCGAGAGTGCTTCGTGATTGAGCTTCGCAAAAAGGCAGGGACTCCGCGAAGGCTTGTTTGAGATTTGCAAAATAGGGAGCCTTGCGAAGTAGGGTACTTTGTGAAGGCTCTTTCCAAAGGTTGTTTGCCCAGTTAACTAGGGAAAAGGGGGTATTCATCAGTGGATGGAATTCAGACATTAACAGAGCATCAACTCAGGTCTCTAATGCAAGCAATGTCTCATGATGAACAGGAGACAAGGACCTTAATGTCTATCTATTGAAGAGACCTTCACGTCTATAAACTGAGTGAGACTTCACCAACGGTAGTGAGATTGGGGGAGTCAACGGGAGTGACCGGAGGGAAGCAGTGAGCTATCCCTAAACCTTTGTAAAGGCAGTGATCCTGGGACAGAGTGACTGTGCCCGAACAATTTTAATCCACAACTAGTGAAGATTAGTAGACTTAGGTACGACCGAAAACTTGTCAGCGTATGCTCCTTGGACGTTTCCCTTAGTGGTGAACTAAGTAAAAATAGTTTTGTCATCTCTCTGCATGTGAATGTTTCATTACTGATCTTATCCATCATACAGATTTAACGAGTTCTTACCAGCGTGGGAACAAGATCCACAACTTTAAGAAGAAAAAGTTGACACCCTGATTCACCCCACCCCTCTTAGGGTGTCCCGGGGTCCTACAAGTGGTATCATAGGGAGGTTGTTGGTGTTGAATCTGTCCTTTGTCACCATGGAGAATGCAGTCAATGCTAGGGGAGTCCCTCTCTTCGATGGAAGTAATTTTCAGATCTCGAAGAAAAGGATGAGATCTCATCTAAGATCTCTTGGAATGGAAGTTTTGTTTTCTACTGTGCCAGGAATACAAGTCACTGATCCAACAGGCCTGGCTATAACTGACACAGACAGGAAAATTCTTGATGCAGATGCTAAATCGAAAAATGCACTCACCTCAGCTCTTTCTGATCAGATCTATCTAAAGGTGATGAGTTTCACTTCAGAAAAGTCTATGTGGGATAAACATGAAAACATTTATGAAGGAGATAGCAAGGTAAAGGAGGAAAAACTTCAGGTTTTACACAACAGGTTTGACAATCTAAAGATGCATCCTAATGAGAATGCAGATTCATTTTTTAATCGAATTACTGAAGTAGTGGGAGCAACTCGAGGTCTTGGAGAATAAATCAAAGACATTGATATTGTAAAGAAAATCATGAGAAGACTTCCTCCCATGTACAATGAAAAGGTGTCAGCTCTTTAAGAAAGAGAACTATCTAAACTATCTTTGGATGATTTGTTAAGTAGTTTAGTGGCATATGAGATGAGAGTCAAACCCGAAGATGCCACGACCCACGTGAGAAAGGAAATGTCATTCAAAGCCATGGAAAAACTGAAAATTTTAGAAGACAGTGGTGGTGAAGATGATGAAGAAAAATAAATTCTTTCTCTCATCGCCAAGAAGATGAAAAAGGGAAAAGGTAAATTTATAGGTAAGCAACCTCTTGCATGTTTCCATTGTGGAAGAGTTGGGCACATTGCCTCTCAGTGCCAAAGAATGTTAGATGATGATGAGAGCGAAGCTGAAGACAT
The DNA here is from genome assembly GCA_963277665.1 of Viscum album. Taxonomy (NCBI): domain Eukaryota; kingdom Viridiplantae; phylum Streptophyta; class Magnoliopsida; order Santalales; family Viscaceae; genus Viscum; species Viscum album. The sequence continues at coordinate 1,427,846,432 of OY728151.1, forward strand.
TGAGAAGCCTTGGAAAAGGTTTTTAAAAAAGGGTGACTTCAAATCTGGAAAGAAAATGTAGAGGAAGAGTTTTGTCTGTGAAGAAGAAGATGATGATATTGAATTTTGTGAGGAAGAAGAACCAGAATTTAAAACCGGAAACCATGCTTCCATGATGGCTACCACTGATATATCAGAATCCTCAATCAATAAAGGCAGAGATAATCAAAATACTGCTATTGGTAATCCAAAGATTCAAATTAATGATGCTTTCTCCAATCTTGAGAGTAAATGTAAGAGATGTAATAATTAGAAGGAAATGGTGGAAGAATCATCAAAATATGTTGATGAACTTGAAGCTGAAATTGAATGTCTGGAAGAATTTGTGAAATTTCAGTCTAAAATCCTTGAAAGCAATGATGAAGTAGTGGATCTAAAGCTGAGAATTGAAGAGCAGGGAAAGGTCATCAATGACCTCACGTCAAGACTGGAAGAAAAGTCCAAGACTGCTGAGGGTCTTGAGGAGGAAGTTGTTACACGTAGGAGTAAACTTGAGACTGAATCATTTTCAAAAGAGTCAAGGAGGAAAATATCGTTTAGAAGATTCTCAGATACAGAATTACTGGCAAGAGCCAAGTGTGGTTCTGATGTGGTTGAAAAAATCTATAGTGTTCAAAGACCCGCTTGCATGGGAAAGAGTGGAATTTGCTGTGAAGCTGAGACATCAACTGCTGGAAATAAAGAGAGCCAAAAGAAAGACAAAACGAAGGTTGAACATGTTGAAACATTTCCTGAAGTGCTGAAAAAGAAACCCTCAATCCAAACTATAAGGAGAACTTACAATTATCCTCAAACATTCAGAAATTATAGGTAGTTCAACTATTCTCCCAAGGATGAATGTATGAGGAGAAATTCAGGTGAGAGGACATTCCCTCTCATGAAGTGTCAGTTCTGTGGCTATCTGGGCCATACCATGTCATATTGCGAAGAGGCAAGGAGCTACTTGAATGGAGAAGATCTGGGAAGTCAACAAAGGAGACCGATTTCATATCCTCTATCTTATAGAAGAAATAGATTCTATGGTTACTATTTTAATTGTTCTAACATTGGACATAAAGCTATGTATTGTAGGTAGTGGTACGATAGAAGAAATTCATACAACACTCAAAGACGGGACAGTGTTTAGCCTCCTGATGATATTGCTCTCACAAATAGTTTTTCCCCTCTGGAAGAAGATTATGGGTATGAAGAATCAGATTATGTGGAAGAAATTACTAAAAGGCCACCAGTATCCTATGCTCAATCCAATATCTCATGGAAAGAGAAGAAGAAGATCGGGAAATCCAATCTTGCAGAGGTAGCACTCAAAGCTACAAAGAGAAGCAACACCTGGATCCTTAATAGTGGATGCTCTTACCATATGATGGGAAATGCTGACCTCTTTATGAACATTGAAAATAAGGTTGATGGAATAGTATGGTTTGGTAATGATAGTGCTTTGAAGATTAAATGCAGTGGGAATACTGCTCTCTCCAACGGGGAGCTGAAGAAGACTGAAGTTCTTTATGTGGACAGTCTACGCCACAATCTCCTTAGTGTAAGTCAACTCTGTGACTCATGGCTCATACTAACCTTCAATAAAAAATGCTACACTATAAAAGGAAAAACAGGAAATTCTCTTATGAAAGGTTATAGAATAGATGGAAACTTATATCAGGTTGACAAAAAAGTGAGCTCTTGCTATTTGTCTGTTGAAGAAGAAAACAATTTATGGCATCGAAGGCTGGGGCACATTAACCAGAAAGACATGGAAAAGATATCTAAGATAAAGATAGTCATGGATATTCCCATTATAAAACGTGAACGGGAAAATTCTTGTGATGCTTGTATTCGTGGAAAACTGGTTTGTAGTTCATATCGGCCAAAGAAGAAAAGGGCATCGCATCTTCTTGATCTCATTCATACAGATGTATGTGGCCCAATAAATGTTGCTGGAACCTATGGAGAAAGGTACTTCTTCCTTTTCATTGATGATTATAGCAAAATGGCTTGTGTAATGGTGATCCACAGGAAGCGAAAAGTACTTGATTGTATGAAAACTTATCGACGGATTACCGAGAATGATACTGGACGGACAATAAAAGTCCTGCGATCTCACAATGGAGGGGAATACACATCCATCGAGTTTGAAAATTACTTAGAAAAACATGGAATACAGCATGAGGTAGCTGCTGTGAGAACTCCGCAACAAAATGGAGTTGTTGAGCGCCGGAATCGACAGGTCAACAATATGGCTAGGACTATACTGATTGAGAATGGTATCTCTCGCCATTACTGGAAGGAAGCTGTTGAGGCTGCAGTGCACATTCAGAATCGAACAGAGATTTATATGGGAGAAATGAAGACACCATACTAATTGTGGCATGGAAGGAAGCCTTCATTGAAATACTTTCGTGTTTTTGGAAGCAAATGTTTCATCCGGAATAAAGAAGGAAACCAAGGAAAGTATGGTGACAATGCTGATGAAGGAATTTTTCTTGGGTATCCAATAAACAGCAAAGCTTACAAGTGTTCTAAAAAACGCTTGGGGAGGATTGTGGAAAGCAATGATGTTAAGATCATTGAACGAAAAACTCCAAATGCTTCAAATAGTACCTATTCTGACGAGATAGAAGATGAGAATGAATGTGAACATGGAATAAATACAAATACAGAAATACAGGAAGGTGTACAAAACTCTCAGGGGTCACGTCATGATGTTGACTCAGACGAAGAATCTGAAGTGAAAATCTTGGATGGCGAGAATGCGACTGAACCTCCTAAGAAAAATCGAAGAGCAGAAATTGATCCATCTAACATAATTGGAGACAGGAATGAACCTACACAGACAAGGAGGATGAGTAATAACACACCATCTGTATTTCTGTCAGTTGGGGATCCATCCTCATTTGAAGAAGCTGCAAAGGATGAATCTTGGGTGAAAGCCATGAATGAAGAGTTAGATCAGATTGACAAGAATCAGACATGGGATCTTGTCCAGAGACCAAAAGGTCACAATGTTATTGGAACAAAATGGATATTCAAGAACAAGTTTGATGAGCATGGAAGTGTTATCAGAAACAAGGCTCGACTTGTATGTAAAGGGTATTGTCAGATAGAAGGTGTTGATGTTGAAGAGACCTTTGCTCCAGTGGCTAGACTGGAGTCAATCAGGCTGTTTCTTGACATGGCTCTCCAAAGAGGATATAAAGTATATCAAATGGATGTCAAGATAGAATTCTTAAATGGTGTACTCGAAGAAGAAGTCTACATTGAACAACCTGTGGGTTTTCTTCTTGGTGCGGATGAATCAAAGGTCTGCAAGCTAAAGAAATCACTTTATGTCCTGAAACAGGCACCACGGGCGTGGTACTTCAGACTGGATTCTTACCTCAAGAAGCTTAAATTCAAAAGAGGAGGAGTAGATCACAATCTCTATGTGAATAATTCTTTGAAAGATCAGTTCATGGTTCTAGTTTACGTCGATGACATTATATTTGGTGGCAGCAGGAAGAAATCAGTGGATGAATTTTCCAATCATATGAAATCAGAATTCGAAATGTCAATGATTGGGGAGATCACATATTTCATGGGACTACAAGTGACTCAAAGGAAAGACTTCACTTTTATCTCTCAGGAAAAGTATTCCAGAGAGCTACTGAAGAAGTTCAATATGCAAGACTCCAAACCAATGTCAACTCCGATTTCAGTCAGAACCAAACTTGGAAAGCATGAGGAAGGGACATCTATAGATCCCACCATGTATAGAAGAATCATTGGAAGCCTACTGTACCTGACAGCAACACGACCAGATATTGTCTTTGCCACATGTCTTGCAACCCACTTTCAGAGTTGTCCAAAGGAGGAACATATGGTGGCAGTCAAAAGAATCATGCGGTACATTAATGGTACACACAACTTTGGGTTACATTTTCCTGCAGGTAGGGATAGTGAATTATCAGCGTTTTCTGATACTGACTGGGCTGGTGATGTAGTAGACAGAAAGTCCACTAGTGGTGGAGATTTCTATATTGGGGAGAAATGTGTTGGCTGGTTGAGAAAGAAACAAGAAAGTACTTCTCTTAGTACTGCTGAAGTTGAGTATATCTCTGCCACAAAGGCATGCACTCAACTGCTATGGATGAAGCAACAATTAACTGATATTGGCGATGAGGTGAAGCAACCAATGGTGATTTACTGTGACAATAAGAGCGCAATTGATCTTACGAAGAATCCTGTTCATCATTCTCGTACAAAACACATTGAAATCAGGTATCACTTTATCAAATAGAAAGTTGAGCAAAACGTGATTAGAATGGATCATGTGGGCACAGATGAGAAAGTGGCTAATATCCTGACAAAGCCACTATCAGCGGCTGTGTTTGAGAAGCATCGGTTGAACCTCGGTGTTCGGCCACCTCCCAGTGCATAAGGAGGTTATGGAATTCCCATCTCCCCATTTGTTATAACTATTTTAATCTGTTTATGGATGTGATGCAGGTTTATGGGGGAGATACTATCCAGGGGGAGTATGGTTTGAGTTGAACGTGAAAACAAATTACTGGTCTTTGGATTTATTTTCAATGGGGGAGAAAGGAGAAAGGAATAAATTCAGGCAACTATGTGATGAGAAGAATGAGAAGGAAAATAGTGGAACCCAATTCAAGCCTCCTCTCTTGTTTTCTACACCGAGCATTGCTCACTTAGAATTAGAGTGTTGGCTAAGTTGATTCCTGTGTTTTTGGTTTTCACATAGATGGAGATCTATTGAATTTATTTTCTGATTGCCAACAAACCCAAAGGAGGATATTTTTGGAACCATGGTCTTCTATGCATGATTTGGAGTATGGTTTGTGTTTGTTGTCAATCCTCAACGGAAGTTCGGATCGTGTACTAGCAAAGAGATCATACCGTTCAAGCAGACAATAGTATTGAAGGTGGCTCCATTTCCTAGTGTTTGCCAAATTTTTGGGGTCCAAAATCTGAAAGTTGCTGAGCATCGCGAAAAGTGTATTTCCATGAAGATAATAATTAAATATGGAAAAGACATGAATTTCGCAAAGAGAGGATGCATGGTTTGGAAATCGCAAAGACCAGAAGAATGGAGGCGATGAGTCTTTGTGATTACGTCAAAGCTTCGCGAACGGCAGAGGATGAAGAGCATCGCGACGACAAAGAATTTTGTGAGGGAACTTCGTGGCGAAGGCGTGAAGGAAATGACGGAACGCTCCGCGATTACGACGAGCTCCGTGAACGGAAAATTTCCATAGTGCTTCGTGATTTAGAGATAATTTCAGCGGGAACTTCAGAGCTTCGCGATTTGAGATGAAGTGGCACTGACTTCGTGCGGAAGGGTCGAGGGTCGGTGGAATCACCTATAAATAGAGGCCGACCCCCTCAAGAGAAGTACATAGAACATCATAGAAAATCCTTTGCTCTTGGTTCACAAAGGTCACTCGCGAAGGTAGTGTGCTTCGCGATAGAGGTGCTTCATGGCGGCTATTCTAGCTCTGCGAAAGTCGTGCACCCTGCGTTGGCTCAGTGAGCTTCGCGAAGAGGCAGGAGCTCCGCGATAGCCAAGCATTGTGAAGGCTGGAGCATCACTATAGTGCATCGTGATTGAGCTTCGAGAAAAGGCAGGGACTCCGCGAAGGCTTGTTTGAGCTTTGAAAAATAGGGTGCCTTGCGAAGTAGGGTACTTTGTGAAGGCTCTTTCCAAAGGTTGTTTGCCCAGTGGACTAGGGAAAAGGGGGTATTCATCAGTGGATGGAATTTGGACATTAACAGAGCATCAACTCAGGACTCTGATGCAAGCAAAGTCTCATGCTGAACAGGAGACAAGAACCTTCATGTCTATCTATTGAAGATACCTTCACGCCTATAAACTGAGTGAGACTTCACCAATGGTAGTGAGCCTGGGGTAGTCAACGGGAGTGACCGAGGGAAGCAGTGAGCTATCCCTAATCCTTTGTAAAGGCAGTGAGCCTGGGACAGAGTGACTATGCCTGAACAATTGTAATCCACAACTAGTGAAGATTAGTGGACTTAGGTAGGACCGGAAACTTGCCGGCGTATGCTCCTTGGACGTAGCCCTTAGTGGTAAACCACGTAAAAATAGCTGTTTCATCTCTCTTCAGGTGAATGTTTCATTACTAATCTTATCCATCATACAGATTTAACGAGTTCCTACCAACGTGGGAACAAGATCCACAACTTTAAGAAGAAAAAGTTGACACCCTGATTCACCCCTCCCCTCTCAGGGTGTCCCAGGGTCCTATATGGAAATCGTATCAACGCACGCACTCCATGTAGAGATTTCCCTCCTGATCAAGATAATTATAGTAGAGCTAGTGATGCAACTGGTGCTGAACAACTAATCACCATACTAGGAAAACTCACTCAGGTTATGAATAATAACCTTACTCGTATGGAGCACCCTGATCCACAGCGTAGAGGATCAATGTTAGATCGTTTCATGAGTCAACAACCACCAAAATTCAATGGGAGTATAAATCCCATATTATCTGAGAAATGGATAAATTCCTTAGAGAAAATATTCCTTGACTTGGGGAGTAGTGAAAGAGAAACATTTGTCCTGGCAGTTTATCGCCTCACTGGAGATGCTTATCAATGGTGGTCATTGATACAAAACATGAAGGAAGATGATGAAGTATCAAATATGGAATGGCGGGAGTTCAAAGAGTTGTTCTTAGAAAAATACTTTCCTCGAGGCCATCGAGCAGATATGGAAAGGCAATTTCTGAGTCTGAGACAAAAGGAGGATGAGAATGTCGCAAAGTATGAGGCTAACTTTACAAGGTTAGTTAGGTATGCTGTAGATTATATATGTAACCCAATAAGTAAGATTGATCATATCTTTGATGGTTTAAAACCTTTTCTCCATCGAGCATTAATCTCACAAACCTTGTCGTCGTACGAAGATATTTTCTCATGTGCTATCAAGACGGAGAAGGAATTCTCTAAGTCTTATGACTTTAAAGCAAAGAAATAGAATAAGAGATCTTATGATCAATCTGGAAATGGAAATAAGGGGAATAAGGGGAAAGTTGAATATCATCCCTATAGTAAATGTGGGAAGAAACACCCCGGTACTTGCTTGAAGGGAATGGGAGTCTGTTACAAGTGTGGTGAAAAAGGCCACCAAGCTCATGATTGCAAGGGAAAGAGAGTTGCTATCAATGTGGAATGCTATAATTTTAGAGAGAAGGGACAATATGCAAATGAATGTCCTATGTGTTAGGGGAACTTACCTTAGAAGAGGCCAAGGGATCAAGGACAAACTTATTCTATCACTACTGCTGAGGTAGAAGCTCCGAAAGACGTGGTGGCAGGTAATTTAATGGTTTTCTCAAGATTAGAAAATGCATTATTTGATTATGGATCATCGCATTGTTTCATATCTTCCCAGTTTTCTAAGAAAATTACATATTTACAATTTGATTTAACAAGAGAGTTGTCAATCAAAACCCCTAAGGTAAGTATCATTGCTACAAAGTTCTGTGGATCCATTCCCATTAGGGAATATAAATGTTCTTTATGTGCTGTTCTCATCATCATACCCATGAATTAATTTGATATAATCCTTGGTATGTATTGGCTTTCGGACCATGATGAAAAAATTTATTTTAAGAAGAAGGAAGTTACGATTTTTGATGATGAAGATAAGGAACACGTTATCATTAGAGAAGAATCATCACCACCTAATTCTTATCTAGATCCACCCCCAATAGCTCAACTAAATTCAATTATCGGGGAGGAAGATAATGAAATAACTATGGGTGAGGAAAGGAATGTTCAAATAGAGGATGTACCTATTGTAAAAGAATATGTAGATGTGTTTCCAGAAGATTTACCTGGACATCCTCCAGAACGAGAAGTTGAGTTTTCCATTGATTTAATTCCTCGACCAAGGCCTATATCGAAGACCCCTTATAGAATGGCCACTGTGGAATTAGTTGAACGAAAGAAACAAATAGAGGAATTGAGTAATAAGGGATTTATTCGTCCTAGTGTTCCTCCATGGGGAGCCCCTGTCCTTTTTATTAAGAAGAAATATGGATCTATGAGGTTGTGCATTGACTACAGAGAGATCAATGCTATAACAATAAAGAACAAGTATCTCCTACCTCGCATTGATGATTTCTTTGACCAAATGCATGGATCTCAATACTTTTCAAGGATTGAACTTCAATCTGGATACCATCAGTTGTGTTTGAAGAAGGATGACATTCCTAAGACATCATTTCGAACCAGGTACGAGAATTACGAGTTTACAGTAATGCCTTTTGGATTGACTAATGCACCCTCTGTATTCATGGATCTAATGAATAGAGTTTTCAAGGAATATCTTGATGATTTTGTGGTGGTATTTATTGAGGATATCTTGGTATACTCCAAAAGCTACAAAGATCATGAAAATCACTTGCGCATTATTCAAAAGACCCTTAGAAGACATGAATTATATGGAAGGTTTAACAAGTGTGAATTTTGGCTTCAGGAGATTTATTTTCTTGTCCATATTGTCTCTATGGATGGAATTTCTATTGATCCTTCTAAGACCAAGGTAATCCAAGAATGGCCAACACCGATGAGTATAACTGAGGTACACAGTTTTATTGGTTTAGCAGGTTATTATCGATGTTTCATCTATAATTTTTCCCGGTTGGATATCCCATTAACAAAGCTCACATGTAAAGGGGTTAAATTTGTCTGGACAAAAGAGTGTGACGAATTTTTTGAAGAACTGAAGAGAAGATTAGTCAATACTCCTATATTGACTCTACCATCAGGGAATGATGGGTTTGTTATTTATGGTGATGCATCGAAGAAAGGACTTGGTTGTGTCCTTATGCAGAATGATAGGGTTATTGCCTATGCATCATGATAGCTAAAAATTCATGAGAAAAACTATCCTACTCACGATCTAGAGTTAGAAGATGTGATCTTTGCTTTTATGATATGGAGACACTACCTCTATGGTGAAAAATGTGATATTTATACTGATCACAAGAGTTTGAAGAATATTTTCTCACAAAAAGAACACAACATGAGTCAAAGGAGATGGCTTGAACTACTCAAGGATTATGATTGCACGATACACTACCACCCGGGGAAGGCAAATAAGGTGGCTGATGCTTTGAGTAGAAAAGATCATGGGGTTTTGAACGTGATGAGAGTGGAAAGGGATCCTATTTTCATGGATTTTGTAAATATGGATATGGGAATCAACATGGGAGTTGAAACATCAAAACTTTTTCAAATGGTTGCAAAACCATCTTTACTAGAAAGGATAAAGAGTTCTCAGGCCGATGATGAAGAGTTTAAAAAGAAGACTAAAGCTGTGAATGATGGGAAATTGAGTGAATTTGTGTATGAAGATGGAATTTTGAAGTTTGGGAAGAGGATTTGTGTTCCCAATATACCTGATCTAAAAAGAGAATTTTTGGATGATGCTCATAGTTCCAATTTCTCTATACAACCTAGGAGCACCAAAATGTATAGATATTTGAAGGAACATTTTTGGTGGGACAACATGAAGAGGGAGATTGCTGATTTTGTGTCAAGATGTATCGTTTGTCAACAAGTGAAAGATGGAAGGCAATAGCCTGGAGGAGTCATGCAACCTCTTCCCGTACCTGAGTGGAAATGGGATAATATTACGATAGACTTTGTCATGGGACTACCAAAGACTCCTAGAAGGAACGATGCAATATGGGTCATTATTGATCGTCTTACTAAGTCAGCACATTTTCCTGCTATAAGGGAGGATTTACCAATTGAACATCTAGAAAGACTATATATTAATGAATTTGTGAGACTTAATGTAGTACCCCTATTGATTGTTTCTGATAATGATCCTCATTTTACTTCAAGATTCCAGAAGAGTCTTCAGAAGGCCTTGGATACTGAACTTTGTTTGAGCACTGCCTACCACCCTCAAATAGATGGACAATCAGAATGGACTATTCAATCCTTAGAAGAAATGTTGAGATCATGCTCACTTGACTTTCATGGTATGTGGGATCAATATTTACCTCTGGTAGAATTTTCCTATAACAATAGCTTCCATTCAAGTATTCAGATGGCACCATATAAAGCGTTATACAGAAAGAGATGTCGCACACCAACCAGTTGGGATGACGTTGGTGAAAGAAAACTTGTAGGCCCAGAACTGGTGGAGGAAACGATGGAAAAGGTAAAGGTAATCCAAACCCACATCAAAGCAGATCAAAGTAGGCAGAAGAGCTATGCCGATAATCGAAGGAAGGATTTGTAATTTCAGGTGGGAGATCATGTTTTATTGAAGGTATCTCTATGGAAGGGAGTTATACGTTTCGGTAACAAAGGTAAACTGAGTCCCAGGTACATCAGAACTTTTGAAATTCTAGAACATATTGGGGTTGTAGCTTACCATTTGGTGATGCTGCAAAGTCTCTCCAAAGTTCACGATGTGTTCCACGTATCACTGTTGAGAAAATACATGCTTGACCCAACGCATGTACTCACTTACGAGGAATTGGAACTAGAACCCAATCTATCTTATTGTGAAGAGCCCGTCAGGATTCTTGATATGAGATAACAAGTGCTGAGAAACCGGACAACTCGTCTGGTAAAAGTTTTATGGAGAAACCACAAGATAGAAGAGGCAATGTGGGAACCCGAGGAACTTATGATGAAGAACCATCCGAGTCTTTTTATGCAGTAATATTCTAGAAATTTCAAGGACAAAATTATTTGAAGGAGGGGAGAATGTAACACACCAATCTTCCACAGTACGCTTCTCTTTGAATAATATAGTAGCGTGTGTTATACACAACTTCGAGTTCTAACACACACCACAACCAATCAATCTAGCCGTTATGAATAGTAATACCTACTTTTTGAAATTTTATTAATTTAATCTCTCAAAATGGACTTCATATTTGTGTTCAGAGTATCGAATTTAGCCTAAGGGGAAATTTTGGTACTTTTCGGATAACTTTTATATTTTGATGAATAGTGACAATTACTAAATTTTAATTATAAACAACTTTTTTAATCACAATAATTAATAGTGATAAATTATGAATTTGAGTGGTTTTAAATTATATTTAGAATATATTTTTACCATTTAATACAATTTTGGACATTAGACAAAATTTCACAATTAACCCGGACATAAACAAGTGTCAATCTTTTGATAGTTATTATATCTTAAAAACACGCTTTTTGTTTTGACAGCGGGAATTAATTTTAAATTAATTTCTGCCACTTCTGTGTTTTTAATTTGGAAAAATGGATTCCATATTTGAAATTAGGATTTTCAAATTGTGTAAATAGGTAAATTTTATTTTTACACATTTTGAATAATTACTTCGGTAAATATTTTATTTACCATGGTTAAAGGGTAAATCCGGTAAATAAGGGTAAAAAAATAATATTATAATAAATTAAAATTACCCTAAAACAAGTCCTAACCTTATTGGTGGATACATATCCGACCATGGGAATATTTGGGTCGATTTTGGTTCCCCATGGAGCCACTTGTAGGATATAGGGACACTTTATATTAATTAAGTTAAAATAAATACAAAAATGACATAAGCTTATATCTTTTAGAAAAACAATTTTTACATAGGGTTATATATGTTATATTTTCGATTATAAATGTTTATTAGAAAGCAAAAAAGATTTCCTATATAATTATATTTTATTTATAATTTTTAGACATTATATAAGTTAATTTATTTATGACACAATGATGATGCACTAATTACCTAATTAGTGAAATATTCAAATAATTTATATTATAAGTACCCAATTAAATATAATTTGAGACTTTTAATTAATAACAATAATTTCATTGGGTAATATGACATGTTAGAGTTGATTAAATGAATTAGGTTCGAAGTATTAATGCTTTTATGAATTTATCAAAAACAAAATACCCAATAGTTTTAAATTTAACACAAAAGAGTTTTTAAAACAGATATTATATTATTAATTGATATTTAATAACTAAAAATCAATGGTTTGGAAAAAGGAATTATATAATTATTGATGTATCATTAATGGACCACTTTGGGGTCTGGTTATAGCAGACCCTCCAGGTTGGTGTCCAGTTATTAAAGGCACTCCGGGTTGGTGTTCGGTTATTAGAGGCACTCCGGGTTAGTGTACGATTATTAGAGGCACTCCGGGTTGGTACCCAGTTATTAGAGGCACTCCAGGTTGGTGTACAGTTATCAGAGGCACTCTGGGTTGGTTTCTGGTTATTATAGGCACTTCGGGTTGGGTTCCGGTTACATTTATCTCTTAGGTCTTGGCATGAGGCCTTGACACAAATATTAAAGTTTGGCATTATGCATTCCATCATTATGAAAGTGGTTATTGATATTGCATGTGATTATTCGACTAGTAGAGTATCCATGTGAATAATTAAATGGCATTATTTAATTTAATTTTTTACTATATTATGTTTAAGTTCAGGTTTAAAAAGGCTTTTGTTTTAGTTATACATTGCCTTAAATGTTTATGCTCATTTATGAAAGTTTCCGCTATATTGTTATCCTTACTGAGCATCTGATCTCACCCATTTCAATGTTTTATTTTTCCCAGGATGTGACGAAGTAATTTATGAATGACCTGCAGGGATAGTATGTGGGGATATGAGTGTGGACTATGGAGACTATGTTGTTGTAGTTTTCATTTTTATGATGTAATGTAATACTTATGAATATATCTAGTGTTTCCAAGGCTACTAAACTAATCGGTCTTTCGAGATTTGATCTTTCTTGTGATCATTCCAATGTTATGTAATAATGCACCGACTCTGGGTAACTGGGGTCGGGGCATTACATTGGTTGTTAACAAGACTCCTCCTTTTACCGGCCATTGGCTAGAATAAAAGTAAAATTAGGGATGAGTATCTTAAAATGTTAAACACATAAAGGAAATCCTATGATATTGAATTTATAACAAATAAATTACATTCATTTCATTAACTTATGAATTTCTAGGATTGGATATATGTTATCCATGATCTACTTCCTAAAATATATTTTTATGGGCATTATTTTGGTGTTTCATTAATAATGGTTTTTAATGATATTATGAATTTACCAAATCATTTCCCCCATTAGTGTAAAACAATGAGTGCAAGAAGGCATGTTTTCATGCACCAGTTCCCTTTCGAGTCTAGTTCAAAGTTCTGTTTTTGGGTTAGACCCCTACATACATCTATGCCAGAGAATCATCCACTTGTTCGTATCCATAAAATGATGTGTTTCCATGATATATAACTTAATTTATAGTCACTAACATTTAGGGATGCCTTTCTTATACTTAGGGTTATCCCTAAGGGTTTTCACTAGGGTTTTCTAATCATAATCCCCAAAACAACTAAACCTATCCTCTGATACCAACTATAACAACCCCTACTTATTACACATTTAAACGTCATTTATTAAATTGATTTTAAATTAATACAAATCAGATTATCAAGGGTTATAGTATCTAGTTAAATTAGGAACATTACATAACAACATAAAATATGAAATACAACACATTTTTTGAAAACTTATTTTACATGACCACAACATTCCTTCATACTTAACACTGTATGGGAGAATATGTGGACATACATAAGAAAGAGGTGAGATATAAAGCCTAGTAAGAGAATAAAAATTTAATAAAATGAGGATAATAATAAATTATAGACAATTTTTATCAATTATTTATGAAATAACATGAATATAAATTCTAGATATAGAATGATAATCAGAACATGGAAATGTGGCAACAACTAAAAACACTGCATCATAAACAAAAAGAAATTAGGTAAACCCATATTCCAAATTGGTCGAAAAAAGTACTATAAAGGAATAAGGTAAAACCATTTAACAACAAGATATATAATGATACTAAACATTACCCAATGTATTGGAGCGCTATATAATTCTTGGCGCACCTGTCACTTTAATTTAATCCTCATGCTTAAGTGTGAAACATAGATCATAAAACATAGATTCATTCTTAATAATAATTCATTAAATGATCAAGGTGTGTGGAATACATATATTTACTTCCTAAATAAAAAGGTATATTTTCATAAAGGTGAATACCCTTTATAGATGAATGGGTATGGTATTCACTACTTGACAATTTTAACATGGAAAATCACGGTGAAATTTTGGTAGCATAACGATGTTGCATAAACATTCCTAAAAAGTGTTGATGAGGGAAGAAGGGGACTCTAATCATATATAAATGAAATTTACAGTAATAGGGTAATATAAATACATGTCCCAATGTTAGGAATTTGGAAATAGAAGGTGTAACATAATAAATAAACTTGAAAAATATGAGAAATGGAATAACTCTTATGAAATTCGGGCATTGTAACTGATGTACATGGGAAGGATAAATGAGAGTTAAAGGTATATATAATCATTAAAAAATATTAAGGGATTTATAGGGAATTTTTGAAAATATACCCCATCATTTTTAAATGAAAATAACAGGGTGTACTAATATAAGGAAACATGGACGATAATGAGAAAGGAGGGAACCCTTAGTGAGCATGTGACATAAAAAGCATGAAGATGTGCTTCTTGAGATATTGGGGTGCCCTGGGAGGATTCAAAAGAGGGTAAGATAGAGTAAGGGATGTATCCAAGGATTTTTAGTGAAAATAATAGGGATATTGGGAGGTTTATAAAGGAAATGATAGAGGAATTCTTTAATATTTTAGAATCATAGGTTTTGGAATCTATAAAATTAAATATTCAAAACCACAAACCATGTAACACCCCAGGTAAATAAAGAATATGGCATTTCATATTTATCCATATTTGTGAATAAAATATTGAAATGACTTTAAAGGGGACGCTATTCTCGATGGCGTACCCAACACGCAACAATGAGTTTCTTGGGAATCTTACGTTGCACTCTAATAATAAAATAATATTATTTCAAATGATAGTTAAAATGTAGCCGTTGTATTGGCGGGAATGGATAGAAATAACTAAAATATGATTATATATGTTTTTTAAATGTTTTTACATTTATACAATAAAAGATAAAGGCTTAAAATACGGAAAGAATTCAATTTTAGGCGTATATGCCCTAGTTTTCACTAAAGGTTCACTTATCACCTTTTGATGGAGAACCGTCATTAAATATAGTTTTGTTCACTCTTAAACATTCTTTTGGACCAAATAAAACTCTTATTAAGAATCAGGACATCAAAATCTACTTTGTGTAAATTTTTGGTATCTTTCCGATAAAGTTCATTTTTTTAATGAATAGTGTAAAATGTTGTATTTTAATTCAAAACCACTTTTTAATCTAATTTATTTATATGATTAGATTATATTTTGAATTGGTTTTAAAGTTAAATTAGAAAATATTTTTACCATTAAATCCAATAGTGGTCGTTGGAATTAATTTCACTTTGAAATCAGACTTAAACTAGTGTCAATCTTTTGATACTTATTGTTTTATAAAAACACGCTATTTGCTCTGACAGCGGGAATTAATTATTAAATTAATTAATTTGACTAATATGTTTTGAATTTTGTAACACGGACTTCATTTTTGAATTCGGAATATCAAATATAGCTTAGGGTGAATTTTTGGGATTTTTCTGAAAAACTTCAATTTTTGATGAATAGTGAAACCACTAAGTGGTACTTATAAAAGCTGATTTTTCGTTTAAATGAAATTTTACCACTTATGTGTTTTTAATTTCAAAAATCTGACATACATGGTTGTCATTAATAAGTAAAATGTGGTTCAATGGGATAAAAATATTTATTTGGTGAATAGTAACTTATTAAGTTTTTAATCGCGATTAGTGGTAATTAGTGTAGTTTAAGGTATAAATAATGCTTTAATAATATGAAATGACCTAGAAACATGTCCCAACCTTATTTTTTGTGTCATGGCCGACCAATACAAGCCATGGGTCAACTTGGGGACCCCATGGATCCACTTTGGTTGGGAAATGACATAAATAACATTTTATTTAATGTAAAAGTAAAATTGACACAAACATGATATGTTTTACTAAAAAAAATTTTAAGTGGGGTTATAAAAGTCATCATTTTGATTATAAATATTTATTGGAAAGCTAAAAAGATTTACTACATCATAGTATTTTTTTTATAATTTTTAGACATTAAATAAATTAAATTATTTATGACATAATAATGATGCAGCGATGACATCATTATTTGACGATTTAAATAAAATGGGAAGATAATGTAAAATATATTAACTAGACCTGTCCAAAACTTATTGTATGAGTGTATTTAGAAGCCTTATCACCTTATCCACGAATTATATCAATGTGGGACCTTTTAAAACCGAAACACATTTTCAAATAAAGTAATATTTCTTACTTTCCAAAAGTGCCCCTCCTCTCCTCTTATAAAAGGCCCCCACCTCTACCTCATTTCACACACTCCTCAAGCCTTTGGCTCGGCCAACCCCGGACCATTTACTCTCTCCACATCTCTATCCTCATCCTAGAGGATTCCCTTTGGGCAGAATCCTTTCAATGGAAGCCTTTAGGATCAAATCAAAAGGAGTTACACTTTTAAAGGTAATTCATTCTCTCATGTTCATTTGTTTTATTTTGCTTCTCCAACCCCCTAAACTCTTTTTATTTACTTCTTTTGTAACAACACCAGTATCTTCAATATACTAGGATGTTGTTATAATATTTATTCGAGCTAAACTCTCACACAACTACATCAAATGGTTAAAGAACATACGGTTTCCGTGGATGGTGAAATTCTGCCTCCCGAAACGATGATTGTTCAATACTCATTTAACACCTTCAAAGGTGGCCATTATGATGTCACTATTTTAATATATGATATATAATATGTTTATGTTTTATTTATTCTTCTGTATTTTTCATTTTTGTCTTACCTTTATGGCTTCCATTATGGGTATACGCGATATCTTCATTTAAGGAAGTGCGGACTACCGCCCCCTCAAAGTGAATTGATTCGTTAAATACCATATGTGGGATGTATAAAGGATGGAAATATGATATTATATATGATATTATACTGGAATTATAATATACCTTTATATAATTATTATTCCATTCTATAAAATACGAAATAGAAATGAAAGTAGCGTTCATGCGTACGTACGGCTTACCGTCTCCATGAACGGTGCATTTCATTTCTTACCTCTAAATGATTATGTAATGTTATAAATGCATGCATGTACTGGATATATATGACATATATGATATCTATATAATGAGTACAATTCTGGATATAATAAACATTTGGCCACACGAACAACATGTAATTGTAAGAAGTCCACTTTCGACTTAAGAACCAAATATCGGCAAAACAAATATTATTAACTTAAATGATTACATAATGTTTATGACATGGTAATAAGTGGTATAAAAGTAATAATGAACTTGAAAAAGGTTCTTAAGGAATTATAAATTAACTCAAGTTTATTATTCAGGAGATTAAAGAACGATCGAGTCAAGTCGGACCCGAGGTAAGGGATCCTACAACTCTCTTTCCTTTTAAGTACACTATTTTATGTCATTTATTTTAAGCTCATCTTTCTTATGATTGGGATGTTCTTTTATATTACATTTACTGTAATTTTTATGTTCATGAGATGAGAGACCCTTTTCTCTCTCATCAATCCATTTTGGAAGTTTTGAGTGGCGCCGTTAGGCTGCCGAACTTTCGTAAGAGATCTAACCTCTCTCTTTCTTTTTAAGTACTCTCCTTTATGTAACTTCTTTTAAACTCCTCCTTGCAATGTTGGGAGATTTTCTTTTATATTAAACTTTCTGTAAATTCTATTGTAATATGATGGGATACTCTATTTGATCTCATCAATCCATATTCGGAAGTTTTATGTGGCGCCGTTAGGCTGCCGAGTTTTCGTAAGGGATTTTTCATCTCACTTTTATTCCCGTGAGATTTATGCTACATTCGCCACAAATTCCATTGAGTGGTGTATGTACTGCCCATTATTCTACTCTTTGTGTAATATACTTTAGTTTATGAGTATTTACATCAATGACCTATTGTCTTTCTTTCATGGGGTGTATTTTTTGAAAGATACCCAAGTCGGTAAGGGAACCTTTCACCCTCCTCTTTTTTAAAAGACTTCTTTTATTGGGTATTTTAATTTACATATTTTTATGTTGGGATATGTTCTCATACATCCTTATTGATGTAAATTTTATGTCCAAGTGATGAGATACACTTTTTATCTCTCATCAACTCATTTTGATGTGATGCCGTTAGGCTGTCAAGGGAACTTTTTAACCCAATTTCGATTTCTTTGGGTTCAACTTGTAGTCATTGAATATGTCATCCATTGAATATGTGTGATTGACCTTTTATTGTTTTACACTTAATATCCACTTATATTGGGTGTATATATATTTTTCACACATATTTTTGAGATTTATTTGTCCTTAATTTAAGGATACCTTCTTTATAAGGGATTTCATCACATTTGACATTTCTATTGAGGGTTCATTGTTGTTATGCACCAATTCACTCTTCTATGGTGTATATACTATCCTTTGGAGTATTATATCATGAATCCTTTTATTCTCATGATATTATAAAGTTCTGACTAAATGTTATTCCTCGATTATTGTATTCAAGTGTGTCTAATTTTGGGAAAACCCCTTTAACCAAAATATCGTTTTAAATGTTTTAATTATTTGTTCTTATTAATATCCATGTTTTCAAAATTGTTTTAAGGATTTATTTATATGGATATTAATGGTTTAAAATGTTAAAAGCTTCAAGGTGGTATGGGACACTTTGATTCAAAAATCTCTTTATTAAATGTTTTAAATGGTTTTGGAAATGGTTTCTTTTGGAATGGATTCATTATTTCAATATCCTAAAATGTTATATTGTGATTGAAATGTGGAAATGTTATGTTTCCATTATTCATCTTTATGTGATATGATTATGTTATGGTTCTTGGGCATTGTTATGAAGGACGGGTGGTTCCGTGATAAACTAAGGGCGGGTGAGCCCGATATAGCTCTCCAATGCATTGGGTAACGCGAAGGAGTGAAACGTTAAGGTTTCTCCGAAGAGATTTAGGGTATATACTGTGATGGGTATTCCAAACGTAACCAAGAGGGTTACTCCCTACGTAAGTATGTTATGAATGCCTCAAGTTACCTTTATGTCTTATGTTTTCTATGATTTATTCATGATTTGATATGCCTATGTTTTATGGGTAAAGTATGATTTCATTCTTATGTATATATGAACTCATGTTTCCTTTCCATATTTTTATAACCCTTACTGAGCTTTTTATGCTCATCCCAAGTTTTTGAAATGCTTTTCACAGGTCATGGGAAAGGTACATGATGTGACGATAGTGTCAAGGATGTGTCAAGAAAGAATCCGTGTTTTTTTTAATAGGTTTCCATTGATGGGAAGAATGAATATTGTATTTTATGTAACCACCTTGTTTAAATGTGGAATGTAATGCAAGTTTCATGATCTAATTCTCTAAAACTCTAAACCTGAAAAGATCCTCAATGTGTAATCTTGTAATAACTCAAGATTAAGTAAGGTTTAAGGCTGGGGCCTTATAGTTGGTATCAGAGGTCGGTTTAGATAACTTTAGAGGTTAGGGTATTCTTTAAGCATAATTGACAATTACCATAATGGTTAGGATTTCAGAAAGAGTCTTAGTTTTAGATAAAGTGAATGAGTAAGTATATCTTATTGTCTATCTTAATCATTAGTACATGATGGTTTTGTTGATATACTCACACTGACATTTCTATTTTTAGTGAATGGATGGATCTAGCAGGCACCAAAGAGACAACAGGTTTGAAGGAAACTGTGGTGGTTCTCTGATTAAGATACTAGATAAAATGGAGGATTCAATGAGGAAACTCGTGGTTGTTCTAAACCAAATATCAAGGAGTCATGATCAACCACATCAACCTTGGTGATTTCTCTAATGCATCAGGTACGAGATGGCCAATTCGATGTGGAAATTCAGGTAATAATTATTAAGGTAACCATTAGGGTTTATATGATACTTAATTTTTAGGTAATTATGGGTTACTCTATGATATGATGGAAAATGAAAGGAATGAGATAAACTTGAGGTTAAAATATGTTATGATTATTCTTGAAGATTTTATCTCATTTTGGGGAATGTTTTAAGAATTATATAGTTTTGGAAAAAGGAAAACACGTAGACCGTGTGACATTCTGTCGCGTCGGACAAAGATGTGGGAATCGAACCCACAACCAATGTGCGACTAGTATTTATCCCCTACCACTGGACTACGTGAAGTCCCTGGTTAGTTTGACTGATTCATTCTAGTTATATGATTTTATGAATTAAGAGTAAGTTGATTTTGGGTTATTTATGAGAATGATTAACCTATCATGGAGGATATGTGATTAGGTTAATTACTTTTCAAAACGAGACTTTAGGAGCAACTGATATTGTTTGGAGATAAATGTTACGATTTATCTTGGAAGACTATGCAACTAAATCCTTCAAATATTTGGGTTTCAATATTATATTGGTTTACTTTGAAGAATTTTATGGACAAATTGATTATAGAATGGTCCTCGTTGAACTTTGGGTTTTGTTGGACAAATTTTGGAGATTAAGGATAGATTTTCTTTTTATAAAGGGTTATCCTTTTCTGGATTATCTGATCTTGTACTAGCCTTTTTGGGTTTGGTTTTGGTTAAAGTCTAAAGACATGGGAAGTATATAATTCTATTTTGTGGATTAGGTGATTCTCTAGAAGTTGATTATAGTACTCTTAATGTGAACAAGTCTTCCTAAATACTCGTCTTTTGGAGAAAATATGAGTTTGTGTAAGGAATCTAATAAAAGTTGAAAGTAAATATGATAAGTGATTATGTTTCCTTATGAATAAATTCCTCAATAAAAAGTAACTTAAAACAAAAATGTTGTCTATTAACTTTTCCTACTGGGGAATCGAAGACCGTTTAACCCATCACAAGTTTGTGATTTTCTCGTGGTTAACTTTCTCCTAAACATGTTTTCTATCACTCTCCATCAGAACATGACCCTTTGTTTTTTCCTCCATGTCCATATTTTCATACTTGGAATCCTAGTATGGGTTAACTCGGGTGACCTTTGTACTTATCTTTCTTTATTTTAAAGTGTTTTTTTACCGACTTTTGTTCCGATGTGGGACTTTCAAGGATGTTTCCAAGCGCAATTTTAAAATTGCGAGGACGCAATTCCCAAAAGGGGGGAAGGATGTAACACCCCAGGTAAATAAAGAATATTACATTTCATATTTATCCATATTTGTGAATAAAATATTGAAATGACTTTAAAGGGGACGCTATGCTCGATGGCGTACCCAACACGCAACAATGAGTTTCTTGGGAATCTTACGTTGCACTCTAATAATAAAATAATATTATTTCAAATGATAGTTAACATGTAGCCGTTGTATTGGCGGGAATGGATAGAAATAACTAAAATATGATTATATATGTTTTTTAAATGTTTTTACATTTATACAATAAAAGATAAAGGCTTAAAATACGGAAAGAATTCAATTTTAGGCGTATATGCCCTAGTTTTCACTAAAGGTTCACTTATCACCTTTTGATGGAGAACCGTCATTAAATATAGTTTTGTTCACTCTTAAACATTCTTTTGGACCAAATAAAACTCTTATTAAGAATCAGGACATCAAAATTTACTTTGTGTAAATTTTTGGTATCTTTCCTATAAAGTTCATTTTTTTAATGAATAGTGTAAAATGTTGTATTTTAATTCAAAACCACTTTTTAATCTAATTTATTTATATGATTAGATTATATTTTGAATTGGTTTTAAAGTGAAATTAGAAAACATTTTTACCATTAAATCCAATAGTGGTCGTTGGAATTAATTTCACTTTGAAATCAAACTTAAACTAGTGTCAATCTTTTGATACTTATTGTTTTATAAAAACACGCTATTTGCTCTGACAGCGGGAATTAATTATTAAATTAATTAATGTGACTAATATGTTTTGAATTTTGTAAAACGGACTTCATTTTTGAATTCGGAATATCAAATATAGCTTAGGGTGAATTTTTTGGATTTTTCTGAAAAACTTCAATTTTTGATGAATAGTGAAACCACTAAGTGGTACTTATAAAAGCTGATTTTTCGTTTAAATGAAATTTTACCGCTTATGTGTTTTTAATTTCAAAAATCTGACATACATTGTTGTCATTAAGAATTAAAATGTGGTCAATGGGATAAAAATATTTTTTTGGTGAATAGTAACTTAATAAGTTTTTAATCGCGATTAGTGGTAATTAGTGTAGTTTAAGGTATAAATAATGCTTTAATAATATGAAATGAACTAGAAACATGTCCCAACCTTATTTTTTGTGTCATGTCCGACCAAGAAAAGCCATGGTTCAACTTGGGGACCCCATGGATCCACTTTGGTTGGGAAATGACATAAATAACATTTTATTTAATGTAAAAGTAAAATTGACACAAACATGATATGTTTTACTAAAACAATTTTTAAGTGGGGTTATAAAAGTCATCATTTTGATTATAAATATTCCTTGGAAAGCTAAAAAGATTTCCTACATCATAGTATTTTTTTTATAATTTTTAGACATTAAATAAATTAAATTATTTATGACATAATAATGATGCAGCGATGACATCATTATTTGACGATTTATATAAAATGGGAAGATAATGTAAAATCTATGAACTACACATGTACAAAACTTATTGGATGAGTGTATTTCGAAGCCTTATCACCTTATCCACGAATTATATCAATGTGGGACATTTTAAAACCGAAACACATTTTCAAATAAAGTAATATTTCTTACTTTCCAAAAGTGCCCCTCCTCTCCTCTTATAAAAGGCCCCCACCTCTACCTCATTTCACACACTCCTCAAGCCTTTGGATCGGCCAACCCCTGCCCATTTACTCTCTGCACATCTCTCTCCTCATCCTAGAGGATTCCCTTTGGTCAGAATCCTTTCAATGGAAGCCTTTAGGCTCAAATCAAAAGGAGTTACACTTTTAAAGGTAATTCATTCTCTCATGTTCATTTGTTTTATTTTGCTTCTCCAACCCCCTAAACTCTTTTTATTTACTTATTTTGTAACAACACCAGTATCTTCAATATACTAGGATGTTGTTATAATATTTATTCGAGCTACACTCTCACACAACTACATCAAATGGTTAAAGAACATACGGTTTCCGTGGATGGTGAAATTCTGCCTCCCGAAACGATGATTGTTCAATACTCATTTAACACCTTCAAAGGTGGCCATTATGATGTCACTATTTTAATATATGATATATAATATGTTTATGTTTTATTTATTCTTCTGTATTTTTCATTTTTGTCTTACCTTTATGGCTTCCATTATGGGTATACGCGATATCTTCATTTAAGGAAGTGCGGACTACCGCCCCTCAAAGTGATTTGATTCGTTAAATACCATATGTGGGATGTATAAAGGATGGAAATATGATATTATATATGATATTATACTGGAATTATAATATACCTTTATATAATTATTATTCCATTCTATAAAATACGAAATAGAAATGAAAGTAGCGTTCATGCGTACGTACGGATTACCGTCTCCATGAACGGTGCATTTCATTTCTTACCTCTAAATGATTATGTAATGTTATAAATGCATGCATGTACTGGATATATATGAAATATATGATATCTATATAATGAATACAATTCTGGATATAATAAACATTTGTCCACACGAACAACATGTAATTGTAAGAAGTCCACTTTCGACTTAAGAACCAAATATCGGCAAAACAAATATTATTAACTTAAATGATTACATAATGTTTATGACATGGTAATAAGTGGTATAAAAGTAATAATGAACTTGAAAAAGGTTCTTAAGGAATTATAAATTAACTCAAGTTTATTATTCAGGATATTAAAGAACGATCGAGTCAAGTCGGACCCGAGGTAAGGGATCCTACAACTCTCTTTCCTTTTAAGTACACTATTTTATGTCATTTATTTTAAGCTCATCTTTCTTATGATTGGGATGTTATTTTATATTACATGTACTGTAATTTTTATGTTCATGAGATGAGAGACCCTTTTCTCTCTCATCAATCCATTTTGGAAGTTTTGAGTGGCGCCGTTAGGCTGCCGAACTTTCGTAAGAGATCTAACCTCTCTCTTTCTTTTTAAGTACTCTCCTTTATGTCACTTCTTTTAAACTCCTCCTTGCAATGTTGGGGGATTTTCTTTTATATTCCACTTGCTATAAATTCTATTGTAATATGATGGGAAACTCTATTTGATCTCATCAATCCATATTCGGAAGTTTTATGTGGCGCCGTTAGGCTGCCGAGTTTTCGTAAGGGATTTTTCATCTCACTTTTATTCCCGTGAGATTTATGCTACATTCACCACAAATTCCATTGAGTGGTGTATGTAGTGCCCATTATTCTACTCTTTGTGTAATATAATTTCGTTTATGAGTATTTACATCAATGACCTATTGTCTTTCTTTCATGGGGTGTATTTTTTGAAAGATACCCAAGTCGGTAAGGGAACCTTTCACCCTCCTCTTTTTTAAAAGACTTCTTTTATTGGGTCTTTTAATTTACATATTTTTATGTTGGGATATGTTCTCATACATCCTTATTGATGTAAATTTTATGTCCAAGTGATGAGATACACTTTTTATCTCTCATCAACTCATTTTGATGTGATGCCGTTAGGCTGTCAAGGGAACTTTTTAACCCAATTTCGATTTCTTTGGGTTCAACTTATAGTCATTGAATATGTCATCCATTGAATATGTGTGATTGACCTTTTATTGTTTTACACTTAATATCCACTTATATTGGGTGTATATATATTTGTCACACATATTTTTGAGATTTATTTGTCCTTAATTTAAGGATACCTTCTTTATAAGGGATTTCATCACATTTGACATTTCTATTGAGGGTTCATTGTTGTTATGCACCAATTCACTCTTCTATGGTGTATATACTGTCCTTTGGAGTATTATATCATGAATCCTTTTATTCTCATGATATTATAAAGTTCTGAATAAATGTTATTCCTCGATTATTGTATTCAAGTGTGTCTAATTTTGGTAAAACCCCTTTAACCAAAATATCGTTTTAAATGTTTTAATTATTTGTTCTTATTAATATCCATGTTTTCAAAATTGTTTTAAGGATTTATTTATAGGGATATTAATGGTTTAAAATGTTAAAAGCTTCAAGGTGGTATGGGACACTTTGATTCAAAAATCTCTTTATTAAATGTTTTAAATGGTTTTGGAAATGGTTTCTTTTTGAATGGATTCATTATTTCAATATCCTAAAATGTTATATTGTGATTGAAATCTGGAAATGTTATGTTTCCTTTATTCATCTTTATGTGATATGATTATGTTATGGTTCTTGGGCATTGTTATGAAGAACGGGTGGTTCCGTGAAAAACTAAGTGCGGGTGAGCCCGATATAGCTCTCCAATGCATTGGGTAACGCGAAGAAGTGAAACGTTAAGGTTTCTCCGAAGAGATTTAGGGAATATACTGTGATGGTTATTCCAAACGTAACCAAGAGGGTTACTCCCTACGTAAGTATTTTATGAATGCCTCAAGTTACCTTTTTGTCTTATGTTTTCTATGATTTATTCATGATTTGATATGCCTATGTTTTATGGGTAAAGTATGATTTCATTCTTATGTATATATGAACTCATGTTTCCTTTCCATATTTTTATAACCCTTATTGAGCTTTTTATGCTCATCCCAAGTTTTTGAAATGCTTTTCACAGGTCAAGGGAAAGGTACATGATGTGACGATAGTGTCAAGGATGTGTCAAGAAAGAATCCGTGTTTTTTTTAATAGGTTTCCATTGATGGGAAGAATGAATATTGCCTTTTATGTAACCACCTTGTTTAAATGTGGAATGTAATGCAAGTTTCATGATCTAATTCTCTAAAACTCTAAACCTGAAAAGATCCTCAATGTGTAATCTTGTAATAACTCAAGATTAAGTAAGGTTTAAGGCTGGGGCCTTATAAACCATACCATGGGTTTTTTTGAAAAAAGGAGTAAAAGACATTATTTTATAAGTCCATGGTTCGAATATATTAAAATATTATCCTTGATTATGTGGAGGTGAGTCACATTATTAAAGAAATGATCTTTAAATCATAAAATATATTATACATTTGAGAAGACTCACTAATTCTTTATTAAATAATTTAAACAAATATAAAATCACATTATTTTATAGTTAAAACTAATATTTATCTAAATATATCTATTATTGTGTTTATTACATCACTATTGGGACATTATGGTGTCATAAAACACATTATATATTTATATAGAATTTAATTTTTACCCAAAAACTTGACTGTCTGAGAAAATTATGAAAAATTCACTATTCAATAATTTTTACATCATTATTACAAAAATAATTTTAATTTTATCCAAATAATTTCTAGATATTTAAATTTTCACTTTTAAAATCAAAACTGACATTTATTGAAAATTCACGAGTTTTGACAAAAAAAGTTTTTAAACCTTACTAAAAATTTCATTTGGCCTCATAAAAATTATAGGATCATTTATATTTAATAAATTTAATATAATAATAATATTTTATTAAAACTATATTTATTAATTCATCAAAATATATTTCTCAATTTAATTTTAATAATAAATAAGAATACTATTTGTTCTTTAAAAATAATAATAAAATGAAATTATATTCATTATTCTATACAAAAATAATGTATATAATCATAATGTTAGTGTCATGATACATATCCCTTTATTACACCGGCATACTCCCTAAGAGTAATGTGTGTGATGGTGGGGGCTTTCATGCGGCTGTTCGATGAACATGGTTTGGCTCGTGATCTCGATGAGCCTGCACTTCTCCCGTAAATAGTTTCACTCATACATAAGTTATTAGATCTCGAATTAGGCTTAGTCTAAGGAAAATTCTACAAATTATATCTCCCTCGGAAGCTCTAATATATGGGATTTATAGGGAATTATCCTACTAGTTGAGGTCATCACCTCCTGTGTCTATGTCGAAAGGATTTTTTATGGCCCTATATTTATACTAGTCATGTGATCACTGTTTAACGACTATATTGTCAGTGATAAAGATAATTAACGGTAATTTAAATCTAATTGTACATAACAAAAAAATAGAGTTCATGTTTTTTCTATATCCATTTTACAAAATAAGACATTTAATTATTTCAAAAGGGAAATTTCATTTAAAACAGTTTAGCCCATTACAAATATGCTAAGTAAGGATTATATCTAGTATTTTAGATGAGAAAAAATGAACCTATTACAAATTTTATGGCTATTAAATCATATTTTGGAATGAAAAATAGTTGTTTCAATAATATAATATTTTTGGTTAAATCGTTTTTCCCAAACAAAAATACATTACTTTCATGTTTCAATGAATGTAAGTGGGTTGGCTATAATTTGGGACATAGTTATTAGATGATACATTCATTTTTGAACAATTTAATATTACATTATTGTGTTTATAAATCAATAGTTAATTTTACTACATATGGAGAATCGAGTTATAATGAGTAAATAAAAGGAAAATCTAGATTTCATGTTCAACTATTGAGGTATTTTCCAATAAAACCTCATTTATGGTATTTATTTATGCCTTGAAACATAACTGAATTGATGAAGTTAAGTAAATAAAATATTTCCTTCAGAAAAATTTTAAACCATCCCTGTAATAGGGATTCCTAGAAACACATTTATCAGAAGAATCCTTCTTTTTCTTCAGAACCTCATAACACATGGTTGGGTCTTTTTGCTATTGGTTTTTGTCCATATAGTTCATATGATGATCAATGTTCTTGTTTTCATATTTTCATTATTCCATAAAACCAAACACCTTATATTTTAATGATATATATATATATATCATTATATTAATTCTAGTACATCTAAAGAAGAAAATTTTTGAATATTTAAAGCCACTAATTGATGAGTTAATTTCATTATGTAACAAAAGTGTAACTACATTTATTATAGTTTCAGATTGGAATTTTACACTAAAGGTTTTATTAGTGTAGAAAATAATTGAAATTCTGGTGTATGTTATGTTATATGGATGGATTAAACATGGTTTAAAATCACGTTATTACTACATGGTGGATAAAAAACCTTTTATATATTTTAATTGGAGAAATATTTGTTATTTTGACAGTTATTATAGATTTATTCTTCTGGATCACCATTTTAAAAGGATTAGATATAATTTTAAATTATGTATAATTAAAAGAAACAAACCTCCTATTGTTCTCTTAGGTATTAATGTAAAATCTATCATCTATATATTACCTCATGGAACTTTTTGGCTAACCATAAATGGAAAAAATAAATGGTTTTGGGAGAGATCATAATTGGATGAGCTAGATTATTTTTTGGGGCCTTCCATATTTTTCTAATTTTCTAGTTAATGACATGTTAAATGTAATTCACATTGAAAATAATTTTTTTGATAACATATTTTATATCATGTGGGAAACATTAGGTAAGACTAAAGAAAATGTAGTTACATGATACGATCTTTCCCAAATCAATAGACGCCATGTACTTGAATTATTTGAAGATGAATGATCAAATAATTTAATGGACCCAAGATAATATTTTGAACTTTATTTTGAAATTCATTTATTATTCAATCAATGGATACAATATTTGATGTTACTAGATGGTTTTACTTATAATTTTTCTCATTCTATCAGAAATGGCCATATTACTATGTTTAAAAGTCACGGCTTCCATGTCATAATGGAATGATTACTTCATATTGGTCTTATAGGATTATTAAATTATTCAATATGGTATGTGTTTAGTGAAATATCATATGTCTTATGATATATTTTTGTGAAAAAATTGGATTATGATGCATTGAGTATTCTAAAAAAGGATGTGTTTTTTTTCTAAATTGATAAAAATATTCATGTCAGAACTATTTTTCTTTTTGAAATATTTAATATTTAATTTTCTGTATTAAGCTAAATGTGGATGGCTGGTATAATTCATATCGATGTACCAAAATGATATATTTATGCAAAAAAATAAGAAGAAAGTACATAACAAAGAATCATTTAAAGGGTGAATTATAGAAGTGTACTTATAGGAAGAAATTTAAAATTTTTGCTCTTATTATTTTCAATCATAATATACATTAAAATATAACTATATGGGTCACAATGAGACATGTTTTATGATGTCACATACTATCATTTGTCAGTTTTTAATCATCCTCAATTTTTTAGTGGATATAGTGAATGATGGAATTCAGACGAAGAACTATAAAAATATCTTACAAATATTCTAATGAATTGGGATGAAATGAAACTATATGAGCAATAATTACTACATTTTATTATTTTATAAAATTTTATAACTGATTCCTTTATTTTCATTATTTTTTATAATCTATATGGTGACCATATAAAAAAATTATACTAATTACATCTGTGGACTTTGAAGAACATCATCAACAGAATTTTACATATATTTTCTTCAGAAGCATGAATATTTAGTTTCATTCAATGGAGCACTAAATAAATTTTATAATTATATCTATTTTTATTAAAAAAAAATATTTGTAGGAAATAAAATATGAAAATTAAATTGATAGTCCATTATGTGTGCCCAAAAACCCTATATCAAAAAAGTTAAAATCTTATAATGGGTGTTGGGTTAATGGATTTTGATTCCATACATACATATATTGTGAACTAAAGAAATCAATGAATAGTGGTGTCTTTAAAGGATATCATCATAAAGAAAGTGAATTTGACATTTATGGTATAGTGGATGAAATAATTGAGTCATGTTATCTGGGAAAAACTTATGCAATAATGTTAAAATACCCTTCGATTGATATTGATCAAGGGTTGAATGTTCATCCATGACATGGAGTTATTGACATTAAATATAACAGTCCTTTTTCATTAATTAAACCATTTGTGTTGGAAGATCACACACATCAAGTTTATTATAAAAATAATTTTGATATTTTGAGAGATTTGATTGAGTACTAGAGTGTAATTAAAATGAGATATTATGGAAATAAATTTATTCAATATAAAAATGGTTATGGGGAAGTCCAAAATTTTGATATTATTCAATAAATAACCATAATATATCTCTTACTTAATGAGATATAAATATTGACTATGAATCCACCCAGTCAATGGACGATGATATTTATAATATTGATGAAGTAATAAGGGATGATTAAAGTAAAATCCATATAGAATTTTATGATTCTGATGATGAGGATGAAGAGATTATACATGGTGAAGTTGTTAAATAAGATAATTATTGATTTATTATATTAAGGGTTATATTAGTTTTTTGTATTTTATATTTTTATTAATAACTAGTTACAGGTAAGATTTTTTACCACAAATGGATGGACCCGATCATTTATTATATTCCTTCACTGATGCCAATAATTATTATTTCATTATATTTTATCCTTGTATTAACAATTTTTATTTGTTAATAATATTATATTATATAAGGAATCGATTACTATTTTATATTTGATACTATATTGAAAAATATTTACCTATTAAATTGTTATTTTTTTGGAATTTATTTATAGGTAATTATTATATTCTAGTGTTTATTAATTTTTTATATTTTATATATTTTTTTAACAATTCTTTAAATGTGAAATTATTATAATATATTATTTTTTTGTTTTTTATATTTTATATCCAAATTATATTTTTCGGGTAGGAAAGATTATTTATTCAATATGGTTGGAGATTCTCTCAATGATCTATTTTGTTATCTCATTTATTTAAGATGTCTTGTTTATGTACCTGATTCGAATGATCCATAGGATGCTAAGCCCTATTAGGAGGGGGTATAGTCCAGATCAATTTATTATTCAAGAACCTATTTTAGATATATGTCTATAAATTGACTTTGATCCTCCTTTATGGAGGTATGTTCAAGTGTCTAAGATACTTATTTTATATTCAGTTTTTATGTTAATTTGGGAAATTATATTTATATTATTTTTCATTTATTATTATATTTTTTTAAAATTATCTATTTGACATGCTAGTGAAATTTTAATAAATTGTTTTTGGGAGTCATATGTGTCATAGGATCCGGTTACCATTGACATTTTATAGAGGATGTTTTACCACTTTATTTTTTGATTTTAAATTTAATTTATTTATAACATATTTCTTTTAATTTTCATAAAAAATATATGGTCTTTGATTTCCGATAGCATGAGAGATTCTATTTAGGAGGTATGAGAGATTTTTCTACATGAAAATCTAAATCATTTTTTACACAACCTCAAAAAGAATTATCTAGATAGAGATTCTTCTGTTGTTTTCAACTATTTTTGCTTTACCCATTAACCTAATTATATCTCAGATCAGGTAGGGGATCTATTTGGCAATTACTTTCTAGGAGATACTTTTATGAGGATTTTATCATATGGACATTAGATTTTAGGGATGTGAGATGTCACACATAGGTTCAAAAGTCCTAAATTGGGTATACATCGAGGGGATATGTTAATTAATATTATTTACTATGGTATAAATAAATTAAATTTTAAATGTTTGTTATATTATAAATTCTGTTATTGAACCCTCTATTATAGAGTTCAATGTTTATAAGAATATGTACATTGATCACCATACATGATAAACTTTCGGTGAGCAATAACACCATACTACAATTAGTAATTATTTTAAAAACATTACTAATATTAATTTTTTATTATTAAAATTTATAAATATATTTGAAGGAAATCAATGAGGCTGAGACTTCCAATTAAAAATTGATTCAAGAAAATAGTGAATAATATTCCACTATTCGGTTAGGTTTCTATGGGGGGGGATTGGATATAGGATACACTGAAGGTTGTTTGGAAATGATGGTCAATTGGTATTGGTTCACGAATAAAACCTATCGGTTATTATTGTACTACTACGATTTCATCAATAAGATCAAAGGGAGTGAATAGAGATTCATCATTGTCAAACAGTAAACAATATAGGAAATGGTTGAGAGCTTAGAATGAGATGCTACAATGTATTCAGAAAGAGGGAGGAGGAATGTGACCAATAGTGTCAGATAGATGAGAAGATGTTTGAGTATATGTGATAGCTTGCACATAGCACTGGTATAATGTTTCCACCCCCTCATCCTTTGAGTGGCCCTTCTCCAACAAATACAATTTGATGATCTATAATTGTTATGACAGTTTTTTATTTTGTGGTGATGAAAAAATTATTTGTGAAATTATAAATTATTTCTATATTTTTTTTTAATTATTTAAAAAAAATTGAATTACTTTTATTTTTTTTATTATTTTTTTAAAATATTAGTAATTTAAATAGATATTTGTATCCATTTCAATTAGGTATTCATTATGGATCACACATAACAAATTATTAAAAAAACATGAGGGTGTTATTTTTGACAGATAAATAGACAATCATAAATGCAACTTATTTGTGATGGGCTGTCACAAAAAAGCATAATTATGACACCATTTTCAATGGAGGGTCATTAATTATGGACTCCAATAAAAAATTTCTTTTTGTGGCCATAGGATATTGCTTATAAACCAATATAATAATTTAAAACTCTAGTAGTGTACAAACCTGGCCATCATGATTTACGACCTAACCTGCTTCAACTCTGTGATGGAACTTGTCATCTCATCCTTTTCATACCTGCCTATACATAATGACTTAGGTTAGGGAATAAATCAATTTTCTACCATTGTCCCATCTAAGTAGGGTCTTGATCCAAGTACCCCAAACAACCCATATCTCTAAGAATTTCGCATGTCCAGTGCAAGGCCTCTACCTTCTCACTCAAGGCAGTTTACACCTTCTGATGTTACACTGCATCTAGAACAAGGTTTATTTGTCATGGTCGTCTAGTTATCTTGTCGCAGGTCTAATACCAATCAGGAATTTATCTCACACATAGAAGTTTGTTCATGTTCCCATCACATC
The DNA here is from genome assembly GCA_963277665.1 of Viscum album. NCBI lineage: Eukaryota > Viridiplantae > Streptophyta > Magnoliopsida > Santalales > Viscaceae > Viscum > Viscum album. The sequence continues at coordinate 1,427,879,567 of OY728151.1, forward strand.
ACATCTAGAACCCCATATCACTCATGGTAGTATGACCAATACATTCTCACTCAAGGAATAATTGGACCATCCTGGCCCACCAAGAGTCATTCTGATGGAACTCAAGACACACCATCCCTCCTACAATTAAAAATTTGCTAGGTTTTTCATACATAAATTTTACATCCTTTTGTATTTATATTTAATAAATTTCACAAATACATTCCCAAAGACCATAAATGTATAATTTCTTTGGAGACTAGATACACAGTAGTATTATTTCATTAATGATCATCAACATCACCCATAAATATCTTCCCACATATTACACATCATGGAAATACCCTAGTTAATTCCTTTATTCATAACTTGTGGAAAGGAAACATAAGGAAGGGTGAGCTCAGATGCTCAATAGTGGTAAACATGTTAGATATCAAAATAACATGAGCATAAGGGTATAAGAATATGAGAATAACATTTGAAAACCCTACCTTGTATTTTGTAAATTATAAAATTCAGTTGTGAAATAAATATTTTTTATTCATAAGTAGTTAATAATATTTTAATCAAATAAGATGATCCATGAGAACATAACATTTATATAAGATATAGATTTATGGCATACACATAATCATAGAAAATCATTCCCTTAGTAGTCAAGGATTATAACATAACTGCCATATTTTGATATAATGTTACAAAATTCACATTAAAGCATCAATATATTGGTGTTTTATATAAGATCATAAAAAATTCATCATATCATACCCCATGAAAAAAATGGGTTTCATAAATATTTCAACATATCATAACCCAGAAAAAAATGAATGATTTTCCTAAAAATCATATAATTATAAACATAAAACATTAGATAACAAATAAGGATGGTGTAATTGGATTATATCCTCATTAAATATTATGTGACATAATTGGATTTCATCATAAATTAAAAATTATTTTGAATGATCACTTAGAACATTTCCAGAAGAAAATAAAGATTCCACTTTGAAAATCACCTATAAAAATATAGAATTTCACCTAACATGGTGGAAGTAATTTTAATTATAGATTGAAATGGAAAATTATAAAAGAACATTTAAAACATTGAGTGGTAATGATGGCATTAAATTGTTTTCATGTTGTATATGTTAAAACAAATATTTCATTCACATTTTCTGTAAATGTCAAAAGTACCGCATTTAGAAAAGGATAAGAATATTCCATTAAATATATTTTTAAAAGTAAAACATTTTTATAAAGAATTTAAATGATCCTTGGTGAATATTAAAACATTATTAAAGGATGTTTTAGTTTTATATGACATGGAAGAATATAATTTTCAACCAATGAGAAATAAATTTGGTTTTCCTAAAAAAAATTCGTTTTGAATATTGTGTACATAAAAGGAGGAAAATGAAATTAAAGTATGAATTTTCATTAAATAAATATATTATAAAAAAATTCATTTTTTTTCTTTAGATTTTTATAATAACATTTCATCATCAGAAGCATAATCATAAGAAATCCTAAAAAATAGTGATATTGTATGATAAAACCCATACCACTTTAGTTGTTTTTGAATCATAAGAACCATTAAATAATAAAATCCAATTAAACATTAAATATCAATTAAATAAGATTATTTATGATCTAAAACTTCAAAGGGTTATTATAAAAACCACAAAAAAGAAACAACTTTGGAATTATGAATTTATCTCCCATAATTAAAAGAGATACCAAAGATCTCTTACCTTATATCTTGACATTATCTCTTACATTCGAAAATCTTGAATAAAAAATATATGCCTATTATAATTCATTTCTAGAACCACAATATTATATTTCATACCATATTTTTTTTAAATAACCTTATATCACCTACTTATTAGCAATTCCTTGTTAAAATCACATTTTGGAAAATAATTGCATCATTGTTCATGTATATTTTGGTTTGGTAAATTATTTCATTTTATATTGATCATGGTTTAATAATCTCCAAAATATTTAACACGTTATAAATATAATATATATTAATTATATATATATATATATATATTACCCCATAAAATTTTGTGATATAAAATGAATTACACCATTCATGGAGATAGAAGTCCATATGTACGCCCGAACACTGTTTCCATTTTCTAAAAGGATGAAATGAAATAAATAATAATAATAATTAAAAATTAAAGAATTATTATCATATCACATATATAATTTTTTATTAATAAAACACATCCTTATTACCATCCAATTAAAACAAAAATGAATAATTTTTCATATCCCTTCATATAGGAGGTAGTCCACATATACGTACAACTGAGGTTATCATCTTAAAAATATTGTAATGTAAGAAGTTATATGCAATATTATAATTTAAAAGGTTCAATAATATAATAAATATAATATATAATCATTAAATCCATCATTATCTTTATCTGTGTTAGGTAGTGATGGAAAACAAATTACATCGATTCGGGTGAGAGTAGTCCACCACGATCGACGGTTTCATTTACCATTTTATAGAAAAGGATGGAAATAGAGGTTATTACATTAACATAATAACATATAAATATATGGTATATAATTTTGATATCATATCATCATAGTTGATTCATAAATTAAGGATGTGGATGGAGAAATAAAACAAAAACACAATCTTTTGAGAATTTTACCTATTTTTTGAATAACCTCATTATATTTATACCTAAAGGCTTCATAGGAGGGTTTTATAATAATAATAAAGCATCTAGGATATGAGGAGGGATTTATGTAAGGGGATTGGGTGGGTATTGGATAAACAAAAAGTCTAAGAATATATGGAGTGGAGAGGATATGGGTGGCCTTTTATAAGTGGGGAAGAGGACACACTTGGATGTTTTGAAATGAAAATGTTATAACATGGTTTTTCACATGACAAAAGGATATGAAATGGATTATTATCGATATTTACATTCTAGAAGATCTAAATATTTCTATAAAATAGAAATTTAAAATGTTTCAGGCCATTTTAACCATTATCATTTTATTTTAACCCTATGTAAACCTGTTTTAGCCCTAACCATGGTAAATATTTTTTATTATTTTTACTATTAATTATGATAAAAAATTATGTTGAAATTATTATATAATATCAATTAGGATGATTTATATTATGCAATATTTATTTAAATTAAATTTATATAAGTGGAAGATTATAATTTAACATTAAACCTATTAACGTGCTGAAAAAAATGATTTACGAAGAAAAAATTCTCATAAGTATAAAAAGTTTTAATATCAAAATTTATTAAGAATAAAATACTGTAAATTAGATTAATCCTGAAATAATCGAAATAATTTTACATCTAAAGTATTCCTAAAATAAAATGATTATTTTAAATGATTTAAATGAAAGGATGTCTTAAATCAAAATCAATATTTATCATTATTCATTATAAAATTAATCTTTTCATAAAAATAAAAAAAGTCACCTTATTATAATTTTGAAATCTTCAATCCAAAGAAGAAATTTAGTTTTTCAAATAAATTTTATAAGAATCGAAATAATAAATTTAAATATTTTATAAAAAATAAACAATTTTTTTAATAAATTGTATTTTCAAAGCATATAAATAATTTACTAAAGATATATAATTTTATATCAATATATGTTATTTATATAAAAACATTATACTTAATTTCTGGAAATGTGGTTATTCGAATTCATAATTCCATGTTTAATGGATATGATATAATTTTCATGTATAAATATAAATATAAATATTATATTGTGGTTTGTTAAAACATAGTGTTGTGTATAACACATGCTATTGAAAAAATTAATTTTTTTAGGAAAAATATTTCATAAACACTCAGGGTGTCAGATTATTAGCTAAAACCTAATACATAATAGAAACTATATCCAACTCATGGTAGTTTTACTGGAAATATCTAACTCATAGTAGGGCCAGGCCTCAGGCCCCCTCACCCACACTAGAATCCCTTTCTTATCATTTGCACACATAATATAAACATTGTAGGTATCCCATTGAATATCTAACAAGCTCATCAAAAGGGTGCTAGTAACTTCATATCTAGACCCTCTACTACGATAATTAGGACCAACATTCATCTATCACCTCTCACTAACCTCAATTCCCATTGGATCTACTCGACCCTTGACTCAATAGGAGGTGTGTAATTCTTATCCAATCCCCCCCCCCCTTTGAATCCTAATTGAAGGCATTCATGCAATTCCTAGGACCATCACTTGGGTCCTATATCAAATTCCATGGGGTAAAACTTTAATACTCTTACTAAGAGGAATGCCATATCCATTACACACATCAATCCCTATAATATTTCTCACACTCCAAATCCACACCAATACTTACATCCAACTTATGGAAGGATTTTTTAGTTACCTATAAAATGTGTGACTAGATATCCCATCAGCACTCTTCCCAATGCTTATTATTCATACCTACTAGACCAAAGGATCAATCAGAGTCTATCTCGTACTTTATCCCAGTATTAGGAGTCATCCAAGAGCCTTATGTCAATTCATTCATCACCCCACCCCTTATCAACATAGTCACTAGGTAATTCTAATTACTCTTGTTCTAAAAACACTTTCTCTAAATCTTGTGGCTCAACAAAACCTCATCATCTCATCTATGTAGTATCATTTTACTTATCTCGTATACCTGAACTCATGTGCTTATGCAGTCATTCATGTTAAATAATAAACAAACATATGAAATGGTATTATAGGGGACACATACCTTGATCGTGGAGTTAACCCCTTGTCTAGATCATCCATGCCTCATCCACGCCAATAAATTCTCTTTAGAAGTTATCTCATTCCATGAAACAAAAATAATTAAATATATCATTTACTGTTAATTATATATAAAAAATGAAAAACTATTATTCTCTTGAAATATAATAATGTATCTTCACTTCACCAAAACCACACCCAATGACATGTGACCAAACATTCAAGATCTCCTCCAAACAAGCCACATGGATGTCCCATCATTCATGGAAAATTTCATTATGATCTGGTGAAATTGATTCCAAATATATAACCAAATTGACTAAAAAATAGAGGCATATGATTGGATGAAATAAGGGAAATAAAAATATAATAGTTCATCTTAAATCCATCAAATAACATACCATGATCAATTCCCCACCAAAGGGAGTTGTAGGAGAGAATGGGAGGGAGAAGGATGACTGAAGTAGACTTCCCCAAGTACCCTAACCCCTAAAAATATTAAGGGCCCCAACATAGAAAAGTTGGATTATACATTTTCTAAAAACAAACCCAGTGAAAGGTTATTGTAGGACTCATAGGGTTGTGACGTGATGATATCCTTGGATACCTCAATCAGGGCATGACCCTCTAGGTCCTGGCCTGACCTTCCTCATATAGAGGCACCCCCACGGGACCTTTAAACAATGTTTCATGAATTTAGATGCTCCATGTTATTTATTAAATGACACATCTATATAGAGTAGTAAACCAACTTATAGGAACCCATCATGGCATGAAGCATGATCGTCATGACATGAAGTTATATAGTAGTTGAATTCTTCACAATTTGGCCAACTCACACTTCCCCAACTTTAACATAGGCTATGAAAATACCAATCATGCTTAAAAAATATATCTACAAAAAAGATATATAGATGTTACAACCATAATAATTCCATTCTATATAATAATTCGTTGAATTATCCCTTAATGAGAAAAAATAAAATTCCCTCCAGAAGTATCCCATAATTTGTAGGCCATTATAAAAATAGTATAATATAATTATTGTTGATTAATAGGTAAAATTTAAGAATAAAATTTGGGAAATCCCACAAGTACTCTATCATGAATGAATGAAAGTGTGTTTTTTACATTTGAAAGTGTTTTTAAATTTAAAAAACACACGTCAAAATCTAAAACCATGAAAAAAGGCCATATTAGTATAAAACTCTTAAAAAATAAACCTAGATTAATATAAAAAATATATCAATGGAACATGTATCCGTACCACATTAAGATTTATATAAATGGATTAATGTGTGGGTTTCTATATTTAAATTTTTTTTAAAGTTATTTTTTTATAAAATGGTCAAACCACAAAAAGAATATTGGATTGACATGACATTACTGGAAATGAGATTTTATTTATATATGTTGTGTTGGAATGAACCAAAAATACATCTAACTTTTAGTTCAATAATAATGACTCAAAGTGTGTTTTTATGATTAAAATACATTTAATATTAAAATTGTTTCTCACATGATCAAACCAAGAAAATTAGATCAAAATTATTGAAACTAGAGGTTATTGGTAGTTGAATAATTTTTTTATTATAATAAATTCAATTTTAATCTCACACATGGTTTGGTGAAATGTAAAAAAAAATTTATATATTTAAAAGTTTTTTAAAGTTACGAACATGTTCCACATGAGCTTACTGACAACATTTACAAGGACTTACATTAAATTATAGGATAATAATATTTGATTAATATGTTAATTTTTAGATTAAACTATATATCAATCCCAAGTGTGGTTTGGTTTAAATGACTAAAAGTGTGGTTTTTTACATTAAAATGAGTTTTAATGTAAAAAACATGCATCACATGATCAAAGAATGAAAATTTTATACGAATAAAGTGAAACTATATAATTTAAAAACCATATTTCACACATTTAAACTATAAAATGAGCATAAACTAATATGAAACATTATGAAATTATTATGGATAAATATGTGATGTAAATGAATGAACTGTGACTCAATCTTAAGGATTGTTCATTATGAGTGACTCAATGTTCATTTTTTACATTTAAAAGTAATTTTAAAGAGAAAAATGTGTGATATAAATGAAATTATTTTTTCATTTTTTTGGATATTTTTCTTGAATTTTTAAACTAATTAATGTTTAGTTAAATTCCTTTTTATTAAGTAATTTATTTTTTCTCAGTTTAGTTGAATTTTACAAAACCATTTCAAAATAAAGATACTATTAAATAATTTAATGATTGTTTTACTCAAAAAAATGATAAATTAAAATAACCACATTTTTTGTAGTGGTAGTTTATATTTTTTTTATTTTTTTAATAAAATAGTTTTTCAATACGAACCATTTCCAAATGAGTCATAAAAAACTACTAAATGGGACAAAAAATATACTTTCTTAAGCTTTTAATATAAAAAACTAAATATTTGGGAATATATTATCGATGATGATATATGTGGAAGTATAATAAAGTTCCACTAAACCATTTAGTTTAGGGTTAAAGAATTCATATACCCTTAAATAACTATTGACATATTATGATTTCCCTATAGTGTATATTACCCATTTATCTTCCCTTCAATTTCTTTTCCCTTTATTTCCCTCAATTTTACTATGGTGGTATATGGGATTTGTTGTGGATTAATCTATGAGAGAAGTTTTATTTAGATTTTAATATATACAGGTCTTTTATCAAGTATTGGTATACTTATTCATAGAAAAGTAACATTGATTGGATTATTTTTAATAGGTGAGTCTTTTTCCCCTTTATTATTTTCCATAAAACCTCATGCTTATTAAATATAAGAATTTTCTTTGGTGATTTAAGCCTTTTTTAAGCATATTATTATTTTTTCAAAGAAAGTACTTTGGTAAATTTTTAAACACATGTGTTTTTATTTCAATTACATATATATTTCATGTAAAAAATCGGAGTACATATGATTTAGATTTTTGATATATAAAATAAAATCATTATGTATTCGGTATACCATTTTTTGTTTTTTATAAATCCATATTTGATTATAATGTTTTTATTTTGTTTTGAATAGAGTTAAAATTCAACTATTTTCATTAGTACCTTCTTCAAATGGGCATAAGTATGTTTTTAGTTGATATTTTTTTATCAATTAACATGAACTTTTTTATTTTTTTAATACATGTGAAGTTACCTATTATTTTATACATAATGTTTTTATTTTTCAAGGATTTGTTGATGTTTATTTTAAGTAATATTTTGTTTGTTAGATGTGTGATATTTTTAATAAAGTGTTTCTTATATTCTATGTACAAAAAAATCATCTAATGATATGGATTATTGGGAAACATATATATAATTGTTTCACTAGCTAGGCCTTGGTCATGCACACCCATTAGTTTCCCTAGATAATGTCTAAATCGAGTGAGTTAAGTGGGTAGGTAGCATCAAATAATTTATACCAGGGAATTTCCATTTATAAAACATATTGAATTAGTCCCTAATTCTAATAAACCCATGATAAAGATTCTTTATTTGGGTCTTATTGTAATATTATATGAGTAATTTTTATTTATTCAATTGTATACTAAATTTTTTTGGTTAGTCAAATTAAAATAGGAGATTTTGAGGGAACTCTTACTCTTCAATTACTTTTTTATATTGTAAAATAAAATGTGATTATATTCTTCTTATCTAATAATTAGATTATTAATTTTTTAAATTCAATGAGAGTGTATAAAAAATTTAAGGCATCCTACTAGCTTTATATGAACTCCTCACATACACACATTGGATTGAATATATATTTTTTATTTAACATATGCAGTGGGACAACTTCACATTATCATGTAGGTATTTCATAGTGATTTTCATAATTTGTAAGAGGTGAAATGAGAGGGATAATCATAGAGATATAACAGTTTTTAGTTTAATTATTGGTTTCCATTCAAGAGTTAATTACTCAGCCTTTTTGTCCACACCATCTATATTATTTTTCATTTTTCATTCACTTCATTGTTATTATATAAATAAGTGAATATCTTTGGATATATATAAAATTTACATTTATTTGATATGAGCTGGATAATGCTATTGTTTGGGGTTTCTATTTATTATTCTTTAATGATTTGAGTTTGATGTTAATTCATGATCAGATTAAATTATATAAAAAATTATTTATATTTTTGTGTGAGTAGTCCAATGTGTATACATTTGATAATATATTTTTATTCAAAATTTATTATTTATGTCTTAGTTTTAAATAGGATGAAATTATTAAAAAAATATTTTACTGATTACCATAGCACTTCTACTAGTTTATAGTGACTGAGAACATACTTTAGGACTTGTGAAGCACTAACACATATGGATTATAAATATTAATAATTCATATTTTAAATATGAATATGTTCATACATGTTCCATATAAATATGAAATATAAAATAATAATAATTTAAATATAAATGTAACTGTTTATATTAATTTTTTTAGAAAAAATATATATATTTATTATTAATTATTGATTTTTATATTTTTAATTTATAATATGTTCACTATATATAATTCCATTATTTATGTGTTATTCATATGTTTATTTATTTATTAATTAAAATGATTATAATATGAAAATTATCATGTTTTGTTTAAATTACTTAGAATAATTTTACAACTTGTCATATTATGTATTATAAGAGATTTATAAAAATGTATAAAAATTAATTAATATGATTCAACCAAGGATAATTTTTTTGGTTATAATTTCAATGTTAATGTTTTTTACTATCATTGGTACATATATAAGGTTAAAATGTTGTTAATATTTTATATTACATGGGCATAATTATCCATGGATATTGGGACTACAATTTAGTATACTCACTAGCATGGGTGCCATGATTCATCACACTATTATGTAAACTACTCATGTCCACCTCCATTAATATAATGGATATAAACTATCATTGAAGTATCTACACATAATGGGAGACATTATCTTAGTGAAAAAAATATTTCCAAAAAAACAAACCATTTCATCTATAATAAATCAAATAAAATATACAAATATATAAAATTTAAAATGCTAATATAAATTTAGGCTATTTCCATTATTTTATTATAATGTATTTGTAAAATAAATAATGATAGAATCAATATTTTGATGGTTTTTTGAAGCATGGAAATAAGTGAAAACTAGTTACAAATATTTCTAGGATTTATGTTAATCTTAGAAACTTGGGGTGTCAATTACTATGAATTATAAAAAACCATGATAACAGCGACATCATTGGATCCATATTTCAACAGTCTAGAAACCATAGAAATATTCATGACATAGTGATGCATTTCATTATGCTTTTAGTTAATATTGGAAATAAGGACCATGTTAACAATGTTTTAGAAATCAGTTAAATAGGTATCCCGTATTTTATAATATATTTTAATGTGAACTGATAAAAATAATAAATTTTTAATTTTTAATACATAATATTAAACAATAACTAATAAAAATTACTACCAATTAAAAAAATTATGCCTTAGTCACATAGTTTGGTTTCCTATCCACTTCCTTGAGGTTTGGGAACAGATAAAAAATTATCATGGATTTAAAATCATAGAAATCAGGGGCTATTTATATAATTTATATAATTATTTTGGCCATATAACTACTTCCAATAAATATATAACCATAATAACAAATAACGTGGTAGTGGACTATTATTATGATTTTTGAATCATTATCGTAGAACATTTTTCTAATAGTAAAACATGCATGTATGTCATACCCATAAAGTATTATCTTATCCCAAAAAAAGTAAATATAAAACAATGGTCTACATGTGAAATACAATGTTCATGCTCAGAATGGACTATAACTCTATTTCTATTAAAATATCATCATCTCAATTCACTTGATATTTTGGTTAAATAATGGAGTGAATAAAAAAATTATGAAGACTTGATGAATTATACTCAGTATGGTTATCAATGTGTTGAAATTCATGTAAAAATAAATTTTTTTTTGTTCGATAAAATAAGTGCAAAAAAATTAATCATTGAAAACATAATTCATAATTTAATTCATATTAAACATCCCATATATTATCATAGTCACACTCATAAAATAACAAAGTGAATGTGTCCATGCATTCTCATAACAAACTCCTCAATCATCATAAAAGGCTCCTTGCATAGAATGTTTTCTAGAGTCCACCTGAATACCCAGACCAAAACTCAAATACCACATGACTAATAATTATTTAGGTTTATATAAAATATCATAAAACTATATCACAAAAAATATCACTCAATATATATTGGTAATCATATACTTCATTTTTTTGATGATTTCCATGATCTAACCCTACGGAGATCCCTTCCAGGTTAAATAATGATATGAAGAACAACCTCTAATTCCCTCCTTAAATATAAAAAAAGTTGGTGATTAGAGAAAATGGTATATATCTTGAAAATTTGAGAAATTACCCAATATATTACAAAATGAAATAATATAAAAGAAATGAAAACCACTAAACCACGCACAATATTACAAAATCACCACACAATGATCGATGTAATTAATTAATGAATGTTATAAAACACAACATAAATACAATTATACTATAAATATGTCCAAAAAACCACTAACCCTTGACATACAGAAATACTAAAATAACATCAATAACTTATTGATCTATGAGATGCTCAGTAAACACTAATATCCCACTATCAAAATTGGGGACTATGATAATTTCATCTCATAACTCCACAAGTAGAATATTGAAATACTGTATATAAAATAAGTGGTGAGTATATCCATATACTCAATAGGTCTTCCCTTAAGATGGAAAAAACATGAATATTTTATCAATAGAAAATAATAAATTTAGTATAATCACATTACATTGTAATATTCTCACTAAAAAACCATTTAGGGTAATATATGTCAAATTATATCTGGGGAACTATCTAATAAATGTACCTTATATGATACTACATTTTAATCAAGTAAATTACAATGTATACACATCCAAATTATTGTATCAGACTCATAAATGTTTTTTATTCCCAAGCACACCAAAATGTTCTTGAGTTTTTTTCGATATTTTTTCCCAAATAGTCCTATTTTTGAAAATCACAAATAATGCCTATTATTTTATACTATTTATTTACTTTGACTATATTCGGTATTTATTACATATTCTTATAGAGTTTTTGAATATTTATTACTAATGTATTTATTAAATTTATCTGGTAAATTCATTATATCATAAATTATCAAGTTCTATAGGAATTTATAGTTATAAGATATATTGGGAAACAATATTTTATTATTATGTGAGTAAATTTCTTTCATTCAATAGTAATGGATAATTTTTTTCAATATTATATAAGTGGTGAAATATTTAAGTTAATCACACATGAGCTATAGAATTATAATCTTACTATTATGGAATTACAATTATATTTCACTTAATCATACATGGGTTTTTTAGTCCCAATTATTCAAACACAAGACAGATTCATTTTTATTAAAGAAAATTTCAATCCTATGTGGATCAGTTCAATATATATAGTATGATTAATTGTGGGATCAATAATACATTACGTAATAAAATATTGAATTAATAATATATAAAATAAATTATTTAAAATTCAATATTACATGATATAGGGAATTTTGAGTTAAATTCAATAAAATTATGCACTTTACTGACATGATTATACATGAATCTATTAATATACCTTTATACTTATTTATTTATTTTTAGAAATAGAATTATTTGATAACATTGTTTATTTAAATCAAATAATATTCATTAAAATCATAATGTTTTTTAATGATATAATTGAATGAGTTTCAGGAGTTCTTCTCATGAGGAAAAAAATATTCTGTTATGAATTATAAGGAATAGATTTCTAGGTTTTTATGAATGGATAGTTGAGAATTATATTATAAAGAAATTTTTTTATAGTTTTATTTCAAAAAAAACTATTATAAAAACACTTCAATGATCTATATTAATTTATATTTATATTTTAGATGGGTGATCTTAAAGATCATAAAAATAAATAAAACTAAATTTTATCACTATCCCACTGCTTTTATGAATATAATCTATACATATTTAAATAATTATATTTTTAATAACACTCCTCAAATCTGATTCAATAGCATCATTAGTTTTATCTATGAATTTCCTTTAATAATATTTAGGTATATATATATAATATTTTACACAATTATATTCTACAACCTATACTCAAATAATTCTTTTCTTATCGTATTATGTGTGGGAGGAAGCCGACATTCAGTTTTATTATAAAAATTATTTGAAAGATCTATAATTTTATAAAAAAATTAGTATCATATGTTTAAAATAATTAATGAAAATCATTTTTTATACAATATTTTATATCAAGAAAAAGAGTTCTAGTAAGACACATTTTGAATAGAAATCCTTGTAGGCTGTGGAATGGGAGGAAAACAAAATTCAGTCACTTTATACTTATTATACTCAAAGTTTATATTCAAAATATTATGTATAATATTGATAAATTTCTTCTAAAATATGGTGAAAGAACGATCCTTTTTATTTTTACTTTATTCAAATCATATAGAGTTTTTTTATAAAAAATCATGGAAAGAAAAAGAATATGTCTATGTGAAGTATGATTAATATCATCCTTTTAATCATAAGCCTTGTTTTACTAATGATTTTTATGATTTTTAAAAAACACGAGACTTTATCTTCCAAGAAATACTAAAATGGATTGTCCTGTTAATGAAGAAACGAACCCCAAAGAGTTATAAAATGATGAATCTAAATATTTATTGCCTTAATAACTTTGAATATAAGCAATCATCCTTTAGAATCTGTGGTTGGTGGAATTTATTAAGATATTAGGACTAGAATAAGTGTTATAATGATTTTAAATTTCCTCTTATTAGTTTCATAAAATGAGATTTAATCTAGACTAATCCATGATTAATGAATTTTATGTTCTATAAATGAATGATATTTTCAATTATTTTTAATGAAATATTATTTTAGAGTTAGGAGAGTGAGCCTATGAATATCCAATTATTTGAAAAAAATGGATTTTTACAAATAAAAAACATTATTTGAGTGGGATTTCATGGAATAAGGGTAAATTATTTTCAATATTATATAATAAATATTAATGAATAGATTATAAATAAACATTTTCACATCCTATTAGGTAATAAGATATTAACATCTGATAATAATTTGTGATACTATGTATTGATTTTTTTTCAACCATGCCATTATGGGTTATGGAATAATGGAATTTATTTTTACCATGTCAAAAATTGTGTGAGAAGATGGATTTACCATTGGAGTGAATGTTAACATCCTATAATAAAATAGGTGTTATTTTTATGATGAATTGAAAATGAGAAATTTTATAATGGATGTTGTGATGATAAAATATGACTATACATAAAAATAAGTACCAATATATAGTTCTAGGACCATGAAAATACAGTTATATTCATGAAGGAATGGTATTATAAAAATTCGACAGGTTTATATTGAGGTAAAAAGGAAGGGTTCCCATGTAAACTCATGTTGGAACTCACTCATGTGTGGAGTGGTGTGATTTCATTGACATTTACAAACACAAGAACGATTTAATGTTTAATATGTTAGAAATCAATTAAATTTTTAAGTGAAGGAAAAATAAAGAAGATCTTCATGTAATTTATTTTCATGATTTCATCATGAAAACATGAAATTAGAGAAAAAGTGTCACTACACAAATTTGGAGTTCCATTCCATTTATGAAAAGTTAGGTGATGAATTTTAGTGGTGAAAAATAGTTTTTTACAAAATTGTTTCTTGAAAGAAGAGTTTTATAATATGTAAAGTGTTTGTATATTCCATTAAATAACTGAGTTTAAGAGTAAAAAGTGATATAATTGAAAGAGGAACATTATTGGGAGAGATAAACTCCCAATTTTCACCAATGTGATGTTTCACAATAGAGTTATGTGGAACACTATACTAAATGAGTTTCTGGTTTAATCCACTATTTTCCAATAATATAATATTTGATTGAATCAATATTTTTTTATAAAACATTGTCAAGTGTAAATGGATTATATTAAAAAAATATTGTATAGGGACTTACAAATACAAACATACTTGAACAAAAGTTTTATGGATGTTGAAGTTGGGCAATCATAATAAATGAATAATAATGAATATTAGTTGGAACATAATTAAGGACATGACAAATGAAGAAGGTATTCCTTATATTATTTTTTAAGACAAATAGGGAAATCGAACTATTATTTTAAATATGATCATAGATAGTATATGAAAGAACTCTGTGGAGATCAATAGGATCCTACTACAACTATTGAAAAATTATATTGATACTGATGTATTTAATTATCCTATGGGCCAAACATTTTTCCCTCTAGTAGTAGTGAGCAAGGGTGAGGAAGAATGGAGTGACCTTTGGGAGGTATTAATTCATCCCAAAATAATTTAAGGGATTTTCTCTTAATAGATAATGATCCATCATTAAATATTAAATGGGGAATGAAACTAGTAGATGGAGTGACCTAACCTAAAACCACTAACAAGAATGGTATTCATTGAATTATAGTATTTCAACATTCACTGGTGTATTCTCAATGGATTATCCTAGTGCAGGTAAACCAAGTAATACTTTTTTTCCTTTTGTGCATTTTTTTACTTTATTTCTGAAATATATTAATCAGTCGATGTGGAATTAGCTATAATTTTTCAATCTAAGTATAAAACAAGATACATGAAATATCATCAAGGATTTAACTAAATGAATAAAATAAGTGTGAAGATATAAATATTTAGTTCATGATCAGATATATAAGAGATATTTCATCATTAATTTGGGAAATTGAAATTACTTTCATACCCTCATTCACCCCCTCTTAGTGATAGACCCTTTAGGGCCTAGAAGGTTATATTGGAGAAAAGGTTTACCTTGCTATATTTTATTTGTTATTAATTGATCTAAGTGTTTCTTAGAGTTGAATTTTATTCTTCCCTTATTTTATTTTGCTGACATGAGAATGGGATTGAATCTAATGAAGAATCAGAACTCAATGGGAATTCCATATAATAGAATAGTTTTTAAGAAATGTGTAATCAAGATAAATGACCCTGATGTCCCAAATGAGATTGGATATTTTGTTGGTATTTAATATATTTTGATTTCTCCAAGGGTGTATGTTTTCTAGACATCAGATAATTTTGATCAAAATAAGATAATAGATAATAGAAATCTAAAGGATGTGAAATATAAAGACCTTGACCCCAATATGCCCAGATCCGATTCCTTAAGTAATTACATTGTCATAAGATATAAGTAACTACATTTCAGTGTACCAAATAGTTTATCAGTCTTGGTAAAATAGATAAAAATGTTGAGTCATAAATTACATTTGAATACTGAAATTTCAAGGCTATCAAATAGAGCCTCAGAGAGGCGTCTCTTCTCCCACTAAAAGTGGCTTGGTGTCCCTTCAGCTTCTCATCCCTTTCCCCTCTGGCCTTACTCGGTCCCGAAGTACCCTCATCTGGAGCACTAGAGTATTGACTTAGTTGTTTGGATCAGCATGGCTTGGTGTTTTGGCATCAACATGGCTGTCGTGGATGCTCAGATTGATGCGTCTAGGCCCTTTCAGAGATGATGTGGCTGTAGTGGATCTGTCTTCCTAGTTCGGACTGTCGTGGCCATTTGACGTCTTCGGTGTGACTCTCGTGTTCTTGGAGAAAGATTTGGAGTGGCTTGGACGGGGGAGGCTTTGGGTTTTAGTGATTATGTGAGTTTTCTCTAGTTTCTGGTTTGATTCAGTTTGGGTTTGTTCGATTAGATGGGTTTTTGGAGTCTTTGGGTTTCTTCACTATGGTTGGTTTTGGCGCTTTTGATGGTTGTTCCGGCTAGGATTTGGTGATTGGTTGTTCTGCTGCATGTTCGTGATTTGTTGGTTCTACCCCTAATTATAGTCTTCTTGCGGGATTACCGTAGCTGGCTTATTTTGGAACACAGTGAGGGTGCATCTGCGGTTCTTCCCTAACCAGATCCATGGCCATAGCGGCATTTCTTGTTCAGGGCAGCTCATATCCATTCATTAGTGACGTTATTTTTGTGTGGTGTTGGGACATCCATTCCAAGATAATGATTGCTTGGATTTGTGTCCCTTGGATCATCTTCTATGATTCTGTAGTTGTGATAAATATGGGTTGGAATGCGATGGGGTTCTTAGAGGAAGGATTTGATGTCAGAAGGCTAGTCGGCAGTAATGATTTGATATTGGTGAATTTGATCATATTGTGAAATGGTGGAAGCTTTTGTGTGTCTGGTTTGTTTCCAAAGGAGGGAAAGATGTGCAACCGAACAAGACTACATGGAACGAGCTTCATAGGAGGATCCAGAGCTGGCGGTTCATCATTGAAATGATTTTCAGATTTGGTTGTTTGAGAGGGTATAATTTTAGCCATCATATCAGGCATGTTCTTTGACACATGACACATTCTTTCCGAAGATCCTTTCAATGGTGGAGATATTCATTGTGATCAATTGATGGGGAGGGGCAGCTTCATGTTGTCATTATGGTTTTACAATTTTTCATTCAGGTGTGATTGGTCATTTTTCCATCAAGTCTGTTTGGGTTTCCCATTCTTCTCTTAAAAGGGGGACATATCATATAATAAAAAAAATTAAGGTCTTCGGGCTATTGGATGGATAGCATACTGAAATTAAAACATAAATTTTTTTCAAGCAAAAACTTATTCACTATAGTATATCCTTGAATATTAAACATGTTACTCATTATAGAATCTGTGGAAAAGTAATTAAAATATCGGTGTGTTCAAATTCTCAGTAAGGTTTATGTACAGTTGAAGATGTCATAAATAAATGAGTACAATCAACATGGAAATGTAAATAACTAAACCCACATTCCACTTAAATGACATTAAAATAATGATAAGATAAGGCATAATCAATATAATAAGGTAAATAACTAAACACACATGACATATAATCAATAATTTGAGAATGAATTCCATGTAGAGATAATACCATCTTGGAATTTTTTTGGATAATAACAATAATTTAAATGCATGAAATGATTAATTATCAGGTTCCATGTTTCCTAGGTATGAGATACCTTTACCATCAAGTCCTTTAAAAAGATATTTTAGAATACTAATGTAATGTACTTTCACAAGAATTTTTAAAACAAAGTGGTTATAAATACATTGGGTTTTTACGATCAATTTTCTCTCATAAGACTATCGATGCATCAATAGGCATGAAATAACTGGTCCCCAAAACAAGTCATACATTTCATATTAATTACTCACATATAAAATAATCAATTTAATTTATGAACAATGTGCCTTATCATAATATATATATATTGAGTAATGGAAATAGATTTATCAATATTTTCCCAACAAATCAAATAACCATCAATGTGAACACAATATATAAAAATGGTATATTATTTATGAAATAATAATATCCACGATAAATAATAATAATATTTAGGGGGAATTTAATGTCCAATGATCATAGGAAATTGAACATCTCAAGGGAAAGTTAATCACTACAAAAATTGATCAAATATGTGAATGTCAATACAATCCTTAGTCGAGATGATCAAAAACCATCCATAGGGAGAATAAGGATCATATCAATATAACATATACACATTTGAGTAAGTATAAAATGTATTTTTTAATTTATGAATCTAAATAACATAAAAATATCACTAAAAACGTTCTTGAGGTAAATATCCTTTCTTTTGTGAAAATCCTTTTCATTAAGAATCACTTTAAAAACTAAATCATAAAAAACATTTTTGAAAATAATTTTTTTTTTGAAAATATCCTTTCAAAATTATATAATATTCTTGAAACAAAATTTATTATCATAATATCTAGAAATCTATTTAATGTCATACATGTTTAAAAAATGTTTCCTTTCACTTATTTTGGTAAACACCAAATGAGAATTATTTTGAAAATTTCCTAAGATTCCTTTGAAAGGATTTTTTAAAGAGATAAAATGGGTGAAAACTAATTTTATAAATATTTTTGAAAATTTAAATACATTTTAAAATGAATTTTTATAAAGCATTTTTTTTGAATAAAAATGGATTTCCGACCAAAGGTGGAAATATAGTCATATTTTCTTATAAAACATTTTCTTGGGTTTTTAATGTACCAAAGAGTGAAAATATAGTTATATTACTTGATAATTTTACGCATTAACTTGAATAAAAGAAGATTAATTAGGTTTATTAGGAAATGGTCAAGTATTTTCCTTCAATTAATATTCAATAATAAAAAATCTTGATTAGAATGAGATCTTGTAAATAAACTCATAAAATGATCAAACCATTAATGCGAGGATTAATAAATTAATAGATTATGTGTATCAAATATAAATACACATAAAAAAGTGGAAATAAAAGACAATAAAATAAAAATACATTACACATATAATCTTATCACTACATAATCAATGAAGTGCATGTTTATATCAATGAGTTGAAATTGATTTATGAAATCCCTTACCCTACACTTCAACTTGGTTGAATACTCCATAAACTCAATTATAATGGTATTAAAAATATTATTAAAATTAAAATTAACCATATTAATACTTATAATATCATATATTATCCTTCCATAACAAATTATTACCCATTGGTTAATAATATTTCATTTTTTTCATTGTTTCTATTATTAATTTCCCTATTTTCTGAAGCGTGTTTCATCATGAAAGATTCATCTCTTGCGCATAATATATATTTATATCATATCGACAAAAATAATCATGAAATAATTATCATAGTTTTACCAAAATTTTACTTTTCAAAACCATCACGAATTATGGTTATGAAAAATGAAGTACGTTATGATCATGGAGACAGTAGGTTATACATACGCATGAGTAATGTTTTCCATTTTTCAATGATCAAAATGGAAAAGAGGTATCTAAAATTTTAACTTTATATAACGATCATAATATCATTAATACCATATTATATACATATATATTTATATATATTATTCTTGTGTTCTGTTGATGAAAAAGAGTCACATCGCTTTACGATGATGGTCTTTTACACGAACAACGTTATAAACATTCATTGACTGAAACAAAAATGAAAATAAAATTATATATTATGCTTAGAAAATTATAAATATTTCATGGATATCATAATTATTTTATGTATATCACATATAATTATTCCTTATCACCTTCCATGTAAATATTTAGTGAAAGATAAATCACATCCCTTCAAGAGGTTGTAGTTTGATATACACATGAGAAACGTTTTCATGTCTCCTATGAAATGGAATGTTATAATATATTTATGATATAATTACCAAATAGGTATAAACATGTTTTAAATATCATATAAGTAATTTATATCCATCATCTTCCCAATATTGAGAGGTTGAAATAGAAAAACGAATAACATTGGTTCACGAGGTGGTAATCCACCATACACAAGACCTATGATTTCATAATCAATTTGATGGAATTGGAGATGATTTTAAGTCATTAAATTATTAAAAAAATAGAGTTTTATATTATATAGATTTTATTATAAAATTATGGTATAATAAAAATATAAATATGTTTAGAAATAATTAAAATAAATATGCTCATTGAAGACCATTTCCAATTCTTCAGATATCTTCCATTAGTTTCCACTAAAACCTTACTAGGATAGATTTATGACCAAAATAAGGATTCTAGTATGTGAATTTGTATTTTGGTAGTTATTTGGGTAGGTATTTTATGGAACAAAGTTTATTAAATGTGTTAACATGGGGGAGATAGAGTTCCATTTTATAGGTGAGGAGGAGTGGCATTTTTTTAAACACTCAAAAGTATTCACTATTAGTAGGTATCCCTTATAAAATGTGACAAACAAATTTAAGCATAATGGATTTGAGGTTTAATTTGGTCAATAAATATCTCCATACTCTAAAAATAAAATTATATTTATCATTTTGTTCCCCATCATTCAATTTACCAAATTTCACAATTTTTTTCACTATGGTAACTAGTCTTATAACCTAGTTAATTTATCCATTATGTCTAAATTAAAGTAATAATTAATATAAAATTTATACCCAATAATTATAAATAATATATCTAATTTATATAATAAATATCGATTGTTTGTTTTGAAATAATTTTAACCTAATTGCATGTAACGCATAAAAACACCATTTTAACATTAACCATGTTAATAATTTTATTTTACTATTATGGGGTAAATTTAGTAATTATAAAATAAGAATTGGCCAATTAATAGAAAATATATTATATGTATTTACATATATAAATAAATTGATATATTACGGGGTATTTAGTAATTTTAAATCATTTAATATAATATCGATTATTATTAAATAACATTAATGTCAATTTTGACATTATTTATTTAATTTGAATTTAAAAATTTCAATAAAATGATGGAATTAGAAAATATCATGTTAAAACCAGTTTAACACAATATAATAATATAAATAATTAATTTAACTCAATAATTTATTCAATTTATATCACTTTTAGTGTTTTTAATATCATTTAGTATATTTCATTCATAATTATATAATTCCTCTATTATAGTTTCTTAAGAATTTAAAGTAATTATTTTATATAAAAAAAAATTAAAGTCACATATATTGATAAAAAACCATTTACATTTAAAAATAATATTTATAACCAAACCTATGATGTTGTTATCTAATCCAAAGCATTATAGATAGTAAATTCAAGGAGGGTTCTTTTTTTATCTTTTGCATTATTTAACATAGCATATAGGTCTATATCAGAGAATGGTGTCCCAAAAACTCATCCAAATAGATCATAAGGTGTTAAAAAGCAACATAATTCCATATAATGGGATATGGATAAGTTGGTAGTATATTTTAACACTTATCTATTATGTTTAACTCCCAATGAACTCATTCTTACCTTAATTATGGTATTTAATTTAAACTCTTTTCACTAATAATTATGGTAAAAAATTAAGTTAACCATATTAGATAATATTAATTAGTATTATACTGAATATTTAACCCAATTTTTCAAATTTAAAACATATAATTTGGATAATTTATTGTAAAATTTATCTCGTAGATGCAACAAGAAAGCGGGTTTTTTAAGTGAACATGTTCAAAAGTTTACAATGGTATTATATAAAAATTTAATATAAAATTATTCACAATGACCTAAATTGGATTAATTTAATTAAAATTGGAAGAAATTAAATTTCAAAAAAAAATAAATATGTAATTTTACATTATAAAATATTTAAAGAAAAGCACAGTTTTCAATTAAAATTTAGTATTTTTAACTATTCATCAAAAAATGAAACTTCTTCAAAAAATACAAAAAATCCACCAAACAATAATTATGGTATTAATATATTAAAAATTAATTTTATTTATAAATATAAATTTTATAATATTTTTAATAATTAAATTCAAATTATGTGTGCAAAACATGATAAAATCACCTTTTAAAAAATATAGTTTTCCAAAAAACAATTCTATTTCATCAAAATGATTCTAAATTTTTAAAAAATGAAATAGAATTGTGTCAAATATATATTTTCAAAATTTATTTAATATAATTCTCACCCACCATTATAATGGATATAAGTTACTAATCATGTTAAGTAATAATATTAATTATATATTACCGTACTATAAAACTTTGAATTGCCTGTAATACATGATTATGAAGAAAGACAATATTCAGTTTACTATAATAAAAACTCATTGTTTAATGTATCATATTTTATTGAATAAAATTTTATTCCTTTATCATTTTGGGGTGTTTCATTTTTCCCACCTTACATAATTTACATCCTCACAATTTAAATTTGATCTTGGTAATCCATAATTTGATATTTGAAAGTTAATTTGTTGAAAATACCATATATTAATGCAGTTAATAAAAAATATTCTTGATAATAGAGAAAGGGATGTAAAAAATTTATATTCGAATAATCTCATTACTAGGTTTCAAGATTTGATAACATTAGTGGGGAATGAAAACATGGACATGAAAAAAATAGACACCAAAATACTAGAGGGGATCTATAGAGAATATGTTGAGGATAATGATAATAACCAATAATCCAATAACCAATTGTGTGAAATAGGTCATTTATATAATGAAAAATGATGATAATTGGACCAAATTCTGGTTTTAAGACCCTTATCATTGAGTTAATGTATTCTTTCACTCTCTGTGAATATAATGAATTATACTTGATATATTTCTATTTTATATAGACAATTTATACTTATGGTTGTTCTTCAATAAATTTCCAATTCATCCATTACTATAGGAAATGATATCTAAAAATGAATTTTTTTTCTGGAAGAAATAATATTTAATATCCTTGAAAGAGTGAAAATTATTTTTATCTTCCAATAACTATTTTCTGAAACCAATATTGTTAGCACAATTTATCTAATTAATATTTAAACCAAAAAATTAACACCACTGGTTCATCATTAGTATTTATTTTTCAAATTTTTAAACTAAAATAAATGACATATTAACCATCGCATCATATAGGCTAGTGGTATATGAAAAAAAATATTTTCGTCCTTTTTTCATGCGTTCAATCCCACCACCTTGCCGGAAGCGATCGATTGTGACCCAACATATGAGATGTCATTTTTCTAAAACAATATTAATATAATTATTATATTTTTTCCAAAAAATATATGATGGTAATATGTGAAATAAAATTAAACATTAAATAACCTTTTTCAATATAGTCTTAAATACAACTTATTCTTTAGAAAAAAGTCTAATAATATTATTGACTATTATTATGTTGTCATTGATAATAATATTAACCCTAAAAAATAGAAATACCATTAATGATATTCCTATTAAATGTAATGTCATTATTTATCAAATTAATTTTACATTAAAACATATTCTAAAACAATTGTTCTGTTGACTTAAATTTCTCCCATAATATATTTAATAATGGTTGATTCTCCACTCATTAACCCTAAAAATAGGTGTGTGTGTATTTGAAATAATTTTCTATATGAAAATAATAAACCAAGGATGGTATCCATAAATCTTGTGATAACTAAGGAAAATACGATTTTAAAAATTATCACAATCTTTATACATTTCATTACTGAAATACCAAAATATCATTAGTAAAAATACATCTAAAATTTAATTAATGAATACAGAAACATAAAAACTTCTTCAACTTTATTTCCACATAAGTCATTCCATGGAATATGAATTAACCTATATCACTCATTGTCATCATCTATTCAAATCCTTCCTAATGGTTTGTAAATAAAATGTAAAATATCCTAAGAATATCTCCCCATTTTGTCAAGTCCGGTGAATAGTAAGGCCTATTGTCATTCACCATGTGATGATTGGGTCAACCCCATTGCACTATTTTTAGAGTTATTAACTCTAGGAATATATATTCCAGAACTACTTCAAAATGTAGTATCCATACATGGATGTAATTCATCGAAAAATCATATAGTCTCTACCATACCAAATACATAGGAGGTAATTCTATACTTATCCTCTATGTTAATCATATGGTTATGTTTCATAATCTCTGTTTTCCTAAATCTAGTTTCCAAGGTTTCTACTAAACTTACTAGGATAAACACTATAGTGACCCCAACCCCAGTTGGCTCGTAGCCAATTTCATACATTATAACATTGGTATAAGATAAAAGCAATCACATCCTGATGGAAAGAATAGTTTTTTAGTCTTGGTAAACAATATCTATACTTGTTCATTACATAAAATTTGAATACAAAAATTCCAAAATAAGTTTTTTGAGAATAAAATTTTATCTACTATAATATCCTTACATATCAAACATAGTACTCTATATGGAATCATGGGGAAAGTAAACAATGTACGAGTGAGATAAAATGATCAGTAATGTTTAAGTACAATGGAAGATATTGAGAATGAATAATAATAATAATAATAATGTAAAGTTAAATAACTAATCTAAGATGAAACATAAATAAATTTATAATCATGATTTGATAAGGAATTATCAATATATAAATGTAATTAACCGAATACAGATTCCATATAATGAATAATTGGAAAATTAAATGCATCTAGAGATAATACCATTGAGAAAATATCCTAGATAATAATAACAACTAAAATAATGGAGATTGTTAATTTCATGACACCATATTTACCATGTATATCATACCTTTACCATCAATAACTTTCAAAAGATAGTTTCATATACTACTATCAATACCATTCACAAGATAGTTTAAAACATACAGGTTACAAATGTACATGTTTTGTCCCTTGTATTTTGTCTCATGAGACAACTGATGCATCAATGTGATTTCATTAACCAACCCCCAAAATTTTTCATTAATATCTTAGTAATTCCTTATATATATAATAATTTATTTAACTCATGAACAATGTGCTTTATCATAATGTATCCATATTGAGTAAAGGAATCAAATTTCTCAATATTTCTTCAGTAAATCAAATAACTTTTAATTTGTACACCATACATAAAAATTGTACATAGTTTAGGTAAACATAATATTAATGAAAAATATTATGGATATTTAGGGTTAATTTATTACCTAATGGTTATAAGAAAGTGAATATTAGATGGGAAAGTTATAAAATACAAAAAATGATCAAGGAAGATAATGTCAATACATTCCTTAGTCGAAATGATCACAAAACATGCAAAGGAAAAATTAGTATTGTATAAGTATAAAACATACCCATTGGAGTAAGAATAAAATGTTTTTATCATTAATTATTAGAAATAAAATAATATGATATTTAAAAAATTCATGAGAAAAATATCATTTCATTTGGATTTTTTGAAGAATAATTTTATTTGAAGATAAAATTTAAATACTAAAACATAAAAAACATTAAGAAAATAAATTTTATTGAAAATAATCATTTAAAAATATAAAATAATTATGTTTTTTTTATTTTTCATGTTATAGGGAAATTTCGTTCATTCCATATATGTTAAAAAAATGTTTCCTTTACCTTTTTAGTAAAAGAAAAACATACTTTTTTTGAAAACCACATAAGAATACATTGATGAAGTTTTTTAAAGAGTAAAAATGTGTGAAAAATAATTTTATACATATTTTATAAATGATAAAAATTTTGAAGTCATTTTTAGAATGCCAGGATTGCAATGAAATATATATTTCCCACTAAAGAGACAATTGAAGTTAGATTTTATTATAAAAAATTTTGTTAATTATTTTTAGAACCAAAGATTTTATAATAATAATATTACAAGAAAATTATCTTGCATAACCATAGGAGAAAAAAAAGGATTTATTAGGAAATTTTCATGTAATTTCTGTCAAATTATATTCAAGAATAAAAATTCTCGATTTGAAGGAGATTGTAAAATAAACCTTAAAAATGATCATAAAATTTTTGTAAGAATTAATAAATGTATCGATTATTTGTATCAACTATAAATACACATAAAAAAGTGGAGATTAAACATAATATAATGAAAATTTATTACATGTATAATCTTATCATGATATTATCAATGATGTATAAGTTTGACCCACTTAGTGGAAATTGAGTTATGAAATCCCTTACGTTATGATACATTTGGTTGAAAATTACATAAACTAATTTATAGTGATTTTAAACATGTTATTAACTTAAAAAAGAACCATATTAATATTTACAATATCATATATTATCCTTTTATAACATCTTATTACCAGTTTGTTGTTAATCTTTCTCAATTTTCCTTATTTTAGGTGTTAATTGCCTTGTTTTCTCAAGCACATTTTGTCCTCAAAGACTCAATTCTTGACAATATTATATAGTTATATCATTTGAGGAATAATAATCATGTCATAATTATCATATTTTTATGTAAAATTTATATCTCAAACTAATCATGAATTATGGTTATGAAAATTTAAGTACGTTATGATTATAGAGACGGTAGATCGTGCATACACATGAGTCACATTTTACATTTTTCGATGATCATTTTTAAAAGGTGGTAAGTAATATTTTACCTTTAAAAAATTATAATAATATAATTACTACTATATATATATATCATTAATTTGTTATGGTGATGAAAATAGAGTCACATCACTTTGTAAAGGCAGTAGTCCACAAGTACCCGAATGACGTTATCATCTTTCACTGAGTGAAAAAGTAATAAATAATGATATATTATCTTTCCATAAAGATTAATATATCATAATTATCATAATTATTTCATTTATATCAAATATAATTGTTATTTATCACCTTACATGTATAGAGTTAGTGAATGATGAATCACATTGCTTTGCGGTGCGGTAATCTGTCATACACATGAGCGACATTATCATGTCACCTATGGAATGAAAAGTAATAAGTTATATATTTTTTAATGAATATAAAGGTATAAATATGTTATATATATATATATATATATATCATATATTTACATTATATACATCATCATACCTAGCCATGAGATGTGGAAATGGAAAAAGGAATAACACTGGCTCATAAGGTGGAAGTCTGTCGTACAAATGAATGATGATTTCATAACCCATTTGTTAGAAGTGGTTTTGGTTTTAGGAAATATAAATATTTTCAAAAAATACTAGTATATGTAATATACTATGGTTATTATATCAGAACTATATAATAATAATTGTTTGTGGTGGAGAAAGAAGTAAAATAAAGACGTTCATTGAAGAACATTTACTCTTCTTTAGGTATCTTCCTTTGGTTAACCCTAAAACCATCCTGGGTTGGATTTATGTCCAATATAAATATCATATGAGGATGGTAAGGATGTTGGAAAGTTATTTTTGATGGTCGTGGATGAACCAATGTTTTTTGAAACTTTGAATAGGGGGTGCAGTGACTGCCCTTTTATTGCTGAGGAGTTACATTCTTGTAAATACTCAAATGTAATCACTATGGAGAGGTCTCCCTTACCACACGTGCCTTGAAAATTTAATAATAATTTATGGTAGATTTTATGTGGTCTCAAAACTCCTAAAAACACAAAAATAAAATCATTTTTCCTTTTGATCCTTAAATTACATGTTTCCCTACTTTCAACATTTGGGGTTTTCACTACAGTAACTAGGTTTCTTACCTTGGTTATTTATTCATTAAGACTAATTTAATGTGATAATTATTAGAAACATTATACCCATTTATTATTAATATGATATTTAATTTCTAAAATAAAAAACCCATGTGTTTTGGGAATTAATTATAACATAATTGCATGTAACGTGCAAAAACATCATTTTAACCTTATTTGTGCTAACAAAGTTTTTTACTATTTAAGGGTAAATACAGACATTATAAAAAAATTATTCCATTAATGTGATATATTTTATATTTATATACATTTATAAATCAATTATTATAGGTTATTATTTTTAGAATTTCTAAATCATTTAATATAAAATATCAATAATGTCAATTTTGACATTTTTAATTTAATTTGTATCTAAAAATATCAATAAAATGATGGAATTAAAATATATTATGTTTTAAGAATTTTAACACAGTATAATCATATATAAAATTATTCTAACTCAATAATACATTCAATTTAATTCACTTTTAATAACTTTAGTATCACTTTTTTATTTAATTATTTAGTAAATAATTCATGCGTTGTCATATATTAAGCATTTAAAGTAATTATTTCAACACTAATAAATTAAAATAATTTATCATGACAAAAAAACTCATTTATATTTCATAATAATATTTCTAACCGAACCTATGATTCTTTTTCTCCATACCAAAGCATTCTTTATATTCAAGGTAAGGAATGTTGTTTTTTGTATTTTTTATTACATAATTTACTATATAGGTCACTTTTATAATAAATTGCCACTAAAACTCAT
Source organism: Viscum album (assembly GCA_963277665.1). Lineage (NCBI taxonomy): Eukaryota > Viridiplantae > Streptophyta > Magnoliopsida > Santalales > Viscaceae > Viscum > Viscum album. The sequence continues at coordinate 1,427,908,310 of OY728151.1, forward strand.
AAAAGATTTATCATAAGGTGTTTTTTTGGATATGTGGCCAGATAATGTGATTTGGACATATTGGTAGATCATTTACCCCTTATCTATTAAGATTAACCCCAAGATAAACTAATTTCAACTATAATCATGGTAATTAATTTTAAATTTTTACCCTAATAATTATGGAAAAACAATAAGTTGAACTCATTATATAATTTAAATTATTATGATTCCAAATTTCATATCTTTTTTTAATCCAAATAATATAACTAGTTGGATTTATTTTTAAATTAATCCCAAAAACGTGACGAGATATCAAGTTTTTAATGTGAAAATGTTCAAGCATTTTCAATGGTTTTATATAAAAATTAAATTTCAAAATGATTCAATTGAATTAATTTGAATAACTGATTTATAATTGAAATAACTTTTCTTTAGAACCTATTCAAAATATAATTTATCTGTATAAATTATTTAAACTAAAATGCAGTTTTCAATTAAAATTCAGTATTTTTCACTATTCATCAAAAAAAGAAACTTCTCAGAAAAATACCAAAAATCCAATATAAGATAATTTTGGTATTAATATTTTAAAAACTAATTTTAATTTTTCTTATAAATTTTATTAATGTGGTAAAAATTAATTTTAAATTATGGGTGCTAAGCATGATTAAACCATCTTTTAGAAAAATATATTTTTTCTAAAAACCATTTTTTCATTGAAATGATTATTTTTTTATAAATAATAAATAGATAGTTAATAAAAATGTGAAAACTATATATTTTAAAATTTTAGTTAATTATTTTATTTTACACCATTTCAATGATTATGTGATGATTTTAATATTAAATAATAATACTAATAACATATTACTATTCAATAAAACTCAGCATTAAGTGTTATGCAAGATGAACTCAATGTTTAGCGTATCATAAAATATTGACTAATATTTATTATTTTATTTTTTAGTTCTTTTCAAAAAAATAGTCATGATAATCATGTTAAAGTGACAAAAATTGTGGTCAATAAACTAAAAAACCTTAGAAATTTTTTAGTTGGTTTTCTAAACGCAACATTTGTGTACTTTATCATTATATATATTCATAGTTTTGAATATTTAAGATATTTTGTGTTAGTTTATAATATTTTTATATATTTTTTTGAAAACATGATTTCTTTACAATTGTTTTTTTAATAGGTTAGGACGTTGCTGGAATCTCATAAACAATATCTATTGTATAATTTTTTTAAGAAAAATTATTAATAAATTTTGGTAAGGATGTTCAGTTATGAATTTTCTAGAGGAATTTTGGGTGTTTCCATAACATTGTGGATAAAATTTCCTTAACCAATCAGATAATTATATGCTATTCCTTTAATTTCCTAAATACTATGAAGAAGACATGATTTATAGTCAAGTTTGTTCAATGGAAATGAAGTACTATTAATTTTCAAACAAACATTACCCAAACAATTTCTAGGAATAGTGTTGTAAAAAAGTTCGAGGTTGTAATTTGCTTAGTATATATAGAGGGATGTTTTCATAAAGACATCAGATGAACCAGATGTTGATTATTGGTTGAACTGTATCTAATGGAAGGATTGTGCCACTAAATAATAATTTTAATTGGATAAACAAATGATGATATTCTAGAAAAATAATGAACACTAAGTTTGAACAAGGGGAGAATACAAAAACTATTATTGGGGAAAACATTCCATTGATAATGTTTGTAAACTACCACTAGACATACTAAATGAAAATCATTGGAAAACCCCATTATAATTTTTTTCCAATGTTACTGAAATCTGAAATTCGATGTTTTATACACACTGATAATTTTTATAAATAATTACAATGAAAGATAAGATTAATGCTTCAAAGATGAAATGAAAATTAAAAGGGGTAGAATAAAATTAATTAATGTATTTTTTTATAAGAATGTGTTGTGTCAATATAGTCATCCATCATTACTGGGGCATCGGCAATATATTGAGAAGAAAGTGGTTTATGAAAAAATAGGTGTTATGAAGTCTTATTATCAAATTTTTGTTAAGGGATGAATTATGATCAAAGTTTGAAGAATTTTGAAGTGATTTTTTTATGAATTTAATTAGATGATCATTTTCATGTAAGTTCGTATGATGAACTTTTTATGAGGAATTCCATCTGATGGAAAATTCTGTGAACATAGTATACAATTTTTTTTGGAACTAAACTGAAGGGATGAAAATGATGACCAGTCAAACATAAATTTCATATAAAGAATATGAGATGAAGATATAAGGAATAATAATCAGACAAATAATAATCCAATAAATTATTTTTAATGATTTCATCTGATAAAAATTTCACCAAACTGTGTTTTTATAATAAACCTTACAAAATTTTGTAATGTCCTAAAAGTTTATGTGATACTTTTTGTTATTTAAATAAGATTGATTTCATTTTAAAATAATTTAATTAACATACAACGATAAGGATGATTGAGAATGGTTAAAACTGTTGAAGAACTCAAAAATATTTAATTTTACTAATGAGTGCCCAAAAAACCATTAGAAGCATCCAATGAATTTAAAATACGTGGGATATTCAGGTTCTGAATTTCAGTATGAAAATGAACATAATTTCCAACATTTTCTATCATAGATTCACCTATTCAATTTGGAGAAGTCTACATTGTACCCAAAAATATTCATATATAAAAAATATGAATAACTATAGAATTTGTATAAGGATTAGTTTACAATAAAAACCCAGTTTTATGTTGGGAAAAAGTTTTAGGTAGATAATTTTTTTATCAGAAGCATCAAACATTTTTTCAGTATTTCCAAAATGGAAAAATAAATCGAATTTTTTTTTCTTTGTAGTGTTTTTAGGTTATTTGTTTTTTTAATCAGAAATAACATAGATTCTAATGTGGAATAGTTTTTTGTGAGGCACAAGAGATAAACTTTTAATAAATGTTGAAAGGGTGCATCAGAAAAACAATCGGATAGAGGAAATTGGATAAAATTTCTAGATAAATCACTCTAGATATGAAGTAGAAAGGTTTCATAATTTTTTGTGCCTCATTTTTGTACGAAAACATTACAAAGCTATGGGATTCAAAATAATCATACATATCTAGAGATAAAATTATTCTAATGGGAGTTGGAGCTATGTTTTATTGATTTATTTTTAAAAGAAAATTTCTTGTTGGAACTGAAACCATTCTATGCATAAAATGGAGAATAGTTTGTGTTCGATATCAATCCTCATTGTAAGATTTTTTTTAAGAAATGGATCGTAAAGTTAAATAGGACAACAATACTGAAGGTGGATAATTTTTCCAGTGTTTTCCCAATTTTTGGGCTTGAAAATAAGAAATTAAAGAGATGTGTTTTTGGAAAAGGAAGGTGCGCGAAATATTGGAGTGGTGCACAAAAAGCATAGAATGTTTGTTAAATTTTTTTTCATGGAATAGTGAAAGTAGGTTGGATTTTTTCTCACAAAAGGTGTTTCAGGAATAGAATGCTGAAAAATTGAAAAGGCATGAGCTGCGCGAAAAATATAGAGTTTTACACAGAAAAGGTTTCTTGGGAAGAAAGAATTGTGCGTATAATGATATTTTTTTAAAGACATGATGGGATTTGAATGTATTGGTTGGTGTCACCTATAATTAAGAGGTCCCCCCCTCATTCGATATGGATGAAAACTTAGAGAATATTCGAGTTATGATGCATGTAAAAGATGTGTGAAAAGGGAGTTACATAGAAAAGATAATGTTGCGTGCAAAAGTTAAAGATGTGCGCAAAAGTTAAAGTTGTACATAAAGGGTGTGTTTGTTTTATCTGAAAAAATGACAATCTTTCATGAAAATGTATGATATTTCTCCCATAGGGTAAGTGTTGCATGAAATTTTCAGTATAGGCTGAATACATGTTCCGAACATCTGGTTCAGTGGTTTAGTGCTTTCATGTGCATCAATTTGGGACTTCTATGCAACAAGTGGCTCATGCTGAACATAGAAAAAGACTATAATGAAAATATACTAAAGATCCTTCAAGTCGTTAAACATAGTTTGACTTCTCTCAATGCAGTGAGGTAGGGGGAGTCGTGGGAAGTTATCTAAGGGATTTAGTGAGCTATCTCTAAACCTTTGTAAAGGCAGTGTGCCTAGAACATAGTGATTATGACCTAATCTTGTAATCCTCAATCTAGTAAATAATAGTGGATTTAGGTATGACTGACACACTATGGGCGTATTCTCCTTGGACGTATCCCTTTGTGGTGAACCAAGTAAAAGTGTGGTGTCATCTCCCAGTTTTCATTTGTTTTACAGATTTATTAAGTAACTACCAATGTGGGAACACGATCCACAACTTTAAAAAGAAAAATATGACAGATTGATTCACCCTTCCCCTCTCAAGATGTTCCGAGGTCATTTATTTCTATGGACCCATAAGAGTATCCTTGTAAAGGATATATGTTCTCAAACTAAGGTCAAACCAATTAAATATTGTGTTCCTTTGTATAATTTCACATTTATTGGATGATTATTATATTATTTTAAATTTTTGTAATGAATGTAACTCCAAAAAGTTGCGGGGGTTATGTTTCATAAACACTAAAATATGTAAGTGTTCATCTATGATTCAACCCCACCATCAATGGTTAAACAATTCTTAGGTACTTCTATTGGTATATAATTATGGATCCCCTATTGAATTATAATCCTAGAAAACCTCAACTCAGTGATTATTCATGGAATTCATACCATCGATCAAGGAAATTAGCAGTGATGAAACAATAGAATGGTACCATAAATTATATCTTTTGGATTTCTGGAATGTGATGCAGCTACACTAGGGTTTCCACTCATTGAAAAATATTCCCCTATCAATTTTTTCTAATTATGAATGTCACATAAGTTTTCTATTTTTTAAGAATTATTTTGTGTACTTTTATAAATTATTTTTTTCCTAGGGTTCCCCATGAGGTTTTGATGAAATAGTGAATTTGGGCTTGGTAGTAGGTAGCACACGGTTGGTGCACATTTTTTCAAATTATATACCCTACCTAAGAAATAATACGACCATTTGGAATTTGTGGACAGTGGAAAAATGTACTTTTGTCACATGGTTTGTCAAATTATTTAGGTAACTCTGTGACCTTCTCCTCTTGGAAAGTGGAAACTACATGATTGCCACACTGTTTGGGAATCCATGTGGTCAAACTGTGTGACTTGATCGGGTCATTAAAATTTGTATTTTTAGCCTTTTTTTACATTCTATTTTTGACTATAAACACCCCAAATACTTCCCAATCAGGATTATTCACCTAAGGATCCTCCACCCCTCCTCCTTTAGCCATTTTACCTTCATTTTTGAGGTTATTCTTGTGGGTATTCATCAATAAACCTTCAATTAGGTATTTTTATTTCATGATGTATCCTCTTTTCTAGGGGTTTTCTTCTTCTTTATAGGGGTTTCATATCTCCATATGGTTTGGTGAATTATTTAGGATTTTATTCTGATTCTTAGGGTTCAATATTGATGATTATGGTTCAAACATTACTTTATAGGGTCCCTTGGTTGTGAGTTTTTGGTTTATAACCAATTTCTAAAAGGTTTTACACTTGAGGTTGGTGGTTCTATGCTTTGAAATTATTGGGTCACATTTATTTTCTTGTTTTTATTTTTTTGTTATGTTCTATTTATTATGTATGAGGTGTAAAAATGTGTTTTAAAATGGATTGAATGTGTGTTTGTGTTGAAAAGTGGGTTCTCAAAGGGAATGGGTTAAGATTCAAGTGTGTTTTAGGTGTTCCAGCTTGTTCTTCTCCTTAAAGGTTCTTGATAAAATTTGTAATTGGTGAAAAACACATTTTGAAATGGATTTTAGATGCCTATGTCTTCAAAGTTGTTTTTCTAAATTAAATTGGCCATATTTCAATTTTTATCACTCGTGTTTGTTTAAAATATTTTATAATGTTTTCAAGTAGTTTAATGAGTTGTGAAAGTGGTGTGAAACATGTTTCATGAATGATTTGGTGTGCATGTGAAATTAAAATATATTTCCGTATGATAAATGGCGGGTTTGATTGTGTATTGACATTTCTTATGTGTTCTTGTGAATGTGGTGATATATTTATGTGATGTGAAAAATGGGAATTAAGCACAATGGAGAAACCTATGTATCTAGGTGAGAGGACAAGTATTTTTATCCTAGTTGACTTATATGTGGATTGGGAAAAAAATCATCTAGTAGCATTGATGATTACAATACTTACTAAATTATGATGATGATTAGTTACCACTAGACCAGGGGATGTGTCCCCCTCTAGGGGCTTGTGCATGAGAAAGATGTGGTTAATGGTTGTTTTATCATCTTTCATCGATATATGAGGTTCTTAATGTCCAATTTTAGCTAGTTACTATGGGGTTTTCCCATGAAAAGTTCACTTTTGTGATATTGTAATTACTGTTGGCATATAGTTCACTTGTTTGTTATTTCAAAGAAAAGATTATTTTCCTTTAAAATGTTTTTTAAAAAATGTTCTCTATACAAAATGTCTCCATACTTTATTTTATAATGTTTTCATTTTAATTTTCCTTATAATATTTTATCATGAAATATCTTTTTTTTGTGGAATCCTACTCAGCTTTGGATCACACCCTACATACACCTTTTTGTGTATGGAGAAAAGGTTATGTTTGACTCACATAAATGAATGATGTATCATGATTGTGGTTTAGGTTTCTAGTGGTCTTATATTTTAGGTGTTAGTGGTGATGGATTGAGGTTGATGCTCTCTTCTCCCATATTGGTTTTGGGATATTTTCATTGTCCCATTTTTGTTATAGACCTTTTGAGTATTTATTGATGTTGTAATTGTGAATCTTTTTTTTAACATATTCTTTTTATGATTACCCCATATTGTTTTCTTATTATTGTTGTTTTTTATAATTATATTTATTGGTGAAATCATTCCCAAAGCATAATGCTAATACCCAGGCACCAATTTCCAGCCTGTGGGGATTGGGAAGGCCCATAGGTCCATTCCATAGACCACTTCAGGTGTCGGGATGGATGTAACCCCGACTTGGTTATTGAAAATAATTGTATTAGAGCGGGTCACACTATTTTGGTTAATGTTAGATGGGATGAGTCTGGATAGAAAATAACTAGTATTATCATGGCTTGAGGTTCAGGGTTGCATGTGGGGTTCCTGGACAACACACCTCCAGACAGGACTTCAGTCTCTATGGGATATAAGGATTTTTTTGACTTCTCCTCCAGGTGAGGCATACATGCTACAAACTATATATGAACATTGGGTGGTGATGGAGTATTTTTTTTGGTTTTACTTGTTATCATTCTGGATTTGGTTAGGTTTTGATTTATTCAAGTGTTTGAGAATTGTTTTTTCTATAAATTTTCCGAATACATGTTGATGGTTGTATTGATGGTTTTCCTTGTGGTTATTGATTGTTTAGAAAAATTCCCCACTGAATAATTCCTATTCATCCATATGAAGTTTGCAAAGGGATTTCTCCCTCAAAATTGATTAGAGACTATCAGAAGCTATGTTTTGGGTATTGAGGATTTGGGATAATGGTTGGGTTCTAGTCTTGATCTGGTTAGAGAAGCTGAACTGGTTCCTGGGAAGGAAAATGCTCAAGAGTTTCTCAGGAACATGACCCCTCTTACTGAGGTAGTACAAAACCTCATGAAGCGGAGGAGTGCGTTGAGAAGATAGATTGGATATTCTAGTTCCATGATAACCCAATTTATATCTTGGTTCAATGTGCCTCATTCAAGTTGGAAGGTCCCAACTAGAAGTGGTGGGACTTAGTGTTGAAAGCTAAAAATAATAAGATGGGTTGGAAAGGCATCAAGGTCATTTTCAATGAGAAATATTGTCTGAAGGTCTTAGCCTATGCTCGATCCTAATAGTTTATGGAGATAGTCCATGTAGACCAGTCTCTGATGGAATATGCTAATTGCATTGATAAGCTAGTTCGGTATGCACCTGAGCTCATTTCCAATGAACTAATGAAGTCTCAATGGTTCGTGAGTGGGTTGTAGATATAAATTATATCTCATGGATTCTTATTTAATTTTATGACCTATGCGGTGGTGGTTGATCATGAAATGATGTTATAGATCAATCAGAATAACAATAATGGTTTCCTTGGATCAGTGTTAGCTATGGGTAGTGGTAGTCCGTTAGAGAAGAAGAGGATGTGAGATGAGTAGGGGGAAAAAATGTGGTAGTTTAGCCCATCCATCGTGACTATCATTGTATGTGGATTCTAATGTTGGTTCAGTTGTGTGCCATTGGTGTTGGAAGGTAGGGCACATATGACCTACATGTGCATATCCTCCCATACCTTATCACTAATGTGGAGTTATGGGATACTTACAGTGTTATTTCAAAGTGGCAGGACCATATAAGAATGGTGAATGATCACTAGATTGTAGGGGGATGACAAAACTATTAGAACCGTCTAAGTCAGCGGGTCCTCATTTTGGTGGTCGTGGCATAAGGGATGGATCATCGTCTAGGAAGAGTTATATCAAGGATATGTTGTAGGATATTGGTTTTTCTCATGATTAGGATAAGGAGAAACATATTCATGTTGTGGACCGGACACCAACAAGATCAGATGCATGGTCTATAAGAGTTTGAAGTACCATTCTTACTTCATCATCCTTAGTTGTTGGTATTTTTGATACTTGTACATCTGTTTTATTCATTTCTTCCCATATTGTGGACATGAGAAACTTACTAGAAGAGATCATTACATATGTAATATAGTTGGTAATGTCACTTTCTAAGAAGTGGGAGAAGGGTTTTAGGTGTCTATCTTGTGAACCCACTGTGGTAGGGGTCAATTTGGAATGGGATTTCCTTATATTGAAGATAGGAAACATTTACATAATCCTTGGTATGGATTTCATGGTGCTATTCTAGTAACACATCGATTGATATTGGTGGCGAGTGAGCTTTGTGGCATCTGATGGGATTACCCAGGTCTTTCATGGTGAATAGGATCCTTGGTGGGGATGTTCAAGACCCCCACTTCCAAAATTAGGAAATATTGTTTTTTATTTATCACTCCTTGCATTTGAGGATGGTGGTGGTGCTCCTGAGGGAGGGTTATCTCCTATGGGGGATGAGTTCATAGTGGTTTTTATAGAGGATTTTTTCGAATTTCCTCTCGAGCAAGATGTGGAGTTCACTATAGATTGGCTACATGAACATCGATAATATCTCTACCCTCATACCATATATCCCCCACTATGTTAATTGTATTAAAGTTATAACTAGAATAAATGGTATTCAATGGATTTATTTTCCCAAGCATCTCACCATGGGATGCACCAAACCTTTTTGAATGTAAGGATGATGGATATCTCTAGTAATGCATTAATTACTAGAATATGGATAAGGTGAACGTCAAGAACAAGTACCCATTTCCCCGTATTGATAAACTGTTGAATAATATTATAATGGAAAATTGTTTTTCAGAAATTGGCTTGTATTCTGGTTATCAAGAAGTTATATTTAGATGGGAAGATGTTCTAAAAAAAGATTTATGAAGTAGGTACAACCATTTCGAGTACTTTATCATGCATTTAGGATTGATAAATGGTACATTAGTCTTCATGGAGCTTGTGAATAGTGTATTCCACCAGTATCTTGATTCCATCATTGTGGTGTTGAGGGATGACATTATGGTCTATTTTGCAACTGAGGGGGAGTATAGGAATCAATTTAGGATCATTTTGGGAACACTTTGGGTTCATTATCTATATTCTATGTTTTTTAATTCACTTAATATATCAGGGAGGTGAAGTTTCTAGGCCATGTAGTTTCGGAGTAATGGGTTTTGGTGGACCCCAAGAAGATTAGTGTAGCGATGTCATGGGAGCAGCCAAATAATTTTTTTGAGATATGGAGAATTTTAGGCATGGAATGTTATTATAAGGAAATTGTTGGGGACTTATTCCCTCTTTATTCATCCATGATGGAACTCACCATAAAAGGGATGAAGTTTTAATGGATCATGGAATGTTAATCATCCTATAATGAGATTAAGTGTTGGCCAACAACCACCCATGCTTTGGTCATACTAAAATCTAGAAAGGGGTATATAGTTTATTGTGATGCTACGATTATGGGTCTTTGGTGTATGGTTATGAAGGGTGGACATGTGGTGTCATATGGTTATCTCCAAATATGAACACATGAAAAGAATTACCCAACCCCTAACCTAGATCTAGCAGTAGTTATTAATGCCTTTAATACATGGCTCCAGTATCTCTTTGAGGAGAAATTAATTCATTATTATGGTCATAAGAGTTTAGCATAAATTTCTTCCAGAAGGATTTGAATCTAAGGAAACATCATTTTGTTGAGTACCTTCAAGGATTAAACATTGATATAGTTTACACCCTAGGAAAAGGTAACGTTGTGTTAGACACTTTGAGTAAAAATTTCCAGTGTAGGCATTGAAAGAGTCCAGTGATGAGTAGAGTTTGATGTGTATTTTTTCTAAGATGCACTTAGAAAACAAGGAGCATAGTGGAGGTTCATTCTTGGAAAGTGTTTAGTCGACCCCTTCTCTCTTAGAGTTTATTCAGTTTCAGAATCATTGTGATGAGCTATGCTAGTGATCTATATAGTTTCTTCATGATGAGTTGATGCCTTGTGATTGGTCATTATCTCCCTGGGTAGTTTTATAATTCAAGGCTCATTGTTAGGTGTCATTGTCTATGTGGAATGTGGTGATGTAGGAAAACCATCATCCTTAGTGGTTCATTCACCCTGGTGCTACCAAAATGTACTATGATCTGTGTCAGATGTTTTGGTGGCCAGGAATGAATCAGGATATTGATGACCTCATATTGTGTTATTATGTATGTCAGTAGGTTAAAGAAGAGAACCAAAGGCCCTCTTGTCTATTTAAGCCGATACCCATTCCTACCTAGAAGTTGACTACATCACCATGGATATCATTGTTGGATTACCTCATACACCACGGGGGGGGGGGGGGAGAATGCTATTTGGTTAGTCATTGACTGCTAACCAAGTCATCTAATTTCATTATGATTAGTGATTCATCCTAGGTGGTTATGTTTGGATGGTTTTTTGTTCAGAAGGTTGTAAGACATTGAGGTGTGCCATCAGAAATTGTTTTTGATAGTGACCCATGTTCTTCATTATGGTTTTGGGAAGCCATTTAGATGGTTATGGGGTCACAAGTCATGTAGATTATGTAATATCATCCTCAAACAGATTTTCAGGAAGAATGGGTGAATCAAATTTTGGAATACATGATTCTAGCATGTGTATTAGATTTTTTTGGTTCATGGGATGACTATTTGGGTTTGGTTGTGTTTTCATATAACAATATTTATCTATCCTTGATCTAAATGATTCCTTTAGAGACACTTTCTGGTTACCTATGTTGGTCACATGTGTGTTGGGATGAGGGGGGTGAGACCTCACTATTGGGACTAAGCCTTGTGCAAGAGACTTATGACAAAGTCAAACTAATTATGTGACTATTTATATTATATTAAAGTCACTAAAAGTCATATTCTTATGATACAATCCTAGATTTATAGTTTTATATTGGTGAATTGGTTTTCCTGAAGGTGGAAACTCACAAGGTTCATTGTTGTTCGGGCAAGCAAGGAAAGATAATGTTGAGGCATGTCAGATCATAAGATAGTATCAAGTGGATTTTTGATGTGGAATAAAGGTTGTATTTTACTTATTATTTGGGAAAAAATTATGAAATTTTCTATGTTTCCTAGCTGAAAAAGTATAACCCAGATCTGTCTCATGTGCTAAATATGGAAGAGTTGGAGTTAGAGCCCAATGTATCTTTGTTTGAGTGGCCAGTGTGGACTATAGATTAATAGGAGAAATTTATTAATGGGAAGCCCATTCCATTGGTCTATATTATTTTTAAAAAAAGAAATTGATGAGAATTAGGAATAAGAGTAGAATACTTAGGTTGATGTGGAATATCCCTTTTTTACTTTCCGATCTAGCTTCAGGTAGACTTGTTAGGGGTGATAGTTTTCACGTTGGGGATAATTTTCCCATAAGTGTTTTCATTTTAACGTGTTAGTTTTCTTAAATTATTTCATGATTTATTCCCTTGGTATTATTTTGATTTTTTTATGAAAAACATAGAGTTTGTGAAAGGTAGAAGGTGGATCAGGGCTGGAACAACGTTTCTCAAACCGTGCACCCATGCATAGGAAATGGTGTGGTCATTTGGCATTTTTGGACAATGGGATAGCACATGGTTGCCACATAGTTTGTAAAAATATGTAGGTAATCATGCAGTCAGCTCCTCTTAGGTAGTGTAAATCACACATTTCCCACATTATCTGTAAAATCATTCTGGAAAATCATGCAACTTGTCCAGTTCATTAAATATTTTATTTTTAACCTCCCCCTTCCATTTTTAACCCTAAACACCCAAAATCATCCCCATTCTAGATTATTCACCAAGGGAACCACCTACCCTCCTCCTTTCTCCCCCATAATGCTATTTTTAGGTGATTTTGGTGGGAATTCTTCATTAAACCTTCATATAAGTGGTTTTCCTTCTTGATTTCTCCACTTTTCTAGGGGTTCTCTTCATTGTTCTTAGGGTTTTGTATCTCTTGCTGGTTGGGTGACTTATTTTAGGATATTGGATATTCGTAAAGTATTTATTACTTCCATTTTAATGTAATCCCTTTATTTGGGTCAATTAAGTGTCTTCCCATGTCCTTGAAAAGGCTAGGGGTGTTTCGAGGTTTTGGGACATGAAATAGGGGAAAAGGGGGCTTTTGGGGAAATCTACATTGTTTGCACATGGTTTAGAAAACTATGCCACGGGAGACCATACAGGCTCTATAAATCCACACAGTTTGTTCATGGTCTAGAAAACCATGCTAGAGAAGGGCGTGCGGGAAGAATCCTCCGCACTGTTTGTGCACGGTTTGGAAAACCGTGTGGTAAACTGTGCAGCCTGGAAACTTTTAAAAAATTATAAAAATTCCCTTACGGGTTTTTTATACCCAACATGGGATTTTACTCCTCCTCATCTCTTACAACCCTAGGAACAAGCCAATGCTCCCAAGTGTTTCTAGGGATCAATCTCCCTCATCTTATGATCGTTTGGAGTGTTTTTGGTTTCTAATTGAAGATCTGAGTGAGGAAAATCTTCATATTTCCTCTTTTTGGTTTTGGGTTCTCATTTTTCTTATATAACCATATGAAATACTCAACCCCCTATTTTTCAGTTAGATTTAGGTTGAAGATTCAATTGAGTGTTTAATAGAGATCTAAGGATTTGATTGAGAGTGTGTTCGCCAACAAATTCAAGGTAGGAGGACTACAAGTTGTATCCCTTGTGTTTCAAGTGGATTTGTGCATGTAAGGTAATGTTGATAATTTTAAATTATTTTGTTTTTGGTTCCGTTTGATTTATTTGGATATATTGGGTGTCTAAATGGTTAATTTAACTCATCATGATCCCCGAAGGATGCATGGAAGATGGTAAAATGGGATTAGGGCCACTCATGGGTTGTGACGATATTCCTCAAATTTAGAGTTAGCTAAGTATGTTCAAGTCATTGTGAGAGAACCTAGAGCCCATGATGTATATGTAAATATTAATGAAGGATGTGCAATTGGTTATTTAGTAATACACATAGATTGGGTAATGGCCTAAGAGGTTATTTGGTTCGCATGAAAAAGGGTTAAATGGATTAATGGAAAATTTTATAGGGAATTAGATTTATTCTTGAATATTCTTAGAAATATGGGATTGGTAAATGGGAAATGGGGATAAATGGTTAAGTAATATAAATTATGAATGTGTTAATGTGTTGAGGAAAAATGATAATTTCCAATTTTTTGATATTGTTGTGATGTTTAGATGATATTGGATATTCTATTTTGATATGGTTAATTGTAGTAAATGATAAATAAGCATGTGCAGATATCTTGGTAGTGTGGGTATAGACATGAGGTTTTATTCCCATGAATAGAGTTATACCGAGGATCTATCTCCACCCCTAAATCTATAGGTTAGGGGAGGGGACAAAGTTCTATTCCCCTAACAGTTTCATTCCTCCTAGAATGAGGCCTTTAGGTTAGCATTGTGGGTTTATTATAATGGGATTCCAAGTGATATGGGACATTATTTTATTCCCATATTCTTGACAATATTTAAAGTAACTAATCAATTGAATACATGAAAATGATAGATTAAATCATGAATTCCATTAGTGAACCTGGACTCAATGGTAGTATAATTAAAAAATAACATAGTCTAGAATTTCATATTGAACTATTTGTCTTTATTTTTCCATTATTATCATATTCATGCACTATCTACTTTCTATATGTTTTATAGACACTGTTGGTGCTAGACTACGAAATTATACACACACCTTGCTCGGGCCCCCATTGGGTACCTAAGAAGATTTCATGCTTGTAGGTGAGGACAATTGAAAGGGCCCAATATGAGGGAGTTGAGTTGGACATGGGACATGTATGTGTGAGGTTCCAGATATGGATTCTGTGTCATTTGGGGGATCCTGTTGTTTTCCTTTATTTTGGGTATTGTTCACTTGGCACTTTAGCATAGCATGACATATTTACTATTGTATATAGTCGTACCGATTTTGGGAATTGATTATTTTTTATTGATATTGATTGTTCCCTTTTTTCCAGCAATTTATGTATTTTTTGTGGTGGGTTACTCTAGTTAAGATGGTATAGTCTCCCCGCATGTCTAAATATACCCTCTTTGCTAGTCAGAAACCTTAGGCGTACAGGGAGGCATGCATGAGGTCATGTGGCGACTGGGCTTAGGGCACCAGGTAGTGGCTTTTGGGTTAGGGACATTACGAAGTGGTATCAGAGGAGTTATATTCTCTTTATTACTATTTGGGGATGGTAGAAATGAGGTTAGGAATGATCCAGGCCTTGGAATGAGCTCGTTCTTGGGAGTAGCTAACCACTATTAGGGGGAAAGCCCAAGTTTCCCTGGGGGAGATTGTTTTTCATGTTGTGTGTTGTTTTATTTGATGTTATTTCACCATCAAGTGATGCACTTGTTGTGTGCTTTTAAGGTTTTTTGATATTTCTCCCGTAGTTGGAAGGGTATGAGTTTGTGCATTAATGCATCATTTATGCACCTATGTAGGTAAGTGACATGCATCATGATAGGAACACACACAAGATGGGTGTGTGGGATATAAAGTTTATGATTAATATGTTTTCTCAAAAGTAATGAAATTGTCCCTAATGGGATGGTATGAATGGGTAATGATGAGAGTCAAAGGATTATGTAGTGATTAGAAAATGGTTCTTAAAAAATAACAAAAGAGGATTAACTTATGATAATGGTAAATGGGGAAATGGAAATGGATTTGGATGGGTGTAAAAGATAAGGATTGTAACCGTGTCAATTAGTTGTCTTGTTCGCCATGTCCTTAGGGGAGATGGCCAAAGGTAGTGATCCTATTGTGAGTGGGATTTTTATGGTAGTGTTTGTGAATTGGTTCGGTTGTGGCATGTGATGATTCTACCAATATGTCTTCTTCCCTTTATAAAAGTGAGACATTTTTTTTCTAAATATCATGTTTTTCATTGTAGATAAATTACACCTTGAAGACATGTGCCGGTTGGGAGACATGAGGACATTGCTAAAAACGCTCCTCCAGTAGTTGAGTAGGAGAAGGTGGTGATCCAAGAAAATATGTAAGAGTGGTTCTGTAATAACTTTGCTCATTTTATGAAGATGATGGAATGAGACCCAGGGTGGGTTGCACCGAGTATGTTTGAGCTGACCAGGGAGTTTCAGCTACAACACCCTCCGACCAATACTAGAGAGGTGGTCTAGAAGCTGCAGAGTTATGGATCGAGTCCATCCAAACTATTATTGATCATCTAGAGACTCATCTTGATAATAGAGTCTGGTTTGTGGCCTATATGTTGAGAGTTCAAGAAAATCATTTTTGGGACATCATGGTTCTAACAGATCAAATTGAGGGAATGATGTGGAAGGATTATCAAGAGACTTTTCTTAAGAAATTCAACCTAGAAACCTTGAGGCAGGTGAAGGCTATGGATTTTATGAGGTTGATTCAGGGGAAAATGTTGGTAATGGAATATTCTAGTCGTTTCACCGATTTGAGATGCTTCATTATGACATTGATAATAGATGTGGTAGCTGTAGTGAAACGCTTCAAGGAAAACATGATACACGATATCAGATCTTAGGTGAATATATTTCATCAGAAAAAGTTTTCTATAGTGGTATACCAATCCATTATATTTGAGAGGAACCTGAAGTGAGATTCAGGTAGTGAACGTGTGGCGCTAGCTGGGTGAGAAAGTGTTGCGACATCCGATAATACAAAGTGCCATTTTGGAATCATTCAGTAAGGTTGAAGTGCAAAGAGCAGTCAGAATAGGGGGTCACCTTCTTAGGGTGGCTACCAGGTCTTCTATTATCAGTATGGAAGGATGGGGTACAAGTGTGACCGGTTTCCCTTCCCACTGGTCGAGCGCCGACCATGCGACAGGTTAGGCCACGTATAGAGGTTCTGTAGGAACCTGTGACAATCAGGGAATGATGGATGTTAGAGGAAGATTCCGAGTGTGGTAGGAGATATTTTTCCTTATATAATTCAGGAAATTGGATCTCCATAGGTCTTAATGGTAGAGGAGGTGGAAGTGGAACTCTAGGGAGAGTTCACCCTTACCAACAGAGTAGTGTAGTGCAGGGTACACAAGATGGAGCCCAGGGGAAAGGGACAACTTATCTCCATGTAGTTAAAGTTACACCTAAAGGTGGGGAGGTAGAAATATAAACTATTCGAGGTATGATTCTTGTAGTGTCCATGCTTTCTAGTGCTTTATTTGATAATGGTTCTATGCATTCCATTATTTCTTCTCAGATTTTAGTTATGTTTGGCTTAACCGTGGAGACTGCATGTGGGGTAATGTCTCTTGATACTCCTTTCGGGATACGAGTTTAGGACATTGGGTAGTGTAAGGGTTGTTCTCTGGAGGTTGGTGGGTATCGTTTTCTATGGGATCTATTTGTCCTTGTGATGTTAGGTTTTGACCTAATCTTGGAAATGGACTATTTGGTGTTATATCAAGCTCATATTGACTGTTAATAACACTGGGTAACATCCACATCTCTTGATGGGAGAACTTATGTCCTTCATGGTGAGTGGTATACTTGAGCAGGTCAAGTAGGGCCACTACACCAGCAGTTGGGGGAACTCATAGCCCATGTGTCATGCCTTATGTTGGATGATAGGGATAAAGGACATCCAATCTTACCTTGTGTTGAAAAAAAAAATTAGGATGTGTTTCCTAAGAAATTATTAGGGTTACCACCCAAGAGAGATGTTGATATTACGAACGAATTGTTGCTTGGAGCAGAGCTATATTCCATTCCACCCTATTGAATGGTTCTAATAAAGATCTAAGAACTAAAAGTTCAGTTAGAGGAATTGGAGTGTAAGGGGTTTATACCTCCTAGTACATCACCTTGGGGATCTCTAGTGTTGTTTTCTAAGAAGTATTATAGATCACTGAGGATATGTGTTGATTATAGGAAGCTGAACCAGATGATAGTTAAGAACCAATACCATATCCCTAGAATCATTGACCTCATTGATCAGCTCAGAGTTGCCTCATTGTTTTATAATAATGATTTGAGATAAGAATACCATCAGTTGACGGTGAGACCTTCTGACATAACCCAAAATAGCTTTCTGAAGTAGGTATGGGTTGTATAAATTTCTAGTGATGCCGATTGCATTGACCAATGCACCAACAGTGTTCATGGCCTTGATGAACAGGATATTCCAACCATATATGGATAAGTTTGTAGTTTTCTTCATTGATGACATCTTGTTGTACTCCAAAACTCATGCCGATCATGCCAAAAATCTTGACATCGTCTTGAGTACACTAAGTTAGCATAGGATTTACACTAAGCTATCAAAATGTTAATTTTGGATTGATGAATGTCACTTTCTAGGACACATAACTAATGAGTCTGGTGTTTTGATAAATCCAGAAAAGGTTCAAGATGTGGTGCCTTGTGAGCAGCTGAAGAACGTATATGATATTCAGAATTTTTTAGTTTTGACTGGTAATTACTGAATGTTTATTAGATATTTCTCTCATTTGGAAGCACTGCTCATAAGCCTAACCATGTAGGGAATTAAGTTTGATTGGTCAGAGTCCTGTGATAATTCTTCTCAGGATAGAAAGAGTGATTGACTATCCGATCGATTTTTATCTTACCCAAACAAGGTAAGTGGTATACCTTATTCTATGATGCATCCAGTGTTGGAGTTGGGGTAGTGTTGATGTAGGATGATCGGGTTTTAGCTTAAGGTTTGAGGAATTTGAGACCACATGAAAGGAATTATCTAACTCATGACCTTGAGATAACTATTGTGGATCATGCCACAAAGTGTTGGAGGCATTAATTGATGGTAGAACCCTTCACAGTGTTCATCATCCAAAAAAGTCTCAGGTATATATTACCTTATTAATATTTGAATCTTAAAAAATGATGGTGGGTTGGGTACCTGTAGTCTTTTGATTTCGATTTTTCATACTTACTAGGGAAAGGGAATAGTTTCAATGAAGCTCTGAGATGAATGACTCAGAATCAGGTAGTTGAGGAATTCTTTTCAGAGTGTGTGATGATGGCCTTGTTTGCTGAGATGCATTTGGAGGTACAGGATATGCACAGGCATATGTCTCTTGCATCCATAGCAATTGAATCTGCACTTCTGAGTAGTGTTAAAGAGAGTAAGATAGTGGATTCAGAGTTTTTGGCTATGAAGTAATGTATTATTGGTGGGAAATCACCTTATGGTTGGACATTTGGTGTTGATGGAGTCACTACTACAAAAATGGTCTTTATAAGCACTCAAAACGGGCTGTAAAGCTCAGTGCTGATAAAGGGGGGTACCCTTTATCAGCGCTTACTGAGCACTGATAAAGGGTCACTTTATCAGCGCTAAAACAGATCTGATAAATGAAACCTTTATCAGTGCTAAAAACGTGCTGATAAAGGTGGACTTTATCAGTTCTACTTTAGCGCTAATAAACCGATCCATTATCATCCCTTCTTTAGCACTGATAAAGGTGTAGTTTATCAGCGCTTTTTTAGCGCTGATAAAAGCTCCATTTATCATTGCTAAAAAAGCGCTCATAAATGCCATGTCCACTGCTCCAAAACAATCTATAGCAGCACACCCGAACACCTGCAAAAAAGTTTATCATCTCAATAAGCTAATTAGAGCAAGTATACCCATACAAAATTAACACATAAATCATAGTCTAATTATACCAAGTATACTCGTACACCATTAACACATAATTCATAAGTTAATTAAGTACATAAAGAATTCAATTTAGAATTCAGGGGGTTGGGGGATATTCAAGGGTTTGGGGTGGCTGTCCAAGGGGGGTAGGGGTGTCCGAGGGGGATGGGGGTGTCCGAGGGGGCTTTCCAAAGGGTGGGCTGGTGTCCAGGGTGTTGGGGTGGGGGGGCCTTACAGGGGGTGGGGGTGTCTAGAAGGGTGTGGGGTGTCCATGGGGTGGGTTGGTGTCCAGGGGGGTGGGGTGGTCTAGGGGGTTGGTGGGGATGACTCATACATGTCACAAAGGACCCATGGATCGTTCTTATAAAAGATCAACACAATCCGAATGCGTTTGATCAGAATTTCGTAAGTCATTTGTTGTTTTCACATAAAATTGTGTCCATTTTAAACCAAAGAGAGACCCTTTGAGTGCTACCAGCCACACTATGCCTCAGATTGAGGCGTGGATGACTCATACACATCAGAAAGGACCCATGGATCATTCTCATAAAGTATAAATACAATCTAAATGTGTTTGGTTAGATTTCTGTAGGTCAGTTGTTGTTTTCACTTAAAATTGTGTCCATTTTAAACAAAATAGAGACCCTTTGAGTGGTACCGGGCACACTGTGCCCCGGATGTAGGCGGGGTTGACTCGTACATGTCACAAAGGACCCATGGATCATTCTTATAAAATATGAACACAATCCTAATGCGTTTGGTCAGATTTCCATAGGTCAATTGTTGTTTTCACTTAAAATTGTGTCCATTTTAAACCAAAGAGAGACCCTTTGAGTGCTACCGGCCACACCGTGACTCAGATTGAGGTGGTTATGACTTTTAAACGTCACAAATGACCCGAATATTGTTCTCCTAAAGTATCAACACAATCCTAATGCGTTTGGTTGGATTTTTGTAGGTCAGTTGTTGTTTTCACTTAAAATTGTGTCCATTTTAAACTGAAGGGAGACCCTTTGAGTGGTACCAGCCACACTGTGCCTCGGATTGAGGTGGAGATGACTCTTACATGTCACAAAGGACCCATGGAACGTTCTTATAAAATATCAAGACAATCCGAATTCATTTGGTCAGATTTTCATAGGTCAGTTGTTGGTTTCAATTAAAATTGTGTCCATTTTAAACAAAAGATAGACCCTTTGAGTGATAGTGGCCACACCATGCCTCAGATTGAGGCAGGGATTACTCATACAGGTCAAAAAGGACCTGTGGATCGTTCTTCTAAAGGAAGAACACAATCTGAATGCGTTTGGTCAAATTTTTGTAAGTCAGTTGTTGTTTTCACTTAAAATTTTGTCCATTTTAAACAAAATAGAGACCCTTTGAGTGGTACCAGCCACACCATGCCTCATATTGAGTCGGAGTTGACTCATACATGTCACCAAGGACCCTTGGATCTTTCTTATAAAATATCAAAGCAATCCAATTGTGTTTGGTTGGATTTTCATAGGTCAGTTGTTGTTTTCAATTAAAATTGTGTCTATTTTAAACAAAAGAGAGACTCTTTGAGTGATACCAGCCACACCGTGCCTCATATTGAGGCGGGGATGACTCATAAACGTCGCAAAGGACCCGTGGATCGTTCTCCCAAAGTATCAACACAATCTGAATGTGTTTGTTTGGATTTCCGTAGGTCAGTTGTTGTTTTCAGTTAAAATTGTGTCCATTTTAAACAAAATAGAGACCCTTTGTGTGATACCAGCAACACTGTGCCTCAGATTGAAGTGGGGTTGACTCTTATACGTCACTAAGGACCAATGGATCTTTCTCCTAAAGGATCAAAACAATCATAATGTGTTTGATCAGATATCTGTAGGTCAGTTGTTGTTTTCACTTAAATTTTTTTCCATCTTAAACAAAATAGAGACCCTTTAAGTGATTGTGGTCACAACGTTCCTCGGATTGAGATTTTTCTGACTCGTACACGTCAAAAAATCCCCGTGGATCATTCTCCTAAAGGATTAACCCAATCTGAATGCTTTTGGTCAGATTTTCGTAGGTCAGTTGTTGTTTTCACTTAAAATTGTGTACATTTTAAACAAAATAGAGACCCTTTGTGTGCTACCACCCACACCGTGCCTCATATAGAGGTGAGGTTGACTCATACACATCACCAAGAACCCTTGGATCTTTCTCCTAAAGGATCATCACAATCCGAATGCATTTGTTCATATTTCTGTAGGTCAGTTGTTGTTTTGACATAAAATTGTGTCCATTTTAAACAAAATAGAGACCCTTTGATTGATATCGGCCACACCGTGCCTCGTATTGAGGCGAGGTTGACTCATACACATCACCAAGGACCCTTGGATCATTATTATAAATGATCAAGGAAATAAAAATACGTTTGGTTGGATTTTCATAGGTTAGTTTCTGTTTTCAATTAAAATTATGTCCATTTTAAACAAAAGAGAGACCCTTTGAGTGCTACCAGCCACACTCTACCTCAGATTGAGGCAGGGATTAGTCGTACACGTCACAAAGGACACGTGGATCGTTCTAATAAAGTATCAATACAATCTGAATGTGTTTGTTTATATTTTCGTAGGTCAGTTGTTGTTTTTACTTAAAATTGTGTCCATTTTAAACAAAAGAGAGACCCTTTGAGTGGTACCGGCCACACCGTGCCTCAGATTGAGGTGGGGTTGACTCTTACACGTCACAAAGGATCCATGGATCGTTATTATAAAATGTCAAGAAAATAAGAATGTGTTTGGTCAGATTTCTGTAGGTCAGTTGCTGTTTTCACTAAAAATGGTGTCCATTTTAAACCTTAGAGAGACCCTTTGATTGATAGCAGCCACACCATGCCTCCGATTGAGGCGAGGATGACTCTTAAACGTCACAAAGGACCTTTGAATCATTCTACTAAAGGATAAATACAATCCAATTGTGTTTGGTCAGATTTTCATAGGCCAGTTGTTGTTTTCACTTAAAATTGTGTCCATTTTAAACAAAAGAGAGACCTTTTGAGAGGTACCAGCCACACCGTGCCTTGTATTGAGGCAGGGTTGACTCGTACACGTCAAAAAGGACCCATGAATCGTTATTATAAATTATCAAGAAAATCTGAATGAATTTGTTTGTATTTCCGTAGGTCAGTTTTTTGTTTTCACTTAAAAGTGTGTCCATTTTAAACCAAAGAGAGCCCCTTTGAGTGCTATCGGCCTCACTGTGCCTCAGATTGAGGCGGAGATTACCCTTAAACATCACAAAGGACCCTTGAATCATTCTCTTAAAGGATCAACACAATCAAAATCCATTTGGTCGGATTTCCTTAGGTCAGTTGTGGTTTTCAATTAAAATTGTGTCCATTTTAAACAAAAGAGAGACCCTTTGAGTGGTACCGGCCACACTATGCCTCGGATTGAGTCAGGGATGACTCGTAAACGTCAAAAAGGACCCATGGATCATTCTTATAAAATATAATGACAATACAAATGCGTTTGGTTGGATTTTCATAGGTCAGTTGTTGTTTTCAATTAAAATTGTGTCCATTTTAAACAAAAAAGAGACCCTTTTAGTGATAGCGGCCACCTCGTGCTTCAGATTGAGGTGGGGATGACTCATAGACATCTCAAAGGACCCTTTCATTGTTCTCCAAAATAATCAACACAATCCGAATGCGTTTGGTTGAATTTTCGTAAGTCAGTTGTTGTTTTCACTTAAAATTGTGTCCATTTTGAACAAAATAGAGACCCTTTGAGTTGTACCGGCCACACCGTGCCTCGGATTGAGGCGGGGTTGACTCTTACACATCAAAAAGGACCCATGGATCGTTATTATAATAGATCAAGACAATCTGAATGCGTTTGGTTGGATTTCCTTAGGTCAGTTGTTGTTTTCACTTAAAGTTGTGTCCATTTTAAACAGAAGAGAGACCCTTTGAGTGGTACCAGCCACATCGTGCCTCGGATTGAGGCGGGGATGACTTTTACACATCACAATGGATCCATGGATCATTCTTATAAAATATCAAGACAATCCAAAATCATTTGTTGGGATTTTCATAGGTCAGTTGTTGTTTTCAATTAAAATTGTGTCCATTTTAAACAAAAGAGAGACCATTTGAGTGATAGCGGCCACACCGTGACTCGTATTGAGGCGGGGATGTCTCATACACATCACAAAGGACCCTTGGATCGTTCTCCTAATGGATAAACACAATATGAATGTGTTTGGTTGAATTTCTATGAGTCAGTTGTTTTCACTTAAAAGTGTGTCCATTTTAAACAAAATAGAGACTCTTTGAGTGGTACCGGCCACATCGTGCCTTGGATTGAGGAGGGGTTTACTCTTACACATCACCAAGGACCCTTGGATCCTTTTTATAAAATATCAAGGCAATACAAATGCGTTTTGTTAGATTTTCTAAGGTCAGTTGTTGTTTTCAAATAAAATTGTGTCCATTTTAAACAAAAGAGAGACCCTTTGAGTGATAGCGATCACACCGTGCCTCGGATTGAGGCGCGGTTAACTCATACATGTCAAAAAGGACCATTGTATCATTCTCCTAAAGGATCAACACAATTAGAATGCTTTGGGTCGGATTTCCATAGGTCAGTTGTGGTTTTCACTTAAAATTGTGTCCATTTTAAACAAAATATAGACCCTTTGAGTGATACCGACCACACCGTACCTCAGATTGGGGTGGGGTTGACTCATAAATGTCACCAAGGACTCGTGGATCGTTCTAATAAAGTATTAACACAATCTTAATGCGTTTGGTTGGATTTCTGTAGGCCAGTTGTTGTTTAAACTTAAAATTGTGTCCATTTTAAACAAAATAGAGACCCTTTGAGTGATACCAGCCCCACCATGCCTCGGATTGAGGAGGGTTTGACTCGTACATGTCACCAAGGACATTTTTATAATTATTATAATTTATCAAGGAAATATGAATGTGTTTGGTCTGATTTTCATAGCTCATTTGTTGCTTTCAATTGAAATTGTGTCCATTTTAAACCAAAGAGAGACCCTTTGAGTGCTACCGGCCACACTGTGCCTTAGATTGAGGCGGAGATGACTCATACATGTCAAAAATGATCTATGGATCATTATCCTAAAGGATCAACATAATCCTAATGGGTTGGGTTGGATTTCCGTAGGTCAGTTGTAGTTTTCACTTAAAATTGTGTCCATTTTAAACAAAAGAGAGACCCTTTGAGTGGTACCGGCCACACCGTGCCTCCAATTGAGGCGGGGATGACTCGTGCACATCAAAATTACCCATGTATCATTCTTATAAGATATCAAGACAATCCTAATGTGTTTGGTAAGATTTTCGTAGGTCAGTTGTTGTTTTCACTTAAAATTGTGTCCATTTTAAACCAAAGAGAGACTGTTTGAGTGATAGCGGCCACACCGTGCCTCAGATTGAGGTGGGGATGACTCGTACATGTCACAAAGGACCTATAGATCATTCTTATAAATTATCAACACAATAGGAATGTTTTTGGTCGGATTTCCACAGGTTAGTTGTTGTTTTCACTTAAAATTGTTTCCATTTTAAACAAAAGAGAGACCCTTTGAGTGGTACCGGCCACACTGTGCCTCAGATTGAGGTAGGGATGACTCTTACATGTCAAAAAGGAACCGTGGAACATTATTATAAAA
This sequence comes from Viscum album, assembly GCA_963277665.1. Classification (NCBI taxonomy): domain Eukaryota; kingdom Viridiplantae; phylum Streptophyta; class Magnoliopsida; order Santalales; family Viscaceae; genus Viscum; species Viscum album. The sequence continues at coordinate 1,427,933,341 of OY728151.1, forward strand.
TATCAAGACAATACTAATGCATTTGGTCAGATTTTCATAGGTTAGTTGCTGTTCTCAATTAAAATTGTGTCCATTTTAAACAAAAGAGAGACCCTTTGAGTGATAGCAGTCCCACCGTGCCTCGGATTGAGGCAGGGATGACTCGTACACATCAAAAAGTACCCTTGGAATTTTATACTAAAGTATCAACACAATCCGAATTGGTTTGGTCGGATTTTTGTAGGTCATTTGTTGTTTTCACTTAAAATTGTGTCCATTTTAAACAAAAGAGAGACCCTTTGAGTGGTACCGGCCACACCGTGCCTCGGATTGAGGCGGGGTTGACTTTTACACGTCACAAAGGACCCATAGATCATTATTATAAAATATCAACACAATCTGAATGTGTTTGGTTGGATTTCCATAGGTCATTTGTTGTTTTCACTTAAAACTGTGTCCATTTTAAACAAAAGAGAGACCCTTTGAGTGGTTCTGCATTCTTGCATGTTGCAAGTGCATATCATCTGTTAAAATGGAAAAATGACTCATTAGAGAAAGGATGTTTTATTTAATAACAATTACAATTTTCCTATGAACATTTTCATAAAACAATGTTTCATCTTTTGATCCCCTTAACCCCTCTCAAAAATGACCACCAATTGTACATGTCCCCAAGTCAGAACCAAAGTACCAATATGGATTTCAATCAGGTTACTCGAATAAAGTGGTGGTGTGTAAGAAATAATAAGAAAATATAATAAGTATATAGTCACACATAAATCTCAAACTGGTGTTAATAATCCAATAAACCCAACGTATCATTCCATCTATCAGAATACTCTGAAGGAGCCCATATGTGACAGTAGTCCCAGGTGCTGAAGGTTCCTGAGGAGGAAGGGGAAAACACGCACCTATCGGGGTTCGATGTCAGGTCACTGAGGTTGAAGGTGGCCCGATACCCCTATAAGGGTTCATTCCATATTTCACAAACCATGTCTTGGTACCCTAGGATGTAAACCCACTGCTGGTGGAAGTGAAACCGTTCCTGATGATCATGCCAAGAAGAAATGGAAACCAAAAGGGGGGAGTGAATAAAAATACCTCAAGTAAGATGAAAAAACATGGTATTTGAGAATAGGTTAGTGTCTTTCATGTTGGATAGACACCTATCCAATAGACTCCACAAGCGATGATGGCCCCTGCAGTTGTTGCACGAGGTGAAACTGTAACCTGAGAAGCTGAGATCAATGAGGCCCTTCCCAGCCATGAACTGAACAAACTCCATGATGGCCTTCCTCTGTAATGGATTTCTACCTTTCCTTTCCTTTGGGTTGGAAATGATATTAATTTCACCCCCAAAAAATAATGGATGGTGGCCAGGATCGAAGGTATTTTGTTCACTCCATAGAGATTCCCTTTGAAGAGGGTCATAGCTTCCAAAAACAAAAGTCATAAGGAAGGAGGTGTCACCGTTGGACACCTTGGTAGTGTTGAATTGATTGCAATCTTGAACAGTCTCAACAACATATTTATTGTGCGAAAATACCCATTTGTGTCTATTGGAGGGGTCAGTGTGTAGAAATCCATGAAACTTAATCTTCCAATAGAATTCTATGATTATTATAGGGTTTTTTGTGTCATTTGACAACAAAAACAATGACATTATGCTTTTTGATTTCTATAGTGAGGAAGTACGATTTAACATGGGCACTAAGACCATGAGAATTACATATAAAGATAATAATGATGGGTAGGACATGGATCTGGAATTGGATCTAGAGCTCGTATCCTTATTGAAGTTGGAGGATGTTCTCTCATTGAGGTCCCTTGATTTTGAACATGTTCATAATCCCTTCTAGTTGGTAAGCTTCATATGAGTGGGAGATGAGGATCTAAAGGGGAAGGGGAAGGATGGGTAATGAAACCTGGGGGCTGGTGAGGGATTTATCTCTGGATCAATAAGTATTTGGAGCTGGATGACAGGCTCAGAGCCAAGGGAGACGGAACAAACACTGCTAGGAAAGGGCCTCGCCACTACAGAGAAGCAGTCAGTAACCTCAATGAGGGAAAAGGACAGAGATGGAGGTAGGAATGGAAAGGCAAGAAATCTTGGTGGTCTGGGAATCATTCCATACAAGTGCACTTCCAGACAAATTCACTTAGATAGCATGAAGGAAAGAAGGGGGGAACCTCTCGAAGAAAATAGGGTTCAAGCATTAGATGACCTAGAAATGCATCAGAACCGGGTGGTGTTGTCCTTAAAGAAAAAGGTTATCCTTCATTCCTTACTTTATGGTGACATGGTGTTGGATCTAAGGAAATCTATGATACCTAGGAGGAATCTAGTGAAACTAGAATCCAAGTGTGAAGGACCTTAAATTTTTCATAAACTTCACTTAGATAGTGTAAACTCATTGATCGCCATTTATGATGAGCATATCAATCTTTCCACCAATACTAGGATTCTCAAGAGATATTTTTACATGAATAAACCATCCCATTAGTCTGAGATATATGGATTTGAACTAAGAATTGAACATCCTAGTTATATGTTGTTTCATGTGGTGTTGAGCCTCCACAAGCCCCTTCTCACCTTAGGTCGTTATTCTTGTATGACACGCCAAAAATTCTCGGACACACCCCCTTTGGTCCATGAATCATAAACTTAAAGCTTTTCCATCCTCTACCCATATTTCACATGGTGTAGGGACTCTATGGATGGAAAATTGACCTCACCCTCACTATATGTTCTAGTTTCATAATATGAAACCGTTTGATATTTTCGTAAAATATATTCAAACTTAAAATACATTGTCATAATACTGATCACAAGATATTAAAATGTGTGTCCAATGTTCTCATCGGATGAAATTAGAAAACATGGTTCATGTCCCTATTGTATTATATAAAACTTTTAAATGAATTTATCCTTCAACTGAGAGGGCCCCCTCTTTCTGATGCCAATCACTTACCGCACCATGTTGAAGAACTAAATAAGGATTGATTCCCATTTAATATCATGGGATATCAAGAGACTGAAAAATTATATATCATTGGCTCTGCTCACTCATTAAACTACGTTAACACTTACATAAATGAAAACAAGTTTTTCTCTCACTCATCAATGCACTCCATGTATTAAAAAATTTCATTCAATCTATTAAAAAAACAAAACCTTGTGGTCAACCATTTTTTAAAATATATATTTCATTTTTTATAAATGAAAAAATTCACAAGTAATTCTATTTTCCTAACTTAATCTACTTTTATAAAAATAAAAACACACAAATTAAGAAATCCCTTTTAAAGAAAATCAAACCATGTCAAACATTCCCTAAAGATTCCACATTTTTATTTACAATAAAAAAACTATACTATTAGAAAATCCTAGAATAATGGAGTAATGATAAAATAAAAAATAATTAATCAAGGTTAGATAAAAACAAAACTGTAGAAAAATTAAATAATAAAGGTAATCAATGGGAGTAACTCATAATCACAAAAACATCCATTAAAATAATTATGGGAAGGAAAATAAAATTAATTGGAGAAACATAGGATGATATCTGACGTATAGGTTCTAATAGAAATTGACTCACTCACGGAACACCACCTGGTTATGCGACCAGACAATCAATATAAACGAGGCCTCTTTGGGACATTAAAAATAGACTCAAGTGATCACCTCAAGGCTAACTAGAGTAGAACCCATTTGATTACTCACAAATCTAAGGTCTCTCATGTACCAACTACCAAACATAAAGAAAAGTATTCATCACAATCATCAATATTAAATTCCTAAAATCAAAATAAACCATTCATCCTATGATAAGCCACTACAAAGGGGTTCATAGATTTTTTAGACCATGCAATGAGAAGCTCGAAGGGCGGAGGAGGTCCAGCACGCGAAGGTCAACGGGCAGTGGAGGTCTGGCAACGCGAAGCTCAGCTGGCGGTGGAGGTCCAGCAAAGCAAATCTGAAGGGTGGCAGAGGTACAACAACACAAAGCTCAGTGGGAGGATGAGGTCCGGCAATGAGAAGCTCGACAGCGGCGGAGGTCCGGCAATGTGAAGCTCAACGGGCAGCAGAGAGGAGTCATAGGGTTCCAGTACCATGAGAGCTTTAGGTCGCGATGAAACAAGGGAACTGTGCGGCTGCTTTTATAAAAAAATGGACTACGGTTTTATCAGTGCTAACAAAGCACTGATAAATACTACTTTTATCAGCACTAAAATTTTAGCGCTGTTAATAGTATCCTTTATCAGTGCTTTTTTAGCGCCGATAATGGTCCTCTTTATCAGTGCTAAAAAAGCACTGATAAATCTTTCTTGTATCAGCGCTATCATTTTAGCACAGAAAAAGGGATTATTTATCAGCGCTTTTGTAGCGCTGATAAAGGGTCATTTTATCAGCGCTTTTTTAGTACTGATAAAGGGTCTCTTTATCAGTGGTTTTTTCTTATCGCTGATGTAAGGTGGCACTTCCCTTTCCCGTTTTTGTAGTAGTGTGTATCTTTTGATCATGGTCATTCTGTGGTGCCGATAGATGTACGAGAGGATTTGGTGTGCAGTTTTCACGCATCATAGTGGGTAGTACATCCGAGTTTGACTAAGATGTACCATAATCTTCATAGGCAGCTTTAGTGGCAGGGAATGAAGAAAGAAGTTGTCAGTTTTGTGGCATTATGCCTTACCTATTAGCTGGTGAAGGATGAACATCAACTTCCAGGTGGGTTGTTTCATTCATTACCTATTCCATAGTGGAAGTGGAATGATGTCATGATAGACATTATGTTATGTCTTACAAGAATGCCTAGAAAGAATGATGTTATTTGGGTGGTGGTATATCAGCTAACCAAAGTGGCCCGTTTCTTACTGATTCAGGAGACCTATAAAGTCGACTAGTTGGGGGAATTTTATTTCCATGAAATAGTATGGTTGTGTGGTGTGCTGAGAACCATAGTTTCAGATCGTGATCCACAATTAACCTCTTTCTTCTAGAGGGTAATACAGACGAAACTTTGTACCTGGGTGTTTTGGAGAATGACTTACCACCCACAGACTGATGGGCAGTCCAATCATATAATTCATGTATTAGAAGACATGTTGAGAGCATGTGTTCTAGATTTTGGTGGTTCATGGGAGAAGAACTTATCTCTTATTGAGTTTTCTTAAAACAAAATCTTTCATGATATTGTTCAGATGGCTCCTTTTGAGGCACTTTATGGGATGCCATGTAGAACACCATTGTGTTGGTTAGAGACAAGAGAGTCGGAGCTATTAGGACTGAGTCTTCTGTAGGGGATGTCAGATAATGATCGTTTGATTCAAAATCATATGGTAATAACTCAGAGTAGGTATAATTCATATGAAGACCTACGTCATAGACATCTTGAGTTCATGGTGGTTGATAGTGTGTTTCTTCATGTGTCGCCAGGGTTGGTTCACTACCGAATTTGGAAGTAGGAAAAGTTGGCACCTTGATATTTGGGGATACTTGGGATTGTGGAGAGGGTTAGGACTATGGTTTACTAATTTTATCTTCTACAATGGTATAGTGTGATTCTTGATATTTTCCATTTTTCACAACTCTGAAAACATCATCCTGATCCATCTCATGTAATAAATGTTGAGGATGTTGAGCTTGAGGTTGATCATCCTCTGAGGAGCGCGCTGTTCATATTGTGGATCATTGTGAAAATGTTTTGTTGGGGAAATTTTTTTCCCTTAGTTCATGTACTATGGAAACATGGAAACTTTTATGAAGAAAGATGGAAAATAGAATAAGATATATAGGCCCAGTGGCCCGATCTCATTTTCTTGGGAACCCAATGATTCTCCGGAAGAGTGGCTCGGGAAAGAGCTATTATATGATTGGGAGGATGTAAGATCCCAGATCTATGTAAGGTATGGTTTACATGTGTTTCATTGTAAGACCTTTATTTTGGTGAATTATGTGTTTTACCAAGTCCTTGAGAAGTCTGGGGGTGTTCCGGTGGTTCGAGACATGAAAAACATGGATAATGGGGCTTTCTGGGAAATCAACATGGTTTGCGCACGGTTTGGATAATCATGCTAGGGGAAACCATGTGGGTTGTAGAAATCTCCATGGTTTTCACATGTTCTAGAAATCGTGCAAGATAAGGGAATGTTGGAAGTATCTGATGTACAGTTTTTGCACGGTTTGGAAAACCATGCGGGTAAACCGTGCGGCCTGGAAACTTTTAAAAAATTACAAAAATGCCATTACAGGATTGAAGATCCAGGTAAGGCTAATCTCACTCTTTCTCCTATTTTTGGTTTAGGGTTTCCATTCTTCATATATCTCCATCTAAAGCACTCAAACCCATAATTTTCAGTGATATTTAGGTTTAGGCTTCAAGTGTTTCATGAATCGAGATCTAAGGATTTGGTTGAGAGTGTGTTCGCCAACTGATTCAAGTTAGCAAGTCTACAAGTTTTATCCCATGGGTTTCAAGTGGGTTTGTGCATGTAGGGTTATTTTATTAATTATAAATTATTATTTTATTGGTTCCATTTGAATTATTTAGATATAGTGGGTACCTGAATGGTTAATTTAACTCATTATGGTCCTCATGGGATGCATGGAGGATGGGAAGATGATATTAGGCACAGCCATTGGGTGTGCCGATATTCCCCAAACGTAGAGTTAGGTAAGTAAATATAGGTCATTGTGTGAGAACATAGAGCCCACGATGTATATCATAATATGATTTAAGGATATACAATTGGGGTTTTATTAATACATTTAGATTAATTAATAGCCTAAGAGGTTGTCTGGTTGGCATGAAAAAGGGTTAAATGGATTAATGGAAAAATGCAAGGGAATTATCTTTATTCATGAAGATGATTAGCGAGATAGGCATGGGAAATGGGAAATGGGGCTAAAGGTTTACGTAATATAAATGATGAATGTGTTAATGGATTGAGGAAAATTTTAATTTTCCATTTATTAATATTATTTTTATGTGTAAATGATATTGGTTGTTCTTGTTCTGATATGGTTAATTATGGTAAATGATAAATAAGCGTGTGCACATGGCTTAGTATTGTGTGGCTATAGACTTGAGGTTCTATGCCCATGGGTCGAGTTGGACTGAGTATCTATATCCACCATTAAATTCATGGGTTAGGTAATGAGATAGAGTCATATTCCCCTAATTATTGCATTCCACCCAGACTGAGGATTTTCAGTGAGTATTATGGGTTTGTTATAATTTGATGCCTAGTGAGATAGGAATTGATTTTATTCACATATGCTTGAGAACATTGGACATTCCTAATCCATTGAACACATGAAGAAGATATATTAAATCATGAATTTACTAAGTAGTGAACCCGAACTCAATGATATTATAATTAAAAATGTACATAGACTAGAATGGATTATTGAACCATTTACCATTATTTTGACATTATTATCATTTGCGTGAACTATCAAATTTCAAGATATTCTGTAGACATGGTTGGTGGTGTCCTACAGAGTTATACTCACACCATATTTGGGGCGCCATTGGGTACCCGAGTGGATTTCATTCTTCTAGGTTAGGACAAGGTCAAGGGCCCTATACTATGGAGTTGAGTTTCACTTGGGATATGTGCGGGTGAGATTCTAGACATAGAGTCTAGGCCATTTTGGTGATCCTTATTTTTCCTTTGTTTTGTGTTTTATTCAACTAGCACGTTAGCATGGTATTACATATTTATAGTTTTATATGGGTTTACCCAGTTTGGGAATTGATTATTTATGCATGATATTGATTGTTCCCTTTTTGTTTCAGATATTTAAACTATTTTCTATAGTGGATCACTCTGGTAAAGAGGGTATAGTCTCCCCACGTGTACTTATAGACCCTAACTTCTAGTTGTAAACCTTTTGAATATGGGGAAGCACACTGGAGGTACTGTGGTAACCTGTCTCAGGGAACTAGGTAGTGGCTTTCGAGTCGGGGGAGTTAGAATTATTATGGGTGGATATTGATTCATATGGTTCAATATTAATGTTTTTGGTTCAATAATGCCTTTATATGGTACCTTGGTGATGTGGTTGTGGTTTGGTACTGATTTCTAGAAGTGTTTAAACTTGAGTAAAGTTGTTTCGTGCTTACAAATTATTTGGTAACTTTGATATGATTAATTTTTTTTGGTTGTGTTCTATGTAATGTGTACCGAGTGAAAAATATGTTTTAAAAGGTATTCAAGGTTCTTTTGTGTGGAAAGTGGTTTTTAAAAGAGAATTGGAAATTATTTATGTGTACATACTTATTTTTCACCATAATGTTTTATGATAAAAAATTTTTTGGTGTGAGACACATTTTGAAATGGTTTTGAGATGTGTATGGATTGAAAGTGGTTTTTATAATGGAAATTGGTTTTATTTCAGGTGTTCTCCTTTTTTGGATTTCTTTGATGTGTTTTATAAAGTGTTCAAGTGGCTTAATGACTTTACCAAGGTGTGTGGAAAATGTTTTAAGGAAAATTTAGTGTGCATGTGAATTATAATGATATTTTACATATAAGAAATGGTTGTATTGATTTTGTATTCACATTTCTTGTGTGTACATTTGAATGTGGTGATATATTTATATTACATGAGAATTGGGAATTGGGAACAATGGGGAAACCTGGATATCTTTTTGGGAGGACTAGGACTTGTACTATAGTTGACTCGTAAGTGGCTTAACCTGAATTCATTTAAAAAAATTGATGATGACAAAAAAAATAAATTATGATGATGATTGGATTCCACTAGATCTTGGTATGCATTCCTTTATAGTGGATGATGCATGAGAAAGTTGTGAGTTATTATTGTTATACCATTTTCGTCAAGATACGAGGTTCCTAGTGTCACATTTTAGTTAGTTCCTATGGGGGTTTCAAATGACTTAATTCTCTTTTGTAATATCTTACATACCATAAGCATACAATGAACTTTTTGGTTATTTTAAGTCAAATCATGTTTTATTTTAAAAAAATTTCTCTATAAAAAATGCCTCCAACCATTCTATTTTAAAACATGGATGTAAAAATTTATCATATTGTTTTGGCATGGAATCTCTTTTTTTCGTGGAAACCTTATAGGCATTGTCTCACACCCAGCATTCACTTTTGGGTGTATGTAGATTTGGTTATGTTTCAATCAATTAAAGGAAACATGTATCATGATGGTGGTTCGGGTTTCTAGTGGTCTTATCATTCAGGTGTTGGTGGTGATGGATTTATTATGATGATCTCTTGCTCTATTGAGGTTTTTGGGATAGTTTTATTGTCCCCTTTTTATTGTATCCATTTTTTGTTTTGATTAATGTTGTAAAATTTTAATGTGAAATATTATCTACCATGTTTGGTTTTGTTTATAATGTTTTTTCATATTATTTTTGGTTGTTTATGATTATTTAAATGGGTGAAATCATTCATAAAGCATAATGTTGATGCCATGCTCTAGTTCCCAGCTTATAGTGATCAGAAATGCCCTTCGGGACATGCCATGGATCGGGTTGGGTGTCGGGTTCAATGGAACCCCATCTTGGTTTGTGACATGTAAAACATTGGTGTTTTTTTGAAAGCTAGAAATGTCATTGTTATATATTTTTTGGATTTTTTTTCACAGTGGTGATGGGTCTCAAAACTACTAAGGAGACATGGAAAAACACAAATATTTCTTCGATGGAAACACCAAAGTGAAAGATGAGAATATAAAAATATGGAATTGAAATTTTAAATATATAATAATGAGAGATGAAGAAGCTATTGATGGTTATTTCACTAGATTTAATGAAATTGTGTGAAATATAAGAGGATTTGGAGATGTCTTGGAAGATTCTACCATTAATAGAATCATGATAAACTTCCCGAATAGGTTTGATTCTAATGTTTATGCATTAAAAAATAAAAAATATTAATCTCCTGATGAATTTTATAACATTTGTATCCCTTATACAATGGGGAAATATGAAAATTTTAAAAATATTATCATTTATCAAATGTTATTATAATCTATGGGAAATATAAAAACTGAGGATCTGGGAATGTTTATCTTAGTGATTTGGAAGAAAAATAAGAAGATGAAATGAATGAAAATATCATTTCTCTTATCTCTAATAACTATCAGAGTGGTAGTGGAAATTTTGGAGGAAAATTTACAATAAAATAAATTTCAATTAATTTACCTAATAATAAATTTGATGAATATGAATATAAATCTGATGAAAAACCTTAATATAATAAGTTTAAAAAAACTTCTATGGAATATAAGATGTACCCTGGTGGTATGAAAAAGTTCACTAAAAATTGAAGAAATATGTTGAGTAAGAATGTATAATATAACTCTACTAAAAAATCATTTTAATATGAATGTTTTTAAAAAACTATAACCTTATTTTCAAATTTTGAGAGAATGAATGATTATTTAAATAATGACTAATTACATTGAGGTGAATAAAATTATATGGAATATTATCTTAGATCAATAAATTGGTAATTTCTTGAGTAGAATATTAAACTCAAAAATTATATCAAATGGGGAAGAATAAATTATAAATATTAATAATGGAAGTAAATAAGATCTTAAATTGTAATATGATTTAATTCTATAGATTATAAATCTAAAATTGAATGTTTCAGAATAGGACAATATGGTGTAAGTTCTTAGTAATAAATTTTATATTGGTGAATATTAGGTTTCCAAAACATATTCAAAACTATTTTAGGTTGAAATTACCTTATTAAAATTGAATGAATATTTTCAAAAGGATTCAGAGATGAAATAAAAAGAATCTCAAGCCACTAAGAATACTCACTCAAAAAATCATGTGAAATCCTTACCCACTAAATGTAAAATTTCATATGATTTTTCTATTAATGAATGTGTTAGAATATATGTTGGGAAAAATTTTATTGAGAAAAGATTTTATAAATCTATCACATATGAAAATGTTATGAACATCATTTTAAAATAACTCCCCATGTTTGGAAGAATCTAAATTATAAATTTGTTATAAACCTCAACAAACTGATTACATGGAAAGATTTTATTTCTTCATAAGACTAAGATTAATTAGAATTTTTTTCTTATAAAATATATATTTTCCACAAGGAATATAATTATTGTCACATAAATTAACTTCTCGGTTTTAGGTATGAAATTATGGGAGAAACAATAGAATAAAAGTAAGTAACATTCCTTTGATGTTGGAAGTTGGAGAATAAAAATATCATGATGTTATAAACATTCCAATGAAAAATTAGTTTAGTTTCCTAGTGGAATTTTTTGAATGATGTGACCTACCACACATAATTATTTTATAATGTATATTACTATTTTAGAAAGTTTTCTTATATTATAAAATAAAAAGAAGGTAGAAAGAATAATGTTGAGGAAGAAGCCTTTATTGTAAAGAAAACTATTAATTAATAAAAACAAGTAAACCATTTATTATTAATTTTGGTTTCTCTTCAAACATTAATTTTGATATAAAAATCTTGAAATATGTTAAAAAAATTGAAATTGGTGAATTTAATTTCTGATATGATAGTTCTTTAAAATTCAGAGGAATAGGAACAATAAATATTGAAGGAGGGAAACTAAAATATATTGATGTGTTACATGTTGATGGGACCAAAAACATACTTAGTGTGAGGAAATTTTTTATGATGGAAATAAAGTGATATTAAAGAATGATATATGCATCATCGAAAGTATGTATTCTTGTAATGTTTTTATCAGGGGAGAAAAAAGAAACTAATTTTTTTTTCAAATTAAAGAACTAAGTAACTCATGATAATTAAGTTCCACTGATGAAAATAAGTTGTCTCATTGAAGACTTGGGAACCTCGGATGGAATAGTATATGTAAGGTTTCTAATGCTTTTTGCGGTAATAAAATTTCCACTGGAGAAGAGGAAAGATGATGTTGTTTTCACAACATGTTAGAAAGAAAATATGGTTATTGACAAATATAAGAATGCTGAAATTCAATATTTCATAACTATTCAACTTATTCACTATGATATCTTTAGGCTGATTATACATCAATCAACATAAGGATATTTATAATTTATCACATTTATTTATTATTTATCTTGGATTATGTACATCATGTTTATGAAGTACAAATCAATATCTACAGAATTGTTCAAATTTTCTAGAAGAGATGTAGACAAAGATATGATTGTTTATATAAGGATGTTGAGAATCAAAAATAGAAAAGAGTACACATGTAATATTTTTTGAGCCGTAACTAAAAAATCATGGAATAAAAAATCAATAGAGTTCTCCATATACCCATTAACAAAATGGTGTGGCAGAAAGTAAAAACTAGAATTTTTCAGAAATTGGAAGAAGTTATCTAGTTGAGTATATAAATCATGGTTACATTAAATAGAATATGTTAATACTTCTATAAATGTAAAAAAATTCATGTTTTATGAAAATAATCCAACATGATTACCCATGAAATATGATATAATAAACAAAACATCAATGAAACGTTTCAAGCATTTTAGAAGTCCCTACATACTAATGTCCAAAAATGCAGATCTTGGAAAATATGATAAAAAAGATAAGGTTTTAATTTTCAGGGGATATTCAACCTCAATAATAATTTATAAATTTTGGAAATTTATTTTCCAATAGTTGGTGGATTACTATGATGTTATGGATGTGGAAATAAAATATCCTTAATAAAGGTTGTTGAGAATGTTGTGCAATAAAATTGAATACGTTTAATAAGAATTAAAAAACTAGAGAGTAAAGTGATTCAAAATAGGTGAGTGAATATTTAGAATAATCATGTAGTTAGGAAAGTGATATAGGAAGAAAAACTCATTGATTTCATACTCTATAGAAGAGGTTAAATCTAAGAATATAATTATAAATTAGAAATCTACAGTTTAAACTAGAAGAAAGATGAGAATATAAAATTAGACATCAATCATGTCATAGTTTTAACCAAAATTATTTTTAGGAGTATTTTATCAAAATGAATGGTTTGATTTTATGAATGAGTATTTGGATTAGATTAAGAAAAATAACACCTTGTAACTTTTTTCATGACAAACTGGAAATAATATTATTGTGAAAAATGGTTATAACACCCAGAGATTTATTGAAATATATTTCTTCAAATAAATTTAATCTTTTTTATATTTTCCATTACATGAAATACAAAATTTATCTTATATTAAATGCAACACAATGTTTTTCATGTGTTGTATGCAAAATTGATATTTAAAAAACTATGATATATTATTAATATTATTTAAACACGAATGTTATAACCAAGAAAATAAACATAGAAATAGGAATAGTAATAACTATATTCTAAATATTTTGTATAATTGTTTTATATAATATAACATATTGATAAATAATGAATTAATTTTAAGAAAATCATTATATATTTCAAAAATACTATTTTCTTAAAAAAAATTAATTTTTTGAAAAAGTAATAAAATATATTTTAAAAAAATTTGGAAAATTTTCGTGAATAAATACACATAATTTTTTACATGTATATGTCAATTTATCTATAGGTATTTTTTAGAATTTTCTTAAAAGATAAAATTTTCATTGAATAATGAAAAATATAGGGTTTTATTAACAATTGACTTTTCATTTACAAAACAAAAAACAAAATTATTTTAATATAGCAATAAAAGTAAAATTAGTTCAAATATATATAAATTAATCTAATTTTTTTCATTGTAAATTTTTTCATGTCGGATCCTTATATAAAATTTTGACCATTTTCTCATTAGAAACTCACTTTCTTCTTACATCCATGGAATTAATTTTAAATTAAAATTTTAAACTTCTATGTATGTAATTTAAAAAAATGGGATTTATATTTATAATCATCATAATATATATTATATAATAAATTAAAAATAATTTTTTCCATAATTAATAGTAAAAATTATTTACCATGTTTAAGGTAAATATGGGTTTACCATGTTGTTAATATGAAAAGAAAAGAATTAAAATTGACCAAAAAGTTTCCAAAACCCATTGGAAGGAAATGTATCAACATTATATCTTCTTTTATCAATAATGGAAATTTTTGGGGCCTTTCGGAATGTGTTAATTTTGGATACAACTTTTTCTTTACAAAAATTACAAGTGTGTCACTCACTCACTTATAAAAGGCATCCCCCTCTTGTCTACTCTACACAGTTCCAAAAACCATTATTTCAGCCAATAAATTACCAAATAACAAACATAAATCCCTCAAATCATACTATGACCCTTATATTTGTTTAAAAACCAATATAGGATGGATTTATGTACAAACCAAAAGAAGTTATCTGAAGAAGAGGTATCATCCCTAACCGAGCGTTTTATTTTTCTCCTCCACCTCCTTGAATTATCATTAAACTATGACTATATAATAAATTAATTATATTATGTAAAATAATATATTTTTTATGATATTTTCATTTCCTAAAACATCTCATCTTCCATAAAATGGGATATGAAATCATCATTCATTTGTACAATGGAATACTGCCTCGCGAACCGATGTTATTCATTTTCTATATCCACCTATAATGGATAGATATAATTAGGGAATTATTTTTTATATAATATATTTATGATATTATTATGATTATATAATCATAAAATCACATATTAATTCTTACATTCCATACTATGGGAATATGGTATATCATTCATGTGTATGACAGACTATTGCCACATGAGGGGATGTGATTCATTCCTTACAAAAACATTAAATGGAAGGTAATAAGGCTATTTTAAATAAATATATGAGATATATACGGAATATTAATTATTTTTAATGGTAATATATTATTTATCTTTTATTCATTTCATCCTTCAAAATAATTGAAAAAGTATTCAGGCATACATATGACCAACTATCTCCATGAACAGTGTATTTCATTTTCAATCATTAACTTTTCTAGATTACTCTAAATAGATATATACCAAATAAATAGGAAATTTATTTAATATTTTAAATTCATTATATTATATAACCATGATAAATATAATAAGAAATAAAACAAAAAGCCAAAAAATTATCAAAAACTCATTAGTTATTACCCAAAACATGATTTTAATAAGGAATAATTGATAAAAATGTAATAAAAGGTCATAAAAATAATATATGGTCTGATACATATGATTATGGTTTTTTAGTATTTTATTATAATCTTATATTTATTATACAAGTGTGTTGAATCTTTTTGAAGGAATTCAAGACATAGGGTAATAGATTTCCATCTCTCTTTTTTACTTCTTTGGGACACATGCCATATTCACAACCAATTTAATTTATGTGATGTATATAATTACAATGAATGTTATTTATGATGATTATACTAATTTTTTTGGTATTTACATATCTATTTTATGATTTCTATTTCATGGTTTTTATAGTTCAAAAATTAGCAAAGAGGTAAGAGATTTTGGTCTCAATTTTCCTTCTTTGAGACATATGTTATGTTATGAACTTATCTTCTTTAATGAGGTGTATATACAGAACCATTAACATGTAATATAATGAATTTATTTTATCATCATGATATTATAATTTTCATTTAGCATTCTTCCTTTATGGGGCTTATTATTCAATTCCACCACAGTGGTAAGGGTTTTATGGTACAATGTCATCATTTATTTGGATTGTATATGATTACGTTAACCTGATGATGAAATAATATGATACATCCCTAATGAAACTCATTAATTTTATTCACATATAATTATTTCATGAATATATATATTTTCATTTCATTAATTTCTATTTTATACTCATGATTCCAAAATATTATTTTGAATAAAATGGACATTATATCTCTCTTCGGCTGAAACCCCTTTTTATTCCATATCGATGTTTTCCAAAAATTCTTTCAAAAATGTTTTAACATTACTAAATTGATTTTTAAAAGTAATTTTTACCCATTTTTTACTTTTTACAAAAAAAAATATAAATGAATCTTAATGTCATTTTTAAAAAAACTACATCTTTGTATTTTACCAAAAATGTGAAAGGAATCATTATTTTAATGTGTATGGAATTTCCCACCGTCATGACCACTCAATGTCAAATGATTTATTTTGATGTTTAAAAGGTTATTTTCATATAAAAGAATTTATAAAATAGTTTATGTGTTAAATATTTCTTTTCAATCTGGAAAGGATACTTTCCCCAATAAATGTTTTGAATTATTTTAAAATCATTCTTTGTATATTTCATATGTTGTTTTCAATGAAAATAATTTTAAAATGCTTTAAGTTTTAAAAACCTTTTTTCAATGTGGAAATGATATTTTACTCAATAAATATTTTAAATTATCTTTAAATATTCCTCTGTATGATTGAAAAATTATTTTCAAAGAAATGGAATTTGAAAAGGTTTTAGGATTTTTTTATGAAATGTTATTTTTAACGTGGAAAGTAAATTCTCCTCAAGAAATGTTCCAAGAAAAATTACTTTCATAATAATATTCCATATAAGATTAAATTATTTGATTTTACTTATGGTTTACTAGTGATATGATCAAATGATACCATATTTATTATTTATCTTGATAGTGTATGTTTATGATGGCAGTTTTTTTATCAAACCCGTTCCCCCTCAATGGGTTATATCGTGATAAAATGATTGTGGAAGCAGTTTATTTTTACATGTGTTGTGAGGAAAGGAATAAATAATTATGAAACTTAATTCTTCTCCACAAGTTATGTTATGATAAAATGTTTCTGAAACCTATTTCTTTTCACGGGTACAATTACAATGATTGTTTTATGATATTGTGTCACACATGTATATTATTTTCTTTATGTGATGGTTGAGACCTATATATATCTCCAATTAATTAGGTGAAGATTTATATATCATGAGATAAAGAGGGATATAATGGGAGTGAACCCAATATAGCAAGGGACTATGTCCACTATGAGAGTCTTTGTAGTGAACCATTACTATTGCGATGGTTTGGGGAGTGAAACGATTACACTATTGTAGTATTAGAAATGAGCCATGAAATTTTATGTAAATGATTTTATAATAATTTATGTATTCCCAAAATATAAATATTATAATAATGTTCTAATATCATGGATTAGGTTATTTGATTCCTTTATGATTCATAAATTATAACCAACCAAGATTTATTCCATGAATCATGTTTATGATCTATTATATAGAAGAATTGGTTTTCAGATTTTATTCCCCTCTTCTCATACCATTATTTTGATGTTATTCATATGGGATCATTGATATATCCATTTTTTACCCTTACTAGGAATCTAACCTCACCCTTTATTTTTTTTTCTTTCCCCATGTGAGGATGAAAGGTATTACATGTAATCTGTATATGAAGGGTTACAATTATGGAGATATTATTGGGAAATGATGTATATCTCTTATGAAAAAGTTGTTGATGTTTCCATGTTTCTAATGGAATTATACTGGTATGATCCCCAATCATGTGTGTGTGTAATTTATGGTATATTCATCTAAAATTTGTAATATTTATGTATGAGAATTTTAGGGTCATTATAGTTGGTACTAGGGGAATGGTTTAGTTATCCTTTGGAAACTAGGATAATAAAACTAGTGAGATCCCTAGGGATATTGATAAGTATATGTATAAGGATAAGTATTCATATGTTTCAACATATAGGAAAATTTCCTAAAATTATTGTAAAGTATATAGTTATTGGTTTCCTTGAAATTACATCCATGTTTGGATAATACATGTGGATGTGGATCTAGAAAAAAGGTACCTAGGGGTAATAAATTAAAAAACGGAACATTAATATAGACTCGATTGTGGCCTGGTTCATGAACATGGGCTTGCTACCCAACCAGTTTGACACTTTGAGGGGATATGTTTTGGAAATTCACAAACACTTTATGAACCATCATGAAGGATTTGAATAATGATAATCAATGACATAGGATAATCCAATGGTTTTGTAGATTGAAAATAATTTGTTATGATTTAGAAATACTATAATTCATTTTTAATTATTATGTGGTTTTCCAATCTTATTAGTGTTTTTAAAATTATGTTTTCTTCTATTATTTAATGGATGGGATCCAAAGGGACTGTATTAATTCTGAATATAATTGATAATGAAATGATTTTTTAGAACACTCCATTACCTTCATGTGTTTTCTAATACTTTCTTTTGGTTTCCTTTTTCAATTGAATGGTATTTCCAACTAGGAAATTGTGAGGATACTTGTAATGGTGAATTCATGAATTTTTTGGAATTCTCATCATAAAACTGGCACCATCTTCTACATGTTGTTCATTTACATGTCGTGTAAGTGAAGTCAATTATTTTTAATGGTTGTTGGGAAGAATATGGGAATAGAATAAATTGTGTTATAATTGAACATCTTGTTTAAGCGTTAAACATTATGTAATGTTATAAATAAATTTTTAATTAAAAATGTGATCTGTTTTCTGACGTAACATAAAATGAAAGAGTTTCATGATGTGTAAAGTATTACACACCATGTAATTCCCTGATTTGATTATTTTGGGGCACAATATGGGTTTTTTGATGCTTAATTCCAATTTATATACTCATTCTCTCATGGAGAGATCTTATGCTATGAGATTTTAGGCAAGTCATTTCGCAATGGATCACTAATATTGGTACATAATTAGTAGGTATAGGTATTTCACCTCTTTGGGTAGGCATTCCATTTGGTATCTTCCTTATTTCCAGTTTGTGACACTACTTTTGGTGTGGATTTTTAATCAGATCATGTTTTCTATTAATAGATTAATGTCTACTATCATGCTATACCTTCCAAAGGAATATCTTGTTGTTTCATATCCCCATTGTCAATGGAAATTAGTTTTTCTATATCCTTGAGGTAGGTAAATCTGTCCACAAATTATAATTTCTATAATTTCATGTTGTTTTTATTATTTCCATGATATTTGGAATGGAATTTCATGTGTTGAAATTAATAAATTGAATTAGATCATGTTTTAAAGGGGTTATTTATCTAATAATAGAATTTTACTAATTTAGATAAAAATGATTTTTCAATCCCTGAATAATAATTTCTTTCCAATAAAATTATTTTATAAAAATATGATCATGGTTTTTAACTTGGAAATTTAAAAACATTGAACAATAGTAACCTTGGGTGTGTCAGGAAAGAGGCATGTGTAGCCTTAGTGTGTGTGACACCACTAGGAGGTAAACTCTTGTATATCTATGTACCATGGAAGGAATAGATATTAGTTGGATCCGGCATTATTCTTTTATAGGATCTTAGTGTCTAGTACATATTTTTCCATAGGCTACATCCTAAATGGAAGGTGAATTGTTATTTCTGGGTTTTAATAAATGATAGATTATATCATGGATGTTGGATCACATGTATTCCTATATTCCGTATGTTTACTTATTTTTTATTGATGTAATGATTCTGGATTTAGAAAACATGATATGATATTTCAGGAAAACCTAGGGACTTTATTTGAAATGTTTTCAAATTTTTTTCTTTATAAAAACTCTTGTAAAATTATTCTGTTTGAAAGCTAGAAATTATGCATTATTATTGTTTGAAATTGTATATATTATTTGGTGGTTACCTACTATAATATATTTCAAACACCCAAATTCTAATTTTTTGGGGATTTAGACCTTGTTTTATATTATACTATTAAAGGGGGAGATATCGATTGCATGATGGATTCATTTTACATTGTTGTTTCGGGTTGGGATGCTTTGTGGAGGTGAGGGTTGGTCACAATGAGACTTGTTACTCTAGTCTATTCATAATTCCTGGTTTAGAAATTTTTATTAGTTGTATTTTTCTTTGTTTATATATCTTTTCTAATTTTTATGGTATATTTTTCTTATATTCAAGACTTTCTTTGTTATCGTTTTTATAGCTCACCTTGTAATGGGATGACATTGGTGACTAGTGTGGTTGACTAGAGTTGGTCTAGAATAATTTGGCATCAAAGGGGTTACTCATCCTAAAGTGTGTCATCAATTCCTAAGATGGTTCTATTTCATGGGTAGATAGGAGTAGAATCGTCATAATTCAAATATTAGGTTCAGAAAAAAGACCTGGCCAACTCACTCTCATGACTGAATCTGAGTTTCTATGGGTGATTGGAAAATCATTATTATGTGTGAGACCATGTATTTAGGTTAATTTAAATGAATTTGTTGGGAAATATAGTCAAATTTATCTATCTACTATGTTTTAGGACATGTATTATCTAAAGTTGTATGAATAAACTAAGTTGGTATAATATTTAGACGGACCAATTTTAAGGACCCGGCCTTAAAACATTACATAATATTGAATTAAGTGAATAATTCACATTGTGGATCTTTTCAGGTTTAGAGTTTTACAGAATTAGGCCATAACTTTTACAATAAATCTCAAAAATTATAAAGAACACACTTCTACTCAATCCAATGTTTCAAAAAAATAAAACTCCTTAAATAAAATAAGAGTTCTTTTCTTGATATAATTCTTCTTGAATACTTCCTTTCTCCTAACCTTCCTTATACCCTGTGAAAAACATTTCAAAAAGATGGGATGATCATAAAAAGATCAGTAAGGGTTATAAAATAATGAAATAAAACATTAACCCATCAATTAAAAAAAATCAATGAAGCCATATTTTCCATCCGAACATACCTCATAAAATAGTAAGATTTATAAATAACACAATGAAATCATACATCACAAAGGTAACTTGTGGCATACATAACATACTTACATTGTATCTATCATAGCTACAAAGGGAGTCACATTTGGAACACCCATCATATTATATTACTTAAATCTCTTAGTAGGAACATTAACGTTTACCTCTGTCACGTTGCCAAATGCATTGTAGAGCTATCTTGGGCTCACTTGCCCTATGTTTATCATGGAACCAACCATATACGTAAACAATTCCCAAGAACCATAACATAAAAATAACACATAAAACAATCATAAGGTAAATATAACATTTCCATAATGCAATCAAAAGATATCAGTTCAATATATTGACATAATCAATCCAATTAATAAGAGGTATTTAAAACATATAAAAAGAATGTTTTTGAATCCAAGTGTCCCAACCCACTTTGAAACATTAAAAGGAATTAAATTTTTAATACCTTAATTTCCATATAAATAAATACTTAAAACCATTATGAAAATAAGGAAATTAAAGATAATGATTTAGAAGAATAAATATTTAAAACATTTAAAATGATGTATCAGTTAAAGAGTTCATAACCAAACGAGAGATGCTTGAATACAAATAATTGAGTAAAAAAATTAATCAAAACATTAAAATATCATGAGAATAAAGTGATTCATGATATAATATTTCAAAGGACAGTTTATACACCATATAAATTTGAATTGGTGTATAACAAAAATTAAGTTTCAATGGAATATAAATTGAGAAAAAGTCCCTTGCTAAGATAATATCCTTAGATTAAGGACAAATCAATGTCATAATTATGTGTGACAAACAATAATACACTCAATATAAGTGGGTATTTAGTGTAAAACAATCATTGTTCGTTCACACATATTCATAGCATGACATAATCTAGATGTAGAAGTTTAACCCAAAGAATTAAAATCGGGTTAAGAAGTTTTCTTACATAAATTCTATAGCCTAACGACGTCACATTAAAATTCAAAAAAATTGTTGATGAGAGAGAAAGGGGTGTATAATATTTTGGACACAAATCGTACATCATTAAGGATATATAAGAACATATCTAGACATAAGATAGTGGAAATTAAAATATATAAATAAAAGAAGTCTTTTAATAAAAGAGGAGGGTGAAAGGTTCCCTTACAAAGATCGTCTTATTAAATTAAGGACAAACAAATGATATAATTATGTGTGAAAAATATAGATAAACCAAATATAATTGGATATTAATTGTAAAAAATTCATAGTTCATTCACACATATTTATAGCATGACATAATAAAGAAGTATAAGTTCCACCAAAATAATGCAAATTGGGTTAATGTGTTCCCTTACCTTGAGTCCAACTTGTCTTGCATTTCCCTGTTCTTCCTGAATAATAAAATTAAGTTAATTTCTACATCCTTAAAAACCATTTTTTATTTTTATTTTTTCCTTTTATATCACCTATTACATTTCTATAACCATTAGTTAATTATTTGAGTTCATATCGGACATTTGGCCGATGTTTGGAACATTAGTCAAAAATGAACTTATTATAATTACAAATTGTCAATGTGGTGAAAATTTCATTAACTACAGAAATATATTCATCATTTAGATGTCATATATATCACATATATCCAGTGTATATGTATTTATAATATTCCATATAATTTGGAGATATGAAATGAAACGCACCGTTCATGGAGATGGTAAGCTGTACGTACACATGAACGCTACATTCATTTCTAGTTTATATTTAAAGGAATGAAAACATAATAATACATAGGTATATTATAATTACAGTATAATATCATATGATATATATGTTACATAATTTCCATAATTCCATCCTTTATTTGTTCCATGTATGTCATAAACCAATCATATCACCTTGAGGGGGCGGTAGTCCACCCTTCCTCAAATGAAATTATCATGTTTACACATATTGGAAAGCATAAAGGTATGTTTGTAAATAAAAATTACAGCGCCATATAAAAAACATAAAAATAATATATATCAAATATAAATACATTTCCATCATAATGGCCACCATGAGAGGCGGTTGGAGAGATTTGAACAATCATCGTTTCGTGAGGTGTTAGTCTTCCATCGACGGAAACAGTATGTTCCTCGCCCATTAGATGGAGGAGTGTGTATGTTTAGTTTGAATCCTTATCATAAAAACAAGATAGTATATTGGGTATACTATTTTGGTTATAAAATAATGTAATAGAAAGAGTTTAGGGGGTTTTAGAAGTAAATAAAAGAAAAGAACTTAAGTGGAGACATAACCTTTAAATCGGGTAACTCCCTTTGGTTTGAACCAAAAGTACATCTTAAGGTGCCTTCTGCCTAAGGTAATACATCTAGGTGGAATAGAGGGATGTGGGTAGCATAATTGGAAGAGTTTAGATTATCCAAGGGGCTTGAGAAGTTTGAGGAATGAGTTAGAAGTGGCGTCCTTTTATAAGGGGGAGGAGGGGATCTTTAGGAAAGTGTGAAAATGTTATTTTATTATAAACATATATTTGGGTTCAAAAGGTCCAAAACTAATTAAAGGTAAAGATAATATGACTCAAGTTAGAAATAAAATCATCCAATAAGAATTAGATATGTTTTGGATATTGTTTTAATATTTATAATCTTATTTATTTAATTCATCCATTAATGAGATAAACACTCAATCCTTATTGTGTCATAAATAATTTTATTTTTTGAGGTCTAAAAATTATAAAAAACCCATTAATTTGGAAATATTGTTATATTTCCAAAGAATATTTATAGTCTAAAAGATAACTTATATAACCCCATGTAATAATTGTTTTACTAAAAGATATTTGTTTATGTCATTTTTGTCTTTACTTTAAATTAATTAATATAAAGTGTCATTATCACTCTTAAGTGGCTCCATAGGGTCCCAAAACCGACCCAAGGAAGCTCGTGGTTGGAAATGACTCATCCAATAAGGTTAGTATAAGTGTTAAGGTAATTTTATATTATTATAATATTTTTTTTACCTTGAATAATCCAATTTACCTTTAACCGTGGTAAATAAACTTCAAAAGTTACTATTCAAAAAAATTATTTTCATCTTATTGAACCACATTTTACTTAATAATAACAACCATGTATGTCGGATTTTTAAAATTAAATTCATAGAAGTGGTAAAATTTCACTTAAATGAAAAATTCAGTTTTTTAACTAGTACTCAGTGGTTTGACTATTCATCAAAAATTGATGTTTTTCAAAAAAAATACAAAAAAATCAGCCTAAGCTATATTTGATATTCCTAATTCAAAAATTTTGTATATTTTAACAAATTTATAACATAGAATTTGGATTAATTATTTTAAAATTAATTCTTGTTGTCAAAACAAAAAACGTGTTTTTAAGAAATATTAACTATCAAAAGATTGACACTTTTTTATGTCCAATTTCAAAGTGAAATTAATTAAAATATACAAAATTAGATTAAATGGTAAAATTATAATCTAATTACACATTAAATCCAAATAAAAATATAATCTAACCATATTAATAAATTAGATTAAAAGGAAATTTTAAATTAAAATACAGTATTTTTCACTATTCATTAAAAATGAATTTTATGAGAAAAATACCAAAAAATTTCCCAGAGTAAATTTTGGTATCCTTATTCTAAGAAAGAATTTTATTTTGTCAAATAGAACATATAAAAGTGAAAAAAACTAGTTTTAAAGAGGGTTTTCCATCAAAAGGTGGTAAAATGACCATTTTGAGTATTTCATGCTAAAAATCGAATTAATTATTATTTTAAGCCTCTAAAATTTATTGGTTAAATGTAAAGATAACTAAAAAACATGTATAATCATATTTTAGTTAGATCTGTTCATTACCTATAATACAATTGCTATGTGTTAACTACCATTTAAAATAATTATATTATATTATTATTTTTTGTATAACTCAACATTGTGTGCAATGTAAGATTTCAAAGAAACCCATTGTTGTGTATCAAGTACTCCATCGAACATAGAATCCCCTTTAAAGTAAAATTAATACTTAACCCACAAATATTAATAAATTTGAAAATTTAATGTTCTTTATTTACCTGGGATGTTACATCATTCCCACTTTTGGAAATTTTTTGCTCACAATTTTAAAATTGGGCTTGGAAACATCATTTAAAGTTCCACATCGGAAAAAGAATCAACAAAACTATCACTTTAAAAGAAAGAAAAATAAACACAAAGGTTACCCGAGATAACGTATACTAGGATTCCATGTATGAAAACATGTATATGGAATAGAAAAAAAATTATCATGTTCTGATGGAGAGTTATAGAAAACATGACTATGAGAAAGTTCACCAATAGAAAATCAAGAAACTTGTGATATGTTAAATGGTCTTTGATTACCCAGTAGGAAACGTAAACTGATACCATTTTTGTTTTATGTTCTTTTTCATAATTTTGAGGAATTCATTTACTATATAGAATAATATTATAAAGAAATATACTTAATTTTAAGTAGAGTCTCATCCTTTAATATGTTTTTTCCAAAAACTGATCTTTTCTCCAAACAATGAGTATTCAAACTTACTTGGTCACATCAAAATCACTAGAATAAACTTCTATATAATCACATAGTCCACAAAAGGAGAGCTATATATTTCCCCTATCTTTAGACATTAACAAAAACCATAAATGGATATTATGAGATCATATAATCCCAAAAAAGGATAATAATTTAATAAATAAATACTACTCTTAATGTCCAAAACTAAACCAACAATACCAAAGGTTCAAAAAAGACCATTCAATACACTATTATCCTTCAAATTCTTCAATATAATCCAAACTAAGATTGAAACCCAAAACTCAAAAGGATTTAATCACGTTGTCTTCCACATTAAATCTTAATATTTAACTCAAAAAACATAAAATACTATTAAATTATCATACTGAAGCATAATTAACCAAATCACATATTCTCTATGATAGGTTAATCATTTCCATAAATAACCCAAATCGCTCTATGTCCACAAAAAAGATATTATTCCAAAATAAAATTTCAAACATTAATCCTCAATTGAAATCCCAAAGTATTCTATTTTCCATAAGCATATATTATTTCCCCAAAATAGAGAAAATATTCCAAAATAACCTTTGTCACTTAATCACCAAATAATTTTCCTATATTAAGTATATCCATTTAGTAAAACATAATATCCCAAAATCATCTTATTCTTGATCCATAAAATCATTTGACTAAAAAACATGTCATACTAACCAGGGACTTCACGTACTCTAGTTGTAGACGATAAATCCCAACCACACTTCAGTTTTGGCTTTGATTTCTGTGGCCTTGCCGGACATGATGGGTTGTCACCCAACCTATAGGTTTTCCATTTTATAAAACTCAAAAATAACCAAAATTTTTTTTAACCTCAATGGTTTTCTTATACCTCTAATTTTAATCCCAAATCATTATGCCATTAAAATATTAATTTTTTAAGTCTTATATATATAGTTATATTTTTATTTCACCACCATATGATGAAATAAAACGATCCCAAAATAAATAACATCATACCTTTATCAAGGTTTCTGTTGGTTTCATCATCATCTTGTTCACGTAGGTAGAAGGTCCATCCACTGCAAAAATGATTTAGAGATCCTTCAAAATCATTTTCTTCCTTCATCCAAATACACCTTGTACAACTTGGGTTATAAGGGTGTTCATAGAAAAATAGTTTTGGAAAATAATCAAGTATGAAAAATAATTTCAAAACAAATGATAATACATGATTCTTGTAAAATAGTAAGACTGAGTTTGAGTTGAAACATTCAATATGTGTTTCTTTTAATATACCATAACTATGTTCTGAGAGACTATATTTTAAAATCAAATATAAATAGGTCATGCGGGGGTCTCCTTCTTCAGTACCTTTTTCAAAATCATAATATGCTTCAAAATCTTGTGAAAAGGTAAAATATTTGAAAATTCCTTGAAAATATTTACTTTTCTTGAAAATATGATAATATTGTGAAAATAAGATTTGATTAAATACAACCCATGATCCACAATGATATAGATGTATAGTGGAGGTGTTTGATATCTCAAACAATTTCTTACAACTGAGTTGTATGTTAGCAATTTTTTCACAATCATCCAAACATGACTTTGCAATAATTATTGCCTGAAAGTCATCAGGAAGAGATAGGAATGTCGTTTGAGATCCTCTTCCTTCCATCTGTAACTGACTTTCCTTGATCTGAAAAAGTTAAAAAACAAGGATTTAACTGAAATAATATATATACGGACTAACCATGTGTTGAACAAAAATGCATAATCCATAAAGTTGTCTAAACCGACCTCTAATGCCAAATATAAGGACCTAGCCATAAAACAATACATAATCTTTAATGAAGTGAATAATTCACATTCAGGATCTATTATGGTTCCGAGTTTTAGAGAATTGGGACATAGATTTTACATTACATCACAAAAATTATAAATAAAACACTTCTACTATATCTAATGTTTCACAAAAATAAAACTCCTTAAATAAAACAAGAGTTTTTTTCTTGATATAAATCTTATTGAATAATTCCTTTCTCTTACCCTTCCTTATACCCTATGAAAATTTTTCAAAAACATGGGATGATAATATAAATCTCAGTAAGGGTTATAAAATAAGGAAAGAAAACATTTTCCCGTCAATAAATACAAATCAATGAATCCATACTTTTCAATCATAACATACCTCATGAAATCATAAGATTTATGAAAAACACAATGCAATCATACATCACAAAGGTAACTTGTGGCACACATAACATACTTAAATTTTAGCTATCAATTCTACAGAAGGAGTCACATTTGGAATACCCATCACACCATATTCCCTAAATCTCTTAGGAGAAACAACTAACATTTTCCTCTATCACGTTACCCAATGCATTGAAGAGCTATCTTGGGCTTACTCGCCCTAGGATTATCACGGAACAACCAGTATACGTAAAAATTTCCAAACAACCATAACATAAACACAACACATTAAACAATAATAAAGGAAAGATAACATTTCCTCATTGAAATCAAAAGATATCAGTTCAAGATATTGAAATAATCAATGCAATTTAAAATAGATATTTAAAACATTTAAAAAGAATGTTTTTGAATCAAAGTGTCCCATACCAATTTGAATCTTTTAAATGAAGTATATTTTTAATAAATTACTGTCCACATAAATAAATACTTAAAACCATTTTGAAAACATGGACATTAATGAGAAATATTTAGAAGAATAAATATTTCAAACATTAAAAATGATACTTTAGTTAAAGAGTTCCTAACCAAATGATAGATGCTTGAATTAAAATAATTGAGTAAAAACATTAATCCAAACATTATAATATCATGAGAATAGAGTTATTCATGATATAATATGTCAAAGGATAGTATAGACACCATATAAAGGTGAATTTGTTTATATAACAACAATTATGTCTCAATGGAATGTAAATTGAGAAAAAGTCCTTTGCAAAGATCATATCCTTATATTTAGGAAAAATAAATGACATAATTATGTGTAAAAAATAATAATACACTCAATATAAGTGGATATTAAGTGTAAAAAAATAGGAGTTTATTCACACATATTCATATAATTACATAAACAAGATGTAGAAGTTTAACCCAAAGAATTGAAATCGGGTTAAGAAGTTTTCATACCGAAATTCTATAGCCTAACGACGTCACTTTAAAATTTAGAAAATTATTTGATGAGAGAGAAAGGGATATCTCATCACTTGGACATAAATTGTACATCAATAAGAATATAGAAGAACATATCCTGACATAAGAAAGTGGAAATTAAAAGAAATAACATAAAAGAAATTTTTTACAAAAAGAGGAGGGTGAAAGGTTTCCTTACATTGATTGTATCATTAAATTAAGGATAAACCAACGATATATTTATGTGTGAAAAATAAAAATACACCCAATATAAGTGGATATTAAGTTTAAAACAACCAGAGTTCATTGACACTTATTTATAGAATGAAATAATCATGAAGTAGAAGTTCAACCCAAAGAATGGAAATTGGGTTAAGGAGTTCCCTTACCTCGAGTCCAACTTTTATTGGATGATCCTTGTTCTTTCTGAATAATAAACATAAGTTAATTTATACTTCCTTAAGAAAATTTTTAGTTTTTATTATTCCTTTTATATCACTTATTACCATGCTATAACAATTAGTTAATTAATTGAGTTCATATCGGACATTTGGTCGATGTTCGGAACTTTAGTAAAAAATGAAATTTTTATAATTACAAATTGTCCATGTGGTAAAAATTTCATTATCTCCAGAAATATATTCTTGATTTAGATTTAATATATATCATATATATCCAGTTTATATGTATTTATAATATTCCATATCATTTGGAGTTATGAAATGCAACACATCGTTCATTGAGATGACAAGTCGTACGTACGCATGAATGTTACTTTCATTTCTATTTTATATTTAAAGGAATGAAAACAAAATAATACATAGGTATATTATAATTATAGTATAATATCATATGATATATATTTTACATAATTTCATTAACTCCATCCTTTATACATTCCATGTATGTCATAAAAGAATCATATCACCTTAAGGGGGCGGTAGTCCGCACTTTCTCAAATCAAATTATCGTGTTTACAAATATTGGAAAGCATAAAGGTATTTTTGAAAATGAAAATTACATAATCATAGAAAAAAATAAACATAATATATATCACATATAAATACTATTCCATCATAATGGCCACCATGAGAGTCAGTTGGAGATATTTGAACAATCATCGTTTCCTGAGGCGTTACTTTGCCATCCAGGGGAACAGTATGATCTTCACCCATTAGATGGAGGCGTGTGTAAGTGTAGTTATAATACTTTTCATAATAACATAATAATATATTGAGGATACTTTTTTTTATAAAATAAAGTAATAAAAAGAGTTTATGGGGTTGGAGAAGTAAAATAAAAGAAAAGAACTTAAGAGGAGACACTACCTTTAAATCGGGTAACTCCCTTTGGCTTGAACCAAAAGGACTTCTTGAAGTGCCTTTTGCCTAAGGTAATACTTTTAGGTGGAATAGAGGGATTTGGGAGCTTAATTTTGAAGAGGTTGGACGAGACAATGGTCTTGAGAAGTGTTAGTAATGAGTTAGAAGTAGTGTCCTTTTATAAGGGGGAGGAGGGGATCTTTAAGAAAGTGTAAACATTTTATTTTATTATAATCATATCTTCATATTCAAAAGGTCCAAAACCCATTAAAGTAGAATATAATATGACTCATGTTCTAAATAAAATCATCTAATAATAATTGGATAGTTTTTGGATATTGTTTTAATATTTATAATCTTATTTATTTAATTCATCCATTAATGAGTTAAACATTGCATCATTATTATGTCATAAATAATTTTATTTATTTAATGTCTAAAAATTATTAAAAATATACCATGATGTAGGAAATATTTTTAGCTTTCATATTATATTTATAGTCAAAAATATAACTTATATAACCCAATATAATAATTGATTTACTAAAAGATATATGTTTATGTCATTTTTGTCTTTACATTAAATTAATTATTATAAAGTGTCATTATCACTCTTAAGTGGCTATATGGGGTCCCAAAATCGACCCAAGGATTCCCATGGTCAGAAATGACTCATCCAATAAGGTTAGGACAAGTGTTAAGGTAATTTTATATTATTATAATATTATTTTTACCTTGAATTACCATATTTACCTTTAACCGGAGTAAATAAAAGTTAAAAGTTACTATTCATAAAAAATTATTTTTATCTTATTGAACCAAATTTTACTTACTAATAACAACCATGTATATAATATTTTATAAATTCAATTAAAAGAAGTGGTAAAATTTCATTTAATTGAAAAAAGTCAGGTTTTTAACTACTACTCAGTGGTTTCACTGTTCATCAAAAATTGAAGTTTTTTAGAAAAATACCCAAAATTCAGCCTAAGTGATATTTGATATTCCAAATTCAGAAAATATGTCTTTTTTAAAAAAATTAAAACCATAGGATTTGGATTAATTAATTTAAAATTAATTATCGTTATCAAAACAAAAAAAGTGTTTTTAATAAATATTAACTATCAAAAGATTGACACTTGTTTATTTCCAATTTCAAAGTGAATTTATATCCAATGTCCATAATTAGATTAAATGGTAAAAATATAACATAATTACACTTTAAAACCAATTAAAATGATAATATAACCATATAAATAAATTACATTAAAAATCCGTTTTTGAATTAAAATACAGTATTTTCACTATTCAATAAAAAATGATTTTTATCAAAAAAAATACCCAAAATTTACCCAAAGTAAATTTTGATGTCTTGATTTTAAATAAGATATTTATTTTGGAAAATAGAACATATAAAAATTACCAAAACTAGTTTTAAAGAGGGTTCTCAATCGAAAGGCGATAAAACGTCCTTTTGAGTATTTCATGCTTAAAATTGAATTAATTCTTATTTTAAGCCTCTAAAATTTATTGGATAAATGTAAAGACATTTAACAAACATGTATAATCATATTTTAGTTAGTGTTTTTCATTGCCTCCAATACAATGTCTCTCTGTTATCTACCATTTAAAATAATTATATTACATTATTATTTTTCAGTATAACTCAACATTGTGTGCAACGTAAGATTTTAATGAAACCCATTGTTGTATATTGGGTACGCCATCAAACATGGCATCCCCTTTAAAGTAAAATTAATACTTTATCCACAAATATTAATAAATATGAAAATGTCATGTTCTTTATTTACCCGGGATGTTACACCAATTCCTTCCCAAAAGGTGTTGTCTTATGTTGTAGAATTCATAATTTATTTAAAATATTATTATTTTAAAGAATTATTTTGGAATCCAGAAGTCATTTCATGATTTTGGAGTTTTATCATGACTGATTGGTGATTATCTTGTGTTTAATAGATAAATCCTTCTAGATGAGCTCTTGCTAATATCAGAGGTGAAGTTGTGATGCAGGTACCATAGGTGGATCCCCTAGTGGACCTTTCTTTTATTAGAGAAGTTAGTTGTACTGTTTAGAATCTCAGTTCAGTGGGAGTCAGGAACCCATTCTATGTAGTGGATCATTGTTAAAAAATTACCAAGATAATCCACTTGTATTCCATGGTTAATGAGTCAACAAATAATTATAAAGGTGGATAAAATAGATAAAAAGGATATTCAACTTTTTAAAGACTCCTGAATATTCTCAGGTGGGTTTTGTGACGTATATTCTTGAGGGTCCAAGATAAAGATGGTCGGACTCTATAATGAAATTTGATTTTCATGAGGTTCTTTCCTAGGATTATTTCACGAAGATCTTTCATGAATAGTTTTATCCTGATACTTTACATGTGCAAAAGACCTATGATTTTCTAGCATTGGAGTAAGGGGAGAATACCATTCTGGAGTATTACATATATTTTGTTGAGTTTTTTTATCTTTCCCTAAAGTATGTCACTAATGATTACCTAAAGGGTTGGAGGTTTTTATTGGGGATAAGGTATCATATTTGGTTGAGGCTATTTTTTATGACATAAAACCTTTTTGAAGTTGCTGGATAAGTAAATATTAGATAAGGCATACATTGATACAAGGAATGGTTCAGGCAGAGCTTTAGTTAGTGTAGAATTAAGAAAGGGTGGTTATTCTAGTATATAAAAAGGAATATAACGAGTGTTTAGTTATGTTTAGGATAAGAATAAGGATATTATTTAGGGAATAAAGTTGTAATAATATACCAGTGTGGGAGGTGTGGTCATTCCAGGCCACATTTTATAGAGGTTCCTCAAACTTTTCATCTTTGTGTGTGATCTTTCCATCTGAACAGTTTCTGTGAGAGGACCCCCAAAGTCACTAAGGTTGGATCCACTTTTAATAAGGGATCAAATATTCACATCGATTCAACCAAGGGTGGTAGATCTCAATCTCACACTAAAGGGGATTTCTAGATGGCTATGTCTGGTTGGAATTATGGGGAAGATTGTGTTCCAAATGAATTTGAAGGAGGGACAACTACTATTAGAGGTACTATGTTTACTTCATACTATATGGTTCTAGATTAAATTTATACATGTCCTACTCATTCATTTACACAATCAATGTTGGTTTACATATAGTGTTTGAGATTAAAGGTTGTGCAGTTCTTGTTTGATCCTTTCACACCTTTGTGAAAGAATATTGAAAAAGGTTTCAAGTGTCCCACATTTTGAGTGGCGATAATAGACATTAAGGTCACTACTAGAAATATAAGCTTTAAAATTAGTATTTAAACATATTTTTATAAAAAAATATGTGTTAAAAATATAAAGTGGATTTTTGGCATCAGTTTTCTGAAAAACTGACACAATAACTGGTTCTATATAACCATCGATGATGGACTTCAATAAAACCGACACTGAAGGTTAGCGGGTGTTTTTTTTTTGGCATCAGATTCCTTCAAAAACAACACAGAAAATATTTTTTAGAAATTTACTAGGTTGGTTATAAAAAATTTGACAGTATAAATATTTTAAAAATGTGTTAGGATCATCAATCTGAAATGTATTTCACTCTAAACCCTATCTCTCTCAAATGATGATAGCTCAGAAATAACTCGACGACCCTTGATCACCCTCAAGTACCTATAATAACTATTTTAATCACAT
This sequence comes from Viscum album, assembly GCA_963277665.1. Lineage (NCBI taxonomy): Eukaryota > Viridiplantae > Streptophyta > Magnoliopsida > Santalales > Viscaceae > Viscum > Viscum album. Next base: position 1,427,966,754 of record OY728151.1, read on the forward strand.
TTTTCCCATATTTTGTTTTTCCTTATCCTAAATCATCCACCATTTATATAGATTTCTCATCATTGAGATCTTACGGCCAATCCGCAACTTCCATTTAATGTTTGTTTAGGTTTTTTTATTTTAATTCGTTTTTGCACTCATTTTTCTTGAATCTTGCAAGGTTCCCTCTATTATAATATACTTTTAATGAGCTTCTTTGAATTCAGGATAATTTTTCATTCAAATCCAAAAAATTTCTGGTTTTTTTATAATAGTTTTTATATAATTATTTCAAATGAAAATATTTTATTAATTCATTTTTCCATACTATTTCGGATAAATTTTTCAATTTTTGTTTTATTCAGGATACATTTTTCATTTTTCAGGATTCATTTTCTATATTCAAGATAAAATTTTCTTTATTTAGGATAAATTTGTTTGTCGATTTAATGTTCCATTCATTTTTGAATTTTTCAACTCCCAAATTTATATATAATTTGTTAATTTCTTTTAAACAATTTATACATAATATCTCATAAGTTATGATATGTTTTTATGTTAAACTTTATATTAGATATAATTGTTATGATAATTGGGGTTTTTATAATTGTATAAATGTTTCTATAATATTTTGTATAATTATATGTATAGTTTTTATGAATTACTCTTCATTTTTTAATAATTTTTTGTAAGTATTTTTTTATGTATACATGTTATAATAATTGTTTTTAGTTATTTTATGTTATTAATGTTTTATAGTTTATGTATAAGTGTGTAAGTTATTGTTTTATATTTAAATATAATTTATGAATAATTTTTTGAGGATAATTTATGTGTAATTTTTTGTTATTTAATAATAAAAATTTGTGTATAATATGATTTGACCAATATGTATAATTTTTTGTTAAATATAAAATAATTATTTTATATTTATGACTTTTTATGTTATAAAATTTGATCACCAATAATTTTTATTAAATGTTTTTATATCTAAAATTCATCTATTTATATATATATATATATATATTTAAATGCTTATATGATTTAATATATTCACCAATTATATTCATATATTAGGCATTGAATGGATGATAAATGGTTATATTTATGAATAACCACAAAATAATATAAAAAAGGAGTTGATTAATTCTTGAAATTTGGTAAAATAAATCTTCAAAACATAGATTTGATTTTATTCCATTGTGTGAAGTGTTTGGATATGTGAATGTTAAACTCTAGATAAATCAAAGATCATCTCATTTGATATGATTGTATCCTTAATTATACACGTTGGATATGGTATGGTGAATGAATGGAAAATTAAACATCAAATGTTGATGAAAATATTCATATTGATGTATAGTATCATATTGAAAAATTAATTCACGATTTAGGTGTTGAAACTATTGAAAATATAGTAATTGTTAAATGATTACATGAATATTTTGAGAAACCTATATTCCCAGGTTGCAGTAAATATAATGTGTTATCAGTAGTTTTGAGATAAGCTAACTTAATAGAATTAAATGGGTCGAGTGATAAAAGTTTCTCCAAATTACTGGTGCATTTAAAAGATCTACTTCTGGAAGGCAACGAGCTTCCAGATTCCAAATATGATGTCAATAAAATATTATTCCTAATGGGATTGTGGAATAAAAAGATAAATTATTTCCCCAATGATTGTGTGTTTTATAAGAAGGAATATTATTATTTATTATTTCATCCTACATGTGGGACATAATGCTATAAGTTGGATGAAAAAGTCATATCAGATTTATTCTCAGGTATTGACATCTAATCTCATGAAAAATAATTTTTTTACATTCTAATGACATCATCCAATAATTCATTCATACAATTCAAATAAATATACTATGATTCATTCTCATGTACCTGAATCATAGCTCCTATAAAATAAATTCGGTGCCTTCCAATAATTACTCATTTGATGTATGTATTTTCAAATTCACTTGATGCAAAAAAGGATAAGATGTAATTCATATGAGTGCATATCTGATGTTAAATTACATCACACTGCTAACTCATCCCAATGGATGATATTTGATAAACAATATTGGGATTTTGTATGTGATGTTACAAATCTCATAATTGTACAATGCAATGATGAAATGAATCCATATCGGAACCTAAGTAGCCAACATTATTCATGGCTTGTTTTGTTGGTAGTTTGAAACTTATCCCCATAGATATGTATGAATAAAATAATATGTTATGATGAGATTGATTATTTTTGGACCAAAATAGGTAAGAAACTATATTTATGTGTTTCTTTCACCATTGATTTATGATTTGAAACTTCTATGGGAGATAGGTGTTAATGTTTTCGGTGCATACAAAAAAGAGTATTTTCTTTTGCGATCTATGGTAATGTTCTGTACAAACGAATTTCCTATATATGGATACTTATCTGGATACAGTGTTAAGGATATAAAGAAAGTCCAATTTGTGAAGAAGATACTCCATATTATCAGTTGCAGAATAGAAGAAAGACAATATATGTAATAGTTTGATTGGAACTTTGTCAAAAATATTATAATAGGGTGAAATATATTGATTCAAAATTTGGAAAGAAAATTAGTTATAATCATAAAAAAAATATGGATGAAAAATAATATTTTTTTTAAATAACTTATTAGAAATTATTATAGATAAAACATAACATTGATTTTATGCATGTTAAGAAAAATATATGTAATAGTTTGATTGGAACTTTGTCAAACATAAAATGAATGTCAAAATATGGATTTAATTATATATTTGACTTGATAGCAATTGTAATAGGTTTGGAGTTAGCTCCCACTATAAAATTAAAAAGAAAATATTTACCTCTTTCTTCCCACACATTAATAAAGAGTGAGAGGTTGAATATTTGTCATTGTTTGCATGGTAAAAAAGTACCCAGTGGATATTATTCAAATTGGAAGAATTTTTTTCAGTGAAGGATTGGAATGTAATAGGTAAGAAATCTCATGACTATCATGTATTGATACAAAAACTACTACTGGTTGTAGTATGTGGGATATTGATGTCAATTGTTAGAAAGACTATCATCGGGTTATATAATATTTTCAAATCCATTTGTATGAAAATTATTGATCAAAATTTCATAGATGAGTTGGATAATGAAGCTTCTCTTATACTTTTTAAAATATATATATATTTTCCACTTAAATTTTTTTATATAATGGTTCATCTAGTGATTGATCTAGTGCATGATATAAGAATATATGGGCCTATTTATCTACATTGGATGTATCATTTTTAAAGGAATATGAAAATTTAAAAGGGATATGTTAAAAATACTTATCGACTAGAGGCCTCTGTTATTTAAAAATATGTATCAGAAGAGGTGATTGAGTTATATACTTAATATTTCTATCAAAAAGAGCATATTGGTCTCCCTATATATCGATATTTAATAGTTGATTGTGATGGTAGAGTGATTCAAGGATTAAAGGTAATGTTCATTCCACGTGCTGATGTGATGTAGGCACATTTATCCATTTTCAATAATACAGATGATGTAAAATAATATATATAATCACATATTAAAGAATTAAAGAGATTATATCCAAAATGAAACGAAAATTTCTTATTTATTAAGTATAAAAAGAATTTTATTTCATTGTTTAAAGAGAATGTGGCACATATATATATGCATCAGAAACATTGAAATGGATGGTTGGGGATCATATATTAATTTGATAACATGGATTGGTTTTTATATTAATAGGTACACATTTTTCATAAAAAATATGGATGATAAAAGTACCATTAAAAAATATTGGTGTGCTGGTTATTACTGAAGACGTGCATTTTTCAAGTGAAAAAGATAAAAACCCAATTTCTTCTTCGTTTCCATATTTTTTAGTTCTTGATGACATATGGGAAATTGACTATATAAAATTTCATCTCAATATGTTTAAGTTTACTTGGGTTGATAGAAATTGTGGTCTGAAACATAATGATTTTGGATTTAAACTGGTTGACTTGAATAGATTTAATTAAAACGAAGAACCATTTATCATGGAGAATCATGAAAATAAGATAATTTATTTCATTGATCCATCTAATGATTAGTGGTTCATCATATTTCAATGAAATATATACTTTTTGGAGGATAAGGATGATGTTGATGATGATATTTATTTACACGAGTCTTACTCATCTATTACACAATTTCTGGATGATTATAATAGCTATAAGACATACATAGTGCATGAAGTAGGTAATTATCATGATGAAGGCATAAGGGAAAACACTAAATTAGTCACCTAATTTTTCTGGTAATTATTTATATTTTGTTTCTTTTTTTGAAACATAAAAATGGTGGCCTTTTAGAAATTATTTTTATCATCATTATTTCTAAAAATAATTTTTTCTAATGATATGTTGGTACACAGAGTTTCTATACACTTGCTTCTGTCAATGTAAGATCCTGAGAGTGGAGCATTTATTGAGGTATATATATTTTTTCATATTATTAAATATTCAGTAATAAAATTATTTAATGAAAAAAACATTTAGTTTATAAAAAAATTGTAGGACTACTAATGTTTCCTCAATGGAGGAAACTTCTCCTGTTGCTATAGAGAAATCATGTTCTCATGTCAGTAAACATGGTATTACATGTTTACCAAAATTGTTACTTTTTTGTGGATATGGGAGATTGTATTTTTGTTTTGATGATAATAATAATTCAACTACCCCAAATGCAGTTCATCTTATCAGGTATATATCAATTCAGATCCATTTAATGATTTGTGTTTTATATCTTGATTGGATGTTTGTTTTAATGATGAAAAAATAGAATCTTTGGGAGGATGTGTAGGTAAAATATCTCAATTGATTTACATTATCTTATTTTTATAATATTAAATATTTTAAATGGCATATTTAATTTATTCAATTACATATGACATTCAATTTTAAGGAAACAATTGATATTAGGAAAATACATACCAATTTAGCAGTGGTTCAATGGAAAGATTTTAAAACAAAACTAACAAAAAATTTTGTTTTTGGAATGAAAAAGTATGAAAACTCATGCCTTAAGTATCATTTTATAGATGCAGATACATGGATGAAATATTTGGACAGCTGATATGAAGAAATATTTAATTTATAATAATTATTTTTTATTTTAAAATTTATTACATATTTATCTAATTTCTTATTAATTAAGTTTTATATTACAAGCCTCAAGGAGATCTCATCATGAGATCCAATTAAAAAATGTACACCCTCACACTTAATCATGTTGAGGGTCTGTTTTATTGGAGTAGAAAATGATTGAAGAAAAATTTGATGCATTAAGGGCTTGATCTAGTAGTGGTCTAGAAGAGGTCCATTTTGGTCCTCCATCTCCTCCCCGTCACCATGAAAAATGGAAATGAGTGAGGAGAATAAAAAATAAAATGTATCTTTCAGAGACAACTAACGAAATAGCGGAAAGAATTGTATGTAAATATTTTTTTAACATTCATTGATGTATGTATTTTTTAAATAAAAAACATTTATATAACAATTTAATTTTATATTTTAGGATGATCTTCAAGAGAATGAGATCCAAGTCACTTGTATCCTAGAGGGTAGGATGTATATCCTAGCATGAATTTTGGAAATAATGAATACCCATGCTGAGTAAGAGGATATGAGATGAGTTTTAGTACTGGGGATTTTTTTGGTAAACAAAGTAAGAATTCAAGAGATCTAGAAGTGGAATCCTTAAAAGGTAAGTTGAAAGAAATGTTAAAATCCATGGGTGATAAAATTCAATCAGATGTCCAAGCTATTTTTGTATAATTGACAAGATAATCATTGACTACTCAGCATGTTTGGTTATTTTAGCCTCTACATCTAGTTGCGGAACATGTACATACTTCCTAGCTAGCCTAGCCCACCCAGGCTGACTCCTTAGATCCTCCACCTCTATGTCATAGCCAACATTATATTGTGAGTTTTCTGATGGAGATACTCATTTATGTGTTGTAGCATATAGAGTCGTACATATTTTCATGGATTCTATACATCACCAACCTTTACAGTTGGGTTATTTCAGAGTGTCGAAGAATTATATTTTTTATCCTAATTTTCTATTACCATTTCCTATTGAGGAGGTTCCGAGAGTTAAGGATTGTGTAGGTAACTTTTTATTTTATCCAAAAAACATTCTAAGTTATCTTTTCTAAGAGGAATGAATTTTTTTAAATATTAATTATATTTAATTTAATTTTACATATAATTTTATCTAAAATTTAATTTTTTATTGGATTATGTAAAATCAAAAGAAATAATACAATGGAAATGGAATCATATGTTTTAGGAATTAGAAACTACATATACTTATATTTATGATGGGATAAATAGATTATCATAGTTTATTTATTCATTGGATAATTTATATGTGTTTCATATGATGGATGAAATATGTGGAAGAATATATCCTCTGATAATGTTAAAAAAAATTAATAGTGATATGATTCAGTTTGAAGAGCTCGGCCTAACTTTGTTATAGTTTTTTTCCATGTATGTAAATTTATGATTATGTTTTTAATTATTTAAGTAAAGAAGATTTTAAGTGACCTCCTATATTATGTATTTAATTTTTTATCTACACTTGCTTCTAAGACAAGATGAGACCACTGATGTTTATGGTCTAATGGGCCTGGAATTCATTTCAATAGAATCACAATATCTGACACATCCTGGTGAAATTAAATATATATATGAGATATTTTTAAAGATATAGATTGGATGTTGGGTTTTTTCCATTCCTTGAAGTGTAAGAACATTAATATAATTATAAAATGATATTTATTATAATTTCGTTAATTCATGACATTTAATATTGTTGAGGACATTGGATATTCTGAGTATTCTTCCCATTTGATTTCATGCTATACTGGTTTTTTCCTTTATAAGGTGTTATTCATATTGATTTTAGCACATTGTTAAAAGAGTATGTTTTCTTGGATTTTTTAAGATCATTACTTATAATTTTTCTTATTTTACATGATTTAGTAATTACTATAAATGAAAATGAAGCTCATGGAAAATTTCTAATAAAAATAAGTTGAATATATTGATTCCAAATCCAATCAAATATGTCAATGTAATGGTAAATATTTTAATTTTTCTTAATATTTTGAAATTTCATATTTATATTTGTTAGTTTCTAATATCATATTAATTTTTTATGACCTCAACGTCATCATAAAAAATGAATCATGTAATGTGGTTATTATTTTTTAACTATTCATGTATGAGATATTCACAACTGTGGTTTTGACTTATTTTGATAAGGTTAGTCATATTAATTATTTTATTTTTTATGTAATAGTATTCTGTATTTTAATTTCAATGTTATTATAGATGTTAAATGATGATGATCTGTATATGAATGATGATCTGACCGATATTCAATATTTTTTGGAAAACTATTTGATATGTTCAGTTGAAAATTAAATTATTATGTATGTATCCTTTAATGATTATGATTAATCATAAATTTTCATAATAAAGGGATTAAAAAATAATTATTTCGTTATAATAGGTGTCTGAGCCTGATGATTTCATCATAATGCTTCAATGTTCATGAGTTATTTTCTTTTAAATTATCAGCTTTTTGATTTTTTATTGTTGTTTAAAATATTATTATATAGATAATTTTATTCTGATTAAGTTGTTAAAATATGGTCGTTTTAATAAATTTTGAGAAAAATGATGTGTTGAATTGTAATTTGATTTCATGTTTTTATTTGATGTTGACTCTTCAAAAAATTGGATTAAAATAGAAAATTATCTTAAAAGTCATGATGTTGTTGAAAACCTGTGGATTTTTTTGAAAAAGAAAAATACATTTTTAACATGATGTTTGAGATAATTTTCTTTTTAAGGAATGTTTAACAAACCAACTGTCTTTATTTATCTTCTAATGATTTATGTTCTAATAGAAGAACCATTCTTTTGAATTCTTGATGTTTCATATGGGAGTTAGTAATTTAGGGGGATATGTCAAGGCTGGCATGAGTATTAGTTTATTTGGTTGTTAATTATGGTTTGTGACATTTGAATTGTTTTTCTTAAATATGATAATATGATTTTTGGTAATTTTTGTGCGGTATATATATCTATTTATTTTCCTTAAAGGTTTTATATTATATGATTTTATTTATCTAATTTATGTTTTAAAAAAATTATAAATATCAATATTGGTTATAATAATAACTAACATTGAAACAGATTTTCAGCATTGGTTTTCTAATAAAACTGATGCCGAAGTTCCCAGAGGAAAAACATTCAGTATCAGTTTCATCATTAACCAATGCTAAAAACCTCCTCAAATGAGATCTTCAACATCAATTTTAGTAAAAGATGATGTATAAATCCTTCACAACATTGTCTTTGGTGTTTGTTTTTATTAAAACATATACCGAAGATTGAAAATATTGAACTCTTGGCATTAATTACCTTTATAAATGACGATGAAGATCGTACCAAAAAATTATTTGGCATCGATTATTGTATATACTGATATCGAAATGTTTTCATGGATGGATTTCAACATCAATTTCATAAAACCGATGATGAAAAGTAATTTTTAACATTTCCTTTGTAAATGTTGGTTGAAAACCGACACCAAAATCTAATAAAATGTTCTTAAAGCCTATAATTTTGGGTGGATTTGGACTTATTAGTACCTGATCTTGACATATTAAAATTGATATCGGTATGGATTTGATGTAATTCCTGACCCTAGATACCCTGATTCAGTGCATTATTATATAACATTAGAATGATCATAAGAGATCATGTCTCAAAAGAACAATTAGTTTATTATCCTTGCAAGTACTAGATACATACATAAGTTTTACATTCCATCATTAAATAAAAAAACAACAATATTGTGTCCCATTTTAACCCACTTATATACCTTATCCCATCCTTTTCAATCAATCATAAAATACTTCTTCGCGCCCTGGAAAAAATAAAACATAAAAAGGGATGAGATCAGATGCTCTGTAAGGATAAAAATATAGGGAAAACTTTCATAAATAAGTATAAACATTTAAGGCAATGTAGAAGACTAAAAAACAAGCCTTTTAAACATAAACATTAGCATAATATGGAAAAGATAAATCCAATAATTTCATTTACTTATTTACATGGATATTATACTAGTCGAATAATCACATGTAATATCAATATCGAATTTCATAATGATGGAATGCATAATGCTCCATCATAAACACATAGTCAAGGCCTCATGCCAAGACTAAAAATAAATATCTTGTCAAGGGCTTCTGCCAAGACACTGCCTTGTCTCATGAGACCTACCAATGCATCGAGGGGCTATAGCGGGCTCCACCCGTCACTTACAAAGTCTAATGCATTCCTCATATGAAATGGTTGAAACATAACATAAACATTCGTATTAAAACTAGAATATGAAATGTCAATATTTTAACCATAAACTATGAATGGTATTAAAATAACACATCCATAGTCAAAAATATCACAAAAATATCAATACAATATGGAAGATTGTATCATAATAAATCAGCTTAAAATAAGTGTAAAATTAATCAAAGAATGTTGACATTGATCAAATCAAAACTATTGGAGAGAAATATCTCTTTCAATTTTGAAATCATATAAAAGTCACATAATAATAAAAGAATTTTTTTTTGAATATATTCTTATAATATTTTAAGGGATGCTTTTAAGGTGTTATAATGGTGGAAAATAGCCGCACCTATCATATAAGTTAAAAAAACAGTCTTTCCTTAATTTTGTTGAATATGTCATAATGTACATTGTCTGGAAAATGACAGAAAGATTACTTTCAAAAAAATTATAAAAATTCAAACAATGTTATAAATGAATTTAAAAAATAGTCTATGAAATAGTAAAAATGTCTTGAAATACATTTTTTAGAAACATGGATGTGGGTGACAAATAATTCCTAGTAGATACATACGTATAAACAACCTCGGATAATAAAGAGATTGTAAAATTAACCGTTAACATGTACATTTCCTTGGTCGAGGGTACGTTAACCTCATCTATAATAGTTAAATCATTATTATTAAATTATACAAGAACCAAATACAAAAATATAATAACATATATGATCTTCTAATAATTCTTTTTTAAATATATTTCAGTAGTATCATTGTTTTGGGTGTTAAATGATTTGATTTTCTTCATATGTTTTGTTATGAAAGTAATGTTTGTTATGGTTAAGATTTATTTGATTCATATAAAGAATTATATTAAGTTCTTTAAAAATTATTTTTAATCATCAAATGAAAATTTTTCTTCAATGGTTACGATGGGGAATGAATCACATCACATTCGTGGAGACAGTGATCTACACGTACGCACGAGCGACAATATCATTCTATTGATGGTAAAATAGTATGTAATTGGATGTTATATAATATATAAAGAATCATTAACATGTTATATTTTTTATTTACATCAATTATACTTATTATTATAACCATCCAAATCATGAATGTCGAATAACAAACTACACCACGACGTGGAGACAGTAAGCCGTACGTACACACATATGGTGACTTTGTTATTCATAGGATGGATTGAATAATTAATATGATTATACCATATTTGTAATAACATAACAGTATGTAGAAGGTACAGGATTTATTATTTTGGCATTGTAACAACAAATAAAGAGGAAGAGGAAGAAGAAAAGAACTTGAAAGAGGTGATGAAATAATTACCTCTTCTTCAGGTATTCCTTTTTATTTGATCAAAAGGGATCCTAAGGATGGAAATATGATCAAAGTAATTCCTCTAGGTTGAATTGAGGGTAGTTGGGAGGATATTTGGGCAGGTTATGGCTGAGCCAAATTTCATTGGAGGTGTGATTTTGAGAGAAGGGGAAGTACCATTTTCTAAGAGAGGTGAGGGTCACTTTTGGAAAAGCTTGAAATTTTATTTTATTATAAAATCATTTTAGGTTTATAATGGATACAAATAGGTTTATTTCGAGGAAAATTTGGGTATGGGCTTAAAACCTTTCAACCAATAGGATTTAGACAGGTTTATGTCTCCATATTAACATTATCTTTTAGATTTAACTCTTTTTTAAATAGTTTAACTTTTACCATGTCTTCTTGTATTATTATAATCAATGGTTAATAAAAATACTATAAAAATCCAAGAGAACCCGAAGTGGTTAATTATTGAAACATATAACCTTATCTAAGTCCTTTGGCAGATCCTTAGAATTTTAGGAATATTATATCATTTAATAATATAGTATTTGTTTTAAAAACTCATTTATGTCAATTTTGACACTATTTGGTATTTTGTTTTTGTTAAAGTTATAAAAACTTTATCACATAGAAAAAAATTTATCTAATAAACCCTAACATGTCATATTAACCTATAAAATTATTGGAATGCATCATAATTCCCAATTTCATTTATTTGGATATTTATAATATCAATTATTTTAATCTTTCATTAATAAGATAATTACTGCATCATCATTGTGTCATTAATAAATTTAATTATTTAATGTCTAAAATTTATAAATATTATCATATTATGTAGGAAATATTTTTAGATTTCTAATGAATATTTACAGTCGAATTTATCTTGTGTATAACCCTATATTAATAATGTTTTAGTTATGAAAATCTGAATTTAACACTTTTAACTCTTCTTTAAATAAAATAATAATAAATGTCTTAATCCAATCCCAGTGGATCAAAGAGGATCATATTTTATTAATAAGGATTATTTTGGTCTAAATAAACTTATCCAATAAAATTAGGACATGTTTCAGGGTAAATATAATATCATTTTACCTATAATTACCCTATTTACTTTTAACCATGGTAAATAAAAATCAAAAATAACTATTCACCAAAAAATATTTTCATAATATTGAAAAATATTTAAATTACTGATGTAATCCAAGTCTCTCAGATTTTTGAAATTAAATTCACAAAATTGGTAAAATTATGTTTTATGCAAATTTGCAAATGTGTCTAGAAGATGGGTAAAAGACGGTAAAAAGTTCAATAAAATTTTAAATATCGAAACTTTTTACAAAATGACTCCAATGAATTAAATTGGACTAATATGGGTATTTTTTATATATTTTGACATTAAAATGAATATAAATAAAAAATTTATTTAAATAAAAATTCGATTTTAAAAAATAACGCAGTGTTTTTCACTATTCATCAAAAAATGATAGTTCTCAGAAAAATACCAAAAATTCACCCTAAGAAAATTTTGATATTATAAATTGAAAAAACAAAGTCCAATTTCAAAAATAAAATTTATAAAATTTCAAAAAGTAGGTATTACTATTCATAACTGTTTTTAAAACAGCTAGTTTGATTTGTCGTGGTGTGCTAGAATTCGAAATTGCGTACAACGCAAGATATTATATTATTCAAAGAGGAGTGTATCATGGAAGGTTGGGGTGTTACATTCTTCCCTCATTCAAATAATTTTTTCCTTGAAATTTCAAGAATACATCTACGTAAAAAGATTCGGGTGGTTCTTCATCATAAGTTCATCGGGTTCCCACATTGCATCTTACATCTTATGGTTTCTCCATTGAACTTTTACCTGAAAAGTTGTTCAGTTTCTCAGAACTTGTTCTATGGTATCAAGAATCTTGATAGGCTCTTCACAATAAGACAGATCAGGTTCCAATTCTAATTCTTCAAAGATGAGCACATGCATTGGGTCAGGAATGTATTTTCTCAATAGTGATATGTGGAAAGCATCATGAACTTTGGAGAGACTTAGAGGAATTTCCAAATGGTAATCTACAACAACAATTCATTCTAGTATTTCAAAATGTCTGATGTTCCCAAGAATAAATTTACCCTTATAAACAAAATGAATAACACCCTTCCATTGAGATACCTTCCAGAAAACATGATCAGTTACTTGAAATTCCAACTCCTTCCTCTGGTTATCAGCATAAATATTTTTCCTACTTTAAGATGCTTTGATGTGGGTTTGGATAATAATCACCTTTTCCATTGTTTCCTAAACAAGTTCTGGTCCTATATGTTTTCTTTCACCAACAGCATCCCAATAAGTTGGTGTGTGAAATCTCTTTCCATATAATGCTTCATATGGTGCCATATGAATACTTTAATGAAAACTATTGTTATAGGAAAATTCTACCATAGGTAAATACTGATCTCATATACCTTGAAAGTCTACTGAGAAATATCTAGTCATGTTTTCTAAGGTTTGAATTGTTTATTCTGATTTTCCATCATTTTGTGGGTGGTAGGCGGTGCTAAAATGATGTTCAATATCCAGGGATTTCTGAAGAAATTTCTAGAATCTTGATGTAAAATGAGGATCACGATCAGAATCAATCGATATGGGTACACCATGTAGTCTTACAACTTCATTAATATATAGTCTTGCTAAACTTTCAAGTGGAAAATCTTCGCTTATAGCAAGAAAATGTGTTGATTTGGTAAGACGATCAATAATGACCCATATTTAATCATTCCTTCTTAGAGTATTTGGTTGAACCCTAAAAAATTCCACCGTAATATCATCCCATTTCCACCCTGGTATAGGAAGAGGTTTCATGACTCCTCTAGGATGTTGTCTTCCATCGTTAACCTATTGACAAACCATACATCTTGACACATAATCAGAAATCCCCCTCTTCATATTTTCCCACAAAAAATGTTCTTTCAAATCTCTATGCATCTTAGTGCTACTAGGGTTTATAGAGAAATTAGATTTTTGAGCATCATCCAATAATTCCCTTTTTATATTAAGTATATCAGGAACACAAAGTATTTTCCCAGATTTCAAAATTCCATCTTCATACACAAAGTCAGTCAATCTCCCATCAATCACAGCTTTAATTTTTTTAAACTCCTCATCAGCAGTCTGAGAAATTTTTATCCATTCAAGTAAAGATTTATTGGAAACCATTTGAAAACGTATCGATGTTTCACCTTCTATGATTATTTCCATATCCATATTTACTAGATCCATGAACATAGGATCCTTTTCAACTATCATCTTGTTCAAAACTCCATGATCCTTTTTTCTCAAAACATCTTCCACCTTATTTTTCTTCCCCGAGTGGTATTTTATAGTGCAATCATAATCCTTGGTAGTTCGAGCCATCTCTTTTGCCTCATGTTGAGTTCTTTTTTGTGAGAAAATATACATCAAACTCTTATGATCAGTATAAATCTCACATTTTTAATCATAGAGATAGTGTCTCCATATCTTCAAAGAAAATATTATAGCTTTAACTCAAGATCATGAGTCGGATAGTTTTTTTCAGGAATTTTTAGCTACCATGATGCAAAGGCAATAACTCTATCATTCTGCATAAGGACACAACCAAGTCATTTCTTTGAATCATCACTATAAATAGAAAACCCATCATTCCTTGAAGGTAGAGTCAAGATAGGATCATTGGATAATCTCTTCTTCAATTATTCATAACATTATTCACACTCTTTTATCCAAAAAAATTTAACCCCTTTACATGTGAGCTTGGTTAATGAGTTAGCCATTCGGGAAAAATTCCGGACAAAACTCCGATAATAACCTACTAAACCAATAAAACTGCGTACCTTATTTATACTCGTCGGTGCTGTACATTCGTGGAGTTCTCCAATATTAGAAGGATCAACATAGATTCCATCCTTAGAGACAATACGGCCAAGAAAAGAAATATCCTGAAGTGAGAATTCACAATTGCTAAACTTCCCATATAATTCATTTCTTCTAAGAGTCTTTAGAATAGTGCACATGTGATTTTCATTATCTTCGTAGATTTTGGAATATACCAAGATTTCATCAATAAATAAAACTATAAATTCATCAAGATATTCATTGAAAAAAATATTCATTAGATCACTAAAGACAAAGGGTGCATTAGTCAGTCCGAAAGGAATTACTTTAAACTCGTAATGCTCATACCTAGTATGAAATGATGTCTTCAGAATTTCTTCATTCTTCACACACAACTGGTGATATCTAGATCAAAGTTGAATCGTAGAAAAATATTGAGCTCCATGAATTTGATCGAATAAATCTTCAATGCGAGGTAGGGGGAAAATTTTCTTTATAGTTATAACATTGATCTCCCTATAGTCAATGCAAAACCTCATAGATACATCTTTCTTCTTAATAAAAAAGAAAGGGGGATCCCCATGGAGAAACACTAGGGAGTATAAATCCTTTATTACTCAATTCCTCTAGTTGTTTCTATAGTTCCACTAATTCCACTGTGTCTATTCTATAAGGGGTCTTCGATTTGGGTGTTGAACCTGGAATTAAGTCCATGGAAAACTCAATTCCCCATTCTAGAGGATGTCTAGGTAAATCCTCTAGAAACACATTCTATTTGAACATTCATTTCATTGCCCATAGTTATTTAATTATCTTCCTCAATAATAATTTAATTTAGTAGAGCTATTGGTGGTGAATCTAGGTGAGAATCAGATGGTGACATTTCTCCTCTAATGATAAGGTACTCCTTATCATCATCAAAAATTGTAACCTCCTTCTTCTTTCAATAAATGTTTGCATCATGGTCTGAAATCCAATCCATACAAATGATTATATCAAATTCAATCATGGTTATGACAGTGATATCATCAGATAAAGTACATTTATATTCCCTAATGGGAACTGGTTCACAAAACATTGTTGCAATGATAAAACGCTTAGGAGTTTTTATTGGAAACTCCCTTGTTATATCAAATTGGAAATATCTAATTTTATTAGGAAACTAGGAAGATATGAAACCATGAAATGATGTAGAATCAAATATTGCATTGGCTAAATTTGAGGAAATCATTAAATTACCTTCCACCACATCATTCATAGTTTTAACCTCAGTTGTAGTGATCGAATAAGCATGGACTTCTCCCTTGGCCTTTTCTGATGTACGTTTCCTTGGCACTTAGGACATTCATTTTTATAATGACCCATTTATCTACAATTGTGGCATTTAACATTGACAGTATCTTTCTTTCCCATTCAATCACGAGCTTCGTGGAATTTTTCACCACACTTGTAACAGATTTCCATTCCCTTCAGGCCAGTACTGGGGTGTTTCTTCACACATTTACTGCAGGATGGAAATTCAACATTTCTCTTTATCCTCTTATTTCAATTTCTAGATTTTTCAATATATATATTGTTTTTCTTCTTTTCTTTAAGTCATAGGACTCAGAGAATTCTTTTTTGTCTTGATACCACATTAGACTATATCTTCATACGACGAGAAGGATTCTGAGACTAAGGCTTAATAGATAAATTGTTTTAACCCATAAAAGAATTGATTGATCTTACTCCATGGGTTACATATATAATCTAAAACATGCCTTCTTATCCTTTTAAATCTAGCCCCATACATTGAGACATTCTCAACCTCCTTTTTCTTTAGACACAGAAATTGTCTTTCCATATTTGCTCGATGGTCAGGAGGAATGTATTTTTCCAAGAAAATCTCTTTAAACTCCTTCCATTCTATATTTGATACTTCATCATCTTCCTTTTTGTTTTTAATCAATAAACACCATTGATCTACATCTCCTATGAGGCGATAAACTGCCATGAAAAATTTTCCCTTTTCGCTACTCCCCAAAGCATCAAATATTTTCACTAAGGAACTTATCCATTTCTTAGATATAGATGGATTTGTAGTCCCTTTGAATGTTGGTGGTTGTTGCCTCATGAATCGGTCTAACATTGATCATCCAATTTGTGGATCAGGGTGATCTATATAGGTAATGTTATTATTCATAATGTGAGTGGGTTGTCCCAGTATGGTTATAAGCTATTCAGTACTAGTTGCATCACAAGTTCCTCTATAATTATCTTGAGTTGGAGGAAAATCCCTACATGGATTACGTGCATTGATATGGTTTTCATTCCTTCCAGTAGGCACTATTTCTAAAGAATGGTATACATTAGTTCAGTTTATGAATCACAATACATAATTCCAACCTAGTAAAATACCTAACATAAATTGAATAGTTTATGCCTATAATCCATAATTATAAAAAAAATTATTGAGGAATTATTTACTCTTAAATCATTAATAATGGCTTGTAAAGAAAATTTGAAGTATCCTAAGCATATCCCCCATCAGTGTCGTATCCGAGAGTGAAGCAAGGCCGATTTTCGTGTACCAAGATACCCTAGGTCAAGCTCAAAACTCCTTATCGGAGTTTTCACTCTTAGGTACATCTGTGGCAGATCTACCTCTACCTGCTTGTATCCAGATAGGAATGTATTGTTTTTTGTAAAACCCACATAATATTTACACTACCAAATTTTTTGGATGTTCTTATATACTAATCTTCAATGTTTATCTTAGGTAAATGTTCTCTAATCCGAGTTTTTCTAAGTCTAGTTTCAATGGTTTTTACTAAACTTCCTCGGATACCAACTATAATGCCCAAAACCAGTTTCCCAGAGTCGGTGCATTATTATATAACATTGGCATGATCACAAGAGATCAAGTCTCAAAAGAACGATTAGCTTAGTATCCTTGGAAGTACTAGATACATACATAAGTTTTACATTACATCATAAAATAAAAAAAATACAACAACATTGTTTCAACTTTCATCACACTTATATACCTTAGCCTATCCTTGGAGGTTAACCATAAAATACTTTTTCGTATCTTGGGAAAAAAAACAAAGAAAGGGTTGAGCTCAAATGCTCACTAAGGATTACAATATAGAAGAGACATTCATAAATAAGCATAAACATTTAAATAAATGTATACAACTAAAACACAAGTCTTCTAAACATAAACATTAGCATAATATAGACAAGATAAATCAAATAAATATATTTAATTATTCACATGGACATTATACTAGTCGAATAATCACATGTAATATCAATAGCCAATTTCATAATGATGGAATGCATAATACCGGACATCATAACCACATAGTCAAGGCATCATGACAAGACTATAAAAAAAATTCAAGGCCTTATACCATGACACTATCTTGTCTCATGAGACCTACAGATGCATTGAGGAGATATAGCGGGTTTCACCCGTCACTTACTAAGTCCAATTCATTCCTCGTATGAAAAGGTTGAAACATAACATAAACATTTGTATTAAAACTATCATATGAAATGTCAATACATTAAACATAAACCATGAATGGTATAAAAATAACACATTGATAGTAAAACATATAAAAAAACCTTCAATACAACATGGAAGATTGTATCATAATAAATCAACTTCAAACAAGTGTAAAATCCATCAAAGGATGTTGAAATAGATGAAATCAAAACTATTTGAGAGAAATATCTGTTTCTATTTTGAAATAATTAAAAGTCTCGTAATTATAAAATAAAACATTTATTTGGAAATAATTCATATAAGATTGTAAGGGAAGCTTCGAAGGATTTATAATGGAGGAAAATAGACGCACTCACTGTATAAGTTAAAAAACATTCTTTCCTTAATTTTGTCGAAAAGTATATAAATTACTATGTTTGGAAAACGAAGGAAATATTCCTTTCAACACACATTATAAAAATTAAAGCAAGGGTTTAAATGGATTTAACCCATAGTCTATGAAAAAGAAAAAAAATTGAAATACATTTTTATGAAACATGGATGTGGATGATAAAGAAGCCCCAGTAGATACTTACGCATAAACAACCTCGGATAATAAAGAGATTGTAAAATTTTCCCTTACCTTGTACTTTTCCTTGGTTGAGGGTACATTAACCTCTTGGGTCATATTAAAATAATTATTATTAAATTATACAATAACCACATACATAAATATGATATAATATATGATCTTATAATATTTCTTTGTTAATAATATTTCAGTGGTATCATTGTTTCGGGTGTTAACTTATTAGTTTTTCTTTATATGTTTTGTCATTTAAGTCATGTTGGTTATGGATAGGTTGTATTTGATTCTTATAAATAATGATATTAATTTCTTTAAACATTATTTTTTATCATCAAATTAAAATTATTCTTGAATGGTTCGATGGGGAATGAATCTCACCATGTTCATGGAGACGGTAATCCGTACGTATGCACGAGCGACAATATCATTCTATTGATGGTAAAATAATATGTAATTGGATGTTACATCATATATACAGAATAATTAACATGTTATATTTATTATTTACATCAATTATACTCATTGTTATAAGCATCCCAATAATGAAGTGTTGAATAACAAACTACACCACGACGTGGAGACAGTAAGTCGTACGTATGCATGTATTGTCACGACCCGTCCTAGTGGGGCTTGTGCCGTGACTCCCCAACCCCACCTACAATAGGTCAGGGGCTGGTGACTAGCACCGAGTAGGCATACTACTAACATGGGAGGCATTTCCTATGAACCTGTACACACGCACACATCTCTAAGCCCACAAAATGCTGAAATGTAAAAAGCCACTAAGGAAAAGAATGCATGCATACAACTAAACCCAACCAATATAGTACGAAGAAAGGTAGAGTACTGTAAAAGTAAACTGGGCCAGAATACAAGCCCCCCAAAAACAAGAGTCTAAAAACTACAAAGTCCAACCTGTAAGCACAAAAAAAGTACTGGGACTGTCGCTCGTGGCCGTAGGAACGCCTCGGCCTATAGGGAACTGAGAAAGCTCAGTCATGTCCTGGTCCACCCTGGACTCTGTCAAAAGGATTCTTGTCTGCACAAGACACCAGACGTCCGGGAAAAGCCCGTGCAGGGGTGAGTATAACAATACTCAGTAGAGGACCCTGAAAACCACAAAGCAGTATACAAAGTAAAGGTATAGTCAGCTATGCATAGTATATGTCTATAGAACATATAGAAAAAAATAAGTACACTCAAAAAACCAACCCGTGGTCAAGAGACAAGTCACACAACCGCATACCCCACTAGGGATTCTGTTCTAAGATTCCATGATACACTCATTCCGAGAGAACACACTCCACGAGTCTTATAGCTCTGATGACGTCCGTCTGAGAAGTGTTGTTCGTCGGGAACCATCATGAGAGGTAGCTACACTCATTACAGGAGACACACTCGTGAGTGGGTAGGTTACAGTATAAGAGAGGCACTCATTATGGGAGACACAATCCTGAGTGGGAAATATCACGATACACGGATGATGATCACTTCCCGGGCCATGGCGGATACCGCGACTCATCCGGATTCACCAGTAGGTGATACACTAGCAAGGTAGAGGATCAACGCCCGATAGAGTTGGTCATTTCGATGCCTGAATCTACCTAGGGTCAGTAATGGATAGAGGATATCGCTCTGGGCCTCTCAGAGGGATGCCAACTCTATCACAGAAAGTCCTACTGAAGGGATCAAACTCCTGTAGAAGTAAACGATGCCTGACCTTCAGGGGAATGAGAAGAAGGGGCACTAACCCAAACAAAATATGTCCAGGACATGGTGAACAAGAGGACCATTCCGTTTTCCAAAAAATACACGGTGTGTAGAAAGGTTACACGTTGTGTTTTCTGACCCCGGGTACTGCCCGTGTGCAACGGCCTGTGTCGTGAGGCTGGTCGTGCAGGAAAAACTTAGTACATGGCATGTAGTACGGTGTACACTCCGTGTCTGGGTAAATGGGGTTGGCTCTGTGTACTCTGGCCATGCGCCCGTACACGGTCATCAACCCATGTACACCAACCCGTGTAATCACCAAACGGGGTGACCCGTGTTACTGGCCTCGCTTGGCCATGTGACGGAGTACACGGTCATGTACTCCATCCTATGTCCGTGTATCCCCAGGATACACGCCAAGCTCCACCTAGCCGCCTCTGCTGAGCTGTCCAAGCTGTGCCACCTGAAGCCGTGTAGATCATCCCGTGTCTGTGTACTACCCAAAGTACACGCTGAGCTTTGGGGAAATTCCAACATGCCATGTGACCAGGGTCACACGCCATGTTATTCCTCTCTAACCCCAAAACCATAGCCGCTTCCAGTACGACACGGCGTGTTCTTCGGAAGTACACGCCGTGTGTTCTGGAAATGTCCAGAAACATCCTCCACTGGCGTGCCTCCGGTGATCATCTGTTCGTCGATCCGGCCACCCGATCTCCCCGAAACCTTCCGGTTTCGGTTGCCCCGTCACTAAAAATCTACTTCCGGTGTTTTTGGACCTCTGATCGGCTTCGAAAACACTATTTGAACTTCCCTTCCAAAGAACGCTCGAAGAATGACCTTTTCCGATCCATTCCGACTCATCGTCCGCCATCGTCATGGAACCTCCGCAAGGTCGTTGCAGTATCAAACCTTTGATTTGGGATCGTTGCGTTGCGGAACGGATGCGCAATGATCCTTTGTTCGTCGCCCCGCGAAGAACGCGAATAACATGCGAGAAAAGAAATGAGGGGATAAATCCAATAATCAAATAGACGAACGAACCTCTGCCTTCGTTCTTCACGACATTGATACGCTCCCGTTAATTATTTTAAACGGAGTAGAGATCAACATAATAATAGCATGGATTAATTCCCCATAATCATCCCAAAGAGATCCCTCCCGCAAAGACGCACGAATCCACGGATCAACTTGTTCGTGGTTGATCCATGTTCGTCATTTAATCTCAAAAGCGGGAAAAGAAAATCGAAATAACAAACCCCTACCTCAAACCGTTTGAAGAGTGATCGTTGCAACACGTCTGCCGAAGGGGTTTTTCAAAATCTGAGGGCGTCGATTGCCCACGTCGTCGTCGTCCGCCAATGCGTCCTCCTCCGCCCAAGCTCCAAGAGAAATATATATCTCTCAACTCGCACGGTTATGAGGTTAACCCTACGAATTTTCCATAAGCTTGCATATATAGGGGAGGATTAGGTCACCGCTCAAAAAAAAGGAATCTTTTTAAAGAAAATAATAAAATAAATCATCAATTTATTTTATTTCCTCCAAAGTGCTTCCTTTTTAAAACGCCCAAAAATTAAACTTCACAGCCGACCTGCGCCGATCGAGGTTAATCTCGTTCTTAGGTAAAGTCATTGTCCCGAACGCAACGGTGTGCTCAGATTTTTAATCTGGGCATCCATTTGGAAACTGCCACAACCGTGCACAAGTGCTGACGTACTTAACTTAAAAAGTTCAAAACACCATTCCGGGATCACTGGACCTCGGAATGATGTTCCTTCTTCGCGCCCGATCTCAAAATAATTCCATATAATATTTAAAATAATAATCGGAAAATATAGGAGACATTACATTCTCCCCACCTTGGGGATTTACGTCCCCGAAAAGCCAAAACAAGGGATACTCAAAAAGATGAGGGTACTGGGCACAGATCTGAGCCTCCCGCTCCCATGTGCTCTCCGGAAGATTGTCGTGCTTCCACCGGACGCGCACCAAGGGAATCAATCACCCATGAAGGATCCTCTCCTGCCGATCCTCGATCTCCACCGGGTACTCAAAAATGGTCACTCCATCCTCGATGTCCAGCTTACCCCAGTCGATGACGCGCGATGGGTCATGCACGTACCTCCTCAGCTGCGACACGTGGAAGACATCCTGTACCCGATGAAACTGTGGCGGTAGAGCTAGGCAATACGCCACCTCGCCAACTCTACAGAGAACCTGGAAAGGTCTGATGAACCTCGAAGATAGCTTGCCGCCTCAGCCAAATCTCTGCAACCCTCGTTCAGGTGAGACCCAAAGAAAGACGTGGTATCCCTCTTCGAACTCTAGAGGTCTCCGTCATCTGTCGGTGTAAGACTTCTGCCGGCTCTGAGCAGTCTTCATCCGCTCCCAGATGATCTGCACCTTCTCCATGGTGGCTCGCACTAACTATGGACCCATGAGTGCTGACTCTCTGGTTTTGGTCCAACAAAGAGATGACCGGAAGGGTATCCCATACAGAGCCTCGAACGTTGCCATAATAATGGTGGAGTGGTAGTTTTTGTTGTACGCAAACTCCACCAGAGGTAGGTGGTCCTCCCAGCTGCGACCAAAGTCCAAGAAGCAGGCTTACAACATATCCTTCAGAACTTGAATGGTCCTCTCCGTCTGACCATCTGTCTGGGGATGAAACGCTGTGCTCAAACGTAGATGAGTCCCAAAAGCCTTCTTCAATCCCTTCCACAATCGAGATGTGAAGCGGGAATCTCAGTCTGAGACTATAGTCAAGGGGACTCCATGGAGCTGAACTATCTCCTGTAGGTAGAGGCATCTCAAGCTCTCTAAGGATCTCTACTCCTTGATAGCTAGGAAGTAGGCTGAATTTTTGAGTCTATCAACGATCACCCAGATGGAATCATTCCCCTTGGACGTCCGTGGTATGCCTATCATGAAGTCCATAGATATTCCATCCCACTTCCACTCTGGGAATTCTAGGGGGTGAGCTAATCCCGCTGGAACCTGGTGCTCAGCCTTCACCAGCTGGAATGTGAGGCATCGAGAAATGAACTTTTCCACTGCCTTCTTTATGCCTGACCACTAAAACTACCATCAGAGGTCCTGGTACATATTTTCCACTCCAGGATATACCGCCAAAGGGGATGTATGAAACTCCCTCAGGATATCCTCCTGTAACGCCACTGGTACAACAGTGCGTCCTTTGAAAATAAGTATGTGCTCCCCACCTTGTGAATATCCATGAAGAGCATGTCCGGTGGATAACTGAGCACGTAAAGCCACACAGCCGACATCTCCAAGATGTGCCTCCCAAACTCGTTGTAAGTATGGAGGGGTAACAACTATCGACTGTAGATAAGTTGTATCCTCTCTATCCACAAAGGATAACTATAATGCGGCCAAATGTTGTGTCACCTCACTCAACAACTGTGAGCTCAACCTTCTGCTAAGGGAATCTTCCACCTTGTTCCCCTTCCCAGGAGTATAGATGATCTCAAAATCATAGTCCTGGAGGAACGCTAGCCAATTCCTTTGCCTCAGATTCAGATCCTTCTGGGAAAAGATGTACTTGAGGATATTTTGGTCTAAGTAGACAATAAACCACTCACCCATAAGGTAGTGTCGCCACATCTTCAATGCAAAGACTACCACTGCCAACTCGAGATCATGGGTCACATAGTTCTTCTCATGTGGCCTAAGCCGGCGTGAACCATAAGTAATCACTGCATGTCACTGCATCAGGACACAGCCGACCCCAGTCCCTCATGTGTCGCAGAAAACTATGTACTCGACACCCTCCTCCGGAAATCTGAAGACTGGGGAGCTTGTCAAACTCTGCCTCAGCCGCTCAAAATCTTGTTGGAACTTCTCTGTGCACACGAAGGGTTGCCCCTTCCTGGTCAAGGCCATTATTGGTTCTGATATCTGGGAGAAATCAGGAATGAATCTCTGGTAATATCCTGCCAACCCAAGGAAGTTCCACACCTCTGTTACTCTCTGAGGTGGCTCCCATGCTAACACAGCCTCCACCTTGGCTGGGTCCACATCTACTCCATCTACCGAGATGACATTTCCCAGAAAGTGGACCTCCTGAATCCTGAACTAGCACTTTAAGAGCTTCCCATAAATCTGGTGCTCCTGAAGTACGTCCAGAACCTTCTGCAGGTGTCTCGCGTGCTCCTCCTCAGATGCCGAGTACACAAGGATGTCATCGATGAAGACCACCATGAACGGGACCAAGTACGGCTGGAAGATTTGGTTCATCAGTCCCATGAACACTGCGAGGGCGTTTGTCATGCCAAAAGGCATCACCAAGCACACATAGTGACTGTAGTGTCATCTAAAAGCCGTCTTCGATATATCCTCGTCCCACACTCGTAGCTGATGATATCCTGATCTAAGTTCATCCTTTGAGAACCTTTGTTCCCCTCTCAGCTGATCAAATAGGTCATCGATTCTCGGCAGTGGATAATTGTTCTTCACCATCACCTAGTTTAGGCACCGGTAATCCACGCACAACCTCAGACTCCCGCATGCCTTTTTGGAAAACAATACTGGGGTCGCCCAGGGTGAGATGATGGGTCTTACGAAACCCTTGCTCTGAAAATCCTCTAACTACACCCTCATATCACGAAGCTCTGCGGGATCCATATGATATGCCAATGAGGAAATCGTTTTCGTCCTGGGGTGTAAGTCGATGTAGAAGTCAATTTCCTGACGGGGATGTAATCCTGGAACATCTTCGGGAAAGACGTCCTCATACTCCGCCACCACTACTAGGAATTTGGAGCTCACAACATCTCCTGCTCCGAGGGAAAGGGTAGCCAACTCATGAGCGATTGGCTGCACCCTCCTATGCATGAGCCCATTATATGCTGCCTGGGTTTCCATTTCTCCAACAAAGGAAAACCTTGTTCCATCATGGCAGACACACCACACTCTTCGCCTAAAACATCCAATCTGGGCATGGACTGAAGATAACCAGTCCATACCAAGAATTATGTCGTAAGGCCTTGATTATACCACCAAGAGGTTCCAACTGAAACTCTCGCCTCC
This sequence comes from Viscum album, assembly GCA_963277665.1. Taxonomy (NCBI): domain Eukaryota; kingdom Viridiplantae; phylum Streptophyta; class Magnoliopsida; order Santalales; family Viscaceae; genus Viscum; species Viscum album. The sequence goes on from OY728151.1 coordinate 1,427,992,202, forward strand.
AAGGGTAAGATCACACTGTCTGCAAAGATACGTGATCGTCGAGTCTCCTCCCGTAGGTGTCTCCAAGCATAAGGATCGAGTCAATATTTCTACCGGAATCTAGAGGTTTTGTACAAGACATGTGGCTATAAGGGAATGACTGGAACTTATGTCTATTAGTACGGAAGATAAGGTAGAAAAGACACATATCATACCTTGAATCATCCCTCGAGCCCCTGGGTCATATGCCTCGACTGCATGAAGTTGTCCCCGCCCCTGTCCCCCAGCTCCCTGAGCCTGGTGCGGACCTCCTGGGGGTGGTGGTGGAAGTAAGTTGAAGCGTCTTCCACCTCCCGCAGCTCTCCCTGCTCCTCTGCCACATCTGCCTGTTCCATTCTCTGCCTCTGCCTTGGTGGTCCATCCACCACTTCCCTATCAGCAGCTCGAAGGGTCGGGAAATCTCTAGCAAGATGTCCCCTACCATCGCATGCGTAGCAGCGCTTCTCCCTAGGCTGACTGGGTCTAGCATGAGATCCCTAGACTATCGATCTTCTGTCCTAGGTCCTCCTATGACGTTTCCCACATCCAGATCCCTGCGTCTAATGCCGACTCCCTGCCGCCCAGGTCTCCGCACCTATATGCCTGCTGCTGACTGCCGACGGCTGTATTTGATCCTCCAAGAAGCTCTCGACCACCAAAGCTCGCTTGAGCACTCCAGCATAAGTCGATATGCATAGAGGTACTACACTAGCTCGGATGTCTCGTCGTAAACCCCGCTCGAGGTCTGAGCTCTGAAGTACTGATCCCTGACCATATCCATCAAGTACTTGGCGAGGTTGGTGAACCTAGATGAATACTCAGCTTCTGTCATATTTCCCTGCTGTAGCTGAAGAAGCTCCTAGATGCGCACATCTCTCAGCGTAACTGGAGAGAACTCCTCCCTGAAAAGTCTCTCAAACTCCATCCACGAAAGAGTCTCCTTGTCGTGAGTCTGCGTGGTCAGACTCCACCATCGTCCAGCCAAACCCTGAAGATGGCTCGCTCCTAGGACCACCATCTGGTCTGCTGGTATCCTCATTAGACGGAAAACTCTGGTCACCACCTCAAGCCAGTCCTTAGCCGCCTAAGGGTCGGGCTCGCCTCGAAACCTGAAGGGTCTCTGTCTCTAAAACTCATGGAGCGTGTTGAGCCTGTTCTCCTTTCCGGTTGGTACCGCGGGTACCAATGGTTGCTCCTCTAGTGGTGGTATAGCAGGTGCACCACCTGGTGGAAACGCCTGGGGAGCTGGTCCCTGTATCAAAGCATTTCCACTGAGGGGGTCATCCTCGTGATCGTGCTGCTGAATCCTAGCAGGTATGCATCGTGGAGGCATCCTCTAAGGAAACAATATGTGTCACGGTCAGTGAGTATATCTGGATAGCTGACACAAAGGACATGGAAAACACAACCCATTCCTATATGATGCATGTACCTTTCATTTCCACGCAACCAGTGTTTTTGTGTACCGAGTTGAAAAGCAGGTTAACAGAGTCCTGGTGTATTGATACGTCGGCCGCCACACCAACAATGGGGTCTCTAGCCAGAAAACCAAACCCAAAACACTCAACACTGTTTACCCAAACCAAACTCACAGACTCTTGGTCCTAAGGTAGAACCGACCACCTTTTATACCACTCTATCACGACCCGTCCTAGTGGGGCCCGAGCCGCGACTCCCCAAGCCCGCCTCCAATAGCTAGGGGCTAGTGACTAGAACCGAGTAGGCATATTACTAACATGGGAGGCATTTCCTATATACCTGTACAAACGCACACATCTCTAATCTCACAAAATGCTTAAATGTAAAGAACCACTAAGGAAAAGAATGCATGCATACAACTAAACCCAACCAATAGAGTACGACTAAAGGTAGAATACTGTAAAAGTAAACTTGGCCATAATACAAGCCCACCAAAAACAAGAGTCTAAGAACTGAAAAGTCTAACCTGTAAGCACAAAAAAAGTACTGGGACTACCGCTCATGGTCGTAGGAATGCCTCGGCCTGTAGGGAACTCAGAAAGCTCGGTCCTGTCATGGTCCGCCCTGGACTCTGTCAAAAGGCTGCTCGTCTGCACAAGGCACCAGACGTGTGGGAAAATCCCATGCAGGGGTGAGTATAACAATACTCAGTAGAGGACCCAGAAAACCACAAAGAAGTACACAAAGTAAAGGTACAGTCAGCTATACACAGTATATGTCTACAGAACATATAGAACAAACCAGGTACACTCAAAACCCAGACCCGTGGTCTAGAGACAAGTCACGCAACCGCATACCCCGCTAGGGATTCTGTTCGAAGATTCCGGGATACACTCATTCCGGGAGAACACACTCCACGAGTCTTATAGCTCTAATGACGTCCGTCCGAGAAGTTTTGTTCGTCGGGAAACATCACGATATGTAGCTACACTCATTACGGGAGACACACTCCTGAGTGGGTAGGTTATGGTAGAAGAGAAGCACTCATTACTAGAGACACACTCCTGAGTGGGAAAGATCATGATACACGGATGAGGATCATTGTCAGGGCCATGGCGGATACTGCGACTCATCCGGATTCACCAGTAGGTGATACACTAACTAGGTAGAGGATCAATGCCCTATAGAGTTGTTCACGTTGATGCCTGACTCTACCTAGGGTCAGGAATGGATAGAGGATCTCGCTCCAAGCCTCTCGGAGGGATGCTGACTCTATCACAGAAAGTCCTGCTAAAGGGATCATACTCTTGTAGAAGGAATCAATGCCTGACCTTTAGGGGAACGAGAAGAAGGGGTACTAACCCAAACGAAATATGTCTAGGCTACGGTGAACAAGAGGACCATTCCGTTTTCCAAAAAGAATAAGGCGTGTAGAAAGGTTACACGCCGTGTTGTCTGACCCCGAGTACTGCCCGTGTGAAACGGCCCATGTTGTGAGGCTGGTCGTGTAGGAAAAAATACGTAAACGGCATGTAGTATGGTGTACACGCTGTGTCTGGGAAACTGGTGTTGGCTCCGTGTACTCTGTCCATGTGCCCGTACACGGTCATCGACCCTTGTACACCAACCCGTGTAATCTCCACACGGGGTGACCCGCGTTACTGGCCTCGCTTGTCCATGTGACGGAGTACACGATTGTGTACTACCTCCCATGTCCGTGTATCCTCCGAATACACACCGAGCTCCACGTAGCTACCTCTGCCGAGCTGTACACGCCATGCCACCTGAAGTCGTGTAGATCATCTCGTGTCCGTGTACTACCCAAAGTACACGCTGAGCTTTGGGGAAAGTCCAACACACCGTGTGACCGGGGTCACAAGCTGTGTTATTCCTCTCTGACCCTGAAACCCTATCCGCCGCCAGTACTACACGGCATGTTCTTTGGAAGTACACATCGTTTGTTCTGAAAATTTCCAGAAACACGGACCTCCACCATTGCGCCTCCAGTGATCATCTGTTCGTCGATCCGGATGCCCGATCGCCCCGAAACCTTCAGGTTTTGGTCACCCCGTCACCACAAATCCACTTCTGGTGTTTTCGGACCTCTGATCGGCTCCGAAAACACAATTCGATCTTCCCATGCGAAGAACTCTCTAAGAACACCCTTTCCCGATCAGGTCCGACTCATCATCCGCCATCATCGTCGCTCCTCCGCAAGTTTTTTGTGGTATCGAACCTTTGATTTGGGATCGTTGCGTTGTGGAATGGATGCGCAACGATCCATTGTTCGTCACCACATGAAGAACGCGAAGAACGCGCGAGAAAAGAAATGAGGGGAGAAATACAATAAACAAATCGAGGAACGAACCTCTTCCATCATTCGTCACTGCATTGATCCACTCCCGTTAATAGGTTTAAACGGAGCAGAGATCAACATAATAAAAGCATGGATTAATTCCCCAAAATTATCCAAAAGAGATCCCTCCTGAAAAGACGCACGAATCCGCGGATTAACTTGTTCGTGTTTTATCTGTGTTCGTCATTTAAACTCAAAAGAGGGGAAAAGAAAATCGAAATAACAAACCCCTACCTCAAACCGGTTGAAGAGCGATCATTGTGACATGTCTACAGAAGGGATTCGTCAAAATCCGAGGGTGTTGATTGCTCATGTCATCGTCGTCCGCCAACGCATCCTCCTCCGCCCAAGATCCAAAAGAAATCTCTCCCTCTCAACTCGTAGGTTTATGAAGCTAACCCTGCTAATTTTCCATAAGCATGCATATATAAGAGAGGATTAGGTTGCCGCTCAAAAAAAGGAAATGTTTTAAAGAAAATAATAAAATAAATCATCAATTTATTTTATTTCCTCCAAAGTGCTTCCTTTTTAAAATGCCCAAAAATTAAACCTCCCAGCCGACCTGCGCCGGTTGAGGTTAAGCTCGTTCTTAGGTAAAGTCGTCGTCCTGGACGCAACAGTGTGCTCAGATTTTTAATTCGGGCCTCCGTTTGGAAACTTCCACAGCCACGCACAAGTGCCAACGTACATAACTTACAAAGTTAAAACCACCATTTCGGGCTCACTGGACCTCAGAATGATGTTTCGTCTTCGCGCCTGGCCTCGAAATAATTCCATATAATATTTAAAATAATAAACGGAAAAAATATGAGTCATTACATGTATGGTGACTTTGTCATTCATAGGATGGATCAAATAATGAATATGGTTGTACCATATTTATAATAACATCACAGTATGTAGAATATACTTCAGTTATTATTTTGGCATTGAAACAACAATGAAAGAGGAAGTGGAAGAAGAAAATAACTTGAAAGAGGTGATGAAATAATTACCTCTTCTTCAGGTGCTTCCATTTGATTTGTTCAAAATGAATCCTAGGTTGGATATATGACCAAAGTAATGACTCTAGGTTTAATTAAGGGTAGTTGGGAGGATATTTGAGCTGGGTTTGGATGAGCCAAATGTCCTTGGAGGTTTTATTTTTGAGAGAAGCGGAATTTCCCTTTTATAAGAGAGGTGAGGGTCACTTTAGGAGAATCTTGAAATATTATTTTATTATAAAACGATTTTTGGTTTCTAATGGATCCAAATGGGTTTATTTATAGGATAATGTGGGGATGTGTCGAAAAACTCTCAACAAATAGGTTTTATACAGCTTTAGGTCACCATATTAACCTTATCTTTTGGATTTAACTCTTAATTAAATAGTTTAACTTTTACCATGTATTCATGTATTATTATAATAAATGGTTAATAAAATTACTATAAAAAGACAAGAGAACACCAAGTATTTCATTACTGACACATATAACCTTATCTAATTACTTTGCTGAGACCTTAAATTTTTAGGAATATTACATAATTTAATAATATGGTATTTGTTTTAAAAACACATTTATGTCAATTTTGACACTATTTGGTATTCTGTTTTTGGTAAAGTTATAACAACATTATCACTTCGAAAAAATTTATTTAATCAACCCTTACATTTCATAATAACCTATAAAATTATTGGAATTCATCGAAAGTCTCAATTTAATTTTATTTGGATATTTATAATATTAATTATTTTAATCTTTCATTAATAAGGTAATTACAACATCATCATTGTGTCAAAAATAAATTTAATTATTTAATATTTAAAAATTATACATAAAATATTAATATATAGGAAATATTTTTATCTTTATAATTAATATTTATAGTCTAATTTATATTTTGTATTACCCTATATTTAAAGGGTTTTATTTATGAAAATTTGAATTTCATACTTTTAACTCCTCTTTAAATAAAATAATAATAAATGCCCTAATCTAATACAAATGGATCAAATAGGATCATATTTTATTCCTAAATTTTATTTTGGTCTAAATAAACATATACAATAGAATTAGGACATGTGTAACGATAATTATAATATCATTTTTACCTTTAATTTCGCTATTTAATTTTAACCGTGGTAAATAAAAGTCAAAAGTTATTATTCCCCAAAAATTATTTTCATATTATTGAACCACATTTTACTTATTGATGTCAAAACTGTCTCTCAATTTTTTGAAATTCAATTCACTGAAGCTGTAAAATTATTTTCTATGCAAATTTGAAAATGTGCCTAGAAGGTGGATAAATGATGGTATAAAGTTAAATAAAATTTTATATATCTAAACTTATTATCAAATGGCTCCAATGAATTACACTGGACTAATATAGGTATTATGTATCTATTTTGACATTAAAATAAATATAAATTAAAAATAAATATTTAAATAATTAGTTATTTTTAAACAATAACGCAGTGTTTTTCACTATTAATCAAAAATTAAAAGTTATGAGAAAAATAAAAAAAATTCACCCGAAGCTAATTTTGATATTCCGAATCCGAAATCGAAGTCAAATTTGAAAAACAAAATTTATAAAATTTTAAAAAGTGGGTATTACTATTCATAACTACATTTAAAAGAGGTAGTTTTCTTTGTCGCGGTGTGCTAGAATTCGAAGTTGTGTACAAGCCAAGCTATTATATTATTCAAAGAGGAGCATATTATGGAAGCTTGGGATGTTACATTATATGATCCACACGAACTTCCAGATAGTCTTCTATCACCATCAGGGATATTTCTTATCTTCCAATTGGGTTACTCATGATTTATAGGGTGAGTGGGACTCTATATCAGGAAGGGAGTGTCTTGTTATCCCTTATGTTGGTTTAATATCATGTTAGTTTTTAGAAATCACTCTTGATGTAGTGGACCCATTCATGGGAGGTCAACTACCACCTATTGTGTGTGAATATATTTAGGTATTTTGAGATTATTTTTTTATTTCTTACCACCATAGAGAAAGGTTGAGTCTAATATGTACCTTTTCCCTGGAACAATGCCCTTATCTCTAACATCCTATTGAATAACACTTGTTATGTTAGAGGAAGTTAAGGTTTATATTATGTAATTAGAGGTGAAAGAATTTATTATTCCAAGATTGTCACCATGGGCTTCACCTATACTCATTGATAAGAAGGTAGATGAAATTTTAAAGCTTTGAATTTTTTTAAATTGAAAGTTGAATTATGTGACCATTAAGGACATGTATCCTTTACCCAGAATTTATGATCTCTTTAACCAATATAAAGTGGCTCATTGGTTTTCTATGTTTGACCTATGGTTAGGGTATCACTAGTTGAGGGTCTGAGAATATGATATACCCAAGATAGTGATTCAGAGTCGATACGAGAATTTTAAGCTTCTTGTTATGCCATTTGAACTCACAAATTCCTCTACAGTATTTATGGATTTGATGAACTGGATATTTAGTCAGTTCATGAAAACATTTTTTGATTGATGATAACATTGTGTACTCTATGTTAGTGGATGATCATTTTGACCATTTTGATTTCATTGTTCGAACCTTGAATAAACACATTATGTATTGTAATATTTTAAAATGTATGTTTTGGATCTCAGTGGTGATGTTTTTAGGGAATTTAATATTTGAGGGGGTATCTCAGTGGATCATAAAATTTTATGGGTAGTTATGTCTTAGGAGAATACTAGAAACAAGCTTGAGATATGAAGATTCTTGGTGTTTTCTAGTACTTCCCAACAGTTTTTTTGGGACATCTCTATGACTGAATCTCTAATAAAAGTATTGATCCATATGGGTGTAAAATTTGAGTTGGAAAACAAATGATATAGATATTTTTGGGAGATAAAAGTGTGGTTTACATCAACACAAGTATTAATTTTCTAAGAACCAGGTTCGTGTTACGATATTCTCTATGATTCCTATGGTATGATTTTAGTTTGTGTCTTGATGCAAGGGAAATATTTGGAGGATTATTAATATAAACAGTAATAAACTGATGACAAGAACTACCCTGACCATGATATTTAGTTGGCATAAGTTATGTACACACGAAACACATGATGTCTCTGTCTTTTTGGGGGGTGATTTATAATGACTTCTGATCCCAAAATACTAATGTATTTTTTCACTCAAAGGGGTCTGAACTAGCAATAGAGATGCTAGGTTGAGTATCTTCCGGTCATTTATTTTTATATCACATATACCCCTAAGAAAGGAAATTTGGTTTCTAATGCACTGATCAAAATAGTACTGATCTATGTAGTAAAAGAATCAATTGAAGAGTGGGATCTGATGAGTTTGTTTTACAAGATGAGCATGGAACTAAATAAGGTTTTTGGATTAGTTTTCTTTGATTCAATAAAGTTTGAATCATATTTTTTATGATGGAGTTTTCCTTGAGAAGATGAAATTCATTGATATCTAATGCTTAGGAGAAAACCTAAATAGTTAGGAGACCTAGGTTGAGTAGTCTCTATCTCCGAGTACTGCTTTGTGATTTTTAGCAGGCTGGTTATTCATTTTTCCCTAAGGTGGGATTTTTTAGATAATTAAATTGTTCATGTTTATTTTTTCATCCTAGGGATACATTGATGTACCACACTTTTAGACATTGGAATTGGTTGCTGGGGATGAGGTGGTCTGTTGCAGATTTTTTATTTCATTATCTCCCTTGTCAAATAGTTAATGTCAGATGCCAGAGACCTGTAGGTTTGTTGGAATTTTTACACAGTTTTGGAATGTAATTGGGATGAAATTTATATTAATTTCATTTTTGGTTTACCATGGGATACTAGTGGGATGGATTAGATATGACTGATTATCAAAAGAATGACTAAATTGATGCATTTATTACCAATAAATGAATTGAATAAAGTGGTACATCCTAGGTGATTGTATGTCCAAGATATTTTGAGACCTCATGGGGTTACCATACTATTTTTTATAGGGAATCAAGGTTCACAACCATATTATGGAATGGTTTGCAGAAGAAAATGGGTACCCAGTTGAAATTGATCAGGGATTATCATCTGACGATGGATGGAAAAATTGAGAGGGCTATCTAGATTCTTTAGGTTATACTCCATTCCAGTGTAATTTATTTCAGTGGTTCTTGGGAATCGAATTTTCATTCAGCCAATTTTTCCTATAACAATATATATGAGGCATCGATTAGGATGGTTCCCTTTAAGGATTTAATGGGAGACCATTTAGATATCCCTTTATGCTTGGTAGAGTTTGGAAAGCGGTTCTTGGTTCATCCAAGTCTATTTCCAAGGATTAAGGAGAATGCATAATTGATTCATAGGTGTTTGATCATGGGATTGATTCATCAAAATTTTTATGAAGACTTCCATCATCAGATGTTGTATTTTGAGGATGGTGTTTGGGATTTTCTCAAATTTCACCTCAATTGGGGAATTATTTTTTGGGTAAGCTGGTTAAGTTTTCACTGAGGTGTGCGGGTCACTTTGATATCGTTGAGTGACTAGGGTAGGTGGCATACTGATTGGAATTTATATCTGGTTTTACTTCTATACATTATGTGTTTCATCTTTCCTACTTAAGGAGGTATATACCAAATCTTTCCCTTTTTGTTAGGTGGAAGGATGACTGTCTTGAACTCGATACCTATGTGGTTGAGTAGAAAGTTTAGATTATAGATCCCCATAATAAGGTATTGTGTGATAAAATGATCTCCTTGGTTCGAGTATTATGGAAGTGCATATTGGATCACCATGAGATGTGGGAGTGAAAGTTGTTGATGAGGCAGTAGTGAACTTCAATTTTTGGAGATCCAGAATCATTAACACTTTCTGGTGATATAAATATTTTACGATAGGAAGATTGTAACTCCCTGTTATATTTCAATCAAGTATGTTATAATGTTTTCTTTTGGTTTCCATTTTCATTGCGTATATATTTCTGGCCATGAAATTGTGAGGATACCTATTAAGGTGTATTCATGTATTTTTTTGAATTTTCATCATAAAACAGGCATTTTTTATTGATCTACTAGCACTTACAAACAATGAAAGTTATGCACATGATGTGTAAGGTTTTTTTTGGGAAGAAGTCATGAATTGAATACAAAACTTTGGAATTTTACATGTTTTGTAAGGGTTCCAGATCATGTAATGTAAAAATTTTATATTTATTTAAGGAAACATGTTTCTATAAATAACATAAAATGAAATAATTTAATGATTTTTAAAGTATTAAACATAGCATAATTCCACAAGTTGATAATTTTTGGGAACCGTATGGGTATTTGAGGCCACATTCTCTTCTGAATCCTCCTCCCCTCATCTAGAGATCTCTAAATAGTTGATTTTGGGTTACTCCTTTCCCTCTAGATCACCCCATTCAGTGGTTAATCAATAGGGCTAGGTGTTTCATCTCTTCAGGTAAGCATTCAATTTTATTTTTTTCTTGTTTTAGGTTTGAGACACCATTTTTAGTATGGATTTGTAATCCTATCATGTTTTCTATCAATCCATTATAATCTATTATCATGAATTTTCTTCCAAGGGTTGATCTTGTGGTTTCCAATCCACGTTGTCAATGGTGGTCATATTTTCAATATCCCTTAGGTAGGTGTATCTATCCAAGCATCTGGATTTCTTGAACTACCTATTATTCTTATTGCTTTCATGGGATTTTAAATGAATTTTCAGGTTATTAAATTTAAAAATGGAATGGGTTTGTGTTTTAAAAGTGTTATTGTGTTGGAAGAAAAATTTACTTTATTTTGAGAAAAATGTATTTTCAAACACTAAATAATATGTTCTTGGCTTTGAAATGGTTCAATAATAATGTGAGAATGGTTTTTAAATGGAAATTGAAAAAAATTGCACAATGGGAATCTTGTGTGCGTTATTAAAATGATAGAGGCGACCTTAGTGTGTGTGACACCACTAGGAGGAAACATCTTATATATCAAATGAAAATAGTAGAAATAGATATTATTTGGATCCAACCATATGAATTTTTAGGATTTCGAGTGTCTAGTACATAGTTTCCCATATGAGAGAGCCCAACTAGATTGTGTATTGTTGTTTATTGTTGTTTACAATATGATAAAATATTTTATCAATGTTGGATCACATGTCTTTATATATTCAGTATGTTTAGCACTTTGTTTTTAAAATGAATGTTTTTGGACATGGAAAAGATGGTATGAAATTTTTCGAAAACCCAAGTACTATTTTATAAAAGTTTTCAAATTTTTTTATTTATATAAATTCTTATAAAATTTTTATTTAAAATATATAACTTGTGAGTTCACGTTATTAAAAAATTTATATTTTCATTTCTGGGTTTCTATAGTGATATGTTTCTTACACCATACTTCTACCTTTTTGAGGATGTATACCTTGTTATAATGGATACATGTAATGGGAATAGAATTATGTAGCACTCAGTCTTCGCTTTACATTGATGTTTTGGTATAGAATTCTCTATGGAGGTGATTTTTTGTCAAATGGATATCTGTTAGTCTATTATTGACATAAATATTGGTTTATGAAATTGGCATAGTCGTGTCACTCTTTGTTTCTACATTGTACTCTGGTTCCATGTCTTATTTTTCATATATTAAAGACGTTTTTGTTATCTTTTCCATACATCACCCATAATGGGATGACATGGATGACAATTTTGGTTGACCCTGGGTGTTCTATTACATTGTCCTCATGAGTGACTGAATGTTCTCGGTGATGGAATCCAAACCACATTTCTATGAACACAAAAATTTATTGATATATGAATGATACTAAATTTTAAAAATGATCAAATGAGGGATAGATGTTATATTGTGTCCCTTATGATGAATCTTACACCCTCTATTATTAGGTCCAAAAATCCTCTAGTCATTGATAAATGGATCAGTACCACTAAAAAGATATTTTCCATAATCCAATGTTCAGAGCATGAAAAATTCATTTTTACTATCTTTCATTTGGAAGGTGAGGAAGATAAATCATGGAACCTTATTAAGAATATGATTAGGAGGATGTAATTGGATCCATGAAATGGAATTTGTTTAATCGGATGTTTTTAGTAAATAATTCCCTCTTATTCTAAAAATTATTGGAAAGTGAATTTATTGTTATCTAGGAAGATAATTTGACAAGACTCCCTTGTTATGATTCTAGTTTAATCATTAGAATGGAATGAAAAATTGATAAATTCCTTGGTGAATTAATACCAATTGTTCAAAAGGCATTGGCTATAATATACCTTAGTTTCTAAGAAAAAGTAATTCGAAGCGAACTTAAGGTAAAAATTGAAATTTGATATTATGACTATTCCCATGGTCTTGATATGGAAAGAAACATTTACTATCATGAGAAATAGAATAAATAACATGATTGAAATAAATTTTAGACACCTACATTCCAGAAATGAGGGAAGAAGAACTCAAGGTGAATTTATAGAAGGAATACGATGTTTTTATAAGTGTGGGAAGCTTGACCATTGAGAAAATGAATGTATATGTGATTTGATGAGGCCATATAATTTAATGAATAGTGGGATAAATCAAAATAATGCACCACCCACACTCTGGTGTTTCAAGTGCAAGGAGGTTTGTGAACTATGATAATCAATTACTTAATCCAATGCTTAATGTGGATGATAAACCACAGTATCCTTAAAATGAAAAAGACTAAGGGAATGCTTATGTAATCATAATGGATGAAGTGAATCATGATAATTAGGTCACACTAATCCTTCCATCCTTATTTAGGAATAATGTGTCTTATTTTGTATGAATGAGTCCCATGAAAATCTTATTGTTAATCCTTTAGTGAAATTATGTGTGATTATCTCACTCTACATGGTTAATGGAATAATGAAATCACATTTTACATTCTATAGATATAAGGATGAACCCATGATTCAGTTGAAATGTTGTTTATATAAGATAAGATCCTATATAAGAAATAAAGGATGCATTAACCATTGGAAATGTATATGTATACATCTAAGATTATGTTAAGAGTTATAGATACCATCATGAATTTATGATTTAAATTTTGATCATAAGTTGACAATCATTAGAAACCCATTGAGGTTTTATGTGATAGGATTTTATCATTATTAAGGATATTTTAAGAGAAATTTTTTTATATACAACCCTTTGGTTTTTAATATGTTTTAGTGGAACTGTTATTTGAAGAAGAATGTATTTACATTTTTTGAAAAAATGATTAATGTTATTGGTAACCATTAGGGTTTTCTTATGATTTATGTTTAGTTAATTATTGGTTTTATTCGATCACATTATGAATTGAGAAAACTTCATTGTTATCAGAGAAGATTTATCTCAAGATTAAATTTCCAGAATATACATTATGTAATTGGTAACATTGAATGGAGTACCATATTCTATTGTATCTAATCTAGATCCAATGATTACCATGAAGTTCTGTAGAAGTCTTTAGTAATCACTTGATATAGATTTCTTGTTTATGTACTATGTGTCATTCTCAGAGAGATGGTTAGTCTAAGAGAACAATTCAAACCCTAGAGGATGTTATAAGATCTTATTCTATGTATTTTAATGGTGTTCATGATCAAAACCTTACTATAGTTTAGTTTTCTTAAAACAATAGATTTCAATAGATCATTCATATGGATCCTTATGAAGCCCTTTATAGAAATAAGTGTATAAATCCAACATAATGAAATGATGTTGGAGAAAGAAAGATATTGGGACCTGAGCTAGATGATTAAATGGAAGATAAAGTTAGATCATTTTAGAAATTTTAATGGAAACATAACATAGAGATAACTATTTTCATGATATTTATTAGTACGATCTATAATTTGAATTTGTTGATAAGGTGTTTCTAAAAATTTCATTATGGAAGAAATAATTGAATACTAAGGCCTAGGTATACTTGTCCCTTGGAAATTATTGATTGTATAATGTTTGTAGATTATTGATTTTGTCTCCCACCAGACCTCTTTCAAGGTTACAATGTGTTCAATGTATCTCTCATGAAGAAGTACATACCTTATTATCACATATAATGAACTTAGATGATAACTACTGGAACATGATCATTCAAAGGGGAACAATTTGTGGGTATTTTAGATCATATGCAGAATGTTCTATGAAACAAAACCATTCACTAGATTAAGGTTTTCTGGTGATACCACCATCTTAGGGAAGATATATGGAAACCTGAGGTTGTAAAGAAGTAGAAGTATCATCACAGAGTCAGCCTATGTGCACATGACTCAAACAAAACATTGTCTAATGACCCAAACATGATGCACATGGATGTTACATTTATTTTATGGAATACATAATATGTTACACAAATAAATTCCCAATGACCACATTATTTTTTTATCTTTGGAAACACGGAACATAATATTCTAACATGGTAAAAGATCTTCAACATTTCCCATAAATATCTCCCACATTTGATTTAATACCTAAAACATTACATCAAATCCTAGGGAAAAGAAAACATAAAACGGTTGAGATCAAATGTTCGGTAAGGGTAAAGAATGAGAATATAAAAACCCATAAACATAAGAATTTAAAAACATGAACATAAAGTTGAAATGTCAAAATCATTCGTCATGAAAGATATCATGACAGTACATATGGAATAGATCATAAATGAACATTAACCATGACAAAATAGCATTGGAATAAATGTATAATTGGTAGATATAAATAAGAACTAGAGGAATTTCATAAAGGCATGAGAAATATGAATATCATAACAATAAGAACGTGGATATTATCTTGAAAATGTGGCTACATAATTTAATTTAGACATTCATAATCATATCACCAAGGCCAATCCCCAAGGTGTCATATCACCAAGGTCCATACCCAAGGTTTCATATCACCAAGGTCTATCCCCAAGGTGTCATATCAGTAAGTTCCATCCTCATGGTGTCATATCACCAAGGTCCATCCCCACGGTGTCATAAAAAATTACCATGGTTATTCAACAAGGTATCATAAACATGTCATATCTAGAGATTAACTTATTCACCCAATGCATTGGAAGGATATGTACATACAACCCATCTCATAATGAAATCATTCTTACATGTTCCACAAAACTTTATACCAATTATCATAGCATAAACCAAGGATCAACAAATGGGTTTATTAAATATCATTCCATCATAATCCATATAAAATAAATTGATTTCATATAAAAAATTCCATAAAAATAATTCCATTATCAACATAGTAAACATAAAGTTATAATATGGATATAATCATAACCCAATGTCATCTTAGATGAAAAATAATTTTGATAAAATACTTGAGCTTAATATTGGATGAAAATATCCTTCTGCTACAAAAAAACGTTTTCTTTTCTTAAAATGCCATAAAATTTTAAAAGAAAATAATTTAGTTGAAAATAAATATTAAAACATACAGAGGAAGCTTAATTTAAATATAGTGTTGTGAATATGTAAAAATCTATTCATGCTTTATATGTTAAAAAACAAATTCTTCTCATACTCTTGTTAGAAAAGTCAAAACGTACCTCATACAGAAAATGAAAGAAAGATTCCTTCCATACCGTTAAATAAAAATTCACCAATGGGAAAAATTGAAATAAAAAAAATAGTAGTATAATAATATTATATATTTAGGAAACATGGAAATTTATTATAACTACACCCCAATAAAACTATTCCTAAAAACAATCATGGAAAATAATGAGATTGTGAAATTATCTCTTAACATAGGTCAGATTTCATCTGTATCTGTCTAAAACTCTAGTATAGTGGGTTTAAACTTATTATTATCTTGTAACATAATCATAATAATAATTATGATATCATATATGATTCACTAATGACATTATATTACCAGTTTATTTATCAATTCCATGTTAAAGAAACATTTTGGGTAATAATTATTTTATTTATCATACATGTTTTGACTTCTAATTCTTAATATTATTACCTATATCATGCTTTATAAACTTATATAATGTAAAAACAATTTATATATAATAAATATTCAGTATATAAATATATATGATAGATCGATAAATGAAATAGAATACACCATTCATGGAGACGGTAGGTCGTACGTAGGCATGAATGTAGTTTCTGTTTCCTTATTGAATAGAATGGAAGTAAGTAATTGATAGATATTGTAGAGACCCAAATCTTGACGTACATGGACATTACATTAATTTTGCGGAATAATTAATACATAACAAAAACCAACACTCAAGGACTGTAATAGTTTAGTGTCTTTGGAAACTTGGAACATAATCTTCTAATCATGGTGAAAGATCTTCAACATCTCCCATAAAGATCTTCCCCTTTTGTTTTCATACCTAAAACCTTTCTTTATATCCTGGGGAAAAGAAAAAATATAAAGGGTGAGATCAAATTCTCAGTAAGGGTAATCATGGAGAAAATAAAACAAACCATATACATTTGAACTTAAAAAAACATGACCATAATGTTTAAACATGAAAATCTTGAGCAATGAGATAAAACATGGAAGTACATAAGGCATAGATCATAATGGAACATAAATCATGATAAAATAGCAAGGTAATAAAACTTGTAATTGTGTAAAAACATTAAGCACATGATATGATTTCTATAGTATCTAAGGCATTGCTACAAAGACCATCTTAGTGGACAAAGTCCCTTACTGAACCGGGTTTACTTGTCATTCCAGCCCTGTATTACTGAATCAGATTTATTTTTCTTTTCAGCCATGTATATCTCATGAGATATAAATCTTTACCCAATTAATTGGAGGGAGATATAGGTCCTACCCATCTCATAATGAAATTATTCTTACTTGTGACACAACATAAACATAAATCATTCATCATAACCCAAAGAATAAAATGGGTTTCATAAACATCATCCCATCATTACATAATCCATATAAAACAAATGGATATCATTTAATCATAAGAGAAGTGAAACCGTTTAAATCATAGAGACATTATACTTGAAACATACACATATTAAATAATGTCATATTAGATGAAAAATGTTTTTGATAAAACACTTGAAATGAATTCTTGAGGAAAATATCATTTCTTCTTCAAGATCATTTTCTTTTCACAAAATGTCATGAAATTTTAAAAGAAAAGTATTTTGTTGAAAATAGTAATGAAATATTTTGGAGGAAGCTTCATGAAAATAAGGCTTTATAAAACCGTAAAAATCCTTTCATGTCGTATATAAAAAAACATTCTTCTCGTACTTTTGCATGAAAAGTTAAAAAGTACCTCGAATGGTAAAAAAAAGAAAGATTTCATACATACCATTTAGTAAAAGTCAAAAATGGGTAAAAAGGACTTTAAACATACATTAAACCATTTTTATAAAACAGGAACATGGATGATAAATATAACCCCAGTGAATACTTATGAATAAACAATCTCCGATAAAAACGAGATTGGAAAAGTAATCCCTTACCTTAGGTCTGATATGCTTCATATGTATCTGAACCTCCTGTATAATGATTTAAATAATGTAATTTAATTATTACAGAATCATATTAATTGTTATGATATCATATATGGTTCACTTATGACTTTATATTACCCGTTCTTTTGTAAATCCCATGTTAAAGCAACGTTTTGGGTAAAATCATCTTATTTATCTTTCATGTTTGGACTTGTTGTTCTTGATGTTATTATTAATTATATCATGATTTAATTACTTCCAGAATTAAAATAATAATTTATATATCATATATATTCATTATATATCCAGAATATACATGTATTTATAATAGTACATAACATATGGAGGTAAGAAATGAAATGCATCGTTCATGGAGACGGTAAGCCGTACCTACACATTAACACTACTTTCATTTCTATTTATTATTTTAGTGGAATTAAAACATAATTATACATAGGTATATTATAATTCCAGTATAATATCATATATAATATCATAAACCACATCCTTTATACATCCCACATAAGGTATTAACGAATAACATCACTTTGAGGGGGCGGTAGTCCGCACTTCCTCAAATGAGATTATCGTATTTACCGACTATGGAAACCATAAAGGCTTGATATGATTGGGAAGTATTGAAGAATAAGGAAATCATAAACATAATATATATCATGTATAAATACAGCGCCATCATAATGGCCACCATGAGAGGCGGTAGGAGAAAATCGAACAATCATCGTTTCGTGAGGCGTTAGTTTTCCATCCACATAAACATTATGTTCTTCGTCCATTATATAGAGGTGTGTGTAAGTGTAGTTCACATACTTTTCATAAAAACATCCTAGTATATTGAGGATAATGGTTTTGTTACAAAATGAAGGATTAAAAAGAGTTTAGGGGTTGGAGAAGTAGAATAAAAGAAAACAATTTAAGAGAAACGGTTACCTTTAATTTGGGTAACTTCCTTTGGTTGGAACCAAAAGGAATTCTTGGAGTGACTTCTGCCTAAGTTAAGGCTTCTAGTGGGAGGAGAAGGATGTAGGGATATTAATTGGGTAGAGTTTGGATGAGCCAAATGGCTTGATAGGTGTGAGGAATTGGATAGAAATGGTCTCCTTTTATAAGGGGGGGAGGGGCTCTTTTGGAAAGTGTGAAAATATTATTTTATTATAAACATATCTTCGGTTTCAAAAGGTCCCAAAATAATTAAATATAAAGATAAGATTACTCATGGTCGAAATAAAATCATCCAATCATAATTGGACATTTTTTGGATAATATTTTATTCATTATAATCTACATTATTTAAATCATTTATTAATTATGTAAATACTACATCATTATTGTGTCAAAAATAATTTAATTTATTTGATGTCTAAAAATTATAAAAAAATACCAACATGTAGGAAATCTATTTAGATTTCCAATTAATATTTATAGTCAAAATGATAATTTATATATCCCCTTATAAAAATTAATTACTAAAAGATTTTTTTTAATGCCAATTTTATCTTTACATTAAATTAATTAATCTAATGTGTCATTGTCTTTCACAAGTGGCTCCATGAGGTCCCAAAATGGACCCAAGGATGCCCATGTTCGTCCATTACTCATCCAATAAGGTTTGGACAGGTGTTAAGGTAATTTTGAATTATTATAATATTCTTTTAACCTTGAATTACCATTTTTACCTTTAATCGTGGTAAATAAAAGTAAAAAGTTACTATTCACCAAAAATTATTTTTATCTAATTGAAGCATATTTTACTCCTTGATATTAATCTCGTCTCTCGGATTTTTGAAATTCAACTCACAGAAGCGGTAAAATTAAGTTTTATGAACAATTGCAAAAGCTACTAGGAGGTGGGTAAAAGACGGTGAAAAGTTCAATACAATTTTTATAAATCTAAAATTATTAAAAAATGACTCCAAGGAATTTAATTGAACTTATATAAGTATTATGTATCTATTTTGACCTAAAATAAATTTAAATCAAATAAATTATTATTTAAATAAAAAGTCAGTTTTAACCAAAAACTCAGTGTTTTCACTATTCATCACAAATTGAAATTGTTCAGAAAAATACCAAAATTTCAGCCTAAACTATATTTGGTATTACAAATTCAAAAATGATGTCTATTTTTCAAAATTCAAAACATATAAGTGGCATTAAATAATTTTATAATTAATTCTTGTTATCAAAACAAATAGCGTGTTTTTAAGAAACAATAACTATCAAAAGATCGACACTTGTTTATGTCCAAATTCAAAGTGAAATTAATTCCAATGACCAACATTATATTAAATAGTCAAACTGTATTCTAATTACACTTTAAAACCAATGAAAAAGTTAATCTAACCATATAAATTATTGCGATGAAAAAAGTTATTTCTAATTAAAATATAGCTTGTTTTTACTATTCATCAAAATATGGAAGTTATCAGAATAATATGAAAATTTTATCCAAATTAAATTTTTATATCCTGATTCCAAGGAAGAATTTTATTTTGTCAAATTGAACTTATAGACATGTAAAAAACTATATTTAAAGTGGGTTCCCCATCAAAAGGCGGCAAAACTGCATTTTTTGAAAAATACTTATTTTACCCAAAAAAATTATTTTGTTCTTATACCATGTTATAGAAAATATGTAAGATTAATAATAATATTATAAAATTAAAAATTTAGTTAATACTATTCATAACGGCTAGTCAATAATAATATTATCACAATATATTGTTGTTTAGTGAAACCCAATATCGCGTACTACACACGCTATTGAGGAAGGTCGTGATTGCGTGTAATGCAAGCCAAGTCAGGGTGACGTGTAGTGCAAAACTCATTTGTTGTTGCATATAACAAAATACAACCATATTTCATTTATACATTAAACAACATCTATACTTAATGTTGCGTTTAATAATTTCAACAAAACGAACTTGAAATTGTGTGTAACACGAGCCAATTATAGTGTTGCATATACTGCAAGCTAATACGGTGTTTTATATAGCGCAAAATAATCTTGGTGTAGTGTACAACAGAATACATCAATGAAATTAAAAAGAATAATTCTAATAAAATCTCGGGTTGTTACATTCTACCCCCCTTAAAATTAATTTCTCCCTCGAAATTCATCAGGGTTATAAATGTTTTACTACTAAAAAGTTTCATTCATAGAAACCCACATCGTAAAAAGGAATACTAAAACTTCATTTTAAAAAGGGAAGTTAGAATCATAACGGTCACCCAAAGTAACTCAGCACTGGGTTTCCATATAGGACAACATAAGTGAAAATATGGATATGGAAGAGAAATCTAACCATCATGTTTTGATGGAGAGTGGTAGAGAATAGGGCTATGAAAAAGCCAACAATCACAAAGCCATAGATTTTTTATGATCTAAGGTACCATCTGATTCATCAGATATAAGATTACAAGGACAGTATTTTTGGATTTCAAGATAATTTCCCTTATGTTGAATAATTTTTGAATTAAAAGAAATTCTTACTTGATTTTGGGTCAATCTCATTGTTGTTCATGTCTTGAACAATTTCCACTTCATCTCTTAAATAAATGAAGTTGAATTTGTTTTCCATGAAGTGTTAGTGGATCATGCGATATAATGATAGGTCATTCCATCTATCTCAAACATAAGGTTAGCAGAAGTTATATACATAAATCCATCTATGGTGATATTATTCGTATATGGTTCCAAAAATGGACTTATACTTCATCTATCATACCGCTTAATAAAATAAAACTAGTTTCTACTAACCAGGGACTTCCTATAGGCCAGTGGTATGCGATAAAGTCATGTCGCACATCAGCTGTGGGTTTGATTCCCACAGCCTTGTCTAACGCGACTAGTTGTCGCCCGTCCTGCAGGTTGTCCTTTTTCTAATATTACATCATTATAACATTCCATCAATAATATCGAAAATAGTCCTAGCCTTAAACAATACTAACTTATGTCCAACATAATCCATTTCAAATCTTTAGTCTTATCCAAAATAATTTTTTCCAAGCTTATAGTATAAAGAAAACAATTACTAGAAATCTCGTCTACCGAGAATGTGAATAGCATCATTTATCCCTGATATATCTTGTTGATCACATTCCAATCATGTGAATACCTTAATCATGTATTCTCTTGAAAAATGAATACCCATTGAACTTTAGTGAAAACATGAATGCTGTCAAAAGTTAACTCTCTCCACGTCCCAAAATTCAAAAATTTCTATATACTCAAACCATGATATCACTTTGTCCTTATTTTAGTCAAGAGCTCATGATTACTATCATATTATTTTCTCCTTATCCCTTCATTATGCGCATTTCATCTGCTTTCCAAAAATATTTCAATCACTTTTTCATGGTTACCAGTACCATATAATTATTGAAAACCAATACATAGATATTCCAAAATTCTATAATTCCATAAATGAGATTCCATGATACTATTTTGAAATCATGTTACATAAACACTTAATCATTACACAAAACCACTTTCATACTCAACATCACAAATAGTTATCCCATGATACTTCCCTTTATACTTTCCCTTAAGAGGTTGCTCATGTTGATCATCATTAACCTGTGGATTAGGACATTTATTAGCATAATGCCCCATTTCCTTGCACTTGAAGCATTGAAGTGTTGGTGGAGAGTTCTCTGTAGTCTTTTATCTATTCACATCATTAGTAACCTTTTTCCCATTACTTCGACAATAAACAACTCGATGAACTTCTTTTCCACACATAAAACATTTTCTGGTACCTTTTAGGCAATCTCCACCATGCTTCTTTCCACACATTGAGAATAAAGATACTTTCATCTTTTTTTCACCATTGTTCTGAGATTTCTCCTTGAACTCCATCTTTAGTTTCTTGTCAAAACCATGAGATGGATTTGTAACACCAACTTCCAGTTCTACCTTGATAGCACAACGCACAATTTCTTTATAGCTACTGAAGTCTCTTATAGCTAATGCCCTTCGAAGACTTGGTTTTAAGCCACTGAAGAATCGATCAAATTTACTTTCAGGTTGGATGATAAAGCCAGATGCATACCTTTCAAGCCTTGTAAAATTTGCTTCATATATACCAACAGATTAATCATCCTTTTGCTTTAGATCAAGAAACTATTTCTCTATCTTTGTTCTAAGAATACGAGGGAAGTAATTATTGAAAAATAAGTTCTTTAACTCTTCCCATTCCATGGACTCAATTTCATCTCTTGGCCTCGTATTCTTGATAAGATTCCACCATTGATCAGCTTCACCTTCCAAACGATATACTACTAATATGAGTTTATCATGTTCAGAACATTGAAAAACTAAAAATATTTTTTAAGTGGTACTGATACATTGTTCAGCAACAAGTGGATCAGAAGATCCACTGAAAGAAGGTGGACATTGCCTCATGAAGGACTCAATAGAATATTGTTCCCTTCTCTGCTCATTTGGAAGTCCAGACTGATACATAGCTTGTGTAAGTATAGAAATAAGATTTTTCACTCCATCTCCCATAACATTGGTTTGTTCAGGAGGAAAATCATTGCATTGTCCATTACATTGATCAACACGGTTCCTTTGGGTTCCAGCCATCGTCAAAAACCCAAAAAAATAGTGTGAAAAGAAAAAATCATTCTAGGGAAAACAACATAATAAAGGGGGAGTACCTTCAATATCTAACATATTAGGTTTAATTCTAAGATCGTTACCGTAATTCTAGGATTATAACCTATACTTATACTTACCCTTAGGGACATCCCTAGACATACCTTAGAAATATCTCTAGGGATCTCACTAAAGTTTTCGCATCCTAGTTTCCAAAGGTTAACTAAACCTTTCCTTTGATACTAACTGTAGAGACCCAAAGCTTAACATACATGGACATTACATTACTTTTGCGGAATACATAATACATAAAAAAACCAACACTCATGGACCGTAATAGTTTAGTGTCTTTGGAAACTTGGAACATAATCTTCTAATCATAGTGAAAGATCTTTAACATCTCCCGTAAAGATCTTCCCCTTTTGTTTTCTTACCTAAAACCATTCTTTATATCCGGGGGAAAAGAAAACATATAAAGTGTGATCTCAAATGCTCAGTAAGGGTAAGCATGAAAAAAATAAAACAAACCATATACATTTGAACTTAAAAAAACATGACCATAATGTTTAAACATGAAAATCATGAGCAATGAGATAAAACTTGGAAGTACATAAGGCATAGATCATAATGGAACATCAATCATGATAACATAGCATGGGAATAAAACTTGTAATTGTGGAAAAACATTAAGCACATGATATTATTTCCATAGTAGCCAAGGCATTTCTGCCAAGACCATCTTAGTGGACAAAGTCTCTTACTGAACTGGGTTTACTTATCGTTCCAGCCCTGTATTACTAAACCGGATTTACTTTCCATTTCAGCCATGTCTATCTCATGAGATATAAATCTTTACCCAATGAATTAGAGGGAGATATAGGTCCCCCCAATCTCATAATTAAATCATTCTTACTGGTGCCACAACATAAACATAAATCATTCCTCATAACCCAAAGAATAAAATGGGTTTCATAAACATCATCCCATCATAACATAATCCATATAAAACAAATGGATATCATTTATTCATAAGAGAAGTGAAACCATGTAAATCATACAGACATTATACTTGAAACATACACATATTAAATAATGTCATCTTAGATGAAAAATGGTTTTGATAAAACACTTCAAATGAATTCTTGAGGAAAATATCATTTCTTCTTCAAAATCATTTTATTTTCACAAAATGTCATGCTTTTTAAAAAAAGGATTTTTTTGAAAATATTCATGAAATCATTTGGAAGAAGCTTCATGAAAATAAGGCTTTATAAATCCGTAAAAATCCTTTCATGTCGTATATAAAAAAACATTCTTCTCATACTTTTGCCGGAAAAGTCAAAAAGTACCTCGTATGGTAAACAAAAGAAAGATTCCACACATAACATATAGTAAAAGTAAAAAATGGGTAAAAAGGACTTTAAAAATAAATGAACCCATTTTTAGAAAATAGTAACATGGATGATAAATATAACCCCAGTGAATACTTATGTATAAACAATCTCAGATAAAAACGAGATTGGAAAAGTTTTCCCTTACCTTAGGTCTGATATGCTTCGTACATATCCTAACCTCCAGTATAATGATTTAAATAATGTCATTGACTTATTAAAGAATCATATTCATTGTTATGTTATCATATATGGTTCACTTATGACTTTATATTACCCATTCTTTTGTAAATCCCATGTTAAAGCAATGTTTTGGGTAAAATCATCTTATTTATCGTACGTGTTTGGACTTGTTGTTCTTGATATTATTATTACTTATATCATGATTTAATTACATATATAATGTAAATAATGATTTATATATCATATATATTCATTATATATCCATAATATGCATGTATTTATAATAGTACATAACATATGGAGGTAAGAAATGAAATGCACCGTTCCTGGAGACGGTAAGTCGTACGTACGCATGAACGCTAATTTTATTTATATTTATTATTTTAAAGGAATTAAAACATAATTATACATATGTATATTATAATTCCAGTATAATATCATATATAATATTATTAACCACATCCATTATACATCCCACGTAAGGTATTACCGAATAACATCACTTTGAGAGGGCGGTAGTCCATATTTCCTCAAATGAGATTATCATATTTACCAACTATATAAACCATAAAGGCTTTATATAATTGGGAATTAAAGAAGAATAAGGAAATCATAAACATAATATATATCATATATGAATACAGATCCATCATAATGGACACCATGAGAGGTGGTAGGAGAAAATCGAACAATCATCATTTCGTGAGGCGTTAGTTTCCAATCCACAGAAACATTATGTTCTTCATCCATTAGATGGAGGTGTGTGTAAGTGTAGTTCGAATCCTTATCATAAAAACAGCCTGGTATATTGAGGATAATGGTTTTGTTACAAAATAAAGGATTAAAAAGAGTTTAGGGGTTGGAGAAGATGAATAAAAGAAAACAATTTAATAGAAATTGTTACCTTTAATTTGGGTAACTTCCTTTGGTTTGAACCAAAAGGACTTATTGAAGTGCCTTCTGCCTAAGGTAAGGCTTATAGGGGGAGGGGAGGGATGTAGGGAGATTAATTGGGCCGATTTTGGATGACCCAAATGGCTTGAGAGGTGTGAGGAATTGGATATAAATGGTCTCCTTTTATAAGGGGGAGGAGGGGCTCTTTTGGAAAGTATGCAAATATTATTTTATTATAAACTTATCTTCGATTTCAAAAGGTCCAAAAATAATTAAAGATGAATATAAGATGAATCATGGTCGAAATAAAATCATCCAATCATAATTGGACATGTTTTGGATAATATTTTAATCATTATAATCAAATTTATTTAAATCATTTGTTAATGATGTAAATACTGCATCATTATTGTGTCATAAATAATATAATTTATTTTATGTCTAAAAATTATAATAATAAAAACATGTGGGAAATCCTTTTATCTTCCCAATGAATATTTATAGTCGAAAAGTTAATTTATATAGCCCCTTATAAAAATTAATTACTAAAAGATTTTTGTTAATGCCAATTTTGTCTTTACATTAAATTAATTAATCTAATGTGTCATTGTCTTTCATAAGTGGCTCCATGGGATCCCAAAATCAACCCAAGGATGCCCATGGTCGGCCCTTACTCATCCAATAATTTTTGGACAAGTGTTAAGGTAATTTTGAATTATTATAATATTCTTTTAACCTTGAATTACCCTATTTACCTTTAACTGGGGTAAATAAAAGTAAAAAGTTACTATTCACCAAAAATTATTTTTATCTAATTGAACCACATTTTACTCCTTGATATTAACCGTGTCTCTTCGATTTTAAAAATTCAACTCACAGAAGTGGTAAAATTAAGTTTTATGAACAATTGCAAAAGCTCCTAAGAGGTGGGTAAAAGACAGTGAAAAGATCAATACAATTTTTATAAATCTAAAATTATTATAAAATGACTCATATGAATTTAATTGAACTTATATAAGTATTATGTATCTATTTTGACCTAAAATAAATTTAAATAAAATAAATGATTATTTAAATGAAAAGTTGGTTTTAACCAAAAACTCAGTGTTTTCACTATTCATCAAAAATTGAAGTTTTTCAGAAAAACACAAAAATTCAGCCTAAGCTATATTAGATATTCCGAATTCAAAAAAGATGTCTATTTTTCCAAATTCAAAACATAGAAGTGGCATTAATTAATTTTAAAAGTAATTCCCGTTATCAAAACAAATAGAGTGTTTTTAAGAAACAATAACTATCAAAAGATCGACACTTGTTTATGTCCAAATTCCCGTTATCAAAACAAATAGAGTGTTTTTAAGAAACAATAACTATCAAAAGATCGACACTTGTTTATGTCATTGAAATTAATTCCAATGACCAACATTGTATTAAATGGTAAATATATATTCTAATTAAACTTTAAAACCAATTAAAAAGATAATCTAACCATATAAATTACTGCGATGAAAAAAGTTGTTTTCAATTAAAATATAGCGTGTTTTTACTATTCATCAAAATATTAAAGTTATCAGAATAATATGAAAATTTTATCCAAATTAAATTTTTATATCCTGATTCCAAGGAAGAATTTTATTTTGTCAAAATTAACTTATAAACATGTCAAAAAATAGATTTAAAGTGGGTGCGCCATCAAAAGGCGACAAAACTGAATTTTTTAAAAAATACTTATTTTACCCGAAAAATTTATTTTGTTCTCATACCATGTTCTAGAAAATATGTAAGATTAATAATAATGTTATAAAAATCAAAATGTAGTTAATACTATTCATAACGGCTAGCCCATAATAATATTATAACAATATATCATTGTTTAGTGAAACCCGGTATTGCGTACTACACACGCTATCGAGGAAGGTCGTGATTGCGTGTAATGCAAGCCAAGTCAGGGTGACATGTATTGCAAGACTCCTTTGTTGTTGCGTATAACAAAATACAACCATATTTCATTTATTCATTAAAAAATATCTATACTTAATGTTGCGTAGAATAATTTCTACAAAATGAACTTGAAATTGTGTGTAACACGAGCCAAGAATAGTGTTGCGTATACTGCAAGCTAATACGGTGTTGTGTATAGCGCAAGATAATCTTGGTGTATCATACAATATAATACATCAATGAAATTAAAAATAATAATTCTAATAAAATCTCGGGTTGTTACAAATAAATAAATATATATATATATATATATATATCCAGTGGAAGTATTATGTCATATATTTAATTCTTATTTATTATATATACTTTATAATCATTCCTTAATGTTTAATGTGGAGAATAAATCCCATCGCGTCATGGAGACGCTAGGCTGTACCTACGCACAAGCGGCGATATCATTCACTTAATGGTTAAATGGTATGGAAATGGATGGTTTATTAATTATACATAATAATTATAATGTCATATTCATTATTTAAATCCATTATAATCATCGTTATACCCATCCATGTTAGGTATTGTTGAATAATAAATTACACCACGAAGTGGAGATGGTAAGTCGTACGTACGCAATCATGAAGATATTGTTATTTTTAGGATAGTTAAAAGAAGGTATGACATTTTACCAAAACTATAAAAACATCTCATAATGTATTATATACTGTATTTATTACATTATTATGGAAACAACATAATAATAGGAAGTAGAATATGAAAAGAACTTTGAAATAAGGGATAAAATGATTACCAATTCATTAGGTGTCTCCTTTTGATTTTCACAAAAGGACACCTTAGGATGGGTTTATGCCCAAAAGGGGGCCTATAATATTAATTTATGGAAGTTGTTAGGAGATTCTGGTAGGTTTTGGATGAGCCAAAGGGCTTTAGATGTGTGAATAAAAGAGGAGGAGAAGTGTCCTTTTATAGGATAGGTGAGGGGCACATTAGGAATGTCTTGAAATATTAATTTACTATAAATTAATTTTCGTTTTATAATGGATCAAATGTGATTTATATCAAGGGTAATATTATTATTGTTCTATATACTCTAAAAAAATTTAGACTAATTTAGGTCCCAAAAGTAACCTTATCTTTTAGTTTTAAACCTTAGCTAAAAACATTAACTCTTACCATGTCTTTCTGTACTTTCATAATATATGGTTACTATATTTACTATAAAATACAAATAGAACCTCAAGTGGATAATTAATGACATTTTTAACATTTTATAAACATGTTATAAGAATAATAGATTTTTAGGACTATTATATCATTTAATAAAATTGTAATTTGTTTTTAAAAAACTCATTCATGTCAATTTTGACACTCTTTAGTAATTGATTATTGTAAAAGTCAAAAAAAAATTATTCCTTCATAAAAAAGGCTTCAACCCATCCCTAAAATTTCAATTTCATCCAAAAAATTCGTGGATTTCATCAAAATGTTCATATTATATTTATTTTAATATTTATGATATTATTTATTTGAATATTTCATTAATAAGGTAATCACTACATCATCATTGTGTCATTAATAAATTTATTTATTTAATGTATAAAAATTATAAATAAAATTACATTATGTAATAAATATTTATAGATTTATAATTACTATTTATACTCAAATAGATCAAATATATGGCCCCATATTAAATTTTTTTTAGTAAAAGATATATGTTTATGTTATGTTTCCTGTAACTTTAAATTAATTATTATAGCATGCCATTTTCACACACAAGTGGTTATAAAATGACAAATATTCGGAATAAGGGTTTTTATTTTCACATATGACTCATAAAATAAGATTAGGATACATGTTAGGGTAATTTTATATTATCATAATATTATTTATTACCCTTATTTACATGATCTAACCTTTAACCCTAGTAAATAAAAATAATTACTGAAGTTAATATTCAAAATGTAAAAAAATAAAAGGTACCTATTCACATAATTTATAAATTATGAATCCAAATATGGAATCTCTTAATCTAAATTCAAAATAGATAATTGACTAAAATTAATTTAAATTTAATTCTCGTTGTCAAAACCTGAAAGCGGGGTTTTAAGAAGTAAAAACTATCAAAAGATTGACACGTGTTTATGTCAAATTTAAATATAAAATTAATTCCAATGACCCAAATTGTATTAAATAATATATTTTTTTTCTAATTACACTTTATGAATTATTAAAAATATAATCTATCTATATAAATAAATTAGACAAAAAGGTAGTTTTGAATTAAAATGCAGTTTTTTTCACTATTCTTTAAATATGAATTTCATCAGCAAAATACGAAAATTTCATCCAAGGTAAATTTTTATGTCTCTTTTCCAAAGAATATGTTTATTATGTAAAATAGAAATTAAATAATTTTCAAAAAGTATATTTAAAAAGGGTTCTCTATCGAAAACCGGTAAAACTATATTTTTTTGAAAAATACTTCTTTTATCCAAAATATTTAATTTGTTATTATATCATATATAGAAAACATATATAATGAATTTAAAACATCACATTGAGTATATTATATTTATAACACACAAATAAAATCCATAAGGAGTGAATTTTATTGTTTTTATAGACTCACTTATTTTCATTGAAACTGTTTTTTAGAATGAGGTGAATACTATTCATACCTACCATTATAATGACTAGGTTATAATATTTAGTTATCACTTATAATCAGTCTTGCATGAAATTAATTCTATCAAAATAACTTGAAATTGTGTGTAATAAAATCCCAGAATAGTGTTTCGTATACTTCAAGCTAATACGATGTTACGTATAATGCAAGCTAATTTTGGTGTAGCGTAAAAATAGGACATCAAAGAAATTAAAAATAATTAATCTCATAAAATCTCAATGTGTTACATTATAACCCCCTTAAACTGAATTTCACCCTAAAAAATCATCAGGGTTATAAACAGTTTACTACCTGAATGTAACTATCGTAGAAACCCACATCGTAAAAAGGAACAATATGATGATTTAAGGGACAATATGATTCTTCAGATAAGAAGTTACTAGGATAACATTTTTGGTTTTCAAGATCATTTAACTAAATTTTAATAACATGAGAATAAATACTTACATGATTTCAGAACAATCTCACAGTTGGTCATTCCTTGAACAATTTCCACTTCATTTCTAACTCAATGAAATCAAGTGGAAATTTTCATTATTGAACTATTAGAAGATCATGTGATTGATAAATATAATGATAGGTAATTAGATATATCGCAAGAAAGTTTAAAACATGTTATAAAACATGAATAAGCCCATATATAAAGAGATAATACATTATTCTAACAAACTTCATCTGATGATTAACATAAACATTCCAAAAATTTGATAGCCTTACAATCCTTCTCAAAGATGGAAATCCAAAACTATAGAAAAAATTCACAAACTCGTATTAAAATTTATCCCCTATATATCATAATATATCTTTGGTTGGTCCGATTCCAAAAATATGGACACCTTCATTGTGTATTCTCTTGAGTCACAGTAACAACATGAATTAACAGATATCCTTATTGAAAATATGCATGTTTGCTTATTCCAAACCATATTGGATATATTCCTTAATTCCAAAAAAGTTATATAAATTATCTATGATAGAATAATTCCCTTTTCAGCTACTCCATAATTAGTTATGAAGAATCAAGCATCGTCAAATTTACTTATTCCAATCCAACATATCTTTATCCAAACATCGTTATCAAAACATAAGTGGCGTATTAAGGGTTATCTTCTTCTTAATCATGTTTTCTCTAAGTATATCAACTTACCCTTAAATTACTTTTCTATCTCCTTATAATTGATCAACATATCCTTTATAATCCTTAATTAAAAACTTATACCGAAAACAATTATATATTTCAGGATTCATATAACACAATCTTTTTAATTTGAAACATATACACCTCAATAATCCAACTTTATTCTTAAAACATTACTTAGGATCCATAATCTTCTTATTTTCAAAAATATGAATCAATTCCTAAGGTTTCTCAACCTCAATCTTCAGAGGTTTAATGTAAAAAATACTGGAAGAACATGACATACATTTCACAAGTCATTTACAATCTCTTTATCCTCAGTAGTATGACCAATACTCATACCATCATCATGATTATCTTCATGATATTTACACTTAAGAAATATATATTCATTATTCCCATAATTCCCACCTCTGAAAAACTCAATGGTTAACTATGTTCTATTTAGTTCTAGTTGTTGACTAAGACATGAAAGAAAAGTGTAATAAATACATATTAGAGATTAAAAACACATAAGTAAGGTAAATTACTTATAATATTTCAATCTATGATATATTAGGGTTAATCCACAGTTATTCATTATTATCATAAAAACTCTACTATTGTAACCTTTACATTAATTATCCTTAGGACATCGCAGGACATATCTTTATAAATATCTCTAGGGATCTCAGTAATGATTTTTCATACTAGTTTGCAATTTTTGACTAAACCTTCACTCTAATACCAACTGTAATGACACATGAATGATGTAAATGGACATTAAATTTATTTTTTGGAATAAATAATACATTTCAAAAATATATTTCAAAATACCATATTAGTTTATTGTCTTTCGAAACGTGGAACATAATCTACTTACTTGGTGAAAGATCTTCAAAATCTACCATAAAGATATTCCCCTTTTTATTTCCTACCTTAAACCATTCTTCATATCCCGGGGAAAAGAGAAAATGATAAGTTTGATCTCAAATTATTTGAAAGGGTATAAATTTAGATCATAAAAAACCCATAAACATAGGAATGTAAAAACCTGAACATAAAGTTGAAATATCAAAATCTTGAGTCATGAAATAAATATTGACAGTAAGTAAGGTATAGATCATAAAGGAACATTAAAATTGAATTGGTATAAAAATGGAATTGAGATATATAAATAAGAACATGAGGACTTTACTAAAGACATGATATATAGGAATATAATAACAATAAGAACTCGGATCATATCTTGAAAGTGAAGCCACAAAATTTAATTTAATCATTCAAAATCATATCAGCAAGGTTCATCCCCAATGTATCATATCACCATGGTCCATCCACAAGGTGTCATATCACCAAGGTCTATCCCCAAGGTGTCATATCACCATGCTCCATCCCCAAGGTGTCATATCACCATGGTCCATCCCAAAGGTGTCATAAAAAACAACTATGTTTATTCAGAAAGGCATCGTAAAACTTTTCATTTATAGAGATTAATTTCTTTACCAAATGCATTGGAGGGATATATAGGTCTCACCCATCTCATAATTAAATCATTCTTTCATGTTCCAAAAAAATATAAAGCATTCATCATAGCATAACTCAAGGATTAACAAATGGGTTTCTTAAACATCATTCCATCGTAATCCATATAAAATAAATGGATTTAAAAAAAAAGTCCATAAACAATTACATAATAAAAAAATTAAATCAAAGTAACAATGGGGATAGGAACATAACCGTATGTCATCTTAGAGGGAAAATAATTTTCATAAAACACTTGATCATAATTCTTGAGGAAAATATCCTTTCTTTTTCAAAAAAATGTTTTCTTTTCTCAAAATTCCATGTAATTTTAAAAGAAAATAATTTATTTGAAAATAAACATGAAATATTTTAGATGAAGGTTCATTGAAATATGGTGTTATTAATAAGAAAAAATCTGTTCAGGTCATATAAGTTAAAAAGAGACATTATTCTCGTACTCTTTCTGGAAAAGTCGAAAAGTACCTCATATGGAAAATGAAAAAATGATTCCTTCCATGCCGTTTAATAAAAAGTTACCAATGAATAAAATTTAATTTAAACAATATTATAGGAATAATATTATTTACTTAAGAAACTTGGGCATTGATGATAAATATGCACTAGTAAATACTTACGTATAAACAATCTCGAAATATAATGAGATTGTGAAATTATCCATTACCATTTGTCTGATTTCTTATGTATGTGTTCGAAACTCCTGTATAGCATGTTTAAACATATTATTAACTTGAAACAGAAGCATAATGAGAATTATTATATCATTTATGATTCACATATGACTTTATATTATTCTTTTATTTATCAATTCCATGTTAAATCAACGTTTTGGGTAAAAATCATTTTAATTATCGTACGTGTTTTGACTTTTTATTATTGATCTTATTACATAGATCATTATGAAATTAATTCCAAAATTTAAACATGATTTATATATCATAAACATTCAGTATATATATATATATAATATAGATAAATGAAATGGAATACACTATTCATGGAGATGGTAATACATACGTACGCATGAACGTTGTTTCGGTTTCCTTATTGAATTGAATAGAAACAAGTAAACAACATATATATATATACATAAATATAGTATAATTTTTATTTCATTTATTTTATTCTTATATATTATATATTCATTATAATTATTCTTGAATGGTTAACATGGAGGATGAATCGAATCGCGTCGTGGAGATGGTTGGCCGTATGTATGCACGAGAGACGATGTCATTCAATTAATGGTTAAATGGTATGGAATTGGATGTTATAATAATTATAAAGAATAATTATCATGTTATATTGATTATTTTAATCCATTATACTCATCATTATAACAATCTGAGTTACATACTATTGAATAACAAAATTACACCACGATGTGGAGATGGTAAGTCGTACATACGCAGACACGGTAACATTGTTATTCATAGGATGGATAAAAAAGTTATAAGGTTTCCCCATTTTTATAATAACATCTCTGAATGTAGAATATACAGAATTTATTACATTATTATGGAAGCAACATAAGTATAGGAAGTAGAAGAAGAAAATAACTTTGAAAGAAGGGATAAAATGATTACCTCTTCTTCGGGTGTCTCCTTTAGATTTACACAAAATGACTCCTTAAGTTGGGTTTCTTCCCAAAGGGTGGCCTATAGGATTAATTTATGGAATTTTTTTGGATATTTGGTCAGGGGTCAGCTGAGACAAAGGAATATGGAGGTGTGAATAAAAGAGAATGAGAAATGTCTTTTTATAGGAGAGGTGGGGGTACTTTAAGAAAGTCTTCGAATATTAATTTATTATGAATTTATTTTGGGTTATAATAGCTCCAAAGTGATTGATTTCTAGGATAAGGTGAGGATAGGTCTAAATCCTCTCAACCAATAGGTTTTAGACAATTTTATGTCACAAAATTAAGCCTTATCTTTTTTCTTAATCCTTAGTTAAAAACATCAACTCTTACCATGTATTCTTGTATTCTCATAATATATGGTTATTATAGGTACAATAAAAATGCCAAGAGAATGTAAAATTGATAATTAATGATATTTTTAACATTATATAAGTCAGTTGTCTGAATATTAAACTTTTATGACTATTATATCGTTTAATAAAATAGTATTTTTTAAGAAGTCATTTACGTCAATTCTGACACTATTTGGTAATTGATTTTTGTTAAATTTATAAACACGTTATTCCTTCTGAAAAAAGGCGTTAAATCATCATTCACATGTCAACGTAATCCAAAAATTATTTTATGGAATTAAAATGATCAAATTACATTTATTTTAATATTTATAAAATCATTTATTTTAATAATTCATTAATAAGGTAATCACTTCATCATCATTGTGTCATAAATAAATTTATTTATTTAATGTATAAAAATTATAAATAAAATACCTTGATGTAGGAAATATTTTTACATTTATAATAACTAATTATAGTCAAATATATCAATTATATAACCCCATATTAATTTTTTTTAGTAAAAGATAGATGTTTAAGTTATATTTCCCATTAGTTTATAATAGTTATTATAACATGTCATTTTGACACCCAAGTTGTTCTCAAATTGCCAAAATTTCAGACTAAGGGTTGTTTTGGTCACATATGACTCATAAAAAATTAGGAAACATTTTAGGGTAGTTTTATATAATTATAATATTATTCGATACCCCTATTTACCTTTTAACCATGGTAAATGAAAATAATTACTGAAGTTACTATTCATAATGTCTAAAAATAAAATGAACCATTTTAAATAATTAGTAACTTACCATTAAAAATAAAGAATCTTTTTTTTCTAAATTCAATACATAGAATTGGTAGAAATTAATTTAAAATTATTTCCTATTGTTAAAACAAGAAAGAAGGTTTTTAAGAAGTAAAAACTATCAAAATATTAACATGTGTTTTTGTCCAATTTATATTTGAAATTACTTAAAATGACCAAAATTAGATTAAATGTGTCACCAACCAACCCTACCCGGGCTCGAGCCGCAACTACCCCAAGCCAGCCTCCATAGGCTAGGGGCTGGAGACAAGTACTAAAGGATAAACAACTCGGAGAGGCCTTTGCCTGAGTACCTAAACACACACATTCAGCCCACTCAATGCAGAAGTGTAGAGTAAAAGGAAAGGAAAAGTACCAACTGCTATAAACAAACAACAAAGGTGCATCGACTTATAAATAGTAAAAAGTGAGCACTGAAGGTAAATTGGAAAGAAAAGGGAAGAACACACGCCCAACCAGAAAAGTGCCACAACCTGGCAACAGGTAAACAAAAGTAAAACAATTGGGAGAGTCCCACACCTGGAACACGACTACGGCCACCGCACTCGGTCCAAGCTCCCGAGATCCTAAGCTCTTATGTAGTTATGAGCAACATGTCCATCGTCTGTAAGGGCACACCAAGTGCGGGCAAACCCCAAGCATGGGTGATTATAAAAATACTCAATTGGATACCCCGAAGGCTCGGGGGAGCAACAAAGGAGGTATTGAAGAGTGAGCAGTAGATCGAACAAGGAATAGTAAAGGAGTACAATAGAGAGTGTAGTAAAGATTATATCTCAACCCAAAAAGAGGAAGGAAGTAGACTTGCCCAAACCCAAGGATCTAGAAATGGTGAGAAGATGAAATTCTCGTCGATCCTTCACTACCTATAGCAGGAGAGTGGACTCTTCCAACCACGAGAATCTTGACACGGAAAGCACGTGGCATACCCCACACGTATTTTATTCTCCTAGATGGAGAGTAACCAAAACCCAATAAGTGGGTATGGGAAAAATTTAAATATACATATCCATATGCTCAAACAAGGAACACGAACAAGATAATAAGAAGATCTCTATATCATAGATCAGCCCAAGAAAGTGAGTCGCCAACAATCCCAAAAGTAAACACCATTGATGCCCAGTATCCCACATGTATGCCGCCAACTTCAAGTCAAGGAGCTCAAATAACCGCACCTCGACACTATCTGCTTTGGGCTGCACTGACTCTCCCACACGATTTTAGGTTGCATCACAAGGACACATCTTGGTGGGGAAAGCGCCCCCCATTCTTGAGAGTTATGGGGAAAGTCAAACCACACCTCGTCACAGTCACACAGTCAAGAGGTCTTCTCAAATTCAAAGCTGTCACATCACTGACCCATACAACCAAGGGTCCTGCTCCGATAATCATGGTGAAAAGCCACAAACTAGCCTAGTAGAAAGGACAGAGTTTGAGAGAAGTCTTCGGGTAACCCACAACCCAGCCCCACTGGAGGGTAAACCCTAAGAGGTCATTGGGTAACCCACTGCCCAGCCCCACTAGAGGGTAAACCCTAAGAAGTCGATGGGCAACCCACTGCCCAGCCATGATGGAGGGTAAACCCTAAGAGGTCGTGGGGTAACCCACTGCCCAGCCACACTGGAGGGTAAACCCTAAGAGGTCTTCGGGTAACCCACTACCTAGCCTAGCTAGAGGGTAAACCCTAAGAGGCCGATGGGCAACCCACTGCCCAGTCCCGCTGGAGGGTAAACACTAGGAAGCCGATGGGAAACCCACTACCCAGCCCCGCTAGAGGGTAAACCCAAAGAAGTCGATGGGAAACCCACTGCCCAGCCCCACTAGAGGGTAAACCTAGAACTTCTCTGGCATCCCTACCGGATGGTATAACATTGTCCAACAGAACACTGAGTGGGTATCCCACAATGACCTGACTCCAGAACAACTCACCTAGCAGAGGGTCAGAGCCCATGTAGTGTGGGTCATGCCGATAAATGGAACTATGCCTAGGGAAGCACGTCATGATAGATCACAGAAAAAAGATCTGATCTCGATACTCGGCTATGGAGTCTGTGCCCCGAGCTCATTGGGATCCACACCCTACTGGAAACAACCTCTGAGGTAGAGGATCGGTGCCCATGTAAAGTATTAGTCACAACGAATCCATAATATACCTACCAACACTACTACAAACAAGGCCTTTATCAGCGCTCAAAATGGCCTTTATTAGCGCTAGAAAAGCGCTGATAAAGCCAGCGTAGATAAAGGGGGGGTCCCCTTTATCAGCGCTCCTAAAAGTGCTGATATAGGACCCCTTTATCAGCGCTCAAAAAAAGCGCTGATAAAAGTACCCCTTTATCAGTGCTTTTTTTAGCGCTGATAAAGGGGTCCTATATCAGCGCTTCCTTTATCAGCGCTTTCGTTTTAGCGCTGATAAACGACCCTTTTATCAGCGCTTTTAAAAAGGTGCTGATAAAAGTTAAAAAAATTT
Organism: Viscum album; assembly: GCA_963277665.1. NCBI lineage: Eukaryota > Viridiplantae > Streptophyta > Magnoliopsida > Santalales > Viscaceae > Viscum > Viscum album. The sequence goes on from OY728151.1 coordinate 1,428,030,130, forward strand.
AAAAAAATTTAAAAAAACTGCAAATCGGGGGGGCTTTTATAGCGCTTGAACCCCCCCCCCCCTTTTACAGCGCTTTTTGGCCCTTATACAACACCCCATGCACCCCACGCACCCCCCTCCACCCTTTAACAGTGCTTGCTCCAATATTCCCCATGCGCGCGCACCCCTGCCTCCACCAGGATTTGAACTCGAGACCTCCCCCCTGCGCGCCTAAGCCCTTACCACTACTCTATTTTGATTTGGTTTCCAATTCATGATATCTCTCTATATATATATTTATATATTTAGTTATATTTATTCGTATAGTAATATTTATTTATATTAATAGATATATATAGTTATATTATAATATATAGTTATATATTTATATTATAATATATATAGTAATATTAATATATATATAGTGGTATTAATATATATCTATATCTATATATATATATATATATTTAGTTATATTTATTCGTATAGTAATATATATTTATATTAATATATATATAGTTATATTAACATATATATATTTATATTAACATATATATAGTTATATTAACATATATATAGTTATATTATCATATATATAGTTATATGAATATATATGAATATATATTTATATAGTTATATTAATATATATATTTATGGTGATATTAATATATATATTTATAGTAATACTAATATATATATATATATGTAGTTATATTAATATATATATAGTTATTAGATTAATATATATATATAGTTAGATTAATATATAGGTATATAAATATTCATATATTGGTATTTTAAATAAAATGGATGTTAGTTATTATTTAGATAAAGCTAATATATTTTATATGTAAATATATTTTATTATTTATATTTATAATTAAATTTTTAGGTGTGAATATTTAAAAAATATGAATATATTGTTATATATTTGATTATAAATAGCAGTGAATTATAAAAAATGATGAAATTTCAGATACATAATATCAATATGAATGTAATACCTTGGAATAAATTCATACCCCACCAAAAAAATCCAATAATACCCCCTTAAACGATGGTGAAAATCCACAAAATGTTAAAAAATCGGGGTACCCCGAATAAAAACTCAGTTTTGGAGTCCTTTTGGGCCTCTTTTGGCCTCGAAAATCGCTTTACTGGGGTTTCCCCAGTCACATAGACGTAGAGCTCGTCGCAGGCTTCGATTTGATATGTGGTAGAGCTCAAACGGACATCCGGATCAAAAGTTATGGCCGTTTGAAGTTTGAGTTGCGTTTTCAACATATTTTGGATCTTTTTTTTAATTTTTTTAATTTTTTTAGTCCTAAAATTGTTATTAAATGACTATTAAATTGTTATTATCAAAATATTAATTAAAAATATTTTTTTAATTTTTTAAGAAGTCATTTTCACTAAATATCTTATATATTAAGTATAATAAGTGTAAATGTACATTTATACTTATCTAAAATATATTTAAAAATTATATATTATATTTATATAACTATATAACTATATTTATATATTAATATATTAATATTTTTTTTTTTTTGAAGTCGACCCTTTATCAGCGCTAAAAAAAGCGCTGATAAAGGACCCATTTATCAGCGCTACTAAGCAAGCACTGATAAAGGGGGTCCCTTTATCAGCGCTACTAAGCAAACGCTGATAAAGGGGGGCACTGTGAAAAACTGTTTTTGTGGTAGTGCAAGGAACACAAAGGGATCTGATACTAAATGAACACATAGTTAAAGGAACAGGATAACCCAAAAAACTCCACCGATCAGACTATCGAGAACAGAACCAAGGGAAACCACTCCACCCTGCTGGTCTAAACCATCATTAACAGAAGGACCCTCTGTGTCACGAGAGGTCAAAGGTACGTAATGTAGAACATGGTACGCACATGGGGCCCTCACAATGTGTGCCCCTATCTCATATCCAAACCATGTACACAGCCATTCTTGGGTATAAACTACAAAATGTACCTCCAAACAAACTCTTATCCTTCTAGAGTATACCACATTTCCAGCCCAAAGGCAATTGTGCACACGATGTCCAACATCAACGCAAAAGGGAGAAAATGTAAGTTCTCCAACATGCTTCCACCACGGCCCCAGCACGACTAACCACACCTCTTCATACATTTACTTCACTCTCACATGAGTGATCACAATCACACGCCAATGGTTGTCTACCAATACAGCGAGAAGGACCTCCACCCATACACCTTTCATGCCTCCATAGTTAATGAGATCTCCAATGAGGCTTCGCACATCCAGATGGATCATACCATTGTAATCCTCATGGAAAACCACGCGAGATAGACTGTCTACTTTCCTCAAACGGATATCCGACGGAAAAGTTGTCCAACACCACTTTATGCCTGAACGGTGTCCCGTGGTCCCGAGCATCGTTCCCGAAAACAGTCGGGTGCATCGCACCATCGAGATCCCCTCGGAAAAACAAGTTAAATAGACTGCTTACACGCGTGGAATGAATATCTGGAGAAAAAAGATGTATTTCATCATACCGAACATGAGCGGTGCTACGTGGTACCCACATCACAATCCCGAAGTGCTGCCAACGGATCACACTGTTGTGATCCTCTCAAAGAAGCACCCAAAATTGACTATTCACTTGTCCGAAACGGACACTCGGTGAAGAGGATAGAAATCACTTCCAATGCCCAAAATGACCCCCATGGGGCCTGCTCCGCCGTGCTGAATTAGAGAGGGTGAATTGCGCCATTGGAATGCCCACAGAAAAACACCCAGAATCGACTACTTGCTTGGCCTCAACAGACGTCCGATGAAAATGTTGTTAAATGCTGCTCGCAGCTTAAAAGAAGGGATGTGGGGCCAACACATCAACTCCAGAATCTGTTGGGTTTCCGGGACCCGCAGCAGAAGCCGGTGGGCTGGGGATTTTTAAAATTTTCGTCGGCGCAACGACGGTACTTGTCGTTGCCGACGATCTGAGCCCCGGAGAGGTCCGAGGATCCCGCATAGATTATTAAGAGCACAAAATAAAAAAGAAAACATACTCATTGCATATCTGAATCCATTGTCGACTGCTACATGTCGACAGTGATCTTTGCATGAAGGATCCATAGCAGAATCCCTCTAGATCGTCCACACAAGCCTCAAAAATCCACGGGAATGCCGATCGTCGAACTCCGGGTGCTAGCGTGGCGATTCAATGATATCTTCGACATCCTGACGATCACCGCATCGTCGATCCTATGATGCGTGAGGAGAAACTTGATCTGAACTCTTTGATTGAGTGCTTCTCTCTCTATGAAGCGGGAGGAGAGAGAGGATCTCAACTCTCATTCCATGAAAATGAGTGAATAGTGAATTGACACCAATGAGAGAGATCCTCCTCTCTTATTTATAAACATGTTGATAAATACCCGGTAGGGTTCCCCATCCCCCGTTAATATCAATGTTCTCCGAATAAATAATTATGATGACTTAAAATTGCATCAATATTATTTATTAATTTTATCACATACTAGTAATATATAAAATATATTGCGTGATAAAATTTGAGCCATTTAACTCGACTCGCTGTCCTGGTTAATATTAAACGAACCTTGAATATTAAAATAATATTTATTCGATTAATATTTTTCTCGTATTTACTAAACTTGTAAATACATTAAATAAATTCAATCCCAAATATTCGTAACTTAAAAATTAATGAATTTATTTAATTATTTTGGTGATCGACAATCATGGACAACGCTCAGACCCCATGGCGGGGCCCACTATGTCCATATACCTATTCAACTGAATAGGGGTGGATTCTTGAATACGTTGTTGTGTGTGAACCTCTAAGCCCTTATCTCGATAGCAGTGAATAAGATTCACAGACCAAGAGCGGTGTCTAGCAACCTGTCATGGCCCCTAAAGAGATAAGGATAGTCAAAGCAACGACTACCATCCTACGAACACTGACTGTGTACTATAGTATCTTTGTGATTTGATATCTCATAAAGTAGGACGCACTCTTGTGTCATCGTCCTTATCTTGATTTATTATTTTTTGATCTATCTAGATGGATTTGACTTTCAACTACTTTGGCCAAAGACTTATGAAGGCGGCACCATCCTGATCAACCAGGCCTGAGATATACAACTTTCTAAACATAAAAGTGACAAATCATTTATTGACCATTCAACCAATATCATACCACTAACGTCGCACCCAACACAAACTACCTATCCACGACATTACTGCCATGGTTTTCGCCTTGCATCAAAGTACATAATTAAATGATATACATTGGTAATGGTCTCAAGTCAGGAGACCAATACACATGTCCATAGATAAGAAAAACCAATGACACCCAAAACATGTGATGTTGTTATTGACGGGTATGTCCTCATGATCTCACAACTAGGGATCACCTAGTACGAACTTCATGAGAAGAAGTCTCAATGCTTATGAGCCCCCAACACCTGATAGTCATACATCTACTGTGTCCAGTTAGTAAGATGTATCTAGACTATAGAACATATATTTAAGATCAATGTCATTGTATCTTGAGGTTCTCATTATTTCCTGGGATCTGATATAACCTCTTTACATGAAAATTAACCTTTGGACAATACCATTATTATAGTGGATGTAGAAAGGTTTTCGCTATAATGGTAAAATATCATCATGCATATCTAACTATACACATGATACAGTAATCCAAAGTACTACATAGTTGGGTCTAGGGCACCCACTATTTCAACACTCCCACTTGCACTAGAGCCAACTTTCTAACTAATCTTGCTAGCTACTCACATGATAAATATCATGCTTCTGCTGGGTATTGGCTTTAACTGCTGAGCCTTCCACGTTTTTCTCCGCGTGGCATATCTGCTATATGCGACCTCGTATGCTTGAGTAAAACTTCTCAAGACAGGGTATCCCCGAGTATATTACTTCTGTCCATTGTCATAACTTGACAACCTGGCTAGTAAGAATATCCTAATTCTCATTATGATAATACTTTTCTCACTAGGTTTGAATCCAAGAACTGGATCAAATAGTTGCAATTTATAACTGCTTCTTAGCTGCCTTAGAAGCTGCAACGTACTTGGTATTTGTAGGTATGGCTACAAAAAGCTTTTATGAGCTTGACTCTCTCATATCCATTTCCTAACTACGATACTAGATCAAATTGATCTAATGATTACTATTTTGTGTCCCACCATAACTAGTATACCTTCCTCTCCATATTCCAGGTACATATCATTTGTACTTTTTGAAGTACAAGATGATAGTTCTGACTGCATCACTTGCAGTACTCCTAGAAATAATTGATATCTACCTATAATAAATTATATCCTGGAAATATCAATTATTGTACATAATATGGAATATGTGATTGATCCATCACTAAAGCATATGATATCAATTCCCAACATTAATCTCTACACATGCTCTGAACATGTTAACCTATAGAGATTATGCCATGTGACATAGGAAACAATTCTGAACTTGAATTGTTCCAACTTTTATTTTTAATACAATGTCACTATATGTACAAGATTGACTAGGACCAAGCAACCTTTGGATCTACCTGAGTGGATCCAGTTCCCCAGAACATAGGTTGCTACTAGAAGTCAATCATTGGAGAATTTCTTTTAACCTGATCTTATCTAACTATAAGATCAAGATCTATTTTCCATATGTTGCCGAACATATATCACTTGGAAAACATTGGCTCTCCCACTAACCATTGGTAGACACAAGGAAAAGATTCATTTATAATGAATTCTCTAAGATCTTGTTGCTTACTTTAATCCAGAATTGGATTTCAGTAACTTTCAACCCTTATTGGCATCATTTGATGTCATCATCTCTTTCTGGTTGCGTCGTATAGACACCTTCCACGAAAGATGATCTTGACATCGAATGAACAATAAAAGGATCTTAGAAGTATGGCTATGACAAGTAAAATTCCAATAGATTTAGGTGTACCGACTTAGTATAACCAATCAAGCCTTATTTGTACCATACTTGTACCATCCATGTATCATTTCATTTGAATACCCACCGTAGTATTCAATTTATAAGCCCCTTTGCAATTTGATACATGGAATCCATTATTGAATTTTAGTTGTTCTTGTCAATCATAGCATGTTGTCATATACTTCTTACTTGTAGGATTTATTATTCTTAATGAATAATATATCACCGACCGTGGTGAATATTAAACCATCACCATGATTTCATACTTCCTACGCAGTATGTGTCTCTGGAACATTCCTATTCCACATGTACTTGTGGAACTTGTTCTCTATGCCAACCATTTGTGCATCTCGAGAGTTGACTAAGTCCAAGTCAATTCAGCTCCCACAATCTCTAATAGAGATGTGAACCCTTTTATAGAAATGTAGTCTAATACTTGACTACATCTTTTCTATCTTAGGGATTTAGGTAATATCTTAAGCAACTGTTAGGATAATTACCTTAGATGCACAACATGTTTAACTTGATGCATGTTTGTTTAAATCCTAACAAACACTTTGCATCTAAACACGTCCTATGACATAATGTATTTTCCATCATACTATGACTCGTATGATATCCATTTGTCATTTTAGTTGGCATATTGGTTATGGGTTTAAGCCGTTATTTTGAAAGAACATCATGAAATATAATGGAGGTTTCTACAGGTTGTAACATTGATACAACTTACATCATGACTTTGATGTATAAAATATCTGTTTAGGAATTTCTCCACGCTACATTTTTTTGATCAATTTTAATATGTAAGACTCATCATCGATCCTCCTTATGAACATCAATATGGTGATGTAGATAAGGTAACATGTGTTTAGGAATTACTCCATGCTACATTATCATGATCGATGATTTCTTGGTCAAGATATTCTTCGGCCTTACGATCCGAAGCAACTCATATCTTCTGAACAAAATTATACTTCACTATTCCTTAATGACTTAATGGAAACATACAATGTATCTTTACCTCTTTATTTCTTTGGAATAGTTCACACTGTCTTGTTGAACTAACCGCAGAAAGCTTTGTGGAATACCTTTATTTCTAAAGGTTTCTTTTTCTAAACTAAGGGTGTAAATAATATCATAGGTGTTTAGCTGTGCTGATCCTAAATCCATATTGGTTTTATAGTTGACATCCAATTTTAGTTTTACTTGAAAAATAATCACATTGCCACAACTGGGTAGGTCTTACCTTTTATATTCATCATGTATTTTCATTGATTCAAATAGCAGTGAACTATTTGTTGAGTATGTAACCACAAACAACATTCATTACAAAACATTGAATAATGTCTCATCATGTCCAAATGGGAACATGAGATAAATGTTTTTGGTTATACTCTACAACTTGTTCAATTTGAATCTATTACATGGCAATTCTGAAGTTATGTGTTTCTCACTGCTGACTTAGGAATCACCATTTCACAGCTGCTAGGAGAAAACACTTTACTTCTAGTAATGTTTCCCTACATGCTTGGTTATTGTATTTCAATACATATATGTGAAAATAATATTGTATTTTAATACCAAATAAGTATTCAAGAAAACAATACTTTTATTTGATGAATATTAACTGAACAAGAAGCAGGTACTTTCTTCTTGTATTTCAGTTTTAAACTTCCATGAATTAATTTCATTATGTGATGCAAATAACCTCCTGTTAAATAACCAACCACTTTTCATTGAAGGACATGATGAAGGTGCCTTTAGAGTAACTTGTCATAGGCCTTTCTTCCTTGTCTTTCAATATATTCGCCATAATAATAAAAGATGGCATTATCCCCAATATTCTTATTACCTGGCGAATGTTACCTTAATGGTAATGAAGTGATTACTCTATAAGGTTCGTTTGTACCTTTAAACAAAACTAGACTAATTGGGTGTAAAAGGTATAAGAAATGGGATGGCATGAAATATTGTGAACAATCTTTTACTTTACACAATCCGAGTGCGACCATCACATCCAAATCTTGCTTCACTTTCTCCTCGAAAGGATCTTGGAGATGAGACTACATGTGATCATCATATTAGTCTTGATGTAGCGACCACAACTAACATCAGATGTTGATGATAGCATTATGATAGAACCATCACATGATTTATTCATGAGTCTCCTGAAATCAGTTTTACACCCTTGCTTCCTAAGGTGGCTTAGCAGGTTGGTACACAAGCACCTTGAATTTCCATTATTGTAGTAATGTGTAGAAGTGCCTATACTACACTTGGAATTTCGTTCTTGTTTGGACATTAACTTTGTCCAATGTTTATCGCAGTTTTATTATGGTATTTCTTGCCATTATCTACAAATATACTTTAGCAGATTGTACTTTTATGTGATTACCTAATCTGACATTACTGATTATTTAATCATTAAATGTCTCCCACTATTTTTTTCAAATTATAGGAACTCTCTGTACTATAATTGCAATACTCTTGGGTATTCTAGTGGAAAGGATCCCTGAACATCCCTCATAGTCTACAAGCTAGGCCTACGCCACTACTCGGATGGTCCAAGGTAGGATTTTGGCTGGCCAACCGCATTAGCTCATGGTTCCTTGATCTGTTGAGTGATGTCCCAGCTTCAAAAATCATTTACATATTTACTCAACACTTGCCTCTAAAATTACAACCAACTAGCTAAGGATATATCTTTGCTACAATTTTAGTTAAGTCAACCCACCACACAAATAAGAACTCCCGGTAGTAAGAGGCACCCTCAGCTAAGGCACGAATCGGCACCTCGAACACTCGGTTTTGTTCAAACTTGAATGATGGAAGGCTGTTTGTGACTTAATATTTTCTTTGAGGGTTTTACGTTTTTCTCTCGACGAATGTAATCCATTTCTATTAATCTTGTTCATTTATGTTGTTGCGCTCACAACTAAACTTTAATAGAAAAACATAGGCAGATTCTTTATGCATTTTATTATCTATTATTTTATGTATTTTTTCACTGTTCTGAAATGCATAAAATAATAAATAAATGCATAAAGGTAAAACTACTACTACCCGACTTGTCTTGAGCACCCAAACGACCTAAGGGCATCGTACCTGAGTCGAATCTTGACTCAAAATGCAGCTTTCCCCTTGTGTTGTATGTTTTCTTCACTTCTGGAACATTGCCTTGTCTTGGCGGGGTCCACATCCCATCTTCAATTATCGCCTCGCCTTGGTGGAATCCACGCGTCGTCTTGCACCATCATACACCGCCTCATCTTGGCGGGGTCTACGTCGCTCGCCGTCTTTGTCCGAAGTACAAAGGTACTCATGCGCAACTGAGGGGAATTCGAGTATAAATGTACATCATATAAATTGGGCGTGCATGCCCTTATACATTTTAACCGAAAAAAGAAAGACGATGTGCAGACCGTCCCTTTAATTAATTACACACATCGCACACAGTTTAAATAAGTAATTAAATAATTAAATGCATATATACAAGGGTCGATGATCAAGACCAGATGATGGGTAAAATTTAAAGCACGATAAAAAATTAAAATGCATAAATAAGTATGCGGGTTATTTAATTTAATTAAATTAAATGAATTAATAAATTCAAATAATTTAATTAATTATCAGTCATCTAGTTAATTTAATTTTAATACTTAAAATTAAATCAATTAATTAATTAATTTAATTTCAAAAATTAAATTAATTTTAATTCTCGGTTATTAAAATTAATTTCACTTTAATTAATATATTAATTAATATAATTAATTAAATTAATTAATTATATTAATTGATTTAATTAAATCCATGTCAGGGGGTACCTGCCCGCTAGGAGGACCGGGCGGCGGCCGGGTAAGCTTGGCCAGGGTACTCCCGGGGAGGAGCCGCTACGTGGTCTACCGCTGCTGGAGGCGACGCCTCTCTCAGTTGCGCGCTGGGCTTCGCGCTAGGGAACTGACTGCTTGTGGAGGGTGCGGGCTAGCGGGAGGGATCCTTAGTGCATGGATTTGCCGCAACAACCATGCAGGTCGGCGTCCCGGTGCTGCAGCCATGCACCGTGATGGAGGATGAGAAGTAGGCGGGACGACCTATGCAGTGGGGCGGAGTAGGCGAGACGGCCCGCGAAGGAAGGCCAGCACTGGCGGAGGCGGGCTGCTCGCCTGGTTCTGGCCGAGCGGAGCGGCCTGCTGAGCACGCAGGGAGCCGGGGTCGAGGGCGGCTGGCGTGGAGGTGGGTTGTGCGCCGGGGTGGCACAAGCAGCGAAGGGGAGCGACGACCTGGGTGAGGGCCTTGGCTGGAGCGTCGCGCGCGGAGCACTACAGAGGGAGGGCCAACGCTTGCATGGGGGTAGCAGTAGGGTGAGGGGCCGGGAGCGGCTGGGGTTGGGCAAGGCAGAACGGCGGGGTGCCCCGTACTCGGCGTTGTGCGTGAGGCGGCCGCCAGTTGCTGTTGGGGCGCGGCGCTGCAGCAGGGCGGGCTTTTGTGTGCCGCCCGGGAGGATCCTTTTTTTGTTGCTTTCCTGTTTCAATGGTCCAGCCCACCAATTTTTTTAAAAAAAATAGCAAGACCCAAGGGTCTTTCTCCATGCGGGAAGACTCCCTTTGGGGCCTTCCTTCATTATTTTTTTTAGCTTTCTAAAGGCTATATGATAGCCTTTTAAATTAAATAATAATATAATTATTATAATGAAATAATAATTTATTATTATTACATTATTGTAATAATAAAATAATTATTATTATAATAATAAAATTGTTGTGCAAATTATATCATTAATAAAAATATAATCTCCACAATTAATTTTTATTTCAAATGAACCGATTGAATTTGAATCGGTTCAACAAGATAAAATAAAATTAGAACCCGAGATCAATCCTTGAATTAGATCCAATCCGAAAATTTAAACTGACCATAAATTTTTCATTCGGCATCGGATCGCCGCGTGGTTTGAACCGTTGGGACTGTCTTTGAACCCTCTACCTAATCTTATGGAAATTAATTTTATTTGGCTTATAAAATTTACACGATATCTCTGATACAACTGTTGGCTTTCTGGGGCCCACAGTAGAAGCTAGTGGGCCGGGGATTTTTAAAATTTTCATCTGCGCAACGACGGTACTTGTCGTTGCCGATGATCCAAGCCCCGGAGAGGTCCATGGATCTCGCGTAGATTATTAAGAGCACAAAATAAAAAGAAAACATACCTGTTGCATATCCGAAGCTGTTGTCGACCGCTACATGTCGATGACGATCGTTGCACAAAGGATCCATAACAGGATCCCTCTAGATCATCCACACACTCCTAAAAAATCCATGAGAACGCCGATCATCGAACAGCGGGTGCTAGCACAGAGATTCAATGATATATTCAATGACCTGACGATCACCGCATCGTCGATCTTGCGATGCGTGAGGAGAAACTTGATCCGAACTCTTGGATCGAGTGCTTCTCTATCTAAGAAGCGGGAGGAGAGAGAGGCTCTCAACTCTCATTCCATGCAAATTAGTGAATAGTTAATTAAACACCAAAGAGAGAGAGCCTCCTCTCTTATTTATAGACATGTTGATAAATACCCGGTAGGGTTCCCCGACACTCGTTAATATCCACGTTCTCTAAATAAATAATTATGACGACTTAAAACTGCATTAATATTATTTATTAATTTTATCACATATTTGTAATATATAAAATATATTACATGATAAAATTTGATCCATTTAACTCGACTCAATGTACTTCTTAATATTAAATGAACCTTTAATATTAAAATAATATTCATTCGATTAATATTTTTCTCATATTTACTGAACTAGTAAATACATTAAATAAATTCAATCCCAAATATTCGTAAATTGAATATTAATTAATTTATTTAATTATTTTGGTGATCAACAATCATGGAAAATGCTCGGACCCCGTGGCAGGTCCCACTATGTCCATATACCTGTTCAACTGAATAGGGGTGGATTCTTGAATACGTTGTTTTGTGTGACCCTCTAGGCCCTTATCTCTATAGAAGTGAATAAAATTCACAGACCAAGAGCGGGGTCTAGCAACTCGTCAAGGCCCCTAAAGAGATAAGGATAGTCATAGCAAAAACTACCATCCTATGAACACGGACTGTGTACTATAGCCTCTTTTTCATTTGATATCTCATAAATCAGGACGTACTCTTGTGTCATCATCCTTATCTTGATTTATTATTTGTTGATCTATCCGGATGGATTTTCCTTTATAATAATTTGGCCGAAGACTTATGAAGGAGGAACTGTCCTGATCAACCAGGCCTGAGATGTACAACTTCCTAAACATGGAAGCGACAAATACTTTCATGACCATTCAACCAACATCATACCACTAACGACGCACCCAACACAAACTACCTCTCCATGACATTGCTGCCATGGTTTTCTCCTTGCATCAAAGTGCGTAATTAAATGATATACATTGGTAATGGTCTCAAGTGAGGAGACCAATACACATGTCCATAAATAGGAACAACCAATGACACCCAAAACATGTGGTGTTCCTATTGACGGGCCTGTCCTCATGATCTCACTACTAGAGATCACCAAGTGTGAACTTCATGAGAAGAAGTCTTAATGCTTATGATCCCCCAGCACCTAATAGTTAGACATCTACTGTGTCCAGTCTGTAAGATGTATCTAGACTATAGAACATATATTTAAGATCAATGTCATTGTATCTCGAGGTTATCATTATATCATGTGATCTATTATAACCTCTTAACACAACAATTAACCTTTCGACATTACCATTATTATAGTGGATGCAGAAAAGTCTGAACTATAATGGTAAGATATCATCATGCATATCTAATTGTACAATGATACGGTAATCAAAATTATTGCATAGTTGGGTATAGGGAACCCACTATTTCAACAGTTTCAATGCCTGAAACCACCCTGGAAAACTCCGCCTCGGCGCCGGGGTCCCAATGCCGCTAACGGTGCTCAAAAGGGACTCCAGATGTGTCTGTGCCGCCCAAAACAAGAACCCCGTAATAACTCCAATCCACTTAACGGGCATGTTGGGCCATCGAGGCCCTCGTCTCAGGTATTAAAAACCTAGAAACCATCTCAAAAACTTTGTCTTGATCCGAGGATTTCACTACCACAGACAACACACAAAATGGACACCCGTAGTGAATGTTACGGGTGTCTGAAGTTGAGGGGATGAATCCATTGGGTTGGACCATCCTGGGCTGACCCGCGGCTCAGCCGCGCGGCACAGGCATGGACCCGTGGTCCACATCCACCGACCGGCCCTCATGGCCATTCTTGATCTCGTGAGGAGACCCACTGAAGGCGGGTCTCAGTCCCTACACGGGGTAACGCACCGCGACCCCTAGTCGTGCCCCCGCATCGGCGAGCTCGCCCGGCCACTCGCCGCCTCGCCCGGTCGACGCCACCTCAGCCGGCCGAGGCCGCCTCACCTGGCCGAAGACCGCCGCACCCAGACAAAGATCACCGCCACCTGGAAGCCCCCACGTCGCCACTGCTGAAGACCGCTGCCGCCCGGAGAGCCGCCTGACCAGCCAGGACCGCCGGAAAAACACCCATACCCTCCCGAAACATCGTCGGATCACTACTGTCGCCTCGAGACTCATATTTTCAATCTGAATCATGAGTTGGAAATATTAGAACGAGCCCTACTCGCATATGGGATTTTCTCGATAATTTAATAGAGATTTCATGCTGTAATTCAAGATCAAATTAGATAAGGTAATAAAAGAAAATAAATGCACAATCCTACCTCGGGGACTTAGCCTGTAGCTTCACAACGATCCGCCAACTACAAAAGCTTGTAGAGTAGGAGGAGATGGAGAGATTGGATTTGAGAGGGGATCCTTGGTTGAGTTCCTCCAGAGGATGAAAATGGAAGGTATGATAGGGTTTATGACTTAAGTAGGGAGTTAGGTCAATTTTAAATTAATTAACTTTAATCCCCCACCAGTAGGCCCGTTCCTGAACACTCAACGAGGTCGAGATTAAACCTCTTCTAGGGTAAATTCCATGCCCTGATCACAATGGCAGTCTCAGAATTTTAATCCGGGCCTCTATTTGATATTTATAAAACTTAACATCTGAGGCCACCAAATTACGAAAACGCCAATTGTGGCATTTTCCACCGAAGGGTCACGCCCGCAAAAATTACACCCCTCCTAGGGTAAACCACACACTCCAAACTCAACGGTTACCTCATATTTTTCATAAGATCTATGATTTAGGAGATATTCTATTTATTTGGAATTCTCAGTGTGAATGCACTGAAGAAAATTAATTCCAGCCACACCGGGGCTCGGAATCGCACGCCTTCTGAAGGCGATGCTCTGGAATAACATCAAGAATTTTCCAAAGACATTTATAGCAAAAACCGGGTACTTACAAATGATAAAAAAACATATTCCAATTAAACAATAATAGTAATTAAAATGATAATCTATGTATATAAATAAATTAGACGAAAAGGCATTTTTGAATTAAAATGCTGCATTTTTTCACTATTTATTAAAATATGAATTTCATCAGTAAAATACGAAAATTTCAAAAAAGGAAAATTTTGATTTCCCTCTTCAAAGTAAGAAGTTTATTATGTCATATAGAACATATAAAACTTTCAAAACTATATTTAAAAAGGGTTCTCTATTAAAAGGTTGTAAAACTGTATTGTTTTTTAAAAATACTTCTTTTATCTGCAAAATTTAATTTGTTCTTATATCATATCTAGAAAACATAAAATATGAATTTAAAACATTAAATTGAATATATTACATATATATATATATATATCACTAATAAAATCTCTAAAGAGTTATTTTTTTATTTTTATACACTCAATTATTTTCATTCCAATAGTGTTTCTAGAATGAAGTAAATACTATTCATACCTACCATTATAATGATTGGGTTATAATATTTAGTTATCACATATACTCGGCCTTGAGTTAAATGAATTCTATCAAAATAACCTGAAATTTTGTGTAACACAAGACACAAATAGTGTTGCGTATACTGTGAGCTAATACGTTGTTGCGTATAATGAAAGAAAATCATGGTGTAGCGTAAAACACATTACATCAAAGAAATTTAAAAAATATATCTCATAAAATCTCAGGGCATAAGACTTTTTCCGTCATGTGTGAGTGTAAATCACCAAATTAAAACCTAATACACCCTATCTCTGAGTTTTCATGCCCCTATGACCATGTCGCTCAGATCTTTTGGCAACACCATCCTAGTATCATAGGCCTTGCCCAACCTGATGATTTCACAGCCACAAAAAGACATCCTTGAAGCCCAATCATGTTGTAAAAACCACTCATGAATATATGGGCCAAGCCCAACCAGTGATCAGCACCAGTCAAACACGGTGTCCATGCCATCCCAACCACGATTCATCCCTGTCACAACCCCAAGTGTCTCAACATATGTAATATCAAGCATCATATATATATAAAACACATTAAAGAAATTTAAACCAGAAATTCAATTTAAACACATTGAATTTCTTAAGATAACAGTTCTGAAATATCCTAATTGAGGTCATTAATGCCTCAAATTAGCTTACTCAAGCTTAAACAATTTAAACCTACACGTTTGATTTAATAAAATTCAATCAAAACCATTTTGTTACCCACGAACAAAATATCCCAAGGAGAAATGGAGTCTCAACTAGCCTCTCTAAAGAGTAATAGGTATAGGTCATTCCCACGACATCCCACATGGTCTAAGAGTAATGTAAATAGGCTATAATAGGGTTCTTCCCAAAACTCATTGTTGCGCTATAAAGTTGCAACCCCCAAAAGCCCTCATAAACCCAAAACCAGGTATTCACCACCTAAGTTAGACTCGTATATGTAGGCACATCAGATATTGTAGTCCAAATCAAATAATATTGTTGTGGACCTTTTTTTATGTATAAAACCTAAAATTGGTTCGGATGGAAACAAAGGTCTATACGATGAGAGATCAAGAAAGGAGAGGTATGCACAGGGTTAGTGTTACTGATATGATCTTGCAGCTTCTGACAAATTGAAGATTGGAAAAAGGGAATAAAATATGGATCAAAGGAGGAGTTTCTCCCCTAAATTTCAGGACCAAGAAGGATAGGAAAAGAGTAATAAAGAATAAATAGAAAAAAATTAAAAATTAAAAGAAAACAACTAGCACTAACTGCACGGTTTTCCAAACTATGCAAAAACCATTCATAATCCACTTCCTAGAAAACCTAGCTTTACACAAACACCCCCACATAGTTTTCCAAACCATAGGAAACCCTCTACAATTCTGTAGATGAATCCAAAATACCATTCACCCTGACTCGCATGGTTTCCCTAAACTGTGTGACTACACCTACCTCCCAACAACTTGTCCTTCGGGCCTCCAACACTCCGGAAACCTTTCTAAACAACCAAGGAACTATCTTAGTCTCCAAACAAACAAAAAAACCATTTAATGGAAAAAACTCTCAGAAGTGGGTTCCAATCAATGAAAAAAATGTACCATATCCACTAATTAAAAAATTCAAGCTAGGTGGGGATTTCAACCCATTCCAAAAATCCCTATCGTTACAGAGTCCATGTGTGATAGTTGAATTAACCAGGTTTTGGATAAAATGAGATCATAGATAATGGTGTATAGATTGTATGATAAATATAGGAATCATGATATTCTTTTGGCATCACATATAAATATTTGATGTGAGATATCCTTTTGGGAATCTGGTCTGATGAAGGAACTTTTGGACATAAATTGTCATGTTGGACCGTGTGGATTTCATGTGTGATACCGGTATGAATTGACCATATTATGAGGTGGAGGATTGATATTATTTAATTGGGTGACATATATGTATAATGTGTGGTCAATGTGACCATCATTATGTTTGAGTTTGGTTTGGGATGTGATTGGGTAGGTAATTCCTACGGTGGTGAGTTCCATTAGAAAAATTAACCATGAGTGGTGACTATGTTTTTCTATGATGATATTTAAGAGATGAATATGATTGGTATCATCTAATTATGATATCAAATATATTAAGGATGAGCTATAATAAGGAGGGGAGGTTTTGATGTGATAATATTTCAAGTGTATTTTAATTTCTAATAGTTTTTCAACTTTTTATTTGGTGGATGAGAAAATATTGATTTTGAGCTCGGGAGTTAATCTAAGAGATATAACACATTAATGTGTTCATTTACAACATTGTCTAAATCCTAATGAGCGTATCAAGCAATCATTTTTGTTTTAGATGATTCAGCACTTTAGAAACCATTTTTTAGAAAGAATATGTGGGCCACATGGTTAGCGCACAATTAGGGATAACTGTGCACCTCAACCGTATTTCAATTTAAGGGATGTCACATGATTTAAGAGATAATTCTCCAAGGGGATCATGGTTGTGTGAGGAAGTTTTACTAAATTATAAAGGTGATCTACCTAGGCTACACATGGCTTGTAAAACCATGCACCCAGCCTATACATTCAATGTCATTTAGTCAGTAGGTGCACATAGTTGGGGTACAATTTTTCCAAATTGTGCAGCTAAACTATGCGCATTATTATAAAGTGTGAAATTAGAAAAATAACCTCTCTTATTTCATGTTTACTCTCTTTATTTATCCACCTTGCACACAAAACAATCCTGGGAGCTCTCCTATATTCCCTTAAGTTATTAATTTTTTAAAATTCCATATTAGGGCTCCAATTCATGTGCCATCACTTGTATTGGATATCATGTTTTAAGGTTTCTTTTCCTCTCTATTCCATTCTTATGTTATCTTTACTTTTGGACTTCTATTTCCATCTGAGTTCATATTTCCTATTTATAGTGTGTTTTTTAAATTCTTCAGTTTCTTCTAATACAAACTGAATTAGAGACTGATCTTCAGCATGTGATCGCATATGATTTTTTTATAGTTGGTTCCTTGATTTTTCTTCCTTTATTCATGTGTAATGGGATTGATATTTAAATATTTGTTTGTGGGGGTGGTCCAGGAGTGATCTTTTTAATTAATGATTTTATTTTATTGTTATTATTATCGATGGATTCCAATGGGAACCTCCATGTTTTTTAAGGATGTTGAGCATTGTATGGAAGGCTGTGTGTGATATAGATATTTAAAAATGGTTGGGAGGGATATTCCTGTTGATTGAATTAATTTAATCATGATGTGTTATGTTAGTTTCTTGTGAACATATTGAGCTTGGACCAAGATACTTAGGGTGATGTTGATCACCAATAATAAGGTGATGAGGTTCATCAAGTTGAGGTAGATGATTATGACCCAAGTTTTGTTTAGGAAATAGGGTTCACATATGGTGTTAGTGTTCCTCCAGATGTTGTGTCTTAATATGGTTGGTGATTTCCTCCCATTATTGTTAGTTGATTACTCCATTTGAGTCATGTGAAAACAATATAAGGACTCGGTGAGGGGGTTTGGACCACTCTATAGGGGTTGTGGAATCTTTATTATTAGCGAATCATGGGATGGAGATGACCATCAGTTATGGGGGAGGGGATAATTTATAAATCCACAAGATATGGAGTGTGTGACCATAAGATGGGGGATAAAGGTCTTTAGGACATTGAGGATGATGGTCCGGTATAATAGATAGATGGATATCGCTATGCCTTGGGAAATAAGACGGATGATCCGATGATAATTGTTCAAGTTGAAGACCCAGGGACCAGTGATATGATTATGGGGTGCACAATTGGGTTGTTGGTTACATTCGACATGCTACATCTGGGGTATTAATTGGTATCAGTTTCCAGGCTCCATTAATAATGATGGGATACTGAGGGTTCTTTGGTATATGTGATAGAAGATTCATCATTCAATCCTAGAGTTTTCCAAAATTAGTAAATAATCCATTATGTCCATTTATCACAATTGAAGTATGCTAATTTATTTGTGAGTTGATGTTATTTATTTACAATATTACATGAAGTAGTTAAAATATGGATATATGATAGGAACACATTAGTGGTATCTTACTAAGTTCATAATCACGCCCTACATGGGCCCCTATGTGACACCCTAATAATTTAAAATATTTTTATTTTAGAATGAATTTAATTTTTTTTCATGCTTTACACATAATGTTAAACTTACATACGACACTGAATTATCTTGTATTGCATGCAAGGCAGATTTATACCATCTTTTAATGGTGAAACTGTTTTAAAATTAAATTTTGACACCATTATTAAGTTTATTTTTGAAAATAAAGATAATTTTCGAATTCATAATGCCAAATTTAGCTTCGGTTGAATTTTTGTGATTTCATTCCGAAAGTTAATTATTAATGAATAGTGAAAATTACTGCAATTTAGTTAAAAAAATCCTTTTCATTTAAATAATTATTAATGAAAAAATATATTTTTGATTTTTTAGAGTCACATTAGATAATTTATAAATTTATTTATACAATTAAGTTCATTAGAATCAATTTTACTTTAAAATTGAATATAAAAACATAACAATTTTGTTTATGTTTTTCTACTTTAAAACTCTGTTATTTCTCCCGATATGCAGGATTAGCATTAATCTTAATTTTCCAAATTCTATTATTTGAATTTTGAGAATATTAATTACATAGATGTAATTAGTATGAAATTTTTTGTCTCATAAGATCAAATTATTTTTTTGACCAAAATTATTAGTGTTTGTGATTAAAATTAATTACGGTGATTAATGTATGATTAAGCTTAATAAAGGACGAAACCATAATTCTATGGACCAAAATGACATGGAAACTTGTACAAAATCCATTATATAATAATTAATTTACAATGTAACCACTTGGTTCAAAATAAATAGATTATTGGGATATTATTAAATGGAAGTGACGTATATAAAAGGTTGAGTAAGAAAAAAGGAAAAATGGGAACTTTCCTTTCCTTTAACATTTATAAAATTTTGAGATATGCACAAAAAAATCATATTTTCTGTTATAAATGTCCTTCTATAAGATAAATGGTTTATTGTTATCATAATAATTTACCAATAATTTTTAGAGGTGGTTTAATTAATTAAAATTCATAAGAAACATCAATATAGTGATTATTTAGTTAATAATTACCTAAAATATATGATACTATAAATATATAAAGTAAAGTTGATTGATTCAATTGTTGTCTTAATTTATTTTTTTAGATAAATATATCATGTTACACAACTATAAATGTAATATGTTATAATTATAATATAATATTGATATTTTAAAATTAACATTATCCAAATAATGTCAAAATAGACATTATTGTTATTTTACAATAAATGATTCATATTAAATGACTTAAAATTAATAAAAAGAATTTAATATGAAAAGTTATTTTTAAGTGTTAAAAAATATTAAATATGGTCTATTAATGAAATAATTAATCTTTTATAATTAACATATTGACCCATATACTGTAAAAACGTTGTTAACATTGTCCGAGTTTAATCAGTATTTTAGCGAGCCACATGCACTTCTTTTAAAATTAATTTCCAAAAAAATGGGATTTTAATTTTATAAATTATATTTTATATTACTAATTAATTGGATATAAAATTTCTAATAAATATCACTTTAGTTTAGTTTTTATGGTTAAATTAAATAGATTAGTAATCTAGATTCTTTGATAAAAACCAAAATGATAAAATTTGGGAATCATAGAAGTTAAGGAACCGAATTTTTAAAATTAACAAATTTCGTTGATGGTGTGGTATGTATCTACCTTTATTATCCTTCAATCCATTGTTTACATTTTTTAGGCGCATTAGGTAAGATTGATCCCCCAAACACCTTTTGGTATTTACAAATGTGCCACTCCGCCTCCATGATAAAATGGAAAGCACTTTACCCCTTCCTCACACCTCTATAGCCACATTGGATCATCTAAAATCCATCAAATTAGTCTCCCAAAATCTATAAAATCATCCTAAAAGCCTCTCCTTGGGTAGAAAACCATCCAAGGAATCTTTTGGTAAAAACCAAATGAAGTTAAATGGTTAAGAGGTAACCCTTTATCTCAGGATTCCTAGTTTCATTTCCATTATCCACTCCCTATAAAAATATAATTCTATGATTAAATAAAAAAATAGTATAATAAATATTAGAGTATTTTTTATGCTATGTAATATACTTATAATTACACAGAACTCTGTCCAATGGGTAACAAACATAATGTTTCTGTGTACGACGACTACTCCTTCATGAAACAATTATTATTCAATTTTCCCCTACCACCCCTCATGGTGGATATTATGATGGGAACTATATTTATATATGATATATATGTCATTTAAAATTTCTTATTGTTCTGTAATTTTTATTTATAACATACCGTTATTCTTTCAAAGTTGAGTAAATACGATAATTTTTTTGAGAAAGTGTTGACTACCACCCCTTCAAAGCGATATGAATCGTTCATTCTATACATGGAATATATAAAGGATGGTTTTAATAAACATATATAAAATTTATATAACATATATATGACACATTAATTATGATATATATATTTTTATCATTTATTTTTCATTCTTTTAATACCATAATAAATGAATGTAGTGTTCTTGTGCTTTACAACCTACCAGCTCCGTGAATGGTGCACTTCATGTCTAATCTTCAGATATTATGGAAAATTATAAATTAATATTTAATGAATATATAAGATAATTTAGTCATGGTTTAAATTATTTATATTATGAAACCATGACATATTTTATAAGAACAATAAATAACAGGTTAAAACATACTCGACAAAATATACAATTAACACCCAAAATAGTCAAAATAATTGAAGATTGTTACCAAAAGGGTAATAAAATATTGTAATAAAATGATATATGATATTATAAACATGAGTATGGTTATTTTATTAGTATGTATAATATTTTAAACCACTATACAAGTAGCACCCTAAGATTTGATGAGATTCATTCTTTTAATTTCATTGATATCTTGTGTTGTACGCTACACCAAGATTATCTTGAGCTATACACAACACCGTATTTGATTGCATTATACAAAACACTATTCTTTGATTGTGTTACACACAATTTCATGATATTTTAGCTTAATTAATTTCACATAACACTGAGTATAGATTTTGTTCAATGTTTAAATGAACTATGTTTGGATTATGTTATCACAACACCAAAGGAACCTTGCACTACACACAACACTGTCATGGCTTGTATTATACAAAAGAGTGACCTTCCTCGATATCTTGCATTGTATGCAATACAATGTTTCACTAAACAATGATATATTATAAAAATATTAATATTTAATTGGATATAAACATGCTATTATGAATAGTGTTAACAACATTTTGAATTTTATATAACATCCGCATTCATCTTATTTATTTTATAGAACATGATATAAGAAAAATTCCATTGTTTTGGATGAAATAAGTATTTTTCCAAAAAAAATGTCTCTTTTTCACCTTTTGATGGGCCACCCATTTTAAATCCAATTTTTTAAACTATGATAACTTCAATTTCACAAAATAAACTTCTTCTTTATAATCATGACAGAAAATTTACTTTTTTTGAATTTTTGTTATATTTCTGATAAAATTTAAATTTTAATGAATCATGAAAAATATTGCATCATAATTCAACACTGCCTTTTCATCTAATTTATTTATCTAGTTAGATTATATATTTAATTTGTTTTACGGATTAGTTGGATTATGTTTTTATAATTTAATCCCATGTTGGTCATTTGAAGTAAATTCACAATAAAATTGGACATAAACACATGAAAATATTTTGATAAAGTTTTAATTCCTAAAACCCCCCTTTTTGGTTTTGACAACGTGAATTAATCGTAAAATAATTTCAAACAATTTTGTGTTTTGAATTATTGAAAATAGATTCCATATTTTTAATCAGTGGGTCTAAATTATGTTAATGGGTTACATTTATTTTTGGATATTATGAATAATAACTACGGTAATTTTTATTTACCATAGTTAAAGGTAAATCAGGTAAATTAGTGTAACTAATAATATGATAAGGACAATAAAATTATCATAGAACCTTCCAAATCCCATTAGATGAAAAAAAATATACCCTTAACATATTTGGTTTGAAACATAGTCATTTCTTGTATACTTGAAAATGAAAATGACATAGATATTAATAAAACCAAAGAAAGTGATAAAATATCAAACTCACATTTCTTATCAGTATAATAATTTTAATATAGGTATAACCAGGTGATATCTTCAAAAATAAATAGTCCATGAAATGATACAATAATTTAATACATCATGGTAATTTACATTTATTTTTTAGGAAATAAAATAATTATAATAAAATATTATTCATTGATGATGTAGAAATTAATTAATTAATGAGAAATCAATGAATCATTTATTAGAAAAATCCTAATAAGCATAAAAATATCCAAAAACATGACCAAATATTATTGTTAAATTATATATCACCCATAATAATCAAAACGAAATTCTAGTGACCATTTTGATCCTTATAGAATTGATTATGACCATTATATTATTTTATTTAAAGTAATGTTAAATTTGTCACATTCATACTTTAATAAGCATAACAATTTTAATATTTTCTTTTTATAGTAGATAAATTATACTACATATATTCTAATGAAATATATTAAATCTATCTTCATTAAAGTATTTTATTTTTAATTTTTACTCTACAAATAAGTATATGAAATATTTATAGAAAATCATTGTAGTAATTATTTTATTAATGGAGATATAAAAAATGTTATTAACAATATTAAGAAATATTTTTTAAAAAAATGTAAATTTAATTTTCTAGATACCCTTGACATCATAGAAATATAATAAAAAAGTTGTTTTGACGTCAACCTATTGACTATATATTTTTAAAAATCAACAAATTGAATATTTTCAAAATTGACACTATAGATTATTTATCAAAATAGTGTTTTATTAAATTATTTATAAATCATAATTTTTTTAAAAAATATAGAATAATTATTAAATGGTCAAAAAAATTTAATATTTATTTATGATCTAATTGAAATTAAATAAACAAATATTTTACCCTTTTAATGTTGAAATATTTGTTAACATTGTTAAAATGAAATAGAATAACTATGTGTTAAATTGAAAAGATAAGGTAGGAACATACATATAAACTTGTCTAAAATATATTGGATGATGATATTAAAACCATATCTCATAAGTTTTTTTTAAATTTGGACATTTAGAGGTATTTGAGGGGGTTTTGTTTTTATTATAAATTAATATTTTTGAGGTTTCCAAAAGTTCCCCCCGCCTTTATTATAAAAGGGAACATCCACAGTCACCACATCACTTCATTTTGAGTCTTTCACCTCATCTATACCCTGAAAAAATACCTTATAAACATTCTAATTTACATTATAGAGGTTTTTGTCTTCTTAAAAGTCCCACTCTAATTCCATTAAAAGGATATCTAAAGAGAACACATCAATGAAGATGTAATCCCCTATACCGATTCTTTCATATTTATTTCTACTTCATCTTATACTTCATGATATTTTTAATTAAATAATATAAAATCCATTAGCACTTATATAATTAGATTATATTATAATTGTGTAACAATAATGTTTCACTCTCTATCCATATTAATAAAAATGAAATAACCATACATGTGTATGTACGGCTTACCGTCTCCATTCCGTGGTGTAATATGTTTTTCACCACTGCCTTACATGGATGAGTATAAAAATAAATTTAATAACTATATATTATTATTATTAAATTATATTTATTATGAAATATTTTACACCATGAAATTCAATACCATTCAAAAATTATGGGAATGATATCATTTCTCATACGTACATATGACCAACTGTCTCCACGATGCGATGAGATTCATTTTCCAAGTTTACCATTAAAAATGATTATAAAGTATATCTAATAAATAAGAATGAAATATATGACATAATAATTTTACTGTATTCATATATATATATGTGTGTGTGTGTGTGTGTGTGTGTGTGTGTGTTATTTAATTACTTCCATTCAATTAAATAAGGAAACAGAAACAGCGTTCATGCGTACGTACGACCTACCGTCTCCATAAATGGTGTATTCCATTTCATCTATCAATCAATTATATATATATTTATATAATGCATATATATGATATAGAAATAATGTTTTAAATTTTGGAAGTAAGTGAATCATGATCTAAGTAATAATACCAAGAATAACAAGTAAAAACACTTTAGATAAATAAAATGATTATTACCCAAAACGTTGTGTTAACTGGAATTAACAAATGAACAGGTAATATATAGTCATAAGTGAATCATATATGGTATCAAAAATATTTTTATGATTATATTACCAGTTATTAATATGTTTAATCCCACTATACATGAGTTTCAGGAACATATGGAAGAAATCAAACCTAAGATAAAATATAATTTTCCTATCTCATTTTTATCTGAGATTGTTTATACGAGGGTATATTTATCATCCATGTCCATGTTTTCTAAAAATAGTCACAAAAATGTTTAATATTCTTATGTGTATTTTTAAATTCATTTTTACCTATTTTTACTTTTACTACATGGTTTCATGAATCTTTCTTTAATTTACCATACGAGGTCCTTTTAGACATTTTCGGCCTAAGTACGTGGTGAATGTTTTTTTATCTTATACAACATCAATGAATTTTTTTGGTTTCATGACACCTTATTTCCATGAAGCTTCCAATACACGATTTAAAGATTATTTTCAACTAAACTATTTTCTTTTAAAATTGAGAGTAATTTTTAGAAAATTAAATGTTTTTGAAAAAGAAAGGATAATTTCCTCAAGAATTAAGTTCAACTGTTTTATCAAAATTATTTTTCAGCTAAGATGATGCTCTAAAATAGGGTTATGATTCTATCCATATTATTACAATAATTTTATTGTGTTAACTATGGATTGATATATTATATGGATTATGTTATTATGGAATAATGTTTATGAAATCCATTTTATTTCTTGGGTTATTCTACGATGAATGATTTATGTTTTTTAAGCACATGTATGACTGATTTCATTTTTAGATGGGTGGGACATATATCTTCCTACAATGCATTGGGTAAATATTTATATCTCATGAGATAGAAATGGATGGAATGGTAAGTAAATACAGTTCAATAATATAGGGCTAGAATGGAAAGTAAATATGGTTCAGTAATACATGGCTGGAATGGTATGTAATCCCGATTCAGTAAAGGACATTGTCCAATATGATGGTCTTGGAAGAAATTCCTTGGATACTATTTAAATAATATTATATGCTTATTTTTTTCCATAATTCCATGTTTTATGTCAATGTTATTTTATCATAGTCATGTTCACTTATGATTTATGCTTTATGAACTGCAAATATTTATTCCATGACTCATGATTTTTATATTGAAACTTCATGGTAATGTTTTTTCATGCTAATGTTTGTGGTTTGTTTTATGTTTTCAATGATTACCCTTACCGTGCATTTGAGATCATCCATTTTATGTTTTCATTTCCCCAGGATATAAATAAAGTTTTTAGGTAGGAAAACTATTATGGAAGATCTTTATGGGAGATGTTGAAGATCTTTCCCCAAGATAGAAGAATGTGTTCCAAGTTTCCAAAGACAGTAAACTAATACGATCTTTGGGCATATATTTTTGTAATGTATTAAGTATAACACAAAATAAATGTAGTTTCCATGTATTTTAATCTTGGTTCATTAGATTTGGAATCAGAGAAAAGGTTTAGTCAACCTTTGGAAACTAGGACGAAAAAACTTTAGTGAGATCCCTAGATATATTTCCAAGGTACGTCTAGGGAAGTCCCTATGGGTAAGTTTAAATATAGGTTACAATCAATGATTTTTCACAAATAAAAAACTAACCAACGACCATAGTTTGGAACCATGTTCGTACGCCCAAAAACCATGGCAATTGCATATGGCCACAGTTATGGAAAATCGTGGCCTCTATCGTCATGGGAGTAGTTTTTACCTACTACCAGGGTTTTAACTGTGGTCTTAGGGACCAATTTCCACATTTTAACAGCGTCATTAGGTTGCCTATGACCATGGTAAGAACTATGGATTTAGGGGCCTGCTTCCACGGTTAAAACTGTGGCAAGATCCCTCATAATTCCACAATTAAACCGCAGAAATATGGCCCTACTACCATGGTTAAAACCATGGCCATAGTCCCCTACTACCATGTTTAAAACCATGGCAATAGAATTCATATGATATAAAAACAAAAATTCAGTCCCCCAGCTGGACAACCCCTTACAATGCCCCCGGACCCCCCCCCCCCCCGGACCCCCCTGGATAGCCCTCGTGCACCCCCTTGAACACCCCCTCAACGTCCATGCCCCCCTAGACACCCCCCTACACCCCCTAGATAGCCCCCTTGCACCCCCTTGAACACCCCTTGCATCACCCATGCCCCCTAGACACCCTCCCACACCCCCGTGACCCCTGGACACCCCCTACACCCACATCCCCCCTAGACACCCCCTTTCACCCTCTTGAACACCCTCATGCCCCCTAAACAACCCCTAGATAGCCCCTGTGCCCCCCCCAGACACCGCCCCCGACACACAACCCCTACCCCCTGGAAAAACCCCTTTCACCCTCTTGATCACCCCATGCCCCCCCTGGACAACCCCAATACACCCCCAGGACACCCCCATGAGCCCCCTAGATAACCCCCTTTCACCCCCATGAACACCCCCTTCACCCCCATGCCTCCATAAAAAAATTGCTTGTATAATAATTTATTGAAATTTCATTTGAATATATATAAACATTAAGTATATGATAACATCATGATATTCACCCAGCAAGATCAAAATAACACATGAAAGAAGTGACAAATAAACTCAGCATGCATTATGAATTTAAGCAGAATGAAGAGACTGCAGAAAAGTAGATGAGGTAGAATACTCCCCTGCGTGATGACTTCCAATCCCAGGACTCTTTACTCTTTATCTTTGTTGAACAAATCTAGTAAAAAATTGAATCACATTTAAACCAGTAAATAACATCCTATTACAATCTTATTCCCATATATACAATAGTTGAAACCAACAAAAAATTCCGGATTTAGAAATTATAATTCAGCTTGATAGTGAACATGAATATAACTAATTAAAATTCAGATCTAATTTCAACAAAAAAACATTTAATGTTTCCATCACAACTTGAAAATGATATCAACATCGCATAAAGAATGCACATTTCTATAATTCAATAACATTAATTCCAAAAAAATATAATATCTACTATTTAAGCATGGAGAGAAGTAAACAATATCAGGGAGTTGCAAATACCAAACATAATCTAGAATTTGATCGTCACTATGTATTTCATTTCACATTTTACAGTCCCCCCAGCCCAAGCCAGTCCCCCCACCCCACCTGCCCCTACCCCCCTTGACCTCCCCCTTGAACCCCACCCCTTG
Organism: Viscum album; assembly: GCA_963277665.1. Lineage (NCBI taxonomy): Eukaryota > Viridiplantae > Streptophyta > Magnoliopsida > Santalales > Viscaceae > Viscum > Viscum album. The sequence continues at coordinate 1,428,058,584 of OY728151.1, forward strand.
CATTGCCCCCTATACAACCCCCTTGCACACCCCTGGACACCCCCACACCCCTTCACCCCATACCCCCTGAAAATCCTCCTTGCACCCCCCAAAACACCCATACACCCCCATTCCCCCTGAACACCCCCTACACCCCCATGCCTCCCTGAACAACCCCCTGGACACCTCCCCCCTAAACAACCCCTACCCCACTAGACAGCCCCCTTTCACCCCATGCCCCCTAGATAGCCCCCTTGAACACCACCCCCTCCCCCCCCCACACAGACACACACACTCCATGACCCCTTGCACCCCCTAGACAGCCCCCTGCACCCCCTAGACAGCTCCTTTGCACCCCCATGGACATCCCCCTTGAACACCCCCATGCCCCTGTGGAAATCCCCCTTGAACACACCTATGACCCCCCTCCTGGACACCACTCCCTCCATGACACCCCCCTACACACCCATGCCCCTTGCACCCCACTCCTAGACACCCCCATGCATCCCCATGGACAGTCCCATTTCCCCCCTTGAACACCCCCTATAGTACCCCACCCCTCCTGAATAGCCCCGTTGCACCCCCATTCCCCTTGAACACACCCTACCCCAACCCACCCTCCCCACGACCCTTGAAAACCCCCATTCCACCCCCATTCCCCCCTATAGTAGCCCACCCACTCCCCCTGCACCCCCACACCCCTCCCCCTCCCTTCCCCCTGCACTCTACCCCCTGCCCCCTTCACCCCCCTTCACACTGCCCCCCCTGACCCCTTTCACCTCTGCACAGTGCCCCCCAACCTTCACCCCCTGTATATTTCCCCCCCTACACCGTTTCCCCCGACCCCCCCCCCCTCACACCCATGCCTCGACCCCCCCTTGCACCCTCTAGAGAGAAAATTTTGTTTTATTTCAGATAAAAAAATATAAACATCCATTTTCATCCACTACAGTACTAGATGACTTAAGAATCAATGAGGGTGAAAAAGCCCATTATCAACAAAAATCCAGTAAATCCAATAGATTCAAACTCAGTTGTAGTATTCTATAAACACACAAGCTATAGTAAAAGAATATGGAAACAAAGAATCAAAAAACACATGAAAGCAGTGACAAATAAACCTACCATGCATTATGAATTTAAGAGGAAAGAGGAGACAATAGAAAAGTAAATGACTAGAATACTCCCCTGAGTGACAGCTTCCAATCCCAAGACAATTTCCTCCTAATCATTATTGAAAAAATCTGGTATAAAATTTGAATCACCTGTAAACAAAGAAATAACAGCCTATTAGAATCTTATTCCCCGATATACAATAGTTGAAACCACCAGAAAACTCAAGATTTAAAAATTACAATTTATCTTTCTTGTGCACATGAATATAATTATTTAAAATTCAAATCGACTTTCAACAAAGAAAACATGTAATGTGTCCCCTTTCCCCTGCCCCACTACCCTTTCCCTCCCCCTTGCACCCCACCCTTTCACCCCTCCCCCTTCTAGTCCCCCTAGTTCCCCACACAAACTGCTATTTTCCCATTTCCCTCCCTCTTGTACCCCCACCCCCACCCCCTGCTAGTCCCCCACCCCCTCCCCTACTAGTCCCCCTCCCCCTACCAGTCCCCCCTACCCCTGCCAGTCCTCCACCCCTCCCCCTACCAGTCCCCCCTCCCCCAACCAGTCCCCCCTGCCCCTTCCAGTCCCCCACCCCTTTCCCCTACCCGTCCCACCCCCATTTAAATGGTATAAACAAATAACATCAGTTCCCCTAGTTCCCCACCCCCACTTCCAATTTCCCCTCCCCTCTCCAATTTCACCCCACCCCTGCTAGTTCCTCCCACCCCTTGAACCCCCTACTAGTCCCCCCTTCCCCTCCCAGTCCTCCCTGCCCCTGAACCACCTCTCAATCAGTCCCCCCTACCTCTTACCATTCCCCCTACCCCCTGCCCCCTTCCAGTCCCCCCACCCCTTTCACCCCTCCACTTCCAGTCCCCCATTGCCCTTCCAATCCCCCTTTATTTCCCCCTTTCACCAAGAACTACAAACATATGTTTTTTTCTTTCATCATAACTAGCATGGAATCAAAAATATTAAATACAATATTTACCTCTGATGTTTGGATATTAGCATGGTACACTTTATTCCCTGATAGGCCGGCTGTTGGCCCATATCTACCATCACCTTAGAGAGTCTCCTGCGAAGCTCTCAAAAACATCATATTCAGGTGAAGTTCCATCAAATGGAAAGGAAAACAAAATCGTAATTATCTAAAAATAGTCATTGAAGAATGAAAAATGTGATTTGAGGGTGGGAATACTTTGTTACAGTGTACCAGCAAGGCTGGTCTTCCTATGGTAAATGTCAGCCTGCAGAAATAGATAATATAATAAGGTAAGATGCATATAACCCTAAAAATAACCTTTCAATGTCAATTCTGAACCTCAAACTGCCGAAGCCAATTATTTATAGATTATATATTTTTCTTTCAGAATGAAAGATCAATTTCATTTCCATCTTCATCGTTAACTCATAGAAATTCCTTCTTGTGCTTTTAGAGCTCACTGAAGTATTCTATTCCTTTTTTAGATGTTCTTATACCCAAACCTCGGTGCACAGAGAATAAATTTAAAAAGAAAAAATTCATAAATGAGGCTTGATTGTTTTATTATAGAAATTAATATTGATTATATAACATTTATGTGAATAGAATTAAAATCCATCCCCCTTGTACCCCCACCCACTGCCCTTTCCAGTCCCCCCACTTGCCCCTGCTAGCCCCCTACCCCTTCTTCCCCCCCCACGCTGCTAGACCCCCCTCCCCTTGCACAAACCTGCAATATACAAATACGCCATACACATACACCTTCAAAAAATTCCAAAAACCATTGCAACATACCATTTCCATGTAAATAAAACAACAACTAATACATATAAAATTAAAAATTTATAAATAATAAAAACAAAATTATAGATACAAAAACTATCAATAATGTCGCTCCAAAATTTCATATGGATTATCCTCATCATCAACATAAATATAAAAAACTACAACGTGTTTACCACCATCAGTAGCATCATCATCACCATCAGCAACATCTTCAGCCTCTCCACCATCTGTAGCATCTTCAGCCTCTCCACCATCAGCAGCATCTTCAGCCTCTCTACCAGCATCTTCAGCTACACAATCATCGGCATCCTCATATATTGAGTGAAAACTCGATAAAAATCCATTCACTATTTCTACACCCTCTGGAGAAAGTGAACGACATATAGCTGATATCAACTTGAAAAATTGTTCATTTTCTTTTTTCTGTGTCTTTTGAGACTCTTGTCTAACTTCATGATTTATTATCTCAATGGAAGCATGTACTTGTTCTTCGATAACCATTCCAGTATTATTTATAGAAGATTCAATACCTGATGACCAATATTTAGAGGTTACAATTTTCTTTCTGGGTTTACAACGAACTCTTCCACATTGTTCATTGCCAAGAACCTAATGTAAATAAACGATTGGTCCAAATTTGTCTGGTTCCTTGGACACTAGAGCTTGAAGAGAATACTATAAAATGGAATTTCCATTTTAATAGATAATAAAAAAAAGTACATCTATAAGCCCATTGAAATTCTCATATGTGTTATGAGTAAAATGTCTAAAACCTCGTTTTTTGAGGAAATCTAGACCAAAACATAAGTAGTGTATGTCCTTTTATATTATTTATACTAATTTTAAGAGTTTTTATAAATTTTATAAGTCTCTTGAGATGTTTTCTGGGTTTAATGATATATTAGTAGGTGTTATAAACCCATTTGAGAGTCTAAACCTTGTCAAGGATTGAATGGATTTCATATGTCCTTTTTAATACTTATCAAGAATTTATCTTATTAAATTTTCATTAAGATTTCTACTAGAACAAAACAATAATCATTATGGAACACGTCCTCCTATATTTAATGCACATTTCTACATGAAAATTGAACATAAATCAATGAAAAGGTAAATTTATATTCAATGTTAAATCATATATTACCTGTGAGAGTTCATGATCTGGCAGTGTAGTTTTCCCCAGAGTATGATTATATTTCATGGTGCCCTTATTTATTATATTTCTTTCAGATGAACCCTATTTGTAAACAAAAATGAAATAGCCTTTCAACAAGTCAAAGGGGTTAAACAATCATCATTTCAACTTAACAATTCAACAATTTCAAAACATAACTGAAATAACCTAGTTTAAAAAATAAAACTATACACAATCACATCTAATAAAATCATCCACTACATAAAACTAAGATTAATGAAAAAAAAGAAATATATTAAAAACATTAAGATTGTAAATTAACTTGAAAGAAAAACAGGTCAAGTTTGAAATTAATTCTTTGTATTGTGAAATTGGGTATTCATTGAAGATCGGTTCATTTTACAAAGGAGTACGTATTATTTTTTTCCAAGAAACATGCAGGTCATTCTTGTAGGAACTCCACATCTCCCCCAGTTCCATTAACCTATCTATCTTGGCATGGAGACCATCCAGGAAGTTATAGGGAAGATGAATATTCAAAAAAATTTATCAATAATACTATATAAGGAAATTTCAATGTAATTTTAAAAAATATATTACCCAAATTTCGGCCCAAGACTTTTCTTTTATTTCTTGTCCAAATTTTCTCAACTCGATTGGTTGAACCATAACAATATTGTTATGTCTTCTAAGTGTCCCCATGAAACTCCAAAATTCCTTACCATTTTCTTTGATAATTTGAATTTACTTGTCATACTGAACTGTAATTTGCATGTGTCTATTCAAAAATTTATGAATCTTTGTATGCCCGTGTCTTTTAGTAGAATATGATGCTGAAAAAAGAAAATTTTTTACACATATATAACTGAAATTTAATAAAAATTTATTAATTTCATTACTTTTTAAAAATGTACCCATAGCACTATTTGTTGTTGCTCGATCATGCACACTATGCTGAGGGACAATAAGTTGAGAAGTGTCCTCCATATTAGAGATGCTAGGGTTGTTGGAGGGTACGGGTATACATGGGGTATAACCATTGGAGGTGTACCCTCCATAGTAGACTTTGGATGATGAGGTTGGGTAGGAGGGTACAGGTATACAGGGGCATAACCAATGAAGGTGTACCCTGTAGAGATAAAGTTGTATAAGTGTAAAAAGGCTGAGGGATAGAAGGAGATGGACTACCCTGCACGGTAGGAGGAGGAAATGGATAAAATGATGAACTTCCATGTATGGATAAGGCATATAAGTGGGGTCATGATGGGATGAAACCATCCCAGTGACTGTAGAGTCGTGGACTTTGAGGCGGTACAAGTAGGGTGAATGCATGTTGGGTCGGTCCTATAATCTAGAGTGCCTAAACCATCTTCATTGAATGAAAGATGCCTCCTCAATGATTCATGTTCATATTAAATAAGATTTCGGGAATGTTCATACATAATCAATAAATAAATAAGGGACTCACCAGAATAATCATATTTTCCAGGAAAGCTTCTCTAAGTTAGCGATCTTTTGCCTCTATTTTTTTTCCTCTGAACCTCCTCGTAAGAAATAATAATCTATAAATTCCAAAAGTGATGTGACAATTTTAAAAATATAACAAAGAATTAAATATCTATAAATATTCCATGAAAATTCATATTATTTTTAAAAACTCTACATCTTCTATTGATTGTTTTCATTATGTTGTTTACTCACTAAATGAAAACATTAAAAAACAAAAGAAGATGCTACTTTAAAAGTTAAAAAACACGCACCAGGTCAGAATAATATAATCTGAATACTTTGAAACATGTAAGGCTAGGCATTATCTGTTATAATTTCTGATTCACAATCCATTCTCACAATTGAATCATCTATATCATCGAATGTTATATTTGACTGAATACCGACCGGTTCATCCCAAAACTCATCATCATCCATTCCTTCATAAGAAATGTGTCTAGTAATAAAATCAACTATAACACCAAATTGCGGTTTTAAAGTGCCATTTACATAAAATACTTTTCTAGCTTGTGATGCAATAATATAAGGCTCATCTGTTCATAGTTGACATTTCATATCAATCACTCTAAAACTGAGACTATCTATATATAATCCTTGTCATGTCATTGAATCAAACCAATTTCATTTCATCATAGTGACACAAATATGTTCATAGTAATCTAATAAAAATATTCTCTCAATAACCCCATAATACGACATATTTTTTGATCAAGGCTGTCTGTTTGATGTACTTTCATAACAATCCATTATAGCGCTTATCGTGACACCATCATGATGTGTTTCCATCTTTGTTGCACAACTATTTATAATGAATTTAAAACCATTGACAACCATTTCTTTACAATCACAAACCACATTGTTCGGAACAAATGATAGTGCCCTTATTTCAGTAGATACAACATCCATCGGTAAACATTGGACCTGAAATATATCATCAACAAATATTGAACAATAACAAATGATTTGGTAATGTAAAAAATAGAATTTGTTACCTTTGACTTCAACCAAGATAGAAATTTTCTTCTGTGTAATTTCTCCCACCTCTTAATCGATAATGAGCGATGTTCTCTTTTTATAATTTCATTATGTTCTCTAAAAATATAGAAATTTAATTATATCAGGAACTATGAAAAAATAAACAACAAAAATATATATATATATATATATTTATAATTTTACTTACTTTATGTAATCATCAACCAAACCACAGTTAAATAATACCATATGATGAAACATTTCCCATGCATCCCTATTCAAAGTACACAAGTTGTATGAACCAGATATCCCTCATGTTTGGGGAACTGACTGAAATGTTGGATTAATGGGATCATACTGCTCATCTTCGATTCTCAAGGGCCGATTAGATCAAGTGGTGACATTAGGAAAATACATTGGACAAAAATCCATGCATTCATGTGCTAAATTACCTCTCACAATAGATCCTTCAGTATGATTCTTATTTCTCACATAAGATTTCAATGAAAACATTATTCTTTCTATTGGATACATCCATCGACTAGAAACAGTACCACCAAAAAGAACTTCTATTAGAAGATGCATGGTCAGATGTAATATACATGTAAAAAAAGATGGGGGAATTTTCTTCTCCAAGTCTCAAAGAATGATCAGTGTATATTTTGGTAGTTTTGTTTCACAACATTTTTTGTTAATATTTTATCACAAAGATCTCAATAAAAGTGACATAATCTAATCAAAGTGACCCTAGAATTTTGTGATAGTAAATGTCGAATGGATATAGGAATCAATTCATGCAACATGACATGGTAGTCTTGGGTTTTTAGGGATTTTAGTTTCACATCTTATGTATTCACTCATTTAGAAATGTTACTTGAGTAACCATCTGGAACCATTAAACATTACAGGACTTGAAGAAATTGTTTCTTCTCTCCAGTTGTCATCGAAAAACAAGCAAAAGATATTTTCCACTGATTCTGTCCAATTAACTCAAGATGAAGCATTGGTTTTATAACCAAATACATTAAATAACGACATGAGCATAAATCATCTTTTGTCTTAATCTTTATATTTTATGGTGTTTAAAATAACATTTCACATAAATTTTTATCAATATGTATTACATCCAAGTATTGGTTCAACAAATTTGATGACCAATATGGAAGCTCATAGTATATACTTTTCTATCTCCAATTATAGTTGGAATTCAAAGGAACATTCTTCTGCTTATTGGAATTTAACTGACCCTTCCCAGGAAGAAAATTCAAACCGTCAAGTTTTTTAAGGATATCACCCCCTACATTCATTGAGGTACTTCATCTTTCTCAATGGAATTATCAAATTTTCTTCGATTTTTTCTGTATGGATGATCCATTTGTAGAAATCGTCGATGCCCTATAAAGCTGAATGTTCCTCGAAACATTAATCTCCTAGAACGTGTATTTTTCATACATATAGGGAATGATAATCTCCCCATGGCACTCAAACCGGACATCATTACATATGAAAGGAAATCATTTATTTTCCATAATAATGTTGCATGACACATAAAGTAATCCTTTCTAAATGCATCATATATCTACACCCCAACAATCTAAAGCACTTTCAACATATATATTAATGGTTGAAAATATATGTCGATATCATTTCTAGGATCACTGGGTCCAGAAATCAATAAAATCCTGATAGTAACTAGATTTTTCATACACATACATGATAGAAAATTATAAATATGAATGAAAACATTCCAAGTACTATGTGCAATATGAATCTTCTTAAATGGTTCGAAACCATCACATGAAAATCCCAATCTATCATTCTACAGGTTGGCTGAAAAATCAGGATGTAAACTATCAAATTTTTTCCACGATAACATGTCAACAAGATGAACTATATCATCATTATACTTATTTCTTTTATCATCATGACATCTCATATTCTTAGCCATTTTTTCTGACATAAAATATTTCGGAAGTCTGGGAATCAATGGAATGTGCCACTTCACTTTCTCTGGTACATGGGATTGAGTTCCATCTTTTTTTGATTTCCATCTCTATGTACCACATTTTTTTCACTCATTTAACTTCACATTATCCTTCTAGAATAGACAATAATCTTTAGGGCATTCATGGATTTGCGTTCTTGAAAATCAAAATTTTTCAACCAACTTTGATTCCATATACTCATTCTCAAGAATACAGGCATCATCATGTAGCAATTCCTTAGAAAGAGTAAGTAGATATTCGATTGTAGTATTACTAAATCCATGCATTTTTTCCCCTGATGTAATTGCATTAAAAACTCTAGTTTGTTCATTTTTTCACATGATTGGTAAATTGGGGTATTCGTGTCTTCTAATAACTTTCTAACACGCTCAACATTATCATTCTGATCATTAAAGAAAACTATGTTCCCATATCATTTCCTCTTCTAATGCTCTACATGAAGTGTTGGCTAGAGAAGAAAATGGAAAACAATCAGAAATCAAATTTTACATTATGATCCTTTCAGCTGAATCAACATCATTCTCCGTTTAAACATTTTCTTCATTGTGATACCAAACGTGATATCCTTTTCGAAAACCTTTTTTAGTGATGTGGTAACTTACTTCCTCATGTGTTTACCATGGTCTTCCAATGAAATCTAATCATGGGAATTGAATCAATCCACCATCTGAACCATTGTTGAATGCAAAATCCAAAAAATTATTCTAACTCCTTCTGAAACTCATCAGTGATCTGATCAAAATTATACATCGAGCTTCTATCCATTCTAATATAAATAAACATACATTTATTAAAATTTCTGATTGTAAATATCATCATTGAAACTCATTCATGGTTAAGAAGAGTAGTATATGAACTCATTCATAGGCTTATATTCTGTACATGCTTCTTGATAAACATAATTAAATGTTTAGGATTAATGCATCAACTATAAAATTATCATTTACTAAAGTATATGAGAACTTTAAATCATAATCAAATAAGAACTATACCCATACCCACTAATTAATATTTAGGTCATGTTAAAAGAATGAATAATAAAATCTCTTACTATCAATTATTACATCATGAAAGTTCAAACTTAGGTTGCTAGAAAGTTCATAGATTTCTAGATGTTGGTAAATATTCTAAATGAATAAATCATAATCATTAGTGATTTACATTATCTAAAAATTAGATACTAAAATACATGAGATACTAAAATACATTATATACTAAAATACATGAGATACAAGGGGAGGTAACATTTTATATCCTACTGAAAATATAATAATACGTACAAATGGCATCATTATTAGATAATTATATAGTGGAAAATGACTCAAATGTTCGATTTGTGTGCAATGCATCATATTAGAAAAACACAATTAGAGCATACCATGGTGTTTATATATTAAGGATGGTTTTTCTAAGAATATTGGGTTGTAATACGTGTATAATAGAGGGGATGGTGTGCAAGGAGGGGGAGGGCCTGGGTAGGGAGGGGAGGGGGAGGGGCTGGGTAGGGAGGGTGGGGGAGGGGGAGGGGCTATGCCACGACCTGAACCTACCTGTGCTCGAGCCGCAACTACCCCAAGCCTGCCTCCATAGGCCAGGGGCTGGCGAAAAGCACCGAAGGCTAAACAACTCAGGGAGGCCTTTAGCTAAGTACCTATACACACACACGTAGCACAGTCAATGCAAAAGTACAGAGTAAAAGGAAAACTAAAGTACCAACTGCTATAAATAATCCAAAAAGTGCATCAACCTCTATACAGCACAAAGAAAGTGCTGAAGGTAAACTGAAAAAGAAAATGGGAAAACACATGCCCAACTAGAAAAGGTTCCACAACTGGGCAACAGGTAAACAAAATAAAAACAACTGGAAGGGTCCCCCACCTGGAACCTGACTCCGACCACCGTACATGGTCCAAGCTCCCGAACTCCTAAGCCCCTCTGACATCACGACCATCCTGTCCGTCATCTACAAGGGCACACCATGTGTGGGAAAAGCCCAAGCAGGGGTGAGTATAAAAATACTCAGTAGGATACCCTGAAGTCTCGAGGGAGAAACAAAATAGGTACCAAAGGGTGAGTAGTAGATCGAACATGAAAAAGTAAACGAGTACAACCAAGAGTGCAGTAAAGAGTAACAGTAGAGAGTCCAGCTCAACCAAACAAGAGAATGGAGGTAGACTTATCCAGACACAAGGAGCTGGAAATTGTGAGAAGATGAACTTCTCATCGAGACTTCTCTACCTATTGCAGGAGAGTAGACTCATCCCAACCACGAGAAGCTAGACACAGAAAGCACGTGGCATACCCCGCACGTCTTCGCCTATTTTGGAGGGAGAGTAACCAAGCCTAAGAAGTGGTTACTGGAATAAGGTATATAAAAATATATATGCTCTTTCAAGAAAACCTGAACTATATCTTAAGGGGATCTCCGTCCCGTAGCTCACGCCAAGAAAGTGATTAACCAACAGTCCCAGAAGTAAACACCATCGATGCCCAGCATCCCGCATGTCTTCCCTGAACTGCAATTCAAGGGCTCAAATCACTACACCTTGACATTATCCTCTTTGGGCGGGACTGACTCGCCGCACAGTTTTTGGTCGCGTCCCAAGACGCGTATCGGTGGGAATTCACCCCTCGTACTTGAGAGTTCTAGGGAAAGTCAAACCACACCTTGTCCCCTGCCCTGCAGTCGAGAGGTCTTCTCAAAGTCAAGGTCGTCCCATCACTGACTGTACTAACAAGGGTCCCCCTCCGGTAGTCACAGAGAAAAGTCACTGAATAGCCTCATAAGAAGGCTTGAGTCTAAAATACCAATGGGTGACCCACTGCCCAGCCCTTCTGGAGGGTAAACCCTAATACATCATTCGGTGACCCACTGCCCAGCCCTGCTGGGGGTAAACCCGGAACAGGTCGACAGGTGACCCACTACCCAGTCTTGCTGGAGGGTATACCTTGAAGAAATTGACAGGCGACCCACTACCCAGTCTCTACTAGAGGGTAGACCTAGAAGAAGTCGATGAGCAACCCATTGCCCAGTCCCTTCTGGAGGGTAAACCCGAAGAAGTCGATAAGAAACCCACTTCCCAATCTCTGCTAGAGGGTAAACCCGAAGTAGTCCATGAGAAACCCACTGCCCAGTCTCTGCTGGAGGGTAAAGTCAAAGAAGTAGATGAGCAACCCACTGCCCAGCCCCACTGGAGGGTAAACCGCAAACTGCTCGGGTGATCCCTACTGAAACAACCTCCTGGGTAGAGAATCAGTGCCCGCATAAAGTGTTGGTCACACCGAGATCCACAAGAACTAACCAGGGAACACGAAGTAACTCTCCGGCTAAACCATCAAGAATGAAACCAGGGGAAAACCTCTCAACCCTGCTGGTCGAAACCATCGTGAACAAGACCAGGGGGAAACTCAACCCTGCTGGTTAACAAACGAGAACAAAACCAGGGAAAACTCAACCCTACTGGTCAACAAATAGTGAACAGAACCAGGGGAAACTCAACCCTTCTTGTCAAACAAATGAGAACATAGGGACCCTCTACACCGTGAGAGGTCAAGAGTACAAAAAGTAGAACATGGAACACACATGGGGCCCACACGATATGTGGCCCAAGTCAACTCCAACGAAGCACACAAACGTTCTCAGGTACAAACAACCACATGTACTCCAATCATTCCAATATACTCCCAGAGTATACCACGTCTCCAGCCCAAAGGCTAACGTGCACACGACACTCAACGTCCATGTGAAGGGCGTAAGCATAACAACTCCAACTTACCACCTCATCGGCCCAGGCACGACCAACTACATCTCTTCAAACATTTAATTCACTCACATGGGAGTGCACACGATCTCACGCCAAGGGTTAGCTCCCGAACATAGCAAGAAGAACCACCACCGGAGCACCTTACTTGCTTCCACATTTAATGAGATCTCGGAAGAGGCAATGCACCTCCAAACAAATCGTACCATTGTAATCCTCGTGGAAAAAAATGCGAGATAGGCTATTTACTCACCTCAAACGGATATCAGATGGAAAATTCACCAACACCGCCTTACGCCCAAACGACGTCCCGTGGTCCCGAACCTCGGCCCTGAAAATAGTCGGGCACATCACACCATTGTGATCCCCTCAGGAAAACACGTCAAAAGGACTCCTCACTTGATGTAAACGGAAATCGGGAAAAAAGATTCGTTCCGACATACCGAACATGAGCGGTTCTACGAGGGACCCACACCCCGGTCCCAAATCACAACGAACGGATCACACCGTTGTGATCCTCTCGAAAAAGTACACAATATGGACTATTCACGTGTCCAAAATGGACACCTGGTGATAAAGCTGGAAATCACCCTCAACTCCCAAAACGGCCCTCGCGGGGCCCCACACCATCATTCATAATTAATGCGGGAGGATTTCACCATTATAATTCCCTTGCAAAAACACTCAGAATCAACTACTCGCACACCCTGAACAGACATCTGATGAAAAAGTTGTAAAGCACTGCACGCAGCTCGAAAGACGGGCCATGGGGCCCACGCCTCAACTCTGGATTCAACACTGAAACCACACTGTAAAACTCCTCCTCGGCACTAGGGTCCCAACGCTACTGACGGCACTCAAATCGGACGTCGGATGTGTCCGCGCCGCTCAGACACGAACCCAGAAAAAACGTCAAACTACTTAAGGTGTGTCGTGCCTCCGAGGCCCCTCGTTTTAGGAATTAAAAACCCCCTAAACATCTCAAATGCTTGTCTCGATGCCAGGAAGGCACTTCCATAGACATCATGCAAAATAAACGCTCGTAGCGGAAATTATGGGCGTCCGAGTCATGGGGGCAAAGCCCCTTGGGTTGGACCGGCCTGGGCCGGCCGGTCCGCCCGGCCTAGGCCAACCCGCAGTTCGGCCATGCGGGCCGGCTGGGGACCCGCGGTCCATGGTTTTCACCGACCCGCCTGGAGGCCGATCGCTTCTTCCATGCAGAGACGCACCAGAGGCGGGTCTCGGTCTGGCCGCAGGGTCCGCACGACGCGACCCCGATCTCTGCTCCGCTCGGTGGCGAGGTCGCCGCCGCCTGGAGCCCGCGCCGCCCGATCGACCGCTCGCCGCCTCGTTCGCACCGATTCCCGCTACCGAGGATCCCTGCTGCTTGCTGCCAAGGCCTCTTCCACCTGGAAGACCCGCGCCACTGCCTGTCCACTCGCCGGACCACCACGCTGGATGCCGGAGTGCCCAGAACCACCGGAAAACGCCCTTAAACCCTCTGATCTTCGGCAAACGTTTGCGAGCTCCTCGAAACTCGGATTTACAAACCGAAATAGGAGATGGAAAGCTTGGGAAAATTACTACACAACCGTTGGATTTTCTCATAAATTAAACAGAAATTATGATTCTATAATTGGGATTCAAAGAGGGGTTTGTGATTTAAACCCGAAAACAACAACCGCCTACCTACGAGGGCGTAGCCCGGAGCTTTCTCCGCACATCCACCCTTTCCATTGACGATTCCACTTGTGGAGGAGAGGATGGAGAAGGAGAGGGGGTTGAGGGTGAGGGGTTTTTCCAGGGGAAACAAAGGGAGGAAGGGGTGAAGGGTGTTTAAATAAAGAAAATTAATTATAATTTTAATTAATTTAAAATCCCCAAAAGACCTGCACCCGAAACTCTTGGCATAGTCAAAATTAAACCTCCCCTAGGTAAAAACCACCTCCCGAGAACAACGAAGGTCTCATAATTTTAATCCGAGGTCCCGTTAAAAAGTTATAAAATTTAACGACCGAGGCCTCTAAATTACGAAAACGCCCTTGGGTCCATTTTCCACAAAAGGCACGCTCCCGCGAAACATACACCCCTCCTAGGGTAAGAGCACACTCCGGACTCAATGGTGCCCTCAGTTTTCCAATTTGAGACACCATTTAATAGATACTTGAGTTAATCCATTAAAAGAATAAATTAATTATTTAATTATCCATTTAACGTTCGGTAAACAGGCGAGGGGTCCAAACGTCCCGCGCCGACATGATTTATGTCGTTCCTAGGGTAAACACCCATTTCAGACCCATCTGTGCAACTCGTATTTAGGATCCAAAGCACCATTTAGGAGTTACCCCATTTATTTTGTGTTCGCAGTGTGAACGCACTGAAAATTTAATTCCGGCCACACCGGGGTCGGAATCGCACACCGTCTGAAGGCGCTGCTCTGAAATAACATCATGAATATTCCAAAGACTTTTATAGAAAAAACTTTTTTCTTACAGGCTAGTTAGGGGAGGGTGGGGCTAGGTAGGGGGAGGGGGCTGGGCAGGGGGAGGAGGAGGGGCTGGGATGGGGGGAGGGGGAGGGGACTGGGCTGGGGGGAGGGGCTGGTGGGGGGGTTGGGCATGGGGGAGTGGTACGGGGAGGGGGAAGAGCTGGGTAGGGGGAGAGGGATGGTGGGGGAGGTGTAGGGGTTGGTAAGGTGTGAGGGTTCCATCACAAAAGAGGCTGGGAAAGGGGAAGGGGTGCAATCGCGACACGGGCAGGGAAAGGGAAAGTTGGAATGGGTTTGATCGCGAGAGGCAGGATTAGATTGTGAAAGAGGAGAAATGTTGATTTTTATAGTTTTTAGATGAGTTTAGGTGAATTGAATATGTTTTGTGTTGTATTAAATATATCTATAAATTATATTTGGAAGATAGAAGTTGGCTAAGTCATGAAAATTTTAGGACTACATATGGGAATCTCATAAAACATATAGAGTTTTTTTAAGTCTTGTTGGGATTTCATAAACTATGTAGGTATATGTGTGGAAGTAGGAGAACCAATGTAAAGACATTCAGTTGTAGTTTTTTCTTTCAAGAAATACATGGAGCTAGGATAGACAGGTAGAAAGTAACAAAATATTTACCCAAGAAATGCATGGAGCTATCGACCCCTTAACATTGACCATACCCCTTCACCCCCTTCCCTTAGCCCCCTTCACCCCCTTCCACCCCAACCCCCCTTCAGCCCCCTTTACCCCACTACCCCCAACTTCCTTTACCCCCCCCCCCCCACACACACACCTACACACTTCCCCCCCTCACCCCCACATCCCCCAACCTACCTCCACTCCCCCTCCCCCCCACCCCCACTACCCCAACCTGGACAATACGCCCCCACCCTTCACCCCAACTACATTGACCACCCCCCTACACCCCCACTTCCCCCACCCCAACTCCATTGATATTATTACCTATATATTTCAGTTGTTTATGAAGATATAGAGTGGGAAATTATAGATCCAATAATTTATGGTTATTTGAATCCAATATATTCATGTGGTTTAGTGAATACAGAGAAAGAAGAAATTAGTGCTTCAATATTTGATATATATTCATGCAGTTCAAAATAGAGACATGTGAAAGTTTGAAACTATTATTCAAGATAGAATAATTTATATGAACTATGTAAAAGAGTGATAAGACACAAAACAAATTGTTATAAAGATATGGAGTGGGAAATTCAAGATCCATTAATTCGGGGAGATTTGAATCCAAATTATTCATGTGGTTTAGTGAATGATAAAAAAGAAGAAACCGATGCTGCTATATTTGATATATATTTATGCAGTTCTAAATATAGACAAGTGGAAGCTTGCCAATATTATTCAAGAGGTAATAATTTATATACACTGTTTAAAAGAGTGATAAGACCCAACATTGTTATGATTATGAGGAACCACTATGTGTAAAAATTAAAAAGAATAGGACTATATAGTGCTCTTTATGTTGAAAAAAAGAAGAGAAAAAGGTGGGAAGAGGTATAAGAAGAAGCAACCCAGTAGTTCATGAAGTTTATAAGAATAATAGATATGTTCCCCTAGTTCACACGTGAAATAAGGGGAGAGATGAAGAGTGATGTGTATTTCAGTTTATAGATGAAGGAATATAAAGAAGAAGTTTTATAATATAAGATTGACACTATGAAGAAGCGGAGTTTTTATATAGGGATATGTATAAAAATAAAATAAGTGACTTGATATTGTCCAATGGAAGAAAAAGAATAAAGGAGTAGTGAATGAACAATAATGAAGTATTCTAAATTGGTTCTACAATATCTTGTTGTTACCCCTATATTTATTTTAAAGGTATTATATGTACATGAGTGTGATAAACTCCAAATAAGTGTGTAGTTTACTCACTCTATACTATTAGGATACTATAGTTTAAATCTCAGATGTATTTACTAATGGGTTTTGTGACCTTAGGTGTTAACAAATCACACTAAGGATTAGACTTATCATACTAAGAGGTGATCCTTAGAAATTAATATGCAACTTGTGTGTGTGTGTGTTTGATTATGATATAAAAAATAATGGAGGAAATAGATAATAAAAGAAACACTCACCTAATAGTGATAAAGGTAAAAAGAAAAGGGATAAAAATTTAAAAGTACAGAAAAGGTAATTAAAAGTAACCAAAATTAATTCAACCCCCGCTCAATGTGGTTCATATCCCAACCAGTCCCCTTTAGTAAGTATTAGAGACAAATTTACCTCTGATTGGATTATCTAGATTTGAAGTTGTTTTATTTTAAAGATTGGAAGGTTTTATTCCTAATCTATAATTATGTTTAATTTTAGTAAATATTTATCGATCTTAGATTTGAATTCTATTTCTACCAAGACTAAATTGCTATGTGTGGAGCTTGAAAGCATCATGAAAAATTAATCACTCTACTTTGGTAATCCGAGTGTAATGCATTTGTCCATGAAGTTAGTGTTTTATGTGAGGATGAATCACATCAACCTAAAGTACCATTATTTCTTAATATTTCTTTAATATAGACTGTTAGGGTTATAGAAGATAATTTGATGGTGGAATATTGAATATATGTTCACAAAAACATTAGTCCATGAGAGAATGTGACAATATTATGCCTTAATTGGCCATAGGAGAATATATTAAAGAATGAATAGGAGTATTAAATATAGTATAAGTATAGTGGGTGATGTTATCCAATGTTTTTTGGGATACCATGAATCCCTTGAAGTAGTATTTTTGTTAAATATTGTTAATATTTTTAATTAATTTTCTCAAAATATAGAAATTTACACTAAAGGATAAATTTTTAAGGATAGTTCAGTTTTACTGGAGCAATGGATGTATGATCCGTCTGGGTGGTAGTGAGGTTTCTAAAAGATTGTGAAATTTTGATGGATGTCAGCATAGTGGTAATATCCTTTTATAATTTTCTAAAACAAGGTAACATATTACCTATCATTTCCCTTTTCACTTCATCAGTATCCTATTACATAGAATTTCCAAATTTTTCAAGACATTTTTAGATCCTCTAAAACACTTCAAAATATCATGGAATGTGTTCAAATCATCTACACTTATATATAATGATCTTCATCATTATAACTCTATGAAACTAATGGATTAGAAAAATTAAAATATACTCATATAAATTAAATTTATTAAATAGGTTCTGGTCATAAATTCTCAAACAATAGCTTCCTCAAACCAGAATATGTAAAACTTCAACCAAAACAACATTTACAAGTGAATGGATCTCTAATAATAACCAGTGGTATCATTTATCAAATGAAAAAAAGATCAAATTGGTTTATAGTAATCCTTACTAGTTCACCTGCTGGAATGGGTGAATCATGATATAAGGGAGTGAATAGGGTTCTTCCACAAAAGCAGGGGCAGGTAGGGTTTCCATCAATAAATCTGGAGAGCGTAGGATTTCGTGAGAGAATTGAATGGGTAGAATTCTTTGCGTGAGCCTATGTCATGAGAGTAGGGAGCGATCGTCTGAGAGAGGTTTATTGAAGAGAGAATTAGGGGGTTTGATCGTCTGGAGGGATTCAATTGCGGTAAGTAGGGAGAGGCCTTCGATCGCAGCAGACATGAGAGGGCTTCGATCGTGTAAGGTAGGGAGAGGGATTCGATCGCAAGAGGATCGCAAGAGGTAGAGAGGTTTGGGTTA
Organism: Viscum album; assembly: GCA_963277665.1. Lineage (NCBI taxonomy): Eukaryota > Viridiplantae > Streptophyta > Magnoliopsida > Santalales > Viscaceae > Viscum > Viscum album. Next base: position 1,428,077,034 of record OY728151.1, read on the forward strand.
CATAGAGGGATGTGGCCACGGTGCATAGAAAAACCATGGGGGAATACTTTTTAACAACCACGTTTAATTAAACCGTGGCAACACAAGTGTGGTGGTATGCATATTTTCTAGTTGTGTATGGTAACGATCATGAATAACCAAGGATTAAACCTAAGATGTTAGAGATTGAAAGTACTCCCCCTTGATTACATTATTTTCCTACTATGATTTGTTCCTCTCACTCTATTCTTTTTTGGTTTTAGAAAATGGTTGGAAACAAGGGGATTCATGTTAATGGAGAATATGATGGAAAATGGAATGATATTCTTCATGAGAAACCAAATGAAATGGGAGTTGGAAGGAGAAAAATCTTTATTATTCATAATCATAAATCTCATAATATGATAAATAATCTCAACTTTGCTGAGTTTCTTGATCCAGCTAATAAGATAAATATGGTGTTTCATGGTGATCATAGAGGAAAGAAAGTTTAATTTTCCTCATGTAAATGATGGGGGAAGAGGCATCATGAAGAATGTTTAAAAGGAACTGGAATATTATTTGGGTGTGGAAAATAAGGACACAAAGATAGTAATTTCAAAGGGAAAGGTTCAGTTAACACAATGGACAAGGATAATGGTATTTCTAAGACATCAATAATGGCTAAATGTTTTAAATGTGGAATTTTCGGGAATTATGAAAATCGATTCCTTAAGGAAAAATCTAATGAAGAGAACCAGCATGGTCGTATGGGTAGTATTTATGTTGATGACAATGAAGAGACTACAAATGATATATGAGATTAAAAAGTTTTGAGGAATAAAATGATAAATCTTGGTCAATGGTTTAATAAGTTAGTGAAATTATTGCATGTTTATCAAGAATAATGTATGGTACTATGGAATAAAGAATCATCTATGGAATGTTACACTATTTTTTCATTAATTATTTGAAACTATATGTTGAATGGTATAGGCTACCACGAAAAGTTATTCATATAATTTTGGAAAACACATGATATTTGAATAATAATGGGATAAGGGGACAAGGAGTTGTTTGATAGTAATAAGGACCTCAGGACTGATATAAGGACAAATTGATATCATGGTTTTAGTATATAGATTTTTTTTTATTTTTTGGTGTGTGGAAAGAGTTAATTTTGAAAGAATGCCTGTTTTCACTAAGGTTCAATAGTAATTATGATTATTACGATATTTAAAGAGAATACATGATTAAGGTTTTCACATGTTTGGCATGTGATAACCAAGAACTGTAAAATGATATATGGGAGACAAATGTTAATTCGATTTAGTTCACCTCTTTCTAAAGATTAATATTTTTAGTTTTTATAAGGACTTTAATATTATCCATTTATGGATAGTATAATTTATATTCCAGTTGAAGTTTGTAAGATTAATGTATAATCTCACTAATGGTGGACTTATGCATATATGATAACTTGTTCTAACCATTTTGTTGAGAAAGATGGAAAGACCTATCATTTTGTCGCATGATTTTCTAACACTTCAATAATGTAAAATTCAACTTCATTTCTTTAAATAAAATATGAAGTGGAAATTTTTCAGGGAATGAAAAATGTTGAGATTATATTGAAAACAAGTATGTTTTTCTCTTCATGCAAAAAAAATCATCAACTTTTGGAAAAGGATCTTGAAACCAAAAAAGATATCCTAGTATCTTCTTGTCTGATGAATCATATGGCCCCTTTAAATCATCACATATTTATGGCCTTCTGGTAGTTAACATTCTCTAAACCTTGTTCTCTATCACTGTCCATCAGAACTTGATGGTTAGATTTCTCTTCTATATCCATGTTTTCACATCCCACCTATGTTCTCCTATGTGGAAACCCTGTGATGAGTAACTTTGGGTAACTATTAAGTTTCTAAATTTTCTTTTTAAAATTAATTTTTAGTATCCCTTTTTACGATGTGGGTTTCCAGGAAAAAACATTCAAGTAGTAAACCATTTATAACCCCAACGAATTTTAGGGGCGATATTCATTTTATGGAGGGTAGAATGTACCACCCTGAGATTTTATGGGATAGATACTTTTAATTTCTTTGATGTCTTTTATTGTACACTACACTAAGAATATATTTCTCTATACACAAAACTATATTATCTTTTAATATAGGAAACACTATTCTTGGCTTGTGTTACACAAAATTTCATTTCCTTTTGATAGAATTAATTTCACACAACAATGAGTATTGATTTTTTTCAATTTATAAATGAACTCTGTTTTTATTATGTAATACGCAAAACCAAAAGAATCATTCACTACACACAACACTGACATGGTTTGAGTTGCACGCAAGAGCGACCTTCATCGATATATTGCGTTGTATGCAATACTGAGTTTCCCTAATCAACAATACATTATTAAAATGTTAATAATTAATGGGATATAAAATAGTATAAACAAATTTTTTAATTTTATATAAAATTATAATGAACCTTACGTATTTTCTAGAACATGATGTTAGAAAAAATTCAATTTTTTGGATAATATATGCATTTTTCAAAAAAATGCTATTTTACAACTTTTGATGGAGAACCCATTTTGAATATAGTTTTTGACACTTTTATAAGTTAAATTTGTAAAAATAAACTTATTCTTCAGAATCAAGATATAAAAATTTACTTTTGTTTAATTTTTGGTATTTTTTTTATAAAATTCAAATTTTAATGAATAGTGAAAAATGCGGCATTTTAATTCAAAACTACCATTTCATCTAATTTATTTATCTAGTTAACTTATTTTTATAAATGGTTTTAAAGTGTAAATTGATTAATTTATTATCATTTAATCCGATGTTGGTAATTGAAAGTAATTTCACATCTATATTGGACATAAACACATGACATTCTTTTGATAAGTTTTTATTTCTTAAAAAATAATTTTTTTTGGTTTTGACAACGTGAATTAATCATAAATTAATTTCTTCCAATTAAGTGTTTTGAATTATGAAAAAAAATTCCATATTTTTAATCAGTGGGTCTAATTAATGTTAATAGTTTATATTAATTTTAGGATATTATGATTAGTAACTACAGTAATTTTCATTTACCACAGTTAAAGGTAAATCGGGTAAATTAGGGTAACTAATAATATGATAGGGACAATAAAATTATCCTAAAACCTGAAAAAATCCCATTAGGTGAATAAAAGTCCACCCTTAACATATTTTGTTCTAAAAATAGTCATTTAATTTCCATTTGATAATGACAATTCCATAGATATTAATAAAACTAATGAAACAACAAAAATGTCAAACTCACATTTCTTAAAAGTATAATAATATTAATATAGGGATAACAAGGTTATAATATAGAAAAAAAGAGTACATGGAAATAAAAAATAATTAAACACATCATGGTAATTTATGTTTAATTTTTATGAAATAAATAATTGCCTCAAAGTCTTATTCTCTAATGATGTAAAAATTAATTAATTAATGAGAAATCAATGAAACAATTTTTATTAAAATCCTAATAAGAATAAAAATGTCCCAACATATGACCAAATATTATTGGTAGAGTATATACATACCATAATCATCCAAAGGTCATGAGAGTGACCATTTAGAGCCTTATAGAATAAATTATGACCATTATATTATTTTACTTAAAGTATTGTTAAAGTTGTGGCATTCATACTTTATTAAGTATAGTATTCTTAATGTTTTATTTTATAGTAGAGAAATAATACTAAATATGATATCATGAAATATATTAAATTTATATTCAATATAGTATTTTTTTAATTTTTTTTCAACAAATAATTATATTAAATAATTATAGAAAATCATTGTAGTAATTATTTTATTGATGGAGATATCAAATAAATGTTATTAAAAATATTAAAATAAAAATATTTTGGGATAATTAATATGTAAAATTTCTTATTTAGAAAACCTTTTCTTCAGAGTAACATAATAAAATAGTTGGTTAGAAGTTAAATTATTATCATTATATTTTTAAAAATCAATAAATTTAACAGTGTCAAAATTTATACTATTGACTGTTTACACAAATAGTGTTTTATTAATTTACATAAAAATCATAATAAATTTTAAAAAAATATATAATAAATATTTTATGGTGAAAAATTTCCTATTTTATTTATTTATGATCTAATTGACATCAAATATATAAATATTTTACCCTTTTAATATTGAAATATTTGTTACCCCCAATTAAAATGAAATATAATAAATAAGTGTCAAATTGAGAATATAAGGTATGAATGGACATAGAAACCTTCCTAAAATTTATTGGTTAATGATATTACAACCCTATAACCTATAATATTCTAAATTGGGACACTTTTTAGGTTTTTTAGTGGGGTTTTATTTTATTATGAACTAATATTTTTGAGGTTTCCAAAAGTTCCACTCACCTCAATTATTAAAGGGAACATACACCATCACCACATCATTTCATTTTGATCCTTAAACATCGTCCATACCATCTCCAATTACCTTATACACTTCCCTAGTTACATTCTAGAGGTTCTGGTATTCTTAAATGACCAACTCTAGTTCCATTAAGAGGAGATCTAAAGAGAGCATGTCAAAGAAGAGGTAATCCCCTCTACCCATTCTTTTATATTCCATTCTAGTTCCACTTCAACTTAATGATTTGTTTCATTATAGAATAATAAATACAGTAGAAATTCTATAATTTTATGTTATTATGATTATGAAAAAACCATATTCCACTTTCTATCCATCCTAAGAAAAATGAAATCACCAAATGTGCGTACGTTCGACTTACCGTCTCCACGCTAGGGTGTAATCTATTTTTCACCACCTCCGTACATAGATGATTATAAAAATTGATTTAATAACTATATATTCATATTATAAAATTATATTGATTCTGAAATATAATACACCATTCAATTAAATACCATTCAAGAATTATGGGAATGATATCATCGCTTGTGCGTACGTACGACCTACCGTCTCCACGACGTGATGAGATTCATTCTCCATGATAACCATTAATGAATGATTTTAAAGTATATATAATAAATAAGAATTAAATATATGATATAATAATTCTACTGTATTTATGTATATATATATTTCATTTACTTACTTCTATTTAATTCAATAAGGAAACAAAAACAGCGTTAATGCGTATATACGACCTACTGTCTCCATGAACGGTGTATTCCATTTCATTTATCTATCTATTTTATATATATATGGAATATATATGATATATAAATAATTTTATATATTCTGGAAGTATTTATAAAACAATTTATGTAATAATATCAAGAATAACAAGTCAAAACACGTATGATAATTAAAACGACTGTTACCCAAAACGCTGCGTTAACATAGAATTGACAAATGAATGGGTAATATAAAGTCCTAAGTGATTAATATATGATATAATAAATATTATTATGGTTATTTTACAATTTAATAATATTTTTAAACCCTCTACATAGGATTTTTGGTCATATAAAGAATAAATCAGATCTAAGGTACGGGATTATTTTCTAATCTCATTTTTATTCGACATTGTTTCTACAGGGGTATATTTATCATCCATGTCCATGGTTTCAAAAAATAGTCTCATAAAATTTTTAATATTAATTTTTATATTTTAAAATTCAATTTAATATATTTTGACTTTTACTACATAGTGTTGAAGGAATCTTTATTTCATTTAATATACGAGGTACTTTTTTGACTTTTTCTGCAAAAGTATGAGGAGAATGTTTTATTAATTATATGACAGAAATGAATTTGTATGGTTTCATGAAACCATATTTCCATTAAGCTTCCACTACATTATTTATAGATTATTTTAAACTAAATTATTTTATTTTAAAATTGTGTGGCATTTCGAGAAAAGAAAACATTTTTGAAAAAGAAAGGATATTTTCTTTCAGAATTATGTTCAAGTGCTTTATCAAAACTATTTTTCATCTAAGATGAATCTCTTAAATAGGGTTATGTTTCTATCACTATTATAACTATGATTTTTTGTGTTAATTATGTAATGATATTTTATATGGATTATATTATGATGGAATGGTGTTTAAGAAACCAATTCTATTTCTTGGTTTATGATGTGATGAATGATTCATGTTTTTTTGGAAAATGTAAGAATGATTTAAATATGAGATGGGTGGGTCATATATCTCCCTATAATTCATTGGGTAAAGATTTATATATAATGAGATAAAAATTACATGAACGGAAAGTAAATATGGTTCAATAAAATAGGGCAGGAATGAAAAGTAAATCTGGTTTAGTAATACATAGCCAGAACGGTAAGTAAACCCGGTTTAGTAAAGGACATTGTCAACTATGATGTTATTGGTAGACATTACTTGGATACTATGGAAATCATTTTATGTTCGTATTTGTCTTCCAAAATTCCATTTTATATTTCAATGTTATGTTGTCATTGTTGTGTTCACTTATGAGTTATGCCTTACAAACTGGAGAGATTTATTCCATGACTCATGATTTCGATATTTACACATTTCGTTCATGTTTTTACATTTTAAAGTTTATGGTTTGTTTTATGTTCTCAACATTTACCATTACTGGGAATTTGAGATCACCAATTTTATGTTTTCTTTTCCCTAGGATATAAAGAAAAGTTTTGGGTATGAAAACTAATGGGGGTGATCTTTATGGGAGATGTTGAAGATCTTTCACCAAGATAGAAGAATGTGTTTTGAGTTACCAAAGACGCTAAACTACCCCAATAGCCCGAAGGCCTTATTTTTTATTGATTTTTGTTAACCCTACCCCCCCCCCCCCGCCCTTCAAGGGATGAGGGGTAACCCTTTCAAGTCCCGTAGGATAAAAGATTACATTACCCGTATGTTTAAGGAAATATACAGACTATACTTCGAACTACTCCTCCCCAGCTTCTTCATCGTGATATCAGCTCTCCACCATTTCATGGATTGTTCAGCTAGGCTTCCCATGCATACACAGGTAGGTCCCGATGGAAATACCATACCCTCTCATTCTAAAAAATATCCTTATCTGCTGCTCTAGTGAATACTCTTTCACTGAATTGCCATCTGGAGTCTGCTCCTTGAAGATTATATCTAGTCGTTCAAACACAATTTCATGTGGCCCGAAGGCCTCGAGTTGGCCCGAAATCTGTGAGGTGAACCGAAGGCTTTGAGGTGTCCCAAAGGCCTTGAAGTGGCGCAAAATCCTTACTAGCTCGAAGGCCTTGGGTGGCCCGATGGCCTTAAAGGACATGAGGCCCAAACTGGTGGCCCAAAAGCCCATGCAGATGAATGGTTCTGACTACTAGAGTTCTTTATATAGTACCTACTATTGTTCCTTCTATAGTACTACTAACATAACCCATAAATTATGTCTCCTCCCAATTTTTAACTTTGGTCTCTTGGATGAACTTGTAGAGTCCTCACCAACTAGGTTGAGGCTCTTGTTCCAATGATACTAAACTAATACGGTCTTTGGGTGTATATTTTTGTAATGTATTAAGAATTTCTCAAAATAAATGTAGTGTCTATGTATGTCAATCTTGGGTCTTTAGAATAAATTAAGCTAAAGACAATGTAATAAAAACATGATAAGGTAAGTATTTTTATCTCACATTTCTTAAATATATGAGATAAATGTAATATTCACCACTTACTTCATTTGTGTGGTGTACCTATTACCCATTTTGATATATTATATCATGAATAATTTTATCTTCATGTTCTTTAAATGTTTCACTTTTTGATTATAACTTTTGGGTCTTTCGATTGATATGTATGGGAATTTCGTCAAAATTTACATTCCATTTAGACTTATTTGTTATTTTGTTCCAATTCACTTTTATGTGGATTACGTACTTCTTTTTTCATGTTATATAATGAATCCTCTAATTATCATGATATTATAAGTTTAATTTAATGTCATACCATTTTGGGGATTATTATTTAAATGTTGCAATGTGGTATGGGACACATTGGAATGTATAAATATTATTTTCCTCAAGAATGTTCTTAATCTCACTTCCTTTTGTGTCTGTTAACACTCTCTTGAATCAATCACTTTACTATCATAATTTTTATTTGAAAATTTATTTGAATATCCATACACTCATACAATGGATATTGGTATTCCCTAAACCATATACCATTGTTCATACAGTGGTTACTTTAAAAATTATTTGATTAGTTGGAGAATTATTGATAAATCTTTATTTCTCACTAAATATGGTTATTTGATAAGGAATATTATTTGTTTTTTTAATCAATATGAGAAATGGTTTGGAATGGAAATTATGGGTGGATCCTAGACATTATATATCTCCCCAATGCATCGAAAGGTTCTCATGAGATGAATAAGTTGTCCAAGTGGGTTTCTACCCTTAGTTTTATATCGTCTTGTGAAAGGCCCTGATGGTAATATGTTTTCATGTGCCTCAGAAATGATTGCCATTAAATTTTTTTTTCCATCATTTAATTTTAGTTATTCTTTATCCAAGAGATTTTGTGTCGAAATATCTATAGATGTAGTTTATTCTTAGTTAATTTATTTATAGAATGTGTTTCAATTTATTACCTTGCCATATTTGATTATGCATTATCTAGTTGTTTAAATGGGAAGAATGTTCAGTTACATAACATTCCATATAGATTGATTCATTATTTCTTCTGTTATAATTACCCCTATAGTGAATTTGATCCCACCCTTATTATATTTCTTTCCCTAGGTTATGAAGAAGAGTACATTGAATTATATTTCAAGGACAGAAATTATTTTATTTTATTGTGTATCTTGTTTTATTATGTTTTCCCAATGCATTATGGGTATTATGTATATAAGCTGGAATCCCAAGACTGCTAAACTGAATGGTCCTTTGGGATTTTATTCCTTGTAATAATGAACCAGCTCTAGGCTTCTCGGTTTAGGGCGTAATAGTTGGTATCAAAGGGAGCTTTAGCAATAAACCTAGAAACTAGATTTAGAAAATGTAGATTAGGGAGAATAACCCTAGATAGGTATTGAGGAAATGTATAGAATAAAATAATTGAATTTTGTTAAAGTAGAAATAATGTGGTTATTCCTAGAAATATATCACTGTCTGGATATTACAAGTGGATGTGGTTTTGGAACATATGTACCTAAAAGTAACAACTCGACAAGGTATTCAAGGGCTAACTTCGGGTAACATGGTACATGACAATGCACCTTACTGTGCACCTAGTTTGACACTCTTGGGGTACATTATTAGGATAATTAACAATTTATTAACATACAATTATAAAGTATATATTCTCCTAAAGTAAACAATGTTTATGATTTTGGGATTTATGATTCATAAATTTATTTTATCTGATATACCACGTATAGTTTAATAAAAAGATCAAAATTTTATAAGCTAATATAGTTTAAGTTGTTTTTTAGAAATGAAAACTATTATAATTAATGTGAACCTCACTAAAGCATGTGATCCAAATAGTAATAATGATGAAATAATTCGCTGTCTTAATAAAAAATTTCAAAGGAAAATAGTCTCCCAAAACATTCTCATCGTATGAGAACATAGTGTCATGAGACGATGATAAGGGTAAATAATTATCCAAGTCTTATGCCTTTGATGGAAACCGAGATAAGAAGAATCCATATGAGCAGCATGAAAAAGGGAATGATTCAAAGAAGGCGAAAGGAAAGAAGTATATTTCGACATGTTACAATTGTGGAATGAAACACTCATGTACATTCATTAAGTGAATTAGAGTTTTATATAACTATGGAGAAAAAGTACAACAAGATCTTTTTTTCAAGGGTCTAAAAAATGTTTCCAAATTACATTGCTTCAACTGCATGGATATTGGACACTATGTGAATTAATGTCTCAAGAATAAAATGAATATAACCCAAATGATGCTATTGGATAGTGATGACGTTATGATACTGCCGAAGATGAAGAGGAATGATTAATAATCTTGATCAATAATTATTTCATATGAGTAATTTATCAGTAATGTACTAGTTATAATGTAACGCCCCGACCCCAGTTACCCAGACTTGGTGCATTATTTTAATACATTGGTATGATTACAAGGAATCATGTCCCGAAGGACCGATTAGTTTAGCAGTCTTGGAAAATAGATTACATACATGAATGTTACATTACACTTCATAACATACAAAACAACATAAATAATCCTTCACGAACTCCATTATTCCCTTGGATTAACCCTGCATATCAATCACTATAAACTTCTTGGAATCCTGAGAAAAATAAAACATAGAAAGGGGTGAGCTCAAATGCTCAGTAAGGGTAAGCAATACCGTGGAAACTTTCATAAATAAGCATAAACATTTTAGTCAATTTATAACTAAAACAAAAGCCTTTTAAACTTGAACTTCAACATAATATGGCAAAGATAAAATGAAATAATGCCTTTTACTTATTCACATGGATATTCTACTAGTCGAATAATCACATGAAATATAAATAACCACTTTCATAATGATGGAATGCATAATTCCAATCTTTAATTTCGGTGTCAAAGCCTTGTGCCAAGACCTAAGGTATAACTATAATCGGAACCCAACCCGGAGAGCCTCTGTGACCGGACTCCAACCCGGAGTGCCTCTCATAACCGGACACCAACCCGGAGTGCCTCTAATAACCGGACACCAACCGGGAGTGCCTCTAACAACTGGAAACCAACCCGGAGTGCCTCTAATAATCGGACACCAACCTGGTGTGCCTCTAATAACCGGACACCAACCCGGAGGGTCTGCTGTAACCGGACCCGAACCCGAAGTGCCTCTAATAACCGGACACCAACCCGGAGGGTCTTCTGTAACCGGACCCGAACTTGGAGGGCTTACTTTTACCGGTCCCTAACCTAGAACATACTAGTCCAACACATTCATCATAATAAGATGATGAAATATAACATAAACATTCGTATTTAAAATAGCATACGAAATGCCAAAACATTAATCTTAAACCATTAGTGGCATAAAAATAACTCATTAATAGTCAACCATATCACAAAACCTTAAATACTATATGGAAGATTTGTATCATAATAAATCAACTTCAAAAAAGTGTAAATTATTTCAAAGGATGTTGACATAGATGAAATCTAAACTATTTGAGAGAAATATCTCTTTTTTGAAATCATTTAAAAGTCACATAATTATAGAAAAAATCTTTATTTTGAAAATATCTTTATAATATTGTGAAGGAATATTCAAAGGTGTAATAACGGCAGAGAATAATCGCACCAGTCGTATAAGTTAAAAAACATTCTTACCTTAAATTTGTCAAAAAGGTTAAACAAGTAACTTGTTTCGAAGACGATGGAAAGATTCCTTTCAAAACATATAATGTCAAATAAGGGTATAAATAAATTTAACCCATTGTCTATTAAATAGAAATTTTTTTTGAAAGACATTTTAAAAAACATGGATGTGGATGATAAAGAGGTCCCAGTAGATACTTACGTAAAAACAACCTCGGATAATAAAGAGATTGTGAAATTAAACCTTACCAATTTGGTAACTTACGAAACATACACCCCTTGAAAGAGGTATCATAAAATGAATATGTAAATACACATAAATTACTGTGTATTACACAAATAATACAATTATGGGAATTACATACACTACACAAAAGGTAATAGTGGCAATATGTCATGAATCTCACAAGAATAAAGAGTGAGATGAATACCCCTTACCTTGCACTTTCCTTTAGTAGAGGGTACGTTTAGCCTCCTGTATGAAGACTATAGTATGTTATTAAATTATAACAGAACCATATTAATATTTATGATATCATACATTATTCATTTATGACTTTATACTACCCATTTAATAAAAATTTCCATGTTATATTAATATTTCGGGTAATAATCGCTTTCTTTATCGTACGTGTTTTAACTTGTTACTCTTGATTGTATCACATAGATAATGATTTAAATACTTCCAGAATATAAAACATTATTTATTTATCATATATATTTATAATATAGAAATATATAATAGACGTATATATGAAATGGAAAACACCGCTTATGGAGACGGTAGTTCGTACGTACGCATAAACGTTGTTTCTGTTTTTACATAGTATTGAATAAGATATATGTAAGTACAAAAATAATTATATATACAAATATATATATTTCTAGTACCATTATTATGTCATATATTACATACTTATTAGTAATATATATTTTTATAATCGTCGATGAATGGTGAACTTGGAAATGAATCTCATCGCGTCGTGGAGACGGTAATCCGTACGTACGCACGAGCGAAAATATCATTATTTTGATATTAATATAATATATAATTGGATGATATATCATATATAAAGAATCATTATCATGTTATATTTATTATTTACATTAATTACACATCATTATTATATCCATCCAAATAATAATATATTGAATAACAATTACACCACGACGTGGAGACGGTAAGCCGTACGTACGCACGTATGGTGACATGTAATTCAAAGGATGGATAGGATACTGAATATGGTTGTACCATATTTATAATAATATCAAATTATATATGAGATAGTGTATTTATTATTTTAGAATGGTAATAACAAAGAAAGAAGAAGTTGAAGAAGAAATGAACTTGAAAAAGGGTGGTGAAAACATTACCTCTTCTTCAGGTTCTTCCTTTTTATTTGATCAAAAGGGCTCCCTAAGTTAGCTTTCTGATCAAACTAAAGCCTCTAAGTTGTATTGAGGGAAGTTTATAGAGTATTGGGGTAGGGGTTGGCTGAGCCAAAAGGATTTGAAGTTGGGAATTAATGAGAAGGGGGAGTGCCCTTTTATAAGAGGGGTGAGGGGCACCTTTGGAAAAGCTAGAAATATTATTTTATAATATATTCATAATCAGTTTATAATGGATCCAAAGTGGATTATTTAAATTTTAAGGTGGTTATTTGTCTAAAACCACTCAACCAATAGGATTTAGACAGGTTTGGGTTACTATATTAACCTTATCTTTAAGTATTAACTCTTAGTTAATTAGTTTCACTTTTACAATGTCTCTTTGTATTTTTATATTATATGGTTAATAAACTTACTATATAAATCCAAGAGACCCCCAAGTGGTCCATTAATGATACACCTATCATTATATAAGTCTCTTTTCCAAACCTTAGATTTTTAGGAATTTAATATCAATTAATAATATAATATTGTTTTTAAAAACTCTTTTATGTCCATTTTGACACTATTCAGTAATTGATTTTTGAAAAAATTATAACAGAATTATTACTTAGAAAAAAGTTAATTAAATCAATCCTAAAATGTCATATTATCCTAGAAAATTATTGGTATTTATAAAAAGTCTAAGATTACATTTATTTGGGTATTTGTAATATCAATTATTCTAATTTTTCATTAATTAAGTAATTACTGCAACACCATTGTGTCATAAATAAATTAAATTATATAATGTCCAAAAATTATAAATAAAATTCCATTATGTAGGAAATTGTTTTAGATTTCTAATGAATATTTATAGTCGAAAATAAAACATATATAACCCTATATAAAAATTGTTTTTCTAAAAGATATATGCTTATGTCATTTTTGTATTTATTTTAACTCAATTAAAATAAAGTGTCCCTATCACCTACAAGTGGCTCTATGAGGTCCCAAAATCGTCCCAAAGATGCTCATGGTCGGAAATGTATCCACCAATAAGGTTAGGACACGTTATAAGGTAATTTAGTATTATTATAATATTATTTTTTAACCCTTATTTACCGGATTTACCCTTTAACCATGGTAAATAAAATATTTACCGAAGTAATTATTCAAAATGTCTCAAAATAAAGGTTTCCTATTTACAGAATTTGGACATCCTGATTCCAAATATGGAATCCATTTTTCAAAATTCAAAACACAGAAGTGGCAGAAATTAATTTAAAATTAATTCCCGCTGTCAAAACAAAAAGCGTGTTTTTTAGATATAATAACTATCAAAAGATTGATACTTGTTTATGTACGGTTTAATTGTGAAATTATGTCCAATTACCAAAATTGTTTTAAATGGTAAAAATATATTCTAAATATAATTTAAAACCACTGAAATTCATAATTTATCACTATTAATTATTTCAATTAAAAAATTCGTTTTTAATTAAAATTTAGTAATTTTTACTATTCATCAAAATATGAGAGTTATCTGAAAAGTACCAAAATTTCACCCTAGGCTTATTTCGATATTCTGAATCCAAAAATGAATTCCATTTTGAGAGATAAAATTTACAAAATTTCAAAAAGTGGGTATTACTATTCATAATGGCTACTTTGATTGGTCGTGGTGTGTGTTAGAACTCGAAGTTGCGTACAACACACATTACTGTATTATTGAAAGAGAAGCGTACCGTAGAAGTTTGGGGTGTTACATTCTCCCCTCCTTCAATAAATTGCATCCTCGCAATTTATACTCGATATTGGAAAGGTGGGGTTGATATTTCAAAATATCTTAGTTGAAATCCCACATCGGAAAAATGGATTAATGAGGCCTCTATTGAAAATAAAGAGTGGTAAGTATGAAGGTTACCAAAAATAACACATACTGGGGTTCCATGTAGGAAAATATGGATATGAAAGAGAAATCTGACCATTAATATCTGATGGAGAGTGGTAGAGAACATGTCTATGAAAAGGCCAACAATTCCAAAACCATAAATTTGTGATTATCTAAGGTACCATCTAGGACAACATTTTTATTCTAAGTTCCTTTTCTTAATGTTGAGTAATTTATTTATGAGATTGTATAAGATCATAAGGAGATATAATTAATTTATAATTAGAGTTTTATCCATTAATAAATTTCTACCACAAACTCATCTTTCACTACAAAACATAAGACAACTAAAAAATACTCTATTTATCCTAATCGTATAGGGTTCCAAATATAATGAATGTATAATTCACACATCAGACCCATTAAAAAACTACACTATACAATCTAGGGAATTCACGTAGTCCATTAGTAGGCAATAAATCCCAATTTCACTATAGTTGTGGGTTCAATTCCCGCAGCTTTGTCCGACGCGACGGGTTGTCACACGGTCTGTGTGTTGTCCTTTTATAAAAATCCAAAAATAACCTTTCAAACTTAATCCATTCCAACCTATAGACTTATCCAAAATTCTACTATCCAAACTCACAGTCCAAAATTTATAAAGAAGTTAAAAACAATGAAGATCCTTTTTTCCATGTAATTTCCAAAAAGTTTAACTCACTGTAGAGTCACTTTTCTTTGTACTATAAAATCTCAAATCCTCAATGAAATAGTACTATAGTACAATCCTTATTTATTTCCAGAACATCATTGATACAACACATAAATGAAATAATTCCAAAATAACAACATAAGAACACTAGTCATTCCTCTTCATTTGTGGTAGTATCATAACTTTATTATTATCCAATAGCATCATTTGCGGCATAGTCTGATGATTGGGACATTGGTTCACGTAGTGTCCAAAATCCCTGCAGATAAAGCATTGTACATTTGAAACCTTTTTCTTACCATTGTAGTCACGTACTTTGTGTCCTTTTTCTCTACACTTATAACATACTCTCATTCCCTTCAAACATTTTCCAAGGTGATTCTTTCTACAGTTATCACATATGGGAAAATCCTTCTTTACCTTATTCCCTTTATCTGTTCTTCTCTCTACCATCCTTTCCTTCTCTGGCTTCCCTCCAAAGCCATTGGAATCTGAGAATTATTTACTTATCTTATCAACACATGATACTATTTCTTCATATGATGATAATACGTGGGAGACTATTTCCCTTCTAAATTCTGGCTTAGGACCATGAAAGATATGATCCTACGTACTCTTTGGATCATGTGTATTGCTGGAGTTCTCAGTCCTTCTACTGGGCACCATTTCTAAACAATGACATTCACTAGATTATTTTATGAATAGAAATACCTGCTCCCGAACTTGTAAAACACTTAACATAAATTAAACATTTTATGGATATAATCCATAATCATAAAAATGTTTTCTTGGAGTAAGTATATACTCATAAGCCCTTCATAATGGTTTGTAAATAAAATGAGAATTATCCTAAGCATATCCCCCGGGAGTGTCGTAACCAAGAGTGCCGCAAGGCCTGTTGTCGTGCACCAGTTCCCGTTTGAGTCTAGCTCAAAGCGTTGTTTTCAGGTTCTACCCCTAGGTACATCTGTGCCAGAGCCGTCTCAACCTGCTCGTATCCAGACAGGGATGTATTGCTCAGAAAACTCTCAAAATCTCTACAATACCAAAATTCTAGGAAGTTCTTCTATACTAATCCTAAAACTCTATCTTAGGGCTATGTGCTCTAATCAGAGTTTATCTAAATCTAGTTTCCAAGGTTATTTCTAAACTTCCTATGATACCAATTGTAACACCCCGACCCCAGTTACCCATACTCGGTGCATTATTTTATTGCATTGGCATGATTACTAGGAATCATGTCCCGAAGGACCGATTAGTTTAGCAGTCTTGGAAAATAGATTACATACATGAATGTTACATTACACTTCATAACATACAAAATAACATAAATAATCCTTCACGAACTCCATTATTCCCTTGGCTTAACCCTGCATATCAATCACTATACACTTCTTGGAATCCTGGGAAAAATAAAACATAGAAAGGGGTGAGCTCAAACACTCAGTAAGGGTAAGCAATACAGCGGAAACTTTCATAAATAAGCATAAACATTTATGGCAATTTATAACTAAAATAAAAGCCTTTTAAACTTGATCTTCATCATAATATGGAAAAGATAAAATGAAATAATTCATTTTACTTATTCACAAGGATATTCTACTATTCAAATAATCACATGCAATATCAATAACCACTTTCATAATGATGGAATGCAAAATTTCAAACTTTAATTTCTGTGGCAAGGACTCGTGCCAAGACCTAAGGTATAACTGTAACCGAAACCCAACTCGGAGAGCCTCTGTAACCGGACTCCAACCCGGAGTTCCTCTATTAACCAGACACCAACCCAGAGTGCCTATAATAACTAGACACCAACCCGGAGTGCCTCTAATAACCAAACACCAACCCGGAGTGCCTCTAATAACCGGACACCGACCCGAAGTGCCTCTAATAACCGTACACCAACCCGGAGGGTCTGCTGTAACTGGACACCAACCCGGAGTGCCTCTAATAACCAGACACCAACCCAGAGGGTCTGCTGTAACCGGACCCCAACCCGGAGTGCCTCTAATAACCGAAAACCAATCCGGAGGGTCTTCTGTAATCGGATCCCAACCCGGAGGGCTTACTTTTACCAGTCCCCAACCTGGAACATACTAGTCTAACACATTCGTCTTAAGAAGATGATGAAATATAACATAAACATTCGTATTAAAACTAGCATACAAAATGTCAAAACATTAATCTTAAACCATTAATGGAATAAAAATAACTCATTCATAGTCAAACATACCACAAAACCTTAAATACTATATGGAAGATTTGTATCATAATAAATAAACTTCAAAAAAGTGTAAAATTTATCAAAGGATGTTGACATAGATGAAATCAAAACTATTTGAGAGAAATATCTCTTTTTTGAAATCATTTATAAGTCACATAATTATAGAAAAAACCTTTATTTTGAAAATATCTTTATAAGGTTGTGAAGGAAGCTTCAAATGTGTAATAACGGCAGAGAATAACCGCACTCACCGTATAAGTTAAAAAAACATTCTTACCTTAAGTTTGTCAAAAAGGTTAAAAAAGTAACTTGTTTCAAAAATGATGGAAAGATTCCTTTCAAAACATATAAAGTCAAATAAGAGTATAAATTACTTTAACCCATTTTCTATTAAATAGTAAAAATGTTTTGAACGACATTTTTAAAAACATGGATGTGGATGATAAAGAGGTCCCACTAGATACTTACATAAAAACAACCTCGGATAATAAAGAGACTGTGAAATTAAACCTTACCAATTTGGTAACTTATGAAACATACACCCCTTGGAAGAGGTATCATACAATGAATATGTAAATATACCTAAATTAATGTGTATTACACAAAGAATACAATTATGGGAAATTCATACACCACACAAAAGGTAATAGTGGCAATATGGCATGAATCTCACAGGAATAAAGAGGGAGATGAAAACCCCTTACCTTGCACTTTCCTTTAGTCGAGGGTACGTTTAGCCTCTTGTATGAAGACTATAGTATGTTATTAACTTATACCAGAACCATATTAATTTTTATGATATCATACATTATTCTTTTCCATGTTATATTAATATTTCGGGTAATAATCGCTTTCTTTATCGTACATGTTTTAACTTGTTACTCTTGATTGTATCACATAGATCATGATTTAAATACTTCTAGAATATAAAACATGATTTATTTATCATATATATTTATAATATAAATATTTATAATAGACGTATATATGAAATGGAAAACACCGCTTATGGAGATGGTAGTCCGTACGTACGCATAAACGATGTTTCCATTTTTACATAGTATTGAATAAGATATATGTAAGTACATAAATAATTATATATATAAATATATATATTTCCAGTAGCATTATTATTTCATATATTACAGACTTATTAGTAATATATATTTTTATAATCTTCGATGAATGGTGATCTTGGAAATGAATCTCATCGTGTCGTGGAGACGGTAATCCGTAAGTACGCAAGAGCGCAAATATCATTATTTTGATATTAATATAATATATAATTGGATGATATATCATATATACATAATAATTATCATGTTATATTTATTATTTTAATGAATTACACATCATTATTATACCCATCCAAATAATAATATATTGAATAACAATTACACCACGACGTGGAGACGATAAGCCGTATGTACACACGTATAGTGACATGTCATTCAAAGGATGGATAGAATACTGAATATGGTTGTACCATATTTATAATAATATCACATTATATAGGGGATAGTGGAATTATTATTTTAGAATGGGAATAACAAAGAAAGAAGAAGTTGAAGAAGAAATGAACTTGAAAAAGGGTGGTGAAAACATTACCTCTTCTTCGGGTTCTTCCTTTTGATTTGATCAAAAGGGATCCTTAGGTTAGCTTTCGGATCAAACTAAGGACTCTAGGTTGTATTGAGAGAATTTGATAGAGTATTTGGGCAAGGTTTGGCCTAGCCAAAAGGCTTTGAAGGTGTGAATTAATGAGAAGGTGGAGTGCCCTTTTAAAAGAGGGGTGAGGGGTACCTTTGGAAAAGCTAGAAATATTATTTTATAATAAATTCATAATCGGTTTATAATGGCTCAAAAGTGGTTTATTTAAAGTTTAAGGTGGGGATAGGTCTAAAACCACTCAACCAATGGGATTTAGACAGGTTTGGGTTACTATATTAACCTTATCTTTAAGTATTAACTCTTAGTTAATTAGTTTCACTTTTACAATGTCTCTGTATTTTTATATTATATGGTTAATAAACTTACTATATACATACAAGCGACCCAAAGTAGTCCATTAATGATACACCTATCATGATATAAGTCTCTTGGCCGAACCTTATATTTTTAGGAATTTAATATCAATTAATAATATAATATTTGTTTTAAAAACTCTTTTATGTCAATTTTGACACTATTCAATAATTGATTTTTTTAAAACTCATACCAGAATTATTACTTCAAAAAAAATTAATTACATCACTAATAACAAGTCATATTATCCTATAAAATTCTTTTTATTTATAAAAAGTCTCAAATGACATTTATTTGGGTATTTATAATATCAATTATTCTAATTTTTCATAAATTAGGTAATTACTGCATCACCATTGTGTCATAAATAAATTAAATTATATAATGTATAAAAATTATAAATAAACTACCATTATGTAGGAAATATTTTTAGCTTTCTAATTAATATTTATAGTCGAAAATAAAACATATATAACCCTATGTAAAAATTGTTTTTCTAAAAGATATATGCTTATGTCATTTTTGTATTTATTTTAACTTAATTAAAATAAAGTGTCCCTATAACCTATAAGTGGCTCCATGGGGTCCCAAAATCGACCCAAAGATGCCCACGGTCGGAAATGTATCCGCCAATAAGGTTAGGACACGTTTTAGTGTAATTTAGTATTATTATAATATTATTTTTTAACCCTTATTTACCAGATTTACCCTTTAATCATGGTAAATAAAATATTTACCGAAGTAATTATTCAAAATGTCTAAAAATAAAAGTTACCTATTTACAAAATTTGGACATCCTGATTCCAAATATGGAATCCATTTTTCCAAATTCAAAACACATAAGTGGCAGAAATTAATTTAAAATTAATTCTCGCCGTCAAAACAAAAAGCGTGTTTGTAAGATATAATAACTATCAAAAGATTGATACTTGTTTATGTCCGGTTTAATTGTGAAATTATATCCAATTACCAAAATTGTATTAAATGGTAAAAATATATTATAAATATACTTTAAAATCACTCAAATTCATAATTTTTAACTATTAATTATTTCGATTAAAAAAGTTGTTTTTAATTAAAATTTTGTAATTTTCACTATTCATCAAAATATGAGAGTTATCCGAAAAGTACCAAAATTTAACCCTAGGATAATTTCGATATTATGAATCCAAAAATGAAGTCCATTTTGAGAGATAAAATTTATAAAATTTCAAAAAGTTGATATTACTATTCATAACGGCTACTTTGATTGGTTGTGGTGTGTATTAGAACTCGAAGTTGCGTATAACACACGCTACTGTATTATTCAAAGAGAAGCGTACCATAGAAGCTTGGGGTGTTACATATAAGAATTATGAAATATCTGAGGATTGAACTTCAGTAATTTATCATTAAGAATGAGAGATCTTATGTTGAATGGTACTAATGAAAGTGATTAAGTATAAATTTAAACATTTAAAAAAACACAAGATTGAGGGAATGAAAACCCTTAATATGTTATTTATGTTGTGATAATGTTGAATAAATGATTGATTTGGATAAGTACTGACTACCTTGGAAATTATTTAAGGCTTTCTAACAAGTGGTCTATACTATCATTGACGGAGTTCACAACACATTTGGATTTAAGGTTTATATCAAATAATATGTGTCTTACTTAAGGAATAAGGAAAAATGCATGCTTCCAATAAGATATTCTGGTAATTTGAGTTATAACAATATTTCCAGAAGATACATGATTATGTTATTCACATATTTGGAATGTGAAAATTTAATGTTGCTTCATGTTAACTAAAGTCTAATGATAAGTTCAATTTGGAAATTTTAGGTACATTTGTTTTAAAGTATTATATCATAATATTCTGGAAAAGATAACCATTTATGAAATGTTTTATTTTGATTGTTGGACAAGGTTTTATATATTTTTGTAATAATTCTCCATATAATGCACCATGTGATAAGAGATGAAGTATAAATATCTCAAGGTGTAATCAAAGAAAATGAATATGTTTATAGAAATGAATATGTACTTATATTATTATAGAGTGAAAGATTTTATTATAAAAATGTTTTTGAAACAATTTTTTTTCCAATTACCATCATTTTTATTATTTCAATGAAATTTACTCAAATTTATTGATTATGGTCTTTTGGGATACTACTATCATCTGCACATGTTCTCTATCACTCTCCATTAGAACTTGATTGTTGGATTTTTTTCATCCATATAAATGATTCCATTTTCAACCAATGTTCTCCAACTAGGAAACCCAGTTACATGACCATTATGATTTCCTTTCTTTCATATAATGAATATGTGATATTAACCCTGTTATTATGTGCGTCCTTCAGAAATTTTTTATTTTCAATCCTTTGATTACGAAGGTCAAGTTTAAATTGTGAGGATGAAATTTTATTAAGGTGGGAAGAATGTAACACCCCAAGGCATAAAATTTTTTTATTTTAGAATAAATATATTTTTTTGTATCATGCTTTAAACAGAATGTTGAACCTACATATGACACTGAATTAGCTTGTATTACAAGTAAGACTAAGTTATTCTGCCTTTAAATGGAGAACTTATTTTTAAATTAAAATTTTACACCATTATGAATTTTATTTTAAGAAATTAACCTAATTTTTGAATTTAGAATGTCGAAATTATGTTCTAGTGAATTTTTGGAATTTTTTTGTGAAACTTCATTTTTGATGAATTGTGAAAATTACTGCATTTTAGTTAAAAACAACCTTTTTATTTAAATAATTATTAATGATAAATTATATTTTAGTTTTTTTTTTATTTTAAAATTATATAAATTATACATATATTTATACAATTAATTTTATTATAATCAATTTTACATTCAAATTGAATATATAAACTGAAGAATCTTTTGAATGTTTTTCTACTTTAAAAACCTATTATTTTTCCTTGTATCTAGGGTTAAAAATAATTTTAATTTTACCACTTATATGATTTGAAATTTAAAAATGACATTAATGGATGTAATTATTATGATATATATGGTCTAATAAGATCATATTATTTTTTTGACCAAAATTATAAGTGAATGTTATTAAAATTAATTATGTTTATTAAGGTAGGATTAAGCCTAATAAGAGACTAAACCTTAATATTAAGGACCTAAATGAGTAGTAAAATTGTCCAAAATCCATTGGATGCAAATAATTTAACCATGTACAAACTTTTTTCTAAATTTATGGGTTATTTGGATATTATTAAATTGACATTCCCTATATAAAAGGATAAGTAAGAAAAAAGATAAAAATGGAACTTTTCTCACCTTTAACATTTATAAAATTTTGGGATATGTACAAAAAATCATATATTTGGTTATACATATCCTTTTTAAATATATTTCAGTTATTTTTATCATAATAATTTATCAATAATTTTTAGAGATGGTTTAGTTACTTAAAATGATTAAGAAACGTCAATATAGTGATTATTTAGTTATTAAAAAAATAAATGATACTATAAATATTAAAAGTGATGTTAATTGACTGAATTACTGTATTTATTTATTTTTTTAGATCAATATATCATGTTACACACCATTAAAGAAAATATATTTTAATTCCAATATAATATTGATATTTTAAAATTAACATTATATAAATAATTTCAAAATTGACATTGTTGTTATTTTACAATAAACAAATCTTATTAAATTAGTTAAATTTAATTAAAAAACTTATATTATTCAAAGTGAATATTAAGTGTTAATAAATATTAAATATGGTCTATTAATTGACTAATTAATCTTTTATAACCAACATGATGAAAAAATATTGTTAACACAATCCAGGTTTAAGCAGCGCTTTAGCACTTCACATGCACTTCTTTTAAAAATTATTTCGAAAAAATGGAATTTTAATTTTATAAATTATATATAATATTAATAATTTAGTGTATCAATATTTATAATAAATATAACTTTATTATAGTGTTTATGGTTAAATTAATGATATTAGTAAACTATATTCTTTAATAAAAAATGATAATATTTGGGAATAAAAGAAATTAAGGAACCAAATAATTAAAATACCAATATTTTTGTGTCAATGAGGTTTTTCTCAAACCTGATTCTCCATTAATCCATTATTTGTCCATTTTTGAGGAACTATCAGTAATATTGACCCCCTAATAGTGAATACCTTTCGGTATTTACAAAAGTCCCACTCCGACTCTACTATAAAAATGTTAGCACTCTACCCCCTCCCCGCACCTCTCAAGCCAAATTGGATCATCCAAACTATGTAAAAATAGTCTCCCAAAATTTCTCCCCTTGACCTGGAAGCCTCCCCTTGTGAATAAAACCATGTAAGGAATAATTTTCTACAAAACAAAAGAAGTTACCTAATTCAATGGCAACCCCCTCTCTCATGCTTTTGAGTTTCATTTCCATTCTCCAATCCCTATACTATTATTATTCTATTATTACATAAAAAACCAGTATCATAAATTTACTAGATTGTTTTTATGATAATTTTTTGACCGAGGTATACACAGACCTCCATCTAATGGCTAACAAAGATACTATTTCAATGTACGATGACTACTGCCTCACAAAATGATGATTGTTTAATTATCCCCTACCACCCCTCATAGTGGCCATTATTATGAACACTATATTTATATATGGTATATATTTTATTTAAAATTTATTATTATTATGTAATTTTTATATATAACATACATTTATTCATTCAAATTTGAGTAAATACAATAATTTCATTTGAGGATGTGTGGACTACCACACCATCAAAGTGATATGACTTTTTCATGCCATACATGGAACGTAAAATGGATGGTGTTAATAAAAATATGTAAAATATATATAGAATATATATTGTAATTAAATTATAATATATATATGGATCATTTATTTTTCATTCTTTTAATACAATAATGAAATGAAAGTAGTGTTCATGTGTACGTACGACCTACCATCTCCATAAAAGGCTCACTTCATGTCAAATCCCCAAATATTATGGACTATTATAAATACATATGTAATAAATATATAAATTAAATTAATCATGATTTAAATTATGGATATTATGAATCCATGATATATTTTATATGAAAAACAAATAACAAGTTAAAACATACTTGACAAACTAGACAATTAACACCCAAAATAGTCCAAATAAGGGAATATTTTGGACAAATGGGTAATAAAATGCAGTAAGAAGTTAATATATGATATTATAAAAATTATTATGGTTTTGGTATTAGTATTAAAAATATTTTAAACCACTATAAATGTGTAAAAAGATAACACAACAAAAATAAATGACATGGGAAGGATTTTCATCTCAATAATTTTTAATATGTGAGATAAGTTTCATATTTAGAACTTACTTCATTTGTGGGGTGTACCTACTCCCCATTTTTATATATTATGTCATGAATTATTTTATCTTAATGGTATTTAGAATGTTTCATTTTATTAATATTACTTTTGGATATTTTGATTCATATGTAAGGGAATTTTTCGTCAATTAACATTCCATTGAGACTAATTTGTTATTATGCACCAATTCACTTTTATGTGGTTTTTCTAATTCCATTTATATGTTATATAATTAATCCTATTATTATCATGATATTATAACATTAATTTAATGTCATAAAATTCTAGTAATTATGATTTAAATTTTTCAATGTGGTATGGGGAACATTGGAATGTTTAAAGATTATTCACCTAATGAATTTTCTTAATCTCACTTTCTTTTTTGATTATTAACATTCTCTTCAAATAGTCAATTTATTTTCATAATTTTTCTTTGGATGTTTAAATAAATATCCATAAACTCATACAATGGATATTGGTATTTCCTAAACTGTATACCATTATTCATATGGTGGTTACTTTAACAATTATTTGATTAATTTGGGAATTATTGATAAATCTATATTTCTCATTCAACTTAGCTATTTGATAAGGCATGTTATTTATTTTGGTAATTAAATATGAGAAATGGATTGGACTAGAAATTATGGATGTAGTTTGAAATTTATATAGCTCCCTGATGCATCGACAGGTTCTCTTGAGATGAATAAGTTAGCCAACTAGGTTTCTACCCTTAGTTTTAAACTGTCTTGTGAAAGGTCTCGAGGGTAGAAGGTTTTCATGTGACTCATACATGTTTTCCATTAATAAATTTCCCCTCATTTAATTTATTTATTCATTATGCACAAGATTTTTCATTGACATATATATGGATGTAGTTCATTCTTAGATAATTGATTTATGTCATGTGTTTCAGTTCCTTTCTTTATTATATTTGATTATTACTTATCTAGTTGTTTAAATGGAAAGAGTGATCAGTTAGTTACCTTTCTATATAGATTAATTCATTATTTATTCCTTTGTACTTATCCTTACTAAAAATTTAAGCTCACTATTATTATGCTTCTTTCCCTAGGTTATGAAGATGGGAACATTGAAAAAGATTTTAAGGTTGGATTTTATTTCATTTTATTTTGTAGAATATTTTATTTTTGTTTCCAAATGTATTATGGATAGTATGCATGTAATCTATCTTTCTAAGACATCTAAACTGAATGTCCCTTTGACATTTTTTCCCTTGTAACAATGCATTAGCTTCTGGCTTTAGAGGATTGGGGAATTACAACATTAATATGTGTGCTGAATTTATCTCAATGAAATTTGTTAAGGGATCAAACTCATGGGATGGACCATAGTGAGAAGGGATGCAGCACCAGTTCATGGGATGGATTATAGTGGACCAAGTGATTTATCTACACTGAACAACAGTTTATTATTGTGTTTTTGATTGTGTATTTATATGATCAGCCCATGGGTGATCCTGAATGATTTTTATGACTTTCCTAAAATATATATTATCTAGTACATAAGGTTGGTTATT
Organism: Viscum album; assembly: GCA_963277665.1. Classification (NCBI taxonomy): domain Eukaryota; kingdom Viridiplantae; phylum Streptophyta; class Magnoliopsida; order Santalales; family Viscaceae; genus Viscum; species Viscum album. The sequence continues at coordinate 1,428,103,462 of OY728151.1, forward strand.
TTTGGGCATGTTATTTTAATGGTTTATATATGATTCCTATGATTTTGATTAGATGATTCCAAAGTTCCACCTTTATGACCATTTTTGTTATTATTATTATAACCATATAGTATAGTTTGGACATTATCACCTAATAGAACCTTTTTACTAGTTTAATGCGTTTTTTATATAGGTAGGCACACCTAATTCCCAATATATATTTATCTTGAAGCATAGGTTAAGTGGCTCTCGGGTTGGGGAACTATAGAAGCATAAAAAATAGTAATAGTTCAAAACCCAAAAAGGGATATTGGATAGAGTTTCTGATAAAATCATAAAGGTGGTGTGTTTTTATTAATAAAAAAGAATATAATATTTAAAGAGGCATAATTTTCAGTGGGGAACAATATATGATCTTTCATCAAGCATATAAAGGGTGCATCATATTATCATTTCCTAATATAGGAAACCATATGAAATTTATTAATGATCCTCTTAGGACATAAAGTTACAAAGTTTCATACATTTTTTATGGATTAGTTTTGTAATAATATATTTTTAGTTTTCCAAGAGTCAAAATAATTATATCTATTAGGTTATATAAGGAGTCTACCACTAGTTGACTCATGTTGTATTCACCTACTTATAATAATTAATTTCCATGGGCCTGTGGGACTTTTTATGTCAAGGTTCTTGGTTCTCATACTAAGGCTGAAACTTATAAATCAAGCATCACTTTATATACTTTCTAATTTTTCATGCCTATGATATTGTTATAATAGTTGAAAAGGAAAATAACTCTAAAAATTTATAGGTTGAATGATTTATAAAGACTAAAATTTATAGAATTTCACCACTAATTCAACCACTATTCTCAGTGGTTCAATTATCCTTAGGAACATCAAACATTAATAACTACTTATCACATCATGATTTTTCGTCTACAAGACATTTCATGTGATAATTCCCTAAGAGTAGCTATTATACATAATGTTCAAAACAGTTCCTCTGGATGATGAGAACCTAGAAGTTCCATGATAATATTATTAAATATATCTTCTATAGGAGAATGAAGTAATTTTAGAGACACAAATATTATAGGATATTGGGGTGGGGAAGCATAGTACATTTTGGAACCTTATCGTGGTGTTCATTCTTTGTAATTTCTAGTGTAGGATAATATGAGAATAAGAATCACCAGTTAGAAATAAACATTTATATGTATCATTGGATGTTCCTACTTACATACATGAGTATTAATCTTTAGACTATATGTTTATTATTAAAAAATATTACGGGTCATGTTGATTTATGTTCTAAGGAAAAAGATTATGAAATATCTTTTTGGTTAAGTGGGATACATTGGGTGTGTACTGAGTAATATATCATTAAAGAGTATTACATGAACATATATTTCCCTTCTATTATTTAATAGATGTTGATACCTCAGGGCCATTGAGGGAAATGATATAGTCTAAGTAAATCCATGGTCATAATGTTCTTTGGAAAAGATCATTTCAAAAATGATCAAATAAAGAGACATCGAGCAAATAGGTTGATGACACCATCATGCAACTTGCTTGATTTTAGATATATAGATAAAGGGATTATATTACATAGTAAGTTCCCATATGAGGTTTTATGTTGTTGTGACATGAACTTCTTTCTCTATGGGTGACTTGGCATATTACGAGATGCTAACCTTGGATTTTAGGCTGCTTTACCTAATGCGACCGAGACAGAGGCCTATAGTGTCACACACAAAATGTCTCTATAACTTCAATTAAATATTATTAATATTTAACATGTTGAATGGATATTATTATAAAATATGGTTTATTAATTATTCATGTTTCCTTGATCACATATATTCCATCACTATTTATTCTTGAAAATATTTTATGAGAAAAATATTTAATAAATATTTATTTTCAATTTAGTTTTTATAATATTTACTTCGTTATTTATTAATTATTAAATAGACAGTCTTTATTCAAGGCCTGAAAAATATTATTAAGGAATCAAACATTTTTTTAATGGTTTAGTGATAAATTATATATATTACATATTATTTGAGTAAAAAATATTTAATTAATTTTTCATTTTTTACATGTCAATAAAAAATAATATTATTATTATAGAAATGGTTTTACAAAAGGATGAAGGAAATAACAAGGGTTCATTTAAATATATATTTTATTTAACATATAACTATTAAATCCAAATTATATTATTTCTAACCAAGGTGTTGGTTGCCACTTTTTTTGGTTCTTCATAGCAACATTTTGAGAAATATTGCAAAGACCTAGATATTTCCCTCTCCAAGATTACTCTCAAGGTTGAAATGTGATCCTCCTCTACAACCACTCTTGATTTTGGAGAGTCGAAATAAAATCCTTATTTAAGATATTATTGGGGTGATCGAAGATGTATGTTGTAAGTGTTAGTATCTACTGTGCTAGCACCTGAAGATTCCTATAACAATGTTTAGAGGTTCGTGAAGTATGTGTGGATAATTTTTGGACGAAATCTACACACGATTCCAATAACTCAACGACAATACGTCATAAATAATTTTATGGATTCATAAATAAATAATTAATTCCTCATAATGTAATTCTATAATTTCTAAAATTAATTATAAATCATTATGTGATGACCATACATTTTTTGTTCCAAAGTTATCTCATAAATCTATATTTGATTCAATTATATTGGTAAATTTTTTTATTGTCTAATTAGATTTTATATTATTCATTGGTTATGAGAAAAATTAATATTGTTTATATCCCATTCGGTGCTTCTACTACACCCAAAACCCTGAAGTGGTATATGACCAGTCACAATATAATTTATAATTACCTATATATTGTTATCTTATTTATTCCTTAGTCATCAGTTTTCAATTACATTTTAATTTTTAATTATTCCATGTCATTATATATTCCCATCTTACTCTATTTTCTCTCATATATAATAAAAATTAATTAATTGTATGAATAAAGAATATTACAACAACTTATTCAAAGGTTTGGAGGATTATGGATAGATTGAATAATAGTACATTCCAAGTAGCCTATTGGTTCACACTATGTACCGATGTTTATTGCACCGAGATAATTCTTGAATTGATGTAGAATTAATTTAATCCATTTTCATTTATTACACATAATTTGTATTATAACCCAACAAATTTAAACCGGTCCAACCTGGAATAAAAATTTCAATGCTACATGATGTGTAGAATTCATTCAAAACATACAGTTCATTAGTCAAATAGAGTCCTATTATTTTTTCCCACATATATGACTAGTTACCATGTAAGTCATCCACCACAAAAGATGTATCCCATTTATATTTCATGTACTACAATAATTTTTATGGAATTAATACACACCGAGTCCATAGTCGTATGCCACAAATAAACGGTGAGAACTATACATGATGTTTATTTATATGCACACACCGTGTATATTACTAATTAACATAGAATTAAAAAATAGCATATTATACTACATAATCGTTATCATAATGTGTTACTTTTATCATTTATTTGACTATTTTAATGCCATATGATCGGTTATATATATATATATTAAATTTCTAATTAATTTCCACATAATTAATGGAACAACATATCATGTATAAGTTATAATATATTCATTACTCTAGCAACATTTAAGTATAACTTGCTACATAAATAATAGGTGTTGTTTGTTTCATTCAGTTGACTAACACAATCCATGAAATTAAATGATACTTCATGTATTCCATATTCTGCATGAGTAAACGATATATAAATATAAGAAATAATAGTTACTTTAGATGGGTACTCATAGTGTTCCATCCAAGGTACATGTTTTTTATATAGTTAATTTTAAATAACATTAATTAATTTGTTTAAAATTATAATGGATGAGAATCTAAAGATAGTTCACAAGAGAATTAATATATATGATTTGATTAATTTGAAAAGATAATTAAGTAATTCAAACACAATTTATCATAAATAATAATTATTACAATTAAATGAATTATTATATTAAATGCGTAATTCATTACATGAGTATGGATGACCAAGATCATAGGCCAGACTGTAATATGTGATTTATTTCCTTTTAATTTGTTATTAAATTAAATTAATGATCTATGCATCATCGCTTCTCTCATTGTTTAAGGGCCTACATTCCAGGAGTTTTATTTTATGTATCCACCCTAACCAATCCTTTAGTTACCCTTACCTATGTGTGAGTAAAATCTTATTTAATGAATGGGGATCCTAAGATAATGGAGGTAGTTCAATATTGCGGCTAGGTAAAAACCAATCCAAGAGGTACATGGGTGGACAAGTGGAAAGCTACAAGATGAACCAAGTCATGGTTCAAAATATTTTTACCCTACATAAAATAATTGTTTATCAATTACAAAATAAAATAACCATTAGTAAATTCTCATGATCATATTACATTATTATTGCATTTCTATTGAGTTTCAGGGTTAATTTCATTATGAATGTTTTACCACAATCATATGGTTTTATAAATTTACAAGTATGTAAGAAAAAACTAAAATAAATTGCATTATTTTTAAATTTTATCTATGAAATGGATAGTCATATCTATAAATCGACAAAATATTAAAAAGGATGTAATAAAGAAAAAAATGGGAACTTTTTTCATAATGATAAAATCGCTCAATTTTTATATATTAAGTCATTAGAACCTTCCTCTACTTATGTTAATGTTCAACTATAGTTAAAAGTCCTTAACCAGACCTAGTCTTGGTGATTTCAATTATTAAGGAATTAAAACATGAAGTTTTCATTCGACTTAATTAAGTTCACATCAGTGGTTGATTTCATAAGACGTACATGGTGTAACAAAGAGGAAAAGTTTGAGGAAATACAATTTATGGATTTATGGATTTTGTATTTCAATCAATATATTAAGGAACTATAAGTGAATGTATTTGAAACTTTTAATACCTACTAAAAACCCTTCAAAAAACATGTCAAATCTAGTTTTGGGTTATGAGAAGGGGAATATGAATGTGTTGTACTAGAATGTCCAAGAAAAAACATGTTTTAAATCAAATGTTTTGGTTTATTGGGTTTTAAGAATATAGTGGGAGTTTAATAAATATAATGTTCATTATGTACTTTTATCTGATAATGCACTAAAATTATACTATTCTTAATTGTATAAATGATAATAAATATGACATAAAACTTATCATTGTGATACATTCATGAGAAGGGTAACCTTCTTAATAGAAATAATTTCCAAGAATGTAAAAGGTGCATATGAATTATCCTATGCAAGGAATAAAAATTATATGTGTTTGAAAACCATATTCCTAATGTTCCTGTCCAAAAGGCCTTTGATGAAGAGTTTCATATCTACGATAAACACTTGGAATATGCTACAGATGTCAAATTTTTCTTGTTATCATGCATGAATATTTTGATTCTAAAGCAACATGAGGAAATTGTTGTGTATAGTAATATGTATCAACATCATGATATCTATCAATAGATTGTGAGAAAAGAGGGGTACAAGATCTATAATACACTATTTACTTGCATGATTTGATATTTCATTCCAGATGGGCCTCATTTATTCATTTCTATTGTCTATATAGAATTCTTAGACATATTGGACATTAAATTCGTAGATTATTTGTTCACATATCTCATCCTTTCTTCACTAACCAAGTCATTCTCCTATTTTATTCTTTATAATTACATGAGAAATAAAGAAAAGATTCATTCATAACTTCTTACTATCATTCTCTAAGGTGATAAATACATGTGCCATGAAAAATCATGATATTTATATTAAACAAGAAAAGGAATAACAAGTCCAAGTGGCCTAGGACTCCTAAGAAATACAAACCGCAAGATAACTATCTATCCAAGAAGATGATAATCCAAAGGAAGGTGAAGAAAAAGGATGGAATATTTTTTTAATGTGGCTAGTATGTCCACTAGAAGAGGAAATACACCCAAAATTAAGGGGAAGATAAAGAATCATTCATTATTGGGTGAAATCTTTCCTTATTTTCACATTGGGTATTACATACGACTTGTGGTCCTCACATATGTATCCAACTATAGGAACTAAGATGAATATGGAATATTTTTATTGTATTGGTGGATTTTTGGTATGTTAATGGATCATGGTTGGGAACTCTATGCATTGTTGACTACCATCTTCATTTACCCATATAAATGATCTTGGTTTTAAAATATTGTTATCATGTACCAACTATTACAAAAAATCATATTTTTGTTATCCTTCCAAGATACAGATATTTTTGTATTCATGTTTGGTAATAATATTTTTTCTTATATAAATTTAATATATATTATGGAATAGAATAATAAAATAATGGTATTTTGTAATAAATAATGAAAACCATTTAATGGAAATTGGTAAAAAAATCAAGGCCACATGACTCATATAACACCAAACTATGGCATCTTTGTATTGGTCTTCCAACTGAGAAGCATCTAGAAATACTATATCAATATGTTTATTTATATTTTTTGACATAAAACCACTTGAAAGATCCCATTATTGTTTAAAAGGAAAAAATGAATAATCCACCATTCTATATATAAGGTGAAAGTCCATATAGCTTCTAGGATTTGTATACACTAATTTTTGTGGACCATTTTTAATAAATGGTAGAGGTAGGTATTTGTAATTCAAAAATTTTTATAGATGACTTAAGTAGATATGGATATGTGTACTTGATGATGTATAATTATAAATCCTTTAAAAAATTTGAATAATTAACAAAATAATTACAGAAAAAACATGTAATGAAGATAAAGAATATGTGATCTAATCATGGTGATAAATATTTTAACTAATATTTTATCAACATTCTATGGTTGTTTGATATTACTTATCAAATAACTCCACCATAAACACCATAGTTTAATGGTTTCAGTTAAATGAGAAACCATACTATTCTAGATATGGTAAGTTCAATAACAAGTCATACAGATCATCCATTATGCTTTTGGGGATATTCATTACAAACTGTGGTATAAACATTAAACCGAGTACAAACTAAAGAAAAAATGAAATTACATTCTAGTTATATATTGTAAAAAAACTAATTTTTTCACATGATCATGTATGGGGTTGTGAATTTTTTTATGTTCATCTAAATAAAAAACTATTACCCTAGGGGATAAAGTGTATCTTTATAAGATATCTGAAATAAATAAGAGTATATAACCTATATAACTACTAAAATATGAATGTATTTGTTTCCAGAGAATTTTTCTGTCTTGAGAGGGTAAACATTCTCGAGAAGTATAGTTGGAGAGACATTGAATTTGATAATTTTGATACTTCATGTAAGCAAGAGTTGGTATAAGAACATATTACACAAGTATCTATAGAATAAGTTTTTTCAAAACATAAGATCTACATTGGAGCACTAGAGGGTTAAGATAAAATGTGTGATAATAGTTTCTAGTCACCTAATATGGTGACTAATTATTAATTAAAAATAATGTACATCTCTCTAATAAATAGGAAGTAGAGTTCTCAAAATTTTCAAGATGGAAATAATTAAATAATTTTGATATATATTCCATGTATTAGAACCATGTTTGGGTTTTGGTTGATCCACCTAGTAATGCAAAGGTTGTTGGGTGAAAATGGGTATTCAAAAGAAAAATAGAAAGCAAGGTAATGTAAGTACTTATAAATTAATTCTAGTGGATAATTTGTTCAAAAACATCAAGAAATTGACATTGGGGAAACCTTTTCTCAAGTTATTATTTTTAAATATAACCAAATTATACATGGTATAGTTTCTTACCCAGTCAATAAAAGTTTGAAAATTGATGTAATTATAGATTTCATTAATTGTAACCTTTATGAAGATGTATTTATGACACAGTGATAAGGGTTCATGAATCTAGGTTATGTAAAAAGGATATGATAGTTATAGATATTACTTTATCAGTTAAGAGAAGCATCCATTTCATAGAAAATTCAGTTGTAAGAAGCTATAAAATAATTTATGTTCATTTATAATGAATGTGGTAAAAGTGTTTAAAATAGGTTTATTGGTTACTTAGTGATTATCATTATAGCATATGTTAATGACATATTACTTATTGGAAATGAATTACCGTTCTTACAGTCTATTAAAGAATTGTTAAAAAAATTCTTATCCATGAATCCATTTGTAGAAACAATCAACATTCTAGGTATTAAGATCATTTGTGACAGATATAAGAAGATATATGTACTATTTCAAGGCACATACATTGACCAGATACTAATGAGATTTAGTATGGAACAATCCATGATGGGATTGATTCTAGTGTCACATGTTAGAAATAATTCATTTAAAAGTATCCTTATACACCATATAAGAAATAGATAATGAGTGTGATCCCATATGTTTTATAGTTAATATCAATAATTTATGCCATGTTATGTACTAAACACAATGTTTCATATGAATTAAGCAAGTTATTTTGATATCTAACTAATCTAGGTGAATAAGATTGTTTTTTTATTATTATAACGACCCATACTTTACATACATTGTTATTACTTCAAAATTGAAGCATACTTATTACAACATATAACAAAACCATGAAAGGACTGTATAGGTATAGTGTCTTTAGAAATTGGGAAACATAAAAAACTGGTTCATAAAGCGTCTACACTATCTCCCATATATTTCATCATATCTATACTCCCTTTTGGCATATCTTACTTAATAAGCTTCTTCCTGACCTGGGGAAAGAAAACATACAAAAGGGTGAGCTCGAATGCTCAGTAAGGGTAAACAAAAGAAATATCAATCACATCATATTTATAAGAACATAACATTTTGGAAATCTTAACCTGCAAAAGAGAGCATAATTTCATAACATGGGATAAATCATAGTAGTGAAATGAAATCCCAATAATCATAACATAAAACATGAAACTTTGTGGCATACACACATAATCATAGAGAATCATTTCTTATTATTCAAGACTCATTTCCAAGACTATCTTAGTGCACAAAGTCCATTTCTGAACTGAGTTCACTCCTCGTTTCAGTCATGTTTCACTGAACCGGTATAACCTGCCGTTCCAGCCATGTCTATCTCATGAGATATAAAATCTTTACCCAATGAATTGGAGGGAGATATAGGTCCCACCCATCTCATAATGATACCATTCTTATGTGTGCCACAAAATCATAAATCATACATCATCGCATAACCCATGTAGTAAAAATGGGATTCTTAAACAACATGACATCATAAAACAATTCATATAAAATAAAGGAATTAATAAAAATAATTCCATCACAAAATAATCAAATTAATGTAATAATAGGGATAGAAACATAACCATATATTATCTTAGATGGAAAATAATTTTGATAAAGCACTTGAACTCCATTCTTGAGGAAAATATCCTTTCTACTTCAAAAACATTTTCCTTTCTTTAACATGTCATACAATATTAAACTAAAATAAGTTGATTAAAAATAAACTTGAAAACTTTTAAAGGAATCTTCTTGGAAATAATGTTTTAAAAATCCATTCATGCCGTATAAGTTAAAAAACATTCTTCTTGTACTTTTGTCGGAAAAGTCAAAAAGTACCTCGTACGAAAAATGACAAAAGATTCATTTCATATCCTTTAATAAAAACTCACCGAAGGGTAAAATTGGATTTATAAAATTTTAGGTGGATTGAACAATATTACATATTGAGGAAACATGGATGTGCATGATAAAATACACCCCAATAAATACCAAAGTATAAACAATCTCGGATAAAATGAGATTGTGATATTTTCTCTTACCTTAGGTCCGATTTGCTTCATAAGTGTCAGAACCTCCTATATAATGATTTAAATAATGTTATTGAATTATTCCAGAATCATAATTATTGTTATGATATCATATATGGTCATATTATTAGCTTCTTATTAGTAATATTTCATTACTACTTATTATTCGGGTGTTTATTACTTTTTGTTCTTATGCGTGTTTTGTCGAATAAATTCTTATTATTCTATTTAGGTTATAGATACCTCATTTACAGAATTTTATTAGTGTAATATATATCATATTCATTCATTCAATTGATTTATATAATCATTATGTAATGAAGATCATGTAGAACGAGTCACATCATATCGTGGAGACGGTATGCCGTACGTACGCACGAGCGAAGATATCATTCCCATGATTGTGGAATTGTATTGGAGTGTATGTATACTATTTCAGAATCAATATAACTTTACAATAATAATATATAGTTATTATTTACACCATTATACCCATCCAAGTAAGGTGGTGGTGGAAAATAGATTACACCACGGCGTGGAGACGGTATTCCGTACGTACGCACGCGCGGTGATTTCGTTTTCTGTAGGATGGATAGATGTCGAAATAGGGTTGTTTAATACTTATAATAACATATCAGTATATGAGTGATACTGATGTTATTACTTCATAATTAAACAACTAAAGAAGAATAAGTTGAAGAAGAAAGAATTTGGAAAGGATCGGTAATGGATATTACCTCTTTTTTGACGCGCCTCTTCTTAACCCCCTCTTAGGGCACTAGGGTTGGTCTTTGAAGAAGACAAGAACCTCTAGTATGATTTTAGGGAAGTTGAGAGGAGAATTTTTCAGGGGTTGTCCGAGCTCGAAGTCTCAAATTGGTGTGATGAGGAGAGGGAGGAGGTTCCCTTTTATAAGGGAGGAGAGGGGCACCTTTGGAAATATAAGAAATATTAGTTTATATTAAATCCCAACCACACATAAAAACTTCCAAAATGACTCATATCAGAATATTAGATGAGCTAGGGTTGTAATATCATCAACCAATAAAATTTATACATGTTAGGAATTTATTTCAAACATTATCAACTTAATTTATCCTTATTTATCAATTTAATTTTATTTGTGGTAATAATATTCTAAATTTTAAATTATTATAAATAATTACATATGTGTTGTTGATTTTCCATAATTTGACAATTTATGACATTTTGGACCATATAAATTTTAATTTATAATTTTTAAATATTTTTTTTATTTTTAAACTATTTTATAATATGTTATTTTTATAAAATAACAATAGTGTCAATTTTGACACTACTCATTTATTTGAATTTAAATAACATATATACAGAAGATATGTTCGAAATAAAAACTTTAATAGATCCATAAAATGTCATATTTATCTAGAAAATTAGTGGAGCACATTAAATAGTTCATATAATATTTATTTCATTATTTTTATAACCATTTATTTTATATTTTACTTAATAAAATAATTTCAACATCACTATTGTGTCATAATTAATGATATTTATTTAATCCCTAAAAATTCTAAATAAATCCCTATGATGTAGATAATTATATTATCTTTCTGGAGACTATTCATGTTCGATGTTTCATGAAGTTTATCACTAAATTAAAATTATTATACTTATAAGATTTAAGAAAGTGGCATGTTGTCACATTCTTTGGTTTTAATAATAATTAAATTATTTTCATGGAAAAAAGTCCATTAAATGAATCTAATATGACCCTTAGGTGACATGGGTCGACTTTTAGTCATCAAATAGGATTTTTGCAGGTGTTAGGGTAATTTTATAATCTTATATTTACCCTTAATTACCCGATTTACCTTTAACTATGGTAAATAAAATTTACCGTAGTTACTATTCATAATGCCCAAAAATAAAAAGCAGCCTATTAAAATAATTTGGACCCACTGATTCTGAATATGGAATCCATTTTTCAAAATTCAAAACATATAAGTTGCAGTAATTAATTTAAAATAAATCTCATTGTTAAGAAAACGGGTTTTAGAAGTTAAAACATTGCCAAAGATTGAAATGTTTTTACCTATAAATTCAATGTGAAATTAATGCTAATGACATACATTATATTAAATGGTAAAAATATATTCTATTTATACTTTAAAACCATTCAATATTATAATTTATCCATATAAATTATCTCAATGAAAAAAGTTGTTCTTAGTTAAAAATTAGCGTATTTTTACTATTCATCAAAATATGTAAGTTATCAAAAAAATATCACAAATTTATCCAAAGTAAATTTTTATACCCTGATTCAAAATAATAATTTTATTTTTTCAAATTTAACTTATAAACATGTCAAAAACTAGATTTAATGTGGGTGCGCCATCAAAAGGCGGCAAAACTGCATTTTTGAAAAATTCTTCTTTTATCCAAAAAAACTGATTTTGCTTTTATACCTCATTCTAGAAAATGTATAAGTTGAATTAAAATGTTATAAAATTCAAAATTCAATTAATACTATTCATAACGGCTAGTTTTAATAATATTTTAATAGCATACCGTTGTTTAGTGAAACTCAGTATTGCGTACGATGCAAGCTTTTGAGGAAGGCCGTGATTGCGTGTAAAGCAATCCAAGAAAGTGTTGTGTGTAGTGAAAGATTCCTTTGATGATTTATATAACATAAAAACAAAATATTTCAGATAAAAGTATCGGGTGTTACATTCTACCCCCCTTAAAATGAATTTCGCCTTCGAAATTCATCACTTTGTAACAAACAGATGAGGATACATCTCCCTCATCATATCCTCAAGCTCCCATGTAGCTTCTTCTAATTGGTGGTTCCTCCATAAAACTTTCACCAAGCGAGTGGTCTTGTTTCGTAGGAATTTTTTGCTATGATCCAGAATCTCTATCGGTTGTTCTTCATAAGAAAGATCTTGCTCCAGCAGTATAACTTCTGAACTGAGTACATGTGAAGGATCAGGTATGTACTTTCTCAGGAGAGATACATGGAACATATCGTGAACTTGAGAGAGATTCGGTGGAAGCGCCAATCGGTAAGCTACCTTCCCAACACGATCCAGTATTTTTAAAGGACCGATATATCTAGGGCTCAAGTTCCCCTTCTTTCCAAATCTCATGACCCTCTTCCAGGGAGATATTCGTAAGAACACTTTATCACCTACTTCAAACTCTAGTTCTTTTCTTTGGTTGTCGGCATAACTTTTCTGTCGACTCTGAGCTGCTCTTATCTGTTTTTGAATAGATCGGACCTTTTCTGCCATCTCATCAACAATATCAGGTCCTAATAGCATTCTTTCCCCAACTTCATCCCAGCAAGTTGGAGTCATGCATTTCTTTCCATAGAGAGCTTCATAAGGATCCATCTCAATACTGGATTGAAAGATATTATTATATGAAAATTCCACCAAAGGTAGGTGTTGATCCCAACCACCTTTTAAATCTATAGAGCATGCTCTCAACATATATTCTAGAGTTTGAATTGTCCTCTCAGACTGACCGTCTGTCTGAGGATGATAAGCAGTGCTGAAACTCAACTCTGTATCCAGAGTATGCTGAAAACTTCGCCAGAACTTTGAGGTAAACCTTGGATCCCGATCAGATATAATAGAAAGTGGTACTCCATGCAATCTTACCACTTCCTTTACATATATCCTGGCAAGCTGATCCAGAGAGAAATCCTCTCTAATAGCGATGAAGTGTGCCGACTTTGTAAGACGATCAACTATGACCCAGATAGCATTATTGCCTTTGGATGTTTTAGGAAGTCCTATGACAAATTCCATAGTGATGTTTTCCCATTTCTATTCGGGTATGGGTAATGGTTGTAACATCCCCTTAGACTTCTGTCTCTCAGATTTAACTTGCTGACAAACCAAGCATCGAGAGTATTCAGCAACATCTCTTTTCATGCCATCCCACCAGAAGTACTCTTTTAGGTCCCTATACATCTTCGTGCTTCCAGGATGAATAGAGAATGAAGAACTATGAGCCTCATCCAGCAGCCCCTTCTTTAATTCTGGGATGGCAGGAACACAAACTCGATTCCTAAACTTTATTATCCCATCACAATCAAGGTTGAATTTAGGAACATTTCTCACCTTCTTTTGTAACTCTACATCTTCTTTCTGTGCCTTTTTAATCTTCACATTTATATATGGTTGAACATTCATTTGAGAAAGATACGATTTTCCCCCTTCCATTATAATTCCAAGATCAATCCTTTGTAAATCCATAAATATTGGATCTTTTCTGATCCTCGTCATGGATAAACTGGCATGGTCTTGTCGACTTAATGCATCTGCCACCTTGTTTGCTTTCCCAGGGTGGTAATGGATTGATCAGTCGTAATCCTTAATAAGCTCCAACCATATTCTTCGGCGCATATTCAGCTCCTTTTGTGTGAAAATATAATTTAAACTTTTATGATCAGTATAAATGTCACACCTTTATCCATAAAGATAATGCCTCCAAATCTTTAATGCAAAGATTACCGCAGCTAACTCCAAATGATGAGTTGGGTAATTTTGCTCATGGTTTTTCAATTTTCGTGAGGCATAAGCTATCACCATATCATTTTTCATGAGAAAACACCCCAATCCCTTCTTGGATGCATCACTGTATATCACAAACCTTTCTCCACTACAAGGCAGTGTGAGCACAGGTGCACTAGATAACATTATTTTCAACTCCTTCAAATTATCTTCACATTCCTCCATCCAAACAAACTTAACTCCTTTCTGAGTAAACCTGGTGAGTGGATTAGATAATCGTGAAAAATATTTCACAAAACATCGATAATATCCATCCAAACCAAGAAAACTTCGGATCTCAGTTACTGTTGTTGGTCTCGACCATCTTTCGATAACCTCCGTTTTTGCTGGATCCACAGATATCCCCTCTTTTGAGATTATGTGACCCAAAAATGCAACCTTTTGAATCCAAAATTCACACTTGGTAAATTTGGCATAAAGATTCTCCTTTCTCAGGGTCTTAAATATAATTCTCAAGTGATCTTCATGTTATTCCTTTCTCTTTGAATAGACAAGAATATCGTCTATAAAGACTACCAAAAATTGATCAAGATAGTCTCTAAAGACTCTATTCATCAGATCCATGAAGATAGGAGGGGCATTAGTAAGACGAAACTGCATCACTATAAATTCATAGTGTATATACCTTGTACGGAAAGTCGTCTTTGGTATATCCTCCCTTTTGACCCTTAATTGATGATACCCTGAACGAAGATCAATCTTGGAAAAGTATTGAGCTCCGCGTAGTTGGTCAAATAAGTCAACAATGTGTGGGAGAGGATATTTATTCTTGATAGTGATCTTGTTAAGTTCTCGATAATCAATGAAGAGTCTCATTGATCCATCTTTCTTTTTAAAAAATAGAACAAGTGCTCCCTAAGGTGATGCACTAGGGCGTATGAATCCCTTATCAAGATTCTCTTGGAGTTTCTTCTTCAATTACTGCAGCTCAATTGGGGTCATTCTATAAGGTGTCTTTGAAATATGTAAAGCACCTGGTACGAGTTCTATTGAAAACTCAACTTCACGATTTGGTGGAAGACCCGACAATTCCTCCAGAAAGACATCATCAAACTCCCGTACAATGGGCATATTCTTAATCATGATTTTATCACTAACCATTTGAGATAAATAACATTCATTTAGTGGAATCAAGACCCATAAGATGGAAGAAATTTCCACTGGAAGGTTATGTTCATCCTTGCATCGATAGACGATCATAGATTGATCTGGAATATGAAATGTGACTTCCCTTATTTGGCAATTGATATGAGCTCCATATAAATAAATCCAATCCATGCCAAGAATCACATCAAATTCCACTATAGGAAGGATCACAAGATTTGCAGGAAGCACTTTCCCACAAACTTCAATCGGGGAAGAATTATAAACTTTTGATGCGACTGTTGTTCCATTAGGAGTTGTCACAGCCAACTCAACATCTAATTGTTGAGGTAATACGATGATACCCTTAGAAAATTCTTCAGAAATAAAAGAGTGGGTGGATCCAGAATCAAATAAAACATTTGCTACTTTAGAGTGGATGGTAAGTGTACCTTTCACCACATCGTTATCATACTCCACATCGCTGATAGAAATTGCATGTGACTTTCCTTTGTCTTTAGCCTTAAGAGTTTGTTGACGTCGACCATCATCATCAACCCTTGGATTTGGGCATTGATTGGCATAATTCCCCATCTCCTTGCACTTGAAACATTGAAGTGTAGTAGGTTCATTCTGTGCTTCCCTTCCTTTGATTTCATAATTAGACATCTTCTTCCCATCACTACGGCATTCAAATGCCTGATGACCTTCATTTCCACATTTGAAACATTTACTTGTCCCTTTAAGACAACTCCCTCCATGTTTCTTTCCACACTTTGAGCACAAGGGAAAGCTCATATTCTTTTCAGTGTGCTCTTTAGATTTTCCTTTGAATTCCATTTTCCTCTTCTTATCAAACCCATATGACTGATGGGTTACTCCAATCTCCATCTCAACTTTGAGAGCACATCGAACGATTTTCTCATAGCTATTGAAGTCCCTTATGGCTAAGGCCCTTCGAAGACATGGTTTTAAGCCACTAAAGAATCGATCGATCTTACTCTCAGGTTGGATAATAATACCAAAAGCGTACCTTGCAAGTCTTGCAAAATTTGATTCATAGGTACCAATAAATTCATCATCCTTTTGCTTCAGTTCAAGAAACTATTTCTCCATATTTTTTCGGAGAATACGAGGGAAGTACTTATTGAAAAATAAGTTCTTGAACTTGTCCCATTACATGGAATCAATTTCATTCCTTTGCCTCATATTTTTAATAAGATTCCACTGTTGATCAGCATCTCCTTCCAAACGATACACTGCTAGGATGACTTTATCATGTTTAGAACATTGAGGAACTGAAAATATATTTTCAGTAGTACTAATCCATTGTTCAGCAACTAATGGATCAGTAGACCCACTGAATGATGGTGGACGCTGCCTCATGAAGGATTCAACAGAATGTTTCTCCTTCCTTTGCTCGTTTGGAAGTCCTGCATGATTCATAGCTTGAGAAAGTTGTGTGAGCATGGATAAAAGATTTTTCATTCCAGCTCCCATAACATTTGGTTGCTCAGGGGGACAATCATTGCATTGCCCGTCGCATTCCACATTAACATGGTTCCTTCGGGTTCCAGCCATTGACTAAAACCAAGAATAATAGTGTGAGCAACACTAATTATAATAGGAAAACCACATAATCAAGAATAAAATTTCACACTTAAGGTCTTATCCTAGGTTATTCATGGTAATTTCTAAAACACTAAGATTGTGTTCTATGATTAGACATATCCTTAGGATTCTTACTAAGGCTTTCAAATCCTAGTTTCCAAAGGTTGACTATACCTTTCCTATGATACCAACTATAACGACCCATACTTTATATACATTGTTATTACTTCAAAATTGAAGCATACTTATTACAACATATAACAAAACCATGAAAGGACCGTATAGGTATAGTGTCTTTAGAAACTGGGAAACATAAACAACTGGTTCATAAAGCGTCTACACTGTCTCCCATTTATTTCATCATATCTATAGTCCCTTTTGGCATATCTTACTTAATAAGCTTCTTCCTGGCCTGGGTAAATAAAACATACAAAAGGGTGAGCTCAAATGCTCAGTAAGGGTAAACAAAAGAAATATCAATCACATCATATTCATAAGAACATAACATTTTGGAAATCTTAACCTGCAAAAGAGAGCATAATTTCATAACATGGGATAAATCATAGTAGTGAAATGAAATCCCAATAATCATAACATAAAACATGAAACTTTGTGGCATACACACATAATCATAGAGAATAATTTCTTATTAGTCAAGACTCATTGCCAAGACTATCTTAGTGGACAAATTCCATTTCTGAACCGAGTTCACTCCTCGTTTCAGTCCTGTTTCACTGAACCGGTATAACCTGCTGTTCCAGCCATGTCTATCTCATGAGATATAAAATATATACCCAATTTATTGGAGGGAGATATAGGTCCCACCCATCTCATAATGATACCATTCTATTGTGTGCCACAAAATCAATAATCTTACATCATCGCATAACCCATGTAGTAAAAATGGGATTCTTAAACAACATGAAATCATAAAAAAATTCATATAAAATAAAGGAATTCATAAAAATAATTCCATCACAACATAATCAAATCAATGTAATAATAGGGATAGAAACAAACCCATATATTATCTTAGATGGAAAATAATTTTCATAAAGCACTTGAACTCCATTCTTGAGGAATATATCCTTTCTACTTCAAAAACATTTTCCTTTCTTTAACATGTCATACAATTTTAAACTAAAAGAAGTTGATAAAAAATAAACTTCAAAACTTGTAAAGGAAGCTTCTTGGAAATAGTATTTTAAAAATCCATTCATGCCGTATAAGTTAAAAAACATTCTTCTCGTACTTTTATCGGAAAAGTCAAAAAGTACCTCGTACGAAAAATGACAAAAGATTCCATTCATATCTTTTACTAAAAACACATCGAATGGTAAAATTGGATTTAAACAATTTTAGGTGGATGAAACAATATTACATATTGAGGAAACATGGATGTGGATGATAAAATACACCCCAGTAAATACCAAAGTATAAAAAATCTCGGATAAAATGAGATTGTGATATTTTCCCTTACCTTAGGTCCGATTTGCTTCGTAAGTGTCCGAACCTCCTGTATAATGATTTAAATAATGTTATTGAATTATTCCAGAATCATACTTATTGTTATTATATCATATATGGTCATATTATTAGCTTCTTATTAGTAGTATTTCATTACTACTTGTTATTCGGGTGTTTATTACTTTTTGTTCTTATGCGTGTTTTGTCAAATAAATTATTATTCTTCTCTTTAGGTTATAGATACCTCATTTCCTGAATGGTATTAGTGTAATATATATCATATTAATTAATTCAATTAATTTATATTATCATTATGCAATGAATATCATGTAGAACGAGTCGCATCACATCATGGAGACGGTATTCCGTACGTACGCACGAGCGAAGATATCGTTCCCATGATCGTGGAATTGTATTGGAGTGTATGTATACTATTTCAGAATCAATATCACTTTACAATAATCATATATAGTTATTATTTACACCATTATACCCATCCAAGTAAGGTGGTGGTGGAAAATAGATTACACCACGGCGTGGAGACGGTATTCCGTACGTACGCACGCGCGGTGATTTCGTCTTCCGTAGGATGGATAGATGGTGAAATAGGGTTGTTTCATACTTATAATAACATATCAATATATGAGTGATACTGATGTTATTACTTCATAATGAAACAACTAAATAAGATGAAGCTGAAGAAGAATGAATTTGGAAAGGATCGGTAATGGATATTGCCTCTTTTTTGACGCACCTCTTCTTAACCCCCTCTTAGGGCACTAGGGTTGGACTTTGAAGAAGACCAGAACCTCTAGGATGATTCTAGGGAAGTGTAGAGGAGAATGTGACAGGGTTTGTATGAGCTTGAAGGCTCAACTTGGTGTGAGGAGGAGAGGGAGGAGGTGCCCTTTTATAAGGGAGGAGAGGGGCACCTTTGGAAATATAAGAAATATTAGTTTATATTAAATCCCAACCCCACATAAAAACTTCCAAAATGACTCATATACAAATATTAGATGAGATAGGGTTGTAATCTCATCAAAAAATAAAATTTAGACATGTTAGGAATTTATTTTAAACATTATCAACTTGATTTATCCTTATTTATCAATTAAATTTTATTTGTGGTAAAAATATTCGAAATTTTAAAATATTATAAATAATTGCATATGTGTTGTTAATTTTCCATAATTTGACACTTTATGAAATTTTAGACCATATAAATTTTAATTTATAATTTTTAAATATTTTTTTTATTTTTAAACAATTTTATAATATGTTATTTTTATAAAATAACAATAGTGACAATTTTGACACTATTCATTTATTTGAATTTAAATAAAATATATACAGAAGATATGTTCGAACTAAAAGCTTTAATAGATCCATAAAATATCATATGTATCTATAAAATTAGTGGAGAACATTAAATAGTTCATATAATATTTGTTTTATTATTTTTAAAACCATCTATTTGATATTTTACTAAATAAAATAATTTCAACATCACTATTGTGTCATAATTAATGATAATTATTTAATCCCTAAAAATTATAAATAAATTCCTATGATATATATAATTATATTAGATTTCTTTATACTATTCATGTTCTAAGTTTCATGAAGTTTATCACTAAATTAAAATTATTATACTTATAAGATTTAAGAAAGTGACATGTTGTCACATTCTTTGGCTTTAATAAGAATTAAATTATTTTCATGGACAAAATTCCATTAAATGAATCTAATCCAACCCTTAGGTGATATGGGTCGACTTTCAGTCATCCATTAAGATTTTGGCAGGTGTTAGAGTAATTTTATAATCTTATATTTACCCTTAATTACCTGATTTACCTTTAACTATGGTAAATAAAATTTACCGTAGTTACTATTCATAATGCCCAAAAATAAAAAGTAGCCTATTAACATAATTTGGACCCACTAATTTTGAATATGGAATCCATTTTTCAAAATTCAAAACATATAAGTTGCAGTAATTAATTTAAAATAAATCTCGTTATTAAGAAAACGGGTTTTAGAAGTTAAAACATTGCCAAAGATTGAAATGTTTTTACCTATGAATTCAATGTGAAATTAATGCTAATGACATAAATTATATTAAACGGTAAAAATATACTCTATTTATACTTTAAAACCATTCAATATTATAATTTATCCATTTAAATTATCTCAATGAAATTTTTTTTTTATTTAAAAATTAGCGTATTTTTACTATTCATCAAAATATGAAAGTTATCAGAAAAATATCAAAAATTTATCCAAAGTAAATTTTTATACCCCGATTCAAAAGAATAATTTTATTTTGTCAAATTTAACTGATAAACATGTCAAAAACTAGATTTAATGTGGGTGCTCCATCAAAAGGCGGCAAAACTACATTTTTGAAAAATACTTCTTTTATCCAAAAAAACTGATTTTGCTTTTATACCTCATTCTAGAAAATGTATAAGTTTAATTAAAATGATATAAAATTAAAAATTCAGTTAATAGTTTTCATAACGACTAGTTTTAATAATATTTTAATAGCATACCATTGTTTAGTGAAACTCGGTATTGCATACGACACAAGCTTTCGAGGAAAGCCGCGATTGCGTGTAAAGCAAGCCAAGCAAGTGTTGTGTGTAGTGAAAGATTACTTTGATGATTTATATAACATAAAAACAAAATATTTCTCATAAAATTATCGGGTGTTACAATTATGGTTATCCTTAGGTGTCTAAGAATGACTGTAGATATATTCCTAGGGAATGGACGAGACATGAAGATAATAATCTGAGGTTATATAGATGGTATTTTTCAAATATATCATCATGACATGAAGTCATAGTCATGATATTTTTTCATTCCTAAAAATAGATTTTTGGGAATAAAGAGTTCAATTTAGCCAGTGTTCATTAATTCTATTAGAGTGTTCAAGTATTTAGTGATTTCATATATAACCAAATAATCTATTTGGATATTAATCATTTTCTAGGATCTTTATGTTGTACGTATGAGTAATAAATCTATCATATTATATTGGGATAATAATGCAGCAGTGGATCTTAAGGGACAAATCACATACTCCAGAAGTATTATATCGTAAAGGATTTATCTCATGGGTGTGATGTTTTAGTAAGAAGTGTTTCCATAGAAGAAAATGTGATAAAACCCATGACTAAATCATTATATTAGGAGAAGCATGAGTATCATCTAAGAGATAGCATATATATGGTTATTAGCAATTGGGTCTAGTAAAAATGATAGTATGTTGGAGTTGGTTCCTTCTAACCATGTTATATATACTATATAATTAGAAATATTAATAGTTTTGAATAATAATAAACTGAATATCTCATTATTATTGTTATTAAGTATGACCTAGTATGTGTTAATTTCTTAAGAGTAGCTATTACACTGAAAGGTCAGATCAGTTACCTACTATGATGACAACCTATATGTGGCACAACAATATTCTTAAACATATATTCTAAAGCTAGATTAAATTATTTTAGGGACAAAAATGATATATAAAATTAAGTGAGAAGACTCCTAAGACAATGAGGCACCTTTACATGGTTTACACCCTTGGAAATTAATAGAGTAAGAGATTATGAGAATGAGACTTCCTAATTGGAAATCCAAATTCATATATTTCATTAGATCTTCTATCTATGTACATGTGTATTGATCCTTAGACCATATGATTATTATTGATGAATATTATGAGTTATGTATTTTTATGTACTAAATAAAACTATTATGGAATATGTTTTAGGTGAAGTAGGATACATTGGGTGCGTCACAAATAATATTTCTTTGATGAAGAATGAAAGAATGGATTTTCACCCTATATTATTTAATAAAATTTGATATCATATGACTTTTTACAGAAATTATATAACCTAAATAAATCCATCTCCATGGTGTTCTATTGTAAAGATCAATTCTATAAATATAAAATAATGGTACATCGAGAACATATGTTGATGGAACATGAATGAAACATACTTGATTAGAGATATCATTATAAAGAGATTATATTAAACAGTCAACATCCATATGAGGGTTTATGTCATTGTGACATTAACATCATTCTATATACGTTCCTTGGCATGTTTCAAGATGCTAACATTGGACTTTGGTTTTCTTCATCTAATTCCACTAAGAAAGAGGCCTATATGGTCACACCCTATGTGTATCAATAGTCTCTGTTAAATAATAATATTATTTATCTTGTTGAATCAAAATTATTACCACTCATGGAATAATAATTATTCTTGTTTTCTTGATCCCATATATTCCATCCATATTTAATTGAGGGAATATTTTGCAAGAATAATATTTATTAAATATTAATTTTCTATTTTTTAAATATAATATTTTTTATTTATTAGTGGATAATGTAGTGATATTTATTTATCACATAAATAGACATTATTCAAGGAAAAATAAATATTTTTTTGAATAGTGTAGGTAGTTTAATGCTCCAATGAGAAATAATATATATTAAATATTATTTTAATAAATAATATTTAATTAGTTACTAAGTTATATACATGTTAAGAAATAATATTATCATTAATATTATATACAAGGGGTTCCACATTGATTAACAAAATTATAAGGGTGAGTATGAAATTATTATTTTATGGCCTTGGAACTATTTCAACCAAATTAAAATATTTATAACCTAGGGGTTGGTTTCCATTTATTTTTATTGTCCACAAATCCCTTTCGGGTTCACTATTCATAAACACTCTAAAGGAAATATAACTATCCTCCACCCCAAATCTCATTATTCTAAAGAGATAAAAGAGAATAATTATTGAAGTGATTCCCAAGGTGATCAAATATGAATGATTTCAGCATGAAGATCTACCATGCATGTACCTAAATATTCTTAAAGTGACATTCAGAGCTTCATATATCATGTGTAGTTCACCACAAGAGGTCATCTACATTTAATTCCCACAATTCATTAATGTCATGATGTAGAGACATTGATTTATTAATCAATAAAGAATGAATTCATTTCATGGTAACAGTTTGATGGCTTAAATTAATTATAAATCATTATCTGGTGAACCTATGTTCTAGTTCTGGAAGTCTCTCATAAATTATTTTTTTCCCATTTCATTGGACATTCAATTTTACATCAACATATATATTGTATTAGCAATCAATTATAAAAAAAATTGAATTGTGAATATCCGATATAATGCATCCACTATGTCCAGAAACATCAAGAAATTTCTAAATAATGTAGTTATCAATAAAATGAAAAAAATGATTTTTTTGATGTGGAATTAAGGCAGATTTACTCATAAGTACATGAACCTAAAGATGAATCCAAGAATAATAACCTTGACTCAAAATAGGTTCAGAATATGAATGTTAAAAATGATGAGTGTTCAACACATATGGAATAGATGGTGGAAGTGAATCAATTACTAAAGTAGGTGGGATAATCGATAAAGGAATAAACCATGAAAATGTTTGAAAAATGAAGGGTCAATTCAATTTTTTAAGTGAAATTTCACATGAGAAAAAAATAGATATAGACAAAGAGGTGAGGGCTAGAATTTTCCATCCAATAATAATAATTGAATAGAGAAGGAAATTTGGTGATGAATTTAGCTTGAGGGTGGAAGAGATGATATCCAAATTGATGGAGAAGGGTAATAAGATTAAAGATCATTAGGAGAGTCAATATTACACCATTTAAAAGAAAGGATACCTACTAAAGTAGTATCTATATGTAGATATAAAATAATGCTAACAAATGGAATTAGTGGGAATGTAGTATAATTATTATAAATCACGGAGATAAGACTTGCAAAATAAGGTAAATATTAAATGGTAATATTTTGGAATATTGGGATGAATTAAGAATGTGTTTCTAGAATCTAAAGGGCTTATTGTTGGAAGGAAATCTACACTAAAAACTTCCCAACCAAGACACAACAATACAAGTTATTATTTTAATGACTGATATTAAATTTTTGATAACCATGGTTAGATGGCCATAAATTATATCAGGGAGATAGATAAATGTTTTACAAGGATTTATAAGATCTTATGATATAATATAAGAAAATATTAAATAAAATAATTTTGATAATATAGAAAAAATATTTACTAATTTCGAGGAAAATAATGGAGCTCAATGAAGTGAGAACAAATAAAAAAATACATGACCCTCATAAAAACCTCCGAAAGAAGATTAAAATACTATTGGAAAAAAATAGAAGCTACACCAGTTTTCAGTAATATGGATAACCCTATATAGAGATATTCACCATGGATGAAAACATTTGAGGTAACTATAATGAATGTTAGGGGGGAAGAAATGAAATATGCTTGTTTCGTTTCAAAAAAATTACTCCAAGTCATTAAGTGAAAATAATTGTGGGAGTTCTTATGAAAATAAGAAAAAGTGATTTGAATAAGTGTTCCAATGATGTTTCAAAAGAAAATGTTTCTTCAAAAAAAGATATTTTTCATGACTAGAAAGACTCCAAAATCTACTCATGTGAAAGAAGTATCACAAAATAAGGTATGGGGTAAGAAAGAAAATAATCCATGTAGTAATAAGTGAGGAATAATTAAGTTTAATATTCTGATAAGGGGTATGATTAAAATAAAAATCTGGTTATGATAAAAAGAGGTACAAATATAGTATGTGGTTCCAATGAAAGGAGAGTCACATGAAATGACATAAAGAATATTACCATAACTAAATATCAATAAGAATATTTTATCAATGAAGTTATGGAATTTATTTCCTCAAATATAAAAAGTGTAATTGGTATGTTTAAAATAAAAGGGTTTTTCCAAAATGACCTACCACACTCCTCGACCCGAGGAAGGTGGAATAGTCCCATCTCCCCATGTATTTAAATGAATTAATTATTACTACATATGTCTCATATTCTAGTGGAGATAATATCCATTGGGAAATTTCAACAAAATATTCAAATTATATCAAGGAATTCAATGATGTTCCAACAGATGTTGGAAGCATTATAAGTGGTATCTTATCAAAGTTGTGATTGAAAATACATAACTGAAACAAGATGTTTCGTATAAAAAAATATTGAATGACAAATTGGTATTATACAAGTTTTATCATGGTTGGTGTTAATGTATAATTTAATTTTTGTGTTAAATAGTAAATTAATATCAATTAGAATCATACATTGAACATGGATGTGTAAAATTTCATAAATAAGTGACAATGAAAAGAATTTTCCTAATTTATTTGTTCTGATCTAACAAGTCTAAAGTCATGTGATATAATGTAATTATTTTTATTATATCCAATAATAATATTAGGTGATGAATCTCATTATGACAATCAATACTATATTAAATAACTATCCTAAGAATGATAGTGGGAATTTTGAAATGAAGACAAAATTAGTGGTATCCCCATTAACCTATGAAAGTATCTATGAGAATGAATTTTTTAATTTAATTTGAAAATTGGTATTAGTTCCAAAAATTGGTATTGGTGTTGTGTATTGAAAATAAATATTGGGGAGTACCTTGGTAAAAGTTAAAATTATATGGTTAGTTTAAAAATATACAAGTAAGTGAGTGTAATGGTTAATTATAACATATTTACAATATCAATTCTTTTCTACAATAATATATGACTTAGTAGGATTAGAGGTTTTATTGATTAATATTTTATATGTTATATGTTCACCCACTAAAAAACATAGGTAATACAACTATAATATAACTTTCATTCAATCAAAATATTTTTATTAAACCTATTTTAGAATATGGAAAAATAATGCAGGAGGAGAAGAGATGTTTTAAAAATAACAAAGTGGATGATGTGTAGAAGTTTCAAATCATAGTTGGAGGATAATCTATGATTATCAGATGTAGGTATTGTTTGATGAAGCATTAAGATTTGTATTTTTAAATATCCTTACTCACATCAATAAAAAAGTATACATAGTTCATTGAGATAATGCATGGTCACATTTCAATCAAAAGGATGATAGAATTGTGTTGGTTGACATCAATATGTAGGGTTACCATGATAACAAAAACTAATAGTTGTATCTAAAATAAAAAGTGGTATTCCCATGTTCAAATAACAAAGTATATCAATGTCACTTAACTTGTTACCAATGGTGGAGTATATTTCATGGATTCTCTATAAAATTGGGAGTAAGAAGAATCATGAATCCATGAATAAACCTATACCTAAAAGGGGGTATATGAAGAATAATGATAATATTTGGGATAATGACAGTGTTTCTAAAAAACTTAATGGGTGGATTTGTATAATATAACTAGAATTTGAGATAATTTGTGTTGGAATTTTTTCATCCTTAACATGGTAAGTTAAATCATATTTTATTTATTGTTCACCATGTCAATAGTTTTGTAAGGAGATGGATTTATAATGGGAGGGAATATTAAAAACCAATAAGATAATATTTTGTATTGTGTTGATGGAAAAACAAAGGGATATTTATTAAAGGCTAGTGTGATCCTATATTATTATTATCAACAATAATGTGCATCATGATATTATTGGATAGTCAAAATTTAGTGACAATTCAGGGACCATAAAGAACATAATATATTTATAAAGGAATTTTTCAAGCGGAGTCTGAGATTTTTGGGTGGAGAAATAAATAATATCATGCATTTTCATGATAATTCATGTTGATAATAATTCATGAAGAGTGTTTTGTGAGTGTATTGACATTTTAAACTGAGGAACCATGAAAAGATATAGATGTACGAATGCGCTGATGTTTGTGAGTGAAGGTGACACATAAGGAATTGTTACATGTAGAGGATTGGTTTGATTTTTAGATTTAGAGTTGATATGGGTGAAGAAGACTCATCATGATTAGTTTTAGTTATATAATAAATAAAAAAAGTTGGGTGGTGCATTTTCCTTATGTTGAGGAGTTATGTGTAAGAAAATTTCATGAAGGAATAATATCATCATTCCTGAAGGGTCATGATTTTTCTTATAAATATCATAAACATAGAGAAAAATGTGAGATAATTTGATGTAGAATTTACTTGAGGGAGTTAAAATATCTATTTCTAATAAAGTAAAGCTACCTATAAGAGATACATAAACCACTATGTTTCATGAGTGGCTTGTGTGAACTTCTTTGTTTGTTGAACATAAATTTTAAATGAATTATTGTTTTAATATAAGGATAATCATTCATGGATGAAATAAATTGAAAATGGATCTTCAATAGTAATATTAAAGGAAAAAATCAAATGGATATAATTTTCATGAATGTTAGAATGGAACATTCACAACAAGTGAATGATAAAAAAAGATAGTTTACTTTTATTAACCTAGATGGAGTTTGGCCTGAATGATAAGCAGATGAATTTGGGCCCAGGTGAGGCTTAGGTTGGTAGTGGTATTCCCTTTTTTGGGGTTTTTAGTGGTCCAATTGAAGATAATGAGTTGGTATCCCCTTATTGACCTCGCAGCTAGGATTTTGTGACTCTGAATTTGTGGGAGTTAGTCCAGGGGGTGTAAAAGAACAAGGAAAATCCTCTAGACTTGGAAATTTATAACATTTTTGGCATATTGAAACAATATCTGAGAGTGGGGAGTTCTAAAAACACTATTGTGATTGAGGGTGAAGTATCGGCTTTTGGTGGTGGTAATTTAGGAGAATATTTTCATATTCAAGTGTGGTGCATTCAGACACTCTTACTCTTAAGGGTCCCCAAGCTGGAAAGTTCTGATCTAACAATAATCATATATACGGTGTGGAATTTAAAATAGATGACGAGGGAGTACTCAAGACTCATATAGTTTCTTTATATTCTAAGGAAGTATGGTTAGGGAAATTTACCTCTGATGGAGGTTAGGAATGGTCCATAATGAAAAAATTAGGTCAAGTCCTAGAAGGGAGGTGGTTGATATCCCACGGGGTAACCATTTTGAACGGTTGTCTAATGATGATCTGGTGTAGGATCTTGAAAATAACCTAGTAAGGTTCTAAATGGATGAGTAAAAGTCTCCTAGCAATGATTCCAATGATTATCATTCTAGACAATTAGCTGGCGATTCAAATGAAGATGGTCTAGGCAACAGACTTCCAATCCCGAGAAGAAGCAAGATTTATAAGGGAATTCACAAAGAGAGAAAGGAGTAATCATATTTTTCACTTCCTATGGACACTATATCTGTGAAGAAGTTTAAATCTAATATGGGGGATAGTAAACCCCCAAGGGTAGTCTTCCAACAGGTGAAATCTATTGCAGTCATTTAGAAATCATTGGAATAACTTATGAACTCTAAATAAGAGATGCTAGAATTTTTTTTGACGTTTAAATATAGTAATGAAGATTCCAATAGGATGGTGAGTATGTTATTAAATGTATCACCTAATGAAGATTATTTTTCATGGATTGACAAGAAAAAACTTATAATTAAAAGGGGATTCAATGATGGTAAGATCAATGTAGAGGAGTAAATCCAGTCCATGGACAAGCTAGCATTCATGTTCGAAGATCTTTTAATGGATGAACTAGATACACAGGTAAACCCTAACTCCCTGATGTTATTTAGGGAGTTAAAATCTAGTAGGATTATTTTGTCTTTTAATGGATCATTTAATTAATTTTTTTTGAACTTTTCGATTCTCACTTTGTCCTAAAAAGCGTTTCATAATAAAAAGGTTAATTTTTAGTCAGTTTAAACTTATTGAAGACCTTATTGAAGACATTAGAAAAGGAAGAATCTATTCCTCAAAGACTCAATGAACATCATTAGGGATGATGAAGATTCTATTTTGAAGGATTTTATAGCTAGACTATCAAATAGTTTTCTAAAGATCAACAATCACTTATTAAATCCTTTAGAACAATAAAGTTATAGT
Source organism: Viscum album (assembly GCA_963277665.1). Classification (NCBI taxonomy): domain Eukaryota; kingdom Viridiplantae; phylum Streptophyta; class Magnoliopsida; order Santalales; family Viscaceae; genus Viscum; species Viscum album. Next base: position 1,428,132,898 of record OY728151.1, read on the forward strand.
GATGTCTTTCATTGGAAAATGTGCTAAATAGTTTTCCATATGTGTGTATTGAGTGAAAGAGAAGAATAAGAATGTGAATCATGTGAGGTAGTGATCTATCTATAAATTAGGTAATATAGTTATCATTGGGAGGTAGTGAGACATCCATAGGTCTCATAAAGGGTCTGACCCTAGGTAATGGAGTGACCTAGCCTAAACCAACCAACAGGTAGAAATTTTAGTAGTTTCTATAATATAAATAGTCACTATTTTATTCTCATTGGATTATTTTAGTGTAGGTGAACCAATTTAAATTCTTATGTATTTTGTGAAAAAATTACACTATTAATAAAATAAATTAATTTAAATGTGTGGAATTATAGATCGTTTCTCAATCTGAGTGATGGAAAAGATATAAAAAATATCATTCTAGTTATCATTCAAAGGAGAAGATATGATTGACCTTAAGAACATTGTGGTCTAGATCATTTATGGAAGTTATAGTTTGACATATATGTGGGGAGATCAAATGATTTTTATACCCTGATTTACCCCACCACTCAACTTATCTCTTAGTAAAGACCCTTTTGAGACAAAGAGAAGCCATTATGATCCGATTTTCATAAGTATAGTTTATAAATTTAAAATACAATTTTATGAGTAATAAATATACCTTTTAATTTTTTTTATTTTTTGAGAATGTTTTGGTTAAAAAATATATTTTTTCAGAATAATATTTTTCATAATTATATTCTTAATTATATTAAATACTTATGCAGGATTAAATAAGAACTAAAATCATGGTATGGAAGGATTGGTTCAATTCATTTTTGAAAAAGTTTTATAATAGGGATGTTGGAAACCATTTTATTTAATAAAACAGTATAAAAAATATCCTTCTTATTCAAATATATGTTGATGATGTAATTTTTGGTTCAACTAACAATAAAATGTGTCATTTATTTCCCAAACTCAAACAACCAAAGTTTTAGAGGACCACGATGAGTGTTCTAGTTTTCTTTCTTGGATATCAAAACATTTCTATTGATTTTTGGAATTTCAAAAATAATAGAAAATATATTAATGATCTATTGAAGATATTTAGACCTGAAAATAGTAAATAAGATATTACACATATGTTATTGAATATTAAACTTGATATAGATAAATTTGGGGAACTTCTTAGAAAAAATAATTTCATGGAATAATAGAGGGATTTTTTATCTTTCTTCTAGTAGAAAAGATTTAATTTTTTATATGTGTATGTGTGTTGTATTTTAGAATAATCCTATGGAGTCAAATCTAAATGGTTTAAAAATTATTTTAAGTTATCTTAAAGTAATTTCGACTCAAAATTATTTATTTCTGGAAACCTCTAAATTTGATTTGGTTTTATATTATTATACAGGTTTTAAATAATGTAGGATTGATAAAAATACCTTTTGAATCAGTCATTTCTTGGGATTATATTTGGATTCTTGGTCAAGTTAAAAACTATATTTAATTTCACATTTAATAGAAAAATCCAAATATATTACATTTTAGAGTTGATGTACTCAGGTGTTATGTATGAAACACACATTAAAGGATTTGGTTTTAATTTTGAATAAGTACCTATTAAATGTGATAACAAAAGTTATATAAACTATTCAATAAATACCATAGACCATTATATAACCATGTACATAGATATATGGAATCTTTTATTGAGAGATCGTTTTAAAAAGGGGATATATCTCATGATTTTTTAGATATTTAACATGTATTAGTAATTATATTTATAAAGAATATTTCTTTTAATCATTTATAATTTATTTATTTTTTAATTGGGTTTATTTAATTTTATGTGATTTGGGCATATTATTCTTGCATTAATAAACATTTTCCTATAATTATATTTTTCTAGATATGTATTATTTCATATAAAATCCTTTGTAATTTTTTTGACAAACTTAAGTAGTTCAAAAGGAACATTAATCTTTTTAAATTTTTATTTTATTCTTATTTTGTCTATAAAAGATTTGATTTTATATGGGATAGGTTTTAATGTTTCTGAGTTTTGTTTTATATATAATATTAAACAGAATACTGAAACATTTTTTATATGATTTAAAAGTAGTTAATTCCATAAAATATGTGAGATCTATTTTTAATTTTTATATAATATGATTTTTTTCTTTTAGTTTGCATATAATTGTTTGGTTGATTATTTTTATTATGTATTCCAAAGAGGAATAATGTTTCTTATATCAATTAATATTATTTTATTATCATTTTTTGATTTTATACAAATAAAATTTTTTAAATATATTAAACCATAATTCTAATTTCATATCTACCTTGAAACCTAAAACCATTTTTCATCAATTCATCATAATCATTAGTTCAAAAATATGAATTTTAGAAAGATAAAAAATTTCAAATTATATTTTTCTAATTTATAAATGAAAAATTAGTGGTGTTTGATAGGAAAATAATTTTTGGTAATTCTATCAACTTTTACTAGTTAAATTATTCTAAGATGTTATTAGGGAATTTTATTATATTTTGAAAAATTGTATTTCTTATTATTGAGGAAATTAATTTTTTTTGATAAGGAATCTATGGATTTTTATGAGAATGGAATATTTGATTCAAGAAACATATATGATATATTCAAATAAACAATGAATATAAGAGTTTTAAATTACAACATTTGAAATGTCTTAAATTTTTTATCTATCATGTGAAGGAACATTTTGTTTAATAATAATTCCATAAATGATTGTGATGTGAAGCTTGTTGTTATATTTTTTTGGGGAACTATTCAATTTTTGAAGATATCTATAAGTAATTTTATTCAAGATCATAAATTGTTGGATCGATTTATTCAAACCAGATAACAAAAAGGAATGATGAGTTTTGGAAGGTGATATTTCCTTGCATGAATTTTCTCAATATATTATTGAATAGAAAAAAAACCAGTTTTGAAAAAACACAATGAGATTTACATAGATATTTATATAGAACTGTATCTTTAGAACTTAGAGATTGAATTATAATCCTTTTCAAAGTATATGGAAAATTTTATTTTAGAATTAGGATATACCTTTAATGTATGTGGATGTATTTAAACATTATCATTAAAATACTTTTTTCGGATAATTCTCAAGAAGATTATTTTTATAAATTATGTATCTTTCAATATATTAATTTCTATCATTTATAATGAAGATAGTGATGATTATGATATTGATGACAATGTTGTTTATGTAAATAATGAATATATTTCTATAATTTATGGGGGAAAAAAATATTTTTAATCAACATGATATGGTTGATGCTTCACATTCTGATTAAGTGTTAGATATAAATAAATAAGTGGATGTTTCTATATATATTAACTCTATGATATAAGGGACTATGAATGTTCATAGTGGTGTTGATAATGATGATAGGGTTTGAGTAATTTTTGAAAATAATTTATCGAAAGGATATATAGATGAAACTAAATAATATTATTTAAATAAACATGATGATAGTATAGTTAAGACTTACGTTAAGGATGTGAATGAATCAGATTGTAAAAAAAGCGATGATCCTAACTTTTATCAACACATATCATTTGAAATAGTTGGTATAAATATGAAAAAGTTTATATTTATAATATTAGAACTCGTGTTTCAATTTCTATTATGATTATTGATAATATATATCAAAAAAATCATCTACTACTAATATAGTGTTAATTGTTAAATTTGATACTATTAAAGATGGCTAAAACATGGTTGGGGATTTTTTTTGTGACTATTGAATTTTAAATTGGACAACTCATTATGGTTTTCATGAAAAATGGAATGTGGAGAATGTTATTAAAACATGATAGAAAATCAAGCCTCCTATTGATTGTAAAAAAAAATTTAAAAAATATCTTCAACATTCTATAATAGATAATTTTTCTTGAGTTTTATATATTTAATTAAAGAGTAAATATATTTAAGATAATTTTAATTAAATCAAAAATAAATTGGTTAAAAACTAAAAATTTAATTAGTTTCATAATTTGGTAAAAATATTGTTCGAAATTTATTTATATTAATAGATTATTATTTTTAAATAAATTTACAAACTATGCCTGGAGATTTGTAGCGAACCTTTGATAATCATCATATCAAAATTAATGTAGAGTATGAATTTCTAAAATTAATGAGAAGATGGAGATATAATATTATTCAGAAGAAAATAAATTAGATTTAGTAAATTATGAGGTGTAGATGTTGATTAAGATAGAATAATTTTATAATTAGATGTTGTATAAAATATCAAAATCCAAAACAGTTTCTTCACCAAATATATGGATTATAAATATTGAAAAAATAAGTACAAAGATTGATTCAACAGAGAATTTAATCAATAACCATCATTGTTTTTTCATAATATAAAAATTGATTCCAAATATAATATGAAAGTGTGATATTACTATTGATAAAACATATATGTGATAAAAGATCAAAAGGGTGAAAAACCCATTTTGACATCAAAATTTGATGATTCAGACATACTGATAAACATAATATGGTATAGAGCTAGTCTAGGGGTAGATCATTCAATAAATTATGTGGCTACACTCCAAAGGATGAATTATACTATATATTTCCTTTTGTATTTGTTCAATTGTCAAAGGAGAAGAAAAACAATATTTTGATGATTTTCCTATTATGATACTGGTAAAAAATGATTCAAAAAAGAATAGAAGAAGGATTATGGTTTTGTAGAGAAACTAACCACACCTCGTACTTCAAAACATTCTAAATCAACTTCTTCTCAGGCTTAATAAATTTTTTTTCTATTTTATGATTCTATTTTAGAAATTATTTGAATATATATATGAAATATTCCATGTTAATATATTTTATTAAAATTTTAGACATAATTAGTTCCATTATTCATAAAAATTAGTTTTTTATACTATATTAATTGTGTTATTCTATTTATTAACCCTATATTTATTTTATAAAAAGGAGACGATACTGAATAAGGAATAAATTTATATTAATTTATATAAATTTTGATTAATTATATTGGTTTGTAGAAACATAAAATGGGGGAAATTATTGGTGAATTTATTGTCCTCTATTTTATCCAAACAATTCTTATTTTTGATGATCATAAAGAACCCATCATAATTATTTTCAATGTTTTACTGTAGGAAATTCTATAATGATTAACTATTTTCATAGAGTTTCTATATTTTTATTGAACATAGATTTATGAAATTTATCTATGAATATTTTTTTATTCATGAAGAATCAATTTTTATATACATTTCTAAAGATATAATATTTATGATGAAGTATGATTTCAAACATGAAAACAATTTGTTCCTATGTGAGTAATAGAGTGGTGATATAAATATTAAGTAAATGGTGAAATATTTTTTATTATATTATATGAGCGATGGAAATTTAATCTCATTATTATTCATGTTTTTAGATATTAGAGTTAATATTACATTGGTTGTTTAATAATTAGTTATTCTTATGAAAGGAAAATTCCTCTATACACAAGGAAATTTCAATCTTATATGGACCATATAAACTTATGAAGTATTATTTATTAAGGATTTAATCATACATTACATGTGGAATTAGATATTTAATCTTATATATACCAAAGGATACAAAATTAAATATTATGTGGTATAAGTAATTTCAATCCCAATCCTATATAAAAGTATACTTTAAAATTTCGATATTAAATATAATTTTCAGGAAATTTTTAGAGATATTTGAATATTTTTAGTTTTCAAATTATTAAACATTATAGTTTATTTAAGATAAAGTTAATTCATTGAAATTTTTAGGTATCTTTATGGAGATAATTTAATTATTTCTATAAGTTACTTTTACGAAAAAAAACTCATTTGTTAATGATTTTATGGAAACATTCATGATTTTATGTAATGAATAATTTATAAGAAGTACGGTGGTGGACTTCGTCAATGGGGTGGGGGATCATCGTCAGTGGGATTTTTTGAGAGGTCGATGATCAGGGGAGGCGTGAAGGTGGAAAGTGGTGGGCTTAGTCGATGGTTGGGATGTCAGACAGTAACCTTATTATAGGTTCCTCAATGGGGGTTATTCAGATGATGGCGGTCGGATTGGGTGATGGTAGGGCCTCATTGGTCATCCAAACAGGTGATGATGGGACAATTCCATGAACATCCATTAGAATGAGGTTGGTTATGGCTGTATGGATAGATAATTATTGTGATTTTTGGATCATATAACGAGGTTCATTCCTAGACGAGGTAAGAGTAAGAAGAAACCACCAAAATTTATCTCATATTTATATGAATGAGATGGAATGTATTATTCATCGGTACCAGAACCATGCAGTCATGCATTGGGATTGCCTGTTGTTCATATTTTAAGTGTGGTTTTTGTGGTCCAAAAATTTTTATCTGCTTTGTGGGGTTTATTGTTGGGTGTTTGATTCTTGGGCCTGCAATGGCCATGTACTAAGGCTTATTTCCCCTAGTTCTATGGATTATGTAAAGGTTACCCCTAAACCTATAAAAGGGGATTATAAAAGTAAAAAAATATAAGCCTTCAGTAATTTAAGTTAACATGAATTTAAAAAAACCATAATCTATATTAAATTATATAAATATTGGAGTTGATTGTTCTTGATGTTCTAAAAAATAATGAAAAATTGATTTTTTTATTCTACTACTGCTATTATGAAGATAAATTTCACTTATTAAAATAATTTTATTTTTTATTCAACATCCCAAATATAACTAAATAGATTTATTCATTTTATTTCAAACTTTTAAAATTAAATATGCAAGTATGTTAACTATGATTTAAGAAAATGTTATGTTGTAACCTATACTAAAATCATTCTTCTATATTTATTTATTATTACACACTTCTTATACTAAATGTGGGTGGAAGCCCCTGGATAAAAAAATTGTAATGTTTTTAGTTCAAAGCTATGTATTTTTAAAAGCTCTAAGGGTAAGAAAATTTCACTAAACTATAAGGATTTAGAGTTGAAGTGATATTGAATAAAATCACCAAGATTGTATTGGGTGTTGGTAGGATAGAGTGTGGGATGGAATTATATACCCTGAACCGTTATGAAAGATATTGTTTCTTTCTCACTATTTGTTTATTTTTTATAAATTTAATTAAATAATAGTGTTTTTTAGATAAATAATTGAAGAGAGAAGTTAAAATTTCAAATGGTAAATATTAGAACATAATTCACCCCCATCTTGAGTCATTTTAATTATTTTTCTATGAATATACGAAAGATTCACTAATTAAAAAATAGCTTTTATAGTGTGTACCACACACAATAAAAATATAAAATTCCCCTAAAATAAATTCTTATTAGTTATCACCATATTATACCCCCAATTCCTAATTTCCTAGGACCAATAAACAATCATAATCACTACACATCCAGATTTCCCACATGAACTAAATCCATAATCAAATTACATCCACTTTTCATGTGAAAACTAGATCTATATCCAATATAAATCAATTATCATATGTAATAGAGAGTTTAAATTATTATTCATTTATATTATTCACACAAACATAATATAAGGATGCTCCAGATAAAATCAGCTTCATGTTGTTGGTTTCATAGTTAATGACACTCCCATTATTGAGGTGATATCTGAATATAATATGTAGTAACCTACACAATCCCAACCCTAATCGTGTCTCTAACATAAGCCAATAGGTTCTAAAATTAATACATCTTAGGTCCAATAGTCCATAGAACTCTATAAATATTTATATCACCTAGTGCACATGTCTATTAAATAATCCAATTTAACAAATCTACTTAATGATCCAATTATATAGGTTATTTATTCCTTAAAAATATTCTATAAATTTGATATAGACTCACATAACTCCTCCCCAAAATAAATCATGTATTATTATGGACTCACTTAAATATAACCCAAAATCCATCTTGTGGGTCGTGGATTATGAACCCATTAAAGTAACACCCATGACCTCCCTCCCTAACCGATATGGGAATCATCATTCCCAACCCCTTTAAACTTCATGTCCTATTATATTATCAGTCAACCACCTAACTATGTGGTAATGAATTGTGATATATTATATAAAGAATATCCATGGCTCAAATCTAATACCAAATGGTATGGATTAACCTAAATCTTTCCCCAAATCTAATTAGTGGGGGAGGACTGCAATCCAATTCAAGTAAAAACAAAACCGACCTAGAAAATTTACGTGAGAATTATAAAAATTAGTGAACTACTTTTCATAACTATCTAAAAATTATATCACAATTCTTCCCTCTCCATAGGAAGATACATCTATGGATAATGAGAGTCTTAAGGGATCGTGTAGTCACCATCAAGGGGGGGGGGGTGAATCTCGGGTGATCTACTTCAACTGATAAATTTCAAATTAACTTTTTTTACTTCCATTAAGATGATTGTGTAACACCCCAAACTTCCACGGTACGTTTCCCTTCGAATAATCGATAGCGTGTGTTGTACGCAACCTCGAGTTCTAACACACACCACAACTAATTAAACTAGCCGTTGTGAATAGTAATACCTACTTTTTGAAATCATATATATTTTATATTTAAAAATGGACTTCATTTTTGGATTCGAAATATTGAAATTAGCCTAGGGTGAAATTTTGGTACATTTCGGATAACTTTCATATTTTGATGAATAGTGAAAATTTCTAAATTTTAATTAAAAACAACTTTTTTAATCAAAATAATTAATAGTGATAAATTGTGAATTTGAGTGGTTTTAAAGTATATTTAGAATATATTTTTACCATTTAATATAATTTTGGTCATTGGACATAATTTTACAATTAAACCGAACATAAACAAGTGTCAATCTTTTTATAGTTATTATCTCTTAAAAACACGCTTTTTGTTTTGACAGCGGGAATTAATTTTAAATTAATTTCTGCCACTTCTGTGTTTTGAATTTAGGAAAATGGATTCCATATTTTTAATCAGGATGTTCAAATTGTGTAAATAGGTAACTTTTTTTTTAGACATTTTGAATAGTTACTGTGGTAAATATTTTATTTACCATGGTTAAAGGGTAAATCCGGTAAATAAGGGTTAAAAAATAATATTATAATAATACAAAATTACCCTAAAACGTATCCTAACCTTATTGGTGGACACATACCCGACCATGGGCATCCTTGGGTCAATTTGGGGACCCCTTGGAGCCACTTGTATGTGGTAGGGACACATTATATTAATAAAGTTAAAATTAAAAATAAAAATGGCATAAGCTTACATCTTTTAGAAGAACAATTTTTACATAAGGTTATACATGTTGGATTTTCGATTATAAATAATCATTAGAAAGCTAAAAAGATTTCCTACATGATTATATTTTATTTATAATTTTTAGACGTCAAATAAGATAAATTATTAATGACACAATAATGATGCAATGTTTACCTCATTAATAAATCATTGAAATAAATAATATTATAATGATTAAAATATTATCTAAAACCTGTCCAATTTTTATTGGTTGATGTTATTTAGAATATGAGTCATCTTATAGTCTACCTCAATGATTTTTGGACCATTATAAAGCGAATATAATTATATTATAAAGTAATACTTTCACTTTTTCCTAAAGAGCCCCTCCTCTCCCTTATAAAAGGAGACCACTTCTACTCATTCCTCACACCTCTCAAGCCACTTGTCTCATCCAAACTCTGCCCAAATAAGCTCCCCACATCCCTCTCCTCCTCCTTGAAGCTTCCCCTTAGGCAGAAAGCATTTCAAAAAGTCCTTTGGTTCCAACCAAAGTGAGTTACCTAAATTAAAGGTAACGATTTCTTTTAAATTATTTTCATTTATTTTGCTTCTTCAACCCCCAAACTCTTTTTATTTCCTTTCTTTTATAACAACACCAGTATCCTCAATATACTAGGATGTTGTTATAATAAGGATTCAAACTACACATACACACAACTCCATCTAATGGATGATGAACATAATGTTTCTGTGGATGGCAAACTAACGCCTCACGAAACGATGATTGTTCAAATACATCTTACCGCCTCTCATGGTGGAAATTATGATGGAACTGTAATTAAATATGATATTAATGATATATATTTTATATATAAGCTTCTGTAATTCCATTTTATTTCATACCATTATTCGTTTCATGTTGTATATACATACGATAATTTCATTTGAGGAAGTGCGGACTACCGCCCCCTTAAAATGATATGACTCGTTCATACCACACATAGAACGTATAAAGGATGGTGTTAATGAACTTAAGTAACATATATAAAATATTATATTATACTGGAATAGTAATATACCTATGTATCATTTGGATTCGATTCTTTTAAAATAAAAATTAAATGGAAGTAGCGTTCGTGCGTACGTACGGACTACCGTCTCCACGAACGCGATGAGATTCATTCTCCATCGTATCCATTCAAGTATAATTATCATTTAATGATTTAAAAATTATGTTTAAGGACTTGATATCATTCTGGATATGAATAAGATACAACAAACATGACTTATGTAACAAAACATATAAATAAAATGAGTAAGTTAACACCCGAAACGGCAATAATACTAAGATATTATTATCAAATCAATATTAAAAGATCATATATGATATCATATTAATGTATATGATTCTTGTATAATTTAGTAACAATTATTTCACTATTATACAGGAGGTTAACCTACCCCAACCAAGGAAAAGTACAAGGTAAGGGTTATTTCACAATCTCTTCATTATCCGAGGTTGTATTATACGTAATAATCTACTGGGACCTCTTTATCATCCACATCCATGTTTCTTCGAAATGCATTTCAAAACATTTTTACTATTTACAAGAATATGGGTTAAATTCCTTTATACCCTTGTTTGACTTTTTATAAGAGGTTTATAAAGGAATCTTTCCGTCGTTTTCAAAACAAGGTCCTTTTTAACCTTTTCGACAGAATTGAGGTAAGAATGTTTTTTTTAACTTATACGGCGGGTGCGGTTATTTTCTGCCGTTATAAAATCGTCGAAGCTTTCCATACAAGCTTATAAGAATATTTTCAAAGAAAATGTTTTATTTTATATGGATCTTAAATGATTTCAAAATAAAAGGAGATACTTTTTTAAAAAGAATTTTGATTTCATCTATGTCAACATCCTTTGATGGATTTTAAGATTATTTGAAGTTGATTTATTATGATACAAAACTTCTATATTGTATTGAAGGTTTTGTGATATGTTTGACTGTGGATGTGCTATTTTTATACCATTCATAGTTTATGGTGAAATTATTTACATTTCGTATGCTAGTTTTAATACGAATGTTTATGTTATGTTTAAACCTTTTCATATGGGAATGCATTGGACTTAATAAGTGACGGGTGGAGCCTGCTATAGCTCCTCGATGCATCGGTAGGTCTCATGAGACAAACTAGTGTCTTGGCACAAGGCCTTGACAAAATATTATTTGTAGTCTTGGCACGAGGCCTTGGCTATGTGGTTATGATAGTCTGGCATTATGCATTCCAACATTATGAAAGTGGTTATTGATATTGCATGTGATTATTCGATTAGTAGAATATCCATGTGAATAAGTAAATGGCATTATTTCATTTTACTTTTGCCATACTATGTTGAAGTTCAATTTTAAAAGGCTTTTGTTTTAGTAATTCATTGCCTTAAATGTTTATGCTTATTTTGAATGTTCCGCTATATTGTTATCCTTACTGGGCATTTGAGCTCACCCCTTTTCTATGTTTTATTTTTCCCAGGTAGTGAAGAAGTAAATTATGAATGACTTGTAGGGATATTATGAGGGGTTAATAGTGTGGATATGAAGACTTTGTTATTGTAGTAGTTTTTCACTTTGAAATGTAATGTAAAACTTTATGATTATATCTAGTGTTTCCAAGGCTACTAAACCAATCGGTCTTTCGAGATTTGATCTTTCTTGTGATCATGCCAATGTTATGTAATAATGCACCGACTCTAGGTAGCTGGGGTCGGGGCGTTACAGTTGGTATCAGAGGAAGTTTAGTACAAACCTTGGAAACTAGATTTAGATAAACTCTGATTAGAGCACGTAGACCTAAGATGAACTTTGAGGATTAGTATAGAAGAACTTCCTAGAATTTTGGTATTGTAGAGATTTTGTGAGTTTTCCGAGAAATACATCCCTGTCTGGATACGAGCAGGTAGAGGCGGCTCTGGCACAGATGTACCTAGGGGTAAAATCCGAAAACACCGCTTTGAGCTAGACTCGAACGGGAACTGGTGCACGACAACGGGCCTTGCTGCACTCTTGGTTACGACACTCCCGGGGGATATGCTTAGGATAACTCTCATTTTCTTTAAAAATCATTATGAAGGGTTTATGAGTATATACTTCCTCAAAGAAAACATTTTTATGATTATGGATTATATCCATAAATAGTTCAATTTATGTTAAGTGTTTTATAAGTATGGGATTATGTATTTTGATTCATAAACTGATCTAGTTTATGCCATTGTTTAGAAATGGCACCTAGTGGAAGAAATGTAAACCGTATCAATGCACGCACTCCATGTAGGTATTTCCCTCCTGCTCAAGATAATTATAGTGGGGCTGGTGATGCAACTGGTACTGATCAGCTAATCACCATACTGGGACAACTTACTCAGGTTATGAATAATAACCTTACCCGTATGGAGCACCCTGATCCGTAGCGTGGAGGATCAATGTTAGATCGATTCATGAGGCAACAACCACCAACGTTCAATGGGAATACAAATCCCTTAGTAGCTGAGAAATGGATATTTTCCCTAGAGAAAATATTTCAGGCTTTGGGGAGCAGTGAAAGGGAAAAAGTTATCATGGCAGTTTACCGCCTCACTGGAGATGCTGATCAATGGTGGTCATTGATTCAAAATACGAAGGAAGATGATGAAGTATCAAATATGGAATGGAGGGAGTTCAAAGATCTGTTTTTAGAAAAATACTTCCCTCGCGACCATCGAGCAGATATGGAAAGGCAATTTCTGAGTCTGAGACAAAAGGAGGATGAGAATGTCACAAAGTTTGAGGCTAACTTTACAAGGTTAGCAAGGTATGCTGGAGATTATATTCGCAACCCAAGAAGTAAGATTGATCGTTTCTTTGATGGGTTAAAACCATTTCTCCGTCGAGCATTAGTCTCACAATCCTTTTCATCGTACGAAGACATTGTCTCATGTGCTATCAAGACCGAAAAGGAATTCTCTAAGTCTTATGACTTTAAAGGAAAGCAAGAGAAGAAGAGACCTGCTGATCAATCTGGGAATGGAAATAAGGGGAAGAAGGGAAAGGTTGAATATCCATCTTGTGGTAAATGCGGGAAGAAACATCCTGGTACTTGCTTGAAGGGAATGGGAGTCTATTACAAGTGTGGTGAAAAAGGCCACCAAGCTCATGATTGCAAGGGGAAGAAGGAAGCTACCAATGTTCAGTGCTACAATTGCAGGGAGATGGGGCATTATGAAAATGCATGTCCTAAGCGTCAGGAGAACTTACCTCAGAAAAGGCCAAGGGATCAAGGCCAGGCTTATGCTATCACTACTGCTGAGGTAGAAGCTCCGAAAGACGTGGTGGAAGGTAATTTAATGGTTTCCTCAAGTTTAGCAAATGCATTATTTGATTCTGGATCATCGCATTGTTTCATATCTTCCCAGTTTGCTAAGAAAATTAGATATTTCCAATTTGATTTAATAAGGGAGTTTTTAGTTAAAACTCCTAAGGGAAGTATCGTTGCAACAAAGTTTTGTGAATCAGTCCCCATTAGAGCACATAAATTTTCTTTATCTGCTGATCTCATCGTCATACCTATGATTGAGTTTGATATAATCCTCGGTATGGACTGGCTTTTGGACTATGATGCGAAGATTTATTGTAAGAAGAAAGAGGTTACGATTCTTGATGATAATGATAAGGAACACCTTATTTTTAGAGCAGAATCGTCACCACCTAATTCTTATTTAGATCAACCCCCAGTAGCTCAACTAAATTCAATTATTGGGGAGGAAGAGAATGAAATAACTGTCGGTGAGGAAAGGAATGTTCAAATAGAGGATGTACCTGTTGTGAAAGAATTTGTAGATGTATTTCCGGAAGATTTACCTGGACATCCTCCAGAACGAGAAGTTGAGTTTTCTATTGATTTGATTCCTGGATCAAGGCCTATATCGAAGACCCCTTATAGAATGGCCACTGTAGAGTTAGTCAAACTAAAGAAACAACTCGAGGAATTGAGTAATAAGGGATTTATTCGCCCTAGTGTTTCTCCATGGGGAGCCCCTGTTCTCTTTGTTAAAAAGAAAGATGGATCTATGAGGTTATGTATCAACTACAGGGAGATCAATGATATAACGATAAAGAACAAGTATCCCCTACCTCGTATTGATGATTTATTTGACCAACTGCATGGAGCTCAATACTTTTCAAAGATTGACCTTCGATCTGGATACCATCAGTTGTGTGTGAAGAAGGAAGACATTCCGAAGACAGCATTTCGAACCAGGTACGGGCATTACGAGTTTACTGTAATGCCGTTTGGATTGACTAATGCACCCTCTGTATTCATGGATCTGATGAATAGAGTTTTCAAGGAGTATCTCGATGAATTTGTGGTGGTATTTATTGATGATATCTTGGTATACTCCAAAACCTACGAAGATCATGAAAATCACTTGCGCATTATCTTGAAGACTCTGAGGAGGCATGAATTATATGGGAAGTTTAGCAAGTGTGAATTCTGGCTTCAGGAGATTTCTTTTCTTGGCCATATTGTCTCTAAAGATGGAATCTTTGTTGATCCTTCTAAGACCAAGAAAATCCAAGAATGGATAGCACCTACGAGTATAACTGAGGTACGTAGTTTTATTGGTTTGGCAGGTTATTATCGACGTTTCGTCCAGAATTTTGCCCGATTGGCTAACCCATTAACGAAGCTCACACGTAAAGGGGTTAAATTTGTTTGGACAAAAGAGTGTGAAGAATGTTTCGAAGAACTGAAGAGAAGATTAGTCAATGCTCCTATATTGACTCTACCATCGGGGAATGATGGGTTCGTTATTTATAGTGATGCATCGAAGAAAGGACTTGGCTGTGTCCTTATGCAGAATGATAGAGTTATTGCCTATGCATCACGACAGTTGAAAATTCATGAACAAAACTATCCTACTCATGATCTTGAGTTGGCAGTTGTGATCTTTTCTTTGAAGATATGGAGGCACTACCTCTATGGTGAAAAATGTGAGATTTATACTGATCACAAGAGTTTGAAGTATATTTTCTCACAAAAAGAACTCCACATGAGGCAAAGGAGATGGCTTGAATTACTCAAGGATTATGATTGTACGATACACTACCACCCAGGGAAGGCAAACAAGGTGGTAGATGCTTTGAGTAGAAAAGACCATGGAGTTTTGAGCAATATGAGAATTGAAAGGGATCCAATTTTCATGGATCTAGTGAAGATGGACATGGGAATAACCAGGGAAGGTGAAACATCAATGCTTTTTCAAATGGTTGCCAAACCATCTTTACTAGAAAGGATTAAGAGTTCTCAGACCGATGATGAAGAATTCAAAAAGAAGATTAAAGCTGTGAATGATGGGAGATTGAGAGACTTTGTGTATGAAGATGGAATTTTGAAATTCGGGAAGAGACTTTGTGTTCCCAATATACCTAATCTAAAAAGGGAATTGCTGGATGAAGCTCATAGTTCCAATTTCTCTATACACCCTGGGAGCACCAAAATGTATAGAGATTTGAAGGAACATTTTTGGTGGGACAACATGAAGAGGGAGATTTCTGATTTTGTGTCAAGATGTATGGTTTGTCAAAAAGTGAAAGCTGGAAGGCAACAGCCTGGAGGAGTCATGCAACCTCTTCCCATACCGGAGTGGAAATGGGACAATGTTACGATGGACTTTGTCATGGGGCTACCAAAGACTCCTAGAAGGAACGATGCAATATGGGTTATTGTTGATCGTCTTACCAAGACAGCACATTTTCTTGCTATAAGAGAAGATCTACCCCTGGAACGTCTAGCAAAACTATATATTAATGAAGTTGTGAGACTTCAGGGAGTACCCCTATCGATTGTTTCTGATCGTGATCCCCGTTTTACTTCAAGATTCTGGAAAAGTCTTCAGAAATCCCTGGATACTGAACTTCATTTAAGCACTGCTTACCACCCTCAGACAGACGGACAATCAGAACGGACTATTCAGACCTTAGAAGACATGTTGAGATCTTGCTCACTTGATTTTCAGGGTATGTGGGATCAATATTTACCACTGGTAGAATTTTCCTATAACAATAGCTTCCATTCGAGTATTCAAATGGCACCATATGAAGCGTTATACGGAAAGAGATGTCGTACACTAACTTTTTGGGATGATGTTGGTGAAAGAAAACTTGTAGGCCCAGAACTAGTGGAGGAAACGGTGGAAAAGGTGAAGGTAATCCAAAATCACATCAAAGCATCTCAAAGTAGGCAGAAGAGCTATGCCGATAATCGAAGGAAGGATTTGGAATTTCAAGTCGGTGATCATGTTTTCCTAAAGGTATCTCTGTGGAAGGGAGTCATACGTTTTGGTAAGAAAGGTAAATTGAGTCCCAGGTACATCGGACCTTTCGAAATTCTAGAACGAATTGGGGCTGTAGCTTACCGATTGGCAATGCCGCCAAGTCTCTCCAAAGTTCACGATGTGTTCCACGTATCTCTGTTGAGAAAATACATGCCTGACCCAATGCATGTACTCACCTATGAGGAATTAGAACTGGAACCCGATCTGTCTTATTGCGAAGAGCCCGTCAGGATTCTTGATACAAGAGAACAAGTACTGAGAAACCGGACGACGTGTCTGGTAAAAGTTTTGTGGAGAAATCATAAGATGGAAGAGGCAACGTGGGAACCCGAGGAACTTATGATGAGGAACCACCCGAGTCTTTTTATGCAGTAATACCCTAGAAATTTCGAGGACGCAATTATTTGAAGGAGGGGAGAATGTAACACCCCAAACTTCCACAGTACGTTTCCCTTCGAATAATCGATAGCGTGTGTTGTACGCAACCTCGAGTTCTAACACACGCCACAACTAATTAAACTAGCCGTTGTGAATAGTAATACCTAATTTTTGAAATCATATATATTTTATATTTCAAAATGGACTTCATTTTTGGATTCGGAATATTGAAATTAGCCTAGGGTGAAATTTTGGTACATTTCGGATAACTTTCATATTTTGATGAATAGTGAAAATTTCTAAATTTTAATTAAAAACAACTTTTTTAATCAAAATAATTAATAGTGACAAATTGTGAATTTGAGTGGTTTTAAAGTATATTTAGAATATATTTTTACCATTTAATATAATGTTGGTCATTGGACATAATTTTACAATTAAACCGAACATAAACAAGTGTCAATCTTTTTATAGTTATTATCTCTTAAAAACACGCTTTTTGTTTTGACAGCGGGAATTAATTTTAAATTAATTTCTGCCACTTCTGTGTTTTGAATTTAGGAAAATGGATTCCATATTTGTAATCAGGATGTTCAAATTGTGTAAATAGGTAACTTTTATTTTTAGACATTTTGAATAGTTATTGTGGTAAATATTTTATTTACCATGGTTAAAGGGTAAATCCGATAAATAAGGGTTAAAAAATAATATTATAATAATACAAAATTACCCTAAAACGTGTCCTAACCTTATTGGTGGACACATACCCGAACATGGGCATCCTTGGGTCAATTTGGGGACCCCTTGGAGCCACTTGTATGTGGTAGGGACACATTATATTAATAAAGCTAAAATTAAAAATAAAAATGGCATAAGCTTACATCTTTTAGAAGAACAATTTTTACATAGGGTTATACATGTTGGATTTTCGATTATAAATATTCATTATAAAGATAAAAAGATTTCCTACATTATGATATTTTATTTATAATTTTTAGACATCAAATAAGTTAAATTATTAATGACACAATAATGATGCAATGTTTACCTCATTAATAAATCATTGAAATAAATAATATTATAATGATTAAAATATTATCTAAAACCTGTCCAATTCTTATTGGTTGATGTTATTTAGAATATGAGTCATCTTATATTCGACCTCAATGATTTTTGGACCATTATAAACCGAATATAATTATATTATAAGGTAATACTTTGACTCTTTCCTAAAGAGCCCCTCCTCTCCCTTATAAAAGGAGACCACTTCTACTCATTCCTCACACCTCTCAAGCCACTTGGTTCGTCCAAACTCTGCCCAACTAAGCTCCCCACATCCCTCTCCTCCTCCTTGAAGCTTCCCCTTAGGCAGAAAGTATTTCAACAAGTCCTTTGGTTCCAACCAAAGTGAGTTACCTAAATTAAAGGTAACGATTTCTTTTAAATTATTTTCATTTATTTTGCTTCTTCAACCCCCAAACTCTTTTTATTTACTTTCTTTTGTAACAACACCAGTATCCTCAATATACTAGGATGTTGTTATAAGAAGGATTCAAACTACACATACACACAACTCCATCTAATGGATGATGAACATAATGTTTCTGTGGATGGAAAACTAACGCCTCACGAAATGATGATTGTTCAAATACATCTTACCGCCTCTCATGGTGGCCATTATGATTGCACTGTAATTAAATATGATATTAATGATATATATTTTATATATAAGCTTCTGTAATTCCATTTTATTTCATACCATTATTCGTTTCATGTTGTATATACATACGATAATTTCATTTGAGGAAGTGCGGACTACCGCCCCCTTAAAATGATATGACTCGTTCATACCACACATGGAACGTATAAAGGATGGTGTTAATGAACTTAAGTAACATATATAAAATATTATATTATACTGTAATAGTAATATACCTATGTATCATTTGGATTCGATTCTTTTAAAATAAAAATTAAATGGAAGTAGCGTTCGTGCGTACGTACGGACTACCGTCTCCACGAACGCGATGAGATTCATTCTCCATCGTATCCATTCAAGTATAATTATCATTTAATGATTTAAAAATGATGTTTAAGGACTTGATATCATTCTGGATATGAATAAGATACAACAAACATGACTTATGTAACAAAACATATAAAGAAAATGAGTAAGTTAACACCCGAAACGGCGATAATACTAAGATATTATTATCAAATCAATATTAAAAGATCATATATGATATCATATTAATGTATATGATTCTTGTATAATTTAGTAACAATTATTTCACTATTATACAGGAGGTTAACCTACCCCAACCAAGGAAAAGTACAAGGTAAGGGTTATTTCACAATCTCTTCATTATCCGAGGTTGTATTATACGTAATAATCTACTGGAACCTCTTTATCATCCACATCCATGTTTCTTCGAAATGTATTTCAAAACATTTTTACTATTTACAAGAATATGGGTTAAAGTCATTTATACCCTTGTTTGACTTTTTATAAGAGGTTTATAAAGGAATCTTTCCGTCGTTTTCAAAACAAGGTCCTTTTTAACCTTTTCGACAGAATTGAGGTAAGAATGTTTTTTTAACTTATACGACGGGTGCGGTTATTTTCCGCCGTTATAAAATCATCGAAGCTTTCCATACAAGCTTATAAGAATATTTTCAAAGAAAATGTTTTATTTTATATGGATCTTAAATGATTTCAAAATAAAAGGAGATACTTCTTTAAAAAGAATTTTGATTTCATCTATGTCAACATCCTTTGATGGATTTTAAGATTATTTGAAGTTGATTTATTATGATACAAAACTTCTATATTGTATTGAAGGTTTTGTGATATGTTTGACTGTGGATGTGCTATTTTTATACCATTCATAGTTTATGGTGAAATTATTGACATTTTGTATGCTAGTTTTAATACGAATGTTTATGTTATGTTTAAACCTTTTCATATGGGAATGCATTGGACTTAATAAGTGACGGGTGGAGCCCACTATAGCTCCTCGATGCATCGGTAGGTCTCATGAGACAAACTAGTGTCTTGGCACAGGGCCTTGACAAAATCTTATTTGTAGTCTTGGCACGAGGCCTTGGCTATGTGGTTATGATAGTCTGGCATTATGCATTCCAACATTATGAAAGTGGTTATTGATATTGCATGTGATTATTCGATTAGTAGAATATCCATGTGAATAAGTAAATGGCATTATTTAATTTTACTTTTGCCATACTATGTTGAAGTTCAATTTTAAAAGGCTTTTGTTTTAGTAATTCATTGCCTTAAATGTTTATGCTTATTTTGAATGTTCCACTATATTGTTATCCTTACTGGGCATTTGAGCTCACCCCTTTTCTATGTTTTATTTTTCCCAGGTAGTGAAGAAGTAAATTATGAATGAATTGCAGGGATATTATGAGGGGTTAATAGTGTGGATATGAAGACTTTGTTGTTGTAGTAGTTTTTCACTTTGAAATGTAATGTAAAACTTTAGGATTATATCTAGTGTTTCCAAGGCTACTAAACCAATCGGTCTTTCGAGATTTGATATTTCTTGTGATCATGCCAATGTTATGTAATAATGCACCGACTCTGGGTAGCTGGGGTCGGGGCGTTACAGATTGAACCTATCTCATTGGTTTGGATGCATGGATATTATGTATGATCCCTCATCACCTTCTACTTATTATATATTGACAATGTAAATTACTGAACACGCATGAATTTTTTCAATGTTTTGGACTCAATGTGAGAACCCACTCCTTACCATGTTGACTCCCATAAAGTCTTGGATTTTGAAAAAATAATATTATATTTAATTAAAAGTGTTCTGGTATGTTATTATCCTTAACCCATAGTGTAAAATCCACACAAAAAATCTCTCAAGTTCATAAAGTCTCCCAAATTTAGTTTATACAGACTCCCATTAGTCATTACAATTTTTCACAAATATAAACACATCTTCATTTTCCACTTTTTATTTAGTTGAATTCACATACATGTCATCATTGTCTTTCTTATTGAAAAAAAAATTATAGAGTTATCAAAATTTTTTAAATTGAGTTACCTAAATCTTGTGACCTAACTTAGATTCTTCAAAACATAGAATTTTTATATTCTCAAAACCCTATACCAACTAAATTTTTTCATGAAAACTATGGTCAGTTTCTTCCTCTAGATGTCTTCTCTTATAAGGATTTCTATCAATGAAAAGTATTATCTTTACTCCCTCATCATTTTCTCTACATGATCTCTACCTCTTTTATAGAGTCAACTTACGCCAATAAATTCAATTATTTTAATATATCTTAACTCAAAGGGTGAATTTGTAACTCCTTAATCTAAACTTATAAAATAACATAGTAAAATTATATCTCCACAAAATCTAGAATCAACTCACTTTTCAAAACATCCTCAAAACATGAATAGAAACAAAATCACTATTTATCAAATATTTAACAGTGAACATACAAACTAGTGACATCAAAATTATTTATGAATTCACTAAAATGAAAAGTACCTCAATGTTTTCCAATACTTATCCTCCTAAAGGATACTATAATTTATTTAATATATTTAAAATTATAATTGTTTATTTAGACATGGATTATTACAGGTCATCACTCAAACCCACTATTATCGGTTGATTGAAACTCATGTGCTTCTAGTAAAAGCCAACATCTCAAATCTAGTATTTTATACCAATTTTATATAATGTTTTCTTAATTAAAGTTGAAGATCATCCAACATAAATTCTCACTAATTAATGTTATTTTAATGAATATACTTAGAATAAACCCTTTTAAATATCTCAACGAACTTATTCTAAACATCACGAATAATTGAACTTCTACGTATCTCATTTATGTAGATCTAGTTCTTCATATGATGCTTCATCAACTTCTCCTGATGATTACACCTTCCACTTTTTATCATATTATCTTGTTTGAATTACTAAACACCTCATGCTAGGTCTTACTTATTTTGATGATAATGTACCTACATTGATGAATTCCTTATATTAGTTTTCTATATATATAGTGCCTTTATCTTTCGGAGATTATGTCATTTTTTTCCACATTTGGTGATTTCTTATAGTGTATTTTCATACTCCACTGACTCACCATTTTTCATTATTTTTTATTATATAATACCTTTCTATGACATCAAGTGGTTTTCTTCACTTTTTTCATATACGAATTATAATTGTGTCTCATGAGATTATTGTGTTCATTTCATGTTTCTTATATGTTCTGTATTCAAACTCATACATTTCACTTGTTTCACATGGGAAATAATTCGTTTATGTTCCTCAAGAGCATACCAAATATTTCTTAATAATTCCAGTGTTTTCATGATTGTATTTTCCAATAACAAATCATATTTTTATAGTATTCAATTTCATACATTAATCCTCTATATATAGTTATTTCTAAATCATTACATTTGAAATTAACATTCAGAATGGAATCTTGCTCATGTGGAACAGTTCTAGTATAATGAAGTTATTGTTCATATAAAGATGCCAGCTTCCAATAAACTCAACTCTGTATCTTATGGTTCTTGAATTTTGTGTAGTTCACGCAATTTTTATACAAATTATTAGACTTCATCCACATCATTAATCCTCCATTAAACAAAATTTATTCATACACTAATTTTGGATGTGATTTTGACATTCATTATATGATTAAATCATAACCTATACCATACAAGACATAAATTCTTTTCATGATTCCAGTGAAATCGATTGTGTGGGTGATTATTTTTGTGATATCTAGTTCATTATATCCTTAGTAACATTGATTATATGTTATTTTAGGTGTCCCACACACCATAAACCTTCTGAAAAAGTAGACCCATGTTGTTTCATATTCTGTTAAACTCTAGCTATTCTCATCTTTTTGTACTCTCCTCAAAGAATTAAATATTTTCATCTATTGCTACATTTTATTCTTATTCATTCATAGATTTCATAAATGGGTAGTATAAATATTTTTAACTTCATTTATTGGATACATATTCTGATAACACCCAACAGCTACCTATGGTTATCATCACATCCTTGATTTATACAATTGTCTATGCAAATACAAAAATATTCAATAAATTCATCATTTATACCAAATTTCATTAAATTATTATTTCAAATTCCAAAATATATAGAAATTTTATTCTATATATTAAAATATCCACTGATACCTATATAGTATAAAAATTCATTGATCATATATATTAATTATTTCCATGCACTTTACAGTTCTTTGTGAAGTCATATCATAATATGCACCATTGATATCTTTTGATGAGTTTACTCAATTAATTATTCAAATTTAAAAATATGAGAAACATATTTTATAACATAAAATTTTGTTTACAATGCTTCATCATTATTTATAACTTTTCATATAATAACTCATAATTTTTAGGGGTAAATATTACATATTATTAGATGAATATTCATCACATAACATTACGATCCAATCCTAAACCATACAGTTTTAGTGTATTTAGATTCATGGATACATAAACATGTCATTCATTTGATATCTAATTCATCTCTCATGTTTTTCTTCACAACTATCAACCCTCCTAGACACATCATACTGAAAACATTTCTTCATATCCTAGGGAAAGGAAAACATAAGGAAAGTTGAGCTCATATGCTCAGTAAGGGCGAATAAGGGAGATATAAAAGATCAATTAAGAATAATGTGATCATAAAGGTATGATAACATGATATTAACATTTTATAACTATAAATAACATATTATAAATCATAATCTTGAAAAATGGCAGTTCATAATACACGAATCATAAAAGAATGAATGATCATGAACCATTATTGCATAACAATGGAATAATTCATAATATTATGGTATACACATTACTATAAAAAATAATCTCGTTAGTAAAGGGTCATTATAAATACTATAATAGGGTATTGGGATCACTCCCTACTCTATCATATTCTTAATAATAGTTTACTCCCATGAATATCATAGTTGAAAAATTCCCTAACTGAACTAGGTTCACTCCTCATTCTAGTCCTTATTATATCATGAGATATAAATATTTACCAATTGAATCATAGGGTTATATAATTTTGGGTCTTCCAATCTCATAATACAAATCCTTTAATTTGTGTCCCAAGAGGTCTTAAATAATTCGTCATGTATCATAAAACATGAAGAATAAATGAGTTCCATAAACATTTCAACAATTTATCATAGCCTAAAATGTAGAAAAAAAGTGTTTCATAAACATCTCAAAAACATAATTATAAACCATCTAGGGAATTAGTAAGGATGGAATCTTTAGATTATATCAATATTAAATCAAAATCAACATCAATGGTTGTTATCATAAATGAAAATTCATTTAAAATATTGTGATAGAATCTTTTTTGATGCATATCTCTAAACAATTTTTTATGGTTTTGTAAAGTTTTCTATGATAATGCGCTTATATTTAAAAGTTTTATTAGAAAATGGTAAATTATAATTGTGGAGTTGAAATGGAATGGAAATTAATTTTTTTATGAATTTTATATGTGGTATTAATTATAATAATCTATTTTCTTTATATTGTAATTTTAAAGATTTTTGGGTGGTTTAACTTTTCAAAAAAAGGGTTCCAAGCCTATGACATACTAAAAGTATTATGAAAAAATTCAAAATTTCTAGGAAAATGGTTGGATAGACATGGATGCCAACAGAAGGGCCATCCTTGGTCAACAGAGTATAGGGGCTTGAAGAATGTGTGGTGGCCCATCAGTGGTGATCCCCATAGGAAGTATGGGTGGGATGAATCGCATCGGCACATGGGCATTCAGTGGTAAAGCTCGCATGACCTTGGGAGGAGTATCTCATTGGGACAGTGTAGTATGCGATAGTAGCAGGAGTCCACAGGATCTTGAAATACATTTCTGAGTTATTGACCATTCACCTTGTATTATTAGGGATAACATGAAATAGAAATTTTTTTATTTAGGAAGCTTGACATGAGAGTTATTATTCATATTTTTACAGAAAAAAAATTATCATTCCACATTACAGTCACATCCCGCATGCTCGTACTTATCCCTTCGTCTGCTCTATCAGGCTCTACTGCAACTACCTCCATCATCAATGTCATTGCTACTGAAATCAACTGGGAACCTCCTTGTACAACACTTCTAAAGCTCAAGATCGTTCCAATATTCACATAAAAGGCATTCCATAACCACTTATCCTCTTTGGTGCCTCATCTAATCCCCATAAATTCTAATTTTAGCTTCCTCCCACCACTGTGAAGTTTAAATAAGTTGAGAAACTACACTTCTCATAGGTTCTATATTCCATTTCTCATTTCTATGTCCTCTATGAATCATACAGGTCATGCATAAATACGAAAGATGATTCTTACCTAAAGAATCTGTTGATCCATAGTATACCCACATGGATTTTAGTCCATGTTCACTATTCTAAATAACCAAAATCATCAGTTGTTTAGCATTTCATAAGAAGTGGGTCTCGAGGTAATTTTGATGTAATATATGAAAAACCCCTCTAAATTCAGGGAAGACAGCCCACTAAAGGAGGATCCTCCCTTTCCTATAAAAGAAGAACCATTCCATTTCCATTGACAGTCCCCACACACCATTAGAGGAGGCTACTGTTAAGGGCTCGACCATTCTACTTTCCATTTTCCCATTTGTTTTATTTTTCATTTTTTTATTTTGTTTTATTTTTATTTTTTATGTAATTTTGATTTTATTTAATTAATCAATTTATTTTAATTAAATGTGTCTACCTCTTTTTTCTTCCTCTTATTATAATTAATATTATTATTTTTGTTGTAACATAATCCTTTAAATTTTATTTTCATTGTTTCTTTTCTTATTTTATTCCTATGTCTCTCTATCTCTCTCTCTTCTTCCATTTTTATTCCTTTATTCTTCGATTTCTTCTGTTTTTTTAATTTTTTATTCTCTTATATCTCATTACAACATTGTGATATCAAATTCCTAATAGTGGGAGGATAACCCAAGACTTTCTTTGAGGGAGGTCTAGGTGTTATTGAATTAGTTATTAAATTTTACATTATTTTTGTGCTATATATGAATGGAATAAATGAGTGTAGATAATATCCCCAATGATATGAAACTCAATCTATTTATATTAATTTTCTTAATCTATTTTCCCTATTTTCATTAGATAGCTCTTCACACTATGGATTTGAGTGAATCAATGGATAAAATGATATCAATAGAGTCGGGTCTTGGATGATGGAGCATCCTCGGCCAAGGTGTGTCATCAAACTTGATTACATGAGGACATGGAATTGAGAGTGCCTCGGGGATTCAATATTTCACACTTTTTAAATAAAAAGAATAGTAATTCCTCATGATATATATTTTTTGGATGATAAATCTAAAATTAAACATATAAATAGAATAATGATATAAAACAAAACCCAACATATATAAAAGTACATTCTTTCTTTCATAATTTTTTTTACAAGTTTAATCTTAGTATAAGTGGAGGATTTTCATATTAAATGTCATTTATGTATTTAGAAAAGTAATCAAAAATCAATGCCTTCACCATTTCCAGCATAAAGTAATCAAAACAAAAAAAAAGTAGTTTAGGTGATTTATAATAAGTGAATAAATAAAATTTGAAGCACTTCAATTGATAAGTCCTTAATCAACCAATTTTATACACTAGGAAAATTAATTTTCTTTTTTCACTCCCCATGATAGGAATTTTTCATATCTCTTGGAATATTTCATAAGGGAAATACCCTATCCATTTTAAAATATCTTATTTAAAATATAAAAAATTCCTAAATATTAAAGAAAATATTTTATTTGAAATTTAAATTGGAACCTTTTGATATAATATTCATACCATTGAGTGTCAATGATTACAAAAAAATACATTTAAGTTGTGTATGTGAAAACAATTATTCCCTTCAAAATTTTTGTAAAAAGTAAATAGTACCTCATCCAAAAATTAATGAGAACATTACAATTAAAAAATTATGTAAAAATTAAAACATGGTTAAAATTGAAGTTAATGAATTTTAGTATAATAGTAAAAGTATACTTAAGCCATTATTTGAAAACATGGATATGGAAAAAATGATTTTAAACTAAAGAAAAAAATAAAGTCTGTTTACCAAAAACATGATACTTTAGTATATTGTGTACATAAAGAGAGAAAAAGGAAAGGAAAATGTGTAATATCTAGAAATATGTATATTTGAATAAAATTTTTGAAATTATTGAGAGTTATATCATGGAAATTAATCCTCAAAATATTAATCACAAAAAATCCCGATAAATAATGAAATTATAACATAAATCCCTTACCACTTTGGTAACTTTTGAATCAGAACCTCTTGAAAGACAGAAACTTATATGGAAATTTATAACCATTTAATTTTAATAATAACCATAATAAATGATATTTATTGATTTTATATACACCAAATAAATGTAGCAAGTGGTTAATATGGCATTGGTCTCATAGAAGTATAAGTGAGATGAAAATACCACAACTCATGTTTAACTTTCTCTAAAATCACTACATCCTCGGATATAATAAAGTTGAATTTAGTATAATTATTTAGTAGAATAATTTATATATTTGTAATACCATATATTATCTACTTAAAACATTTAAATAGATACTTTTTCATAATTCCTTATAATAATCATCATTTCCGGATGTTCATTTTTTATGAGAATCGTGGTTTGTTAGTTCTGGTCCTTATACTTGGATCGTGGTTACATTATCTAAAGAATTTTATTCATGATATAAATATAATATATATTCATTATATATATGTATATATTTATTCATCTATAAAATATATATATAGAAAAATATATTACAGCCTTTATAGAAATGGTAATTCGTATGTACACAAGATTGCTATTTTCACATTTCAAAAAATGGAATGAATGAAAGGTAAATAATAATTCAACTTTATAGTATAAATTTTATACAATATAAATCATATATATTCATTAAATCTACCCTTATTACTATCCATGTAATTATTAAATGAAAAATTAATCTCATCCCTTCGTGGAGGTGGTAGTACACACAAACGCACGAGTGATATTATTGTTTTCAAATTTTTTTGAAAGAAAAAAGGATGATGTGATATTATCATTACAGAATTATAATTATATCATAAATATCAAATATAAACATTAAACATATCCTAATATACATCCATAGAGTAATTTTATGTAAAATGAATTGAATCGCTGCCTGGAGGTGGTAGTCCACACATACACATGAGGGATACATTCACATCCCATTTGATGGGATATATCATGTAAATTGGTGGTTATAAAATAATAATAAATTTCTTTAATATTTATATTTTTAATTTATTATTTTATTATTAACACCAAAAGTTTAGAGGTGGTATAATAATAAATAAATTGAAAGATGTTGGGTAGGACGATTGCCTCTTCTTCAGTAAGCCCCCTTTAGATATTTTCTTAATGACCCTTTGAATATCCTTTTATGAACACCAGAACATATAAATAATGGATGTATAAGTTTTCAAGAAACATTATTAGGTTATTTTGTAGCAATATGGATCGAATATAGTAAATATTAAAAATGAGGGGAGTCGTTTAATAAGTGCAGGATATGGAAGATCTGGAATTTCATAAAATATTAAAATATAATAAAATCACTGTAAAAATAAATGATTTGAAATGGTAGGTGGAAGAAATTTGGGATAGTATTTGTTTGAAATATTTCAATGAAATAGGATTTATAAAATTTTAATTTGAAAACATACACTTCTCTCTTTCTTTAACCCCTTGGTAAACATGTTTAACCTTAACCGCGGTGATTTGTTTACTATATTAACTATTTATTATGATTAAAAATTAAAGAATTATAATTAATAAATTTATGAATGATGATTCTAAATATTGAATCCATTTTTTTAAAATATCTTTACAGAAGTGGAAGAATTTAATTTAATATTAATCTCCAAAACATGATGAAAAGTAGTTTTACAGAAAACAGTTTTCTTAAGTATATAATTCTTTAATACCAAAATCTAACATAAAATTAATTTGAATTATCACAATTTGATTGATAATAATATAAATATTCTAATTTTACTTTTAAATCTATTTTAAATCAAAATTTAACATTTTAAATGCTTTAAATGAAAATAATGTTTTCAATAAAAATCAGTATTTTTCATTATTCATCATGAAACAAATATTTTCATAAAATTCTAAAAATTTCACTAATAAATAATTATAACATTATGGTTTGAAATATAAATTTCATTTTTTCATATTCTTATTTTTAAATTGTAAATTTTTAATTATATAAATTTTTCATAAAAATAAATGAGAATCATTTTTAAGGAAAAATATTATTTTGAATCATATAAAGGCATTTCTAAAATTTGGGTAATTATTTGTCAATATAATTAATTTATATAGAACCATTATTAATAATATTCAAACTATGGTAATTCCTATTCAATCCATGAATTTAGCATCTATTTCATTATGATATATTATATTATGGTCCATCCAGGATCGTGTTTACAAGTATCACAGGATATCAAACAAATTAAATTTTCTTTAAAGAGAAATATATCATAAAATCTCAAGGTGTTAAATTATAACCCTTTTAAAATGAATTACTACCTCAAAATTACATCACTTTGATATAAAAAATATGGATATCCATGTTTCATCACATCCTTAGGTTCCCATGTAGCATCATCAAATTTCTGATTTCTCCATAGAAGTTTAAATTAATGAGTATTATTATTCTGTATCACTTTATATACATGATCCAAGATTTATAATAGTGGTCTTACATAGGAAAATTCATTTTCTAGTGGTACATCCTATGATTTTATAACAAGTGGTGGAGAAGGTATGTACATCCTCATGAGAGAAACATTTAATCTCAAAGGGGCTAATATACCAAGGGCACAAAATTCCCTTATTTTAGAATCTCATAACCTTCTTCCATGGATAATTTCACTAGAATGACTTCACACCAACATTGAATTCTATATTTCATCAAATATTGTCAACATAAATTTCCTATCAACTAGGAGATACCTTGACATGCCTCTAAATCTCTCGGACATTCTCTTATATTTCCTTAGATTTGTTTGGTATCAATAGCTTTATTTATCCAAATTTATCCCAGAATGTTGGACTTATAAACTTCATTCTATAGAGATCTTCATATATAGTCTTCTGATTTATCATGTTAAAGTTAATATTATACCAAAACATGAGTAGACGAAGATGATGATCCAAACCACCATTAAAATCCATAGAACATGATATTAGAATATTCTTTATGGTTGGAATGGTTCTCTTATAATGACCATATATCTATGGAAGATACAAAAAAATAAAACTCAACACTATATCTAGAGCCTGGTGAATTCTTCTCCAAAACATTGTCGTAAACCTCAAAACTACATTGGATAAACTATAATTTGGTACTCTATTGAACCTCACCAACTTTTTAAATTATATTATAGAAATATAATCTAGATATAAGTCTTATATAACTTAAATGAAGTGTCATGACATCATAAGGAGATCAACTATGACCAAAATATCATTATGGTCTTTAGACATTTTGGGGAGTCTAACAAGAAAATACATGGTCATGTTTTCCCATTTTCATTATGGTATGGGTAATGTTTTTATCATACAATTATACTTATTTTTCACAACCATAACCTACTGAAATACCAATCACCAAGATATATACTCTAAAATATCTCTCTTTATATTGTATCAGCAGCAATTAACATTTAGATCTCTATACATCTCCGTATTTCTAGGATTAATAGATAATGATGAACTATGATCACTATTAAATAATTCATTCTTAAATTATGGTATGGATGAGAAACATACAAGGTTATTGAACATTTTCATTCCATCATAATCAAAGTTGAACTCAAGAACCTTTCTTAACATATTTTATAACTCTACATATTCTTGTTACACCACTTTAATCATGACATTGATAGATAATTGAACATTCATTGGATAAATATATGATTTCTACCTTTCCATCATGATTTTTGAATCCATCATTGGTAAATACAAAAATATCGGATTGTTTTTTATCCAAATTAATGATAATATAGCATGATCCTTTTGACTTAAAGCATCTACCACCTTGTTCTATTTCCCAAGGTTTTAATGCCTCCAGTATTCATAATCTTTAATCAACTCCAACCATCTTATATGGGAAATATTCAAGTCTTTCTATGTGAAAATATACATTAAAATATTATGACTATTATATATTTCACACCTTTATCTATAAATATATTGACTCTAAATATTTAATGAAAAAACCACTATGCTTAACTCTAAATCATGAGTTTGGATATTTCTCCTATGAACCATAAATTGCAAGGGGCATAAGAAATAACCATATCATTATGTATGAGGATTCATCCCACTCCTATCTTAGGTGAAACAATATAGATCACAAACCCTTCTTTATTGTAGGGTAATGTATGAACTTGTGTGATAACTAATATACCCTTAAGTTCCATTAAATTTTATTTACATTCATCTTTCCAAAGGAAATTGGCTCCCTTATGAGTTAACATGGTGAGTTGATTAGAAAACCATGAGATATTTTCCAAAAAGTATTGATAATATACATATTAACCATGAAAACTCTGAATCTCATTAATAGTGGGTGGTATGGTAGAACATTCAACAATAACCTTCATTGATTGACTGAAATTTATACCATTTCTTTACATTACATGACCCAAAAATGAAAATTTTTGTAGCTACTATCCAATAATGGGATTATTTTCAAAAAAAATATCTTTCACTACGGTCTTCAATAGAATCATAAGGTGATCTTAATTATATTTATTATCCTTGGAATATATAAGGATGTCATCTATAAATACTAACATAAACTGATCATGGTGGTCTATATATGTTATATTCATTAAATCCATAAAGATAGTGGTAGCTTTAGTAAGAATAAATGAAATAACTATAAATTTATAGTTTTGTATAACTCATACATTATACTATCCTGGGTATGTATTAACTTTTTACCCACAACTGATAGTATCCACATTGAAGATAAATCTTGAAAAAATATTGTGATCTCCATAGTTTATTGAAAAGATCATCAATATGGGACAGAGGATAACTATTCGTGATTTTGATCTTGTATTGTTCCTGATAATCAATGAAGAGCTTCATTGATCCACATTTCTTTATACTAAAATAAATACATGCAACCCAATGTGATGAACTTGTCTGAAGGAATACCTTATTAAGATTCTCAATGCGTTTCTTCAAAAATTCAAACAACTCAATTGGATAATTATATAGGGAGTCCTCTAAATAGGGGTAGCACAAGGTATGGTTTCTAATAAAAAATTAAATTCATGATTAAGAGGAAGGATAAGTAATTATTTTAGGGAAACATAAACAAACTCATATACAATAGGAACATTTTTTTTGTGTTTCTTTATAACCAATTAATATAATATCCAATTTTTGTTATGAATCAAGACCCATATAATGGATGTAATATCTATCAGAAGTTAATTTTTATCATCTCACAGATATAAAATCATAGGTTGTATTGGAATATCAACTGTGACTTCCCTTCCTTATAATTTGATGTTTTATTTATTTAAATAAAAAAATCCATGCCAAAGATAATATTAAATTCAACTAAATGGAGAAAAAATAGATTTATAGTAATTAAATTCCCCAAACATTCAAATGGGGAAGAATTGTAGACTTGAGATGTGATCTTCGTACCATTAGGATATTTCCCTGGTAATTTTACATCTAGTCATTAGTATGGAATTTTTATACCCTTAAAAACTCTTCATATATAATATATTGGGTATATATAGAATAAAAAATGGAATTATCTATTCTAGAGTGAATGAAAAGTATTCCTTTCCCCACATAGTTATCATACCCCACATCGTCAATAGTGATCATAAGATATTTCCATTTGTCTCTAGGATTTAAGGGGTTGCTGACATTGATCATCATCAATAGCCTTCAGAGTTGATCATTGGTTGGCATAATTCCCATACTCATTTCATTTGAAACATTGGTGTGTGGCTAGTTCATTCGATATTTATTTCTTGTTATTTGTATCATTAGACAACTTATTACCATAATAATGATATTTTATTTCATGATGAAATTTATTTCCATAATTAATAAAATTTCTAGTTATCTTAAAAAAATTCCACCGTGTCTCCTTCCACACTTAGGGAATAAAGTAAATATCATCTTCTTCTCCCGATGGTATTTAGGATTTCCATTGAATCCCAAGTTTATTTTTGTATCAAAAACATGATATTGATTGTTAAACCCAATATCCATTTACACCTTGATAGCACATTAAATGTTTTCATCATTTCTACTGATGTACTTTATGGATAATAGAGTTTGGAGACATGGATTAATGTAACAGAAGAATTGATCAAACTTAACTTCAGTTAAGATAATAATAACAAATGTGTATCTCACAAGCCTTGTAAAATTTTCATTATAGGAACTAACGGATTCATCATCCTTCTACATTATGTCAAGAAATTACTTCCCCATTAACATATTAAAAATATGAGTAAAGTAATTATTGAAAAATAAAATCATAAACTTATCCCACTCATTTGAGTCAATTTCATCATGTTACCTCATATTATTAATAAAATACCACTATTGATCTACATTACCTTCAAGATAATAAATAGATAAAATATATTTTTCCATGATCCAAACACTGTAGAATCATAAATATCTTTTTTGTGGTACTGATCCATAACTCAACAACTATTGGATTAGAATAACCACTAAATGATGGAAGATGTTTCCTTTTGAATGACTAAATAGAATGTTTTTTCATCCATTTATTTTTTGAATCGCGGATTGATTCATAGCTTGAGAAAGTTGTGTAAGAATAACAATGAGATTTTAAATTCCATCTACTATAAAAAAAATTAATCAAGAGTAAAATCATTTTAATTTTTTTCACATTTAGTATTAACATGGTTCCTTCATGTTCTAACCATTGACCAAACCAAAAAGAGTAGTGTGAGAAACAATAGTCCTAGTGTGAAACCACATAATCACAAAAAAACCTTTATAGTACTTATAAATCAGAAAACCTTATTTTCAATTTAAGATGCATTAGTTTTAATCTACTTCATTAATAGTCTTCATTTATTCAAACCCTTCATAATGATTTATATACAAAATGTGATTTAACCTAAGAATATCCCTTGGGAGTGTTAAACCAAATTTGTTGAAAAGGAACACTCACTAAGCACCGTAATGATGGTTGATATGTACTTTTCCAACTCTTTCTGAGGATATTACCCCAAGATTCATCTATTCCAAAACTACATCCACTTATATTATCCATACAAGGTTTTTTTCCATGGAAAATGACACACCTTTCATTACCATAAATTATGATGTTATCCTATACATAGGATTAACCTAAGGGTTCTCACTAATATTTTATCATCCAGGTTTCCAAAGGTACATAACCCTTTCTATGAATCCAGAAACATCAAACAATTATTTTCATACATAAATATTACATCTTATTGTATGGATATTCATTACATATAATATGATCCATTGCAAAACCATATAGGTTTAGTGTCATTGGAAATTATGATACATAAACAATTTATTCATAATAGATCTAAATCATCCCCCACTTACTTCTTCCTAACTAGTAACCTTCGTGACATTATAATAAAACATTTCATTATATCTATGGTCAAAGAATACATAATAAAGGGGGAGATTAGTTTCTCAATGAGGGTAAATAGGGTAGATATCAATGATCACATAATAATAACAGGACCATAAGGTCATGAGAACACTACTATAACATTAGAAAGCCATACCAAACATATTATATATCATAATATTGAATCATATATTAAATCGTGATAGTTCATAAGACATGAATCACAGTGGAATCAAATAACATGATCCCTGAGAGTATAACATTTGTATAATGCATAAGTTTTCGGCATACACATAATCATATAAAATCAATTACATATTCAAGGATCAATCCCAATAACATCATAGTATATTTGGTTCACTCCCCATTCCATCACATCCTTAGTCAAGG
Source organism: Viscum album (assembly GCA_963277665.1). NCBI lineage: Eukaryota > Viridiplantae > Streptophyta > Magnoliopsida > Santalales > Viscaceae > Viscum > Viscum album. The sequence goes on from OY728151.1 coordinate 1,428,168,107, forward strand.
ATCGCTTTCAAGACTATTATAGTGGATAATGTCTAGTACTCTATTGGGTTCACACTCTATTCTAGTCCATATTATTTCATGAGGTATTTGTATTTATCTAATGCATTGGAGGGATATATAATTCTGATCCCACAAATCACATAATCAGGATCCATTAATTTTTTTTCCACAAGATTATAAATAATTCATCATATATTAGAACACATTGAAAATAAATGAGTTTCATAAAAATTTCAACTATTAAACACAATATAACTAATGGAAAATAAATGGGTTTCATAATCATATCTCTATTATAATAATAAACCATCTGAAGAAATAATAAAGATGGTATCCAAGGATCATATCACTAGTAAATCATAAGAAACACTGATATATGTTCTCATTAATGAAAATTTCATTAAAATATCACTTGGGATATTTCTTGAAAAAAAATAATCTTTTCATTTAGAAATCACATATTTAAAATCTATCATTTTCCCAAATATTAAGGAATTTTTTTTTGTTGCAAACAAAATTAGAATCATTTAATGATAGATTAATATCATTGATAGTGACTGATAGTGGGAAATTCCATTCAAGCTTTATATGTAAAAACAATTATTTCGTTCACATTTTCCATGAAAAGTATAAATAACTCAATCCAAAAATGAAAAGAAGATACCATTTAATTTTTTTAAAATTAAATCATGGATAAAAATTAATTTAATGAATTATATGATAATAGTAAAAAAATTATAATTTTGTATAAAACATGGACATGGAAGAAAAAATATTTTTAATCGAATTGAAAAATAAAATTTGTATTCCATAAAAATGTTCTTTTAATATATTGAGTACATAAAGAGAGTAAAATGAAAGGTTCATATTTAATTTCAAAGAATTACTCTGGGATAATAAAACAAAGGATATTATTGAGAGGTATATCATGAAATTTCATCATAAAAACATAATCATAAACAATCCCTATAAACAATGAGATTATATCATTATTCCCTTACCACATTATTAACTTTGGAATAAAAAATTTATGTAAGAGACACCTTATATAGACATAAAAATACCCAAATTTTCATGAAAATTATAATAATATAGCTTCATGGTGAGTGTGTAAACCATATAAAAGAAAAAGGTAGAGAATATGGAATGTGTCTCACAGAAGTATAAGTTAGAAGAATATATCATACCTGAAGTTCAACATGATTTGAAAGAGAAATAAATTCCAATATAATTAATTTAAATTTTTTATATTTATATAAAATAATCATGTACACACATATAATATCATATATGATACACTTATAACATATCAACACCCATTTATTAGTAGTTCCTTTTTAAAATCATCATTTTTGGGTGTTCACTATTTGTTTTCATGAGAATTTTATTTTAGTAGTTCTGGTATTTGTACATAGACCATTGTTACATAATATATATAATGTCAATAATGATAAAATTTTCATATATATTCATTATATATATATATCCATAAAATAAATAGATATAGAAATGAATTACACCGTTTGTGGAAATGGTTGGTCGTACATACGCATGAATGTTATTTTCAATTTTTGATGACTGAAATGAATGAATGTTAAAAAAATAAATAAACTTCAAAAAATAATTATTATATATTATATTTCATATATATTCATTAAATATATCCATACTCAAATCCATGTCAAGAAAAAATGAAAAATGAATCACATCACTTTATTGGGGTGGTAGTCCACCCATACTCACGTGTGACATTATCATATTCAAAAGGTTTAAAATGTAAAAAAGGACTATATTATATTATAATTTTAGTAAAAAAATTATATCATATATATAATATATAAACAATAAATCCATCATAATAACCATAAATAAAAGATCATGATGGAAAATGAACTGTATAAGTATATGTGCACGTGGTAGTCCACACGCACACATGAGTGATATGTTGTCACGACCCCCTCCCCTCAAAGTGTAACCCCCTTGGTCTGAAATGAGAGGGTATATATAGTGACACCTAATTCCCACCTGTAGTAGTCCCCATGTTAGCAAGTAGCACTAAGGGTATAGTAAACACAAAAATGAGAGGCATTGCCCTCTAAGAAAACACATGAAAAAGAGAGAGATAATACAAACACCAACTAAATCATGGTCTTACTAAAATATAAAATAAACCCAAGTACAGATATGTAATTTCATGAAAAACTACTACAACTAAAATAGAAAACAAAAAGTGCCAAAAGAAAGTAAAATGGTAGTGACCACAAAGCCTGAACAGCTCCTGTAACCCCCAAGCTAGTAGTAACCAGCCTGATCTTCAACCTTCTCTAAGTGAACTAAAAAATTATATATATGTAGGGTGACTATAATAGTATAATTATTAGGATCCACCCTAGACCCTCTCATGAAAAAGTAAATAAAGTATGCTAAATCACAGTGAACATCAAGTGAAACTAACTCATCACTTAAACATGTATACAATTTTCCTAGACATACCATGTCTACTCTCACCAAGTATTTCATAAAATAGTGTATAATATAATAATGAATATAAAGGGTACTCTGGTACCACTTCACCAATGGTTTTATTCTTTTCTGCAACATCGCGCGTCCTAATCATCTCTCTCTAAAAAATATTTCTTGTAGACAACTTGGGGAAGCACTACAACATGCACCTCATGAAACACAGTCACCACATCCATGTAACCAATGTAACTAGGTAGTTTCTAGGATCCACCACATCTCACATAATGTGTATCATATTTCAGGTATTATACCTCGAGCTACTAAAACCCATACGCTGAGTAAGGATCGTTAATCCATCGTAGCCTACACACATTATACCTATAGTATCATATAGGAAATTATTTCCTAAATATGTGTGTGTGAAATAACCACAATCCTTTATATCCCTATACAGAATTATATAGGGAAAAATAATCATCATGCATACCAGTACTAGTAACTACTAAGAGAAGAGATTAGGGCCAAATGGGGTAGTCAACCATCCATCCACCCACTATGATGTTTGGGAAAACACCCCTAGGGATCAGAATCCTTTGGGTGTGAGTTTCCCTAACTGAATGGGTGGAGTAGAATATAGGAACACAAAATGTACAAAATATAATATATATCACAACCATAGTATGGTCATAAACTGGTCTTAGACTCAACTGTAGCTAACATCCCTCAGACTCCCGACTTTCACTACTAAGACTATATATCCTATATGAACACAACCATTTAAAGAGCATTATTAAATTACATGTCCATTTTTATCAGTTTCACATTATATTAATTAATTATTTAAATTTTAATTAACCATTATCTATTCCACATTACATTCCACAACCATTCCAACCACGATCTATGCCCTCCAGGCATAACCAAATAGATTCCAAAGTTTCTTAGAAATATTACCTCAACATTGCATCCGAGAAATCTCCAAACCCATGATTTAACATCATTTATTCAAACATTTATTAACATAATTATCAATTTTCCATATTTCCAAGAATTTTATAAATGAATTATAAGCTACCAAACACAAGGGGATCAACACGGTGAGTAGATGAATGACCAGCTGAGCCTTTTCCACCCGTAGCAAGCGAATATACCTGTCCATCCTTAAGAAGATAAACATGGAAAGCACATGGTATACCCCATGAGTCTTCACCTCTTTTGGAAGGAGATTAAGAAAAACTAGATACATCATGTAGTGGGAAATTTAATGATGATAACAAATAATAGATTCATCAACAACCACTTTCATATCAATGGGTATGCCCTACATCAACTTGTTCCAACATCCCCGGTGTCCTCCCTGACACCCATATTCATAAATTGATTCATCTCACAACTCTAGGAACCAAATGATGTCGCCACCATTGGGCCTCCCTTCCCCCACATACCTAAACATCCCTCTCGGATCTGCCAACTCAGGCTCACACCACAACCCAAGTAGCTGGAAACTTAAAACATGGCAACTGGGCTCTTGTCCCTAAAGAAGGTGTTCATCCTTCACACACAACAAGAACTCAAAACTCCAAAGGATAATGAGTTTGACCTTTAAAACAAATAGATTGACACAAAAACCTTCAAGTAATTAGATTTATCACCCAACCAAAACATTATTCCATATTTAATTAACACATTCAATTAAAGATGCATATCTATATCCAATTGATTTATCACCAAGAACAAAAACAATAAACAGATTAATTAAACATTCCTTTTTATCTTTATCCAATAAATTTATAATTAATACCACCTTTACATTATTTACCAATTTCTATCAAGAACAACATTCTAAATAAGAAAATCATATATATGACATGATATAGAATGTCAACAGGCAATAACATCCCTAAGAAATTGATACCAATTCATTAATTCAGTTTATGTATTTATTATTTCAATTTCATTGTGATCTAGTGGCTAAAATATGATAAATCTACCACTTCTCCTAAAAAATAGAGAAGCCACCAATCCCCTACCTCAAAAGGTTTCTGATGTTCTTTGCATGAGAATGGGCTAACACAATGGATCATGGCCACCACTCTGGAAATGACTGCATCCACCTGAGGAAGTTGTGGCACAACTGCATCAACCAACACCCAGGAATGGTCCATTAGAAACTTGTAGATCACATGCCATAACATGGAGAGGAGAAATAGATAAAAATGGTCAAGTAACAGAGAAGAACGAAGGCATAATGTACCTTATATCAACGATGAATTGACACTTCCTAATTGCTCTAAGATTCGGGGTGTGTATGCGGTATGAAAAGGTCTAAGGGGAAACGATCCAAGGATAATACAATCACACAAATACTCAAGAATAAATGTTTGGGAAACCTCAGACATAATGAATAGAGAAGAAAGAAAAAAGGCATAATGTATCTTGGCCCTATTGAAAATCAAAACAGAATTTCAGTTTACATATAGTTTAGATTTACCATTAAAGACGGTTCTAGTCAAGACTATGCGGTTGGACTGATTAAAGGCACCCATAAACTTAGTAATATTATGATAAGAGTTATGGGATTTTAAAAGTCCTTAAATCCCTTTAAAAGTATTTGAATGCATTTTATGTCAAAGATAACATCAAATGGGAGAAACTGCATGAAGCTAGAAACATTGTTCACCGACTGATCTGGAAACATTGTAGCACCTACCGATAGATGACCTACCGATAGATGACCAACCAAAAAATGACCTATCGAAAAATGACCTACCGATAGAGGACCTACCGATAGGTGATGTACCTACTGAAGACCTACTAATAGACGACCTACTGACAAATGACCTACTGACAAATGACCTACTGACAGAGGACCTACCGACAAACGACCTAATGATAGATGACCTACCGACAGGTGAGTCACTAACATGAGTCACTGACATAAATCATTGATGAAAGTTTTCACATATGTCTCACTGATGACACTATTCACATCAATCTCACCAATGACACTGTTCACATATATCTCACTGATAAAACTTTTCACAATACTAGAAACAATGTTCATAGAACTAGAAATGTTGAAAAGTATTAGGTATAAGTCACCTTGACCTCCCAGAACACCTCAAACACGTGATTTTCAAAAAGGAATGTAATGGGGTGGTCTGGGCCATTACATCAGATACCTATCAAAGCATTCTATTCCCCAAGAATCCCAAACCATCCGTGATAGGGAATATAAAAAGGGTCCAGACAACCACCCTTCAATATACCTCTCAAGGCTCTCGCCACAAATAGAGCTCAACCGCTTCATCAATGGAATAATGTGAAACCACATGAAAAATACAACCGGATCCTATCTAATCTCCTGGAATAGATACCTCTAAAAAGAGATAAATCCATAAAAAGAAACAAGAGAAACCATGTCATAAACAGGAAAGGTCCAAAACCACAAAATGAACATTTTTATAAGAAAATATCTAAACATTAAAAATCATTGGGTACTAATCTCATTTCTAGGACTCACATTCCTAGGTAATCTACTCTACACCATTATGCCTCCACAAGGCATGAACCAAGGGGATAACACACCCACACAACACCTTCTTCTTATAGTCTTGGATCTCTAAAATTCACTCCTCAAGGGGTGCATCATCATCAAAATCAATATATCGCCAATCCATGACATGAGATTCATCATGAAGATAATGATGGATTGGAGACATGTGAAAAACATCATGTATCCTACTCATTTTTGGGGGATGTTGTACACGATATTCCATGGCACCAACACAATACAACACCTTGAAAGGCCCAACAAACCATGGAGAAAGCTTACTCCCATGACCAAACCTTCACTTCCCATGATGGATACTCTCCATAAAAAACATGTGACCCCCAAATTCAAACTCCTAATGTCTCATCCTATGACCGACATAGGAAATCTGAAGATATTGCACTACCTTCATCCTCTCACAAATCACCTGAACCATCTAATTCATGTTCTGTTCCAGTTCTGGCCTGAGAAATGATGACACTCCAATCTCAGTCTAGCACAATGGACAATATAAAGGTTGACCTTAAAAGTATAAAAATAGTGCCATACCAATAGTGGAGTGAAAAATATTAATCTAAGATAACGCTACAATGATAAGTGACTAATCCACAATCCTCTAAAATGTAGGACGTGGGAGTGCAACATTTCTTCAAGAGTCTTGATGGTATGCTCTATCTGACTGTTTATCTATGGATGAAAAGTAGTGCTAAGGCATACATAAGAACCAAAATCATGATCGATACCTCTCCACACCCTAGATGTAAAATGAGAATCTCTGTCAGAAATGATATTCCTTGGGACTCCATTGAGCCTCATCACCTTCTATAGACACTACCTCAAAACAACATCCACTAATCTCTTGATCACTATAAAGTGGGATGATTTTTTCAAACAATCCACTACTACCCATAAAAAATCATAGCCTCCCTGAGTTTGAGGTAACACAGTAACAAATTTCATTGATATTTCTGCCAATTCCACTAAGGAATACCTAATGGCTAGAGAAAACCCCTGGGAACATGGTGCTCAGCCTTCATCTTTTGGCAGACAAAACATCAAGACACAAACTATGAAACTATATGCTTCAACCCAGGCCACCAAAACTGACTCCTTAGAGCTTGTATTATCTTTTTTATGCTAGAATATATCACTATGGGAGAACTATGGAACACTCTATGAAACATCTCATGAATTTCTAGAGATTTAAAATCCTTCCCTAAAACAACACCCTATGTTGTTCATCCTTATACCAAACATTAGGGGCCTCACAACAAACAACTCGGTCTCTTCAAACCTCCACCTCATGATCCCCCAATTGGGACTCTTCAACCTACTACACCAAATATGACTGCACTATCATCTGGAAAAGACAACCTCTTCCCCTGACTTCTCACATGTTTATATGTAATTATAAAAGTTACTCAATCACCCTACAGGAACCACTTGATTCACTAACTTCATCAACACACTAGTTGTTGTATATAACATTAGCTAAAACATTAAACTTTCCATGTTTATATGATATTTTGAAGTCAGAACCCTATAATAACTCCATCCACTGAATTTTTCTCAATTTCAAGTCACGCTAGGTGAAAACATACCTCTTTCTCTTATGATTGGTAAATAACAAAATGTGCTCTCAAATGCGGCAGTGACTCCAAAACTTCAAGAAAAACACCACTATTTCCAACTCAATATTGTGGGCGGCATAATTTTGTTAGAGGGGACACAACTTATGAGACCCATAAGAAAAGACCAATCACTACTTTATCAGAATGTATCCTAACCCCCGGCTTGAACCATCATAGAAAAATTCATACTGAATTCCTTCTACTAGAATAAAAAGAACCGGAGCACTGAACAACTTCTCCATCAGATATTAAAAATATTTGTGACACAGATCATTCCATATGAGTGCCTGATCCTTTTTGGTCAACACTATTAGAGGAGTCATAACTTGAGAGAAACTAGGTATAAACCTCCTATAATATCCAGCATTACCAAAGAATCCTCACACCTCTACCACTATCTTGGGGGATACCCAAGACCCAGATACATCTATCTTTGATAGATCCATAGTTACCCCCTACTAGAATACAACATGCCCCATGAAAAGGACTTCTCGAGCCCAAAACACACAATTTGAAAACTTCCCATATAGTTTTTGTCAATGAAAATCTCCCAAAATGGCATGAAGATGATCTACATGCACTTCCTTAGAAGTGGAGTGAACAAGGATGTCATCTATAAAGATAACTGTAAACTTATCTACGATCTCATAGTATAAAGTGTTCATCAACCCCATGAATATAGCTGGACCATTTTTTTAACTGAAAGAAATCACAAAGAACTCGTAAGGCCCATGACCGTATTATAAGGAAATCTTCAGAAAATCCTTATCCTTCACAGGAATCTGATGATATCCTGAGCGTGAATTGATCTTTGATAACAAATATTCACCATTTAGTTGATCGACTAAATCTTCAATCTGTGGAAGAGTATAGTAGTTCTTCACTACCACATTGTTCAAGTGATGATAAACAATGTAGAACTGTAAACTTTCATTATCCTTCTTTACGAACAAAACTGGTGCACCCCATGGTGACACACTTAGCTGGAAAAAAAAACCACACTCTAATAGGCCATTGAGTTGTTTATGCATCTCTCACAACTCAAAAGGTTATATACTATATGGAGACATATAGATAAGATATTTGCATGATGTTTATCGATCCTGAACTCAATCTCTCATCGAGGGGGTAACACTACAACCTCTTCTATAAAGACATCAGGGTACTCTTATACAACCCTATGAAATGAAAACTGTTAAACTTATGAAAAACTCATAATCAACTCATCCATTAATGATAAAAAGGAAGGAACATGCCTCTGACCCATCTGAGTGTCTCGCTCACCAAAAAAGCACCACTAGCTCCCCATCATCATCGAAGAACATCACCTGCATCTTAAAGAAACCCAAGATAGCCTGAACTAAATACAACTAATCCATGTAGAGGATGAAATCATATGTTTTTATCCATAATCATAGGAAATCTCCCCAAGAGGTATGGTGCCCCAACACTAGGTCATAGACTCTACATACTTCAAACAAGTCTGTTCATCCTATAAATAGCGTAGTCAATGCCAAGGGCACTGAATGCCTCTCTACCACAAGTACCAAAGCATGGGAAAGGGCAAGTGATATTAAGGAGTGTTTCTATCCTGAATCAAACAAGGCATTTACCCATGTATAAAAAAAGAAAATGGTACCTCAAATGATGTCTAGCACACCTATAGATAGTAACGCTAAAGCATAAAGATGACTATGACATGCTCCATGACCTCTCTGACCATGACAGTGACAACCTCTATAGTTTTTCTCTACACTCTAAGGATGAGGAGCATAATAGGGTTGTCCTATTCCTTCTGTATATACTCTCCTATAATCCAAAGCTGGTCCGACATGATGTTATTTCCTTATATGGAACTAAATCAAAGGAGGAACCTGATGTGGAAAACCTAATTCATGATAACTACTCAGAAAGGTCGAAGACTATCACTACTGATGACCCCAGCCTGTAAACTAAAAACATGTGAATGATCCCTTAGAATAGATCTGAGAGTTGATGCCCCTAGAGAAACGAGATACTGAGGGCTTGGACCTACCCCCATCCAAAAGAAATATCTTCTTTCCTGAAAACTGGGAATCCCTGACTATAGCTCTACCTTGTAAGAAATCATGACGAATCCAATCTGTTGATGTTCTGGTTCTAGATAACATATTCTCAATGACCTATTCCATTTCGAGCACCTTGATATACATATTCATCATAAATATGGTGACCTAGCACTATATTTCTAGTTGAAAAGCCTCGTTGAAATGCCTCACCCTTGCCTCCTAATCTAGAAATAGCTTTAAAGAATATCAAAAAAGGTTCCTAATACGTATTCCAAACTCTATCACATTGGATCTCCCACATCAAAGGGTAAGAAAGTCCTGGCGACTGGCGGCTATCACGGTCGAATAAAGAATCTCAAGTCTAAACTGGTCTTAGAACTCCTCCCACAACACTAATGACTACTCAGGATCCTTGGGGAATAAGAACTACCACTACCTTGCTACCCTATGCAGCATCATCACAAACAACAATACACAATGATTTTTTCAGATCACAAGTCAAACTAAAAGCTTTCTCAACCTCCTCCATCCCATTTTCCATGACTTCATCTGAAACAGATCACTCATAACTCTGGAGACTCTGGTGCTAAAACTCTTGAAGTATCCTCCTCCAAGTGTCATTTTTGTCAACCTCTACTCTGTAGTAATTGTCTTGTATAAACTACTAACAATATGCTACGTAAACATGACAAGGATGTTGACCTGAATCCATACTTGAAAAAGAAAAAAAGCTAGTGCTTCTAAACCTAGAATATAGAAGATTCAACATTAATTAATTAATTTTTTTCTTTTATTCATTTTAGGTTAAGTTATCCCAAGGTCTACTAATTCAATCATAGGAACAAAGAAGAATGTTTCATGATCTTTTCCTAGGTCTCTACCATACAAAAAGTACCACCTCATTTAGTATCCATTGTAAAATTAATGGTCTATGCATCATATCGCAGGTGTCCCTAAATACCTATGTCTTAGCCAGTCTCCCATGTTTACAGTGCTTTGTAAACTTAGCTGACATCGTTTCCCTACCATCCCATGAAACATCACTTGTGCTTAACTCCAAACTCCATCCTATCCATCAACCAGATCTCTAATACCACTCTTTCATGACCCCCTCACCTCAAAGTGTACCCCACATATGCTAAAAATGAGAGGAGATAGATAGATATGCCCGATTCCCACCTCCAAAAGGCCCCAGGTTGGAGACTAGCACTGACGGTATTATAAACACCCAAATGGAAGGCGTTGCCCTATAAGAGAACACATGTGAAAGAGATAGAAAAGGAAGACACCAACCAAATCCTACTCATACTACAATATAATAAATGAAAAATTAAACATATATAATGTCACAAAAAACTACTAAAACTTAAAGGATAAATCTTAAAGTATGAAAAGAAAGTAAAACTGATAATGACCACGAAGCCCAAACAGCTCCAGAAACCCTCGTCTATTAGTGACCATCCTGATCTTCAACCTTCTTCTAGTGAACTAAATAATATTTTATACATACATAGAGTTATTATAATATCATACTTAGTATGATCCTCCTTGTATCCTCTCGTGCAAAAGTAAAAAAAGCATGTTAAAGAACAATGAACAACAGGTGAATCTAACTCATCACCTAAACAAGTATTATATGTTCCTAGCCTCACCATGGCCACTCTCACCATGTATTTCATACAAGAGTATATAATATAATAATGAATATCAAGGTTTCTTTGGTTCTACTTCCCCGTTTGTTTTCCTATTTTCCCCAATGTCGCATGTCTTAAGAATCTATCTCCAAAAAGGCTTTCTCGCAGACACTTGGGGTGTAGAACAAAAACATACACCACATGCAACACAACCACCATGTCCACATAACCAAACTAACCAGATAGTTTCCAAGATCCACCACAACACACATAAAATGTATCATATGTTAGGTATTATACCTCAATCCACTACAACCCATAAACTGACTAAGGATCCTCCAGCTATGAGAACCTACACACGTTATACTTATAGTACAGAATAAAAAAATATATCCAGAATATATGTGTGTGTAATAAAGACAATCCATTATAACCATCTGCACACTTATATGGGGAAAATAACTGGTGTTCATACCAGCACTAGTAACTACCTAGAGAATAGAGCGGGTCTAAATGGGGTAGTCATCCATCCATCCTCCCCAAGGATGTTAGGGAAAACACCCCCCCCCCCCCTCTTGGCTCAGAATCCATTGGGTTTAAGTTTCCCTAACTAGTAGGATATAGTATCATATAGAAATAAAAAATTATACAATATAATATATATCACAAAGACATTATGACCATAACCTAGTCTTAGGCTCAACTAAATCTAACTTCTCTCCGACTCTCGACTGTCATTACTAAGGCTACATATCCTATAAGAATGCAATCATTTAAGTAAATTTATAAAATTATCTATCCCTTTTATCATTTTGACTTTTTGTTAATTAATTATTTAAACATTATTTAAACATTATCAATTCCACATTACATTCCACTACCTTTCCATACATGCTCCATGCCCTCTCGGCATAACCAAACTGAGTCCCAAGTTTTGCTGAAATTTTACCACGACATTGTATCCTAGAAAGCTACAACCCCATGGGATAACATCATTTATTTAATCATTTTTAATATTATTATCACTTTCCCATTATTCCAGGAATTCTATAAAATCATTCTAAGCTACCAAACACAAGGGGATCGACATGGTGTGTAGGTGAACTACCCATCAAGTATTTTCCACCTATAGGAGGAGCATAGACCCATCCATACTCAAGAAGATAAGAACAGAAAGAATGTTGCATACCCCATGCGTCTTCTCCAATTTTGGAAGGAGAATAAGAAAACCCATATTCCTCAAGCAGCGGGGAAAGTAAAATAGATAACAAACAACATATTCAAAACCATCCACATTCATATCAATGGGTAATCCTAGATTCAACCTATTCCATCATCCCTTATGTCATCCCCAACACCCACATGCATAAACTGATGCATCTCCCCACTCTAGGTGTAATATTATACCACCACCACTAGGCCTCTGCACCCCCACATACAATAAAATCCCTCTAAGCTCAGCCATCCAAGTCTCACACCAAAACACAAGCAGCATGAAACAAACAACATAACAACTGGCCTCTCGATCCTGAACAAGGAATCCAACCTTTAAACACAATGTGCACTCAAAAATCCAAATCATAAGGCTCTTGTCCTTTAAAATAAAGATTGTAACTTAGAACCCTTCAAGGAATTATATTTATCTCATAACCAGTCCTTTATTCTATATTGAATTAATCGATTCAATTAAACATGCATAACTTCATCCATTTCATTTATCATGAAGCATAACAACAACAACCAGATTCATTAAACATGCCTCGTTATCATTAACCAATTAATTTATAATTAATTAGGGATTTACGTACATTACCTATTTCGAACAAGAAAAATATTCTAAAAAATAAAATCATTGATGTCACATGATCTATGAAATCAAGATGCAATAACATCACTAAGAAATTGATACCAATTATTAAATCTAGTTCAAGTATTTATTATAATAATTTCATTCTTATCGAGTGGATAAAACATGATAACTCTACCACTTAACGTAAAATAATATATAATCCCTGAATCCCCTACCACAAAAGGTTTCTGATGTTTTTTCAGCGAGAATGGGCCAACATAATGGATCAGGATCACCTCTCCCGCAACGACTGCATCCATCCGAGGACTTTGCGGCACAACTACATCAACCAACACCCTAGAAAGTTCCATTAGAAACATAGAGATAACACTCCATAACATGGAAAGGGTAATGTGAGGAAATGACTCTAGGAACCTATAATAATGAAGGTATAACATAACAAATATTGAAGATGAATTGACACTTCCTAGTTTCACCAAGATAGGGGTGAGCGTGCTACACAAAAAAATACAAGGGGAAATGATCCAAGGTTATAAAAATCACCCAAATCCTCATGAATAAAGGTTTGGGGCACCTCAAACCAAGACAAACGAGAATAAAGAAAAATGATGAATGTATCTTGGCCCTTTTGAACATCTAAATGGGGAAGCAGTTTAGATATGATTAAATTTTCCATAAAAGTAAATCTGGTCAAGGCTACGCGGTTTGACAGAGTAAAGGAACCCAGACAATTAAGAATTTTAAGATAGGAGTTATAGGATTCAAGACAAGGTGTTGAATTTATATTAAATCAAAGAAAACATCAATCAAGAAAAACTGTAGAAATCTAGAAACACAGTTCCCTGACAGATCTAGAAACATTGTAGCACCAACAAACTGATGACCTTATGATGTATGACCTACAAAGGAGGACTTACCAATAAATGGCCTACTGATAGATGAACTAATAATCGAAGACCTATCGATTGATGACCTACTAACAGATGACCTACCGATAGATGACCTACCGATATACGACCTACCGACAGATGACCTTCTGAAAGATAACCTACTGGAAGATAACCTACTGATATATAACCAATCAACAGATGACTCACAGACACGAGTCACCGATGAAACTCAATGATGTAATTATTCACATTTGTCTCACCAATGACATTGTTCACATTTGTCTCACCAATGAAACTATTCACATCTGTCTCACCGATGACATTGTTCACATCTATCTCACCGATGACAGTATTCACATCTGTCTCACTGATGACATTGTTCACATCTGTCTCATCGATAACACTCTTCACATCTGTCTCTTTGATAACATTGTTCACAGAACTGGAAATTTTTCAAAGTGTTTGGAATATGTCACCATGACCTCCCAAAACACCTCAAACACCATATTTTCATAAAGGAATTGTTCGGAGTGGTCCGGAACATTACATACGTTCACTTCCCATTTGAAGGGATAAAGGGGGGATATTGGGGTTACATAATCATAATTAAATTTAAATATATTTAGAATACAAAATTTATTATTTTATTTTTAATACCATAGATTTTATGGAGTTATAAGAAGAGATAAATTAAATTTGGTTGGGTAGGATGATTACCTCTTATTTTGTAGTCCCACGTTAGATTCGTTCTTAAGGACCATTTGAATTGTCTTTTAAGAATACCAACACCAGTAGTTAATGGATAGTGAATTTTAGAAGATAATTCATTAGGTTTTGCTCGATATAGATGACCAAATGTGGTATAGGTAAGAGAAATGATAGGTTTACTTCTAAAAATGGGAGAGATGACACACCCGAAATATATTAAATGATTAAAATATAATTAATCCAAACTCAAACCAAACACTTCTATATGGAAATAGGTTAGAATTTTGGATAGTTTTACGTCCAAATATGGGAATAAAATAGTATTTATAAAGTATTAATTGAAAAAAACATGTATCTAATATCATAATCCCCGATAAACTCCTTTTAACTACGACTTCTATTTTTTTCTTCTATTTTTACTACTCTTTATGAGTGAAATTGATATTATTCAATTCAAAACATTTGTACATGATGATTAAAAATATTGAATCCATTTTATCATATTAAATTGAATTATGTTTTATAATTTAATTTAAAATTAAAAATGTAATATGTGATGAAAAGAAGTTTCTATGATAAAATGGTTACATAAGTGTAAAAGGCTTATATTCATAATCACAACATAAAATTAATTAAATAAATAAAAATTGGATTATTAATAGTATAAATGAACTATTTGTACTTTTAAAAACATTTTTAAATAAATGTACCCTTTTAAATTCTTTAACTGAAATAAATTTTTTCAATAAATATCAGTATTTTCACTATACATTGAGAAATCAATCTTCTCATTAAATTCAAAAAACATCTCCATGATATAATTTTAAAATTATAATCAAAAAATTAGGTTATTTTTATAAAATAAATTTTATAAAATTGAGAAAAATTAATTATAATTTTTGATTTAAACTAGGTATAATTACTATTTTTGAGGAAAAACTTATTTTTGAAACCAATAAATATGTTATGAAAATTGAGTGAATATTTATAAAACTATTTATTTTATCTAAAAAAATAATACATAACCTTTTAAATGTGATTATTCTTATTCATTCCACCAATTTAATGGCTATTTTTTAATTATATAAAATATTATGGTTCATTTAGACTCAGTTTTTCATGTATTATAAGCAATCAATGAAATAAAATTTATTTGAGGTGAAATATATCCTAAAAACTGAAGGTGTTACAAGTTACAAATAGAATAATGTTCATTTTAATTAATGAAAAAATTTCTATATATGATACTTCAAGTGAATTTAATGAATTTCTGTATTAGAATCCATAACATTTTCTCTAGATTCATTCATTTATTCTAATGACATGAACATTACATATTCTTGATAAATCATTTAGAATTTTTGTCATCCATCACTTATCAATGATTTTTACTAAAATTATAAGTAGTAAATTTTAATATAACTTATTTTTATGGATTCAATAATGATTAACCTATCAGATTTATATAATTTTAGTGAATTTACACTGGGAAACCTCAACTTCCACAAAACTGGGCATTCCCGGCGTCGGCCTTTATCAGCGCTAACGAAAAAGCGCAGATAAAGGGGGGTACTTTTATCAGTGCTAAAAAAGAACTGATAAAGGGTACCTTTATGAGCACTAAAAAAGCACTGATAAAAGTACCCCCCTTTATCAGTGCTTTTTCGTTAGCGCTGATAAAGGTACCCCCTTTAACAGCGCTTTTTTAGTAGCGCTGATAAAGTGTCTGTTTCCAAAGAAAATTATTAAAAAAATATATTAATATTTAAATATATAGATATAGTTATATTGATATAAATATAATATATATATTTTTTTAAATATAATTTTAAATATATTTTAGATAAGTATAAATATACAGTTACACTTAATATATAAGATATTTAGTGAAAATGGATTATAAAAAAATTAAAAAAATATTTTTAATTAATAATTTTCTAATTATTATGGAGTAATAGTCATTTAATAACAATTTGAATACTAAAAAAATATAAAAAATTCAAAAAAGATCCAAAATAGGTTGAAAACGCAACTCGAACTTCATACGGCCGTAACTTTTGATTTGGGTGTCCGTTTGAGCTCTACAACATATCAAATAGAAGCCTGCGATGAGATCTACGTCGCTATAACTGGGGAAACCCCGGTCAAGGATTTTTGGAGGACAAAAAGGCCTAGAAGGCCTCCAAAACTGAGTTTTTAGTCGGGGTAATCCGATTTTTTAAAATTTTGTGGATTTTCAGCCTCTTTTAAGGGGGTATTGTTGGATTTTTTTGGTGGGGACTGAATTTATTCCAAGGCATTACATTCATATTGATATTATGTCTTTGAAATTTTATCATTTTTTAATGCACTTCTATTTACAATCAAATATATAAAAATATATACATATTTTTTTATATATTTTATATATTCACACATGAAAATTTAATTTTTTAAATAAATAATTAAACATATTTACATGTAACATATATTAGCTTTATCTAAATAATAACTAATATCCATTTTATTTAAAATAACAATATATAAATATTTATATACCTATATATTAATCTAACTATATATGTACCTATATAATGTGTGTGTGTCTATTTGTGTGTGTCTATATATTAACAAACTGATATATATATATATATATATATATTCTAACATATGTATATGCATATGTATTTATATATATATATGCATAATTATACTTATAGAAACACACACACATATATATATATATATATGTGTGTGTGTGTGTGTGTTGTATATATGTATTTATTTATACACACACAAAACAAAACATATTTTATAATTGTATTGAAAACTAATCTTATAAATATATATTAATATACAAATAAATATATGGATAAAAAATATAACTAAATATATATAAATAAATAGATATAAATTAATATTAATGTACGAATAAATATATAAATATATAAATATATACATATATAAATATAACTAACTACATATATATATTAATATACAAATAAATATATAAATATAACTATATATGTATATATATATATTAATACAACTATATAAATTTATATAAATACATGAACAAATATAACTATATATATATATAGATATATCACAATTTGGAGAAGAAATCAAATTATAGGAGTTGTAAAGGCTTAGCGCGCATGGGGAGAGGTCTTGAGTTCAAAACCTGGTAGAGGCAGGCAGGGGCGCGCGCATGGGTGAATTTGTGGGGGGATATAGCATTGTTAAAGGGGCACTGCAAAGCGCTGATAAAACGTGGGGCTTCGTGGATGGGGATTGCGGGGGAGTGGGTGGGGCGGGGGGTGCTAATAAATGGGGGGGGGGCAAGTGTTGTTAATATCCCCCTCTGATTTACAGATTTTTTTTAATTTTTTTTTAATTTTTAATTTTTTTTTAAATTTTTTAACTTTTATCAACGCTGATAAAAGGGTCCTTTATCCGTGATATTTTTTAGCACTGATAAAAGGGGCCTTTATCAGCGCTTTTTGGAGCGCTGATAAAGGGGACCCCCCCCCCCTATCTTCGCTGACATTAATAGCGCTTTTTTAGCACTGTTAAAATCCATATTTTTATTAGTGAGGAGACTTCACCTACAACCTAGTCGTCGACATTACAATAATATATTGACAAAAAATACAATATATCATCATTATATTCATCTATTGGGTACTATAATTTCCTCATTTGATTTTTGTTGTTAATAAAAAATCCAAAATAAAGTAAATGATATCTCTCCGCCTTATTGGGAAAAAATTCAAAGTCTCATATGTATCCTTATTTCAAGAATTAAATCTTTTCTCCCCGTTAATGATTTGAATTTCAATCCTCTTTATTGACATCGTGTGGTGAGGGAATAAACTCCGTCACACTCTTTCTTCTCCACTGCTTTTATTTCATTGAAATTAATTTCATCCTTGAATTTATTGTGAGAAGGATAATATCACATTTCCTAATAAAAAAATAAACAAATAGTCTATCTATAAATCTTAATGAGGCACACTTATTGTAGAAAATAATGGGGACTAATTCGAGAATTAATGTTATCTATAAAATTTACCAAGTGATTCCAAATTTTACCAAATCTTTATTTATGGGTAAATTAATCGTATTTTCATTCATCTTGCATTCCTCCATCCATCTCAATATCATATCAAATACCTTCAATCATATAATAGTAGGTTTCTACCCTTTTAAGAAATCATTTTTATAATAAAAAATTTATCTTATTCGTATTTAAACGTAAATATAAGATTGTTATAGTATATTTTACATAACTTATGATTAAAAAACATCAATTATATAAATTTTAGTTATCTAAAACTTCATTATCATCATCTATAGCTTCATCCTTTGGGTAACTCAATGTTTACTTCTCCAGAATATCAGCATATGTTTTCATAATCATTGGTTTTATGAAATTTATCTCTTCATTTCAACTCTAATAGGACTACGGAATCCCCATATTCATTTTTAGGGGAAAATTCCCCGTAGATTTTGTCACCATAAATTCTATTTTTCAATGAACCTTATAAAAACATATTAAATAATAAGGTGCATCTACCAAACATCGTTAGTTAGTGAAATATGGATAATATTTTTTTCTCAATCTAGATAATACTTTTACACTGGCTTCATTTTTCCTTCATTATTTTTCCATTGGTCTCTAAGAAATAAATTTCAAGGTATTCATGCCTTTATTACAATTTCATTTATTATTAAATTTCAATGGAGAATTATTTTCACTTCCTCTAGAATGGAATAAGATTTATAATTTTCTTCTACATCTAACTACTAGGACACCTCCATCTATTTTTTCTATTCAATCATGAAACCATTCAGAATATTCCTGACATTATTCTTCCTTAAATATTTTTCTTTCACAATAATCATTGAATCTTTCAAATCTTACATCTACCTATTTATTAGTTTATCCTATTTGTGTAACCTTTCATGAATTTTTCATGAGTATGGATTAGTTAATTATATATTCAGAAAATATTCATTACTCTTATAATTTAACCTTATGTGATAACACTCAATTGGCCTCAATATCTTCATCAGAGATGTATTCCACTATTCTAATCCAATTTTTTATTTTGGGGATTGATTCATTATATTGATTCATGTCACTTAATTTAACATTGTTATCAATGGCCAGTATTCATCTATCCATGTTGTGGTTATTCCATCCATAGTAGGATCATCCTCTATTTAGAGAGACATATTTTTTAGTTTTCCTCTTGGGAAAATTCTACTTTAAATTTTACATTAATTTAATTCACAAGATAAAAATATAGTCTATCTTCATTTTGTTTTTCCTTAGCTATTATGGATTTCTTTTGTTATATATAATTGATTTTTTGGTACATTTAAACCAACACTCACCATTATTATAACCACTCATTTTACAACATTCATATATATTTATAAGATATTAAAATCTATTGTATGTAAATATATATTCCTTCTTCTCGAAACCTTGGATGAAATTATCTGAGTTCCTATAGACATCCTATTTGACCACCTTAATATAAGCATTATCCATTTTCCTATGGTTGAAAAATTATTCCAACAATCCATGGCGTGGTATCTAAATTTTTTACAACACCCACAATATCCAATAATTTTTCTATTTTTATTTTTAATGAAATTTTGTTATTTGAGGTACCTTAATTTTCTCAAATTTTAATTCCTTCGATCCAAACACCTTGTAGGTAACTTCCTCCTTTAATAATTTCTTCCACCATTACCGAAGTGGAGGGTTCTTCATTACTTTACCCCTCACTTTTTCAAGGAATAAGTTTTGTTTCCTACACCGCTAAATTAATTATTACATATTTAATTTATGGATGATTGATTTAATTACTTCTTTAAATGATTAGAAAATGATACTTCTAATGCTTTTATGATTCTCCTACTACTCATTAGAGTATTTCCAGAAGAAAGATTCCTACATGAAACATTGATAATAGTGGTTATTTTCTAAACTCCATGTGTTGATAGAATTTTATTTTCTACTATATTCTAAAATTTTATACCCAACTAAAGAAACATTAATGTTAATGTGTTTTCCAATTATTCATTTAATTTTACATTACCTCCAAATACATCTTTTAACATAGGAATCATTTCATCCTATATATTATTTTTGTTTTTAGAGAGTTATGAAGCTCTTTTATTCATTTATATTTTATTTATAATTGAGATTTCTTGACTTATAATATAGCTTTAATTGCATGGAATCTTCCTTTAACATCCTTTTTATAACAATAATCTAACAAAAACTCGTTCTCAATTAATATTTTTATATTTTAAACTTCTAACGACCCAGGTATTACAAACATATATATCATATCTATTTAGATGAATATTCAATTCATTTCAAAAATACATTCCCAAGGAACATAAAAATTTAGTGTCTTTGGAGACTAAGAATAAAATATTCTTATTTAATTATATATCTTCAACATATCTCATACTGATCTTCCCCATTTATACACTCTATAAATATTCCATACCTATAACCTCTCATCATAACCTAGGGAAAGGAAACATAAGAAAGGGTGAGATCATATTCTCAATAAGGGTAATCATATGAGATACCATTTTCTGATCATATGAAATCATATCATAATCATAAGGGTATTATATCATAAAAATATATTAAAAATTTCACACCCAACCTATCATACATCATAAATATGCATCATGGCATAAAGAATTATAATTCTATATTACATGATTTATAGTAATGTGAATGATTTATAATTTATGAACCATAAACTCATGTCATAAAAGTGTGATACCTATATATGGAAAGAAACCATTTCAATTTTCAAGGATAACATCTATGACCATTAAATCATAACAAAGTAGGAACCAACACCTATTTCCGAATTCATATTGAATCATACATGATCACCTATTTTCCATTTCATAATGGATCAAGCCTCATCACAAGTTTCCCATAGTTGATCATGTACATATACATGTTTCTCATCATTATCTCATGATATATAAAGCTCTACCCAATGCATTAGAGGGGGATATAGGTCCCACCCATCAATTGTTGTAATGTAACCACCATACCTAGTTATAACGTAACCACCATCCTTACATATAACTTAACCGAATTCATATAATGAAAACCATATAGAATTGTGACACAATTTTATAAAACATTCACCATATTAGAACACATAAAATGAAATGGGTTTGATAAACATTTCATCCTAATATATCCTATGGGAATGGAATGTGATTCATAAACATGTCATCATATTAAAAATTAACCAGACAAAGGAATAATAATGATGGTATAACTAGATAATATACAAAATAAAATTTCTATAACATCCAAGGATTCCATCTTAGATAGAAAATGATATTGAAAATCACTTGAGACATGTCTTCAAGAAAATAACGTTTCTTTGAAAATTAATTTTTAAAACTAAAAATTCATAAAATAGTTTGGAAATTTTATTCTTTGAAAATAATATTTGAAACTTATAATTTAAGATTAAAAATATTTATTTGTAATTATGGAATGAAATAATGTTCATGTCATACATATTAAAAAAATATTCCTTTCACATTTTTGATAAAGTACAAAAAGAACTTATTTGGAAAATGACATGAAGATTCAGATAAATTTTTTTAAAGTAAAATAATAATAAAAATGAATTTAATAACATTTTAATAATAGTAAAATATTCTTTAAATCATTTTTAAAAATTATGGACATGGGAGAAAAAGGTGGTTTTGACCAAAGAGAAAAATAAATTTGTATTTCATTAAACACATTCATTTAGAATCATGATTGTATAAAGAGGGAGAAATGATGGGAAAAAGTGTATTCTCCCAAAATAATTATATGAGAATGAAATTAATGATTTAAATGATAAATAGGTCATAATATTTCATCATATATGTCATAATTATAATCAATCCCAATAAAAAATGATATTGTAACATCGAACCCTTACCACTTTGGTGTCTTTTTAATCATAAGAAATATTATGGAATAACATAAAAATAAAATTTGAATATCATGAATATAATTAGAATAGTAATATAACATGTAAAAGGTACAATATAGAAAAATAATAGAGTAATATAGGTGCATAACACAACATATGTCTCAAAGTAGGAAAATTGAGACAAAAATCCCTTACCTTAACTCCCAAAATATTTCATAAAAGTTCAGGACTCTAGTATAATAACTATAAGTTTACTATATATATATATATATATATTACATGAAAATAATCATGTGTATCATAACATATATTATTTAATTTTTACCTTTATTTATCTTTTTATTTACAAATTCTTATTGGAATCCCATTTTAGGTAATCACCGCTTTTTTTTCATGAATGTGTTGGTTTTATACTTTCAGTCCTTTTTAGTCATTGTTAAATAATATATAGAATGTTAAAAGTGATATTAATATCATATATATTCACCATATATGTATATAGAGTAATACATTAAGTTTTTATATAGAAAATGAATTACACCATTCATGGATATGGTTAGTTGTACGTACGCATGAACACTGCATCCATTTTCAAGATGGATAATATTAAAAAAGGTAAATAAGATATTACCATTAAAAATAATTTTTATTTAACATATATCACATATATTAATTAAACCTATCCTTATTACTGTACTTGTAAAGTGTATGTAAAGAACGAATCACATTGCTTTGTGGGGTGGTAGTCCACTTTACAAACGAGCGTTGTTATTGTATCACCCAAAGAATGGAAAATAAGGAGTTATTTGTGATATAATAATTAATTAGTAATAATTATGTTAAAAATGTAATATATATTAATATATTCTATCTTTATTACTATCCATTTAAAATTTAAATGGATAAAATATGTTGCATGGGTTCTCGAGGCAGTAGTCCACTTTACACATGATCAATTATTTCATTCTCCATTTAATGGAAGAGGAGAAGGATATATGATATTCCATAAACTTAATAACATCTCGTTATATTAAAGACACTATTTTATTTATATTTAAATTAATATAACCTGAATAATGGTGGTTAGATAATAATTAAAAGGAACGACTTTAGTGAAGACAGTTACCTTCACTTAGAACAACCACATTTGGATCTTTTAATAAGAACCTTAGGGTTGGTATTTTTGGATGAAAAGTACCTATATAACATGGAAAAGGATATTTTTGTGTTTTTTTTGATAAAAATGGATTTATAGGTGTTAAAACATTGGGGGAGGAGGTGACCTTTTATAATGGGGGAGTGGAATTTTTTTACATACCCAAAACTATTTAATAATTGGAAGCCACTCTCACATCAAGTTCCTCCAAAATTGATAAATAATGTAATTTTGGGATTATATGGTTGATAGAAACATCCATCACAAAAAAACACATTATTTAATCATGTTGTTCCATAAAATATATGTTTCCTTACTTTAACCATTTTAGTTTTCACTATGGTAACAAGCCTTTTATCAAGGTAAGTAATCATTTAATAATAGTAAACAAATGATAATTAATAGATACCTTTTACCCAACGGCTATAAATATAAAATAAAATTTATTAAATAAAAATCACATGGTCATGGAACATTAATTTTAACATAAATTCCTGAAACATGTAAATCCTTGTTTTACCCCTTAGCACAATGACAGAGTTTTTACTATTTAGGTGTACTTATAATTATTATAAAAGGAAAATTGGTCCATGAATATAATATGGTTCAAAATTTAAAACATATACCAATAACATGGTAGAGGATATAATTTTTTGTAATGTAAAATTATTTAGTAATTTAATATTTATTCTAAAATGACATTAATCACAATTTTGACACTCTTTGTTTAATTTTTAATTAAAAGCTTCATGAAATAGGTGTAATTTCAATATATAATTTTAAATAATCTATATCATGTCATATTTATTAGTAAAATTAATGGAATATAATAATCAATTTAATTTATATTAACTCAATCATTTATAGTACAATTTATTTTGTTTTTCAATTATTTAAATAATTATTGTGATGGTGTTTATTAAGAATTTAATGTAATTATATAATAACAAAAAATAAAATAAAAAATATACTCTTGAAATTAATTTAATTATGATCAAAATTACCATCAATATTTTTCTATGTATTTATTTTATCCCAATGTGAACACATATTTTAAATTTAAAAGCAAGAGGGTGACAGTTTGTCTTTTTCTTTACGTAAATTATTATATTAGTAAATTTCATGGAAAATTATCCCACAAGAACCTATAGATATATTAAATAGTAATAATTGTCTATATATGGTCATAAATTATAAATGTTACATGTTTTTAGGTCATTATTAACATTATCTTCTAATTTTACCCATCAGTGAACCCGTTTTAACCTTAACCGAAATAATTATATTTTATTGTGATTATTAATCATCATGAAATGAAATTTATATTACCATTTTATATTATATAAAAATTGTTATCAAACATGTTAGATCCATTTGTCGAATATAAATCACAAAATTTATTTAAATTAATTGAAGATTAATGTTGGAAAAGTGATAATAAATTGGTTTTCGAAAGAGAATATTTTCAAAAGATTAAAAACACTCTAAGCCATAATTATATATGAAATTTTTTCCAATTATCTAAAAAAGATTAATTATAATATAATTTTATGTAATTTTTCTTTTTAAACCATTTTAAAAAGTAATTTTATCTTATCAATTCATAAAAATGAAGTTTTCAAAAAAACTAGTATTTTTATTGATCATTGAAAAACTATTATTTTCATAGAAATCCGAAAAATGAACCCTAATAAAATTTTGAAAAATTGATTTTTGTCATTTTTTAAAAATAAATATTCCTAAATTTCTAAAAAAAATATTTTATTATTTGTTAACAAAAATAAATATAAATAACTTTTTTTAGAAAGAGTTATTTTTTGAAGAAAATAAATAATTTATAAAAAATAGAATTATTTATCAATATGATTTCACCATTTAAAGCCATAAAAATTAATATTTAAAATTTAGTTATTCCTATTCATTTTACCTTGTTTAATATCTTGGTAATAATGTTTTTGTTTAAATAGTAATATTAATCATTTCTCGTTGTTTGTTAAAACTCAGTGTTGTGTGTAATGAAATCTATCAAAGAAATTAAATTTGTTTGAAAAAAATATTTTATAAAATATCAGGGTGCCAAATTTTACAACCTTAAATAAATTTCATCCATTCAATTTCAACTTGATCTCTATAGTCAAAGGTTTAACATTTGAAAATTCTTTCATATAAACCCAACATTATAAAAAATGGTCAATACAACATCCTCTTGAAAAGAGGAAAACTAAATTATGAAGGTCATTAAATAATTAGGATCCCAAATTGGATAAAATTTGTAGAAGTTAAATATATAAAAATTTGTTATATAAATAATTCCAAAGTACTAATAGATAGTTATAGATAATATGGTCAATAAAAAGTTGACAACCACAAAAAAAATATACTCATGTTGAGTTAAAATACCATTGATTGAATATAAATAAAAGTAATAATAAAACATGTTTCTCTCAAGTTCAATTATACTAAAGTTGATAGAATTTTTACTATCATGATAGATAACATTAAAAAATATATTTACATTATTTCATTCCATTTTAGAAGCACAGTCACATCCTTTGTTTGTGCTTCGATCAATTTTCACTTCATCTCTCTTTCCAAGAAGCGAAGAGGAATTTTTTATGTTTTTGAATGTCTAACAGATACTAGTATCCATAAAATAATTATAATTCATTCTCTTGTCTCTTGTTATCATCAAATCCAGATAAATTAGCATATGTGATTGGATATTTATAAATATTCGAATATTAAAAAAACACATTAATCTCTAAAACATCTTAAAAATATCTACTTAAACCATTCCATAAATTAATAACATTAATACCAATAAAAAAATTAGAAATTTATACCTAAGGTATATAAATTTTAACTATGTATAACCCCCATAGTATCATAATGTTGCCCTTTAATGGAACATACCAAATTTATGAACACCTTGTTCATATATTCTTCTAAAACACAGAAACAACCAAAATTTCCATAATATCTCAATGAGTACATACATGCTTCCTTATTTCATAAATAAAACAAAATAATATTGAATATATTCCTTAAATAAAAACAATTTATAAAAACCAACAATGATAACATAAACCAATTTTTCATAAAATCATTAATTTGTTCTAATGTAATTAATAATATTCAATTTACATTATACATATCAATCATCTATTTATCCCAACATCATTACCTCAATATCCTACTCTCCAATCATGATCAAATTTTTTCTTAAAAAAAATTCTATCACATGAAACATTAACCCATATCATTATGGTTTCCTACATTGAATAAAACCAAAAATTACAGTGTAAGAAAAATTATTCATAGTTAAAACCCATATAATCATGAAAAAAACTATTTATAAGATGTTTAAATCATTAAACCTTATTTACAATCAAATAAACCTTAGGTATAACCTAGGTAATTCATAATAATAATATATTTGAATAATTTTGATGGTTTGTAAAGGGTTTGTGAATTTCTAAATCATATACATTTGGAGTGTATAATATGTTTTGTATTAAATCATTTTGTCATGCACCAAGTGAAAATCAAGTCCAACTCAATACACAGTTCATGGATTTATTACCCAAGGTACCCTTTTTGGAAATCCACATCCACTCATAGTATCCAGGTAGAGATGAAATTAATTGGAAAGAACTCAATCTATCCTTTACCAAAATTCCATGATATTTTCCTACACTTTGAATCATCTATAGACTAATACTTATACATGTCACTAGAAATATCCTTATCAATATCCCAAGTGATCTCTCTAATTTTTTATCATCCTAGTTTCCAAATGTTAAAAAAAGTTACGCAGATACAAACTGTAATAACCCATGATTATGTACATAAATATCACATATTTTCAGATGAATATTCAATACATTTCCAAAAAGCACACCTAAGAGTCAAAATGGTATAGTTTCATTAGAGACTAGGTATATAATATTATGATTTAATGAAATATATTAAATATCACTCATAACGATCTCCCCTTTTGTACTCTTGATAAACATACCCTATATAATGTAATTCTTCATAAACTAGGGAAAATAAATAATATAAATAGTGATATAAAATGATTAGTAATGGTATACATGAGAGATATTATTCAATTAATAAATGAAAGAATAAGATAATTATCAGGGAATGGGATCAAAAACAGAACATAAAAATCAAATAACCAACCTATCTTATATCATAAATATGCGCCATTGAATAATGAATTATAATTATGAATTACTTGATTCATATGAGTAAAATAATCATAATTCATGAACCATAAGTATATGTCATAAATGTTTGGTGCCAACGTATTTATAAACACCGTTTTATTTTTCAAGGTTGACATCCAAGACCAAAAATTCACAATGGATCAGTCATCACCATATGTTTCCAATTTCATAGTGGATCTAGAATCATCAAATGTTCCCCATTTCATAACGTATTAGGCATCACCATTTTTTCCCCAAAGTGGATCATCTCATCAGGTTATTTCCCATCATTATATAATGTGATATAAATCATTACCCTATGCATTTTAGGGAGATATAGGACCCACCCTTCCTTGGTTATAATGTTACCAACATCCTTTATTATAATGTAACAACCATAGAAAAATTAAAATGATACATAAATGTTCCACAATATCCTAAAATATTTATCATTTCAAAAACCATGAAAAGAAATGGGTTTCATATGAATTTCTTTATAGTATAACATGAGGAAAAGGAATAATTTTCGTAAACATATTTTTATCATAAAAATAAACCATCAGGTTGAAGAATAAATTTGGTATAATTGAATAATATCCACATTTAAACTTTAATAACATCAAATTATGACTTTTTAGATGGAAAATGATTTTTAAAGATCACATGAAACATTTCATGAGGAAAATAAAAAATATTTGGAAATCACTTTTTATAAATAAAAATTCATAAAATGTTTTGGAAATATTTTTTTTAAAATAAACATTGAATATTATAAATTATGATTTAAAAAATTTATAGGCCATGATGGTTTGAAATCAAATATATTTCATATATGTTTAAATAAATAATCTCATCACATTTTTGGTAAAACACAAAGACCCTGTTTAGAAAATGACATGAAGATTCCAATAAATGTTTTTATAAAATATGAACATTGGTAAAAGTGGACTTAAAAAATATTTATGGAATATTTAAGAATTATTTAATTTTTTTCATAAAACATGGATATGGAAGAAGAAAAAGGTTTTTTAATGAAGAGATAAATAATGCCGGTTTTCATTCAAAAAAAATATTTTGGAATATTGACTGTATAATGTGAGTAAAATGAATAGAAAATATATATTCTCAAAAAATAACTATAGTATGAGAAAATTCATGAATTTAATTAGAAATAGACTATATAATTACATCATCAAAATCATAATAAATAAATCTCGATGAATAATGATATTCTAACATCCAACCCTTACCACTTTGGTAGCTTTTGAATTTTAAGCCAAATTAAAGAATAAAATGAAAATAAATATTAAATAACATTAATAGAAAGATATTCATGATATAAAGTTACAAATGTAAAGTATAAAAACATCATAAATGAAGATAGGTGCATAACACAACAAATATCTCAAAGAAGGAAAAATGGGAAAAATCCATTTCCTTATGTATGGATATTTTTCATACACATTCTAACCTCAAGTATAATAAATATAATTTTATTATACATATGTTATATAAATATTCTCATATGTGTCATATAAAATATTATTTATTTATGACCATTTATTTCCCATTAATTTTCTATTTCGTGTTAAAAATACGTTTGATGTAATAATTACTTTTTTCATGAATGTCTTGATTTTTTTTCAGTAATTTCACATTTATCATGGTTAAATCAAATAAATATTGTTAAAAATGATATAGATATCATATATATTTTTTATATATTTTTTATAGTAATCCATTAATGATGGATAGAGAAAATTAATTACACCATTCATGGAGACAGTAGGTCGTACGTACACAAAAACATTATTTCCATTTACTTAATATATGAAAAAATAATGGTAACTAATATATTACCCTTAAATAATAATTTATAATTAAAATATATAACATAATTTCATTAAAAGTGTCTTAAATAATTTCTATTTAAAGATTATGTGAAGAATAAATTATATAGCTTCACATGACGGTAGTCCGTCGTACGAGCGACCGACATTATCATATCCAACATGGAATGGAATGTAAGAAGGTATATTAGATATAATAATTATAGAGGTATAATTATGTTAAAAATATCAAATATATTCATTTTTTGTATCCTTATTAATATCCATGTAAAATTTAAATTGGAAAAACACAACACATCAGTTTACGAGGAGGTAGTCTGTTGTATACACAATTGATAGTTCCATTTTCTATATGAAGGGTGAGGAGATATATATAGATTATTCCAAGAAAAAAATGAAATATAATTATATTTTATAAAATGGTATTATTATAATGTATTTAATTTAACATTAATAATGTTGTTAAGAGAATAATTAGAGGGAAAGATTTTGGAGAAGGCAATTACCTTCATTTAGAAAAACCCCTTTGGAACTCTTATTAAGGAAAATATGGATAGTATTTTGGGATGAAGGGGATCAATAGAACATGAATAATGATATTTTATAGAGATATTGGTAGGTTTTAGGGATGTTAAGGGTCTTAAGATGTTCGAATAAGTGAGGGGAGGAGGCTATATTTTTTAATGGGGGATGAGTGGATTTTTTATAAATACCCATAACTATTAAATAATGGGAAGCCACTCTCACCAAAAGTCAAATAAAAATTAATAAATAATGGTTTGTATGGATGATATATTTTATATAAACCTCCACCGAACAAAAAATACATATTATAAACATGTTCTTCCTTAACATCTATGTTTTCTAACTTTTACCATTTCAAGTTTACACTACGATAACAAGACTTTTTTATCTTGGTAATTTATCATTTAAGACTATAAAAATATGAAAATTGTTAGATAATTTTTACATAATGGATATAAATATGAAATAAAATTTATTACAGAGATGAATTATGTGTGTGTATGATTAATTTTAACAAAAATGAATGAAACACATAAAACCCCTTTTAGGGTTTACTATGGTAACAATGTTTTTACAATTTAGGGGTCCATATAATTATTATAAATTAAAAATTGGTCCATGAATAGAATTTGTTCGATATATTTTAATATATAACAATAAATTTTCATAAGATATTATTTTTAGTAATTTAAAATTATTTAATATTATGTATATAAAATGACATTAAGTTAAAATTTGACACTATTAATTTAATTTTACTTTAGAAACATCAACACGAAGGTATAATTAAAAGATATAATTTTAATTCATATAAATAATATTATATTTTTCTATAAAATTCATGGGATTCAATAAATAATTCAATTTATATGAATCTTAATATTTTTAGAATAATTCAATTTATTTTCCTATTAATTAAATAATTATCGTGTTAGCATTGATTAGGAATTTAATATAATTATATAAAAATTAAAAATTAAAAATAATCTACCCATATGAAAATAATATCATTATTCTCAAATTTACCATCAATATTCATTCACATTTTTCTTTTTTCCATATAGGAACACATAAATGATATTTAAAGATAAGATGGTGACATTTTGCCTTTTTTTACATAAATTAATTTATTTGTGATTTTCCACGAGAATTATCCAAAAATTACATATAATTATACCCAAAGGTAATGAGGGTCTAAATATGTCTATAAAATGGGAATTAGAAAAAAAAATTAGTTCATTTTAACTCTTATCTTATTTGTTTCACTCCCTCGTAAACCAGTTTTAACCTTAACCATGATAATTAATTTTTATTGTATTTATTTTTAATTACAAACAAAAAATAACATTCAATTACTATATAATATAAATTATTCTAATTTAAAATAGGGTATCAATTTTATCAAATTAAAATCATTGATGTGGTAGAATTTAATTCAATACTAATCTAGCACACGTGATGAAAAAGACCTTTTCCAAAGAGAAAATTATCGAAATTTTAAAAAGTTTCTATATCATAATTTAGTAGGAAATTAATTAAAATGAAATATTTTCATTTAGTAATAATATAAATGATCTAATTTTAGTTTTTAACCATTTTAATACAAAATGAAACATTATTAATTATTTAAAAAAATATAATTTTCAATAGAAATGAATATTTTTCACTACTCATCGAGAAATTATTCTTTTTAGAAAAATAAATAAAACTCACCATAAGATAATTTTGAAATTTTAATTCAAAAAATAAAGTTAATTTTTTCATGTAAATTTTATAAAAGTGTCAAAATTTAGTTTTTTTTGTTTGTTTAAAAAAATATTTTTTTTGGGAAATAAGTTGTTTTCAAAGCTTATGAAGACTTTACTAAAAATTAAGTGATTTGTTTTTCAATATGATTTATTTATAATAAAAAATTATACCTACTTTTTATAATTTTGGTATTCCAATTCATTCCTTCATGTTTAATGGCTCGATAAAAATGTTGGTGTTTAAATAATAATATTAATAGTAATTTGTAGTTTGTTAAAAACCTGTGTTGTAGGGAACACAGGATATCGATGAAATTTTATTAATTTGAAAAAAATATTTAATAAAATAATGGAATATTAAAAAAAATTACTAAGAATATAGTACCATTTATTCCATGCCTTTTTATG
The DNA here is from genome assembly GCA_963277665.1 of Viscum album. NCBI lineage: Eukaryota > Viridiplantae > Streptophyta > Magnoliopsida > Santalales > Viscaceae > Viscum > Viscum album. Next base: position 1,428,200,721 of record OY728151.1, read on the forward strand.
TGTAATTAGAGATTTATTGTAACACCGTGAGTTTTTATGAACCATTTTTCCACATAAATTAAAATTTTCATTTATATCTTACAATGCACTAAGTCAAACATTCTTTGCACACTAAAGTGACTTATCGTATGTTACATGAAACACCGAGTTGGCATACGATACACAAAGCACTGGGTATAGATTTTGTTCAATGTATAAAATAACTATGTTTGGATTATGTTATATGTAACACCCAAGAAATCATTCACTACACGTAACACTGACTTCGCTTACATTACACGTAAGAGTGACCTACCTAGATAGCTTGTGTTGTACGTAATACCGATTTTCACTGAACAACAATATATTATTAAAATATTATTATTTAATGGGATATAAACTAGTAATTATGAATAGTATTAACCACATGTTGAATTTTATATTACATTAACATTAATCTTATGTATTTTCTGGACATGATATAAGAACAAATTTAATTTTTTGGATAAAAGAAGTGTTTTTTAAAAAATGTAGTTTTTCCGCCTTTTTATGGTGCATCCATTTCAAATATAGTTATTAACACTTTTATATAATCTATTTTACAAAGTAAAATTATTATTTGGAATCGGGACTTCAAAATTTAACTTTGTTTAAATTTTGGTATTTTTTTATGATAAAATTCATATTATAATTAATGGTGAAAAATATTACATTTTAATTCAAAACTGTATTTTCATCTAATTAATTTATATAGTATAATTATCTTTTTAATTGGTTTTAAATTTTCATTGTATTGTTATTTTATCATTCAATACATTGTTTGTAATTGTATGTCATTTCACATTTAAATTCGAATAAACACGTGTCAATCATTGGATAGTTTTTACTTATTAAAAATCCTCTTTCTAATTTTGATAACGGGAATTAATTTTAAATTATTTTCTTCCAATTAATTGTTTCGAATTTCAAAAAATGGGATCCATATTTTTAATTATAAGCTACAAAATATTTAAATAGGTTCATTTTATTTTTTGACATTTTGAATAATAACTTTAGTAATTATTTTTATTTTCCACGGTTAAAGGGTAAATTATGTAAATAAGGATAAAAATAATATTATAATAATATAAAAAAACCCTCACACGTGTCCTAATATTATTTAATAAGTCATGGGTGACCAAAATAACCATTTGGATGAATTTATGGAATTTTATAACCACTTTGGTGTGAAAATGACAAGTTATAATAATTAATTTAATTTAAAGGGAAATAAAACGTAAACACATATATTTTTACTAAAAAAAATTATTTTGGTTTATATAAATTATATCTTAGACTATAATTATCCATTATAATGACACAAATATTTCTTACATCATGGTATTTTATTTATAATTTTTAAACACTAAATAAACAAATTTATTTATGACTCAATGATGACCCAATGATTACCTTATTAATGAAATATTCAAATAAATGATATTATAAACATTAAAATAAATATAATATTAAAATTTTAATGTCATAAACAGATTTTTTGGAAGACATTAACATTTCATTGATGTTTTCATTCCTTTGGTTTGAATTAATCATGTTGTTATGACTTCATGAAAAATCAGTTACTAAATAGTGAAAAAATTGACATAAATGAGTTTTTTTAAACAATACCATTTTATTAAATGATATAATAGTCCAAAAATATAATATTCTAAAAAATTACATATATAATGTTAAAAATATCATTAATTATCCACTTTTGGTTCTCCCATAATTTTATAGTAACCATAGTAACCATATATTATGAAAATACAAAAAGACATGGTAAGATTTAATGTTTTTAACTAAGGCTTAAAGCTAAAAATAAGGATACTTTTGTAACCTAAACTTGTCTATAACATATTTTTTAATAGTATTTAGACCCATAATCATTTTATCTTATAAATAAATGAGTTTTGGACCATTATAATCTCAAAATAAATTTATAATAAAAAAATATTTAAAGACTTTCCAAAAGTACCCCTCGCCTCTCATATAAAAGGGCACTTTTCCATATATTTTATTCACACCTCAAAAGCATATTGGATTAGACAAAACCTACCCAAACCTCCTCAAAACATACCTACCTTCCTCCTCAATTCCACGCATTGGGAAATAATCTATCCTGTGGATATCTTTTGTGCTAATCTAAAAGAGATACTCGAAAAAAATGTAATTGTTTTATAACCTCTTTCAAAATTATTTTCTTCTTCTACTTCCACTTATTATATTGTCTCAATAATAAAGTAATAAATAAAGTGTATAATATATGATTATATGTTATTATAATTATGGTACAACCTTGTACCTCCTTTTATCCATCCTATTAATAACAATATCATCATGCATGTGTACGTACAACTTACCATCTCCCCGCTGTGGTGTAATTTGTAAATCAACAATACTTAATTTGGATAGGTATAATGATGAATATAATGGATTTAAATAATGAATATAACATGATAATTATTCTTTATATTTAATATAAAATCCTATAACATACCATTTAACCATTAAGTGAATGATATTGTATCTCATGCGTACGTATGGCCTACCATGTCCATGACATGATGAGATTCATTCTCCACAGTAACCATTTAAGAATGATTATAAATTATATATAATAATTAAGAATTAAATTTATGGAATAATAATGCTACTATTTTTATGTATATATATATATATATATTTCATTTACATGCTTCTACTCAATTCAATAAATAAAACAGACACAACATTCATGTGTACATACGACCTACCGTGTCCATGAACAATGCATTCCATTTCATTTATCTATCTATTATATATTTTTCTATACTGAATATTTATTATCAATAAATATTTTTTTACATTTTTTAAGTAATTAAATCATGATCTATGTAATAATACCAAAAATAACATGTCAAAAAACATACGATAAATAAAACAATTATTACCCAAAATGTTGCTTCAACATGGAATTGATAAATAAAAAGGTAATAAAAATTCATAAGTGAATCATATATGATATCATAAATATTAATAAGGTTCTATTATAAGTTAATAATATGTTTAAACCCACTATATAAGAGTTTCATACACATACAGAAGTCATCATACCTATGCTAGGGGATAATTTTTCAATCTCATTTTTATCCAAGATTTTTTATATGCATGTATATATTGGGGTAGATTTATCATCCACATCCATGTCTCCTAATTATGTAATATTATTTATATTATTCCAAAAAAATTAATTTAATTGTATCCTTTGGTGAATTTTATTAAATGGTATGAAAGGAATATTTTGTCGTTATTTGATTTGAGGTTCTTTTTGAATTTTCCCTAAAATGTACGAGAGGAATGATTTTTGAACTTATATGGAATGAAGGGATTCTTAAGGTTTCATGACACCTTATTTTGATGACGCTTCATCTATAAGATTTTAATATTCTTTTTAACTAAATTTTATCCTTTTAAAATTGTATTTCATTCTGAGGAAAGAAAATGTTTTTGGAAAAGAAAGGATATTTTCCTCAAGAATTATGTTGAGATTTTTTATCAAAATTATTATCTATCTAAGATGACATAGGTTTATATTTATATCATTATTATTAAATTTATTTGATTGTGTTTGTGATATAATTATATCTATGAAATCCATTTATTTTATATGGGTTATTATGGAATGATGTTTAAGAACCCCATTTTTGTAACACCTAGAGATATTATGAGAAGTATTCTTTTTAATTTATTTGATGTATTGTGTTGTATACTACACCAAGATTATCTTACGCTATACGCAACACTGTATTAGCTTGCAGTATACGCAACACTATTCTTGGCTCGTGTTATACACAATTTCATGTTTGTTTGGTCGAAATTATTCTACGCAACATTAAGTATTGATTTTTTTAATGTATAAATGAAATAAGTTTTGATTATGTCATACGAAACACCAAACAAAGATTTCACTAAACGCAGCCCTGACTTGGCTTGCATTACACACAATCAAGACATTTCTTAACAGCGTGTGTAGTACGAAATACTGAGTTTCACTAAACAAGAAATTATTATAATATTATTATAAACTAGCCATTATGAATAGTAATACCCACTTTTTGAAATATTATAAATTTTATCTTCCAAAATGGAATTCATTTTTGGATTTAGAATATCGAAATTATCCTCGAGTAAATTTTTGGTATTTTTCTGAAAACATTCAATTTTTGATGAATAGTGAAAACACTAGGTTACTATTTAAAAACCAACTTTTTATTTAAATAATTTTTTATTTTATTTAAATTTATTTTAGGTCAAAATTGGTGCATAATACCTATATAAGTTCAATGTAATTCATTGGATTCATTTTATAATAATTTTAGATATATAAACATTTTATTGAATTTTTCACCGTCTTTTACCCACCTCCTAGGAGAATTTGAAAATTTACATAAAACATAATTTTACAGCTTCTGTGAGTGGAATTTTGAAAATCCGAGAGACACAGTTAATATCATGGAGTAAAATGTGGTTCAATAAGATAAAAATAATTTTTGGTGAATAATAACTTTTTACTTTTATTTACCACGGTTAAAAGTAAGTAGGGTAGTTAAGGGTAAAAATGATATTATTATTACCCTAACACATGTCATAATTCTATTGGATAAGTATAATTCGACGAAAAACAACATTAGTAATATAATATTATCATTTAGGTCCACTTGGATTAGATTTGTACATTTATTATTATTTAATTCAAAGAAGAGTTAAAAGAGTTAAAATCTATGTTTAATAACTAAAATATTTTTACTATAGGGTTATACATAAGATAAATTAGAATTTAAATATTCATTATAAATATAAAAATATTTCATACATAATGGTATTTTATTTATAATTTTTAGACATTAAATAATTTAATTTATTTATGACACAATGATGATGCAGTAATTACCTTATTAATGAAATATTAACATAATTGATGTTATAAATACCCAAATAAATGTAATTTGAGACTTTTTATAAATTCCAATAATTTTTAGGTTAATATGACATTTTATTATTTATTTAAATAACTTTTTTCGAAATAATAATGCAGTTATGATTTTCAAAAAAATCAATTACCAAATAGTGTCAAAATTAACATAAAATAGTTTTAAAAAAAATATATTATATTATTAATTGTTATTCTATTCCTAAAAATATAAGGATAGGTCAAATTACATAGATAAAGTTATATATATTAATAATGAACCACTGGGGGTTCTTTTGGATTTGTACAGTAAGTTTATTAACCTTATAGTGTAATAAAACAAGAAGACATGGTAAAAGTTAAATTATTTATCTTAGAGTTAAATCTAAATGATAAGGTTAAAATAGTAACCTAAACATGTATAAAACTTATTGGTTGAGAGTATTTTGACCCATACCCACTTTAGATTCGAAATATATCAATTTAGAGCTATTATAAACCGAATATGACTTTACTATAAAATAATATTATAATTTTTTCCTAAGGTGACCCTCTCCTCCCTTATAAAAGGGCACCTCCTCCCTCTTCTATTTACACAATTTTGAGCCTTCAAGCTTGGAAAAACCCTGCCCATTTCCCTTCTCAACTTCCCTATAAACATTATATAGGTTCTGGTCCCTTAAAAGACCAACTCTAGTGCCTTAAGATGAAGCTTAAAAGAGTTGCGTCGAAGAAGAGGTAATCTCTTCTACCAATTATTTCAAGTTTATTTCTTCTTCAACTTCTTCTTCTTTAGTTGTTTCATTATAAAGTAACAACATCAGTATCAATAATATAATAATCTGTTATTATAAATATTAAAGAACCTCATTTCACATTTTATCCATCCTATGGAAAATGAAATCACCGCGCATGTGTACGTACGGAATACCGTCTCCACGCCGTAGTGTAATCTGTTATTCCACCACCACCTTACTTGGATGGGTATAATGGTGTAAATAATAACTATATATGGTTATTATAACATCATAATGATTTTGTTATATTATATCATCTACTCCAATTCCATTCAATAATTATGGGAATGATATCATCACTAGTGTGTACGTACGGATTACCGTCTCCACAACGTGATGAGATTCATTCTCCATGTTAACCATTCAAAAATGATTATAAAGTATATATAATAAATAATAATGTAATATATGACATAATTCAGCTACTGGATTTATTGGTATATATATATTTATATATATATATATATTTCATCTACTTACTTCCATTCAAGTCGATAAGGAAAGGAAAACAGGGTTCATGCGTACGTACGGCCAACCGTCTCCATGAACGGTGTATTTCATTTCACTCATCTATCTTTTATATATATATATTGAAAATATATGATATATAAATCATTATTTACATTCTGGAAGTAAGTAAATCATTATATAGGTAATAATAATATCAATAACAACAAGTCCAAACACGTAAGATAAATAAAATAATTTTACCCAAAACGTTGCTTTAACATGGAATTTACAAAAGAACGGGTTATAGAAAGCCATAAGTGAATCATATATGATATCATAACAATGAATATGACTCTGTAATTAGTAAATAACATTATTTAAATCATTATACAGGATGTTCAGATACATATGAAGCATATCGGACCTAAGATAAGGGATAACTTTTCCAATCTCGTTTTTATCCGAGATTGTTTATTCGTAAGTATTTACTATGGTTATATTTTTCATCCATGTCCATGTTTTCTAAAAACAGTTTCAAGTATTTTCAAAGTCCTTTTTACCCATTTTTTACTTTTACTACATGGTATGTAAGGAATCTTTCTTTTGGTTATGTTATGAGGTACTTTTTGACTTTTCTGGAAAAAGTATGAGAAGAATGTTTTTTAACTTATACGGCATGAACGGATTTTTATGATTTCATAACGCCTTATTTTCATGTATCTTACTCTACAAGATTTAATGAATATTTCCAAAAAAATCATTTTATTTAAAAATTGAATGACATTTTTGTGAAAAGAAAATGATTTTCAAGAAGAAAGGATATTTTCCTCAAGAATTCATTTCAAGTGATTTATCAAAGCCAATTTCCATATAAGATGGAATTATTTCAAATGTGTATGTTTCAAGTATAATGTCTCTATGATTTACATGGTTTCACTTTTCTTATGATGAAATGATATCCATTTTTTTATATGGATTATGTTATGATGGGATGATGTTTATGAAACCCATTTTATTCTTTGGGTAATGATGAATGATTTATGTTCATGTTCTGGCACACGTAAGAATGATTTCATTATGAGATGGGTGGGACCTATATCTCACTCCAATGGATTAGATAAAGATTTATATCTCATGAGATAGACATGGATGGAATGTTAAGTTAATCCAGTTCAGTGATACAGGACTGGAATGAGGAGTGAACTCGATTCAGAAAGGGACTTTGTCCACTAAGATGGTCTTGGCAGCAATGCCTTGGCTACTATGGAAATCATATCATGTGATTAATGGTTTTCCACAATTAAATTTTTTTATTACCATGCTATTTTATCATGATTGATGTTCCTTTATGATCTATTCCATATGTACTGCAAAGATTTATTTCACAACTCAATATTTTGATGTTTAAACATTATGTTCATGTTTTGAAGTTCAAATGTATATGGTTTGTTTTAATTTTTCCATGCATACCCTTACTGAGCCTTTGAGCTCACCCTTTATATGTTTTTTCTTCCCCAGGATATAAAGAAAGGTTTTAGGTAAAAAAATGGAAGATCTTTATGGGAGATGTTGACGATCTTTCACCAAGATTAGAAGATTATGTTCCAAGTTTCTAAAGACACTAAAATATTACGGTCCGTTGGTGTCTGTTTTTGATATGTATTATGTATTACTAAAAATTAATGTAATGTCTATGTATGTAAAGATATGGGTCATTAAAATTGGTATCATAGGTAAAGGAGGTAGGAATGAATCTGATTCTTGGGAACTCTCACATGCGAGCGTTGGACGAAGCATGGCTCTCTGCCCAAGGGCTTCATGAGGAAATTGCAGCCATTGGGGATGGTGGTGTGTCCTGCCTAGGTGGTGTAGCCACCCATGGAGTTCCCTGATAGGTATCCATTATAGTCCACTAGAAGTAATTCCAGACCTCTACAGTTGGTATCTGAGGAAAGGTTTAGTTAACCTTTGGAAACTAGGATGCGAAAACTTTAGTGATATCCCTAGATATATTTCTAAGGTATGTCTAAGGATGTCCCTAAGGTTTAGTATAACTATTGTTTACAGTCCTAGAATTATGTTTACAATCCTGAATAACCTAGTGTGAACCTATGGTTTCATGGATTAAAGAATGCGTGATAAGTTAGACATCCCGTAAGTGACTTTTTATGATTATGTGGTTCCTCGTTATTTTAACTTTTTCTTACACCATGGTTTTTGGTTTTAGTCAATGAAGGGAACCATAAGGAATTGGTTCAACATTGAATCCAATGGAAAAATTTCATAATATGAGCAAGGAAATTGGGTTATGCCTAGAAAGAATGATATTATGATTATGCTGAATCAGTCATTGCGATATATGATTAACAAGGTGAACTTTAGTGGTATTCCTAATTCATCAAATAAGAGGAAGATGGACTTTTATGCATGTTCTCATGGTGAGGATCATAGAGAAAGGAAGATTGAGATTTCTAAAGAAGGGAAGAAGAACCTTGATGAATACATCAAATGGAGGGGAAGATGTTATCTGTGTGGAGAGAAGGGCCATAGAGTGACCGACTGTTATGGAGTTCAATGTCTTATCTGTGGAGAACATGAGCATTACCCAACTCAATGCCCTGGCCTAAGAGGTTACTTCTAAATCAAGGAAGGACTTATTACATGACAATCATTGAAGAGGATGGATTGAAGTGTTTATGTATTGGTATTCAAGAATAATGTTGTTGAGGTACTTTTATGGTATATTGGAATATCTATTTATTCTTCCATTGTGGTTTTCCATAAGAATATGGCATCAGTAACCATGAAATGTGATTGAAATATTTTTGGAAAGTAGATGATATTCATAATAAATAGAAAATAATATGTTTGATAGTATTCATGAGCTCATGACTAATATAAGGACAAAGTGATATCATGGTTTGAGTATAAATAATTTTTGGGATTTTGGTATGTGGAAAGAGATAACATTTGACAGCATGTGTGTTTTCACTAAGGTTCTATAGTAATTCATGTTGCAAGATAATACAAGATTAAGGTATTCACATGTTTGGAATGTGATCAACAAGATATATCTTGTGATATATGAGGGATAAATGATGGTATGCACATGCTCGGTAGATGACATTTCTAGTAATTGTTTTCTTTATACTATGATCTTGGACGGAAGTATTTTGGATAAGCTTAAAGATTGGAAGGAATTAATTTATACATAAGATAGTATTGTTTAAGGATAGAAATTTTTCAATATTATTTTGGGAATGTTATAATAATGTAGTTTTAGAAAAAGGACAACCTGCAGGACGGGCGACAACCCGTCACGTCAGACAAGGTTGCGGGAATCGAACCCACAACCGAAGTGTGACAGGCCTTTATCACCTACCACTGGCCTACAGGAAGTGCCTGGTTAGGAGAAACTAGTTTTATTTTATTAAGTGGTACGATGGATGAATTATAAGTCCATTTTAGGAACCATATACGATTAGTCTCACCATAAACAGACTTATGTATATAAATTTTTCTAACCTTATGTTTGAGACCAATGGAATGACCTATCATTCTATCGCATGATCTGCTAACACTTCACGGAAGACAAATTCAACTTCATTTCTTTAAGAGGTGAAGTGTAAATTGTTCAAGGAACAAACAACAGTGCGAATGTACCAAAATCAACTAAGTATTTCTTCTAATTCAAATTTTTCAACTTTAGGGAAATGATATTGAAAACCAAAATATTTTTCCTAGTGCTCTTATATCAGATGAATCAGATGGTACCTTAAATCATCTCAAATATATGGCTTTGTGATTTTTGAATTTTTTATAGCCATGTTCTCTACCACTCTCCATTAGAACTTGATGGTTAGATTTCTCTTCCATATCCATATTTTCACCTATGTTCTCCTATGTGAAAACCCAGCGAGGAGTTAATTTGGGTAACCGCTTTGTTTCATACTTCACTTTTTAAAATTAATTTTTAGTATTCCTTTTTAAGATGTGGTATTCAATGAAAGAAACTTTCAAATAGTAAACCATTTATAACCCCGACGAATTTCGAGGGCAAAATTCATTTTTAGGGGGGTAGAATGTAACACCTCGAGATTTTATGAGAAGTATTCTTTTTATTTTATTTGATTTCTTGTGTTTTATGCTACACCAAGATTATCTTGTACTATACATAACACCGTATTAGCTTGCAGTATACGCAACACTATTCTTGGCTCGTGTTACACACAATTTCAAGTTCATTTTGTGGAAATTATTCTACGCAACATTATGTATAGATTTTGTTTAATTTATAAATGAAATAAGTTTTGATTATGTTATATTAAACACCAAACAGAGCTTTCACTACACGCAGACCTGACTTGGCTTGCATTACACGCAATCAAGACCTTCCTCAACAGCGTGTGTAGTACGCAATACCGAGTTTCACTAAACGAGAAATTATTATAATATTATTATGAACTAGCCATTATGAATAGTAATACCCACTATTTGAAATTTTATAAATTTTATCTTTCAAAATGGACTTCATTTTTGGATTCAGAATATCGAAATTAGTCTCAGGTGAATTTTTGGTATTTTTCTGTAAACATTCAATTTTTGATGAATAGTGAAAACACTAGGTTACTATTTAAAAACTGACTTTTTATTTAAATAATTATTTATTTTATTTAAAATTATTTTAGGTCAAAATTGGCACATAATACCTATATAAGTTCAATTTAATTCATTGGATTCATTTTATAATAATTTTATATATATAAAATTTTTATGGAACTTTTCACCATCTTTTACCCACCTTTTAGGTGAATTTGAAAATTTACATAAAACTTAATTTTACCGCTTATTTGAGTGTAATTTATAAAATCCAAGAGACATGGTTAATATCATGGAGTAAAACGTTGTTCAATAAGATAAAAATAATTTTTGGTGAATAGTAACTTTTTACTTTTATTTAGCACGGTTAAAAGTAAATAGGGTAATTAAGGGTAAAAATGATATTATTATTACCCTAAAACATGTCCTAATTCAATTGGATAAGTATAATTAGACCTAAAACAACCTTAGGAATATAATATTATCATTTAGGTCCACTTTGATTAGATTTGGACATTTATTATTATTTAATTCAAAGAAGAGTTAAAAGAGTTAAAATCAAACTTTAATAACTAAAACATTTTTAATATAGGGTTATGCATAAGATAAATTCGACCATAAATATTCATTAGAAATCTAAAAATATTTCCTACTTAATGGTATTTTATTTATAATTTTTATACATTAAATAAGTTAATTTATTTATGACACAATGATGATGCAGTAATTACCTTATTAATGAAATATTAACATAATTAATGTTATAAATACCCAAATAACTGTAATTTGAGACTTTTTATAAATTAAAATAATATTTTAGGTTAATTTGACATGTTATTATTGATTTAATTAACTTATGTCAAACTAATCGTGCATTTATGATTTTCAAAAAAAATCAATTACCAAATATTGTCAAAATTAACATAAAATAGTTTTTAAAACAAATATTATATTATTAATTGTTATTCTATTCCTAAAAATCTAATGTTCATAAAAGTGACTTATATAAGGTTATATATATTAATAATGAACCACTTGGGGTTCTTTTGGCTTTTTATAGTATGTTTATTAACCATATAGTGTAAGAAAACAAGAAGACACGGTAAAAGTTAAATTATTTATCTTAGAGTTAAATCTAAATGATAAGGTTAAAATAGTAACCTAAACTTTTCTAAAACCTATTGGTTGAGAGGATTTCGACCCATCCCCACTTTAGATTCAAAATATATCAATTTGGAGCTATTATAAACCGAATATGACTTTATTATAAAATTATATTTTAAGTTTTTCCTAAGGTACCCCTCTCCTCCCTTATAAAAGGGAACCTCCTCCCTCTTCTCTTTACATACTTTTGAGCTTTCAAGCTCGGCCAAACCCTGCCCATTTCACTTATAAACTTACCTATAAACATTATAGAGGTTATGTTATCCTCAAAAGACCAACTCTAGTGCCTTAAGTGGAAGCTTAAAAGTGGCATGTCGAAGAAGAGGTAATCTCTTCTACCGATTCTTTCAAGTTTCTTTCTTCTTCAACTTATTCTTATTTAGGTGTTTCATTATAAAGTAATAATATCAGTATCAATCATAAACTGATATGTTATTATAAATATTAAACAACCTCATTTCATCTTTTTTCCATCCTACGGAAAATGAAATCACCGCGCGTGCGTAAGTACGGAATACCGTCTCCACGCCGTGGTGTAATCTATTTTTTCACCACCACATTACTTGGAGGGGTATAATGGTGTAAAGAATAACTATATATGGTTATTATAACATCATAATGATTCTGAGATATTATATCATCCACTCCAATTACATTCAATAATTATGGGAACGATATCATCGCTTATGCGTGCGTACGGATTACCGTCTCCACGACGTGATTAGATTCATTCTCCATGTTAACCATTCAAAAATGATTATAAAGTATATATAATGAATAATAATGAAATATATTACATAATGAAGATACTAGATTTATGTATATATGTATATATTTCATCTACTTACTTCCATTCAAGTCAATAAGGAAAGGAAAACAGCGTTCATGCGTACGTATGGCCTACCGTCTCCATGAACGGTGTATTTCATTTCATTCATATATCTGTTATATATATATATATATTGAATATATATGATATATAAATCATTATTTACATTCTAGAAGTAAGTAAATCATGATATAAGTAATGATAATATCAAGAACAACAAGTCCAAACACGTACGATAAATAAAATGATTTTACCCAAAACGTTGCTTTAACATGGAATTTACAAAAGAACGGGTAATATAAAGTCATAAGTGAATCATATATGATATCATAACAATTTATATGATTCTATAATAAGTAAATGACATTATTTAAATCATCATACAGGAGTTTCGGATACGTACGAAGCATATCGGACCTAAGGTAAGGGATAACTTTTCCAATCTCGTTTTTATCTAGGATTGTTTATTCGTAAGTATTTACTGGGGTTATATTTATCATCCATGACCATGTTTTCTAAAAATGGTTTCAAGTATGTTTAAATTCCTTTTTTCCCATTTCTAACTTTTACTACATGGTATGTATGGAATCATTCTTTTGATTACGTTACGAGGTACTTTTGGACTTTTCTGGAAAAAGTACGAGAAGAATGTTTTTTAACTTATACAGCATGAACGGATTTTTACGGTTTCATAATGCCTTATTTTCATGAAGCTTACTCTACAAGATTTAATGACTATTTTCAAACAAATAATTTTCTTTTAAAATTGAATGACATTTTTTGAAAAGAAAATGATTTTGAAGAAGAAAGGTTAGTTTCTTCAAGAATTCATTTCAAGTGTTTTATCAAAACCATTTTCCATATAAGATGGAATTATTTCACATGTGTATGTTTCAATTATAATGCCTCTATGATTTACATGTTTTCACTTTTCTTATGATTAAATGATATCCATTTTTTATATGGATTATGTTATGATGGGATGATGTTTATGAACCCCATTTTATTCTTTGGGTAATGATGAATGATTTATGTTCATGTTGTGGCGCACGTAAGAATGATTTCATTATGAGATGGGTGGGACCTATATCTCCCACCAATACATTGGGTAAAGATTTATATCTAATGAGATAGGCATGGATGGAATGGTATGTTAATCTTGTTCAGTGATACAGGACTAGAACGAGGAGTGAACTCGATTCAGAAAGGGACTTTGTCCACTAAGATGGTCTTGGCAGCAATACCTTGGCTACTATGGAAATCATATCATGTGATTAATGGTTTTCCACAATTAAATGTTTTATTCTCATGCTATTTTATCATGATTGATGTTCCTTTATGATCTATGCCACACGTACTTCCAAGATTTATTTCCCAACTCAAGATTTTGATGTTTAAACTTTATGTTCATGTTTTGAAGTTCAAATGTATATGGTTTGTTTTATTTTCTCCATGATTACCCTTACTGAGCATTTGAGATCACCCTTTATATGTTTTCTTTTCCCCAAGATATAAAGAAAGGTTTTAGGTTAAAAAAATGGAAGATCATTATGGGTGATGTTGAAGATCTTTCACCAAGATTAGAAGATTATGTTCCAAGTTTCCAAAGACACTAAACTGTTATGGTCCTTTGGTGTTTGTTTTTGTTATGTATTAAGTATTCTGCAAAAGTAATATAATGTCTATGTACGTCAGGCTATGGGTCTTTACAATTTTATTTAATGGGTTATTCTATGATGAATGATTTATGTTTTTGTGGAATATGTATGAATGATTTCATTATAAGATGGGTGAGACCTATATCTTCATCCAATGCATTGGGTAATGATTTATATACCATGAGATAGAAATAACTATAATGGAATGTAAATATGGTTCAGTAATTCAGGGATGGAACTTCAAGTAAATCATGTTCAGTATTGTAAGGTTAGAGCTGCAAGTAAATCTAGTTCAGTAATACAGGGCTGGTAGGGAAAGTAAATCTGGTTCTGTAATACATGGCAAGAATGACAAGTAAACCCAGTTCAGTAATGGACTTTTTCCACTATGATGGTCTTGGCAGAAATGCTATGGATACTATGGAAAACATATTATTTTCTTATCTATTTTTCCACAATTCCAAGTTTTAGGAAAATTCTATTCTATCATGGTTAATGTTCCTTTATAATCTATGACGTACATACTACCAAAATATATTTCATTACTCAATATTATGATGTTTAAACATTATGTTCCTATTTTTACATTCTTATGTTTATGGTTTGTTTTATGTTCTCCTTTTTTACCCTTGTTAAGCATTTTAGCTCATCCTTTTTATGTTTTCCTTTCCCTAGGATATAAATAATGGTTTTAGGTAGGAAAAAGAAGGGGAAGATCCTTATGGGAGATGTTTAAGATCTTTGTCCAAGTTAAAATAGTTTGTTCCATGTTTCGAAATACACGAAACTAATATGGTCTTTGGGCATATATTTTTGTAATGTCTTATGTATTTGGACAAATAAATTTATTGTCCATATATGTCAATCATGGGTCGTTACAGTTGGTATCATATAAAAGGTTTAGTCAACCTTTAGAAACTAGGATTTGAAAACATTAGTGAGATACCTATAGATATTTCTATGGTATGTCTAGGGATTTTCTTAAGGGTAAGTTTGACTATAGGATACAGTCCTAGAATTATGGTAACAATCATGAATAACCTAGGAAGAAACATAAGATGTTAGAGATTGAAAGTACTACCCCTTTATTATGTTGTTTTCCTAGTATGATTTTTTCCACTCACACTATTATTTTTCGGTTTTAGATGACGAATGTAAGCCTAAAGAAACCATGTTAATTATCAATGCACTAGGAAATGCAATGATTTTCTTCATGAAAAACCAAATTCTATGGGAGATGGAATGAAAAATATTATTTCTATACTTAAAAAACATACGAATCATTTTGGATCTCCAAATGAGGAGAGAATGGAACAACATTGTATTGATTCTTTCTTGAGGAAATGTCCTTCTTCTTTCAATGGTCTTTTGATCCACTTATTGCTGAACAGTGGATCAGTTCCATTGAAAAGATATTTTCCATAATTTGATGTTAGAAACATGAAAAAGTCATTTTGGCTGTTTATTTTGTAAAAGGTGAAGAAGACCAGTGGTGGACTCTAATCAATAATACAAAGATGTAATATGAAATTGAATCCATGGAATGTGATGAGTTCATGAATGTATTTTTCAATAAGTTCTTCCCTTATATTCTTCGAAAAAATAAAGAAAAGGAGTTACATGAGCTTAATAAGAAGGATGATGAATATGTTGGTACTTACAAGAAAAATTTTATAGGACTTGCAAGGTATGATTCTAGTTTTATCATCCAACAAAAAAGTAAAGTTGATTGATTCTTTAGTGACATAAAACCAAGTCTTTGAAGGGAATTACCTATAAGAGACTTTAGTATCTTTGAAGAGATTGTGAATTGCACTATCAATGTTGAACTGGAAGTTGGTGTTACATATCAATATCAGTTTTTTGAAAAGAAACAAAAATATGGAGTTTAAGGGGAAATTTGAAAACAATGGTGAACAAAAGATGAATGTTTCCTTATGCTCAATGTGTGGAAAGAAGCCTGGTGGAGATTTTCTTGAAGGGGATAGTGAAAGTTTTATGTGTGGAAGAAATCTCATCGAGTATTTGAGTGCCAATGTAATGGGAAAAAGGTTACAAATGATGTGAATAGAGAAAAGAATACAAAGAACTCACCACCCACAATTCATTGTTACAGGTGCAAGGAAATGGGGAATTATGCAAACCAATGCCTTGATCTAAGGGTTATGGATGATTATTGATGACAACAACAACTTAGGGCCAAAGAAAATGGAAAATCACATGCGATCACAATTGGGGATGTTGAGTATGAAAACGAAGTGGTGGAATGATTAACTTTTCTTGTAATGAGATTCACAAATAGTGTTGTAGAATCTCTTTTATAGTATTATGGAATATTGGAATATCTATGTATTGGTCCATTGTGTTTTTTCATAATTATATAGAACTAGTAACCATGAAAAGTGATTGAAATATTTTTAGAAGGCACACGATATGTGCATAATGAATGGATATAGAGATAATGATATGTTTGATAGTATTAACGACCTCATGACTGCTATAAGGACAAATTGATATCATGGTTTGAGTATATAGAATTTTTGGTATTTTTGGTGTGTGGAAAGAGTTAGTTTTTATAGAATTCATGTTTTAACTAAGATAATACATGATTAAGGTATTCAAATGTTTGGAATGTGACAACCAAGAACTACCTTATCACATCGGGGAGATATATGTCAATTTGGTTTAGTTCACATATATCTAAAGTTTTATATTTTTAGGATTTTAATGTTATCAACTAATGAATAGTATAATTTATATTTCAGTTGAAGATTGTTAGAATAATGTATTATCTCACTATAGGTGGAATTATGCATACTTTATGACATGTTTAAATCATTTTGTTGAGACAGATGGAATGACCATCCATTCTATCATATGATCTAATAACATTTTGAGAATGAAAAATTTAACTTCATTTATTTAAATAAGAGATGTAGTGGAAATTTTTTAGGGAACTACCAATGGTGAGATTGTACTAAAATAAAGTAAGTATTTATTCTCATGAAAAATCCATCAATATTAGGAAAAGGATCTTGAAACCAAATATATTATTCTAGTTCCTTTTTATCTGATGAATAATATGGTCCCTTAAATCATCATCGATTTATGGCTTTCTTATTGTTAACATTCTCCAGCCTTATTCTCCCTCACTATCCATCAAAACGTGACATTTAGATTTCCCTTCCAAATCCATGTTTTCACTTCCCACCTATGTTCTCTTATGTGGAAACCCAATGATAAGTTACATTGGTAAACCATTAGTTTCTAATATTCCTTTTTAAAATGAAGTTTTTCTATTCCTTTTTACAATTTTGGTTTCTATGAAAGAAACTTTCAAGAAGTAAATCTTTTATAACCCTAATGAATTTCCTGGGAGAAATTAATTTTAAGGGGGGTATAATGTAAAAACCCTAGTTTTTATGGACAATTTAGTTCTCATAAATTAAAATTTTCATTTATATCATGGAATTCACTAAGCAAAACATTACATTAACACTAAAACGACTTATCATATGTTATACAAAACATCGAGTTGGTGTACGATACACACAAAACTGTGTATAGATTTTATTTAATGTATAAATAACTGTGTTTGGATTATGTTATATGTAACACCAAAGGAATATTTGACTACACACAATACTATCATGTATTTCGTTACACACAAGAGATACCTTCCTCGATAGCTTGCATTGTAAGCAATACCGAGTTTCACTAAACAATGATATATTATTAAAATATTATTATTTAAGGGGATATAAACTAGTCTTTATGAATATTATTAACAAAATTTTGAATTTTATATAACATTAACATTAATATTATGTATTTTAAGGACATTATATAAGAAAAAAATTAATTTTTTTGATAAATGAAGTATTTTTCAAAAAATACAATTTTTCCACCTTTTGATTGTGCACCCATTTCGAATACTGTTTTTAACAGTTTTATATATTATATTTGAAAAAATAATATTATTATATATGGAATTGGGACATAAAAAATTATGTTGGTTGATTTTTTCTTATTTTTCTAAAAAAATATATATTTAAATGAAAAGTAAAAAATACTGCATTTTAATTCAATACTATCTTTTAATATAATTAATTAATATTGTTACATTATAATTTGATTTTTTTTTAAAGTTTAATTGGATTTTGTTTTTATCCTTTAATACAATTTTGTTCATTGGATGAAATTTCACATTTAAATTGGATATAAACACTTGTCAGTCATTTGATAGTTTTTTCTTATTGAAAATCTACTTTCTAGTTTCAACAATGGGAATTAATTTTAAATTAATTTCCTCCAATTGTCTTCTTTGAATTTAGAAAAATGGAATCCATATTTGGGATCAAAAGTCCAAAATTATGTAAATAGGCCGATTTTAGCTTTGTAAATTATAAATAGTAAATCAATTAATTATCTTAATTTACCATAGTTAAAGGGTAAATTAGGTAAATAAGGGTAAACATAATATTATAATAACATAAAACTACCCAAACACATGTCCTAGTATTATTGGATAAGTCAAAGGAGATAAAAAAACTTAGGCATAATTTTTTGCATTTGATAACCACTTGGGTGTGAAAGTCACAAGTTATAACAATTAATTTAAAGTAAATGGAAATATAACATAAAAATGTATCTTCTGACTAAAATAATTTTATTTTATTTTATTTAAATGATATATTTAACTATAAATAGTAATTAGGAAGATAAACATATTTCCTACATCATGGTATTTTATTTATGATTTTTAGACACTAAATAAATAAATTTATTTATGACACAATGATGATGTAGTGATTACCTTATGAAGGAAATATTCAAATAAATTATATTATAAATATTAAAATAAATATAATTTGAACATTTTGATGTTAACCAAGAATTTTTTGGATCAAATTGACATATTAAGGATGTGTCAAGTATTTTTTATGAAGTAATATTTTTGTATGACTTTAACAAAAATAAATTACTAAATAGTTTCAAAATTGACATAAATGAGTTTATAAAACAAATACTATTTTATTAAATGATATAATAGTAATAGAAATATAATATTATTAAAACTAACATATATAATGTTAAAATTTCATTAAAAATCCACTTTTGGTTCTCTTGAAATATTATTGTATCAATAGTAACCATATATTATGAAAATACAAAAAGATATGATAAGAGTTAATGTTTTTAACTAAGGGTTAAAGCTAAAATATTTTCTTAATTTTTCAAAATAAACATGTATAAAACCTATTTTTTAGATAATTTCAACCCACCATCATCTTAGCTTCTAAATATATGAGTTTTGGACCATTATAAACCGAAAATAAATTTATAATAAACTAATATTTAGAGACTTTCCTAAAGTTCCCCTCTCGTCTCCTATAAAAGGACACTTCTCCTTCTCTTTAATTCCCGCCTCCAAATCCAATTGTCTCAGAAAAACCTACGTAAAACTCCTCCCAACATCCCTCAATTCCTCCTAGAAGCCATAATTTGTGCATAAATCTATCCTAATAAGTCGTTTTGTGCAAATCAAAAGGAGATACTCCAAGAAGAGTTAATTGTTTTATCACCTATCTTAAATTTATTTTCTTCTTATACTTCCTATTATTATGTTTTTTCTATACTAAGTTAATAAATGAAGTGTATTATACATTATGAAATATTATTATAATTATGGTACAACCTTATACCTCCTATTATCAAACCTAATAATAAAAATATCACCATGTGTGCGTACATACGACTTACTGTCTCCACGCTGTGGTGAAATTTGTTATTCAACAATACTAAATTTGGATGGATATAATTATGATTATAATGGCTAAAAATAATGAATATTACATTATAAATATTCTTTATATTTAATATACCATCCAATTATATACCATTTAACTATTAAGTGAATGATACCATTGCTCGTGCCAACGTACGACCTATTATCTCCACGGTGCGATGAGATTCATTCTCGACGATATCCATTTAAGAATGATGATAAATGATGTATAATAAAGAATCATAAAAATATGACATAATAGTGATACTATATTTATGTAAATATATATATAATTTACTTGTTTCCATTCAATTCAATAAGGAAACAGAAATAGTGTTCATGTGTACCTACGGTCTACTGTCTCCATGAAAAATGTATTCCATTTAATTTATCTCCACAATATATATATTTATATACTAAATATTTATGATATATAGGTCGTGTTTCAGATTCTAGAAGTATATAAATCATTAACTATGTAATAAGATCAATAATAACAAGTGAAAACATATATGGTAAATAAAACGATTATTACGAAAAACGTTGCTTTAACATGGAATTGATAAATAAACGTGTCATATAAAGTCATAAGTGAATCATATATGATATCATAAATATTATTATGTTTATCTTACAAGTTATTAGTATGATTAAACCCACTATATAATTGTTTCGGACACATATGGAAGAAATTAGATCTAAGGTAGGGGATAATTTTTCAATCTCATTTTTATCCGATATTGTTTATACATAGTATTTACTGGGGAATATTTATAATCCACATAAATGTTTCCTAATTATGTAATATTATTTATATTAATATAAATTTTTTTAAAGTTTATTTTACCCTTTTTATAATTTTATTAAATGTTATTAGAGGAATATTTTGTCATTATTCGATTTCTGGTACTTTTTGACTTTTCCAACAAAAGTTGGAGGAGAATGTTTTTTTAACCTATACGACATGAATGGATTTTTATGGTTTCATGATACCTTATTTTGAAGAAGATTCTGCTACACGATTTCAATATTATTTTCAACTAAAATCTTTTCTTTTATAATTGTGTGTCATTTTGATAAAAGAATCTTTTTTGAAAAAAAACATAATTTCCTCATGAATTAAGTTCTTGTGTTTTATCAAAATTATTTTCCATTTAAGATGACATAGGGTTATGTTTCTATCCCAATAATTAATTTTATTTTATTATTTTTATTATGGAATTATTTTTATGAAATCCATTAATTTATATGGATTATAATGGAATAATGTTTAAGAAACCCATTTTATTTCATTGGGTATGCTATGATAAATGATTTATGTTTTTGTGGAACATGTAAGAATGATTTCATTATAAGATAGGTGGGACCTATATATAAATCCAATGCATTGGGTAACAATTTATATCTCATGAGATAGACATGATTGGAACATAATGTAAATCACGTTCAGAGATACAAGGCAGGAATGACATGTAAATCTAGTTTAGTAACACAAAGCTAGAATGACATGTAAATCTGGTTCAGTAATATAGTGTTGGAAGGGAAAATAAATCTAGTATAGAAATACATCACTAGAAAGGAAAGTAAACTCAGTTCAGTAATAGAATTTTAAAACTATGATGGTATTGGCAACAATTTCTTGGCTACTACGGAAATCATATTATGTGCTTATTTGATTTCAACAATTCCATGTTTTATGCCAATGCAAATCTATCATGGTTAATATTCCTATATGATCTATGCCTTATGTACTACCAATATTTATTTCCTGACTCAATATTTTGATTTTTAAAATTTATGTTCATGTTTTTACATTCTCATTTTTATGTTTTGTTTTATGTTCTCCATGTTTACCCTTATTGGGAATTTGAGCTCACCCTTTTTATGTTTTCTTTTCCCCAGGATATAAAGATCTGTTTTAGGTAGGAAAAAAATGGGGAAAATATTTATGGGAGATTTTGAATATCTTTCACTAAGTTAGAATATTATGTTCCTTTTTTTCAAAGACACAAAACTAATTCGGTCTTTGGGCGTATAGTTGTGTAATGTAATAAGTGTTCTTTATAAGAAATATAATGTCCTTATATTTCAAAAATGGGTCGTTATAATTACGTTCATGTAATTTATTAAAAAAATTCTTTCTCTATTGCATCATCTTCATTCTAAAGATGTGATTTTTCATTATAATGTACCTTCATAAATTAATATACTTTCATTACTACCATAATAGGAAACTCCTTTATATGTTTTTAAATTTTAGTTAAAAAATTATTCATAATTTCAATGGATTCATATTCTT
This sequence comes from Viscum album, assembly GCA_963277665.1. NCBI lineage: Eukaryota > Viridiplantae > Streptophyta > Magnoliopsida > Santalales > Viscaceae > Viscum > Viscum album. The sequence goes on from OY728151.1 coordinate 1,428,223,274, forward strand.
CACTGTAAGAACAATATTCTTTTAGGGTATTAACTGTGACATATTTTTTAATATAAATTGAACACAAATTTACTTCTAGATGTGGAATTTGTTTGTTGTTATCAAATCATATAACTTATTGTTTACACTTTTCCAGTTATTTTACATAAAATTTTAAATATTGTATATTTTTTATTTATTACAGTAAAAACAATCCATAAAAAAGTATTGAAATTGTCATAAAAATTAATTTATGAGTTAGAATAATAGTTAGGAGAATATGAAGTACTTTTAATTATATACTACATTAATTTAATCTATTTGATACACTATGGTTTCATTTATATCATGTTAATTCTTCCTCGATCTGGATAATGAAAAATTATCATGACTAGTTCCACAACTTGTGGAGGCCACCTTCAATTCATTTGAGCTTCTTTCTTGTAAACTCCTTCAACTAATCTCAAGTGGAAAACATTCATATTTTATAAGCCTCATTTTTATGTTTTTAAATGTCTTAGTTGATATTTCAATGTTCCCATAGATCAGATTATCTTTTATTAACATTACCTCAATCCTAATTTCCTTATCTAACAGTGAAAATATTTTATCAACATTTAAAAATATGTAATGCATAGAGTTTAATGAAACTATACTAGGGAAAAAATTCTATATAAAAATATATTTAACCTCATATAATTCCTATTGAGACTCCCAAGTAATCATGTAGTCACCCTAGGGGGATGGGGTGTGATTCCAAGGTGAGTAAAGTTTACATGTTATGATCAACGTAATTTTTTGACATTGTTTATTTTTATAAAACCAATGTATTTTTTATGGATGTATTAATATTAAGAATGAGGTGTCACCAATTTTCCATTATGTAATATCGATAATATAGTGTAAATATAACATAACTATCTTTACATGTTTTAGAAACATTGTGAGAACCTACCTCTTTCAATTTTAACTCTTGTTTAGAAATGAATTTTCCAAAAATAATCTCATTATCAATTATAATTTGTGTAAGAAGTTATTATCCTTAACTCACTGTGTAGAACCCATATGCAAATTCTCCTGACTTCATAATGTTTCCCATATTTACATTACATAGAATCCCATCAATCATCAATACATGCCACAAACATCAACATGTCTTCAATTTTAAATTATTCTTCAGTCTAAAAAACATGCCCACCTACCTTATCCTAATTTTGGTTAACTAAAATTTTAAAGCCCTCACAATTTTATTCGTTTGGTTACCTAAATCTGGTGGACTAACATATCTTCCACAAATCACTATGTTATGAAATTCACAAAAATTTGACAAAACTAAATCTTTTTCTAAAAACTATTTTTATATTCGTCCTCTAAATATATTTTCTACTATGGTTCCCTATAAATAATTAGAAAAATATAAACTCACTCATAATATTCATTGAATGATCCGAGCCCATTTTATATACTCAAATTATCTTAATAATTTTTTTTTATTTTAAAATCTCCAAACTCCAAGGGTTTATTTTGAATTCCATCAATAAATCATCCAAAATCATTGAGTCAACTTAAATATTCACAAAATCTGGTGTCAACTCACTTTTCAAAATATCCTGAAAACATGACCAGAATCGTAGAATTTTTTTGCTGAATATTGAACATTTCCCAAACATCTTAGCACCATCATAATTATTTATTGCTTCATAAAAATGAAAATTACATAAACATTTTATGTTTCTTCCCCTACTATAAACATCAATTCTTTATTTCATGTATTATTTATTTTTCATGTCCTTTGGGATATGGATTCTTTCTCCACATAATTTAAAATCTTATGATTATAGAAAAAATCAACAAATCGAGCATAACATTTTTCGGTTCTTTTATACTAAATTTTAGTCAAATATAGTTAAATATATTTTAACATACTTTGAAACTAATTTGAATAATTTTATTGGATCTAATTGATAGTATTTCTTCTCTTAAGGATCTAAACTCACATATTAAAAACATTGAGAATACATGGACTTCTCTTCATACCATTCTGGTAATATTTTTCAGGTGTTACTTCACCTTATTCTTTTGATGATTGTACATGAATCCTTTTATTATATTGTGTTGTTGAACAAACTAAACACCTCTTTTGAGGTATTAATACTTTTGATGAAAATGTAATATCATCCATGAATTCTTATACATACTCTATGTTCCCATCTTCTGGATAATATTCCACCAACTGTCCACTTTTGGTTACTTCCTCCAGTGGGTTTACATGTTCTTCCAACTCACTATTTTGTGCTACGGTACCGTTACATAATAATCTTGTTGGGGGGAGGTGTACTACTTAGGGACAACCCACATGAACATGAAATTACCATTTTGGTACTTTGTTTGAAAAATTATAATCCAACCGAAATAGAACATCTGATATGAAATAAATAATAAAGTAGTAAATAATAACACCATGATATAATTTGATCTAGTCCCATTGGGGCCTATGTTCCCCACAAGAACACCGCCCACACACTTGGGTTTTATTAATCTCAAAATAAGAAACAAGTACAATATAGTAATGACCAAAAAATATGAATGAAAAATATAAACAACAATCTTTAAATAACTCTTGTAATAATGAGTATAATAGGGATGAATATAAAAACCTATACATATTAAAATATTTTACTAGGGCCTTCATCTCTTCTCGATCACCTATTTTGATTATCTGATCTCAGAGGGATGAATATGGTCTCATTATTCATTTTACAGATGTAATACCTCCTCATATCTTCTTGGATAAACATATATCAACACTTATTCCTGAGGAAGGAATGTCATAATAAGAATTCACTTTGAGCAGTGCCACAGAGATACAAACTTGAAAGGACATTATTATAACATGGGATTGAACACTGAAAAATCTATATCTAACCTAAGGGTTCCATAAAAGGATAAAAATTAAATAAATACATGAGTGAGGATAACTAAAATTAATAAGTAGCATTGAAGTTACAGTAGAAAAAGGGTTCATAAATACCATTGATATTGACATAGCCTTGAAACTACAAGATGAATTAGTATCCACCATAGAGACAAACTGAATAAAAAAGAAATGATCCCATCGAACAATTACAAACATATAGAATAAATTGATCATAAGGGAGGAATAAATAATAATTAACTAGAAGTTCAATCACTTTAGATCAGTGATTCAAAAGTCATGTCCTGATGTAAGTAACAGGTTGGCCAATGGCAGTGTCCCAAGACAACACTCCACACGTAAAGATCCACATCCTAGCGAAATATTGAGATATAATAAACCACATTTGATAATAATTTAAAATAAAAATAAGGATTTTTTTAGTTTCCTATATAATATAATAGTTAAATGGAAGAAGAGAATACAAGGAAATATCAATTATGAAAACGTAAAATTTCACAAATCTCTATCATTTTCAGTTGAAATTGGTGATGTTCATGAACATGAGGTTATATAATTAGATGAAAAATAAATTTATCTAAGAAGTATATCAATTTAAATAATACCATATATTTATTGATTCCTTGATCAATGTTGTTATCATTATTTATCTTATTGACACATATGGTTCAATATTTAAAAATATATCTAATAAAATGTAACCTAATATCTATGTGTTTGAATTTTCCATGAAATACCAAATTTTTTGAAAAATTTAGTGTAGATTGACTATACATATATATTTTAATAATGAAATCATAATTCATGAGTTTAAAATAAAAACCCTTAATCTCTAAGGATTCTTTAATATCCTTGTCCAGTTTAATATATTCTGATTCTATAGTTAAAAGAGGAACCAAATATTTCATATTAAAATTTCAAGTTATAGGGTCTCCAAAAGTAGTGGTAAAATAATCATTTAATGACTTTCCTGTTTCAATGTAACCTGTATTGTCAGCATCTACATATCCAATAGTCATTTTAATAATAAATCTATTTTTACCATAACCTAAAGATATATTTGAAGTACATGATAAGTATCAAAACATCCACTTTAAGGACTTCCAATTCAACTTTCCTATACATGACATAAATTATCTAAGGCTGATGAATAAAAATTCGACAATAGTTTTGGTTCATATCATGTCAGACATGACACTCTCAATAATGTTAGAATATGGTATTTTTTACCCATCATTTTCATAAGTGGGGGCCTATGTGAATAAAACATTAAAATGTTTTCTATATGACACACTAAAACGTTTGTGAGATTAAAACCACAAATTTTAATATCTTTTACACCATAAGATTTATTGTTTAGATACATTATTTAATTGGTTTTATCCTTACAAATATTTACACAAATTATTTTTTTCTATAAATAATTACTTAATTTTAAAAAAAACTTTTACATTATATTTAACAATATTGATAAGATAAATATTATTGAATACAATAATTATTTCATTAATATATAATATATGGTAAATAATTATATATTTATGGACTTGAAAGAAAAAAATCATCATATTGGCTCCTAGAAAATTAATTATTTCGTATAAAAGAATAAAATTTTCTATACCCCAACCTTGATGATTTTTTTGAACCAAAAAATGATTTTCATAAAAATGAAAACTAGGTAATAATAGAAATATTTTAAATAAAAATTAGTAGGATTCCTATATTTCTTATCACTATTTTCACCATAAACAAAGATATTTTTAACATCTAATTATTCAATGTGAAGGTAATTATAGTCAGAGAAATAAGGAATTGTCCTAATAGAATAACTCATTACAATTGGGGAAAAATATTTCAAAATAGTATATTCCCTCACTTTATAGAAATTATTTAGTAAATAATCTAGATTGAAATTTTATTTTGATTTCTATAATGTCTTCTGTAAGATCCCTTCATTTTCTAGAGATGTCTCAAGATTTTTTTAGGTACTCCTTTTCCTTGTTATGAGTATATCATGATTGTGTTTTATCATGGATGAATTTGGATGGAAATTAAAATATTTTGGATGGGATTTGGGCAGGGAATGGGTGGCCCACAATTTTTCTAAACCAAGTTCCCTACCCTAGAAACCTATGAAACACCCAGTAGTGATGAATTTCATGGCTAACGCATGGTTTTTCAAACTATATTCCCTTTTAGTAGTAACCATTCAACCCCCTTGAGTGGAGGCGTATAGTTAGATGCACGATTTGGAAATATTGTGTTTCCTAAGAAGTAAACGGTGAATTCGAATTTTAAACCCTCTAAAATTATTTTAAAAATTCACAAAGACCAATATTATATCACATATCACCATAGGTTAATCATAAAATATTTTATTTCATTTTTGGAGCTTCTGGATGGATTCCAATGTTTAAAAACCTCTATTTGAAAATTTGAAGGCTTTATTGAATATTTTCACATCTCCTGATAAGATATTATCATACAATTTAGTTTCTCATCCTTCTCAAATAATTATCACATCCCTTGAAGGGATGTATTCCCATAATTTTTGGTAGATGTAGATCTAGGTTTTGGTAAATCTAATCAGTTTGATCTAGGATTTTGGTTTTTGATCTTGATCTCATTCATTATTGAGAAATTAAGTGTCCCCCTTCCATTGGGTATTTCTATTGGTGGGTTTCCATCAAAAAAACCGAGGTAGGTGGTGTAAATTCAATTCTTTTAGATATGATCCCAATTGAGTGTATTCATTGTTTATTTCAATTAGTACATTTAATATTGAATCTTAAATTGAATAAATTGATTGATTGGTTTTTGGAAACATTGAATTGGATTAATTAATTGGGGAATTAATTAATGGAGTGTTCTAATTATTCAATTCGTGGAATTTTATTAGTTAAATTGTAAATTAATTAATGGAATATTGGTGTCTTACTTGAGTGGTAAAACCTCCCAATAATCATACTTCATACCTGGGTTCAAATCTGGGTGGGAGTGAATTTACGCATGCTGGAGGTGACATAGTCCTAACGCATGACGTGGGAAGGAGGTGACTTAGGTATGACGTAGGCTTTATGATGCAAGTAGTATAAGGAATGAATAATGATGCACTGGTTTATTGGTCTAGTTTTCAGGACTTTGGGATATGTTATGTGATTCATGCCCACTGGGTCTTCGAGCTAGTTTTGGGCGTTTGGGCTCAGTTTTGGGCTACATTCCCTCTGGGCCTTTGGTCTATGTAATGAATAAATAAGGCTAATGGGTGGGTTATCCCTTAGGGGGCGTGACCTTCTTTATGACCTATGTGTGTACAGTGTGTGTATTTAAAGTAATTGCACCACTAAGAACCTAATATATATATATATATATATATAATAGGATATTGGGATTTTTGGAATTGGATTAATTATTTATACAATTAATTGATGGGATATTGTCATTATGGAAATAATAGGAAATCAAGATGATGGAATTGGTCAATTATTTTGATTATAAATTAATTGACAATGGTATTTATGATATTTTTGAATTGAGATTAATGGATTATATGATTAAATAATGTAAAATTTTTTAATAGTGATTTTTTATATTATTCTATGTGAATTAATGTGTTGAACATTGCTTATTTAATAAATTGAAATGGAACACTTTACGGATAATGTTTAGTAAGAAGGTTAATGATTCTTAACCTTTATTTTCATAAAAAAAAAATTATGTGTGATATTTTGATATATGTGATTTTTTATAAATGCTTATAGGTCATGGACTATTACTTCAACATCCCATAGTGATAAATTTATAAACATGTCTGGGATATGGACTGCTTCTTTAAAAGACCACAGTGATAAATGAGTGTGGGACATGGATTGCTACTTCATAAGCCCACTTCTGTGATTGATTGATAAATGATTATGGGAAACATGTTGCTTCATCAAAATACCACTTATGTGATTGTTTTATAAATGAGTTGTGGGACATATATTATTGCTTCTAATATCCACAGGGTCTTAGGTATTGATATCTAGGCCAAAAATGTTGGCATTAGACTACGGTTCAAATTTACCATAATATGAAATGAAATGAAATGCGTAATGAAATCCCATGTGTTATAATTAATTTTTAATTGAGTATGTGTCACGAACCAGGTCGGATTGTCATCCGACCCGACACCCGACCCGGTCCGCCACATGGCCCGAAGGGCGTTCCCGATCCCCACGGGCTGGCAACTAGTGCCGGGTATCAAAACAAACCAGTTGGGAACGGTTTGGCCCATGAAAAAGATAAGCAAACATAAACTGAACAAGCATATAAATAAAGGAAAACAAACTGAACGGCGTGGCAGCAGAAAAGGAATAAACAAAGAAACGCGACATACCTCAGGTGACCCCGTGGATCACCACGGTACGACAACCACTCACTTCCAAAAGCGATACAAGACTGAAACCTGCAACTGAAAAGTAAAGTAGGCGGGAGCACCGAGATGCTCAGTAGGAAAGCCAAAAACAACCACGTCCTATGCCTCCGCCTTTATTAAGAAATCCACAATTCCAGTTTGGAAATAACATATAATAAAATAGTGTTTCTCCTTTTCAAATTTAAGTAACGAGTTTGCATTTTCAGGTAAAGCCTTTTACTTCCACTACATTTTCAAAATAGGTTTCAAGCATGCATTTAACATTTCAAAATGAAAAGAAACCAGTTTGGATTAAAATATGGTTTTCACAAACAAGGCATCAAGTATGAAACAACTGAAAAGAAAGTTATATCGTTAGCAGCATGACAAAAAGTGAGCACCATGGGTAATCCCTATAGGCATCTAGAACAAGTGGGAACCTAAAGACCTCGTACCTCAGTGAAACGTGGCTTAGAAGACCACGACCCTCAGAAAATGTGGCTTAGAAGGCCACGACCCTCAGAAAACGTGGCTTAGAAGGCCACGACCCTCAGAAATTCATATTTTTAGTTAGTGTTGTCGCGTCAATCCTGCTAGACAAACCGGGACGAACCCCTGCCGTGTCATCTAGCGTACTAGTCCTGGTCACCCACCTGGATACCCGGGTTTTCCCATTGTGCTCTATTTCAAATGGTGGTGAGTTTTCTTTATCAAACAATCAAACAAGTACATTACACTTTCTTTATCTAAAATTCATTCAACCTTTCACCACCGCACTCCCTACTTAAGTGCATTCCCCCTCTTTACATCACATAAATACACACAAGCCTTTACACTAGGCACATATCACAAACCACTCATTAACACTTGCATCACATTTTATTTTCAAATTTAGGGGGAATGACTAAAAAGGGGTTTTCTATTTTCGAAAACCAAATCTTAAAGTGCCAACCGGGCCTTTCATAAAACATTCTTAAGATGCCGAACATGCTTAATTACTTAAAGGGAACACTTTTAAAAATCAATCAGCGAAAAGGCCAAACACCTTTGGAAATACACATTACTAATTCAGAACCACTTAAGAAATCAATTTTTCAATAAAAGGTCACTTAAGACCGATAGCTTTAAAAATACATTTAAATTTCCAAATCAAAGGCGTAATCATTTCTAGCAACCATAACCTGATTTCATAGCATGTGGATATAGCGTAAATGTAAAACATATTTTTAAAACAAGCAAGCAATTATGAATCTCAAATTAAAGGCATAGGCATAGAGGACCTACCTCAAACTTGTCGCTATCTGTCAATGGCCACTCGAACCGACACTTGGCGTGCACACGCACATGAATTTATACATATATATATACACCCCTAGCTGCATTGCACATATTCCCTGCTCCATGAGGGAATATGTACAAAGAGGGCACATATATATATATGTCTTACCCTTTGCATGTACAAGTAGGATGTCTCGACATGCGCGGCCCAAAACCAACGAAGCAAGGTGCAACGCACTACACCTATAATTTAATAAAATCATTAAACGCTTAAACAATCCCTAAAGTGTTTCAAATTAACACTCCAAGGGTTTTCACCAACAACGCGCCGGTTACATAACTCATAAAACTCATTGAAAATATTAAAAGAAAAGCACAAAAACAATCTAACCATTTTCAAAGGCCATTTCAAATCGTCACATAAACCGGAGTCAATTTCCAAAACATGAATTCCATTGTTTAAACCATTTACGATTTACATTATAAATACGCAACAACCCGAACATACTAATTTATGCATTTCCCTTTTAAAAACCTACACCCAAGTCCATTTTCACCATAAGTGTCATTGAAAAAGTGATTCATACTGTTTGAAAAACTAAGTAACCCATTTGCACAATTTATAAAATACCTGCAAGAGGCATAACATGGTTTTACACCAAAAAGTATACGCAAATTCAAATTAAGAAACTCATTCCGACCCCTTGCATATATATTTCTTTCCAAAAACTATTTTCGCATCACTTGCACAATGAAATAAGTTGATTGCATAATTTATAATACATTTCCAAGGTGCACACCAAGGATTAACACATGGACCATACCCAAATTCTCACATATAAGACAATTTATAATTAAAAACCTATTTGATTTTTATCAAATACCAACTTCACACCTCACGCCAAAGTAAACGAAGATGTCAAATTAATTAAACAATATAAACAAAATAAGAAAAATTATTTTCATGTGAAACCACCCAATTTCAAGTGAGAAAACAATTTTTAAAACCAAAATCATAGTGAACCTTTACTAAAACCAAATCCGCACCATGCAATTCACCCAATTGAACCCCAAATCGACCAGTAGAACCAAAATTATCAAGAATCAACCCAAAGCAGTATTACCAAACATTAAGCACAAAATAATCTATTGCAAAAACAACATTCACACCCAACGAAAATTCCTACAACTCAAAAATCACGAAACTCCTAAATTAATATTAAACCACAAATAAGAAATTGAAGACTCCTCACCTGAAAACCATTGCGAACCCACTGCCCTTGATGGCAGTGGCTAAAACCGGCCTCGATGGAGCCCGGCAGAACCTAAAAAAACAAAATTCAATAAAAAGAAAAACCCCAAAAACATTAGGGTTCGGCCAAAATTCGATGGGGCGATGGGAGACTTCAAATAGACTAGGAATGGGAGGAAAAGTGGGAAGAAACCAATACCTTGAAAGATCAAACCAAAATCCGGTGGAAAACCGGTTGAAATCCAGGCCGAAGTGGGAGCTCGGGGGGTTGCGGGTCTCAGCGAGCGCGGAGGGCGAAACGGCGGCCGGAGGTGCGGCGAGCAGGCCGGACGGGAGGGAGGTGGCGCGAGCAGGCCGGACGGGAGGCGCCGGACACGGGAGGCCGGACGGAGGGAGGCCGCGCGATCAGGAGCAAAGGGGGAGGGGGCCGCGTAGGGTTAGAAGAGAGGGAGGGGGGTTGTGCGCGACGCCCAGGACAGCAAGGAGGAAAGAAAAAAAAACAAGAAAGGAGAAGAAAAGAAAAGAAAAGAAAAAGAAAAGAAAAAAAAGAAATAAAAACAAATAAATAAAAATGAAATAGAAATAAAAATAAATAAATAAAATGAAAAAAATAAATAAATAATTAAAAATGAAATAGAAATAAAAATGAATAAATAAAATGAATAAAAATAAATGAATAAAAATGAAATAAAAATAAAAATAAATAAATAAAATGAATAAAAATAAATAAATAAATAAAAATGGAATAGAAATAAAAATAAATAAATAAATGAAATCTGAAAATAATATTATATTATTTAGTAATGTTAGACACTACGCACGGTCACACACACAACCGCGCGCCATAGAACAACCCAAGTGTGTGTGTGTGTATATATATATATATATATATATATATTAACCGGTTCAAACTGCAAATTTAAAAACTAGCCCCAAAATAATTAAAATAAAGTAGCAGGCATTGCCAAGTCAAAAACGTACATTTATCAGCAATGCAAAACTCAAGTAGAGTCCATCATGCACCTCGACATGAAAAATTAAATTCCAAATAAAAATTATAGAACAAGAATAAAATTAAAAGTCATTTCCATAGTGCGGAGTTCGGGTGTGACAATTCTCCCCACCACAAAAACTTTCTGCCCCCAGAAAGTCACCAAGCCAAACGAGGAGACAAACTCGAGCTTGAAACTAAATGTGGCCAAAAAAATCACAACTCGGTGTGACTTTTCACTCCATCAGTCACACCCGACCAACTCTGAGGGGAACTGAAAAGAAAAGAACCATCAGGAAACGAGGAGGGTTCTCCCCACCACAAGAACCCGAATAGCACAACCGGCATTGAGGTTCTTAGCATGACCCAACTCTGGAACTTCTAACTTGATCCAAGAGGGAACCTCCACACAGACCAAACCTCGAAAAAGGCACGACGAGATTCATGGTGTGTCTCCCCACCATTTAAGAACCGACTAGCTTAAACCAACTAGTATAAACCGACATGAGAACTTCCAATCCTAAACCAGAAACCACTGCGACATGAGAAAACCCACAGAAGAATTCAACCAAATAACGAACTTAACCATGACTCATCACTTCCACAAGATATGAGAAACTCCAAAATGAGCATGCACTAAAACAAAACGGGTAACACTTGAGGAGACGCAACTACCAGAATTAAAAAAAACGAGATCACCATGCCTTCTTACAACCACAGCGGGGTGATCAAAGAACAAAGAATACAATGAGGAAAAGAGACATTTATGCCTCTTACAACAATATAGAACCTTCAAAGATGGGAGATATGAAACAGGGAAATTCAGACCGTCCCCATTTAATCATTGGAGACAAAAATTAGACCAAGGTGCCCCACACCCGACGATTCCTGACTCCGTGAAAAGCTTCACTCCGAGACCTGTGGCTGGAGTTCTGATGTCTTGAAGCATCTACTGCCCCGCAGTCAGGAGTTGACATCCTCCTGTCGAGACTCCTCCTGACGAAGCCGCTAGCAGAACTTCACTATGTTTCCCAAATGGCCACACTGACAGCAGGCCTTCGGAGGATGATGTCAAGGCAGCTTAAAGTACCCAAACCGAGCACACTAGGAGAAAACAAGAGAGTGGCCTGACTAATAGAAGATGGAATTATAAAGAAAACTTGTTTGAGATGGGTTCCTCTGGCTCGCTCTCACAGAATGGGGAACCATCCCAAACACCAAAGGGAACTGGTCCTTGAACAATAGACGAAGACCCCACACAAGAGAAACTTTAACTGATTCTGCGACATTATCTTTGGAGAAAAGGGAACCAACTTCTTGAGATTCCCAACGTAGGCCTTCACTATTCGTTGGCTTTGCTGGACACTCACGAGCCTTCCCGCTTCCCTTACCTTCACTTCCTTGGGTATAAACCATCTGACGAGCATCGCCTTAAACACCTTCCAAGATGCACCATCATGCAACGACGCTGGGATTATTTCCTCCACCAATCCCAAGTTGCACCTTCAAACGGACTTGAACCAACACGAACTCTCTTAGCTTTGGGAGTTTCCAGTAACCTGAAAACACCAACGGTTTCACCAAGCCAGTCCGCTACCTTTGATAGATCATGATCACCACGGAATATGAACAACAACCGGAAAGAATTCAATTCCACCACCCCTCTAAGAGTCTAGGTAGAACCAACAACTAGAAGAGACTCACTAGAATCTTCTGGGAATTTTCTGGGCAGCATATTCAAAACAAGAGGCACGAATCCGAATCAAAACTCATCATAAATCAAAATTCCACACCTCAATCGCAAACGAAAGCTCGAACTCAAATCACTATTTCAACCACAATTCAATATTTCAAAACCAAGAACCCACGAAAAAGAATAGTTAACGTGAAAAGAGAATGCTAAACAATTTCTCACTCACCTTTCTAAATGTTTGAAAAACCCCTTTTGAAAACCATTTTTCAACAAACAAAACAACTTAGATATCCACCATTGATATCCCATGAAGTCTCACACATACATATCCATGTGATAGCTCAAGCACCCATCCACTCACATCACCAATTCCTCCACTTTCCACATGCGCACCTCAATGTATGTGATCACTCATAGGAATACCAAGGGTCAATCCAAGACACTTCTCATTTTCAAAACAGATCATTCAGCATAAAGCACAAATTCCCAACCAATTTGAGAAAGTGACTTATCGTGAAAGTAATACATTTCCAATTTCCAAAACATTTTCCAATTCACATTCCAAAAAGTGTAACTGAGATTCCAAAACAACTTCCGAAACACCTCCCATTTTTCATTTTGAAACCACACATTTGTTAAAAGGAAACAATTTCCATTTCAAAACCACTTTTCCACTCTAACACCACATTCCCAATTCAAACCACCTTCACAAAAATCCATTTTCATTTTTAAGATCTACTCACACCAACCAAAATGAAGGTCAAACATAACTCACATCAAAATTTCCAAAAATAAGGGACTAGTGGCGATGCCAACCCGGTAACATGGCTTAGCAGACTATGCTCCGAGCGAGTATCCACCGCAGGAAGTATCTCGAACCGTGCACTAGGGCTGTACATGGGTCGCTAATCCATGAATGTCTGCCACGTAACACTGGCTCACTTCCTTGGTCATCCCTCATCCACACATACCAATCCAAAGAAGAAAATTCAAATCCTGGACTACCCCTGGAAACTCGAGTCTCGGGACGAGCAAGGGTTCATGACGTCCTTCCCACACCTACCTCTCGAGTCCCGACACACCTAATCACCAAGCTACTTGACACCCCAAATAACAAGGGAACCTCTGATACCATTTTGTCACGAACCAGGCCGGATCGTCATCCGACCCGACACCCGACCCGGTCCGCGACATGGCCCGAAGGGCGTTCCCGATCCCCACGGGCTGGCAACTAGTGCCGGGCATCAAAAAAAACCAGTTGGGAACGGTTTGGCCCATGAAAAAGATAAGCAAACATAAACTGAACAAGCATATAAATAAAGGAAAACAAACTGAACGACGTGGCAGCAGAAAAGGAATAAACAAAGAAACGCGACATACCTCAGGTGACCCCGTGGATCACCACGGTACGACAACCACTCACTTCCAAAAGCGATCCAAGACTGAAACCTGCAACTGAAAAGTAAAGTAGGCGTGAGAACCGAGATGCTCAGTAGGAAAGCCAAAAACAACCACGTCCTATGCCTCCGCCTTTATTAAGAAATCCACAATGCCAGTTTGGAAATAACATATAATAAAATAGTGTTTCTCCTTTTCAAATTTAAGTAACGAGTTTTCATTTTCAGGTAAAGCCTTTTACTTCCACTACATTTTCAAAATAGGTTTCAAGCATGCATTTAACATTTCAAAATGAAAAGAAACCAGTTTGGATTAAAATATGGTTTTCACAAACAAGGCATCAAGTATGAAACAACTGAAAAGAAAGTTATATCGTTAGCAGCATGAAAAAAAGTGAGCACCATGGGTAATCCCTATAGGCAGCTAGAACAAGTGGGATCCTAAAGACCTCGTACCTCAGTGAAACGTGGCTTAGAAGACCACGACCCTCAGAAAACGTGTCTTAGAAGGCCACGACCCTCAGAAAACGTGGCTTAGAAGGCCACGACCCTCAGAAATTCATATGTTTAGTTAGTGTTATCGCGTCAATCCTGCTAGACAAACCGGGACGAACCCCTGCCATGTCATCTAGCGTACTAGTCCTGGTCACCCACCTGGATACCCGGGTTTTCCCATTGTTCTCTATTTCAAATGGTGGTGAGTTTTCTTTATCAAACAATCAAACAAGTACATTACACTTTCTTTATCTAAAATTCATTCAACCTTTCACCACCGCACTCCCTACTTAAGTGCATTCCCCCTCTTTACATCACATAAATACACACAAGCCTTTACACTAGGCACATATCACAAACCACTCATTAACACTTGCATCACATTTTATTTTCAAATTTAGGGGGAATGACTAAAAAGGGGTTTTCTATTTTCGCAAACCAAATCTTAAAGTGCCAACCGGGCCTTTCATAAAACATTCTTAAGATGCCAAACATGCTTAATTACTTAAAGGGAACACTTTTAAAAATCAATCAGTGAAAAGGCCAAACACCTTTGGAAATACACATTACTAATTCAGAACCACTTAAGAAATCAATTTTTCAATAAAAGGTCACTTAAGACCGATAGCATTAAAAATACATTTAAATTTCCAAATCAAAGGCGTAATCATATCTAGCAACCATAACCTGATTTCATAGCATGTGGATATAGCGTAAATGTAAAAAATATTTTTAAAACAAGCAAGCAATTATGAATCTCAAATTAAAGGCATAGTCATAGAGGACCTACCTCAAACTTGTCGCTATCTGTCGATGGCCACTCGAACCGACACTTGGCGCGCACACGCACATGCATTTATAAATATATATATACACCCCTAGCTGCATTGCACATATTCCCTGTGCCATGAGGAAATATGTTCAAAGAGGGAACATATATATATATGTCTTACCCTATGCATGTACAAGTAGGATGTCTCGACATGCACGGCCCAAAACCAACGAAGCAAGGTGCAACGCACTACACCTATAATTTAATAAAACCATTAAACGCTTAAACAATCCCTAAAGTGTTTCAAATTAACACGTCAAGGGTTTGCACCAACGACGCGCCGGTTACATAACTCACAAAACTCATTGAAAATATTAAAAGAAAAGCACAAAAACAATCTAACCATTTTCAAAGGCCATTTCAAATCGTCACATAAACCGGAGTCAATTTACAAAACATGAATTCCATTGTTTAAACCATTTACGATTTACATTATAAATACGCAACAACCCGAACATACCAATTTATGCATTTCCCTTTTAAAAACCTACACCCAAGTCCATTTTCACCATAAGTGTCATTGAAAAAGTGATTCATACTGTTTGAAAAACTAAGTAACCCATTTGCACAATTTATAAAATACCTTCAAGAGGCATAACATGGTTTTACACCAAAAAGTATATGCAAATTCAAATTAAGAAACTCATTCCGACCCCACGCATATATATTTCTTTCCAAAAACTATTTTCTCATCACATGCACAATGAAATAAGTTGATTGCATAATTTATAAAACATTTCCAAGGTTCACACCAAGGATTAACACATGGACCATACCCAAATTCCCACATATAAGACACTTTATAATTAAAAACCTATTTGATTTTTATCAAATACCAACTTCGCACCTCGCGCCAAAGTAAACGAAGATGTCAAATTAATTAAACAATATAAACACAATAAGAAAAATTATTTGCATGTGAAACCACCCAATTTCAAGTGAGAAAACTATTTTTAAAACCAAAATCATAGTGAACCTTTACTAAAACCAAATCCGCACCATGAAATTCACCCAATTGAACCCCAAATCGACCAGTGGAACCAAAATTATCAAGAATCAACCCAAAGCAGTATTACCAAACATTAAGCACAAAATAATCTATTGCAAAAACAGCATTCACACCCAATGAAAATTCCTACAACTCAAAAATCATGAAACTCCTAAATTAATATTAAACCACAAATAAGAAATTGAAGACTCCTCACCTGAAAACCATTGTGAACCCACTGCCCTTGATGGCAGTGGCTAAAACCCGCCTCGATGGAGCCCGGCAAAACCTAAAAAAACAAAATTCAATAAAAAGCAAAACCCCAAAAACATTAGGGTTCGGCCAAAATTCGATGGGGCGACGGGAGACTTCAAATAGACCAGGAATGGGAGGAAAAGTGGGAAGAAACCAATACCTTGAAAGATCAAACCAAAATCCGGTGGAAAACCGGTTGAAATCCTGGCCGAAGTGGGAGCTTGGGGGGTTGCGGGTCTCGGCGAGCGCGGAGGGCGAAACGGCGGCCGGAGGTGCGGCGAGCAGGCCGGACGGGAGGGAGGTGGCGCGAGCAGGCCGGACGGGAGGCGCCGGACGCGGGAGGCCGGACGGGAGGCGCCGGACGCGGGAGGCCGGACGGAGGGAGGCCGCGCGATCGGGAGCAAAGGGGGAGGGGGCCGCGTAGGGTTAGAAGAGAGGGAGGGGGGTTGTGCGCGACGCCCAGGACAGCAAGGAGGAAAGAAAAAAAACAAGAAAGGAGAAGAAAAGAAAAGAAAAAAAAAATAAAAGAAATAAAAGAAATAAAAACAAATAAATAAAAATGAAAATGAAATAAAAATAAATAAATAAAATGAAAAAAAAAATAAATAATTAAAAATGAAATAGAAATAAAAATAAATAAATAAAATGAATAAAAATAAATGAATAAAAATGAAATAGAAATAATAATAAATAAATAAAATGAATAAAAATAAATAAATAAATAAAAATGGAATAGAAATAAAAATAAATAAATAAATGAAATCTAAAAATAATATTATATTATTTAGTAATGTTAGACACTACGCACGGTCACGCACACAACCGCGCGCCATAGAACAACCCAAGTGTGTGTGTGTGTGTGTGTGTGTGTGTGTGTGTGTATATATATATTAACCAGTTCAAACTGCAAATTTAAAAACTAGCCCCAAAATAATTAAAATAAAGTAGCAGGCATTGCCAAGTCAAAAACGTACATTTATCAGCAACGCAAAACTCAAGTAGAGTCCATCACGCACCTCGACATGAAAAATTTAATTCCAAATAAAAATTATAGAACAAGAATAAAATTAAAAGTCATTTCCATAGTGCGGAGTTCGGGTGTGACAGTATGTGATATGGTTCAGACTCTAGCCTGGGCCGAAGTCAATATTTATGGTTTGGGTGTATAAGGTTAACTGAAGATTTATGTGTTCAACTAAAGAATAATTGAATAGTTGTTAAGTTTTTAACTTTATTTCTTTTATTTTATTATTAGACAACTCCATAAACTCTTACTAATAAGATATTGTTTAGAAACCATTTGTGGTGGAATACTGAGTTGTAATCACACCTAACTCAGGTTTCCAGATCGATACATGAATAGACATCATTATTACAAGATGAGATAAGTGTAAGGGTCATATGTTACATGGTTGAGTTGGGATGAATCATGGATGGGGGAACCATATGTTATTTAGGACCTCCTTGGGATTCGTCCGTGTCTTTATTTATTTTGTTTTTTTTCATGTTGACACATGACATATATTTGGCATGGAATATATAATATTTAGTTTTGTATATTTTATTTCATGTTTTTTATCATCATGTGGTACAGGTTTAGTTGGGTTATTGGTTACATCATTTGACAATTTTTTATTTATTTTCTTTGTTGTGCTACTTTGATAAAGAGGTTAGTCTCCTCATGATCGTTATTAGACCCTGGCTAATAGTACATAGTATCTGTCATATGGGGAGGCATTATAGACGTTATGTAATTGAATGGATTAGGAAAGTTATACATGAGACTAGGATGAGTCAAACCTTGGTAAGAGCTCCCCCACGGGGGTTTCTAACCCATGTATGTGGGAAAAATACAAGTACACATGGTTGTAATTTTTTATGATGTGTGTTGTTATAGTTGAATACTATTACACCTCAAGTGATGCACTAGTTGTGTGATGTGATTATTGTTTTTCATATTTTATGAGATTTTAATTTTGGCACAATATGTCATGAGAGTTGAGTATGTATGCATAATTATAGGCACTCATGATTATATTGTGGCATTAATAATTTTTTTGGAACAGATGAAAAAATGGGTTTTGGGTATGTTGTTGAATTGAAATTATTTTCTTTCATTCTGTGAATTTAATGTAGAAAGGTGAATAATGAAAAATTATGCCCTATAAATGATGTAATATTTGAATAAATTGGTTTCTAACAATAAACATGAATATTGAGAATGATTTTACACTTGTTAACAATGACCTAGATGTAGGATGGTTAAGGGTAGTGGTAGCACCTCAGATTTGACCACGTGGTAGGGAAAGGGGGAATTGGCATGTTATGGATTATTTTTAATCCCTCTTACATGAATTTTTTAGTGTTTTGTTATGTGTCCTAAGACATTTGTTTGTAATTTTAGAGATATTCCTCCACGATGGAATTTTCTAATAAGAAGACAAGAGGATATGGATGGAAATGATCCTCCAATAGGGTAACCTTAGGATCCAATAGTGTCAGGTGAATAATTTGGAGAGTGGTTCTATGAGAACGTGTCTCAATTCATATAGTTTAAGGAAAGGGGCCCCGGGTGGGTTGTGAAGAGTATGTCTAACCAAACATGAGAGTTTTAATTGTATCACCCTCTTACCTTTACAGGGGGTGGACCTAAGGTAGCTGATATCTTGATTGAGTCTATTTAGATGATACATGACCACTTGGGGACTCCTTATGAAAAGAGAGTAATGTTGGATGCTTACATGTTATGTGGTCAAGAGAAGCATTAGTTGGACATATAGACTTAGGATTGAAAGTAGTAGAATATGGAGTGGAAGGAATTTCTAGAGATGTTATTAGAGCACTTTTACCCTAAGATGCTCAGGCAGGAGACAGTGGATGAGTTTATGAGGCTGAATTAGGGGAGTATATTTTTTATGAGCTATGCTAGAAATTTTATAGACCATCTTAACTTTTCTATAGAGTTAGTTGGATATGAGTCTATGGTGGAAAATAATTTTCAGTATGAGATTAGATGTGAAATTGGGTCCCATGTGAATGTCTTCAGGCTGATGATGTTTTCGGATGTGGTGAATTAGGCTCTCAAATATAAGGGGAACCTGAATGAGGATTCATGTGGAGGAAAGGTGGTTTCTATTGGATGGTTAAGATGTATAGCATATGAGATCAGTAAGTTCCATTACTATAATATTGACTGGAGAAGTGGAAAGAAGAGAGGAAAGGGGGAAGGATATGTTTCACAGGATCTCACTTGAGTGATCAGTCACTATTATGGTAGGTTGGTTCACTTTCATAGGCAGTTCCCCGACCACAAATGGAGTGATAATCCTATGGTGGAATGAGATATCTACAGAGGTTTTGGAGGGAACCACGACATATGAGTATTGATTCAGTGGCCATAAAAAACTAGAGTACAAGAAAGGGGTCATCTGCATTGAAACAATCTGGTCATTATAGTTATACTGGTCATGCTAGTTGAGGTAGTGAACATAGTCCTTCTTGGAAAGAGTGACCATATCAATTGAGTGGTGTAGCTTAAGGAACTAATACTTCATCACCGGGAATAGGGGTATGAAAGATGCATGAAATTCATCCTACACTGGTGGATAATGAGTATGGACCATCAACAGTCAGTGTTATTATTATTATAACTTCTACAATAGTTCTTTATTTAATAATGGTTCATCTAATTCGATTATATCTGCATAAATTTTGAATGGGTTGAGAATGATGATTTAGTTCATGGGAGGGAATATAATGATAGATACATTATTGGGAGTATGGCCGAGAGACATCTTCTTATTCAAGGGATGTTCTATCAATTTTGGGGAGTATCATTTTCCATAGGATCTCTTCATTAAAAATATGTTAGTCTTCGACATAATTTTGGGTATCGAATGGTTAGTATCGTACTGATCCGAAATATATTTTTACCACTAGATAGTGAACTTTATGTCTCTTGAGGGTGAAAACTATATCCCCCATGGAGATTGGGATATCCAGGTGGGCCGTGTAGGGCCAGTTCATCAACAACTATGGGAGTTAACAACCCAATTTGATAGTATCATTCTAGATAATGGGGGTGTGACACATGATCTCTTTCCACCAGTAGGGGAAAGGTTTCAGGATATGTTTTCTAAAAACTTCTTAGGGATTCCACCTGAGTGATATATGTAATTTATAATTGATCATGTGATGAGGGTTGAGCCAGTTTCTATTACACCATAAAAATGATACAAATAGGGTTTCAATAGCTCAAGACTCAACTAGAAGAGTTTATGGATAAGGTATTTATCCATCCGAGTACATCGCCTTGGGGTTCTATAGTCTTGTTTGAATAGAAGGTAGATGAGAATTTGGGTTGGTGTGTTCATTAACAGATGTTGAACCTATTGATATTGAAGAACTGGTTTCCTCTTCTATGAATCAATGATTTATTTGACCATTTGATGGGAGGTTGTGTCTTTTCTGTGATAGAATTGAGATCAGGGTATCATCAGTTGAGAGTATGACCTTATAAAATTCCTTATACATTATATAGATGTAGGTATGGACATTATGAGTTCATAAAAATGGCATTAGGGTTGACAAATGAACCAAAAAAGTTTATGGAAATGATTAATATAATCTTCCATCTGTACCTAGATTAGTATTTCTAGTGTTTGAGGATGAAATCTTAGTGTACTTCGAGACTCATGATGATCATTCCCAACATCTTGAAATCAGTCAGAGTATACTAAGAGAGAATCAACTATATTCCAAGCTATCTTATTATCAATTTTATACATATCATATGCACTTATTGGGTCATATCATCTCATAGGAAGGTGTGTTAGTGGTCATATAAAATTTTTACCTAGTGGTTTCTTGGTAGCAGCCCATTAATTTTCTCTATATCTGTAGCTTTCTGGGGATAAGAGGATATTATAGAAGGCCTATCCAAGACTTATCTCTCTTTGGAGTACCACTTTTAGTATTTACTAAAAGGGGATAAATTTTTAATGTCCACAATCATGTGATAACTCGTTCATGATGTTGAAGCAGTGTTTGAAATTGATGCCAATATTGATCCTACCCAAGCCAGGTGAGGAGTATATGCTACTTTGTGATGCTTCTAGGATAGGGATTGGAGTCATGTTGATGTAGAGAGATCGTTTTGTGGCATATAGGTCTCGATAGTTGAGGCCACATTAATGGAACAACCCTATTCATGACCTCGAATTAGCGTTGTAGTGTATGCTTTGTAGTGTTGGTGGAATTATCTATTGGGATAAAAGATTACTATACTTATGGATCACAAGAGATGATGTATATAACTTCATAATGATATTTGAATATTCATATTTTTCGGTGGGTAGAGTATATGTATTTATTTTATTTTGAGGAATTATATATGCTATGGAAGGAAAATAGTGTTTCTGATGCATTAAGAAGGAAAACATGGACTCAAGGAATTTAGGAGTCTAGTTCTGAGTGGATGATGATGCCTTTATTGTATAAGATGCTTGTTGTGGTTTAGTAAATCCAGGTGTGGATGAATATCATATCTTTAGGAGTGTAATATACTCTTTTGAACTAGATTAGAGATCAAAAGTATATATATTCAGAATCTTTGTCCATGAGGGAAATACTTGAAGGTGGGGAATCACCATTAGATTGGATTATAGATGAGGATGACAACATCTATGTTAGAAATCTGGTTTTTGTGCTTACAAGTATGTGGGAGGAGCATATGCGTGAATTTCATGCCTCAAAGTGGGTAGAGAATCTTGGTTTGACCAAAATATACTACGACCTACATCAATTATATTGGTGGCTACACATGAAAAGAGAGATAGAATTGTAACACCCCGAGAATTTATGGTATGCCTCTTTTAAAATTTAATACCTTCAATAGTTTGTGTTTCATGTAACACTGAGTTTCAAACCATAATATACTATTAAATATAACTATTGAAATAGTAATATGACCAATTGGAATAGTAAAACAAAAAAATAGAATATTAATTCACCTATAAAAGTATAAATAAAATTTGGTTAGATTATAAATGAAAATAGTATATATTTATATCTGGTATAAGTAATTAAATGCTTTAAAAATTATAATTTAAGTGGTGGTATTTTTCTGAAGTTTATAAGTTTTTCTAAAATTAATATAAAGTTCTAAAAGAAAATTTATTTTCATAAAATGGATTATTAAATTAATATTTTTTTCTCTTCTGATTATAACATAATTTAAGAGGGCCTTAAATAATTTATCAAAGTGTTATAAAACAAGTCATAAATTTTAAATTGGTTCTTTTCGACTAAATGATGGTTTTATTTAAAAATTTAATTTATCATATTTATAAAATTATTTCAATAAAATAGAGTTAATTTTTTATTTCTTCACATCAAGAAAATGGTTCAGGGGATTTTTTTGGGATTTTTATAAAATAGTTTATTTTTTTAAATAGTGAAATACTGTAATTTAGAGTATTTAATAAATACTTTAATTATAGATTCATAGATGATGTATGCACGATGTAATCAAATAATCTCGAATAGTCCCTCATTATTTTAATATATTTAGGGATAATTCTCAAACTACTCTAGGTCTTGATTTAAAATAATAAACAAATTAATATAATATTTAAAAAAACACCCCTCTCCTCTAAAAATACCACCCCTCACCACCCCTTCTCCTAACACATCCAAATCCATGAATCTTGCTTATATTATATAAATTTCCTCTCCCAAACCTATTCCCAATGTATTTATGGTCTGACTAAAAGAAAATTTCACAGTTCCTTAATGAAGTTTTCAATGAGAGGAATTCATGTGGTGAATCCCATTGTGTTCTTTTAATTTTTATTTCAATTCATTTTATTTTATTATCATTTCATTACCTCCTAGATCTATTAATTAATGATTAATATAGTATATTATATATAAAATAATATTATTATGTTAATGTAATATCAACCATCAATTCTCGTGTCTTCCCATTTTTTTCCAAATAATGAAAGCGTCATCTGTGAGGTGCTGATTTACAACCTTTGTGGACGATGAGATTTTATTTCTCAATTCCGCATGAAAGGATGTCCATAAAACAATTTTTATGGTTAATATAGAATCCAATATTTGTAATTTAATTTATTTAATCTTCTTAAACTAGTATACATACATAATACTAATTCATAATACGAAACCAGTTCGTTATGATCGAAAAAACACCAAAATAATCTAAATGGACATCATTAACATTTTAACAAATTAATCATCTTTATATAGAGAAATAAAATGATATCTAATACCATTAAATCTCCTCTAAGTTCACTAATAACATATAAATTCAGTTTTGTATAACTATTTCCATTTTACATGATCTTTTATACATGTATACAAGTGAACCAATCAAGATAAAAAAGGAAACAAATACTTCTGAATGACAAAATTGAATCTTAAAACTGAAAAAAAAAATCTATAAATAAACTTAAAAAAATTATCATAAAAAAATAAATTTTAAATAGGTTCTTAATGAATTTTTTATATAATCTAATTTCATTATCTAGGACATTAAGTTCAAGTGTAGAACACATTCATACATAAAGTAAGGTATTCTCCACAAACATCCATATTTCATTTGGGTTATGCTTTCTCTCCCTTTACCCCAATATAATTATTATTTATTTTTTATACTTCTTCTAAATTCAATTTATATGTTCCAAAATCATTTTTTGCAATCATTTCATCCTTATTTCATATGAAATACCCGATTTTATAGTGTTACCATCTCAATTATTCCAAATAAGAAAGCTTGATTTAAGGGAACTCAACAGTTTCATACCCATTTTCTAGTGCACTCCATAATATATTATAATCCAAATTTATTATCATAAAATCACTCATTTTGTCATGAAAAACTACCTTTTTTCATTTCTAGTTTTATAAAAAAAATATGATTTTTAAAGACTTTTTAGTATTTTCCCATAAATAGCACTGAAGTTGCTCAGATCTAAAGTTTCTTAATTTCACTTTTTACATGTTTTCACTTCATTTTGAAATAATTGATTGCTAAAATATAATTTCATTATCCCTCAATTTTTTATGTGATACATATGTTTACAATTTTATTTTATGAAAAATAAAAATGATTTATCTGAAAGAACTATTATTTCAAGAATAAAAAGGGTATTTCTGTCAATAATTCATCGATGATTTTATTAGAGTATTTTCATATAATTCAACACCCTGTATTGAATCATTTTTTAATTTATATTTATATATTATGATATCATCTACCATATTTTACTAAATTTTTTATGATCATTGTTACTATGGATGTGCTATCCTAATACTGTTAACCATATTACTCAGAATGGATAGTGATTATGTTTATTGTATGGGGAAATTTATTTATATTTCATATGTATATGTTGTTAATTTTTCACCCCATTAATATGATCAATGATATGGACATAATATGTGATGGGTGAGGGCTTCTATATCCCCTTGATGCATCTATAGGTCTCCTGAGAAGAAATAGATATGGGCTTGGCCAAGGCCTTTCCCATTTTTTTTCAAATATGGATTTAGCAGAGGCTTTAACCATTTATTTTCGGATGTCATGGATGAGGACTCAACTGAATGTTTCATATTACTGACATTATTAATTACATCATTATGATATTAGTAATTTAAAATATATGTTATTATTCGACTAGTAGAATATCTAGGGTTTTGTTTATTTCTAATTTGGTTATATATGTAATTATTTAATCAACTTTTATTCCTTCCATGTTATGATAAATATTATGTTTTAATGGAATGTTTTTATATTTATTAACCATTCCTTATTATTTATGTTTATTTAGGTTAACTTATATTATTTTTATTAACCTTACTAATCATATGATCTAACCCCTTTCTTATGTTTTATTTTTCCCCAGGATGCAATGATGCATCTTATGAATGACTTCCATCCACAATTTATGAGTTTATGGGTGTTTCCAATGGAGTTTCTATATTCTTTTTCCATTCAAGTTTTGATGTAAAACTCGTTTTTGTATCATGTTTATAAAATCTACTAAAATATTCGGTTATCTGGGATGTGATCTCTTGTTCATAGTACCAATGTAATAAATTAAGGAACTCGATCTGAGCTACTGGGTTTGGGGTCCTTATAGCGGGTATCATAGGATTTTTAGTAGAAACCATGGAAACTAGATTTAGAACAAAAATGAATAGGGAACATAATCCTAAGAAATACATTGAGGATAAGAATAGAATAACATCCTATAATTTTGGTACGGTAAATATTTTGTGGTTATTACTAAAAATATTCTTTTTTTGGATACTACTAGTCAATGTTGTTCTGGAACAGATGTACCTAGCGGTAAAAACTCCAAAAAGGTGTGTTTGTCTTGACTTGGTGTAACCTATTACACAATAATTCACCTTACCATGTACCTATTTTGACACTCTTGGGGGATATTCTTTTGATAATTGAAAATTTATTTACATTCCATTATGATGGATTTTAAATTAAATATATATCCAAAGAAACTATGTTTATTATTATTAGATTAGCTATGAAAAAATTTCCAATTTTTTTTATTTTTTTTATTATTCAGAATTATTCATTATGATTCCTAACTTAATTTAGTGTGTTCCATTATTTATAAATTTCACTTAGTAGGAGGAAAAACAATTATGTCAACACACATATCCCATGTAGAGATTTACCTCCAATGCAAGAAAATTATCTTGGATCGGGAGTTGCAACTTGAGATGAACAAATTAAAACTATATTGGGACAATTGAATCAAGATATGAGAAATAAGATTACTTTCATGGAGCATCTAGATCCACCATGTGGTGTAACAATGTTATAATACTTATGAGAAGAAAATCTCCAACACTCAATGGGTCTACAAACCCATTTATAGCTCAGTAGTAGATAAGATCCTTAGAGAAGATATTTCTCACTATGGGAAGTAATGAGAGGGAGAAGGTTATCATGGTAGTTTATCATCTATCATGAGATTCAAATCAATGGTGGTAATTAATTCAAATCAAAAAGGAGGAGGAAGAAATTTAAAATATTGAGGTGATGGATTTTAAGGAAATTTTCTTAGAAAAACATTTCCCTCACAAAACAACAAGTGGATATAGAGAGATAATTATTGAATATGAGGAAAAGAGTGAATTATAATGTTTCTATGTATGAATCCAACTTTATAAGATTATAAATGAATGTTTTATATTACATATTCAATCCAAATAAAAATATTGATAAAATCATTGATAGGTTAAAACTATTCCTCTCAAGGGCACTAGTTTCCCAAAATTTCTCATCATATATAGTTATAATCTCTTATTCAATTATGATAGAGAAATAATTCTCTATGTATTATTAATTTAAGTGATAACAAGAGAATAATAGGGTGGTTGAGAAAATAGTGGATAATGGGATGAATAAAAAAGGAATTTTTCCTACATATGATGCATGTGGAAGAAAATACCCTTGTTCCTGCTTAAAAGGAAAAGGATTTTTCTACAATTATGGAGAGAAAGGCCATTATGAACATGATTTAAAGGGAAATAAAGAACATACCAATGTAAATTTCTAAAATTATATGTAGATGGGACATTATGTAAATGTTTGTCCAAATCCTCAGTAAAACATACCTCAAAAAGGCCACGAAAGCAAGGACAAGATTATGTGATCACAACATATGATGTTGATGTTCCTAATAATATGGTGGAATATACATTAATCATCTCCTCAAAATTCAATAAAGATTTATTTGATTCTGGATCATAATGTTCCTTTATATCTTCCTAGTTTTCTGTAAAAAATAGATATTTCCCATTCACCATAACAGGGGAGTTATCTGTAAAAACTCATAGTGGAACACCTATTACAAAAAAGACATGTCAGAAAGTTCCCATTGTGGCACATAAATGTGCTCTACCTGCTGATTTTATCATCATACATATGGTTGATTATGATATGATATTTTTTATGGAGTGGATTTAGAAATATAATGCCAAAATTTATTTCAAAGAATGGGAAATTATGATTTGTGATAAAGGTATAGAATTTATCATCTTTATAGGGGAGACTTAATTATCTAAGTTATATCTAGATCCTACTCCAGTATCTCTTCTAAATGAATTTCATGGGGAGGAATATTCAACATTAATTATGGATGAGTAATGAAATCATAAAATTTAAGATGTACCTATGGTGAAAGAATACATTGATGTATTTCAAGAGGACTTACTTAGAAATCCTCCATAGTGGGATTTTGAGTTTTCTAATGATTTTATTCATGGTGAAACACCTATATCAAAGAATCCTTATAGAATGGTCACTATGGAATTAGTGGAGCTAATGAAACAACTTGAGGAATTTTCTAATAAGGGATATATTCACCATTTTGTTTCTTTATGGGGAGCCCTTATTCTCTTAGTCAAGAAGAATTATGTATCCATGAGGTTGTCAAATTAATATAGAGAAATCAATGCTACTACAACAAGGAATAAGTATCTTCTGCCTCACATTGATAATTTATTTTATTAACTTCACAAAGAACAATATTTTTTAAATGTTGACCTTCGATATGGATATCAAAAATTTTGTGTAAGGAATGAAGATATTCCAAAGACAAAATTTCAATCCAGGTATGGATATTTCATGTTTACAATAATTAAATTTGGATGGACTAATGCACCCTCGTTTTTATGGATCTAATGAACATAGTGTTAGAGGAATATTATAATTATTTTATTGTCGTATTTATTGATGATATCTTGATATATTATAAAATATATGAGGACCATGAGAACCACTTGTGGATTGTTCTGGAAACTCCTAGAATAAAATAGTTATATGGGATATTTAGCAAGTGTGAATTATATCTTTAAAAAAAATTCTTGCCTATATTGTCTCTAAGTATGGAATCTCAGTTGATCCTATGGAGACAAAGGCAGTCCGGGAATGGCCTACAAAAAAACATAATATAGGTATATATTTTCATTGGTTTAGCATGTTACTATCGGAATTCCACTCATAATTTTTCACGATTAGCTAACCCATTAATAAAGACTAATCATAAAGGGTTTACATTTATATGGGAAAAAATGTGAAGAACATTTTGAAGAGTTGAATAGGAGATTCGTGAATGGTCCCACATAAAATCTACCATCATGAAATAGTGGATATTTTATTTAACAAGATTCATTAATGAAAGTTCATAGTTTTGTCCTTATGAAGAATGAAATATTTATTACCTTAGCATCAAGGTAGTTAAAAAACGAATATAATTACCCTAATCATGATATGGAGTACCTAGTTATATTCGTTGCTCATAAAATATAGACGCACTATATATATGGTGAATGAAGTGAGATATATACATAACATAAGAGTCTAAAATATAAATTTTCAAATAAATAACTCAATATAAGGAAAATGTGATGTCTCGATCTACTCATGGATTGTTATTTTCAATTCACTACCACCCCGAGAAGGAAAATAAGGTAGTAGATGCATTGAGTGGGAAGGATCAGAGAGTTATGAAAAAAATAATGATTGAATTGGATAATGTGCACATGGATCTAGAAAATATGGATATGGGAATTATTAAGGAAGGTAAAAAAACCTTATTTTTTAGTTTCTTTCCCAAAGATATTAATTGGAAAGGATTAAAAGTTCTCAGTCAATTGATGAAATTTTTTAAAAGATAAGTAATGATGTTAATGATTTGAAGTTGACAAACTTTGTGTATGTATTTGGAATTATGATATTTTGGAAGGAGAATTTTTTTACCTCTATAACTGCGCTAAAAATGGAGTTATTTTATGATTCCTAATGCTCAAATTTCACTATACGCCCTAGTATCACTAAGATGTATAGATATTTGAAGGAATATTTCTGGTTAGATAAAATGAAGCGGTAAATTGCTCATTATGTGTCAAGATCCCTAGTTTTTCAAGAGGTGAAGGTTGGGAGACAACATCTTATAGGATTCACGAAACTAATTCATTTTACTATATGGAAATGGGATGGAATTATAATGTATTTTTTCACTGGATTACCAAAAAATAAATGAAAGAATGATGGTATTTGGGTAATTCTTGATCGACTTACAAAATCTACACATTTACATGTAATAAGGGATAATTTTCCACTATATCACCTTGCACGAACCTATATTAATGATGTTTTATGACTTCATGGTGCACAGATTTCAATTGTGTCTTATCGAGATCAACGATTTACCTAGATATTTTGGTAACTCCCTAAAAAATATTTGGATACTAAGCTTCATTTGAGCACTTCTTATCACCCTTAAACTAAATAGAAATTTGAAAATACAATTCAATCATTTGAAGACATGTTTAGATCCTGCTCACATGAATTTCAAGGTATGTGGGATTACTATTTACCTTTGGTAGAGTATTCATATAATAATTGTTTCCATTCCAGTATTCAAATGGCACCATATGAAGTATTGTATGGAATGAGATGTTGTAAACCAACATTGTTGGGATGAATTTGGTTAAAGGAAGCCTGTATGCCCAGATCATGAGGAGGAAACAAAAGAAAATGTAAAGACTATTAAAACCCATATCAAAGAAGTTCAAAGAACGGAATAGAACTATCCCTATATTTAAAGGAAGGATTTGGAATTTTGAGTGGGATATCATGTTTAATTGAAAGTACCTCTATTGAAGGGTTTTTAATATTTGGAAATAAAGGGAAACTAATCCCTAGGTATATTGGTCCATTTGAAAACCTAGAGAGAGTTGGAGTTTGGATTATTGTTTCGCAATCCCACCTATCCATTCTAAAGCACAAAATGTGTTCCACACCTCTTTAATAAAGAAGTACATTGGAAAACCAATAGAGGTTGTCACTTCTAAAGGAATAGATTTGGAACATGATTTATCGTACTGTGAAGATCCTATCCTTATTCTTGAAAATATAGAATAGTTCTTTAGAAATAAAATGACTCAGAACAGAAAAGGTACATTGGAAAAAATCAGAAAATTGAAGATGTGGTGTGGGAACCAGAATAATTTAGGATGAAGAACTTCCCAAATATTTTTTTGATGTGACATTGTGGAAATTTTTAGGATCAATGTTTTTGAAGGATGGTTTAATTTAAGAACCCATGATTTTATAGTATGCCTATTTTAAAATTTAATATCTTTAATAGTTTATGTTTCATGCAATAATGAGTTTAAAACTGTAATATACTATCAAATATGATCATTAAAATAGTAATGTGTCCAATAAGAATAATAATATGACCAATATAATAGTAAATTCACCTATGATGGTATAAATAAAATTTTTGTACCTTATAAATAAAAAATGATATATTTATATCTTTGTATATGTAATTAAATGTTTTAAAATTGATAAATTAACTATTGATATTTTTGTAAAGCGTAAATGTTTAATTAAAATTAATATATTGTTTTAGAAGAAATTTTATTTTCATAAAATATTTTCATAGAATAATATTTTGTTTTATTTTGATTATAATATAATTTTACAAGACCTGAACTAATTTTTCAAAGTGTTATTAAATCAGTCAAAATTTAAAAATTGTTATTTTTTTAATAAATGATTTTTTATTTGAAAATTAAATTTCTCATATATAGAAATTTTTCTTAAAACAATTTAGTTCATTTTTTAATTACACATGTAAGAAAAGTATTAGAGTGATTTTTTTGTGATTTTTTTAAAATAGTTTATTTTTTTGTGAATAGTAAAATATGGTAGTTTACAATATTTAATAAATACAAGAATTATTGAGTCATGGATGTTGTATGGAAGATGTAAGCCCATAATATTGAACTCTATATAATTATTTTAATATATTTAGTGATATTTATAAACTTATTCATATTTTATGAGCCACAATAATAAAATATACTGATTAAAAATTTAAACAAAACACCCCTCTCCATCAATATAAATACAACCCCTTCTCCTCACACATAAAAAGACTTGAAGCATGATTATATTATACAAATTTCCTCTCCCAAACCTCTCCCCCATGTTCTGGTCTTTTTGTTCTCAAAAAAATACCATTTCAATGTTTCATAAGGAGGTTATCATGGAGAGGAATTCAAGAGATAAATCCACATTAGTTATTTTCGTTTTTCTTGCAATTTCTTTTATTTTCTTATCATTTCATTACTTACTCTATCAAAAAAATTCATGAAGACTCTAGTATATTATATATATGGAAATTTTATTATGTTAATGGAATATAATCTATAATTCTCTTCTCTCCCCCTTTTTATTCAAAAAATGAAAACATCGTCTCTGACGAGTCAATTTACCGCCTTTGTTGATGGAAAGTGTTTGTTTTTCAATTCCGCCTTCAAGGTCGGTCATATAATATTTTATATTTTTAAATAATACTATAATATATGTAATTAAAAATATTTAATATTTTTTAACTAGTATATATAAATAATATTAATTCATAATAAAAAACAAGTTCGTGATGATCGAAAGAATGCCAAAATAATCTAAATGGTTATCATTAACATTTTCGCTAATGAATCAACCTAATATCTATAAAAAATGATATATAAGACCATTAAATATTATTTAAGTTCAATAATAACATAAAATTTAAATTATGGATAATTATTTACATTTTATATGATCTTTGATGCATGTATACAAGTGAACAAATCATGAGAACAATGGAAATGAACCATCCTTGACAATGAAATTTTATCTTATAACTCATCAAAAAAGACATAAATGAACTTAATAAAATTATAATAAATCAAATACATTTTTAATAGGTTATTAATCAATTTATTAGTGAATCTAATTTAATTATCTGGGATTTTAAGTACTAGTCCATAATAGTTTCAGACATAAGGTAAGGGATTCTCCCCAAAAATCTAGTTTTCATTTGGGTTACACTTTATCTCTTTTTACCCCAATGTAATTATTTCTATTTTTATATAATTAATATATATTCTATTTATATGTTCCAGAAACATGTTTCCAAATACTTTTATCCCTATTTAATGTGAAATATGGGATTTTATAAGGTTCCATTCTGAATTCACCCTGACAAGGAAGCCTGATTTAAGGGAATATCCCAGTTTCTTACCCATTTTCAAGTGCACTCCATAATTTTTTTAAGAAACCATTGTTTTTATAAAATTTCTAATTTTATCAAGAAAAAATATATTTGTTCATTTCTTGGATTATAAAAAAATTGTTCCTTTTATGTTTTAAATACTCATTAATATTTCCCCTTAAACAGTAATAAATTGGCTCATGTGAAAAGTTTCATAAATGAAATTTTCACATGTTTTCATTTAATTTGAAAATAATTTATTCCCAAAATATAATTTTAATGTCCCTCCATTTTATTTTCAACAATATACATTTTTACAATCTGATTTTATGACTAATATAAATAATTTTTACAATAGAACTCTTCATTCCAAAGTAAAAAAGGGTATTTCTTTCAATAATTACTCATTGATTTTATTAAAATATTTTTATCTATTTAAACAACCAATTTTGAATCTTTTTTAGTTTGTATCAATATTTTATGATATCATGTACATTATTTTATTGAATGGTTTATGATCAATTTGACTGTGGATGTGTTATCTTGACTCTATTCACAATATTACTTAGAATGGTTAGTGATAATGTTTACTGATTGTGTAAAGTTGATTACATTTTGTATGAATATGTTGTTTATGTTTCACCCCATTCAACTAATTAATTAATTATACTTTTTAAGTGATGTCCGGGGCCCACTATATCCCCTCGATGCATCATTAGGTCACATAAGAAAAAAATAGATATTGACTTGATCAAGGAATTGAACATTTATTTTCAGATAAGGATTTGGTTGAGGCCTTAACCATTTATTTGATGATGTCTAGGCCAAGGGATTAATGGTATATTCCAGATGTCCATAATTAGGCATTTCATCATTAATATAGTAGTAATTGATAGTGCATGTGATTATTTGACTAGTGTAATACCTATGGTTATGGTCGTTTCTCATGTAATTGTTTATGGGATTATTTAATCCTCTTTTATTCCTTCCAAATTAAGCTCAAGATTATTTTTTAATGGAATGTGTTTATAGTTTTTCATCTTGTATTTTTGTTTACGTCTATTTAAGATATCTTTTTCTATATTTCTATCCCTATTGAACATATGATATCACCCATTTCTTATGTTTTATTTTTCTATACTATGAATAGAGGTGTATTATGAATGAATTTTAGGGATAATCTAGAAGTTTATGGGTGATTCCAATGGAGGGCCTTTGTTTTTGTCCATTCATGTTGTAATGTAAAACATCTGTTTGTATCTATTTTTCCAAATATAATAAACTATTACATCCTTTGAGATTTGATCTCTTTTTTCATTGTACCAATGGAATTAATTTAGGAACCAACTCTATACTATTGGGGTCGGAGACTTTACAAGAAGGGTTCATGACACTAAGATACAACTGTCAACATGTGATTGTTGAGCATCAACAACCTATTGGTTTACTATATCCATTTACAATTTCAAAATGTAAGTGGGTAAATGTTAAATTGTAATTTGTGGTGGGTATCCCGAGGACGTCTCAGAAGAAGGACACTATTTGGGTAGTCATTGAGAGGTTGACTAAGGTAGAACATTTCATTCCTAAACTGGAGAATTTCATACTGTAATTGTTAGGAGACTTTTATGTTTGAGATATAATCCTTCTTCATGGAGTGCCAAAAACTATAGCTCCAAATCGTCACTCATGTTTTACTTCTTGTTTCTATTAGGGCATATAGAATGTGATTTCTACATAGGTTTTAATGAGTACAGCTATCCACCCACAGAAAGATGGGTAATCAGAGCCTACTATACAATTTCTTGATGATATGATTTGGGGTTGTGTCCTATAATTTGTTTTGACTTTAAAGAATCATGTAGAGATCATTGAGTTCACCTATAACAGTTGTTATTAGAAAAAAAATGGAACCATATGAGGCACTTTATGGTAGTCCATGAAGATCACCTCGATGTTGGATAGAGGTAGTCAATTGATATCGGTTGGGATCATGTCTCGTTCATGAAACATCATAGTAGGTTTAACTAATTCAAAAGTGTATCGATACATACCATAGAAGTAATAAGTCATATGAAGATACACATTGATGGCCCCTAGATTCTATATATTGTGATCATGTATTCCTTTGGGTGTCACGTAGATTGGGTAACCGTAGGATATGGAGACCTGGCATGTTGGTGCCCAAGTTTTTGAAGATTTTGAGTTTTTGGAGAGAATCTAGCTAGTTGAGTGCTAATTGGGTCTTTCATAGATTTATAGTTCTCTGCTATATGTTTTCATATGTCACAACTTTGGAAGTATCACCTACAACATTCTCATTTAATTTATGTGGATAATGTTGATCTTGAGACTGATGAGTCCTTTCCAAAGAATCTGATATCTATGTTGTATCATAGTGAAATTTTTTTACAGGAATAGACTATTCTAATAGTTCATATATTTTGGAAATATGATCGTGTTTAGGAGGAAACATAGAATATGGATGTTGACATGTGGGATCATTGGCCTAATCGTTTTGACTCAGAATATTATAAATGATTAGAAGAATAGATCGTGTATGAGTTTTTATAAGGTGGGGAGATTATAAGATTCCAACCATTTTTAAAGATGTATCGAGCTATTTTTCAGGTAATCTTTTACCATTTTTTGAGTATATATTTTTTGGGTTTTATATTTGGGTGTGTTTGAGAGGAAATTGGATGTTTCTAAAGGGGATTTGGAAAGTTCGTGTTTGGTTCATGGTTTTCCTAAACCATATGGCCTGCCATAACAACCCATATAACCCCTAGAAGACATGAATTTCACAACTAGAGGATTATTTTTCAAACTGTACACCCTTTTATTATTAACTATATGGCCCCCTTGGAAGGAGGTGCATGGTTAGATGCATAGTTAGAGAAAAATGTGTTCCATGAGTTAGAAACCATGAACACAATATTTTAATCACATGATAATTCTTTTGATAATTCTCAAACCCCCAACATATGTCTCTAAAGACCCTATACCAACCCTAAAATGTTTATTATCTTTTTTCGATGTTTCAGATGAATTCCATGGCATACCAACCTCCGTTCTTGGTGATTCATAGATCATATTGAAGATTAATTCCTCTCCTAGTTAGTGGATCTTATTCTCATTAGTTTCATTTTCATTATCACCTATTTCTCTCATCAAATGAAGGGAGATATTCCTTTGATTGTGGTGGATCTACATCTAGGTGTTGGTAAATCTAATCTATTTGATCTTGGATCTCGGTTATTGATATAGATCGTGTTCTTACTTGTAAAACTGAATGTCCCACTTAAATTATGGATTTTCATTGGTTAGCATCCATCAACAAAATTTAGATTGGTGGTCTAAATTCAATTCCCATACTATTGATTCCAATTTCATGTATGTGTTTTTTATTTCTATTGTAATTTTGAAAATTAAAAATTGAATTGAATAGATTAATTGATTAAATTTTGGAATCATGGTATTCGATTAATTTATTTCTGCATGAATTAATGGAATGTTTTGAGTATGTAATTGGTGGAATTTGATATGTTAATTGGTTAATTAATTAATGGAATATTCAAATTATGGAATTAGACTAATTAATTGGTTAATTAATTAATGTGATAATGTGATTGTGGAATTAAAGGTAAATTTGGATTTTGCAATTTTTCAATTAATGTGATTAAAAATTAATTGACTATGGGATTTATGATATGGTATACTTGACCTTAATGAAATATATAATTAAATAATGGTAAATGATTTATTGGTGATTTGTCATATTATTCTATATGAATTAAAGTGTTCAAAAATATTTTTTTAATGCATTTAAAATACAGTCATTAATGATAATTTTTGGTAAGAAGTTCAATGATTCATAACCTTAATGTTTATGATTTTTTATGTGTGATATTGTGATACATGTGACTTTGTGATAAATGTGTGTGGGACATGGACTAATGGTTCAAAATACCATAATGATAGATCGAGAAATGTGTGTGGGACGTAGACTATTACCTGAAATTCCATAGTGTAAAATGAGTATGTGACATGGATTTATTATTCAAAAGCCTACTTGTGTGATTGATTGAAAAATGAGTGTGGGACATGGACTGCTGCATCAAAATCCCATTTGTTGGATTGTTTGATAAATGTGTTATGGGACATGGATTTCTACTTCAAATACCCATGAGGTACTAGGAATGGTGATCTAGTAAAAAAATTATCATTTTAATAGGGTTCTAATTGGTTATAATATGAATTTAAATGAAATTTATATTGAAATAATTTGTGTTATAATGAATTTTGAATTGAATTTATGATATGGTTAAGACTCTAGAAAAGGCAAAGCATGTATTGATGGTTCGGGTGTCCTCTGGAACCTGTGGGATTTTGTGGTTATATAAAGAAGAAATTCATAAAAGTAAACTGTTTACTTTATTGTTTTTATTTAATTATTATAAAACTTCATAGACTATTGTTGAATAGATATTTTTTATACAACATCAGGGTGGCCTACTGAGTTATACTCACACCCTACTTAGGTGAATTGATTAGTACCTAAATAGACTTCAGGATTGTAGGATACGATAAGGGTAAGAGAAATTTGTTAGATTAATAAGTTGGGATGGATCGTGGATGAGGTAAAAAATGTGATTTCGGTCTCTCTTGTGAGTTATTAGTGTCTTTATTTATTTTTGATTTTTCAAATTGACACTTGACATGTATTTGTCATGGTATATCTACTATTTATTTTTGGATATTTTATTGCCTATTTTTATCATCAATTGGTACTGGATTTGTATGGTTATTCATTATATAATTTGTCTATTATTTATTTATTTCTACTGTTGTGTTTCTTTGATAAAGTGGCTATAGTCTCTCCATGATCAACATTGGAATCTCTCTACAAGTTGATAGCATCTGTCACACAGGGAGGCGTTCTTGAGGTCATGTAATTAATCGGCTTAGGGAATCAGTGCGTGAAACCTATTTAAGGATGTTAAATTTTCCTCCTTTCATTTATAAATCTAATAAGAACCAGTTTATTTTTCATTGGGGTGTTTAGAAATGATGAACCAAGTGTGATTTTTTATTTATGGATTTCATTTACTCATCAATAGAACAAATCTACTATTTATAGTCTTTGTCATTAAGGTCATTCTTATACATTCTTGGATCATCATAAATAATATCCTCAGAAATATGAAGGGAATATGAAGATATATCTTATACACAAAACTAATTAGGAGGTCTAGAGACCCTTATAACTCTATCACGGGTCAACTAGAAATTAGCATTGTCATTTGGGGGTTAATTTTCAAAAAAACATAAATCATAACTGAATATTGATTTAGCTCAGGTCATAGGCTAAGGATCATATGAAGGTGGAAATGAAGCAGACTCAAATTTCATTAACGGTTCATTTTCTTCTTCCCCATCAATGGTTTCATTATCACGAACAATTGTGGAAGATTTAGATTCAGGAGCACATGATTCAATGAACATCAAATCTCCAATAATTTGTATTTTTTGGTAACCTGGGTTATGAAACCATAGTTTATAACCTTTAAAACCCTAAGGGTACCCCACAAAAATACACTTTTGATCTATGTTTTCAAGTTGATCAATCTTGACATAATCATATTAATTACATCCAATGTTTCATGGGTGATTTTGTAAAGGTGGTTTGTTATTCAAATTTTATTATGGGTATTTAAAAAGATTAGTAGAGTGTGGGAACCTATCTGTGAGGTTAACGTCCCTAGTGGAAGCCTCTACCCAGAAGGATTGAAGGAGACTCAAGACTCAGAGAATGATTCAAACTCTCTCACGAATAGTTTAATTCATTCTTTTAGAAATTCCATTATGTAGTATGTTTTCTATAATAGTCTGATTCCATGAAATTCTCTCAGATTGATAGAACTAAATGAAATCAGTAGAGAGGTATTTTAACCCATTATTATTTCTCATTATTTTAATTTTCAGTCAATACATATTTTCAATAATGTTTTCCCATGTTTTCATGTTATCAAAAGAATTATATTTTTCCTTAAGTATGTAAATGCAAACTATTAAAGATAATTGACCAATAAAGGTAAAAAAATTAGGATCCTCCACTATGGGATTTTTTCCATGTTGGAACCCATAAATTAGAATGTATATATTATAAGGGGTACTTTGCTTTATAGATAGACTTATTAAAAATGACTCTCTTAGTGTTACACATTACACAATATTCACTAAAAATAATGTTACTAGGTGTAATATATGTTAAAATCCCTTATTAATTATGTTCCTCAAGGCCCTTGGATATTATATTCCCCAATATTTAATGAAAAAAGCATTTTATTATCTATATTGGTCCCATATAGGATTCCCAAATGTATAGAAGGGATATTTTCATTCATGAAATATATCCCACTAATAAGGTATCCCTTGATGATTGGTCTAGAGAAATTGGATATTTTTTAGGAAACATGATTCAGACCTAAATGTGTTGGCCTTATAGGGTAGAATCCCAAAGGTATGAGGTTTCTATGGAGGTCATGAAGCCACCTAAAATAAAAAAAAATTAATTATACGGTGTTCATTTAGAAATATTAAATTAGAGCTTCTTCCTATAGCTTAACACCTCCTATTATTTCCTAAAAGATGACATCCTTTTGCTTTATCTATAAAATCAAGGAAAGACTCTCTAAAGGGTTACATATGGAATGAGAAGCCAGAATCTAAGACTAACTCATGGAATAGTTCATGGTTGGACACATTCAACAATTAAAAATTTTCATAAACATAATCCACTAGAAAGGGTTGTTCAGTACGTACTTTAGCTTCAGGTTTTTGGTTTATATTTCTACACATGGGTCTAGTGTGCCCAAGATTACCATAGTTAATGAAAAAACATTTTATTTACCTATAATTACACATATATTTTGATTGTTTATTGTTATTTATTTTATCCTTACTATACCATTTAAAATATCATTTTCTAACTATTATAAAAAAATCTATTTTACTCACCTTTAACTCTAGGTTTAGAATTTAATTACTTGGAGATAATTTTAGAATTAACATCATATATGGTTATATATTCATGAAAATACATCATTATAGCTACAAATATGGTGTATGAATTATCTAATGAAACTAAAAGAATCATGTCTTGGTCTTCATCATCAAAATTATTATTTATTTTTTCTAAATCATATTTGAATTTATTGAATTCATCCAAATGGGATTTAATTTAAATACCAAATATCATTATAAAATTAAACATGTGATGTATCTTATAAAGTCTTTGAACAAGGTAAGGTTTCATATAAAATTTCTATAACATAATATATTTACTAACATTAGTATTTTCAATAGAAAATTCTCTATCACATTATCAAATAAAGAAATAAGAAAAGAAGTGTGTTCGTTAACAATAAAATTATGTGATACATTTTGATAAATAGTTGTGGTCTTTCTAGAATCAAGAAAAGTATAAATGGGTTGATTAAGGATATGAAGGGAAAAAATTAACCCTTTATGTACCATCAGGGATCTCATCTTAATTTTCCACAAATTGAAATCTTTTTCACCATCAAATGTTTTGATTTAAAACCTTGTTTTTTCATGTTTGTCAAAAAGATATAGTATCAATTTGTTAAGGATAATGTGAGTGTACACACCTAATAAATAAGAAAGGCCAATGGCATAACGTCCATGTATTTTCATACATATTTAATACATGTTTTTTGTTAACATTAATTGAAACAAACTCTCATGTATCATAAATTTATAGTTCCATTTCATACTTGGAAACATAAATAAATAGTTCACAAGTGTTTTACATCAACTCCCACTTAGTTCATCATTAATAAAACCCTTCATATAAATATCATATGTAATACCTATCATAATAACCTATGGAAATGAAACATAATAAAGGGTGTGGTCAGATGTTAAGTAAGGGTAAACACGAGAAATAGGTAAACATAACATTTGCATAAGGGTATGGTGTCATGATGATAATATATGAAAACTATAAAAATCATATCAAAGATAAAAAAATATTGAGTCATGGAATAAATATTAGTAGTTTATAAGATATAAATCATAAGTAAATCAATAAACACGATCCATTGGATCAAAACATTGACATAAGACATAGAATTGTGGCATATAAATAAGCGTAGAAAATAATTTTCATAGTATCAAAGTCTCATTTCCAAGGATATCATAGTGGAATAGGTACACTCTCCAAACAATTGTAGTATTCAAGTTTCACTACCAATACTTTCAATGTAGAAAAAATTCTTTACTATATAGGTTTCACTACACTTTCTAGTCCTATTTATCCCAGGAAATTTCAATAGTTACCCAATTCATTGGAGTAAAAAATACGTCCCACCTATCCCATAATGAAAATCATTCATGTGTTCCAGAAGATCATAAAACATTAATTACATAAGAGTCCATGAAAAGAAATGGATTTCATAAACATATCCTCATATAATAACATGTTTCGAAGAAAAGGGTTTCATAATAATTTCATCACAGTATTACCCATGGAAAAAAAAAGTATGTTTCATAATCATTTTACGACGGTATGAACTATGGAAGAGAACATAGTTACATTAAAATATTCTTATCATAAAAATAAACCATTAAAAAATAATATGAATTGTATCCTAGGATAATATCCTCATTAAATCATAATAAACATTAAATTATGTTATCTTATATAGAAAATTATTTTTAAAGATCACATGAATTATTTCTTGAAGAAAATATCCTTTCCACTTTGTAAAATGTTTAAAAACATTTGAAAAAAAAATCATTAAAATAAAATTTGGAACATATAAATTAATATCTAAATAATTTTATGGTCATGATGGTGGTAAATTTCATTCATTACATGCATTTCAAAACAAATATTCCTTTCCCAAGTTCAGTATAACCCAAATGGGCCTTGTTTATAAAAGTCAACAATGATTCACTTGGAAACACTTTGTAAAAAGTCAAACCTGGGTAAAACCATATTTCATAAATCCTTTGGATAATTTTAAACCAATTTTGAAAAAAAAAATTAGATATCATTGATATGGAAGAAAAAGGGTTTTTGACCGAAGAGAAAAATAAATAATTTTTTTCTTGAAAAACATTTTTAATCTCTTTAATCATAATAGAGGAGAAAATGTAAAAAAATGTGTTCTCCAAAAATATCCAAATTGTTAGAAAATACATTTTATTATTGAGAAATATATTATAATATTTCATCATTGGATGTATAATCATAAATAATCTTGATAAATTTTGAGTTTATAACATAAAATCTGTACCACTTTGGTAACATTGAATAAAATCCCCATTAAAGAATATAATTAAAAGAAAAATAGAATATCATTAGAAAAAATAATTTTATGATATCACATGTTAAAGGGTCTATATATTCTCCTTATAAATGAATATAGGTGGATAACATAACACATGTCCCAATGAATAAAAGTTGAGACAAAAGC
The DNA here is from genome assembly GCA_963277665.1 of Viscum album. NCBI lineage: Eukaryota > Viridiplantae > Streptophyta > Magnoliopsida > Santalales > Viscaceae > Viscum > Viscum album. The sequence continues at coordinate 1,428,265,386 of OY728151.1, forward strand.
CCCTTACCTTAAGTATTGTCTTCCTTCATACACATTAAAATCTAATATATAATAAATATATTTTTATTGAAAATATATTAAATAACCATGATTATATATATCATACCATATATGAATTACTTATGACCCTTTATTACCTGTTTATTTATAATTCCTTATTATAATCGAGATTCTTATAATAACAGCAGTGTTCATCGTATATGTTTTGATTTGGTATTTTTCATCATATTACATTGATAATGGTCTCATCATCTATATAATTTTATCCAAGATACAAGTATAATATATAATTATTATATATGTATTTATTGTAATCCATAAATTATGTAGATAGAAAATTAAATACATAGTTCATGGAGACGGTAGGTCGTACGTACGTATAATCGTAGATTCCAATTTCACTATAGATTAAGTAAAAGGAAGATAAGTAATATATTATTTTTGTATAATAATTTTTAGTTCATATATATCAAATATATTCACTATATTTTTGATAATTACCTACCATGTAAAGCGTTAGTGAAAAACTATTCACATGGCTTCATGAGCTAATAGTCTAATGTATGCACAAACAACGTTATCATATCCCCCAAAGAATGGAAATCAAGATGGGATATATGATATTATAATTAAAAACGTATAATTATATAATAAATATCATATATATATATATTAAATCTATCAATACATCTATTCGTGTAAGGTGGTGATGAAAAATGAATAACCTCGGCCTATGAGGTGGTAGTCTTCTATACAAATGAATGATGATTTCATATCCCATTTGATGGAATAGGATGTGAATTTGAGTTATTATATTAAAAAAATAACCTATAATTATATGGTATATACTTATGTTTTTATATCATCATAATCTGACAATATTTTAAGGACGAGGAATTAGAAATAAAGTAAAGATGCTCGGTTAAGCACGATACCTATTTTCTAAAAAACCACCTCAGGAAACCAACTAATGAATTATTATGCAATATTTATGATAAAAATAAGATATCAAGATCATGTATAGGTATGTCAAGAAATATTTGGGTTGTTATTCATCATGAAAAAATGACCTTTATGGTGTAAAGTTGATAGGATATGAGTTGGCCTTCTATATATGGGGGATAGGAGACACATGGAATTTTCAAAATGAATAAAGTGTACCATTTTTCACATGAAAAAATGATCCAAAATGGTTAATAAATGACCTTATAGGTTATATGGTCCATATATGACTATTAAAGGTGTTTTGGTCAATCGATTTGGTCATTTTACCCATTAACATTTTAGTTTAACTCAGGTAAACCCCATTTTAACCTTAACTGCTATAATTAAATTTTTACTATTTTCACTATTCATTATGGTCAATAATTAGATTGAACTTATTATATAATATTCATTATACTAATATTAAATAAATAATCCATTTTTTCACATTAAATTAAAATAATTGGCATAATGTAATTTAAAATTTAACCCACATATGTGGTGAAAAAATGATTTCCAATGACAAAGGTTTTAGAAGTATACAATGTTTTTATATAAATATTAATTATAAAATTGATTCCAATGAACTATATTGTTTCAATAATATTATTATTAAACAAATATTACTTTTAAAACCATTTTAAACAAAAATTTATCCTAAAAAATTCTTTATATGAAAAGGCGGTATTCCATAAAATCTAGTATTTTTCACTATTCATCAAAAAATTATTCTTTTCATAATAATACAAAACATTCCTCGTAAGTTAATTTTGACATGTTTACCAATATGTTTTATTTATACAAAAACATTATAGTAAATATTTAAAATTCTGTTATTTCTATTCATACCTCAAGGTTTAGCTTCAATGTCATAAAAACCATGTTATACAGTAATATAAATATTATATTTTGGTTCGTTATAACTCAGTGTTTCATATAGTAAAAGCTATTAATACTTAAATTTATTGAAAAAAATATTTCATAAAATATTGGTGTGTTACATTATTACCCACTTAAAATTAAGTTCTCCCTTGAAATGTTTTTCACTTTGGTACAAACAACTAAGGATACTTCTACCTCATTAAATCTTCGGGTCTTCATGTTGCGTCCTTAAATTGGTGGTTTATCCATAAAAAATTAATAAATTTAGTGGTATTGTTTTGTAGGACCTTATCTATTCGATCAAGAATCTCCAAAATTCATTCCTAATAAGAATAATCTTTCTCTAATAGTACATCCCCAAAATTCAGTAAGTGTAAAGGGTCAAGTATGTACTTCATTAGGAGGGATACATGGAATATATTATAAACTTGAGGGAGGTTTGTTGGAAGCACAAACCAATAGGCTAAAATCCGAATATTATCATGTTTTTAAAATTTACTGACATACCTAGGGATTAGTTTACCCTTATTTCATAATCTAATTACCATCTCCCATGGAGAAATTCATAGAAACCCCTTATCACCAACTTCAAATTACCGATCACTTCAACGATTATCAGAATAACTTTTCTATTTGGTTTTCTATTCCCTTATGTGTGGTAGAATGGATATATACTTCTCAATAAGTTCTTAATCTATATCTATTCCCAAAAATCATTTTTTCTCAAACTTAATTCCATCACATTGGAACTGTACACATCTTTCTGTAGAGGGATTCCTAAGGATCCATCATAATACTCATTTGAAATTTATTATTGTTTGAAATATCAACTATGGGAAGGTATTGATCCCAACTAGAATTTAAATCCAAAGAATAATATCTAAACATATTCTATATGGCCTTAGTTATTCTCATAGTCTAAATATATGTATATGGATGATAAATAGTGTTGAAACTTGACACTATATCAAGATCTCAATGATGATTTCAAGAGAACATTGAGGTAAACCTCATATCTAGATCTGACACAATGGAATATGGTACACAATGCAACTGTATGACTACCATAATGTATATCCTGGTAAGATAATCCAAATACAAATATTATATAATAGTGATGGAGAGTGTTTAATTTGTAAGGTTATAGAATATAACCCATATAGAATTATTCCATTTAGAGGTTTTGGGGAGCACGATGAAAAAATTTGTGGTGATTTTTCCCATTTCCATTATAGGGTTAAAAATGGATGTGACATCAACTTAGAATTTATTCTCACAGCCTTTAATTTCTAGAATACCAAACACTGAGATACACAATCTACAATATCTCTCTTCATTCCATCCCACCAAAAATACTCTTTCAAATATCTATACATCTTCTTACTTTCATGATGAAAAGAAAACAATGAAATATGAGCCTCTTCTTATGAATCCTTCATAAAATATGGTATGGTTGTAACACATACACAGTTCTTGAACCTCATCATTCCATCATCGTAAAAGTTCTACTCAAGAACATTTCTCAACATCTTTATCTCTATATATTTTTATTATTCACCTCTTTAATATTCACATAAATATATGGTTAATATTTTATTTGATAATGATAATATCTATCCCTTTCCTTCATGATTTCTGGATCCAGCCTTTGGAAATCTAGAAATATTGGACATTTTATCATCCTCATCACAGATAAGATAGCATGATCCTTTTTACTCAAAGAATCATCAACATTTATCACTTTGCTTGGGTGGTAATATATTGATCATTCATAATATTTAATTATATATAACCATATTCTATAGAGAATGTTAAACTCTTTCTTTTTAAATATATACTTAAAACATTTTTGATCAGTATATATATCACATCTCTCAACGTAAATATAATTCCTCTATATCCTTAATGAAAAAATTACAGCAGTTAACTCCAAATCACGAGTTAGGTAATTTTTTCATGAATATTAATTTTTCATGAGGAACAAGCAATAATTATGTCATTGTACATAGTAAAAAATCCCAATACATTCTTGTATTTTCTATAATATACTAAAACCCATTCCCCATTATAGGGTAATGTAAGCACAGCTTATCTGGGAAATATTATCCTTGGTATCTTGAAATTTTCCACATATTCATCTATCCAAAGAAACATGGATCCCTTATGAGTTTATGTGGTTTTTGGATTAGATAGTCATGATAAATTCTCTAGAAATTATTGATAATATCAAGAGAAACCAAGAAAACATGAGATCTCAGTCATTGTTGTTGGTCTGGGAAAACATTAAGTTTCCTCCATCTTTGATGTATCTTCCAATATACCCTTTATTGAAATTATATGACCTAAAAATGAAACCATTTGTAGCAAAAATTCACACTTTGTAAATATTTCATACAAATTATACTTCCTTAGGGTCTTTAGAATAATTATCAAGTGATCTTCTTTATTTTCCTTTCACTTTTAATAGATAAAAATATCATCTATAAATAATACCACAAATTGATAATGGTAATCTCTAAATACTTCATTCATTAAATCCCTAAATATAGTGGGGTAATTAGTAAGGCCAAATGACATGAATATGTACTCATAGTGTTCATACCTTGTATGGAATTATATATTGGTTATATCCTCCATATTGACCCTCAATTGATTAAATCTCGAATGATGGTCAATCTTTGAAAATTATTGATCTCCATAAAGTTGATCAAAAAAGCCATCCATACGATGTAGAGGATATTTTGTCTTGATTATGATCTTCTTCAACTCTTGATAATCAATGAAAAGTCGCATTAATCCCTCTTTTTTGAAAAAGGGAATGGGTGGATGTTAAGGTTACAGACATGGAAAAATGAATCCCTTATAAATATTCTCAATAATTTTCTTGTTCAATTCCCACAAATCACTTATAAAAATTATAAAGGGATTATTTCAAATAGGTGTGACAACAAGTGTGAGTTATATTGAAAACTCAACATCATGATTCAATGGAAGACTGTGAAACATTCCTAGAAGTACTACTATAAACTCCTTCACAATAGGTATATCATTGAAGTTTAGAATATCCCTGAACATCTGAGATAAATGACTCTTTCTAATAAGAAAAAAATCCCATACAATGGATGTGATTTCTACTGGTTGTTCATATTTATAATCACACTGATAGACAATCATATTTTGGTTTGAAAAATCACATGTGGCTTCCCTTTTCTGAAAATTAATGCGAGATTTATGTATATAAATCTAATCCATTAATAGGATAACATCAAATTAAAAAAGAGTATGAATCACAAGATTTTTTAGGAAGAAAATTCCCAATAAATTGAATAGGATATGAATGATATACTTGAGATGATATCTTCTTACCATTAGAGGTTTTGACTACTAATTCTACATATAACTATGTGGGTGGAATCTTGATCACCTTGAATTATTCTGTAGATATAAAATAATTGGTAGATCCATAGTCAAATAATACATTTGTAGTTCTAGAGTGGTTGTAATTGTACCCTTCATAATTTTTTATCACACCCCTCTTAAGATTTTGTGGGCATCTATCATCATCACTAACATTCTTATTTTTAAAATGGTTAGCATAATGCCTAAACTAATTGAATTTAAGACACTAGAGTGTGGGTGGTGCATTTTGTGGTGCATTCTCTACAATTTCATAATTAGTTATCTTCTTCCCATCACATCAGAATTATACTGATCGATAACTATCCCTTACAAACATAAAACATTTACTAGTACCCTTAAGACAATTGCTTCATATTTATTTCCAAACATTTATCATGAAGGATATCTCATATACTTCTCTCAATTTTTCTTATTATTTCCCCTGAACTCCATCTTTCATTTCTTATCCAAACCATGTGATTGATGGGTAACTTGAATCCCCAATTATTCCATGATAGACCATTAAATGATTTATTAATGGATAATGAATTTCCTTATGTCTAACACCCTTAATAAACTTGGTTTTCATCCACTAAACTATCGATATGTCTTAATTTTATGTTGGATGATAATTCTTGAAGCGTACCTCAAAATTCATGTAAAATTTTCATCATAGGTTCCAAAAGATTCATCATCCATCTTCATTAGCTCAAGAAATTTATTCTACATTTTCATATAAAGAATTTGATGTAAGTTCTTATTGAAACAATCTACTATTAAACTCATTCCACTTTGTGGAGTTAAATTCATATTGTTTCCTCATATTCTTTATGAGATTCCACCATTTATCTGCTATACATTCTAAAAAATAGGCAAAAAAAATTAATTTTTAATGTTCCAATCATTGGATAATGGAAAATATCTTTTCAGTGGTACATATCTATTTTTTAGGAACTATCCAATCAGTGGAACCACTAATATATGGTGTATTTGTTTCTTATAAAGGACTCAATGAAATATTTTTCTCATATTTTCTTTTTTGGATGTTCAGCATGATTCATAGATTGAGAGAGTTGTGTGATTATAACAAAAATATGCATCAATATAGATCCCATAAAATTTGGTTTCTCAGTAGGGAAAACATAGCATTGTTTGTTACATTCAACATTAACATGGTTTCATCAGGTTACAGCCACTGACTAAAACCAAGAATAATACTATGATAAATAATAATCATTCTGGGAAAACTATTCATATTGAAAAATTATTTATATTATTTCTAAATCAAGAACCCTTATTTTAAGTCTATGACACCATAGGTTTAACCTAGGTTATCCACAATCGCCATCTATTAATGGCCTTCATGATGGTTCATAAATAAAAAATAAATTAACAAAAGTATATCACCTAGGATTGTGAAACTAGGTGTCTAGTAAAGACCGTTTTCATGTATCAAGTAATGATTGAGTCAAGAATGGCATTCATTTTTTGAGTTATTATACTTGGGTACAACTATTCTAGAATAAAATTCACTTTTAGTATTATAACAAAGATTTATTTCTAAGTAAACCAAATAATATAATCCATACACAAACATTGGGATCTTAAACTATACATAGGGTTATCCTAAGGGTTTTAACTAAGGTTTTCTCAACCTAATTTCAAGAGTGTAACTAAACCTATCCTATAATACCAACTATAATGAACAAGGAATTTTGTACATAGATATTACATCTTTTTTTATGAACATTCCTTATATTACACAAACACACTCTTGAGGATCATAATGGAATATTTCCTTTTGAAGCATGGAAGCATAGAAAACTAGTTTAGATGTGTTCTACATCATCCCCCACATAGTTACTCATAACAAGAACCATTTCTATATATAATACACATAATATGTATCATCATAACCCTGGTAAAATAAACATAAAATGAGTAAGATCATATTCTTAGTAACGGTAAACAAGAGAAATACATAAACATAATGTGAGAAAAAGTGTATGAGAACATTAGCATAACATATGAAAACCATACTCTTCATATCAAAGATAAAAAATTTGAGTCATGACATAAATATTTTTAGTTCATAAGAGATGAATCAAAAGGAAATAAAATAACATAAGTCATGAGATAATTACACTGGCATAAGACATGGAATTTTTGAATTCTCATATCATATAAAATTATTTCTAAAGTAGTTAATGATCATTTCAAAGGCTATAATAGTGGAATGGTATCACTCTCCAAACCATCATAGTAGTAAAGGTTCACTCCTAATAATATCATAGTGTACATGGTCCTTTACTAAACATACATTTCTACCCATTCCAGTTTTTTTTATCTCAAGATATTTCAATCTTTACCAATTTCATTGGATGGATATATAGGTCTCAATCATCACATAATGAAAATCTAAAATATTTTTTCCACAAGATTATAAAACATTAATCTCATAGAAACCCATAAAATTAGATGATTTTCCTAAAAATTTGTCATAACGTAACCCATGGAGAATAAGAAGGTTTCATAATCATTTAATTATTTCATCAAAGAATAACCCATGGAAAAAGAATCATGTTTCATAAGTGTTTTATCATGGTATAACCCATGAAGATAAACATGTATAATAAACACCATGTAATAATAAATATGAATAAGGATGATATATCTATATAATATATCATGTTAAGAATAATAAACTTCAATGTTTTTTATATTAGATGAAAAATGATTTTTTAAGATCATTTGGACCAATTTTGAGGAAAATATCTTTTCCACTTTGAAAAAAAATTCAAACATAAAATTTTTTTTAAAAAATCATTGAAATTAAATTTCTGAAACATATAAAATAATAATTAAAACATTTTTTGGTCAAGATGGTGAGAAATTATTTTCATGTTATAAATGTTAATATAAATATTTTTCTCTCATGTTCGATCGAAGCTAAACATTCCTTGTTTGGAAAACGACATGATGATTCCCTTTGAAACACTTTTTAAATTGTTAAAAATGGGTAAAAAATATATTTAATAACTTTTTTAGATAATTGGATAAAAAAATTGATTTTTTTTAGAATTTATGGATTTGGAAGGAAAAGTTTTTTTTTACCGAAGAGAGAAATAATGATGATTTTTCTTAAAAAATTAACCTATTTCATCCTTTGAGAGAGTAAATATAATGTAAATGATTTATGATATAGAAATAATTATATTAGAATATAATGCATGATTTTTTTGAGATATAGATCATAATATCTCATAATTAGATGCATAATAATAAAAAATCCCAATAAAAGATGAGATTTTAACATAATATCCTTAGCACTTTGGTAAAATTGTATCACAAACCCCATGAAAGAGTATAATTAATGGAAACATATAATATCATTAAAATATATAAATTCATGATATTAAATATTTAAGGGAGTTTATATACACCTCAAAAAAGTATAAAGGTGTATAACATAACTTATATCCCAAATAAGACAAATTGAAAAAAAAATCACTTACCTTAAGTCTCAAATTCCTTCATACACATTTTAACCTCCTATATAATAAATATAAGTTTATTATAAACATATTATAGTCCTGAAAATAAAAATGAAAAATAGGAACAATAAGCATCAAACAAATTCTATAATAAGAATTAGACGGAAAGAGAATTTATAAACCTGGACATATTTAAATCTTTTGTGAGGGTCCTAATCACTTATCGATGCACTAGATTTAAAAAATAGAGATGAAATTCATAGATCTATGGTTTCAACACCATATAATCTAGCCCTAATATAAGGGCTTCTATAAAGTAGAAACAATAGTGAAATTTATTAGAGAATAATGAAAACTAATATTTCCCACCAAACGGATATGTGAACAATAAGTCATTAATCCCCTTGACACCTATAGAGCCTCAAAATCTCCCAAAGAGTCAGTAGACATTACAAAACCAAACTGAATAGAAATAATAAATGACTAGGATTTCATGTCATTGCACTCTATATTTTAAATTATTCACTACTTCTAGAATAGTAAAACAATTCCCTTCATAGATATTTTAATTATTTTTATGGACTCCATTGTTTATTGGGATGCGTTATCATAAAATGAACCTACTATATCTTTTGGTGGTTTTACTCAATTAATCTTAAAAATATCCAAATCTAGGAAGCATTTTGTCAATAGTAAATTTATTTAATAGTTCTTCCTCATTCTTTAGCACTATTTATGAATAAAATAATGTTTAGTGCAATCAATCATCTAATTATTATATATTTCACTTCCTTTAGCTTACATAAATTTATCCCTATCCTTTAGAAAAATGTTCTTCACATTCCTTCATTACATAAAATGAAATGAACATTATATCTTCTGGATGAATCATATAGCACATCTTTCATCTATCACTTCGCTAGTGAATACAACTGGTAGTTGAAAAAACATATTTTAATTTTCTCTTTTTATGATGGATTCACTGATGATTACAACTTTTAATTTATGTAATTACGATACTTTTACTTTGAGAACACTCAATAGAAGCATCACCATCAATAACTCATTGTATCATTGACAAACTTTTGAAAAAAAATTACAATATATCATCGTCATCATCACCATCATCTGATCGGTAATTTAGAGAAGTCATATATACTTTAGTAACATGTCATGTATATATTGTTTCTATAAAAAGTTCACTTTATCATTAATAAAATGAATTCCATTAGGATATAACCCTTAATAATAATCCTCTATATATAAATTATCTCCCTAATGAATCATTGATATAGTTTCAATAAAATGTCAATAATCTTATCACCCGTTATATGGTGACCATTCAATAATTTCAATACTAACAAAGTGATATACTTTGAGTGTACTACACTCTTATAGTAGATAGTGAGAATGATATATGATTATTATACCATCCATTGTTACATCACTGCATAACTACAAAATCCACCATCAACAATTATTACATTGTACTATATTTTCAAATTATCAATATGTTAAAATTTAAATCATCACTATGTCATGCCTATTTCATTTTCATAGAAAGTATGTATCATCATCATAATTAATGAATAAAACTATCATACCATCAATAGTAATTATGTCAATGTTTCCTCACAAATTATTATTTTTATCATGTCATCATTATAATGAATGAAATATTATTATGGTCCTATCAGGGTGTTTATGCCAAAATAAAGAGTACGAGAGTTCAAATCATCCCATAAAGAAACATGTCATTTATTTTGAGACTCCCTTGGATAATTAAAACTTTTCCATGAATTCCTTCCTAGTAACAATACTATATTTTTTACATATCATACAACATTAGTAGGGTGAACACATTTTATGAAAGGGATTGATCATAACCTGGTAATTATTAATGTACTGTGTGTTTAATAAAATTACCATACACTCATGACATAGGTTATTTCATTATTATTACACAAAGGCATGTATCTGTGCATTTATACTATAGTTTTAAGTTGTGTTGGATGGAACTTTTGAATTTATTTCCATCGAAATTGGTGGGAATATATTTAGTGTTTTTACACATCATGTACATTTATCTTATAAAATTGTCTTTTTAATAAAGATAATATATGTTATGTTGGAGTTTATTTCCCTTCTAACAGGTTTAAAGTTATGTTGGAGTTTAAAGCCACTTGGGAAGGTAAAAGATATGTAATTTGGGGAATAAATATCGGAGGGGGTGAAAATGTGTTCTCATCAAACATGATTATCCTTGGTCCATTGGATTATCATTGAAAATTCAGTCCACTATCTCCTCAATAATGTATTTGTATGTTGGCTCATCACTAATGGATTTGTCTATTAACACATCACTAAAAAAAATTTCCATTGAGACATCACCTAATGATTGGCCCAATAGATCATCACTAAAATATTGTTCCATTGGATCATCATTAATATATTATTATATAGGTTTATCCCCAATAAATTAGTGAATTAGATCATCACCATTTTTTAATTTTCTAGAAACCAATAGATTATTTCATTGTCTCATTACTAGTAGATTTGAGTAGTTTATCATCACCAAAATATTTATGTGAGGGAATATTCAAATTGAGATGACACCAAATTAAAAACACTAATACATTTTTTGCATAATCCCAAAATCCTATTTTCAAGGTTCCTAGAATCATAAAAATTGTTTTCTATAGTTAATGTTTTCCTAAAAAATGACAAGATATTTTATATTGTTATGGTTTTATAAAAATGGAATAATATATTATCATTTTGTAATTTTGTTTGAAAATATAATGGTAGATGAACTATTTTCAAAATTTCACATAACCATAATAATAATGTTAAAAATACTATATAGTTGAATCCCCCCTAATAAAATTCATTTTCCTCTCCTCATGTAGATTCCTATGACTACTGGTCCATTCCCTCCCATAAAGGACTCATCCCAAAATTATTTCACCCCACCAAACTACATTTATCACCATTCTATTATTGATATAATACCACATTGTTCTCCAATGTTAGCCCAACAATTCCCTTGTATTATTAGAAAACCTTCACTATGGTCTATTTTTGAGTGAAGGTATATTGTTTTTAATGTGTTTAGCTATTTGACTATTTATTTGTAGTTATATACTTATAAAAATTGTATTATTCTAAAAAATTTACTTTCATGTTTACTTTTAAAAATTATGAATTTTTCAATTTTTTCAATTTACTAATATTAATAAATATCATTATATTTATTTATAAATTATGAATAATATTTCAAATTATATATTATTTTTAAATTTAATATATACTTTGTATATTTTTAAATATAAATTATACTTTTTAATAAATACTTATTATAAATTTATATAATTTTTACTATAAAAAATAAAAACCTATCTCTCATGTTATATAAAATTAGAAATATATTATATGGTATATGATAGCTCAAAAAAATCAAAATATTCATGATAAGAGAAGGGAAAACCTGATCACACTCGAAAGTTTTCATAGTTTATATTAATAACATCATTAATATTTATATCAATTTTTATGTCACAAATTAAAATTTATCAAGACTTGGTAATGTTGTGGCCTTATTTTTCCCCTCCACCTCAATTATTTTATTATGTGTATCGAATATATCTTTTCACTTGACTAGTACACCTGACATGGAGAATTCAAAATCATTTGCTTCATATTTTATAGGAGTTCCTTTTATTAAAATGGGTTCTTACTTCCCAAATTATTTATATCACATGATTATTGGCCTATTATCCATACTTCCATATAATCCTATGTTATTATCTTCTAGTACTTCAACCTATCCTATCATTCTTTATCCTATAATCCCCTTTATGGTAATTGTAATTTTTTGTGATGAAGAGGTTGTAGTTTATTTTAATAACACTGTTTATAAAGATATAACCACCTCTAATACCTCAAGAGAATAGTTATTGTTTTATTAGTATTTTTTGTTTGATTATTTAGTTATGTAATTATTATTATACCTAGGTGGTTTCAAAGATAGTTTAACTACTAGATACCATGGCTTTTCATGGATACAATCTATCTAGAATATAAAAAAAATTATAGTTTATATAATGATGATAGATAAATGATTGGGAATAATAAAAAATAATATACAATTTTCATGGGAGAACTTTTCAGATACACTAATTTCTTACCCATACAACTAGTTTTAGGGTGTAAATTTAATATACTAGTAAAATAAAGAAAATTTATAGATATTTGGGTGAAAAAAATTCTTTAGTATTTCTTTGACATTAATATATATTGGAATATAAATTTACCTTTCTAATTATTATAGTTCTGTTACAATTTGATGATGATGATAATGTTTGGAAAACTTGAATTATGGAATTAGGGTAACTTTGGAGGTCCTATAAATAAAACTTATATCATGGTTTTATATAATGTAATAGAACCCCTAGAGAGTGTGTTCATTATTTTTGTGACATTCTTAACAATTATAATTCTATGATGATTCCATTATGGTCACATCCTATATATATTGTATAGTTGTATATTATTTCTCAATTAATATATAAACTAATTTATACAGTTTATTAATTTCAACTCCAAACTAGGAATATTAGTAGGGTTTAAATCTTGAGAGCCTCCCATGGAGAGAATTTATAGTCTATTTATTACCGATGACAAAGGTGGTAACACAGAAAGTGGTGTTGACCCAGTTACATGCTGATGTAGGTAGTGACATAGTATAGAATGTAGACAGGGTTTCTTTAGGTTAGGATAAAGTTTCCTTCATTCTATTAAATAATTGGACATTTGGCTTTAAAAATTTTGTAATGGACTAGCTATAGAGTGGGGAAACCATTAAAGGGGGTGTGATCAGTCATTGCTGGCCCAGAGGGTGTTCTTATTGTTGGGATTATTATAACCTTCAAGACCATAAATAAATTTTTAATTTATATTTTAATATAGGAATCACCAAAGAAAATAAGAAGAGTAAATTAATATTTTCATCCTCTGGGTGGACTAGTATGCCCAACCATTAGCAGAATCAGGTATGTATTAATTTATCTTAGATCTATATAGATATATAATTTTATAAAAAAATATATGTATGTAAACAATAAAAATATATTTTATTAATATTATTGAAATTTAAATTATATAAAAATATATTTAATATCAATGGTTGGGTATTATTTTCCCAATTATTTTTTTTATATATAGAAACGTAGAGATGAAAACCCATTTAATGCCACCATGGGAGAAAAAATTATAAGAAAATATTCATTTTAAACACACATTACTAAATAATAATTAATTTACTTTTTATGTTCAAAATAAATTCATAGGGAACATTGGATAAACATGATAGAGATGTAGAGGACCAATTAGGCATTATTTATCATTCTAGTCTCATTTTAAATTATGAGAAATCAAGGATGGTTTATTGTGGGGCTTGAAATAATATTATTCCTATAAAGTATTGGGGATTAGTGAGAACTAATAGTTCATCCATATAATCTTATACATAGATATGATTGATTGAAATACAGAATTTAATGGACCTTATTAATCAATATATGACAAATATATTATAGTTTATACGATCAAAGACTTTAGGTTACATGTCATTAGTGTTTGATACATGAATGGACACTATACTGGAATCATATGATGGTTGTGTTGGTTGTGGTAGTAGTGTTTATGATGATGTAGATTTGGATGGTGATTATGATAATGCTTTAAATTTTTGGGGTGTTCATAATAAATAATAATATTATTATTCTGATGTTGATGGAAGTGAGGTGGTAGTGGTGGCAATGAAGAATAATATTTTTAAAATATTTGAGTATGTAACAGTATTAAATGTTAAGAAACATTTTTCAAAATTATTATTTCATTGGAGGTATAATTTAATATATATATATATATATATATATATATATATATATATATATATATATTAACTATTAGTCTCTCTTTTGATGCATTCACCATTTTTTTTATTTTTTAATCTTTTTCATAGGATTTATTATTAATGTGGTGGCATTAAAAACAAAATCTAGTCTATAAGAACTAAATTATGAGTTTTATTTACACCTAAAACCTCCAATCACTAGTTCAGTATTATATATATTTATTTATATTATTTTTTTTGATAATTATATGTAATTATCAGATTTTCATAGCTGTTTTTGATAAAAATTCTATAATTACTGACAAATGAGTACATAATTATTAGAAAAATTGATTTATTTGGGAAAGTATTAATTTTCTGAACAGAACTATTCATTGTTTAATGGGTTTTAAGTGTAAATATTTTCATATTTTATTTTCAATTAGAAAATTTTTATGTTTATTAAAATGGATTGGTGGTGAATTTAATCATTATAAATTATTTTTTTTGAATGTGTCTTCCATTGAATATGACAGATAATTGAATTAATAATGTGTTTTTATTGAGGGAATATTGCCTTGAATTATTCACTTTGAACTATTTTCATGATATTTTATAGGTAAATTTTTTTTCATATGGATTTAAAAGTTATAATTCAATATTAAACATCAAATAATATGAGCAGTTAAGTATATGGGGATGTAGTTTGATGGTTTTCGGTTATGAATTATGATTTTTCCCATGTTGAGTTATTCAAATTCATTGACGTTATTTTGATTAATTGTATCAATTTTAGAATATTTTTGTGAATCATTTCAAAATAAAAAAAATCCAAATATTAGTAAAAATTGATATCTTATTCTCAATAATAGCTCATCACTCACTGTTATCATAACTTATAATTTTTAGGATGAATTCACGATGTATGTGATGGGTCTGACATTTTTTGGGTGAGTTTATATTTAGAAAAATAATTGTTTCATGGATTGGTGGTTGTAAACATTAATTATTTTTAACATTTATATTCAATTATAATTTATTTAGTTTTATAAAAAAATAGGATTAATTTCAATCTTTAGAAATTTGACTAGATTTTTTTAATGGTTTCCATAATCTATAATGAAGAATTGAAGTATAAATTTGTTTGGATTGAAGGAGTAATCAATGAAATTTTTTATTTTGAATTTTTTACATTATATTTGTATGTATAGGAAATTTTGAGTTATATTTATAAATCGTATAATTCTGGTTCAAGAAATAATAAATATGAATAAATAGAGATATTATGTTGTAGATTGATATTTTTTGTTGTAAATTATTATTTTTTCATATTGAGTTCTCCGATTTCCATGTTTTTATTAGAATCCTTTGTATGGGGTTTTGTTTAATTTTATGCTTTTTTCATTGTATTTTAACATTATATGAATCAAAATGACTATCCAATCCTCAATAGAAACACATCACTCATTGGTATGATAGTTTATAAATTAGTTTGCATTTAAAGTATAACTTTAATGAGGTGTATAAAATTTTTTGGGTGAATTTTCACTTCGATAAAGGGTTTTTTTAATGGATTAGGGGTTTCAAAATTTTGAAATTTTGAAATTTTATATTTCTGTGTAAATTATTTAGTTTTAAAAAAAATGTGTTGTAGTGATTTAAATATATTGAGATGCAACTAAATAGTGATAATGGGACACATTTTTTATGATGGGGAATTGAAGTGTAAATGATATTGAATTAAAGGGGTGTTTCATGAAATTATTTGTTTTGAATTGTTTTCATAAAATTTATAAGTATATGTCACATTCATTTTTATATAGATTGAGAACTAATAATTCAATTTTGAACCACATTCAGTGTAACTAAATTGGAATATTAGGATATGGTTTTATGCTTCTTTGTTGTGAATTATGATTTTTTGGAATATTTAGTTTTCCAATAGTCATGTCTTTATTACAATTGGCTATTTAAGTTTCCAATTATTTTTATTCCTTTTTTCATAGTTACTAAACCACCAAAATCCATATTTTTTTATTTTCTAATAACACTTTTAAGGGGTGAGTGTGAACCCTAACATAAGACCACCAGATTCAACCCATCCTGTAAATAAAACATCATAGTCCAGGAAATAAAACATCACATCCCACAACTATGATTGTTTTTTAACTGTTTTATAATGAAAGTATGATGTCTGTGAGGTGTATTTCACTGTTTGGGATATTATTTATTTTGATTAAGGATAGTTTCTTAGTTGAGTAATTTTAAAATTTAAATATTTTAGATTTTATTATTTATTTATAAATTCATTAATTTTATCAAAAATGGATTATGGCTGCTTTATATCTTTATAAATGTTATTCAATTGTTATAATGGATTCAATTTTTATGATAAAGTATTGATATAGAAATTTTATTGTATTTAAGGAGTATTATTTGAAGTTATTTATTGAGTTATTTTCATGAAATTTGTGGGTATTGGTAATTTTTCAATTCATATAGATTGAAAACATACAATTTGGGCTATAACTACATGTAAACTAACTAAATAGAAAAAATAGAATGTGTTTTTATTATTTTTGGTCATGAATTATGATATTGACATATTGAATTCTTCTATAGATATTTTTTATTACTATTAATTGTTTTATGAATTCAAAAAATGATGTAATTTATAATAAATTTCTTACCATATTTTATATAATATTTCTAGCATAAATGTATTAATAGTTGTTACTCATTCTAGTTTAATTTAAATTTGTTTATGTTTTCATATTTTAGTATAAGGTTAAGAGGCTATTTGGATATTCATTTTTCTAAAAAATCAATCCAATAGTTATGGTTTAATAGTATATGAATGTAATTAATATAATGTTTCATTTTATTGAAATACCAAGACTATAATTGATATATAGATACAGTCTTTGTAACCATGATTGTATTTATTTTCTAGATACCTATAGGTTGGATCCTATAAACCATGGTGGTAGTTCCTCAATGGTGACCATTTATATTTATATCATTATTATCAACCAATGATGATGATGATTGTATTAACGGTTCTATAATTATCATTGTAGTATATAGTGAGGGTTTTAGGACTTATGCTCACGGTTTTTAATAAAGGTTACTAGGTGAACATATATTAGTGAAAGGTCACTATTGTTTAACATCATCAAGAAAGATATAAGGGTATATCTAGGTGTTTCATTCCATCTAAGAAGTATTTAAAGTTACAGTGGGATTTAATGTATCACTGTAATACTTAAGGGTATGTTGAAGTTTAATGCCACTTAGAAAGGATAATTGGATATTGAGAAAGTGTGAGAGAGTGGGGGTGGGGGAGGGGAGTGGGTGATGTGAAAAAAGTTATGGTGTTCAGATTGGGTATCTAAAGGTATTTTTACACATCCTCCATTGGAGAACTCGTGTAGTTTGATATCATAGTTTAAATCCATATGAAAAGACGTAAAACCTTGGTGAGAAGATATTTCAATATAAAATCACGAAATAAGGAATGAAATTAATTTTAATTCCATATGAGTATGGATAATACCATTAATGTTAAGAACATACATTTTGGACCAAAGTGTTCTTTTGAGGGCATGTGATAAGGACCAATGTTGAAAATTTTAAGGATGTATACCCAAGGAAATTTTGGCATATAGATTATGGTCTTATAACTATAACTTTTTTCATATAGTTTAAGGTCCTATGGAATGGAATACTAGGGAAACTATCCTAGAAATGGTATGATTTGGGTACTTACACTTGAGAAACATTGTAAGTTCACACTAGTATATGCATTAGGTGAGGGTATAGGGTCTTACACCAGTTTCGATCTCTTTTTGAAGGTTGATTCATCACAAAAACTCATTAATGTTATCAGAATTACATAGGAATTTTGTCCCATTTATACACACCTCATTAACCCTGGGATATGGAATGGTTATTGAATAATGGATATATAAAAGGAATAAAATTGTAGGTTAAATGATGGTCTTCTTCCAAAAAAGGTAGTCAATTCAACAGACATTACTCAAGTGTTAGGATTTCTACCAAGAGGTGTAACCTTAATAAACCCACATAACTTGACTATATATTAAATAGAATTTTCCTAGAGTGAATTGGATCTCAAGAAGTAAGGGGTTGTTTGTAACCTGTAATATGAGGGAATCAAGAAAAAAAGAGTGTGATTTATGGAAAGTCGTCATAGTGTTTTGGAACCTACAAATGAACCTAAGAGTGGTAGGAGACCTTTCTAATGGTATACAATAATGAAAATTATCCCATAGGTGATATCATAGGGTAATATAGATCCCATGGGTGAAACATCCATTTGATAACATGGTATCCATGAATTTGAAAATGATTATACAATTTAGTGGAGGTTGGAACTTATGTATCAGTGACACTTCATGGTCAAATTTTATGTACATGGTCTTTATTGATGAGTAATTTTTTAACTATATATTTTATTTTTACTTATGTAATGGAACTTATATAGATTTTGTAAAATTTATTCTTAGTTAATCTCATGTTGGAGGGAACACGAAAGTGTATGTGTCACATAAATTCTTCATGTGTATGTCAAAAATTACAACGTACACAAGGGGGTATTGAGTGAAATTAAGAATTTTACAACCCATGTGTGGAAGATGTGTGGATGTATCCTTTTTATTTTAATTTTTATGAACCTATGGGAGATGGGTTTTCGGTTTTGATTTTCTATTTAGGGTTCTCATGTAAGTCCTTATACAAAATAAAGGTGTTATCCTCATTCAATGTATTTCTACCACGGATAAGTAATTGAAATGAATTCAAACGCTTGATTTTTGAGAATATAAGGTATTTATATGAATATTTTATGAGTATAAAAGTGATGTTAATGACATTTAAATTTTCCTGTGGTGGGATTATATCACGGTGTTTCACAATATGTTCATGTTGGTGTAGTTCTGAATTTCATTAATGTTATGATGTGTCGGGGATATTTCTGGTGATTCACTTTTATTGAATTGGAATTTTATGACACACATGTGTTTCTCATAGGATAAATTTCAAACTACCTTGGTATCCAAGTTCCCATGGTTTTCCTATTGAGTATTTTTCATGATGATCAACTTTTTAAATGATTATAGAAATGTAAAAACACATAATTTCACGCATGAGAATATTAATACCCTTGCACACATTTTTCCTTTTAATTTAAAAAATTATTAACATCTTATTTATCACTAAATTTATTTTAGAGTTATTTTTTGGGATAATAAATTCCTCCACCCATAATTTGTTTCCCTTAGCATGAAAGGATTCTGATTTTGAGGGGAACTAAGTGTTTTTCACATTTATTTTCACATTAATTTATAACAATGAAGATGATGTCCTATTTTTTAGTTCTATATAATGGGGTTCCATATTATTATTTTTACCAATTTAATTTATTTGAGTCTTATAAAAAATATCTTTACACATAAAAGTTCCTTTCACGCACTAGTTCCTTGTATAACATGAATTTTATAACCACATCTATTTCCCCTTATATAATAAGGTATTTTTTCACTCACAAAATTGTTATGAATCAATTCCCTGGAAAAAATAAATTTTTACATGTTTAGTTACATTTCCATGTATTAGTGATATTTTTTTATAATGAATTTCTCACAAATCTATAATTTTGTTAAAATTTAAAATTTTCTTTCCACAATTTTTTTATAACTAACCTTTATACATGTTTTTATTCTATTTACTTATAATAGAGAAAATGGTTGAAATTTTATCCACTTCCAGTACATTATTTACTTCTAAAATATGGGTATCATATCCAATTACACACTCATTGTAAGGTGTACAAAAATTGATATTTATTTTCCTAATGTAGTATAATGGATGATAAGTGTAATCTCTCCAGATATGTTTTTGCAGTCAATCATTAAAAATTAAAAACAATTTATTATATTTTTGGGGTTTTAAATATTTCAAAAAAAGGAAAATGTTGTTTTGTAAAAGGAAATTATAAAAACTAAAATAACCATTCTAATTCAAATTGTAGAGTTAATGAGATTAATATGAATGGAAATACTCCCAGATAAAATTACATAGAGTGAAACTTCATTACCACCTTATTATTTTCAAACATACATAATGATAACACTCCATATTATATGTTCTTATCATTTTTTTCCACATTTGTGAATATAAAATTCACCTAAAAATCTCTAATAAAACCTCACACCAACCTCCTCCATGAATAGTGAGATTAAGGGATCCTTAATCGAGATGACCACAAACCCAACGTCCTAGTATACAATCACACCCATTCACTCTCTAACCCTCATTTCTCTATTATATACCTGATGATTGAGTTAATATATCAAAAATACTGAAAATATGAAGCTAAAAATAACACCATCATATTGTGGTGACACTATCCTCTTCCCTCACTACTAGTTATCCTCAGAATAACCCTAAGATGATAAGAAACATTAAAAATTAATTTCCAATGACTTGGGATGATCATTATATTCTACCCTTGAGGGATCCCTTTGTTTATTTATTAACAATCTAGAAGATTACAAATCATATAGAAGAATTATGGTTTGATAGAATGATATAGATATAGGGAGAAATAGGTAATTATTGAATAAAAATAAACAGAATGAAATATAGAAAACCCTAAACAATTTCATTACTTTGATTGGGATGCCTATAGGATGAAAAGTTTATAAATGATAAGTTAATGGTTATTAATAGGTGGTGACATATTTTATCTGAGTATGATTTAGTGTAATGGTCGTGAGTAATTAGATCCAAAAGGATTCATCATGATTTTAGTTAAGGTATCTATGAATGCAGTGCTATATTCGTGGGATGTTTTAACATGGGAAGTGTGTTTTCATATTCTTCATTGCCTATAAATTATGTTAATGATTCATATGATCATATTTGGAACTTATTATAGAATTATAACTTGAATTTATTTTAGAAATTCAACATAATATATTAAAATATTTAAATATCCAAAAGTGTTAAGATTAATTCCATGGCATGGCCCTTAACGATTCACAATTATTAGTATATTTTATCTCCTTCATGGAATGAGTCTTTGATTCTTAATATTTTATATAGTATAGGATTCTTTTGCTTAATCTTCTTATAATTTTCACTCTGTATAAATCCTTACATATCCCTTTATTATTCAAAAATGAACTTTATTTTTCTACACTAACTTCCCATTGAAAATTTTCAATACATTTACAAAAATATCCTTTCACCTTACATATATTTCAAAAGACTATATTCTCACTTTTGAAAAGAAGGATTTTACTCTTTTTAAAGTGATGTAGCTAATATATACTCATAAATATTTGGTTTTTTCAAAAATAAATTAGCACAACTAACTCTTACATATTCATTCTGTGACTCTAAAGCATTCCCAGACTTTTCTGTTTTTCAACTACCTACCTATCCAGAATACTCAAACATATGGACTTGTGATGTTGATACTTATCCAAATTCATAAAATTTAGTTTTCAAAATGAATATTAAATAATAGTAGATGACTAATATATATGATCTTTTCTCATTACCCAAAAATCATAAAAACAAAAATTTATGCATTCCTTTTCAAAATGTTTCAATAAATGAATAATGTTGGTTAAAAATCAATAATTGAACCATTTTATCAATAAAATCCAAATTATTCTTATAAAGTAAAAATTTTATAATTTCCCATAAATGATAAATTTGTGGGCATTAAATAATTGAAACAAAAAATTGAAATAAATAAATACGGATCTCTATCAATTCCTCCAACCATAAACATTTCACTCATATTCAATAACCAAATACAAATTCCAATTTTGGTTTCTCATGATATAGTTGAGAAAAAATTTAAATTCTCAGAAATTTCCAAAAATTATGCTTCCTAAATGGTTTTAAACTCCCTAAATCCTTAATAATAATAAAAATACATTCAATATCCAACTAATCACCATTTGAAATTTGTATCTACCCCTAAAAATATGACTCTCTTCACTCAAGTAATTTAATATATATTTTCACATTCTCAAGAGCATGCATGATTTCTATAGGACATATAACTTTATAGTATCTCTATATAATATACTCATAATTTTTGTCTATTATGAGGACATAAAATGGATTGTTTCAATTTTAAGGTGTGTAATATTTTAATTTTTTAAAACCCCAAGGGAGAATGTGCAGTGTTTGGAATAATAATGAAATGAAATTAATGATTTCTAGTTTTCATCTTGAATGGTATCCTCACACTTTCATTATTCAGTGATTAATTACCAAAAAAACATTTTTTTTAGTTTAATATTAATCATTTTAGTAGAAGTAATTTCATTCTTTTTTCCTTTTGTTCTCTCCACATCTATATAAGTAGCACTATTTTTTAAACATAAATTGTGCAGTGATTTTCTGTTTTTGAAGACATAGAGAAATATCTAATATTAAAATAATTTTGTAAACTCTCTTAAATTTTTTTTGAATATATGTTCCCTTTTATCCTTCCCAAAAACCCATCAGTTATTTCTCATAAATCTTCACCTAGTTCTAGAATAACTATGTATACCAAAACACATGACAACATAGATCCCTATGCCACACATAATTTCAACCATAGTCATATTTTTTTCTATAGTATATTGGAAATGGGTTCAGTATTATAATTTGGTAACCTAATAAGGTCATTCATGTATTTTAATGTTTAATAATTTCAATATGTAATGAATTTTCTCAAAATAGATGTTAAATATAAAAATGATCTTTCAAAATGATGCCTCAATAATTTTCGACACATCCCATTAAATATAAAATCATTTAAAAACATAAAAATAGAATTTTCTATATCCCACAACATGTCTCAAAACTCTAAAGAGAAATTTAAATTTAACAATGTGTAAAAAATGATTTGAAAACTCATAGGTTTGAAAAGATAAACAATAGACAACGCTAGTGCATATGAGTTTCATATTTTATAAAAATTGATCAAATAATGAGATTATAAATCAAGAAAAAAAATTATTCTATAATAATTTAAATCATTATACATTTAATCAAGTGGTTTTCTAAAAAATTACAATATGATCTAAATTTCCCAAAAACATTTAATTTATATCATTATTCGTAACAATAATTAGAAATAGAAAACACATCATATAGACTAGTCGTAAATAGGATGGAACAACCTAGACACATAGATTTAAACTATCCATAATTTAATATTCTAAAAATATAAAAAATTAATGTTAAAAAATCCATGATAAAGAAACATACAACCTGAGTTTAATTAGAAGTGGAATCCTTTGTTTTTTCTCTTAGATGCCACTAAAAACCTATAAGATGGAATAAGGGAAATTTGTTAAAATTTTTAAAATTAAATAAATTAAAATAAAAATAAAGTGAAAGTAAATAATATTTTTTTACCCCTAAGTTGGTATTTTGATTTGACTAAACTTGTTGGGGAGTTATAATAGCTATCCAAAATCTGATGGTGGGTATAGTTTGAGTGTTTTGAACCATCATATTGAGTTTCTTCCAGCATGAATGTAAGAAACCAGTTTTTCACCTAGGTATGGATCCTTTATATTTTGGTCTAAATATTTATTTTGGACCTAATATGGATGAGTAATTAGTTAGAAAAGGTCTCAAGGGTTTCTGAAGCATGTTCAGAGCCTAGAACCCATCTTTTTGGGAAAACTGGATAGGTTGCACGATTAGCACACAGTTTGGCTAACCGTGTAGGTTGAAATTTCCTAACAGAACCACTTTGCATGGTTTGTGCATGGACAAGTAGAAAAACCATGCAATGTTCCCTTCATCCAAGAAACCTTCACACAATTTTCACACGGTTTTTCAAACCATGTGGAAAAACTGTGCACAGCCTAATTTTCTAGGTATGTTTACTTTTTTCCCATAATGATCTGTCAATCCTCCTTCATCATCCTAATATGAGAACCAGTGATATTAATCCCTATTCCTCTCAATTTTTGGATTTTGGAAGATCAATGCTTGGGTTTAAAATATCTCTTTCATCCAGGATCCGACTGAGCTTCTATTCATCATGTTGGATGCACAACGGTATGTACTCGAGTCCCCTTGAGCTGTTCTCTTTCTCTTTTTCTCTCGACCGAGATATTAGGGTATGAGATTGTTTTATTTTTTTCTTAGATCTACTATTATCCAGCCAAATCTAGGGCCAATACTAAATTAGGTGAGTCATAAAGGCCTAAAGAGGGTGTTCTATAACTCATCCCTCAAGATCATTGATTTTGGATTTGTTGTGTGGGGCCCACTGATTTCATTGGGTTCCATTTATTGAATTTATATGCCGTGATTATAATAAATATAATAATATGTATATGATCTTTCCTTATATGTGATTGATTTTTAGTGGTTATGACCACAACTCCATTCTTTCCATGTTAAAGGTTATTCCATAGTAGTCATTTTAGTGTTCTCATGCGTTTGAGCCACCATTAAAGTGTTCCATTTCTTTACCACTATGAGGGTAAAAAATTCTATATTAAATGGTTTTTTATAGTGAGAATTTTATAATGAAAATTATCATGTATTCTCACCACTTGACCAACCTAAGGTAAGTTCTTCAATTGATAATTATTCCTAAAATTGAAATTGGAATGTATTTTGAGTATATGAATTGACCATATTGAATTTGAATGAATAGTATGTTGCATATCCGTAGCACCCCTTACCACATTAATGGAAGGTAGATGAATGAACCTTGAATATAGAATATTCCTTAAATGGATTAAAAAGTTTGCATTCTACATAACCTTATCACACCAATGAAAAGAAGGGCTTGAACCAACGGTTGCATGCTACTTGGACTTTTCACACTAATGAAAGGAAATTCTTAAACCAAAAGAAATATTACATGACTTCATAATCAAATATGAATATTCGAACTCGAGCTCACCATGTATACTGATCGGAGAATTCCATGAGCATCTGGGAATCCCATTCTGATTCAAAGATATGAATTTCATAGGTTGAGACCCACCTAGATCACGATCCTTATCTTTTCTTGGATTCCTGGTATAACAATATAGGATCCCTTCATATTACTATAGGATTCCTTGGATACACTCCTTGGATCCAACATTAACAAGTAAGTGCCACGGTTTATGCACATTTGTCCATGTCTCTACACAGCCCCATTTTACCTTGGTCGGTCACCTTGGACATGGTAGGCATCTCATTGTGGAATTCCTTGGATTACCTTCCATGGATTACACTCTTACCCCATTCTAGGCTATAGTTATTACTGATTTGGAGACCCTTGAGGCCTACGTATCTGTGGTTATTACCTTGGGACTTCATTTTTCAATATCATAAATCATAGTTTCCTTGTTACATCATTGAAGTTTAACTTTTATACTACCACGAGATGATTTCAGTGTTGGTTATGCCTCATGAGACCGATCTGTAACACCCCAAGCTTACGTAGTATGTTTACTTTTTAAATAATTCAATATCTTGTGATGTATGAAACACCAAGTTGATGCACACCACGACCTATCAAACGAGCTATTTAAAAAGCTGTTATGAATATTATTAACCAAATTTTGAATTTTATATATCCCATGTAACATTAATATTCATCTTCTATGTTTCTTAGACATAATATGAGGAAAAATTCAATTTAATAGATAAAATAAGTATTTTTCAAAAAAAAGTTGTTTTCCCACCTTTAATGGAGAACCCTTTTCAAATACAATATTTGACACTTCTATATATTCAATTTTATGAAATTAAATTATTATTTATAAGAGGGTCACAAAAACTTTAGTTTGGATAAATGTTTGGTACTTTTCTAATATGTGTCATATTTTGATTAATATTAAAAGAATACTACATTTTAATTGAAAACAAACTTTTTTTATCAAAATAATTTATGGTGTTAAATTATAAATATGTGTGGTTTTAAAAAATAATTAGATTATATTTTTTATCATTTAATATAATGTAGGTAATTAGAATTATTTTTTAATTTAAATTGGACATAAACACATGTCAATCTATTGATGGTTTTTACATATTAAAAACCCACTTTTTGGATTTGACAAAGGGAATTAATTTTAAATTAATTTTTACCAACTCTGTGTTTTGAATTTAGAAAAATGTATTCCATATTTTTAATCAGAAGGTATAAATTTTATAAATAGTTAACTTTTAGTTTTTTACATTATGAATAGTAACTTTAGTAATTCTTTTATTTACCATGGTTAAAGGTTAATTCTGGAAAATAACGATAAAGAATAATATTGTAATAATATTAAACTACCCTAACACATGTACTAATCCTATTGAATGAGATATATCCAACCATGGTATTCCTTGGGTCAATTTTTGGACCACATTGAGAAACTTGGGTGTGAAAATGACATTTTATGAGAATTAATTAAAAGTATAGAAAAATATGACAAAAACATGCATCTTTCACTAATTTTTTTATATGGGGTTATATAATTTATCTCTTCGACTATAAATTTTCATTAGAAATATAAAAATATTTCTTGGATCATGACATTTTGTTTATAATTTTTAGACATAAAATTAATAAATTTAGTTATGACACAATGATGATGCATTAATTTCTTCACTAATAAAGGATTCAAATAAATGATATTATAAATGTTAAAATAAATATAATATAGTTATTTTTATGTCATCCAAGACTTTTATGGATGATATTGAAATATTATATTTGATTTAATGCATTTGGTTTGAAGTAACGAGGTTGTTATAAATTTGTAAAAATTGATGTATAAATAGTGTCCAAAATGGACATAATTTGTAACTTAAAACATAAAATATTTTATTAAATGATATTAAATTGTTAAAAATCTAATATTCCGCCAAATTGTTAATACAAGTAAAAATATGACATAAATGCATTTTTTGGGTATTTTGACATGATATGGTAATTACATGCACATGACCCTTAGCCTAGTTGGTGAGGACTCCTTATGTACATCCAGATGACCCAGGATCAAATCAAAGTGGAGGCTAATTTTTGGGTTATTTTAGTAGAAACATTTGTAGTAATGTAGTAGGTATTGTAGCTAGAACTGTTGCAGGAACTGTTTGGCACTATAGTAGCCAGGAATATTCCCCAGTTTGGGCCTTCGGGCCACCAATTTGGTCCCCAAGTCCTTTAAGGCCTTCAGGCCACCCAAGCCTTCAGGTTAGTAAGGCCTTCTGGACACCTCAAGGACTTCAGACCACCTTAAGTGCAGATGCAAACCAGAAAACCTACAAAGAAAACAAGCTTCATAAGGAGGATGATGAAGGAGCTTTCACCAGTGCAGATGCTAAACGGATTTCAAGAATAAGAGGTTATGGAACTTTCCATCGAGACAAGCCTGTGCATGAACTGAAAAGCCTAGATGAACAACCATGAAAAGGGGGAGAGCTGATTTCCTGATAAAGATGCTAGGGAGGAGCACTTCCATGTAGTTAGTCTGGATTGTATGTATTGTTTGAAGCCTACAGGCAATGAATTCTTCTAAAGCCTACGGGCCATGTAATACTCATACCTATGATAAAAAATGAAGGCCTTTGGGCCATTGGAGGAGGATATGGTAATTAAATTAACCCACAATGTGTAAATAACATGATATCAGGGTAACATTAAAAAGGGTAAAATAAGTGTTAAAACCGAAAGGATAAGGATATAAAATAGTAAATACATGTCTAAAAATTATTATATGATGTATATTCGAACCAAAATCATATTATCTTAGAATTAAATGAGTTTTGGTCCATTTTTAGTCAAAATGTTATTTATAATAAATTAATATTTCTATACTTTCCTAAAGTGCCCCACCTCCCTATTATAAAACGGTACCACATCTACCCACTTATTAAACCCCCCAAAGTCCATTGTATCGGCCAAAACCTACCAAAATCTCCTCACAACCTCTCTCACTTCATCCTAGTGGAAACAACTTGGGTATAAATCCAACTTATGGTGTCCTTTTGTGCAAATCAGATGGAGACACCTGAAGAATAGGTAATCATTTTATACATTCTTTCAAAGTTCATTTCTTTTGTACTTCATCTTACTATATTTTTACCACTCTAAAATAATAAATACATCATCTATTATATTATGAGATGTTTTTAATATTATGAGACAACCATATTCCTCTTTTTACCCATCCTATGAAAAACAATACTACCATGCGTGCGTGTGTATGGATTACCATCTCCACGCCGTAGTGTAAATTGGTTTTCATCTACACATTATTTATATGGGTATAACAATAAATATAATGGATTTAAATAATAAATATAAAATTAGATTATTTCCTTAAAATTCATATTTCATCCAAATCCATACCATTGAACCATTAAGGAAATGATATCCTCGCTCGTGTGTACGTACGGCTTACCATCTCCACAACGCGATGAGAGACATCTTCCATGTTCACCATCCAAGAATGATTATAAGAATGAATATTATTCATAATTATGAAATATATGACATGATAATTCTACTGCTATGACATATATATACATGAATTTAATTCACTTACTTCCATACGATACGAAAACGGAAACATCGTTCATGTGTACGTACGTCCTACCATCTCCATGAATGGTGTGTTCTATTCTATATATCTATCTATTATATATATTTATATTATGATTATATATGATATATAAATCATATTATACATTTTGGAAATAAGTAAATCATGATCTATGTAATGTGATCAAGAATAACAAGTCAAAACACACACGATAAACAAAGTGATATTACCCGAAATGTTGCATTAGCTTGGAATTACTAATAAATGGGTAATATAAATATATCAAAGAATCATATATGATATCATAAATATTATTATGATTCTGATATAAGTTAATATTATGTTTAAAGACATTACATAGGAATTTCAAACATGTACAGAGAGTATAAGATCTATGGTAAGGGTTAATTCATCAATCTCATTATTATATGAGATTGTTTATATGTAAGTATTTAATTTGAAATATTTATCATCCATGGCCATGTTTCATAAAATAAATTCAAAATGAATATTTTAAGGTTTTATGGAAGTTTATCATTAACTATATCATCATTTTAAATGTTTTATTGATTTATTTTTTGAAATCTATTTAATTAATGTCCATGTGTTCAAAATGATTTAAAGGATTTATTTATATGGACATGATTATTTTAAAATTTTAATTCCTTTAGAATGTTTCAAATTGGTATGGGATACTTTGATTCAAAAATAAATGAATTCTATTATAAATTGGGATACTTTTAAATGATTTCATGAAAAAGGGATATTTCTCTCAAAAAGTTTACTGATTATTTTCAACTATGTCAACATCCATTATTGGATATTATTCTTGATTGAGATTTATTTATTATAATACAATCTTCCATATATTATTGAATGAGTTATGATATGTTTGACAATGGATGTGATATTTTTGTACCATTCATGGTTTATGGTTGAAGTATTAACATTTTGTATGCTATTTTTAATTTGAATGTTTATGGTATGTTTCACCATTTTCATATAAGGAATGCATTAGTCTTAGTAAGTGATGGGTGGGACCCTCTATAGCCCATCAATGCATCGGTAGGTCTCATCTAACAAACTAGTGTCTTGGAACAGGGCCTCGACTAAATATTTGTGAATGGTCTTGCCACAAGGGCTTGACGTAGTAGTTATTATGTCCCGCATTATGTATTACCTCATTATGAGATTTGTTATTACATGTGATTGTTTGACTAGTATAATATCCATGTTCAATTTTATATGGTAGTGTTTGATTTATTTTTTCCATATTATATTCAGGTTTCTGTTTTAAAAGTCTATTGTTTTATTATACATTTTTCCTTAAAATATTATTACTTCCTCTAAATTATTTACCTTTACTAAGCATCTGAGCTCTCCCTTTTCTTATGTTTTATTTTCCAAGGATTCCAAGAAGTGTCTTATGATTGATATGTTGGTTTAATATAGGGGAATAATGTTTCTCCAAAAAGATTTATTATGTTTTGATTTATGTTATAAAGTGTAATGTATCAATCATATATGTAATCTATTTTCCAAGACTACTAAACTGATCGGTCCTTCAGGACTTGATTCCTTATAATCATGCCCTTATATTAAAATAATTCCCTAGCTTTGGGCTTCTGGGATCGGGGTGTTACAGTTAGTATCAGAGAAATTTTAGCAATAACCTTGGAAATAGATTTAGAAAACTTATATTAGGAATCAAAACCCTAAGATAGACCTTGAGGATAAGTATAGGATAACCCCATAGAACTTTGATAATGTAAGGATTACATGGATATTCTAAGAAGTACATCCCTATCTGGATACTACATGTAGACATGGTTATTGAACAAATGTACCATGGGGTGAAAACTCTAACAAGGTTTTCCGGGCATGACTTGGGGTAACCAGGTATATGACAACGATCCTTACTACACACCTGGAAGATATGATTAACATAATTCATATTTTCTTTAAAACCCATTATGTATTATTTATTAGTAAATATGTCCTCAATGGATCCATATTTATGATTGTGACTTAGATATCCCTAAATTTTTCAATTTATGTTAAGTATTTTACAGGTTTGGAATTTTGCATTATGATTCATAATTTAATCTAGTGTATTGTATGGTTTAAAAATGGAGCATAGTGGAAGAAATGGAAATCGTATCAATACGGGTAATTCATTTAGGGATTACCCTCCTTTACAAGATAAAGATAGTGGAGCTTGTGAAACAACTAGTTCTAAATATCTTATAACCATACAGGGACAACTGACTTATGTTATGAATACACTTACCCAAATGGTGAATCCTGATCCATCACATGGAGGATCAATGTTAGACCGCTTCATGAGAAAAAAACCTCCAAAATTATATGGGGATAAAAATCCTTTTATAGCTGCACAGTGGATAAGTTCCTTAGAGAAAATATTTCTTTCTCTGGGAAGTAACGAAAGGGAAAAGGTTTTCATGGCAGTTTATCATCTCATAGGAGACGCAGATAAATGGTGGTCATTAATTCAAAAAACAAAGGAGGGTGAATAAATGGGAAATATGGAATGGAGGGTGTTTAATAAAGTTTTTCTAAATAATTACTTTCCTCGTGAACATCAAGATGATATGGAAAGACAATTTCTGAGCCTGATGAAAAAGAAGGATGAGAATATTGAAAAGTATGAGGCTAACTTCACATGGATAGAAAGTAATTATATAGTATAAATATGTAACCCAAGAAGTATGATTTATTGATTATTTAGTAGTTTAAAACCTTTCCTCCTATGGGCTTTGGTCTCACAATCTTTCTCATTGTACGAAGATATAGTCTCATGTGCTATCAAGACAGAAAAGGAATTCTATATGTCTTATGACATTAAAGTTAAGAAAGAGAAGAAGATAATAGCGGATCAAGATATAGATAAATGAAAAAATTTAAATAATGTTTTTCCCTTATGTGATTATTATGTGAAGAAACACACTGGTACATACCTAAAATGAGTGAGAGTTTGTTAATAATGTGGAGAAAAAGGTCACCA
Source organism: Viscum album (assembly GCA_963277665.1). NCBI lineage: Eukaryota > Viridiplantae > Streptophyta > Magnoliopsida > Santalales > Viscaceae > Viscum > Viscum album. Next base: position 1,428,297,654 of record OY728151.1, read on the forward strand.
GGATCGTGATTTCAAGGGAATGAATGGAGTTGTGAAATTTTATAATTGTAAAGATATGGGATATTATGCAAGATATTTTCTAAAGAGTAAAGGAAATATAGCACACAAAAAGTAAATTTATCAAGTTCATGCTTATGATGTAACTACAGTCGAAGTGGAATAATTAATGTATTTATGTTTTTGGATTCAATAATTATATTCTGGTTATAAGAAGAATGTGATATATATATAAGGATTTTACTGATTTACATATTTTTCATTAAGGTTTTAATATGATGAATGTAATCATATATTCATTATGTGACAGTAAGAGAAACATTACTTTGTTTTTGGAATCTGATGTTATAATTGATTTTGAAAATTTAGAGACCATTTAGATAGAGATTAAACAGAAGTATTTTGGATAACTATAAGGGTTGTAATGGATTAATTTGAACTTTGGATAGTATTGTTTATAGTTAAAAAATTTATTAAGATTATTTTTTTAATGTTATAATACTATAGTTTTAGAAAAAGTACAACTGATAGGTCATGCAATAACCTTTTACATCAGAAAAATATACCGGAATCGAACCCACAACCGAAGTGTGATAAGGCTTTATCACCAACCACTAGCCTACAATAAGTCTCTATTTATTATAAAATATACATCTTCATATAAATAGTATATGATTATATTTGGAACCTTATACGATTGAGATAAATAGAATATTTTTTAGTTTTATCTTTTGAAGAGAACGATGAGTTTGTGGTTGGAATTTGTTAAAGGATGAAACTCTACATGAAAATTAAGAATTATTCATTGTGTTCTTAGTCTATGAATTATATTAATTTTACAAATCTATGAAAAGGATCATAAAACCAGAAATATTTTCTTAGTACTTTATTTTGCAATGAATCAAATGGTCCATTAGATCATCGTAGATTTATAGCTTTCTAGTTGTTAACCTTCTCTTAATAATATTCTCTATCACTATCTATCAGAACATTATGTTTTGTTTTCTCTTCCATATCCATGTTTTCCTATAGGGAACCCTAGTATATGTTATTTCTGGTAACCTTCATACTTACCTTTATTTATATTAAAATAAGGGCCTCATTAATCCATTTTTCGATGTGGGATTTCAACTAATAAATTTAGAAATGTCAAACCCCATGTTTTCAATACTGAGTTTAAATTGTGAGGATGCAATTTATTGAAGGAGGGGATAATGTAACACTCCAATTTTCCATGTTATTCTTCCTTTTAAAATAATTCAATAGAGTGTGATGTATGCAACACTGAGTTCAAGCGCACCACGACTTATCAAATGAGATATTTATAAAGAGGTTAGGAATAATATTGACCATATATTGAATTTTATATATCCCATATACTTTTAACATTCATATTTTTTGTTTCTTAGATATAATATGGGGGAAAATTCAATTTTTCAGATAAAAAAGTATTTTTCAAAAAATGTAGTTTTCCACCTTTTAATGGCGAACCCTTTTTAAATCCAACATTTGACTCTTTATATATTCAATTTTATTAAATTAAATTATTCTTTATAATATTTATACTAAATTTTATCTTGGATAATTGTTTGTTACTTTTTTGATATCATTCATATTTTGATGAATAGTAAAAATACTAAATTTAAATTGAAAACAACATTTTTAATCAAAATAATTTACAGTTTTAAATTATACATATGAGTGGTTTTAAAGTATAATTAGATTATATTTTTATCATATAATATAATATAGGTAATTATAAGAAATTTTACATTTAAATTGAACATAAACACGTGTCAATATTTTGATTGTTTTAACTTCTTAAAAACTCGCTTTTTGGTTTTGACAATGGGAATTAATTTTAAATTAATTTCCACCAAATAGGTGCATTGAATTTGTTAAAATGGATTCCATATATGAAATCATAAGTTATAAAATGTTTAAATAGGTACCTATTATTTTTTGTACATTATGAATAGTAACTTGAAGAATTATTTTATTTACCATGGTTAATGGCTAAATCTGGTAAATAAGGGTAAAAAATAATATTATAATAATCATAAACTACCCTAACACGTGACCTAATCCTATTGGATGATATATTTACGACCATGGGATTCTTTTGGTCGATTTTGGGACCCCATGTAGTAACTTGGGTGTGAAGATGACATTTTATAATAATTAATTTAATGTATAGAAAAATATAACTTAAACATATATATTTCACTAAAATAATTTTTATATGGGGTTATATAATTGATAACTTAGACTATAAAAATTCATTACAAATATGAAAATATTTCCTACATCTTGATATTTTTTTAATAATTTTTATACATGACATAAATAAATTTAATTAAGACACAATGATGATGTAGTGATTGCATCATTAATAAAGGATTCAAATAAATGATATTATAAATGTTAAAGTAAATGTAATTTAGTTATTTTAATATCATCCATGAATTTTTTGGATGCTATTGACATATTATATTTTATTTAATTACTTTTTATAGAATTAATCATATTTTTATTAATTTGTAAAAAGTCATGTATTAATAGTGTCTAAAACTAACATAATTTATAACTTATAACATAATATAGTTTATTAAATGATATTAAATTATAAAAAATAAAATATTCGGTCAAATGGTAAATAAAAGTCTAAATAATTAATAAAATACTTTTTTTGGGTCTTTTGACAAGATATGGTAATTATATTAACCCAAAATGTGTAAATAACATGATGTCATAGTAATATTAAAAAGGGTAAAATAAGGGTTAAACCAAAAGGTTAAGGATAATAAAATATTAAAAGCATGTATAAAAATATTTTATGATGGTTATTTGAACCAAATTCATACTATATTCTAATTAAATGTTTTTTGGTTCATTTTTAGTCAAAATATAATTTCTAAAAATTAATATTGTTAGACTTTTCTAAATAGCCCCTCCACCATCTAATAAAAGGTAACCACATCTACCCACTTATTCACACCTCCATGGCCCTTTGGATCAGCCAATCCCATCAAAAATACCCTCCAACCTCAATAAATTTATCATAGAAGAAAAAAGTTGGTAATAACACCATCATAAGGATTCCTTTTGTGAAAATCAAAAGGAGACACCTGAAGAAGAGTTAATTGTTTTATACCTACTTTCAAAGTTCATTTCTTATTCTACTTACTCTTACTAAGTTGTTACCGTAATAAAATAATATATCCATCATCTAGTATATTATGATATGTTTTTATGATTGTGATAAAACCATATTCCTCTTTTTACCAATCCTAGGAAAAAACAATACAACCATATGTGCGTACATACGACTTGTCGTGTCCATGTCGTGGTGTAAATTGTTTTTCATGTACACTTTATTTATTTGAGTATAATGAAGAATTTAATGGATTTAAATAATAAATATAAAATTATATTATTTCCTTAAAATTCATAATTCATCCGAATTTGTACCATTGAACTGTTAAGGAAATGATAACGTCGCTCGTGCATACGTACGACTTACCATCTCCACAATGCAATAAGACTCATCTTCCTTGTTCCCCATCCAAGACTGATTATAGGAATAAATATTATTAATAATTATAAAATATATGACATAATAATTATATTAGTATGTTATATATGTTTATATATATATATATCATTTACTTACTTTCATACGATACAAAAACGAAAAAAGAGTTCATACGTACGTACGACCTACCATCTCCATGAACAGTGTGCTCCGTTATATATATATATATACATATATATATATATATATACATTATAAATATTTATATTATGAATATATATGACATATAAATCATATTATACATTCTTTATGTGATTAAATCATGATCTATGAAATATGATCATGAATAACAAGTCAAAACACCTACGATAAACAAAGTTATATTACCCGAAATGTTGCATTAGCTTAGAATTATTAATAAATTGGTAATATAAAATCCTAAAAGAAAAATATATGATATAATAAATATTATTATTATTCTTATATAATTTAATAATATGTTTAAAAACATTATACATGAGTTTTAGACTTGTATGGAGAGTATCAAATCTAAGGTAAGGGTTAATTCCTCATTCTTGTTATTATCTAAGATTGTTTATGTGTAAGTATTAACTGGGAAATATTTATCATCTAGTTCAATGCTTCATTAAAATGATTTCAAAAGGAATATTTTAAGGTTTTATGGAAGGTTATCTTTAAATAGATCATCATTTTAAATGTTTTAGTGATTTATTTTTCTAAATTTGTTTAATTAATGACCATGTTTTCAAAATGATTTTAAGGATTTATTTATATGGACATGATTGTTATAAAATGTCAATTCCTTTAAAAAGTTTCAAAGTGGTGTAAGACACTTGGATTTAAAAATAACTTTTAAATGAATTAATTTACAAATTGTGGTACTTTTAAATGATTTAATGAAAAAGGGATATTTCTCTCAGAGAATTTAACGGATTATTTTCAACTATGCCAACATCTTTTATTGGATATTGTTCTTGATTGTAGTTGTTTTATTATAATAAAATCTTCCATCTTCTATTGAATGAGTTAGGATATGTTTGAATATGGATGAGAAATTTTTATACAATTCATTGTTTATGCTTCATGTATGAACATTTTGTATGCTAGTTTTAATACAAATGTTTATGTTATGTTTCACCCATTTCATATGAGGAATTAATTGGACTTATTATGTGATGGGCAGGGCCCCTTATAGCCCCTCGATGCATCGGTGGGTCTCATGAGACAAATTAGTGTCTTGGAACAAGTCCTCGATAGAATATTTGTGAATGGTCTTGGCACAAGGCCTTGATGTAGTAGTTATTATGTCCGACATTATTCCCTTGTTATGAGATTAATTATTACATGTGATTATTTGACTAGTAGAATATCTATGTGCACGTCAATATTGTAATGTTTGATTTATTTTTTCCATATTATGCCCATGTTTATGTTTTAAAAGGCTGTTTTTTTATTATACATATTTCCTTAAATGTGTATAGCTTTCGCCAAATTATTTGCCCTTACTGAGCATCTGTGATCACCTTTTTCTTATGTTTAATTTTCCCAAGATTCTGAAGAAGTATTTTATGATTGATATGAAGGGTTAATATAAGAGAATAATATCATTATAAAAGTATTAATTATGGTTTGCTTTATGCTATAAAGTGTTATGTAATGTTCATGTATGTAATCTATTTTCCAAGACTGCTAAATTGATCAGTCCTTCGGGACTTGATTCCTTGTAATCATGCCAATGTATTAAAATAAATCACCAGCTCTGAGATTCTGGGGTCGGGGTGTTACACTATCAATCTAAAATTACAAATTACATAATTAAATGATTTGGGTACATGTTCAGACACCATCCATGGGATGAAGTGGGTACTTGGGTATTTAGTTACATTGTATTGGTTTACTTTATATATGCATGGCTTCACACTATTACATTTCCATTACATGGGATGGATGTTATAGACACCATCGGTGGTCTCCCAATGAGATTTATATCACACCCTCTCTTGACGTCATTTGGTACCCATGGAAGATTACATGTATGCAGTTATTGTCAAAGGGAAGAATACGGCTTCAAACACCTGATTGATTATTGTTTAGTATAGAGGTTTATAGAAGATGACCGAGACAGACCTCAGGATTCTTGGGATAATCATTTTATTCCTTTATAATATTTTGGATGATGTTATTTTTATTGTTGTGTATACATGTTTTCCATTTTTCTAGTGATATGACATATCATCAGTTGTTGAATTCTCTTCCAGTCATTTCAGTTATTGTTATTGTTTTCTCAATTTTTCCATTGTTCCTTCTATTTACTTATATTTATTCATATATTTACATATTTTCACTTTCATCAACTATTATACACTTTTTTAATGATGGAATAGTCTCCCCAAGGTCACACCCTAGGCTCTGGCTACTAGTCTGTAGCCTCTGGTATTCGGGGAGATGCGCTTGAGGCCATTTGGCCCACTGGGCTCAAGGAACCCATTAAGTGGAATCCAGGTCTAGGGAAACATAATGTGGTATCAAAGGCGGTTTTCTGTTCTTGATTTACTATTTGAAGACAATACACTGTAGATTATTAACGCTTGGGACTTGTTCATAAGTCGTTCTTGGGAATCATTAACCCATGTTTGGGGTAAAGTCCATGTTAACCAAAATATCACTCTTTTTATGCTTTTTCCTATTATAGTTGATATTATTTCATTGTCGGTAAATGCACATGATATGTGGTGTTGTTGATTATTCCTCTATTTGATGATTTTCTTTCCTCATTGGCCTGATAATATGAGGACAAGGAGCATTGTTACATGCATCATAATAAGAACCTATAATTCAAAGTTCATTCATATTGTCTTTCCATAAAGGTGAATTTCACTACTTTTCATTGCTTGATATGACTGTGATTTTTGAGTGATGTTGTGATATTTATCTTATGCTTGTATTACACTTGGTTGTGATTGAGTGATTTCCTGTCTCAATTCGTGTGGTGTATGTGACCTCATTGGTTGGGATGAGTAATTTACTGAGTCTATCCATTATGCTATAAATAAATGGATGTCGTTTCTAGTGATAGGTGTATGTGCATTGATTCACTTGAAATGGATATCCATTATAAAGTGAATCATGAATTCTAATATGAAAAAGTTTCACATCCTTATCATGTCTTGTCATGTTTATGAATTGTAAAGGAGTGAACCTATAAATTAAATTTAAAATTAGATGTAACATACACTTGAACACTTACTGATACATGGTCGTCTAAGCGGGTAGTTTGGGTAGTCTGTCTTTGGTAGTGAGTTTATTTATGCTCAACTTATAGTAGTGATGATTTATTTCTTCTTTAATCTTGTTTTGAGGCATGTGCTTGGAAATTTTAGATCACTACCACCCCGAAATCCTCGTATCATACACCTGGAGGGTGGTGATGACCATGCTCCAAACATGGTAGGCCTTGAGCCGCCAGTCTTACCTCCAAGAGTACCACTTGAGGCACCCCCATCTATACCTGATTTGGGAATTGACACCCAATTTCTTGAAAGATTCCTACAACTAATGATGTTCATACATGGTGCTCCATGTCTTGCACCTATGATGGATGACCTGACTTATGAGTTTTAGTAGCAGCATCCTCTTACCCTTTCAGGGGATGGTGGTCCATAGGCTTTTGAGCCTTGACTTGAAGCCACCCTATCTATATCTAAAAAACTAGAAACAAATATAGAGTGGAGAGTCAAGATTTCAACATACATTCTTCAAGATTGGTCCATGAACTGGTGGGATGTGATTACCCAAGGTGGTCGTTATCAGGTCATGTTATGGGATGATTTCCAAACTGCCTTCTATGATCAGTTCATTACTCAGATGTTGAGAGGTGATAGATCTAGATAGTTCATGCATCTCGAGCATAGTTCTAGGTCAATTATGGAATATTCATAGAATTTCATGGAGTGGCACTACTTTTCACCTCTTCCAGATAGTTTTGATCTTTCGTGTGATAGACGTTTCATGGATGGTCTCCAGTGTGCCATCCGTACGGGGGTCAATGTCTTTTTACTACCTAATTTTTTTGAGATAGTAAATATCACTGAGTGTAACCTAAGGGACTACAATAGTACCAAGTTTAAAGGATAAGTTCTGTTCCAGGATAGTAGTTATTCTGGTGGTAGGAAGTGTTCTATCAATGTTTCTCATTAGAGTAATGACAACTATAGTATCCATTTCGATAGCTATAAAGAGTTTCATAAGTCTGAATGAAGAGGGAATTCAAATCCTTAGTGTGATAGAGACCCAATATAGTGTTGGTATTGTGGCCATATGGGGCATCTTCAGAGTTTCTGTAGGACATTTCCACCAGATTCGAGTGGAAAATTATCCGCACCAACTCCACCTTTGGGAGCGTGTTCTTTTACACAATGTCAAGAAGGGAGTTGGAATAGCACCTATAGGTCTAGCTAAGGAGGAGGTCATGGTCATGGTGGCCAGACCCCTGATCACCAGCAGCACCAACAGAGTAGTTATGATCATGGTAGTCCATCTATTGCCTAATTATATGGATCAATTCAGCTTCATGCACTATAGCCAATACCCAAGGATCAGGATGTGGGACCATCTATAGTAGGAGGTAATATTCTAGTTTCATCCACTATAATATATTATTTATTTGATATAGGCACTTCAAACTCTTTTTCCTCTATATCTATTGTGGAAAATACCAATCTAGAGATATGGTGCCACTATGGTGTAATGACCCTAGATAGACCATTGGGAATGTGCATAGAGGGCATACGCCAGTGTCGAGACTATCCCCTTGAGGTTGGAAGTCACCCATTCATAAGGAACCTCTTCATTCATGAGATGAAAGGCTTTGATTTCATTTTAATAATTAACTGGTTGGTCCACTATCATTATTTTATAGACTGTCATCACCGTAGGGTATCATTTACATCACAAAGAGGGAAGTATTTATCTACATAAGAGTTTGTGGTATGTCTATGCTAGTAAAACTAGAAAAAAGCATCATGGGCTAGGTGGAGTGACTGCCCAGATTGAAAATCTATTCATGGAGGATCAGGGTTCTCACAAAACGTATTTCTCTTCAGAAGTGGATTGTTTTAGGGATGTATTTCTCGATAATGTTTCTAGATTACCTCCTAATAGATAGGAACAATTTACAATTGAACTTATTCCCGGAGAATCTCCAGTTTCCATTCCTCTGTACAAGATGGATCCTACATAGCATCATAAGTTGAATAGAAAATTATAGGATTTAGAGTCCAAAGTCTTTATACAGACCAGCACATCCTCTTAGGGTCCTCGCATGCTTTTTTCCAAATGGTGGATGGGACATTCGGCCTATGTGTGGATTTCAAAAAAATTAACTAGATATGCTCATGAACTATTATCCACTACCTCGAATAGATGATCCCTTTGACCAGCTCCAAGGAGGAAATGTCTTCTCCAAGATCGACCTGAGATCAGGTTATCATCAAGTGCATGTCAGGCCTTCAGACATACCTCATACTTATTTCAATAGCAGTTATGGTTTGTATGAGTACCTTGTATTGTCATTCAGTATTAAAAATACACCCTCCATTTTCATTTCTATTATGAATAGAGTTTCTACCCCTATTTGGAATCTTTTGTCGTAGTCTTTGTGGATGAAATCTTAGTGTATTCTCAAAATCATAACGACCATTCCAAACATCTTGATATCATTCTGAGAACACTGAAATAGAATTATCTTTACACTATGATTGATAAGTTCCACTTCTGGTTCAAAAAAGATCACTTCATAGGTCATATTATATAAAAATCGTGAGTATCTATTGACTTATGAAAGGTTAGTGTTTTAGTTTCCTAGGTGTATCCCAATAACGTCTTTTATATACATAGTTTCTTGGGGAAAGATGGATATTATAGGAATTTCATTCAGGACATTTCTCACCTTACATCACCTATTAGTGGTCTCACAAATAAAGGTGTCAAGTTTTGTTGGTTAGAATCATGGTAGAATGACTTTGAGGAGCTGAAAGGGAATCTTGAATCAACACCAATTATGATTATTCTCAAGAGAGGCATAGGTTATACATTCTTCTATGATGCATCAGGCATTGGCCTTGGAGTAGTACTAATTTAGTATGAAAAATTCATTATGTATGGATCTCAGTAGTTAAGAGCTCCTGAGAGAAAATACCTGACACATGAACTTGAGCTAGCAGTAGTTTTCCATGCCTTACGTTGCTGGAGACAATATTTGTTGGGTGAGCGGATTTTGGTGTACAGGGACCACAAGATCAAAAAACATATCTTTTCGCATCATTATTTGAACCTCATACAGTGTAGATGGGTCAAAAGACTTCAATCCTTTGATTTTGATCCTTCCTATTCTCCTAATAAAGGCAATGTGGTTGTACATGCACTAACTTGGAAAACTCAAGCCCATGCCGTATAGGAATCCAGTGATGAATGGATGTTAATGGACCTCTTTTCTGAGCTGAATCTTGAGTTTCTTTATATTCATGAGCAGTCTCACCTCTCATCTTTGATAGTTACCTCTTCCCTCCATGATAAGGTGATGGGTCGACCGTTTTCAGATCCTGAAGGCTTGGTTCTCTATGAGAGTATATCATGAGATAACCCACCTCCAGATTTTTCAATAGCTTGAGACAATATCCTACGTATTCATGGAAATGACTAGGTTACTAAAAAAATTAGAGAAGAGTTGAAGCATGAGTCCCATGATTATAAGGGGGCAGTTCGTCTTGATATCTCCAAGATGTATCAAGATACGCAATGCCATTATTGGTGTCCTTGGATGAAATTTCGGATATTAGGTTTTACCACTTGGTGTTCCACCTTTCATCAGGTGAAGGTAGAGCACTAGAGACCTACAGGCTTCATACAGCTGCTTTTAGTCCTATATTAGAAATGGTAAGATGTTACTATGAATTTATTAGTCAGAATACCTAGGTCACTGAGTGGTAGTAATGCTATTTGGGTAGTCATTCACCCATTAAAAAAATCATCCCACATTATTCCTATTTGGGAGACTATCTTAGTTGATGAGATGGGAAGAATGTAAGTCCATGAGATTGAACGAATACATGGGGTTCTATATACTATCATTTTAGATAGGGATGTTCATTTCACATCATGGTTCTGGTAGGTATTGAAGAAGTCTATCAGAACATAGGTGCCTCTAAGCACATATTTTCATCCATAGACCGATGGAAAATAAAAATGGACAATATAGGTTCTACAGGATATGATTTGAGGATGTGTTCTTGATTTTGGTAGTTCTGGGGAGAATCATATCTATCTCGTAAAGATCACCTATAATAATAGCTTTCAAGAGACAATTCAAACGGATCATTTTGAGGCCTTATATGGTAGACCATTTCATTCACCCATGTGTTTTCTAGAGTATGGTAAGGTTGATTTACTAGGTTCTCATCTTATTCAAGAGACATCAGAGTAGGTTCAACTGATTAGAAAGCATATGACTACTGCTAAGTCTAGTCAAAAATATTTTATTGATTGTCGTCGATGACCTCTATAGTTCAAGGTCGGGGATCATTTTTTTCTTTAGGTACCTCCCAGGCTTGGAAATAAGTGGTTACAAAAGCAGGGAATGATTTTTACTCATTCTGTAGGGCCTTTTGAAATTCTAGAGAGATTTAGGTCGGTAGCCAATCAGATGCATTTACCTCAGTGGTATCATGCCTTGCACGATGTCTTTCATGTTTCATAGCTTCACCAATATCATGACAACCCTCTCATCCTCTTGACCCTGAGGATGCTGAGTTATATATTGGTTCTACCTTTGAGGAGTATCCAGTATGCATTTTCAGCCACAACACAAAGGATCATTGAGGCTGATATATTCCTCTAGTACAGGTTCTATAGTAGCATGGCTGAGTTCAAGATGAGTCATGGGTGAGGGAAGCTGACGTATGTTCTCAGTGACCAATGTTTTTCTCAGATAGAGTTTATACACCCTTGTAATTTGAACTCGGGGATGATTTCTTTTAAGGGGGAAGACTGTAAGAACCTTGTTTTTCTCTCAGGTATGGATCCTTTATATTTTGGTCTAAATATGTAATTTGGACCTAATACAGATTCTTAATGAGTTAGAAAAGATCATAGGGGTGTGCAGGGAATGTTTGGAGACCATAACCCATATTTTTGGGAAAACTATATTGGTTTCATGTTAGCATATGGTTGGCACACGGTTTGGATAATGTTACATATTGAAATTTCTGGATAGAACCCCTTCGCATGGTTTACAAACTACCATGAAACCTAACCGTACAATGTTCCCTTATTCCTAGAAATCCTCACATGATTTGTATACGGTTTTTCAAACCACGCGGAAAAACCATTTACAGGATAATTGTCTGGGCAAGTTTACCTTTTTGTCCTTAATGATCTATTAATCCTTCTACATCTTCTTAATATGAGAAGTAGTGAGATTAATCCATTTTCTTCTCAATTTTGGGAATTGTGAAGATCAAATATATGGATTCAAAGATCTCCTTATTTCGGGTTCCGATCAAGCTTTCGTTCATCACGTAGGATGTGCAACGACAACTACTCGAGTCCTCTTGAGCTGTTCCCATTCACTTTTTCTCTCTATTGAGATATCAGGGTATTGGGGTTTTTACCTTTTTCTATATCTACTATGATCTGAGCCAAATCATGGTCTAATACCAAAGGTAGAGATTTATACAAGCCTAATGTTGGTGGTCTGTTACTCATCTCTCATTCCCAATTATTTTGGGTTTGTCATGTGGGCCACAACAATTTCATTGAGTTCCATTTATTGAATTTATAATCCATGCTTATAATCATTAGAATCATATGGATATTCTCTTTCCGTATATGTGATTGATTTTTGGTGGTTATGACCACAAATTCATCCTCTCTATGTTGAAGGATGTGGAATAATTGTCATTTTAGTGTTTTGATAGGTTTGAGCCACTGTTCATGTGTCCCTTGGATTGACCACTCTAAGGGTAAGAATTTCTATATTAAATGGATTTTTTATAATGAGAATTTAATAAAGGAAAGTGCCATGTATTCTCACCACCTGTCCCACCTAAGGTAAGTTCATTAATTGATAATTAAATGTGAAATAGAAATTGGAATGTATATTGAGTATATGACTTGATCATGTTGAATGTGAATGAATAGTAGGTTTCATATCCGTAGCACCCCATACCACATTAATGAAAGGTATTGAAATGAACATTGGATATGGAATATGCTTTAAATGGATTAAAAAGGTTGAATGATACTTGACCTTATCACACTAATGAAAGGAATGGCTTGAACCGACGGTTGCATGCTACTTGAACATATCACACAAATGAAAGGAAAGCTTTGAACCAAAATAAATATTGCATGACTTTTTAATCAAATAGGAATAGATTGACTCAATATCGCCTTAGATTATGATCAGATAATTCCATGAGCACTGAGGAACCCCATTCAAATTCATGGACACAAATTTCTTAGGTTGAGACCCACATAGATCCAGATCCTTGTATTTTCATAGATTCCAAGTATGATGTCATAGGATACCTTCATATTACTATAGTATTCCTTGGATACACTCCCTGGATCCAACATTGACTAGTATGTTCCATGGTTAAAGCCCATCAGGCCCTATCTCTGCACATCCTCATTTTACCTTGGTCGGTCATCTTGGACTCGATAGGAGCCTCATATAGGAATGCCTTGGATTAACCTCCTTCGATTAAACTCTTACCCCATGCCAATCTGCAGTTATTACTGATTTTTCAATCCTTGAACTCTACATCTCTTTGGTTATTACCTTGGGGCTTTGTTATTAAATATCATAACTCAAAATTCCCTTATTAAATCCTAAAACCTTCACTATTTATACTATCATGAGGTGATGTGAGTTTTGGCTATGCCTTATGAGACCTGTCAATATTAAATTTTTAATTAATTAATTAAATTATTTGGTTACATATTCAGAGGCCAACTAAAGGTTGAAGTAGGTACATGGGTATTTAGTGACATTATTATGCTTTACATTAAATATATAATCCTTTACAATGTTACATTTCCATTACATGGGTAGGATGTTAAAGAAACCATAGGTGCTGTCCCACTGAAATTTATCTCACACCCTCTTTAGGTACTGCTTGGTACACAAGGCAGATTACAAGGTTTAAAATGTTAACAACAGGAAGCATATGACTTCCAACACTTGATTTATTGCTATTTACTATGGATATTGATAGCAAATTACCGAGCCAGAGCTATAGATGTTTAGGATAGTCTATTGATTCCTTTATACATATTTGTAGAATATTATGCCTACTATATTATATCCATGTTTTCATATTATCTAGTGATATGAAATATTATCAGTTGTTGAATGATATTCCAGTTGTTGCACATATTGTTATTGTTGTCTCTATTTTTCCACTATTCCTTATTTTTACATATATTGCTTCTGCTAATTACATATGATTACCTTCATATCTTACACAAAACTCTGGTAATTAGGGCATAGTCTCCCCACAGACACACCATAGGCCCTCACTGCTAGTCAAAAACCTCTCGTGTTCAGGGACATTCACTTGAGGCCACGTGGCCCACTAGGGTCGGGGCACCTGATAATTGGTATTCGGGTCTGGGATGTCACAATAAACCCCTTCACGCTGGCTTTAAAAGATCCCATAGATATTAAACTACAAATCCATCTCTTTATCCATGAGGTATAACAATCAAGGTGTGTGTATGGGTCGGATTGGGTCCTCTTCCACTACAAACACTACTTGTATGGCCTCTTATTCTACTTATAGGGATTGTTAAATGTTGGTTTAATTAAAATATTCAGATAAAGGGAAGTCTAAGAAAGTTAAATTTGAAAAAAACTGAAAAAATATGATTTAATATTAATATCTTCCCCTTATGTTGGAAAGATTATAATTCAATCCCCTTAGTTATGGCCACTGGGAACCCCTCATTAACTCCCTTCAATTAATGTTAAATGGGTTCAGGTAGATTTATTTTTTCCTCTACAGGTTCATCTTATTCTCTATTATCACTCTTCAATGCAAGTCATGTATTGGAATAATTTATATTTTCTAAAAAAAGATTTATTCCTTAATCCAGTTTCAGTAAAATTAGTCAGTAACAATTTCAAAATAAAACTTTCTACCTATATTGGTTTAATATGTCTTTTTTCTTCATTGATTAGTGACCCATAGAGTTGTATTTTCATGTATGGATGTAGAGAATCAATATAATCCACCATTTAATTAAATTTCACCACTTAAGTGGTGTGTTTTGTCAAATATTGTTAGTGATAAAGTGATTATGATTTCTCTTCTTCAAATATAGGAGAGTCACTCGACATTTTTTACCAATTAATTCTAAAATTATTCCAAATCTTATAGATATCCCACATATATACCAACCAATAAGTTCTATTTAATAATATCTTTTTGTAATTTATGTGAAAGGATGTATAGTAGATGTTTTAATTATTCACTCCATGCCTCCTTAGGTTCTTGAATTATAAAAAATAGTGGAGAAATCTCTTTCTATACTTGTTTTCATTCATGTTTCCCATGATGTTGTTCATTGGATGAAAGGATTATTCAACTATTAATTTCACTTGGTTATTCATATCCTATATGTGTTATCTAAAATTTTTTAATTACGATTAAATTTTATTATAAACTTATTACATATTTTTCATTCAAGATCACTGGATAGCTCATTTATATTAATCCGATGTTGAGTAGATCATGGAATTTTTTTTAATTTTTTTTATAAAAAATAAAATGTATTTTCAAAATGTGAAAGGAATAAAAAGTAAAAAATATATTTTTTCTCCATTACCAATGATATATTTTTTTACATAAATCACAAGGTGTATAAAAAATAATTATTTGTTTTCTTTTTGTTGTATAACGGAGGACCAATTTCTTCACTCCTAGGAAGCCTTTAGAGTCAACAACTCACCATTCCAATCACTTTATTATATTTTTATTATTTTAAAATTTTTAAAAAGTAAAATATAAGTTTTGAAAATAAAAATAAAACCCTGAAATTATAAAATTTGATGAAAAATTCTTATATAATTAATTTATTAAAAAATGAAATACTCCATAATTAATTACACCGACTGAACCTGCATTGATGACTTTCAAGTTAAATATCTACATAAAGATAACAATAAATCATATGTGTGGTTATCCTATTATTCCTTAGTTATGAATATATAGTGCACATAATAATAAATAATCAAAATTCACATCCACCTCCTCCTTTGACTTCTTTTTAAAGGGATCCTTAATGAAGAACACCCCATAACCCACCTTCCTAGTATAATATCACACCCATTAAACAACTAACCTTAATGTATATATATAATAACATGAAGATAATGTGAAGGTATGGAAAATATTATCTAATGAAAATTTAAAACTATAAAACCCATAGTGAGGGCACACTATCAGCTTCCCTTACTAGTCATCATCTTTGAAATAACCCTATATAGATGGACAAAAATGAATGTGTAGAGAACTAGGATCATCAATTAATTCTACCCCCATGAGATACCTTGGTTTAGTTAATCATCATAATGAGGATCAGAGATCACATCAAAGAATAACCATGTTAGATAATGATGGAGAGATATAAACGGGAACACTTGAAAATATATATATATAATAAAATATATTAAAACCTTAACTATTTCACTTATTTGACTGATAGAATGGGAGATTGAAAAATATAAAAAGGAGAATGTGATTTTTATCAATTTAATGAAATATTTTTTCTCTATTTGTAACACCCTGATATTTTAAAAAATGGCATTTTGTTTAGTAGCATATTTGACATGCAACATGGAGTTTATATTAACCATAAGAAATATTAATTATTAAACTAGTTGTTAAATTGGGAGGTATTAATTTTGTTAACTAAATTATAAATTTTATATATATATATATATATATCCAACTAAATATGAATTGTTTTACATATTTTTAGTAAATAATCAATCATCTTTTAGTAATGTAATCTTCTTCTTAAAAAATCTTTTCTTCAGAAATGATTTTATTATTTTTTGCGAGAAAATATTATAAAAATTTTATAAAATTTTTATAAAATTTATTTTAAAAATGGAATTAGTTTTTTAATTCACAATATAAAAATAATATTATAGTTAATTGTCTGTATGTTTTAAAAAATATTTATTTTTCACTAAATAATGAAAAATATCGATTTTTGTAAAAATATCATTTCACTTCAACAATGTAAGTAATTAAGAAGTAAAATTATGTTTTGAATAATATTAAAAGAAAAATAATTAGTATTTATGTATATTTGACCTAATTAATTTATTTTGAATCAAAATTATATCAGATTTTAGTATTAGTTTATTTTTTGGTTTGAAAACAGGATTTTTTGGATAACTATTTTAAAGTGCATAATGTTTCCCCGTTTTAATTAATATAATAATAAACTAATATAGAACTATTTAAATAATATTTATTTATTTTATATTAATAAATATTAAAATAAATTCATATAATAATTATTACTAGTTATGGAGTTAACATAAAATCATCTTTTTCTAGAATAATACACTTCTTGAAAACATGCTTTTGCATCGCATCTGTGGGTTTAATTTTAATTTAAATAATTCTAATTATATGAATTTAATTTTTTAAAATGGATTAAATATTTTAAATAATATTAATTATTAATATATAATAATTTTAACTTGTTTATTTTTCATAATTAATAATGAGAACAGCAAAAATCCTTTGATGTGGTTATGCTGAAAACGGGTTTACTCGGGGATTAAACTAAAAAGGTTAGGGTTAAAAAGAAAAAAATGTCTAAATTATACTTGATGTATATATTTATAACTTATAATTCATTTTTTCTTATAATGATCCATTTTTTATCCTTATGTCATGTGAAAAACATGGGTATCAAATTTTCTTTCCAAAAAAAATACATGTGTGCCACCCACCACACTTATAAAAGGATACCCTCTCTCCTCTCAACATGACAACTTAAAACCATTTTGATTTGTTAAATAACTAGAAAAATATCTTTCATAATTACCTAAAAACAACATATTATATTTTTTATTATAAATTAATCTTCTGATGTTTTTTTCTAATCTAATAAATTTATCCCAAGAAGTGTTATCATGCTTAATCAGGAGTTTGAAATTAATTTTAAATTCCATCTCCTTAAAATATTATTCAATTATAAGGATATAATAAAAATTGAATATATAATATTCATTTATGTTATTATATTATTTTAATAACCTAAATCTATATGCTCTTCCTTCATATGGGAAGCTAAATCATCATTCGTCTGTACGGCGGACTTCTACCTCATGTTCTGATGTAATTAATTTTTCATCGTCGCCTCTCATGGCTTGTTATAATGACAGATTTGGAGTGTCAAAATAGATGATATTTTTAACAAAATTAAAATTCAATAATTATTATATCACATATAATTTCATACATTATATTCTGTGAGGGGTATGGTAAAGTCACTTCTATGTACGGAACACTACCGCCACGCAAAGTGATTTGATTCGTTTTTTAATAACACTTTTCTTGGAAGGTAATGGAGATATTGTTAGATATTTTATGTGATATATATGAAATAATTATTACATTAATTAAATATTTAACATTATAAAAATATAATATGTTACTTTATTTCTTACTTTTTGCACCACCCTAAAGTTCTAAATGAATTACATTTTATTTAATTGTGTATGTGACACAACACTAAGCATAGAAGGGAATATAAAATACATAGACACTATGATATATTTACTATTTTAAATAAAAACATTATATATATTTCAGTACCTAGAACATGGAGTTTATCTTGTGTTACAGGAAACAACGAGTTCCATCGAAAGTTTGAGTTACGAGTTATACCAGGTTTTACTGAACAAATGTATAATATTTATATTATTATTTAAAATGAAAATTAACTCCTAGATGTTAAATTTTTTGTTAATAAAAGTATTAAGTAACTTATAAAAATATATTATTGAATTAATTTGTCACTAATTAATTATCAATGAATATAAAAACCAATTGAATATAAAGGAATTGTTTTTATAAAAAAACTATTTTTATATGCCAAATGTCTTTTATCTTAATAAATTAAATTAATTTACATAAGTGGATTATATTAATATAATTTATATTTTATATATATTCAATATTTTTTTATATTCATAAAATAGATTCTATATCCATAAGATAAGAAAAATTCAAATTTTATGCATAAAAAACATTGATTTTCTAAAGGCAGTGTTTCCGCCTTTTAATAGAACAGTTGTTTTAAAAATACATTTTATAAATTTTATAAATTTTATTTAAATAATAATAATAATTTTTTAATCCATAATTTAAAAATTATCTTATGCTGATTTTTTTGTATTTTTTTAAGATGTTTCATTTTTTGATGAATAGAAAAAAATACAGGATTTTAATTGAAAACTGACTTTTTCTTATAAATAATTCATAATGTTAAATTATATTTTAAGTTAGTTTTAAGTAAAATTATATCAAAAATAAATATTTATAATCCAATTTATTTCTTTGGAATAAATTTCATGGTGAATTCTTATATAAAAATATTTTAATCTTTCGAACATTTTCACATTAAAAACCCGATTTGTCATCACGTTTTTGGGATAAATTTTAGATTAAATTATTTCACCTATGTTTGTAGAATTTGGAAAATAGATTCAATATTTATAATAAATACAATTTATATTTTATAAAAGGACAAATATATTTTTTACTAATGTGATTAGCGAAAACAGTTAAAGTTAATCACAATGATTAAGGTTTAAATGAGTTTACTTAGTGCTTAATCTTAAATGATAAGTTCTGGAAATGACCCAAAACATCTACAAAACCAATTTTATGTAAATATTTCTACAATATTATATATTATATCGAAAAAATTTCATTATTTGAGGTGCATAATGTAATAGTTATTTCCCAATACTATTTACTTTTTGGTATTTACAAGAATTCCACTCCTCTAATAAAAAAGGGCACTGACTCCCATCACTTATTCAAACCTCTAAAGAAAGTTGTATCATACAAACTATGTCCAGTTCACCTCCAAATGTTTTACCCTCATCATATAATAAATTTTTTTGATATAAATCCATTCAAGGAAGGCCTTTAGTGAAAACCAAAAGGAGATACCAGAACCAGATGTAATGTTCGTCGACAAATGTTTTGGTTTTATTTATTCCTAAAACAACTTAAACTATTTTAATATAATGATTATATAAAAAATGTTTTAAATATACTTATATTTTTCATATTAAGGGTTCGACCTAGAACAATACACACTACCATCAAATGGGTTAAGGAATCATTGTTCTTGTGTACAACAGACTATTGCCTCGTGAATCGATGTCATTCGTTTTTCCATTACCACTATTCAAGTTTGGGAACAATAATGGAAATAATTTTTTATATGATATATATACTATTTTTTATTTATATATGCTTATTTAATTATTATATAACACATACCATAGTTTTTTCCCATTTTTTGATAATATGATAATGTCGTTCATGTTTAAGGTGGACTGCAACCTCATAGAATGATGTTATTCAATCATGATTTAAAATTAAATTATTAAGGATAGTTTTTATAATAATATGTGATATAAATGAAATATATATGTTTCATTAATGATAACATAAATATGTATCATTAAATTTTATTTCTTTAAATATGATTATAAAATGGATAGAACATTCGTATGTACGTACGACCTACAATCTCTATAAATGTTGTAATTCATTTCCTATCACCAGTTTTTATGGATTAATATCAATAAATATATAATTAATATACAGGATATTTAAATAATAATTTTAATTCTGGGTATGATTAAATCATATTTGACTTAATTGGAACAAAAAAACACATGTCAAAACATACTCAAAAAACAAATCAAGTTATTACCCGAAGCGATGGAAATAATGAATGATTATTAAAAAAATGTAATAATATGTTATAATGTGATCATATATGATATAATAAATATTAATATGGTTTTTTATAGGTTAATAACTTGTTTAAATACACCATATAAGAGTTTAACGCAAGTAAGACCCAAAGGAAGGCATGAGGTACGAGATTTTGTCCTAATTTCATTTCATTGGTATATGTTGCAATGTTACACACCCAATTACATTTATATGGTGTATATATCACCCCTTGGAATTTAATATCATTAATGAATAATTATTCCTTGTATTTTTATTTTCAATTTTAATTATTTCATCTAAGGGGATTTGAACTTAATGTTTCCAAGTAGAAAACAAATTTCAAAACTCAAATCCTTTTCATTGGGTTATATTACATATACATTCTCATTAATAGTATTTGATAATAAGTATATTTATAATGACTACATATTGATTTATATCCAGTTTTTTATTTGGATTTAAAATTGATATACCTAATTGATTCATTTATTATTTCACATCTCAACATAATGATCATTTTAATGGTTTATTTTACAATCTCATTATAATTGAGAATGTTTATTCATAAATATTAGTTGAAAGAAATTACAAAACCATTTCATAATAAAACCTTAAATGTTATTCTCCTATATTTTTTATGATCATTGTAAAGTGCTATTACCATTTTCCACTCTTTTATACTTAAAATTATTGGGAAAATGTTTTAACAAATTCTGACATCATTTATCTCTTCATTGGGAAATATGATTTCTTACAAAAACATGTATTATGAAAATGTTTTCATGATTTCTTTCTTTAAAATTTTCAAAATTATTGATTAAAATAAATGTTTACACATTTTTTCTTTCTAAAAAAATTCAAAAGAATATTCCTATCACTTTCCCAAAAAGGAAATTTTATAAACTTTTTAACACACAAGGAATTTCATTTTAACTTGTATGGAAAGTATGAAATAACCCACTATCCTTTATTTGATTATTCCTTTGCATGTTTAAAAATAATTTTTTAGAGAAATTTTTTATAAATGGGATTTTCAAAGAATATTTTGTTTAGACTTTTTTTCAAAATGAATATGTTATTTTCCACACGAATGTATTTAAATAACTTTTTTATTTTATTTTTGACAACAAACCTTATTCATAATCTAATGGGTATAAATCGTGTTGATACCATCACTGTTATTTCTTTGAATTGATTATGATTATTTTGACCAAGGATAGTATTGAAATTTACTTCCTTGAATAGTTTTTATAGTCATTAACATCCCCTAGAATTATTCACTTTCCGTTGACCATTAGGCATTAAATTTCCCCTAAATATCAACATTTTTTATCATTGATATGAATATATCCTAAACCATGTAAGGTTTTTATAGAAATTTTTTATTTTGATAGTTATTTTATTATTTTTGGAATTATTAATAAATATATATTCTTTACCCAATACCCATATTTGATAAGGCACATTTTTTATTAATTAAATTTATTATTCAATATATTAGAAATGCATTATATTGGAAGTGATGGGTGTGGAATGAACATTTTATAGCCCCTTTAAGCATTGATAGGACAAATGAGACAAATTAGTTTCCTAAATTAAATGGGTTTTTACATGTAGTTTTAAACTATCTTGTTAAAAGTATTGATAGTATAGTTTTTCATGTTCCTCAGAAATGACACCAAATAATTAAGAATTTAATTTTTTTATAATTTACTATTATTATTTTTATCCATGATACTTTAACTTTTAAAAAATCTTGGGTCACATTGTATTCTCAGTTTATTGATTAAATGGAATGTGTTTTTAGTAGTTTAACTTGTCTTATTGATTATTCTTTATCTGTATATTTATATGTAATGTGTTTTTGGTTATTTACCAATCCATATTGATTATTCTCATTGATTCATTATTGATTCAAATTTACATAACACTTAATAATAATTTGATCTCACCCTTATTTTGTTTCATTTTCGCATGATTCCATGAAGTGTCCTAAGAATGATATAAAAGGGTATTACAGATAGGATAAAGATATTCTTGAAAAAACATTATGTTATAATTTTTGTATTCATTTACAATAAAATACTAATTTATGTATCTAGTTTACCAAGACTACTAAACTGTTCAATCCTTTCAGACGTTATTTCCTTGTATCTTAGACCAATTTAATGGTAGTGGGAACAAACTCTAGGCTGTTGGGGTTGAGGTCCTTATAGTTGGTATTAGATAATGTTTTGTATAAAACTTTAAAACTATATTTAGGATAAAAAAGATTACGGAACATAACCATGCAGTAAAGTTTCATGATAATTATATAAGAACATCCAAAAGTTTTGTTAAGAAATATATTATATGGGTTCTCTTTGAAATATATCCTTGTTGAGATAATTCAAGAAGACATGGTTCTAAAACATATGTACCATGGGGTAAAAATTCTGAAAAGGGAACATTGTTCATGACATGAACGTAGCCTGGAATAAGACCACCAACATTATTGTACACCTTATTGGACACTCTTACGAGATATTCTTAGAAAAATTCACATTTTCATTATAAACCATTATGAATTATTTTAATAGAGAACAAAAATTAGTACCCTATAATAAACCCATGTCCAAGGAAGAAATTAGGCTAAAATAAAATAGATGAGGTATTCATGTATTTTAATTAATGAACTAAATTGTTGAAGTATTTTTCCAATGGAATTTTGGTTATAATAATCATGAAAAATATAAGGATTATGTTAAATTTTAGGATCATTTTATGAATTAATTAACATAAGATATATGAATACCATCGTGGGTTTATTATTTTATGGTTTATCATATGTTCAAACTCTTAAACACCCTTTTGGGTTCTTTGTTATGAAATTATACAAACCATAAAGACATTTTGGAGAATTTATGGCATGTTTATGTTTTAGTGGAAATGTTATTTGAGTAATAATGTATTTATATTTTATATACATAAGTTTAATTATCTTGATATACTTTAGGGTTCATAAAAAATAATATTATTAGACCATAAAAATATTATTTTGAAATCCTTAGAAAAAAAGATTTTTAAGGATTCATTTTTATTCAAGGATACCCATCATATGTTTTTGGAAAATTATGTGAATATAGTTTAGGAAAAGGAAAACCTATATTCCATGTGACAACCCACTATTTCTAGAATGGTCATAGAGCATTAACCCACAACATAAGGATGATAAGGATTTAATGACCCCCATTAGCCTCCAAAATGTCAAAGTTAATATGTCATGTTTTTAGTTAAATAATTTCATGAATAAATATTACCAATGAACCAATAGTTTTCCTTTTTAGGTTTGTGGATTAATATATTAACCATATTGGTTTTGTTAAATGGTTATAGGTATATGTAAAATTATTTTACAATTTTATGGGTCTTAAGACCCATTAAAAGTTATTTCTCATGATTCGGGGATAAAAAATACATTTTTTGATATTTATTTCTTTGATTATGTAATTAAAGAAAAAAAGGGTGAAATTGTGTTTAGGAAACAAAAATATATCCTATAACTATATTTCCTCATCGTATTTGGCAGTAAAAGAATTACCCAACTTCCTGAAAATGATCTTGAAAAAACTTTATCCAATTACATTTATATCTGATGAATTAAATGGTCCTTTATATCATCAAAGATTTATGGTTATGAGTCCCTCAACTATCCAATGATTACTCACATTCTTCTGATAATGACATAAATCACTTCCAATAATTAATTATTCTTTTTCCCCATGTTCGTATCTTCTCTTTCCACTAATGTTCTCCTACTAATAAACCTAGTTATATGTTATGCCATGTAACCTTTGTACTTATGATTATCTCATACTAAGAGGATATTTTTTTAAATCATTTACAAATTTGGTTTTTCAATAAATAAAAATTCAAAATATAAAACCCTGGATTATTTAGATCATGTTTCAATTGAGATGATGAAATTTATTTAATGTGGTGAGAATGTAAAACCCTAAAATTATAAATGAATCACATTTTATTTAATAACGCATATGACACACAAATCCAAGTGTAGAAGGGAATATAACGTAAAGGTACCCTATGATATAATCAAAATTTTAAATAAAAATATTCTATATATTTAAATTCATGAAACACCAAATTTAGATTGTGTGCATGTATTATCGATCTTCTTCAGAAGCTTGAATTAAACGCAAGACTGAGTTTTACTAAACAATTATAAACTATTAGTATTATTATTTAAAATGAAATTTATCTATTTTCCATTAAATTAGATTTTTTCAATTGTCTTAAATTAATTATGAAAATAAATTTTTGAATTCATTGGTAAAAAATTAATTATAAATAAATATGAAAACCAATTGCATATAAATGAAATTTTTTTATAAAATATTATTTCTATGCTCCAAAGGTGATTTATCTAATTAAATTAAATTAATTTCTATTATTGGGTGATATTAATGAAATATATATATAATATATATATTCAAAAAAATATTTTAAATTCATACACTAGATTTTGTAGACATAAGATAATAAAAAATAAAATTTCACACAAAAAAAAGCTGCTTTTAAGGTAGTTTTGACACCTTTTAATGGAAAAAATATTTTAAAACCTAATTTTAACAAATTTATAAATTTTATTTAAAATAAATTAATATTTTAAAAAGTAATATCAAAATTATATTGGTGTAATTTTTAGTATTTTTTATGAAGTTTCATTTTTTGATAAATGGGGAAAATACTGAATTTCAATTTAAAACGGACTTTTCATCTAAATAATTTATAATGTTAAATTAAATTCTAAATCGGTTTTAAAGTTAAATTTGATAAATTATACATATATTATTCAAATTTAGATTATTTTAATCAATTTAAAATTTAATTTGGATATAAAAACATATCAATCTTTTAAACATTTTCACATTAAAAATGAACTTTGTCATCATGTCTGCGGGATAAATTTTTAATTAATTTCTGCTACATGTATGAGTTTAATTTAAAAAATTGGTTCATTATTTGGAATAATAATAATTTTTAATGTAAAATAATGTAAAATTATTTTTTTATAAAAGTAATTTGTGATATCATCTAATGTTAATCTTAACGAATAAGGTGAAATGAGTTTACTTACTGGTTTATCTTAAAGGATAAGGTGTTTAAATGACCAAAAACATTTCCAAAACATATTTTAAGTACATATTTCTACTATATAAAATATTATCTATATTTTTTAATTATTTTAGGAAGATGATGTAAGGGATACTTCCCAATAGTGTTTACTCTTCGATATTTACAAGAATGTCACTCATCCTCAACTATAAAAGGGGACTCACTCCCCCTTACTTATTCACACCACTCAATCCATTTGAATCATCCAAAACCTACAAATTTAACTTCTAAAATTCACTACCATCATCCTAGAATCTTTAATGTTGGCATAAATCCATCCATGGAAGGATTATGGTGCAAACCAGAAAAAGATACCCAAAGAAGAGGCAACATTCATCAATGAACATTTTATTTATTTATTCCTCAAAATCCTAATAATTTATTAATATAATTGTTTTAATAAAACCTATGTGTGTTAAATATAATGATATTTTTTTATTTTAATGGTGTGGCCTAAAACCACACACACTTCCACCAAATGGGTTATGAAATGTTCATTCATATGTACGACAGACTACCACCTTACGAACCAATGTGAATCGTTTTTTCCATTACCACCTAATGGTTGGGAATAATAATAGAAAGAGTATTTTATTATATATATATATGAAATTTATTATGTAATTATTAGTATTTAATTATTATATAACATATACCTTCATGCCTTACATTTTTTTTGGAATATGATAACGTCATCCGTGTGTACGGTGGGCTACAGCCTTGCGAAATAATGTGATTCGTTCACTGTTTACATGGATTGTATTAATAATGTGTTTTAAAAAATGTTACATATTTGAAATGACTATGATACTATACTGATAATAGGAAAATATATTATTTACTTTTTTCATTCTATATGATGATAAAATGGAAGCAACATCGATGCATACGTATAGCGTACTCTCTCCATGAATGGTGTATCTCATTTACTATCACAAAATTTTATGGATTACAATAAATTGATATATAAAGAGTATATATGATATTTAAATAATGGTTTAAATTCTATAGTTTATTAAATCATGATCAATATAAGAGGAACAAAAAATAAAAGTTCAAAACATACTGGAAAAACCAATCCATCTATTACCTGAAATGATTGAAATAAGGAATTATTATTAAGTAACGGGTAATAATATGATGTAAAGGGATAATATATAATACATTAAATATTAATAAGGTTTTTTTATAAGTTAATAAAATGTGTTAAACCACTCTAATGTAGCTTAAAAGAAGTACATCAAAAAGGAAATCTTTAGGTAATGGATTTTATCTTAATTTCATTTCATTAAGTAATATTGTAATGTTATACACATAATTAAATTTATGGTACATATAATACACCTTTAAATGTTATATAATGAATAATTCATTATTCATGGTATTTTTAGTTTCAATTTGAATTATTTCTCTAAGTGGATTCGAACATAATGTTACCAAGTTGTGATGAAATATCATAGATCAATTCCTTTTATTTGGTTTTATTAATTCTTCATTGTCATTAATATTGTATGAATATGTGTATAATTTATTTGAACATTTATTTATGTATTTAAAAAAATTATAGTTGATATAAATAATTTATTCATTGATTAATTCTTAGCTCAATGTTATGATCATTTTAAGGGTTTATTTCAAAATCTCATTCTAATCGACATTTTTTATTGTTGAATATTAGTTGAAGAATATTACATTAAAATTTCATAATAAAACATTACATTTTCATGTACTATGGGTTTTCATGATCTTTTTCAAGTGATAGTACCCTTTTTTCAATCATTGGTAATTAATATTATTCGTAAAATGTTTTTATAAAATCTAACTTATTTTCTCTCTTTGGTTGAAAATATGTTTTCTTGCAAAACATGTTTTCTTTTCCCTCTTGTAGATAGATTGTGATTTTTTAGACCAAATAATAATAATTAAATTCAATTCCCCGAATAATTTTTACAGTCATTAACTTCCCCTTGGTTTATTACCTTTCTAGTGATCATTGAGGATTAAATTTCCCCTAAATATCCACAATATTTATCATAGATATTAATATTTCATAAACTATATACCATTTTGACATTGGTTTTTTACATTTATAATATGTTTATTATTTGTGGAAATATTATTAAATCCATATTCTTTACTCCGTACTAATATTTGATTAGGCACATTTTTTATGAATTAAATTGATTATTCGATATTTGACGAATGATTTAGATTAGACATGACATGTGTTGAATAGACTTTATATAGCCCCTAAATACATCGATATGCCTCATGAGACAAATCGGTTAGCCAAATTAAATGGTTTTCTACCTTTTATTTTAAAATATATTTTAAAAGGTCTTAAGGGAATAATTTTTCATGTGCCTTAGACATGACATCCACTAATTAAGAATTGCATTCACTAAGAATTTAATTATTATTATATTATCCATGATATTTTTACTATGAAAAAATCCATAGTAACATTTAATTCTCATTTTATTTATAAAATGGAATTTCATTTTAATTATTTACCTTTCCATATTTATTATGTCATAACCAGCTATTTATGTTTCACGTTTTTTCAGTTATTTACCTTTTCGTATTGAATATGCACATTGATCTATTATTGATTCCACTTTACATAACCCTTTTATGATAATTTGAGCTCACCCTTATTTTTTTCCCTTTCCACAGGATTATATGAAGTGTAATAAGTAATATATGCAAGGATATTCTATATGGAATAAAGTTATTATCGAATGAAATTATGTTTTGACTTGTGTATTGATTTGTAATACAAGGATCATTTATGTATCATTTTACCAGGACTACTAAACTATTCGGTCCTATAGGAATCAATTTCCATATATATTATGGTAATTTAATGGTAGTACGAACCATATCTAGTTTGTTGGGGTCAAGGTCCCTACACCTTTCCACTCATAAAAATCTATAATGTTATTTGTCCGTATGTTTGCACTACCTCCTCCAAAAAGTGATGTGATGATTTTCCATTACCAAATCACTTGGATGAAATATATAAGTAAATTTAAATAAATAATATGGTATTTATGATATTTTTATAATTATTTAAATATAAAATAATTCTTTTTCCATAATGATCATTAAAAAATGAAAACATTAATCATGCGCACGTACGACCTATCGTCTCCATGAATGTAACATAGTTTAATTTTCATAACCGATATTCATGGTTGATTTTAATATAATAATTGATGAATAAAGATGTTAAATATTTAATGATTATTATTTTTTATGTGTTTAAATAAGGACCACTTTGACTATGGTCATCACACTAAAGTATTTTTGATATAATGAACCAAATATACTCAAAACACCCAATGTGGACTTAACTGATTATGTATTTTATATGTCATTAAAATAAATAAAATAAAAGATTTTTTATAATTTATTATACTTAGATATGGATATTAATAAATAAATAAAAATTATATAATCTCATATTATTATATTTAGATGAAATACATGGAAATTCTAGACTCGATGTAAGGAACATAATCTTAATTTTCATTAATTGAGGAATATTGTAATGTTATACACCTATTTTGGTTTATATGATTTATACACTACCTCTTTTAAATCATAAATAATGATTCCTTTTTGATTCATGGTATTTCAAGTTTCAATTTTAATTATTACATCCATGTTTATTTTATGTAAATGGTATCAATTAGTAAAGTGTTTCTTAACTCAATTTTCATTCATTGGGTTGTAACTATTCTCATTGACATTTTTATTCCAATATTATGCCTGAATTTGTCAATAAATTTTTTTATTATATATTTATACTTTTATTTATATATTTATACATGTTAAATACAATATTTTAATTGATTATCTCTCAATTCAATGGTATAATCATTGTAAGGGTTTCTAATCTTAAATTGGATTATTTGAGACATATGATTTGTTATACACTTATCTTCATTTATGAGATGTAAATACTTCCTATTTTATATGTTATATCATGAATATAGTTTTTTCATTATATTTAATGTATAAATTGATGTTATTATTTCACAGGTCTTACAATTGAAAATTTACCAAAGTTGAGAAGGATTTATGTAATAATATCACATTTTAATCGAGATTGTTTATGATTGTATTTACATTGAAGGAAACTTTTAAATAATTATATGATAAACCAATTTAATTTAATTTGCCTCTATTTATTCATGAAATTTTTAGGTAATAGTACCATTTTCTTCTCTTTGGTTCTGATAATGGTTGAGAAATTGTTTTTAGAAAACCCAACTTAATTTATCTCTTTTGTAGAAAATCCATTTTCTGCAAAATAAATTTTTTATAAAAATGTTTTAAAAAATAGGTTAATATTATTTTGTAATGTAATTTTAATCATTAATTTGACTCTTATAAATAAAAAGTAAATTTAATGTCGCAGTCATTTTCCAAACAAGGTAGTTTTTGAAATTTCCTACAAAAAAATGAATGGAATATTTGTTTTTTATATATTTGACATGTAAGAAACATTTATACCATCATAACCACTAAATAATTTAATGATTATAT
Organism: Viscum album; assembly: GCA_963277665.1. NCBI lineage: Eukaryota > Viridiplantae > Streptophyta > Magnoliopsida > Santalales > Viscaceae > Viscum > Viscum album. The sequence continues at coordinate 1,428,328,002 of OY728151.1, forward strand.
TTTATGTTTCAATGTATATTTTCATGTAAAATTATTTATTTAATGTTTTTAGAATTTTTTTTGAATTTAAATAAGTTATTTCAAAATAGAATGACTATTTTCCTCAAGAAATGTTCCATGTGATCTTGCAGAATCATTTTCAATCTAACATTAATTCCATTTATATTACTCAATATGAGAAGTTTATTTTCCTAAAAAAATGATATTTTAAAAGTATTTCTATTCATTAATGTGAATAACCCTTGATATTACATACAATGCACTAGGGATATGTGGTATTGATACCATTGTAATTTTTTTGGATGGATTGTGAGATTGAAATGGATCCTCTTTCTTTTCCATGGGTGTATCAAGAAATAGAATAAAAATTATTATTGTTATATCAAAAGGTTAATCATTCTAACATTTTATTAATGAACGATAATTTTAAATTATTTATGATCACATGACACCGTAATATAACTCGTATGATAAGTGTACCGAGATAGACCTAAAATGCATTAGATAATGTTCCCTATCTTTAGAGGAAAGAAAAACCTATTTATTAGACTGTATATCTAATGGATTTAACTAGGATTAAATTATTTCATAACATAGATTAAAATGAGTAATGAATATAATTTTTAAATGATACCAATATGATTTCTTAAAGCTTTAATATGGGTTTTAAACATTTCCTTTCATAACGATTTACATCACAGGTTCATGATTTATGTATTTTCATGAATCCTTAATTTTTTAAATCTTTATGTGTTACCACATATTTACTGATCTAGGCTTAATGGGTATGAGTTCTCTTAAGTTTTTCCCATAAACTTTGATTATGTCGGCATACCCTTATTATCAACCTATTCTCAGTGATGACATTTCATTTTTAATGCATATGGCTACCCTTGTTGATCATTCAAGATCACCCTTATTTTGTTTCATTTTCCCCAGGATATCAAGAAGGTTTCTGAATGAATTATGTTTATAAGGTTTTCATATAGATGATGATGATAACATAATGTGAAATAATAAAAGTTGGGTAATGTGTGAGAAATGATTATTTAAATACATGGGTATTGTTTATGTAATAGTCTTTACTAGTTCTCTAAAACTATAAAGATAAAAGTTCATTGATTATGATAGTGATCCAATATTTCTTCTTTAAGATGAATGTTTTGGATGTTGAAAATTGGTTCACCTTCATCAGTATCGAATCTAGAAATATATGGTTTATTATTATAACATGAGATCTGAGTGAATGGGTTCAGGGCTATTATACTGAGTGTTCTTGTGAATATAGATCATATATACTTGGATCGATATGATTCATCAAGTTTATAGAGAACGTAACTACATAGACAACTCTAGAACAATGTATTTTTTCTTTATAGTCTATATATTTCCATATTATTCTTAAACTTTAAATTCATTTAAATCTTCCCATGATCACTAGTTAATATTCTTATTAATTTTCCATCATATTTAATTTATAAAATCAACAAAATATTTATAAATATTAAAGATCTGAAATAATTGTGATTAATGATAGGAAAAAATAAATACTTCCATGGAATTATCCTTAATTATTTTCCTATCGTAGTATTCCTTCTCTCCTTCTCATTATAAGGCTTTTATTTTTCAGATTTTTTAAGTACTGTATTCCTACACATGGTATCCTTCAAGATGAAATTGCCCATAATCATAATCTCAACCACATTCTTACTCTATGTAAAAAGTACTCTTATGTATCAATTTCATATTATAAATTATAAAATTACAATACCCATATGTATCGGGTTTTTACCTTTAAATTTTTCATGGATATCAAGATTTTCACACATGTGGAAAGGGGTTTTATTCTTATATATACAATTCCTCCATGAGTTTCTCTTATATAATTGGTATGTTGCTAATTTTTTTCTATAGCTGAATCTTATATATATATTTTGTTACACTTCCAAATCCCTATATTTTCCATTGTTTTATTCTCTGCCTAGATAAAGGACTTTTATACATGGAATAGTGAGGCTGATACTTTTCAAAAATCTCAAATGTGATGTTTTGAAATTATTATTAGATATTTGTAGCTTATTCACACATTAAAGTTGTTCATTATTACATAAATATCTCAAAAACATAAATTAATGTACGGATTTCTAACATATTTCTAGAAATGAGTAGACATATAAAAATCAATAAATAATCAATTTACTCAATAAACTCAAAATTTTTCCTATAAATTAATAACGTGATCCTTACCCATACAATATCAAAATTATGGGGGTTAAATTATTGAAATTAAGAATAATAATAACGAAATATTGAGTTTATTCATTTAATAATGATGACCCTAAATTGTGGACCTTGATTATATATTCTAGAAAAGTTTTTATTAGCATACTTAGAATAGAGATTCATAATTATCTTCTATAAAATGAGGTATTGTTATATATTTTTAAAATTTGGGATGATTAATTGATTCTATATAAAAATAATAACATGCTATTGATGTGATTCACATACTTATATGTTCATTTACAACAAAAACCATTCCTTGACAAAAAATTCATTCATGTGGATGGTGAGGAGGAATTCCAAACCCTAAAATTTTTTCCATAAATAATGGTTGTAAAACACTTTGAAAAGTGGGACTTTAAAGAATAAATGTTACTAATAATGTCAAAAATTTGATATTATCTTTTGAGAGAATTAACAATTAAAACTCTACAGTTTTGAATGCCTAGAATGGATTTGTTTCATGATGGATAACCTCATGAGTTGTTACCTTGGGTGTGTGTGTGTGAGGATAAAGCACAATAAAAGAACATGTGTTGAAATGTGGGGGTAGTCATTAGTCTAATATGTGACCCTAGTGTGTAATAGTCTATAGAGTTCTAAGAAGACAACTAATTTATTACATGACACAAAAGAGGTTAGATGACCAGGTTCATAGACCTAGGAGGTTTCTGCATGACAAATGGTATCAAAGCCAATACCAACCATAATTGCAGAGGAACTACATGGGTTTGATATTTGGGGTCCACAATTAGGGAATTTTGATTTGAATGGGGGGGGTGTAACACACTTGGAAAACTGTGACATAAAATACTAAATATTAATACCCATGTTAATAAGGTGCAATTATCTTTTGAGGGAATGCCTTATTATAACTCTACAGTTATTTTTTATTAGACTAAAGTAGTGTTAGGATGAGTGACCTCTTCGGATGCTTCCCAGGTCATGTTTGTGTGAGGAAAAAGAATACTCAAAGAACATTTTTTACAGTATGAGGACAATCATTAGTCTGATTGGTGACCTCAATGGTTAATTTTTTATGGATTGAAGGAAAGGAAACCATGGTATTCCAAGAGACACATGGGGTTAGATGATCAGACGCATGTCCCTAGGAGATCGAGTCATTAAAATAGTCTATATAGTTAAATAAAATGATCACATCCTATCAAGTAACAAAATAATATATTCTTCCGTAATGAGTGTTAAAAATATAGGGTGAGTTTTAATGGATTTATATTTTTGATCCATTAAATTAAAATTATCTTTAATTTCTTATATCACGTGAAACACAAAACTAAAATGACAACATGATATGTTAAGACTATTAAAAAAATTCCATTGATTTAGTTGGTATAAACTTGAGAGAATAAATTAATAAATATATTAATATACATATTTATATATTTCACAAATGGGTATTAATTTTTAGTTATTTATCCTATTTTTTATCCCCATTTATCAGTTGTATTTATCATGTGTTTTTTTTTGAAAAATGATGTTTTTTGGCTTTGCAGCATGGTCTAAATGGTTGGTGCTTGGTTTGGAAAACTGGCCGCCACTGCCCAAGAAAACCATGTGGCTGGGTGCCATTTTTGAACAAAGGATAAGAACATGATTTATAAACCATATGTGATAACCATGTAGAATTATCCTTCTTAGAAAGTAATTGGGGCATGGTTTCTGAAATGTTTGGAGAACTATGTGGGAAAACCATGAAACTTGTACAAATCATTAAAAATTTAAAAATGATGGATATTTCCTCTCATTATTTAACCACAACTCCCCCATTTTTTTCCACACGCTATATTTACAACCCTAGGTGCCCCTCTCTCCTCCCTTGGAATCCTTATATCTCAATTTTAGTTTTTTTTTGTGATTTCTCCATGATTCTTCTAGTAAGTCCCCTATTTCTTTATTCTTCCTCTTTTAATGGGTTCTTCTTCCTCTTCCATAGGGTTCCATATTTCTAGCAGGTAGGGTGATCTATTTAGTGTTGGATCATTATTTTTAGGGTTGTATATTGATGTTTATGGTTAATCTTACCTTTATAGGGTTTGATTTAGGTGTGGTATTGGGTTTTCACCATTTAATGGATGTTTATACACTTGAGGTAGGTGGTTCCATACTTAAATAATATTTAGTGATTTTTTAAAAAGATTTCATAGGTCATTGGATGTGTTCTACACATTTTTTATTAGGTGTGAAAAAAAATTCAAAGATTTTAATGTGTTTGTGTCCTTAATGTAGTTTCTATAATGAAAATTGGTTGTTTTTAAGTGTGTTCTCTTATTATGTTTATTGAGTGTGTTTTGTAAATTGTTGAAAAGGCTTTAAAAATTATTCAAGTGGTGAAAAACTATTTTTAAAGTGTTTTTTGTGTGCGTATGAATTAAAATAATGTCTTGGGTTATGGAAAATGGGTTTCTATCATGTGTGTTATGGTTATTAGCTTATGAATATATGAAAGTATTGTGTTATTTGATATTTGGAATGTAAATTGGGCACAAAGAGAATTCTAGGTGACTAGGTGGGAAGACAAGGACTAGTAATCTAGTTTGATCGGTAGGGCCGAGGCCCAGTTCTTTCTAGCATGATTTATTATATAACACTAACTAAACTATGGTGTTTAGATACCACATGAATTTTGGATAGATTTCTATCTAGTGGCTTATGCACAAGGATAGTGAATAGTGTGGTTACTATAATGTGTTTCATTGAGATATGAGGTTCCTAGTGTCTACCTTTGGATTGTACTTATTGGTTTTTTTGGGACATTGTGTTCTTTTGTAATATTGTAATTATTTTCGGCATATGGTTCTCTTGGATGGCTACATTAAAAACAAAATCATGTATTTCTATGGTAAGAATGTTTTCCTTTGTAAATTTTTCTTAAAAAATGTCTCTAGATTTCATTTTCATATAAAACATGCATGTTAACTCGTATTATAATATTTTAGCATGGAATCTATTTTTACGTGGCATTATAATGGTATTTGGATCACACCCTACATACACATTTGGGTGCATGTTTAATTGGTTATGTTTGACTCATGTAAAGGAAAGATGTATTGTGATGGTGGTTCTGGTTTCTAGGGGTCTTCCTTGCATAGGTGTTGTTGGTAGTGTCTTTTGGATGATTCACCGCTTATTGCATGGTGGTTTTGGGATAGTATCTTGTTCCATTTTTATTTTAAACACTTTATATTTTATTTAGATATTGTAAAAATTGAATCTGAAAATAGGTATTCCTTGTATAGTTATAATTGATCAGTTTTTGTTTAATTAATATTGTTGGTTGATTATGATTATTTACATTGGTGAAATCATTCCCAAGCTTCATTTTTAACAACAAGGCCCTTGTTTCCAACCTATGGGGATCGGCAACACCCTTTGAGATATACCAAGGACTGATTCTGGTGTCGAGTTGGATGGAATCCTTTCTTGGTTCATGAAATAATTAAATTATATAAGGTAATTTTACTTTAGGGTCATGTTATTTGGGATGACTCTAGATAGACTATATCTCAGATTTTCTAGGCATCATATTCTGCTATCGAGTAGGGTTCTTTTCAGCGTCACCTTCTGAGAGACCTTGAGTCACGATGGGATTTTAGGATTTTATTTAAATTCTCCTCTAGGTGGGATATACAGTTTTTAGGCTGTATATGAACACTGGGTGGGGGTGGGGTGGTTCAGGTCTTGGGGTTATTATTTTTTTGGATTTTTTTATGTTTTGATTTGTGTATGAATTTGATATTTTTTTATTACTAAAAATTTTCAGAATGATAGTATTGATGGTTTTATTTGTGGTTGTTTCTTTTTGTTGAAAATTTTCTCCCCAGACAATTCTTCTACAACCACAGGAGGATGTCAGAGACAGTTCTCTCTCACCAATTGATCAGAGACTAGTGGAAGTTGTGGGTTAGGCTATCTATGATTTCAACACGGAGTATGCTTTGCTTGTGGTCAGGTTGGAGAAGATGATTTTTTTCCTAGGAAGGAAATATCTCAAGTGTTTCTCATAAACAAGCCTCCTACTTTTCTGGGTAATGCAGAACCTTAGTAGAAAGAGGATTGGATTGAGAATATAGAGAGGATTTTTTAATTCCTCAATACTTCTGAGTATATTTGAGTAAAATGTGATTCATTTTTTAGAAGGTCCAAGTCAGAGGTGATGGGAATCATTGGTTCAAACTGGGAAGACAAAGAAGTTGAGTTGGAAATATTTCAAGATATTTTTAAAAAAGTAGTATTATCTAGAGGTTTTAGCCTATTCTAGATCCTGGGAGTTCATGAATATTACACAAGAAGACCAGAAAGTGATGGAGTATGACAATAATTTAATGGAGTCAGTTAGATACTCACCTGAGATCATTTTCAACGATCATATGAAATCATGAATGTTTGAGATGGGTCTATGTCCATAGATTTATTCTCAAAAATTTCAGTTCAAGAATAGGACCTATGCTGAGGTGGTCATTTTTACTTGGATGTTGAGATAGATCAGAAAGGAATGTTTGTATTCCATGGATCAGTGTCATCTTTGGGAAGTGTAATATCATCATAAAAGAAGATGAAGTGGTATGTCATGGAAAAGAAGGGTGGTAGTAGCTTAGGCCATCCTTCCCGACTATCATCTTCAGATGTTTCAGACACTAGATTAGTTATGTGCCACCAATGTGGGAGTTTGGGACATGTACGATCATTATGTCCAGCCCCACCCAGATCTTGAAATATGTATGGATATATGGGACTATTAAAGTGGTTTTTTAGTGCCATAGATTCATATCAGGGGGTGTGGTATTTGTAAATTCCAAAGGAATGTCATCCCATTCAGAGTCGTCTAGGATGGTGGGGTCTTATTTTGGCAGTCATGGTGGTAGGACTGGATCCTTGTGTTATCATAGTTATTTTAGTGAAGAACTATAGCCTTGTGGCCATCCTCTGTCTATGCATGAGATAAAACATCTCCATATTGAGGACCAAGCACCAGTATTATTGATATGGGACATTTGATAGTTCGAGGTATAATTTTAATTGCATCATCCTTGTATATTGTTTTGTTTAATATTGGTGCTTCTGTTTCGTTCATTTATTCCCATCTTATTGATGTGTTTAAATTACCAACTGAGGTTATGACGTGTGTGTTGTATTTGGTAATGCTTATTGTTAAGAAGAAAGAGTAGGTTTTCAGGTGTTTGTCTTGTGAACTAACTGTTTCAAGGGTCGATCTGGAATGGTATTTTGCCTTCTTAGAAATGAACCTATTTGATGTAATCCTTAGTATAGATTGGATGGTACACTTTCAGCCACACATTGATTTTTATAGGTGGCGAGTGAGATTTCATTGCACCTAATGAAAGTGCCCAGGTTTTTCATGGAGAATTAGATCCTTGGTCAGGTAATGATAGAACTACACCTCTAGAATCAGGTAATCTCAATTTTCAATTTTCATCCCTTGCATTGGAGGGTAGTGATGGTTCTCTTGAGGGTGGATTACATTATATGATGGATGAGTTCCCATAGGTTTTACCTGAGGATTTTTTTGGCGTTTCCTCTAAAGATTGATGTTGAGTTTTTGATTGATCTGGAACCGGGAACATAGCTTATATATCTTCCCTCATATTCTGTGGTCATCACTAAATGGAGGGAATTAAATTTATAGCTGGATGATTTGGAATTCAAAGGATTCATTCACTTGAGCTTCTCTTCTTGGTCCGTCCTAGTTTTATTTGAGAAAAAGGTTGATGGATCCTACTAGTTATGCATTGATTACTAGAATCTGAACAAGGTAACCATCAAGAACAAGTATCCCTTACCCCATATTGATGAATTATTTGATTATCTTAAAGGGGAAAGGTGATTTTGAAAAATTTACTTGCAATCTAGTTATCACAAACTCAGAGTTAGAGAATTGGATGTCCCAAAAATAACATTCCAAAGTAGGTGTATCCATTTTGTGTATTTTTTCATCCATTTGGGTTGAAAAATTCTCCCACAGTCTTTATAGAACATTTGAAGAGGGTGTTTCATCAGTATCTCGACTCTTTCAATCTGTTATTCATAGATGAAATCCTAGTTTATTTGGGATCTAAGGAGGGGCATTAGTGGAAATTTAGGATTGTTTTATAATCTCTTTATGACTATCAAATATATTCTATGTTTTCTTAATGCGCCTTTTAGATCAAGTAGGTGATATTTCCAGGTCCCGTGATCTCGGAGTGAGGTTTTTTAGTGGACTCCATGAAGATTAGTGCAGTGATGTCATGGGAGAAGCCAATGAATGTGTTTTAAATCATAATCTTTTTGGGCTTGGTAGGGTATTGTATGTAGTTTGTTCAGAATTTCTCTCACCTAGATTTTTCCAGGATGGTTCTCGACTGGAAGGGGGTAAAGATTGATTGGAGCCCCTAATGCCAAGAATAATTTGAGAAGATTTAGTAGAGGTTGACTTCCACCCTTGTTTTGGTTCTACTAGAATCTATAAAGGGGTATGTGGTTCATTGTGATGCCTCATATATGGGTCTTGAGTGTGTTCTTATGAAGAATGACCATGCGATCGCATATGATTCTTACTAGCTCCGACCACATGAAAAGAATTACCCAAACCATCACATGAAGTTAGAGGTAGTGATGCATGCCTAAAATGCATGGCATCATTATCTTTTTGGGGAGAAATTTGTGGTTTATTCTTATCAAAATATATTTTCCAACATTTTCCCCCATAAACATCTGAATCAAAGGTAAATTCATTCGTTTGAGAACCTTCAAGGTTTCAACTTAAATATAGTTTATACACTATGAAAAGATAATGTGGTGGAATATACATTGAGAAAAAAAGTGCTAGTGCATGCATTGAAAGAGTCTAGTGATGAGTGTACATTTATGAGGATCTTTGGTTAGATGCCCTTGGACACTGTAACGACCCAAAGTTTCATTAATGGAAATCCCTCTTGATCTAATTAAATGTCGCTTTACGAAAATGTTTATATAAAATTCCAACTTCTTTGGTTTTATGTTATGAATTGTAACCGTTAGTTTTATAGTCATTGAACAGTGATCACATGATTAGTATAAATATAGAGCTTTAACAAACCCAATTTACTCAGACAAAGGAAGTGATGGCCTCATCCTGTAGAATTGATCCATATGAAGCCCATTTGTCAGAGCTCGGAAAAGAGGTGGCATCTTTGGGCCTCACTCTTGACCAAGCCCAAGCTGAGCTTCATCATGTCAAGCTTGAACGGGACCGTCTACGGGAAAAGTGGAAGTTGATAGAGATTACCACTCGAGCGATGTTATCTGAGCCACCCCAATAGTCTATCACCATCGCACACCTTACCCTTAGGTCTTATGCAGCTGTTTTAAGGGGATATGTAACAAATTTCTAGTACTATGTTCATGTACATTATTTTTGTATATAATAATTAATATACCTTTTTGTTATTATTGACACTTTGTAAATAGTTTTTTAAGCACAAATAGTATTTTTTAGTTAATATTCAGCTAAGAAATCTATTTTGATGAATTAATGGATTTTTGAATTAAATAATATTTTAATAAAATATTATTATTATTATTAAATTAATTTTTATTAAATATAAATGACCTTATAATTTTATAAATGCAATTGTAATTTGTATTAAGGTTCGAAAGCCATTTTTGTCAAAACCCGTGAATTTTCGATAAATGTCAGTTTTTTTTTAAAAGTGAAAATTAATATATTTAGGGAATTATTTAGATAAAATAAATGTTATTTCTGGAATCAGGAAGTCGAAATTATCCAACGGTGAATTTTTCATAATTTTCTGAGACAGTCAAATTTTTGGCTAAAATTTAAATATCGTTTAAATATATAATTTGTTTTATGACATCATAATGACTCAATAGTGATGTAATAAAATACTATAAGCTTTATGTTCGGACAATATATGTTTTACCATTAAAATAATGTTATTTTAGGTTTGTTTGACTTATTTTACAACGCATTAATGGACCCCTCAAAACATATTAAACATCTTTTCTTTTTAAATTATTTTCCATGGGAGTGTGACTCACCTCCACATAAGAAACCCCATTATTTTAATAAGTTCGGAGTTTGGAATTATAAAATATTTTTTTCCTCTTCCCTTTTCCAAAAACCATGGGAAAAAACCATGATGTGATTTGTGGTTTGGATTAGTTTAATGTAAGGGGTCCCATACCTAAATAATAAAGAATTCACTCAACTTTCCTATATAAACCCACCCAAGATCCCACTTCCTCCTCACAAAAAGCCTTTGGAGTTCATCCAACCTCTTCCCTACTCTCTCTAGAATCCTCCCAATGTGCCCCTATCTCCCAAGAAGCCTCTCTCAAGCCTCTCTCAAGACTTTGGAAGCACACTTCCAAGTAAGGGTTTTTCTTCCTTTCTCATTGTTGTCCAATTTTATTCATATTGTTATGCCCTTTTAATTTCAATTATAAATGCTGGGGTATGGTTTCACATCTCCCCCATACTTCCCTCTTATTGTTTGAATGATGGGATACCCCTTTCTCTCTCATTAAATTCCTCCCATGTACATCCGTTACTATGCCAAAATTCCGAAAGGAACTTCTCTCTCCTCTTTTACATTCAAGCAATACTTTTGTATCCTGAATCTAAATTCCATTACAATTGTTTGGAAATGTATCTATATTACCCCCTTACTGTCCATTTCATGTAAATATGATGAGACACCCCTTTCTCTCTCATCAACCATTTTTATGAATTCTTATGTCACGCCGTTATGCTGCCGAAATTGCACCGATTTTCTACGCCAATGCCATTGTCTAGTGAATACCATGCCCGTTTCTCCATCAAGGGTATTCATCTTTATGAAAATTTAATTATTGATTATAAATTTTTATGTATGAATTCAATATTCCTTTATCTTGGAATAAATTATTATGTTTATTGAATCCATGTGGCACACTTATGCATGAAATGAAATGTTTAAGAAGGGTGTGCCCTTATAGCACCTCAATGCATTGGGTAAAGTATAGTATCATGATATGTCATGTGAAATGACTGTTGACTCATGCTAATTCAAGTGCAACGAGGGTTTACTCGTGCTTCATGTGCAATGAGGATTTACTCATGCTCTATGTGCAATGAGCCTTGGCTCATGCTAATTCCATGTTAAGTGTTGTTGCCACATTTCCATGTTATGATTATCATACTTTATCATGCCTTTGTGTTCATGTTTCTATTGTGATCTATTGATATTCCTATTGTTTATCATTTATTTTACTCCTCATGTATTCCATTTTTATTCCCTTACTAGGCTTTATAGCTCACCCCTTTTCTTATGCATGTCCTCAGGTTATCCCATGCAATGCTATGTACGAGGGAATGTAGTGGTTATGTAAAGGAAGTTTTCAATAAATATGTTGTACTTCATGTTTTAAGTTATTATGTAATTATCCTAATCCCCAAAGACACTAGACCTCTCGATCATCCATGTTTTATCAAGTTAATTGCATATGTAATAAATCATGTTTATGTTTTTAATAAAATCAGGGTTGTCATAGTTGGTATTAGAGGATAGGATTAGTTATTTTTGGGATTAGGATTAGAAAACCCTAGTAAAGACTTAGAGACAAGAATAAGTATAATAAAAACATCCCTAAGTTTTGTTAAGTACTGAGTAAGTGGTTTATCAAACAAATACATCCCTGTCTGGATATGAGCAGGTAGAGGCGGCTTTGGCACAGATGTATCCTAGGGGTAAAACCTGAAAACACCGCTTTGAGATAGACTCGAATGGGAACTGGTGCACGACAATGGGCCTTGCTGCACTCTTGGTTATGACACTCCCGTGGGATATGTTTTGATAAATTCACAATCTTAGTATGAACCCTTATTAAGGGAATTAAAAAAAATGCCCCTAAGAATATATGTTAGAAAGTAGATCATGAAAAGCCTAGGTTGAAGCCTATAGACTCATGAGTTAAGGAAATAAAAGTTTATTTTTAAGTCATCAACTTTTGTCTTTGGATTACCCTTTATGTGTTACCCCCTAACTTTCCTTTTATTCCAGCCAATGGCCGGTAATAGGAGGACTTGGGCTAACAACCAGTGTGAATATTAGTGTGATGACTGTACTAATGAGATGCCCAATCCAATGGGAGTGGGAATCGTGAACTTTTTCACGCTTCTCTCTCAGCAAACTCAATCATTGAATAGAAACACGGGTCAAGAGGAACGTCCAAACGCCCCTAAGAAGGAACAAGTCGCTATCGAGAGCTTCATGAGACAAAGTCCTCCTACTTTTAGTGGATCATCTGATCCCACAATCGCTGAACAATGGATCAACTCCATTGAAAAGATCTTCTCCATCCTTCAATTTTATGAACAAGAGAAGGTTCTCCTGGCGGCTTATCGTATAGAGGGTGAAGCTGATCAATGGTGGACATTGATCAAAAATATGAAGCCTGAGGAGGAGATCGAGGCGTTGGAATGGAAGGATTTCTAGAAGATGTTTTTCGATAAATATTTTCCAAGAACCCTCCAGCTTAAGATGGAAAGGTACTTCCTTTCCCTCAAGAAAAAAGAAGAAGAATCTGTTGGAGCGTACGAGGCAAACTTCAAAAGTCTTGCACGATATGCTTCCAGCTTTGTCGTTACCCCTGAATGCAAGTTTGACCACTTCTTTGGTGGGATGAAGCCTAGCCTGCGGAAAGCATTAGCAATCCGTGACTTCGACGGCTATGAGGAAATTGTTCGATGTGCCCTCAAGGTAGAAATGGAGATCGGGGAATCATAGGGGTATCATGGGGACAAGAAGCTTAAGGTAGACTTCAATGCTGGTGGTCTGATGGAAAAATCCAACGGTGCTAAGAAGATCTAGCACCCCACTTTCCAAAAGTGCAGAAAGAAGCACCCTGGAAATTGCCTCAAGGGGACGAGGAAATGCTTTATGTGTGGAAGAGAAGGGAACCTAGATGTTAACTGTTGGCAAGAATGACCTAAGGTTGCGACAGAGGAGAGGAATGCTCCATTAGAACCTCAACGCATTTTTCATTGCTATAAATGAAAAGAACTGGGGCATCTTGTAAATCAGTGCCCTAATCTAAAGGTTTTCGGAGGTAACCAACAACCTCAAAGGCAGCAAGGAAAATATTTTGCCATCACTTCTGCTAAAGTGAACCCCGACAATGAAGTGGTGATAGGTACGCTAGTTATTCATTCAAGAATAGAGAACATACTTTTTATTCAGGTTCTATGCATTCTTTTATATCTCGAAAGTTTATTAGAACAATCCCAGCACCACCACAAACCATGGAAGTGAAGATTTCGGTAAGTACGGCAAATGGGGAAATCATTGCATCCCATGAATATAAGTCCTCCCCTATTATAATATGCTGATTGAATTTCCCTACGAACCTCGTCATACTCCATTTGGTGTAATTTGATGCAATTCTTGGCATTTATTGACTTTCCTTATATAGAGCCAACATAAATTGTCAGGAGAGGGAAATCGCACCCCATATAGAGAATAGACCCCCGATTCTTAACAAGTGTAAGGAGGAAGATGAATCTCATTTAGCTCAATCATCTCAAGCATGGATATTACTTCCCTATAAGCACACGTATCTGGCTCATGTGATTGAGTCCAAGGAAGAAACCATCCATGAAGAAATGCCTATTATGAGGGAATTCGCTGAAGTGTTTCCCGAGGAACTTCCTGGTATTCCTCCTAGAAGAGATGTTGAATTCTCAATTGAACTTATACCAGGGGCTCTACCAATATCCAAGACTCCATATAGAATGGCTTTTATGGAGCTTGAAGAGCTGAAGAAACAACTACATGAGAATCTGGATAAAGGGTTTATATGCCGAAGTGCTTCACCATGGGGTGCACCAGTCCTCTTCATCAAGAAGAAGGATGGGTCAATGCGACTTTTCATCGATTATCGTGAACTTAACAAAATCACGATAAAGAACAGTATCCTCTAACACGGATCGATTACTTGCTCGATCAGTTGCGTGGAGCACAATACTTCTCCAAGATAGATTTGCAGTCGGGATATTATCATGTAAGGGGGAAGAAGGAAGATGTCCCCAAGACTGGTTTTCGTACAAGATATGGGCACTATGAATTCATAGTAATGCCTTTAGGACTCACCAATGCTCCATTAATCTTCATGGACTTGATTAATAGAGTCTTTCGAGATTACCTAGACAAATTTTTGGTAGTCTTTATAGATGATATTCTAATATACTCCAAAACCAAGGAGGATCGTGAGGAGAATTTAATAACTATACTGGAGACATTGTGTAAGGAGAATCTCTATGAAATGTTTAGTAAGTGTGAGTTATGGTTGAAGGAAGTCTCATTCTTGGTCCATATCATCACAAAAAATGGGATATCTGTGGATCCCTCCAAAACAGATGCAATTGAGGGATGGCTGAGGCCAACATCGGTAACGGATATCTGTAGCTTCTTGGGGTTAGCTGGATATTATTGACGATTTGTGAGAAATTTCTCACGATTGTCCAACCCTCTTACCAATATTACTCGAAAGGGAGTAAAGTTTTCTTGGAGTGATGAATGCGAAGAAAGCTTCAAGGAGTTGAAAAAGAAGATTATCACTGCGCCCGTGCTCACTTTACCCACAATTGGGGAACTTTTTGTGGTATTCAGTGATGCTTCAAAGAAGGCCTTAGTTTTTGTGCTGATTAAGAATGATAAAGTGATATCCTCTGCCTCAAGGCAGTTGAAAATCCATGAGCAAAACTATCCAACGCATGATATGGAGTTGGCGGTTGTGATCTTTGCCTTGAAAATCTGGCGGCATTATCTCTATGGAGAGAAATGTGAGATATATACTGACCACAAGAGTCTTAAATATATATTCACACAGAAAGAGATTAATATGCGCCAGAGAATATGGATAGAGCTCATCAAGGATTATGACTGTTCAATCCATTACCACCCTGGGAAAGAAAACAAGGTGGCAGATGCCCTAAGTAGAAAGGACCCAATGATTCTGTCACTGATGAGAATTTAAAAGGATCCAATCTTCTTAGACTTGATTAAGATGGACATGGGAATCATAAAGAAGGGAACATCATCAATCCTTTCACAAATGATTGTTCAAATGTCTCTTTTGGAAAGGTTAAAGGATGCTCAAAAGGATGATGTGGGAATTCAGGAAAAAGTTGAAGCTATCAAAAAAGGTAAATCCTTGGAGTTTAATGTTAATGAAGAAGGAATTGTGCGGTTTGGGAAAAGACTATGTGTTTCATCAAGTCCGGAGCTAAAGAAGGAACTTTTGGATGATGCACAAAGTTCAAATTTCTCTATTCACCCATGTAGCACTGTAAGAACCTGTTTTTTGGATATAAAGGACTTTGTAATATTCTTGATGTTATTCTAGAGCAGCACCGTAAGACGGCATGCGATTTCGAGCCCCGGTGTGGCCGGAATTAAATTTTCAGTGCGTTCACACTAGACATGCCAAATAAATGGGATAACTCCTAAACGGTGCTTCAGATCCTAAATCCAAGTGTACAGATGGGTCTAGAATGGGGTATTTACCATAGGAATGACATAAAACATGTCAGCATGGGACGCTTGGACCCCTCACACGCTATCGGAGCGTGGAACATATAAATTAAATAATTAATTTATTCGTTTAACGGCTTAACTCAAGTATCTATTAAATGGTGGATTGGATTGGGAAACCGAGGGCACCATTGAGACCGGAACTTGACATTTACCCTAGGAGGGGTGTAAGTTTCACGGGCGTGGGTCGTCTGTGAAAAATGGCCCCAGGGTCATTTTCGTAATTTAGCGGCCTCAAGCGTTTAGTTTTATAACTTTTGAACGGGGCCTTGGATTAAAATTTAGAGATCGAAGTTGTGCTCAGGAGGAGGTGATCACCCTAGTAGAGGCTTAACCTTGACCCTGTTGAGGGTTCGGGTACGGGGCCTACGGGCGGGGAGTTTAAGTGTTTCTATTTAAACTTGACCCCCCACCCCCCCACCCCCACCCTCCTTCGTCCCCTTAATCATATCCTAGAAGAAGCTCTCCCAAGGAAGAAACTCCTCCTCCATCCTCTCCTCCACCTCTCCGGCGAGGTGCAAAAACTCCGGTAGATGTGCAGAGAAGCTCCGGGTAAAGCCCAACAAAGTAGGATATGTCGTTTTCATTTTATTCTCCACGCACCTACTTTGAGGCCGATTAATCATGTCGATTTGCTGTTGGATTTTCGAACAAAGCACATGAATGCATAGTATATTTTATGATCTTTCCGACGCTTGTTACGGATTTGAATTTCGAGTCCCGAGCTGCCCGCAGCGGTCTGGAGAAGTTTGTGGGTTTTCCGGTGGTTTAGAGTTTTCTGGATGGTTTTGAGGGTTCTGGTGGTCCGGGGCAGCGACAGGCGACAGCGGAGCAAGCTACAGCGGCGGCGGCGCAGGATTCTTCCGGCAAAGGCGCTGGGTCAGTAGGGCGGTTGGTCGGGCAGTCTTCGGCCGGTCCGAGTAGGAGGCGTCGGCTGAGGTCGAGCGGGGAGCGGCAGGGGTCACGACGCTGGGTCGCGGCGGACGTCGGCAGTAGGCACCAGCGGGGTACGGAGCACGGGGGGAGGAGGACCGGCCTTTGGCCGGTCTTCGCGGGAAGAAGACCAGGGTCTTTGGACCCCGGCTGGCAGAAAAAAGACCTGCATATGCGGGTCGGTGTTGGAGGAGCTGAACCGGCCGAGCTGGTCCGGGTGGTTCGGGGCGGTCCGCGCGGTGAACTACGGACCACCGGTCCAGGGTGGGGGTGGGCCGGCCGAACCGGCCCGGCCCCCCCGTTTCGGTCCGTTAAAAACTTTAAACGCCCATAGAATGCAGTCCAAGCGTCAGATTCGCGTGCCGTCAGTGTTGACGCATTCCTTGAAACAAGAAGAACTTTTTAAGGTGGTTTCAGGGGGTTTTAACTCCTGAAACAGGGGCCTCGGTGGCGCAACGCATACTTTAAGTGAATTGTCGTTTTTCTGGGGTTTTTGTGTTGGGCGGAACGGACACACCCGATGTCCGATTTGAGCGTCGTCAGTGGAGTTGGGACCCTGGCGTCAAGTCAAAGCTTTTAAGGGTGGTTTCGGTCATTGAAGTAGGAGTTGAGGCATGGGCCCCACGGCTCGTCTTTTAACCTGCGAGCAGCGTTTAGCAACTTTTTCATCGGATGTCCGTTTGGGGCATACGAGCAGTTGTTTTTGGGTGTTTTTCCAAGGGAATTGCAATGGCGCAATCTGCCCGCTTTAATTTTGCACGCTGGTGTGGGCCCCACGAGGACCGTTTTGGGCATTGACGGTGAATTTTATCTCCTTCACTGGGTGTCCTTTTCGGACAAGTGATTAGTCAAACTTGTGTACTTTTTCAAGAGGATCGCAATGGCGCGATCCGTTCATTGTGTTTCTGGACCGGGATGCAGGTCTCACATAGAACCGCTCGTGTGCGGTGCGCCGGAATGCATATTTTTCTCTGGATATCCGTTGCACTCAAGTAAGCAGTCAATTTGACGTGTATTTCCAAGGAGATCGCAATGGTGCACTGTTTTCGGGTATGAGGCTCAGGATCACGAGACGTCATTCGGGCATAAGGCTGTGTTGGTGACTTTTCCATCAGATATCAGTTTGAGGCGAGTAGGTAGTCTATCTCACGTGTTTTTTCACGAGGATTACAACGGTGTAATCTGTTCAGACGTGCAGAGCCTCTTGTGCGATCTTATTAAATGTGGAAATATGAAGGGTGTACCGGTGGGGGTTCTTCCTGCAGTGTTTGTAGGGAACTATTGGAGTGTGATCGCGTTCACTCCTGGGAGAGTGATGTTGGTGTTTAAAGAGATGTGGTTGGTCATGCCTCATCCATTGAGGTGTCAAGTTGGAGTTGTTACGTTTACGCCTTCGCGTTGACGTTGTGTGTCGTGTGCACGTTAGCCTTTTGGCTAGAGACGTGGTATAATCAGGGAGTATACAGGAATTCTGGGAGGTACATGTGGATGTTGGTACCTAAGAATGTTTGTGTGCTTGGTTGGTGTTGACTCGGGGCCACACATCGTGTGGGCCCCATGTGTGTGTCGTGTTCTGCTTTGCGTACCTTTGTCCTCTCGCAACGTAGAGGGTCCCTTTGTTCTCATTTGTTGACCAGCAGGGTTGAGTTTTCCCCTAGTTCTGTTCTCGTTTGTTAACCAGTAGGGTTGAGTTTTCCCCTGGTTCTGTTCTCGCTTGGCTGACAGAGATGGTTTGGTTCCTCTGTTTCTTCAGCTGTGAGGGGTTTCAGTACTGTGCCCCATTCATCATATTGCGGCACCGTTTGTGACTACGTGTGCTCGTACAGTGTGGGTGTTTTTCCCACTTTCTGGGATGAGTTGTCTCGGTCCGCTGCGATAGTGACTCAGTGGATTGGAGTGTGATCGCCCTGAGAGGGTCGGGGAGTTTCTACTGTCCTTTCGTGTTCCCTAGTAGAGTTCTTGTGGATTCGATGTGACCAAAACTTTATGCGGGCATCGATCCTCTACCCATGAGGTTGTTTCCAGTAGGGCTGGCCAGTGGGGTACCATCCAGTAGGGATGGCCAGAGCAGTACCATCCAACAGGGATGGCCAGTGGGTTACCATCCAGTAGGGATGGACAGTATAGCGGTGTTCACCGAGCAGTACCATCCAGCCAGGATGGCCAAATTGGTTCCGGGTTTACCTTCAGCGGGGCTGGGAAGAGGTCCACGATGCCGGGTTTACCTCCAGCTGGGTTGGGAAGTGGTCCCTGATGACGGTTTTGAGCCTCCTTCCAATGGAGTACCCTTTTACCGGACTGTGCATTGGGACTCATCAACGACTTTAGCCGGGGTTGCCCTCCAGTGGATTACCCTTTTCCGGGACTGGGCAGTGTGTCACCCGTCGACTCTTTCCGGCTCTCCCTCCAGTGGGAACCCATCGACTGCCAGGGATTACCCTCCAGTGGGGCTGGGCAGGGGGTTGCCTGTCAACATTGAGGAGACCTCTCGACTACGTGGCAGTGACGAGGTGTGGCTTGACGTTCCCCCAGAACTCTCAAGTATGAGGGGCGCTTTCCCCACCGAGATGCGTCCTTATGACGCGACCTAAAACCGTGTGGGCGATTCAGTGCCTCCCAAAGAATATAGTGTCAAGGTGCAGTGATTTGATCCCTTTGACTTGCAGTTCGGGGCAGATGTGCGGGATGCTGGGCATCGATGGTGTTTACTTCTGGGATGGTTGGCTACTCACTTTCTTGGGCTAAGCTACGGGATGGAGGTCCCCTTAAGATTTTGTTTGTGCTTCTTGATTGAGCATATATATATGTGTATACCGTGTTCTAGTACCCACTTCTTGGGCTTGGTTACTCTCCCTCCAGGAGAGGCGAAGACGCACGGGGTATGCCAGGTGCTTTCCATAACTAGCTTCTCATGGTTGGACGAGTCTACTCTCCCGCTATAGGTAGCGAAGACTCGACGAGAAGTTCATCTTCTCACTGTTTCCAGCTCCTTGTGTCTGGACGATTCTACTTCCTTCCTCTTGTTGGGTTGAGATGTACTCTTTACTGCACTCTCGGTTGTTCCCCTTTACTTTCCCCTATTCGATCTATTGCTCACCACTTC
Source organism: Viscum album (assembly GCA_963277665.1). Lineage (NCBI taxonomy): Eukaryota > Viridiplantae > Streptophyta > Magnoliopsida > Santalales > Viscaceae > Viscum > Viscum album. The sequence goes on from OY728151.1 coordinate 1,428,347,913, forward strand.
AGTACCTCCTTTGTTTCTCCCTCGAGGCTTCGGGGCATCCTACTGAGTATTTTTATACTCACCCCTGCTTGGGCTTTGCCCGCACTTGGTGTGCCCTTGTAGACGACGGACAGGTTGGTCATGACTTTAGTGGAGCTAGGGAGTTCGGGAGCTTGGATCGTGTGTGGTGGTCGTAATCGGGTTCCAGGTGTGGGACTCTCCCAGGTGTTTGTTTTTGTTTACCTGTTGCCAGGTTGTGGAACTTTTCTGGTTGGGCACATGTTTTTCCCTTCAATTTTTTGTTTACCTTCAACTCCTGCTTTGTACTCTTTAGAGGTCGATGCACTTTGTGGTTTATTTATAGCAGTTTGCACTTTACTTCTCTTTTTACTCTACACTATTGCACTGAGTGGGATATGTGTGTGTGTGTACATGTACTCAGGAAAAGGCATCCCCGAGTTGTTTAGACTTCAGTGCTTGTCTCCAGCCCTTGGCCTATTGAGGTGGGCTTGGGGTAGTTGTGGCTCGAGCCCGGGTAGGGTCGGGTCATGATAGTGGTATCAGAGTTGGTTCGTTCTTTTGGACGTTGTGTGGACGTCCCTAAAAAGGAATTGGTTGGGATTTAGGGAAACAGTTTTAACGTGTCTCGAGAGTGGCTCTCAGGCCAGGGAGTCCATTGATGGTGTGGCGGCTGACGTATCCATTCACCAGGACCTTGATAACACGCTTGTCGACTCGACATGCTGAGACACTTGTTACGGGGAAAATTGGTTTGTGCATCACATAGGATTGAGTCTTTGAATGTCCTTCTTGTGTCATCTCCCCATTGTTTTTGTTGTGATATACATATATGCTCATCTGACCGCGGAACTCCTTGATAACATTCAGGATGTCTCCGTGAAGACAGTCGGCCAGGATACCAGATTTGGTGCGTGATGATGACCCTGTTAGCTATGATGCCTCAGTCCAGGACCCATCATGCGAGCCCCTTTCTCTGGGTGGGCTGGTAGAAGCACCCCCACCTGTTGAGCAGCAGACAGCTCCAGCAGAGCAGATGGGGCTTGAGCACAGGTTTATCGTGCTCTGTGAGTTCCAGTGGCAGAGACCGATGAGGTTCAGTGGTGAGCCAGACCCTCAGGCAGCAGAGGTTTGTCTCGAGATGGTGGTTTGCCTCTTCTGTCTTCTGTAGACGCCAGCAGATCTTATGATGGCTTTGGTCGCCAACCTTTTCTGCATAGTAGCTTGGCGTTAGTGGAGTCTGGTGACTCAGTTTCTTGAAGAGTCGTCGCTTTCGTGGGGAGACTTTTAGTTGTTGTTTCGTGAGGAGTTTTTCCCCTCTTGCTTACACTCCATTCAGATTCAGGATCTCCTGTAGTTTTATTAGGGAGGGATGAAGGTGGCTGAGTATGCGGCTAGTTTTGTAGACTATGCATGCTTTTAACCGGACTTGGTCCATGACGGCAAATTCCGAGCGCAGAAGTTTGAGCAGGGTATCTGCCGAGAGATTCGTGCTATCATAGTACCCTTGGGAATTTCCACATATGCTGGGGTGCTAGAGCAGGCACTGGTGACAGAGAGCTTCCTGTCACGTTCTAGAGTTGGTGGTGGCAGTAGGCACGTTGGAGCCGAGACATCTTCCACAGCTAGCGGGCGTCGGAAAGCAGAACCTTGACGCGGGTGGCTCTCTGACAACCGGACTCAGGGGCTTAGTCGTATACCATAGTGGAACCGAAGGGCACCAGTGCAGCCCGAAGAGAGTCAGTGCTATGCTTGCGATGGGCGAGGTCACCTGGCATGGGACTACCCGACCAGGCATGTGGAGAGCTTCAGGCAGGTAGCAGGTGCACCACCATGATGGAGGTAGCGCCAAGATCGGAGTAGTACCCAGAGATGTGGTGCTAGTAGAGGAGTAGGAGGAGCTGGTTGTGGGGGATGACTTTACGAGGTCTTATCATCACCACTAGGCAGTCCTCGTCAGGCTCCGGGAGCTGATAGTTGGGACCACGGATAGCCACAAGCTTTGGATGTCTACAACCCTGCAGAGCATGAGGTGATAAGAGGTACGCTCTATGGCTCTTCTACTTTTTGCAGTAGAATTATTAGACTCTATCTGTGAAATGATTTTCTCCCGGCTCCTTACTTGGGTAGTTACCAGGGTGACGTGGGGCATCGGCGTGTCCCTGTGTTGGTAAGGTAAAAAGGTGTAGGACATTTTCTTTAGTCTATGGTGTTGACTCCTTCACTCTTCGAGCATGTAAGAGAGTCTTGGTTGTGAGACATCGACTATTTAACCTTGCGTGACCAGATATCCTTGGGTGCTTCACCATATGGATATTCTGAAGGAGGGAATCACCGGGCCTTGTTTCAGGTGCGAGCGGTGATTCTAGTCACGGTGTGCGACATAGGGGTTTGGTCGGGGAAGTGAACTACCCCCGAGGGCCTTTAGGCCATTTGAGACCGTGCGAAGGGATGGCGAGGTTCCCTATTGCCTTGCCCTAACCCCAAAGTCTGGAGTGGGTGCACGACGTCTCCCACGTGACTCACCTGAGAAGAAGTGTGCGTGATTATATGAACGTCATCGGCGAGGGCAGACCTCACGTGAACAGATCAAATCCTTTGGTCTATGTGCGGTGATGCAAAATTGTGCAAGAGTTCTTCTGGGTACGGGAGAGCCAGGTGCGGGCTTAGTACCCTGAGTTGTTCCCTGGTTTTGCTTTTCGGGGATGAAAATATTGAATAAGGGAATGATTTAATAACCTGGTTTTTTGATATAAAGGACATTGGAATATTCTTGATGTTATTCCAGAGCAGCACCTTCAGACGATGTGCGATTCCGAGCCCCGGTGTGGCCGGAATTAAATTTTCAGTGCGCTCACACTAAACATGCCAAATAAATGGTATAAATCCTAAATGGTGATTCAGATCCTAAATATGAGTACACTGATGGGTCCGGAATGGGTTTTTTACCCTATAAACGACATAAAACATGTCGGCGCGAGACGTTTGGACCCCTCGCTCGCTATCGGAGCGTGGCACGGATAAATTAAATAATTAATTTATTCTTTTAACGGCTTAATTCAAGAATCTATTAAACGGTGGCAAAGATTGGAAAACCGAAGGCACCGTTGAGACCGGAACATGCCATTTACCCTAGGAGGGGTGTAAGTTTCGCGGGCGCGGGCCGTCTGTGAAAAATGGCCCCATTGGCGTTTTCGTAATTTAGTGGCCTCGAGCTTTAAGTTTTATAACTTTTGAACGGGGCCTCAGATTAAAATTTTGAGACATATGTTGTGCTCGGGATGATTTGTTAACCCTAGGAGAGGCTAAACCTCGACCCTGCTGAGGGTTCAGGTACGGGGCCTACGGGCGGGGAGTTTAAGTGTTTCTATTTAAACTTGACCACCCACCATCCTTCTTCCCCTTAATCATCTCCTGGCAGAAGCTCTCCCAAAGAAGAAGCTCCTCCTCCATCCACCCCTCCAACTCTACGGTGAGGTGAGACAACTCCGGAGGATGTGCGGCGAAGCTCCGAGAAAATCCCAACAAAGTAGGATTTGTCGTTTTCATTTTATTCTCTTTTCACCTACTTTGAGCCCGATTAATCACATCGATTTTCTGTTGGATTTTCAAACAAAGAACATGAATGCATAGTATATTTTATGATCTTTCCGACGCTGGTTACATATTTGAATTCTGAGTCCCGAGCTTCCCGCAGCAGTCCGGCAAAGTTTGCGGGTTTTCCGGTGGTTTGGAGTTTTCCGGCTAGTTTTGAGGGTTCCGGCTGTCCGGGGCAGCGACAGGCGACGGTAGAGCAGGCTACGGTGGCGGCCGCGTAGGTTTCTTCCGGCGGAGGAACTGGGTCAGTTGGGCGGTTTTTCGGGTGGTCTTCGGCCGATTCGAGTAGGAGTCGCCGGCTGAGGTCGAGCAGGGAGTGGCAGGGGCCGCGGTGCTTGGTTGCGGCAGTCGTCGGCAGCAGGCGACAATGGGGTACGGAGTACGGGGGAGGAGGACCAGCTTTTGGCCGGTCGTCGCGGGAAGAAGACCGGGGTCTTTGGACCTCGACTGGCAGACAAAGGACCCGCATATGCGGGTCCGTGTGGGAGGAGTCAGACCGGCCGAGCCGGTCCACGCGGTTCAGGGCGGTCCACACGGTGAACCGCGGACCGACGGTCCAGGGTGGGGGTGGGCCGGCCGAACCGGCCCTGCCCCCTGTTTCGGTCCGTTAAAAACTTTAAACGCCCATAGAATGCAGTCCGAGCATCGGATTCATGTGCCGTCAACGACAACGCATTCCTTGAAACAAGACGAACGTTTTGAGATGGTTTCGGGGGGTTTTTAACTCCCGAAACATGGGCCTCGGTGGCGCGACGCGTACTTTAAGTGAATTGGCGTTTTTTCAGGGGTTTGGTTTTGGGCGGCGCGGACACACCAGATGTCTGATTTGAGAGCTGTCAACGGCATTGGGACCTTGGCTCTGAGGCAAATCTTTCCAAGGTGGTTTTGGGCGTTGAATCTGGAGTTGAGGCATGGGCCCCACGACCCGTCTTTTAAGCTACGAGCAGCGTTTAGCAAATTTTTCATCGAACATCCATTCGAGGAATGCGAGCAGTATTTTTTGGGTGTTTTTTCAATGGCATTGCAATGGCGCAATCTTCCCACTTTAATTCCACACACTGCTGCGGGCCCCGTGAGGACCGTTTTGGGCATTGACGGTGAATTTCAATCTCCTTCATTGGGTGTCCGTTTCAAACAAGTGATTAGTCGAACTTGTGTACTTTTTCAAGAGGATCACAATGGTGTGATCCGTTCGTTGTGTTTCGAGAGTGGGATGCGAGTCCCACGTTGCATCGCTCGTGTGCGGAGCGCCAGAATGCATCTTTTTCTCCGGATATCCATTGCACTCAAGTGAGAAGTAAATTTGACGTGTCTTTCCGAGGAGATCGCAATGGTGCGCTGCGCCCGACTGTTTTCGGGGTTGAGGCTCGGGATCACGGGACGTCGTTCGGGTGTAAGGCGGTGTTGGTGAATTTTCCATCAGATATCCTTTTGAGGCGAGTAGGTAGTCTATCTCGCGTGTTTTTCCGCGAGGATTACAACGGTGTAGTCTATTCAGGCGTGCAGAGCCTCTTGTGCGATCTTATTAAATGTGGAAATATGAAGGGTGTACATGTGGTGGTTCTTCATGCGGTATTTGTAGGGAACCCCTGGCGTGTGATCGCGTTCACTCCTGGGAGAGTGATGTTGGTGTTTAAAGAGATGTGGTTGGTCGTGCCTCAGCCATTGAGGTGGCAAGTTGGATTTGTTACGTTTATGCATTCACGTTGATGTTGGGTGCCATGTTCATGTTAGCCTTTTGGCTGGAGAGGTGGTATACTCTGGGAGTATACAGAAATGCTGGGAGGTACATGTGGATGTTGGTACCTGAGAATGTTTGTGCGCTTGGTTCGGGTTGACTCGGGGCCACACGTCGTGTGGGCCCCATGTGTGTTCCATGTTCTGATTTTCATACCTTTGACCACTCGCGATGTAGAGGGTCCCTTTTTTCTCATTTGTTGACCAACAGGGTTGAGTTTTCCCCTTTTCTGTTCTCGTTTGTTGACTAGTATGGTTGAGTTTTCCCCTGGTTCTGTTCTCGTTTGGCCGACAAAGATGGTTTGGTTCCTCTGTTTCTTCAGCCGTGAGGGGTTTCAATACTGTGCCCCTTTCATCGGACTGCGGCACCATTTCCGACTACGTGTGCTCGTACAGCGTGGGTGTTTTTACCACTTTTTAGGATGAGTTGTCTCGGTCCGCTTTGACAGTGACTCAGCGGATTGGAGCGTGATCTCCCTGAGAGGGCCGGGGAGTTTCTCCTGTCCTTTCGTGTTCCCTGGAATAGTTCTTGTGGATTTGGTGTGACCAACACTTTACGCGGGCACCGATCCTCTACCTAGGAGGTTGTTTCCAGTAGGGCTGGCTAGTGGGGTACCATCCAGCAGGGATGGTCAGAGCAGTACCATTCAGCAGGGATGGCCAGTGGGTTACCATCCAACAGGGATGACCAGTACAGTGGTGTTCATCGAGCAGTACCATCCAGCCGAGATGGCCAGAGTGGTTCCAGGTTTACCTCTAGCGGGGCTAGGAAGTGGTCCCTGATGCCGATTTTACCTCCAGCTAGGCTGGGGAATGGTCCCTGATGACAGTTCCGAGCCTCCCTTCAGTGGAGTACCCTTTTACAGGACTGGGCATTGGTACTTGTCGATGAATTTAGACGAGTCTCCCTCTAGTGTATTACCCTTTTGTGGGACTGGGCACTGTGTCACCCGTTGACTCTTGCAGGGTCTCCCTCCAGTGGGAAACCGTCGACTACCAGGGATTACCCTCCAGCGGGGCTAGGCAGGGGGTTTCCTGTAAAATTTGAGAAGACCTCTTGACTGCGGGGTAGTGACGAGGTGTGGCTTGACGTTCCCCCAGAACTCTCAAGTACGAGGGGAACTTTCCCCACCGAGACATGTCCTTGTGACGCGACCTAAAACTGTGCGGGCGAGTCAGTGCCGCCCAAAGCGGATAGTGTCAAGGTGTGGTGATTTTAGGCCTTTGACTTGCAGTTCGGGGCAGACATGCGGGATGCTGGGCAATAATGGTGTTTACTTCTGGGACTTTTGGCTACTCATTTTCTTGGGCTGAGCTACGGGATGGATATCCCCTTACTATTTTGTTTGGGCTTCTTGATTGAACATATATATATGTGTATAACTTGTTCTAGTACCCACTTCTAGGGCTTGGTTACTCTCCCTCTAGGAGAGGAGAAGATGCATGGGGTATGCCATGTGCTTTCCGTGTCTAGCTTCTCGTGGTTGGACGAGTCTACTCTCGTGCTATAGGTAGGGATGACTCGACGAGAAGTTCATATTCTCACCGTTTCTAGCTCCTTGTGTCTGGACAAGTTTACTTCCTTCCTCTTGTTGGGTTGATCTGTACACTTTACTACACTCTCAGTTGTTCCCCTTTACTTTCCCATGTTCGATCTACTTCTCACCTCTTCAGTACCACCTTTGTTGCTCCCTCGATCCTTCGGGGCATCCTACTGAGTATTTTTATACTCACCCCTACTTGGGCTTTGCCTACACTTGGTGTGGCCTTGCAGACGACTGACAGGTTGGTCGTGACTTCAGCGGAGCTTGGGAGTTCGGGAGCTTGGACCGCGTGTGGTAGTTGTAGTCAGGTTTCAGGTGTGGGACTCTCCCAGGTGATTGTTTTTGTTTACCTTTTGCGAGGTTGTGGCACTTTTCTGGTTGGGCGCGTGTTTTTCCCTTTACTCTTTAGTTTACCTTTAGCTCATTCTTTGTACTGTTTACAGGTCGATGCACTTTGTGGTTTATTTATAGTATTTGGCACTTTACTTCTCTTTTTACTCAGCACTAATAAATTTAGTGGGTTGAGTGTGTGTGTACAGGTACTCAGGCAATGGCCTCCCCGAGTTGTTTAGCCTTTGGAGCTTGTCTCCAGCCCCTAGCCTATGGAGGCAGGCTTGGGGTAGTTACGGCTCGAGCCCGGGTAGGTTTGGGTCATGACAAGCACAAATATGTATCGAGATCTCTGAGAAAAATTTTTGTGGGATAACATGAAGAAGGAGATCACTGAATATACATCAAAGTGCCTGGTGTGCCAGCAAGTGAAGGCAGAGAGGCAGAAGTCTAAGGGGATGATGCAACCATTGCCCATACCAGAATGGAAATGGGAGAACATCACCATGGACTTTGTCACTAGACTCTCGAATACATCCAACGGCAACATTGCAATCTGGGTTGTGGTGGATCGTCTTACAAAGACTGCACACTTCATTTCTATTCCAGAGGATTTCCCATTGGATCAACTGGAATGGATATATATTAGGGAAGTAGTAAGGCTACATGGAGTTACACTCTCTATTGTGTCTGACCGAGATCCAAGATTCACCTCTAAGTTTTGGAAGAGTCTTCAAAAAGCTCTGAATACTGAACTGAACTTCAGTACAACCTATCATCCTCAAACTGGTGTCCAATCCGAGTGGACTATCCAAGCACTTGAGGATATGTTGAGAGCATGCTCAATGGACTTTAAAGTAGGATGGGATCAACATTTTCCTTTGGTTGGGTTCTCTTATAATAACAGTTTCCACTCAAGCATCTAAATGGCACCATATGAAGCCATGTATGGGAAGAGGTGCATAACACCAGCATGTTGGGATGAGGTCGGTGAACGTAAGCTGCTTCTACCGAAATGGTCAAGGAAATGGTGGAGAAGGTGAAAACCATTCAGCAGCATATCAAGGCCGCCCAGAGTCGACAGAAGAGTTATGCAGATAATCATTGATGAGACCTTGAGTTTAAAGTTGGATACATGGTTTTTCTACTCATATCTTCATGGAATAAGTTCATGAGGTTTGGAAAGAAATTGAAGTTAAGTCCAAGGTACATCGGCCCCTTCGAAATTCTTGATCGTGTCAGGGTTGTGGCCTATCGACGAGAACTTCCACCTACCATGGCCAAAGTAAATGATGTCTTTTATGTATCCCTCTTAAGGAAGTACATACCAGACCCTTCACATGTACTATCTTATAAGGTGGTACAATTGGAGGATGATCTTTCTTATGAGGAGCAACTAGTGAAGATCTTAGATCGTAGAGAAAAAGTTCTACAAAATTAGACAATGCCCCTCATCATGGTGTTGTGGAGAAACCACAAGTTTGAATAAGTGACTTGTGAATCGGATGAAATGATGAAGCTGAGTTACCCACATCTGTTTTAGTGTGGGAAAAGGAAATTTTGAGGGTGAAATTTCATAAGGGAGGAATATTGTAACGACCCAAAGCTTCATTAATGGAAATCCCTCTTGATCTAATTAAATGTCGCTTTATGTAAAATGTTTATATAAAATGTCAACTTCTTTGGTTTTATGTTAAGAATTATGACCGTCACTTTTATAGTTGTTGAACAGTGATCACATGATTAGTATAAATATAGGGCTTTAACAAACCCAATTTACTCACACAAAGGAAGCGATGGCCTCATCCAGTAGAATTTCTTCATACGAAGCCCATTTGTCGGAGCTCAGAAAAGAGGTAGAATCTTTTGGCTTCTCTCTTTACCAAGACCAAGCCGAGATTCATCATGTCAAGCTCGAACGGGACCGTCTACGGGAAAAGTGGAAGTTGATAGAGATTACCACTCGAGCGATGTTATCTGAGCCACCCCAAGAGTCTGTCACCATCGCACACCTTACCCTTAGGTCTTATGCTGCTTTTTTAAGGGGTTATGTAAAAAATATCTAGTACTATGTCCAGGTACATTATTTTTGTATATAATAATGAATATACCTTCTTGTCATTATTGACACTTCGTAAATAGTTTTTTTTAAGCACAAATAGTATTTTGTTTAGTTAATATTCAGCTAAGAAATATATTTTGATGAATTAATGGATTTTTGAATTAAATAATATTTTAATAAATTATTATTATTATTATTATTAAATTAATTTTTATTAAATATAAATTATCTTATAATTTTATGAATGCGATTGTAATTTTTATAAAGGTTTGAAAGCCATTTTTGTCAAAACCCGTGAATTTTCGATAAATGTTGGTATTTATTTTAAAAGTTAAAATTAACATATTTATAAAATTATTTAGATAAAATAAATGTTATTTCTAGAATCAGGACATCAAAATTATCCAACGGTTAATTTTTCATAATTTTCTGAGACAGTCAAATTTTTGAGTAAAAATTAAATACCGTTTAAATATGTAATGTGTTTTATGTCATCATAATGACCCAATAGTGATGTAATAAAATACTATAAGCTTTATGTTTGGCCAATATATGTTTTAACATTAAAATAATGTGATTTTGGGTTTGTTTGACTTATTTTACAAATCATAAATGGACCCCTCAAGACTTATTAAACATCTTGTCTTTTTAAATTATTTTCCATGGGAGTGTGACTCACCTCCACATAATCAACCTCATTATTTTAAGAAGTTCAGACTTTGGCCTTATAAAATATTTCTTTCCTATTCCTTTTTCCAAAAACCATGGGCAAAAACCATGAGATGATTTGTGGTTTGGATTAGTTTAATGTAAGGGGTCCCAAACCTAAATAATAAAGAATTCACTCACCTTTCCTATATAAACCCACCCAAGATCCCACTTCCTCCTCACTAAAAGCCTTTTTAGTTCATCCAAACTCTTCCATACTCTCTCTAGAATCCTCCCAAGGTGCCCCAATCTCCCAAGAAGCCTCTCTCAAGCTTTTGGAAGCATACTTCCAAGTAAGGGTTTTTATTCCTTTCTCATTTTTGTACAATTTTCTTCATATTGTTATTCCCTTTTAATTTCAATTATAAATTCTGGGGTATGGTTTTTCATCTCCCCCATATTGTACTCTTATTTTTTGAATTATGGGAGACCCCTTTCTCTCTCAATAAATTTCTCCCATGTACACCCGTTACTATGCCGAAATTCTGAAAGAAACTTCTCTCTCCTCTTTTACATTCAAGCAATACTTTTTTTATCATGAATCTAAATTCTATTAAAATTGTTTGGAAATGTATCTATATTACCCCCTTACTGTCCATTTCATTTAAATATGATGAGACATCCCTTTCTCTCTCATCAACCATTTTTATGAATTCTTATGTCACGCCGTTATGCTGCCGAAATTGCACCGATTTTATAAGCCAATGCCATTGTGTAGTGAATACCATGCCAGTTTCTCCATAAAGGGTATTCACCTTTATGCACATTTACTTATGGATTATAAAGTTTCATGTATAAATTCCACATTCCTTTATCGTGGAATAAATGATTGTCTTTATTGAATCCATGTTTTATGATCCATGCGGCACACTTATGCATGAAATGAAATGTTTAAGAAGGGTACACCCTTATAGCACTCCAATGAATTGGGTAAAGTATAGTATCATGATACGTCAAGTGCAATGAGTGTTGACTCATGCTAATTCTAGTGAAACGAGGGTTTACTCGTGCTTCATGTGCAATTAGTATTTACTCATGCTCTATGTGCAATGAGCCTTGGATCATGCTAATTCCATGTTAAGTGTTGTTGCCACATTTCCATGTTATGATTATCATGATTTATCATGCCTTTATGTTCATATTTCTATTGTGCTCTATTGATATGCCTATTGTTTAACATTTATTTTACTCCTCATGTATTCCATGTTTATTCCCTTACTGGGATTTATAGCTCACCCCTTTTCTTATGCATGTCCTCAGGTTATCCCATGTAATTCTAAGTACGAGGGAATGTAGTGGTCATGTAAAGGAATTTTTCAATAAAGATGTTTTACCTCATGTTTTAATTTGATATGTAATGATCCTAATCCCCATAGACACTAGACCTCTCCATCATCCATGTTATATCAAGTTAATGGTTTATGTAATAAATCATGTTTAATTTTGTAATAAAATCAGGGTTGTCATAGACACCACAGAGAGCAGTGAAGGTATATTCTTTTCTAGTATCCAGTTGACTTCATCCCTTATAGAGTTGATTCAGTAGGAGGATCCTGGTGATGTTTTGTTCCAGTATTCTATGCACTTCTTTAATTGTGGGGATATGCCTTGTGATTGGTCATTGTCTCCCAAGGGAGTTTTGTGATTCAAGGGACACTATGTGGTGTCACTATCCATAAGGAAGGCAGTGATGAAAGATAGCCACTAGTCACAATGGAATGTTTTTCTAGGTGATAAAAAGATGTACTATTATTTGCAACAATAGTTTTGGAGTCCAAGTATGAGGTAGGATGTGGCTGAATTTGTATTGTAGTGTTATGCATGTCATCAAGTGAAATAAGACCACCAAAGGACCTCTGGATTTCTTCAGCCACTACCCTTTCCTACCAAGAATTGGGAAAATATTTCCATGGACTTTATTATTTTCCTACCTCATACACCCCATGGGAGGAATTCTATTTGGGTTGTGATCAATCATCTGGACAAATCATCCTATTTCATTCCTATCAGATATTTAGATAAGGTAGATGAGTTGGGCCAACTGTATCTTTAGAAGATAATGAGGCTTCATGGTGTGTTGTCAACAATTATTTTTGATAGAGACCCCCATTTTACCTCACATTTTTGGGATGTCCTTCATAAGAAAATAGGGTCACATGTCAAGTTAATCAGGGCATACCATCCTCAAATAGATTTCCAGATATATAGGGAGATTCAAATTTTGGAAGACATGCTCTAATCATGTGTTTTCGATTTTGGTGGTTCATGGGATATCCATTTGGGATTGGTTGAGTTTTCATATCACAACAGTTACCATTATTTATTTTGAATGGCCAATTTTGGGTCTCTATATTTTTCATCATGTCGGTCTCCCTAGTGTTGGGATGAGGTGGGTGAGACCTCATTGTTAGGATAAAGCCTTGTTACAGAGACCTATGAAAAGGTCTAGTTGATTAGGAATCATTTTTTGATAGCTCAAAGTTGTTATAAGTCTTATACAAATCATAGGTGCTGAGATCTAGAGTTTTTAGGGTAACTAGTTGTTCTAGAATGTGTCACCGAACTTAAGTCATCTCTGTTTGGGTAAGTAGGGAAAAGTATCACCATGTTATATGATGACTTTTGATATTAAAAAGGTGATCTATAAAGTGTCATATAGGTTTTAATTTTCTTTGTATTTGATTTCAATTAATGATGTGTTTCAAGTGTCATGTTTAAAAAGTATAACCCAGATCCATCTCATGTGATGAATTGGGAAGTGTTTGAGTTGGATTTCGATTTTCGGGTGTTAGAATGACTAGTGAAGATTATATAATCTTAGGAGAAAGTGATTTGTTGGATTTCTTTTCTGTGGTTCCATGATATTTGGCATCATGGAAATTACATGCATGAGACCTGGTAGAAGAATTCGTGGGTTGAGCAAGAGTACGCATTTTTCTTCTTTGATCAAGCTTCAAGTAGACTTTCTTAGAAAAAAAGTGTTCATTATGGGGATAATTTTTACACCCAAGTGTTCATTTTCAAGTATTTAATATTATTTTTTATCCTTTTTTATCCCTTTTATTTACCATATTTTTTAGTGAAAAAGGTTATTTTTGGTCTTTACAGCATAGTGAGAATGGTTGGTGTATGGTTTGGAAAATCGTGCTCCCTTGCCCAGGAAACCATATAGCCATGTTCCATTTTTGGATGGTGGCTAACCACATGGTTAATGCATGGTTTGTAAACTATGCATCATGTCTAGCTTGGATAGTAAGAGTCGCACAGTTGTCACATGATTTGGAAAACTGTGTGGGAAAACCATGTGAATTTTCCAAATCATGAATATAAAAAAAGGAGAGATGTGTCCTCTTGGGATTTATCCCCAAATCCCCCATTTTCTTCCCACGTAGGATTTACAACCTTAGGTGCCTCTCCCTCCTCTATTAAAACCCTTTTAATTTCATTTTTTGGTGTATTTGGGGTGGTTTCTCCATGGTTATTCAATTAAGTTCCTCATTTCTTGATTTCTTCTTCTCATTTAGGGTTTTTCTTCCTCTTTCTTGAGGTTCCAAATATCCAGTTGGTAGGGTGACCTATTTAGGACTAGATAATCATTTTTAGGGTTTGATAATGATATTTATGGCTTAATATTGCATTTATAGGGTTTTATTGAGGTGTGGTTGTGGTTATTCGCTATTTTCCATAAGTTTCAACACTTGATGTAGTTGGTTCCATGGTTAAACATTATTTGGTGATTTTGAAATGATATCTTTTCTTCTTGGTTGTGTTATAAAAGTTTTGTATAATGTGAGAAATGTTTTTTTGGAAGGTTTTAATGTGGGTATGTCTTGTATGTGGTTCTTATAAAGGAAACTAGTCATTTTCAAGTGAATTATCTTTATTTATTTCAAGAATGGGTTTTCTAAATTCTGAAAGAGTCTTAAAAAATTATGCATGTGGTAGAAAACATGTTTTAATATGGATTTGGTGTGCGTATGAATTTAAAATATGTTTTTTTGTTATATAAAATGGTGGTTCGTCATTTTTTTTATATTTATTGGCTTGTTCATATTTGAAAGTGTTGTTTTATGAAATATGTAGAATGTAAATGGATCAAAAAAGGAATTCTAGGTGAATATGTGTGAATACTAAGGGTAGTATGCTAGTTGTATTAGCAGGGCTGAGGCTTGGTTATTTCTATCAGGATTGATGATAAAACACTAAATAAAATATTATGGTTGGAGACTGCTATAATTTTGTATAGATTCCTCTCTAATGGCTCATTCGTGAGGAAAGTGATCATTTTGGTCAGTATACCATGTTTGAATGAGACACGAGGTACCTCGTGTCCCTCTTTGGACAGTACTTATAGGGGTTTCCTATGACTTTGTGCTCTTTTGTGATATCATACTTATTGTCAGAATACAATGAAATTGGTTTGTGAATTTAAAAGCAAAGTGTAACGCCCCGACCCCAGCTACCCAGAGTCGGTGCATTATTACATAACATTGGCATGATCACAAGAAAGATCAAATCTCGAAAGACCGATTGGTTTAGTAGCCTTGGAAACACTAGATATATTCATAAGTTTTACATTACATCATAAAATGAAAAACTACTACAACAACATAATGTTTCCACAATCCACACTATTAACCCCTCATAAAATCCCTGCAGGTCATTCATAACTTACTTCTTCACATCCTGGGAAAAATAAAACATAGAAAAGGGGTGAGCTCAAATGCCCAGTAAGGATAACAATATAGCGGAAACTTTCATAAATAAGAATAAACATTTAAGGCAATGTATAACTAAAACAAAAGCCTTTTAAATATTAACTTTCAACATGATATGGCATAAATAAAATGAAATAATGCCATTTACTTATTCACATGGATATTCTACTAATCGAGTAATCACATGCAAAAATCAATAACCACTTTCATAATGTTGGAATGCATAATGCCAGACTATCATAACCACATAGTCAAGGCCTCATGCCAAGACTACAAATAAGATTTTGTCAAGGCCTTGTGCCAAGACACTAGTTTGTCTCATTAGACCTACCGATGCATCGAGGAGCTATAGCGGGCTCCACCCGTCACTTATTAATTCCAATGCATTCCCATATGAAAAGGTTTAAACATAACATAGACATTCGTATTAAAACTAGCATACGAAATGTCAATACTTTCACCATAAACTATGAATGGTATAAAAATAGCACATCCACAGTCAAACATATCACAAAACCTTCAATACAATATAGAAGTTTTGTATCATAATAAATCAACTTCAAATAATCTTAAAATCCATCAAAGGATGTTGACATAGATGAAATCAAAATTCTTTTAAAAGAAATATCTCCTTTTATTTTGAAATCATTTAAGATCCATATAAAATAAAACATTTTCTTTGAAAATATTCTTATAAGCTTGTAAGGGAAGCTTTGAAGATTTTATAACGGCGTAAAATAACCGCACCCGCCGTATAAGTTAAAAAAAACATTCTTACCTCAATTCTGTCGAAAAGGTTAAAAAGGACCTTGTTTTGAAAACGACGGAAAGATTCCTTTATAAACCTCTTATAAAAAGTCAAACAAGGGTATAAATGACTTTAACCCATATTCTTGTAAATAGTAAAAATGTTTTGAAAATACATTTTTAAGAAACATGGATGTGGATGATAAAGATATCCCAGTAGATTATTACGTATAAACAACCTCGGATAATGAAGAGATTGTGAAATAACCCTTACCTTGTACTCTTCCTTGGTTGGGGTAGGTTAACCTCCTGTATAATAGTGAAATAATTGTTACTAAATTATACAAGAATCATATACATTAATATGATATCATATATGATCTTTTAATATTGATTTGATAATAATATCTTAGTATTATCGTCGTTTCGGGTGTTAACTTACTCATTTTCTTTATATGTTTTGTCACGTAAGTCATGTTTGTTGTATCTTATTCGTATCCAGAATGATATCAAGTCCTTAAACATCATTTTTAAATCATTAAATGATAATTATACTTGAATGGATACGATGGAGAATGAATTTCATCGCGTTCGTGGAGACGGTAGTCCGTACGTACGCACGAACGCTACTTCCATTTAATTTTTATTTTAAAAGAATCGAATCCAAATGATACATAGGTATATTACTATTCCAGTATAATATAATATTTTATATATGTTACTTAAGTTCATTAACACCATCCTTTATACGTTCCATGTGTGGTATGAACGAGTCATATCATTTTAAGGGGGCGGTAGTCCGCACTTCCTCAAATGAAATTATCGTATGTATATACAACATGAAATGAATAATGGTATGAAATAAAATGGAATTACAGAAGCTTATATATAAAATATATATCATTAATATCATATTTAATTACAGTTCCATCATAATGGCCACCATGAGAGGCGGTAAGATGTATTTGAACAATCATCATTTCGTGAGGCGTTAGTTTTCCATCCACAGAAACATTATGTTCATCATCCATTAGATAGAGTTGTGTGTATGTGTAGTTTGAATCCTTCTTATAAAAACATCCTAGTATATTGAGGATACTGGTGTTGTTACAAAAGAAAGGAAATAAAAAGATTTTGGGGGTTGAAGAAGCAAAATAAATGAAAATAATTTAAGAGAAATCGTTACCTTTAATTTAGGTAACTCACTTTGGTTGGAACCAAAGGACTTCTTGAAATGCTTTATGCCTAAGGGGAAGCTTCAAGGAGGAGGAGAGGGATGTGGGGAGCTTAGTTGGGCAGAGTTTGGACGAGCCAAGTGGCTTGAGAGGTGTGAGGAATGAGTAGAAGTGGTCTCCTTTTATAAGGGAGAAGAGGGGCTCTTTAGGAAAGAGTGAAAGTATTACTTTATAATATAATTATATTCGGTTTATAATGGTCCAAAAATCATTGAGGTCGAAGATAAGATGACTCATATTCTAAATAACATCAACCAATAAGAATTGGACAGGTTTTAGATAATATTTTAATCATTATAATATTATTTATTTCAATGATTTATTAATGAGGTAAACATTGCATCATTATTGTGTCATTAATAATTTAACTTATTTGATGTCTAAAAATTATAAATAAAATATCATCATGTATGAACTCTTTTTAGATTTCTAATTAATATTTATAATCGAAAATCCAACATGTATAACCCTATGTAAAAATTGTTCTTTTAAAAGATGTAAGCTTATGCCATTTTTGTATTCATTTTAACTTAATTAAAATAAAGTGTCATTATCACTTACAAGTGGATCAATGGGGTCCCAAAATTGACCCAAAGATGCCCATCGTCGACCATGTATCAACCAATAGGGTTAACACACGTTTTAGGGTAATTTAGTATTATTATAATATTATTTTTTAACCCTTATTTACCGGATTTACCCTTAACCATGGTAAATAAAATATTTACCGCAGTAATTATTCAAAATGTCTAAAAATAAAAGTCACCTATTTACAAAATTTGAACATCCTGATTCCAAATATGGAATCCATTTTTCTAAATTCAAAACACAGAAGTGGCAGAAATTAATTTAAAATTAATTCCCACTGTCAAAACAAAAAGCGTGTTTTTAAGAGATAATAACTATCAAAAGATTGACACTTGTTTATGTTCGGTTTAATTGTAAAATTATGTCCAATGACCAACATTATATTAAATGGTAAAAATATATTCTAAATATACTTTAAAACCACTCAAATTCACAATTTATCACTATTAATTATTTTGATTAAAAAAGTTGTTTTTAATTAAAATTTAGTAATTTTCACTATTCATCAAAATATGAAAGTTATCCGAAAAGTACCAAAATTTCACCTTAGGATAAATTTGATATTCATAATCCAAAAATGAAGTCCATTTTAAAATATAAAATATATATAACTTCAAAAATTAGGTATTACTATTCATAACAGCTAGTTTGATTGGTTACGGTGTGTTAGAACTCGAAGTTGCGTACAACACACGCTACTGTTTTATTCAAAAGAAAGCGTACCGTGGAAGCTTGGGATGTTTCATTTTAAATTTTTGATGTCCCCATTTAGTCAAAAAGTTTAAAATATTGTATTTAAAAAGGTTTCACTATTAGAAGTTGATAAAAGTGAAATACTGAAAATGAATCTGTTCTTGCAATATGACTAAGAAACTCATAATAGGGATTCTAAAATTATAAGGATTATATAAAGTTCAAAATGTAGTTAATACTATTCATGACCTCTTTTAATGGTTTGATTGAACTCGGTGTTGCGTGTAGTGCAAGTTATTGAATTATTTTTTAGAAATAACACACTCTGAAATCCTGGGGTGTTACATTCTCCCCTCCTTCAATAAATTGCGTCCTCGCAATTTGAAATTGTTATTCGAAAATAAAAGGTTGAAAGTAGAAAATATATTTGTGGGAAAACCCACATCGGAAATTGGGTTACTAAAATTTAGTCTTAATATGAGGAAAAGATAAATGAAAGGGTCACCACCAAATTATGATCTCGATTAGGAGAACATTAGTGGCAATTAGAGACATATAATTGGAGGAAAAACGTAAATATTTATAGGTAGTGATTGAGGTCATCAATCACAAACAAGTATAAAATTGAGGTCCTTAAACTCATCAATCTATGATGATTTGAAGTACCATCGGTTCAACAAAATATAGGGTATTGGGACAACACATTTTTGACATTTCAAAATATCTTAGTTGAAATCCCACATCGAAAAATGAATTAATGAGGCCTCTATTTAAAATAAAGAGTGGAAAGTATGAAGATTACCGAAAATAACACATACTAGGGTTCCATGTAGGAAAATATGGATATGGAAGAGAAATCTAACCATCAATTATCTGATGGAGAGTGGTAGAGAACATGGCTATGAAAAGGCCAACAATCCCAAAGCCATAAATTTGTGATGGTTTAAGGTACCATCTAGGACAAAATTTTCGTTCTAAGTTTCTATTATTAATGTTGAGGAATTTATTTATGAGATTGGCTAAGATCATAAAGAGATATACTTACTTTATAATTAGAGTTTTTTCCATTAATAAATTTCTACCATAAACTCATCTTTCACTCGTAAAAAAATTATATTTATACTATTCGTACAGGGTTCCAAAATAAAAGAATTTATAATTCATCTACCAGATCTTTTAAAAAAACTACATTATTTAATCCAGGACATCTCTTGGGCCAGTGGTAGGTGATACACCCTTGTCGCCCTTCGGTTGCGGGTTCAAGTCTCGCGGCCTTGCTGGACGCAACAGGTTGTTGCCCGACCTCCGAGTTGTCCTTTTATGGAAATCCAAAATAATCCAAATAAGAACTATCCAAAATAATTCTATCCAAACTCACAGTCCAACATTTATAAGGAAGGTAAACATAATATAGATCCTTTTTACCCCGTAATAGCATATAAATACCTTCATCATGTATTACCATATTCCTTATTGATTACATTCATGATCCCTTATTCCATATAGAATGCTGGATATACTTCATTAATCCAAAAATGTTTTAAACCCCAACAATGATGGAATATACAAATCATTAATCAGTTCCAAGGTAGTCAAGAATATCCAATATAATTTATCCAAAACAATCACATATTATTCCAAAATCACTACCTCAGTATCAGAACTATATTATGATTTATCATTCTCTCAACCATATATTTTCCAAAAATTTATCCTGCTATTAAGTCACTTTTCTTTGTTCCACACAATCTCAAGTCCTTAATGAAATAGTACTATAGTACAATCCTTATATACTCCATGATTATTGTAACAAGTACATTGTTGATACAACACTCAATTGACATAATCAACATAAGAACTCTAATCATCCCTCTTCATCTGTGGTAGTATCATAACATGATTATTATCCAATAACATCATTTGCGGCATAGTCTGATGACTGGGACATAGGTTCGCGTAGTGTCCAAACTCCTTGCAAATGAAGCATTGTACATTTGAAACCATTTTCTTACCCTTGCAGTCACGTACTTTGTGCCCTTTTCCTCCACACTTATAACAAACTCCCATTCCTTTCAGGCAAGTTCCAGGGTGTTTTCTTTCCACAGTTACCACATATGGGAAAATTCTTCTTTTCCCTCTTACTTTTATCCATCTTTCTCTCTTCCATCCTTTTCTTCTCTTGCTTCCCTTCAAAGCCATAGGACTCAGTAAACTCTTTACTTATCTTATCAACACATGATATTATTTCTTCATATGATGATAATACATGGGAGAGTATTTCTCTTATAAATTATAGCTTAAGACCATGAAAGATATGATCCTTCCTTCTCTTTGGATCATGTACATTTCTGGAGTTCTCATTCCTTCTACTGGGCGCCATTTCTAAACAATGGCATACACTAGATCAGTTTATGAATCAAAATACATAATCCCATACTTATAAAACACTTAACATAAATTGAACTATTTATGGATATAATCCATAATCATAAGAATGTTTTCTTTGAGGAAGTATATACTCATAATCCCTTCAAAATGATTTGTAAAGAAAATGAGAGTTATCCTAAGCATATCCCCCGGGAGTGTCGTAACCAAGAGTGCAGCAAGGCCCGTTGTCGTGCACCAGTTCCCGTTCGAGTCTAGCTCAAAGCGGTGTTTTCGGGTTTTACCCCTAGGTACATCTGTGCCAGAGCCGCCTCTACCTGCTCGTATCCAGACAGGGATGTATTGCTCAGAAAACTCACAAAATCTCTACAATACCAAAATTCTAGGAAGTTCTTCTATACTAATCCTCAAAGTTAATCTTAGGTCTACGTGCTCTAATCAGAGTTTATCTAAATCTAGCTTCCAAGGTTTGTACTAAACTTCCTCTGATACCAACTGTAACGCCCCGACCCCAGCTACCCAGAGTCGGTGCATTATTACATAACATTGGCATGATCACAAGAAAGATCAAATCTCGAAAGACCGATTGGTTTAGTAGACTTGGAAACACTAGATATATTCATAAGTTTTACATTACATCATAAAATGAAAAACTACTACAACAACATAATGTTTCCACAATCCACACTATTAACCCCTCATAAAATCCCTGCAGGTCATTCATAACTTACTTCTTCACATCCTGGGAAAAATAAAACATAGAAAAGGGGTGAGCTCAAATTCCCAGTAAGGATAACAATATAGCGGAAACTTTCACAAATAAGAATAAACATTTAAGGCAATGTATAACTAAAACAAAAGCCTTTTAAATATTAACTTTCAACATGGTATGGCATAAATAAAATGAAATAATGCCATTTACTTATTCACATGGATATTCTACTAATCGAATAATCACATGCAAAAATCAATAACCACTTTCATAATGTTGGAATGCATAATGCTAGACTATCATAACCACATAGTCAAGGCCTCGTGCCAAGACTACAAATAAGATTTTGTCAAGGCCTTGTGCCAAGACACTAGTTTGTCTCATGAGACCTACCGATGCATCGAGGAGCTATAGCGGGCTCCACCCGTCACTTATTAAGTCCAATGCATTCCCATATGAAAAGGTTTAAACATAACATAAACATTCGTATTAAAACTAGCATACGAAATGTCAATACTTTCACCATAAACTATGAATGGTATAAAAATAGCACATCCACAGTCAAACATATCACAAAACCTTCAATACAATATAGAAGTTTTGTATCATAATAAATCAACTACAAATAATCTTAAAATCCATCAAAGGATGTTGACATAGATGAAATCAAAATTCTTTTAAAAGAAATATCTCCTTTTATTTTGAAATCATTTAAGATCCATATAAAATAAAACATTTTCTTTGAAAATATTCTTATAAGCTTGTAAGGGAAGCTTTGAAGATTTTATAACGGCGTAAAATAACCGCACCCGTCGTATAAGTTAAAAAAACATTCTTACCTCAATTCTGTCGAAAAGGTTAAAAAGGACCTTGTTTTGAAAACGACGGAAAGATTCCTTTATAAACCTCTTATAAAAAGTCAAACAAGGGTATAAATGACTTTAACCCATATTCTTGTAAATAGTAAAAATGTTTTGAAAATACATTTTTAAGAAACATGGATGTGGATGATAAAGATATCCCAGTAGATTATTACGTATAAACAACCTCGGATAATGAAGAGATTGTGAAATAACCCTTACCTTGTACTTTTCCTTGGTTGGGGTAGGTTAACCTCCTGTATAATAGTGAAATAATTGTTACTAAATTATACAAGAATCATATACATTAATATGATATCATATATGATCTTTTAATATTGATTTGATAATAATATCTTAGTATTATCGCCGTTTCGGGTGTTAACTTACTCATTTTCTTTATATGTTTTGTCACGTAAGTCATGTTTGTTGTATCTTATTCATATCCAGAATGATATAAAGTCCTTAAACATCATTTTTAAATCATTAAATGATAATTATACTTGAATGGATACGATGGAGAATGAATCTCATCGCGTTCGTGGAGACGGTAGTCCGTACGTACGCACGAACGCTACTTCCATTTAATTTTTATTTTAAAAGAATCGAATCCAAATGATACATAAGTATATTACTATTCCAGTATAATATAATATTTTATATATGTTACTTAAGTTCATTAACACCATCCTTTATACGTTCCATGTGTGGTATGAACGAGTCATATCATTTTAAGGGGGCGGTAGTCCGCACTTCCTCAAATGAAATTATTGTATGTATATACAACATGAAACGAATAATGGTATGAAATAAAATGGAATTACAGAAGCTTATATATAAAATATATATCATTAAT
The DNA here is from genome assembly GCA_963277665.1 of Viscum album. Lineage (NCBI taxonomy): Eukaryota > Viridiplantae > Streptophyta > Magnoliopsida > Santalales > Viscaceae > Viscum > Viscum album. The sequence continues at coordinate 1,428,370,682 of OY728151.1, forward strand.
ATCATATTTAATTACAGTTCCATCATAATGGCCACCATGAGAGGCGGTAAGATGTATTTGAACAATCATCGTTTCGTGAGGCGTTAGTTTGCCATCCACAGAAACATTATGTTCATCATCCATTAGATGGAGTTGTGTGTATGTGTAGTTTGAATCCTTCTTATAACAACATCCTAGTATATTGAGGATACTGGTGTTGTTACAAAAGAAAGGAAATAAAAAGATTTTGGGGGTTGAAGAAGCAAAATAAATGAAAATAATTTAAGAGAAATCGTTACCTTTAATTTAGGTAACTCACTTTGGTTGGAACCAAAGGACTTCTTGAAATGCTTTCTGCCTAAGGGGAAGCTTCAAGGAGGAGGAGAGGGATGTGGGGAGCTTAGTTGGGCAGAGTTTGGATGAGCCAAGTGGCTTGAGAGGTGTGAGGAATGAGTAGAAGTGGTCTCCTTTTATAAGGGAGAAGAGGGGCTCTTTAGGAAAGAGTGAAAGTATTACTTTATAATATAATTATATTCGGTTTATAATGGTCCAAAAATCATTGAGGTCGAAGATAAGATGACTCATATTCTAAATAACATCAACCAATAAGAATTGGACAGGTTTTAGATAATATTTTAATCATTATAATATTGTTTATTTCAATGATTTATTAATGAGGTAAACATTGCATCATTATTGTGTCATTAATAATTTAACTTATTTGATGTCTAAAAATTATAAATAAAATATCATCATGTAGGAAATATTTTTAGCTTTCTAATGAATATTTATAATCGAAAATCCAACATGTATAACCCTATGTAAAAATTGTTCTTTTAAAAGATGTAAGCTTATGCCATTTTTGTATTCATTTTAACTTAATTAAAATAAAGTGTCATTATCACTTACAAGTGGATCAATGGGGTCCCAAAATTGACCCAAAGATGCCCATGGTCGACCATGTATCAACCAATAGGTTTAAGACACGTTTTAGGGTAATTTAGTATTATTATAATATTATTTTTTAACCCTTATTTACCGGATTTACCCTTAACCATGGTAAATAAAATATTTACCGCAGTAATTATTCAAAATGTCTAAAAATAAAAGTCACCTATTTACACAATTTGAACATTCTGATTCCAAATATGGAATCCATTTTTCTAAATTCAAAACACAGAAGTGGCAGAAATTAATTTAAAATTAATTCCCGCTGTCAAAACAAAAAGCGTGTTTTTAAGAGATAATAACTATCAAAAGATTGACACTTGTTTATGTTCGGTTTAATTGTAAAATTATGTCCAATGACCAACATTATATTAAATGGTAAAAATATATTCTAAATATACTTTAAAACCACTCAAATTCACAATTTATCACTATTAATTATTTTGATTAAAAAAGTTGTTTTTAATTAAAATTTAGTAATTTTCACTATTCATCAAAATATGAAAGTTATCCGAAAAGTACCAAAATTTCACCTTAGGCTAAATTTGATATTCCGAATCCAAAAATGAAGTCCATTTTAAAATATAAAATATATATAACTTAAAAAATTAGGTATTACTATTCATAACAGCTAGTTTGATTGGTTACGGTGTGTTAGAACTCGAAGTTGCGTACAACACACGCTACTATTTTATTCAAAGGAAAGCGTACCGTGGAAGCTTGGGATGTTTCATTTTAAATTTTTGATGTCCCCATTTAGTCAAAAAGTTTAAAATATTGTATTTAAAAAGGTTTCACTATTAGAAGTTGATAAAAGTGAAATACTGAAAATGAATCTGTTCTTGCAATATGACTAAGAAACTCATAATAGGGATTCTAAAATTATAAGGATTATATAAAGTTCAAAATGTAGTTAATACTATTCATGACCTCTTTTAATGGTGTGATTGAACTCGGTGTTGCGTGTAGTGCAAGTTATTGAATTATTTTTTAGAAATAACACACTCTGAAATCCTGGGGTGTTACACAAAGCATGTTTTTCCATGGTAAAAAATATTTCCATTAAAAAAATCAATAAATATGTCTCTATCATTCATTTTCAAATAAAAATTGCATGTTAACTTGTCTAATAATGTTTCGGTATGGAATCTCATTTTTGGAGGCATCCTACTATGCTTTGTATCACACCCTACTTAAACCATTTGGTTCAATTATACTTGGTTATGTTTGACTCTGGAAAAGGTGATGTGTATCGTGATGGTGGTTGAGGTTGCTAGTTGTTTTCTCTGAGGAGGTGTTGTTAGTAGTGGATTGAGGATGATGCTTCTCTTATTGCGTTGTGATTTTTTGGATAGTGTCTTATTCTCTTTGTTTTTATCCCCTTTGGGTTTTTTTAGATATTTTAATCATTGAATCTGAAAATTGTTATTCAATGTTTTCTTATGATTGTTTACTTTGGGTTTATTTATTATTTTCGGTTGGTGATGATTATTTACATGGGTTAAATTCTTACCAAGTTTCATTGTTGACACCCATGCTCTTGTTTCTAGCACATAGGGATTATTAATGCCCATGGGACCATTCCATAGGCCGGGTAAGGTTTCATGTTGGATGACATCCCATTTTTGTTCGTGACATTATAAATAAAGGTTATTTTACACAAATTTACTTAACTAATTATTGTTTTTATGAATCTACCATTTTATACATTGTGTTTTTTATTAACTAAAACTATATATATTATTTTTACTTGACTATTTTAATAAAATATAACTTTTATTGATTAATTTTACCTTTGTTAGTGTTTTATAAAAATTTAGAATAAAAATAATTAGTAATTTTTAGAAAATTTATTTTTTCTATAAAAACAGTTTCGCTTTGTATTTTATGATTCTATTTAAAAGATAAAATAGAACATTATATAAATTAAATTAGAAAAAATATACTTCATTTTTGGATTTATAATTTCAATATTAGTTTAAATTTTATTTTTTTGGTTTTTTCTAAAAAGAATTATTTTTAGGTGAATAGTAAGAAAATACTAATTTTACAAATATTGTAACATTTATGACATTATTCCATTAGTGTTCATAAAATAAATTCAATAAAAATAAATTTTCTAAATTAAAATTATACATTTTAAAATAATTATTTAATATATATAACCCACACTTAGCTTCTAAGAAAAAATAGGTATTGTTTTCATGAAAACATTTTTTAATTAGTTTCTTTAATTAAAAACTTCACATTGTGAAATTGGGTTTTAAACATAACAGATTATTAATTTAATACTATTTAAATAATAATAGGTTTTTTAATTTCAATAAAATCAATAAAATTAGTAATTTTATTCAATATTTAATCCTTTGGATTAAAATTTACTTTTTTTAAACACATTTTTTTACACATTGTGTGCAATAATCCAAAAAAATAAATTCTATAAATAGTATAAATTTTATTTTATCAATTTATAAAAATATTTAAAATCATCCTTCTTAAATTATTAAATAATTTTAATGTTAATTGTTTCCATTGAAATTTTTTTCGTGGGTGAAAATGAAGTTACCACGGTAAGGGTAAATTTGTATAAAAGTGATTAATCATAGTAAAAATGGTGGAAACATATGGAAAAAATATTTATTATTGGATGGTGGAGGTAGTGTCATCCCAATATATTTCCTGAAGCCAATATTTTCTTTTTATTATCCTTTTACTTGATTAATTTAATGGTATTATTGAGAAATAATTAATTTTTAAAAAAGTTCCCTTTTCTCCACTTATAAAAGGAGACCACCACCTCCCCATTTCCCCAATAGTTTCAAAGATTTGGATCTACAAAAACTCTTCCATAGTCTCCCATGAACAACCTACTCATTTATTTTAAGCCTTGTTTTAACCAAAATTCCATCCCAAGGATCTTGAAGGAGTTATGTAAAGGAGAGCTTCCACATGATAGGTAATATTGTCAACCTAAATTCTCTAGCTCTTTTCTTCTTATACAACCCTAAACTAAATTTTATACATAAACTTATGGTACCAAAAATTCCTTTAAAGACGTTATGTTTTATTATACTAAGGATATATATTTTTTAATCTTTTCTCCAAAATCATTGATAAAGATAAATACGCTATCAAGCATGTGTGCAGACTACCGCCTCCATGAATACCATGTTTTATTTTCCATTACCACCTTACATGGAGGACATAAAAAATAATTTAGAAAATAAAAATTATATTTTTTACATTATTAATATTCTTGAATTAAATAAATCGCAATCTATATGTGATAAAAAATAATAAAGCATTATAATAGCATTAGTTTCCTTAAATAGACTTATCATAGTACTTTTTTAATTAGGATCTTTTTGGGATATCCTTTGAAACTATATATGTAATTTCATAATCAAATAAAAAATTAAATAAAAATATAAAATTTTATATATGATTAAGTTATTTCACAACACCTTTCGCCATGGTCAACACACTAAAGCTGTACAATGGAAATAACTGAACAAATTCATGTAACTGGCTTAACAAAAAAAATTAAAAAGGTACCAAAAGTTAATAAATGTAATTTATAAATTAAAATAAAGATGAATAATTTTATTGTATACATATCTAATGAACATAATTTAATTATTCATGAAGTTAAGTGAAAGTGAAGAACACTTTCAAACACAAGGTAAGGGTTTTCAACAGAATTTATATTCATTGAGGAAATCTTTAATGTTGTGAAATAATTTATTATTTCAATGGTGTATATAATATCTATTTCATTGAAAGAGATATCACATAACTTGGTAGGAACAAATTAGCCTAACAAGAACTGGGTTGTCTATCCTCTTTAGCATGTGAAGGACATTTTTTAGTTAAATGATATCCATTCACATCAGGATTACCATTTTCTTGTTTTATTGGAAGGATGTGGATGGCATGGCCTGAAATATTGATTGTGGGGAGTTCAATGTATTTTAAAAACATTCAAGTCAAGTTTAACATTTTTATCTCTAACAGTAACTCCCAATAGGCCCCACATCCATAATTCATTACTCACATTCTTTATAAAGGCAGGTGGTCCTTTGGGAATTCAAACCCAACGTTGTTTAAGAAGTCACATTGAGGATGGGTGGTTGGGATAATCAAATCCTCTTGGGGGTTTCGGTTGTTTCATACTCTAGTACTCTCTGGTATTTTTATTATGTGTTTGTGAATCTCTTCCTAATCATGATACTAAACTAGTTACACTAACAAAATTATAAATATAGGATTATCACTCTGTGTAAAGGGAGTTATACTAATGTGTTCATCTATATGTATCTATGTTTATACATCTATTTAACCTTAATGTGTAGATTCTTGTAGTTTGAGTCCATATAACTGGGCTCTCTAGAGTTCAAAGTCATCCTAGAAGGTGATTAACATTTTGAGGATTGGATTGATCCATTGTGATGATTCCTACATTTCATTCTATATATCATGAATGAAAACCCATGTAGTTCATTAAAACTAGGTAGTTTAACATCATTCAAAAAGAAAATATATGGGGTGAGTTAGGGTCCATATATTGATGTCATGCCTTTGGGAGGTTTCCTAAGTATCCTAGTTCTAGAATGAATCATTGTCATTATAGTTCTGTAACCCCTTGGGTCTTTCCCTAAGGTATATTCCATTTGTATGGTTGAGTTATATCATTCTATTGATCATAGATTACATGTTGAGGTTTACCTAGCCATCTTATATTCATGATGTGATTGATATGACCATCAAAAATCCCTAATCCCATGTGATTCAATCTTAGTGTGAGAAATAATGGATCATAAGTAATCAGTCACACTGCATATAAATGTGGGACTTATGTTCTGGGACAACCCTTTGGATATAAGACATGGATCTTATGACTTAGGAATGAATCCTATGTATCTTGGTTATAGTATGAATTAGAGTTCTCATAGTTCAGTTTTCTTCTCAACCATCTAGTTGATGAGGCATACTGATCATCCCTTAGGATTGATTGGGTCCCAATGGATGGAATTCCAAGGAAATGGGGGGGTACACCGATGTGGATGACTATTTGAGCTCAGACCTTAGGAAGGCATCCTACGTATCCTATCTATGGAAGGAATTATAGTTTTTATAGTTTAGTTTGATCGAGTCTTACACACTATGGTTTCACTAATATGGGGGTAGTCATATCATGTTGTTGATTAGGGCTTACACACTGAGGTCACTCTTATATGTGGTAGTTGTATCATGCCCCTAATTAGGGATTACACTCTAAGGATGTGCTTTGTATTCTTGGTATAAAGATCGATACATATGAAAGTTATCTAGATGTCCTGGTTATAAACGGAATCATATTTCTTGTAGTTTAGTTTGATCCAGGCTTACACACTGAGATTTCCCCAATATGGGGGAAGTCATATTATGCCGCTGATCAGGGCTTACACACTGAGTATGTCATTATATGGGGGAATTCGTATAATGTGACTGAACAGGGCTTACACTATGAGGATACCCATTGGTTTTTTATGGATTTAGAGCCCTAGGATGGCATCTTTGTATCCTATTTATAACATGAATCAGAGTTCTTGTAGTACAATTTAAATTGGGTTTACACACTGAGGTTGGCCTTTATATATCAACTAGACATGGTTATCATTTCATAGAATAATGGATTGACAGTCTAGGTTGTCCATCTGACATAGCTTGATCATCTTCCAGAAATTTCCTAGCATGTTTAGATAGGTCCTCTTTAATTAGAGGATATGTCCAAAGGAAATATCATGATCTAGCTAACTTGTTTCATGGATGAATCCAAGTCTCCATCTGACCCATTACCTGACCCAACCTATGGTATGACCCTTAGGGTCTTCCCAGTCCCCACATGCTAGAAACTAGTAATTGGGTGTCGATAACATGTTATGGGAATAATTTTACCCAATTGCATCTATATAAACAACCAACAAGATAAATAAACCAAATCTGAAATTGGACAACCAAATAGGGAAAAAACACTTTCAAATTCCTGTTTTTTCAACTTCAACCAATAACTATAAATTTTATAATAATGAAATGATAAACACAACCCAACTACCACATGTGGTAAGAGAGACATCACCCTCATGTCATCACCAACACCTTCAAGGAGAAACTCAGACAACATAACCACCATCACTAAACACCTTGTCATTACATGTAACAAATACAAAATGAGGTCTACATACACCTGAGGGTGTATGTAGGGTGTGAGATAAATCTTAGTAGGATGCCACCCGAATAAAAATATTCCATGCCAAAAAATTTAGAAGATATTCTAACATGCTCATTTATGTAAAGGATTTGGAAAACATTACCACACAAAACATCTTTATAGGTAAATGCTTTAAAAATATAATAATTTAAAAAAAACACTTTTACAAAAAAAAATCATTAAGGAGGAATTTATAAAACACACACACTCACAAGAGGTCCATTGTATGCTGATGGATGGCACCACATCATATAATGCATACCAGCATGGGTAAATCACATAGGGTTAATATAGCTTGAGTGGGACACTATAACCTCATACCTCGATGAAATGTGTCCCAGAGACCATGGCCATCAGCATTCCCATCCATGATCCACTAGTAGGGGACGCCCAAATGGCCTAGTGGTCTCCCATAATCATCTCAGTTTAGTTATTATTGTAACTGTCAATCCTACTAGATGAAACCTGGATTAACCACATTCATATCATCTGGCATACTAGAACTAGACATCCAACCTAGATACCTAGGATACCCTTGTTCTCAAGTTAATTTCCACATTCCACACAACATACCACTTTCAAAACCAATTTCCAAGCATTCCATGGAAATCACTTTTTCCACAAATGAACCCATTTTTAATTTTACACACACAAAAACATATTTTTAGATAAATTTACCATAAATTACATAATTCATAAATTCACCTATTTACAAAACACCACAAAGGAATAAAATTAATCAACCAAAGACATGTTCCATGCCCATTTTTGAACCCACAGATCATCCAATTCCACTTTAAAACATTCTTTCCAATATTTAACAAATTATAAGTTTATTAAAGGGTACAACAAAGAATACCTTATTCCATAAAAACCCTTTTCCTTTGAAAAGCATCCATTTAAATACATTCTCACCTTGGGGAAATTTAGAAACAAATTTAACACATTATATACAAGGTACAAAACCCTTTTAAAAAACATTACAGTGGAACACACACAAAATATTAAAATTTTCCTATAAAAAATCAATTTTCACCACATAAATGCACCAAATAATTTCATACCAAATTTCTCACCACACAAATAATTTATAAAACATGAATAAATACAAAAAAAAGAATATTTAAAAACATCTAAAAATGCTAAAACATGGAACCACCTACCTTGAAACAAGAAGCATCCAGAAAATGGTGTGAAACCTCAACCTCACCTTGAGGAACCCCTAAGAAGGAATGATTAAACAAAATACATTAAGATCGACCACAAATAAACATGAACAAACCATAAAACATGAACCCTATTATCTAGAGAGAGGGAACCCTAATGAAATCAGAAGTGAACCATAGATTAGAGGAAGAAAACAAGGGATAAGGGACTTGCGTAATGAATCCTTGAAGAATCTAATCCAAAATCACCCAAAAATAGAATCCCAAGGAGAAAAAGAGATGGAGGGAGGTGCCCCATGTCTTGGAGGTTCAATAGGGTTGAGAAATGGGGTGTTTGGGGTCAAAATTTAGGAATAGAAAAGGAGGGGAAACATTTTTAATGAGATGGCATGGCCACATGGTTAGTCCACACGGTTTTTCAAAGCATGCAGTGACCATGTGATTGTATCTTCAAAGGGACACTCCTAACACATGGGTACTCCACATAGTTTGACATATTGTGCTGAAGTTGTACAATAACATCTAGACATGCCCCAGACCCACCACACAGTTTCTTGGGCAGGGCACATAGTTTCAACTAATCGCGCGCAAACCCTTTTCCAGGATCTGTCTACCCATTATCAAAAACATTCATGAAAACTTAAGGGGGAAGTCAAGGGAAAGCACTAGGTTAAGGATAGAAACATGAAACAACTCAAAATTCAAACCCTTCACTGCCAGTTCCTAAGATAAATTACCGAGAACCAGACCCAAACCCGAAAAAAGGAAAATCCAAAAACTCAGGTGTGAAAATTCTCCCCACCATAATGCTTTTTTCCCTGGAAAGCCACATAAAGGCCCAATATGAAATAAAGAATAAATATTACCTTAAAAACATAGGAGATACCCAATTAAAAACAAATTAAATTAATAAAATAACACTAAAAACAGGATAACAAGGCTACAGGTGGATCTCAGGAGTCCAGAACAAACTCCTCACTACAAGACACGTTCCCTCAAACATTGAAGAACCTCCAGATGATTGAACAAAATAAAAGGAATTTCCATGATGTAAAATCCAACCTATTGGGTCACAACCTCCTAGACATTACCAAATGAAACTAATACCACTTTCTTGAAATAACCAAGAAATATACAACCACAATCTGATGAATACTCCCACAACCATAATTCAACAAATCTTTTGGGTGTGCTTCAATCCACACACTTACTCTAGAAGGGAAAATGAAATTAGATAGAACTAAATGAGACTAACCACTATCCAGAAAACACTAGAAACTCAATCGGATTAACAAAATAGAGAGGTTGGAATAGACTCCCCACCATAAGAAACATGCTAACAACAAATTACTCTCAAGGGATTTCCATGAGATACAAGGTGGGTCTTCCCACAATAATAACTAACCATTATACCCAACCATTACAGACTAAACCCCTACCACAATTGGTCTATCTAAAATGAATCTAAACCAAATGGAATATTTCACACAGTTCAATAATCTTTCCGACATTACTAACCATGGATGAACCCAAACGGAAACTGAGATCAACTCAAAAGGTTGTACATACATGGAAAACCACACAAAGTTCCACATCCACAGGGTCACAGACACTAAGGTTGAAGAAAATGAGGCAATAAAGCCTCCTTATAACCAAGGAGGAAATATTCCACCCACATAGTTCACAATATGGAAACAAGGTCCTTACACCACCTTCCACAAAATAGAATCATTCGAAATCACACAACAACACAGGAATTTAACTTTATTCTTTTCCCACAATGAGGAAAATATCTAGACCAAGGTACTTTACCCCTATGGGGGTTTAATAACTACCCAATAGCTTCACTCTATGGCCTATTTCTAGAGACCTGATGTTTGAAGCATATCCTTCCTCACAGTCAGGCATTGAAGACCCCCCAAAAAATCCACCTTTCGATGTCACAAACAAACATTATGCCATCTATATGGAACCAACAAAACACAACACACCCCGAGACCCACTATACCTAATCATGGATCTTAACCATGAAAAGAACATAGAATATGAAAACACATCCTCCCTTTCACCTTGAATAATAAATTTTTAAAGAATTAATACATATGGGACTCTACCATCTGAAACAGAGTGATTTGGAATTCTCCAAAAGGTAAGACATTCTTATGCTAAAATAGAAGTTCTTGGATGGTTCTACGACATAATCCTTAACATTTATGAGGGAACATGGCACTACAAGATTTAACCAAACTTGAACCTTTCCACCAATAGAAATGTAACCAAGAAAAAAACCATAAACCGAGTCCCAAAGAGCATGATGTTACCACAAGAATCCATAATAGCCTCTTTTGGACTACATTTTCCACAATAGTGGCCGAACATGAACCTTTTCTTAGATGAAACCAACAAAATACTCAAAGGGCCTTTAAAATAGAAACATTCACCGATGACTCGGGACTGCTTCCGCACTTACTCAATGGATTTCCCTTCACCACTTCCAAATAGGAGCTTCAGACACACCGGTGTCGGACTTCACCTACGATGACTCAGGAAACTCAAGAAACCAAGGTCTCTTTCAGCATTCTACATACACCCTCCCTCTTTGAGATGGTTTTCATAATCAAAAAAGAAGAGGGGTAGACTCAATATTCATATCTCAAGAAGTAAGTCCTTATGTTAATGAACTAGAAGATCTTCCAATGACGAATCACTCATTTTTACACATCAATCGTGCATTAACTCTTTATGAAGGCGTAATCTAGACAATGAGGGAAACAACCAAGGACCCAATCAAACTAGTTCTTTGGCCAACACATTCAACAAACAGACACCAAACTCACATGGTAACCTTCCATAAAGGCTTCCCAAAACATCTCTCAAAATATATCACTATCCATTATCTGACAACTATCCACCATCATGAACAAAACCTCGAACATGAGTCAACTAGAAGGAAATATCAGGCTCAAATTCCTCAAAAAAAACATCCTCATAACATAAGAATATACAAAACATAACTATGTATTATAAATCACCATATCCTTAAATTAAAAATCATTCAGAAATAAAATAATATTTGTGAGTTACATAGTCACCAATGGTACCTCATGGGCCTCACACATGCATGATCTCATGAGAACTGGGCACTAATTCACACTCCACATCCTCAATTTTACATTTTAAAAAACCTAAAAAATCCTCCCTTCATGAACTACTTTCCAAGAAATCAAAACCCATTTAAAAGTTTAGAAAACCACTTTAGAAAACCATGGAACCTTCAAGTAAAACACATTTCCAAGTCTCGCACTTCAATTTCCAAAACATTTCATCCTATTTTAAAACCTTTTTCAAATGCCGAAAAAACTTCCACAAATATTTTACAATGCTTCCCAAATGTCACTATCCACTAAATAAAAAACCATATTTAAATAACTTGTTCTCAAAATCCACACTTCAACTCCAAAATATTTCACCCATTTAATTAAAAACACATTTATTCTTGTTTAAAACAATTTTCCAAAACCATTTTGAAACTATTACTCCATTTTATAAAGAACCAATTTTCCCACAAATACTATACTTTGATTATTAAAATTCAATATCATTGAAACAATTATTTTTTTACAAATAGATAATTTCATGAAAGTCCACTTTTCTAAACTCCTTTTTAAGGTGATTCTGAAAAATCATTTTGTACCTTTCCAAAGATGAATCATTTTTACATAAAAATAAAATTTCCAAGATTCCAAAACAAAGAGACATGGGATGATAGAAGAGGAAACTGTGCTGATGGGTGACTCTGACATATGGTTGGCAGCCATATGCCAGCCACACCACCATTGCAGAGATTGTTCTAGGGCAATGTCCCCTAATCCACATCGCTTGTCAGGACAGCGATCTCACCGAGACCATTGTACCAACATGGATTTTATTTCCCCAAACAAAAAACGACCACAATGACCAAAAGACTCACCTGAAACCTGACATCATATGGTAACTTGAGTCCTATCACGAGGTGTGAGGGCCACACACCTTACTCATAACCACAACATTATGTCCCAAAAATCCTAGTTCTAGTATACCGTAACTCATCCCTAAGGAACATTACCCAAAAGAGAGTAACCACCCTCTGGTTCCATTTATCACAAACCAATCTAGGTCCCCATCTGACATGGGACTCGACCTGGCCCTTGGCATGAACCTAAGGGCATTCATGATCCCCATGGGATGGAAACTAGTTCCTTGATATCAATAAGTAGCTCTAGGAATAATTTTACCCAATTGCATACATATAAACTATCAACAATAAAAATAAACCAAATATGAAATTTCACAACCAAATAGGTTACAACCAATTCAAATTCAAGGTCTTTAAAATTTAACAAAATTCTAGAAATACTAGAACAAATAAATGTCAAACACAGCCTGACTACCTCTATGTTCAAATAGAGGCATCGCTCTTGATATATCACCAACACCTATAAGGATAAACTCATACAACTAGATCCAACATCACTAAACTAATTTTTGTTACATAGAATAAATATATAATGAGGTCTACATACACTCATGGGAGTATGTAGGGTGTGAGATAAATCCTAGTAGGATGTCACCCTGATAAAAATAGACTATTACAAAACATTTAGAATATAATTTAACATTATCATTTAAATAAATTCTTTTGAAAACATTGATAAGGAAAACATCTTTATAGGTAAACAATTTAAAAATAGAATAATTTCACAGAAAACCCTTTTACGACAATTTGTGTTAAAGTGGAACTTTTAAAATAAAAACACTCATAGGAGGTCCAATGTATGTTGAGGGATGGCAGCACACCATATAAAATAGAGAACCATAGATAAATCCCATAGGGTTGATCTAGCTCGAGTGGGACACTAGAACCATGTACCTTGGTGAAATGTGTCATAAAAACCATGATCGTCCACATTCTCATTCATGATCCACTAGGAGGGGACACCCCAATGGCTTAGTTGTCTCCCATAATCATCATAGTATAGTATGTATTTTAAGTGTCAATCCTTCTAGATGAAACTAGGACAAACTTCTTCTTTATCATCTAGCATACTAGAACAATCCATCCCACCTAGACACCTCGATTCCCTTGTTCTCAAGTTAATTTCCACATGTCACAGAACAAACCACTTTCAAAAACACTTAACAAAAATTCCAGGGAAATCAGTTTTTTTCCAAAAAACAACCCATTTTCCATTTTACTCACACAAAACCCTCTTTTTAGATACATTTACAATCAATTACATAATTCATAAATTCCACTTTTTGAAAAACATAATAAATGCATACAATTAATCAACCAAATCTGCAGTCAAATCCCCTTTTTGAAAAAACACATCAACAAATACCACTTTAAAACATCATTTACAATCTTTAACAAATAAAATATTAATTAAAGCACACAAAAAAATCCCTAATGTCATAAAAACCTATTTCCTCGAAAAAATTATCCATTTAAATACCTTATCACCTTCTTTACCTTGAGAAACACATTTTTCACCTTCCATACTAGGCACAAACCCCTTTCAGGAAACATCACAATGGAACAAACACAAAATATAACCATTTTCCCCTCAAAAATACATTTTCACTACATAAATGGGTCAAAGAATTTCATACCACATTTCACACCACACAATTAATTTATATAACAATAATAAATACATAAACAAGTATATTAAAAATATATAAAAATGATAAATCATGGAACCAACAACCATGAACCAATAAGAATCCAGAAAAGGGTGTGAAACAAAAACTACACCTCAAGAAAACCCTAAGAAGGGAAGATTGAACATAATAAATCATGATCAAACCCTAAAAAACAAGAACCAACCCTAAAATCAGAACCTTATCTGCTGGAGAGAAGTAACCCCACTGAAATCAGAAGATAACCCTAGATTAGATGAAGAAAATAAGGGATAAGGGACTTACATAAAGAATACTTGAATAATCAAAACCTAACCCACCCAAATATTGAATTCCAAGGAGAGGAGGAGATGGGGGAGGCATTCCAAGGGCTAGGAAGGTTGATAGGGTTAGGTAAGGGGAGTTTGGGGTCAAAAATTAGGGAGATTGAAAAATAGGGAAATCATTTTTAATGAGTTGGAACGGCCGCACGATTTGTCCACACAGTTCTTCAAACCATGCGACAGATGTGTGACTATCTATAATGAGTTATAATCCTTCCACATGGGTAATCCGCACAGTCTTACTTAATGTGAGAAATTCATGTGGTCACTTCTGGACATTACCTATACCTGCCATAGGGTTTCAGGGGTTGGGAACACTGTTTCCACCAACCGTACACAAACCTTGTGCTAGGGTCTGTCCACCCATTTTCAATATTTTTCTAGAATAATAAATGGAGAACTCAAGGAAATGTACTGTGCTTAGAATATAAAAATTAAACAACTCAAAATTAAAACCCATCACATCCAGTTCCCGAGAAAAATAAAATAAAACCCAACCGGAATCAGAGCAATGGAAAATCCAAAACCCCGAGTGTGACAACTTGAATAAGAGGCATTTTATAATCTGAATGAAATTTCGGTAGTACATTTTATGATCTGGATGTCTTATCTGAATGTCATCACATGACCTAGATAGAGTGTTTAGAGAAAATCATAAAACCAAGAATGATATGTTTGTTGAATGTTACATGACCTAGATTACTTTTCCAAAGGACGTCTCATGATCCAAGATGACTTGTCTAGAGGGTGTCATAAGATCCAGAGGACAGGTAAGGAGGGTGTCACGTGTCCTAGATAAATTTTCTAGGGGAAGTTTCATGATTTTGAAAAACATGTATGGAGGGTGTCGTGTGATCTAGGAAAACATGTATCGGTATCAAAGCGAGACCTAGTTGACTTGTTACGAGGTCATCACATGACCTGGATGACTTGTACTAGTATCTCATCATAACATGGATGACATAATTTGAATGCATCACAAGATTTTTCTAGAAAGTGAAAATTAATTTGAAATAATTTTGTGGTATGGACTTCATTGTTTGTTTTATTTCATATATTGCTCATTTTTTTCTAATGTTGGCTCATTGTTTAGGTTTCACATGAACAAACTCACATGCATGACCTTATTATCATAATATAACTGATACAATAGAAGTCCATTTTTTTACCATAAAAGATAATGTGAAATTACTATTCCTACTACATGATCCATTAGGTTGTTCCCTATTTTTTACCTAGAGGAATACCTTTTTTATCATAGTATATGATGAACTGAGAAGTCTACTACAACACTCTTATGTGCGATCAATCAATGGATTGTGTCCTCCATCAATAGATAGGGTAGGTTCTTTTCTTGAGGAGGTGGGGGAATTTATAGGCATCACCACCCAGGTTTTAAAATTCCTTATGATGCACATATCTCATATATTTTTTAAATATTTGGAGGAGGGATTTGGTGTCATACACTTCACTATATCCTATCGTAGGTTATCCCTGGGGTGTCGCATGATTTTCAGTGACCACAATAGTGTCCCATCAATACCATTATTATTGGTCATTTTTTGATAAAAGGGATTTTTTTATGACCATTAAGGATGTTTTAAGTAGGTTAGATAGGGTTAGGCTAACATGTATTGGGTTCTCTGTGAAATCTATATCATTTTTGAAAGATCTCACATGATTAAAGAAGACTTGTCTTGGGTCTTCCGCGAGACAAATGAATCCTTCTAGGGGACTTTTGTGAGATCATGATGGCTTGTAAATGGGAACCTCACATAGCTTATTGTGACAACATATTAATATGAAACCTTTCACATTATGGCTAGTGTATCCCTGCTCTTTAATAAGATTCCTCCTTTTCCCCTTTTATTTCATTGTTCATTTTTGAAGGGCTGAGAATATCATGAAGTTATGGAAGTGTTGTAAAAGAAATCACTATCCCTATCTATAATGCATTGCATTAACAATAATGTGTATTGTGGTGTTGCATGGGTATTGTCATGGATAGCCCTTTTCTTGTCTATCGAGCCAAAGGGGGGTGTAGAGTCAACTAGACAAGTCAGAAACACATCACATGATGAGAAGTAATTTTCAACATGTTATCATGCGACAGGGTGGATATGTGTCCATGACTATGTGATTTCCTAAAAACTACATTAAAATGTTTCATGAAAATCAATGAATTCAAAATTATTTGTCCATTTTCATATTTTTGTGATTTATTTTAAAAAATTTATTTACCCTTTCCCATTGGTTTCCCATGATAGAGCCACATAATCAATATGAGATCTTATGATGGTGCGCATTATTTTACATACTACGTTTCCCTATTTTTTCATGTTGTTTCAAGTGATTGATGTTGGATATTTCATTAGTATGTGTGAATTTCCATTTACAATTCCTCCACATTCATTATTATGCTCATGTGGAATAGAATAATTAAATATACATGTCTGAGACCCTTCTCATGGTGAGTAGGACATGTCATCAAGCTCTTTCATGGAAAGATGGGAATTTCATTAGGGCCTTAAAGTGTTTTTAGATATGAATGATCACATCCTGAGAATATTAATAAACTCATAAGGTCTATTCCTTTTATATATATTCAAAATTTATTTTATAAGTACATTTGGATGGTTGTCAGGAACCAACCGGCTGACATATTGTGTGACTTGGAGGAGCTGATCTGGTAGACAATGCATTATCAGCGAGTGTCTTGTATACCTTACCAAGAAAAAGAAGGACTCTAAAAATGGTCTTTCTTAAATATCAATCAATTAATGTGTTTCATATGTCCTACTCACATAACCTTCTGAAGGTCATACGATCACATTTCCTTTGGATGTTTATGTGATCTGTGTGATCTTAAACACCTTTTGTTCCTCTTATGTGTGTAAAAATAATACCCATAAATTTGGTAATTCATACTATGTATATTTTTTTATTCCCATTTGAAGGGAACCCAAAAATGCCTCCCCTAGGAGTGATGTCTTTGGGGAAAAGGGATCTGTTTGGATGAATGTATGCTCCTGCCTGAGTATTTGGGATTTTTTCCATCTATGTCTTAGGTGACATTTGGTCTTCAAGGATACCTTCGTTATCTGGTGGAATACCATATAAATAGGTGGTGGATGGAGGATCACTCACTAGATACTCCAAATATTCTGACCTCTTATGATCAACATTTTCCATGTAACCTATTTGCAAGACCTTCCAAAAGAACTGATCATGAGATCCATCCACAAGACTACGTCATGAGAACCAATTCATGAGATTTATTTATTCGCAACACTTTATCGAACAAAACCTGAATCTATCTTTAGAAATTTATTGAACCTTAGGCATACAACTTTATGGTTTCCTTTTATGTTTCCTTAGGATCTGCTAGTTTGATCGCATGGCCACTCGAATATTATGTGAATCTCATGACCATGTCAATGTCACATGATCACAAGCCTCATGACTGGTGTGGTTGTGAGATTCCATATGGGTTATGTGGCCCACAATATTTTCATGGGGTGGTTCAGGAGACCTGTATCATCTCATTTGATCATGAACCCCCTTACAGGTCATGATATTCGCATAATTCTAACATATTTATTCATTTCTTTTATGGGATTTTCAATTTTTACTTATGATTCTTTATTTTATGTAGATGGATTCTGTATATCTCTACAGTTCTTCAGATGTGGCTAAGTAGAGGGCGATGATTTTTAGGAACCATAATTCTCACCTGATATCTTATGCATTCTCAAAATGTGGTTCTAAAAAGGCTTTTTCATATAAACTCTAGAACTATCCTTTATCACACTAGATTCCTTTGTAGATATTTGTCCTGCTTTATGATGTTTCTATCCCCTCTCCTTACTACAACCTTCCATATTTAAAGGTGAAAAAATCCCTAGATTATATTCTAATGATTATTTTTAAGGATGGATAAGTATTCGTATCTCAATCCTTTTAGTTGTTCTATATGTAGGTGAATTCCACTCTAGGTCCAGATGGCTATGATTTTTCTCCCCATCCAATTGCTTAAACATACCAAATATATTTTTCTCTTTATTGACAAACCAAAGTGGAAACTAGAGATCAAAATGGTATTTTTACCCTGGTGGAATCTTTTCTAATGAATGGTCTTATCCATTCAATGTTAGGAACAACTATATTAAATTTTTCGATCGACTAAATTTTATCCATCATTATGAAGTAGTATGGGTTTCCCAATTCATCATTAACCATCAATCTGATCGTCTCTGGGAATAGGTAAACCATTGGTTCCATGGTACCAATTCATTTCATTTATCCAATGGTGAGGTAATAATAAGACTCTAGGATATCTATCGATGAGGTGGGATACCCCCATGGGGAAATATTTGAAAAGATTCTTCTTGGATTGGATTTTTGGGATGAACCTGCCCAAACTAGCGTTTTGGAAAGGAATTTAAATAGTATTGTGAATGGAAATATAAGTAAGGACTGGAATATTCACTCACTCATCTCCTTATAAGATTGTATGAAGATTTTATTTTACCACAACGAAGCTTATATAACTAATATACACCATAACTAATTCCATTCCAAACAGGTCCTTGATAGAAATTTTTCATATTGAGAAATCATTGAATCTGAAGAACATAACTCATGAGTCTATAAGATGGGGCTGGAAATATATTTGAGTCCTAGGATGGATGGTTTTAAGGCCTTGTTCTTTAATGGGTGTATATTTCAAGCTGGGGATGCATAATTAGTAATATGTGTTAGCACACTGGTGATCGCATCACAACTAGAAGAGAGATGACCTCTCAATCTTATTCTACCAACCATTTCTTGAATTTTATAGATTTTAGGCCATATTCAGTTGGGAAACATCCCTTACAGGATCAATGGTCCATTCTCATTTTTATTCAGATGGATATGGAAGAATTTTAACTACTACAGATATCACAACACCACTAGGATCCCTAATACCTTATTTATCCCCATGTTGCTGGATATCTCTAGATTTGAGTCCATTTCATTAGGCCCGATGAGGATTCTAACATGTTGATCTATTCTGATGGATTTTATTTCATTATTCTTTACTTCATTAATCATACCAATTATTGATAACGCCGGTGGTTCTATTAATGATTTGTCATAAAATATCTCCCCTTGGAATGGGGTTTTTACGACTACAATGGATGAGATACCCATTTTTGATCCATATAACCCTTATCATTTCTCTCTCTAATTCAGTTATATCCAAAGGGATTATCCTCCCCCCTTACCCAAAGGGTAGGTATGGAAACATCTAGGGATTATCTATGTGTTTTGGATGACATTGGCACCTTAGGATACCAATATTGATATTTTATTTCCTCCTATTAGAGCCCAAATCTTATGTGCTTATGATTATTCCTAGGCTTGGGTAGAAGAAATCATGAGTGGTGTGCTAGATGGATTGGTCTGTCAGGTGGAAAAACCATTTTCCTTGTTGGACCCCTTTTTTTAGTAATGATGCTGATGTTTAAAGATTTAGGTGAGTCTTCATGGAAGCATTCTGGCCCTAGCGATGACCATCCCGTTAGCGGGATAAGATTTTTCAGAGAATTTATTCTTTCAACCAATCCATGTTTTGGAAGGATACTATATGCAGTATCCTCTCTCAAATAATTAATAGTTAAACTAGTTTTCTCCCCTTCTTCTATACCTAATCCATTAGTTATAGAGGAATAGACATGGTGTAGGCGGATTTGGTGGAAGATTCAAAACTAGATCACCAAAACTACCTTAGAATCATTTTTGATCAATAAAAACAACTTTTTTGGCTCTTTCATAATTTGGGAGAGGGTGGATTTGATGTCCAGTAATTATATGAAATCATGAAATAAATCATTCTGATATGGAAAAAGGTGGGTACTAGTGAGAAGATCTTGTGCGATCCTGGAAAGTGGACTCCCCTATATGAACTAAGTAAGGAAACTTCATACGTGTTAGCACAAATCCATCACTTTATATCTAAGATGCAAGCCTAGATAGGGGCCTTGACCGCAATGATAGAGATATATGAGGATATATTTTATCACTCTAAGTGTGGTCTTTTAGAATCATCATTCTCATTGGAAAACACTCAAAAAAGAGTTTTGAATTTGTCTACTTTTATTGAGAACCCTTCGTCCTAGGGAAGAAGTAGAATATTTGGGTTGGGAGGTGCTCTGATATTCATTTGATGCTTCTCGTCAGACTCATTCTAAATTTTCCATCTCATCCGATCAGATCTTATTGTATTTTTATCATTGATATTTTGTTTTTTTCTTTTGATGAAATTCATAGAGAGACTCTAAATTGTGGAGATTCCTCATTTTTCCTACTATTAATGAATAGATCATCCAAAAATTATATGTATTTGTTTTTTTTCTTTTATTCATGATGTTCATGGTATTTTCTGTATAGAATGTTGCATGGATTTTCAATAGTACCCATACTTTTTATAAAATCAATTAACCTTGAATTCCTGGATTCAAGTTTTGTAATATATCTTCCTTAGGAAATGCGCATGAAGTCCCAATGACATGACATTCCTTATTGATGTATCTACTCCATCTATCATGATATTACATAATTCAAAAATAGATAATTTTTGTAGAATATTTTTCCATGTGGTAGAGTTATCTATCTTTTTCTAAATCCATTGGGATTAGTAAGAATAGATTGATTTTTTCAAAGGCCATATGATGGGCCTTACAAACATTGATTATTTTTATTTATATTTCCAAAAAAAATTCCTAGGATTTTTATTTGGTATTTCTTAGCGGGAATGGATTTAGATTTTTCCAAGGGTTCCCTTATCATGTTTCCTACATAGAGAGGTTTGATCATTTTTATATTCCCTCAATCTAAATCATTGTTGTGCTATTGTTTAGGGAATCCTTTCTTGGACCTTCTATCTATATGGTTTAGTGTCTTTTATCTCATACATTATATTATTGTAGTTTATCGACTTTTAGGATTTCAATTATAATATTTTGGTTTAGGTTCATTTAAATAAGACCTATTATTGATTTAGTTTAGGGTCTTCTGGCTCAAAAATTTTATTGTTGTAGTTTATGGTCTTTTGGCTTAGATCTTATACTACTATAGCTTATGTTCATTGGGCCTAGAACTTTTATTACTATAGTTTAGGTAATTCTTGATCGAACCTTCTATTATTGTAGTTTAGGGTAATCTATCATGGACATTCTATTTCTATAGTTTAGGGTCCTCTGGATCAAACATTTTATTACTATATTATAGGGTCTTTTGGCCCAGACATTATATTACTATAGTTTTGGGTTTTATTGATCATACCTTCTATTGATGTAGTTTAGGGTCTTCTTTCTAAGACCATCTATTGTTGTTGTGTAGGTTTTTATGGCTTGGATCTTAGAAATGCCAGGAAATATAGAGTCTTGCTGCAAGGACATGATTAATGAATATATAATATGTGGAATACAGACTAGGGATGAACCAAGAAAGTCTAAGGTTCTGATTTCCTCTGTGGTGTTTCCAAGGCTCACGAGAATTGGAGTTCCTTTTCTATAAAGAGGAGGCACCTATGGTTAAAAGGTCAAAACCCTTATATGTAAATATCATTTTCAAACATAGGTGTCTCCACTCTTTTACAAGTTTCATGGAATGTTTTGGAGATTTTATGGGAATATGAAGAAAATATTGGGATTCCAAAGTCCACCTGGATAGTTGGAATATGGGTTGTGTAACTCATGTGTCCAGGATCATTAATTAGTGAATCATGGAATAGGGAATACATTACAATGATGACCTAATACATCCAATGGTTCTAAGTTCCACCATGGTGTTACTGGGGATAATGAGGATTGGAGATCCTTTTTTACAAGTAAGAGATTCCCCTAATTTTTTGGTCAAATCCCTTATACATCAGTCCATAGGGATTACATGCATGGTCAATTAGAGTTGAGACCCACTCTTTTCTAAGGTCACTGATTTTTTTTTGAAGACTAAAATTGTTTATCAATGAAGTGTGGTCTCGAGAAAAGGACTATCTAGGAAGGGTTCTATCACTATATGGAAATATAGATTTTTATTCGGAAGTTCATCCCCTATACTATGTGGTTTCAAGTCATAGGGTATAGTCCATAAAAACTTTCTAAAATGGATTTTTGCATCCCTTCATGGAGAAAGGGTACCATAATTGGTGACATAACATTTAGTACTTTGAGTCCCCTTGAATATTATAGTTACATGGATTGTAAATAACTTTCCATAGTTCTCATGTCATGAGTATGGTTTTAGAAAATCATGTTAGGATTTTCCCAGAACACTCTTAGGTTTCAAGTTCTTCCATGGTGATGTCAGGGCCCACAAGGATCGGAAAGCACTTTTTGTAAGGAAATAATGCATTTTGTTGATGACCAGAGGTGCATATGTTGGATCTATAGGCATACATGAATTGTAAAAAAAGGATCCCATTAAGCTGGGTATCTTTTTCCAAGGTCTGCGGAATATTTGAGGAAATTTGAGGCATTGAAATCATGAAGTGTGATTTATGGAAAACATAAAATTCAAGAAGGGTTTGAGCACCAAAAACGTATTGTGGCCACCTAGTGAACACGTATTCATGGAGAGGAATTGTGACAAATAATTACTCTAATTTATCTTGGACTATGGGGGTTGGAGAGCATAGATTGTATTTTAGTAGGTCCATAAAGTGGGACCTATAAGCTATATGAATTATTTATTTTCGCTCTAATTCTTACCTAAAATATGGAGTTTAAGAGTTTAGTGAGAGGAGACGTTAATTTTTTTTAGGACACCATTTTTAGGTATTCAATATAAAAAGTTTTTCATATCTTTCACCAGTATTTTTGGGATTTGAGATATGGACCACCCAAGGCTATAATTTAAGGATATACATCTTTGACCAATGTGCATGTAGTTTAATTTTGTGACATGCATGGACCTAATTTGAGTGAAATGTTACATAGGAGCCTAATTATGATACCCAAGGTCAAGATTAATACAATATACTTCTTATGTGGGAGAATAAAATTTTATAAATCATGGCTCAAGGATCTCAGGTCATGAGTAATGTAATGGGACAATCATGTTGGGGAAGGCCTAAAACACCCTCAGGTGATGGGTTTTTCTATGGTGATTTCAGGATCACAAGAATCAAAAAAACCTTTATATAGGGCCATGATGTCTCTTATTAATAGGTTTAATCCCTTATACATCATTATCATTGTCAATCAAAGAGATTTATTTTCCTTTTCATGGGAAAAGAATGATTTTTTGAGACCCATGGTGATCAAATCATGAAGTTAGATTTGTGGGATGGGGTGTTAAAAAGATACTGGAAGAACCTCATTCCCTATATTACCATGGTAATGGTCTTTTGGTCCTTTGATAAGGGACTATGATGGGTGATGAGCTGCACCTTTTAACTTCATGTAGTTGGGATGAATTTGTAATGCATATTTAATTTCATTAGAATAGGTTATTTGGTTATAGTTTAATATCATGCAGTAAGGACATTCCTTTCCATGACATTTAACATCATGTGGTAAGGATGTGGGAACTGATGTGAATAATTGGGTAAGATTTCCTTGGGAACACTTTTCACTACTCTAGGAAATTTAGGCATAGGTGCATCTTTTATCCATGCACAAGATTTTTGGTGGGTAGCGATATATTGGAGCCCTTCTTTAGAAAATATATCACATGATAATGAATGTCATACACAGATCTCACTTGTGCATAGGAAAATGAGCATGTAAGGATCAAGTGTTTCAAGAAAGGAGTTATACAGTGTTTTTGTCATATAGTTTAGTGTCATGTGCCTATAAAATTTAGTGCATATGTCCAAACAATATTCAGTTAGGGGTAAATTTTTATCATTTCATATGCTACTATCAAACCTGTGTATGGAGATCTGAGTGTCTCTACATATCCCATGTTGTTAAAAATCAAGTCATACATATTTCTTGTATGGAGGATACCTGTGCAGGTTTGACCCATATATCGGAATGGGGGATATTTGTTTTATCATGGATGGAACTAGGAATCATATTTTTGTGTGTAACTATGAATCCAATGAGGGCAGGAATCAATCCACACATAGATCTTGAATAGGACATGATCTATGCAGGTCCAACCCATACACAGAGGGGGGGATCATTCCCATTGATTATCCTAGATGCCCCTCATATTAAAGATCTAGGAATCACTATGTATCCTATTATGAAACTAATCAAGTCATATGTAGTTCTGGAGAAACCATATAGTTAAACGTCATGCATCAAAGATATAGGATCTCATATACCCACTATTTTAATTTCTCATAATCTAAGAGTTTCCTATAAATAGAAATTCAAAGCTAGGGAAACTAGAATTTTGTGGGAAATACTACCTCTACTATATAAACCAATACATAATGATTTTATTGTGTAGAAATACATGTGGTGGTACGATAGGACCATAAAAATAGGGGATATTATATGTCTATGATACCTTTTACTTATTCACCATCTTATTGATTATTTTTAAAAGAGTACAATTGAAGGCCTCTATTTTTCCATTTTTCATTTCATGATAGTGTGATAAATGATTGGACTTGATGTCGTACTCTTAGTATGACTTATTTAACTCTGTTGAATAGAATTTGGCACAGGTATTCATTAATATCATGTTAGGGACCCCAAACCTAGTAATGATATGGGAATTCTTGAAGTTGATGATATTCATCATCTATATTTCTTTAGGGGTATTTTCATATTCCATTTAAAAAAAATTAGGTAGGAGTGAGGATTTACATAAACTTATTAGTTTTGGATGGGGTATATTGACCCATAACAACCATTCACTATATATAAAATAGATAAGAATATTTTTCTTTATGTATCACTTTAGGGCGTTAATAGATTATTTTTTCATGAATCGGGCATTAAAGAAATTTCTTGGTGAATTCTACATAGTCATGTATCATTGTTTTCCAATAGTAACCTAGCCTTCGGATTTTGTGGGAGATCATAGTCCCAAACAGATGAGTACCATAGTATCCTACATGGACTTCTTCCATGACAGCGAGAATCTTTATTTACTATTTGCAATTAAAGAGGATACCATCAAATCTTCAGTTTTCAAGGGATTTATTCTCATTTAGACCATCCATGATGGTAAAAATCACTACCTAGTTACAAATATGTTCCCTCTTGGACCGGTATTATGGGAGAGTCCTATTTTGGTGATAACTAATTGTAGGATCCAACAATCCAAGTGTGGATGCTGGTTTATTACAATCTATGGCTGTGTTGAACTGATATATTTCATCTATATCATATATGATAGTTTATGAGACCATTCTTTGGTGTCTGATGTATAATATTTCTTCCTCCTGATCATATTTGGCCATAACTATTGTTGTTTTAGCCAATGTGTTGGTATGATAAACTGTGATCAGGGATCAAGATGCAACATGGGTTCAAAGGGTAACTCTTTCATTTTTCCTATGACATATCTATTGAGAGGGTCCAATTCTTCCTTTTTTATGGAATATTTTCCATTAATGTACTTTAACACAAGCTCTAAATCCCCATTGATGTTAATTTAGGTTTTATCTAGCTATTAGGATTATTCTAAGATAGAGATTAGGGATTATTATTCAAACACATTATTCATGTATGCTTTGGATATTTAAAAATAGTATGGAAAGTTTCTTTATTTGGAGAAACAAATACAATCCTTAAAAAAACCCAATTGAGTATCTGGTTTTCCAGTTTCCTACTGATATTACTTCAAGATGTGTCCCCAAAGTACATCTCCCATGTTCAGGGGGTGTCACGGGAAAATAAATCCTCCTTTTCTAGAAGTTCATTATCTACTGGTGTGATATCTGGAGTGGGGTGTGCCTCAAAGAAATCATCTAGGTCCTTCCCATTCACCGACTTATGTGAAAAAACTAATTGTGGTATAATTTTAGAATGATCGCCCTTTGGGCCAAATGTCTATTCAAAATGGGTGGACCAACGATATATTTTAGTAGATCAATACGAGAGACGTGGTATACATAATGTTCCTACAAGTAATACCTCATATTATTCACTACAAATATGAGTGTGAGGTAGTTCTTCTCCACATTTAAATATCAGTTCTCAATACCTACCATTGTTTGGTTGAGGAAGTATATATTGTTCTCGCTCCCTATAACATTTTTCTACATGAGGAGGGTGCCAAATGATCATTTCACGGTGTCCACGTATAAGATGAGTGGATTTCCACCCACCAATGACATCTAAACTACTCGGTGCAGTAGATACAACTTAATAATCTTGAAGGCTTCTTGTTCACCCAAATCCCATCAATAGTAATTTCCATTTTTCATTATCACGTTTAAGGGAAAGATTTTATGGCTAGGTTGGCTATGTAACAATGAATATAGGAGATGCTTCCTTGGATCCCCCTCAGTTCTTTGATATTCTAAGGGGGTGAAATTTCTAGTATTCCACTGATGTTTTTAGGGTCGACCTCAATGAAATGGTGATATACCACAAATCCAAAGAACTTCTTTAATGTTACCCCATAATCACATTTCAACAGATTCATCATTATAATACGCTGTTAAAACGTGTCAAATATTGTTTGATGATTCATGAAGTGACCACCGCACTGTCAGTATTTGATAACCTTATCATCAACATAACATGCGTCTATTCTTCACTGGATGGGCGTAAATATATGATTCATGGAGCAGTGATAAGTAGAACCAGTACACTATTATCAAAAGGGCATTACCTGATAGAAAAAGATCCACTTGGGTGCTCTGAAGGTAGTGGATTCCTCATCTTTGGGGGACGACTTTATTTTATTATTCATTGAATAACCATCCATAAAGGAAATGTCTTGGGAGAAATAATTTGCATCGATCAATACATTTGTCAACAATAATAGGAAATCACACTTTCATAAGTGTCAATTAAGGTCTCTAAGATCCATGGAGACCATAATCTGTGCAGTCTTTTTCCAAAAAAGGATGATGTTGTTGATCCATCTTGGGTATTGAACTTACCATAAGATGTTTGATTTAACCGATTTTTAATCTTCAACATTTACATTTGTATCATGAGAGGGATGAATCCTCCTAGATACCTTCTTAAAACTTCAATGGTCATTTTGTATGCTGGGATAATGTTTAGCCACATCCATATATAGTCTGGTAATTTCTATGTAATTCTAAGTGAAAACATGCAAATATTTCTTTAAAAATTCAACATACATCTCTTACTCCTCGAGAGGAATGGAGAAACTAATCATTTTAGGCCACAAGTCTTCTTTCATTCTGAGATTTATTTTCCAGAGATCATTAATGGTGTTGGATATTCCATCCATGGATGAGGGAGTGGAATTCCTATGGTCATACTATAATTCTTCAATATCTGAGTCTCTTAAGGTATTTTTAGATGATGGTGGAAATATAGGGGCATATCTATCACTTTCGAGATGGGAGAGTCCATGGGAAGAGACATTGTGTTCCCCTAATACCATATTTATTGAATATAGGTTTGGGAGATGATCTTATTTTACACTATCATTAGGGGGAAATTGGGATTGAACATCTAGGACTATGTCTATTTCCTCAACTAGATTTATGGAAAGAACATAATCGCTATTGAGAATACTACTGGGATTTGTTGTAGAGCTTCTCATGATATTTGGGGCTACAAAATATATATTTTCATCCACCATTAGTTTTTTTCCCACCCTATTATAGAAACCCACATCAAAAAATATGTATTCAAAAGTCTAGATGGTGGTACTTTCATGATGTAGTATGTAGAACTTTCCATCAGATGAGTATTTCAATCAATGATGGAATATTTAAGGTACCTCCACCTGGTTGCGGAGCCAAGGAATTTTGAAGAAATTATATGTGGTGGCATTCTGGATAAAAATAATCTCAACATTAGTAGTAAGATCCCCAAAATGAACATTTATCTTGATATTCCTGAGAGGTCCCTTCTCACACTAATCATATCCATTAATGGTCATCTTTTTGGGAGATAGATCCCATTCACTATATCCCATATGTCAGATGGTTCTAATCGGGATGAGGTTGATTTTGGAACCATTCCCAATTAGATCCCTTCATATGTTGACATTATTGAGACTACTCGAAACATATAGGGGTTTGATGTGTCCCTATATTTCCATTTCATGATCCCACTATGTGAATGAGATGGTTATATGGAATTCTAATGGTATCATCTCCAATTGACAGACCTTGGATGAAGTGAATTTTCTCTCCAATTCATATAGGATCTGGAGGGATTCAATGAGAGCCTCCCTGAGTTCTTTTAAATGATGGAGTGCATCCAGAATTGAGATCTTGTCTTGGACAAAAACCAGATGTTTCAAAATGTCGTACATTTTTTCAGAGTTCTGCACTACTTGATGTGTGGTTTCTCCTGATTATGTGTTTTAGGACCTGAGGCATTTGAGGCAGATAAGCATGGTGCTTGTAAAAATGTTTAGGGTGTATCTTATTCTATTGGTGTAGGTCCCACCCACATTCCTTTTTTCCAAGTTGATAAGATAATCTCACCCCTTCTAGGTTTTAATTTAAGATGATTGGGTGTAGATGACCTCTGGAGGGTTATGGAACAGCTCTAGGTCTATTTTGGGATTTCTAGATCACTTTTACATGGCTTCTAGATACATATATGTCCTTTGGGGGGTCATGAACAATGTATGAGCTCTGAACATGCTAATATTGTCCACGGTATCCTTGATTCCTACATTTGCAGCCTCATGTTTCCTAGTTAGTTAAGGGAAACTCATACTCAGAGGCATATTCATCATTAAAGAATTAGTATTACAAGTGAATCGCGTTATTATAAATAAAGATGATATATTTTTCTAAGGAGGGTTCTATTTGGTGGGGATGTAACACCCCAATCTTCTACGGTATGCTTCTCTTGGAATAATGTAATAGCGTGTGTTGTACGCAACATCGAGTTCTAACACACCATAACCGATCAAACTAGCCGTTATGAATAGTAATACCTACTTTTTAAAATTTTAGAAATTGTATCTCTCAAAATGGACTTCATTTTTGGATTAGTAGTATCAAATTTAGCCTAAGGTGAAATTTTGGTACTTTTCGGATTACTTTAATATTTTGATGAATAGTGAAAATTACTAAATTTTAATTAAAAACAACTTTTTTAATCAAAATAATTAATAGTGATAAATTATGAATTTGAGTGGTTTTAAAGTATATTTAGAATATATTTTTACCATTTAATATAGTTTTGGTCATTGTACATAATTTCACAATTAAACCGGACATAAACAAGTACCAATCTTTTGATAGTTATTATATCTTAAAAACACGCTTTTTGTTTTGACATCGGGAATGAATTTTAAATTAATTTCTGCCACTTTTGTGTTTTGAATTTGGAAAAATGGACTCCATATTTGGAATCAGTATGTCCAAATTGTGTAAATAGGTAACTTTTATTTTTAGACATTTTGAATAATTACTTCGGTAAATATTTTATTTACCATGGATAAAGCGTAAATCTGGTAAATAAGGGTTAAAAAATAATATTATAATAATACTAAATTACCCTAAAACGTGTCATAACCTTATTGGTGGATACATTTACGACCATGGGAATCTTTGGGTCGATTTTGGGACCCCATGGAGCCACTTGTAGGTGATAGGGACACATTATTTTAATTAAGTTAAAATAAATACAAAAATGACAAAAGCATATATCTTTTAGAAAACCAATTTTTACAATGGGTTATATATGTTGGATTTTAGACTATAAAAATTAATTAGAAATCTAAAAATATTTCCTACATAATGATATTTTATTTATAATTTTTAGACATTAAATAATTTAATTTATTTATGACACAATGATGATGCAGTAATCACCATAATAGTAAAAAAATAAAATAATTGATATTATAAATACCCAAATAAATATAATTTTAGACTTTTAATGAATTAAACTAATTTTATAGGTTAATATGACATGTTAGGAATTATTTAATTAACTTTTTTCGAAGTAATAATTCTGTTATGATTTTTACAAAAATCAACTATTGAATAGTGTCAAAATTGAGATAAAAGAATTTTTAAAACAAATATTATATTATTAATTGATATTCAATTACTAAAAAC
Organism: Viscum album; assembly: GCA_963277665.1. Classification (NCBI taxonomy): domain Eukaryota; kingdom Viridiplantae; phylum Streptophyta; class Magnoliopsida; order Santalales; family Viscaceae; genus Viscum; species Viscum album. Next base: position 1,428,401,216 of record OY728151.1, read on the forward strand.
CTAAGGTTCGGCCAAGAGACTTATATAATTATAGGTGTATCATTAATGGACCACTTTTGGGTCTCTTGGATGTATATAGTAAGTTTATTAACAATATTATATAAAAATACAAAGAGACATCGTAAAAGTGAAACTAATTAACTAAGAGTTAATACTTAAAGATAAGGTTAATATAGTAACCCAAACCTATCTAAATCCTATTGGTTGAGTGTTTTTCGACCTATCCCCACCTTAACCTTTAAATAATCCACTTTTAAGCCATTATAAACCGAATATGAATTTATTATAAAATAATATTTCTATCTTTTCCAAAGGTTCCCCTCACCCCTCTTATAAAAGGGTACTCCTCCTTCTCATTAATTCACACCTTCAAAGCCTTTTGGTTCGGCCAACCCCTGCCCAAATACTCTCTAAACTTTCCTCAATTCATCCTAGAGGCCTTAATTTAGTCAGAAAGCCAACCTAAGGAGTCCTTTTGATCAAATCAAAAGGAAGAACCCGAAGAAGAGGTAATGATTTCACCACCCTTTTTCTTGTTCCTTTCTTCTTCCACTTCATCATTATTTGTTATTCTCATTCTAAAATAATGAATCCAGTATATCCTATATACTGTAATATTATTATAAATATTTTACAACCATATTCAGTATTATATCCATCCTTTGAATGACATGTCACCATACGTGTGTACGTACGACTTACCGTCTCCACATCGTGGTGTAATTGTTATTCAATAAATTATTATTTGGATGGGTATAATAATGATGTTTAATTCATGTAAATAATAAATATAAAATGATAATTATTCTGTATATATGATATACCATCCAATTATATATTATTTTAATATCAAAAGAATGATATTGTCGCTCGTGTGTGCGTACGGACTACCGTCTCCACGAACGCGATGAGATTCATTCTCCATCGTATCCATTAAAGTAAAATTATCATTTGATGATTTAAAAATAATGTTTAAGGACTTGATATAATTCTGGATATGAATAAGATACAACCTATCCATGACAAACACGTCTTACGTAACAATCATATAAAAGAAAATGAGTAAGTTAACACCCGAAACAACGATAATACTAAGATAGTATTAACAAATCAATGTTAAAAGATCATATATGATATCATATTAATATATATGATTCTTGTATAATTTAATAACAATTATTTCACTATTATACAGGAGGTTAACCTACCCCAACCAAGGAAAAGTACAAGGTAAGGGTTTATTTCACAATATCTTCATTATCCGAGGTTGTTTATACGTAATAATCTACCGGGATCTCTTTATCATCCACATCCATGTTTCTTAAAAATGTATTTCAAATTTTTTTTTACTATTTACAAGAATATGGTTTAAATTCATTTATACCCTTGTTTGACTTTTTATAAGAGGTTTATAAATGAATCTTTCCATTGTTTTCCAAACAAGGTGCTTTTTAACCTTTTTGACATAATTAAGGTAAGAATGTTTTTTTAACTTATACGGCGGGTGAGGCTATTTTCCGTCATTATAAAATTGCCGAAGCTTCCCTTACAAGCTTATAAGAATATTTTCAAAGAAAATGTTTTATTTTATAAATATATGACTCTTAAATGATTTTAAAATAGAAAGAGATATTTCTCTAAAAAGAGTTTTGATTTCATCTATGTCAACATCCTTTAATGGATTTTACGCTTATTTGAAGTTGATTTATTATGATACAAAACTTCTATATTGTATTGAAGGTTTTGTGATATTTTTGATTGTGGATGTGTTATTTTTATACCATTCATGATTTATGGATGAAGTATTTACATTTTGTATGCTAGTTTTAATACGAATGTTTATGTTATGTTTGAACCTTTTCATATGGGAATGCATTGGACTTAATATGTGACGGGTGGAGCCCGCTATAGCTCCTCGATGCATCGGTAGGTCTCATGAGACAGACTAGTGTCTTGACACAAGGCCTTGACAAAATCTTATTTGTAGTCTTGGCACGAGGCCTTGGCTACGTGGTTATGATATTCTGGCATTATGCATTCCGTCATTATGAAAGTGGTTATTGATATTGCATGTGATTATTTGATTAGTAGAATATCCATGGGAATAAGTAAATGGAATTATTTCATTTTATTTTTTCCATACTATGTTGAAGTTCAAGTTTAAAAGGATTTTTTTTAGTTATACATTGCCTTAAATGTTTGTTCTTATTTATGAAAGTTTACGCTATATTGTTATCCTTACTGGGCATTTGAGCTCACCCCTTTTCTATGTTTTATTTTTCCAGGAAGTGAAGAAGTAAATTATGAATGACTTGAAGGGATAGTATGAGGGGATAAGAGTGTAGACTATGGAGAATATGTTGTTGTAGTTTTCATTTTTATGATGTAATGTAAACTTTATGAATATATCTAGTGTTTCAAGGCTACTAAACTAATCGGTCTTTCGAGATTTGATCTTTCTTGTGATCATGCCAATGCTATGTAATAATGCACCGACTCTGGGTAACTGGGGTCAGGGCGTCATAGTTGGTATCAGAGGAAGTTTAGTACAAACCTTGGAAGCTAGATTTAGATAAACTCTGATTAGAGCACATAGATTTAAGATGGACTTTGAGGATTAGTATAGAAGAACTTCCTAGAATTTTGGTATTGTAGAGATTTTGTGAGTTTTCTGAGCAATACATCCCTGTCTGGATACGAGCAGGTAGAGGCGGCTCTGGCACAGATGTACCTAGGGGTAAAACCCGAAAACACCGCTTTGAGCTAGACTCGAATGGGAACTGGTGCACGACAACGGGCCTTGCTGCACTCTTGGTTACGACACTCCCGGGGGATATTCTTAGGATAACTCTCATTTTCTTTACAAATCATTATGAAGGGTTTATGAGTATATACTTCCTCAAAGAAAACATTTTTATGATTATGGATTATATCCATAAATAGTTCAATTTATGTTAAGTGTTTTATAAGTATGGAATTATGTATTTTGATTCATAAACTGATCTAGTTTATGCCATTGTTTAGAAATGGCGCCTAGTGGAAGAAATGGAAACTGTATCAATGCATGCACTCCATGTAGGGATTTCCCTCCTGCTCAAGATAATTATAGTGGTGCTGGTGATGGAACTGGTGCCGATCAGCTAATCACCATACTGGGACAACTCACTCAGGTTATGAATAATAACCTTACCCGTATGGAGCACCCTGATCCATAGCGTGGAGGATCAATGTTAGATCGCTTAATGAGGAAACAACCACCAACGTTCAATGGGATTAAAAATCCATTGGTAGCTAAGCAATGGATAAGTTCCCTAGAGAAAATATTTCAGGCTTTGGGAAGTAGTGAAAGGGAAAACGTTATCATGGAAGTTTACCGCCTCACTGGAGATGCTGATCAGTGGTGGTCATTGATTAAAAACATGAAGGAAGATGATGAAGTATCAAATATGGAATGGAGGGAGTTCAAAGATCTGTTTTTAGAAAAATAATTTCCTCGTGACCATCGAGCAGATATGGAAAGACAATTTCTGAGTCTGAAACAAAAGGAGGATGAGAATGTCGCAAAGTATGAGGCTAACTTTACAAGGTTAGCAAGGTATGCTAGAGATTATATACGTAACCCAAGAAGTAAGATTGATCGTTTATTTGAAGGGTTAAAACCATTTCTCCATTGAGCATTATTCTCACAATCCTTCTCATCATACGAAGACATTATCACACGTGCTATCAAGATAGAAAAGTAATTCTCTAGGTCTTATGAATTTAAAGCAAAGCAAGAGAAGAAGAGATCTGTTGATCAATCTGGGAATTGAAATAAGGGGAATAAGGGAAAGGTTTAATATCCATCTTGTGTTAAATGTGGGAAGAAACACCATGGTACTTTCTTAAAGGGAATGGGTGTCTGTTACAAGTGTGGTGAAAAAGGCCACCAAGATCATGATTGAAAAGGGAAGATGGAAGCTACCAATGTTCAGTGCTACAATTGCAGGGAGATGGGACATTATGCAAATGAATATCCTAAGCATCAGGGGAACTTACTTCAGAAAAGGCCAAGGGATCAAGGCCAAGCTTATGCTATCACTAATGCTGAGGTAGAAGCTCCGAAAGACGTGGTGGCAGGTAATTTAATGGTTTCCTCAAGTTTATCAAATGCATTATTTGATTCTGGATCATCACATTGTTTCATATCTTCCTAGTTTTCTAAGAAAATTAGATATTTACAATTTGATTTAACAAGGGAGTTGTCAGTTAAAACTCATAATCGAAGTATCATTGCAACAAAGTTTTGTGAATCAGTCCCCATTAGAGCACATAAATGTTCTTTATCCTCTGATCTCATCTTCATACCTATGATTAAGTTTGATATAATCCTTGGTATGGATTGGCTTTCGGACTATGATGTGAAGATTTATTGTAAGAAGAAGGAGGTTACGATTTTTGATGATGATGATAAGGAACACCTTATCTTTAGAGCAGAATCGTCACCACCTAATTCTTATCTAGATCCACCCCCAGTAGCTCAACTAAATTCAATTATTGGGGAGGAAGAGGATGAAATTATAGTGGGTGAGGAAAGTAATGTTCAAATAGAGGATGTACCTATTGTGAAAGAATATGTAGATGTGTTTCCGGAATATTTACCTGGACATCCTCCAGAGCGAGAAGTTGAGTTTTCCATTGATTTAATTCCTGGATCAAGGCCTATATTGAAGACCCCTTATAGAATGGCCATTGTAGAATTAGTTGAACTAAAGAAATAAGTAGAGTAATTGAGTAATAAGGGATTTATTCTCCCCTAGTGTTTCTCCATGGGGAGCCCCTGTTCTTTTTGTTAAAAAGAAAGATGGATCTATGAGGTTATGTATTGACTACAGGGAGATCAATTCTATAAAAATAAAGAATAAGTATCCCCTACCTCTCATTGATGATTTATTTGACCAACTGCATGGAGCTCAATACTTTTCAAAGATTGACCTTCGATCTGGATACCATCACTTGTGTGTGAAGAAGGAAGACATTCCAAAGATAGCATTTTGAACCAGGTATGGGCATTACGAGTTTACAGTAATGCCTTTTGGATTGACTAATTCACCCTATGTATTCATGGATCTGATGAATAGAGTTTTCAAGGAATATCTCAATGAATTTGTGGTGGTATTTATTGATGATATATTTGTATACTCCAAAAGCTACGAGGATCATGAAAATCACTTGCGCATTATCCTGAAGACTCTGAGAAGACATGAATTATATGGGAAGTTTAGCAAGTGTGAATTCTGGATTCAGGAGATTTCTTTTCTTGGCCATATTGTCTCTAAATATGGAATCTCGGTTGATCCTTCTAAGAACAAGGCAATCCAAGAATGGCCAGCACCTACGAGTATAACTGAGGTATGCAGTTTTATTGGTTTGGGAGGTTATTATCGACGTTTCGTCCAGAATTTTGCCTGATTGGCAAACCCATTAACTAAGCTCACACGTAAAGGGGTTAAATTTGTTTGGAAAAAGAGTGTAAAGAATGTTTCGAAGAACTAAAGAGAAGATTATTCAATGCTCCTATATTGACTCTACCATCGGGGAATGATGGGTTCGTTATTTATAGTGATGCATCAAAGAAAGGACTTGGTTGTGTCCTTATGCAGAATGATAGGGTTATTGCCTATGCATCACGACAGTTGAAAATTCGTGAACAAAACTATCCTACTCATGATCTTGAGTTAGCAGCTGTGATCTTTGCTTTGAAGATATGGATGCACTACCTCTATGGTGAAAAATGTGAGATTTATACTGATCACAAGAGTTTGAAGTATATTTTCTCACAAAAAGAACTCAACATGAGGCAAAGGAGATGGTTTGAATTACTCAAGGATTATTATTGCATGATACACTACCACCCGGGGAAGGCAAACAAGGTGGAAGATGCTTTGAACAGAAAAGATCATGGAGTTTTGAACAATATGAGAATTGAAAGGGATCCAATTTTCATGGATCTAGTGAAAATGGACATGGGAATAAACAGGGAAGGTGAAACATCAATGCTTTTTCAAATGGTTGCCAAACCATATTTACTAGAAAGGATTAAGAGTTCTCAGACTGATGATGATGAATTTCAAAAGAAGATTAAAGCTGTGAATGATGGGAGATTGAGAGACTTTGTGTATGAAGATGGAATTTTGAAATTTGGGAAGAGACTTTGTGTTCCTGATATACCTGATCTAAAAAGGGAATTACTGGATGATGCTCATAGTTCCAATTTCTCTATACACCCTAGGAGCACCAAAATGTATAGAGATTTGAAAGAACATTTTTTGTGGGACAACATGAAGAGGGAGATTTCTGATTTTGTGTCAAGATGTGTGGTTTTTCAACAAGTGAAAGCTGGAAGGCAACAGCCTGGTGGAGTATTGCAACCTCTTCCCATACCGGAGTGGAAATGGGACAATATTACGATGGACTTTGTCATGGGGCTACCAAAGACTCCTAGAAGGAACGATGCAATATGGGTCATTATTGATCGTCTTACCAAGTCAACACATTTTCTTGCTATAAGGGAAGATTTACCACTTGAACGACTAGCAAGACTATATATTAATGAAGTTGTGAGACTTCATGTAGTACCCCTATCAATTTTTTATGATCGTGATCCCCATTTTACTTCAAGATTCTAGAAAAGTCTTCAGAAAGCCTCAGATACTGAACTTCATTTGAGCACTGCCTACCACCCTCAAACAGATGGACAATCAGAACGAACTATTCAAACCTTAGAAGACATGTTGAGATCCTTCTCACTTGACTTTCAGGGTATGTGGGATCAATATTTACCTCTGGTAGAATTTTCCTATAACAATAGCTTCCATTGGAGTATTCATATGGCACCATATGAAGCGTTATACGGAAAGAGATGTCGCACACCAACCTGTTGGGATGACGTTGGTGAAAGAAAACTTGTAGGCCTAGAACTGGTGGAGGAAATGATGGAAAAGGTGAAGGTAATCCAAAACCATGTCAAAACAGCTCAAAGTAGGCAGAAGAGCTATGCTAATAATCGAAGGAAGCATTTGGAATTTCAAGTCAGTGATCATGTTTTCCTGAAGGTATCTCCATGGAAGGGAGTCATAAGTTTTGGTAAGAAATGTAAATTGAGTCCCAGGTACATCGGACCTTTTGAAATTCTAGAACGAATTGGGGTTGTAGCTTACCGATTGGCAATGCCACCAAGTCTCTCCAAAGTTCACGATGTGTTCCACATATCTCTGTTGAGGAAATACATGCGTGACCCAACACATGTACTCACCTATGAGGAATTAGAACTGGAACCCGATCTGTCTTATTGTGAAGAGACCGTCAATATTCTTGATATGAGAGAACAAGTACTGAGAAACCGGATGACTCGTCTGATAAAATTCTTGCGGAGAAAGCATAAGATGGAAGAGGCAACGTGGGAACCCGAGGAACTTATGATGAAGAACCACCCGAGTCTTTTCATGCGGTAGTATTCTAGAAATTTCAAAGACAAAATTATTTGAAGGAGGGGAGAATGTAACACCCCAAGCTTCTACGGTACGCTTCTCTTTGAATAATGCAATAGCGTGTGTTATATGCAACATCGAGTTCTAACACACCACAACCGATCAAACTAGCTGTTATGAATAGTAATACCTACTTTTTAAAATTTTAGAAATTTTATATCTCAAAATGTACTTCATTTTTGGATTCGGAGTATCGAATTTAGCCTAAGGTGAAATTTTGGTACTTTTCGGATTACTTTAATATTTTGATGAATAGTGAAAATTACTAAATTTTAATTAAAAACAACTTTTTTAATCAAAATAATTAATAGTGATAAATTATGAATTTGAGTGGTTTTAAAGTATATTTAGAATATATTTTTACCATTTAATACAATTTTGGTCATTGGACATAATTTCACAATTAAACCGGACATAAACAAGTACCAATCTTTTGATAGTTATTATATCTTAAAAACACGTTTTTTATTTTGACATCGGGAATTAATTTTAAATTAATTTCTGCCACTTCGGTGTTTTGAATTTGGAAAAATGGATTCCATATTTGGAATCATGATTTCCAAATTGTGTAAATAGGTAACTTTTATTTTTAGACATTTTGAATAATTACTTCGGTAAATATTTTATTTACCATGGTTAAAGGGTAAATCTGGTAAATAAGGGTTAAAAAAATAATATTATAATAATACTAAATTACCCTAAAATGTGTCCTAACATTATTGGTGGATACATGTACGACCATGGGCATCTTTGGGTCAATTTTGGGACCCCATGGAGCCACTTGTAGGTGATAGAGACACATTATTTTAATTAAGTTAAAATAAATACAAAAATGACAAAAGCATATATCTTTTAGCAAAAAAAAATTTACAAAGGGTTATATATGTTGGATTTTCGACTATAAAAATTCATTAGAAAGATAAAAATATTTTATACATAATTATATTTTATTTATAATTTTTAGACATTAAATAATTTAATTTATTTATGACACAATGATGATGCAGTAATTACCATAATAGTGAAAAATTAAAATAATTGATATTATAAATACCCAAATAAATATAATTTTAGACTTTTAATGAATTACAGTAATTTTATAGGTTAATATGACATGTTAAGAATGATTTAATTAATTTTTTTCGAAGTAATAATTCTTTTATGATTTTTACAAAAATCAACTATTGAATAGTGTCAAAATTGACATAAAAGAGTTTTTAAAACAAATATTATATTATTAATTAATATTCAATTCCTAAAAATCTAAGGTTCGGCCAAGAGACTTATATCATGATAGGTGTATCATTAATGGACCACTTGGGGGTCTCTTGGATGTATATAGTAATTTTATTAACCATATTATATAAAAATACAAAGAGACATTGTAAAAGTGAAACTAATTAACTAAGAGTTAATACTTAAAGATAAGGTTAATATAGTAACCCAAACCTGTCTAAATCCTATTGGTTGAGTTGTTTTAGACCTATCCCCACCTTAACCTTTAAATAATCCACTTTGGAGCCATTATAAACCGAATATGAATTTATTATAAAATAATATTTCTAGCTTTTCCAAAGGTGCCCCTCACCCCTCTTATAAAAGGGCACTCCTCCTTCTCATTAATTCACACCTTAAAAGAATTTTGGTTCGGCCAACCCCTACCCAAATACTCTCTCAACTTCCATAAATTCATCCTAGAGGCATTCCTTTAGTCAAAAATCCAACCTAAGGAGTCCTTTTGATCAAATCAAAAGGAAGAACCCGAAGAAGAGGTAATGATTTCACCACCCTTTTTCAAGTTCCTTTCTTCTTCCACTTCTTCATTATTTGTTATTCCCATTCTAAAATAATGAATCCAGAATATACTATATACTGTAATATTATTATAAATATGGTACAACCATATTCAGTATTATATCCATCCTTTTAATGACATGTCACCATACGTGCGTACGTATGGCTTACCGTCTCCACGTCGTGGTGTAATTGTTATTCAATAAATTATTATTTGGATGGGTATAATAATGATGTTTAATTCATTTAAATAATAAATATAACATGATAATGATTTTTTATATATGATATACCATCCAATTATATATTATTTTAATATCAAAAGAATGATATTTTCGCTCGTGTGTACGTACGGACTACCGTCTCCATGAACGCGATGAGATTCATTCTCCATCGTATCCATTCAAGTATAATTATCATTTGGTGATTTAAAAATAATGTTTAAGGACTTGATATCATTCTGGATATGAATAAGATACAACATATCCATGAAAAACACGTCTTACGTAACAATCATATAAAATAAAATGAGTAAGTTAACACCCGAAACAACGATAATACTAAGATAGTATTAACAAATCAATGTTAAAAGATCATATATGATATCATATTAATATATATGATTATTTTATAATTTAATAACAATTATTTCACCATTATATAGGAGTTTAACCTACCCCAACCAAGGAAAAGTACAAGGTAGGGGTTTATTTCACAATCTCTTCATTATCTGAGGTTGTTTATACGTAATAATCTACTGGGATCTCTTTATCATCCACATCCATGTTTCTTAAAAATGTATTTCAAAACATTTTTACTATTTACAAGAATATGGTTTAAAGTCATTTATACCCTTGTTTTACTTTTTATAAGAGTTTTATAAAGGAATCTTTCCGTCGTTTTCCAAACAAGGTGCTTTTTAAACTTTTCGACAGAATTAAGGTAAGAATGTTTTTTTTAACTTATACGGCAGGTGCGGCTATTTTCCGTTGTTATAAAATCATCAAAGCTTCCCTTACAAGATTATAAGAATATTTTCAAAGAAAATGTTTTATTTTATAAATATATGACTCTTAAATTATTTCAAAATAGAAAGATATATTTCTCTAAAAAGAGTTTTGATTTCATCTATGTCAACATCCTTTAATGGATTTTACGCTTATTTGAATTTGATTTATTATGATACAAAACTTCTATATTGTATTGAAGGTATTGTGATATTTTTTACTATGGATGTGTTATTTTTATACCATTCATGGTTTATGGATGAAGTATTTACATTTTTTATGCTAGTTTTAATACAAATGTTTATGTTATGTTTGAACCTTTTCATATGGGAATGCATTGGACTTAATATGTGACGGGTGGAGCCCTCTATATCTCCTCGATGCATCGGTAGGTCTCATGAGACAAACTAGTGTCTTGGCACAATGCCTTGACAAAATCTTATTTGTAGTCTTGGCACGAGGCCTTGGCTATGTGGTTATGATAGTCTGGCATTATGCATTCCATCATTATAAAAGTGGTTATTGATATTTCATGTGATTATTCGATTAGTAGAATATCCATGGGAATAAGTAAATGGCATTATTTCATTTTATTTTTGTCATACTATGTTGAAGTTCAAGTTTAAAAGGCTTTTTTTTAGTTATACATTGTCTTAAATGTTTATTCTTATTTATAAAAGTTTACGCTATATTGTTATCCTTACTGGGAATTTTAGCTCATCCCTTTTCTATGTTTTATTTTTCCAGGAAGAGAAGAAGTAAATTATGAATGACCTGCAGGGATAGTATGAGGGGATAAGAGTGTAGACTATGGAGAATATGTTGTTGTAGTTTTCATTTTTAAGATGTAATGTAAACTTTATGAATATATCTAGTGTTTCCAAGCCTACTAAACTAATCGGTCTTTCTAGATTTGATCTTTCTTGTGATCATGCCAATGCTATGTAATAATGGACCGAATATGGGTAACTGGGGTTAAGGAGTTATAAGGGAGGTTCCCATGCTTCATATGTAGTAAAGAAAAAATCTTCAAGAGTTAGAGCAAGAATTTGAGCTGAATATGACACTTCCTCTTCTATATATTTCTATATATGATGATCACACCCATCCTTTGTAGGAATATCTGATGTTCCCTCCTATGGAAGAAGAAGCATTATAGTTCTACGAGGTTGTGCTCTCAGGGTGGTATGAACTTAGTAAACTATCTTTTGGTTCATCCAGTTGTTGAACTTCTGTCCACGCTAGGCCAGAACTATTTTCCAATAACCATCTTATTCTACCAGGGAAACTATTCTGCATGTCACATGATCCAGATATTTATCCAATATAAACAATCTAGAATCTACCATGTTTTTTAAGATTTCTTTAAATATGAAGAAATCCTATATGTTTTGACCTAGCCACCTATGGAAAGGGAAATAATTGAGATGATTTGTGAGATTGACCTTGTTAGGATTCCTCAGTGTGGTAGATTGAGTAGGTTATTGTCCATGGATTCAAGGAAATAATTAGGGACTTTTAATTTTGGATGTATTGTGTTTTATCCATATATTCCTCAAATATTGAGTGATCCTGATATCTTTTTCATATAGTTGGGGTAATTTTTTTGGTTTTTTCCACTTGATAGGAGGTGTTGGTCTATTTAGGTACTTCTTAGGTTCCTATAAAAGCAATGATACTAATTTCATAGTAACAAATAATATCTCTTCCTTGTTGAGCATTTTCCCCTATGCTGAATGTATGATCTGATATTTATCTTGGTTCCCCTGAATGGATTCATACAAATATTATACATTTCTATGATTTCATGGAATCCACCTAGACAAATCATTTGGAACAGAGGCATCTAAAACACATTCGAGATATTTTTAGCACAAGGTTATATTAATTTCCCCTATGATATAGGGATGCTATGTGAATAAGCTAAACCTTTCCATCCATTCATAATATCAAAAAAACCCTCTCATTTTCTCATTTCCTTCGGTTCGTATGGTAAAAAATTGTTGTTTTTGTCTGTATGTAACTAAACTGGTAATGGAATTGATGATGAAGGTCCTCCAATCCTACAATAGATCATGCTGGAAGACTAATATACCAAATAAAGTCTTTCCCTATTTGAGTCTATAAAAAAATTAATCTGGGTAACCTCCAGCTAATCTTAAATAGCCAGAATTAGGCTACATTAGGATATGAAGTGAGTGAGATGATCTTAGAAGTCTCCTATGATGTGAAAGTTGTAGAATGTATGTTTGTTGAAATTGGGTGCGGGTAAAGTTCAATCAATCCATTTAGGATATGGATTCTTCTCAGGCTACATAGGTGTGCATATCCCTTCCATGAATTCCATTCGAGTAGAAAGGGACTCAATAGCATTGATAAATTCCGAAGGTAATCCTGTATGAGATACCTCCAATCTATAGGGAGATGGTGGGGCCTGATGTGGTGGCTCTTTTTTCATGTGCCACTAATTCATAATTCCATCTAATACTGAATGAATTCTCTTGGTAGGGAAATTATATCACCATAGTGTAGGGGATTCTTGATCATTTTTGAATTCCTCATTTATGCAGATCAGCTTCCTCAAGACTAAGCTTGTCTGGTGCTAATATGTTGCACTTATAGGTGGATAATCTCATTCCATATGTATGAGAGGAGGAATATTAACCTCTTTCTAAATATTATAGCTTATGGTAATGTTTACATGGAGTATCTCTTTGTTTATTTTACTAAGATTTGGTATCTCATTCTCATATTATGCCATTCGTTCCATAATGGACGGAATTCCAACTCTTCTATGAGTTGATTGGGATATATCCACACTATTCCCTTTATTTTTAGCTATGTTAAACAACATAAGGGGGAAATTAATATTCATAAGTGCTAGGTTTTGGATCATCCTATACTTATGGGTATGTTTAGCCTTAGTGGGTGCATCCAGATCCTCCTCTAGTTCTCTATACATTCAGCCTTAGTGGGTGCATCCAGATATTCCAATGAAGATATATTTTCCATAATACATCCCTCTAAATCAGTATAATGATCCACATTATCTGTTGTGTTTATGGTGACTACATTAACCTAGGTATATTGAGAAATGATGGTTGTCCAGTTACACTCAATGAAACATGAAGATTCTACACTACCTTCATTAGGGTTATTTCTCAAACCCTTGGCCATATCAGTCCATTTTTTCTAACAACCCTAGAATGGTTTGATTTCCTTAGAAATATGTTCTTCTTGTCTCAACTTATGATCTGGGACCTTGAGAGAGTTTCTGGTCATGATTTAAAAACATTCACGGAATAACATATGTTTGACTTATGGAGGGAGTAACGGATGGGATGTCGACCATCGATATTTATATCCAAAACTAGATAATAATGATTCCCCCTATGTTAATGAAGATGATGATAATTCCTCCATCCCTATGGGTGGCCCCTATCTGGGGACCCAATTTCTTTTGGTTGATTCTGTTGATAAGGATTCAATGATTCCAATAATGTATTTAAAAACTCCTAAGAATTAAATTGACATATAAATGCTCCCATCCTAGTGGGATGGGATTGATTAGGAACCACAGTTGATTTCCCTAGAACACTCTCAGGGGATGATGGACCTATTTATGGAGATTGATATTCAAATTCATACATCCCAATGGGTTGGGGTTTTTTTATAGGTAATGATGATATGTCCCGGATCCTCTCGAGAATTGACGATCTGATGGGTGGAGGCTATAAGGCCCCAGCCTTAAACCTTACTTAATCTTGAGTTATTACAAGATTACACATTGAGGATCTTTTCAGGTTTAGAGTTTTAGATAATTAGATCATAAAACATGCATTATGTTCCACATTTAAACAAAGTGGTTACATAAAAGATAGTATTCATTTTTTTCCATCAATAGAAACATATTTAAAAATAAATCATGGATTCTTTCTTGACACTTCCTTGACATTATCATCATATCATGTACCTTTCCCTTGAACTGTGAAAAACATTTCAAAAAAACTTAGGATAAGCATAAAAAGCACAGTAAGGGTTATAAAAAATATGGAAAGGAAACATGAGTTCATATATACATAAGAATGAAATCATACTTTACCCATAAAACATAGGCACTTTAACATACCTCATCAAATCATGAATAAATCATAGAAATCATAAGACATAAAAGGTAACTTGAGGCATTCATAACATTCTTACGTAGGGAGTAACCCTCTTGGTTACGTTTGGAATACCCACCACAGTATATTCCCTAAATCTCTTCGGAGAAACCTTAATGTTTCACTCCATCACGTTACCCAATGCATTGGAGAGCTATATCGGGCTCACCCGCCCTTAGTTTATCACGGAACCACCCGTCTTCATAATAATGCCCAAGAACCATAACATAATCGTATCACATAAAACATGCATAAAGGAAACATAACATTTCCACTTTTCAATCACAAGATATCAATACAACACATTGATATAAAAACATTATGAAACCCATTTTTAATACCAAGGAAAAGTAAAACATGGTATTTATTTTTTTCTTTTAAAAAAAAGGTATGGCTTGTAGAGGAAGCCAAAACTCAAATAATGGTCACGGCGGAGGAGAAGTCATTGTCGCCGCATACGTACGACAAAAACATTCCCTTTTGTCGTTTAGTAAAATGCTTTGTATGAAAAAATATTCCTTTTTGGATAAACGTAAAATTCAAAGGGGTTTATACACCGTATAAAAGAAGGTTGTGTATAAAACAAAATATGCCTCAATGAATGGAGATTGAGACGAATTCCCTTACAAAGATGGTATCCTTGGATTAAGGATAAATCAATTACATAATTATGTGTTCCAAATGAATACACGAAATATAAGTGGATATTAAGTGTAAAACAATCAGAGGTTATTCACACATATTCATATAACGACATATTCAAGGAGTACAAGTTTATCCCAAAGAATCGAATTTGGGTTAAGAAGTTCCCTTGAAAAAATTTGACAGCCTAACGACGTCACTACAAAATTTAGAAAATGAGTTGATGAGAGATAAAAAGGGTATCTAATCACATGGACATAATAGTATGTAAATTAAAAGACATAACAAAAGAAGTCTTCTAAAAATAGGAGGATGAAAGGTTCCCTTACCAACATGGGTATCTTTCAAAACATACGCCCCGTGAAAGAAGGACAATACAACATTGATGTAATTACTCATAAATGAAATTATATTACACAATGAGTAAAATAATGGGCAGTACATACACCACTCAAAGTAAATTGTGGAAAATGTAGCATAAATCTCACGGGAATAAAAGTGATATGCAAAATCTCTTACGAAAACTCGGCAGCCTAACGGCGCCACTTAAAACTTCCAAAATGGATTGATGAGAGGAAATAGGGTCTCTCGTCATATCAACATAAAGTTTACAGAAATAGTAATATAAAAGAACATCCCCCAACATAACAAGGAGGAGCTTAAAATAAGTGACATAAAGGAGAGTACTTAAAAAGAAAGGGAGAGGTTATATCTCTTACAAAAATTCGGCAGCCTAACGGCGCCACTCAAAACTTCCAAAATGGATTGATGAGAGAGAATAGGGTCTCTCATCATATTAAAATAAAAATTACAGTAAGATTAACATAAAATAACATCCTAATAACAATAAATATGAGCTTTAAAAGGAATGACATAAAAGAGTGTACTTTAAAAGAAAGAGAGGAGTCGGATCCCTTACCTCAAGTCCAACTTGTCTTGTTCGTTTCTTTATATTCCTGAATAATAAACTTTGGTCAATTTATAATTTACTAAGGACCTACTTTAAATATTATTATTCAGTTCATATCACATATTATAATTTTATAATAATGTTAGTTCATATCAGACGTTTTTGTCAATGTTTGGTACATGAGTCAAAAATGAACTTGTTTGAAAAATGATTGTCCATGTAGTTATAAGTAAATAATTTCCAGAATAGTATTAATGATTAAAATATCATATATATCCAGTACATATTAATTTTATACTATTCCATATCATTTGGAGATAAAAACGAAAAGCACCGTTCATGGAGACGGTAGGCCGTACGTACGCATGAACGCTACTTTCATTTTTTTATTTGTCATATTAACGGAATTAAAAATAAATGATATATATACATATATATTATAATTCCAGTATAATATATATGTTATATAGGTCACATATGATCATTAATTTAATTCTTTATACGTTCCATGTATTGCATGTACGAGTCACATCACTTGAGGGGGCGGTAGTCCGCACTTCCTCATATGAAATTATCGCATTTACACAACATGAAAAGAATAAAGGTATGTTTTAAATATAAAATACAGAAGAATATAGTAAACATAAATACCACATATATCATATATAAAATACAGTGACATCATAATGGCCACCTTTAAAGGTGTTAAAAGAATATTGAACAATCATCGTTTCGTGAGGCAGAAAATCGCCAACCACAGAAACAGTATGTTCTTTAACCATTAGACGAAGGTGTGTGTAAGTGTAGCTCGAATCCTTCTTATAAAAACATCCTAGTATATTTAAGATACTGGAGTTGTTACAAAAGAAATGAATAAAAAGAGTTTAGGGGGTTGGAGAAGCAAAATAAAACAAAAGGACACAAGTGAAGACATTACCTTAAAATCGGGTAACTCCATTTGGTTTGAGCTAAAAGGCTTCCTTGAGAAGACTTATGCTCAAAGTTAGGCTTCAAGAAGTTATATAGGGATGTGGAGAGGCAAAATTAGTAGGGTTTTGCCGAGCCAAATCCTTGAGAGGTGTGGGTAAGGTGGTAGAGGTGGGGGCCTTTTATAAGAGGTGAGGAGGGGCACTCTTGTAACGTTACAAAATGTTACTTTATTTTCAAATGAGTTTCGGATTTTAAAGGTCCCAAATTTATTTATTTCGAGGATAATGTGGTAAGGGTTCTAAATATACTCATCCAATAGGTTTTGGACATGTGTAGGTCTTATATTTTACATTATCTTTCCATTTTATTTAAATCGTTAAATAATGAGGTCATCGCTGCATCATCATGATGTCATAAATAATTTAATTTATTTAGTGTCTAAAAATTATAAAAAGAATACTATGATTTAGGAAATCTTTTTAGATTTCCATTGATTATTTATAGTCAAAAACCTGACTTGTATAACCTCATATAAAAATTGTTTTAGTAAAACATCTCATGTTTGTGTCATTTTTACTTTAACATTAAATAAAAAGATATGTATGTCATTTTCCAACCAAAGTGGCTCCATGGGGTCCCCAAGTTGACCCATGGATTTTAATGGTCATCCATGACACATAAAATGAGTGTAGGACATGTTTCTAGGTCATTTCATTTTATTAAAACATTATTCTTACCTTAAACTACACTAATTACCTCTAATCGCGATTAAAAACTTAATAAGTTACTATTCACCAAAAAATTATTTTAATCCCATTGAACCACATTTTACTTCTTAATGACAACCATGTATGTCGGATTTTTGAAATTCAAAACACAAAGATGGCAAAATTTCATTTATATGGAAAAATCAGTTTTTATAAATACCACTTAGTGGTTTCACTATTCATCAAAAATTGAAGGTTTTCATAAAATTACCAAAAGTTCACCCTAAGATATATTTGATATTCCAAATTCAAAAATGATGTCTATTTTAAAAAAATCAAAACATATAAGTTGCATTAATTAATTTAATAATTAATTCCCATTGTCAAAACAAATAGCGTGTTTTTATGAAACAAAATGTATCAAAAGATTGACACTAGTTTAAGTCTGATTTCAAAGTGAAATTAATTCCAACGACCACTATTGGATTAAATGGTAAAAATATATTATAATTTAACTTTAAAACCAATTAAAAATATAATCTAATCATATAAATAAATTAGATTAAAAGAGGTTTTGAATTAAAATACAACATTTTTCACTATTCATTAAAAATTGAACTTTTTCGGAAAAATTCCAAAAATTTACACAAAGTAAATTTTGATGTCCCGATTCTAAAGAAGAATTTTATTTTGTCAAATATAACACATAAAATTGTCAAAAAGTGGATTTAAAAGAGGTTCTCCATCAAAAGGCGGTTAATCGGCCTTTTAAAGAATATTAGAATGTTTACGCTTAAAATTGGATTCATTTGAATTTTTAATCCTCTAACATTTATTGTAAAAAGTAAAAATATTTAACAAACATATATAATCATTTTGTAGTTAGTTCTGTTCATTCCCGCCATTACAACGGCCAGGCGTTAACTACTATTTAAAATAATATTATTTTATTATTAGAGTGCAACGTAAGATTCCCAAGAAACTCGTTGTTGCGTATTGGGTACGACATCGAGCATAGCATCCCCTTTAAAGTAATATTAATATTTTATTCACAAATATGGATAAATATAAAAATGTCATATTCTTTATTTACATGGGGTGTTACAGAGGCGGTGGTAGATATTTCCTCGGCATTGTGGGATAGGTTCTCTCCTAGATGACTACCATAGTATCTTTATAGAGATGTGATTGATGTGTCGTAGTTCTGCTCATGTAAGACATGGGTACAATGGATTTCCTTCATAGGAGTCAGTTTCTACAGAAATTTGTTGGTTTTATCGTAACATAGTCTTCTATGTCTAAAATATGTTCATGATGTTTCGAGGTTCCCAGTTCAAAGATCTGTGGGATATCCCCTACATTTTTTCATGATTTCATGACACCATTGATGTGGGGGAATTATGTTTTAGTGACCAACTAGTTCATGTGTCACACGTCACCCTAATTTTTCTAGAGGTTATGACATTACAGGATTCTATATCTGGGGGTTTTTACTTTTCTAGGGACATAGTGAAGTACAATGCTCATATTTCTCCTGTCCTTGAAAAACATTTCTCATGAAACATTCAGAACAGTTTATGGAGATTTTTCTCAATGTATAGACAAAAACTTCATAGGAATTTATCATGCTCCTCGATTCATAGGTTTTAATTTGTGGAAAAGGTCTCCATATTCATGTGAAAAAGAGTTTTTTGGTGCTATGAAGGTCATACTTGTATCTCAGATAAAGTAAATGTAAATCATTCATTTTATGATGAATTCCCCTCATTTTATGGAATTGATAAGGTATGAACTCCTTTTATATATCTCCTAGGATCTCATAGTTAGATATGTAATGGGGTTATAATATGGTGGGGATGTTATTTATAGATAAGTATCTCCATATGTAAATTTGGCATTTCTCTTCATCAAACTTACACACATCCATATATTATGCCACAAAAGGTGTTTCTTGGGGTCACCTACTTATCAGAGTGCAGTATAACTGGACATTAATGGGGAACTGTATACGGTTGACATCAATTCATCAAGAACCTATCTATACATAGGAATTTGAGTTTTTAAAACCCCTCTATATGAATGTGTCTAGGAAAGAGGATGATTTTTTTGTCCATGGGAAATACATGGAGATGATATCTATAAATAATGTTAGGATTAGAGTCCCTTTGATCCATCTCTACACTACCATGAGAAGGACTGTTGTGTTATTTATCACCTTCTTATTTTTTTTAATAGTATAATGACCCTTGTGGTGTCGAGAATTTCTATTAAACAACCTCAGGTACACCAGCATTGAGAGGATTCGGGATATGGTCCTTATTCATTATCTTGGCTGGAATATTCCTTACTACCTTCTGGGATTCTACAAGGATATGAACCGACTTTATAATGGATTTCGGATATTTTTTATAACATTATGATGCTACTAGAGCATGATCCCTTCTTGGGAAGGTTATGGAACATGACCATGAGCTTCTTCATTATTGACAGAAATATGAGCATGTCTGAAGGCATGTGTCATTCTTTCTTGGTGAGCCTCCATCAGAATGAGGATATGGGCCCAATCTTGAGCCTTTAGAGTATTCCTTTGGAGTTTTTGACAATAATATAATCACATACCATGTGATTCACCCCTATCCAATGGTGATCCCTATTTGGAATGTGAATATGATCCCAGTCTGAATTTTCATTCCCCGTCATAATTTGTTTGATAGACCTTGAGAATGGGAAAAGGGATATGATCCTCTTCCTTTATGGCCTTGGATGGATGTTGGGGATTTTATTTCCGGGAGGAATTATGATTGATAGCCTTACTTACATGATGTACTAGAATATTACAGGTAGATTTTCTAATAGGAATATGAGCCTATCCTAAGGCATGTTCTTTTCTCACTTTATGAGCCCTAGTTAGAATGGGGATATGTTCTTGATCATGAGCCTTTAGAGTATACTTCTGAATATTTTTTACAGGAATATGAGCCTACCCCAAGGAATGTGCTTCTCTCAATTGGTGATACCATATAGAATTGAGATATGGGCCCAATTCCGGTCCTTTTGAATATTCCACTAGTCTTTTTCGACAAAATTTATGTATATCATGAGGCATATTCCACTTTCACCTGGTGTGCCCTAGTTTGAATTGGAATATGATCGTAGTCTGATTCCACTTCCTTTATCAAAAATTGACAATAATCTACATGTTTGGAAGATATAATATGTTCTTGATCTAGAGAATCTAGTAGTTCATAATGATAAGAGTGTCGTGCTTCCCTAGCTATTGGTATTGAGGTATGGACTTGTCCCTGTATCTATACCAGTGATGGAATATATATGTGGTGTTCTTCATCTATTTCTAAGATGTAATGAAACTTTAGAAAAGTGGCATAGGAATATAATCCTACAATTTTTTTATCCACTATGTACTTCCATATATCTTCGATGGAAGAGGGGATATAATCCTATAACTTTTTTCCTTGTTCTATTAGAATATTATTATGTTCTTCATGAATGAGGTATGAATATACACCACCCAATTTCCTTCTATAGGAATATTCCCATATAATTCTTCCAATTATGTTGGGATATAAGCCTGCTCACTGGATATCACCGAAATATACTTGTGTGATTCATCAGCAGAAGTAGGGATATGATCCCACTCTCGGTTATCCCTAGATTTCCTCTCCCAACGGGTCTTCATTGTTTCTTTTTTATAGGTATCATAGGTAGAAATGTGTCAGATGGTACCCATAGTATGTGGTTGAATGGTACTAGAGGTATGCCAATGCCCATGGCAGTTTATAATATCCCTCCTTTTCAAATCTGATACAAGAATGGATCCATAGTTGGCTCCTTGATCTGCCTTCATCAGATACTGAAGGTGGTGATTTTTGTGCTTTGAGGATAAGATTTAGAAGTGGTTGGATATGGAAATGAATCCCAGTGGATTTATTACATATTTATTTGGAAAATAGAGATTTTTTTGTTTTAGTATTTGGAGAGCTTTATGAGTAGCCTCAGGGGTCAGTATTGTATTGTGTCAATGGTATTCTCGAACCATTTCATTATCCACCTAAGGTTGAAGGATTAGGTAAGGGGGGATATTATGAGACACCTAGGGGTTGTAGACATAGCTTATTAATCACAATGGTCATTGGATGAATAAATTATCTCAATTCAGGGAGTTTTTTGTGAGATCATTATCTACAGTCATGAAAAAAATATGGAACAAGTTCACTGATCTATGCATTATCTTAGGCATGGTACGTACTCAATCAGATATGGATGGGTAAAAAATTTCCTTTCTTATTCATGGTTTGACCATTTTACTTGTGTGGAAATGTAAAATCGAGGATGGAATTATTTACTAAGAACCCCAACTTCATATTTTTAGATATTAACATCGAGGTTTCCATTTATTTTGTGTAGTACATGAAAACAAAACAACTCATTTCCTGGTAAAACGAACACTTTTTCATTTGAGATACTGAGATCCAGTCCACCATTTTTATTTCATCAAAATACATCAAACCTGTCTTGGTAGGTACCAAATGGTGTAAAGTGAACTGGGAATTATACCATATTTTACATGTGAAGGAGATTCCACAATTAAATGATATGAATTCACATCATGTTTAACATTTTTTTTTCAGAAGGATGTGGATGGATTGTCCCGATGGTTTGATTGTGGGGGGTTAAATGCCTTGTATAATCCTTCAAGTTAGGTTTACCTTTCTAATATATATCGTAATAACCAAAAGGCTCCCACATCCATAACCGATTATAGACATTACTTTCAAAGGCATGTGGTCATTTGGGGTTTCAGACCCAAAAAGGCTTAGGAAATCAGATTGGTCGAGAGGATGGGAGTTTGGGATCATCACACTAATTATGGGGGAATTGTTCCTTACTTTGGGATTGTATATTAGATTTAATAATGTTCATTAAACTCTTCCTAATCCTGATATAGAACCAGTTTTCCTAAAAAATGATTAAGTTATGAATAGCCCTATGTGCAAAGGGTTGTCTCTTAATATGTCCATTGGTATGTATATGAGGTTCTCCATCCATTTCCCCTTAATGGGTAGCTTATTATATATTGAATCCATATAACCGAGTTATGCATAGTTTTTTTCATCTAGGGAGGTGATTAACATTTTGAGGATGGGATTGAGCCATTATGAGGTATCCTACAAATCCTACTTCATAATAGGAATCAAATCCCGCATAGTTTGTTAAACCCGTACAATTTACTGTCATATTTAAAGGACATATATGGGGTAACTTTGGTACCATGTAAGGAGTTTGATCCTCAAGGAGGTGTCCCATGTATCCTATTTATAGAAGGATTCAGTCTCACCATAGTTTGATAAACCCTTGGGACTTTCCCCAAGGTAGAAACTATTTTTCAGGGGGAGTTATATCATGAAACTGATTAAGGATTACATGATAACATTTATTTCTCCAGTGTTGATTAATTAAAAAATGATATTTCTACCACATATCCCCAATCCCATGTGATCCATGCTCTGTGTGAGAAATAAGGGATAGCATGTAATAATACTCACTGCATATGAAGTCTATAATTATATACTTGCACAACCCTTTGGACATTTATTATGGATCTCAGGAATTAGGAAGGAATCCTACATATACTGGTTATAATAGGAATCAGAGTTCTCATAGTTCAATTGTCTTATCAATCTACTAGTAGATGAGGTAGAATGATCATCCCATGGGACTGATTAGGTCCCGATGGTTGGAATATTGAAGACATGAGGGGACGTATACTAAAGTAAATGCCTATTTGAGCTTGGGCCTTAGGGAGGAATCCTATATATCCTAGATATGTAAGTAATTAGAGTTATTATAGTTTTATTTGGTTAGGTATTACACACTAAGTTTTCCCTAATTTGGGGGAAGCCATATCATGTCACTGATCAGACTTACACATTGAGGCTACCCATATATGGGGCAGTCGTATCATGCCAATTATTGGGATTACACTCTGAGTCTTCCCTTTAAATTTTTGAATGGATATTGAGCCTTATTAAGGAGTCCTATATATCCTAGTTATGGAAGGAATCCAAGTTCTCAAAGTTTAATTTGATTGGGACTTACACAATTAGGATTCCATAATACGGGGGGAGTCATGTCATGTCATTGATCAAGGATTACACACTGAGGATTCTCTTATATAGGAATGGTCATCTAATTCCATTGATCAAGGAATACACTCTATGGACACCCTTTATATTTTTGGTATGGATATCTATCTTAATGAAGGTTACCTATGTATCCTAGTTATGGCCAGAATCAGAGTACACATAGTTCAATTTGATTTGGGATTACACACTGAGGTTGACCTCTATATATACACTGGACAAGGTTATCATATCCTGGGATATTGGATTGACATGTCCTGATTCTGTTCCTGACATGTTATGATCGTCTACTTGACTTGATTGATGATGTTTAGACATGTCCTAGTTGATTATCGAACATGTCCAAATACAATCGCATGATCGATCTGACTTTTCTAATGGACATTTCATGATTTCAATGATATGTATGGCAGACATCACATTATTGGGATTTCTTTTATGGAAGGAATCACATGACCTTGATGGTTTTCTTGGAGAACATCATATAACTAAGGATTACATGTAAAGAGAGTGTCACATGACCTGTTTGACTTGTCTAATATAGATCACATGATCCAAGACAAGTTATCTAGAGGGTGTTTCATGATCTAGATGACATGTCATGAGGTTTTCATATGTCTTGGATGAGTTTTCTAGATTTCATCATATGATCTAGACTAATATTGGTGGAGGGTGTCATGTAATCCAAGTTGATATGTCTCGGTGTCAATGTGAAACCTAGTTGACTTGCGCAGAAGACATCGAATGACCTAGATGACTTATTATAGCATCATCTCATAAATTATACTACACACCTAAATCACATTGTAAGATTTTTTTTTGGAAAGATATGATGTCTTCGCAATACTTTGTTGGTATACCCAAAGGGTGACATGTGACTTGATTTTATATGTCCATGGGACATCACATGATCCAAATATCATTTGGAGAGAGCATCACATGAATTGAGAGACATGGCCCAGTGTTGTTGCATAATATTAATGAATCATGGGATGTATTTGTGTATTATCATATATAATCTTTTCATAGGTCTCCCATATATCTGGTATTTATTCTAGTTTTATTGCATATGTGCCCCAGTTTTTTCTATTTTTTTCTTATTTTTTAGGATTCATGTGAACCAATCGACAAGCAGGACCTCATTCACATAATCTAAAAAATATCCCATAACTCCTTTACATGATCACAAATGATCTCTCCATGTGACTATGCATGCCTCAAGATCCCTTATGTTGTTCCCCAGTTTTTATATGGTGGAAGAAATTTTCAATCGTGTTATTGGATATGTTGAGAAGTCTACTATTGTTCTCCCATGTGTGCCTAATCGATGGATTCTCTCATCCATCGGTAGATAGGGTAGGTTTTTCTCTGAGGATGGGGGAATTTATAGTATTATATATTCTGGTTATAAACTTCTTTGAATAGTGAGAATCACACAAATTTTGGAATGAGTCGGTGGAGGGCTTTGATGTCACACGCTTTGTGAGATCCTGCCATAGGACATCCCATGTGCATCACATGATTTTTGTAACTGTAAGATTGTCCCATCAGATCCAAATTTATTGGTTATTAGCTGATCAATGATATTTTTCCAAACTATTTTGAACATGCCAATGAGCTTCCCCAGGGTTTAGCCGACATGTATAGGGGTATTTTTGAAATCATAATGGCTTCCAAAATCTCTCACGTGATTGAAGAAGAATTGTCTAGGGTCTTCCATGAGATAAATTTTTCTGGTCATAGGACTTTATCAAGATTTAATTGGCTTGTCAAGAGGTATTTAGAAAGGTCTATTATGACAAATTGGGTTATAAGTCCCCTTTTGTATGAATCCCTGTGTATATTCTCTCTAAAAGAAGCTTCCTCCTTTTCCCATTTTATTTCATTATTAATTTTTCAAGGGTTGTGGATATCATGATGTTTTTTGAGTGTTGTATAAAAAAATCACTCTTCCTATATATAATGTGTCATGTGACCAATATTGGATCCTATGGTGATGCATGAGAATTGTTATGAAAACCCCTTTGCTTTTCTGTGGAGGAAAAGTGGGAGCACAGATTTGAATGGAAATGTATGAAACCCTTCGTATGATGAGGGTGACATATCAATAGGTTCTTGCATGACAGGGTGGATATGATTCTGTGTATCCATGGTGTCTTGTGAACTACATGAATGAGTAACATTAAATTCAAACATGGTAAAAGGCTTCCAGTATTTGTATATTTTTTTTCATTATTTTAAAAGGTTTTTTTACCCATTCCAATTGGTTTCCTGTGAGGGTACCACATAATCAGTATGGGATATTGCAATGGTCCACACACATTATCATGTTCTGTCTCCCTATTTTCTTTGAAAAATATTGCATGATTGATATTGTATCTTGTGTCGGTATGTAATAATTTTCATGGATAGTTCCTCCATTTTATTTATGAATCTGGATGGTTAGTTCATAACTGAATAGACATATTTGAGACCCTTTTCACAATGAAAAGGATTTTTCAATTGGATCTTGCACGGAAGGGTGTCCATGTCATCAGGGACCTATGGTGTCTTCAAAACTGAATGATCTTGTCACTATAATATCAACAACCAAATAATGTCTCTGTATTATATATATATATTCATCCTTTATTTTACCAGGATTTTTGGATGGTTGTCAGGTACCTACTATTTGACAGGTGGTTTGACTTGGCAGAGATTATCTGACACCAACCGCATGATTAGAAAGTGTCTTGAATACCTTTGTAAGAATAATTAGGGTTTTGAAAAGGGGATTTGTGCGATCTCAATCAATTCATTCACTATGCATGCCACCCTCAAAGGAACTTAAGAAGTTTATATGATCATGTGTCCTTTGAGTATTACTCTATCTATGTGATCTTGTTCAACATATTTTATGTTCATTTGTGGAGAATATAATACACATACTTCTGGAATTTCATCCCTTAAGGATTTTCTAATCCCCATTTGGAGAGCTTAAACACTATACAAGTATTTATATTCTAAGAATTTATGATTTAATGAATGATATTTATAGAATAATGTGATTTTAAAACTCCAAAAAATATTTTAACAAAAAATATAATAAATCTGTTAGGGTGACCTCTAAAAAATATCATTGAGACACGTGTTATTTTTGTACCTAATTTCATTTAAATATTGTGTATAATTAAAATTGGATATATAATATCTTTTATATTATTTATTTATTATATTTTTTCCTTCAAATTCATTCATTACTCTATCATGATATTTTTAATTGAATTCATCTTATGTATTAAGGGTTCTGACTCAATCACAATTCTTTAATGAATGTTGTGATATTATGAACCAATATTCATTTTTATGATGTATCTACTACCTCCAAGACTGAAAAATATCATAAATTATTGTTGAACTTAGAATATTCAGTTCCATTCATGATCTTCCTTTCAGTGTGATATAATTAATGTCTTCCTTGAAATATATGGTTCTTTTATAACTCTGTGATATATCTTGATTTACAATGTTTCTCATAGAATTTTGTATTTAATTTCCTATGGAATACCCTAATTATGTCTTTGCAGATAACTTTTGGTTCACTTCTTACTTACAAGTGAGTTCTAATCCTTTTTAAAAATTAAACTATGTTAAGAATAATTCAAAAGCATTTATATGACAATTCCCCCACCTTATCCATAATATCACTTCCTTCTAATGTAGTGCTTTTTAATTGGAAACCACATTAAGTGTTATATCAGGTAAAAATCATATTTATTTTCACTTATTTTAATAATACTGATTTAGTATCTTTTTTATGATGAAAAATGATGTTTTTAAAACATAAAAAATAGATCTTTATTACCGCCTTTATGAATTTCTAGTTACACATTTCCATTATTCCTCTCCCTTTTTGTTCCATATAATTATCTGGTACAACTTCTATGTTTAGATACATTTCCATTACATGTATACCATTTTTAATATCCTTTTCATTTCTGTATTTATACACTTTTTTACTTCCATTCAAAATTCTCCCTTTTATGTAATCCCGGTTTAATGGAAATTCCCTATTTCTGATCTCATAGTAAGAATCACCCTATCAAATTTTTTTAAACAATTAATAGCTTATAAGAACCCTAATTATTTAATTTAGTACCCTCTTAGATAAATTTAGGGTTTATGAAAAATAATAATCTCATTCCTTATTTAAAATTATCCTTTACTAATTTCATAATGTTCTTCCAAAGTGGTTCACATTCATTATTTCTTCACTAAATATTTCTCATAAATGTTCTATATTGGATCTCAATGTTCAATATA
This sequence comes from Viscum album, assembly GCA_963277665.1. Classification (NCBI taxonomy): domain Eukaryota; kingdom Viridiplantae; phylum Streptophyta; class Magnoliopsida; order Santalales; family Viscaceae; genus Viscum; species Viscum album. The sequence goes on from OY728151.1 coordinate 1,428,429,361, forward strand.
ATGTTACTTTATTAGTTATGAATGTTAATAATTTTTTATTTCCTTCTTTTCTTGAGAATATATAAGATATAATGTTTAGTTATGTCTTAAGATAAAATCATGAAACCTACACCCTTATTCAATGATATATTGTGCTTATGATTTACATAAGTATTATTTTCTTCCTATAGTACATATATGATTTTATATATTATGATTTTATTAGATGATCTATTATATCCCTCAAATTCTTTAGGAAATGTTATTTTCTCATGAAATACAATGTATGGTGAACAGGTGGTTAGCCTAAACACACGATGTTATAACCATGGTTAGCCTAATCACACTATATTATGGTGGTGGTTATCCTAATAATAAAATTATTATGATGGAAAACACACTATGTTATGTTTTTTTCGTTATCCTTGTCATATGCTTATGATTTAATGTTTTATGATTTCATACCTGTTTATGTTCCCATGATCTTGTGGTTTCATTTCCTTATTCCATGTTTTCATGAATATGATCATTCTATTCACAATATAATTTTATTCTCATTAACTCTAATGTTATGATTTATTGAAATGATGGTTCAATTACTAGCCTTTCTAGATCACCCTTTTCCTTTTGTATTTTCACTAGTGTATCATTTGCATCTTCTATTAATCTATAGGAGTTATGATCACTATTTGGAGTTTGAAAATTAATATTTTATTCGTGATGATGTATTTTTATGTATCTGATCATCCAAAACACTATAAATATTGATAATTGGCTTGTATTTTTGTGAATGTATTAATTAATTCATGAATTAAGGAGTGTTTAAGGTCTAGGTCACTACAATTGGTCTCATATAAAGGTCTAATTTTTTTTGGAGGTCATTATTAGATAAAATTAGTGAAAAATATTGGGAAAAGCATAAGTGATAAGCCGAAGAATAGGATAGCATCAAGAAGTTTTACTAAAATAGTTGTTATATAGTTTTTGATAGAAAACATATCCCTCTCTGGAAACTAAAAACTGGGTGCAGGCTCTGACATAGTCGTTCCTAGTGGAAATACCCTAAAGAGGGTGTTTTGAATATTTACTTAACCATGACCAGGTGTATGAAAAAGATGCTTGTTCACACACCTGGCTAGACACTCCCATAGGATATTCTTTGGTGAATCACTTTTTCTGTATAACCCATTATGAAGGATTTATATCCTAATTACATTAAGGAAGTAGGTTTAGAAGTATGAGATAACATAAATTAATGTAACCTAGGTGGAAAAAATAGATTTATAGGATAAACAGAGTATGACATAGTTGAAATAAATGTATCATATGATCAAATGAAGGTTTTATTGGACAAGATATCTTAAGATTGAGTTTTAAAATTCATATACCCAAATTTATTAAGATATTTTAATAACCACTATGATTTTTGTATTTGTTTGAAACAAGAGTATGGTGATAAAATTGAGAAAGGTATATATTAAAATAAAAATAATTATTCTTTATAACAGGTTAAGGGAGAATAATTAAATGTTTGATAATCATGATGTTTCATGTTACGATAGAAAATGATAGTTTCCAAGTATTACTTAAGGTAGTGAGGTTGATTACATAATATAAATTAATTTTTCATAATCCAAACTATTTTCATTAGTGAGTGAAAATTATCAACTTTATTTTAGTATGTTCTAAAAGTTATAAGAGTTAAAGTATTTTTCTGTAGTATATCTATGTTAATGGTATGGAATCAAATATTAAATTTAATCAATAATCTTGAAAAGTGATTTCATAATAATGTTATATTTTTTAGTATAAATATTGGATAGAACATGATAGAGGTATGGATAACTCTTAGTAATAATATAAGTATGATGTTGAGGCAATAAAGGGTTGATTAATTTTGTTTAAATTTAGTTATATAGAATAAATATCCTTGAAATTTATTATTAGAAAAAAATCATGCTATTTTTGGTGATGTGTAGCTCATTTTTTTGGATTATGATATATATTAAATAGGGAGTGTCCTTATAAACTAGTGATAAATACCATTTGAGAGGTAAGGATAGAATTATTTTTTAGAAGAAATATGAAATATCACTATAGTTTTATGGTTTAGGGACTTATGAGTTTTTGGGAATGGTATACACCAGACAATATATGATTTTCAGAGAATGAATCAATGTTGTTTGAGGAAAGATATGTTTGTTGATCAATCTTAATATAGAAAGTTAGATTCCACATTTGAATTTTATAAAAAATAATGATTATGTTAAGAATAACCTCTCCAACTTTTATCAATGGGTAATAATTAAAATTGCATGGATGAAATTTATTTAAGTGGTATAGAATTTAATGATCCAAGAATTTGGATCCATTAAATTAATATTATATTAAATAGATTATTTCACACGTAACAATAAATTAAAAAAACATGATATGATCTGACCATTACGAAAAATGCATTAAATTATTAGGTATAAATATAAGAAACTGAATTATGAAATATGTTAATATATATATATATATAAAGGTTATTTTAGAAAAACTTAATTTATTCATTATTGTGTTTTAGATTATAACTTTTTATTCATTTTACTTTTCATTGAAGAAAACATAATATATTGTTTTTTAAAGATGATTTCAATAAAAAATATAATTTATTTATTTATTCTATGTTTATTAGTGTTTTAAATAAAATTATAATATGAATAACTAATATTTTTATAAAAATTATATCCATATAACAAAATTTCTCTTTATATTTTATGATTTTATTTTTCAGTTAAAATTTAAAATCATTGAAATTTAATTTGACAAAAAAGACTTAAGTATTGGAATTATAATTTCAATATTACTTTAAGATGTATTTTTGTGTTCTTTTTTTAAACAAATTATATTTAGGTGAATTGTAAGGAAACTGATTTTACTAATAGTTTCAGTCTAATGACATTATTCCATGAATTTTTTTGAAACCCTTCTTATAATATAAAATATATTCTATAAATTTAAATTAATTATTTTGAAATAGAATTTTGATTTTTACAACCCATACTAAATATCTTAGAAAATTTAGGTAATGTTTTTGGTGAAAAATTATTTTCATCTGTTTCTTTTAAAAAAACTTTATCATGGTGAAATTTAATTTTCAACTTAATTTAATGTAATTAAATATTATTTGAATAATAAAATAAAAAAACTTTAATATAATAAATAATATTTAAAATATTACCCAAAACATAAATTGTATGTTGAATATATACATTTTCCAAAAAATAGGGGTTTACACGTAATGTGTGTTCATAGTAAAATTAATTTCACTAAAATTAGAATTTTTATTTTAAAAAATGATTGAAATATTTAAAATAATAATTTTAAAATGATAAAATAATTTAAATTTAAATTTTGGAAATATAAATTAGTTTTCAGGTGTGAAAGTGGAGTTCCCACGATAAGGGTAAATTAGGATAAATTTTTTTTAACATAATGAAAATGGTTGAAACATGTCAGAAACATTTTTTATATTTGATGGTGGCGGGATTATCACCCTTATTTATTTGAGAGTTACCCAATGGAGAACTTCAAAGGGAGAGGTAATACACTCGACCCAACTTCTCTAGATCATTTATTCTTCTATACACCTCAATTCCACTCCATACATGAAGATATTAAAACACAATAATTTTTAATACTCTTGTGTATTATTACAATAATTTAATATTCATTTTATACTTTCCTCTAGAATCATTGATAAAAAAACGTTTTATATACATGTGTGGGTACTACCACCTCTAGTAATTAAATGTTTTGTTTTCTATGATCACCTACCATGGAAGTGTTAAAAAATATTATTATGAAAAAAAATATTTTTTAAAGAATTAATATTATTTAATGATAATATATGATAATATATATGTAATAAAAATACTAAACGACTATAGTAACTTTAACCGCCTTTGACAGACTTATCATGGTACCTTTCATAATTTGGATCTTTTTTGGAGAACCATTAAAATTAAATCAATATAGTTATATTGGAATAATATAAGACATAAACATATACAATTTTAGATATCACAACATTATTTTTCAACACCATTGACTATAGTAAATAAAGAATAATTATTTCATAGAAATTAACCAAACAACCATGAATAGCCTATATAATCAATATCTATATAAAAATTATTACCAAAAGATAATTGGTGGAATATATAAAATTAAATATAGATTGATATGTATCTTGGGTATATACATAATTAATTTCATTTAAATATTATTGAGTACATGTTCATGTTTTGAAAACATTCAAACATAAGGTAAGGCTTTTTCATCTCAATTTATCATAATTGATACATGTTTTAATGTAATTCTCAAATATCTTATTTTTATAGTTTATATCATAGAGAAGAAATTATTTTTGAATAACCCATTATTTAATTAATTTTATTTACAGGAAAAAATTATTTTCAAGCTTTTAATAACTTTTGATTCAAAGATTGCAAAATTCATAAGGGTTTCCTCTCTAAACATTATTCTTTGAGAAACATGTTAATTTTTCACCTAATTTCAATTATATGGTGTGAATAACACCAAATAGACATATAATATTAGGTATCATATTTATTCATGGTATTTTAAATTCAACTTAAAAATTTATCTCCTCCAATGGGTTTTAATTAATGAGTCCTTAGCCATAAAGGTTCTATCATAATCACCCTTATTTGAGGGATGCTTTGATTTTATGTTAAAATATTCAATTTTATAGTGTAACTACTACCCCCAAGACATATAATATCAAAAATATTTTTTATTCTTATAAACCATAGATCCATTCATTCTCATTATTTTCATGGGAAATGATTGATGTGTTCTATAAAATATAATTTTCTTTTATAACTCAGTCTAATTACTTAATTAATAATATTTCTCCCTGCATTTTTTTCATTCATTTCATATTTAATTCCATATTTGAATCTTAATATATAAATTTTTATTCAACAATTTTTTAATTTTGAGTTATAAACACTTTTTAAATGCAATTATGTTTAGAATAATACCCATGCATTTAAACAATGGTTTCCATCCTTTGTCCATAATTTCCCTTCCCTCCAATATTATCCTATTTAATCTGAATACTTAAAAAAATTTATCTCATGTAAATATCATATTTACATTATAATAATTCTAAAACAATATTTTTATTATAATATTATAATATTGGGATCCCAATGAAGGTGTTTTTGAATTATAAAATGGGATATTATATACCTCCTTAAAGAATTTCCGATTACAGCTTCCCGTTATTTTTATCCATTTTTATTTTATATTTTTATAAATTACCTAATGTATTTTTTTTATATTTCCTATTAATATATAACTAGTTTAGTATCATTTTAATTGTTTGGGTTTTATAATTTTTTAGTTCCCTTTAAAATCCCCTCATTAATGTAAACCTGGTATAAGGGATCTTTCCTATTTTTGATATCATTTCAAGAATCACCGATATAATTTTATTAAAAAAATTAATAAATTCTATAAAACTGAATTATTTTATATATAACCCTTTTAGTTCAACTATGGTTTTAGGGAAAATAAAATTTTCTTTATTTCATTAAAAAACAATCTCTTATTTCATAATGTTTCTCCCAACTTGTTCAGTTTCATTCTTTATTCGCCATATCATTCTCATCAATTTTTTATAATAGAAATCAATATGCAAGGCCTATGTTCCCTTTTAAATTCTTAATTTTAAAAATTATTTAATTCTTTTTTATATTAGTAATATATTTGATATAGACTTCTGTTATATCATAAGACCATACTTTGAAATTGACTTCCTTATTATAGGATATATCATCCTTATGATTCTTGTATGGATTATTTTCCTCTTGTGGAACACATATGGGTGTACTTATTATTATGTGAAATGTGGTTCTATTACATATCTCTAATAGATCAGGTAATCTTAATGTCTCATGATATAACATATATGTTTCACGAGTGGTTAGTGTAAACAATCTATGTTATGATAGAAGTTATCTTAGGAACACTATGTTATTATGACAGTTGACCTGATTATATGATGATTATGTTGGAGGTTAAACTCAATTATGTTATCATTCTAGTTATCCATGATATATGTTTGTGATGTCACTACAAGTTTATGACCTCATGATCTAATTATTTCATTTTTATTCCATGTTTCCATGCTTTTTATCATTATATTTATGATATCATGTTATGAATATTTAATCTCATGTTACGCTTTATTTCCATGATTATTCCATTATTGGGATTTATATCTCACCCATTTACTGATATATTTTCCCTAGGGAATCCTATGTAATTTGAGGAGATCTATGGGTGTGAGGATAACTATGTTGAGTTCTGAAATAAATATGTTATTTAAGATGATGTATTTATGTATCTATTAATTTAAATAAATAATAAATCTTGGTCATTCCATCTATTATTGTTAAATTTTTTACTAATTCATGAATTACGTTTTTTTAAGGTTAGATTAACTATATGAGTCATGAACCATTATCTTCATCATAGTGGAAGATTTTTAGAAGAATGATTGTGGGCCTTCTGGGTTCATTGAAGTTTTAAAGGATTCACATTGTTTTTTGGAAGTGTTTGGAATCTACCTAGATGCTTGGGTATCAATGTTTATGGTTTACATCCATAAAACCCATTTTATAGAGTTAGTAAGCCTATGGTACATATAAATAGACACATTCTATTTATTACATAGAGAGGTGAGGATTAGACTTTGGGAAAAGTATAAAATTGGTGAAATATTCCTACCTTTTTCAGGGGTGACACTGAGAAAATGCCTCATTTAGTGAGGGAGTTAGAAATGATGGATAAAAAAAACTAGTAATGTAAATATATTATTACATTATAATGCCTTTTACTGATTATATTGATGCTATATTATACCCCCATAGAAAAAAATATGAAGGTGGTCATTCAAAAATTTACCAATATCAATTCCCCCAAAATACCAAGGATTCACATTGGTCTATTTATATGCAGAGATGATATTATATATTGGGTAATAATGTTAGGTCAGAGGTCACCCTAGGCCTTCAATTAATATTATTTTTAAATATGTTCCACATCATTGGGATTTTTATAGTGAATGATAGTCATTTATGATTCGAGTTTGATAAATTTATGATAGTCATACCATTGGATCATGGGAATAAAATCAACCATGATATACTAGTTTTGGTCTAGATTTACCACATGTTGGGGAATGACCAATGAGTAAGGGTCCTTGAAAAGATTTGTGCCTTGATACTAATATTTTAGGGTTGGATGGAGGACTACCTTACTGGATATGACTCATGTGCCTCGAGACACCATATTGACCCCCTCAATATTTCACATTGAAATTCTCAATTCCTCTGGTGTGTGACCAGTGTCTCCATATTCCAAGAGGTTAAAAAATGAAAGAGAACTATTTTTATTTTATTTTTTATTTATAATATAATCTATAGAATGATCATTGATGAATCCAATGGAACATGTGGGGGACAATATTATGTGATTTCACTTCAAGATAGAGTACTAAAAACTCAAATTAATAGGTCCATATTTACACCCTTTATGTCATATCAATTAGTAGAATAATCTGGGTGTGTGCATAAGGTCACTCCATATACCTATGATGGGGGTTTGTGACATGTCATATATGATGGTTATGGTCCAATTTTAATTAATAAGTGAGTGAAAAATATAAACCCTGCTTCATTTCTATACTAGAAAAAAATGTATAAGAAACTTATTGGAATGGATTAGTTGTTACTCAAACAAAATTATAATTTTAGTAGTTTTCCAAGTTCATAGGCTACCCATCACATAGGGTTCAATCTATAATATCTTTTATAATTATTTCATAAGAAAAAATGGGAATTTATCAAGGAACGAACCTTATTTTACAGAAGGGATATAATTCTTGATGAGATAGACTTGACTGAAATCCATGTTCATGTTCACACATTAAATTTTAACACCACTATGTTTGATGTATGTTCCTCCCAAGAGAAGGTCCCTACTATATAACTGCCCACCAAGGATTCTGAATCCATGAATATTTGAGATCATTGTACCTTAATATTAATTATTGATAGGGACTATCTATATTAGATATCATCTTAGTTTTTATTATTTTGATAGAATAAAAGACTATCTATGATTTCAGTATTTATAATTAAAACCAATATTTGATATAATTTTCTTAAAGTATCACTTATACAATGTTCATCATGACCAATTATAATAAATGGGTAGTAAAATAGATTATATTCATTAACTATTAATGTATTTGGTCACTAGATGATTTTATTTCTAGGAACTCAATACAATTATCCAAAAAATAATCACAATTTGGGAGTGGATAGTGGCATAGTTTGATGATTTTCGCATGGAATGAATTATAGATGGTTATACCATACTAATAGAGAATTTTGAATGAAATCTAGGATCAATATAGTAGGATGAATCATGAATATAGGTATGAGTTATTGATTAGATGACTAAAATATAGTATCTTTATATTTGACATATTCTTACCAAATAGGACTTTATAGTGATGAAAATAGTGATGGGATATTTCTTATAGGATTCATAGGAACTAATCTTAGAGATCATATAATTGTATGAGTGAAAAGAATATGGGAACACTATGTTAACTATTAATCAAGAACAAATTTAATCCTCACACACATTATTAATTAATTTAAAGAATAAAAATTACCAAATTCCAATATAGTATTTATTATTTACTCTCTTTACTATCATATGAAATTGATTTGAAGAGGTAGTAAATTATATATTCCCATTTTCATCTTATTAATGGACATTGGATATGTTCTCAAAACAACCATTACCTCCTCAAAATAGTCACACTGGTTAACTTTTGAACAGATAGAGATGTAGATATTACAAGGCTTATAATGGAATCATACATCATCCATTTGATTTATTTTAATAAGTAAAAGCTTCATGATCTAATATATGAATCCAATTTCATTGATTGTAAAAAATTATAAGGAATTACCCAATATCCAACTAAATTCCATTATATATGGGTAAAATTTTATTTTATTATTTAAATTGTGATTTAATACATTTGATTTATGTATTATAAAGGTTTAAAAGATTGTTCATCTTCAAACATATGCACCTGAAAAGGTATTTTCATGCCAAATAGTCTCACAACATCATTTTAAGATAATTATATTTTGGTTAAAATGTTTTTATATTAAATTTCCTCCAATATGTGTATAATCTTATGGGTTTTTTATTTATATGTTCTTATTCCTTCACCAAAAACTAATGTTAATTTATTTTAAAAATTAATGTAAAGGGGTTACTCCATTTAGGACATGTAAACATGGATGAATATAGGTAGACCATGAGTAGGGTTCATGTTCTATAATCATGCATAGAATAATGAAGTGGCTCAATGAAACTAAAGTTATAATATATGTTTTATTAGAAATAAGAATTGTGTAAGAGAGGTTTATGTACCTCTATATTATATAATTATACATTTTTTTAGACATAAAATTATGAACATATAGAAAATATAAAATTTCATAGATTTTTCAAACATCCATAGACCTAGTGAACATGGAACAAATTCATTTAGGGCTTGATATTATTCTTTAGGAGTTTTTAATATAGTTTATTATGTTGTATGCATTATCTTTTTCATAAAACCTATAGTGGTTTCTTAATTTTTCTAGAGATTTAAAATGGTATTTTAATTATTAAGGAAAGAATAATTTTTTAGTTAGTCCTATATTTATGGGTTTTTAACCTGAAAACATTTGTGCCACTTTATATATAGATTATAGTCATGAAATTCAGATAAAATCTAGATATATAATATTTAACCTTTTACCGATTTCTTTAATGATGTGATTCTTGATTTTAGGAAACATTTCTTGATTTGAAATGAAGTGCATATATTTTATGGTCATTTAGTTTTGAGCAGGGGTATTAATTATGATTATGTTGATTGATCACGAACCAAAATAAGGTTACCCTCTAGATGTAAGTGTTTCCAAACTGAAATGAATGGTAGAGAAATTACTTGTGAAATCAACCTTGGTTCAAACATGGATGGGGGATAATTTTTATATAGTTTATGGTTATACTTCCTTCACTATGATACATATCTTACTTTAAGATCATATAGTTTTGGAAACATGTTTATATAGTATAAGGTCACATGGATTTAACTAAGGATTCACCTAGTTTATATTCTTAGAGTTCAAACAAGTGTTTATATATAGAATTTAAATCTTGAAAAATTTGAATGAGAAAAAAGGACACATATCTTGTGAAATCATAACTAAGTCTAAATCAATGATTAATCCTTTATAGGGAAATAAAATATACAATAATTCTGTGGTGAATAACCATAAAGGATAAATTTTTTAAATGCTTTAACTTTTACCTATACCCACTAGCCTAGTTAGAATGAATTGAATTTTACTAGGGTTAGATATCAATCCCATGAGGTTATTGTATCTTTTCCTTTTCATTCATTCACATTTTTATAAACCTTTTTAATTAAAGATTTATTAATGAAAATTCACAATATTATTCAATCCACCCTTTTTGAGTATTCAACTCAACGAACTTTGGGAATTTTTCTTATGCTCAAAATTTTTACTAAGTCATAAAAATATATTCTCTTTTGAGAATAGAAATAATATTTACCCCTTTGTCTCATTATGAGTATCAACATGGAAAATTTTATATCTATGTTTTATATAGTTGAAGGTGTTATATTTGGAACGAAAAATAGGTTTCAAAATTTTAAGGTAGCATAATTTTGATCATGATGAGGTTACCAACTAGATCTAAGGGAAACTAACTTGATGTGAATGGAGAAACAACCATCACAAATATAATAATCCTTAAGGAGGAGTTTGGACTCATTTTAGGGTCATGATTATTAGACCATATCAAGTATCAAGAATTTAATGAAATTCGTCATTTACCATTTAATAACTCCTAGTTTAAGGTTATAGATATTTGAACCATGTGGGGTTTCCTAACTATTAAAATGGATGGAATCAAACCGAAATTAATCAAGAACCCAATTCTTGGATATGCATCATCATTTATGGGGACACATGCACATTGTTTAAGGTTATATTTTGATGAATATATTTGATGTCTTATGTTTAGGGTCATATATTTTTTCAAAATAATTACTCATAGTTGAATTCAGAGAGCTTGGAATGCATTTGGTATGCTTTCCTAACAAAAGTAGAGCTAACCCAACATTAATGAAGAACCTAATACATATCATAGTGAAATTATTTTCAATAAAAAAGTAAAAATACATTAATTTAAATTCTTTGAACTTATAGAAAGGTATTACATATTTTATTCCCATGAATCCTGGAAAAAACTCAGATAATGTTTTCAATCACTCCGTATACAATGAGATTGGATTAACACGAGTGTTAACCTATGATTATTTGTGTGGAAATGATGTTATGAATGGGTATAATGTATGATATTTAATGATAACTATTTATCCTATGGTAATAATAATTAACCCACAAGTAGTTTTAGAAAGAGTTTCTATATTATGGTATAGGACTAGTAAATGATACTCAACATGAATTGATATAATAAGACTCTAGATTGACCTATTTGATTAAGAAATGATATAGATAAAATCATATTTCTAAGCCTCAGAGAGATGATCCATGAATTTTGATGTATCTTATGGTAATTATAATAAATTCAAACGTTTATTTTGAAATGATGTCACATCATGGTGTAGATATGATAGGTAAAATCCAATTTAAATTGGTGGGCATTAAAATATATTGGTTTGAATGATGATATGGTTATACATGGATTTTTTTCACATAGACTATGATGAGAGATCTACGTGTACCTATCTATCATGAGGTAATATGAATCAGTCCACACATAGTTCTAAAAATAAACTTTAATATAAAATACTAAATAAGAATTAATTTAAAATAAAAATATTTGTTTATTATTGGAAAATTGAATGATGTGAAGGGGTATCCAGATGCGAGGGAAGAATTGAGACAGAATTTATGGCTAAGACCAATATAAAATATAAATTAATTTCTACATATCCTTCGGTAATAGGATTTATAGTACACATAGTTCTGGTAAAGTTACACCCTAGAATGAGACTATTGGTTGTAACCTGATGTGAACTAATGGGGAAACCTAAAAACCATGGTAGGATGAGAGAGAAGTTATAGATACACATAGTATAATATATTATGTTTTTGAGATAAATCATGTGGTAATAGAAATCCTTCTATAAGTATTTATAGGAAGGGATATATCTTTTTGAATAGAAAATAGCGAAAACCATTAATGAATTAACAAGATCATACATTAGGTTGGTTTGAATGATGAAAAGAATGGCGAATGAAAGGTTGTGAATGATCTATGTGTGTAACATAATAATACTCTGGTAGAGTGTTAAGTTTAACATCGTGAAACAAATATTAGATATCATGAAATGTTGGGTATTTCAACAAGGAACACTTCATGTATTTTAATATCATAATGGGGGATGATACATTATAAAATTTAAGTACATAAGATAAGTACCGTTGAATTTCACATGAATCTATGGGATTGATTACATAATAAAAATAGTAAATGACCTCTTTATAGATCAATTTAATCAACATAGAAATTTTGGTTTTATAGTTTAATGTTATGTGATGAGGATGTTGGATCATATGGTTTATGGTATCATGTTATGGATCACTTCATGAATTTTATTATCACGAGGGAAGAATGATGTAGCATATAGTTTATGGTCTTTCAACATGGACTAAATACCTTATATTTTAAGGATATGTGTAAAAGTCCTGGAAAATTTTGAAATGAATTCATGTGAGGAATTTATTAAGAAACATCACATTAGTGGGCAATGTAATGTGATCTACCTCAAAAGTGATTCAGGAATATGCTCTATTAGAGTAGAAGTTATATAAGATATAAGGTCTCTCCATGTTGTATTATTATTTTTAAGGATTACTTCTAGGTATAATTAGTTCCTTTAAAGATAACACATGTTCTTCTTAATTTAATTATCTAAAGTGGTATATCTTGTTAAATACATAAGTTGTTCTATTTTGGTGGAAGTTGAGGCAAAGTCAGTATCAAAATATCATTTCATAAAAAGTTTATAATTCATATAACAAATTTTTATGTCACATAAATGGATTATTTTAAAGGTATTTTTCATTTAATTTCCATTCTTACTTTGTTTTGGTGGTTTCCCATGCATTTTGGTTGAAATGGTGGGTTTTCAAAATTTGGTCCAAACCGTGAGCCAATTTCCAAATTTAAAAATAAATTTTGTTTCTTTTATAACTCTTTCATTTTTTTCAAAAAAAATAACCCATTCCACATCCAACATGGCCTCCCCTGACCTATTAATACCACTATATCAATTTGGATCCTTTAGGAATCCATAATAATGGTGGATTTGGGTTTTTGTATAAAGAATTGGGCCAGCCTGAAAGCCGATTTCTAGTTTTTTTTAATCTTTGTTTGATATATTATTCAATTTTTATGACTTTTTGGTGATTTTACCACCCAATAAAAGCCAAAATCCATAGTCGTCTTTCCAAATTCGTGTCTCCCACTTTAGATCTTATTTGATTTGTAGATTAGGTCGAAAATTCTCTACCTTTCTCAATTCGTCTAGATTTAAAATGGTAACTTGTTTCCTACATAACTCCATAAATTTTTACGATTTTCTCCCCATTTTAGTTCTCAATTGACCTTATCATCCTTATTCGAACCTGAATTCCATTTTTTGCTATTTTAAAATTCAGATAATGGTGTATTTGGGGCGATTTTTTCAAGATCTCTCAAGTAAGTTGGTCTCCTTCCTTCTTCTTTTAATTTTCATAGGGTTTTATTCAATTTTTATAAGGTTTCTTCCATTTATTCTTGAAGTTCCCTGTGTCTAAAAGATAGGGTTTCGAACCTACAGTTTGATCCTTGGTTTCTTGGTTTATACTTTTTGTTTTAGGCTTGATGTAAGTCCCTTGTGGTGCGACGGTGGTGCAGTTGGATTTTCGCTCAAAGATTTAAGGGTTTTAACACTTGTGGTAAGTGATTCCATGGGTATTAAATGATATATGAGTTATATTTTCTAAATTTATGTTTTTATAACAATTATATTTCATTATCCTTACTACAAAAATTGTTTTTGGTGACATTTGTCAAGAAAATGATTTTTAGGAACCAAATGTTTTGTTAAAATGGGTGTTTTACCTGTCTATTTTATGTTATGCCAAATGGGGTTGTTTTTTAAAACATGTAATGGGTTTATTGAAATTATTTAGGTACTAAAAAATATTTTTTGGGTAATATGGGTATTCCCATGGTGTTCAAAGTTGGATTTTAAAGTGATTTTGTGTGGAAAGCTTTGTTAAATTTTTTGAAGTTGTTTTATTGAAATTATAAAGGTTTTATTAAGTGGTGTAAGTGGTGAAAAACATGGGTAGCTACTATTTTGGGTTTATTATGACCAGAACTGATGTTTTTATATGATAATAGATTTTTTTATCATGAGATAATGGTTTGAGTACAAAGGGGGAAGCCTGAGTATCTAGGGGGCAGATATGTACTAGTACGCTAGTGATCCGGATGGATTTTTTCCCTGTTTCATGGAGAAAAATGGACAAGGACAATACTAAAAAACTATATTTATGATTATTGGGTACCAATAGGTTATGTTTATGTTCCTTACTAGTGGTTCATGCACGAGAATTTATTTTACTATGGTTACTTTACACAGAGGTATGAGGTACATGGGGCCAGATACTACCTAGTGCCTAGGGGTTTTCCTGAGATTGGTTCTCATTGAATCTAGTTTATTTATCTTTTTAATATGGTTTTTTTTCTGGAAAATACAATAGACTAAATTTTTTATTGAAATGTTTTCTTTCATGGAAAATTCCATTGAAAAACTGTTTACAATTGAAATTTTTATTCTTTAGAAATTATTTCCACCGTTTTCTGCATATCAAAAATGGCATGCTTTTTATCTTGTATTGTTTTATATATAGAATATCTTGATGTTATCCTATTATTATTAGGCTCACACCCTACTTACACCCCTTGGGTGTAAGTATACTTGCTCAAGTTTGACACGGGAAAATGAATGGCTTTGGGTGATGGCGGTTCGGGGTGTTAGTTCCCATCCATGGTGTGGAGTTGTAGAGACGGCTTGTGGGTAATGACCCCTTATCATGTGGAGTCCTTGGGGATGTTTTTCTGGTATTTTTATGTGTATTTTGAACTCTTGTACTATGATTAGAACTATGTATTCAATTCTGGATCTTTTATAAACCTTGTTTGGTATGAATTTTTCAAATTCGGTTTATCGATTGGTTTTGATGTTTTATACTTCCATATTCAGGTAAATAATTCCCAAACCAAAATATATGATTCATGTGAAACTGTTCCATCCCATGGGGATAGGTAATTCCCTTTGGCCCTTGTCACGGGCAGGGTTAGGCCATGGTTTTGGTGGTGACTATATTTGGTTCTTGAAAAAATTGTATTAGAGCCAGGTCAATGTTTTTGGGTCATATTACTATTTTGGGATGAGTCGAGAAAGACATGAGCTAGGACTATCAAGGCTCAGGGTTTTTTTCTCGAGTAGGGTGCCTGGCCCGCACATCTTTTGGAAGATTTTCAGTCACCAAGGGACATTGGAATTTTCTAATTGACTTCACTTCTAGGTGAGACGTGTGGGCTGTAGACCACACATGGACATCATGGAGGGGTGAAATATTTGTTACATTTATAACTGTAATGTGTTTAGATTCATTATATTTGAAGTATTTGATTAAAATTTTTATAATTTTGGAATTGACTATTTGTTTGTGACTATTGCATTTTGTAGCAACAAACTCCCCAGAAATCTCTCATACATCCATGGGAGGATGCCAGAGAGAGTTCTACAACACTGATTGATCAGAGGCTAGTAGAGGTTACGGTCTAGGTTGTCCAAGCTTTGGGACAGGAACCATCTCCTGTTCCCATTCCTGTTAGGGTAGAGGAGATTATTCTTATAAAATATAAAGCTCAAGTGTTTCTGAAAAAGAAGCCTTCAACTTTTCGAGGCAGTATAGAACCCCAGGAAGCAGAGGAATGGATCGAAAATATCGATCACATGTTTGAGTTCCTGGATACACCTGAGGAGATCAGGGTGAAGTGTGAATATTTTATGTTAGAGGGTTCTATCCACAGCTGGTGGGAATCAATACTTCAAACTGGGAAGAATGAGAAAATGTTCTTGGGATATTTCAAGGAAATATTTAATGAACAATACTAACTTGAGGTCTTGGCATATTCTAAATCCTGAGAGTTCATGGATCATGTTCAGGGGGATCTTTCTATGATGGAGTATGAAAAATATTTCACTGATCTGGTTCATTATGTTCCTAAAATCGTCTCTAATGAGTAGGAGAAGGCCTAGAGGTTTGAGAAATGCTTACGACCAGAGATTTACTCCAAGATTTTCTTGTTTAAGCTAGGGACCTATGTTGTGGTGGTTGATCAAGCATGCATGGTGGAGATTGATCAGAAAGGGAGGGATGTTTTCTCTATGATAGTATCAGTAGTGGGTAGTGGCATCTCTTCAGAGAAGAAAAGGAATCGGGGGATCAGGTGAAGAATGGGGGTGGTAGTTCATTCCAATCTTCCAGGAAGTTTTCATATGTGGCTTCTGATGTGAGATCCGTCATGTGCCCCCAGTGTGGGAGGTCAGGGAACATCCGACCAGCATTCCCACTTTCTCTGAATCCTTGTTATCAATGTGGAGGTATGGGTTACTTGTAGTGCTTTTTCTGGGTGGCACGTTCACTACAGAGTGGGCATGATTAGTGGCTTTAAGAAGACTGTCAACTCATTCTGAGCCATCAAGGATAGGGGATCTCATTTTGGTGGCCATGGTGATAGGGATGGGTCATCTTCTAGGCAGATCTAGTTTAGCGAATATCCACAGATTATTTGGCATCCTCGGGCTGATACCGGACATCTCCATGTGGTGGATCAGGCACCAGCAGGATCAGAGGCGGGAACATCGACAATCTGAGGTACCGTTTTGATTGAATATTCTATAGTTACTACTCTTTTTGATACTGGGGCCTCTATTTCATTCATTTATTCTCGTTTTTTGGACATTCTTAATTTTCCAACCGAGTTGTTTTCTTTTACGATGGAGTTGGTGACGCCGCTGAGAAAGAAGAAGGAGCAAGGACATAGGTGCCCGTCATGTGTGCTTTTTATGTCAATGGTTGAGATGGAGTGGGACCTCTTAGTATTAGATATGTATCTTTTTTACCTTATACTTGGAATGGATTGTCTAGTACACTTCTAGGCACAAATCGATTGTTATAGGTGGTACATGAGTTTCACGGTACATGATGGGAGTCGTCAGGTTTTTTATTGGGATTGGGATCCATAGTCGAGTCGTGCGGGTCCTCCACTCCCAGAGTTGGGAGATTTTTTTTCAAATATCCTCATTTTTTGATAGAGTAAAATGTTCATTCTCCTCATGGTGGACTGCATCATGTAGTTAACGAGTTTCTAGAGGTAATTCCAGAGGATTTTTCGAGTTTTCCCCAGTAGCGGGATGTGGAGTTCTCGATTGATCTGGTTCCGGGAACATAGCAGATATCTCTTCCCTCATATCGCATGCCCCCCACTGAGATGAGGTAATGAAAGATACAGAAGGATGACTTAGAATCCAAAGGATTCATTCTCCCAAGCATCTCTCCTTGGGCCATGTAACGACCCGAAATTTTGAATAAATCTTGTTTCCTAATTCTATGTGTTATTTTATTTTATTTTTATACTCAACAAAAATGTTTCTTTTGATAACATGAGTATAATTAAAATGATACCATTGGTTTTTGACTGTTATATGACCATTGGTCAATATGACTGCTGGAAACTAAACGTTTTGATTATTGTCTCTAAATACAAGTAATCTTGGTTAATTATTATAGAAAGAAGATTCGATGGCCTCACCTAGTAGTCTTGGACCGATCGAAGCCCATCTAACAGAGCTTGGGAAGGAGGTAGCACCATTGGGATTTGCTCTAGATCAAATCCAAGCCGAACTTCATCATGTGAAGCTGGAACGGAATCGCCTTCGTGAGAAGTTCAAACTGATAGAAATTACTACTCGGGCAATGTTGACTGAGCCACCCCAAGATTCTATCACCCTAGCACACCCTACTCTTAGGTCCTATGCTGGTATTATAAGGGGCTATGTAACGAGACCGTAACTGCCTTGTGTAATCCTTGTTTTAAATAAAAATTGGGATTTCTTCTTATGATAAAGTTTATGAATTTTGAAATGACCGGATAAATATAGTATGCATATTTTTGATGAATTTTATAAAAAGGATATTTTAAAAATGGTTGTGTAAACCTTAAATAATTAAAAATGTGTAATGATTTTCAAAAAATGGTCTTCTACAATTATGTCCAGTATGAAATTTAGAGTCTAATAAGATCAACTTGATTTTTGATGAATAGTAAATTGTGAATAGTGATTTTACGCTTAGGATTAGTAATGTGACCAAATGGATTAGTAATCTCACTTAAAGAAAGTTTTAAAATAATCTAGGCACCTTGATTAAGTAATGTGATTCAATAAAATGGTTAAATAACGGTTTCATTAATTATTATTCAAGTATTAGTTTTTTCGGGTGAATAGTGTTTTTTAATTAAAAATTTAATTAAAAATATTTAGAAAATTATTTTTATAAAACGGACTTTATTTTTGAACTCAGAGCACCGATATTATGCTATGATAATTTTTGGGGTTTTTTCTGAAAAAAACGAATTTTCGGTGAATAGTGTTTTTTATTTAAAAATTAAATTAAAAATATTTAGAAAAATATTTTTATAAAATGGAGTTCATATTTGTAATAAGAGTGTTGATATTTGATTATGGTGAAATTTTGGGATCTTTCTGAGAAAGTTGAATTTTCAGTGAATAGTAAAAATGCAGTTTTAGGGTTTCGGTATGTTTAATGACATCATAGCTGTGTCATGATGATGTCATGAGTTATTTTAAGGGTTGGCCGGCCAAGGGTGATTAATTATTGTTTTGGGGGCCCCATGTGGCCTAACTCCATGATAAATGCCAAGGGAGAGCACATGGGTTTGAGAAAAGCACATGTGAGGTGTCCCTTGGCCATTAATGCTTTGTCCCCTCACTTTCCCTATAAATACCCACCCTTTCCTCCATTATTTTTCACTCCCAACTCTCCCCCAACGAAGTTCTGGTCTTATTACCTCCCAAAGAGTCCTCCCAAGGTGCCCCCAAGCCCTCAAGGTCCAATCCTTTGAGTTTCAAGAGTCACGTTTTAAGGTAAGGGATCCGACCTCTCTCTTTCTTTTCAAGTAATCTCTTTTATGTCATTTCTTTTATACTCCATGTTCTTATGTTGGAGTATGTTCTTTTATATTCATCCTACTGCCTATTTCATGTTCATATGATGAGATACCCCCCCCCTTGATCTCATCAATTAGTTTTAAGAATGTTTAAGTGGCGTCGTTAGGCTGCCGAATTTTTAAGGGATTCTTTCACCTTCCTCGTTTTCAAGTTCTATTTTCATTCAAGTCTTTCATGTTCCTTTTTATTATGTTGGGGTATGATCTCTAAATTATCATACTGATCTTTTATGATTATATGATGAGAGACCCCATTTGATCGCTTCAATTCAGTATTTTGAAGTTTTAAGTAGCGCCGTTAGGCTGCCGAATTTTTAAGTGGTTCTTCACCCTTCTCGTTTTGAAGTTCTACTTTCATGTCAATTATTTCAAGTTCCTTTTTGTTATATTGGGGTATGATCTCTATATATATCATACTGGACTCTTATGTTCATATTATGAGAGACCCCATTTGATCTCTTCAATTCAGTATTTTGATGTTTTAAGTGGCGCCGTTAGGCTGCCGAATTTTTAAGTGGTTCTTCACCCTTCTCGTTTTGAAGTTCTACTTCCATGTCAATTCTTTCATGTTCCTTTTTGTTATGTTGGGGAATTATCTATATATCCATCATACTGATCTCTTATGATCATATGATGAGGGACCCTATTTGATCTTGTCAAATCATTTTCTTTTGATGTTAAGTGACGCCGTAAGGCTGCCGAATTTTCATAAGAGAAATCTAATTTTTTTTTTCCTTCCATGTTTTTCATTTCAAATGGTATGTCCCTAAAATTTCATTACCATGTCCATATGTCCTTCTTATTCTTTCACCCTAATGTTTTATGGATCATTTATGAAAGGGTGACCCATGTCCCCTCTCATTTCAATGTTTTCTAAAACCCCGAAACTTAGCCGTTATGCTGCAGAATTTTCCCCTCAAAATGCCTTTCTCTTTTCTCAACAAGTATTTTATGTTATAAAGTGAATACTCAAAGCTCTTATTTCTACAAGGGTATTCACATATATATCAAAATGTTCCATTTTAAATTCTGGTATTTACATACATGAGACCCGCTTTCCCTTTTCCGTGGGTTTAAAGTGACGTAAAGATCAAGTCTTTAAAGCAGTTTTTGAAACGTTATGATTATGAAATGAAACCCATTTATTTTAGGCTATGTGGGTTATTTATGAAATGTTTGATGATGATATATGTGGCTCACATGATAATAAAGGCAAATTTAAGGGTGCGCCCTGATAGCGCTCCAATGCATTGGGTAATGATGTAACCACTAGAGATTACAATTTTCACGATACCTTGGTGAATAACCTTGGTAATTTTCAAATGACACCTTGGGGATGGACCTTGGTGATATGTTCATGATTGTCTATGTTAAATGATGTAGCCACATCTTCAAGTTATGAAAATTGTTGTTTTTATTATGAAATTCCTCATGATTTCTTTCTCATGCCTTAAAGTTCTTTTCATGTCCTTATTGAAGTATATCAAGTTTACATGTAAAATGTTTCTCTTGTTTCCCTTACTGGGCCTTCTGCTCACCCTTTCTTTTGATGTATGTCCCCAGGTTATGAGATGCAGTAATGAACCTAGGATGAACATAAGGAGAAGCCTTTCAAGTGTTTAAGAGGAATATTTTGTGTTGTTTTCATGTGTTATGTTCCTAGTTTCCAAGACACTAAACCTTAAAGATCCTCAGTTTTGTGTAATGTAATGAAAGTTTATGTTATAAAAAGGCGGGATGCTATAGTTGGTATCAAAGGATGGTTTAGTTATTTATGGAAATTAGGATATAAAAACTTTAGGAAGAACCCTATAGAAAAGTTTAAATATAGGAAATCTTCCTGGTATTTTGGTGAGTATTGAGTAAGGGGTTTCCAAGCAAATACATCCCTGTCTGGATACGAGCAGGTAGAGGTGGCTCTGGCACAGATGTACATAGGGGTAAAACCCGAAAACACCGCTTTGAGCTAGACTCGAACGGGAACTGGTACACGACAATGGGCCTTGCTACACTCTTGGTTACGACACTCCCGGGGGATATGCTTTGGTAAATTCATAAGCTTAGTATGAACCATTGTTAAAGGATCAAAGATAAAATAAAATAAAGGTTCACATAAGAATATATGATCATGGATAACCTAGATGGGAACCTAGGGGATCACAATTTAGGGTATACTTTTCAACTACAAGTTATCCTTATATTCTTTAAGTTTCTTTTCTTGATTATTGGCTAAGTATTTAAGCCCCTAATTATAGTTTCTTTTCTTAGTTAATGGCGGGAAATGGAAGAACATGTCTCAACAACCAATGTGATAGGAAATGCTACGATTGCCGTATTAAGATGACAGAGATGATTAGGGGATTAAAATATGATTTTTATTTTGGAAGACGTTCACTATTTTGGGGACCCTATATGATCGAGGTAAATAGATTACAACGGTATTTTCATTGAGGAGTAAGGTTGACTTATATTTTGAAGAATCGATGAATTTAAGGTGGATTTATAGTAATTTAGGTTACTTTTGGGAATGATTAACCTATCTTGGGTTAAATATGTTTAGATTAGATACTTTTGTTATAAGATGTTAGGAGTGGTTGATGTTGTTCGGAGATGAACAATGAAGTTTATTTTGGAAGACTATGTTATCAAATCCCTCTTGTATTTGGGTTTCAATCTTAGTTTGGTTTATTTTGATGAATTTTAAGGACCGTTATTTAAGGGATGGTCTATGATGAACTTTGGGTAGTACCATGGAACTTTGAAGATTTAAAAATAGTTTCCCTTCCTATGGGATTCTTTCTTTTTTAAGAGTTGTTTTACCTTACCCTTTCTGTTTTTGGGATAATGTTTAAAGATAGAAGAAATAGATGGTTAATATTTTGTGGATTATGAAGATGATTCTTGTGTTTTGATGAGACCAAGTAGTTTTTAATGCTCATAATTTGGAGAAAATATTAGTTTTGGGTAGATTCTTATTAAAGGATGAAACTCTACATGAAGGTAGGTATATTTTCTTATGTTTTTGTTCTATGTAGTAAATGAATTCTTCAAAATTATGAAAAGGAAAGTAAAACAAAAATGTTGTTGGTTTATGTTTCCTACTAGGTAATCAATGACCGTTTACACACATCATAAGTTTGGGATTTTCTCATGGTTAACTTTCTCCTAATCATGTTCTCTATCACTCTCCCTCAGAACTTGACCCTTTGTTTTTCTTCCATGTCCATGTTTTCCTACATGGAATCCTAGTGTGGGCTAACTTGGGTGACCTTCGTACTTCCCTTTATTTCTTTTAAAGTAATAGTTTTACTGACTCCTTTTCCGATGTGGGACTTTCAATGAAATTTCAAAACCTAATTTTAAAAAAAATTGCGAGGACGCAATTTCTTAAGGGGGGAAGATTGTAACGACCCGAAATTTTGAATAAATCTTGTTTCCTAATTCTATGTGTTATTTTATTTTATTTTTATACTCAACAAAAATGTTTCTTTTGATAACATGAGTATAATTAAAATGATACCATTGGTTTTTGACTGTTATATGACCATTGGTCAATATGACTGCTGGAAACTAAACGTTTTGATTATTGTCTCTAAATACAAGTAATCTTGGTTAATTATTATAGAAAGAAGATTCGATGACCTCACCTAGTAGTCTTGGACCGATCGAAGCCCATCTAACAGAGCTTGGGAAGGAGGTAGCACCATTGGGATTTGCTCTGGATCAAATCCAAGCCGAACTTCATCATGTGAAGCTGGAACGGAATCGCCTTCGTGAGAAGTTCAAACTGATAGAAATTACTACTCGGGCAATGTTGACTGAGCCACCCCAAGATTCTATCACCCTAGCACACCCTACTCTTAGGTCCTATGCTGGTATTATAAGGGGCTATGTAACGAGACCGTAACTGCCTTGTGTAATCCTTGTTTTAAATAAAAATTGGGATTTCTTCTTATGATAAAGTTTATGAATTTTGAAATGACCGCATAAATATAGTATGCATATTTTTGATGAATTTTATAAAAAGGATATTTTAAAAATGGTTGTGTAAACCTTAAATAATTAAAAATGTGTAATGATTTTCAAAAAATGGTCTTCTACAATTATGTCCAGTACGAAATTTAGAGTCTAATAAGATCAACTTGATTTTTAATGAATAGTAAATTGTGAATAGTGATTTTACGCTTAGGATTAGTAATGTGACCAAATGGATTAGTAATCTCACTTAAAGAAAGTTTTAAAATAATCTAGGCACCTTGATTAAGTAATGTGATTCAATAAAATGGTTAAATAACGGTTTCATTAATTATTATTCAAGTATTAGTTTTTTCGGGTGAATAGTGTTTTTTAATTAAAAATTTAATTAAAAATATTTAGAAAATTATTTTTATAAAACGGACTTCATTTTTGAACTCAGAGCACCGATATTATGCTATGATAATTTTTGGGGTTTTTTCTGAAAAAAACGAATTTTCGGTGAATAGTGTTTTTATTTAAAAATTAAATTAAAAATATTTAGAAAAATATTTTTATAAAATGGAGTTCATATTTGTAATAAGAGCGTTGATATTTGATTATGGTGAAATTTTGGGATCTTTCTGAGAAAGTTGAATTTTCAGTGAATAGTAAAAATGCAGTTTTAGGGTTTCGGTATGTTTAATGACATCATAGCTGTGTCATGATGATGTCATGAGTTATTTTAAGGGTTGGCCGGCCAAGGGTGATGAATTATTGTTTTGGGGGGCCCATGTGGCCTAACTCCATGATAAATGCCAAGGGAGAGCACATGGGTTTGAGAAAAGCACATGTGAGGTGTCCCTTGGCCATTAATGCTTTGTCCCCTCACTTTCCCTATAAATACCCACCCTTTCCTCCATTAGTTTTCACTCCCAACTCTCCCCCAAAGAAGTTCTGGTCTTCTTACCTCCCAAAGAGTCCTCCCAAGGTGCCCCCAAGCCCTCAAGGTCCAATCCTTTGAGTTTCAAGAGTCACGTTTTAAGGTAAGGGATCCGACCTCTCTCTTTCTTTTCAAGTAATCTCTTTTATGTCATTTCTTTTATACTCCATGTTCTTATGTTGGAGGATGTTCTTTTATATTCATCCTACTGCCTATTTCATGTTCATATTATGAGAGACCCCCCCCCCCTTGATCTCATCAATTAGTTTTAAGAATGTTTAAGTGGCGCCGTTAGGCTGCCGAATTTTTAAGGGATTCTTTCACCTTCCTCGTTTTCAAGTTCTATTTTCATTCAAGTCTTTCATGTTCCTTTTTATTATGTTGGGGTATGATCTCTAAATTATCATACTGATCTTTTATGATTATATGATGAGAGACCCCATTTGATCGCTTCAATTCAGTATTTTGAAGTTTTGAGTAGCGTCGTTAGGCTGCCGAATTTTTAAGTGGTTCTTCACCCTTCTCGTTTTGAAGTTCTAATTTCATGTCAATTATTTCAAGTTCCTTTTTGTTATATTGGGGTATGATCTCTATATATATCATACTGGACTCTTATGTTCATATGATTAGAGACCCCATTTGATCTCTTCAATTCAGTATTTTGATGTTTTAAGTGGCGCCGTTAGGCTGCCGAATTTTTAAGTGGTTCTTCACCCTTCTCGTTTTGAAGTTCTACTTCCATGTCAATTCTTTCATGTTCCTTTTTGTTATGTTGGGGAATTATCTATATATCCATCATAATGATCTCTTATGATCATATGATGAGGTACCCTATTTGATCTTGTCAAATCATTTTCTTTTGATGTTAAGTGACGCCGTAAGGCTGCCGAATTTTCATAAGAGAAATCTAATTTTTTTTCCTTCCATGTTTTTCATTTCAAATGGTATGTCCATAAAATTTCATTACCATGTCCATATGTCCTTTTTATTCTTTCACCCTACTGTTTTATGGATTATTTATGAAAGGGTGACCCATGTCCCCTCTCATTTCAATGTTTTCTAAAACCCCGAAACTTAGCCGTTATGCTGCAGAATTTTCCCCTCAAAATGCCTTTCTCTTTTCTCAAAAAGTATTTTATGTTATAAAGTGAATACTCAAAGCTCTTATTTCTACAAGGGTATTCACATATATATCAAAATGTTCCATTTTAAATTCTGGGATTTACATACATGAGACCCGCTTTCCCTTTTCCGTGGGTTTAAAGTGACGTAAAGATCAAGTCTTTAAAGCAGTTTTTGAAACGTTATGATTATGAAATGAAACCCATTTATTTTATGCTATGTGGGTTATTTATGAAATGTTTGATGATGATATATGTGGCTCACATGATAATAAAGGCAAATTTAAGGGTGCGCCCTGATAGCGCTCCAATGCATTGGGTAATGATGTAACCACTAGAGATTACAATTTTCATGATACCTTGGTGAATAACCTTGGTAATTTTCAAATGACACCTTGGGGATGGACCTTGGTGATATGTTCATGATTGTCTATGTTAAATGATGTAGCCACATCTTCAAGTTATGAAAATTGTTGTTTTTATTATGAAATGCCTCATGATTTCTTTCTCATGCCTTAAAGTTCTTTTCATGTCCTTATTGAAGTATATCAAGTTTACATGTAAAATGTTTCTCTTGTTTCCCTTACTGGGCCTTCTGCTCACCCTTTCTTTTGATGTATGTCCCCAGGTTATGAGATGCAGTAATGAACCTAGGATGAACATAAGGAGAATCCTTTCAAGTGTTTAAGAGGAATGTTTTGTGTTGTTTTCATGTGTTATGTTCCTAGTTTCCAAGACACTAAACCTTAAAGATCCTCAGTTTTGTGTAATGTAATGAAATTTTATGTTATAAAAAGGCGGGATGTTATAGGCCACGCTTATATTGTTCTTGAAAAGGTCTAACGGATCCCTCCAGTTGTGTGTTGACTACCGGAAGCTGAATAAGGTAACAATAAACAAAAAATACCCTTCTCCCCGAATAGATGAATTGTTCGATCAGTTTAAGGGGACAAGGTGGATTTCTAAAATCTAATTGCATTCGGGATATCATCAACTCAGGGTGAAATAGGTGGATATCTCAAAGACAGCCTTCTGAAGCAGGTATGACCACTTAAAGTACTTGTTTCTGCCCTTCAAATTGGCCAATGATCCCACGATCATTATGGAACTCATGAATAGGGTGTTCCATCAATATCTCTATTCTTTTTTCACGGTATTTGTGTATGAAATACTATTTTATTTGGTATTGGAGGAGGAAAATAAGCATCACTTTTAGATTGTTCGGGGCACCTTGTGAGATCATCACATTTATAAAAAGTTTACCAAATTCACATTATGGATCAAGGAAGTGAAATATTTAGGGCAAGTGATCTTGGAGAAGTGGGTTTCAGTGGACCCTGAGAAGATCAGTGTGGTTATGTCATGGGAGCAGCTGAAGAACATGTTCAAGATCAAGAGTTTCCTCGGCCTGGCTGGTTATTACAGGTGGTTTGTTCGGGATTTCCCTCAGCTTGCATCACCGATGAACACACTCACCTGAAATGGGCTGAAGTTTGTATGGGGCCTAGAATTTCGAAAATCCTTAAAGGATATGAAGTGGAAGTTGAAAATCTCCCTCGTTATGATTTTTCTAAAGGATAGAAAGGGGTATGTGTCGTATTGTGATTCATCAGGTATGGGTATTTGGTGGGTAATTATTTAGGATGATCACATGGTGGTGTATGGCTCTCACCAACTCCAACAACATGAAAATAATTACCTGAACCATGACATGGAGCTAGCTTCTATGATTTATTTTTTGAAGACTTTGCACCAATACCTATTTGAGGAGAATTTTGTGGTATACTATGATCAAAAAATATTGGCCTATATTTTCTCACACAAAGAACTCAACATGAGGTAGCATCGTTGGATCGAGTACTTCTAGGGTTTTGACTTTGACATTGTCTATAGCCCATGAAAGGGTAACATGGTGGCCAACACCTTGATTAGAAGAGTTCCAGTGAAGGATTTGAGTAATTCCATTGATAAGTGGACCCTATGACACTCTTTTCTTAGATGCATGTCGATACGAAGGAACACATTGGAGGTGAATTCTTAGAGAGAATTAATTTGACCCCTTCTCACTTGGAGTTGATTCAGCGAGAAAAAATTAGTGATGATCATTTTCAGTGGTCAAAGTAGTTTCTTCATGGTGGGGATACATCTTTTGATTGGTCATCGTCTCCCGAGAGCATCTAGTGCTTAAATGTCCGTTCAGTAGTGTCGTTATCTCTGTGGAAGGTGGTGGTGCGGGATAGCCACCAATATCTGTGGGCTATCTATCTGGGGGCCACCAAGATGTATTATGATTTCTATTGGTAGTTCTGGTGGCTTTTTATGAGGCGAGACATCATAAACTTCATGTCGAGATTCTACGCATGCCAGCAGGTGAAAGAAGTGCATCAAAGGCCCTCCGGTTTTCTCCAGCCATTACATATTCCTAACTAGGAGTGGGAGAAGGTCTCCATGGACTTCATTTATGGATTTCCTCATACAAATCGGGGTAATAATTCCATCTGGGTAGTGATTTATCATCTGACCAAATCACCCCACTTTATTCTGATTATATATACGGATAAAGTGGATGAGTTAGGCCATTTGTATCTTTAGAAGGTGGTAAGGCTCCATGGTGTGCCATCAACAGTTGTCTCAGATATATACCCTTGTTTCAATTATCATTTTTGAGAATGCCTTCAGAAGGCCTTGGGGGTCTGATATTAAGATGAGCATGGAATACAATCCATAAACGGATGGTCAGACGGAGCGGGCGAATTAGATTTTGGAGGAAATTTTTCGTGCATGTGTTCTGGACTTTGGAGATTCTGAGGATAGCCATTTGGGATTGGGTGATTTTTCTTATAATAAAATCTACCAATCCAAGATTATAATGGCCCCTTTTAAGGCACCCTATGGTCGGTTGTGCCAGTCCCTCCCTATGTTGGGATGAGGTAGGTGAGACTTCACTATTGGGGTTGATCCTTGAGAAGGAGACTTTTTAGAAGGTCAAATTGATCAGGAAGCTCTCATTGATAGCTCAGAGTCTTCATAAATCATATTATTACCAGATGAATCGTGACATAGGGTTTTCTGTGGGTGACATGGTATTCTTGAATGTGGCCCCTCGTCTCGACCATCACTGATTGGGAGTGCAAGGGAATCTTACGTCGCAGTATGTTGGACCTTATAAGATCACCAAGGGTAATGGAAATGTGTCATATAGGTTGGCCTTTATTTATCATTTGAAATCAATCCATGATGTCTTCCATGTCTCCCAGTTGAAGAAATACAACCAGGATCCATCCCATGTACTGAATTGGGAGGAGTTGGATATAAAGCATGATTTATCTGTTTTTGAGTGGACAGTGTGAATAGTGGATTACCAAGAGAATGTGCTTAGAGGAAAGCCCATTCCACTACTCCAGGTTCCTTAGAAGAATAGTAATGATACACATGAGATGTGGGAGTAGAAGTCATGGGTTGAGGAAGAGTACCCATTCCTGTTTTCTGATCAATCAGGTTGACTTTCTAGGACGGAATGTTTTCATGGTGGGGAAAATTTTCACATACATGAATTATTTTAAAGTTATTTTACATTTAATTTCCATTCATTCTTTTTTTTGGTGGTTTCTCATGAATTTTTGTATAAATGGCGTGTTTTCAAAAATTTTCCCAAACCGTGAGCACATTTCCAGATTTAAAAATAAATTTTGTTTCTTTTATAACTCTTTCATTTTTCAACATTTTGAACCCATTGCACTTCCAACATGGACTCCACTAACCTATTAACACCACCATATCAATTTTTCCTTTTTAGGAATCCATATTAATGGTTATTTCAGTTTTTTATAAGGAATTGGGTAATTTCGAAAGCCCATTTCCTATTTTTTTTTAAAAAAAATTATTTAATATCTTATTAAATTTTAATGTTTTTTCAGTTATTCCACCTCCCAATAGAATCCAAAATCCCTAGGATCCCCCCATATTCGTTTCTCCCTCATTGGAGCTCATTTTCTTCACATATTAGGTCGAAACTTCTTAACCTTTCTCAATTCGAACAGATTTAAAAAGGTAACTTGTTTCCTTCATAACTCCCTCAATTTTATCTCTTTTCCGCCATTTCAGTTCTAAATTGACCTTATCTAACTTATTAAAACCTAAATTTCATTTTTTTTATGTTCAAAAATTCATATAATTGTGTATTTTTTGATATTTCTTCAAGATCCCTCAAGTAAGTGGGTCTCTATCCTTCTTTTTTCAATTTGCTTAGGGTTTCATTCAATTTTCATAGGGTTTTATCTATTTCTTCATGAAGTTCCTTGTGTCCAGAAGGTAGTATTTCGAACCTCAGGTTTGATCCTTGTTTTATTGGTCTATTATTTTGGATTTAGTCTTGATCTATATCCCTTGTGGTGCGGTGGTGGTGCGTTTGGATTTTCTCACAAAGATTCAAGTGTTTTAACACTTTTGGTAGGTGATTACATGGGTAATCAATGCTAGATGAGTTGATTTTATGAATTTCTATTTTGATCACACTTTTTATTCATTATCCTTTCTATGAAAATTTGTTTTCGTGACATTTTTTATGTAACTAATTTTTAGGTACCAAATTTTGTGTTAAATTGGGTGTTTTACAAGTTAATTTTATGTTATGCCAAATGGGGTTGTTTTGTAAAGCATGTAATGGGTTTATAGAAATTATTTTGGTGCTGGAAATTCTATTTTGGTGAATATGGGTATGGATATGGTGTTCAAAGTTTTATTTTAAAGGGATTTTGTGTGGAATTCATTATTAAATTTTGGGAAGTTGTTTTATTGAAATTCTAAAGGTTTTATTGAGTGGTGTAAGTGGTGAAAAACATGTGTATATACTGTTTCTAGATTTAATAAGACCAGAACTAATGTTTTTATATGATAATGGATTTTTGTACCATGAGATAATGGTTTGAGCACAATGGGGAAGCCCGAGTATCTAGGGGGCGTATATGTACTAGTACCCTAGTGATACAGATGGGTTTTGACCCTATTTCACTAAGAAAAAAGGAAAATTAAAACACTAACAAAATGATATTGATGATGATTGGGGACCACTAGGTTTATTGCATTTTCCCTACTAGTTTCTCGTGCACAAGAACTGATTTTTCTATGGTTACATTACACTGAGGTATGAGGTACATGGGGCCCGAGACTACCTATTTCCTAGGGGTGTTCCCGAGATTGGTCTTCATTGACTCTTGTGTATTTATCATTGGTGTATAATGTTTTTCTCTAGAAAATATATTAGATTACATGTTTTATTGAAATTTTATCTTTCATGGAAAATTCCATTTAAAAAACTGTTTACATTTGAATGTTTCATTCTTTAGAAATTATTTCCACCATTTTATGCTTATCAAAAATGGAATGCTTGTTATCTTGTATTGTTTTCTCTATGGAATATCTTTGTGGAATCCTATTGGGATTAGGATCACACCCTACTTACACCCCTTGGGTGTAAGTGGACTTGGTCAAGTTTTACATAGGGAAAGAAAAGCCTTTGGGTGATGGCGGTTCGGGGTGTTAGTTCACATCCATGGTGTAGAGTTATGGAGACAGCTTATGCGTGATGACCCCTTGTTGTGTGGAGTACTTGGAGCTATTTTCTGCTATTTTTATGTGTCTTTGGACCTATTTTACTATTATTAAAACTATGTATTTAGTTCTAGATTTTTTATAAACCCTGTTTGGTATGAATTTTTCAGATTGTCTTTATCAATTAGTTTTGATGTTTTATGCTTCAATATTAGGTTAAAACATTTCCAACCCAAAATATATGATATGCGGGCACTTTTACTAGCCTATGGATATAGGGAATTCTCTTCGGTCATTGTCACGGGTCGGGTTTGGTGCCGGTTTTGGTGGTGACTAGATATGGTTTGTGACATTGTATCTATGTATATTTTCTTAACTATTCATAAATGTGGGTTCTGAGTGAGTTGTTCTAGACCTGAATTGGAATGAATAATTTCACCCCATAAACTAATTAATATATATTATCCTATATAGGGGTGTGTTTGGTAGTATGATAGGAAAAAATGAATTTAAATTTTTTCCTGGACACGATTTCTTATCCTTTCCCACCATTTTCTAAGGAATATATGATTTAGTGTTGTCAAAGGCCTCTAGATTTTTATTAGAAACCTCATAATAGTGGATGTTCTTAAAGTTTCATGTAACTTTTTTATTCCACTAATGAAGGATTAAGAGTTTTACTAAGATTTATGGTATCCTAGGAATACATAAGGGTACACTAGAGTTTATTTTCATTATAAAATGTAAATTGTATTTGGATAGAGGGAGAGAGATATTAAATGTTATATATTGTTGGGATTGGGCCCAAAAAGGGAATACAATGTATCCTCCATTAGAAGGAATTAATACCCTTGTAGGATGATGTCGTAGTGCAAATACATATGGAATGGTGTGAAATTTGAGAGAGTTAGGATTAAAATTTATAGTAAATAATGTAGGGGGAAAAGTTTTTTAATTCCACAAGAGAAATTTGAATTCTATTCCTTTTGAGGTCATGAGGTATGGACCAATGTCTCGTAACATTTATGGTCATCAGATAAAGACTATTGTTGTAAATTTTATGGGTATACAAAGGGAACCATTATGTATTTCAGTTTAAGTTCATTCGACTAAGACATGTTCCACACAGTTTTAGGTCATATGGAATATACCACCTGGTGAAAGGTTCCTAGAAATTGAATGACTATGCAAATTACACATGGGTGGCCCCAGAAGATCATACTGGTAGGTAAACTTGGTAAGAGTGAAAGGGATTGAAATAGGTTGGTAGCATTTTCAGAAGCTCAAAAAATTATACAAACTCAATAGAGGTGTGTGGATAACACTAAAATGGTATCCCATTTTAAAAGAAAACATTTACCAAGTGTGATTGATAAGGGAAGGATGATTTAACCTTAAAATGGTAGGAACTATTGGGATAAAACATGGTCTTATACTAAGAATGGAAGCCAGTTCAGCAAACTTATCTCATTTGTTGAAAGGTCCACCAAGGGGTTTAAATAAATGAAACCATTAACATCCCAAGAAAATCAAAATAAATTTTTTTTATTTAATTAAAATTTTAATATTTTTTTAAAAAAAATAAAACTAATAAATAATTTTTTTAATAAAAAACCATTTCTGAAACTTGGGTATTTTTAATATTCAAAATACGTTTTGATTTAAATTCTAAAATAATACTTTATTTTTTTAAGAAATTTAATTTTTATGAAAATAAATTAATTTAAATTAATAAGTAAAAAATATGAGTTTATTTATTTTAATGTATGATTTTTTATTTACTTTTGTGAGTATAATTATATTATTATAAGGAAAACTTTTTTCATATAAATTTTATGTAAATATTTATATATATATCAATTTATATGTAAATATTTGAGGTGACAAAAATTGCTTAGATTTTTTACCAAAATTTGTTGATGGGTTCATTTTGATTTAATACTATAAATTAATGTACATAAAATATATATATCTTTAAATATCTACCTAAATAATTTTATTCTTTTTAATGGATTTGTTTTAAATTCTAATGTATCAATTTATGTTTTGAATGGATTTGTTTAAAATTATATGTTTTTAAGGGTATATTTTGTTATGGTGTTTCATGGGATGTATATTGATATATATATATATATGCATATAGACACACACACACGCATATATATATATATACATATGTATTCTTTCTAATTTAATTGGTATCTTGTAAGGATCTTCATAAAGTTTATCAAAAAAAATTTGAAAACAAAATATTAATTTGATTTAAAATTTTGATTTAAACTCTTAAAAAGTTATTTGAATTTACAAAAAATTAATCAATGTGTAAAAAATTTATTACATAAGGTAATTTTAAACAATAACAAAAGATTTTTTTATTGTTCATTTTAAATGGATTATTTTTTACATAAAATATCCTTGAGAGGAGATAACAATTTATCATTGTAATTTTATGTGAATTTTTTATGATAAATGTTATCATTTAATGTGAAAATTTTAAATAAAACCTATCATTTCATGTGCACAAAGTCATTATACATACCTTCATGTAATAATTTTTATAATATATGCCCATAATATATAATACATGACATATCATGCATGCATTAATTTTTTTATTAATTGTATATATATGTGTATTTATCATTTTTTCCTAGAAAATTATTTTTGAATTGGTTCTATGTGAGAATGTAGATAACATTCTATGAATTTATGAAAATAGAAGAAATTTAGTTACTCCAATTTATCAGAATCAATCTTAATTATGTTATAATTGTATATTTATTTATTAGAATTTGTAGTCAATGTTTTTAAAGTAGAAACCCCATTGAATAATGTATATATATATAAAGAAAGATTAAAATGTTTTCATAAAATCTGGCATCTGAACATTGTTAATATAGTAGGGAATTGGGGAGTGAACCCATCCCTCAGCATGTGGGTAGGCCTCAAATAGGCTTCAATGTTTCAAGTGGCCTCAATGTTTTGTTTTCAGATGCTTGAATATAGTTTTCAAAAAAATCACTAGATTATTTTTAAATACATTTTTTAGCATAATTAATTTTCAAATAATTGGTGTATTTTTAAGGAGTGAGTAATCACAATAATTTTTTCGAAATGTATTAATAAATGTAATTTCAAAATTATTTTCAATAGAATATTTTATGGTTATTTATCAATGATTTTTATAATCCCTTACTGGGAAAAATAATTTATCACCCTACGTTATCAATTTATTTTTTATAGGTTTAGTGGATTTACATTGTGATTTGTATTTCATTGAGAAACAAGCACACACAAGGACTTTTTATTTATTTCAATTTATGTTATATAGATTTGTTAACTTTTATAGCATGAATATAATTCTCAAAAACAAAGACCAGTACAAGTTCCCAGTACATAATAGATGTGGTGCATTTCATCAGCTTATTTTATGAAAAATACACACACCACATTTATATGTAATGATTCTAGAAGCACCACCATGGGGATTTATAGTTGGTATCAGTGCAATGGTCTAGACAAAATTGGAGATTAGATGTTGTCAGTAGAGTATATGTGTTTATCTGATATATTTTTATTTATTCTAAAGAGAAAAACTCATAATTTTCTAGATTTCAATGAATTAATTGTGAGGTAATAATTATTTTATGTGGGGAAGAGTGTAATATCCCATGAAATTAAAATAATATTTTTATTTTAATAAATTAATTATTTAATATTTTTAAAAAAATTAAAATTTAAACCAATGGTTTTAATAAAAAATATTTCTAAAATGAGGGTATTTTGTATAATAAAAATAATTTTTTATTCAGATTATAAAATATTACATTATTTTTTTAAGAAAAATCATTTTTATGAAAATATATTAATTTAAATAAATATGTCAAAATATAAGAATCTTTATTTTAAAGTATGATTTCATATTTAATATATTGATTATAATTATATTATTTTATGGAAAACTATTTTCATATAAATTATAGGTAAATGATTGTATTAAAATCTATTTTAAAATTTATTATTAAAAATTGATATTTTGAATGAAAATAGTTATCAATAAATGATGAATTTCTTTAATCGAAATAAATATCAGATAAAAAATCCAATATTAAATAAATTTTATAATTGAAAAAAGTTGAAATATTTTAATATAAAAAAATATTTTTGTATAATTGAAATTAATTAAATTCTAAAAGACAAAATTTATATTATTCACTAATTAAAAAGTTATAAATAAAATTTTGTTATATAATATTAGAAAAAAATAATAATTTTATTTATGAATAATATTAATTATAAATTATGGTTTTGTTTAATAAAATTATGAAAATTAAAAATATTTTAATAAATATTATTGTGATGATTTTATTATCATATTCAAAAAAAATAAAAGAAAAAAATTAAATGAAATTATAAAAACACAAAAAAAAAATAAAGGAAAAAAATCGAGAAAAGGGTTTTCGGTTAAAGGAAACAATCAGGATATGACGCCCATGACAGGGGGTCGAATCTAAGTTGCTTGATTGGACTGAGACTCATCCTAGTAATCCGCCCTATTCCCAGATGCGATCTCAATTTTCCCTTCATATTTTAGTCATCCTCTCCATAGGATGCCCATTCACACTGCACGAGTAGGTCAACTTCTGATTTCATTCCACCGTCGAAGTCACCCTATCCCCTGGCCTATCTCGGACACATCTTCTTCTAAAATTACATGATCAAATTATAAATATTAAAAATTGAATCCCATGACTATATTTTCATTTACCTAGTCTTCTGAAGGATGCCACACTTTTATATTTTTATTTTACCTTTAAACCAACTAAAATCCAAAAAATTGAGTCTGAGAATCTCAAAATCAAAATAAGTCTCATAAAAGATATATATAAAAATTATCTTGATTCAAATGGGTCCAAAACCCCTCAGTTATTTTGCCAAAAAGTTGAATATTTTATCACATTTATTTTCTCACCTAATCGGTAAGTATATTTTTCATATTTAAAACCTATTTTTGTGCACGTTTTAAAAGACCAAACTTACTTCTCTTCTTTCTTATGACTTCATCACAACCATGCACCTCAAGTAGACTGCTTTTTTTAGTTCCACTTTGGAGGTAAGGGGAAAAAATTAGTTTTTTTACCAAATAATGTTTATAGGATGACTATGATTTCAAAATATCAATTTATGTATATAAAAAATATATGTGTGTATATATCTACCTAATTATACTTATCAGTATTAATGGATTTTCATTAATTTATAATCTATCAATTTATTTTTTGAAAGGATTTGTTTATGTTTTTAAGGGTCTCTTTTATCATGGTGTTTCAAGGGATGTATATTGATATATATACACACACACAGATATATATTCTTTCGAATTTAATTGGTATCATATCTTCATAAGGTTCATCAAGTTTGTTTTTTTTTTAAATAAAATATTATTTTGTTTTAAAATAATGATTTAAATTCCTCAAAAGATATTTGAATTTTCAATAAAAGAATTAATGTGATGGAAATTTATTACATAAGCTAATTTTGAATGATAACAAAATATTGTTTCATAATTTTTTATTTTAAATGGATACTTTTTTACATAAAATATTATTGTGAAAATATATCAATTTATCGTTGTCTTTTTATGTGATTTTTTTATAAATTTTTTCATGATATGTGAAAATTATAAATAAAAAATATCATTTCATGTGTGTATTGTCTTTATACATACATGAATGTTATAATTTGTATAAGATATTACCATAATCTACAATACATGATATATCATGCTTGTACTTGTTTTTTTATTAATTGTATATACTTTTGTATTGAGTCATATTTTCTTAGAAATTATTTTTGAATTGGTTTTATGTGAGATTGTTAATAACATTACATGAATTAATGTGAAGTAGAGAAATTCAGTTACTCCAATTTATCAGAAGCTCTCTTAATTAAGTTATAAGTGTAAATTTATTAATTAGCATATGTTGTCAATCTTTTCAAAGTAGAAAACCTAGAGAATAATGTATGTATATATATATATAATTAAACATTATATTTTTTTCATAAAATTAGGAACCTGAACGTTATAAATATGGTAGGGAATTGAAGAGTCAACCCATCCCTCGGAAAGTGGGTATTCCCAAGATAGCCTTTAATGTTTCAAGCGGAATTAGTGTTTAGTTTTCAGAAGCATTCGTATAGTTTTCATAAAAATCACTACAATACCAAAATGGATCAGCCATGGAAAAAGTCCACGACTCGACAATTTATTAAATAAAAGTAAAGATATAGGAAGAGATAGGAGGAAATGTTCATGTGCAGCACCACTACACCAAATCAAAAAAAAATATGCAAACAACACATATTACATATATCATATCTTCTTAAACCGGAAATGACTTTGAGATCCCCCCCTAAGAATTCAGTTGATTCCCTCATCTCCATTACATTGTCTTTCATGGTTCCACATCAGCTGAGATCATTTCTACTCTGTTCAAGGTGGCATCCTCCTGGACAGCATGTACAATAGGATCCTACATAGCCTAATCATCCTAGGTAGCTACCCCCTGTACTAAATCCTATACAGTAGGATCATCACACATGGACAATGGAGCATCCTAATGTGTAGACTTCTCTTGAGATGGACCCTTCATAATAGCCTCTATACTAGATCATGTACAACAAAATCATCAGGCATGGATAGTGAAGCATCCTCCTAGTTAGCCTCCTCTTGGGATGGACCATGTATAATAGTACCCTCCCAAGTTGTATCCTGTATAACAGTACCTTTTTGATCATCCTACTTTCTAGGTGAGACATCATCTGAACCCTTCACCTTTATTTCATGTCCTTTGATGATCATTAAACTCCTCTAGGCTTATAGCAAGCCAGTAGGGGGGAGATTTTCCTATTACTATGTTCAAAATTCTGAAGACCTTCTAGATTAATGAGATAAAATTAATCTATCTTTATAGAGTCTAACATAGAGAAAAAAATTATTTTAGCCTTATACATCCCCAATAAGGTCACATTGGTGGGTTGAGCAGCATCATCCATGGGGGGATTCTCACTGAACCTGAATCAGTAAGATGGGATGTGTATTAGCCAGTACAATTCCAATACAATCACTGTAAAAATGATCCCTCTGTATAGGATCAACACCCTTTGGAATCCCAACCAAAGAGCCATATTTAATTTGGACAAAATCCGCCACATAATTCACCATCAATAGCTCAACACAACTATCCACCATTCCCAAAATCTCATCATCAATCCAAACAATGGATATGGCCCTAGATTTTTTAGGCAACACCTTATGAAATCCATGAAAATCAAATAACATACCCTTACACTTGCTGGAGTAGAATCCACTGCAACAAGATTCATGTTTAAATTGACTTCCACTTGAATAGATTCCTCACTGACAGAGTCAGTCTCTTCTTCATAATTAGCCACATTAACCTATGTTTTTATTTTTAGACCAACATAACCCCCAACTATTATAGAAAAAACAAAATTGGAGCCAATATAACCACGACCGTCAGTGAAATCATCAACAACTGTGTGCTGATATTGAATCAAAACATCATGAAGATGATCTCCCTTTACTCCAGTGGGATCCTCTTCTATAATTCCTTTTTTGAGAGCCTCAACAAAGGAGTAACATCCACCAATATTTCCATACTTCTTCATGAAGTCCTTCTTACACCCTACAGGTCCATCCCCAGGTTGTTTCCACTTACAAATATCAGAGGAGTGTCCCAAATATTTACAAAGGGAGTACTTAATATTACTTAAGTATTGTTCAAATGAGTGACCAATGCAATAACAAGTGACACAAAAATCAGGAAACCATTTATATTGAGAAGATAATTCTATCTTAAAATCACCAGCAACTATAAAAACAGTTTCAATCATTTTATGGGAATGATCAACCTCAACCCACACATGAGATAAATGGATATATATATATATATATATATCACTCTATTTCCTTATCAAGATTGATAGGATTCCCTATAGTAGAAGAAACCTCCCACAAAATTGTCGGATAAAAAAAACAACAGATACACCTTATAATAATCCACGTTTGAGTGGAGGGGATCCTACTTGAAAAGGGATTTGAAATGAGATCCCATTGTTGAAGAAAAATAAATATAGGTTTTAGAGTAACTATAATGAAGCCCCAAGAAAAATTTTGAGAATCTGTCAACGAAAAGACAATATGAAACATACCTTTCCTAGTACAAATCCAACACCAATCACTAAAAACACAACATTGAATCAATTAGTCCTATAAATCATCAAGCATCGATGGGGTATCCCTATGAAAACATTAGATCCAAACAACAATGGAGAAGAGGAATTCAATGATATGGTTTTAATGAAGATGAGGGATTTCTTTGACAACTTCAATATACCAATTTTTGATCAATTTGGCTTCTTAGTGATTCGCTCATCACTTTTTTCCATAATAATGGGATCTGACGAAACCCCACCACCATTAGCTGCCTTCAAGGAGGGATAAAAACATTACTGGGATAAAAGTAATATTCCAAAGGATTTTCTATGGATCAATTAAATTTTGAGAAATATAGAATCTCTACATAAGCGTCGAGCGAGAGAAGTGCAACACTTCCTCGTCAAGGGAATATTAATATATATAAAATTACAGGAAAATGTTTAATGAAATTTTTGAGCATAATTAATTTTCAATGCAATGTAGTATTTTTATGACATGAGTAATTTAAATAATGTTTTCAAAAGGTATTTCTTCATGTATTTTCAAAAGTATTTTAAACAGAATATTTTAAGAGTATTTATCAATGATTTTTAAAACTCCTTACTAGGAAAAATAATTCCTCACCCTATGTTTTTTATTTATTTTTCACGGGTTTAGTGGATTTACATTGTGATGTGTATTTAATTGAGTAAGCAGTGACCAAAATGTATTTTTTTTATTTCAATTTATTTTTTATTGTTTTTTATGTTATATGGAATGTATCTAATTCTCCAAAACCTAGTCCAATAAACGTTTCTTGTTTGTAAAAAATGTGGTGTATTTTTTCAGTTTCTTTTATAAAAAAATATATACATTGCATTTATATATTCTAAGACCAAAAGAAAAGGCTTGGGGATTTATATTTGGTATCAGTACAATGGTTTAGACAACTTTTAATATTAGATTTTATCGGTATAGTATAGGATTTTATTTGTTCTAATTTTATTAATTCTAAAGAAAAAATATCATAATTTTCTCGGGTCTAATGAATGAATTTTGAGGGAAAATTTCTTTTAAGGGGATAATAGTTTAACATCACGTGGAATTAAAATAAAAATTTTATTTTAATTAATTCATTATTTAATATTTTTGAAAAATTTTAAAAAAATAATAATGGTTTTAATAAAAAAAAAATTCAAAAACTAGGTTATTTTGTATAATAAAAATAACTATTGATTTAAATTATAAAGTCTTTATTTATTTTTTTAAGAAAGATTATTTTTAAGAAAATTATTTAATTTATATAAATAACAAAAAATAAAAGATTCTTTATTTTAAAGTATTATTTCATATTTAATGTTTTGATTGTAATTATATTATTTTAAGGAAACAATTTTCATATAAATTATAAGAAAAATTTATATTACAATCATTATTGAAATTTATAATTAAAACTTAGATATTTTGAATTAAAAATAGTTAATAATAAGATATGACATTCTTTAATCAAAATAAATATCGGATAAAACTATCTAATTGCAAATAAATGTTATAATTGAAAAAAGTTAGAATTATTTTAATACAAAAAATAGCTTTGTGTAATAGAAATTAATTAAATACTAAAAACAAAATTTATATTATTTTGTAAATAAAATTTTATATATAAAATTATGTGATATTATATTTGAAAAAACAATAAATTCGTTTATGAATAATAATAATTATAAAATATGGTTTTGTTTAATAAAATTCTAAAAATTTAAAATTTATTAATAAATAAAATTATGATGATTTTATTCTCATATTTCAAAAATATATTTTCTTTTAAAAAAATATAATGAAATGATAAAAAAAATAGAAAAATCGAGTTAAGGGATTTCAGTTAAGGGAGTCGATCGGCATAGGAGGCCAATGAAAGGGGGTTAAATCTAAGTCGTTTGATCG
The DNA here is from genome assembly GCA_963277665.1 of Viscum album. Lineage (NCBI taxonomy): Eukaryota > Viridiplantae > Streptophyta > Magnoliopsida > Santalales > Viscaceae > Viscum > Viscum album. The sequence goes on from OY728151.1 coordinate 1,428,470,606, forward strand.
GACCTGAACTCGTCCTAGATATCAACCATTTTCTTGGACATAATCTCAACCATCCCTTCATACTTTGGTCAACATCTCCACTGGATACCCATTCACACCATTCTAGTTGTTAAGTGTAACAGCCCAAAATTCTAAAGTAAGAACCAAGTGTTCAATAGCATGTATAACACACAACACCTAGCACGAAAAGAAATATAATAACCCAAAAAATTATAATATATTTACTATTTTAAATAAATTAAATAGTTTTTAAATATTTAAATATAGGAAATAATGAGTTAGTATATATTACAAGCAATAACAAGTTTCTTCAAAGGCTGGTGTCACATGCAAGACCGAGTTTCACCCAATAATAATATATCATTAAAATATTATTAAAATAAGATATAAACCAGCAGTAAAATTACAATTTATGAAAATGGTTGACCAATTTATGAAAATATTTGGTTTACACAAATACAAAATTAATTCATTGTTAACAAATTAATTTGAAATGAATAAAAAAACTCATTGAATATAAAGGAAAATATTATTATATTTATGCTCACTAAATTATTTTACCCCCAAAAAATTAATCTAATTACAGTTACTGAGTGATAATAATGAGATATATATATTATATATTCTATAAAATGTATTTCATATTCATCGAATAGATTTTACAGGCTTAAGAAAAAAAATCCAATTTTATACTTAAAATACTATATATTTTATTAAGGTATTTTTATTTCCTTTTGATGGTGAATCCATTTTAAATATAATTTTTGAGACATTAATAAATTTAATTTGTAAAAATAAACTTCTCCTTTTGAAAATAAAAATAAAAATTAACTTATGGGGATTTTTTTGTATTTTTATGTGAAGATTCATTTTTTAATGAATACTGAAACATACTGAATTTTAGTTTAAAAATACATTTACATCCAATTTATTTGTAATGATAAACTATTTTTCAGAGTGGTTTAAAAGTTTAATTACATCATATTTTTTTCATTTAATCCAATTTAGTTCATGGGGATCAATTACACTTTGAAAGTTTCTATAAAAAATAGAAAATTTTTGGATGCTTTAACCATAAAAACTCGCATTGTCGTCCCAACTACAACATTAAATTTAAATTTGTTTAGGTCACATATGTTATTTTAATTTTTAAAATTGGATTCAAAATTTAAAATCATCATAATTTATAATTTATAATTAGTTCAACATAGTATTTGACAAAAAATATTAGTGAATAGAATTAATGTTAAATATAATTATTTAGGTAAAACGAAGCTCAATAAGGGATTGAACCTCATTCTTAAGGGCCCAAATGACATATAAACTTGTAAAAAATACATTGTATGGAATTTCATTAACCCTCTAATCCCATGGATCAGATTGGGTCTATTATTAGAGATAATTTCAATGTGAAAAATGTGTATGAGATTATTTTGTGAAAATATTACAAGAGTGTCACTCCTCCTTCACTATAGAAGGCCACCACTTATCCCACTTCCTCACACCTCTAAAACCACATAGGTTCAGAAAATATATACCCATATATCTTCAAAACATCCCTATCCTTGACCTTTAATCCTCTATTTTTTTATAAATACTTCCAAGTAATCTCTTTGGTATAACCAAAAAGAGTTACTCGATTTTAAGGTAACTTTTTTCAACAATCTATTTTCTTTTATTTGCTTATCCACTAACTATACTATTATTAATCCATGATTACTTTAAAAAGTATCATAAATATACTATTATGTTGTTATGTTATTATTTATATCTATACTTTCACGCACCTCCATCTAATTGGTAATGAACATATTGTTTATTTGTAAAGTGAATTATTGTCTAACGAAACAATGATTGTTCATTTTTTCATTACCACCTATAATGGTGGCCATTATGATGAAAAATATATTTATATATTATTTATATGATATTTATAATTTATTTATTTTTATTTAATTCTTATTTATAACATAACTTTATTTTTTCTATCTTTTGTAATTACAATAATTTTGTTTGAGGAAGTGTGGACTACCGCCCCCTCAAAACAATGTGACTCATTCATTCCATACATGGAATGTATAAAGGATATTATTAATAAAACTATTTAACACATATAAAATAAATATTATACTGAAATTATAATATAAATATATCATTTACTTTTAATTATCTTAATATAACAATGAAATGGATGTAGAGTCCATGCGTACGTACGACCTACCATCTCCATGAACGGTGCATTTCATTTCTTATCTCCAAACATTATAGATTATCCTAAATGTATATGTACTAAATATATATGATAATTAAACCATGATTTCAATTTTTTAGATTATTAAATCATGATCTATATAAGAGGTACAAAAAGTTCATGTCAAAGCAGACTTGAGATAACTGGGCAATTGACCCCCGAAATAGTTAAAATAATAAAGGAGTGTTAACAAACAGGTAATAAAATATTATAAGGAATTAATATATGGTATTTTAAACATTATTATGATTTTTTTATAAGTTAGTAACATATTTTAAACCAAAATAAAATAGTATAAAATCCACACGAGAAAAAAGAAGGTTAATCTAAGGGATTTTGTCTCAATTTACATTCCGTTGAGACTTGTTTGTTGTTATGCACCAACTCAGATTTATATGGTGTATATACTTACATTTTCAATGTGATAACATGAATGTTATTATTCTCATAATATTATAAGTTTCATTTAAGTCATAGTGAATTTTTATTTAAATGTTTAAAAGTGGTATGGGACACTTTAGATTGTTTAATGATTATTTATCCTTGAGAATGTTTTAATGTAAAAAACCCTTGTTGTTACTTATCCTCTTATAATGTATTGTTGATAAATCCATATTATTTATTCAATATGGATATTTAATAAGGAAAATTATTTATTGGATATATGATGAATTTTTTGGACATGTAATACATGGGTTGGGGACCATTTAAGGTAAGCTCTACGGGTTGAGGTTTGGTCAATGCAAGCCCCTCAATGCATCAGTACTATCATAAGACAAACTAGTTGGAAAAATAGTTTATACATTCTCTTAAAAGTAATGGTATCATGTTCCTAGGAAACATGATGTTTGATAATTAATAATATCATTTATTGATAATTTTATTATTATTATTTATCCATGAGATTTTGCGTTGACATGTCTATGGATGCATTTAATTTTCAGTTAATTGATTAAATATCTAGTGTTTTATGCTTCTAACCTAGACATATTGATATCATCTTATCTTGTTATTTGAATGTCGTTTGTTGTTATTTATCTACATTTCCATGTTAATTTATTCATATTGCTTCATTATTTCTTCCGTTTTACTTACCCTTATTGAGCATTTGAACTCACTCTTATTATTTTTCCTTTCCCTAGGTTATGAAGAAGAAATATTTCAATAAGGGTTCAAGGATATAGTTTATTTCATTTTATTATGAATCATGTGTGTATTCCCCAATTCCCAATGTATTATGGGTATCATGTACATAATGTGTCTTTCCAATACTACTAAACTGATCCATCCATCGAGATTTTATTTCTTATAATTATGATAGTGTTATAAAATAATGATCTGACACCGATATTTTGTGGTCAGGGTATTAAAATTGTTATCAAAGGAAGTTTAGCAGCAACCATGAAAACTAGATTCAGATAACTTAGATTAGATAGAAGAACCCAAAGTTAGTCATTGAGGATAAGTATACAAGAACATCCTATAATTTTGGTAAGGTAGTGATTATGTGGGTATTTATATCAATAAATCCTTATTTGGATACTAGAAGTGGATGTGGTTTCGGTATAAATGTACCTAGGGGTAACAACTATGACAAGATGTTCCTGGCCTGACCTAAGTTAACCTGGTATACAACAACGGGCTTTACTACACACCTATTTTGACACTCCTGGTGGATATACTTAGGATAGTTCACAATTTATTTACTTATAATTATGATGGATATAAAATAAAGGATTTCACCAAAGTAACAAAGGATTATGATTATACTATTTATGATGCATAAATTTATGTTATGTTCTATACCATATATTAGAGTACTATAATGTTCAAAATTTTAGGAGATAATCTAGTATAGGCCATTTTTTAGAAATAGAACCTTGAAGAAAGAATGGTATAAATACTCATGGAAAATGTAGAGATTTCCCTACTAGAAAGTCAATGAATATGGTATTATAATTGAGAAAGTTTTGGATATATTATGGTAGCTTAGTTAGGTTATAACAAATAAAATTTCCCGAATAGAGAAACCTATTCCATAGATAGAATTTCATAGGATTGATCACTTTATTCATAATAAGCTCTCATCGTTTAGTGGGGATACTAATGCAATTGTTGTTAATAAATGGTTTGAGTCTCTAGAGAAGATATTTACAATCATTTAGTGTATTGAAAACAAAAATGTTACACTTTTAGTATATTGTTTCAATGGTGATGGTGATCAGTGGGATTATCTAATAAAGAATACAAGGGAAGAAGAAGAAATTGAACTGATGGAATGGAGAACTTTTCAGGATAAATTATATGATAAATACATCCCTCTTGATAAAAAATTAACATGAAGTGGATGTTACATAGGTTAAATTAGAAGAAAGAAGAAACTGTTATGAATTACGAACATACCTTTACAAGTTTATCTAGGTATGCTTCAAATTATGTACGCAACACAGAGTGCAAGATCAACCACTTCTTTTTATTTCATAATCCAAATCATCGAAGGGAATTTGTTTCTATGAATTTATCATCATATAAAGGGATTTTTTTATGTTACATCAAAAAAGAGAAGGAATTATAGAGATCATACGTATTCAAGGGAAACCAAGAGTAGAAGATATCTTCTTAACACCCTGAAAAAAGGATTGATTCAAAAAAGATGAAGGGAAAGAATTATTTTCCAACATGTGATAACTATAGAACGAATCACCTTAGTAAATTCTCAAAAAAATTGAGATTTTTTTATAAGTGCAGAGAAAAGGGGCACCAAGAAAAATAAGGCAACACGAATAAATAAAATGCTGATATTCAATGTTATAACTACAAGGAGATGGGTCACTATGAAAATGAATGCCCCAAACTTCAAGAGAATATACCTTTGAAGAAGATAAAGGATCGAGGTCAACCATATGTTTTTAACACAACCAATGTTGAATGATTATTTCACTTATTCATTTGGATCTATTAAATATATTGTAAAAGAATTTTTTTTATGATGTTCTAATCATATAATTTATGAAATATTTAAGGATTATGTTGTTGTACTTTTTTGTTATGTATTTGATAATCATATATAGAATGGTACTATGAAATGATATTAAGTAGAAAGTAAACTTATTGGAAAACACTTGATTGAGGGAAATAAATTTGATAATATTTTCTTGATGTTGAGATAATGATAAAGAAATTATTAATTTGGATAACTGATGACTACCATGGGACTGATTAATGACTTGTTGAAAAGTAGTTTATGATATAATTTATGGAGTTTAAAACAACTTTTGATTTAAGTATTATATCCAATAACATGTGTCTTACTTAAGTAATAAGTAATAATTCATGTTTCCAATATGTTTTTATGGTTATTAGAGTTATTTCCATATTTTAAGAGAATACATGATGAAGTTATTCCCATGTTTGGAATGTGAAAATTTTGAACTACTTCATATTGATTAAAGGCTAATGATAAGTCCATTTTGTATATTACAATATCACCTTTCTAACTTGTTGAATTATAATATTCTAGAAATTTTAACCATTTCTGAAGTGGTATTATTTTAACTTCTAATATAGTATTAGAGAATGATATATCACTATACAATGAATATTGTTTTTTGAGATGAAGTATAAATAGTCCAATGCACACCCAAAGGATAATATTGTTCTTATATAAAAGTACCAACTAAGTATGTTTACTTGTATTCTTATAGAGTGAAATAATTCTTCAACTACAGAAAAATGATTTTGTGACAAAAATGTTTTCCTATTATCATCATTTTTTATGATATCAATAACTTTTATTCACACCTCCAGTTTAGGGTTTTGTGGTCAAAAATTTTCATTTGAATATGTTATCCTTCACTATCCAATATAACTTTATGGTTAGGTTTTTCTTTTATATCCATGTTTTCATTTCCAACCTATGTTCTCCTACTAGGGAACATAGTTATGTGACCATTGTACTTTCCTTTCTCTATTATTTTGAAGATGTGTTATTAATCAATTTAAGATGTGGTTCTTTCAGTGATAGTTTATTTTCAATCCATCTAGTAATAAGATGAACTATTAATTGAAAGGATGAAATTTATTTAATGTGGGGAGAATGAAACCCCTCAAAATTCTTAAGTGAGAACCTTGTATTTGATAGCATATATAACAGGCAACACCAAGCACGAAAAGGAAAATAATATCCCTTAAATTAATAATATATTTACTATTTTAAATAAGTTAAATGTTTTTTATTATTTTAAATGTATGAAATAAGAGTTTGCATATGTTTAATGAAAAACAAGTTTCTTCAACAGCTTGTGTGACACGCAAGACCGAGTTTCGCCGAACAATAATATATTATTAAAATATTATAATAATTAGATATAACCTAGCCATCAAATATGATGTTATGAAAAGGGTTAATCAAATTATAGAAATATATAGTTTATAAAAATACAAAATGAATTAATTGGTAATTAATTAATTATAAATTAATATAAAAACCAATTTAATATAAAGAAAAATATTATTATTATACCCATAAACCTATTTTACCCTAATAAATTATATTAATTATAGTTAGTGAGTGATATTAAATTATATTTCTTATAATTTATTTATAAGGTTAAATTATGTTTTATAATGGTTTTAATGTTTAATTACATCATATTTTTATTAATTAATCCAATTCAGGTCATTTTTAAAAATTTAATGAATAAATTGACTATAAAAACAAATAAAATATTTGGCCATTTTTATCATAAAAACCTATATTTTCGGCCTAACTGCAAGATTAAATTAAAATTAATTTCATCCACTTCTGTGATTGGAATTTTTCAAAATGGATTTCTTATTTTTAATAAACATAATTTATAATTTATAATAAGATCAACTTAGTTTTTGGTCAAAAATATTAGTGAAACTAATTAAAATTAATTACTATTATTATGGTACAATTAAGCTTAATAAGGGACTAAACCTCATTATTAAGGGCCATAATGACTTAGAAACTTATCAAAAATCCATTGTATGGAAATATTTATACCGTATAATACTTTTATAGAATTGGTTCTATTATTGGAACCACTTGAAATGTTAAAAAAATGTATGGAATTATTTTGTGAAAATTTTACAAGAGTGACACTCCTTCTCTATAAAAGGCCACCACTTCTTCCAATTCCTCACAAATCTCAAACCACGTAGATTTGTAAAATATCTACCTAAATATATTCCCAACATCTATACCCTAGATCTTTAATCCTCTCTTTGGGATGAAATCTGTCCATGTAATCCCTTTAGTATAAACCAAAACGAGTTACCCGATTTTAAGGTAGTATTTTCCAACAATATCTATTCTTTAATTTGCTTCTCTACTCCCTATAATATTCTTATTCCATTATTAAGTAGAAAACCAGTATCCTAAATATAATAGTATTTTTATGTTATTATTTATACCTACACTTACACACACCTTCATCTAATGGGTAACAAATAGACTATTTCTATGTACGACGAACAATTACCTCATAAAACAATGATTATTTATTTTTTCCTTTACCACCTCTAATGGTGGATATTATGATGGAACATATATTTATATATGATTTATATTATATTTATAATTTCTTTATTATTTTTTATTCTTATTTATAACATACCTTTATTCTTTTCATCTTGTGTATATACGATAATTTCTTTTGATGATGTGTGGACTATCACCCCCCTCAAAGCGATGTGACTCGATCAAGCCATATGTAGAATGTAAAAAGATGGTCTCAATAAACCTATGTAATATATATATATATAATAAATATTATACTATAATTATAATATAAATATATCATTTAATTTTTAATTTATTTAATACAACAAATAAATGAAAGTGGCGTTCATTTATACGTACAACTAATAATCTCCAAGAATACTGCATTTCATTTCTTATCTAAAAACTTTATAGATTATCCTAAATGAATTTGTACTGAATATATATGATAATGAAATCATGATTTATATTCTTTAGTTGATTAAATCCTGATCTATATAATAGTGAAAAAAATGAAAATGCAAAACATACTTGAGAAAATGAGGCAATTAACACTTGAAATAGTGAAAATAACGAAACAATTTTAACAAATGGGTAATAAATTAATATAAGGAATTAATGTATGGAATTATAATCATTATTATTTTTTTAGAATAAGTTAGTAACATAATTTAAACCACTATAATGGAGGATAAATTCAACACAACAAAAGTAAGGTTAGGTAAAGGATTTTTTTCACATTTTACATTCCATTGAGACATGTTTTTTATTATGAACCAAATCACATTTATATGGTGTATATACTACCCTTGACATGTTATAACTAGAATATCCTTATTATCCTAATATTATATGTTTTATTTAATTCATGTGGAATTGTGATATAAATATTTCAAAGTGGTATGGGACACTTTGGAATTTTATAGATTATTTATCCTCAAGAATGTTTTATTTTCAATAACCCTTGTTGTTACTTATCCATTTATGAGGAATTATTGATAAATAAATATTATGTATTAAATATGGATACTTGATAAAGAAAATTATTTATTCATTATATGAGGAATGATTTGGATATCCAATACCTGGTTTGTGGGCCAATTAAGGAAATCCCTATGGGTTGGCGACTGGTTAATTGAAGCCCCTCGATTCATCGATAGTCTCATGTGATGAAATAGTTGGACAAATATTTTAATCTATCTCTTGAAGGTAAAATTATCATGATTCTGGGAAACAAGATGTCTAATAATTAAGAATTTAATTTATTTATATTATTAATATTATTATTTATCCATGATATTTTTTTGACATATATATGGATGCATTTCATTTTTAGTTCATAGATTAAATGGCATGTGTTTTCATCTTTGAACATTACCATATTAATATTATATTATCTAGTTGTTTAAATTGAATGTGTTATCAGTTATCTACCTTTAAATGTTAATTTATACATATTGTTTCATTATTTCTTCCTCTTTACTTACCCTTACTGATAATTTAAGCTCATCCTTATTATGTATCCTTTCCCTTGGTTATGAAGATGAAATATTTGAATAAGACTACAAGGATGCATTTTATTTCATTTTATTATATATCTTGTTTTTATTCTCTATTTCCCAATTTTCTATGTGTATCATGTATGTAATCTAGCTTTCAAAGAATGATAAACTGATCGGTCCTTCGGGATTTGATTCCTTGTAATCATGTCAATATAATAAAATAATGCTCCAACTCTGGGATTCTGGGTTTGGGGAATTATATTAAACCATCGATTTCTTTCCACCATCTATGTCACCTTCTCTGATTCCCCAACTCATACTCATTTTCTTATAAAATGACATAATTAAATTTTATAAAATAAAAAATAAATCCCTTGACTTTATTTACCTTTAGATTGGATTTTAAAGGAACCTACACTTTTATATTTTTATTTTAACTTTTAAAAAACTTCAGTCCAAATGATTGATTCTTAAATCCCAAAATCAAAATGAGTCACAATATACATATATATATATATATATATTGATTCAAATGGGTCAAAAAACCCTCAGTTATTTTTGTCAAAATTTGAAACTTTAATCATATTTATTTTCTCACCCACTCAGTAAGTATAAATTTTTATTTAAACCCTATTTCTTGAAAATTTTGTAATACATTACTTACTTATTTTATTTATTTACCCTTTATAACATCCATTCACCTCAAGAAGAGTATTTTTATTTTTGAGATCTAGTTTTGTGGTAAGGGAAATTGTTTAGTTTTTTTTACCAAATTATGTTCATGGTTTGATTTTGATTTATAACTATTAATTTATATATATGAAATATATATATGTTTATTTTTATACCTAATTATATTTATTATTTTTAAGGTATTTTTATTGATTTCTAATCTATCAATTTATGTTTTGGAAGGAATTTTTTAAAATTCAATGTTTTTAAGGGTCTCATTTATCATAGTGTTTCCAGGGATGTATACTGATATATATATATATGATTTCAAATTTAATTGGTATCATGTAAGGATCTTCATAAATTCTATAAATTTGTTTTTTTTAAAACAAATTCATATTTTGTTAAAATTTTGATTTAAACTCTCCAAAAGATATTTGGTTTTTCAAGAAAATAATTAATGTGTTCAAATTTTATTAGATATGTTAATTTTAAATGATAATAAAACTTTGTTTTTTATTTTTTATTTTAGATGGATAATATGAAAAATAATTAACCTTAGGAGGTGATATCAATTTAACGTTGTCATTTTCTATGAAATTTTTTATGATAAATATTATCATTTTACGTGATAATTATAAATAAAACCTATCATTTCATGTGTGAAATGTATCCATACATACATGAATGTTATAATTATTCTAATATGTCACCATAATCTATAACACATGACATATCATTAATTCATTAGTTTTTCTTATTAATTGTATATATATGTTTATTAAGTCATATTTTCTTATGAAGTTATTTTTGAATTGGTTTTATGTGAGAATATTAATAACATTCTATGAATTTATGTAAATTATAGAAATTTAGATGCTCCAATTTACCAAAAGCTATATTAATTAAGTTAATGTTGTAAATTTATTTCTTATCATATGTTTACAATGTTTTTAAAGTAGAAAACTGAGTGAAAAATGTATATATATATATATAATTCTTAAAAAAAATTACATAAAATCTTGCACCAAAATATTGTAAATATTCTATAGAATTAGGGACTGAACCCATCTATCGGTAAGTGGGGATTCCCCAGACAATCTACAATTTTTCATGTTTTCTCAGTGTTTTTTTCAAAATCTTTCATATAGTTTTCATAAAAATCACTGTAATATGTTAAATGAAATTTTGGAGAGAAATTAATTATCTAAGAAATGCATTATTTTAAAGGATTAATTAATTTAAATAATGTTTTCAAAATGTATTTTTCAATGTATTTTCAAATTTATTTTCAAAAGAATATTTTAAGGCTATTTATAAAGTATTTCTAAAATCCCTTCCTGGGAAAAGTAATTACTCACCCCATGTTTTCAATTTATTTTTCATAGGTTTAGTGGATTTACTTTTTGATTTTAATTTCATTGAGGAAGCATTGCACAAAAAGACTTTTTATTTATTTCAATTTATTTTGTACAATTTTGTTAAGTTGTACGGAATGTATCAAATTCATCAAAACCTAAAATGGTTAAAGTTAGTGATATCTTATATTTTTTTGTTTAGTTTCTTTTTTAAAAAAATTTATACACATCATTTATATTTGTTAAGTCTGGAAGCACGGGCTCAGGGATTTACAAAATCCACATAACATGATTCTATTATATGAAAATAACACATATTGTTTGTTAGAGATCAAGTGATAAGGGGTGGTTAGTAACTATATGTATGAGGGAAGAACATAAAATGAGTGGGGTATATAAAAAATTATCCATGGGTTTTGAAGAAATAGATAAACATAGGAGAATTTTTTGATCTTTCCTAGGGAAATCATGAATGCACTTTACTTCATTGGTGATGGATCGGGGTAACAAAGACCCCTTGGGTGGGGGTAGTATCTCTTTAATAAAGGGATATACATGAATGTGTGAAAGTTTCATAAAATTTTACTAATTTTGGGACCTATTCATTGGAAGGCATTTATATTCAATATTTACAATCATAGTAATTATCCATGTTCTCCTCAAGTATTGGAACATGTTCTTAGTGCATGTAAGTTATGCTTGAGTACTCCTTTTCTACAGGGATTGTAAAAGTATATATATTTCATAATTCACTCAATTATTAAATCATTTTTGTGACTTATAGATAATTATGAAATCTTAACTTATGTATGAGGGTCCTTGAGCATATGTCCCAAGATAAGAACCCATGTAACATACATGTGTGATAGTATCATTTTATTTTGGATGAGTTATACACTTATTGGATATAGAATTTTAGTTTTTAAATTTAAATCATTTATCATAAACTTTTCTAACCACTTGGGAAAGTATATTCCCATTATCTTTAAACTATGAAAAAAAGCACATTTTTCAAAGAATTTTGTTTTTAGACACATTTTTTGTTCCAGAAATCATTCTAATCAGGTTAATCATATCATCAATCCATTATATTAGTCCAAGAAATGGATTTGTTTGAGACGTTATAATTATATTAATGTTCTTGGGTCTAACCATAATATCATTTTTTGTCATATATATCATGATAATAAGTGAACTATCCATGTTAATACTCAACTAAAAGTACTTTTTACTAATTTAATTATCTTAGGAGTTTCAAATCAACTAATTATAGAACCAATAAAATCTACTACTAAAAAAAATCAAAAATTTTACTGGACTCATCATTGAAAATCTCAACATCAAATATTTTGATATTCTAAAACACAAATTAAAAAATATTATTTTTTTCATATAAATATCACCATATCAATATATATGTGAAAATGATTTAAATCAACTACTTATTTTTTCAATTTGGTAATGAGGTATTTTTTTTATTTATTTCAATATAATGATAGATTGAATGAAGTGGTGGACTTGGTGACCATTCAAAGGGTCGAAATTATATATAACATATGATTCTAGTATTATTCAAGTTAGCATCATAATCATAATTCTATTTATGGATTATGAATATGACTTAATACAATAAATTTATTAATAGGATATGTTTAAGGGATAAAAATAATAATTAAAACTATTATCTTGGGTTATAATAAATGTAAAAAACCCACACACACCCACTAGGTCCATTGGGTTGGGATGCCTCCCCAAATGGTTTACCCACCCCATGTTGGACAAATAATAATTATATATCCCAGAGACCTTATAGTGACAATGATTCCATTATAAATAAGAGCTTAGAATGGATCACTTTCATGATATATTTTCAAAATTTTCTATAATTTTACCACTACAATATATATTATAACTCATTCTAATTTTATATTACTATAGTACCAGATATAATGTCACAATAGTAACATCTAAAATAAAAATTGGAAATTTTTTGGAATTGAAACCCCATATTATTAAAAATGGGCACCCGGTCATTAACATTAAACCACATGGTTGCATCCAACAATAAAAACAATAACATTAGTATCCATGGTAGCATTAGAAACAACAAAAACAATAAAAAAACAATAACAACATCAACAAAAACAACAACAATAAAAACAATAGTAACAACACCAAAGACAAATATTATGATGATATATTAATATATAACTTTTCTATATGTAGGATAAAACCAATATAAATTTCTCACCAAAAAATGTTTTCTAGTATCTTCTATATGTTATGACCATTACCTTAATATATATTTAGATTATAAATTACTAAAAATATATAAATGTGAATCAATTTATTCTACCTTAATCATATTTTGAAATATAACAACCATTTCTATGTTCTTTAATATCCTATTTCCGCCCATTTGAAACAAAATTAACATATATAAATATTTTATTAGCTATTTATGCATCAAATTAAAACTCCATTTCCCAAAATAAAATCTAAATACTCACCTATGTGTTACACATCATGACTATGACAGAAAAACCAACCTTCCTTGCTTGTCCATGAACCAAAGGTCCTACTTTTAAGGATTGTACCATTCCCCAAATTAAAGACCATTTATCTCCTTCCAACACCATATCATCATCTATTTCATCCCCCAAAAAAAATCAAACCATGACACACATATGGGCCACCACATGAAGGATACATGCATTGGTCCCTACTACGCAACAGTATATCATCATTAAAATTCATTCTATTGACTATACACACAATTTTGGTCATTAAATACCACTCAACCTCCCTCACAAGAAAACAAATGATGGGTTTTTGAATTAATGGAATCTACCCATTCCCACCCATATCTCATTTCCTTCAATCCTCGATTGAACTCCCCTATTTGTTTAAGTTGAATCTCACATAATCTCTCTTTAAATGATGACTAGTATTATTCTACTATAGTGAATTAATTAAAATTTAAAAAACCCTTTGAACTAGAATGAGCACTTATTCCATTACATCATCATAAAATGAAGAAGATTAAGGTTTTTATAATCCATCCATCCACCTTGAACAATTATATGAAATATAAAATTTTCCTTTTAAATAATATTTAACTTTATAATTTAATCTATGAAACAAAATTTAGCTATAAATATTTAATATACAAAATAAAATTGAAATATTTTATATGATTCTATGATTTGAATCAATTCAGTGTCACCAGACCAATTACATGTATGGAAAATTTATAGGTTCATAGACCAATGACACGAGGGATATTAAAGAGACTTCAAGATTAACAATGATCCCATCTATCCAAAATTAAGTTCAAATTTATATTAACATTCATTGATGTAGAAAATGGTTCTATTATCATCCTTATTTGGGCCTATATATGATATATGAATCCCATGATACATGGGTTCACTAATTTGAAAACCAAACCACAACGAGATCTAGGAAGACATATTTGTGGATGAAAGGTAAAAAATTTGTGGGATATAGACTAAATATCAAGCATTATTTGATACTTTGGAAAATCATGTGAAATGTTTTAGGAAATACATTATTTTACATTTTATTCCTAACATCAAGGGAATAAGTATGTTTTTTTTCAATGTCTTAATTAATATGGAACTTGACCATCATATATTTAAATGGTTATAAATAACCATTTCAATGGAAATATATTCTAATTTATGGTTTGATTTTTGAAACTCTATGATTTTTATCTCTTAGTTTTTAGGAACCCAATTATCTCATAAATGTTTCTTATGCATCCTTTCATTGTTGGTCTACATGTTATATTGATGATACAAGATAAAAATTCATCCAATTAATTCCTCAAACTAAGAGTGTTTTTGTGTGGATTAGTTTCCACATCCCTAAAATTTCTTAATTTTATTGGTTATAGGTCATACTCTAGAAAATGATTGTTGATTAGTTGTATCTAATAATTCCCAAACCATTCCTTCACTATATCTTATGTGGTGAAGATCAGGCCACCCATTGCATGTTTCACTAGTTGGGATTAGTTATCTGATGGACATGCAAGGTATAAAGAACTAGGATTATCATACATAGATATTACATATTTTTTTATAAACATATATTATATTACAAAAACATAATATTGATGATTGTAAAGGTTTGGTACATTTGGAAACATGGAAACACAAACAACTATTTTTAAATTAAAATACTTTATCTCCAAACATGTCTATAAAACCCCAAAAAATTATAAAAGAATAAAATTTTAATCAATAAAATATAATACATGAAATAATTATTTTATATCATATTACCCACATCACTAATTTTCTCTTCCTTTACACACACCCCTAATTTTTTTACATTTGATGGTGTATTCAACATGCAACACTGAACCTAAATGACCCATGATATATATTACTATTGTAACATAGTCATTGGGATTGTGGGAATGATTAATATTAGCTGAAATAGTAAGATATGGTCTATACTTTTATATATATAATAAATTCTTTGGTTACCAATTAATTAGAAATGAAAATAAAACCCTTTTTAAAATAAAAGGAACCCCTTTTCTGAAAAACTATTTAAATGCGCACAAATTTGTTTTATACCATTAAAATAAACAAATCACACATGTTGGATTATATTAATGAAATATATATATAATATATTAATTCTTATTTTTAATATTCATCTTTTGTTTTTTTATAAAATTGATAAAAATAAATCCAATTTTATGCTTAAACCCAATATTTTGTTTTCTAAAAAATGGTTTTTTCACCTTTTATGGAACACTTTATTATGAATTAATTTATAAAATATTTGTAATTTTTGTTTGAAAAAAATCAAACTTAATTTCTGAAATAGTAATACTGAAATTAAATTCGGGTGAATTTTTTTGATTTTTTCTAAGAAGTTTCATTTTTTGTTGAATAGTGAAAAATATGGAATTTTAATTAAAAACTGTCTTTTTGCCCAAATTATTTACAAATTTTAATTGTATTTTGAATAGTATTTAAATTAAAATAGTTAAATTATACATATATTAATCCAATATAGTTATTTTTAATAATTTTCATGTTTAATTTTGATATAAAAACAGTTAGAACTTTAGAACTTTTTTACTTCAAAAACTCACTTTCTTGTCACGTCTACATGATTAATTTTAAGATAAATTCAATATTATATATGAATTGAATTCAGAAGAATGGATTCCATATTTTTAATCCCAAAAATTTATATTATATAATATATTCAACTAAATTTTTTTCAAAAGTGATTAGTGAAAACAATTAAATTTAATTTCAACGATTAAGGTAAAAACAAGTTTACAAAGTGGTTAAACATAGAATATAAGGTTTAAAAATGACTTCAATTTTGTAAAAAACGAATTTAATGGACATATTTATAAAGTTATTACTTTATTATCTAATTTTATGAGTTTTGTGACACTTTTCCATGAATTTGAACACATAATATGCTAAGAAAATAAAAAAGAAAAAAATGTAATTTTTTCCTTTTTAATTTATATAATGATTTGGTGATAGGGAAAAACTATATAGGTTCTGTTATAAAATTTATTTTCAAATATAAATGATTTTTTATCATAATAATTTATCTATAACTTTTATATATGATTTAATTACATTAAATTTTTAAGAAACACCAATGCATGGATTATTTAGTTAATAATAAAATAAAATAAATTATACTAAAAATATTAAAAGTGGGGTAAATAGAATGAATTTTGGTGTTCAATTTTTTTAGATGAGTATATAATTATAATTACCTTTGAAATTAATTTATTATAATTCCATTATTTTCTTGATATTTTTTGAGTAAAAATTAAATAAATAATGTCAAAATAGAAATTAATGTTATTTTATAATAAATGATATTTTATTAAATGATTTAAAATTATGAAAAATCCTAAATTATATAAAGTGTAATATAAATTTTAGTAAATATAAAATATGGTAAATTAATCGACCAATTAATCTTTTATAATGATCACATTGACCCCAAAATAGTAACAACATTGTTGTCATGGTTAGGGATAAATCAATGTTTGTATGCGTTAAATGTGCATCAGTTAAAAATAATTTCCAACACATATGATATTTTTATATTATAATTTTGTTTTAATATTTAAAATTATTGGGTATAAATTTTATAATAATTATTCCATTAATTCAGTCTCAATAGATGAATTACACTGGTTAGAAAACTAGTTACCATAATGGAAACCCCAAAATGAAAAAAATAAGGAAATGTAGGAGTTGAGGAATAAAATGTTTAAATAATGTATTTATTTTGTGTTTTAGAGGTATGTATCGGAAATATAATCCCTACATATATTATTATGAAATTTTTTAGTTACATTAGGAAAGAGAGACCTCCCAATAGTAAATAAGTTTGAGTATTTACAAGAATGTCACTCCTCCTCAACTATAAAAAGGCACACACTCTCCCAATATCTTCACACATATATAGAATATTTTATAATAAATACACTATAAAAATAACTTATAAATTTTCCTCCCCTCATACTATAAGACTTATTTATGTAATAAATGAAACCTTTGAATTTTTTAGTGCAAACCTAAGGAGGATACCCTAAGAAGTGGTAATGTTCTTATAAAAGTGTTTTTATTTTATTTTTTCCTTCTCCACCTATTTAAATAATTTGTATATCAAGATTATAAAATAAACTAAATATAATCAATATAATTTTTTTATGTTAATTATATTACCCAAAACACACACTAAGTGTGTCCATGTATCTCAGTTGAATAATAATTTAACAAGTTGCATAAAGATTATTCCTGATTGTGGTTTAATAATTATTCAAGGATGTCTGATCGCATTTATTTCGACACTAGTTATTCAAGAGAATATATTGTGGGAGAAATAATATATATTTATTAGCGATTAATTCAGTTACATTTATTTAAGAAATAAATAGCCATTACTCAAGGTCTAATATATATGGTGGAGGAAAATAAATAAAACTGAAAAAATAAAAGTACATGTTGTGTATATTTATATATACACGCCATGTAGTTTATTTTTCAGGATTAGTGAGAAAATATTGTTTATTTAATTAAATGATATTAGATGTAATACGTTGGACGCATGTCAAGTAATAATGATGGTCAACTGTCATTATTAATACATGGGTTATTACTAAGAATTAAATGAAATTATTAAATGCTTATGAGCAATTTATTTATTTTATTATTCTAGGTATTATAAATCCTAATTACATTATTCTCAAAAAGGTTATCCATTTTGGTTGTGCACAATGGATTGGAAATACTCTCAATCCAAGAGAGAATTCCCTTTCCACCAAGAATTCTTTCAAGTTACGAAAGCAAGATCCTCCACCGGATCAAGGCGATCGAAGATGGACATCGCAAGCGAAGGATCTTCCACACTAGCAACCGGAGTTCCCTTCAGCGTCGTCCAGAGATATGTGGCACATGTGTGGATCACCACTAGAGGAATCCTACACTTGGATTCTCCGACACAACGATGGATCATAGGATCGTGACCTGAGACACCAACGAAGAAATAATTCCATCGAGGTAATTATTATGAATTAATTAAATTAATTATAACCAACATATGAAGATCCTATCTCAAGGGTTTCGGGACTCTTTTTTTTCTTTTTCTTTCTTTGTTCTATTCCGAAGATCCGGCATTTTATATCGTGACAGATCTCGGATTGAACGTCGTTTAACGCTAAAATTAAAGTTGGGAAAACCCACCAACGTGCTTCCACTGCGCCCGGAACCTTCAAGTGGTATCAGAGGGGTCATATCGTTGATTGTAATTATTTAGTTTTTTGTTGGTGATTTATGAATTTAATAATTTAGTTATTTTAATTCATGTTTAATCGTTCTAGAAATATGAATATCGATATCTGTTCCTCCTCCCTCGTTTCTCGTTCACCTCACAGAAACGAATTTTTATTTTAATTTTGATTAAAATAAAATAGAGGAACTCATCCAAAGGAGCCGAACATTTCTTGTTGTACAACACCAGAATACACGGCGTGTATTAATAAGTACACGCCGTGTAGTCTAGGTTCAATACATTGACCGATCCGCCAAATTGGGCCGTGTATTGAGGTCATTTATGACACCGTGTGTTGACCAAAAACAGGTGGCACACGGTTTCCGGATTACACGCCATGTGGTCCAACTGAACACAGCGTGTAGTCCCTTCGGGTTTGGGTTGAGCCGTGTACCCCATACACGGCTTGACCGGATGGAAACCGTGTAACGCGGAAACTACACGGTGTGTGTCCAAAAGAACACACCGTGTACTCCGAAAATTTCCGAAGTACATTTACACGCCATGTCCCTGGGCGTGTACTTCGAATGGACGGTGAATAAAAGTACACACCGTGTAATCGAAACTACACACCGTGTACTCACCCAAATTACGCAGATTTATTAAAATTTAATTATTATATTATAAAAACCCTTGATACGTGTACCATAGTGAAGGCGTAAAGCTGAGGCACAACACGTGATAGGTGTTTTATATATGTGTGTTTAATTTAACATCTTCGTAATGAAAGGGAACTCACCGGGTTGCCTCCAAGGTACAAGTTACGTACAAGGATAATTTTAAATGAATTTATTTGTTTAAAATTATGATGGATGAGAATCTCAAGGAAATTCAGAAAAGGGATTTAAGATAAAAGGATTGATTAATTAAAGATAATTAATTGATTCGAGCGTGATTTATCTTAAACAAGAACGATTAAATAATTGAATGCTAGTTTTATTTATGCATAAATATCGATGCATGTAAGGATGATCATGATCTAGACCGAGACCTTTGTATGTGAATGGTTTCTTTTAATTTAATTATTTAAATTAAATTTGTTGGTCTGCGAGCCATCTCCTCATTAATATGTAGGGCCTGCGCGCCCAAGGATTATTTTATGTAAAAACCCCTTTTACCCCTCACCTGTGTGTGAGATAAATGCATATGTAATGGATGGAGCTCCCAAGCTAGTGGAGTCGGCTCAAGTCTGGAGCCGAGGTGAAACCAATCCAAGGAGATAAAAAGGTGGACAGGTGGAAAGCTGTAAACATGAACCCGCAAGGTTCAAGGTGTTTCTCCCCTAGGTCTTGGGTTAGTTTATCAAATGATAGATAAACTAACCAATAGAACCAGATCATGATCATACCATTTATTTTATTTCTGTCAGTTTAATGGTTTATTTATTGTGGTTGTGTTGTCACGATCACACAATTAATGAATATAACAAGCATGCAATATAGAACTAAAATTAAAAAAAACTGGTTTATACGTAAATATTATCTTAGGCATGGTTAATCACTTAAGTATATCCCACTTAATATTAACAAGCATGTAATCAAAGATAATAAAATGGCAATTTACATATAAGGATAAAATTCCTCAAAAGAAATATTAAGTCGGTATAGCCTTCCATAATCTTGGTTAGAATCGAACCATAGTTCAAAGTGCTTGACCAACCCTAGTTGGGGTGCTTTCAATTATCGGGGAATTATAATTCAAGTTTTTGGGTTGAATTGACTTGGTTCACATTAAGGGTTGACTGCCACAATAGGACTTGGTGTGACCAAGAGTCAAAGGTTGAGGAAATCCAAAATAAAAGGATTTCAGGATTGGGGAGTCCACTCAGCAGATCAAGGAGTTGCGAGTTAATGCAGTTGGCATTTGGAATGTCTACCTAAAACCCTTCAAGTTTCTTGAACAACCCTAGTTGGGGTAATGCGAAGGGCAATATGGATCCTTTCCACTATAATATTCAGGCAACAGAATATTCTGAAGTCAATGGTGAGGGCTATTGGATTTCGATAAAATAGTGGTAGACTAATAAGTATTAATTTATTTATTTGTCTCAATTTTTGTAATAAAGTACTAAACCTTTTCTAATCTTAATTTGTAGAAACGTCGAGAAAATGACTTCAAACATATCATTGTGCACCATACTCCAGAAGGAAAACCTTCTCACTGGCACAAATTTCCAAGAGTGGCAGAGTCGTTTATGTGTCGTCCTTTGCCATGAAAGGAAATTGTATGTGCTGGAAGAGCCTATTCTAGTTGTGCTTGGGAAAGAGTCTAGTGATGAGGAATTATCTCTCTACATGAAACACATGGATGATGCCATAGATGTCCAGTTTTTCATGCTATCGACCATGTCTAATGAGCTCTTGAAGCAATATGGAAACATGGACGCGTATAGCATGATGTCTCACCTTAAGGATCTCTACCAAGAGAAGGCGAGACAGGAGAGTTATGAGATCTCCAATGCTTTGTTCACCACAAAGCTTGGAGATTCTGTTCCAGCTGGGCCTCTTGTAGTTAAGCTTATTGGCTACATTGAACGCCTGGATATCTTAGGGATTAAATTCCCTGATGAGTTGTGTATAGATCTCATCCTATCATCACCGCCCAAGACCTTCTCTAGCTTCATTGTCAACTATAATATGAGCAGAAATGAGAAGATTCTATCGGAGCTTCTGACCTTGATTTTCCAGGTAGATAAGGACATGGGGCATGACAAACCCGCGGTCCTTATGGTGAACAAGAAAAGGAAGGACAAGGAAAACGGGCCAAAAACTTATAAACGGTCTGAATCCCCCGAGCATCGTCCCTCTAAGAAGGGGTAGATCCAGAGGCAGGGCAAGGAACAGGAGGTAGTGTGTTTTTCATGTGTCAAGCAGGGCCACTGGAAGAGGAACTGCACCCAGAAGCGTGGGGACGCTAAAGGTGCGTTCGTTATCGGGTGCAATCTTTCTATTTCTACGCATTGGGTATTAGATATAGCTTGTGGGGCTCACATCTATATTCAAATGCAGGAACCAAGTAGATTTAGAAAGATCTCCAGAGGAGAGGTGGATCTTCGAGCTGCCAATGGAGCAAGGCTAGCTATGTTGGCTATTGGCGACTACCACCTCTCATTGCCGACTGGGATGATTTTGGTTTTACATAACTGTCATTTTGTGCCTAGTGTTCCCAAGAACATAATTTCTGTATCTTGTTTGGATATGGATGGATTTTTTTTCAAGTTTGGAAATAAGGGTTGTCTCTTTTATAAGAACAGCGTATGTTATGGTATGGCACATTTGAATAATGATTTGTATGTATTAAATTACGAAAACCAAGTGTTGGCAATCGATAACGAAACAAACTCACATGACTCATACATCACCCAATTGTGGCATCACCGCCTTAGTCATGTAAACGAGAAGTGCTTGAAAATGCTCTATCAAGATGGCTATTTAGACTCTAATGAGCTAAAACCACTTGATAGATGTCATTCTTGTTTACAAGGAAAAATAACCAAGCCGCCTTTTGGTGGACAAGGTGAAAGGGCCACAGAGCTTCTAGGATTGGTACACACAGATGTGTGTGGACCATTTCCAGTAGAAGCTAGAGGTGGATATTCTTACTTCATTACTTTTACTGATGATTTGAGTAGATATGGCTATGTCTACTTAATGAGGTATAAGTCAGAGTCATTAGAGAAATTTAAGGAATTCAAGAATGAAGTAGAGAATCATCTTGGTAAGAAGATAAAGAAGCTTCGATCGGATCGAGGTGGAGAATATCTGAACCAAGAGTTCATCGATCTTCTACGGGAGTATGGGATTCTATATCAGCTCACTCCTCCTTATACAACACAGTGGAATGGTGTTAGTGAAAGGTTGAACCGCACCTTTTTTGACATAGTTAGGTCGAAGATGAGTCATGCGGATATTCCATTATCCTTTTGGGGATATGCATTACAAACTGCAGCATACACATTAAACTGAGTACCAACTAAGGCGGAAAATGGAATTCCATCCGAGTTATGGAATGGATGGAAACCCACTTTGTCGCACACACGTGTATGGGGATGCGAGATGTTTGTTAAGGTTTTCTCAGGCAACAAACTAGCACCCCGGGGCACGAAGTGTATCTTTATAGGATATCCCAAGGAAACGAAAGGATATCACCTATATAACCCTCAAGACAAGAAATTGACTGTCACCAGACAAACCATATTTCTTGAGAGGGAGCACATCCTCAAGAAGGATAGTGGGAGCAAGACTGACTTCGACGAAGTTGATGCTCAAGATACACAAGAGTTGGTACAGGAACAAGTTCCACAGGTCCCCATGGAAGAGGTTCTAGAAACAAAAGTACTGCGTAGGAGCTCAAGAGAGGTAAGGGAACCAGAGAGATTTGGTTTCCTAGTCACCGAGGATGGTGAATCATTATTGTTGGACAATGATGAACCTATCTCCTATAAGGAACCAGTATAAATCTCAGAAGCTGCAAGATGGCTAGAAGATATGAATTCTGAGATGGATTCCATGTATCAGAACCAAGTTTGGGTTCTGGTCGATGAGCCAGTTGATGTAAATCCTGTTGGATGCAAATGGGTATTCAAAAGAAAGCTGGACATGGAAGGTCAAGTTAGCACCTATAAAGCAAGTCTAGTGGCTAAAGGATTCAGACAGCATCAAGGAATTGACTATGATGAAACCTTTTCGCCAGTTGTCATGTTTAAATCCATAAGAATCATACTTTCCATAACATCTTACCATGACTACAAGATTTGGCATATGGATGTCAAAACAGCATTCCTTAATGGGAACCTTCAGGAAGATGTCTATATGACACAACCAGAAGGGTTTGTGACACCAGGTGAAGCCAAACGGGTTTCCAAGTTGCAGAAATCCATTTATGGATTGAAGCAAGCATCCAGGTCATGGAACATTCAATTTGATGAATCCATAAAGGAATTTGGTTTCATTAAGAATGAATGTGAGCCATGTGTTTATAAGCAGTTTAATGGGAATGTGGTCGTCATCCTAGTGGTATATGTTGATGACATATTGCTTATTGGAAACGACATACCAACCTTACAGTTAGTTAAGGACTGGTTGAACAAGTGTTTCTCCATGAAGGACTTAGGAGAAGCAGCCTATATTCTAGGGATCAAGATCATTCGTGATAGATCCAAGAGGCTGCTTGGACTAAGTCAGGGTACATACATTGACCAGATACTAAAGAGATTTAGTATGGAAAAATCCAAGAGGGGATTGGTTCCAGTGTCACATGGCTTGCATATTTCTAAGAAAATGTGTCCCCAGACACAACAGGAGAAAGATAGGATGAGTAAGATCCCATACTATTCGGCTATAGGATCCATCGTGTATTCCATGTTATGTACCAGGCTTGATGTTGCCTATTCACTGAGCATGGTAGGTAGATATCAAGAAGATCCAGGAGAACAGCATTGGACTACTGTTAAGACTATCCTTAAGTATCTGAGAAGAACTAAGGATATGTTCCTGGTGTATGGAGGAGACGAGGAGCTTGTCATCAGAGGGTATGCTGATGCTAGCTTTCAGACAGATCAGAATGATCTGAAGTCACAATCTGGATATGTTTTCTATCTCAATGGAGGAGCTGTGAGCTGGAAGAGTTCAAAGCAGCTAGTTGTCGCCGATTCTACAACGGAGTCTGAGTATATAGCGGCTTCTGATGTAGCCAAAGAAGACGTCTAGATTCGGAACTTTGTCCAGGAGCTTGATGTGGTGCCTAGTAGTAAAGATCCCATTACATTGTATTATGATAATACTGCAGCGGTGGCTCTTGCAAAAGAACCAAGGTCACATCAATGGACAAAGAACATACTCCGGAAGTATCACCTCTTGAGGAATTTCTATCAGAGGGGTGAAGTTGCAGTGAGAAGAGTGTCCATGGAAGAGAACATGGCGGACCCCATGAATAAAGGCCTATCTCAGAAGAAGCATGAATATCATGTGAGAGCTAGCGGGTTAAAGGTTGTTAGCAGTTGGCTCTATTCCAAGTGGGAGTCTGTTGGAGTTGGTGTCCTAGAACCAACTACTTTGTACTTTATTCATTGATAAATGCCTTATCACATCTTGATTGTTCTTCTGCGTGAAAATTCATGTGATAATGTCCTAAGGACAGCTGTTGCATTAATGGGTCATAGTGGATCCCTGCTATGATGAGAACCCAGAAGTGCCATAACACTGTTCTTGAATATATGTTCTATGGTCGGATGATGTTATTTGAGGGACATAAATAATACAGACCATTAGGGGTGAGGACTCATAAAACTTTGAGGCACCTTCTCATGGTGTGCGCCCTTGGTAATATCCAGGAGGATATTATGAGAACGAGACCCGCCAGTTGGAAATCCACATTTCATAGTGTCATTGGATGTTCCTATCTGCGGACGTGTGTATTGGTCCTTAGACTTTAAGATTATTATTAATGGGTATTGCAACTCGTGCACTTAGATGTATTGATGAAAACTGTGACAACACACTGTTCGCAGCGAGGTAGGATACGTTGGGTGCGTCACGAGTAATACTGCATTAATAGATAATGCGAGAAAGGATTTGTCCCTTCTTTTCCATAACAGAAGTAGATATCTCAGGCCCTTTGATGGAATTGTTATAGCCTAAATAAATCCATGGCCATGGTAAGGTATGAGCGAGTTCAATTCCAGGAATTCAAAGAAAGAATAATTGAGCACATGGGTTGATGGCACTAGCATGCAACCCGCTTGATTAGAGATATCGAGAAAAAGGGATTATATTACACGATAAGCGTTCGTAGGAGGTGACAAGTCATTGTGGCGTTAACTTCTTTTTCTATGGGTGCCTTGGCGTGTTGCTAGACGCTAACCTTGGACTTTGGGCAGGCTCTGCCTAATGCCACTGAGAAAGAGGCCTAGAGGGTCACACACTAAGTGTGTCCATGTATCTCAGTTAAATATTAATTTAACAAGTTGAATAAAGATTATTCCCGGTTATGGTTTAATAATTATTCAAGGATGTCTGATCGCATTTATTTTTACACTAGTTATTCGAGAGAATATATTGTGGGCGAAATAATATATATTTATTAGCAAGTAATGCAGTTACATTTATTTAAGAAATAAATAGCTATTACTCAAGGTCTAATAAATATGGTGGAGGAAAATAAATAAAACTAAAAAAATAAAATTACATGTCGTGTATATTTATATATACACGCCATGTAGTTTATTTTTCGGGATTCGTGAGAAAATATTGTTTATTTAATTAAATGATATTAAATGTAATACGTTGGACGAATGTCAAGTAATAATTATGGTCAACTGTCATTATTAAGACATGGGGTATTACTAAGAATTAAATGAAATGATTAAATGCTTATGAGAAATTAATTTATTTAATTATTCTAGGTATTATAAATCCTAATTACATTATTCTCAAAAAGGTTATCCATTTTGATTGTGCACAACGGATTGGAAATACTCTCAAGCCAAGAGAGAATTCCATTTCCACCAAGAACGCTTTCAAGTTACAAAATCAAGATCCTCCACCGGATCAAGGCGATCGAAGACGGACATCGCAAGCGAAGGATCTTCCGCGCTAGCACCCGGAGTTCCTTTCGGCGACATCCAGAGATACGTGGCATGCGTGTGGATCACCGCTAGAGTAATCCTACACTTGGATTCTCCGACGCAACGACGGATCACAGGATCATGATCAGAGACACCAATGAAGAAAGAATTCCAACGAGGTAATTCTTATGAATTAATTAAATTAATTATAACCAACATATGAAGATCCTATCTCAAGGGTTTCGGGACTCTCTTTTTTTCTTTTTCATTATTCGTTCTATTCTGAAGATCCGGCATTTTATATCATGATGGATCTCAGATTGAATGTCGTTTAATGCTAAAATTAAAGTTGGGAAAACCCACCAACGCGCTTCTGCTGCGCCCGGAACCTTCATATGGTGGGCAACCCACTTGTGAAGCGATGTGAATCATTTTTCACTAAAATGTTACATGAATGGAAATAAGGTTAGTTATAATGAATATGTCTTATAAAACTGAAATAATTATGATTTTTATGATATAATTATATTTCTATAAATATAATATATCATTTTCTTTATTACCTTTTCAAACACTGAAAAAGTGATAACGTCGTTCATGGATGTGTGGACTACTGCCTCCTCAAAGCAGTATGATTGATTTTACATCACCAGAATGGTATATATAAGTATATTTAACTAAATATCATATTTTTATGATATAATTATAATTATTTAAATATAAAATATAACTTACCTTCTTTCTGTAGTGTATATGTAAAAATTGAAGTGTTTCTCATGTGTACGTATGACCTACCATCTCCATGATCGTAACGTTAGTGCATTTTTCACATCCATATTTAATGATTGGATTTTAAATTATAATTTATGTATAAATATGATAATTATTTCATAAATATTATTATTTAGATTTTTAAGTTATTACTTTTTGACTATAGTCCACAAGGCAAATACATTTTTGACACATAAGCTGAATATGGTCAAAACATCCGACTTAAACTTAATCGATTAAGTAATTATATATAACATTTTATAAGTGAAATAAAAGTAAAATAAACTTTTAAAACGTTTATCAAGGATTTAAATAGCTAAAATAAGTTTATTATTCAGGATTATAATGAACGTGGTTAAATTAATCAGACTCAAGGTAAGAGTTTTTCTCATCTCACTTTTATTTCTATAAGATATATTCCATATTCACCACTTATTTTTGTTGTGTGGTGTATATAATGACCATGATATAATTTTATGATTATTATCCTTATATTTATGGGGATATAAATATAAATTTTATAATATATCTTCCATGTAGTTTATAGTTTCCATGTCACTAAAATGGTAATGCGGTTTTATCACAATATTTCTTCATAGGGATGTTTGTTATGTTATACCCCTAACTTCTTATATGAGGTACATATACAGCAACTTTGACAGGTTATATAATGAATATAATTATTCTCATGATATTATATGTATCATTTAATGTTATTCTCTCATTTTTATTATGATTTAATGTTACCAAAGTGGTAAGGGGCTTTATTTACAATCACAACGTTTATTGGGATTATGTATGATTGAGTATATGATATTGAAATCTTATGATTCTTAGGAATCATCTTCTAATATAGTTATTCATGATATTTTAAATTGATTTTATCATTTCTCCACTCATTTTTACTTAAAATTTCTGATAAAGTGTTTCTATGAAAATATGACTTCATTTCTCTCTTTGGTTGGAAATTTGCGTTCATTGAAAACCATGTTTTTTAAATTGTTTTAAAAAACGTACAAAAAAGTGTTATTAAATAAATATAAAATATTTACCTCTATATTTTATTAAATGATTTTAAAAAATTTAATTAGATGTTTAAAAGGTTTTTTTTCAAATAAAAGTATTTTCATAATTTTTTGTATTTTAAAATGTTGTTTTTAAAATTGAATTTTTATTTTCCAATATTTTTTTAAACAACTATTAATGTAATTTACATTAATTAATGTAAAAAATATTTTACTTATCCTCCACTGGGGATATTTGGTATTGATACCATCCTAAATATTTATTTGGAAGTAATGATATTTTTTCAACAAGATTGTTTTGAAACCCGTTTCTTTTCAACATGGTAATCATGTTTCAAAGAGATTATAATGGAACACATTTTTTACATGGTTTAATCATTTTATTAATATAATAATGTTTTTTAAAAGGGTTATGATGAAATGAATACTATCTATGATTTATTCATTATTTAGTTCTTGGACATTATAAATAATGGGCTCACCCATATAGCATCGGTTGATCCAATTATATCTTATATAATGGGTGCACCAAGATAGTGCTCCAATGTAATGGGTAATGATTAAATTCCCTGTAAAATTATATTAGAAGTCAGATGTATGATTATTCCAATTTTTAAGGGTTCATTACAGGTTCTTTAATGGATCTATGAGATGATGTTACAAGATACCAATATGTTTTATCTATGCTTTCTATGGGTTTATGATGTCTAATTTGATCAAGATTAATATCACATGAAATATGATTATTGATTATAATGTTTTTTTACTTTTATAATGAGTTATAAAGAGTTTATATGTTTAATGATGCATTTATTAAAGGGTATGAATCTACTCATGTTGTACTCATGCAATTTTATTATGTCATCATACCCTTATATTTTTCTTATTCTCATTTGTGGCATTCAATTTATAATTATTATGTTTACATGTACTGATAATTTGATCACACATTTCTTATGTTTCACTTACCCTAGTTTATAATGAATGATTTTTAACAAATTATTTCTATTAGAGAATTCAAATAGATGATGATTTCTTAATGTGAAAAATAAAATCTAGAATATGTGGAAGAAATGCTCATTTAATTTCATGTCAATTTTTTATTTAGGAGTTTGTCCTAATTATATAAAACTATAATCCTAAAAGGTTATCCAGTATATAAATTATCAAATATTTCTTTTTTATGTTGGGTGGATTGGATGTAAAAAAATGGTTCACCATTATTGGCATCAAATTCAGAAACTAAAAGTTCATGATTTTAGCATAGGATCCCAGAGTACGGGTTTTGGGATATTATAGTTGGTATAAAAGGTAGATTTATATAGATTTAGAGATTAGAATATTTTCATGTGAGGTTATATTAAGAGTTATACATTCTATATCAGGTTTATATGATTAAGTTTGACCATAAGTTCAAATTTTTAGACACCATATTGAGGTTTTAAACAATGATATCTTAAAGCACATAATGATGCATTAGGGGACGACTTATTGGGTTGAATTATATGAAAAGATTAATTTTAATTTTAAGTATTACTTTATATTTTTGGGGAATACGTTTTTATGTACTAATAAATTTTAGGGTTTATATGATCATGGATATTGAGGTAATTATAGAAACACAAGTTTTATTATAGAGATGACCATGGGATTGAAAAGTGAATTGGTTAATAAGTGATTAAGGATTAATAGAAAGAGGGTCAAAAAATTTTATATCTTAAAATATTAAAGTTATGAAATATTCTTTGAGGTTAATAAACTCTTTAATTTTGAGGATATTGAGGTTATTTGGGATATAGGGTTCAGGAATGATTTACTTTCAACTCTGGTTATTAGTGTTGTATTTTTATGATTATTTTATCATATAAAGGTTTAATAATTTTGGTGATTATTTTACCATGTGCTAACAATTTTGGTTTTGGTTAATGTAAAAAAATAGGTGGAATAAATTTGTATCCCTTTTAGGGTTATATAACCCTTGAAAAGATGCTTTTAGTACTTTCGGCATGACAAATTCGTCGTGAATACTCATCATTTAGAAAAAATGATGAAATTATGGGGGAATTTGATTAAAGGGTGGAATTATACTCATCAAGTAAGTATATTTCGATAATCTCTTAGTTTATATGGTAAAAAAATTCATCAACTCTATGAAAAGGAACCTTAAACAAAATGTTATCATTTTCCCAACATATTTGATAACATCAATGAACATTTTCATACATATTTGGTTATCGTTTTGTGATTATAATATTTCTATTTATTATTCACTTTGTAGGGATGGATGATATCTATCCCACTATATACTTATTTGGGATTTAGGTTTTTCGTCGATGTCCAAATATTCACTTCCCACCTATGTTATTCTATTTATAAAACTAGAGTATGTTAATCCAAATGACTCTCATACTTCCTTTTCTCTATTATTAATAACATTTTTTATTAACCTGTTTTTGATGTGGGTTTATAATAAATGTACATTCAAGTGTCCAGCCTTTGATTACCAAGAAAGATTTTACAATGAGGGGATGAAATTTATTAAAGGGGG
The DNA here is from genome assembly GCA_963277665.1 of Viscum album. Taxonomy (NCBI): domain Eukaryota; kingdom Viridiplantae; phylum Streptophyta; class Magnoliopsida; order Santalales; family Viscaceae; genus Viscum; species Viscum album. Next base: position 1,428,501,681 of record OY728151.1, read on the forward strand.
AGGATGTAACACCCAAAAAATAATAAAATAATAACATTTTTCATGATAATTTATGGTACATTCAGTAATATTTTTATCTCAAATTACACGGAACACTCAGTTTAGCTTTAATTACACACAACCATGATATGTTTATATTTAATGTTGTATTCATCATGAAACACCAATCATAAATGGCCCAAGTTATGTATTACCATTATAATATAGAAATTGGAATGGTAGGAATAAATAGGGTTAAATAAAATATAAACATATGGCTTACATATGTATATATAATGAATTATTTGTTGACCATTTAATTATAAATTAGAAAAAACCTTTTTGAAAATAAAAGGAAATATTTTTCAGAAAACTATTTAAATTCTTACGAGTGTGTCTTGTACCAATAAAATATATAAATCACTCTTTTTGTATTATTTTAATTAAATTTATATGTAATATATTCATTATAACTCTTAACATTCATCCATATTTTCATGGAAATAGATAAAAATAAATCCAACTTTACACATAAAAATGGTATTTTTTCTAATAAGTTGTTGTGTCGCCATTTTTTGGTGCACTTATTAAAAATATAATTTTAAAGAAATTTATAATTTTCACATGAAAAAAAGTATATTTTTTAATATGTAATAAAAAAATATTAGGTTTAATTATAGGTATTTTCTGAAAGGTTTCATTTTTTGATGAATAGTGAGAAATACTAAATTTTAGTTGAAAATTGTTTTTCGAAACAATTATTTACAAAGATAAATTATAATTTCAATTGATTATCAATCCATAATATTTAAATTGTAAATATAATAATCCAATTTATATCAATGGAATAATTTTTATATTTCATTTTGATATAAAAACATTATGAAATTTTTAACTTTTTCACTTTAAAAACCTCATTTCTCATCACATTTGTAGGATTAATTTAAAATTAAATTATGTCAATTATGTGAATTTAATTTGGATGAATGTAATAAATATTTAGAATTATATTTATTTATATTATATAATAAGGTCTAATTAATTTCTAACCAAATTTATTAGTGAAAATAATTAAAATTAATTAAAGCGATTAAGGGAAAAGTGGGTTTATTGAGTGGTTAAACATAGAATATGAGGTGTAAAAATGACCAAAAACATATCCAAAACCCATTTTATGGACATATTTTGACCCTTATGACCTTAATAACCAAAATTATGAGATTTGGGTCACTATTACATAAATTTTACCCATATAATATGTTAAGAAAATAAAAATACCAAAAAATTACCATTCTTACTTTTAATTTCTATAAATTTTTTATGATAGGGAAAAGATAAATAGTATTAGTTATAAATGTTATTTTAAAATATAAATGATTTTTTATTAAAATAATTTATCTCTAACTTTTAGAGATGATATAACTACATTAAATTATTAAGAAACACCAACACATGGATTATTTATCTAATAATAAAATAAAAATAAATGACACTAAAAATATTAAAAGTGAGGTAAATAGAATGAATTTTTGTGTTAAATTATTTCTTAGATGAATATATCATGACACATATATATTAAATTAATATATTTTAATTCAATTATTTTATTTATATTTTTTTAATTAAAATTAAATAAATAATTTTACAAATGACATTAATGTTATATTATAATAAATGATATTTTATTAAATGATTTTAAATTATTAAAAAACTTATATTTTTTAATTTGATTTTTAAATTTTAATAATAAAAAATAAATTTCATTAATATACCAATTAAGATTTTATAATGACATGTCAACCTCAAAATATTAAAAAACATTGTTGCACTGTTAGGGTTAAATGAGTGTTTTTACGTGTTACACGCACATCTGTTAAAATATATTTCCAACATACAGGGTTTCTTTAATTTAGAATTTTCATGTAATGGTCAAAATAATTTTCTTATAATTTTCTAATTTTTACCACTTTAATTTCATCTAAATGGATGAATTACATTTGATAGAATACTAGTTACCTTAATGAATAACCAAAATGAGAAAAAAATATAAATGTAAGAGTTAAGGAGAAAAATGGTTAAAAAATTTATTTATTTTATGTGGTAGAGGTGTGTATCAACCAAAATATACCAACCATTTATTATTATTTATTTTTTTAGGCACATTAGGCACGAGAGACCTCCTAATATAAAATAATTTTGAGTGTTGACAAGAATGACAGCCCTCATTAACTATAAAAAGGCACTCACTCAACCCACTAATTCACACCTCTCAAGAATTTTGGGTCATCAAATCCCAGAAAAAAAAATCACCTAAAAACTTTCTTATAGTCATCCTAGATGCCTTATTTTTTTCATAAATAAAACATTTGATATTTTTAGTGCAAACATATGGAGGATACCCAAATAATAAGTAATGTTCTTCTAAAAGTATTATATTTTATTTCCTTCTCCACCTGCTTAATATATTTTTATATAATTATTATATAATAACCTCAGTATTATAAATATACTAATATTTTGTTATGTTAAGTTCACTTACTAAAAACATACACACTTCCATCAAAAGGATTATGAAATCATCATTTGTGTGTACGAAAAACTACCACCTCACGAAATGACATCATTCTTTTTTCCATTACCACCTCCCAAGGTTGGGATAATGATTAAAATAATATTTATATATGATATTTTTTATATTTATAAAATAAGTATACCTATGAAGTACTTTTATCATATACTACCTTTTAACATCACATATTTTAAGGGATAAGATAAGATCACTCATGTGTATGGCAGACTATAGCCCCACGATGCAATGTCAACCATTTTTCACTAATGTGTTAAATTAAAGGTAAAAAAGGTAAATATAATTAATAAATATTGTATACATGAAATAATTATTATATTATTGAAATAATTATATTTATGGACATATAATATATCATTTTGTTTCTTACCTTTTTACATAATAAAAATTGTGATAACGTCATCTGTGGATGTGTGGACTACCTTCTCCTCGAAGAAATGTGATTCCTTTTACATAAAAATGGTATATATTAGTATATTTTATTAAGTATCATGGTATTTATGACATAATTATCATTATTTAAATTTAAATTATCACTTACCTTTTAACCATAATGATCATTGAAAAATGGGAACGCTACTCATGTGAACGTACGGCCCACCGTCCCCATGATAATAACATGAGTTAATTTATCATAATGATATCTCCCAAATGGTTTTAAAATTATAATTTATTTATAAATATTATAATTATTTCATTATTATTTTTTATATGTTATAATAATGACCTTTTGACCGTGGTCAACCTACCACAATCAATTTTAATACATAAGCTGAATATAGTCAAAACATTAGACTTAAACACAATTGATTAAGTAATTATATATACATTTTGTAATAAGTGAAATAAAATTTGTAAAGTCTATAAATAAATTTAATAATAACCATAAGTTTATTATTCAAGAATATAAGGAACAAGTGTGATGAATCATACTGAATGGTAGATTTATTCTCATTTTACAAATATTTCTTTGAGATATATTCCATATTCACCACTTATTTTTGTTTTGTGGTGTATATAATAGCCATGAATATATATATTATTATACATAAATTTAATGGTATTTAAATATCCATTTTATAATCTCTCATTCATTGGGTTTATGGTTTCTATGATACTAAGTGGTAATAGATTGTTGTCACAATTTTCATTATTTGAGATGATAGTTATGTTCTACAATGAGCTTATTTTATGATTTATGTATACTTATCCATTGAAATGTTATATAATTATTATCATTCTTCTAATGATATTATATTTTTCATTTAATTTTATTCCTTCGCGAGGATTACGATTCAATGTCACCAAAGTGGTAAAAGTCTTTTGTCACAATCTCATCATTTTTCAGGATTGTGTATTGTAATTTCTCAGATGTTTAAATATTATAATTCTCATGACATATATTATGATCTATTTATTCATTATATTTTTAAATTATTATACCATTTTCCACAATTTGATACATAAAAATTTGGAGAAAGTGTTTTTACGTAAATATTCCTTCGTTTCTCTCTTTGGTTGGAAATTTTTGTGCTTTCAAAACCCTATTTTCTAAAAAAATGTTTTGAAAAATGTTTTAAAAAGTGTACTTAAAATCCAAGATTATATTTTAATCAATAAAGTTTTTAAATTATATTAAACAATTCCTTTATATTTTTCCAAAAAAATCAAATAAAATAACTTTCAAAAAAAATATGTTTTAAAAAGTTATTTTTAAAATTAAAAGTGTATTTTACTCAAAATGTTGTTATTGATATTTTAATGGAATTTACATTCATAAATTTCAACAAAACCTATTGTTACTTATCCTATCCTATGGATATTTGGTATGGATACCATCCTCGTACATTCTCTATAGGGAATAATATTATTTCAAAGATATTGTTATGAAATCTTTTTCTTTTCGAGTAGTTAATCATGTTTCAAAGAGATTATTATGGAACCCATTTCTTTTACATGGGTTAATAATGTAATTAAAAGTATATAGTTTGTTTCAATGAGTTATTATGAAATTAATTCTCTATGATCTTTATTCATTATTTGGTTCTTGGACATTATAAATGATGTGTTCGCCAAGATAGCGTTGGGTGAGATTATTATAGATTATATGATCGGTGTTCCCAAATTGTTATCCAATGAATTGGGTAATGATTATGTTCTCTGGAGAATTATATTTTAAATATTCCATATGTTTATTCTGATTTTAAGGGTTATGTAAGGTTTATATGAGAAAATTATCCCAGATACCAATATGTTTTATATGTGCTTGATATGGATTTATGATGTTTCATTTGATAAATATTGATATCACATGTCATATGATTGTTGATTATTATGAATTTTTTCTTTTTAATTCATTATTAATTTTTTTAATGTTTAATGATCTAGGTATTGATGGGTATGAATACACATATTTTATACTCATGGAATTTGATTATGTGATCATACACTTATGCTCTTCATGGGCACATTTAATACATTCAATTACTAATGTTTTTTAACCTTACTAATCATTTGATCTCACACTTAGTAGTATTATATTTTCCCAGGTTATAATGAATTATGTTGAACAAATTTTGTCTATAATTGATTTAATATGCATTATGATGATTCCTTGGTGTGAAAAATAAATTATTGGGTAAGTGGGATAAATTCTCATTTAAAGTCTTTTGAATTGTTTATGATGGAGTTTTTACTAATTCTCTAAGTCTCTAAACCTAAAAGGTCCTCTAAGACATAAATGATCCAATTTTCCCTTTTTATTTTGTATGATTTGGATGGGAAAATGGGTTAACCTTGTATGCATCAAACCCAAAAATGTATAGTTCATGATTTTAGTATAGGATCTGGGAGTGCGGGTTATAGGTTGTTATAGAGTTCTTCATAACTAGAACCATTCTTAGACATATAAAATGAAATATATTTCATCATAACCCAGGTAAATAAAATATAATAAAGGTTAGCTCGGATTCTTAGTAAGGGTAAACAAGATAGATACATAATCATAACATGAATATAAGGGTATGAGAATATGATCATTACATTTGAATACCATACCTTGTACATAAAAGATCATAAATTTGAGTCATGGAAAAATATTTATAATTCCATAAGATATGAATCATAAGGATAAAAAATAACACGATCAATGTGATCATAAAATTGGAATGAGACATAAATATGTGGAATAAAAATAAGAATAGGAAATATTTTCCATAGTTGTCAAGGATCACTCCCATGACTATCGTAGTGGAATTAGTTCACTTCCCAAGCCATCATAGAAGTCAAGGTTCACCCTCAAGACCATAATAACTGAAAAAGTACATCTCTAAATTAGGTTCACTCCTTATTCAATTATTTTTTATCTCGTGATATACAAATATTTTACAAATACATTGGAGGGAGATATAGTTCTCACTCATCACATAATGAAAATCATACATATGTGTGCCAAAAGATCATAAAACATTCATCATATTATAACACATTAAAATAAAATGGGTTTCATAAACATTTAACCATATCCTAACATATGGAAAAGATACATATTTCATAATAATTTCATTATAGAAAAACACATCGAAAATGAATCATGTTTTATAAGAATATTATCATGGTATAACCAATGGAATAGAAATGGGTTTTATAAATATCTTTTTTTGATAAACCATTCAAAAAATAATAATAAATGTATCCTTGGGTTATATCCCATGAAAATAATTACTTAAAACAATATATTTCATCCTAGATAGAGAATTAATTTGAAAGATCACTTCAATCTTATGTTATGGAAAATAACTTTTCATTAAAAATCAATTTTTAAAACTAACATTTCTAAAATGATTTTATATGAAAAATACATTAAATCATATAAATGAAGATTTAAAAATAATTTAAAACATTTATTGTGGAAGATATCCTCCCATATTTTAAAAAACGTTTTAAAATATAAAATATTTTTAAAATCCATTCCTTTTAAAATAACCTTGAAAACAAATAAATGAGGGTTTAAAAGTAATTTAAAACATTTCTTTATGAAAATATCAGTTCTTATTTGAAAAAACATTTTAATTTTTTTTTAAATATTTTTAAAAAAACCATGAAAAATATATCAGAAAATTAAAAGAAAATAAGATTCATAATAGGGGGAAATTACATACTTGTCGTCTATGTTATAATAATGATTCTTTTCACATTTTATATAAAATAAAAACAATTTTTTTGGGAAATTACATCAACATTCATTTAATTTATTTTTCAAATAGTCAATCATGGGTAAAATTCCATTAATAATTATTTTGAATAATTTTATAAAAAAAATTTGAAATCATTTTTAAGAAACATAGTTTTGGAAGAAAAAGGGTTTTCGACTGAAGAGAGAAACAAAGTTTTTTTACATAAAAATATCATTTTGAACTCTTGAGTACATAAATGGATGGAAATTAAGGGAAAATTTTTTATATATAAATAACTATAGGATAATAAAATTTATGAGGTTATTGGGATATAGAACTTAAGGTTTCATTATTGTAATCATAATCATAAACAATCCTGGTAATAAATGAGATTATAATATAAAACTCTTACCAAATTGGTAACATTGAATCACAATCCCAATAAATTATTAACAAAAATGAAAAATAGAATATCATGAAAATATTTATCTTAATTATATATCATTTCAAAATGGAATTATATACACAAAACAAAAGAAACCAGGGGTAAAATTAAATATGTCTCCTTGAAATAAAAGAGAGACTAGAAATCCCTTACTTCAAATCCAAACTTAATCCGTACACATTAGAACCTCCTATATAATAATTATAAGTTTATTATACATATATTGAAGAATGTTATCATATATATTATACCATATATTATTTTCTTATGACCTTCTATTACCCATTTAATAACAATTCCATGTTAAAGTCATGTTTCTGGTAATAAATGCTTTGTTTTTCATGTATGTTTTGATTTTTTATTATTTTACTCTTAATTTGATAATAGTTTCATCATCTCCAGAATGATAAGAATGATATAAACATCATAGATATTAATTATATTTTTATTTATAGTAATCCATGAAATTTAGTGATACCAACTGAAATACACCATTCATGGAGATGGTAGGTTGTACGTACGCATGAACGTTGTAACCACTACCTCAAAGGATTAAATGAAATAAAGGTAGATAGTATATAAAAATTAAAGAATAATATTTATGTCATATATATCAAATATTTTTATTAATCCCATCCTTATTACCATCCATGTAAATAGTGAACGAATCACATCACTTCCTAAGGTGGTAGTCCATCGTACACATGACCAACATTATCATATTCCCATGGAATGGAATGTAAGAAGGAATATCTGATATAATGAATAAATAAGTAAAATAATATCATATATATCATATATAAACACTAAAACCATAATTATATCTATCCATGAGGGGTGGTAATGGAAACAAATGATATATATTCACAATGTTGTAGTCTTCCGTACACATAAATTATTATTTCATAACCCATTTGATGGAAGATGTGATGGTTGTAGATCATTACCATAACATAGAAACATATAATTTTGTGTAATATACTTAGGTTATTGTAATATCATGTTACTTCATAATCAAATAATGATTGACATATATTCACAATGTGATAATCCGCCGTACACACAAGGGATTATTTTGTATCCCATTTAATGAAATAGGGGATGTTTGTAGATCATTACCATAAAATAGGAACATCTATGTTTATGGAAGATACTTATGTTATTTTAACATCCTATTACTCTTTCCAGGTATTCTTAATCCCTCACATTTTATTCTTTCATTGGTTGGGTTTCATTTGGAGGTGAATAAGGAGAAATTACGAATTTTTTGAAGTAACTAAGCTAGTGCATGGTTGGTGAACTATTTTCCCAAACCACATGCCTTACTAGAGAATATGGGAAATCAAGATTGTGGGATTCCACACAGCTTGTGAATGGTTTGGTAAACCATGTGCCCTCTTTGGAGAAACGGTGTGGCCCATTTAAAACATGCGTACAACTTGCGCACAGTTTGTCTAAACCATGCACCTCTGCCTTGAAAAGTGTGCACGAGATATCTTTAATACAAAGTTATTTTTTAAAATCTGAAAACTATCATTTCGGGTTCTGAATGGCCCTATTAGGGCCAAATTATTTTTTCCCTTCCTCAGGAGCACCCAATAGCAATTCGTGTCCCTTTGAAACCCTCCTGGAAGTGATCTAAAGCTTGACAAATGCCTTTTGATCTCCTCTCGATTTGTCTTTTCACCCCATTATCTATCTACCAATCTGTATTCCTTTCTCCCCAGGGTTTTATATATATATTTTTATATTGTTGGAGGATCTAATACCAGCTATTATAGATCCAAACATAGGTTTGATTCTCATTTTCCAGAAATCTATGATTGTTGTTCTTCGTTGAAATTTCCTAATTAGGGTTTGATGTTTTGATATCATGTAATCTAGAGGTAGGTGGTTACATTATGATGATTAATTTTTATTAACCATAAATTCCTTTATTTAATTATAATTGTTTAGAATTAATGGAAATTTATTTTTTTTATTAAATTGATTTTATATCATGACCCGTCCCCTGGGGCCCGCACTGTGACTACCCCATGCCCTCCTTCCATAGGCTAGGGTTTTTCGACTAGAACCAGAAAAGCATATCCCTAAACAGGAAGGAATTTCCTTTAAACCTGTACAAACACATAGTCCAAGAACACAACAAGATGAAACCACAAAGTGAAACTGTTGTAGTAAAAGAGTGTACTGAAAGTAAAGAGGCTAGAATACAAGCCCAACTGAAAGATACAATACAACAGAAAATAGAAACCAACTCCTCGGGTTATCCACTAAGGATAGTACCTAAAGGGTATGTACAACTATTCTCCGTAGCTCTCCACTTCAACCGCCATCATCGTCCCCTGTCAGGTCCTAGCTACCCAAATCTTAGTCAAGGATGCTTGACGTCTACACAATACACTACAAGGTGCGGGCGAAGCCTGTGAAGGGGTGAGTATTAAAATACCCATTAGGGACCCCGGGACCCCCAAAGTTCTCTCATAATTCCACAAAGGAAAACCACAAATCTTTATTTGAATCACAAAGTACAAAGCAAAAGACTCAGCTCAAAACTAGGTATAACTAATGTATAGAAGTACAGATGATTAGTCGTATAGCTAGATCATCTTATTCTATCAAGATACACTGCTTCTGACCCACACATGATTTATAGGTACTAACCCCCACAAGACCCACAAAGTATTAATAGGTACTAACCCCCGCAAGACCCACACAGGATCGATAGGTGCTGGTTCACACATAATCCCTTGGTGCTACTTCACACAGAATTTCTAGGTGATGATTCACATGGAATCTCTAGGTGTTGGATCACACAGAATCTCTAGGTGCTGGTTCACACAGAATCGCTAGGTGCTGATTCACACATAATCGCTCTTCATTCTTCACGTCTCATCCAGTTACAGGATTCTCGCTTATAGTATGCTTGATTCTAGAATAGACTGCTCCTCAAGCCTTCGGTCATATTTGAACTGAAATGATGTCCCATAAAGAATTTATCCAAAGATCTGTCATGTTATAAGGGTCCCAACACAATAGATGATGCGTCAACCGGATGCCTGGTCTGTAAGTTATTTTCATTTTAGTGTCGAGGGCCTAGTTGGATTCAGAGTCAATCCAACACAGCTGTACTCCAACATTCTCCAAAACTCTCAAATATTATCTCAAAAGAAATTTCTCACTCCAAGGATCATAGTGCCGGAGACAGTTCGTCACACGAACATCTGGTTCACAAGATATAGTCATTTAAGGATATCTGGACCCGAGAGGGATTCGGGTCCGGTCCGACCCGATCAGACCGACCCGACCCAGTTGGGTTGGGCCATGGTGGTCTTAGCTTGTTGGGTCGTGAACTGGCCTGACCCTCTGGTTGGTGCAACCAGTATGGGGGTCATGCGGTCCGCCTGCCGAATGACTCAAATGAGTCGTTTGGCTCCTTGATTGGTGGCGCCAGGTGGTGCCACCTCGTCACTCGTGGGACCCGCAGGGTGCAGGTCCCAACCTTCACCGCACCATGTCTCATCACAGCGCACGATGGCGTGCCACCTCCTATCTTTGAAGCTATCCGGTGTCGGCCGCCTTTCCAAATGCCATGGTGCCGCCGTCCTCCACGGCCAGTGACTGTTGGCCGCCATCTCCACCACCGGCAGCGGTTGTCAGTGCTATGTCGGCGGAGCTACCGCGGGCCACCGGGTGTGATCCAGTGGTTTTTTCTTCCTTATGGATGTGCCTATGGACCTCCTGGGATCTCTTCGTCATTTCATGCCTCCCAGTTTCCACTTTCCTTCAAGTTGAAAATCATCCCACGAAGAACGCATCCATAAACGAAGCGGTGAAGGGTCCTGGCCTTGTTTGTTTGGCCCGCACCCTCTACGTTAGCATTATATCATGCGAGAGATTATTCACTATAACATTGATAAAATATACTACTCCCATGAATTCAGAAATCTTTTCAAGAATGAGGGAAGATCAATTCACATGATCTTAAACAAAACCCCTACCTCTGATTTTTTTGTAGATGACACTGTGTTGGAAGGATGATGTGTGCTTGGCGAAGCCACCAACATTTTTCATTCCTGATTCGATTCCTCGGACATTTCCATCCAAGATTTCGTTCCTCGATGGAGGTCATTGCGTCACATCGCCAAAGGTTCCTTGCTTGGTGAATCCATGTCAAAACACCACCCCAATCATCACTTAAATAGATGGAGGTTGAGAGCCTACCACAATGAAACATTAATGAGGTTCATTAATTAGTTAATTAATGCACCTCCCATATCTTTCAATGGAGTGGTTACGAAAACAAAGGGTCGAGCCATTAAATGGATTGACAAGTCATCGGTCCCACCACCACCGCTCAACAGTTATAGAAAGGAAATAAAATAACTCTATCAAGTTATTTTACTATTTTTTTGTAAAGTCCAAAATTTAACTTTTTCTTTTGACATATTGCGGTCAAAGTGAAGCTTCCCTTAAGAGAATCCTGGCACTACAGTTTCAAAAATGCTATCAAATTTCAATTCTGATCACCGGTTCAAAATATAGAAAGCTCCACCCATGCATTTACTAAACGTACCTTAAAAAATGTTCAGAAATTCATTCTGGGCACACCGAGCCTCGGAGTCTTTTGCTGTAAATTTTCGCAAACACGTAAAAATCCAAAGTAATTAATAAAATTACATGGAATTTTTGTGTCATTACATTCTCCCCACCCTAGGGATTTTCATCCCTAAAAGCTAATACCAAACTAGGGGAACAAATGGGGGTACTGAGCATGCATCTGAGCCTCCCGCTTCTTTGTTCTCTCCTAGTGGATCTCATGCTATCAAAAAACTCGAACCAATGGAATCAGCCTCCCACAAAGGACCCACTCATGTTGATCCTCTATCTCCACCAGGAAATCTACAAATGTCACCCATTCATCGATGTCCAGCTCTCCCCAGTCGATACTGTGTGATGGATCATACAGGTATCTCCTCAGATGCAACATGTGAAATACATTATGAACTCATTGCATCTGTGGGGGAAGAGAAAGACGGTACGCAACCTCGCCTACTCTTTTGAGGATCTGGAAGGGTCCGAAAATCCTCGGAGATAGCTTTTCTCCTCAGCCAAACCTCTGTAATATTTTTCGGGGTGAGACTCGTAGGAAGACATGGTCTCCCTACTCAAACTCCAAGGGTCTCCATCTTCTATTGGCATAAGACTTATACCGGCTATGTGAAGTCTTCGTCCTCTCCTGGGAGATTTGTACCTTCTTTGTGGTTTCCTACCCCAACTCTGGACACATATGTTCCGACTCCCCTGGGTCTATCCAACAAAGAGGTGATCTTCATGGTCATTTGTACAAGTCCTCAAATAGATCCATGATGATGGTGGAGTGATAAATATTATTGTAAGAAAACTCCACAAGTGGAAAGTGGTCCTCCCAATAGTGGCCAAAATTGAGGACACAAGATTGAAGCAGTCCTCGAGTGTCTGTATGTCCCACTCCATCTGACCATCTGAATGAGGGTGAAAGTTAATGATCAATTGTAGTTGAGTCCCAAACACCTCCTTCAATCCTTTCCACATGTGGGATGTAAAATGTGCATCGCAATCTGGGAAGATCGTCGATGGAACCCTATGAAGCTGCACAATATCCTACACGTATAGGTGTCATGATCCCTCTACTGATCCCTACTCTCTAATATGTAGGAAATGGGACGACTTTGTGAGTCGGTCAATGATCACCCAGATGGAATCATAGCCCCTGAACGTACGCGGTATCCCTATCACGAATTCCATAAATATACCATTCCACTTCCATTTTGATACCTCAAGTGGCTAAGCTAAGGCCGCTGGTACCTAATGCTCGACCTTCACTTGCTGACAAGTGAGGCAATGGGATACAAACTTTTCTACTGCTTTCTCCATCCCTGGCCACCAGTACTGACGTCAGTGGTCCTGGTACATTTTCACTACTGTAGGATGTACCACTAAAGGGGGTGTATGGAACTCCTTCCAATACCTCCTATCATAGCATCACGGGTACCATGGTGCATCCTCTAAAAAGGATGACGTGCTCCTCGCCTTCAGAAAATCAATTAGGAGCTTGTCCTGAGGATATCTAAGCACGCCATGCCTAGCATTCTATGTCACCTAGTTATGACTCCCTAACTCACCATAGAAGTGGGGGAGTGATAGTCATACACTAGAGGTAAGAAACTCCATCTCTATCCATAATGGATATCTGCAACATGGCTAGCTTCTATGTTGCCTCACTCAGCAGTTGCAGACCAGACCTCATGATTAGTGCGTATTCCACTACAATCCCCTTCCTAGGAGTATAGACTATCTTAAAGTCACAATATTGAAGGAAATCTAGACATAGTCACTGTCTCAGGTTTAGTTCCTTATGTGAGAAGATATACCTGAGACTCATGTGATCAGAGTAAATAGTAAACTATTCACCCATCAAGTAGTGCTACCACATTTTTAGTGCAAAGACCGCCGCTACTAACTACATGTAATGGGTAGCGTAGTTCTGCTTATGCAGTCTCAACTATTGTGATCCATAGGTGATCACCGCTCGCTCCTACATTAGGACACAACCTAGTATGGTCCTTGATGCATCGTAGTAGACTACATACCCAACACCCTCTTCTGGTAGCCTTAAGATGGTAGAACTAATCAGCCTCTATCTCAGCTCCTAAAAACTCTACTGACACTTCTTCATCCACAAGAAATTCTACCCCTTCTTCATCATGGATAACACGGGAGACTATCCTTGGAGAAGTCTAGTACAAATCTACGGTAGTACCCATCCAATACCAGAAAACTCCACACCTCGGTCATACTCCTAGGTGGATACCAAGAAATCACTACCTCTATCTTTTCCAGATCCACTGCAACTTTAGCCTCTGAGTGAACATGCCCTAGGAAGTGGACTTGTCGTATCCAAAATCGGCACTTCGAGAGATTTCCATAAATCTAGTTCTCTCAGAGTGTTTCCAAAACTATCTGCAGGTGTTTGTAATGCTCCTCCTATGACACCGAGTATATCAAAATGTCGTCAATTAATACCACCACGAAGCGATCGAGGTATGGCTGGAATATCCTCTTCATGAGCCCCATGAACACTAATAGAGTGTTGGCCATTCTAAAAGGCATTAACAAGAACTCATAATGGCCACACCGACATATGAAGGATATCTTCGGTACGTCCCCATCCCATACCCTGAGCTGGTGATAGCCTGATTTGATATCTATCTTTGAAAACCAGTGAGCTCCCTTCAGCTGGTCGAAGAGATCATCTATCCTAGGAAAAGGATACTTGTTCCTCACAGTCACCTGGTTCAGGTGCATATAGTCCACACAAATCCTCAAACTCCTATATTCCTTCTTGGTGAACAAGATTGGTGATTCCCATGGAGACACACTGGGCCTTATGAACCCCTTTCTCTACAAGTCCTCCAACTCTACCCTCAGCTCAAAAAGCTCAATGGGAGCCATCCGATATGCTGGTGTAGATATCAGTGTCATCCCGGGGTACATGTTGATGTGAAATTCTACCTCTCTACAAGGAGGTAGTCTCGTAACATCATCAGGGAAGACATTAGAAAATTGTTCCACCACTACATGATAACACAGACTCCTCACATCAACTTCTTCAAGGGTGAGGATAGAAAACTAATGAGTAATCGGTTTTACCATTCTCCGAGATAGTACATCCTATTTTGTAGAGGTTTCCTCCTCACCGGTAAAGGTAATCATGATCTCATCATCATGGATACACTGCACTTTTCACCTAAAATGGTCAATTTGAGCATGGACTGTAGATAGACAGTCCATACCTAAGATGACATCGTAAGGCCTTGACGCTGCTACAAGGAGATCCCAGCCAATGCTCTCTCCTCCTAGAGTGAGCTCACACTGCCTTCACTAGTGTGTAATCATTGAATACTCTCTTATATGAGTCTCTAATCGCAAGGATCGATCCAATAGCTCCATCAGAATCTTCGAGCTCCAATTGAGTGCTATGGAAATAAAATAGTGAATGGAACCTATGTCTACAAGTACTGCAGCTAGGATGGAAAAGACACAGACGATACCTCTAATCATATCCAGAGCATCATGGTCATAGGCCTTTGATACCTATAGTTGATCTCTCCCCTATCCACCTGCTCCCTGTGGTTGGGGTGGTCCACTTGGGGGTGGTGGTGGTAGAACCTCAAACCATCATCCACCACCTACTTCACGACCTGCTCTTCTGCAACATTCGCCACCCTGAGGAACTCCTCTCTCAAACCTCAGTTGTTGCGTTGATGATTCATTGATCATCTGTTGATATTCGGTATGGTGGGTTGGGCAATCGCGAGCCATGTGGCCATTCCCACTGTACGTGTAGCACAGTATTCTTCCCTTCTGACCTCCTCTTCCTCGTGATATCCGCACCTCTGACCCTACATCCCAGGGTCACCCTCTGGAAGGTCTAGTCTGCTTGGACCTCTACGTCATCTTCCTACTACCTGTTGGCGATGACTCAACTACCTGTCATCTGATGCTGGCTCTCACCGTTGGTGCATGCTCAGCTAAGAAGATCTCCATAAATAATGCTTTCTCAAGCACTCCAGTATGAGTCGGGAAATTGAGTGATATCATCGATGCTCTGATCTCTCAGCAGAGACCCTGATCAAAGGTCTGAGCCCTGAAGAATGGGTCTTGTACCATGTCGGTGGAGTATCGTGAGAGGTCATTGAATCTCACTGAGTACTGGTCCACTAATAAGATTCCCTACTGTCAGTGCATTAGCTCTTGGATATGAATAGAGTGTAGTGTCATTGGAATGAACTCCTCCCTAAAGAGGCTCTCAAAGTCCTTCCAGGTGAGGGTCGCCTCGTCATGTAACAGGAGCGTCAGGCTCCACCATCTTCCTACCATGACCAAGAAAAGACTATCATCTAGGATCACCATCTTCTCTACTGGTGTCCCAACATGGCGGAAAACTTGTGGAACAACCTCCAGCACATCCTCAGCTGCCTGGGGATCTGTCTCACCTCAATTCCTCAGAGGCCTCTACTGTTGGAACTCATGGAACACGCTCAGTCGGTGTGCACCGTCCACCAGTGGGGCTAGTGGAAACTACTTCCCGATGGATGGTGGTGCTGCTGGTACACCACCCAAAGGTGCCAACACAATAATAGGGCCTTGCACTTAAGCCTCATCGCTCGATGCGCTGTCATCGTGTACTCTCTCATGAATCCTGGATGGTTGTCTACGCGGTGGCATCCTAAAAAGAAACAGGTGTTCCACGGTCAATAAGTTATACCCAGTGAGCTGACTCAAAAGAGATAAACGGTAAAAACATTTCCAAAACAGATGCAATCAGTTTTTTCGTGCACCGAGTTGGAAATCAGAATTCAGGGTCCTGGTGTATGGATACATTGGACTCTGTACCAAAATTGGACTCTCTGAATTGAAAACCACACTCAAAAAACATAACACTATTGCTCCATTAGAAATAAAAGAGTCCTAGTTCTTTGGTAGAACCAACTCCTCTGATACCACTTTGTCATGGCCTGTCCCCCGGGGCTCGTACCGTGACTACCCCAAGCCTGCCTTCTATAGGCCATGGTTTGGCGACTAGTATCAAAAAGGAATATCTCTAAATAGAAAGGAATTTCATTTAAACCTGTAAAAAAACTGTCTAAGAACACTACAAGATGCAACCATGATGTGAAACTACAGTAGTAAAAGAGTGTACTAGAAGTAAAGAAGCTAAAATCCAAGCCCAACTGAAAGATACAATACAAAAAAATAGAAAACATCTCATAGGGTCATCCACCAAGGATCCTACTAGATGGGTAGGTACAACTCATCTCCCCAGCTCTCCACATCAACAGTCACCGCTGTTCATCGTCAGGTCCTAGCTCCCTAAGTCTCAGTCAAGGTTTCCCGTCATCTGCACAAGACATGACAAGGTGCGGGTGAAGCCCGTGCAGGGGTGAGTATAACAATACCAAATAGGGACCCCTAGACCCCTGAAGGTCTCTCATAATCCCACAAAGGAAAACCACAAAGAATTATCTCAATCACAAAGCACAAAGAAAAATACTCATCTCAAAACCAGGTATAACTAATGTACAGAAGTACATATGAATAGTCATAAAGCTCGATCATCTTATTCTGTCAAGAGACATTACTACTAACCCACAAAGGATTGATAGGTACTAACCCCCACAAGTATCACACATGATAAATAGGTACTAATCCCCCCATGACCTACATAGGATCGATAGGTTCTGATTCACACATAATCATTAGGTTCTAATTCACAGAGAATTGCAAGGTGATGATTCATACAGAATCACTCTTCATTCTTCAAATATCAGTCAATCACAGGACTCCTAGTCATAGTATGCTTTATTCGAGGATAAACTGCTCCTCAAGCCTTCATTCATATTTCAACCAGTATAAAGTCCCACAATGAAGTTACCCAATTATTTATCACGTCATAAGGGTCCCAAAGCAATAGACAACCCATCAACTTGATGCCTAGTCTATAAGTTATTGTTATTTTAATGTTAAGGGCCTGGTTGGATTCAGAGTTGATCCAACCTGTATGTACTCTAACATTCACCAAAACTCTCATGGAGTATCTCAAAAGGACTGTCTCGCTCCAAGGATCCCAGCGATGTAGACAGTTTTTCAAACTAACATCTGGTTTACAGGATACGGTCATTTAAGCGTATCTGGGCCCGAGAGGGGCCCAGATCCGATCTGACCGGTGTGGGGGTCACGCAGTCTGCATTTCTAATGTCTCAAAGGAGCTATTTGGCTCTTTTATTGGTGGCACCAGGTGGCGCCGTCTCATCACCCTCTGGATCCAAAGGGAGTGGGTCTAGGCCTTCATTGCAGCTTCGAGTCGCAACCTGTCTCACTACGGCGCGTGACGGCACGCCACCTCCCGTCTCCATGGTCGGCCATTGTCGGATGCATGTTCGACCACCGTGGTGTCAAGCGGATCCGCCCTCCTCCGTGGTTGGGGGGCTCCGGTGCCGGTCATCGATACCACCGCACCGATGCCGCACTAGTGGAGCTTCTATGGGCCACCGGGTGAGCTTCGGTGGTCCATTCTTCCTTCCGAATGCACCTAAGGCCCTCCCAGGATGTCATTGTCATTTCATGCCTCTCGTTTTATGCTTCCCATGGAGTTGAAAACCATCCCACAAATAATTCATCAAGAAACGAAGTGGCAGAGGGTCTGGGCCTTATTCATTTGGTTCATGCCCTCCATGTTTGAATTATAACAAGTAGTATATTATTCAATAAAACATTGGTAAAATATACTACTCATGTGATTAATCAATCCTTTCAAGAATAAGGGAAGATCAATTAAAAGGAACTTAAACAAAACCCCTACCTCATATTTCGTTGGAGATGACATGGTGGTGGATGGAGGATCTGTGCATGATGAATCTGTCAGTGTTTGTCATTCTCAATTCGATTCATCCGAAGTTTCCATCCAATATTCTGTTCCTCAGTGGAATATGTCGTGTCACTACACCATAGGTTCCTTGGTTGGTGAATATATGTCAAAACTCCACCCCGAGCCTCACTTAAATAGACAAAGGATGAGATATTAACGCAACAATGCATTAATGAGTTTCATTAATTAGTTAATTAATCCACCTCCCATATCTCTCAACGGATTATTTATGAAAAGAAAGGGTCAAGACATTAAATGCCTTGACAAGTCATTATTCTCGCCACTGCCGCTCAACAGTTACAGAAATTAAATAAAATAACTTTGTCAAGTTATGTTATTATTTTTTGGTAAAGTCCAAAATTTAACATTTTCTCCCGACCTACTAAGGCCAAAGTGAAGCTTCCCTTATGTGAATCTTGGTTCTGTGGATTCAATAGTGCACTCAGATTTCAATTTCAGGTACCGATTCAAAAGATAGAAAATGTCGTCTGCGTGTTTACTGAATGTACCTTAAAAAGAGTTCAAAAATTCATTTTGAGTACACCGGGGCTCATAATGAAGTGCCGTAAATTTTTGTAGACTCATAAAAATCCAAAATAATTAAAAACAAATTACATGGAATTCCTAGGTCATTACATTTTAATTGTTTCAAAAATGAATTTTTGGAATGAAATTGGAAAACCCCAAATTCCAATGAATTTGGGTGTGTTTGTGTAAATTTTTCGAATTTAAATTGTTTAATTTAAATTTTGGATTTGATAGAATTTTTTTAACATAATTTTATAATTTAAGGGTCTAGTGGATTTTATGGAAAATTGTAGAAACCCTAATTCCATTGAATTGGGGTTTTGTTGTCAAATTGAAGGAATTTGGTGAAAAATTAAATTAGTAATTTTGATTTTAGAAATTTTATTTTGAATTGATTTCAAATCCATTTTCTAAAAATGTATTAAAATGGTTTTTATAAAAAACATATGGTTTATCATGGTGAAAAGGCATGTTTTTTTATTAAAACGTCATCATAGGTTTTAAAGTAAAAATTATCATATTTGAAAGGATAATGGGATTAATTGTATTTTAAGAAGTCTTGAAATAAATTTACCATCATTGTTTATTTTTTATAGAACATGAAAGACTAAGGTAGTTAGTGAGTTATTTGGATAGGAATTTATGATTTACAATGTTCTAAAACATCATACTGGTACACCACATCGCGTAAGCGATGGTGAGGGGTTCTATTTGGCCTGATATCAAAAGGGCGTATATACATTTTTGTCATATCACCATGAGTGTGGAGTCCCTGTATCCTACAACTATCATACCTTCTTAGATATATGATCATGTTGTTCTCTTGTTTGCATTTCAAATGAATATAATCCATTATTGTAACCTTTTTTACATGTATTCGTTTTTATATAAAATTTATTTTATAAATGTGTTTATTTAATCTATTTGTGAAAAGTGACATTTTTTATAAATGTTCCATCAATTGAAATGTAAATCCATTACTTAAAGTATTTCCATATTTTGAAAGGTAAAGAATGAATTGTATTAATTATTCTTTTAAAATTCCAAACCTGATTATTTTAAATTGAAATCATTTTATTCAGTTAATTTAATATTGGAATCTATTATGGAATATTTGGTGAGACCCTACTAGTATTTTTAGCCCACAACCTACTTGTTCCTTCAGGGGTTTGTAGATTACATCCTACCAAGTTCAAGCTAGGGTAATGAAACACTTGGAGGTGGTTCTACTTGTTGATCTTTGGACTTAGGGAGTGGAATTATTTGGGGCTTGGGTAGTCTTCCTATTTGGTAGTTGCACTATAATACTTTGGGATTTTATGTCTGTTTGACTTATAGTACAGTTCTCCCATTATATTTTCTTTTGTATGCATACTATCATGTTTCTATTACTTCTACAATGTTTGGGGGAAAGTCATTCCAACGTACTTTTTGTATGATTCCAGGTGCTAGTTTCCAACCTATGAGGATTAGAAATTCCCTTCAGGCTATGTTATGACTGGATCAGTTATCGGGTCACCAGGGTAACAAGGACGGTTCATCAAAAAGTGTTATCAAAGCTCCATGTTGAGATTATTGTCTTGAGGTCATTATGCATTTGTGAAATATTGTTGGGACTTATGAGGTAGTTGCAATTTTATGCATGTATAGATCTCACCATAATTAACCTTAAGTCACTAGGGGTGGTTATGGAAATACATCTTGGTGATTAGTTCTATTCATTTCCCTATTTCGATTTTGATAGATTGAAATCCAAATATTTTATGTTCTATCAGTTGTGATTAGTTTCCTTATTTCTCTGTTTGAGTGTAAATATTATGTCTTCTCTGTTGTCTATGGATTTTTTTTAGAATCATGCCTATGAAAAGATGTGTGAATAAGATCTATGAGGATATTGTTGCTTAAAATTTGTGAGAAAATCCTATCATAGAATAGAACCTGGTTGAGGTATTTGTGCGTACTATCTATTCTTTGTGACAAGAACCACCTCCAGCTCCCATTCAGGCTCCATCTATGGAAACATAGATGGACATTCGAAATATTTGTTCTCAAGGGTTCCTTTACTAGAATACAATGTTGTTCAAAGGATTAAATGATAGTCAAGAGGTTTATGAGTGGTTGAGAAGAATGGAGCATTTGTTTGGTTTCTTAGACACACCCAATGAGATCTAAATGAAGTGTTCCACCTTTGTGATGGAAATAAAAGGCATGATATGGTGTTACATGATGGTAAATAAGAATAAACATGAAGTATTATAGAGGGAAGACTTCAATTTTTTTCACTGACCAGTTCTATCAACATTACATTCTATTGTACTAGGCTATGGAGTTCATCAATATTGAGCAGGATCACAAAACCATGACATTGTATACAAATTGTTTTTCTATGATCATTCATTTTACCCCTGAGATAGTGTCGAAGGAGAATATGATGGCTCGGAGTTTTGATTTGGGACTTCTTCTAGATATTCATTCTCACATTTTCTTGCTGAAAATTCCTTCTAATGATTATATACTAGATAGAGCACTGATGGTCGAGATGGAATTTTCTGGAAGGTCAGGTTTATCAAGAGTTTCTTTCTCTGCTAGTGGAAGTGTGCACTCTCTAATGGAATTAAGAATCATTTTGATTATCATGGTGGTTCTCGAAAACAGGGTCATTCTAGACCTCATTTCATTCCAATCAGAGGACCTTTAGTTTGTTACTAGTGTGGAATATCAATACATTTAAATAGGGGTTGCATTAAGGCACCTAAGAACTCTGGATCTTGTAGATTCTCAGGCCACATACAGAGTTTATGACATGTTTATTTCACTCCATATAGTGTCACAAATCATCCAAAACTTCTAGAACTGTGGTTAAATATGATGATTCACATGTAAAGGTGTTCTAGCCACAAGAATCTGGAATAAAGCTTCTTCAAGCAGTGGAAGAGTCTTCATAGGAATCGGATACAGGTCCAGCAACCGTGATAGGTACCATTACTAGAGATTCATCATTAATGATTGATCTATTATATACTAGAGCATCTCATTTATATATTTCAAACTGTTTTTTTAATCTACTTAATCATCCTATGGATATTTAATCTTGTGTAATGGATATTACTAAACCCCTTGGTACGAAGAGAGAGGAGGGTCTTTGTAGTCTGTCTTGTGTTTTATCTCTATAATATGTCGATATTTCTTTGAATTATCAGGTTCTTGATAATAAATCATTTTTTGTATAGATTGGATTAGTCCTAATAAATCTTAAATTGATTGCTATCTTCAACAAGTCTCCCTTACTCTTCCCGATGGTGTGTTCAGTATCTTCCAAGGAGAATGGGACCCAAGGTTGAGTAAAGATGAACCTTCGTATCAAAAGTTTAGTAAATTAATATTGGTGTTTTCCTTTGATCTGGAGTGGGAATTTTTGAGCGATGATCTCCCTCTAGTCATTGTATATTTTTCCAACATGTTTCCTTCAGACATATCTGGTTTTCCCTCAGTAAGGGAGGTTTAGTTTTCTATTGACTTAATGTATGGTACTTAACCATTTTCGATACCTTCTTACAATATGGAACTAGTTGAAATTAATGATTTGAATCCCTAGTTGGACAATGTTTTAGAGAATTTCTTCATATGCCTAAGAGTGTAACATTGGGTGGCACTGGTTCTCTTTGCTAAGAAGTTTGATGGTTTACTTCATATATGAGTTGATTAAGAAAATATCAATCGAGTTATAATAAACAAAAATATGTTACCATGTATTGATGATATATTTGATCAGTTAAAATGGGTGATGTGGTTCTTGAAGACTGATCATCATTGTGGTTACCATCATTTGTGAATAAATGAATCTAACATTCAGAAAACTAACTTTTCGAGTAGGTACCACCATCATGAGTACCTTGTCACACTCTTTGGTCTAAGAAATCCATCTTCAGTTTTCATGGAATTAATGAACATGATATTCCACAAGTATCTTTATACCTTCTTGGTATTCATGGTGGATGAAATCATAATTCACTCTAAGACTGAGATGGATCATCAGCATCATCTGAGAATAGTTATGAGTTTGATGTGAAATCACCAATTTTATTCCATGCATTGAAAATGTGACTTATAGATTTTGGAAGTGATGTTCATGAAACACATGGTGTTAGAAAAAAATATCTATTTATCCTAAGAAGGTGAAGTTTGTTATGAATTGGGAGAAATAATGAAATTTCTTATAGATATAGATCTTTCTGGGCTAAGTCATATATGATTGCTAGTTCATGAAGGACTTCTCAAAGTTTTCTTCTCTGATGACTGCACTCACTTGAAAGGGGGTAAAGTTGTCTTCAGAAAAAAAAATTCAAAATTATTTTGTTGTTCTAAAACATCTTATGACTAATTCATGATATTTAATCTTATAGAGTTCGGGAATGGCCATGTGGTCATTTATGATGCATTGGGTATAGGATTGGTTTGCATTCTTTTGCAGGATAATCATGTAGTTCCTTATGGATCTCGTCATCTTAGGCCACATGAGAAGAATTATATTACCCAAGACCTTGAAATTGAAACTGTAATGCATGCCCATAATATTTGGTGTCATTACCCTTTAGGAGAGTGGTTTACCATGTTTTCATACAACAAGATCTTGAGTTATATCTTCTCTCAAAAATATTCGAATCTATACCATTTTCATTGGGTGAAATACCTGTAGTATTTCGATTTCAAAATCTTCTATACCCTAGGGAAAAAGAATTTCATTGTAGATGCTATGAGTAGGAAACTTCCAACCCATGTAGTGAAAGAATCTTCATAAGAGTGGTACTTGATGGCTCACTTTGCACAGTTTCATATTGGAGCCCATGAATCAGGGGCTTAGGTTTCCTTGGCCAATGTCTTTTTAACATCCTCTCTTCTCCAATTCATTCTTCATTAATAGTAGCTTGATAATTATTTCAATATAATTAGGGACACTCTTAATGGTAGGGAGACCTTAATTGATTAGTCATTCTCCAAATATGGAATTTTATTCTTTTGGAACCATTTTGTGGTACCATATTTGGTAAGGAAATCTATAATTTTGGGTTTCTGTAGTTCCCAATGGGCAGTTCACCCAGGAACCACAAATATTTTCTATGACATGCGGCGGATGTTCTCGTCTCCATGTATGAGGTGGGGCATTGCTGATTTTGTTTCTCAATTATATACTTTCCAACTGGTCATGTCCAAGCACCATAAACCTTTGGGTTTTCTTCAGCCACTTCCATGTACCACTTGGAAGTTAGATGAGATATCTATGGAATTTTTCATTGTGTTTCCATTTAACCAGAGAAAGAAGAAATTGATATGATTTTTGATCAATAGAATGACAAAATCAACACACTTTAAACCCATTAGGGATACAATAAAAGTTGAAGAGTTGGGAAATATCTATATAAAAGATATCATTCATTTTTATGGAGTTTATTATTCTATAGTTTCTAATAGGGATCCTCGGTTCACTTTTTACTTTTGTAGAGGCCTTCAAGACGTAGTAGGATATCACGTATGTTTTAGTATGGTATACCGTACACAGTCAGATGACCAGATATAAAGAGATATATATATTCTTGAGGATATTATTCAAGATAGTTTTATCAACTTTTGTGAAGCATTGGATGATCACTTGGGGCTAGATGAGATTTATTAAAATAATAGTTACTGGTCTGTGATCAAAATGGCTCCTTTTGAGTCCTTGTATGGACACCCTTAAGAATTTCTATTGTGTTGGTCAAAGATTGGTGAAAGTTCCTTGGTTGGACCATGCTTGGTCCAAGATAATAAAAAAATGAATTAGTTAATTTGTTAGAGGATGACGACGTCACATAGATGATATAATTATTATTTTGATCTTCATTATAGACCTTTTTAATTCTCAGTTGGTGATTGGGTGCTCTTTAAAGTTTCACCTCAGTTGAATCATTGAAGGCTTGGGAGGAAAGGGAAGATTACTTGTTATTTTTTGGGACCTTTATAGGTTGTTGAGAAGGTGGGGAAAGTTGCATATCATTTATCACTTTCACCATAGATAACATAAATACATGACATGTTCCATGTATCTCATTTCTTAAAGTATCTATCTCATCCATCTCATGTTCTGATCTAGAGTGATCTTGAATTTGAATTTAATTTATCCCTGACTAAATGGTCAGTCGGGATAGTTGATTCTGAAACCATGGTACTTCCTGGGTAGAAGATGCCTTTGGTTTGTGTGTTATGGCAGAACGATTCTGATAATCATGAGATGTGGGAGAGAGAGGCATTGATAAGATTGCATTGTACTCATCTTATTAGCATGGAAGCTTCTTCATAGGATTTATGGGGATATAATTTTTCTATTTCTGGGAGGTTGTAACATACTGTTAGTATTTTCAGTTATTCCTAAACCACCCTTTTTAGTCTTTCTTTGGTTGGGTTTAGTTTTCGGTTGAATCAGGTGAAATTATGAAATTTTTTAAAGGAGGTGGGCTAGTGCACAGCTGGCACACAATTGGAACATGTTTTTCCCAAATCGTGTGCCTTCCTAAAGAAAACTAGAAGAAAAATACTGGGATTCTGCACAGCTTGGGCACAGTTTAGTAAATAGTTCTCCCTATTTTTAGAAACCATATGACCCATTTAAAATAGGTTCACATCTTGAACATGGTTTTTCTAAACTATACTCCTCTACCCCTAAAATCATGCACTAGATTTTGTTAATCTAAAAATATTTTATAAAAATATTGAAAGTCTTATTTTAGGTGCTGGATGGACCTAGCAAGACCCCAAACATCTTCTTCTTCCTCAAGATCACCCAAGATAAATTAATTTTCCTTCATAACCCTCTTGGAAGTGATCTGAAGCTTGACAGATGCCTTTTTTATCTCCTCTCAATTAGTCTTCTCACCCCGTTCTCTATCTCCCACTCTTTCCTCAATTTTACCTAGTTTTTCATAGATCTCCATATGTTGTTTTAGGATGTAATACTCACTAAAATAGATCTAAAACTAGGTTTGATTATTTTTTACCGAATTAAATTATCGTTGTTCTTCATCGGAAAATACCGATTAGGGATTGACGTTTTTAGATCCTGTGATCCAGTTGTATGTGGTTCTGTTACGATGCCCAATTTTTATTAACTCTAAATTTATTTATTTAATTTCAATTTTTTGAATTAAATTAAATTTATTTGTTTTTTATTAAGTAGATTTAAAATGGTTGTAAAATGGGTTTTTTATGAAAATATAAAAACCCCAATTCCACTGAATTGTAGTGTGTTTATGAAAAATTGTGGAATTTAAATTGTTTAATTTAAAATATGGATTTGATAGATATTTTTTCAATTAAATTGTTGAATTTAATGGTGAAATAGATTTGATGGGAAATTTTGAAAAACCACAATTCAATTAAATTGGGGGTTTTAGTGAAACTGATGGAATTTGGTGAAAAATTAAAATGTGGAATTTGATTTGGGACATTGTATTGTGAATTGATTTCAAATCCCTATTTTGTGAAAATTTCTTAAAATGGTTTTGATAAAAAAACATTGGGTTTATCTTAGTGAAAATGCATGTTTTTTTTATTAAAATACATTATGGGGTTTAAAGGGAAAATATTCATTTTTTGAAATGGAGAATGGGATGAATTGTATTTTAAGTAGTATTGAAATAATTTTTCAGTCATTGTATTTGTTTTTAGAGAACTTGTAAGCCATTATTAGTTAGAAAATTATTGGGATAGCATTTTCTGATTTACAATGTCATAAAACATCTTATAAACACATTATATCCCTTAGGTGATGGCCATGAGTCCTCTTTGTCCTGATATCAAAGGGGTGTATGTACATATTTTTCGTATCACCTTGAGTGTGGAGTCCATATATCCTGAAACAATCATATCTTTTAAGCATATGAACATGTATCTCTCTTGTTTGTATTTCAAAAACAATTTTTCAGGACGTCTATTTTATTTAAATGTATTTATTTGATACATTTGTGAAAAGTACCATTGTCTTATAAATTTTCCATCAATTGAAAAGTAGATAATTTTCTTAATGTATTTCCATATTTTGGAAGGTAAACAATGAATTGTTTTATTTATGCTTATAAAATGCCAAATTTTTTTAATTTAAATTAAAATCATTTTCTTTGGTCAATTTAATATTGAAATCTATTATGGAATCTTTGGTAAGACGCTAATGTATTTTTAGCTGACACCCAGATTGTGACATCAGGTGTTTGTAGGTTTCCTCCTACGAGGTCCGATCTGGGTTAAACCAACACTTAGAGGTTGTTCTAGCTATTGATCAGTAGATTTGGTGATTCGTGTCCTTTGGGGCATGGGAAGTTTTCCTATTTTGGTAATTTGATTATAGTACATTGGGATTTTTTTACTTGTTGACTTTGGTATAGTTCTCCCAGTGAAGTTTCTTTTTTTATGAATACTAACTTGTTTCTATTACTTCCACAATGTTTGTGGAAAAATCATACCCAGTTACTTTTTGTATGATGTCAAGTGCTAGTCATCGACCCATGGGGATCAGGAATGCCTTTTGGGGTATGTTAGGAATGGATTGGTTTTTGGGTTACCAGGGTACCCATTCATGACATTATTATAAAATCATATTTTAATAATAATTGATGGAGATGGAGGAATACATAAAATAAAAATACTCGATGAACAACATAACCTCTTCCTTAGGTAACCTCTTTAGGTTTACACCAAAATACTTCCATGGTTTTATTTCTAATGAAACTAAGGATTTTAGGATGAGAGGAGTGAAGTTTGGAAGTGATTTAGGTAGGTATTGGATACACCAAAAGGTTTTGATGTTGTGAATAATTTATGATAGGGGTGGCCTTTTATATGTGGGGTGAGTGGCACACTTGTAATTTTTTGAAAAGGGAAAGAGGTACCCACTTTTTACTAATGAAAAATGGGTCCAAATTAGAGTATTATAAATAATTATACATTATATAGTCAAAATATGTCTATAATATATACTTCAAATAATTTTCAGTTCATTTTAACCCTAATGTTTTTAGTTTAATCCATGGTAAATCCATTTTTACCATAACCGCGATAATAAATTCTTACAATTGTAACTATTCAATTTGGTCCAAAATTAATTTGAACTTATTAGATATTATATATTATTCTGATTAAAAATATGGAATATATTTTTAAAAATTAAACTCTTATAAGTGGAAAATTTTAATTTAAAATTAATCTCAATGATGTGATGAGAAAGCAGGTTTGCAAAGAGAAAAAGTGCAAAAAATTAAGTGGTTTTATATCAAAATTAAATAAGAAAATGATTAAAATGACCTAAATTGGATTAATAGATATATAATCATACTTACTTTACATTAAAATAATATTAAATTTAATTCAATTTTATAAAAAAAATAAATGGAAAAGGTAGTTTTTCATTAAAATTCAATATTTTCATTATTCATCAAAAAATTAATCCTTTCATAAAATTATCAAAAATGACCGAAAGATAATTTTGATATGATAAATTCAAAAATTAAGTTTATTTTATCATATAAATATTCTAAGTGTCAAAAATTAATTTTATTATTGTTTACAAAAACTAAATAAAATACATTTTTTCGGAAAATAGTATTTTTGAAATATATAGTAACTTTATTGAAAAATTAGGTTCTTTTTTATTAATAATTTTATTTATGTAAAACCACTATACATAATATTTAAAAGTTATTTATTACTATTTATATCACTATGTTTCATTCCTATGTTATAAAAATCTCTTTAGAATAATATTAATAATATATTTCAATTTTGTTAAAATAGATTTTCTTGTGTAACGCAAGATAAACCCAATGTTGTTTGTAATTCATTCTTAAATAAGAGTTTCATGTAATGCAAGATATCAATGAAATTACTTTTTTTGAGAAAATATAATTCATAAAAATTTAAATTGTTACATTCTACCCCCTTAAAATGAATTTCTCCCAAGAAATTTCTCACTCCGATAGAAAAAAAGAGAGGATACTTTTGCCTCATCATTTCCTCAGGTTCCCACAAAGCTTCATCAAACTAGTGGTTTCAACAAAGAAACATTGACCATCTTAGTGGTATTGTTTCATATAACTTTCTCTGTATGATCTAAAATCACGAATAGTTCTTCCTCATAACAATTATAACTCTCCAGTTGTATAAACTCTATGTACAATACATGTGAAGGGCAAAGTATGTACTTACTCAGGAGAGGTACAAAGAGCACATCATGGAATTGAGAGAGGTTTGGTGGAAGTACAAAATGATTGGATACCTTCCCTATACGATAAATAATTTTAAAGAGAATAATATACCTACGTCTTAGTTTCCATTTCTTCCTGAATCTCAAAAAAAATATACCATGGTTAAATTCATATAAACACATTATCACCAAATTCAAATTCTAGATCACAGATGTGATTGTGATCATAACTTTTATATCAAATATATCTTGTCATGATGTATTTATAAAGGGATCTAAACTTATATTCCATTTATTCAGATATCTTAGGTACCACTTGCTTTATTTCTCCAACTAAATTCCATAACATTTCATCTTAAAATTTATTTCCATAGATGTATTCATAAGGAGTCATCTGAGTGGTTTAGTGACAGTTATTGTCGTAAGAAAACTCAACTACAGGAAGGTGTAGATCCTAGCCACTATTTAAGCCTGAAGAATAATGTATCAACATATCCTCTTGGGTTTTAATTTTTATCTCCTTTAGACCATATTTATTTAAATAATACTTAGTGTTAAAACTCAACTCTGTATCTATATATTTCTGAAGAGTTTTCCAGAACATTGAGGTAATCCTCGAATCCTGGTTAGACATAATGAAATATTTTAATCCATGAATCCTTACTACTTATATAATGTATATCCTATAAATATGATCTAGAGATAAATCATCTCCAATAGAAATTATGTTTGTTGAATTTTTATGGAGATCTACAAAAAACTATATATCATTATTCCCATTAGAAGTTTTGGGAGTACAATGAAAAAATACATGGTGATGTTTTCTCATTTCCATTCTATTATAGATAATTGATGTAAGAAACCCTTAAACGTTTTTCAATCAGCCTTAACATATTTAAATATAATGAATTGAGATACAAACTCTTCAATATATCTCTTTATTCCATCCCACCAAAAAATTTAATTCAAATGTCTATACATATTCATACTTCCATGTTTAATAGAGAATGAAGAACAATGATCTTCCTATAAAAACTCCCAAAAATCCTGTATGGAATGAATAGATACACAGTTCCTGGAAATTATCATTCCATTATTATCATGTTTAAACCCATGAATGTTTATAACATTCTTTTACAGCTCAACATCTTCCGTATGTGTATGTTTATTATTCACTTGGATAGATATTTGGACATTAAATTAAGAAAGATATGATTTGTCCCATTCATTAAATATTTATATATTCATCCATTGAAAATCCATAAATATTGGATCTTTTGTGATCTATATCATGGATAATATTATAAGATCATTTCGACTCAAGGAACCAACCACCTTGTTTTGTTTCTCAATGTGTTAATGTATTGAATAGACATATTCTATAATTATCTATAACCATATTCTCTAGTTCATATTAAAATATTTCTATGTAAATATACACTTTATAGTTTTTTATTGGTATATATATCACACTTATATCTATAAATACAATTTATCTATATAATTAATGAAAATTTTCCATAGATAAATCAAAATTGTGAATTGGGTAATCTTTCTCATAATCCTTCAATTATAAAGAGGAATAAGCTATAAATATTTCATTATACATGAGAAAAAATCTCAATACCTTCTTGTATGCATCATTATAGATTGAAAACCATTATCCACTATAGAGCAATATAATTAATGTTGTTTTAACTAATATCATATTCAGTTCCTTGAAATTTTCCCCATATTCATATGTACAAAGAAACTTAGTCCCCATCTGAGTTTACATAGTGAGTGGATTTGATATTCATGAGGAATTTTCCAAAAAATCAAAAATACCTAGCTAAAATAAGAAAAATGTAGATCTCGGTCATCATGGTTGGTATATTCTAACATTCAATTGCCTTCATCTTTTATGGATCTATCGATATACCCTCACATGTGATTATATAAACCAGAAATGAATCCTTTTGTATCCAAAAATCACATTTTATAAATTTTTCATACATTTTATCCTTCATTAAGTGTATTTAGCACAATTATAAAGGTATATTATTTCCCATAATTTATATTTTAATAGATAAAAATATCCCCTATAAGGACTACCTAAAACATATCAAGGTAATCTCTAAAGTATCTATTCATTAAATCCATAATGATTACAGGGGAATTAGTATGACCAAATGGAATAGCTATATATTCATAGTGTTAATATCATGAATGGAAGGATTTCTTGTTTATATCATCCTTATTAGCCCTCAATTGATGTTATAAAAATTTATGTTCAATATTTGAAAATTTTTGAGCTCCATGTAGTTGATCAAATATGTCATCAATATGGGGTAGAGGATACTTATTTTTCATCAGGATTTTTTTCATTTCCCAATAATAAAAACATTTTGGCATCAATCCATCATTATTTTAAATACAAAGAATACGTTCTCCCCTATGTGACATATATGGATGAATGAAGAATTTATTCAAGGTTCTCTTAATGTTTCATTTTTAATTCATGAAAATAAATTTGGGATATTCTATAGAGAGTATTTGAAATTATTGTGGCATGGGGTATGAGTTCTATTGAGAACTCAACATCACATTTTCGTGGAAATATAGGAAACACTTTTGGAGATACATCATCAAAACAATACACAACAGAAACATATTCAATGTAAATATTCTCTCCAACCATTTTTTATAAACACACCTTTTTAATGGTAATTAACACCCATACAATGGATACAATCTCCATTAGAAATTTGTACTCATCGTATTATTGATATATGATCACAGATTGGTTTGTATTATTAACTGTGACTTTCGTTCCATGAAAATTGATGTGGGATTTAGTCTGGGAAAGAAAATCCATGACTAAGATAACACCAAATTAAACTAGGTTAATAATTAAATTATTTATAGGAAGTAATTTCCCACCAATAAGTACTAGAGAGTAATTATAGAATTGATATGTGATCATTATATCATTATAGGTTCTCACTAATAATTTTACATCTAATTGTTTTTGTGGAATATTTATACCATTAGAAAAGTATTTAGATATGAAGTAATGGGTAGATCCATATTCAAATAAGACATTAACCATTCTAGGGTGGATGGTAAATGTACCTTTCACTGTGCCTTTATTGGGTCACTCTTAAAGAATAATGATCACAATAAATTTCCCATTCTCTTTCAACTCATATGGTTTCTGACATCCATCATTATCGCTAACCTATAGATTTAGGAACTTGTTATAAAATTACCCATATGCTTTGTATTTGAAACACTGGAGTGTGGATGATGCATTTTGTGTAGCTTTATCTATATTCAAAGTGTTATCTAACCTTTTATCTAATAAAGTATTTTATGGATAATTCCCATCAATTACATGGTTTTAAGCCACTAATGAATATATCAAACTTATATTTAGGTTGGATGATAATTCTAAAATAATACCTCAAAATCCTTTTAACTTTTTCCCCATATGTACCAATAGATGCATCATTCCTTTACTTTATCTCAAAGAACTCATTCTCTATATTTTTATGAAGAATAAGGGGAAAGTACTTATTGAAAAATAATTTCTAGAAATTGTCCCAATCCATAGAGTCAATTTCATCTTATTGCCTAATATTCTTGATAATATTACACCATATATGCACTTCACCTTAGTAATGATAGACAATAAAAATGAAATTTTCGTGTTTTAAACACTAGAGAATGTAAAGTATCTTTTTAGTGGTGCATATCCATTATTAATTAACTAATGGATCTGAAGACCTGCTGAATGAAGGAATACATTGTCCCATGAAGTATATAATATAATTTTGTTCCCTACTTTTTTTTTAATTACATAATGATTGATAGCTTGAGAAATTTTTTTGAGCATAGTAATGATATTTTTTATTCTCGCTCCCATAACATATAGCTGCTTAGTAATAAAATCATAACACTGTCCATCGCACTTAGCATTAACATAGTTCCTTTGGGTTCCATCTATTGACTAAAATAAAAAATCATATTGTAAGAAAAAATAATCCTAGTGTGGAACCACATAATCTGGAAAATTTAAATATAGGATGTCTAAATCCTGACAGCTTCTTTTTTATCTATTACACCTTGGGTTTATCCAAGGTCATTCATGGTAATTATTCCAATGCATCAAGATATTATGTAAAGAATTTGTGATCTTCCAAATAATATACCCCAAGAGTGTCAAACCAGGTGTATAACATGTCCTTTTATCATGCACAAGGAGGCAATCGATTCTATCTCAATACACCCTTTATAGAGTTATTACACCTAAATACCTCTATGAAAAAGTCGCATACACTTGTAGTATCCAAATAGTGATGTAATTAATTTTAAACCACTCACACTACACTTTAACACAATTATAGTATATTTTCATATACATTGACTCATCTATAGACTTATCATTAGGCGTATCCCAAGATATATCCTCATAAATATCCCTAGGGATCTCACTAATGTTTCCTCATCATAGTTTCTAATGTTTAACTGAACCTATCCTATGATACCAGCTATAGAAACCCAAGGTTATCATGAATAAATATTACATCATTTTTAATGAACATTTTTTATATGACACAAACACACACCTCCTGATCGTAATGTTATAGTGACTTTGGACACTTGGAAACAAAAGAAACTTTTCAAAGTTACACTACATTATTTCCAACTACATTATTCATAACTATCACCCTACTTAGACATTTCATACGTAATATATTTCTTCATAACATGGGGAAAGGAAATATAAGAATGGGTGATCTTAGATGAGCAGTAAGTGTAATCAAGGGAGATATGTAATAGTAAAATGAATATAAGAGTATGAGAACATGAGAACTATATTTAAAAACATACCCTTCATATTAAAGATCACAATACTTAGTCATGTAATAAATATTGTATGTTTATAAAATATTAATTATAATAGAAACAAATAATATGAACAATGTGAGCATACCATTGTAATATGACATAAATTTGGGGCATAAACATAAGAATATAAAATAATTTCTATAGTAGTAAAGGCTCAGTTACATGGCTATCATAGTTGAATGAGTTCACTCCCCAAACTATCATAGTAGTCAAGGTTCACCCTCAAGACCATCATTGAGGAAAAATTCCCTTACTTAACAAGGTTCACTCCTCATTCCAGTCTAGGTTATCGCATGAGATATAAATATTTACCCTATACATTGGGGGAGATATAGGTCCCACTAATCACATAATGAGATTCATGCATATGTGTTCCTCAAGAGCGTAAACATTTAACATATCATATCCCATGAAATGAAAAGGGTTTCATAAACATTTCACCATATCATAACCATTAGGAAATACATAGGTTTCATGATCACTTCATCATTTCATCATAGAATAACCTGTGAAAAATTAAGTGGGTATCATAATAATTTTATCATGGTATAACCCATGGAAGATAAATAGCTTTTATAAACATATTTTCATGATAAACCATTCAATGAAAGAATAATAATATAATATTTGTTTTATATACTTGAAAATTATAAGTTACAATAATGGATGTCATATCGGATGTAGAATTATATTTTAATTTCACTTGGAACATTTCTTAAGGAAAACTACTTTTTAAGCCATTTTTTAAGACTAAAAAATCATTAAACATTTTGAAAATTATTTTCATTGAAAATAAACCTTGATATTTATAAAATAACCCTTATAAATCATTTAAAACACTTCTTGAGTAAAATAGGCTTTCCACATTGAAAACACTTTTAAAATTTTTATACATTTCTAAAATACTTTCATTTGAAAATGAAATTGAAAACCTATAAAGGATCCTTTAAAATAATTTAAAACATTTCTTGAGGAAATTATCCTTTACTAATTGAAAAAGGAATTTAAAATATTTTGAAAATATTTTTCAGTGAAAATAGCCTCAAAAAACTATAAATTAATCATCAAAAAAATAATAGTAATAATGGTGGAAAATTCCATACATGTTGTACATGATAAAAAAATATTATTTTTACATTTTTTAGTAAAATAAAGTGGTCATTGTTTCAAAAACTACATGAATATCCTTTAATTTTTTTAAAAAAAATTAAAATGGGAAAAAGAAATTTCAATAAATCCTTTTAATAATGTTAAAAACACTTTTGAAAACATTTTTATAGAACATGGTTTTGGAAGAAAAATGTTTTGATCGAAGAAAGAAATGATGAAATTTGTAATAAAGTAATAATTTTGAAATAATTAGTACATAAACAAATATAACTCAAGGGAAAAAAGTAATAATTTTAAATAACTATTGGATAACAAAATTCATGAGTTTCTTTATATATAGATCATAATATTTCATCATTGGAATCATAATCATTAATAATCTCAATAAACGATGAGATTGTAACGTAAAAATCCTGACACATTGGTATCATTGAATAATAATACCCATGAAATAATAACATTAAATTAAATTTATATTATAATTAAAATAAATATATTTATGATATAACAATTCAAAGTGGTGGTATATATACCACAAAAAAGAATCACGTGGGGAATTTGTATATGTCTCCCAGAAATAAAATAGATTTAAAATCACTTACCTTAAGTCTTAACTTCCGAAGAGTGTAATTAAAACAACCTTATTATAAATATAATATTATTATAAATCTATTTCAGAACCATACTCATATATTTCATAACATATATGAACTTCTTTTTATCATCTATTACCTTTTTATTAACAATTCAATGTTAAAGTCTCATTTTGGGAAATAACTCCTTTGTTTTTTCAGGTATGTTTTAATTTTTATTTTTTCCCCTATTAGATTGATCATCATTAAATAATATAAATAATTATTTCCATGATTTAAATATCATATATATTCAGTATATATGTATTTATATTAATCTATAAAATTTAGATATTGGAATTGAAATTCATAGTTTATGGAGATGGTGGGTCATATATACAAATTAATGTTTCTTCTATTGTCTAAAAGGATTAAAATAAATAAATTTATATAGTATATTAAAAATAATTTTAATGTCATATATTTCACATATTTTCATTAAACCCATCCTTATTACCTTCCATGTATATATTGAAAGAATCACATCGCTTCGTGAGGCAGTAGTCTTCCATACACATGAGCGATATTATCATAATATTATGAAATTTAAGGTAAGGAAGAATATGTAATATAATTATTATTTAATCATAATAGTATCATATATAAAATATATAAATATTAAAAACATTATTATATCCATTCTTGAGAGGTGGTATTGGAAAAACAAATGGCATCGGTCCGTGAGGTCGTAGCCCGTCGTATACACGCATGATGATTTTGTAACCCAGTTGAGGAAAGTGGCGATATTTGTAGGTAATTACCATAATATAAAAAAATATAATTATATTTAATATAATTATGTTATTATATAATCATGTTATAATAATAATTTAATTCGGTGGAGGAAGAACAAAAATAAACATTCTCGACGAAGAACGTTAACTCTTCTTCGAGTAACCTCTTTAGGCTTGCTCCAAAATCCATCCAAGGATTTATTTATGACAAAAAAAGTGTTCTAGTGTGAGAGTAAGGAAGTTTTTAAGTGATTTGTAAATTTATTTCCCAAATAAAATTTTTTTTATGGTGTGAATAAGAGTGGAGATGGGGTATCCTTTTATAAGTGAGGTGAGCGGCTCACTTGTATTCTCTAGAAAAGACAAAGTTGTGCCTGTAATTTTCTAATAAAAAAAAGTTAAAAATGGATCATTATTTTGACTTGGAAAATATAGGGTTTATAAATGGGTATAAAATATTTTTTAGATAAGTTTTTAGGTCATTTCAACTGTTATCTTTTTAGTTTAACCCCATGTAAAATCATTTTAACTATAACTGCAGTAATTGATTCTTACTATTTTCAGTTTTGTCTTTGGTAAAAAATTATGTTTAAATAATTAGATGATATAAATTATGATGATTTAAAACATTTAATTGAGTCTTCTAGATCCTATTCACATAATTGAGAAAATTTAATTTGAAATTAATCCTACATATACGATAAGAAAGAAGGTTTTCAAAAAGAAAAAGTTCAAAATTTTACAAATAAAAATTAAATATGAAAGTTATTACAATGAACTGATTTGGAATAAAATATATATAATTGAAATAATATTACATTAAAAATATATTAAAATGTAAATTATTTTTATAAATAAATTAAATTAAAATTCAGTTTTCAAATAAAAATCAGTAATTTTAACTATTATTCAAAAAATTAATCAGTTTAGAAAATTTTAAACAATTCACCCTAAGATTATTTTGATATTATGATTTCAAAAATTAATTATATTCACTAAAATAAATTTTATTATAGTTTTAAAAATTAAATTTAATATTTTTTATAAAAACAAACAAAAAAACATTATGAGAAAATTGTATTTTGGAACATATATAGATTCTATTGAAAAATTAAGTACGTTTTTATCACTATGTGTTATTTATATAAAAAAATTATACATAATATTTAAAGAGTAGTTACTACTAATGATCTCACTTAGTTTAAAGAATATGTTATAATGATTACTTTTTAATAATAGTAATAATATATTATGGTTTTGTTAAAACTCAGTGTCATGTGTGACACAAGTGAAAAATAGAGTTGTGTGTAAAACAATATTAACTTATTTTCATGTGTAATTAAATATATCAAATAATATTTAATTATTTAAAAATAACAATTCATGAAAAATTGGGGTGTTTCACTAGGATCCTATCCCTTTAATTACATTTCTTTTATCAGTAACCCTTCTTATCCCCCTATTTATCCCCCCATTCAAAAATAATAATTTTCTTGAAAACCAAAAAAATTTGAACATTCTTATAGATGATTTAAATTTATATATTTAGATAACATTTAATAAATTTTTATTTCTATTTACATTTCCTTAATTTTATTCTCTTCATAAAAAATCATTTGTCTTCATCCATTATTATTTTCTTTACAATATTAAACACCATAATTTTTTGGGTATTAATGAAATGATGTGTTCTCTCAAAGCTAAATCTTGTGATTTACCTAATTAATCATAATTATTTTAGAATATACTAAAATATTTTTAGGGGTAATTTTCAAATATTTTTTCTTAACATTATTAATTCAATTAATTTTCACTTCATCTTACACCAACATTTTCTACCATCTTTCTTCATCACTATATTTTTTATATTTGGCTCCTCTTATCAGTAAATTTTGATGTTGTATAACTATTTGGATAATTAACTTATATTAAATTCATCCTTCCTTTTTACATTTTCCTATTTTTAAACCATTTTTTATGCTCTCTGCAATTTTTTAACCCTTTATAACACAAATGTGTTATGTTAATACATTACCCTACTGATATTGGTAATATAGTGATTGGTGACATGTTCTCTATCGAAATAGTGTAAATAATTCATATGAGTTTATGAATTTATTTGGGAACTAAGATTATTCTAATATAAGGAAAAATAATTTTGTTTATATTTCATGTGTAATTGTGCACTTTTTTGAGTCTGTGTGATTCTCCATGTGCATAAATGTATCTTTGTGTGTGTAAGTGTGAAAGAATATTTCTGTATGGTTGTGTGTGTGTGTCCTTTCATGTGAAAATCATTAAGAGTTTTGGTGTGAATGAGTATCTATATGTGTTTGTGTGTTATTCTACATATATCTATGTGTGTGTTATTTATCATGGAATATGTTCATAGAAATGGAATTTATGTTTCTAATATTTGATAAATGAAATTTAATTCACTTTTACTGAAATCTCCACAACACAAAATGAAATTTTGGATGATCCATTTTAAAAACTACATGACATGAATTTTTAGGTACACCATGAGCATTTTTATCACATATATAGTCAACCAATATCATATATGATCCAAGGTAACATGTGGTGTTCTCTAGAACCACGTCTCTCCCATAACATAGAGGCTAAGATGACCATTTTTTATAATAACGACAAGGATGTCCTTCAAAGAATGATGTTTTCCAACTAACCTAGAGGAGTTCAATGGATACCAGATGATGATGATATAGTTAGTGGTATGAAGGTGAATTCCCACTTTTTCAAGGAAAAAGTGACCCATAAGAATACTTAGTGTAGGGATGTATATCAAGAATGTGTTTACTTATCATAACAATTACAAGTATATATAGGGTAAACCACACAACAATTGATATTATTGATTATTCATTAATTTGGTGGGTCTAAGTTTAAAAAGAGTGATATTAATACAGATTATTTGAAATCCATAATTGGTAAGTCATAATAGATTCTTTGGGGAAGTAGTTTTTCCCCACACTACCGATTAGATCTCCATAATTGGAATCAATAAATCACCTCAGTGAGTAAGAGTATTGAATATTTCAATAATAAAATATAAACATCTATTTTTAATGAAATCATTTAGGTGGAGAGAGAGGAAAACACTACACTAGTTTTACATAGACACAATTTGTATTTTTCCAATCAAGTAGGTATGTACCACCATGTGGAGATATATCATATGATCCACTGAGATGGACAGAAGATAAAAAATCTAAATGATGGTCAGAATTTGAAAAATTGTGATCCCTATAACCCATTGACAAATTTATATAAGTATATTGGTGGAATATAAAATCTTAAGGAGTTGGTTGATTATAAAATTAAGAAGTTTATCGATAGGTAGATATCTAAGTAAAAATAAGAGTATTCCTAGAAAATAGGTGATGGGAAATTTATAAAAGAAGATGATATCCTTTCACTATAAGATTTATTAGTACATAAATTATTTCTAGATAAAAGGAGAAAAGGGAGATATTTTTTTATACATAATGCCAAATTAATGGGAAGGCATGTAGTGTCATCATTGATGGGGTATATTGTAGAAATATTGATAGAATTGTTCCTATAGGTAATTTGGGACTCCATCCATCAAATAACCAACATCCATATAATATTTAGTGGTTGAATTTTTTTAAGTATTACAAGTAACCAAATAAGTAATATACCTATTCTCAATTGATAATTATAATGGTGAGGAATTATGTTCATTAAGACTAATGAATGTTTGTCACTTACTTATTGGATGACTATTATGGTATGATCAGTGTACCACTCATAACAGTTTTATAAACATTCATTCATTTTTACTTTGAGGGGATCTTATAAACCTTGTCTCATTGTCCCACCAAAAAATTATAGAATGTAAAATTTTTAGAGAGAATAAAAAATATGTGATTAAAAAACTAAAGAGATAAAATGAAAATATATGGAATAAGGGAGAGTAAAGAATGATAAAAAAATGAAAAGGATTTTAAAGAAAAATAAAGAAGGAAAAAGGAAGTGATTGATTATAAAACTATGATGATGGAAAAAAGAGTGAGGTTAAGCAATATTTTATTTCACTATAAATAACTTTGTGATAATGTATAAAAAAAATCTTTAAACTAATCACATAACATGTCTTTTATAATAAACTTTTGAGTCTTTACTATAAGAGATTGATGATTGTTTCCAAAATAGCTTCGACTAAACTTTCCACCCATTGAGAATCAAATTTATTTCATGCTTAGAGCATCACTCCTAAATAATCTAGCACTCCAACATAGATATGAACAATGAAATTAAAATGCATTTCCAATAAATGTAAGGCATGGGATATATCAAATAGATTACCAACCCTTATTTAGTACCCATGTTACATGTTCTAAATAAGGATTGTATGGGGAGAATTTGAATTGATTTTCAATCCATAAAATGTATCATAGAAAAGTATCATTGTATTATACCAAGGTATGATTGTATGATTGATGAGTGAAATGGTTCAACTATTGTATAAAAAAATTATTTTAGAGGTGGATATAATTTTTTTTATAAAATATAGTGATTAATGGAATAAAAAATGTTAAATTAATCATGGTCTTTATAAGTGACTAGTGATGCCTTTTGGTCTCACCAATGAACCTAAAACCTTTATCAGATTAATGATTGGAGAATTTGTGTTAGTATACTTTTATAAAATTATTTTTTATTGTATTAATTTGTAGAAACATGTGGTTCATATAAGAAATGACCCTGAGGTTTTAAGGAAGCAAAATCAGTTTGGAAACATTAATATTTTTCAATTTTTCTTTGATAAATTTAAATTTCTTATATTTTTTGGAGAGACTATAGAGGTCATGTGTAAAATGAAAATATTAAATCCAAACAAGAATAGGAGAATCCAACATCCTTTGAAAAATAAATAATAATTTATGGTATTTATAGTTTTTAATGGATATTTATAAAATATTTTCTCCCATTTGGGAACTCATTAATCAGATAAAAAATAATTACATTATATTAAATTTTGGAGAATCTCAAGATAAAGAATTTAATGAACTCAAGGAGAAACCCATACACACACTTATACTTTATCTCTGATATTTGGGTTTGACTTTTGAAATTGAAATTGAATCAATTATAATTTTAAGAGGAGTACCTATGTGAAAATGTAAACCTATTGATATTTTTTTGAGAAGTAAAATAGATTAAATATAAAATATAAAACATATGAAAAATAATTGTATGAATTGTCTAAAGTAATAGAAACATGGTATAATTTTATTTTTCCAACATAATTTGATATTAATTCTAATCACGAGTCTCTTAAATGTCTCAATAATTAACATAAGTTAAATAGGATATATGATAGATATATGGAACTCATTGAGTTATTCCCATATGTTATGAAGTATAAAAATTGAAAAGAAAACATTATAGGTGATTCACTTTTATGTTGATATTATATATTATCTATGATTGATTCTAAACTATTTAGTATTGAATACATATAGGAATTATATGTTACTGATAGTGATTTATAGGAATATTTTAGTTATTATTATCCATGAATTAATTAGTAAAATATTTAATTACAAAAATCATTCTTATTTTAGAATGATAAAATTTATATTCCCTATTCCTTTACTTTTTTAAATTTAATTAAAGAGTCACATTATGGTGGTATAATGTGTTATTTTGGAATTAAAAAAGTTTATGTTTTTTTGTGATCACTTATGTTGGCCTTGTATGTCTTTGGGTATTAAGAAATTTGTGGGAAAGTGCATTATGTTCTATAAAGCTAAATCTAAACTGAATCAACATGGATTTAATTTTCCACACACAATAACTAATACACCATGGGGGACATGTATGAAGATATTATTATAGGGTTACCAATGACCAAGAGGGGGATATATTCCATCACTTTCATGGTGGGTTTTTTTAAATATAGAACCTTATTCAATTTCATAAAATTGATGATACCATTAACATTGCTACATTGTTCTTTTGAGAAGTTGTGATGCTACATGAGATTCCACAAGAAATTGTGTCTGATCGAGACACTAAACTTATGATTTAATTTTGGCATACCATGTGGAATTCAATTTCAATTAATTTAGTATTTTCTAACACTTTTCACCTTTAATATATTGGGAAAATTAAGGTAGTGAATTAGTCACTCTCTTTATTGTAGTCAAATCTGATCAAGAAAAATATCATTAATTAAGAGGAGTGTCTTCCACATAAGGAATTTTCTTTTTAGAGGGATAAAAATTATACTATTTGTTATTTACCTTATAAATTTTTTATATATTT
This sequence comes from Viscum album, assembly GCA_963277665.1. Classification (NCBI taxonomy): domain Eukaryota; kingdom Viridiplantae; phylum Streptophyta; class Magnoliopsida; order Santalales; family Viscaceae; genus Viscum; species Viscum album. Next base: position 1,428,544,774 of record OY728151.1, read on the forward strand.
AACCCACATACTTTCAATGATCTTGATCATTTTATATTGCAGGAAATATTTAACATGGATGTATAAAATTGTGTAGATCACATTAAGAAACTACCCATATAGGAAAAGTGGAACATTGAGTGAAAAACCTAGAAAAATATTGACCATGAAATCAAGGTTCATAAGTGAGTGGTATTTGATCTTGGGAATTTAGCATGAAAACACATTTAGGAAAACTAGTTTCCTAATAATTGAAAGTAAAAACTCATACCATATCAAGTTGTATTATTTATTAGTGATACATGTTTTCTCATGAATAATAGTTAGAATATTTTATATATTAAAAGACTTGAGACTCTATATGAAGTAAAAAATCATTTTACTAGAATAAATGACCTCAAAATATTTTTTGAGGGGTCTCATTTTCTCAAGAATGGATGTTAACTATACACAAATATTTTTTTTAGATTATTAGTTAGGTGATTTATTTTGAATATTTAATATTTAAAAAATAAATATTTTATATTCCTATGGGTTTTTATGTGAAACTATCCTAAATAAATCCATGGATTATAATTTTAACATCTTGGTTGAGTATAGAACATAGGCTATTTAATATTTCATGTATAATTTCCACTCAGGTTTTAGGACCTAGGGTTGGCATCATTAAATGGATACTCATCTGAATTAATTTTTGGTATTAAAATACCCTATACAACCTTTATATCTACATTCACATGTTATTGGATAACCATATCCCTTATTTATGATGATGATATAGAGAAAGAATAAGTTAAGGAGGAGGCTTCATCTGTAAGAGATCAGACTAACTATCTAAATTCTACAACCATGGGCCATGAATCAGAGGCATGTGATCTTGAACAATTGGCCATCCTCCATGATATAGGGTTAATTATTACCAATTAAATCTTATTTTTATTTTGAAATTATTTTTATCTTGTGTTATGGGAATTCTATCACCTCAAAAATATGTTTTGGTACATGGTGAATTTGTTTCAAAATGTTTTGATTCTATTTTTGTCGTATGTAGGGTTCTATATATAGAATTTTAGACACTATTTATTTCCTTGTAAGACATTGAAATATATTATTGAATATGTTTTAATAAAGGTGTTGAGACGACATGGGATTCTGAGGCTCGGTGACCCCAAAAATTGGTATTATAAAAATATTATGTATATTAATATCATGTGCACATAGTTTATCATGAATAATGTAATATCTCATGAATGGAGTCTCAAATATAAATTATGATACCATAGTTGAATTAGATGTGTGGAGTTTACTTTAGGTGATAACTAATGTTGGTCAACATCAAAGATCTGGTTGAGGTAGTATTTAAGGGATGTGTTCTGTTAAAATAAATAAATATTTTTTTTTTATTAAATGACCTATTTAAATTTATCTATAAATAAAATATTATAACTATTTTAGAAGGGATATTCTTAGAACTCATGATATATCTGAGAGGAGGATGAGAGTATTATTATTTCTTGGTTCATCATCGAACATGTCTATCAGAAAAAGTCATGAGGAGGGATCATAACTAGACACTACTCCACAGCATGGGAGAATCACTACTAAAAAGTTCCATCATGGATTCCCAAAATCATGCAGAACTATATAAGAAATCATGGGGAAAGACCCACACCCCACCACTACAACATTCCATAGTTAAGGTACTCGTGACTTCGGACTATGAATCTCATTTAATTTCACTAGAAAAAGAGTGGAGGGGCCTATTCCCCGAATCAATTCTCTATATATTATGGAGCCACAAATCTTGTGGGGGACCTGTAGGCCACCAAATCATGAAGATAGGATAATTTCACTATATAGGAATAGAACCCACGCCCTGTAGTAGCAAGGGGTGTACAAATCCTACCTATGTGGAGAATATGGAAAACATGTGACCAAGCGCAGTAGGGGAGTACTAACCCCATGGATAGAGGAACCCTGCCCTGGTGCGATAAGGGGAGTAACATATCTATCAAAACTCTCAGATGATCACACTCAATCACCACCATTTTCAAACATCTCCTAAAGAAGAATCACGATTATAAAATCTTACATCATATCTCAAAATCCATGATAAAGGCTACCATCCTATTTTATGTGAAAAAAACACATAGGATATGCTAATCGTAGGAAAAAATAAAAGTCTAGATGAATGAGATACAAGAGGAAAAAAAATTAGATGGATATACATGAAGTGTATGGTAGACCACAAAGCATGTGACCATACCTTGTCTCCTAGTCGTGTCTCTTCTAGAACTTAGTCCAGAATGAGGAGGTTTTGTGGCAACCATAGGGTTGTATAACAGTTGATTAGTATGTTTTGAGTTTAATTGACCATACTCCTCACTCCCTCAATATTATTCAGGATAGTTACTTTTGAGAGTGGATGTTTGAGTAGGGTCTTTATAGAGACATATATTCTAGTGTCATTCCCCTATGCATTCTAACATATACTAGAGTACTGGAGTAGGCGATGGTGATAAAGAACTTTAAATCTAAGGGATTCTATGTGTTAGGCTACATTAGTAGTCATACCGAGCCTGATTCATCTACAGTTGATGGAAAATGACAGTTTTCAAGGTATAAGAGGCATACCCATGCTCGAACTCAGGCACATGGTCATTCATCTCAGTGTCCATGCAGAAGAACAGGGAACCCCTAAGACATGTGATGTTATACATGTGATTGGTGATGTCTCTTAGCATGTGATTACCCAAACCAACATGATGAGGATGATAGAAAAACAATAGATGGACTTTCCTGGTGGAGGTATCACCATGATCATGGATCTCCCATGCATGGCTCGGGTGGCCCCCAAGGAGTAAATGATGGTTAATGAGTAGGTGGAGATATAGGTGGGGGGTCTTCTGGTGGTGGATAAAATAATGATCTACTTCCACTACAACCACCAGATGTCCCACTTTAGGTTGGGGGAGATGTTGGTCGGGGTTGCGAGTAGCTGTAGGGTTTTGAGGTTTAACACCGGAAATCCCATGAGTTAACTAGATGTATGATTTGTGTTTATTATACTATTTATTCAGTATTATTATACATATGTTCAATTTATTCCTTTATGACATTAAAATTGGTGAAATGTTAGGATATCTCAATACATTCTTTTTTCCAATAGCTTTGGCTTGAGGTTCTGTGGGGAATGCTTCTTCGATATCACTTATCTACTGGTAGTGTGAGGTATCACTTGTTAGTGAGAGTTTCTCATGGGACCTCCTGGTCATAATTATGAGACCTTATGATGTGGTCTTGGGAGTTCACTGGTTGTCCATGGTCTGATCCCAGACTGACTGTCACCATGTATGAGTTAGATGCCTTTGTTCATTGGGGAAGATATGCTTCTTTGTGTGTGTGAGAGATATCATGGCGGAATGGGTGGGTCTATAAAGTCAGAATCTAAAACCCATAATCCATCGCATTGTGAGTTTATCCCATGATTTAGTGGTCTCTTAAATAATTTATTATCCCTTAGTAATGGATGATTATATGGAATTATTCCTTGAAGGATGTTTCAAGACTACCTATGAGGTTGGAGATTTTGTTTTACACCAAATTCCACCCCCTAACCAGTCTAATATCATCTAAAACATATCATATGGGCCCTACCATGCTCCAAGAGCCAAGGTTGTAGTTGGAGGACATTTAAGAGAATGTTTTTATCAGACCTAGCGTGTCCCCATCAAGTCACTAATTATTTTTTTTGAAAATGGGGGATATGAGCTTCTAGATTGGTGTTGATTATCATCACTTAAAATAGGCCTTAATTAAGAAAAAGTAACATTTTCCAAGGAATTAATACCCCTTTAATCATTTTTTAGGCATGAGATAGTTCTCAAAGATAGGTATCAGGTCCGACTATTAGTATTTGAGTGTTTTAATGGCTGATATTCCCAATATAAAATTCTGATATTATTATGGGCATATTGAGGTCTTGGTGATGTATTTCACTATGGTGAATGTCCCTAATGTCATTATGGATCTTACTAACTAGATATTCCATCCATTCCTGGACCGATTTTGGTTTTCTTCATTGACTACATACTCATCTACTCAGTATCATAGTAAGATCATGAAAAGCACATGAGAATGGTACTAGACTTACTGTGGGAGTACCTGATTTATTGGAAGCTATAGAAGATCCATTTGTAGATATGTGAGACTCATTTTCTAGGGAATTTCATTTCAAATAATATATTATCTATGGATCCAAAAAAATATAGATACAGTGTTATCTTGGAATCCACCCAATTGCATTTCATAGGTGTAGATTTTTGTTGTGTTGGTAGGGTACTGTAGGAGGATCATAGAGGACATCTCCAGGATTCCAGACCCTTTGAACTCCCTAATGTGGAAATGGTAGTTGTTTACATGTATATAAAATTTTTAGAGATACTTTGAGAAGTTGATGTAGATCCTGAACAGTGATCAAATTTTTAGACTACCAAAGGAGTTCATGGAGTATATAGTATATTACAATGCCTCTGGAGATGGTTTCTACTTTGTGTTGTTGTAGAGGTATGTAGTGATCACATGCAGGTTGAGGTAGTTTATACTCCATGATCATAACTACATAAATCATGACTTATAGTTGGTATTGGTAGTCTTCACTACAAGGATGTGGAGGAACTATCTTCTCGGAGGGTGATTTGTGGTTTACTCAGATCAAAAGAGTCTCATGTATGTCTTCATATAGAGATATATGAATCTTATATAGAGGAAATGGTTGGTGTTCTTAATGTAATATGACTTTTAAATAGTATATAATCTTGGGAAGAGTAATGTGGTGAAAATTTCCATATGTAGTAAGACCCTTTGGCTTCTTATGGTGGGGACATCTAATCAGTTGGCTTCTTTTCAGTTGACCCTAATGGGGAAAAGGGGTTCATCTTATCATCAGTCATTGTTGATAACACTTACTCTTCTCCAACATGTGAGGGTGGCCTAGTTAGGAGACATCTACTGTGAGGTCCTACATAACTAGATACCCTTCATAGATTCACTCGATGGAATCTCTAATGGAGAGAATCATGTCATCCTTTTCCAAGAAAGGATAATGGATCTGGTCACATTGTGAGAGGAGTTGATGAGAATGTTCCACACTTATCCTTTTTGTATAAATTCCATTGTAGGGAATATGTATAGAGAACATCATCGGTAGTTTTTTGGGATGGCATGAGGCATGTAATGGATGATTTCATCTCTTTATTTCACACATGTTAGTAGGTGAAGGATGAGAACCAGGTTACGATAGATTTTTTTTGTAGCCACTTGAGATCTCAGATAGGTAATGAGATGGCATATCCAAATAATTTTTTATAGATATTCCATGGATTATGAGAGGCCACAATGCCATAGAGGTGATATATGACCAACATAGAAAGTCCTCACACTTCCTTACTATCATGGAGGAGAGTTTTGTGTAGAATTTGGAGCATTTGTGCATGCGGGACATCCTGCACCTCTAGGGGGTTCCCTCGGTAATTTTCTCTTACCATGATGTGTGCTTCAGGTCATGGTTGTGGAGATTCCTACATGAGTCTTTCAGGACCCAGTTGAGGGCATGTATAGTTTTTCACCAACAAAAGGATGGGTAAACCAAGTCCACTATCTAAGTGTTGGAGGATATGTTTAGGGACTGTGTGTTAGACTTTTTTTGAAGATGGGAGGATTAATTACCTTTGGTAGAGTTTGGTTATAATAATATCTATCACTCTACTAATGTCATGACACATTTTTAGGACCTATATGGGATACCATATATGTCACCATTATAATCAGTTGAGATCACTGAGGCATCTCTTGTTAGAATAGAGATGGTGAAGTAAATGAAAGAGAATGTCCAGGTGATATTCAAGTGTATGAGGATACCAAAAAGATTCAAAACATTATTATAAAAATCGATGTCTTTGTTCTTGAGAGTTCATGTAGGGAGACCATGATTTCTAATAGTTTCCCCATGATGAGTATTGTAATGATTCACCTATGGGTGAAAGTTATGCTAGAGTTTTATCAGGATTTTCAAGATCTTCTAGAGGGATAGTGAATTTTATTACCTCCAAGACATACCCCCATTATTGGAGTGGGAACACAACATCTTCCCTATGTTAAAGATGAGGATATATGTGCTTGATCCTATTCAAGTTTTTGATAGAGGAGAGATGGACATCAGGGATGGAGAAACCTTCGTTGAGTACCCAGTGCGGGATGAGGATCAGTAGGAGAGAATCTTGTGAATATGGACTATTCCCTTGGTTCATGTTTGATGGTGGTATGGGAGAATATATGAGAGATACTATGAGTGGTAGAGCCATATTTGGGCTCAGTATCCACACCTTCTTCTTTAGTTTTTTCTTTTCAAGGAAAAAATTATTTGAATGATGGAATAATGTAGAGACTTTTTTTCCCTTTTAAGACTTTGAAATAAATTATGGATTTTTTTATAATCCATGTGCTGAGACGACGCATGATTTTGAGGCCTAGTGATCCCATAATTGATATTATAGAAATGTTAAATATATTAATATCACATGTGAACTATTTTAATGAAATAATAGAATATATCCTTAAATGAGTTTCAGATCTAAAATATGAGACTACGGTTGAATCTAGATTATAGGTCTTACCCTGGGTGCGACATAAGGGTGGTCTTCATTGGACGTCTGGTTGAGACAATTGTTGGTGGGTGTGTTTAATTAATATTAATAAATAAATTATTTGTTTGTTTTCTTAAATAAACTAATTAAATCCCTATATAAATACACTTTTATAATAATATTATAAGGGATGATTGTAAAAAACTTTATATATTTGAGAGGATGAAGAGAGTGTCTTTATTGGAAGATCATCATTTAATGAAGAATGACAACTAGATTGAGGTGGACCGAGAGAAAATGACTATAGTAGATCATAACCATCACTCTTGAACACGTTTTTCACCAATTATTGGTATATAATCAAGGTATGAAACTTCAATTGTGTTTTATTCCCTTAATTAACCTTTAGAGGATGGATATTTAATTATCTTATTTTGATTCTGTATATTCCCACACATCACATAAGCCCCTTTGTCAAATTGAATAGTTTATTTCAATTTATTATTTTATTATTCCATTACCTCAAACTAATTTCCCTAATTTTCAATTATTGTACAAGAATTCTTGGACAATAATGTTTATTGCTCTTTTAATGGTGATTTTCCCCCACTTTTCTTATCGTTCTTCATCATTGGACTATGGGGTTGCAGTTCGACTTTGTAGTGGAAAGTTCAACTACAATAGAACCGTTGAACTTGTAGAAGTTATGAGAATGATTATTAGGATGGAAATATGTGTTTGGATAAATATCCACTATGGTATGAGAGTGAGTATTCCCATTCATTTGGGATCTTGGACTTAACATCAATGATTAAAGGAGTGATTCACATGTACAGGCTTCGTGCGAACATATATAATCCATTTTCCAGCCACCGGAGGTCGGGAAACGATGGCTGGAGTAGACCCCCATTGGTCTTAGGTGGTGAAATGGAAAAAATCATATCATAAGTGTTTAATCTATAATAAACATGAAATATATAAGTTTCTATGAAAAATAACGACTACATGATGTGTATTAGAATGAACACAAACCATGTAGTCACCCAATTACAAAGGCTATGGTTTTTTAGAAAAATTTTAGGATCACATGGCATGTGTCTAGGCCACATATCGTGTGACCCTCCTCGGGTAGCCAGGTTGTGTGCCATATGCACATTCTTCGGACCCCATGTGGGAGGAAAACTATGTAATCTTGTAGTACATGGGTATGTATCAGTACCCAAGCATGGCCAAGTACACAAAAATTTACACAACATGGCCTAATATACATATGCGTGTCTAATAGTGCACAAGCAGAACTGGGGTGGTTGAGATACACTGTGTGGTCCCCATACATGCTGTGTATGGTGATATGGCCATAAATATATGCACATAGGATACACAAAAAAGAGTTTAGGTGAGGCCACTCACCATGTAGACCCCCATATATTCTGTCTAGTTCCCTCTACAACTAATTCCTCTCATATACCATTTTTTTGACTCGGTTTTCAGCACACGAGTAGACTATACTATGTATTTTTATAAATTGAACATGATGGTAGTCTTTATACTGAATATTGATATAGGATGATAGATATTCCGAGCATGATAATTCTTCCTATGACGTTTGAAGATTGCGGTGATTTGGTGTGATCATCAGGGAGTTCAGTTGGTGATGGTACTCCCATGTCGTACTAGGGTTCATGTCAACTATCTATAGGGATGGTACTCCCCCGTCTCACTGGGGTGTGGTCCCCCCATACTCATTGATTGAGGTACATCCATTACTCCCCTATAATACTAGGCTACGGGTCCTCTATCCATGGATACGGTACTCCCCTATTGCACCAGGATGTATATTCTTCATACTATTCTTAAGGTAGAGACCATTATCGATAGTCCCACCAGGGTGTGGGTTCTCTATCTATGAGTTATATACTCCCCAGTAACACTAGGGTGTGGATTCCCCATATTTTTCACATGGGTAGGTTAGTACCCCATACTATAACAAGGAAAGGGTTCTCTATATATTAAGTAGAACTCACCCATCTTTGAGCTCCGACAAAATATGGGTCATGCACCAGAGTTGTGGCTCCCTCAACTATCACAGCCCCCTCAACTCTTTTCTGGGTGATTTCACAAGATATGCATAGTTCATATTTGTTGATCTCTCACCTATGGTGATTATCTATGGTGGGGTGTGGGCCCATCCCCATGTTTCTTATCTGATTTCTCATGATGTTGGGAATCGATGAGAGAATTTTGGATTTTTGGATCCCTTGGAGTATGGGGATGTAAAAAAGTGTGATCCCACCTCATGGATTCTTTAGAGAGACATGTGAGATATTGGGCATCGATAATAGACCATTGGATACAGTTCTAGGATAGGCTATGACACATAGATCCCCTTTCTATCTCATATGGGTTTATTATATGACTATATATATCTATAGGTGTGTGTTTTTGGGTTATGATTACCTATTACTTTGGGTTGTGATGATCGTGAGAGGATCAGTTTGGGATATACCTAACACTGAGAGGGGGGTGAATCAGTGTTGGGGACTTTTTAAACCAATTCCAACTTTTATCCATGTACCTATTGACCTATTAGGATCGTGATTCTCTTATTCTCTTTCCCCTGTCGCATGAAATAATAGAAAGCAGTAAAAATATTCACACGGTATTTTTACAAGGTTCACCACTCAATAAGAGTAGATACGTCCTTGCCATGCATGGGAATGACCAGTGCATGGATTCTCCACTATAATAGAATATGATGTTTGTTGGCGCCAAAAATCTGGCCCGAAAGGAAGGAAAGAAAAAGAAGCCTGGCGCGCTGCCTCGCGAAGCACCGCCGCGAAGCACCCACGCGAAGCACCGCCGCGAAGCGCCCACGCGAAGCCCCGCCGCGAAGCTCCCCGACCATGGCGGCCCCGTGAAGCTCCAGAGGCGGTAATGCTCCGCGAACGCATTTGACGTTCGCGAGCCGCCGCGAAGCTCCATAGGCGGTAAACCTTCGCGAATGCAGTTGACGTTCGCAAGCCGCCGCAAAGATCATGAGGCATTAATGCTCCGCGAATGACGTTGACGTCCGCGAGCGCGCCGCGAAGCACCGAAGGCGGCGCGCGAGCCCTACTTCGCGGCGCCCCTTCCCTATAAATACTGAACTCCCCCTGAGTCCCAAAAAGGAGAGACAATCCGACCTTTTGGCTTCTCCTCTCCAGAATTGCGAAGCACTCTTTGCCCCGGGAATCATGAGCTCCGCGAGGTACTTCTACTTCGCGAGATGCCTCTTCTTTGTCCCGTTTTGAGCCCCTCTTCCGAGAGGGATGCCCTTCACGAAGCTCAAGGGCGTTCGCGAAGGAAGGGGATTCCCAAGGGAACCCGGGCATCCGCGGAGCGTTTATGCTTCGCAAAACACCCAACCTGTACTAGTGATCCCTATGCTAAGGCAGGATCGCTCCACTTCGCGAAGCACATTGCTTTGCAGGACCTTGCTTCGCGAGGCACCTCTCCTTCGCGAGGCAGTGCTCCGCGAACACTGTTCCACTTCGCGAAGCACCTTCCACTCACACCTGTGCCCCATGCCAAGGCCAAGGCACTCCACTTCGCGAAGCACACTCATCTGCTTAGCAATTCCTCTTCCCGTGCGACCCTCCAGGTTCGCATGATGTGATTTCAAAGTCCTATGGACAATACCACCCATAGCGTTGCTTCGCCTAATGCTTCTTCGCATAGGCACGCTAACATGGACCCCTTGGTGGTACATTCCACGACCCCCCTTAACCATGGCCTTACTGGTACCTTCCCTTCCCCAAGGACCAGAGGGTACTGGTTATGTAAGTCCTAGGGGTGCGGAGTGAACCCACCTCGTCCGAGCTGCAGGACGTTAAACTGTCAAGCACCACGTCCTCAACACATGACGTTAAACTGTGACCCGACCTCGTGCCCCTCACGAAGGGTCCCCCCAACTCGAACATTCTTTACACCGCTCGTCTCCACGGGAATGGAATCACCCATTCACATGGGATGAGATCCTCCTTGTCAGAGTGGCGTATGTTCTTAGGTGAAGGGCGACCCTAGTTCCCCAATGGATGGCTGCACCTCTGCATCTCCGTACTTCCCCAAAACCAAGGTCAGTGGAGGGCGTGATAGGGGACGAGGCACCTCCCATCATTGGACCAAGGTCCATCTTTCCCGCGCTTTGTCGCGCCATGGGCCTCCATCCTGGAGTAAGTCCCAACACCATGGGCCGCCTAACGCATAAGCCCCTCTTCGCTTCTCACGGACGCTTCCTTCGCGACGTGATCATCAGGTCCTTGCAACCTCTTGTTTCTCACACCGAGCATGGCCCACGTGGGCTTAGAGTGAGCATCGACCCTGACCACCCACCCATCTTAGTGAACTACGAGGACTTTGATCCATGTCAAGGCATGGTACGTAGGAAGCCTCTATGAGGTTCAAGCCCACCCGTCATTTTACGTCGGGTCTCATCCCCATCCAGCACGACGTTAAACTGCATTCTGGTCCAGTGGTAAGCCGTTGCGACCCATCTAGCGAACTACGAGGACTTTGATCCATGTCAAGGCATGGTACGTAGGAAGCCTCCACGAGGTTCAAGCCCACCCATCATCCAATTCACGTCATGTTCTACCTACGTCCAGTACGACGTTAAACTGCAATTCTAGTCCGACGGAAAGCCGTTGTGACTAACCCGAACTACGAGGTCTTTGATCCATGTCAAGGCATGGTACGTAGGAACCCTCCATGAGGTTCAAGCCCACCCATCATCCAATTCACGTCATGTTCTACCTACGTCTAGTACGACGTTAAACTGCAATTCTAGTTCGACGGCAAGCCGTTGTGACTAACCCGAACTATGAGGTCTTTGATCCATGTCAAGGCATGGTACGTAGGAAGCCTCTACGAGGCTCAAACCCACCATCTGGTCGTCCTGACCTCACTCATGTCGGTTCACCCCATCCCGCATGACGTTAAACTGTATTTCCCAACCCGAACTACGAGGTCTTTGATCCATGTCAAGGCATGGTACGTAGGAAGCCTCTCTAAGGTTCAAGACCAACAATCATTGGCCCAAACCGTCTCCTAGTCGGTGTGCCAAGCCCCCCATTTTCATCCGAACTACGAGGCCTTTGATCCATGTCAAGGCATGGTATGTAGGAAGCCTCCCCGAGGTTCAAGCCCAACTCCCAACGGACCAAGGTCCCTCATTTACGTCGGTTCGCCGACACCCACCGCCCATCGTCTATTCACGTCAGGGTTCATTATCGTCCCGCAAGACGTTAAACTGTATTCCATAATTTGAAATACGGGGACTTTGATCCATGTCAAGGCATGGTACGTAGGAAACCTTCCTAAGGTTCAAGCCCACCACTAGTGGACCCACGGGTCTACTTTCACGTCGGTTCACCGACGAAACCCATTCGAACTACGAGGTCTTTGATCCGTGTCAAGGCATGGTACGTAGGAAGCCTTCCAGAGGCTCAAGCCCAACACCCATCGGGCCAAGGTCCACCTTCACGTCGGTTTACCGGCACCATCCCGAACTACGCGGACTTTGATTCCATGCCACGGGGATACGTAGGAAGCCTCGTCAAGGCTCAAGCCCAACTTCACTGTCGCCCCTGTGATGGTCCCATTTCACTCTCTCCCCACTCCGCTCATCCACCTATCACCCATCTTGATTTTCGCCCGAACCGTCTTATCCCGGTGAGACCATGTCGGTACGCTCAACTTCACAGCCGCCCATGGGCTGGCCCCAGTATCGACACCCCTTCAAGGAGGGTCCCTCAATCCGATCTATCCTAGCTAATGCTTTGGTTGGGTTGATCCGTCTTCGCTAGACGTTAAACTCGCGGCATACCCTGTGTTAAACACGGGAAGCTGAGGAAAACCTCAGATATGTGTCTATGACACATAATTCCCCGCGCTCGATGTGGGATGCCTCGGGTTTCCACACCCTCGAGAAGCCCTGCGACCAGGGATAACAGACAGACATGCCAGGCTCCCCAGCATCCAGACACGCTACTGATGCCTCAACGTGACTACTCCCCTGACTGAAGGTTGCTGCCCTGACTGGACCCTTTGGAATGTCCCGACAGAAGCGGTGTAATTAACCGGTGACCATGGGAACATGGCATTGGGAAGAGTTTCACGAACTACGTATTAAATCTATAAGGGAGACCCGGGCTAGGTGACGAGTTCTGAGGAGGAATCCCCAGAAGGAAGAACCGACACCCCATCATCCCGTTTCGATCAAGGAGCAGACATCCCTGAATAAGGAGCGAATGCCGCCCGCCTTTGGAAAGCGGGAATGCAGGGCAACAGCAAGCGCCGCGCGTCCCCCTCCGTGAATACAAAGCGGATGCGCGCGTGCGCCCCGGCGGAAAGCGTGAGAAACAGAAATGGTGAACCCGACATGAAGTCTCTTCTCCTCAATATGGAGATTAGTAGCGTTCGAGACGCCAGTAGATTGACGTGTCACCAGATCCAGATATCTGGTGCCTGGTCCCGCCAAGCAAATAGCGGGCCTGTCGTGAAACTCACCGGAAGTTGGGGCAGTAGAACGTGGGTAACTCCGTCCTGCAGCGTGTTGGCGTGGATCCTTCTTACAGACGTGGAGAATGGAAGGACGCTGGGGCACTGGCTGTCGATCCTTTTCCTCTCAGTGCTGATGAGTTGATCCCTTCGTTTCTCAAGAACCAGGTTGCTATTTCAGAGACGCGATCACAGCCCGCTCGCCTACGCAGGGGCAGGGGAAACATCGCCACAGCCACCCCACATAGTGTCGCTACCTCCACGACGGCCGCCACAACGCGGAACACGGGGCGCCCACGTCCCCTTTCCCCATCAGAGGTCATCCAGCGAAGGGTGATCAACAACCTCGTGCGCAGGTACGAGGAAGAAGGGGTCATCCCAACTCAGGATATGGCCCGCCTGGACCTGGAGGCCTCCAGGCCCCGTCATCAACGCCGCCCTAACAGGCCGCGCAGGGAGCCCCTGCTCCCCACCCCGACATTCAACCGTTTCGGGAGCCTGTCTCCAGAACGCCTTGACGACTCCTTGCCTTACGCTGAAGAGGCGGGTGCCGTCCGGTTCATCCCGCTCAAGGCCCCGACCCGAGGGCTCCAGGCGAGAACTCTCGTCCGGCCGCGTCAGCACCGCCGTCCAGCCCCGCAGGAAGAGCAGACAGGCTACGTCCCTGCACCACCTGCACCAGCCCGCCTGACCCGACGTCAGCGCCGGGCCCGGGCTGAGGACGCTCGCTCAGGCGCGTCGACGTCGACAACTACAGTGGCCCGAGCCACTGCCGACGTGCACCATGAAGCCCCTGCACACACTGATCAGGGGCACTCCTTCACCAGACCAGGGTCGAGACCCCAACCGCCCCACGGGCAGGCTGGGTTGACTCTCCGGGTTATAGGTCCAAGTGATGATCGCCGCGAACTAATCCGCGGTAATATCACCCCGTACGGAGGTCCTCCCCGTACCACTACCCCACAGGGCGTGGGCCTTCCCCACTCCGAACTTCGTCATGGAGGCATGCCTCGTGCTACCCCCATCCCGAAGGAATACCTGCCCCGTGGCAGTGACGCTCAGTGCGGAAACCTTTCCCGCGCCCACTATACAGGGTATGGAGTCCATCCTCCTGCCCCCGACCACCAACCTGAAGGCACCATCCATCCGATCCTTCTCCAGCGTGGGGGCCCTCCCTACGTCCTCTCTGAAACCGGCGAAGGTCCTCCTCGCCCCAGCAACTCGAGGAGTGAAGGTCAGCCTCGCTCCACTCGCATCGACCATGGAGGTCCTCCCCATGCTCCTGCCGGTTCCAACAGAGACCCCGCCCACATGGGTACTGTTCATGGAGGTCTTCCCCATGTACCCTTCGACATTTGCCCCGGTGCCCCTCGCACCCCGGCTATCTCGAGTGGGGTCCCTCTCCGCCACGGCGCCAGCGCCGCCCCGAGGCTGCCTAATGAGGATCAACCCTGTCCCGAAGAGCCGCCCCGGGGCAGGAGAGCGGGTCGTCGCCGCCACAAGAAGAATCCTGGGAAGGCCCAGGTGGAGATCAGACCTGCCCGCTTCTTCGACTCGGAAGCGGAATGCGATTCAGCGATGGAACCTTCTCCTCGCTCCTCCGTATCAAGGACTAGGGCAGGAACCAGACGTGTTAGCCTCATTCTCCCGGAATTTTAGGTCCACCAGATTCCCATCTCCCTTCGCAGGTACATCCAAGAGGAAGAAATCTTGGGAATTCCGCAGGTCTCGACCGTGCAATCACCGCCTCTGTCACCAGAAGAGCCCTCTACCTCTACCGGAGATCACGGAGAGTTATTTTGGGGGCCAACGACGGTAGATCGACGACACGACCTATCGCCGGTAGCCGCGGCTCCTGTTCCGGAAGCTATGGTTATCAGCCCATCGTATCGTGACATCGTGGCCAGGTCACCTCACTCTTCGGAGGAAGGCCCGGAATTCGGCGGCCAGTCAGCTCGTTCACTGTATTCTCCACCATCGAGCTTACTATCTCAGAGGTCCGCCTCGGTACCGCTACCGGTCCCTCAGCCACCCCCGGTTGACGAGTGGAGAAACACAGGGCCAGACCCTGAGTCCGATCCCAGGAGCTTCTGGAGTATTCTTGCAGCGGATTACTTCCCGGAGAAGTTCTGGCCGACGGTGGCGCTGAATTTCCACATACCAGAGTCTCTTACCCCTGAAGAAGTGGGGTTCTTTTGTAGAACCTTATGGGCGACACACTTCCGCCTCCGTTATGAACGGGTGGTGTACCCCAGGAGTCGAGAGCACTTCGAAGAAATCGGCGAGCAGTGTCGCCTGATCGATGCAGCCGCACTCCTTGCGGCCCAAAACCCCGAGTCGCCGGGCCGCCAGAGCGCCCTTCAACGGAAATGCGTTCATAGTTTTAAAGCACTCCGCAGAATCGTCAGGGAAGCCACCCCCCATGTGCAAGTCCGTGGTTGGGGACACTATGCCGCTCTCCTCTTCGACCCTATCTGACGACAGCCTGATTTGCTATGCGACATCGAGGACATGCCCCCGATAGGGGTCACGGTCCACATGGATGACGTCATGGACAAGGAAGATGAGCTCGAATTCCTTGATGGAGACTTACCTGCCGAGGGAGTACCGCCATTGCTCGACCCATCAGGGAGAGTTACCCGTCAGCAGAGGAACCTTCTAGGCCTCCCCGTACCCACCGAATCGCTGGTACTCGGTAGAAACACCGACAAGGGTAAGGAGCACGTCGGAGATGTCAAGCACTCCGACCCGTCTGCCTCTGCGCAGAAGACGGAAGAGGATCCTGAGAAGGTCGCGTTACGCCAGCAGCTTGCCGAGCAGAAGAGGCTGGTTGATGAACTCTTGGCTGAGCGCGCCGCAGAGCGGCGACCCGACTATGGTAATCCCAGGCCGGGGCAGGAACAATTTCCCCCCAGTGAGATGCCTCCGGGCAACCCTGATCATGCTACTGCCGCAGACAGGGCAGAAGCCGGAACGTATGTCAAGAGGGCGCGATATGTTTCACCAAATCCCCCCGAGCGACAGGTCAATCTGAAGAATCCAACCCAGGTTCCCCCAGTCGCCCCGCAGGTCGTCCAGCCAGTTGACCCACGAGCGGCCGAAGTCGTCTACCGTGTTGAAGAACCTGGCAATGCACTTGTGGTTAGGGATCCCCGTCAAGACAGGGACCCCCACCCGGAGGACCTTATTTCGGCACTCACAGCCTGCCTCGAGGCGTTGGAAACGCAACAGGTAGCGGTCCCCCCGGATGGCAAGCCTTATCCCGCGTGGGTGGATGATATGCCCGCGCCTCCGGGTTTTGGGAACCCCACTTTCTCGCCCTTTAACGGGACAGGGGACCCTCCCCAGCACTTGGCTCATTTCTCTTCCAGGTGTGGCCCCATGCTGGGGACCCCGGCCCAGCAAGAAGCCGCCAAACTCCGATGTTTTGTACAAACATTGGAAGGTCCAGCATTCGTCTGGTACAGCCAGCTCCCTATCGGATCGGTGACCGGTTGGGAGGACCTTCGCTGACAGTTCTTATACCAGTTCAGCTCCACCACGCGGAAGACCAGCATTGCAGACCTCTTCAAGTGCAAGCAAAGTCCTGACGAGCGAGTCGCAGACTTCATCGCCCGATGGAAGGGACTTACATATTCCCTCGATATGCCACTGACTCAGGAGAAATTACTGACGATGTGTGTCGGGAACGTCAAGACGGAGCTGGTACCCTCCTTGATTACCCAGAACTACCCTGGAGGGTTCAGAGATTTCTCGGATAAGGCCCAGCGCCTCGAGGAAGCCCTGCAACAGGCTAGTCAGGCACGTTTGTTGCCCCCTATGATCCCAGCCAGGAGGACCGCCAGGGCTGAACCCACCGCGGTGTCTCAAATAGAAGCCCTGAGGCAGCTGGAGTTGCTGCCGGCGGCACCACCCCCGCAACCCCGCAGAGGTCCTCCACCTCAAGCACAGGCTCCTGCCCAGCAGCGACCGCCTCAGAACCGACAGGTTCCCCCGCGCAACGCGCCACCGCCACCTAGGCGAGACAATCAGGCGCCGCTTCCTCGGCAGGCCCCTCTGGCCCCTCGTTAGGGCCAGGCCCCCAGGGCCCCCTATCCGGAAAAAAGGTACCAGACTTATTCGTTCAACGAAAATCAGGTCCCTGGCTATTTCCGAAGTGCTCTAGAGCAAGGGATTGTGCGTCTGCCTGAGTGCAGAAGGCCGGAAGAGGCGCATCTCACCGATCACTCCAACTACTGCCCTTATCATCAGATCCTGGGGCACACCCTCAAGTAATGCTATGTGTTTGAAGACTGGCTTCAAGACCAGGTCAACAACAACATAGTCAAGTTGGGCCCAGCACCAGCACAAGTGGCAGGTGTCTTTGCAGGATCAGAAATTGGCAGCGACAGCGAAGGTGAGTGGCAGCAGGTCCCTAGCCGTGGATCTCGGAAATACGACGACTGGATGGCTCTAAAAACCGTCGTCTGTGCCCATGGTATCATCCGGGCGCGCCTGAAGCAGTCGTAACCTTCAGAAGAAGTAGCCGATGCCTCCGCATCATCTTCACAGTCGGCCCCTTCCCAAAAGGGAAAGCAGCGGCGACGCAAGAAGAAGCAACGCGCACCGCCGTTTCCTTCGTCGTCCCGCACCCTCGGCGACTTTATGCCCCCTGAAATGGGGATTCCTCCAAGAATCCACCCAGCGGTGGATGATTCCTCGAGCGACGGCCAGGGATACGCTTCGGTTAACACCGTGGAGCTGGTAAAGCCCTATATGAGTCCCGACGAGGGGGAGCGCCAGGCAGACCTCCCCAACATCTCCAACCGACGTCAACGACAGCGGAATTGCAACCGCGCCGGTCATCGAGGTACGTCAGCAGGCACTTTTGGCCAAGTTGTGCATGCTACTGAGACCAGGCACCAGGCTCAGCGCAGATCTCAGCACGCGCAAACCCATCTAATGCCCTCGGCTCCACCTCCACCGCCGTTTGTGCTACTGGATCGAGTGGAGCTGCCTCGTTCATATCACGGTTAGTCTTTCCCGGCTATAGGTCAGCCTCCGCTGTCCAATCCTAGTCCGGCGACTACTCTCCAGGCTTCTACTAGTAGGCAGCAAGACGTACCCAGTACTAGTCGATCGCCGGTTCGGCCGGCAGGATCCGCTATGCCTCCAAATTCCGAACGACCTCCTGTAAGAAGAGGTTCGCGTTTGGCACGAAAGTATGATGTTCTGAAGCACCTGGCCGGCATTCCGGTGAGGCTCTCCATCCTTGAGGCCCTTCGCCTGTCATCTGAAATGCGCGAGGCACTTGCCGAGGCCCTAAGGAGCCCCCTCCAGTTCGAGACGGAGGTAGCAGCTACAGAAGCCTTCCATACCGAGACGATTGAAAACGCCGAATGTCAGGCGATTATCTCGTTCTCTGGTGAAGATGAGGACCCTCCTATACAGGGGCACATTCGCCCGATGTACATCACTGGTCACTTCAATGGCATGGAAGTCCGCCGCTGCCTCGTGGACATGGGTTCCGGGATCAATCTAATTCCGACCCGGACATTGCGAAAGATGGGTCTGTCTGAAGGTGATTTAACTCCCTCTGACCTCAGGATCCAGGGGTACAACAGGACCGAGCAAACCCCAGTCGGCAAGATCCGCCTGAAGAATCAGTTCGGTGGCTTAATTTCCAGCACCGAGTTCATGGTTGTCTCTCAGGACACCGCCTATAACGCATTGATGGGTAGGCCATGGCTCCATCTGCATGCAGCGGTCCCTTCATCGTATCACCAGTGCCTCAAGTACTTGCTCAACAGTCGAGTAGGCGTGCTCCAAGGAGACGCATCCCCTTTCGCTTCTTGTGAGGCCCGCTATCTGGACGTGGGTTATTACAAAAGTAAGGACAAGCAAATCCTGGTAAGCAAGGATGAGCCCGTCCCGGTCACAAGTGATCCCTGGGCAAGCATGGATGATGCCTACATCCTCCCGATCCACCAGTTGGAGGCCACAACTCCAGACATGGGGCAATGTTTTGTTGTTTCAGGTACGCAAGGAAGGCATGTTCCCGTGTCCAAGCGACGGTGGAAAATCACCTCGTACTCCTACATCAACCAGGCTCAGGTGATCCCGGAATCTCCTACCCCTATACGGTACCGGGACGTCAAGCTGATGACAATGGCGGTGCGCCATACGTGTCTCTTCCGCTGGGCTGGAATTAACCGACTCGGGCCGACATGTCACCACTGCTTTGATGCTATCAAACGCGGCCCCTTAGGCCGAAGGCCATATGGGATAGGGTCGACCGCCTTCATTGCTATGGTTTCAATGGCAAGTGAGTTTCCCGATGTGCTGACCGCTGCTGCCCAAGCCGGCACCAGCTGCCCCTCGGGTTTTGATAACCCAGAAGTACCCCCCGTCACGGGAAGTCCCCCCACGGGTGGGGAGGAAGACTTGGAGGATGCTCCCCCAGCCTTTGAAGAAGGAGTCTCTACCACGGTTGATGAATTGGTACAGGTGAACCTTGGCAGCGAGGCAGATCCGAGACCCACATTGATCAGTGCAGCCATGTCCCTCGAGGAGCGGCAGCAGTATGTAGACGTCCTCAAACAGCACCGTGATGTGTTTGCCTGGAGTTACGATGAGATGCCAGGGCTGGATCCCCAAGTGGTCGTCCACCGTCTGGGCCTCCCAGCAAAACATCGTGGGTTTAAGCAGCCTCCCAGGAAGATGCACCCTTCTCATGGTGCCATGGTTGAGGCCGAAGTTGATAAGCTAATCAAAGCCAACTTCGTTAAGGAGGTCCAGTACCCCAAGTGGCTTTCCAACATTGTGCTAGTCAGGAAGAAGAATGGGCAGATCAGAGTCTGCATCGACTTCTGTGATCTTAATCGCCACTGCCCAAAGGATGACTTCCCACTCCCAGTGAAGGAGCTGTTGATTGACGCCACGGCCGGGTTCCAATCCCTCTCTTTCATGGATGGGTATTCTGGGTATAACCAGATCCGGATGGCCCCCAAAGATGAGGAGTCCACTGCCTTCAGGGCTCCCCAAGGTACCTTTTTCTACCAGGTTATGCCATTCGGTTTGAAAAATGCAGGTGCCACTTATCAGAGGGCCATGCATCGCATATTCAAGCCGATTATCGGGACATTGGTGGAATTCTACGTGGATGACCTCGTAGTCAAATCATGTCAGCACCAGGACCATCTCGAAGACCTTGAGAAAGTGTTCGGTTTCCTCCATTCCCGTCACCTGAAGATGAACCCGCTAAAGTGTGCCTTCGGGGTCACCTCCGGGAAGTTCCTGGGCTTTGTTGTCAGATACCGAGGTATCGAGATCGACCCGGAGAAGATCAAGGCCATCGGCCAAATGCCTCCCCCGAGCAACATTCGGGAGCTTTGAGGCCTTCAAGGCCACTTAGCCTATATACGCTGGTTCATCACGAATCTGGCCAGCAAGTGTAAGCCCTTTTCCCGGCTCATGAAGAAAGGCCCCGCCTACGACTGGGATGAGGAGTGTCGGACCACCTTTGAGGAAATTAAGCAGTATCTGCTCTAACCTCCGGTCTTGATGCCACCCGTCTCCGGAAAGCAGCTGGTCCTTTACGTGACCGCCCTGGAAAGATCCCTCGGTGCACTGCTCGCCCAGAAGAATAACGAGGGTACTGAGAACAGTCTCTACTATCTCAGCCGCATGCTTCTCGATACGGAGGTCAGATGCTCCCCTATTGAAAAGAGCGGCATTGCGCTCGTCTTCACCGTGCAGAAGTTGCGACATTACCTACAGCACCACGAGGTGCAATTGGTCTCCCGGGTAGACCCACTGAAGTACATCCTGAACTGTCCCATGCTGACTGGCCGACTAGCGCGGTGGGCAGTGATTCTCCAGCAGTTTGATATCAGGTTTGTACCTCAGAAGGCCATTAAGGGACAGGCGTTGGCAGACTTTTTAGCTGCCCATCCAACCTCTGTGGATCAATCCCTGGACCTGGATTTCCCTGATGAGACGATCCTTTCAGTCGATCATGTTGTCCCGTGTTGGCAAATGCATTTTGATGGTGCCTCCCGGAGCCCCACCGGTAGGAGGCTCAATGATCCCAAGCTCAACAGAGTGGGCTTGGGTATTGTCTTCATTACCCCGACGTAGGTCGTCCTTCCATACTCGTTTCTGTTGTCAGAAGGATGTACGAACAACGAGGCAGAGTACCAGGCCCTCATCACCGGTCTCGAATTGGACCTTGAAATCCATGTGCCCCATCTACATGTGAAGGGAGATTCAGAGCTGGTAATAAAACAGGTTAATGGAGACTACGTCGTCAGGAAGCCAGAGCTTGCACCATTGCTGGAGTACACCCTCCACCTAATGGCCCAGTTCTCTTCTCGACCAGAGGTTACCCATGTCCCACGGTCGCAGAACGGTCAAGCAGACGCCTTGGCTAGCTTAGCCGCGTCGCTCGCAGAACCCGAGAAAGATGATTTGATCATACATTGTAAAGACCCGTAAATTTCAAGGAAATTTTTTTCTTAATTTTCTTTGGAATTTTACAAGAGCGCAGTTTCTGACGGCACCATATTCTGAGGCCCGGTGTGCCCGGAATCATTTTCCGAAGTTTGGCTCGGGTACGTTCAGTGAACGGACGAGTGGGTTTTTCTAACTTTTGAACCGGTGCCCGGAATCAAATTCTGAGGGCACCGATGAAATCGCAGCGCCCGTATTCGCTTAGAAACGCCTCTTCCGGAGTTGCATTTTCTTGGGTGTGGTTTTTAATTTTCGGGCTTAAAGTTAAGAAATAAAATAATTTTGCGACAACTTTATTTTATTTCACTTAAACCACTTGGAAGCCACTTGAAGCCACTTATTGATGGCTTGAACTGAGTTGAACCGGATAGGATGCTATCCAGAAATATCCTACCCCCTTGGTAGGATATTTGTGAGGTGGGGCCCGCACGATCCCCGCCGTTTCTTTCCGCTAAGAAACGCACCCGCGAAAACCCGTCTTAATGAGAGTCAACTGACGCATTTCTTAAAATCTTAACAGACCATTTAATTGGGCGGTTTATTTCGTGAATTAAATGGGCTGTTTCTTTTGTTGAATTAATTCAACGAATTAATTCAATCGTTTCTTAACCTGTTTTCGTGTGTTGGCATATTAATAAAATAAGACCAACCAAAATCTTTTGGGGGATTACTCGTTGAGACAGAATCCTTGTTCCTTCTTCCTCCTTCGCGAAGAACGCGAAGAACGCGAAGAACGCGAAGAACGCGAAGAACGCTGAACCCGGAAATCGACGACGCAACGCCGTGATCCGCAACTCTGACAACGTTCTTCTGCGACGTCTCTTCCTCGGCGACGGATCTTCGATCGGCTGCTTGAGGTAAGAGTCTCGGACCTTCCTTTTTATCTCCTTCGTGGTTCTTAACCAAAAACACGGATTTAATTAATTAAATTAAATCTGCTGTTTCATGGTGCGTTGAGTTTTCCGACTCAACGCCGGATTCCGCGACGACGCGACGCCTCCCCGCGATGACGCGACGATCCCTCTCTTCCGCGACGAGCTTTTCCGCGAAGAACGCCCGCGCGCGACGATCGACGAGGTAGGGATTTATTTTGGGAATTACCACTTTTTATTATTCCCGTCAATGTTTCTTTAAAGAAATTAAAGAACCGAATTGTGAACAATTTTAATCTTATTAAAATTGTTGTTTCCTGTGTGGAATAAAATTCTCCCGTTTGTTTATCTCTAACGCGGAGGGTGCGGGCCAAAAGAACACGGCCCGACGACCCTCCGTCATTCTTCGTTTTGTGCGGATTTGACGGGCGACGAAGGAACGTGCCGCAACGGATGTTTGATGATCCCGCAGTGAAGAACGAGTCTCGGTAGGAGCAATGGCGCAGACGGGAAGAGAATCGGACCACCGAAACGATCTCGGTGGCCCGCGGAACTCGCCGGCGGCGTGGGTCGCCGGCGCGGCGGCGCCGGCAGCCGGGAGCGGCGGCGCCCCAGCGCGACGCCGGACAGGCTGCCGCGACTCAGCGCGGCGGCGGCGGCACCCGCGGACCCGCGGCCGCGCGGGTCCGGTGCCCTCGGACGCGGCTGAAGCCGCCTCCCGACTCAGCGCGGCCCCACGCGGGGGGCCACGGCACCACCAGGCCGCGGGGGCGGCGCCCCGCGTGCCTCGGCCGTTCGGCCGCTCGGCCGAACCGGGCCAGGCCGGTCCGACCAGCCGGGTCGTGCCCTGGCCGGACCGGACCAGGTTGGGTTGACCCGGTTCGGCCGACTCCCGGGGGGGTCGGCCCGGGCCCGTACCCCCCGTCTTCGGACGGTCTTCGTTCAAACGCCTGTAACTTGAGCTACGGGCCTCCAAACGACTCGCCGTTAGCGGCAACGCGATCCTTGGATCGAGATGGTCTTTTCGGTATATCGCACTCAAGGTTTCGGAGTACTTTGACTTCGGCCGGGTTGGTTCGTACACGAAACCAACCGGGCCCTCGGAGCGGAAACGCTCATATCTTGAGCTACAGATGTCCGATTGACGTGCCGTCAGCTTTGTTGTTTTCCTCTAAGTGAGACAGATCTTTTGGCATACTCCGCCTGAGGTTTGGACGCAGGTAGAGTGTGGTCGGGTTGGTTTTTCCTTAAAAACCAACCGGGCCCCTGGGACGAAAATGCCAATAACTCTCAGACCGGGCGTCCGATTGACGCGCCGTCTGCGACGTTGAGTTCCTGTTGACGATACGGAACTTTTGGATACATCAGCTTCGGACTTTGTGTCAGTTGATGTATCAGCCTCTCGGCTCGTGGAGCGGACCCTCCCGAACGAGCTTGCTGTGTGCGGGAACCCTAGGCTGGCTGTGACTGCTACTTCGACAGCGACGACCGTGCAGAGATCCTTAGTGGACTGCAGCGACGACTGTGCAGAGATCCTCCGTGGACTCCGACGACGACCGTGCAGAGATCCTCAGTGGACTGCGGCGACGACTGTGCAGAGATCCTCAGTGGACTGCGACGACTACTACACTCAGCGATCCTCCGTGGATCAGTGCTACAGGTCCTATGTGGGCCCGGTCCTGTGTGGGCCCGATCCTGTGTGGGTCCGATCCTGTGTGGGTCCACGCTCAGCGGTTCTGTGTGAGCCAGCGCCTACAGGTCCTGTGTGGGCCCGATCCTGTGTGGGTCATTGCGGGGTTTAGTTACCTATCGATCCTTCGTGGGTCCGACGACTTAGATGGATCAGTGATCATCTTTATCGCATCTGAAGAAGTATACCTGTGTGAGATGAATCTTACGTTACTCTCCTTTGTGGATTGTGTTGAGCTATCCTGTGTGGATTTACTGTTTACTCTCCTTTGTGGACTGTGTTGAGCTATCCTGTGCGGATTTACTGTTTACTCTCCTTTGTGGATTGTGTTGAGCTATCCTGTGTGGGTGTACGTTTTGCTTTCCTGTGTGGACTGGGTTGTGCTTGGGCTCGGACGTTGGAGCCGAACGGGAATTGATGACTTAGGTATATGTATGGGCATATACCTAAGCCGTGTCAGATGTTACTTCGTGATTGTATCCTTCCTTTGTGGATTATCCTTTATGGATTTCGGGAGACCTTCGGGGGTCTCGGGGTCCCTACTGAGTAGCTTATACTCACCCCTGCACGGGCTTTGCCCGCACTACGTTGTGTTGGTTGCAGACGACGGACAGCGCTGATCGTGGTGGAGGCGTGTGGAGCAGGACAGCACCTGGAGGTGGACCACTGGGCGGGACGTACTCGGAGCGGTCAGGTGGACCCGAGGAGCAGTGGAGGCTATCTGTACCCACCCTTCAGGTGGGATTTCCAGAGGACGGCTCGACGCTACAGTTTTCCCTTTTAGTTGCTGTTTTTCCTTTCAGTTGTACTTTACTGTTGGGCTTGTATTTCCGGCCCCTTTTACTTTCAGCACAGCTTGTACAGTTTTTACTTAGTGTTTACTTTTCCGCTTGCTTACTCTGTGGTTCTTGTTTACTTTTCAAAGGCAATGCATTCCCTTTTTGTTGGGATTTACGCCTTGGTGCTAGTCGCCAGCCCCTGGCCTATGGAAGGCGGGCTTGGGGTAGTCACGGCACGGGCCCCGAGGGCGGGTCGTGACAAATTGGTATCAGAGCTGGTCGGTTCTACCGAAGACTCTGATCTTTATTCTATGTGAAGCAATAGTGTTTAGCGTATTGAGTGTGGTTATCAGTCCAGGGAGTCCAGTGTTGGTGCGGCAGCCGACGTATCCATACACCAGGACCCTGACTTCTGATTTCCGACTTAATGCACGAAAACATTGATTGCATGTGTGTTTCAAGTTTTCTCTGTGATTACTTGTGTCAGCTCACCAGGTATACTGTTCTGACCGTGGCGCACTTGTTTCCTTTTCAGGATGGCACGACGACAGCAGCCAGCTAGGGTTCCTAGAGTAGAGCACGACGACAGCCCGCCGAGCGACGAGGCCTCGGTACAGGGCCCGTTGATAGCAGAGGCACCGGCGGTACCTTTACCCGCCGAGCCCCCGATGCTTCCAGCACTGGCAGCTGACGACTCATGACGCCTCGGAGCTCTGCACGAGTTCCAGCACCAGCGACCACCCAGGTTTCGTGGGGAGTCGGACCCCCAGGGAGCCGAGGACTGGCTGGAGGCGGTCGTCCGAGTTTTCAGGCTAGTGAGGACACCAGCAGACCTCATGGTGATCCTCGCGGCGAGCCTACTGCACGCAGCAGCAGGGCGATGGTGGAGCCTGATGCTCCAGGTACACGATGAGGCCTCCCTCATCTGGACGGACTTCGAGAGCCTCTTCCGCTCAGAGTTCGTCCCGGCCACCCTCCGTGCGGTGCGCATCCAGGAGCTTCTTCAGCTGCGGCAGGGCAGCTTGATGGTCGCCCAGTATGCGGCGAGGTTCACCGACCTATCTCGCTACTCGACAGACATGGTACGGGACCCCTTCTTCCGGGCCCGGACCTTCGAGCAGGGATTGAGACACGAGATCAGGGCATCGCTGATCCCCCTCAGCATCCCGACCCAGGCAGGAGTGCTAGAGCGAGCCCTTCTAATCGAGAGCTTCCTGGCTGAGTCCACAGCGAGACCTGTCGCAGGGCGGCAGATAGCGGAGTCTTCGGCAGCAGGTAGCCGACGGATGACTCAGGGTTCCAGGCAGACCAGGCCTTCCGGCAGACGACCCCGGGACACTGGCTCAGCGGTGCGGGGCACACAGCGTGGAGCCAGCCTTCCGAGAGGCAGACAGTGCTACGAGTGCGGCGGGCAGGGCCACATGGCTCGTGACTGCCCGACCCGTCGTACCAATGGGCAGCAGACGGTGGAGGGACCACCCAGGCAGAGGCAGAGGGTCGACCGTGGCGGTCCGCTGGGAGGAGGCAGACGAGGCAGAGGAGCTGGCCGAGCAGCTGGTGGTGGGCGACGCTTTGAGGCTCTGCCACCACCACCACCAGGAGGCCCGCCCTGACCACAGGGAGCTGGCGGGCAGAGACAGGCGCAGCTCCAGGAAGCTGAGGCCTACGACCACGGCGTGCCAGAGGTGATTCGAGGTACGATCTGTGTCTATTCCACCCTTGCTGCAGTTCTGATAGACACAGGAGCGAGTCACTCTTTCATAGCCACTGCCCTTGTCCGGAGCTCGGAGATTCCGATGGAGCCGTTGGCTCGATGCTTACGGCTAGAGACTCCTACGGGAGCAGACTCGACGATTACGCACTAGTGCCGGCAGTGTGAGCTTACTCTAGGAGGCGAGAGCTTCGGCTGGGATCTTCTTGTAGCGGCGTTGAGGCCTTACGACGTCATCTTGGGCATGGATTGGTTATCTACGGTCTATGCTCAGATTGACTTCATTAGGCGCAAGGTGCGATGTGTGCGCACCGACGGGAGACGGTTCACCTTCACCAGCAAGAAGGGAGCCTTAGCAGCACAGGATGGACTCACGCAGAGGAGAGGTCAGCCCATCAGTCATCAGTTGGCTAGCCTCATCCTGGGAGCAGTCGACGTGCGGAGTCCCAGTTTTCCTACAGTGGTGGATCAGTACGTGGACGTCTTTCCCGACGACGTTCCAGGACTACCTCCTCGCAGAGAGGTAGACTTTTATATTGACCTGTACCCCGGGACAGCCCCGATATCCACTCCAGCATATCGGATGGCCCCCACTGAGCTTCGAGAGCTGCGAGTACAGTTGGAGGACTTGCAGGGCAAGGGGTTCATCCGACCCAGTGTTTCACCCTGGGCTTCCCTGATATTGTTCTCCAAGAAGGCGGACGGGAGCTTGCGACTGTGTGTCGATTATCGTCGCCTGAACCAGGTGACAGTGAGGAACAAGTATCCGCTACCTAGGATTGATGACCTCTTCGATCAGCTCAAGGGAGCACGGTGGTTCTCGAAGATAGACCTCAGGTCAGGCTATCATCAGCTCAGAGTTCGAGACGAGGATGTGCAGAAGACGACCTTCAGATGTCGGTATGGCCACTATGAGTTCTTGGTTATGCCTTTCGGCGTGACCAACACTCCAGCAGTGTTCATGAGCCTCATGAACAGGATCTTCCAGCCATACCTCTATTGATTTGTCGTAGTCTTCATCGACGACATCTTGGTGTACTCGACCACGGAGGAGGAGCACGCCTACCACTTGCGTGTTGTACTAGACACACTCCGAGAGCACAAGCTTTATGGAAAGCTCTCGAAGTGTCAGTTCTGGTTACGTGAGGTCCACTTCTTGGGGCACGTCATTTATGATGTGGGAGTTGCAGTGGATCCCGCGAAGATCGAGGCAGTGCTAGCTTAGGAGCCACCCAAGAGCGTGACAGAGGTGCGGAGTTTCTTGGGCCTAGCCGGATACTATCGGATATTTGTGTCGGACTTCTACAGAGTTGCGGCCCCACTCTCAGCGTTAATGAAGAAGGGGAAACCCTTCGTGTGGTCAGACAGATGTCAGCAGAGCTTCCAGGAGCTGAGGCAGAGGTTGACCAGCGCACCTATCTTGAGGTTTCCTGAGGAGGGAGTTGGATACGTAGTCTACTGCGATGCATCAGGGACCAGACTTGGGTGTGTCCTGATGCAGGAGCGGGCCGTGATTGCCTACGGATCACGTCAGTTGAGGCCGCATGAGCAGAACTATTCTACCCGTGACTTGGAGTTGGCAGCAGTGGTCTTCACCCTGAAGACATGGCGGCACTATCTGATGGGCGAGCGCTTCACAGTCTTTTCTGACCACCAGAGTCTCAGGTACATCTTCTCTTAGAAGGACCTGAACCTGAGACAGTGACGATGGCTCGAGTTCCTCCAAGACTATGACTTTGAGATAGTCTATACTCCTGGAAAGGGGAACGTGGTAGCTGATGCCCTCAGCAGGAGGACGGGCATCCAACTGCTTGAGGAGGCAACAGAGCAGCTAGCCGCCTTGCAGATATCCTTCGTGGATAGAGACGGAGCAGCCTTCCTTCAGTCTCTCACAGTCTCTCCTCCACTTCTACAGTGGGTCAGAGAGGCACAGCGTGGGGACGCTGACTGTGAGACACGGCATGCACAGATATCCTCGGGACAGGCACCTGATGGTTTCTCCCTTGGAGCAGAGCACGATGTCCTTTTCAGAGGACATACCTTGGTACTAGTTGCTTTACGAGAGGAGGTGCTGAGAGAGTTCCACACTTCTCCTTTGGCGGTACATCCTGGAGTGGCGAAGATGTACCAGGATCTCAGACGTCAGCACTGGTGGCCGGGAATGAAGAAGGTTGTGGCAGAGTTCGTTTTGCGGTGCCTCACCTGCCAGCAGGTGAAGGCAGAGCACCAGGTACCAGCAGGCTTGGTACAGCCCTTGGAGGTCCCGGAGTGGAAGTGGGATGGCATATCTATGGACTTCGTGACTGGACTTCCACGCACTTCCAGAGGTCACGACTCCATTTGGGTGATTGTTGACCGACTCACCAAGTCGGCACACTTCTTACCCATCCGAGAGCAGGGCTCAGTGGAGAGCTTGGGACGTCTCTACGTTCAGGAGATTGTACGGCTTCACGGTGTTCCATCGACTATCGTCTCCGATCGGGACGCTCGATTTACTTCCCGGCTTTGGAAGGGGTTGCAGGAGGCGTTCGGGACGCGGCTACGTCTGAGCACCGCCTTTCACCCACAGACGGATGGTCAGACGGAGAGGACCATTCAGACCCTCGAGGACATGCTCCATGCATGTGTCCTCGACTTTGGTCGCAGCTGGGAGGACCACCTACCCTTGGTGGAGTTCGCATACAACAACAGCTACCACTCCACCATCGGGATGGCACCCTACGAGGCGTTGTACGGCAGGCCTTGCAGATCTCCTTTGTGCTGGACAGACCCTGGGGAGTCAGCACCTATGGGACCAGAGATGGTCCGGGCCATGACAGAGAAGGTCCAGGTCATCCAGGAGCGGGTGAGGACAGCACAGATCCGGCAGAAGTCATATGCTGACAGGAGGCGGAGGCCACTAGAGTTCGAGGATGGCGACCACGTCTTCTTGCGTGTCTCACCTCGACGTGGGTTGCAGAGATTTGTTCGGGGCGGCAAGTTGTCTCCACGCTTCATCGGGCCTTTTCAGGTCCTCAGCAGGATTGGCGAGGTGGCTTATCGCCTGGCTCTACCACCTCAGTTGCACCGGGTGCACGACGTCTTCCACGTATCCCAGCTGAGGAGATACGTGCACGACCCGACGCACATCATTGACTATGGGGAGCTAGACGTGGATGATGGGGCGACTTTTGCGGAGGTCCCAGTGGAGATAGAGGATCGACAGGAGCGGGTCCTACGTGGGCGATCGATTCCTCTTGTGCACATCAGATGGCAGCACGGGAACCTCCAGGAGAGCACTTGGGAGCGGGAGGCTCAAATGCGTGCTCAGTACCCACATTTGTTTCCCTAGTTTATGATTTATCTTTACGGGGACGTAAAGTCCTGAGGTGGGAGTAATGTAAAGACCCGTAAATTTCAAGGAAATTTTTTTCTTAATTTTCTTTGGAATTTTACAAGAGCGCAGTTTCTGACGGCACCTGATTCCGAGGCCCGGTGTGCCCGGAATCATTTTCCGAAGTTTGGCTCGGGTACGTTCAGTGAACGGACGAGCGGGTTTTTCTAACTTTTGAACCGGTGCCCGGAATCGAATTCTGAGGGCACCGATGAAATCGCAGCGCTGGTATTCACTTAGAAACGCCTCTTCCGGAGTTGCGTTTGCTCGGGTGTGGTTTTTAATTTTCGGGCTTAAAGTTAAGAAATAAAATAATTTTGCGACAACTTTATTTTATTTCACTTAAGCCACTTGGAAGCCACTTGAAGCCACTTATTGACGGCTTGAACTGAGTTGAACCGGATAGGATGCTATCCAGAAATATCCTACCCCCTTGGTAGGATATTTGTGAGGTGGGGCCCGCACGAGCCCCGCCATTTCTTTCCGCTAAGAAACGCACCCGTGAAAACCCGTCTTAATGAGAGTCAACTGACGCGTTTCTTAAAATCTTAACAGACCATTTAATTGGGCGGTTTATTTCGTGAATTAAATGGGCTGTTTCTTTCGTTGAATTAATTCAACGAATTAATTCAATCGTTTCTTAACCTGTTTTCGTGTGTTGGCATATTAATAAAATAAGACCAACCAAAATCTTTTGGGGGATTACTCGTTGAGACAGAATCCTTGTTCCTTCTTCCTCCTTCGCGAAAAACGCGAAGAACGCGAAGAACGCCGAACCCGGAAATCGACGACGCAACGCCGTGATCCGCAACGCCGACAACGTTCTTCTGCGACGTCTCTTCCTCCGCGACGGATCTTCGATCGGCTGCTTGAGGTAAGAGTCTCGGACCTTCCTTTTTATCTCCTTCGTGGTTCTTAACCAAAAACACGGATTTAATTAATTAAATTAAATCTGTTTTTTCATGGTGCGTTGAGTTTTCCGACTCAACGCCGGATTCCGTGACGACGCGATGCCTCCCCGCGACGATGCGACGATCCCTCTCTTCCGCGACAAGCTTTTCCGCGAAGAACGCCCGCGCGCGACGATCGACGAGGTAGGGATTTATTTTGGGAATTACCCCTTTTTATTATTCCCGTCAATGTTTCTTTAAAGAAATTAAAGAACCGAATTGTGAACAATTTTAATCTTATTAAAATTTTTGTTTCCTGTGTGGAATAAAATTCTCCCGTTTGTTTATCTCTAACGCGGAAGGTGCGGGCCAAAAGAACACGGCCCGACGACCCTCCGTCGTTCTTCGTTTTGTGCGGATTTGACGGGCAACGACGGAACGTGCCGCAACGGATGTTTGACGATCCCGCAGTGAAGAACGAGTCCCGGGAGGAGCAATGGCGCAGACGGGAAGAGAATCGGACCACTGGAACGATCCCGGTGGCCCGCGGAACTCGCCGGCGGCGCGGGTCGCCGGCGCGGCAGCGCCGGCAGCCGAGAGCGGCGGCACCCCGGTGCGCCACCGGACAGGCCGCCGCGACTCAGCGTTGCGGCGGCGGCACCCGTGGACCCACGGCCGTGTGGGTCCGGTGCCCTCGGACGCGGTTTAAGTCGCGTCCCGACTCAGCGCAGCCCCACGCGGGGGGCCGCGGCACCACCAGGCCGCGGGGGCGGCGCCCCGCGTGCCTCGGCCGTTCGGTCACTCGGCCGAACCGGGCCAGGCCGGTCCGACCGGCCGGGCCGTGCCCTGGCCGGACCGGACCGGGTCAGGTCGACCCGGTTCGGCCGACTCCCGGGGGGGTCGGGCCGGGTCGGCCCGGGCCCGTACCCCCCGTCTTCGGACGGTCTTCGTTCAAACGCCCGTAACTTGAGCTACGGGCCTCCAAACGACTCGCCGTCAGCGGAAACGCGATCCCTGGATCGAGACGGTCGTTTCGGTATATCTCACTCAAGGTTTCGGAGTACTTTGAGTTCGGCCGGGTTGGTTCGTACACGAAACCAACCGGGCCCTCGGATCGGAAACACTCATATCTTGAGCTACGGACGTCCGATTGACGTGTCGTCAGCTTTGTTGTTTTCCTCTAAGTGAGACGGATCTTTTGGCATACTCCGCCCAAGGTTTGGACGTAGGTGGAGTGCGGTCGGGTTGGTTTTGCCTTAAAAACCAACCGGGCCCCTGGACGAAAATGCCAATAACTCTCAGACCGGGCGTCCGATTGACGCACTGTCTGCGACGTTGAGTTCCTGTTGACGATACGGAACTTTTGGATACATCAACTTCGGACTTTGTGTCAGTTGATGTATCATCCTCTCGGCTCGTGGAGCGGACCCTCCCGAATGAGCTTGCTGTGTGTGGGAACCCTAGGCTGGCTGCGACTGCTACTTCGACAGCGACGACCGTTCAGAGATCCTCAGTGGACTGCAGCGACGACTGTGCAGAGATCCTCCGTGGACTCCGACGACGACCGTGCAGAGATCCTTAGTGGACTGCGGTGACGACTGTGCAGAGATCCTCAGTGGACTGCGACGACTACTGCACTCAGCGATCCTCCGTGGATCAGTGCTACAGGTCCTGTGTGGGCCCGGTCCTGTGTGGGCCCGATCCTGTGTGGGCCCGATCCTGTGTGGGTCCGCGCTCAGCGGTTCTGTGTGAGCTAGCGCCTACAGGTCCTGTATGGGCCCGATCCTGTGTGGGTCATTGCGGGGGTTAGTTACCTATCGATCCTTCGTGGGTCCGACGACTTAGATGGATCAGTGATCATATTTATCGTCATCCGAAGAAGTATACCTGTGTGAGCTGAATCTTACGTTACTCTCCTTCGTGGATTGTGTTGAGCTATCCTGTGTGGATTTACTGTTTACTCTCCTTTGTGGACTGTGTTGAGCTATCCTGTGTGGATTTACTCTTTACTCTCCTTTGTGGATTGTGTTGAGCTATCCTGTGTGGGTGTACGTTTTGCTTTCCTGTGTGGACTGGGTTGTGCTTGGGCTCGGACGTTGGAGCCGAACGGGAATTGATGACTTAGGTATATGTATGGGCATATACCTAAGCCGTGTCAGATGTTACTTCGTGATTGTATCCTTCCTTTGTGTATTATCCTTTGTGGATTTTGAGAGACCTTTGGGGGTCTCGGGGTCCCTACTGAGTAGCTTATACTCACCCCTGCATGGGCTTTGCCCGCACTACGTTGTGTTGGTTGCAGATGACGGACAGCGCTGATCGTGATGGAGGCGTGTGGAGCAGGACGGTACCTGGAGGTGGACCACTGGGCGGGACGTACTCGGAGCGGTCAGGTGGACCCGAGGAGCAGTGGAGGCTATCTGTACCCACCATTCAGGTGGGATTTCCAGACGATGGATCGACGCTACAGTTTTCCCTTTCAGTTGCTGTTTTTACTTTCAGTTGTACTTTCTTTTGGGCTTGTATTTCCGGCCCCTTTTACTTTCAGAACATCTTGTACATTTTTTACTTAGTGTTTACTTTTCCGCTTTCTTACTCTGTGGTGCTTGTTTACTTTTCAAAGGCAATGCCTTCCCTTTTTGTTGGGATTTACGCCTTGGTGCTAGTCGCCAGCCCCTGGCCTATGGAAGGCGGGCTTGGGGTAGTCATGGCACGGGCCCCGAGGGTGGGTCATGACATACATGTGGCACACCGAAGAGTCATTTCCCCCGTCACCCAAGAGGACCGTGATGGCCTGCGGGTAAGTCATCTCACCACTGGACCCTCCACGTTAGGGGTCCCGGGTCCGTCAGACGTAGTGGTTGAAGTCACTCCCGACTGGAGGGCACCTTTTGTCAAGTATCTCCAAAATGGTTGCCTCCCGGACGACCGGGCCGAGCACGAGCGAATCCGACGCCGCGCGCTGCAATTTACCCTATAGAGCGGCCCTAGTCTTGAACAAATCCTTTATAAGTGGAGTTTCGATGGTGTCCTCCTCCGTTGCATTCAAGGAGTAGAGATACCTCAAGTTATGCAAGAGTTTCACGCCGGTTCCTGTGGCGCCCATCAAGATGGGCCGAAGCTGTCCCATCAAATCCGGAGGTTGGGGTACTTCTGGCCCTCTATGATCCACGATTGTATTGGGTATGCCAAGAGATGCCACGCGTGCCAAGTTCACGCCAACTTCCTGCATCGGCCGCCAGAGCCCCTTCACCCCACCAAGTACTCTTGGCCATTTGCAGTATGGGGACTTGATGTAGTGGGACCATATCCACCGGCAACGGCCTGCCAGTGTAGATTCATCCTGACTGCTACAGATTTCTTCTCCAAGTGGGCAGAAGCAGTTCCGCTCAGAGAGGTCAAGGCCCGTTCCATCGTTGACTTCGTGAGTTCCAACATCATTCACCATTTTGGAGTCCCTCACGCCGTCCTCACCGATAACGGCACCAACTTACGAGCAGTTGAACTAAAGAAATTGTACGCCAAGTACGGCATCCGGTCAAACCATACCTCCCGCTACTACGCGCAGGCGAATGGACAGATCGAGGCGTTCAACAAGACCCTCTCTAACATTCTGCAGAAGATGGTTGGCCAGAACAAGAAAAGTTGGCCGGACAAGCTCCCCAACGCCCTCTGGGCTTACCGAACGACGACTTGCAACTCTACCCAGGTGACCCCATATTCCCTGGTGTATGGAGCTGAGGCCGTCCTTCCCATTGAGATCCAGCTGTCGTCACTACGCACTGCAGTTTATGATCACCAGACATCAGATGAGGTGGCCGCGATCCGTCTAGCCGAATTAGAGGCACTGGACGAGAACTGGCTTCATGCCCTGCACAATCTGGAAAGGCATCAAGATAAGATAGCGAGGGCCTTCGACAAAAAGGTTCGTCTCTGCTCTTTTCTACAGGGCGACCTGGTACTGGCCCTTCGAGCGCCAATGATTCCCGGTAGGAAACCGCCCAAATTAGAACCCAAATGGGAAGGGCCTTATATCATCCATGAGGTTTACCCCAATGGAGCATACTCCTTGGTGACCACAGATGGAGAGCGTATAACCCCTCCCACCAATGCCAAATTCCTCAAACGATACTTTGCCTAGGGCAGAAAATGGTCCTGCATGACCCTAAACTGCAAAAAGGTCCTGCATGACCCTAAACTGCAAAAAGGTCCTGCATGACCCTAAACTGCAAAATGGTCCCACATGACCTTAAACTGCGTCTTCGTCCTACAAGACGATAAACTGTGAAACGGTCCCGCATGACCTTAAACTGCACATTATGGTCCAACATGACTCTAAACTGTGAAGTCCTGCACGACCATAAACTGCATCTCCGTCCGCACTGCAAGACATTAAACTGCAGGCCCGTCAGGCCTTCCTGACCGAGGCTCAGCCTCAGGCCCTTTGGCCTCCTCGGGCCCTCGACCCCAGGTTCCCTGATTTTTCTCGACTTACCCTCGTGAGGGATTGTACGATATGGTTTACTCGTCGTACCGTACATATCCCCCAAATGATATGTTCATCATCCCGCACGACGTTAAACTACATTCAGAGAACTACGTGTGGCTTGATTCCCATCTTCATGGGATATGTAGGAACGCTCAGACGCCTTGTCTTGAGCCCAGCCCCAAGTTTTTCTCTCCCACTATTCCCCCTGGGAATAGTTTCCTTGGAGGATCTTTGTGTAGCAGGGAGTAGGCTCTCATACAACCCCGCTCACACGAGGATCGTAAGGGTCGCACCATGTACCCACTCCCGTTCTTCTATCCTCCCACGTCCTCACCGCACGACGCTAAACTGCATGGCCTTCAAGAACTACGTATGGCTTGATTCTCATCCTCATGAGATACGTAGGAACGCCCAGGCATTTTGTCTGTGGGCCAAGCCCAAAAGCCAGAATCTTCCCCTTGGGTCAAGACATGGCAGGATGCACACTTTTGCCCCAATTCACATCGAGAAAGCCTCGACCCGGCTGCACATCCCCCCTGGAGATGTTTGCCTCTTTCGTGGATGGATACAGCTATGCTTTACCCACTCCTTGACTGGGATTCCATCATTTTTCACACCCAGAGGGACCCCCAAGAACGGCCTGGATACTACGCCCAAGGGCTCTCCTACCGATACGGGCCAACGCCCCCGAGGGTTTTCAAGAAACAAGCCGATACAAGTCCCGCGTCGCGAATTTGGTCAGCGGTCGACGCTCATTTGTTGCTCCCATACCAGGTCACCATAGGAACGTTGTGTTTCGAACATGGTCAACAGTGTCCTGGATCTTCGGGTCCACCCCGAGATGTCCCAGACATCGAGTGCAGTGATTCATTCTGCCCCATCCCGAGGTGACAAACTTCCCCCAGGTGGTGCTAGCGATCGGGCCCACGACCCCGATTCCTCATAAGGGTGTACGGTGTGATGTGGGACCAGGTCCTCATTCACGTCGGGATCATGTACCGTGTCGTACGCCCTCCCTTTACGAGGCCCAGCCTCAGGCCTCTGGCCTCCTCGGGTCCCCGACCCTCGTCCTCATGTAAGACGTTAAACTGCAAACCAGTCAGGCCTTCTTGACTGATAACTTTCCCTTTTCTCCGGGCCACGGCCCAGGATTCCTCATAGGGGTGTACGGTGTGATGTGGGATTATGTCCTCATTCACGTCGGGATCATGTACCATGTCGTACGCCCTCCCTTTACGAGGCCCAGCCTCAGGCCCCTTGGCCTCCTCGGGTCCCTGACCCTCATCCTCATGTAAGACGTTAAACTGCAAACCAGTCAGGCCTTCCTGAATGATGCCTGACCTTAGGTCCCTTGGCCTTTCCGGGCCACGGCCCAGGTCCCCTCTTACCCAGGGTGTACGGTGTGATGTGGGACTATGTCCTCATTCACGTCGGGATCATGTAACATGTCGTACGCCCTCCCTTTACGAGGGCCAGCCTCAGGCCCCTTGGCCTTCTCGGGTCCCTGACCCTCGTCCTCATGTAAGACGTTAAACTGCAAACCAGTCAGGCCTTCCTGACTGATGCCTGACCTTAGGCCCCTTGGCCTTTTCGGGCCACGACCCAGGTCCTCTCTTATAGGAGTGTACGGTGTGGTGTGGGACTACGTCCTCATTCACGTCGGCTTCTTCGCCATACCGTACACCTCCCTTGATTAGAGGTATATTACTCCCTTTCTCGTCCAGTATGACGTTAAACTACATATGGAGAAGTACGTGTGGCTTGATTCCCATCCTCATGGGATACGTAGGACCACCTGAATGTCCAAGACTCGGGTCCAGCCCCATCTCTCGGGAATTCTCATCCCATCCTAGCCCCTTGGCCTATCCTTCCTCCATGAGAGGATTATATGGTGTGGTGTGGGATTATGTCCTCATTCACGACGGTCTCGTAATGACCACGCCATGCTCCCCCCCCCTACTGAGCTGTTTCATCGATCCCTTTTTCGGCGGTTCACCAATGTGCTTAAGAGTACTCTGGTTTATTACCTGGAATGCCAAGCTTTACTCGGACACGTCCACACCCGCTTTCCAGGCTCTGTGTACCCCTGCATCAGGGCTTCCATCATCTTTCACACCCGGAGGGACCCCCAAGAACGGCCTGGATACTATGCCCAAGGGCTCTCCTACCGTTACGGGCCAACGCCCCCGAGGGTTTTGGACAACAAATCGATAAAATCCCGCGTTGCGAACATGGTCAGCGGTCGATGCTCGTTTGTTGTTCCCACCTCAGGCTAATGCGATATGGACACTGTGTTTCCACCTTGGTTAACGGTTTTCCTCTATCACCACGCCAACTCATTAGGCCCAAAATGTCGGGTGCACAATTCACACCCTTCATCACTTCACCGTGTCCAAGAAGAATCTCGGAACTCTTGGTACTTTTCCTCCGTGCACGTCTGCGCATTGGGAGAACAAGCCATGTCAAAGGTGTCCTTCGAGGCTCTCTGTCGACTCCCATTCGATGGGTGCCCCAAGTATTGCGATAAGGATCTTCCCCCTTGTTTCCCACACCAAGTTTATCTCACGTGGGCTTAGGGATCGGGTTGACACCTGTGCTTATTCGGGGAGTTGTCGCCATCCACGGTCCGAGCTCTAAGGCCATAAACTAAGACTCTCATCTGGAACTACATTCAGCTTTATTCCCAACAGGATACGTAGGAATGCCCAGACCCCTTGTCTTTGGGTCCAGCTTGAGTTCAGCAAGTTCACCTCTCTGGTCCTGCCTTCAGGACCCCAACTACGGGACCGCGTGGAATAGTGTAGGACTATGTCCTCATTCACGTCAGGGTTGAAATAGTTTCACCACGTGCACCCCCACTCTGAGGGTTAGCCCTCCCATTCCTTGTCCAGCATGACATTAAAAGGCACCCTTCAGAACTACGTGTGGCTTGATTCCCATCTTCATGGGGTACGTAGGACCACCTGAATGTCCAAGATTCGGGTCCAGCCCCACCTCTTAGAGATATCCTGATCTCCCGGTCACCTAGGCCACTCGGCCCATCCCTCTCCAGGAGGGGGATATGTAGGTATGATACAAGGTTTTGGGCACCATGCCCCCTTTTCCCGGGAATCTGCCACCTCTCGATCACCCTCAAGTTGAGTCCCTTGACTCCTTGCAGCTACCAACCCATGTGTTAAGAGTAATCTGGTCTAGGACCAAGAGTGTCATATTCAACTTGATCAAGTTCCTTCCACTTGTCAAGCTTCGTGTTCCCCTCCATTCGGGCTCCCATTACCTTTCACACCCGGAGGGACCCCCAATAACGGCCTGGATACTACGCCCAAGGGCTCTCCTACCGTTACGGGCCAACTCCCCCGAGGGTTTTGGAAAACAAATCGATAAAATCCCGTGCTGCGAATATGGTCAGCGGTCGATGCTCATTTGTTTGTCCTCATCTCAGGCTAACGCGACAGGATGCTGTGTTGCGAACATGGTCAGCAGTAATCCTCTGTCGTCACGCCAGCCCCTTCAGTCCTTGAATGTTGGTTGCATGATTCACATCATTTTCCACCCCATCATGTCCAGGTGGAATCTCGACACTTTTGGCGCTATCCCTCAGTGCACCTTTGCATGTCAGGGGGACAAAGCTGCAAACCGGCGTCCTTCGAGGCTCCCATGGTCCGAGCTCTAAGACCATAAACTAAGATCCATTCAGAACTACGTGTGGCTTGATTCCCATCCTCATGGGATACGTAGGACCACCCGAACACCATGTCTTCGGGTACAGCCCATTTAGAGAGCTAGTCTCTCCCCCGGTTTCACCTCTTACCTCTATATAGGCCCCTCGGCCTAAGGTTTCCCTCTTCGAATGGCGTACAATCTGATGTGGGATCATGTCTCCATCAATTGTGTTTTATAACATTGCGCACATTTCCTGCCTAGCATCGTCTCTGCTACGTCTGCACTGCATGACGATAAAATGCACGCTTGGTCCTATCATACGACCCTAAACTGTGATATTATCGTCCTGGCCGCACGACGAAAAACGGCACTGCATTGTGGTGACCTCGTTGTAGAGGACATCACGTTGGGTATTGGTCACGTGCCATGCCATTTGTCAACGCCCACCACGGCTTGATCCTTGTGGCGACATCACGACCTACTATTCTAGGCCTGTCGCTTCATAAAAAAACCATTCACCTTAAAGAACAAACAAGATACATCAAATTCTGCTTCTTTTAGTGCAAGGGCCACGCCCGCACTCCCCTTTTCCCCTGGCACTGGTATCCTACCATGTCACCATCCAGAACTACGTATGGCTTGATTCTCATCCTTATGAGATACGTAGGAGCGCCCGGGCACTTCCCCGCGGGCCCAGCCTAACCTTCGTGTTCGGTCCCTCGACTCGAACATTACCCCAGAGAACGCATGGTAAGTAGGGCTTAGGTCCTCCTTCACGTCGGGTCTTGACGCCATGCGTCCCCTGCTCCCTTTACCCGTTTATGGTCAAAGGCACCCTTCATAAATACGTATAGCTTGATTCTCATCCTCATGAGATACGTAGGAGCGCCCGGGCGCTTCCCCGCGGGCCCAGCCTAATTTTCTCTTTCGGTCCCTTGACCAAAAACCTCTCCTAAGGAGGTTGCGCGGTGTGACATGGGGTTGTTCCCTCATTCACGTCGGGTTGTTCACCGCGCCGTACACACCTCCTATTCCCATTCACGCCAGGTGTTTGAGTTACTCCACCATGTGCCTCTTATTTTTCCTCTCACCCATGGTCTGAATTCTACGACCCTAAACTAAGATCTCCCCAAGGGAAAGGAATCTTCTCCCTCTCTCTAATATGTTTCATTGCCGTATTCAGATGTGTTTTGACAAAGAGCCCGAAGTGTGGGATTTTCACAGGTACAATCCCCTCGTCCCATGACCAAGCTTCGTGAGCCCGCTATTTGGATCCTCATCCTCTTCCACATCCAAAAGGACCCTCGGACAACGTGGATACTAAGCTTAAGGGCTCTCCATGAATGCTGGACCTAAGGGCCCTTCAATCGTTTCGGGCCAACGTCCCCACGGATATTGGACAACAAATCGATAAAATCCCGCGTTGCGAATATGGTCAGTGGTCGATTCTCATTTGTCTGTCCCCAGTCTAGGCTAACGCAACAGGATACTGCGTTGCGAATACGGTCAGCAGTTACCCTCCGTCGTCACGCCGCCATCATTGTGATCTGAATCTCGATCACCATGATTCACACATTTCCACTTCCCAATGTTCAAGTGGAATTCCATCATACTCGACTCTTTCTCTTCGCGCATCTAGGTGCGCCACAAGATCGTGTTAGTGTCACTGGTCTGGGATTCACCGAGCGTCCCTTTTCCCTAACTATCCCCTCTCTGTGTCGGGAAATTCCCACCACTACTGCTTGTTTCCCACACCGAGCACGACTCATGTGGGCTTAGTAGTTTTGGCAGGATGTGTACCAACACGGTCGGGCTACTCATCGTCCTGCATGACGTTAAAATGCGCTTTCAGAACTACGTATGGCTTGATTCCCATCCTCATGGGGTACGTAGGAATGCCCGGCCACTTTGCTTCGGGCCCAGCCCAATCCTCACTCTTGGTCCCTCGACCTGAAGAGTTTCTTCCGGGGGTATGTGGTGTGATTTGGACTCCAAGTCCACATTCACGTCGGCTTTATATCTACCGCGCCACACGCTTCCCTTTTATTTCGCGTCCTATCATATGATGTTAAACTACAGGATTCTATGTGTCCTCAACGCATGACAATAAACTGCGGTTCTGCCCTAAAAAAGTTCAGGATGCCCCAAGATCCCACTGGGAAGTGACAGATCCCCTTGCCAGAGAGGCCCTGTCCCAAAGAAGGAATGATCCATGATCAAACCAATACGCCCATCAGACGTACTCCCACCACGGTGGTGTAACTACCTAAGTGTTGGATTCTGTTCAGACAGACCATCACTCCATATTCCACGCTTTGTGTGCCCCTTATTCGGACCCCCGTCCTCTTTCGTGTCTAAAGGAACCCCCTAACGGCCTGGTCTCATGCCGCATCGGCTCACCTACCATCCTGGGCCAATGTTCCGGAAGACTGGTCATGTTTGGAAGGACCCCATAACAGTATGGATGTTCGACCTATGGTCCGCCTACTGTCCTGGGCCAAAGTCCCGAAGGATTGATCGACAACAAATTGATAAAATCCCGTGTTGCGAATATGGTCAGCGGTCGATGCTCATTTGTTGTCCCCATTTTAGGCTAACGCAGTAAGGGTACCGTTTCTCCTCCAAGGTTAACGGTTGTCCCTTATTGTCACGTCATCCCCACAGTGTTCCGAATCTTGGGTATCGTGATTCACACTTCCCATTTTCATCTGTTTGGACCGATTTCAGTGCCCCTGGCGTTGCCCCGTTCGTGCATAAGAGCACGTTGAAGAAACGGTAATTCGGCTATCCTGGAAGTTCCTCCTCCGATCAAGCCTTCCCCAGCTTTCGGGAATCTGGACTGGCTTGGGGAATTGTCGTCAAACGTCCCGCAAACATTGTAGGGATGTAACAAGGAAATTCAACAGTGGAAATCGTGCGTGCTACGGCATTCAAAATGAAGGTAAAATTTGGAAGCACGAAAGTACCAATAAAAGGGTCTTGGGTCTGTTACAATACTCGGGGGTTGACTTCCCCCATGGATGGGTTGTCCCTGTCAAAAGAGCTTTGCAGCTCCGCCACCCGTTGACTTGCGGCATCCAAGGCTTGTTGCCGCTGAATCAGCTCTCGCTCCTCCTCAGCAGCGGCGGGGCGCAGTTCGTCAGTTCTGGCTTTGGCCCTCTCTACATCAGCTTGAACGGCAGCCATCTTTTCAGAGGTCTGCCTCATGTGCTCTTTTGCCTCTGCCAGCTGGGCCTTCAACCGTGAGACCAGCTCAGATTTCACATCAAGAGAGGCTGAAAGCTCGTCTGCCCGGGTCTGCATCCGTTGAACCTCGCCTTCAGCCTCCTGGAGCTTCTTAATGCTGGTCGCCTTCCTCCGCTGCCAGCCCACGCTGAGCCCATGATC
Organism: Viscum album; assembly: GCA_963277665.1. Taxonomy (NCBI): domain Eukaryota; kingdom Viridiplantae; phylum Streptophyta; class Magnoliopsida; order Santalales; family Viscaceae; genus Viscum; species Viscum album. Next base: position 1,428,587,278 of record OY728151.1, read on the forward strand.
ATGCTCCCGGATCTTCTCAGCCATAAGATCTCGGATGAGTGCATGAGGACGTTGGGCATCCACTCCCCCAGCGCACAGTTCGCGCAAATGCGAGCGAAGCCTATCCATTTCGGCCATCCATTGTGCTTGGGGAGTGTCCTTGATAAAGCGCGCGATCAGCTTCCATGACCGGCGGCGGACTATGCTGCTGTCTTCCCCGTTGGAGGCCGTTTCGTCCCAGTCTACGCGATTGGCAGGCTCGTACGTGGGATACGCCCGCAGGAAATCTTCGGCAGGATCAACATCCGGTGTTGAATCCAGTGCGACACCTGGCGCCGAAGCAGGCGCGAAAGAACTGGGACCGACCGGTTGATCCTCTTCCTCGGAGTCCACCTCGATGACTTCGGGTACGGCCCTGCTGGTGGACCCGCCAGTGATAATGTGCGTCGCAGCTTGAGGAGATGGAGGGACTATTACCACCATCACCGGCATTCCCCTAGGAGGGACGCCACCAGACATCCCGACCAGTCTTGTCGTAGTGGCCCACGCCAGTCAAAGAACTGTACGACAGAGAGACATAAACGTTAGTTGGCATGGTCTACATGTGACAACGAGGAGACCAGTGGAGGAGACTTACGGAGATCAACCTCCGAGCGCTTCTCTTGAGCCGGTACTGACGAGACCCCGAGACGAGGCCCCCCGTATACTGTTGGAAGATCTGGAGATTCCGGACGAGCCACCTCGGGCGCCCTGGTCCCACCAGGCGCGGAACTGGACGCAGCCATAGGCGCGGGTTCTGAGGGTCCCGCATCATCACCCGCCAAGGAGCGAGAACGAGGCCTGCGAACAAGTTCCTCCTGCATGGCTCAAACATTGGTGAGAAATCCATAGGGACCCAAGAACAGATCATAGGGAAAGAAGTTCGGAATGCTACCTCGAGAGCCTCCGCGAAATCGTCAGATTCTGAGCCTCGGTCTCCGACCTCGCCCTCCTCCAACGGGCTCCCTCCTCCAGCCTCATCCTCCCGAGAGGAGTCCTCTGATTCCTCCGGCAAGGGGAAGTGCTCCCTCAAATCGGCAGCCGATAACTGTGGGGGGACCGTCTGATTCAATAGTACCCTCACCCGGTCTGTCATTGGGCTAGGGACGCCACTAGAATGGACGTAATCCTCCAGCTCGTCCAGGTACTGTTCTTCCTCCGCCGGAGATGCCATGAATCCAGCCCAAACTGGGCCTATGCCCGGTAATTCCATCCCGAGGCGATTCAGGTGAGCCCATATCTTGGGTGGGCTGAGGAATTGCCGGTTGACATCCCAAATGTCCCAAGCCTCTGGGAAGACAGCATCCTCTGCCATGTCAATGTGACGCAGTCGTTTCCCCGGAGCCTGAGTGGATATCCTACGGAATCCCCTCGGTGGCCGCCCCTCCGGATGACCCTGCTCTTCCGGAATCACCGGATCCACCGCTGCTGCCATACCCTCGGCCGGTGCGGGTCTCGCCGCCATGGCAGCCCCGCCACCGTGAGCGGCCCTAGCTGCCCGTCGACCCCGACCTCGAGATAGAGGAGGCCCACCGTCATCGACCCGAATAGTTGGTTGCTTCAGCATCTCTCCTAGGTAAGCAGCCTCCCAACTGATGGCGTACTCCTTCACCAATCTGAAAGCGGCGGTGGATGGAGGCAATGAAATCCGCATCTTCCCATCCTCTCGTGTGAACATGAGCCACAGCTGCCTCATCACACATGGGTGCTCCTCGTGACGCACCTCCCAGTAGACCTACGGGGTCAACCGCTGGAGGCACCGAAACTGCCTCGCAAACCGATGCGGAGTGTACGGTTCACAGAGCGGCTCACGGTCTATTCATGCCACCAAAACTCCACCTCTGAAGGCCAGGAGGTAAGTTAGTGCTGACACTGAAACCCCAAGTCTTCCATTGGTTGTCCTCCAGGACTCGCCAATAAGAGTGCCCCTTGCCCCGTTGGGCCGCCCTTGGACAAGTTTGAGGCCTCGGGGGGAACTCTTGATTCTCTGGGAAATTCAGGAAGCATTTGAACCACCTCCTGAAGTGAACATCCCTCACTACCTCCTTGTCCTCTCCGGGGACAAGTGCCATCAGCGCCGATGCCAGTCGCGGCATTTTCTCCGCATCCCCCCACACGCTGGCAACGGGGAGGAATTCGTCATACATGGCCCCCAAGATTGAGACCCCAGAAATCTGGTGGACATCCCACAGGCTGATGCCCACCTCCCCGTGATGCAGGTGAAAAGTGTTGGTCCTAGATGACCATCTACTCAGCAACTCCGGCATTAGCTGCTTCGGTTGGTAAATGTGGAATTGGGAGGCCCATGCCGCCTCATACAACCCTACTCTCCTCAACTCGGCCCCGAACTCCTCGCATGAGGCGCCTACCCAGTAGGCCCAAGCCCAGTCATTAGTAAAGTTTCCGCCCTGGTGCAAGTCCCACTCATCGGACCATCCCTTCTTCGAATCCTGCAAGGCCGCCTTCAGCATGGTACGATAGAGAGGAGGGGACGTCTCTGGTTGCAGTGGCTTCCCTTCAATGTCGTTCACATGGTTGTAGAGACAATCAGCGGTGACGGGTGTGAAGTCCTCCCGCGCATGACCATCGGCCACCCTGAACCATTGGTGCTAGCACGGTGTGCTCCTGAACCAGCAAGCTGGTTCATCCCTACTCGCCTCAGGGATAAAGACATCATCCCTCAGCCCGAAGCCGTACAACGGCAGTTTCTTTCACTGCGGATAATCCTTCTGACCCTCTGATAGCAGATCTGTCAAGGAAGTGTGATCCGAGTGGCTCCGGATCATCTCCCCCAAGCCTGGACAGTTGGCCATCTCATCTCGATCTATAAAATTCTTTGTCTCAAATTGAGGTAAGGAGATTTCATCTTCTACATGGTATCAGTGGGTGCTCTTTAAACCGAACCCTCCCTCTTTTTTTTCTCTCCCGTCTAGGGTTTCCAGAAAATCTTGCAGATTCCCGGTTCTATCCAGCCCGCCCTCCCAGTAGCCTCCCAGATAAGGATGGCCCCTGCCCGACACCACCCTTCCTCTGCCCTGCGGCCTCCAGCCTCCGGCCTCCCAGCCTACGTGGTGCCTCTCCAGGTCTCCGAACCACCCTTCTCGGTAGATTTGTCTCTCTTCCAGCATCGATGTGGTCATAGGTGTAACTCTGAAAAACTTCATGTGAGAGACAAAAAGACCATCACTCTAGACTTTGAGTAACTCTGGAAGATCCTACCCTCAAAGAGAACATTATATGCTCTAAGACACGGCTCTAGTGTTCCAGGTTTAGTCTCCTCAAATTTCAGGCGACACCACAAGAAGATCTTTCAAAACTCCCACTTCTTCTAAACTCTAAACCTCACAGATCCAGACTTCAAGAATCTATACCATATCTCTCCTTAAATTTCATTGACTATTCACTGCACATGAGATGGATATTTGAAAATCATATAATGCCCCCTTTATGAACTATATGTCGATTGATTTTTATCCTTGCATAATTATCAATGCCCAAGTCCCCTACCATGGGCTCAACTACAAAATTATATAACTTTACATGTCTTGGAATCATGATATTAAAATGCACAACTACCATCAATGGCTATAAGTTAAGATATAGTCTCACTTTTTTTTAAACTGTGGCTTTAGAGTAGAAAAACCCACGGTACCGACCTCCTCTCGTTTTATTCATGGGTTTAGAAACCCTCCCTCCATCGTGACTCATCTCCATTCCCTCCCTCCGTCGCGAAAATAATGGCCAATACATTTTTTGTCACAATAATATACTGGAAGACATATTCGATTGAAGCATTGAAATATTCTGAATGTATCCCTCCATTTTCTACCAGGATATGCTAATGGTATTCTTGTGAAGTGGTGGGGATATGTGCATAATCCCTATTTTCTTCTGGAATATGTTGGTAAAATTGAAATATTAGCTCATTCCCTATGATCGACAACTCTCTATTCCTAGAAAGATTTCCAAAGGGGCCTAATTTCAGAGTTTAGGGTGACAACCTATAGCGCGAAACCCTCAATAGTAGATTGAGGGGTAGTAATTGTATTTCCCTATGATCAAAAACTCTCTATTCCTACAAAGAATGTTTGAATAATAGGTGCTTGGGAAGACCATGACATAGACAATGTTTTCATGAGGTTATAGAACTTTTAGATATTATCATAAAAGAGCTTTTCCAAGAAAATTAGCTTAGAAAAATTGAAATTAAAAATGGGTTATAGGATCTAGATATGACATGAATCACTTTTTAAAGCATGTATAAAATTGTTTAATGTTTTAAAACCATCCAACATACCCATTAGTTTTAAAGATTCCTGAAAACAGAAGCATATTTCAGTATTCTACATCACAGTTTGACACTTTAGCATGTAGTGGTAGGTCCATAGAAGCTTCCTACACCTGTTAATCATGTTATACTTTTTACATTTTCAAACCCATGTTTTTATGCTCTTTGCAATGGTTGGTGCATCACCTGATAATATGCTTTTGTTGAGCATGAGATTAAAAGAGAGATAAGGTGTGCTTACAAGTTAACGAGGATGAATTGTTTCTATTCACAAGCATAAGAATGAGGATATGCTTACATTAGTGTAGATTATTAGATGCTTTTAGCCACCTATGTTCAATATATGAGTAGTCATTCAATTTGACATTACCGTTTATCTGCTTATAGGGTGCTTCTTCTGGTGCAAGATCCCAAACAACTGACTTAGGTACTATATCAATGTCATAATTGTACCTAACGGTATGTAATAACTTATTCCATCATGCTTTTTGTTTTATGTACTCTGAATTCTTTATTCAAATTACAAAATTTTAAATGTGCTTTTCAAAATATTCTCTTAATGAAAAATATAATTTTATCTTATGAAATTTAATTTCTCCATGCATCCAAATCTAACATATCATTCTTTATACATTGAACATCAACTATTCTCTATACTTTCAAGGGAGTTATATGATTATTAGCTGCTTTATTGTATTTATTACTCAGCTCGATTGTATTATTATCACATGATCATCAGTAGTTTCATTTTTTTTGGTGCTCCAACTCTTGTGTATGTAGATTCATATCATATTCTTTCAACTTTTCTACTACCGGGTATGTTATACCTAAATCGTCTGATCATAGGGTGTCTACTTAGCGTACAATTTTATTGGACCATCCGATGATCCTCCATTGCATATTGTATTCTCACAGCGCATATTCTTTCCTCTGATTGCAGTGTACTCCATCCGATGATCAATCCGATATTCTCACTCTGCCCATTCGTGTCATTGCACGACCCCTTCATTTGGTTGTTTTACATTAAAATTCTCATACTGTGTCTGGTTATCTTGAACCATTTCATCTATGATTATAACCTTCTGATAGTTACTGCATGCGGAAGTATTGCTAGATCGCTTCTATCCGAGCAATGGAGTCTTGGTTTATCCGAGCATCTCGGTCGGTGTATTTATGTCTGAACATCCCCCCTACCCACAACACCCTCCCTGCCGCCTTCGAATCAGCCCACACCATCCCCCCAACACCTGCAACCAGCCCCTTTCAACCAGCATTCCAGCCTCATCCTGCTCCCTTCACTCCTGTTCTGAAGATGTTTCCCCATGGATGTCGCTGGATTGGGCCAACATGTTGCGGTCACGCTGCGGTCATGCCGCGGTCACGCCGCGTTCACTCCGCGGTCACTCCGCGGTCACGCCGCGGTCACGCCGCGGTCACGCCGCGGTCACGCCGCGGTCACGCCACGGTCACGCCGCGGTCAGGCCGCGGTCAGGCCGCAGTCACACCATGATTTGGCCATGCTCCAGCCACATCCAGCCCACACCAGCCCCCTTCCACCTTCATTTCAGCCCGATGCCACCAGCATTCTAGCCCGCAACAGCCCCCCCCCCCCCACCACCACCTTCGAATCAGCCCGCACCATCCCCCCAACACCTGCAACCAGCCCCCTTCCACCCGCATTCCAGCCTCCTCCTACTCCCTTCGCTCCTGGACGGAAGATGCTGCCCCGCGGATGTCGCTGGATCGGGCCAACACGCCGCGGTCACGCCGCGGTCACGCCGCGGTCATGCCGCGGTCACGCCGCGGTCACGCCGCGGTCACGCCGCGGTCACGCCGCGGTCACGCCGCGGTCACGCCGCGGTCACGCCGCGGTCATGCCGCGGTCACGCGCGGTCACGCCGCGGTCACGCCGCGGTCACGCCGCGGTCACGCCGCGGTCACGCCGCGGTCACGCCGCGGTCACGCTGCGGTCACGCCGCGGTCACGCCGTGGTCACGCCGTGATTTGGCCCTGCTCCAGCCACATCCAGCCCACACCAGCCCCCTTCCACCTTCATTTCAGCCTGCTGCCATCGGCTTTCCAGCCCACAACAGCCCCCCTGCCACCTTCGAATCTGCCCGCACCATCCCCCCAACACCTGCAACCAGCCCCCTTCCACCAGCATTCCAGCCTCCTCCTGCTTCCTTCACTCCTAGCCAGAAGATACTGCCCCGCGGATGTCACTGGATCGAGTCAACACGTTGTGGTCACGCCACGGTCACGCTGCGGTCACGCCGAGGTCACACCGTGGTATTAATATTTTTCCCTTTCAAAGCATCTTTCAACGAAGTATTAATAGAGGATGGCTTGCAGAATTTCTGTACAATTCTGCACTTATCAGTGGCATGGCCTATCATCCTGCAATGCTCATTGTACTTTGGTATGTTTTCTAATACAAAACATACCTCAATAAGATGATCATTTATATCAATAGAAACACATTCCAGGGGGTGTAGAAAGGGGCAGGGGAGGGGTGTCCAGCAGGGGGGGTGTCCAGCAGGGGGGGAGGGGTGTCCAGGGGGTGCAGGGGGTGTCTAGTGGGGCTGTCCAGTTGGGGCATGGGGGCTGTCTAGTGGGGTGCAAGGGGCAGGGTGCAGGGGGCAGGGGTGTCCAGTAGGGGGAGGCGTGTCCAGCAGAGGGAGGGGCTATCCAAGCAGGGGGGAGGGGTGTCCGGCAGGGGGGGAGGGCTGTCCAGGGGGTGCAGGGGGTGTCCAGTGGGGTTGTCCAGTTGGGGCATGGGGGCTGTCCAGTGGGGTGCAGGGGGGCATGGGGGACTAAGGGGGGAATGGGGGGTGCAGGGGGACTAGCAGGGGGGACTGGCAGGGGGTGGCAGGGGGGGAGGGGTCCAGTGGGGGGGGGGGGGGGGTCCAGTGGGGGCGGATTCGATCTTTTAGAAATATCCCATGACATCCATCCGTTGTCTAGGGGTCCAGTGGGGGGGTCCAGTGGGGGGGGGTCCAGTGGGGGGGGGTCTGTCCTGGGGTGTCCAGGGTCTGGGGGGGCTGGCAGGGGGACTAGTAGGGGGGACTGGCAGGGGGTGGCAGGGGGGGGACTGGCAGGGGGCAGGGGGGGCTGGCTGGTAGGGGGGAAAGCAGGGGGTGGCAGGGGGGGAACTAGTAGGGGGCAGGGGGTGGGGGGCTGGCAGGGGGGGACTAGCATGGGGCAGGGGGGAAAGGAAGGGGGACAAGCAGGGGGGGCTGGCTGGCAGGGGGGCAAGCAGGGGGTGGCAGGGGGGGAACTAGTAGGGGCAGGGGGCAGGGGGGGCTGGAAGGGGGGTGGCAGGGGGGGGACTAGCATGGGGCAGGGGGGAAAGGTAGGGGGACAAGCAGGGGGGTGGCAGGGGGTGGTGGGGGGGGCTGGGTGGCAGGGGGCAAGCAGGGGGTGGCAGGGGGGGAACTAGCAGGGGGTAGGGGGTGTCCAGTGGAAGGTGTACAAGGGTGGGGGTGTCCAGTGGAAGGTGTCCAGGGGGGTCTAGGGGGTCCAGGGGGGTCTAGGGGGTGTCCAGGGGGTCTAGGGGTGTCATAGGGCACAACAACGTGAGATTTTTTACGTTTACATCACTTCACACCAAGATTTCACTTATTTGCAGTTTACTGTGCTAGTTCTGTTTTATCTTGTTTCACCCCCTAATGTGTAACGTGAATACGTAGATCAGAAGTGGTAAGACTTGCACAATATTAGGAGACATTGAGAGAGGCAGTAAAAGATGCAATGTACTAGAAAAATTCTGGTCACAGTGTGCTAGTTCTGTTTTCCTTTTCATCTCTTTTCCTTTGTCTCTAGTTTTGACCAAGGAAATTCTAGGAGGAAAAGTAGCATGGCGGGGAGTTTATGATAGCCCCTATGTCACTGCATAGTTATTTTATTGTTATTTGGTTAAGTAGAGTTTTGGTTTTTATCTCCATGGAGTTCCAGGTCAGAACATGGAAATTTTTGAGGTTTCCATACTCTTCATGGTTAAGGTGCATGGTTTGAGGAAAATAGTATGACCTCCCTTCGTGAGGATAATTTTAAGTTCATTTTGAATTGCACACAATTTTTTAGCATGAGTTGCACATAGCCAAGTCTAAACCATGTAGCCCCTTGGTGAAACAATGTAGGATCCTTGGGCCAGTGCAGGGGGGCTGGGGAGTGGGGACAGGTGCAGGTGGGCTAGGGTAGCAGGGGGCTGGGGGGGGGGGGGGGCTGGTGCAGCTGGGGGCTGGGGTTGGGGGCTGGTGCAGGTGGGCTACGGGGGGGGGGTGCTGGTGGGCTGGGGGGTGGCAGGGGGCTGGGGGGTGGTGCAGCTAGGGGTTGGGGTTGGGGGCTGGTGCAGGTGGGCTGCGGGGGGGGGGGGTGCAGGGGGCTGGGGAGGGTGGGGGAGACTGGTGTAGCTGGGCTGGGGGTGGACTAGTGCAGTTGGGGGCTGGGGGCTGGGGTTGGGGGCTGGTGTAGATGGGCTACGAGGGGGGGCTGGTGCAGGTGGGCTGGGGGGTTACAGGGGGCAGGGGGGACTGGCAGGGGGTGGCAGGGGGGACTAGCAGGGGGCTGGGGGGGACTGGCAGGGGGCAGGGGGTGGGCTGGCAGGGGGACAAGCAGGGGGGTGGCAGGGGGCAGGGGGCAGGGGGGACAAGCAAGGGAGTGGCAGGGGGGACTAGCAGGGGGCAGGGGGGCTGGCAGGGGGTGGCAGGGGGGACTAGCAAGGGGCAGGGGGGACTAGCAGGGGGCAGGGGGGCTGGCAGGGGGACAAGCAAGGGGACAAGCAGGTGGGTGGAAGGGGCAGGGGGGACTGGCAGGGGGGTGGCAGAGGGGGACTAGCAGGGGGTGTGGCAGGGGGCAGGGGGGACTGGCAGGGGGCAGGGGGACAAGCAGGGGGGCTGGCAGGGGGCAGGGGGGACTGGCAGGGGGTGTCTGCAAGGCAGTGGAGAGGAGGGCAGGGGGGTCTGCAAGGCATAGGGGAGGGGTGCAGGAGGTGTTCAGGGGGGTGTCTAGGGGGTGTCCATGGGGTGCCCAGGGGGTGTCCAGGGGGTGCCCAGGGGGTGTCCAGGGGGTGCCCAGGGGGTGTCCAGGGGGTGTCCAGGGGGTGTCCAGGGGGGTGTCCAGGGGGGTGTCCAGGGGATGTCAGGGGGGTGTCAGGGGGGTGTCAGGGGGGTGTCCAGGGGGGTGTCCCGGGGGTGTCCAGGGGGTTGGGGGGTATTTTATTTATGTATGTGCACACCCTATAGCCACGGTTTTAAACTGTGGCTATTTGTTTATTGCCACGGTTTTTAACCATGGCTATAGACCTAACTCCACAGTTTCCAACCGTGGCTTTAGGTATATAGCCACGGTTTGGAACCGTGGCTATAGGTTTGGGCCTATAGCCACGCCAAACTTAGCCATGGTTCCTCAAACCGTGGCTATTACCTATAGCCACGGTTTTAGGGCCTATAGCCACGGTTTAGAACCGTGTCTATAGCCCGAATTTCCAGTAGTGTTATAGTATTATAAAAGACTTTGGTATTAAATAGGGATCCCTCCCATTCATGTACCTTAGAGTTCCTATCTTCTGGGTAAATCCTATAAGTACATACTTCTCCAATATAGTCAACCAAATCAATAATCAACTCTCCACTTGGAATGGAAAATTCTTATTGATGATAGGATGGATTTGTCTTGTCAAATACACCATTATTTCTAAAATGGTTTACTCAATGATGTTTTATAAATGGACTATTGAATTAATTAAAAATATTAATAGTAGAATAAAAAAAATTCTATAGTGGATGCACTCTTGAGAGGAAACTTGTCATTTTCCCTTAGAATAATTGTTGTAAACCCCTTCATAATGGTGGTCTCGGTATTAATAACCTTAACCTATTTAATGATTCCCTTCATGATAAACTCACATGGAACCATATAAAAAATAATTTTTCAACTGGAATTTTCTTAGAGGAAGATTTTATAAAAATATAAGAATAGTTAATACTTTTCACATGGAATCTTTTATCTGGCCTTCTATTAAGAACTTGTTTTCTAAAATCGTGTCTCTCTCTAGATGGATTGTTAATAAAGAATCTTCATTGAAATTTTAGTTGGATAATTGGAATGGTTAACCCCTTTCCTCTATGATTGATTCCATGCATTTATCTACTGATATTAATATATCTATAAATTATTGCCTTCAATCTTCATGTTTGGATTTACCTAATGAAATCAATACTATTATTAAAAACTACCCTTTTGTCAAAACTAATGATTTTTTGGTTTGGGAACCAGCTCATAATGGTGTTCTAAATTCTAAACTTTACTACAATAATAATTTTGGTAATGATATAAAATATTTTTCATTATTAAAAAACATTAACAAGACATGGGTTAGAACCTCCACATTCACCTTGGTCTAGATAATATCCCATAATAAAGTTCCTACTAATTTTTGTCTTCAGTTTTTTTGTATTAAACTTTGTTCTAAATGTTGTATGTGTAATCAGCACAGAGAGAATAATGAACACCTATTCTTATCTTGTGATACTGGTTCTATGTTATGGAAATACATATTTGACATTTTTTATCTCAGGTGGATAGGTTTGGACTCCATTATTATTCATCTTCATAGATGCACTGCTATGGTTACCTCTCCTCAAGTTGAACATCTTTTTTATGCTTCTATTGCCGAACTGGTTCACGTCATTTGGTATGAGAGGAATTCCATCACTCAAACCAACAATACATTCAATATTCATGAAGATCATGTGAATATATTGACTGCTATAAAGTAAGTTGTAATGATTCAAATATGTACCTACCACAACTCTGTCAAGAATCTTATTATTCTTAGTTAGATCAGAATCAAAGGAAGATTTATCCAGATTAAAGGTACGTTAGAAGTCTTATGGAAACCCCCTCTCCCTATATGTAATGAGAAAGGATGAATATTATCATTATTTTATTAAAAAGGAAAATATATGAATCCATACTACTAGGGCCTATATACATAACACCTTATTACGCTAGCATATACCCTAAGGGTAAGGTGTGTAATGGTGGTACTTTCTTGGGGTGGTTTGGTGAAGATGGTTTGGTTTGTGATCTCAATAAGCTTTAACTTATCCCATAAATATTTTTTATCAAGTTTAAGTTATTGAATCTTGGATTTGGTTTGTTCAAGGTCAAATCCCAATGATGTCATCTCCCTCAAAAGCTCTGATAAATGAGCTTCATGGGGTAAGATCCTAATATTCGAGGCAATCACTTCTTCTATCTATGTCAATTTGACTTTATCATAACCATTAATATATACTAATCTGAAAAATCACTAAAAAAAGGATATATTATCAATGGTTATGATTTTTAATAGAATTTTAAGCATGAAAAAAATATGTATATAGTTTATAATGATCCAAAATAACAAATTAAATGTAGTGTATATGTTTTCTATAACTACGTTACTTAATAAATAATTTAATAATTCAGAAGAAAATTTCATTTATAAAAGTTTGGTTTGTTACAGAGACGGTTTCATCAATCTAATATATTAGTAAAGGATTAATAAATTCCAATAAATTGGTACTAATCCAAACATTACATCACCAAATTAAATCAAAACTCCAAAAAATTAGGATACTGAGCATGCATCTGCAACTCATGTTCTCACGTACTCTCCTCCAGACCACCACGCCTCCATGGGACATAAACCAAAGGAATGAATTTCTCATAAAATAGATTCTCTTAAAAATATTGAATCTTGATTTGATACTCCATGAACATTGTGTCATCCTTGATATAAAAATATCCCTAGTCAATGACATAGGAGTAATCATGAATATATTGAATAAGTTACGATATATGGAAGATGTTGTGAATCTAGTCCAATTACGAAGGAAGTTACAACTAATATGACATCTTTCCAATGTGCTCCAACACCTAAAATGGCCCAATAAACCTAGGATAGGTATTAAACCCTCATTAAAACCTCTATTAACCATGATGAGGGGAAACCATGATGGACACATGGTCTCCAACCTCAAACCTCAGTGGTCTCTATCTCCGATCAGAGTAGGATTTCTGATGGCCTTTTGCTGCCTTCATCTACCCCCAAATCATCTAAATCTTCCCAGTTATAATCTGCACCAAATCATGACCAAGGACTACCAATTCCCCAACATCGGTATATCATTATGGATATCAAAAAGTTTCTCTATATAACTCCTTGAATGGATCCATGAAAATGGAAGAGTAATAGATATTATTATAAGAAAACTTATCCAAGGGAAGGTGTTTCACCCAAGATCCATTGAAATCCAAGACACAGGACCTCAACATATATTATAGTGTCTGGATATTCCTCTTTTTCTACCCATACTTTTAGGGATTAAAGGAAGTGTTAAGGAATAATTGGGATCCAAAATCAAATTGAAATCATCTCCAGATTTGTGAGATAAAATGAGGGTCTTGATTAAAGATAATGGTCCTTAGTACCTCATGAATTCACACAATATCATCCATATGCCACCATGCTAAAACATCTATATCACTCGACCGCCCTGATCATCAATAAATGAGTTGAATTTTCTAATTGGTACCCAACCACCCTGAAGTTCCCTTAGGTTTATGATTGAATTTTTTGTCACTTGTTCTTATTGTCATTATAAATGTCATCATGAAAGGTTAATGTATTAGAGTATCCACCTATTAAGGAATAAGTGAAGCTGACCATAATTTTGGGTAATGTTTTTGTGAGGTTCTCCCATGATGGGTATATGGTAAAGGTGATTTAAGAAGTTTTTTCCCACATATTGGTAAAATAGAAAAGTCGATTTAGCTACCCTTGAATACCTGGATGGATATATTTGAGTGGGAATCCCATGAATCATATGACTATTAAGTTTTTATTCATGTTTATGATAAGTGATGAAGGTAAAAAAGCCATGTATTCAAAAAAATTAAGGAAATGATGATGAAGAATCTAGCTATTGATATTTTATCAATGAAATCTTATAGATATATATTTTAAATAAATAAAAATGTATTCAAAGAGTTGTAGAGTTAGATAAAGATAAAGGATCCATTCTTGAGTGATCATGCATGAAGGATAATGATTATTGTATTTTATATCTCTTGGATGATGATTATGGATGTATGGAGATGAATTAAAGTCACCCTAGATCAAAATGAAGGAAATTTTTAAAATCTACCAAATTCCAAAATCTACATAGCCTAAATACCTACATCAGAGAATTCATAACATAAGGAATGTTTGAACCACATAATTTAATTTTTCTATATACATATTGATGTAAGGGAATCTAGGCCACATACAGGAATCAACATAAGGAGTTTTGGAAGATGTGTGGGAATTTATCAGTGTAGATGAATGACTCACATACACATTTCACATATCCAAATTCTTCTATGTATTAGAATCCAAGAACTACATACCTGAATGAAGTTTCATATAGTCAAATGTTGTGTATCCAATTTCATAGATGTATGAATTTAGACCACGTAAGTGAATTATAGATGAACTAATAAGATCCCAACATACCCTATATTCACATACACAAATTCTATAATAGGATTCATGTAATATAATTTGTATATGTATAGGTGAAAATAAATAATTTCTAGATTTGGAGAATCTAAAGAAGAAATAAAAATATGATGATGTTTGTGTTGTGAATTCAAGAATGAAACATCATGAACCTTATTTAAGCCAGGATTTGATCTTGTTTTGTGGAAGATTGAAACAAGAGTTTCACTACATATATTCTTGATAGATAATATGTATTTATTAAGATTTCAAGAATAATGCAGATGAAAATATATCAAAGCTTGGTTGTTCATCAAAGCTTAAAATCATTATGATCTGAGGTTGTTTGTGTGATATTGAGGAAGGAATAATCTACTATAGTTTTTTATGGATTCAACTGTAATATGTATAAATATTCATGTGAAGTTCTCAAACCAAAATGAAATGATTTTCACACTACATCTGAAGTGATGTATATTTTATATAGTTGTGGACAACATAAGCAGCAGATTTGAGTGGAGATATTTTGAAAAAATGAGGTAAATCCTAGTAGTGATTTTATCTAAATATATATTCATCCAAGTAAATAAAAATGATAATAAAATAAAGATGAGGGAAATGATGTATAGTGCATGTCATGATCATAAGGATTGAGCCTTTCATGGATTGAGAAATTATAAATCGATGTGAGAAGTTTCTAAGAAGACCTATGAAGGTGGTATTTTTACATTGACCGAATTGTTAATCATACTTTAAGACTTGTTGACATTAAAAGACTCTACTACTGATTTAAAGAAGGAAATATATCTTATTTATGTATAAGCATCCTATAAAAATATAATAATGTAATTCCTAAAATAACTTCAAAGAAACACCTACATATATATGGTGGGACTCCAAAGAACCTATATGAATCAAGTTATATAGGGAGACCACTATGAGATTTAGTGAAAATAGTGTGAAGTTGTTAAAGAAATACAATGTGAATCTAGTAAAAGAGGTTGTGTGAGAAGAAGGCAAGAGTATACGAAGTTAGACTCTATGTAGTTGTGGGAAACATCAAACCACTATATTAAGATATTGATCATTATAGTATAGAATCCATTTTGGGGTGCATAACCAACCTGTAAAGGAGTACTTCTTTGAACTGAACCTTATAAAAATATTATGTACCTATTTATTTCTTTACTTTCATGCATATAGTTGATTGTTTCTTGGTAAAACATTAATAGATCGAATTAGATTAATGAATAATATGGGTTAAATTACAAAGGGGTTTTAACATAATTTGGAATTTTTAAGAAAAAATAGGCAACACCTGATTCACCCCCCCCCCCAGGTGTCGGCACCAATCCCAAGGGGTATATTAATTAGCATAATATCCAAGGTTACATATGATTGGATCATTATTTTATGTATATTGATGTAATTATTAGAATCTAATGGAGTTAAAGTTTCAATAGATGTTTGAATTTGAGACTCATATGAAAGAAGAAATATCAATTCATACTACTATAGAATCTTAAATTTCATGAAATACATTTAAAAATATGATAAATAAGGAGACTAATAAGGCAAGAAAAAAATGTGAATATATAAATGGATCAAACTCTACTTAAAGGATAAAAATTTGGTAAGTGATTATCAAGTGAATTTTTTTATAGAGATCCTTTTGATTACACTAGTTCAAGCTGTGTAGAGTATGATATTCACATGTAACGGGATATCTGAGAAATTACTTGAGGAAGTAATAGCATAAATATTTGGTTTTATCAAGAAACTATGTGAAGAAAAATCATAGCTAAAAGAATAGGATAATGTAATATAATATTCATTGGTTAAACAAGTTTTAAGATTCAACACCCTCTCTGAACTGGTGAAAGATAATGGAGAAACTATTTCACATTGTAAAGAAATTTACTTTTTGGTTAACAAAAAATTTTAAAGAATATTTATTATGAATGAATTGTTCAAGGATTTTGTTACTAAGGTATTCCATGTATTAGAGAAGTTTTGTGATGTCTTAATAGAGTTAAAGTATACCTAACTAGAAATAAAATCGACAAGGGTGAAATATTTAGATAACTCCTTAGTGGAGACAATCCAAATCCATGCGGATCAGATTGGAAATATAAATAATTAATGGGATACCAAACTGATATCAACTGAGGATGAAAATTATGCTCTTAATATGAGGTTCCTTGAGATGGAAATTAAATTAAAAAATCTATATTTAAACCAAGATTTAACTTCTCAACCTTATAATAAAATATGTGTAATCCTGAAAATTTCAAAAGTGATACTTAAATAAAATAAGGATCGAAATGGTGGATTAAAGAGCTTGAAATCATGTGGATAAGAATCCATGCCAAGATCATGTAGAAAATCTAAACCATAGTGTAGATAAAGTCTCTTGCACTAAATATGTAATTTATAGGAGTGCGTGATATAAATTATAATCTATAAAAAAGTGGAAGGAGTAAAATAATGGTACTAGAACTAATATTTCAAGGACAAGGGTGAGAAATTATAAGAAAAAACACTTCTCAAAATGATCCCAAAAGGTTCTGATCCTATTCTAAAAATAGCAAGCCTGTCATGTTGGAAAACCTACATCTAAATTGAAAAGAATAAGGTTGATTGGAATGTTTTCGTGTTGTTGGATGTTTAAAAATAGAGCCATTGATTTCTGAATATTTCAATAAGTACAAGTTCAAGAAGGCATGAACAAAGGGGGAGAAAATATAATGAAAAAGACAACCAGTTGTAGTGAATAAAATAATACATAAATGGGAGAATCTATATTTGAGGGAAATATTTTATTCATTGAATAATTTCTATGAGTTCATAGTTATGATGAATTTTAGTATAATCCTACCAAGTATCATCCACTTACTAATGAAAATAAATAACCACAATAGGTTGAGATTGCCAACGAGCCCGTACCCAAGTGGTAAGGGCTCCTGCTTGGCATCCAAGAGACCCGGGTTCAAAACCAGGTGGAGGTGAATTTCCGGGTTACTATAGCAGTACTGTAGAAGTAATGTAGCAGGTACTGTTCAGTATTGTAGTAGCCTGAACTATTCACCTGATTTGGGCTTTTGGGCCACCGATTTGGGCCTATGAGTCTCCAGGGACTTTGGGTCATCAAAGGTCTTCGGGCCTCAGGGCCTTTGGGCCACAAAGACCATAGAGTATCCTAGTTCACATAGAACAAGCCCCAGAAGAGGATCAGAGAAACAAAGACTAGCAGTCACCAGATGCAGAGCTACCGGATTGGAAGAATGAGAGGGTATGTCAACCGCCATCAGGACCAGGCACCATGCAGCTTTGTACAGGGAAATGCTAGTCGATCAGCAATGCAAGGTGGGGAGCTAGGTGATCAATGATGTAGAATCTAGGGGAAGGGCAGTTCCTGTGGGTTGGGCCTACTGGTCATGTATTGGGCATAGTATGCCTCTGGGCCTTTAGGTCATGTATTGTGAGTCATGTCGGGCCTTATTCCTTAGGTCTATGGGTCATGTACGGGTTCCCCTTAATCCCTTAAAAAGGGTTATTATCTATAATAAAATAAAAAATAAGGCCTTTGGTCCATTCAAGTAGGAAATAGGTTGAGATTCAAGTGAAAAAAGAAAGTGTATCTTCCTTGGGTGATATTAAAAGAAAATCAGTGAAGAAATATACTCCCAGTAAGGAAATTAAAAAAGGTAATAAGGATGGTAAACCTATAGGGAATAAGATATTCTATTATGGTAAGAGAGGATACACCATGGAATATTGAAAAATTTTCATAAATCTCAAGAAATAAGGAAAAAAATTGAAAACCAAAAGGTAAACGATTCAGAATAGAGATATCTAAATTGGTATGGTTGTTGAAACTCCTTATAAAGAGGTTAAGAAACTACCCACAAAGGTAAAATTCAAAGAGAATAAATAGGTGTGTGGAAGGTATAAAAAGGAGAGCCATAGTATTTTTATATGTATGACACAAATACCTCAAAAAAGAAAAATTATTGAAGAACAAAGGGAAATAACATATGATCTCAAGTTCAAAAATTATTTCTGAAGAGAATAATTACACACCCAAATAGAAATTTGATCATGCACCTAAAAGTTTTATAACTCTCTATCCAGATCAGTTGGAGTTGGATTGTAATATAGATAAAGTTGAAAATAAATAAAGTGCCCTATTTTCTAGGGTTTAGAAGATAATTCTAACTAAGAATAAAGATATAAAAGGAGAAGAAGTATAATATTCCCAAAGGTGAACAAATTTGGAAAGAAAAATGGGAATAAATAATATAGAGGTTTAGAAATTTCATACCTACAAGTAGAGGAGTTTCTAGGTTGAGAAATCAATCTCACTTCTATTACCAAAAATGATGATCTTCTGGAATATCCACCCTCACCCCATATTTTTTTAATGGTTTTCAATGATATGAAAAGAAGTTGATGAGGTCTGGAGAGTACCTATTAATAGGGGGCTCTTAAAATTAAGTGAAAATATTAGAGATTAATAAAAAAAATTAAATCTAAAAATCTAGACAGCCCCTTCAAAATCCAAAGGATGGGGTATGATTTCATTCTCCCATAACTGTTTTAACATTTATTTATCTTAATTATTAATGGGGGTTATTATATAGAAATTTTTATGTGCTTCCCCCAAAGTGATAAAAACAAAACTGGTAACACATGTGAAAATGTGGGTAGCATTATTGTTTAAAATTATCACTCTTGTTTTTTATAAAGGAATAGCCCACATATAATTAGATTTAACTAGTTGATGGTACATTTATAGGATAAATATGTTTCCTTGTTTTGAATTAAGTTGATGAATATGTTGATCTTCATTTCTAGTAGTCAATTGGAACTAGTAAGTGGTGATTCAAGTAGTACTCCTTCACTATAGCTAGCAGAATATCTTTAGGAAAATATGTTGGTATTTAAAGTGGGTGATATCACCCTTACATTAAGGAGGAGAATGATTTTTTCCTACCTTTTAATTCATTTTATATTATGGGATAAAAATATAAGTGATAATTGTAGTATGTGTAGAATTTATAACAAATAAAAAGTTATGGATTGAAGTTCCCTTAGGTTGATGATTGTATTTTTTTTAGTTTTTCTTGTTTTCATTATCAATGTCATTATGAAAGGGTGGTGATGTGGGTGGTAGATTGGAGTATCCACCCATTAAAGTATAAGTGAAGTTTCCCATGATTTTAGGTAAAGGTTTTATGAAGTTCTCCCATGATGGGTACATGGGAAAGGTGACTGAATAATTTGTTTCCCACATATTGGGAAAAGATAAAAGTGGAGTTAGATTTTAATGATTGCATGGATAGATAGATTCAAGTGGGAATACCATGAATCAAATGATTGTTGATATTTTCTTCATGTCCATGAAAAGTGTTAAAGTTTAATAATTATTTTATTTAATATTTTTAAGGAAATGATGATGATGAAGCTGGTTACTATTCAGTTACGAGTGAATATCTTATCTAACTGAAGTTTAAATAAACAAAATAGATCCAAAGAGTAGAGAGATAGCTGGAGATAAGGGATATCTCATTGATTGATCATGCATTAAGGTTGATGATTATTCTACTTTATATCTCTTGGATGATTATTGAGAATGGCTAGAGATGGACTGAAGGTTCTCTAATATGAAATAAAGGAATCTATAAAATTTGCCTAAGTCTAGAATCCACATAGATAAAATCCCCATGTAATTGAATTCATCACATAAGTAAATTTGGAACCATGCACTTAAATTCATCTATGTTTAGAACGATATAAGGGAATTTGGGCCATATATGAGAATCGATGTAAAGATTTTTTTCTAATGTATGGTACTTTAGCAATGTAGTTGAATGCCTCATGAATGAATTTCACATATCCAAATTCTATAATGTCTTGGAATCCAAGAACCATGTACACAAATGAAGTTCTGCATAGATGATTTCAAATATGTAAACAAATTTGGACCATGTTAGTGAATTCAAGATGATGTAAACAGATCCCCACATACTCGATATTTACATCCATGAATTCCACATTGGGATTCATATAAGGTAATTTTTATATGTACTAGGTGAAAATACAGAATTTCCATATTTACATAATTTAAATAATAAATACAAATCTTATGATACTTATGTTGTGCATTGAATATCATAACATTATGAAGATTATTAATCCATTATCTCATCTTCTTTTTGGGAAGATTCAAAGAATATTTCTACTAAATATATTCTTAATGGATAAAATTGATTTATTGGGTTTTCAAGAATAATACAGATGAAAATAAATCAAATACCTATAGAAAATCCATCTAAACATATGTTTATTTTACAAATTTTCCATATGATAAACTTTACATATCACAAATAATCACATAATCCCAAGAACAGAATGTTTAGTGTCTTTGAAAATTAGCAAGATAAGAAACTTATTTTATGATAATTTTGAATATTTATCCATAATCACACCATACTAGATCCAATTATAGATATCTCCTAGGTTATACTTATCTTTATAACCTAGTAAAAGAAAATATAAGAAAGGGGTGAGCTTGAACACTCAGTATGGTAAAACTTATCAATATTTCATTAAGGGTTGAATCAAACAAATATGAGAAATCAAGAGCATGGGAGAAATATCTTATTAAAAGAACATGGAATAAGAGTTCTCCATAGGTCTTGATATAAGGAAATGTAATATTAAATGGAAAAACATATACCATGACATAATATTGTGAGATAATAAACATGAACTATAAAGAATAATCATAATCATAAGATTATAACATAGTAACGTGACATAAACATAATCAAATAAATCATATGGAAAGGATACCCACTAAGATATTTATCATATGATAGGATTGGGATAATCACTAATTTACCTTATTGGGCTTGGGATAATCCTCTCATGTACCCTTGGGAATGGGATAATTCTCCCGTGTACCCTTTTTCTTGAGATAAATCCTCCCATGTACCCTTTGGCTTAGGATAAATCCTCTTGTGTACCCTTTGGCATGGGATAAATCCTCATGTACACCCTTTGGATTTGGATAAATCCTCATGTGTACCCTTTTGAGATCATGAGATATAAAATTTACCAATGTATTCAAGGGTTATATAGGACCCTCCCTTCATAATAATAATAATCCACAAATACAAGTTCCAATATAACATGAAAAAATTTATACCTCAAACCTCACTTAATTAAGCCATGGAAAAGATATAGATTTCATGAAAAACTTCCCTTGAACATTCCATAATCCATCTAGGGAAAAAAATATGGATATTGTCATAAAACCATACCCTCGATGTAATAAAAGGAATTTCAAAGGATATTTACATAGATTAAAAACACCCTTTGAGGTTATTAGAAAAATCTCTTTTAAAAAAATAAATAAAAACCCTTTTGAAATGACTGAAAACTCATTAATTTTTTTTAAATGAAATAATTTAATCTTGATGAAAAAAGTAAACATTAACCTTTAAAACCAAAAAGGGTTTTCAGAATATAAATTTTACAAAATAAAACTACTTTTAAAAACATTGAAGAATTATTTCTTAAAAACATGGGCCTTTAAAATTCCTTTTTAAAAATAAATAATTCCTTTGAAAATAAAAAAATTAATTTTCAAAAATATAATAATATTTCATTTTATTTTCAAAATCATCAAGAGTTAAAATCATTTGTGAAACAATTTGAAAAAATGGAAATGAAGCTTTATAAATAATAATTCCCATACGGTGAGAGAAACTATAAAAGAGTTACTATAAAATGATTTTATATTTTTAATAAAAGAAGAAATTATTATCACCTTGAAAATTAATTTTTGAAAAGGAAAAGTGAAAACTTTGGAAAAATATTTACTTTAAAAATAATCTTCAATATTAGAGATTTAAAAATTCATAAAGTACTTGTAAATAGAATTTAGAGTGGAAGATAAAACATTTGATTTTGAAAGGATAGAAAACCTTTTGAATATTTTAAAATTAATTTATAGAAAACTCACATAGTAAAAAAGGGTTAATAAAACTTACTTTTAAAAAGAGGGGAAGGGAAAAATGAAGGTCAATTGAGAAAACATATAATTAGGTTTCCAAATATAATTTTGATCATTGGTAGGAAGGTAAAATATAGAAATGTAAGAAAAATCATTGTTAAATAGAATGAGAATTATTCTTAACAATGACATTCTTTTATAGGGAAGAAATTCATCATGGTGAAATATTTGAATCAAAAATTACATTTTCCCAGAAGAGAATGAGAAAGTTCAATATAAAATATAGGGGTGGTATAAACCAATCATAGAATAAAAAATATTTGGATGAAAAATTATAACTCAAATAAATAATATTTGAGTTATCAATATATTTTATTTCTTAAGAAACATTTTAATAAAAAACCCTTTGAAAGAGAGGGATTGAAATTGAGCTTCCAATGCCATGAATAAAAGATAATACATGATATGATATATCCAATAGGAATTATACATTCCATTTAAATTAAATTAGGTATATAAAAAATATGTCTCAAATAAAGGTAATTGAGATGAAACACCCTTTCCTTGTTTCCCACATACTCTAATTTGCTCTAACCTTGTGGGGACCTTGAACTTTCTCCTAAAAGTCTCCTTAGAAGTGAAGGGAATAGGATAATTTATGGTCACAAAGGACATTATGTTATAAAAAAGACTTATAATAGAGGAACATTGGGCATGGTTTCAAGTAAATTTCAAAGGGTATGTGTAACTTTGAGAGATATAAAGTTATCCCCTTTTATAATTGAAGAAAATGGCACTTTTGTGAACACCCATTATTTTTCAATAATGGAATGACGTTATTCAAGTTCCAATGGTTCGAAAAGTGAGAAATGATGTATTTTGGGGTGATATTGGGTCAATAAATCCTCAAACATAAATTTAAATATATGTTTGAAACATTTTTTAATCCATTTACCACTGGGTTTTTACATTTTACCATTTTCATTTTTACCTTGGTAACTAGTTTTTAACTAAGTAATATGTGTTTTATTAAAAATATAAAATAACTCCTCTTACTAAATTTGGATTTTATGAACCTAAATTTAACATATATTTAATACAATTAAATTTATAAATATTATAAAATTAACTTTCAAATTAAAATAGATAATTTATAAAAAATTGGTTTTTTTAGAAAAATGATTTATTATTCATTAAGTGTTCCTAACCTTATTTAATAGTAATTAATAATAAAAATTTTATTGATATATTTATATATGTTTTAAAAAATCATATTATATTCATTATTAAATATATATTAATTTAATTTAATGGATAAAAATTTACACAATGTTAATAAAATAGTTCTTTAAAAAATAACAGTTTCACTATTATTGTAGTAATTAACGTTAATCTTAGTAATCACATTTTCATGATTAAAGATGAAATTGAATTTATAAAATAATATGTAAATTATTATATTAAATATTAAATCAATTTTTTAATATTTAATTTCTAAAATTGAAAAAATCTAATTTTTAATATAAGCGGATAAAAAGGATTTTTAAAGTAAAATATTACTTAAGATTCCAAAATGTTAAACATGTGTTTTATAAATTCAACATGGATTTCTAAATGATTTATAATAATTATTAAATATATATATATTTTTTATTGAAAAAAAATCATCATAAAATTTTAATTCATCGGTTATAATAATGTCATAAAAGTTACGATTTTAGTAAAAAATGGTATTTTCACTATTCACCTAAAAATCAATTATTTTAGAAATATATAAAATATTAATATTAATACAATATTGAAATGATGAATACATAAATGAATTTTATTTAAACTATTTAAAGTTATAAAATTAATAAAATTATATTTTAAATGAAAATGTGGTATATAAAGAAAAATTATATTTATTGAAAAAAAAACACCCTTTTAAAACTCTAAGTGTTATTAATAATATTTTTGTAAGAAATTATAATTAATTACTAAATATTTATCTACTATTGGTTTTATTATTATAATTTTCTTATATAATATTTCTCTAATCATTTTTAGTTCGGTGTTTCATGTGAAACAAGTTATCAAACTCAATATTTCTTTAAGGAAAAAATACAGTGAAATCTTAGGTCGTTACAAGACTAGTTGTTCATCAAAGATTAAAATAATTATGATCAGAGGATGTTTGATTGATATTGAATAAGTTTTGATCTAATATAGGTGTGTATGGATTCAAATTGAATATGTATATATTTTTATGTGAATGAATCAATCCAAAATGAAATTAGTTTCACACTGCATCTAAAGTGCTATATGTTTTATACAGTTTTGGATAGTGTAAGTTGTGAATCTAAGTGGAGATATTTTTTAAATATGAGTACAATATTTCTGGTGATTTTATATAAATATATATTTGACTGAGTTAAGAAAAATGAGATGAAAATAGAGATGACAGCAAGGCTATCATTTTGATGAGGGAAACCATTGAAAATGAAAAGGGAGCACACGGGAACACATGAGAACCCAAAATGGGAATTTTATAATGTTAATTTTTGTGAAAATTGTTTTTTTGTATTCCTAACATACCATTTATGGTATTTTTAAATGAAATTTTTAAGTAATTAAGTCGCTCATTTATGTGATAAATTAAGGGAAATCGAGAAAAAAAAAGAACAAAATAGGAAGAAGGCATCATTGATGTGATGTGTAAGTGTACATGGTTTATCCAATATAAATAGAGATCTTGAAGAATATAAAGAATATTAATTCAATACTATTTTGTTAAGAACATTTTTTTATATCGAATTTGAATATAGCATAAGAATTCATTCTTAATTCTGAGTTCAGTTCAGGTGATTTAAAGTACTGAGAAGAAGAATCTGAGGAGCGGCTGATCTACAGTACATGTCCTAGTTATAAGGATCAAGACTTTTAGAGATTGAAAAGTGATAAAGTGAGGTGAGAAGTTTTTGAGAATACCTTTTAAGGTATGCTATTTTCAATTACTGAATTACTAATTATACTTGAATGCATATTGGCATTTGAATACTTTGTTGCTGAGTTAAATAAGGAGATCGATCTTATTGATTAAAAATTATATTGTAGAAATCTACTAATATAATTCCTAAAATAACATCAAATTAACAGATTAATATATATGGTGAGACTCTATAAAACTTGTGTGGCTAGGGGTATGTAGGTATACCACCATTATAATCAGTGTCTATAGTTTGGATCTTTTGAAGAAATCTAGTGCAGAGATGGTAAGAGAAGTCATGTGAGAAGCAGGAAATAATATACATAGTGAGACTTTGTGTAGGTGTGTGAAACATCAAACCACTATATTCAAATATTGATCATTATAGTAGATAATCTGTTTTGGGGTTTATAACCAATATGTAAAGGAGTGGTTCTTTATACCAACCCTTATAAAAATACCTTGTTCCTCATTATTTCTTTACTTACATGCATACAATTGGTTTTTTCTAGTTAAAACATTAATAGATACATTTTCAATAATTTTAAATAGGGGTTAAATTACAAAGTTATTTTAGGATAATTCATAATTTTGGAAAAAAAACAAGCAAACCCTTATTCACCTCCCCCCACACACACACACACACGTGTTTGTACCAATCCCAAGGGGTACATCACACCCAAATAACATCATATCCTCCCTAAACCCAGGGTAACCTAATGACTAAATCCATAGATATATCCTACCACTTCCACTTGAGGACATAAAAAGGATTCAAAAATCATCTAGGAACTCAATTCTCTACCTTTACATGCTGAAAAACCCCACATCACACCATTAACCCCACTAAGGACCAATTTATCCATGGCCACAGAAATTGAATCTTTAAGACATGGTACATTTTGGATACACTTGGATGAACCTTTAGGGGTGAGATATGAAAATCATATAGAACACCCACACACAACACAAATGGAAGAAACAACCTCCCTTGAAACAACATCCAATGTTAGTCATCCATCAACCATCCTTCACAGGCATCGCTGTGAATAACATGATCCAGTATCACCTCAACCTATGAGTATCCCCACTAAGACTCTTCCACCTAATATAATGAGTAGTATTTCACTTTTATCTTATATAATTAATTCTTACCACCATCCTCATCCTAAACTAAATGTCTTACTTCCAACTCGTTCTATCACTCTCTAAGAATCTCTAGACTCTCAAACAATATCTCCTTGTGACAAATGACTTAACGTAAAGACAAAAAATTACATTTCCCTATGATGTAGGTGATATTGAAGTCATAATATTATAATAACTCCATATACCTCCACTTCCACAAATTCAGATGCTAGTGATGGAAAATATAAATCAAAATTTTGTGGCCTGTGAAGACCAAAAAACGTTCTCTGATGAGGTACTGTCACCGTAGCTTTAAGGAAAATACTACTATAGAAAATTTGAGATAATGGGGGGTATAGTTATTATCATTGGGATGTAAATATATAGAACCATATGATATCACTACCCACTATTGCATTAGAATACAATCCAAACCAATATAGGAAGGATCGCATAAGATCTCAAATGCCACTCCCTCATTAGGCAACTAAATCACAGGAGTATTAATCATCTTCTATTTCAAGTCATTTAAGGCTACCTAAAACTAATAATTCTAGATAAAATTATAGTATTTTATGTCTATGTATTTCAATGGGGCTGAAATCCAAAATAATTTGGATAAAACCTTAGGTAATAGCCAGTAAGACCAAGGAAACTACAGACCTCTACCACATTCTTGGTTGTTTCTTAAGAAACTACCATCTCAATCTTTGATAGATTCACTATCACTCCCTACTGTAACACCAAATTTCCAATAGTTTTTACCTCATGTGACTAAAACTTACACTTTTATAACTTACCATAGAGATTATAGTGTCTAATAACCTATAAAACAACCCTAAGGTTCCTAATATGTCCATCCACTATCTTCGAGTATATGAGGATGTTATCGATAAACATTACCACAAACTAGTCTAGGAACTCATAGGAGATGGCTTTTATGTGTCCTATGAAAATAATTAGGGAATTTTGGAACTGAATGGAATGACCACAAACTCAAATTACCCATATCTATGTCAAAAAGCATTCATTGGGATGTCCTCCTCCTTCACCCTCAACTGATGATATCCTAGCCATAAATTAGTATTTGAAATTTATCCCCCCTAACTAGTCAAACATATCATCTATCCTCATGATGGGATAATGGTTATTGATCATTACCTATTTTATCCTCTGATAGTTTATAAAAAACCTCAAACTATCATCCACCTTTTAGGAAAAAAGAACTAGAGAACCCTGTAATGACACACTGGGTCGAATGAATCCCTTTTTCATCAAATCATCAACTTGAATCCTCAAATATCATAGCTAATAAGGAATCATATGACAAATATCCATCCAAATTAGAGAGTCCCATAATTATAACTTTATTCCAAACTTGATATCACATCAAGGGGTAACGTCACAACCTCATTGGTGAAAACATCTATAAATTCCTTAAAAACCCTAGGGATCTCCACCGCATGTGCCTCTATTAACACTAATGATAACTTCACCAACTAAGGTAAAAGAGGCTTCACATGATTATTACCCATTAAATGATCTCTCCCACCCATGAACATCACATGTTTTTACTTCACATTAGAAAATGAGGTTATCCTCTAGAGGTAGACTACAATTGAAAACACAAAATGAAACTAATTCAAGCCAAGAATGAAATTGTATGAATTTATCTGTAGTAGAAAGAAATCCTTTATTGAATGATGTTTTCCCTCATTAGTTCACATCCATAGAAAACATAAAACAATCAATTTTGACCTCAAACTAGTGTAGTCAACATCAGGGGCATTGGAAGCCTCTCTAAATTTAGTCCCAAGGCATGGACTAAGGTGGGAACAATGAAAGAGTGTAAATATTTGGAATAAAACAAATAAAAAGATAAGGTAGATGATATATTGATTTTTCCTCAAACAGCCTCTAATCCTTCTGGTGTTGGCACCATAATAGCATGTGATTCCAATGTATGCCTCCTATTACTTTTTGTTGATGACCACCTATATGGTCATGCTCAGCCTTATGTCCCTAGGTATGGGGAACATCATGGGGATAAACTTTACCGATTTCATCTAACCTTGGTGTAAAATAGTCCTATTGTCCCTACTGTTGATAATTCCTCAGAGGAAACTATTATAAAGGCTGATGATAAATATAGTCATTCATACCATAATGACCTCCCAAGATAGTTGGGCACTGGGACTGATGGTATCCACGATCCCCATAGGTAAAACATACAAGTGGGAATCTCCTAGTGGAAGCATAAGATTTTTTTCCCTCTAAAAATCACGAGAAAACAGCTAAAGGTAACTCTTATTTAGTGATAACCTTAACTGTCCTGATGTCTAAGATCCTTCATCTAAATGTATACTCCCCAAAAAACTCTTCTAGCCTCCCTCTTGAGGTAATACTCTCAAAAAATGTGTTTTTTCAATCACCTCAGCCTTCTTCTACACCTCAAAATACATAGGTAATGAAAATGGGGTTATTTTATATTAGATAGCTAGACACAATACCTCCTCAAGGTGACACAATATGGACTCCTCATTGGGTAAGAGATCACAGGTGAAGTAAATAAGGTCATTAAATCTAATTCCAAGCTCCCACACACTTAGGTTTTCCTATTTAAAGGAAATAAACTCTTGCCTCTTTTCTACCCTCATCATCGATGATTGAAACTCGGTACAAAACTCCCTTTAGAAATCATTCCATGAAACATATACCTACTTCTTCTCCCCAAGATATAAAATCTACAACTGGTGTGTTTCACCCCTCATCTAACTAACATTCAATAAAACCTAATACTTAGATTTGGCATGAATCAAACTGAAGGTGATCTCAAACTCCTCCAACCAGTGCTCTATCTTTAGACCAATGACACTCCTCTCATACTTCATGAAATCTTGATGCTATAACTCATGAAATTTCCTCTTCTATGACTCATTATCCTCAACTGGGCCAATCCTCCAATGGTCAATAAGACATCTTACTTCACCTCACCGCCTTAATCCACACATGGATGATATCTTGGATCTATCAATACATGAAAGGAAAAAAGATTTCTAATCCCAAAACGTTCAATTCATTTAGATTAATTTAGTTTATCAAAATCACCCCATTCAGTCACAATAAAAAATAAGTATGGTGCATGTACCTCTTCTAGTTCTCTACCTTCCAAGCAACATCACTTATCTTAGCACACTCTGAAAGTTTAGGGTCCTTTCATTAGATCATATTCATGGTTCAAACCCAGAACTATAGATTGAAAAACCCATAACTATAGATTGAAAAACTAGGACTATAGACTACAGTCATAGTTTTGAGAATAGTGGACAAACTAGCTGTCAGAATAGCTTCATATTCATGGTTTTCTTAAAACTGTAACTATAGATAACCTTTTATTAAAGTTATTTAAAAACTATAACAGTATATGAATATACTTACATTTAATAAAACCATAAATATAGACAATATATAGTCACAATTATATAAAAACTGTGAATATAGACAACCTTTAGTTGTAGTTTTAAAAATCATGACTATAGAGGCCGGATTATTTTTTAAAAAATAATATCCATCCAAATAGAAACTTGCCTACAAAAAACCAATACAAATCAAACTAAACCATATTAATTGAATAAAACTAAATTAAATTAAATTGAAATAAACTAAAATGTACTAAAACAAACTAAACCAAAATAAACTAAACTGGACCTAACCAAATAGAACTAAATAGAACTGAACTAAAAATAATAATTAAGTCTAATAAAAATAAAACTAAAATGAATTGAATGAAATATTAACTAACTAATAAAAATTTAACTATACAGATAAACCAAAATTGAACAAAAACTATCCAAATTTAATTAACTCATATTAAACCAAATAAAACTAACCTAGCATAAATAAAGTGAAACCAAATTTAATTATATCATTCAAAACCAAATTTAATATACTTAAACTAACTAAATTTGAACCAAATCCACTATAGTTATATAAACATGATCATAACCAAATATAATAAAATTAAATCAAACTAAATTGAACCATCCTAAATTTTCTTATCCCCACCCAATTCAAACCATTACTGCTAAAATGAATCAAAATATTTTGAAAATAACCCCTACAAAACAAAACCAAACTTTCCCAACACAATCCAAATTGAATAACATTGAATTAAACATAAATGAAACCAAACCATAAAAAATAAATCCAGAAATGAATCAAACAGACAAAAATTAAACTAAATTATACTAAAATTAACTAAATTTACAAGATTTAAACCATTTTAAATTTAATAAAATGTAAATAAATTATCCCAAACCAACCAAAATTTAAATAAACCAACAGGAATTGTCATAAAAATAAGTAACCAAACCTAACATAACCGATATGAACTTAATGGAAAAGAATTAAACTATACTAAAACAAAGCAGATAGAACCAAATCAATAATAATTGAACCTAATAGGGATGAAAAATAGAATTAAAATAAAATAGAATCATCCACACTAATACAATATAATCCAATAAAATTTGATATAAATTTAATTAAAAATAGAATAAAACTAAATAAGATCATTTTAAAAGTACCTGAAGTAAAAAAACAATCTAATTTAATTTAACTAGATAGACATGAAATAATAAAATCCAGATAAAATTTAACTAAACTGGTCTAACATGAATCAAAATGACATTCTACATTATTATATTCAGTTGAAACATAGTTTAGAATATAATTATGCAAGATTTAGAATATAATCACAAAATTAACCAGATCAATAGAGGTACATATTCAGTTAAATTGAGAATCATTGAAAGTTAACACATTTTATCAGTTCAATTATAGTGCATAAATAAAAATAAAAATACAGATTTAGTTAGAGGGTCATGTAATAAAGTAATTTAGTATAGTATATTCATTATAAAAAATTAATACATTATGATAAATATAAAAAAATTGGATAGAAAATAGATTCAGAACATAAATAAAGTTGTTTAGAATATAACATGCTTACTAACACAGAGTAATACATAATCAAAAATGTTGAGAGGGATCATTTCCACCTTCATCATCACCACCATCTCCACCACCAAAATAATTTCTACCACCATCACCGCCACCATCACCACCATCATCATCACCACCATCACCACCACCACCATCAGCATCTTCATCACCATCACCACAACCACCATCATCACCACCACCATCACCACCACCTTATACTCATCTCGAGTAACACCACCAGCATCATCACCACGAGGTGGATCAGTAAGAACATGTAAACTAATGGGAGAAAATTATTCCTGAATAATGGTCATACAATCATCAAACTGTGAAGCCATATCTTTGGAAATCATAGAATGTATAAACTCGAATCCATAGGTAACCTACTTATACATAAGCTCCATTTCTTTTTCTACCTTAATAAATTTATTCTCTATAGAAAATGAACCAAAATATATATTGGTGATTGATGTAGGTCAATACTTCATGGGGGTAATTTTCTTTCTTGGCTTACATCATACCTTTCCAGGGTGCTCATGACTAAAAACCTAATAGAAATGATCATCAGGACCTAAATGGTCATGCCCTTCTCTATTGATAGCCTCTAAATAAACCAGTGAAAATAATTAAAAAAATTAAAATCATATACTTAAAATAACTAATATAGTTATGTTTATAGAATATATAAAAATTCTTATAATATTTTCTCTTATGGTTGTATTTAATAGATTTCCATCCTTTTTGTTATGGTTTCAATAAAAAAAATTAGGCATGAGGTACTCCAACCTCAATACCCAATGCTTTTTTATGAAAATTAAATTTGAATTATTAAAAAACATATAATAATAGTGGATATTTATATGTGTATTTTTATATCAAAAAAATGAATATTTACTTATTTTTTCTCATGTTTGAACATATTAATGTGGCCGAGAGTGTGAAAATATTGCATTTTCGATGTGTTTTTCTTATTATTTTGTGATTAATCCAATATGAAAATATAATTTTATAAATAAAATTTAAGAAACCAAAATAATTTTTTTATATAATAATTAAAAATTAATAAATTTCATTCCTGAAATGCATGAATCAACCAATATGAAATCATTGTAGAATACCAACTAGCTGTAAAGTCACTACATTAAGAAACACACTCTAAAAGGGTTTCAAGTCTTTCCCACCACCCCTTATAAAAATCATATTTATACAACCTCTATAGTTCACCAACCTTCATAAGGTGAGCTACCCTTGCATTTTCACTATCAACAAAATTGTGTCGGCACTGCATAAATAAAATAATTAATTAAATATAAGAACACTAATGATGTAATATAAAAATAAAAATAAAATTAATACCCAAATCTCTATATTGGAACTGTCTTTAATTGTATAATTGACTCTACCCCATGAGATTAGTTTCATGGGCATGATATTTTTGTGTATAACTAGTTTTCTTATGAAACTTTTACATTCTTTATTTTTCCAATCATATGTTGATCTTCATTGTTCTTTACCATGAATTGTGTCTGAAGATTCCATAAAAAAATCATATGTGTATGACCACGACATATTGTATTGGAACAAGCATCATAACCACCTAAAAATAAAAAAAATGTAACAAAGAATAGTAATGAATACAAATTACTAATATTGAGGAAATAAATCATTTTTTACTTAATGTAGGAGCTTGGGACATCACCATATCTACAGGATGATCAGTATTTTCAATGGCCTATATCTTAAGGGAAGCCTCAACACCCTCATCATAGATAGGAGGAACAAAATGAATGGGAGGAACAAAATTCATGGGATGAGGGGTATAAGTAGTATGTCTCAATGGATTAGGAGTATTAGGATGTTGTAATGAGAAGGTAGGAATCATAGGATAAGGACAATGGGGAAATTATTGACTCAAGGAAGCAAATTTATTCATAGGAAATAAGTAGGTTATATCCCTAGTATCTGTAAAGTAGGTGGATGGGGAATAAGACTAGTTTCAGTATATACCCCATAAAAAGTGACAGAAGTTGGAGAGGTGGGATCCCCCCTTGACGTAGATCCCTAAAAAATTATTAATCATGAGATAAAAATAGTGAGCATGTATATAAGTTAACATACAATAAGCAAGTATAAAATACATTATGAAAGTAAAGTGACATTACTACCATTAATATTAATTTTCCAATAATACACTAGGTTCACAATCTTCCCTAATAATTTAAATTATCTAGTTATTATATCCAAGACTAGTAGGATCACCTATATGGATAGTTTTTATGGAAATATCATCTTAACCATCATAAAAAATATGTCAAGTAATTATTCTAAAAACAACACCAAATCTAGTATTTAATGTATCTTGTACATAAAACACTTTTATATCATGAGATGCTAATATATAAAGTTCTTAATTTTAATATATTGATCCATGATAGCCACTATAAATCAATATTCATCAACATGCATTCCTTTTCGATTTAATTTATCAAACCAATTATATTTAAACATAATAACTCAGACTTTAGAGTAATAATATAATATAATTATTCTCTCTACTACTCCATAATATAATAAATCACTAGATCATGGTTGTGTGTCACTTGTTTTAGCATAATAGTCTATTTCTTCACTTAATATGACACCATCATTTTTATTTTTCATGTTTACCAAATGAATATTAATAATGAATTTATATCCATTAAAAACAAATGATTTACACTCACATACCACCATATTTGGACTAAATGATAGTTCTATAAACTTAATAGATATTTCACTAATCGGTAAAATATCAACCTAGAATATATACAATTTTCATTATTATTATTAAACATAAGTGTGCCATTAAAAAAAGTAAAAAACAATTGTGTGCTTACATGGGATTTGAACCATGCAGGAAATTTATGACTGTAAAAATTCACTCTCCTTGTGAGTGGTAAATAACAATGGATTCTAGTTATAGTTTACTTATATTGAATGTAAAATTTATGTTTAGTACATTATTAATTGATATGTAATAAATAATTAATATAAAATAACTCATAATTGATCTTACTTACTTGATATATTCATCCATGAAATGATAATTAAATAGCACGGTATAATGTGCCACCTCCTTCTACTAAAGGATCAAATTATTCAATGTAAATTAACCTAGAATTACTACTAGTTGAGGAGGTGATGAAAATATTATAACAATTGAATCATATTTATCATCTTCATTTTACATTGGTTGATTATACCTTGTATTGAAATTATTCAAATACATAGAATAGAATTCCATGCACTCCTAGTCCAAATAAAATTTGATAATGGATCCATCAGGATCGTTCTTATTTATTAGATAAGACTTAATATTGTATATAATTATTTTAATGGGATACATATAATGGCAATAAATGGGACCCCAATAAGAACTTTCATGGTAAGTTTCATAGTAAGATACAATATACATGTAAATATGAATGAGGGAAATAATTTATCTAATTCGTAAATAATGATTGTAAAATTTTATTTAATTTTCATAAAATCACTTTTAGTCAATTTTTTATAATATATATCTTTATATAAGTTACATAAATGGATAACAGGAACCCTTATATTGTTTTTCAATATGTTTTGTTTGATAATGGGAAGCAACTCGTGTAACAGTATGTGATAGTCATGGTATTTCAATGATTTTAACTTCTAATCTCTAGTATTCACTCATTTTGATATGTTAATTGAATAAATATCCTAAAACTTGAGAGTATATAACACATGAATAAATTTTTTTCTCTCTATAGACATCATGATATAACAATCATGGGTAATTGACCACTTTTTTGTACCAATTATCTTAGGATGAAGTTGTTTCTTAATACCCCAATACTGCAAGCCTTGACATTATCTTAAGTCAACATTCTTTTTTCCATTGACATTCAGAATTACTATAAGTAATAGTTCACATACATTTTTTTCAACATCCATCACGTCTAAATAATTTCACAAAAAATTGATGGCCAATAAGGTAAATCAAAGAATATACTTTTTATTTCAATTGAAATGATTATCTTTTTCAGTACTTGTTCTCTTTATGGATAATGGATGACCATTTCTAAAACAAATATTTATCCCTTCAAGATCTTCCAACCATTCATTTCCCTACATACATATATTCGGTTTCTCTTTCTTAGAAACATTATCAAAATTTCATCGATCATTTTTGTATGGATATCTCATTAGTAGGAAACGTCGATATCCGATGAAACTAAAACTCCATTGAGGTTTCGGTCTTCTTGACCACATATTTTTTCCACATATTAGACAAGATAGTTTTCTCTTTATGCTCAAACCAAACATCATTCCATAAGCATGGAAATCATATATGGTCCACATAAAAGTAGCACACATTTAAAATGACTCCTTCCTTGAAGAATCATATGTTAGGACACCCTCTATCAATAACTAATTAAAATCTATTATTAGTGGTTATGGATACAAACTTATATCATTCTTGGGATCATTCATCCTAAGAATCAATATGGTCGTGAAAATATAAAACTTATTCATGCACATCCAAGGTGGAAGGTTATATATATGAATGAATAAGGTCTATGTCACTAGTACAAAAATAGGTGTTTTACAACATTTTTTTTTTGTTTTTAATGTCGTTTTTAGAGGTGGAATCATTGTTAGAAATATAGTAAATATATTTTTTACATCATTTATTAATAACTAAAGTAAAAAAATTACTATTTTTTTAACATACCTGACCCGATGCTCCCTCATGTTACCGATTCAGGTGGGCTACATGACCTCAGGCGCACCTACTTGTATGCCAAAATATATTGACTAATAGTGAGGGTTTAATGAATATAGTGGATAGAATATACCTTATGGTATAGAGTTTAAATATTAGAGAAAAATAATAACAAATTAATGTAAATAGAATAAATAATATAAATAATAAAACATTCATCCATAATAGAATAAAGGGAAAATCAAAAAAATCCAATAATAATATAAGAATCTAATGTTAGGTTTAAATGTTACTAAATGTCATGATAAAAGTAAAATAAATAAATTACTAGCATACTATAAAATACTCCAAAGGCCCTGGTCCTGAACCTCATATCGGTACCATCTCCAAGCTCCAACCTATCCAGCAAGCAATAATCAACAACAAGGTTCATTTCCCTTATCAATACCTACATTCGTGAAGTCTGTCTATGTACCAAATGATGGAACGAACAGGGTGTGAGTACAAATTAGTAGGTTGACACCACCATGTCTAAAAAAATACAATCTAAATATATAGTTTATTAAATAAAGAGATTAAATATTGGTACTAATTTATTAAAAATATTACACATTAAATTGACCCACTAACCCTCAAGCTTTGGTTTGACACCCAGGGTTAGCCAAACCTACTTCGACACCATGTCAGATATCTCTGTCTAGGAGTGGATCCTCTTGTATCATGATGAATCACCTAATTCGGTGGAATATTCTTATAATATGGATTAATTTTACATAACATATCGAGAAAAAATGGTCCCTACCCTTATACTAATAAGAATATTGCCCTTAGGAATCCAGTGATCATTCCACTTAACCTCAGGCGGTTCATACCTATGCATCTTACCCTTAGGTGGTATAGAATACCATGTATCCTTCCCTTAGGTGGTACAAAACCATGAACCATACCCTAAGGCCTCACATATGGATCCATTTAGCACCCAACACAAGTAAATTTCATATTAGAATAAGGAATCAATAGGTTATCTAACAACCATCCTCCGGGCATCGATCATAAAAGATACATCTCAAAAAAATACTAGAAAACAATTTACATGACCAAGAATCAAGATAAAAAACATTTCAACATGATCCATAGTGGTGAATTCATCCAATTACCATTTATCTAATCATTTACATTTCATAAAGTTAGGATCCCAATTATCATCATAATTACAAAAAATTCTGTTCCATTTATCATTTTAACCCAAAATTCATTAACATGCCAAAATAGATATATTAGTCTCTATGATTATATTTCAAGTAATCACCACAATTCATGTGTTGTGCCAATTTATAATAATAAACCAACAAACAAATCGCCTTGTTAATCCAAAATCCACATTATCAAAATTGTCAGTTCATTATGATTTCAAGGGTAGGCTTGCTTTGTTGGTGGATGAAATTATGATCTCAATGCTAATAGACTTGAAGGGATCCAATGGGAGGTCTATAAAAATTTATTATCACCATCTTTTATTTATTCAATTAGAAGGTTCACACACACGGTGTGCCAACGCGATCACATTTATTCCACATACATGAAGAAATTGAAACAGACAAAAGGGAGTTATTTTATACCACCTGACTCAAAGTGGAGAAGACATGGACAAAGTACCACTATCCAAGGAAGAATTTGGTTTATTCTTCCTTAAAAATATAGGCACGGAATACTAATATTTAGTGGATATTGATTCTAGTTATAATATTATGCTCAAATTTCACCGCTAAAAGTCTTGGATCATAAAGGATTGATCCCTCAAAGGTAGGGATTGAATTTTATTGAAAGGATCTTCAAAATAATTTAAGGAACTCTCTGGGAAGACTAAGTTTTGATAAAAAGAGATGATAGAAAAAAATGAGTTTGGAGTTTTGGGGGTATTTATAGACAACCTAAGAAAAAGAAGACCATGATGCAACCTCCTAGGCCACACCATAAACCGCACGAACCATGGTGCAGTATTCCAAGACCATGGTACAACCTACTTGGTCAAACCATGTCTAAAGATCATGGCTAGGTCTGCACTGCAGATCTTATTAACCTTGGGAGGGACCATGGCGCATCATAATACACCATTATATAAACCCCATAAACTCAATATGTAGGCTACAGCGTATCCTAGATCCATGTTTCATGGGAACCAATTTTTGGAAGAATCGACCAAAATACACTCTAAAGCCCTTGTGTCATATCCATGGTCTCCAAGTCGTGGATATTACTAAGTGGAATTAGCTCTAAATTCCATACTTCTAGGACCCTACACCATATTTGAGACCTCCATGTCATAGCCATCGACCTTATGGTGCATCTCAAATATCCACAATGTAGAATCCTCTGATATTTTCAACTCAACTCCCCCTTCTTTCTCCCTCCCTGAGAAACCACGTTCAGACTAAGGATCGACAACCAAGGTTCAAATAAAAAACAATCAGATCAAAGAGGTTTACAAAAAATTAAAGAGGGACATACCTAGAAAAAAATATGGGGACTTAAAACCTCCCCACTATATAACAACTCATCCTTGATCTGTGATCCAAAGAATCTTGGTGGGTATCAATGAAAAAATTTGACCACTATTTACACATATTAAATTCCCTCTCCCAGGTATCCTCTTATATATGATCATGCTACCACTAAACTTGCACTAGGGGTATAGTCTCCCCCTAGAGATTCCTCTCACTATGGTCCACAATATGAATCATATGCTCCTTAAAGGACACATCAACATCCATCTCAACACTATCAACATCAATCACATTAGAAGTATCGGGATTATATCTTTGAAGTTATAACACATGAAACATGTTACACATGGAGTTATAGAACTATGTAAAGGCTAAATGGTATGCCACTGGACCAACCATTTACACTATCTCAAACAGCCGGATAAATTTGGGAGCTAACTTCCCTTGCTTCCTAATACGACATTTCCCTAGCCTAGGCAACACCTGAAGGAAAACATGATGACCAAACTCAAACTTTAGAGGTCATCTTCAATGTTAACCATAAAATTTATTCTATATCTATGTGGTCACCACCCACTTTATAATCAAACGAACTTGTTCTGACATATCCTACATGAGACTAGGTCCAACAAGCACTGACTCACCTGCCTATAACTAGTAAAGAGGAAAATGACATGGTATTCCATATAAATCCTTGAAAGGATCCATTTGTATTGATTCTTGGAAGCTATTGCTATAAGAAAAATCTACAAGCGCCAAATTTTGCTTCTAAGAACTACCAAAATCCAAAACATAGTCTCAAAACATATCCTCTAGAATCTGAATCATTTGTTCAGATTGAATGTCGATCTAAGGATGATAGGTTGTACTTAGAAGAACTTGTGATCATAGAGCCTTTTAAAGACCTTTCCAGATCCAAGATGTGAAACGAGGATCTTGATAAAAAATGATTCTCTTTGGAACATCATGCAACTGAACTATCTCTCACACATAAAGACTACCCATATCATCAATGGAGAAGGTATCCCTGATTGAAAAAAAAGTGGTCTACCATCATCATTCAATCCATGATCACCCATACTGCATCATTCTTGTGGGGTTTCCTAGTTAATCCTATCACAAATTCTATAATAACATCATCCCACTTCCATTTTGAAATGGGTATAGGTTACAACAACCTTACAGAACTCTGAGTTTCAGCCTTCACTAGTTGATAAGTGAAACATCTCACAAAAAAACCTTTAATCTTCTTTTTAATCCTAGGACACTAGTATTTTCTATAGATATCATGATACATCTTTTTCATACTCAGATGTACCGACCATTTAGAATCATGAAACTCCCTCATCATCTCCTCACATATGCCCATAGGATTCTAGAATTGGATACAAAAAAATAATAACATCGCCAATACCAAGAGACTATCCTGATGGTGGATCCCCACCATATAAACTTTACCTCATAATTAATCTCTCCAAATAAGATAATTGATCTGTATTGATCTAATCAAGGGGCATAGGTGTAATATATTTTGAAGTCATAGCTACTCATCTCTGGGTCTCCTAGATAGCTAGATACATTTCTTAAAAGAGTATAATCATACACCACTCATTGTAAGACTCCTTTACTACCTCTATCTACATATTCTTGGTTGAGGAATTAGTGATAATGTTTCCTTTACCTGGTGTGTGATCCATCTTGAAGTCAAAAGACTACAGATACTCAACCCACCTCCTATGTCAAAGGTTCAAGTCTTGCTAAGAATATATGTACTTGAGGATCTTATGGTCCATGTACACCAAAAACCTCTCTCTAATCAGATATTATCTATAAAATCTTATGGAATTTACTACCATAGATAAATCTAGATTATGAGTAGGGTAATTCCTCTCATGCGGTCTCAGCTGTCTAGAGAAAAAAACTACTCAATCCTCTTGAATCATCACTACTTCGAGTCCAACTCCATATAAATCACAATACATAGTATATTCCTTACCCAACATAGGTAAAGTGAGAATCAGTTTTGTGGTCATACTTCTCTTCATATCCTAAAAAAATCTATCATAAGAATTTGACCAAACAAACTTCACTCATTTCTTGTTCAGCCCGGACATAGGTTCTTCCTGATAGTAAAAGTCCTAGATGAGATGCTGATAGTAACTCACTAGACCCATAAAGCTCTGAATCTCAAATAAATTATTGAGATTCTTCCAAGATACCACATATTTTACCTTCTTTGGGTCCATTACTACTCTAGCCTCTAAGATAACATAGCCCAAGAAGTTTACTCAATCAATCCAGAAGTTTCATTTATATAGCTTGGAATAAAGTCGATGCTCCCTCGGTGTACTCAGGATGATGTCAAGATGTTTAAAATGATCATTTTCAGGATGGGGGTACACTAAGATGTTTTTTTATGAAAACAAACACAAACTGATCCAAGAACTGATGAAATATATGATTCATCAAGTCCATGGATATCATCAGTGTGTGTGTCAGACCAAACAGAATCACCAAGAACTCATATAAGCCATACCTACTCATAAAAGTAGTATGGGGTATGTCCGATGGTCTCACCCTCAATTTTTGGTACCTTGACCTCAAGTTAATCTTAGAGAAGATCTAGATACTTCTTATCATATTGAAGAGATCATTGATGCATGGAAGTGGATACCCTTTCTTGATTGTCATCTAGTTTAGTCTCTCCTAATCCACACATAAGCATAAAGTCATATCAACTGTATTGGTGAAAATAATTGGAGAAATCCATAGAGATATACTAGGTCATGTGAATATTTTGGCTTCAAGATCTTCTAACTTAAATTTAAACTAATGAATCTTAGCTGGTGCCATTATATAATGTGGGATAGAAACTAGCTCATCTCTTTGCACTAACTCAATTGTGAACTAGATCTATTTCTTGGGTGGTAATTCAAATAACTCTTCATGAAATATGCCTAAAAAATAGTCCAATATAGAATGAAAAGTATCTTTTTTCACTCCTCCATCATCCAGAAAAAATGCTTTCTATTTGAGCTGTGAGACAATCCAATATGCACTAAATTGGTCTCGTCTAATTAGCTTGAAGATCCCACTCATCCAAGTGAAAATAGTTGCCAACTTATGGAGATAAAAAATTTAACTCTCCTATGATAATATTCAATATGATCTTGGTATAAAACTAACCAATCCATACCAAGAATCAAATTTAAGACTTTCATTTCGAGAAAAAATAGTTCCCAAAGGAAATGGTAGCCACTGATTTCAATAGAGCACTCCTTGCAGCATTTGATGTCCTTTAACTACACTCCAAACTGTGTGTCAATGGTCATAATTTCATCCAAAAATATCCACAAAAAATCCCAAACTATTTGAAAATTGATCAGATAATAAGTAATGTGATGCTCCTATATAAAAAAACACAACCAAGGGTTGATGATACTAGAATTGTACCTCTGACGGTATAAGGTCCTGCATCTAAACTAGTCAGAGTGGTCTACATAGTTTGTAGCTGACTCACCCATATACCCTAGGCTATAATCTAACTCTCTTTTGTTGCTCCTACTAGCTAGTAATATCATTCCTATGCTAGGTTACCACATCCCCTACCTCATCCTGAATGTTTATTAGACCTCTAAAAACTATTCTATTGAGGGGGGTTGGGTCCCTCCTTGAATCATGTGCCTATATTGATCCCTTTTCATCCCTATATTGTGTAAATATCCTTCAAAACTTTTGTAAATATCCCAACCTACTACAAGAATGGCACTCCACCATGAGTTAAGGACACTAAGGGAACTTATGTTCAACCTTGAAACACTGAAAGCACTGTAATGGACCGCAATTTTGATATAATTGACTACTACCCTAGATACTCTTCCAACTATTTTTTGGTGATAATTGTAAAAGTGTAGTTTATTTCCACCAGAAGAAGAGATCATATATCTCCCTATTAAAAATACCTAGCCACCACTCTAGGCCTCTCTTATATTCCCTTTCATGATGTGATCTTGGTTTATCACATCTGTAAAGTTGTTCAGACGAAAGAGGTTCACCTACAACCTTATATCATAGTGAAGCCCATCCTGGAAACATATTTCTCTAGAAACCTAATTATTTTCCATGTATGGAGCAAAATGTTATAGGTAAGTGGAGTATCTAGTATATTACATCACAAACATGCCCTCATGTTTCAAGTAAATGAAATCAAGATCCCTCTCATTTCTCAACATCTCTAGATAGAAGTGGCTCATGAACTTATGATTATCCACTAAATGAGGCTAATATTAATTGTTAATATATATAATATTCATGTACTTTATTATTCATAAACACTATTTTAGTTCATTTTACACTTTGAACATTATTTCATATTATAATTGTAATTCCTTCTTAAAATGCACTATTACATGGTACATTTTTTAACATCATTTAAAGTATCCAATGATCTTTATTTTATTTTAATATTTTATTTTCAAGTTTCTAATTACATTGGGAAAAAATTATACTTTTTGAGTAATTAAATATTCATATTGGAATACCACCAAAGTTGGCCTTGAACCAACAACATTCTGGGTGAAGTGAACTGGACAACAGCCCAATAAAACTACTGTATCGGCCAATATCCAAGCCCAATGATTCTAAAAATTTAACTGAAGATAGAGGACATCATTTATAACATTTCATCCAACTGTGATAATATCCAATTATGATGTTTTAATGGAGTTTAAGGTGGCCCAAGTTAGAGATAAAATTCTGGGCCAGATTCTACGGCCCAGAAACTTATCCCACCAATTTAATCATATCTCGAAAAAAGAAAATTCATTAGGGATAAAATTTTACATAGATCTAAGAGATATATGGATCTTACCTTTTTTTTATATGGACCACTCCAATTCTGATATCTATAAGTCCATCTAGGCGCCTCTGTCCAGTGGATGCAAGCTGGCTACAACTATGGGTCAAGGGTGGAAAAGTCACCTCTCCCTTACTTTCCACCACCCTAGGCCTACCATACTAAAGTGGGATACTTTGTACTGTAGGGATATCTACCCAAGACTCTTGAAATTATTATTTAATAAAGTGGTTGTGGATGAGTTTAGGATCTTTGAGCTTTGTTTCATTTTAATGTTATGCTGCCAGTTTGATGTTGTAATCGCATTCCTTCAATTGTAAGTTCTTGAATTACCTTAGCTTATTTATAAAAGTTATTAATGTTATCTTTTTATATTATTATTATTATCAATTTGATACTGTTTCCTCATGGTTTGAACTTGTTCACACCAAACCCTATGAGATTATCACACAACGGTGGAGTTATCATTATTTCATTGTTTTTTTTACTTCTCTATTTCGTCCCTCATGAGTCTACTTCCTGCTTCCATTGAAACCATATAATCAATGGAGGGATAACCCACTTATGGGTTGATCCAAGGGAGTATAAAGGGGATATATTGGATGTTATTTCTCACTCCATTAATGGATAATCACTTCTTTTAAATGAGATTTTTATTTGATGATTTTAAAACTTCTTCGTCCTTGTTGAATTTTAAGGCCACATACTTCAAGTGCTAATACGAACCTTTACCTTGGAGTGCTCATAAATTTGATCCTCCAAGTGTATAGGTGATTATTATTATGGTGTTTAGGCATTAAAACAGTAAATGGTGATGTTGTTTGATCTCCTTAAATTAACCCATCTCAAATATAAGAAATTGAAATAATTGAAAAGGGAATATGTCCAATCCACCCCAAGTGATAACCTAGGATCAAATAATTATTTTAAATTGAATTAATTTAAGTATATTATCATTCACTTAATCCCATCTAAAATAAACCAAAGTTGGCCACTTCATATCCAAAAACAATCCATATAATGTACGTTTCTGTAGGTTACTTATTAGGTCTCTGAGGATTCGACAACCCAAGCTAAACTTCAAGCGACCGCTTAACCCTAAAATCTGGGGTAAATTTGGGCAAGACCGAATTTTGGCATCGTTTCTGGGAACCTAAGTAAGTTATATTAGACACTAACATCCTTTTCTCACCCCAAATCTATATTCTCATCCCCTATTTTATTTCTATGGAAATACCTTTTGAACAAACCCAAACATGGGGAACCTCTCTCTACTTTGACTACCCCGCACCAAGTGTGATGTACAATGAACATCCTAGTTTATACTGGTGGGATCATAAACAACCTAATGAACCAAAATGTTTTTACTCTTATGATACACAAAACATCCCGACATATAATGAGTTTCAACCCCCACAAATCCAATCTGAACACCCTCCTATGAAATTCCAACAACTTAATTATCCACCTGGAATAGACCATTTGGATAAACCCCTTATCCATCATGATCCACATCCATTACTTGAGAAATTATGTCAACAAATGTAGAGAATTAATTATGAGGTTTCATCCTCGAGATTATAACTACAAATCATTGAAACGATTATGGAACCCACACCCACTCATGTTTTCCATTCCTCAACATTGATAGAAGAATATTGTTATGCACAAACTTCCCATGAAAATGATAAATAAGAATCCTTTGAATATAAGATACCTAACAAACATGATGGAATTTTTTATGGATGATTAGATCAAGAGTAAACTAATTTTTTGTATTCATAAGAGGTAAATTTGACGTCATGGATTGAGTCTCATGAATATAACTTCGTTGATGATTTTTCAAAAACACCAATCACTGAACCATTAAGATAAATCACAAACTTTGATTCCATACC
This sequence comes from Viscum album, assembly GCA_963277665.1. Lineage (NCBI taxonomy): Eukaryota > Viridiplantae > Streptophyta > Magnoliopsida > Santalales > Viscaceae > Viscum > Viscum album. Next base: position 1,428,632,234 of record OY728151.1, read on the forward strand.
CATTCCTAACATGGATCTTTCTAATTTTGTAGTTGAATATTCTATTCCAAAGGAACAAATTCTATTGAGAGATTTTGAAAATGAAATTGAGATTAATTCAAAGTCCCAACCTATGTCTAAAAGTGTTAGTCTGCCTGAACTTGAACATGTGTCCTTTCCATCCTACCTCATGTTTTCATTCATTGAGGATATCCAAAACCATAATGTTTTCATTGTTTCTTCTCTTGATATAAATAAAATTGGAATGACCCTTGATGTATTAGTCAAGAATACAGAAGCAACCAGATCCACCATTTCTAAAATTCCTTGTATTTCCCCACTCATTGTAGAACATAGGTTTGTACATGACACAAACTCTAAAAAAAGAATCAATCTCATTCTAGTAGAAGTGGAGAAATATGGGGTCCTTAAAATTTTTAAATTTGGTATTGGGTAAGTTAGGGCGGTTCATGTCGAGCTAACGATGTTAGACAAAAGCACTGAATGGGAGGCAACTCGTGGTTTTCATGGTTCCAATCATTGTAAATAAACTTTATTTTTTCAATTAGGATTAATGAATCTTTTTGATATTTTAAAAAAAATAGAATGTTAACCTTTTCTTCTATTATGAGTATAGATGGGTATAAAAGGGGAGCTCCATATTCATCTGTGTCACGTGGCATGACCCCTGAGTAATACCTTATCCATAAATTTAAAAAGAATACAATGTATCATCAGTTTATTTTTATTTTTATGGGTTTGTAGGTTAAAATAAAAATACAAAAAATAATAATAATAATTAAAAGGACACGTTTTAGGGCGTGGGGAAAACCCCATCACAACCGGTGAAGCCATGGGGACTTGAACCTGGGACCGAAGGGAGACAGGGGTGCGCACTTACCACTGACCTACGAATTATAGTGCTTCCTTATTCTATAATTTTTGTATATATACTTATATTTTACTTTTATTTATATAAATATATATATATATTGTTTTGTTTTGTTTGTTTTTTTGTTTTTCCTTTTTCCACTAGGGAACTCTGTGAGTGATATGGATATCAAGGGATTAAATGGGTGCAACACAAACTTCAACCTCAACCACCAGGTGAACTCATTCCATGATCCTTATTTTCAATTTCTTTTTTAAACAATCCTTATCTACCTCCACCCCCTTATAAATTTTATTTTCTTCACACACTGGGGACAGTTTTATTTTAAGTTTGGGGGGAGATGAAATAAAAAATTTCTTTTGACAAAATAAAAAAAGAAATAATAGAAATTACTTTTGTGTGAAAAACAAAATAATTTGAAATAATGTGTGTAAATGGAAGGAAAAATTCCCATAACTTTGAACATGATAATACACATTGAAAACTTTGAAACTAAATATCAAATAATTTAGCATCCCTCGATTCTGATTTTAATCCATGTATAATTTCATGAGCATAGATTTTTTGAAAGTGGGGTTGTCTAATGTGATATTTCATCATTTATATTTTCATCCAAAAAAAAATTCACGACACACATCCTTTAGATAGTGGGGTATTAGTTTTAGTTCATGGGGTCCCACAAATAAATATTATAGTTTTGGTGATCATTTTAGTTTTAATATGATTATTCCATAAAAAATCAAAAAATAATAATAATAAATTTGCACGTAGAGCAATTAAATGACTTAATGCATGGCTTTTGGAACTTGGGGATCATGACTCCATAGTTGTTTGTCCCAGAGTTAGTAATTTTATCTCTATTTGTGGTAATTTGACTTTGTTTTCGACTGAGTTAACTTTAGATAATTCCTGAGTATGTGGACTTCACTTTGTTTCTTAAGGTCTTTAAGCCTGGGAGTCATCGGCAAAGTCTCGCTGCATGGGTTGCCCCTATTGGGTGAAATTTCAATTACCATGAAAAAATTGCAAAAAAAAATAAATAAAAATAAAAATAAAAATTGAATACTCGTCTTAATGTTGAAATGTTATTCCACCTATCATTTCCATCATTTCCCCCTTGAATAAAATGAACCCCCGTGTCTATTATGATACACAACACTTCATCATGCTTAATTGATATTGGATGAAATATGGAGATGAATTTTAACAAATGAATGGGATTGGGATTTGGATATACTTATGAAACTATCTTGTATTAAAATATTTTTATGGGTTTTATGATTGTTTGGTATAAGGGTTCTTGGTGATCAATGTGTATTAAAAAGTTTTTGGAAGGGAATTCGAATTTCATATTATTGAGATACATTTTTCTCGGGACTAGAAAAACTCAAGTTGGGGGTGTGATTAGCCACTGAATGAGGATAATATTAATTGTTAATATATATAATATTCATGTGATTTATTATTAATAAATACCATTTTAGTGCATTTTACACTTTGAACATTATTTCATATTATAATTGTACTTCCTTCTTAAAATGCACTATTACATCGTACATTTTTTAACATCATTTAAAGTATCCAATGATCTTAATTTTATTTTCGTATTTAATTTTCATGTTTATAATTACATTGGTAAAAATTCATACTTTTAGAGTAATTAAATATTCATATTGGAAGACCACCAAAGTTGGCCTTGAACAAACAACATTCTGGGTGAAGTGAACTGGATAGCAGCCCAATAAAACTACTGTATAATCCAATATACAAGCCCAATGATTCTAAAAATTTAACTGAAGATATATTAAATAATTTAGAACATTTAATAAAACAGTTATAAGAGCCAATTAGGATGTTTTAATGGAGTTTCAAGTGGCCCAAGTTAGAGATAAAATTATGGGCCAGATTCTGCGGCCCAGAAAAACAGGCCACCAATTTAATCATATCTTGACAAAAACAAATTAATTGGGGCTAAAATTTCACATAGAGCTATAAGACATACGGATATTCACTTTTTTCTTCTATGGACCACTCCAATTCGTCCATATGGAAGGTCATCTAGGCGCCTCTGTCTAGTGGATGCAAGTTGGCTGCAACTTCGGGTCAAGGGTGGAAAAGTCTCATCTCCCTTACTTTCCACCACCCTAGGCCTACCATAATCAAGTGGGATACTTTGTACTATTGTGAGATAGACCCAAGACTATTGAAATTCCTATTTAAGGTAGTGTTGGTGGAGTATTTTAGGATCTTTGAGCATTGTTTCATTTTAATGTTATACTGCCAGTTTGATGTTGTAATCACATTCCTTCAATTATAAGTTCTTGAATTACCTTAACTTCTTTATAAAAGTTCTTCATATTCTCTTTTTATATTCTTCTTATTATCACTTTTATACCATTTCCTCAAGGTGTGAACTTTTTCACACCAAACCTTGTTAGATTATCACACAACGGTGGAGTGATCGTTATTTCATTGTTTTTTTTACTTCTCCATTTCCTCCCTCGTGAGTCTACTTCCCACTTCCATTGAAACCATAGAATAAATGGAGGGATAACCCACTTATGGGTTGATCCAATGGAGTAGTAAGGATCCGAATTGGATGTTATTTCTTACTCCATTAATGGCTAATCACTTCTTTTAAATGAGATTTTTATTTGATGATTTTAAAACTTCTTCGTCCTTATTGAATTTTATGGCCACATAATTCAAGTGCTAATACGAACCTTTACCTTGGAGTGATCATAAATTTGATCCTCCAAATGTATAGGTGATTAGTATTATGGTGTGTAGGCATTAAACCAGTAAGTTATGATTTTGTTTGATCTCCTTAAATAAACCCATCTCAAATATAAGAAATTGAAATAATTGAAAAGGGAATACGTCCAATCCACCCCAAGTGATAACCTAGGATCAAATCATTATTTTAAATTGAATTAATTTAAGTATCTTATAATTAACTTAAACCCATATAAAATCAACTCAATTTAGCCACTTCATAGACAAAAAAAATCCATATAATGTATGTGTCTATAGGTTACTTCTTAGGTATCTGAGGATTCAACAACCCAAGCTAAACTTCAAGCGACTGCTTAACCCTAAAATCTTGGGTAAATTTGGGAAAGACCAACTTACCCTTGAAATAATTCTAGGATAAGTCCTATTGTTTCCTAACTTGCTTCAGAATGTCCCACCAATTCTTGGTCGGTCCAAGAAACATGTAAATACCAATATTCACCCTCCTAACTGTGATTTTATTAAGGTGTTTGAAGATTATATAGATTAACTCAATCCAAAACTCAACTTCATGGGGACCTCCCAACCTAGTGAACATAGGCATATGCTTTAGCTAAAATTGTCTTGTAAGATCTTACATAGAAGGTATAGTGTGAATAGTCTCCCTTTCCATGGATCACATGACCCTTAAAAATTTGTCGTGAATCTGTTCATCTGTTTGATTCTTTGGATCTATAGGAAGTTCTAGTTCAACTGTATTAGGATCATGTTTATTGCCACTCTCCTGATGCTTGATTCGAAGATGAAGAGAATGAATTTTCTCTACAATTTTTACACACGCCTTAGAACACGTTTTACACAACAATTTCAACCTCAATAGGTGAAAAAAAACATAGAACCACTAGATAAAGGTTCCTCTACACTTTTCTTAACAAGTGAATTGGAATAGCAAAATAGTTTCTTCCATCTCTTTTATCTGGTATGTCAAGGGTGTTTATTTCACAATTCATATAGTCAAATTTTTTACATGTAATAAATATGTCCCTAGAATGAACAATGCATGTCAACATATATCCCTATGTTTATATTATGATGAATTCATACTCATCTCATGCCATACTGACCCACAAGTAAAAAATCTCAATAAGCAATAACGCCACACGACAAGTGAATCACCCAAGATTAAATAACATCAATAATATCAAGAAAATAGTATAAACAAAAATCCCATCACTGGGTACTTGGATTTTCCCCCATGAATGGGTTAGCTACTCCCATAAATGATCTCATTACCAAGCCCTAAAAAATCCTAGTCTCCTTTCTAAATTTTCCAAAAAGTAAAGTAATAAAAAAAATTCTCTAATGCCACTTTATAAAGTCCATGACCCGATCCTCCCTCACCTGACCAATTCGGGTGGGCTACATGACCTCAGGTGTACCTCCCTATATGCTAGAGGCTTCCGACTAGCAGAAATGGTGTAAGTAATATAGTGGGGAGACTATACCCTCTAGTAAAAGTTTCAATAACAACAGAAAATAATAACAGAGTATAAAAAATATTGGAAATAATATAAATAATCAAACATGAATCCATAGAAGAATAAAGGACAAATAAAACAATCCAATAATAATAGAATCATGTAATTTTAGGATAAAATGTAACTAAATTTCATGTTGAAATTTAAAAAAAAAAGAAAATAAAAAACTATAAAAGACTCTAAATACTACAGTCCTGAAACCCATGTTGGTCTCATCTCAAAGATCCAACCCATCCAGTAAGCAACAATCAATAATAATGTCACTTGAACTTATCCATACTTGCATCCTTGAAGTCTGTATGGGTACCAAATGATAGTCTGGATAGGGTGTGAGTACAACTGAGTAGGTCAACACCACCATGTATACACAAATCCAGATTGAATATATATTTCATGCAATGAAATGACTAAATAGGGATATTAATTTAATAAAAATATTGTACATGAAATCAATCCACTGAACCTAAAGCTCTGGGTTGAAACCTGGGGTCATCTAAACCTACTTTGACACCATGTCGGATATCTCTTTCTAGGGGTGAATCTTCCTGTACCAGGATGGATCACCCAAGTCAGCATCATATTCTCCTACCAAGGATGAATTGCACATAAAGTTTCATGAAAAAATGGTCCCTACCCTTAGGCTAACAAGAATCTCTCCCTCATGCATCCAATGATTATACAAATTACCCTCAGGTGGTTCATACCTATGAATCTTACCCTCAAGCAGTATTGAATACCATGAATCTTACCCTTAGGTGGTATGTAACAATGAACCCTACCCTCAGGCATCGCATATGGTTCCCTTCCACACCCAACACAAGCACATGTCATGTCGGAATAATAACTCAATAGGTCATGTAATAATCATCCCCCAAGCATCAGTCATAACAAAGTTGTCTAAAAACAAAATACTAGAAATCAATTCACATGAAAAATCACCAATCTGAACAAAAATGTCATCATAACCCATAGTGAAAAATTCATACAATTACCATTTATCTAGTCATTTACATTTTATAAATGTGTGATCTCAATTATCATCACAATTACAAAAAAAATCATTCCATTTATCATTTTATCCCAAAAGCTGTTAACATGAAAAAATAGCTATATTAGTCCATGTGATTATGTTTCAAGAAATCACCATAATTAATATGTTATTTCAATTTATAATATTAAACCAAAAAATAACTTGCATTTTTAATCCAAAATCTATATTATCAAAACTATCGATTCATTGTGATTTCAAGGGTAGGCTCACCTCACGGGTGGCTGTAAGCCCGATATAAATGCCAATATACCTAATGGGATCCAATAGTATTTCTATACAATTTGATTTTCATCATCCTTGATTTATTCAAATAGATAGGTCACACACACAGTGTGCCAGCGTGATCATATTTTTTCACATAGTAAAAGAAATTGAAGTAGATAAAAGGGAGCTGTTCTAGACCACTTGCCTCAAAAGTGTACAAGATGTGAAAAACTCCTGATGTCCAAGGAAGCGTATGATTCCTTCACCATTCAAACTCTTGGGCCAAAATACTAAAATTTGATAGATCTTACTTGCAGTTCAAATAGGATTCTCATAGGTTATTGTTGTAAGGCTTGGATCACCACTAATTGATCCCTAGAAGTCGTGGATTGAATCTAATTAAAAGTTTATTTGAAATCCTTCAAAAATATCTTCAGGTCACTTAAGGTTTAAGTATAAGATATGAGATAAAAAATGAGTTCATAGTTTTGGCTTTATTTATAGATATTCTGATAAAAACAAGACTATGACACAACCTCTCAAGCCATGTCGTAGACCACCTAGACCATGACACAATACCCCTAGGCCATGACATAGCCTACTTGGTCAAACCATGTTTGAAGATCATGGATAGGTTTATACCCTAGATCCTATTAAACTGGGGAGGGACCATGGCATAGACTAATACACCACACCACAAAACCCGGAAACATGATATGTAGGCTACAATGTAGCCTATCTCCATGTCAAAGGGGTACCGGTTTTTGGAAGAAACAACCAAAATCCACTCAGAGGCCCTTGTGTTGGATCCATGGTCTATGTGCCATAGTTATTCCTAAAATGGAAATAGCTCTAAAATCCCTCCTTATGGGACCTTACTCCATATCTGAGACCTCCACACTGCATCCACCAGCCTTATGAAACATCCTATATCTCCATGGTAAATAATCCTTTGATATTTTCATCTCAACTCCTTTTTTCCTCCCAGAGAAACCACATCTAGATTAAGGAAAGACAACCAAGGTTCAACCCAAAAACAACCGTCTCAAATAGGTTTACAAAAACCTAAAGAGGCACTTACCAAAAAAATATGGGATCTTACAATTTCAAGGGATTTTTACATATGTTTTTATAACTAATGTGGAAATCACTGTTTCAAAGACTTTCCATGTCAGTTTTTTTATAATCGATGTGGAAAGTCGTTAATTTTTATTTTTATTATTTCAATGCGGATTACTCCCTTGGAAGGAAAAATAATATGGATAAAGTATAAAAAAAGAGAAACCAAATGAAATCTATAAAAATAAACATAAATCTTGTAATTAATTTATATTATTGTTGTAGTGTATGTTGACTTAATTTTCTTTAGAGGAAAGAACTCATGAGGCATTTGAAGTTAAGTCTTGAAAGGAATTTTAAACTCCAACCTAAAAATCTCATATGAAAGCATTGTATTTTTATCTCAGTCTGAAGAAGAATTATTCATCACAAAAAGAAAAATAAACAAGTATATTGAATAATAAAACTAATCATAATTAAATTAAATAATGAAAGAATGATTATAAATTCCATGTTGAAAACATTAAATGAATAATTGTGGAATGAGGATCTCAATAAAAAGAGCTGATTAGAAATGAATAAGGGTGGAACATGAAAAATTATAAATGATGCTTGAAAAAATGTATTGTGATGTTATAAATTTTAATTAGTAATTGAAAAATTGAGATGAAAACTATAAAAAAATTGAAATACCAGTTTTATGCGCTCTAAAATTTTACTTTTCATGTCGTTTAATATATAACCAACATGAAACACATTGGTAGAAAGAGTTTTAACATCATTTAATATATTAACTTATGTTAAAAAATTAGTTTAAACATGGTTGTAATGCCAATTAATATATTAACCAATGTTAAAACACTAGTTTTCACATTAGTTATTTAAAAATTGATGTGAAAATACCCCCAGGAAAAGGTTTTAATGTTTGTTATATAAATAACTGATGTTAAAACCCTGATGTGAAAGATAATTTTTGTACTAGTGTGTATTCTGTGTAGTATGAGTCTGTCTAAATGGATTAAAAGTATCCCATGATAACCCAAGTCTAAAATTACATATCTCATATGAAAAATCAAGATGTTGTTTATTAAACTCATTAAATGTTAATATATCTATAGGGTTCACCAAATTCTCACTAATTTCATTTATTTATCTATGACATCTCATATATTCTACCATTTTTTTTGACATTAAAATTTATTGAAGTCTATGTGTCAAAGGAAACTTCTACATAACCTTCTTGGGAATGTGAGATATTGTGTCATATTTTTTTTTCTTCCATATACATGTAACAAATTTATTACAGTCATTTTAATATTTATTTTCATTTTAATATAGTATACAATCATTAAGGTAGACATGTATTTTGTTGGAAGAAAATATAAGGTGATTAATTAACTTTGACACTTCATAATAATTTTTTATAATTTTTACACCATCGGTAAGGAATCCCCTCAAAAAGTCAAGAAGATAATCAATACCACTATTAGTAAATCAATACAAGGTTTTTCTGAGAAATAAATGCATCAAAAATTCTAGTTTGGTCATCCTAAAATATCCAAGATATATTGATGACTTTTTATCCTCTATTATCTTTTTAAATTTCTCAATGTCTACACTATGTCTATTGTTTTCAAAACCTAACATTGAATTTGCACTCATTACAACTGATTATGTTCTTGTTGTACGTTTAGGTTAAAAAATGAAATTAATCAAATATCATATCTCGTAATCCATCCCTATCGCATCTTTCCATATTTTATACTTGTTGAAATATTTCTCCATTATGGTTCCATACCTCATAATTGGTTGGAAATCCAAATATAGTGATATGATAACTTACTTATTCATGAGTTAAACATGGTATGTTGATGCAATTATAAAAAGGATATTCAACAAGATCCCCCTTTGAGGCATTGTTGAAAGATAAATTCAAAAATATTTCATGTTTACTCTAAAACTCATTTGACGCCCAATCAAGAGAATACATCTAACTTCTAGATATTGTAAAATCAAAAATTGAAGATTGCATACAATAAAATAAAATTTTATTATTCACTCATATTTGTTGAAAAATAAATAATCATATAATTAAAATAGAATATTTTTATATTTATATCAACTAAATACGATATTTTTTAAATAAATAATCAAGTTTATTATTAGTAATTATAAATAAAAGAATTATTTAAAAAATAGAAACAATTAGTATTTTGATATTTATTTCAATATATATTAATGAAGATACAATGTGAAAATTTATGAATAGGTAATGCTATTAAAAAACAAGATCAATTTTAAATTAGTTTTAAACACTTATATTTTTAAAATAAATATAATAATGATTACACTCTGATATTCAAACATGGTATGAACCATGACATGGTAGGATTACACCATGACATGGTTTTGGTTATTCATCAAAATTTTAATCAAGTTCACTTTAATTTTACTCTAAACTCATCAAACATTCCTCCATTATCAATACCCTTGTCATATAAGGCACTTTGGTAGGTATTCAGTAATGACACACTTTTTCATCATAAAAAAGAAATAATAATTCATGTGAAAGATCTAAGTAAACTTCACTAATTTACTTTGAATATGATAAAACAATCATCACCTCCAACTCTAGAATCATGGAACCAAATCCAATATTACATATATGATCATCAATGTTTGAAAAAAAATACAACACCATGTAGCCTCAATTATCTATTGAATGTTAAAAGTTTCATTATTGTAAAAAACTACATGTATGATATTGGGAAGTTTATGAAGTAATTGTATAATGAAAATGTTAAAATGTGATTTGGGTTCTAGAAATTTACATATATTGGAGTGGATGAACATACAGAGATTCGGAAAATGAGGTAGGGATGAGGTGTGGCTCTATCCCAAGATTTGTAGCATAGATTAATGAAAGGCTTCATAGGTGGTTATCCATGGCTTGGTCTAAGGAGTTACAGCATGGATAACTAAAGGGGGTAGAGGATTTTTGGTTTGTATTGATAGAAGGATGTGTGGTGTGTCCCAGCTAGAAGGGATTGGAGGATGTGAAATTATCTTGGAGTGTATGGATAATAAAGTAGAGGGGGTACTAGGATGTGGGGAAAGAAAATCACAAATTGGAGGAGATAAGGGAAGAGGGAGATGATGGGGAGGGAAGAGGGTGATAAGACTGGGTCAGGTGCGTGTGATGCGATTAGGTTTTTTTAGTGGATCTATTTTTAAGGTTTTTTTAAGTTGTAACAATAGAGTAGTATATAGTTATAATTTTTTTCACTATAACAATAGTGTATATATTGTTACTATTGTGTTACAGTTGAATACAATCATAACTATAAACTTCTCTATTGTTTTAGTTTAAAAAATTCTAACTATATATATTATTTTCATAATTTAGAAAAATATGACAAGAGATGTGTGGATATAGGGTGAAATTGTTGTAGTGTAGAAACTCTATCCACAACTCTCAAATCCAAGCTAGTAGTGTCCTGTCTCATCTCTAAATAAATCCTGGAAAAATAAAAATAGTTATATATGTATGTATATATCATGTTAAGCATACATTTATACTCAGTAAAATCATACTCAAGACCAATCATGAAAATGTGGAATAACCATACAAAAGCTTCATTGAATAAATAGAAGAATCAAAAAGTACCTATATAGGTCAACTACCACCCAAACTCACAAAGACCCACTCACTAAATATAACACCCATTATAGTAACATAATATTAAAAGAATATAATCATAAATTCACCAAGTAAAAACTTCCCCATTTATTTGTCACTCTCACAACCCAATGTCAAACATCTTTTTCTTCAATATCTTCTATGTATATCATCTCATGTCACCACCAATGTGGTTTGGACTGAATCCCTACCTACCTTAACCTCCTGTAAGGTCTAACAACTTATGTTGGTATCATTCCATATCCAAATATCAATATGCATATCCAAGTCTATCACAATAGGGAATCCTGAACATTTAGGACGCCAATATCATTCCATTCTCCTCCCAAGCATAACCCCCACCACATATTATATCATCCCATCACTACCATATCATATCATACCCTACATGGTCTACCATTACACCACATATTAAACCTAAAGCCATTACAACCCACATGATCGTACATATGGAAATCCATTATATCTCACACAATTTCTAAAGGGGGGGGAGAAGATAGAGAGAGTAACCAGTCATTTTTTCCCTCACCAACCTGGATATTGGGAAAAAATCCAGAATCCAAAACATTTAGGTGTTGGTATAAATAATTGACTTGAGTGGGGTGCATATTAAATCAAAATAAAATACAAGTATGATATACCACACAAACCCAACACATGGGTTCACACTATACAACCTACCAAAACCCACAATAACCATTACAACACCCCAACCGCATTTTAACAAATGTTGTCATTACTATAATGACAATCATCCCACACCATCCTCACAAAATATCCATGAAAAACATTCACATCACCCATTAAATCCCATCATTTAATCATTCTATTTTTATTGATTACTAGGCCCATTATGTTCATCATGTTGTTCATTCATTTATGTTCAATTCCAAATCATCCCCTTACACATTACTAATATTTATTCCACCTAGAATATAATCATTTCATGCATCAACATTTTATTAACAACTATGATTTATTTAATTCCAGATCACACCCTTACAAGTTTCATCATTTCCATTCACATTATATAACTATTGACCACTATAATACCATTACCATAACATAAAAACAACCATTGCATCAACCTACACATATCTCATTCCAAAAATATAACACAACAACCCGACCATAGCACATAAAAAATCATCGTTTCTCATGAAAACCATGGAAACCAACTAAAACATTGTTTCCCAATACATCCTAACACACAAAGCTAGACACTAAAACACTTCCATGACCACAAAAATCAAAAAAAAATAGCAAGAACACTGGAATCATATAAAAACCAATTTCAGAAACAACCACTTTCATAAGATCCATTTTAAAATAGGCCATCACATTTAATTAACATATCTTTCATGGGTGACAACACAACAATTTTAGGTTTCACACAACTATTTCATTATTATTTTTACGTGATTAACATTTTATGATTGAATATTTCAGCAATTAAATCATTGTAAAGGCACAAAATTAACAATAATAATAACATATTCATTATAGGATCACCATAATTCTAAAAACAATAGTCAACAAAGGTAATAACATGAATCATGTAAAGCACATACAAATCACCCCACTTCCCTTTAATTTCTTAAAGTAAAATTAATTATCTTCATTAAGTCAATTATTACCATTCATTCAAAGTAAGAAAAATCATGATTAGTATATATAAAACACAATTTAAAATAGATTTACAAAATCTCCTACCTCAATCAAAGTTTTATGTAAAACCTCAACCATTTCATGGTATGAATTATTTTAAGTTTTTTAGAGAGCATGTGTATTTTATATATTTATAAGAATTATGGGGTCAGTTTAGGCTCGAGAGGTGTTTCTACGAGAACAGGTAGGTCTATAGACAAAGGAATATAGATTGAAACTCATTCATAGTATAAAGTTTAACCTCACCCTATGATTTATTGAGTAGAGGGGAGGATCCCCTATCCCGACCCCTTTCATAGCCTGAAATTAATTTAGGTCATGAATTCATGTTGTGGGGATTTTTAAGGATTTTAATTATTTATTTTTAGGGGGGTTTATTAAAACAAAAAGGGGTAGTGGAACATGTGGAACCTCCCCTTTGTCCCTCCTATTTCTAAGTGATATATTCCTCATTTCTCTATATAATTGAATTTCATCTATTGTGATTTTAATCTTGAGGTAAGTTTATCCCTCGGTCATTGATATTTCTTGGTTTCTCTTACAATATTCTAATCTCTCAGTGTTTTTATCTAATATACCCTATTTCTAGGGTATTATTCTTATTTTATATTTTCTACTAGATTATTATGATTCAGAGGATGATACTGGATGATTTTTCATATACGAGCATAAGGTAGGTTGTTATAGAGATTTTCCCTAAAATTATTGTTGTTTTTATTGGTGTTTGTGACATGTGGTTGTGTTGATATACCATGTGCTTGACCTAAAATATAATTAAATATTATTTATCACCAAATCACAAAATAAAACTCTTCCATGGGCCATGGGTGGTCCATTAGCTTGTATACTGATACTTTTTCACCCTTATAGGTGTGTGTGGCCTTGGGAATAAATTGGTTGGTATATGAGGTGACCCTAAGGGTTTCTAGGACATGGGATATGTTAATTCATGAGTTTCCATATATGCCTAGGGTGTACTCTAGGGTCTAGTGTACTTGAGTATTAAGGGAGACCTTTTGGGTAGACATAAATTAAATTGTTTGTGAATTTTCATTAAAATTTAAATATATAATAGCTACTTATAATGCCTTTGGGTAAATCCCCTTGGGTTCGACAATGATTCTTGATAATTTTAATTCCTTGGGGTGAATCCCCTTGGGTTTGATGATGTCTTCGGCTACTTGGAATGCTTTGAGGTGATCTCTCTTGGATTTGGTAGTGTTCCCTGGTCTCCTTTTACCATTTGGGATTAACCTCATGGGGTCAGGGTTTATGAATTGAGACACTATGGACAGAGACATTTGTCTTAGGACAAAGTAGGTATAGTCAACCTCGAGTGTCACCTTGTAACCTAAGGGTTGAAAATTGTTTATTTATTTATTTATTTATCTATTTTTAATTTATTATTTACCTTATCATGCACCCTTACTCAAACTGGGAAGGTTTTATATGCAGTTGATATTGGCCTACTAAGTCATACTCACACTCTATTTAGGCCTCCATTGGGTACTCAAGTGAACTTCATGATTGTAGGTTAGGATAAGGGTAAGAGACCTATAACTAATTCATGATTTGGACAGATAGATCAGAGCATAGGAAATTGGAACTAAGCTAGGACTAAAAAACTTTTTGAGGAGTCTTTTTGTTTTTATTTTGTTACTTTTGTGGATTTTATATATATGATATGTTGATTCATGATTTCTTGACATTGTAGACATATCATTTTGATATTGCATGGGTTTCAATTATTTATTGGAACTTTCTTGTATATACCTTCACTATTTTATTTATCTGGATAGATGTATCTAATTTTCTTTATTTCTAAGGTTGATATACTCTGATATGTGGGTATAGTCTCTTCACCATACCATTATAGACATGTGCTGCTAGTCAGCAGCCTTTGACATATGGGGAGGAATTCTTAACATTTTAGTATCCCTCTAGTCCTTAAACTTATGAGTGGTCACAAGATAAGATGTTACAAATTGATATTAGAGGCCTTTTTCTTTTATATTATGATTTGGGTAAGGTAGATAGGAGATGGGGAATTTTGGGACTTAGTAAGAAGCTCATGCTGGGGAGTTGTATACCCACATATGATAGAAAGGCTAAGTTATCAGGGATGGGATTTATGTTCTTGACTTTCACTTTTACTTTTGATTTATTTTCACATTATATGATGCACATGATCTATGATTATTGATTTATAGGATTTTTCCCTCTTTCCATGTGTGTTCATGCATCATACTAGGCATGCAGGATTCACATGTCACCCGCTTAATTTCCTTTAGTTTGGTATGATAATATAGTATATGATTAGTAATTTAAAGTATCTACAACAATTTATATAGCGATATCACATATAAATTTATGATGTAATCTTTCTTAACTGATTACCTAAATAGATAAGAATGGGTTATGTGGTTACTTTCTTGATTTATTATGATGATTCAGCTAAATAAATGATAGTTACATCTTATAATGAATTTTCCTCTATAACTTGTAGTTGACATTTATTTTAACTAAGCCTCAATAATTAAAAAGTCTTGGTTAATTAAATTAATAAAAGTGTATATTTTGAACACTTTTCTTGATTAATATGTAGCATCATCTAAATAAAATTCCAATTATAACTTATAAAGTGTTTTTCTATATAACTTGTAATTTTCATTTCATTTAACTGAGCCTTGGTTGGGGAAATTCTGGTTAAAAACATGTTTACAAAAATATATGTAGTGATTTGGACCTTTTATATATGATGTTGACCCTATGTATGGGGAGATGGGGATAGTGAAAGTGATCGGGCTATTTTATTCTTATAGTATGAGATATATAGGTTAGGAAGGTAGTATACTTGTTGTTACTTTACCTAAATTATGATATAAAGAATTATTATAGTGAATTTTTTTAAGGAATCTATTTGACATTGTAGACACATGTATCCATGATGAACTCTAGTTAAGTTTGAGGAGGGAGATGATGAGCACTCCCTTGAGGTTATTGGTCTAGGGCCTCTTATGATACCAGTTCAGGTGATGGATGATCAACTCTATGAGAGCTTATTGAGAGTAGTACTGGATGTGGAAAGAGAGGCTACCCAACCTACAGTTATAATTTTTGAGTTGACTAGATATATCCATCTCTATTATTTAGTGATCGATGCCAAGGAGGGTGGTCACTAGGTAGCTGGATACTGGATTGAGTTTGTTAGGGCTATTTTTGATCACCTTGAGACAACTTAGGATGGGATGGTGAAGTAGGTCATGTATATTATTTGGGGATCTATGAATCAATAGTGGTGAATTACCATCTAGACAAATCAGCATGAGGTATTTTTCTAGAAGGACTTCGAGACCCATTTTCTTAACCACTTCTACCCAGAGACCCTAAGAGCAGACAAAGCTAGGGAATTTATATATCTTACATAGGGTAATATATCTATCATGGACTATGATAATAAATTTATTGATATAAATTACTTTTACCCTATGCTTAAAGGAGATGTGGTATCCCAATTTGGGAACTTATAGGATGGGTTAAGATATTAAATATGAGTGCAGGTGAACATTTTTCAGCTTATATCTTTTTCTAAGGCATCACTAAGAGGAACCTGGGTGAGTGAAGGGGTTTTGGATAAAAAACAACTACTGGGTAGACCAGTGGGGGTATTTAAGAAGTAGTAAGCATTCCTGGGGTATTTCATGCTAGAGAAATGGTAGGAAACATAGCTAGGGTGGCAGATCATCCTTTCCTCTTCATAGAGGTAGTGAGGTTTAGTGTCACTGGTGTGGTAATTTTTACCATATTCGACCTCACTATGATCGACCGCCTATTGAGTGTCATTCATGTTAAAGGATGGGTCACTTATAGATGTTCTATAAGAGCGTGCAGTGGGGGGCTAGCAATAAAGGATCTGGGTAGGATTAGGGTTTTAGAGTTGGATCAGCTACACCATGGTAGGTGAGTAGTTGGAGTTATATCAGTCATCTGGGCTGAGGTGGAGGGTGTATTTTTTAGAGTTAGGATCAATAGTTTCATCAGGGTGGTGCATCTCAGGGAGCTTAGGTTGGGGCTCTAGGTTATGGTTCAGGACAATAGCATGCTATACAGCCTACTCCTATATGCCAAGATGTGGAACCTTCTGTAGTCAAAGGTGCGATCTTGGTAGCTTTTACTTTAACAAGTTCTCTTTTTGATGTAGGGGCTTCATATTCCTTTATATCTACATAGTTTTTTGAAGAAATAAGGCTTATTGTAGAGTATCTGTATAGGGTGATGACTATTGACACATCATTGGGAGTGCGATCAGAGAGTATTCACCAATGTAGCTAGTGTTCCCTAGAGGTTAGAAATTATAGGTTCTTCTGGGATCTTTTTGTGCTAGATATGAACAGCTTCAACCTGATTCTCAAGATGGACGGGTTAGTGAAGTATCAAGTTCACATCAACTTTTATTGTCAACAAGTGCCTTTTATGTCACCTAAGGGCATAACATTTATTCATATTGGATAATGGAATATTTAGGTAGGTTTATTTGGGCCTGACCATCAATAGTTAGGTGGTATTACAGCCCAGGTGGATAGTTTGGTGTTGAATGATGGGGATGCATAGTTGTATTATTTATCACCTATTTCTAATCGGTTTTAGATGTATTCTCTAGTGATTTTTCATGAATTCCACCTAAGAGGGAGGTATAGTTTCCCATTTATCTCACACCAAGTGTATAACTAGTCTCTATTCCTCGCTACAGGATGTATCCTATGAAGCTTTTAGAGCTTAAGTCTCAGCTATAGGATTTTGATTCCAAGGGTTTCATTCGGCCGAGCACATCACCTTGGGGTTCTCCTATCCTATTCACCGAGAATGTAGACGTTTCATTGAGATTATGCATTGATTATTGGAATTTGAACTAAATGAATATTAAGAACAAATATTTACTTCCTCATATTGATTATTTATTTGATCATTTGAGAGGCACTCAAGTATTCTCAAATATTTATCTGAGATCAGAAAATCACTAGTTGAAGGTGAGGTAGTTTTATATACCTCATACTAATTTCAGGACAAGTTACAGTTTATATATGTATATGGTTATGTTGTTCAAGTTAACAAACATATTAGAGGTATTCATGGATTTTATGAATGGGGTTTTCCATTTGTATTTAAACACATTCATGGTTTTCTTCGTAGATTAAATTCTCATGTACTCCAAGACTAAGGATCACACACATCACTTATAGATCATGTTGAGAACACTTAGGGAGCATCATCATCATGCAAATATATCCAAGTGTCACTTTTATATTGATTATTTAAACTTTTTGGGGAACATGATATCTAAGTCGAGTGTATTTTTTGACCCTGAGAAGGTTAGAGTTGTTTTTTCTTAGGATTAGACTAAGAAATTATTTTACATACACAACTTTCTAGGTTTGGATGGTTATTAATGGAGGTTTATCCAGGACTTATCCCATTTGGTAGTGCCTATGAAAGGACTAAACAAGAAGGGAGTGAAGTTTTTTTGGTCTTATGCATGTGGTAGTTCCTTTCATGAGTTCAAGGGAAGACTAATTATAACACTAATACTTACCTTACACAAGTCAAATAATGAGTACACTAAGTATTGTGATGTATCTGATATCGAGATGGGAGAAACTTGATGTAGGGTTTTCAAGTGGTTGTTCATGGATCTGGACAATTAAGGTCGTATGAGCAGAACTACCATACACATAACCTAGAACTAGTAGTGGTAGTGAATGCCTTGATATGTTACAGACATTACCTACTAGGGGATAAATTTATGGTTTATACTAAAAACAAAATCCTAAAGTGTAACACCCCATAAGTCATAATAAATTAATGTTATACCCCTAGGGTCCAGAATTATTGGTAGTGGCTCTATGGGGTCTCAATGAGGTCTCAAGTTTGAGACTCACCGAGTTCTTTCCTGTTGATTTAGAGTAGGGTTTTCATTGTATTTCTCCCCCTCCCGGAAACTATTGTAATATAATACTTTAATGTTGTGGTATCTTATCTTACACACAACACCAAAGTATAAAAAATGTGATAAATTTTATTATGATTAAACATTACAATTAAAGTACATGAAACTAATTACTACATATCATGGATTATTACTCACCATGGATGAATGAATTCATTAAAAGTGCATAAATTAATAGAGGCAATAAATAGACAAGAATAATTCATGATTGGGAAATCCCATGGATAATCTTTAACCTTGAGGATCACCAATAACCAAACAAAAAATATGATGAGTATGAACACCATGAAAGTAGAAAGCATTATTAAAAAATTATAATATAAAATAATAATTATGCATTGTGGAGTGATAATGGAATGAACGAATGATTAATGCTATATATAGGAACTAAACCTGGCCATTTTAAATATGGTCATTAGAAATATGGTCGTTGGATAAACAAGTACCAAATAGGTATAAATTTTTTTTGTTTTTATAATAATAAATTTAAATAATATATTTTATAAATAATAAATAGTGAAACACAACTATAATATTTAGTTAAATTGTTTTATTATAAAATTATCTTTTATGTGCCAAATGTTATTATTAAAAAATGATATGATAAGAATAAAAGAAATAGTTTAATATAAATAGATTGAAAAAATTAAATGATTAGTATATAAATAAAAAATATTTAATAATTAATTAATATTAAATAGGATTAAGAACATAGAAAGTTTAAAAAGTTAATTTTTCTATAAAAGCGGTTTTTCTTTTTATTTTTCATTTTCATTTAAAATACAAATCCATAAATTTTAAGGTTTGAATTTGATAAAATTAAATTCATTTTTTGATTCATAATAACAATATTATCTTAAGATTATTTTTCGGTATTTCTCCTAAATAATTTATTTTTCAATGAATAGTGAAAAATACAATTTTTACCAAACCGTAGAGTTTATAAACATATCATGAATAAGTATATCTTAAATACTTATAAAAAATTACCCAAGATCAAATATTTATTTAAGGGGTAAAAATATACATTTCAAAATACTACTATGAAATTATAAGACAAATTTTTAACATTTTATAAACATAAGTTATATTTTCCAATAAAAGAAATTATTTTTGGTATTTTATTTTAATTAAAATTATTTTGGTAAAATTTGGTTTTGATATTATTTTGAAACCACATAAAATTTATGTGTTTTATAATAAACCAATTTATGTCATTAAAATAAAAAACATTTATTATATTATCCTGCATGTAAATTTTAAGCTTGAAAATACATTTTTTCTAAAAAGGGTATTTACACATTACACGTGCTTTTGTTAAAATTAATTTTGTTTACATTGAGAAATTATATTTAAAAAAATGAAATTTATATTTTGAATTTTAATTTTAAAATTTTATAAAAAGTCCCATTTTATTTTTAGGCATTAAAATAATATTATTAGGATTAAAGTTAATTATTGTGGTAATCGTAAAAATGTTATTTTCAAAGAATTATTTTATTAGAATTGTGTAATTTGTATCTAATAAAATAAATTAATATCCTATAAAAATTTAATATAATATAATTTTTAAACCTATATATAAATATATTAACACTCATTATATTTGTAACCAATATTAAATAAGTTTAAGAACACTACTGTTGAAAACAACATTTTTTTACAAAACAATTTGTCTATATATTAAATTTTTTAATTTAAAAGTTCATTTTAAATTATTTAGAAGTTTAATTGGATTATATTTAGTTTATATTTATTCTAAAAACATAAAAATTTGGTAAAATTTGTTACCTTATATTTTTAATAAAATATAAATTACTTGGGTAAAAACTTGTTACCAAGGTAAAAACCAAAATGGTAAAGTATAAAAATCTAGTTTTCAATGACTTTAAATATGTTTAAAAAATGTGTAAAAATGAATGGTATAGGATTTATCAAACTTATATCACCCATAATTCTATAATTTAACACTTTTTGAGCCTTTTATCCTTGAATAGTGACATACCATTATGGAAATGTAATGGGTGCTTCCAAAATTACCCTTCTCTTCACTTATAAAAGGGGAACACTTCCACCATTTCATGCTACACCTATAAATTCTAATTTCATCCTGAATCTCTTAATTTTTTATACTTATAGAATCATATCTATATTTCATAAGACTTTGGTCTCAATTATATAGTCTAAGGCCTCTATTTCCATTGATATTTCCAAGAGAAATCTTAAGTTCTCAGTGTATCTCTTACTCTTTAGCCTTTTATTCTTAATATTTTCCTTAAAAACTCCATATATCCACACTAATATAATTAAATAGGTATTATTAATATAATTTAATGTTATTATATTAATGGATAAACCATTATTCAGTCCTTTCCATTCACTGTGAAAAAAAACAACATCGATTGTGCGTACATGAAAACTACCGCCTCCACGAAATGATGTGGTTCATTTTTCATCACCGCCTCCCATAGATGGAGAAAATGATAGATTTTATGAATTAATATATTTTATATTTCATAATTATTATTCTTAAATTATAATTTATCATAAACCTTCATTTCACCCCATTTCTTGAGTAGTGGAAACGTTAATCGTGCATATGTACGGACTACCGCCTCCACAAACAATGAATTTAATTTTTCATCATAAAACTAAATGTATGGTTTTAATAATGAATTTAATAAAGTTAAATTATATTTATGAAATTTTTAATCTTATATAAAAGTTATAATAACATTATATAAAAACATTTCCTTACTCGTAAAATCAATATAATAGGTTTATGTTTGGGTTGGTTTTACCACCTAAGTGGATGATGTTATAATATTTATATCATGGGTGATTAAGGAATATTATACAATGGTAATATCTTATAATAATTTATTTAATATTTTTTTATTATTTTTTGAAAAAAATTATTGATATTTAATATATTTATTAATATATCACCTTTTGATCGCTAAACACACTGAAACTAGTTCTTCATAATTTTCATTTTCACAAACCATACCTTTATCATTCACTAAATGAAAATGAGATCTGATGAATCATTAAAACACCATTATTATAGTATCATGGATAATATGGGAATTATTAAGTTTTTTTTAATAGAAAATAATTGATAATTCCATTACAAAACTAGTACAAAACAAGCAAACATGGTTTCTAACACCCAATGATAAAAATAAACTATAATTGACAAATATATTTTTATAAATGGTTATACATTAATTATATAAATGGAAATATATATATATATATATGAATAAGGTTATTAAATAGGTTATTAAGATAGTTATTTTTTTATACAGGAGGTTAGAGCGCATTTTGACTAAGTAGGAATTAAGGTAAGGGTAATTTGTCACTATTTTCAATTTCATGAGACATGTTTGATATTTCATACCATAATTTCTTTATATGGTGAATTAACAGCCATAATTTCCTTTAAATATAATTAATATATTTAATTTCATGATATTTTAATGTATGTTTCATGGTAACCCTCTTTTGTTCTCTTGATTATTACATTACCATTATCGTAAGGGCTTTTCATCTCAAATTCATTTATTTGAGACATGTTTTGTATTATACACATTATTTAATTTAAATATTATGTATAATTACTATTTGATATATTATATCATGAACTAACTTTCATCATGGTATTTGAATTTCAATTTCAATCTCCCTCATTAAAGGTGTTTTGATTGAAATATTACCTAAGACATAAGGGATTTTGATAACTCAAATCTTCTTTATTTGAGTTACAATGACTCTTATTGAAATTCATTATTCCAAGAATGTTTTATTACAACATAATATTTTATTCCATGGATTTAATTTTAATTCCTCTAATACTACTTTCTCTTGGGTGATTAATCTCATTGAAAATCCATTACTACTTTTTTCTTTCCTAATCATCCACTGTGTATAGGAATGATTTTTCTTCCATTGTCTTTCCTCTATGACCACCCAGTTTTTCATTCCTTTGATTAAAGATAATTCACCTATACATGCCCATAAATTGATTGATTTGGTGGAATTATTAACTTAATAGTATACCCATTACTCTATATGATGTTAGTTTGAGGGATGCTTACGTAGAAAGATATTCCATTTATTGATTGGGAAAATATTGATAATTCATTTACTTGTCATTTAAATATGGATGTTTTTGTATTACTAATTCAAGTTGATTGTGTATTTTTAACCATCCACATTATTTATCCATATAGATTGTCATAATTTTATTCTATTTATTAACTGATAAATTATTGACATTCCATATGTTTGTGTCTCAATACAAATTTTTATGGATTAGTATAATAAGTTGATTATGAATTGTATTATTTTTAATATATTTCCTATGGTGAATTCATTGGACTTAAAGAAGTGATGAGTGCATCCTAGGATTATATATCCCCTTGATTCATCAGTTAGTTTCACGAGACATAAGGTTTGGATATTTATTTTATAACTATCCAATGCAAGCATGGTGTCTTAGTTGCAGCCTTGAAAACATGAATGATGTCTTAGATATGGCCTTGGTAAAAAGAATAATGGCTTGGTTGAGGTATTGATAGTAAATATAAAGATATTTAGTATTATTCATCCCATCACTATGAATTCAATTATTGTTATCCATGTGATTATTTATATTGTTATTTTATCCATGGATTTATTTCAAGCTCATGTGTTTAGTTATATGGAATTATTTGAATCTTATTTATTCCTACTATATTATTCATTCCATTATAGATTATGATATATGTTTCCCTTTACTCATCATTTTAACTCACCCTTCTTATGTTTCTATTTCTCTATATTATGAAGAAACATATTACACATGATATATCTAGAATAATAGCACATTTAAAGAATTTATGGGGCCCTTTGGATGAAGTGTTTGAACTCACTCCTGGAGATTGATTATATTTCCACTCATGCCTTTCAGGAAGTGAATTCTTTTTCTGATGCTCTTGCCAACAAGGGCATTCACCAAGATATGCTTTGGCTGGACGACCTTCCTCCTGATCTTTTTCATCTTTTTTATAAAGATTGTAAAAAACTCCCTACTTTTTGTCTCCTATAACCCTTTTGTTTTTTATTTTCAATAAATTGTACTTTTGTATTTGACCAAGGCATCACCTTCTTTAAAAAAAGAATTTATGGGAGATATTGAAGACTTATTGTGGACTGAGTAGCTTCTTATATTATGGGAAAAATGTTTATTTGATGAGAAAGGTATGGTATTTATTAGTTAACAATTTGTCCTAATTTTTTAAAACTCTAATCCTAAAGGTACTTAAAATATAAGTGAATTGATATTTGTTACTAATATTGTAATTATTAATGGTTAAAATTGGGTCACTCTGGTTGATTTTAAAGACAGTATATAAAATAATGTGTTTATTTTCACTAGATTCTAGGAGTGTGGTTCTAGGGAATTACATGAAATGTATCTTTTCAAAATGGTATCTAAACCTTTAATGGAGAAGGTGGGTTGAGTGTCTGCAGTCATTTGATTTTGAGTTAGTATACACTTCGGGCAAGGGGAACATAGTAGCTGATTCATTGATTCGAAAGACATGGACTTAGGTAGTCTGAGGGTTTATTAATGAGTGGAAACTGATGGATCTTTACAACAATATATATATTTGGAAATTCAATAGTATATCAGGTTCAAGTGAACCTTATATTTTATTCCATTTCACCTTTATTTATTTGTAAGATCAAGAAGTGACAATTATTAGATCTAGAGTTCTTGGCCATGAGGGATAGTATGTATGGATGGGATCCATTACCGAACTAAGTAATTGAAGATGATGATATTATCCATGTACAAGGTTGTTTATTGGTCCCTATGGGCATGTGAGAGGAGTTGATGTGAGAGTATCATGCCTCAAAGTGGGTGGTTTATCCAGATATGAACAAGATGTATTATGACATTTTTTAGTAGTATTGGTGGTCAGGATGAAGAAGCACATGGTGGGTTTTATCATGTGATACTCCACCTGTCAGTAGTTGAAGGTTAAGAATCAGCATCCCACTGGTATTCTGCAGTCGTTTCCTATTCTTGAGTAGAAGTGGGATGATGTTATTTTATTTTGTGATGTGGTTATTGAGGACACCCTAGGGTAGTGATGCAGTTTATTTTATTTTTTTAATGATTAAAAAAGGTATCTCACTTTATACCTATAACATCTCGGACTCTAGAAACCCATATCTAGTAGTTATATTACATTATTGGTATAAAATACAATAGTTTCTAAAGTATTCAATAGTTTAGTAATCTTGGAAGACCAGATAAATGCATAAAATTCATTTCAAAACATAAGATATAGCATGAACATATAGTGAGAACATTATTATCCCTTCCATCATATCTCTGAAAATTACACATAGTCCTCCTATGGTTTTCCTAGGGAAAGGAAAACAAATAATAGTGAGCTTAGATACTCAGTAAGGAGTAGAATATAGTATAAAATGTCATAACATAAACATGTAATAAGTGATATGGTAAGAATAAATGAACAACATTAATCCATAATTAACTAAAAATGAGGACATACTATATCCATGATACAAAATTAAAACATGGATAACAATAATCATTGATCGCATACTAATGGAATGCATAATGTCGAATATCAAAAACGTATTATCAAGGCCTTGTTCCAAGACAATTTTCTATCATGGGAAGATGCAAACACCAAAACTCAACCTATTTTGTCTCATGAGACCTGTTGATGCATCAAGGGGCTATATAATTCTGGGGCCCACCCATCACCTTATTAATTTTGATGAATTCACCATAAGATTCATCAAGACCTTTCATACCATTCTATGAATAACCTCTTACTAAATAAAACTCTGATATCCATAAAATGATAAATACAGGAAGTAAAATACTTCCCCATTCAATATAATTAGGTGGATATCTAGGAGAACATACCTTTGTCAACTTAGAAGTTATGGGGTATTGTCAAAGTAGCATGAAGTACCCACATCAAAGAAATGTAGGGATGAGGGCACTTCCAAAATATTGATTAATCCATGGAAGATAGTAATTAGGTCAAATATTTTTTATTGGTAGGAGACCAAATCAATGGTAGGAAAAATCCTTTATCATGGTTCTTTAAAATCATGTGAATATTCCCAAGCACATCCATCTAAAGTGTCTCCCCGGGTGTGTGGTCTTCATCCCACTCATTGTGTATCAGGGTGATGATTAAGTCATTTCTCAAACAACCCTTTTTGGATTTATTACCCCTAATAGTATCTATTTTATAAATACATCTACTTTCTAGTGTATATACAAAGATGTATTTACGAGGAAATTGCACACACTTTTACTTCACCAAAAAATAGGATCGTTTTTCCACTATGGAAAAGGTAAATATTAAATCAAAATAATATGAGAGATGGATAAAAATATAGACTTTTAAAACTGTTATTTTTCATAAGTAATATGTCAAAAATTATTACATGTTAATTTATTCACCACACAAAAGGAAATATGTGGTGAATATAACATGAGTCCTAAATAATTAAAATTAAGATGGAAAAACTCCACTTATGGATTGGGTAGCAATTTAATAATAACCCCTTAAAAGATATAGATTAAAATTGATATTAAAATACCATGAATAAATTAATTTCATGATATAAAATCTCAATTAGGTATTATATATACCATATAAAGGAAATTAGATGCATAATACAAAACATGTCTCAAAGAAAGGAATTTAAGATGGAAAACCCTTACCTCCTATCCTGAAATCCATGAACATAATTTAACCTCCTATATCATAAAAATATTTATCTTAATAAAATAATTAATAACCTTAATCATATCCATTTTCATCTATAATCTTCGTAAATAGTCATTCTCTTCATGAATTCTTCTGATTTTCCATATTGGTTATTATAGTTTGAATCATTTGTACTAGTTTCATAATAGCGGTGTTCATATTAATTATTCTTAAAATTTTCATTATTAATAGTTAATTAAAGTTACTTTAAATTATTATTTATAATAATTTATGATGTTTTAAATTTTTTTCATGAGTGTTTTATACTTTATCCTTGATTATGAAATCGATAATAAGCATGTTTTGGGGATTTTTGATGAACAGAAGGTTTTTCCTTAATTGTTGAATTAGATATAGATATAAAATCTCCAAAACAAAAAAAATAATTATTTACACATTTATATTATATTATAAAATTAAATAATTTTTCATATTCATCGGTGATATAAATTCAAAGTATTGTTCAACTAGGTGTTTAAATCAATCCAAACATGAATATACCCTGATTTAATGAATGATTATGAAGTGTTTTTTATTGTAATATCATTATACTAGGAGACTAATGATATTTTTTAGTGTTTATTAGTTTTATATATCATAATTTATAGGATTTAGAATAATAATTAATGGAAATGAAAAAATTACATAGTTTTAATAAAAGATTATCATCTTATTATTTTTATTTTAAACAATTAAATTAACGATGACTGTTTATTGTTCATATCATTAATAGGTTCTCAATTTTGTGATAATATAATCTTAATTATATAATAAAAATAATACTTATTCTTTAATACCATCTTTATATCCATCCTTGTAAGGCGGTTATGGAAAATGAAACATGTTGTGTTGTGGAGGTGGTAGTATGCACAACGTATGAACAATAGTTTTGTTTTTCTTAATAGATGGGGTATATGAATAAAAAATTATAATACTCTTAATATAGTAACATTTTATTATATAAATGATACTAATATCATTATATTAGTGTGTATATAATAAATTTTAAAGAATATAGTGAAGAAGAAAAACTGGGTAGTTGATAATACTCACGTTGAGGATTTGAATTTTCCTTGGAAGTCTCCTTGGAAATGAAGGTCTTATGATAGATAATAGTGAAAATAAGCTTTTTAAAGTGGAATATATTTCTATCGGGAGAAAAATTGTAATGCCCCAGACCTGTCTGGTCCATTACTTTGTGAAAATGTGGTGTTGGAGGTGTTCTGGGAGGTCAAGGTGACCTATCCCCAACACTTTGCCAAATTTCCAATTCTGTGAACAGTGTTTCCAGTTTTATGAACAGTAACGGTAGGTGAACATTGTTTCTATCAGTGAGGTTCAGTGAACAGTGTTTCTATCGGTGAGGTATATCGGTAGGTGTACAGTGTTTCCAGATCGGTAGACCTATACAGTGTTTCCAGATCGGTAGGTGTACAGTGTTTCCAAATCGATAAACTTTTATAGTGTTTCCAGATTGGTGGGTGTACAGTGTTTCTAGATCGGTCGACTTGTACAGTGTTTCCAGATCGGTAGGTGTATAGTGTTTCCAGATTGGTAGAATTGAACAGTGTTTCCAGAATGGTAGGTGTACAGTGTTTCCAGAATGGTGAAGTTTATCAGTAACCTCTAACGGTGATGTCTATCGGTAACCTCTAATGGTGAGGTGTATCAGTAGCCTCCAACGGTGAGGTCTATCGGTAACCTCTAACGGTGAGGTCTATCGGTAACCTCTAACAGTGAGGTCTATCGGTAACCTCTAACGGTGAGGTCTAAAGGTGACCTTTTCTTTCCTTTTCAAAATTTTGAGTATGTGAACAGTGTTTCCAGCTTCCTACAGTTTCGCCCCTTTGACATTTCCTTTGACGTAAAATACATTTAAAGCCTTATTTTAAGGACTCTTAAGGCTGATTCAAATGCCATAAATCCTATATTAATTATCCCTATAGCTCGGGATGTTTTCACTTGGTCAAACCACGTGGGATAATGCGATCCGCTTTTAATGGAGAATTAAGTGTATCTTAAACTGTCGCCCCATTAAATCTTTAAAAGGGACAAGATATCATCCTCCCTTGTTCTTCCTCTTTTTTCTCGGCTATGAGACGCTAGAACCTTTCAATCCTTCTTGTAGGAGTTTCACAATCAAAACCTACTCCTCCAATTGGTTCCGCTCTATTTTGGATGCAATCGAGTTGTGTCGGTCAATCTTCCATATAAGGTATGTTTTATTGTCGTTACTTTGGGGATCATCTTCTCCTGTTTCTCCCTTCCATATTATACCATGTAATCTCAAAGATTATAATGGGTTTTTCTTAGGGTTTGGTTGGTGCTGTCGTACCGTGGCATCCTCCGGTGGATGCAGTTGTCGCAAGAGGAGGATTGTGACCCGTTGTGTGGATAAAGAACGTCAAGAATTGTTGAGGTAGGGGATTCATTTCTTCTATTTTCTTTTACGTGTAGCTGTATTGTTAGCATATTTTATCCTAGGGGATCACAATGGAATTGACATAATAAATATTTGAACTGGATAAATAAATTGATATCTATCGTATGTTATTGCCTCTTGTTTTGCTTGATAGTGTGATACCTATGCTTGCTTTGTTTAGCTATTTTTTCTTGATGGAAATAGGTAAAGAACGTAAACCATAATTAATTAATAATTGTTGGCTAAAGATAAAGAGGCGTGAAAAAGAATCAGGTTCTTATTTTAATTTGATGTTAATCAAATTAGTACAGTAAGCATGATTAGTTATTTGTGATAGCTTACTGATTAGGTTTCCTGAATTTGGGACCTAAGTTTAATAAATCTGTTAATTCAAGATGGATTAAAGAACCACTTGTTTGATAATTTCTAAAAGGGGTATGAGTTACCCTCTTGATTGTTAAAGGTCCAAGAGCCATTGATTTGATTGTTGTTTTCCTGCTGCTTGTGATGTGATGTGATCCTAGATGGTTGTTGAGATATGTGGAGGCATGGAGACTTTTGGTGGTGGCATCAGATGATGCCTAGAGTGGCGAGATGCATCAGTTTATGCATGTGGGTGTCGGGGAGGACACCAGGGATAATGGAATGGGATGGATATGATTGTTGGATGCTTGTTTATTCTTTGGTTGATTATCTTCTTTAATTTTACCCACTGCTTAAGGCAGCTGGTCTTACGTACCCTTCTTCATAAAGAGGCGAAGACATGTGGGGTATGCCACTTTCTTTCTATGTTTAGCCTATCAAGGTAGAATGGGTCTACGCTCTTGCTATAGGTAGCAAAGACTCGACGGGTAGTACATCTACTCGCCATGTTGAGCCCTTTGTGTTTAGTAGCATATAATGCTTTTCTAAAATGCCTGGGAATATGGGAAAGTAATTCTGTAATGAATAATTGAATAAATGGTGTTAACTCATGGGGTTGGAGTTGCTGGAACATAATGACCATGTTGTAATTTGGATGGTATAGTGGATATTGGGTGTAATGCTAATGAAGTTTAATGTTAAATTGTTCATGGTTAATCAATGTTTAAAGAATTAATTAACGTACAGTGGAACTGATAAAAAGGGAATGAAGTAATCTAATAAAGCTCTTCAAATGGTTGTGTGCTTATAGGATACCTAGTCTTAGAAGTAGCAGCCCGGATTCTGAGAGATGTTAGTTGCAGTTGTTTCTAAGACTAGGTAATGCCCATAGTGTGGTTGTGAGATATAATATATTTTGTACTTTTTGTGTTTCTATACGCTACTCCACCCTGTCAGTAAGGGAAACTGACACCCCAGGGATTCTGAGCCCTGGGGGGTGTTTTCCCCAACATTATGGTGGGAGGACGAATGGCTGACTACCCCCTTTGGCCCTGCTCTCTTCTCTTGGTAGATACTTTTGCTAACAGGCACAATGGTTAGTTTCCCCATATATGTGTGTAGAGGGATGTAATGGCTTGTGGTTATTTCACACACATATATTCTAGATATAGTATCCTATGGACTAAAATAGGTGTAACGTGTATAGGTTGTGATGGCTTGAGGATCCCTACTCGGTGTATGGTCTATAATGGCTTTAGGTATAATACCCGACATATGATACATGTTATGCAGGATGTGGTGCCTCCCAGAACTTACCTGGTTACTTTTGGTTGTGAGGATGGTGTGGTACTTCACCCAGGTGTCTGCGGGTAAGCCTTTGTGGTGCACGAGGTGCAGATTGTGGTGCTTCACCCAGGTGTCTACGGGCAAGTCTTTTTGGAGAGAGATGCTTAGGACGTGTGACGTTGGGGCAAAGCGGAAAACCATTGGGGAAGTAGTAGCGGGGTACCCTTAATATTCTTTACTATACGCTATATTCTTGTATTCCTTACTTGGTGAGAGTGTCCATGGTGAGGTTGAGAACTTAGTATACCTATTTAGGTGACGAGTTAGTTTCACTTGTTGTTCATTGTGCTTTAGTATGCTTTCTTTAATTTTGCATGAGAGGCTTCGAGGAGGATCCTACTGAGTATACTGTTATACTCACCCTATGTATATATAAACTGTTTTTCAGGTCACTTGGAGTAGGTTGGAGATCATACTGGTTTCTACTAGCTTGGGGTTGCAGGAGCTGTTCAGGCTTGTGGTTGCTGTTGTTTTACTTACCTTTGGGTACTTGCAGTTTTTCCCTTCTAGTTGTAGTACTTTTGCATGACATTTCATATGTGTACTTGGGTTTCTTTTATATTCCAGTTCTGATTCAGAGTTTATTGGTTTCTATCTTATCTCTCTCTTCCGCATGTGTTCTCTTAGAGGGTAATTCCTCCCATTTGTGTGTTTATTGTACCCTCGGTGCTAGTAGCCAAACCGGGGCCTACTGAAGGCGGGACTTGGGGGTCATTATCTCCCTTCTCACATTGCCGTCCTAAGAGGGGTACACTTTGTGGGGAGGGTGTCGTGACAGAGTGGTATCAGAGGTGTGGTTGGGGGATAGGATGGAGTTTGGAGTTAGGCACAAGTGAGGCTGCATGGTTTGGTAGGGCAACAGTGTCATTAATGTTTAGAAAGTGAGGTAAACACTAGATACCGGTTGAGACATAGGTGTTTAGGGCCCCCTATGATCTGATGTACGGACCTTTAAGTTTACAATGGCTACTAAACAAGGTAATACTAGTTGCAGGGTAGAGACCTAGGAAAGGATCATGCATCATTCTTCTTGTGCCTGTGTTTGAATGGGTAGACCTTGGGATAGGTTAACCTAAAATGAATGAAATAAAACAATAAATTAATTAATGGTGAGTCTTCCATATTCCAGGTTTAGGAGCTCTAACGGTTTGTTATTTTACAGGTATGGCTCCAGGTCGACGTCCTCGTTATGTTTTCGCAGAAAATGTCCAGTAGGTTGTTCCAGCAGAATGTCGTAGGGTAGAGGTTGATGAAGAAGACCCATGGAGGAAGACACTTAGAGAGTTTCAATGCCAGAGTCTACAGAAGTATGAGGGCTCTGTTTCAGATGCAGTCATGGAAGACTGGTTAGAGGAGGTCGAGATCAGCTTCAGTTCGATTCGTGCTCGTAAGGAGCACTGGGTGTCCTTGGTTGTGACAATGTTGTGTGGATCTATGAGGTAGTGGTGGTTCTTGTTCCTCAGGTATTGTGAGGAGTCAACGATCTCATGGGAGGAGTTCCAAGAAAGGTTTAGAGTCGAGTTTCTTTCTTAGACTGTGAAGGCATCCAATCTCCAGGAGCTTCTTACCCTTCGACAGGGGAGCTCCAGTGTTTGAGAGTTTGGAATCCTTTTTAGGAACCTTTTATGATATGCTTCAGACCTATTGCCAGATGAGGAGGCCAGAGCGAGGCATTTTGAGGAGGCTTTGCATCCATAGATCCAACACCAAGTCACCCCATTTATTCTGAAGACATATCTTGAGGTGCTATCGAGGGTAGAGGTTTTCGAGATGACTTTGGCCAGGACCGGATCATCACGAGAGGGGAATCAGCATGATTCCTCACGAAGCAGAGTTGTGGTCTGGGGTTCTCGGTTTTCAGGTAAGAAGAGTTTTCGTTCACCCGGGGGTAGGTCCCAACCCTTCACATATCATTTCACTAGAGGAAGCAACTCTCATGCCTATGCCAAGGGATCAGGCGCTTGTTTTTTTGTCGTGTTCATGGTCATCAGTAGCGGGAGTGACCGACCTTTCAGAGCGGACATCATGCGCCAGGAACTACACTCCAGGTTCCTCCGTTGAGGCAGTTCCATTCGAGGCAGCAGCAGCCAGTTGCACCAGCTTTAGATCAGCAGAGGGTAGATGGGGCGAGTAGAGGACAGCCCCATGATGCTCCTCATCCTCAGAGAGTAGATCGTGGCCGTGGTGGTGGCTGTCATCAGGGTCAATGAGGTCGTGGAGGAGGTTGTGGTCAGCTTCATGCTCTAGCATTGCCAGCTCCATGTGAGACAGACGTCGTTTTAGGTACCCTTTTCTTGTTTTCTACCTTGGTGTATGCCTTGTTTGATTCCAGAGTGACACACTCCTTCATATCACCTACCCTTGTCCATGCTTTGGGACTTGAGGTAGAGAGGCTTCCAGTGCCCTTGGCGTTGACTATGCCAGTTGGAGGTTAAGCTGACTTGTTTGAAGTATGTAGAGATTGTGAGATAGTGTTATGGAAACACCTCTCTTAGGGAGATTTTCTATGTTTACTAATACAACCATATGATGTCATCCTCAACATGGATTGGTTGTATTCGGTGCAGGCTATCGTGGATTGCTTCAGAAAAAAGGTCATCTTCATTGGTGCAGATGGAGAGAAAGTGGTGTTTATTGGTGAGCGAGATCCTAGGATGGGTCATAGGCACATTCCATACTTATCATCCATGATGGCTGAGTTGATGTTGATTTCTTCATAGGTTCAGTAATTGGCATTTCCTAGGGTCGTAGAGGAGTACCCTGATGTCTTTCCCGAAGAGGTTATAGCATTACCCCCTCGACGAGAGATTGAGTTTGGGATCGAGCTACAGCCAGGAGCGTCTCCTATCTCTATCTCTCCATATAGTATGGCCCCTTATGAGTTACGAGAACTACGTATTCATCTTGATGTTCGGTTACAGTGTGGTTTTGTTCGGCCAAGTGTGTCACCATGGGGTGCACCAGTTTTGTTCGTAAAGAAGGCTGACGGCAGTTTGCGGTTGTGTGTCGATTATCATCACTTAAACAAAGTGACAATAAAGAATCACTATCCTCTTACATGGATTGATGATTTATTTGATCAACTGAAGGGTGAAAGTTGGTTCTCAAAGATCGACTTGTGGTCATGATATCATCAGATGCGTGTAAAGGATGAGGATATCCCGAAGACTGCTTTCTGTTGTCGTCATGGGCATTATGAGTTCATTGTAATGTCATTCGGTGTGACTAATGCTCCAGTTGTGTTCATGGGATTGATGAATGTTGTGTTCCGTGAGTTCCTGGACAAGTTTGTGGTGGTTTTCATCGATAACATCCTTGTGTACTCCACATCTGAAGAGGAGCATACAGAGCATCTACGAGCAGTTTTGGGAGTTCTTCGCCAACATCAGCTATTCGGGAAGTTGTCGAAGTGTGATTTTTGGGCTCGAGAAGTCTGTTTCTTGGGTCATGTTGTGTCCCAACAGGGAGTAGTTGTGGATCCATCAAAGATAGAAGCAGTTGTGTCTTGGGTAGCCCCAAGACAGTTTCAGAGGTACGAAGTTTCCTTGGGCTCGCAGGATACTACAGGAGGTTCATAGCCAATTTCTCATGAGTTGTGACTCCACTGAAAACTTTGACTAGAAAGGATCAGGCATTTATATGGACTGATCAGTGTCAGGCATCTTTTGAGTATCTAAAGGAGAAGTTATTAAGTGCTCTAGTTCTTTGTCTTCCAGCTGAGGGAGTTCATTTTGATGTTTTCTGCGATGCTTCGCATCTAGGGTTAGGATGTGTCCTCATGTAGCAGAGGTCAGTTGTTTTTATGGGTCTTGGTAGTTACATCCCCATGAACGTAACTATGCCACTCATGATCTTGAGTTGGCATCCGTGGTGTTTGCTCTGAAGTTATGGAGACATTACCTCATTGGTGAGCACTTTGTGGTTTTCACTGATCATAATATTTTGAGGTATGTTTTCTCTCAGCGGGACTTGAACTTGCGACAGCATCGATGGATAGAGTTCTTGCAGGAATACGACTTCGAAATATCATATACACCTAGAAAAGGGAATGTTGTAGCTGGTGTGCTGAGTTGAAAGTCACATAATGATGTTGTGCATGAATCCGGTGATTCCTGAAGAGTAATGGAAGAACTGTCAGCATTACATCTTGATATGGGAGAAGTTGGGGGTAGAGGCTGTCTTTTTCAGATGATGGTACAGTCATACTTGGTGCAGAAGGTGGAAGAGTCCTAGTTGGGAGATCTAGATGTGGAGGTTTGGAGAGACCAATTTGTTTGTGGTGAGGCCCCTGATGGTTGGTCAGAGGACAAACAATACCTAGTGTTGTATCATGGAAGGATTTTTGCTCCCTTGGAGATGTGCGATATGGTTCTCAGATAGTTCC
Organism: Viscum album; assembly: GCA_963277665.1. Classification (NCBI taxonomy): domain Eukaryota; kingdom Viridiplantae; phylum Streptophyta; class Magnoliopsida; order Santalales; family Viscaceae; genus Viscum; species Viscum album. The sequence goes on from OY728151.1 coordinate 1,428,667,392, forward strand.
ATAGTTCGCCTTTAGAAGTACATCCTGGTGTGACAAAGATGTACCAATCCTTGAGGAGTCAGTTTTGGTGGCCTGGGCTGAAGCATACGGTTGTGGAGTTTGTGTCTCGATGTTTAGTCTGCCAGAGGGTGAAGGCCAAACACCATGTTCCTGGTGGTCTTCTCCAGCCATTAGAGATTCCTCAGTGGAAGTGGGAGGACATCTCAATGGACTTTATTACATATTTACCTCGAGCTCTGGAAGGACATGATGTTATATGGGTGGTAGTGGATCGTTTAACAAAATTGACCCACTTCATAGCGATCAAGGAGTCGAGCTCAGTGGAAGTTTTGTTGAGGAAGTATCTGGAGGAGGTGGTGAGACTTCATGGAGTCCCTAGGACGATCATTTCTGATCGAGATCCTAGTTTTACCTCCAGGGTGTGGAGGGGTCTCCAACATTCTTTCGGTTCTCAACTATGCCTTAGCACTGCTTTTCATCCTAAAACGAATGGTCAAACAGAGCGAACCATCCAGATTCTTGAATACATGTTGCGCTCTTGTGTTCTTGACTTTAGAGGTTCGTAGATGAGGGACTTACCCTTGGTGGAGTTCGCTTACAATAATAGTTTTCACTCCACCATTGGTATGGAACCATTTGAAGCCTTGTATGACCGGTCTTTCCGTTCTCCATTGTGCTGGACTGGGTTGGATGAGTCGGAAATTATCAGACCCGAACTAGTGTAGAATACAATAGAGATGGTTCAAGTGATTCATGAGAGGATAAAGACAGCGCAAGATCGTCAGAAATCATATGATGATCAAATAAGGAGACCCTTAGAGTTTAATGTTGGGGATCATGTGTTTATGAAGGTGACTCCCCGTCGTGGGCAGTGAAGTTTTGGTCGTGGAAGTAAGATTTCTCCCTGGTTTGTTGGGCCTTTCGAGGTGTTAGCTTGTGTTGGAGTTGTGGCATATCGAGTAGCACTTCCCCCATAGATGAGTCGGATACATGATGTTTTCCATGTATCACAGATCCGTCGTTATCTTCATGATGACTCTCACGTTATCGATTGGGGAGAGATCGATGTTGATGATGATGAAACCTTCGAGGAGCGACCTGTGGAGATCTAAGACCACAAGGAGAAGGTGTTGCGTGGGCGTTCTATCCTCTTAGTTCATGTCTTGTGGCGACACGGTGGCATGGAGGAGAGTACTTGGGAGCGTGAGTCACAAATACGTGCTCAATACCCAGAGTTGTTTAATGTTTAACTCTTTTCATGTAATGATGTTTCCTTCGTGGTTAGACCTTTCATGTTTTATTTATGAACTTCTTTTGTTCCTTTTTTGGCTTGCTCTCTTTTGAAAGGTATCTCGATGGGTGGTTGTTCAGACCCCATTTCTTTTTTTTTGTCTCTTTAGGTTGGTTTTAAATTCTTGAGCACAAGAATGTTTTGAGAGGTATGTGATGTAACGTCCTGGACCTCTCTGGTCCACTACTTTGTGAAAATGTGGTGTTGGAGGTTTTCAGGGAGGTCAAGGTGACTTATCCCCAACACTTTGCCAAATTTCCAGTTCTGTGAACAGTGTTTCCAGTTTTATGAACAGTAATGGTAGATGAACAGTGTTTCTATCGGTGAGGTTCAGTGAACAGTGTTTCTATCGGTGAGGTCTACTGGTGAGGTCTATCGGTAGGTGTACAGTTTTTCCAGATAGGTAGACTTGTACAGTGTTTCCATATCGATAGGTGTACAGTGTTTCCAGATCGGTAGACTTGTATAGTGTTTCCAGATCGGTAGACTTGAACAATGTTTCTAGAATGGTAGGTGTACAGTGTTTCCAGAACGGTGAAGTCTATCGGTAACCTCTAACGGTGAGGTCTATCGGTAACCTCTAACGGTGAGGTGTATCTGTAGCCTCTAACGGTGAGGTCCATCGGTACCCTCTAACGGTGAGGTCTATCGGTAACCTCTAATGGTGAGGTCTATTGGTAACCTCTAACGGTGAGGTCTAAAGGTGACCTTTTCTTTCCTTTTCCAAATTTTGATTATGTGAACAGTGTTTCCAACTTCCTACAATTTCACCCCTTTGACGTTTCCTTTGACGTAAAATACATTTAAAGCCTTATTTTAAAGACTCTTAAGGCAGATTCAAATGCCATAAATCCTATATTAATTATCCTTATAGATCGGGATGTTTTTACTTGGTCAAACCACATGGGATAATGCGGTCCTCTTTTAATGGAGAATTAAGTGTATCTTAAACCGTCTCCCCATTAAATCTTCAAAAGGGACAAGATATCATCCTCCCTTTTTCTTCCTCTTTGTTCTTGGCTATGAGACGCTAGAACCTTTCAATCCTTCTCGTAGGAGTTTCACAATCAAACCCTACTCCTCTGATTGGTTCCGCTCTATTTTGGATGCAACCGAGTTGTGTCGGTCAATCTTCCATATAAGGTATGTTTTATCATCATTCCTTTGGGGATCATCTTCTCCTGTTTCTCCCTTCCATATTATACCATCTAATCTCCAAGATTCTAATGGGTTTTTCTTGGGGTTTGGTTGGTGTTGTCATATCGTGGAATCCTCCGGTGGATGTAGTTGTTGTGAGACGAGGATTGTGACCCATTGTGTGGATAAAGAACGTCAAGAATTGTTGAGGTAGGGGATTCGTTGCTTCTCTTTTCTTTTACATGCAACTGTATCGTTATCATATTTTATCCCAGGGGTTCACAATGGAATTGACATAATAAATATTTGAACTGGATAAATAAATTGATATCTATCGTATGTTATTTCCTCTTGTTTTGCTCAATAGTGTGATATCTATGCTTGCTTTGTTTAGCTGTTTGTTCTCAATGGAAATTGGTAAAGAACATAAACTGGAATTAATTAATAATTGTTGGCTAAAGATAAAGAGGCATGAAAAAGAATCTGGTTCTTATTGTAATTTGATGTTAATCAAATTAGTACAGTAATCATGATTAATTATTTGTGATAGCTTACTAATTAGGTTTCTCGAATTTGGAACCTACATTTAATAAATCTGTTAATTCAAGATGGATTAAAGAACTGCTTGTTTGATAATTTCTAAAAGGGTTCTGAGTTACCCTCTTGATTGTTAAAGGGACAAGATCCATTGATGTGATTGTTGTTTTACTGCTGCTTGTGCTGTGATGTGATCTTGTATGGTTGTTGAGATATGTGGAGGCATGGAGACTTTTGGTGGTGGCAGTAGATGATGCCTAGAGTGGAGAGATGCATCAGTTTATGCATGTGGGTGTCGGGGAGGACACCAGGGATGATGGAATGAGATGGATGTGATTGTTGGATTCTTGTTGATTATTTGGTTGATTATCTACTTTACTTTTCCCCACTGATTAAGGCAGCTGGTCTTGCTTACCCTTCATCTGAAAGAGGTGAAGACATGCGGGGTATGCAACGTGCTTTCCGTGTTTAGCCTCTCAAGGGAGAATGGGTCTACGCTCTTGCTATAGGCAGCAAAGACTCGACGAGTAGTACATCTACTCACCGTGTTGATCCCTTTTTGTTTAGTAGCATAGAATGCTTTTCTAGAATACCTGGGAATATGGGAAAGTAATTATGTAATGAATAATTGAATAAATGGTGTTAACTCTTGGGGTTGGAGTTGCTGGAACATAATGACCAGGTTTTAATTTGGATGGTAAAATGGATATTGGGTGTGATGATAATGACGTTTAATGTTAAATTGTTCATGGTTAATTAATGTTTAAAGAATTAATTAACGTACAGTGGAACTGATAAAAAGGGAATGAAGTAATCTAATAAATCTCTTCAAATGGTTGTGTGGTTATAGGATACCTAGTCTTAGAAGTAACAGCCCGGAGTCTGAGAGACGTTAGCTGCAGTTGTGTCTAAGACTAGGTAATGTCCATAGTGTGGTTGTGAGATATAATATATTCTGTACTTTTTGTGTTTCTATACGCTACTCCACCCTGTTAGTAAGGGAAACTGACACCCTGGGGATTCTGAGCCCTGGGGGGTGTTTTCCCCAACATTCCAGTGGGAGCACGAATGGCTGACTACCCCCTTAGGCCCCGCTCTCTTCTCTTGGTAGATACTTGTGCCAACAGGCACAATGGTTAGTTTCCCCATATATGTGTGTAGAGGGATATAATGGCTTGTGGTTATTTCACACACATATATTCTGGATATAGTATCTTATGGACTACTATAGGTGTAACGTGTATAGGCTGTGATGGCTTGAGGATCCCTACTCAGTGTATGGGCTATAATGGCTTGAGGTATAATACCCGACGTATGATTGATTATCCAATAAAAAAATATATTTTAATTACATTTTAATGGTATTAAATGTTCATTTTTGATCTTATGGGCCTGATTTAGTGCATTTTCATTATGAACATCCATTCTCATCATTTGTGCACTTCATGCCTAATATACACCAATTTAGGCCCAAGAAGTCATTTGATTCTAAGGAATGTAATTATCAATATTTTAATTTGATATTTTTGGAACTATATCTACACTTAAATGTGAACATTTTTCATTCAGGGATCAATGGATGATTCATAAACGATGATGGAGATATTTGGAGATGAATGGAAGCAATTCTAGAGAAGGTAGATTGGACACCATCACACTTACGAGACTGTGAGGCACAACATATAGGCCCAATTAATCCCAAATTTTGTGGTGTGATATAAGAAATATTTAGGAACAAATAACTATTCAGGATATAATGCTAATTCTCCCTCTATGGTGGTCATTAAGGCAGCCCAAGTTAGAGATACAATTCTGGTCCAGATTCTACATCCCAGAAAAACATCCCACTAATTTGATCATATCTCGGAATCCAAAACTCCAAATGGGCCCAAATTTTACAGGCGGTTATAAGACATCCGGAGATCCATTTTCTTCTTCTATGGACCACTCTTATTAGGCCATATAGAAGGTCTTACAAATGCGTCTGTTCGGTGAAGGAAAGCTGGCTGCCACCTCGGGTCAAGGGTGGAAAAATCAACTCTCTCTTACTTTCCACCCACCTGTGGACTACCACAATTAATTGAGGAGACTTGGAATATTGGAGGCTCGACCCAAGGGCTCAAAAATTACTATTTAAGGTAGTGGTGTTGGAGGATTGAAGAATCTTTTGAGCTTGTTTTCATCTTAATGTTATGCTGCCAATTTCTCTTTGTAATGTTCTTCCTTCACATGTAAGTTGTTTTAATTCATCCTTGTTTCTTAATAAAAGTTCTTCTTCTCTTATTATTCTTTTATTCTCCTTATCAATTTGATACCGTTGGTTCAAGGTGTGAACTTTTTCATACCAAACCTTGTGATATTATCACACAACAGTGGAGTGATTGTTATTTTATTGCGTTTTTTTTTACTTCTCCATTTCCTCCCTCATGAGTCTACTTTCTGCTTCTATTGAAACCATAGAATCAATGGAGGGCTAACCCACTTATGAGTTTATCAAAGGGAGTATAAAGGGGATTTATTGGATGTTATTTATCACCTCATTAATGTATAATCAATTCTTTAATTGAGATTTTTATTTGATGGTTTTTAAACTCCATCGTCCTTGTTGAATTTAAGGCCACACACTTCAAGTGCTAATACGAACCTTTACCTTGAAGTTCTTAAAACTTTGATCCTTCAAGTGTATAGGTGATTAGTATTAAAGGGTTTAGGAATTAACCCAGTAATTGATGATGTTGTTTTATCTCCTTAAATGAACCCATCTCAAATTTAAGAAATTGAAATCATTAAAAAGAAAATACGTCCAATCCACCCCGAGTGATAACCTAGGATCAACTCATTCTTTTAAATTGAATTCACTTAAATATGTTAGTTATACTTTAAAACCATATAAAATCAACCCAATTTGGCCACTTTATATCCAAAAACAGTCCATATAATGTACGTGTCTATAGGTTTCTTCTTAGGTCTCTGAGGATTCGATAACCCAAGCTAAACTACAAGGACCGTTCTACCTTCATCTCTTGGATAAATTTGAGCAAGAACCAAATTTTGGAGCCATTTCCGGGGACCCAAGTAAGTCATCTAAACACCCATTCTATTCTCCCCCATTTCTTCTTTTCCCATCCAAATTCTCTTATCTTGTCCCTTTCTCGTTTTTTTTTTGTTTTGGCGCATGTCCGCCTACACCTGCGATCAATCGAACCGTCTAGTTAGGGTGGATAGTCCTAGGGTTGGGGAGTCAAGTAAACCAAGGAAACTCTTTTAATTAGATCCTAATATTCATAACACCCCCAAGTCAAAAATTGATCCCATTTCAATGGAAGGTCTTCAAAGAAACCAACTCATAAACCCGGGTGGGAACCAAAATGGAAACCCAAATGAGGCAGCCCCAAACTTGGGGAATGTAATTGATCAAACCATGAATGACTACCTCAAACCTTCCTGGACCAATTCCCCCTCATTCATTATACACAATTCCCTAGGATATTCCAACTACATATTTAAACCCCATGTCCTAAACCACCTTCCCACATTCCATGGAATGGAGTCCGAGATGCCATACCTGCACATTAAGGAGTTCAATGACATTGTAGAAACCATGTGTCCCCCACATCAACTAGAATCAGCTAAGATGAGGCTATTTCCTTTTTCTTTAAAGGATCAAGATAAAAATTGGCTAAACAATTTGAGACCATCATCCATCAACTCTTGGGACCAACTACAAAGAGAATTCTACAAAAAATACTTTCCCCACCATAAAACAATTGCACTTAAAAAGAGTATCCAAAACTTTTTTGAAAAAGAGGGAGAGTCATTCTATGAAACATGGGAGAGGTTAAAAGACACTCTAAACATGGTTCCACACCATGGTTTTTCTATTCCTGAACAAGTGAGAATTTTCTATGAAGGGTTGGGTCCGGGGAACAAACAATTCATTGACATGATGTGTAATGGAACATTTAAAAACAAAGCCCCAAATGATGCTTACGAGTATCTAGAAAGCCTTTCTGAACAAAACCAAACATGGGGAACTTCACCTTATTCTGAAAAGCCACAAAGAACTACTGGAATTCATACACTTAGAGAAGAGGAAAGCCTTAGGGCTAAACTCGCAGCACTCTCTAGGAAGGTTGAAGAGATAGACCTTAGGAAAGTCCATGAAATCCAACCTATTGACCCTATTTGCACAATTTGTGACAAACATGACCATAAGACAGAAAACTGCCCAACCATTCCATCCATAAAAGATGTTCTTTTAGGAGGACCCCCAGTGGAAGTAAATGCTTTGAACTTTCAAAATCCTCAATACCAAAACAACTTCAACCCATGGTATAATGACCACCCAGGCTTTCGCTGGAAAGATAACCAACAACCTAGCCAACCACAGGGACAAAATCCTTACCCCCATCAGAACTACCAAACCCATAACCAGTTCCAAACCCAACCTATCTGATACCAACAGCCACCGGTCCATTTTCAACAAACCATCCCACATCCAAAATACCCTCCTGGGATAAACCAACCTACTCAAGCACCCACCCAAACTATTACACAAAGCCTACTAGAACAATTGTGCAAACAAATGGAGAGGATGAACTCTGAGGTATCTTCCCTAAAACAAGAACTTCAAACCATCAAAACTGGAAAGGCACCCATGCCTACTCAGGCGGTTCCATCCTCAACTTCAAGGGGATAGTCAAGTTGTGCTCAAACAACTCATGAAAAACTAAAGGTTGTGACTGTTTTAAGAAGTGGGAAATCAATTGAGAAACCTGAACAACTAATTTAGAACCCACCTGAAGATTCAAACTTGGATGAAAATTCAAATGAACCACAAGATCAAACTGAGAAAACTGATAACATTGTCAAGGAAACAACTCTTCAACAAACAACCCCACAACCTGCACCATTTCCTCAACGCATGAGGGGGAAAACCAAGCCTGAACTGAGTGAAACGTTGAGAGAAATATTTTCACAAGTCAAGTTGAACATACCCCTTCTCGATGCAATCCAAACCATACCTGCCTACTCAAAGTACCTTAAGGACTTGTGCACTTTTAAAAGAAAATTTTCACATAAAAACCAAGTCCTTTTGGCTGCTAATGTGAGTACCACCATTCAAGGGACCATTCCTCCTAAGTTGAAAGACCCGGGTTTCCCTTACATCAATGTTGAACTAGGAGAGAGCAAAGTTGTCAAGGCCTTGTGTGACCTAGGTGTTGTGTAAATCTCATCCCTTATGTTGTGTACTACCAATTAGGCCTAGAAGAACTCCAACCCACATCTGTCACACTTCAACTTGCTGATCGTAGCATTAGGGTTCCAAAGGGGATTTTAAAGGACGTTCTGGTAAAGGTTGAAAAATTAATCTACCCTGCTGATTTCATTGTCCTTGACAACCATCCAAACTTAGGAAATAAGGAACAAACCCCAATCATCCTTGGTCGTCCTTTCCTTGCAACAATCAACTCTGTTATCCGAGTTCGAAATGGGAACATGACCATCACCTTTGGGAACATGAGTCTTGACTTGAACATCTATAATGAAAGCTCACAAATAGGGGATGACAAGGACATTCATGAAGTAAACATGATAGGAAGCATTGATAATGAATCCATGGAACATCTAGGAATATTTGATGAATGTTTAAGTCAGGATGAGATTGATTTCCTTTGTTCATATGAAGGAAGTTTATCTCCTTGGATTGAATCATTTTCAAATTGCTCTTATGATGAAGTCTTAGGTCCAACAATCAGTGAAACCTTTCAAGAAACCACTTTCATGGAGACCACTCCAATTTCCATCCCTAAATCTGATCAATACAATCTAGTAGCTGAAACTTCTACATGTGGGGAATCAATCATATCTGAAACTCTAAAAAAATTGATCTTGATCTAATGTCCCAATCTTCTGCTGAAATTCTGAACCAACCTAATCTTGAATTGAAGAAACTTCCTGCTGCACTAAATTATGCCTTCCTAGGGGAAAATCAAACACATCCTATTGTCATTTCTTCTTATCTTGAATCCAATCATGTGAGGATGATTCTATATGTCCTTAGGAAGCATAAGAAAGCCATTGGTTGGAGCCTTTCTGATATTCCTGGGATTAGCCCACTTATCGGGACTCATAGGATTGTTCTGGAATCTGATTCAAAGCCATGTCGTCAACCTCAACGGCGACTCAATCCTAATATCATGGAGGTATTAAGGAAGGAACTTCTAAAATTGTTAAAAGTTGGTATCATATATCCCATAGCTGAGAGTGAATGGGTGAGCCCAATCCAAGTGGTTTCAAAAAAGGCTAGAATCACAGTGATAACCAATGAGGATGGAGAGATTCTTCCAAAAAGGGTGAGTAGTGGATGGAGGGTCTGCATTGACTATAGGAAGCTAAACTCATTCACCAAGAAGAACTATTTCCCCTTACCATTCATTGACCAAGTCCTTGAGAGAGTGGTAGGTCATGCCTTCTACTGTTTCTTAGATGGGTACTCGGGGTACAATCAAATTGAGGTCTCCCTAGAGGATCAAGGGAATACTACATTCACATGTCCTTTTGGTACCTTTGCCTTCAAATGCATGCCCTTTGGTTTATGCAATGCTCCTGGAACCTTCCAGCGATGCATGATGGGAATCTTCTCAGACATGGTAGGGGATTTTCTAGAGGTCTTCATGGATGACTTCTCTGTGTTTGGGGATACATTTGAGGGATGTCTGAGGAATGTAGAGAGAGTCTTGTCAAGATGTGAAGAAAAGAATCTAGTCCTAAACTGGGAAAATTGCCATTTTATGGTTAAATAGGGACTAGTTTTAGGCCATCTGGTCTCAGGTAGGGGGGATTGAAGTTGATAAAGCCAAGTTTGACATCATTCGTCACCTTCCATCACCTAAAACTATCAAGGAAGTGAGGTCTTTCTTAGGACATGATGGTTTCTATAGAAGATTCATCAAGGACTTTAGTTCAATATCTCATCCCCTTTGTGCTCTCCTAGTAAAGGATGCTCCATTTGTTTGGACAGAAAGCTGTGAGGGTTTATTCTCAACCCTCAAATCCTCTCTCACCTCTCCTCCCATTATGAAATCTCCAAATTGAACCTTCATTTTTAACTTATGTGTGATGCCAGTGACTTTGTTGTAGGAGTTGTGTTACGACAACGTTGTGATAAAAATCCTTATGTCATTGCTTATGCAAGAAAATCCTTAAATGATGACCAAATCAACTACACCACCACTGAAAAGGAGTTACTTTCTATTGTGTTTGCCTTAGAGAAGTTTAGGTCCTACCTCTTAGGATCCCCCATCACTGTGTTCACTGGCCATTTTGCACTAAAATACCTCTTCCAAAAAAAAGATGTTAAGGCTAGACTGATTAGGTGGGTCCTTCTCTTACAAGAATTTGACCTCACAATCAAGGATAAAAAGGGCGTTGAAAATTTTGTAGCTGATCACCTCTCTAGGATGGAATTCAAAGACAACTCAAATCACATTTCTGTGTCTGATTCATTTCCTTATGAACACCTATACTCTGTGAGTGACTGCCCTTGGTATGCCGACATAGCCAATTTCTTAGTTACAGGAGTCATTCCAAAATTCTTAGGGACTCAAGCTCGAAGGAAATTCCTTTTTAATATTAGACACTATGTGTTTGATGATCCATACCTCTATAAGTTCTTCCCTGACCAATTCATTAGGAGGTGTGTTCCAGAATCTGAACAAGAGTCCATCCTTAAATTCTGTCATAGTGAGGCATGTGGAGGTCACTTTTCCTCTAAGAAAACATCTGCTAAGATTCTTCAATGTGGTCTCTTCTAGACCACCCTCTCAAGGAACTCCTACACATTTTTTCAAAGTTGTCCTAGGTGTCAATAAGTAGGTTCCATCACAAAAAGGAATCAAATGCCACTCACTCCCATATTAGTGGTTGAAATCTTTGACTGTTGGGGAATTTATTTCATGGGTCCCTTCCCAAACTCTCGGGGATACCTCTACATACTCTTAGTTGTTGATTGTGTCTCAAAATGGGTTGAGGCCATTCCCACTAAGTCCAATGATCATCAATTTGTGATTCAATTTCTGAAAGAGAACATATTTTCAAGATTTGGAATTCCTAGGGCTATAATCAGTGATCGAGGAACCCACTTCTGCAACCGCCCATTCTCTTCACTCATGTCTAAGTATGGTATTTCTCATAAAGTGTCCACTGCATACCATCCTCAAACCAATGGTCAAGCTGAGTTAGCGAATAGGGAGATTAATCAAATTCTTGAAAAAACTGTCAACCCCTCTAGGAAATATTGGTCTGAGAAACTCTTAGATGCTCTTTGGGCCTATAGAACCGCATATAAAACCATTTTAGGAATGTCCCCATATAGGTTGGTTTATGGTAAAGCATGCCATTTTCCAGTGGAGATTGAACATAAGGCCTTTTGGGAAATTAAGAAAATGGATTATGATCTCTCATTGGCCAGAACAAAAAGGAAATTAGATCTCAATGAACTGGGGGAACTAAGGATGGAGGCTTATGAAAATTCAAGGATCAATAAAGCTAGAGTTCAAGCCTACCAATCTAGGAATATCAAGGTTAAAAATTTTGAACCAAGAAAACTTGTGCTCTTGTATAGTTCAAAACTTCATTTACACCCGAGAAAGTTAAGGTCTAGATGGTCAGGTCCTTTCATAGTGCATCATGTATACCCCCATGGGGCATTAGAGATTCAAGATCCCACTAGTGGTCACATTTTCAAGGTCAATGGTCAAAGTTTAAAAACATTCATTGAATCATTCAATAAACAGGAAATAGATGTTGAGTTAATTGAGCCAATCTATGAACCAGAAAAAAATTGATAAATTTAGGATCTATGTCGGGCTAACGACGTTAAACAAAGTGCTGCACGGGAGGCAACCCGTGGTTTTTATGTTTCTGATCTTTCTGAATCATCTTTATTTTTCAAATAAGATTAATTAATCATTTTTATATTTAAAAATAAAAAAATATACTTTTGACCTGTTCTTCTATTATGAGTATGGATGGGTACGAAAGGGGAGCACCATATTCATCTGTGTCACGTGGTGTGATCCTTGAGTAATACCTTACCCAGAAATTTAAAAAGAAGACAATGTATCATCGGTTTATTTTGTTTTATTTTTATTATTTTATAGGTTAAGATAAAAATAATAATAATAATAATAATAATAATAATAATAATATAATTAAAAAAGGGGACACGCCATAGGCTGTGGGGCAAACCCCGTCACAACCGGCGAAGCCGCGGGGACTCGAACCCGGGACCGAAGGGAGACAGGGGCGCGCGCTTACCACTGACCTACGGCTTAATGTGCTTACTTATTCTATAATTTTTATATATATACTTATATTTTACTTATATATATATATATTGTTTTGTTTGTTTTTTTGTTTTCCTTTTTCCACTAGGGAACTTTGCAAGCGACATGGATATCAAAGGACTAAATTCGAGCGACATGAACTTCAAACTTCAACCACCAGGTGACTTCATTCCATGATCCACATATTTCAATTTCCTTATTGAACTTCCCTTTTATTCCTCTACCCCATTCTAAATTTTATTTTTATGAAACTAGGGACAATTTCATTCTAAGTTGGGGGGTGTGGAAACAAAATGTTTGTTTAAAAAAAACAATGATAAAAAAAAAGAAGTAAAATTCCTTTATCATTCATATAATAACATCTTTTATCACATTAAAACTACATAGCAAATAACTTTTATTTCCTTGACTCTTAATTTAATTCATGATTAAGTTTAAAAGCATTGATTTTGGAAGTTTTGTTGTCCAATGAAAATTTTCATCATTTTTATTTTCATCCATTAAATCAAAATGCCACAATGCACGTCCTCTAGACTGTGGGGTACTAATTTGAATTTTTGGGGTCCCATAATAAATATCATAGGCTGGTTTGATTTTTATGAATAGTATGAGTATTTAAAATAATAATAAAATAATAAAAAAAAATTGCATGTAGAGCAATGGATTGATAAAATGCGAGGCTTTCGGCACTTGGGGATCGTGAATCCAGAGTTTTCTAGACCTGAGTTTTTCAATCTATCTCTATTTATGGTAATATGACTTTGTTTCTTATTAAGTTAACTCGAGGCGATGCCTGAGTATGTGGGATTCACTTGGTGCCCTAAGGCCTTTGAGTCTGGGAGTCATCGGCAAAGTCTTGCTACATGGGTTAATTTGATTAACTGCAATCTCAATTACTATAGAAATAGTGAAAAAAAAATACAAAAAAAAGAGGAATGAAGAATAATCATATTAGGATTAAATGTGATTCCACCTAGCGCTTCCATGATTTCCCCCTTGAATGAAAATGAACCCCCATATCTATTGTGATTCACAACACATCATTACACCTAATTGAGTTGGATGAAGTATGATGATGGATTTGATCAAAGGAATGGGCTTGGGATTGGGATCTGCTTTTAAATTCATCTTGTTTTAAATTATCTTTATAGGTTATAAAAATATATTTGTGTGCAGTTTACATTGTGAGCACTGTTTTTTATAATGTGTTTGAAGAAAGGAATTCAAATAAAATCATTGAATTATTTGCTCAGGACTAGCAAATCTCAAGTTGGGGGGTGTGATTATCCAATAAAAACATATATTTTAATTACATTTTAATGGTATTAAATGTTCATTTTTGATCTTATGGGCCTGAGTTAGTGCATTTTCATTATGAACACCCATTCTAATCATTTGTGCACTTCATGACTAATATACACCAATTTAGGCCCAACGAGTCATCTGATTATACGGAATGTAATTATCAATATTTTAATTTTATATTTTGGGAAATATATCTACACTTAAATTTGAACATTTTTCATTCAAGGATCAATGGATTATTCATAAATGATGATGGAGATACTTGGAGATGAATGGAAGCAATTCTAGAGAAGGCAGATTGGACACCAGCCCACTTATGAGACTGTGGGGCCCAACATATAGGCCCAATGAATCCCAAATTTTGTGGTATTATAGAAGAAATATTTAGGAACAAATAATTCTTCTGGAGATAATGATAATTCTGCCTCTATGGTGGCCATTAAGGCGGACCAAGTTAGAGATACAATTCTGGGCCAGATTCCGCGGCCTAGAAAAATAGACCACTAATTTGATCATATCTCGGAATCCACAACTCCAAATGGTTCCAAATTTTACAGGCGGTTATACTATATCGGGAGATCCATTTTCTTCTTCTATGTCCCACTCTGATTCTGCCATCTAGAAGGTCTTACAAATGCATCTGTTCGGTGAAGGAAAGCTGGCTGCCACCTCGGGTCAAGGGTGGAAAAATCAACTCTCCCTTACTTTCCACCCACCTATGGCCTACCAAAATTAATTGAGGAGACTTGAACTGTTGGAGGCTCGACCCAAGGGCTAAAAAATTCCTATTTAAGGTAGTGGTGTTGGAGGATTGAAGAATCTTTTGAGCTTGTTTTCATCTTAATGTTATGCTGCCAATTTCTCTTTGTAATGTTCTTCCTTCACATGTAAGTTGTTTTAATTCATCCTTGTTTCTTAATAAAAGTTCTTCTTATATTATTATTATGTTCTTATCCTTATCAATTTGATACCGTTGGTTCAATGTGTGAACTTTTTCATACCAAACCTTTTGATATTATCACACAATGGTGGAGTGATTGTTATTTTATTGCATTTTTTTTTACTTCTCTATTTCCTCCCTCATGAGTATACTTTCCGCTTCCATTGAAACCATAGAATAAATGGAGGGATAACCCACTTATGGGTTGATCCAAGGGAGTAGAAAGGGGATGTATTGTATGTTATTTATGACCTCATTAATGTATAATCACTTCTTTAATTGATATTTTTATTTGATGGTTTTTAAACTCCATCGTCCTTGTTGAATTTAAGGCCACACACTTCAAGTGCTAATAGGAACCTTTACCTTGAAGTGATCAAAAATTTGATCCTTCAAGTGTATAGTTTATTAGTATTAAAGGTTGTAGGCATTAAACAAGTAAGTGATGATGTTGTTTTATCTCCTTAAATAAACCCATCTCAAATTTAAGAAATTGAAATCATTAAAAAGAAAATACGTCCAATCCACCCCGAGCGATAACCTAGGATCAACTCATTCTTTTAAATTGAATTCACTTAAATCTGTTAGTTATAATTTAAAACCATATAAAATCAACCCAAGTTGGACACTTCATAGCCAAAAACAGTCCATGGAATGTACGTGTCTATAGGTTTCTTCTTAGGTCTCTGAGGATTCGATAACCCAAGCTAAACTACAAGGACCGTTCTACCTTCATCTCTTGGGTAAATTTGAGCGAGAATCAATGATACACGTTATGTGGGCTATGGTGGATCTCGGAACTTACGTGGTTACTTTTGGTTGTGAGGATGGTATGGTGCTTCGCCCAGGTGTCTGCGGGCAAGCCTTTGTGGTGCACGAGGTGCAGATTGTGGTGCTTCACCCAGGTGTCTGCGGGCAAGCCTTTTTGGAGAGAGATGCTTAGGACGTGCAGCATTAGGGAAAAGCGAAAAACCAGTGGGGAAGTAGTAGTGGGGTACCCTTGATATTTTTTACTATATGCTATATTCTTGTATGCGTTACTTGGTGAGTGGCCATGGTGAGGTTGGGAACTTAGTATACCTGTTTAGGTGATAAGTTAGTTTCACTTGTTGTTCACTGTGCTTTAATATGATTTCTTTACTTTTGCACGAGAGGCTTCGGGGAGGATCCTACTGATTATACTGTTATACTCACCCTATGTATATATAAACTGTTTTTCAGGTCACTTGGAGCAGGTTGGAGATCAAGCTGGTTTCTACTAGCTTGGGGTTGCAGGAGTTGTCCGGTTTTGTGGTTGCTGCTGTTTTACTTACCTTTGGGTACTTGTGGTTTTTCCCTTCCAGTTGTAGCACTTTTTCATGACATTTCATATGTTTACTTGGGTTTATTTTATATTCCAGTTCTGATTCGGAGTTGATTGGTGTCTATCTTATCTCTCTCTTCCGCATGTGTTCTCTTAGAGAGTAATGCCTCCCATTTGTGTGTTTACTATACCCTCAGTGCTAGTCGCCAACCCAGGGCCTATGGAGGCGGGACTCCGGGGTCATTATCTCCCTTATCACATTACCGGCCCAGGAGGGGTACACTTTGTGGGGAGGGGGTCGTGAGAAAAATGGAATAGTTTCTAGGATAAATTAAAAATATAAGTGGGTCTTGGAGTGGTGAAGATGTTTCCCTTTTATAAATAAAGGGAAGGGTTGTTTTGGGAGTAACCCTTACATTTTCAATAATGTAAGGTTACTATTCAAGTGTTAAAGGGAAAAAATGGAAAAATAGGATATTAAAATTATTTTGGTTCTAAAATCACCCAAATCACTCCTTTTTTAGGCAAATTTGAGTGTTTAAAGTCTTTTTTTATATTTTTATATTTTACCCTAATTTACTTTTACCTTGGAAATTAATTTCTATAATTAATAATTAATTTTAATGGAAAATATTATGATTAAACTTTTTACCTAAGTTGATACTTATAATTTAAAATTTAGAAATAATTTTATCAACTAAAATTTCTAAATGTGTCAAAAGTTAATTTTAAAATAAATACACTTAATCATGTGAAAATAGTTTTTAGAGAAATAATGTTTTTAAGATTTAAATTTATATATATAATAAAATTATCATGGATACATATTTTAATGGAATAAATTGATTTATTATAAAAAAATGTATATGATTCTTTAAAGGAAATCAAAAACTGAATCTCCCTTGAGAATACTTGGTTCAAAGAAAATATCGAAAGTAGTTTTTTTATTAAAGTAACATTTTAATTAGTTCTAAAAATGTTGGACATGGGATTTATAATTTCAAATAATATTTTAAAATTCATATTATTATTACTTATATTCAAATTTGATTAATTTTTTTTAAAAAAATTATGGTTCGTTATTATATGACGATAAATTCATTAAAGTTACAAGTTTCACGAAAACTGTATTTTTTAACTAAAAACCAACCATTCAAAAAAGGTTCAAAAATTCATACTAAGATAATTTTGATTTGGTGATTTCAAAAATAATTTTTTTTTCAATTTAAAATTTTAAAATTTTAAAATTTAAATTTTAAATAAATTATTGAATAAAGGCTCCTTAGAGTGAGAGAGTGTGGGATATGGTGTTTACCTACAACAATAGGGTCTTGGGTATTACAATACCGATCTGAGAGGATTTATCACTGGATGAGATGGGAAATATATATGTCTAAGAAATTGTGCTATTACATGGTATACTATAGAGTATTTTCTCAAATAGAGATTCTTTCTTTACATCATGGATTTGTAAATGGCTACAGAAGTATCTTGGTACATAGGTGTATATGAGCACTACCTATCATCTGCGGACGATTGGATGGTCTGAGAAAATTATATAAGTTTTGGAGGACATGTTTAGGGAATATTTCATGGAATTAAATGGTTCATGGTAAAACCACCTAGTCTTAGTGGAATTTTCTTATAACAATAGTTATAATGTGACTATTTAGATGGCACATTACGAGGCTTTATATGGTAGACTATATCGATCATCTATATGTTGGTTAGAAGTAGGTGAGGTAGAAATGATTGATTCAAGTATTTGTGTATAATACTTTAGAGCATATTCAATTGATTTAGAAGAGGATAATGACTGCCCAAAGTAGGAAAAGATATTATGCGGACCAATGATTCTAACCTATTGAGTTCAACGTTAGTGACTAGGTATTCTTATGAGTGTCATCGAGGTTGGTGAATCATCATGTATGGAGATAGGGGAAGATATGGGATCATTCAATATAGTAGAGATGATCATTGCATTAGTGTACTAGTTGGATTTCCCACAATATTTCAATTCCATGCATGATGTATTTCACATATCACAGTTGCAACAATACTATACTAATATGTCTCACATTATTGACATCGATGATGTAGAGATTAAGTTTGAAAAGTACTTTTAGCATCATCCATGTACATAGTTGATCAGATTGAAAAGGCTCTTCATGAAAATAAAATTCCTTTGGTGTGTGTGCAGTGGTAGAATAAATGTATCTGGGTGGAGAAACGGGATAGAGAGTCTGATATGTGGGCTCAGTGGTAGGATTTTTTTGCTAATGAGTCCCAATTATGTCTCTTACAGTAACTTAAGGAAAAATGGTTATATGGTTGGGTGGTAGTAAAAACTTGACCCTTTCAAGCTACAAATTCTTTTAATTTTTTCTAAGAACATGTATATTTTAACTATTTATAATCATTACGTGTGTTGGTTTAGGCTTAAGAGGTGTTTTGGAGAGAACATGTAGGTCTTCAAACCATTCACAACATGTCATTCCATGATTTATCAGGTAAAAAGGAGTATCCCCTTTCCCTAACTCCTTTCATGGCTTGAAATTAATTCAGGTTGTGAATTCATGTTGGTTGGATTTTTTTTAAGGGTTTTAATTTTTAATTTTGAGGGAGGTATTAAAACACAAGGGGATTCCTCGTATAGTAGTGGAATGCATGGAGACTCCCCCTTTGACCTTCTCTTTCTAAGTGATCTCTTCTTCATTCCTCCAAGGAATCAGACATTTTCTATTATGATTTGAATCTTGAGGTAATTTTATCCCTCTATCGCTAATCTTTCATGGTTTCTATTATGTTATTTTGGTCTCTCTCTATTTTTATCTAATATACCCTATTTCCAAGGTATTATTATTCTTTTAAATTTTCTACTAGATTAAAATGATTCAAGGTTTAATATTTTATGATTTTTCATTTTCGATCATAAGGTAGGTGGTTTTGGAGCTTTTCCCTAAAATTATCATCATTTTTATTAGTGTGTGTGACATGTGATCACACCGACATACCGAGTTCTTGACCTAAAATATAAGTAAGTTTTTTTATCCCCAAATAATAAAATAAAACTCTTACATGGGCCATGAGTTTTCCATTATTTGGTAGACCTAGATTTTTTCACCCTTCGAGGTGTGTGTGACTTTGGGAATGAATTAGTTAGTTTATGAGGTAACCATAGGGGTGTCTGGGACTTGGTATATGACCATGGATGGGTGATAAGTGATTACTAGGACATTCTATAGGGTAAATTGTAATTTATTATCATGGGATACCTATTGTGTATAAATTAATTAATTTTTTTATGAATTGTCAATACACTTTAAATGGATAAATGCTACTTGGAATGCCTTGGGGTAAATCCCCTTGGATTTGGTGATGAAGCTAGCTACTTTTAATGACTTGGGGTAAATCCTATTCATTTTAGAAATGATGTATTCTACTTATAACACCTTGGGGTGAATCCCCTTGGGTTTTACAATTACACCTATAACACTTGAGCTTCAATTATAGCAAGCTTTTATTTCTAGAGAAACAATATCACAATGCACATAGCTTTATTCAAGAATATGATTAAAACCTAAATTATAAATTTTAATGAATTTAATTTGATGGAATGAATTTAATTTTTGAATTTATCATGTCAAAATTATCTTTGGGGGAATTTTTTATATTTTTTAGAAATAATTGATTTTTGGGTGAATGGTGAAAAATACTGATTTTACAAAAACTATCATTTTTATGACATTATAATGATACATGAATAACTTGAAAGATAAAAAAACATTTTTTATATAATAAATATATATTTAATAAGTAATATAATTCATATAAAAATATAATTTTGAACTTAAAAATGTGTGCTTAACATTTTATAAATCTAAGTAATGTTTTTATCTAAGTAAAAACTTTTTTTCATTATTTTATCTTAATCAAGTATTTACATGTTTTATTTTTATTTTGAGGATTGTTTTTAAAGAAAAATAAGTGTATTTTTATTTAAAATAATCCAATTTATTCCATTTTAATCAATATTATACTTTATTTTTCTATAAAATCATTTTTATGCTTAAAACAAACATTTTTCAAAAAACGGCTTTTGTTGCTTTTTACACACTTATATTATAATTAATTTATGAAAATTATACTAATAGAATATTTATAATGAATTAAATATTTTTAATCATAATAATTAATATTATTTAATATTTTTAACTTAATTTTTTGTCATAATATACAGTAAAAATAGTAAAAATTTGTTACAGAGTAGAGTTAAAATGGGTTTACTAGGGGGTTAAACTAATAGATAAGGGTAAAAATGCCACTTAAACTTGTATAAAACCCATTGGTTGGTTTTTTATACCTTAAAATTATAATATTAAAAAAATGAAAATTTATATCCACTTTCATAAGAAAAATACTTTATATTATTAAAATATTTTAAGTGATTCCAAGTGTGTCCTTTCCCTCGGTTATAAAAGGGGACCACTTATTCTATATTCTTCACACCTATTGAGCCACTTATCTCAAAAAAATAACTTCCCAAATCCATTACAAACCTTACTCCCCATGACCTAGATTCTCTATTCTCATCAAAGGACCAACCTAGAAGGATTAAGTTTGGATCTAAATGTGGTTTTCTAAATAATAGGTATAACTCTTAATAGGGTGTTTTCATTTTATTTCCTCTTATAACTCTTAAAATATTATATAACCATAATAATATAATAATATAATTATTTTAATATAATTAAATGTTATTATTTTGTTGGTACATCCTTTATTCATCAGATTTTCATCCTATGGAAAATGAAAACATCGATCGTGCGTACGTATGGCCTACCCTCTCCATGTAGCGGTGTAATTCATTTTTCATCCACATTTTACTTGGATAGTTATAAATATAGAAATAATTAATATAAATTATATTTATGACATAATTATTATTCTTTAAATATAATATATCATTTACCTTCTTACCCTTACACCCATTAAAAAATGATAATGTCGCTCGTGCGTACGTGTGGACTACCGCCTCCATGAAGCGATGCGATTAATTTCTCATATCCTCCTTTCAAGGATGATTATAAAAATGTATATAATTAATATATATGATATTTATATCATGATTAAAATTCTATATTTTATGTAACAATGATCAATATTCAAGTAATGAAACTACCAAACCAAATCTTACATGAAAAATGAAACAATTAATAATCAGAAACATTGATTTTAATAAAGAATTATTAATAAACTGGTGTTGAAATGTTATAATTGGATCATATATAATATTAAAATTATGTATATAGTTCTATTATATAATTATAATAAATTTAAATTTATTATACATGAGGTTAAAATCACGTACGAAACAAGTTAGACCTAAGGTTAGGGTTTATTTCACAATCTCATACTTGTTTAGAATTATTTATATTTAAGTTTTTAATGGGAGGATTATATGATATTTCTATCTTAAACCCCATATATTTTCTTATAATCTGTTTAATTATGTAAATTATAAGTGTTACTTTCATTTTCTCTCTTTAAATACTCAGAAGTATGGAATAATGTTTTTAAGGAAAACCGACTTTGTTTTTCTATTAGGTCAGGAATATTTTTCTTCCATGTCAATATTTTATTTAAAATATTTTCAAGATTGTTTTTAATATTCTAAAATGATTTATTAAATTCATTTTTACCCATGTTTTAATTTTTAAAAAAATTAAAAGGAATCTTCTTGTTGTTTTCTGAACAAGGCACTTTTTACTAAAGGTGTGAATGGAATATTTGTTTTAACATACACCACACAAATGACTTTTCCCACAGTTATTACTACTTTTTTCTTGTAAGATTACTTTATAATTTTCCATGATTTTTTCTAAATAATTTTTTTCCCTTATATTTTGGAAAAATTTAGATTTTAAATAAGTGATTTCAAAATGAAAAGTGTATTTTTCTCATGAAATGTTTTAGTAGTATTTCAAAAGTATTTTCATCTATGTCAACACCCTTTGATGGATATTATGATTTAATGAGGATATAATCTAATGATATCATCCAATATATTTCTTTTTATGACTTATGATCATTTTTACTAGAGAAAGTATTGATTAATTTGTATTGTTTATTCATATAATGAATGAATTAGAATTATTAAGTCCTGAATTTACTTAGTCCATCAATACATCAGTAGGTCTCATGAAACAAAATAGGTTGTGTATTTGTCATATTCCTTATCCATTTATGTATGATGTTTTGGCACAAGTCCTCAACGGTAAGTTTATAATGTCCAACATTATGCATTTCATCGTTATCAAATCAGTCATTGTTGTCCATGTGATTATTTGAATGGTTATGATATTCATGGATAAGTTTCAAGATCATGTGATTATTTATATGAATTTATTTAATCATAATTTATTCCTTCCATATTATTTAGGTATTACTTATTCCATTATAGATTTCATTTATGCATCCCCTAAATGAGAATCTAAGCTCGCCCTTTTATTTTGTTTCCTTTCCCCAAGATGATAGGAAGTGTACTATGATTGATATGAATGAGTATTCTATAGGGAATAATAATTTTCTCAAATATTATACTGTGTTGTATTTTATGTTTTCAAATATAATTTTAAATTCAATCATGTATCTAGTTTTCCAACAGTACTAAACTATTTGATCCCTTGGAATGTGATCTCTTGTATCTAGTTCCAATGTAATAAAGTAACCACCATCTCTGGGCTACTTAGGTCTAGGTTGTTACAACACATGTTGCTTAGAACCTCTTGGGGTGATCCCATCTTAGGTTTGGTAGTGTAGCCTAATCTCCTTTCTCCACCTAAGATTAACATTATGGGGTTGGTGTTTATGAATTGAGATATTATGGATAGAGACATCCAGCCTAGGTTGAAGCAGATATGATCAACCTCAAGTGTCACCTTGGAACCTGAGGGTCGATAGTTATTTATTTATTTATCTTTTTATCATTTATTAGGCACCTCATCATTCACCCTTACTCAGACTGAAAAAAATTTAGACGTTGTTGGTGGTGACCTACTGAGTCGCACTCACACCCTGATGAGGCTATCGGTGGGTACCCAAGTAAACTTTGTGATTGTAGGATAGGACAGGGGAAACCATCCTATAACTTATGTGTGATTTGGATTTCTAGATTAGAGCATGGGAGATCGTGATTGGTCTAGGACTCAAGACCTATTTTAGGAGTCTTCATGATTATATTTTTTTTTCTTTTTTTTAGATTTTAAATATATGATCTTCTGGTGTATGACTACTTGGAATTATTGATATATCATTTTGATATAACATTATTTGGAGTTATTTATTTTCACTTTCATGTATGTCCCATCACTTATTTATTTATCTGAATGAATGTATCATATTTCCATGATTTCTAATCTTGATATACTCGGATATGTAGGTATAGTCTCCCCACCATACCACCCCAGACCCACGTTTCTAGTCAATAGCCTATGATGTATGGGTAGGCATGCCTAGGGTTCCAGTATACCTCTGGTATGAAAACTTATGAGTGGTCACAGTTTGGGGATGTTACCCATTACGATCATCGCACAAGAACAATATGGCGAATACATGATTACAAGACCAACCCAAACGAGGGAAATCCTAATTAAACTATATCACAACAACACCCCATCAAAATCGCAACCTCAACATCTTCCAAACCGAACTATAACTTTCATTGAGAACTCCCAAATAATAACAAGGAGGAAACTAAGAAGAATGAGGAAGGAACTCACTTTGAATCACCAACAATCAATCTCCCAAAGCTGAGGATCAAAGTCGAACAAAAAGTGATTGAAAGGTCTCCTAAATTTGAATTGAAGTCTCCCAAGGGTCGAGGGAATTAGATGTAGAATAATGTAATTTATATGGGGTTTCAAATTATACCAAGACTGAAAAAACATAAGACCACAATGTAGAGGAAAGGGCCACACCGCAACGGGACTAGGTTAAACAACTCTCCAGAAATCATGTTGTGGTCCACTCTTAGATCCATTAAAACCAACGAAAAATCATGGCGCAATTTCCATCCCCATGTTGCAGTATCCCATTCTATGAAATTACAACAAAGTCCAGGAACTGGGCCATGATTTCGCTCCACTATTATAGATCATGTGATATTCAGAACTGAATTTTATCAGTGCTAACAAAAAGCACTGATAAAGGTGGTACTTTTATCTATGTTGGCTAAAAAGACTGATAAATGTATCTTTTATCAGTGCTAAAAAAATGTGTTGATAAAAGGGTACCCTTTTTCAATGTTTTTTTAACGCTAATAAAGGTGTCACATTATCAGTGCTTTTCTTAGAGTTGATAAAATCTCCACCTTTAATGATGTGAAAAAAAATTTGTTAAAGGGAACAATGAATAATTTAATTTATATATACATATTTATATATTTTTAAATAATATTTATATTAAAATAATTATATATATGTAAATATAATATATAAATGTGATTTATATAATAATTTTAATAAAAAATTATTATAAATATTATTTTAATAATTTTAATATGAATTTTTTTATCAAATTTATATTTATCAACAAAAAATTAATAGTGTATTTATATACATTAATTACAAAATGTATATATAATTAATATAAATATTCTAACACCCTAAAATTCTAGAAGAATAAAATTTTATTCAACAGCGTGTATGAAACATAACACCAAGCTTATAAAGGAATATAACATCTAGAGACTTTACAATATATTTACTATTTTAAATAAATTCAATCTATGATATATCTTTCAATTCACACAATACTTAGTTATCTTGTGTTACACCCTACAACGACTTTCTTCGATAGTTTGTGTTACACACATGACCAAGTTTTTCTGAATACTATTAATATTATTATTTAAAATAACAATTATCTCCTAGAGGTTAAATTAGCGATTATAAATATGATTAAATAAATTTTTAAAATATATGGTTGAATTCATTTATTACCAATTAATTATAAATGAATATAAAAACCAATTGAATATAAAGGAAATGTTTTTATAAAAAACTATTATTATGCATCCAAGGAATTTTATCCTAACAAATTAAATTACTTACCATTAGTGAATTATATTAATTAAATTTATAAATTATATATTAAATAAAATATTTTTACATTTATCCAATATATTTGATAAGCATAAGATAATAATAAATCCAATTTTACACATAAAAAGTTATATTTTTCTAAAGAGGTTTTACCACCTTTTAATGGCATACTTGTTTTAAAACTAAATTTTGACACTTTTATAAATTTTATTTGAAAATATAAACTTAATTTTTGAAATTGGAACATCAAAATTATCTTAGGGTGAATTATTGGTATTTTTCTAAGAAGTTTCTTTTTTATGAATAGTGAAAAATACTGGATTTTAATTGAAAACTACCTTTTTGTATAAATAATTTATAATGATAAATTATATTTTGAATTGTTTTTAAAGTAAAAATATATAAATTATACACTTATTATTTAAATTTATTCTATTGGAATCATTTTTATATTGAATTTAGATATAAAAACTTAATAAACTTTTGACCATTTCACTTTAAAAACTCGTTTCCTTGTCCCATCTACAGGGTTAATTTTAAATTAATTTCTCCAACTTATATGTTTTTAATTGAGAAAAATGGATTCCATATTTTTAATAAGAATAATTTATAATGTATAATAAGTCCAACTTAATTTTTTACCAAAATAATTAGTGAAATAAGTTAAAATTAATTACAGTGATTAGGAGAAAATCGTGTTTACCAAGGGACTAAACTTTAAACTTAAGGGGACAAATGACCTAGAAACTTTTACAACACCCATTTTATGGAAATATTTTGTTATTATCCCTTTTTTAAAGTTTTTTTCAATATTTTATCAACTTTACATGGAAAAAATGTGGGTGTAATTCACTTTTTCAAAAATTTACAAGTTTGTCACTCACCCCACTTATAAAAGCACTCCCCACCTTCTTCAAACCTCTAAAACCACTTTTTTCAGACAATGGATAAAAAATAAATCCCAAAATTCAATCCCCTCATATTATAATCCTTATTTTGGGAAGAAATAAAACCTTTAAAGGTTTTATTGCAAACCCAAGGAGGAAACCCGAAAAAAAGGTAATGTCCTTCTAAAAGTGTTTTTATATTATTTCCTTCTCCACCTCCCTCAATTATTATTATATCATGATTTTATAATAACATAAATATATTTATTATACTAATAAATTGTTATATTAAGGATAATACCTAAAACTTCACACACTTCCATCAAATAGGATACGCAATTATCGTTCGTGTGTACGGTGGACTACCGCCTCATGAACCGACGTTGTTCCTTATTCCATTACCTCCTTTAAAGGTTGGTAATAATGATATATATACTGTTTATATATTATATATATTATATTTATAATTTATTTATTCTTTTTTAATTATTATATAACACATACCTTCATGATTTCTATTTTGTGGGAATATGATAATATCGTTTGTGTGTACGGTGGACTATCGCCTCGCAAAGCGATGTGGTTCGTTCACATGTCACATGGAATGTATTAAGGATGGGTTTAATAAAAATATATAATATATATAACATAAATATGATATTATAATAATAATATACATATATATTACTTACTTTTATTTCTTTTAATATGACACAAAAATGGAAGCAGTGTCCATGCGTAAGTATGGCTTACCGTCTCCATGAACGGTGTATTTTATTTTTTGTCACCAAATTTTATGGATTAATCTAAATAAATATATGATAAATATATATGTTATATTAATCATGTTTTAAATTATATATATGATTAAATTATTATTTGAGTAAGATTAACAAAAAATAACAATTCAAAATATACTCAAAAAATAAGGCAATTATTACCTGAAACGATGAAAATAATGAAATATTATTAATGAACGTGTGATAATATATCATAAATGTACCATATATGATATTATAAATATTAATATAGTTCTATAATAAGTTAATAAAAATTTTAAAACCACTATACAGGAGGTTAAATCAAGTACGGCCAAAATTACCTCGAGATAACAGATTTTGTCTCAATTTACATTCCATTGAGACTTATTTGTTATCATGAACCAATTCACTTTTATATGGTGTATATATTTCCCATTTTACATGTAATATCATTAATCATTAATACTTCATGGTATTTTAAGTTTCACTTTGAATTATCTCATCCAAGGGGATTTGAATTGAAAATTACGAAGTGGTAAAAGTTATCATACAATCTCAATTCCTTTTGTGATTGTTAACTTTATCTTGAAAAAATCATTTTCTTGTAATAATTTTTCATTGTAAATTATATTTCCTTTCAATATCCATATTATTTTATGATTTATATGATTATTACCTAAACCTTATACAATTTTTACATACGGTGTTTACTTTGAAAGTATATGAATTATTGGGGAGATATTGATAAATTTATATCCTTTACTCAATACGGATATTCGATAAGGTGAATTGTTTATTATTTAAATTGATTATTAAATATATGAGGAATATTTTGGAAATACATTACATGATTTGGGTACTGGTCAATTCAAGCCCCTTGATGCATTGGTAGTCTCATGAGACGAATCAGTTGGCCAAATCAGACAGGTTTTTACCCACAGACTTAAACTATCTTGAGGATAGATCTTAATAGTAACTATATTGAGGATAGATCTTGATATTTTAGATATAAAACATTATTAATTCCATAATTATTGGTATTTTATATTATTATTATATTATTTATAATATCCATGTTCAAGTTTCAAGCTCGTGCGATTATTTATATGGCATTATTTAATCATCTTTTATTCCTTCCATGTTATGCTCAAGTTATTGATTAATTGGTATGTGTTTCAGTAATTTACCTTTTCATGATGATTATTTTTTATTTATTTTTTATATATTTCATTTTACTTAACCCTTACTGATCATTTGAGATCACCCTTATTTTTTTCATTTCCTTGGGTTATGTAGAAGGGATCTTTGAATGAGTTTTCAAGGATGAAGTTTATTATATTTTGTTATGTATTATGTTTATATTTTCTATTACCAATGTAAAAAGGGTATCATGTATATATCTGGTTTCCAAAACTATTAAATATATCGGTTCTTTTGAATTCAAATCTTATAGCTATGTTAATGTAATAAAGGCACCAGCTCTAGGCTATTTGGGTCAGGGTCCCTATAA
Source organism: Viscum album (assembly GCA_963277665.1). Lineage (NCBI taxonomy): Eukaryota > Viridiplantae > Streptophyta > Magnoliopsida > Santalales > Viscaceae > Viscum > Viscum album. Next base: position 1,428,695,517 of record OY728151.1, read on the forward strand.
ATATGATATATTAATATTTTATTTAAATAATTATATGAATATATTTATTTAAATATGTGATTCATGACTAGATTTGTATATTTTTATTCATATTAAATAATTTAAAATACACTTATGTGTATATGTATGTATATGTATGCATGTGTATGTATGTGGATGTATGTGTATGTATGTGTATGTCTGTATGTGTGTGTAAGTAAGATCCTTAACTTTTTTGAGGTATTTCCTTGTTTAAGTTTTTGGTTTAAATCTCCTTAAGTAGGTTAAAGTAATTTTTACTAGGTGTATGAGGAGTCCTAGTGTGTTCTAGAGGTTCGATACACAAAAGAGGGGGGAAATTGGCAATCCAATGCATGTTTCATGGTTGGCACATGGTTAGTAGTAACTATGCTCCCCAACCATGATTTCCTAGAGGAGGGGTGCACGATTTAAGAAATTGTGCAAGGGGGAAACCATATGGGCTTAGATAGAGCCATTCTGTATATTCATTGCATGATTTTCCAAACTGTGTGGGATCCCTAGGAAACTATGCAACTTGGACCCCTTTTGGGCAGAGGGTAGTGCACGGTTGGTCCACATTTTAGCCAACCGTGCAGCCAAACCATCCACCCCATTAAAAGTGCATTTTTTTTCTTTTTTACCCCTTGGGATTTATGAACCCTCTCTTGATTTTCTCCTCCATTTCTCCTCCAAAAGCAAGTGTGACAAAAAAAATCACCATAGGCTTCCCAAGGAACAACCACCTTCATTTCTAAGCTATTTGGAGTGTCGTTGGGTGAGGATAAAAGATTCGGGTAAGTTTAACACTCATCTTTGCTCCTTTTTTCCAAATTAAGGATTTTGGAATTGTTCTTGTCCTTAGTTTTGGGCTTTTAAGGGTGTTTGGATCCAATCCAAAGGCTAAGGTTAAGTGAGTGTTCATCATCAGAATCAAGGTAGGTGGTCTACAAGTTATATCTCATAGTCTTGTTGATTATTTAAGAGTATGTGGTTGTGAATGAGTTCCATTGTGTTGTTTGTTTAGTTTTACTTAGTATAAATGATAAATTGTTTGGGTAAATTATTAATTGAACCCATCATGACCCTCATGGGGTGTATTGAGGTTGATTTAGACTGGGCTAAGGGATACCCATGGGGTGTGCCACTTCTTGAACATGGAAATTGAAATATTGAGTGTAGAATTGAGTTTTTATGACATAGATCCCATGATAAATGTGTTGACATGTAGTGTGGGTTATTAAATGAAACTAATGTTAATTGTGTTCATTTTTTAACATGTAATAAGAGGTCGGTTGGTATAGTGTGAATGGGTTAAATGAATTAAAGTGAATGTGTTAAATGACTTGTGTGTTTTCATGTAAATGTGTAAATAAATTAATGCATGTGAATGGGGAATGTGTCAAATGGGTTACGTTATAAAAGTAAAATGGGTTAAAGAGCTATGGCATGTAAATGAGAATGTGTATATGGTTCAACACATGATGATTTCTTATGTTTTGAATGAACTATTTTTGTAAATTATGAATGTGTTAAATATTTATGGTTATGTTTGGTAAATGTGTTATGGTTAAAGAAGCATGTGAATATGGCTTGGTGGTATGTGGGGTATTAACTTGAGGTTCTATGATCATGGGTCAGGTTGGAATAGGTCTCTAAATCCCACCCCTATAATGCATGGGTTAGGGAGTTGGATTGAGGATCTATGCCCCTAATGGTTGCATTTGTTGAGACTACCTAGACTGAGGCTCCAAGTAAGTGTTATGTAATTTTTTGTGAAATTTTTTCCCTAGTGAGATAGGTAAATTTAATTTTCCCCTTATTTATAGTTGTTGGTTGGAATAGGACCTAGTTTAATTGATGAAAGGCCTAACCCCATGGAACAAATAAAGAAAGTGGATAAAGTAAATCTTGTTAACTACTGAAACCATGTTTATCTCCTATTTATATTATCATTTATTTTATACCTTCATATACTATATGTTTAGACTGGATATTTTGTAGATATCGTTGGTGGTGTCCTACTGAGTTGTAATCACACCCTTCTCGGTCCACCATTGGGTACCCGAGCAGACTTCATGGTTGCAGGTCAAGATAAGGGAAAAGGACCTATACTAGAGGGTTGATTATGCATGGGATGTGCATGGATGAGGGATTTGGACCTGGAGTCAGAACCCATTTGGGGATTCTTTAGCTTGTCCTTATTTCGGGTTTTCCTTACACTTGACACTATAGGACATGTCATAACATATTTACCATTTGGTTATGGGCTTGTACCCATTTTTGGGAAATGTTTGGAATGAATGTTTATAGTTTGTTATGTTTCCTTTATTTATTATTGTTATATGTTGCGGCTTACTTTGATAAAGAGGGTACAATATCATCACAAAACACATTAGACCCTCACTGCTAGTTAGAAACTACTGGCATATGGGGAGGCATGACTGAGGTCATGTGGCGACCCGACTTGGGGCACCGTGTATCGTGGATACCAGGTTGGGGACTTTACAAGGTGGTATCAAAGGAGGTTTTCTTTTTCTATTTTCTTACTATTTTTAAATTGTATATGGGATTATAGGGCATGATAGGCCTTGTAAATGAGCTCGTACATGGGAGTAGCTAACACATGTCTGAGAGAAAACCCAAGTACCCAGGGTGATATTATTGTTCTTGATGTTTTTTGTTACAATTGGATGATATTTCACCATTGGGTGATTCACTTGTTGTGTGGTGTGGATATTTTTTTATATTTATCTCATGGATGAAATGGTATGATGTTGTGCATCCATGCATCATTTTAGGAACCTAGGGATATAGGTGGCATGCATCATGGTAGGTACACATGGGGAGGATGTGTGGGACATGAGGAGTAGAATGAATTTATTTACCTTGAAAATTTTAAAGAAATGGCGTCTAATAAATATGATGTAAATGGGTAAATAGAAATAACATGAACGAATGGTTAAAAAATAGATCCTAATTAAGAGTTGTGAATGGGTTAAAAAAAATTGTGATAAGTTGTAAATATAGAAAGGTTCCCTAATGAGAAATATTTATGTTTTGAAGGTGAAATGGTTAAAAAGGGTGTCTAATAAAAGACTTGTGTCTATATAAGTTGTTTTACCCCATGTTGACCATGGAATGTGGTAGGGATGGCTGAGGGTAGTGATAGGGATGTGACTATATTCATTGGTATAGTGTATAAAAAATGGGTTGTTTATAGATATTATAGATCCTTCTTTTTCGCAAACTATGGAAGCTTTATGTTATGTGTTTTGAGAAGTGCGTTTGGTGTTGTAGAGGGATTTCACTACGACGATGTATGATGATTGGGTGATATGAGGATATAATCAAAAATGATTCTCTAGTAGAGGAGCAGTAAACCCCATTGGTCTAGAGTAATAGAAGGGAGGATTAGTTCTATGAGAACTTTTCTCATTTTATACATATGGTGGAATGGGATCTGAGGCAGGTTGCACTGTGTATATTTAATTTGATAAGAGAGTTTCAGTTGTAGCACCCTAAAAAGTTTGCTGAAGAGGGTGGACCTGAGTGTCAAACATGTGGCCTGATGGAACATGAAGGGACGCAGGAAGTAGGTATCCCTAATGTTGTGATCTGACCTTGTGTATGGGTGGTTTGGGTAGTGAGGGTTCCTTAATTTAGAGACCTTTGCGAGTTTTGACATATGTATAGAGGGTTTTTCCTTGTTATGATCTCGATAGGGTTGTGACCTTGAGGTTTTGAGTTGTTTCTTGATAATGTGAATGTGGTAACCTTGTGGATTATAATTGTGTAAGTTGTACATTGGACCCTAAAAGTGGGAGTCTTGGGTTATGGTGTCCTTAGTGGTAGTTGTGTTGTTATGGGTGTGTAACCCAAATTAACTTTTCTATTAGCATATTAGACATGGTGTGTTTTAGGACGAGGGTAGGCATGCCACCTTGGGCAATGACTTGTTTAGGTTTGACGTGTACAGTTTAGAGGGAGAGCCAGTGACCCTTACTGGATGTGACTCCAGTTTAGGGAATTTTTTTTATGTGACCTTCAAGGATGACCTGTGAGAGGGTTCAGTAGGGATTCTAGTGATTCTGGGTGTGTATGGAACCAGTGTATTCTTTGTACAGTGATAGTGGTGGATAGGAAGTAATGCCTAGCATGGTTTTGTCCTAGTGGGTGAAGTAGGAAAGTCAATGGTTTGAAGATGCAACTTAAGTTATGGTTATTCATTGGTGGTTTTTTATAACCAAGGGTAACCTCGAGGGAGGCTAGCCTAGAATTTCAGGTGACTTGGGATGTGAAGCACATGTGGGTGGTTTTGTGGTAGAATCAGTGCATGGTGGGTGCCATCGATTTTTGGTAAAAAGAGCATGATTATGCCTTAGTTTCTCTCTTAAGGAAGCACTTGAGTGGTTGAGTTTGGTTGTAAGTTTGATTTCAAGGGGAAGGATCGTTATAGTGCCTATAATGAAATTTTATAACATTTAATGTGGAAATCAAGTTGAATTTTATGGATGAGACAAGGATGAACAAGGCATGGATGAATGCTTTTGATATGGGAGTGACACCAGAGTGAGGGGTGGTCACGTGGTTGGGATTTTAGTGTGAAATCTGGGGTTGTTGGATGGGAACGTTGAGAATGAATCAAGTCCAATAAGGCTGAAGAACCAAGAGGCATGGTTAGTTGTGTAAGTGGATGTTGGGTTTAGTGATGTATGAATAGTGAAGTCTAGAGTCGGGTTTACTGTGTGGTCATAGGAAGGTGTGAGACCTTGAGGGATCTAATGAGGTCCATATGTGGGAATGTTCTAGGAATTCACAATGTTGTTTGGTATGGGTGAATAGGTGGATTGGGATAATCACCTATCATTTTCTATGAAACCAAGATGGAAAACATGGTTATGCAACTGACTGTTGGTTTTTGATTGGTGTGGTGGAATTTTTTGTTTCCTTTGTGAAACTCCAAGGTCATGTGAGAAGAACTCGATAGGTGAGGAGGCGGTAGTTCCACAGGACACGTTGGTTCATGGATGCTTGGTAGAGAGTCGTGATGTGGTGGTGATTTTTGGTTAGCAATATTCTCTTGAATTGGTTGTGGTGGTTGAGTGTTAATGAGATGGTGATGGGAAGAGAATCCTGAGATATTTGGTAGGTTGATGTGTCCCCATAGTAGAGGTGATTTCAATAATGGATAACTTGTTATGACATTTATTGATGAATTCTTAGTGAACTCATAGTTAGTGAAGATCATGCCTAATATCTTGACATCATCTTGGACACACTAATAAATCTATGGCTTTACGCCTATCTACCTGAATGTGTTTAGTTGGATATGGGGCCTCTTGGAGGTTAAGTTCACATAAAAATATGTGTGGAGATGTATGGTGGTAAGTACACCATCAACCGGTTTGGGTGAGGTCCTCGGGAGGGACCAGATGTCGACAAATTCCTTGAGTGGTGTTCTCAAAATCCAGGAATAAGTAGCAGTTGATGATGTTTTATTGTTCTAGTGGAAACTTGATGGCCATTTCCAAGTTTTGGGGTTCATATTATGATTGAGTCGTGATATATGGTGGTTGAAATTTCATGAGGAAATGGGTGATAATGACACTCTTAAGGTGAGGAGTGGTATGTCAGTAATGGATGTGTGGAGTCGACCATGGAGTGGATATGGTAGTATTGGGATGCCAATTAGAAACCTGTGAGGGATGTGTTTGGATTCCTCATAAAATGATGGGTGGGACTTGGATGTGGAGGATGATCGATCCAAATGTTTTATTTTGGATTAGGGTGGTTCTAAAATAAATTTGAGATGCTTGTGTTAGAGTCATTGATGGGCGTGATAGGGCATGATAGAAGTTTGTGGAAATGGAGGTTTGGTGCTAGAACCTCATCAGATATCGGGAATGGACTTAGGTAGGTGTCTTTGACTGACCTTGGAATGTCATTAAGTGTCATCTGATGTAGTTTCATGATAATAATGAAGTAGGTCATTCTAGGATGAGTCGACCGGGGATGGATCGACTTGGTTAGAAAGAGGTACAAAAGTGGTGAGTTGTAAACCACCTTCAGTGGATGTTTTGGAATGGAAATTTAATTTCTATAATGTAAATGGGTTTTGAGTAAGATCCTAAATGAATTTAGTCGATGTAGAGATAGAGGAGGTGCTTTTGTTAGGAATCTTAATGGGTGTGGTGGAGCACGATGGTGACTTGGAAAGTAGTGGATGTCTTGACGGTAGAGTTTACTGGATGTCATAAAATGACTCTGGTAGGTGCATCAAATGGTGGTGGTATGCCTTAAGTGAGAAGGTTTCATGGTAAGGTAAAGGGGGTAGCATGTCAATAGTATAAAATGTGTGTTTTTAGTCAAGCCAGTCAGGAATGGTCTAACATAATAAGTAAAGGTAATGAGCATGGTAAGTTATAAGCCACCACTAGTTTGATGTTTTATGGAAAGTTCATTTTGGAAATAAAGGAAAACTTGAGAGAGGTCAAGTTGTTCTTGGTTTGTAATGGATGGTGGATTCATGTCCATTCCGAGTGGTTTTGATAGCAAGGATGAATGCCAATGTTGGGTGGATTTCTCATGGATGTTTGGGCATTGTGAGTTGGAAAACACATTGGGTATGTTGTGAAAGTTAAGGTGAGGTCCTGGTAGTCATTTCGATGGTGGAAGTTCCCAGCACCATAAGATGCCGGTAGTGAACTAAATCATATGGTGGTGACCACATTAACAGGAAAGTGACTGGTATTGATTATGTGACTAGCGTTTTAGGTTAGATGGGCTTGGGTAGGTTTCATCATGGTGTTTTAGTTTTTGTGATGAGTTGTGCTTAAAATGCATTTTGGGTGTTCATATGCGGATCAAGGTAGTTGAACCTTGATTTGTGGACTAATTTAGGTCTAGAATGTGGTTATAAAATTTTATGATCCTTGGGTTATGTCGAGTTTGGGTCACATTATATTTTTTTTAAAAGGGGGTAGGATGGAGCCAAGTGATTTGGGCCATGAGACGTGGAGAGGATTCGACCGGTATAGTGTTGATTGGCTTTTCCATGATGGTGTGATGTTATAGATGACATTTCCTGATGTCTCTATTTAGACAGTGTTTCCTTAGCTTCCTTATGAGGTTATAGTGGTTTATTTTGGGATGGAGACTGATGCATCCCTTGAGGAGCATTGGGTTTGTGATTGTGGATCACAGTGAGAAAGTTTTTCAAGGTAAGGTTGTTATGCTAGTCTGAGTGTTGTGGTAGCATGGTAGTGTTCAAGAAGAAACTTGGTAGAGGGAGATCGATATGCAGGCCCAGTGGCCTGATCTTTTTACCTTGGAGACCCATTTATTCTTGGGAGTGCGGCTCAAGGATGATTCGTTATAAGGTGGGGAGGTTGTAAGATCCCAAACTTCTTTTGAGGTATTTCCTTGTTTAAGTTGTTGGTTTAAATCTCCTTAAGTTGGTTAAATGAATTTTTATCGACTGTATGAGGAGTCTCAAGGTGTTTTGGGGGTTCAATACATGAAAGAGGGGAGAAAGTGGTCATCCAATGCATGTTTCATAGTCGTTTCATGGTTAGTAGTAACTGTGTTCCCCAACCATGCTTTCCTGGAGGATGGGTGCACGGTTTAAGAAACCATGCAAGGGGGGAGTCCAAATCGTATAGTCTTGGATAGAGACATCCCATATGGTAACCGTATGGTTTGGAAAACTATGTGGTATCCCTATTAAACCATGATACTTTTCCTCCTTTTGGATAGAGGGTGGCATGCGTTTGGCGCACAGTTTGGCCAACCGTGCAACCAAACCATGCGCCCCTTTAAAAGTGGGGTTTTACCTTTTTTCCCCTTAGGATTTATGAAACCTTGCCCGGTTTTTTCCTACATTTCTCCTACAGAAGAAATATTGATGAACTAAATATCCCTAGTATTCCCAAGGATTTATCTCCTTCATTCTTAAGGCATTTGGATCATCGTTGGGTGCGGATCAAAGCTCTGGGTGATTCTAACACTCTTATTTTCTCTTATTCCCTGATTAGGGATTTTGGAATTGTTCTTCTCCTTCTAAATCCCTAAAAACCTCTTTTTATAGTGTATCTTAGGTTGGGACTTTTAAGGGTATTTATATCTAAACCAATGTATAAGGTTAAGTGATAATTCTTTATCAGAATTGAGGTAGGTGGTTTACAAGTTATATCCTATAATCTTGTTGATTATTTAAGAGTATGTGGTTGTGCATGAGTGTCGTTGTGTTTTTTATTTAGTTTTCCTTGGTATAAATGATAATTTTTTTGGTTAAATGGTTAATTTAACCCCTCATGACCCTCATGGGGTGTGTTGAGGTTTATTTGGACCGATCTAAGGGCCGGTCATGGGGTGTGCCGCTTCTTGAACATGGAAATTGAAATGTGGAGTGTAGAATTGAATTGTTGTGGCATAGATCCCATGATAAATGTGTTGACCTGTAACATGGGATATTAAATTAAACTAATGTTAAGTGTGTTAATTTGTTAACATGGCATAAGGGGGTGTTTGGTATAGTGTGAATGGGTTAAATGAATTAAAGTGAATGTGTTAAATGACTAGTGGGTTTTTATAGAAATGTGTAAATGAATTAAGGCATGTGAATGTGGAATGTGTCAAATGGGTTAGTTTATGAAAGGAATATTGGTTAAAGGTCTATGGAATTTAAATGAGAATGTGTATATGGGTCAAGTAATGATGATGGATTATGTTTTGAATGAGCTACTATTGTAAATAATGAATTTGTAAAATGGTTATGGTTATGTTTGGTAAATGTGTTATGGTTAAAGAATCTTATGCAGATGTCTTGGTGGTATGTGGGATACTAAAGGTTCTATGACCACAGGTCAGGTTGGACTGAGGATCTAAACCCCACCCCTATAATTCATGAGTTAGGAAGTTGGAATGAGGCTCTATGCCCCTAACAACTGCATTTTTTAAGACTTTCTAGACTAAGTCTCCAAGGTAAGTGTTATGTAATTGTTTGTGAAATGTTTTCCCTAGCGAGATAGGTAACTTTACTTTTCCATTTATACACAGTTTTTGACCTTCATAGGTCTTGTTGTAATTGATAAAAGGCCTAACCCCATGGAACAAATAATGAAAGTGGCTAAAGTGAATCTTGTTAACTACTGGAACCTTGTTTATATCCTATTTATATTATCATTTATTTTGTACCTATATACACTATATGTTTAGACTAGATATTTTGTAGACATTTTTGGTGGTGGCCTACTAAGTTATACTCACACCCTACTTGGTTCGTCATTAGGTACCCAAGAAGACTTCATGGTTTCAGGTCAGGATAAGGGAAAATTCCTTATACTAGAGGGTTGATTGGGCATGGGATTTGTATGGATGAGGGATCCAGACCTGGATTCAGGACCCATTTTGTGGATTCTTCAGCTTATCCTTATTTTATGTTTTCTTTACACTTAACACTATAGTACATGTCATAACGTATTTACCATTTGGTTGTGGGAAGGTACCCAGTTTTGGGAAATGTTTGGAATGCATGTTTATAGTTTATTTTTTTTCCTTTATTTCTTATTATTATCTGTTGTGGTTTACCCTAATAAAGAGGGTATATTCTCCCTGTATAATACATTAGACCCTCACTTCTAGTCAGAAGCCTCTGGCATATAAGGAGGCGTGCCTGAGGTCATGTGGTGACCCGGCTCAGGGCACCATGTATAGTGGATACTGGGTTGGGCACGTTATAGTGTATGTATGTGTTATATATGTATACATGTGTTGTGTTGTGTTGTGTTGTGTTGTGTTGTGTTGTGTTGTGTTGTGTTGTGTTGTGTTGTGTTGTGTTGTGTTGTGTTGTGTTGTGTTGTGTTGTGTTGTGTTGTGTTGTGTTGTGTTGTGTTGTGTTGTGTTGTGTTGTGTTGTGTTGTGTTGTGTTGTGTTGTGTGTGTGAGAGAGAGTTTTATGTGTATGTTTATGTGTGTGTGTGTGTGGATGTACATGCATGTGTATGTATGTGTATGTGTATGTGTATGTGTATGTGTATGTGTATGTGTATGTGTATGTGTATGTGTATGTGTATGTGTATGTGTATGTGTATGTGTATGTATTTGTATATATATATATGTGACATGTGTATATGTGTATGTATGTGTATATATTTTTATGTGTCATGTGTATGTTTATATAGTATGTGTACGCATGCATATTTATGTGTATGTATGAACACATTTATGTAATTGTATACATGTGTGTACGTGTACGTGCATGTGTATGTATATGCTTATATGTGTGTGTATGTGTATGTGTATGTGTATGTGTATGTGTATGCGTATGTGTATGTGTATGTGTATGTGTATGTGTATGTGTATGTGTATGCGTATGTGTATGTGTATGTGTATGTGTATGGGTATGCGTATGTGTATGTGTATGGGTATGTGTATGTGTATGTGTATGTGTATGTGTATGCGTATGTGTATGTGTATGTGTATGTGTATGTGTCTGTGTGTGTGTGTGTATGTGTGTGTGTGTGTGTGTGTGTGGTTGTGTGTGTGTGTGTGTGCATGTATGTGTACATATGTGTGTGTGTGTGTGCGCGTATGTGTATGTGTATGTGTATGTGTATGTGTATGTGTATGTGTATGTGTATGTGTATGTGTGTGTGTGTATTTGTATGTGTATGTGTATGTGAATGTGTATGTGAATGTGTATGTGAATGTGTATGTGTATGTGTATGTGTCTGTGTATGTGTATGTGCATGTGCATGTGTATCTGTATGTGTATGTGTATGTGTATGTGTATCTACGAAAATTATTGTCTCGGGTTGGGCTCTCAACCTGACCCTCAGGTTGGCCATTGGATGGCTGCCACGTGGTTAATACATGGGGGGACCGTTCGATTAGGTTGGTATGTCATCGAGTTTGAAATCAGGGTTCAAAAAAATCATCGTTCGTATCCCTCAGTGGCTCGACGAAACACTCGGTGAAAACCGTCGCACCTCGGTGGAACCCTACAGTCGTGGTTGGGAGAAACCCTCGGTGAAACCCGTCGAAGAAACTGTCGGCCGATTTGTTCGACATCGTCACACCGAGGTGAAAGCCATCACAGCTCAGCGAAACCCTCAGTGAGGAAACCTAAGGCGAAGCCCTTAGAGAAACCGTCCACTGATTCCCTCAAACATCCATTTGCTTTGAAGAAAGCGTCGGCCAATTCATTTGACATCGTCACACCGAGGTGAAAGTCGTCACACCTCAGCGAAACCCTCAGAGAGGAAACCTGAGGTGAAGCCCTCAAAGAAATTGTTCGCCGATTCCCTCAGACATCCATTTGTTGAAGGCATCGGTGAAGTTGACGGCGAGCCTTTCCGCAGTTTCGACTGACGATGAAAGAAGATCACTACTGAAAAAACGGCCTATACCCACGGTTCAAAACCGTGGGTATAGCCCCCAAAACCGTGGGTATAGCCTATACCCACGGTTTTGGGAACCGTGGGCTGGAACGCCGTCGGTATAGGTCCCCAGCCTATACCCACGGTTTTGGAAAACCGTGGGTATAGGTGTCCTGCCACCGTGTCACCGAAACATAGACAATTTCCACGGTGTCAACGGCTTTTACCCACGGTTTCAAAACCGTGGGTATAGGTCCTAAAAAAATGCAGGCGCCGAGTTTCGATCCCACAACCTCTTCGCTGCATACACCGCGTCTAACCACTACCCTAACTTCAAATATATGTATATATATATATATTTAGTTAAATATAGTTATAAAAACCGTGGGTATAGAGGGAAGAACCGTGGGTATAGGGTTCCCGCCAAAAAAAAATTCTTTCCCACGGAAAAAAAAATTTCCCGCGCACACAAAATTGACCTATACCCACGGTTTTTCATAACCGTGGGTATAGGTATTTTATCCCAGACCTATCCCCACGGTTTTCCCCAAAACCGTGGGGATAGACCCCCCCTATACCCACGGTTTTGGGAAAACCGTGGGTATAGGTGACTTTTCAGGACCTATCCCCACGGTTTTCCAAAACCGTGGGGATAGGTACATTTTCCAGTAGTGGATGTCAGGTGGTTTATGCCATTTCTATTTGTCTTCTTCTTTGTTCTTTGTGTGAGTCACTATTATACAATCATTTCTATTTGTGTTCTTCATTGTTGTTTTGGTTGTAATGATACAGTTATTAGGGATTTTTGTGCTTTAGGAGTATTACACAAATTGTTAATGTTTGTTTGACATTTTCATAGTAACTTTGTAGTTTAAATTTGTATTGTTAGTTATTTTCCTTAATGTTTCTTACTACTTGTGTTTAGTTTCCTCCAGGAGTCTCCAGTGGAAATTTTAAATTGCAATTTGCATTTGGTATTTGTATTGAAAAATTGCATTCCATTTTTCTCTGGAAATTTATATTTCATCATCTGAATTGATTTCTAATTCCAAATTGATTCAAATTTGAAATTCACTAGGATACAGTCATTTCTATTTGTGTTCTTCATTGTTGTTTTGGTTGTAATGATACAGTTATTAGGGATTTTTGTGCTTTAGGAGTATTACACAAACTGTTAATGTTTGTTTGACATTTTCATAGTAACTTTGTAGTTTGAATTTGTATTGTTAGTTATTTTCTTTAATGTTTCTTACTACTTGTGTGTAGTTTTCTCCAGGAGTCTCTAGTGGGAATTTTAAATTGCAATTTGCATTTGGTATTTGTATTGAAAAATTGCATTCCATTTTTCTCTGGCAATTTATATTTCATCGACTGAATTGATTTTTAATTCCAAATTGATTCAAATTTGAAATTCACTAGGATACAGTCATTTCTATTTGTGTTCTTCATTGTTGTTTTGGTTGTAATGATACAGTTATTAGGGATTTTTGTGCTTTAGGAGTATTACACAAACTGTTAATGTTTGTTTGAAATTTTCATAATAACTTTGTAGTTTGAATTTGTATTGTTTGTTATTTTCCTTAATGTTTATTACTACTTGTGTGTAGTTTTCTCCAGGAGTCTAGTGGGAATTTTAAATTGAAATTTGCATTTGGTATTTGTATTGCAAAATTGCATTCCATTTTTCTCTGTCAATTTATATTTCATCAACTGAATTTATTTCTAATTCCAAATTTATTCAAATTTGAAATTTCATATGTCAATATGCAATTCCAATTATTGTTTGACTAGTTTTTGAAAATTCCTGTCATTCTCCACTGTGGATTCCCAATGGATATTTCCTACGGGTAACTGGGAATTTGTATTCACTAATTTTTTCCGGTGACAATTTCTAGTGCTCATTCGGTGCTGAATTATCAATGGATATTCCCATTGAAATTCCCATTGGAAATTCCCATTGTAAATTTCCAGTGGTAATTCCCTTGTATTCATTGAAAAAATCTGGTGACAATTTCCAATGCTCATTCGGTACTGAATTTCCAGTGGGAATTCCCATCGGAAATTACCATTGGAAATTACCATTGGAAATTACCATAATTCCCTTATATTCAGTAAAAAAATCTGGTGACAATTTCCATTGTTCACAATGCTGAATTTCCGGTGGAAATTCCCACTGTTAATTGCCATTGTTGCCATGGGGATTTCTGTTGGCAATTCTGACCGAGAATTTCAAGCATTGCATTGTTTTCCCAACTGGGAAATTACATTGAGATTCATTTACAATTTATAATTTTTGAACAATTAGTTTGTCAATCACTTGTTGTTTTGAATCGAGAATTTCCAGTGCACATTTGGCGTTGAATTCCCACTAAAAATTTTCTCTGGGGTTTTGCCAGTGGAAATTCCCAGTCCAACTAGAACTGGGATTTCTGAAATGCAGTGTAAATTACACATGGAATTGATTTATAATTTCCAACCGAAAACCATTTTTTTAATGTAAATCGTGTTTTTGTACTGTGGGGTAGTGATATTTCTTCTTGGATTTCTCAGTGGAAGTTCCCAGTATAAATTCACTGGAAATTCCCAGTGGAAATTCCCTATGGAATTCATTTATAATTTCCAACTATAAAACCATAATCAAAATGAGTTGAAATTGTACACCATCTTGTCCTACTATTGGTATCGATATTTCTACTGGAAATTCCCAGTTGAAATTCTCAGTTGAAATTCCCAGTTTAAATTCCCAGTGCAAATTCTCAGTGCAAATTCCCAGTGCAAATTCCCAGTGCAAATTCTCAGTGCAAATTCCCAGTGCAAATTCCCTATGGAATTTGCAGAACCATTGTTAGAATGAGTTGAAAATCTGCACCTTATTTTCCTACTGTCAGTATGGGTATTTTCACTGGAATTTGTCACTGCAAATTTTCACTGGAAATTCACACCGCAAATTCCCACTGGAAATTCACACCGTAATTTCCCACTGGAAATTCACACCGTAATTTCCTACTGGAAATTCCCTCTAGAGTTCCTGCTAGAAATTCACACCATATATTCCCATTGGAAATTAAAACTTCCTTTTTCTATGGTTGGCATCGATATTTCCACTGGAATTTGTTACTGGAAATTCACAGTTGAAATTTCCACCAGAAATTGCCAGTTGAAATTTCTATAGGAAATCCCCAGTGCAAATTCCCACTGCAAATTCCTTATGGAATTCATTTATAATTTGCAACTACAAACCATAATGAGAAGGAGTTGAAATTTTACACCGTCTTTTCCTACTATTGGAATGGGTATTTCCACTTGAATTTGTTACTGCAAATTCTCAGTGGGAATTTTCATTGGAAATTCCCAGTGGAAACTCCCACTAAAAATTCTCTCTGGAAATCCCTACTGCAAACTCCCACTAAACATTCCCTATGGAATTCATTTCTAATTTCGAACTACAGATCCCTTTTTATAATGAGTTGAAATTTCACACTTTGTTTTGGTAATGCTGTCACTTGTTTTCCTTATGTTAATATTGAAATTTAAGAAGCTAATTTTTTTTTGGGATACTCGTTTTTTTATGGTAGAAGAAGCATATATATCATCTATCACCCACTACAGGTCTTCAATAACTAGGTTATAGAAAAAATTTCATGAGATTAGGCCTAAGATCACTGATAATCACATTACGTTTCTTCAGAAGATGCCATTTTGGCAATTGTTTAAAGTCTTTGTTGAAAATAGAGTGCCCTTTGGTGATTGTAAAAAAATAGATGGTTCTATTTTATTAGTATTAAAGAGGTACAATGTCCAATTAAAAATGTTTTATATAGGTGGTAGGATGATGTAATTAACAGTTGATGGCATCCGTGATATATTTGGCATTGAGGATGGTCAGTTTCCTTTATCAGCTCCATACACATTACGTCCAAATAACTCAGCCCTTTTGAGGAGAAGGTTTGCGCATGTGGGACAACTATTAACACATGGTGTTTTACAGAGATCTATTCTTGACACTATTAAAGCAAGGTAAGAGCAATATTTCTCCGATGTTGCATATTTGCTTTGCTTGTTTGTGTGCGCCACATTATTTTTCCCCACATCCGGTTCATATGTCCGTTGGAATTTTGTTACTTATTTTGATGATATCTCAAAAGTGAAGAGGTTTTCTTGGGCTACTGGTATTCATGACCAGCTTCTCACATCAGTGACAAAAAATCACACTTGCCCATTAAAAGTTGTTGGCTCCGTTGTTAGCTTATTGGTAAGGTCATCAACTTTATTTAACTGATTAATTTTTCCATGTTGGTTTAGTATTTCCTAACAATATTAAATATTATAGTATTGGTATGTTGATAATTCTGGGAATGTTTCACCCAAAATAGAAGGTGCTCCTTTATTTGTTCGGTGGAGTTTGCAAGATGTTGACGTCGTTGTACAAGAATCTACCAAGGTACTATTAGTATAATATGTTACTAAACATTCCTTTACTTTTAGAATACTTTATAACATCTGTAATTATGTTTGTACTATGAAATATAGACTCCAACCAAGTCTAGGCAGAGCCCCAAGCTGCAGTCAAGGCCTTATGATGTTACAGTACCTGCCCCACAGGTAGTTGATGAAAAAAAAGTTCCTTTTAGTATGAGGCGACACATGACAGATGTTTCAAAGGAGGAGTCTTTATGCTGTTACATGTAGAATGTGAAACTTCATAAGCGGGTCAAGAGACTGGAGGCCCAAATAAAGTTATAGAGTAGACAAATTCTGGTTTTGAAATCAAAGTTGAAGGGGAAGGAAGAGGTTAAAACAGTTTTTGATGAGGAGAAAGAAACTGTTTTAGAGGATATTGGGAGTGAAAATGTTGAAATGGAAAAGCTTACAACTTCAGTTGTTGTAAATGAAGATAACACAAAGTATATTCATGATTCTAAGAGGATGGAAGAAACTATTTTGGAGGAAAGTGAGGAGGAAGATGTGAATGAAGAATTGGGAAATAAAGGGCCAAAACATGTTGACCAGTCCATTCCAGGCTCGTCTACCTCTAAGATACAAACATATTTGATTAAAGGTGTTAATAGTAGGATGAGGAAACCGAAGTGTTAGTCTCTATATATATATCCACAGCTGACTGCAACAAAAAGGCTGACAGTATTTGGAAAGTTATCCCAATTAATTCCGAAGTGGGTAATGCAACATAATATAGTGACAACAAATGATAGAAGACAGATGCAGATGTTAGTTGATGCAGATGGGGATAGGTAATGTTATTGAATTTTTTTATAATTTCTTTTCATATAGTTTACACTGTACTAAAATTTAAAATGACATTTCATGACAACAGTAGTGTGGTATGGAAATCTGGTGACAAATCATAGCAGATCAATATGAAAATCATTAGTAATTTGTTAAAGAAAAAGTGCACTTCTAGTACGGTATGTTTTGGATTAGTTTCTTTAATCAGTGCTACTTTCTCTTTTATTAAGTTCAATTTTTCAAAACAGGTCATAGATGCATATACAGTGATCATTTGAGAAAGATGTTGGCTTCGGAGTATGGCTGACATTGCCGATGCGGAAAGATGTTCGTTCATGCCAAGCACCATTACAGTAAGACTTTAATTCATTTTTCATACAATGATGATCATATTTTGGCGGTTTTCATGTTGAAAACATGGTTACAGTTAATGGTTACTACATTCTTACGTTTCCTTTTGTCATTGGCTTATAGGGAGTTATGTATTCAAAAAATGACAAATTAAAGGATACCTTTTTTAAGCGACCAGCAGTTGTCGGTATGAGGAGCTCGACGCTTTTATTGTGCCCGGTAAATTCTGATAATATCCATTGGACTTTATTAGTTATGGATTTGAAAAAAAAGGTGTTTCGATATTATAACTCAATGCAACCCATTCGACTCACGAGAGCAAGCGATCTATTCCTTAAAGATGCAGTGACTGTGGTAATTTATTATACAATGTACAATATAATTTCAAATACATTAACATATGGACTAATCATTGAATTTTTTTACAGAAATCATATTTGGAGGAAGTTTTCAGCTTAGTTCATGCTGAGAAGTTCAAGCCACGTAAATGGGACATGACAATTGAGAAGACACTGCAACAGGGAGATGCAACTTTGGATTGTGGTGTCATCATTTGTTATATCATGGAATGTTTGGATACAGGAGTTGAAGTGCCAAATTGTTTGTTAGAAAAAGAACTTGTTGAGCGGCGCTTGTTTATGGTGCATTACTTCTTAAATGATCCTGGGAGGACGACAATGGAGATTGATGCTGAGAGTCAGAAGTATTTGGTTGCAGTCAGAAGCAATGATGATTGTTAATTGACCTTTTTAATGTAATAGAAATATGGTTGTCTTGTAACAAACATACCTACTGTGACTTTTTGTGATGGTGTTGGTGGGTGATTGGTGGGTGGAAATGGGTAATTTCTTCAGGATGAACAAATATTGTTTTTATGATAGGTGTTGTTATGTTGTTTGTCTTTTTAGTATGCATTGTTTTATTTGAATGACTAGGAAAGTTGTTCTGCATACAATTATTAACAGGGAATTGTCATTGGAACATTCCAGTGGAAATTCCCACTGTAGACTGCGGATTGAAATTTTACAGTTTGGTTTTCACCACTTTTTTGGGTGTTACATAGGGTGAAAATGGTAATTTTCTTATCTGGATAACCATTTTCATATAGCTTATATTGATTTAATCTTTAATAGTATGAACGGTGTTAAACTGGTATTTCTGCTTGTAGTCTATGGAGTCACGTCTTTCAATGGAAACTGGTTGTGCATAGAAATTTCAACTGGGAATTTCCACTAGAAATTTCCATTGCAATTTCGCACTGTAAATTGTGGGACAATTGGTTCAATGTAAACTATCTGTGCATATACATTCCAACTGGGAATTTGCATTGGAAATTCCCAGTGGAATTTCCCACTGTAAAGTGCGGATCAGTTCTTTTAACGGAAACTGGTTGTGGATATAACTTCCAACTTAGAATTTCGAGTGGGAACTCACACTCCAAACTGTGTGGAAATTTTCAGTTTCGTTTACATCATTTTTTTAATTGTTACAGTGTCATTTTTATTTGCACTCTCATTTTATTATGCATACAAATTGCAATTGGGAATTCGAATTGGAATTTTCCACTGGATTGTTTCATTGTAAAATGGGAGGGGACATTTCCAGTCTCATCGTGTACAAGATGCTTTTTACATTTTCTTTATCTGCACCAACAAATTCAATTATAAAAACTGATTTTCAAAAGAAGTTTTATATTGTGATGACAACTACAGTTGAAGCTGTGTATCAATTGAATTCTAAAATGCTTGCAATGAGTTCTCGGTCCTCATATTTATGTTGTCATTCCTATTTGCATCCGTTGCTGAATGTTGCATCATCAATGGTGGAAAATTCCTCCTTGTTAGCTCCTAATTACATCAATAATTATATATCAACAACTACAATGATAACTAATAAAAGTGTTGCATAAGATTTCAAATAGGAAAACATATCAACTATTATGAACTATTTAAATTTGTAGGTTTTGAAGATACAGAACAATATGTACTTACATTGAGATTTATGACACTATCATCATTGTAACCAGCATTGAACGGTTCTGTTGCATTTCCCTACAACATTATTATAACATTATTTATGCATGTTAGCATTGAATGAAATAGTTCATTAACATAATAAAATAATAGCAGAACTATTGTATAAGGTTTTAAATATCACATTATATGTAGTGCTATGATGTGGGTATCAATGTAACTCTCAATGGTGGTTTTATGGTTGACACATGGTCCACTAGGCTAGTATTGTAGAGAGTTTGGTTGGGTGATTAATTGGGGATAGAAGAGTAAGAATATTCAGAAGCACCAGAGGTTGACTAGGTGGATTCAAACTATGGTGTGTATACAATAGTGGATCCAGGATATGGGGTCCATGCATGTTTTACCCATGGAATGGTGGAAATTAAATTCTGAGCTGGAGGGTCTGATTTTTCTACAAAAATGTTCTTATCCTGAGACTCTACTGTGTGGTCACTAGGCTATGATGTGAAGGGTCTGATTTTTCTAGGTGTTTCATAATTTTCTATCAATATGTTATAGAGCTGTATGGAGTGTCCAACCATGAAACCACCACTGAGAGTTACACATAACCATTTATATTGTATAAGGTTTTAAATATCACATTATATAAAGTGTTATGATGTTGGTTTCAATATCAAATGTTTTGTAACCTACTGTACAATACTTACATTGACATATGTGATAGTTTCTCCATTACAACCACTATTTGGCAGTTCTCTAGTTGTTCCCTGCAATAGCATTATAACAATATTTAGTCATGACAACATAAAATGTATTATTTCAATAACATAAGTAAATAATAAAAATGCAGTACCAGTTCCGCAATCTCTTCATTTCTGATTTTGCACCGGTTTTTGATGCGTTTTCTTGCCCTCTCTAGACAACTTTTCAGCATGTCACCGCCTTTCCTTTTATCTTTTTTCTTAAATGATGTTTTAGATTGTTGTCGACCTTGATTGTTAGCTTCTTGTTTACTGCATTTTGAGGGTACATTCTTTTTGGTGTCCTGCAATTCTCTGGCATAATTGTTCAAATTTGACATTCCAATTCTATATCATTTTTCAAACTCACAGGATTCTGTTACAAGCTTTATTGTCATTCATGCCAATTGTTGGTAACATTTAGCTTTTCTTGCTACCATATCCTCTTCAACATGATTAACTGTGATGCCTGCCAACTGGATGTCACGGGCATGTCTTGTCCATCTCTTACAGATATATAACTCTTGCAAGGACTGCACGTCCAACCTTTCTAATATTTTCAAAGCATGACAACACAAATAGCCATAACTTTCAAATTTCAGACAAGTACAACAAATTTTGATAGGTGATTGTTGGTACACTTCTACTCTAAACTCATTTGACGAACCTTTCATTGCCACAAGATACCATTTTGGGGAAATAGTTTCATTACAAGACTTAAGGCAACAAACACCACATAATTAGTATTCATGCTGAAAAAGATCAAATATTTTTTGAGCGTACAAATGACTTGCTTGAACCATGATCGGATGATATGGAAAATGATTGCGTGGCAGCTTTTCCCTTCCATCAAATTCAACTTTCATTTCTCGATACCGATTCTTCTCCAACACATGCTCAAATTGTTGGAAGAATTCCAAGACACTGAGTTTACGATTCAAATAATCCTTTAATACACCATTGAAACTTTCACTTAACTGTGTGCTTCGATTTCCTAATGTCAATGCAGTTTTCATAAAACAATGAGCCCATTTTTCTTTGACTTTGTACATATCTTCTATCCATGTTGAATTTGTATCACTGCAATGTAGTTGGATTTCTTTCCATATTGTTTCAAATTTTGAAATCTCTGCAACGCCATACATGCATTTTTTCAATTTTTCCAACATTGTCGAGTCATATTTCATTACATGGGTCAAGTGTTTCATGCCATTTTGCATTAGGTGCCAGGTGCATAGGTCGTGTCTTGTTGTAGGTAGTGTCAAACCAATTGCTTTAGACATAGCTGCATCTTGATCTGTGAAAATTTTCTTTGGATGTTTTCCCCCATGAAAATCAACAAATCTATTAACAGCCAACTAAATGAGTCTGCGGTCTCATCATATAACAATGTTGCACCAAAAATTATAATCTCCTTATGATGATTTATACCGACAAACACTCCCAAAGGCCTAAACTCCTTGTTTATGTTGAAGGTAGTGTCAAACATGACAACGTCTCCAAAATGCTCATAATTAACCTTCATTCTCAGGTCAATCCAAAAAATGTTGCTAATTTGACCGCACATGTCAAGTTTCACTGAGTATACGAATGACGTGTTATCTCTTGATTGTTTCTCTAGGTATTGTAACATACCATCAGAATCACATAGTTGCAACTCCCTTTGTCTTTTGGACCGTAGATAATTTAGTTGGTCCACTCGTGTATATCCAAGACTCGCAGGGCCACCTGCAATAACTGTTGCAAGTGAAAACGAATCACCGGGCTTCAGACCAGCTCTGTCATTAACATCCAACTCGGCACCTTGTGCATCACTAATGCGTCTTTGTGACCTCATGAAATGCTTGGTCTCAGGAGCATGTAAGGGATGGTTATGCTCCTCAACAAATTGTGTGCACTCGTACTGGTTATTGGACATGTAGACAACTCCCATTCATGCTGAACAATTAGTCCTTGTTTCTGCACATGGCTTTTTGACATTGACATCATGTTTGTCTGCTCTTCGGCATTCTTCTTTGCTACATGTATACAATGTGGATGTTACCAAACTTTTGTCCTTTTTATGTTTGTTAACATACTGTTTCCGTACACTGAAACCCACAATGCCTCCATAAGCAACATAAAACGAATAAGCATCTGAATCTGATTTAAAAGTCATCCCAATACTTGGTCTCCATGTACTGCTTTCTTTGTAAATGTTTTCACATGGGGTGCTTTCTTCCGAATTTGGGACTTCGTCTTTGTTGATGCTAATTTCTACACTGCTCTTTGACTTTGTAATGTCCTCACTGCTATGCTCCGTGATGTAGCAGTCAAACAAATTTTGAACAACATTTAAATCAAATGAATTTATGGCCTCTGCACCTTGTAGAGCATTCAGATTCAGGCTCATTGCTGTCATTATGTGATCAATTTTTCTGCACAAAGTGTTAGATCACATTTGTCAATAATTTGTTTAATGGTGTTTCCTTTGGATCTAGTGGAAATTCCCATTGGAAATTGCAGTTGCAAATTCAAACTACTATTTCCCACTGGAAATTAGCATTGCAAATTCGCACTGTCAAATTGCACTGCAAATTCACACTGGAAATTCCCATTAGAAATTGCAGTTGCAAATTCACAGTAGTAACTCCCAGTTGAAATTTGCAATGGAAATTCGCACTGGAAATTTGCACTGAAAATTCTCAATGGAAAATTCCCAATGGAAATTCCCATCGGACTTTCCCATTGGAAAATTCTCATTCAAAATCCCAGTTATCTTCTTTGAATCTTTTGAAATTTTGAACTTGAATTTTAAATTGCCAATTCGTAGTGAAATTTTCAGTAGAGATGTCAACGCATAATTAGAACTGTGATTTTATGATGTTTTTTATAACAGAGAAAGGGACTAGCAGAATCCCGAACCTTGATAGGAACGCCTCCTGCAAACTGCTACGCTCTTAGAAAGGGTTTCTGAAAATGCATCCTGCAACTGCTGCGTCAGAACACCTCCTATGAACGAACCTTCAGAAAGCCCCAAACGTGCATGGTTTATTGTCGTCCCTGTGAACTAAAACTGCAAATGGTGTCTGCAAACGCCGGGTATGGCTTCCGTCCCCTGGAATCGTGAAGAACCCGCACGAGTATAGCCGCCCCCGACAAGTGGACCTGAGTCGATGTAGGCACGACCAGAAAATGCTGAACCTGACCCTCGGAGAATCCCGAAGTTCGCCGATCCAGTGTAGTCACGGCGGTCGCAATATTTTTGTCACCTTTGTTTAGGGGAAAGTAATTAAGCTTTTCTCTTTACTTTCTCTTAGCTTATTTCATTTTTTTTTTCAGTATTCTAACGGTTCAGATGGACTCACATGACGGGGCGGTAATCCAGTGTCCAACCCGACGCTCAGGTTCAGGTGCCAAACTAAGTCATAGTCTGCAAGAACAGTACGACGTCGCCCGTGCGCGTGAGTTGGTGAGGATGGAGTTGGAGGGCACGCCGGCCTTCCATGGATACCAAATGCCTGCAGAGTGGGAACCTCACTTACAATGCTGGATGGGTTGGCCCGTGAGTTTCCACTACCGAATCGGTTGACTGTATGCATTTCCTACCTCGAGCAGTAAACTTGCCCGAAGCATCATCGGGTTGCACATTGTTGGGCTTCTGTCTCGACAAGAAATTGGTTTACTTGTCTTTCGCAGTGTTTTTGGGTTTTCTGATTTGTCTGGTTTGCAGGTTAAAAAAAAACAGTACTCTCGTTCTGTCTGTCTCATGGGTGTGTGGCCCGAGGGTTCTAAAATTCTCTCGTCTGTTTGATTTTCTTTTTATAAATATTATCCGCTGATTCATGTGATCTGTGCACAATATTTGGTCTGTCAGTATACACGGCAGCGTCCTGTACAACCCTAATTTCCTTGTGTAATTAGTGAAAACCGTTTCGAATAAAAAATGTTAAGTGAAGTTTATTGGTTTTAAGTGTTCATTTATAGCAAAATCGCCTGCACCTTTATATGAACCAAGCCTGTGTATCACCCATGCCATGGTGATCAATTACAGTGAATTCTGATCTCAAATCTGGCGCAGGAGTAAATATTACAATATATGGCTTTACATTTACTATTTTTGCGAAGATTTCACTTCAAATCTGATTGATACTGGATGATTAATTATCACAGCAAGCTTCTTGAAGTACTATAATACTTAATTCCAATTTAATATGAAACTCTCAAGTGCAATTGGGCTACACACCCCACAATGGAGCACAAACAAACTACCATTGGACCAAAATCAGTTCACAATGGGGGAATAATCAATAAGGTGCCTTGAAGACAACAACTCTGTTCACGGTTTGATGTGCGATTCTCAACAAGTCTCATATCACTATTTAATTCTCTACTTTTATTTCTTCCAAACTGGAGCTTGAATTGGATTTGAAGGATTTAATTTCACTGCACAAAACGTGCTTAGAAATTTTGGTTGACTTCCTAAAACCCTGTTTGGAACTGAAGACATATTGAATTACAGGAGCGTCCGGATAATTGGCGTGACAACGCAAAACATGCCCAACAAGTATTTTCCAGGATTGCATCTGCAATATCTGAGTTTGAGCCTGTGACCGTCTGTTCAAGCCCTGCTCAGGTTTGTAAAAGTTGATAATACTGGTTAGTGGTGTGTTTTCCATTTTATTAATCACAAGCCAATTTCACAATGTGTTTTGGAAGTGTTGATTGCTTGCCGGCTAGCTCAGTAGTGATGAAAATCTTGAACATTCTCATCCTGCCATTGCTGCTTTTTGTTCTTGGTTTTCGAGAGATTGATACCCCCTCCAATTATATTATCGGAAATGGTGCATCGAAACCAAATTAAAAATTTAAGAAGTTAACTATTAATTTCATGAATCATACTGAATAATTTATCAGGCTATCTGACTCTTCTACTTCTAAGTCCGGGGACATTATTTCAAAATCAATACATTATATAATATTGATCAAATAAGAGATGCTATAATTGACCAATATGAGAATCGAACTATCCTATGTGGGTTTTATATCCTACATTGCTGGTTCCAAGCTCGAATAAAGGAGGAGGGTTGTGTTAGGTAGTCGACAGCCAGTGTAAAATTTCGTCGAATTCTTTCATGACATAGATGAAATGTATCAATATGTTAATACCGAAGCAATGCACTGTATTGTGTTTACAAGAGACTAAATTGGTGGGAGAAAATACAAAAGAATTGGATAGTTCCGGTTTCAAACTTTGGTACTCTGGTAAATAAAACTCAGACTAAAAATGGTGTTGGTATTATGGTGAATAAGACTTTAAGAGATAAAGTGGTTGACGTCGTAAGTTTATGGGATAAAATCATAGCCGTTATGATAGTTGTAGGAAACGGGACTTTCAACTTCGTTAGTGTTTATGCGCTTCAAGTAGGCCTAGATGTATATCATAAGTCTGCGTTTTGGGTTAATTTAGAAACTTTGATTTAGAGTTTGCCGTAACATGATGAGATTTTTATCGGTGGTGACCTCAATGGGCATGTAGTAAAGGATTCTAGAGATCATATAGATTGTCATGGAGGGTTTGATCTGAGTGTAGTAAATGATGAAGGACTAGCTATTTTAAACATTGCTTATAGTTGTGATTTTGTGGTAGCAATACGCTCTTTAAGAAACAGGAGAAACGTATTATTTTAAAAACGGAGTCCCAAGATCCCAAATTGATTATTTATTGGTCAAAAGGTCGGATAAAAGATTTATTAAGTATTGTAAGGTTATACCCGGTGGAAGTCTAACCACCCAACATCATTTATTAGTTTTAGAATTTCAAGTTAAGAATTACAAAATAAATATGAAACAATTAAGAAATCTGAGAATCATATAGTCACGTCTAAAGGATAACTTTATAATGGAATTTAAGAACAAACTTTTGAAAGAAGTTGATCGGGATGTTTAAGGAACCGCCAACTATAGGTGGGATGAGGTGGCTAAAAATGTTCGCAATATAGGTACTTCTATTCCACAAGTATCAAAAGGGTTTTTCCAATAGGAAAAGAATCGTGGTGGTGGAATGAGAATGTTCAACTAAAAGCTAAAGCGAAGCGAGAGCGTTTTAAAGCTTTACACCTTTGTAGTAATGAATATACTTGAGCTTGATATTGTGTTACTCATATAGAGGCTAAAAAAGCAGTCAGTGAGGCAAAATCTCAAGTTTTTGAGAAGTTGTACCATTCATTACATACTAAGAACAATGAAAGAAAAATTTACAGTTTAGCTAGAGGTAGAGAGCGAAAATCTAGAGATTTAGATCAAGTTCGGTGCATAAGAAAGACGTATCCTTTTTAAGGATGAGGAAATTAAGAAAAGACGATGATGTTACTTTAATAACCTCTTCAATGAAGAGCTGATGTGTGAATTTGACTTAGATAATCTAAGTATTAGTAGAGAGGAACTATTTTCCATCCTTATTAAAGCGTGGAAATATTTAGGGGAGTTGGGTATTAATTGACTCGCAAGATTTTTTAATGAGATTATGAAATCTAAGAAAATGCTCGATGGCTAGAGGACGTTTTCTCTAGCACCTATGTATAAAAATAAAGGAGATATTTTAAGTTGTGGGAATTATAGAGACATTAAGCTTATGAGTTATACCATGAAACTTTGGGAGAGAGTGATTGAGCATAGGATTCAAAGGGAAACTAACGTTTCAGATAATCAATTTGGTTTTATGCCTGAATGTCCAATCATGGAAGCAATTTGTTTGATTAGAGGTTTGATGGAGTATTATTGTCAAAATGCTCAAGACTTGCATATGATTTTCATTGATTTGGAAAAGACATGATAAAGTTCCTAGAGAGGTTTTATGAAAAACTCTTGAAAGAAATGGGGTGCAGGTGCCGTATATCAAACTCATCCGAGACATGTATGAAGGGAGTTTGACTCAAGTTATAACTCCAGTAGGTGACACTATAGACTTCCTGATAGGTGCTTGAGAGAGAAACCAAAGATTTCTATTGATTTGTAGTTGAAATAGTAAGGAGAATCACAGTGGACAACATAAGTAGAGAAGAAGAAGAAATAAGGAAGAAGATAAAAGGTGGATCTTATGGAAGACTCTCCTCCCAAAGGCCTAAGGCCCAACCTCCTGAGTTTCCAGCAGCAGTTGAAATCAAATACAATTAATTCATGTCCCCCTTCCCCAGCCAATCCCCCTTATTTAATACCCCCCCTGAACAATTAACAACCCACTCTCAACAACTAACAACCCACCCCCAATAGAATTACAAAGCTGCCCCTGGGCACTTAATAAAATCTAGCTAACGCCAACAACCCTTTCCCGCCGTCTTGAAAAATCACCTAGTCCTCACGGTGGAATGGTTGATGGGCTTCTGGAAATGGGGAGAGGTTAGCCCTACAAAAGGACATAGCCATGGTGGAGGCTCTGAAGGTGGCCTTGACAACCATGCTACTGTGTTTTCCTCTCAGCCCCCCGCTCTAGCAACTTACTTGCACCTGGACTTGAATTTGCTTATGCTTCCTCATCACTTCAAACACCCTTTGACCAACTTTGTCACTTGATTGGTCATTTGCTTGGTCAATTGGTTGTAACAAGGACCAATGTTTCTTGTTGCTGCCAGGTCGCATGGTATTTGGTGGGTTACTCAATTGACATGCCCACGCTAGAAACAAAATTTTCACCACTTGCCGCCTCTTTAATATGGAAATAACTTGC
The DNA here is from genome assembly GCA_963277665.1 of Viscum album. NCBI lineage: Eukaryota > Viridiplantae > Streptophyta > Magnoliopsida > Santalales > Viscaceae > Viscum > Viscum album. The sequence goes on from OY728151.1 coordinate 1,428,722,910, forward strand.
TTGAGTTTCGGAAAACCAGAAACAGATTGTCGAACAGATAGATCGACGATATCTCTCGTTTGATCCCGCTTTGCTCGTGTCGCGTACTAGTGTACCAGTCCGGATCGTGCTTGTGCTGGCACAGTTCGTAGCATCTTCGCATGTCTTAGACGTTTTCCTTTGCCACGTCTCGAAACAAATACCTCCTTGGACATAGGTGGGGTTGAACCAGAAGAAAGATGACAATTGGAAAACTCGGTCAACACTTGTGTGGCCTGCGCAGCTGGTGGAACGTTCTCCCTCACGCCTTGCTTCAATCGGTTCATTGGTGGCTAGCGAAGTTGGTTCGTACCCAAAGGACTCAAAAATCCAGTTGGAGTATGTCGATCAGATAATTCAGCTGACCCGTGCGTTTGTGCCAGCCTGGGCTGTAACATCTTATATGTCTTACTTCGTGCCGCGCATTGCTGTGCTGATCCCGTCATCTCTTGTTTGGTGCTTAAAGGTCCTCGTGCAAGTTGTCGAGTAGGAGAACATGAAGAAGGTTCTGCACGCTGCACGTTCACCTCAAATGGTACATCGACGACCGTATTCCCTCTATCACCAGCTTGTCCCATACCACCTGATTCTGCACGAACCGAGTCACCACAGTCGTCAACTCTTACATTTGGATCTCCAAATGTTGTAGTGCAGACTCCTGTTACTGTTGTCTTGCCTGCGGTTCCACCACGTTCGATTCCATTTGTGTTACTCTGCTCTCCATGCGCGTGAGCTTTGCACCACTACGTTTGCCTTGTCTGTCACGCTCGCCGCGCTTGCTGTGCCAGCAACGCTTGTTGCTACCGTCGCGCCTGCCGCACCTGTCGCCCTCGTCGCACTTGTCTCACCTGCTGTGAGTGTGAGTTGTTTTCCACTACTGTGTAGGCGTCATCTGCTGCGTTTTGTCGATCAAGAACCTTCTGTTGCGTCTGGTGTGAGTTGCCTCTTCCCTCTGCTGCGTGTCGTATTCCACCACAACTGCAATGTTTGGTTCGATCGTGTCTCTGTGTGGCGTATTCCTCTTCTTGCAAGCCGATTGTCCACAATAGTGTGGCATTTTCTTCTACCGCGTCGCCCGATACAATCCTCCGATCAAGAACCACTACTTCAAGAAACTCTCTCTCTTGATTCTCTCTCAAGAATATCTCTCGATGAAAGCACCAATTGATAGGTGCTTGAAAGAGAAATCAAAGATTTCTATTGATTTGAAGTAGTTATAGTAAGAAGAATTATAGTGGACAACAGAAGTAGAGAAGAAGAAGGAAATGAAGAAGAAATGAGGAATAAGAAGATGGAAGGTGACCATGGAAGGTGACTCCCATGGAAGTTGCTGCTCCCAAAGGCTTAGGGCCTAACCCCCGAGTTTCCAGCAGCAGTTGAAAGCAAATACAATTCATTCGTGCTCCCCTTCCTCTGGCAATCCCCCTTATTTAATACCCCCAACAACTAACAATCCACTCTCAACAACTAACAACACACCCCAACAGAATTACAAAGCTACCCCTGGGCAATTAATAAAACCCAGCTAACACCAACAACCTTATCCCATGTTCCTATCACTTCCCCATCTCAATAGGACCGCATCAAGGTTCGATTTTAAGCCCATATCTTTTTTCTCTGGTCTTAGATGAACTTACACAACATATTCAAGATGAGATACCTAATTGCATGCTTTTTACGGATGATATAGTTTTCGTTGTAAAATCCAAAGAGGGTATCAATTTAAAATACACATTTGGAGACAAATTTTAAAATCAAAAGGTTTCCATATTTGTAGGTATAAAAGAGAATATTTGGAGTGTCGTTTTAGCTAATGATTATGATATGGATGCGAGTTGGGATACCACGTTTTTCAAAAGTTGATCGTTTTCGATATTTAGACTTATTTTTATAATGTGATGAAGATATTAACGCAAATGTCTCTTATTGGTGTGAGTGTTGGACTTTGATGTGACATCTTGAATAAAAAATAAGGGTAATAGAAATGAAAATGTTAAGATGGACATGTGAACATACTAAGATGGATAAAATTAGAAATGAATGTGTTTGAGAGAAAATTGGAGTGACTCTGATTGATGAGAAGATGACCGCGACTTGATTAAAGATGGTTTGGACATGTTAGAAGAAGACCTAGGGATGCACCTGTTAACGGGGCGTACTTAATGACACCTTCACTTATTAAAACTGAGCTCTGATACCATTTTGTTACGAACCAACCCAGATCATATCTAAATCGGGCACCCAAGCCAGCCCGCGACAAGGCCTGAAGGACATTCCTGATCTCTACGGCCTGACGACAAACGCCTGGGTATTGTAGAACGTACCTTGGGAACTGATTCGCCTAATGAAAAACTCATGAGTTCGGACCACGAACCTGACATGACCTTGCCATAACTTGGCAAGTCATGCTCCAAGAATAACAGACATCCAACAATAGAAAAACAACCCATAATATGACAACTCAAAGTAAAATACAAGAGAAAAGATAAACCATAACATCAACAAACATTTTTCACAAAATATCCAAAAGAGAATTAAGAGAACCAAATACACATTAGTACAAAAAGAATGGGATGGATGCCGAATAGGTGGTACAACATGCGACAAAGCCAACCAAAAGGAACAAAAGGGGCACCCATCTCATTATGATTCAGAGGGTCAAGTTCCCACCATGTCACCGCTATAAACCCATGCTCTACTAGTCGGAACACCCGCCGTCTCCAAACGATGCCTTGCCTTTACTAGAACCTGTCAAAACAAGGTCTACATACACCCATTGGGTGTATATAGGGTGTGAGCAACACTAGCCCAGTGCGATCCCGCCAAGTGTTCCATGTATAACCCTTGTTAGATAAAGATAGACATGCTAGTTTGAAATAAAGCATATGAAAGTAGCTTTTAACTTTGAGATGTAAGAAATCAAATAACATGCTTAAACAATTTATAAATGGAAGTCGATGTTGTGAAAATAAACATTCTATAAAACACGCACCATGGGAGAGCCCTAAGTCATCTAAGGTTGTTTGAGGCACCCTAGGTCCTCGTATCCACTTGTGAGCTAAAGGTAAATCAAAGTACGTGCACAAACCACTAAGGAGGTCATGCCTTGGCCTAGCGGTGTGGTGTCACCCTTCCCACAACGCCACATCCAATCACCCGCTAAGGAGTACATGCCTTGGCCTAGTGGTGTGGTGTCGCCCCTACATGATACCACAGCCATCCTCTATATTTAGTTTAGTTATTTAAAGTGGCGTAATGTGAAGAGGGATACTTAGCACTAGTCCCCCCCTTAGATACCCGGGTCCCCATGTGCTCTTTCCATTTCAAACTTATCACATTTCATTTCAAAGAGCTTTCTATAAACACCCCACAAGCCATTTCCTTTTAAGCACATTCAAAGAACAACATTTTACCCTAAGCCTAGTGGAAATCATTTAAACATATATATCATACACAATTAACCATCAAAACTACTATATATAGCTTCAATTAAGGTAGAACACCCTTTGTAAAGCATATCAATCACATTTGTTTCTTAAAACAAGAGTGTGACATGGAACCACCTACCTTTCACCGTGTTGAACCAATCACCTACGGTGGAAATCCACTAATAACGCCAAAGGAGATCTTAGAGAGACAAGAACAAACCACCAACATCAAAACCCAAGCCATAAAATTCGGCCAACCCAAACCCTAGGTCACCAAGACCTTAGGGAAGAAGGAAATCCAAAAAAAAGAGGAAAGGAACAAAAGGAATAGAGCGGAAGTACTATTCTTGAAGAACCTAGGTAAAATCCCACCAAAATCGCATGGAGGATGATGGGAGAGGTGTGCCTTGCGTGGGGAAGAAGGAAATCCAAAAAAAAGAGGAAAGGAACAAAAGGCATAGAGCGGAAGTACTATTCTTGAAGAACCTAGGTAAAATCCCACCAAAATCGCATGGAGGATGATGGGAGAGGTGTGCCTTGCGTGGGAAGGAGTTGGGAGTCGAGTGAGGCAAAAAAGAGGGGTGTGGGGCTTTAATTCGAAGGAGGGAAACAAGGTAATTTCCCAATTTTTAAGTTTCTGGGCAGCCCGCATGGTTTGCCCAACCTTGTGCCAACCGTGCGGGTCACAATGCTTCGCCCGAGCACTCGCACGGTTGGTCCGCACAGTTTGGTAAACCGTGCGTCAACCGTTTGAAATGACATTGTCATATTGCAGACCTGTGTTACACAGTTATCGCACGGTTACTCTTAACCGTGCGCTGATCGTGTGACACTCATTGTTTTTCAAATACTTTGAAATTTCAAACCAAAAGGCTCGAAAATGAAGGGAGAATGAATAAATAAATGAATAAAGGAAAAACATACCTGAAAGTGACATCTAGGGTGTGATACCGCACCGACATTGGGTTCCTTGGCCTAAGAGCCGAACTTGAGACCCCTTGACACCATTACCCCAAGTTCCCAAACCAATCCTCACCAGACACTCAACTCCGAGCTCCATCCCTAAGATAGACCCACTCTGACACCATTCTGACACAACCCAACCCATTGAGACCCCACCTGGGCCAACAGTAAGCCGAGTGTGTCATCCCAAACCCGCCTCTAATAGGCCAAAGACTGGTGATTAACACCAAGTAGGCATATCACACATGATGAGAGGTCAACCGAAAGTACTACACAACCACCAAATCTCCACGCGGGATAACAATGATGCCAAGCCAGATAAATAACCAATTGGATCATATAAAAATGCATGCGATACTCTAAGATCCACTAAGGAGTGACAATTGCATAAACCATAAAGGGGCAAGATACACGCCCAACAAACCCAAAGGAAAACCAGCATAATGCAACCGAGGTAGGGGATCTCTACAATGAATGAGCTCCAGACACGAATGTTGTCCACTAAAACCACCTCTAGGTACCAATAAGCTCTCACTCCACCAACACCATGTCCATCGTGATCACCACTGCACTGTTTGTCGTCAGCATAAGACACGACATGTGTAGGCGAAACACTCATGCAGGAGTAAGTATATACATACCCAGTAGGACGTCTCAAAAACCACAGAGGAATAAATAAAGGCCGTTAGCTTAGAACCACAAAGGTAAAAGGCAACCCACACAAGATAGGTGAACGCATGGATACCCACTTGGGGAATAATGACACAAAAACACAAACCAAACCCCGATACACTTTCAAGATCAGAGAACTTGGGACACTGAATCCCGCTCATCAACAACCCAGCTAAACAAAGGATTGTACACAACGAGCAATCACGATATGGATTACCCAGCAATCCAAACCCACATCATCTCACCGACTGTAGCGGGGGCCCGTGCCTTACCAAGGTATGTGTCGACCAAGGGAGTACCGAACCCCTGATAGAAGGCCCGCTCGTAACAAAGTCGTCATACGAGGGAGTACTTGACTCCATAAATAGAGGACTCGCGCCCCGATGATTCATGGAACGCTGATCGGAGGAGCACTAGATCCTATTGATTTTGTGGAGGACCCGTGCCCTGTTGGGTGCAGGGAGTATTGACTTTGCGCCAGAACTGTAGAGGACCCGTGCCCTAAGTGGGGGAATAACTAACTCTAAAACCCCACGGGGGACCCACGCCCTGTTGTCAACACGCAACTAGGGGAGTTCTGAACCCTGGGGTATGCTCCGCTTGTCACGCCCGAACCTTAACGTTGACCCTACGGAGCTAAATTCTAAATCTGCCTATCGCGCCTCGCAAACGGCCTTGGATGAGCAAACAGACCCCGTCATTGGAATTCACATGGAAAAACACTCAAGATAGACTATTCATTTGCTCAAAACTGACCCCGTCATTGGAATTCACGTGGAAAAACACTCAGATACGCGATGTTGTCCAAGGCAGACACACCTTCGGTGCGAATTAGTAACTTTTTTTTTATTTTTAATTCAATTTTATTTATGTTGCTCGCCCCTTATTTTTTTCGAATAACTCCTGTTGTTATTTTTAATGCCATGTTTTCCTCCCGTTTTTTTTATGCTTTGTTTTTTTTTTGTTTTTTTTTTGTTTATTTTTTTGAGATATATGGTTTTTAATATTTAATTGTTTGTTTTATATATTTCAGGAATTGTGATTTATTTCAAAATGTCTAAGGCAAGGCAAGGAAATACCCGTCTTGGTTTTTTGTGATATATGGTTTTTAATATATTTCAGGAATTGATATATATGATTTTTTGAGATATATGGTTTTTAATATTTAATTGTTGGTGTCATTGTTGACTTCATTTGTTTTTTGATGTATGGAATATGAATTATTGACATAAATCTTTGTTTTTTATATATATATTGTATAATTTATTATTTTTTATTGTTGATATATGTATACACCTCTTTTGTGTGCCGCAAGTTAATATTGCCACGCGCCGTGCGCCGCGCCATGCGCTTTTGCGCCGGGGGCCCTTGTTGCCATTGTGCGCCATGCGCTGTAAATAACTATGCTCTGCCCGCCTAAATACCTCAGATTTCCTCGTGCTTAATTTCATTCCCTATGTCACACAAACCACCTCTTACACAAACACACTTCCAACAATTGAACATACATGAAAACCAACCATTTTTAATAGGCAAACCAACATTAAATCCTTACGCACACTAAAACCTTTGGAAAACATGATTCGCACCACCCCCTCAATTCATAGAACCCATTTAGAAAGCATAGCAAGCATACTAAAATCATCAAACAATGTCAAAGCATGGAACTGCCTACCTTTTTCTCGGAAACTCCTGGAAACCGGTTGGAAATCACAATCGCACCAAAGAGAGACCCTATAAAGGCAAGAGAACACCACATTTATCAAGATTGAACCCAAAGATCCAAGGTTGAACCCACTTTTGGGCAACCAATCCGCTGGAGAAGAGAGAACCCAAGAAAGAAGAAGAAAGAAAAGAGGAAAGAGGCTTACTTAGATTTCTTGAAGAATCCACACCAAAACCACCAAGAGATTGAAGCCCAAGTGAGCGAGGAAGGGGGAGGCGCACCTAGGGTTGGGGAGTTTGAATGGGGCGGAAATGGGGAGATTTGGGTTAAAAATCGGGGAGGGGCAAAAAGAGAATTTCCCACTTTTTAAAGATCTGGCAGGCTGTGCGGTTTGCCAAACCATGCGCCAATCGTGCAACACCTCTGTCCAAAGGGAAAAGAGGCTGCACAGTTTGCTTGGAGGGGCCCGTACGCCCGTGCGCTAGGCCATGCGATCTGGACAGTGCCTCTGTCTAGGGCACACGGCTTCCACTGGGCTGGTGCACGGTTTCTACTAACCGCGTGTCAACCGTGCGTCACCTGCTGTCTGACCCGAAAATTGCCATTTTCCTCCAAAAACACCGGGGAAAGCCAAGAGATAATGATAATACCAAAATAAAAGAAAAACATACCTCAAAATAAAACAACGGATGTGACAATTTAGTGTAACACCTCTAGAAAAGTGAGACTTTAAAGGCTAAATGGTAATACCCATGTCAACAAGGTGCACCTTTCTTTTCAAGAGCCCACCTGATTAGAACTTCACAGTTAAGCGTGCTTGGTTTGGAGTGACGATCGAGATGGGTGACTTTTTAAGAAGTTTTTCAGGGTGTGTGAGGAAAACACACACTGAAAGAACATGTGTTCGTCTGTGGGGACAATATTTAGTATGAAAAGTGACCTCATTGAGTAATAGCCTGTAGTGTGTTGGGAAGGTAACCAAGGTATTACAGGAGATCCATGGGGTCAGATGACTAGGTACATGGCCCGGGGAAAGCCAAGTCGTGAAAAATGGTATCAGAGCCAATACCGAGCCAGAAGTGCAGAGGCACTGCCTAAGTCTGAGGATTGGGGTCCACAATGTGGGCGTTGTGCTTTAAAGGGGTGGAGAGTGTAACACCCTTGGAAAAGTGAGACTCTAAAGGCTAAATGGTACTACACATGTTAACAAGGTGCATCTTTTTTTTCGGGGACCTACCTGTTTAAAACTGCACAATTAAACGTGCGTGACCTAGAGTAGTGATCATGATGAGTGACCTTCTGAGAAGTTTCTTAGGGTGTGTGTGAGTGAGCACAAAACACATTGAAAGAACATTTGTTGGCTTGTGGGGATGGTCTTTAGTCTGAAAAGCGACCCCAGTGAGTAATAGCCTGTGGTGTGCTGAGAAGGTAACCAAGGTATTACAGGGGACCCATGGGGTTAGATGATTAGGTTTATGGAGAAACTTCAAATGTTAAAGAAATGCGTTTAAATACCTATACTATTAAATATGATACTTTTAAGATGAAGCCTGATGAATCCATTTATGATATGCATCTCCGATTCAATGAGATTGTTAACACGACACATGCACTGGGAAAACAGATCGCTGACAAGGATCAAGTCATGCGACTTCTCAGATGCTCACTGGACAGATAGAGAGGAACGTCTGTGTCCATCATAGAATCCTGCGACATTAGTACACTACCAGTAAAGGAAGTCATTGAAAAACTCATGATGTATGAAGAAGAATTACAAGTGAACAAAGTGAAAGTAGACAAATCAAAGAGGAAGTCAGTAGCCTTCAAGACTTGTGACTTAAAAGCTAAGAGAAAATCAAAGCTGAAAGTTCAAGTGATGAAGAGTCACTTTCTGATAGTGATGAAGAAATGACTCATCTAGCCAGACGATTCAGAAAATTTTATAGGAAAAAGAAGTTCTTCAAGAAATCGAACTATGAAGGCAAGCATAATAGAAAAGGTAATTGGAGAAAAGAGTGGTAAAAGGATGATTCCACCAATGAAATAATCTGTTACGAATGTAAAAGAAAAGGGCACATCAAAGCAGATTTCCCCAAGTTGAAGTATAAGAAGTACGAGGACAAAGGCAAAAAGCATAAAAAAGCTATGAAAGCCACTTAGAGTGCCTTTGAGGACAATTCAAGCAACTTAGACTCGAGTAGAGAGAAGTAAAATGGCAAGGCTAATATATGTTTCATGACAAACACATCTGAGGTATCAAATATTTTTCCTGCACCTCTTGCACATATTTCTAATCCTTTTGAGAACGAAAATAGTGAATGAAAATAAGTCCAGTGAAGATTTATTCGAATACTGTAATATGCTGGAAAAAACATTTAATGACTTTAAGGGTAAATATAAAAGTTTAAAGAAGCATCATGCTATGTCTGCTTTAAAACTGATTTTAATGGAAGAAAAACTCTTTCCCAGATGCTTGGTAAACAAACCACTCCTAAATATACTTGAGGAATTGGTTACCAACCCAGACAACAGAAAATCTATAAGAACAAATTTGTACCTAGTTCCAGTTCTACTAGTTCTGTCAATAATTCTTATTCTACTGGACTCGATAAAATCTTTATTTCTGAAAGTCTAAGGTCTGCTTATAGGAAAATCAGTAAAACAATTATGGATTCCTAAAGCTCTTATTACTAACATCTTTGTACCCAAGAAAATATGGGTACCAAAATTATTTTTGGTTTAAATCTCTTTTGTAGGAAACCTGCTTGAAAAGTTCGAATAAACAATTATGGTATTTGGACAGTGGATGTTCTTGACATATGACTGAGGACTACTCGAGTTTCAAGAACCTAATCAAAGTGGATGGTGGACATGCCACTTTTGGTGACAATGTCATAGGAAAAATCATATGACTCGGCCCAATTGGTAACTCTAGTACACTTTCAATTTCTAAAGTTCCATTTGTAGATGGATTAAAGTATAATATGTGTTGGAGTCTGTGTCCCACATCAGACTTGAGTGTTTTTTCATCTTTATTATTCATTATAAATTGACACCAATGCCTCCCTTAGAGAGGCATCTTGGGTATTGGGGTTCACCCCTATATTTCTACATGGTATCAAAGGAGGTTTGATCCAAAAACCCTCCCTCTCATTTGTCTAAGTCGGTCTAGGGTTTGATTTTTTCCCCTTAAGGGGGGGAGGGAGGCGAGCACATGACTCTAATTCTCTGCCGCCGCCCCCTCATGCGTGACGACTCCTGCCAAGTCGGTCCATCCTACTCCCTGTGCGCCGACTCCTTGTGCTACGGACCGTCCCAACGCTCTTTTCGCTGCCCGCGCCCCACCCTCAAGCCGCTCTCCTCCGTCGCCCCTTCCATGCAAGGGCACCTCCAGCGCGAAGGACTTCCTCGTCCACACCCTCCGCGCCGCCTGCCTTCCCGATTATCGTCACTGCCTTCCCAGCGGTCTCGACTGCAGGTGAATTCATGCAAACACGGCAATAAGGACACACCATTCCAAACCCTACTGTCCCCCTGCTGGTCTACGACAATTGGACGATCGAACGACCAGACCGGGTTGCTGCCATGGTGGATGATCAAAAAAAAAAAAAAAATTAAAGCTGAAGCTCCTCATCAACAAGACGACGCAGAAAGTGGCGTTCGCCGAAGCGAGAAAGGAGTTTGTGGATTTCCTATTCACGCTGATGCGCATCCCGCTTGCCGACGCAGTTCGCCTCCTCCCCTGGTCTTCGCCCTTGGATCCCTACCCAATCTCTACCAAAGCATCCACGACCTTGGTGAGTCTCATCTTCAACCCAACGTAACAAAACTATCCATCCTCAACCCCTACATGGCCCTGTTCCCTATCTTGGCCATCGTTCCTAGATTGCTAGCGCACAAACTGTTGCAAGTTGAATTCTTTGCCTCTATCAGGTTTTCCGCTGCTCCTTGCTGTTCCTCAGACCTTTGGTGTCAACCACCGTTTAGGGTCCGCAAAGACGGACACCGTTTCACCTTGGGAATTTGGATCTGCAAAGTAGGGTGTCGTTTCACCCGACCGTTTAGGGTCTGCAAAGACGAACGCCGTTTCACCTCGGCAATTTGGGTCCGCAAAGACGGGCGTCGTATCACCCGACCTTTTGGGTCCGCTAGTCGGGTGCCTTTTCACTCTACCGTTTTGAGGCCGTTTGTCGGTCGCCATTTCATCTGACATCTTGAATTAAGGATCGTCCTCACCAAGGGAGCATGAGTGTTCTATAGTGGTCATCTTTTCTTTCACGGCCATGGGCGAGAGCGCAACAGGTTGAGCACATCCAGTAGGCAGTGCATTGCGTTGTTCCTTGGTTGACACAATCTTTTTCAGCGACAACATCCATCGACTTATTGAGGGGGAGCAGTCATGGCAGTTAATATTTTCTTTTGTTTTGTAATCAAGCTAGTTATGTCCAGCTTGAGGGGAAGCGTTAGCAGTGCTTGTTGATTGCTTTGTTTTCTTTGCTTTGGTTTCTTTAATTATGTGTCCAAGTTAGGTAGACCTAGCTTGAGGAGGAGTGTTGGAGTCTGTGTCCCACATCGGACTTGAGTGTTTTGTCATCTTTATTATTCATTATAAATTGACATCAAGGTCTCCCTTAGAGAGACATCTTGGGTATTGGGGTTCACCTCTCTATATTTCTACAATATGCGCAACATTTCACATTTGTGTGATGATGATTATCATGTTAAGCTTGAAAACAATGCTTGCAAAGTTTTTGATTCTAAGCATGTTTTAGTTTTTACTGCTATGCGAAATGATAATGTTTATGATGTTGATTTGAATTCTTTGTTTTCTTAGAATGTTTCATGTTAAACTGCATTTCACAAAAAATCTTGGCTTTGGCATAAAGAGACCAGGTTATTGCAATATATACTCACTTAGAAAACTAACTAGGAAAGACGTAGTTAAGGATCTACCTAAACTAGAATTCCCAGACAAAATCTGTAATCTTTGTCAAAATGGAAAACAACACAAAATCTCTTTCAAACCAAAGAAAGAAATTTCAACTTCTCAACCTTTAGAATTGGTTCACATGAACTTGTTTGGACCTTTTAGAGTTTCTAGTTTAGCGGGAAAACATCATGCCTATGTTATTGTGGATGATTATTCAAGATATACATGGGTGTTTTTCCTTGCTCATAAAAGTGACGCTCTTTCCTGTTTTTCTAAATATGCTAGATCTGTAGAAAATTTTAGTGGACTTAGAATTAAGACCTCAAGAAATGATCATGAACGTGAGTTTGAAAATCAAGAGTTTGAATCATTATGCTCACAGTATGGTTATAATCATAATTTTTCTGCTCCTAGGACCCCATAGTAGAATGATGTTGTAGAGAGAAAAAATAGAACCCTTTAAGAAATTGTCCGTACCATGCTTAATGAGTACGATTTACCTGTTTATTTTTGGGCAGAAGCGGTGAACACAACTTGTTATATAATTAATAGAGTTTTAATTAGACAACTCTTAAAGAAAACACCTGGATGTCAATGCTAAACATAGTGACAATTCCGTGAAACCTGTAGAAAAATCACCCAACATAGAATACCTTGAACCCGAATTTGTAGATGGAAACGAAGTGTCAAACACTTCTATCTCTAGAATTATTAGGACTCTCACCCCTTAGATGCTGTTGTAGGTGACCTAGACAAAGGAACTCAAACTAGAGCTTCCCTTAAAAATCAGGCTGAACATGAAACTTTCTTATCATAGCTTGAACCCAAGAACATCACATAACCAATTGACGATGAATTTCGGGTAATGACAATGCAAGTAGAATTAAATCAGTTTGAAAGAAAGAGTCTGAGAACTAGTTGAAAGATCCAAGGACTACCGAACTATTGACACTAAATGAGTGTTTAGAAACAAGGTTGACGAGTCAGGTACTATAATTAGAAATAAAGTTAGATTGGTTGCACAAGGATATAGTCAAGAAGAAGATATTGACTATGAGGAAACCTTTGCACCAGCAGCTAGACTTTAAGCCATTAGAATATTGTTTGCCCATGCAGCACATTTGGATTTCAAATTATATCAAATGGATGTTTAGAGTGCATTCTTAAATGATTATATAGTTGATGATGTTTTTGTTGAACATACCCAGCTTGATGACATAACAAGACAAAACATAACAAAACATAAACCGCCACACGTGCTCTCCAAGAAGAAAAATGATGAATGATGATGCAGAAAAAGATGTGTCGACTAAGGACTAGCGCCCGTCATGCGGAACCAACAGGAATAGCTGGAAATAGATTGCAACAGCAAGAATAGCCGGATCGAGCCTCGACAGGAATGGTCGGGTCAAGAGCATCTAGGTGTGCAGGAACAACACGTGACGGGTCACTGGTCGGATGTCCGATATGAATAGTTGGATTGCATCAATGGTGCAACGATGCATAATGAGCGAAGGAGAGGGCAGACACAACCAAAGCTTTCAACAAAACTTGCGCAACATGGTGAGACAGCGGAAGTCGCATGCAGGGGGTGTGCCAGATTCGCCCAACAGGGGTGCGCGGGAGCAGGCTTGGAGAATCAAATCAGGAAGGGGGCTACCGACGATTTGGGTGGAGGGGCGGCACGTTGTCGACAATTGTCGCGAAGGGAAGCTGCGTCTGGATCGAGGTCACCACGTCGGGTCTGCCCAATGGAGGGAGGTGACGCCCAAGAAGGGAGACACGCAGGGAAGGGGTGACAAAGGAGGCCTTGCAAACCGGAGGGTGCTTGCACTGGAGGAGCGCCGTCGTACAAAAAGTTGGCGCGCACAGGGAGACGTCGTGCAGGGGGGCTCGTGCAGGGCGGGTGGACGCACTCGAGGTGTGCCGTCGCACATAGGGCCGCCCCCAAGCCGCCACGCAGGTGGGGAGTCGTCGCGTTGGGTGGGTGGCTGATGGACAAAAGCGAAGGTGAGGGGAAGGCTGTCGTGCATGAGGGGCTCAGAAGGCGCCCTCGTGGAGGAGTAGAGGGGGGTGTCGCACAGGGAGCGACGATGACTGGGGGCGCAACAACAGAAGGCTGTCACGGGGGGAAGAAGGCCAGTCGTTGGTAGGAGGCGCGACTTCGGGTGGGGGCGATGCGCAGGCAGTGGTGCAAGGCGAGCGGCTGGAAGAAGGGTGTAACGACGGAGGGGCGACGACAGATTAGGGCTCGCTGGCCATGGAGCCGCCGCCCTCGTTGGGAAAAAAAAACGCACGGTGTCGGCCGAGAAAGAAGAGACGAGAGGGTGGGCTAGGGTTAGAGAACCCGCTCTGATACCATGTTAAAATGAAGGAGCAATTAACCCAATACCCAAGATGCCTCTTAAGAGAGGCCGAGGCCTTGGAGTTTATTTATAGAGAATTATAAAAATGACAAAACAACCAAGTCCGATGTGGGACACATACTCCAACAAAGAGAAAAAGCCAGACAACTCATAAGAGATGAGTTGAAGGGTATGTTTGATGAGTTCACGAGGACCAGGGAGGATGCCAAGCAAACTGTGTTTGACCCAGGCTTTCAAGTCACAAGTTTAAAGGCTCAAGGCTTTGACTCTAGTTTTGGAGGCTTTTATGGAGAATATAGATGATTTTCTTCAGGCTTTGGAGCATGGTTCTCGGGCTGTGAGTGACTTTACAAGGTTGATGGAACCTTTATTATACATTGCTCATACTGCTATGTTAGCTCCTCCAACTATCCCTATGTCCCTAGCTCCAACCTCTACCTCCTCTATCATCAATCCTTTTGCCTAACTCATCGGGAAGCTCTCAAACACGTTGTTCCAATGTTTAAGTGTGTAGTCATTGGTGACCCTGCTTCCACCTCTGCACCTCAGGCTACCTCTGCCCCTGCTTCTACTTCTATAGGAAATGATCCTAACCTTCCCTCAAAGATGAGGGATGTGCCAGACTCAAATTCCGACAAGCATCTCTGATAGGGATTTTTTGTAACCCTTTTTGTAACTCTGTTTTGATATATTAATGACATATCTTCTTTTTGATGTGGAAACGTTGGGAGTTGCAACGACAGAAAAGAAATGATTCGGAGAAGAGTAAAAGGGGAAAAAAACAGAACAAGAACAAAAGGATTTACGTGGTTCGGGAAAAATCCCTACGTCCACAGAGAGGCAGGATAACTTCACTATGAAAAATCCGGGAGCACAATTTACAGGAGTTTCTCACACACACTAAGAAACTCTAGCTCGAAAATGGGCTAATGTAGAGGACGAAACACTATTCCACCAACCATCAGAAAATCTGCATCGCTACAATGAAAGACGACCACCCAAGTCAAAAGTGTTACAATGGCTGTCGGTCGGAAGTCCAAGGAGCTACAGTGAATGACGGATGGAAGTCCGCGTCGCTACGTCGGTGTCGGTCGGTCAGCTCTGCTATAGTGGTCAGTTGCTACAGTCCCCTCAAAATTTGGACCGGGGGTCTTCGGCCCCCAAACCCCCAGAGCAGGGGTGTGTTGCCCCCTGCAACCCCTAACGAGCTCATCGCGGAGCTCGAACCGCGAAAGTTGCGGGCTGATGCGCAGTACGGGCCACAAGCTTTCGGTCCAACCGGATCGGGTTACACCAATCCAACACTTTTATTCTCATTTGTCTTTTAACTTCATGTTTTTTTCCTCACTTTTTGATTATCCTAAAAGGGGGACTAAGTGATAAATTAAAATCAATTGAATTCATCGGAAAATTTTGCATCATTTCAAGGACTTGCTAAACAGTTAATTCAATTCTTTGCAAATATACTTTTGTTGTATTCTATTCATTTCATTTTAAATGTCATGATTTGCGATCATCAAAAAATGTTGGAGATTGTTGGCTTAGACCAACACCTCTTTATTTTAATGATCCTAAATCATGTTTACAATGTTATTAATGAATTTCATGTTTTCTGTTATTAAATGATTTTCTGGCCAAACCTACAAAAATGGTCAAGTTTGAGACTTACCGTGACAGCCTACCGCATGTATAATGCGTTTACTGTGTGAAGACTTTGAACTGATCGTGAAGGTCAAGTGACCGTGTGGAACCTACCGTACGTTATACTTCACCCGACCTCATGTGAAAACTACCTATTGTGTATCAGATGAGAAAATTCTGTCAAAGTAACGAACCTACCGTGTGTTGATAACGAACCTATCGTGTATTGAAGATTACCTTACCGCATGACCGACCAACCTACCGTGCGACGGGTAAGTCAATTTTTTTTTTCTAGTCTTGTATCGACCGCGTGTGACTGTATTTGTAGTTACTGCATGAAGAGATGTACCTACCATGTGTTACAAAAGAACTAACCATGTGAAGAAATGAAGCTACCGTGCGAATCAGTGAACTGATCGCGTGAAGGAAACAACTTACCGCATGAGCAAATAAATTGACCGTGCCAACCGTCTATGAGCTCAACTAACCGTGTTTTAAGTGAAGACTGTCTGTTGTGTCTAGTTTTGGATGAAGTTCTTTTTAAAGAAAGGAAATTGATCGTGTGAAAGATGGAGATATATGCTTTTACAGGGAATGACAAAAGGAACCTACATGTGGTCCTGCGCCACACAGAAGACTCGTTTGGAACACTTCACAACACTTTGTTTTCCTGAACTTGAGCTCCTTTCAAAGACAAATTCAAAGACTCGTGGACAACTAAAGCCTTTCGGATTGAGCTGCACCTCATCTTCTCATCTTTAATCTCTTGCTCTTTCTGTTCATGCTTTACATTCGAGTTGTGTTTTGTATTATCCTGTTTATTTGTAAAACACCGTCTCCTGCGCTAAACTGGAGAGTGTTTGACACACTCTCTATTTTTTTCATTTTTATTCCCACGAACTATAGAGGAAGTCGTGTGTGATCAGTAATCTTTTTATCCCACAAAGAACTATGGAAGAGGCTTTTAGCTTGGATTGTCGTGGTTCAGTTGTTTGTAATCAGTTTATTTATTAATAAACTGCCTGACAGCAGGTGATTACCAAGTGGAGATGATTAAATTTCTGCTTGAGACTGAACACCTTGTTTAAAATTTCGCTGTGCCTTATTTACTAGTTTTGTTTTCTTTGTTTTTAAATCAAGCCAGTTTCAGGTTTCTAATTTATTAAACAAAATTTTACTTTGATAGTTTGCTTTAACTTGTGTTTTATATACGGTGTTTGTTTCAAGTAAATTAGTTTCAAAAGTTAGAAAGAGCTCTCAAACTTGTTTTTAATTGAGTTTGGATCAAACTGCCGAGAACCTTTCTGAAGAACAAATTATATAATTCTACTGTTTTAGTAAATTGGACATAGGGATTTAAGCTTCTAAAGTGTTTTTAACAGAAATTTTATTGAAAACTCAATTCACTCCCTCTTGATCTGAATGACCGAAAAACACGGGCTTTGATTGCTTAAACATTTGTCTGTGATTACAGATGCATGGGTAATATGTAACCACAGCCATCATCTTATGTGACCTGCTACTGTGATTCAAAACCATGGCAATATCTAATTGCTGTTATTCACAATTTTGACAAATTTTCATTTTTACATGTTTAGTGGAGCAATGCACGAAGCCTGCTACCAAAACAAGTCAGGGTTGTGGAGATGAGCATGAATGATTCTTGGTTTCGTGACACTGGGCCAACTGTGAGGCTTTTCTTTACATCATTTGGATCTCAAAATTATCATTAACTCTCTTTTCACCTGGATCACTTTCAGTACTGTATTTTGGATTTTTTTTCATTTAATATGGATTTATTTTTTATTTTTTCTGTTTAGTTTGTTTTAAACAGGAATTCTTCAGCTGTGGGCACCCTAGATAATAAAGTTGCTGGAATTGATTGGATTTTTAATAGCTGGGGTGGTAAGTTTAAGCTATTAATGATGCTTGTCTTCCATGAAATTGGTAGTTATTGAAAGCCTTATATCGTTTAGGTGGTGCTTGAAATATCATATTAGGCCATTCTTCTCATTGTCTTTGACTCATTATTTCTCATTATTACATGTTTAAAAAGTCTAGGTTTTGTTTACTTATGTTGAGAGATGCCAAAATTCATATATCAGATTGTAGTTAGATAATATTTAAAATATTACGGGAGATTACTCCATCCATTGTTTATCAGTTTTGGGGTGCTACCTTGATAGCAGCAATCTTGACCGAGTTCATTTTTATGTTGCATGTTTGGGGATCATTTTTATGGTTCATATTTGGATCTGTGAATGTGTTTCCGCATTTTCTGTTGGACTTCCAGGCATTGATGATGGTTGTTACAAAGACTGGAGTCTTGATCTTTTTGTTGCAAGGAAGGTCCCTGCTCACGTCTTTCAATATTGTTAATTCTGAAGCATTCCATTTCTTTGCCTAACATATGGACATTTACTTCTTAATTTCTTTTTTGGTTAGATTATGGAAATTGAGAGAATTCCTAGATTTCCACAGTCTATAGTTCTTGAAGGTGGAAGCATTCATGTTGACGGGCAAGGTAAAATTTATTAATAATGTTGCCATGGTTACTAGGGCATCAATGAGACATTGATACAGTTATTAGGGTAAGAATTTGTAAGATACGGTAAATTTATTGCAATTTTTTTTTTGGAATTGAGGATAAATATGATAGGATTGTATCGTTAAATAATTTTGCTTCAATATATATTTGGTATTAGTGTATTAAATTTTGATAAAATGTACAGTAAAAAAATGCATATATAAGATATGGAGCTGCCAAAGAGTTTGTACTTGACACAAATAATGGACAAAGACATTATCTAAAAGTCTTGGAATATATATATATATATATATATATATGTATGTATGTATGTATGTATGTATGTATGTATGTATGTATGTATGTATGTATGTATGTGTCTATTTCAAACTAGGGCTGTAATAAAGTTTCACCCTTTTGTCACCTCTCTACTTGGCATGTTTTCATTGGGTTACCTTTGTGTCCCTGATGTATTTTTAATAGAGTTTTGGAGACAAATTCTGGTGCTATTTGATTTTTTTGGGGAACGTGCAATATTTATGGCCCTGTTTGAATTCATTAATGTTCCATTAATGGAACGGAATGAAACAGGTTGGAATGAGGTTGGATAAAATGGGATCTTGTAAACCATTCTTGCATTAGGGTTATCAAGGATGTTAAAATTTGATATACCATTTGGTTGAACAATATAAATGTGAAAATGAAATGAAGTTTCCATCAAAGAGACATATTTGTCCATGTTAAAAGAGTTAGAGAGGGTATTGATGTTTTTTTTTTCAAATTATATTGGTGAGGGCAATTTAATTCTCAAAAATTAAATTCGCTCATGGAAAATCCACATTGCCTAGGTTCTTTGAAGGATTCCAGATTCCTTAAAATGAGGCAATAAAGATTCTTTAGGATATCCACGTTCTGTGAATTTAACATACCAAATGCATGCTTAAAATATCATTGGAATCACCATTCCCTAATCCCAGATTCCCTTTCTAGCTTGGTGTTGATGGATTTAAGCTACTGTATGTTATCTATTTTTTTATCTACTTAAAAAGAAAGGATCTTCTTGAGCCCGGTCATGTTTGATGTTAATAAATTACATAAATAATTTTTTCATTGTAATCTCTATCCGTATTTATGAACCATTCCTTCAGAAACCAGTGGCTGTATTATATATATATATATATATTTTGTTACAGCGTTCTGTTTTTCTCCCCAGGGACCTGTATGACCACGGAGGAGTGTCTCTTGAATAAAAATCGGAACCCGCATTTGAATAAAGACCAAATTGAAGATATACTCAAGACTCGTCTTGGTGTTACAATGGTCATTTGGTTGCCTCGTGGATTATTTGGTTTGTGATTGCCTTTGCTTGTAGTTATTAGTTTAAAAGCTCTTTCACATACCCTTAAACATTTTGTTTAAATTTTTTATTACTAGGATACATGAATTTTAAATAAAAAAATTGATGATATGAGAGTTATTGCCTTCAATATGGTTTTTCTATTTGTTTATTGTTGATACATGGCAGGTGATGATGACACTAATGGTCATATCGACAATATGTGCTGTTTTGTAAAGCCGGGTGTTGTTGTCTTGTCATGGACTGATGATGAATCAGATCCTCAGTATGAGCGCTCTGTTGAAGCCCTGTCTGTTCTCTCAAATGTTACTGATGCTTGTGGTAGAAAATTTCAAATCATTAAACTCCATATACCAGGTCCGCTTTATATGACTGAAGAGGAAGTTGCCGTGCTTATTCAGGTAGGCTTTACATAGACTTGGATTTGAAGGCTGTGTTTGGTTTTGAAATGCATTTTCTGTTTTCAACAGCTACAACAAACAAACATTAAACACAATTAAATGGGATCGACTACTTGAATTAAACTTCGCCAATTAGGTCTGTAGAATGAGCCGTCAGGACGCCGCGGAGGTAGATGCTGACAGGGAGGGAGATCCGCCAGGAGGAGAGGCCGGCTGCTGGAGGCGCCGGGCAGGGGTGGAGGCCGACTGCTGGAGGGGCTGATAGGGGTGGAGGCCGGTTGCTGGAGGTGCCGGGCAGGGGTGGAGGTCGGCTGCTGGAGGAGCCGGCAGGGGTGGAGGCCGGCTGCTGGAGGAGCCGGCAGGGGGAGAGATCCGCTGGGAGGGAGGGAGGCGGGGCTGGATGTTCGCACAGGAGGCGGGCCGAGATGGAACCGCCGGGAGAGGAGTCGTCATGGAGCGTCGCGCGTAAGGAGGAGGATCGGCGGGAGGGATCCGCAGTGGCTGAAGGTGCGCGCAGGGAGCCGGGAGTCGCGCGGGAGGTCGGGAGCCGATCCGTCGGGAGCCGTGCGGGATGACGGGAGCCGATCCGCTGGGAGCCGCGCGGGACGACGGGGCCGGCGCACGCAGCGGGGAAGGAAGCTCGTCGCCGGGAGGACCACGCCTAGGTCGGGAGCGGAGGAACGCCGCGACGGAAATGCCACGAGAGGGAGGCGGCCTGGCCGAGCAGGGAGAGCGCTGCCTGGTCCGCCGCGCGCGCAGAGGTGGAAGCTGGCTGCGGGAGACGAGCCGGGAGAGTGCTGCGTCGGAGGGCCACCTAGAGAGGGAGTCGATCCGCCGGACAGAACCGGGAGGGAGGAAGGAGGCGGGCTGGGACGATGCCGGCAGGGGGGGGGGAGCCGCCGGGAGAGAGGCCGAAGCAAGGAGCCGTTCGGATCAGGAGGAGCGACGGGAGATCCGCTGCCTGGGAAAAGAGCCCGGAGGGGGGAGCCGGGCCGAGCGACGCTCGGGAGGGGAGGGGCGACGGAAGTGCTGGCCATGGAGGCCGCCGCCCCCCTTACGGGGAAAACGTAAGTAAACCCTAGAGTGGAATAAAAAAAAGATGGGAGGGGTCGGGTTTAGCAAACCTCCTCTGATAACACGTAGAATGATAAGATGAGAGAAGACCCGAACCCCAAGGTGTTATCTCTAAAGGAGCCCTTGGGGTTATTTTATAATGAATAATAAGCTCCACATCAGTCCTCAAGTCCGATGTGGGATACAGACTCCAACATGGTCTTTTGAAGACTATATTTTCATTGAAACCTGTAGAATGGTGAATTCCCCTAAGGAGAGGTAGAGACATTCTTTTATAGATAGAGGAAAAAATTTACAAGTTGGAATAATCCGATATGGGACTGGGAAACACCATTTACTCAGAAATACAATAAACTGGGTTTTAACACTCTCCCTTAAGCTAGTACATAATAGCTTAGAAAAGAGTCCCACAAAAAAAGAAAGAAGACACTAACAAAGACCATACACACTCCCCTTCAAGTTAGGTCGCTGATGCGGTTGATGCCCAACTTGGTACAGAAAGAGTCAAGTTGAGCTCTTAGGAGGCCTTTGGTGAAGATGTCGGCAAGCTAACCAGTCGTCGGAATGTAGCTGAAACTAACATGGTGATGCTCGAGGTGATGGCGAAGAAAGTGACAGTCCACCTCGATATGCTTCGTGTGTTCATGGAAGTCGGGATTTGAACCAATCTTCGTGGCTGCCTGATTATCACATCAAATATGAGCAGATGACTGTGGTGAAAAACCAATCTCATGGAGAAGATGACGAAGCTAAAGAATTTCAGTAGTGACTGTGGCCATCACACGGTATTCTGAAGGTGGGGGGCGGGCGGTGCGCGCGGGTGGGGGGGGGGGCTATGTAGGAGGCCGTTGCGCGAGAAAGAAGGCAGAGGGGTGCGTTTGGAGGGGGTTGTAGGGGGCTGCCGCGACCGCTGGAGAAGGGCGGCGCAAGGAGTCATCGTGGGTGGGGGGTGGCCGGTGGCCCGTCGTAGCTGGAGATGTGGAGCATGACACCGACCTACGAGGAGGGGTGGAGGAGAGCATCCTGAGGGTGGGGGGTGATCGATGAAAATGAAAGCCTTTGGCCGAGCTGCCGCTCCCCATGGGGGGGATCGTAGGGTTTTTTTTTTCTCGGAGAGAAAAGAGAGGGGAGGGAGGGCGAGGGTTATGGAACCTCCTTTGATATCATGTTAGAATGGAGGAGCAAGTAACCCAATATCCAAAATGCGTCTTTAAGGGTGGTCTTGGTGTTTATTTGTAAGAACCAATTTCTTCCTTTGAGGTACAAGTTTTTTTTTTCGGGTTGTTTTTGAGAGAAGGGGAAAACATGCCAAGTATTGGCTGGAAAACTGTTACACGACTTGGCTTAGGGTTACACGCTGTGTAATCCTAAGTACACGCCGTGTAGTGTGGCCGTGTGTGATGACCATACATAGCGTGTAGGGATGTCGACAAGGAAGAGAGGATCAACTATGTACACGCTGTGTACTCCTAATTCACGTCGTGTAATCATGTCGGCAAAACATTTTAATGACCTAGAAAGTAAGTTGGCGAAACTGGCCACATCACCCATATACACGACGTGTATATATATAGTACACGCCGTGTACTTTCTAATTTTTGGTTAAATTGGGCAGTAGCCTCGTTTTTGCAATTCTGGACAGAACTCTCGCAAACTAGCTTGTCGAACCTCGTTTTGGCTCCTGATTCTTCGTCTTAAGTTCGATTCAAACGCCGTCGGATCCATTGGAACCCAATCGCTAAGCTCTTGATTCCTCTTGAACCGTTTTTCATGATTTCGCTTCTCGACCTAGTTATCGGACCTTGAGCGTTTATGGTCGTTTTATAGATCTACCCTGTTCTAGGCCGAATTAGAGGCCGACACTAGACAAGGAGCGTCGTACGAGTACGAGGTAGGTGGTGCATACCTTGTTTTGTGTTTTTACGAACTTTTGGGTGGCGCGACCTTTGGCGCGCCTTCGGGTATTTTGAGCGAGACCCCGTTATAACTGGTGTTGCATATTGAATTGATTGTTAGACCCGTGAGATGCCGTTGGGCATGCCCCATACCTGAATTGCTTGAGTGAGGCTGAGCGAGAGGCCGTTGCTCATTGGGTTATTTTGGTCGAGGGTGCCAAAATGGTTATAATTGATTTGTTTTATTTTGAACTCATATGTTTAATTTGTTAAAGCATGATTAAACTGTTTAGAGGCATTCAAGACCTCAGTGGTGCTATTTTATAGCTGTTGGCTAGTATAATTCAATCTACTTAAATTGAATTACTTGTTTAAAGTGTTTAAATGTGTTTTATGTTTATGTAATGCTTGATATTACATATGCTGTGACCCTTGGGGTTGTAACAGGCTTGACCCGAGGTTGGGATGACATGACCATCAGGATTGACTGATGTTGATCACAGGTTGGGCGAGGCCCGAATTTGCTGAAGGTTTTGGGCACAGCGGAAGCGCGGTTGGGCTGACGCCCAACTATAAATTTTACCGTGATCAATGATTATTTCGGGATCAATACGACGATGAACGCCCGTATCCACGGAATAAAATCAAAGATTTAGATAAAGAGGTCCAAAACCTTGAAAGATGATCGAAATATTTTGTTTATAATTAATTAAATTAAATTAAAGAATTACCTCCAAGGTGATTCTTTCTTCGTTGATGTGTTCGACCACGGGTCCGAGGTGCGGCTTCGTTGCGATGTAGAATCCAAGGATAAGATTCCTCTAGCGGTGATCCACACGTGCTCCACGTATCTCCAGACGTCGCCGAAGGAGTCTCCGGGTGCTAGCGCGGAAGATCCTTTTGCTTGCGATGTCTGTCTTTGATCGCCTTGAGAATCGCTTCCAATGCATTCTCCTAAATCCGGTGGAGGACATCTCTCGTTCTTGAGAGCGTTCTTGGAGAGGGAAGAGTTCTCTAGGCTCGAGAGTTTTTTTTCCAAGGATGTTGTGCACACAACCATTGGTTAGCTGGTGGAATGACCCCTTGGCTAATTAGAGAATAATAATATAACGGAGAATTTAATTCACCAGGTAATAATAAATAATTAGTACAAGTGTCGTTACTTAATTTATTATTCCATGTGAAACCCCATGTCAAATAATAATAGCAATGCTATTATTTTCATGACATGTGCTTAACTTGCATGTTATATTTAAATATTATCTTATCAAATAATATTTAATATTATTTCTCACCGGACCCATAACTTGGTCCGACAATCCTGCTCAATATTTATCGGGTCTTGAATAATGACTTCATTTATTAAATAAATATAACTGCATTATTCGCTGATAAATAAATATTCCGTTCGCAATATATTCTTCGAATAACCAGCGACGAAATAAATGTGATCAAACATACTTGAATAATTATTAAACCACAACCGGAAATGATATTTATTCAACTTGTTAAATAATAAATTATTTAACTTAGATACTGGCTACACTTATTGTGTGACCATCTAGGCTTCTTTCTCGTTGACATTATGCGAGTTTGCCTAAAGTTCAAGATTACTGTCTAGCAACGGGTCAAGACACCCAAGAGAAAGAAGTTGATGTCGCAATGACATGTCACCTCATATGAACGCTTACCGTGTAATATAATCTCTTTGTCTTGATATCTCCAATCAAGCGGATTGCATGCAAGTGCCATTAACTCATGTGCTCGATTTCTCATTCTTTGACTTCTTGGAATTGAACTTGCCTAAAGAACACCATGACCATGGATTTAGTTAGGTTATATCATTTCCATCAAAGGGTCTGAGATATCTATTTCCATAGAAGTGACAAATCATTTCTCACATTATTCATTAATGCGGTATTACTCGTGACGCACCCAACATATCCTAACTCGCCGCGAACATCTGTCGTCACAGTTTTCGTCAATAAATTTAAGTGCGCGAGTCATAATACCCATTAATAATAATCTTAAAGTCTAAGGACCAATACACACGTCCGCCGATAGGAACATCCAATGACACTTATGAATGTGGATTTCCTACTGGTGGGTCTTGTTCTCATAATATCCTCCTGGATATTACCAAGGGCACCTACCATGAGAAGGTGCCTCAAAGTTTCATGAGTCCCCACCCCTGATAGTTTGTATCATTTGTGTCCCTTCTAATGATATCATCCGGCCATAGAACATATATTCAAGAATAGTGTCATGGCACTTCCGGATTCACATCATAGCAGGGATCCGCTATGATATTTTAGTGCGACAACTATTCTTAGAACATTATCATATACTATGTCACACATAAGAACAATCATGATGTGATAAAGAGTTTATTAATACGTCCAATGAATACAGGTTTATCATAAAGTATAAAGAAGTTTGTTTCTCGGGCACTAACTCCAACAGACTCCGACTTGCACTAGAGCCAACTGATATCAACATTCAGTCCACTAGCTCTCACACGATATTCATGTTTTGCTGAGATAAACCTTTAGTCAAAGGGTCTGCCACGTTCTCTTCCGTGGACACTTTGCTCACTGCAACTTCACCCCTTTGATAGAAATCTCTCAAGAGGTGATACTTTCGGAGGATGTGCTTTGTCTGTTCATGTGGCCTTGGCTCTTTTGCAAGAGTCATGGCTGCAGTATTATCACTATACAATGTAATGAGATCCTTACTGCTAGGCACCACATCAAAGTCCTGGACAAAGTTTCCTTGGCTGCATCAGAAGCTGCTATATATTCGGACTCCACTGTAGAATCAGTGACAACTGGCTGCTTTGAACTCTTCCAGCTCACAGCTCATCCGTTGAGACATAAAACATATCCTGATTGCGACTTCAGATCATTCTGATCTATCTGAAAACCAGCATCAGCATACCCCGTCTTCTCCATACACTAGAAACATATCCTTATTCTCAGATACTTAAGGATAGTCTTGACAACAGTCTAATGTTGTTCTCCTGGATCTGTTTGATATCTGCCTACCATGCTCAGTGCATAGGCAACATCAAGTCTGGTACATAACATGACATACATGATAGATCCTATCGTTGAAGCGTATGAAATCTTACTCATCCTATATTTCTTATGTTGTGTATGTGGACACATTTTCTTGAAAAGATGTATACCATGTGACACTGGAACCAATCCCCTCTTGGATTGTTTCATACTAAATCTCTTTAGTATCTGGTCAATGTATGTACTTTGATTTAGTCCAAGCACCCTCTTGGATCTATCACGAATGATTTTGATCCCTAGAATATAGGCTGCTTCGCCTAAGTTATTCATGGAGAAACACTTGTTCAACCAGTCCTTGACCAACTACAAGACTGGTATGCCGTTTCCAATAAGCAATATGTCGTTAACATACACTATTAGGATAACAACCGCATTCCCATTAAACCGCTTGTAAACACATGGTTCACATTCATTCTTAATGAAACCAAATTCTCTTATGGCTTCATCGAATCGAATGTTCCATGACCTGGATGCTTGCTTTAATCCATAAATGGATCTCTGCAACTTGCATACCCTTTTAGCATTACCTGGTGTCACAAATCCTTCTGATTGTGTCATATAGACATCTTCCTGAAAGTTCCCGTTAAGAAATGCAGTTTTGACATCCATCTGTCAAATCTCATAGTTATGCAGTTTTGACATCCATCTGTCAAATCTTATAGTCATGGAAATCTGCTACAACAAGTACGATTCTTATGGATTTAAACATGGCAACTAACGAAAAGGTTTCATCATAGTCAATTCCTTGACGCTGTTTAAAACCTTTAGCCACTAGGCTTGCTTTATAGGTACTAACTTGACCTTCCATGTCCAGTTTCTTCTTGAATACCCATTTACACCTAACATGCTTTACATCTATTGGCGCATCGACCAGAACCTAGACTTGGTTCTGATACATGAAATCTATCTCAGAATTCATAGCTTCTAGCCATCTTGCAGCTTCTGAGCTCTCTATTGCTTCCTTGTAGGAGAGAGGTTCATCATTGTCCAACAATAATGAGTCACCATCCTCAGTGACAAGGAAACCATATCTCTCTGGTTCCCTTACCTCTCTTGTACTCCTACGCAGTACTTGTGTTTCAGGAACTACCTCTTCCACGGGGACCTGTGGAACTTGTTCCTATACCAACTCCTGTGTATCTTGAGCATCAAATTCATCGAAGTCAATCTTGCTCCCACTATCCTTTTTGAGGATGTGCTCCCTCTCAAGAAAGACGGTTTGTCCGGCAACAATCACTTTCTTGTCCGAGGGGTTGTATAGGTAGTATCCCTTTGTTTCCTTGGGATACCCTATAAAGATACACTTGGTGCCCCGATGTGCTAGTTTGTTGCCTGAGAAAGCCTTAACAAACGGCTCGCATCGCCATACACGTGTATGCGACAAGGTGGAGTGAATTGAGATAGAATCTCAGACTCTCGTAAAAGGTCGATGAACTCTTGGTTAAAATATTTTTCACCTCGATCCGATCGAAGTTTCTTTATCTTCTTACCAAGCTGATTCTCTATCCCATTCTTGAATTCCTTGAATTTCTCAAGGGACTTTGACTTATACCTCATTAAGTAAATATAGTTGTAGAATGAGGAAACCCTCCTGCCTCCTTACCTCAAAGTGAGGCGGAGGCGTTCTTTTATAATGAATGAGAAACTCCACATCGGACCACAAGTCCGATGTGGGATACAGACTCTAACACTCCCCCTCAAGCTAGGTGTACCTAGCTTGGACACATAATGAAAAGAAAACAATAAAACAGACGCCAACACTCCCCCTCAAGCTGGACATGCCCAACTTGATGACAGAAAACAAGACGAAATAAAATATAAAGCTGCTAGGCTGCTGCTCCCCCTCACGACCGAAGCTCCTCCGCAGGATGATGGATGGATGATGTCGCAGACGCAGTAGATGAACCACTCAAACCGGGCCAATGGACGGAGCGCCAGGAATGCCGCACTAGTGGGGCCGGTCGATGAAACGCCGGGAAATCCAAACTAGCACCGGGAAAACCGCACTAGCGGGGCCGACGACAGGAGGCGGGGATTCCGCAGAATTGTTGCGGGATCTGGCGGCGCCAACGAGCCCAAATCCTAGGTGGTCAAGCTGCTGCGCCAGCGAATGGGCGTGCCGGCGGATAGAGAAGCGGCTGCCGGGAGACGTCGGGAGATGCCGGCGAGGCGGGGAAGCCGCAGGAGGCGCCAGGAAAGCCGCACTGGCGGTGCCGGTCGTCGGAGCGCCGGGAAAACCGCACTGGCGGAGGCCATCGATTGAGGCGGGAACGTTGCGGTAAGCAGGAAGAGGCCGGCATGGAGGGAGCAGTTGAGCAGCAGGGAGGCGATGTTGCAGCGGGAATGCAGCGGAGGTGCGCGCAGTCCGGATCTGGCCGAAAATCGCCGAATCTGGCCGGAGTAGCCTGGATCAGGCCGGAGCTGGCCGGAGTAGCCTGGATCAGGCCGGAGCCGGCCGGAGCTGTCCGGATCTGGCCGGAAATCTCTGGATCAGGCCAGAGCCGGCCGGAGTAGCCTGGATCTGGCCGGAAATCACCGGATCCGGTCGGATTCGGCCGGAGCTGTCCGGATCTGGCCGCCGGACAGCAGCAGGCGAGGTCGCCGGGAGGGGAGCGGGACGGGAGAGGCCGCCGGAGATGGGTCGCCGGACTGGAGGGAGATCCGCCGGGAGCCACGGGAGGAGGGCTGCCGGAGGAAGAGCCGGCGCGGGATGAAGCGGGAGGCGCCGGGAGGCGCTGGAGCAGCGGGAGGCGCCGGATGGAGGAGATCCGTCGGGAGGGCCGTCGCGTGCAGTGGAGGTCCGGCGACGGGTAGCGACGCGACGGGAGAGGAGGAGATCCGCCGGGATGAGCCGCGGGAGCCGGGATGACCCGCGGGCCGCGCCGGAAGTCGCGCGGGAGCCGGAAGCCGCGCGGGAGGGAAGCCGTCGCGAGGGAGGGAGTCGACGGGAGGGAGGAGCCGCCGGAAGGAGACCGCCGGAGGAGGAGGCGACTAGGAGGAGGAGCGGAGGGGGACGGGGGCGGCCGACGAAGCTGGATCCGTCGGGAAGGAGGGAGGAGCAGCAGGAGGCTGAGGGGCGACGGTAACCCTACGGGGCTTTGAGGCCGCCGCCCCCCAACGGGGAAAAACCAAGAACAAGGGGGGGAAAAAAATTGGAGGATAGGGATTAACTTAGAACGTATCCCTCTGATACCATGTAGAATGAGGAAACCCTCCTGCCTCCTTACCTCAAAGTGAGGCGGAGGCGTTCTTTTATAATGAATGAGAAACTCCACATCGGACCACAAGTCCGATGTGGGATACAGACTCTAACAATAGTCATATCTACTCAAGTCATCAATAAAAGTATGAAGTAAGAATATCCACCTCTAGCTTCTACTGGAAATGATCCACATACGTCAGTGTGTACTAATCCTAGAAGCTCTGTGATCCTTTTACCCTATCCACCAAATGGTGGTTTGGTCATTTTACCTTGTAAACAAGAGTGACATCTATCAAGTGGTTTTAACTTAGAAGAGTCTAAATAACCATCTTGACAGAGCTTTGTCAAACGCTTCTCGTTTACATGATCGAGACGGTGATGCCATAACTGGGTGTTGTATGAGTCATATGAACTTTGTTATCAATTGCCAACACTTGGTTCTCGTAATTTAATACATACAAACCGTTATTTAAATGTGTCATACCTTCACATATGTTGTCGTGCTCTGCACCACATCAGGACTGAGATTCTACGACTCTCC
Source organism: Viscum album (assembly GCA_963277665.1). NCBI lineage: Eukaryota > Viridiplantae > Streptophyta > Magnoliopsida > Santalales > Viscaceae > Viscum > Viscum album. Next base: position 1,428,752,668 of record OY728151.1, read on the forward strand.
AACCTCGGCCCAACACAACTGAGAACGACACGGTCGCTCGTACAAAGCATCAAATTGGGTCACATTGATGGACGAATGGTGGCTTTTGTTAAAACAATATTGAGAGTGAACCCAAAACCCAAGGTGTCTCTCTAAGGGAGGCCTTGAGATTATTTTATAATGAATAATAAAGACCACATCATACCACAAGTCCGATGTGGGGACGCAGACTCCAACACCCCCCTCAAGCTAGGTGTACCTAGTTTGGACACATAAAGAAAAGAAACCAAAGCAAAGAAAAAAAAACAAGCAAACACTCAGCACTCCCCCTCAAGCTGGACATACCTAGCTTGATTACAAAACAAAACAAAAGAGGAATCATTCATGATCGCAGCTCCCCCTTGAGATGAAAAATGATGGAAGATGTGCCGGATTAAACTAGTGGTGCGGCTAGACGTAGAGGAGCAGCAGAGGAACCGCGTAGGTGGGGCCAGTTGATGAAGCGCTGGGAAATCTGCATTGGCGGGGCCGGTTGACGGAGCGTCGGGAAAGCCGCACAAGCTGGCCGATAGTCAGGACGCTGGGAAAGCCGACGATCATCGCTCAGGGAGGCGGCGAGGTGGGTGGAGGCGCTGTCGTGGCCGCTGGAGAAGGGCTGTCCAGGGAGGGAGGTGCGCAAGGAGGGGACGACGAGCAGACGCAGTCTGGTCGTGGTGTGCACACGAGAGGGGAGGAGCCGTCGGGGTTGGATCCGTCGGGAGGGACAATCGTCAGAGGAGATGTCGCGGGATCTGGCGGCGTTGCAGGAGCCGGCGCACACAGTGAAGCAGTGTGGCGTTGGAGCGGAAGGCGCAACGGGAAGGGGGGTCGTCGGTCGTTGCGCGGGAGTGGGGGATGCCAGGCATGGCCGACCTGATCTGGTCGGACGGGAGGCTGATCGACAGTGGGCAGATGCTCATGGATCCGGCGTCGCTGTGGAAGGGGCGATGAGACAAATGGATCCCGGGAAGCCAGCATGAGACCTAGCGAGCGGCGCTTGTAGCGGTGGAACATGAGACCTCGACGGAAGAGGTCGCGCGCGGGAGGGGGTCGTCGCGCGGGTTCGGCTCACAGGGAGTCGCGCGCAGGAGGGTTCCGTCGGGTGGGAGTCACGCGTAGAGAGGAGGCCGCAGTGGGAGGAGCGGCCTGCCGTCGCAGGGATGAGATCTCGGTGCACGACACTACAGGATCCGTCGCGCTGGAACGAACGACGGGAATGGAGGCGGCACAGGAGAGGTTGCATCGGAGGGGAGTCGTTGCGATGGGAGTGACAACGACTAGGGAGTGCGACTATAGAAGGCCGTTGCGGGGGGAAGAAGCCCATCAGCAGTCGGCCTTCGCAATAGGGAAACGGGGCCGTCGTCGAGCGCACCAGGGAGGGAGGCGGGGATGGGAAACCGCACAGGGAGGTCAGCGAGGGATGCGCAGGGGGCACCCAGAAGATGGTAGGGGGCGGAGCTGATGGTGGCCAAAGGGTCGGGGTCGTCGCCCCCCATCGAGGGGAAATCCCGAAGAAAACCTAGGGCGGGAGAAAAATGGGAGGGAGAGATCGGGTTTAGAGAACCTCCTCTGATACCATGTTAAAAACGATTTGAGAGTGAACCCAAAACCCAAGGTGCCTCTCTAAGGGAGGCCTTGAGGTTATTTTATAATGAAACATCAGACCACAAATCCGATGTGGGACGCAGACTCCAACATTTGTTTTAAGCAAACTCAACCAAGGACAAGTGCTTTGCCCTAGATCTGTCGAAGTCCAAGATGCACGCCAACTTCATATCCTCTAACGTGTGGATGGTCCGCTTCGTCTGTCCGTCCGTCTGAGGGTGGAAAGCAGTGTTGTGGCGTTACTGAGTTCCAAAAGCGTGTTGCAATCCTCTCTAGTCTCGCAAGGTAAAACGAGTGTCTCGATCCGAGACAATGGTCCTTTAAACTCCATGTAGCCGCACAACTTCATCTACATACCTCTGTCATGACATCCACGACGCCTGACTCATTGATCGCTAGGAAGTGAACCCGACTTCGCTAGCCAACCCACGATTACTCGGATAACATCACATCCTTCCTGAGCTTAGGGTAACTGATGCGAATCATGGCGTGGATGGTGGGAGGAGCATAAATGCACAAGACTCATTGCATTGAATTGGTGGCCCAATGACAAGAGGAAGAATGAGGAGGATGAAATAGCCTTTACATGACCTCATTTTGAAATTACAAGAGGTCCAACATGCATGCATGAGAGGATCAAATGAGTCTTTAATCAGACTTATTAAAGCCCAAAGGTGAATCTAAAAATGGCCCACACAAATGTTTCCGCGAATTTTAATCCACTTGCATGAAGGAAATCTCCGAAGTCAAAAAGTGGTGGGCCCCTTGTCTCCAAAGCCATGGTGGAAATCTTTGAAGTCTGGGGTGGTTTCAAAAAGTCATCTTTGGAGATATCTTGTCCCCTAAAGTCATGGACATGTGTAAACAAAGTCAAAATCGTGGGATTGACTTTAGACTTTTGTGAGCTAGGTATTTTGACATGTATTCATCTCATTTGGCTATAAATAGCCACCTTATTCTACCCTGTGGAGGTTAATTTCGAATTTGAGAGTTTATAGCATTATTATGCTTGTGTTTCTTGTGTTCTTCAGTGAATGCAAGTAAAGCTCATCAAAGGAATGATCAACCTTTGTGGCGCTTTATAATTTGGGTTTTATGGGGCAAGTCTTCTTAGGGTTCTAATTGATCACCCCCTTTCCTTCTTATTTTTCTTGCATTTCTTTTAATTTTCATTTCCCCTTATTCCATCGCTTGTGTTTCCGCATTTTCGCCATCGGATACCGCACACCCATACGGTATCATATCAGTAACCCTATGATGAAGTCTATCGAGATGTCGTTCCACTTTCACTCAGGAACATTCAAGGGTTACAACAAACCGTCAAGAACACAATGCTCAACCTTTATCTTCTGGCAAACCAGTCATCGGGCCACAAACTCTGTCACCGCCTGTTTCATCCCGAACCATCAAAACTATATCCTCAAACCACGGTACATCCTAGATACTCCTGGGTGTACCGTTATAGGTGTGCTATGAAACTCACGGAAGATTCTTGCGCATCGCTGCCTGAACAACAACCTCCCCTGAATCCTCCGACCATCCTTCTGGAGCATCACTATGGTCTACAAGGTCGCACATCACCTCTACCTTTGAGTCTCCCCACTGAGACTCATCCACTTGCAACATCAGAGAAGACCGCATTGTCATCTGATACAAGCAACCTCCGCCATCAACCACCCTTGCATCTAGGTGTAGGGGCGTCAACTCCTCCATCGCTCTCCAAGCATCTCCAAACTCTTGAACAACATCCCATTGCGACTTTCTTCTCAACGTGTCAGCCACGACATTCCCCTTTCCTGACGCGTAGGAGATCTCAAAGTCATAATTTTGGAGAAACTCCATCCACCTCTGTTGCTGCAGATTCAGATCACAGTGAGAAAATATATAATTTAAACTCTTATGATCGGTGAATACCACAAAACGTTCTTCAATGAGGTGATATCGCCACAACTTCAGCGCAAACATAACCGCTACTGGCTCCAGATCATAGGTGACATAGTTATGTTTGTGGGGGCGTAATTGCCTAGACTTATAAGAGATCACCACCTTCTATTGTATCAAGAGACATCACAAGCCTAGACATGAAACGTTACAAAACACCTCAAACATTACCCTTTCGTTGACAACTAAAGCACTGGTGTACTGATTAGTCTCCCCTTCAGGTCGTCAAACACTGTCTGACACTGATCCGTCCATATATAAACGTCTGGTCTTTCCTGGTCAAGGCTGTCAACGGGGTCACAGTCTGTGAGAAGTCAGACACAAACCTCCGGTAATACCCTGCGACACCGAGAAAACAGAGAACCTCCATTACATTTTTTGGGTGGTGCCCAAGAAACAACATCCTTGATCTTCGATGGGTTCATGACCACATTCTGCTTGGACACCACATGCCCAAGGAAATGCACCCTCGAGTCCAAAACTTACACTTGGACAATTTTTCATAGAGCTAGTGGCGTCGAAGGACCTACAAGACAACTTTAAGATGATCGGCGTGCTCCTCCTTCGACTTCAAGTAGATCAAAATGTCGTCGATGAGCACGACTACAAACTGGTCCAACAACTCTCAGAACATGGAGTTCATGAGCCCCATGAATACAACTGGTGCGGTCGTGGCACCGAACGACATGACCATGAACTCGAAGTGCCCATACCTGCATCGGAAGACAATTTTCGGGATATCCTTCTCCTTTACCCTCAATTGGTGGTATCCAAACCGTAGATCGATCTTAGAGACCTTGCCCTCATACTTCGCCAAAGTTTGCCGCTGGAATGTGCGCAACGTCCTTTGCCACTGATCATCCTCCTCAACAAGATCCACCCTCCAACGATCAACCGGGTCGACTTGTTGGACCTCATCAACCCGAACCACACGTAGACGACGTCCATGAGCCATAGCTGAAAAGGGGAAACAATGATTCCCTAAGCCCGGTAGTATGAAATTTTATTAAGACTCATTTAATTCATTTCAACTTCGAGAGATTACCCAGTTCAGATAAGAACACGAACATTCATGATGTATGTACCTCCCTTAGGTCTCTATCTTGCAAGCGACCTCACCTCACTTGGTCGTTTGGTGGACTCAGAGTCCTTGCATCAGATTACGGGGATCCTAAAATCCTGTGTCTTAGCCGGTCTTCCCTGATCTATGTCACGCATCAAGATCAACTGACCTCGTTGCCCCACCAATCCATGTAATTCTCATAGCGCCTAACTCCAAACTTCATCCTATCTCTCAATGAAGAAAGATGGATAATGATCCCTTGGTCCCGCTTTCAGTAGGGGGTTGGCGACAAGCACCGAGGGTGTAAAATCTCATAAATGGGAGGCATTGCCCTTAAAATGTAGGATCGAGAGATATAACGAAAAACCACCAAGCAAATCCCTGACATGATATGAAAGAAAGAAAACTATAGGTATGTACAAGTCTCTACCTCAATGAGAGGTGGAGATATTCTTTTATAGATAGAGGAGACTAATTACAAGTCGAAAGAATCTGATGTGGGACTTAAAAAGACACTTAGCCCGGTAAATACAATTAACTGGGTCTACATTCCCCCTCAAGCTAGATTAGGTATAGCTTGGAAGAAGAGTCCCACAAAAAAGAATAACACACCAAAGAAAAACAAGACTCTGCACACTCCCCCCTCAGTAATGACGGTGGTAATTGCACAGTATTCAGATTCAGCATTGGATCTGGAGACGATAGTCTGTTTCTTGCTTCGCCATGAGATAAGGTTACCTGCTAGGAACACGGAAAACCCAGAAGTAGACTTCCGGGTAGCCAAGCAACCAACATAGTCAACATCACAAAAGGCCTCAATATTTAGATGATCGTGATGTGAATACCGAAGATCACAATAGGGTCTTTCTTGATGTACTTGACAATCCAAAGTACAACATCACATTGAGACTTTGTCGGATGTTCCATGAATTGGATAACTTTGCTGACATCGCATGCAATATCCTAACGAGTCATGGTAAGATAATTGAGTTTGCTCATAAGACGACGGTACCTCTTTGGGCGAGAATATGAGTCCATGATATCAGATAGAAATGAACATAAGCACAAGTCTGTTTTCATCAAAATGTCTATCTAAGGTCTATAAAATCAAATTTTAGTCAAATTTAATATACATTCAATTTATTAGGATTTTCTTATAAAACAATAGTCAAATGATGTCCCATTTTAGCTTATGTTTTTTAAAAAATGTTATTAACTATTATTATTTAGTAAAAAAGGTGAAAAAATTGTGAAAAAATTGTGAAAAATAGTGAAAAAAAGTGAAAAAGATACCGTTCTCCAGGTTCAAGAGGAGTGTCAATGACAGTTGCCTGAGACAAATCAGCATCCTGCAAGATAACAAAAGCATATTTCCATTGGGAAAGAAAGATGGTGTTCGAAGAACGAGTGACTTCAATGCCAAGGAAGTATGTCAGAGGTTCCAGATCTTTGGTTTGAAATTGTTGTTGAAGTTACACCTTTAGATGGGCGATGCCATGTGAGTTGCTCCCAATGATAATGATATCATCAATATAGACAACCAGAAGGATGCAGCCGGAGGACGTTGTGCGATAGAAAAAAGTATGGTCCTTCATACTCTGAGATAGCCCAAATGTAGTGATGACTGTGTAGAATCTTCCAAACCATGCACGAGGAGACTGCTTGAGTCCATAAAGAGAGCGACGTGTTGCGGAATCGTTGGGAGACACAACGACAGAAACGAGAAAAACGAAAGAAAGAAAGCAAAGAGGACACAGCGATTTACGTGGTTCGGGAAAAATCCCTACGTCCACGGGAGAGACAGAATTCACTATATCGGGAGCACAAAAAATACAGAGGATTTTCAGTAGTAAACCCTAGCCCGAAAAGGGCTACATATGAAGAAGACGGTCCACTGTTCTGAATAGTAAGTCCGCGTTGCTACAGTGATCGGCGGCCAACTTTGTCAAAAGTGCTACAGTGAAGTCGACTCCGAAGTCCGCACCGCGTTGCCCCCTGCAACCCCCAACGAGCTCACCGCGGAGCTCGACCCGCGATACTTGCGGGCCACAAGCATTCGGTCCAACCGGATCGGGCAACACCAATCCAACACGACGAAGCCAATAGACATGAGAATCGGCCCCTGAGGCAAGGAAGCCAGGAGGTTGTTGCAGATATACATCTTCTTCAAGAAAATCATGTAGAAAGACATTCTTGACATCAAGTTGATAAAGAGGCCAATGATGAACAGCGACAAGAGAGAGAGATAATCGGACAGATGCAATCTTCGCAATCGAAGAGAATATATTAAAATAGACGATACTACACATCTGGGCAAAGCCTTTTGCCACAAATCGGAGCGATGAAGAGTGTCATCTGCATTTAGGCGTACCGTATAAATCTATTTGTTGCCGACCACCTGTTTACCCGCCGCTTTGTCGTCCGGCCCCGCCTATGCGGCTTTCCTGGCGCCTCGTTGGCATATCCTTTTTCTTCCATCATCCATTACCTTCCTGAGGGGGAGCAACAGTCATGGAGCTTTATCTTTTATTCTGTTTTGTCTTGTTTTGTCATCAAGCTGGGTACACCTAGCTTGAGGGGGCGTGTTTGCGGCGTCTGTTGATTTCTTTGTTTTTCTTTATGTGTTCAAGCTAGGTACACCTAGCTTGAGGAGGAGTGTTGGAGTCTGTATCCTACATCGGAGTTATGGTCTGATGTGGTCTTTAGTATTTATTATCAAATAACCTTAATGCCTCCCTTAGAGAGGCACATTGAGGATTGGGTCTCACATCTCTTTTACTTTAACAAATGATGTTTTTATCCTTGAGAAACTGCTGAAAGGAAATGGATAAATATTCTCGTCCATTGTCCTAGCGAAGACATTTAATGAAGGTGGAAAACTGAGTATGAATTTCATGATAAAAGGTTTGAAAAGTAGTAAACACCTCAGAACAATCACGAAGAAGGTAAATCCATGTCATACGCGATAAGTCATCAATAAAGGATAAATAATATCGGTACCCTAACTGACTCGGGACCGCACAAGGACCCCATACATCTGAATGGACTAAATCAAAGGGTTTGGAGGCCCTTGTTACCAAATGAGGAATATAAGCTGCCGACTAAACTGAGGATAAAGCTGATGAAGGGTGGAGGTAAGTGGATGTTCCAATTGAGAATGAAGATCCAAAGCATGAGCAGAGAGTGTCTAGCAGGCTACAGATGTCGGGCTATTGAACATATACACCTCGTCATGAAGATGACCTCTACCAAGTTCCTAATTCGTTGATCGCTCCTGAAACACGATATCAGATGATGAAAAAATAGCATTGCAGTTGAAATCCTTTGCGAGCTTACTGATGGAGAGAAGATTAAAAGGACTTCGAGGAACATGTGCTACAGAAGGCAGATGAATACAAGAATTCAAGGAGCATGTGCCAAATTCCACAATAGGGATAGTGGATCTTCGACAACAGTAATGACTGTGGGGCCAGTATACCGACGGTACGTAGGTAACATACCTTCATCACCAATGAGATGGTCGGAAGCACCTGAATCTAACATCCAAGCAGGTGGGCGACGAGTGACACAAGTAGTGGGGCCACCGGTATAAGCAACAGAAGCCGAAAAAGAACCAGGTAGCGAAGCGGCCCGATGAGTATGTATAAGCTGAAGTTCATCCATGGAGAGGTCTAGGGTGTGAGGGAGATCAGAAGCTGACAGGGAAGCATTGGTGACATCAGTCTGAACTTGCCGAGGTGGCTGATTCAGGCGTTCATGAAGAACCCAACACCGATCGATGAGATGGCCTATCTTGCCACAATGTTGACATAAAAGACGATTACGACCCTCACCACGACCACATCCACGAGTACCTGAAAAACGCCCACTGCCACGACCCAGGAGGGCAGTGAGATCTGTATTGTGAGTAGGTGGGGAAAGTACCCGATGAGTTTTGTCGAGACGATGATAAACCAATGGAATCTCAAGAGAGGAGGGGCTGACCAACATCTCTGTGACAGTTATTGCATATTCGGAATCAAGGCCATGAAGAAAGCTGAAGAGACATAACTGGTCTCGCTGGGCCAAAGCTGCCTCAGGTGTTTGAGGAAGGGGCCACGGAGGGCTTTCCACTCGATGAAATAGGCTGGAAACGGACGGTGGTGCTGGCAGATAATGGATAGGCGGTGAAGAACGTCCGACACCTGAGGCTGATTATTTGTTTCGGAATACATGAGGGTTAAGGAATCCCAGAGTTCCTTAACCATGTTTGCCGTCCGGGTGATATCTTTAACGGATTGGTTCATTGAATTGACAAGCAAAGCAAAAATTTTGCTGTCGGCAAGCTTCTAGACCCTGTACTTCGGATCTGATTGATGTGGGGGAGGAGCATCTAGGTGTGAGTCGAGGTCCATTCTGGTGAGTCATAAGGATTGTCTTCCGCTCGATAAAGAAGTTTGTTGAATCAAGGCGCTCATTGACAAGGCGGGTGGAGACAGTGATCAACTTAGGAAGGACGGAGGATTCTGCCTTTGGAAAAAGAATAGAGAAAGCCTTGCAGGGACAAAAACAGTAGGCCGACTAGGAGGTGCAAGGGAACTGTGCAGACAGGGCTGGTCAACGGGGTGTCGGGAATGCCGGAGAGGCGGGGCTGGACGATGGTGCGCCGGGAGAGCCGCGGAGGAGCCGCCGCCGACGGGTCGGGTGACGGGGCACCGCGGAGGAGCCGCGCAGGCTGACGACGGGGCGCAGCGGAGGAAAGCCCGTCAAAGAGGGGCGCAGGACAGCCTCAAGAGGCATCAGCGTGGAGGCGGGGCTTTCGCAGGAGGAGGCCGGCGTGGAGTTGGGGCTGCTACCAGAGGAGGTGGGGCTGCAAGGTGTTGTCACGCGCAGGGAGGGTGCCGCTTGGTGCCGTCGTGCGCGGGGAGGGGGCCGCCGGGGGGCCGTCGTGCGCACAGGGAGGGGGGCACCTTGTGTCGTTGCGCGCAGGGAGGGGGCCGCCGAGGGGTCTTCGCGCGCTGGGAGGGGGCTGCTTGGTGTCATCGCGCGCAGGGAGGGGCCTGTCGGGGGGTCGTGCGCGACAGGGAGGGGGCTACCTGGGATTCCGCGTAGGAGGGGCTGGCGTCGGGGCGCAGGGAAGGAACCTCATGGACGAGGCCCGTGAGGGGGCGCACAAGCCGAGTGGTGAGAGAAGAGGGGCCGGCGGAGCTGGCGCACAGGCGGGGCCGGTCGTGGGGGACACCGGGATAACCACATAGGGGGAGGGGGGCTACCTCGGAGGAGTAGTGGATGGAAGGTTATTGGATGTAACCTCACTTTGATACCATGCTGGTCTGTACAAGTCCCTACCTCAATGAGAGATGAAGACAGTCTTTTATAGACAGTGAAGACTAATTACAAGTCGGAAGAATCCGACGTGGGACTCGGAAAGACACTTAACCCGGTAAATACAATTAATCGGGTCAAATAAAAACCAAAACCATCCCACAATGCATGTGTAAAGTCAATAAATACAAAAAAAGTCTCCAAATAAGTACCCAAGAGTAATTCCTAAGGTAGCGTCACATCAACAGTTCCAAAGTCTGAGCTTGAAATGTCCAACACGATCCACGAAGTCCTCATGGAAATCTGAAAAACAGTTTGCATATACGCAGGGTGAACATAAATGTATACTCAGTAGGATCACACCCAAAGTCTTTCGTGCATATGTGAAAAGAGCATACTAATCCACCGGCGAGCCAACAACACATAAACAAGTCAACTAACCAAGCCCAACCTCGCCAATACACGCTCACCGAATAATGCTTCCAACCCATGCCATTTCAGTTTCATTATTAACAATTAGTTCTATCACTACGGACAACTAGCACAACACCGCATAACACAACAACCCATATTTCTCATGACAACCGCCACGTATCACGGCCCCATCTCACCACATCTGCCCCACACACCACCACACATCACAACCACTTTTCACGCATTTCACATATATTGTTTCAGAATTAAACAAGGGGCTTCTCATCACACTTTGCTTTTCAAGGGAATTCTCACACAAACCAGAATTTCCATGGGCAACCAATTTATTAGCCGAATATACATTCTTAGTCAATTTCATTCAAGGTGACATCAAACAATCACACAACAATGGTTCCACAATCTTATCAACTACAACACAAACAAAACCCCCCCAATGGATGTGATTTTTCAGCTAGACATCAAGCGTGTATAATCTCAACAACAACAATATCAAAAACGGTAAAACATGCGTCTCATTCTCCTTCCCCTTAAATTTCAATTAGACCAATTCATTATTTTTATAAGGCCAGTGCATACTACCTCCCCAAAGGAAGACAAAAGCATGATCCATGTACAACCAGAAAAAAGACACGATCCTCTACCTCAAAGCTTTTCGAACCGTTGCGCAAAGTTGGAACAAGGAGACAACCACTGAGCACCACAACGAAGGGAAACACCTCGATCAACCTAGAACACAACCCACGTCATTCCCTTACCAAAACCAACGGCTCCCTTGACAACAGTCTTCTCCGGATGAAGAATAGGGAGAAAACAAGGAAGATGGAAGTAGGAAACTCACCTAAAACCACTAAGGATCGATCTGCTAAGGCGCCGGGGTTGAAAGCCAATGAAAAGGGGCCGAAAGACCCCCTATGGATGCACTTGGGTCACCCAAGAACTGAGAGAAAAGCCAGAAAAATGGTTGGGTTTGAGGGGGTTCGAGATTTTATTAACAGTTTGAAAACATTACACCACGGTGCAACACTGCTCACCACAACGCAAAACTGCTGAAAAGTGGAAGGTCCATAGCGTAAGGGATCGCGCCGCAAAACTCACCCCTTTGGGACTCCACGCTGCAATTAGGTGACCACGCCACATCCATGCAAAAAATGGGAGAAGCACCAAAACTCCACCCCTGAGCCTCTACACCGCAGCCGACCTCTCCATGCCACACCGACTCCTCCATGGCGCAGCCCAAGCCTCCACGCCGCAGAATCCTTCTCAGCTAGATTCTTCAGTTACAAAACCTCTTTTCCCCTCACCCTCCTAGAAACCTCCATCATTAGAATTCCTGCAAAGGGTTGGAAGTTCCAGACCGTTACAATTGTCTTTTTCGTTGCTCTCCTGTAGTTTTTTCTTATCAATCTACAAGTTAGATTGGTGATCTAAGATCACAAAGTCCCCAATTTGAGCCTCGACCTAAATGCATCGCTGTGTGGTTTGGATTCACTTCGTTTTGGGTGTTTGTCTAAATAATAGGTCATGACTCCTAGAGTTGGTTGACTGTTTGCTTCCATCGAGCCCACATCTTATCATTCATCCACTATCCTACGCTGTGAAGATCGGGCCACCTCGTGCGTTTCACATCAATTATCAAGATCAACGATCTTCTTTACTAGCTATTGACAACTTTATCATCTGATAGTAATGATTTTTCACCTTTATTTAATCACAATTAGCTTAATTCATCATCCAAACATTCTAAAAAAACCCCAAACTTGGTTCCATTGAGTCCAGAATGTCACAACCCAAATTTGACACCACACGCACCTTCACTCACGGCCTCCTTGTCGACCAATTTGGGGGTGCCGTGTGGTACCCAACGTGTGAGCCACGAGTACCCCGACTCCGGCCTCCCTCAGCTTGCATTCGGGCCGTTGGATCGGCACGCCTTGTGGATGATGTTGGAAAAAGATTGTGCCGACCAACGAACAACGCCCAAAACCAGCAGGAATAGTTGAAAAATGAATGCATCGGCAAGAATAACCCGATCACGACGTGGCAGGATAGCCGAGTCAAAAGCATCCAAGCAAGCACAAATAGCATGCGGAGAGATACTGGTGGGATGTACGGCAGGAACAACCAGATTGCATCAATGGTGCGGCCAGATGACAGCATGGATGATGTGCAATGAGCGGAGGAGGGGTCGGACAGCCAGATCTAACGTCGAAGCAAGGGTTGGGCACCGTTGAGAGGTGTTGTGTTTGGCAGGAGGAGAGGAGGCGGTTAGGCCGACGGGAGCAGGTTTGTGCGGAAGCAGAAGTAGGAGGCCCACGTGAAAGGAGGGTGCGGTAGGGAAGGGGCGCGCGCAGTAGGTACGATGTTGACTAGAGGCGCCAGAAGGGGGCGGATGACTGTGTCGGTGGAAGGGGACGCGTGGCGAGGGGAAGCTGGATGAAGGAGTCGCCGCGACTACTGGACCCACGATGAGGGAGGGATGCGTGCAGGTGGGGGAGTTGTCGTGTTGGTAGGGTGGCGGGGAAGACTGTCGCGGGGGGGGGGGGCTCGGAAGGAGGCGTCGCAGAGGAGCGTCGGGGGCTGTCACGGACGACAGAGGAGGGGCGCACCGGGAGATGGTAGGGGGCCGGCGTTGCTGTGATGGTGGCCAAGGGCCTGGGGCTGCAGCACCCAACAGGGGAAATACTTAGGCGTCCTCTGCGAAAAAAGAGATGGAGAGGGAGGGCTAGGGTTGGAGAACCTCCTTTGATACCATGTTAAAATCGAAGAGAGTTGAACCCAATACCCAAGGTATCTCTCTAAGGGAGGTCTCGGTGTTTATTTATAGAGAATTATAATGATAGCAAAACACCCAAGTCCGATGTGAGACACACACTCCAACACACCCCATTCTGAACTCAATTGCATAGTCCGTTTCCGATTTGACACCCTGATGAAGGTGAATTTACCATTTCGCCCTTTTTTAATAAAAAATTATTTCTCTACTGAAAATCATTTGCAGCTATCAGTCAAAGCCACTTGAGCATTTCATTTAATTTAAATGAGTTCTAACCAACTCATCAACCCTGAATCGGGCATCGGATTCCAAGCACAGGCAGAGGCACCCTTGGGTGAAATCCTGTACTGTTATGATATTTCTCTGCTGAGATTATATGGGAGAATCCCTTCATTCATCCTTGTTGCGTCAAAACTGAAACTGGGATCCAGGATTTCTGTTTCCATTACTGGGTGTTGAATGTTTGCAATAGAACCATTTGTTTAAGATTTTTTAAACTAAAATCATTTTTTTAATAACAAAATCATTTATTTAAAATTTAGGTTGTTTTTATAATATTTTTTTGCACTCCTCATTTTTTGTTCGATGTTTGTTGGTGATCTACCAGTTTAGGAACTGTTTCGATGGTCGGTTTGAAAATGAAAATAATTCTCATTTTCATCTTTGGCTGTTTTTTTTAAGTTGATATTTTTCAGTGGTAATTACATGCAACCCTTCTTCAGAGGGAATCCTTCATCCTAGTTGGGTCGAACCCGAACTCTGGGATCCTTGAAATCTCTTTAAAATCTAGGTTCTTTTTTAAGGTTTTTTCAAAAAGGAGATTCTAAAACAAATCTTTCTGTTCTGACTTGCTTTTCAGAAACTGATTCTGGGATTACCCAAATCACTTATTTTTTTTTAAGCTGGAATGAATTCTCATTTATGTTATTAGAGTAACCTGATTCAGCTTCAGCTTCTGACCCCGGCATTCATTAAAGGATGGTGATGCTAAACCAAGGGTTCCTGGTTCAAGACTCGCTGCTTCCTATGTAAACTTTTACATCGCCAATGCAGCAATCATCGCACCACAATTTGGGGACTGCAAATGGGATGATGAAGCTGTTCGTGTGCTGTCCTCAGCCTTTCCAAACCATAAGGTAAGCATTACTGCCACTTTCTTTTCAGTTATGGTCAACGTTTCTTTACAATGATTAGATGAACTAGTTTAGGGCAACATTGTTTATGAGATGGATGAACCTGGATGGAAATTGGGTCAGGTGGTGGGGATTGAAGGTGCAAGGGAGCTGGTTTTGGGAGGTGGAAACATACATTGCATCACACAACAGCAACCCTCATTTTAATCTCTGGAAAAACAAGATCTATTATACCACTTAGAGATGATTTTGGTCCCTTGAAGAAGAAAAGTGGTATGATCGACCAATAAAATTCGTGGATCCTTGTTGGATAATTGAAAATTTCCCTTTTGTGAAATTTAGATTTGAAAGATTTCTGACAATACTTTTGTTTTGGTCAATTAATGTCACATTGTTACCATAGATCATGTTCTGTATCTTGCTACGAGGATATTTGGTGAACAATTTCTCTGTGGTCAGTTTATGATTTACTGTGTTGCTTCTTTATGTTATGAAGGTAGGGCATCTGTGAAACTTCATCTTTAAAACTATTTGGTACTAGCATGTTATCTGATGGTTTGTTTAACATGGTTTTCACTAAACTCACACCCTAGTGTAAACCCCTTATGAATAATGATATCAATGTTAATAAAAGAGAATATGTGAATAGCGATGGATCACCAACACTGGCATTGAAATACAAAAGCAATCTGGGTAAATGATGCCAGTAATTATAAACTACAAAGTGGTCCACTCCTCTCTACAACAGCATATCATAAACACAGTACCTACTCCCCAAGAGTCTCCACCACTGTAAACCCTATCTTAATTAAGCATATCCTTTGCTTAGATGTTCACCATTCCCCAACATTAGCAGAAACCAACATGATGCATTAATATAATCGTTCAGTTTTTTTCAGTTTTGATTTTCTTCATATTGAAAGTTGAAGACCATTGAGATGAATTGTCCGATTACTGTAAAGTCTCTGAATCCAAATCAATCACATCGCTAGTAATTTGATCAGAATCTTCTTCATCAATGTCATGCAATAAACTCTTCTGCAAAAATTCTCCAAATAGAATGAAGTCAGTATAAGTGAATTGTTGTTTCCAGATAATTATTACAATTAATTATAAATTGTTTTATAATTAATATATTTTTCAATAGTGAAAAAGAAACAGAGTTTATAGCATAGTTATTCACCCTTGGTATTCCTCGCGTAGATGTATTGCCCAAGTTAGGTGCTTGAATATTGCATTATGGAGTAGCATCATAGGTGTTGGTGGTGAATTTTTATTACCTCAATGTGAGGTGAATACATTCTTTTATAGATGGGTAATATAAATTTCAAGGTGAGATATTCCGATGTGGGACTCAGAAATACCCATTATAATAAAATGAGGTTCAACACTCCCCCTTAAGATGACCATGCTTAATTTGGACCAAGAGTCCCATAAAAAGAAAGACGACATCAAATAAGACCATACACCCCCCCCTCAAGTTGGGGCACTGAGGTTGTGAATACCCAGCTTGGTAGTGAGAGTTTAGATGAGCTCCCGAGAGGCCTTTGGTGAAGATGTCGGCAAGCTGATCCGCCGTCGGAATATGGCAGAAATTGATATGGTTCTGCTCGAGATGATGACGAAGAAAGTGACAGTTCACTTCGATATGCTTCGTCCGTTCACGAAAGACGGGATTCGATGCAATCTTCGTGGCCGCTTGATTGTCACACCAGATAGAGCAGATGTCTGCGATGAGAAACTAAGCTCATGGAGGAGATGACGAAGCCAAAGGATCTCAGTGGTGACCGTGACCATGACACGGTATTTAGCTTCCGCACTAGATCAGGAGACGACAGTGTGCTTCTTGCTGCGCCACGAGATGAGGTTACTTGCCAAGAAAACGACAAATCCAGAAATAGACTTGCGAGTAGCAAGACAACCAGCATAGTCCGCATCACAGAAGGCCTCAACATCTAGATGAGCGTGATGTGAGTACTGAAGACCATGAGCAAGATCTTGATGTATTTGGCAATGCAGAGGACATCATCCCACTGGGATCTGGTCGGATGCTCCATGAATTTGCTCACTTTGCCAACAGCGTAGGCAATGCCCGGTTGTGTCATGGTGAGGTAATTGAGTTTGCCTACCAAACGACGGTAGCTCTCTAGGTGAGGAAAGGGTGATGTGTCAGCAAAGAGAGAGTGTTCCCCAGGTTCAAGAGGAGTGTCCACAGCAGTCGCCTGACTCAACCCTGCATCTTGCAAGATATGCAGGGCATATTTCCGTTGGTAAAGAAAGATGGTGTCCTGAACGATTCCAGTAGAGTTGCTCCCTGTGATGATGATATCATCAATATAGACCACCAGCAAGATGCAACCGTTGAATGCTGTACGGTAGAAGACGGTGTAGTCCTTCATACTGCGAGAGAGTCCAAAGACGATGACAACAGTGCTGAAGCGGCCAAACCAAGCACGATGAGACTACTTGAGGCCATATAGAGATCGACGGAGTCGGCAGACATGAGAGTTGACTCCAGAGGCACGAAATCCCGGGGGCTGCTGCAGATAGACCTCTTCGTCAAGAAAGCCATGGAGAAAGGCATTCTTGACATCCAGTTGATGAAACGACCAGTGATGATGAGCGGTCAAAGAGATGGATAAACGAACTGAGGTCATCTTGACAATCAGAGAGAATGTCTCAAAGTAGTCGATGCCATATATCTGTGCGAAACCCTTCGCCACAAGTCGGGCTTTAAGGCGATGGAGAGTGCCATTGGCATTGCGACAAACGATATATATCCATTTGTTGTTAACGACTTGTTTGCTGGCTGGGAGGGGGACAAGATCCCAAGTATGGTTGTCTTTCAGAGCCTGCAACTCATCCCGCATCGCTTGGAGCCACCCTGGATGAGATTTGGCATCACCAACTGTGTGGGGAATAGATAGCGTCTCCATTGCGGAAAATCCTTTGTAGGAAGATGTAAAGAGAGGAGTACTCAACAAACGACACATCCACATATATGATATATCGCCGTAAATCAGGAGAGAAGCACTGGTAGCCGCGCTGAGTGCAGGAATATCCGAGGAATATGCAATAGAGGGATTTGGGTGAAAGTTTGGATAGACTGGGACGAGTGTCCCGAACATAGCCTAGACACCCAAACACACGAAGGGGAAGGGAATGAGGAGGGAGAGAAGGGAACAGAGTCCGAAAAGGAGTCTCCCATGAAGTATAGAAGAAGAGAGTCGGTTTAGGAGGTAGGTAACAATCAGGATGACATCAAACCAAAAAAGGAGACACTTTCATGTGGAAGAGAAGGGCACGAGCAGTCTTTAGAATATGACGATATTTCTTCTCGACCACTGCATTCCGTTAAGGTGTGTCGTGGCAGAACGTCTGGTGAATGATGCATTTATCATTGAGAAACTGCTGAAAGGAGGTGGAAAAATATTCCCGTCCATTATCCGAGCGGAGACATTTAAAGGAGGTGCAAAATTGAGTATGAATTTCATTATAAAAGGTCTGAAAAGTCGAAAAAACTTCAGACCGACCACGAAGAGGGTAGAGCCATGTCATGCGCAAGTAGTCATCAATAAATGATATATAATAACTGTACCCGGATTGGCTAGGTACCCTGTAAGGACCCCATACATCGGAATGAACAAGGTCGAAAGGATTCACTGCATGCAGTTCCAGTCGAGGAACATATGTCACCCAATGACGTTTCACAAACTGGCAGGATTCACAGTGGAAGGAAATGTGAGAACTGAATTGGGGGAAAAACTTATGTAGGATGAAAGCTAGTGGATGGCCAATGCGAGAATGAATGTCAAGGGCACGGGCTGAGGTGGATGAGCAAGCAAGAGATGGTGGAGTATCGAACATGTAAACTCCGTTCCGAAGAGAACCTCGACCAAGTTCCCGATTCGTCGTTCGCTCCTGAAAAACAACATCAGATGATGTAAAAGTAGCAATACAATTTAAGTCTGTGGTGAGTTTGCAGATTGTGATCAGATTAAATGGACTTTGAGGAACATGAGCAACTGAAACCAGATGAATAGACGGGGTCAAGGGGCAGGTGCCAAAGCCGGTAATGGGAATTGTTGAGCCATTAGCAACAACAATTGTAGAGGCACCTGTGTACGGATGATAGGTAGTAAACATACCAGAGTCACTTGTGAGATGTTCCGACGCACCAGAGTCAAACATCCAAGTTGTCGGTCAATGAGAAACACAAACGGTAGAGCTGTCAGTTTGAGCAATGAGAGCTGGAGAAGAGGATGGTGGCACAACAACCCGATAAGAGTGTACCAAGGCAATCTCCTCCGTTGAGAGCGCTGTCCTGTAACGGGTACTGGATGAAGGGGGACCATCGTGCGGTAGAGCCGATGACGGTACATGGGACGATGGCTCAGGCGGGCGCACCGATGCACGGATGAAGCGCGAGGTTGTCGTGTGGGAATGCCGACAATGGAGGTGAGTGGGCAGCCTTGCAGGAAAACTGGCGACCAGAGGTGGTGCCGGAGGGTCGCGGGCGGACAAGCAAACCATTGAGGTGGCGGTGGGGACTCTGGGAATCCTCGGGAGAGGGATGCCGCACGGGAGGGGTCTGACCAAGAAAGGCGTGCTGGCGGTGGGTTGTCTTAGCGTGCTGATAGGAGCGACTAGATGGGTGCACGCCGGTGTGGAAGAGCGGTACAACTGATGGTCAGCTGGTGTGGCCAATCGTCGGGAGGGCAGCGTGATGCCAGAACTGGGAGATCACTGGGAGGCGTCGTGGGAGGGCGACGGGAGGCGCATCTGGCAGTGGGGTTGAGAGATGGCTAGAGTGGGTCGCGGGAGCCGGGAGCCGCGTCTGGAAGCGGGGCCGCCGGGATGTGCCGCGGGAGCTATGTCGGGCGAGAGCCAAGAGGGGAGTCGCGTAGGTCGGGAGCCACGAGTCACGGTGGAAAGCGGGACGGGAGGGGCGTCAGGGAGATCCGCAGGAGTCGGGAGACCGGGAGTCCGCAAGGGGCGGGTCAGAATCGTCTTGAGGGAGGAGGCGTGCCGGGATGCCGCGGGAGGAGGCGGGTCGGGAGTCGCGCGAGGAGGCCAAGAGCGGGCTAGGTCGGAGGTGCACGGGCGGTGGAGTCGGGGAGGTCGACGGGAGGAGCGGGGTCGGACAACGTCGTCGGGGAGAACCGCCGCAGGAGGAGCGGGCCGTCGCGTGTGGGTGGGAGGGGGGCCTGGCCGACACGCACAGAAGAGGAAGCGGGGAGGGTGGGGCTGTCGCGTGCTGGAGGGAGGGGTGGGGCGAGGTGGGGGGTGGGGGCGCAGCGGGGAGGGGACACCGAGGAAGAAGGCGGGCTAGCCGTAGCTGGGAGGCCGCAGGGTGGGTGGGGCCGGACAGAACCGGGAATCCACATGAGGTTTTCTCGCAACCCTAGACGGGAGAGGGAAAAGAAGAGGGAGGGTTCGGGTTAGAGGGTACCCTCTGATACCATGTTAGTGGCGAATTCTCCTTACCTCAATGTGAGACAGAGACATTCTTTTATAGATGGGTACTATAAATCACAAGGCAGGATATTCCGATGTGGGACTCGGAAATACCCATTATAATAAAATGAGGTTAAGCAATAGGCAACCTCCTAAAAACAGATAAGAAAAGGCATTAAATTATATATGTAGATATAAAATTATAGAAGGTGATGTGTCGAAATAGATCCACTGTGATCTGTAACCGTCGATTGCACTCTATATTTGGTGAAATGTATATAAAAAATTATTAGCAATGGAATTCGGTAAAATCTATAATAACTAAGTAATTTCTGTATGGATATTTTGAATATAAAAAGGTTTTAAAACAAAGTAGACAATAACTTTTAATGGTGGATGATGGAGCTATATTGTAATTATGACATCAAATGCCATCATTCATATCTTGAACTTTCTTTTTATAGGAGTTGCAGGATTCATAAAACCAATTGTGATTGCTCTAAAATTGGCGGATAGTTGACAAGGTGTAACACTCAGTATCCTGAAAAAAGATCATTAAAAATGAGTAATGTTAAACATAGAAGTACTTATACATGAAGATAGTTCATTATTTTATATAAATAAATAAGATTATGAATAGATTACTTACCTCTTTACAACTGTTAATTTATAATAAACTTTTTCGATTATTATAGAAAATAGGAGGTGTTGTAGGGGCGCTGTGAGATGCTGTCGATGAGTTTGTACCGATAACACCACACAAATCAATACATACACAACACTGCCTTTTAACAACGCTGACCAGAAAGCGCTGATAAAAGGTCCACCTTTATCAGCGCTAATTAAAATGGCTAATAAAGTTTGATCTTTATCAATGCTATTCCTAGCCTAGTGGCAATGAGCCCTGTGGGGTGTCAGGGAGGTCTCGGGTTCGAGTCTCCCCAGCTTCCTGCATGTGTGTGTTTGCATGTTTTTTTGTAGCTTTGTAGTCTCCCTTTCCCAACCGTTTGTAAAATATGCATTAATTAAAAAAATGCATGTTTATAATTAATATAAATATGATATATTAATATATATATTTTTAATAATTCAAATATATATATATATATATATATAATGTTTTAAAAAAGTATTTATAAGATTATAAATAAATATATATGTATTCGAAGATCCTGCATTTTCTTGGGTTTGTCTGATTGGGTGGCAGTGTGGATGGAGTCCAAGCGAAGGTAGTAAATCAAGATGTTCCTTGTGCCGTTTCTAAGGCGATCGGTGTGATTGATGATTCTTCTTGCTGATATACTCCTTTATCCTCAGATCTTCTGGGATCTTGCAGGGAGTCAACATTATCGACCGGTGGTGTGGATGACATTCGAGCGGTGGTGGGAAATCATGATTCTCCTCGTGCTGTTTCCAAGGAGACCAACACGATTGGTTCTTCTTGCTGATCTGCTCTTTTATCAATGGATCTGTTCGGTCCTTGCAGGGAGTCAGCATTATCGGCCGACGGTGTGGATGGCTTCCGAGCGGTGGTGGAAAAACGTGATTCTCCTCAAGCTGTTCCCATGGTGATTAATCTGCTCGGATTTTGCAGGGAGGCAACTTTACCAGCCGGTGTGGGTGGCGCGTGTCGACTTGCAGTGACCGGTTCTTCTGTTACGGTGGTGACCGATAAGGATGATGCATCGATTCCGGTTCCTGCTGCTCGATGTGGCGGGGTCTCGGTTGTAGGAATGTTTTTAGATAATGCCTCTGATCGAAGGAATGTTTCTTCTTGGTGTCCGCTGGCGGTGTTTAAGGATTCCTCTGTTGGTAGGATCCTCAAGAAAGGATCATCAGCCCGTGTAGAAGATGACCGTGATGCCTTTTCGGAACACCTGACTTTGGGTAAGAACTCACTAATTGATAGGGTTGTTCTTCCCAAAGGTCAGAAGCCCTAGCGGCTTGAAGATCTTGTTTGAAGGATCTCTTTTTTTGTGGAGTTTTTCGAATCAGAAGTTTATTTCATTGGGCAGAGGTTTCTTTCACTGCTTGTTTCAATCTGATGAAGCCAGGATCTGTGCGTGGTCCTCTGGTTTGTTATTTGTGAAGCCGAGAATGCTTCATCTTCAAGAATGAACGATGGACTTTAATGTGTCAAGGGTTAAGAATGCTATTGCACAGGTTTGGATCAGACTGCACGGTCTTAACTGGATTTTATGGGATCCAAAAATCTTGCATGATATTGCTGCTACCATTGGTTTTCTGATTCTCCTAGATAAGGAGACATAGCACGCTAGGTATGACTATTTTGCGAGAATGCTGGTTGAAATTGATTTGAGTTTCACTCTTATTAGCAATGTGACTCTTACTACTCTCACTGATGATATACAAATCAGTGTTGAGTATGAAAATTGTCCTAAGTTTTGCCAGAATTGCAAATCTGTTGGGCAGATGTATGAGAAATACAGGAGGAAAGTTTGTGATTTTTATGGTTCAAAGAGGCACTCTTCAAAAGACTACGATGAGAATGATTAGAGGATTTCATCCAGGCCGCATGGGCAGTCAGTACCTAGGCAGCCTAGGAATCAGTCGGTTGAATTTCTGGATAAGCAGCCTTGTAATCAAGGGGCTGTAGTGTACAAAGATAAGTCATTGGTGGTTAATCGGGACCACACAGGAACTTCATTGGATGATAGTTGTTCTTTTTCCACACCTGATTAGAAGGATGAGAATGTCTCTTGTGGGCCTGCTGTTGGAAATGAGGAACTGGATTGCAGTGATCTTCCATTTGAACCTGGACAATAGGCTGACATCTCTGATTTGATTGTCATGAATTTCACTGGTCAGGATGGAATGCGCAATGGTGGGGTGAGTCAGTCTGCTGTTGAGACTGTTGGTGTTGTATCTGGGTGTTCTCTTTCACCTAATGATGAGCAATGTTGTATTGTGCAACCCCTTGATCCAGATTTTTCAAGGCATGTTGAAAATAGAATTGGGCAATCTGATGTTCAGCAGCGTGTGAATTATCTCCACGAGATTCAGAATGTTTTTAGTTCTTCAGGAATGTATGGTAAATGAGGTAATGTTTTGGATGATTGAAGTGACAAGAAGAAGCATATGGTTTTGCTGGACACCACCCATCTTTGATCTACGGGTAGCAGTGATCCTATCTCTTTTAAGGATGCTGTTTTAAATGGAAAGGGCAAGATGGTCAGTAGTGATGGTGTTGCTCCGCTTCCTCAAAAAAGGAGGCCGCAAAAGGATTACTCAAGTCTGCCTAGGAATGTGTCTGCCATGTCATCTTCCAAGGCATCAAAGATCCAGCTCACTTTGGAGCAGAAAAGGTCTAAGGAGAGGATCCTTCTTGTGTGCTTGTTTCTTTTTCTTTCACCTTTAATAAATGGTCATGAGCTTTGCCTTTCGTCTAGACCTTTTTATATTAATATATATATAAATATCTAAATATATATAATTATGTAAATATATATAATTATATAAATATATATAATTATATTTATCCTTATATACAAATATTTATAAATATATTTAATTATAATTATAATTGTAAATGAATATATATATTTAAATAATTATAAAATTCTAATAAATATTTTTAAATAATATATATTTATTATATTTATAATTAAATATACTTATATATTAATAAATATATATTATTATATATATAATTATATAAATATATATTATTATATAAATATATTTATAATTATATACAAATATTTATAAATATATTTATTTATAATTATGATTATAAATAAATAAATATATATTTATATATTTGTAAATAATTTTATATATAAAAAATTATTTAATTTATAGTAGTGAAAATGTTTAATAGTTTATTTATATACATTGATTACAAAATATGCATATAATTAAAATAAATATAATCTATCAATATTTTATTTAAATAATTATATAATATATAAATGAATATATTTATTTAGATATTAAATAATTTAAAATATATGTACATGTATAATTGCATGTATGTATGTGTATATGTGTGTTTATACATGTGTGTAGATGTGTGTGTACATATTGTAATTCATGTAAATGTTATAAATTCAGTTTTAAATATTTTTGTAGTGTATTTAATTTAATTTATCCATTTATTATTATACATTCATTAATAATGTTAAAAATATATTTAATCATTTTGTAATATTTATTTATACATATATTTATTTACTATATATACGTGTAATATTTTCAATATGTTTGTAATTTATATGAATAATATTTATTTGTTTTTATTTATTAAGTTTTAATATTTAAAATATGTTTGAAATTTATGCAATTAACCTATTTAAATGATTTTTTAATAATTTTGTAATTTAAATATTTAATTATACAATTATAAATATATAATTTTTTTAAAAAAATTATTTATGAAATTATAAATAAATAAATATATATTTAAATAATTATAAAAATATAATAAATATATTTAAATAATAAATATATTTATTATATTTATAATTATATATTAATATATATATATATATATATATTAATATATATATATATTTATAAATATATATAAATACTTTTTAAATATATTTATTTATAATTATAATTATAAAAAATATACATATTTAAATAATTATAAAATTACAAGACATATATTTAAAAAATAAATATATTTATTATATTTATAATTATATATAAATACTTTATAAATATATTTATTTATAATTATAATTACATATATATAAATAATTATAAAATTATAATAAATATATTTAAATAATAAATATATTTATTATATTTATCCTTGTGTATATATATATATATATTGAGAAGGTGTGGCTCAACAGCCTCTTTATTGAACAGAAAAAACCAAGTATAGAGGAGGAACAAAGATAACCAAAAGAGACCAAGAACAAGCAATTAGGTAGCTCGAGAGCGAGTACTCATACTATGGTGTGAGTCTCGTCCACCCTGACCGCGAGGATATCGACCCCTTCTCTAAGTTTTGACCTGCATCTATAGCCCACCTCCATCATCTAGAAGTCCAACATCAACAAAACTCACTGTGTCATTTGCTCCAAAGCTTGTTGAATCCTCAGTTCCAAATATGCGATAGTTACTTTGGCTTTCCTCACTACTTCCTGAACCAAGCAATACAAGAGAGTTATGAGTAAAAACATTTGATATAGATTTAACCTTCCCTGGCTGGAAAAATTAGAGTCCACAATAGATTTTGAAATACTCTTCTTGGGATGCTCTAAATTAGAAGCTAAAGGATTAGCAATGTCAAAACTAGAATCAACACCATCATGTAAAAGAGGGGCCACATCTGCGGTCTCATTCCCCATAGCCAATGGTGAAACCATTTCTGTACTGAACATCATGCCCTGGATAGGTAGTATTGCCATATCAGATCCTTGTGGAGATTTTAACAAGCTAAAAATTTGATCAGCATGGGTTTTCAAACCACCAACAGGTGTCCCAGTAACCCCTTCCATACCTTCCAGCCTTAATATAGTTGAGGAAACAACAAAAGTATTTGTTTTTTCCCTGCCACCAACAGACTCACGTGGAATCCCAGGCTTCAGATGAGCCATTGAACCACTGTAGACAAGGTTCATTGGGATCTGCTCACTACCCCCACAGTGCTTGGACCAGCCAACATGCCCAAAAATTGTCCCTCCCCTGTCTTAAACATAGTATGACTAGAGTCCAATGCAGTAGAAGAAGAAGCGATAGACTTTGTAAGTGAATTGGATATTCTATGAGGAGCAATAACCTTCTCATTAAGAAATACATGTGCAGACTTACCACGTTGTTGAGAAAGAGTCCTTTTGGTCTTGA
Source organism: Viscum album (assembly GCA_963277665.1). Lineage (NCBI taxonomy): Eukaryota > Viridiplantae > Streptophyta > Magnoliopsida > Santalales > Viscaceae > Viscum > Viscum album. The sequence goes on from OY728151.1 coordinate 1,428,778,217, forward strand.
ATTGGACAACATCACTCTTGATCTTTCCTTTTTGTTTTTTAGAAGATATAATTTTTTGTTCATGCCATAAATTATAATCCACATTGGCCTATGCAGTAGCCTCCCTATCTACTTGGTTGTCCCCAGATTCATCATCTTCATGTTCAGCTCTTATATCCCTAGTTAAAGCATTCTTGAAGGAAAATCCAGCAATAGCCAAAGGACCTTCCTCTGCTATGTCAGCCCAAGACTTCCTGGACTTTTCAATCACCTGAACAGAAGAGACCAAGCCATTTTCATAACATATAGGAGCAGGAGAAAAAATTGTACCATTTAAGCATTCATTTTTTAGAGGAATGCATTAAGAGTTAACACTTTATTCCTTTGAGCAGAACCATCAATATTTGTAGGGGGATGTCCAATTGAAGGATCCAAATTATTGGAGATATAGAGTAGAGCATCATCACATGTGGAGTGTTCATTAGCCTTATTCTCATTTTCTTGGATGCTTACCTTCCTATCAATCCTCCGACAATGCTGGAATTCATGACCTTTCAATTGAAATTTAGAACAAAAAATACCCCCTACAATTAGCTTTAGAGTGCCCAATCATTTAGTAAGATTCACAAAACAACTGATTCTTTTCAAACTCAATTGTGAGGTTAATCACGTCCTGAGGTGTGGAGAGAACTACCTTGTCTATCAAGGCTGAACTTAAGTCAACTTCAACTAAGACCCTAGCATAGCGACCAAAATTAACCAACTTAGTGGTAGAATCCATCCCGATTGGGGTACCTATTGCCGAGATAATGTCAAACAGAATTTCTGGATGCCATAAGACCCAATTTAGGCCATGGATTTTGATCCATACTTGAGAACATGTGTCTTTGAACTTATTGAGGTTGAAATTAAACTCCATTTGTAACATCCCGGTTCTGGGTGCTGCCCAAAGGTGCCCCGTACACGGTTGGTCACATGACCTCAAGCGCATTTCCCCAAACACCAGAGGCTACCCACTAGCAGCGAGGGCCAAGGTTTGATAATGAGGAAACTATGCCATTATTGGAAGAGTATACACAACGAAATAACAAATAGTAAACAGTAGCAGAAGCAGTAATACCATACTACCGAAGTAAACAACGAAAGACTGATAGAAAATAAGCAACTGGAGCATATATATAAATTATGCATGTCACATGTGTCAAGGAAAGCAGCCAAACAAGTCACAATGCTGGAAATACAATACTAAAACCAATGTATAGAAACGAAGTAACTCCAACAACATCGCAAACCTCAACTTGGTCCCATGCTCTTCATATCCAACAACAATCAAGTACCTGATGAAGAAGGTCACTTTCCCTTATCTATACCTGCAATGAGTCCAAAATCATGAACCAAATAGGGTGTGAGACGAATCCCAATAGACAACCACCAAAAGATTTGTGTCTAACTGTCAGTGAATATATATAGCAGATAATATGAAAAATGAAGCAATAAACTAGGAAGTACTCAAAAGTAAACAATCCCACAATTTCCAATTACATTCATTTACATTTATTAATTATTCAATCCATTGAATAATGAAATCTCGAGATTTATCCTAAGATCTGTATCCCCTTGTATAATAATAACAAACAGACGTCTCAAAAGACCATCTAAACAATCAAGTAAGACCGAGTCCAAGCTTATGCTTTGACTTGGCAGACTCGTCACAATCAATAAATCATTCATAAGTAACCCTCTAGGAAAGTTCTCACAATCTAACCCCTTTGGTTTAACATATCACCAATTCAATAAATAATGACCCCCCCTGGGAAAGCTCACACAGTCTAATCTCGTTGGTTCCACATAACACTAATCATTTGTATACGAGCACCTGGGTAGCTCTCACGGTCAATACCCCCTTGTTCTGCATAGCAACAATAAATTATAATGACCACCTGACAGCTCTCACAGTATATGCCCTATGGTCCAACATTCATTTAATAACGACCCTTTGGGTAGCTCTCACAGTCTAACCCCTCTGGTCTATGACCACCCGACATCTCTCACAATCAATACCTCTAGGTCAACATAACAACAAAATTATACATAAATGACCCTACCTCAGGAAGCTCTCACAGTCAAATTCCCCTTTGTCATACTTTCACAATACGAATCACATGCATCTTAAATAAATGGTAACTCCATCCTAACAACACGAGGCATGGAAAAAAAAGCAAGCCTAATAGGCATTCTAGACCAAACAACCATAATCAAATAAACATGGGAAACACACCCATAATCAAGCTATTAAACCTTACGCCTAAGCAATAACCCTTTCTCAACCAAACAAACCATAACATGTATTAAATAGGGTTAAATTTCAAAATATGCAATACCCCAAACATGAGTATTCGGTACTTTAATCATATTTAATCCAAAGACAATCTAAGAAAGGCACAAACCACCTACCTTGATGTTGTATGATGAACACTCTTGAACGTCAGCCCTTGAATCGTCCTAGAACGAGATAGATCTACAAAAAAGGTTAAAATCATTCAACCTTGGATAACTCAAGAGAGAGGATAAATCAGGAAGAGAGGCTCTAGGGGAAGAGAGAAATCACAGGTGGGAATCCAACGCACCTGGCAACATCTCAATCAGAGCTTGGACGGAGGAACGGGATGAGCTCGAAGTTCTTCAGCCGTATGTCGCTCTCCTGTACGAAACACGGGGAGAAGAAGTGTTTTCTGGAGATGAGACGCGACCCTGGTCCGACTCATCCATTAAAAATAAAAGTACATGACATGTTTATTTAATGTACACGCCGTGTACTAGCCTCAAACGACCCTCGCTTTAGGCGGTCTGCCAGGTCACCCACACGACCATGTACTCGGTCGTTACACAACCAGTACACGGCTATACGCGGCAATCGGGTACACAGCGTGTACTTAGAAAATTTCTCAGTTCTTCCTTTTTCCTCAAAAACAACCCGAAATAAAAATCCATACCTGAAATGAAGATCTAGGTTCTTACAAACTTCCCCCCTTAAAGAAATTCATCCCCGAATTTCCCTTCCAAGGGTGGTGAAGAAGAAACTTTAAGCAACTCTGGCCACTATGATCATACGTCAGCCTCCCTCTCCCAAGTCTCATCCTATACTTGCCCGTGCTGCCATAACACCCGTACCAAAGGAACAGATCGGCCACAGAGAACCTTCTTCCTACGATCCACAATCTGAATAGGGTGCTACTCGAAGGATGCATCCACCTCCAACTCAACCTCCTCGGGTTGAAAAACGTGAGACGGGTCTGAAAAGTAACGTCATAACTAAGAAACATGGAATACGTCATGCATTTCCCAATACCTTTGAGGTAACTGCAACCGATAGACAACCAAACCGACTCTCTCCAAAATCTCAAACAGCCCGACGTATCTCGGTGAAAGCTTCCCCTGTATCCTAATCCGCCTGTGTCCCAACCTTGGTGTGACACGTAAGAAAACCTAATCTCCGACCTTGAACTCCAGAGGCCGTCTCCATCGATCAAAATAAGATTTCCGTCGAGACTGTGCAGTATCCATCCTCTTCTGAATCAACTCCACCTGCTCAGTGGTCTCTTGGACAAGGCAAAGTCCCAACATAGCTGTCTCTCCTGCCTCTAGCCAACATAGGAGTGATCAGTATGGCCTACCGTACAAAGCCTCATAAGGTTCCATCTTAATCATCACCTGAAAACTGTTATTGTAGGCAAACTCCACTAGGGGTATGTGTCTCTCCCAAGAGCCCCCAAAATCCAGGACGCATGCTCGTAGCATGTCCTCCAAAACCTGAATCGTACACTCAGACTGAACAACTGTATGGGGATGGTAAACTGTACTCAAAAGTACCTGTGTACCCAAAGCCCACTGTAGTCCCTGCCAGACATGAGAAGTAAACTAGGTGTCCCTGTCTGAATTGATAGAGTGCGGAACCCCATAAAAAAAGCTCTACCGGCCGCTAATGCTCCGCCTTCACCTGCTGACAGGTGGAACATCTCATAAAAAACCTAGATACATCCTTCTTCATACCTAGCCACTAATACTGACGGTGTAGATCTTGATACATCTTGGTTACACCAGGATGAACTGCCCAAACTGAGAAATGAAAATCTCGTATCAACTCCTCACGTATGTCTGCTGACACCCATACGCGCCCATGAAAACGCAAGATCTCATCGTCACCTACGGTCCACCCAGGAGTAGGGTCCTCGCCTGACACACACTCCCATAGGACTAGGCCTTCGGAATTTGATAGCTACCTCATTCGCACTCGATCCAGTAGAGTGGAGGTAACAACTACAGAAGAAAGAAACGTCTTCCCCTGTCCGTCATGCACCTCCAAATGTATCTCAGAGAACAGATCCATAAGCTTCCACTCACTACTGGCCTCTTGAACTACCTGTATCTGAGTCATCCTGCTCAATGCATCAGCTACTGCGTTGCCTTTCCCAGGTGTGTAGGCAAGATCAAAGTCAAAATACTGAAGGTACTCAACCCACCTTCACTGTCTCAAATTTTGATCATACTGAGTAAAGATATACTTGAGACTTTTGTGGTCAATGTATACCACAAAATTCTCCCCCAAAAGATAATGTCTCTAACAGCGTAAAACATGCACAACTGTAGCTAACTCGAGATCGTGAGTCGAGTAATTCCTCTCATATGGGCTCAACTACCGATACCCATACGCAACGACTCCTTCCCCTTGCATAAGCACTTCTCCCAGCCCGATACCCGACGCATCACAGTAAACGGTGTAACTCTTGCCCGGATCCATCAAAATCAGTATCGGTGCTGAAGTCAATCTCCCTTTTTACTCCTGAAAAGCTGAATCACAGGAATCTGTCCACAAGTACTTTGCCCCATTCTTAGTCAGGCCTGTTAGTGGCGTTACTAAGCATGAAAAGTCCTAAATAAAGTGTTTGTAGTAACCAACTAGCCCCAGAAAACTCTGTACCTCAAATACGTTCTTCGGATGCTCCCAGGAAACTACTGCCCTCACTTTCTATGAGTCTACTGATACTCCAGTCTCTGAGACAACATGACCCAAGAAGTGAATCCAATCCATCCAAAAGTGGCATTTTGAGATCTTAGCATATGACTGATTCTCTGTCAGTATACTCAATACGATCTCAAGATGGGTAGCATGGTCATGTCGAGTGTGTGAGTACACCAAGATATCGTCCACGAAGACTACCACAAAAGAATCCAAGGATGGAACACTCAGTTCATCAGTTCCATAAAAACTACTGGTGCATTCTTGAGACCGAATGACATAACCAAATACTCGTATAGACCATACATACTCTAAAAGGCTGTAAGAGGTATATCTGATGGTCTAACACACAACTGATGATAACTGGATCTCAAGTCAATATTTGAGAACACCTGAGCTCCTCGAAGCTGATCAAAGAGAGCATCAATACTCGACAAGGGATATCGGTTATTGACCGTCAACTGGTTCAGCTTCCGATAATCCACACAAATTCTAAGGGTGCCGTCCACCTTCTTCGCAAAAAGGATAGACGAACCCCAAGGAGAAGTACTGGGTCAGATGAAATCCTTTGCCTATAACTCCTCTAACTGATTCTTGAGCTCATGCAACTCTGGTGTAGCCATCTTATAAGGAGAAATAGACACCGGTGCCGCTTCTAGCACAAGCTCAATAGAGAAATCTGCCTCTCATTCCAGAGGTAAACTTTAAAAGTCATTTGGAAATACATCTCTGAAATGATCCACCACCAGAGGAAAGTCCTTCTGTGACATCCCCTGGCCATCCAGATATAAACAAGCAATTTGGGCTGTGATTCCTCCCAATCCATGATTCTCGAGTCCATCTCTACTCGCCTGGATATCCCATTCTCCCTTGTGTAGAAAAGACCCGCCCTCTGGTGATGTGAAACTCACCCTGCGACGATAACAATCAACAACGTCCTGAAAGGAGACTAACCGGTTCATTCCTAGAATGACATCAAAGTCTGTCACCTCTAAGACATAGAGGTCCCATAAGAAGTGACATCCACCAACCTTGAGAGGGCACTCCTTGCACTGACGTACACTAGCCGTCCTAAGCCCCAACAAAGCGTCTAGCGTTATATTATCCTCAGAAGTAAAGATACAAAGCCCGAGGCTATCTACAACGACAACAGATATAAAACTATGGGAAGCCCTTGTATTAAAAAGAGCAGAAGTTAAAAATGAGACAATTAGAATCGTACCTCTAACTGTAGAGGGTTCGGGATCCTTCTCCTACTAGATTTGTTCAACTGCAAAAGTCTGACCTATACCGTGGCCCTGCAACCCTGCTTGACTACCCTAAGCTGATCCACCCTACTGTCGCTGAAAATCTATAGCCTGACTACCACGACCACGACCATGACCACCTCCTCGACCTGAATGTCCTGATGAACTCCAATTCCCTGACTAATGTGAAACTGGTAGTCCTACTCCTGAACGTGCGGTCAAGCAGAACCCCTATCGCTTGCTGCTGGTGAAAATACCCAACAAAAATGCGGAAGATGACCCATCTTTCCACAAGATCGGCACTCGACTGGGTCCTTTGGGCAATGTGGTCTCATATGCCCACTCTTCCCACACTAGTAGCATACCACCTGACTACCTAAAGAAACACCGCATGAAAGCTTCCTACAACGCTTCCTACTATCTATTGAAGGGGTACCAGCCCCAGATGCTGAACCGCCCTGACTTGCAGTTCCCAACTCCCTCAGATTGCGCTCAGTAATCAGTGCCTGGTTCACTATAGCAGTCACTAGAGTCAGCCTGAAGACATTCACCTACGATCAGATGTCATACCTGAGACCATCCTCAAATCACCTAGCCAAAGATAACTCGTCACCTCCCAGAACAGGTGTGAAGCACTGTAGATCTGTAAAAAGAGATGAGTAATCCATCACTGAAAGAGTGACCTGCTCCAAGTGTATGGACTCTCGGGCTCGATCGACCCTCAATGTCTTGGGATAGAAGTAATCATAGATGGTCCTCTGAAACTATTCCCAAGCCATATCCCGATGAAATCCTACCTGTGATATAACATCCCAGCATCTCTTAGTGGTATCACGTAACATGTACGTTGCAAGCTTCACCCTCCTCTCTGGAGGTGTCTCAAGATGCTCAAAGATAGCTATCATGACCTCCAACCATGACTCTACAGCCTGTGGTCCTCCATCCCCTAAAAAAGTGGGAGGATGCTGCTACTAGAACACCCACGTCAACTCTACCATAGATGGGGCAGGATGCAGTGCTCCCTGAAAGATCTGTAACATCCTCAAAAAGACTTCAAAGAAATGTGCATCAACTCCTGTGTCCGGTATAACAGCTAGTGCCAAAATGGGCATGATGGGAGGATCTGCTGGTAGTCCCTGATCTACCATTTCTAGTGTCCGATCATTTCCCTGTATCTAGCATACAACTGGAGGATGTCTTGGTGGAATGACTCTACAAGGTCAAGCACACACCTCAGTTCAAGATTATCAAGGATAACAACTTAGAAGTGCAAGAAAGGAATAGGAGAAGAAAAATTCAAGTTTTACAAAACAGGGTTACATGGCGTGTATAAACTCTACACGGTGTGTTCCCTTAAGCTTTTAACATTGTGTGTACCTCTTCTAAACCTAGTCATGTAACACCCATACACACGATGTGTTCCTCCTAAGACACAACGTGTACTTGAATTTCCCAACCTACCCAAATACTTCTACACGGCTAGAACTACATGGTTCTATCCTGGGTAACACTACACGATGTGTTAACCCTAGACCCAGTGTGTACTGCTTACATTCTAACTGCCTGTGTCGTTAGTCACATGGTCAGATACACGATCCACTCTACACGGTGTGCATAAACAGGACACGGCATGTACAACCTAAGTTTCATCCACTCGTGTCATTGGTTACACGACCGGATACACGGTCCTTTACAACACGATGTATTATACCAAAAGTTTCCCAACCCTGTGTCTATGCTCACACAGTCAGCCACACGGTCAAGCACTACACGGCGTGTACTCTTAGTACACAACATGTACTTAAGAAAAGTTAGTTCTTCCAGAATAGAACACATAGCATGTGTTCATAACACCACATGCCATGTTGTCTGGGTTTCCGGAAAGTAAGCCTCTGAAACTTCTCCAGAACCCTTAAAAACTTAGAATTTTGTCCAAGGCTTGACAAATTCTGACCCGTGAGAGCCCATACTCATGCGAATCAAATTTTGGCATCCTTATTCATATCATAACTTTACAAAATTCAATTAAAGTTCAAACATGATCCATGAAATTCTGATCCAAGAGGGCCCATAACACCTCAGGGACCAAAGTTTGGCATCCATCCAAATGAAACTTTACAATTTCCAATACCCTATCAAAATAGTCGGTGTTTTATCAAGGTATCTATCACAACAACATGCATATCTAGCAAAAAATCTACCACAACAACATGCAATCAGTAATGCATCCTAAATGACATGACAAGAATGCATGACATGTGATCTATAACAGTGCCTATATGATGCATGAGATGACATAATCTCATCTCACCGGGTTAAAACAGAAATAGAACTTCAATAATATCAATGATAACAACACAAAACAAGTGAATCACCCAACAGTGAAATCAAATCAACTATAACAATTGAAAAACCATAAAAATTGCAATATTCAAGGTAACTTGGATTTTCCCTATACACTGGTTAGCTACTCCCAGAAATAACTTATTACCAACCAATTATTCCTTCTTATCCTTGCCTGTAGGCTCCAAACAGTAAGACAAATCAAAAAAGAAACTCCTCTGATACCACTTTGTAACGTCCCAGTTCCGAGTGCTGCCCAAAGGTGCCCCATACCCGGTTGGTCACATGACCTCAAGCATATTTCCCCAAACACCAGAGACTGCTAACTAGTAGCAAAGACCAATGTATGATAATGGAGAAAGTATGCCCTCATTGGCAGAGTATACAAAGTGGAATAACAAATAGTAAATAGTAGAAGAAGTAGTAATACCATAGTACAGAAGTAAACAGCAGAAGACTGATAGAAAATAAGAAACTGGAGAATATATATAAATGATTCATGTCACATGTGTCTAGGAAAGTAGCCAAACAAGTCACAATGTTGGAAACACAATACTAAAACCAAAGTACATAAAAGCAGTAACTCCACAACATCGCAAACCTCAGCTTGGTCCCATGCTCTCCAGCTCCAACAACAATCAAGTACCTAATGAAGAAGGGAGCTTACCCTTATCTATACCTACAACCATACAATCTGTTTGGGTCCAAAATCATGACCCAAACAAGGTGTGAGACGAATCCCAGTAGGCAACCACCAAAAGATTTGTGTCTAACTATAAGTGAATATATATAATAGGTAATATGAAAAATAATGCAATAAACTAGAAAGTACTCAAAAGTAAACAATCCTACAGTTTCTAATTACATTCATTTACATTTATTAATTATTTAATCCGTTGAATAATGAAATCTCAGGATCTAGCCTAAGATTTGTATCCCCTTGTATAATAATAACAAACAGACATCTCAAAATACCATCTAAACAATCAAGTAAGAACGAGTCCAAGATTGTGCTTTGTCTTGGTAGACTCGTCACAATCAATCAATCATTCATAAGCAACCCTCTGGGAAAGTTCTCACAGTCTAACCCCTCTGGTTTTACATATCATCAATTCAATAAATAATGACCCCCCAGGAAATCTCACATAGTCTAACCCTGTTGACCCCACACAACACTAATCATTTACATACGACCACCTGGGTAGCTCTCATGGCCAATACCCCCTTGGTTTGCATAGCAACAATAAATTATAATGACCACCTGGCATCTCTCACACTCTATGCCCTAAGGTCCAACATTCATTTAATAATGACCATATGGGTAGATCTCACTATCCAACCACTCTGGGTCAACATAATAAAAAATTTATACATAAATGGCCCTACCTCAGGAAGCTATCACAGTCAAATTACCCTTGGTCATACTTTCACAATGCGAATCACATGCATCTCAAATAAATGGTAACTCCATCCTAACACGAGGCATGGAAAACAAATAAATCCTAATAGGAATTCTAGAACAAACAACCATAATAAAATAAGCACGGGAAACACACCCATAATCAAGATATTAAACCTTACACCTAAGCAATAGCCCTTTCTCAATCAAACAAACCATAGAAGGTATTAAACAAGGTTAAATTCCAAAACACGCAATACCCTAAACATGGGTATTCAGAACATTAAGCATATATAATCCAAAGAAAATCTAAGAAAGGCACAAACCACCTACCTTGATGTTGTATGACGAACACTCTTGAACGTTGACCCTTGAATCATCCTAGAATGATGTAGATCTATAAAAAGGTTAAAATCATTCAACCTTGGATAACTTAAGAGAGAGGAGAAACCATGAAGAGAGGATCTAGGGGAAGAGAGAACTCACCGGTGGGAATCCAACGCACCCAGCATCATCTCAATCGGAGCTCGGATGGAGGAACGGGAGGAACTCAAAGTTCATCGGTCGTACATCGCTCTTCTGTATGAAACATGGGGAGAAGAAGTGTTTTATGGAGATGAGACGCGACCCCGCTCCAACTCATAAATTAAAAAGAAAAGTACACTGTGTGTTCATTTAATGTACACATCGTGTACTAGCCTCAACCGACCCCCGCTTTAAACGGTCTTCAAGGTCACCCACACAACCATGTACTCAGCCATTACACGGCCAGTACACACCTAAACACGGAAATTGGGTACACGACATGTACTTATAAAATTTCCCATTTCTTCCTTTTTCCTAAAAAACAACCCGAAATAAAGATCCATACCTGAAATGAAGATCCGGGTTCTTACACCATTCATGGACCCAAAGGATATCTGGCCATAGATTTACCATGCCCAAACTCTATGCCCTACCTTTAAGTTCTGTTGATGGGAAAAAGAAATGAAAAAAGCCATGATCGAGAGATACACACTTAAAGTCAGAGAAACTCCAAATTGAGACTAGGTGATCAATTAAGTCTAAAACTTTCTAAGGTTTCATCCCCTTCGACAATGAGATACAAGCAATAAAATATTTATTACACAAATCAATTCATTTAGAAATTTCTCCATATAAAGCCAGAACATGGGCAGTGACACCCTTCCTGACAATGCATTGTGAAACCCTATTATTAAGAAAGACAAATGAACTTATGAATAAACCAGTGAAGGATGAGAAACCTTTTACCTATTCTTGTTCCTTAGCTTTATTTGAAGCAGGCAGATGGGATCGACCGACAACATGATTATGAACATATGTGAAGAGATTCACACTTCTTGGATGTTCAAGTGCACCGTGATCACCGAACCGAGCTGCTCCCGCCCTCATTCCTCCATCGTAATTATATATATATATATATATTTATAATTATAATTCTAAATAAATAAATATATATTTAAATAATTTTAAAAATATAATAAATATATTTTAAAAATAAATATATTTATTATATTTATAATTATATATAAATACATTTTAGATATATTTATTTATAAATATAAATATAAATAAATATATATTTATTTAAATAATTATAAAATTATAATATATATATTTAAATAATAAATATATTTATTTATAATTATAATTTTATATTAATATATATATTTATAATTATAAATATAAATAAATAAATACATACTTAAATAATTATAAAATCACCAATAAATACATTTATTATGAATTTATAAACATATAAAAATATTTATAAAAATATTTATTTATAATTATAATCATAAATAAATAAATAAATAAATAAATTTATTAGATATATAATTTTATAAATATATACAATAATATAAATAAATAATTAAGATTAGATCTTTATTATCACTTTTTTAGCACTGATAAAGATACCCCTTTATTAGTGCTAAGAAAATACTGATAAAACCAGTCTTTATCAGATCTAGAATATTAGCACTGATAAAGACACATTTTATTAGCATTTTTTGTTTTAACGTTGATAAAACTACTCTTTATCAGCGTTTTTTGGAAATTGATGATAAAAAGGTGTAACGTCCCGGTTCTAGAAGTTGCCCAGAGGCGCCCCGTACCTAGTTGGTCACATGGCCTCAAGCGCATTTTTCTGAATGTCAGAGGCTACTGACTAGCAGCGAGGGACTTGGGTGTGATAGTGGTGAAATTATGCCCTCATTGGCAGAGTAACACTGCAGAAGTAAAACAAATATACAATAGCGGAAGTAGTAAACATACCAAGAAATAGTAAACAACGGAAGACTGGTGAAAGAACAACTGGAGCACATAAATATAAATGATGCATGATACACATGTCAAGGAAATCATCCAAACAAGTCACAATGCTGAAATACAGTACTAAATCAAATTACAAAGAAAAGCAATAAATAGATCCACAGCATCGCAAGCCTAAGCTTGGTCCCATGCTCTCCAGCTCCAACGTAGTCAAGTACCTGAAGTAGAAGGGTGCTTTCCCTTATCTATACCTGCAAAAATATAATCTATTTGGGCCCAAAAGTATGACCCAAATAGGGTGTGAGACTAAATCCCAGTAGGAAACCACCAAAAGATCTGTGCCTAACAGTCAGTGAATATATGGCAGACAATAAGTAAAAAGAGCAGTAAACAAGGAAGTACTCAGTAGTAAACATTCATACAATTAAATTGAATTCAATTCCACATATCAAGTAAGTAGCTAATCAAAGCAGGTAACCCTCTGGGAAGTGATCTCATCCTAACCCCTCTGGTTCAACCAAAACAAGACAAGAAAGCAGATAACACAACAGGTAACCCTCTGGGAATTACTCACAGCCTATCCCCTTTGGTCTTACCTAGCAACACAGGCAACCTTCTGGGCAACACACTCAGTCTCATCCCTCTGGTCCAGCTTTAGTATAGACTCTCTAAGGAAGCATTCACCGTCAATTCCCCCTAGAGTCTCGTATCGGTAACTAAAAGGTGCTCTAGGGAACCACTTACGTCACATTCCCCTTGTAGCCCGCGTCGAGGAACTCTAGACACTCTGAGGAAGCACTTACATCAATTCCCCCTGTGGTCTCGCATCGTAACAATAAAAACAGATACTCTGGAGAAGCCCTTACGTCCATTCTCCCTATGATCTACTACACCAGGTTCTCATGGCCCTGTGTAAGTCAACAAGTACAACAAGCGTATCAGCCAAATCAAACCTCAAGAACTACTTGGCTAAACAGTCTACATCATAACAGCATGTCAGAACAATCACTCCATCCTATAATACTAGGCATGGGAAAAACAAGGTAGCCTAACAGGCTAAGTAGGACCAAACAGTCATAAAAAAACATGCATGGGAAAACACCTCCAAAGCATAGAAATTTACCCTATTCAAATTCAATTAACCTCTACTCAAGCATACAAGCATAGCATACAATTATCAGGGCTAAAATCATAAACACGCAATACCCCGTTCATGGGTATTGGGTACTTTTGCACATATAACTCAAATACTTTCTACGGAAAGGCACAAAACACCTACCTCGGCATTGGGAGATCAATATACTTGAGTCTCAGGGCTTGAATCACCTTAGAATGTCGAAGATCTATAAAAACATCTAAAAATTTCAACCAAAGATAACTTGAGAAAGAGGAGGAATCAGGAAATGAAGCTCTAGAAGAAGGAATAGCTTACTGAGGTGATCCCAACGCAATCGACGACGTTCGATTCAGAGAACGGATGCTCGATCGGGGGCTCAGAGAAGGATCGTGGCCGTATGTGCGCTCTCGGACGAACCAGACCTAGAAGAAGGTGTTTCTGTCCATTAGACATGACCCCAGTACGTTTAATGAAAAAAAGAAAGTACACGATGTGTACTTTGAAAGTACACGGCGTGTACTTGCCTTAACCGGCCCCTGCATTAGGTGGTATCCAAGTCACCACACATGGCTGTGTGTAAGGCCGTTACATGACCAGCACAGAACTACCCGCGGTAACTGAGTGCACGATGTGTACTCATAAAGTACACGACATGTACTTAAGAAATTTCTAGAAATTCCTCTTTTTATCAAAAACACCAGAAAAGGAAAGACATACCTTAAAAAAAGATCCAGGTTCTTACAAAATTCCACCCTTAAAGAAATTCATCCCCGAATTTCCCTAGAATGGTAGCATAGAAGAAGAAACCCCGAACAGCTCCGTCCACTGCGATCGTACATCAGCCTCCCTCTCCCAAGTCTCGTCTTGTACTCGCCCGTGCTGCCATAGCACTTGTACCAGAGGAACAGACCGACCATAGAGAACCTTCATACTTCGATCGACAATCCGGATAGGATTCTCTTCAAAAGAGGAGTCGACCTCCAACTCAACCTCTTAGGGTTGAAGAACATGAGATGGGTCTGAGAAGTAACGTCGCAGCTGAGAAACATGGAAGACATCATGCATAGCCCGGTACCTCTGAGGTAACTGCAACTGATAGGCAACCAACCCAACTCTCTCCAACACCTAAAACGGCCTGACGTACCTCAGCAAAAGCTTACCGTGTCTTCTAATCCTTCTGTGTCCCAACCTCGGTGTGACACATAGGAAAACCTGATCTCTGACCTCGAACTCTAGAGGTCATCTCCGTCGATTAGCTTAAGACTTTTGTCGAGACTGTGCAATAGTCATCCTCACTAGTGCAGAAAACATTTTTTACGTCGGTTATTTTTTATTATTTACGTCGGTTTTTAGGCGACGTTAATACGGACGACGTTATAAATAACGTTTTTTACGTCGGTTACTTAAAACCCGACGTAATATCCCTAACATCACGGTGGTTATCACGTCGGTTCATATAATAACCGACGTGATAAATATGCACGGGGGGCTTTATCACGTCGGTTATTCCCTAAACCGACGTGATAAAACGCCTGGGATATCTTTTATCACGTCGGTTATGTCATAACCGACGTGATAAACCCTTCCCCTGGCCTATTATCACGTCGGTTATTTAAGAAACCGACGTGATAAAAAGGCCTGGGAAACGTTTTAGCACGTCGGTTATCCAATAACCGACGTGGTAAATCGATTCCCAGGCCTTTTAGCACGTCGGTTATATTAAGAACCGACGTGATAAAAGCCCCGGGAACGGTTTATCACGTCGGTTCTAGAAAAACCCGACGTGATAAACCCCTGTCGGTTTATTTACCACGTCGGTTATAAAATAACCGATGTGAAAGAAATTTTTTTTTTAAATAATTGCACTGCTCTCACCAAAAAGCAACCAGAAACCAAACAAAAATAACCATGCCAGCCCTCCCCCAAGCCCCAACTGAACCCCACCCTCATCTATACCCACCTAACAACCTGGCCAGCCCTCCCCCACCACATTGGAGCCCCACCACAACCCTTGGACACCCCCCACCCCTTGGACAGCCCCCCCACCCTCATTTACACCCCCACGACCCCTAGTACAGCCTCAAACACCCATTGGAAACCCATCCCATATCCCTTGGACACCCTCCACCCCTTGGACACCCCCCACCCCTTGGACAGCCCCCCCCACCCTCATTTACACCCCCAAGACCCCTAGTACATCCTCAAACACCCATTGGACACCCCCCCACACCTTGACAGCCCTCCCAGACCCCTTGGACACCCCCCCGACCCCTGGACACCCCCCCGAGCCCTTGGACAGCCCCAAACACCCCTTGGACACCCCTCCCATATCCCTTGGACACCCCCCACCCCTTGGACACCCCCCCCACCCCCTGGACAACCCCCCCACCCTCATTTACACCCAACCGGCCCCTTGGACAGAACTCCCAGACACCTTGGACACCACTCCCATATCCCTTGGACACCCCCCACCCCTTCGACAGCCCCCCCACCCTCATTTACACCCCCCGAACACTAGGACATCCCCAAACACCCCTTGTACACCCCTCCCATATCCTTTGGACACCCCCCACCCCTTGGACACCCCCCACCCCTTGGACAGCCCCCCACCCCCTGGACACCCCCCCGACCCCTTGGAAACCCCCCTACCCCTTGGAAACCCCCCCATCCCCTTGGACAACCCCAAACACCCCTTGGACACCCCTCCTATATCCCTTGGACACCCCCCACCACTTGGACACCCCCCACCCTCATTTACACCCAACCGACTCCTTGGACAGCCCCAAACACACCTTGGACACCCCTCCCATATCCCTTGGACACCCCCACCCCTTGGACACCCCCCCACCCTCATTTACACCCCCCGACCCCTAGGACAGCCCCAAACACACCTTGGACACCCCTCCCATATCCCTTGGACACCCCCCAAACACCCACCCACCCCCTTGGAACCTCTCCCCCCATACCAAAATCCAGACCAGAAAAACCATCAACAGTAGACCAAAACAAGAAGTAGAGAAAAATTAAACATTCACTTATATAACATTCAAAACTTACACTGTCAACTTCAAAAAAAACTAAATCCAACCTAAACGACTACGAAATACACAATTACATTGACAATATTCAAAATTACATTTTACATTACAAACAACTAAAAGTGAATCAAACCTGTAAAATAATTTGACCACTCCACTTGTAAGTGTTTGATATCTTCAGCAGTAAAGGGTTGAGGGTCATCAAAAAGATACAAAGGAAAAGGATAGTAGTCAACGTGTATAATGAATAAATCAAATTGAAATATTATGAGAAAGAGGAAATCTTACCAGGTCAAAACTCAGAACTGTCCCAGTTGTTATTATTTCATACATAAATCTTAACATGTAATATCCGCATTCGATGATGCCTTGTTGCTCATGACATTTCTGTTTGAATGAGTGTAAATTCAATATATTATTTTTATGTAATAAATCAAAATGTACAAATTATAAATGGATATTTACCTTCGCATGTACATATTTGATCTTGAAATTCCTTTTCTTTGCGCTTTTTCGAAAGTGGACCCATGCCCTGTTAGAAAATAATACGAATGGGGTAAATTTAAAATTCATTATAATATATAAAACTATTGTGAAATTGAAACTTACGTTTCCAATATATTCTTAAAACTTTCTCGCACATCATCATGGAGAGAGCATATCCAATAAAGTGTTTTCTCCCTAGGGCAAAAAACCCCTAACATCCAATGATCCCTGATAAAAGGAAATTTAACGTTAGTGGTTTTTTATGTTAAAAGATAATTAACTCTTTGAGAGGGATGTGTTTCATACCTCTCACAAAAAGGCATCATCCAACACTGTGTGATTACATTCTTTTCAAATCTATCAGCAATATAAAGCATTCTTTGTTCCTCATCCAATGCACATGCTTCAGGGGAAATCAATTGTGGGTCCACGAATCCATATACATCTGTCATCTCATTCCTCTCAAAAATTTTATACAGATACCTAATACAAAGCAGACATAAGTATACATTTTTAATAAATATAACGCAAGGAAAAGGTGTTAAGACTTACATGATAAAAATTTGCACCACGTTGATGCCCAACTTATCTCCAGTGACAAACTCCATGATATCAGTTTTCATAATCCCCACACATAGTTCACGTCCACAGACATGAGCTTCCATTGTAAAGTCATAATGATCCCCCAACAAATTTGAATATCTTGACAATTTGTCAAGACTGCTAGTATCTGCATCTGATGTCATAGCTATCTGTCTTTGTTGTTGTCTATACAGTATTTCTTTACCTTTGAAGTATTCCTGTAAAAATAAATTGAAAAATATATTAGTTTTCAAATGATAAAACATTAATAAAAATATAAAATAAAAGATATAACATCCATACCTCTATGGTAATGAGTCGAAGAAGTCTGGATGGCCAAAGTAAAAAATGGCCGATACTATGTCCAACTGTCGTCACCTCATCTGTAGGTAATGGTATCCGAGCTGATCTATCTATAATATCCTGTACAGTGACCCTCTGATTCTCTACCTCTAACTGTTGATGATGAACTGTATCTCCTATACAATATACCATCCCATATGCAACTATATGATGTTGAGGATCATCAACATACAACTCACAATAAGTAGGTAGCTGCGGCGGAGGAGGAGGATCAAAAATGGGGTCCGCAGGCTGAGGTGGGGGAGTGGGAGCTACTGGGAGAGGTGGAGTGGGAGCTGCACCCTGAAATTGTCTTTGCAAGTCTGCAAACATTAACTGCACCGATGCTCTAATCTTGTCCTCCATTGTCGCATTAATATTATGGACTTCAGCCTCCAAGGATTCTATTTTTTTTATAAACTCCCTCAACGTTAGAAGTTGAGGAACGTGGAAACACTTTTCTTACCGATACACCTGCCGGATATCCTCTTACACGGCCAAGATGTTCGGGCTTTCCCAATGCCACAGATAAAATATCTTCCCTCCCAGATGGTGTAAATGTCCCCTGTGAACTCTGCTCCTCAAGAGAGTCCTGTAATAATTAATTGAACATTTCTATAATGATTGGAAATATATGACGAAAATAGTAAACTTAAATAAATAAAATAGATATCTTACAATCCTCTCAACTACGAGTCTCGATTCTTCCGAAAGATATTGTCCTTTTTTTCCCTTCCGAGCTCTTTTCCATTTCTCATGTCTAGATGGAGGGGATGGAGGGGCCACCTCTCCAGAGCTTGAAGACTCAGCTCTTAGTTGTTGAAATTTTTCTGCCATCATTTGTTCTTCCAATAATGCATACCCTCCCCGAGATAAACTATGAGGGTATACATTTTTAGATTGGATCTCTTGATGAGCTTTCCTTGTTTGCTGTAAATTAAGAATAAGTAATCATTAACAAAACAATAATAAGATCATTTATATAAGAAAGCTTATAAAAGTTTACATTGCCCTTACCAAAAATGATTCTTTTCTTCTACTTTCAAAAAATTGTCTCCACGTGTCTTCATCTATAAAAGGATATATACGACATGGATTCTCACGACTCCTATGACCATAAATGAAATCAGATGAGAGGGTTGATTTGAAATCCCTCCATCTCCTAGCAGCCAACGATAAGCATTTCTTCCTGACTCCTCCAGTGTCAGGAATATCAAATGTCATCTGATAAAAAAGAGGTTAAAAATATTATATATACTAGAAACATTTAAAGAACAGTCAAACAATAGCAAAAGATCTTACCAAAATGGTCTCCCACAGCTGAGAAATTATCGCCTTATCCACACTTCTCCAATCATCATAGAGAATGCTTACTTTGCTCTTAGCCTGAGTTGCTACAAAACCCTTAAAATCTTTAGCATTTGGACCTCTAGGAAGATCATCATCATCAAACTCCACGACTATCCTCTCCTCCTTCGTACGGGCAAGTGATAATTTTGGTAAACGTGTGCACCCACGCTTACCAACCTTTGAACTCTTTTTCGTAATAGGAGCATGTGAATGTTCCTCCCCAGATGTATGACCAATATGCTCATCTCCAGAATCATGTGGCTGATCAACTGATTGATCTGTCATTTTCCTTCAAATCAAAAAAACAAACATTAGTTCACAAATAGAAAAGTGTACTAAATTACATAATAGTAAACATTGGTAATATGGTAAGCATGTTAAACAATGATAAACATGGTAAACACAGGAAAAAGGTTGCCAACGAGTTGGCCCAAGAAAGCTGAAAAGTGGACTCACTGAGTCCACCGGTCAGCCGGTGTGAGCACACCGGCCAGCCGGAGGACCCAGGCAGTAGACTTGCCCACTGCCTGGTGCCACCGACCGGGCCGCTGGCTCACCACCAGCCGGCCGGTGGACCAGACAGCCTTCCTCTGTCTGGACCACCGGCCGGCCGCTGGATCACCACCGGCCGGCCGGTGGACCAGACAGAGAGCCTTCCTCTCTGTCTGGACCACCGGCCGGCCGCTGGCTCAGCACCGGCCGGCCGCTGGTGATCCAGACAGAGGAAGGATCTCTGTCTGGTCCACCGGCCGGCCGCTGGCTCAACACCGGCCGGCCGCTGGTGATCCAGACAGAGAGGAAGGCTCTCTGTCTGGTCCACCGGCCGGCCGGTGGTGATCCAGCGGCCGACCGGTGGTCCAGACAGAGGGAAAGCTCTCTGTCTGGACCACCGGCCGGCCGCTGGCTCAGCACCGGCCGGCCGGTGGACCAGACAGAGCTTTGTTCTGGACCACCGGCCAACCGGTGATCCACCACCGGCCAGCCGGTGCGCCCAGGACTTCTCCTCTTTACGGTTTTTATTGTTTTATCGTTTTGGTTTGATACATGTTTTAATAAGTAAAAAATTTACAGTATCTAACATTATATGAAAAAACTAAATGTAAACAAGAAATAAACTTGTGTTACCTGTAATTTTAGGAATGTACAGTTGGATTGTTTTCCAAAATTCCTTCGTCGTGATCATTCCTTATGGCACAAACCATGTCTTCAACATACTCATCATTATGTTCTGTTAATCTTTCCATGGAAGTAGGGATCTCACATAAATCAGCATCTTCATCAAATTCATCCTCACCAACATATTGGTTTTTCCCTTGTAAAACAACAGCCCACTGCATATCTGATTGATCTACTACATAGAAAATTTGTTTGGCATGTGTTGCCATTATAAAAGAATCAGCTGTGTCTTCCAATCTATTCAGATTAACAAGTGTCATTCCAAATTCATCGTGTCTGACACTGTTGTTACCGATAAACCATTTACAGTTAAAAACGGGAACTTTAATTTTAAAGTAATCAGCCTCCCATATGTCTTCAATCACTCCATAATATGCACTTGATGCCGAAATTGGGTTTCTGTCCTTAGCACTCGAAAAATGCATTGCTTCTGCAAACACCAATACACCACTATTCTGCACTGCACTTCTGTTGTCCTGAGCTTTCGTATGAAATGTATAGCCATTAATGTCATAAGCGGACCATGTTATCACATTTAAAGATGGACCACCCACTATCCATTTTAATGTCTCTGATACATCTGATCTACCAAGCAAGGTCTTTTTTAAACCATGGCAAAAAAGTTTTGTTGTGCTCATTCAAAATCCACATTTCTTTCTTCTTTGGATGACATTGTTTCAACTCATTAATATGCAATGTGATATACGGTTGAACATCAGCTATGTTATTCAAGATGTATGATTCTAACTTCTTCATATGTTCAGCTGACAGTGATTTGACTTTCAAGCCACGAATCCCCTTTCCCTCATTATTAACCCGTTCATGGCGAGATGGAGGCAAACCTATGTGTTGCGCCGTAGCCAAGTAGCTCGTACAAAACTCTGCTACCTCCTCAGAAATATACTTTTCAATAATGGAGGCTTCAGGTCGATATGGATTTTTAACATATCCCTTTAATATTTTCATATTCCTTTCAAAAGGATACATCCAACGAAGATATACAGGTCCACAAAGCCTTATTTCTCGAACCAGATGAATCATTAAATGCACCATCATATCAAAAAAAGTTGGAGGAAAATACATTTCCAAATGACAAAGTATAAAAATTGAATCCTTTTCCAAAATGTTCAAAGCATTAACATCAATCGCCTTGTTGCAAATTGAATTGAAAAAATAACACAACCTCATTATAGTCTTTCTGACACGGATGGGCAATATTCCACGCAGTGCAACTGGTAGAATTTGTTGCATCATGACATGACAATCATGTGATTTCATACCTATCAACTTTAAGTCTTTCAATGAGACAAAATTTTTTACATTTGAAGAATAACCTTGAGGCACTTTGATATCATGAAGACACTGACAGAAGCTACTTTTCTCCCTCTTCGATAATGTATGACAAGCCGGGGGAAGAAATGTTCGTCTTCCTTTAGGAGTGGGAGCTAACTCCAAACGTATTCCCATTGACAGTAGGTCTAACCTTGCATTCAACCCATCTTTTGTCTTTCCTTTAATATCTAGCAATGTTCCGATCAAAGAATCACAGATATTCTTCTCCACGTGCATGACATCAATATTATGTTTGACTTCATGATACCTCCAATATGGTAGCTCAAAAAATATTGACCTTTTCTTCCAAATATGTCTATCATTACCAGATTTCTGTGTCTTTCCCAATGTCACATCAAGGTTTTTCACCCTCTCAAAATACAATTCTGGGGATAAAGGTTGAGGAGCAGTATCAAATTCTTGTGAGCCATTGAATGCCTTTTTTAGTCTTCTATAAGGGTGATCCATAGGCAAAAACTTTCGATGACCCATGTACACTGTTTTCCTCCCATGATGCAATTGACAATATGACGTCTGTTATTCGCAAATTGTTCATGCTTTATGCCCTTTAACACTGTATCCAGACAAATTTCCATATGCTGGGAAGTCATTTATAGTGAATAGAAGCATTGCATGCAGTTGAAAATATTCCATTTTATAAGAATCATACACCCTAATACCATCAGCCCATAACAGTTTCAAATCATCAATCAGCGGTGACAAGTATACATCAATATCATTGCCGGGTTGCTTTGGACCAGAGATCATGATACTCAACATGACATATTTGCGCTTCATACAAACTTCAGGAGAGAGGTTGTAAATTACCAATAAAACAGGCCATGAACTATGTGTGCTACTGAGGGTTCGGTATGGATTCATTCCATCTGTGCACAAGCCTAGTCTCAGATTTCTAATTTCATTTCCAAATGTAGGGTACTGGGCATCAATTTTCTTCCATTGTGGACAATCAGCTGGATGACGTATTTTTCCATCACATACCCGCTCATCAGCATGCCATCTTAACCTTTTTGCATCATGTGAATTAGCAAACAAACGTTTGAAACGAGGAATTATAGGAAGATACCAAAATACCTTTGAAGGGAGCTTTGTAATCTCTACATCAGCTTGTGATTTTTCTTTCACCTTATACTGTGATGTCCCACATTTAGGACACTCTTTCAGAAATTCATATTCCTTCCTATATATAATGCAGTCATTCGGACAGGCATGTATTTTCCTGTATCCCAATCCCATCGGGCATAATATTTTTTTGGCCTTATAATGTGAATCTGGAAGATCGTTATCTTTTGGAAGAATGTCTTTCATCAATTGTAGCAGCTCTGTAAAACTTCTGTCACTCCATCCATGTTTCGCCTTCAGGTTAATCAATCTTAACACCGCCGACAAAACCGTAAAATCTGTACAACCAGGATATAATGGTTTTTCGGCATCACCATATAGACGTGCAACTGTCGGTTCTATCTCAATTTGTTCTGCTACAATATCGCGAATCATTTCTTCAATTCCATCGGAGTTACCATCTTGCGATTCATTATCATCAGTGACATTCTGTCCAGTTTCGCCATGCCAAATCCAAGGGTTGTAACTCGGATTGAAACCATGACAAATCAGATGATCTTTTATCTCTCTACTTTTCAACTTCTTCATATTCAGACATTTCAGGCATGGACAGAAAAAAATGTCACTACTTGGAACATTTCGTTTAGCAAATTCCAAAAAGGCATCAACACCTTCCTCATATTCATTGCTCATTCGATGTGCCGTAATCCAACTTCGACTCATTATTACCTATAACAAATAGCAAAAATATATATATTTTTTAGATAAGACAAATATATGTTTATATGAAAAAAATCATAATTTGAATATAAACAATTTTGAAATATAAAACAAATCGATGTGTAAACCCCCCTGGACACCCCCCGACCCCTCTGGACAGCCCCCCACCCCTCCTGGACACAACCCCCCACCCCCGACCTGCTTGGACACCCCCCTGGACACCCCCCAACCCTCTGGACAGCCCCCCCACCCCTCCTAAACACCACCCCCACCCCCTACCCCCTTGGACACCCCCCTGGACACCCCCCAACCCTCTGGACAGCCCCCCCACCCCTCCTAAACACCACCACCCACCCCCTACCCCCTTGGACACCCCCCTGGACACCCCCCCACACCCACCCACCCCCTTGTAAACCCCCCTGGACACCCCCCGACCCCTCTGGACAGCCCCCCGCCCCTCCTGGACACCACCCCCACCCCCTACCCCCTTGGACACCCCCCTGGACATCCCCCAACCCTCTGGACAACCCCCCCACCCACCCGGACAACCCCAAATACCCTCTGGAGAGGCCGCCACCCACTTGGACAGCCCCCCACACCCATCCACCCCCTTGGACACCCCCCTGGACACCCCACCGACCCCTCTGGACAGGCCGCCACCCCCTTGGACAGCCCCCCACACCCACCCATCCCCTTGGACACCACCCTGGACACCCCCCGACCCCTCTGGACAGCCCCCGACCCCTCTAGAAAGCACCCCCACCCCTCCTAGACACAACCCCCCATCCCCGACCTGCTTGGACACCCCCCTGGACACCCCCCAACCCTCTGGACAGCCCCCCACCCCTCCTAAACACCGCCCCCCACCCCCTACCCCCTTGGACACCCCCCTGGACACCCCCCAACACCCACCCACACCCTTGGACAGCCCCCCACACCCACCCACCCCCTTGTAAACCCCCCTGGACACCCCCCGACCCCAAATCCATGCACCTATGCCATGGTTGTGTGTGAATAAAGTAGTAACAACTGTAAAAGGGCAACCCATCCAAATGGACACGCCCCAACCCTCTCGGGGATTTATAGAAAACGATGAATAATTAGTGAAATCATAAAATTACTCAATATTGCAAGTCGAACAAATAGATCTAGGGATGATAAATAAGATTATGGTGCCAAAACGAGTTAAAAGGGTTCGCAATCGAAGAATCTTAGCTAGTTTCAACAAAAAAATCACAACACATATATATATACTATCCGCAAAAAAAAACGAACGAGTGGGAGGATTACCTGAGTGCTGCGAGTTTAGATGATTGATCCGAGGATATTAAATATGAGAAACGATGATCGCAAAACGAATCTAAACCAACGAAATGGATGAGCCGATTCGGGTTTACGCGCGAGAGAGACGAGTCGCGACTGTCGAAGGTAAACTCGCGAATGACAATCCACGGGTCTGGGTAAATTTTTAAATGAGTTATCACGTCGGTTATTCAATAACCGACGTGATAATTGTTTTAAAAACATTTATAACGTCGGTTATTTCAATAACCGACGTAAAACCCTTCCTCCGATTCATTTTGTACGTCGGTTATTTTATAACCGACGTTATAAAGGGATCAAAATCCGCGTTTTTTTACGTCGGTTATGGAATAACCGACGTAAAAAACATCTGCGGATTCTTTTTTTACGTCGGTTATTTCATAACCGACGTAAAAAAGCCTTCAAAAACCGCGTTTGTTACATCGGTTATTCAATAACCGACGTAAAAAGGCCTTCAAAAACCGCGTTTTTTACGTCGGTTATAAAAATAACCGACGTAAAAAACGAAGCCGCGCGATTAATAACGTCGGTTATTTTTATAACCGACGTTAAAGGTGTACCGAATACAGGTTGTTACGTCGGTTAAGAAATAACCGACGTAAAAAACCTCGTTTTACATATTATGACGTCGGTTTTATATAACCGACGTAAAAAATGGTGACGTAAAAAACGTTTTCTGCACTAGTGCCTCTTCCGAATCAACTCTATCTGCTCTGTAGTCTCTTGAACAAGACGAGGTCACAACATAGCTACCTCTCCTGCCTCCAGCCAACATAAGGGTGATCGACATGACCTACCGTACAAAGCCTCATAAGGTTCCATCTGAATATTTGCTTGAAAACTATTATTGTAGGAAAACTCCACAAGAGGTATGTGCTTCTCCCAAGAACCTCCAAAATCTAGGATGCATGCTCGAAGCATGTCCTCAAGCACCTGAATCGTACGCTCGGACTGGCCATCTGTCTGGGGGTGGTAAGCTGTACTCAGAAGTACCTGTGTACCCAAATCCTTATGCAATCCCTTCCAGACCTGAGAAGTAAAACGTGCATCCCTATCTAAAACAATGGAGTGTGGAACCCCATGTATACGTACAATCTATCGGATATAAAACTGTCCCATCTCATCAACACTGAAGGTCTCCTTGATCGGCAAGAAGTGAGCAAACTTCATGAGTATGTCAATGACAACCCATACTGCATCATTCCCTCAAGGCGACCTCAGAAAACCTGTCATGAAATCTATCGCGACATTATTCCACTTCCACTCGGGAATGGGTAACTGCTGCAAAAGCCTTGCTGTTCACTGATGTTCTGCCTTCACCTGCTGATAGGTGGAACACTTCATCACGAAACTAGAAACATCCCTCTTCATACCTAGCCACCAATACTGACGGTGTCGATCACGATACATCTTGGTGACACCAGGATGAACTGCCCAAACTGAGGAATGAAAGTCCCGCATCAGTTCCTTGTGTATATCCGCTGACACCCATACGCACCCATGGAAACACAAGATCTCATCCTCGCCTATGGTCCACCCAGGAATAGGGTCCTCTCCTGACACACTTTCCCATAGGACTAGTCCTTCATAATCTAATAGCTGCCTCATTTGTACTCAATCAAGAAGAGTATAGGTAACAACTACAGAAGAAAGAAACTTCTGCCCCTATCTATCGTGCACCTACAAATGCATCTCAGAGAATAGAGCCATAAGCTACCACTCACTGCTGGCCTCCTGAACTGCCTGCATCTGAGTCCTCCTACTCAGTGCATCTGCCACTGTGTTGCCCTTCCCTGACATATAGGCAAGCTCAAAGTCAAAATACTAAAGGTATTCAACCCACCTTCGCTGTCTCAAATTCAAGTCATGCTGAGTAAAGATATACTTGAGAATTTTGTGGTCGGTGTAAACCATAAAATGATCTCCCAGTAGATAATGTCTCCAACAGTGTAAGACATGAACAACTGCAGCCAACTTGAGATCATGCATTAGGTAATTCCTTTTATGTGGCCTCAACTACCAAGACCTGTACACAACGACTCCTTCTCCATGCATAAGCATAGCTCCCAACTCGATACATGAATCATCATAGTAAACAGTAGCCCGACTCTAAAAAAACTAGTATCGTTGCTGAAGTCAGTCTCCCTTTCAGCTTCTGGAAGGATGACTCATAAGAATCTGTCCACAGGGAATTTTCACCTTTCTTAGTCAGGTCCGTCAGTGGTGCTGCTAAGCGTGAGAAGTCCTGTATGAAATGCCTGTAGTATCCAGCCAGCCCTAGAAGACTTCGTACCTCGAAGATATTCTTCAACTGATCCCAGGAAACTACTACTCTCACTTTATCTGGGTCCACTGATACTCCTCTCACTAAGATAACATAACCTAAGAAGTGAATCTGGTCCATCCAAAAGTGGCATTTTGAGAGCTTAACATATAAATGATGCTCTCTTAGTGTACTTAGAATGATCTCAATATGGGTGTCATGGTCATGTTGAGAGTGAGAGTACACCAAGATATCGTCTATGAAGACTACCACGAAAGAATCCAAATATGGATGAAACACTCGGTTTATCAGTTCCATGAAAACTGCAGGCACGTTCGTGAGACCAAACGACATAACCATATACTCATATTGACCATACCTGCTCCGAAAGGCTGTAAGAGGTATATGTGATGGTCTAACATGCAACTGATGATAACTGGGCCTCAAGTCAATCTTTGAGAACACATGGGCTCCTCAAAGCTGATCAAAGAGATCATCAATCCTCAGCAAGGGATATTAGTTCTTGACCGTCAACTGGTTCGGCTTCCGATTATCCACACAAAGCCTGAGGGTACCGTTTGTCTTCTTCACAAATAGGATAGGCGAACCCCACAGAGAAGTACTGGGTCGGATGAAACCCTTTGCCTGAAACTCCTCCAACTACTTCTTGAGCTCCTGTAACTCTGGTGTATCCATCCTATAATGAGGAATGGAAACCGGTGCCACTCCTAGCACAAGCTCAATAGAAAATTCAACCTCTCTCTTTGGAGGCAAACCTGAAAAGTCCTCTGTAAAGATGTCCCTAAAACGATCCACCACTGGAGGAAAGTCTAACTGCAAAGTCCCCTGGTCATCTAGATATAGACTAGCAATCTGGTCTGTAACTCCTCCCAACCCATGATGCTTGAGTCCCGCTCTGCTCGCCTGGACATACCATTCACCCTTATGAAGAAATAATCTACCCTCTGGTGATGTGAAACTCACCTTGCGGTGATAGCAATCGACGACTGCCTGGAAGGGAACTAACCAGTCCATTCTGAGAATGACATCATAGCCTTTCATCTCTAGGACATAGAGATCCCATAATAAGTGACACCCACCAACCTTTAGAGGGCACTCCTTGCACTGATGTACACTAGCTGTTCTTGTCCCCAATGGAGTGTCTAGCATCAAGATGTCAGCAGAAGAAAATATACAGAGCCCAAGGCTCTCCACAACAATAACAGATATAAAGCTATGGGAAGCCCCTGTATCTAAAAGAGCAGAAGCTAAAACTAAGGCAACTAAGATCGTACCTCGAACTGTGGAAGGTCTGGGATCCTGCTCCTGTTGGGTTTGCTCCACTACAAAAGTATGACCTGCACCGCGGCCCTGTGACCCTGCCTGACCACCCTATTGTCGCTGAAATCTTGGCGACTAACTACCAAGACCACGACCTCTACATTGTCCTGAACGGTCGGAAGAACTCCAGTTCCCAGACTGATAAGAAACTGGTGGTGCTGCTCCTGCATGAGGAGTCATAGAAGAACCCCTGTCACCAGCTACTGGTGAGAAGAACTGACAAAAACGCTGAAGGTGGCCCAACTTTCCGCAAGATCAGCACTCCATTGGGTCTCTCGGGCAATGTGGCCTCGTATTCTCGACCTTCCCACACTGGTAGCATACCACCCAACTACCTGAAGGTGCATCTCGCCTACCCGGATCTCTACGCGTAGACTCCCTACAGTGCTTCCTGCTCTCAGTAGGAGGGATATCAACTTCGGATGTTGAACCACCCTGGCTTACAACTCCAGAATCCCTCAGATTGTGCTCCATGATCAGTGCCTGGTTGACTATAGGAGTGATGGAAGTCAACCTAAAGATGTTCAACTGAGATCGAATGTCATGCCTCAGACTATCCTCAAACTTTATTTCCAGAAATAACTCATCACCTCTTGGAATAGGCATGAAGCGCTGCAGCTCTGTGAAGCGAGAAGAATAATCTATAACAGAAAGAGTACCCTTCTCCAGACTCATGAACTCTCGGGCTCGATCGGCCCTCAAAGTCTCCGAATAGAAGTAGTCATAGAAGGAATGCTGGAACTCATCCCAAGCCATAACGTGCTGGCGTCTCGCCTGTGAGATCACATTCCACCATCTCTTGGAGGAATCCCGAAGCATGTACATAGAAAGCTTCATCCTCCTCTCTGGAGGCATTTTCAGATGCTTAAAGATAGATAACATGGCTTCTAACCATGACTCTGCAGCCCGAGGTCCTCCTTCCCCTGGGAAAGTGAGAGGATGCTGCTACTGAAAGACCCACGTCAGCTCTTCCATAGACGGAGTAGGATGCGGTACTCCTCGGAAGGTCTGCATGAACCTCATAAAGCCCTATATGAACTGTGCATCAGCACCTATGTCTGGAATAATGGTTGGTGCCAAGACCGGCACAACTGGAGGATCTGCTGGAAGTCCTTGATCAGCCATTTATGGTGTATGATCGTTGCCCTGTAACTGGCGTACAACCGGAGGACATCTCAGTGGCATGACTCTGCAAGGTTAAGCACACACCTTAGATCAAGATTATCAAGGACTGGAAACAAGAAGTGTAAGGAGGGAACATGAGAAGGAAAGCTTTCAAATTTTAAAAAACATGGATACATGACGTGTATGTCCACTACATGGCATGTAATTGAATCCTCTTCCCTTGCCCGAGTTCCCTTAAATGGCTAAACCACACGGTTCTCCTTAGAACGAGACTACACGACATGTACTAGACGAACTTCACCAACCCGTGTTGTTAGATACACGGTCGGTTATGCGGCTAACTCTACACGGCGTGTTCCAGACAGACACGAAATGTACTAAGGTATTTCACCGACCTGTGTTGTTAGTTACACGGCCGGGTTCTAGGATTTCACTACATGAAATGTTCAAACTTGACACGACGTGTATGACTTAAGTTTTTATCCCTCCGTATCATTAGTCACATGGGTGAATGCAAGGTCTAAACACACGATATGTACATCTGGTACACGACATGTTTCCCCAAGTTTTTCCCAACCCCGTGTCCCTTCCCACATGGTCAGTGACACTGTTAGATACTACACGATGTGTACATAGAGTACATGGAATGTACTTAATAAAAATAGTTTCTTCCCGAACAAAAGAACACATGGAGTTTATTCATCAATACACGCCGTGTATTCTGGGTTTTTCCGGATAGTAAGCCTCAAAAACTACGCCGGAGTCCAGAAAAACACTGAAATGAACACCAAAGTGCCAAATTATAATCCGTGAGGGCCCATAATCCCCGCGAATCAGAGCTTGGAATCTTATACATGTTATAAACAAGGGAAAAAAGGAAATGATCCACCAAATTCCATTCTATGAGGGCCCATAACACCTCAAGAACCAAAGTTTGGAATTCATACAAAAAAACTTACACAATACAATACCCTATCAAGCAGCAGGTATTCTATCATTACATCTATCACAACAGCATACATATCTAGCACAACATCTATCACAAAAACATGCAATTGCTAATTCACCCTAACTGGCATGGCAAGAATGCATGACATGTGATTTCTACTAAGTGTCTATATGATGCATGAGATGACATACCCTCATCTGATCGGGTTTCAATAGAAATAGAACCTCAATATCATCAACAATAACAACACAAAACATGTGAATCACCCAGTGGTGAAATCAAATCAACCGTAAAATTGAAAAACCAGAAAAGATTGAAATATGAGGTAAATTGGATTTTCCCTATACATGGGTTAGCTACTCCTGGACACAAATTATTACCAAGTACCTATTCCTTCCTATACCTGGCTAAAGGTTCCAAACAGTAAGTCAAGAAGAAAATAAATCATCTGATACAACTTTGTAACATCCCGGTTCCGAAATCCGCCTAGAGGTGCCCCATACCCAGTTGGTCACATGGCCTTAAGCACATTTCCATGAATGTCAGAGGCTTCTGACTAGCAGCGAGGGCCTTGGGTGTGATAGTGGGGAAACTATGCCCTCATTGGCAGAGTAACACAACGGAAATAAAACAAATATACAATAGCAGAAGTAGTAAACATACCAAGAAACAGTAAACAGTGGAAGACTGATGAAAGAACAACTAGAGCACATATATATAAATGACACATGATACATATGTCAAGTAAAGCAGCCAAACAAGTCACAATGATGAAATATAGTACTAAATCAAAGTACAAAGAAAGGAAATAAACACCTCCATAACATTTCAAGCCTAAGCTTAGTCCCATGCTCTCCAGCTCCAATGCAGTCAAGTACCTGAAGTAGAAGGACACTTTCCCTTATCTATACTTGAAACAATATAATTTGTTTGGGCCCAAAAGCATGACCCAAATAAGACGTGAGACTAAATCCCAGTAGGCAACCACCAAAAGATATGAGCCTAACAGTCAGTAAATATATGGCATGCAATAAGTAAAAAGAGTAGTAAACAAGGAAGTACTCAGTAGTAAACATTCCTACAGTTCAATTTCATTAAATTCCACATATCAAGTAAGCAGCTAATCAAAGAAGGTAACCCTCTGGGAGGTACTCTCAGCCTAACCCCTCCGGTTCAACCAAAACAACACAAGAAAGTAGATAACACAACAGGTAAACCTCTAGGAAGTGCTCACAGCCTATCCCCTCTGGCCCTACCTAGCAACACAAGCAACCCTCTGGGTAGCACACTCAGTCTCACCCCTCTAGTTCAGCTTTAACATAGACTCTCTGAGGAAGCACTCACTGTAAATTCCCCCTATAGTCTCGTATCAGTAACTAAAAGTCACTCTGGGGAATCACTTACATCACATTCCACCTATGGCCCATGTCAAGGAACTACAAACACTCTGAGGAAGCACTTACATCAATTCCCCCTATGGTCTCTCATCGTAACAATAAAAACAGACACTTTGGAGAAGCCCTTACGTCCATTCTTCCTATGGTCTACTACACCAGGTTCTCACAGTCCTGTGTAAGTCAACAAGTAAAAAAAGAATATCGGCCAAAGTAAACCTCAAGAACTACTTGGATAAACAGTCTACAACATAACAACATGTCAGAACAATCACTCCATCCTATAATACTAGGTATGAGAAAAACAAGGCAGCCTAACAGGCTAAGCAGGACCAAACAGTCATAAACAAAACATGCATGGGTAAAACCTCCAAATCATAGAAATTTACCCTATTCAAATTCAATTAACCTCCACTCAAGCATACAATCATAGTCGGCAATTATCAGGGCTAAAATCATAAACACGCAATACCCCTTTCATGGGTATTGGGAGCTTTTGCACATATAACTCAAATAATTTCTACAGAAAGGCACAAACCACCTACCTCGGCGTTGGGAGATCAATACACTTGAGTCTTAGGACTTGAATCACCTTAGAATGCCGAAGATCTACAAAAAAATCTAAAAGGTTCAACCGAAGATAACTTGAGAAAGAGAAGGAATATGGAAATGAAGCTCTAGAAGAAGGAAGAGATTACCGAGGTGATCCCAACGCAATTGACGATGGTTGATTCAGAGAACGGATTCTCAATCAGGGTCTCAAAGAAGGATCATGGCCGTACGAGCGCTCTCGGATGAACCATACCTAGAAGAAGGTGTTTCTGTCCGCCAGACATGCCCCCAGTACGTTTAATGAAAAAAAAAATAAAGTACACGACATGCACTTTGAAAGTAAACGACGTGTACTTGCCTTAACCATCCCCCGCATTAGGTGGTCTCCAAGTCACCACACATGACCGTGTGTATGACCATTACATGGCCAGCACATGGCTACCCGCGGTAACCGAGTGCACAACGTGTAATCATAAAGTACACTACATGTACTTAAGAAATTTTCAGAAATTCCTCTTTTTCTCAAAAACACCATAAAAGTAAAAACATACCTGAAAAGAAGATCCAGGTTATTACAAAAGGTTCACTCGATTTTATAAAAGAACCATAACTGGGGGCTTCTCTCTCATACACCTTCAAGCTGTTGTAAAACCCTACTTCTGTTGTGTCGCCGCTCTCGCCGAAACCTACTGCCACAACTGCTCTCATTCTTCAGTGAGTTCCCCTATGAATCGTTCCTCTCTAATATAAGGTATGTGAATAATCCCTGAACCACATCACAACCTTGCACCACATCGCACCACCCCTACACCACATCGCACCACCCCTTCTTGCCTATTTTCCGCATAGAAACCATACTATGAGGGAAGGTGGGTGCTCCATGTGAGTTTGAGAGATTGTGGGAGGGACCCATAATTGACAACATATATGGAGTGTATGTGTGAAGGATTATGGCTAAGAAATCATGTAACTATGTTAGAAAATCACATGATTAAGATTCATTGTGGGGTTTTATAAACTCTTTTGAGTTCTTGTAAAGGTTCTGATGTATGGGTTCTATAAGATGTAATTTTGAAATGTTTTGAAAACCAAATGCGGTTTCTATATGTCATGGATGGTGATAAAAAGGTGACTAATGAGAATTTAGTAAATGAAGATTTGAATATTTTCTTATGGTTTGAAATTTTATAAATGAATGTTAAATGTTTGGCAAGGTAAAATGTTTTCAATGTTTTTTTGGGGGAAAAGGTAAGCTTCTTGAAATGTTTTGATTTTAAATCCAAATTTTACGGTTTAGTTGTAAATAGATTTTGATTCTCCAGTAGTATTTTCAAAAGGGGATGGTTTTATAATGAAATTTAGAGATTATTTTGAAAATGAGGAGGATTTTTATAAATGATTTGAACTCCCCTAGCATGGAATAGGGAGCTTAATTTATGGTAAAATTGTGAAATGAATTTGATTTATTTTTCTAAATAATATGAAAGGTTTCTACAATATAATTTCTATCATTATTTGTTTGGATGAGTTATTTGAAAATGGATTTTGAATTTCATGAGGAGTTTTGTAAAATGTTTAATTTCATCATTGAATTTTGAAAATATTTTGAAATGGAATTCTTTTTTTATAAATGTTTTTAACTCTCTAGTAGTGTGGTTGAAATCTTTAATTGCAATGTAGTGTGAAATAAGATTTTAGTTTTTCAAATGAGGTGAAATTTTTTCATTGTGGTACTTGTATTTTAAAGTGAGTTTTAAAATTTTAGTTTAACATTGGAGATTTTAAGAGAAAAATGGATTCCTATAAAGGTGTTTTATCTTGGTAAGCTGTATTTGGTATTGTCTAGTGGTCACTGCTGGGATTGTTTGATTTGAATTGGGAAACATGACTGAATGGATTTATGTTTTGTGTTTTTTAGTATATCCCAGATAAGTCTTAATGAATAATGGATAGTCAGTCTTTAGGATATCATATTATATTTTCTAGGTGGGAATTAGTTTTGGTATTGATGATGACTACCAATTTTACGGTTCTTTCTCATCAAATTTAATGTAGTTGAAGGTTCTTAGTAAATTTTGGATTTATGTAAACTCCAGATTCACACTCACACTGTAAGAACCCGATTTTCACTCAGTTATGGATCCTTTAAATTTCAGTATAATTCCTTATTTTGGGCCTAATATGGATGCTTAATGGGTTAGTGAAGGTACCAAGGGTGTTCGAGGCTTGTTTGAATCCTAGAACCCATATTTTTGGGAAAACAGGCTTGGTGCATGGTTTAGAGAAAACTATGCAGGAAGGCCGCATGGTTATGAAAAACCGTGCAGATGATGACTTTTTGGATAGAGACTTACTGCACGATTGGAACATGGTTTCCCTAACCATGTGGTATAACTGTGCAAGTGTCATTTCTTTCCTAGTTACCCATTCATGGTCAGATCACAGTTTGGCTAACCATGTGGCCAAACTGTGCATAGGCTAATTTTAGGGTAATTTTACTATTTTTACCTTAATGATCTAAGAAGCCTCCTCCTCCCTTCTAATTAGAGTTTATGTGGTATTGACCTATTTTTCTTCCCTTTTGGAGCTCTTTGAAGTCCTAAGGTAGGGATCATAAGATCACATTCGTCTAGGATCCGATCGAGCTTCTGTTCATCACGTTGGATGCACAACGGTAAATACTCGAGTCCTTTTTAGCCGATATTCTCCTCTCTTGATCTCAACCTAGTTATAGAGGTATGAGCGTTTTCCCCATTTTCTGAGATATACTCCATTATAAGCCAAATTAGAGGCCAATATCAGATGAGAAGGATCGTACAACCCTAAGGTGGATGGTCTATAACTCATGAATTAGGTTCATTGATTTTGGAACTGTTGTGTGGGGCCCACTGATTTCATCGGGTGCCATTTATTGAATTTATATGTCATGCTTATAATCATTATAATAGTATGATTAAGATATTTCCATATACATGATTAGTTTTTGGTGGTTACGCCCACAACTCCATCCATCCCATGTAGGATGTTATTCCATAAGTGTAGCTTTTAGTGTTTTGACACTTTTGAGCCATTTTTCGGATGTGATCATGCTTGACCACATTAATGGTAGGCCTCCTTATCATAAATTCTTATTGTATCATGTAATGGTGAATGGAAAGTACCATGTCACTTCCACTTGACCCACCTAAGGTAAGTGCTTCAAATTGATAATTAAATGTGAAAGGGAAATTGGAAAGTATACTAAGTATATGACTTGACCGGATTAAAGGTGAATGATTAATAGGATGCATGTTCATAGCAGTCCTTACCATGTTAATGGAAGGTAGTAGAATGAACCTTAATTATTTAATATGCCTTAAATGGAATTAATAAAGGTTTCATGCTACTTGGCTTTGTCACACTAATGAAAGGCAAGGATTGAAACAAATAGACTTATTGATTAATTATGACTTGATTAAAAGGTTGCATGCTACTTGACCTTATCACACTAATGAAAGTAAAGGATTGAACCAAATGAAATATTACATGAATAAATAATTAAAAAGGAGTGGCATGAATCAATATCACCTTGTATTCTTATCAGGTAATGCCTTGAGAACTCAGGAACCCCATTCCAATTCAAGGATATAGCTTTCTTAGGTTGAGACCCACATAGATCCTGATCCTTTTCTATTCTTGGATTCTTGGTATGACACCATAGGATCCCTCATATAGTATTAAAAGACGCCTTTGATACCAATTTATGATGTCCCAGACCCAGATGCCACTGAATAGGTGCCTCGAGCCCAGTGGGCCATATGGACTCAAACGCATCTCCCCAAATGCTAGAGGCTACCAACTAGCAGCGAAGGCCTAGGGTGTGTCTATGGGGAGACTATGCCCTCATTACCAAAGTGTAGCACAATGGTTAAATATAAAATAAGGTAAATATCAGAATAAATTCAAGTAAACAAAAGATACAGTGGAAAATAGAGACAACAATAACAATAACTGAAATAACTAGAATAACATACAAGCATACAACAACTGATGATGATATGTAATGTCACTAGAAAACTGGAAAACATGGTAGCACCCCCAATTTCTGGTATGTAACCCTTTCTTTATGATTTTCATGTTTATAAAGTATAAGGATGAAATTTAGGAGGGTTGTAGATCTTATGTAAAGTTTTTGTGGCTAAATGGGAAGCACACAGGCAGCGCACAATTTGTCTAAATCATACAGAATCCTAAGAGAAACCATATAGAGTTGAAAATGTTGGACAATAGCTTCATAATGGTGGGTACACAGTCAGGGAGACCATGTGAGGATTCCATGTGAAGGTCTGACCAAGTAGTAGATAATGCATGGTTAACACATGGTTTGTCTAAATGTGAGACTAAACCATGCGCATGGTTAAAGTGAGATCCTAAAAAAATGTATCTCATGAATTTTTGACTCTATAGCCTTTTTTTTCCACCCAAAACAGACCTAACTCGAGGTTCTTCTCTCTTGAAGGCTGAAGAACCTCTCCCAAGTGAATTGGGATCGATCAGGATCCTTCCCTTGGTGTTTAGAAGCCCAATTCTTATGGTAAGTGCTTGTTCTTCACTATTCTTGTCATATTTTATTATATCTACTTAGATATACTTATCCTATTCTCTCGGTTTCTCAGATCTATGCCCTTTATGGGTAGATCTGATATTTTGGATGTCAAATATGATGATATTTGGTCTCGTTGTTGATAGGGGATGCGATCTAAGGCGGTTTTGTGGAATTCTTACACGGTTTCATGAGTGCTCTTTGTCCGTTTACAGTTTTCATCAAAAATATTGAGGTAGGTGGCTTCAATATTGACTCCTATTACTATAATTGATTAGATTAGTTTCAAATTTATTTAATTGCATGAATTTGATTATGAAATTGGTGTAAAAATCATGGAATAAATCTTCTTTAGTGATGATTTATGGTTTTGACGGAATTGTGCACTTTTGGTGAATTGTTGTGAAAAGTGGTTTAGCTTATTGATTTTAAAATGGTTATTTTAATATATGGTTTTTCTAGAAATAATGAAATGATTTGTTGGAAAAAGGTTTTCTAAAAAAATGTTGTTTGATTGAAATAGCTTGATGGAAAAGGGTTTTCAATAAAAGGGTGATTTTATTGAAATGGGTTTGGCATGGTTTTTGGGCATACTTGGTGTGTGTGTTCATATTACATTTATGGGGATTGGTTGAAATATGAACTTGTGCTTGGTGCCAAGGTGTAATGGCACATGAGATATAATTACCTTGCGACGACTTGGTAGATCAATGAGAAACTGCTCATGAGTATGGAACTATCATAACGAAGCATGCATGATTAATAACGTGGATTTGTGGAATGGATTGGTTATACCAAAGGGAACTTGTTAATGGGATAAATCCAAGTTTGGTTGATTTCTTTGAAAAAGGGTTTGGGTGGGAAATTGTTAATATAATATTTTATTATATTGAGTTATAAACTATTTTGGAATTTTTTATATAAACTATTCTATATAAATGTGACTAACTCATTTATCTTAGTGGTGTGAGTAGGGAAAAGTCATTGGGGAGAAACCTACTAAGTTTTAGTACTCACCCCTACTTTGGAACTTTGGTGATTTTTCATGTGTTATCTACCGAGATGTGGTAAAAGGTAAA
Source organism: Viscum album (assembly GCA_963277665.1). Taxonomy (NCBI): domain Eukaryota; kingdom Viridiplantae; phylum Streptophyta; class Magnoliopsida; order Santalales; family Viscaceae; genus Viscum; species Viscum album. The sequence goes on from OY728151.1 coordinate 1,428,816,331, forward strand.
TCATCACACGTATTTAACACCTTCTCATGATACTTGGGATGTTTGGTGATGTTTGAGCATGGAGCTTGTGGAGCATGGAGTCCTGTGGTTGTCTTGGAGTTTGTTGTAATGATCTTCCACTATTTACTTTGATAGTTGCTTTATCTTCTGTTGTTGTACTTTGGTCAGTTTTTTTGTAAGTGAGATGTTGAGTTGTCTTCCTTTTTATCATGCATCATATAGTGTTTGGTTTGTATGGTTAGTTATTTTCATTCTTAAAGGGTAAATCATCCCCCACTTGCATTGAAACCCTTAAACATTTATTGCCAGCCTTTGGCACCTTGGGGATGTCAGTTAAGGCCAAGTATCATCTCACCACCCTTAAGCTAATGAGAATAAGTGGGATGTCGTAAGACCGAACGACATAACAAGGTATTCATATAGACCATACCCGCTACAGAAATATGTACATGGTATGTATGATGTCCTAACTCACACATGATGATAACCTGATCTCAGGTCGATCTTAGAGAAGACCCTAGCCCCTCAAAGATGCACCAAGAGTTTCATGATAGCCATGTGAAGTCTTATCTCTCATCTTTGGAAGTTACCTCTTCCATCATTGAGAAATTAAAGAGTAGACAATTTTCAGATCCTGAAGGCTTGGTACTTCATGAGAGTATATCAAGAGATAACCTGCCTCCAGATTGGTATGTCAATAGAGACGACATCCTGTGTATCCATGTACATGTCTGGGTCCCTATAGATATGAGAGAGGAGTTGATGAAAGAGTCCCATACCTCTCAGTGGGAAGTTCATCCAGGCATCTCGAAGATGTATCGATACATGTGACGCCAATATTGGTGGCCTGAGATGAAACGTCAGATAGCTAACTTTATCATTAGGTGTTCCACCTGTTAGCAAGTGAAGGCGGAGCACCAGAGACTTTCCGGCTTGTTACAATCACTTCTAGTCTCAGAATGGAAATGGGAAGATGTTGCTATTGATTTTGTAGTTGGTTTACCTAGTTCGCCTAGAGTTAATGATGTTGTATGGGTTTTCATTGACAAACTAAGGAAAATATCCCACTTCATTCCTATTTAGGAGACTTTCTTAATTGATGATATGGGAAAACTATATGTCTCTGAAATCATAAGAATCCACAGGGTCCCTTGTACTATTATTTTAGATAGGGATGCTCATTTCACATCACAGTTCTGGAAGAGATTACAGAAGGCTATGGGAACACATGTGCCTCTAAAAACATATTTTCACCCTCATAATGATGGTCAATCAGAATGGACACTATAGGTTCTAGAGGATATGCTTTGAGAACGTGTCCTTGATTTTGGAGATTCTTAGGAAAAGAATATACCTCTAGTTGAGTTCTCCTATAATAATATATTTTAAGAGATAATTCAGATGGATCCTTTTGAGGCCTTATATGGCAGGCCATGCTGTTCACCTCTATACTGGCTGGAGGCAGGCGAGGCAGCCCTACTAGGTCCTCGTATCATTCAAGATACTTCAGACCAGGTTTAACTGATCAGAAAGTGTATGAATACTACCCATTATAGACCAAAATATTATGACGATCACCATCAAAGACCGCTAGAGTTAGAGGTCTAGGATCATGTTTTCCTTTGGGTATCACCCAGGCTAGGGCATAGATGGTTATGGAAGCAAGGGAAGCTATCGCTCCGTTACGCAGGTCTGTTTGAGATCCTTAAAAGATTCGGGATGGTAGCCTATCGATTACTACTACCTTAGAGGTACCATGCTATGCACGATGTCTTCCATGTTTCATAAATTTTCTAGTATCATGCCGACCCATCACATACCTTTGATCTTGAGGAAGTTGAGTTAGATGCTGATGCTAACTTTGAGGAGTATCCAGTACGCATCGTCGATCGGAGCACAAAGGTTCTCTGAGGCCGCTATGTCCCTCTAGTATGGTTGCTATGGTATCATGGATGCATGCAGGATGAGAATTGGGAGTGAGAGTCCGACATACATGCTCAGTGACCAGAATTGTTCTCATATAGTGTTTCTACACCCTTGGAAGGTGAACTCGGGGATGAGTTCTTTTAAGGGGGGAAGACTGTAAGAACCCGATTTTTAATTTAGGTATGGATCCTTTAAATTAAGGCCTAATTCCTTATTTTAGGCCTAATATTGATTCCTAATGGGTTAGTGAAGGTCCCCAGGGTGTCCAGGGCTCTTTCGGAGCCTGAAACCCATCTTTTTGGGAAAACAGGCCTGACACATAGTTTAGAGAAAACCATGTGGATGGTGAATTTTTGGATAGAACCTTACTACATAGTTGGAACATAGTTTCCCTAACTATGAGAGCTCACTTTCTTTCCTAGGTACCTATGCATGGTTAGAACATAGTTTTTCAAACCGTGCACAAGCTAATTTCAGGGTAATTTTACTATTTTTCTCTTAATGATTGAATTAAGCCTCCTTCATCCTAATCTGAGTTTATATGGGATTGACCTATTTTTCTTCCCTTTTGGAGATCTTTGAATGACTAAGGTAGGGATTATAAGATCTCATTCATCTAGTATCTGATCGATCTTTTTTTCATCACATTGGATGCACAACAGTAAGTACTCGAGTCCTTTTTAGCCGTTCTTCTCCTCTCTTGCTCTCAACTTAGTTATCAAGGTGTAATCATTTTCCCTTTCTCTCATATCTACTCCATTATAAGTTTAATTAGAGGCTGATATTAGAGGAGAAAGACCGTACAACCCTAAGGTGGGTGGTCTATAACTCATCCCTCAAGTTAGTTGATTTTAGAATTGTCTGTGGGGCCTACCGATTTCATTGGGTGTTGTTTATAGAATTTATATGTCATGATTATAATCATTATAATTGTAACACCCCATGTAAATAAAGAATATGAAATATTTATATTTATCCATATTTGTGAATAAAATATTAATATTACTTTAAAGGGGATGCTATGCTCGATGGCGTACCCAACACGCAACAACGAGTTTCTTGGGAATCTTACGTTGCACTCTAATAATAAAATAATATTATTTTAAATGGTAGTTAACGCCTAGCCGTTGTAATGGAGGGAATGAACAAAACTAAATACAAAATAATTATATATGTTTGTCAAATATTTTTACTCTTTACAATAAATTTTAGAGGATTAAAAATGCAAATGAATCCAGTTTTTAAGCGAAAACATTCTAATATTCTTTAAAAGGTCGATTAACCGCCTTTTGATGGCGAACCCCTTTTAAATCCACTTTTTAAAAATTTTATAAGCTCTATTTTTCAAAATAAACATATTATTTATGATTGGGACATTGAAATTTACCTTGGGTTAATTTTTGGTATTTTTATGACAATGTTCATCTTTCAATAAATAGTGAAAAATACTGCATTTTAAATCAAAACTGCTTTTTCATATAATTTAATTATATGGTTATATTATCTTTTTAATTTTTTTTAAAGTTTAATTAGAATATATTTTTACCCTGTAATTAAATGATGGTCATTGGGATTAATTTCACTTTGGAATTAGGCATAAACAAGTGCCAAACTTTTCCTAAATATTGTTTCTAAAAAACCCGCTATTTGTTTTGACAAAGGGATGTTTTTTTAAATTAATTATTGCAATTTATGTGTTTGGAATTTGGTAAAATGAATTACATATTTGGAATCAGAAGGTCCAAATTATGTAATTAAGACTCTTTTGTTTTTTGACATTATGAATTGTAACGACGGTAATTATCTTTAATTATTTTGATTAATGAGTAATCGGGTAGTTAAAGATAATAAGATAATATCATAATAATAAAAAATGATCACAAAATGTGTCCTAAGGCTACTGGTTGTCTCATGGCCGACCATGGGATGCCTTGTGCCAAACTTGGGGGCCCCATGGAATCACTTTTGTGAGAATGTGTCTTTTTATCTTTTTATTTTTAAAGAATGTTAAATATAACAAAGAATGTATCACCTGAGTAAAACATTTTTAATTTTGTCTAAATACATGATCTCTTATACTATAAATAGTCATTGGAAATCTAAAAAGATTTTCTACATCATAGTATTTTTTTTTATAATTTCTAGACATTAAATAAATTAAATTATTTATGACATCATGATGATACAGCGACGACCTCATTATTTAACGATTTAAATAAAATGGAAAGATAATGTAAAATCTAAGACCTAAACATGTCCAAAAACGATTGGATGGGTGGATTTAGAACCCTTATCACCTTATCCATGAAACAAATCAATGTGGGACCAATAAAATCCAAAACTCATTTGAAAATAAAGTTACATTTTATACCTTTCCAAGAGTGCCCCTCCTCTCCTCTTATAAAAGGCCCCCACCTCTACCTCTTTACCCACACTTCCAAAGCCTTTGGCTCGGCCAAACCCTGCCCATTTCATCTCTCCACATCCCTCTCTAACTCCTTGAAGCCTCACTTTGGGCATAATCCTTTCCAAGGAATCCTTTGAGCTCAAATCAAAGGAAGTTACCCGATTTTAAGGTAATGTCATCACTTGAGTCCTTTTGTTTTATTTTACTTCTCCAACCCCCTAAAATCTTTTTATTCGTTTCTTTTGTGACAAATCCAGTATCTTTAATATACTAGGATGTTTTTATAAGAAGTATTCGAGCTACACATATACACACCTACATCTAATGGTTAAAGAACATACTGTTTCCGTGGGTGGCGAATTTCTGCCTCCCGAAATGATGATTGTTCAACATTCTTCTAACACCTTAAAAGGTGGCCATTAAGATGACACTATATTTATATATTATATCTAATATGTTTATGTTTTAATTAAGCTTCTGTATTTTTCATTTATGTCATACCTTTATGGTTTCCATTATGGGTAAACGCGATATCTTCATTTAAGGAAGTGTGGACTACCGCCCCCTCAAAGTGATTTGGTTCGTTAATACCATATGTGGTACGTATAAAGGATATATTTAATGATATTATATATTATACCATACTGTAATTAAAATACTATTATCTATCATTATGTTTTAATTCCATTAAATATGAAATAGAAATGGAAGTAGCGTTCATGCGTACGTACGACTTACCGTCTCCATGAACGGTGCATTTCATTTCTTAACTCTAAATGTTATGTAATATTATAAATGCATGAATATACTGGATATATATGATATATATGATATCTAAATCATGAATAAAATTATGTATATAATGAACTTTTGGCCACACGAACAACATGTAATTGTAAGAAGTCCACTTTCGACTTAAGAACCAAATATCGGAAAAACAAATATTATTAACATAAATGATTACATAATGTTTATGACATGGTAATAAGTGATATAAAAGGAATAATTTACTTGAAAAAGGTTCTTAAGGAATTATAAATTAACTCAAGTTTATTATTCAGGAGATTAAAGAACGATTGAGTCAAGTCGGACCTGAGGTAAGGGATCCTACTCCTCTCTTTCTTTTAAAGTACACTCTTTTATGTCATTCCTGTTAAAGATCATCTTTCTTGTTATTGGGATATTCTTTTATATTAATATTACTGTAATTTCTATTTTCATATGATGAGAGACCCTATTCTCTCTCATCAATCCATTTTTGAAGTTTTGAGTGGCGCCGTTAGGCTGCCGAATTTTCGTAAGAGATCCAACCTCTCTCTTTCTTTTTAAGTACTCTCCTTTATGTCACTTCTTTTAAGCTCCTCTTTGTTATGTTGGGGGATGTTCTTTTATATTAATCTTTCTGTAAACATTATTTTGATATGATGATAGACCCTATTTCCTCTCATCAATCCATTTTGTAAGTTTTAAGTGGCACCGTTAGGCTGCCGAGTTTTCGTAAGGGATTTTTCATCTCACTTTTATTCCCGTGAGATTTATGCTACATTTGCCACAATTTCCTTTTAGTGGTGTATGTACTGCCCATTATTATACACTTTGTGTAGTATAATTTCATTTATGGGTATTGACATCTTCATTGTATGACCCTTCTTCCATGGGGTGTACGTTTCGAAAGTTACCCAACTCGGTAAGGGGACCTTTCACCCTCTTCTTTTTAAAAGACTTCTTTTGTTATGTCTTTTAATTCACATACTATTATGTTGGGATATGTTATTTTATATCCTTATTGATGTAAATTTTATGTCCAAGTGATTATATTCCCTTTTTATCTCTCATCAACTCATTTTCTGAATTTTGAAGTGATGCCGTTAGGCTGTCGAATTTTACCAAGGGAAATTTTTAACCCAATTTCGATTTCTTTGGGTTCAACATGTAGTTATTGAATATTTCATCTTTTGAATATGTGTTAATGACCTTTTATTGTTTTACACTTAATATCCACTTATATTGGGTGTATTTATATTTGTCACACATAATTTTGAGATTGAATTATCCTTAATTTAAGGATACCTTCTTTATAAGGGAATTCATCACATTTGACATTTCTACTGAGACTTCATTGTTGTTATGCACCAATTCACTCTTATATGGTGTATGTACTGTCCTTTGGAATATTATATCATGAATCCATTTATTCTCATGATATTATAAAGTTCTGAATAAATGTTATTCCTCAATTATTGTATTCAAGTGTCTCTAATTTTGGTAGAACCCTTTTAACCAAAATATCGCTTTAAATGTTTTAATTATCTGTTCTTATTAATATCCATGTTTTCAAATTGGTTTTAAGGATTTATTTATATAGATATTAATGGTTTAGAATTTTAAAATCTTCAAGGTGGTATGAGACACTTTGATTCAAAAATCTATTTATTAAATGTTTTAAATGGTTTTGGAAATGGTTTCTTTTTTAATGGATTCATTATTTCAATATCCTAAAATGTTATATTGTGATTGAAATGTGGAAATGTTATGTTTACTTTATGCATGTTTTATGTGATACGTTTATGTTATGGTTCTTGGGCATTGTTATGAAAACGGGTGGTTCCATGATAAACTATGGGCGGGTGAGCCCAATATAGCTCTCCAATGCATTGGGTAACGCGAAGGAGTGAAACGTTAAGGTTTCTCTGAAGAGATTTAGGTAATATACTATGGTGGGTATTCCAAACGTAACCAAGAGGGTTACTCCCTATGTAAGAATGTTATGAATGCCTCAAGATACCTTTTATGTCTTATGATTTCTATGATTTATTCATGATTTGATATGCCTATGTTTTATGGGTAAAGTATGATTTAATTCTAATGTATATATGAACTCATGTTTCCTTTCCATATTTTTATAACTCTTACTGAGCTTTTTATGCTTATCCCAAGTTTTTGAAATGTTTTTCACAGGTCAAGGGAAAGGTACATGATGTGATGTTAGTGTCAAGGATGTGTCAAGAAAGAATCCGTGTTTTATTTTAAATATGTTTCCATTGATGGGAGGAATGAATACTGTCTTTTATGTAACCACTTTGTTTAAATGTGGAATGTAATGCAAGTTTCATGATCTAATTCTCTAAAACTCTAAACCTGAAAATATCCTCAATGTGTAATCTTGTAATAACTCAAGATTAAGTAAGGTTTAAGGCTGGGGCCTTATAGTTGGTATCAAAGGTCGGTTTAGATAACTTTAGAGGTTAGGATATTCTTTAAGCATAAGTGGCATTACCATAATGGTTAGGATGTCAGAAAGAGTCCTAGTTTTATATAAAGTGAATGAGTAAGTATTTCTTAGTGTTTACCTTCCTCATTAGTACATGATGGTTTTGTTGATATACTCACACTGACATTTCTGTTTTTAGTGAATGGATGGATCTAGCAGGCACCAAAGAGACAATAGGTTTGAAGGAAACTGTGGTGGTTCTCTGATTAAGATACTAGATAAAATGGGGGATTCAATGAGGAAACTCGTGGTTGTTCTAAACCAACTATCAAGGAGTCATGATCAACCACTTGAACCTTGGTATGTTCTGTAATGCATCATGTACAAGATGACCAATCGATGTGGAAGTTCAGGTAATAATTATAAAGGTAACCATTAGAGTTTATATGATCCTTACTTTTGAAGAAATTATGGGTTATTATATGATATACTGGAAAATGAAAGGCATGAGATAAACATGAGGTTAAAATATTTTATGATTATTTTTGAAGATTTTATCTCGTTTTGGGGAATGTTTTAAGAATTATATAGTTTTTGAAAAAGGACAACACGTAGACCGTGTGACAACCCGTCGCATCGGACAAAGCCGCGGGAATCGAACCCACAACCAAAGTGCGACTGGTATTTATCGCCTACCACTGGACTACGTGATGTCCCTGGTTAGTTTGACTATTTTTTTAGTTAGATGATTTTAGGAATCAAGAGTAAGTTAATTTTGGGTTATCTATGGAAATGATTAACCTATCATGGAGGATATGTGATTAGGTTAATTATTTTTCAATATGAGAATTTAAGAGCAACTGATGTTATTTGGAGATAAAAGTTAATTTGTACCTTGGAAGACTATGTGACTAAATTATTCAAATATTTGGGTTTCAATCTTAGTTTGGTTTACTTTGAATAATTTTATGGACAAATTGTTTATCGAATGGTCTTCGTTGAAATTTGGGTTTTTTTGGACAAATTTTGGAGATTAAGAATAGATTTTCTTTTTATAAAGGGTTATCCTTTTCTGGATTATCTGATCTTGTACTAAACATTTTGGTTTTGGTTTTGGTTAAAGTCTAAAGACATGGGAAGTATATAGTTCTCTTTTGTGGATTAGGTGATTCTCTAGAAGTTGATTATAGTGAACAAGTCTTCCTAAATACTCGTCTTTTGGAGAAAATATGAGTTTGTGTAAGAAATCTAATAAAAGTTGAAAGTCAACATGATAAGTAATTATGTTTCCTTATGAATAAATTCCTCAATAAAAAAAAGAACAAAAAATTTTTGTCTATTAACTTTTCCTACTGGGGAATCGAAACCGTTTAACCCATCACAAGTTTGTGATTTTCTTGTGGTTAACTTTCTCCTAAACATGTTTACTATAACTCTCCCTCAGAACATGACCCTTTGTTTTTTCTTCCATGTCCATGTTTTTCTACATGGAATCCTAGTATGGCTTAACTTGGGTGACCTTTTTAATTCTCTTTCTTTATTTTAAAGTGATAGTTTTACTGACTCTTGTTCCGATGTAGGATTTTCAATGAAGTTTCCAAGCCCAATTTTAAAAATTGCGAGGACGCAATTCCCAAAAGGGGGGAAGGATTTAACACCCCAGGTAAATAAAGAATATGAAATCTTTATATTTATACATATTTGTGAATAAAATATTAATATTACTTTAAAGGGGATGCTATGCTCGATGGCTTACCCAACACGCAACAACGAGTTTCTTGGGAATCTTACGTTGCACTCTAATAATAAAATAATATTATTTTAAATGGTAGTTAACGCCTAGCCATTGTAATGGCGGGAATGAACATAACTAACTAGAAAATAATTATATATGTTTGTCAAATATTTTTAATCTTTACAATAAATTTTAGAGGATTAAAAATGAAAATGAATCCAGTTTTTAAGCAAAAACATTCTAATATTCTTTAAAAGGTCGATTAACCGCCTTTTGATGGCGAACCCCTTTTAAATCCACTTTTTGAAAATTTTATAAGATCTATTTTTCAAAATAAACATATTATTTATGATTGGGACATTGAAATTTACCTTGGGTTAATTTTTGGTATTTTTCTGACAATGTTCATTTTTCAATGAATAGTGAAAAATACTGCATTTTACATCAAAACTGCTTTTTCATATAATTTAATTATATGGTTATATTATCTTTTTAATTTGTTTTAAAGTGTAATTAGAATATATTTTTACCCTGTAATTCAATGATGGTCATTGGGATTAATTTCACTTTGGAATTAGGCATAAACAAGTGCCAAACTTTTCATAAATATTGTTTCTAAAAAACCCGCTATTTGTTTTGACAACGAGATGTTTTTTTAAATTAATTATTGAAATTTATGTGTTTGGAATTTGGTAAAATGAATTACATATTTGGAATCAGAAGGTACAAATTATGTAATTAAGACTCTTTTGTTTTTTGACATTATGAATTGTAACGACAGTAATTATCTTTAATTATTTTGATTAATGAGTAATCGGGTAGTTAAAGATAATAAGATAATATCATAATAACAAAAAATGACCACAAAATGTGTTCTAAGGATACTGGTTGTCTCATGGCCGACCATGGGATGCCTTGTTCCAAACTTGGGGGCCCCATGGAATCACTTTTGTGAGAATGTGACTTTTTATCTTTTTATTTTTAAAGAATGTTAAATATAACAAAGAATGTATCACCTGAGTAAATTTTTTTTTAATTTTGTCTAAATAAATGATCTCTTATACTATAAATAGTCATTGGAAATCTAAAAATATTTTCTACATCATAGTATTTTTTTTATAATTTCTAGACATTAAATAAATTAAATTATTTATGACATCATGATGATGCAACGATGACCTCATTATTTAACGATTTAAATAAAATGGAAAGATAATGTAAAATCTAAGACCTAAACATGTCCAAAAACGATTGGATGGGTGGATTTAGAACCCTTATCACCTTATCCATGAAACAAATCAATGTGGGACCAATAAAATCCAAAACTCATTTGAAAATAAAGTTACATTTTATACCTTTCCAAGAGTGCCCCTCCTCTCCTCTTATAAAAGGCCCCCACCTCTACCTCTTTACCCACACTTCAAAAGCCTTTGGCTCGGCCAAAACCTGCCCATTTCATCTCCCCACATCCCTCTCTAAATCCTTGAAGCCTCACTTTGGGCAGAATCCTTTCCAAGGAAGCCTTTGAGCTCAAATCAAAGGAAGTTACCCGATTTTAAGGTAATGTCATCACTTGAGTCCTTTTGTTTTATTTTACTTCTCCAACCCCCTAAACTCTTTTTATTCGTTTCTTTTGTGACAAATCCAGTATCTTCAATATACTAGGATGTTTTTATAAGAAGTATTCGAGCTACACATACACACACCTACATCTAATGGTTAAAGAACATACTGTTTCCGTGGGTGGCGAATTTCTGCCTCCCGAAACGATGATTGTTCAACATTCTTCTAACACCTTAAAAGGTGGACATTAAGATGACACTATATTTATATATGATATCTAATATGTTTATGTTTTAATTAAGCTTCTGTATTTTTCATTTATTTCATACCTTTATGGTTTCCATTATGGGTAAACGCGATATCTTCATTTAAGGAAGTGTGGACTACCGCCCCATCAAAGTGATTTGGTTCGTTAATACCATATGTGGTACGTATAAAGGATATATTTAATGATATTATATATGATACCATACTGGAATTAAAATAATATTATGTATCATTATGTTTTAATTCCATTAAATATGAAATAGAAATGGAAGTAGCGTTCATGCGTACGTACGGCTTACCGTCTCCATGAACGGTGCATTTTATTTCTTAACTCTAAATGTTATGTAATATTATAAATGCATTAATATACTGGATATATATGATATATATGATATCTAAATCATGAATAAAATTCTGTATATAATTAACTTTTGGCCACACAAACAACATGTAATTGTAAGAAGTCCACTTTTGACTTAAGAACCAAATATCAGCAAAAAAAATATTATTAACATAAATTATTACATAATGTTTATGACATGGTAATAAGTGATATAAAAGGAATAATGAACTTGAAAAAGGTTCTTAAGGAATTAGAAATTAACTCAAGTTTATTATACAGGAGATTAAAGAACAATCGAGTCAAGTCGGACCCGAGGTAAGGGATCCTACTCCTCTCTTTCTTTTAAAGTACACTCTTTTATGTCATTCCTGTTAAAGCTCATATTTCTTGTTATTGGGATATTCTTTTATATTAATCTTACTTTAATTTCTATGTTCATATGATTATAGACCCTATTCTCTCTCATCAATCCATTTTTGAAGTTTTGAGTGGCGCCGTTAGGCTGCCGAATTTTCGTAAGAGATCCAACCTCTCTCTTTCTTTTTAAGTACTCTCCTTTATGTCACTTCTTTTAAGATCCTCTTTGTTATGTTGGGGGATGTTCTTTTATATTCCTATTTCTGTAAACATTATGTTGATATGATGATATACCCTATTTCCTCTCATCAATCCATTTTGGAAGTTTTAAGTGGCACCGTTAGGCTGCCGAGTTTTCGTAAGGGATTTTTCATCTCACTTTTATTCCCGTGAGATTTATGCTACATTTTCCACAATTTCCTTTTAGTGGTGTATGTACTTCCCATTATTATACACTTTGTGTAGTACAATTTCATTTATGGGTATTCACATCTTCATTGTATGACCCTTCTTCCATGGGGTGTACATTTCGAAAGTTACCCAACTCGGTAAGGGGACCTTTCACCGTCCTCTTTTTAAAAGACTTCTTTTGTTATGTATTTTAATTCACATAATATTATGTTGGGATATGTTATTTTATATCCTTATTGATGTAAATTTTATGTCCAAGTGATGAGATGCCCTTTTTATCTCTCATCAACTCATTTTCTGAATTTTGAAGTGATGCCGTTAGGCTGTCGAATTTTACCAAGGGAACTTTTTAACCCAATTTCGATTTCTTTGGGTTCAACATGTAGTTATTGAATATTTCATCTTTTGAATATGTGTGAATGAACTTTTATTGTTTTACACTTAATATCCACTTATATTGGGTGTATTTATATTTGTCACACAAAAATTTGAGATTGAATTATCCTTAATTTAAGGATACCTTCTTTATAAGGGAATTCATCACATTTGACATTTATACTGAGACTTCATTGTTGTTATGCACCAATTCACTCTTATATGGTGTATATACTATCCTTTGGAATATTATATCATGAATCCATTTATTCTCATGATATTATAAAGTTCTGAATAAATGTTATTCCTCAATTATTGTATTCAAGTGTCTCTAATTTTGGTAGAACCCTTTTAACCAAAATATCGCTTTAAATGTTTTAATTATTTGTTCTTATTAATATCCATGTTTTAAAAGTGGTTTTAAGGATTTATTTATATATATATTAAGGGTTTAGAATTTTAAAAGCTTCAAGGTGGTATGAGACACTTTGATTCAAAAATCTATTTATTAAATGTTTTAAATGGTTTTGGAAATGGTTTCTTTTTTAATGGATTAATTATTTCAATATCCTAAAATGTTATATTGTGATTGAAATGTGGAAATGTTATGTTTACTTTATGCATGTTTTATGTGATACGTTTATGTTATGGTTCTTGGGCATTGTTATGAAAACGGGTGGTTCCATGATAAACTATGGGTGGGTGAGCCCGATATAGCTCTCCAATGCTTTGGGTAACGTGAAGGAGTGAAACGTTAAGGTTTCTCCAAAGAGATTTAGGGAATATACTATGGTGGGTATTCCAAACGTAACCAAGAGGGTTACTCCCTAGGTAATAATTTTATGAATGCCTCAAGATACCTTTTATGTCTTATGATTTCTATGATTTATTCATGATTTGATATGCCTATGTTTTATGGGTAAAGTATGATTTCATTCTAATGTATATATGAACTCATGTTTCCTTTCCATATTTTTATAACTCTTACTGAGCTTTTTATGCTCATCCCAAGTTTTTGAAATGTTTTTCACAGGTCAAGGGAAAGGTACATGATGTGATGTTAGTGTCAATGATGTGTCAAGAAATAATCCGTGTTTTATTTTAAATATGTTTCCGTTGATGGGAGGAATGAATACTGTCTTTTATGTAACCACTTTGTTTAAATGTGGAATGTAATGCAAGTTTCATGATCTAATTCTCTAAAACTCTAAACCTAAAAAGATCCTCAATGTGTAATCTTGTAATAACTCAAGATTAAGTAAGGTTTAAGGCTGGGGCCTTATAATAATAGTATGATTATTATATTTCTATATGTGTGATTAGTTTTTGGTGGTTACACCCACAACTCCATCCATCCCATGTAGAATGTTATGCCATAAGTGTAGTTTTTAGTGTTTTGACACTTTTGAGCCATTGTTGGGATGTGCTCGAGCTTGACCACATTAATGGTAGGTGCCCTTATCATAAATTCTTGTTGTATCATGTAATGGTGAATGGAAATTACCATGTCACTTCCACTTGACCCACCTAAGGTAAGTGCTTCAAATTGATAATTAAATGTGAAAGAGAAATTGGAAAGTATACTAAGTATATGACTTGACCGGATTAAATGTGAATGAGTAACATGCTGCATGTCCATAGCACCCCTTAACATGTTAATGGAAGGTAGAAGAATGAACCTTAATTATTTAATATTCCTTAAATGTAATTAATAAAGGTTTCATGCTAGTTAGCCTTGTCACACTAATGAAAGGAAATGCTTGAACCAAATGGACTTATTGATTAATTATGGCTTTATTAAAATGTTGCATGCTACTTGACCTTATCACACTAATGAAAGGCGAGGATTGAACCAAATGAAATATTATACAACTTCATAATTAAATAGGAGTGGCCTGACTCGAGCTCGCCTTGGGTTCTTATCAGGGAATGCCTTGAGAACTCGGGAACCCCATTCCGATTCAAGGATACGAGTTTCTTAGGTTGAGACCCACCTAGATCCTGATCCTTTTCTATTATTTGATGCTTAGTATGAAACCATAGGATCCCTTATATAGTATTAAAGTATTCCTTGGATACACTCCTTGGATCTAGCATTGACAAGTAGGTTCCATGGTTAAAGCCCATCGGGCCCAGTCATTGCTTATCCCCATTTTACCTTGTATGAAATCCATGGACTAGGTAGGCGTCTCATTGTGTAATTCCCTGGAATATAATCCTTGGATTACACTCTTACCCTTGTCCAGGTTATAGTTATTACTGAGTTGGAAACCCTTGAGGTTTACATTGGCTTGGTTATTACCTTGGAACTTCATTATAAAATGTCATTGCAGGTTTCCTTGTCATAACTTGGAACCTTCACTATTGTTAACATGTGACTTATTTATAAACTCGTAATAATCAATTAATGGTTTGGTTACATTCAAACACCATTCAAGGGATGAAGCGGGTACTTAGGTATTTATTTACATTGTGCTGCTTTGCTTTATATATGCATGCTTGCACACTGTTACATTTCCATTACACGAGTTGGATGTTATAGACACTGTTGGTGGTGGTCCACTGAGATTTATCTCACACCCTCTCTAGGAACCGTTTGGTACCCATAGTAGATTACATGAATGTAGGTGTTGAAAAAGGAAAAAATACAACTTCAAACTCTTGATTTCTTACTGTTTAGTAGAACTTTATAGCAGATGACCGAGTTAGATCTTAGGATGCTTGGGATAGTCTTTGATTTACTTTATACTTTTGTGAAACATGTTACGACTACTTTATTGTATCCATGTTTTCTATTTTTATAGTGACATGAAATATCATCATCATTTGTTTTATGCTTGTATGTTATTCCATTTATTTTAGTTATTGTTACCATTGTCTCTATTTTCCACTGTGCCTTCTATTTACTTGAATTGATTTCGATATTTACCTCAATTTATATGTAACCACTATGCTACACTTTAGTAATGAGGGCATAGTCTCACCATAGACACACCCCATGCCCTCACTTCTAGTCAACAACCTCTGGCATTTGGGGAGATGTGCTTGAGGCCGTGTGACCCACCGTGCTTGGGGAACCTATTAAGTGGAATCTGAGTCCGAGACGTCACATACACATCCTAGTGTAGTTACATACTTCACTAATTTTATTCGTTTATAAATTTATATACTTTTATAAATTTTATAGTATATCATATTTACATATATAGTTTAAATATAAAAGTTTATTAATTATTCATACTTTTATAGTTTTCTAGATTTATAAATTAATATAAAATTATAGTTTAATTCATTATAAATTATTATACTTTTAATATCATGTGGATTTATCTCAATATATAATGAGATGAAGTCATTGAATAATGATGGAAAACCCTTAAAATTTCCCTATAAAAAATGAAAAATCAGTCAAAGATGTTTTAGGGTAATAAATGGGTGTTTAGGGTTGAGAGAGGGGGTTTAAAATTTATAACACATAAAAAAAACATACCAGTATAGTTTTTTATGTATTGAATAAAAATATGTTCATATAGATAACACACATGGATAACTAATCATGGTTTGGATTTTGTAAAGTTACATTACCCATTCCTCAACCATACAAGGTTTTAAAATCAAAATCATAAATTATTCTTGAGCCAAATACTATTCCAAATTTTTATTCCAAGGTAACCACCATATTTCATGTTCAACGACATAATCAAAATTTTATTGTGATATCCTTATAATTTCCATCTTAAACACTTAAATTTTAAATGACTAATAGGTCATTGAACTAACAAATTATTTATTTATAGACCTACACCACACTATTACAGTGATAGAACAGGGTTGAACCTAAGGGAAGGAAAATGATGAGTTGGTGTCAGTCAGTCAGTTCTTTATTTTAAAGAAGCCCCCACCAACTCAAATCCATTGCCTCAAATCTAATCAAATTCCATAAATTCCACTACTACCATGTTCACTGGAATTGACTCAAAGAAAAAAGAACATGAGCTCATATCTAGTTTTAATTTAGACTTTTAGTGGATTCCCAGTTGCTTCTAACTGAACTCTATTTTATTTATCAATAGATTTTTTAAAGTATTTAAATTATAGAATTATAAAAGCATCATGTCAGTCTATTTTCTTCCTTCCAGTCTTTCCAGTTTCAACCTATAGTCAAATTCTATACATCATCATCCACCAACAATCATTTCTATCCCAAGAAACCTTATCATTTTTTGGTACAAAGATAGGTTTAATCGATTATCCATATTCTATAAACTTAGAAACCATTCAAAAAATTCTAGGAAACATTTTTCATTCCCCGTGATTCATTAGATTCACACAAATACCTTATTGAAATGATTCATCTTGGGAAACCATAACCCAACACTGGAAACCTTATCCTTCACTTAAAACTATCTTCACCTCTTACATAATATAGATTGATAATAACACCATGGAAATGGAATGCCACTAACTCTATCCAACCCATAGGATATCCATCATGACCTCACACCTATAAAAGGATAATTAATGTTTAACCCCATTATAACTCCTAAACCTACTTTTCATCTAACATTAGCAGCATGGTTTAAATTAAGGGAGTTCTCCATAACTACATATTCTATTTTATTTAGTGTTAGTTTCTATGGGGATGAGTCTCAGGCAACAAAATGAAATAATAACTATCATCCTCATCAATTTCATCTTTCTAACAGTCATTATTTCATTTTTTTTCCTAAGACTCATCTCCTATCTCTTTTGGATGAATTCATAAGATAACACCTACCACCAATGGAGTAATATTTTTCTTAAATTCAATTACCCATTTCCTTCAAAGAATGATGAAATTATTTGAAACATTCAAATATTGGGTTCCCCTTATTTGAAAGGACCTTTTTTGGGTATTTATTTTGTTAAATTTTAATATTATCGAATCAAATAATATGAATATGAATAGAGAATGAATGTATGCCAATCATATGACAAAAGAGTATGAAGATGGGGTGAAAGATGTTAGGCGGAGAAAAATGGGAAGTGATGGCAAGAGGGGGGGTGAATTGCCTTTAAAAAAAAAGATTAACAAATTAAAATCAAAGTAAAGAATGCAGCGGAAATAAAGGAGGCAAAACACAAAACTTGATAACGGAGTTCGGCCAAAAACCCGGCCTACGTCTCCGCTCCCAACTAAACCGTTGAGAGATTCCTACCGCTTTCTTTTCAATGGTTTTAGCAAGAAACCCACTAGGCTTTGAGGTAGCACTAGGACCTATTACAGCTTGCTTTTGGTGGTTAAGCAAGAACCCACTTGCTTTTAATGGTTTAGCAAGAACCCACTATCCTTCTTACAGGTGAAGGATAGCTCACCTATGTCTCAAGCTATTTAAAGGAAAGCTTGGCAACCTTTTCACACCTTAATGGTGATGTGAAACCCAAAAGAAAGGGGGATGAGAAAAGGTGTTGGGGTTTGTAGGCACAAACCCAATTTTAAGCTCAAAATAAATAATGCAATAAAAACCGTAATTGAGGAGAAGCCTTGGGCGCCAATTGGATAGATGGAGTTGATGTAGCGTGCTCTCCCAAGCTTCTTGAGGTGCTCCTTGGATTGGAAATTGGTTGGAGCACTTGAGGATCCTTGAAGGTGGAGCGCCGGAGGTTCGCCAAATGTTCAACAATATGTCCGAGCGCTTGGTATATGATCCGGTTATGTTCCTTAGGATTCCGGGGGTTCAAGGTCCTTTATTTATAGAGGGGGAATCCTCATATGGCCGTTGGAGGCCTTCGGAGCCGTTGGAAAGGGCTTCGGAGCCGTTGGAGGGCAAGTGGACCAGCCTGGTCAAAGGCCCAACGGCTAGTTTGACTGGCTCCACCGGCTGACCGGTACATGGCCACCGGTTGGCCGGTGTGTGCAAAATGGCATAGGATTCGGGCTCAGCCTCCACCGGCTGGCCGGTGCTGAGGCCACCGGTTGGCCGGTGTGGAGACAGTAGCTCCCACTGTTCTGCTGGGTGCCACCGGCTGGCCGGTGCTGAGGCCACCGGTTAGCCGGTGGTGAGGCAGTAGCTTCCTCTTCTATGCAGGTGCCACCGGCTGGCCGCTGGTGTGACACCGGTTGGCCGGTGGTCTGGACAGAAGGATGCCTTCTGTCCAGGCTCCACCGGCTGGCCGGTGGTGAAGCCACCGGTTGGCCGGTGGACTGAAAATCAGTCCATTTGTGCCTTCTTGCTTTCTTGGCCCAACTCCTTGGCCACCTGAAATGATTCCTATCAACCAAAAACACTTGAAAGAGGATTAGATAAATATGAGGGTGATTGTGATCATGAAAATAAAACCTTGAGGGGTACGAGAGGTACAACAATCTCCCCCTATTTTGATGATCACAATCACCAAAACAATCAAAGTAAAATACTGAAATTAAAGACATTCTTAAAGGATAATTTGAAAATAAATCAAAGCATGATAGAAAATAATCTCCCCCAATCAATCAAGAAATTTCTCCCCCTTTGTGATTATCAAAATAGCGTGGGGCATAAAAATTTGATTGAGGGAAAGGGTTTGAAAAACTAGATATGAGAATTGAAAAATCAATTGAGATTTTTGAAATTGAAATGAAAATTTGAATAACAGTTTGAATTGAAAGTTTTGAATGGAAAATCAATTGAAATTTGAAATTTGAATTGAAAGTTTTGAATCAAAAATTTGAAATGAAAAATTGAATAACAGTTTGAATTGAAAGTTTTGAATGAAAATTGAATAGAAAATTTTGAATTGAAAAATTTGATACCAAGTGTTGAAAATGAAAGATAGTTTTGAATTGAAAGTAAAAATACTAAAACGATCCTAACTCCCCCTAAATAAAAACAATAAATCACCGGGGAAAGGAAACTATTTTTGGCCCAGAGAGACTCGCCAAAAGGGATTTTTCAATCCATACTTGTCTCATGGCGGGTCTTCTCCTATAGAACTCATCGGAATAGAAAATAGACTTGGGTTGGCCGTACCAGGCATTTTTGCAATCACACTCATAAATGAGGTGCCCGGGTTTTTTACAATAGTTGCAAAATTTAAAACTAGAGCTCCCCCTTACAAAAACAGTGGGAGCATGGGAGGAGGAAGCTACATTGGTATATCCTAGCCCTTGGGTGGTTCTTGAAATTCGTTGGGAACCAAGCAATTTTGAAAGATTTTGTTCCCCTTGGGTGAATTTGGCTAGGGATTCTCTAAGGTCTTTGATGGTTGATTCCAAAGAATCAACATTTGGGAAATTTTGGATTTTAAGGGTCAACTCTTCCTTCTCTCTGAGAAGTTGATCTTTTTCGGAAGAGAGTTTTTTGAAATTCTTTTTTAAATCAACGAATTTTGAAGAAAGTTCATGAAAACCATTTTCAAGTTGGTCTCTAACATGTTGGAGTTCTTCATAAGACAAATGATTGAAAGAATTTGAAGAACTAGAGGAGGAAGAAGAGGAAGAGGATGATGATACCTCATGTTTTGCCATTAGGCATTTTGTACCTTGGTCGCTTGAGGAGGAGGAGGAGGAGGATGATGAGGTGTCACTCCATGTCGCCTTGAGGACCTTTTTCTTTCCTTTTTCCTTTTGCGTGGCCCGTTTCTTGTTGAGTGGGAAATCAGGCTTGTAATGGCCCTTCTCGCCACACCCGTAGCATTTTACCTTGGGCTCGGATCTTGCGGTGGGTTCTTGCTTTCGCGCCTTGTGAGATTTCTTCTTCTTCTTGTGCTTCTTCATAAATTTGTGCATTTGGCGGGCGAGATTCTCCATTTCCGAGTCGCCGCTTGATGATGAAGAAGATGAAGATGATGATGAGGAGGAGGAGCTTACTTCTTTTTGTACCTTGAGGGCAATGTTCTTTGGTGTCTTGATTGGTGTGCCCTCCTTTTGAGCTTGCCTCCTCATCATGATCTCGTACGTCATTAGGGATCCGATGAGCTCTTCGACCAGCATGTTCTTGACATCCTTAGCTTCTTGAATTGCCGTCACTTTAGGTGCCCATGAGCTCGGAAGGACCCATAGAATCTTCTTGACCATTGCTTCAGCTGAAACATCATCACCAAGAGATTTTCTACCATTGCAAACGTCAGTGAAGCGTGTAAACATTTCAGAAATAGATTCGGATGGATGCATGGAAAAAGATTCAAAATCTTGTCTATACATATCTAATCTAGTATCTTTGACTTTATTAGTGCCTTCATGGGTCACTTCCAAAAGCTTCCAAATTTCATGTGAAGTGGTGCAAGTGGATACACGATTAAATTCATTTCTATCTAACCCGCAATGAAGAGCATTCATGGCTTTGCCATCAAGCTCAAAATTCTTAATATCGGCGGGGGTCCATTTGGATTCGTCGGGGGAAGACAAAGAATAACCTTGCATGACAATTTTGTAAATAGGATATCCTATGCTTCTTAAAAAAGTGGTCATGCGGGTTTTCCAATAATTATAGTCGGTTCCATCAAAAAATGGAGCACGACCCAATGAAAAGCCTTCGGGGGCGAAAGAGGTTGAAGCCATCAAAAAAGATCTTAAATTTGAAACCGGGTTAGGTTATTACTCAAATTTCCCTCTGATACCAATTGTTAGGCAGAGAAAAATGGGAAGTGATGGCAAGAGGGGGGGTGAATTGCCTTTTAAAAAAAAGATTAACAAATTAAAATCAAAGTAAAGAATGCAGCGGAAATAAAGGAGGCAAAACAAAAAACTTGATAACGGAGTTCGGCCAAAAACCCGGCCTACGTCTCCGCTCCCAACTAAACCGTTGAGAGATTCCTACCGCTTGCTTTTCAATGGTTTTAGCAAGAAACCCACTAGGCTTTGAGGTAGCACTAGGACCTATTACAGCTTGCTTTTGGTGGTTAAGCAAGAACCCACTTGCTTTTAATGGTTTAGCAAGAACCCACTATCCTTCTTACAGGTGAAGGATAGCTCACCTATGTCTCAAGCTATTTAAAGGAAAGCTTGGCAACCTTTTCACACCTTAATGGTGATGTGAAACCCAAAAGAAAGGGGGATGAGAAAAGGTGTTGGGGTTTGTAGGCACAAACCCAATTTTAAGCTCAAAATAAATAATGCAATAAAAACCGTAATTGAGGAGAAGCCTTGGGCGCCAATTGGATAGATGGAGTTGATGTAGCGTGCTCTCCCAAGCTTCTTGAGGTGCTCCTTGGATTGGAAATTGGTTGGAGCACTTGAGGATCCTTGAAGGTGGAGCGCCGGAGGTTCGCCAAATGTTCAACAATATGTCCAAGCGCTTGGTATATGATCCGGTTATGTTCCTTAGGCTTACGTGGGTTCAAGGTCCTTTATTTATAGAGGGGGAATCCTCATATGGCCGTTGGAGGCCTTCGGAGCCGTTGGAAAGGGCTTCGGAGCCGTTGGAGGGCAAGTGGACCAGCCTGGTCAAAGGCCCAACGGCTAGTTTGACTGGCTCCACCGGCTGACCGGTACATGGCCACCGGTTGGCCGGTGTGTGCAAAATGGCATAGGATTCGGGCTCAGCCTCCACCGGCTGGCCGGTGCTGAGGCCACCGGTTGGTCGGTGTGGAGACAGTAGCTCCCACTGTTCTGCTGGGTGCCACCGGATGGCCGGTGCTGAGGCCACCGGTTGGCCGGTGGTGAGGCAGTAGCTTCCTCTTCTGTGCAGGTGCCACCGGCTGGCCGCTGGTGTGACACCGGTTGGCCGGTGGTCTGGACAGAAGGATGCCTTCTGTCCAGGCTCCATCGGCTGGCCGGTGGTGAAGCCACCGGTTGGCCGGTGGACTGAAAATCAGTCCATTTGTGCCTTCTTGCTTTCTTGGCCCAACTCCTTGGCCACCTGAAATGATTCCTATCAACCAAAAACACTTGAAAGAGGATTAGATAAATATGAGGGTGATTGTGATCATGAAAATAAAACCTTGAGGGGTACGAGAGGTACAACAAAAGAGTTCATCAAGTTTATAGAAGATAATTCATATAAAACTTCTCAAATCCTTTATCCGTGTGTACTCTATTGTTATTCAAGAATAATTTGTCTAGAGTAGTTGGAAGAACACTTGATATGTCATGAAATTGATTGAAGTTATAAATGTTGGAATAAAAATAGGGAAAAAGAGAATGTAGCTAGTGTTTGGGACAACACTACATTTTATGGATCATCTGATATGATTATAAGTATGGACAATGAATAAGATCACATTAATGATTTGATTACAGGTGTGAATGATACATATTTTAAATATACCATAATACTTTTACATGACATGAAACAAAAACCTAATTATGTTCCTATGTTTATATGTATATTGATAAATATAAATCAAAATCCACTTCCATCCCACATCAT
Source organism: Viscum album (assembly GCA_963277665.1). NCBI lineage: Eukaryota > Viridiplantae > Streptophyta > Magnoliopsida > Santalales > Viscaceae > Viscum > Viscum album. The sequence continues at coordinate 1,428,839,254 of OY728151.1, forward strand.
GTTCTATAGAAGGAGGCACATGTAAAAAAATATGTGATACTAATAGATAAAAACACAAAAAATGTGGGAAACATGTGTAAGTATGACATGATAAAAATTTGTTTTGCTTTAAATCACTATTACATAACAATGATTACTTATTTTCTTATATTTTATATACGAATTATACATAGGATTCATCAACACCTATACCAGATGAACAACTACTATCGGTGGCCTTTAATAAGCCAGAACAGTATAGCCGTGTCAGAGGTGTGGGTTTTGGGGAGACACCTAGAACATATTTTGAGAAAAGAAAACAATAAGTGGATAATGATAAAGAAATGGAGGAGATGAAAGCAATATTATATTACCTTGAAGAAAAATTTAATTGGTAGTCTGAGTTTCTAGAAAATGTTATGAGGGGAAGAAAATAGAAGAATAAATTCATGAAAAAGCACTACATGAAGATCCCACCCCACCCCACCATCTTTGAGGTGAGCCATTATCACGAACCATCCTGGGTTGACCTTGAACCAGTCACCCGAGCCAGCCTGTAGAATGGCCTAAAGGGCGTTCCCGATCCCCATGGGCTGGAAACTAGTGCCGGACATCAAAACGAAATGGTTGGGAATAGTTTGGACAATAAAAAATGGCACATAAATAAATAAAAATAAACTAAATAAACTAGAAGCGAGAAAAGTAGGTGTGAGCATCAAGATGTTCATTAGGAAACCACTAAAGAGTCCATACTTTTCATTTCTCAAAAATAGTCCTTTAACACTATTTTAAAATATATTTATAAAAGTAAGTTTTCACATTTTATCAAACAAAAATAGTTTTCCCGTTTTAAAATCCAACACATGCCACATTTCATTTTCAAAATAAATTATCATTTTAACACCAAAAACCAAACCAATCCTTAGCAAAAAAATATTGGGTTGTGCTGAAAATAAACTAACAATGTAAGATAAAAACTAAATGCAACAAAAAGTAAACAAGCACAAAAAATATAGTAAACATGGGATTTCCTAAACATCCCTAGAAGACCCCTAGACGTACTTGAATCGGAACCACCTACCAGCGTATGGTGAATCCCCTAATTCTATAAGCAACTAGACTCCCTCAACTATCCAATCCAGTGGCACATTCCACCTGGCCTATCTGCAGTCTAGGGGGTACCAAATCATCTAATCGGGGTTGATCAGCAACCGTTGCTCGATCCTATAAAAGATTCCCAGGAACCCATGGTAAAAATATATTGTGTAAGTGGGAGGCCCTCGCATGCATGACTCACCTCACCTACCTCCACCACACTTGCCTACCCCAAACACAGACACCACTATACGATAACAAAAAAAGGAAATCCTTACTATAGAGGTTCCCTATATATATATCCCATAATAAAAAGTTCCAACTAGGAAGTAACATAATATAGATATCAAAACCATTTTATAAAATACTTCGAATTTCCAACCAGGAATTCGAATTATTTAGAAATTGAATTTATTTTATACAATTCCAAACACCCTTGTATGCTTAAAATACCAAACAGGCCCTAAGGGTTTAAAAAACCAAATACATTTACGAACCATTTCCAAAACCCAAGGTAAAACATATCCTAAACCTAGAAGGTGCCAAACGGGACCTTAATCCAAACATTCACCAAACATACTCTAAGTGCCAAATGATCATACCATTTGAGATTTCATTTTAAAACACTTTTAGAAATCATACAAGAGAACCAAAATTATTTAAAAATCAAAGAGACATTTAAGGGACCAAGGTTTAAGGAAAAACACCACTTTAAAGTGCCATCTTCATTTGAGGGAACATCCATGTGTGCATCTAGTGAAGCCATGGATGTTCCAAAATCCAATGGCATACTTAGATTATCCAAGAAAACATTTTGAAACCATTTTTAAGAACATCACTATTCATCAAACCAAAGAAATAACCCACACGATACCAAAGCCACTAATAAATGTTTAAAAAACAAAATAACCTTTCCAATTTTTTTTACCACAAATCCCCAATCATGAAAAGGCTTTAAAACCACACAACTTACCCAATTACAAACCAAAATCATGATATAAAATGTAACTAATGCCAAACATTATCATAAGTGCTCAATTTCATTTTGAAAAGAACAATTGTCATTTTAATCAAATACCTCATGCACACCACTATATAGCATATAGGTAGAAATACTTATAAAATCACTTCCACTAATTTTTGAAATCATAAAAACTCTACACAAACCTAAGTAAATACTCTATAAGTATTGGAATCACATTTTCATATTAATTAAAAAAACACAAGCATCAATAGAGTGAATCAGAAAGTGACAAAATTCAATCACCTAAAAACCTATTTTTAACAAAATCTACTAATTTGAAAACACCATAATAGGCTAACCAAGAGTACCATAGGTATTCAAAACATGTATAAAAATTTTCATCATAAAATTTGGAATTTTATCAACACATTGGGCATATAAACACATCGACATAAACAAGAAAATACTTCAAAATTTGTTTTTAGAGAATTCTACTATAAAAAAACACCAATATAAGCTAACAAAAGCCATTATAGGGGTGATAATATTGTCAAAAAATTAATTAAAAACATGAAAGCATCCATGGGTTGTGTTGGAATGGAAAGAGATGGAAATGCCTACCTCAAAGCTGTGTGAAGATGATGAAACTCTTGGAGAAGGAAAATTAGGGCCTTGTGGAAGATCTGAAAACCCTAGAACCCAATAAAATCAGGCCACCCTTAGAACCTAACTCTTAGGGTTTGTCCAAACAAGAAAACCCAAAATAGAAACCCTAAAAAAATGATAATGCTCACTGGAGGGGGAATAGGGGAGGTCGGTCGCGTCGTGAAGAGGGATCGCTGCCGAAGGAGAGCACCGTCGGAGGAGGGGTCGGCCGAGGTGGATGCGCATGAGCAAGAGGCCATGTGAGGAAGGGCCACCACACAAGGGAGAGCCACCAGAGGAGGCACAACAGCTGGTGGGAGTTCTTGAGAGGAGGGTGCCAGTGAGGGAGAGCGGCCGGAGGAAGAGGGGTGCATAGGGGGAGGGCGTTGCACGTAGGGAGAGGTGGGGAAGGGGGATTCATGTGGGAGAGGGGAAGGGAGGGAGAGAGGGAATAGAAAAATAAATAAATATAATAATAATAATAATATTCATTTAATTTTTTAATAATATTAATATCATCATCATCATCATCATCATTATTATTATTATTATTATTAAAATTTTCTTTTAATTTTATTTCACCTTTTCTTATTTTATTTTATTTCATTTTATTTATCATTTAATTATTCATTTAATTTTATTTATTTAGAAAACTGGGCAACCACATGGTTTAGACCGTGCGCTGGCCACTTCCTAGGTCTGGAATCCTTGCACGGTCAAACAGACATGCAGTTGAGCAATTATGCTCCAACCGTGCCAAATGGCACTGTCTCGATGATGGAACCTCACACACGGTTGCTGCACATGTACTCTTAACCGTGCACAACCCATACACATGACCCCTCATTGCTCGAAATTTTTAAATTTTAACCCAGATAGGACCGAAATAAAAAATGAGGATTTAAATAATTAAAATAATTAAATTCTTGAGGTCGGGGTTTGACAATTATCCCCACCACAAAAACTTTCTGCCCCCAGAAAGTCACCCATCCAAAAGATAACCAAAACATAATTCTATGCCCAATCAAAAAAAATGAAACAAGGGATTCTGGGATGACTATTTATTCCTCAAGTCACAACCAAACGATCTAGATGAAACCACAACCCAAAACAAGGGGAGAACATGAGGGGTTTCTCCCCACCACAAGGATTAAACTAGCTTGGAAACTTGAAACCCAAACACTCCACCCCGAGGAGGGGCCAACATGGGAACTCCCAACCCATAAGCAACCCACATAAGTCTTAAACACACTTAAAGGAGAATAGATGATTCAAAAATACACTTTAAAATGGGAATAACTGCTTGAATCACAATAGAACATATCCATCATAACTTCACAATGAACCGATGAAATTACAATGACAGAAAAATTTTAATAGCAGAGAAACAAGAACAAAAAGACTTTAAATGTTCCAATTCCAACATGGAACACAAAACTAGATCGGAGTTTCGCACCCCTGGAAACTCCTAACTGTGCGCAAGCTTCACCCTAAGACCTATGGCTGAGGATCTGATGGATGAAGCATCCCCTATATCACATTCAGGTACGATCATCCCTTGGTTATTACCCCTTCTTCAAGCAATGCTTCCTGCAAAACTTCTCCAGGTGACCCAAACGTCCACAACGACAACAGGTCTTTGGAGGGATGTGACAAGATGGATTTGAATGCCCAGAATGGAAACATTGATGACACAAAGAAATAAGTACGATGAACTAGAAGTTAGAAAAAATGAGGATAACTCCTTGGGATCAGGTTCATCTGGAATCCGCTCCTCACCAGATGGGGAACCTTCACGAACGACTAGAGGAACCAGATTACCAACCATCTATGCTATGAGAACCAACTCAGCTAGGAACACTTCATTCACCAGCTTCTAAAAAAGGTACTTATAAGGGAGGACCCACTCCTAAATCTCTAGATGAATACCCCCAAGAAAAATATAAGTCTTCATCAGATCCTACGACATCACCTCCAGAGAAAAGGGATCCATCTCCTTGAAATGGTCAATGTAGGCCTTCACCATCCGTTGGCCTTATTGAATATGCATGAGATCTTCCTTTTTCTTCATCTTCACCTATTTAGGTATGAACCATCAGATGAATATGGATTTAAATACATCCCACATCATCCCAATTTGCATTGAATTTAGGGTGAACAACTCCCATTCATCCAGATATGGACCTTCGAACAGACCCAAAATGGCACACACGCTAACAGTTTTGGGAGTTCCCGACACCCTGAAGACAATCTCTACCTCTTCAAGCCACATAACTTCCTCTAATGGACCTCAATCACTATAAATAACATGCAACATCTGAGAATGTCCAAAAATTGGCATGACTCATTGGCAACTTTTGAGTCCTTTTTGGGTGGCATTCTCTGAAAAACATGAAAGCACAAACCAAAACTAGCATCCAATTGGAACACTATAAAAGGAAACACCACGAGTGAAGAAAAACCGAATTGGAAGCCACACTAATAAAAATTCAATAACAAACAACCCTTTTTAAAAACCTCATTTTTATTTAAATTTCAAAATTTCCCTCTTAAAAGAAAAATCCAATACTCACAAACAAAACCCACACTATAAAACAAAAACCGATTTCCAAAACCATTAGATTATGAAACCCCACCCATGGCATCCTATGAACCATCACATGTGTGTCCATCTATTCCACTCATGCCATCCATGAAAAAGTGCCCCCACACACTTTCTATACATACCCTACACATATGGTACTTTCTATAGTGAGTACCAAGGGCCACATATCTATTTTTATTATCAAATCCAAACATGCACCAGATTTTCAAACTGAAACAATTTCCTCTAAAACCCATTTGAACAATTTTAAAACCACTTGGATTAAACCAATTTACTTTTAAAAATTCATTTTCATTTTAAAATCCACCCTACCGATTTGAAACCACTCTAAATAAATCATTTTCATTCAAAAACCGTTTCCATTTTCAAATTACAATCACGCCAACCAGAACAAAATGGATCACAACTTACAACGAACAACTAGAATGAGGAACTAGAAGTGATGCTTAACTCGATGACATGGTAGTGATCCTTTCCCCTAGTAAGAATCAATAACTAGGAGGACTTAAACCATATACTCAGACTCCACATGGTTCACTACTCCATGTTAAATCACGACATAACACCAACTTGCCTCCGTTGTCATCCTTCAATCCAAAAAAACCAAGACATGACAAGGAATCAATTCCAAAACTACCCCTGATAACTCAGGTTTCGTCATGAGTGGTGGTGATCAGGAACCATCACATGAACTACCTCCTGAGCCCTAACAATCCTAATTTCCATCTACTGGACACCCCAAATAGCAAGGGACTCCTTTGATGCCATTTTGTCATGAACCAGCTCGGGTCGACCCTGAACCGGTCTCCTGAGCCTGCTCGCAGCATAGCCTAGAGAGTATTCCCGATCCCCATCGGCTGACCACTAGCGTTGAGCATCAAAATGAAACAGTTGGGAATGGTTTGGCCCATAAAAAAACAACCGATAAATAAATAAAAATAAACTGAACAAACTAGCAGTGGAAAAAAGTACTACTATTTGAGGATTCTTCTATTTTCTCAACTTTTTAAATGAATTTTCAAACTTTTTTTGAATTATCATTTTTTGAATAATTTTTTTTAGTTGATTCTATTTCAACTTTCTTTCTCAACATACTTCTCTTGTTCCCAATAAACTTCTTCTTATATCTTTTGGCTGCCTTTTCTCCTTTAAAACTTTTGTTCCACTTCTTCCATCAAGATTTTTCATTATAATCGTCTTGATATTCTATAACATCCTTCTTGGGACAATTCATAGAAAAGTGTCTAATTCCAACACACACAAAACATTTGAGGGGAATTTTACCTCCATACTTTCCTCTTCCTCTTCAATAGTTCTTGATTTTAAGAGACATGATTTTATCATTTAACTCATTGTCATATTTATCTTTGAAATCACAAGGATCAACATCTCCGATATCTTGAATCTTCATTTTTATCATATATTCAAAAGTCATTTCATCTTTTATATTCTTTTTAAGCATTGGTGATTTTATCATTTCATAAGAAATAAGAAATTTATGCAATTCATCAAGAGATAAATCATATTTATCTTCTAAAGTAGAAAATTTAGAATAAAACCTATCCAGAAAGTTCCTCATGAGTTTATTCAAAATTTTAGAATATTCCACAAAACAAAATAGAAAACATGTTATGTTATATTAGTGTAATATATTAAAGGAAAAACCCAAAAATAAAGACACACTAAAAATACAAAATTTGGGTCCTGATGTCAAGTCTAGTCCCCTCATCCATGCTCTATCCAAAAACCCCAACTCAACCATCTTTCATAGGTCCTTTTCCATTTTCCTGACCCACAATAATGAAATCTATTCGGGTACTAATGGAGGTTCGAGAAGGGTGTGAGTACAACTCATTGGGTCACCACCAACAATGTCTAAATAAATATCCAGTCTAATAATAGTGTATATATAGGGTTCATATTCACTTTTGTTTAGTTATTACATTGGGTTAGAGATTTAAAATACTGCTACACCCAATGAATGTAGTTAGACCAGGTGCTTGGTTTTTTCCACACATTGCGGCTGAGGAGACATCTGCATGACTCATCACACAATGTTGACCTAGATTATATGGAAATTAAGGGTGGATTTTCCTTTTCAATGATTTTGAGGAGCCTGGTAGTGTTTGATTGTTGACCAAAGAATACTATTCTTGGTCAAGTATTTCCCTTGGTTAAATGTTTGTTGATAGTACGAGAGCCTTTAGGACAGTTTGTGGGAGTGGGAAGCCAAGTTGAGATCTCGATATCCTCACTTTTGAGTAGGATTTATTTTATTTTCAGAATGAAAATACCTAATGTGTGGAGAATTTAACATCCATGTTTAGGCCTTGTAATACTTTGGAAAATATTAAAGAGTATTTTTAAGAGTTAGGTGTTGATACAACATGATATTTCATAGACCGGAGAGCCTTGGTGTTGATATAATAAAAATATTAAATATATTATATCACACACATGAAATTTTTCATAAATAATGAAGTAACTCTTGAATGAGGAATCGGATGGGAAATCTATGATTTCTTTTGAATTTGGAATGTGGGTTTTATCCTAGGAAAAACATGATCTTTTTTAGCATCGAGCTCTTTGATAAATGTTGTCATAGGTACAAATAATAAAATAAATTTATTTATTTATTTATTTTGGTTTGTTTTGACGCAACTACCTAATCTCATCTATAAATAAACGGTTATGCCAAATCCCTATGGTTAGCTAAAAACCCTAGGATTTGAGATAGAGATATAGTTGGAGGAGAGTTTGGTGAATGAAAATGGATCAAGGATCATTTTCACTAACAGAGTTGTGGGTATTTCCAACGATGATGGCACAGAACCATTCTTCACCAATAATTGATCCAAATATGAGGTAAGGAATTTGTTTTATTTGTATTTATCCTTGTTTTATATCCCATGTCAAATGATAACGAATTTATCTAACATAATTGGTTTGTGGGTTGATGGTTGATTTCGGTTGATGATTTATCTTCCTACGGTTTAGGAATTGATCTATTTATTTGTTTATTATTGGATCTTAGTTTTTCATTCTAATGGAAATGAATCAAGGCTTACCCTGACAATGACTGAGTTTTGTTCCTAGTCTTGTTTTTTTTCATGGTGATGATGATGGACTGAGATCATATTTGGAGATCCATATTTTCTCAGTTTTGCATACGGATATCGTGTGGTGCGATGATGGTGGTTTTCTGATCGTTTTGTATAACCAGAATCTAGAAAGTAGTGATATAAAGGCTTAGTCAAATCAATATATATGATCTACAGTGGGAATTGTAGTTGGATAGAAGGGCAGGGGAATGGAGAAGATGTGTGAATAGTCATGAATTTTTGAGAAATTTCTGACTACATGGAATGTAGTTTAGATAACACATGTTGTGTAGTACCCCTTCTGTGAGGATTGGGTTTATGCAAAGAGAAAATATCACACACTATGTGACACATGTCACACTCCATGTGACCTGGTGCTTTCATCTCAGTGTGTAACTCAGAGGGTACATGGGCATGGAAATGGTGAGGCATATAGGAACAGGTAGGGTACATGGGTACATCCCAATACTCATACATGACCAAGTACATAGAAATGGACATGGATTGGTACATGATCATGAACTGAAGTACATAGGCATGACCATATGTACATGGGCATGGGCAGGTAGCACACCAAGTGCCAAGCAGGAATATACATGTTGCATACCCTATGGGACACACTATGTATTTTGAGAAATGAATGTCATGTGAGTGTGAGATATGATAAGTTCCAAGATTAGTGATGCACACAATTTACCCTCATGAGACATGTCATGTACTCTTTTAGGGGTAGGTTGGATGCCTATTTCTTCCCATTTCTGTTCTGATATGATCTTTGGTTATTTCCCTCAAACTGTTTCAGTGTAAACCATTATTGGTTGATTATGTCCCCTTGGTCTATCCCTTTGAGGGTACAATGTGTCACTACATCCTTGGTATAGGATTATGATCTCCTCTATGGGTATGAGTCTCAGATAGAGTTCATGGTGTCCCTCCATATGACCCAAGGTGTGATCCTCCAGGTAGGGTTTGTGGTATCGGTATGACCACCATTCATGGGGTGTTAGTCCTATATCAAGAAGGTTAAACTAGTAGGGTTTGTATTATCATCATACATATGATACCCTACATATCAGGTTATACCAGTAGGGTTCATGGTGTCCTCCAGCATTCTTGGGTGTGATCCCCTATTTGGGTGTCGTGATCTTAAGAGTTATATCATTTATCCTCTTTAGAGAGGCCTAATAAGCATGAACTCTTGGGTGAGAACCATCAATGATAGATGGCTCATGGAGTAGATTATCCTAGATGACTATTACCTTTAATCCTCAAGCAGAATCTTGTGGCTAGTAGTATGGTTGAGACCACTTTGATACTTGGAGTCTGTTATGAGTATATCTGGTTTTTTACTATCGTTATATCTCATATCTTAATTGACATACCTACGTATTAATGAGATGACTTCTCTTGATGATTTATTCTTAGTGATTTTGGGGTGTCCTGTGTAATATAGGTCAACATTGTGTGATGAGTCATGCACATGTCTCCTCAGGAGGGTTAAACATCATGTAACTAGGTTACACGCCATGTAATGGTTTATGGATGAAATCCATAAAAGGATTCACGTTGTGAATGGTACACGATGTGAAGATCCTTTACATGTCATGAATTAATTAAAGATAAATTTTTAATTCAGAGTGTTGGTTTTTTATTCTAGGTGATGCATTTTTCAGTGAATTCAGATATTAACTATTTCAGGATGTGAAATGGTATTACACGTCATGTCATACCCCAACTATAGTTTTTAAATAGGTAGCACGGCCGATATGTCTCTCTTGGATCCTCTCCAAATTCTTCTCCATCAACCCAAAGTCTTACCCAGGAAATCTTGGAGCTCTCCAACCCTTCCGGATCCATTCATTCAGTGTTTGATCGTCATTGCATTGGTGTTGTGATTATCAGGTAAGATTTCTCCCAAATTATCCATCTTTATATCTTTCTCCTCCTTTGATATTTCAATAGATCATCCTAAAATTGATGGGTCTAGGCTCTGTGATGTTGTATCTCATCTCTAGTTTTTGTTTCAAGGTCTTCTATAACTTCATTCTCATTGACAAGTGTCGTTGCGAGTCTTGAGTTTCGGGAAAAGGGTAGGTGATTCCATCATATTTGGCCAGATTGATTAACCTAGAATTTCTTGATTTATTTCAACTTTTTATTTAAATTAAATTGATCAAAATAGCTTTAAATTTATTTAATACAATCAAATTCTAGTGAATTGGGATATTTGAAATGGTTTTTGCATGATAATTTGGAAAACCCCCAATTCCATTTAATTGGGGAGTGTTTATGGAAATTAGTTGATTTAAATTGTTTAATTTAAATTGGAGTTTTGATGGAAATGATTTAAATTAAATTGTTGAATTTAATTGTGGAAATGAATTGTGAAATTTATGGAATTGGTTTTGAATTGATTTCAAACTATGAAAATGGTTTAAAGAAGTTTTGATAGAAACCCAGTGGTTTTATCTTGTTAAAAAGTCAAGTTTTTTTATTAAAACTTGTTTTGGTTTTAAATGAAAAATTGGAATTTGAAATGGGGGGATGGGATTTAATTTTATTTTAAGAAGTCGTAAAATAAATCGTCCATCATTGATTATGTAAGATCACATGCAAGCCTTAGGTAGTTTGTAAGTTATTTGGACACATTCTATACTATAACAACATTCTAAAACATAAATTGAGTGGGTCATATCCCCGATGGGATGGTGATGAGTCACCTTTGGCTAGTGTCATCAGGATGTTTGTATATACATATTGCTGAGATCACTTAGAGGGTTTAGAGTCCTATAGCCTGGAACTTTCATACCTATTTGGCGGATGACCATATTGTTCGCTTGTTTTATATTTGAGATATAAATATAGGAAAATGTTGTTTGAAATTATTTACATGCCTTATGAATTTATATAAAATGTTATATATAAATGTTTTATTTAATTAATTATTTTATAAATATTTCATCGCTTCTAAAGCCTTTTCTTAAAGTATTTTTTGCCATCATTTTAATTGTATAGCATGATTTTTTTAAATATGATTTGAAATGCCAAGCCTGTTTATTTTAAAATTGAAAGCATTTATTTGGTTAATCTATTATTGGAACCTGATATGGAATCCTTGGTGAGACCCTACTGGGATTTTCATCTCACACCCTACTTCTACCATTGGGTGTTTGTAAATTTTCTTCTTCTAGGTTCGAGCAGGGGGAAAAGGATCTCTTAGAGATGGATCCAGTTGTTGAACCTTGGTCTTGGTGAGTTGTGTCCTTAGAGACTTGGGATATTTTCATCTATTTTGGTACTTGGGTTGTAGTACCTTGGGCTTTTTTATTCCTTTTTTCATTCTGGTACTTTACTCCCAGTGGTGTTTCTTTTGTTATGCATATTGTCTTTTTTCTTTTTTGCTTCCACAATTGTTTGTGGCAAAACCGTTCCCACCTTTAGTTGTATGATCCTAGGTGCTAGTCGTTGATCTATGGGGATTGGGAATTCCCTTCAGGATATTTTAGGGTCAGCTCAGTTATTGGGTTACCATGCTACCTGGGATGGTTCGTGACAAACAGTTTGTAGACACCTATATGCATACAATATGCATACATTCACAATGTTTAAAAAACACATGTATACATATATCTATATGCATAAATTATGTATAAAATCACAATTAAAAAACAATATCCAAAAACTTGTATGTATATAGTATGCATACATTTTTTTTAAATTACACACACCTTTATGCATTCAATATGCATACATTGTTTGAAATCACTTACACTTCTACATATACAATATAATGTATGTAGTAGGTTATTGTAAACTCTCATGCCTCCCATGCCTCTTCTAGATTCAAACTATGCAATTATAGTATGAATACATTGTATACCATATGTTTAAATTTTTATGTAGTATACATACCATATACATATAGTATTCATACATTGTTTGAAATTACATACAACCGTATACATAAAGTTTGTATACATTGTTTAAAATTGCACACACCTATACACATATGGTATATTGAATGAAATATGAAATTTCATACTCCCATGTGTTTCACTTGACTATAATTTCCTACTTTAAACCCCCTTTACATATAACACAAACTCAATGTTATTTGTTACATTTTATTTTTTTAATACTCATTCCCACATTTTATTTTCTTTCAATAACGTATCTATCTATTTTTCGCAAAGAAAAGTTATTTTTATTTTTTAATAATCTACTACGTCTTGGGAAAATTCATGGGGGGTTATCACTTATAGTCTTCAAACCCTTAATGGACTGGATGAAGCACACCGCCCAAAAATTCACTAGTGGTATGGTGTTGAGGAATTATCTCAGAAGGAATACGGTCTTGAATTATGAACTAGACATTAGAAACATGAATAATTCCCATTAATTATATCCCTGCAACCTTACCCTGCTAGAAATTTATAGGTACCAAGGTTTTAAGTTGAGCCTGAGTCTCTAGAGTTCATCCATGGAAAGAACTTTAGGAGGCAACAGAGATATTCCTAGTGGGGGTATTCAAGGACACCAACATGGGTGTCGTCTATGAAAAATGGGTGAAAATTGTTCTCAAGCTTCAACTATTGGTGAGTATGAATTGAGTTGAGAGGGTATTGAATGTTTATTTTTGGGTAATTCACTATTGATTTTCCATTTTTTTACTAAGATTAGCCTTAGATCAGTTAGTGTACCCTAGTAACCCTCTATTTTTTTGTGTTCATATTGGGAGATCTATACCAATTTTTAGTAATTTTTACTTAAAACTAGACCAATGGAAGAAAATATGGATTTCTTGATTTGTATAAAACTAGGTTAACAAAAATAACTCTGAAAATGAATAATCTTATAGGTATTAAAACCTTTTGATCAAATTTATTGGCTATTCGCAATGGATATTTCTTAGCATTTGCATCAATTTCACTAATTGCATCTTATATGCTCACTAACCCCTTGAATAATCCTCTAAATCAAAACCATAATTTAAAATATTAATAACTATTCTTTAAGATTTGATTTGGAGGAGGATAAATTCCTTCCTAAACAGTGGGTGAGGAAGTTGGGTATTCCTACTTTCCCTATGTTCTAAATTGCAGTATGTGTTCCAAATTTCACTAACATGGGGATGTAGTGAATGGATAGTTAGTTCTCTAGGTAAATTGATGCATTGTTATGTTCTGGAAATTCCCTAATTTATCTTTTTCTAATCCACATCTCGGTTTTCAAAATAAGTGGGTTTCTATCCTATTTAATTTTTTCATCTACCATAGAAGATAATCTGTTTCTGATACCATATGTTTACATTCGCTTATAATTTCCCATACAGATCATTGAGTCGCTTATTTGTGAGGTCACAAAAAAGTATCCATCCATGGAAAAAAAATTATTTACTATTCATGATAAGTTATCACTACAAGAAAATCTATTTTTACTGACAAAAAATTAATGACACATAATATATTTGTTGATAAAAATGATTAATCCCAACATATATTATGTTTTTTCAATATTAATTTTAACTACCTACAATTTTTTTATTGATAGATATATCTGTTGGTATTAATTTTTCAATACCAACAAATCCTTTATTATCCATTAAAACTGTTATTTTTTCATATTAATACCAACATTTTTTACCAATGCATGAATCTATTATAAATACGTATTATTAACAACAAATATTTCACCATTAGAAATTTTTTTTGAAATAAATTATTTTATAAATAAAAGCTACACTAATAATTGAAAATTTTGTTGAAATAAATTATTTTGTTGAAATAAATTATTTTTATCTGTTGGTATGTATGTATGTATGTATGTATGTATGTATGTATGTATGTATGTACATACATACATATATACATACATACATACATACATACATACATACATCCAGTAATCGACCCTAGATTATTACATTTATGATGCTAAATTGATTCAAACTTTCAGAATAGTGAATCGGGAGGGAAAATTTTCCATCCCTCAAGTCTATTTATATGAGTGTCCACTTCCATTAAAGGTTGTTGAAGAAGGTGAAAGAGGGGACATGTCGAAGGATTAGAGTCTTTTAGTGATTTTTATTTTTTGTTTTTTCTTTTCTTAGTTTCATTATGCTCTCTTCTTCCCCTTTCAACTCTATTACCCTTCACATGGAGGGGTAAAACCTTTGAGTGATCAGAGAAGGGGGAGTTTCAATTTTTTAATGTCGGAGTCTTGAAATTTAATGTAAAAATCACTTTTTATATTGAATTATTTCTATTTTAAGTGTTTCCCAATTCTATTAATACGATCATGTTTTGGGTTTTGGTGTATTCATTGTTTATAGCTTTGATTGAAGAACTTTTAACTCATTCCGCCTAGTGCAATTTGTCTCAATCGAGCATATTGTGTTAGGTGGTGAGTGTCTAGAGATCATTGGAATGTGTGTGGAACTAGTGAATAATTTCTATATTTCTAAGGATAAAAAATTCCTGATCGTTACTTTCCTTAGTTGTTTAGTAATTGTATATGAAATTCCATGCACATAGAAGTGGGTTCCATTATTTTCTTCAACCAAGGGTGATTGATAAATCAATTGAGGAATATTTCATTTATTATTAAATAGGAAGAGAGGGTGAATGATTTTTATAATGATGATGAAATTGAAAAAGGTGATCCTACCCTAACCCCATCACTCTATTCATCCACTTGTGTTAAAAATTTATTTTCAATTGCTTGCTTTCCTTTTTTAAACTCAAACAATTTCAAAAACAACCTCCACTTCTTTCTCAATTTTTGAGGTGTTAGCTTGATTGTTGTGTGATCCTATTTGGATACAACCTAGGTTGACCATTATACTACATTTTAACTTATGAATTATTTGTTTTTGTCACAACCCATGATAGACACATGTAAAAACTTGGTTTTGTTTCCGGGGAGGTAGTGCCAACATTTTCTTTCTCTCTCTCTCTATTTTATCTTTTCTTATTTTCTCTTAAAAATTGCATGAATAGAACCTCAAACACTAAACCTTTCCCCCTTGATCCTGAAATTGAAATAATCCTATTGAATAGACTTAGAAACCTTAATTTTCAATATGAATTTGAGGACATTTCTCTTGAATACTCAAGTGAAACTTCAAGTGTTAACTCTGAGCCTGTCACCATGCATAGAAATCAAAACCCAACCCTTAGAGACCTATGTGCCCTACAATTCCTTAATCAAAATAATAAACCTATCATGAAAGTATTAAAAAATGATTTTGAGATGAAACCTAACATGATTCCATTACTTCCAAAGTTTCATGGCTTGGCAGGTGAAGATACCAACAAACATATTAAAGAGTTCACACATGTCTGCTCAAACTTCAGACCCCGTGGAGTAGCTGAGGAATAAGTAAAGTGGAAGGCATTCCTGTTTTCATAGGAAGGAGATTCCAAATAATGATTGTATAGTCTAAAACCCAGAGATGTGGATGATTATAATGACTTGATGAGATGCTTCATGAAAAGATTCTTCCCCACCTCTAGAAGCACATCCATAAAAAAGGAGATCTATGCCATCAAACAATCATCTAGATAAACCCTTTATGAGTATTGATAAATATTTAAGAAGCTATGTGCCAACTGCCCACATCAAGAAATTGAGGATAATAAATTTCTTGTCTTCTTTTATCAAGGATTAATGAAAAATGATAGAAACCTTATGGATTCATCATCTGGAGGCGCATTGGCTGATAAGTCACTAGAAGAAGCTAAGGGCTTGATTGAGAAGATATCTCAAAACTCACAATAGTTTGGTATAAGAGGTACTAGTACAAGAGGAATTCATGCAGTAAGAACTTTTAATCCATAACCTATATGGGAAACTAATATTAATGATATAGATATTATGGTGATATAGATGTCCCTAAAGTAAGTGAATGACCAATAAGCACCAACTAAGGTATGTGGTTTATGCTCATCACTTAATAATTTCACTGACCAATGTGATGAAATATAGGGAATGGAAAATTGTGTGGCATCCTTTCAGCTGAGGTAGTTCCAATAAAATAAAGGATGTAGAGAGCCTAACCATGTTCAATATGGGTTTGGAAATCAGTAGAATCAAGCTAGACCCTCAAACCAAAACCAGTTCCAAAACCAACCCTCATTCCAGCAACAATTCCAAAACCCACCACCATTTCAACAAAATCAATCTTATGACTAGCTTCACATCACCAACCAAAAAATTTACTAATACCCTATGAGAATCCATAGAACAGTTCACAACCCTTAATTATAAACCAACAACAGATATCTAATATTGAGGGGTTAAAAGACACTGTAAAATATTGGTCGAACAAGTTTGAAAGTCTCATGGACTTCCTAACCAAAAATCTTGGGAAACTACTTTCTTAAAAAATCCCAAACCCAAAAGAGAATGTCAGAATGATAACAACAATAAGTGTAAATGAAATCTCACCACCAATATCCCATGAACCTGAAACAAGAACACCTGAATTTAGGGAGAATGAAGTTTTAAATTCTGAAAATTATTAATGTACCATGAAGAAGAGAAGAAAGAGGAGGAGGAGAAGGATAAGCCGAGGAAGAAGAGACAAGAAACACCATTTTAATGGAAACAAAGGGAGAATAAATACTTACCCCCACCATTTCTATCAAGTATGATTGAATCAAATAAATTATAGGAATAAGTACTTCAAAAAGAAATTCTAGACACATTCTAGAAAGTGGAAATTAATATACTTCTTCTTGAAGCACTCAAACAAATTCTAAAGTATAATAAAATTTTAAAGGATAATTGAACCAAGAAGATGATAATTAACAAGAATGAAAGGATCAATTTGGGAAGAATTTTCTTATCCCTTATCACACCATAGTTTCCAACCAAATGTTAAGATCCAGGGATATTTTCCATTCCATGCACCATTGGTTCTTTAAATTTATCTAATTATTTGTGTGGTCTAGGTTCTTTAATTAATGTATTACCACACTCAGTATACACTTCTTTGTATATGGGAGACTTAAATCCTACAAGAGTGGTGGTCTATCTTGAAAATAGATCCATAGTCTTCCCAGTAGGAGTTCTGGAGGATGTCCTTGTGAAAGTCAAAGATCACTTATTCCCAAATGACTTCTATGTTCTGAATATGGAAGAATATAGGATCCCGTCACACTCACCCATCATTTTGGGGAGACCTTTCTTGAAGACGACCAAAATCATCATAAATGTCCATGAAGGAACACTCACCATGGAGTTTGGATATAACATTGTCCACTTCAATATTTTTTAATCCACGAGACACCCATCAGATGATCACTCACTATTTTCACTCTCCCATGAAGTTGGTACCAAAACCATTGAAGAACCAGGTATGTTCCATGAATTCTTATCCTTAGGATGGACTTCATCCATTGAAAATATCATTGAACATGTGGATGTGTAAAATGATGGAGATTCTGATTTCATGTGGGAGGAAGAGGTAAAATCTGATTTCTTTGATGATTTTTTAAATGATGAGGAATATTATATGGTTACTTGTGTATAAGAGGTCCAAACCTTGGAAGTTTAGAATATTGGTTTAGTTTCATCCCTTGAGTATCCCCCTGATCTGGAATTAAAACCACTCCTCACTGATTTAAAATATGTGTACCTTAGGGAGGGAGATAAATTAACAGTGATAATTGCTAATAATCTGTTTGAAACCCAAGAAAAATCATTGATTGATCTTTTGAGAGATAATTTACAAGTAATATGATAGATCTTAGGTGATATCCCTGGAATAAACCCAAAAATATGTTCATATAGAATTTTTATTAAGGGAGATTCCAAACCTGTTAGATAGCCCCAAAGGAGGCTGAATCCCAACTCGATGGAGGTTGTGAAGAAGGAGATAAAGAAGCTCTTGGAAGATGGGATCATCTATCCCATATCATATTCACAACAGGTTATCCCAATTCATGTAGTTCTAAAAAAACTAGCCTAACCACTGTGAGGAATGAAAAGAATGAATTAATCCCTATTAGAATTTAGAATAGTTGGAGAGTGTGAATTGATTTTAGGAAGTTGAATCAGGTCACTCGGAAAGATCATTTTCCCATTCCTTTCATTGATCAGATGTTAGATATATTGGTAGGGATAACTCATTATTTCTTTTTGGATGGATTTTCAGTCTATTTTTAGGTACCCATTTCTCCCAAGGATCAAGAGAAGACAAACTTTACTTGTCCCTTCAGCAATTTTTCATATAAAAGGATGCCATTTGAATTATTTAATGATCCAGGTAAATTTCATAGGTTCATGTTAAGTATATTTTATAATCATATTAAAGATTTATTGGAGTTTTTCTTGGATTATTTCATAGTTTTTGGAAACTCTTTTGACCATTGTTTGAAAAATCTGGAAAAAGTTTTGAAAACCTACATTGAAAATAATCTTGTTTTAAATTTTGAAAAGTTTAATTTCATGGTTGAGAGAGGAATTTTCCCTGATAATTTCATTTCCAAAAAGAGAATTGAAGTTGATAAAAAAAATTGAAGTGATAAATTCTTTTCCTACACAACTTATGTGAAGCATGTTAGATCATTTTTAGGACATGCAGGATTCTACAGGAGGTTTATCAGAGATTTCAGTAAGATTTATCTCCCTCTCTCTAGATTGATTTTGAAAGATGCTGATTTTGATTTCAATGGTGCATGTAGGGAATCCTTTTATTATATTAAGAGGAGATTGATTACTCCACCTATTATGAAACCACCAAATTGGGATGAACCATTTGAGCTACTCTGTGATGCTTCTAATCAAGTAGTTGGAGAAGTTATTTCTCATTGAATTAAGGGAATGAAAAAAGTCATTACCTATGCTTTAATAACCTTGGATGTGTATCAATTCAATTACACAACCACAAAAAAGGAGTTTTTAGCAGTTGTTTTTGCTTTAGAAATATTTAGATCATATCTGCTTGGAACTAAAGTCACTGTGTTTTCTGATCATTCAACTCTTAGGTACTTAATGAAGAAGGATGAAGATAAAACAAGAATAGTGAGATGGATGTTATTACTGTAGGAGTTTAGCATAGAAATCAAGGATAAAAAAGGATTTGATAACCAAGTGGCTGATCAATTAAGCAGACTACCCAACACTGATGAAGCTGAAATTCTAGAAAAAGAACCATCGAATAATCACCTTTTAGGAGAGCAGTTATACTTGGTTAAAGGAGAAGTTCCTTGGTATGATGACATGGTCAATTAGCTGGTAACATCTCAGGTCCCATCTCATTTCAACTCTCACCAAATTCACAAACTAAAAGCTAAATCTAGATATTACATTTGGGATGATCCATTTCTTTGGAAGATTTGCAATGACCAAGTGATAAGAAGATGTTTTACTGAGAGTGAAATTGGTTTTTTCTTTGAGTTTGTCACGCTTTAGCTTGTGGAGGTAACTTTGGAACTCAAAGGAAAACAAGGAAGGTTTTAGAATCTAGTTTTTATTGGACCACCCTTTTTAAAAATGATCATGAATTTTCAAAAGGTGTCAAAAATATTAGTTTTCTAGAAACATTTCAAAGAGACATGAAATGGACCAACAACCACTAATTTTTTTTTAGATTTTTAATGTTCTGGAGATAGATTTTATGGGACCATTACTAATTTCATTTGGAAATTCTTATATCTTTCTTGAATTTGTTTATGTTTCCAAATGGGTGGAAGCAAAATCCACTAGGAATGATAATGATAAAGTTGTTTGTGATTTTATCAGGACTAACATATTTTGTAGGTTTAGAGTTCCCAGTACCATCATCAGTGATCAAGGGAATCACTTTTTCAATAGGATAATGGAGTATTTTCTGGAGTATGGGGTTGATCATAAAATATCAACACCCTATCACCCATAGAAAAATGGTCAAGTTGTAGTGTTCAATAGGCAAATCAAAGGAATTTTGGAGAAGACTCTTAATCAAAATAGGAAGGATTGGAGCCAAATTTTGGAAGACAAATTATGGGATTATAGGACAACCTACAAAATTTGGATTGGAATGAGTCCATATAGGCTGGTTTATAGGAAAAGTTTTCACCTACCTATGGAATTGGAGCATAAGGTGTATTGGGCTGTTAGAAAGATGAATTTGGATCTTGAAAGTGTTGGGAAATAGAGAAGGTTGCAGTTGTAGGAGATGGAGAAAATTATAAGGGAATCTTTTGAAAATTCTAGGATTTAAAAAGAGAGAATAAGAGTGACTCATGATAATATGATCTAACCAAAAGACTTCCATATTGGAGACAAAGTGTTGTTATTTAACTCAAGACTCAAGCTGATTCCAGGAAAACTTTGTTCCAGATAGGAGGGTCCATTTATGGTTACTCATGTATATCCTTTCAGTTCTGTGTAGATTGTGAAGGATGGAGAGTAGGATCTATTCACTATTAATGGACACAAGCTGAAGAAATCCCATGAGGTTATTACATCAGATCCAGTGGAGGATATTACACTCATCCAACCTATCTATCAATAAAATCCATCAGGTTGTACCTATTCTTTACACTTTATAGCTACTATATTTCATTTAAAAATATGCTTACATGTTAAATCCATTTTAATGAATTGTGGAAACTGCATCATTTAAGTGTGGGGGAGGTAACCTTTGCAGTTTAGGATTTTCATTTGTTGTTTGTTTTTCTATTTTCAAAAAAAAATTGTGTGTTTTTTCAAATTTGTGTGTGTTTCTTTTTCATTTTTATGTGTGTGTTTTTGAAACTTTTTAGCTGAAATGATTATTATTTCAATTTTAGAAACACATTTCATTGAGTGAACCAATTTATTCCATGAAATTGAGCTTAAATGAATGCTGAAATTGACTTTATTTCAAGTTCAAATCTTTGAGAATTTTAGTAAAAGTACTCTGATTTTTTAATCTCATGCCACATCTCACTGCCTTTATATTTGAAATCACTTTCCCGTAAGGATTCTGAACCATTTTTTTCATATTATTTCCATTCACCTCACTTATTGAGAGAACCAAAGCATTCTTGATTTAACCATAATTTGATTTATTACTTTCAAAACTTGAGGGTTTTAGGTACTTGTGTTTTAAATGATTAAGGAATTTCATTGGGTTTTAAGTCCCCTTTTAAAGAGAATCATATTCATTATAGATTTCCTTATATATTTAATCCTTATATTACTTAGAATCCTTGAATACCCTATTATTTTAGCCACATTTCAATCCAATTTTCCCTATCCAACTTTCTCTTGAAGTGAAATTACATGATATAGTTTAACTTAAGCGTGGAGGGAAGATGTATTATATTGTGATACCTCATTTAGTGATACTTTGGATGGAAAATAAAATGTTAAAGAGATGCGTTTACTGCTAAAGAAAACTTTCTATTGAAATATGATCCCTTTTTAGAGCTTTCAAGAAAAAAAAAGAAGCCACACCTTTGTACAGCTTCTAATAGAGGAAGAAAGTTGTGCCTTTTCTAGAGCTTTAAAGAAAAATTATGTTTAAGAAGATTGAAATTTTTTATACTGAAATGCTGAATGGTTTTCACTTTCCTTGATTTTTCATGATGGTGGAGCTGATTTTCTACTAAGGGGAGTGAGGAGGATACCATACTTGAGTGGAAATTAGAATCTTGAAATTTTGATTCAAAAAGAGCCAAACCCTCCTCATTCGGCCTCAGAATTTATCACATCAAAATCCTACCAACGAGAATCTACAGAACAACCCTAAAAAGTTCTCATGACAAACACATGTCCTTGACTCACATCGTGTGTATATGTAGGAATTTATCAAGCCTATGGTGACCCTTTCATGAGTTTGGATGAGAAAAACTTTGTTGAATATTGAAATTTGTGAGATGAGAGAAAATTCATGTGAGGTAGGTGTCTTGTGTGCATGGGAGGAGAAACAAAGAGGTAAAATATTGAATGATCTGAATAGAGAACTTGGAATCATGGTTTTTTATGAGGGATGATATATTTTGTTTCTTAGTATGTAATTAGTGGATCTCATGAGCATATGTTTTAAATTTGCATTGATTCGATTTTGGTGCTTACTTTTCTAGGATTCCAACTGATAAGTATGGGGGGATTAGTAGAGTTAATATTTTCATTACTTTTAATATTTGTTTTAATGATTTAACACCTTCCAATTAATAAATTTGAGCTGATTTGAATCATTTTAGTATTTTTAGTATATTTTGTGCTTAATTGTGAAAATTGGTTAATTCTGGAAATTTAGAAGTTTTGTAGATCTTCTTTATTTTGGGTATATATTTTACAATTTTTATCAAAATCAAGTGATTCCTTTTTTTAGTATTTATTTTCTCGTGGTATTCAACTTTTTATTCTAGTCCTAGATCCAATTCAACACCCAATAGCTCAGAAAAATCAATCAAGTGGAAAAAGTTTTTTGGCTGATAGAATGAACACCACCTCAGTTATTGAAGAATATATCAGCCTAAATAACTCAAAATGAAGTTATTAAAGCTAGAATAGAAATAATAATCTGATACCTATCTTCAAAATAAATTTCATAAAGAAATTTAGTCATTAAGGCAACTATTTCATGCTTAAAAGTGGAGGGAGTTGAGTAGTCTCCTAGGGAAGAAACATTCTTCATCAGTAATTTGGTCATAATTTTTTTTAAACTTTTCCAAATCTTATAATATGTTTTGGGAGAATTATAAAGAGATATTGGAATAACTTTTATGAAGTAACCTACCTGATATTTGACTATTTATGATGCAAAATTGATTCAAACTTTCAGAGGAGTGAATCTAGAGGGATAATTTTCCACCCTCAAGCCTATTTATATGAGTGTCCACTTCCATTCAAGGTTGTTGAAGAAGGTGCAAGATGGGTTTTTCTGTAGGATTGGAGTCTTGAAATGATTTTTTATTTTTTATTTTCTCTTTTCTTAGTTTCATTATTCTCTCTTCTTTTCCTTTCAACTCTATTACCCTTATCTTGGAGGGGTAAAACCTTTGAGTGATCAAGGAAGGGGGAGTTTCACTTTTGTAATGTTAGAGTCTTGAAATTTAATGAAAAACTATCTTTTTCTATTGAATGATTTCTATTTTCAGTGTTTCCCAATTCTCTTAATACGATCGTGTTTTGGGTTTTGGTGTATTCATTGTTTATAGCTTTGGTTGAAGAACTTTTAAATCCCTCCGCCTAGTGCAATTTATCTCGATCGAGCATATTGTGTTAGGTGGTGACTGTCTAGAGATCATTGGAATGTGTGTAGAACTAGTGAATAATTTCTATATTTCTAAGTATCAACAATTCCCGATCGGTACTTTCCTTAGTTGTTTACTATTTTTTTATGAACTTCCATGCACATAGGAGTGGGTTCCATTGTTTTCTTCAACCAAGGGTGATTAATAACTCGATTAAGGATTCATTAATTTATTATTCAATAGAAAGAGAGGGTGAATGATTTTTATGATGATGATGACATTGAAAAAGGTGATCCTACCCTAACCCCATCATTCTCTTCATCCACTTGTGTTCAAACTTTACTTTCAATTGCTTGATTTATTTTTTTAAACTCAAACAATTTCAAAAACAACCTCCACTTCTTTCTCAGATTCTAAGGTGATATCTTGATTATTGTGTGCTCCTCTCTAGATACAACCTAGTTTTACTACTATACTATATTTTAACTTAGGAATTATTTGTTTTTGTCACACCCCATGATAGGCACATGTCACACCCCTTTTATGCTTGAAATTTCAAATAGGCCCTAAGGGTTTCCAAAACCAAATACATTTATGAACCATTTACAAAACCCAAGGTAAAACATATCCTAAACTTAGAAGGTTCCAAACAGGCCCTTAATCCAAACATTCACAAAAAATAATCTAAGTTCCAAACGGGCATACCTTTTGAGATTTCATTTTAAACCACTTTTAGAAATCATCCAAGAGAACCAACATTATTTAAAAATCAAAGATCCATTTAAGGGACAAAGGTTTAAGGAAAAACACTACTTTAAAGTGCCATATTTATTTGAGGGCACATCCATGTGTGAACCTAGTGCACCCATGGATGTGCCAACATCTAATGACACACTTAGAGTATCTAATAAAAAAATTTGAAACAATTTTAAGAACATCACTGGTCATCAAACAAAATAAATAACTCACACGATACCAAAGCCACTGGTAAATGTTTAAAAACCAAAATAACCTTTCCAAAACATTTTTACCACAAATCCCCAATCATGAAAATGATTCCAAACCACACAAATTACTCAATTATAAATCAAAATCATGATATAAAATGTACCTAATGCCAAAAATTATAACAAGTGATCAATTTCATTTTGAAAAGAACAATTGTCATTTTAATCAAACACCTCATGTACACCACTATATAGAATATAGGTATAAATCCTTAGAAAATCACTTCCACCAATTTTTGCAATCATAAAAAATCCACAAAAACCTAAGTAAATACACTACAAGTACGTGAATCACATTTTCATATTAATTAAAAAAACACAAGCATCAATGGAGTGAATCAGAAAGGAACACAATGCAATCACCTAAAAACCTATTTTTAATAAAATATACTAATTTTAAAACACTATAATAGGATAACTAAGATTACCATAGGTATGTAGAAAATATATCAAAATTATCAACATAAAATTTGGCATTTTATCAACACATCAGGCAAATAAACGCATAGGCATAAATAAGAAAATACTTAAAAATCTATTTTTAGAAAATTCTAATATTGAAAAAACAACAACATAAGCTAAAAAAATCCATTATAGAGGTAAAAATAATGTCAAAAAATTAATTAAAAACATTCAAGCATCCATGGGTTGTACTGAAAATGAAAGAGATGGAAACACCTACCTCAAAGGTGTGCGAAGATGATGAAACTCTCAGAGGAGGAAAAATAGGGCCCTGTGGATGATCTGAAAACCCTAGAACCTAATAAAATCAGGTCTCTCTCAAACCCTAACTCCTAGGGTTTGGAAAAACAAGAAAACCCAAAATATAAACCCTAAAAAAACGAGAATGCTCACTGGAGGGGGAATAGGGGAGGTCAGCCGTTCCACGAGGAGGGATGGCTGCTGGAGGAGAGCGCCGTCGGAGGTGGGGTTGGCTGGGGCAGCTGCGCATGAGTAGGAAGTCTCATGAGGAAGGGCCTCCACACAAGGGAGAGATGCCAGAGGAGGTGCGATAGTCAGTGGAAGCATCAAAGAGGAGGGCATCAACAAGGGAGTGTGGTCAAAGGAAGAGGGGTGTGTAGGGGGAGGGTGTTGGGCACAATGAGAGGAGGGGGAGGGGGCTTTGCGTGAGAGAGGTGAAGGAGGGGTGAGGGAATAGAAAAAAACAAAATTATATATAATAATAATAATAATAATAATAATATTCATTTAATTTTTTTAATAATAGTAATATTATAATAATAATAATTATAATTAAAATTTCCTTTTAATTTTATTTCACCTTTTCTTATTTTATTTTATTTAATTTTATTTCTCATTTAGTTCTTTATTTAATTTAATATATTTATAAAACTAGGAAACCACACAGTTTAGACCATGCACTGGCCACTACCTAGGCCTGCCATCCTTGCATGGTTACCTGCAAGCTAATGCGTAGTTGAGTAACAAGCTCCAACCATGCCAAATGGCATTGTCCCGATGATGGACCCTCACACATGGTTTCTACATGACTACTCTTAACCGTGTGCAACCCGTGAACAAGACCCCTCCTTGCTTGAAATTTTTAAATTTCAACCTAGATCGGCCTGAAATCAAAAATGAGGATAGAAATAATTAAAATAATTAAAATAATTAAATTTTTGAGGTTAGGGTGTGACAATCATTCCCCTCAAGGATGTGTTTTAGATGAGGTAATCAATATTATCATATTTGTTTATGTGAAATGTGAATCAGATAGACATTTATACCTTTCCTGTACTGATATTCTACAGGGTAAAAATGACTATGATTTATACCTATCAACACACACCCATCGACTTTTTGAGAGGGATACCGTGTTCAATATCCAAGAAGATAGTCTACACAAAAAACCATTTCCATCAGGTTATGTGGGAGTGGGGATTATCATAGATCATGATCTGAGCACCGATCTACCTATTCCAATTGAAGACATAGATATTCATACAGTCGACCAAGCTATTGGAACATTCATAGAATGGCCATCGGATCTTGTAAAAAAACATATTGAAAAGGAGGTATTAATTTCCAATTTATTTTTCATTCCAAACCTTTAAAAATTAATGAAAAAGGTATAAACTAATGAATGTTATTACAGTCAGACGAAGGGAAGGGGGTGAAATGAAAGGTCGAATTAAAACCATATAAAGGATCAACCAACTAATCAAAAAGATCTTCAGAAAGCACCTTTAACCCGCCTATTCAATATCCACATTTATTAAAATTAAGGGTTTATGTAGATACAAAGTTAAAAAATGGTAGTAATCACATATTTGATTTTGAAGAACAAATGTATGAAGAGGATGTTACAAAATACATTGATCTTGAGAATGTAAATGAAACCCTCAAGTATGAATGGCTGGGAGTCATAGCTGTAAATGTATACATGAGGTGTGTTTTCATGATTTTTTCCAATAGTTAATATACTATGTTAATTATGACTAAATACATTTCATATTTTTTGCAGGCATATATATCAATACCAATTGAAGGGATTACCCCATGAACATAAATTTGGACTCATTAGTCCTCACGTCACTTCTATAGACCAAAAAATAGAATAATAAAAAAGGATGAAATAGTGACAAAACTGGCCAAATCATTTGAAATAAAACTTACAGATAACACAATATTTTTAATACCAATGATGTAGGGGTAAAACTCTAAAATTTAATCATATCAAATATGTTTTAATTTATTTTATTACTTATTCCTTTTTGAGTTTTTAGGCAACATTGGATACTCATTGCATACAATTTGGATACTATAAAGATTTATTTCTTATATTCACTACATGGATACCCAACAAAATGATCACACATGATGAAAATTTTCAATTTTTAATACACTACATCCAAAATTTTAGAACTAAAATTAAAGTTATATATTTTATATTAGGTTTTAATGAGAATTATTTTATGATAGGATGGTGTTTAAATATCATGAAAATCATGTCATGAGGACAGTCTATGAAAATAAGGATCCTGAAAAGTTCTACAGGTGGAAAATTATCAGGGTATATATAATAATATTTCACTATCCAAAGACATATAAAAAAATTACTTATTTTTCTAAATGTTTCTGCAGTTTTCGAAACAAAAATATAGAAAATATTGTGTTTATTATGCTTGTAAATTTATGATAGAGATCATATACCATCAAAAAATTAGCATCCCTAAAGAGGTATTTTCAAAGATAATTACTATTTCATTTAAAGTATTTATTAATAATTTGTGTATTTATATTTTTACAGTACTACTATGACTATCGAAAATCATCATATTCACAAGCCTATATAGATTTATTTAGAAATGAATAGACATCATACCTGATGGAATAATGTACACATATATCATGAAGATGTGATTTCCTACTTCTTATTTAGTTGATTTTATCATCATTTTATCTAATTTTTTAGTTAATTTCCTCAAAATTTCTATCTGATACTTATTTTGTTAATTTTTATAGAGATCATAAAGAAATAACCTCATGTGAGATTGAACTTTGAGGCTGCAACTAAAATAATGAAAAAAAGGAAATGGGTCAAGAATGTATACAACCATCATAAAAAGGTGAATTCCTACCACCTTTAAAAAAATAAAGAGAGTTCAATGAGAAGGTTAAAGTGTTTTTAATATACTATGTTTTTCCTCATAATATTATATGTTCTCTACTATATTAACATAATCTAAATTAAATGTTTGACTACTCATGCAGACAATATCTTTTGCACATGATGATGAAACCAATCCCATGAAATAATATACTATAATTAAGGAAAATCTTTGATAATATGTAAAGGTAATGTTATGATATACTTTCTTTATTTTAGCAAAAAATTATAAAATGAAATGTTGATTTAATTCTCATTATTCCTCATAGATTTTGTTTATTTTGGATGATTTTTTTCCATCTTTCATACCTTTCTGTACCAAAACTTCCACAGAATTCTTGTACCTCAAAACCTTTTCACCCATGTAGTGTTAGAATTTATCACTTTCCTTCAAGTTCCCTCCACTACCTTTGTAGGAAGATAAATGGAACTGCCTTTGCTCAATCACAGAGGTAATATTAATGTTTTCATAGTAAAATCATTGTCCATATAAGTAATGGACCATTTCATATTTATGTTTAATTTATTTATTTTTAGTATTACTCACATAAGAACTGTTTTCTTATAAAGGTGGATTATTTTATTTGAGTTGGGGTGGTTTGTTCAAAGATACTCATGCTCATGAGAGATTGGAATTCAAGGCTATAACTCTGACAACGAAAACAAGGAAATGGGTTAAGAATGTATATAACCATCATGAAAAGGTGAATTCCAACTACTTATTTAATTAATTTTTTCTTCATTTTATCTACTATTTGCAAGTTAATTTCCTTATCATTTGTATCTAATACTTATTTAGTTTTTTTCATAGATATTTTGGGAAGTAAAATTTTATTTTTAACCATCTGCAATAAGCCACAAAAGAGATAACATATACCTTTATGCCAATGTTACCATTATTTCTATTGCCTTTCTTTTTCAAACTGGAAACACTACATATTGATTTTATGTTATTAAAAACAAAAGAGTAGAGGAAGGTTTTTTTCTAAGAACATCGACTCAATATGCAGTGATGACAGTTCGATAAAGTAAGAAAATGAAAAGCATGGTAACATTTTCATTTTAGATTGTTTTGATACTTTATTAGAATGATCTATAAATCATTTTGAATGCTTAATAATCAACCACACCTCAATCTAACACACAGTGTGACCAGTATGACTCCAGGTGCATATTTTTATTTAAAATTGACATTAAATTTAGCAAAAAAGACAACTGACATACTCAAAACCAAAAAAAAAACACATTCATATTGTTTTGATAATTTATGAAAACAATAAATAAGTCATTTTTGATATGTAGGAACAAACTACACCACAATATGATCCACAATGTGACCAATATTCCTCAAATTATGTCTTTTTATTTAAAATTGACATTATTTTTTGTAAAAAGAACAAGTGACATACTTAAAATCAATAAAATGCATTCATATTTTTTTGATACTTAGAAAAATGATACATAAGTCATTTTTGACATGTTTAAATCAACCACGCCTCAATCTGATGCATGATGTGACTAGTATAACTCCAAGTGTATCTTTTTATTTAAAATTGACATTAGTTTTAGTAAAAACAACAAGTGACATACTTAAAACTAAGAAAACACATTCATATTGTTTGATACTTTATCACAATAATACATAAGTCATTTATGATGAGTAGGAATCAACCTAACCTCAATCTAACACATGGTGAAACCGGTATGACTCAAAGTGTCCATTAGTAGTTTAAAATTGTCATTTTTTTTTCAAAAAGTGTATCACTCACTGAAAATCAAACAAACACACTTTGATTTTCTTGATAATTTAGGAAAATTATTCATAAGTTTTTTGTGATGTATAGGAAGCGTTCTCATGTCAAAATGACACACAATGTGATCAATATGACTCAAAGTGTGTGTTTCTAGTTTCAAATGACATTTTAGTAAAAATAAAAAGTGACATACTAAAAAATAATAAAACACATTAGGATTATTTTTATACTTTAGGAAAATTATCCATAAGTCATTTATAACATGTAGGAATCAACCCCACCTCAATATTATACATGGTTTGACCGGTATAACTCTAAGTGTGTCTTTTTATTTAAAATTGATATTAATTTTAATAAAAAGAATAAGTGACTGAAAACCAATAAAAACCATTCTGATTGTTTTGATACTTTAGTAAAATGATCCATAAGTCATTTTTTTGTGTAGAAATCAACATAACCCCAATACGACGCATAGTGTGACCGGCATAGATCAAAATTTCCATTATCAGTTTAAAATTGACATTTTAGTTCAAAATATTTCACTCAATGAAAACAAAGAAAAAGCACTCTAATTGTATTGATAATTTAGGAAAATGATTCATAAGTCATTTTTGATGTGTAGAATGTATTCTCATGTTAAACTGACACATGATGTGACTGATATGACTCAAAGTGTATGTTTCCGGTTTCAAATTACATTTTAATAAAAAACACAAGCGACATCCTCTAAATCGATAAAACACATTTGGATTGTTTTGATAATTTAGGAAAATGATCCATAATTAATTTTTGATGTGTAGGAATTCTCAACACCTCAATCTAATGCATGATGTGATCGGTATAATTACAAATATGTCTATTTATTTAAAATTAACATTAATTTTAGTAAAAAGAACAAGTGACATATTGAAAACCAAGAAAATGAATTCATATTATTTTTATACTTCAATAAAATGATCCATAAGTCATTTTGATGTGTAGGAATCAACTGTACCTCAATATAATGCACAATGTGGCTTGTATAACTCAAAGTGTGTGTCTTTTTATTTAAAATTGACATTAATTTTAGTAAAAAGAATAAGCGACATACTGAAAATTGAGGAAACATATTCAGATTGTTTTGATAATTTAGGAAAATGATCCATACTTCATTTTTGATGTGTAAAAATAAACCAAAACTCAATCCGATGCACAGTGTGACTGATATGACTCCAAGTGTATCTTTTTATTAAAATTGACATTAATTTTAGTAAAAAGAACAAGTGACATACTAAAAACTGATAGAATGCATTCAAATTATTTCTATATTTTAGGAAAATTATCCATAATTCATTTTTGATGTATATAAATCAACCAAACCTTAATTTGACACATAGTTTGACCGGTATGACTCAAATTTTCCATTATCAGTTTAAAATTGACATTTTAGTTCAAAACACATGTCACTCACTAAAAACTAAGAAAACACACTTTGATTGTCTTGATAATTTAGGAAAACAATTTGGAAGTTCTTTGTGACATATAGGAAGTAGTATCTTATCAAACTGACACATGATGTGATTGGTATGACTCAAAGTGCATGTTTTCAGTTTGAAATGAAATTTTAGTAAAAAAACAAGGGACATACTGAAAATTGAACAAATTCATTCATATTTTTTTTTGATATTTTAGGAAAAATACCCATAAGTAATTTGTGATATATAGGAACCATCCAAACCTCAATATGACGCATTGTGTGATTGATATAACTCCAAGTGTGTCTTTTTATTTAAAATTGACATTAATTTTAGTATAAAAAACAAGTAACATACTCAAAATAGAGAAATTTCATTTAGATTGTTTTGATACTTTAGGAAAATGAACCATAACTCATTTTCAATGTTTAGGAATCAACCCCTCCTCAATACGATGCATAGTGTGACAAGTATGACTCCAAGTGTATCTTTTTATTTAAAATTGACATTTTATTAATGTATTCTTTAATATTAATGTTTAATTTATTTATTTAGAGTATTAATAGTATAATATTTTTTTCTTATATAAGTGGATTCTTTTTCTCGGGTTGAGGTGATTTGTTCGGCGACTGATACCATGGGTGGGATTTTTTTAAGAGGGGATTACCGGTGATAAAGATAATGAAAAATTAATGTTTTTAAATGTTTTTGGATAGTAATTGTCAATGTAATTATACAAAACATTGTTTGAAATGTATATAGTAGTGTTTTTTTGTATTCATGATGTAAAATTTATTTCAATTAAATTATATATTTGCATACAGGTTACATGTATTTGCTGTAGTGTGCTATTATTCAAACAACACATTGCAGCCAGTTTGGTCTTTATCAATACTGATAGGGGGGGCTTTATCAGTGCTATTGAAAGCATTGATAAAAGGGGGCCTTTATTAGCACTAATTAAATCACTAATAAAGGATGCCTTTATGAGTGCTAAACTAGCTCTGATAAAGGGGACCCCCCTTTAAGGGTGCTAAGGACAACAATGTTTTTTAGTGATGATAAAGGCTTTTTTTCACATTGTTAAAGGGAATATCTGTAGCAGTGTAAATTGGGATGAATGGAGAGGAATTACCATGAAAGGAACCAGTATTAAATAATAGGTCAATGGTTAGTAATGATGTAATATATGTTCTTGTGAATATTACATGAAAAATATTAAGGAAAAAATATTTTAAATGGTTACGAAAATAAAAAATGGTAGTATGAACAAAAAAAATTTAATAACCCACATTTCCTTTAATATACTATGTAAAATTGCATTCAGAAATATCACTTGGTTTTTAATGAACCAACTATTTCAATATTAGGATTGAAAATTAGTTTTGTTTCATTCATTATCATACTCACAATAATAGAATTTACATTCAAGATAAGAAAAAGAGTTTATATGAATAACTGTTAGGGGTGCTGAACTAAATATTAAAAAATAAAATAAACATATTTAGGGTAACTTATTGATGAGTTGTTTTGCATGAACAGGTTTCTTGAGCATAATAATGGGTGATAGTGGACTCTCATTAAAAATTAGTTAATAGAATTTAATATGTAGTAAAATTTATTATAGATATGTTTAATTAAGAAAATTCATAATGCATGACAAACATTTTAAATTATAATGAATAATATGCAAAAAATTCCATGAATTACAATGAATAATACACAAATCAATATAACATAGAAATAGATTACATATTATAAACAAATTACAGACATAGATTTCATATTATCTAATATATTATAGTACACAAATTCTATATTACATAATTTGGAATATTTTTTGTATTATAATACATCGATTAAAGATTATCAATAGATTTGTACACAAAGATTATACATATAGATTTATTTAATACAAACACATGGATTCCGGATTATAGATTGTATATTATAATAAAAATCATGTCATGTCATTTTAATTCTAGATTGTAGATTATATTATTGAGATTTCATATTGTAATACACAAATTTTATATTATAGTACACAACTTATCATTAATATTCCAGGTAATAAAACACATTTCCATCATTATTATTATAGATTACGAGTAGACTTTATAAATAGAGATTATAATACACATATTATAAGCCATGATTCAGAATACAAATATACCAAATCATAGTACACATATTATCATTTGTATTTAAAATTATAAAACACCGAGTTTCATTTTTTTATTTCAAATCACAAGATGTGTTTTAAAATTTCAATGAGTTGTAATGAATCATACTCATATTGTTATAATTCAAACATTTATTATAGAATAGATTATAATCTATACATTTTTAATTTATTATACTATATAGATTACATATGGATATTAAAAATAGATTATAGAAATACATATTACAAATAGATTACATAGACATATTACCTGAAAATATTATAAATGGATTATAATATGTAATTAGTGTTTTTATTATAATACAAATATTAGACACATTGATTAAAAATTATTAATACACACAAAAATTATAGATTATATAAATCATAAAGAATAATGCACAAATTACATAATATTATATTGCTAGTAAAAATAACCATATGAATTTTTGGGTTGTGTTTTTTAAAAAATTTGTTGAATTATCCTCTAAAAAACTCATAGAATTATTAGGTATTGATGTTATGGAGTTTTGGAGAAGTTTAGATATTGTTGGAGAAATTATAGCCAAAAGTAAAAACTTTACAATGCACATGAGATCACACCATGATTATTTGGTGCTAGGCTGTTTTGAGGCCAATTGGCTGCTTACACTATGAAGGAATAGTTTCATGACACACCAGTTGTGTAAGATTAAATGTTGATGGTGTAGTGGATTATGAGAAAGTAATCATGTCGTAATATATCTCTTTGCATTGTGGCATAGAAGGTTGCATTGTAGTAATAGAGGTTGTGAAGTTTTTTGTTTCTTTGGAAAGAGGACATTATGCCATGGAGATCCAGTTGTACTAGGGAATGCTAGATGGAGATGTATTTTGAGAATCAATCATTCCATAAAAAGTAGAGTCTGATGAGGCTAATACTGTGATTTTTAGAAGACAAAGTTATTATATAATCACACTCACTATCATGCCATAATTTTATTGGGTACATAACTTTTCCAGATTTTAGTTTTCTATTTTTTAGGGGACAACTAGTGATTTGAATGGGGATTAATATGATAAAATTTGAAGAATATATATGGATAGATTTTTCCATGGAATTAAAAAATAGAGGATAGATTTAATCAAGGGAAACTTAGAGATTCTCTTGGGAGGTTAGGGAGATATATTCTCTCACAAAAGAGTAGAATAAGATAATTTCAGCTTGGGGGAAGAAGAGATTCCATATTAGAGTGTGCTAGAAAAAGAGATATATCAAGAAGTATTCCAGGTGATCATTCTTAGAAATTCATGGGGTTCATTTTGTGGATGAAGTAAGAGCATATTACTACACCGATCTTGGTGTAATCTCTTGATTTAATTAGTGGAGATCAAGGAGTTCACTTGGAGGAGTGGTGAATTATTCTAGAGAGAGGAAAATAGTAAATTCTCAAATCATTATGAGGGTTGTAAATGTAGAGGTATAGTGAGTCTACTTTAAAATTGTATGAACAAAAAATGTGGTTTTAGTAGATTTTGATACATAGGAATATCTCTGAGTATATTCTTCTTATACATAGCCTAGTGCGGGTGAACCAAATAAAATTTCTTTTTTCTCTCTTTTATGCATTATTTCTTACATTTTCTATATATAGAGAGAATATTTTTTCAACTAATCATGAAAAAATATCATTTGGAAGGTTTTTTTGAAATTATCATACCCCGATTCACCCCTATCAAGGTATCTTCTTTGTATAGGACCAATAAGTGGTTTCAGAGAAGAAGGTTTAATTTGAATGAGTTTTCTCTCTTTGGAATCCATGGATTTAGTTGTAAATCAAAACATCTATAAAGGAGACTTAAAGGAAAGTGAAGAAAAATTTAATGTTTTATGGAACAAATATGAGGTTTTGAGGATGCACCCAAATGAATCCATTGATGAATTCTTCGATTGGGTGAATATTATTATGGAGGACATGCATGGACTTGGATAAAATCTTGATGATATCAAAATTATGAAGTTTATATTGAGAAGGTTTCCACATTGATTAAATATAAAGGTCTTTGTGCTTAAGTAAAATGATTTAAGAAAAGTTACATTGGTTAGTATTTATTTTACTTTTATTTCATATGAAATGAGAAATAGTGATGATGATCCAGTGTAAAAAGATAAATATCTTAAATTGTAATTTAAGTTGTTGAATAAAATTTAATTGGAGGATTATCTTTAAGAAAAGGTGGTTAATGAAGTTATTTCATCCATTTCCTCAAATCTTAAAATGGGAAAAGAAAAATTCAAAGGGAAGATTCCACTTGCTTGTTTTCAATATGGAAAATTTGGGCACATTGCTTCTAAGTATCCCAAGAAGTTTGGAGATGATGAGGAATATGATTCAACCATGAATAAATATTCTAATGAGGTAAAGTAATATGAGTACTAAATATAATTTGTTTAATAAGAAAAAATTACTTTGAAAAAAGTTAATAACTCATAGGAAACAAGAGTGCAGGTGATTGAGGATTACAAAGACCTTAATGTGGAAGTTCTTGTGGATATCATAAAAAAACCACAAATAAAGGAGTTAAGTGATTGAGATGATGCTAAAGTTGAGGGTGTTGTAGAAATCAAAGTGGATTTGGTGGATACATTTGAATAAATAGATGTTTGGAAAGATAAAATTAATAAATATAATGGAATTATAATTGATTCCAAACTATATAGGAAATAATAAGAAGTGTATAATGTTGAGTAGATGGCTGAGATTGAAATTATTAAATATGAGAAGATGAAAAACTCATATAAAATCATTAAGATCAATGTCAAAGTGGATGAGTAGGCCCATATCATTGATGGATTAACCAACATAGTGAAAGATAGAGTCAAAAGGATCAAGGATATTGAAGGAGAAGTTGTCAAAATGAGGTGAAAACTTGAGGATCAATAAAGTGACCTGACTCCCAAGATAACATTGGGAAGTTGGATTATGTGGTACATGGAGAAAGTAAAGAAGAATCATGGGGTTACAACAAAGAAGTTATAGGATTGTACACAACAAAAAAGTATACATCAAAAATACAAATCATGTGTGTGATTTATTATAAGAAAAATTTTATCACGGTGAAGGCTAATCCACAATCACCCACTTCTTGAAGGAAGAATAATTTGGGAGAGAAAAAAGAAAAATGGAGCATCAATTAATGCACATAAGAATACATAAAAAATATTTTTTATTATTATCAAAATATGGGGCATACAAAAAACATGTGTTCCATAGAAATTTGGCACTTCAATGCATAAGATTAACAAAGACATATGAGCATAAATTAGTATTCTCAACATGTTTTCAATGGTTACTATTTTTATTATAAAGGAAATAGAAAAAAAATCCATGAATTGCTCATTAAGAATGTGAAGGTATGTTCTAATTGAAACTTAGGGTGATATAGGAAAATAATAATGAATAAACATAATAATACATCAAATATCAGCTATAATTTTTGTGGAAATACGGAGCATACAAAAAATATGTGTTCTATAGGAAAGTGGTACTTCATGTCATAAGAGAAAAAAGGATAGATAAGAATAAAACATTATTCTTATCATGTTTTTATTGGTTACTTTTTTGTTTTTATGAATGATATAGACACAAATCTATGAATTACTCATCAATAATGTGAAGGAATGTGCCTAGTAAGACTTGGGGTGATAGAGAGAAAAACTCATGGGAAAATGGTAACCTTAGTATGAGTGCATTGTAGATAGGTACATATCCAAGAGGAGAATTGGGAATGAGTTTTCGGTATGATATCCCAGTGGTCAAATATTCTCATTGAGGATACTTGGTGATGCATCTAAAGGATGAAAAGTGTTATGGTGGGGAGTTTTTAATGGATCAAAAAAATTTATTTGTGTTTTGAATTCAAATTTTGGATTTTTAATATTTTGAGTTGGTTAATTTTAATAGTTTTTATAGTTTTTAGAGGGATTTTGGGACTTCTGGAAAATATGATAGGTGTGGTATTATTATAATTCACCAGTAGGCGCCACTGGATACCTGATGTTTAGTTATCGGGTACCCTGACGAAGTATCTAGTGAGAATCAGTGAGTGCAGGCCAAACCAAAATATGGTCGGTGGCCTTGGGTTGGGTGGCTAGTGGACCACCAAGTACCTGGTAGTGGCCATCGGGTACCCGTTTTCCCTCTAGTAGTTTTTTAAATTTTATTCAAAATACCTTTAGTTTTTAAAATTTTAAATGAATCCTCCCCCCTCTCTTGAGTAACCACTCAACCTAGGACAAACTCCCCCACTTCTTCCCCTTTTCCATGTGATATATCTTCCTCAGTTGAGCTAAGATTAATCCATAATTTATTATATTTAATCTATCCTATTAAGGTTAACTTCCCTGACACACCCATTGCGGGGTGTATAAAAATAATATTTATTTTCCTAGTGCAGCATAGTGGCTGACTATAGTAGTCTCTCTTGAGTATACTTTATTATCAATCAATCACTACTCCTAAATACTTATTATATTTTTGGTATTTTTATATTTTAATAGAAAATAATGAAAATGGGGGTTTGAAAAGGAATGTAAAAAAAAATAAACTTGAAATGAAGTTGCAAATAGAATAAATAAGGTTGGAAGAAAGGAAATACTCCCAAGAGAATTATCCTAAGTGAACATTTATTTTCTCATTACCAGTCTCATACCTAATCAAAGATCACACTCCATCGTATGTGTGGTAATCCTATTCTACCCTAATTATGAATATATTGTGTACCCATCAATATCCAAGTATGCTAAACATTCACCTACTCATTGGTTATTCAGCTAGAGGGATACTTAATTGAGATCACCCTCTATCTTAACTTATTAGTAAACAATCATATCCATTAAACACTTAACTATCAAGGCTCCATCATATTCCCTAATGATCGAGTTTAGGGAGGCATAATAGTGAAGAAGAAGAATTTAAACCAAAGAAAACCATCATGGGGACACACTGCTAACTTTCCCCACTACTGATTATCCTTGGAATAACCTAAAGTAGATAAGAAACATTTAAATATGAATGAGAAGGGACTTGAGCTCAACCTTGAATTCTTACCCAGTAGATCCCTTAGGTTATTTCTTCACCATCATGAATATTATAGATCATAATAAGAAATAAGAATAATACAATAGGGAAGAAAGAGATAAATAGATAACAATTTTATTAAAAAATTCAAACATGAATTACAATATATAAAACATAAAAACCTACTATACTTACAAGGATAGAGTACAAGTTGTGAACTACTATCTATCTTCATCCAAAAACTAATCTACAATGAATTAAATCCTTAAATAGAGGGAAAATATTATTTTTATTGGCACCAATGAATTCTTACAATCATTGATATGCTTAGAAAAGTGCATGGGGAAGCTTCCTTCACATGCATGAGATGAGCATTTGTAACACCCAAAGATTTTATTATATGTTTATCTATATTAAACACCGAACTAAAACGAACCGTGATACATTTTATTAAGATACAAGTATAAGTATTAAAATGTGATCGTTATAATGTAGCCATTGAATTAATGAGTATAAATAAAAGTAACAATATTATGAAATAAATATAGAAATTATAAGAAATAGTATAAATCATTAGAATTATTCCTTATGAAGATCATTTATCTAAGCTTGGAAGGGAAGTAACTTCTCTAGGGTATTCTCTAGACCAATCCCAAGACGAATTCCAACAAGCGTGGCTTGAGAGAAATAATTTGTGGGAGAAGTTCAAGCTTGTGGAAATCATAAAGAGATCCATGCTATTTGAATCACCACCTATGACAATGATAATTGATTATCTAATCCTTAGGTATTACATAGAAATCACAAGGGGTTATGTAAGTAAAATTTAGGATGATATAAACATGTAATTTTAAATCTATTAAATTATTTATATATCATATGTATTTTTATATATTTCCCATTTATACTTTTAAATAAAATGAAATATTATTTTTTAAAAAAATTTATTGATAAAATTACATTAATATAGTGGAATAACTAAAAATATCATTTTATGCTTAAAAATGTCTTTTTAATCATTATGCACACTTATATTAAAATTAATTTTTATTTACTCTTTAAATTGAGTCTAATAAAATAGTTTTCATATTTTTAATAATCATATACAAATTTGGTAATAATTTATTTTTCATTTTAAACATAAAAATAAGTTACCAAAATAGATATTAGTTTTCACGGTAAAACAATTATTTTTCAAAGAATTGTTTTTATAAACATTGTATAGTTTTTATCTAAATAAATTAAATTAATCTCTTTTGATAACTATAATATGATTTTATACATATAAAAAATATATAACATTCATTTAATTAGTAGTTGATAGGAAATAATAATAAAAACACTCAATGTATAAAGTACATTTATCTACAAAAATAGTTTATTTCTATATCTTATGTTTTAATTTAATAGTTAATTTTCTCATATTTAGAAATTGAATTCAATTAAATTCATTAAAAGTTCAGAATCATCTTATACAAATTTGGTAATAAGGGACATCTTATATTTTTATTAAAAAAATAACTACCATGGTAAAAATTTAATAAAGGATAATAAGTGTAAAAATGGGAAACTTAAAGTGGCTTTAATTTTTCTAAATTAACTTGACACTTAAACCTTTTAGAAGACCTTTATTAGGTTATGAATTCATACCCAAATGTATCACCAAAATTTTCTCACCCAAATCACCTAAATTCCATGATATTCTATCTTTACCCCTAACCTAACTTTAATTTTTTAGGAAAATACCCTCTCTTTTTCACTTATAAAATAAGTTCACTTCCATCCACTTCAAGCTATACTTACCCTTTGAATTCCTCATGAAACCCTGTCCATTTTACCTCTATTAGAACCCTGTAACACATTTGTAAGACCTTGGTTTCAATAAAGTGTAACACCCCAAGTATTTAGTTTATATAATACTATGTTCAATATCTAGTGGTATATAGAACACCGAGCTTAAATAAACTGTGATATACTGTAGAAATATTATTATTTAAATATTATTATTTAAATATGATTGTTATAATCTATAAATTTTTATGGAAAATATGAATATGGATAACCATGTTATGAAATATATTTTCTATTGATTACTTACTACTAAATAAGTACTCAATTTTGAATGATAATAATTAAATCATATATGGTTAATAACAATTAAAGTTTAAATGATCCATTTTTTTATAAAAGAGAGTTTTCCTTATATTTTGTATTTTCATTTGAAAATTAAATTTCTTAAATTTAGAAATTTTTTTGATAAAATTTAAATCAATATTGAAATTTTCATGTCAAAATAATCTTAAGATAGTTTTTTGGGATTTTTCTGAAATAGTTCATTTTTGGGTGAATAGTGAAAAATACCGATTTTTATAAAAGTTGTCATTTCTTTTCAAGTATTTACAAAGTTACATTATATTTTGGATTGGTATTAAAGTAAAATTAGTCTAATTTTATTAAAAACAATCCAATTAATTCTAAGTAAATCAAAATTATACTTGATTTTGGTATAAATTCATTTTTATACCTAAAAATGCATTTTTCTAAAAACTGTTGTTCATTGCATTTTGCAGACTTATATTAAAAGTAATTTATGCCACTTATATAAATTTAATCTTGAAAATGTATTCCATATTTGGTATTATCATGTTCAAAATAAGTAACATGTCTGATTTCATTTTTGGTCAAATTGAATAGTAACCGTGGTAAAAAGTTTTCACCTCAATAAAGGGTAAAATTGGTTAAAAAGTTAAAAAAGGGATATAGTTTCATAATAAGACAAAAAACTTGAATTTTTTAATTGGATTATTTTATTTAAAAAAATTAAATATTCTAAAATGTGGCAATTTTTTACCACTTTCCTTTTATTATGACCTTTATATTATTTTAAGTAAAGGGTAATTACAAAATATCACTCTCTTTCTTTTAATATCTCAAATATGTTTTCATAGGGATAAAAAGAATTTATCAATGGTTCTAAATGGTTTTTATAAATATGAATAAAACTTATTTTTAATAGTATTTGTTTTTAATTTTTTTATGATGATATAATTACCTAGAATGTTTACATATTGCTGATGCAATGCTTGTGCAGGCGGGTGAAAAATCAAAGTAAATAGTTTTAAAAATATTAAATGTGATGTGTTTTGGATAAGTTAGGGTCGTTCAAGATTTTTATAGAAAAAAAATAAAGTTAATTAATTTTTTAAGTATTCAAATTCTAACTCCATTGTTATCATGATGCATTTAAAAGTAAAATTATGTGAATAATCATGAAAATGACTTTAAAAGGAACTTAGAGTTTAAAAATTATTTTTAAATCATTATAAAAATTATAAAAATCCTATAATAAATCAATTTAATGGAAAAATTTTAAGTATATAATTAATGTTCCATGTATGTTCCACTTTTCATTTTTAAAATTACTTTCATGACCCTTAGAGATTGAAAAACCTGTTACCATGTTTAAGGTTAAACGAGTTAACGAGGGGGTAAAAATAAGATATAAAGTTCAAAATTCCACTTAAACATGTTTAAATTTTATTTTTTAAATTTATTTAGACATTATACTACTTATATTCAAATATATGTAACTTTTTACCAATTTGACATGAGTTAAACACATATTATATATTAATATTTCATGTATTTACAAAATTTCCACCCATCTCACTTATAAAAGGACATCAACTCTCCTCTCATCCTCTCACATATTTATCCATTTATCTTGACCAATATCTTTAAAAATACATTCCCCAAATTCCTAACCTTTACCTAGAGGCTTTTGTCTCACCAAATTCCAATCTATAAGGCTTAAAGTGTAATCCAAAGGATGTTTTCCAAAAAAGAGGTATAACTTTTAACCAAGTTCTTTCATTTTTATTTCTTATTCTACAAACTTTAAACCTATAATAAACATGATGATATAATAACATCAATATATGAAATATAATAAAATGATATTGTGTTTATTTCATAACCTTTTTTCATATTCTTTTCCATCCTATGAGAAATGAAAACATTGCTCATGTGTATGTACGTACTACCATCTCCACGAAGCTATGTGTTTCGTTTTCCATTATCACATTTCAGGGATGGTTATTATATTAGATTTAATATATATATATATATATATATATATGATATTATATTTATAACATAATTATGAATCTTTAAATATGAGATATTACTTCTCTTCATACTCTCCCATCCATTGGAAAATGATAATGTCGCTCATGTGTACGTGTGTACTACCACCT
Organism: Viscum album; assembly: GCA_963277665.1. NCBI lineage: Eukaryota > Viridiplantae > Streptophyta > Magnoliopsida > Santalales > Viscaceae > Viscum > Viscum album. The sequence continues at coordinate 1,428,882,142 of OY728151.1, forward strand.
CCATGAAGCGATGTGATTTGTTTTTTATTATTACCTCACAGGATGGTCATAATGAAGTAATTAATGAATAAAAATTATACCTATAACATAAATATAATTTTTAAAAGTATTCCTTTATCTATTTTATTTACCTTACATCTTTTATAAAAATGAAAACATCACTCATGTGTATGTGTAGACTACCGCCTCCATGAAATAATGTTTTTTTTATTTTTCATGGCCACCATAATGGAGAGTTATAAAATTGAATTTAATTTATAAAAATTATAATTATTAAATTATAAATATTATGAATATGATGGAACAATGAACCTTTTGGCCATGTCCAGCCTATTGAATTTGTTTTGGGATTATGGACTGAACGTCCTCAAAATGCCCAACATGAACTTAACTAATTTTGTAACTAAATAAAACATGATAATAAATGAAATAAAAGGAATAATGATAATTTAATGAATATGAAAAATGTTTTAAATAAGGTATAAAACTAATATAATTTTATTATTAAGGAGTTAGAGAACATACAAAGCTAGATGCGACCAAAGGAAAGGGATTTCTAGTCTCAATTTATTTTCTTAGAGACTTAATCCATTTTCACCACATGTTTTCTTTGTTTGGTTTATAAAAAGTTATATGGATTTATTTTAACATTAATTTGTAGAAATTAATGTTTTTAAAAAAATACATTTCATGTTTTTCCCTTCCATTTCCTTATGATTCAAAAGTTATTAAATATGTAAGGTATTTTTCTTTAAGACATCGTTTTGAAGTTTTCCTATCAAAATTTTTCTCCTCCATTCCCATGTTCTTAAATATTTTTTTATGGAAGTTCATATTTAATTTTAAATTATCGATGAAGGTATTTTATATTACATTTAACTTTATTTAAAAATGAATAAAAAGGAATCCTTTCAAATGACACACTTTTGACTTTATTTACAAAATGAAAAAAGAATGTTTTTTAATGTTTACCACATTACCTCCTTTATCGATGTCATGAAAATTAATAATTAATAATATTAATCTACATTTTTTCATTTTTTTAAATCAAATATTATTTTCTAATTTATCTGTAAAATTTTCATTTTAATACTTTTAAATGAAAATGGATTTTTTCTTTATTTTTACATGAAGCCCAAAAGTGTCTGTATATGTGTTAGACATAATATTTTATGAGATTTTATGATGGAGATGAAAGATTATATGTGTTTTATGCATGTTATAGTCCTTTTACATTTTTTATTATGATGAGTGAGCCAGATATAGCTCTCCAATGCATTGGGTAATGCTTGTTTTATTTAGAGAATTATGTTCTAATTAACCAAACTATTTATTCCATTTGTAAGGGTTATTGTAAGGGTTATATAAAGATGATGTTCCAAGGTATCTGAAATAATTTTATATTCAAATAAATAAATTTTTATGGAAATATTTTTATTTCACAAGGTAAGAAAGTGAGCTTATTTTTTAAGAACGTTTATGACCCTTTATAAGGGTGAAAGGTATGTTTTTCAATAATTTTTTTCATGGGTTCTCATATTTTTTAAGAAACCCTCATGATTATGATTTTTTCCTTAATTCTTGATTATTAAATGTTTTATAAAAAATTCTGGTTAATAAAGAATATTTTATGAGTAATTAAAAAAATTAATTTCAAAGTCTATTATGTAAAAAAGGAAAAATTTCATATGGATTTTATAGTTTTTTAAATGGTCTAACAAGTTAATTTCCATTTTATATCCCTTAATGATATTTTTTTACTCCTGTATTTTTAAATGTTTTTCACAGGGCATAAGGATGAGTAAGAATTATAGAAATAAATATATTTCCACTTTGATAATTCATCTTAAAACAATATAATGTGTTTTAAATGAAATAGGGGTTTAAATTTAAGAATCCTATTTTTGTGAAAAAATGGACATTGAGTGAAAGTGTCCACTTTTTATTGTAAGAGCTTGACAAGTAAGTATTTTTACTAATTATCTAAAACTCTAACCTCAAAGTTCATGGGAATGTGATATTTTTAAAGTCATTGATATTAACTCATAAATATCGATTGTTTAAGGTACATACTATTATAATTGGTATTAGAGAAAAGTAGTGACTTTGATCATTGGGAACTCTTGCATGTAAACATTGCGGAAAACATTAATCTATTCCCAAGGGCTTCATGAGGAAGGGGATACCACTATGGATAGTGGTAAGAGTCCCACCCATGAGTTGTAGTTTCCCATGGAGTTCTCTGATAGGTATCAGCTATAACCCACTGGGTTTGGGACCTGAACCTTATATTTGGTATTAGTGTAAGGGTTTAGATAAATTTAGAGGCTAGGATGTTATTTAACTATAAGTTAGAAGACTTATATAACCTTAAATTTTAGTATGATATGAATAATTATGATTTTTTTGAATCAAAAGTGTTTAATAGAAGTTGAAATGGTTAAGGATATATTATTATTTATCCTCATTATAATATGGTTTATTATGATTTCATTTGATATAATCACACTAACCATTTTTGGTTTAGTAAATGGATGGAACTATTAATAACCAAGAGAAAAATGGGTATGAAGGGTGCTGTGGTGTTTTTTCAAAAGAGTAACCAATAAAGATAAAAATTAGAGCGAGAAATATTATGGTTATGCCTACCTAGATATCTTGGTATATGATTAACAACCTGAATCAGGGTGAGTTTCCTAACACACTAAATAAGAGAAAAATAGAGTTTCATGGAAGTTTAGGTGATAAAGACCATAAAGGTAAAAAGATTCAATGCCATAAATTTCAAAAATATGGGAAGAATCACCCAAATAAATGTCTCAATGGAATGAAAAGATGTTTCATATGTGGTAAAGGAGGGCATAGAGAAATAAACTGGCAAGGAAAAAAGAAGAGTTAGTTAACACCATAAAGGGGAATAAAGTTATTATAAAGGTATCAATTGAATGTTTTTAAATGTGGAAGGTATGATCATTATGAAAATCAATTCCCTAGGAGAAAATATCATGAAGATTATTAGAAAGATCATATGAATAAATTTTTATCAAGGTTATATACTGTAGATGATGAAACTGAAAATGAAATATAAATGGTATGAATTATATTTCTTCTTATGTTTAAATTATGAAACATGATTAGATTGATATTGATGAGTCTTAGAACATGATTCATTCTTGTGATTTTAGGAAGGAAATATTAACGAATAAGACAAAAAAATATGGATAAAGGTTTCGAAAAAAAGTAAAATGATTGAAGTATCTACATATGAGGTTTCAAGAGTTATGATGTAATGGTATATTGTTCAAGGATTGATAATTTCAAAGATGATAAAAGGTATAGATAACCTTTTCAAGGTCTTATTTAATTGTATTTAAAGTTGATTCATAATTTTTTGGGAGATATTTATTGATTTTTAATAGATTATTAAGGTATATGAATCCCTTAAGTTTAACAGGTGTTTTCGTGAAAAGGTTATTTGAGAATGAATGCCATTATATTTTTTGGGAATAAGTTGAAAGGTATTGATATCCTTTAGGGTTAATATGATATTTTATATTGAGGTAATTATGGTTAATTAGAATAAAAGGGTTATAACATTTTGGGAACATACGTTTTATCATATAGATAACCATGATATTGAAAAGTGATTTGGTGACTAAGTGAATAAAGTTATTTTTAAATAAGTTCTTGATATTGGGAACATTATATGATTAAGGTAAACCAATTTTTTTTAGCTTATATGAGATTTTATTTGAGGAATAAAGTCTGAGTTAACTTTTAGAAGCATGTATGATTTTATGGTGACACTATAGTGATTCAAGTTATTTATTTCACAAAATATTTGATTAGGGAATATACATTTTTTGTATGTGACTTTATAAGTGATTAATATTGTTTGGAGATAAATGTTAAGTTGATATTGTAAGAATATGTGATCAAATCCTTCTAATTTTTTTGGGTTTCAAATTTGGTCTAGAATATTTTGAATAGTTTTAAGGTTATTTATTTATGGAATGATTTAAGTTGAACTTTGGATGTTATTTTTTTAGGTTTTATAGATTAATTATTTTTTCATATATAGGTTTATCGATATTAAGTATTATCTTAACTTGTACTAACCATTTTGGTTTTGGTAAATGTATAGATACAGTAGGAATAAATTTTTATCATTTTTTAGATCTTATGATCAATTTAAAATTAATTTTAGTGCTTTAGGCATAAATGAAGCATAGGTGGAAAACTACTCAAAGCACAACCAATGGATGAAATTTTTATTATGTAATGGAAATAAATCAAGTATATTATAAGGAACCATCCTTAAAAGCTTACATAACCATGAATTAAATGAATAATTCACATTGAGGATCTTTTCAGGTTTAGAGTTTTAGAGATTTAGAACATAACTATTACATCTCAAAAGATTACAAAGTAGACACTTCTATTAAGTTTCCATAAAATAAAAACTCTTAAAAAGAAACATGTCTAGTTCCATGTTTTAGATAGCATGTATTTCCTAGATACCATCCTTGACCCTATTCATCTTTAAGTCCTGTGGAAAACATTTCAAAAACTTGGGATGAGCATAAAAAGCCCAGTAAAGGATACACAAAGAAGGAAAACTGTTAGTTTTTTCAAAAAACAAGTAAACCGTGAATACATTATCAAAGTAATACTTTTCACCTTTATGAAGTAGTAAATACTCTTCATTGAATAAAATATCACTACTTATCCTTTGTAACCAAAAGATTACCATAAACCCATATAAAGAACACATAACATATAAAGGTAACTTGGGACATAAACATACTTAAATGGAATAACCATATGGTCGACTTCCACACATATCACTAAATGGAATAGCCATATGGCCAACTTCCATACCCAATTCATTGGAGGTTATAATGTAACCACCCGTCCTGGTATTCACGGCACCACCAGTCATATGGTTTATCACGTAACCACCCGTCAAATGTCCACGTACCATTATAAAATCATAAGACATAAAACAAATATAATGGAAAGAAAACATTTCCACATTTTGATCACAATATATCACTTAAATATATTGACATAAAAAATAAATTATAAAACCCATTTTCAATACCCAAATACATAAAAGAGTATATGGTATTTATTTTATTTTGAAAACATTATGGCTTGTTGAGGAAGCCAAATACCAAATAATACTCACAGTGGCAGAAAAGGTCATTGTCACCGCGTACGTCAAAATAAACATTCCTTTTTGTCGTTTAGTAAAATGCTTCGTAGAAAAAGATTCCCTTTGAATGAAATGAAAATTCAAAGGTGTTTTATTCAGCGTATAAAAGAAACTCTTGTATTAGAACAAAATATGGCTCAATGAAAGGAGATTGAGACGAAGTCCCTTACAAAGACGGTATCCTTTGATTAAGGATAAATCAATTACATAATTATGTGTGACAAAAGAATACACTAAATATAAGTGGATATTAAGTTTAAAACAATCATAGGTCATTCACACATATTCATAGAATGACATATTCAAGGAGTATAAGTTTAACCCAAATAATCAAAATTGGGTTAAGAAGTTCCCTTGAAAAAATTCGACAGCCTAACGGCGTCACTTTAAAATTCAGAAATGAGTTGATGAGAGAGAAAATGGTATCTCATCACATGGACATAAAATTTAAATCAAGAAGAACATATCCCAACATAACAATATGTAAATTAAAAGACCCAACAGAAAGAAGTCTTTTAAAAATAGGAGGGTGAACGGTTCCCTTACCGATTTGGGTACCTTTTGAAATGTACACCCCATTAAAGAAGGGTCATACAATGAAGATGTAAAAACCCATAAATTAAATTATATTACTCAAAGAATAAAATAATGGGAAGTACATACACCACACAAAAGGAAATAGTGGAAAATGTAGCACGAATCTCACGGGAAGAAAAAGTGAGATAAAAACCCCTTACCTCATTTTGATCAATTGAGTCGTATGACCAAAAGATAATAAACACCAAATTAATCACATAATACCATGAATATAAATATAATAATGATAATATATATTAAAGGGAATTAAAAAATACACCACATGCAATAAATAAGTGGAAAACAATGGAAATCTCACAGAATTAAAAGTGAGATAAGAAATCCCTTACGAAAATTCGGCAGCCTAACGGAGCCACTTAAAACTTCCAAAAAAAAATGGTTTGATGAGATAAAATAGGGTATCTCATCATATGAACATAATAAGTACAGTAATAGGGATATAAAATAACATCCCCCAACATAAGAAAGATGAGCTTAAAAGGAATGACATAAAAGAGAGTACTTAAAAAGAAAGAGAGAGGTAGGATCCCTTACCTCATATCCGACATGACTCGATCGTTCTTTAATCTCCTGAATAATAAACTAGAGTTAATTTATACTTGATTAAAAAACTTTTTAAGTTAATTATTCTTTTTATATCATTTATTACCATTTTATGAACATCATGTAATTATTTAAGTTAATAACGGTCTTTTTGTCGATCATTGGTACTTGAGTCAAAAATAAACTTCTTATAATTACAAGTTGTTAATGTGATAAAATATCCATTATATCCAGAAATATATTCATTATTTAGATATCATATATTTCATATATATCCAGTATATAAATGCATTTATAATATTACATAACATTTAGAGGTAAGAAATGAAATGCACCGTTCAGGGAGACGGTAAGCCGTACGTACGCATGAACGCTACTTTCATTTCTATTTCATATTCAATGGAATGAAATCATAATGATATAAAGGTATATTATAATTACAGTATAATATCACATATATAATATCATTAACCCCATTATTTATACATCCCACATATGGCATTAACGAATCAAATCACTTTGAGGGGGCGGTAGTCTGCACTTCCTAAAATAAAGATATCGCGTTTACCCATAATGGAAACCATAAGGGTGTGCCATAAATGAAAAATACAGAAGAATATAGAAAACATAAAAATAATATATATCATATATAAATATAGTGACATATTAATGGCCACCATGAAAGGTGTTAGAAGAATATTGAACAATCATCGTTTCGTGAGGCAGAAATTCGCAATCCACAGAAACAGTATGTTCTTTAACTATTAGACGAAGGTGTTTGTAAGTGTAGATCGAATACTTCTCATAAAAAAATCATAGTATATTTATGATACTAGTGTTTTTACAAAATAAAGTAATAAAAAGATTTTAGGGGGTTGAAGAAGCAAAATAAAACAAAATAACATAAGAGAAGACATTACCTTTAAATCGGATAACTCTTTTTGATTTGAGCTCAAAGGCTTCCTTGGAAAGACTTATACCCAAATTGAGGCTTATATGAGTAATAGAGGGATGTGGAGAGAAAAAATGAGCAGATTTTTGCTGAGCCAATGGCTTGAGAGGTGTGGGTAAGGTGGTAGAGGTGGGGGCCTTTTATAAGAGGGAGGAGGAGCACTCTTGGAAAGTTATAAAAAGATACTTTATTATAAAATGATTTTCGGATATCAGAGGTCCCAAAATTATATATTTAGAGGATAAGGTGATAAGGGATAGAAATACACCCATAAAATAGGTTTTTGAAAAGTGTATGTCATAGATTTTACATTATCTTTTCATTTTATTTAAATCGTTCATTAATGATGTAATCACTGCATCATCATGGTGTCATAAATAAATTAATTAATTTAATGTCTAAAAATTATAAAAAAATACTATGATGTAGGAAATATTTTTAGATTTCTGATGACTATTTATAGTGAAAAATAATACTTGTATAACCCCATGTAAAAATTGTTTTAGTAAAACAATTCATGTTTGTGACATTTTTATTTTAACTTTAAATAAAAAGTTATTAATGTCATTTTCTTACCCAAGTGGCTCTATGGGGTTCCCATTTTGACCCATGGATTTTATTGGTCGGCCATGACTCATACAATAAGGGTAGGACATGTGTCAATGTCATTTCATATTATTATAACATTATTTTTACCTTAAATTACACTAATTACCTTTAATCGCGATTAATAAAACTTATAAGTTACTATTCACCAAAAAATTATTTTAATCCCATTGAACCACATTTTAAATCCTAATGAAAACCATGTATGTTGGATTTTTGAAATTCAAATCACAGAAGTGGTAAAGTTTCATTTAAACGAAAAATCAGTTTTTTAACTACCACTTACTGGTTTCACTATTCATCAAAAATTGAAGTTTTTCAAAAAAATACCAAAAATTCACCCTAAGCTATATTTGATATTCCGAATTCAAAAATTATGTATATTTTACAAAATTCAAAACATATAAGTTGCATTAATTAATTTAATAATTAATTCTCGCTGTCAAAACAAATAGCGTGTTATTAAGAAACAATATCTATTAAAAGATTGACACTAGTTTAAGTCCAATTTCAAAGTGAAATTAATTCCAATGACCACCATTGGATTAAATGGTAAAAATATATTCTAAATACACTTTAATATCAATTAAAAAGATAATATATCCATATAAATAAATCAGATTAAAAGGAGGTTTTGAATTAAAATGCAACATTTTCACTGAAAATGATCTTTATTGGAAAAATAACAAAAATTTACACAAAGTAAATTTTTATGTCCAGATTATAAAGAAGGATTTTATTTTGTCAAATACAACATATAAAATTTTCAAAAGCATATTTAAAAAGGGTTCTGTATCAAAAGGCGGTTAATCGACCTTTTAAAGAATATTAGAAGATTTATGCTTAAAATTGGATTCATTTTCATTTTAAGCCTCTAACATTTATTGGATAAAAGTAAAAATATTTGACAAACATATATAATCATTTTGTAGTTAGTTCCGTTCATTCCAACCATTACAATGGCTAGGCGTTAACTACTATTTAAAATAACATTATTTTATTATTAGAGTGCAATGTAAGATTTCAAAGAAACTTATTGTTGCGTATTGGGTACGCCATTGAGCATAGCGTTCCCTTTAAAGTAATATTAACATTTTATTCACAAATATGGATAAATATGAAAATGTCATATTCTTTATTTACCTGGGGTGTTACATCCTTCCCCCCTTTTGGGAATTGCATCCTCGCAATTTTAAAATTGGGCTTGGAAACTTCATTGAAAATCCCACATCGGAACAAGAGTCAGTAAAACTATCACTTTAAAATAAATAAAGAGAAGTACAAAGGTCACCTGAGTTAACCCATACTAGGATTACATGTAGGAAAACATGGACATGGAGGAGAAAACAAAGGGTCATGTTCTGATGGAGAGTGATAGAAAACATATTTAGGAGAAAGTTAACCACAAGAAAATCACAAACTTGTGATGGGTTAAACGATATTTGATTCCCCAGTAGGAAAAATTAACAGACAACATTTTTGTTTTAAGTTACTTTTCATTGATGAATTTATTTATGAGATTAACTAAAACATAATGAAACATACTTACTTGTCATGTTTACTTTCAACTTTTACTAGATTTCTTACACAAACTCATATTTTCTCCAAAAGACGACTATTTAGGATGACTTGTTCACATCAAGAGAGCTATAATCAACTTCTAGAGAATCAACTGATCCAAAAAAGAGAACTATATACTTCCCATGTCTTTAGACCTTAACCAAAACCAAAACCAAAAAGGTTAGTATGAGATCAGATAATACCCAAAAAGGATAATCCTTTATAAAAAAACCCTATTCTTAATCTCCAAAATTTGTCAAACAATACCCAAAGTTCAACAAAGACCATTCAATAAACATCTATCCATAAAATTCTTCAAAGTAATCAAAAAAAGACTGAAACCCAAATCTCTGAAGGATTTAATCACATAGTCTTCCAAGATAAACCTTAACATTTATCTCCAAATAACATCAGTTACTCTTAAAGTCTCATACTGAAAAGTAATTAACCTAATCACATATCCTCCATGATAGGTTAATAATTTCCATAGATAACCCAAAATCAACTTATTCTAGATTCATAAGATCATCTAACTAAAAAGAATTAGTCAAACTAACCAGGGACTTCACGTAGTCTAGTGGTAGGCGATAAATACCAGTCGCACTTTGATTGTGGGTTCGATTCCCGCAGCTTCATCCGACGTGACAGGTTGTCACACGGTCTATGTGTAGTCCTTTTTCCAAAACTACATAATTATTATAACATTCCCCAAAAAGTGATAAAATCTTCAAAAATAACCATAACATAATTTAACCTCAAGTTTATCTCATGTTGTTCATATTCCATCATAACATATAGTAACCCATAATTACCTCAAAAGTAAGGATCATATAAACCCTAATGGTTACCTTTATAATTATTACCTGAACTTCCACGTCGAGTTGGTTCTCTCGTACATGATGCATTAGAGAACTCACCAAGGTTCAAGTGGTTGATCATGACTCCTGATAGTTGGTTTAGAATAACCACAAGATTTCTCATTGAATCCCCCATTTCATCCATTATCTTAATCAAGGAACCACCACAGTTTCCTTCAAATCCATTGTCACTTTTGTGCCTACTAGATCCATCCATTTACTAAAACCAAAAATGTCAGTGTGAGTATATCAACAAAATCATCATGTACTAATGAGGAAGATGAACACTAAGATATAATTACTCATTCACTTTATCTAAAAACTATGACTCTTTCTGAAATCCTATCCATTATGGTAATGTCACTTATGCTTAAAGAATACCCTAACCTCTAAATTTATCTAAACCGACCTTCGATACCAACTATAAGGACCCGCCCTTAAAACCTTACATAACCATGAATTAAATGAATAATTCACATTGAGGATCTTTTCAGGTTTAGAGTTTTAGAGATTTAGGACATAACTATTACATCTCAAAAGATTACAAAGTAGACACTTTTACTAAGTTTCCATAAAATAAAAACTCTTAAAAAGAAACATGTCTAGTTCCATGTTTTAGATAGCATGTCTTTCCTAGATCCCATCCTTGACCCTATTCATCTTTAAGTCCTGTGGAAAACATTTCAAAAACTTGGTATGATCATAAAAAGCCCAGTAAAGGATACACAAAGAAGGAAAACTATTAGTTTTTTCAAAAAACAAGTAAACCGTGAATAATTTATCAAAGTAATACTTTTCAACTTTATGAAGTAGTAAATACTCTTTACTGAATAAAAGATCACTACTTATCCTTTGTAACCAAAATATTACCATAAACCCATATAAAGAACACATAACATATAAAGGTAACTTGGGACATAAACATACTTAAATGGAATAACCATACGGTCGACTTCCACACATACCACTAAATGGAATAGCCATATGGCCAACTTCCATACCCAATACATTGGAGGTTATAACGTAACCACCCATCCTGGTATTCACAACACCACCCATCATATGGTTTATCATGTAACCACCCGTCAAATGTCCAAGTACCATTATAAAATCATAAGACATAAAACAAATATAATGGAAAGAAAACATTTCCACATTTTGATCACAATATATCACTTAAATATATTGACATAACAAATACATTATAAAAACCATTTTCAATACCCAAATACATAAAAGAGTATATGGTATTTATTTTATTTTAAAAACATTATGGCTTGTTAAGGAAGCCAAAGACCAAAAAATACTTGTGGCGGCGGAAATGGTCATTGTCACCGCGTACGTTAAAATAAACATTACTTTTTGTTGTTTAGTAAAACGCTTCGTAGAAAAAGATTCCATTTGAATGAAATGAAAAGTAAAAGGTGTTTTATTCAGCATATAAAAGAAAGTCTTGTATTAGAAAAAAATATGGCTCAATGAAAGGAGATTGAGACGAAGTCCCTTACAAAGACGGTATCCTTTGATTAAGGATAAATCAATTACATAATTATGTGTGACAAAAGAATACACCAAATATAAGTGGATATTAAGTGTAAAACAATCAGAGTCCATTCACACATATTCATAGAATGACATATTCAAGGAGTACAATTTTAACCCAAAGAATCAAAATTGGGTTAAGAAGTTCCCTTGCAAAAAATCGATAGCCTAACGACGTCACTTTAAAATTTAGAAAATGAGTTGATGAGAGAGAAAATGGTATCTCATCACATGGACATAAAATTTAGATCAATAAGAAAATATCCCAACATAACAATATTTAAATTAAAATACCCAACAAAAAGAAGTCTTTTAAAAAGAGGAGGGTGAACGGTTCCCTTACCGATTTGGGTGCCTTTTGAAACGTACACCCCATTAAAGAAGGGTCATAAAATGAAGATGTAAAACCCCATAAATTAAAGTATATTACAAAAAGAATACAATAATGGGCAGTAAATACACCATACAAAAGGAAATAGTGGAAAATGTAGCACAAATCTCACAGGAACAAAAAGTGAGATAAAAACCTCTTACCTCATTGTGATCAATCGAGTCGTATGACCAAAAGATAATAAACACCAAATTAATCACATAATACTATGAATATAAATAGAATCATGATAATATATATGAAAGGGAAGTACAAAATACACCACATGCAATAAATAAGTGGAGAACAATGGAAATCTCACAGAATTAAAAGTGAGATAAGAAATCCCTTACGAAAATTCAGCAGCCTAACAGCGCCACTTAAAAATTCTAAAAAAATGGTTTGATGAGATAAAATAGGGTCTATCATCATATTAACATAAGATGTAAAGTAATAGGGATATAAAATAACATCCCCCAACATAAGAAATATGATCTTAAAAGGAATGACATAAAAGAGAGTACTTAAAAAGAAAGAGAGAGGTAGGATCCCTTACCTCATGTCCGACATGAATCGATCGTTCTTTAATCTCATGAATAATAAACTAGAGTTAATTTATACTTTATTAAAAAACTTTTTAAGTTAATTATTCCTTTTATATCATTTATTACCATTTTATGAACATCATGTAATTATTTAAGTTAATAACAGTCGTTTTGTCGATCATTGGTACTTGAGTCAAAAATAAACTTCTTATAATTACAAGTTGTTCATGTGGTAAAATATCCATTATATCCAGAAATATATTCATGATTTAGATATCATATATTTCATATATATCCAGTATATAAATGCATTTATAATATTACATAACATTTAGAGGTAATAAATGAAATGCACCGTTCATGGAGACGGTAAGCCGTACGTACGCATGAATGCTACTTTCATTTCTATTTCATATTTAATGGAATTAAATCATAATGATATAATGGTATATTATAATTCCAGTATAATATCATATATATAATATCATTAAACCCATTATTTATACGTCCCACATATGGCATTAACGAATCAAATCACTTTAAGGGGGCGGTAGTCCGCACTTCCTAAAATGAAGATATCGTGTTTACCCATAATGGAAACCATAAGGGTGTGCCATAAATGAAAAATACAGAAGCATATAGAAAACATAAACATAATATATATCATATATAAATATAGTGACATCTTAATGTCCACCATGAAATGTGTTAGAAGAATATTGAACAATCATCGTTTCGTGAGGCAGAAATTCGCCATCCACAGAAACAGTATGTTCTTTAAACATTAGACGGAGGTGTGTGTAAGTGTAGCTCAAATACTTCTAATAACAACATCCTTGTATATTTAATATACCGGTGTTGTTACAAAAGAAAGTAATAAAAAGAGTTTATGGGGTTGGAAAAGAAAAATAAAACAAAATAACATAAGAGATGACATTACCTTTAAATCGGATAACTCTTTTTGATTTGAGCTCAAAGGCTTCCTTGGAAAGACTTCTGCCCAAAGTGAGGCTTCTAGGAGTAATAGAGGGATGTGGAGAGACAAAATGAGTAGATCTCGGCCGAGACAATGGCTTGATAGGTGTGGGTAAGGTGGTAGAGGTGGGGGCCTTTTATAATAGGGAGGAGGGGCACTCTTGGAAAGTTATAAAAAGATACTTTATTATAAAATGATTTTCGGATATCAAAGGTCCCAAAATTATATATTTAGAGGATAAGGTGATAAGGGATCTGAATCCACCCATCCAATAGGTTTTTTACAAGTGTATGTCTTAGATTTTACATTATCTTTTCATTTTATTTAAATCGTTCATTAATGAGGTAATTGCTACATCATCATGGTGTCATAAATAAATTAATTAATTTAATGTCTAAAATTATAAAAAAAATACTATGATGTAGGAAATCTTTTTAGATTTCCAATTAATATTTATAGTAAAAAATATGACTTGTATAACCCCATGTAAAAATTGTTTTAGTAAAACAATTCATGTTTGTGACATTTTTATTTTAACTTTAAATAAAAAGTTATTAATGTCATTTTCTTACCCAAGCAGCTCCATGGGGTCCCCATGTTGACCCATGGATTTTCTTGGTCGGCCATGACTCTTCAAATAAGGTAAGTACATGTTTCAAGGTCATTTCATATTATTATTATATTATTTTTACCTTAAATTACACTAATTACCTTTAATCGCGATTAATAAAACTTATAAGTTACTATTCACCAAAAAATTATTTTAATCCCATTAAACCAAATTTTACAACCTAATCACAACCATGTATGTTGTATTTTTGAAATTAAAATCACATAAGTGGTAAAGTTTTATTTAAACGAAAAATCAGTTTTTTAACTACCACTTAGTGGTTTCACTATTCATCAAAAATTGAAGTTTTTCAAAAAAATACCAAAAATTCACTCGAAGATATATTTTATATTCAGAATTAAAAAATGATTTCTATTTTACAAAATTCAAAAAATATAAGTTTCATTAATTAATTTAATAATTAATTCCCGCTGTCAAAACAAATAGCGTGTTTTTAAGAAACAATGTCTATTAAAAGATTGACACTAGTTTAAGTCAAATTTCAAAGTGAAATTAATTCCAATGACTACCATTGGATTAAATGGTAAAAATATATTCTAAATACACTTTAATCTAAATTAAAAATATAATCTATCCATATAAATAAATCATATTAAAAGGAGGTTTTGAATTAAAATGCAACATTTTCACTAAAAATGATCTTTATCGGAAAAATAACAAAAATTTACACAAAGTAAATTTTGATGTCCAGATTCTAAAGAAGGATTTTATTTTGTAAAATACAACATATAAAATTTTCAAAAGTATATTTAAAAATGGTTCTCCATCAAAAGGCAGTTAATCGACCTTTTAAAGAATATTAGAATATTTATGCTTAAAATTGGATTCATTTGCATTTTAAGCCTCTAACATTTATTGGATAAAAGTAAAAATATTTGACAAAAATATATAATAATTTTGTAGTTAGTTCCATTCATTCCCTCCATTACAACTTCTAGGCGTTAACTACCATTTAAAATAATATTATTTTATTATTAGAGTGCAACGTAAGATTTCAAAGAAACTCATTGTTGCGTATTGGGTACGCCATCGAGCATAACTTTCCCTTTAAAGTAATATTAATATTTTATTCACAAATATGGATAAATATGAAAATGTCATATTCTTTATTTACCTGGGGTGTTATATATATTATCTCATATTTTCTATCTTTAAGGTAAAATAATTCCTCAACTTAATAAATAGGAAGATAAATCTATCAAGTCTTGTCTCTTAACTATCAATGTATGATTTTATAAACTCATTTATAAGTATGAATCACATAATTGTAAATGAATGGTTTAAGAAATATTTAAGAAATGATAAGTTTCCTGATATTATAATATACATTAAATTTGTTTTCAAATAGAAAATTTATTGATGTGGTTTTTTTAAAACCATTCAAAAAGACTAAAGGAAATTTATTTCCACTTATGTATCTTCCACTCCTTTGGATTGATTCTGAAATTGTTTTAATCCTTTTTTCATTGAGAATGAAATAAAATTACAAGGTCACAATTTATTTAAGGGGGTAGAATGTAACACAATAATAATTTAGTTTATATAACACTATTTTAAATAGTGTGTGACATATGAAACACTGAGCTTAATTGAATAGTGACATACCATAGAAATATTATTATATAAATATGGAAGTTACAACCTAGCCATTTTTTGGTGGGTATGAATATGAATAACCATATTATTAAATATATGTTTTATTTATTAGTTACTATGAAATCAATACTCAATTTTTAATGATAAAAATTAAATCATATAAGGTTAAGAATAGTTAAAGTTTTAATGGGCCATTTTTTTAATAAAAGCAGGTTTTCCTTATATTTTTTTTTATCATTTGGAAGTTAAATTTCTTAACTTTAGAAATTTTATTTGATAAAATGTAAATCAAATTTGAAATTATCATATCAAAATAATCTAAATATATATTTTTTGATAATTTTTTGACATAGTTCATTTTAGGGTGAATAGTGGAAAATACCAATTTTTATAAAAACATTAATTTATTTTCAAGTATTTAAAAAGTACCATAATATTTTGGATTGGTTTTAAATTAAAAGTAGTACACTTTTATTAAAAATAATCCAATTAATTCCATAATAATTAACATTAAACTTTATTTTGGTATAAATTCAATTTTATGGTTAAAAATGTATTTTTCTAAAAACTGTTTTTCATTGAATTTTGTAAACTTATATTAAAATTAATTTTTATAGGTTATAGAAATTTAATATTAAAAAATGGATTCTATATTTGGGATCTTCATGTTCAAATTAGGTAACATGGTCCATTTCATTTTTAGTCATAATGAATAGTAACCATGATAAAAAGTTGTCACCTCGGTAAAGGGTAAAATGGGTAAAATGGTTAAAAATGGGATAAGGTTTCATAATAACACAAAACACTTGAATTTATTTCAATGGATGAGTGTATTTATACCAAAACCATCCTAACTTCAAAAATGTGGCAATTTATTGCTACTTTCCTTTAATTATGACCTTTATATTATTTTAATTAAAGAACGATTGAAAAGGGCCACTCATGGCCTGGGCCATGGTTGAGTGGTACTCACCACTAGCTTCCACATATAATAGACTAGGTTTCGAATCTCAACATACCCTTGGGGGGATTTTTTACATAGGCAGTGATGTAAGTAGTGACATTGAGGTAGCATAGGGCCTTAAGCTAGAAAAATGATGGGCCTTCAGGCTATGTATTAGGATTTCAAGAAACTAGACCTTTGGGCCATGTAATGGGTCCCCAATCAACCCAGTTAAAAAGTGGTGTTTCATTTGTTTAATAAAAGGGACTTGACCCCATAACATTTCGAATAAAAAAGGGCCACTCTCTTGCTTTTAATACCTCAAATATATTTTTATAGGGATAAAAAGAATCTATGAATGGTTATAAATGGTTATTTTTAATATAATTAAAATATATTTATTATATTAATTTATTTTTAATTTATTATAATTATATAATTACCTATAATTCTTATGCATTGCTGATACAATGCTTGTGAAAGCAGGTGAAAAATCAAAGTAAATAGTTTTAATAATATTAAATATGATGTGTTTTGGATAATTTAGGTCCTTTAATGATTTTTATAGATTAAAATGAAATAAATTAATTTTTTAAATATTAAAATTAGAACTCCATTGTTATCACAATGCATTTAAAATAAAAATTATGTGAATAATCATGAAAATGACTTTAAATGGTATTTAATGTTTAATTTATTTTAAACCATTAAAAATCATAAAAAAATACTATTATAAATCAATTAGATGGGAAATTTATGAGGATATCATGAATATTTAATGTATTTTATACTTGTAATTTTTAAAATCACTTTAATGATCCTTAGATATTGTAAAATGTGTTACCACGATTAAGGTTAAAAGGGTTAACGATGGGGTTAAAATAAGATATAAGATTCAAAATGCTACTTAAACTTGTCTAAATTTAATTTATTGAATTTATTTCAACCTTATAATTTTTTTAATTAAATAAATTTAACTTTTTATCCATTTTACATGAGTTATACACATATTTTATATTAATATTTCATGCAGTTACTAGATTTCCACCCACCTCACTTATTAAAGGACACTACATATACTCTATTACTTAGACATATTGATCCATTTAGATAAAAAAATATCTACCCAAATACATTACCAACATTCATACCCTTGAACTATATTATACGGTATTTCTAAAATAACAACCTAGAAGGATTAAATTGTAAGCCAAAGGAGGTTTCCTAAAGAAGAGGTTTAACTCTTAACCATGTTCTTTCATTTTTATTTTTTATTATACCTCCTTAAAATATATCATAACCATGATGATATAATAAAATATGTATCTTAAATATAATTAAATGTTATTATGTTGATGGAATAACTCATTTTTATCTCCTTTTCTATCCTATGGGAAATGAAAGCATCACATGTGCGTATGTACAAACTATCATCTCCATGAAGAGATGTGTTTTGTTTTTCATCACCACCTTTCATGGATAATTATTCTGATGTATTTAATATATATATATATATATGATATTTATAACATAATTTTTATTTTTTAAATATGATATATTACTTAACTTCATAACCTCTTATCTATTGTAAAATGATAACATCGCTCATGTGTACGTGTGGACTACCACCTCTACGAAGTAATGTGATTCGTTTTTCATTATAGCCTCACATGGTTAGTTATAAGGATGTAATTAATAAATTAACATGGTAATTAAAACATAAATATAATTCTATAATGTTGATCATTTATCTATTTTATTTCTTTTCCTTATTTTAGAAAACTTAAAACATCACGCTTGTGTACATGCGTATCACTGCCTCCATGAAAAAAATGTTTTTAATTTTTCATGATCCCCTTAATGGATGGTTATAAAACTATATTTAATGTATAAAAAATATAATTATTCCATGATTAATAATATAGATATTATGAAATAATTAATCCATTGACCACAATCAACCTACTAAAGTTGTTTTGGGATTATGGACCGAACGTCCTCAAAACACCTGACACGAAATTAACTTATTTAGTAACTAAATAAGACATGGTAAGAAATGAAATAAAAATAAAAATGATAATGAAATTAAAGTTAAAAATTTTATAAATCAATTATAAAACTAATAAAATTTTATTATTCATAAGTTATAAAATGTACAAATCTAGACAGGACTTAAGGTATGTGATTTCTAGTCTCTATTTCTTTTCCTTAAGACTTATGAAATTTTCACCGTATGATTTCTTTTTTTAGTATATAAACTAACTTATGTATGAATTTTAACATTCATTTATAGAAATTAAATTTTTTTACAAATCCATTTAATGTTTTATTGTTCAATTTCCTTATGATTCAAAAGTTATCAAAGACATAATAGATCTTTCTTTAAAACCTTGTTTTAAAGTTTTCCTATAAAAATATTATCCCCCATGTCCATATTCTTAAATATTGTTTTATAGAAGTTATTATTTAATTTTAAATGATTTATAAAGGTATTTTATACTAAATTTTAATTTCTTTACAAATTATTAATTTTTTTTTCAAATGAAACTCTTTTGACTTTCTTTACAAAGTGAAAAAAGAATTCTTTTTTAACATTTACCACATGGATTAATTTTCTCACTATCATGGACATTAATATTTAAGAAGATCACTCTACATTTTTTCATTTTTTTTCAAATAAAATATTATTATTTTTTTATTATGGGAAATTTTTTAATATTTTTAAAAGAAAAAGTATTTTTATCCTTATTTTTACGTGAAGCCTAAAAGTATATCTACATATGTGTTAAATAGAATTTTTAATGATATTTTATGATGTAATTTCAATATTATTTGTCATTTATGTATGTTATGGTTGTTTGATATCATCTATGATGATGAGTGATCCTAATATATCTCTCAAATGCATTGGTTAATGATTTTTTCTTCGGATAATTATGTTATAATTAACTGAGTAAGTTATTCCACTTATAAGGGTTCTTGTAAGGGTTTTATAAATATGGTGTCTTAAGGAAACTATATGACTCTTCTATACTTGAAAATAAGTTTTTATAGAAATTTTTTTATTTAAAAAGGTAAGAAAATGATCTTATGTTTTAAGAAAGTTTGTAACCCTTTTAAGGGTGAAAGTAATGTTTTTTAAGAAAAAGTTTCTCTTGGGCTCTCATGTTTCCTAAAAAACCACTTGATTATGATTTTTACTTCATTATTTATTAAGAATTTTTTTATGAAAAACTTTGGGTAGTAAAGATAATTCTATGAGTATGTAAAATAATATTTGGGTTCAATATTTATTATGTAAAAAGATAAAATTTTATTATGTATTTTATATATTTTTAAATTAAATAATGGGCTATACTTTTTTACATCCATTACCATGCTTTTTATGCTTATACCAGATTTTACTTGTTTTTCACAGGGATTAGATATGATTATGGAATATAGAAAGGTAAATATTTCTACTATGAGGATTTATATTAAAATAAGAAAATATATTTTAAATGAAACATGAGTTTAAATTTAAGAATCATATTTTTGTGAAAAAATGGACATTTAGAGGAATTGTACACTTTTTCTTGTAAGGATTTGATATGTAAGAGTTTTTCTTAATTATTTAAAAATATAAACCTCAAAGATCATGGGAACGTGTTATTTTTAAAATAATTGATATTAAATAATAATATGGGTTGATTTAGGTATGGGATTTTATATAAAGTGCCTCAAATCCTTCATTTCTAAGAGGTCCTCCAAAAGAAGGTTCAAATTCCCAACGTTAGTATTATCCACTCCCAAAGATTTTCTTATTTATATTTATCCTCAAAAACTATTATAACCATAATAATATAATGACATTAGTATCATTATTATACTGAAATTTTATTATCTTAATGTGATAACCATTTTATACCTTCCTTCCATCCATTAGAAAAATGAAAATGTTGCTCATGTTATGTGTAGACTACCGCCTTCATGAACGACGTGTTTCATTTTTCATTATCGCCCATCATGGATGGTTATAAAAATGGATTTAAGGAATAAATATAATTTTTATGATATTATTAAGATCCTATATATATAAATTCATAATTATATTATTAATATCAATAATACATGTTCATTACAAACTTGACTGACTAAAACGAGCACACCAAGAGAATTTTTTTTTCTTTGTTACTAATAGATTCATATTCTATATTATTCATCAAAATATTATAAATTATTATTTATATATTTAATAAAATATAAATAATATCATTTTATTCTATAATAATGATATTATAATCACTTCTTAATCATACTCACCCATTGATTAGAATATATTCTTATCCGGGTCGGTTTAACCACCTACTTGAAGGATGCTATAATTTTTTTTTATCATGGATGGTTATAGAAAATTAATTACTGTTATAATATTATATTTATATATAAATAATGATTTTTTAGTTTTGGAATGAAAATATTAACATTTAATTCATTAATTAAGAAACCACCTTTCATTCATTAAAAATCACCGAAGCAAGCATGTCTCCAATTTCATCATCCTGAATCATAACTAAAACTATCATGGGATGAAATTATAACTTTATAAATCATTAGTCATGATTTATTATATTACCTTAAATAATATAGGAATGATGAAATTGGTATTAAATAATGGGGATCAACATCGATATTACAAAACTTGCATGAAATAATCAAAGTTACCAACATCTGATGATGAAAATAAAAAAATAATAATAAATATATAACAAATGATTATAATTAAAGAGTAGAAAAGATAATATATATGAATAATGTTATTAAATAGGTTATTAATATGGTTATATTTATTATAAATGAGGTCAAATCACTTCCATGAAATTCAAGAGTAAAGGTAAAGGTTTTTCTCATGTCATTTTTTTCTTTCAGATACATGCATATTCACCACTTGTTTTATTTTTTCTAGTGTATATAATATAGTATGGATAAATTTTATCATAATTTTCATGAAATTATAGGTATTTAAAAATCCATCATATTTTCTCTTTTCAAGGGGTTTTGATT
This sequence comes from Viscum album, assembly GCA_963277665.1. Taxonomy (NCBI): domain Eukaryota; kingdom Viridiplantae; phylum Streptophyta; class Magnoliopsida; order Santalales; family Viscaceae; genus Viscum; species Viscum album. The sequence continues at coordinate 1,428,904,121 of OY728151.1, forward strand.
CAAGTGATACTAAAGTCATAAGGGGTTTTTAAGACTCATCCATTTTCCTTGAGTCATAATCATTCTTCTTTGACTATGGTCTTATGATATTGTTTCATTCTATCCAATGATGATATTAAATTGTATTTCATCCTTAGTTTTTGGTTAATTTACATCTTCACATCAAACTCTTCTTCTTTGATGGTGTAACACCCTGGCATTTTATTATTATTTACCTTTAAATAAATACTATTATGAATATCTTGTTTCACATGAAATACCAAACCAAAAAAACCATGAATTTTTTTATTAAGATAAATATAACCATTTTAATATAGTATTTAATTGTATGTAATAAATATAGGTAATTTTATTATGAAATATAGGTCAAAATAAAAAATAAAGTCCATTTTTAATACCAATATATTGATAAAATTTAATTATGGTAGTCAAATAACCAATCATATCATTTTATATGTATTTTACCAGAAATAGACTCTTTATACAACTTGAATTTTAATTTTAGGAAACTAAATATATTATGGTTAAATGTTGATAAAATATATTTTTGATATGAATAATATAATAAAACTAATTTAATTAGTAATTAATGTGAAATAATATTAAGAACACATAAAGTTTAAAAAGAATTTTTTTTCCTAAAAAAGTAGCTTTTATTTATATTTTTTATTTTTAATTTAAAATCCAAGTTTATAAATTTTAGGATTTTAATTTGATAAAATGAACTTCATTTTTTAATTTAGCACATCAAAATTATCCTAGGTTAATTTTTTTTGGGATTTTTATAAAAATATTATCGAAACAAGATGGGTTCAAGCCCCTTTTTATTAAGGAAATACAGAAAATTTTTAAATATGTTTAGAGGGAACCCATTTGATGACTTTCTTGACTAGAGGCACAAATTACATGTTATGCATTTATTATATGAACCACAAGCCCAAAATTTTAATTTAATGCATTAAAAATTTATTATTTTAGAATTAATATTCATAATTTTAAGAAATTATATCTAATAAAATGGATTATATATTTATAATAAATTAGTAAAAATTATTTAATAAGTTCCATTTTATTTTTATGAAAAACAAATAAATTACTTTGTTAAAAATTAGTTATTACAATAAATCTAAATTAATATAAAAGGGGTTTAACTATGTTTAAATGTTAAAAAATGTATTCAAATGAGTGGATGAGATGTGGATAGACCTTAACTCATACAATATCCATTATTTTCCATTATTATATCCCCTTGAAAATTCAATAGTGATATGTACTTTTATATTATTACAAAAATGTCAGTCCTATCACTTGTAATAGGATCCTTCAAAACCTCACTTATACACACAACTTAAAGCATTTTGGTAAGAAAAAAACTACCAAAATACCTCCCCAAAAATCCTAGAAAAGTATTTGAGGATTTGGTATCCTCAAAAGACCACGCCTCAAAGGATTAATCCAATTTTCAAAGGAGTTATTCCATGGGGTATGGTAAAAATTCCCCAATCATCCCTTTTTTATTTCTATTTCTTTAAGTCTTCTTATTCTACCTTCAAAGTAAATTATACAATCATAAAATAATAACATAAGTATAATCAGTATAGTGAAGTGTTATTATATTGAATGAACAATAATTATCTACCTTCCTCCCTTCTCCTTATAAAAATGAAAACATCACCCGTGTTACATGCAGACTACCGCCTTTATGGATGGCATGTTCCATTTTTTCATATAAAACTTACATGAATGGTTAAAAAGGAGTATTTAATGAATATATTTGATATTTATTACATGATTAATATACTAAAATTATAAATATTTTTTTTAATTTCTTTCTGTTTTATAGAGAACGTAAACATTGTCCGTGTGTACGTGCAGACTTCCATCTCCATAAACGACATGTCCCATTTTTCATCATCACTTTACATGGATGATTATTAAAATATATTTGATGAATTTATATGATATTATATATTTTTAAATTTCATTAATATGATTCTTAAATCATGACACAAAAATGAAATGATCATTATAAAGTAGTATGTTGATAATGATAAATTACTTGAAATAAGCTCACCGCAGATTTCATTTTCACCAATCGTGACTAAAACTATAATAGAATAAAATTAGAATTTTATAAGTCACTTTAAATTATCCACTCTAATACCTTAAATAATATTTTAATGACCACATATTTTATGTATTATATCATGATTATTTATTTATTCATGGTATTAAATGTTTCATTTCATGTAACCTCTTTCATGAAGTTTTGATTCAAGAGTTACCAAAGCCGTAAGTGGTTTTCTTGATTCAAATTCTTTTTGTGAGTCATAATTATTCCTCTTTGTCTATATATTTACAAGATTTTTTCTTATATCCTTTGATTATATTATATTGAATTTAATAATTCTTTTTTATAGAATTACATTTTCACATCAAATATATCTTCTTTGATGGATTTATTTATTCATAAAATTTGATGATGTTAAAATTAATTTCTATCCTCTATAAATAAGATCTTTCTATTCTATGTGTATGTTATATCACCTCATAAATCTTCCCTTTATTAGTTTTAAATCCATTTTTTTTTATTTTGGGTGATCTTAAAAATTATCTTTACCACTTTTCAATAGTAATATTTATTACTTTTTTATGATATGGGTTTCAATAAAGGTATTTAAAACATTGAAAATTTTTTCATTCCTTTTTTGAATGTACATTTTATATTCCAATCCACATTTGTTTACTTTATCTTTATTTATTTTAAAGGTTACATTATTGGGAATTAAATCTAAATAATATTTGAAAAATTATTTTCCAAGAATCTGCTTAAAATTTATTTTTTAAAAGTGACTCAAAACTATGACTTTTTATGAAAATGTTATGAAATATATTTTTAATATTTGGATTCCATTTTCCTATTTTTCAATAATAGATATAACTCCTATGAAGTTATATTTCATGAATAAAATTTTAAATACCTTTATAAAATAATCCTTTTAGGAAATTTAACTTTTTGTATCAATTGATATACTTTTGATATCAAGTTATTTGATACCATGAAACCCATTTTCTTTCAATAAGTTTTCATGATATGATGAATGAATGATATATTATAGCACACATAAGTATGGATTTTGACAGGTGAGGTCCTATATCACCCTCTAATGTAATTTTTATGTTATATATCTCTTAAGATAATAAATCATGGACATCATTGGTTTGTTCACAACTTAAAGCATGGGAATCATGGGTTTTCTCACAACTTAAAGCACATCATGGGTTTTCTCATAACATAAAGCATGGGCATCATGGGATTTATCATAGTGTTATAATTTCCTATTCTTATGTTTGTTCCATATTTATATGATATTATGATTACTTATGTTATGATATCATGATTCGATATTATTGTTATATGATTATAAGTCATGTTATAATTGTTTTTCTTCCTTGATGACCTTATGTGGTATTATGTTTCTATATCATGATCCTTATTGCTCATTTTTTTTGATGATTTCCATTTATGATCCATTATATTTTAATAATATTTCTTTATCATACTCAAGTTTATCGTTTGATTATGATATAACCCTTTAAGACTCTTTAGAAGTTTCCCCTTACTGAGCATTCAAGCTCATCCCTTTCTTGTATGATATGTATAAAAGGAATTATAGTGTGGTTTGATTATGGAGAAATGTTCACAAGTGTTATAAAATAAGTTGTTTATATAGCTATTCCTAAAAAACACTAAACCATCAGTTCTTAGGATGAAGTGGATATTTTTGAAAAGTGATTAAATCTTATAGAAATGATATAAAATAAATATATGCGTAGCTTTGGTTGCCTTAGTTATAATCAAAGAAAATTTTAGTTATTTTTGGAGATTATGATGAGATAACTTTATTGAAAAGCTTTGGAATTAGTTTAAGTATAGGATAACATCCTAAAATTTTGGTAAAGTATAGATTGTGTGATTTCCTAGTAATTAAATCCATGTATAGATATAAACAAGAAGATGAAGGATCTAGCATAGATTCACCAAGGGGTAATAACCCTAAAAGTATGATTTCATATTAATTTGATCTTCACCTGATGCATGAAAAAGTGGCATAACTACACATCTGGTTTGAAACTCTTGGGGGATATGATTTTCTTAGTTTTAATTAAATTTATAAACCATTATGAGGGATTTTAATACATTTATGTTAGAGATCCTAATAGTAAATGACCATGTATAACTTAGATTGAAACCTAGAGATTCATAAGTTAATATATGCACTCCATTTATGTGTTACTTATTCTAAGTTTATAGTTTCCTTTTATGAATTTATTAATTTTATCATAACTAAACTTTCCTTTATTTAAAAAAATGGTTGGAGATAGGAGAAACCAAGTTAAAAATGAATGCAAAGGATAATGAAATGATTATCCCAATGAACAACCAAATGGGATGGGATCTGGAGTACAAAACCTTGTGTCAATGATCACCCAATTGTCATAAGAAATGAATAATAACAAAAATCTTGTTGATATCCTAAATTCAATAAGGAAGGACAAAATTTCTATTGATATTTTATGTGGAAAAAACTACCCTACTTTAGTGGCTCTTCCAATACACTTATTTTCTAGAAATGGATCAATGAGACAAAAAAGGTATTTTATATTCTCCAGTACTTGGAAAATGAAAAGGTTGTTCTATCTATTTATCATTTAGAATAAGATGCTAACCAATTATGGAATCTCATTAATAATATAATGAATAAGGAGGAAGTAGAATCGATAAAATGGGATGATTTCAAGAAAGTATTCTTCACTAAGTATTTTCCTCAAACTCTTTTAATGATGATGGAGAGAGAATTCTTTGAGTTGAAACAAAATTAGGATGAATCCATTGCAACATAAAAATAAAGCTTCATGAGGTCCTTAGGGTATGCCTATGGTTTTACCTATGACCCTGATAGTAAAAATAATCACTTATTTAGTGCCTTGAATCCAAGTCTTTGAAAGGAATTAGCCATAAGAGACTTTGGAATCTATTAAGAAATAGTTCGATGTGTGCTAAAGGTAGAGATGGAAACTAAGGAATCTCATTATTTAAAAGAGAATAAAAGGAATGTGGAGTATTATGAAAGATATTATGATAAGTCACATGGAGGAAATAATGTCTAACTTCCTCCATGTAAAAAATGTGGTAGGATGCACCTGAATAATCTCCTAAATGAATCAAGGAAGTGTTTTAATTTTTTAAAAGTAGGCCACTAATCGCTCAGCTATCGAAGTAATTCTAAGAGGTTGATTAACACAATATAGGAGAAGCCAAAACCAACTAATTCTCCACCCACACTTAAATGATTTAAATTTAAGGAGTTTTGAAATTATGAAAATAAATGCCCTAACCTCAGAGATAATGAAGAGAATATTCACCAAAAACCCACTAAACCAATGGAATAAGGAAGAGTGTATGATATCACTACCGCATAGGTGGATCATGATAATGGAGTGATGAAAGTAAAACTTACTCTCCACTCTTGAGATGTAAATGCCTTATTCGATTTTTATTCTTTACATTCTTTCATATGATATAATTTTTCTTAGAATGTTGACTCACTACCTCACAATTTTGATAACAAACTATCTATGAAAACACCTAGTGGCATGATGATCACATCTAAGATATATACCTCTTATCCCAAAAAGGTTTGTGGGAAGATACTTCATGCATATCTATTTATTATTCTCTTGGTTGAATTTTATGTAATATTGGGTATGGATTGGATTTACTTGCATAGATCACACATAAATTATCAAGATAAAAAGATCTTATTTCATATTCTGAATTAAACTATTATCAAATAATAAGGAAAGGATGCCCATGAACTCACTTTGGAATAAAATTCTATAATATGGGTCATAATACCTAAAAATGAAGGACTTAGAGATCAAAATTGTAGAAATTACTATTGTATAGGAATAAACTGATGTATTTCCATATGAACTATCTGGTCTTCCCCCAAATCATGAGGTTTAGTTTTCAATTGAACCAATTACTGAATCTATGACTATCTCAAAGAGTCTGTATAAAATATATCCAGTTGAATTAGAAGAATTAAAGAAGCAACTATAAGAGAATTTAGATAAGGGTTTTATACACCCCAGTGCTTCACTATGGGGTGCACCAGTCCTCTTTATGAAAAAGAAGGATAGATCAATTAATATTTTCATAGATTATTATGAACTTAATAAGATTATAATAAATAAAAAGTATCATATACCCCATATTGATTATTTTTTTATCAAGTTATACGATCTTAATACTTCTCAAAGGTGTATCTTTGATCTGGATACTATTAATTAAGGGTTAAGAGAGACGATATACCTAAGATGGTTTTCCAAGAAAGGTATGAACACTATGTATTCATGGTGATGACATTTATACTTATTAATGATCCTACTATATTTATGTATTTGATGAATATAGTGTTTATATATTTCCATAAAAAAATTCATGGTGGTCTTTATTGATGATATTATCATATATTCCAAGAGAAAGGAAGAGAATGAAGAGTATTTGAGAATTTTTATAAGGACCCTATAGAAAGATAAATTACATGAAAATTTAAGCAAGTGTGAATTTTGGCTACAAAAAGTATCCTTCTTGGGTCATGTTATCATTAGTGAGGATATATCAATGGAATCATAAAAGGAATATATGATTAAATAATGGCCAAGGATGACCTTTTTAATAGAGATATAGAGTTTTCTTGGATTGTTTAGAAACTAAAAATGTTTTTGAGAAATTTATTATTAATTTCCAATCCTATATTAAATTTAACATGAAAGGGAGTGAAGTTACTCTGGACTATAGAATGTGAGTAAATATTCAAGTATCTTATGAATATATTGGAAACTACACCTACACTTACATTACCCTGCATCATGAATGGGTTTTTAATATATAGTGATTTTTTCTTAAAGGGTTTGGGATGTGTTCTTATGAATAATGAAATGGAAATTTCTTATAAATTATTTTAATTAAAGAATCATGAGAAAAATAGACAACACATTATTTGGAGCTTCCAAAAATGGTTTTGAATTAATTTTTTAGCATTATATCTATAGTGAAAAGTATGATATTTATACTGACCCGAATTGATTAACGTATATTTTCACACAAAAGGAGATGGTTGAAATTAATCAAAGATTATTATTGCTCAATACATTACCACCCTAGGAGGGTGAAAAATGTGGTTTATAATTTTAATAGAAAGGATTATGCCACCGTATCCTTGATGGGGATCTAAAGGGAACTAATAATTCTGGATATTCATATGTTGAAAATGTAGATAATAAGGTAAGGGATAAAATCTAACATTTCCCAAATTATTTCTCAAACATTCACTCACATGAAGATCAAAGAATACTAGAAAGATGATGTGGCACTACAGAAAAAGATATTGAATATTAAAGAGTTAAAATTTAATAAAGATGAATTTATATGGTTTGAAACTAGGATATATGTCCCATAAAAACCATAACTAAAGAATAAACATTTTTATTATGCACATAAATTATCCTTATATATTAATCTAGGATGAAATAATATTTCTAGATATTTAAATCATAAATTTTGGTGGGATAACAAGAAGAGGGAGTTTAAAGAATATATATCTCAATGCTTGGTAATCTAACAAGTTAAGTCTAAATGAAAAAAGTCTAAGGTGATTATGAAACTATTACCCATACTAGTATGGAAATGATAAATTTATCCATGAATTTTTTCATTGGACTCCCCAAGAAATCTAAAGGAAATAATTACATATGGTTTTTAGTTAATAAAATTATAAATTAATCAAGTTTTATTACCATTATAGAATATTTATCACTTGTCCAAATAACTAGGATATATATGTGGGAAGTGGTAAGTCTGCATGGGGTACCACTATTCATTGTTTCTAATTGAGATCCAAGGTTTACCTCAAGGTTTTGGAGAATCATTTAGTAGAAATTGGAAAGATAAATGAAATTCAACACAACTTATCACCCATAGATGTATGGTCAATATAAAAGGACCATTCAAACTCTTGAGGATACGATGAGATCTTGTTCAATGGATTTCAAGGATGTTGGGATCAACACCTCTACCTAGAAAATTTATAATATAAAAATAGTTTCCATTCAATAAATAAAATGTAACCATATAAGGATTTATATAGAAAGAGATGAAGGACCCCAACATATTGGGTTGAAGTGGGAGAGAATAATTTGATAGGATCTAACCTTGTCCAAGAAATGATAGAGAAGGTTTAAACCATCTAGGGACACATGAAATTGTCACAAAGTTAGTAGAAGAGTTATGATAATAATCATCAATGATATCTAGATTTTGAAGTTGGAGATAAGGCGTTCCTCTAAATATCTCTTTAGAAGTTATTTATGAGATTTGGAAAGAAAGGGAAGCTAATCCCTAGATATATTGGTCCCTTTTAGACCCTTGATCATTTTGGGGGTCTATCTTATCGCTTAACACTCCCTTCAGACCTCTCCTAAGTATATAATGTGTTCAATTTATCACTTTTGAGGAAGTATATACAAGAACCTTTATATGTACTAAACATGGAAGCCATGAAATTGGAACATGTATCTCATATGAGGAATAACCAGCAGAAATCCTAGATCGAAGAGATAAAATGCCACATACCACAAACACCCATTTGTCTAAAGTTATATGAAAAAAAAATTTGAGGAAGTTATATGGGAACCCAAGGATATAATGAGACAAAATTAATCTGACTTGTTTTCATCATAGTAATGAATTTTTTAGAATGAAATTATTTTTAAAGGGGATAGAATGTAACAACCTGATATTTTAGTATATATTTTCCTTTAAATAAATACTATTATGAATATCTTGTTTCACACACAACACAAAACCAAAGTGAACTGTGAAACATTTCATTAATATAAATATAACTATTTTAATATACTCATTGAATTAGTAATTATTAATATAGGTAACAATATTATGAAATCTAGAAAGAATGAAAAATAATGGTTATTTTTAATACTAATTCATTGATAAAATTTAATTAGTGTAGTTGAATAACTAATAAGATCATTTTATATGGATTTTACTAGAAATGGACTCTTTATGCACCTTGATTTTTATTTTAAGAAACTAAATATATTATGGTTAAATGATGATAAAATTTATTTTCGATAATAATAATATAATAAAACTAATTTAATTAGTAATTAATGTGAAATAAGACTAAAAACACATAATGTTTTAAAAGCCTATTTTATCCTTTTGTCTTACATGGAATTCTTTGGGGGTTATGTAAGTAGAAGTTAGGATGATATAAACTTGTAATGATCAATATAATATGTTATTTATATATCACATGTATTTTTATATGTTAATAATTTAAAATTTTAAAGAAAAAGGTTATTTTTAATAAAAATGTATTGATAAAATTCAATAAATATATCTAAATAACCAATAAAATCATTCTTATGCTTAAAATGTATTTTACCAAAAATTCCATTTTTAAGTGTTATACATGCTTATATTAAAATAAATTTTTATCAAATATAGTAACTCAGTCAAATAAAATATTTTTAATATTTTTAATCATCATATCCAAATTATTTAATAAGTTCATTTTCATTTTAAATATAAAAATAAGTTACCAAAGTAAATATTAACTATCATGGTAAAATAGTTATTTTTCAAAGAATTGTTTTTATAAACACTGTGTAATTTTTACCTAAATAAATTAAATTAATCTATTTTTATGAATATAATATGATATATATATATATATATATATTAACAATAATTTAATTAGTAATTGATAGAAAATAATAATAATAACATTTAATGTTTAAAAATACATTTTCTACAAAATAGTTTTTTTCTATATAATATGATTTAATTTAAAAATTAATTTTATCATATTTTTAAATTTAATTAGATTAAATGGAGTCACAATTTAAAATAATAATTTCCAAATTTGGTATAAGGTCCATCTTATATTTTTATTAAAAAATAGTCACCATGGTGAAAATTTAATCAAGGTTAATAAGGGTCAAAATGGGTAACTTAAAGTGGATTGAATTTTGATAAATTAACATGAAACTTAGGAATTATAGAATAAATTTTTTAGTTTTTAAAGTCATACCCACATGTATCACCAAAGTTTTCTCATATAACTCACCTACATCCCATTAGATCCCATATTTACCCCTAACCTAACTTTTATTTATAAGGAAACGTTCCTCTTTTTCCACTATAAAAGGGGTTCACTTTCACCAACTTCAAGACATAATTACCCTTAGAATTACAATTGAAACCATAAAAAATTTATCACTCCTATAATCCCATTACACTTTTTGAATCCCCTAATTATAATATAGTTCCTCAAATCCTCCATTTCAAATAGGTCCTTCAAGAGAAGGTTCAATTTCTCAACGTGAGTATTATCCACTCCCTAACCTTTTATTATTTATGTTGCTCCTAAAAAACTATTATAAAAATAATAATATAATTAAATTAGTATCATTAGTATACTTAAATTTTATTATGTTAATATAATAACTATTTTCTACTTTCCTCTCATCCATTAAAAAAATGAAAACATCGCTCTTGTTACGTGAAGATTGTCGACTTCATAAAAAATGTATTTCATTTTTCATTAACACCTTTAATGAATGGCTATAAATATATATTTAATAAATAAATATATTTTTTATGAAATTATTTAAATTTTTTATAGATAAATTATGTATTACATTAATAATATTAGTAATAAATGATCATTGAAAATTTAACTTCCTAAAATGAGCATACCAAGAAGAAAAATAATTTCTTATTTGTAAATAATAACTTATTTTATTATCTTATCATCCAAATATTCTCAATTATTATTTATATCCTAAATAAATTATAAATAATATCATTTTTATTCTTGAATAATGATATTATAACCACTTAATAATCAGACTCATCTATTTATTATAGCATGTTCTGGTTCAGGACAGATTAACTACCCACTTGAATGATGATATAAATTTTTATCATGGATTATTATGGAAACTTAATTAATGGTATAACATGATATTAATATTTAAATATATTCTTTGTTTTATGTTTTGGAATTTCAATATTAATATTTATTTTATTAATTAATATACCACCTTTCCTTTATTAAAAACCGCCGAAAGAAGCTCATATTTGATTTTGTATTCATGAATCATAACTCAAAATCTCATGGAATGAAATTAGAGATTATAAATAATTGTGAAAAATCTATTCAAATAACTTAAATAATCAAGTAATTTTGAACTTGGTATCAAATAATGGGAATTGATATCAATATTACAAAACTTGAATGAAATAATCAAAATTACTAACATCCAATGATGAAGATAAACAAGAAAATAATAAATATATAATGAATTATTATAATTAAAGAGTATAAAAGGTAATAGATATTAATAATATTATGATATAGGTTATTATAATTAACCTTCTTGGGTAAACCTGACACGTCACCCTATCCAGATTTCCATAAGGCCTCAAGCACACCTCCTCACATGCTAGAGATGGTCGGCTAGAGACAAGGGACTAATCCATGTAATGAGAAGACTATGCCATATAATTAGAATATAATAAAAGTGGAAATAAAATGAACAAATAAATATACACGATAAACTATATGAGTTTGCGTAAATAAATAAATATAAACTAAAAAATTTTATAATAATGAAATGAAAAAATAGTCATACAGACTCAAAGCATGCTAAACATACAACAACCAAGTGCCTACCAGGACAATCACATATACAAAATGACAAATTGGAAATAAAAATACCATTGTATACAATAAAAAATTTGATCCATACCACATATTCGGTATCCATAATTGACAAACATCACCATCCTGGTCTAGAGATTCCACATGAGTAGTCCCACTTAATAAAGCAACACTGTCCCTCCGCTTGATCCACTATGCAGCCTATGATCCATCAGAAAGAAAATATACGGTCTTCATGCACACCAAGGTGAACATAAAAGGGGAGAGAAATAAATATTAGAAGGCCATCCCCATGTCGAAACTATAATTTATTTTGAAATACAAGTTCATACACATGTGATATAATCATCTTAGTAAATCTGAACAACTACTGGCATAAAATAAATAAACTGGGGAAAAATAGAATAATTAAATAAAAGATACAACCCCTAGATCTAAGGTGACCCCTGAGGTAAATCTACCCTTGATCCATCCCCAACCCAAAGGATTTATAGCACATGGATCACCCTACCACATGATATTAGGCATATTCAACAGATCTGTAAAGGATCTTTGAAATTCAAACACTATTAGGCATAAATTCCAAACTCTAGGGTGTAACTATAGTCATCCATGAACTCAACACAAAAATATATCATGCTCTTGGACTCCAGTGGAATTATTTGAACTTGTGAAAGGAACTCTACAAACATTGGGAGAACCTATCCATAACTCAATAGTCTTATAAAACTAATCGGGTTCCATAGAATAAAATCAGGGAAGGATATAACCCATAACATAGGTCCTATAAAATGTCTAGGACCAAGGAAACCCAACCCTAGCTAGGGTAAAACATCCACTATACTAGGGGGGATACACTCCTATAGATCATCCATTATCTCTATAGACCCATCTAACATATTCCATCCAATTAAAGAGAGAATTATATAAATCTCAAGGCCAATGCTCAGTCCAACTATATCCCAAAGGTATCTTCTACAACTAACACTAAAGTAATTTTTTTAAACAACCTCATAAATAGGCCGTAAAATAATGGGTTGGTCAACTCCCAAACCCATAATCCAAATATATGAATCATTATAACTGAACAAATCTCAATTAATAAAGTTTGAAGCTTCCTCAATCCACTGGATCACATAAAAACTTCCATCATGGGCTGTCACTGACCTTCATAAGGGTTTAAACATAACAAGAGGCTCTCATGGTCCTCAAAACCACATCATCAAGAAGGAAACCCTATAAATGTTTCCTCAACCATATCCAAGATCTCAGGCTATTCCCATTCATAAAATACTCAAACGGCCCTCAAAGACTCCCAACCGACCACTGACTATAAATTCACCCACAACAAAATCCTAGAGGAAACCCAATCCTGCAAGGGAATTATTAATGGTCCACATGATCACTTTATAATAGTAAAATAGATAGGGTTACTCTATCATATCCAAACCACAATCTAGGACCTTTATGAAAAATAAAAACCTCAAATGTCCCTAAATGGACTTAAAATTATCTTTGATGAATAATTCGCCCAAAAGGGAATCCATAAGGGTATCTCGAACCCACTTCTAAACTCAACATAATGGATGCTAACCATGCTTGACACCCCATGATATCATCTGAGACTCATGGGTTATAATCTATCTCACTCTTTATCATCAAAAACATCATGACCATATGTTAATCATCAAGGTCCCCCCAGACCCATCTCAATATCTACTCAATGGAAAACTTCCATACCCAATACCTCACTATGCCATCCCAACCCAAATACTCTTACAAAAACCAATCATCAAACAACATGATCTAAACCTTAAGGAACCAAATCTCGAGATCCCAATCTAAGAAATCATTGGATCCCACCTTTTATAATCGTCCAAAAGATCCTAACAAGAACCCAATTGGTGTCTATAATCAAAATCAAACAGAAATATAACGAACTTCACTCAAGCCTCACATCTCACATACCAACCCGGTTGAGGATTCTAAATAGAAACCTCAAAGAGATCCTCCTACAAAAACTTTCCCAATCCAAGATTCCATCCATAATACCTATAAATGTTGAAAGGATTACATAATTGTGATCTATGTGAAAAGATTCTAAAAATGGACTACTCGTGAGTCTAAATCTGACCCCAGGATGAAAAAATAGGAGAAACACACCAATTTGGGAAAAAACATAGTGTGCACCTTGAGTACGCAACGTGTATCCACAAATGTCCTCTTTAGTCATGTTACAAAACCTACTTAGAATGTACTCTATGAAGTACATGATGTCTCCCTCTAGTATATGACATGTACTTGACACCTGGTACCTAGTTGTGCACCCCACACGACCTCTATCCAAGTACCCTATATGGAATCTAGTTTTATACTTCCACACGATCATTAGATGTGTGCCTCACATGACCATGTGCCCCAACATAGAGTGTATTACCTAAATGATCCATACACATCATAAGTGCTTATCCAAACATATCCTAACTAATATAGTGTTATTTTCAACGAATATTCTATGATGTATAATCATGGAATCTCTGGACAATGAAAATTTTTCTATGATCCTTAAAAGAGACACCTGAACTAAGACGATATTTATGTTAAATTTATAACTAATTTAAATAGGTAAGAAGAAATGATACCTTTCTATTGATATATTTCTTTGAGGAAGGTGTTGATTTTTCAAATCCCATTCGGTCCACCTTTGTTTTACTTGGAGGATCTAAGTATAGAATACCTTTAGTGGTGATCCACACATGCTCCTTTGATATCTGAACAACGCTGATGAAATTCCATGTGCTAGAATAGTGGGTCAATAATCTTGTAGTATTCACCTTGATCATTGCAACAATTCCTTTAGTCTTGAATAATTGTTCTTTATTTCTTGTTTTAGAGAGGAGTAAGAGGGAGGAGAATCTCTGAATCTTGAGAGAAGAAACCCTAGACCATTATTGAGAGAGCTCTATGATTTTAGATTCATTATGCACATCTATATAATTATATATATCATAATATATAAATATATATGTGTTTTATATTTTATAGCTCACAATAGATATCTTAGTTTGAGATTCTATAACTCACAATAGATATATCGATTTTAGATTATATATCTCATAGTAGATATATCAGTTTTAGATTCTATATCTCATAATATACATAACCATATATTCATAAAGTTAGAGTTAGGGTTTAATTTCAACTAATTTCACATAGGCCCTTAATAATATATTAAGCCCTTAAAATACCACATTCCATGTAATAATAATAATAATATTTTTAATGGTTTGTTCTAACCTACACAATAATAAATATTATTTTCCATCTTTCAAATTTAATATTTATCACCAAACCTTGTCTCGATCCTCTCATCCTACTCGGTATTTATCAAATACCTAAATAAATACTTAATTAAATATTTATTTATTTAATAAATAAAATAAATAAATATTATATATCCATATAATTAAAAAATTACCTTATGAATAAATATTTATTTAATATATGCGATTAATAAACCCTGATTAAAATTATTCAATGGTATTGACAATAATATTTATTATAATAATTAAATTCAAACAAAAATTAATTGAAATCAACATAAACATTTAGTGTGTGACCCTTTAGTCTTCTTACTCATTGGAATTAGGCTGTCTTTACTAGAGTCCATGATTAATATCTATAAATTGGTCATAGAACCCAAGAAGAATAATTTAATGTCACAACAACAATAACCATATATGCATACTTACCATGTAATATAATCCTTTTTTTCTTTGATATCTCATCAAGTGGGTTTCAATCTTGTGTCATCAACCCATGTGATTGACACATATTTCTTTGACTACTTGGAATGAAATTTTCTATAACACGACAACCATGGAATTTATTTGGATGATTCTATTCCAATAAAAAGTTCAGGATATCAACTTCTATAAAGATGAAAGTGAAAAATCCTTACTTAACTTATTAATTAATGGCATGTTGATCATGAAGTACCCAATATATCCTACTTTTAATGAACATAGATCATAATGGGTTTCATCAATACATCTAAGTTGATTTAAAATATGTATTAATAATAATATTAAAGTATAAGGATCATTACACACACACATAGATATAAATTCCAATGACATGTAAACATATGGAATTCTTATTGGTGAGTCTATCCTTATAATATTATATCTTAGATGCTACCAAATGATAAATTCATGAAAATAAGTCTCATCCTAATATAAGAAAACTCACCAAATAGATGAAATACTATGTTACCCATTATATTTTTTCACACTGACCATATGACTAGTATTTAAGAGATGTCATCATAGAATCTCAAGGTTACCATCATAGTGGGTAATTTATATAACCTGTTTTGTTGTGGAAGATACCCTAGGAAATTATCACATTTAATTAATGAAAAAATAATGATCAATATGTGATAATATATAATCAATATTAATTTAGTTGAATATATTAGGTAATATAAAGTATAAACCAGTTGGTTCTAAGACACATACTCCAACAAACATCCATTTGTCCTAGAGCCAACTACTAAAAAATTTTAGTCTGATAGATCTCACATGAATATAATGTTTCTAATGAGATATGTATTTTCTCAAGGGGTCCACTATGTTGTATTTTTTGTAAATTATTCACACTAAAACTTCACATCTATGATAAAAATCCCTCAAGAAATGATACTTTCAAAGCATGTGATTTGTCTACTAATGTGACCTTTGATATTTGGAAAGAGCCACTACTACAGTGTTATCATGTTAAATTGAAATAGGGTATTTAATTCTAGGTAACATATTTATCCCTTCGATCAAATTTTGTATCCACACTACTTCTTTATCTACTTTAGATTCCATAATATACTCAAAACCTTCTATAAAACTAATAACCACTACTTTATTTGAGTTGTTCCATATCACAACCCCTTTGTTTATGGTGAATATGTATCCTAACAATGACTTCATATATTATAGATCTTTTTGGAAAATAGAATCTAAATATACCCTAATGAATAGATCCTAATTCCTCTATATACCAAGAATATATCCTTAGTTTCCATTAGATACTTAAGAATAGTTTTGATTGTCATCCAATTGAGGTCTCATGGATCTTCTTGTTATCTACTAATCACACTAAAGTAATAAAATACATTTGGCTTGGTACATATCATTTCATACATGAACAACCCAATTGTTGATGAGTTTGGGATCATTTCCATTCTCTATCTCCCCTCATGAATTTGAGGACATGTCTTCTTATAAATATGGATTCCATTGGACATTGAAAACAATACCCTCTTGGGTTTCTCTATACTAATATTATTTAGTATCTTGTCGATGTATGTACCCTGAATTAGATCGAGAAATCTTCTGGGTCTATCAAAATAGATCATGATCCAAAGAATATATATTGATTCACCTAAGATTTTCTTATAAAAGCATGTATTTAGCCATGTATTAACAGAATATAAGACTGGTATCTCATTTCTAATAAGTAAAATGTCATCAAAATATACTATTAGAAAAATGACCATACTCTCACTAAATTTTTTATTAACACAAGACTCAAATTAATTTATTATGAAACCAAATTATGTTTTGGATTCATCAAAATGGATGTTCCATGACCTAGATGCTTACTTTAATCCATAAATGGATCTCTACAACTTGGATACTTTGTTAGCATCTTTTGGTTTCATAAACCCTTCTGGTTGTGTCATGTAGAAATTAAATGGGGGTTCTTGTTAAAGAAATTAATTTTGACATCCATTTTACAAATCTCAAGATCATGGTATATAGCTATGATAATTATAATTTTGACATATTTAAGCATGGAAACTGGTGAAAAGGTTTCTTCTTAATAAATTACTTGGTGTTGTTCATACCCTTTTGTAACCAATTTATTTTTATAGGTATTGAAATTTAAATCCATGTATAGTTTCTTCTTGAATACCCACTTGTAACCAAAGAGATTTATATCTACTAGATGATCCACCAAATTCCAAAATTGGTTTTAGTACATGGGATCCATTTAAGAATTCATATCTTCTCTCCATTTATCAATGTCTATGCCAATTAATGATTCCTTTCAGGTTAGAGGATCATTATTATCAACTAATAATGAGTCACTATCCTTGGTGACAAGAAAATAATATATTTTTGGTTCTCTAACCTCTCTTGTACTCTTAAATAGTACTTTATTCACTAGAACATTTCTTTCCATAGGGATTTTTTGTATCTGTTCATGTACCAACTCCTATGTATCATAAGCCTGAACTTCATCGAAGTCCATCTCACTCCCACTATCACTTTTAGAGATGTGTTCCATCTCAATTAATATAGATTGTTTAGCCACCATTACCTTTTTATCTAAGGGTATGTATAAGTAATATACCCTCGTTTCCTTAGGGTATTCTATAAATATACACTTTGTTATTTGGGGTGAAATTTTTTTACCAGAAGAGGCCTTAACATATTATTTACATCTCCACACATGTAAATTTGACAATAAAAGTGTATTTATACTCTATAATTAGTATGTTATACTATTTTTAACTTTATTTGGAACTTGGTTTAGAATGTGAGCTGCTATCTATAACTCATATCACTAAAATGATAGTAAAATATTTTCATGAATCATCATTGATCTCACCATATCTAACAGGGTGAGGTTCATCCTTTCACTTACACCATTCCAGTAGGGTGTATAAGAAGGTATAATTTTTGAGTAAATACCACACTCCCATAAATAATCAATTAAGTCTTAATTAATATATTCTATACTATGATTTGAGAAGATTTTATTAATATTATTATCAAGATGGTTCTCATCCACATTCTTGAATTCCATAAATTTCTCAGAGGATTTTGACTTATACCACATTAAGTAGATATATCAATACATACTAAAATCATATGTAAAAGATATTAAGTATGAGTACCCACCCATTTCTTCAATTAGTAATTGTCTACACACATCAATGTGAGCCATTTTTAGAAGCTCCATGGCCCTTTCACCTTTTACTCTAAATGGATATTTGGTCATTTTTCTTTATAAACACACTTCAAAAATAAAAAGTGGTTTTAGTTTGAATGAATCTAAATAAACATATTGATATATATTAGTCAACTGATTCCCATTTATGTGTCCTAAATAGTTATTCCATAGTTGGGTGTGTTATGAGTCATGATAATTAGATTTGTTATCTATTTCCATCACTTTGTTCACATAATCCAGCACATAAATTCCATTATGTAAATGTGCCTTACCATACCATATGATCTCTTTATAAAAAAAACTTTCATTTCCAAAAATTAAAAAAACATCTATATCAAATTTAGATACAAAAATAATGTTATGGTAATTTTCGGCATATAAAAAAATTATTAATAACCAAGATAATTCCCGTAATCAATACAAGGTAGTAATCACAAATAGCCAGGGCCTCCACTTTTTCTCTATTTGAATCCCAAAAAACCACCTCACCCCACACAACCTTTTTAAATATAATAGTATCCTATATTTATATTAAAATTTGAGAACCATATGCATTATCCAATACCCAATTAGTAAAAATTGAAAGGTTACACTCAATAACAAACATACTTGAAGCATCCCCTTAATTTTTAGCCACTATGAAATTTTTCTTCCAGTGGAACTTCTCTCCACATATGAAATAGACACCATCATACTCCCTCTATTTTACTTAGTCTTGGTTCTATTTACATTTCCTTTCCTCTTATTAACCATAAGGATAGAATAATTTTCATGTTTCATATATTTATCACTCTGAAAAATCAAGGTGATAAGATCTAGGAGAGAATTATATATATTATTCATATAATAATTCATAATAAAATTAGATAATCTATGAGGTAGTGAGTCCAAAATGAGACCTATGCATAACTCATTAGTTAGCTAAAAACCCAGAATGTTCAAATGTTCAAATGTTAAATTTAGCCAATCATATTAACTATATGAGGTCCTTTTAGTGAACCTTTTCTTAGATTAAATTAAAATAGTGCCTTGGATATCTCAAATATCTCCTTCTTACCCCTATTTATATAAAACATGAATTTGGAATAACATTTCATACAAATTCTTATATTCCTGTAGCTTTTGAATGTCACTAGACATGAATGAAAACATAAGGTATTGGACATCTAGTGCATCATCTACATGCCACCAGAAGAGATTATGTTCCTCACCACTGACCTCCTTGGAAGGCTCAACAAGAATTAGGGATTCCATCATATAAAGATTATATTATTTGTGTATTAAAATGAAAAAGTTACTATACTATTCTTGGAAGTTTGCATTAGTGAGGATATTGTCTTTATCCAAGATAGATCATAGGGATAACATTGTGGTTAATGAATTTTCTATTAATTCAACAATAATTTAGAGTAGATTATTAGTACTTAATTTTAATACCAAAATAATTAAATGAAATAAATTTAATTATATGTCTCACACTATTTTATCAATCCCCAATGACCTTCACCATTGGGCTCAAAATTTCTAGTAGTGTGGGAATTATAGTGGAAAGGATCCACATATCCATTAGGAAGGTCTTCTATATCTACAAACTATGAGCCCCTTAATCTATTGAGTGGACTCCCTAATCTAGAAGCCATCACTCAAGTTTCCTCAACACATTCCTTTAAGTTACATAAATTCTAGAAAGGGTTACTCCTATTGATGTAAAATTGTTAATTCAACCCAAAAATTTCATGAGAACTCCCTAATAAAAGTAATTTTTCGGAAAAGGGTTGGACCAACACTTAGTTCTTTGGTTTCATTATTAATAAAGTGATGGAAGGCTTAGTCTCACTTAATATTTAGTTGAAATATTTTATTTATTATGTAACTTTTTTTATTTAATACTTTTACATGTCCTATTAATATTAAGTAGACTAGCTTTAGTGATTAACCATGTTATGGTAAAACATTATGCATAATCTATTTATTTTATTTCCATCTTTTCATATTATTCCATTTATTTATGTGATCTCAGTCTTTAATCCATAAATAATTAAAAAAAAGATAAAAATAAAATAAAATATGTAAATTACATGATCATGAGTTTATTTAATGGTTGATCTATTGATTGGATACTAAATCAACCTATAACCCTAAGGGAAAACTTATTATGTTGGTCTTGGAATGAGTTGCAACATTCCACCTATTCTTCTATGTATTACCCATGTTTATTTTTCCTCGCTACCTAAAACCCATTTTAATATAATTCCTTATACCTTAGAGACTCCTTTCATTACATATGTTTTATGGATCACACATAGGTGAGGGGAACCAAAGGATTTATCAATGTAAATTACATAAAATAACCTTGGAAACACAGGTCCTACATAATAAAAGAGGAGAGATGAATTGCATTCCATCAATTTTAATTTAATAATAAATAATTTCAAAACCCCTGAAATACAATAAAATTAAAAAAAACATATACAAGTCTAGTCCAATCTCATGATCAGTTATATACATGCAACGACTACACATCTAAAATAACTAGTTAATGTCAATTTCAATTCATTCTTCACTAAGATAAAATGAGCAAAAATTCATCCAATTAATTATCTTATTATAATTAATTTTATCTTATAAATCCATCCAAACCATCCTCGATAGTCCCATTCAATGTTATTTTAAAAAATAATTTTATTTAAAATAATAAAATTTAGTACATGGATTTTACTAGATTTCAACTGAGCATGTATCTATTAAAAATACCTGGAATACTTCTTATTTTGTACACCATATTCCCATGGAATGAAGAATACATGAAAATTACATAATTGCATGGCATGTACTATCAGTAAGTGACAAGTGAAACACATGTAGATTATGTTATGTGTACTTGGTTAAGAGAGAAGATATACCTAAGATAGTTTTCTATGAAGGGTATGAACACTATGTATTCATGGTGATGACATTTATACTTATTAATGATCCTACTATATTTATGTATTTTATGAATATAGTCTTTATAGATTTCCATGAAAAATTCATGGTGGTCTTTATTGATGATATTATCACATATTCCAAGAGAAAGGAAGAGAATGAAGAGCATTTGTTAATTTTTCTATGGACCCTATAGAAAGATAAATTATATGAAAATTTCAGCAAGTGTGAATTTTGGCTACAAAAAGTATCCTTCTTGTGTCATGTTATCATTAGTGAGGATATATCTATGGACTCATAAAATGAATACATGATTAAATAATGGCCAAGTAAAACCTTTATAACAGAGATCTAGAGTTTTCTTGGATTATTTGGAAACTAAAAATGTTTTTAAGAAATTTATTATGAATTTCCAATCCTATATTCAATTTAACATGAAAGGGAGTGAAGTTACTCTAGACTATAGAATGTGAGGAAAGATTAAAGTATCTTTTTAATATATTTGAAACTACACCTACACTTACTTTACCCTACACCATGAAAGGGTTTTTAATATATAGTTATTTTTTTAAAGGGTTTGGGATGTGTTCTTATGAATAATGAAATGGTAATTTCTTATGAATCATGTGAGTTAAAAAATCATGAGAAAAAATAGCCAAAATGTGATCTGGAGCTTCCAAAAATGGTTTTTCATTTTTTAGCATTATATCTATGGTGAAAAGTATGATATTTATACTGACCCAAATAGATTAAAGTATATTTTCACATATAAGGAGATGGTTGTAATTAATGAAATATTATTACTGCTCAATACATTACCACCCTAAGAGGGTGAACAAGGTGGTTGATAATTTTAATAGAAAGGATCATCCACCCTATCCTTGATGTGGATCTAAAGGGAACTAATAATTATGGATATTCATATGTTGAAAATGTAGATAATAAGGTAAGGGATGAAATCTAACATTTCCCAAATGATTTCTCAAAACATTCACTCACATGAAGATCAAAGAATCCTAGAAGATGATGTGGCACTATAGAAAAAGGTAGTGAATATTACATAGTTAAAATTTAATAAAGATGAATTTATATGGTTTGAAACTCGGATATATGTCCCATAAAAACTGTAAATAAATAATAAACATTTGTATTATGCACATAACTTATATTTCTCTATTCATATAGGAAGGATGAATATTTCTAGAGATTTAAATCATAACTTTTGGTGGGATAACATGAAGAGGGAGTTTAATGAATATATATCTCAATGCTTGGTATGCTAACAAGTTAAGTCTAAATGAAAAAAAGTCTAAGTTGATGATGTAACTATTACCCATACTAGTATGGAAATGATAAATTTCTCCGTGAATTTTTTCATAGGACTCCCTGAGAAATCTAAAGTCTATAATTACATATGGGTTGTAGTTAAGAACATTATAAATTAATCAAGTTTTATTACCAATAGAGAATATTTCTCACTTTTCCAAATCACTAGGATATATATGTGGGAAGTGGTAAGTCTGAATGGGGTACCACTCTTCATTGTTTCTGATTGAGATCCAAGGTTTACCTCAAGGTTTTGGAGAATCCTTTAGTAGAAATTGGAAATATAAATGAACTTCAACACAACTTATCACTCACAGATGGATGGTCAATATAAAAGGACCATTCAAACTCTTGAGGATATGATGAGATCTTATTCAATGGATTTTCAAGGATGTTTGGATCAACACTTATCCCTAGAATATGTATCATATAAAAATAGTTTCCATTCAATAAATAAAATGTAACCATATGAGGATTTATATGGAAAGAGATGCAGGAACCCAACATGTTGGGTTGAAGTGGGAGAGAATAATATGATAGGACCTGACCTTGTCCAAGAAATGATGGAGAAGGTTTAAACCATCTAGGGACACATGAAATTGTCACAAAGTTGGTAGAAGAGTTATGATAATAATCATCAATGATATCTAGAGTTTGAAGTTGGAGACAAGGTGTTCCTCTAAATATCTCTTTAGAAGTTAGTTATGAGATTTGGAAAGAATGGGAAGCCAATCCCTAGGTATATTGATCCCTTTTAGACCCTTAATCATTTTGGGGGTGTATCTTATCGCTTAACACTCCCTCCAGACCTATCCCAAGTATATAATGTGTTCAATGTATCACTTTTGAGGTAGTATATACAAGAACCTTTATATGTACTAAACATAGAAGCCATGAAATTGGAACATGTATCTCATATGAGGAATAACCAGCAGAAATACTAGATCGAAGAGATAAAATGCCACATACCACAAACACCCATTTTTCTAAAGTTCTATGGAAAAAATAAGTTTGAGGAAGTTATGTGGGAACCCAAGGATGTAATGAGACAAAATTAATCTCACTTGTTTTCATCATAATAATGAAATTTTTAGGATGAAATTATTTTTAAAGGGGATAGAATGTAACAACCTGAGATTTTAGTATAAACTTCCCTTTAAATAAATACTATTATGAATATCTTATTTCACACACAACACCAAACCAAAGTGAACCATGAAACGTTTCATTAATATAAATATAACTATTTTAATATAGTAATTAAATTATTAATTATGATATAGGTAACAATATTATGAAATATAGATATAATGAAAAATAATGGTTATTTTTAATACTAATTCATTGATAAAATTTAATTAGTGTAGCTGAATAACTAATATGATCAGTTTATATGTATTTTACTATAAATGGACTCTTTATGCACCTTGATTTTTATTTTAAGAAACTAAATATATTATGGTTAAATGATGATAAAATATATTTTTGACAATAATAATATAATAAAACTAATTTAATTAGTAATTAATGTGAAATAAGACTAATAACACATAATTTTTTAAAATTTATTTTTTCTAAAAATACAGTTGTTCTTTATATTTTTTATTTTGATTTAAAATTCTATTTTATAAATTATTAAATTTGAATTATATAAAATAAAATTAATTTTTTAATTTATCATATCAAAATTATCTTATATTTTTTTTGGTATTTTTCACAAAATATTTATTTTTAATTGAATTGTACAAAATACCATTTTTACAAATATTGTGACTTTTATGACATAATTTGGACATAATAACTTAAAAATTTATGAAACCTTTTTATTGATGAAATATGTATCCTATAATTACAAGTATACATTTAAAAATATTATTTTTAATCAAAAAAATCTATATTTGGCATTTTAGATCTTAGGTTATAATTTTCTTTAAAAGTGTTTTAATGAGTTATATATTTATTATTTTAGAATTAATATTCAAAACTTTTAGAAATTTTATTTAATAAAATATATTAAATATTTCGAATTATTAGTTACAAAATATGTAATAAGTTATATTTTATTTTTATGTATAAAAATTAAATTACTTACATAAAAATTAGTTATCGTGGTAAAGGTAAAATAAGGTAAAAATGGTTTAACTAAGGTCAAGGGACCTAAAACATGTTAAAAATATGTCTTAAAATGAGTTTATTAGAGTTATATTGGCATTAAATCATAACCTATATATTATTTTCCATTATTTTATCCACTTTACCATTGAATAGTGACTTTTCCTTTTATATTATTATAAAAACTCCACCCCTCTTACTTATAAAAGGATCCTTCACCACATCACTTCTCCACACACCCTAAATCCTTTTGGTTCAACAAAAAACTATCCAAATAAATCACAAAAACTCCTATAAAATTCATATATGTTTTATTATATTCAAAATTCCACCCCTTAAAGGTTTAATCCAAAATGCAATGGACTTATTCCAAGGAGTAAGGTAAAAATTCCCAAATCACTCATTTTCATTTATATTTATTTAAGTATTCTTATTATACCTTCAAATTATATTATAAAATAATAACATAAGTATAATTAGTATACTAAGGTGTTATTATATTAATGGAATAATTATTATCTACCTTTCTCCCTTCTCCTTAGAAAAATTAAAATGCCACTTGTGTTACGTACGAACTACTACCTCAATGAATGAAATTTTCCATTTTCCATATCTACCTTATTTATATAGCTAAAAAGGAGTATTTAATGATTAAATATTATACTTATAACATTATTAATATTCTTAAAAGGTAAATCAATTTTTAATTTCTTTTTTCTCTATAAAGAATGAAAACATCACTCATGTGTATATTTGAACTACCACCTCCACAGAAGACATGTTCTAATTGTCATCATCACCTTACATGGATGATTATAAAAATATATTTGATGAATTTATATGATATTAAGGAGTATTATATGTCATGAAAATGGTTTTAAAAGTATGACACAAACATTAAATTGTCATTATAATGTAATCCGTTGAAATCGATAAATTACTTGAAACAGGCTCACCGTCGATTTCATTTTCACCAATCGTGAAAAGAAATATGTTGGAATAAAATTATAAATTTATAAGTAATTTTAAATAACACACTCTAGTACCCTAAATAATATTATAATGAGGAAATTTTTTATCAAATAATGTGGATCTACACCGACATTACAAAGCATGTGTGAAACAGTTAAAATCACCAACATCCAATGATGAAAATAAAACCAGCTAATGGATACATAATAAATGATTGTAATTAAGAAGTATAAAATTTAATTTATATGGATAAGTTTATTAAATTATTTATTAATATTTTTATGTTTATTAGATAATATTTTAAGAAGTTTTTTTGTGGAAATCAGGAGTGAAAGGTAAGGGTTCTTTATCTCAATTTTTGATTTCCTTGAGACAGTTTCATAATTTGAACCATGTTTTATTTTTTATAGTATAATGAATTACTATTTGATTTATTATATCATTATTATTTATTTATTCATGTTATTAAATGTTTCATTTAATTTTTACTCTTTCACAAGGTTTTGATTCAAGAGTTACCAAAGTCATAAGGGGTTTTCTTGACTCAACTTATTTTCCCGAGTCATAATAATTACTATTTGACTATAAATTTAAATAATTATTTTATTCTATAATATGATTATATTATATTTAATTTACTCCTTATTCTCAATGGAATTTTATTTTCACATCAAATTCACATTCTTTTAAGGATTTATTTATTTATAAAATTTGATGATATTAAGAATAACTCCCATCCTCTCTGAATAAGATCTTTCTATTCCATGTCTATGTTAAATATTCCCACCAATGTTCTATTTATTATTTTAAAATCCAAATATGTTTCATTTATGGTGATATTAAAAATTCTCATTACCACTTTTCAAAAGGAATATTTATCACTCTTTTTATATTGTGGGTTATAATAAAGGTATTTTAAAATGTTGAAAAGGCTTTATTTTCTTTCCAAAATGTACATTTTATCTTCCAATACAATTTTTTTTGGATTTATATTTATTTATTTTCAAGGTTCCATTATTGGGACTTCTTTCTGAATAATTTTTGAAAAATATATTTTCAAAAACCTTCTTGAAAATGATTTTTTTAAAGTGAATCATAATAATATATTTTTTGGAAAATGTTATTAAATATATTTTTTAGATTTGGATTCAATTTTACTCTTTGTATCTAAGATATATATATCTTATATATAGTTATATTTCATGAATAAACTTCTAAATTACTTTATAAAATACTCTATTTGGATTATTTAACTTTTGGTATTAACTGGTCTACTGTTGATATCGCGTTATGCAATACCATTTGGAAATGATTTGAAATCCATTTTATTTCCATGGATTTTCATGATATGATGAATGATTGATATCTTATAACACACATATGTATGGATGTTGATTATTAGGTTAATATATCTCTCTATAATTTTTTGGTTAAGTTTTATATCTCATGAGATAATAATGTGTGGAAATCATGGGTTTGTTCACAACTTAAAAGCATGGGAGTCATGGGTTTTCTCATAACTTAAAGTGTGTAAATAATTAGTTTGATCACAAAACAATATAAGGGAATCATGCGTTTTCTCATAATTTTATTATTTCTTATTATTATGTTTGTGTTATATTTATATGATATTATACTTTCATATGTTATGCTCCCATTATTTTAGATTATTCTTATATGTTTTTAATCCATGTTATAATTTTTTTCTTCCTTGATGATCTTTTTTCGGTATTATGTTCCTATATAATGATCCTTAATAATAATTTTTTTATGATTTCCATTTAAGATCCATGGTTTTTTAATCAAAATTATCTCCCATGCTCAAGTTTCTCATATGACTACGATATAACCTTTTATGACTCTTGAAAAGTTTCCCATTATTGAGCATTTGAGCTCACCCATTTATTATGTTTTCCATCATGAGGTTATGAACATGATTATAACATATGAGATATCTATAAGGAATTATAGTATAGTACTATTATGGATAAATTTTCAAAAGTGTTGTAATATATGTTGTTTATGTAGTTATTCCTCAAAGACACTAAAACTTTGGTTCTTGGTATTGTGTGAATATTTATGAAATTTAATGTAAAACTTATATAAATGATGTAAAATAAAGATATGTGTACCTTGGGCCACCTCATATAGATTCTTTCTTCATAAAAATATGGAATTATTAAGAATAATTTACATCCTTTATAATTTCTCTCACTCTTCTATTTCCATATTCTTTCTTTTCACAAATGATTTCCTTTCTCATTTTGAAACCAAAATATATATTATCCCATTTGATATCATTATTTATCTTTACCTATTTTAAAATAAAATTTTATTATCCTTTTTACAAAGTGGGATTCGATAAATATATTTTAAAATATTTTAAAAGGCATTTCTTTTCATGATCATATGTTTTATCTTTAACTCCAAATTTTTTGATGTAAAATTTATTTATTTTGAAGGTTCCATTATTAGAACTTATTTATAAATGATATTTAGAAAATAATATTTAAATAACCTTCTTGAAGATGATTTTTTAAAGTCACTCATAACTTTATAATTTTATGACAAATGTTAAGATATATTATTAAATATATTTTTAAGATTTTTCTTCCATTTTATTGTCCATATTAATAAGATCTATCTCTTATAGTGTAATTTTTATGACCATACTCTTAGTTACTTTATTATATACTTATTTATGAGATTTAATTTTGGTATCAGTAGATCTAACTCATGATTTAATTTTATGTGATACCATTTAAAGAGATATAAAACCTATTTTTTCCCATCCATGAGTTTTTTATGATATAATATATGATTGATTTTATATGGCACACATGTGTATGGATGTTGATGGGTAGGGTCCTATATCACCCTCTAATTAATTGGATAAGGTTCTTGATCTCATGAGGTAAGAATGGGATGTGAGTTATGATACTTGATCCAAAATGGGAGGCATGATCATGATTATCAATCCACTATGTTATGAGAGATAAGATCAGGATTCCTGACCCATTGTTTTATGGGAGGCAAGATCTTGATTACTGATCCACTATTTTATGGGAGGCAGGATCATGATTACTAATCCATTATGTAATTTTTTCCTATTCTTATGTTTCTATTATAGTTTATCATTATGTTACATTTCTATTACATGCCACATTTTTATGTTGTATTATTATGATTATACTATTTTTATCATGTTTATTATCTAAAATTTCCTTACTCTTATTCCCTGGTATATGTTTGATCATTTGAGATTTCATGCCCTTTATCTTATCTTGTTGAAAAATCACATTGTTTATGTTCATTTTAACCATATTTTCCCCCATGCTCATGTGTCTCACTTTCTTATGATCTTACCCTTGATTATTATTTGATTAGTTTCTATGTTATTGAGAATTTGGTCTTTCCCTTTCCTCTATTTACCATTCCACATGTTACAATGATCAATATCACCTATGAGATGTCTAGAAGGGGATCTAGTATGGTATGATTATGGATAATTTTCAAAAATATATGAAATATGATTTTTATGTATCCAATCTTAAAAGGAACTGAACCTTAATTTCTTGATCTTGTGAAATTGGTTTTGGGATGAAATTTTAAAGTTATAAAAACAATTTCTAATATGTATAAGTTTATCTTGGATTATCTCACTTAGTATCAAAGATAGTGTGTAAAGAAAAGGAAGATGGATTTTTATGGAAACTTAGATGAAAAATATCATAGAGGAAATAATTTTCAATCCCCTACATAAAAAAATATGGGAAGGAACACCAAGTGAATTGCCTCAAGGGATCAAGGAAATATTATAAATGTGATAAAATAGGCCATTAATCACATTACCATCAAATAAATGTATAGAATATAATGTAGGAAAATAAGGTCTCAACTAATGCTCCACCCAAAATTTAGTGCTTAAAATTCTTGGATTATGGGAATTATGAAAATTAATGGACTAATATAATGGATAATGATGATATTAGGCATGATAAACCTCTAAAACCAAGGGAACAAGGAAGATCCTATGCAATCACTACTACTTAAGTAGTTCATGAAAAAAAGGTTGAAAGGTGAACTCACCATCCACTCAAGAACTACAAATATCATATTTTATTCTTATTATAACTTGTCCCTTATACCTAGAAAGTTTTATAATAACTTTAATGATCATATATTATAATATTGGTGAAAACTCATAGTCAATATGATGGTTTCCCCTAAGTCTATAATCTTCTTTGGTATAAGTTTGTATGTGCTTCCTGAAAAATTTTATTATTCTCCCTTAGTGGAATTTTATGTGATTTTGGAAATTAATTATCTCTATCAGCATAGATCCCATATCAATATCCAAAATAAGGAAGTTAATTTTCATATCATTAATCAACCTATGACCATATATTAGTGAAATACTAATTATAAACTCATTAACGAGATTACTTCCATTATATGGGTCCTAATACTCAACCATGAAATGATTTTCCTAGTCTTACCCAAGTTTGTAAGGTCGATATTTCATTTAAAATTATATCTCAAGTCATAACTATACTAAGAATATTGTCATCTATTTTCATGAGTGAGACAAATTAAAATTGACAGGACAAAATTTATTTAATAGGGGTAGAATGTAACACCCTAAGATATTATTATATGTTTCTCCACATGAAAAAATGAACTAAAATGAATCATGATACATTTTATTAGAAGAAATTTATAAGTATTAAAATGTGACCATTATAATATAGCCTTCAAATAAACAGGTATAAATAGAAGTGACCATATTATAAAACCAATATTGAAAGTAGAATAAATGAAATCAATTAATAGAGTTATTCCTTGTGAATCTAATTTATCTAATCTTGGAAGGGAGGTATTTTCTCTAGGGTTTCCCTAGACTAATCCTAAGCCGAACTCCAACAAGTGTGGCTTGAGAAAAATCATTTACTGGAGAATTTCAAGTTCATGGAAACCATAGAGAGATCCATGCTAGCTGAATATTCACACCAAAAAAACACTATTGCTTATCTTATCCTTTTGTCTAACATGGAAATATTTGGGGGTTATTTAAGTATAAGTTTGGATGATATAAACTTGTAATTATCAATATAATATGTTATTTATATATCACATGTATTTTTATATGTTACTAAATTATAATTTTAAAGAAAAAAGGTTATTTTTAATATAAATGTATTGATAAAATTCAATTAATATATCTAAATAACCAATAAAATTATTTTTATGCTTAAAGTGTATTTTACTAAAAATTGCCTTTTTAAGTGTTATACATGCTTATATTAAAATAAATTTTTATCAACTATAGTAATTGAGTCAAATAAAATATTTTTTATATTTTTAATCATCATATACAAATTATTTAATAATTTAATTTTCATTTTAAACATAAAAATAAGTTACCAAAGTAAATATTAACTATCATGGTAAAATAGTTATTTTTCAAAGAATTGTTTTTATAAACACTGTGTAATTTTTACCTAAATAAATTAAATTAACCTATTTTTATAAATATAATATGATATATATATATATATTAACAACAATTTAATTAGTAATTGATATCAAATAATAATAATAACTTTTAATGTTTAAAAATACATTTTCTACAAAACAGTTTTTTTCTTCTATATAATAGATTTAATTTAAAAATTAATTTTATCATATTTTTAAATTGAATTAGATTAAATGGAGCCAAAATTTAAAATAATCATTTCCAAATTTGGTATAAGTTCCATATTATATTTTTATTAAAAAAATAGTCACCGTGGTAAAAATTTAATCAAGGTTTGTAAGGGTCAAAATGGGTAACTTAAAGTGGCTTGAATTTTGCTAAATTAACATAAAACTTAGGCCTTATAGAATAAATTTTTTATTTTTTAAATTCATACCCACATTTCTCACCAAAATTTACTCATCTAACTCACATACCTCCCATTATATCCCATGTTTACCCCTAACCTAACTTTCATTTCTAAGGAAAAGTTCCTCTTTTCCACTATAAAAGGGGATCACTTTCACTAACATCAAGACATAATTACCCTTAGAATTCCAATTGAAACCATAAATAATTTATCACTCCTATAATCCCATTACATTTTTTTAATCTGATGATTAGAATATAGTTCCTCAAATCCTCCATTTCAAATAAGTCCTTCAAGAGAAGGTTCAATTTCCCAACGTGAGTATTATCCACTCCCTAACCTTTTATTATTTATCTTGCTCCTAAAAACCTATTATAAAAATAATAATATAATAAAATCAGTATAATTAGTATACTTAATTTTTATTATGTTAATATAATATATATTTTCTACTTTACTCCCATCCATTCGAAAAATGAAAACATCGCACTTGTTACGTGCACATTGTCGACTTTATGAACAATGTATTTCATTTTCCATTACCACCTTTAATGGATAGTTATAAAAATATATTTAATAAATAAAAAAAAATTATGAAATTATTTAAGATTTTTTATAGATAAATTATGTATTACATTAATAATATTAATAATAAATGATCATTGAAAATTTAACGGCCTAAAACCAGCATACCAAGAAGAAAAATAATTTCTAATTTGTAACTAATAACTTATTTTATTATCTTATCATCCAAATATTCAAAATTATTATTTATATCCTTAATAAATTATAAATAATATCATTTTTTTCTTGAATAATGATATTATAATCACTTAATAATCAGACTCATCTATTTATTATAGCATGTTCTTGTTCGGGATAGTTTAACCACCCACTTGAATGATGCTATAAATTTTTATCACAGATTGTTATGGAAACTTAATTAATGGTATAACATGATATTAATATTTAAATATTTTTTTGTTTTATGTTTTGGAACTAAAATATTAATATTTATTTTATTAATCAATATACCACCTTTCCTTCATTAAAAACCACCGAAAAAAGTACATATTTGATTTTGTATTCACGAATCGTAACTCAAAATCTCATGGAATGAAATTAGAAATTATAAATAATTTTGAAACATCTATTAAAACAACTTAAATAATCAAGGAATTTTGAACTTGGCATCAAATAATGGGTATTGATATCAACGTTACAAAGCCTGTATGAAACAATCAAAATTACTAACATCCAATGATGAAGATAAACAAGAAAATAATAAATATATAATGAATGATTATAATTAAAGAGTATAAAAGGTAATAGATATTAATAAGATTATGATATAGGTTATTATAATTAACCTTCTTGGGTAAACCAGATACATCACCCTATCCAGATTTCCATAAGGCCTCAAGTGCACCTCCTCACATGCTAGAGATGGTCGGCTAGCGACAAGGGACTAATCCATGTAATGAGAAGTCTATGCCCTATAATTAGAATATAATAAAAGTGGGAATAAAATGAACACATTAATATAAAAAATAAACTATATGAGTTCACATAAATAAATAAATAGAAACTAAAAAATCTTATAATAATGAAATGACAAAATAGTCATATAGACTCAAAGCATGCTAAACATACAACAATCAATAGCTTACCAGGACAATCACATATACAAAATAAAAAAATTTAAATAAAATTACCATTGTATACACTAACAAATTTTATCCATACCACATACTCGGTCTCCATAATTGAAAAACATCAACATCCTAGTCTATAGATTCCACATGAGCAGTCCCACTTAATCAAGCAACACTGGCCCTCCGCCTAATCCACTGTGGAAGCCTATGATCAATCAGAAAAAAAATATATGGTCTTCATGCACACCAAGGTGAAAATAAAAGGGGCGAGAAATAAATATTAGTAGGCCACCCCCCATGGTGAACCTATAATTTGTTTTGAAATACAAGTGTATGCACATGTGATATGATCAGCTTAGTAAATCCGAACAACTACTGGCATAAAATAAATAAACTGGGGAAAATAGAATAATTAAATAAAAAATCCACTCCCGGGATCTAAGGTGACCCATGAGGTAAATCTACCCTTGCTCTAGACCCAACCCAAAGGATCTATAGCACACGGATCACCCTATCACATGAGATTAGGCATATTCACCAGATCTGTAAAGGAGATTTTAAATTCAAACACTATTAGGCATAAATTCTAAACCCTAGGGTGTAACTATAGTCATCCATGAACACAACACAAAAATATATCATGCTATAGGACTCCAGTGTAATTATTTGAACTAGTGAAAGGAACTCTACAAACACTGGGAGAACTTATCCATAACTCAATAGTCTTATAAAACCAACTGGGTTCCATATAATAAAATCAGGGAAGGGTATAACCCATAACTTAGGTCCTATAAAACGTCTAGGACCAAGGACACCCAACCCTAGCTAGGGTAAAACATTCACTATACCAGGGGGGGTGCAATCCTATATATCATCCATTATCTCCCTAGACTCATCTAACATATTCCAGACAATGAAATAGGGAATTATATAAATCCCAAGGACAATGCTCAGTCCAACTATATCTGAAAGGTATCTTCTACAACCAACACTAAAGTAATTTTTTTAAACAACCTCAAAAATAGGCTGTAAAATAATGGGTTGGTCAACTCCCAAACCCATAATCCAAATAGACGAATCATTAGCACTGATCAAATCTCAATTAATAAAGTTTGAAGCTTCCTCAATCCACTATATCACATCAAAACTGCCATCATGGGTTGTCACTGACTGTCATAAGGGGTTAAACATAACAAGAGGCTCCTATGGTCCTCAAAACCACATCATCAAGAAGGAAATCCTATAAATGTTTCCTCAACCATATCCAAGATCTCAGGATATTCCCATTCATAAAATACTCAAACGACCCTCAAAGACTCCCAACCAACCACTGTAAGGGCATTATTAATGGTCCACATGATCACTTTATAATAATAAACTAGATAGGGTTACTCTATCATATCCAAACCAAAATCTAGGAACTTTATGAAAAATAAAACCTCAAATGTCTCTAAATGGACTAAAAAATATTTTTTATCAATAATTCACCCAAAAGTAAATCCATAGGGGTATCTCGAACCCACTTCCAAACTCAACATAATGGGTGTTAACCATGCTTGACACCCCATGATATCATCTTAGACTCAAGGGTTCTAATCTATCCCACTCTTTATCATCAAAAACATCATTGCCATATGGTAATCATCAAGGTCCCCCCAGGCCCATCTCAATATCTACTCAATGGAAACCTTCCATACCTAATACCTCACTATTCCATCCCAACCCAAAGACTCTTACTGAAACCCATCATCAAACAACATGATCTAAATCTCAAGGAACCAAATCTCGAGATCCCAATCCAAGAAATAATTAGGTCCCACCTTTTATAACCATAAAAAAGATCCTAATAAGAACCCAATTGGTGTCTATAATCAAAATCAACTAGAAATCTAATGAACCTCACTCAAGCCTCACATCTCACATACTAACCCGTTGGTGGATTCTAAACTGAACCCTCAAAGAGATCCTCCTAAAAAAACTTTACCAATCCAAGATTCCATCCATAATACCTATAAATGTTTAAATGATTCCATAATTGTGATCTATGTGAAAATATTCTCAAAATGGACTACTCATGAGTCTAAATCTTACACCAGGATGAAAAAATAGGAGAAACACACCAATGTGGGAAAAAACATAGTGTGCGCCTTGAGTACACAACATGTATCCACAAAGGTCCTCTTTATTCGTGTTACACAACCTACTCAGAATGTACTTTATGAAGTACATGAAGTCTCCCTCTAGTATATGACATGTACTTGACACCTGGTACCTAGTTATGCACCCCACACGACCTCTGTCCAAGTACCCTACATAGACCCTAGCTGTATACTTCACACGATCATTAGTTGCGTGCCTCACATGAACATGTGACCCAACATAGAGTTTATTACCTAAAGTATCAATACACATCATAAGTGATTATTCAAGCATATCCTAACTCATATAGTGTCATTTTCAATGAATATTCTATGGTGTACAATCATAGAATCTCTAGACAATGAAAATGTTTCTATGATCCTTAATAGAGACACCTGAACTAAGAGGATCTTTATGTTAAATTTATAACTAATTTAAATGGGTAAGAAGAAAGGATACCTTTTTATTGATATATTTCTTTGAGGAAGGTGTTGATTTTCCAAATCCCATTTGGTCTCCCTTTGTTTTACTTGGAGGATCTAAGTATAGAATCCAATTAGTGGTAATCCACATGTGCTCCTTTGATATCTGGACAACACTGATGGAATTCTATGTGCTAGCATAGTGGGTAAATAATCTTGCATTATTCACCTTGATCATTGCAACGATTCCTTTAGTCTTGAAGAATTTTTATTTATTTCTTGTTCTAGAGAGAAGGAAGAGGGAGGATAATCTCTAAATATTGATAGAAGAAACCCTAGACCATTATTGAGAGAGCTCTATGTTTTTAGATTTGTTATGCACATCGATATAATTATATATATCATAATATATATATGTGTGTGTGTGTGTGTGTTTTATATTTTATAGATCACAATAGATATCTCAGTTTGAGATTCTATAACTCACAATAGATATATTGATTTTAGATTCTATATCTCATAGTAGATATATCAGTTTTAGATTCTATATCTCACAATATATATAACCATATATTCATAAAGTTAGAGTTAGGGTTTAATTTCAACTAATTTCACATAGGCCCTTAATAATATATTAAGCCCTTAAAATACCACATTCCATGTAATAATAATAATAATATTTTTACTGGTGTGTGCTAACCTACACAATAATAAATATTATTTTCCATCTTTCAAATTTAATATTTATCACCAAACCTTGTCTCGATCCTATCATCCTACTCAGTATTTATCAAATACCTAAATAAATACTTAACTAAATATTTATTTATTTAATAAATAAAATAAATAAATATTATATATACATATAATTAAATAATTACCTTATGAATAAATATTTATTTAATATATGCGATTAATAAACCCTGAATAAAATTATTCAATGGTATTGAGAATAATATTTATTATAATAATTAAATTCAAACAAAAATTAATTAAGATCAACATAAACATTTATTGTGTATCCCTTTAGGCTTATTCCTTATTTGAATTAGGTTGCATTTCCAAGAGTCCATGATAAATGTCTAGAAATAGGTCATGGAACCCAAGAAGAATAATTTAATGTCACAACAACAATGACCATATATGAATACTTACCATGTAATATAATCCTTTTTTCTTTGATATCGCATCAAGAAGGTTTCACTCTTGTGTCATCAACCCATGTGCTTGATACATATTTCTTTGACTACTTGGAATGAAATTTTCTATAACACCACAACCATGTAATTTATTTGGATGATTCTATTCCAATAAAAAGTTCAGGATATCAACTTCTATAAAGATGAAAGGGAGAAATCCTTCCTTAACTTATTAATTAATGGCATGTTGATCATGACGTACCCAAAATATCCAACTTTGAGTGAAAATAGAGCATAATGGGTTTCTTAAATACATCTAAGTTGATTCAAAATATGTATTAATAATAATCTTAAAGTATAAGGATCATTACACACACATATAGATATAAATTCCAATGACATGTAAACATGTAGAATTTCTATTGGTGAGTCTATCCTTATAATATTCTATCTTAGACATCATCAAATGAGAACTTTATGAAAATAAGTCTCATCCTATTATAATAAAACTCACCAAATAGTTGAAATACTATGTTCCCCATTATATTTTTCACGCTAACCATAGGACTAGTATTTAAGAGATATCATCATAGAATCTCAAGGTTATCATCATAGTGGGAATTTATATAACCTATTTTTTTGTGGAAGATAACCTAGGACATTATCACATTAAATTAATCAAAAATAACGATCAATATGTGATAATATATAATAAATATTAATTTATTTGAATATATCAGGTAATATAAATGTTAGGACCAATAGGGGCCTATATACCCTGAGAGGGGGGGGGTGAATCAGGGTATGGATATTATTTTTCAAAGATCTTCCTATCCCGCTGGATCTTAACCTCTTTGTTACAAGGGTCACTTTGTTTGTACTTGTGTGTATGTTATGATCACTTACTTTCTCCTTTATCTGATGATGATGCTTTAAATGCAATGCAGGAAAATTAGCAGGTAGACGCATAGATTTTTACTTGGTTCACCGCAAAGGGCTACGTCCAAGGAGCATACGCCGACAAGTTGCCAGTCGTACCAATTCCACTAGACTTCACTAGCTGTGGATTACAATGTTCGGGCTAGATCACTTCTATGCCCAGGATCACTGCCTATACAAAGTTTAGGGTCAACTCACTGCTTTCCCAAGGGTCACTCCCTGTTTCTCTCTCTCTGGCTCACTGCCGGTGGATAGGATCACCTTCTTCCTCTTCCTAAGCTCACTGCTCTGTGAAGGGAATCACTCACAGTTTATAGACCTGTACGTCTCTTAATTTGCATGAATACATGCATCCTTAAGTGTTGATGGATGCCCTGTTATAGTCCAACTTTCATCCACTGATGAATATCACTTTGCCTCTGACCACTGGGCAACTACTTTTGGAAAGTACCTTCGCAAAGCACCCTACTTCGCGAAGCTCCCAATTTCGCGAAGCTCAAACAAGCCTTCACGAAGCTCCTGCCTTTTCACAAATCTCACTTGCGAAGCTCCCTCGCGAAGCACGCTCGCGATGCTCAAGCCGTCGCAAAGCAATGACCCTCGCGAAGCTAAGTAAGCCAACGTGGAGCTCACAGGTTTCGCGGAGCTACAATAGCCGCCGCAAAGCACCTCTTTCGCGAAGCACACTGGCTCTGCGAACCACCTTCGCAAATCGAGAGCAAAGTATTTTCTCTGAAAATTCTCTCTACTTCGCTCGAAGGGGTCAGCCTCTATTTATAGGCGATTCCACCGACCCTCGAACTTTCCGCGTGAAGTCAATGCCACGTCATCTCAAATCGTGAAGCTCCAAAGTTTCTGCCGGAATTCTGTCCAAATCGCGAAGCTCCACGGCAATCTTCCATTCGCGGAGCTTGACGTAGTCGTGATGAATCACCGTCAACATAACTTTGAGACTTCTCCGCGAAGCTCCTTCGCGAAGCCCAACATTCCTTCACGCCTTCGCCGCGAAGCTCCCTCGCAAAGCCCTTCACCGCTGCGATGCGCTTCAGCCTATGTCGTTCGCGAAGCTTGACGTAATCGCGAAGCATCACCGCCTCCATTCTTCTGGTCTTCGCGATTTCCAAACCATGCATCCTATCTTCGCGAAATTCATGCCTTTGCCATATTAAATTATGCTCTTCATAGAAATCCACTTTTCGCGATGCTCACCAAACTCCAAATTTTGGACCCCAAAAATTTGGCAAACACTGGAAAATGGCGCCACCTTGTACTGCTCTTTTGTACCGCCTCCAGATTTTCCTTTCCTTTGTCATCGTTCTTTGTCAACATGGAATATCAACAACTTCTCAGGAACTCGACAAATATCCATGAAAACCTTCTTTTTCAACAAACACAATCAGCCCAAAAATACTGCAATGTTACCTTGAGGGATTTTTGCCCAACAATAAAGTATAAACTAGTTGGTTCTAGGACACTTACTACAACAAACATCCATTTGTCCTAGAGCCAACTGCTAAAAAATTTTAGTCTGATAGATCTCACATGAAGACCATGTTTCTACTGAGATATGTATTTTATCAAGGGGTCCATTATGTTGTAATTTTTGGAAATTATTCACACTAAAACTTCACCGCTATGATAAAAATCCTTCAAGAAATGATACTTTCAAAGAATGTGCTTTGTCTACTAATGTGACCTTGGATCTTTGGAAAGAGACACTAATACAATGTTATCACAGTAAATTATAATAGGGTATTTACTTCTAGGTAACATATTTATCCCTTAGATCAAATTTTGTATCCACACTGCTTCTTTAGCTACTTTAGATTCTATAATATACTCAAAACCTTCTATAAAACTAACAACCACTACTTTCTTTGAGTTTTTCCATATCACAACCCCTATATTGATGGTGAATATGTATCCTAATAATGACTTAATATATTATTGATCTTTTTGGAAAATAGAATCTACATATCGCATAATGAATATATCCTAATTACTCTATATACCAAGAATATATCTCTGGTTTCCCTTAGATACTTAAGAATAGTTTTGATTGTCATCCAATTGAGGTCTCATGGATATTCCTATTATCTACTAATCACACTCAAGGAATAAAAAACATTTTTCTTGGTACATATCATTCCATACATGAACAACCCAATGTTTGATGCGTTTGGGATCCTTTCCATTCTCTATCTCCCCTCATGTATTTGAGGACACATCTTCTTATAAATATGGAT
The DNA here is from genome assembly GCA_963277665.1 of Viscum album. Classification (NCBI taxonomy): domain Eukaryota; kingdom Viridiplantae; phylum Streptophyta; class Magnoliopsida; order Santalales; family Viscaceae; genus Viscum; species Viscum album. The sequence continues at coordinate 1,428,944,714 of OY728151.1, forward strand.
TCCATTTGAAATTGAAACCAATACCCTTGTGGGTTTCTCTATACTAATATTCTTTAGTATCTTATCAATGTTTGTACCCTGACTTATATCGATAAATCTCATGGGTCTATTGAAATAGATCATGATCCAAAGAATATATACTGCTTCACCTAATCTTTTCTTGTAGAAGCATGTATTTAACCATGTATTAACAGACTATAAGACCAGTATCTCATTTCTAATAAGTAAAATGTCATCAGCATATACTATTAGAAAAATGAACATACTCTCACTAAATTTTTTATAGACACAAGACTCAAATTAATTTATTATGAAACCAAATTATGTTATGGATTCATCAAAATGGATGTTCCATGACCTAGATTCTTTAATCCATAAATGGATCTCTACAACTTGTATACTTTTTTAGAATCTTTTGGTTTCATAAACCCTTCTAGTTGTGTCATTTAGAAATTCAACGGGGGTTCTTATTAAAGAAATTTATTTTGAAATCCATTTTAAAAATCTCAAGATCATGGTATATAGCTATGATAATTATAATTTTGACATATTTAAGCATGGAAACTGGTGAAAAGGTTTCTTCTTAATCAATTATTGATGTTGTTCATACCCTTTTTGTAACCAATTTATTTTTATAGGTACTGAAATTTAAATCCATGTATAGTTTCTTCTTGAATACCCACTTGTAACCAAAGTGCTTTATATATACCAGATGATCTACCAAAATCCAAAATTGGTTTTAGTACGTGGAATCCATTTAAGAATTCATATCTTCTCTCCATTTGACAATGTATATGCCAATTAATGATTCCTTTTAGGTTAGAGGATCATTATTATCAAATAATAAGGATTCACTATCCTTGGTGACTAGAAAATAATATATTTTTGGTTCTCTAACCTCTCTTATACTCCAAAACAGTACTTTATTCACTAGAACATTTCTTTCCTTAGGGATTTTTGGTATCTATTCATGTACCAACTCCTATGTATCATAAGCCTAAACTTCATCGAAGTCCATCTCACTCCCTCTATCACTTTTAGAGATCTGTTCCATCTCAATGAATATGGATTGTCTAGCCACCATTACCTTTTTATATAAGGGTATGTATAAGTAATATACCCTTTTTTCCTTAGGGTATTCTATAAATATACACTTTGTTCTTTGGGGTGAATTTTTTTTACCAGGAGAGGCCTTAAAATATTATTTTCATCTACACACATGTAAATTCAACAATACAAGTGTATTTATACTCTATAATTAGTATGTTATACTATTTTCAACTTTATTTAGAACTTGGTTTAGAATGTGAGCTACTGTCTATAATGCATATCACTAAAATGAAAGTGAAATATTTTCATGAATCATCATTGATCTCACCATGTCTAACAGGGTGAGGTTCCTCCTTTCACTTACACCATTCCACTAGGGTGTATAAGAAGGTATAATTTTGCATTAAATCCCACAATATAATAAATAATCAATGAAGTCTTAATTAATATATTCTATACCATGATTTGAGAAGAGTTTCTTAATCTTATTATCAAGATGGTTCTCATCCACATTCTTGAATTCCATAAATTTCTCATAGGATTCTGACTTATTCCTCATTAAGTAGATATATCAATACATACTAAAATCATCTGTAAAATATATTAAGTATGAGTACCCACCCCTTTCTTAAACTGGTAATTTTCTACACACATCAATTTCAACCATTTTTAGAAGCTCCATGGACCTTTCACCTTTTACTCTAAATAGATATTTGGTCATTTTTATTTATAAACACACTTCAAAAATAAAAATTGGTTTTAGTTTGAATGAATCTAAATAACCATCTTGATATATCTTAGTCAACTGATTCTCATTTACATGTCCTAAATGGTGATTCCATATTTGGGTGTGTTATGAGTCATGAGAATTAGATTTGTTATCTATTTCCAACACTTTGTTCACATAATCCAACACATAAATACCATTATGTAAATGTGACTTACCATACCATATGATCTCTTTATAAAAAAAGAAAATTTCATTTCCAAAAATGAAAAAAAAACTTCTATATAAAATTTAGATACAAAAATAATGTTATGGTAATTATCGGCATATAAAAAAATTATTAATAACCAAGATCATTCTCGTAATCAATGCAAGGTGGTAATCACCAATAGCCAGTGCCTCCACTTTTTCTCTATTTGAATCCAAAAAAACCACCTCACCCCACACAAACTTTTGAAATATAATATGATCCTATATTTATATGAAAATTTTATAACCATATGAATTATCCAATAACCAATTAGTAAAAATTGAAAGATTACACTCAATAACAAACATACTTGAAGTTTACCCTTACTTTTTAGCCATTGTAAAAATTTTCTTCCAGTGGAACTTCTCTCCATATATGAAATAGACACCATCATACTCCCTCCCTTATACTTAGTATTGGTTTTATTTACCTTTCCTTTCCTCTTATTCACCATAAGGATAGAATAATTTTCATGTTTCAGATATTTATCACTCTGAAAAATCAAGGTGATAAGATCTAGGATAGAATTGTATATATTATTCATATAATAATTCACAATAAAATTAGAGAATCTATGAGGTAGTGAGTCCAAAATGAGACCTATGCATAACTCATTAGTTAGATAAAAACCCAAAATGTTCAAATGTTAAATGTAACCAATCATCTTAACTATATGAGGTCCTTTTAGTGAACCTTCTCCTAGCTTTCAGGGAAATAGTGCCCCGGATATCTCAAATATCTCCTTCTTACCCCTCTTGATATAAAACATGAATTTGTAATAACATTTTATAAAAATTCTTGTATTCCTGTAGATTTTTAATATCACTAGACATGAATGAAAACATAAGGTATTGGACATCTAGCGCATCATCTATATGCCACCAGAAGAGATTATGTTCCTCACAACTGGCCTCCTTGTAAGGCTCAACAAGAATTAGGGATTCCATCATATACAACTTCCATTCTTGGTGTAGTAAAATGAAAAAGTTACTATAATATTCTTGGAAGTTTTCATTAGTGAGGATATTGTCTTTATCCAATATATATCATAGGGATAACATTGTGGTTAATGAATTTTCCATTAATTCAACAATAATTTAGAGTAGATTATTAGTACTTAATTTGAATACCAAAATAATGAAATGAAATAAATTTAATTATATGTCTCACACTATTTTATCAATCCCCAATAACCTTCACCATTGGACTCAAAATTTCTAGTAGTATGGAAATTATAGTGGAAAGGATCCACATATCCATTAGGAAGGTCTTATCTATCTACAAAATATCTGACCCTTAATCTATTGAGTGGACTCCCCAATCTAGAAACCATCACTCAAGTTTCCTCAACACATTCCTTCAAGTTACATCAATTCTAGAAAGGGCTACTCATCTCGATTTAAAATTATTAATTCAACCCAAAAATTTCATGATAACTCCCTAATAAAAGTAAGTGTCCGGAAAAGGGTTGGACCAACACTTAGTCATTTGGTTTCATTCGTAATAAAGTGATGGAAGGATTAGTCTCACTTAATATTTAGTTAAAAGATTTTATTTATTATGTGACTTTTTTTATTTCATCCTTTTACATGTCCTGATAATATTAAGTATACTAGCTTTAGTGATTAACCATGTTATGGTAAAACATTATGCATAATCCATTTATTTTATTTCCATATTTTCATATTAATCCATTTATTTATGTGATCTCAGTCTTTCATCCATAAATAATTTAAAAAAAGATAAAAAAAAATAAAATATGTAAATTACATGATCATTAGTTTATTTAATGGTTGATCTATCGATTGGATAATAAATCAACATATAACCCTAAGGGAAAACTTCTTATTCTGTTCTTGGAATGAGTTGCTACATTCCACCTATTCTTCTATGTATTACCCATGTTTATTTTTCCTTGCTACCTAAAACCCATTTTAATCTAATTCCTTATGCCTTAGAGACTCCTTCCATTACATATGTTTTATTTATCACACATAGGTGAGGGGAACCAAATGATTGATCAATGTAAATTACATAAAATAACCTTGGAAACACAGGTCCTACATAATAAAGTAGGAGAGATGAATTTCATTCCATCAATTTTAATTTAATAATAAATAATTTCAAAACCCATGAAATAAAATAAAATTAAAAAAAACATATACAAGTCTAGTCCAATCTCATGATCAGTTATATACATGCAACGACTACACATCTAAAATAACTAGTTAGTGTCCATTTCAATTCATTCTTCACTAATATAAAATGTGCAAAAATTAATACAGTTAATTATCTTATTATAATTCATTTTATCTTATCAATCCATCCAAACCATCCTCGATATTCTCATTCACCATTATTTTTAAATATAATTTTATTTAAAATAATAAAATTTAGTACATGGATTGTACTGGATTGCAATCGAGCATGTATCTATTCAAAATACTTGGAATAGTTATTATTATGTACACCATATTCCCATGGAATGAAGAATACATGAAAATTACATAATTTCATGGAATGTACTGTTAGTAAGTGAAACGCGAAATACATGTAGATTATGTTATGTGTACTTGATTTAATTCACCTGTAGTACTTGGTTTGTGAAAACCAAACACGACTTTTAGTTCAAAAAATTATACATAATTAATTAAGCATGTAATAAAATATAAAACATAACTTACAATGTGTACTATCAATAAATTACCCACATAACTTAGATCAATGAGGTTTAATAACATGATTAATTAAATTTACTATCTGCATAAACTTTTGCAACTTGTAGGAACCTCCAGATGGGTTCTTTAGATTCATTATTCATTTATTATTAACCAATCCTAGTTATATGAGCAAGAAAATAGTAAGGGAAATAATAGAACTTGATGTTTGGATAAATGGAACAAATTAACTTCAAATTAAAAATAACTTTTAACTATGTAATCAATAAATAATAAATAACTAATTATAAATTTAAACATTATCGTTATGGTACCACTTGATGGATCCAGACATAGTGGGGTCGCTTAGCACGACCCAACCCGACTCAGCTAGTGTAATGTTCAATGGATATTATGTGATGTACATGACGTGGAAGCCATGAATGTTGCAAATTTTTCAATGATCCTTGATAGAGATACTTTAACTAATCAAATATTCATTTTAAATTTATAATTAATTTAAAAAAGCAAGAAGTAAGGATACCTCAATGTTGAGATCTTTATTCGAGGAAGGTGTTGATCATCCAAATACCATTTGGTCTACCATTATTGTTATTGGAGTATCCAAGTGTAGAATACCTCCAATAATGATCCACATGTGCTCCTTTAATCTTTGAACAATAGTAGTGGAATGCCAGGTGCTAGCATAGTGGATCAATAATCTTACAGTGTTCACCTCAATCATTGTAATGATTCCTTCAATCTTGAAGAATCGTTCTTGCTCTCTGGTTCTTGGGAGGATAAAGAGGGAGGATAATCTCTTAGCCTTGAGAGAATAAATTATAGAGAATTATTGATAGAGATTTAGGTTTTTATATTTTTTGTACACACTGATATAATTCTATATCTCATAATAGATATATATGTTTTAGATTATATTTCTGAAAAAATATATCTTGGTTTGAGATTCTATATCTCATAATAGATATATCAATTTGAGATTCAATATCTCATAATATATATATTGGTTTGAGATTCTATATCTCATAATAGATATATCCATATATTTATAGAGTTTGGATTAGAGTTTAATTCCAACTAATTGAACACAATCCCTTAATATTATATTAAACCCTTAAAAGAATCCATGCCTTGTAGTAATAATAATAATAATAATAATAATAGTTTTAATGGTGTTTTCTAACCCACACACTAATAAATATTATTTTTCCATATTCTAAATTTAATATTTATCACCGAACATTGACTTGGTCCGCTTATCCTCCTCAGTATTTATCGAATACCCAAATAAATAAATAAATAAATATTCAATAAATAAAATAAATAAATATTATATATCAGTGTAATTAAATAATTACCTTGTGAATAAATATTTATTTAATACATACGATCAATAAATCCTAAATAAAATTTTTCAATCTTGAGAATAATATTTATTCCAATAATTAAATTCAAAATGAATTTAATTGAGATAAAAAACACTTAGTATGTGACCTTCTAGGCTTCTTCTTCATTTTCATTGGGCGGACTTGCCTAAAGTCCCAGATTACTATCTAGAAATGAGTCAATTCACCCAAGAGGAATAAGTTAATGTCACAAAGACAATAGCCAAATATGAATTATTACTATGTAATATAATCCTTTTTTCTTTGATATCTCATCAAACGGGTTTCACTCTCACATCATCAACCCAGATTCTTGATACATCTTTCTTTGACTACCTGGAATGAACTTGTCTATAACACTATGTCCATGGAATTTATTTCAATGGTTCCATTAAAATAAAAAGGCTCGTATATCAACTTATATAAATATAGAAGGGAAAAATCCTTCTTCAACTTGTTTATTAATTACATAGCAATCATGACATACCCAACACATCCTACTTAGCATGAACATAGAGTGTCATGGGTTTCATCAAAAAATCTAAGTACACAATTCACAATATGTATTAATAATAATATGAAAGTCTAAGGATTATTACACACACTCATAGATAGGAATTACATTGACTCATAAACATGTGGAATTACTATTGGAAGGTATGTACTCATAATATTCTACTTTGAGGTTATCAAACTTGAAATTCATGAGAAGAGGTATCATTATATTTTTATAACTCACACCTGATAGTTTATATATTATGTTCCCCATAATTTTTTCATTTTGACTATAGGACTGGTATTTAAGAGATATTATCATAGTATCTAAAGGTTCTAATCATAGCAAATGACTTCTATGACATATTTTTATGCAATAGATACACTAAGAAATTATCACATTAAATTCATGTAGAATAATTTTCAATATGTGATAAGATGTATTCAATATTCATTTATTTGAATACATTAGGTAATATAAAGTAAAAACTAGTTGGTTTTAAGACACTAACTCTAAAATTCATGTTCTCTCAACCACACCCCAAGTGTCCCTTTACAGGGTTTCCCAAAAATAAACATTGTATAGAACTCATATTCAAAATTAAGCCCAAAATAAATAACACATGACATTTTTTCTTGAACTATATGTCATGTGATTAGGTTTTCCCAAATAGAAAACCCCCAAAATCATCAAGAACCCACGATTCTATCCAAAATTACCTAATGGGGGCTCTCATGGTACCCCAAATAACCAATAAACATATTTAAAATTATAAATAAATTTTTATATGGGTACACTAGATAAAAAAACTACCTCAATGAGTTTAATGTTGAAGTTTCATGCTAGATCTGAGCCACAAAACCACCACCCTCTGATCTACCACCAGATGACCTCTCTGGTGCATGATCTCCCCTCTTTATCACCTCACCTCTCATGACTAAAAGAAATAAAGGTTGAAACCCCTTGTGAATGTGTGAGAATCCACAGGGAAGGAGTAAGGAAGAAAATAAAATAAAAGAAATAAAAATAAAATAAAAAAATAAAAAGAAAAATAAAAAGAAAAATAAAAAGAAAAAGAAAAGGAAAAGGGGGCCTGGGCCTAGCCCCAGCATTTGAGATAAGTTTATACCTCAACTGGGAAAAATCCCACATTCTAGACTCAACTATAGAGTCAAATTCTCAATCTGATATTATGAACAAAATATATCACTAAATAAAAACAAATAAATAATTAATATATAATAAATTAAATATTAAATATCTTAAAAAAATATGAATGTCTTGGAATTACACCAAAATACTACCTTAGAAAAAATTCCCTATTCCTGAAAAAAACAGGTCAAAAAATTGTATGAGATCATATAATAGAAGAAATTTCTATTTTTCCCCTGAAAACCACCTAAGAACAAAAATTTGAATATGTATCAATTTTTAAAACCCATAATGACATGATTTGTTACAGAATCCCCTCTATAATGCTTCTCACCCCTAATAATCATTGACGGTAAATCAACTTTTATACTCTCACACCAAGAACTGGTGCACCTGACACTATCACAACCATCCATTGACTGGTCCCACAATGACTATAACTCTCCCAATATGTGAACATTTATCTATGATCGATTCAATTATCCCCACCATAATTGTATCCTTATCATATTCCTATGAAAAAACACCAAACTCCAGGACCCATGATCTTTCCACTACCGAACATAATGACTGGATGTGTCTGAATCAACATGAAACGTTAACTACCACCCATTTCCATCTCACCAAGAATGAAATCCCCAAACTTAAAATCCACTTATATTGAGGATCGTGACCTCTAATAGCCAATGTTTTGCTCCCCACAATATAACATCCCTCATGCTACTCCTCAATTGTTGACCTCAATAGGTCCACCATGGCTACACCACTCTAGTTCCCCAAGACTTAAACAACTCTCAACATACCTACACATGACCCAACCACTGATCCACAAATAAACTGACATTATGCATAAGTGATGCACACATTCCCTATTTCACAAAGTTTTTGTCCCAAAAAACAATGCCAACCACTACTATTCTTCTCAATATCAAGTAATCCTTAAGAACCACTCAAAGGTTCTTAAGAAAACACAACGGTCCCATGCTCTTGTGCAACCCGATCACAAAACTAAACTCATGATCACATAAGCCACATCCCAATGAACCTATGTCAACACAACTAAAACCATTGTCCAAGATAATCACATAGGTTAGTTCTATTAAGGTAAATAACCCTTGTCACTCCTCTTAAAAGATAAAACATATCATACACCCCTTCTAATGAAAACAACATGACTACCCACCACCCAAGTGTCAATCCAAAATTGTGAGTGCCTCACCATGATCCCACCATGATACCAAAAGTGCATAAATATAAAACATGGATAGGAATTAACCAAACATTACCTCTCAATCAAAAAAATCACTCCCAATGCTCAACCTAGAAATCATAAGGCATCCTCATGTCTATCTAAACAAACATATTTGGGGTAATCATATCCTTAGGAAAACTTAATCCTGTTCCAAAAAACTATTAGAAATATCCAAAACTATTAAAATATTGACATCATATTCACATATACTTCCATTAGATGAAAATAAAATTGATTTAGTGGAGTATAATTCCACTGAAGATCAATAAATAACAACACCACATAGGTTATTATAGAAACACTAATCAACTGAACCTCCATCGTCAATGAAATTACACATAGATAAGGCACATGTCATGTGAATCCTACATGACTAATATAATGCATGACCATATGCCTCTTTCCATTGATCCAAGAGTAAAAAACTCATAAATCATAAATCTATAAACCCAAGTGCAACACATTAGGTGAAATCATACAACCTTAAAAATGGAAACTAGAAACTTGGACTTTATATTGACAAAGGTGTTCATGAAACGCCAATCTGATATCAATTGAAAGTTCTAAAAAATTTCTAGACTATATGTGTACTATACCCTAAATAGGAATACAAAATAAAAGGAATTATTTGATACAATTTTGTAACAAACCAGCCTAGGTAAACCTAAAACATCACCCAATCTGGCTCTCCAAAAAGCCTCAAGTGTGCTTCCCATATGCCATAGGATAATAACTAGAGGAAATAACCTAATACACATACCGGGGGTATCACATACATGACTTATTTTAATGTCATATTTCATTTAATTTCCATTCATGCCTTGTTTTTTGGGGTTACCAAGCTTTTATGGAGAAATGAGTGAGTTTTCATGAATTGGGTCAAACTGTGAGCTCAATTCCAGATTTAAAAATAAATTTTGATTCCTTTATAACTCCTTCATTTTTCAACATTTTTCATCCATTCCAATTTCTACTTGTCATACCCTGACATATTAACACCAAAATATTAATTTGTACCATTTAGGAATCCATAATCATGGTGGATATGAGTTTTAATTTAAGATATTGGGTCTACCCGAAAGCCCATTTCCTGCATTAAAAATAATTTTTAATTTTTTAATATCTCCTTCACTATTTGCGTTTTTTTGGTGATTCAAACTCTCCCTCGAGCCCACATACCTAAGGCGCTCCCCCAAACTCTCATCCCCCTATTTTGAGCTTGTTTTCATCGCGAAATTGGGAGAAACTTCTCTGGATTTCAAAAATAGACCAGATTTGAGGAGGTAAATTGATCATTTCATAAGTCCTTCGATTTTTATTATTTTCCCCCCATTCTAGTTCCTACATGACCTCATCATTTTTTTTCAAAACTCCATTAAATTTTTATCTGTTTTAAAATTCAGATTCGGGTCGATTTTGTGTCGTTTTCTTCAGGATTGTTTTGGGTAAGTGATTCCTTCTTGGTTTCTTCCTTTTCTCTTAGGGTTTCCTCCCTCTTTCATTATGTTCTAAAATTTCCATAAGTTAGGGTTCGATCCTAGGGTTTCATTTGGTGTATTTGTGGTCAAATATTGTGATCTAGGTCTGAATTTATCTTCCTTGTGGTGCGGCGGTTGTGCGGTTGATGTTTCGCACCAAGTTTTGAGGGATTTGACACTTTTGGTAGGTGATTCCATGTGTAATCATTTCTAGATGAGTTAGTTTTCTTGAATTACTTATTATAAATTTTCATAATATTCTGTGTGTGGTGCGAAAAATTTTTATGTTGGATTTGGTTAAGCATTTATTTTTATAGTTTCATTTTAGCTTAAAATTTGGTGTTTTTCATGTGTAACCCTTTGGGTATTGTTTGGGTGTGTTTTATAACATATTAAATTGGTATAATAAATCTTTTTTGGGCTTAAAATTCTGATTTGGTATGGTATTGGTGTTACATTAGGTTTTAAAGAGGTTTTTTTATGGGTTTAATGTCTAAAACCTTATTGTACTTCTTGAAATTGATTTTGAAAACGTGTGCTTTTCATGTGGATATTTTGCAGTATTGTTTGAGGTATTTGTATAACACTTGGGGGTAGTTTAATAAATGTTTTTGGGGCTTCCAATTCTGTTTTGAATTTTTATTGGTGTGATTTTGTCCTTGAAATACGGTTTTGAAATGGGTTTTATGTTAAAAGCTTTGGTACACTCTTTAGAATTGTTTTATGAAAGTTTTGAATGGTTGAATGATTTATGTAAGAGGTGAAACCATATTGGAAAACTGTTTTGGATTGTTTATACTTTCAAATGGACCATTTTAAATGTGAATAGGTCTGTCATTTGATGTGTATCCTCTTGGAAATGTTTTATAAAAATGCTTAATGGACTTACTGAAATGTGAAAGAGGTATGAACGTGATGTGGGCTGTTTGTGTGAGTGGGATGTGAAAAATGGATTTTGGTTTATAAAAAGGGTTTTATGAAACATGTGAGTGGGATGTTATGTGTTATTTATCATATTTGGAGGGACTTGATAAAATTTTTAAAGGATGTGTTGGATTGTGAAAGTTATGAAAAAAGTGTTGTGGGCAATTTTGGTGTGAGTTTGATTTCAAAATGCATTTGAATGAAAAGTGGAATTTGTGACTTATCTGATGTACATGGGGTTGTTTGGTTAATGTGTGATGTAGAAGTGATATCTACATGTGAAAACTATATTTATTGGCTTGTTGAACTTGTTTGAGCACAAAGGGAAAACCCAGGTATCTAGGTGGGTGGACGTGTACTAGTATACTAGTGAATCCGTGGGGTTTGGCCTCTGTTTCACTTAGAAATATTGACGCTTAAAACTCTAACTAAACTATGATGATGATGATTGGGGACCACTATTTTATGGGTATGTTCCCTACTAGTGGCCCGTGCACGAGAACAGATATTTTTTGTGGTTACTCTCACCGAGATACGAGGTACTTGGGACCCACAGCTAGCTAGTGCCTAGGGGTTATTTTCTATTGCTTGTGCTCATTAGATCCTTTATACATACCGTCGGAATACGGTATATTTTTGGCTGGAAAATTCAGTAGCTTTTGAATCTATTTTAAAAGTGCTTATTCTTTAAAATCGCCCACTTGAAAACTGTTTTTTTTAAGTTGACTAGAAATTACATGTTTTTGAAAACTTGCATGATTTTCATCTTTGAATGTTTATCACATGGAATCTATTATTGGTAGTATCCTACTTGACATTGGATCACACCCTACTTGGGTGTAAGTAGACTTGGTTATCTTTGATGTCACAGGTTGGGTAAGTTTTTTTGTTCTAGTGGTTCGGGTTTCTAGCAGGTCTTTGGTGGCGAAGTCTTGTGGAGATGGCTTGAGGGAGGTTCCCCTTTCCATTAGGATTCTTGGTATGTTTCCTTTTGGTTTTGTACCTTTGTTATAGTCATATTGAGTTGATTTAAATTATGTAACTCAGTTCTTAATTTTTGAAAAATATTATTTGGTTTGAAAAATTCAGATTTGTTTTATTGGATTCTTTTGTTGTTTTAAGTTTATAAACTCGGGTAAATCGTTCCCAATTATCATTATATGATACCCGGGCACTTGTTCTAGCCCGTGGGGATTTGGAACGCCCTTCGGGACTTGTCACGGGCTGGGTTTGGTGCCGGTTTTAGCGGTGACCAGATTCTGTTCGTGACAAAATGGTATCAGAGGGAGGTTCGCTCTCTTTGGGTCATGTTATTTAGGGAAGAGTCAGGATAGTATGGAGATTGTATTGTAGGGACTTGTTATTCTAGTTATGGGTAGTGTTCCTGATCACCACACCTCATGGCAGGATTCAAGTTTCCAGGGGAAGTCGGGACCTTTCAGAGTCCTTGGTTTTCTTGGTTTAACAATGATTAGGGGAAATGAAAAGAGTGTTGGGTTAATGGTCTCAGTAAGCTCGCAGGGCCTGGCAAGCCATGTGGATCTGAGTATATTACCAAGAACACTCTCTGTGATAGTTAAGTGATTGGAATATGTCTTCCAACCATATTTTCAAGTCACCCACTGAAGCTAGTTTCCTCTCGCATTGTCTTGTGTTCTTTAGTTTTGAAATCTTAGAACTTTGGTTTTAAAGTGACTTGGTTTTAAGAAGTGTAAAGTTTCTGTGAAATGATTTTCAAATAAATATGGAATGGTTTGATTTATGAAATAGTGGAACTAAATATTCAGAATTATTTTGAAATGGAAAATGGTGTGCTTACACCTCTTTTGAAAGCATAAACTATACTGAAGTTGGTTTTGAAAAAGTGTTTTCAATAGAGTTTTCTAAACTATCATAGGGTGTTTTTTTGGGATGAGATGTTATGAAATTGATGTTAATAACATGAAATTGAGTTCTTGTATAAATGGTTGTGTCTTTATGAAAATTTTAGTAATATTTGAATTGGGATTTGGATCTCCTGGTTAGCAGTTTTGAGAAAAAGGATGTGTTGGTTGACCGTTTTGGTTTTGAAAAGTGGAAAGAATATTTGTTTTAACCTTTGGTATTTCCATGAGTGACCACATGCATGGGGTTATATGGGATGATGGATGATTTATGGCATGACTGGATGAGTACCGGGACAGATATGAGGAGGGTGCCCGATGTGGCACAAAAACATGCATGTGTGAGGCCCATGGGGTACCATTGGTGGATACGCTTACTGCTAAACCGTTTGTTTTCAAATAATTGGTTTTAAAGAAAAACATGATGTCTTGATGAATAGTTTGGTATGGTTTGTATTATGGGTTTTTGAAAATGTTGATGTTGTGGGATGTTTTGAGTACAAGAACCCCTTCTGTTTGAACTCTGTTTTTGGTTTGTGTTTGGTCGGTAAGTTGTGTCGTAGGGACGGTTAGTGGTCTCTTTTGAAAAATGTTTTGGGATGCCTTTACGGTGGTTCCCTTCATGTTTTTGGATCTAGTTTGTGGAAATTTTTGACCAATGGACCAGTTTGGTTGGGTCCTTAGGTTTTCTCATTGGATAAGGTACGCCCCCATTAAGGGTTAATGCACAAATGAAGTGCAACCCGTATTGTTTCTCCATTGGAAAATCCTCCAGTTGATCAATATAAGGAATATTTTATCGATCATTTTTTATTGAGTCTACAACCATTCATTTAGTTTATTTATGGATCCTCTTGTAGTGGGATAGTGCTTTTGGATGGTTTAAAGAGACCTTAGTTTCTTAAGTTTCATGATTCATCGAAGGTGGAATTGTTCTTTGGTTGTTAGTGTGGATGAGTGTCATGATGGTGTCTAAGAGGGCCTCTGGGTTCTTCATAGTTTCCTTGAAGCAAGAGTTATTATTAAACCACCAATTTTGAGATTTTGGTCATGATAGGATATTGTGTCCACTTTTTGGACTTATCTGTTGTTTAGGGACTTAGAATATGGTCCTGTTCCATGTATTGATTCTATCAATCAAAAGGGTGATGTTCGGTGATTCATTGTGATGTTGTGTGCTCTTTTGACTGTAAAGGTGAAGGTCACACAATCCTCATAGGTTCTATCTTATGTTGGGAGTATGTCTCCCTTGGGAAAAACATCAAATCCTCTATCTTAGAGGAAGGTTTTTATACGTGTCCTGCCCTTCTGTTGTTTCTCACCCAAAGAAACAAGGTGCGATGTGTGTGCTTCTTTTGATCCCTTGTTTCAGTGAAATGTATGGTTTTGGTAAAGTGAGTTCTGGAGTGTGTTATGTCTTGATGAACCCATCCGGGTATGCGGTGTTTTTGTTTGTGGAATCGAAAGAATAAGATCCATATAGGGGTTTCCACAGCCTAACTGTGAGGCTGAAGATGCTTCAATATTTTGAGCTCCGTCATAGGTCTCGGAGAGAAGCTGGCGCGTAGTCAGGGGAAACCCCAGTGTCGTTTAAAACCTTGTACAAAGTCTTATCCTCGGTATTAAAGATAGGAAGAGTTTAAACCTATGGTGTCATCATATTTCTTCTGTTGTTCTCGTTCAGTGGAAATAGGCAGAGGGTCTTGTATCCATGTCATCACACAATCTTATTCCCTCCCCCTTTGGTTTCCACTGAGTCTTTGGAGAATGACTGGAAATTTGGCTAGAAAAGTTGAGCACACGGTTTTCACATGGTTAGTTCTAACCATGAACAAAAAAAAATAACCATGCAGATATAAGGATCCACATATTTATCGCACAGTTTCTCAAACTGTGCTGACTAACCGTGTGACCGTCCCAACTCCTTAATTTTGGGGTCTTTTCGTGTCGGCCCACGCCGGTCAGTTAAGATGGTTGGTTCTTGTGGTGGGAAGACCCACCATGTGTATCATGCATATTATTTTTTAAATTTATAATGGATTTATACCCCTTATACTAGGGAGTATGTTTGGGACTTCCCCTATTAGTGTCTTGATTTTGTCTCGGGAAAAAAAATTAAGTTGTCTCTTATGGTGGGGAGCCCATTTATGTCTCTTCATACGAGTAACTCATATTTTTCCTTGGTCTTGTCTGGGAAGTAGGTATTATCATTCATAGATATCTAACTACCTACATCTTCCTTGGGTAAAAATTGATATTGGAGAGTGCCCAATGGTTTAGTTATAGTAGGGTACCTGTATCCTTGTTCGATGTTGTTGTTTATTTGGGTAAATTGATTGAGTATTGTTCATATTGTGTTTGAGGAGTCTTCATTTGGGATAAAGCCTTAATGTGCTTGATTGTTTTAGGAAAGTGTTGTAAGTTTGGTTGGTGAGAGTATTCCTTCCTTCATTGATCACTGTAGGTGTTTTGGCCTTTGGGGGAAAAACCTAGCAAGGGAGTACCTCTTGGTTTCTCAGTTGGGTTTGGTTGTTGTTTTGGCCTTGTTGTGACTTTATGGGGCGTAAAGTTTTCATGGTGGGGAGAATTATCACATAAATGACTTATTTTAATGTCATGTTTCATTTAATTTCCATTAATGCCTTGTTTTTGGGGGTTACCAAGCTTTTATGGAGAAATGAGTGAGTTTTCATGAATTGGGTCAAACTGTGAGCTCAATTCCAGATTTAAAAATAAATTTTGATTCCTTTATAAATCCTTCATTTTTCAAAATTTTTCATCCATTCCAATTCCTACTTGTCATAACATGACATATTAACACCAAAATATTAATTTGTACCATTTAGGAATCCATAATCATGGTGGATATGAGTTTTTATTTAATATATTGGGTCTGCCCGAAAGCCCATTTCCTGCATTAAAAATAATTTTTAATTTTTTAATATCTCCTTCACGATTTACGTTTCTTCGGTGATTCAAACTCTACCTCGAGCCCACATACCTAAGGCGCGCCCCCAAACTCTCATCCCCCTATTTTGAGCTCGGTTTCATCGTGAAATTGGGAGAAACTTCTCTAGATTGCACAAATCGACCAGATTTGAGGAGGTAAATTGATCCTTTCATAACTCCTTCGATTTTTATTATTTTCCCCCATTCCAGTTCCTAAATGACCTCATCATTATTGTTTGAAACTCCATTAAATTTTTATCTGTTTTAAGATTCATATTCTGGTCGATTTTGGGTCATTTTCTTCAAGATTGTTTTGGGTAAGTGATTCCTTCTTGGTTTCTTCCTTTTCCCTTAGGGTTTCCTCCATCTTTCATTATGTTCTAAAATTTACAGAAGTTAGGTTTCAATACTAGGGTTTCATTTGGTGTATTTGTGGTCAAATATTGTGATCTAGGTCTGAATTTATCTTCCTTGTGGTGCGGCGATTGTGCGGTTGATGTTTCAAACCAAGTTTTGAGGGATTTGACACTTTCGGTAGGTGATTCCATGTGTAATCATTTCTATATGAGTTAGTTTTCTTGAATTACTTATTATGAATTTTCATAATATGCTGTGTGTGGTGCGAAAATTGTTTATGTTGGATTTGTTTAAGCATTTATTTTTATATTTTCATTTTAGCTAAAAATTTGGTGTTTTTCATGTGTAACCCTTTGGGTATTGTTTGGGTGTGTTTTATAACATATTAAATTGGTATAATAAATCTTGTTTGGGCTGCAAATTCTGATTTGGTATGGTATTGGTGTGCCATTAGGTTTTAAAGAGCTTTTTTTTATGTGTTTAAGGTCTAAAACCTTATTGTACTTCTTGAAATTGATTTTGAAAACGTGTGTTTTTCATGTGGATATTTTGTGGTATTGTTTGAGGTGTTTGTATAAAACTTGGAGGTAGTTTAATAAATGTTTTTGGGGCTTCCAATTATTTTTTGAATTTGTATTGGTGTGATTTTGTCTTTGAAATACAGTTTTGAAATGGGTTTTATGTTAAAAGCTTTGGTACACTCTTTAGAATTGTTTTATAAAAGTTTTGAATGGTTGAATGATTTATGTAAGAGGTGAAACCATATTGGAAAACTGTTTTGGATTGTTTATACTTTCAAATGGACCATTTTAAATGTGAATAGGTCTTTCATTTGATGTGTATCCTCTTGGAAATGTTTTATAAAAATGCTTAATGGACTTACTGAAATGTGAAAGAGGTGTGAACGTGATGTGGGCTGTTTGTGTGAGTGCGATGTGAAAAATGGATTTTTGTTTATAAAAAGGGTTTTATGAAACATGTGATTGGGCTGTTATGTGTTATTTATCATATTTGGAGGGACTTGATAAAATTTTTAAAGGATGTGTTGGATTGTGAAAGTTATGAAAAAAGTGTTGTGGGCTATTTTGGTGTGAGTTTGATTTCAAAATGCATTTGAATGAAAAGTGGAATTTGTGACTTATGTGATGTACATGGGGCTGTTTGGTTAATGTGTGATGTAGAAGTGATATCTACATGTGAAAACTATATTTCTTGGCTTGTTGAACTTGTTTGAGCGCAAAGGGAAAACCCGAGTATCTAGGTGGGTGGACGTGTACTAGTATGCTAGTGAATCCGTGGGGTTTGGCCTCAATTTCACTTAGCAAGATTGACGCTTACAACTCTAACTAAACTATGATGATGATGATTTGGGACCACTAGGTTATGGGTATATTCCCTACTAGTGGCTCGTGCACGAGAACAGATATTTTTTGTGGTTACTCTCACCGAGATACGAGGTACTTGGGACCCACAACTAGCTAGTGCCTAGGGGTTATTTCCTATTGCTTCTGCTCATTAGATCCTTTATACATACCGTCAGCATACGGTATATTTTTGGCTGGAAAATTCAGTAGCTTTTGAATCTATTTTAAAAGTGGTTATCCTTTAAATTAGCCCACTTGAAAACTGTTTTTTTAGGTTGCATCTTTTAGAAATTGTAACTAGAAATTACATGTTTTTGAAAGCTTGCATGCTTTTCGTCTTTGAATTTTTATCACATGGAATCTCTTATTGGTGGTATCCTATTGGTAATTGTCTCATAACCTACTTACACCCTTGGGTGTAAGTAGACTTGGTTATCTTTGATGTCACGGGTTGGGTACAGTTTTTTTGTTCTAGTGGTTCGGGTTTCTAGCAGGTCTTTGGTGGCGAAGTCTTGTGGAGATGGCTTGAGGGCGGTTCCCCTTTCCATTAGGATTCTTGGGATGTTTCCTTTTGTTTTTTTACCTTTGTTATATTCATATTGAGTTGATTTAAATTATGTAATTCAGTTCTGAATTTTTGAAAAATATTATTTGGTTTGAAAAATTCAGATTTGTTTTATTGGATTATTTTGTTGTTTTAAGTGTATAAACTCGGGTAAATCATTCCCAATTATCATTTTATGATAATCAGGCACTTGTTCCAGCCCGTGGGGATCGGGAATGCCCTTCGGGACTTGTCACGGGTTGGGTTTGGTGCCGGTTTTGGCGGCGACCAAATTCTGTTCGTGACAAAATGGTATCAGAGGGAGGTTCACTCTCTTTGGGTCATGTTATTTAGGGAAGAGTCAGGATAGTATGGAGATTGGATTATAGGGACTTGTTATTCTAGTTATGGGTAGTGTTCCTGATAACCACACCTCATGAAAGGATTCAAGTTTCTAGGGGAAGTTGGGACCTTTCAGAGTCCTTGGTTTTCTTGGTTTAACAATGATTAGGGGAAATGAAAAGAGAGTTGGGTTAATGGTCTCAGTAAGCTCGCAGGGCCTGGAAATCCATGTGGATATGGGGATATTACCAAGAACACTCTATGTGATAGTTAAGTGATTGGAATATGTCCGCCAACCATATGTCCAAGTCACCCACTGAAGCTAGTTTCCTCTCGCATTGTCTTGTGTTCTTTAGTTTTGAAATCTTGGAACTTTGGTTTTAAAGTGACTTGGTTTTGAGAAGTGTAAAGTTTTTGTGAAATGATTTTTAAATAAATATGGAATGGTTTTATTTATGAAATAGTGTAACTAAAGATTCATAATTATTTTGAAATGGAAAATGGTGTGCTTACACCTCTTTTGAAAGGAGAAACTATACTGAAGTTGGTTTTGAAAAAGTGTTTCCAATAGAGTTTTCTAAACTATCATAGGTTTTTTTGTTGGGATGATATGTTATGAAATTGATGTTAATAACATGAAATTGAGTTCTTGTATAAATGTTTGTGTCTTTATGAAACTTTTAGTAATATTTGAATTGGGATTTGGATCTCCTGGTAAGCAGTTTTGAGAAAAAGGATGTGTCGGTTGACCGTTTTGGTTTTGAAAAGTGGAAAGAATATTTGTTTTAACCTTTGGTATTTCCATGAGTGACCACATGCATGGGGTTACATGGGATGATGGATGGTTTATGGCATGACTGGATGAGTACCGGGACATATATGAGGAGGGTGCCCGATGTGGCACAAAAACATGCATGTGTGAGGCCCATGGGGTACCATTGGTGGATACGCTTACTGCTAAACCATTTTTTTTCAAAGAATTGGTTTTAAAGAAAAACATGATGTCTTGATTAATAGTTTGGTATGTTTTTTATTATGGGTTTTTGAAAATTTTGATGTTGTGGGATGTTTTGAGTCCAAGAACCCCTTCTGTTTGAACTGTGTTTTTGGTTTGTGTTTGGTCGGTAAGTTGTGTCGTAGGGACGGTTAGTGGTCTCTTTTGAAAAATGTTTTGGGATGACTTTACAGTGGTTCCCTTCATTTTTTTGGATCTGGTTTGTGGAACGTTTTGACCAATGGACCAGCTTGGTTGGGTCCTTGGGTTCTCTCATTAGATAAGGTACGCCCCCATTAAGGGTTAATGCACAAATGAAGTGCAGCCCGTATTGTTTTTTCCATTGGAAAATCCTCCAGTTGATCAAAATAAGGAATATTTTATCGATCATTGTTGATTGAGTCTACAAACATTCATTTAGTTGATTTATGGATCCTCTTGTAGTGGGATAGTGCTTTTGGAAGGTTGAAAGAGACCTTAGTTTCTTAAGTTTCATGATTCATCGAAGGTGGAAGTGTTCTTTGGTTGTTAGTGTGGATGAGTGTCATAATGGTGTCTAAGAGGGCCTCTAGGTTCTTCATAGTTTCCTTGAAGCAAGAGTTATTATTAAACCACCAATTTTGAGATTTTGGTCATGATAGGATATTGTGTGCACTTTTTGGACTTGTCTGTTGTTTAGGGACTTGGAATATGGTCCTGTTCCATGTATTGTTTCTATCAATCACAAGGTTCATGTTCGGTGATGCATTGTGATGTTGTGTGCTCTTTTGACTCTAAAGGTGAAGGTCACACAATCCTCATAGGTTCTATGTTATGTTGTGAGTATGTCTCCCTTGGGAAAAACATCAAATCCTCTATCTTAGAGGAAGGTTTTTATACGTGTCCTGCCCTTCTGTTGTTTCTCACCCAAAGAAACAAGGTGCGATGTGTGTGCTTCTTCTGATCCCTTGTTTCAGTGAAATGTATGGTTTTGGTAAAGTGAGTTATGGAGTGTGTTATGTCTTGGTGAACCCATCAGGGTATGTGGTGTTGTTGTTTGTGGCAGTGAAATAATAAGATCCATATAGGGGTTTCCACAGCCTAACTGTGAGGCCGAAGATGCTTCAATATTTTTAGATCCAGCCATAGGTTCTGGAAAGAAGCTGGCGCGTAGTCAGGGGAAACCCCAGTGTCGTTTAAACCCTTGTAAAAAGTCGTATCCTCAGTATGAAAGATAGGAAGAGTTTAAACCTATGGTTTCATCATATTTATTCTGTTGTTCCCGTTTAGTGGAAATAGGCAGAGGGTCTTGTACCCATTTCATCACACAATGTTATTCCCTCCCCCTTTGGTTTCAACTGAGTCTTTGGAGAATGATTGTAAATTTGGCTAGAAAAGTTGATCACATGGTTTTCACATGGTTAGTTCTAACCATGAACAAAAAAAAATAACCATGCAGATATAAGGATCCACATAGTTATCGCACAGTTTCTCAAACTGTGTAGACTAACCGTGTGACCGTCCCAACTCCTTAATTTTGGTGTCTTTTCGTGTCGGCCCATGTCGGTCGGTTAAGATGGTTGGTTCTTGTGGTGGGAATACCCACCATGGGTATCATGCATATTATTTTGTAAATTTATAATGGATTTATACCCCTTGTACTAGGGAGTCTATTTTGGACTTCCCCTATTAGTGTCCTGATTCTGTCTCGGGAAAAAAAATTAAGTTGTCTCTTATAGTGGGGAGCCCATTTATGTCTATTCATACGAGTAACTCATATTTTTCCTTGGTCTTGTTTGGAAAGTAGGTATTATAATTCATAGATATCTAACTACCTACATCTTCCTTGGGTAAACATTGATATTGGAGAGTTCCCAATGGTTTAGTTATAGTAGGGAACGTGTATCCTTGTTCGATGTTGTTGTTTATTTGGGTAAATTGATTGAGTATTGTTCAGATTTTTTTTGAGGAGTTTTCATTTGGGATAAAGCCTTAATGTGCTTGATTGTTTCAGGAAAGTGGTGTAAGTTTGGTTTGTGAGAGTATTCCTTCCTTCATTGATCACTGTAGGTGTTTTGGCCTTTGGGGGGGAAACCTAGCAAGGGAGTACCTCTTGGTTTCTCAGTTGGGTTTGGTTGTTGTTTTGGCCTTGTTGTGACTTTTCAGGGCGGAATATTTTCATGGTGGGGAGAATTATCACATAAATGACTTATTTTAATGTCATATTTCATTTAATTTCCATTCATGCCTTGTTTTTGGGGGTTACCAAGCTTTTATGGAGAAATGAGTGAGTTTTCATGAATTGGGTCAAACTGTGAGCCCAAATCCAGATTTAAAAATAAATTTTGATTCCTTTATAACTCTTTCATTTTTCAAAAAATTTCATCCATTCCAATTCCTACTTGTCATACCCTGAATATTAACACCAAAATATTAATTTGTACCATTTAGGAATCCATAATCATGGTGGATATGAGTTTTTATTTAAGATATTGGGCCTGCCCAAAAGCTCATTTCCTGCATTAAAAATAATTTTTAATTTTTTAATATCTCCTTCACTATTTGGGTTTTCTCTTTGATTCAAACTCTCCATCGAGACCACATACCTAAGGCGCGCCCCCAAACTCTCATCCCCCTATTTTGAGCTCGGTTTCATCGTTAAATTGGGAGAAACTTCTCTAGATTGCACAAATCTCCCAGATTTGAGGAGGTAAATTGATCCTTTCATAACTCCTTCGATGTTTATTATTTTCCCCCCATTCCAGTTCCTACATGACCTCATCATTATTTTTAGAAACTCCATTAAATTTTTATCTGTTTTAAAATTCAGATTCTGGTCGATTTTGGGTCGTTTTCTTCAGGATTGTTTTGGGTAAGTGATTCCTTCTTGGTTTCTTCCTTTTCCCTTAGGGTTTCCTCCCTCTTTCATTATGTTCTAAAATTTACAGAAGTTAGGGTTCGATCCTAGGGTTTCATTTGGTGTATTTGTGGTCAAATATTGTGATCTAGTTCTGAATTTATCTTCCTTGTGGTGCGGCGGTTGTGTGGTTGATGTTTCGCACCAAGTTTTGAGGGATTTAACACTTCTAGTAGGTGATTCCATGTGTAATCATTTCTAGATGAGTTAGTTTTCTTGAATTAATTATTATGAATTTTCATAATATTCTGTGTGTGGTGCGAAAATTGTTTATGTTGGATTTGGTTAAGCATTTATTTTTATAGTTTCATTTTAGCTTAAAATTTGGTGTTTTTCATGTGTAACCCTTTGGGTATTGTTTGGGTGTGTTTTATAACATATTAAATTGGTATAATAAATCTTGTTTGGGATGAAAATTTTGATTTTTTATGGTATTGGTGTGCCATTAGGTTTTAAAGAGGTTTTTTTTATGGGTTTAAGGTCTAAAACCTTATTGTACTTCTTGAAATTGATTTTGAAAACGTGTGCTTTTCATGTGGATATTTTGTGGTATTGTTTGAGGTGTTTGTATAACACTTGGGGTAGTTTAATAAATGTTTTTGGGGCTGAAAATTCTGTTTTGAATTTTTATTGGTGTGATTTTGTCCTTGAAATATGGTTTTGAAATGGGTTTTATGTTAAAAGCTTTGGTACACTCTTTAGAATTATTTTATGAAAGTTTTGAATGGTTGAATTATTTATGTAAGAGGTGAAAACATATTGGAAAACTGTTTTGGATTGTTTATACTTTCAAATGGACCATTTTAAATGTGAATAGGTCTGTCATTTGATGTATATCCTCTTGGAAATGTTTTATAAAAATGCTTAATGGACTTACTGAAATGTGAAAGAGGTGTGAACGTGATGTGGGCTGTTTGTGTGAGTGCGATGTGAAAAATGGATTTTTGTTTATAAAAAGGGTTTTATGAAACATGTGAGTGGGCTGTTATGTGTTATTTATCATATTTGGAGGGACTTGATAAAATTTTTAAAGGATGTGTTGGATTGTGAAAGTTAGGAAAAAAGTGTTGTGGGCTATTTTGGTGTGAGTTTGATTTCAAAATGCATTTGAATGAAAAGGGGAATTTGTGACTTATGTGATGTACATGGGGCTGTTTGGTTAATGTGTGATTTAGAAGTGATATCTACATGTGAAAACTATATTTCTTGGCTTGTTGAACTTGTTTGAGCACAAAGGGAAAACCCGGGTATCTAGGTGGGTGGACGTGTACTAGTATGCTAGTGAATCCGTGGGGTTTGGCCTCAGTTTCACTTAGCAAGATTGATGCTTACAACTCTAACTAAACTATTATGATGATGATTTGGGACCACTAGGTTATGGGTATGTTCCCTACTAGTGTCTCTTGAATGAGAACGGATATTTTTTGTGGTTACTCTCACTGAGATACGAGGTACTTGGGACCCACAGCTAGCTAGTGCCTAGGGGTTATTTCCTATTGCTTGTGATCATTAGATCCTTTATACATACCGTCGGCATAAGGTATATTTTTGGCTGGAAAATTCAGTAGATTTTGAATCTATTTTAAAGGTGTTTATTCTTTAAATTAGCCCACTTGAAAACTGTTTTTTTTTTAAGTTGCATCTTTTAGAAATTGTAACTAGAAATTACATGTTTTTGAAAACTTGCATGCTTTTCATCTTTGAATGTTTATCACATGGAATCTCTTATTGGTGGTATCCTACTGGGAATTGGCTCATACCCTACTTACACCCTTTGGTGTAAGTAGACTTGGATATCTTTGATGTCACAGGTTGGGTACAGTTTTTTTGTTCTAGTGGTTCGGGTTTCTAGCAGGTCTTTGGTGGCGAAGTCTTGTGTAGACGGTTTGAGGGTGGTTCCCCTTTCCATTCAGATTCTTGGGATGTTTCCTTTTGGTTTTGTAACTTTGTTATAGTCATATTGAGTTGATTTAAATTATGTAATTCAGTTCTGAATTTTTGAAAAAAATTATTTGGTTTGAAAAATTCAGATTTGTTTTATTGGATTATTTTATTGTTTTAAGTTTATAAACTCGGGTAAATCATTCCCAATTATCATTTTATGATACCTGAGCACTTGTGCCAGCCTGTGGGGATCGGGAACGCCCTTCAGGACTTGTCACGGGCTGGGTTTGGTGCCGGTTTTGGCGGCGACCAGATTCTGTTCGTGACAAAATGGTATCAGAGGGAGGTTCGCTCTCTTTGGGTCATGTTATTTAGGGAAGAGTCGGGATAGTATGGAGATTGGATTGTAGGGACTTTTATTCTAGTTATGGGTAGTGTTCCTGATCACCACACCTCATGGAAGGATTCAAGATTCCATGGGAAATCGGGACCTTTCAGAGTCTTTGGTTTTCTTGGTTTAACAATGATTAGGGGAAATGAAAAGAGAGTTGGGTTAATGGTCTCAGTAAGCTCGCAGGGCCTGGAAATCCATGTGGATCTGGGGATATTACCAAGAACACTCTTTGTGATAGTTAAGTGATTGGAATATTTCCGCCAACCATATGTTCAAGTCACCCACTGAAGCTAGTTTCCTCTCGTATTGTCTTGTGTTCTTTAGTTTTGAAATCTTGGAACTTTGGTTTTAAAGTGACTTGGTTTTAAGAAGTGTAAAGTTTTTGTGAAATTATTTTCAAATAAATATGGAATGGTTTGATTTATGAAATAGTGGAACTAAACATTCAGAATTATTTTGAAATGGAAAATGGTGTGCTTACACCGCTTTTGAAAGCAGAAACTATACTGAAGTTGGTTTAGAAAAAGTGTTTCCAATAGAGTTTTCTAAACTATCATATGGTGTTTTGTTGGGATGAGATGTTATGAAATTGATGTTAATAACATGAAATTGAGTTCTTGTATAAATGGTTGTGTCTTTATGAAAATTTTAGTAATATTTGAATTGGGATTTGGATCTCCTGGTTAGCAGCTTTGAGAAAAAGGATGTGTTGGTTGACCGTTTTGGTTTTGAAAAGTGGAAAGAATCTTTGTTTTAAACTTTGGTATTTCCATGAGTGAACACATGCATGGGGTTATATGGGATGATGGATGGTTTATGGCATTACTGGATGAGTATCGGGACGGATATGAGGAGGGTGCCGGATGTGGCACAAAAACATGCATGTGTGAGGCCCATGGGGTACCATTGGTGGATACGCTTACTGCTAAACCATTTGTTTTCAAGGAATTGGTTTTAAAGAAAAACATGATGTCTTGATGAATAGTTTGGTATGGTTTTTATTATGGGTTTTTGAAAATTTTGATGTTGTGGGATGTTTTGAGTCCAAGAACCCCTTCTGTTTGAACTCTGTTGTTGGTTTGTGTTTGGTCGGTAAGCTGTGTTGTAGGGACGGTTAGTGGTCTCTTTTGAAAAAAAAATTGGGATGCCTTTACGGTGGTTCCCTTCATGTTTTTGGATCTGGTTTGTGGAAATTTTTGACCAATGGACCATCTTGGTTAGGTCCTTGGGTTCTCTCATTGGATAAGGTACGCCCCCATTAAGGGTTAATGCACAAATGAAGTGAAACCCGTATTGTTTCTCCATTGGAAAATCCTCAAGTTGATCAATATAAGGAATATTTTATCGATCATTGTTGATTGAGTCTACAACCATTCATTTAGTTGATTTATGGATCCTATTGTAGTGGTATAGTGCTTTTGGAAGGTTCAAAGAGACCTTAGTTTCTTAAGTTTCATGATTCATTGAAGGTGGAAGTGTTCTTTGGTTGTTAGTGTGGATGAGTGTCATGATGGTGTCTAAGAGGGCCTCTGGGTTCTTCATAGTTTCCTTGAAGCAAGAGTTATTATTAAACCACCAATTTTGAGATTTTGGTCATGATAAGATATTGTGTCCACTTTTTGGACTTGTCTGTTGTTTAGGGACTTGGAATATGGTCCTGTTCCATGTATTGTTTCTATCAATCACAAGGGTCATGTTCGGTGATGCATTGTGATGTTGTGTGCTCTTTTGACTGTAAAGGTGAAGGTCACACAATCCTCATAGGTTCTATGTTATGTTGGGAGTATGTCGCCCTTGGGAAAAACATCAAATCCTCTATCTTAGAGGAATTTTTTTATACGTGTCCTCCCCTTCTATTGTTTCTCACCCAAAGAAACAAGGTGCGATGTGTGTGCTTCTTATGATCCCTTGTTTCAGTGAAATGTATGGTTTTGGTAAAGTGGGTTGTGGAGTGTGGTATGTCTTGATAAACCCATCAGGGTATGCGGTGTTGTTGTTTGTGGCATCTAAATAATAAGATCCATGTAGGGGTTTCCACAGCCTAACTGTGAGGCCGAAGATGCTTCAATATTTTGAGCTCCAACCATAGGTCCCGGAGAGAAGCTGGCGCGTAGTCTGGGGAAACCCCAGTGTCATTTAAACCCTTGTAAAAAGTCCTATCCTTAGTATGGAAGATAGGAAGAGTTTAAACCTATGGTGTCATCATATTTCTTCTGTTGTTCCCGTTTAGTGGAAATAGGCGGAGGGTCTTGTGCCCATGTCATCACACAATGTTATTCCCTCCCCCTTTGGTTTCCACTGAGTCTTTGGAGAATGATTGGAAATTTGGCTAGAAAAGTTGAGCACACGGTTTTCACATGGTTAATTCTAACCATGAACAAAAAAAATAACCATGTAGATATAAGGATCCACATAGTTATCGCACAGTTTCTCAAATTGTGCAGACTAACTGTGTGACCATCCCAACTCCTTAATTTTGGGGTCTTTTCGTGTCGGCCCACGCCGGTCGGTTAAGATGGTTGGTTCTTGTGGTGGGAAGACCCACCATGGGTATCATGCATATTATTTTGTAAATTTATAATGGATGTATACCCCTTGTACTAGGGAGTCTATTTAGGACTTCCCCTATTAGTGTCTTGATTCTGTCTCGGGAAAAAAAAATAAGTTGTCTCTTATGGTGGGGAGCCCATTTATGCCTCTTCATACGAGTAACTCATATTTTTCCTTGGTCTTGTCTGGGAAGTAGGTATTATCTTTCATAGATATCTAACTACCTACATCTTCCTTGGGTAAACATTGATATTGGAGAGTGCCCAATGGTTTAGTTATAGTAGGGTACGTGTATCCTTGTTCGATGTTGTTGTTTATTTGGGTAAATTGATTGAGTATTGTTCAGATTGTGTTTGATGAGTTTTCATTTGGGATAAAGCCTTAATGTGCTTGATTGTTTCAGGAAAGTGGTGTAAGTTTTTTTTGTGATAGTATTCCTTCCTTCATTGATCACTGTAGGTGTTTTGGCCTTTGGGGGAAAAACCTAGCAAGGGAGTACCTCTTGGTTTCTCAGTTAGGTTTGGTTGTTGTTTTGGCCTTGTTGTGACTTTCCGAGGCGGAAAGTTTTAATGGTGGAGAAAATTATCACATAAATGACTTATTTTAATTTCATATTTCATTTAATTTCCATTCATGCCATGTTTTTGGGGGTTACCAAGATTTTATGGAGAAATGCGTGAGTTTTCATGAATTGGGTCAAACTGTGAGCTCAATTCCAGATTTAAAAATAAATTTTGATTCCTTTATAACTCCTTCATTTTTCAACATTTTTTATCCATTACAATTCCTACTTGTCATACCCTGACATATTAACACCAAAATATTAATTTTTACCATTTAGTAATCCATAATCATGGTAGATATGAGTTTTTATTTAAGATATTGGGCCTTCCAGAAATCCCATTTCCTGCATTAAAAATAATTTTTAATTTTTTAATATCTCCTTCAATATTTGCGTTTTTTCAGTGATTCAAACTCTTCCTAGAGATTACATACCTAAGGAGCGCCCCAAAACTCTCATACACCTATTTTGAGCTCGGTTTCATTGCGAAATTGGGAGATACTTCTCTGGATTGCACAAATCGCCCATATTTGAGGAGGTAAATTGATCCTTTCATAACTCCTTCGATTTTTATTATTTTCCCCCCATTCTAGTTCCTAAATGACCTCATAATTATTGTTCAAAACTAAATTAAATTTTTATCTATTTTAAAATTCAGATTCTAGTATATTTTGGGTCGTTTTCTTCAGGATTGTTTTGCGTAAGTGATTCCTTCTTGGTCTCTTCCTTTTCCCTTAGGGTTTCCTCCCTCTTTAATTATGTTCTAAAATTTCCAGAAGTTAGGGTTAGATACTAGGGTTTCATTTGGTGTATTTGTGGTCAAATATGGTGATCTAGGTCTGAATTTATCTTCCTTGTGGTGTGGCGGTTGTGCGGTTGATGTTTGGCACCAAGTTTTGAGGGATTTGACACTTCCAGTAGGTGATTCCATGTGTAATCATTTCTAGATGAGTTATTTTTCTTGAATTACTTATTATGAATTTTCATAATATTCTGTGTGTGGTGCGAAAATTGTTTATGTTGGATTTGGTTAAGAATTTATTTTTATAGTTTCATTTTAGCTTAAAATTTGGTGTTTTTCATGTGTAACCCTTTGGGTATTGTTTGGGTGTGTTTTATAACATATTAAATTGGTATAGTAAATCTTATTTGGGCTGAAAATTATGATTTGGTATGGTATTTGTGTGACATTAGGTTTTAAAGAGGTTTTTTATGGGTTTAAGGTCTAAAACCTTATTGTACTTCTTGAAATTGATTTTGAAAACGTGTGCTTTTCATGTGGATATTTTGTGGTATTGTTTGAGGTGTTTGTATAACACTTGGGGGTAGTTTAATAAATATTTTTGGGGCTGCCATTTCTGTTTTGAATTTTTATTGGTGTGATTTTGTCCTTGAAATATGGTTTTGAAATGGGTTTTATGTTAAAAGTTATGGTACACTCTTTAGAATTGTTTTATGAAAGTTTTTAATGGTTGAATGATTTATGCAAGAGGTGAAACCATATTGGAAAACTGTTTTGGATTTTTTATACTTTAAAATGGACCATTTTAAATGTGAATAGGTCTGTCATTTTATGTGTATCCTCTTGGAAATGTTTTATAAAAATGCTTAATGGACTTACTGAAATGTGAAAGAGGTGTGAACGTGATGTGGGCTGTTTGTGTGAGTGCGATGTGAAAAATGGATTTTTGTTTATAAAAAGGGTTTTATGAAACATGTGAGTGGGCTGTTATGTGTTATTTATCATATTTGGAGGGACTTGATAAAATTTTTAAAGGATGTGTTGGATTGTGAAAGTTAGGAAAAAAGTTTTGTGGGCTATTTTGGTGTGAGTTTGATTTCAAAATGCATTTGAATGAAAAGGGGAATTTGTGACTTATGTGATGTACATGGGTCTGTTTGGTTAATGTGTGATGTAGAAGTGATATCTACATGTGAAAACTATATTTCTGGGATTTTTTAACTTGTTTGAGCACAAAGGGAAAACCTGGGTATCTAGGTGGGTGGACGTGTACTAGTATGCTAGTGAATCCGTGGGGTTTGGCCTCAGTTTCACTTAGCAAGATTGATGCTTACAACTCGAACTAAACTATGATGATGATGATTGGGGACCACTAGGTTATGGGTATGTTACTTACTAGTGGCTTGTGCATGAGAACGGATATTTTTTGTGGTTACTCTCACCGAGATACGAGGTACTTGGGACCCACAGCAAGCTAGTGCCTAGGGGTTATTTCCTATTGCTTGTGCTCATTAGATCATTTATAAATACCGTCGGCATACGGTATATTTTTGGCTGGAAAATTCAGTAGCTTTTGAATCTATTTTAAAAGTGTTTATTCTTTAAATTATCCCACTTGAAAACTGTTTTTTTTTAAGTTTCATCTTTTAGAAATTGTAACTAGAAATTACATGTTTTTGAAAACTTGCATGTTTTTCGTCTTTGAATGTTTATCACATGGAATCTCTTATTGGTGGTACCCTATTGGGCATTGGATCACACCCTACTTACACCCTTGGGTGTAATTAGACTTGGTTATCTTTGATGTCAATGGTTGGGTACAGTTTTTTTGTTTTAGTGGTTCGGGTTTCTAGCATGTCTTTGGTGGCGAAGTCTTGTGGAGATGGCTTGAGGGCAGTTCCCCTTTCCATTCGGATTCTTGGGATGTTTCCTTTTGGTTTTGTACCTTTTTTATAGTCATATTGAGTTGATTTAAATTATGTAATTCAGTTCTGAATTTTTGAAAAAGATTATTTGGTTTGAAAAATTCAGATTCGTTTTATTGGATTCTTTTGTTGTTTTAAGTTTATAAACTCGGGTAAATCATTCTCAATTATCATTTTATGATACCCGAGCACTTGATCCAGACCGTGGGGATCGGGAATGCCCTTCGGGACTTGTCACGGGCTGGGTTTGGTGCCGGTTTTGGCAGCGACGAGATTCTATTCATGAAAGGGGGGAATATTCCCTTGATTCATAGTACAATAAAAGAGGAAAAAAATAAATGCATAAATATCCACAATTATCCATTAGATTATACATAAAAAATAAAATGAAACAAAAACATGCTATAATAATGGAATGTAGAAATAGTAATACATAATTAAATCACATTAAACATATAATAACCAATTACCCACTGGAAGGATCACATATAAAGAATGAACAACTTAAAATAAAATGTACAACATAATCCACTACCAACTCCAAGAAGTACCATATACCCGATCTCCACAACTGATGATCTACACCAACTCGATCTAGAGATTCCACATGAGCAGTACCACATGATCAAGCAATATTGGGCCTCCACTCAATCCACTATGCATCCTTTGATCTATCTAAAAAAATATATAAGATCTTCACTCAGACTAAGGTGGACATACTATGGTGAGAAATAAATATCAGTAGTCTACCTCCAACAGTTAACCTATAATATGTTATCATATACAAGTGCATGCACACAAGATATACCAATACCAATTGAGTCGAACAACTATTGGCATAAAATTAATAAACAATGGATAAAAATAATAAATAAATAAAATTTACAACCTTAGGATCTAAGGTGACACCTGAGGTAAATCTATACCTACTCTAGCCATAAGCTAGAGGATTTATAACACATGTATCACCCTACCAAAAAATATTAGGTACATCCTACATATCTATATTAGAGCTCTAAAACATCATCAGACATGATTTTCAGACCCCAGGGCATAACCCTATGCATCCATGACCATAATAAATAACTCTACTTGGCTGTAGGACTCTAATGGAATGATTCAAACTGGTGATTGGAACTTTATTAACATTGAGAGAACCTGTCCAAAACTTAGTAATATTATATAACTAACTAGTATCCATAGAATAAAATTAGGGAAGGGTATAACCCATAATCTAGGTCCTTTAAAATGTCTAGGACCAAGGAAACTCATCCCAATCCAGGGTAAAACATCCACTGGCCTTGGGGGGCACACTCCTCGAGGCCATCCATTATCTCCCTAGACCCATCTAACAGCATCCACCCAATGGAGGAGAGTAATAGATAAATATTAGGTCCAATACCCCCTCCAATGATATACCAAAGGTATCCTCCTACATCCAACACCTAAGTATAAAATTCCTCAAACATCCTCAACCATAGGGCATAAAATCATGGGTTGTTCAACTCCCAAACCCATCACGCAAACTGATGAATCATCATTACTAATCAAATCATAGTTAAAAAACCTAGGGCTCCCCCAGTCCCCTAGATCACATCAGAAAAACCATTTTAGTATCTCAATGACCTTCATAAGGGGTCAAACATAACATGAGGCTCCCACAACCCTCTTAGACACATCATTAAACAAGATTACCTATAAGGGTATCCTTAACCATATTTAATATCTCAGGCCATTACCATCTATAAAATCATCAAATGGACCTCAATAACCCCCAAATGATCACCGATCAGGAATCCACCCTTAAGGGAATCCTTGAGTAAAGACAATCCCACAAGGTCATTATCAACAGTCCTCAAGAACACTTCATAATAGGACACCCCACAGGGTTCCTCTATCATATCCAAACCACATTCCAAACCCATCATGATAAATAACATCCTAAAATGAACCTTAATATCCTCTAACTATCTTGGATCAAAAACTTTCCCAAAAGTGAATTCATAGGGGTATATCAAACCCACTTACAAACTCAAAACAATGGTTCATTTCCATTCTTGACACCCCATGGTGTATTCTCACCCTCAAGGGCTCTAATTGATCCTACTCTCGATCATAAATAACATCCTTCCCATAAGGGAATTATCAAGGGTCCCTCAGATTCATCTCAATCTCAACTTGATGACACCCTACCATAATTGACACCCCACAATGCTATCCTAGACTAAAGGCTCTAACTAAAATTGATCCTCAAATAACAAGATCTAAATATCAAACAACTGGATCCATAGACACCAATACAAGACATCCCTGGGTCCTATATTTTAGGAACCATCCAAAATATTTCAATAAAAACTAACTTGGATTCCACATTCCAATTCAACCGTAAAGTTAATGACCCTCACTTGGGCATCAGATCTCACATCCCAACCCACAAGAGGGTTCTAGACTGAAACCCCAAATAGATCCTCCTATAAAAAATGTCAATCCAAATTGTTTTCTAGATGACATATAAACACTAAAAGGATTAAAAAATTGTAATCTATATGAAAAAATACTTAGAATGGACTACTCATGAGTCCGTTATGGTGAAAAAATAGGAGAAACACACCAAGGAGGGAAAATTATATGACGTGAACCTTGAGTACATGGTGTGTACCCCCAAAGGTCCCCTATGGTCATGCGACACAATCCACTCGACATATACTTTCCAAATTATATGATGTATCCCTCTAGTACATGATATTCATTAGACATGAGTTATCTATCCATGTACCTAGATGTATACCCTAAAAAACATTTATTCAAGTACCTTACATGGCCTTTAGACGTGTACATCACACATGCACTGTCCGAGTGCCACACATGACTATGTTTTCCCGCATGAGGTGTCTGGTCATGCCCTCAGCCACACCCTGAGTGTAATTACACGGTGTGTACTAAACACACATGTTTTTTAGTCTTCATATTTAACCTTTCACCCAAAATCAGGAACACACAATGTGTGATCTTGAACTACATGTCATGTGATTGGGTTTTCCTGAACATAAAACCCCCAAAATCATCTAGAACCTATGATTATCCCTAAAATCACTCCATGAGGGTTCTCATGGCAGACTAAACAACCAATAAATATATTTAAAATTAAAATATATATATATATATGGATATTATAAAAAAAATATAAAACATCCTACATTGAGGAATTTAATGTTGAAGATTCACACCATATTTGTGTCATGTAACCACCTCACTCTGATCTACTTCCAAGCAAGTTACTCAATGTGTGATCCTCTCTTCATCTCCCCTAACCTATCTTAGTTTAAGGTGAAAATGGGGGAATCCCATTATTCATGTGCAAGAATCCATAGGGGAGGAGGAAGGGAAAAAAATAAAACAAAATGAAGAAAAATAAAACAAAATAAAGAAAAATAAAGAAAAATAAAAATAAAAATAAAAATAAGAGGGGCCCCAACCCTAGCCTTGGAACCTGTGACAAGTTTATACCTTGACTAGAAAATATTCCCCATTCCGAACTTAACCACAGAGTCAAAATCTTAATAAAATGCTCTGAACAAAAGATATAACTAAATGGACATCTAAGGATAATTAATATATAATTAATTAAATTTTAAATATTTTATGAAAATATGAACATCTTGGAATTCTAGAAAACTACTAACCAAGGTAAATACCATATTTCAGGAGAAATATAGTGGTTATAAAAATTATTCGAGATCATATTATATGAGAAATTACCATTCCCCCCTAAAAACCACTTAGGAAAAAAATAAAATTTCTCTATATTTCACAACCCATAATGATGTTGGTCATTATAGTTATTAATGTGATTATATTTATTATAAAGGATGTTAAAGTGATTCTATATAATTCAAGAGTAATGGTTAGGGGTGTCCATGGGTCAGGTCGGGTCGGGTCGGGGGCGTTTTAGGGCCCGACCTGAAAAAAAAGTTTGGCTCAGGTCAGGTCTCATGCTTCATGAGGAGGTGACCTGACCAAACCCAACCTGTTGGAGTTGGGTTACACGACACATGCCTGAAGGACCCGACCCGACCCAACCCATTGTGGGTTGGGTCATTTCGGGTTTGGTTATATGTGTAAAATCGACCCAACTTGACGGACTCAAACCAGCCCCTCAGACCCAACCCCCCCTCCCCCTTGCGCACCAGACCCACCTCCCTCCCACCCTAAACCCATGCACTGCTCCCCCCCCCCTCTGACTGCACACCAGCCAGCCTGCACCCCAGACCCACCTCCCTCTCACCCCCCTATAGCCACTTCCCTCTCCCCATGCACCCTTGCACTACTTCCTCCCCCCTACCTGCACCCCAGACCCACCTCCCTCCCCCCCTATACCCCTGCACTGCTCCCTCCCCCCCTTACTTGCACACCAGCTAGCCTGCACCCCAAACCCACCTCCCTCCCCCTACAACCACCTCCCCCCTGCACCCATACACTGCTCCCTCCCCTTGCCTACACACTATCCAGCCAGCACCCTAGACCCCCCCCCCCCTCGTACCCCTGCACTGCTCCCTCCCCCCTACACGCCAACCAGCCAACACCCCTACCCTACCCCCCAACACACCAGCTTGTACACAGAGTGAGCAGCAAATTTTGAGAGCCAGGATGATCCTTTTTTATCTTCTAGATCACTCATCTTTGAGGATGCATTTGACATCACCTACTAAAAAATGACAATCTAAAAATATAAGTGAGTGTGTATTTAATTTCTAGAAAAACTACATTTAAATTTATGAAGAAAACCATTTAAATAAATAAAAAATAGACATTTTTCCATTAAACATCCATAAAAACGCTTGTACAAAAATACATATCATCAATGATAAGATTTGAAGCACTTTACCAAATGCAATCGAATTCATATCAATATTCTTCTTTATCTTCACTGTAATTAACTGGGGTTATCCTAGCTATGCCTAAATCTCTAAGTTTCTAATTCACCCATGTCAAACATCTTGAGCATCAAACTTGAGAGATGAATAGATCATTCCTATACCCATGAATACCAGCCTTCCCCACTCCCCCTGCACACCACCCAGCCTCCCCCCCCCCCCACACCCCTACACTGGACCCCTGCACTGCATCAGCTTTCCCCCTCCCCTGTTGTACACCAGCCTACCCCCTCCCCCCTATACACCAGCCTTCCCCCTCCCCCCTACACACCAGACCCAGCTTCCCTCCCCCCTAAACCCTTGCACACCAGCCTACCCCCTCCCCCTTGCACACCAGCCTCAGCCTGTCCCCCTCTCCCCTGCACACCAAACCCAACCTCCCTCCCCACACGCACCCTTACACTACTCCCCCCCCCCCAACTACACACCAGTCTTCACCCATACCCTACCCCCTGCACACCAGCCTGCACCCCCCCCCCACACACACCATCCTCCCCCCCTGAACACCACCCGACCTCCCCACCCCCACACCAGCATTTCCCCACTGCACACCCCCCATAAACCCCTATACTACACCCCTGCAACAGCCTTCCCCCCTCCCCCCCCCTCCCCCCTGCACACCCAGCTTTCACCCCTCCCCCTACACACTACCACCCCACCCCCTCCTCCCCCTGCACACCAGACCTGACCTCCCCCCCCCCTGCACTGCACTACACCCCTGCACCATCCTCCCCCCCTACACCCCAGCATGAGCCTGCACCCCTTCCCCAGACCAGACCCAACACTGAACACACAAATCTTTATTTACTTTTACTTAAAAATTATTATATGTATCCACACACACATATCTCGGACAAAAAATAGCATCTAATTAGGCCAAAATTCCAATAAGGAAAGGTTCAAATTAGGATTCATAATTTTATATATTCAGAAAATGTGTATGCTATGTATAGGTAAGAAAACATGTAGACAAAATAAATTAGCCAGCATCCAAAATTTTGAGAGCATAGACTCCACAATATTTCACCCTATATAAGTTCAAAGTTTTTGAAAATTTAATAACAAAATGAAGAAGGGAATAAAACATAATAACAACCATGTTTAGCTTACAATTTAAGATCACCCAGATCAATTTCAAGAAATAGGTTAATATAAAATCGGAATCCATCAGGGATTACATTACATCTCTACACAACAAACCTACAACAATCACCCAGTAAAAAATATTTTTCTCAAAAACCTCATCATTTTAAGAAACAACTTAAAAAACCCACATGAAATGATGGAACGAACCATTGCTCACTAAGAAATTTTATCATTTTCCAAAATTTAGAAACAAATGACATGAATTTTTAAATCAATCATAAATTTATACCTTAATGAAGAGTGTTGCATCCATCATCCTTGCTTATTCTACTTTAGATAGTGAAACTCTAATCATGAATTGTGGTGTTGGTGGATGATGGAATATATTAAAAAACACAACAAAAGAAAGAAAAACTTAGTATTTTACTTTTTCAAACAAAAGTTTATAATTGACAAATGATAAATGATAAAAAAATCATAATATTTTTAATGGTACATGATTAAATTGATTCCACTTCTTCTAGTTTATTTTTAATATTAATTGTTTTAGAATTTATAAACCAATTTTGTGAGAAAATTAATGCTTCAATGGTTTTGGGATTCAAACAACTATGAAACGGATCAAGGACTCATCCTCCTGTACTAAAAGAGGACTCTGAAGATACTGTAGTTAAAGGAATTTCTAGAATATCTCTAGCAATACATGATAGAACATGATATTTTATTGCCTTTCCTTTCCACCGACATAAAATATCAAATCCTTTGAAATCATCCTCAGAGTCATCAATATCAAGATATATCTCTAGTTCATTCCTTTTTTGTGTAAATTTCTTTTTCCTTTTCTTTAATCTATATGCATATTTCAATTTCTCGTCATCCTCACTATCGGTACTATCATCATGAATATGTGACTATTGATGATAACTTGACTTGTATTTATCAACAATTGGAATGGGATATTTAAATTTGTAAATCTCATAGAGATTATTCAGAACCTCTATTAATTTACTGATCAACTGATTTTTGTCTTTTTCATTATCAAACATCATTTCAAAACTATCCCGAACAATTCCAATTTATATCGGGGATTAAGAAAAACTACCACAAGTAAGAGAGAATTAAAATTTGAACCAATACCCCAATACTTGTCAAACTTAAGCTTCATTGAAATATCCATTACACTCACAGTAATATCATGACTCTTCATCCATTTCTTGATTTTTCTATACATGTCACAAAGAGTATGAAAGAAAGTGTGACATTTCACATGCATAGAACTAGAAAAATCAACAGTGCTATCATAAAAAAAAATTAAGAACTTGATAAATACACGAGCACACTCCCAATAATATGTTGTAGGAGCCCCACCTTTATATACAAGAGTACTCCTAAAACTTGAATCCTTCTCAAGGTGAATAAATACTTTCTCATACTTCTCTACAACATCCAACATAAAGTATCAAGAATTCCACCTGGTAAGAACATCAAGAATTATGGCCTATTTACTAGAAATTTAAAACTCCTCATCTATGCTCTTGAAAAGAGCCAATCTTGAAGGTGAACTTCTCAAAAATTTGTAGGAAACTCTTATTCTATCCATTTATGTTGATATTTCCTTTAGCCCATCACTAACAATAAGGTTTAAAATATGTGCACAGTATCTCATATGCATATACTCTCCATTAATAATAGACCCATTCCAATCATTAACCCTCCTCTCCAAATAAATGATTGTTGTATTATTAGAAATAGAATTGTCCATAGTAATGGTATTAATCCTTTCAATCCCCCATTGTTTTGGTGTCTGTTCTAATACTCAGCCAATTATTTCCCATTTATGATCCACAATAAGACAAAATCAGATGATTTTTTATTTAAGATCCAATTATAATCAATAAAATGTGCAGACACACAAACATAATTTAGATTCTTAATTGAAGTACATGTGTTGGTGGTAAGACATACCATGTGAGAGAACATATCAAACATAGACTTCAGTTTTTCTTTCTCAACCAAATATAACTGCAAGCAATCTCTAGCAACTGTTTGTCTAGATGGAACTTGAAATTGAGGCTGAACAACTTCAATAAATTATCTAAAACCTTGATTCTTAACATATTAAAATGGTAACTAATCAATGATTATCATTTTAGAAAGAGCTATTTTGCACTCTTCTTGGTTAAAATGAGATACTAAAATTTTAACCATCCCATCATCCTCATCTTCACACTTCTTTCTAAGACCAAGAGTGGTTTGACTTTTGTCAATATTTTTATTTGGATTTTTGTTGTACCTTATCAAATTCCTATTCAAATTACTAGTTCCATGTTTTCCAGGTGTGCAAGCATAATATTTACCACAATAATTACAAATAGCCCTTCCTTTTTTCTTATGAAAATGATCTCAAGCTTGAGAAATTATAGAACCATGAGGTTTATGAAATGTTACCTTATTATTAGGAGACCTCTTAGTACCCTCACTTTCTTCAACTGGTATGAAAATACTCCCCCTCCTATTTCTATTGAATGTGTAGTTGGAGTAGACCCCATATGACTTTGGGTTCATGCGCCAACTAGAGGATTAGAACCACTTATTTTATCACCTTCTATGAATTGCTAGCTAGCTACTGTTAGCTGTAGCACACAAACCCTTGGTAGAATGAGGAGAATAAATTTTAAAACCAATATATGGATTTTAAATTACAAATAAAAAGATAATCAATGATAAATTTTTTAAGAACTAATTTTTTTAAATGATTATAAGGTGCATCATGCATTGATCCTAACACGAAACCTACTCAACAACCAAGGTTTCTTCGACCACTGCTCATTAAAAAAATCCGACACTTTACACTACTAGAACCACCAATATCAATACACCACTATCGACATCATTGAGGATGAAACACAAAAAACCAATATTATTATTATCAGACCATCACAAAAAAAAACAGGGACAAGAAAACCCAATGCCACCAGAAAACACAACCGACTGCAAAACAATTTTGAATAAACTTGAGACCAAATGGAAGTCAAGACCAGACCACATCATCACCATCACAAGACCACCAGTAGTAAACAAAGAAACCCCAAAATACCACCATCAAAGGAAAAATAAAACCCAAAGGAATAAATGAAACCAATTCTATTCATGCCTCAAGTTAAATAAAATTGTTGGATTCTCAACCAACACATCCTAAAATCCCTACAAAAACCACATTACCAAACTAGAATTGGGCCTAGTTGCAGTGAAATAGTTTGAGCAGAAGATGTAGAGGTTGATTCGAACTAGGTAATTAGTGGATGTGTGACTAAACCAAAATTTTATAAGACTAGAAAAACAATATTGAGAACTCATAATGGCAAGGTGAAAACATAATTTAAAATAACATGATAAAAAAATCAACTGCTTACCACCAGTTACTACCACACCAGACCCACACGCAATAGTAGGCAGGAGGAGGAGGCAACCCAAGCCAAGGGCTTTCTGCCAAATCCCAAACTCGATTGTTGGGAAGGTGTCTTTTTTGGTAGGAGCCAAGAGAGTAGACCTTTTTTGTGTGGCTTTGGAGGTGCGAAAGGAGACAAGAGGAGAGGAGAATGGAAGGAGGGTTTTCACAAGGGAAGGAGAAGAGAGAATAGAATGTGAGGGGTTGGGGAAGCTTAGGGAAGGAGGAAAGAAGGAAGATATGGGATTTCATCGCCCGTAGATTGTGAAGAAAGGAGGGAGTAGGGTGTCCTTCACCGTGCAAGGGAATGTAGGGGTCAATTCGAGGGGAGAGGAGGATAGTAGAGGTGAGAACGAGAGCGTGAGGGAGGGAGATGCGACTCACTCTACAGCCAAGAGAGATTAGGGATTTTTTTAGGCTAGAACCCATCGGGTCACGGGTCAGGTTGGATCTAAATGACTCCTACCTGAGACCCGACCCAACCCATGTATGGGTTGACCCGTTATGAACCTGACCTGAGTTTTTTTTTGTGTAACCCGACCCAACCCGGTCGGGTCGAGTATGGACACCCCTAGTAATGGTATAGGTTTTTCGCATCTCAATTTCATTCTTTGAGACATATGTCATGTTTGCCACTTTTTTTATCTTATTTTGCATGGTGTTTATACTACCCTATGAAATCCTTTTATCATAAATTTTATGAAATGAAATGGATTTAAAAATCTATCACAATTCTTCTTTTCAAATGTTTTTTATTAAATTGATACTAAATCCATAAGGTTTTTTCATGACTCATATATTTTCCTTGAGTGATAATCATTCTTATTTGACTATGGTCTTATGTGATTGTTTTATTATATCCTATAATGATATTATATTGTATTTAATCCTTATTTTTTGGGTAATTTACATCATTAAATCAAATTATTTTTATTTTATGGATTATTTCTTCATAAAAATATAACATTTCTAACAATAATTCCCATCCCTTCTAATGTCACTTTCTCTTCCATGTCAATATTCATTATTTCCACAAATTCTTTACTTTCTTATTTTGAAAATAAAAATATTATTATCCCATGTTATATTATTATTTCTATTTAAATATTTTTAAATGGAATTGTTATTATCATTTTTATAATGTGGGTTTCAATAAAGATATTTTAAAATATTTAAATGGCATATATTTTCACCATTTTATATTTTGTCCTTTAGTCCACATTTGTTGACTTTAAATTTATATTTTTTCAAGGTTCCATTATTGGAACTTATTTCTAAATGATATTTGGAAAACAATATTCCAAGAACCATCTTGAAAATTATTTTTTAAAGTGACTCATAACTTCATCTTTTTATGAAAATGTTAAGATATATTATGAAATATATTTTTAATATTTCACTTTCATTTTCCTCTCTATATCCAAAAGATATATCTCTTATAGAGAAATGTTAATGAATATCCTCTTAGTACCTTTATGATATAATTATTTGTGATATTTAATTTTGGTATCAACTAATCTAACTCTTTATGTCATTTTATTCGATACTATTGGAAAAAGATATAAAAAAACCCGTTTTTCCTTCCTCGGGGTTTCCATCCTCATATGGAACACATGTGTATAGATATTGATAGATGATGTAACAAAACAATTAATATTGATAATATATCAATTTAATTCCTTATAAATATTCATGAATTATATTTTATAGAGTTATATTCACTATAAAGACATTAAGCGATTTTCCAATCAAAAAGGAAATAGTTTTATTCATACAAAATTAATTTACATTCATTATATGGGTTTACTTAAAAAGTATGATTTATAAATTATTTAACTTTAATTTGAATTTTTTGTTATCATTTTTGATATCATAAATTCAAAATTAACTTAGAGTGTTTTTTTGGTAATTTTCTAAAAAAGTTGATTTTTGGGTGAATAGTGGAAAATATCATTTTTAAGTCAACTTTATTTTTATTTTAATGTATTTACAAAGTAAAATCATATTTTGGATTTATTTTAAAATTTAATTGGTTAATTTTGATTATAAATAATACAATAATTTCCATTATAATCAACATTACACTTGATTTTGGTAGAAAAACATCTTTATACTTCAAAAGCATTTTTTCTGGAAAACCATTTTTCATCACGTTACATGTTATTATTTTAAAATTAATTTTTGACACTTATATAAACTTAATTATATAAAATATAATCCATATTTATAATCATAATTTCCAGTTTTTTTAATGAGACAAATTTCATTTTTTTTCATTATGAATAGTAAATTTAGTAAAAAAAGCTAGTGATCGTGATAAGAGTTGAAATGGATTAAAAGGGTTAAAAATAAAATTATAATGGTTAAAATGGCCTAATAACTTGTATAAATACTATTATATTTTAATATTTAGACCCTATATTATCTACACTTTTAAAATAGTCTATTTTAGATCTATTTGGATATAGTAAGACATTAATATAATTTAATCATTTGAAAAATTCCAAGTGTGTCCTCCCCCTCACTTATAAAAGGACACCCACTATTTATCTCTTATATACACTTCAAGAGCCTATTATATTATCACATACATCCCATAACATCCCACACAACATCTTATAGGTCACAGTTTTATCATAATACCATCCTAGGAAGGATTTAGGTATAAACCTAAGGAGGTTGTCTGAAGAAGAGGTATAGTTCTTAATCGACCGTTTTCATTTCATTTATTCTTTTATATCCTTAAAAAATATATTAACCATTTTCATATAAT
The DNA here is from genome assembly GCA_963277665.1 of Viscum album. Lineage (NCBI taxonomy): Eukaryota > Viridiplantae > Streptophyta > Magnoliopsida > Santalales > Viscaceae > Viscum > Viscum album. The sequence continues at coordinate 1,428,987,733 of OY728151.1, forward strand.
AACATCAGTATCCAAAATATAATTAAATTTTATTATTTTTATTTTATAACCCCTTTTCATATACTTAACCATCTAACAAAAAATAAAAAACATCGCTCGTGCGTACGTGCGAACTACAGCCACATGAGATGATGTATTTCATTTTTCATCACTGAATCTTAAGTATGGTCATAATAATGGATAAAAATTAAATAATATGATATATATGATAAAATTTTCATTTTTTTAATAATAAATATTTTTTCTACTTTTTTACCATCTAATGAAAAATAAAAACATCGCTCATGTGTATGTAAAAACTACCACCTCGTGAACCGATGCATTTTATTTTTCATCACCACATCACATAGATTGTATATATATATGTATTTAAAGAAATAATATGATATAATTATCATTATTAAAGGATAAAATAATACTTACCTTATTTCCATCATGTTCTTTGAAAAATAGAAACGTTACTCAATCGTACATACGGACTATCGTCTCTTTGTTGTAATATAATTATTTTTTCATAATCATATTACATAGTTAGTTATAAAATTATAATTAATGTATAAAAATGATAATTATAACATGATTAATATTATTTAAATGATATTATCTTGATCCATTTTACCATAGTCAACTTTCCAAATCCATTTCATTTTTTTAAGTTGAATGGTCTCAAAACATCTGACGTGAACTTAATCAACCATGTAATTAATTATAACATGGATATAATTGAAATAAAATAAATAATAAACTATAAAAAGGTTATTAATTAAGTAAATAATTAACATAAGTTTATTATTCAGGAAGATAAATAAAATACTAAACAATTCAGACTTGAGGTAAGGGGAACTTTACCTTAAAAAATTGTTTTAAAAGTTTCAAATATTTATTTTCTAAATATTTTTCCTCCATGTACATGTTATTAAAATCCTTTTATTCATGAATTTATATTAAAATAAATAAATTATAAATTAAATTTTATGTGTCTTATGAATTTCTTTCAAAGTTTTTCAAAATTAATATTTTTACATATTTTATATGGAACATTTTGACTTTATTTACAAAAGGGAAAAAATGAATATTCTATTTTAACGTATACATCATCGCAGGATTTTCTCACCATCACAGCCATTATTTTATATTTGAATTAATTTAAAATATTTTATGTTTTATTCAAAGAAAACCCCTCATTTCCTTTGTTATAGGTATTTTAGTTTTTAAAATGGGGTTTTAAAGGAAAGAGATATATCGATATATGAAAATGTTTTACTTATGGGTTCAAAAGTATATTTTTAGGATTTTGATGATGGAAATGAAAGATTTTATGTGTTTTATTTATGTTATGGTACTTTTAAATTTTTTATGATGAATTTTTATCCTGATATAGCTCTCTAATTCATTGGGTAATGATTAAGTTCTCTGGAGAATTATGTTGGAATTAACCGAGTAAGTTATTCCATTTGTAAGGGTTATTGTAAGGGTTTTATGAAGATGATTTAACAAGGTAACTACATGAATTTTATATGATTTATAATTATTTTTCATGTTAATATTTTTATTTTATAATATAATCTAATTATATTTTGTTTAAATGAATGATTATTCCCTGTAAGGGTAAAATGTATGTTTTTAAGAAAATGTTTTTCATGGGTTCTCGTGTTTTTTAAGAAACCCTCATGATTATAATCTTGATTTATATTTTATTATAATGTGTATTATAAAAAAACTTATGTAGTTAATATTATTTCAAGTGTAATTAAATTATTATTTTATCTCAAAGTTTATTATGTTAAAGGAAAACTATATTGTATAATCTCATGTTTTTTAAATTGACTAAAAAATCATTATTCCTTTTTATATGTCCCTTATTGAGATTTTTTTTCTCATCCTGTATTTTCAAATGTTTTTTGTAGGGTTTAAGGATGAGTATGAAAAATAATGAAGTCAATTTTAAAATAGTGAATATTTTTTTATTAAAAGAAAACATGTTTCATTTTTAAATATTTTATTGTGGAAAAATGGATATTGAGTGGAAGTGTCTACTTTGTAATGTATGGGTTTATTATATTAGAGTTGTGAACTAATTATCTAAAACTCTAAACCTAAAAATTTATTTAATAATGCAATTAAATGAATTATTTATTTGAAAATAAATATTATTTCATGTTTTTAGTTGATTCCTTATAGGTGGGGTCCTATATCGCCCTCCAATGCATTGGTTAAGGATATAGATCACATTAAGTAAAAATAAGATGTGAGTTATGATACTCAATCCATAATTGGAGGTGGGATCATGATTCCTAATTCACTATGTTATGGGATTTAGGAAAATTATTCATTATCCACTATTTTATGAGAGGAAGGATCATGATTCATAATCTACTATATTATGGGAAGAATGATCATGATTCCTAATCCACTATGTTTTGGGAGGCTGGATCATGATTCCTAATCCACTCTGTTATGGAAGGAATGATTGTGATTCCTGATCCAATATGTTATGTGAGTAAGGATCATTATTCTTGATCCACTGTGTAATGTTTCTCTATGCTTATGTTTGTTTCATGGTTTATTATTATGCTACATTTTCATTACACAACACATTTTTATGTTATATGCCTATGATTATGCTCTAATGATCATGTTTACTCTATCATGTTTTTATAATCTTATTCCATGGTATATGTTTGATCATTTGAAATTTCATGTACTTTATCTTGTCTTTTAAATAACTTATATCATTACATTTTCATTTTAATTAGTTTTTTTCTCTCATGCTCATGTTTCTCACTTTCTTATGATCTAACCCTTGATTAATCTTTGACAAGTTTCTCCCCTACTGATCATTTTAGGTCACCCATTTGTTTTCTTACCATTACCTAAGTTATGAAGATGAGTATAACCTATGATATTTATAGAAGGGAATATATTATGGTGTGATTATATAGAAATACTCACAAAAATATGAAATAATTTTTTTATGTGGCCAATATCCAAAGACACCAAACCTTGGGTTCCTAGGGTTTTGTGATTAGTTTTGATATGTAATGTTTATGTTATAAAAAATATGTGTAATATATGAAATTTTAGACCAGTACATCTCACTTATTATCAAATATAGGGTGTAAAGAATGTTTTTTTATCATTGGAACTGAGATTTCGGGTCTTGGGTGTCACAGCAGTGGTAATTTTCCAAGTGTAAGTGGCATGATTTTATTCATATTCAAATTATTCCCATAGCTCTTCTAGGTGGTAGAAAATTTTATTATTCCTTGAGTCCCCCCATGATCTTTGATACTTTATCTTCTCTCAAATTAATGCAAATGATCCACCAAAGATATGGAAATGTCTTAATTGTGAAGAACACAAGATTCATTCCATACTATAAAAACACTTTTAATTATGTCACACTGTGAATGGGTATTATCCATGCTGTGGTTTTAATAATTTTCCTATCTCAGATCTCTTTATTCCTCCATGGAATAACATCCATTTCCATGACACGGCTATCCTATTCTTCTTGTTTCATCACAATATACTAAAATTATTCCTTATGCAAGAATTATTCATATTTGGTAAATTATAAAATCTTACATGAGAAATTTATAAAATTTCACGGAGTACAAAACCGTACACATCTATTTATACTGCTTTAAAATATATTAAGTAATAGATTGGCTAAAATTTTCCAAGTATAAAATCATACACAAGTCTTAAAACCTTATGTAAGCTACCTATAATGCACACATAATTTCAAATATATTACACATAAATGGGTAGCTTCAGTACTTCATCTCTACAAAAAATTAAAAATATTTATTTACTAGAAAAAATATCTTATATGTTAGTAGAAACTCATATTCATGGATATTATATTCAATATAAAAAGGAAAAATTCATACATATTAACTCAGTAATACTATTTATGAAGCATTTTAATTCAAGGAAAAATGTATATTTCATATTTATGATCCAAAGATCATACTTATCACTTTAAAGATATTAGATATTGTCCAAAATGTTATGTATTCCTATACGTTTTCCATTTTCTTATTTTCTTCTTATAAAAATATATTGAACAACAACACTTCTCGTTAAAGGAAAATTAAAATATCATACATAACTTCCAAATATGTAACATATCAATTATGAAGTATGTAATTTTTTAAATAATCTTCTTGAATCCTCTTTAGTATCCCAATTTTGTACATATTGGCTGAATGATCTTACACATCTCGATAATTTTCCAAATTGTTTATTCATTCTTCTAGAAGTTATATTATTTTCTTTTGGACTCTTAAAAAACTTATAAATGTTATCTTATCTACAATATCAATCCTTAAAAAATTAATACATTCAATCCAAACTCTCTTATGAGTCTCTTTAAACCTTACTTATTGAATCTTCTAAAAATAGAAAATTAACACTAAAATAATGATAAAATAACTAAAAATTATAATTTATGTTATTTTCACAATAAATTACTAATTGTTCATATAAACTAAAAAATTAAATTTCCCTTAAAATGTTAAAATGGTTGTTATTTAATCATTGAATTAAAAAGTAAAATATATGATAACATAAACACTGTCAATTCCCCCACACTTAAGTATTTCACTCATGGGAAATCATCTTATACTAAGGTCAAAATAGATTCTCAAGGTATTAATGGAAACACTTTTAAATTCTCACAACTTTGGAAATATCATGCTTACTATATGGATATCAACTCCTTAAATCTTCATCAATTATAGAATTTCATTCAATATCCTGCTAATACTCGTGTTCATTTTATACTCACCTCCCTAGAAATATATCTCTTTTTCACTCAATGATTTTAAAATAGTGTTTTTCAAGAACCAAGATGGAGTTCCATCCGACCTGACACCCAAATCGTTCCATGGCATGACCCAAAGGGTGTTTCTGATTCCCATAAGCTAGAAAGTAGTAACTTGGTATCAAAAATAAAACCTAGGAATGATTTCACCCATGTATATTATCATAAATCACTAACCATAATAAATAAAACCAAACTGAATAATCATAACCAAACATGGTTTGAATTTTTTTTAGATTCAATGTTTATAATCTTAACTAAAAACAAAACAACCAAAATGGGGAGGGATACCAACTGAACACAACCCAAAACCCTCTATGCAACATGAGAGGAGCATCATCCTCAAGACACCACCACCAACACCTATAGAAGAAGACCACTAACAACCCGAACCACCATGATGATACATATTTCCTTTACCTGAGTCAAACATAACCAAATATACATACTCCCAAAGGTGTATGTATGGCATGATCCAAATCCCAGTAGGATGCCGCCCAAAATTAAGGATTATATGCCATAACATTAAAGGACAAAATAACATGCACATTTCCTTTAAAACATTTGAAGAATTTATAGGAAAACATTTTAAGGCAAACTATTTTAAAGGAAATCACTTTTAAAGGAAAAAAATATTTCCTTAAGATGAAATATACTCAGGGTCCATCGTATACCGATGCATGGAACCACATCACAAAATATAACTAAGTCATGAAAATTCCTATAGGCTCTAGCTCTAGTGGGAAACTGGGTTTATCATATCTCGATGAAACATGGTATAGAAACCACACTGATCATCGTCCTCATTCATGATCCACTAGAGAGGAATCTATCCAAAATTCTATTGGTATCCAATAGTAATAGTTTAGTTAGCAATGTATCATCAATCCTATTATATGAATCTAGGCTAAGACACTTCTGAGTCAACTAGTGTACCAGTCCTAGTCTTCCCACCTAGACACCTAATATTCCCTTTGTTCTTAATATTCATTTCACATGTCACATAGGTCACTACATTCGCATACACACACAAGATAGATGAATACACTTATGAAACCACCTTTTCTCATAAGAAAAACCTTTTCCAAATTCACATGCACACCAAACCAATTTTAAAACATGTTTCTCACCCCTTAAATAATTTATTAAATCACTTTCAGAATTTATAAAGCATTACTAAAGCATACAACATGGTTTCACACATGAAACACAACCCATTTCCTTTGAAAATCATTTTACAAACCATACAAACCTCGAATAATTCTGAAAAATCATTTAAAACCACAAAACTATTTCATAGAACATATTTAAATACTCAAGAAGACATATTAAAATCTTCCAAAAATGCTAAAACATGGAATCACCTACCTCAAGCTTAGAAACTTCTAGAATATGGTGGAAAACCACAACTGAATTTCAATAGAACCCTATAAAGGAAATATCAAACCAAAAACATCAAGGTTGAACCCTAATAATCAAGATCCAACCCTAAAAATATCACCCTACTCGTTGGAAATATGAAACCCCAAGAAAGAAGAGGGGGAACCCTAGAAAATTGGAGAAATTGAAGAGGAGAACCACTTACTTGAATATTTATTGAAGAAATAACTCCAAATTCTCCAATGTAATGAAGATATGAGGGAGAAATGATGAGGTTTTGAGGTTCCTAGGGATTTAAATCATGAGTGGGGAAGAAAATGGGGGATTTGGGGTTAAATCCCAAGAGTACACAACCGTTATTTTTAAATTTTTAATGACCTGGACATGGAACACAGTTTTCCTACATGGTTTTCCAAACCGTGTGGCAACCATGCACCACTTACTATCCAAGAGGCACATGACACATGGTTATCCCACATGGTTACTAGACCATGTTCAAACCGTGTGTTTTTCCACTATCCAAAAATGTCACATGGCTACACTATTTATTGGATAAGGGTGCACAATTTGACAAACTATGTACCAACGGTGAGCCTCATGTTGTCAAGCCCAAAATCTCAATTTTACATCAAAACTCAAGGGGGAAACCCATAGATAATAACTATACTGAAAATAAACAAAGTAATAACTCAAAATTAAAACATGAATGTGGCAATTCTCCTCACCATGAAAACTTTCTGCCCCCGAAAAGTCAACCCAAAGATTGATATGAGAACAAAAACAGATACTCAGCCTCAACCCAGGACTTACACTCCCAAGTATCATGCTCATCATTATCATGTTTCAAAATAAATTAGACTAATGGAATGTAATTCCCATGAATCAATTTCTCCTGAGAATACACAATCTGTATCGGCCTCTCAAACACAGAAAAATTAGGCTCCAACTCCAACTCTTCCCAATTCAAGACATGAGATGGATCCAAATTATACTTTTTTAGTTGAGATATGTGGAAAAAATCATGAATTGATGTTAAATGGGAAGGAAAATCTAACATATATTCCGCCTTAATGATTCTCTTAATAATATCGAAGGGTTCTACATACCTCGGTGTTAGATTCCCTTAATTTCCCAAATGAGGATGACCCAAGAGAGGTTCCACTTTCAAGAATACCCGGTCACCCATGAAAAACTATAAATCAAGACACCTCTGATTAACATAAGACTTATAATGAATTTGATCTGTCAAAAACCATTTCCTAATTAGTTAGAATTTATCAAAAGTCTCTTACACAAGGCTTGGTCCCAAAAATGAGGTCTCACCCACCTCATTCCAACACAAAGTAGATCGACATGGCCGACCATAAATCACCTCAAAATGAGCCATTAAAATTAAGGATTGGTAACTACTTTTATACAAAAACTCAACCAATCCCAAATGGATATCCCACGAACCTAAAAAATAAAAAATGCACAACCGGAGCATGTACTAAAAAATATGATTTTCCTACACTGTCTAACCATCCGTTTGAGGATGGTATACCATAATCAGTTTGAAATATGACCACATTTCCTTCTGGATACCTTCCCAAAACCAAAAAGTAAAATGGGGGTCCCTATTAAAAATAATTGTTGATGACACACCATGAAGTCTCATGAACTCCTGAACATAAAACCAGCCTAAGTCGTCTACTTTGGTTAAATCTATGATTGGAATGAAATGTATTGATTTGGTTAGATGACCAATCAATATCAAAATGAAATTATTTCCCTAGGGTGTATGAGGTAATCCAATAACAAATTCCATGGTGATATCTTCCCACTTCCAGGTAGGAATGGGTAGTGGCTGAAGCAAACCGAAGGGTCTTTGGTGATATGCTTTTACCTACTAACATGTATAACATCAAGAAACGAATTCAGCTATATCCTACCTCATACTTGGCCACCGGAACTATCAATGCATGTCATAATACATCTTGGTTAAACCAGGATGAACAACCCACTAAGACTGGTGGCTATCCTACATCACCACCTTCCTCATAGATAACATCACCAAAAAGAAACCGTTGAAGCATAAAACTCCCTTAGGAGAAAATGACCAATCACAAGGTGGCTAAACACCATTGATAAGTTGTCTAAAATTCTATCACAACTCATCACCAGACATATCACACTAAATAAGATCTAGAATAGAAGGATCCAGCTGAACACTAGAGAATAACATGCCTACACAATGATCCTTAGTCTCTAGGTGCATCTGAGCAAAAAGCCCTATCAACATCCACTCATCACCAGACTCTCTCAATGATTGAACTCGAACCTTCCTACTAAAATAATATTCCACAATGTTACCTTTATTCAGGGTATAGAATATATTGAAATCAAACCCCTAAAGATATTCAAACCATAGAACCTCAAATTCAAATCCCTTTGAGAAAAAATGTAGGGAAATATTTTATGATCTGAATAAACCAAAAATTTCTCCTTGAAAAGAAAATGGTTCCATATATTCAAGGCATGAATTACCTATGATAACTCTAGATCATAGTTGGGTAGTTCTTTTCAATTGGTCAGAGTTAGCAAGAGACACATGTCACCATATAGTCATTCTATATAAGCACACATTCAAGACCCATACCTAAGGCATCATAATATACCACATACCCCTTTTCATATTCAGGTAGGATCAATATAGGAGTTTTATTCAATCACCATTATATCTCCTCAAAGGACACTTGAAATTTTGGGCTCCATTCAAACTTCACCCCTTTCTGGATGAGCACCATCATGGGTAAAGCATACTGAGAGAAGTTCTAGATGAACCACCTGTAATACCCCGTAAGGACTAAAAACCTCCTGATCTCAAACACATTCTTTGGATGATCCCATGAAATCACTATACTAATCTTATCAGGGTCCACCAAAACCCCTTGTTCTGAGATAACATGGCCCAGAAACTTAACGTCCCTGATCCATAAGTTTCACTTAGAAAACTTTTCATAGATATGATGTTCCATAATAGTGACCAACACGGTCTAAAAATGAATCTCATGATCCTCCTCAAATTTGGAATAAAAAAGGACGTTGTTCGTGAATAAAACAAAAAAATAATTGAGATACTAGTGAACCACCCTATTCACAAGTTTCATAAAGACCGTTGGAGCATTTTTCAACCTAAAAGGCATGACTAAACACTCAAAATGTCCATATCTACTTCAAAAATATGTTTTTAGAACATCCACCTATTTCACTCTGACATGGTGATAACCCAAACACAAATCAATTTTTCAAAACCACCTCACCCCTTTTAAATAGTCAAACAAGTCATCAATTTTGGGAAAAGGATATTTGTTCTTGATGGTAACCTTATTCAGTTTTTGGTAATCATTGCATAACTGGAGAGATCCATTGGCCTTCTTCAAAAAAAAACTGGGGAAACCCAAGGAGAGATGATCAGGTGAATGAATCCTTTGGATTCCATATATTCCAATGATACCTTTAATTCTCTCAGATTGGTGGGGTCCATATGATATGAGGTAAGAGATATCAGTGGTGTCCCCGGCGCCAAATCGATAGAAAACACTACATCCCGCTCTGGAGGAAAACCCAAAAAATCATCTAGAAAAATAACTAGAAACTATTTCAACATTAGAGGTAATATACCCTCAGGTGAACCACCATCATCCTCTAACATGAGTGACAATAACTAAAAAATGATATTACCCAGTTCTGGGAGTGGTGGTCCAGGATGTCCCAACCGAGGATCCCATTCACCATGAAAAACCTGGGTACTCTCATCAGGAAAAACAAAACTCACTCGTCGTATATAACAATCAATGTGTGCCTAAAAGTGAACCATTAAATCCATACTGAGGATTATATCAAATATTTCCATCTCTAAAACAAGGAAATCCCATTCCAACTCAACCCCTGACATGGTGAGTGCACAAGATAGACACCTGAGAACCTTCTCTATCTTTTTACCAAGCGGCATCACCAAATCCATCAAATATGTCATCATCTCAGTTGGTAATTTTTAACACATACAAAATATGGTTATAGATAAATTAAACATATGCATCGGTGTTAAACAAAACAACATCTAAGTATGATTCAATAAAAACAGTACCTCGAACTATCACAGGTCCTGCATCTGATCCCACTAGTGCATGGTCCAGAGCATAAATATGTTTTGTCTCAACCTGATCAGGAGAATGACCACTAGCATGTGGTTCTTCCTTGAACTGAATATGCCCATAAGATCATCCATCCCTACCAACATGACCACAAAACCAAGAACTCGGTGACCTAGATAGTTTTTACTAGGCTGACATCCCCCTAGAAGCCACAGATCCCACCCCACTCTGATAGGAATGTGTGTACCTATAGAACTGCTACAAGTTCCCTATATGTATACACTGATGAAAAGATCTAAGTGGAGATAGAAATGTTGACCGCACATACCCTAGATTCCCACACTGATGGCACATGTCTGATACAGTATCTAAAACTACTCACAACGACATTCGGGAAGGATGGCTCGAGCTACCACCTCCCTTCCTTTCCTGCTCATCTAACTTCCTCTTCTTCTTAGATGAACTAACACTTCCAACTACTGAAATAGATTCAGGGAAACCAGACTTACCCTTGAGATCAATCTCTACCATGCAAGCATGATCAACCACCTTGGTATAGGTTTTCATCTTGAACAAAAAGACCTGAGAATAATTCTTTTTCAATAACCTCCTTTCAAACCTCTTATCCTTCATTTGTTCATTAGAAACAATTTTGGGTGCATACCACACTAGCTACATGAAATGATTGGCATACTCCGTCACTTTCTTGTCTCCCTGGGTAAGATCTATGAACTCTCAGGACCTTTCATAGGCTAAAACCTCAGGACAATACTACTCATTGAAAAGGATCTTGAAATCTTTCCAACTCATCTCTTTCCAGATTAGACTACGAAGTCCCGCCACCTCTGAATGGGGCCTTATAGAAATAAAACAACGCTCTTCACCCTAATATCCTTAGGAGTGTTAAGAAATTAAAACATCATTTTGATCTTCTCAAGACACTCCTCTACTTCCTGAGCTTCTGCATGGCCCCTAAAAGAAAGAGTCTTGTTCTTGAGAAAATCCTAAGCTTTTTCCTTATTAGGACCTGGTTCAGCTTCTCTAATCAGATCAAAACCATAACCCTCTCCCTATACCAAGGCCTAGATAGCCCGTACCACAACTTCCACTAGTCTATGATTAATTAGTGAGGGAGAACTCTCTCTCTGGCCTCTTCTCGTGGTTTCACAAGAAGTCTTTGGGGAGGCATTTTACTACAATAAGCAACAACCAAAAAGGTAAAACCATCAACACAACCATTCTGAAACTTTTCAACAATAAAAACTTATCTCAAACACTTTCATAAATCAAAAAATAACAGAATCAATCAAAATAACAAGCCAAAACAAAGAAAACACTCCACATACATCTAGTTTTCATATACAGTCTGCAGCCTATACGTATCATTTGAAGGAGAAGTCAAAAAAATCCCAACATCCCATGGTAACTCGAGTCCTATAATGAGGTGTGCTATAAAGAAACCCTACTCACAACCAGATCCTCAAGTCCTGACAATCCTAGCTTTAGTCTATCCAAAATCATCCCAAATATCATGACCCAAAAGAGCATTACCTCCTTTGATACCATTTTGTCACAAACCAAGCTAGAGTTCCATATGACCTGACATCTGACCCGGTCTATGGCATAACCTAATGGGTGCTCCCAATCCCCATGGGCTAGAAACTAGTACCTAGGTATCAAAAATAAAACTTGGGAATGATTTCACCCATGTATATAATCATAAAACACCAACCATAATAAATAAAACCATACTGAATAATCATAACCAAACATGGTTTGATTTTTTTTGAGATTCAATGTTTAAAACCTTAACTAAAACCAAAATAACCAAAACTGGGAGGGATACCAACCAAAAACAACCCAAAATACTCCATGAAACATGATAGGAGCATCATCCTCAATCCACCACCACCAACACCTATAGAAGAAGACCACTAACAACTGGAACCACCATCACTATACATCTTTCCTTTACCCAAGTTAAACATGACCAAATCTACATACATCCAAATGTGTGTGTATGGTGTGATCCAAAGCCCAATAGTATGCCACCCAAAATAAATAATTCCATTCTATAACATTAAAGGACAAAATAACATACACATTTCCTTTAAAAAATTTGAAGAAATTATGGAATTTTTTTAAGGAAAACTATTTTAAAGGAAAGTACTTTTAAAGGAAATTAATCTTTCTTTAAGATGAAATATACTCATGGTCCATCGTATGTCGACACATGGAGCCACATCACAAAATAACACTAATTCACAGAAATACCTATAGGATCTAGCTCTAGTGGGACACTAGGTACATCATATATCGGCGAAACGTGGTATAGAAACCACACTAATCATCATCCTCATGCATGATCCACCAGATAGGAATGTATCCAAAATTCTAGTGGTCTTCAACCATCATAGTTTAGTTAGTGTTGTATCTCCAATCCTTCTATATGAATCTGGGATAATCCACTTCTGATTCAACTCGCGTACTAGTCCTAGTATTCCCATCTAAACACCTAGGATTTCATTCATGCTCAATTTTCATTTCACATATCACATAGGTCACCACATTCACATACACACACAGACAAGATGAATACACATATGAAACCACCTTTTCTCATTAGGAAAAACTTTTCTAAATTCACACACACACCAAACCAATTTTAAAACATGCTTTGCACCTCTTAAAAAATTTATTAAACCAATTTCACAATTTATAAATATTAACTAAAGTATAAAACATGGGTTCACACATGAAACACAACCCATTTCCTTTGAAAATCATTTTCTAAACCATACACACCTTGAATCCTTTTGAAAAATCATTTCTACCCACTAAAATATTTCATAGAATATATTTAAATAATCAATCAGGCATATTAAAATCATCCAAAAATGCTAAAACATGGAATCACCTACCTCAAGATTAGAAACTTCCATAATCTGGTGGAAAACCATGACCGCACCTAAAGAAAAACCTATAAAGGAAAGATCGAACCAAAAACATCAAGTTTGAACCCTAATAATCAAGATTCAACCCTAAAAATATTTCACTACCCACTGGAAATATGAAGCCCCAAGAAAAAAGAGGGGAAACCCTAGAAAATAGGGGAAATCAAATATTAGAACCACTTACTTGAAGATTTTTTGAATAAATCACTCCAAACCTACCAAGGGAATAAAGATATTAGGGATCAAGGATAAGGGTTTGAGGTTCCTAGGTCTGTAAATCCTAAGTGGGGAAGAAAATATTGGATTTGGGGATAAATATTGAGAGGAAATAATCGTAATTTTTAAATTTTTAATAACCTGGACATGGCGTATGGTTTTCCCACATAGTTTTCCAAATCGTACGGTAACCATGTGCCCCTCACATTCCAAGAGGCACATTCTTTATGGTTATCCCACATGGTTACCAAACCATGCGCAAAACCATGCATTTCGCCACTATCTAAAAATGTCACATAGTCGTACAATTTCCTGGGATAGGGCACACAGTTTGAAAAACCATGCGCTAATCATCCTCCTTATGCTATCCAACCAAAAATCTCAATTTTCCACCAAAAATAAATGGGGAAACCCATATATAAGTACTAGATTGAAAATAAACAAGTGAATACCTCAAAATGAAAACATGAATGTGATAGTGTTTTTATCACTCTTGAGAGCATACATGATTTCCATAGGCTTTCTTCCTTTATAGTATTTCCACTAAACATAGTCATAAAGGTGTTTCAATAATGGGGACTTGTCATAGATTATTTTGTGGATAAGGTTTGGAAAGCTTCAATGTGAAAACTTCTAATTTAGAATAAATAGGGGTTGGCTCTGAAATGAATTATAATGTATTATGACAAGTTTCCAATCAATAATGATATCCTCACTCATTATCCTTTACAAATATTTACCTACAAACACATTTTAATTCCCTTGGTATGTTCACACATTAACACTTTAGTAGAGACAATTACTTTTTCTTCATTATCTTCTTATATTATATCTAACTCCATAACAACAGTATTGTTCCTTTTTGTTTTAGCATGTTTATTATACATATACTTCATTTTTAGGTAGAGAGTCATATTTTGCCTCTAAAAGATTATGTGATTTCCATTTAATTTTTTTTAAAAGACATTCCCCTTTCATTATTCCCAACCTTGATATTTTTAACACCCAAAATAATTTCAAATGATATATAATCCATAATTCAGAGCCTAAAAAAGTTTCCTCTAGATCAGATCACAACACAAATTCTTCCCTCCCCCGCAATTGAGTTCAACCATAATCTGGTGGTTTTGGGTGATCATATAATGATCTTAGTATTTGAAAAAAAACAAATAATATTCCTAATTTATCTTCAACATGATCAAAATGATAGGATGGAGAATATAAAATTAGTTATACCTTACCTTCCACAATCTCTATATCTATTTATTAAAATGGATTATTCTTGATAGGTATCAAAGTATAAGTATCCAAAAGAATCCTACCTTTTAGGGATTATGCTAGCCTTTAGATCCTTGTTCATAATGAGAGGATCATGGATCAATAAATGGGTGTCAGTTCCTTATTCTTAAAGACAAATGATGATTCTGAATGAAGAAAAATTTGAATTATGGTATGAAATAATTAAGTGCTATCAAGGAGAGGGATCATATCCCTATGAGAAGAAGTTGTTGAAACCCCTTTGTTGATTCTTTATCGGTTTCCGTCTTATATCAGTCAATACATTACTTCCCATTGATATGTTACAACTCATTTGAAATCTTAAATGAATGTATCATGAATGAATAACCATTAATGAGTAAATATTACTGATCCCCAATTGAAGGAAAATTAAGGAATACATGGTAATTATGAATTCATGAAATATCATATATCGCATGCCCCATCATACCTATGATGATTCACAATTGTAGGTTATGATATAGGCATCAACATGCCTATATAGCTAGCTATAATTTAGGGATATCATAAAATAAACTATAACTAATTTTAGTGAATATCTAAAAATCTCATTCTTACACTAAAATACCATTAGAAATTTATAAATAACTTTATAAATTTTTGTGAATCCATATAAAAATACTTTGGATATAGTGTATCAAAATATCTTCATTTTGGAACAAAAACTTTACCCAAAACATAATCCTTATCCAAAAGGCCTGAATGTGTGACCTTATGAGCCTTTTAATCATTTATAACAAAGCTTAAATATATATTTCATAGATATAAGAAAATAGTGGCCTCTATTAAAGTATTATTTCTACTAAACCTACAAAGAGGTTTGGTTTTATCTCAATCAAATATGTTCATATCTTTATATGAATGCATCCCCCACAAGATACACCATATAGATAATATGTATAATTATATAATCCCTTTTTCCATGTCATCAATTTACCACTAGACATAAAACATATCAATCTAGTATAGTGCATATCACACTTTTATGATTCTTCAAAAAATAATAACCAAGTCGATGAATACATCACATGTCATTCATCTTGTAGATGAGAACATCATATATCCCTCATCCAAGTAGTTGATCACATCACATGTCACTCAACTAAACATGGACATAAATTTCCTTAGTCTAATTCAATCGTGGGCCATATTTATTTTCTTACTATATGAGTGGACAAATCCCATATTATTTGAGCTCCAATTAATGACATGATTAACAACATAGTTATCCACCCCTAATTAGCTAATCCTCAAAGCTTGTAAAAGAGAGGTATAAAATTATAAAGATTCTCATGCTAGGTATCTCTCCAATATCAGGTAAAAGGAGTAATATTAAGCATAAACACCTAAATATATGTATGATTTTATGACATTCCATGATATATGATTTAGTGGGTTAGTCTAAATAATAAGTCTCTGCTTATTATATCATGAGCCCAATACTCATTCTAATCATAACATATCATCGAATCCCATAATACTAAATGATAACCATTTATTAAGGATAACTCAAATTCATATTTTTAGGGGATATTATCATTCCACTATTCATGTAATATAAATTTCCTCATGCATGAATGAATGATAAATTAAGGTTATATTTATTATAAAATATTGATACATTATACAACCATTACATTAAATCTATTAAATATCCAATACTAAGAGATTTAGCACAACCCTCATGAATCTATATTGGTAATGGTTTTGTTAATGGATCCACTTAAATCTCCTATGTATCCACCCAATAGTTCCTAAAATGTCCCCTCTCAATAATCTATCATATGAGATGGTATTTTTGATGGATGTGTTTGGTCCTTCAGTGAGATAGAGGTTCCCTGGCTTGAGTAATGGATCCATTATTGTCACAATAAAACTCAATTACTCCCTTGATTCTAAGAACCACCCTAGGTTCATATATGAATTTCTTGATCCAAATATAATCCTTTGAAACTGTAGAAATCTATTTTTCACCTTGTAATACTTTGAAATATTTCTGCATGTGATTCCAGAGTTGGGTGTTGAGATGGCATGAAATTTCGAGGCCCAGTTTCCCAAAATTAATTTTATAAAAATATTAAGTATATTTTATACTATGCATGCAAAGAAGATGAGATAACTCTTAAATGATAATTTGGATCAGAAATATGAGGCCATGTTTGAGTCCAAAATGTGACTTTTACCCTAGGTAAAGGATAACTTTTTTCGGCATGAGACTTCTATAGAAAAAATCACCTAGGGGTAAAATTGTCATTAAAATAATTAAATTTAATTATTTTACCCCTGATGTTGAAGAAAATAACTTTCTAAAAGGGACTCAAATTTGAAATCTGAGATTTCCATTGATTTAAGAATGGGATGTTTTTCCCAAGTGGGAGATAAATTAATGGGGTGTGGGATATTCTGATTCTACACCCATTGGAGGGATAGTTTTAAATGAAACCCTAAAACCTTATGTATTTGTATAAATACATGATTAAGGGAATTAAATTCGGTTTAGACCCTAATTGGTTCTCCAATAAAGAAGAATCTCATCCCCCTACCTTGGAATTCTTGTGACAAATCCTCAAAAGACCACATCAGGATTAATCCAAGGATGATCGTTAATGATAAATAGATCATTTCTCGAGCTAGGATTCTTGTTAAATTTCTGCACCCCAATTCTGTTCTTGTTTATTCTTGATTTTGCCTTCATTTTTCTTGTTTTGAGCATCGAGGTGATGGAAAAAAGAATATGGCCATCGCCCAATCCCTGTTTTGAACCCCAGATTTGTCACATTCTTCACCTTAAATCATCACTACGTCGAAACTCATTGCTATGTTGAAGCATTGTCGAATCACCGAGCAGAGGTTGGCGTTGTAAAGTCCTCAACCTGAGGACCCCGAAAATGGTATCTTTTATTTTTTTCGACCAATGGAGTGGTTATGGTGACCTGTAGAAGGAGACAGAGGTGCGACTCTAGTAAGGGTGGTGGTCGGAGGTGGAGCACGGTGGTGGGGTGCTGAGGTGGTGGGCAGCGTGACTATCTAGTGAGCGGAGTAGACTGGAGGCAGCGGGGCATTAATGCGGTAGGTGGTAGAATCGAGGGTGGACCAGCGTATTGAGGTGACGTTAGAGGGGTAGGCTGAGATGATGATCTAGGTTCGTCTGACAGTGTTGGCATAGCGGAAGGGCACTACGACCAGGCTAGAGGTGAGGCGGGGTCACGGTATACGACCTCAGGTGGCAGCGACCCACACAACGCAGGTTGCCGTAGAGATGAGGGGACCAGCCAGGTCCCGATGTTGGATGGTCAGCTAGAGGATTGCCTAGGCTGCAGGTTGGGAGAAGGTACGATGGGCGGTGTGCTGGGGCGTGGGCCAGCGGAACAAGACCTAGCCAATCGGAGCCGGTCGGCCCAAACGGACGGGTCCGGCCAGAATGGGCCAGACTAGTCTGGATCGAGTCCATACGACTATAAAAATCTGTATCTCCTAAACCAGACGTCTGATCGACATACGGTATATGTCCATGAGTCCCTCTATTAGAGACAAATCTTTTTAGATCAGTTTAGGACTTTTACATTTTTGTTTCATTGCTCGGTTGCACGAAACGTCTAAGTTAATAATAATACAATATTTATTATTATTCGAGGTTCTTGTATCGGACCTATCTCCTAAACAAGATGTCTTATTGGCATGTTTTCAGTGGCAACAGAGCCCTGTTCTTTGGGAAAAAATTTCAAGATAACTTTTGGGTGTTCAAACTAAATTCGAGATGTAGGCCCCATGGGGCCCGGTTCACATGTTTTGCAGTGAAACACAACTTTTTCACCGGTTATCCATTTTGGATGATTGAGTAGTCAATCATATGTGTTTTTATGAAAGGATCGAAATGGTAAGACATATATAATTAATTTTAGGATACAGTTGTGGGCCCCATGAAATTCCTTTTGAGTGTAGTGCGGCGTTATGCTACTTTTTCATTAGATGTCTGTTTAGGGTGATTGAATAGTCTACCTCACATGTTTTTATACAAGGATCACGATGGCATGATCTATTTGGATGTGTGAAGCCTTAATCATGATCTCATTAATTGTGTAAACATGAAAGGTATATCAGTGAAAGATCATTTTGATGTGTTTGAAGTGTGGAATCCATCATCAAAATGTGTGTGGGTCCACTATCAGCTACTTCTGAGTGGAATCCCCCTAACACACTAGGGTGTGGATCCTCAATTAACAAGAGTGGAATCCCCCTATCACATTAGGGCTTGATTCCTCTACGACTATTATCAGAGTGGAATCCCCCATCAGTATGGACATGGGTCCATTATCAGCTTCTTCCGAATGGAATCCCCCTGACATACTAGGGAATGGGTTCTCAATGACTTTTAGAGTGGAATCCCCCTAACATTCTAGGGCATGGTTCCTCTAATTTGAGTTTGCATCATCCAGCTTTACAAATCAGTGGTGATATGTTCTTTAACATTACGTTGAGATTAAAAGTAAGAGGGGTGCTTTCCCCACTGAGATGTACCCTTATTATGGGACCTAAAACCGTATGGGTGAGACAGACCTGCCAAAAGAGGATAGTATCAAGGTGTGGTGTTTGGGCCCCTTGGACTTGTAGTTCAGGGTAGACACAAGGAATGCTGGGTATCGATGGTGGTTACTCCTGGGGATATTGACGACTCTTTTCCTAGGCTAAGATGTGAGGTGGAGATACCCTTAATCTCTCGTTTGGATTTCTTTAACTAAGCATATATATATTTACACCCTATTGTGGTACCCACTCCTTGGGTTTTGGTTACTCTCCTTCCAGGAGAGGTGATGACATGTGGGGTATACCATGTGATTTCTATGTCTAGATTCTCATAGTTGGATGAGTCTACTCTCCTAATATAGGTAGAGAAGACTCGATGAGAAGTTAATCTTCTCATCATTTCTAGCTCCTTGTGTTTAGATGAGTTTACTTCACTCTCTTGTTGGGTTGAGCTATAGTCATTTACTATACTTTGTTCCATTGGCTGCACTTCTTTTCATTTTTGTATCTCTTACTTCCCACCCTTCCTTTTGGGGTGTCCCACTGAATATGTTTATACTCACCCTTGTATGGGCTTTTCCCGCACATATTGTTCCTTATACAGATGATGCACTGGTTTGATCGAGACTCTAGAGAAGGTCAGGGGTATGGGAACTTGTCCGTGTGTGGTGATCACAACTGGGTTTCAGGAGCAGGTCTTCTCCAGTAGCTTTTCTTTCAGTTTTCTGTCAGTTTGGGACACTTTTTAGTTGGGTGTGTATTTTTCCCCTTTTTTTCTTTCATCTTTCTTTATTGTATCCATACTATTTAGTGTTCCATGCATGTATGGTTTAGTTTTATAACAGGTTGCATCTTTTACTTTTCTCCCTCTACACTTTTTAATTGAATTGGTTGTCTGTGTGTGTGTATAGGTACTTAGGGAAAGGCCTCCCCAAGTTGTTTTTACTTTGAAACTAGTCACCACCCCCCTAGCCTATGGAGGCGGTCTTGGGGTAGTTGTGGCTTGAGCCCCAGAATGGGATGGGTCATGACAAAGTGGTATTAGAGGAGTTTGACCCTTGGTACGATGTTTAGATGTTTCCCTAAAAATGTATTGGTTGGGTTTAGGGAAACAATTTTAATGTGTATCAAGAGAGGCTGTCAGGATAGGGAGTCCAGTGATGGTGCAGTAGCCGGCATAGCCATTCACCAGGACCCTGATTACCCACTTGTCAACTCAGCATGCTGAGACACTTGTTGCAGGGATAAATGTTACATGCATCATGTAGGATCAATTCTTTGACTATACTTGTTGAGTCAACTCCTCTTTTCTATTTTTCTTGTTTTATATATATATATATATATATATGATCATATGATTGTGGAACTCCTTGATAACTTTTAGGACACCTCTACAACAGCAGCCAGCCGGGATAGTTGCTCCAGTTCATGATGATGATATCGCGAGTGATGAGGCCCAAGTACAGGGTCCATCACATGACCCCATTCCTCTGGGTGGTCCAAAGGAGGCACCTCCACCTATGGAGTAGCAATTCCTAATGGCATCACAGGTCGAGGATGAGCACAAGCTGAGCTCACTTCGTGAGTTTCAGCGCCAGAGGCCATTGAGGTTTTTTGGTGAGCCAAACCCTCAGGCAGTAGAGGATTGGTTGGATTTAGTGGTCTAACTTTTTTAGGCTAGTGAAAACACTGACAGAATAGATGGTGTCTTTGGCAGCCAACCTTTTTCTCAGGCCGATTGGGTGCTGGTGGGGTTTAGTTACCCAGATGCACGATGAGACAAATATCTCATGGGATGAGTTTTAGTAGCTATTTTGTGAGGTGTAATTCCCCTCATGCTTGTGCTCCATCAGGATTCAGGAGCTTCTAGAACTAAAGCAGTGAGCCATGATAGTGACTGCGTATGCAACTAGGTTTACTGACCTTACACGCTACTCCCTAGATATGATCTGTGAGAGTTACTCTTGGGTGTGGAAGTTCGAGCAGGGTCTCCGCCGAGAGATTTGTCCCGGTGTAGTTCCCCTGTGCATCCCTACTTATGTTGGGGTGCTGGAGTGGGTTCTTGTGATGGATAGTTTCCTATCAGAGGAGTTCCAGTTACCTAGACCTAGCAATGGTCTCTTCAGAGCAGAGACGTCCACGACAGCTAGTAGACGTCTAGTAGTAAGGCCGCAATGCAGGAGGCCTCCCCATGATCGGGCATGGGCACGTGATCATCCAGCACCTAGGTTGCACAGGGCTTCGGGTTATCCTGGATAGGGCTGATGCTACACTTGTGATAGGTGAGGTCACTTGACATGAGGTTGCCCGACTAGGTGAACTAAGCACCCCAGGCAGGCAGTAGGTAAACCAACACGATAGATGTAGTGTCATGATTAGGGTGGTCCCTATGGAGATTGTGCTAGTAGAGGATAAGGGTGATCAGGAGTACTAGGTGGTGGGGGACGATGCTATGAGATCCTCCCACCACCACCACTAGGTGGCCCACATCAGGATTAGGGATCTGGCAGATAGGGCCATGGGCAGCTGCAGGCTATGGATGTTTGTGATCCTCCATCACACGAGATGATCTGAGGTACACTCTGTGTCTATTATACTATTTCTTTAATATTGGTAGACATAGGATCCAGTCACTATTTTATCTCGTTACTCTTGGTATGGGGGTTGGAGCTCCCAGTAGAGGCGCTACCACAACAGCTTTATCTTGAGGTTCCTACGGGAAGTGCCTCTTTAGTATATTTTATCTACTGATAGTGAGAGCTTTCGTTTGGAGGGTAAATTTTCACATGAGACATACTATTCATCATGATGGAACCTTATTATGTCATCCTAGGCATGGATTATATTTCTATGGTTCGAGGCCAGATTAAATGTCATCTTAGGCTAGTCAGGTGTCTGAACACTGATGGGATGGGGTTCACCTTTCTTGTTGAATGATACCTTGTAGTAGGGAAGATTAGTTCTATGAGAAAGAGACTACAACCTTTTTCCCATAAGTTATCAAGCATGACCCTTGGTGAGCTACACTCTTTAGGAACCTAGTTTACTTTAGTTGTGGAGGATTACATGGACGTCTTCCTCGAAGATGTCTTGGGACTACCTCTGAGGTGACAATTGGAGTTTTGCATTGATTTGAAACTAGGTACTACCCTGATATCTTTCGCGACATATCAAATGGCACCCACCAAGCTCTGGGAGCTACATTTATAGTTAGAGGACCTTTGAGAGAAGGGTTTCATCAGACCCAGTGTGTCCCCCTGGGTAGCTCCAGTTTTTTTCATGAAGAAGGAAGATGGTATTTTGAGACTTTGTGTGGATTATCATCTCTTGAATCAGGCCAAGATAAATAATAAGTACCCCTTATTGAGGATTAATGACCACTTCAACCAGTTTTGAGGTGTGATGTGGTTCTCCAAGATCGATCTGAGATCTGTCTACCACCAACTATGGGTTCATGATTCTGATATTCTGAAGTTGTCCTTCTGATTTTTCTATGGGAATTATGATTTTCTAGTGATTCCCTTTGGCGTGATAAATTCCTTTACCATTTTCATGGCTTTAATGAACCAGATCTTCCAGCCTTGCCTGGACCAGTTTTTTTTGTCTTCATTAATGACATACTTGTTTACTCCACATTGGAGGAGGAGCACACAAATCACTTAAGGATGGTACTTGATTTAATATGAGAGCACTAGCTTTATGGAAATCTCTTGAAGTGTCTGTTCTGGATACATGAGGTTCACTTTCTAGGGAATGTCATATCTGAAGAGGGTTTAGCCGTAGATCCTATGAAGATCAAGGAAATACTTTCTTGGGAGCCACCTAAGAGTGTGATAGAGGTGTGGATCTTCCTTGGGTTGGAAGGTTACTATAGGAGGTTTTTGATAGAATTCTCCAAGATCAATTCCCCTTTGACCAATATAACATGGAAGGGACATCCATTTACCTGGTCTGAGCTGTTCCATAGGGAATTCAGGGAGTTGAAGTAAAGACTAATGAGTGCTCCAGTTTTGAGGCTTCCAAAGGAGGTTGTTGAGTTTGTGGTGTACTGTGATTCCTTGGGAGCTGGGCTCGGTTACATGTTGATGAAACAACAGGTGGTCATTTCATATGGGTTGAGGTAGTTGAGACCCCATGAGAAGAACTATGCAACCCACGACTTAGAGCTGGAAGTGGTGGTCTTTGATTTGATGATTTGGAGACACTACCTTCTAGGTGAGCGTTTTGTGGTCTACTCAGACCACTAGAGCCTCAGGTACATCTTCACTCAGAGGGGTCTAAACCTGAGGCAGTGACGCTGGTTGGAGTTCCTGCAGGACTATGACTTCGAGATAGTTTACAATATAGGGAAGGGAAACATTGTAGAAGATTCCCTTAGAAGAAAGTCCCAAGCTCACCCAGTGCGGGAATCATTAGAGTGGTTGGCTTCCTTATAGCTGACCCTGGGGGAGTAGGAGGGTACAAATTACCTACAGTCAATGGTATTGACTCCTCCACTCCTTGAGCGTGTGACAGAGTCCTAACTGGGATACATCGACTAAAAAGTTTTTCACAACTGAATATCCATAGGCGATGCACCTTATGGGTATTCATAAGGAGGGAATCATGATATCTTATTCCAGGGGAGAGCAGTGGTACCGGTCAAGATGCAGGAGGAGGTGATGTGAGAGTTCCACACTTCTCCCTTAACTGTACATCCCGATGTGGGGAAGATGTTTAGGGATCTTCAGTGGTAGTTTTTGTGGTTCAGCGTGAGATGAAGAGTAGCTGAGTTCATCTCGCGATTCCTTACCTATCAGTAGGTGAAGTGTGAGCATCAGGTTTCGGCGGGGTTGCTACAACCCATTGAGATCCCAGAGTGGAAGTGGGATGACATATCCATGGACTTCGTTACAGGGCTTTCACACACAGTGAAGGTCCGTGACTCCATCTAGGTGATAATGTACCAGCTAAGTCAACGCACTTCCTTTCCATTAGGGAACAAAGTTTAGTAGATAGTTTGGGGTAGCTAGACATCCAAGAGATTTTCCGCCTTCATGGGGTACCCTCAACAATTGTCTCCAACCGTGACATGTGGTTTACATCATGGTTGTGGAAAGTAATGTAAGAGGAATTTGGGACCCAGTTGTGGATGATTATATCTATTCACCCCCAGACTTATGGGTATACTAATCACACTATCTAGGTGTTGGAGGATATTCTTAGGGCTTGCGTGTTAGATTTTATCCAGAGTTAGGAGGGCCACCTACCTTTTATGGAGTTTGTATACAACAACAACTACCACTATACCATCGGCATGGCACCTTTTGAGGCCCTAAATGGGAGAACCTTCAAGCCACCTTTATGCTGTATGGATATTGGGGAGTCATCCCTCATGGGCCTAGAGTTAGTGAAGGTGATGAAGGAGAAGGTGGAGGTCATTCGTGAGCATATGAAGATAGCCCAGACCAGACATAAATCATTTTCAGACCATTGTCCTAGGTTCTTGGATTTTGAGCAGGGAGACCACATCTTCTTGAGAGTCTCCCCATGATGCGGAATGAGGAGGTTTGGCTAGGGAGGAAACCTATCCCTGAGGTTCATCGGGTCATTCAAGATCGTGTGAAGGGTTGGTGAGGTTGACTATCGCATTTCCCTACCCCCACAGTTAGAGTGGGTGCACGACATCTTCTACATGTTGGGGCTGAGGCGATACATGCATGATCCTACGCATGTCATCGACTAGGGTGAGATAGACATTGAAGATGGATCCACATTTACAGAGCACTCGGTGGAAATTGAGGATATTCATGAGCGAACCTTACGTGGGTAGGCCATTCTCTTGGTTCGTGTACTGTGGTATCCTGAAAACATGAAGAAGAGTTCTTGGGAATATGAGAGCTAGATACGGTCTCAATATCCCGAGTTTTTTTCCTAATTTTTTCTTTTTAGGGAAGAAAATATTGAATAAGGGAATTATTTAGAAACCTATTTTCACCTTGTAATACTTTGAAATATTTTTTGCATGTGATTCCAGAGTTGGGCATTGAGACGACGTGAAATTACAAGGCCCGGTGTTCCCGGAATTAATTTTATAAAAATATTAAGTATATTTTATACTATACATGAAAAAGATATGGGATAACTCTTAAATGATAACTCCTATCAGAAATATGAGGCCACAGTTGAGCTCGAAATGTGACATATACCCTAGGTGGGGCATAACTTTCGTCGGCATGGGGCTTCTATGGAAAAAGCCACGCAGGGGTAAAATCATCATTAAAATAATTAAACTGAATTATTTTACCCCTAACGCCAAAGAAAATAACTTTCAAACAGGGACTTTGATTTTAAATCTGAGATCACAGTTGATTTTGGAATGGGGTGTTTTTCCCAAGTGGGACATAAAATAAGGGGGCGCGGGACATTTGGATTCCACTCCTGTTGGCGGGACAGTTTTAAATTAAACCCTAAAACCTTATATATTTTTATAAATACATGATTAAGGTAATTAAATTAGGTTTATCCCCTAATTTCTTCTCCAATGAAGAATAAGCTCATCCCCCTCCCTTGGTGTTCTTGTGAAAACTCCTCAAAAGACCGCAGTGGGATCAATCCAAGGATGATCGTCAATGCGAAATCGATCCTTTCTCAAGGTAGGATTCTTTTTAAATTTCCGCACCCCAATTCCTTTCTTTTTTATTCTTGATTTCGTGTTCATTTTACTTGTATTGAGAATCAAGGTGATGGAAAAATGAATACTACCATCATCCAATCCCTATTTTGAACCCCCAATTTTTTGTGTTCTTCATATTTCTTCATCTTAAATCATTACTACATTGAAACATCATTGAATCATAAAGTGGAGGCCGGTGTTGTGAAGACCTCGACCTGAGGATCCTGAAACTGGTCTCTTTTCTTTTTTTTGACCACCGGAGTGGTTCTGGTGACCTATGGAAGGATACTATGGTGTAGATATAGCAAGGGAGGCGGCCAGAGGTAGAGTGTGGTGACGGGGCACTGAGGTGGTTCGTGGTGTGGATGTTCGATGAGCGGAGCAGGCTGGAGGTGGTGAGGCATTGAGGCGGTAGGTGGCATAACTGAGGGCGGATCGGCGTACTGAGGCAATGTCGGCGGGGTAGACTAGGATGGAGAGATAGGGTCATCCGATAGCATCGAAATGGCGGAAGGGTGTTGCGGCCAGGTTGGAGGCGAGGCGGGGTCATGGTGTTCGACACTAGGAGGTAGCGACCCACATGACGCGGGTCGCCGCAGAGATGAGGGGACTAACCAGGTCCTGAGGCTAGCCGATTGGCCAGCGGGTCACCCAGGATGCGGGTCAGGCTGGGAGAAGGCAGGATGGGCTGTGTGTTGGGCTGTGGGATAGTGGAATAGGACTAGGCCGGCTGGAGAGGGCCGGCCCAGGCAGATGGGTCCGGCCAGAATGGTCCGGACCGGTCCAAATCAAGTCCATACAGCTTTAAAAAGTCGTATCTCCTAAACCTGGAATTTGATTGATTCTTTGTCTATGGGCACAAGTCCCTCTATTTAAGATGTATCTTTTTAGACCAGTTCGGGACTTTAAAGTTTTTGTTTTGTTGCTCGATTTCATGAAACTTATAATTTAATAATAAAAAAATATTTATTATTATTTGAGGTTCTTGAATTAAACCTATCTCCTAAACGATATGTCTGATTGGTGCTCCGTCAGTGGCAGCATGATCTTGGTCCTTGGGAAAAAAATTCAGGATGACTTTCAAGTGTTCAACTAAAGTTGAGATGCAGACTCCACGGGGCCCAGTTTGTATGTTTTTCAGTGAAACACAACTTTTTCACTGGTTATCCATTTTGGATGATTGAGTATCTGATCCTATGTGTTTTTCCAGGAGGATCGAAATGGTGTAGCCCATATAATTAATTTAGGGACTGAGGAATGGGCCCCATGAAATGACCTTCGAGTGTAGTGTGGCATTACACAACTTTTCCATCAGATGTCCTTTTGGGGTGAGTGAATAGTCTACCTCGGGTGTTTTTCAATAAGGATCATGGTGGCGTGATACATTTGGATGTGTGGAGCCTTACTCGTGATCTCATTAAATGTAAAAACATGAAAGGTATATTGGTTGAAGATCCTTTTGACACATTCAAATGGTGTAATCCCCCATCGGCATGGGCATGGGTCCTCTATTAGATACTTCCAAGTGGAATCACCCTAACACGCTAGGGTGTGGGTCCTAGATGAATAATAGTGGAATCCCCCTATCACATTAGGGTGTGGGTCCTCTATAATGACTATTAGAGTGGAATCCACCATTGACATGGGCATGGGTCCTCTATCAGCTTCTTCTAAATGAAACCCCTTGACATACTGGGGAGTGGGTTCTTGGTGACTTTTAGAGTGGAATCCCACTAACGTGCTAGGGTGTGGGTCCTCTACTTTGAGTTTTCATTATCTATCTTTATAGATCATTGGTGAGACGTGATTTGACATTACCTTGAGATTACAAGTAATAGGGTCTCTTTCCCCACTGAGACACATCTGTGTGATGAGACCTAAAACCGTGTGGTCAAGACATACCCACCCAAAGAGGATAGTATCGTGGTGTGGTGTTTGGTCCCCTTAGACTTTCAGTTCAGGGAAGACACAAGGAATACTGGGTATCGATGGTGGTTACTCCTGGGGCTATTGAAGAATCTTTTCTTGGGATGAGCTGTGAGGTGGAGATCCCCTTACTCTCCCATTTGGGTTTCTTTAACTGGTCATATATATATTTACACCCTATTACAGTACCTACTCTTTGGTTTCTAGTTACTCTCCTTCCAGGATAGGTGAAGACACAAAGGGTATTCCATGTGATTTCTGTGTCTATTTTCTCATGGGTGGATGAGTATACTCTCATAGTATAGGTAGATAATACTCAAAAAGAAGTTTATCTTCTCATTGTTTCTAGCTCCTTGTGTTTGGATGAGTTTACTTCACTCTCTTATTGGGTTGAGCTGCACTCGTTTACTATACTTTGTTCCATATACTGTACTTATTTTCCTTTTTGTAACTCTTACTACTCTATCTTACTTTCAGGGAATCCTACTAAGTATTTTTATACTCACCCATGTATGGGATTTACCCACATGTATCATGCCTTATGAAGATGATGCACATGTTTGATCATGACTTCATAGGAGCTTAGGGGTACAAGAGCTTGTCTGAGTGCGGTGGTCATAGTTGGGTTTTAGGAGAATTAATTCTCCAGTAGCTTTACTTTAAATTTTCTATTAGATTGCGACACTTTTCAGTTGGGAATGTATTTTTTCCTATTTTCCTTTCATCTTTCTTTACTATGTCCATACTGTTTAGTGGACCATGTATGTATGGTTTATTTTTACAACATGTTGCATCTTTTACTTTTCTCCCTCTACACTTTTTCATCAAGTTGGTTGTGTATGTGTGTATAGGTACTTAGGAAAATTCATCTTCAAGTTGTTGTGCCTTTGGTGATAGTCACCACCCCCTGGCCTATGGTGACGGGCTTCAGGTAGTTGTGGCTCGAGCCCCAGCATGGGTCGGGTCATGATAGCAACATCTGATATAGTGATGTAATCTTCCTTTGTTTTTAAGTATATTGTGGTGACCTATTTAGAACTCTTCCAAATAATAGATCCACTATTTAAGAAAAACATGAAACCAAATTGAGATATCATGCCAACTTTATCATAATAGGAAATAGTAATAGTATAATCTTTCATTCAGAGCTCATTCTCTCTATAAAATATCAATAATACGTCCTTAGTTATTCTTAAGTACTTAAGGATTTTTATAATAGAAATATGGTGACTCTCACTAGGATTGGATTAGTATCTAATTATTATTCTTAGAGAATAAGTGGCATTGGTTTGAGTACACAATATTAAATACATGATAGATCCTATAGTGGATGCATAGTGATTTCAATATGTACCTCATAACTCCTTAGAAAGATATTAAATCTTACTAAGATTAATGCCATGTAAGACTAGTAAAGAACCATTTTTTGGATTTTTATATGCTAAAACTATTTAGCAATTTTCTAATATATATGTTCTGACTTAGTCTAAGCAACCTCTTCGATCAATCTATATAGACCTTAATACCCAATATATAGTATGATTCCCCCATGAATTTCGTTGAGAAGCATTTACCCAACCAAATATTTATAAAGTGTAAATTTGGGACATCATTTTTGATAAGTAGTATGTCATCTAGATACAATATCATAAATACTAAAAAATATCACTATTTTTCTTGTATATATAAGAATAATCTGTATTCTTGATGAAACCAAAATATTTGATTGCATTATTAAACCATATATTCCAACTTTGAGAAACTATATTCAATCCACAAATGGAATATTGTAACTTTCAAAACTTATCGGAATCATTTGGAACTTAAAAATCTCTGGGCTATATTATATACACATCCTTGAATAAAATATTATTAAGAAAAGTATTTTTTAAATCCATTTTATATATCTCATAGTCAAAATAAACTGCCATTTCAAGAAAAATATGAATGGAATTTATCATCGTGACATGTGGAAATCTCTCTTTATAGCCAATAGCATGATTTTTTTGAAACCCTTTTCCACCAAAAATGATTTATAACTAGGAACTCTACCATCCATGTTAGTTTTATTATGAAAAAATCACTTTAACCCTATGGGTATCACCCCTTTAGGTGCATCCACCATGTTTCAAACTTGGTTAGTGTACATGTAGTCTATTTTAGATTCTATGGATTTTAACCATTTCTGGGAATCATAAATCTCAATGACCTACAACAAGGCCCGAAAGGCATTCCTGATCCTCCCGGGCGGGAAACTCGTTTCGAGCATCAAAATAAAGTAATTGGGAATGATTTGGACTATAAAAAATGAAAAATAAACAAAATAAACTAAATAATAAAAAGATAAACACTAGAAGTGGAAGATAAATAAAGTTTCACATACCTCCACATGACCATGCAGGTCACCAACGGCCACAAAACCAATGTCTTTTCATGGTGACCAAATCCAAGCTAGAAGAAAAAACAAAATCTAAAAACAAATATGAAACTATATGCATGAGTATTAAAACTCAATAATCATGTACAAACATTCTATTCCCATTTTTGTTTCCTTTAAATAAATGATTCATAAATTTTAAGTTTGAAATACAATATACAAACATAGGTTTTTCACACATTTTCTCTTTAAATCAAATCATAGTCTATTTCCCTTTTCATTTAAAAATATTTTCTTTCCCAAGGAGGAAGCTTTAACATTTTATAGAAGGAGGGCTAGAGAAGAAGGAATGGTGTTTTATTTAAAAAGTGAAGGAATTCATAAATCATTCTCAAAAACATTTACATAAACATTTGAAAACTATTTTCATCACTTTTAGAAAAGAGATTCACCATAAAAGGAGGCAAAATCAATGATCACACAAGGGAAATGGAAAATAGAGAGCATGAGTAACTAACCAAACAAGGAACCTTAATCATCCGCCGCAGACAACTAAGTGTCAAAATATATGGGAGAAACTAGGATCTTGGTGGATAATATAGAACATACTAAAACCTAACTCATATTTTAGGCATGACTCACTCGATGACATCAATTCTCCCATAGGCTTGATCTTACCCTACTTGGCCTAATCGAGGGGAACAATCCCAAAGTAGAGCAAGGTCCATACTAAGGGCCACTAGCCAGTGAATAATCTAAACTAGTGCAGAAACAATTACTAGAAAATACACTAGATATGCCAGGTTCCCATGTCATGTATAAAGAGTGGGTGTTCCAAAAAAATGAAACATGCAACCAACCATATCTATAGCATAATCACACACACAGGCATTAACCCCCGAATCACTCCACGGAATAATCCATTTCCTTTCAACCATTAGATCATAAGGGAGTCCCATACTAAGGACCTCCCATACCATTCAACACAAACAATACAATAGGATCATCCAAGGAGAGTTTTCAAAATATAACCAATTTATAAAAGTGACAAATGGGGCTCAAGAAACCATTGAGGGACAAACCATTACCAAAAAGGACCAAACACACCATTTATGAACCCAAATCCATTTAGGAACCCATTTGAGGAACCAAAACATGTTCATAAGGCCAAAACCATCATTTAAAAATCAAAAATCACTCATAATGTCCAATTGGGAATTTTTATAAACACTTGGTATGCACATTCAATAAAAAAATTTAATGTAATTCAAATATAAAGAGGAAATTGCTTTATTTCACATAAAAAATTTATTCTAAAAACTATACATCACTAATTAGAATTAAATAACGGTGAAAAAGGAAATCAATCAATGTATTATTAAATTTAAAGGTCAAATGAAAAGGGATCCTACCTCAAAATAAAGTTGTACTACTTTAAGCAATGACAGCTTGAATATTCCCTTTACTGCGCACATGCATATGCACCTTCACTTATATGCAAGGACACCTATCTCCTATGTACATATTTTCATGTCCAAATATATATAAGGAGATCCTTACACATATTATTATACATGAATATACCCCATTACACTTACACATGTATGCATTTCCATATACACATGTAAGCACACCTAGCCCCATTATATATATTCATCCTACCATGGGTGAAAATATATATAAAGGGAGAAGTTATATATATCTACGCCTACCTATAGATACACATATAAGCCTTTGAAAATAGTAGCTTGAATCCACCCCAACCAGATTCAAGATGCACTACAAAAAAAATATTAGGAACCTAAAATCACCAAAAGGGCCCAAAAAAATTGGGCTAAACGAAGCAGTAGAAGAAATCCTACCTCAATTAGTGTCGACAAACTAAAACGAAACAAACTGCTTTGCCTTTGGTGGCAAATTCTAAAACACATATGATGTCAAACTGAGAGACTCGTTGCATGCCCTAGAAACAAGC
The DNA here is from genome assembly GCA_963277665.1 of Viscum album. NCBI lineage: Eukaryota > Viridiplantae > Streptophyta > Magnoliopsida > Santalales > Viscaceae > Viscum > Viscum album. The sequence continues at coordinate 1,429,020,006 of OY728151.1, forward strand.
TAAACATAAAAAAAATTGGCCTATTTGAAACCCTAGGGTTCGACCGAATAGAATAGGGTGACGGGAAGAAGATAAATTAGCCAAAAAAGGGATAATAATGTGTGAGGAGGGCTTAAATTGAGGTGTCGACTGAAAAACTGGAAGGAATCTGGTGGATTCACCAGAGAAAAAGGGAGCTGAGAGGGGGGGATCGCACACGCCATGGGATAAGGGAGGGGGAGACACACGATGCATAGGGTAGAAGAATAAAGTAAAAAAAAGATGAAATAAAAAAAGTAAAATAAAATTAAAATTAAAATTTTAAAATATGGGCGACCCACACAGTTTGTGCACAGTTTACCAAAACATGCGTCAATCGTGTGCTAGCCACTGCCAATATCAGGCACCCACACACAGTTACTACTAAGAAGATTTATGGTTGAGAAAACTATGCTCAAACTGTGTCACTTAGCATGGTCAAATCATAGATCCCAATCACACACTTTTCGCACGATTTAATAAACTGTGCACAAGTCGTTCTCTATAACACAAACTTTCCAAGGCACATGCATGGGCACTGCACGGTTACTACTAATCGTGCGAGTTAACCGTGAAATAGTTAAAAAGCCTCCAAAAAATTAAATTTTGGCCCACCAACTACCAAAACTAGAAAGAGAGGCCAAAAATAATTAAATAATTAAAATAATTAATATTTCAAGGTCGGGGTGTGACAATTATCCGCACAACAAAAACTTTCTTCCCCCAGAAATTCACCCTGCCAAACGAGGAACTCAACTTGAGTTCAAAAATGAATAAGTAAAGAAAAACCACAAACCTTGGTGTAACCTTTCAACTCCACATGTCACACCTGACCAGATCTAGAGCAGACCACATCAAGGAGATCCAAGGGAAAGAAAAGGAAGGGGGTTCTCCCTACCACAAGGACCCGACCTTCTCAACGGCGCCAACATGAAAAATCCAGTAGAAAGAAACCTAGGGAAATCTCCACACATAACAATCCCCCACCAAAAGGGGGACCCAATGAAATAAACTCCAAACTAAAACCACAATTCATCATTTCCACAAGACATGAGTATATCCAAATTGAACACCCCCAACACCAAAGCCAACCCATAAGGAAGACAACTACTCTCGGTTCACAACACAAACTCAACCAAAAAACTACACAAAAGAAAGTCCGCTAATCCTTTTTATAATAGATAGGAACTTAGAAAATAAATGATATTTCATCAAGGGAAATCAAACTTACCCACTTAGACACTTAAGATAAAGAGCTGAACTGAGGTTCTCCACACCCCTATGATTCCAAACTACATGTAAGATTCACTTTGGGGCCTGTGGATGGAGCCCTAATGTCTGAGGAATCCACTACCTCATAGTCATAAGCATACATCCTTTGATTGAGATTTCTTATTTTGATTACATCACTTGCATAACTTCTCAAGGTGACCCAAATAGCCACACTGATGGAAAGCCTTCAAAGGATGATGACAATCCAGCTTATAGTGCCCAAACTGACCACACAGGGATCAAACCAGTGAGTGGTCTGACAAAAAATATAGGACCTAACAAGGACTATCACTGGAAAAGGGAAACCATCTCTTTGAAATGGTCAACCTTCCCCTTTCACCCTTAGTTGACCTTGTCGATCATCCATGATCTTTGTCACTTCTCCTTCACTTCATCAAGAATAAACCACTGGGTAAAGTAGTATTGAAGATCACCCAAAACATCCCAACTTACAACAAGAATGGAATGACTTCCTTCCACTGGTCCAGTTACATCCCTTCAAACATACCCAAGATAACTCACACCTTCTCAGAATCTAGAGTTCCCAAAACCCAAAGACACTCAATTTCCCCAAGACACTCAACAACCTCTGATGGAATCGATGAATACATATGAAAAGCACTAATTGAGAAGATCTCAACTTCACTACTCTTTTAAGAGTATGGTTGGGGCCAACAACTGAAAGAGACTCCTTAGAAACCTTTTTGGTATTTTTGGGCGGCATACTCCAAAAAATGTAAATCACAAAACTAAACACCAAGCTCATAAACTAAATCATCACAAATATAAATCAAAATCAAATTATATCTCAACCAAAACAAACTCATAGAAACCTCACAAAATAGGCCAAAACCCTCTTTTAGAAACCATAATTTCCAAATTCACCCATTTTAAAATTTAATTCCCCATTTCAAAAGAAAAATCATTTTCCATTTCCAAAAATCATCTCATCACATCCACTAAAAAATAAAAACACTGCCTCACTTTTCCCTTTAAAACTACAAATATTGTTAGAAAGAAACCCCTTTTTAACGGAAACCATTTTCATTTTAAAAAAAAACTTTTGGAAAACCCAAATCAAATATTTTATTTTTTTAAAATACTCACCCGTGGTATCTAATGAAATATCACATATGTGTTCATTCCAACTCCTACTTATATCTATCCACACATACATACCATCATGCACTTTCCATACACACACACACACACATATGAACATTCATAAGGAGTACCAAGGGTCATACATACCCTTTTATCATCAAAACCAAGAATTTATCATATTCTCAAGAAAATTTCATCCCAATTTTAAATAAAACCTTCCAAAATCACAAATCAGTTTCCAAAATGACTCCCATTTTCAAAAAAACTCATTTCACTTTCAAAATATTCGAAGTTTTAATTTTTGAAATCCCATTTTTGATAAACCAATTACCATTTTTTCACTCCAAATACCATTTTACTTTGAAAACCCACTCACTTAAAACAAAACCAAACAAAAAACACCACTCACACTAAAGGACCTCGATGAGAAACTAGTTTCCATGCCTAACCTAGCTACATAGTTTAGAAAACCATGCCCCAAGTAAGAACTAATCACTAAGAGTGTCTTGAACTGCACACTCAAGATCCACATGGGTCACTACTCCATGTAAGCTTTTCATGCAACACCAACTCACTCCCTTGGTCAATCCCCATCCATACAAACTAAAACCAAATACTCAGATCCTAGAATGCCCTTGGAAACTCAAGGATCAGAATGATCAAGTGTTAGCAACACTCTTCTTATACCTACCTCTCAAGTCCTGGTGGTCCTATATCCAATCTACCTGACACCCCAAATAACAAGGGGCTCCTTTGATACCATTTTTTCATGAACTAACCTGGGTCAACCCAAAAATGGTCACCTGAGATGGTCTGAAACAAGTCATGAGAGGCATTCCCGATCTTCTTGGGCTAGAAAATACTACTGAGCATCAAAATAAAGCAATTGGGAATGATTTTTCCCATAACAAATGACAAATAAACAAAATAAATGAAATAATAAAAAGATAAACACTAGCATAATAAGATAAATAAAGTTTCGCATACCTCCATGTGACCCTATGGGTCACCATCAACCACTAAACCAATGTCACTACACAGTGACCAAATCCAAGCTAGAAGTATCACCAGAAGCTAAAAACAAAGATACAAATATAAGTGTGAGTATTAAAACTTATTAGGAATTCCCAAACATTCAATTTCCATTTTAATTTCCTTTAAATCAAATATTCATTAATTTAAAGTTTGAAATACAATATATGAACATAAGTTTTTCACACACTTTATCTTTAAAGAAAATCATAGTCCATTTCACTTTTCATTTAAAACTATTTTGTTTTCCAAGGAGGAAGCTTTAACATTTTAAAGAATGAGGGATAGAGAAGAAAGAATGATGTTTTTTAAAAGGGGAAGGAAGTTGTAAATAATTCTCAAAAACATTTCCATAAACATTTGAAAACCATTTTATCACTTTTAGAAAATAGATACACCATTCAAGGAGGAAAAATCAGTGATCACATAAGGGTAATGGAAAATAGCAAGAATGAGTAACTAACCAAACAAGTCACCTCAATCATCCACCATAGACAACTAAGTTTCAAAGTACATGGGAGAACCAAGGAGCTCAATGTATAATCTAGAACAAACTAAAACCTAACTCATCTCATAGGATTTCCTCACCTGATGACATCAATTTTCCCGCACACTTGGTCTTACCCTACCCGGCTTAATAGAGGGGGAAAATCCTAAATCAGATCAAGGTCCATACTAAGGGCCAATAGCCAGTTCATAATCTAAACTAGTATAGAAATGGTTCTTGGAAAATTTTATATCTATTACAGGTTCTCATTTAATGTTTAAATATGGGTGTTCTAAACAAAATGAAATATGAAACCAACCATATCTATATCACAAGCACACACACAAGAACCGACCCCCCGAATCACTCTATATAACAATGCTTTTACTTTCAAACATTAGATCATAACGAAGTCCCATAACAAGGACCTCCCATACCATTAAACACACCAAGTAAAGAGGATCATCCAAGGAAAGTTTTCAAAAGAGAACTAATTTTTAAAAGTCCCAAACAGACCTCAAGCAACCATTGAGTGAAAAAACATTTCTAAAAAGGACCAAACACGCCATTTATGAACCCAAATCTATTTAGGAACCCATTTGAGAAACCAAAATATGTTCAAAAGTATGAAACCATTATTTAATAATCATAAATCACTCATAAAGGCCAATCAGACATTTTGACAAACACTTGGTATGCACATTCAATAAAATAATTTCAGGCAATTCAAATATAAAGAGAAAATTACTTTATTTAACATCAAAAAATTATTCTAAAAACCATGAATCACTTACTATAATTAAATAAATGTGTAAAGGGAAAGAAATAAATGTATTCTTAAATTTAAAGGTCAAATTTAAAGGGATCCTACCTCAAAATCAAGGCACGCTGCTTTAAGTGACGGTAACTTGAATCTTCCCTTTACCACTCAATGCATATGCCCCTTCTCTTATATTAAAGGGAACCTAGCCCCTATGTACATATTTTCATGGCCAAATATGTATATGGGGATCCTTATACATATGCTTATACATGCATATACCCCTTTACACTTACACACGTATGCATTTCCATATACACATGTAAGCATACCTAGCACCATTATATATATTCATCATGCCATGGGTGAATATATATGAAGGGGGGACTTACATATATCTATTCCTAATTATGCATACTCATATAAGCCTTTGACAATAGTGGCTCTAATCCACCCCAACTAGGTTAAATACGCACTACAAAAAAATATTAGGAACCTAAAATCAAAAAAAGGACCCAAATAATTTTTTTAATAAACAAATAAGTAGAATAAATCATAACTAAAGCGGTAGAAGCAAACTAAAATGAACCAAACCACTTTTCCTTCAGTGGAAGATACCGAAACACACCTAATGCCAGCCCAAGAGACCCATTTCATGCCCTAGAAACAAGAGAAACATAAAAAAAATGGCATACCCAAAACCCTAGGGTTCAGTTGAATGGAATAGGGTGATAGGAATAAGAGAAATCATCTAAAATATGGAGAATAATGGGATAGGAGGGCTTACCTCAAGATGTCGACTGAAAAACTGGAAGGAATCTATTGGATTCTCCAGAGAAAAAGGGAGCTGAGAGGGGGGCTTGTGCGTGCCATGGGAGAAGGGAGGGGGAGCCACGTGATGCATAGGGGAAAAGAAGAAATAAATAAAAAGATAGGAAATAAAAATAAGAAAATCAAAATAAAATAAAAATTAGAATTTTAAAATTTGGGTGACCCGCACAGTTTGCACACTATTTACCAAATTGTGCCACAACCGTGTACTAGCCAATTCCTAGGCCCAGAACCCACACATGGTTACTACTAGGTAGACACATGATTGAGAAAACCATGATTAAACCATGTCACTTGTCACTATTAACTCACATTTCCCAATTTCACACTTTCTTTATGGTTTAATAAACTTTTCGCAAGCTATGTGCCACAACACACACTCACCTGGGCAACCGTACAAGCACTGCATGGTTACTACTAACTATGCGGGATAACCGTGAAATAGTTAAAAAGCCTAAAAAAATTAAATTTCATCCCTCCAAGTATTATAACTTGAAATAGAGGCAAAAATAATTAAATAATTAAATAATTAAAATAATTAATATTTCAAGGTCGGGGTGTGACACCAGTGCAATGGCGGCCCAAAAAGGTTATGAGATATACTCAGTAGACAAACATCAATGGTGTTTAATGCATAAATCAATATGTTATTATGAATTAAATTAGTGTGTGGGTATATCAAAATTAAATTATTGTTGTAATAATAAATGTAAACCAATCGGGCTCAGGTTCCCCAAGGACACTAGGTCAACTATACCTGCTTCAGCCTAAGCCGAGATATCTCTGAACATGTATCCCTATATATATTTATAAGTGAGTATTTATATATATATATATATATATAATTTATATGTACAATTTTATATAGTCTTATATATAAATAGGTTATACTAGTCAGGACTTGAGGTGTAACTTAGGCGTCCTTATATGATAATAAGAATGCCATACTCTATAAGGGATCTCATGATTGTAATAGCTTAATGAATGATTAAGGAAATCTCGTCCAATAGTATCAGGTAATAATAATAATAGTATGAATCAGGTTCTTATAATTCATGGTTCATAATCCCAATCATATGAAATGGGATACGAAATTCACATTTGTCATCTTGTTCATGGATGTGACTGTTATGCTCAACATCCTAATTGAGGGGGTGTGAGATTCCATTCCCAACAACCCAAGTGATATGAGATGACATTCCCATCATCCTCAACCTGGGGGTCTGATATTTCATGTTCAATGACCCTAACCAAGGCCCCTCTAGTAATAATAAAATGTAAGGTAATTTCACTTGCCCTATGAGCCCTTATCCTAACATTCTGTAAAGAGGAAAATGACATCACTCAAGGAACAGTGGATCCTTTTTAGTATAATATACTTCAAAATTTTAAATACATGTCATAATATCATCCATTCCATAATAAATTCAATTTATAACACTAATCCATTTTATTTATAAGTCACAAGAGATCCATTTCATTTAACAATAATTATGAAGTCCATGGGAGGCACCCATGGAAATGATATAAAACACTATACACATCATCAATCAAATTGATTTTGATTTATAAGATAGAAAACCTCAAAATGTGGTTTTATTAAAAAAACATGATATTTTTATCAAACAATTCATTCAATTCAGTTTAAACATATCATTCAAGTGGAATAATTTAATACACCAAAATGGGGTGATTTAGAAAGTAATCCAAACATGAGAAGTTCAATATAAGCATAAACATTTTAATTTAACACACCCTAAGGGTGGTTTTTTCATAATTCAACCATAATTATTATTATTTTTTAAGTTAACACACCCTAAAGGGTGTTTAGGGTTGAGTTTATAACCTCCAACCATATTAAAAGGGGTCTAAAACACCAAATAAGGTGGTCTAGGCATTTTATTTAAGGAATTACACACTTTAGAGGTGAAACCTAGAAGATATAGAACAAGAAAAAATATAAATATTATATAAATGACGTGACTTTAATGGATAATTATATATACCACCTACCTCGTGCTTAGGATGGTCCACTCATCCATTATCAGGCTTTGATTCAAGTCAGAATGGAAGGAAACGTAAGAATCATCAAATGCCCTAAAAATAGGGAAAACTATCTTTCATGGATTTATCATTCTATATGGAGAGATAAATGAATGAGATAAGGATGAGGAGTCATAGGATTATCAATATGGTTCCAACAAACCTGGTAATGCTTGATTTGGAGGTCATATGAGGAAGATATCTCGAATATTAGGAGGGGGAAAGGGGGCTTGAGTGGCCTCCCTACTATGTGTGAATGAGGAGAAAAAGTGGGAGAGGAAAAGAAATAGGTTTGATGGGTAAAATGGTCTTTTCCATATCATTAAAGAGTCACACAGTTTGGCCCCATGGTTTGGATAACTATGCACCAACCATGCAGCCTCCTCTGTCTAGAAGACACACTCTGCATGGTTATCCCACATGGTTTGACAAATCATGCACCTAAAATATGTGTAGATACTGGTTTAGTGGTACTAAGGGTGTGGGATAGATGCATGTTTTGGAAAACCTTTCATAGACCATACACCTCTTTTTAAATAAAATACAGACCAAACACATGACCATGCCCATCCTCTCGTATGGTTAAACAAAACTATGTGACACCTCCTTCTCTACTAGACCAGGACACATGCTCTCTCCTTATAGATTTCACAGTTTAAATAAACTATTTCCATTAAGAAAATGGGTTTCATGGTTGATCTGCGTGGTAAAACTAATTGTGTGCCAATCGTGCACCCGCAACTGTTTCCCCCTAAACCTGAGTTTTCAGAGACCAACATATTCAAAACTCTTCCAAAATCTTAGGACATCTCCTAATACTTAAACCTCATCCAAAAAATCACTTTAAATTGATCCAATGCATGAAATTTCATCCCAAAGCTCTATTTAAGATTCAAAACACCCACCAAATAAAAATTTCACATTGAAATTTTCAACCCAGTCCAAAACAAGGGACGTTACAATCTTCCCACCTTAGAACTTCTCATCCTAAAGAATCATAGGGGAATAACATAAACAAAACTTGACCTAAAAAGGTCAAAAAAAATCATTCAAATGGTTGTGTTGTGTTTCGAATGCCCAATGCACCTTTATGAGTCATTCCAAACATACAGTGCATCAACTGTTTAAACTCGATCCAATGCTCATAACCAAGACTAAAACATCCAGACAGAGCTTACCTAAGCCTGTCTATTCTAAGACATGACCCTATCATTGTATCTTTTATCAAGTGGCCTAAAGTTCTCCCCACCTTAGGTCTTAACCTTTGAATGACCAATTCCGATTCACGACACAAAAATTGTTAGAATTGCCTACTAAAGCACATTTGTAGCATTCTAACGATGCTCCTAATATGTTTCAAAAAATGATACACCTAATTATGAGTGAGGATATCACTCCTGGTCCTAATTTTGATCTCAATAGTCAATTTCAATTGACCTATCCCAAAACTGGTTGCTTTGGTTTCCATTTAAAATCCTAGATGACCCTTTCCAAGACACCTAGCTAAACACACTGTGTGCATGAAACAGTTCCATAACGACCATGTATCCCCTTTCAAGAGAAGTCTAGTCAAACCACCTTCGGCTAACTATTATAAAAAATGCTTGGATTAAATGAATGAAGCATTTCAAAAGATATATCCCAATGCCTTTAAGTGGAGTAATCTTGAGATTATATCAAGAACTTTCATTAAATCCCATAACCGACTTCTAGTGATGTCTCCTTACCAAACCATTTTGGGATCTTTATTAAACGACATAAAAGTGAAAAAATGACCATCTAAAAACGAGTCCCGCACTTCCATGACCCTTCTCTCAAGAGGTTCATCTTCCAACTGCCTATGGTGACATCCACACCATAATAATTCCCTTAAACCACACCTTAAACACACTCCCAAGGAGTCCATCTATCAAAATAGAAAATTGAAGTTGATTTTTTTAACTTGATGTATAATCTATGATCTCTCAGTGCACTCAGGACAAAGTCAAGATAGGAGTTATGCTCATTACAAAACCATGAGTACACCAAGATTTCACCAAAGTTCTTCATTGATCCTTACAATCTATGGTCACATTTAAAACAAGCTATAATGGACCTAACTAACATCTGAAACCATGTCTCCTAACCATGAGTGTCTTGGTTCAAACATGGGTTAACCATCTCATTGTGCCCAAATTGACCCTAGGATAGCCTGTACTATGGGTGTTCTCTTGAATTTACTCAAGATTTGGGTCACCATTCCCAGAAGTGTCAAGTGGAAACCATCAATCCTCGGCTCACACTCATCCACTCACAAACTGATTATCCAAATGGTACCCCACACAACTGACGTATACCAAAATTACCTTATGTGGTGGGTATAAACTCCTGTATCACCTGGTTCCAGACCCGACTCACACTCTCACGGGTTTTTCATTATCAAGTCTAAGATGACCCTACTACTTGGCATGTTAGTCTCATTAAGGTAGGAGATCCATTGGAAATCATTTCCAAAACCACATCCACAAGTTCCATTGGGTATCTAATCCCATTATGACCATTTTCAAATGGTCCATTATGACCACGTTTCTTCTACTTGGAAGGACACATTTTTCATTACCAATGTAATTCTCCCCACTTTAGGAGTGTCCAAGTCATCATGTTACTGAGAAAAAAAAACATCTGACATTTCATGTTCCATCACCACCAAACATGGTTCCTAGACATAGAAAAAAAATATTTTAGAAAACGGATCATAAGAAGATAAAAACCATCCACTCATAAGAGAACTAGAATAGATTCACTTTTATACATACACGTGATTCTCTGACTGAGTCAAGTCCACATGTGTCATCAGCATCATGCATAAAATCCAAAACTAATCTGGATAATTCATGAAACAAAACACGATCCTTTGTATAAAATCACCCAAATCACTGGTACAACTCAAAATTCTATTTTTAGAACAAAAGTATGAAGCTCGTAACAAGCTCAGAACACCCAGATCACTCTAATCCAGATATGACCCATAAGTGTAGCCTTTGAGAACCCACGACCCTTCATCCAAGCGGTCAGGTAACCATATAGTTTAATGCATTATGCAACCTTGTCGCCTGAACAATATATGATTCAAAATATCACTTTTAAATTGATGGAACCATGTATAACTATGGGTGCTACTATGATACTAGAATATCGCAACTAGCGCTACACATTCCAGGCATGTGATAGCCTATAGAAAAAAAGGGAGCTCACATGACCAATGAAGTGATTAATCATGCCAGAGGCATGTATAACCTAATGAACTGGAGCATTACATGATGCTAAAACCTTTAAAAATTCTTACCTTTCCAAATGATCACCCATTTTCTCAAGGGTTTCACTTTATTATAAGAATTCCTACATAGGAAAAATGGTACCAAATAGTACCTCTCATTTGAAAACTGAAGGGAAGAATTCATTAATGATTAAATATTGGGAGGTGATACTAGAAACAACTTGATCCTTAGATAAATAAGTCATCACCCCTAAAACAAAGTCACACCTAAAAATATCATAAGGCCATACTTCCTAAACTTTAGGTTTAAGTACAATAGAGGCAATTCTCATGTTCCCACTCAAAAAAAATTTAAAACTAACCCTTTCCTGAGGGTTCATGATATATATACATCAATACAAGGCTTTATTTTAAGTCATTTAAACTAATTTATTTCATCATTTAAACAACTAACATATAATATATTTCAAGTACCAATTTTAAAAACAACCGTACTAAGCACTTTATTTAGTTTATATCACACACAATTTCATAAAAATTGTCTAATAATTCATTTTTAATTATTTATTAGATTCGAGAGTCTTCAAAACTAGCTTGATTAAAAAAAATTCAATTTCCAATATTGAGAGGAAAATACTCTTTAGTTTGCAATGGGAATTTTAATTAACTAATGCATCATAATAATAAATCTCACAGGTAGATAGCATGGGTTTTATTAATTAAAGGTACCGGTCAAGTAATATGTCACCATACGTTTATATGTAACACCATATAAGTGGATTTTAACACTTTAAATAACCATCCCAAAAACATAATCATACCCCCATGGGTTAAGTACCAAAGCATATAAAAAGGTAAGGGTGACCTACAAGGGTCCTTCTATTTCATTTAAGAATTTTAGAACACCCTTAAAGGGTTTATAACATAATCATATCATATTAAGGCTAGCCTACTTGGGTTGAGTCCAGTTATCTCATAAGAAATATGCCCCAACTGACCTACTTAGGTCTAGTTGTTCATTTCAATAATTTAATCATATGAGGCATCATGACCAAATAATAGATATATTCATTTATAATTACAATCCATACTTTCATTTTAATTATACCATTTTATTCACACATAAAAATTCATAATTTATTATTCTCTTACAACATTCCATTTAGATGACTCATGATTCCCAAATTATAGAGGTTTATGCCATTTGGAATTCAAATAACTGAAACCAAATTTTCACTTTTAGTTTCAAGATATAATAAAGCCATATATGATGGTTCGATTATATGGGTTACCATTCCCAATTTATAAGGGCTTATGATCCTTATAAATTGAAAATGTTGGCATCTATTTAATCATAACCATTAATGTTTCATCCCATGCAACCAATGGTCCATGGCTTAAACATAAAATATTCAGTTGATTAAATAGAATTACACCATCAAGATATGCGGGAAAAAACCATTTAGGATGATGCAGATATTTTATTTAATCAAACATATATCATGAATAAAACAATCATGACATTAGAATAAATAAATACAAGTAAGCATGAAAAGTCACTACATAAGAAGAAAACACTCAAGCATGGCATATGCATGGCAGGTGAATCTCTACAGGCCTAGAATGATTCATGAAATAATACATCCTTATCATATCAGGACAAGGGAAAAAATAAATATATAAATAAATAGCCAATGGATGTAAATAATTCACCTAAGGTGAAATAATAATCAACTATAAGATAGAACAACAAAATCAACAATCCCTTACCTAACAACTTGATCTTTCCCTCATGTTTGGGTTGGCCGGAACCAGCCAAGAGCTATTTACAAAGTGTCAACGCATTCCTAGTATCCTATCTACCATCCCAAATAGTAATAAAAAAGGAAAATAAATATCTTTGATACCATCGATAATGTCCCAACTCAGGTTCCACTAAAATGGTGCCCCAATCCGGTCAGTCACTAGGCCTCAAGCATGGCTCCCTGTACACCAAAGGTTGTCGACTAGCAGCGAGAGTATAAAGGAGTCACAGTGGGGAAACTATACCCAATATATCAATAATAAATATATCAAAATCAATAATAAATAAAGGTAGTTGAATATAGTGAAAAATTAAAATCCATAATAAATGAATGATAATCATGCATGAACATGCTCTAACATAAAATACAGGCAGGTATACACAGTACATAGAAAGATTGATAAAGTAAATAAATAAATAAAATACACTGCTAATATCTCAAATATCATCACAAGAACTAGCTAGGTCCTCTTATCTTGTACTTTGTCCTAGCTGAGAAGGGTAACAACAAGAAAGAACAAACCAAGAACCTAATCTTGCAACCATGAGATTTGTTTGGGTACCCCAACGTAATGGAGGCCCAAAAAAGGTGTGAGATATACTCATTAGGTCACCACCAATGGTTTATAATGCATAAATCACCCCATTATTATAAAATAAAGAATTTTGTAGGTATATCAAAATTAAATCAGTGTTATAATAATAAATGTAAACTAGTTGGGCTCAGGTTCCACAAGACACTTGGATGACTATACTTGCTTTAGCCTAAGCTAGTATATCTCTAAACATGTCATCCTGTATATATTTATAATTTAGGAATATATATACTCTATACATACAAGCGTATATATCCATATATATAAATATTTCGTACTATTCAGGACCTAATGCATAACTTAGGCATCCTTATATAATCATAAGAGTGCCATACTTTGTAAGGGACGTCATGCCTGTAATTAATTAATGACTGATTTAGGACATCTCATCCAATAGTCTCTAGTAAGAATAATAATAATAATAATAATAATAATAATAATAATAATAATATCATGTAGGTTATTATAATTCATGGTTCTTAATCCCAATTGTCTTAAATAGGATACAAAAGTCACGTTCGTCATCCTGCTCATGGATGTGACCATCATACTCAACATCCTAATAGAGGGGTCATGAGATTCCATGCCAAAAACCCAAGCAATGTGATATTCCATTACCATATTCCTCATCCTATGGGTGTGATATTCCATGATAAATGACCTTAAACAGGTTCCCTCCATTGATAATAAAATATTAGGTAATCCCACTTGACCTATGAGACCTTAGCCTGACATTCTGTAAATAGGAAACTCGTATTACTCATGGCATAGTGGATCCTTTTTAGTGTAATCCATATTAAAATTTTAAATATAGGTAATAAGACCATCCATTCCATAATAAATTCAATTTATAACATTATTCCATCTTATTTTTAAGTCACAAGAGGGTAATTTCATTTAACAATAACTATGAAGGTCATGGGAGGAACCCATGCCAATGATACAAATAACTATTCACATCATCATTCAATTCACTTTTTTATTTATAAGAAAACAAACCTCAAAAGGTAGTTTTATTAGGAAACATGATATTTTCATCAAAAAATTCATTCAATTTATTTTAAACATCTCATTCAAGTGTAATAATTTGATACACCAAAACGGGGTGATTTAGAAAGAAAATCGAACATGAGCAGTTCAATATAAGCACAACCATTTTAATTTAACACACCTCAATGGTGGTTTATTCATAAGGAAACCATAATTATTATGTTTTTTTAAGTGAACCCACCCTGAAGGGTGGTTCAGGTTGAGGTCATAACCTCCAACTATATTAAAAGGGGTCTAAAACACAAAATAAGGTGGTTTAGATATTTTATTTAAGGCATTCCACACTTTAGATGTGACACCCTGATGGTTCAACATGTGGTATAATGAAAATATTATATAAATAATGTGACTTTAAGTGAGAAGCATATAGGCCACCTACCTTATTCTTAGGATGGTCCACTCATCTAGTATCGGGCTTTGATTCGATCCAAAATGGAAGAAAATATAAGAATCGTCAATTTATTTGAAAATAGGGAAAAATATCTTGCACAGATTTAGAATTATGTATGGTGAGATAAATTAAGAAGAGAAACATGTGTATTTTTAGACATACTGATACGGTTCCAACACACCAGGAAGTGTTTGATTTAGAAGTCGTATGAGGAAGATCTCCCAAATCCTAGGAGGGGAGAAAAAAAGATCGAGCAACCTATATATTGTACATGAATTAGGAGAAAAATAGGGAGAGGAAAAGAAATATGCTACAGGGGAAATGATATTTTCCAACTCATTAAAGATCCACACGGTTTGGCCACACCGTTTGGAAAACTGTGTGCCAACCATGTAGCCTCCTCTGTCTAGAAGCCACACCCCACATGGTATGAAAAAGTTTATTCCTAAAATGTGAATAGATACCGGTTAAGTGAAACTAAGGGTAAGGGTTAGGATAATGGTTTGGAAAAATTTATGCATCTTGTACGCCGCCTTTGTAATAAACTATAGACCAAACGCATGACCATGCGCCTCCTCTCACATGGTTAAATCAAACCATGTGACACCTCCTTCTCTATTGGACCAAGCTTCACAGTTCATCTTGGGATATTTCATGGCTTAAAAAACCATGCCCCTTAATAAAAGGGTCCACATAGTTGATCCACATGGTTAAACTAACTGTGTTCCTGTAGATTTTTCCTCTCAAAACTAAGTTTTTAGAGCCTAATGTATCTGAACACTCAAGACATCTCCTGATACTTAAACCTCATCCAAAAAAATCACTTTGAAGTGATCCAATGATTAAAATTTTGTGTTTAAGATCTTTTTAAGATTCAACTCACCCATAAAATGAAAAGTTCAAATTCACAAGGAATTTTCAATCTGGTCCAAAACACAAGACATTATAAGTGAATGGGTTTCTGATTATTCTTGAATAATTGCTAACATTAAAAGAATTTGATTATGACTAGAAGGATGTTTATTTAGTGTATATAGAAACATCCTTGTGATTTATAGAGATCTAATTCCAAGGAAGATCTGGAAAGAAACTCTTTTGTGTACATGGTATAAATCTATAGAACCTATATGACTCAAGGTATGCAAAAAGAAAAAAATGTGACTTGGTGACTACAATGTAAAGCTGCTAAATAATTCTAGTGGGAAGTTGGTAAGATAAGTCCTATGGGATATAATAAAATTGGTCGGTGTGACTTTAATCGAGAGAAGATTAGTGAGACTCTAGTCAGGTTATGGTGTATGAAGCTCCCTCTACTTGTAATTGAATGAAATTGATTATAGTGGAAAATCCTTGATTGGTGCACATAACCAATCAAGGAAAGGAGTGGATCTTTGAACTAAACCTTGTAAATCCTTTTGTTCTTATGCCTTCATTTATTACATTATAAATTTGAGGTTGTGATACACAATAAGGAGTGAATTAATATTGAATAAGCCTTTGAGGTTGAATTAAATAGAATAATTCATAAAAAATTTAAGTGACTACTAATTTAACCTACCCCTCTCATTTTTCCATTGGTCCCTAATGAATTTCTGTAAATTTTGGTTGGTCCATCAATGAAAGGAATCACCCAAAGTTCTGAAATTAGATTCTTGATCCAAACACCTTCCTTCACAGAATCATATGTATAAATTTACTATGCCTATATTATTGAGTCTATTACAGTGGATTATTTGTAACTCTTACAACTAATAGCTCCACCATTTAATAAAAACATCAAAATCAATTAATATATCATCTAATCTTTATTATATTGGAAAATATCATATATTTAACCCATTATAATTTTCTCATCATCACCTATAAATACCAAGATTATATACTTACTCTCAAGTACTTAAGGATGTTCTTGGTATAAATTTAGTGAATCTTTCTAGTATTAGATTGGTATCTACTTTCCATGCTCAAATCATAAGAAACATCTGGTTGAATACACAATATATCATACATGATAAATATTGTGGAGGATGCATAAGGAATATTATCCATCCATTCTAACTCTTTAGAAGGACTTTGAATCTTCCTAATATTTATGCCATGAAATACCGGTAAATACCCCTTCTTAGAGTTCTTTATGCTAAATCTCTTTTTCACTTTACAAATATATGTGTTTTGACTTGGTCTAAGAAACCTATTTAATCAATATCTATAGATATCCATACCAAGTATGTAGGCTGCTTCATCGATGTATTTCATCAAGAATCATTTCCTGGTCTCACCCAAATTTACCCAAGTTTTTAGGGTTAAGCAGTCAAATGTAGAGTAGCTTGGGTTGTCGATTACTCAGAGACCTAAGAAGAAACCTATAGACACATACATTAAATGGACTGATTTTAGCTATTAAGTAGCAAAATTTGGGTTGATTTTAGATAGGTTTAAGTGAACACTATGTGAATTAATTTAATTTAATTTAAAATAATGAGTCGATCCTAGGTTATCGCTTGGGGGTGGATTGGATGAAATTCTTTTTTTAACAATTTCAATTTCTTATATTCGAGATGGGTTTATTCAAAAAGATCAAACAACTTCATAACGTACTAGTTTAATACCAACACACCATAATACTAATCACTTATAAACTTGTAGGATCAAATTTATGAACACTCTAAGGTAAAGGTTCATATTAGCACTCAAAGTATGTGGCCTTAAATTTCAACAAGGACGAAGAAGTTTTGAAATCATCAAATAAAAATCTCAATTAAAATAAGTGATTAGGCATCAATGGGGTGATAAATGAAATTAAATACATACCCTTTATACTTCCTTGTATCAACCCAAAATATGGTTATCCCTCCATTGATTCTATGTTTTCAATGGAAGTGGGAAGTAGACTCATGAGGGAGGAATTGAAGAAGTAAAAAAAGCAATAAAAAGAAAACAATCACTCCACCATTGTGTGAATAATTTCACAAGGTTTGGTGTGAATAAATTCACACCATGAAGCAAAGATATAAATGTGATAATAATAAGAACATAAAAATAGAATATGAAGATTTTTTATTGAAAACTAAGGTGATTCGAACAACTTACAAATGAAGAAGAACAATACAATATCAATTGGACATCATAACATTTAAATGAAACAAAGCACTAAAGATGATCAAATACTCCACCACCACTACCTTAAATAGGAATTTTGGAAGACTTGGTCTGAGATTCCAATAGTGAAAGTCATCCCACTTGATTATGGTAGGCTTAGGGTGGTGGAAAGCTTATGGAACTTAGACTTTTCCACTCTTGACCCAAAGTGGAATCCAGCTTGCATCCACCGAACAGAGGCATAGAAATGGCCTTCTAGATGGACGAATTAGAGTAGAAAAAAATGGATCCCCGGATATATTCTAACCTCCTATAAAATTTCAGCCCAAATGGAATTTTTTTAGCAAGATATTATCGAAATGGTGGGATGTTTTTCTGGGCCACAGAATCTTGCCCAAAATTTTATATCCAACTTGGTCCACCAAGAACTCCATTAAAACATCATAATTAGCTCTTGTAACTATTGGATGAAATGTTCCCCATGATTTTATTTATCTTTAGATAAATTTTTAGAATCAATGTTCTTCTATCTTGTCTACTACAATCTCTTTATTGGGATGTTGTCCAGTTTACTTTTCCCAGAATGTGTTGTCATGAAATCCCATTTTGGTGGTCTTCCAATATTAATATTAAAGTACTCCAAAATCATGAATTATTCCTTATATAATGGGAGACCTGAAAATAAAATATAAAAATAAAATCAATACCATTTTTTATTTTAGGATGTGTTCAAATATTTACCAAGTAATAGTGCACTTTAACAAAGAATTACAATCATAATGTGAAATAATGTTCAAAGTGTAAAATGCACTAAAATGGTGTTTATAAATAATTAATATCATGAATATTATAAATATTAACAATGGATATTATCCTATTTCAGTGGCTAACCATTTCCCCAACCACATCTTTACAAAATTTAAATTTGAGATATTATTTCCGATAAGTAGTTGTCATCCACATACAATATCAAAAATACTAAAATACTCCCACTAATATGCTTGTATACATAATAATTATCCACATTATTAATGAAACCAAAATCTTTGATTACATCATCAAACTATATGTTCCAACTCTGACAGGCATGCTTTAATCCATAAATAGATTATTGCAACTTGAAAACCATAGTAGACTCATTAAGTACTTCAAAATATTTGGGTTATATCATATACACATCCTCGAGTAAATAAACATTAAGGAAAATGGTTTTTACATCCATTTGATATATTTCATAATCATAGTGATCTACTATGATAAGAAAAATCTGAATTAACTTTACCATCACAAATGGATAAGAGGTTTCTACATAGTTAATACTATGAATTTTCATGTAAACCTTTTCCATCCGGTGAGATTTATAGGTAGTATATATACCATCCATGTTAGTTTTCTTGTTAAAAACCCACTTTCACCCTATGGATCACTCCCCTTTAGGTTCATCCATCAAGTTCCAAACTTGGTTAGTGTATATGGATTCTATTTTAGATTTTATGGAATTTATCCATTTCTTGAAATCAAAAATCATAATGTCCACTTGTTGGTAGTTGGTTCATAATATATGAACATTAATTCATCATCATTTTCCAGAAGAAATCCATGTCTCATGGGATCCTAATAAATCCTACCAAACCTTTGTGGTTTTTTTATAACCTGAGTCGATTCATCTTTTATCACTATTTTTGTGACTGGATTAATTTTTATCTCAAAAACATTTCCTATTTGTTGGTCTTGAAATTCTCCAAGTTCAACTTTCCACCCATTGTCTCCTTCATTGATATATTCCTTCTCAAGCAATGTAACAAATCGAGCCACAAACACTTTGTGCTTAGTTTGGATATAGAAATAAAACCACTTATTTTCCTTGGGATAACCAACAAATAAGAATCTATATGATTTAAGGTTAAGTTTATCACAAGATAAATTTCATACATATGATTTACAACCCCATATCTTCGTAAAATAAATATTAGTATGTTTCCTATACCATGTATCATATGGTGTATTTATGATTTCTTTATATAGAACATGGTTAAGTAAGAATACAATGGTTTCAAGAAAATATCCCCAAAATGAAATAGGAAGGTCACACTGACTCATCATCGATCGAACCATATCTAACAGGGTATGATTCCTCCTATCAAACACACTATTCCAATGTGGTATTCCAATATAAGTGAGTTCTAAAACAATTCCACAATCTCTCGTATGATTAGTAAATTCCTAGCTTAATTATTAACCACCATAATCTAATTAGATAATCTTAATGCATTTTTATAGTTAATTATGTACTTCATTATGAAACTCATTAAACTTTTCAAAAGTTTCAAAAGTTTTTTATCATAAAAAACACATAACCATACTGATTAAAACCATTGGTAAAGGTTACAAAGTACCTACAGCCACCACTTTCTAGATTACTCATTGGTACACATACATCATCATGTATAAGATCCAATATTCCACTATACCTTTCACCTTTTCCACTAAAAGTTGCTTTGGTCATTTTACCTAATAAAAATGATTCATAGTTATCAAGTGATTTATAATCAAATTATTCCAATAATCCATCTCTTTGTAATCTTTGAATGTGTTTCTCATTTATATTTCCAAGGTGAAAATGAAAAAGGTAAGTTGGATTAGAATCAACCCTCACCTTATTATTCTAAATGTTATATATTAGATTATCCATGTTCAGAATATATAAAACATTTATCATATTCCAAATGTCATGGAATATTTCATTCTTATTTATATAACAACTCTTATTCTTAATAATGACTGAAAATCTCAACTTGTCCAAACAAGATACATAAATAAAAAATTTATTTATGATAGGAACATGATAACAGTTTTCTAATTCTAGAATTAATCCACTAGGTAACCTTAGATCATATGTCTCGAACTCTAATGTAGCAACTATTTCCCCATTATTGTCACATAGATCTACTAAATATTTCTTCAATTCTATCCTATCTCTAAGTTTGTATTTATCCTCATATATGTGTGATATCCACTCGATATTTAATACCCATAAGTAGTTAGAGTTGGAAAAACCGATTTATATAACATACACATCCATATTATCAGAATGATTATCTTTGATAACACTTCTCAACCTTATATACCAATCTAGAATAGTTTTATAGGTCATTACTATAATATATATCAAAATTATAATCATGATGCAAGCCATAATCCACAAAAAAGACATATATATGGGTGAGTATCATGTTTTATATCTTTTCATTGAGGAAACACTAAAATGATAACCCTATACATCATTATCTTAATTATCCAAGATCTAGATTTCACTAAGTAATGAGTCAACATTAGCATTCATCTCATAACTTAGTTATTTAGGTAGGATATCATACTAATCATATCACATATGACTCTTGTATATTTGAGTAGACAATACATTTACCAAATCTATAATATGAATATAAAATCAGCTCTATTACTATAGTATCCTAACTCTTATAGTTTCCAAGATAAGTACCACCCAAAGATCATGGTGGGATCTGGTTACCTAACTCTTAGTGTTAACCATTTCCACCATTTCTTACACAATATAATCCATGGGCACTCTGCTTTGGATAAACTTTATCATTTGAATGATCGAGTCCTTGATATGTGTTTTATTTAGGAGTATCACACTTAGTATTTGAAGGGTTTTCTTTTAAATTATCTCTAATTTAATATACATCACATGCATATTAAATCCAAAAATATTGAATCCCATGAAATATTTATTATATCATGTAGAAACCCATAAATTTACAAGTCATTATTTTTAGTGTAAAATTGAATTTTTTGGTTTTGAAGTAGGGTTGGGGTGACCTTGTTTCCAATATTTTGATACGGATAGCTCATCATGCCATGATAAGTGAAGGTCATACCATGATGAGAGGTTAGTCAAGGAACACATCATAGTTAAAGGAGGCATCACAACATGAATATATCAATTCAATCCATGACTAGTGGGTATCATGGTGTGGTGTATTTTGTGTGTGGGGTGTGTGTATGTAAGGGTCAAGAGAAGTCATTCCATTATTGGTGGTTTCATTCCATGATGATAACCCTTACATATTGAATTTTTAGAAAATCAAAAGACTCTTACACATGTAGGTCGTGTTGTGGTGAAGGGAATCATTTCCTGGTAATAACCCCTTCATATTAGATCATGTCGTGGTGGAGGGTTCCACATTGTGATGGTTCCCCTTATGTATAGGGCATGGGAACCCTTATGTATTTCCTTTTTGAAATTTAATGAGGAACAATATTCATGTTATGCCTCTAGGTTCATGTCGTGATGAGGTTCATGGTGAGAGGGTTGTGCCATAGAGCTTGACTATGGGAGGTTATTTCATTATGAAGGTATGAGACCACACTATAAAGGTCAGTCCATGAGATATTTGGTTTTTCTTATGAGAGGTGTGTCATTCCATGACCAAAGGAGTTGTGTCATGAGGGGAAACTATAGGGTGGTATTGCATTGTAAACCATTAGGTCATTCTAAGACATAACCCCATGTTGGGGCACCACATATTGATTCTTAGGGTCACATCGCAATGTTCCCCTTTTCTATTTTTCCAAAAATAAAGGTCAAGCCCATTTATTTTAGGTTATCCCCTTTTAGGATTTAAGGAAATGGGACATCGGGATAGGGCCATTCGGTTATCTCTTCTCTTCCTCCTTCATATTTTTCACCCTACTTTGATGAGGGGTGGTTCTTGGGTGTTTTCATGGTAATTCAAGGTATGAGTTTCCTCTTCTTCCTAAGTTCTTATTTTTCATTAGTTGCTGACTTTGGTATCCTCAGGATAAGGTTTAATGTCAATTCCATATGTGCATGGTAGAATCAGGATGAGATAATGTGGGTTTTCTTGTCCTGTATAGAGGGGGTCCTGAGAGGATGAATACATAGGGTTTTGTGTAGTTTTGGTGGTGTGGTGTTTCTGGTGATATTTTAAGTAATTATACATCATTAGATAAAATTAAATAATTAATTATAAATTGTTATAATTAGTTTTTAAGGTTTTTTGGTTTGATATAGGGGATTGATCATTATTACGATCTTGGATGAGGAATGGATGGGCTTAGAAAATGCATGTACAGGCTCGTCTTTAGGAAGGTAACTCTATTTTGAGGAAATTGTCCCCTATAATACTAAATCATGTTCTTGTTTATACATGATTATGCATGCCTGTATGAAAATATGTATTTGGGTAAAAGGGATCATGAGTGAGAGCATGATTGGTAAAGTAATATGTTAGTATTGATCCTCCTAGAGATGTACTGAGGGATCCATTGAATGTTATGTATATTGGGATTGTTTAGTGACTAGGTCACCAAAATGGGAGAAGATGATAGTTGATGTTATAAGAGAATTAGGGTAGGTCTAAACATTGGGATGATATGTGAATATCCTGGGTTATTTTCCTAGGGATTATTAGGTGAGCATGAGAGGCTTAGTTCTATTGTTGATGAGTGAGAAGACCGTACATATAACTCATAATGGGGAACACCCTATTAAAGATGGATTAGAGACTTGGAAAGTTCCATGAGTAGGATAAGTCCTATGGGGATCGATTCAGTGTGTAGTGGATGGTTTCCTCTGGATAATGGGATTAAGAGATCTCCTAAGAGAGATGTGAGATGAAACCCAAGTGAGGGTTATGGGAATTGTATTGATGATTTGGTATTGGGTTTCCAAGGGGATTGGTTTGAGTTGGATTGGGAGTCCCTTGGTTAGAAAGGCTAGGTTATGATGTGTAAATTAGAATAAGATGGGATCAACCACTTGAGGATAGGATTAGATAGGGTCTATAGGATATGAGGTCATTATGGGGTGATGAGTTCATGTTGGTATCAATGATTAAAGTCTGGGTTGGGATAGGAGAACCCATTATATTCCATTATAAGAAAGATGGGAATACTAATAATCTTGACATGTTATTATCATGTGGAAAAGATAGTCTTGAGGAGATTAACCTATGATAATAGATGTATTATGAGATGTTCTTTGAGACTTGAGGATAGGTCTTCAGTGATTAGTACCTATCTTGTCATTTGGTGAGTATGTGAGTTGATGTAATGTTATATTTGTTATTATATGAGGGTAACTGACTATGTGTGTGATTGATAGTATATTAATATATGTTAAGCCTCATATTGAGTGAGAAGGTGCTTTTAGGGCCCTACCTTCAGTTTGAAGGTAGTGTTTAGTGTAATGTGGTGTGTGATCCACCCTGAGAAAGAGGGTAGTGACTAATGTGATCATCCATAGGACCCACCTAGTGATGGTGTGGTTTGTCCTGTGAGAGAGGTTGGTTATTATCATTCCCTCCTCAGATCACTCCGATGATATTGAGATATGTGATTTCCCATGGGATTGACCCTGAGAGGGAATGGTTTGGCTCATGTGTGAGGTTGGCTATTGAGATTCCCTCCTCAGACCGATAAGATATTTTATTGTACATGGGACCTGCCAAGTGATAGTGTGGTTCATCTTATGAGAGAGGTTTTCTATTTTGATTCCCTCCTTAGATCACTAGTTGTATGTTTTTTGATATGGGGTGAGGCTATGGGACCTTACCCATAGGGATGGTTTGGTTGTGAGAGAGGATGGATACCAAGATTCCCTCCTCAGATTGGTTTTTAAGGTTATTTAATAGTGATACCCACCCTAAGTGATAGGGGAGTGGTCATTTTGTTATGAAATTAGATGAGATTTGAACCACACCCTATATGAGCGGGTGGTGGTGTGGTTATGATATGATACAAGATGTGTGGTCAAAGATTGGAATGGTACCCCACCCAAAGATATATGGTAGTGGTTAGGATATGGTATGACATTGTTCCTAAATTATTTGGGTATAGGTAAATAATTTTGGCATGAGGTTACATCTTCTTCTAACATTGGAAGAGTACGTATGATAGGGTGTCATGGTGGTCTGGTTAACACATGGTGACTCGATGTTCATGCTTGTGTGCAGTTATTTATGTTGTTTATTTTCTCATGTATATACATGTATATAATGGATTATATTATGGGTACTTTGAGAGATCCTATTGAGATTTATTTCTCACACCATTCATGGGAAACCTAGTGCATGTGCAGACCATGGTGACTCAGCACGTAATGGTCCTTGTTTTGCAAACTATGGTTTCCCACTTTCCCTTAAAGTGGCTTAATAAAAATTTATATTTGGATTGATGAGGATTGGAGATAGGGTTGAGGTGAGGCTCATGGATGTTAGTAGAGCCTCTCTATGTAATTTTGTTTATTTATTTATTTTTTGAATGTGTTCATCATATTGGGTGACCATTTGGGTTTTATGATTATATGATTGTATATTTGTTTGCTATAACATGGATGTGTTATTGATTTATATATAATTTGATTATTTATTATGGATAATTTTTGGATATTTAGTGTTATTAATGGTTATTATATCAAGGGAATAGTCTCCCCAACATATAATTTAGGCCCTCATCGCTAGTTGGTAACCTCTATCACATGGGGAGGTGCACCTGAGGGCATATGGCACTCTTACTAGGATACTATTGAGTGATTTTAAATGGGGAATTACAAAGTGTTATTAATGTATCTTTTGATTTTTTTTTACTATTTTGGATATTTTATATAGGTAATGTTAATGTGTTAGAAATTGTGATGGAACTCATATTGGTGATTCATGAATACATTTTTTTTGGGAATTTTAGGTTACGAGGGTTTCAAGATTCATGATATTGGCTTGTACTGATATTGTTGAGATGGTTATTCAAGTGTAATATACTTATTTGAGATTTTTATTTATGGTTTTGGCTATTGAACCATAGTGGAAAAAGGCATGTGTACATACACCATATTTAGAACATAGGATTCACATGGAATTAATATACTTATGTGTGACCGGTTTTTCTAATTATATAAGGTGTGATTGTTTAAAGTATTAATAGTTACTTATATAGTGTTTTCTTATATAAATTTTTGGTTGAATTCTACTCATATGGTCCAAAATTTTGACTCATGGATATTTTTTTATGATTGGTTATATAGATTTTATGGTGGGATGTTCTCTAATGATATATATACAGTAACTGGGTGTAAGGAATGTATAGTGATCCCTAGTGGATTAGTTTAAGCATTGGATTCCTTGGTGATGGTATGATGCGAGTGAGGTATGCACGAGAGATAGTTCAAAATGGGTAAAAGTTTCTTTAAGGGTGTGGTTACCCTTGAGAGGGTGGAGTAAAGGCATGTGGAAGTCCTTGTGCTTTTAAAATGTAAAGAATATGGAGTGATTTTAGTATTGAGGTATGGTTTGGAAGCTAAAATCGGTTAAATTCCTAGACTTATTGATTTTGGGTGTGATTTTAAATGGAATAGTAGATAGTGATCCTAGATGGTCAGGTCCAAGATGGGTAAAGTGTGGGTAGATGATTATGGTTTTGAATGATGACTAAGTGGTGGGTGATCATGTGGTAGGACTTACCATGTGTAAGATACCCCAGGCTTTTTGGAAAAGAAGAATCAAGGTTAGGGCATTGTTTCATGATTCTTAGGGTCACATCATGGCATACCCATTTTCTAGTTTTTTAAAAACAAGGGAAGACCCATATTTTCTAGTTTGGAACCTATCATGATTTTGGGAAAGGGTGATTTGATGGAGGGCTATTTCGTTGGATCTTCCCCTCCTCCAACCTCTATTTTATCCCCCTTTGATGAGGAGTTATCACAAACCAGCCCAGATACCCTAGTACCTCAATATCCAATCCGGCACTGACATAGCCCGAAGATCATTCTCAATCCCCATGGGTTAGAGACTAGAACATGGCATTATACAAGATAAAAGAGGGAACTAATTTTCTACAAAACAGATAAAGATAAAGATACATATCAGTATGCTCAACACTCTAATGGGAGAAAGTAACATAAACCAAATAGGTATATCAAAAACCCAAAATAGTGCATCATCAAAGTAATCAATATAAAGACAACATCCCAAAGTAAAAATCACTCCAATACCAAAGGATCAAGAACATCCACCACCTCCAAGTAGAACTTTTCCTTTGATTGGACTTAGTAGAAGGAGATATACAAATTCCCAAAGGTAAAGGTAGGGTGTGAGCTATAAAACCCAGTAGGGTATCACCAAGTGTTACATAAATAGATGACATAATAATAAAACAAATCAAACTTTAAATTTAAATAAAATATGGCAGGGAATTACATTTTAATATTTAAGAAAAAAAATGATTTCATTTCAAAAGATGAAAAAAATTCAAATAATGGATTAAATAAACATTTTATATAAAATAATTTATATAAATTAGTAGGAAAGAATAAAACAATCTTGTAATCAATGTAATATATATAAAAATAATCAAAACAAGCACCATGGTCATTTGACCTTTGGTATGATAGATTCTGGTTATAGGATCCTCACACCTCTCATATTAATGATCACGACAATATGTGTACACATATCCCTCAGGCTCATGCCTAATAGGACTCATCAATATCCCATTGTGGATAAGATCTTATGAACCAGGTTTTTGTTAGATTTTTCATTGTCAATCCATTACTAGGAAATTACCATCCTAACATTATTGTCCCAAATAACCCACTAACTACCTAGGCTTGAATTTTCTCAATCAATCAATAAACAATGGAAAAATCATATCATTTCAAATCAAGCATAATTCACAATTATACTTCCCAATTTTCAATTTCAATATGCCAATTAAATTTAAAAACCAAAACATGGATTTTTCATCATTTCATGACTTTTTCATAAAAAATAAATCATAGGTTTTCATCATTTCAATTTAATCCATTTTCTAAAAATAAATTCTCAAATCAATTCATCAATTCCATCAATTTCAAAATATGCCCCAAATTCTAATTTCATTGGAATTGGGGGTTTTCCCCAAAATCCATTCCATTTCAAATTCAAATTCCAAATAATATAAATTTGGATTTTTCATAAATAAATTGAAATTTATTTCAAATAAATCAATCAAATCAAGGTTTAATTATATGAAACAATCTCAAATGTAACCACCTACCTTTATCACGGAATCAAAAATCAACACCCGCAACAAGATCTGCCAATGAAGAAAAACAATGACAGAGATCAAGAAACAAAACTAGAATCAAGATCCATTTAAATGGAGTTTAGATCCATAAAATATTTGATTATCTATCAAACTTTAAGGATGAAGGAAGGAGAGATCGGAAGAAACTAAAGAGAGGATATTCACATACCTGGACCAGATTAAATGTGATCAACCATGCTTCAATCCATAAAGAGAAGGGGTTTGAGGAGCCAAAACCACTTATAGGTAGTCTTCTCAACCCTATAATTATAGATAGGGTTGAGTGGGAGGTTTTAGTATCTTAAATGGGGGTTTAGGAAAGCTTAAAATAATTTTTAGAATAATAAAACTTGTGTGCACAGTTAGCTGGGTAGGGTCGCACGGTTAGACAAACAGTGTGCCCTAAACATGCACCCCTGCACTAGGGTGCATGGTTTCTACTAGGTGGGCACATGGTTTTTCAAATTTTGTGACAAACATGAAAACCTCAACTGTCCAATGTTGCATGGTTTGCACTGGGGGGTGCACGGTTTGGGAAAACCATGCACCGACCATGCGTAGCTCAAAAAACCTCCAAAATTTTCAAAATTTCACCTGAAGCACCCCTAAATAAGGTCCAACCAAAATGGAAAACAAACAAGGGTCAAGTAATACCTAAAAAAATTAATAGTATGTTACAACCTCCCCACTATAAGAACTTTCTATCCCCAGAAATCCTGTCAAGAAGTTTCCATATAAAAAAGATGAGGTCATTACTCTCTCATTGGTGACTCCCTCTTCTAAGTATCATGTGAATCAGAACCATGTTTCCATAGCACCCAGACTAAAGTTATCATCCTCCAATGAAGTAAATTTGTCTCAGAATAAACTATCCTGATCGGATGCTCTGTCAAAGATAAATCAGGCTCAACATCAAGATCCTCCCAGTTCAAGACATGAGATGGTTAAGAAAGATACTTTCGAATCTAAAATACATGGAATACATTATGTATTGATGTCAACTGTGGTGGAAGTTCTAAATGGTAATCCACTTTCCCCACCTTCTAAATAACCTCAAAAAGATCCCACAAAGTGAGGAGTAAGTTCACCCTGTTTCCCAAGCCATCGGTAATCTAACCAAGGTAAAACTCTCAAGAACACCTGTTCACCAACAAGGAACTCTAATGGTCTATAGCAATGACTATAATAAGATTTATATCAGATATTTGATTTCAAAATTCTCTAGAAAATTAATTGAATATTTTTTGTCATATATTGGACCAAACTTGGTCCAACCATGGAATTTTATCCAATCACTGACCAACATAATAGATATTTACATGACTTACTATACAAGTCCTCAAAAGGAGTCATCTTGATTGTGGTCTGGTAACTATTTTTATATGCAAACTCAACCAGAACCAAATGGTCATCCCAAGATCCACCAAAATCGAGGATTCCAGAATGAATCATGTCCTCAAGAATCTATATATGCCTATCTATATAGCCATTCATCCATGGATGGTATATCGTACTCAAATGAACCTAAGATCCCAGTGCTCATGGAAACCTCTCTAGAAGCAAGAAGTAAAACAGGGATCTCTATCAGAGACTATAGCATATGAAAATTCGTACAAATGAATAATATATATCATATATAGATTTACCAACTCCTCAACTTTGGTTTTATTTTTAATGGTTATAAAATGATCCAATTTGGTCAGCCTATCAATCATAACCCATATATTATTATTCTACTTAAGGGTACATGGAAACACAACCAAAAAGTACATAGAGATCGTATCCCACTTCCATGTTAGCACTGGAAGTAGATGAAGCAAAACCAAAGGTCTCTGGTGATCAGCCTTGACCTATTGGAAAGTATAGTAATGTGAAACAAAATCAGTAATGTCTCACCTCATACCTAGTCACCAGAATCATTATCGCACATCATAGAACATTTTTGTGGTTCCTGGGTGAACAACCCATTGTGAAGGATGGAAATAACCCATCACAACTTTTCTCATGGGTAAAAGTACAATGTACCTATTTCGAAAACATAGTATACTCTCTATAGAGAATGACCACTCAGCAATGGTCTCCCCACCATAAAGAGAGCCTCTAATACTAAAGAATTCATCATCAAGTTGTTGCTCTTGAAGAATCATCTTGAGAAGATAGAAGGTCAACTAAACACAATCCAAGACAACATTAGACCTTATTTCCTAAAATAATATATGAAACTATGAAAAACGATCCATCAAGTTCCACTCTTCTGATGATTATTTCATTACCTAGGTTGGAAGTTTCCTACTTAAGGCATTAGTAATGACATTCCCTTTCCCTAGGGTATAGGTGATGTCGAAGTCAAAAGACTATAGGTAATCCACCCAAAACCTCTAGAAGAGATTTAAATATTTTTGGAAGAAGATATAACTTAAGATATTATGGTTAGAATACATGATAAACCTTTCTTTGAAAAAGTAATACCACTAACTCTTAAGTGTGTGCATTATGGCTGCAAGTTCAATTTCATTGGTCGGATAGTTCTTCTCATGTAGCCTAAGATATCGAGAACCATATACCACCACATGATCACCCTATATAAGAACACAACCCAAACCTAAACCTAAT
Organism: Viscum album; assembly: GCA_963277665.1. Classification (NCBI taxonomy): domain Eukaryota; kingdom Viridiplantae; phylum Streptophyta; class Magnoliopsida; order Santalales; family Viscaceae; genus Viscum; species Viscum album. The sequence goes on from OY728151.1 coordinate 1,429,050,472, forward strand.
GCATTACAGAAGATAGTACAGCCCTACCTGACCTCTAAAAGAGTCAAAACCATCACAGAAGTCAAATATTTTTCAACTCAAAAAAATAGTTCTAAAATTTCTCATCCCAAGAGAAATTCACTCCCTTCTGGTTGAGAGCAGTAATCGGAGAATAAAACTTCAATAAATCCTTTACAAACTAGAGATAATACCCTGTTAAATCCAAGAATCTCTTAATCATGAAAACATTATGCGGTTTCTCTCATATCATAAAAGCTTTTACCTTCTCAGGATCAATTGAGATACCATGTTCTAAGACCATGTATCCCAAGAAATTCACTTCCCAAATCTAGAAATCATAATTTGACATATTGGCATTAAGTCGGTGATTTCTCAAAATTTCCAAAACTACTCTTAGATTACATACATGATCCTACTTGGACTAAGAGTAAACCAGGATGTCATCCACAAAGACCACCATAAACGTATCAAGATACTCATGGAAGATCTTGTTCATCAAATCCATAAATACTATATGAGTATCCGTTAGACCAAATGACATGAAAAGATACTCATAATGGACATACCTACTCCAGAAATCCCTTTTTGGAATGTTAGATTCTTTTATTCTCAACTGGTGATAACTAGACCGAAGGTAAATATTCGAGAACCACTTCACCCCTTTCAAATGGTTAAACATATCATCAATCCATGGAAACATATACTTTTTCTTTACCGTAACCTGGTTGATTTTTCGGTAATCAACACATAGGTGAAGTGTTCTATCAGTTTTCTTAGAAAAGAGAATAGGCACTGCCCAAGGAGACACACTCAGGCATATAAATCCTTTCTCTAACATATCATCTAACTAAGTCTTAAACTCTTTAATTTCAATCGGTGTCATGCGGTAGTAATGAATAGACATTGGTTGATGACTAGTCACTAAATCAATAGAAAAATATACCACTCTTACCGATGGAAATCCATAGAAATTACAAGGAAAAATGTTCAAAAACTCAATGATAACTAGAGGGAGATCATCACTTGAAGACTCTCTCTCTAGATCAAAATCATACACTCATATTACTTTTCTTAACTCTCGATAATAAGGTCCATCTCTACTCGACCTTAAGTTCCATTCTCCCTAAAAGATATGACACACCCCATAGAGCATGGTAAAATAGACCTATCAAAGATAGAAATCAATTCAAGCCTTATTATAAATGATCCAATCCATCCTGAAAATAACATCAAGTGGTTTTATGTTAAGAACTAGAAAATCTTAAGTAATCTAAATCTCTTATAAAGATAAGACACGAGCAGGATAATGGAGACCCTGCTCTCTCTTCATTCTGAGGGGCATAGTAATATCCATCACATAAGAAAAAAGCTCCATAGGAAGATTTATCATGTTCACAATATAGGTTGATATAAATGAATGAGGTGCACTAGTATCAAATAAATCAGTAACAGAAGATGAATCTATAGTGATGGTATCTCTCACAGTCACTGGACTCGCATCTACTTCCTCTGGAGACTCTTTCACTACATGAATAAGCTTTATTCTGGATGTATGTGGGTGGAACCCCTTTGTTCATGAAGCATCTGATTGCACCATAGTAATTTTAAGTGTTGATGATACTATGCCACTATGTGGGGTAGAAAATATATAAAAGAAATTCTACAAGTGGCCTGAGCATCCATAGGAACTACAGATCTTTGGTGTCTCAGTGCAAAACTGTTTCGAATACCCAGTCTTACCACACTGGAAGTGGGTCAAAGGGCCTCTTCCAGGAACTACAAGAGGTCTAGAAGAACCATTATATTAAGATACACCATGAGAATCATCATGCTTCCTATTTCCTTTAAAGAAACTCATAGAACTACCAATGGGAGAAAATGGAACTATTTTCAACCCTAAATTACCAGCTAGGTCAAGATCAACCATCAACGCCATATCCACCATATCATCAAAAGAAGTGAGATTCAGTAAGAAGACCTAAGAATTAATATCAAGTTGAAGACTCATCTCAAACCATTAATCATTTATCTTCTCATTTTATACAATATCAGGTGAAAACTGCACAATCTTGGTAAAGCAGTCGCATATTCGGTCACAGTCCTATCAGTTTTCTTGAGTTTGATAAACTCCATAGCCTTATCTATCACCATAGACTCTGGATAGAATTGATCAGTAAAAATAAATTTAAATTCATTACACTCTAAACCCTCATGATTTTTCACTATAATAATTAATTCCCATTATCTATTTCTAGGTCCTTCTAGATTAAAGGTGGCACATTTCACCTTAATCGAATCAAATATTTATAAGAAATCAAACAACAGATCTATATTTCTCAACCAATCCTAAACCTCTTAAAGATAATTAGTTATTTTTAAAGTAGGTGGTTTCTAGAGAAGGAACTCCTGAGCATGATTATGAGGTTCATCCCTCTGAGGTTCCACAACTGGTCCTAAATGAGAACAGGTGAAAGTTCCTATCTCAGAGCTTGGAAAACACACATAATAATCTCAATGGGATTCTAGTCCTTGAGAGGATTCACTCATTGTGGTTCATCAAAAGCTTTCTTTTGGGTCCTATTCACACATCTTATCAAAGTCATGATGCTACATGACATAAAAAAACAACATTGAATACATCATAAGGTTACTCAGATCAACAACTCAAACAAGAACAATAGGGAAATTAATCCTATCTGATTAGATATCAAGATTTGGATTTCAACCTATCTAAATCAAAAGTATGGAAAAGACTAGTATTAGATAAAATTATTCCTTAAAATGTCTTTCACAAACCACCCATGGTGACTTAAGGCTCGTTACAGTAAGAACTGGACAAACACTCACTCATAACAACCTCCTAATTCCCAACAAGATATTCCAAAATGCATACTCACATCAAGGAAAGATTCTTAACCTACTTTAATACTAACTTGTCATGAACCAGCCTAGATAACTTGGTACCCTGATACTCTAACATGTACTAACATAGATTGAAGGGTGTTCTCTATCCCCATGAGTTGGCGACTAGCACTTGGAATCAAAAAATATTAAAGAGGGAATGAATTTTCCACAAAACAGCAGAAGATAAATACACATTTTAGTATTCTCAATAATCCAAAGGGAGAAAGTATCAAAAACCAAAAAAAATAGCAAAGAACCAAAATAGTACATCATCAAAGTAATCAATGGAAATATAACATCCCAAAGGAAACATCACTCCAATCCCAAAGGATCAAGAACATACACCACCTCCAAGTGGCACTTCCCCTTGCTCAGACCTAGGAAAAGGAAATCTATAAAAGCCTAAAGGAAAAGGTAGGTTGTGAGATATAAATCTCAGTAGGGTCTCATCAAGTGTTCCATGAAAATATTTCATAATAATAAACCAAAAAATTATTTCAATTTAAATAAAATGGGGCATGTAAGTACATTTTAATATTTAAAACAAAACATGATTTCATTTAAAAAATATGGAAAACATTTCAAATAATGGATTAAATAAACATTTTATATAAAATAGTTTATATAAATCAATAGGCATAAGTAAAACAGTTTCATAATCAATGGAATATATATCAAAACAATCACAACAAGAACTATAGTCATTGACCTTATGGTATGATAGATTCTGGTTACAATATCCTCACACCTATCATATTAGTGATTTTAGCAATATGTGTACACACATCCATCAAGCTCATGATGAATAGGACTCATCAACATCCCATCGGGAATAAGATCTTCCGAACTAATTTTTTTAGAGTTTTCATCCTCAATCCATTTCTATGGGATTATCATACTAACATGCCTATCCCAAATAACCCACTAATTACCCAGGATTTCATGTTCTCAATCAATTAATAAAAAATAGTAAAATCATCTCACTTAAAATCAAACATTATTCACAATTCTATTGCCCAATTTTCAATTTCAATATACCAATTTAATTTCCAAACCAAAACATGAGTCTTTTATTATTTCATGCTTTTTCATACAAAACCAATCATAGGTTTTCATAATTTAAATTTATTAAATTTTATAAAAAACAATTCTCAAATCAATTCATCAATTCTATAAATTTCAAAATACACCCCAAATTCCAATTTCATTGGAATTGGGGGATTTCCCAAAAATCTATGTCATTTCAAATTCCAATTTCAAATCATATAAATTTGGATTTTTCATAAATCAATTTAAAGTTATTTTAAAAAAATCAAGCAAATAAAGGTTTAATTATATGGAATAATCTCAAATAGATTTTCATACCTTTATCACAGAATCAAAAATCAACACTTTAGATGGGATTCACCAATAAAGAACAACAGAGATAGGGATCAAGAAACAAAACATATAATCAAGATCCATTTAAATGGAGTTTATATCCATAAAATATGTAATGATCTATAAAACTTGAAGGAGGAAGGAAGGGGAGATCGGGAGAAACTAGAGAGAGGAGATTCACATACCCATAGAAGATTAAACATGATCAACCATACTTCAATCCATCAAGAGAAGAATTTTGAGGAGCCAAAAATTCTTATAAGGATCCTTATTAACCTTGGAATTTGATATAGGGTTGAGTGAGGGGTTTTGGGGTCTTAAATGGGGGTTTGGTAAATTTTAAAACAATTTTTAGAATAATAAAAACATGTGTGCATGGTTAACTGGGTGGGGACATAAAGTTAGACAAATCATGTGCCCTAACTATGTACCCTTGAATCAAGGTGTATAGTATCTACTAGGTGGTTGAACGGTTTTTCAAATTATGCACCAACCATGAAAATATTCACTATCTAGGGTTTCACAGTTTTCACTAGGGGGTGCACGGTTTAGGAAAACCATTTTCCAATTGTCCACAACCTAGAATACCTCCAAAATTTTCTAAATTCCATCTGAAGAACCCCCAAACAATATCCAAACAAAAAAGAGAAACAAACAAGGTTCAATTGATACCTTAAAACAAGTAACATGATGTTATAAGGGTGGTTCTTGGGTGTTTCCATGATGATTATAGATATGATTTTCTTCTTCTTCCTTGGTTCTTATTCTTTTTCATTACCCACTAATTTTAGTATCTTCGGGATAGGGTTTGATGTTGATTCCACTAGAGTATGGTGGAATTAGGGTGAGATGATGGAACTTTTTCTCAGCTTGTATGGAAATACCTATAGATAAACATCCTATAAATACATAATTTACAGTAAGGATTACACTCTCCTATAATCCCATTACCTTTTAGGTTTAGAGTTTTGGAGAATTAAGAAATCTATCACATAATAAAACTCATAATTTTCCTATATATAGAAATTTTCTACTAAAACAAACTCTTTAAATGATATACTTTCTTTGTTCAACACCAATATCTCACATTCAAAGCTAGAATTCATATTCACTCATATTCATCCTTAAGCCCTATGAAAAACATTTTAAAAACATGATATGAGTATAAAACTTGGTAAGGGGTATAAAATAATTATAAAACTCATTAATATTTTGAGGTAACTGAAACAAAAACATGCTTTCATACATGAAGTCAACTTTATTTAATGGAAAATGTTTTCATAAAATATCTTTATAACCTATAATAATGGAAGATATTATTCTTGAATTTTTTTTTGAGGATACTTGAAAATCCTAGATATCACTTTATTGAAAACATAAACCATTAAAACTCATATAACCATTAATTCTCTTCCAAATAAAAGTATTTCCTTCAGAACATAAATCATAATATTTTCTTATAAAATAAATTTTTGGATTTCATGAAATCCAAAATTTAAAACTCATATGAAAACATATAAAAATTTTAAAGTAAACTTAGGGAATCATATTTGTATCACTCTTTCAATCATAATAACTTAACCAGCTATTTCCAATATCATTCATAATGGAATCACCAGACCATATAATTCCAACATCATATCTTAATGGAATCAACTAACCAAATAATTACAAAATCATCATGGGAGTAACTTATATCCATTTAAATTATTCATCATTACCTAATGCATTGTAGGGCTATATCAGACCCACCCATCATAATCTATAATGTACAAGTATCATATTTTGAATAAAAAATTTAGAGATCTTGCACATAGCGTGAATAAATCTCATAAAAACATACTTAATAAATTGTAAATATTAATTCTTCAACCAAACCATAAATGGGAATTAATTTTTAAGAATGAATGGTCCATCGATGAAAACAAATACAAATAAATTTCTTGGAAATAATTACTTTTAAACATAAAATAATATTTTTTAGGGAAAAAAACCTCTTTCCTTGATTTTAAGAAAATATTTTAGAAGCTTTCATTTTCATAAAAAAACTCATTTAAATTTATTTATTGATCTATGAACTTAAATGTTTAAAATCAATCCACAAAAGGAAATAAATTCCTAGAACATTGAAAAAAGATCAAATAAATATTATTTTTAGGAAAGATAAACTTTAGAACATAATATAATGGTTTTGAATATAAAAAAAATAATTTTTGTATCATGGCCTAATTTAAATAGATCTTTTAAACTAACCTATGAAGTGAGGTTATTTTTAGAGAATATATGGTTTTTTATTGAAAAAAAATTAAAATTGTTTTTTTAATTGAAATTATTTCAAATATAAAATGATAATTTTTTATATTAAGTGGAACCATGTAAGGAGACCACTCCCTGGAAATGGAACTAGATCAGGTTTGAGTCCTGATACACTTGAATTTAGCTAGGAAAGGATGGTGCATAGGTGTTAGGTTGGTCTGAGGAAAGGTGTGGTGTGGTGATTGATAATAATTCATTACCTGATATCCTTTGTCGACTGGGGTTCACTCAAGTGGTAACATGTAAGGAATCCACTCACTGGAAATGGAACTAGCTCGGGTTTGAGTCCTTCCACACTCAAATTTAGCTAGGGATGGATGGCGCACAGGTGATGGGTTGGGCCTAGGAAATGCATCTTGTGGTGCCTGACAATATCTTATTACCTGATATCCTTTTGATGATGGGATAGTGAGTTGTTTATGATCTGTGAAGGTTATTTTCTTGATGGAATTATCGGGACCTATATTGAAATTCAGCAATGAATTTTCTTTAATCTGGTCATTTCTTTATTTCCTCATGGATTCATTCTACCCCGAATGGGAGCTTTCTTTTAAGGATGTGGTTTTTGAACCTCCTGCAAACAAGAAACCTATTATAGATAACTTAAATCCTATTGAAGACTTGAGAATAGAAAAAATAAAATTGATTTGTTTTGTGGAGGCCCTCCGTGGCATAGATCCATCTAAGGGTAACTTCCCTAAGCCTTCTATTTTTAAGAAAATGGAAGAAGGTGGTTTCTCAGTTGTTTTTGATCCTAAACCCCTCCTGTAGAAACTTGATATGTGTAAATTATCCATTCTTGGGTGTATTAAATATTCCAAGGGAGATAATCCATGGTCCATTCCAAATGTCAAATAAATAACTACGCTTTGCTGGGGTGGCAGTGATTGGAAAATGATCCCAATCGGAAGAGGTTTTTTTCACATCCTAATAAAAAGTAAGGAAGATCTTGATATGGTGTGGAGAACTAGAAATGTTCTTATGAAACTCGAAATCCATAGTATTTTTTAATGGGACATGAATTTTAATCCTTTCAATTAGTGAAATTCAACAGCCCAAATTTGGGTTAGGCTATATATATTGAATTGGGTTTTTTTGGCATCCAAAAATACTCAGTGATCATACTTCCTGCATTGGAATTCCCTTGAAATTGTATTAGTGTACTCTAAGTGGAGAACTTGGCCTCTATTATAGGATCATGGTTGATTCCAATTTCGACTCAAAACTCCTGAATGTGATTAAATTCATTACTAATGATCAGTGCATTGAAGTTAAGGTTGAGTATAAATATACTCCAACTTTTTTTGAATTTTTTAGGATTTTTGGACACTCAATTTCTAATTATAGAGTGATACACAAGTATATGAATCCAACCAAAGATCCTAATTCTAGGAAGGATTTCAATAAAATTAGAAATTTTAAAGGTACTTATCCTGAAAAGGATGATAACTCAATGAGGAATGATCCTGAAAAATGGGTAAAAAAGCAGCCCAATATTTATGATTGTGAGGACATAAAGGGAAAATCTTGGGTTGTACTTGTTGATGAATAATAGAGGGAGAATTATCCTATTAATGGGGTAAATTTTGATGATATTATGGGCATTGATGATGTTCTCATCTATTATGAAATTTCTTAGTACATCACAATACTTATTGAGTATTCACACAATGTCCCTGCTGAATAAATGCCTATTTTTGTGACCTCTGGTGGTGATTATACTATTAAAAAATTATAGAATAATTCCATCCAAGTTTACATTGTCCTTGATAAAAACCATATATTGAACAAATCTAATAATAATTAAGTTGTGGTAACCCCAATGAACTCAATTACTAATGGTAAAATAAATTTGACTCCTCATGATACAATGTATACTTCTAATCTCACTAATGAAGGTAAAAAATTGAATTTTTCAAATACTTCTATGGGGATTGGTGAAGAAAATAAAAGGGTTTTTATAGAACATCAAAATTTCATTTTACTTGATCAAAATCCCTAGTAGATGATTACAATTTAAAATGAAGGCACTCTTAATTTGATTCCTGCTCATCCTAACAAACTTTAGAAGGAATCATATGCTAAAACTTATGATTATAATAATACCAATCAGGATGTTGACATGCCTATTCTCCCTTATTTATAGAATCATTCATTGAGTGATGATAATTCTATGAAAAACACCACTCTTTCTATTACTAATCTCCTTATTGTTGGAAGTACACTATTAAAGAATAAAAAATTGGTCAATAGTGAAAAACATGATACTTCACCCATATCTAAATAGAATGACTCTACTCTGGAGACTGAAAATGAACATGGAACTTTGAAATTTTATGAAAGTACCAAATTCATTTCAGTAGAGGTTTATTGCCCCTATGTGAACATTTCTTCTGAGAAAAAGCATGCAGTGGGATGCTCTAGTCATGAAATTCAATTCAAGTAAAAATTTGATATCCCTAGTTATAATGAGAAAAAAACATTAGCATCATGAAGGCATCCAAAAATAAAAAATATAGTGGTAAGAAAAAAAGGGGGCTTTGCCTCCAAGAAAGGGTTTAAATGAAGATTATTTTTTAGAATTTTTAGGGATTGGACAACCCTGAAACAATCAGTTCCATTTTTATTTTTATAAATAAACATAATCCTGGTCTTCTAGGTATTTTATAACCTAAGGTAATTTTTTCTAAGAGGACTGTGTCTCTATATAATTTTGGTTACATACTCGTCAACACAAATTAGTCCAGTAATGACATCAAAATACTTTGGGTCCTTACTCACTTGGGGATGGATGGTATCTCAAATATTATTTATACTGAGCAGATGATCACTCTAATTTACAATTTTATGTGAATGAAATATTTCTTCTCCTTTATCTATGCTTATAATGGTTGTATAGAGAGAAGAAACTTATGGAACAATATTCAAGATTTGAGAAGATCAATAAATAATTCATTGACTCTTCTTAGATACTTAAATGATATTCTTAATCTGGATGAGAGGCTTCGCATGATCAAATCATCCACCTCATCACGAGAGTGTAGGGATTGTATTGAAAATAGTATCCTTCATGAGGTTAACTTGGTGGGTGCCAAATACACTTTGTATAGGAAACATATTAATAAAATGGTGGTTATCAAATTGGATAGAATTTTTGTTAATGATTCTACCCTGGATACTTGGGACTCAATTTTCTTCACTACTCTTGCAAAAGTAAACTCAGATCATCATCCTATTTTGGAAAATCTTTCCAATAGAGAGTTTAAATCTCCCTTTCCATTTATATTTAATAATTCTAGGGTTTTACATCCAGATTGTAAGAAGCTGGTGAAAGACAATTGGATTTTATGAATGATAAGGATGATGTTATTTCCTGTTTTCTCATGATAAAAGTTCTTAAAACAAAGATTAAAGTTTGGAGTTAAGAGTGCTTTGGTCACATGGATGAAAATAATTTCCCAACTAGAATCCTTTCTTCATGCCACTCAAGAATTTATCATTGGATGTGATTTTTCTATAGGTATTGAGCAGGAAAATGCAATCACACATGATCTCAATACTTTTATTAATATTATAGAAGGAATCCAAAGGGAAATTTGTAAAGTTAAAGGGCTCAAAGAGGGTGATCATAATACTGAGTTCTTCAATACTCTTCAAAAGGTAAGAAAAATAAATAGACCTTTGGCTATTCTAAATGATAATGGGGAATTTTTTTAGAATAGAGTGGACTTGGTTTATCATGTAGTTTCTTACTATACAAACCACTTTGATGGGATGAACACTCACATTAATATAATAGAAGACATCATTCCTAGTCTTATGAATCATGATGATAACTTGAGTCTTACTACGATTCCCCTTGATTAGGAGATTAAAGAATCAATTTTTGGACTAAATTATAGAATATCTCCTAGACCATATGGGATTACAAATTCTTTTTTAGACCTTTTGGGATATCATACGTTGGTATTTCTGCAAACTTTTAAGTCATTTTTTCAAAGGTTGTCATTTAACATGAGGAATCAATGCTTTAGTTTACTCATTCCAAAAGTGGATAATGTGAATGAGGTTCATCTTTTTAGTCTTGTGTATCTTGTTAACACTATATATAAATTCACTAGTAAAATACTTACTAATAGGTTGGATATTATTTCCAATAGGATTATGTATTCAAGTCATTTTGGTTTCATTAAAGGAAGAACTATTAACGATTTCCTTCTCAATACTTCTGAATGTGTCAATCTTCTCAAGAAATTCTCTGGGGATGGTAATATTGATCTCAAGCTTGATGTGAAGAAATATTTTGATACTCTAGACCAAGGATTCATTTTTAAGGTTTTAACTAACTTTTTCTTTGATGAGGTTTATATTAAATTGTTCAAAATCCTTCTGAGATCAGTTGGAACTCATCAATGGATCTCTAGAGGGATACACCACATATTATAGGGGTGTTAGACAAGGTGATTGCCTTTCATCCATTATTTTCTCTATTACTGAAGATTACTTAAGCAGGATTTTTCTCAACATAGTTGATACAAAAAAAACAAAAGTTCATTAGATCTAGAAGAGGTCTTACTTCTCCCACTCATTTGTTATATGTTGATGATATTATCCTCTTTAATAAAGGGGATGAAAGAAATTTAAAGAGAATAAAAAATTATATTCTTCATTATGAAAAAGTCTCAAGGCAGTAGATCAATTGGAATAAATCATATGTTTACTTTGGAAATAATATTTCTGTAGCTAGAAGAGTGTGTAGCATCCCCGACCCAAATAGCCACCCAAACAGTGTTATCGGGTTGGGCACCACTAGCCTTAGGTGTGCCTCCCCAAATTCCAAAGGTTTCCGACTAGCAATGAGGGTGTAATTTAACAAGTTGGGGAGACTATACCCTCTAGGGATAGATAATATATTGGTCTGAGTAATAATAATATAATATGAAGCTGAAAATAAGGATCAACAGACTCAAACCAGACCTGCCAATAGCAGAAGCACAATAATAGTAATAAATAATAGAAGTAATAAATACAGAATGAGTGGGAAGTAAATAGATTAGCATGCCATCAAAACACTCGTATCACTACAAAAAATAAGAATGCAACCATAATAGGTCATATAGATCAATATAAAAAAGAATTTCACATAATGGATGACCAGTAAAATTCATACATATATAGCATGTTGATATAGGAAAGAACTAAAAACAAAAACTCCAACTTGGCATGACCTTAAGGTCCATGCCAACCAGCAACTGTGAACCAGGTCCTGAAGCAAATCCTTTACCTGAATGTAAATTCATAAAGTCTATATGTGTCTTGAGGGACCCATGTAGGGTGTGAGATGAATCTCAGTAGGGTACCACTCAATGGTTCTTACCTATCATATGTGTTTAAGTAGGTGTGAATAATAAATAAAAAGAAGTAGTATAATGCAATAAAGTAAACACAGACTTCCCTGGTGTTCAACCTACACCAGGAAGCCATCACCTGCCTTGGCCAACGCTAGAATACTATAAGTAGAGAAGGTCCTTGGCCCATGGCCCAAAGCACCCCTAATTTCCAAATCCCAGGTCAACCCTCAAGTTCCACCTCAAATAATGTAACTCGTCACCACATTCCTCCTGACACCTCGTGTCTCAAATAGTACCGATGTCCTAAAGGAACACCCAAACATACAGTAACTTGGTCCCACAAACCCCCTGCATGAAATATCATGTCATCCCAAGGCCCAAAAACTGGAGGAATAATGATATTTTTCCTCAAATAAAATTCCAGGCCCATGACCTCAATCTCAGCAAGCCTTAGCCCCCAACCTGATAGCCTTCTCACTATCAACTGAAGTCTCCTCAACTTCCATGTGGCTTTATACGGTAAACACCCCCAAACCATAAACACATAAGCCACAACTATTGGGGGCCTATACCCACACGAGTGGTAAAAACCACCTCATCATGGAGTCAACCTATGTTTACCTAACTCAATCGGTGCTTTGGCCATCATGGGTGAGCGACAATCACCAAATAATAATACCTAAGCCACATCAACACTAGAACCTCGTGCCCCTATGACCATGTCACTCAAATATGATGGCCTCGCCATTTTAGTATCATATTCCATGCCCAACCTGATGGTCTTGCCACCTCAACCAATATCCATGATGCCCAACTAATGGCCAAACCACCCAAGTAATCAGGCCAGGCCCAACCTGACAGCCTTACCGCCTTGACCAAAGTCCTCAACACCCAATCCTAATGACCATACCATCCCAATAACATCTCGGGTCATACCCATCATGAAACCTTGGGTATCATCACATGAAATTCATTAATTACATATATATATATATATACCCTTTCAAAAATTCACTTAAATCAATAAATTCAATTTAAACAGATTGAATTACACAACTTAAACAATCATAAAAATTTAATATGGAGGACTTGATTGCCTCATAATTGAATAACCAAATCAATTCAAATTAAAACAATTCAAATTAACTAAATTAAAAACCCCTCAATAAACAAACCAAGGAGCGATGAACTCTAACTCGACCTCACTCACATACACAAGGTAAAGGAATTCCCAACGACATCCCTTAAGACATATGGTCAATTCAGTATGAAGAAACAGAGGTCTCGCTCAAATTCTCAAAGGTGTGATAAAATCCACACCACCCAAAAGTCTAAGAAAACAAAAATAAAGGTATGCACCACTTACATTAGACTCGTAGACATAGGCACATCTGATATCAAGCTCTAATTTGAAGCGGATCAACATAGATTTGAGTTTCTGTCGGTTTTCCTAAAATTGGATCAGATAGAAACAGCAGTGTGTGAGGCAAAAGATAAACAAAGAATAAGCATGCATGGGGTTAGCCTTACCGCTATGGTTCCATAGCCTCCAATAGATTAAAGAACGGATCATAAATGAGGGATATGGATCAAATATGGTGGAAGGAAGAAAAATAGGGAGAACCCTATGTGCAACACATGACCAAGGAGAAAGAAGGGAGAGGGAGGATAGAAAAGGAAATAAAAAGAAAAACTTAAAAAACACCTTGTATAGGCCACACGGTTTACTCGCACAGTTTACCAAACCATGTGGAAGCCACTTCCCAACACCCCAGGCCCGCACAGTTATCCCTCACGGTTTTTCAAACCGTGCACAAACCATACGGCATCACTCTGTCAAAAATGCAGAGTTGGTTGCACGGTCGTGCACCTCACTCGCACGGTTTACCCAAACCGCGCAGTAGTTCAAAACAGAATACATGATTACCTGAAAGGGGTTGCATGGTTTATCTTAAATTTAGTTCCCTAGTTTTCATTTTCCAAAACAGGCCATTTGGCCTCTAATACTCCCAAAACCTATTCCAAACACCCAAGGCTTTGGCCAAAGCTTGAAACTCATGAAAAAAAATGATATAGACCTAACGGAACTCTTGGGATTGAGTTTCAATCAATGAAACAAAAAGTATCATAGCCACTAATTGAAAAGTTCAAATCGAGAGTTGTTTTTGACCCAACTCAAAAACTTGGTACATTACAATATCTCCACCTTAACATAGCTCACCCCTGAGCTATCAAATGAAACCCAAAGATGGTACCAAATGTACCCATCCTAGTAAAATCTAACCCATACTTCCTCGGTGTGAAAGGTATAGGTCAACTTTTTCAAGGAGGGATCCCCGCCTTAGTAATTACCTAACCCAGTCCATTGCAATACTATAGGTCAACTTCCTCAAGGAGGGATCCCCACCTTAGTAATTCCCTAACCTGGTCCATTGCAACCCAAATATCAAATAAAAAAAGGTCCAATGACTATTCCTAGACACAATCAACCTCTCATGTCACATCATCACTCCCTCACCTCACCAGGTGCTCCCGTGTCATACCAGACACCCAAATCACGTCCCGCATCGCATCGGTGCCCGCCTTGAGCCCATGGAACCCATGGCACAACAAGGTCCCACATCCTCATAAATGCTCAAACAAGTCCTGATGCCTTACACCTTAATCAAAAACTGCATCCCTGGTGCCCTGATGCCCAACAAACCTCAAGTAACCCACATCCCTTGGATGCCCCGATGTCTAAGAACCTCAAACCTCGTATCCAACGATTCTTCTGATGTCAAGCACCTTATATATATAATCATGCACCCGAGTCAGTGCCAACCTAATGACCAGTGTCTGGTTAGTCCATATGTACATCCCATGCAACTCATGCACCCAAAATGGGCATGCCTCACATGACATGCCAAAAGAAAACAAAAACAAATCACAACCACATCCATAGCGTACCTTTAACCATCATCAGCTCACTAGCCTACTCAGAACCTAGTAGCTCCATGGAATGCACCTGCCCTGACATGTGACTACTTGAAGCTTGGCCTCTCTATAGTGTCGTACCATCCACCATCCACTGACCACAATGTTGGGTCCCACTATCTCTACTGCATCCTTTGTGTGAAACTAATACTCAACTAACGTCACCTGGTACTGATCCCAAACCAACCTCTAAAGCTTACGCCTACCTCAATCCTTGTCCGTCAACTGTCTAAGAAGGCTGTGTACAGAACCTCTCAAGATTCACGACCTATCCACATGCTTGGAACTCCTTTAAGGCTACTCACATTGAGTCCAGACATGTAATCATTGCCCACACTGGAAGAAAACTATAGAATATCTACTCTGAGGTGGCCTACTCAAGTCCTTGGCCTAACCACCCTATTGGAACTCACCCCAACCTCACTTCCCAACATCTGAAATATCACCTGAAGCCACTACTCAACTCAAGTAGGACATATACATTAGGTTTCCCTTGACTATGAGTATCTGGTTCATCGCCTCTAAGAATGAGGATAACCTAAAGATGTTTACCTACACTCGAATAGTGTGTCGTAAACCATCTTCAATCTGCCTCACTCTCAAGGTGTCATCGCTTACCATACCAGGTGAGAAGAGATACAATTCAGTGAAGGTGGCTGAATATTCCATGACGAACATGTCACCCTATTGAAGACTCAAGAACTCCTAAACCCTCTCTACCCTCAAGGTCTCTGTGAAAAAGTGCTTGAATAACCTAACCTCAAAATCCTTCCAAGCCAGTCCCATGTGTCTGCCATCTTGAACCTGCACATCCCACCAACACTTCGTCGGTCCTCTGAGAATGTATGTCACCGTCTTTACCCTCCTCCCTGGAGGTGTCTCGAGCTGCTTCAAGATCATCTGCATGCTCTCAATCCAATTTTTAGCAGCCAGAGGTCCACATTCACCCTAAAAAAGTAGCAGGTGATGCGACAAAACCCCCCACATAAGGTAATCCATAGAGGGATATTCTCACTGATCACCTCTATCAATCCCCTGCAAGACACGTACCATACTCTATCATAGCTTCTTGTCGAGACATGACCCAAATGCTGTCAAGTCCAGCAGCTGCCATGCCTGAACTGGGCCCTGAACCTGGGCATGTCCCTGAGCTTGTACCTACAACTCATGCTATGCTTGACCCTCAAGGGTCTGAACTTGCTCATGCTCCTGTGGCACTGTATCATCACCCTCCTAACACTCCATTTGAGTTGTCCAAGAGGAACTAGTTGGATACCATAAATTTCCAGACATCCCATCTATATAACAATATATGTAACGCAAATAGGGAAAGTAGTAAAAAGGCAGTGCATCCTCATTACTCTTACTCTCCCCCACTGCAACCATGCCCCATGGAATCCTGGTCTCACAACCTCCTTACCCACCCTCAATAGAGCCAAGTATCAATATAACCTTGGCCCATGCCCATCCTAGCAACCAACATTGCATCAAACTGATGACCTAGTCACACAATCCTAGTGATAAAAATCACATCATCCATAGTATCTTCCTTCTCCTATAAGAGCCTAGACCATTTCACATGCCACATGTAATTTTACATATACATATATCATGGAATATCACACTACGTATAACAAAATCAATTCACTCGTATCATGGAATTTGATCTATATCACGCGATATTATCACTTTACAAAGTATACATGCATTAATAAAATTAAAAAACCCTAAAATGTTCCTATCAAAATCCAAACAAACAAAAAAATACACTCCTTACAATACTAGTTCAAGGGTCCAATCTCATACCATGTTGTACCAAGACAAGGTTCCATATCATAACAGATAACCATCACTTTCAAAACAATCCATCGAGGTGGAAATCATATAAACTATAATTGAGAAAAATATAATAGCATAACCCACCCCTAGAAACTTGTTACTTCCCTCATACATGGGGCTTCAGGTACCTGAGCATGAGTTCGAAATCCAGTTCTGACAATAACCTAATCTCTAGTCTACCATTTCCCATATAGTAATACTAGTAGAAAATAAAAGGCAGTATCAATCTCATTAGTATCCAGTGAAACACTACTACTAAATCCTAGTAAATAAATGCTTTGATACCACTTATAGCATCCCCAACCCAAACATCCACCTGAACAGTGCTATCAGGTCAGGTGCCACTAGCCTTAGGTGAACCTCCCAGAATGTTAAAGGTTATCGACTAGCAGTGAGGGTGTAATTTAACAAGTTGGGGAGACTATACCCATTGGGGATAGATAATATATTGGTCTGAGTAATAATAATATAACATGAAGCAGAAAATAAGACTCAGCAAACTCAAACCAGACCTACCAATGGTGGAAACACAACAATAGTAATAAATAGAGGAAGCAATAAATACATAAAGAGCGGGAAGTAAATAGATAAACATGCTATAAAAACAATATTAGCACTACAAAAAACAAGAATGAAACCATAACAGGTCATGTAGATCAATATACAAAAGAAGGTCACACAATGTATGACCAGTACAAGTCATACATATCTAGCATACTGATAGGAAATAACTAAAAATAGAAACTCCAACTCAGCATGACCTCAAAGTCCATGCCAACCAACAACTACAAACCAGGTCCTGAATATGATCATTTAACTAAACATAAATTCATAAAGTATACATGTGTCCGGAGGGGCCCATGTAGGGTGTGAGATGAATATGAGTAGGGTTCCACCCAATGGTACATACCTAGAATATGTGTTTAAGTAGGTATAAATAATAAATAAAAGGCAGTAGTACAATGTAATAAAGTAAACACAGATTTCCTTGGTGCTCAATAGCCACCCGGAAGCCATCACCTACCTCGTCCAATGTCAGAATACCAAAAGTAGAGAAGGTCCTTGTCCCATGTCCTAAAGCACCCCTGATGTCAAAAGACTATGTGAACCCTTAGGTTCCACCTCAAATCATGTAATCTAGCACCATGTTCCTCCTGACACCTCGTGTCTCAAATAGTACCGACGTCCCAAATGAATGCTCAAACATATAATAACTTGATCCCATGGACCCCCTGCTTGAAAGATCACATCAATCTAAGGCCCGACAACCATAGGAATAGTGATATATGTCCTCAAATAAAATTCTAGGACCATGGCCTCAATCTTGGAGAGCCTCAACCCCCAACTCGATTGCCTCCTCGCTATCAACTGAAGGCTTCTTACCTTCCATGTGGATTACTACGAAAAGCACCCCCAAACCATAAACACCTAAGATGTAACTATCAGGGGGCCTCTACTCACACGAGTAGTAAAAACCACCTCATCATAGAGTCAACTTGTGTGCACATGACTCAATCGATTCTTTGACCATCACAGGTGAGCAACAATCACCAAATAATAATACCTAATCCACTTCAACACTGGCACCATGTGCCCCTACAGCCATGTCAATCAAATCTGATGGCCTCAACATCCCAGTATAATGGACCATGCCCAACCTGATGGCCTTTCCGCCTCAATCAACATCCATGATGCCCAACCGATGGTCAAACCACCCAAGTAACTAGGCCAAGCCCAACCTGACGGCCTTACCACCTCGATTGACATCATCGATGCCCAATCCTGATGGCCATTCCATCCCAATAACATCTCGGGTCATGCCCATCATGGCCCATTGGGTCTCATAACATGCAATTCAGTAATTAAATACATATACCATTTCAAAAATTCACTTAAATCAAGCAATTCAATTTAAACAGATTGAATTGCACAACTTAAACAATCAAAACAATTTAATATGGAGGAATTGAATGACTCATAATTGAATAACCAACTCAATTCAAATTAAAAAATTTCAAATTAACTAAATTAAACACCCTAGGCTCAACAACCCAAGGAGAGATGGCCTCTAACCCAGCCTCACTTGAAAACACAAGTTAAGGTAATTCCCAACGACATCCCATAAGGCATACAGTCAATTCAATATGAAGCAACTAAGGTCTCGCTCAAATTCTCAATGGCGCGCTAAAAGTCGCACCACCCAAAAGTATGTGAAAACACAAATCAAGTTATGAATCACATAAATTAGACTCGTATACATAGGAATGTCTGATATCAAGCTCCAATTTTAAGTAGATCAACATGAATCTAATTTTCTATCATTTTTCATGAAATTGGGTCGGATAGAAATAACGGTGCGTGAGGTGAAAGATAAACAAATAAGAATCATGCATGGGTCAGAATTATCACTACAGATCTATAGCCTCTAAAATATCAAAGAAAATATCACAAATGAGGGTGATGGATCAAATCTAGTGAAAGGAAGAAAAAGAGGGAGATCCCTCTATGTAGCGTGTGACCAAGGAGAAAGAAGGAAGAGGAAGGAAATAAAAGAAAAATAAAAAATCTTAAAAAAACACCATATAAAATCTGCACAGTTTACCCACATGGTTTACCAAATCGTGCGGAAACCGTATGGAAAGCACTGCCCAACACCCCAGTCATGCAAGGTTATCTCACACGGTTTTCCAAATCGTGAACAAACTATGCAGTAGACCTTTGTCAAAAATGTAGAGGTGGTCGCACGGTCATGCGTCTCACTTGCATGGTTTACCAAAACCGTGTGGCAGTTCAAAATGAGCCGCACGGTTACCTGTAAGGGACTACATGGTTTACCCTAAACCATGCAACCTAGTCTACATTTTCCAAAATAGGAAATTCAGCCTCTGATGCTCCCAAAACCTCTTCCAAACACCTGTGGATTTAGAAAAAGCTTGAATCTCATGAAAAAACATGATATAGATCTAACAGAACTCTTGGAATTGAGTTCCTATCAACAAAACAAAAAATTTCATAGCCAATAATTGAAAATTTCAAATCGGGAGTGTTTTTCAACCCGACTAAAAAATTCAGGATGTTATAGAGTGGATATCATTAATGAGTTTGGAATCATGGAAGGAGTTCTTCCTTTTATTTATCTTGGTGTTCCTATGTTTTCAGGTAAACCACCTATCACTCATTTTTCTCACATTTTGAGCTATATTACAAATCAATTGTCTTTCTAGAAGGGAAAGACTTCTTAGATGGTAGGTAGGATTAGCCTTGTGAAGGCTTTTATTGTGTCAAAAAAAATTTATTCTTTCATGGTTTATAAATGGATTGCTTCCATCATCAAGAATGTCAACACATCTATTAGAAACTTTGTCTAGATTGAAATCATCCTGTAGTGAAAATTTTCTAATGTTTCATGGAAAAAATGATGTCAACCTATTGACTATGGAGGTATTAGTATTAAAAATATTTGTAAATTTAATCAATCTTTACAAAAATTCATTTGGAGGCTTATCAGTGGGAAGTAGGGGGGACTTAACTTCCTAAGGTATATATTTTTGAGAAGGCTCAAAGCAGGAAATTTAAATTATATAGAGTCTTTCATATGGATTTCCCTCAAAGATTCCTATGCTAACATTTTAGTGAATTTTTATTGGCTAGCCAACATCAAATCATCTCTGGATTTTTGGTTAGACAACTGTACACGTATGCCTATTCTTAATTTCTTAAACTCTCCTGATCTATCACTTGAAACAAATGTGCCAATCAAAGTATTGATGGACAACTTCTTAGACATGATTCCTACTAAAATCAAGGAAATGTTTATGAATTATAACTTCATAAATGGAGATGAATTATTTGTTTGGGAACCTTCCTTAAATAGAAGGCTCTCATCTAAATCTTTCAACTGGGAGGCTCTATAGGGGAAAAATAGTGGTATGTTTGTGGATTTGAATAAAAGATGGATTCTTCCTTCCAAATTATATCTTATTTAGAGGCTGGTGTTTTCCAAAATACCCACTGATTTTTTTCTACAATCTATTTTCATTATCTTGTGTTCGTGATGCACCTTATACAATTAGCATAGAGATGATATTAATCATTTTTTTTCTTTTTTTTTTGCCACTACAGCATCTCTATAGAAATTCTATGCTGCTATATTTTAAGTTAGTATCCCTTACGTGTCCAGCATACAGGATCACATCACGGCTTGTATCAAGATGCCTATATCAAAGCAGTTTCTAAATATTTTCTTGGTGCCCTGTTCTAAAATTATACACATTCTTTGGGCCATTCAGAACAATATGGTTTATGAAAATTATACATTTCATTTACATTTGACCCTCTCTAAAATCATCATTACTGTGAAAAATGCTAACGCCCTTCAAAATGGTTTTTGTGATATCTCTATTCATGTTCTTACAGTGCTTAAGCATCTTGGAATTATAGGTAATTATCATCCTCCTTCCAAAACCTTAGAAGTCATGTGGATACCCCCTTTCTAGGGTTGGATCAAATTTAATACATATGGATCTTTGAGAGGGAATCCAGGACCATCTGGATATGGTGTAATTTTTAGTGTTATGGGATGCCTCTATGGTCCGGGTGGGATAATTACATCTCTTTATGGTGAAATGATTGTTATAATCACTGTGGTTGAAATGGAAAATCTATGAGGATGATTTATGTATAGAATGTGATTTTACCACTGTGGTGTAAGCTATCAGGAATGGAATAGTTCATCTCTCATGGAAGCTGGTTTCTAAATGGATGAAATGCATGGAGACTCTTATATCCAGGGATTTTATCATCACACATACATATCGGGAAGCAAATCATCTAGAATATGGTCTCGTAAACAAGGGGGTTGATGCTCTAGAGTTGACATGGCTCAATGATGTTCCTGATGAACTCTCTTATTTTTTCCAAAGGGAATTATTTAAAAATCATTTTTTAAAACTTCTGTAACTTTTCTTTTATCCAATAAAGGAGGATTTTTGCTTTTGGAAAAGTTATCAGTTTTTCAAAAAAAAATTGAAATAAAATAACCCCTTACCTTATATTTCATTTTAGGTTTGACTCCTACCTTTAAACTCTCCTTGATGATAAACCCTAAAGACTCCTTGTGATCGGAAACTAAGAGATGGATATATTTTAGTTCACAAAATAAGGGTTATGGAAAAAGTAGTATGGTAATTTACACCTTCAGTATACCCCCCCCCCCTCTATTGATTGAATTCCCCTATTTTTTTATAGTCAAACCCTAACAGTTTTATCATATTTAAATATTATTAAATAGTTATATAGAAGACCAATGGTGAAATGGATATACAGAGATAGGTTTGTGTAAACTTTATCCCCATATGCCTTAAAATATGATGAAATATCATTTAGAATAATTTATATAATTTATGATTTTATCACACCTTTATCTGCACCCCACTACTATGAATCAAACCTATATCTAAATATAAAAATCACGATGTTGAGTATGCATGGACACACTCAAAAACTCGAATGATTATGCTAAGATCATTCCAACCTGATTTTCTAGTTTTTCATAAAATATTCAACAAAACTCCAAACATACAACTTTCATGGAGGATTTTTTTCACATAAAAATATGATATCTATTGAAAATCATGCTACTATATATAGCCACATCATATAGATCATTAATATGATTAATATAGTTATATTTATATACCCCATCCTTATCAAACTATATTCTACATTTCAACTATCCTCACTTCAATAGATCCCCATATAGATCTCTCTTATAGCATTATCCTTAAGGTAATAACCTGTGTGACCGCTAATCCACTTTCCATCACAATATTTAAAATAAAAGAGATCGTAAGTTGCGTGCTGAGAAATAAACATGAACAGTGCTCTATGAATCATGTATTGTAGGCGATGTCTGAGTTTACTATCATTCATGATTACGTTCACTTCATCGCATGAAGGATACTTCAAATCTCTAAATTTCAAATTTTCCTCATGCATAAACATACATTTCCACATATAATAATGCCTAATATCGTACTAGGATATTTCCCAACTTGTTATTCTGGTTCTACCCATATAATAATCTATAAACCTCCAACAAAGTGTCTTTTATATAGGAGGCAAGTGTGGTGGAGGCAGGTAAGGTGAATCATGTGTGAAAGGGCCTCCCACTTAAACAATATATTTTTACCATGGGTTACTGGGTGTATTTTAGAGGATTTAGTGATGGTTTCTGATCATCCCCGATTATACGGGTTGGTACCCCTTGGATTGCAAATAGGCCAAGTGGTATGTGCCACTAGATTGGCTAGTTGAGGGCGGCCAATTGGTTATAGACTGAGGGGATTCACCACACTCCAATAGGTGGTTCCGAACCAAGTATGTCTCAGGGTCTTCTAGGGATTTTTAGGAAATACCATGGTTACTATATTGTTTTTTCTTGTTTACTTTATGTTGCATTTTGTTTTCAGCACAACCCAGTACTGTTTTGATTAAGGATTTGGTTTAGATTTTGGTGTTAAAATAATAATCTATTTTGAAAATGAAATGTGGCATGTGTTGGATTTTAAAACGGGAAAACTATGTTTGTTTGATAAAATGTGAAAACTTACTTTTATAAATGTATTTCAACTAGTATTAATGGACTGTTTTTGGGAAAGGAAAAGTATGGAATCTTTGGTGGTTACCTATTGAGCATCTCGATGCTCACACCTACTTTATTTTTTAGTTCCAAGATCCTCTAGTTTGGATCAATCTTGAAGCGAGCATGGTTCTGTGCTTGGGGGTGACCCACGAGGTCACTTGAGGTATGTTTCATTGCTTAGTTTAGTACTTTTTCCACTGCTAGTTTGTTCAGTTTATTTTTATTTATTTATCTGTTGTTTTTTTATGGGCCAAACCATTCCCAACTATTTCATTTTGATGTTCAACACTAGTGGTCAGTCGTTGGGGATCAGGAATACTCTCTAGGACATGCTGTGAGTAGGCTCGGGAGACTAGTTCAGGGTCGACCCGAGCTGGTTCATGACAAAATGGAATCAAAGGAGGCCCTTGCTATTTGGGGTGTCTAGTAGATAGAAATTAGGATTGTTAGGGATCAGGAGGTAGTTCATGTGATGGTTCCTAATCACCACCACTCATGACGAAACCTAAGTTATCAGGGGTAGTTTTGGAATTGATTCCTTGTCATGTCTTGGTTTTTTTGGATTGAAGGATGACAACGGAGGCAAGTTGGTGTTATGTCGTGATTTAACATGGAGTAGTGGACCATGTGGAGTCTGAGTACATGGTTTAAGTCCTCCTAGTTATTGATGCTTACTAGGGGAAAGGATCACTACCATGTCATCGAGTTAAGAATCACTTCTAGTTCCTCATTCTAGTTGTTCGTTGTAAGTTGTGCTCCATTTTGTTCTGGTTGGTGTGATTGTAATTTGAAAATGGAAATGGTTTTCGAATTAAAATGATTTATTTAGAGTGGTTTCAAATTGGTATGGTGGCTTTTAAAATGAAAATGAATTTTTAAAAGTAAATTGGTTTAATCCAAGTGGTTTTAAAATTGGTCAAATGGGTTTTAGAGGAAATTGTTTCAGTTTGAAAATTCGGTGCATGTTTGGATTTGATAATAAAAATAGATATGTGGCCCTTGGTACTCTCTATGGAAATTCCCATATGTGTAGGGTATGTACAGAAAGTGTGTGGGGACACTTGTTCATGGATGACATGAGTGGAATGGATGGACACACATGTGATGGTTCATAGGATTCCATGGGTGGGGTTTCGTAATCTAATGGTTTTGGAAATTGATTTTTGTTTTATAGTGTGGGTTTTGTTTGTGAGTATTGGATTTTGCTTTTAAGAGGGAAATTTTGAAATTTAAATGAAAATGAGGTTTTTAAAAAGGGGTGTTTGTTATTGAGTTTTTATTAGTGTGGCTTCCAATTTGGTTTTTCTTGGCTCATGGTGTTTCCTTTTATAGTGTTCCAATTGGATGCTAGTTTTGGTTTGTGCTTTCATGTTTTTCAGAGAAAGCCACCCAAAAAGGTCTCAAAAGTTGCCAATGAGTCATGACAATTTTTGGACATTCTCAGATGTTGCATGTTATTTATAGTGATCGAGGTCCATTAGAGGAAGTTATGTGGCTTGAAGAGGTAGAGATTGTCTTTAGGGTGTCGGGAACTCCCAAAACTGTTAGATTGCATGACATTTTGGGTATGTTCGAAGGTCCATCTCTGGATGAATGGGAGTTGTTCACCCTAAATTCAATAAAAATTGGGATGATGTGGAATGTCTTTAAATCCATATTCGTCTGATGGTTCATACCTAAATAGGTGAAGATGAAGAAAAATGAAGATCTCATGCATATTCAATAAGGCCAATGGATGGTGAAGGCATACATTGACCATTTCAAGGAGATGGATCCCTTTTATCTGGAGGTGGTGTCATAGGATCTGATGAAGACTTCTATTTTTCTTGGGGGTATTCATCTAGAGATTAAGGAGTGGTTCCTCCCTTATAATTACCTTTTTTTAGAAGCTGGTGAATGAAGCGTTCCTAGCTGAGTTGGTTCTCAGAGCGCAGATGGTTGGTAATCTAGTTCCTCTCGTCATTCGTGAAGGTTCCCCATCTAGTGAGGAGAGGATTCCAGATGAACCTGATCCCAAAGAGTTATCCTCATTTGTTCTAACTTGTATTTCATCATACTACTTTCTGTGTGTCATCAATGTGTCCATTCTGGGCATTCAAATCCATCTTGTCGCATACCTCCAAATACATGTCTTCATTGTGGCCGTTTGGGTCACCTTGAGAAGTTTTGCAGGAAGCATTGCTTGAAGAAGGGGTAATGACCAAGGGATGATTGTACCTGAATGTGAGATAGGGGATGCTTCATCTATCAGATCCTCATCCATAGGACTCAGGGTGAAGCTTGTGCACAGTTAGGAGTTTCCAGGGGTGTGAAACTCTGATCTAGTTTTGTGTTCCATGTTTGAATTGGAACATTTAAAGTCTTTTTGTTCTTGTTTTTCTGCTGTTAAAATTTTTATGTCATTGTAAGTTCATCGGTTCATTGTGAAGTTATGATAGACATGTTCTGTTGTGATTCAAGAAGTTATTCCCATTTTAAAGTGGCTTTTTGAATCATCTATTATCCTTTAACTATGTTTAAGACTTATGTGGGTTGGTATGTATGTATGTATGTATGTATATGTATGTATGTATAACCAATCAAAAGACCTATACGAAAAAAACCTAAGGAGGAAGAAGATAATTAAGTGTCTTGTGGTGTCGTTTCATTAAAAAAATGTCTTTTAATGGATGATAGTACTTGCATTCACTGACCTCGTATAGGTTTTCCAATGGGTTTTGTGCTTCTTCATATATCAGGATACTGCATAGGGAGACTGACTAAGTCTCTTAGGTGCCTCTCTACACTGATGAGCCATTATGCCACCCCACATAGTGATTCCACTTACCGAATCACCACCCCACACTCACTTTTCTCACCCACACTAACGCCTTCACTTGAACTAGTCATGGTTGAGGATGCCCACTACTTCACTGTGACAGGCTAGCCTCCCGTTGTCGAATTGAGCTAGCATAATATATATATATCACAGTTTTCATGTTCTTAATATATTTATATGTATATATATCACATCCTTATGTATATTTTTTCTACTATATATAAAACCAACATTATATATTAATTAACAAAAGTATAATAAATATTAAGCTCTATGACTTCATTCAGATTGTAGAATAAGTAAAAAAATATAAATTCATGACCATTGATTTATGAATATAATATCTAAATATGTAATATATTCAAATATTATTAAAGTATAAAATTGAAACACATAAAAATTATTTATTCCAATCTATCCATATTTTTAGAAAATATCTTAAAGTAATCCCCCTATGGCTACTTCCCTCAATATTACCACAACATTCATAATTACCCTCTTTAAATGCCTATGTATCCCATCCTCCTATTTCATCCTCAAATTTTTTATCATTTTACCACTCATTTGCATCATTTTTATAGTCATATTTAAAGAAGTTCTTTTCCTGGATGATCGCGATGAGTTTTTCTTTGATATTTTCATTTTTTATTTATTTTTGTTTATTATCCCACTATACTTGTAGCTATAGTTTTTGATATTATATTCACATGTCCCATTTAATTAAATTTTTATGAATTTATGAAAATATATTATATGTGTAAATTTGGGGTGTTATATTCTCCCCTCTTTATAAGGATTGTTTCTTCACAATTCTTCTCAGTAACACCATTTCATTAGCCACAAAGTCCTCGAACTCATAATTTATGATTCAAGGTCTTGTTATTATTATTTCCTATATACAAAATAATATTATATAAATTCTAACATTTTAATAGTTTTAATTTCAATAATTTACATGAAATAATTCATACCTTCACCAAAGCCTTTAATTCTCTTAGTTTTGTCTTTCATGAAGAGCAATTATCCATGAAGTGAAATAATTTTTCAGGAAATTTTCAAAATCTTCCACTTATTTTTCCCAAATAAATATTGTAAATTTTGGATTAATTTTATGAAATAAATCATAGTTTAATAAAATTATTATTTTCAACATATGAATCCAAAACATTTTAATGAACCTAATTTTTGTAAAATAATCTGATAGAATCGATTTTGAGATTTTCAAAATGTGATCTTTCTAAAACATTTTCAATATTACTAAACTAAAAAATGTTAAAATTAAATACATATAGGTTGTTTGAATGTATTCCTCCTTCAAATATTCGTTAAAATCACATTATACTTCATATTTCTATGATAGCATGAAAAAATTGAAAATACCCTAATGGTACCTCCCAAGTTGGGAAAGGTGCGAAAGTTGGGATTTTAAAATTTGATCACAGGAAATCCATGATCTGCAAAAATTTTAAGGCATAGAGGAGGTGTTGGATATTCTATACAGTTTCTTTCAAGTGAATTTATGTTAGAAAACATTTCAATATCACTTAAGCATGATGTTGAAATTATATTTTCAAGTAAACTATCAGGAAGGGATAGAAAAGTCACGTGATATGTCCTCCTCACCATTTCAGGTAATCAATCTTTAATCTATTATAATGAAAATATGATTTAATTTTTTTTAGAAATAGTATCAATACATTATATTCTTTAACAATAACATGAGGAAAACATTTACCTAATAAAATTATATGTAATTATTTAGTGAGAAGTATAACTTGAATCTTTAAAACATCAACGATATAAGTCCAACTTGGGTCGCTCTAAAATTTATCTATTATCTCATTTTTATCTAAGTCCCAAATATGATCAAACTTAGAAAAAATTAGAAAACTTTGGTCATATATTCTCTAAAATTTTGAACCTTGGTAAATTCTCACTAAATTCCTAAACACATGAATCACCATAAATCTATAAAAACATTTCAATATTTATTCCACAATTACATATTATCCAATAATTATCATAAATTATGAAATGATCACAAAAATACAATGAACTTCTTAAATGATAACTACAATCTCTTAGTCTCCAAGTAATCTTTCAACCCCTAAATCTAACTATCATACTTAGCTTATATTCTCGAAATAAGATAACCTTTATCTCAAATAACCAACCTCAAGTCATATATCAATCCTGAATTCCATATATACCCTTTATCTTTTGTCTCTAAATATAATAACATTTCCTCAAATAACACTATTACTAAACCACATGTGAAACCAAAAGGTTACATATATATATCTCAACCATAAATTCTTCATAAAACCCTATAAATGTCCCCTAAAATATTGAAAATCACCTCAAAATTTCAATCACATAAAAATCTTAAAATAATTTATATACCTTTGAATTATTATTAAAAATAAAATTTTTAACCCATATAAGTAGTTGAAACTCTTAAATTGTCTCAACTTATAATATCCTAACCTCTAAAGTTATCCAAACTCTACTTTGATACCAACTATAAAGACTTGTACATAATCATCCCATAATTACATAATTTATAGAAAGGATTATACTCATACATTCCCACAACACATAAGTTCCCTATATATGGACATTTTCCACTAAAATAAACTCTTTAAATAATATACTTTCTTCATCCAACATTGATATCTCAAATTAAAATATTGACTTAATATTCTCTCTTACTCACCCTTAATCCCTATGAAAAACATTTTGAAAACATGGGATGAGTATAAAACTCGATAAGGGTTATAAAATAATTAGAAACCCTATTAAGCCTTTGATGTCTCATAAATAGAAACACGCTTTTACATAAAAAGTAAAGTTTATTTAATGAAAATGGTTTTCATAAAATAGTTTTATAAACCATCATAAAGGAAAATATTATTCTTGAAACTTTCTTTAAAAATACATGAAAATCCTATAAATTTATTTCATAAAAACATAAACCCTTAAAACCTCATATAACCATGAATTATTTTCCAAATACAAGTCTTTTATTTAGAAAATAAATTATAATATTTTCTTATAAAATCAATTTATTACATTCATGAAATCCATGGTTTAAAACTCATATTAAAGCATAGAAAAATATTTAAGGCAACTTAGGGTATCATATTTGTATCACTCTTATAAATAAACCTTAAAAATAGAATAAATTAAACAACTATTTCCAACATCATTTGTAATGGAATCACAAAACTAGATAATTCCAACATCATATATTAATGGAATCACCTAACCAGATTATTCCAAAATCTTTATAGGAGTAACTTATATCTAGTTAACTCTATAATATTTACCTAATGCATTATAGAGTGATATCTAACTCACCCATCATCATCTATAATTCCCAAGTATCATGTTTTGAATAAAACATTTAGAAGATTGCATGTAGAATGAATAAATCCCAAGAAAACATTATTAATAAACCACAAACATTAATTCTTAAACCAAACCATAAAGGGAAATTAATTTCAAATAATTAATGGTTCATTGATAAAAATAATTAGAAATATATTTTATGTAAATAATTACTTTCAAACATAAAAACAATATTTTTGAGGAAAACAAACTTCTTATCTTGATTTTAAGAAAATCTTTTAGAATATTTTATTTTCATAAAAAAACTCATTTAAAACTAATTATAAATCCATGAACTTCAATGTTTAAAATAAATCCATAAATGGAAATAAATTTTGGTAAAATTGATGAAATCTCAAAGAAAGAATGTTTTCAAGAAAGACAAACTTTAGAACAAAATATAATGGTTTCGAAGATAAACCGTAGAAGGTTTGTATCCAAACCTCCACTAAATAGATCTTTTAAACTAACCCATGAAGATAGATTATTTTTAGAGAATATATGATTTTCTATTGAAAAAATGGTAAATGGGATTTTTTTTAAGAAAAATATTATTAACCATAAAGAAATAACCCCTTACCTTATATTTCATAGCAGTTTTAACTCCTCCCTTGAAATAGTCCTTGGAGATAAACCCTAAAAACTCCTTATGATCGAAAACCAAGAGATGGATATATTTTAGCCCATGGAATAAGGGTTATAGATAGAATGGTATAGTAATTTACACCTTCAATATATCCCCCTCATAGAAAATATGCCCCTATTTTTTTATAGCTAAACCCTAATAGTTTTCACATATTTAAATAATATTAAATAATTATATAGAAAATCAATTATAAAATGGATATATAGAGACAAGTTCATTTATATTTTATCCCCTTATTTCATAAAATATGCCCGCACTGTACCCCATTGATATGAATGAAACTTATCTCCAAATCTAAAAAGTATGGTGTTCTTCATGCACGAACACACTCAACAATACCCAAGATTATGATAAGATCAACCTAACCTAATTTTATAGTTTTTTTATAAAATATTCAACAAAAATCCAAACATTAAACTTTCATAGAGGATTGGTTTCATGTCATCTTACGATATCTATTGAAAATCATGCTACTACATGTGGCCACGAAATGAAGATCATTGATGCAATTAATATAGTTATATTTATATACCCCATCCTTATTAAGTCATGCTCTACATTTGAATTATCCTCACTTAAACATATTCCTATTCAGATCTCTCTGAGAGCATTATCCTTAATATAATACCCAATGTGATCATTGATCCACTTTCCATCACAATCACCAAAATAAAATAGATCAAAATTTTCATGTTGAGCAATAATTAAGTCCCAGTTTACTACAATTCATGATTACATGCACTAAATCACGTGAAGGATATATTCAATATCAAAATGTCAAACCATCCAAATGCATAAACATACACAACCATTCATAAAAACACCTGAGATCATGCTAATATATTTCCCAACTCAACATTATAATTCTACCCAATAATAATCTATAAACATCCAAGAAAGAAGATTTTATGGAGGATAAATTTCCTATTTGTTTTCTATGTAAGTTTGAAACTATGTCATTACATGCAGATTTTATAAGCATGGATTAGTAAATATTGTCGTACTTACCTAAGCTACATTCTCCATATATAGTCAAAAATATTGAAAATAAAATCCATTGAGCGTGACACCATAAATTCATGATCATGCTAAAATATTTTTGTCCTCAACATTGTAAATTAACTAACAAAAGTATAACAAATATCAAGCTTCATGACTTTATTTAGACTATGAAATAAGACAAAAAAATCAATTCATGATCATCATTGTATGCATATAATATATAAATACAAAATATCTTCAAATATAATTAAAGTATCAAATTGAAATGTATAAAAATTATTTATTCCAATATATTTATATTTTTTGAAAAGATATTAAAGTAATCTATTAATGGATACTTCCATAGATCTTGGTACAATAATCATAATTCATATATTTAAATTCTCATATATCCCATTTTCCCATTTCATCCGCAAAAGTGTTTCTCATTTCACCATTCATTTGCATCATTTTGATATTAATCTTTAGAGGAGTTCTTTTCATGGATATAATCGTGGCGAGGTATTCTTTGATCTTACCCTTTTTTCATTTATTGTTTCATTGTTCTTGTAGCTATAGTTTTTACTATTTTATTCCCATATTCCTTATAATGAAAAATTTATAAAAATATATTACATATGTAAATTTGGAGTGTTACAATTATGGTTTGAGATAGGGGCTCAAGCATTGGTATGAGCTTGGACAAGGCATGGATGAGCTTAGTCGAGGTATGGACAGGCTTGTCTTGAGGATGGTAACTCTATTTTGAGGTAGGTGGTCCCTATAATACTAAACCATATACTTGTTTATGCATGATTGTTCATGCCTCCATAAAAATATGTGTTCAAGTAAAAGGAATAGAGATTGAGCACACCCTGGGTAAAGAGATAGGGTGGCATTAAGCCTCCTAGAGATGGGGCAAGGACTCTGTTGAATGTTGGGTATATTGAGAGGGCTTTGTTGAAAATTTTAACTTACTTTAAATTAATCAATTTAAATATTTTAAGTTTTTTTGTTCTTCTTATAGTTTTTTAGTATTTTAGTTATTTTTATAATTTTAGTTAATTATATATTAATATTAGTTATTTATCATTATTAGTAGTATATATTAACTATATATATATATATTATTATATATTATTTAATACTATATATTTTATTAATATTAATTTCATTAATTTTAGTATTATTATTATTATTATTTAATTACATTATCATTGATTATTATTAGTGTCATTTTAAGTGTTTTTAGGTTATTTTTATATTTTTTTAGTATTTTAGTTATTTTTATAATTTTAGTTAATCATATATTAATATTAGTTATTTATTATTTGTAGTGTTATATATTAACTATATATATATTGTTATTATATAATATTCACCACTATATTTTTTTAATATCAGTATCATTAATTTTAGTTTCATTAATTTTAGTATTATTATTATTATTTAATTATATTAGCATTAATTATTAGTAACAGTATTATTATCTTATTATTTTATGTATGATAATATTAATACAACTACCTGTATTTTTTAATTTTAGGTATTAACCCTTTTATATCTAAATATATATATATATATATATCTAATTTTAATTGTACTTAACTAGTTATAATTATTATTATTATTATACTTACTACTACTATTATTATTATTTAACAATTTTGATAATTATAATTTTAAATTTTGAAATTTGGTTTTCATTTTATTTGTATGCAAGCATGCCTTCTTCTTTGAGGAGGAAGATTTCTGGAGGGTCATCTTATTCGTTTCTCTTTTCCCACAGAAGTGGGGACCACTTCACCATTTTCCAAAATCACAAATCTTCCTTAGCCTACATCAATCCACATATCCATTTCCTCCATCACCTTGTTTGTGTTGGAAAAACAAGTAGGCGGATGAAGAAGATAGATCGAATCTTGAGGCGTGAATTTAATTCACTATCTAAATGGGTTTGATCCACCCCCCCCCCCCCCCCCACTTGTTGGTGTAGGGTTTTTTATGGAAGTTTCCCTTGAGGATTTCACAAACATTTTGGGGATGATGGTCACCAAAAACTAATATACCTACAACACTGATGTTGGTAAATTTTATCTGGATAATTTTGGATTGAAGGAATTAATATAAATAAGTGATCTCATCATCACTTATTTATATATCAAAATCGGTGTGAATCGCACCGATTTTATCTCACTGTTTCGGTCATAGAACACTTTGGTTTGATCAAAATGAGACAACTCTTGGTGGGGACACCCATTTGGATTTCAAAAATTCAAAAATCCAACTATTATGACTAATCAAAATATTTTTCATTTTTATAAAATATTATATTTTAATTTTTAATTTTAATTTTGTTTTGTTTTGTTGTATATATATATAAGAAAAAAAATTATTAAAATATATAATTTAAAAATAATTTAAAATAATTTAGGAAAATATATATTTTTTTATGAGAATACCAATTCCCAAGGATCCTTTTTATAAGGGAGGAGGTATGAGAATTTTTCCCCCAACTCCAATGTGGGATTCCACATCTTTGTCCACCTCATCAATTCAAGCCAAAAGTGTGGTCACACATTTAATTATTTATTTTATGAATAAAATTTATAAAAATCCCCCAATTTTATTCATAAATATCAACTTTTCAGATCACAAGTGAATCATTATACATAATAAAGGTATCTTTCAATTTAAACCTTTACTTAGTATCAATATCTCAAAGTATTATCAGATTTACAAGTTGTTGAAAACATTAAACTTGTTAATATTTAAGATAAACTAGAGATATAATACATAAAATGATATCTCCATAAAACATATCATTTTTTAGCACTTTTATGGCCATGTGCTTATATCCTTTTCATGAACTCTCTCAAGAGTTAACCCATTAACTCCTATAAGAAGCAACACCACTTCTAAGTTCACATAGGCAAAATATTACAATGTGTTTCCATTATTAGAACACATAACTCATAGAGTCTTAATATTTTGTTTAGAGTTTATAACTCAACCTTTGGTCATAACAGACGATATTGAAACCATGTAGTTGGGGTTATAATTGTCAATATCGACAATCATCTTTGTAACTTGTTTTGCCCATTAAACACCTTGATTAGGATCTACCTAAAGAAAGTTTTGGGTTTCCATTACAGAAATGATTTATTCTATGGGTTTTAACACCATATATTTATTAGTTTCATGAATGATCTCTTTAGGAAGAGATTTTTTAAATGGATCTGCATGGTTTTTACATGATCTCACATAAACAATTGTTATGGTGCCATCTTGTAATAATTATCTCACATAATCGTGTCTCAAAATTATATTTCTAGAATTTCCATTGTACATGAAAATATATACCCTTTATAAAGTTTCTTAACTATAATAACTGATAGATATAGGAGGTATCAGATTAGGACATAATATAATATCCAATAATAGGTTCTCAGTTTCCTTTCCACATGCCACTAGGGAGATAAACTCTGACTCCATTGTAGAATATGAAATACATATTTGTTTCTTACTCACCCAAGAAACATCACAACCTCCAAGAGTAAATAACCATCTAGATATGGATTGGTTATCACCAATACTAGTAATCTAACTCACATCAGTGTATCCTTCTAATACAGTCATAGAATAATTATAGTATAAACTTAAATCTTTAGTCTTTCTTAGGTATCCAAAGATTTACATTATACATATCCAATTATCCACACTAGGATTACTGGTATATATACTCATTTTAAATATTGTAAAATTAATATCAGGTCTAGTGCAATGCATTTCATACATTAAAGAACCAATTTCACTTGCATACTCAAGTTGTGCTATGTATTTTCCCGTATTCATAAAAAATTTAACACTATAATCAAATGGAGTATTAGTATCCTTAAAACTAAGATGATCAAATTTATTTAACATTTTTCCTATGTGATGAGACCGACTTAAATAATAACCCCCACTATGTTTTCTAACTTTACTACCTAGAAAAGTATTGACTATTCCAAGATCTTTCATTTTAAACACAAAGGATAAATAATTCTTTGTCTTATTTACACCAATCATATTCATTCCAAGAATTAACATATCATCCACATATAAACTTAAAATAACTTCATATTCTTTTGTAAACTTTGAATAAACACATTTATCCACATTGTTATGAGTAAAACCATTAGATAAAATAATAGAATCAAATTCCTTATGTCATTGCTTCAGGTCTTGTTTAAGTCCATAAAGAGATTCAACTAGTTTACATTATCTATTTTCATTACCTTATAAAACAAACCTTGTTCCATGTAAATATTTTCATTTAACTCTCCATTTAAAAATTCTGTTTTAACATCCATTTTATAGACATAAAGATTATTAATTGAAGCTAAAGAAAATAAAATCCTTATTGAAGTAATTCGAGCTGCAGGAGCATAAGTTTCAAAATAATAAACCCCTTATTTTTGTCTGAAACCTTTGGAAACCCATAAATATTTAAAGTTTTAATGTTTCCATTAGAATCATAGTTCTTTTTGAAAACCCATTTACAACTAATAGGTCTTGAACCTCTTGATAAATCTTTTATGACCCAAGTATTATTCCCCATAATGGAATCCATTTCATCATTAATTGCTTCTTTATAGAAATAATCATATTTAGAATTAATATATTCTTTATATGTCTTTTTATCATCTTATATAGTCAATACCATAAGATACTTATTCGAAAGATGATTATTTTTATCTCCCTTAATAAGGAAAACTGTGGAATCGGGAGAAATAAAATCTGGATGTCAATGTTTCTCCTTCCTAATTCTTGTACTCCATTTAGTTTCAACTCAAGAATCTTCATTATTATATACTATTTTATTTGAACTAGATGGAGTGCATTAGATAGGGGTATGAGGAATAACCTCCTCCACATAATCTTTATAAAATTTATTTTCAAAAAACTCTACATCCCTTGATTTAACAATTACATTAGCTCCCAAATCCATAATTTTGTATGCTTTTATATTTTATTTATATCCAAAAAACACCTTTAATTTCTTTAGGACCAATTTTAGTTCTTTTAGGATCAGGAACTCTATAGTGAGCTAAACACCCCAACACTTTAAAATAGAAAATATTAGGTCTTCTGGCTTTCCAAATTTCATAAGGAGATAACTTAGTTTTCCTAGAAGAAATCCTATTATGAATATGACATGAAACCAATAAATCTTTAACCCATAAATTTAATGGTACCTTTGATTTATTAATCATACAATTTACTATTTCTACTAAATCACGATTTTTTCCTTTCATCTAAGACATTTTTTAAGGTGTGTAAGGAGTAATACTTTGATGAACTATACCATTTTCTTCACAGAACTCATTAAAATCATTTATAAATTATTCACCACCTTTATCTAAGCATAATACTTCAATATTTTTTTTAATTAATTTAAACTTCATCTTTATACTTCTTAAACATATTAAAGGCTTCATCATTTATTCTAAGAATATATTTATGAAAAAATATACTGCAATCATAAAAAAAGTAATAAAATGCATTTTTCCTCCATGGGTTAATAAACTATTTAATTCAAAAATATTAGAATGTACTAATTCTAATATATCATAATTTCTTTCAACAATTTGAAAATGTTTCTTAACTATTTTAGATTCTACACATATTTCACATTTATTAAATTAATTTCCAAATTTAATTAAGTTTAACTTCTTCATTACTTTTAATGAATTATAATCAATATGTGATAAATGATCATGTCATAAAGTCGAGTAATTTATCAAGAAAGTAGAAGATTAAATCATATTTTTAATGGATAGTTGATACATGCCATCATGTGAGTACCCCTTCCCCACGAACATGCCTCCCTTTGACAAGATAACCTTTTCATATTTGAATGAAATACAAAATCCCTTCTTATATAAAAGATCGACAAAGACTTTTTTTTTTGAATTTTGGGTACATAAAACACACTAAGAAGATTAAACTTATTCCTTGAAGGAAAGTCTGTTTCCATGCTTCCTTGTCCACTGACATTGATGTGTGAATTATTTCTAAGGTGTTCTTCCTTCATGATAGTACTATCACCAAATGTTTTAAAAATTAAATGATCCTTGCACACATTCACCATTTCTAAAGAATCAATCCACCATCCCATCTTCATCAAATTCATATTGACTTCGAATATCATTGCAACTAGATTATCTTCAGTTAGTATATTTGATGTGAGTTTGTCAACTTTGTTTTGATAGAGACATTCCCTTTCAAAATTCCCTAGTTTTCCATAGATAAAGAAATATCCTTTCTTCTTTAAAGTATTTTATTTCTTCTTGAATTTTTGACTTTTATTCTTGTCATGTAAGGAATAGTTCAGTTATACCTTTACCTCAATGATATTAACCTTGGTATCAAATTACGAAGCCATACCCACACCTCTTAAGATGGATTATTCTTTAATTAGAAGAAACTTTTTCAATTATTCCAAGGAAATATCCTCACTCTTTTTAATGATTGATTTACCAAAATATTTCCACATAGGTGGTAATTTAGGAATAATTGAACCTACTTGGAAAGTTTTTGTTATATTAATCTTAAGGTAAATAAGTTTATTTGCTATAACTCAGAGCTCATGAACTTCCTCCAATTCCATCTTGTTATCAACCATCTTGAAGTTAAGATACTTTTTAATAAGAAATTTTTGGTTACCTTCTTCCTCAGATTTGTACTTGAATTCAAGTGCATCCCATATCTCTCGAGTGGAATTCATTTGGAGAAAATGGTCATAAAGATGATTTGATAAAGTGTTGAGAATATGTCCTCAACAAAAAAACCTGATCATCTTCACATTTCTTCCTCATTGTCCAAATGTTCTCAATGTAAGTCATGTCAATGGGTGTGATGTCAAGATTTGGAGTAGTCTTGTCAGGAATGGGGGAGAGGTTCGATTCCAGAATGTAAAAAATCTTTAAAACTGTAAGAAGAAACTTCATCTTGTCCTGCCATCAAGAAGTTGTTTCCATAGAAATGATAAAGTTTGACCATGTCTTGGTTAATTACTTTGAGGGATTTAGAATCCATATTATATATTATATGTTGGTTTCAAACCCTTTTGATTTTTGAAAAAATAAGTAGGCAGGAGGAGAAGACAAATCGAATCTTATTGCATGAATTTAATTCACTATCCAAAAGGGTTTGATCCACCCCCATTTGTTAGTGTAGGGTTCTTGGTGGAAGATTCCCTCAAGGATTTAACCAATATTTTTGGGATGATAGTCACTAAAAATAAATAGCCCTACAACACTGATGTTGGGAAATTTTATATAGATAATTTCAGATTAAAGGAATTAATCTAAATAAGCGACTCGTCGTCACTTATTTATAGATCAAAATTAGTATGAATCACACAAATTTGATCTCACTATTTTGTTTAAATAATTCTTTGGTTCAACTAAAATGAGATAACTCTTAGTGGGGGTACCCGTTCAGATTTTGAAAATTCAAAATCCAACTGTTACGACTAATCACGTTATTAGTCATTTTATAAAATATTTTATTTTATTATTTTTTATATCATTTTATTATATATATATAATATATAACAAAAAAATTTACTAAAATATATATTTTAAAATTAATTTAAAATCATTTAGGAAAATATATTTTTTTATGAAAATACCAATTCCCAAGGATCCTTTTTATAAGGGTGGAGGTATGATAATTCTTCCCACCAACTACAATGTGGGATCCCAAATATTTTTAAACCTAATCAATCCAATCCAAAAGTGTGGGTCCCACATTTAATTATCTATTTTATGAATAAAATTTATAACAGTTCTCCTGAGCCCATCTCACTACATAATGCATCATCAGTCATCTTCACAATGAACCATCAGTGTGACATCAGTTCATCCCTATTGCGAACAAGAAAGGCCTTCTCCCATACTCTTCATGTAATATAATTTCCATCATATTAATCAGCATAAACCATCCTTAACCCTTCTAGTTCACCAAACCCGCATATCAACTTGGAACAAACCAGGCCAAACGGAGCGCCACCCCCAGCTGTCCATCTTCCCCTACGCACTATTGAGGGCATGTTGTCACCCCTCTTCATCCCACTACCTATACGTAGACCCATCCTCTCATCCTTATTGGGTTTCCCAAACTGACTCCACTATATCAGGTTGACACCACCCATCCTCTCATGTGCTCAAAACCCAAAACCCCCCATCGAAGACTGCAACCAACCCACACCTCTCCTATTTGTGCAATGCCAGCTAGCCAACTTTTATCATCTACATGAACAAAAATGATAGTTTTTGTGGAGTTTATGTTCTAGGTAGACAGTGGTCATTTTTGGCATTGTTTCTCAACACAATTATGGGTGTGCATACATTTATTGGTAGATTGTGTGTGGTGTTAGTGCGTGTGGAGGCTCAATTTTCATTTAAGGGATTGACGATCGGTAATATTTCCTTTGTGTGGTGATTTTCAATCCAAAACCACATATTATTTGGTAAAACCATTATATTATAGTTAATTATTTTTATTATCGCCTGCTTTTTGTTATGATATCAGGCTAATGTTTAATTGTGTTGGAATGTTAATTGGTTAATACGATTTGATGCAAATAACATTTTAGTGTTTTTTTGTGATTATTTTATCAGTTGAATTCATTTTCAATTTTATTTTTATCTGGTTTATTATATATGTGTTGAACTTAACTTTTAAAAATTAAATCCAACCAATTTAAGTACTAGTTTATTTAGTGATACTAAACAAGGTGACTAGATTGGTGATGTAAGTTTGTGAGAAATGATTCATGTAATTTAACCAACTAGTTTCACACTCAATTTAGTCTTCTAAATTATTTATAACATCAGAGAGTAATATTTTAAATAGATAAAATATAAAAATAATCTTTTAAAAATGCATATAAATTTGGAAATGGTGATAACTGAACATAATAATTATCTAATCATATAAACAAATATTTTGATGGCATGCACAATAGTTTCCTTAAAATTTTAGAATCTCATACACATCTTGTTGATTAAACCCATTATTAATTTTCAAATAAAATTATTTATAGTGTATTTAGTTTCCTTAATTTATAGTTTGATTAAAAGAATAAAAAAAATTAAAAAAATATCTCATAGAACATCTACCTAAACATTATCGAAAGGGACTTGGTTTAGTGAAATGGAACTTGTGTTCCTTCTATATTGACCTTGCTCGACACTACAAAAATATTTAATAGGTTATAAATTTCTAAATTTATCATGTCATGATAGCTCATACCAAATTTTTGGCACCATTATCAGGGAGCACACACCAGTATAACATTTGAAAAGTCTCGACTAGACCTGATTTAGGAATTTTTTACCTATATGGTGAACACTCATAATTCAACACAATCAAAAAACAATCCACCACTTGATCTAGAACTAAAACACCAAAGGAAAGGGAAATCTCCAATTGGTATCTCTCCAAATAATTAAATAAATTCATGGGATGAAAGCATTAAGATCCATATTTTGACACTTCTTAGTGAACACACTCATACCCTCTTATAGAACCATCTCAATGATCACAAATATAAGACTATAATGAGAAAATAATTGAGACCCCACATAGTCAAAGTTAGATCAAGCATTTCACAAACAAGTATCCAAGCGACACACTTTTAACTAAAGTCACTGACAATCAACTTGTTGTAACAACATGTACAATTCCATGGATTGAGCAGTGAAGACCCTTATATGTATGTGAATATATTTTTCAAATTATGTGACACATTAAAATATAATGTGGTGATCAAATACATGATGATCATAATACTATTCCCATTTTCATTAGAAGTAAAATCCAAAGATTGGTTGGAGAGTTTGGACCTAGACATTATCTTCACCTAGAAAGTGTTGAAAAGAAAATTTCTAAATCGGTATTATACAACAACACAATCTTTTAAGTACAAGAGATACCTCAAATACTTCTAATAAAATGAATATAAATCACTAATAGAATCTTGGGAATGATTCAAGACCATGTTAAGGCATTTTCTTCATCATGTAATGAAGTTAGAAAACTAGTTTCAAGCTTTCTACTACGGACTTCAACCAGAGAGTCTATCAAAAATCAACATAGCTACCCACTATGTGTACATGGAGATGAATATTGAAGATATATACACATTAATTCAAAATAAGTAAATACAAAATTTCTAGTGTCTAGAGTATTTTTCAAGAATGAAATCAGGAGTGTGTCAAGTTGCTTCTTAAACATTCATAGTTGTAAAATTTGAATCTCTCAATAAGAGGAAATATAACTTATCATTGAGTCCTCCTCAGTTGATCCATGAAATTCAATTTGAAAATTTTCCTCACTATGGAGGTCCTCATGATTATTTAATGTGTCTATATAACACATTTTTTATCAACATTTATGATGCTAACATTTTCAATAGAAACAGAGGAAATTATGAGAACAATTATAACACAAACTTGGAAATAATAACCAAAATATATGTTGGAAGGAACCAGTGGGTACTCAACCACTCAATAAGAATATATTTCCACATAGATTCCTTACTCAACTAACCTTTAAGACATGAATTATAATTTCAAGGGAAAGGAAATCAACATGTATATTGACCGCCCTCATATTATAAACAATAATACAAGGAGTAAAAGAAAACCAAAAACTAAAATCGTACTAAAACACAAAGTCAACCTAATTTGGAAGCAATACTAGAAAAATTCATGTTTACCACTCAATAAAATTTTGAGACCTAAGAAACATCAAACCAAAATCTGCAAGATTCCATGTGTAACATATAA
This sequence comes from Viscum album, assembly GCA_963277665.1. Lineage (NCBI taxonomy): Eukaryota > Viridiplantae > Streptophyta > Magnoliopsida > Santalales > Viscaceae > Viscum > Viscum album. The sequence goes on from OY728151.1 coordinate 1,429,092,560, forward strand.
AATCAATTGGGTTGAATAGATTTATAAATATAAGACTGAAAACATGAAACTCTACCAAGTTAAACAAGTGTAAACACAATAGAAGAGGAAAAAGTTATCAAATTATGTAGTTTCATACAATTGATAGAGTGACTAATGACACTACTCAAAAGTAAAATAGACACCTACACCTACTACTAAGGATGATCATTCAACAAAAAAATAGATTTAAGTTGAAGAAAAAGAGAAGTAAGATAAAAACAAACATGAGGAATCTGAAAACCAAGAAAAGTAAAAGGAATCATTCAATAAAAGAGTGAAAGATTACACACTACCTCCTTCATTCCCATAAATAATAAAGTAAAGAAAGTTGGGTGCATAATTTTATAAATTCATGGAGATGTTCAAGAAGCTTAATGTAAATATTCCTTTATAGAATCCACCATGAAAATTCCCTACTATAATAAATTTATCAAAGAGATTATGTTTAAATGAAATAATCTTGATGATGTGGGAACCATTTTAATACATGAGTAATATTCATCATCCATACCTAGATTTATACCTCCTAAGCCGAGAGACCCAGGAAGTTTCACTTTTTCCCTACATCATTGGAGGATGTCGGTTTGGGAGATCTCTATGCGGCCTTAGAGCTAGAATTAATCTCATGCAATATAGAGTTCTTGGTTAAATAGGTATCATATAATTAAATCCTATTAGGGTCACCTTAAAAATGGAAAACCGATCATTGAATCATCCTCAAGGAATTTTAGAGGTTGTGATTATCAAGGTTGATAAATTTTACTTCCTTATTGACCTCGTCATCCTTAATATGGAAGAAGGTAAGGACATCCCACTCATTCTTGGGATACCCTTTTCAACTACATGTAGTGTGACACCCCTAATGTCACTTATATGTATATATTTATTATATGGATGAGTCCCTTGAGTTTCTGTGTGTTTTATAGTGAATTTTTGAAATTTTGAATCTTTTTCAAGGCCGCATAGTTTGGATCATGGTTTGATGAACCATGTTGTGAAAACCATGCGGCCTCTATTTTTTTTGGAAGTGGAGACTATATTATTACTGCATAGTTTGATAAACCATGTGAGTAAACCATGTGACCTGCTTAGGGTTAATAATTTTGGTCTTTTCCTCTTATTTAAAATTGGGGATTCTCCCCCTTTCTTCCCTATTCTAAACCCCACCTCCCAGAAACCTCCCTAGTCATTCTCTTATGATCCCTTCACCTTTCAAGGTGATTCAAAGGCGAACCCTTCGTCAAATATAGAGGTAATAACTCCTTTTTTATTAATTTTCCCTTTATTATTGATTTTATTTATGCTATTATCTTATCCTCTAACCCCAATGTCCATGTTTTCCAAGTTCCACATCTAGGTCTATATAATATTTGGGTATTTTTATGTTTAGGGCCTATAGACACCTTTTTCTTCCTCATTTGTGTGTTCACCACCAAAGGTAACACATTGTGGCTTATCACTGCTTGATTTACACTTCTTTAAGGTATATGTTTCTATGAAATTTATTCATTTTGTAATTAAAAGTGTGATTGAGTTATATAAATTCCTTTTTGATAAAGGTATATATATATGTGATATGTGTGTGGTGTTTTTGAATCTTTTCCATTGATTTTTAGCTTGGTATAAAAGGGTTCTCTTATGAATTTCAAACGTCTCTTTGAAATAAGTTTCACTACTATAAATAATATCTATACCAATGGTTTTGGGAAAACCGTTGGTATAGTTCACTAATTTGGACCTATACCAAAGGTTTGGCCAAAACCGCTGGTATAGGTCACTAATTTGGATCTATACCAATAGTTTTGGGAAAACCGTTGGTATAGTTCACTAATTTGGACCTATACCAATGGTTTGACCTCAATTCGTTGGTATAGGTCCCCCTTATACCAACGGTTTGTCCAAAACCATTGGTATAGGTCCCAAAATCAAAGAATCTATACCAAAGGTTCTCAAAACCGTTTGTATAGGTACATGTATTTTTAATGGAATATTCTTACAGAGGACATTAAATAAATAAAAATTTAAAATACTTGTGATAATACATATATATATATATATATATTTATGAAATTATGTTCACAAAAGTAAGTTAGGATAGTGGTTAGGCCGTTCAATCACAAACCGGAGGTGCTGGGATCGAAACCAACCGAATGATTCTTTTTTGAATTACATATACCAACGGTTTTATGGAACCGTTGGTATATATTTTCATATTAATTATACCAATAGTTTTGAAAACATTTGGTATAGGTCTATACCAATGGTTTTCCTAAAATCGTTGGTATAGACCTATCCCCACGGATTACTAGCCAACAGTTCTCCAAACCGTTGGTATGGGGTATTTTTTCAGTAGTGTTTTTAGCCATGAAAAGCCCCTTATGACAATTAATTCATGTCTCTTTAAAGTTAGTTTGATGTAAATTAAATAATTTTAGCCTTGTTTTGTTTTTAAAATAAGGAAATATATGTTTTGAAAATGGGGTTTTGAATGAAAATGGTTTGTGTGACCTTAAAGGCCTATTTGGAACTTTGTGAGTTGAATGGTTTATTTCATGAGTGTCCCTCACTAATTTCCCCTTGTTAATTACCTAGTGATGGGTTGTTTATTTATATGTGTTGGATGGATGATGTGAAAATGGGTTATTTTATGTGAGGTTTTTGGAGGTGAGGGAGAGTTATTGTTTGTGCCTTATTTACTAATCTTGTTACTATTAGAAAATGGGCTTATACCCACGGTTTTGGAAAACCGTGGGTATAGGCTGTTTATCATGACTTATACACATGGTTTAGGAAAAATTATGGGTATAGGTTTGATTTTAGAGACCTATACCCATGGTTTTTGTAAAATTGTGGGTATATGGTTTTTTTAGGACTCATACCCATGGTTTTCCAAACCATGTGTATAACTTTCCCACATTATGGTGGGAAAAAAATTCACAAGACCCAAAAAAATCATGGAAAAACATATTCCCATAGTTTTACCTCCTATACACATGGTTTAGAATAATATATTTAGCTAAATATAGATATATATATTCACTAAAGTTAAGTATCTGGAGTGGTGAGGCACTAGGTGTTAGAGGAGGAGGTCGCGGGATCAAAACCCGTGGCTAGATTTTTTCGAAAACATATACCCACAGTTTTAAAATTGTGGGTATATGGATATGAAATGGTGGAAAAAACCTATACCCACATTTTGGAGAACCGTGGGTATAGGCTATGGAGCTATAATGACGCCTTGGTTGCCTGTGGTTTTGGGGGTTATACCTATGGTTTTGAACCGTGGGTATAGGTCATTTTTTTAGTAGTGTGTCTTAATTTTTCACTCACCTCCACCTTGTTTTGGTCACAGGAAACAGGGTAACTAAATGAGAGATCTTTTTTTATGCTACACTGGTTGGTACACATTCTACTAGCACCCCTTCTAGTGTAAAGCAGGGATGGGTGGGGAGTGACAACTCAATGATGTGATGCGGGCTATACGAGTGGCTTGTATTAGGAAAATATAACATAGGTTAGATGTTAGTCCTACTTTGGTTTGGTAGAGTCAAGATCGTCTCACATTAGGACCTAGGATGGAGGCCAAGACACATACTCTTGATTGATGGTTTATGTTGGATATTCTCCTTTTTTCTCATTTGTGTTTCCCCTATCTTGCATTTTTTGTGGAACCTTTATTTTTTTTATTTTAATTATTGAACTTTGACTTTTGGTTCCTACTTTATATCATGCTCTAACCTTTGTGTTTGGTTTGTTTTTTTAAAATGGTTTTTAAAGATGTTTTGGAAAACCATTTGAACTAAAGTCTTTCATTTTGGGGTTTTAAAAGTGGTTTTAAAATGGGTGTTTGACTACAAATGGATTGTGTTGATAAAATATATTTAAAGTGGTTGTTTTAATTTAAGGGGAAAGGAAACATCATAAAATCATTATAAACTTGATATGTTTTTTCATGTGCTTATGTTTGAAAAACCTACTTTCTAATTATATTTTAAACTAGAATTTATCTATCTCTTACATAAAGGAACTGCATAGACTTGACGGGTAGTGACCTGTTGGGCTATAAAGATCATACCTATATAGATATATTATAGGTCTCTAGGTTTTTTTGGATTGTCATATATTTCTTGGTTATCTATGGGTGATTAGGGATAAGGTGAGTATCCTTAGGTTACTCAAAGGAGTTCTGGTGGTGTTGGTTTTTTTATTTTGTTCTTGGTTTGGGGTGTTGTATCAGCCAGTTCATCATACATTATTTAACTTTTGTATTTATTGATTCATATTCTAACATGTATCTTTTCTTTTATTTAGTTATATCATTTATTTTTGGTTGGATGTTTATTTCTTTATTTTTATTTGGTTATTTTTTTGCTTCTACTTATTTAAGGTTGTGTAGACGTCTAAGGTATAGATGGTCCATACCAAATTTTAGGTGAATGATACACTATTGGTTAACTCTTATTTAATAATGAAATCATTCCCTAGCATGTTCCTTTGATTCCTAGGAACTAATTATCAACCTGTGGGGATCATGAATTCCCTTATGGCTCGATGGTGGGCCGATTTGGGTGTCGATTTAGGTGGCATCCTGGGTTAGCTCATTACAAATGGTATCAGATGTCACGACCCGTCCCCCAGGGCCCATTCTATGACTACCCCAATTCCACCTTCCATAGGTCAAGGGATGATGACTAGCACCGAAGGCGTATTTCCCTAAAACCGAGAAGGCATTGACTTTATAACCTGTAAACACACACAACCAAGTACACAGCTCGATACGAACACAAGGTAAATCTGTATAGTAAAAAGTGTGCGTATTGAAAGGAAAAGGGTCCAGAATACAATCCCAACTATAAAGTACAAGAAAACTGAAAAGTGAAAGAATAACTGAAAATAGCTCCTGTGAACACCCGCTAAGGATCCTAACTGAAGGGTAGGTACAGCTCTTGATCAGGTCATCTCTGCGGTACTCCTCGTCTAACGTCCACCTACGAGCTACCTCCAGTCCTGATACTCTCATCCTCAGTCAGTGATGTCCGCCGTCTGCACTAAACACAACATGGTGCGGGCATAGCCCGTGCAGGGGTGAGTATAACGATACTCGGTAGGGACCCCAAGACCCTCATGGTTTCACAAAATCCACAAAGGATAAACCACAAAGCGTGAAATCAGCTGACAAACCTACTTAGGTATATGCCCATACATATACCTAAGTGATCAAGTATACCCATCTCAATCATAAGGAAACATAGGGTCCAACTCAAAATCCAAAATCTCAATTGTTCTACACAGGAAGGAAAACCATGAAGGTAAGTACCACACCAGTACACCACACAGAAGAATACCACCAAGGTATCACCACGAAGGAAATTATCACACAGGTACACCACATAGAAGAATACCACAAAGGTATCACCACAAGGGTAAGGACTCAGCTCATACCAGGTATAACTTAAGTACATAAGTATAGATGATTAGATGTAAATACTAAATCATCTTACTCTGTTAAGAGTCAGACCCACATAGGATCCTAGTACATCGTCATACCCACATAGGATCCTAGTACAACAAACCCACACAGGATCCTAGTACATCGTCAGACCCACACAGGATCCTAGTACAGCAGACCCACACAGGATCCTAGTACAGAAGACCCACACAGGATCCTAAGGTAGTCCCACATGGATTCCTAGAGCGGATCCATGTGGAATACTCAAATACAGACCCATCAAGGATCCCTTTCTCATGTTACAGCCAGCTATAGGGTTCCCGCACTAAGCTTGCTTGATTCCAAGAGGGTTCGCTCCTGAAGCTACTGTTCCATACTCCAACTACCACAAAGTCCCACTAAAAAGTATCACAAAGGACCACCATGTAATAGGGGTCTCAATGAAACTAACAGTGCATCAATAGGACGCTCGGTCTGTAAGTTACAGCCAAAAGAACGTATAGGGTCGAAAATGGTCTGGGTTCGGTCTGACCCAGTTGGACCAACCCGGCCCGACCCGTCCTGGGCCGACCCGGTCCAGTTCAGGTCAGCCTGGCCCGCTGGGTCCAGCCCGGCCCACGCTGGGTGGCCTGGTCTAGCAGCCTGACCTGGCCGCATGCGGGGGGGAGTCGCGTGCCCCCTGCTATGACTCACCGAACGACTTCGTTCATTCGGTTGACAGCAGCATGCGGGACCTAGGAGAGTTCCACTCAGTCCAGCTCGGCCATCCAAAATGGTCGACCCCTTTTCCTCCCGATGGCGTGTCATGCGCTTCCCCTCTGTGGCCGGTCGAATGTCGGCCGCCTTCCACCTTCCGTCGCGGCCAGGTAGGTCGCGACCCCTTTCTCCAATGGTGGCGCGTCGTGCGCCACACCTTTGCGGTCGGCTCGGCTGGCCGCCCTCCTCCATCCGTCATGGCCATGCGGTCCACGGCCATTTTCTCCAACAGCGGTGTGCGGTCGTGTCACCCATTCTTCTACGGTCATCCATAGCACTGGTCGCCCTCTATCTTCTGCGCGTTCTCTTCCTCTACCAGCGGTGCAGATGCGTGCCACCCCGGTTCCGTGTGGCTAGCCTAAGAGGCAACCACCACTTTTCTCCGCCGTGAAGAACACAACAACCATGAAGAACAGCGGAGGAATCGGGTCGTGTTCGTTTGGCCCACACCCTCCGCATTATATTGGTAGCATGTGGATCAAGAGGATTAATTCAATGCAACCATGAAGAATAACAAAACCCATACCTCTAAGGTTCGTCGATGTGTCGCACAATGAAGAACGGTGAAGGTGAAGAGGGTGACAATGATCATCACTTCCTCAATCACGCTTCCGAAGTCGTCTCATGCGTCGTCCTCTTCCTTGATTCCGAAGAATATTCTTCGACGACGTTCTTCATTTGGAGGAGAAGTTCTTCGTTGGAGAGGTAGGATTTCTCCACAACTTTCTCCCAATTCTCCACACTTCTCCAACCAATCCTCTCCAAAAAAAGAGGTTCCAATATAAATTAAATTAAGTAGATTAATTTATGTTGGCATAATTAAATGTTGACACATTTAATTAATTTAAGTTGGCTCCAACAAATAAATGGTGATTTGAAAGGGGTTTCTCCCATTAAAGAGGGTCCGGGTGGTCCCAACCTTTAATTTCAAAATAGAGGTTTTAGTTCAAGTGGTCCCCACTTCTTTAACATTTACATGGGAGGTTTTATCAGAAATAAAGTAAAATTTTATTTTATTTTATTTTCATTTCCACGAAAAACAAAAAATCTATATTTCACCCTCGATCTACTGCAATCGAGGTGAAGGTCTCCTTAAGTGAATATTGGCGCTGCAAGTTCAATGGTGCCCTTGTATTTCAATTCCGAGCACCAGTTTAAAAGTTAGAAAAACCCGCTCGTACGTTTACTGAACGTACTCGAAAAAAAGTTCAGAAATTAATTCTGGGCACACCGGGCCTCATAATCACGCACCGTCAATTTTCACAGACTCGTAAAATTCCCATATAATTAAAAAAAATTACATGGAATTTATGGGTCTTTACATTCTCCCCACCTCAGGGATTTATGTCCCCATAAGACACAACTCAAACTAAGGAAACAAGTGGGGGTACTGAGCACGTATATGAGCCTCCCGCTCCCATGTGCTCTCCTGGAGGTTACCGTGTTGCCAGATAACACGCACTAGAGGTATCGAACGCCCACAAAGTACCCGCTCCTATCGATCCTCAATCTATACCGGAACCTTTGTAAACGTCACCCCATCGTCGATGTCTAGCTCTCTATGGTCGATGACGTGGGATGGGTCATGCACGTATCTCCTCAGCTGGGATACGTGGAAGACATCATGCACCCGGTGCAACTGAGGTGGAAGAGCTATGCAGTAAGCCACCTCGCCAACTCTGCTGAGGACCTGTAAGGGTCCAATGAACCTCGGAGATAACTTGTCACCCCGGTCAAATCTCTGCAAACCTTGTCGAGGTGAGACCCATAGAAATACGTGGTCGCCATCCTCAAACTCCAGAGGTCTTTGTCTCTTGTCGGCATAAGACTTCTTCATACTCTGTGCAGTCTTCATCTGCTCCTGGATGATCTGCACTTTCTCTATGGTAGCTTGTACCATCTCTGGCCCCATGAGTGTTGACTCCCCTAGGCCAGTCCAGCATAAAGGAGATCTATAAGGTCGGTCATACAATGCCTCAAAAGGTGTCATCCCAATGGTGGAGTGATAGTTATTGTTGTATGAAAACTCCACCAAAGGCAAGTGATCCTCCCAGTTGCGACCAAAGTCTAGGACGCAAGTATGTAGCATGTCCTCGAGGGTCTGAATAGTCCGCTTAGTCTAGCCATCCGTCTGAGGGTGGAAGGCGGTGCTCAAACGAAGTTGTGTCCCAAAAGCCTCTTGTAACCCCTTCTATAACCGGAAAGTGAAACGTGTATCATGATCAGAGACAATCACCGAGGGTACTCCATGTAGCTGTATAATATCCTGAACATAGAGGCATCCCAAACTCTCTACTGAACCCTGCTCTCTGATTGGTAGTAAGTGGGATGACTTGGTGAGTCGGTCGCCGATCACCAAGATAGAATCATGACCCCTGGATGTACGTGGATGTACTGTCATGAAGTCCATGGATATTCCATCCCACTTCCACTCTGGGACCTCTAAAGGTCGAACTAAGAATGTTGGTACCTGATGCTCCGCCTTCACTTGCAGACAAGTGAGGCATCGAGAGACAAACTCTGCTACTACTTTCTTCATTCCCAGCCACCAGTGCTATTGTCGGAGGTCCTGGTATATCTTCTCCACTCCTGGATGTACCGCTAGAGGGGATGCGTGGAACTCCCTCAACACTTCCTCTCGAAGTGACACTGGTACCATGGTATATCCTCTGAAGCGGATGATGTGCTCACCACCTTCAAAAAATCCATCAGGTGCATGTCCTATGGATATCTGAGCACGTCGAGCCTCACAGTCAGTGTCCCCGCACTGTGCCTCCCTAACTCACTGAAGGAGTGGGGGAGTGACTATAAGAGACTAAAGAAAAGCTACTCCATCTCGATCCATAAAGGATATCTACAAAGCGGCCACCTGCTCCATCGCCTCACCTCGCAGCTTTATACCAGACCTCCTACTGAGTTCATCTACTACAATGTTCCCCTTCTCAGGAGTATAGACTATATCAAAGTCATAGTTCTAGAGGAACTCAATCCAACATCATTGTCTCAGGTTCAGGTTCTTCTAAGAGAAGATATACTTGAGACTCTTGTGATCCGAGTAGACTGTGAAATGCTCACCCATCAAGTAATGTCACCACATCTTCAAGGCGAATACCACTGCTGCTAACTCTAGGTCATGGGTAGCATAGTTCTACTCATGGTGTCTCAGCTATCGATAACCATGTGTGATCTCTGCTTTCTCCTACATCAGGACACATTCGAGCCTAGTCCCTGATGCGTCGCAGTAGACTACGTACCCTACGCCATCCTCTGGAAGCCTCAAGATGGGGGCACTAGTTAGCCTCTGTCTTAGCTCCTGAAAACTCCGCTGTCATCTCTCCGACCACACGAAGGGTTTCCCCTTCTTCGTCAATGCTAATAAAGGTGCTAAAACTCTAGAGAAATATGACACAAACATCCAATAGTATCCAGCCAAACCTAGAAAACTCCATACCTCCATCACACTCCTGGGTGGATCCCAAGAAAGTACAGCCTCAATCTTTGCTGGATCCACCGCAACTCTAGCCTCCGAGATGATGTGTCCTAGAAAGTGAACCTCTCAGATCCAGAACTGGCACTTAGAGAGCTTACCATAGAGATGGTGCTCTTGGAGTGTGTCTAGAACTATATACAAATGATAGGCATGCTCCTCCTCAGTATCTGAGTAGATCAGAATGTCGTCGATGAAGACTACTACAAAGCGATCAAGATGTGGCTGGAAGATCATGTTCATGAGTCTCATGAACACTGCTGGAGCATTGGTCATGCCGAACGGAATGACCAAAAACTCATAATGGTCGTACCGACATCAGAAAGTCGTCTTCTGCACATCCTCGTCTTATACTCTGAGCTAGTGATAGCCTGATCTGAGTTCTATCTTTGAGAACCATCGTGCTCCCTTCACCTGATCGAAGAGGTCTTCAATCCTAAGGAGTGAGTACTTGTTCTTCATGGTCACCTAGTTCAGGCACCAATAGTCAACATAAAGTCTCAAGCTCCTATCCACCTTCTTGGAGAATAAAATCGGGGTTTCCCAAGGAGAAACACTGGGTCAGATGAACCCCTTCTCCTACAAGTCCTCTAGTTGTACCCGCAGCTCACGAAGCTCCACAGGAGCCATCCGATACGCTGGTGTAGATATCAGTGTCATCCTGGGGTATAAGTCAATGTAAAAGTCCACTTCTCTGCAAGGAGGTAGACCTAGAACATCATCAGGGAAGACATCCGCGTACTGGTCCACCACTACAGGATATCTCGAACTCTCTAGATCAACCGCTCCAAGGGTAAGGCTAGCCAACTGATGAGCGATCGGTTGTACTCTCCTCTGGGTAAGTCCATCATGTGCTACAAAGGCTCCCTTCTCGCCGGTGAAGGTAAACCTGGTCTCATCCGTGCGTACACACCGCACTTTGTGCCTAATACAATCAATCTGAGCATGGATTGTAGATAACCAGTCCATACCCAAGATGACGTCATAAGGCCTCGACGCCACTACTAAGAGATCCCAGCCGAATCTCTCGCCTCCTAGAGTAAGCTCACACTACCAAAACCAGTGTGTAATCGTCGAATCTGCTCCCGTAGGAGTCTCTATCCATAAGGATCGAACCAACGGCTTATTCGGAATCTCCGAGCTCCAAACGAGGGTAGTGGAAATAAAATAATGACTGTCACTTGTGTCTATAAGTACTACAACTAAGGTGGAGTAGACACAGATCATACCTCGTATCATCTCTGAAGCTCCATAGTCATAGGCCTCAGCTGCCTAGAGCTGAGCTTTCCCTTGTCCACTTACTCCCTATGGTCAGGGTGGACCTCCTGGTGGTGGTGGCGGTAACATCTTGAATCATCGCCCACCACTGGTTGCATGACCATCTCCTCTTCCACGTCTGCTTGCTCCCTACAGACCTCCTCGGTTGAACCTCTGTCTCTGCTTGGGTGGTCCCTTGACCATCTGTTGATCATTCGTACTACAGGTCAGGCAGTCTCAAGCCATGTGACCCTGCCCGCCGCATGTGTAACACTGCATGTTCCTCGCATGACTGGCTCTGTCTCTGGTGCCCCACACAACCGACCCTGAATCCTGCGGTCGTCCTCCTATAGGTCTGGTCCTCTTGGAACTCTATGAAATTTTTCTGCTGCCAGCTGTAGAAGACTCCGCTACATGACAATTGGTGGTGGGTATCGTTGTTGGTGATTGCTCAGTAATAAAACTCTACACTAAGATGGCTCACTCTAACACCCCCACCTACGTCGGGATGCTAAGATAAATCATTGAAGCCCTGATATCTCACTTAAGTCCCTACTCAAAGGTCTGGGCCCTAAAGAATGGGTCCCACACCATATCAGTGGAGTAGCATGAGAGGTCATTGAAACTCACTGAGTACTAAGACACGGTCATACTGCCCTGCTGCAGATGAAGAAGCTCATGTATGCATACTGCGCGAAGAGTCATTGGGATAAACTCTGCCCAAAACAGGCTATTGAAATCTTCCCATAGAAGCGTCACCTCGTCATGAACCTAGAGCATCAAGATCCACTATCTACCTACTACTCCCTATAGAAGACTGGCAGCAAGGATCACCATGAGATCAGCTGGTGTACCTACCAATCAGAACACTCCCACCACGACCTCCAGCCAATCCTCAGCCGCCTTTGGGTCCATCTCTCCCCTGAACCTGGGTGGCCTCTGGTGCTGGAACTCGTGAAACGCGCTCAAGCGGTGTGCACCCTCTACTGCTAGGGTTGGTGGAATTGGTGGCCCAATGGGTAATGGTACTTCTAGTGCCTCCACTGGTTCCTCTACTAGAAGAGGGCTCTACACCGAGGCCTCATCACTCGGTGGGCTATCAGTGCGTACTATACCCAGAACCCTAGCCGGATGTCTACGTGGAGGCATCCTGAAAAGAAACAGGTGCTCCACGGTTAATAAGTTATACCTGGTGATATGACTCAATATTTCACAAAGAAAACTTTTGAAAACACACACGCAATCAGTGTTTTCATGCACTAAGTCAGAAATCAGAAGTCGGGGTCCTAGTGTATGGATACGTCGGCCACCGTACCAACACTGGATTCCCTAAACTGATACCCACACTCACTACACTTAACAATATTGTCATTTAAAAGATCATAGTCCTATGTTCTACAGTAGAACTAACTCCTCTGATACCAATTTGTCACGACCCGTCCCCTAGGGCTCGTGCCGTGACTACCCCAAGCCCGCCTTCCATAGGTCAGGGGCTGGCGACTAGCACCGAAGGCATATTTCCCTAAAACCGGGAAGGCATTGCCTTTATAACCTATAAACACACACAACCAAGCACATAGCTGGATACAAACATAAGATAAATCTGTATATTAAAAAGAGTGCATACTGAAAGGAAAAGGGGCCAGAATACAATCCCAACTGTAAAGTACAAGAAAACTGAAAAGTACAAGAATAACTGAAAATAGCTCATGTGAACACCCACTAAGGATCCTACCTGAAGGGTAGATATATCTCTTGACCAGGTCATCTCTACGGTACGCCTCTTCTGATGTCCACCTCCGAGCTACCTCTAGTCCTAGTACTCTTGTCCTCAGTCTGCATTGTTCGTCGTCTGCACCAAACACAATAGGGTGCGGTCATAGCCCGTGTAGGGGTGAGTATAATGATACTCAGTAGGGACCTTGAGACCCTTAAGGTCTCACAAAATCCACAAAGGATAAACCAAAAAGCATGAAATCAGCTGACAAACCTACTTAGGTATATGCTCATACATATACCTAAGTTATCAAGTATACGCATCTCAATCATGAGGAAACATAGGGTCTAACTCAAAATCCCAAAGCTCAACTATTCCACAAAAGAAGGAAAACCATGAAGGTAAGTACCACACTAGTACACCACACAGAAGAATACCACCAAGGTATCACCACAAAGAAAAGTACCACATAGGTACACCACATAGAAGAATACCACAAAGCTATCACCACGAGGGTAAGGACTCAGCTCATACTAGGTATAACTTAAGTAAAAAAGTATAGATGATTAGATGTAACTACTGAATCATCTTACTATATTAAGAGGCATAACCATGTTGGATCCTATTACATCGTTAGACCCACATAGGATCCTAGTACAGCAGACCCACACAGGATCCTAGTACATCGTCAGACCCACACAGGATCCTAGTACAGAAGACCCACACAGGATCCTAGTACATCGTCAGACCCACACAGGATCCTAGTACAGAAGACCCACACAGGATCTTAAGGTAGTCCCACATGGATTCCTAGAGCAGATCCATGTGGAATCCTCAAATACAGACCCACGAAGGATCTCTTTCTCATGTTACAACCAGCCACAGGATTCCCGCACTAAGCTTGTTTGATTCTAGGAGGGTCCGCTCCTCAAGCTATTGGTAGATACTCAAACTGCCATGAAGTCCCAAAAATAATTATCACAAAGGACCACCATGTAATAGGGTTATCAATGCAACTGACGATGCATCAATCGGATGCTCGGTCTGTAAGTTACGGCCAAAAGAACTCATAGGGTCAAAACTGGTCCGCGTCCGGTCCAACCCGGTCTGGTTCGGGTTGGCCTGGCCTACTGGGTCCAGCCCGGCCCACGCTAGGTGGCCCGGCCCGACCGCATGTGGGGGAGTAGTCGCACGCCCCCCGCGTTGAATCACCAAATGGCTTCGGCCGTTCGGTCGCCAGCAGCACGTGAGACCCAGGCGGGTCCCGCTCGGCCCAGCTTGGCTGGCCAAAACAGCTGGCCCCTTTGCCTCCCGGTGGCACGTCGTGTGCCACCCCTCCACATCTGGCCGAACTTCGGCCACCTTCCACCTTCCTTCGCGGCCCCTTGCTCTGACGGCGGCGCGTCGTGCGCTGCCCCTTTGTGGCCAGCTCGGTCGGCTGCCCTCCTCCATCCGTCATGGCCATGTGGGTTGTGGCCATTTGCTCTAATGGTGGCGCGCGATCGCGCCGCCCATGCTTCTATGGCCGGCCATAGCACCGGCTGCCCTATGTCCTCTGTGTGTTCTCTTCCTCTACCGACGGCACGGACGTGCGCTGCCCCGGTTCTATGTAGCTAGCCCGGGAGGTAGCCACCACTTTTCTCCACCACTAAGAACACAACAACCATAAAGAACAGCGGAGGAATCGGGCCATGTTCGTTCGGCCCGCACCCTCCGCATTAGATTGGTAGCAGGCGGATCAAGAGGATTAATTCAACGCAACCACGAAGAACAACAAAACCCCTACCTCAAAGGTTCTTTGGTGTGTCGCGCGATGAAGAACGGTGAAGGCGAAGAGGGTGCCAACGATCCTTGCTTCTGCAATCATGCTTCTGAAGTCGGCTCGTGCGTTATCCTCTTCCTTGATTCTGAAGAACGTTCTAAGATGGAATTCTTTGTTTAGAGGAGAAGTTCTTCATTGGAGAGGTAGGATTTCTCCACAGCTTTCTCCCAATTCTACACACTTCGCCAACCAATCCTCTCCAAAGAAAAGTGGTTCCAATATAAATTAGATTAATTAGATCAATTTATGTTGGAATAATTAAATGTTGACACATTTAATTAATTTAAGTTGCCTCCAACAAATAAATGGGGAGTTGAAAGGGGTTTCTCCCATTAAAGAGGGTTCGGGTGGTCCCTGCCTTTAATTTCAAAATGGAATTTTTAGTTCAGGTGGTCCCCACCTATTTAACATTCACATGGGAGGTTTTATCAGAAATAAAATAAAAGTTTATTTTAGTTTATTTTCATTTCCACGAAAAACACAAAATCTATCTTTCACCCTCGTCCTACTATAGTCGAGGTGAAGGTCTCCTTAAGAGAATATCGGCACTGCAAGTTCAACGGTGCCCCCAGATTTCAATTCCGAGCACCGGTTTAAAAGTTAGATAAACATGCTCATACGTTTACTGAACATACCCAAGAAAAAGTTTAGAAATTCATTTTGGGCACACCGGGCCTCAGAATCATGCGCCGTTAATTTTTTGCGGACTTGTAAAATTCCCATATAATTAAAAAAAATACATGGAATTTTAGGTTTTTTACATCAGAGCTTAGGTTATTAAAAATTTCCTCTTATTATTAGGGTTGTTTCATAGTATAAAGTATATTAGGGTCCTTGTAACTTAAGAGGTAAGGTCTAAGAGAGTCTAACTAGATTTTTCTCATCTCGAGCCTCAAGTTTCCAAGGGTAGTCGAGTTTTGAATTGTTAATTCGAGTTTGTTGGTTTTTTATGGATTTTAACATAGAATGGTGATATTTTGACCTCATTTGAGTATTCTAGTGATTTTGGGGTTCTCTCTTGTGTTTAAGGGTGAAAATATAGGAGCACTTGAGCTGCACAGTTAGCTAACATGGTCTAAAAAACCACACGATTCCTGTGTAGTTTGGGTCTATCACCTTAACATAGCTTGTTGCACAATTGACACATGATTTCCTAAACCATGTGAACAAACCATGAAGAACCTTTTCCCTTCACTGGTTTTTTTGTTTTGACCCCTATTAATTCAAGATTTCAACTAAAGTGATTTGGTAGTGGGAAATGAATCAAGTTAAGCCTTGTGATATATTGAGATAGTTGGATTAAATTTTTGGTTGGAATTGTGTAATTTTTTTTCTTGTGTGTGTGTTGTGAAACTTGTTTTGGATAGAAAAATGTATTTTATAAAATGTTTCTTTTCAAACCAGTTTTAGTAGTTGTTTAAAAAGGATATTTTTTTATTAGAATCCTTGTAAATCAGATAATTTTAAAAATAAAATATTGGGAAAGTGTTTTAGAAAGTGCATTTTTTTGGTAAAATGGGTTTTGAATAATTTATTGGAGGTTGGGGATTTAAAATAAAATGTTATTTTTTTAATGTGTGAATAACGTTCCATGTTTTGATAGATTGGTTATTTTTGTATTTTTACCTTAATTACGGTGGGAATATTTAGTTTGATGTGTGGGACATGAACAGGTTGAGTCCATGTTCCTCATTATTTTGTCTATGCCTCTCAGGAAGTTCTTGAAAAATATAGAAGGTTTATCTCGAGATATGAACCTTAGAGTGATTCTCTTCATCACTTAGGTGTAGTCCCTCTTATGGTGACTCTTCCCAGACTCAGAATGGAGTAGTGAAGTCGGGGTCTTCCTTATTTATAGACCATGTCATGGGTCTTTGGAACTACATCTACCCTCTTTTTGTAGTGATCTAGGTTCATCATGAGTGTGTTAGAAGAGCCCAGTTGAGTATCATGGGAGTTTTTTGATATTCATTTATTGGTATTAGTGCTTGATGAGTGTAAAGAGGATGGAATATTTCAAGGAAATTCTTAATATGGTTTGTGATTTGGGAAGTTCCATATCAATGTTTGTGGTATGTTGAATTTGGTGGTGTTTTTTATGACTTAGTGATGTCTATTATTCTTATGTATTATATTTTGGATTTGGTGCTTTGTTGTTTGGGTTTTGGTGGATTGATCATATAAACCTTGGGTGGGTTCTCAGGATGTGTAATGGGTTTGGTTTGGGTTTTTCTTTGGTTAGAGTCATTTGGATTTTATTAGATTCACCATGAGTGGTATCCCATTGGTGTGGTTCTAAGTTACCTTCATATCTAGTTCCTTGACCCAAGTTTAGGACCATATTGTTATGTGTTTTTGGTTCTTTCTATTGGGATTGATTCTTATTTAGTTGTTAGGTGGTGATGTTTTGGTTGGATCTTGTTTTGGAAGTTCTTATAGTTTCCCTTATTTTGGTTGGTGTTTCCCTATGGGATTTTGAAATTATCTATTAAATGTTTGATGTGATTGATAGAGGAATTATGATCTCCATTGGGTATTTTTTGGAAGTATGTTTCTTTATATTGTGTCTTTAGGAGAGAGTGTGTCCCTTTGACACAAAACTTAAGATGAAGTCTAAATGGTGGGAGACCTTAATGGGCATCAATTTTCTTTATAACTTGTGTCTCTTGTTAGTGAGTTGAATTATTCTTGGATATGTTGGATATTCTATGAGTAAGTGCTATTTTGTTCTTGAGGAATAGTTTTGGATGATGATTTTTTCTGTTAGGATATATTTTAGTCAAATTCCCTCTCACCTTATCCTTAGGTGTTGAGGTTTGTACCATTCCATTTTCTTCTATATCTTACTAATGGATTTCTGGGAAAATAATGTTTATGGTGGGGATAATTGTCACATATACCTTTTTCCTTATTATATATTCATTTATTAATTTTCATTATTATTATTTTGAGTTTCAGAAGTTTCAGGTTCAAATTTTGAGTTTTGAGCAATTTTTCCTTCTGTCACATGGTTAATGTGCAAAATTTAAGGGATACAATGTGATAAACATTATGTAGGTAATTTTCTTATTATTTTTGTTATTTCATGGTTAATGTGCATAGGTAATACACAATTGGGTCTGAATTGTGTGAAACCCAACATAAATTGTGCATGTCCTTTGGTGTGTGGGGGTGTTGGCACATAGCTAGTATAAACTATGTGACAAGCATGAAGAGATATCTATATTTTTTTATATTGGTTTATACATGATTGGTATATGGTTAGGTAAATCGTGCAACCAAACTATGTGAGTTCCCAAGTCTCATCCAATGCCAGTCGCATGGTTAGTGTATAGTTTACCAAACTGTGTGGCTAAACCATGTGGTCTACCCAGTTTTTAAAAATTATGAAATTACCTCCCTAATTTTACAACTTAAAGGCACCATTTACCTTCCCATTATCTCAACTAACCCTCAAGTTTCACCTTACCTTCCTCTCCTCTCCATTCCCATGGATTTCCCCTTGGATTTTCTCTATGTTTGAGCTAGAATTTCCAAGGTAAGCTTCTCTAAGTCTCTTTCTCTTCCCTTATTCTTATTATTTTCTTGGTTTGGATTTCTCATAAAAACCCTAGGGATTTGGTTTAATGAATTTTGGTTTAAATGTGAATCTAATATTAGAGTTTCTAATGTATAGGTCTTGTAGGCATCGTCTTCGTCATCATTGGGCTTTCACCGTTATAGGAAACTTGTTCTGCTCAGTTTTAGGAGGGTGTTTCTATATAATACATTTATTTTACATGTATTGTATGCTTGATAATTCCTAAAATAATTTTATACTATGTTATAGTTATATAAGGTGCCCCTAATGGGAGTTAAAACATTTTTCAAGGATTTCCTCACTTGGCATTCAGAAATTTTCATCACTTTTGTGTATCGGGTTTTGAAATGAGTTGTTTAAAATGCCAAGTGGGTATGTAAATTTTCTAGGGGATGTTATAAAATGAATTGATATTTTTAAAGGGTTTTTTCCAATTAAATAATTGTTTAGTATTTGAAACATGCTTTCTAATATAAGGGACGTTTTTTATTTAAAGGGTTCTTTGATCCTTAAAGTGATCTCTAAAGGATTTGTTCATTTTTAATTCTTTCAAAATTGATTTTAAAAGGTTGTCTTTCACAATTGATATTTTAAAGGAAGAGATTAAATATTGTCATACCAAGCTAGTTTTAAAGTCCCATTTTTCACTTTATAAATGGATTTTAAATTAGTATTTTGCGTTACCATCGAAATTGAGCCCCTTTCTTGGTATGCCTTGGTTAGGCCTTTTCCCCCTTTTGGGGATATAGTTTAATTATTTTTGTGAAATGTTTGGTGCTTATGCATGATTGTGAAAGGGTTTGCTTAGTGAGAGGGTGTTGGAGTTGAGATGATATTTATGGCTTATACTTGATTGATACTTCATGTGATTATTTTCGTACCTCTAGTTGGTGGACTACATGGGATCCCTAGGCTAAGAGAGTAACCTAGACTTATTCTACACTAGTTAGATCATAAACTAGTTTCCCCTAGTTGTGATTTGGTGAGGTCTAGGGGGTACCCCTGGTGAGGCATGTGTGGACAAGTCAATTGGTTTGTGGATTTGTTTAGGATGTAACATAGGTCAACAATCAGTCTTATGTTTTGTAAAGCACTACTGGAAAACTAACCTTTACCAACGGTTTGGAACCGTTGGTATAGGCCTCCAAACCATTGGTATAGCCTATACCAACGTTTTGGAGAACCGTAGCCAAGTAAGCCGTTGGGATAGGTCTATACCAACGGTTTTGGAAACCGTTGATATAGGTAATATGAAATCTATACCAACGGTAATGGAACCGTTGGTATATAAATTCCAAAAATAAAACATCCGCTAGGATTTGATCCCAGGAACCCTCGTTTATAATTGAACGACTCAACCACTAACCTAACATGACTTTTGTGATCATAATTACATAAATATATATATGTATTCTCATAAATATTTTAAATTTTGATTTATATAATGTTCTCGGTACGAAGGTCCGATAAAAAATGAAAGTACCTATACCAACGGTTTTAACAACTGTTGGTATAGGTATTTGGTTGTGATTTTCATTCTGTGTAGGATGTTGAATTTTGGCGCACTTTTCCCAACGGTTTGGCCAAACCGTTGGGAAAAGTGGCATATTTGGGGACCTTTCCCAACGGTTTGGCAAAACCGTTGGGAAAAGGGGCCAATTTGGGGGCCTTTGCCAATGGTTTGTCCAAACTGTTGGGAAAAGTGTCCAATTTGGGGGCCTTTCCCAACGGTTTGGCCAAACCATTGGGAAAGGGGACCTATACCAACGGTTTTTTCAAACCGTTGGTATAGAAGCGTTGGGAAAGATCTAATTTCCAGTAGTGAATTCTAATACCATCTTCCCTTTTGACCTAGTGAGTTTCCAATGTTCTTTGTTCATTATTGATGATAGTATCTAGGGGATCCCCATTATACATTTCTTGCATCCCCTTGCTTGCTTGATTATATGGAACATGTGTACTACTATTTTTTATTTTAATCATTCTTGTTGATATGGTGTGAGTTTGATTGTTACTTGTTTTTATTGTACTATGATTTGTGATTCAAATGGGTTATTTAAAAATAAGTTATTGAGAAAAGTTTTAAAAATGAAAAGTGGTGTTTGATGGAAATTTATGGTTTTATAAAATTATTGTGGTTATTCCTTCTTTTTTGTTTCACTGCTGCAAATATAGCCTTTATCAGCGCTAAAAAAGGGCATTAACAGTGCTAGAAAAGCACTGTTAATCGTGACGAAGATAGGGGGTCCCTTTTATCAACACTAAAAAAATCATTGATAAAGGACCTTTTTATCAACGTTTTTTTAGCGCTGATAAAAGTAAAAAAAATTAAAAAAAAGTTAAAAAAGAAAATACAATGCTCGGGGAGCTTTTAACAGTGCTTGACCCCACTTTTATCAGCGCTAGGAGGACCCCCTCCTACTCTCCCCACGTGCTACACTTACCCACGTATCCCCCACTTGCATGCGCGCCCGTGCTTCCACTCGAACTCGAACCTGAGACCCCCCCCCCTTACGCACCTCCACCTTTACCACTAAGCTATTTAGTTTTTTTCTCTATTTATTGATATATCTATTTATTTGTATATATATAGTTATATTTATTCATATATTAATATATATATATATATATATTCGTATATTAATATATATTTATATTTATTTATATATATATAGTTATATTTATTCGTATATTAATATAGATTCATATTAATATAAATATATTTAGTTATATTAATACATATATATTTATTCATATATTAATATATATATATATTCATATATTAATATATATTTATATTTATTCGTGTATTAATATATATTCATATTAATATAAATATATTTAGTTATATTAATACATATATATTTATTCATATATTAGTATATATATATTTATTTGTATATTAATATATATTTATATTTATATATATATATATATTTAGTTATAATTTTTTATCCGTATATTTATTTGTATATTAATATATATTTATAAGATTAGTTTTAAATACATTTATGAAATATGTTTTTTATGCGTGTTTATAAATAAATAAATACATACATATATACAACACACACAGACACACACACACACATACATATATATATTTACGAATAAATACATATATATGTGTGTCTAAAAAGCCATAGAATGTTAAAACGATCATAACTTCTAATCTAGAAGTCTGTTTCAACTCCACAACCAGTCAAATCGAATAAAATGAAACAATATTCGATATTACATGTGGTAAAAGCCTAGCATATATCCAAATCAGAAGTTATACCTATTTGTATGTTAAAAAATCGAGGTATCCCGACTAGAAACTCAGTTTTGGAGGCCTTACGGGCCTTTTTAGGCCTTCAAAAATGTGACAGAAGGTTCCCTTGGGTCACTAGCATGTAAATATTGTCACAAGATTCGATTTGATATGTTGTAGAGCTCAAACGGACACCCGGATCAAAAGTTATGGTCGTTTGAAGTTTGAGTTACATTTTCAACTTATTTTAGATCTTTTATTATTATTTTTGATTTTTTGTGTCTTCAAATTGTTATTAAATGATTATTAATCGATGATAATTAGAAAATTATTAATTAATAATATTTTTTAAAATATTTTAAATCCATTTTCACTAAATTTATTATATATTAAATGTAATAGTCTATTTATACTTATCTAAAACATATTTTAAAAACATATATTATATTTATATCAATATAAATATACTTTTATAATAATATATTATTTTTCATGATTTTTGTTTAATTATAAATTTTATCAGTGCTAGGAAAAAGCACTGATAAAGGCCCCCCTTTATCAGTGCTGATAAAGGGGTCCCCTTTAACGGCGCTAAAAAAGTGTTGATAAAGGGTCACTTTTAATAACATTTTTTAGTGTTGTTTATAGTGCCATTTATCACTTCATTTTTTTAATGCTGATAAAGTCACCCCCTTTATCAGCAATTTTTTAGCGCTATTAAAGGGTGGCACTGCAGAAACCCAGTTTTGTGGTAGTGTTTCAAGGTGTTTCTTTTAGAATGAATCTTTTGTTCATGTTTTCAAATGGGAAATAGTTTTAAATAAAGTATTTTCAATGGATTGTGATATGAATTAATTTCATTTATGAACTTTCATGTAAAATCTTATTTTCTAAATGCAATTCAAACTGGTATTTTATAAATTTCATTTTTAAGGTATTACACAAACTCTTTAGTGATCTCTCACTGGTCGTGTTTATCTCAAACCCTACACACACTAATGGGTGTAAGTAGTTCTTATGTTTTATTTTAGGATCCCAATTCTTACCTCTTATTGTTTTTTCCCGATTTCCTTTGGGAGTTTTTATCAATAGGTTTTGAGTGGTCTTGGTCCATATGGAGTTGGTATTACCAGTTCAAGATTACTTTTAGTTTAATTTTAGGGTGGTTTTGTATTGGCCTCTTCAACCTATTGTACTTTCATTTCTTGAAATTTTGCTTGTATTTATTTTTTTGTGCACTCAGTATGTTTAAATTTATGAAAGTTAGTTCAGAATTTTTATTTTGGTTATTACATGTTTGGTTTTAGTTCTTTATTTTAAATGGTTTACTTCAAATTCATGGTAGTCTAATGTATGGACATACTACATCAGATTCTCAGTGAGTTTATGATACCTATGTATTTATTACTCAAGGGATAAAACATTCCAAAGAGTGTTTACCTTGATTCCCAAACACTAGTTGCCAACATGTGGGGATCAAGAACGCCCTTCAGGCCCAATGACGGGTTGGGTGATGTGTCAAGCCACACTAGGATGGTTCGTGACACCCATGGTCACCCACTAACATCATAACCAAACCTACTCTACTTATCACCTTAAGGAAGAAGTTCTAAAGGAGGAGATTCCTGAGAACCTTGAAGTTCCTTAGGATTGTGAGAACCACTGAGAATGGGGGGTTAAATCTGTGGTGATCTTTTACAATTTCAATTCTATTGAAATTAAATTCTACAACTTGTTATAGTTTTTATCCTTATAAAATTTATAAAACAACCTTGCATGCATGCAATGATAAGAGAGTAAGCAAAGTACACAAGATTTATAAGGTTCGCCCCTAGTGTGGGTGACTACATCCTTACCATGGTGACTCCCATCAGTTTATGAAGTTTCACTATTAAAAGAAATTAATACAACTTGATCCAACTCTCATTATACTCATTCTATATCCTAATAAGAAAAATTATACTGATTTTCATCATTTAAAAAGGTTTACTTATGAAACTGAACCCCCACAAGTATGTAAAACTTTGTAAATCTAGTCCCAAAAATATCATCCGGAAATCATATGTCCATTTTTATCCATCTGTTAAGATCCCATTTGGTGCACCCTAACTTCATCTAGTGTACTCCATCTGGTGTGCCCCACTAATTTCACCTATGATCTATGTTCTTTCTGGTGATCAAAACCATTACACATCACAACCTACTTGAAAAATCTATCTGATATTTTCTCTATCCAATGGATATGACGATGACTTTGTTTGATATCTATAATTGGTAACTATGTCCAGTATCACTTTTTTATACGCCTATGCCTAGTGTTCTTCAACTTTAACCAAATATCAATCTAGTTAGAAACTCACACTACTTAGAAAACTTCTGTGTATCAGCTCTTTTTTATGGGTGAACAATGTTAGTATGAATTATACTTGCACCCCTTTTTATAGGTGTGCGTATTAGGAAAAAGGCAGGAAATCAAATTAATTTTCCCACTCAATGAAAACTCAAATTTCAAAACTCTCACTCAACTAAAAATCGCTGGATATTTCTCAAGCCTTATAGAATATTCTTGAATCTTCTTACAAACTTAGCATATGCAACCTTCTATGAACTTCCTTAACCTTAGAATTGATAAAATTCTTCAATATTTATAAACCTTCTTAGACAAATGAACATTGAATGCTCAACAACAAATTTTCATTGTTAGAGGATTTACAAAGTTATGTAAAGATTCCCAATACTCTGTTTATTAATTTTTTGTATGATTAATTCATAAGAACTTATCCACCTAGCTCTACTCTCCACTTCTCCACTGATTTCTTCGACCAGCTAACTTTGTCTAGTGAACTAATTTTCTCTCCAACTGATGCTCTACGAATGCTTACTCTAACATATGGACTTTAGATATGTCCATCTAATGTGATTTGTCATAAGAGTCAGCATGACTCTGTTTGATCATCCTACCTCATCTAAAACTTCATATGGATCATGGGTCGCAAAAGTCCACCCAATACATCTTCTTAGTATCATTTTTCCAATGACATCATAATCATTTGTTTGATATTAATTTGTTCGATGATATTTGTAAAGATCTATATGAGCATGCCTTCTATAAAACTCAATCTGATGGAACTTTGGAGAATTAATATCAAACCAATGAATCAGTATACCACAACACCCTTGATGAATTATAAATTCATACAGATTATAACATAATATTTTCTACTTAAAATTCATGCAAACTATTTGTCCGGTAACTCCATCTGCCTCTGTTTGGTGCACTTGAGTCATTGATTATTTGATAACATTATTGCAATTTCTAAAGACTTCTATCATAAAAAACCATGTTTTCTTCTTACAATATTCTTGCTCTGTCTAGTATTACAACATCAGCTTTCTATTGTCACTTGAACATCAACCTTCTCACAAATTTGTACATTTTCCCCCTTTGGACTTCTTAAACTTTGTATAAACTCACCAGTGAGGACTTCATGAAAACTTCCTACTAGTAGTAATGTGCCTAGTCCATCCAATTACATTGTGTATTATCCGTATGATAATATTAAGCTTTTTCCATCCAATATCATTAAGTTTTTTCTATCTGGTAATATTGAATATTGTCCATCTAGTGACATTGTGTGACTTTTATTTCAGAATTCTACTATGTATCTTTTTTCTCACATTTGTCAGATGATTTTCATATGATGACATTGGTGAACTTATATCTTTTTGTATGAAATATTACAACTTCATCTTGGATCATTAATTTCTTCATGATGATAGGATCTTGGAGATTAGTGTAGCATCTTCTGACTTTAAGAAAATTTCCTAACATGGTTAAGGAAACTTATTTATCCTCATCCAGCACTTCATAAGAAAAAATTTCTTAATAACTTTAGCAAATATTTCTCGCATTTTTAACAAAAACATTTCTAACAATATATGTTGACAACAAATACAAAACATTTTACAAAAACATTCCAAAGGATCTTCAATCTCCCCCTTTTGATTTGTCTGAAATATTCATAACAACTTTTAATATTTAAAAAAACTTTTCTTGAATTTTTATCAAAATACATCCTTTATCATAGAGAAAGTCCTGACACCAAACCACTGGATAAAATAATTTTTTTTTAAGGAATTTCATCCCTTGGAGAAAAGGATTTTTTTGCCCATAATAAGATGAAATCCCCCTTGATCTTTTTCTCTCAATTTTTTTATGATAATATCAAATTCATATTCACAAAAGATTTTCATGAAGAGTTGCACATTCTCTCTCCCTTTGAAAACATATTCCAAAGGACTGTGGGGGATCTTCCTTACAAACTTTAGGAAATATTTGGTGGAGGTTGAACATGTAGTTGGAACCTCAATTCCTAAAATATTTCCCTTGGTATAGATTTGGTGAAAATATCAATAATTTGATACTTTGTTGAAATTTACTCAAGCATAAAATCTCCACCAACAACTTTCTCTTTTATGAAATAATACTTGATATCAATGTGATTTGATCTAGAATATTGTATAGGTTGTTTTGAAATATCAATGTCACTTTGAATATCATAATGAATCTCTAATTTTTTTCTAACATTAACTCTCAAATATTTCATCTAAACTTTCATCTATATCATTTGAGTAAAATCTTGGGTGAAAACAACATATTCTGCTTCCATTTTGCTCAAGGTAACAAAACTTTGTTTCTTGCTATTCTAGTTCACACAAATTTCCCCCAAGAATAAATTTTCTCTTGATGTTGAATTTAAATCATTACAATCTCCAGCGCAATCAGCATCAATGTATCCAAGAAATTTTATATCACAACTTCTTTTATACAACAATCCATAAGAATATGTTTCTTTAGAATACCTAACTATTCTTTTTTGTTGCCAGCATATGTGATTCCTTTGGATCACTCTGATGTCTTTCCCATAATGTAAAAAAATATACAATGTCTGGACTTGAAGTTATATGATAGATTAATCTTCCTATCAGCTTTTAGAAATCTTTTTATTTCACACTTTTCTCAATTTCATCTTTACTCAACTTCATGCCAACAAAATGGGAGTATAACCTTCTTTGGAATCTTCCATACTAAACTTATGTAATGAATCATTAGCATAATTTTCTTATGATAGAAAGATATATCTTTCCTTATATTTAACTTGTAATCCCATAAATAAATTTAACTCTCCTAATATTGACATTTCAATTTTTTCCTTCATTTGCTCAAAAAAATCACAATTTTTATCCTTGTCATTTGTAAAAATTATATCATCAACATAGATAATGAAAATAATGGTATTTTTGCTAACTTCCTTCACATACAGGTTACTATCAAATTTTCCATTAGAAAATTTCAACTGTTTCAAGAAACTATTAAGTTTAGAGTACCATACACGTGGATCCTATTTTAACCCATACAAGGATTTCTTTAACTTACATATCATGCTTACATCATTGTTAGGAATGAGCCCACTAGGCTACTTAATATAAAATTCTTCCTTAATATCTCCATTTAATAAAGCTGAATTAACATCCATCTGATGGAATTCATAATTTCAATGTGCAGTAACTTCCAAGAACATTCTTATAGTTTCTAATCTTATATTAGGATTAGAATTTTCTTCAAAATATAAACCTTCCACTATTGAGTAACCTTTGCAAACAAGTTAAGCTTTGTTTCTTGAAATTTCTCTATGTTCATTTTGCTTATTTCTAAACACCCACTTTATTCCTATAAGATTCTTTCATGTCGATTGTGGAAAAAGTTTCTAGGTGTTATTTTTCTCAATTTAAGCGAACTCATAATTCATAGAATTTACCCACTCTTTATGTCTAATTTACTCTGAAGTTGATTTTGGTTCGACCTGTGAGATAAGTGATGTATGATTCTCTACCTTCAACTTTATTCTAATCTAAACTAGAGATTTCTAATTTTCAATGATGTTTTCATATTAAACATGTTTTTATAGGGTATAAAATTTAAGATATTTTATACCTATATCACTTTTTCCATCACACAATTCATCTAAATCATGTTTTACATGATTTTACTTATACTCATTTCCCCTTTAATTATCTTCATTGGATGTCTTTAATCATTCTTTTGTAACATCTTCAACAACTTTTGTTAAGGAATTTGGATTCTCAAGAATTTTAACATCATAGGAATCAAACAACTTATGAATTTGTTTATTCTAATATTTTTTAACTTCTTCCATCTGGTGAGTAACCCATGAAAATTCCTTCCTCTACCTTCTCATCAAAATTTACAAGATTTGAATTTTTTATCTTTATTGAGAAAGGACTCCTAAAAACATTAAAGTATTTCATTACTAACCTTTTCTTATGCCACATCTCATAAGGAGTCATTTTTTATTTTGGTCACAATAAACATCTATTTTGTGCATGAATAGTTGTACTTACGGCTCCACTCTATAATAATTTATAAGGTTTCTATTAAGAAATCATATTTATTCCCATTTCAACCAAACTTATATTCTTTCATTTTGTTACTCTATTGTATTGAGGAGTTTAGGGAGAATTTTATTTATGTTTGATTCCATGTTTCCTAAGATGGGATTTAAAAGGATTGCTTGTGTACTCCTTTCCATTGTTAGTTCTTAGCTCCAGTATGTGAATGTTAATTTATTTCTCAACATCCCTTCTGAAACTTCTGAACATTTCTACAGCCTCTAACTTGTATTTTGTAAAAATTATGTTGGTCATACGTGTGAAATCATAAATTAAAGTTATAAATTA
Source organism: Viscum album (assembly GCA_963277665.1). Classification (NCBI taxonomy): domain Eukaryota; kingdom Viridiplantae; phylum Streptophyta; class Magnoliopsida; order Santalales; family Viscaceae; genus Viscum; species Viscum album. The sequence goes on from OY728151.1 coordinate 1,429,120,661, forward strand.
TAAATTGGTTTTTTTATTGATGTCTCGTCAGTCCAAAAATATCAGAGTTTATGAGCTCAAGAGGTTTGGTGGATTGGATTTTAACTTTATTATGTCTTATACTAACTATCATTCCTTTCTGAAAAGTTATTCAAAATGAATTATCTTTCCTACTCAGTTTTGGTAATTTTCTTAAAACATATTCCTTATAAACATTACTCATAATTTTCAGGCCAAGATTCTCAAGTCTTCAATGTAACAACTTATTTTCATCCTCAGCACTTAAGTAACATGAGTTAAGAAGATCTCTAACCTGAAATAGATCATCGTTGGATCTTTCTCACTTAGTGATGACTTTTCCATCATTCAAACTTATAATGATACAAGAATGTTTCCTAAAGATAACTTCTTTACCATAATTACAAAGTTGGTTAACACTTATTAAGTTGTTGTTGAGCTCATGAACATACAAAACATCCTTTAATTTTAGTCTCTAAGATTCAATCTCAGTAGTTCCAATTCCTTTGATTTTTAAGAAATTTTTGTTTCCAAAAGTGACTGCTCATCCTTTATGTTCTTTAATATCTTTCAAGATTTTTATACCACCTATCATATGTGAGGAACAACCATTATCTAGGATCCAAGGTTTGTTCATTTTGCTAGATTTTAGAGCAGTCTCAACAAAAAAATTTCTTTCCTCAATTTTCTTCTTTCCTACTTCCATTTCTTTCTTAGCATAGGAAACTCATCATATAAGTGTTGTTATACATTCTTTAATATAATGACTTGATTGGTCACATCTTCCATAAACTACCTTCAGGAAATCAAATTGGTTTTTCATTGTAATTTTTCTAGCATCTGATGACTTTTATTTTATTTTTTCATGTAAATTAATAAAGTTACCCTATTTTATTTCAACATTGATCCCCCTAGTTCATACTTATTAACACAGAGAGACATGTTGTGACAACAATTACATGTCATATTCCCATATATACCATATCACCAACAAAATCCATTGAACCTTATTCTTCTCTTATAAAAATGATTTCTCATTGTAGAAAGTTTGTTGAAGTTCAACAGAATTTCTAATACCTATTTTCCCCAGGAATGTGGATACCTTTTCATTGAGTTTATTTCAAACTTCTGTAGATGTGATGTGTTTCAAACATCTCTTTCAATATAATTTTCCCAACATTTTTTCTAACACCTACATGGTTAGTATAATTAGATGAACATTTATATTTAGTGGGTGTATATTTCAACTAACTCTTGGAATAAGTTTTCTCTGCATCTTGAGATTCTTTACCCTTTACATCTGAAGACTTTTTGAAATTTTTATTTATCCTCTTTGAGGTAATTTTAACCTCAAGAAATTTTTATTGAGTTTTAAAAACCTTATCTCCCATAGAATCAAGTTTCTTACTAAGATCTTCTACCATCTTTCCTTATTTTTCAACTTTCAATTTGAGGTTCTAGATTTCATCAATGTACACATATTCCTTTTTAAGAAGATTTTAATTTCCTATATTCTTTTTCTTACCTTATTTTTTCAAAATTATTATTTATTTCTTGAGTTTTTTATTTTGATCAAGACATGCCACAAGTTCTATTCTTAGCTGATATTCATTGTAGAATTCTTCACCTTCTTCTTCACTATTTGAATAATATTCCTTTCTCTCAACATTTTCAAAGAAAGTTCTAAACTTATCTGGATTTTCATCCTCTAAATAGTTATTATTAATAGAGTCATATTAAACTTTCTTACTCAAAATAATTATTTTATTCTTTCCAGTGAACTTTTTCTTACTTCTTGTGGATTTTTTTATCTTCCTTAGAATTTTTTCTCCACTTCTTCCATTTAGGATTTTCTTCAGAATCATCATCATATTTTATAACCTTATTATTTTTATTCTTTAGAAAATTTATAGAAAAATGATCAATTCCCCCACACTAAAAACATTTAATTGGTAGTTTTCCTCCACATTTTCCTTTACCTATCTGGTAATTTTTTGAGATAAGAGACGTTATTTTTTTATTCATTTAATCATTTTCCTTATCTTATAAATAATTGAGGTCATCAATATTATGATCAACATCTTGTATTTTCTGATTTCTCATAGCTTCAAAATCTATTTTATTCTTGATCTTATTTTTGAATGTTGGAGATTTCTTCATCTTATATGCAACCAGAAGATTATGTTATTCATCAAGAGATAAATAATCTTTATCTTATAAGGAATAAATTTTAGAGTCAAAACTATCTGGAAATTTTCTCATGAGTTTCTTAAAAATGGTGGAATCTTCCAAGACATCTTTAAATCCTCAGACACTGCAAAAAATTTCATTTACTCTCGTGAAGTATGCATCAACGGTTTCTTCATATATCATTCTAATATCTCTGAGCTTGTTTGTGCAAAATTTGTAGCTTGTATTCCTTCACTTTGCTATTTCCCTCAAATGTACATTTTGAATTTTTCCTAAGTTTCTTTAGTTGTTTTGAGACCCATCACCTTTATAAAAACATTTTCTGAATAAAAAAACATTAGAATATAATTTCTAGTTTTCTCATCTACCTCAAGATTTCTTTTGTTAGTGAATGTCATAGGGGGATCTTTCTCAATGGGTGGAAACCCAACTGTAGTTTCATCAATTAACTCCAGAATAAGAGATAGAAGATAAAACATCATTCTATTTTTCCATCCATGATAATTTTTTCCATTGAAGGTATAAATACCTATGTTGTTCACTGAGTTTAGATTTTCCATGATAAGAATATGATAGGGGGTGCCTTTACTCTGATACCGATTGAATTTCCTTAGGATTGTGAGAACCACTAAGAAGGGGGGGTTAAATTAGTGGTGATATTTTACAATTTAAATTCTATTGAAATTTACTCCTGTAATTTGTTAGAGTTTTTATTCTTATCAACTTTATAAAAAAACCTCACATGAATGCAATGATAAGAAAGTAAACAAGACGCACAATATTTAGAAGGTTAACCCCCAATGTGGGTGATTACATACTTTCTATGGTGACTCTCATTGTTCCATGGAATTTCACTATTAAAATAAGTGAATGAAACTTGAGACAAATCCCATTAAACTCCTTCTACATTCCAATAGGAAATATTATACTAACTCTCATTAGCTATAAAGGCTTGCTTGTGAAACTAATCCACTACAAGTATGTAAAACTTTATAAAAAAATTCCAACAATATCATTCAGAAATCATCTTTCAGTTTCTTTCTGCCTGATAAGATTCCATTCAATGCACCCTACCTTAGTCTGGTGTACTCCATCTTGTGTGCCTTGCTAACTACGCCTCTGATCTGCATTTTATCCGGTTAACAAAACCACTTCGCCTCACAATCTACTCAGAAACTTTGTCTAATACTTTCTTTGTCTGGTAGCTTTGACGATGGATTTTTTCCAATATCTTTGATTGATAAATCTATATGGTATTACATCTTACTATACCCTTGACTAGTGTTCTTAAACTTCAACCAAGTCTCATCCTAGTTGGAAACTTACACTACTCAGAAAACTTCAGTATATCATATCTTTCATACAGGTGAACAATGTCAGTGTAAATTATACTTGCACCCCTTTTTATATTAGCGCTCATTGGGGAAAATGTTGGAACTAAAATTCATTTTACTACTCAATTAAAACTCAAATTTCAAAACTCTCACTCAACTAAACATCATTGGATGTTTCTCAAGACTTATATAATATTCTTAAATGTTCTTACAAACTCAGTATCTCTGAAATAACCTGACCAACTAGGGATCACCTAGCTAATGGAATGTAGAGTCATCACAACCCCAAGACCACCTTCAATAGGCCAGGAGCTAGTGATAAACATCGAGAAGGCATAACGTAAATCGGAGTCCTTTGCCTCATGTACCTATACACATGCACCCAATTGTATCAATTCAATAGTGCAGAGGTATAATAAGAAAGGAAAGTAACATCTAGAGTAAACCATGCATGAAATACCTTTAGGGAATACATCATAGTATGACAGAATACAACTTAACTGTGAAGGGGAAAAATAAATTCCCAACTATAAATAAAGTCCCAAACTGACAACATCCGGAATATAAAATATCTGAGAGCCCAACTCCTGATCTCCAAGCCTGACCACCATATGTGGCCTATGAACCCGAGTATACCTATACTCCATTGAAGCCACCACTGATTTTTCCATCATCTTCATAAGACACAACACATGCAGGAAAATCCCATACAGTGGTGAGTATATACATACCCAGTAGGATGTCCTGAAACCTGAAGAGGGAGAAATAGAATATATGATAAAACTATTCAGCTCAACCCAAATCAAGAGGGAAATGAAAACCATCAATATATATATATATATATAATCATAAAGAAACCCAAATGAGAGAGAAATGGTATCTCCATATCACAACCCATCCCAGGAGGATGAGTCTACCTGCAACTCTAAACGCCCATCATCGATGCCCAATATCTTGTGTGTCTGTCCAAAGAATTCATGAGGAGGAATCTCACCTCGCCACTATTCCATGGCTTTAGTGGGTGAATCTCTAATAGAAAGAGGATCCTCACCCTAGTACATTATGGGGTTCCACTCAATATATTTATAGAGTACTTGTGCCCTGGTGCAATAGGGGATGCCACTCGATAGGTATCAGTAGAAGACTCGTTCCCTCATGCATTAGGGGGGTGTCACTCAGTGGGTAGAGGACCCACACCCTTGTATGTTAGGGGTTGTCACTTGGTAAGTATAAATAGAGGATCCGCGCCCTAGTACGATGGGGGGTTCTACTTAGTGGGTAGAGGACCTGCAACCTAGTTCCACAAGGGGTGTCACTCAAAGTTTGGAGGACTCGTGCCCTACTGCATCAGGGGGATGTCACTAAACCAATGTAAGGGGTATGGGGGCCCACAACCTGGTACGATGAGGGGGTTTTCAACCCCAACCTCTCTCACTAATGATCTTTCCTTATCACTGTCATCATCAAGCATCACCTAAAGAAGCATCATGGTCCTAAAATTCCATGTTGTATCTTGAAATCCACTATGATGGCTACCATCACATTCTACATGAAAAAACTACTCAATATAGACTACTCATGGACCAAAATCGGAGTCTAAATGAAAGAGATTCACAAGCTGAAAGTTTCTCATAGGGGCACATGACATATATGGGGTCCACACAGCATGTGGTCCTGCTCTGCTACCTGGTCATGTTCTCATTTGGACACAGATCGGAGGAAATTTCATTGTACATAGTGTGTCTCAGCCACTAAGGGCCTTCATGTGTGCTTCTGGTCGTGCTCATGTTCACATGGTCATGTCCATGTACATGGACGTGCCCGGGTACCGACCTGTGCCCGTTTACTCCCAGAGTACACAGTGTTTCCTCCCACATAGAGTCCAGGCTGTGTATAGCTAGCACACAACTTAGCCACTGGAATAGGGTCACAAGGCGTGTGGGCCTAGTCACATGGATTGTGATCCTTATCTTCCCTGAAACCCTAGCCACCATATTTAGGTGAAGCTACACTGTGTGTGTTCTTAAACTACATGTAGTGTAATTTAGTTTTTCAAAAAAGTTCACATTCACTATGTGGTTCCCTAGATTCAGCCTCTCCACCACAATTTCTACCATTTGACCACCTAAAATTTGTTGGGGTCACCTTCATCCATAATTTCCTGACCTCTAGTGACCGGGAAAATGGATTCCATTCATTCTCATGAAGCTCACATGCCACCCGGCGTGCCTCCTGTCATCTGCCGTCCAATCTCATCATCGCTCTGAATCTCAGATCCAAGAAGTATCACCCATAACCTATGATCTATCTCAATATATCCACTATTTTCTAGTTTTTTCTTCATATGAACAACTTCCATGAATTTTGGGGTTAGATCATGCTCGAACCCACCTCAGCAAAGTTGAATAGTGACCCCATAGGCCAATGATGAAGAACACGAAGAATGGAGGAGGATGAAGTACATGAACAAAGTGAATTTATCATTGGCCAAGCTTTATTGGTCAAATATGATAATCTAGGATTTCCAAGGGTGATAAAATGTGTAATAAGGAGTATAATATTGAATTAATAATATAATAGACAATAGGGCTCATGCGAAAGATCAGGTAAATCGTAGATCATGAATAGCATATAAAATACATACTCAAACTCTTAGTCAAGGGAGAAAATCACAATTTACTAGTACTAAATCAATTATGGATTGATCATTGGTGAACAATGCATTCTCCAGTGATGGAGAAGACCCGTTACCTTCGCTGCCTCTTGATCCACCTTGAGTTGATCATCGTTCATCGCCCAATGTTGATCTGAAAATGAAGAACACTCTACTCCTACTCTTAGATCTAGCAAGATTTATGTGGATAGCCCTTGTAAAATTATTATAATGATGTATTTATAAATGTGGTGTTATTTTAGGTTTATTAAATTAATTAATTAATTAATTAAATTTATTCACTTAATGCACCTGCCAACAGCTGACTCAACCGAACTTCTGACACCAACCAAACTTAGGTCTCACATAGGGTAAAACCCATGTTTTGAAATCAAAAATGGTTTAAAATTTATGATCTAAGGCTCCATTTGAGATATATTCTATTTTTTCTAAAAAACTGCGCATACGTGATATTAATATATTTAATATATTTATAATATCAATTCTAGGATCATTGGACCTCAGAATCTCATGTCTTTTTAGTGTTTGGCTCCGAAAAAAAAATCTTAATATATTTTAAATTCTTACAAGTATAAAATAGGGTAACTGCATTATTTCCCCCTTCAAGGATTTTCATAATTGAAAAGCACAAGCTAAACAAAAAGGTGGGGATACTGATCCCGTACCTAGCTCTCACACTCTCAGGATCTCTTCTACATTCTTTGGTGCCTCCACAACACACAAACAAAGGAAATTTTCCATCCTTAAAAGATCATATCTCGCTAATCCTTGATCTCCACTGGGTGCACCATGAAGGTGGCTCCATTCTCGATGTCAAGTTCACCCCAATCAATGATGTGCATAGGATCTTGCATGTATCTCCTCGGTTGTGACACATAGGAAACGTCATGCACCCTCTCTAATTTTGGGGGTAATTCTAGGTAGTAAGAAACCTCATCGACCCTTTGTAAGATCTTGAATAGCCCGTTGAACCTTGGGGATATCTTTCCTCTCAGGAAATACCTCTACAATCCTCATTATAGAGAGACTCTTGAGAAAACATGGTCTCCCTTCTCGAACTTCAAGGGACTAGAATGTCAATATGCATAATATTTTTATAGGCTATGGGATGTCCTCATATAATTTTGGATCACTTGGACCTTCTCTTTCGTCGTGTGTACCATCTTTGGCCTAATAAGAGATGTATTGCCAATCTCAGTCCAGCATAAGGGAAACCTATAAGGTCTCCCGTATAGGGCCTTGAAAGGTTTCATGTCGATCATAGAGTGATAACTATTATTTTAATAAAATTATACCAATGAAAAGTGACCCTCCCAACTCTAAAAAAAGTCCAAAACACAAGCTCTCAGTATATCCTCCAACACCTGGATAGTGCGCTTGGTCTTCCCACCATTCTGAGGGTGAAATGTCACACTAATCCGCAACTGGGTCCCAAATGCCTCTTTAGGACTCTCCACAATCATGATGTAAACTGCACATCATGGTAAAAGATAATCATCAAGGGTACCCCATGGAGTTGGATGATCTCCCGCATGTACAACTATCCCAGAATCTCTCTTATACTTGATGGAAAGGAAGTGTGTCGACTTCATGAATTAGTCAAAAATCACCTAGATAGCATCATGGACTATCATTATCCATATAATACCTATCACAAATTCCAAGGATATCTCTCTTAATTTCACTTCGAGATCTCAAGAGATTGTGTTAAACCTACTGGAACCTGGTTCTCAGCCTTCACTTGCTGACACATGAGATGCCGAGAGACGAACTCGGTTACGCTCCACATCAAGCTAGCCCGCCAAAACTACTATTGAAGGTCCTTGTAAATATTAATCACTCCGATATATATAGCCAAAGGGGAAGTATAGAACTCCCTAATCACCTCCTCTCACATCACAATTGGAACCACTATCCATCCTTGGAAAATGATGATGTGTTTCCCTCCTTCAGAAAATTCATCTAGTGAATCCCCTAGAGATATTTGATCATGAATAACCTCATAGTCGATGTCTCCCAACTGAGTCACCCTCACATTCTAGATAAGTGGAAGAGTCAACACCATCAACTGAAGATAATATTCACCCCTATCCTTCACCAAAGTCATTTGTAAAGAATCTAACTGCTCAGACACCTCCTCCACCAAATGAGAATGAGACTTCTTATTGATGGAATATACCACCATGTGACCTTCCTAGGATTATAGATTATCTCTAAGTCATAGTATCATAGGAACTCTAACCATTGCCTCTATCTCGGGTTTAAATCTCTCTACATGAAGATATACCTAAGACTCAGATGGCCTAAGTAAACAACAAAGTGCTCTCCCAAAATATTGTACCTCCACATCTTTAGAGTGAAGAATACTACTGTCAAATCCATGTCATGAGTCATGTAGTTTGGATTGTGGGGTCTCAACTACCTTGACCCATATACGATCACTACCTGCCTCTACATCAACATGCAATTGAGCCTATCTCCAAAGTAATTATAATACACTACATACTCCACACCCTCCTCTGATAGTCTCAACATAGGAGCACTGGTCATCCTCAGCCTCAACTCGTTGAAGGATATATGTCACTACTCGGTCTAGGTAAATGGATACCCTTTACACATCAGGGTAGTCAGAGGGGTTGTAAACCTGAATAAGTCTAACATTAACCTCTTACAGTACCCCTCCAATATAAGGAAACTTTACACCTCTGATATGCTCTTGGGTGGCTCCCAAGAAAAAACTACATCAATCTTCACTAAGTACATATCTGAACCACTATTAGAAATTACATGACCTAGAAATTGAACATAAAAGATCCAAAACTAGCACTTTGAGAGCTTACCATAAATTTGGTGCTCCTAGAGTATGGCTAGGAGCATCCTCAAATGTTTTGGATGCTTATCCTCTAACGCGAAGTAAATGAGTATGTCATCAATGAAGACAACCATAAACCAGTCCAAGTATGGCTAGAATATCCAGTTCATCAAATCCATAAACACACTAGGGGAATTCGTTACACCGAAAGGCATCACCAGGAACTCATAGTGTCTATAGCGACATCGAAATGATGTCTTCAAAATATCATCATCACGGTCTCTCAAAGCTCCTCTAACTACATCCTTAACTCTTGGATCTCATTAGGGGCCATTTGATATGCTTTAGAAGATATTGGTATGGTACTGAGGTAAAATTCAATGGATAATTCCATTTTTCACCTCAGAGGTAGTCCCAAAACATCCTCAAATATTATGTCCATAAATTAATCCACTGCTGAAGGAATCCAGATGCCTAAAGAGCCTGTTGCTCCTGGGTTTAAACTCACTAACTGATGGGTGATAGGCTGAAACCTCCTACATGTAATTCTCACTCACTCAATCATGATATCTCTCTCGTCCATAAAGGATAATATTGTATTATCTATCTGAAGGCACCTAACATGTTTACGATAATGGTAAACCTGAGTTCGAACCATGGAAAACCAATCTATACCCAAGATGATTTCATAAGGTTTCATCGTGATGACCAAGAGGTCCCATGAGAAACTCTCTCCACCAAGCATCAGCTCGCACTACCGGTAGATAAGCGATATCGAAGAATTACACCCATTTAGAACCTTTAGAAAAAGTTGTTGTGTTAAGGTCTCACAGAGATCTATAGCTCTCATACAAGGGATGCATAAATTAAGGAGTTACTCTTACATATGTATACAATCACTAGAACAAGTTTATAATAAACACATATCGTACCTCGTATCATCATGTGAGTTACCTGGTCATAAGCCTCCATGGCCTGTAGCTACATGTGGCCCCATCCACCAGCTCCCTAAGCCTGGCGTGGACCACCTGGTGGTGGTGGTGGTGGAAGTATCTCATAATATCTCCCTCTACCAATGTATCCTCCTCCAAGATCTCAACTTGCTCCTCTACTAGCACCACCTCCCTGGGGGCCACCTTGGCCATGCTTGGGAAAACCCTAATCACAACACAAACTCTACTATAGTGGTCCATCCACTACCTACCAGCCCTCCTCGTCACGTCAGGTCAGACAATCATGTGCCATGTGACCACACCCATCACATGCATAGCATCACCCCTCTTTATGTTGACTTGGTCCTCTACGTGAACCTTGTGTTGCATGTTCATGTGACTGATACCATTTATGATGAGGTCTCCAATGCCAAGATCCTACTAAATGGAACTTACTAGTAACTACATACAACATTTCCCCATGATTCCAACTTCCAACTCTAGTTGTGTGGCATACCTCAGATAGGAAGATCTTTTTCATCAGTGCCCACTCTAACACTCTAGTATGAGTGGGAATACACAAGGGAACCACATTGGCACAAATGTATCTACGGAGACCCTACTTGAACTTTTGTACCTAGAAGTATCCATATCGTGTCATGTCGAGGGAGTATCATGAAAGGTCAGTGAACCTCACAACATACTCAGAAATTATCATACTACCCTATTGCAACTCTAAAAGATCTTGAATACGAACTGAACGTAAGCATGAGGGGTAATACTCCTCATGAAATAGTTGCTAGAAGTTGAACCATGAGAGTGTCATCTCATCATGAGTCTACATGACTAGACTCCACCGATGCTCAACTACTCAATGGAAAATACTGATTGTTAGTGAAAACATTTGATCAATCAAGGCATGCATGAGCCTAAAGACTCAGATCACTGACTAAAGCCAATCCTTCATTACCTAGGGATCTAGCTCACCACAAAACCTCAGTGGCCTATGGTGTTGGAACTCACATAGCACACTAAGATTTAATTCATACTTATCTTGTTTTTTTGGTACTAACTAGTACTTGATATGTGAGGGTGATGCTCCTTACCTTCCAGGAGGAAACACCTCACGAGATGACCCCTAAACTGAGGCTTTATCACTCATTGGATCGTCATCACGATCCTAAATCAATAACTTAACTAACTGTCTTCATGGAGGAATCTTAAAAGTGATCAAGATGTATCATGGTAATATAAGAATATATATATAGGTAGTTGACTCGAGAAGGATAGTCAAATGACACAATCCTATATGATTCATGTACCATTGATCCCTACAACCAATGTCTCGGTATGCCAAGTAAAAAAGTAGGTCATCAGAGTCCTGGTGTATGGATACATTGGTCGTCACACCAACACTAAGTTCCCTAGTATAAAAGTTGCACTTGAGACACTTTGACATTGTTGTCCTAAGTTCACAACAAATACTCAGCATGAGTCCATCTCTACACTGACCCAAGAACGAACCACCTCTGATACCACTCTATAATAACCTAACCCACTAGGGTCTGCCTGGATAGTGGAAGGCTAATCCATCACAATCCCAAGCCTACCTCTAATAGGAGAGGGGCTGGAGACAAGAGTAGAGAAGGCATAACATAAATGGGATGCATTTTCCTAGTGTACCTGTATACACACACCCAACCATCTCTATTCAATAATGTTGAGGTATAATAAGAAAGTAAAATAACATCTAGAGTAAACCATGCATGCAATAGCTCTATGAAATACATCAGGAATGAAATAATACAACCAAATTATAAAGGGAAAAAATACACACCCAACCATAAGTGAAGTCCTAACCTGACAACAACTGGAATATAAAATAGTTGAAAGAGCCTGGCTCCTGATCTCTATGCCCGACCACTGTACGCGTCCTATACACCCGAGTATATCTATGCTCCACTAAAATCATCATTGATCTATTTGTCATCTGCATAAGACACAACACATGTAGGAAAATCCCATGTAGGGGTGAGTATATACATACCCACTAGGATACCCCAAAACCTGAAGAGGGGGTAGTATAAAATATGATAGAAACACTTAGTTTAACCCAAATCAAGAGGGAAACAAAACCCAAAAATATATATATGCTCATAAAGAAACCCATACGAGAGAGAAATGGGATCTTTATCTCATAGACCAGCCTAGGACGATGAGTTTTCTTGTAGCTCTGAAGGTCCATCATCAATACCCGGTATCTTGTGTGTCTGTCTGAAGAAGCCATGAAGAGGACATGCACCTCACCACTTCTCCACATCCCAAGAGGGTGCAATAAGAAATAGAAAGAGGACATGTGACATAGTATGTTAGGGGGGATTCCAATCAATATATGTACAGAGAACCCACACCTTGGTGCGATAGGAGGATGTCACTCAGTAGGTATCAGTAGAGGACTTGTCCCCTCATGCATCAGGGGGGTTCCACTCAGTGGGTAAAGGACCTCTACCCTTATACATCATATGGGTTACACTCAATAAATATAAATAGAGGAATCACTCCCTAGTATGATAGGGGTTCCACTCAGTGGGTAGAGGACCCGCACCCTGGTGTCATAGGGGGATACTACTCAAAGTATGAAGGACCCACAACCTAGTGCATCAGGGGGTGCCACTCAACCAGTGTAAAGAGTATGGGGGACCCACACCCTGGCATGATAGGGGGTTTCTAACCCTAGTATCTCTCACTGATGATCCTTCCTGATCATGGTCATCATCAAGTGTCACATAAAGAAGAATCACACTCAGAATATTCCACGTCATATCTTAAAATCCACTACGAAGGCCACTATTGTGTCCTATGTGGAAAATTACTCAGAACAGGCTACTCGTAGGCCAAAATATGAATCTAAATGAAGGATATACACAAGGTGGAAGTTTCTCATAGGGGTACATGATGTTTATGGGGTCCACACAATGTGTGGTCCTGCTCTACTACCTGATATGTGTATTTCATGCATATATTTTAGAGTGTTTTATGTATTAATTTTTGTATTTAAATGAATAATATTGCCATTTTTTGAGAAAATTGACATGTTTTATATTTTATGGTAGGAAATGACGATTATTTGAAAAAGGAATAGAAAGGGGTGAAATTTTGAGCTAAAGGTGACACTGGATTTTTGAAGATGAAGCATATCTTGAAACTGAAGCAGTACAGTTACACATCGTGTAATACTATTACACATCATGATATTTTTCAAATGAAATTGCCACGGAGGACAAGTTGAGACTTCATATCACACTTTGAAAGACAGTTACATGTTGTGTAACTTCATTACGCGACATGATATTTTTTATGACACGTTTTTGGAGAAGATTTAGCTGAGATTTGCGACAACTGAAATTTGGGGGATTACACATCATGTAACCCAGTTACATGTCGTGACTAACATGATGAAAAATAAATGCAATGTTGTGAGGGATTTGACATAAAATTCTATAAAAGGAGCCCCCCCAACTGCCCTTTTAAGACACTTTGGGACCAGCAGGAGAAAGTGTGACACCAACAGAGGTTACAGAACATAGAGTGACGATCTGGGGTCCTACTTCACTACTATTCTTCGCCGAATTTCTTCTTTGGGTACCCATGCTGCTCATTCTCATCATGCCTAGCATGATTGAGTGGTTTCTTCAGTGCCAGGTGATGTGATTTTAGGGAGAAGTGATGCATAGGGATTATTTCTTTTTTTATTCATTTTTTGGATTGCTGCAACATTATTTATCAATTCCAAATATTTTTTTTCATATTGCATGACCATTATTGCATTCTGAAGGTTATATTTTCATTTCATCAATTAATTTCCTTAGTTTTCACATGACCATTAAAAAATCTAGGATGGTTGTGTTTAAATAAGGTTTTAGGTTGCCTAATTATGTTATTGCATTTAGTAGATGACCATTCCAAAGGTGAAATAATAATATTAGAGCGGGATACCAAGACCAAGGATCCCTATTAACCTGATTCTGAAACCAAACTGAATAAACCCACAATCAATTAAATCCCTAGAACATGACCCTAAAAATCACTGAACCCGGTATGCCTCTTATCTTGATATTCAACCCAATAAATCTTTCTATTTTTATCTTTTCTCCAATGAAACAATTAAAATTTCAATTTCTTTAACTAATTTATAATATACGGATCTTCCCTATGGGTTTGACACTCGGACTTAACAAGTACTATATTTTTAGTAGGTTTTTAGAGTATTAATAAATAATTAAATTTATTTAGCCTCGTAGGAATTTAACAATGCCCTATGGGCCGTCACTACCTGACCAAGTTCTCCTCTGAAAATGGATTGGAGGCCATGTCTCCATACACAGTGTGTAAGGGGTCCCTCACAACATGTCTCATCTACCTAGGGCTTTCCCATGTGCTTTTGGTTGTGCTCATGTTCATTGGTTCATGCTTGTGTACCTGGTTGTGCCCAAGTACCAGCCCATGCATATGTATTCCCAGAGTACACATTGTGTCCTCCCACACAAGGTTCTAGCCATGTGTAGTTAGAACATGGATTAGCCACCCAAGTAGGGTCACATGTTGTGTGGGTCCAGCTGCATGGTGTGTGATCCTTATTTTCCTCAGAACCATGTCCGCTCAATTGTTTGGGGCTACATGTCATATATTCTTAGACTACATGTCGTGTAATCGAGTTTTCCATAAAAGCTTACGTTTTCTATACAATTCTCTAAATCTGGACTATTTGACACTATTTCCACTGTTTAACCACCTGAAATTTGTGGGGTTCACCCCCATCCATCATTTCTTGGCCTCCAGTGGCTGGAAAACAGATTTTATTGGTTCAAACGAAGCCTACACGCTGCCCGACATGCCTCTTGTCATATGTCGCTCGATCTCATTGTTGCTCCAGATCCCAGATCCAAGGAGTATCACCAATAACCTTAGATATGTCCTGATCTATCCTCGATTTTCCAATATATTCATCATACACTCAACTGTCACAAATCCAAGGATTCGGTCACTATCGAATCCACCCCGACAAAGTCAAGCCATGGCCCCATAAGCTGACAATGAAGAATGCGAAGAATGGAGGGGGGTGAAGCACATAAAAAAAGTTAATTTATCTTTGGTCAAGTATTCTTGGTCAATGATAATAACCATGGATATCTAGGCTGATAACATGTGCAACAAGGAGAAGAATATTGAATTAATAATAAAATTGACAATATAGCTCATGTGAAAGATCAGTTAAACCACATATTAAGAATAGAAGATAAAATACATTCTTAAACTTTTAATAAAAGGTAGAAACCAAAATTGATGAGTCCTACCTCAATTATGAATCGATTGTTTTTGAATAATGTGTTTTACAATGATGGAGAAAACCTGATGCATTCACTGGCTCTTGATCCACCTCTATTTGATCATCCTTCGTCTTCCGATGTCAATCCAAAAATGAATAAAACTCTCCTCATCCTCTCAGATATAACAAATTTTATGTGGATAATCCTTATAAAATCATCATAGCGATGTATTTATAGAGGGAGGATTATATTAGGTTTGTTAAATAAATAAATTAATTCACTTAATGAAACTGCCAACAACTACCTCATCCGAACATTCAATGTTGATCAACCTTAGATCGTGCCTAGGGAAAACCCCACATTTCATAATCAACCATGGTTTAGATTTTTGATCTGAGAATCCGTTTGGGAGATATTCCATTTTTTCTAAACAACTTTTTGTGCATGATATTAATATATTTAATATTTTTATAATATCAATTTCAGGCTCACCTGGACTTAGAATCTCATGTCGTCTCAACATCTGACTCCAAAAATATTTCTTAATATATAGGGTCACTATAATCTATAAACTTCTATGAACTTCCTTAACCTCAATGTTAAGGAGCTTCTTTAATCTTTATAAACCTTTCTAGATAAATGAACATTGAATGATCAACATCGCATCAACATTTTTAAAGGATTTAAAAATTTATGTAAATATTCTCAATACTCTATCTGGTAACTATTTTTCTTATGAATTCATAATAGATTCTTCTTTGGGCTCTACACTCCACTTCTCCACTGATTTCTTTGTCTAGTGAACTCAACTTCTCTTCAATCGATGCTACATGAATGCTTCCTCTAACCAATGGACTTTAGATATGTCCATATAATGTGATCTATCTAAAGAGTCAACATGACTTTTTCTGTTCATCCTTCCTCATCTAAAACTTCATATGGGTCATGGATCACAAAACTCTTCCCAATACATCTTCTTAGTATCATTCATACAATGACATCATGAATGTTTGTTTGATGTTCATCCATCCGATGATCTTTATAAAGATCTATACAAACACACCTTCTGTAAAACAAGGTTTGATGAAACTTTGGATAATTAATCTTGAATCAATGAATCTTCATATCATAGCACCCTTCATGACTTTGAACTTCATACAACTTGTAATGTAATCTTTTCTACTTGAACTTCATACAATTTTTTTGTCCAGTAACTCCATCCGCCTATGTCCGATGAACCTGAGTCGTTGACTATTTGATAAAATTGTTTTAACTTCTAAATACTTTTATCACAAAAGACCCCTTTGTTTGGTTAAAATTTTCCTACTCTGTCGAGTATTGCAACTTCAACTTTGTATTATCGCTCGAACACTAACCTTCTTGCAGATTTGTATATCTTCTCCCTCTGGACTTCTTACACTTTGTATAAACTCACTAGTGATGAATTCATGAAAACCTATGACTAGTAATAATGTGTTGGTCCATCTGGTAATATTGTATATTTCCCATCCAGTAACATTGAGCTTCGTATGTCTAGTATCATTAAGCTTTGTTCATCTAGTAACATTGAATATTGTCCATCTAGTGACATTGTGAAACTTCTACTTCAGACTTCTACTACATCTCTATCTTATCACTTTTGTCTGGTGATTTGTGTCTGGTGATCTGTGTCCGATGACATTGGTGAACTTCTCTATTTTTGTACGAAAGTGTACAAATTCAACTTGGATCATGGATTTCTTTATGGTGATAGGAACTCAAAGATCAGTGTAGCATAGTCTAAAATTAGGAAAGTTTCCTAACATGGTTAAGGAAGCTTCCTTCTCCTCATCCAACACTTCATAAGAAAAACTTTTTTAATAACTTCATAAACTCTTTCTCTCTTTCTTAACAAAAACATTAACAATAAGATATGTTGAAAACAAATACAAAACACGTTATAAAAACATCCCAAAGGATCTTCAACCTGAACCTAAACCTAAAATGTTTATATAAGCATGAGCATAAAGCCCAGTGGGTAACCTCCCCACACCCCATGCATCATCTTTAAAAATAAATTCAACTCATGCTAGTTTGAAAATACACTTCTAAAAGTAAGATTTCCATTTTATTAAAATGAATCACATATAAGCATCTTAGAAATTCACCCCATTACAAATTAATAGTTTTCCCATGTAAACTAAAATCATGATTTGAAATGTTTTAAGAAGAAAAATATATTTAAATAAAAGAAATTTTTTCATAAAAAACCTTCTAATGTTCACTTTACAATAATAAAGGAAATATAAACCACTTTTCAAAATATCCTTATTAACTTAACTTCAATCATCAACAAAGGAGTAAGACTATCAACTTCAAAACGCCCACATATAAGAGGACTTAAAGTAACCAGAAATAGCAGTAACATAAGAAAACAAGAATAAATAGCTGAATATGAGCAATAATAACACCCACTATGAAATGAGCATGCACAAATATAAATAGTGAACAATTTGATAATAGAATAAATAACCAAAAGTGAATGACAACATAACCAATAAAAGGACAGTAACCAAATGTAAACTATTATCATGGGATTGAACCTAAGAACCAAGGTTAAGGGTACCAAGGACCCTACACCATATTAGTGATTGGACCAATCATAACCAACTATGAACAATCACTAGGGAGGGTAATCTTAATGCCCGACGAAAGATACCACCCTAGAAAGAGACTCCCAAATCCATATCCCATCAATGTTTGGTTAGTGTTGTAATGTAGTCTAAGGCTATATACAACATAACACACCTAATAGTACTTTTCCCAACGTTCCTTACCTAAGTTCTCAGGTTCCCATTACTAACTAAATAGAGGTAAGTGTAAGAGTTGGTGTCCTAGAACCAACTGGTTTTACTTTGATTACATATATATTTAATGTATTATTGCATATTGTTCATTGTTCTGCATGACTATGATATAATAATTTCCTAAAGTATTTGTTGCATTGATAAGGTCATGAAAGTTCCCCGCTATGATGAGAAACTTGAAATGCTATAACAATATTCTTAAATATAGTTATGCGGTTGGATGACATACTGTGATGGGACACATAGCATGCATACCGTCAGGTGCAAGTACTCATAAGCAGATGATACTTCCTCTCATGAATTTCGCACTTGGTAATCTCCAAGATGGGAGATTATGAGAATAGACCCGCTAGTAGGAATTCCACATATTTTGGTGTCATCAGATATTTCTATTTACGAGCGTGTGTAATGATCCTTAGACTTTAAGATTATCATTAATACGTGTCACGACTTGTGCACTTTGATTTACTGATGAAAACTGTCACACATACAGTTGGTGGGAAGTAGGGTATGTTGGGTGCATCATGAGTGGAATGTTATTAATGGATAAGTCGAGGAAGGATTTGTCCCTTCCATTTATGGAAGTTGATATCTCAGCCCTTTGATTGAAATAGAATCGTTGCATGAAATTCCATGGCCATGGTGTAACGATGAGTTTATTTTAGGTAGTCAAAGAATGACGTATCAAGTATAAAATTTGATGACACTATCATGAAACCTGTTTGATGAGATATTGTGATAAAGGTATTATATTACACAGTGAGTGTTCGTATGTGGATGTCGTTGTTGCGACTTTACATTCTTTCTCTTGGGTACCTTGACCCATTACTAGACAGTACTCTTGGACTTTAGGCAAGCCCTCCTAATGCCAATGAGAAATAATCCTAGAGGGTCACACACTAAGTTTTTTTGGTGGTCTCAGTTAAATTCTATTTAAATTTAATTAGTAAAATAAATATTATTCTCAAGACCGTGGAATAATTTTATTTAAGTTAAAATGATCGCATAAATTAAATTAAATATATTTATTTATTTTATTGAACATTTAATAAATATTTATTTACTAGTTTGTAAATAAAATATTTATTTAAGAGAATAAATTATTTATTTATTTATTTAGGTGTTCAATAAATGGAAGTAGAGTTCGAGTGGACCAAGGCCGGTTTGGTAGTAAAATAATCATTTGTAAGATGGTAAATAATTATTTAACTAGTTGGAACAAGTTAAAATAATAATGACGCTGATATTATTTTGTAACGCGGAATTTTATTTTATAATTACGTTTTTCGCAAGTTAGTGCACCATGAATAATGACACGGTATTATTATTATGAGCATGGGTTTTCTCTAAGTTCATGAATGTATTTAATTGTTTCTATGAAATTAAATATTGTAACTGAAATTCCATGTATATAAATAGACAAGTAGGCCTATTGTGTAATAGACCACACCACACACCTGGTGAATTGAGAATTATTGAGCCAAAAAATTTCTCTCTTGAATCCTCTTCTCTCCATCTCAAGAACAAGAGATGTTCTTCAAGACCAAAGAACAAGCGATCAAGAACGATCGACACAAGACACTCGCTTCACCGTGCTAGCACCCATAGAATGAGTGGTGTCGATTAGAGGCCATCGGAGCACGTGTGGATCACCGCTAGAGGGATTATAGTTTGGATCCTTACAAGCGCAATGAGATAATCCAGAAGGGTCATTCCGAACAATCAACATCATCAACAAAGAAAAATACCAAAGATCCAGGTATTATTTTTCTTTATGAAATTAATTAAATTAATTATAAACATGATGTCCAAGATCCTCTCTAAAGGTTTCAAGCCTCTTTCTTCTTTATCTAAATCTTTGATTATATTTCATGGAGACCAGCGTTCATCGTCGTATTGATCCTGGAATAATCATTGATCATGGTAAAAATCAAAGTTGGGTGATGTACCAACCACGCTTCTACTATGCCCAGAACCTTCAGTAAGTACACAAGTCACAAATCAATAACATAAAACATCAACAACATGAAGAGACACCCCTCGCCTCTTCTTCGAGTAATCCATTTCCCAAAACCTCCCCTTTTATCAAGAGTAATAAGTTCCCAATAGAACCAACCTATTTATCATAACCATAAAATGCATATACAATATAAATCAAGGGTTCAAATCTAAGACACTTTTCATAAAATGCCAATTGGGCCTTGATACCTCATTAATAACTCAAATCCTTTAAAATAAGGTTTCAAACATGAAAACCTCTTTTCAAAATCCAAATACAATTCAATACTAAGAAACAGACACCTTTAAACTAAAATGAAACTCAATTACAAGATAAACATAATTAACAATCTGAATGGTAACTCAGAACATCATATAAAACATCACTGCACATCATAAGAATCGAACCAAATAGTGAAAATCATAAAATGGTTTCCAAGAGAACCCAAGTTCAATAACAATGAAAGATCCATGAAAATACCCCATTTAATTTGAAACCCAAGTAAAGTTCCTAAGTTTTCATCCATGGAAAACCTTTTGAAGTTTTTAAATATTCTTAGACAACCTTTTCAAAACTCAAAACAAGAAAATTATTGAGGCATTTTTTTCAAAAACCTAAGAGGTTTTAGAAATAAATTTCAACCGCACA
Source organism: Viscum album (assembly GCA_963277665.1). Lineage (NCBI taxonomy): Eukaryota > Viridiplantae > Streptophyta > Magnoliopsida > Santalales > Viscaceae > Viscum > Viscum album. The sequence continues at coordinate 1,429,141,420 of OY728151.1, forward strand.
TGGCCTAAGTTCCATAAAAATCCCATTTGTAAGAATTGAAAATCACCAATGCTAAGATAAATAAATTTTAATTTCTTGACTTTAATGAAATCCAAGCTGAAACTTAAAAGGGAATTAGGTAATCAATTAAGATCTTTGAGTTTAAAGAGCAACACATGGAGCAACCTACCTCAAACCAACCCAAACATGTTTCCTTTGATAAACATCACTAGACGAGATCTTAAGTAAAGTTATAAAAGCCCTAAATTCCAAGAAAACAAGATTAAACTAACTCTTAAGACCTTGGGTTCGTCCACTATGGCCCCTAGGTGAGAGAATGAGGAATAAACTAGAAAGAAAGGATAGGAAATAAGAAAAAAAAGACCCAACCTTGAAGAATCCACCAAAACCAAAGGAAGAAGCCAATAAATTGAATGAATATTAAGGGGAGATATTCATGGATATCCCTATAGGTGCATCACATGAATGAGAGAGGAATGGGGCTCTAAGGGGTTAAAATCGATGGGAGGGTAGTTTAAGAATTCCAAAAAAAATTAAAACCCGAGTAGATTGTACAGTTTACCAAACCATGTTCCCCTCACTAGACACACCTGATAAGTCGCATGGTTAAACTGCATAGTTAGGAAACCCATTCATCAATCATGAAAATCATTGCTAATAGAGAATCATAAAATTTTCAAAATTTTCCACATGGTTAGTACTAACTGTGTGTAAATTGTGCATCCTCCATCAAAACATCAAAAGTTTAAATTTTTCAAAGAAATTCAACCTAGAAATTGAGGATAAGGATAAAAATCAATAAATGAATAAAATAATGGGAAAATAGAGGTTAGGGTGTTCCAAACTACTTCTAAAATGAAATCTTTGGGATGGTCATGGCCTCCCTAAATGTTTTACCCTTGCTTTCTAACAAATACATTAGAAATTTTAGTCCAAAATACTTAGAGATCAATTGTCTTTTATTTCATTAAGTTTCAACCTCCCTGTAATATATTTCCTTCACGTTATTTATAAGAATTTTATTATTCTCATTCACCACATTTGATGATATGGAAATATATTTTCAAATAATGAAGAATCCCTTGATCCAATGATCATATTTTTTTTGTATTCCCATGATCTTTAACTTATGAATAAGAAATTGATATTCATCGTTGTTAAGTGCATGAACAATAAATAAAAAATCAACAATTTATGTCCCAAATTTAACCCTTTTAGGTTTAGGAACTGCAACTTTAGCCAAACACCCCCGCACTTTAAGATATTTAAAGGTGGTATTTCTTCACTTTCATAACCCATAGGGAATATTTTGTATCTTCTTGTGGGGGTAATCAATTTAATAAGAGATTTCCAGCTAAAAGAGATTCCCTCACATGTTTTGTGGTAAACCAACACTATTTAACATGACATTCATCGTTTCTTTTAAGGTCTAGTTTTTTATTTTGACAACTCTATTTGATTGTGGAAAGTAAATAGTTATAGTTTGGTGAATTATTCTAAATTTATTGCATATATTTTGGAAAGGTGACTCATATTCACCTCCCTGATCACTCCTTATGCCTTCAATTCCCTTATTGAGTTGATTCTCAACCATTTTTGTAATTTTTGAATAAATCAATAGCTTTATATTTACTATTAAGTAGGTAAACATAACAATACCTAGTACAATCATTTGGGAATGTGATAAAGTATTTTTTTACCACCTTTAGAATGCACTGATTTCACATTACACATGTTAGTGTGTATTAAATCCGAAGGGACACAACTCCTTTCAACAAAATGAAAGGGTATTTTGTAAAATTTTGATTCAATGCGCACTTGACATTTCTTGCTTGATTAATCAAATGTTGGAAATAAATCCATGTTAATTAATTTATTTAAAGATTTATAATTAATGTGGCCCAATATTTGTGCGCCATAAATTAGCACAATCAACCACATAAACCGAAGTAACATTGATTTCATTCATCTCACAATCTTTGGCTACAGTGATCATTACATTGAGTTTGGATGGACTATCACTCAGATATCCCTTACCAACACAAACATCACTCTCGAAGAGTGAAACTTTTCCAAAAACAAACACTAACTTGAATCCATCCTTGACTATAAGAGAACCCAACACTAAATTCTTACAAAGACCGGGTACATGAAGGACATTTTTTAGTGTCATAGTCTTGCCTGGGGTTATTTTCACAAGTACCTTGCTCATGCATTCCACTTTGAAAGTTGGTGAGTTCCCCATAAAGTGTTTATCATCACTTCCCACTGATGCATATGGTGAGAAAATCCACTTGTTGTCACAAACATGGTGAGTGACTCCGGTGTCAACCCACCACTCCTTCAAGTTTTTAATAAGATTGAACTCAAAAACCACAGTAGACAAATGAAAATATTCAAATTCAATGGAGATCATTTCATGATCCACTATGTTGGCTTGAGCCTTCATATTCCTCTTCACCCTTCTATAGTCTCAGGCTCAATGTTCAGGCTTGTGACAGTTGTAGTATTTACCTTTGAACTTCTCTTGACCATGATTAGGCTCCCCTCCAATAGAATTCTACTTCTTGATCTTTAAACCTCCCTTAACAATGCTGGATTTTGAAATCATGTTGTTGTTGATCACTCTTTTCAGAAAATTCAGTTGCCTTATTTTATCCTCAACCGCATGATCAAGTATTCGAGTGACGTGTCCTTTCTCTTGTGCTTAATATGTTTTTTGAAATCTTTCCAAGGAGGTATTTTCTCAATAAAAGTAACAACTTGAAAGGTTTCCTTTAAGGCCATACCTTTAGTAAGAATATCATGCATGATGACATGGAATTCCTCGACTTGAATCATTGATGTTTTTTAGTCTATCATCTTGAAGTCCATAAATTTGTTGATAATGAATTTCCTCAAACCAGCATCTTCAACCCTATACTTGTGATCAAGACTCTCCCATAACTCCTTAACAATCATGAAATACCTATAAACATCATACAATGGGGTTTTGAGGGCATTAAGAATATAGTTGTGGCATAGGAAGTGAGAATGCTTCTAAACATCAACATCAACAACATTTTTTGTGCTCGTTTCTTCTTTACTGAGGTTTTGTGCTTCTTCGATAAGAAACTTTGTTAGGTTTAATGTAATAAGGTGAAATAACATCTTTTTCTACCACCTTTTGAAACCACTACCATTAATTTTTTTTGGGTTTCTCTCCTTGAACGTTTATTGGTTGCACTATGGTGAGTGACATTACCAGATTTGATGTCAATATTTCTATTACACAAACAAAAAATCGAAATCAATATGGTTTTATGCAAAATACAAATTTGTCTTCGGATTGCTGGAGATGCAATCCATGTATACAAAATATAGTTATAATTTCAACGATCATATACACACAATGTAATAGGGTCACTTCCTAATTCGTGAAAACATCAGAGGAAGTGTTGACCAATTTGTATACTAAATACAATAGGGTTCTTCTTCACAGTCTATAAAAATAGTAGACACTACTACAAATATGGTCTTTATCAGCGCTAAAAAGGCCATTAACAGCGTTAAAAAAAGCGTTGTTAATCGAGGCGAAGATAAAGGGGGGTCCCTTTACCACTCCACCATATTACTTTGCTCTTCATTTATTAATATATCTATTTATATATATATATATATTTAGTTATATTTACTCATATATATATATATATATATTAACATATATATATTTATATTAATATATATATATTTAGTTATATTAATATATATATATATATCCATATATATATTTAGTTATATTAATATATATATATATATATTAATATATGTATATTTAGTTATATTAATATATATATATATATATATTAACACACATATATATTTATATTAATATATATATATATATTTAGTTATAATTTTTTATCCGTATATTTATTTGTATATTAATATATATTTATAAGATTAGTTTTAAATACATTTATAAAATATGTTTTTTATGTGGGTTTATAAATAAATAAATAAATACATACATACATATGTACAACACACACGCACGCATGTATATATATATATATATATATGATTAAATACATATATATGCATATCTGAAAAGCCATGGAATGTTAAAACGACCATAACTTCTAATCCAGAAGTCAGTTTCAACTCCACAACAAGTCAAATCGAAGAAAATGAAAGAATCTTCGATATGATATGTGATATAGGTTTAGAGGACATCTGGATCAGAAGTTATATTTGAATGTTAAAAAATTTGGATATCCGGACTAAAAACTCAGTTTTGGAGGCCTTTTTGGCCTTTTTGGCCTCGAAAAATGTGACAAAATGTTCCTTTTAGTTATTAACGTGTAGAGCTCGTCGCAGGCTTCGATTTGATATGTTGTAGAGGTCAAACGGACACCCAGATCAAAAGTTATGACCGTTTGAAGTTTGAGTTACATTTTCAACTTATTTTACATCTTTTATTATTTTTTTATTTTTTTTGTCTTCAAAATGTTATTAAATGATTATTAGTCAATGATAATTAGAAAATTATTAATTAAAAATATTTTATAAGCCTCTTTTACTAAATATCTTATACATTAATTTTAGATTTCCATTTATCCTTATCTAAAACATATTTAAAAAATATATATTATATTTATATTTATATATCAATATATTATTTTTTATGATTTTTTTTTGAAATATACACTTTATCAGCGCTTGGAAAAAGCGCTGATAAATCACCATTTATCAGTGCTACTAAAAAAAGTGCTGATAAATGGGTCCCCTTTAACAGTGCTAAAAAAAAAGCGCTGATAAAGGGGTTGTTTTTATCAGCGCTAAAAAACGCTGATAAATGGTGACTTTTAACAGCATTTTTTTAGCGCTGTTAAAAATGCCCTTTATCAACGCTTTTTTTAGCGCTGATAAAGACCCCCCCTTTATCAGTGCTTTTTTTTAACGTTGTTAAAGGGTGACGCTGCAGAAACCCAGTTCTATGGTAGTGAGGGTAAAGTTATACCAGTCTTTATACAGAATATTGTAGGGACATTCTCAGTAGACTTAATCAAGTATTTTGCACAAAATAATATAGTAGATTTTGATCAAGTAATACGAGTTAGTGTACACACAGGGTGCAAAAGGCATGAAGATGATGAAGTAGAAAAGCGAAAAACAAATAAATTATGTGAAATCCGAGTCCAACGAATTCACGTTGTTTCATTAAGACAAATTTGATCCCCTATGTTGTCTAAGGTTGTGATCAAATGCCTCTGAGGATAGAATGAATAACAATTTAAATCAAAGAACGTCTTAAAACACAATGTGTGCATACAAGAATCACTTGAAAATTGTGGAGAAATTTTGACTGAGTTTCCTTATTTGGATGACAGAGAAGAGACTTTTAAAATAGTAATAATCAATATAATAATTTAAAAAAAACATAGATTAAGAAATTTAAAAAAGGGACCGAAACGAACGCCACGAAACCCAGACCACCAAGAAAGCAGCCCACAGCGACAAGAAGACAAGCAAGAAAACCACCCCACAGCCCGGCGTCGCCGGAGGCGCACACCAATCACCTCGGCGCCCCTCTCTCCACCTCGCTCCTGAAAATTGAAGTCCCGATTTTGAAATTACGGTTGCTTATTTTCATTTTCCTCATAATAAAATACGTGTTCTGCTTTTTTTGGGTGCCATTTTCAATGGTTCGAATTTCACCGTAATTTTTGCTAATTACGGCAGAAGACTATCTTGGTGGGATCTGTTACCGATTCGATTCGAGGGGGAACAGAGGGAGAGCGCGAGGGGGAAAAGACGGGCGGAAAATGGGGTGTTCGTTTTCTGGGCTGAACGCCCTCTATGACGCCGTCAACGGGGGAGGAGACCTGTGGATCAACGAGAACCGGTTCAGGATCTTGAGGCAGCTCGGTGAAGGGGGCTTCGCCTATGTTTACCTGGTCAAGGAGGTCTTCACCGATTCTTCCCCCTCCGGTGGACTCTCCGAGAAAGTCAAGGACCCCTCTCAGATCTCTGGTTTGCTCTCCCCTTCCAGTCTTATGTTTTGACCATAAATTTGATTGTTAACCCGTCTTATCATGCAATGTGATTATCATTATTATTATTGATACCATCATTTGCTGCTGTGTCGAGGTAGCTAAGATTGATCTGCATGACCTTTTATAGTTTTTAGTGTTTGTTATCGTGTGGCATCATTCTATTTACGCCGTTATCCTTATTGATTTTTATAGAACAATGATCTAAAATTTTATGTAATTTTGGAGCGTATGGATGCCGGGTATCCTAGCTTGTTTCATTTCTTATGAAATTAAGTATATTATGTGAGCTTCATTCATCTCTATGCTTGCTGCTGCTGTTTCTGGGCAAATGTTATAGCTGGAATAGTTTGACTTGCAAATATACCCATGAATTCAGTGTTCAATCCTCTTTTATGAAATTAGGCATGCTTAGTCATTTTTATTTCTTTTCGCCTAGAGTCTAACCGGGGTCTTACTTCAATGCAGGTGATGGCACATATGCTGTAAAAAAAATGATTATTCAAAATAACGAGCAGTTGGAGTTGGTGAGGGAGGAGATTCGTGTTTTATCTTTATTCAGTCATCCAAACTTGCTCCCTCTTCTAGACCATGCTATTATTGAAGTCAAGGTAACCAACCTGGATTTTGGAGGAACTCACATTCAAAATGTCTATTTATTATAATCTGTCATATTGATTTTTTTGTGTGAATTTATTTAGTCATACAGACTAATGTGTATTGTGATGCCAGCTTAGGAGAATTGTTGGCATAATACTGTATTCATCATTATAAACATCCACAATGAGATGTGTTTCAGGTTTCAAATGTCACTATTTGAGTTCACATCAACTTATGATTAATCTTGTATACCAAAGTGAAAAGAACTCTGGTCAAATGCACGTGTATGAAACATTGGTTTTCCTTCAAAATTGTATCCTACCTTTGTTTGGGTGGGCGTATCCAAACAATGACATTCAAATACTCATTAAAAAGCACATGCCTTCAACTCCCTCTCTCTCTCATGTGCACTCTCTCCCTCAGTTGCATCAGTGTCTAAATGCTTTACACCATTGACATAGAAAATTCCTAAGATTAGGAAGCTCATGTAAAAATGGAAATTTGATTGGTTTGTTACAATTTGGGCACCCATCTTCCCTATGTGATTTGTCATTAAATGATGCAGAGCCTTATGATGAGCTATGCCATGCCAATTGTTGCAAATTTTACAATTGCACTCTGCAAGTGCACAGGTCACAGAAGTAATATAGAATTGAAGTCTAATTATCATCCTATGTAGAAGGATGATTAAATAACAATTAAATAATAGACCTTATTATTTGATAGATCCTATGAGATTCTTGTTTGAAATTATGACAAACTAATTGACAACATGAAAAACTTGAGAATTGAGGATTCACTGAGAATTTTATTTATTTTGGTCGAAAATGATTACATGAATTTATTGATTTATCTGACAATGACTTAATTCCTTAAATTAGTGCTCTCTTGAGATACAACGCTCATGTTCTTTTTGATCTATCTACTTGTGGTTTTATGGCAAAGGCAAGAAAGAATTCATCATGATCAAAAGGATTTGAATTAAAATTATTTAGTGGCTTGGCATGCATAAAAACAATTCCTCACAAAAATCATTCCTATTTACAGGGTGACAAATTCAAGTCTATTATTACCCAGATCAATTCTCCTAATTTGTTTCTCAACAATATTTGGAAAATTTAAACTGCACAGTTATTGGTCAGACATTTGGGAAACATGAAGCATGAGTGGCAATAGATCTCAGAGAATCCAATAAAATTAATAAATCAATCAACTTGGATAAATATCCCAACTACATCCTCAAATCTTGAAAATAGGGTTTAGTTCCGCGTCATCAACATGAACAACCGAGTGGATTCAATTGAATACATGTGAAAGAGAGAAGGGAAGGGAAAAAAACTCGTTAATGATCTGATTTTCAATCCTTCATCTTGATCTGTTATTTTCATTTGTTTCTTCAGCATTGTGCTTCTCTCATTTCCTTTGCATGGCTCTCCCTTTCTTTCTCCTCCAATTTGGCTTTTATTTTGGCATCCCCTAGGGATAATGTCCCACAACCCTTTAAAATCGTCCCACAAGAGGGGTTTGTGGGACGGAAGATTCTGACAAATTTTGAAATCTCGCAGCACATCTTCACCACCTCACAGGGGTGTTGTGAGGAATACTGCCCACAACTTAAATTTTCATATTTTGTTTTTCACGGGGTGATGCCCTTTTCTTCACCTTTTACTTTCTTAAGCAATCACCTGTTGTATATAAAAATTCAACATGAAAATCATATAATAGGTGTAAAAATAAATTATGAACATGAGAATTGAGCCCATAACTTCTATGCACACTACTATCTTGTCTGGGCACCATTTTGATGGTGGTAGTTCTAAATCTTGTGCAAAGTGATGAAGATTTGCATGTAAACTCTCATCTTGTATTTGCTCCTTGGGAGTATAGGATTTGTTCTGAGTTTTTTGTTTGGATACAATGACTTTAAGAGGGCATGATAGGATCCTAGTTGCAAACAATGAGGAAATTGGTAGGTTTCTATCAACAGCGTAGGAATTGCAGTAGATACAGCCGAAGAAGAAGAATATGGAGAAGAAAGAAGACCCTTCGAGGGTGCGACCTCCCTATTCTTCTGGCGAGCAGAATCACAAAACAAATGTCCAGAACCCCTCAACAAGACCCCCCCCCCCGGTATTTAATTCCCCCAACCACTACAACAGTTGTCCAGATACCAAACCCAATAGCCCCAAGTTTCTATCATTTATGCCCTTTGGAAAAACCACCTTGTCCTCAAGAAGCCTGTATCCGAAAACCACCTTGTCCTCAAGAAACCACCTTTCCACGAGGACCAATCTACAAGAAACCTGTATCCGAATTGGAGCAATCATCTTTTCATGTCTTGAAGGTCCCGTGATATAAAATGCCGAACTAAATGGAAGGATTGTTTCTATATCAGTCATGTCCTGCAATAGGGGTAAGGGTGTAATTTTGGCCCGAAAGCCCGACAGGCCCGACCCGAAAGCCTGACCGGCCCGGCTCGGCAAAGCCCGCGTCGGGCCAGGGCGGGCTCGGGCCGTAGGTTCATCGGGTCGGGCCTGGGCCTATCCAAGAAGGCCTGCGGGCCAGGTCGGCCAGAAAAAGCCTGGCCCGCTGGCCCTCGCGAAGTCTAGTTTGCTAGCCCGTGCGAACCCCGTCTGCTTTAAAAAAAATTAACGGGAAACTGCTGGTAGGGAGATTCGATCCCCCTACCACAGGCTTCCAAGGCTGCAACTCTTATGTTATCACCAGACTATATATATATATATATATCACTATATTAACAAAAAATAATATATATATATACATATAATTATTATTATTATATATAATTATAATGTATGTGTGTGTATATATATACAACGATATATAATTATATATATATATATAGAATTATATATAAACAAAGCCATTAATAATATATATCAATTGAGTGTGGTTTTTAAAACTCAATTAATAATATATATATACAAATGATTTAATATAATATATATATAAACAAAGCTATTAATATATATATATATATATCAATGATTTAATATTATATGTATATATATATATATATATAATAATTTGTTGTATATTAATAAAAAAATAACTCACCTAATGATGTTTGTGCACGTCCCTTAACCTCATTAATTTTTTTAAGTATGTTGCAATTTGCATATATTATATACACTATACATATATAAATCTATTTATAAAAAAAATTAACCCACCCACTGCGGCGCACCCCCTAACCCCTAATTATAATTTTTACAATTTTCTCATATTATATATATTTATATATATCAATCATTTAATATTATATATATATATAATAACTTATTATATATTAACAAAAAAAAAATAACACTCACCCAATGATGTTCGCGCACACTCGCCAACCTCATTAATTTTTTTAAATATGACGAAACTTACATATTATATTTATGTATATATATACAAACAAATCTATTAATAATATATATAATAATAATATGATATAATATATATATAAACAAAGCCATTAATAATATATATATATATATGTTGGAGTCTGCATCTCACATCAGACTTGTGGTCCGATTTGGTATTTATTATTTGTTATAAAAGAACCTCAAGGTATCCTTTAGAGAGGATCTTCAGGATTTGGGTCTCTCCTTTTATCATTCTACATGGTATAAGAGGGTGGTCTCTAAACTCGAACCCTCCCACCCATTTTTTTTTTCTGCCCTAGTTTTTTTTTTCAGAATTCCCCCCTGGGGTGGTGGCCCCCCACATGTAGGGCTGGGTTTATTTTCTGCCGTCGCCCCTCCGGGCTCATTTCCTAGGCCGCCTCCCGGTTCTGTCCGGCAGATCCCTCCCTCACGGTGCCCTTCCCCGGCGTCCCCTATCCGATGCGCGCGACGACCCCGCCCTAGGTCGCGCCTCTCGTTGCGCCTCCCGATCCTGACGGATCCAGCTCCCCGGCGTCCTCTGCTGCGCTCTGTCGCCGACGGCCCCCTGTGCGGGGTCTTCTGTTCGTCGCGACAGCCCCGCTTCTCGTCGCTACTCCAGGCCCACCTCCCTCCCTGGTGCGCTTGACGACGAACGCCGACCCCCAAACCCGACGGAATCCCTCAGCGCGTCGCCCTCTTGGTGCGACGACCTCCTCCCTCTTCGCGCCGCGACGACTTTTCCCATCCCACGCGCGACCCCTCCCATCCCGCCTAAGGCCCTCCCAGATCCGGCAACACCCGGGCCACCGTGCCTCCCTACGCGACGGACTTCCCCGCCGTTTCTCTAATAATTCTCGCCGGTTCTCTCTCCAACAATTTCAGACGACTGACCTTCTTCCCCCCCGCGACGACCTCCTGTGCACCGTAGTAGTGCACCAGCACCCGCGCTTCCTCCACCATGACGACCTTCTGCTGCCGCGCCTCCCTGCTCACCGCGCCTCCCTGTGACGGCCTCATGTGCACCGCAGTGGTGCACCAACACTCGCGCTTCCTCCACCGTGGCGCAACACCTCGACCGCCTTGAATTTGGGCCCTTTTGGCGTTGCCAGATCCCGCAATAACTCTGCGGAATCCCCGCCTCTCGTCGCTGGCCCCGCAAGTGCGGTTTTTTCGGGGCTAGTGTGGCTTTCCTAGCGTATCATCGACCGACCTCGCTCACTCGCGCTTCCTCCACCGTGGCGCAACACCTTGACCGCCTTGAATTTGGGCCCTTTGGCGCCCCTCTCGTCGTCGGCCCCGTAAGTGCGGTTTTCTCGGGGCTAGTGTGGCTTTTCCGACGTATCATCGACCGACCTCGTTAGTGCGGCTTTCCTGGCGCTCCTTCAATCGGCCCGATTTGTGTGGTTCTTCTGCTGCGCTCGCGACATTTTCTTTCATCCATCATCCTGAGGGGGAGCTGCAATCTTGAGGGGGAGCTACGATCGTTGATGGTTTCTTTTTATTTCATCTTGTTTTGTAATCAAGCTGGGTATGTCCAGCTTGATGGGGGAGTGTTTGTAGTCTGTTGATTGTTTTTTTTTTTTATGTGTTCAAGTTAGGTACACCTAGCTTGAAGGGGAGTGTTGGAGTCTGCATCCCACATCAGACTTGTGGTCCGATGTGGTCTTTATTATTTGTTATAAAAAAACCTCAAGGCCTCCTTTAGAGAGGATCTTGGGAATTCAGGTCTCCTTTTATCATTCTACAATATATATAAATAAACCTATTAATAATATATATCGATTAAGTGTGACTTTTAAAAATTCATTAATAATATTTATATATATGTATATATATATATAAATGATTTAATATAATATATATAAACAAACCTATTAATAATATATATATATCAATGATTTAATATTATATATATAATAACTTATTGTATATTAACAAAAAAAAATAACACAATGATGTTCGTGCATGTTCCCCCAATCTTATTAATTTTTATAAGTATGTTGCAACTTGCATATATTATATATAAATCCATTTAGAAAAAAAATTAACCCGCCCACTATGGCGCACCGTCCAATCCCTAATTATTTTTTTTTACAATTTTCTCATATTATATATATATATATAATAACTTATTATATATTAACAAAAAAATAACTACTCACCCAATGATGTTCGCACTCCCTCCAACCTCATTAATTTTTTTTAAATATGATGAAACTTGTATATATTATATATACATATATAAATCTATTTAGAAAAAAAATTAACTCACCCACAACTGCGCACTCCAACCTCATTATTTATTTGCACATAATATATATAGATTTACATATATAAATCTATTTAGAAAAAACCAAATCATTCCATTGTAAAATGACAATAAAATAGAAAATAAACGTTTTTACAAAAAAAAACGTTTAATGTTCAATAAAAATACATGTAAAAAACACGTGTTTAAAAAAATGTTTTAAATTAAACAAATGCTTAAAAATATTTTTCATAAATAAGTTAAAAAAAATAAATGTAAAAAATGTTTTAAATAAAGGATAAAAAATGTTTAAATAACAACACTTTAAACCTACCCATTGGGGCGCACCTCCCAATCCCTCATTAATTTTTTTTTTTCAATTTACACATAATATATATAAATTCACAGACATACATAAATCTATTTAGAAAAAAATAACATATCCACCCATTGTAAAATGTTAATAAAAAAAATATTTTTACATAAAACATGTTAAATGTTTAAAAAAAATACATGTAAAAAACATGCGTTAAAAAAAACGTTTTAAATTAAACGTCTAAAAATAAATGTAAAAAACGTTTTAAACAAATGTTAAAAAACAGAATAAAAAAAGGTTTAAATAAAAATGTTTTTAACAAATGTTTAAAAAAAGTTTTTAAAATAAACATTTAAATTAATTTTTTTAGAACAAACACTTAAAAAAACTTTTTACATTAAAATTTGAAAACAAAAGTTAAATGTTTTAAAAAAATACTTGTAAAAAACATGCGTTTAAAAAAAATTTAAAAAACATTTTAAATTAATCATTTAAAAATAAATTTAAAAAAACGCTTTAAACAGATGTTAAACAGTTTAAATAAAAATGTTTAAATAAAAAAAATTAAGAAACGCTTAAAAAAATTATAAATAAGTTAAAAAAAAATAAATGTAAATAAATGTTTTAAATAAATGTTAAAAAAACGTTTAAATAACAATGCTTTAAACTCACCCACTACTGCGCACCCCCAACCCCTGATTAATTTTTTTTTTACAATTTGTACATAATATATATAGATTCACATATATAAATCTATTTAGATAAAAAAATAACATATCCACCCACTGTAAAATATTAATAAAAAATAAAATAAACGTTTTTACAAAAAACTTGTTAAACGTTTAAAAGAAATACATCTAAAAAACATGTGTTTAAAAATAAATGTAAAAAAGCGTTTTAAATAAATGTTAAAAAAGTGTTTAAATAAAAACGTTTAAAAAAAGTTTTAAAACAAACAATTATTTTGAAAATAATAAAAGCTCACCATGGCCCGACTCGAAACCCCTGATTAATTTTTTTTTTACAATTTGCACATAATATATATAGATTCACATATATAAATCTATTTAGATAAAAAAAATAACATATCCACCCACTGTAAAATATTAATAAAAAATAAAATAAACGTTTTTCCAAAAAAACATGTTAAACGTTTAAAAAAAATATATTTAAAAAACATGCGTTTAAAAATAAATGTAAAAAAGCGTTTTAAATAAATGTTAAAAAAATGTTTAAATAAAAACGTTTAAAAAAAGTTTTAAAACAAACAATTATTTTGAAAATAATAAAAGCTCACCATGACCCGACTCGAAAAAACCCGGCCCGACCCGATGGTTTGGGCCGGCCCGAGGTCGGGTTCGGGCCGCCTCATGAGATTGTTTGGGCCGGCCCGACCCAAATAGTCGTCAGCGGCCCGATTTTTTGTAGGGCAGACCCGGCCCGACCCGGGTCGAAATTGCACCCTTAAATAGGGGTAAAAGACATATTAAGAACAGCTGGATATGATTTAAATGTTGCTGCCTCCTTTGCCTGGATTGGCTCCAAATCAGCAACACTTCGAGAAAAAATGGTTAACACATCCTTGGCTATGCATCTCAAACCGCTGCTCCACTCTAGCTGTAGTAGAGTTGGGATTGTAGGTCGTATCATGTGCACCCGCCAGAGACAAAAGGTAATAGAATATAATTTTTTGGCCCCAGCAGAGTGTGCACTTTGAATTCCAAACTAGGGTAATGACAAATGCTACTGTTGGATATTGAGTTGTTGGGAACTTGATACCACAAAGAATTGTTGGAAGGATCAAAGATCCCTCACACCTGCGGCATGTATTAAATATGGATCCTGCGGGTAAACCATTTAGCCTCGGTAACCCGAATGTAGCTATGTCCAAACAATGCCCATGCTTCTAGGAATTCAGTTCTCTGTGAGTATAAATTGTTGTTGAGCTCCATCCAGCAGCACGCGCACCATCAGTAGTAAGAAGGGGAGAAGTGACCCAGTTTGTGCCAGGCTATCCCATGTTCATAGGTACCGCCGCATCTCGGGCTATTGGATGAAGTCCAACAGTTTTTAGAATAGGTTCGACATACCGAGAGCCGAGTTCTTGTTTCTCTCTCTGTTTCCAAATAGCATCGTACGTGGGTTTGCAGGGTCATGCCGCTGTGTCAAACGCCATTAACAGCGCCGCATGCATACTTGTTGTCCTAACCATGGCCGCCTCTAGTAACGTCGTAACCGTGATCCCGCCAAAGCATGGTCCGGACTCCCGTGGTTCGTTCATCGGTGGCGTTTCGTTCTCCCAGCGAGCGGTCATTCCCGCGGTGCGCCCCTGCATCGCCGTAGCACCAAATGGTGTGGAGTCCGTCTCCACGGTTGAGGAAGAGTGGTTTTTGACGTGCGCAAGACACAACCCGTATTTTTGTGTCTTTAATTTTTTTTAATATATATATATATTTTTAGCCGAGTCTCCATCGGCAATACAGTGCTGGTGTGGGGGAAAGAAGGCGGCGACAGGTTGCTGGTTCATCCCTGCGATGTCTGCAGCAGTGGGACCCTCCCGCGAGGCGAGGGCGGTTCCAGCAGCGTGTCTATGCCATCATTGGGGAGGGAGAAGAGATTTTTCTGGAATTCGACGTACCGGATCCTTGCTGTGCGATGAGAGTATCCATGGCTGTGGTTGGTGTTGAAAACATGAATCTATTTTGAGGGAGCGCCCTGAGGCTTTGTTTGACACCCTCTAGGTGAGACTGATACCGGGTCTCCAGCAGCAGTGCGGAGCAAGAGTAGAGGTGGGGAAGAGTAGAAAATGGAGAAGAAACCCAAGAGTTCCCTAGAATCGTTGTCGTGGGATCCACCACCTTGGGGACAAGGGGTGGTTTTTTCGGGACGGTGACAGTGATAGGACCCAGGGGTATGGGTGTTTTTACAAGGAGGATATTGTTAGAGGGGAGGGGATATTGTTGGTATATTGTTAGGAGACACTAAGACCACGTGGAGGGGGGGGGGAATCTGTTATAAATAAGAAGCAGGGGGTGAGAGGAGGCGGAAAAGAATATTGTTAAGGGAATCGGCCATTGGGGACTTCGGCGGTAAGGCGTGGGCGGGAGCGCAGAGATGCCTCTCGAGTCTTCTTCTCCATTCTTCTTTTAGTCTTCCTCCTCATCTACCGCCTCATTTATTGTAGTTCTCTGGTTCATTACTTACATAAATACAAGTGCTAGTCCTCTGTCTTTATCAACAAACCTCTCAATGAAAGCACTAATTGAAAGGATCGGAGGTGCAAACAATGAGGAAATTGGTAGGTTTCTATTAACAGCATAGGAATTGCAGTAGGTACAACAGAAGAAGAATATTGATATGAAAGAAGAAGATTCTTCACGGTACCTCGCCAAAGCCGAGGCCTCTTCTCCCTATTCTGGCGTGTGCAGAATCCCAAAACAAATGTGCAGACCCCTTCAACAAGCCGCCCCTCCCGTATTTAATTCCCCCAACCACTACAACAACTATCCCAGTTACAAGACTACCCCTGACAGATACCTAACCCAACAGCTCCACGTTCCTATCAGGACGCCTCTTTTCTTTGTTTGGCCGTATTTTCTAACCTTGTTAGTTTTTATCAAATATACGATCACTTGTAACATAGTTTCTATTTTTCTTGACAGGCTAAACAAGAAGGATCCTGGAATAGTGAAGCATTCCTATTATTTCCGGTTCATCTAGATGGAACTTTAATGGACAATGCAAAAACTATGAAAGCAAAAAAGGATTTCTTTTCGACTGCAGATGTTTTTCACATATTTCGGCAGGTGAGCAATATTTGTTTAGCATTTGTTTCTGACAGTTTTTTTCTTATGTTTATAATGGAATTTGTTTTCCTTCTCATCATATACTTTTTTTTTGTTGTCATTAAAGGATTTGCACTGCTTTTTATACATCAAATCTTCCCTTAGTTTTCACGTTTGCATGGAAATTGTATTTGCTCAAGACTTAAATCACATGGTGTTACGTAACTGAAAAGTGAGTTTGAGGAAGATGTTGGCAAAAGAAAGATAGATTCTGTATTCTGCCACTGAGTGTCCAACTGAAAAACACTACAATTCCAGGGAGAGACCACCCCCCTTGCTCTCAAATTCCAGAGTTTTGAAGTACCCTCTCTATGAAAGCCCGATGCTTTTCTTGTACCTTTAAATAAAATTATGATTTATAACAAGATGAACTCAAGCATAGAGGAATGCCCCATAGCGACCCCAAGTGGGCATGTCACCATAACCAAAATGCGAAATAAGAAAAATACCCCGATATAATTTCATCATAGAATAATACTATTCAAAGATATACATTCATTATAACTGCTAGAAATAAAAATGGATAATAAATACAAATAAAAACTATGGATGGAAATGGGCTAGGTACCCGGGATAATGAAGGTACCTGAATCTGAACCCGTTTAATAATACCCGAACTCGAACCTGAACCTGAAATTCAATGCCCGTTTGAAACCTGAACCCGTTTAAATATCCATTTAAATCTTTAATTCTAAAATTTTAGAATATTTTTTAGAATTAAACCTGGTTTAAATGTAAGATATATTAATACAAAATTTAAAAACATATCAGTAATTTATAATATTATAAAAATGCGACTTTCTTAAATGACAATAGTTCTTAATAATTTATAATATTACAAAGATGCTATCATGGAGTACAGACAGGGCAGTGGCGGGTCACGTAACACGATGTGACAGATGGGACATGAAGGCAGTTCTTAGGCGCATGGTTCCCTGAAATCCATTCCCTCACCGATTCTCACAGCACCGCCACCGACGGGCTCTCTTGTTATGCCACCGTAATCTATTTTAATAATTTTTTTTTATTTTTAATTAAAAAAAATTATATAAAAATTACCTGATATCTCGTTCATGGACCAGTAGTATCAAAAAATAATAAAAAAACATTGAACTCGATTTTATCGGGTTGGGTAGGACCGGGTACCCATTGCCGTCCCTAATAAAAACCATGACTATGAGCTGAAAATCTCTTGCCCAGCAGTCTCCCATAATTAGCATGGTTATGAGGATCGCAGTAGAAAGAAAAAATATTAGTGGTGGAATAAACATTTTGCAGAAGAAATCTAAAAAACTGATTTGTTTTTGAATGATGAGAAGTGTAATTTTGGAGTAGAATTTGAGAGAATTTATATGAAAGAGGAAGTAGGATACCATTACATGACCTTTAGAAAAAAACATGTTAGTCGTTTGATATGACCATTATATTATTGTTAGTGACGGTTTGAAGTAATATGGAGTGCCGTCTTAACAAATGATTGTCAAGTAATGTTATGAATGTGAAATTGCAAGACCACGTTATTTCAAGTTGATCGTTTTCGATATTTATGCTCATTTCTGCAATGTGATGGAGATATTAATGCAGATGTATCTCATATGATTCAAACCGGAGAAAGTCTTCTGGGGTATTTTGTGATTGTAAAATTCCTTTGAAATTGAAGGATAATTTTTATAGGACTGTTATTAGACCAACTATTCTATATGGCAGTGAGTGTTGGATTTTGATGAGACATCTTGAACAAAAAAAAAACAAGGACAACAGAAATGAGAATGTTAAGATGGACATGTGGACACACTAAGATGAATAAAATTAGAAATGAATGCGATCGAAAGAAAGTTGGAGTGATTCCGATTGATGAGAAGACGACTGAGACTAGATTGAGATGATTTGAACATGTTAGAAGAAGACCAAGAGATGCACCTGTTAATATGGTAAGTTTAATGACAAATTCAATTATTAAAATGATTCTTAAACAAATCATTGGCGACGTTTGATCCATGTAGCCATAAAAGGATTCTTAAACAAATCATTCAAAATGATCTTGTTTTAAATGGTTTCAATGAAAATATGGTCTTTAATAGAGCTCATTGGCGGCATTTAATCTATGTAGCCAACCCCATTTAATTTAGTTTAAGGTTTCTTTGTTGTTGTCGTAGTGACGGTTAGAAGTAATTATTATGTATATGTTAGAAATATCTATTGATTTTTAAAAATAATAGATTGGTTTTATATAAATAGCAATTTTTAACTTATAAATAATTATCATTTTTTTAACGGTTAGGAAATATCTCTCATCCTAGAAGCTTGTTTTTAATGCATTTGGATTTTTTATTTAGCAATTAATTTTTTTCATACCTAGAGTTTGATTTCCTTCGTAACAACCTAAAAGTGAACTCCAAATGCGATAAGTGGTCTGACCATGTTCTACTATATATGAGAATATCATAAAGAAACCACAACAAATTTCCTCAAAATACCCTGGAAAGTATTATTCATTGCGGATTGAAATATAGTTGGAGCATTCATAAGTTCGAAAGACACGACGAGGTACTCGTAGTGTACCTCATGAGTTTTGAAAGCTGTTTTGCTAAAGTCTTCTGCTCTAGCCCTTACATGATGAAATTCGGACTCTAAGATCAAATTTCATGAAATAATTTGCATGCACCTCACCCAAAACTCTTCAATAACCAGTATTGGAGATCTGTCCAAAACAGTCAGTTTGTTCAAAGCCCTGCGGACTACACACATACTCCAACTTTCGTCTATCTTATTTGTTAAACCCTCTTTTTATTATTATGGGTATTTCCGAGTCCCACATCGGAATACTTCTTTGTATCTTTCGCCGTATCATTCTATAAAAGTAGGCCCCCACCTTACCTTGAAAGTAAGTGGGTTTCCTCATTCTACATGGTATCAGAGGGTAATTAGTCCCGACCCTCCCTCCCTGCGGATTCCCGGTTCTGTCCGGCCCCGTCTCTCCCCTCCTTCCCGGCTAGGGTTCCACCCGGTGGCCCTCCTTCCTGCGCGTCGCCCTCCCACGGCTCTCGGCTCCTCGGCGGCCCTTCTTCCCGTCGCGCAAGGGGGTGGCGACGAGAAGAGGTGCGACTGACAGGAGGGGTCGCATAACGAGATGCCGGGGGGGAGACGCTGGGAGGAGGCGGGACTGCCGCAGAGGGCAGAGGGCTGCGGGCGGGAGGAGCCGCGCTGGAGGGCGGAGCGCATTGGATGGGAGGAGAAAAAATATTATCGGGAGTCACCCTTTGATACCATGCAGATCTTTAAAAGTCCCTACCCCAATGAGAGGTGGAGAGATTCTTTTATAGATAAAGAAAAGAATTACAAGTTGGAATAATCTGACGTGGGACTCGGAAATACCCTTTACCCGGAAATACAATTAATCGGGTTCAACAGAAAACAATGTTATTGTAAGTATCAAAAACCCAAATAAATAAAATGGATCAAAGAGCCAATTTAACAAAAGAGAGCTTTAGATGGGGAGGAAATTCTTGTGCCTCTATGCAAACGAGAATGTTTTACCCCAACGCTTTAAACCCATCAATGCATTCTAGTGTTGTCTCATTTTTGCAGGAATTTGGAGATATATTTTTGGAGGAAATCCGTGATGGATTCCCACCCTTGCGGGGTATTGGGCATCATATTGACTTCCTCTTGGGAGAAGCACTTCTTAATCGTCTAACTTATCAAGCAAACAATGATCTTGCCACCCTTGCGGGGTATTGAGCACCATATTGACTTCCTCCCTGGGAGACACTTATCAATCGACCAACTTATCAAGCAATCAAGGTTTGGAAACTGGTTTCATTTGATCAGGTGGTTTCGTATGGCTATACCTACAAAAAGAAAGATTTCATGATATAAGAAAGTCAAAGACCTTGCCTTGGGGAGATTGGTCCTTTCCATGTTTTAGAAAAAGTCAATGATATTGTCTACAAGATTGACTTGCCCGATATGTATGGAATTGTGAGTGCTACATTTAGCGTTACTGATTTCTCTCCCTTTGAATATGCATATTTGTGGACGAATCCTTTTGAGGAGGGGGAGGATGATGAAGATCATAACACATGCCTTGAGAAGTTGAAAGTGGACTTGATGTGGAGGGCGGAAGGCGCATAAATGCGTAAGACCCATTGCAAGGTATTGGGGGCTCAATGACAAGAGTGTGAACTAAAAGAATGAAGGAGGCGTCACATGGATTAATCATGAATATCCAACAAGGAGGCCCAACAGTCCTTTTTGGGGGACACATCCGAGCTTATAATTACTCTAATTAAGGCCCAAACATGCTCTTAAAAGCCCAACACATGGTGTGCTACGAATTTCAAGCCGATTCTCTTATGGAATCTTCAAAGTCAATGTTATGGGCTAGTTGTATTAAAGTCTTTTTAGGTGCATTATTTTCAAAAGGGGTGGGCTAGTTGTCCCCTAAAGCCTTGGTTATGTAACATGGTCAAAAAGCTTGGCATGAACATTTTTGTTGGTTTGGTAGGCATTGCACAATGACTTATGACTTAAGAGGGGGTGAATTGAGTTCTTAAAAATATTTTGCACTTAAAAACCACCCTCTTAAATACTTAAACAAAATTGTCCCACTCTTCACAATCAAATACTCAGCGACCTTAAAAGAATAGACAAGAAGCAAGACACCGTAGGTTTATAGTGGTTTGGGTCAAAAAGATCCCCTAGTCCGCTCCACCAACATTTTCTCAGTGAGTTTGATTTTCACTATGCAGGTCCTTAGGTCCTTTTCCTGGGGATCTCGTCAGTTGAGTGCAAGCAGCCGCAACTTGTTAGAAAGGTGCCAAGAGCTTTTTCTGGGTTCTCCCTTTACAAGACCTATCCACGGTCTTCACATACTCAGAGCAGAGATTTTTCTCTACAGAAAAAGATATGTAGAAGTTGATAGCAGGTTTGGAGCAAAGTTTCAAGCAACAACCGACAGTCGATGAAGAACTTCAAAGAATGTATATGCAGTTGAAGAGTAGCTCTTGAATGCTCTTCGGCTACACAACAACAAATATTCTTTTTTTAATGCACAATACGAACAGCTTGAAAAACAGTGTGTTTCTTGAGAATATACAACACTTGTTGTTCTTGTATTTTGAATTTGAATTCTCTCGTATATATGTGCCAATGGTCGAGTGGATAAAACAAGCTGAAAAGATAAGCTCTTAATCCACGCGCGCCCTTTTTCTTTGAAAACATCAAAGCCAAATGTAGCAGGTTGTAGCAGTTTGCATCTTCCTCAGAACTTTCCATTCTTGGAAATAAGCGTTTTATTTATATCGATCTTTCCTTATTGAGGCATCTTCTTTTCCGATAAAACGAAATCAGAAATTAACTTCTCTCAAAACTATTGCAACGATAATGAGTTCCTTGAAAGCTGTAAACAGATATTGGAAAATAATATTTAATCCTTCAGTGACTTCAGCGTTGAGCGGATACTCTTCTTCCTTTGCAAGATATTCTGTTTGTAAGGTAAAATATTGACTTTTCGTAAGATAAATTGATCGGTGTAAGATAAGAGATCTGGAATTACTATTCCAATAAGATAATTCCTTCGACGTAGGATAAATCGGTCTCGTGTAAGATAAATGATTGCGCCAGTGCTTCGACTTTTTCAGCGTGTAAGATAATTCACTTATGGATTTCCTTTTCGTAAGATAATATGACAGACCGTAAGATAAATCCTGGTCCGCGTACGATGATTTGATCCACATAAGGGAAATTACTTAGCCTATCCATTGCTTCGACTTTCTGAGCGCATAGAAGAATTTACTAACAAAGCTCCTTTCCCTAAGATAATTCATTTACGCTGTAAGATAATTTACTTAGCTAGAATTGGAATTCCAGCTTCCGGAAGATGATTTGCCTGACTGCCTAAGATGATTTGCCTTTTACCTTTGGCAGCTGTGTAAGATAAAGTCCTTTGGAAATTTTCGTCAAAAACTCAAATGAAAGCAGATTGAACTCAAGGCCTTCAAAAGAATTAATATTGAATAAATATGAGATATAATCCTGAAACCACTTATGATGAACTCATCAGGAAAACAAATGAGGATTTTGTGAGCATCAAAATATATGACCAGGTGAGATATGTTGGAACAATATAAGTGCATCCAACAATTTTGACTATGGAAAACTAGATGTTAGACTATTGTATCCCCTCTTTGGCTGTAAATAGCCCTCCCTTGTACTCTTCACGAATGAATGAATTTTTACGCTTGTGAGTTTAACTTGCAACCTTGTGTTCTTGCTTAATTCTTCGAGTCATCAAAGGTTTGGTCATTCTTTGTGGCATTTTGTGGCTAGAGTTCTAAGTGACAAGTGCTCTTTGGGTTCTACCCTGACCATCTTTCCCACCCTCCTCCTTTCCACCATCCATAAGCCATTCCTTGGTTTTCTTGCGGAGATCTGGGTGCTCGACACTCGATTGTTGTACAAGGTTCCAAGGACATTTCCTAGCGCCTTGTATCAATTCTCTTTGGGTTATACCTAGACCATCCACTTATCTTTCTGTTTACTATTCTTAAATCGTTTTTTTGTTTTCTTGTGGGATTTTGGGAGTTCAAGACAAGGTTCCTAGGACATTTCTTAGCAGGTCTTGATTCGTGTATCAATATCCCCTGTGACACTGCTCTCATTCATCTCCCATATTGATTCCAAACAGCCTTGTCGGTTTAACCTTCACATTAGCCATCTTTGGTTAATGCCTAAGATATGAAATCATGGTTTGCACCATTGTCAACTAAGCTCACAATTGATATTCCAAAAATCCATCCCAACAACACTGATTAATCTGCATTATCCTCTGTGTTTCTGAATTCCATCTGTTGCTCCTCCTTCCTGTTCCACTGAGCATCTTCTGCAATCCGCTGAATCTCACAACTTCCTCTCCTTCTATCTCTGGCTCCTCATATTCCCACATCAATATCCTTAGAATTTTGTCTGGACACTTATGCAAAGGACTGTAGGGCTGCCAACAGCGGAAACATCAACCTTTAAATTTCCTTTCCTCCCTTTCTTTTTGGGGGATAGTTCTCACACCTTTCCATCTTTCTCCTCCGCCAATCTTTCCAATTTCATTTCCTCTTCCCTTTTTCCCTGTTTTCTACAACCAGCCTATTGTAAACCAAACTTGGCACCACAGGTCCATAACCCCGGTTTACCTGCAGATATACCTGCTGCTTCTGACTCCTCTAATAACCCCTTCACTGATCAGTTCCCTTTCGATTTTTGTTGCAAGAGTAGTCATCCTGACCTTATTATGGGGCTCGTTTGTGGACACACGGTTCTCAAGTTCAGGCCACAAACCTCCCATGAGCAGACTCATATACCATGGTTTGGGTAAATTAAGAATCTTCAATGCAACTTGTTCAAATTCTTTGATATAATCATCCACAGTACCTAGCTGATGCAAAGATTTTTGGAACCTTAATGGATTCCCTTCAGTAGATTTCCCATATCCATCCATGTGTGGCGACTTAACTGCTCCCATCTCAGCCTCAAACGAGCATTTTGCCAAGATAAGAATCAATACAGGGTTGTTCCCCCCATACAGAGCCGTGACAGGTAACTTCATGTCCTTGGAAGTCTGATTAATCAGGAAATATGTTTAAGCCTTAACCATCCATCCAAATGGATTCTCTTGAAAATGAAAGCAACTCCACCCTTCTTGACACACTCCTCATCCCCGCAGCCACCAAATTCTTGTTTGTAGATGAACTTTCTCGATGTTTTTGTAAGAGTTGGTGTCCCGAGAACCAACTGTTTTGTACTTTGATTACATGAATGTTCACTTATTATATTGTTCATTGTTCTGCATGAATATAATATAATAATGTCCTGGACTATTTGTTGCATTAATAAGGTCATGGCAGATCCCCGCTATGATGAGAACCTTGAAATGCTATAACAATATTCTTAAATAAAGTTCTGCGGTTGGATGATATACTATGATAGGACACATAGTATACAGACCGTCATGTGCGAGTACTCGTAAGAAGACGAGACTCTCTCTCATGGAGTTCGCACTTGGTAATCTCCAAGATGAGAGATTATGAGAACAGACTCGCCAGTACCAATTCCGCATGTCTTGGTGTCATCAGACATTTCTATCTACGAGTGTGTAATGGTCCTTAGACTGGAAGATTATCATTAACTCATGTCATGACTCGCGCACTTAGATTTACTGATGAAAACCGTCACGCAGACAGTTGGCGGGAAGTAGGGTACGTTGGGTGCGTCACGAGTGACATGTTGTTAATGGATAAGTCGAGAAAAGATTTGTCCCTTCCATTTATGGAAGTTGATATCTCGGCCCTTTGATTGAAATAGAACTGTCGCATTAAATTCCATGGCCATGGTGTAAACGACGAGTTTATTTCAGGTAGTCAAAGAACGACGGATCAAGCATATAGGTTTATGACACTGCCATGAAACCTGCTTGATGAGATATTGAGACAAAGGGATTAAATTACATAGTAAGTGTTCGTATGAGGTGATACGTCAATGTGGCGTCAACTTCTTTCTCTTGGGTGCCTTGACCCGTTGCTAGACAGTAATCTTGGACTTTAGGCAAGCTCGCCTAATGCCAACGAGAAAGAGGCTTAGAGGGTCACACACTAAGTGTATTCAAGTATCTCAAGTAGAATAAAGATTATTCCCGTACGTGGTTTAATAATTATTCAAGGAAGCCTAAATCATTTTAATGATGGAGGAAGAAGGAAATGAAAAACAAGATATACACGCCGTGTATTAAAGATTACACGCCGTTTAGTTTTTCATAGAAAACAAGTACACGTCGTGTATAATTAAACGCCGTGTAGTTTTCTTTATGGAAAGGAAATGAATAAATGAAAACAAGATATACACGCCGTGTATTTATTAATACACGCCGTGTAGTTTTTCCAGTCGAGATTTTGAGGATATAATATTATTTATTATAATCAGCGTGGGCGCATGTCAAAGAATTAATTATTCGACATGGGGGTTTTAAATAAGAGTCAATGAAATAAATAAAACGCGTAACGCGTTTATTTATTGTCATAACTCTACAACCTTAAACCTGATTATAAATATCCTCACAACCCCAACTCTTTTTCGACACACAAGAGAGTTGTTGTGCACAACAACTTTGGAGAATTCTTTCAAGGCCGAAAGAACCTCTTCCTCCAAGAACGCTCTTAAGACCGAGAGAGATCCTCTTCCATCGGATCAAGACGATCTAAGACGGACAACGCAAGCAAAGGTTTCGCCACGCTAGCACCTGGAGACTCCTTTGGCGACGTCCCGAGATACGAGATATACGTGTGGATCACTGCTAGAGGAAGTCTACACTTGACTTTTGCGACGCAACGACGAATCACATCGGAACGTGATCAAGGACATCAACGAAGAAAGAACACCCAAAAAGTATTTCTTTTCAATTGATTAAATTAATTATAATCAACCTGTAACGATCCTACCTTTTGGTTTCGGGACTTTCCTTTTCTTTGTCCATTTCTGTGATTCGATCCGTGGAGACTGGCGTTTATCGTCGTATTGATCCCGGATTGATCATTGTTAATGACAAAAATCCAAGTGGGCACATCCACCCACGCGCTTCCGCTGCGCCCGGAACCTTCAGTTTTTCTCTTGTCACTGTATGGAATCGGCATTGATGAACTGCTTTGTTTACCTGTAGCAGAACCAGCCAAACACGGGACTCAATTTTTTTCATCTTTTAGATCATCTGCTCCTCTAAATCATGAATCCTTTGCATTACCATGTCCTCTTTCTTCTGTAGCTGGTCATGCATAATACGCCGGAATTCAGCCTGTCCTTTTACCAGTTTTTCATGGCTAGCTTGAACAGCCTGCATCGATTTCTCATGCATGAGATGCTTCTCTTCATTTCTTTGAAGACGGTTCTCCAGAGCTGATTCCAAGGAAGCTATCTTTCCTTCCATTATGTTCTTTATTCATGCTGACAGGCTGGCTGACCAGATGCACCGACATGGGTAGTGTTGGATTGGTGTAGCCGATCCGGTTGGGCCGAATGCTTGTGGCCCGCAACTGTCGCGGGTCGAGCTCCGCGGTGAGCTCGTTGGGGGTTGCAGAGGGCAACGCGCCTCTGCTCCGGGGGCCGAAGGTCGCCGACCCAATTTTTTTCGGTACTGTAGCATTTATGACCACTGTAGCGGAGCTGACCGACCGACACCGACAGACACTGTAGCAGTGTGGACTTCGGGGTCAACAGTACTGCAGACTTTTTGACTTCCAGCCGGCAACCACTGTAGCGCTTTTGACAAAGCTGGCCGCCGTTCACTGTAGCGACGCGGACTCACTTTTCGAACAATGATCGTCTTCTTCATTTTATAGCCCATTTTCAGGCTAGAGTTACTACCGAAAAATCTCTGTAATTTGTGCTCCCGAATTAGTGAAATTTTGCCACTCTCGTGGACGTAGGGATTATTCCCGAACCACGTTAATTGCTGTGTCCTTATTGCTTTTCTTTCTTTTGTTTTTTCTCGTTTCTGTCGTTGTGTCTCCCGACGATTCCGCAACAGGTAGTTGTAGCAGCATGTACCACACCAATGCGGGACCAGTGTTCAGTATGGGCCTCTAGCACTAGGCCCAACTCCATCTAATGGATCAGGCTCCACCATTCCAACACGAAGTACCTCCTTCAACCCTTATAACAGACTTATTTGCACCTCTTCACCCCACAACCAACTCCCAATTAATTTTCTACCACACGTTTCTAGCTAACTTGCTAATGCACCTCCTTACCCTTCATCCTTTGACAGGTATGTACAATAGGAGGTTTAACAGGCTTTGGGTCCTGTTGGACATGTGAGACCTTCAATCGATCCTAAAACCTCATTACTGTCAAATGCAAAATTTACTTTGCAGTTGATGTGATTTAGGTCTCTTTTGCCCACTATATGCATCAATTTGGGTGGGTACAAGTACCTACTAGGATGTGCATCTATAAATGGAGTTTCCCAAGACCAAGAGTGATACTTCAGGAAGGATATGCCAAATTAAATACTAAAATATTTTTATGTATCAGTTTTTACTATTTAAAATAATTATTTAGTGGGTTTAAGGTTTAGATGGTTAAGAAAAAATGATTTCATTCTTTGTATAAAAGCCTTAAACGGCCTCTTAGGTCCTATAAAATGAGGTTATTTACTGAAAAGAGAACCTCAAATATTCTTTCTCATCTCTATCTTCTTTGTAGCAGATCCACCTTTTTTGGAGGCCTCTCCTAGTTATCTAGCCAAATTTTATTCAGATGACCTTTTGCAAGCGTCGTATTTCAGATGACCGTTCCAGGCATCCTCTTTTAGACGATAGTTCCAGGTGCCCTCTCCTGGCGACTGTTTCCAAACGTCCTTTTTCCATACTATCTTTTTCAGGCATCTTCTGCTTGCCCGTTCCGACAGCTTCTGAGATGACCGAGATGATCACAACGTGTCTTCGATGACAATTCTGATAGTCTCCAGTGTCCATGTGATCCTATTCGACAATTATGTTATCTTTTTATCTCTTTAGTCTTTTGAATCAGTGTAGCAAGCTGAAGTATGCTTAGGTTTGAGAAGTGTTGAGAGTATTCAAGTATTTAGGATATGTGTCTATCTAGGTTCTGTTTATTTGAATAGGTTTATCATCCTATTCCCCTTTTCTCTAGTTTGAATCTGGTATTTCGTATCTATCTTGAGTCTTGTATCTCATATCTTTCAAGTGGAATGGATTCACGGATCTATACTTTCTACGGATATGTGTCCATTTTAGTACACCTCCCACTTTGAAGCATCCGTGCTCCTCCCACTTTGAAGCATCCGTGCTTTGCAGGTTGTTAATTTTCCTTTCCTTTTAGGTCACTTTTGGTAGACGGGAACACTGGCCTTGGAAAAGAAATGAAAGAGGGAATGGTCAGAAAGTCATGTTTGGCATGAGGCCAAAGGCCGTGGGGGCTTCAACGCTGTCTTACAAATTTTTTTAAAGAAGGCGCGAGAGCCCTCAGCCTTCCGTTTAAATCAAAATAAAAAAATTAACTTGATTTTTCATAAACTTATCATTTAGAAATAATTATTAGTAATTAATAATTATGATTTACAATTAATTATAAGTAAATAAATAAATATTAGTAAATAAATATTGATTTTTCAGTTTACACACCATGATAAATAATTATTTAGAAAAAAATATTAATAATAATTTAAAAATAACTAATATTAATAACTGTTTTATATTTTCATAGTAATAAATAATGAATTTTAAAAAGTGATATACATTAATAGTAATTTTAGATTGTAATAATTATTAGCAACTAATTATTTGTAACTTATTGCCATGAATTATAAATAATTAAATATTAATTATTTATAATTATTATTAATAATTATTACTTAATAAATAATTAATATATATTTTTGTTAATTATAACTTAAATAATATCTATTTATTGACTAATCAGATCCTGGAGCCCTCTGCCATGTGGTGTAAGATACAATAGACTTCAATCTATACCATGACGAATACTTAAGCTGTTGTGATAAATGAAATCACATCGTAGGTATGCCCTCAATACGAAATGATGCATGTCTGTCCTAAATGTCAACAACATGCTGTGCATGCTGCCCTCTTCAGTTGACATCCTACCTCCTTGTCAGCTTCAGGGAATGAAGCACTGTTGGTTGTCTGGGTGCCGTTGGAATACACTAAACTCATCCAAATTGACGCATAACTCTATCGGGTTGGTGCCACTCAACAATATGAAAGTGTATGAGAGACACTATAAACTTGACATCATTAAGGCCAACAGTGTGGTATGTAGGAAGTTGGTCTAATATTACCCCAGTATGACAACCATGAAATCTGAAATGATAGATGACATTTGTTAAAATTTTTTGTTACTAATTTCCAAAAAATATAATATTATGAAATTGATGTCAACAGAAGAATGTATATACAACGGTGAGGGGAGGGGGGAAATAACGAAAAGTTACCTAATTTGCAGACGGGGAGGCTCGAAACCGAGACCTCCCAAACGCCACCAATAGAAGAATGTATATACTTACATCACTGGGTAGCAGTGTCCAACATGAGATAATATACATCCAAATTGTGTCTTGATGTCCCTAATGAAATGGTGTCTGACTCCACCTGTAATGTACAACATAGAAAGTGATAAATAATAAGTAACTAAGTACAATAACTCATATTAGCATCAAAAAAAATAAAAATGAGTGATGATACCAGTGTCTACGCGCAACGTTATGCGGCACATCCATATCAAGCTCCGGACTAGCAACAATAAGGGGCTAGGGGATGGATGCGCTCCCATGCCCATATTTGAATGAGGATGATTGATCCCCCAAGGTCACTGCGATCTGATCGGCATGTAATGCATAATGCTCTGTATGTGTATGCCAAACATTCAGATGCCCAGCTATATCTCCCAGCCTGATCAAAGTTCTCATGTAGCCCCAAATACATCATATGGACATGCATACTAGAGTGATCAACACACACTGTCCCTCCAACGAGCTGCAAGATGTATGCATGGGTGTGACTCATGACAGTCTACTCATCAGCGTGAGCGGGTAAATGTGTGAAGCACATGTCAAGCCAGCTCATAGACAGAGAACTGTTATCTGTAGCAGTATCATCTTCCACAATGTCTAGGCCCAACAATCGTTGTACAAGCTCAAGCCAATCTCTATGGTTGGGTCCTATAACTGCAACACCTTGGGTAGGAAGATCGAGCATAACTGCCTCATTCTCTATGGTTGGGTCCTATAACTGCAACACCTTGGGTAGGAAGATCGAGCATAACTGCCTCATTCTCTAGGGTGACGGTCATCTCTCCCTTTGACAAGTGGAATATGTGAGTCTCAAGTCTCCATCATCTCCGTGAGGGCAGTGAGGAGGTGATGATCAACAAATGTATGATCCGATATAGCGACGCTATAAAAGCCGTCTCGGGTCTCCATCTTTCAGTGAGGGCATCAAGGAGGGGATGATCAACAAATGTATGATCTGATATAGCGACCCATAAAAGCCAGCACGTCATAGGTATGATATAATAGTGGTTGGAGGTGGAATGTGATGATAATGGTATGCCCTACACACCCTAACCCGTAGAACGTCACGACCTGCAAGCACCTCACGCGAAACATGTCTACACTGCTCAGTGAATAGAGTATCCTCCATCTCGACGTATAAAAATGAAGTAATTATTAAGTTTAAAATGTAAATATAATATTATGGTTAGTAAAATGTAGGATATATCAATAATGTTAACACCCTTTGCTCTTTCTTAAGTTGATAACATGAATTGATCTTTGTTTATAACCGAATGTGTTTTACATAATTACATCTGCATTATTCTTGAAAACCCAGTTTCATCATTTTCCATTGACCTTCATGAGTCCTTTAAACACTCAGGACATTACATTATTTGCCTGCAATACATTATCATGGATGGGAATGAGAACTCGTTCAAAAAATGTTAGAGCATCGCTTCCTGTTATGACCTTCCCTGTGATATATGATGCATCTCAGACGTTGACCTTGTTCTTGAGGCAAGTCCATCTCATTCTGAATCCTGCTTGACTTCAGTTTGCCTCGTGGTTGCAATCTATTGATGTCAGGTATCAATGTGGGTTGATCTTTGGGTATTGGGAAATGTCAACTCCCCAATAGGCGTCCACGGTACACTGGACTAACATATGGTTCTCATGAGATGTTCGCAGGGGCACATGCCGCAATGACGTGCACGAATGGAAATCGCAATGCCTGAAAGTTTCCATAGTCACAATGCCACGTGTCCAGTAATACCACCATCACTCGACCGTTGCTACCTGTGATGGGGTCCTTACACCCCATCACTTCAAATCGACTTGCTTCTTAGTTGAACATTCGCACTCAAAAAGTGTAAGCTTCATCAATGTTCCTGTTAATCCTTTGTTGAAAGTGTCGCCCGTATCGCAACCTTGATGAACTCGTCAATCTCTCGTTGAAAGTGTCGTCCGTATCACAACCCCTAATGAATCCCGTCAGCAGTTTGCCTTCCTCTTTCTACGAAGTACTTTACACAGCGATAAAATGTCTCCTGAACTTGACCGATTATAGGTAACTTGCAAAGCCCTTTCAATCGCTGCTCAAACCTTCGCTCATCCGGCTCATATGCTACATGAAAGTGATCATATTACATATAAATTAATATTATCGTTATTTTGACACGGTAAAAATTAAGAAATAGATCGTATACCAAGCTTCGTGATAGCCTTATTTATAACTTCATCATGAAAAATCTTTCGCACATTGCTTACAATGTGTCTAATGCTGTATCAATGATGTGCATTTGAAGATCTCCATGTAACAGGATCTGCACTGATTGCCTCATTGATCGATCAGATCTGCATTGATTGCCTCATTGATCGCCTAATGTCGATCAGATATCAAACATACACTCCGAATGCGGGTGAAATGATTGATAATACATGCCAAAAACCAACTTCAAGATTCATAATTTTTGTTCTTCACCGCTGCAAATGCAAGCAATAGAGGTGTCCGTTTACCATCTTGGGTCACCGCAATCATTAATACGCCAGTGTACTTGCCATATAGAAACGTTCCGTTAATCTATATAGATTGTTTGCAGAAATGTAATGCGACAATACATGGAATGAATCTCCAAAATAACCGAGAGAATTTAACATGAGAAGGATTAACTCGGTTATCTTGAGACACATGTTCGCTCGTATTGTAGTGGAAAACAAATTGGTTGTTTTGCTTCAGTATTGATATCAATTGTAGTAACACTTGATAAGAGTCATCCCAACCACCGTACACCTTGACAATTGACTACTGTTTTGCCATCCATGCATTTTTATAGGAAATCTTGTAACCAAAAGTTTGTCGTATCCTCTCTTGCATAGGGCTATAGACACATTTTGGAAGGTCCTGATCTTCTCAACAATAATAGATGACACAAATTCATCATCCAATGATGTATGGCCTTGTGTCAGGTTAGGCTACACACAAGTATGAGATGCCTCAATATTATAAATCCTTCACCCTCTAAGAGGCAATGTTAGGAATCGCCCTTAGCGAAATGTACCGTCACTGTATTTTTCACACAACATGACGTATTTTGTTCCAATGTCTCAATATGAAATTGTTTCATTATACTTTTCAGGGCATTTTTGCTTGGGAAATCTCTAGAACTCCAAGAAGCTCAATTGTACGTGTGATTATATTCCAGTTGAATTAAGGCACACATGTTATAGCTTTTGACAAAAATGCGAAGAGTGGTGGATGATTTATCGCGCGTTGAGACTGATGTACAACTATTGTATTTCTATTAACTTTTCCCCAACTTCATCTTCCTCATCATCACTATTTTCTCCTCTTATTCCATCATTAGACACTCCCTCGTCATCAAAATGCTCTTGTATCATATCCAGGTTATCAGTTTGGTTGTCTTTTTATGCATGATATGGAACAGTCGCATATTCTTGGGATGAACCTTCTTCGATGACTCTTGTATGCCTTTGTCATTGTACAATAACAGGTTGCTACTGGAAAGTAGAAACCTCCACGTATAACTCCATCAAAGCATTTTGCTTATAACCGGTCCTCATCATCAACTAATGGATAAACTAGATGCAATAGCCTATCCAGGAATTGCAAATGTCTATAGCCAATAGACTGGATTCCCTTATCTGGTCTCAGATTTAATCGACTACGAATTCTTGCCTGAAGTTCTCTTAGTGTAATACAATCACTTATGATAACCATTTGTGTTGGTTGTCTACTATATGAAGCTTCTCGATCAGTTTGAATAACTTCCCCGTAGCAATTAACACAAGCAGACATGATTGCCTACGTGAAAAAATGGTTTGTGATCATGATTCCAATAGTGTAATACAATCACTTATGATAACCATTTGTGTTGGTTGTCTACTATATGAAGCTCCTCGATCGGTTTGAATAACTTACCTGTAGTAGTTAACACAGGCAGACATGATTATCTACGTGAAAAAATGGTTTGTGATCATGATCCCAATAGTGTAAACAATATTTATTATGAAGGATAATCGTTAAGGGTTGATCACTGTACAAGGATATAATTAGAAGTTCAATAGTTTATAGAGAATGTGATTAACAAAAACGGATCCCCCGGGAGTGTCAAGTGAGGGCGCAACACCCTGATAACCCGCTAAATTGGAACTCGAGTTGGACCTGACATGGGTCGAAGGGCATTCTCGATCTTCACAGGCTGACGACCGACACCAGGGCATCAAAAACGATCAAGGAACGGTTTCACCACAAGAGTGACCAAACAAGATAAAAGCACTGGAAAGAATCTGTAAATAGTCGGTATGCCAATACAATCAAGAAGAGAGAAACTACCACAAGACTCAGAAGAACAAAACCCGAGACATAACAACAATCCAAAACATCACATAAATCAATGACGACATCATTACCAAGGTCTCCTCGTAATAGATGTGTCACAACCCGTCCCAAAGGGGCCCGTGCCGTGACTACCCCAAGCCCGCCTCCGATAGGTCAGGGGCTGACAACTAGCGTCGAGTAGGCATATCCCACAAATGGGAGACATTTGCCTAAGTACCCGTACACACGCACATATCTCCAAGTCCAAAATGTTGAAATGTAAAAAAACACTAAGTAGATAAAGCATGCATAAACTAAGATACCAACCACAGAATACGATAAAACTGGGTCAGAATACAAGCCCACCAAAAAGAGTGCAAACCACAAAGTCTAACTTGTAAACAAAGGTACTGGACTGCTGTCTATAGTCGTAGAAGCAAACCCCGGTCTATCTGAACTCACCAAGCACCGTCTGGTCCTGGTCCGCCTGGAACTCCTTAACAAGGTCAAATGTCTGTACAAGACACGACACGTGCGGGCAAAGCCCGTGCAGGGGTGAGTAAAACAATGTAACAACCCGAAATTTTGAAAAAATCTTGTTTCCTAATTTTATGTGTTATTTTATTTTTATACTCAACAAAAATGTTTCATTTGATAACATGAGTATAATTAAAATGATGCTGTTGGTTTTTGACTATTATATGACCATTGGTCAATATGACCACTGGAAACTAAACGTTTTGATATTTGTCTCTAAATACAAGTAATATTGGTTAATTAATATAGAAAGAAGATTTGATGGCCTCACCCAGTAGTCTTGGACCAATCGAAGCCCATCTAACAGAACTTGGGAAGGAGGTAGCACCACTGGACTTTGCTCTGGACCAAACCCAAGCTAAACTTCATCGTATAAAGCTAGAACGGGATCGCCTTCGCGAGAAGTTCAAACTGATAGAAATTACTACTCGTGCGATGTTGGCCGAGCCTCCCTCGGATTCTCTCACCTTAGCACACCTTACACTTAGGTCCTATGCTGGTGTGATAAGGGGCTATGTAAGGAGACCGTAACTGCCTTGTGTAATCCTTTGTTTTAAATAAAAATTTGGATTTCTTCTTATGATGAAGTTTATGAATTTTCAAATGACCGGATAAATATAGTATGCATATTTTTGATGAATTTTAGAAAAAGGATATTTTAAAAATGGTTGTGTAAACCTTAAATAATTAAAAATGTGTAATGATTTTCGAAAAATGGTCTTCTACAATTATGTTCAGTACGAAATTTAGAGTCTAATAAGATCAACTTAATTTTTGATGAATAGTAAATTATGAATAGTGATTTTATGATTAGGATTAGTAATGTGACCAAATGGATTAGTAATCTCACTTAAAGAAAGTATTAATATAATCTAGGCACCTTGATTAAGTAATGTGATTCAGTAAAATGGTTAAATAACGGTTTCATAAATTATTATTCAAGTATTAGTTTTTTCGGGTGAATAGTGTTTTTTAATTAAAAATTTAATTAAAAATATTTAGATAATTATTTTTATAAAACAGATTTCATTTTTGAACTCAGAGCACCGATATTATGCTATGGTAATTTTTGGGGTTTTTTCTGAAAAAAAATGAATTTTCGGTGAATAGTGTTTTTATTTAAAAATTAAATTAAAAATATTTAGAAAAATATTTTTATAAAATGGAGTTCATATTTGTAATCAGAGCGTTGATATTTGGTTCAGGTGAAATTTTGGGATTATTCTGAGAAAGTTGAATTTTCGATGAATAGTGAAAATACAGTTTTTAAGTTACGGGTGTTTAATGACATCATTAAATGATGTATTAAGTTTGTAATCAATATTTTTGAATTATGAATAGTGATATAAGGTATGAGGTGTCCCAAGTGGCCAATACCATGGGAAAATACCATGGGCAAGCCCATGGTTTTGCCAAAACCACTAATGAGGTGTCCCTTTGCCATTAATGCCTTGTCCCCTCACTTTCCCTATAAATACCAAGCCATCCTCTCATCCATTCGACTCCCCACTCCCCCCCAACGAAGTTCTGGTCTCATTACCTCCCAAGGAGTCCTCCCATGGAGTCCTCCCATGGTGCCCCCAAGCCCTCAAGGTCCCAACCTTTGAGTTTTAAGAGTTATGTTTTAAGGTAAGGGATCTGATCTCTCTCTTTCTTTTCAAGAAATCTCTTTTATGTAATTTCGTTTATGATCCATGTTCTTATGTTAAAGAGTGTTCTTTTATACTCCTCTTACTGACCTTTTCATGTTCACATAATGAGAGATCCCCTCTTACTCTCATTATTTCGTTTTATGAAGTTTTAAGTGGCGCCGTTAGGCTGTCGAAATTTTTGTAACGGATTCTTTCTCCCTTCTCATTTTTTCAAGATCTATTTTCATGTAAAGTATTTCAAGTTCCTTTTTATTATGTTGGGGTATGATCTCTAAATTTATCATACTGATCTTTTATGATCATATGATGAGAGACCCCATTTGATCTCTTCAATTCAGTATTTTGAAGTTTTAAGTGGCGCCGTTAGGCTGCCGAATTTTTAAGTGGTTCTTCACCCTACTCGTTTTGAAGTTCTACTTTAATGTCAATTCTTTCAAGTCCCTTTTTGTTATGTTGGGGTATGATCTCTATATCTATCATACTGGACTCTTATGTTCATATGATGAGAGACCCCATTTTATCTCTTCAATTCAGTATTTTGAAGTTTTAAGTGGCGCCGTTAGGCTGCCGAATTTTTTAGGGGATTCTTTCACCCTTCTCATTCTTTTCAAAGTTCTACTTTCATGTTAAGTCTTTCAAGTTCCTTTTTAATTATGTTGGAGAATTATCTCTATATCTATCATACTGAACTATTATGTTCACATGATGAGAGACCCTATTTGATCTTTTCGAATCATTTTTGTTGAAATTTAAGTAACGCCGTTAGGCTGCCGAACTTTCATAAGGGAAATCTAATTTTTGTCTTCCTTCCATGTTTTTCATTTCAAATGGTATGTCCTTGAAATTTCATTACCATGATCATGTATCCTTCTTATTCTGTCCATCTACTGTTTTATGGGTCATTTATGAATGTTTGACCCATTTTCCATTTCTTTTTAATGTCTTCTAAAACCTCGTAACATAGCCGTTATGCTGCAGAATTTCCGTCCCAAAATGTCTCTCTCTTTTTCTAAAGTTCTTTTATATTATTAAGTGAATACTCAAATCTCTTTCTTCTAAAGGGGTATTCACATATATACCAAAATGTTCTATTTTAAATTCTGGGATTTACATACATGAGACCCACCTTCCTTTTCTGTGGGTTTTAAAGTGACGTAAAGATCATGTCTTTAAAGCAGTTTTTAAAACGTTATGATTATGAAATGAAACCCATTTATTTTATGCAATATGGGTTATTTATAAATTTTTTGATGATGATATATGTGGCTCACATGATAGCAAAGACAAATTTAAGGGTGCGCCCTGATAGCGCTCCAATGCATTGGGTAATGATGTAACCACTAGAGATTACAATTTTCACGATACCTTGGTGAATAACCTTGGTAATTTTCAAATGACACCTTGGGGATGGACCTTGGTGATATGTTCATGATTGTCTATGTTAAATGATGTAGCCACATTTTCAAGTTATGAAAAATGTTATTTTTATTATGATATGCCTCCTTATTTCATTCTCATGCCTTAAAGTTCTTTTTCATGACCTTATTGAAGTATCTCAAGTTCACATGTAAAATGTTTCTTTTTTTTCCTTATTGGGCTTTTTGCTCACCCATTTCTTTTGATGTATGATCCCAGGTTATGTGATGTAGTAATGAACCTAGGATGAACATGAGGAGAAGCCTTTCAAGTGTTTTAGAAGAATGTTTTATGTTTTCATGTTTAAAGTTCCTTGTTTCCAAGACACTAAACCTTAAAGATCCTCGGTTTTGTAAAATGTAATGAATGTTTATGTGATAAAGAGGCGGGATGCTATAAACAATACTCACTGGGACACCGTGCAAACACAAAGGAATACTATAAAGGAAACACCACGAAGAATATACAATGCAGAAATACCACAAAGGGAAAACACCACTAAGAAGATATAGTCAGCTCAACACAAATATATGTCTATAACACATATAACAAGAACATTTAGGTATACTCATAAAGGATTCCAAGCCTCAAAGTCTCATCCACTGCCAGCTACACGGTTCCGCTCGTAGCACCCTCGTCCTGAGAGATCTCACTCCTCGAGCTATCTGATAGAAGAACATAGAATAAGTCTACCAAAAGTACCCAAGAGAACACTCGGGTCTCGACAAGTTGCGTAGTTTCCTTGAGACATCCAGTCTCGCTAAGACACAAAGTTTCGATAACACACGGAGTGTCGGTAACACACAGAGTGTCGATAAATCATGCAACCCTCAAGTCACTTAGTCACCAAGTCACAGCCAGCCGTAGGATTCTGCTCGTAACACGTTTGTACCGGGAGAACCTACTCCTCAAGCCATTAGGCCGTATGCCAACTTCCACAACAAGTCCCTTAGAGTATCTCAAAAGGACCGTCTCGTCGCAAGTGTCCTAACGCCGCAAACGGCTCGTCAAATAGACACACGGTTTTAAAGTTACGATTGTTTTTATAAAAAGGTTTTACTCGGGTCTGACCTCACCAGGCTCGGTCCGGCCGGTTTGCTCCGCCGGACGCGGCCCGCCTTGACCGCGCCCCCTGGTCCATGCGGTCCGCACTGCGTGGTTCCCCCCCTGTCGCTCGGTCGACGCGGCGCTGCCGTGTCCTCGGTCCCCGCCGCGGCCCCTGCTGTCGTGGTTACACGCAGTCCGCCGCCGCCGCCTACGCGATTTCACCGCCACCGCCTGCGCGATTCCGCCGCCACCGCCTGCTCCCATGACCCCGCCGCCATGGTCTCCTCCTACCGCGACCGAGCCACGGTTCATGCGGTTGCCTCCGCCGCAGCGGGCCGCTGGCACGTGCCGCCTTTCGCACACGGCCGTTGTCACGTGCCACGACCGCATGCCACCGCCGGCGCCAGTTGCCGGCGTCGACGCGCCGATGGCTCCTTCCATGGGCCACCAGTTCTCCTCCGGTGCTCTGTTTTTCAAAACGGAGGCACGTCTACGATCCTCGAGTCGCGTTCTTCACTGTCCTGGGCTTGGATCGACGTCATAATCCATTCCGACGAAAATTCACTAAAACAACAATATCTCCCGAACCGCTTTGATCCGTCTGTTGCCGTCATTGTCGCACCCCCGTCATGCCATGCCAATCCTAGATATGCGATATCAGATCGTTGCACCAAGGATCGAGTGCGCAACGATCGATCGCAACATGTCGAGTCGCGGGCCAAACGAAGAATGCCCGCGACGGATGAACAGAGGGATAAAAACATAAATCAACTAAGAGGAATGGACCTTGATCGATGTTTGTGTCAATCGTGGTTCGTTGTCGTTAGATTGACAATCGAAATCCAACAAATAATCACAAGATCATTCTCCCATCAAAACCACACAAAGGTAAATCCCATCCCGCAACAACGATCGATCCGCGGGTAAATCTGTTTGTTGATTGATCCGCGTTCGTCGTGGAATTCATGAACTGGGAAAAGAAATCAAATCACAAACGCCCTACCTTGATTCGGTTCGATCGCTGACAAAGAACAATCGTGGTGTCGTTGTCGTGGGTGAAGATCCTTCGAATCCGAGTTTCGTCGTTGATCGTCGATCTGCGATCCGCCGCCGTTCGTCTAGAGAGCTCCGTATCCTTGACTCAGAGGAATTCCACGGTTATGGTGTGGTGATAACCCTGGATTCTCTGACAAACACGTATTAAAAGAAAACGCGTCGTTGCGTTAAGAATAAAATATTTTAATGACATTTACGTCCCAAGGGCTCCTTTACGGTTATGGTCTTTAGTATTCATTATAAAATAACCCCAATGGCTCCTTTAGAGAGGACACCTTGGGGGTTCAGATCTCTCTCATTTTATCGTTCTACATGGTATCGGAGGGAAATTAATCCCGAACCGTTCTCCTCCCATTTTATTTCCCCCCTATCTAGGGTTTCTCATTATTTTTTCTCCCCTGTGGGGGGCGGGGCGGCGGCCCCCATGTAGGGCTCTAGGTTTATTTTCTGCCGCCGCCCCTCCGGGCTCGTTTCTCAGGCGGCCCCTTGCTGGATCTCTTTCCTCTCGGCTGATCTACCCCCTGCTGGTCTCCCTGCGCTGCCTCCTTCCCTGCGGATTCTCGGATCTGCCCGGTTTCGCATCTGCGCGCGCGACGGCCTTGTCCAGGCGACCTAGTCTGGCGCCCTCGTCCAGAGCCCTCGTTCTGCGCACGGTCTCTCTTCTTGACAATGTCCCGCCCGACGACTTCCGTCTCCCGCCCGACTCGTGCCTTCCGGCTCCCGCCCGACATCATTTGCACATTCCATGCGCAACAAAGGCTGCGCCTCGTCCTGTGGCTCCCGCGCGACGACCCTCCTGTGCCGATCCCGACCAGCAGAACCTCTCCCGCCCATGGCCCCTCCGGCGTCTCCTCCCACGCGCGAGACCCGACACTCCATATCCCGTCGCGCCTGCTTCCTCGGTGCCCCTCCCCTGTGGCAGACCTCCATCCGCCTGAGCGGATCCATCTCTGTGCCTCTGCTTCTCCAGGCGGCCTCCTCCGCCTCTCGCTCTCGACCCAGGCACGACCTTCGAGTTGGCCTCCTCTGCACGCGCCGGCCAGTCCCCCTGCGCTCTCCCGACTCCTCGCGATTCTCCCGACCCTCTGCCTTCGAAGCAACACCGTACCGGCCCGCTGCTACCTCCTTGCCGGCCTCCTCCTGCAAGGCAGCCTTCCCTCCGACCGGATTCATCTGCTCCACTCCGGTGAATCACATCATCCAGCGGCTGCCCTGCTTCCAAATCCGGATCTCCGGCACCTCCTGCGGAATCCCCGCCTCCCGTCGCCGACATCTTCCCGACAGGCGCCTCCTTGTCCCGACACACCTTCGCGCTTCATCCACTGTGGCGCAACACCTTGACCGCCTGAGATCCGGGCCCTATGGCGCCGCCAACCGCAACAATTCTGCGGAATCCCTGCCTCCTTTCGCCGGCCCCGCACGTACGGCTTTTCCGATGCTAGTGTGGATTTCCCGGCGTCTCATCGATCGGCCCCACTAGTGTGGCATTCCTGGCGTTCCGTCAACCGGCCCGGTCTATGTGGTTCATTTGCTGCGCTCGTGAAATCTTCAATCTATCCATCATCCAGAAGGGGGAGCTTCGATCGTGAGGGGGAGGGGGAGCAACAACCTTGAATCTTTATCTTTTATGTTGTTTTGTCTTATTTTGTTGTCAAGCTGGTTATGTCCAGCTTGAGGGGGAGTGTTTACTTGATTTGTTTTTTCTTTATGTGTCCAAGCTAGGTACACCCAGTTTGAGGGGGAGTGTTGGAGTCTGCATCCCATATCGGACTTGAGGTCCGGTGTGGTCTTTAGTATTCATTATAAAATAACCCCAAGGGCTCCTTTAGAGAGGACACCTTGGGGGTTTGGATCTCTCTCATTTTATCGTTCTACAGCATGAATATATTATTTAATAAACATTGGCATGCATAATTCATTTTTAGTCATAGCACCATGGTTATAGGTTCCGAGGTTGGTTAGTTCAAGGCTCAAAGATCCACACACATCTCGGTGAAATACGACTTCAGGTGTGCACCCCACCCTAGATCTCAGGCTTAGGGGGAAAGGAGTCCACCCCAACGAATGAACTCCCTCCCCTCATCAAAGTTCAGTCTGTATTGTCATCGTCAATCCATTGCTAGGTAGAGCTAGTACATGCCTAGTGTGCTTGTTCTGGACTACCCACCTAGCTACCCAAACTCCCATGTGCTTGAAAGAAATCCACCAAGGGGTAAATCATTCATTTTAATTCAGTTTCATCAATCATTGTTCAAGTAGCCGCAAATCAAGTTTTCAAACATGCCATTTCATTTCAAAAATCAACATCAAACGGGTTTCATCAAAACTCATGTCTTTCAAAACAATTCATTTCGTTCAAATTTCATAGAACATTTCATGTCTTCATTTCTCAAAAGTCATCAAAATTGCCCATTTCAATTCAAATTCATTTTTCCGAGAATCAACAC
Source organism: Viscum album (assembly GCA_963277665.1). Taxonomy (NCBI): domain Eukaryota; kingdom Viridiplantae; phylum Streptophyta; class Magnoliopsida; order Santalales; family Viscaceae; genus Viscum; species Viscum album. The sequence goes on from OY728151.1 coordinate 1,429,183,428, forward strand.
TTTCAAAAACCATTGCTAAGAGGTAGTATCACACCATGCCATTTGAAAACATTTATCAAGAATCTCAATTCATGTTTTGAAAATCAATTAGAAATCCATTTCAAATCAAACGAGCAACAATAGTTTCAATTGATAGGGACTACATTATGAAACCACCCATCTCAATTCACGGTATCGTCAAACACCCAGCAAAGGATCCACAATCGGAAGGAGGCAAAGGGCTAGAATCAACCAAGAGGGAATCTTAGAAGCACAATTTCACAAATCAAGATCCAGATCCACTAACGACACAAGGATCCACATCCCTTGATTGGAGAGGCACGTGGAAAGGGGAATTCATAATCGAATCAAGGTTGCACTTACTGAAAGAGATTTAAGGTTGGAAGAGCCAAAATCACCTCAAGAGAGTTCCAAGGTCGTAGGGGTCGGATGAAGTTCAAGGGAGGGGAATTTAGAATTAAAACGGGGTTTCAGGAAATGGAATTAAGTTATTTCCCAACATTTACTCGCCCAGCCGCTGGTGCTAGGCAGAATGCCTACACCACTGGAAGCTCCACTGGCTGGCCGCCAGTGGACCACCTATAGCTTTTCTAGCTACAGACCCATTTCCACTCTCGAGCCAAACTCGTGGGACACCTCCCAACCTCTTAGACAAGAACCAAAACCACTCCCCCGACCCTTCAAAGGCCAGATACATGTAGGAACTACTAAGAATCAACATGAAAATCAAGAAGTGCAGAGCAAAGCAAAGATTGTATCTGAAAGTAGGTGCCAAGATGTTATAATTCTCTCCACCATAATGCTCTTTGCCCCCAGTAAGCCTCATCAAGAAAACTAGTCCACAAAGAGATGCTGCCACTGTTCTGTCATCATCGTCTCATGCTCCCACGTCTCATGAGTGTCTGAACCACATGCTGCCATAGAACTTGAACTAAGAGGCATCTGAGAATCAACAATCTGAACCAGCTGCTTAGTCACAATCATATCAAGTTCCACATCAAGATCTTCCCCCATTCAGAACATGAGACGGGTTCGAAAGATATATCTTGAGCCGCGACACGTGAAACACGTTATGGATCAGTCATTTGTGGTGGCAAAGCTAATTGGTACGCTACCTTCCCAAACCGCCAACGACCTCAAAAGGTTCCACATACCTCGGTGCCAACTTTCTCTGTTTTCCAAGCCGTCAGTGACCCAGTCGAGACGAGACTCTCAAGAACAATTGATCACCAACCGAGAACTCCAAAGGTCGACGACGATCCACATAAGGTTTATATCGGCTCTAAGTCGTTACCAGCCTCCGACGAATCATTTGGATCTTCGTCATTGTCTCCTGGACCAAGCTAGGTCCCATCAGGGAAGCTTCACCAATCTTCGACCGACAGAGCGGAGATTTACAAGGCCATCCAAACAAGGCCTCAAAGGATGCCATTTTAATGGACGACTGGTAGCTATTATTGTAAGCTAACTCAACCTGCCCCCAATAGCGATCTCACGCTCCTTCAAAATCAAGGATTCAAGCACGAAACATGTCCTCAAGAATCTGTATAACCCGTTCCGTCTGACTATCCGTTTGAGGATGGCACGCTGTGCTCAACTTGACCTGAGATCCCATCGCCTCCTGGTGGTCTCTCCAAAACTGATATGTGAACCGAGGGTCTCTATCGGAAATAATGACCGACGAAACTCCGTGCAACGTGACAATCTCCTGCACATAAAGATTTCCTAAATCCTCAATTTTGGTGGTATCACGGATGAGAATAAAGTGAGCTAATTTGGTAAATCAGTCAGTCACCACCCAAATCACATTCTTTGCTTGAAGAGTACTCGACAACCCCACTACGAAATCCATTGATATCTCATCCCATTTCCAAGTCAACATAGGGAAGAGCTGAAGCAATCCAGAAGACTTTTGATGCTCAGCCTCGATCTGTTGACAGCTGTACAATGAGAAACAAAATTAGCAATGCCCCGTTTCATACCCAACCGTCAGAATCAACACTTCATATCATAAAACATCTTTAGTCGTGCCTGGGTGAACTGTTCACTGGGAATGATGACAATCCCCCATCACAACCTTTCCCGTAGGCGACACAATGACATAACAGTTCATGAAGCAAAAAATTCCCTTTGGAGAGAGAGACCATTCACCGTGGTCTCCCCACCATATAAAGAATTTCTGATACCTCAGAACTTATCATCAAGTTCTTGCTCGTGAAGGATCATCTCAAGAAGAGAGGATGACAACTAAACACTTGTTATAACAAACCTGGTCTCATCCTCGCGGGCTGCCAAATGCGTGCGAGCAACGAGTGCCGTGAGATTCCACTCCTATGATGATTCCTTCGCAACCCGCAGTGACAACTTCCTGCTAAGTGCGTCAGCAACAATGTTTCCCTTTTCAGGGGTGTAGATAATGCCAAAGTCGAAAGATTGCAGATACTCTGCCCATTACGAGTTTCAAATATTTCTGCAAAAAGATACAACTCAAACTTTTGTGATCAGAGTAAATGGTAAACTCTCCAAAAAGGTAGTGCTGCCAACTCTTAAGGGCGTGCATCACAAATGTGAGTTCTAGATTGTGTGCGGTATAGTAGTTCTTCTCATGTGACCGAAGCTGACGAGAACCATAAACCACCACATGATCACCCTGCATGAGAACGCAACCCAAACTTGAAGCATTGCAAAAGACCACATCCTCGCCCAACCTTTGGAAGAGCCACCACTAGAGATGAAGTCAAACGACCCTTCAACTCGTCGAAGGAAGTCTAACCTTTTGAATCCCAAACGAGCTCCATTCCCTTCTGAGTGAGAGCGGTCAACGGGGAAGCCAGTTTTGGAGAAATCCTTTACAAACCAGCGATAATACCCTTTCAAACCCAAAAAGCTCCGAATCTCAAAGACATTTTGCGGTTCCTCCCATGACACGTCAAGTTTCACCATTTCAGGATCAACTGTGATACCTGTTCCGAGACCACGTGTCCCAAAACCTCACGTCCCGAATCCAGAATTGGCACTTTGATAGTTTGACATAAAGTCGATGAATCCTCAAGATGTCCAAAACCGCTTTCAGATGAAATGAATGATTCTCCTCAATTTTTGAATAAATCAAGATGTCATCCACGAATACTACACCGAAAGAGTCGAGATACTGGTGGAAAATTCTGTTTATCAACGCCATAAACCTAGCAGGAGCGTTGGTCAAGCCAAATGACATAACAAGATATTCATAGTAGCCATACCCGCTCTTGAATGTGGTTTTTGAGATATCAGATGCCTTGATCCTGAGTTGGTGATAACCAGACCGGAGATCAATTTTAGAGAACCACTTCGACCCCTTCAACTAATCAAATAAGTTGTCAATGTGGGACAACGAGTGCTTGTTTTTTAACGTGACCTGATTGAGTTTCTGGTAATCAATACACAAGCGAGGGGTTCCATTGGTCTTCTTGGCGAAAAGTACCAGTGCCGCCCAAGGTGACACATTGGGTCGAATGAAAAGCCTTTGAACATCAAGTCATCCAACTAATTCTTTAATTCTTTCAGTTCACCTGGTGCTACAAGGTAGGAGGGAATAGACACCGGTTGAGCTCCCAACACCAAGTCGATAGAGAACTCTACCCCCCTCTCCGATGGTAGGCTAGAATAGTTTGACGGAAACACTTCTGGGAATTCAACAGCTACCAGAGGAGGTTCACTACAAGAGGCTTCCTGCTCTAGTTTAACAACATACATGGATATCATCCTACCCAGCTTTGGAAGAGGCGGTTTGACTCGGCTAGACCTTGGGTCCCATTCTCCTTGAAAAACATGGAACTCCCCCTCAGGAGCAGTAAAGGATAGCCGCACTCGGCCCGATCCGAGTTAATACTGAATACGCCCCTTTCAGGGTTATTACCCCTAGGTGTATCTGTGCCAGAACCCGCATCCACTTGTAGAATCCAGACAAGGATGCCATTGCTCGAAAAACTACCCAATCTTTACCAATTTTAGAATGTCTTATGTTTAGACTTGTCCAAATGTTTTCACTAATGTTTCGTAGTCCAAATTTTAATATTCCTAAAGGCATCTAAGGATACAAATAGTGTGAGTTTGGTTTAGTAAAGAGAATGTGAATAACCAAAAATCTTCCTGGAGTGTCAAACCAGATGTGCAATCAGACTTCTTTGTCGCGCACCAGGTGACGATTGAGTTGATACCCGATCTGTCCTTTTCGAGGTTATTACTCCTAGTTACATCTGTGGCAGAACCTGCATCCACTTGTAGTATCCAGACAGGAATGTCATTGCTCAAAAATCCACACAATCTTTACTTTACCTAGATTTTAGAATGTTTTCACTAATGTTTCGTAGTCCAAATTTTAGTATTTCCTAAAGGTATCTAAAGATATTAATGAATTTGGTGGAGTAAAGAGAATGTGATTAACGAAATCAAATCCCCTGAGAGTGTCAAATGTAGTTAGGCCTCTTTGTCATGCACCGAGTGACGATTGAGTTAATACCTAATACGCTCCTTTCACCCTTACGTACATCAATGCCAGAGCCTGCATCCACTTGGTTGTATCTATACATAGATGTCATTACTCATAACCACACAATCTTTACTTTATTAATTGATTGATAGACAATATTCACTATGGGGAATAATCGTGTAGGGTTGAAAGTGAAAGAAGTGTAAAGTTCTTTTATGGTAATGAAGTTCGTAAATAAGTTTGTCAGTAACTAATTTAGTAATTGTTAGATAATTGTTATTAATTAAGTTAATTAATTAATTAATAGTTATTTAATAGTTCATCAATAGTTGACGAATAGTTAATTAACATCTAACTTATAGTGAATTAACAGTAGTTAATGATTAGTTAATCGAATGATAGGTAATCATTAGTTAATCGATAGTTACTTAATATTTAATCATTAATTAATTAATAGTTAATTATTAGTGAAGTGTTAGTTGATCCTATGTTAATCATTAATTAATCATTACTTAATCATTCATTAATCACTCGTTAATTAATATTTAATAATTAGTTAATTAATATTTAATCATTATTTAATGAATAATAATTAATAGTTAATTAATAGTTAAGTAGTTAATTATTAGTTAATCACTAGTTAATCATTATTTAACTAATATTTAATCATCATTTAATGAATATTAATTATTAGTTAATCATTAGTTAATTATATTAGTTAATAGTTAGTTAATAATTAACAAGTAGTTAATTATTAGTTATTTAATAGTTAATTATTAGTTAATTAGTAGTATATTATTAGTTAATTATTGATTAATTATTAGTTGTTTATTAGAAATGAATTATTATTAACTTATTTATTAATTATTTAATTATTTGTTAGTAATAATGATTAGTTACTTGATTATCTATTAATCAATAATTATTGTTTATTGCTAATTATAAACTAATAAATGATGTTAGATGATAATTGTAGAAGAGGTAATCTCCTTACCTCAAGGTGAGGCGGAGGCCTTCTTTTATAGATTGAGAATACAGAATACATAAAGGGGTATTTCGATGTGGGACTCGGAAATACCCAGAATAATAAAAAACAGGTTCCAACACTCCCCCTCAAGCTGGACAGGCCCAGCTTGGAATACGAGTCCCACAAAAGAAAGATAACATTAAGAAAAGACCAGACACACTCCCCCTCAAGCTGGGTCGCAGATGCTGTGGATACCCAGCTTGGAACTGAGCGAGGAGAGACGAGCTCCTGGGAGGCATTTGGTGAAGATGTCAGCAAGCTGGTCTGCCGTCAGGATGTGGCTAAGGCGGACATGATCGTGTTCCAGGTGGTGGCGAAGAAAGAGGCAGTCCACCTCAATATGATTCGTACGTTCATGGAAAACAGGATTCGAAGCAATCTTGGTGGCTGTCTGATTGTCACACCAGATGTGAGCAGATGTCTGTGGAGGAAAGCCAAGCTCCTGGAGGAGATGTCGAAGCCAAATGATCTCTGTAGTGACTGTGGCCATGGCTCGATACTCGGACTCCGCACTGGAGCGGGAGACGACCGTCTGTTTCTTGCTGCGCCAGGAGATGAGGTTGCCTACCAAGAATACGGCAAACCCCGAAGTTGATCTCCGAGTAGCAAGACAACCAGCATAATCTGCATCACAGAAGGCCTCAATATTGAGATGAGCATGATGAGAGTAGCGAAGACCACGGGCAGGATCTCGTTTGATGTATTTGGCGATGCGGAGGACAACATCCCACTGAGAGGTGGTCGGATGCTCCATAAATTTGCTCACTTTGCCGACAACGCAGACAATGTCGGGACGAGTCATGGTAAGATAATTGAGTTTGCCCACTAGTCTTCGATAGCGCTCTGGATGTGAATACGGTTCGGAGGAGGCATAAAGAGATCGTTCCCCAGGCTCCAGAGGAGTGTTGACAGCAGTGGCCTGTGTCAGCCCAGCATCATGCAGAATATCCAATGCATATTTCCGTTGGCATAGGGAAATGGTATCCGAAGAATAGGATACCTCGATGCCTAAGAAGTATGTGAGAGGACCGAGATCCTTAGTGTGGAAGTGCTAGTGAAGATGACCCTTTAGTTGGGTGATGGCATCACTGTCGCTGCCGGTGATGATGATATCATCCACATAAACGACTAACAGGATGCAACCAGCGGAGGTCGTCCTGTAGAACATAGTGTGGTCTTTCATGCTGCGGGAGAGCCCAAAGTCGATGACGACAGTGCTGAAGCGGCCGAACCAAGCACGAGGAGACTGTTTGAGGCCGTAAAGAGAGCGACGAAGTCGAAAGACTTGGGACTCGACGCCGGAGGCACAAAAATTGGGGGGCTGAGATAGATAAACCTCTTCCTCAAGAAATCCATGGAGGAAGGCATTTTTGACATCCAGTTGATGAAGAGGCCAGCGATGATGAGCTGCCATAGAGATGAATAACCGGACGGATGCCATCTTGGCAACTGGAGAGAAGGTATCAAAATAGTCAATACCGTAAGTCTGGGCGAAGCCCTTGGCCACAAGGCGGGCTTTAAGTCGATGGAGAGTGCCATCAGGATTCAGCCTGACGGTGTAAATCCATTTGCAGCCAACCGCCTGTTTGCCTGCTGGAAGGGGGACAAGATCCCAAGTATGGTTTTCTTCTAACGCCTGCAACTCATCCCGCATTGCGGCTAACCATCCCGGGTGAGATTTTGCTTCACCCACAGTGCGGGGAATAGAAGCTGTCTCCAGAGCGGAGAGACCCCTGTAGGAAGATACAAATATAGGAGTATTCTGGCAAGAGCGAGTACCTTTCCGGAGAGCAATGGGCAAGTCCTCTGGTGCTGGGGCAGGAGCATCGGACGAAGCGGGAACGACGATGTCATTGGCCGGGACGGGGGATACAGGTGATGGACGACGGGAGTAGACCCTACCAAAATAGGTATCAACAGTAGGGGGAGATACCGGAGTAGGGTGGATGAGGATAGGAAGACAATCATCGATGGCTGAGTCAGGATGAGGAGAGGGAAAGGAGAACGGAGAGTTCTCAACAAAGGCGACGTCAGCAGAGATGACATACCTCCGGAGGTCCGGTGAGTAGCAGCGATATCCGCGTTGAGTGCAGGAATAGCCAAGGAAGATGCACCGGAGAGATTTTGGAGAGAGTTTGGAGAGTCCAGGATGTGTGTCTCGAACATAACATAGGCATCCAAACACTCGTAGCGAAAGGGAGTGAGGAGGGAGAGAAGAGAACAGAGCCCGAAAAAGAGTCTCCCCCTGAAGGATAGAAGAAGGAAGGCGGTTTATAAGGTAGGTAGCAGTGAGTATCGCATCTCCCCAAAAATGCAGAGGCACCTGTCGGTGGAAGAGGAGGGCACGAGCAGTCTCCAAAATATGACGGTGTTTCCGCTCGACCACTCCTTTCTGCTGGGGTGTATCAGGACAGGAGGTCTGATGAATGATGCCTTTCGCCTGGAGAAAGTGCCGAAAAGGGGTGGAGAGGTACTCACGCCCATTGTCCGAGCGAAGACATTTCACAGAAGTGGAAAATTGGTTCTGAATTTCATTGTAAAATGTCTGAAATGTGGAAAGCACTTCGGAGCGTTCTCGAAGGAGGTATAGCCAAGTCATGCGCGAAAAATCATCAATGAAGGATATATAGTATTCATACCCCAACTGACTCGAGATGGGACGGGGACCCCAAACGTCGGAATGAACGAGATCAAAAGGTTTGGAAGCCCGTGTATCCACCCGAGGAATGTAGGAAGTGCGATGATGTTTCGCCAAAGTACAAGACTCACAATGAAAAGAGGTATGTGGTTTGAAATCTGGATAAAACTGATGAATGGTGGAGGCGGGGGTGCCCTAATTGGGAATGAAGATCCAAGGCACGATCAGAGATAGATGTGCAGGCGACGGGTGTCGGTCCATCAAACATATAGACCCCGTCCCGAAGCTTGCCTCTAGCAAGTTCTCGATTCGTAGTCAGCTCCTGAAAAACAACAACAGAGGAGGTAAATATAACAACACAGTTAAAATCTTTGGTGAGCTTACTGATGGAAAAAAGATTAAAGGGACTGCGAGACACATGTGCCACAGAGGGCAAGTGAAGTGATGATGTCAGGGAGCATGCACCGAAACCCGCAATGGGGATAGTGGAGCCATTGGCGACGGTGATGGCTGATGGACCGGTATAAGGACAGTAAGAGAGCAGCATACCAACATCACCGGTGAGGTGGTCAGAGGCACCTGAGTTGAGCAACCAAGCAGAGGAGCGACGACCAATAAGGGCGACGGAAGCAGCGGAATTGGCTAGAGAAGCCGAAGAAGGACCAGGGCCGGCAAGGGTCCGAGGATCATGACTCAGCCGGATGTTCGCCATAGACAGAGCTAGAGATGATGAGAGAGTGACGACTGAGGAGGGAGTCTCCTGGACTGCTGTCGGACCCCGCTGCAGGTGCTGAGAAGGGCGCCCATGAAGAATCCAACATCGGCCAATCAGGTGGCCAAGTTTGCCATAGTGTTGACAGAGTGGACGTGGACGACCGCTCTTACGACCACGACCACGAGGGCCTGAGTGGCTACTGTCACGACTGACGAGGCGGGTGGAGGCAGTGATTATCTGGGGTAGAGCTGAAGAGGCTGCCATGGAAGCGTCGGGAGCGGTGCGAGCTGTGCGCAGGAAGAGCCAGGTCACCGGGAGGGAGCCGCCTGGACCGGTTCGCCGGGAGGGAGCCGGGCTGCCTGGAGGAGCGGAAGTCGGCGGGTGCAGAGCCAGCAGTTGTCGGAGGAGCCCGGTTTGCCTGGACGGAGCCGGTCCGTCGGGAGGGAGTCGCGGCTCAGAGGAGGCCGCCGGGGGTGCTGTGCGCAGAGGAGGGTCGTCACTGGGCGAAGGCGTCGGGGCGAGGTGCCGCTGGGCGAGGGCGTCAGAGTGAGAGCGCCGCTGGGCGAGGGCGCCGGGGCGAGGCGCCGCTGGGTGAGGGCGTCAGGGCGAGAGCGCCGCTGGGCGAGGGCGCCGGGGCGAGGTGCCGTTGGGCGAGGGCGCCTGGGCGAGAGCGCCGTGGTTGCTGGGACCGACGGGGGCAATGGGATGTGCGATGGGGAGGCGTCGCGGGAGCGGCGGCGCTGGGATGGAACCCTAGCGCGAGCGGGACGCGCGAGAGGGAGCGGGACGCCGGGGAGCCAGGGGAGTGCTCGCGCGCAGGAGGAGCGCGCGCCGTCTGGGTCGGGAGTCGGGAGCCGCGCCTGGGTGGGGAGCAGAGTTGCGCCGGCAGGAGATGCAAGGGCGGGGGGACTCCGCCGGAGCAGCGCGAACTGAGGGCCGCCGGGCGGGAGTCCAGGAGGGAGCCGCCGGGGAAGAGGGTGGCCACCTAGGGCAGACCCGAGAGAAGGAGAAAAAAAAGATAGGGGGAGGGCTCGGGATTATTTTCCCTCTGATACCATGTAGAAGAGGTAATCTCCTTACCTCAAGGTGAGGCGGAGACCTTTTTTTATAGATTGAGAATACGGAATACATAAAGGGGTATTCCGATGTGGGACTCGGAAATACCCAGAATAATAAAAAACAGGTTCCAACAATAATCAATTTATAATAATTATTATATTACTAATTATGACTAATTTATTAATTGCTAAATAGTCATCATTAAATACTAATTAATTACTCACTAATATTAACCATTATTTGCAAATTACATCTAATTAACTAAACTAAGTAAATAAAATAATTAAAATAAGCTAAAAACTAAACAACTTAATAAATAAAAAACATTAAAATAAATTAGAAAAAATACCTTCAAATGAAGCATCACAAATTTTGTATTCCTTTAAGGCTACCAAAAGAGTCATGGGGAAGAGACCAAAAAAACTGGGAGAAATTTACAGAGACAAAATATGAGAGGTTTAGAGAGGGATCCTTTTCCATGAGTGGGGGGTGCTTTTATAGGGGCGGGCGGAAGGCATTGATGCCCTCAATGTCTTTCGTCTTTTATTAGGTGAATTGTGTTCAGGGTGACAACGCCTTTCACCTAGTAAAAGCCGAAAGGTGTTGAGGGCATCAACGCCTTTGCCACATCATCGATCCGATGCAAAGACATTGATGCCCTAACGCCTTTGGGACTTAATTTTAATTTTTTTTAAACCTATACCTATACCTGTTTTTTTTTTTTGAAAACTTAAAAAAACCCTTTAAAAGAAGGTATGACTTTTCCCAATTTGGAAGGAATGCTTGTTCATTTGTTGGGAAAATAAATTTTGTGGATATAATTTTTCCTGGTTTTATATATAACTGATAAGAATGCCTCTTAAACAAGGGAGAACAATTATATTATATATTTTATTATCAGTATATCCCATCGCACCTTTTGTTTGTCATGCATACCAAACAGGCTGCTCCGGTTCTCTTTTCTATGACTTTTTCATTTTCATAAAATGACTTTCTTCATACCAAACGCAGTCACAATGTTTGTATCATTAGAAGCGGCTTTTGAGATAAACAGCACGTTCCCTTTTGCATTTAATAGTTTTATTGAAGAAATGGTGCTCTAGATATGTGCAGGAGTCGGACATATGAACAACTTTGATCCTCCCTATGCTCACAATGATGTCAAGCCTGGTAATGTCCTTTTAACACATCGAAAAGGACAGTCACCTCTTGCCATATTAATGGATTTTGGAAGTGCTCGTCCAGCAAGGAGGCAAATCCGCTCTCGTGCAGAAGCTCTACAGTTGCAGGTTCTTCTTCATCCTTTTTTGTACTAATTGTGCTGCGGGTATACTGTTCATAGGAAGAAACCGGTTCATTTTTTAAGAACTTAGGGCATCATGCTATTGGCTCTATTTGATGACACTTACTGAAAACTGCTTACTACACTTATCACTTATAATAAGCAGAAAATATAAGTTGTGTTTGTTCTGTTTCTGGAAAAACACTTACTAAATTTCAGAAAAAAACCGCTTGAAGTGGCAGGAAAGCGATTATTCAATAAAAAAACCGGAAACACTGTTCTGTTTGATAACAATTAATTGAAAACTGCTTATAGCACATCACTTATGATAAACAGTTTATATTGGTGGGAGGAAAGCACTAATCATAAGTGGTAAGTGTTACAAGTAGTTTGTTAAATAGAGCTTCGTACAGAAGCGTTTTAAGTGGCATAATCAATTTTCAGCAAGTGTTGTCAAGCAGAGTCATAATCAGAGAAGTTTCGATAATTGTCTCTACTTGCAAACAACTCTAACCTTTACCAACCTTTTTTTTGGGTTATATTTTACCATATTTAAATAATGTAGGGGCTTATCCTGATATCTACATTTTATTTCCTTTAACGCGTTTATTTGGTTGGTTTTCTTTAGGAATGGGCTGCAGAGCATTGTTCGGCACCTTTCCGAGCGCCAGAATTGTGGGATTGCCCAAGTCATGCTGATATTGACGAGAGAACCGATATTTGGTCATTAGGGTGCACATTATATGCAATAATGTGAGTATTTATTCATTTATTTCATTAGAATTTATATTGTTGCTTTTAGGTAGTGGTAATGTTGAATTCACTGAATAGGACTGGATTTATGCATGTATGTATGGTGGTGGGTGACCAGAACATTGTCCTTTTTTGTTTTGAGTTGTCTTACTTGCATGTGCACATGCATTGAGAGAAAAAAATGAGGGTACATTTTGTGTTTTCATTTTCTGAATATGTACTAGAAAACAATTTATATTGTTAATTTTTGAGTGAGTGATTATGGTTGGTATATGTAGGTACGGGGTATCTCCATTTGAATATGCAGTTGGGGAGTCAGGAGGGAGCCTTCAGTTGGCCGTTGTGAATGCCCAGATCAAGTGGCCGGCGGGGCCAAACCCTCCATACCCGGAAGCTCTCCGCCGGTTCGTGACGTGGATGCTGCAGCCCCAACCCACGCTCCGCCCTCGAATTGATGATGTCATCGTCCATGTTGACAAGTTGATCTCCAAGTTCCATCATTCGCAAAACATAGGGGAGTGATGTAACCTTTTTGATATTTTATAATCTTAATCTACACATTTGCAATATTATTTGCTCAAATAATTTGTTTAAGATCACAAGTTTTAGATTATTCTAATGTTTTGTTAATTATTGTATGACAATTGTAATATAAGACAATATAGTTTATGTTCACACATTAATCAATTGTAAAATATTGATAATTCATACCTACATGAGTACTTTTGAGAAAAGAAGTCATTTCAATTTGGAGATGCTGTTTTGTATGTTTCAAATGCTGACAATCCAAAAAACCACCTTAAAAATAACAACCAAAAAACAACAGGTTATAGGAATATTGCACATTTTTTTCATATATATTAATGAAGTTGTATCAACTTACAATCATTTCTTTTTCCTTCATATAAAATGTTGGATGATTATTTAAGATTGGAATGAGACTCATTAGATTTTGTTGTATGAATCTTTCCTAACCCCCTTGGCTCCATGAGTTGCAACTTTCAAAGGTCGTAATTCTTACTCTAAATGTCATGAATTGCAAAGCAGGTATATTATCTCATTTAACTCATGAGTTGATCTCAAATGTTATTTATAATCACTTGGGAAGACAAGACATGAAAAATAGATATTTTACACGTGGTGTATAGAATATCTTATATTAATAAAATGACGAACTATTCTATTAAATATTTCCAACTCATATATACATTTAAAAAAATTATATTATTTAAATATCTCATATTTAAATCAATATGAACACGACATATAATTTGAATATAAATATCTCATATTTATATCTAAAACAAAAATGTCAATTTATATTAGTTAAACATCTCATATCTAAACTAATATAAATAATCCACATCAAATCGACACAACTCACTATATCTAACAACACATTAGCCACGAGACATGAAACATGTTAATCTCCTGTAACCTAACTCATCAATTCTATATCCACCCAAGCAAAATGACTAAAATAAATTAACGCATCACATGTCATTCATCTAATCTTAAACATATATTTATTTATTCAATTTCACTCAATCGAGGATCCACATGTCTTAATTTCTCACATAAGTGGACAAATCTCATATTGGCTATAAGAATACCACTAAACGATCAATACTAGATTCAATCATCCTCCATTTAGCCATTCACATGAATGACAGATGATGTCTATTTGATGGATTTCATGAGACATCTTTATGCACATATGCAGTAGAAGAAAACACAAAACCCATGTCAAGATTGATCGGGAGTGGACAAGATGGAATAAGAAAAACCATAAAACAGGCATACCTCACTATCCATGATTTTGATCTCCACCAACAATGAGTTTGATCGAGTTCCCTCACAACCTATATGTTCTTACCTCTGATGATATCCACTAGCCACTGGAATCACCGAACACTTCAGTGGGATCACTTCTCCACAACGGTGTGCTTGTACCTCCTCCACAAGAGAGATTGAGAGAGTTTTGTCCAACAGAGAATGAACTCTGATGTTACAAATGAGGTTCATGAATCTCCATTTTATAGGTCTTCTTTATTGAATGGAGGAACCTCTTGGAGTTCTAATGTTTCATATGTTATGAAAAAGCTTAACCATTTGGCATCCACCTCATTTATTAATACAATTATTAAAATCCAGGGCCGGCCCAAGGGCGAGCCCCGCGAGCCCCTGGGCTAGGGCAACCAGTGGGAGGGGGCAACCTGCCAGCTCTTTAGAACCTGGCGTGCGGTGGTGCGTCATCCCAAGGCGGTGCGCCGCTCGGGGCTGATGGTGTGGTTTTCGAGGCAGCTACTGGTGTTCAGCGGGATGGACATATGCGCAGGGTCCCAACGCGGTGCTCCATCCAAGGCGGGTTGCCGTCGGGCGACATCCTGGATAAAATCAGGTTATAAATTTTATATTTATTATTATTATCTGGTTATTAAAATCATGTTATTATCCTTTTGTTTTTAAGATTTGTCGATACCATATAATTATTGTTTTTTTGTCCTTTTCACTACAAAAGGCAACATTTTGATTGACTGTCTTGGGCAATGATTTTGCCAGGGCCGGCACTGTTAAAATCCTTTAACAATCAATATTTTATCTGCACATCATCATACGATGAATTAATAAGTTGAAATAAAAATGATAATCAACATGGAAGATTCAACCGAATGATATCACATATCATTCCACATGAGCACTTCAACATGGTATAAAAAACAATGGGAAGAACTGACCACGACATGGTGAATTTTACCACGTTGTGGTTTGTGCTTTAGTGCACTATATTCATCAATCTCCCACGTGCACTTAAGCCTCACAGACTTTAGGCAAAACTTTATAACTCTTTGTGAATCCATTTAAACTCCTTTGGACATGATTATCATAATCTCTCTAATTTTAGACAAACAATTTGTACCAAAAGCAATCATCATTTCAGGCCTTATGTGTGATCCTGTAGGTCTTTGAAGCATTGAAAACAATCATGAATTCCTTAATCCATAATCGATCTTATGTGTGGCTCTGCAGGTCTTTGTAGCATTGAAAACAATTATGAATCCCTTAATCCATAATTGTAAGCAAAGTGCGGCCTATAGAAAAATGTCATTGCAACTCAAACTATAAAGGCAATTGGCATGATCTCGATCAAACACTCATATCTCTATATGAACATGTTCACCACAAAATATACCTCTATACATCACATGCATGCTTATAAAACTCCTTTTCCCAAGACATCGAGTGACCACTAGACATGGAACATGTCAATCTAGTATAAGCCATCTCATATATTCATTATTCTCTAAAATAGTTTGGCTAATTTGAATGAACACATCACATTTCATTCATCCAAGCAGTTGAGCACATCACATGTCACTCAACTAAGCACGACTAAGCCTTTCCCCAGTCCAATTCACTCATGGGCTTAGATATCATACTTGTCATATAAGAGGATGAATCCCATCTTGGTTAAAGTTAACTGATGACATGATCAACAACATACCCAACCACTCCTTGATTAGCTCACCCTCAAGGTTGGTGTAAGAAAGGTATCAAAGTTTGATGTTCACATGATAAGTATCTTTTCAACCTCAGGTAATGGGGATTCATATTAAGCATACACCCCTAAGTATATCAATGATTGTATGAAATTCCATGTGATATATTTTTGTTGGTCAGTCAAGATAATAAATCTCCACTTATTATCTCATGAGTCTACTTTGTATCATATATAAGATTATACTCACGCTAATCTTAACATATCATCACAATCCATAATACTTCGTGATGATTATCGATTATGGACAACTCAAAGTCACAATTTGAAGGGATTTCATCATTCCAATATTCATGTAATATACGTTGCACACATGAATAAATGATTAATAGTGATTGCCTTTATTATAAAACCACGATACATTTTACGATCATTACATCCAATTTATCATATATCTAATACCCATAGATTCAACATGAACCTCATGTTTTTTATGTGTTAATGGTTTTGTCAACTGATCCAACACATTTTCATATATAGCCACCCAACATATCTTTACATCATCCATCTCAATGATTTCTTAAAAGAGATGATATTTTTGAAGGATGTGTTTGGAACTTTGGTGAAATCAGAGTTCCTTAGCATGATAAATAGCTCCATTATTTTCATAGTAAAATTTAATTTCTCCCTCAATGCTAAGAATCACCCCAAGTTTAGTAATGAACACCTTGATCCCAAAAAATTCCTTCAAAACATCCGATGCAATAATATACTTAGCCTCTATTGTAGAGTTCACCACAATGGCTTGTTTGGAACTCTTTCAACTGATAGTTTCACTATTGAAATATAACAAAAAATTAGATTGAGTTCTCATATCATTATTGTTAGTTTGGAAACTAGCATCAATGTAACCCCTTACAATGATCTCATCCCCACCAGTAAAGACCATGAACATGTCCTTACTTTTTCTTAAGTAGTTAAGTATGTTCTTCATAGAAATACAGTGACTCATTTAGATTGGATTTCTATTTACTTGTTATATTCAAAGCATAAGTAACATTAGGTCAAGTACATAACATGACAAACATGATATATCCTATCAAAAACACATAAGAAATCTTATCCATCCTATCCAACTCTTTAGAAGTTTCCTAAATCTTCTTAGGATTTGTGCCATACAACACTAGTAAATACCCCCTATTGGAGCTCTCTATGCTAAACCTATTTATAACTTTACCAATATATGTGTTTTGATTCAATCTAAGAAACCTCTTCGATCTATCTCTATAGATCTTCATACCCAGTATGTAGGATTCTTCACCCATGTATTTCACTGAGAATCACTTTCCAAACCACACCTTTACAAAATGTAAAGTTGGGATATCATTTTTGATAAGTAGCATGTCATCCACATGTAATATTAGAAATACCGCAATACTTCCACTGACCTGTTTGTATACAAAATAAACATTTTCATACTTGATGAAACCAAACTCTTTTATTGCATAATAAAACTAGATATTCCAACTCCAAGAAGCTTTCTTCAATCGATAAATAGACCATTTCAACTTACAAACCTTAGCACACTCATTTGGAAGTTCAAAACCTTCAGGCTGCATTATATACATATCCTCAATTAAATTCATGTTAAAGAAAGTAGTTTTAATATCCATTTGATATATCTTATAATCACAATGAGCTTCTATGGGAAGGAATATCCAAATGAAATTTATCATTACAACTGGTGTAAAGGTCTCTTCATAGTCAAGACTATGGATTTGTTTATAACCCTTTTCCACTAAGAGAAATTTATAGGTAGATACTCTACCATCTATGCCAATTTTCTTATAGAAAAATCATTTCTATTCTATGGGTCCCACCCCTTTAGGTGCATTCACCAACTTCCAAACCTGGTTAGTGTAAATGGAGGCTATCTCATATTTCACGGCCTCTAACCATTTCTCATAATCAAAACTCTTAATGGTCTCTTTGTTGGTAGTAGGTTCATCATCTATGAACATTACCGCATCATCATTTTCTATAAGAAATAAATATCTATCAGGTTCCTGATGTATCCTACCTGAAATTTGAGGTTCTTGTGTAACCTGAGCCAGGTCCTCTTCCACAACCTCTTATGGAACTCACTCATTTTCCATCTCATGAATAATTATTTTTTGTTGGTTTTGAACTTTTTGAAGTTCAATATTCCTCTCACTTACACCTCAGTTTAAATGTTCCTTCTCAAGGGATATGGAAAATCAGGACAAACATGCTTTGTTCTCAGTAATATTATAGAAATAAAATCCTTTGGATAACCAAAAAAAAGTATTTCTATGATTTAGGGACAAATTTATCAGAATCCAAACATCATATGTATGATTTACAACCCCAAATACTCATAAAATAAAAATTGGGAAACCCCCTAGTTCACATCTTATATGGTGTCTTTATAACCTCCTTAAATGGAATGTGGTCTAGTATGGAAGGTATTTATTCCATAGTATATCCCCAGAATGATATAAGAAGGTCACATGAACTCATAATTGAATGCACCATGTTCAACATGGTATGATTCCTCTTCCCAGACATATCATTCGACTATGGTGTTCTGGTAGGAGTGAGTTGTTAAACAATTCCACAATATATCAGATGATCAATAAATTCTTGGCTCAAGTATTCACCACTCTAATCTGATTGGAGAATCTTAATACCTTTACTCAATGATTAAATAATTACCTTTTAAAAAACATGGGATTTTTAAAAGTTTCAAACTTGTGTCTCATCAGAAACATATAACCATACCAAATAAAATCATCAATAAAGGTTATAAAGTACCTATACCCACTATTTAATTGAGTACTCATTGGTTTACATACATCACTATGTATAAGATCCAATAGTCCACTAGACCTCTCACCTTTTCTACTAAAAAGTGTTGTAGTCATTTTTTATAATAAAGAATATTCATAATTATCAAACTATTCATAATTGAATGAGTTTAACAATACATCTCTATAGAGTCTTTGGATGTGTTTCTCATTTATATTCCCAAGGAAACAATTCCAAAATAAGTGCTGTTAGAATCAACCTTGACCTTATTATCTTGAATATTATAGATTGGATTATCCATGTTTAGAATATACAAACCATTCATTATATTCCCAATGCTATAAAAAATTTCATTCATATATATAAAAAAACTCTTGTTCATAATAGAAATAAAATTTCTATTTATGTCCGAAACATAGTAATAGTTTTCGAATTCTAGAACTAATCCATTAGGAAGATTTATACCATAAGTGATAATCTCCAATAAAAAAACTCTTTCTCCATTACAAACACATACATATACTTCTCATTTCATTAACTCTCTATTATTTTGAGTTTTTTGTTATCAGTACAAATGTGTGATGCACACTTGATATCCAATACCCATGAGTCAGAATTAGTGAAATTGATCTCTATAAAATTCACATCCATATACTTAGAATAATTTTTTTTGAAAACACTTCTCAACCTTAGATGAAAATTTATAATTATATTATAGGCTATACCTATAATAGACCTTAAAATGATAATCTTGATGCATGAAATAATATACAACAAAGGAAAAATATATGGGTGAGAATCATGTTTTATATCATTTCAATAAGGATATATACTGAAAGTACACCCAATAAAAACGATGACCCCATACATCATATCCATTTAGTGAGACAAGATCTATATTTACTATGATTTGGTTTACCTTTAGTGTTTCCATTATTACATAGCTAGTTAGGTAGGACATCATTCCAATCATATCACATATTATTCTTAGATAGATGATTGGACAACCCTTTGTCTAAATCTATCACATAGATAAAATCAACTCCATTCCTCTGGTATCTTA
Organism: Viscum album; assembly: GCA_963277665.1. NCBI lineage: Eukaryota > Viridiplantae > Streptophyta > Magnoliopsida > Santalales > Viscaceae > Viscum > Viscum album. The sequence goes on from OY728151.1 coordinate 1,429,202,764, forward strand.
ACCTTTGGGGTTTCCCAGATAAGTGTCACCCAATGATCATAAAGGGACATGTTTATCCAACTTTTGGGGTAAAAAAAACCTCTATGACTTACACAAGATAATACATGGGTGTCCAACCTTTAGGGTTACCCATACTAAACGATCACAGTATTTATAATGGACCATACCATTTTGGCCCGTTCCTCTAAGTTTCCAAGTGTTTATAGGTTTCATGAGGGATTTCAGAGACATTATAAAGGAAAAAAGACAAGTTTTATCCATATTAAGGGTCACCACACCATAATATTAGGAATGGTGCTGGCCATGGTGTTCTCGTTTGGAGCTGCGGGTGTGGTGTGGCCATTTTGAGTTAGCTGTTCTAAGACCATGGGCATTTTGACTTGGCTATGTGGTCCTTGGTGAAACATAGAGAGAAAAATGCCCAGGGTGCCTATTTTAGAAGGTGTTTTACATTGAGGATTCATCTTGTGAGAAATAGGGAGGAGTACCATGCCATAAGAGTTGGCCGTGGTACTTTATGGAAGCCAATGCAGGTTTCCTCTAGTACAAGGAATACCATGCCCATTCCTACAAGCATTTTGTTGGGAATGGTGTATAAAGAGGTACTCTTGTGTAAAATAGGGACCTCTAAAACTCATGGGATTCTAATCATAGTGGCATGAAAGGTCATGGTAAGGTTGTGCATGCGAAGGAGGAAATAGTGATCTGGAGCTCGCCACACCATAATGTTGGGAATGGTTGGTCAAAATGGATAGAGACTTATCCCTATGTTATGGTGAGGGGCCGTGGTAGATTGATGGGCATCTGAAACTTCATACACGACATCGTGGTGAATGGAATGGTGTTTTTCAAAGATATATGATGGGATTTTAAATGCACATGAGATTAAGGGGTTTAAATACTGGTAAATCAGATCATGTTTGACTAGGGGACACCATGGATGTTTTTCATGCCTCCACATCATGGTGGAGTCTATTCATACTTCCTCTATAAATAGAGGGCAAAATCTTCTGTGTTTCAATTTTTCTTCTTTTTATTTGAACCCTAGTCTCCCCTAGCCCTCTCAAAATCCTCTATCCATTCATTTTAAGAGTTTAAACACCTTGTATTTTTGAATCGAATTATATCGATTCAAGGTATTGTCCTTTCCACCCTTCTCTTAGTATTCCTCATTCTCTTTTCTTATAGAGGATCACTATAGAGAGGTTCACCTATTTTGAGTTGATATTAGAGAATGTATTGATGGTGGATTGTTGTGTCTAGGTTATGGTGTGGTTCCTTTCTTGATTGGTGGGGACTGATCCTTAATTCTTCCATTCATGAACATTTATTTCCCTTGAAACTCTAAATCTAGGTAGGGGATTCAAGTCTCTCTCCTTTATTTTGCACACATTGTGAGATTATCATGATTCTGTTATCACTGAGTGATTAGTATGAATTAACCTAAGAAGATAAATAATTAATAAGATGGGAAAATATAAAGTAAAGTGTTGCATATGTAATTTATTTATATTATTGTTTTATTGAATGTGTTATTATAGATGCTAATTATCTAGTAAGAGAGTTATGCATAACTAAGAAATAATATGATAGTGATACTAATAGAAAATCTATGAGAATGAAGTGTGGTGCCAACCATAATAGTTCCATGATAACTAAACCCATTAAATTAAAGAACCACAATATGTTTTCTTGATGAAATGTTCCCTTTTACAATTGTGAATTGATTGCTATTAAAATAATTACTTGTTATTATGTTTAAGTTCTAGGAAAAACTTTCACAAATGAATCATAATTAAAGTTGGTAATGGAAATGGAGTTAATTGACTAATATGGGATTGAAATGATGCATGTTCTAAACCATAATATCTTACATTCCTAGAGAGTTGGTTTCTGCCTATTTTTTGTGATAGTGGGGTTATTGTGTGTGTGTGATTGATGGTTGTGAAGGTAGTAGAAATGGTGATATGGATGGTCATGGGGCCAGAGGCTGGTGTGATGAGATAATTTTCATTCATTGTGGGATAATAGCATGGTGGTGGTTGTATGATGTAGTGTGGTTAGTATATGTTGTGGGAATAGTAGTGTAATTATTGTTGTGTGATTTAGGGATTTTTTAGTAATTCTTGATGATATTGGATGTAATGAATTTTATAAATATGAAAATGGAATGTGGTATGGGATTTTTCATGTGGTGATTGTTAGTAAATTAATTGATGATGAATGAAAGAATAAAATTTAGAATGGGAAGGATGGTTGACTTATGTATGAGTTGTCATTTAAATATGGTTAATGAAAAAATTAATTGAATAGGATATGGAAGTAAACAGTAAACTTGGAATTTGTGGAATTAATGCATTAAATGGGGACTATGATGGTTTATTATGTGGATAGTGGGCTGGTTTTTATTGTAGTTACAGTAGTGGTTGTTGCTGGGTAGTGTTAGAATTATGATGGAGTAAGGGAGCCATCATAAGGCTTCTAGTGTTCACCCTTAGGTTTGGTTCTTTGTGATAATATCTATACTTTATATTTTCATGCAATTTCTATATGCACCCCACCAGATTCAAGTATTTCATACTGACGCCCAAATGTTTTGGGGGGTGTTTTCCCCAACATCCAGATTAGTGGGGAAACAGATGGATGAATTCTCCCTCATTTATTCTCTTCCTTTGGTAGTAGTGATGATGGAATGATTGATGGTGATTCCTAGTAATGATGGAAAAGTTGTTAGTAATGCCTAGTAATGATGGAACAGTTGGTGGTGATGCCTAGTGATGATGGAGTTGTTGGCAGTGATGCCTGGTGGTGATGCTACTTAGTGGGGGCCATGTATGGTAAGAGAAGGGCATGAGGTTGATGTCCTTCATGTTCACGCTACCCTACTACTCTAGACTTACAATGTGATGATGTGGATTGACATATGATTGTGCGATTAATGATGATGATATGGAAGGGATGAACACAAGATGATTGACATTGGGGAATGAGAGTGGAAAAATCGTGGGGAAGTGGTTGTGGGGAACATTTCTAGTTATATTATTCTATTTTTTATATTCTCCTATTGTGTGTGATACTTGGTGAGTGAGCCTCAACAAGGCTGGTAATGGGTAGTAAACCTTGTAGGTGCTCGTTATTTCTACTACTTATTCACTAGGGAATTAGTATTCTCTTATCACATTTTTATGAGAGATCCTGAGGAGGATCCTAATAAATATACATGTTATGATCACCCCTATATATATAAATGATTTTTAGGTGACTAGGGTGGGTTTGGTGAGCGATCTGGACCATACTAGATTGAAGTGGAGAGTTTCTGTTGGTGTTTCTACCTAGGAGTCCTTTTGGTACTTTATTTTGGAGACTTGATTGTATTTCAAACCACCCATTATGGAACTTTTTTGTTGCAGGATCTTGGTCTATTTTATATGATGGGGTGATAATTGGTGGATCTCATATTATCACTTTTCCTTAAATCCATTTATTAAGGGTAATGACTCCCATTGCACATTTTATACCCTCAGTGATAGTCTTCAACTCATGAACTATTTTAGATAGGCTTCATGGGTTACTCCATCTATCCATTGCTATCCCAGGAGGGGTATCGGTGTGGGGGGGGGGGAATGATAGATCCATATGATATATTTTTATTGAGATATAGGGTGGTTTTTGGAGTTATGAATTGTCTGAATTTCATGGGTTGATAGGGAAGACATACCAGTTGAGATTCATGCATGACGTAGGATAGGTAGACCAACTAGGATATGATATTTTAGGACCTCCATGATCCAATGTAAGGACTATGAGTTTATCGAATGACTAAGTAAATTTTTTATGCTTGTAGGGTAAAGACCTAGGAGAGGTACATGCATTATGGTTGGTTGTGATTATTTTTGAACTAGGGTGATTCTATGAAAAGATAAAAGTAATTTGAATAAATTAATTTGATTAAATAAATTCTATACCATAAATATTATGAGATTCTATTTTCTTATGGAGATGTCATTTGACCATCATATGTGTGTGGTGGAGGTTGGCGAGGTTTGGAAGGATGATCCAGTTGACCATTAGAGGGTCAACACAGATGAGGATGACAAGTTATAATAGAGGATATTGTATACCTTCTAGCATCAGATCTTAGAAAAGTATGAGGGGATCATCTCCGATTTAGATATGGAATGATGGTTGGAGGAGATAGAGATTACCTTCTATTTTATCCATACCGAGTTTGAGTATTGAGTTTCATTAGTAGTAAGTTATATGTGAGGAGAATCATGTTAGTGGTGGATGTTGTATCACATAGAGTGGAAGAAATCACATGTCTCCTAGGATAATTTCTATAAAGACTTCCATTTAGAGTTTCTATCTTCGAGGATGAGGGAATTGAATTAGTGAGAGTTTATATCCCTCCAGTAGAGGATCTAGAGTGTTCATGAGACTGGGATTAGGTTTAAGGACCTTATTCATTTCACCCATGACCTCTTCCATGATGAGGATTCTAGAGTGTGATGCCTTGAGAAAGTGTTGTGTCCAGCTATCAGATATACGATCACTCCATTTACATTTCCTACATACTTGGAGGTGCATAAGAAGGATGAGGCGATCAAGAGGATGCATCATCAGGGAGACCAATAGATATTTTTTAGAGGCATAAATTATGATGGTGGATCTCAAATTTCAATATAGTTGAGGTTCTGAATAGCAGGGAGTCGATCATGACATTCCACCTCTCAATTTTCTAGAGCCAGCAATTCCAATGCATTTACTAGGATCTCCCCGTTTGTGTGTTTTAGATGTAGTGGTCATGGTTATCACCAGAGGAATTTCCCATCCATCCATGGGATCCATTTCAACATGAGTGGTCAATTTACTTATCATCCTCAGAAATAACCCCCTCAGAGGTCGTTTTAGTAGCAGAGTCTATTGATGTATATTTAGCAATAAGGACTAGGGAATATGTTAGTCTAAGAGGCAAAAAAGATGGTAAGGTTAATCATTGTGATGTAACTTTACCCAAGGGACCTAGAGCAGAGCATGTCTATAGAGGTGGATGTTAGTAGGTTCAGTGGGTTCAAGGAGAAGGGCATGGAAAACTGTATGCAATTGGAGTACTAGTGCCAGAGGATCCAGATATCATTCGAGGTATGTTTAGCTTTTAATCTATGATGGTTTATGCCTTGTTTAATTTATGATCATTAGATTTATTCATCTATCTGGATTTAGTCCATGCTATGGAACTAATTATGGATAGGATTCAAGTTACCTTGGTGTTGACTGTGCCAGTCAGAGGCTAGATAAGTTTATTTGATGTATTCCAGGGTTCTGAACTGATGCTAGGGAAACATTAGTCATTTGTAAATTTCATCCTACCATATATGAAACTATATGATGTCATATTTGGAATGGATTGGATTTGTTCTATATGTGTGTTCATAGATTTCATTTAGATGAGGGTTTTATTTTTTAATGTGAATGACCGGTATGTGATGTTTTTTGGCAAGTGAGATTATCAAATAGGCCATAGGTGTTCAAATTATTTATTTTTACAACAAGTAGAATTGAACTTGGAATCGATGGAGTATTAAATAGTGGAGTTTACTAAGGTCTTATAGGAGTATTTAGATGTTTCCATGATGAAGTTGTGACCCTACCCCATTGACATGACATTGAGTTCAATATAGCATTACAACCAGGTGCTTCGATAATTTCGATAGATCTATATCAGATTGCGCCATATGAGTTGCAGGGATTGAGGATATAGTTTGATGATTTGATGAACAAGGGATTTATATACCCTAGTGTATCCCCTTAGGGTGATCCAATGTTTTTTCCAAGAATAAAGATAGTGGTATGTGGTTATGTGTGTATTGACGATGATTGAACCAAGTGATGGTCAAGAATATTTATCCCCTTACAAGGATATGTGGAATTTTTGATTAGTTGAAGGGATCCAATTGGTTTTCAAAGATAGATTTATGGTTTAGGTATCAATGAATCAGGTTTAAGGATGAGGATACCCCGAATTCCACTTTTCAGTGTTGATATGGGCACTTTGAGTTTGTGGTCATGCCATTCAGTGTCATAGATACACACGTTATGTTAATAGGACTCATGAACCACTACTACAAACACGGCCTTTATCAGCGCTAAAAATGGCCTTTATCAGCGCTAGAAAAGCGCTGATAAAGCCAGCATAGATAGGGGGGGGGGGTCCCCTTTATCAGCGCTCCGAAAAGCGCTGATATAGGACCCCTTTATCAGCGCTAAAAAAAAGCACTGATAAAAGGGGTCTTTTATGAGCGCTAAAAAAAGCGCTGATAAAAGTACCCCTTTATCAGCCTTTTTTTTAGCGCTGATAAAGGGGTCCTATATCAGCGCTTCCTTTATCAGCGCTCTCGTTTTAGCGCTGATAAAGGACCCTTTTATCAGCTCTTTTAAAAAAGCGCTGATAAAAATTAAAAAAATTTTAAAAAATTTTAAAAAATTTAAAAAAATTTTAAAAAATTTAAAAAAATTTAAAAAATACTGCCAATCGGGGGGGATTTTATAGCGCTTGAACCGCCCCTTTTACAGCGCTTTTGGCCCCTATACAACACCCCACGCACCCCACGCACCCCCTCCACCCTTTAACAGCGCTTGCTCCAATATTCCCCATGCACGCGCACCCCTGCCTCTACCAGGATTTGAACTTGAGACCTCCCCCCTGCGCGCCTAAGCCCTTACCACTACTCTATTTTGATTTGCTTTCCAATTCATGATATATATATATATATATATATATTTATATATTTAGTTATATTTATTCGTATAGTAATATATATTTATATTAATATATATATATAGTTATATTATAATATATATAGTAATATTAATATATATATATATAGTGGTATTAATATATATTTATATCTATATATATATATATTTAGTTATATTTATTCGTATAGTAATATATATTTATATTAATATATAGTTATATTAACATATATATAGTTATATTAACATATATATGGTTATATTAACATATATATAGTTATATTAACATATATATAGTTATATTAACATATATATAGTTATATGAATATATATTTATATAGTTATATTAATATATATATATAGTGATATTAATATATATATTTATGGTGATATTAATATATATATTTATAGTAATACTAATATATATATATGTAGTTATATTAATATATATATAGTTATTAGATTAATATATATATAGTTAGATTAATATATATATATAGTTAGATTAATATATATATATAGTTAGATTAATATATAGGTATATAAATATTCATATATTGATATTTTAAATAAAATGGATATTAGTTATTATTTAGATAAAGCTAATATATTTTATATGTAAATATGTTTAATTATTTATTTAAAAAATTTAATTTTTAGGTGCAAATATATAAAAAATATGTACATATAGTTATATATTTGATTATAAATAGCAGTTCATTATAAAAAAGGATGAAATTTCAAAGACATAATATCAATATGAATGTAATATCTTGGAATAAATTTAGTCCCCACCAAGAAAAGCCAACAATACCCCCTTAAACGAGTTTGAAAATCCACAAAATGTTAAAAAATCTGGGTACCCCGACAAAAAACTCAGTTTTGGAGGCCTTCTGGGCCTCTTTTGGCCTCTAAAAACGCTTGATTGGGGTCCCCCCCGAGTCACAGCGACGTAGAGCTCATCACAAGCTTCGATTTGATATGTGGTAGAGCTCAAACGGACACCCGGATCAAAAGTTATGGCCGTTTGAAGTTTGAGTTGCGTTTTCAACATATTTTGGATCTTTTTTAAATTTTTTTAGTTTTTTTAGTCCTCAAATTGTTATTAAATGACTATTACTCCATAATGATTATCAAAATATTAATTAAAAATATTTTTTTAATTTTTTAAGAAGTCATTTTCACTAAATATCTTAAATATTAAGTATAATAAGTGTAAATGTACATTTATACTTATCTAAAATATATTTAAAAATTATATATTATATTTATATAACAATATAACTATATTTATATATTAATATATTTTTTATTTTTTTTTGAAGTCGACCCTTTATCAGCGCTAAAAAAGCGCTGATAAAGGGGGGCCCTTTATCAGCGCTACTAAGCAAGCGCTGATAAAGGGGGGCCCTTTATCAGCGCTACTAAGCAAGCGCTGATAAAGGGACCCCCCCTTTATCAGTGCTTTTTTGTTAGCACTGATAAAGGGGGGCTCTGCGAAAAACTGTTTTTGTGGTAGTGAAATCCATGTTCTGTGAGTTTTTAGACCAGTTTGTGGTCATGTTCATCAATGAAATTATCATATAATCAAATTCATAAGAGGAGCATGTTCAGTCCCAATGTGAGATTGGATGAATGGTTAAGAGAGGGGGGGGGGGTGAATTAACCTTTTTATATATTTTAATGAATTATTACCAAAGTTCAATATAATTGCAGTGAAAATAAAAAATTGAACATAATGATTTTTATAGTAGTTTAGATATAAATGATCCTATATATACTCTTTAACCCTCTCAATCACAGATAGATATGACACCCATTCTGAATTTTGAAGAGAGATCAAAACCATTTACAACTACCTTTTTAAACCTTAGAGGAATAACCCATGGAAATAGTATTTTATACAACCAGTGTCTTAACCTGATCACCCTGAATTTTTCACAAATGGAGGAATAATGAAGAAAATACCTTTTTAAGTGGAGGTGGAAATAGAAAATACCTTTTAAACCAAATCCATTTCCTTTTTGTAGTTATGGAACAACTTGAATCCTGTCATTTGTTTGGGAGTCACAACCCACCATCCTGACTTTTAATGGGTAGTATAACCTAATAATATTAAGTAAAAATAAAATAGAAAGAATTAAAAACCACATAAACTAGATGACAAATTCAAGATACTAGTGTTGAGGTAGCTGTGAACTCTCCACCAGCAAAGGATCAAAATATTGCAGTTTAGTTGAGAGAAGTAGTTGATCACCAAGAATGTCTCACTTGTACAGTTTGAATATCCTCAATCTCTTCCTTCACTGGTTTCATCAAAATCATTATATAGAGTTATTTCATGCACATAATATTCAAAGTATGTTACCCATTGATTTTCATCATTCTCGAAGTAGCATGTGATTTTTTCATTGAAAGCCCATGAAAAGTTTATGTGGATCCTTTATTTAATAATATATACACATAAAAAATATATTCAGTGGAATGTGTTGGAAAAATTAATATATTACTAAAAATAAATAATAAATAACATATAAGTCCCTTGTAATTATTCCTATGAATCATGAAAGATAAACAATTTAAATTTCAACCAATTTAAATTTGAAACTCGCTTTTTCCCAAAAAATAGTGTGACATTTTAACCCATTCGATGAGAATTAAATCATTCATGTAATTATTTTAAATAAAATTACTTATCATTGAAATAATTAATAATAATTTAATAAATCTTTATAATAATAAAATAACTTAAAATAAACTTATAATAAAAAATATATTTAAAACATATAAAGGTATAAAAAACAGAGCATTATAGAAAAGTTTTCCTTTTAGTCAGGGTAGGTTCTTTGCATTAGGTCATTATCACATTAGATTAGTGCTTGATTTAATTCATTATTCATGGTAGGGAATAAATTTTAGTCAATCATTTTAACTTAAGGTTGGTCAGATTCACCACGCAGTCGATCCCTTATAGCCAGTCAGGTCTTATGATCGATCAATGCCTTTGAAAAATTTCATGTTACTGTTTATCCTTTTTCCTTATGGTCATTCATTTGAAATTTCATTATATAAAAACATGTAGTAGGTCAAGGATTATGGTAGGTCATTTCTTTCATGAGTTCGGTCCTCTATCATACAGTCACTCATCCACAATCGATCTTTTAGCCTTATAGTTAATCACTTTATCTTACGATCAATTGACTCACACAATCACTTGATTTCTCAAAGTGAAGTCACTTGGATTCTAATGTGTGGTCACTTGATTTCTCAACATGCAGTCACTTTATTTATCAATGTGCGGTAGGTTTACTTCTTATGATAGGTTCATTTATAACATGCAATCAGTTTAGTACTTTTCTAGTTTTCACTGATGGTTAGTCCTTATAACTTGTGGTCGGTTCATTTTTCTTCTTATGGTCAATTTAAATTTCTTCTTGCAGTCTCTTTATGACTTAGCCAAATTTTCAAGAAAAAAATAGTAACATATAAAAAATCATCCCATATCATAATGGATTTTTCTATAAAATCATTTCATAATAAACATATAAAACTTAATGACTTTAGTGTTGTGAGAAATTATAATTATATGAAACAATGTTATTATAGTTATCAAAAACACAAATAAATAAAATTGATCAAAGTTCCAATTCAAAATTCTCCCCATTTTTTATAATTACAAAATAAATGATCCAAAAAATATCCTCATTTTTGAAAGTTATCAAAAAGATTCCCCAAGTAATAAATTTATCCTCTTTTAATGAATCAATGGTGTATATAAATTCATGATTTTTATAATTAATAATCAATAGTGGGAAGGAAAATAAACCTTCTAAAATAATCATGGATGATAAATCTATATTCTCCCTAATGATTAATAGGAAAGAAACTAACATTGAATAATGAATTGAAATATTAAGCTCCCCCCTAACTAAGTACCAAAACAATGTATATAGATTTTGAAATTAGCTTGTGTACTGCAAAAAAACAAAATTTTTAATAATAAAAATTTAGAAGCCTAAAAGGGAAATGAAAACATGAGAAGATATTAAATGAATTAAATATAATTATATGCAAGGAATTGAACAATAAAAAACTAATTTATAATATGTCAGTTGATCCAAATAACAAAACAAATGCAATAGGAAAACTGGCCAAAATAAAAATAGATTTTAATATTCATCTCAAAATAGAAGTAAAACTGGCCCTAAAAACCATAAATTAAGGATTCATCATTTTAAGATCAAATTTGATTTTATAAATTTTTTCCAGATCTAGGGTTTTAGTAAAAATGTAAGTTAATTGTTCTTATGTAGAAACATATTCTAGACTAAAATTCCCTTTTTGAACATGATCTCTAAGGAAGTAATATCTAACATCTATGAGTTTAGTCCTTGAGTGACACAAAGTATTTTTAGAGATGGAAATTTCAGAAGTATTATCACAATAAATATGTATCTTTCCAAAATTAAAACCAAAATATGAAAGAGTTTATTTAATCTATAATGACTTTGAACAAAAAGAAGCAACAAAAACATACTCACTTTCAATAGTTAATCAAACAACTAAAATTTTATTTTTATAGATCCATGAAACTATTAATTTACCAAGAAAATGAAATATACCTGATGTGATTTTCCTATCAAATTTTCACCAACAAAAACTAGAATATGAAAATCTAGTTAGTTCAAAAGAAGTATGCATAGGATAAAACAATCCAAGATTTATAGAAACTTTAAATACTTAATCACTCTTTTAACTGATTTTAAATGAATTTATTTTGGGTTGGATTGAAATCTAGTACATATACATACTGCAAAAATTAAATTTGGTATAAATTCTCTCAAATAAAGCAGGCTACCAAATATAGCTCTAAATATCTTATCATCAATATATTCTATAGATTTATAAGAATCCAACTTATAAGATATACTTACTGGAATATTTTATCTTTTACAACCATCAAGACCAAATCTTTTAACTAACTCATTAGCATATTTTTACTGATTTGAGAAAATACCATATTTTCTTCAAACTATTTACAAACCCAAAAGAACTTAAGTTCACCCATATTGCTCATGTAAAATTCTAAAGACAATAAAATTTTAAATTCATTACAAAGTATATCACTTTAAAAACCAAATATAATATCATCAACATATATTTGAACTATCAAAATATATTTATAATATGTTTTGATAAATAATGTTAAATCAATTTTCCCTTTTCAAAATCATTATTCAAAATAAATAATGAAAAACTCTCATACTGAGCTTAAGGTGCTTATTTTAGACCATAAAGATATTTTTAGAGTTTCAAAACATGGTTAGATTTAGATTCATTATAAAAAACTTGGAGGCTGATTTACATAAACATTTTCATAAATATATCCATTCAAAAATTCTCTTTTGAAATCCATTTGAAATTTTTTAATTCCACAATGAGATGCATATTACAAAAGAATTCTTATAGATTTTAACCTTGAAAATGGGTCAAATTATTCTTCAAAATCTATTCTTTCTTATTGATTATTACCTTTATCCACTAATCTGGATTTGTTCCTAATTATTTGACCATATTCATCCAATCTATTTCTAAATATCCACTTGGTTCAAATAATTTTTTTATAATTAGATGGTTCTACCAAGGTTGAAACATTATTCTTATCAAACTAATTTAATTATTCATTCATTTCCATACTCCAATTTGAATTAGATGATTATTTATCCATAATTCTAGGTACAAAGTTATAAATAAAATCTTGGAATGCACAAATACTTTTTTAGGAAATTTATGGTTTTAATAACAATAGATATATCAACCATAACTCTGTTAATCAGAATATTTCTATGAAATTATAAATTCTGTTCATGAGAGATACTCTCCCCCTTAATTGATGCATCCAAATATGATTTTCCCAATTCACTAGAGCTGAAGTCTCTAAATTCCACATCAACCTTTTCTAAATTAGACTTATTATCTCATAAGAAATTTCCATCAAATCTAACATGGGGGATTTCTTCAAAAACTAATGTTATTTTTTGTAAACCCTATATACCTTGATAAAATTTGAGTAACCCAGAAAAATACTGGATGTGCACTAAAATACATGAATGCGATGCATGTATACATGTATGTGATGCATGTATTCATGCATTTGATGCATGAAGTATATATTTTTATATATATGATATTACATATAGTGTACATTTATTTTTTATGTATACGATGCATAAATATAATATATATATATATATGATATATATATATATATATTAATACGCATGAGATACATATGTGAGTTGCATGTGATGCAACTGCCTGTACAGTTTCTCCTGAACAGTTTCAATCAATTTTGAACCAAAGAGTTTATTTATTTAATCTTCAAATTTATTCATTAAAACATTTAATGAACATGAAATCCAAACAACAGTAACACATATGATGTGTTATAAATAATAAGCTTCAGGATTTGGCTATATAAGAGATATGATATATTCTATTATGTGGGTGAAGTGTGATGTGTGCGAGACACTACTAAACCCACTTATTCCCTAAACATTGTTTATTTCATTTGAGAAGGTGCTAGTACCACTTAGGATTTTGGGTATCTTCAAAAAACATTCTTAGATCCACTGGATAGTGTATTAGCTCTGACATGGTAGGCTTTGTATCAAATACTCATAGTGATATATATCAAGCATTCTCTTTTACTAATGAACAAGATGACTGCTACAACTTGCACATTCTAGGTACTCTATTTTTCATATTATTTGCATGTTGATTTCTTAAAGGTAGATCTATAGTGTTTGGGGATGAATTTTTCTGAAAATGATCATTATATGATCATATAAAACCCATCATTTGTATCAAAGTGAGGTTAAAGGGTAAACTGGTTCTTGGGAACTCTCATGCATGAATGTGTGATGAAGTGTGGATCTCTGCTCAGGGGATCCATTATGATGAAAAGAGTTGAATTATTAAATAGTTGGGGGAATGAAGTGATTTTATAGGTTCATATGGATGTCACATTGAATGTTTCCATATAAGGTAATGCGATTCTCACCCATCAGTGGTATAAAAGAACTTTTTTCAAGATTTAAATGTGTTTTGGTCACTGGTTTTTGTGGAAATCATAATTGGAAACAAAGAATAACGTTTTCATAAAACAGATGTAGGTTACAGACCCTTACGCGAGCTTCATAAAGTTAAATTTGATTTACCCTTATGCAGGAATTCTACGTAAAGGTAATACCCTTACACATAGCATGTTTCATAAAGGTAATATCTGTATTACCTTTATGCGGTGAGGTTTGTTGGAGCTATGTAAAGGAAAGTTAGTGTCGTACCTTTACCCAATGGTTACAGAAGGCCACATAAAGGTAAATCCAGACCTATGATTACTTGAATTGTTCATGTAAGGGTAATATCCCCAGTACACTTACACAGTGAATTATATTTGATTTGTGTAAAGGTAAGAATTTTTTTATCCTTACACCGGGGCTTCTAGAAGATCTGTATAAGGGTAACCAAAAAAATTGTTTAAATTTATTGTTAACATATTAAATGTTTTAATGGTTTATAAATTGTTTATAAATAATGTTAAAAGTTATTTCGAGAATATTTAATTTATAGGGATTTTATAAATAAATAAATAAATTATAAATTGTTTATAATTAATTAAATAAATGTTTATGAAACATTTTCCCAAATATTAAAGGTTCATATTTTAAAATACCTTTTTACAAATTAATATAAAATATTTATATTCTTGTTAATTTATAAAAATTTTATAATTATAAATTATTTTTGAATAGTTTATAAATGTCTCATGTTTTGGAAAATAATTTTTTTTATTTGTTAAATTTATTTGATATTCATGGTAAGTAATTTTTATTATTAAATATGAATATCATGTATGCCAATTTATATGATAAATTTCTTCTAGGATAGAGCCTCACATGTTATACTAGGTTTGATATCATATAATTTAGTTTTCATATACCTTGACCTTGGTTTGTAATTATAGTTATGATCTTGAGAATAGTTGTTAGGTATATTTTTTACATATTAGGTGTTAGAATTTTCATAAATTGAATTCTCTCTTGAGTATAGTATCCCTAGGTAAAGGAACTTAAGGTCAGATCACCTACTTTCCTGGATTATTATGACTTAGATAGGAAAGTGAATGGGGCTGGTTATCTATCACTCTAAGCTTAATCATGTGGAGTTTTTTAGTCTCATATAACTCTATGAATTTTCATAAAGCATTTATATACCTTATTCATATGATTCATTTGGATATATATTAATATACTTGGATTATGTTTTTGAGTGAGCAACACAAATTTGTGGTTTGTATAAAGAGTTACACATCAACGTGGTTTTAATACATTAATTTGGTGATTAGAATTGGGATTTATAAAACTAAACCATTAAAAACATGCATACACAAAAGGAAATAAACCATGAAAATATAAATATTATATATGATTTAATAGTTATGAATTTAAAATGAATATGTTGTGTATTAAATTGGAGAGTTCTTAAAATAAAACCATTTAAATGCTAAGTGTGAGATTCCTTCCAAAGTGTAACTTGTCAAGACCTCAATCATTCAATTGGCTATTGTTGAGCTCAGTATGAGTACCCCTGAATTATAAGTAACCTAAGATTTTCATGTTGGGTATTGTCAAGCTCAGAACGACTATCCATTGATTTTCCTTAGTTGAATTATTCTTGTCATTTGATTTTTGTTAAACTAGATGAGAATCCCTAACCATTAGGATACCATAGGAATAAAGTTGAGTGAATACATATGATGAATTTGGATAAGTAGTTATCCATAGAATTATATAAGAATCACAACTATTATGATTGGGATGATTCCCTACCTAAATAATCATGTCTTGTTTACGTGATAACCAATGTAATTCATGATGAAATATGGATCTGCTCACTAAATGGATATGATGTTCAGGGTTATCATTTTTAGTGGGACCACTTTCATTTAAATCCCTTAATGAAAAGATATAATACATGATACTCACCCACTTATTTTTCTTTGTTGTTTATTATGGAATACTTAATCACAATCATATTGAGATCACTAATAGGTATGGACTATACAACAATTAAACATTGGTATCTAGTAATGATAAGTGTTCATAAGGAGAAACATTTAGAGTACCCAAATATTACTGTTATATAAATAAAATTCTCCAACTCTGACTCACGGGTATTATATACCTAATGTATGTCACACACTTTTATTGAAAAACACAAACTCAAATATAGGAGGGAATTGATGAAGAGTGAAGTACATATTCATTTAATTAATGGAGAAAGTGTTAATGCATTAAATGTCGACACCTGTGATTTTATTTTACCAAGTGGATTAATCCTAGAATTGAAAAACTGTTATTATGTTCCATCCATAAATAAGAATTTTATTTCTATATCTTATTTAGAGAAGATGAAATTTTCATTCATTATTAAGAACATGATTTATTCTATATATAAGAATGAAATGTTTTATGGATTTATAAATATAATGAATGATTTATATATTATTGATATGGATAATAAAATTTATAACATTAATAATAAGAAGGTCAGAGTTGATTATAATCCTACCCACCTTTGGAACTTTCACCTTGGACATATAAATGAGAAACACATTCAAAGACTCCATAGAGATGGAATACTAGACTCATTCAATTATGAATAATTTGATACATGCTAATCTTGTTTATTGAAAAAAAAATGAAAAAGTCATATTTTAGGAGAAAAGGTGAGGGGGATAGTGGAGTATTGGATCTTATAAATAGTGATGTAAATGGACAAATGAGTATATAAGAAAATAGTGTTTTTAGGTACTTCATTACTTTTATAGATGATTTTAGTTGGAATGGGTATGTGTTTCTAATGAAAAAAAGTAAGAAAATTTTGAAAATTTCAAAGAGTTTTAGAATGAAGTAAAAAATCAACTGGAAAAAAGTATTAAAGTCCTTATATTGGATTGGGGTGGTAAATACTTGATCCGAGAACTCATAGCTCATTTAATAGATTGTGGAATTTTTCCAGAACTCACTCCTCCTAGAACAATGCAATGGAATGAAATATCTAAAAGGAGGAATCATACCTTTTTAGACATAGTTCGATCGATGATGAGTCTATGCGACCTTCTTATTTCATTTTGGGGTGATAATCTAGAGGCTACTTCATTCTTACTAAACCACATTCCATATAAGGTAATCAAAAAGAAACTATATGAGATATGGTATGTGAAACATACCAACTTGTATTTTATAAGTATTTAGGGATGTGAAACATTCATATGAAGATTTAATTTAGTTGAACTTGACCTAAAATTTGATAAGCGTTTTTTATTGGTTATCCCAATGAAACAAGGGGATATTATTTTTATAATCCTACAAAGAATAAAGTGTTTGTGGAAAAATTTACTACATTACTTAAACATTAATTCATCAATAAAGAATACATTTTGAGGAAAACTTATATAATTTTCAAAACCAAAAAATAGGAAGTGATCCTGATATGGAATTTAAGCTGATTCTATAGAGTTGTTGAAAAAGAACCAACTAAAGTTACACAAGAACCTCAAAGGTCTGGTAGGATTCATCAAGAACTAGTGATATATGTATTTCATGTATCAAATGATGATGAGGTAGTGTTCACAAGCGATGAACCTACCACTTATGAGGAATCCATTGACAACTCTTATTTTAATAAATGGTCAAAATCCATGGAATCCAAGATGGACTCCATGTAAACTAACAAAGTTTGTAACTAGGTGTATATACCTGAAGGGGTGAGACCCATAGGATGCAAGTGGGTTTCCTATAAGAAAAACAACATGTATGGTAGAGTGTCTACCTATAAAGCATTCCTAGTGTAAAAGGGTTACAAAAAAAATCATTATATTGAATATGAAGATACATTTTCACTTGTTTTAATGATAAATCCCATTTGGATTTTTCTATCCATAAAAACTAATTATGATTATGAGATATATTGAATGGATTTTAAAACCAAATTCATTAATAGGAATTTAGCTTATGATGTGTATATGATACAACCCAATGGTTTTGAAGTTCCAAATGATAATTCCAAGGTTTGAAAATTACAATGGTCTATTTATGGACTAAAGAAAGCTTATTTTTAGAGTTAGAATATCCAATTTGAATATGTAATCAAAGAGTTTGGCTTCATTAAGAATGAAAATGATTCTTGTATATACAAGAGGCTTAGTGGGAGTATAATAGTGTTTCTAAAACTGTATGTAGATGACATACTACTTATTGGAAATGACATCTCAACACTTCTCTCTGTGAATATTTAGTTAGGAAAATGTTTCTCAATGAAATACATGGGTGAATCAACTTACATGCTTGGTATTAGGATATATAGAGATAGATCTAATATATTTCTTAGAATAAGTTATAACAAATATATTGGTAGAGTTCTAAAGCGGTTTATCCTAGAGAACTCCAAGAAGGGGTTATTACCAGTGTTTCATGTTGCAAATATTAGGAAGATTATATATCCTTATAAAGAGTTAGAAATGATGGATAAGATTCATTATGCATCCACCATAGAATCTATATTGTATTCCATGCTGTATACTTAACCATATGTATCATATTATTTTAGCATAAAAAGTAGATACTAATCCAATCCTGGTGAGAGTCACTAGATTTCTATGAAGAAAATACCTAAGTACTTAGGACTAAGAATATGTTCTCAGTCTTTGGAGGAGAGGATGAGCTCTTTGTAAAGGGTTACATAGATTCTAGTTTCCAATTCAATAAATATGATATGAAATCTCAATATGGATTACTTTTTTTTACCAAATTATGGAAAAAATAGTTGGAAGATTTACAAAAAATCCATCATAGAAAACTTGACAATAGATGAAAATACATCACTACATTAGATATTATAAAGGATTTTTTTTGGATCAAGAAGTTAATTTTTGAACCCAGAGTGGTTACTAGAATCAAGGGAGAAATCAAGATATATTGTTACAAAAATGGTGCTATTTCTAAGGAAAAGGAACCCTAATATCATCAAAGGACAAAAAAAAAATTCTTTTCAAATACCATCTCAAACAGGAGATCATTGAGGGGGTGATGCAAATATTGGGTGGATGGTTACTCAAGAGAATGTAATAGATTTGTTGATGAAACCATTCTCACAACAACAACATGAGGGTATTGTAGAATATATGGGTGTTAGACACATGAGATATTGGTTGTAAATGTATCATGTTATTATAATAAATAAAATCTATAGTTTTCATTCATTCATGTGTGCCATAATTTATTTTACATGAATGATTGAATGATAATATCCCCTCAAAGTATAACTTTGAGTTTTCTCTAATAGATGATAATTACAAAGTATTATGGTTTATAATGATATGATAAGGTTAGAATTGATATAATATCATATTCATTACAAAGAGTTGTACATGAGATATAAATGATAGGTTCTTATGGTAATAAGTAGAGACTTATTACTTGGATTAATCCACTAAAGTATATCTCATGGAATGTTCTACTATCATTAATATACTTAGGGCTGTATACTTATTTTCAATCCTTCTTACCTAAGGTTGGAGAGATACCTAGTATAAGAAGCTTCATACTTTGATACCCTACTTATGAAAGTATATATGTTGACTTAGTTAATATGGGTGTGGTTGGGTATGTTTTTGATTACATCATCAGTTGGAGCATAACCAAGATGGAATTTATCCACTTATTTGACAAGTTAAAGACATCTAGACCTTGATTTAATTAGAATGAGGAAACTAATGTAATTGATTAGTTGTTTCACATAGGATGTTTTAAACTACATGGATAAGTGAGATGTGATGTACTTATCTGATAGATGAATGAAATGTGATGTACTTATCTGATAGATGAATGAAATGTGATGTATTCATTTACTTGGTCTTTGTTTTTTGGGGAATCAAGAAATTATGAGAGGATAATACTTAATTGATATTTTCCATGTCTAGTGGTCACTCGATGTCATGGAAAAAGGGATTATATAGGTTTACATACAATTTATATGATACATATTGTGGTGGAAATGTTCATATAGAGATATGAGTATGTTTGACGAATATCACACTAGACCCTTTAGTAGACTGTGTAGTACTAATGATTTTCCAGATGCCACTCTTTGCTTACATCTATGAAATATAGATTTCATAGTTGTTTTCAATGATACTAAGGCCCATAGTCTCACACAGTTATGGCCTTAGATAAGGATACAATTTTGGAAAAAGTGTTTGTTAAAAATTAATATATCCTAATAAAACCACATTTAAAAGAGTTTTGATGGATTTACAAATAGTTGTGAAGTTTTTCATAAATTAATTATGGGATTTTAGTGAAAGTGGGATATTTTTGGATGTACACTAAAATACATGAATGTGATGCATGTATTCATAAATTTAATGCATGAATTATATATATATATATGATATTATATATATAATTTACATTTAATTATCATACATATGATTCTTGATATATAATATGCTGAAGATTCATAATATATATATATATATATATATGATATGTATTATATGATGCTCTGATACTACTAGGGGGTGATCCTCCAAAGGTCTTCCAAGTACTTTCACTTAAGTAATCTAGAAAGGTTGAAAAATCACTCGCAAGTATGAAAACATAACAATATCCACAAAAGGACAAGGGGACCACCTATCTTTGACTCGCAGGATCACACTTGGAATTGATTTACATTACGAACATGAAGGATTAGAGATAAAATAGAGATATTATATATAAAATCATTATTAATTCTATTCAAAATTCATCTATTCAAATAAATGGGTTAGAGGTCCCTTATATAGTCCTCTGGAATCAACTTTCTTGAGAAACTGACTCGACTTCACTGTAAGACTCGATATAGAGGAGAATCTTACATCACAAACTTCTGATAAATTAAAAGAAAAAGAAAAATAAAAAAATAAAAAAAAGAAAAATAAAAATCTAAATCTAAAGCTTAATATAAATCTAAATCTAAATCTAAACGTGGAGTACACAATCGTGAAACTTCCACTACACACCTCAAACATAAAAACAAACTAGAAAATTAACATGTAAAATTTGATCCAATTATCCATGTAGAATATGAAACATGTTTGAATTAGTACCCATAATCCTTCTAATTAGTATATAGCATTGATCATCTCATGAACTAAGAATTCTTTATATTAATCCTTCATTCCCATCAATTATTTGATGGTGCGTTGGATATTCTCTATGGAAATAAAGAAATATTATTTTTATACCTTCCATGTTTTGAGTTATTCAAGAATCATTTCTACTCCCACCATGAAATCTATAAAATGTGAAATTTATATAGTCTTTATATCTCTTGAGTTGATAGGGACTAGAACATTATCTCTTATAAAGAACATAAAATATTTTCTCACTGATTTTGACTTGATCAAATAAATACTCCATGAAACCTAGATACATTCAGAATGGATTATGGTCAAATTTAATTCTAGCCACTATTCATCATTAATCTACGATTCCTCAAATTCTTTCATGATAGGTCCTTTAGTCCAGTTCCCTGGGTAAAGTTTCTATGGAATGAACAATCTGTTTTCTAATATGATAGGTTCGATGTGTGCAACCCACCATATAAAATTTGGATATACATTTTTTAGAACTATATTCACCGTCTATGGTACTGAATTCAATGTGGAATTTATATTCTTAAATTCCAATAATTTTACTGATCCCATTTTGAAATATTTCTGGAACTTGATGAACTCTTCTATTTCCAATTATATATTTAGAATATAGAGCTTTAGAAGCCTTATTCCTGACATCCTCTAAAACCTTTTTAGGACTGGATATTATTTTAATCCCATTTCCTTGATCTTTTTAACTTTATAAAGAATACCAAAAACTTGAACCATCATCCTAATTTCATTAGAAATTATCACACTAATCATATATTGATCTATCTTTTTATAACCCCTCATATGGTCTTCAGATTCTTCAAGCATGTCTAGAACATGGTTTAGACCTCTCTTGAATATCTGATCATCCTTAATTTTTTGGATGAGATTATAGAAAATTGTTGATTTTTCCTATAAATATTTGGAATAATTTTAAAATATTTCTATATTTCCTTTTATATATTTGGATCCTTATCTATCTCATTATCCAGGCTTTCTTTGTCTTGTTCATATTGAACATTCTACCGATGAAGTTCTTCCTGAACCTTATACTGCTTCTACTAATCAAGTTTTTATTTTAATTGATCATACTTACTCTTATAAATGATTTTACCTTTTCCTTTAGATATTTCTTCTATTTTTATCCTCTGGTTCTTCCGAGCCTTCTTGTTTCTCAGATTTTCTGCACATTGAGTGCTATAATGGCCTTTCTGACCACATAAAAAGAATTAAATATGGACTTTATACTTAGAATAAATGTCTAGGGATATTTTTGAAACATTTCCTAGTTTTTCATCCTTCCTAATTGAAGAACCCATGCTATTTTATCTTTCAACCTTACTGAATAAACATCCTTCCTTCTGAATGAGATTCTTTACAAGAATTCATTCTCTTTTATGGATTCTATAATATGTTTCCTTGATAACTGAGCATTATTCCATAGAATTATTATCAATGAAAATTGGACATCACATTGATCTATTACCTTCTACCATTGCACCTGTAAGAGTCAAACTAGTTTTTTAGTTCATATGTAATGATGTTATCTTTTTATTTAATATTTTATATATTAAAGTTATACTATTTCAATTCATTCATCTACCACAATAATGATTCTCAGTTAAACCTTTTTAATTTTATTTTTATGAAATTATTTATATAATAATTATCTATTCTTATAGTGAAAGGTTTTCCCAAGAAAATTTTGTTATCCCCAAATCCTTTAAGGACTCTAAGAAATTATCATTCATGGACAAGGTAATTCCTTTCTATATTAATAAAACATACACTCTAGTATCTATTAATACTTTCATCATGGGTTTTTATTATCTTTAGGATATATCCCCATACAGAGTCTAATGAATCCATTTCTAAGATAATTTAATCTTCACACTCATATGGATACTCCAATTTTGGAAGGTTTTATCTTTATGCATTAGAATTATGATTACTTTAGAATCTTATTTTGTCTAATTATAGGGTATCTTAATGGATAATTTTCTCTAAAGTGGATCTAGGATTTATGTTAAATCTCTGATGTATGCTATGGAGTAACTTAATATACTAAGAAACACTCATATCTACTTATGATCTTTTATCCCATTAGTGAAAGTTTATTACCTGTCTCTCTCTACTTCCTTGTATCTATAATCCCAATAATTCTATTTTAGGTTATATAAAAATGATATTTATTTCTAAAAGTTTCATCCATTCTCTTATAAAATCTTTATCCATCTACTGTAAATTCCTAATATTCACTTCTATATTATAACTAAATACGAGCACATCATAAATTTTTTATGATACAAGCTATGATAATATACTAAATACCCTGTCCATTATCCTTTGGAAGATTCTCAAGGCATTATTGAGTCCAAATGTAATAACTAACCATTCAAACAAGCTAACTAGAATTGTAAAAGTTATTAATGGTATAACCACATCTTTGATCTTAATATTCCAATATCCTAAATTAAGATCAAACATATGAATATAACATTGGATTTTCATTCCTAATATTTCTTCTTAAAACCTCATGATTAGTAATATTGTAGACATCATAATTTTTGGAAGAATTGAGATCACATTAATCAATAACTATTCTAGGTTTACCATTCTATTTCTCCACATGATTCATTAACATAAATTACACACTCTAGTGAGTAATTTAACTTTGTATGGTTAATATAAGATTAATTAATTCAGTAATTTGTTTCTCAAGCTCCTTAATAATTCTATCTAGATAGAAAATTACCATTATTTTGATCACCACAATGGGATCTTTAAGGGTAATTGTAGCCTCTGGAATTTCCTTCTTCCATGATTTTAGAGGGTTTTATTACCAATTTTTTGATAATTAATCTTTTATATTAGCCAATGTCTCCTCTTAATTTATCCTTAGAACTTTTAATCCAGCTAGTTATTTCTATTACTCAATATTTCTATGGTATTGTCTACTTTAATTTAGATAGTTTTACACTTGGGTAGTAGATACTTGATTTTATAAAACCATTATAGTTTTTCCAAAAGTAGTAGGAATCAAGTAATTGTTGAGGATAATTCCTTATGAAAATATCATAACTGGATGATATTTTATAATTAATGGATTTTCAATCAAGAAGTTATTTGGAAATTAATGAATAAAGTAAATAATATTCTTTATAAACATTATACCATTGAGTTCTATATTAATATCCTTTTCCACTTCTTGAATCACAATTTTTTCATTATTACCAAATATAACTTGAAACTATACAGATTCCCAGGTTACTCCTAAAAACAAGATTCTCATGCAAGAGAAGATATATCCTATATCAATTAGGTAAATCCATATAGTTTCACTAATACTTAGCTTCACCAATATATCCCACTCTTCTATATTTTCAATAATTAATTAATATACCATATATCCTATCTAATATTCTATATTATCATAGATAGGTAATCAAATAGTCTTTCTCTCTCTCTAAATATCCTTCTAAAAATTGATGTTCTAGGTATTTTTGCTAAATTACCTTCATATTTTCCAACTGAGATCCTTGGATTCTCTATAGGGGTGTCAAGTATTTTTGATTTGATATCTTCTATATTCAAATATTATCTTCTTGATTTTGATACTTTATATCTATGACCATATTCATCTTCTCTGATCTCATAGATGAAAATTCTATTTTTAAATTGTTTGATAACATCTGGAAAAAGTAGATTTTGCCTTTGTTCTACATCTGGATCTGGTGAAACCCATTATTTAGGCCAGGTTAGCCTCTTAGGGTTTATTAACTGTGGAGTAATTAATCTAATTGATTTTATTTCTTCTTTAAAAAATGTTTAAACCTTTCCAAACCATTCCTTAGAGCTCATATCCAAATATTATAGAACTTTAAATAATAATGAGTAATTACCCTAACACATATTATATTGGGTGGAAATACTAGCATATTTTTCCAATTCCTCATGTTGATATTTACTTATATATTTCTATTAATACTTATATCTATAATCACCACATGAAAATCTAGGATCAACTTCAAACCATGCTGCTCTTGCATGCAGATTTTCTCATGATCCTCTTAATAACGCATTAGAAAAATTGGCTAAGATTCCATCCAATACTATAATCAAGACTTATATATCTTTTATTTTTTTATAATAGTATCTACTATGATCTAGATTATTATGAAATAAACATACTTGGATTTTTTTGGACAAACTTACTAACTAGTTATGGTTTTAGAAAAGGAATTGTAAATAATACTCTATTTGTTTTATAGACTTTATCTGTCTCTTCATCTTTGAATATTTTGATAATTTATTGATATAGTAGCCAATAATTTTGGTATACCTTAGAACAATAAACTCCAAAAATCTTATATTCTTTAAAATATCTTCCTTCTGAAGGGATTTTGGTCTTTGAAGAATGCACTAGATCACCCTCTATCTCCTCTAGCTTTACTAGTTCTAGAGAGTCTTCTAGTGCACTAGCCTCTGCATGAATCATGGTTATTTGAAGTTGGATCAAAATTTCATTAGGGTTATATCTTTCTTCCTTATATAAGTTTTAATCTTTCACCTCTAAGTACTCTTAATATAAAGAATATAAACTCTCATAATCCGAGTCTATATAATCTCTCTAAATAGGCTCAAACAATATCTCTAATGAATCTTCCAATAGTATTGATTTGAGACTACCTATTATTCTATATTCTTATTATAAAGTGTAATATCTATATCACTTCTTCCCATAGAAACAAAAATAATAAAAATTGGGAAAATATTTTAATTTAGGGAATTTGAAATACTTTCCATATTTTTCTTTAACGTTTTCTCTCAAATCCTTATGGATTATATTTTTTTCTAAGGTATAATTTTTTTTATATTTTTTCCTAAAAATTAACTCGATGGTCTCCTTTTTACAAACATTATCCAAAATTTCTTATCATATTTCTTTCATTCACACTGGTTATCCTGAAACTTTATTACAAAAGTTATTTACTGGGTTTTTCTAAGATCCTACCTGGTTGGACCACACCCATATCTTCCTGCAACACCATATACCTTAGATAAATAAGAACTTATATATGGAATATTTATTACATCCTAAAATACATGACTATACATACAATAGAGTCTTATCACTTTCCTTATTATTTATACTCGAAATCAAAAATTATCTTTTAAATCTGTACTTTGAGAAAGATGCATCTTTAAGGCTTGTTGAACTACTTCAAGATACTTACATGGAAGCTTATAGATAAATAAATATAGAATATATTATTTATATTATGGTATAAAAAGATAATACCAATTCTTAACCTCACAAATATATTCTTCAAAACAGAACATGCCATAGATATAGATCTTGGTTAAAGCTATTTTAGTTTCTTCTACCAATTATTTATCCTGAATGACTAGTAAATTTCCAGAAAACTCCCATTTGGGGAAATTATCCACTTCTAGTATAATATCATTTGGGAATTCAACATATTCCTAGATAACCATTCTCACTTCTCAGTGTCTTAACAACATATCCTAAAATATCCTTGTATTACCCCTGAAGGCAGCTCCTAAAAAATTGAGTTCACTATCTATGGTCCACAAATTTAAACCAAGTGATAGATTATAAGATCAAAGGTCTAGATCCCATTTATCTATGTATAATCCAAGATCATTTTCAAAATATATCTTAAAGATCATACCATGTTGTGTCACACCTTCTTTATATGTCTTACTTAGCCCATATTCTTCCTGAATATAACTAGGATACGAGGGATTGTATTCCCTATTGATATTTTGAAAAAAATTCTTGAAAAATCCTTTATATAATTACCAAGGGATTATTTTTTGGGAGATCACCCGCTATCCTAGATTGTCTTCCTAAGGTTTTACATCAAGTCCTTCGATAGGAGATGAATTGGTTTCTTTATTCTTCTTATTATCTTCAATTATGGATTAAATGTATTCTACTTTATATATATTTTCATTTAGGTATTTGGAGGCACATTCTATATCTCCAATCCTCTATTTCTTCTAAGTAATAATATTATGAATCTATTTCTGGTTTTCCTAGATACTCTAAGGAGTACTCAGAACTTATTGATATTCTCTTGCTAAAGGCTAAGAATAATCTTCTATAGTATATCATCCTAATATATTTGATATTTATATATCTTTGTGTGGATTAATATCTGAGATAGTGGATCCTAGCTGACTAGAATATTCTCTTGAAGCTTTCCCTTCAATATTTTTCCAAATATATCAAATATTTGGTAACACACCATATCCTCTTATGACCATATTTTACTATTCAAAGAAAAATACTTCACCTTATGGATATCCTAGAGACCTTTATAGGTTTCTAACTAACCACATAGCTCGTCGAAGCTGAGATTCACTATGCCTGATTTCTACCTTCAATTATTCAATCTTATCACGAGTCTATTGGGCTTTCTACCCTAACTTGATCAGTTCATGCTTGTTTTCATAAGCCAATGTGGATTCTCTTATTTGATGATACTTTATAATCTAAATATTATAAATTTTTTTCTCATAATACCTTACCCTAGATTATAAATTCCTTTTCTTATAATAGATACCTTTAACCATGGAATATAAAGTGTCTTACTACATAATTCACCGAAGAATCACTCTAGCTAACTTCTTTCTCTTCCTACTCATGATATAATACCACTAGGGGTGAGTCTATGATGGCCTTCTAAGGACTTCCACTTAAAGAATCTAGAAAGGCTACAAAATAACTCAAAATCATGAAAAAAATAATATCCAAAAAAATGATAAGGGGAATACTGTAGGATTGAAATAATGATGTAGATGCTAAAATACAAGAGGGGGGGGGGGGTGTGAATTGTAATTTTAAAAACATTAATTTTTAACCTTAAGGAAAACAATGTTTAACAATGTCAAACAAGGTAAATTCACAAGACCTATTTTAGTTCTACAAACTTGCTAGGTTCTGGAAAAGTGATTCCGGACATGAAACTGAAGGAGAGTTTAAAAGGAAAATCTTCTACCTTAAAGCATATAAAATCTCTAATATCATAGTACATAAAATAATAAGAAAGTATAATAAGGTTATACTTTCTTCCTTTATCAAAATACAACAGAAATAAACTTGAAACAAAACAAGTAACAAGTATGAAATCTTTTAACCCAAAGAGTAGGATATCCAACAACCTTGGATAAAGGTCCCTTGATTTATACTTTCAAGAAAGTATATCTTACCTAAACCAGGGTAAGACCTCGATAGGAATATTGGAATCTATATTTCTATCCCCGAAAGACCTCGAACTTTAAGGTAGTCGACCCCTCTGTCTTCCTATCCTCAGAAGTTTTCGAGCTTTAAGGTAGTCAGAACCTTTGTCTTCCTATTCCCAAAATACCTCGATTGTACATAGCAACAATTGGAGTCGCATGAAGAAATCTAAACAAGGTGTTAAGTATTCACAAGGCATGGGAGTCTCTCTCTCTAGAAATCACTTCAACATCATGTGGTATCTAGATTTTTGGAACTATGTTGATCTCTTTCAAATGAACTTATATTTATAGGCACTTCTCCAATGGTTGGATCCCTCTTCCAATGATCATATTTTTCCTTGAATTTTGGAGGGACCTGTACATGTGTCACTCAACCAATGGTTAGTTAGAAACAGATTGTACAACATCATTTCAAAACAAGTGTAAGTGTAGGAAAAATAAGGTTGTTTAACCAAAACTATTTTTCAGATTCTAAGGAAAAATAAAATTCAAAATCTAAGAAAATAAACATTAGGTGTCTATAATACATGGATATTTAGATTCTATTTTACAAAGAATTAAGAATCTAAATTCCATGGTTTCCAGAGTCTGAATTCCAATGGATTCGGATTTTGAATTCTGAGGAATTCGAAGTCTGAATTCTGAGGAATTCAGAGTCTGAATTATAAGGAATTCAGAGTCATAATATTGATGAATTCAGATTCTGAATTTCAGATAATTTGGAATCTTAATTTCAGAGAATTTAGATTTTAAATTTTAGATAATTTGGAGTCTGAATTTTAGAGAATTTGGAATCTAAATTTTAGAGAATTTGGAGTCTGAATTTCAGAGAATTCAGAGTCTGAATTTCAGAGAATTCAGAACCTGAATTTTAGAGAATTCGGAATCTAAATTCAGAACCTGAAAACAGAATAATCTATATCTATGTATATATATAATTATTAGGTTCTATAATGTGAAACCGAATTTTAGACTTAGAAAATAAATGAGTTAGATTTAGAGAGACTATAAAAAGAACAATGAAAACATATGTAAGGATACAATTTCCTTGGAGAAGGAAAATTTTCCTTATTAAGATAATTCTTAGGGAAAAAATAATTTTCCTTAATAAAGAGTGTTTGTGATTTTCAAAACATAGAGGAATGAAAAAGTCATAAGAAAACCTTATTGACTCAACAATCTCTCCCTTTTTGGAAGGCACAAACATCCTTACAAAAAAGAATATAAGGACTTAGAATTTTCCTTTATGAGCTTAAAAGTAAAACTTATCTCCCTTTACATATGGATCATAGTGAATACTAATAAACCCCCCTTAGGTTTTGAAATCCCTAAGGATCGTATTCTCAATTTTCTTAAAGAGATTATGCTTTTACTTGCATAAGTAAATCTTCTTTGAGTAAACTCCCCTTTAGATATACCCCCACTTACTTAGAGAATTTTCTAATTTACTTAGTATTTTTTTTATATCAGTTATTTCTCCCCATTTGTGATTTTCAAAAAGGAATAAAGAGAACGAAAAAAAATGAATGGTACCTGAAATATTAGTACTATAGAAAAGAACACATGAAGAATAACCAAAATTTCATTATGATAGGAAAAATTTGTACAGGGAAGAAAATAAAACAAAAGATCGAATTGGGGAAAAATTATCCTTCTTTCTCCTTCAGAATCAACTTATTTACAATTTTTTTAAGCTTCTTAAGCTCCTTGTCATCCTCTTTAACACGCTTGAGAAACTGATCCTGATCTTTATTTTTCTTCTCCAAGGCTTTGATCTTTTATTCCTAAGCCTTAATAATTTCTGCTTGAGCTTTCAAAAGATATTCTTTCTTGCTGAGATTTTCTTTGAACTCAATTATGAGATCCCTTTCCCTTTTCCAATTCATATCCACTGAATTAAGATTCCCATTCAAGTCTTTGACTTCCTGCATCTGGGTTGTTTGTTCGAGACTTAGATTTTCCTCAAAAATTTTGGTGAGATCATTGAACTTTCCATCTTCTGTGTCAAAATCATCCTTCACACTTTCCTGAAAATCATCAAGGATTCTCATCTCTTCAATTGTTTTCCTTGACCACTTTTTGATTTCCTTGCATGATCTTTTGTGAGCTTCATATCCATTGAAGAATGTTTTGAAATCGGCCTCAATCCTGAAAAACTTATCCATAAGCATGGTAACTGAATCTGCTTTCTAGTTAAATGAGTGATGAAGCATCTGACACCTTGAGTTTATACTTAGAAACAAGGGAATGATATCAACCAGATTCTTCAAAGATTGAACTATGAAGTCATGTACAAAAGAGGACAATTTAGAATCATATTGTTTGGTTGGTGATGATTCTTTTTCTATTTCTTCAGATTTTCTCTTCTATGAACCACCAAAAATTTTATTTGACACTACGGATTTCCTAGGTGTATCAACCAACACCCGATTTCCCTTATTGGCTCTCAAAATGATTTCAACTACTTTTGGAGACTTATGTTAACTATCTGATAGTTGAACTATTTTATCTTCCTAAATATTTTATTTCTCATCATTTGTCACAAGATCATTTGTCTGAATGAAGTCATGATTGCTGATTTCATCATTGTATGACTTATTCACTTATTCCTGACCCTTTTCTTCTTTTCCTAGGGTAGAAAGTTTTGAAGATTCGAATTGAGAAGTCCTGATCGACAACTTTTCAGAGGTACTTTCCTTCTCATGATATTCTTCGACTTGTCTTATGAAATCATCAGTGTCATCCCCTTCTTCCTATTCTTCTTCTTCTTCTACTTCCACTTCCTCTTCCTGAACTATTTCTTATTCTTTTTCTGGTTTTGGAATCACCATCTTCTTTATCGGAGTCTCTGGGAGTGATTCTTGCAAAAATGATTGTGGTACTTGGATTTGTTCAGAGGCTTTCTTAGTATCCTTGAGAAGAGATTGAATAATCTCAGCTTCATACATTTTCTTCTTTTGATTCTTTTCTTTCTCTTGCTTCTCAAGATCCTCAGTAACCTTCAACTTTAATGATTTTGCCTCAACATGATCCAATCCAAAACTAATCTCCCCTTTCTTCTTATTCTTCTTGTCATCTCTCCACTTAGCAAACACTTCATCTAGATAAAACTTTTTATTATTTGGATTAGGTGGTGCTGATTGAGTTTCCTTAATAACAGAATATTTTTCTTTCTGTTCCAGTTCCTTCACTTTCTTCTTCTTATCTCCTTTCTTGGAAGTCTCAACCACTTCCTGTTTCTTCGATAAGGCTTCTATTTTAGCTTTAGAAAAATCATAAAATTCTCTAAATTCACTAGAAAAACCAACCTTCATTCTTCTGAGGGTGTCATCACTAAACAACATGACTTTGAAATTCCTTAGATTAGAACTGCAAGGAATTTTAAACAATTCTAGACAAAGGACAATAATCTTGGAGACAATAACCAGATACATGATAATTTGTGATTTGAGAGATCCATTATTGATATTCTCGATTATAAGTAAGACATACTTCACTAAGTTAATATTTCCGAGATTCACCAAAAAGTCCAAAGCATAAATATTAGTCTTCTTCAGGGTATCCTTGTCACCTTTTATCAAAATGAGAAATCTTTGAACACATAGCTAAAGAATCTAGAAATTTGTAGAGACATGAACGATATTCAGAGTCTTCACTAATTTCAAGCCAAGGCACTCTAAAGCCTTTTTCTTATCGAATGATCCAGATACATCTAGTAGCTTATGAGTACAAAATTCTGCTTCACCATCATACAAAATTCCAATCAGGTTGGAAGCCTTACTGTAGGAAAGGGAGTATGTATTTCCATAGCTCTTAAATGAAAACTTGTCTCTCCTTCCTTAATTGAAGAAACTTACTGATTCATATAATTCAACCAACAACTCCAGATAAACCAGATCTTGTGCCTTTGGTTTGGATACACATAAGCTCTCCCAACCATTCAACTTGACCTTATTTGAAATAATACAATCATACTTGGTAAATAAATTCAGATCAACTAACCTTTATCTATATATCTGCCATTCAAATATTTCTTTTACTGAATACATTTGATTCTGAGGAGAAGTTTCTGTAGACATTCGGTATTGAGGAAAATATGAAGATTTTGAATGAGCCTTAAGAAGAGGAGCAGAGCTTCAGCATAAAAAGGCTTGAAAACCGATGTGGGACAACCATCAGGGGGACTTTATATAGGTGTTTGAGGTGGCGGTTCAACTTCCCAAAAGGATCCAACGTGGAAATACACTTGATCAGATCTGATGGTTGATATGATAGCCGAAGAAGGTATTTGGTAGGTTCTGATCTTTTGAGGTTTTTAAGGTATAACATTCAGACTTAAGTAAATTGAATCTGAAAAATTTAAAAAAAAATGAAAGATACCAACGAGTAAAATTTGATTATGAAAATTTAAGCAAGGAAACATACCTTTCGAATTTCTAGGAAAATTATCAGTAATGAGGTAAAATATCCTTGAAGAACTTTTAGATTCTTATAATCTTTATTATGTAAAGAATATTTTTTAAATTGAGAAATTTTTAGACTATGGAAAAATTTGACTATGTAAAATTTTGATTATGAAAAATTTTCACAACGAAAAATTTTGATTACAAAAAAAAAAATTCACTACGAAAAAAATTTTATTACGAAAAATTTCATTAGAAAAGAAAATGTACCCCCCTATGAAAAGGAGTTTCTTAATGTAAGGAGATTGGTTTCAACAAAAAATTCATATGGAAGATTACCTTACATTTATCATTCCTAATTTTTGTTTAATGTATTCAAATCTATCAGAGGGTAAATATTTTGTAAAAATATCATCAAGTTGATCTTGTGTTCCGATAAATTGAATAATGATATCTCCTTTAAGTGTGTGATCCCTAAGAAAGTGATGCCTAATATGTATGTGATTTTCACAGGAGTGATGTGAAGGGTTTTTTTAGGTCAATGGTGCTAGTGTTATCACACAATATCTGTGTTTTGGTAAAACTCATGCCATAGTCTGTGAGTGTGTGTTGCATCCACAATACTTGAGTACAACAACTTCCATCTGCTACATAATCATCTTCAGTAGTGGAAAGTGCTACTGAGTGTTTCTTTTTTCATGACCAAGAAACTAATGAATCTTCTAAGAATTTGAGGTACCCGTGTGAGTACTTATACTCTTAGTGTTGTCATATCCATACTTTTTAAGAATATATTTAATATACTTATGTTGAGATATGTAATTTCCTTCTGGTTTTTGAGAAATTTGAAGACATAGGAAAAATGTTAACTCACCCATCATACTCATTTCAAAATCAGATTTCATTAGATTCGAAAATGAATCGGTTAAAGATTGCTGAGTTGAACCAAATATAATTTCATAAACATAAATTTGAACAATCAAAACATTTTTCTTATTTTTCTTTATAAAAAGAGTTGGATCAACATTTCCCTTAACATAGTTGTTTTGAAGAAAAAATCCTGTAATTCTATCATACTAAGCTCTAGGGCCTTGTTTAAGTCCATATAAATCTTTGGTAAGTTTGAAAACATGTTCAGGATGTTTTGTGTCTTCAAATCCAGGAGCTTTTTCAAAAAAAAAACTTCCTCTTGAACATATTCATTAAGGAAAGAAAATTTTACATCCATTTGAAAATTTTTAAAATTAAAAAATGATGCAAAGGCAATTAGAATATGAATAGATTCAAGTATAGATACTAGAGCATAGGTTTCTTCATAGTCTATTATTTCTTATTGATTATAGCCTTTAGAAACTAATCTATCTTTATTTATCACAATGATTCCATTTTCATCACACTTATTTCTGAAGACCCATTTTACTCAAATAATAGAGGTTTCCTTAGGTCTTTCAACCAAGGTCTATACTTTATTCCTTTCGAATTCATTTAGCTCATCTTGCATGGATTTAATCCAATAATCATCACCTAAAGCTTTATCAGTGATTTTTGGTTCTAATTGGGAAAGTAATTCTAGATGTTCTACTTAATTTCTTAAGGAACTTCTAGTCCTCACAGGTTGATTTACATCACCAATGATACTATCACTGGGATGATTCTTCAGAAACAACTGATTTGGGTTTTGTAAAACCTGTTCATCAACATATAGTAAGAAATATTCTGGGGTAAATTCTTCTGAAATAATTTCTTGAACATTTTCCTTATCAGAAGGATTTTCTAGCAAGGGTTGATAATCAATTTTTGAAACACATCCAAAGATGTAGGTTGAGGTTTTTTAAAAACAAAGGGATTAGTTTCATAAAATTTAACATGCACTGTTTCTTCAACAGTACAAGTATTTTTATTAAAAACTCTATAAGCCTTAGAAGTTTTGGAGTAGTTTAAGAAAATTATTTCATTAGATTTGGGTGCGAATTTATGTAAATTATCTTTTGTATTCAAAATGAATACTTTGCAACCAAATACTTTGAAGTAGGAAAGTCTAGGTTTTCTACCATTCCACAATTCGTAAGGGGTTTTATTAAGAAAATGTCAAATTAAAACGCGATTTATTGTATAACAAGCAGTACTTACAGCTTCAGCCCAAAAGTGTTTAGCTATATAATATTCACTCAACATGGTTCTAGTTATATCTTGAAGAATTCAGTTTCTTCTTTCAACAACACCATTCTATTGAGGAGTTCTTGGAGATAAAAAGTTATGAGTAATACCTTTTCTACTACAAAAAGTTTCAAAATAAGAATTTTGAAATTCTCCTCCATGATCACTATGAATAGTTATCAATGGAAGGTTTTTCTCATTTTTAACTTGGGCTCTAAAGGTTTTGAAATAAGAAAAAGCTTCAAATTTCTTTTCTAGAAAATAGACCCATGTAAATCTAGTGTAATCATCAACTAAGACAAATACATAATATTTTCCTCTAATGCTTCCAGTTTGTGTTGGTCCAAAAAGATCAATATACACTAACTATAATTCATTAGAAGTTGAGACTTCACTGATTGATTTAAAACTTGATTTATGTTTCTTTCCATATTGATAAGTATCATAGACTTTTGAAGAATCAAATATATTCTCCGGTAGATCCTTAACTAATATTTTTATTGAGAGTTTTCATAGGCTCCTAAGGTTACAGTGTCCTAACCTTCTATGCCATAACCAAGATTGATCTTCCATTGCACTAAGGCAAGGTAGATCTTGGATCCTAAGGTCTTCTAAGTTTAGTGTGTATAAATTCTCTTACCTATGGGCATAAATAATAAACTCTTCCTTGGAATTGTGTACTAATCACTTTTCATTCCTAAAATTCATAAGGCATCCTTCATCACATAATTGACTTATGCTGATGAGGTTGTTCTTAATACCCTTTACAAATAAAACATTTGAAATCAAAGTTTTTACAAGAATAATGATGTTACCTATACCAACAATTTATCCTTGATCATTATCTCTGAAAGTTATTTTTCCTCCTTTCGTCTTGATAATCTTTTCAAAGAAGTTTTTGTTACCAGTCATATGCCGAAAACATCCAATATCCATGTACCATGTATTGCTGATGGTAATTTCCTTATTTTCCTAAAAATAAGATAGTTAGACTTTCAGAATCCAAACCTTCTTAGATCCAGAAATTTCAGAAAGCAAGATTTTAGGTATCCACATTTTCTTAGAAAAACAAGCTTTATGAAAACCTAAAGATTAAGTTTTGTTTAAGGAACAACTTTTCACCCAATGTCCACCACACTGAAATTTAGTGCAGAATAGATCACTTTTAGGAACAAAATAGTTATTACTGAAAATTGGTTTAGATTGGGTAAAACCAAATCTAGAACGATTACTTATAGGTTGAATTTGGTAATACATCTTTTCAAAGTTTTCCTTACCAAAGGTAAAATTTGATAGACACTTCCTCAAGGAAAATATTTTCGGATTTAGTTTTATAACCAAGTTTTTATCCTCAAAAACATTAGTTTTAGAACTAGAGTTAGTCTCTAAAATTTTTTTCTTAGAAATTACATTTTCAAGATCCTCAGAAAGTTTATCTCTTTTGGAATTAACTTCCTCAAGGTTTTTTGAAATACTTTCAAAATCAAAATTTTTCTTATCAAGATCTTTAGAAAGATCTGACACTTCTTTAGTTAAAATAGAATTTCTATAATTTTCCTTATCAAGTTTTTTCTTGAGTTTATAGTTTTTATTCTGAAGGAGTTTAGAAAAACTAGAAACTTATTCATAAGAAGGTAAAGTATTATCTTCTGATGAGGAAGAATCATCATCTGAAGATTCATAATATTTATCATCAGTATAATTTTCACCTAAAGATACATTGGTGATATATTCAGAATTGTGTACCTTGGCCATTAGGAAATGATTTTCAATGGGTAGCTTGGATAGTAGATTAAGATTCTTTTGACCAAAAGATTCACACTATGAGGATTCATTAGATGTGTCACCACTACTGGAACTCCAAATTTCATTAGCTTTCAATACTTTCTTACCTTTAGTCTTGTAGTATTTCTTTCTATTCCTCTCACAATTCTTTTCCTTTCTATCCTTTTTCTTAAGCATAGGACAATCTGGTCTTATATGCCATGCTCTTTTGCATTCATAGCAAGTGACTTCCGAGTCTTTATTGTCTTTTCTTTATTTCTTCTTAAATATATACTAAAAGTATTTATTTACAACTATCTTGTTCATCCTTCTAGAAATATTAGCTAGATCATTCTCAAAATGTTCACTTTCACTAGATTCAGATAAAACAGTAACTTTCTTAGACTTGGATCTTGTAACCCTTTCAGGAGTCTTGGATTTAGTAGCAGTAAAGGCCACACTTCCATTTCCATTCTTCTTCTTATTCATATTAGTATCTCTATTAATTCTTGTATCATGTTGAATAAGAGTTCCAGAAAGCTCATCAAGAGTGATTTGAGATACTTTCCTATTCTCATCAATAGTTGTTCTCCTAGATTCCAACTCATTAGGCATGATATCTATAATCTTGTTCACAAGATCTTCATCATCAAAACCTTTATCACCCATAGATTGTAAACTATTAACAATTGTCATAAACCTTTTTTGTAACTTGCATACTGGTTCTCTATAAGGAAATCGAAATCCATGATACTCCATTCTAAGCATAGCTCTTATAGTTTCTATAACTTTGGATGTACCAAAATGAGTAACTTCCAATTTCTCCCAGATACAATTTTCATATTCACAAGAAGAAATATGACTATATATATTCCTAGTCATGGAACACAATAAATTATTACGTAACCTGTAATTCAGTTGATATTCTTATTTTTCTTGATTGGTAAAGGTTATGAATTCCTTGTCAGGAATCTTGTAGTCTCCAGTGAGCATGAAAAAGTTTTCCACTACTGTATTAATAACAAAAGTCTTCATACGATCTCTCCAGCACTTGTAATAATTCCCATAAAATATAGGTGGTCTAGTAGGGTTTAGATTTTCAATCGAACAAACATTCATTCCTACCATTCTATAAGAAAATTTCTTTCCATAGAAACTTGTTAATAGAAAAAGTTTTTAAATAAGGATAAAAATTCCTAAGCAAGGAAAATATTTAGAACAATGGAAACTTAAGCAAAAAATACTTATATGTGAATATAAGTATTTCAGAGACCTCCTATGATACCAATTGTAGGATTGAAATAATGATGTAGATGCTCAAATACAAGAGGGGGGGGGGGTGAATTGTAAGTTTAAAAACTTTCATTTTTAACCTTAAGTAAAATTATGTTTAACAATGTTAAACAAGGTAAATTAACAAGACCTCTTTTAGTTCTAAAAACTTTCTTGGTTATAGAAAAGTCATTACGGACATGAAACTTAAGTAAAGTTTACAAGAAAAAGATTATACCTTAAAGAATATAGAATCTCTAATATCAGAGTACATAAAAGAATAAGAAAGTATAACAAGGTTATACTTTCTTCCTTTATCAAAATACAATGGAAATAAAATTGAAACAAAACAAGTAATAAGTATTAAATCTTTTAACCCAAAGAGTAGGGTATCCAATAACCTTGGATAAAGGACCCTTAATTTATACTTTCAAGAAAGTATGTCTTACCCACACCAAGGTAAGCCCTCGATAGGAATATCAGAATCTATCTTTCTATCTCCGCAAGACCTCAAACTTTAAGGTAGTCGACAACTCTATCTTCCTATCCCCAGAAGTCCTTGAGCTATAAGGTAGTTGTCACCTCTGTCTTCCTATCCCCGAAATCCCTCAATTGTACACAGAAACAATCAGAGTCGTATGAAGCAATATAAACAAGGTGTTCAGTATGAACAAGGCATGGAAGTATCTCTCTATAGAAATCACTTCAAGAGCATGTGGTCTCGAGATTTCTGGAACTATGTTGATCTCGTTCAAATGAGCTCATATTTATAGGCACTTCTACAATGGTCGGCTCCCTCCTCCAACAATCATATTTTTCCTTGAACTTTGGAGGGACCTGTACACGTATCACTCAACCAATGTCTAGTTAGAAACAGATTATACGACATTGTTTCAAAACAAGTGTAAGTGTATGAAAAATAAGGTTGCTTAACCAAAACTATTTTTCAAAGTCTAAGGAAAAATAAAATTCAGAATCTAATCAAATCAACATTAGATGTATATAATACATGGATATTCAGATTCTATTTTACAAAGAATTCGGAATTTGAATACAATGGTTTCCAGAGTCCGAATTCTAATGGATTTGGAGTCTAAATTCTGAGGAATTCAGAGTCTGAATTCTGAGGAATTAAGAGTCTGAATTTTAATGAATTCAGAGTCTGAATTTTAGAGAATTCAGAATCTAAATTTAATATAATTCAGAGTCTGAATTTCAGAGAATTTAGAGTCTGAATTTCATAGAATTCAGAATCTGAATTTCATAGAATTCAGAGTCTGAATTTTAGAGAATTCAGAGTCTAAATTTTAGAGAATTCAGAACCTGAATATTAGAGAATTCAGAATCTGAATTCGGAATATGAAAACAGAATACTCTATATCTAATTATCTATATAATTCCAAGGTTTTAGAATGTGAAAAATAATTTTAGACTTATAAAATAAATGAGTTAGATTTAGAGATACTTTAAAAATAGCAATGAAAACACAGGTAAGGTTAAAATTTCCTTGGATAAGGAAAATTTTCCTTATTAAGATAATTCTTAGGAAAAAAATAATTTGCCTTAAGAAAGAGTGTTTGTGATTTTCAAAACATAGAGGAATGGAAAAGTCATAAGGAAACCTTATTTAATCAAAAAATACCTACCTTCAACTCACTATATTGAACTTGGAATCTCTTTACATAAAGAACACAAGGCCTATAGAAAACTAGAGAGAGAATATTTGAAATCATACTAATTTCTATTCCAAATTAATCTCCATTGGAGATACCTTATATAGGACTCTAGGATTAGATTTCCCAAGAAGATAAATTGACTTCCATTATAATACTAAACATAAAGGGGAATCTTTTAATGCACACTTCTGATAAAGAAAAAGAAAAAGAAAAATAAAAAAATAAAAAAATAAAAGAAAATGAAAAATAAAAAGTAAAAGAAAAATCTAAAACTAATGCTAATGGAGTAGTGAATAACCAAAAAACTTCCACTGCAAAAATAACACATGAAAATACACTAGATAATTAACATGTATGATTTGAATTGATTTTCCATGCTAAATATGATGCATGTTTGGATTAGTTCCTAGAATCCTTTCAAGTCATATAGAGAATCAATCGTCTCACTGACTAATTCTTATTTCTATGACTCATTCATATCCATTAATTCTTTGATTGAATGTTTTATTTGATCTCTAAAAATAATTACATCTTCTTTATGTATCTTCCATGTCTTGAGTTCATCAAGAATCATGTCTGCTTCCACCATGAAATCTATCACATGTTCCATTTTTTGTAGTCTACTTGTATCTTGAGTTAATAGAGACTAACACATTGTCTCCTACAAATAAAATATAAATATGAATTGATCAGATAAATTATAAATGTTATTTGGATATGTTTATAATGGATTCTGTTCAAATTAAATTCTAGATAGTCTTCACCATGAAATTGTGATTTCTTGAGCACTTTATGGATAGCTACCTTAGCCCAGTTTCCTAAGTATAGGTTCCATTAAATGATAAATATGTATACTAATCTAATAGGTTTTATACATGAAACCCACAAAATAAAACTTGTATATACATTTTTTAGAACTGTATTCACTATTTATGGTACCCAATTGAATGTGGAGTTTATCTTCTCAAATCCTAAGAATTGTACAAGTCCCATTTTGAAAGTTTTCTTATACTCGATGAAATCTTCTAGTTTAAATTCTATATCTGATATCCTCTAAAACCTTCTCAAGATTGGATATTATTCCATACATATTTCCTTGATCCTTCTAACTTTTTCAAGAAGACAAGAAACTTAAACCTTTAGCCAGATATCTTCAGTAATGATCATACTAATCATATCTTGATCTTTCTTCTTATAATCCTCTATAAGGTCTTCATATTCTTTGATCATATCTCGAACATGGTTTAGACCACTCTTAAATATCCGATCATCCATAAATTTGTGAATTATATTATAGTTATCTATGGATTTTTTATTAGAAATATTTTTAATCCTTTACAAATATTTCTATATTTCCTTTTCTGAATTTGTCTCCTCATGTATCTTATCATCTTGGATTTCTCAGTCTTGTTTACACTGAACATTATACCGATGAAGTTCCTCCTCAACCTTCTATTACCTCTACCACTCTAGTTATTATTATAGTTAATCATAACACCTATTAAAAATGTTTTTTTCTTTTATTTTATATATTCCATCTGTTTATATCCTATGGTTCTTATAAGACTTCATGTTTCTCATATTTTCTGCACATTGAGTGCTATAATGGCCTTTCT
The DNA here is from genome assembly GCA_963277665.1 of Viscum album. Lineage (NCBI taxonomy): Eukaryota > Viridiplantae > Streptophyta > Magnoliopsida > Santalales > Viscaceae > Viscum > Viscum album. Next base: position 1,429,243,931 of record OY728151.1, read on the forward strand.
GACCACATACAAAGAATTAAACACGTATTTTATACCTAGACTTTCTATATATGGATATTTTTATGACACTTTCTAGTTTTTCAGCATTCACAGTAGAGTAAAATATTCTATCGGATATTTAAACTTTACTGGGTGAAGATCCTTGCTTCTGAAGGAGTTCCTTTTCTAGAATTCCTTCTCTTTTATGGCTTCTATCGGTCATTACCCTGATAACTGAGCATTATTTCATAGAATGATTATCAATTCAAACTAAACATCACCTTGATATTATACCTTATTTTATTTCACCTATAAGAGTCAAAGTAGGGTGTTAGTTTATCTACAATGTCGTTATCTTTTCATTTAATATTTAATATATTGAAGTTATAGTACTGCAATTCATTCCTCCACCATACTAATCGTGTCTAAGTAAAAATTTTTAATTTTATTTTTATGAAATTATTTATATAAGAACTACATTTTAATATAGTAAATGATTTTATGAATAAAATATCATTAACCAAAATTCCTTTAAGTATTATAAGAAATTATCATTTAGGGACAAGATAATTATTCTCTATATCATTAAATCATCCACTCCAGTATCTACTGATACTTTAAGCATGGTTTTTTATAATATTTAATATATATCCCCATGTTGAGTATGATATATCCATATCTAAGATAATTTAATATTCTCTCTCATATGGATACTCCAATTCTGGAAGGTTTTGATATTTCTTCTTTAGAATTATGATTACTTCAGAATCTTATTCTATCCAATTATAGTGTATCTTACTGGATGCTTTTCTCTGGATTGGAGCAAAGTTTTTTGCTAAATATATGATGTATTGTAACACCAAAATAATTTACAGTATATTTATTTTAAATAAATTTAATCTCTTTGATAGATTTTGGTACATGAAACCCTAATATTTTAAAATAAGAACACCGTGTTTGATAGTGTATACAATATGCAACACTAAGATTAAATGATCCGTGAAATATATTATTTAAATATGATCATTATAACCTAGCCATTGAATTGATGAATATGTATAGTATTAACTAATTTATGAAATATATATGAAGGTCATACCCAATATAAATTTATTTATAAATTCTTAATAAATATACAGTCAACTTTTAATAAAGCTATTTTATTCTACAAAAAATACGTTTCCTTCAAAAATTTTTTTATTGATTTTTGTGAAGAAATATTATAAATAATTATTGGCTATTTTATAAATGTTAATTTATAAAATTAACTTCATTTTTGAAATCACCATGTCAAAATTATCTTATATTGAATTCCTTATAATTTTCTAAAAAGATTAATTTTGTGATGAATAGTGAAAAATACTGGTTCTTATTGAAAACAACCTTTTCATTTAAATAAATTAAAGGATAAATTTGATTTAATATCATTTTAAAAGTAAAATTAGTTCAATTATATTATAATAAATTCAATTTAGTTCATTATAATGAATTTAATATTGAAATTTGATATTAAAAATTTCTATACTTATAAGAATTTTCTCTTTGGAAAACTACTTTTCATCAATGCTGTGGGATTAACTTTAAATTAAAAATTTACAATTATATGGATGGAATTTTTAAAGATGGATTAAATATTTGGAATAATCATAATTAATATTATATAATAAGGTCAACTTAATTCCAGGTCTTCATGAATAGTAAAAATAGTAAAAATTAATTACCACAGTTAAGGTTAAAATGAGTTTACCATGGGTTTAAACTAAAAAGATAAGGGTTAAAAATGACCTAAAACATGTCTAATTACTATTATATATCCATATTTATACCCTTATCACCTTAGGATATATTATTATGAGTTTCTGGGACTCTTGTCTATGAAAGTGACCTATATAATAATTTAAGTAAATAAAAAGACAACATGTCACCCTCTTGCTTTTAAATTTCAATTATGTGTTAATATTGGGACATTTTTTTTCAATTAATATTGATGTAAATTTTGAGCTTAATAAAATTATTTTAATGAGACTAATTTATTTATAATATTTAATAATTATATAATTATCTGAAATTCTTATGCAACACCGATGCAATAATTATTTAATAAATAAATAAAATAAATGATTCTAAAAATATTAAAATTAATATAAATTAAATAAATTATTTGGTTCAATGAATTTTTTTATAAATATATAATTTTATACAGGTGTGAAAATAATATATTCAAATTCCATTGTAACGACCCCAATACCAACAGCCTAGAGCCGATGCCTACTACCATTACATTGGAATAAGATACAAAGAAATCACATCCCAAAGGACCAATCATTTTATTAGTCTTGGTAAACTAGATATATACATGAGTATTACAATAAATTTGAAATACAAAAATTACAACATATTTTTTTTGAAATAACTTTATTCCATCTAGCATATCCTCTCATATCAGTCATAATAAACTTCATAGAATCCAGGGGAAAGGGAAAAAAATAAGTGCGAGATTAAATGATTATTTTGAGTAAAGTAAAATAGAATAAATAAATAATTAATAATAATAGTCAATATGGAAAGGTAAATAACTGATCACACATGCCATTTAAATAAATGGATAAAGAAAAATAAATATGTCAAGGTAAATAACCGAGTACACATGCCATTTAAATAACTAGATAAATAAAAATCAATATGGAATGGTAAATAACTGATCATAAATTCCTTTTAAATAACTAGATAAATAAAAATCAATATGTTAAGGTAAATAACTAATCACACATTCTATTTAAATAAATGGATATAGAAAAATCAACATGGAAAGGTGGATAACTAAGCACAAAATCTATTTAAGTAATTGGATAAAGCATAATCAAAATGGAAAGGTAAATAACTAAAGACCATGCCATTTAATCAATAAACTAAGAATAAAATGCATCCATATATTTTTTCCATAGTGAAAATATCATGGATAATAATAACTGAATTTAAATGAAGGCAATTCTTAATTATTGGATGCTACATTTACGAGGAACACAAAACCTTTACTGTCAAGACCTTTCACAAGATGGTTTAAAAATGATGGGTATAAACCCATTTAGCTGAGTCTACCCAACTGATTCATCCCATGAGACTACCGATTCATTAAGTGGATTACTTTAAACGGTCCCCAACCCGCATCATACCCGTCCAAAGTAGTCCTTATATATTAAATAATCGATTTAATTCATAAACAACGTGACTTATCAAATATCTGTATTGAGTAAAGAATACCAATTTATCAATATTTCTATAGATAATAAAATTAATATCAAAGTAAACACCATATATAAAAATGGTATATGGTTTAGACAATAATCATATCCATGATAAATAATGTGGATATTTAGGGGGAATTTAATGTTCAATGATCACTAGAAAGTGAATAACCCAAGGGGAAGTTAATAACTACAAAAATGATTCAAGGAAGTGAATTATAATACTATACTTATGAAAAATAATCATAATCTATCTATATTAATAATAAGTATGATATCAATATGACTTACACCCACTGGGGTAAGAATAAGGTTTGTTATCGTTGATGAAATAAAAAAATATTTTAAAACATTCTTGAGGAAAATATCCATTTCATTTTGAAAAACATTTTGAAAATACTTTTATTTTAAAATCAATTTTAAAAAAAATTTCTTTAAAAATACATTCATGAACTTGTTAAGGATTCTTCAAATAAATTATGTAGGGTAATTCTAAACATGCTGTAAAAAGAACATTCCTTTTTTACAGTAAAAAGGTTTGAAAAGTTCCTTGTTTAGAAAGAGACAAAAAGATTCCTTTGAAAAAATTTGTAGAAGGAAAAATGGGTAAAAATTTATTTAATAAATCATTTTTAAAATATAAAATAAAACATTTTTTAAAACATTTTTATAAAACACAGTTTTATAAGAAAATAGTTTTCTGACCAAAGAGAGAAATTGAGTCGAATTTTATTAAAACATTTTAAGTATCAAAGAGTGAAAAAATGGTACTATTACTTTAAAATGACCATAAATAACTATAGGATAATAAAATTAAAGGGTTTATTAATCAATGTTATATAATTTAATTTAATGTAAACTCAAGTGTAAACAATCCCAAATAAAATGAGACTGTGAAGTAAACCCCTACAAGGATCATAATGTTAAGTGAGAATCAACCAATGATTCAATTATCTGTATCAACTATAAATACAAATAAAACAATTTTAAATACAAAAATATTGGTCTTCGCTTGTCGTTGATTGAAGTTATATGCGTCCAAAATTAATTACCCATTCTTAGAACTTTAGTATAGCATAAGTTCGGGGTCGATCCACAGGGAACCATGGCGTGCATGAATTTAATTGATTTAATACTTAATTAGGTGAAGTATGCAAAATTTAGAAACGATTGGGTTGATTTTTTTGGGTTTTGATTTAAACTAAACTGATTTACTTTGAATAATGGATACAGTTTGAAAGAAAAAAACGGGTAAATTTAAAGGGTTCTTAGAAATGGAAAGAAAAGATGTGTCGGGGCTGTGTTGAATAAGGAGTTCTTATGCAGATTGTTTAAATGGTTGTGCTGTTCATAATAATTCAATCATTCAGGATTTCATTTTGTTACAAGATTTCCTTGGTCCGGTTCCTCTTGTTTGGAATTAGAGCAGTTGACTCATTGGTCCGGTAGTTGATGTCCTTAATTCTTTATTACGTCCAGTCCATTAATTGAATCGGTGAAAACCTTCCAATGGTCATGGATGTTTTCACCGTTACTTTTCTTTTGTATCGCTGAGAATCCTTCCCTTGGTCCGGCTAAGAATTCTCAGTTATATTTAGACAGTGGCTTAAGAAAAGTAAGATGAATTACAACGATTCAAACAAAAATATATAAAACAATATACAAATTATGATCCCATCATCCACAACCCCAACAAGAGGGGTTTAGTTACACATAGAATTTAGGAGAGAAATGACACACGTGATACATGACGGATTCATCGTGTAGGCGTTGAGGTAGAGTATCAGAGGGTGGAATGGTGGAATAGCGGAATGACGACACCTCGGTGGCTTCGGGAATGGTGGTAGCAGAGCTTCTCCCTCCTCCAATGGTTCTCAACTCCAAAATCCGTAGGCTAAGGCCTCTTTTTAAAGAAAAATAAAGTACACAGAGTGTATAGAAAGTACACGCTGTGTACTTTTCGTCAACGCGCTTTGGTGCCAATTTCTCTGCTGGAAGGTGGCCTAACACGCCGTTCTTGACTTTTTCACATGGCGCCGCCTGCAAGTTAAGTGAACACGACATGTAGCGCCGCCATACACGGCGTTTAGTGCTGCCAGCCCCTTCTAGAATAGCAGACACGACGTGTAGCACCAACCCACATGGCGTGCATCTCTTCCTGGAAGACATGGGCATATACTCCCTGCTTTGGTCCGTGTCCTTGTCTGGATGTACACGACATGCATAGAAAGTACACGCCGTGTAGTTTCAAAAATTTCACAAACTTCCCTTGATCCGTGTATTAAGCCAGAAAGCTCCTACAAGTAAACAGATTCACCAAAATCAAAGAATATGTTCATGAAACCATAGATATTTTCTGAAAACATGCTTTTATCTTCAATTATATATGTGGAAATGTATACACAAATTGGGTGCATCAAATTCCTCCACACTTAGTCATTTGTTTACCCTCAAGCAAAATCTCAACATCTAATTAAGAGAGCCTATACTTTAAAAAGGAAGGCATTTAGTTAATCAAACGTATAATTGATAAAGTTACTGAGGAAAAATTCTAAAAGGCACAAACAAATTCAATTCATAAGATATTAAAATCATGCCTCATATATAATGTAATTAACTAATATCATCCTATTTCAACACATTGTTCAACCTTTCAAAAATAAGCATGCCACTTGATGATTTACCTTACCAGTTAAAATCACACTCCACACTCAAGATGTTTTTAATCGAAGTTATGCTCAATCCAAGGCATATACATTCTATCCATAGGTTTTCAAGATATCTTGTTATCCACTTCAGAAAAATTGAATTAAAAAAATCATGAGGGCTTTGTCAATGAGGTTTAGATGTTTCTGTGGCTTAGGATTGGTAGGTTTAGATGTGAAAATAAATTCTGAGGCTTGAAAAAGGATGGCTAATTCCTTTAAACAACATTGCATGATATTCAAAGTAAATCTCATTGAAAATACATCCTTCAAAAGCCCAGTCAAATTCTTTTGTAATCGTTACCAACTCCCTTAGGTAAGTAGGGTTTATGGTCAAATAAGTATAAGGTCCCCTCGTTGTTTGTTTGTTGTTTTTTTTGTTTTTTTGTTTTTTTTTGTTTTTTTGTTTTTTTTACAACAAAACACAAGGGCATCCCTTATGAATACAATGATTACATGTTTGGAACCCATTATGCCCCAAATAATCAAGAGGCACTCCCCCACACTTTATTTCATGGCTGTACAAAAATATTCCATGTATTGCCAACTCCCTCTTTAAAGCTTAAATGAATAATCATGCAAAGTTTAAAAATAAATAGGGTAGGAAGGGAAATAGGCTTGTCATGTGGCTTCCTATAAAGGCTGTTCATGGATTCAATGGGTTTAATGAAGATTAAATGTAGGGTAGGTCTCAAGATAAAGGGGTTGAGACAAGATAATGCCTCAATCATGTTAAAGTAATTCAAAAATTTCTTCATATTTCAAAAAGAAAAACTTGCAAATTCTGGTAGTGATGCATATCCTAAGAATCTATCAAGAAAGAGGGTATTAGAAAAGAAATACGAAAAAGGGTTTAGAATACCTCTCAGGAGTGGAAAAATAATAAAGGGACAATCAGGTCATGACATGCATATAAATGATTATCCTAATTAATGTAATATAATCAAGGATGAAAGGTTTTAATTGAAACTATATCAGCAATCATTTTAAAATACTTTAAAAAAAATGAAAAAGCATGTAACCTTTCCAAAAGTTCCTACTGATAACTCTAGCATTTATAAGGCTGATTAACAAAAATTGATTTACATTTAAAAATATAGAGTCTAATAATGATGTCTCCTAGGTTAGTTTAAGGGCAAAGACTAAGGTGAAAGATATAGATGCTCCCCCACACTTAACACTACACATGGTCCACCAAGTGCAACACCAAGGTAAAGGGTAGACAGCGGGGAGAAATGGGGGAAAAATGAGGGAAAGTAGTGGAAGAAGTAAATTCAAAAAGAAAGAAAATAGAAATGGAAAAATACTCCCCTCGTGAAAAGTGATGCCCAAAGCGCTCCATGCCTGTACCTGTGACTGTCGAGAAAAAAGAAGACGACAAACATGCATAACATCACAGCACAGAAAATGACAGAAGAGATATATAAGATAAAGGAAAATGTCACTATCATGGGGTCGCCTCAGGGGAGGCATCATCCTATACAGAAACGACCGGGAGAGACAGTGCAGGATTCGTGGAAGGGTGAGGCTCTGACTCGGCATCGGGAAGGGTAGATGAAAAAGTAGGAGCCACAGGTGCTAGACTCGGGATCGGAAGCTCAGCAGCAGGCCCTGGCCCGACAGAAGTGGCAGCAGCAGAGCTTACCGGTGGAGCAGTAGTAGAAGGGCCAGGAACGGAGGAAGGGGCTGGTGGCTGAGGCAGTGGAACACCAAGATGATGAGCAATATGTACCAACAGATGCTCCATCTGGTCCTAGCGGCCATCCAGACGAATCAAATGGCATGCAATGGTGTCTTGGCGGCTGATGATATGGGCTAACTTCTGCTCCATCGTGGCTAGGCGGAGGGAAATGGCCGGATCGACCGAGGGTGTAGGGGTAGGTGGGATGGGGGATGGGACAGAAGAAGGAAGGTCAGAAGAAGTGGGGTCAGTAGGAGGTGGGTGAGGTGGAGAAGCGGGAGGGGGTGGGGAAGGAGGTGCGGGGTCAGCAGGTGGGGCAGGGTCAGCAGGTGGGGTAGGGTCAGCAGGTGGCGGGGCTCGAGCCTGAGTAAGGATGTAGGCACCCCCTACTTCCGGACTAATCCCATGCGAATGAGCATGAGGAAGTCCATCCACTGGGGTGAACCTATCAAGTCATGAGGTAATGAGGGCTCGAATACCCCAAAGTGGTGGGAAAGACGGGTGGTGTAAAACCCGCCGTTCATGTTGCCCTGACGGCCGGTAAACATGGAGTGAAAATAGGAGGCGACAAGAAAGGGGAGGTCCGGGTAGGCGTGCCAGATGACACAGGTAAGAAGCTCCATGTCATGGCTGGTCACGACCCCCATATCCTCATGGCGGGGGAAGAGTATGGTGCTGAAGCACCAGTGGGTGAAGCGAAGGACGGAGTCGGCTATAAGAGTTCTCTTCTAAGAAGTGGGGGAGTACCGGTGGTCAGGCCCAGTGATCTCCCTCCACATGGCGATGAGGTCAGAGCGCTCGGGCCGGGTCAAGTCAGAAACGGGGGGTGGGCCGAAAGGATGGGGGTAGAAGCCGCACCCTCGGCCGAACTCTGTCATCGTCAGAGAAAAACGTCGGCCGCCTAGCCGGAATCGAACTACTGGCACCGCATCGCCAGGTGTCTCTTGGTACTCCGCTCCATCGAACTCAAAGGAGGCCGCAAACTCCAAAAATAAATCTCGAAACACAGGAGTGCTGACCTGGAAAATCTCGAGGAGTGCGGTGTGCCCGAGAAGTACCTCCAACTCCTCCCAAATACTGAGTCGCTGTGGAATGCTGCTGTCAAGGTACCGACCACTCAATGGTATCGGCCGACGAGAAAATCGTCGGAGCATGTCGTATGCGAGGTCGGTGACCGGGAATACCGTGCAGGGATAGGGATCACCTGCAGGTCCCGGCCCAGGTGCCGGTGCAGCAGCAGCATCTGGCTCTGGAGGTGGATCCGCCGAAGAAGAAGGTGGCTCGGTGGAAGGGGTGCTTGAAGAGGGACCAGCTACGAAGGATGATGGTACAACGAAAGTGGCAGCTGGTGCAGCAGAAGGAGGCCCCGCCTCATCTGAGGGAGTAAGTGGCGGCAGAATGGCCAACAGAGGGAGCTCAAAGACCGGAGCGTCGGGGTCTGGTTGAGTATATGATCGGAGTCGGATCCGATGATAATTGGACTCCTCGCCCTCAGTGGCGGAGGCTGGCCGCTTCCCACATGAATGATCATGATCTGCCATATCCTGGATCGAGGATCACAATGTGAGAGGAATCAGAACTTGAAACGCCCCAAATCGACGGATTTGGCAAAAGGGGGTTCAGACGGCGTTCAGGAGAAGAAACGGGAAGAAGGAAGGAATCAGGTGGCCGTGCAACATGGCCTCAAGCCGGGTGGCCCACAACTTATATAGCCGAGGTACACGACGTGTATGTAAAGTACACGCCGTGTATTTTTTTTTGAATTATAAAATTTAATTATTATAGTAAACTATATAATAATTATTATTAAAAATAGAAATATTGATAAATTCTATTATACATAAGCCTATACACGACGTATATTAGGAAATACATGCCGTGTATTTTAAAATAAGAAAAAGAGTAGTACAACCTTTGGTCCGGTGCTTGGGGCGGGATTCGAACCGACGATCAGCTGATTCGAACGGACACCCTCACCCACTGGAGCAAAGGTTGTTCTACTGTTCATATTTATTTTATATATATATTTATTCTATACAGCCTATACACACGAAAAGAAAGAAAATCACGGCGTGTGGTTTTTATTTAGGAAAGGATGGGGGTGAAGCGGGGAGATTAGCGCGATTCGAAACCGGGTCTTGTGAACCTGGTGTCGAGACTTTTCCAATCCTCCAACTTCACCCGCATGTAATTTCTTATTTTTAAAATATTTATATTTATATTTGAAGAATCATGGCGCACACGGCATATATCGGAGTACACGTCATGTGGTTTTATTAAAATAACAAATGATGGAAATGGGACAGTTTTCTGGATTCGAACCCTGGTCTTTTGAAACCGGATTACGATTTTAGCCAACCGGCCCATCCCCATCATGGGTTTTATTAAACACATTTACATACATATATAAAGTAAAAATACCACACACGTCTTGTAATTAAAAGGAGGAACCCCATGCCGAAGGTAGGTCAGGAGGATTCGAACCGAGGATGGCTCGAATAAACTCCAGTGACTTTTCCATCAGCACCGACATCATCCCTGGTTAGTTATTCGTTATTCTATAGATTTATACTATTAAGTTTACAAATTAAAAAGATAAGTACACGCCGTGTATATAAGTGGGACACGGCGTGTAACCTCTGGGTTGCCTCCCAGGAAGCGCCTTTGTTTTAGGTCATTGGCTCGACCTACTTACCTTGCTTACTTGAGGAGTATGGTGGAAAACATTCCCACCATGTTATCCATAGGATGGTAAGCTTTAAAGCGCTGCCCGTTTACCTTGAATGGTTGACCATCTTCTCCAGAAATTTCTACCGCTCCGTGATGGAATACGCGGATAACGTGGAACGGTCCCGACCAGCGTGACTTTAAATTCCCTGGAAATAAGCGAAGACGAGAATTAAAGAGAAGTACCTGATCACCGGGTTGGAAAGATTTTCGTGATATCATCCGGTCGTGAATGGCTCTTGTCTTTTCCGTGTACAACTTGGCGTTCTCGTATTCCTCTAATCGGATCTCATCTAGTTCCGACAGTTGGAACTTCCGTTTCTCATCAGCTGCCTTTAGATCAAAATTCAGGGCTTTGACGGCCCAGTAGGCTCTGTGTTCCAATTCTACTGGAAAATGGCAGGGCTTTCCATAGACGAGGTGGAACGGGGACATTCCCAGTGGTGTTTTGAAAGCAGTCCGATATGCCCACAAGGAATCATCTAACTTCTTGGACCAGTCCTTCCATGAAGTGTTCACCGTTTTTTCCAGGATCTGCTTGAGCTCTCGATTGGAGAGCTCTACCTGTCCACTGGACTAGGGATGATATGGTGTCCCCATCTGATGCTTTACTCCATACTTAGACAGTATTCCTCTCATCATTGTGTTGTCGAAGTGGGTCCCTCTATCGCTGATCAGTACCCGTGGAACTCCAAATCTGCTAAAGATATTTTTCTTTAAGAAATTTATGACTACCTTGGCTATGTCGTGAGCTGTACCAGTAGCTTCCACCCATTTGGAGACGTAGTCAACGCAGACTAGGATGTAAGTGTTCCCAAAAGATGGGGGAAAAGGACCCATGAAATCTATACCCTAGACGTCGAAAATCTCAACCTCCAGGATGGGGTGCTGAGGCATCTCGACTCTACATACCACATTACCTGTCCTCTGGCACCGATCGCAACAGGAAACAAAGGCCCGGGCATCTCTATGCATGGTGGGCTAGAAAAATCCAGACTACAGGATCTTAGCTATGGTATGGTCTGGGCCATGATGTCATCCTACTGGTGAGGTGTGACAGAACTCCAGGACACCGTGAACTTCATTCTCCGGGATGCAACGACGGATCACTCCATCTGCACAGGATCAGAATAGCAGAGGATCCTCCTAGAAGTACCTTTTCACATCAGAGAAAAATATTTTCCTTTGCTGGAAGGAGAGGTCGGGATGAAAAAAACCTGTAACCAGAAAATTAGCGATATCAGCATACCATGGTCGAGGTGTGTCACATATCGAAAAGAGGTGCTCATCAGGAAAATCCTCCCTGATCTCCCGATCTTCTTCCGTATCCAAGTGAGGCAGCTCAAGGCAGGAGAGATGGTCTGCAATGAAGTTCTCACTCCCTTTCTTATCCTGGATCTCAAGATCAAATTCTTGTAGGAGGAGTACCCAGCGGATCAATCGGGGATTCACATATTTCTTGTTGAGTAGGTACTTTAGTGATGCATGGTCAGTATAAACAATAACTTTAGACAACACTAAGTAAGAACGAAACCTGTCAAATGCAAAAACCACTGTGAGAATCCCCTTTTCTGTGGAGGTGTAGTTAATCTGTGCCTCGTTGAGCGTCCTGCTGGCATAATAGATAGGTCAGAAAATCCGGTCAAGGCGCTGGCCCAAGACTGCTCCCATTGCATAGTCGCTCGCATCACACATCACCTCAAATTGTTCCTCCCAGTTGAGAGAAATCATAACTGGATCTTCCACAAGGTGCTGCTTCAGATGCTCAAAAGATCTGACACAATGGTCATCGAACTCAAATATGGAATCCTTGGTTAGAAGATTGGTGAGAGGTTAGGCTATTTTGGAGAATTCGCGGACAAACAACCTGTAAAATCCTGCATGCCCCCAGAAAGCTGCGGATGGCACAGACGGAAGTCGGTATTGGTAGTCGTGAAATGACTTCAATCTTCGTCGGGTCAACCTCTATCCCTTTTTCTGAAATTCTGTGGCCAAGGACTATGACACTTTGTACCATAAAATGACACTTTTCCCAGTTCAAAACTAGGTTAGTGTGCTCACATCTTTCCAAAACAAGCTCTAGGTGTCATAAACAAATGGTAAATGATTTTACATAAACAGAAAAATCATCCATGAATACCTCCAGGATTTGTTCCGCCATGTCGTGGAAGATGGCCAGCATACAGCGCTGGAAGGTGGCGGGGGAATTGCACATGCCGAAAGACATCCTTTGATAAGCAAATGTGCCGTAGGGGAAAGTGAAAGTGCTCTTTTCCTGATCCTCCGGAGCAATGGAGATTTGGTTGTAACCGGAAAAACCATCGAGGAAGCAATAGAAGTTGTGCCCTGCTATCCTCTCTAGAATTTGATCCATGAATGGCAAGGGGAAGTGATCTTTTCTTGTTGCATCGTTCAACTTCCGATAATCCATACAGACTCGCCAGCCCATGATAGTGCGTGTAGGGATGAGCTCGTTCTTTTCATTTGAAATCACAGTGATACCCCCCTTTTTGGGTACCACTTGGAGAGGACTCACCCACGGACTATCCGAGATGGGATAGATGATTCCTGAATCCAATAATTTGATCACCTCCTTCTTTAAAACTTCCTTCATGGGAGGATTCAAGCGCCGTTGTGGTTGCCGAGATTGCTTGGCACCCTCTTCAAGTAGAACCTTGTGAGTGCAAATGGTAGGGATGATGCCCTTCAGATCAGCGACTGTCCACCCAATAGCATGCTTCCACTGTTTGAGAACCTGCAGAAGTGAATCTTCCTACTCCTATGATAGTTCTGCATTAAGTATAACAAGAAAAGTTTGATTGGGTCCTAAATACCCATACTTGAGAGAAGATGGAAGATGCTTCAGTTCAAGATCAGGTTCCTTTAAAATCGAAGGCACAAGTGGCTGCACCTTGTCCCGTTCCAAACTATCAAGAACAACTACATGCTGCCAATAGTGGCCGCCCTGGCCTTCCATGAATTGAAAATATTTTAGCGCTTCTTCTAATAGAATATCTGGATCAGTTAAATTATTCGAAATAAAAGAACATACTAGTTCATCCCCTTTGTCACTAAAATTATTATCCATGGTGGACACTACATAACAGTCCTCATGCTCTGACAAGGAAGCACGTTTGACGGCTTTGAGGACGTTATAGGAAACTCTTTCATCACCTACCCAGAAAATCAACTCTCCTTGGTGCACATCGATCAGTACCTTCCCAGTTGCCAAGAAAGGCCTTCCAAGTATAAGAGGTGCTTCCTGGTCATCCCCCATGTCGAGGATGATGAAATCAGCAGGGAGAATCAGCCTACCCACCTTGACCAGTACGTCCTCAAGTAATCCCTTCGGGTACTTGATGGATCGATCAACAAGTTGAAGGGCAACGCGGGTAGGCTTGAGCTCTTGGAGTCCCAGATTCTTGAAAACTCCGAGGGGCATAAGGTTCACGCTGGCCCCTAAATCGTAGAGGGCCTTCCCAAATTCGCAGGATCCAATAGTATAAGGAATGGTTAAACTACCTGGATCTTGGAGTTTGAGAGGAATAGAATGTTGAACCACCGCGGAGCACTCCTTCGTTAGTGCAATAACACCCAAATCCTCCATCTTCCTCTTATTCGAGAGGATTTCCTTCATGAATTTGGAGTATGTTGGTATTTGTGTCAGGGCTTCCGAAAATGGTATGTTGATATGTAGCTTCTTGAAAACATCCATAAATTTGCTGAATTGGTGGTCCAGCTTCCTCTACTTCAATATTTCTGGAAAGGGTAAGGTAGGCTTGAATGGTTGGATTACTTCATTTTCTTTATTTTGTAAAGCCACCTTCTGTGGGATATTGGATGAGGAGGGGTCAGTATTGGTACCTTTTTATTCAACAGTGGGTGTGGATGCACCTTACTGTGCTGATTGGTTCTGGTGGAGCTCTTTTCTACTCCGGAGCATGATAGCATTGGCCTCCTCCCCTGGATTCTTTTCGGTGTTCCCCGGTAGTGTACCGGGCTGCCTCCTTGAGAGTTGATTTGCCAGCTGGCCAATCTGATTCTCCAGGCCTCGAATCGAGGCTTCCTGATTCTGGAACCAAGTCTCAGCAGTAGATATGAATTTAGTCATTAGATCCTCTAACCTTGAGGTGTTCTCCTGCTGAGGTGGTTGTTGAGCCGGTGGAGGAGGTGGCTGCCGTGGCTGCTGTGGACGAGGGTTTTGATACTCTTGTTGCTGATAAGGACCCTGCTGGGGTTGTTGCGGCCTTTGGAATTGGTTCTGATATGGAGGTTGGTTGTAGGTGGGTGGTCGCTGGGGCGGAAGATTCTGCCATTGTTGGCCCCAGCCTGTATTCTGTTGATCTCGCCATGCCGGGTTCAGGTACTACTGGTACTGGTTGGGCCCTCGATTTTGGGCAACATAACTCACCTCGCTCATCGAGGGGCCTCCAGCCGATCCCGGTCATTCTCCCATGATGTGGTTATCACCACAGTCGCCACATGCTGGATGGTGCGCCGCATGAACTTGAGATGCTCCTTTGAGGTTCAATGCGTCTATTTTCTTGGACACAACATCCAACTGAGTAGCTAACATAGTGGTAGCGTCAATGTTGTGCATACCTCGCTTTTGAGTCCCCTGCTCGGAGTGCCACTGGAAGCTATTGGCTGACATGTCTTCCAGTAGTTCGAATAGTTCTTCGGGGGACTTCCGCATCACCGTACCTCTAGCAGCAGCGTCCACCACAGACTTGGTATTCGCGGTAAGTCCTCCATAGAAGGTCTGGACTTGCATCTAGAGTGGGAATCCGTGATGGGGGAATTTTCGTAACATCTCCTTGAAGCGTTCCCAGGACTCGTACAATGACTCAGAGTCGTGCTGCTGGAAGTTATGAATCTCATTTCGGAGTGTCACCGTCTTGGATGGTGGGAAGTATTTGGACAGGAACGCCTGGGCTAGCTCCTCCCAGGTGAGGATAGATCGTTGTGGCAACCCCTTGATCCAGTCCTTTGCCTTATCCCGTAGAGAAAAGGGGAATAGGTGAATACGGATGGCGTCCTCAGACACACCATGGTACCAAAAGGTGTCGCAGATCTCCAGAAAATTGGAGAGATGGGCGTTCGGGTCCTCACTGTCCATGCCTTCAAATTGGACGGTGTTCTGGATCAGCTGCATGATAGCAGGCTTGATCTCGAAGTGCTGGTCCTGGACCGGAGGACTAACGATGCTCGTATCAGCTCCGTGAATCGATGGAAGATCATACTCCATAAGGGTACGTCTTGGAGGTTGTTGTTGATGGGGTGGAGCTTGCATAAACTGCTCCTGAGGGGCAAAGTATGGCCGTGGGAAGAGTTGTTGTGGCGGCCGTTGGTAATCCCTTGGGAGGAATTCCATGAAGGCTCCAGGAGATTGCTCAGGTAGACCAGCAGCGGGAGGCTGCTGATCCTGGTACTGATGCTCAGTCGTAGCATCTACGGCTGGTGCTCCCTCTTCCTTGTTCGCCATGGGTTGTGGTTGATGGTTGTGAGTTTCTGTCCATGTACGCCGACGATGGAGCAAGGTCCGTTCGATTTCCGGGTCAAGAGGAACTAATTCCGAAGATTCGGCACTTTTAGATCATGTAAAGCGTCGAAACATACACTTGAAACGCTGCACAACACAAAAACGAAAACCAGGCATAAAAGGGAAAAAAATAAAAAAGAGAAAATTTGAAATGGGATTAGAAAAGAGATTTTTGATAATTTTGGATTTTTATTTTCACTTAAATCAATTATTAACACAATTTAAATCTTAGCACTAAAACCAAATGGTGATTCCCCGGCAACGGCGCCAAAATTTGGTCTTTGCTTGTCATTGATTAAATTTATATGCGTCCCAAATTAATTACCCATTCTTAGAACTTTAGTATAGCATAAGTTTGAGGTTGATCCACAGGGAACCATGGCGTGCATTAATTTAATTGAGTTAATACTTAATTAGGTTAAGTATGCAAAATTTAGAAACGATTGGGTTGATTTTTTTGGTTTTTGATTTAAACTAAACTGATTTACTTTGAAGAATGGATACAGTTTGAAAGAAAACAACGGGTAAATTTAAAGAGTTATTAGAAATGGAAAGAAAAGACGTGTCAGGGCTATGGTGAATAAGGAGTTCTTATGTAGATTGTTTAAATGGTTGTGCTGTTCATAATAATTCAATCATTCAAGATTTCATTTTGTTACAAGATTTCCTTGGTCCGGTTCCTCTTGTTTGGAATTAGAGCAGTTGACTCCTTGGTCCGGTAGTCGATGTCCTTAATTCTTTATTACGTCCAGTCCATTACTTGAATCGGTGAAAACCTTCCAATGGTCATGGATGTTTTCACCGTTACTTTTCTTTTGTATCGCTGAGAATCCTTCCCTTGGTCCGGCTAAGAATTCTTAGTTATATTTAGACAATGGCTTAAGAAAAGTAAGATGAATTACAATGATTCAAACACAACTATATGAAACAATATACAAATTATGATCCCATCATCCACAGCCCCAAAACGAGGGGTTTAGTTACACATAGAATTTAGGAGAGAAACGACACATGTGATACCTGACGGATTCATCGTGTAGGCGTTGAGGTAGAGTATCGGAGGGTGGAATGGTGGAATAGCGGAATGACGACACCTCAGTGGCTTCGGGAATGGTGGTAGCAGAGCTTCTCCCTCCTCCAATGGTTCTCAACTCCAAAATCCGTAGGCTAAGGCCTCTTTTTAAAGAAAAATAAAGTACACGATGTGTATAGAAAGTACAGGCCGTGTACTTTTCATCAACGTGCTTTGGCGCCAATTTCTTCGCTGACAGGTGGCCTAACACGCCGTTCTTGACTTTTTCACACGGCGCCGCCTGCAAGTTGAGTGAACACGGCCTGTAGCACCGCCATACACGGCGTGTAGCGCCACCAACCCCTTCTAGAATAGCAGACACGACGTGTAGCGCCGACCCACACGGCGTGCATCTCTACCTGGAAGACATGGGCGTGTACTCCCTGCTTTGGTCCGTGTCCTTGTCTGGATGTACACGGCGTGTATAGAAAGTACACTCTGTGTAGTTTCAAAAATTTCACAAACTTCCCTTGATCCGTGTATTAAGCTAGAAATCTCCTGCAAGTAAACAGATTCACCAAAATCAAAGAATATGTTCATGAAACCACAAATATTTGCTGAAAACATGCTTTTATCTTTAATTATATATATGGAAATGTATACACAAATTGGGTGCATCAAATATATATTCAAAAATCATTACACACATAATCTTAGTATATTAACGACAATGAGTAAGTAGTATAACCCAATGAAAAGGAATTGAGTTATGAAATTATTTACCACTTGGTAACTTTTAATTCAAATCCCCTTAAATGAAATAATTCAAATAGAAACTTTAAAATACCATTATTAATGAATTATTCATGATATTACATGTAAATTTGAAGTATATACACCATATAAAATTAATTAGGACCATAACATTATAATATGCCTCAATGAAATGAAATTGAGATGAGAATCCAATACCTTAGACTTCCTTTTAGTTGAACGCTATTTAAAATCATTTATAATGGTTTTAAGAATATTTTTAATTTATAAAAAAACTATATTAATATTTATTATATCATATAAGATTCTTTTATAACATCTTATCACCGATTTTTGAAAAATATTTCATTATTTTCATTATTTCAGGTGTTAATTACCTTGTTTTTTGAGTATGTTTTGACTTGTTATTTTTTGTTCATATTACATCGACCATGATTTCATCATATAAAAAATATAAAACATGATTTAAATATAATATATATTCATTATATATGTATTTATATTAATCCATAATATTTGGTGATAGGAAATGAAAAACACTATTCATGGAGACAGTAGGCCGTACGTATGCATGAATACTGTTACCATTTTCTTATCATATTGAAAGAAAGAATACTAAAAGATATATATATATATATATATATATATATATATAAATATATTATAATTTAAGAATAATTATTATTACATATATATTACATATTTTTATTAAACACATCCTTAAGACATTCCATGTAAAGTTTGAACAAATCACACCGCTTCGCGAGGCGGTAGTCTGACATACACACGAACGACGTTATCGTATTCCCACGAAATGGATAACATGATGATATGTGTTATATAATAATTAAATAAGCATAAATAAATCATAAATATCATAAATATCATATATAAACTATAAATACATTATTATTCCCAACCTTGAAAGGTGGTAATGAAAAAACAAACGACATCAGTTCGTGAGGTGGTAGTCTGCTGAACACATGAACGGTGATTTATTAACCCATTTGATGGAAGTGTGTGTTTTTTTAGGTAGAAAACAAAACATAACAACATATAAATATATTTAATATACTATAGTTATTATAAAAACATTATATAAGAATAATTGAGGGAGGTGGAGAAGTAAATAAAATAAAAACACTTTTAGAAAAACATTACCTCTTCTTTAGGTATCCTCCTTAGGTTTTTAGTAATTACTTCCTAAGATGAATTTATTAAAAAAAATAAGGCTTATAATATGAGTTTAGGGAAGTTTTTATGTGAATTGGGTAGGTATTGTATGATCCAAATGGCTTGGTATTTATGAATAAGTGAGGGGAGTGAGTTCCCTTTTATAATGGAGGAGGAGTCACATTCTTGTAAATACCAAAAAGTAACCACTATTGGGAGGTATAACATACCTCATATGTCTCCAATAATGAACCATTATATATAAAATAGGGTATATGGCCTAAGTGTTTCCATAAAATGGGTTTTTAAAATTTTTTGGGTCATTTACACACCTTATATTTTAAGATTAACCACTAAGTAATCTCATTTTTACCTTAATTGTTGTAATGAACATTAACAGTTTTTGGTAATAACTTTGGTAAAAAATTAAGTTTAAATTATTATAAATTATAAATTATTATGATTCCAAATATTTAATCCATTTTTATAAATTCAATCCACATAATTTTCAGAATTTAATTTAAAATTTATCCCGTACGTGTGACTACAAAGCAAGATTTTAAAGTGAAAATGTTAAAATTTTTGAGATTTTTTTATATCAAAATTAAATATGAAATTGATTAAAATGACCTATATTGGATAAATATATATATAATTAATCTAATTTAACATTAAAACCAATTTAAAATATAATCTAACATTATAAATTATTTATATAGAATGTCAGTTTTCAATTAAATTCAGTATTCTTCATTGTTCATCAAAAAATTAAAATTCTTAGAAAATACCAAAAATTATTCCTATGATAATTTTACATTATTCATTCAAAAATGGATTTTATTTTTTTAAATATAATTTATAAAATTATCAAAATATAGTTATAAAAAAAATGCTCCATTAAAAGGTAACAAAATTTCCTTTTAGAAAAATGCAGCTTTTTATGCGTAAAATTAAATTTATTCTTATCTATGCCTATCAAATCTATTAGATGAATTCCAATTTTTTTTATTGAATATATAATATCAAAATTTAATTAATATCATTCACTAATAGTAATTAATTTAATTTATTAAGATAAATCACCTTTGAGCACATAAAAACAGTTTTTATAAAAACATTTCCTTTATATTAAATTGGCTTTTGCATTCATTTCTTATTAATTATTAAAAAATGAATTAAACCATATATTTTCATAAGTTATTTAGTCCTATTTATAAACACTAATTTAATAACTCGGTGATAATTTTCATTTTAAATATTAATATTAATAATATTCGGTAAAACTTGGTCTTGTGTGTAATGCAAGCCATCAAAGAAAGTCATTGTTGCGTGTAATGCAAGAAAAAATAAATGTTGGGTGTAATGAAAGATTAAATCAGGGTTTCATGTAATTCAGACTATATAATGTATTTAATTTATTTAAAATATTAAATATATCATAAAGTATTGGGTGGTTATATTTCTTTCTACGCTTAATGTTTCATGCCATATATGCTATCAGATATGATGTTCATATTTTAAAATTTCAAGGTGTTACATTATACCCACCTTAAATAAATTGAATCCTCATAAATTAAAATTTATCTTGGTAATTAAGGGTTTTACATTTGGAAATTCCACTTTTTAAAAACCCACATCCTAAAATGGTTAGTAAAACATCCTCTTAATAAGACAGATAGAGAAGTATAAAGGTCATTTGGAATAACACATGAATATGATTCTATATAGGAGAGAATTAGTGGAAAGTGCAGATATGGACATGGAGGAAAACATAAATATTTACAGAGAGTGATTGATTTCATTGATCACAAGAAAGTTAATGATCAATGGAAAGTTGATGGGCTCAAAACCTTACATCTAATAGGTGTGGAAAGGTCTTTGATATCATAAAAAATGATGGTAATATGATCACATTTTATTTGAATATAATTTTCATAAAGTTGAGGAATTATTTTACTGCCTAAGAATATAAGGAAATATACTTATTTGATATATTTTTGTTTTATAAGAAAAATTTAATCCTTTTATTATGTTTCAATTAATTTCTAATTCATTTCTTATTCCAAGAAATAAATATCCAAAAATGTTTTTTATGATTACACAAAGCACTAAAATTCACTTTTAATATATCATAAGATCTATAAAAGAGTGAAAAGTCTTTATATCCATCTCTAACTATTTTCAAAAACCAATATGGTTAATACATTAATCTATAAACTTAAAAATTAATTAAACTACTTCATCATTAATATTTATTCATGAAATTTTTCAACTAAAAACAATGACATATTAACCAAGACATCAAATATGCTAGTGGTAGGTGAGAAACCCCCATCCTCCTTCAGTCATGGGTTCAAGCCCCACCCCCTTGTTAGATATGATAGGTTTTCACCCTACATGCGAGTTATTCTTTTTATAAACTATAATTTTATAATTTTCCCAAAAATATTATGTAATTCCTTGAAATAAAATTAACCATTAAATAACCTTTTTACTTAGGTTTTTAATGAAAATTATTTTTTTATAAAGTCTAATAATCTTATTTGGCTATTATTACAATGTCATTAATGATGATATTAAGCCTAAAGTTTATCAATACCTTTAAACTTATGTCTATAAAATGTAACAAAATTATCCCTCAAATAAAATTTCCATTAAAACATATTCTTTCCATACATCTCTCCAAAATGTCCTTAGTCTTGGTAGATTCCTAAGAATATGTTTTTATGACTTGAACATATGATCAATTTTAAACTCATTAACCATGATGGTATTCATAACTCTTATGTTAATGAATACATATGTACTTATAAAATTTAACACAATCCCTATAAATTTCATGATTTTTGTAACCAAAATACTATTAGTAAAACAGTTCAACAACTTATTTATTTAATCACAATACACAAGTAATTCATCCATTTTATTTCCACTTAGGTCCTTCCATGGTCTAGGGGTTTCCCTTAATAATATGTCATTGAAATGGGTAGTGCCCAAATTCTATACATTTAAGGTAAAAAAATATAAATAGATCCATAAGATGAGATTTATTCCCTTCCATAACACTCTTCATTTTTACTTGGAAATTATTTTTTTATGCTTTTATTTTCCACACATAAAGAATTTACCTATTCTATTGAGACAATTTCATGGGTGTCTCATTCCACATTTTTCATGTTATGGAAATCAAGACTTATTTTATCCATGGTATCCACCACTCAAGCTCTTATAAAACTCCATATTTCCATTCTTTAGTGAGTATAGGAGTTGGTTAGGGTATATTTTTTTAATCATATTTCTTGAAAAAAGATTAGGTATAAACACAATATCTTTCACTCCTATCAAAATCCCATTTGGGTTCTCATTGTCCCCACCTTTTCCTTTTTGTTCAATATTAACATGATTCCTTTGGGTTCCATCCATTGAATAAAACCAAAAATCATAGTGTGAGGAAAAATTATCATAGTGGGAAGATCATATAATCATCTATAGAATGTCTAAATATTGAAACATTATTTTCAATCTAATACACCTTTGGTTTAACCTAGGACATTCATTGTCATTATCTATTCAAATCCTTTATAATGTTTATAAATAAAATATGAATTATCCTAATTATATCCCTTGAGAGTGTCAAACCAGGTGCACATTAAGGCCTGTTTCCATATACTGAGTTATCCTTAAAGTCAAGATTGACGTGCCATTTTTAGAGTTATTACCCCTTGGTATATTTGTGCTAGAACCACATCCACTTGTAGTATCTAGATAGAGATGAATTTCTAGGAAGATCCACATAATATATACCTTACCAAAACTTTATTATGTTCATATATACTTATCCTCAAATTATATCATAGGGTTATGTTCCCTAATCTATGTTTTCTTAAATCTAGTTCCCAATTTTTCTACTAAACCTACTTTGATATCGACTGTAAAAACCCCAACCCTAGCATCCCAGATCTGG
Organism: Viscum album; assembly: GCA_963277665.1. Lineage (NCBI taxonomy): Eukaryota > Viridiplantae > Streptophyta > Magnoliopsida > Santalales > Viscaceae > Viscum > Viscum album. The sequence continues at coordinate 1,429,266,733 of OY728151.1, forward strand.
TGCCTACTACCATTACATTGGCATAAGATACAATGAAATCACATCCTAAAGGACTAAACCATTTATTATTCTTGTTAAATTAGATATATACACGAGTCTTACAATACATTTGGAATAAAAAAATTATAACCTATTTTTTTTGAAATAACTTTAGTGCATCTAGTGTATCCCCACATATCAGTCGTATTAAAATGCATGGAATCCTGGGGAAAGGAAAAAAAATAAGGGTGAGCTCAAATTCTTAATAAGGGTTAATTATAATGGAAGAAATAATGAAACAATAATCATAATCAATATGAAAAGGTAAATAATTGAGCATAGATTCCATTTAAATAACTAGATAAAGAAAAATCAATATGGAAAGGTAAATAACTGAGCACACACTGGATAAAGCATAATAAATATGGAAAGGTAAATAACTAAAGAACATACCATTTAACCAATAAATAGAGAATTAAATTCATCCATATATTTTTTCCTAGTGAGAATTTCATTGATAACAATACTTGAATTTGAAAGAAGGAAATGATTAATTATTGGACACCATGTTTCCTAGGTACATAGAACCTTTATCGTCAAGACCTTTCACAAGATGGTTTACAGATAATGGGTAGAAACCCATTTAACTGAGGTTATCCAACTGATTCATCCCATGAGACTACCGATGCATTGATGGTCTTACTTTAAATGGTCCCCAACCGATTTCATACAAGTCCAAATCATTTATAATATATTGAATAATCAATTTAATTCATAAACAACGTGACTTATCAAATATCCATATTGAGTAAAGAATATATATTTATAAATATTCCTTATATAATAAAATATATATCAAATTAAACACCATATGTAAAAATGGTATATGGTTTAAAAAATAATCATATCAATGATAAATAATGTGGACATTTAAGGGAAATTTAATGTTCAATGGTCATTGGAAAGTGAATAACCGAAGGGGAAGTTAACGACTAAAAAAATGATTTAAGAAAGTGAATTTAAATACTATCCTTTGTAAAAAAAATCATAATCCATCATGATTAAGAATAAGGATGGTATCAATATGACATATACACATTTAGGTTAAGAATAAGGGTTGTTGTTGTTAATGAAATAAAAAATATATTTAAAAACATTTTTGAGGAAAATATCTGTTTCATTTTGAAAAACATTTTAAAAATCATTTTCTTTGAAAATAAATTTTAAAAATTTTTTATTTAAAAATATATTCATGAAATTTTAAAGGAAGATTCAATGAAATGATGATGGGTAATTCCGTACATACCGTAAAAAGAATATTCCTTTTGCATGGTAAAAAGGTTAGAAAAGTGCCTTGTTCTGAAAGAAATAAAAAGATTCATTTGAAAAAAATTTTAAAAGAAAAAATGGGTAAAAATTTATTTAATAAATCATTTTGAATAGGTTTAATATATATTTTTTTTAGAAAACATGTTTTTGTAAGAAAATTATTTTCCGATCAAAGAGAGAAATGAAGTCAGATTTTATTAAACATTTTCTAAAACATTTTAAGTACCAAAGAGTAGAAAAAATGGTACTATTAATTGATATAGACCATGAAAAACCATAAGATAATAAAATTAAAGGGTTTATTAATCAATTTTATATAATTTCATTTAATTTAAATTCAATTTTAAATAATCCCAAATAAAATGAGATTGTGAAGTAAGCCCCTGCAAGGATCATAATGTTGAAGTGAGAATCAAATAATGATTCGATTATGTAAATCAACTATAAATCCACATAAAACAGTTGGAAATACAAAAATATATAGTCAAAAGTAATTAAAAAAATAATCTTAGTATATTAAACACAACGAGGAAGCAATATAATCTAATGAAAAAGAATTGAGTTATGAAATTCTTTACCACATGGTAACTTTTAATTCAAATCCCCTTAAATGAAATAATTCAAATTGAAACTTTAAAATACCATAATTAATAAATTATTCATGATATTAATTTTCAAGGGGTAGTATATACACCATATAAAAGTAATTAGGTTAATAACATTATAATATGCCTCAAAGAAATGAAATTGAGATGAAAATCCATTACCTTACACTTCATTTTTGTTGAACGCTATTTAAAATAATGTATAATGGTTTTAAGCATGTTATTAAATTATAAAAGAACCATATTAATATTTATTATATCATATATGATTATTTTATAACATATTATCACCCATTTGTTAATAATATTTCATTATTTTCATTGTTTCAGGTGTTAATTGCCTTGTTTTTTGAGTATGTTTTGACTTCTTATTTTTTAATCCTCTTAATTCGATCATGATTTAATCATATAAAGGATTTTAAACATAATTTAAATATCATATATATTAATTATATATGTATTTATAGTAATCAATAATATTTGTTGATAGGAAATAAAATACACCATTCATGGAGACAGTAGGCCGTACGTACGCATGAGCGCCATTTCCATTTTATTATCATATTGAAAGAAAGAAAAGTAAAAGATATATATATATATATTATCATTATAATATAATTATTATTTAATATATATAAAATACTTTATTAAACCCATCCTTAATATATTCCATGTAAAGTGTTACTGAATCACATCGCTTCGCAAGGTGGTAGTTTGCTGTACACACGAACGACATTATTGTATTCCCATGAAATTGAAAGCATGAAGGTATGTGTTATATAATAATTAAAGAAGAATAAATACATCATAAATATCATATATATCATATATAAACTATAAATATATCATTATTTCAAATCTTGAAAGGTGGTAATAGAAAAATGAATGATATCGGTTCGTGAGGCGGTAGTCCGCCGTACACATGAATGATGATTTTATAACCCATTTGATGGAATTGTTTGTGGTTTTAGGTTGTAAAATTAACATAAAAATATCTCAATATATTTAATATAATTATTTTATTATATAATATTTATATAATAATAATTGAAGGTGGTGGAGAGGAAATAAAATAAAAATTCTTTTAAAAAAACATTACCTCTTCTTCGGGTATCCTCCTTAGGTTTGTACTAATGCCTTCCTAAGATGAATTTATGCAAAAAATAAGTCTTATAGGATTATTTTATGGAATTTGGGAAGTTAATTGGGTAGGTTTTGTATGAGACAAATGTCTTGGGAGGTATGAATAAGTGAGGGGAGTGAGTTCCCTTTTATAGTGGAGGAGTGACATTCTTGTATATACCAAAAAGTAAGCACTATTGAGAGGTATCCCTTCCCTAATTTGCCTAAAATAATTAAAAATATTAGATAAAATAGGTTATATAGTATAAATATGTCCATAAAATGGGGTTTTTAAATTTTTTGGGTCATTTCCACACATTATCTTTTAAGATTAACCACCAAGTAAACTTATTTTTACCTTAATCGCACTGATTAACATTAACTATTTTCACTAATCAATTTGATAAAAAAATTTGAGTTAACCTATTAGATATTATAAATTATAATGATTCAAAATTTGAAATAATTTTCTTCAAAATTCAACTAATATAAGTGGTATAATTTAATTTAAAATTTATCCCACAAATGTGACTGCAAATTGGGGTTTTAAAGTGAAAATGTTCATTAGTTTGAAATGTTTTTATATCAAAATTCAATATGAAATTGATTCCAATTACCTAAATTGGATTAATATATGTAAAATTTATCTAATTTAACATTAAAATTAATTTAAAATACAATTTAAAATACAATTTAACATTATAATTATTTATATGGAAAGTTAGTTTTCAATTAAATTAAGTATTCTTTTCTATTCATCAAAAAATTAAAATTCTCAAAAAAATACCAAAAAATTACCCTGTTCTAATTTTGACATTCCAATTTAAAAATTAAGTTTATTTTTTCAAATAAAATTTATAAAAGTGTCAAAATTTAGTTTTAAAACAAGTATGCAATTAAAAAGTGACAAAATTTCCTTTTATAAAAATAAAGTTTTTTATGAGTAAAATTGGATTTGTTCTTATATTATACCTATAAAATCTATGTGATGAATTTTAGAACATTTTATTGAATACATAATATATAAATTCTATTAATATCATTCACTAATAGTAATTAATTTAATTTATTAAGATAAGTCACCTTTGGACGCATAAAAATAGTTTTTATAAAAACATTTCCTTTATATTCAATTGGTTTTTAAATTCATTTATAATTAATTGGTAATAAATGAATTCAAACATATATTTTCATAATTTAGTTAATCCAATTTATAACCTCCAATTTAATGACTTGGAGATAATTATTATTTTAAATAATAATATTAATAGTATTCTGTAAAACTGGACCTTGCATGTAACACAATCCATCAAAGAAAGTAATTGTTGCATATAATGCAATATAAAATCAATATTGCATGTAATGTAATATAAAATCAATATTGGGTATAATGCAAGCTATAAAATCTATTGAATTTATTTAAAATAGTAAATATATCATAAAGTATTAGGATATTATATTCCTTTCCATTCTTAGTGTTGCGTTTCATATACAATATCAGATATGATGTTCATATTTTAAAATTTAGGGGTTTTATATCCATAATTGTATTGATATTTTTAAATTCAAATTAAATTAATAGTGTCAAAAATAACATTAATTTTATTTTATAATAAATAATATTTTATTAAATGATTCAAAATTCATAAAAATCATATCTTCTAACAAGTGATTGGTATATGTTTTAAAATATGAAAAAAAGTATATTTACGTACCAATGGTCCTTTTATAATAATTATATTGATATCTAAATAGTAAAAACTTTGTTACCACAGTAAAGGGGAAACATAGTTTTGTGCGTTACATGTACTTGTGTTAAAATTAATTTTTCCACACACATAGGTTTTTTATTTTATAAATTCAAATTCATATTTAGAATCAGTGGGTCCAAATTATCTAATAAGGGTCATTTTATTTTATACTTAAAGGTTTAATTTCCTATATTAAAAACTAGTTACCATGGTGAAAAATGAAATGGTAAAAGTGAGGAAACTTAGAGGATAAGGAAATAACATTTTTAAAACATTTTTTCTATGGTGGAGATGTGTCTTGACCTAAACTTATCTCCACTATTTTATTTTTCAATTTTGGAGGCACTTGGGGTGAGATTCACTTCCCATTATTTAATAGTTTTGGGTATTTACAAAAATACTATTCCTCCTAAATTATAATAGGGAACTCTATCCCATCACTTATTCACACCTCTTAATAGATTTGGCTTAATGAAATCATACCAAAATCTATCCCACAAACCGTTATACACATTATAGAGATTATGGTATTCCAAAAATACCAACCCTAGCGTTTGTTAGAGGAGATCCAAAGGAGGTTTCTCTAAGAGATAATAATTGTCTTAACGAAGATCTTTATTTTTATTTATTCTTTTACAACCTTCAGTTATGCCTTAAAAAATAAAATATAATAAAAAAATTATCTCCCATTTACTGATATATTATTATGTTAATGTCATAACCTATATCTGTCTCCTCTACCATCAAATGGGAAAAAAATTGTTGATCGTGTGTACGACGGACTACCACCTTACGAGCCGATTTGACTCATTTTCCATCAACACCTCTCACAGTTGGATATAATGATTGATTTAATATATATATATATAATATTTATGATATAAGTATACTTATATAGTTTTAATATCACATATACCTTCTTACTTTCTATTATGTTTAAAATATAATAACGTCGCTTGTGTGTACAGTAGACCACAACCTCACAAAGCGATGTGATTCATTTTTCACTCACACTTTACATAGAAGGTAATAAGGATAAATTTAATAAATATATGTGATATATATGAAATTATATTAATTTTATAATATTAATATATCATCCACTTTTTTACCCTTTCACCCATTAAGGAAATAATAACGTCGCTCATGCGTACGTATGACTTACTGTCTCCACGAAGCGATGTGATCCATTATCCATGTTCAAATTTCAATAACAATTTTAAAAATTTATATAATAAAAAATTATATTTATAACATTAATATCATTATATAGATTATGTAACTATATCTTATACACAATAACTATAAATTTCATGAAAAAACACGCATGAGAAAACAAGGATATTAACACCTGAAATAATAATAATAATAAAATATTATTAACGAATGGGTAGTAAGATGTTATAAGAGGATCATATAAGATATTATAAATATGAATATGGTTCTGTTATAAATTAATAAAATTCTTAAAACCATTATACATGAGGTTAAATCATGTTCTACCAAAAGTAAGTGTGAGATAAGGTATTTTATCTCAATTTCCTTTCATTGAGGCATACTGTAATATTATGTACCTAATTTATTTTATATAGTGTACATAATGAACCTTTTACATGTAACATAATGAATACTTTATAATTAATGTTATTTTAACTTTCAATTTTAATTATTTCATCAAAAGGGATTTAAATTGAAATTTACCATGTGGTAAAGGGTTTCTTAACTTAATTTCCTTTTGTTGGGTTATAACTATTCATCATTGAATCCTTTATGACAATATTATGTGTGAATTGATATATAAATAGTTTTATTATATATTTAAAATTGTTTTTTGGATTTAAATTTGTTACACATAATATCTCCAATTATTAACTCTCAATTTAATGATATTATCTTTGTAAAGGGTTTTCATATCAATTTTACTTCCGTGAGATGTATACCATATTCACTACTTAGTTATTTTGTGTGGTGTATATAATACACCTTATATATGTTATATCATGAATACCTTTATCTTAATGGTATTTAAATTTAAATTTTATGTTATTTATTTCACGAGGCTTATGATATAGAAGTTACCAAAGTGATAAAGGTTTATGTTACAGTCTCATTGTTTATCAAGATTGTTCATGATTAAGTTTCCAATGATGAAATATTATGATCTATATTTCAAGAAAACTTATTAATTTTCTTATCCACTAGTTATTTCTAGCGAATACATTATTTTCTCTCATTTTCACCTCTTTAAGAGAAAAATATACTAAAAGAATGTTTTTAAAGAAAACCAAATTCATGTATCTCTTCGGTTGAAAACACTTTTTCTTCCATATCCATGTTTTTGAAAAATGTTTAAAAAAATGTTTTAACAATTTAAAAATGATTTATTAAATACATTTTTACCCATTTTTGAATTTTTATTAAACGGTTTGAAATGAATCTTCTTGTTATTTTCCTATTAAGGCACCATTTAAACTGTTTACAACTATGTGAAAGGAATGTTTTTTTTAAAATTAGTATGGAATTACCTACCATCATGACCACTAATTTCTTTGAATATTCATTGAAAATTTTAAAAGGATATTTTTAATGAAAATTTTATCGCCAATATCCTGGAAATGTTTAGTTTTTTAAAGGTTATTTTCAAATTGAAAAGGATATTTTTTTCAAAATTGTTTAAAATGGTATTTTTTATTGTATTTCTATTTATAAATAACAAAAAATCTTATTTTAATTATGATCCACTGGGAATATGTTGTAATGATACCATCCTTATTATTTATATGGATGGTTTATGATCATTTTTAATGTGGATGTACTATTTTGATAACATTTTCCATGTTACTCTGGATGATTTATGATTTATGATTATTAATTGGGGAAATTATTAACATTTCATATGATAGTTTTTCAATATGAATGTTTATGTTGATTATGTATCACCCATTTCATATGAAAAATGAATTATACTTAGTATCTTATGGGTGGGTCCCACTATATCCCCTTGATGCATCAGTAGGCCTCATGAGACAAACTAGATTGAGTTTTGGTCGAGGCCTTACCCATTTATATAAATGTCTTGGCACAAAGCCTTAATAATATTTTATATATGTTGGAACAAGGACTCCATGGTATGTTTTATATGTACAAAATTATGTATTCCTTTATCATAAATTTATTTATTGATGTATATGTGATTATTTTATTTATTATGATATCAATGGATGAGTTTTTAGCTCATGAGATTATTTATACAGAATTTTTTTATGATTTATTCATAACATATTATTCATCATGTTCAAGTTATTAACTAAATGGAATGTGTTTAAATTATTTACCTTTCCATATTGATTATTCCTTATGTATTCATAATAGCTTCAGTTATACACAAACCCTTACTGAGCATCTAGGCTCACCTCATTCTTATGTTTCCTTTCCCCAAGATGCCAGGAAGTGTTTTATGATTAATATGTAAGGACATGATAGAGGGAATGATGATGATCTCAAAGAAAATATTTTTTTTGTATTTTATGTTTTAAAATTTATGTGAAATTCAAGTATGTATCTAGTTTATCAAGACTACTAAACTATTAAGTCATTTGGGATGCGATCACTTATATCTAGAAATAATGTAATAAAGTAACCACTGAATCTAGGATACTGTGGTCAGGGTTGTTATAGTTGATATTATAGCTAGTTAAATAGAAACCAGGATCTAGATTTAGAAAAAATAGATTTGGGAAAATAATCCTATGATAGACTTTGAGGATAAATATAGAAGAATGACCTAAAGTTATTATGAGGAATAAATTATGTGGTTTTCCAAGAAATACATATCTATCTAGAAAATACAAGTGGACATGGTTTTAAAACAGATATACCTAGGGGTAATAACTATGAAATGGAAATGTTGGTATTGACTTGAGAGTTACCTGGTACATGATAATGGGTCTTACTATGAACCTGGTTTGACACTCCCTGCTTTTCTTAATTCACATTTTCTCTGTGATCTATTTTGATAAATTAAATAATAGAACCTATGAAAACCAATGATATTCCATATTGATATGTGATAAACCTAAAGTGTCTTGGGTTGATTTTTCTAAAGTTAATAATATATTTAAAATCATAGATACTCCTTTTGATGTTTTAAATGATGGAATTCAAATATGATTAAGAGTATTTTGGGAGACATTTATGGTAAAATAACCCTTGATATTAGTATAATAAAAAATATATTTGAGGGATAATGAATTTAAATTTTGTGTAAAAAGTTTAAAGGTATTGATATACTTTAGGGTTAGTAAAATCATTGATGTTAATAAAATAATAGTCAATTAAGATCTAATTTTTTCTAAACAAAAAAATAAGTCACGTAGAAAATATTTATAGTTAAAAAATAATTTGATGACTAATGTTATCATTGAGGATGTTTATCATATATTTAGTAATTTTATAGGAATTATATTAATATAGTTTAAAAAAAATGACAAACCACATACGAGGTGATAACTCGTCACATTCAAAAAGGCTGTGAGGCCTGAACCCACAACCAAAGGGCAATAAGGTTTTAGTGCCTACCACTGACTTACATGATGTCCTCGTTAATAATATTTTTTTTACTTAAATTATTTCATGGATAAATATTAATTTTGAACCAGTGGTGTTACAATTTAGGATTATAGATTAATGTATTGTATTAACTTGTGCTAACTATTTTGGTTTTGGTAAATATTTAGAAATAGATGGAAAGACTTGTCACTCGTTTATGGATCTTAGGACCCATCAAAGGTAAATTTTAGTAATTTAGGAATAAAAATTAATTTTGTATTTTTATTTTATGAAGTAATATATGGGGTGAAAATTAATCTAAGAATAAAAAATGGATAAATTTGTACTTATGAAATAGAAATATATAAAGTAAGTATATTTCCTTATATTCTTATATAGTAAAATAATTCCTCAACTTTATAAAAAGTATCTTGAAACAAAAAATTTATCCTATTTAATTAATATTGGATGAATCAATGGTCATTTAACTTATAAAATATTTACAGTTTTTTATTCTTTAACTTTATATTAACCATTTACTTTCTTATGATCAATTAACTCTACCACTCTCCATAATTATTTACACTTTTCATCCATGTCCATATTTTCATTTCCCACCAATGTTATGACAACCCTGCTTTTTATTACAACTTAAACATGATTTATTACATAAAACTTCACTTGATACAACAAAGAAGATCGAGAGGTTTAGTGTCTTTGGGGATTAGGATCATTACATAAAAATTTAAAACATGAAATACAACATCTTTATTGAAAACTTACTTTACATGACCACTACATTCCTTCGTACCTAGCATTGCATGGGATAACCTGAGGACATGAATAAGAAACAAGTGAGCTATAAAGCCCAGTAAGGGATTACACATGGAATAACATGAGGAGTACAATACATGTTATAAAATAGGCATATCAATAGAGCATAAGAAAAACATGAACATAAAGGCATGATAAAGTATGATAATCATAACATGGAAATGTGGCGACAATACTTAACATGGAATTAGCATGATCCAAGGCTCATTGCACATAGAGCATGAGTAAATCCTCATTTCACATAAAGCACAATTAAACCCTCGTTGCACTTGAATTAGTATGAGTAAACACTCATTGCACATTACGTATCATGATACTATACTTTACCCAATGCATTGGAGCGCTATAAGGGCACACCCTTCTTAAACATTTCATTTCATGCATAAGTGTGCCACATGGATCATAAAACATGGATTCATAAAACATGGATTCATAAAACATAATCATTTATTACACGATAAAGGAATGTGAACTTTGTAATCAATAAGTAAATGTGCATAAAGGTGAATACCCTTGATGGAGAAATGGGCATGGTATCCACTACACGATGACATTGGCTTAGAAAATCGGTGCGATTTCGGCAGCGTAACGGCGTGACATAAGAATTCATAAAAATGGTTGATGAGAGAGAAAGGGGTTCCTCATAATATTTACATGTAATGGACAGTAAGGAGGCCATATAGATACATGTCCCAACAATTTTAATGGAATTTAGATTCATGATACAAAATTATTGCTTGAATGTAAAAGAAGAGAGAGAAGTTCCTTTCGGAATTTCGGCATAGTAACGGGTGTACATGGGAGGAATTTAATGAGAGAGAAAGGGGTCTCCCATAATTCAAAAAATAAAAGGAAAGTATGGGGGAGGTTCGAAACCATACCCCAACATTCATAATTGAAATTAAAAGGGCAATACAACTTAAAGAAAATTAACAAAAATCAGAAAGGAAGAAAAAAACCCTTACTTGGAAGTGTGCTTCCAAAGGCTTGAGAGAGGCTTGAGAGAGGATTCTTGGGAGCTTGTGGCACCTTGGGAGGATTCTAGAGAGATTAGGGCATAGGTTTGACGAAATCCAAAGGTTTTGAGTGAGGAGGAAGTGGGAGCTTGGGTGGGTTTATATAGGAAAGGTGAGGGAATTCTTTATTATTTAGGTTTGGGACCCCTTATATTAAATTAATCCAAAACACAAACCATACCATGGTTTTTGACCATGGTTTTTGGAAAAGGGAAGATTAAAACAATATTTTATAAGGCCCAAGTCCAAAATTCTTAAAATAATAAGGTTTCTTATGTGGAGGTGAGTCACACTCCCATGGAAATTAATTTAAAAAGGCAAGGTGTTTAATAAGTATTGAGGGGTCCATTAATGCTTTGAAAAGTAAGTCAAACAAACCCAAAATCACATTATTTTAATGGTAAAACATATATTGGCCGAACATAAAGATTATAGTATTTTATTACATCACTATTGGGTCATTATGATGTCATAAAACACATTATATATTTAAACGGTATTTAATTTTTACCCAAAAATTTGACTGTCTCAGAAAATTATGAAAAATTCATCGTTGGATAATTTCGACGTCCTGATTCCAGAAATAACATTTATTTTATCTAAATAATTTTCTAAATATGTTAATTTTCACTTTTAAAATAAAAACCGACATTTATCGAAAATTCAGAGGTTTTGACAGAAATGGATTTCAAACCTCAATAAAAATTATAATTGCATTCATAAAATTATAAGATCATTTATATTTAATAAAAATTAATTTAATAATAATAATATTATTTTATTAAAATAATATTTAATTCAAAAATACCTTAATTTAATAAAATATATTTCTTAATTAAATAATAACTAAAAACACCATTTGTAATTTTAAAAACTATTTACAATGTATCAAAAATGACTAGAAATTATATTCATTATTATATACAAAAATAATGTACATGAACATAGTACTATCGATTAATTACATAACCCCTTAAAACAGCCGCATAAGACCTAAAGGTAAGGTGTGCGATGGTGACATACTCTTGGGGTGGCTCGGATAACATCTTTCAAGTGGTAATTTCAATAAACTTCCACTTTCCCGTAGACGGTCCCGTTCGAGCTTGACATGATGAAGCTCATCTTGGGCTTGGTCAAGAGCGAAGCCCAAGGATGCCACCTCTTTTCCAAGCTCCGACAAATGGGATTCGTACGGAGCAATTCTACTAGACGAGGCCATCGCTTCTATTGTCTGAGTAAATTGGATTTGTTAAACCCCTATATTTATACTAATCATGTGATCACTGTTCAATGACTATATTAGCAACGGTCAAAATTCTTAACATAAAACCAAAGTAGATGAAATTTTATATAAACATAAAGAGACATTTAATTTGATCAAGAGGTATTTCCATTAAAAAAAATTTGGGTCGTTACGATATCCCCCCTTAAGAAATTTCGCCCTAGAAATTTTCCTTTTACCACACTAAATTAGATGTGGGTAACTCAGCTTCATCACTTCCTCCAATTCCCAAGTTTCTTCTTAAAACTTGTGGTTTCTCCACAACACCTTGACGAGGGAATTGTCTTATTTCGTAGAACTTTTTCTCTATGATCTAAGATCTTCACTGGTTGCTCCTCATAAGAAAGATCGTCTTCCAATTGTACCACCTCAGAAGAGAGTACATGTGAAGGGTCCGGTATGTACTTACTTAAGAGGGATACATGAAATACATCATGTACTTTGGACATAGTAGGCGGAAGTGCTAGTCGATAGGCCACAGCCCCGACAGGATCAAGAATTTAGAAGGGGCCGATGTACCTTGGACTTAACTTCCCTTTCTTTCCAAACCTCATGACCTTCTTCCATGGAGATATGAGTAGAAAAACCATGTCTCCAAATTTAAACTCAAGGTATTGTCGATGATTATCTGCATAACTCTTCTATCGACTCTGGGCTGCCTTGATATGCTGCTGAATGGTTTTCACCTTCTCCACCATTTCCTCGACCATTTCTGGTCTAAGCAGCTTACGTTCACTAACCTCATCCCAACATGCCGGTGTTCTGCACCTTTTCCCATACAGGACTTCATATGGTTCCATTTGGATGCTCGAGTGGAAACTATTGTTATAAGAGAACTCAACCAGAGGAAGATGTTGATACCATCCTCCTTTAAAGTCCATTGAGCATGCTCTCAACATGTCCTCAAGTGTTTGGATAGTCCGCTCGGATTGGCCATCAGTTTGAGGATAATAGGCCGTACTGAAGTTCAGTTCAGTATTCAGAGCATGTTGAAGACTCTTCCAAAACTTAGAGATGAATCTTGGATCTCGGTTAGACACAATAGATATTGGTACTCCATGTAGCCTTACCACTTCCCTGATATATATCAATGCCAGTTGATCCAAAGAGAAATCCTCCCGAATAGAAATGAAGTGTGCAGTCTTTGTAAGACGATCCACAAAACCCATATTGCATTGTTGCCTTTGGATGTCCTCGGAAGTCCGGTGACAAAGTCCATGGTGATGTTTTCCCATTTCCATTCTGGTATGGGCAATGGTTGCATCATCCCCTTAGACTTATGCCTCTCTGCCTTCACTTGCTGACACACCAGGCACTTTGATGTATATTCAGCAATCTCCTTCTTCATATTATCCCACCAAAAGTTTTCTCGGAGATCTCGATACATCTTCGTGCTCCCTGGGTGAATAGATAAATTTGAACTATGTGCATCATCAAAAAGTTCCTTCTTCATCTCCAGACTTGATGGAACACATAGTCTTTTCCCAAACCGCACAATTCCTTCTTCATTAACATTAAAATACGAGGATTTACCTTTTTCGATAGCTCCCACTTTTTCTTGAATTCCTACATCATCCTTTTGAGCATCCTTTAACCTTTCCAAAAGAGATGGTTGAGCAATCATTTGTGAAAGGATTGATGATGTTCCCTTCTATATGATTCCCATGTCCATCTTCATCAAGTCTAAGAAGATTAGATCCTTCTCAATTCTCATCATTGATAGAATCGCTGGATCCTTTCTACTTAGGGCATCTGCCACCTTGTTCGCTTTCCCAGGGTGGTAATGGATTGAACAGTCATAATCCTTGATGAGCTCTATCCATATTCTCTGGTGCATATTAAGATCTTTCCGTGTGAATATATATTTAAGACTCTTGTGGTCAGTATATATCTCACATTTCTCTCCATAGAGATAATGCCTCTAGATTTTCAAGGAAAAGATCACCGCCGCCAACTCCAGATCATGCGTTGGATAGTTTCGCTCATGGATTTTCAACTACCTTGAGGCATAGGATATCACTTTATCATTCTACATCAGCACACAACCTAAGCCCTTCTTCAAATCATCACTGAATAACACAAAAAGTTCCCCACTTGTGGGTAAAGTGAGCACAGGCGCAGTGATAAGCCTCCTTTTCAAATCCTTGAAGATTTATTTGCATTCATCACTCCAAGAAAACTTTACTCCCTTCCGAGTTAGCTTGGTAAGAGGGTTGGACAATCATGAGAAATTTCTCACAAATCGTCGATAATATCCAGCTAACCCCAAGAAGCTACAGATATCCGTTACCGATGTTGGCCTCGGCCATCCCTCAATTGCATCTATTTTGGAGGGATCCACAGATATCCCATTGCTTGTGATGATATAGACCAAGAATGAGACCTCCTTCAACTAGAACTCACACTTGCTGTACTTTGCATAGAGCTTCTCCTTGCGCAAAGTATCTAGTACAGTTCTTAAATGCTCCTCATGATCCTCCTTGGTTTTGGAGTATATTAGAATTTCATCTATAAAGGATACCACAAATTTTTCAAGGTAATCTATAAAGACTCTATTCATCAATTCCATGAAGATTTCTGGAGCATTAGTGAGTCCAAAAGGCATTACTATGAATTCATAGTGCCCGTATCTTGTACGAAAAGCAGTCTTGGGGATATCTTCCTTCTTCACCCTTACTTGATAATATCCCAACCGCAAGTCCACCTTGGAGAAGTATTGTGCTCTATGCAGCTGATCGAACAAGTAATCAATTATTGGGAGAGGATACTTGTTTTTTATCGTGATTTTGTTAAGTTCACGATAATCGATGCAAAGCCTCATTGACCCATCCTTCTTCTTGACGAAGAGGACTGGTGCACCCTGTGGTGAAACACTTGGGCGTATAAACCCTTTATCCAGATTCTCCTGTAGTTGTTTCTTCAGATCTTCAATATCAACAAAAACCATTCTATATGGAGTCTTGGTAATTGGTAGCACCCCAGGTATAATTTCAATTGAGAACTCAACATCCCTTCTAGGAGGAAGACTAGGCAGTTCCTTGGGAAACACTTCAGCGAATTCCCTCACAATAGGCAATTCTTCAAGGATGGTTTCTTCCTTGGACTTAATCATCTGAGCCAGATACGTGTGCTCATAAGGCAGTAATATCCATGCTTGATATGATAGAGCTAAAGGAGATTCATCTTCCTCCTGACACTTGTAAATAATCGGGGGTCGATTCTCCATATGGAGTGTGATTTCCCTCTCCCGACAATTTATGTTGGATCTATATAAGTAAAGCCAATCCATGCCAATAATTGCATCAAATTCTACCAGAGGGAGTATGACGAGGTTCGCCGGGAAATTAAATCCACAGATTATAATAGGGGAGGACTTATATTCATGGGATGCAATGATTGCCCCATTTTCCATACTCACCGACATCTTCACTTCCATGATTTGTGGTGGTGCTGGGATTGTTCTACTAAACTTTCGAGATATAAAAGAATGTGTAGAATCTAAATCAAAAAGTACGTTTGTTATTCTTGAATGAATAACTAGCGTACCTGTCACCACTTCGTTGTCAGGGTTCACTTCGGCAGAAGTGATGGAAAAAGCTCTTCCTTGCTACCTTGGAGGTTGTTGGTCGCCTCCGAAAACCCTTGGATTAGGGCACTGATTTGCAAAATGACCCGGTTATTTTCATTTGTAGCATTGAACAACGCGTTGAGGTTCGAACGGAGCGTTACTCTCCTCTATCACAGCTGCGGGTCTTTCTTGATGACAATTAACAGCTAGGTGCCCTTCTCTTCAACACCTGAAGCATTTCCTTGTCCCCTTAAGGCAATTTCCAGGGTGCTTCTTTCCACACTTTTGGAAAGTGGGGTGCTGGATCTTCTTAGCACCATTGGATTTATCCATCGGCCCACCAGCATTGAAGTCCACCTTATGCTTCTTATCCCCATGATACCCCAGTGATTCTCCGATCTCCATTTCGACCTTGAGGGCACATCGGACAATTTTCTCATAGCTGTCGAAGTCACGGATCGCTAATGCTTTCCGCAATCTAGGATTTAGCCCACCAAAGAAGCGGTCAACTTTGCATTCGGGGGTAACGACAAAGCCGGAAGCGTATCGTGCAAGCCTTGTGAAGTTTACCTTGTACGCTCCAATAGATTATTCATCTTTTTTCTTGAGAGAAAGGAAGTCCCTTTCCATCTTAAGCCAGAGGGTGCGCGGAAAATATTTATCAAAAAACATCTTTCAGAAATCCTTCCATTCCAACGCCTCGATCTTATCCTCAGGCTTCGTATTTTTGATCAACGTCCACCATTGATCAGCTTCACCCTCCATACGATAAGCTACCAGGAGAACCTTCTCTTGTTCAGAACACTGAATAATGGAGAATATCTTTTCAATGGAGTTGATCCCTTGTTCAAAAATTGTGGGATCAGATGATCCACTAAAAGTAGGAGGCCTTTCTCTCATGAAGCTCTCAATAGAGACTTGTTCTTTCTTAGGGGGGGTTGAACGTTCCTCTTGACCCGTGTTTCTATTCAAAACTTGAGTTAGCTGAGAGATAAGCATGACAAAGTTCGTGATTCCCTCTCCTATTGGATTGGGCATCTCATTAGTATAGTCATCACACTGATCTTCACAACGATTTTTAGCCCGAGTCCTCCTATTACCAGCCATTGGCTGGAATAAAAGGAAAGTTAGGGGTAACACATAAAGGGTAATCCAAAGACAAAAGTTGATGAATTATAAATAAACTTTCATTTCCTTAACTCATGAGTCTATAGGCTTCAATCTAGGCTTTTCACGATCTACTTTCTAACATATATTCTTAGGGGCATTTTTTTAATTCCCTTAATAAGGGTTCATACTAAGCTTGTGAATTTAACAAAGCATATCCCCTAGGAGTGTTGTAACTAAGAGTGCAGCAAGACCCATTGTCGTGCACCAGTTCCCATTCAAGTCTAGCTCAAAGCGGTGTTTTCGGGTTTTACCCCTAGGATACATCTGTGCCAGAGCCGCCTTTACCTACTCGTATCCAAACAGGGATGTATTTTCTTGATAAACCACTTACTCAATACTCACCAAAACTTAGGGATGTTTATATTGTACTTAATCTTGTCTCTAAGGCTTTACTAGGGTTTTCTAATCCTAATCCCAAAAATAACCAAAACTATCCTCTGATACCAACTATGACAACCCTGATTTTTATTAAAACTTAAACATGATTTATTACATAAAACTTCACTTGATACAACAAAGAAGATCGAGAGTTTTAGTGTCTTTGGGGCCTAGTATCATTACATAAAAACTTAAAACATGAAATAAAACATCTTTATTGAAAAATTCCTTTACATGACCACTACATTCCTTCGTACTTAGCATTGCATGAGATAACCTGAAGACATGCATAAGAAAAGGGTGAGCTATAAAGCCCAGTAAAAGAGTACACATGGAATAAAATGAGGAGTAAAATACAAGTTAGAAAATAGGAATATCAATAGAGCATAAGAAAAACATGAACATAAAGGCATGATAAAGTATGATAATCATAACATGGAAATGTGGCAACAACACTTAACATGGAATTAGCATGAGCCAAGGCTCATTGCACATGGAGCATGAGTAAATCCTCATTGAACATAAAGTACGAGTAAACCCTCGTTGAACTTGAATTATCATGAGTCAACACTCATTTCACATGATGTATCATGATACTATACTTTACCCAATGCATTGGAGCGCTATAAGGGCACACCCTTCTTAAACATTTCATTTCATGCATAAGTGTGCCACATGGATCATAAAACATGGATTCATAAAACATAATCATTTATTCCATGATAAAGGAATGTGGAATTCATACATGAAAATTTGTAATCAATAAGTAAATGTGCATAAAGGTGAATACCCTTGATGGAGAAATGGGCATGGTATCCACTACACAATGGCATTGGATTAGAAAATCGGTGCGATTTCGGCAGCGTAACGACGTGACATAAGAATTAATAAAAATGGTTGATGAGAGAGAAAGGGGTTCCTAATCATATTTACATGTAATAGACAATAAGGAGGCCATATAGATACATGTACCAATAATTTTAATGGAATTTAGATTCATGATACAAAACTATTGCTTGAATGTAAAAGAAGAGAGAGAAGTTCCTTTCGGAATTTCGGCATAATAATGGGTGTACATGGGAGACATTTAATGAGAGAGAAATGGGTCTCCCATAATTCAAAAAATAAGAGGGAAGTATGGGGGAGGTGTGAAACCATACCCCAACATTCATAATTTAAATTTAATGGGTAATACAACTTAAAGAAAATTGACAAAACCGAGAAAGGAAGAAAAAAACCCTTACTTGGAAGTGTGCTTCCAAAGGCTTGAGAGAGGCTTGAGAGAGGCTTCTTGGGAGCTTGGGGAACCTTGGGAGGATTCTAGAGAGAGTAGGTCATAGTTTGGATGAACTCAAAAGGTTTTTAGTGAGGAGGAAGTGGGAGCTTGGGTGGGTTTATATAGGAAAGGTGAGAGAATTCTTTATTATTTAGGTTTGAGACCCCTTATATTAAATTAATCCAAACCACAAACCATACCATGGTTTTTGCCCATGTTTTTTGGAAAAGGGAAGAGGAAAACAATATTTTATAAGTCCCAAGTCCTAACTTCTTAAAATAATAAGCTTTCTTATGTGGAGGTGAGTCACACTCCCATGGAAATTAATTTAAAAAGACAAGGTGTTTAATAAGTCTTGAGGGGTCCATTAATGCTTTGAAAAGTAAGTAAAACAAACCCAAATAACATTATTTTAATGGTAAAACATATATTGGCTGAAAATAAAGATTATATTATTTTATTACATCACTATTGGGTCATTATGATGTCATAAAACACATTATATATTTAAACGGTATTTAATTTTTACCCAAAAATTTGACTGTCTCAGAAAATTATGAAAAATTCATCGTTGGATAATTTTGACGTCATGATTCCATAAATAAAATTTATTTTATCTAAATAATTTTCTAAATATTTTAATTTTCACTTTTAAAATAAAAACCGACATTTATCGAAAATTCACGGGTTTTGACAGAAATGGATTTCAAACCTCAATAAAAATTATAATTGCATTCATAAAATTATAAGATCATTTATATTTAATAAAAATTAATTTAATAATAATAATAATATTTTATTAAAATAATATTTAATTCAGAAATCCCTTATTTTAATAAAATATATTTCTTAATTAAATAATAACTCAAAACACCATTTGTACTTTTAAAAACTATTTACAATGTATCAAAAATGACTAGAAATTATATTCATTATTATATACAAAAATAATGTACATGAACAAAGTACTATAGATTAGTTACATAACCCCTTAAAATAGCCACATAAGACCTAAGGGTAAGGTGTGCGATGGTGACAGACTCTTGGGGTGGCTCGGATAACATCGTTCGAGTGGTAATTTCAATCAACTTCCACTTTTCCCATAGACGGTCCTGTTCGAGCTTGACATGATGAAGCTCAGATTGGGCTTGGTCAAGAGTGAAGCCCATGGATGCCACCTCTTTTCCGAGCTCCGACAAATGGGCTTCGTATGGAGCAATTCTACTGGACGAGGCCATCGCTTCTATTGTCTGAGTAAATTGGATTTGTTAAACCCCTATATTTATACTAATCATGTGATCACTGTTCAATGACTATATTAGCAACGGTCAAAATTCTTAACATAAAACCAAAGAAGTTGACATTTTATATAAACATAAAGAGAAATTTAATTTGATCAAGAGGGATTTCCATTAATGAAACTTTGGGTCGTTACAAATGTAATCCTACATAGAAACCTAGTAATTTGTTATTCCATATAACCTTCATAATGAAATTTACCTATTTTAATAGGAAGTTTTATCAACCTTTTTTAGGGTTTGGTTTTTTAACAAAGGAACTTCAAATATCAAACCCTTGATTTCCAAGTGCAAGTTCAAATTCTGAGGACGCAATTTATTGCAGGTGGGAAGAATGAAACACCTAGAGATTTTATAGTATATTTATTTTAAATAAATTTAATCTATTTGATAGCTTATGGTACAATAAACCTTGATACTTTAAAATAATATAATTGTGTTCCATAGTGTATATGACATATAACACAGAGATTAAATGAACTGTGAAATATATTATTTAAATATGATCATTATAACTAAGCCATTGAATTGGAGGGTATGAATAGGATTAAATAATTTTTTAAATATATATAAATTTTATACCCAATATAAATTTATTGATAAATTATTAACATATAAGAACTCAACTTTCAATAAAGATATTTTATTCTATAAAAAATACGTTTCCTTTAAAAATGTTTTTATTGATTTTTACAGGAAAATATTATAAATAATTATTGGATCTTTTAGAAATGTTATTTTATAAAATTAAATTAATTTTTGAAATAATCATGTAAAAATTAACTTATATTGAATATTTGATAATTTTATGAAAAGATTAATTTTTTGATGAATAGTGAAAAATACTGGTTTTTATTGAAAACCGCCTTTTTATTTAAAGAATTTATAGGTTTCATTTTGATTTAAAATTATTTTAAAATTAAAATTAGTAAAATTAGATTATAATCAATAAAATTTATGTCATTGTAATAAATTTCATGTTGAATTTTTATATCAAATATTTCTATGAATTTTCTCTCTTGAAAACCACTTTTTCATCGCGTTAATGAGTTTAATTTTAAATTAAATTGTGATAATTTTGTGAACGTAATATTTAAAAATGGATGAAATATTTGGGATTATCATAATTAATATTATATAATAATTTAAACTTAATTTTTGGTCTTAATTAATAGTAGAAATAGTAAAAATTAATTACTACGGTCAAGGTTAAAACAAGTTTACTATGGGTTTAAACTAAAAAGATAAAGGTTAAAAATGGCCTAAAACTTGTATAATTACTACTTGATAGCCATATTTATAACCTTATCACATTATTATCTATTTATATGAGTTTTTGGGACAATTTTTCATGAAATTGACCGATTTAATAATTTTAGTAAAGAAAAAGACAAAATGTCACCCTCTTGCTTTTAAATTTAAATTATGTGTTCATATAGGTAAAAAAGAAAGTTGTAAATGAATATTTATGTTAATTTTGAGCTTATTGAAATTATTTTCATGATATTAATTTATTTATAATATTTATTAATTATATAATTACCTTAAATGCTTACACAATGTCGACACAATAATTATTTAATTAATAGAAAAATAAAATAAATGATTTTAAAAATATTAAAATTAATATAAATGGAATATATTATTTTTTTCATGAATTTATTATATAAATATATCATTTTAAATTATAATTCCTTCATTTTCTTAATATTTTTAAAGTCAAATTAACTGAATAATGTCAAAATTGACATTAATGTTATTTTATAATAAATAATATTTTATTAAATGATTTAAAATTCCTAAAAATACTATATTATAAAAATTGATTTTTATATGTTTGAAAATATAAACCATAGTACATTCATGTACTAATGGTCCTTTTATAATAATTATATTGACCTCTAAATAGTAAAAACTTCGTTACCATGTTAAAGGGGAAAACAGAGTTTTGCGCGTTACATGCACCCGTGTTAAAATTACTTTTTCAATAAACATAGGATTTTTAATTTATAAATTGGATTTAATATTTATAATTAGTTGGTATAAATTATCTAGTAATTATAATTTTATTTTATACTTAAAGGATTGATTACCAAGTTTAAAAACTAGTTATCGTGGTAAAAAATAAAATGGTAAAAGTGAGGAAACTTAGAGGCTAACGAAAGAAATTATTTAAAACATATTTATTTTTATCTATTTTAGGTTTTTGTAGACCTAAAATTACCTAAAATACATTATTTTTTTTTTAATTTTTGAGGCACTTGGGGTGAGAGTGACTTCCCATTATTGAATAGTTTTGGGCATTTACAAAAATTTCACTCCTAAATTATAAAAGGGAACTCCCTCCCCTCACTTCTTCACAAATTTCAAGCTATTTGGATCAACCAATCCCTAAAAAAATATATCCCCAAAAAAATTATCCACATTATGTAGTTTTTTTTCATCCAAAAAGACCAACCCTTGTGTCCTTAAGTGAAGATACAAAGGTGGTTTCTCTAAGAGAAGATAACCGTCTTAATGAATCTCTTTCTTTTTTCTTTACTCTTTTACAACCTTAAATTATGAATTAAAAATTAAAATATAATAAAAAAAAAATATACCATATACTTATATGTTATTATTTTAATGTAAAAACCTATATCCATATCCTCTTTCATCAAATGGGAAATGAAATCATCGATTGTGTGTACGGTAGACTACCGCCTCACAAACTAATGTGACTCATTTTCCACAAACCCCACTCATGGTTGGATATAATTATTGATTTAATGTATATATATAATATTTATGATATAATTATACTTTTTATTTTTAAAATCACATATGAATTCTTAATTTCCATTCTATTTAAAATACTATAAAGTCACTCATGTGTATGACGGACTACCGCCTCATGAAGCGATGTGATTCATTTTACACTTATAATTTACTTGGAAGGTAATAAGGATAAATTTAATAAATATATGTGATATATATTAAATGATATTAATTCTTTAAATTTAATATATATCCCACTTACTTACCCTTTCATTCATTAAGGAAATGATAACATCGCTCATGCATATGTACGACCTACCGCCTCTAGAAAGTGATGTGATCCATTCTCCATGTTAAAATTTCAATAATGATTCTAAAAATGAATAAAATGAATAAAAATTATATTTATAACATGAATATAATACTTTATATTATTGAAATATATCCTATACACAAAAACTGTAACTTTCATGGAAAAACATGCATGAGAAAACAAGGCAATTAACACCCTAAACAACAAAAATAATAAAATATTACTAATGAATGAGTGATAATATGTTATATATGATATTATAAATATTAATATAGTTATGTTATAAATTAATAACATTATTAAAACCATTATACAAGTGTTTAAAGTGCGTTCAACCAAAAGGAAGCGTGAGGTAAGGGAGTTCGTCTCAATTTCCTATCATTGAGGTATATTGTAATGTTATACACAAAATTTATTTCATATGGTGTATATAATAACCATTTTACATATAAAATAATTAACACTTCAAAATTCATGTTATTTTAAGCTTCAATTTGAATTATTTCATTCAAGGGGGTTTTAGTTGAAAGTTACCTTATGGTAAATGGTTTCTTAACTCAAATTCCTTTCATTGAGTTAGAACTCTTCTTCATCGAATCCATTATGAAATGATTATGTTTTAATTAATATATAAATTATTTTATTCAATTTTTAAATTTTTTGTGTGTGGATTTATGTGTTTTACACATAATCACTCCATTGATTAACTCTCAATTCAATGATATGATATTTGTAAGGGTTTCTTATCTCACTTTTAGTTTCATGAGATGTATTCAATATTCACCACTTAGTTATTTTTTGTAGTGCATATACTATACCTTTGATAAGTTATATCTTGAATCCATTTATCTTTATGGTATTTAAAGTTTCATCTGGAGTTATTTCTTTTATGGGGATTATGATTCATAAGTTATCAAAGTGGTAATGGTTTAATGTTACAATCTCATGTTTACCAAGATTGTTCATGATTATGTCTCTGATAATGAAATATTATGATATATATTTGAATAAAACTCATGAATTTTCTTATCCTTTGGTTATTTATAGAGAATACATGATTTATTCTCATTTTCCTCTCTTTATGAACAAAAGAGACCAAAATATTTTTTTAAATAAAATGAACTTCATTTCACTTTTCGGTTGAATTTTTTTATTTAATATCCATGTTTCTAATTTTTAAAAAAATATACAAATGATTTATTAAATACCTTTTTACCCAAGTTTTTCTTTTTACAAAATGGTTTGAAAGGAATATTCTTATTATTTTCCAAATGAGGCACTTTTTAACCTTTTTACAACAATGTTAAAGGAATTATTTTATAGCATGTATGAAATTAATCACCATCATGAACAATAATTTATTTTAATCTTACTTGATAAGTTTATAAGGATATTTTTAAATAAATATTTTTACATAATATTTTGTAAATTTTTAGATTTTAAAATTGATTTTCTAAAGTGAAAAGGATATTTTCCTCAAGAATATTTAAATTTATATTTTTATTGTACTTATATTCATAAATGACAAAATAAATTATTTTAATTATGATCCAATGGGGATATGTTGTAATGATACCAGACTTATTATTTCTTTGGATGGTTTATGATCAGTTTGAATGAGGTTATATTAATTTGATGCAATTATCCATAGTAATATAGATAGTTTATGATTATGATTATTGATTGGGGAAATTATTAATATTTCATATGATAGTTTTTAAATATGAATGTTTATATTGATTATGTTTCAACCCTTTCATATAATGAATGCATTAGAATTAGTATGTGATGGACGAGGCCTGTTATAATCCCTTTATTCATCGATAGGTCTCATGATAAAAATTAGATTGGTTTTTTGTTGAGTCCTTACCCATTTATATATATGTCTTAGAACAAGGCCTCAATAGTATTTTAAATGTCTGGTAATAAGGCCTTTATGGTTTGTTTTAGATGTTTGGCATTATTCATTCTGTCATTATGAATTTAGTTATTAATTTCCATGTGATTATTTTATTTATTATGACATCTATGGATGTGTTTCTAGCTCATGATATTATTTATATGGTATTATTTTATTATCATTTATTCCATCCATATTATTCATCATGTTCAATTTATTAATTAAATTTCATGTGTTTTAGTTATTTACCTTTCTATATTGATTATGCCTTATGTATTCATGATAGCTTCTATTGCATATATACCCTTATTGAGCATCTGAGTTCACCCCTTATGTTTCCTTTCCCCAGGATTCCATGAAATGTTTTATGACCAATATATTGGAAATTATAGAGGGAATAATAATGATCTAAAATAAAATACCTTGTTATATTTTATTTATTAAAATGTATGTGAAATTCAAGTATGTATCTAGTTTACCAAGACTAATAAACTATTTGGTCCATTGGGATGTGATCAATTTTATCTAGAACCAATGTAATAAAGTAACCATAAACTCTAAACTACTATGGTTAGCGAATTTATATGTATTCTATGGAATACCTTAATATACCAAGAAAAACCTACATTTGCTTACAATTTTTAAGTCCATATTGGAAAGTTTCTAACTTCTCTACAATATGTGGTTGAAGCTTCTCTCCAATTCCTTGGATTTACAACCTAAATAATTCTATTTTAGGTTACATACAAATGATCTTTATTTTTGAAAGTATCATCCATTATCTTCTAAACACTTCAGCTATCTACTATAAATTCTCGATATTCTATTCTATATTTTTAATAAATATGATCACATCATCAATGTATACGACCATGAACTATAATAATCTACTGAATTCCTTGTCCATTCTACTTAGGAATATTCTTGTGGAATTATTGTGTTTAAATGGAATAAAAAGCCATTCAAAAAATCCAACTGGTGTTGTAAATGCTATAAATGGTATAATCTCCTATTTGATATTAATTTTCTAATATCCTAAATTAATATCAAACTTAAAATAAACAATTTTTCTTTCATTCCTAATCCTAATTCTTAAAGACTCATGATTAGGAATATTGTATCCATTATCCGTTGTGGAACAATTAATATCATGGAAATTAATAACCATTCTAGCTTTAACATGTTGTTTCTTATCATGATTCATTACTATGAATGCCACACTCTTATGAGTAATTTTACTATGCTTGATTAATCCAATATTGATTAATTATAGAATATGTTTCCCAAACCCCTTAACCATTCCATTTGGATAATAAATTCTCTTACTTCAAATCACCATACTAGGATCTTTAATGTTAATTTTAGGCTCTCGAATTTCCTTCTACCCCAAATTTAGAGAGTCTTATAACCGATTTTGTGATAATTAATCTATTATCTTGAATAATGTCTCTTCTTTATTTATCCTTATAAATTTTAATCCAACTACTTATTTCCATTAATCAATATTTTTGTGATATTCTCTATCATTATTTGGATATTTTTTCACTTGGATAGTAGATAATTTATTTTCTGGAACCATTTTAGTTTTCCAAAAAAAAATTGGAATCAATTAATTGTTGAGGATAATTACTCTTAAAAATATCGACACTGGATGATATTTTATAAGGAATTGATTTATAATGAATAATTCATATGGAATTTGAGGAATAAATAAAATAATATGTTCTAAAAACATTCACCCATTGATTTCTATATGAACATCCTTTTCTACTTCTTGAATCACAACTATTTCATTATTACTAACTATAACTTGAAACTTTATAGTTTCCAAGGTTACTCCTAAAAACCAAATTCTTGTGAAAGATAAGGCATATACTACATCAACTAGGGAAGTACATCAAGTTATACCAATACTTAGCTTCACCAATATAAGCCAGTATTCTATATTTTCATTGAGTAATGAAGATCCCATATATTTTAAATATGATTATTCATCCTCATAGATAGGTAATAAAACATTCCTTTGTCTGAAAATACTTATAGAAACTAATGTTCTTGGTTCTTATACTAAAGTACCTTCATTTTTCCAACTGAGATCCTTAGATTGTCCAAAGGGTTATCACATATTCATGATTTGAGATATTATATCTTTAATTACGATCTTCCTGATCTTGATCCTTTTAATCTAAGATCATATTTATCTTATATGATCTCAGATATGAAAATTCTATTTCTGAATTTTTTTATCACATCTGGAAAAATTATCTTTTTCCTTTATTCTACCTCTGGATCTGGTGAAACCCATTCTCTAGGCTAGGTTAGCCTCTTATTATTTATCACATGTAGAGTAATTACTCTAATTGATGTTCCCTCCTCTTGAAAAAATGTGGAAATATTTCCAAACCCTTCATTAGAGCTCATATCTTAGTATTGTAAAACTTTACATAATGATGAGTAATTTCCCTAACACATATTCTAATAGGTGGAAATCCTAACATATTTTCCCAGTTCCTCATGTTGATGTTTAATTTTTTATTTCTACCTATCCATAAGTACCACATGAGAATCTCAGACCACCTTCACCCATGATACTCTTTCAGGAATATTTTGTTGAGCTCCTCTTAATAATGCATTAGATAAATTGGATAAGATTCCATACAATACTGCAATTAAGAATTATAGATCTTGTATTTTTTTATAATAATATCTACTATGATCTATATTATTCCAAAATAAGAATACCTGAATTTTTTTTGTACAAATTTACTAACCCGTTATGGTTTTATAAATGGAATTGTAAATAATCCTACCTGAATGGCCTGAAGGCCTTCATTTTTTATTCATTTTTGATAATCCCCCTTTTAAGGGTTTAAGGGAACCCTTAAATGGACCTTAGGCTTTCTTGACATTACATGACCCTAAGGTCTAGAAGAATTCATCCCAGACTATGAATACTTGGAAATGCCCCTCCCCAATGTCTACATCGTGATTATCTCTCCTCCTTTGCATGGTTGTTCGGCTAACTGTCCTGTGCAGAGATTCACATTCCCGTTACCGATGTCAATTCCATACCCTCTCATTCTTACAAATCCAAAAGATTTGTTCTGGTGAATTCACCTTGCTCTGAACCTCCTATAGATCTTGTTCCTTGTAGAATCTTCTTGGTTTTGGTATCTACACATCATGTGGCCTGAAGGCCTTGAGGTTTCCTAGAGGCCTTGAGGTGTCCCAAAGGCCTTACTAAAGAATTCACTAGATCACCCTCTATCTCTTCTATCTTTACTTACTCCAAAGAGTCTTCTAGTGCAATATCCCCTTCACGAATCATGGTTATTTAAAGTTGGATCAAAATTGCATTAGGTTTATTTCATTATTCCTTATATGAGTTGGATTCTTCCACTACTAAGTACTTTGAATATAAATAATATAAAATCCCATCATTCAAGTCTATATAATCTCCCTAAATAGGCTCAAAAAATATCTCTGATTAATCTTCCAACAGTATTACTTTGAGACTACCTCTTATTATATTTGCTTATGGAAAAGTTTTATCTCTATAACCCTTATTCCTATAGAAAATAATAATAATAAAATGGATAAATATTTTAATTTTGGGAATATGGGATACTTTCCATATTATTATTTAAATTTTTCTCTCACATTATTCTAGATATATTTTTTATTTTTCTAGATTTTTGCATAAAAATCAACTTTATGGTCTCCTTTTTACAAACATTGTCCAGAATTTCTTATATGATTTCTTTCAATCACACTGGTTATCCTAAAAATTTGTTATGAACATTATTTATCAGTTTTTTCCAAGATCTTACCAGGCTGGACCACACTCATATCTTCCCGCAACACCATCTAACTTCAAGAAATAAGAACTCATATATGGAATATTTCGTACATCCTATAAGACATTCCTATGCATATAATAGAGTCTTATCATTTGCCTTATTAAATCTACTAGAACTCCCAAAGTATCCTTCAAATATGTACTTTGATAAAGATGATCCTTCAAGGCTTTTCAAACTAATTCAATCTAGTTACCTGGAAGCTTTTAGATAAATACATCTAGAATATATTTTTGATCTTCTAGTCTAAAAAGATAACACCAATACTGAATCTCAGAAAGATATTCTTTAAAATAGAACATGTCATAGAACTAGATCTTTGTTAAAGCTATTTTATCTTTTTCTAGAAATTATTTATCTCAATTGACAAGTAAATTTCTAATAAATCCCCATTTGAGGAAATTAGTCACTACTAGTGTAACCTCGATTGGGAATTAGACCTATTCCTATATAACTATTCTCAATTATAAGTTCTTAACAAAATATACCAAAATAACATTGTATTACTATTCTGCCTCCAATGTGGAGCATTTATAGGCAGTGTGGAAATGGAACAAATAGGATCATCACCCATCCATTTTCTTATGGGGATGGGTTCTCATATAATTCACAATTTCTTTTATTTTGACCCGTTTAATGTCATTATCCTTTAAATAAGGTTGAATCAACCCTGTGGGAAACGTTTGTCCCAGCAGGCGATTGCGTGGGGGGGGGGGGGTCAAGCACTTGTGAAATTGGTCCTTCTTAGATATAACTTCTTCGGATGGTCTCCAATAGGTTTATTCGTGGAGCCAAGAATTTCCAATGACTCATGGACCTACTTTCCAAAGGAAGGCTCTTGTTGGATAAATATTTGGCCAACGAAACTTAAGGACTCTATTGGTTGAGGGGATGTGAGGTTAGGATTACCACACCCTTCCGGGGGAGGATTGTTGCCTGTTCTGGGACTCTCTTATAGATTTAATTCATGTTCATACATTCATTAATCCTTGGTTCATTCCCAAAGAGTGTGTCCACAGGCTACCCTTGATTTTAAAGATCGTCATAGGCATGCATATGTTTGGTGCTACAGAGGTGATGATGAATTGAGCCATATAATAAGGCGCTATGAATTTTATCATCATCCAGGGGGGAAAAAGGTGACTTGATGTTGGGATCAGTCCCATAAGGGGGCTTTCTATATATCCTTAGGATAGGAATCAAAACCCACGTAGTTCGGATTGTGTGGGGCTTACACATGAGAGCAGCCCATTTGAGAGGACATGGTTGGGTGGACCATTTTGAATGGGAACCCTTTTGAGCTCAGGACTTTTGATAGGCATCCTACGTATCCTAATTTGGTATGGAATCAGAGTTCTCATAGTTTAGATTCACGTAGATGTCATAATCATTACAAACATATAAGCCCACATAAGTCATGCTTGGTGTGAGAAAAAAGAGGATGTGAAAGATTTGATAATGCACGTGCCTCCTCCCCTGTTAGTGGGGGAGGGAGAGCCCACAACAGAAGAGGCCGGGGTGACTGTGGGTGAGGGCATGGAGTAACAAACCCTTTAATGTGAGATGGAATTAATGGTCATGCAACCCTGCCCTAGAAGATTGGGGACTTACCTCAGTGGGAGGGCCCTAGAGCATGTTTTGGGAAGGGGAGGAGTTTTGTCCTCATCAAAGGTGGGAGAGAACATAACCCATTTGACTAATCACAATTCCTTATTGAATGGAAAAACAAGCGATCACCCTTAATCCCAAGATCGAGGAGGTTCACATCGGCGTCCCAAGGTTGGGCTCCGGGTTACCGTGGGAATGTATCCTCACAGGCATTCCCGAATCCCATACCATTGTCACTATTGGAATTCTTGTTAATTACGACGACTTATTTGCGACGGGATCCCGTGGAAAATAGGCTTTAGCGACGGGGCTCCATTGCAAATAGCCCGATGCAGAAAACGCCATTAAAAATACAATTATTTGCGACGG
This sequence comes from Viscum album, assembly GCA_963277665.1. Taxonomy (NCBI): domain Eukaryota; kingdom Viridiplantae; phylum Streptophyta; class Magnoliopsida; order Santalales; family Viscaceae; genus Viscum; species Viscum album. The sequence continues at coordinate 1,429,297,693 of OY728151.1, forward strand.
GAAACATTCCCGTCGCAAATAAGCTTCTGATTATTTGTATTATATATACATAAACATTTTCGCGACGGGCCCGTTGCAAAAACTATTTGCGACGGGATATTCTCCCGGTGCAATATATATATATATATAATGTTCTACGATGAGCCCGTTGCAACAAATTATTTGCGATGGGATTACTTACCCATCACAAATATGTTTTTGAAAAATATTTAGTTAGGCTATTTGGGATGGGGTCCCGTCGCAAAAGGCCCCGTCGCAAATAATAAATTAATTTTTTAAAAAATAAAATTTAGTAATATTACGATTGATCAAAAAATAATAATAATATTATTAAAACAATAAAAAAATAAAAAAAATATTAAAATTCTCAATATTCACAAAAAAATATAAAAAAATAAAAAATATTAAAAATTAAATTATGTAATATTTTCACCAATATAAAAGAAAGAAAATATAAATAATTCATATTAAAATTTTAATTAAAATGTTTGTAACATAAAAAAATCACTGGGGGGGGTTGTCTGGAGGAGGTGGAGGAGCTGAAGGAGCTGGTGGAGGAAAATATATCCCTAAACTACGAGTCAGACAGTGCATGTACTCCATCTTCTCCTGATGCTTCTGCTGCCATAGACGGCTCTGCTCCTCATAATGCTGCTCCTGCTGCTGCTGCTGCTGACACATCTCTTCTTGCTGCTTCTGCAAAGTCTCTATATGCTCAGCCTGAGCTCGCAACTGCTCCTGATACTGTGAAGCATAAGATGATGCCTCTCCACGAGCTCCTCTCGAGCTGGACGCCGACATCACAGCAGTACCATAATAAGTAACAGGAGTCAAATGAGAGCCGATTCCAACTACTATGCCCTTCTCAAAGCCATACTGAGTCGCCTGTATCCATGCCGCCTCATCGAAATGGTGAGCACTGGTCTGCTCAGCCGTCTCGTCCTGACCCTCAGCCTGTGTCTGAGAGGTCGCAACCTCATATGACTCCTTCAATTCCAATTTAAAATTAAAATTTTCAAAATATTAAATGCAGTTAATTGTGAAATTGAAAAAATAATACTAACCACAATCTGACGCTGACGATCACCTCTAATCTCTCCAGTGGCTGGATCACTGTACATCCTCCGATAAACGTCGAACTTCGTAATATCGGGATGCTCGACTGCCTACAGAAATATAAAATAAACTACTTATATTTAAAGTTATATAAAATATTTAAAAAATATACTTACCAGATGCTCTTTATGTGAACTAAATGTACGACTACCAGCTCGATGCGTCACCTCCTGTCTCCCCCAGTTCTGTCGTCCCACTGAAGATCTCCTCTAAAATACACCACCCAACCAGTGTAAACATAATCCATCCCAAACGTGAGATGAAATGTACTTTGGTTGGTGGGCTCTACATGACTCATCAAATTCTATCACCCCTGCGTTCTTAATGGCTGTCCTTCTCAAATTGTGCAAAAACTGGCGGAAACGGTCACGCATAGAAACCTGCCGTGCCGTGTGGATAGCGTCGCACATGCTATCATCAATAGGATTACAGAAACCCTACAAATAATTTATAATATCAAGTTGTTAATAAATTAAATTTCAAAATAAATATTATTTATTTACGTACCAGCTAATGATGGAACATGTTGCGGCGCACATCAATGGGAATCTGTTCCCATGTGATCCATGGCTGAGAAAAATAATTGCGCAATATAGTGCTCCCCTGTCCAATATCTACATGATGAAAACTATGAAAAAAGGAATAAATAATCAAACAATTAGTATATATATAAATAAATTAATGAAATATAACTAAAATATACAGGTTACCATACCTCCGTGTGTGTGGATCGAAACCAAGATGTGGACATCACTCGGGGATAGGGTCAGGAATCATTAGTCACACAAGACCACACCCCCTCCGCGTACCTCCTGAACCACCAGTAGGCTGAGGGTCAGCTGATCCCACATCCTCATCATCCAAAGGTAGCTCAGCCTCCTCTAACTCACGCAATAGATCAGAGTCCATCTGAAACACAAAATGATTGTTGTTAGTAGATAGTTAAAAATAACTATTATATATAGATATATATTAGTTATGATTATAAGCAGCATTTAACTGTGTCAATGTTCATATTCATCCTCTTCTTCATAGCTGTCAATGTCAATGTCTTCATCTTCCTCCTCAGCATCATCAATATCCATATGAGTTTCAGTTTCAACATCTCTTGTCATTTCAAATTCATTTGTAACATCATTAACATCTTTATCACCATCGATCCTTAATTGTGAGGTGTCATTGTCGATATTCACGTCTCTTTGTGAATCAGATGGATTTTGAGCCGTCTCTTGAAAAATTTTAATTCCTTCCACTTCAGCGGAACCACATTCAGTTTAAGTAAACTGATTTTCCCGAGATTTCATTTTTATTATACTCCACCAATCGCTCAAGTCTCTTGAAGTAGCACAATAATTTGCATAATAAATTTGATGTGCCTGTTGAGCCAGTAAAAATGGTTCATTTACTGCAAGAAGACTTTTATATTTAATATCGATGATTCCATGAGTCAGATGAACACACAAACCTCTCTCAGTATCCAACCACTGACATTTAAACATTGTTATGTAATTCTGTCCTAGATAACACAGCTCAATAATTTCATCCAAAATGCCATAAAAGTCAACTTCAGTTTCTCTATGATGTGATCCTCTCAAGAAAACTCCACTGTTCATTGTTTTTTTGATTCCCCGTATTCAAGTGTATGAAATCAAAAACCATTCACCACATATGCATTATAAGATTTAACCATTTTGGATGGTGGGTTACTCAACATACACAGTCGCTTATCAATTTTATCAGCATATTGAGACACCTAAAAATTTGTAAAACAATTATCAATATAATAAATAATAAACCAAATTGATATTAAACCATAAATAATTTATGTTACCAGTTTTTGAAACCATTGAGAATTTTTTTTTTGTCTTCGTTCTTCAAGAGTAGCTACTGTAATTTGTGGAAGTTGTTTCTTGATATGATTATCATATAACCTACAAGTAAAATAAGTTTAAATGCTGTAACATAAATTATAGAATAAGTGAAATAAGCACTCACAGGACAAATGATGTCATTTCTTCAAATTTGAGCAGTACGTATGTATGAGCTCTATGATGTTCATCATCTGAAATCCATCATTCATGAACTCCACTGAAACCAAGATTTGGATGATTAAAAACTGTTAATTGATTGTCCATTTTTCCATTAACATTCCCCTCATTTCGTCCCATTCTATTCTGTTTTGAGGGATATTGAGATTCAAAATAATGAGAGTAGAAAAAATCAATTTCCTCTTGCAAATAAGCTTCAGCAATTGAGCCTTCAACTGATGCTTTGTTACATATTTTTTTCTTCAATTTCTGCATGCATCTCTTGAATGGGTACATCCATCGAAACTGTACTGGACCTCCACATTTAGCTTCATGTGGAAAATGTAATATCAGATGTTACATTGAATCAAAGAATGATGGCGGAAAGATTTTTTCCAGTTTACATATAATTAAAGCAACATATTCTTCCAGTTTTCTTAGTGCATAATAGTCTGTTGTTGCTACACAAATTTGTCGAAAAAAATATGATATGTCTATTATCGAATCCCAAATCATAGAATTCAACAAACATCTGAATCCAATCGGAAAAAGTCTTTCCATTATAACATGACAATCATGAGTTTTTAATCCAGTAATATAATCATTTTTAACGCATATTCCCAAATTGAAAGCATATCCATCTGGAAGTCTCAAATCTGCAATCCACTTACAAAATAATAAGAGAATCTCTTTGGACAGTGTATAAGCTGATTTTGTCTTCATTAAACTCTATGACCTGACATTTTTAAATAATTCAAGTTCTGGTCGCCTGCAAATTTGGGCAAGATCTAATCGTGCCTTTACAGTATCTTTGGTCTTACCTGGTGTATCCAAAACTGTATGAAATAAATTATCAAAACAGTTTTTCTCAATATGAATAACATTCAACATGTGGCGGACCAACAAATTAGACCAATAAGGAAGATCCCAAAAAATGCTTCGTTTTATCCAGTTATGTTCTTTCCCTAAGCCATGAATTTTTTGTTGGTTTACTGTTGGTCCAAATGTGATGGGGGGTAATGAAAATACAACTGATTTTAACTCTGTACTTGAGATCATCTTTGGAGGTTCATCTCTTTCAACTATACCTTTTCTGAAATGAGATTTGTTCCTCCGAAAATGATGATCGGTTGGAAGAAATCTACGGTGAAAATCAAAATAGCAAGGTTTTTTTTCCATTGACTAGAATAAAGGCTTTGTTTTATTTCATACAGTAAGGACATGATTTTGGACCATGTGTACTCCAACCAGATAACATGCCATATGCCGGAAAGTTAGTAATAGTCCACATCAATGCAGCTTTTAATATGAAATTTTATTTCGCAGCAACATCATATGTATTAACACCATCACTCCACAATGCATTTAACTCATGAATCAATGGTTTCAAATAAACATCAATATTATTTTTCGGATGTCCTGGGATTAATAGAGTCAAAAAGATATAAGTATCCTTCATCAGCATCCATGGAGGAAAATTTTATGGATTTATAAAGACAGGCCAACATGAATACTGACTACCATAAGAACCAAATGGGAAAAAACCATTAGTAGAAAGACCTAATCGCACATTTCGGGTTTCTATAGCAAAAGACTGATGCAGACGGTCAAAATGTTTCCATGAATCACCATCAGATAGATGATTCAAACTTTTATCAGTTGAAATCTTGGTTTTGTGCAATGACAACATTGACGCTGTGTTCTGAGACATAAATAAACGCTGCAATCTGGGTGTAAGGGGGAAATATCTCAACTGTTTTACTGGAATCGATCTAGATTTCCCTGGTTGATCTTCTTTATACCTCGACTATCCACATGTGGGACAAATATCCAATGACTCATTTTCACCAGAATATAAGATGCAATCATTTAAAGATGCATGAATCTTCCAATAACTAAGGCCCAAATTATGAATCAACCTCTTGCTCTCATAGTAATTTGCAAGAAACACATTTCCTTCAGGTAACAGTGTTTTAACCAAAGAAAATATCTGATTAAAACAGTTGTTTGACATTGAATTATCTGATTTAATAGCCATAAATTTTGCAACCACTTCTAATTTTCTTATCTTGCAACCAGGATATAATATATCCTCAGCAGACCTCAATAACTCATAAAGTTTGGATGGTGCCAACTTAGGAGTTAAATCAATATTATCGCGAGTTTCATTTTGTTGCACAGATGGAACTGCAACATCATGTACTAAATTTTGAAACTGCGATGGATCCGGAATCAAGTTATTAGAATCTTCTCTGGAACTACGTTCACCGTGTTGATACCAAAAAAAATAATCTGGTTGAAAACCAAACCGCATGAGATGTCCCCCAATGTTATCAAATGTGTCAAACATTCTCAAAGCACATTTTTTACAAGGACACTTAATTGCACCTTATGAAACATATTCTGGTTTTGATTATGAAAATGATAAGAAATCTTCAACACCCTCAATATATACAGGATTTAAACCAGAACCATTTGGATTTCTGCGCTGATTTATCCAAGCTCGATCATCTAATAATGACTGATGTCGACTTCCTTGTTCCATATTTTTCTACATAAATTATAAAATCATCACTGTTTTTGAATAGTTTGAAATTATAAAAACACTATTTGAAAAAGAAGATAAATAATTACAACTACTTAATAATTATCATTAATTAAGGGGGACACAATTTCCAGTGGATTGACGGCTAGTCTTTTGTCTGACAGCTCATTTAATTGCATCTTTTTTGCACTTATTATTGATAATTATTGCTAATTATTCCTAATTATTCCTAATTATTGCTAATTATTACAAATTATTACAAATTATTACCAATTGTTACTAATTAGTACAATTTGTTACTAATTATTACAATTTATTACTAATTATTACTAATTATTACTATTTATTACTAATTTAACAATACTTAGCAATAATTAGCAAAAGGAAAACTACTTGAATAATGAAAGGAAATTTGGTAATCATCGTTGTGGAGATGATTACAAATTTTCCCTTTATTATCCAACTAGATTTCGTTTTCTAATTATCTCTAATTATTCCTAATTATCCCTAATTATGACTAATTATCCCTAATTATGACTAATTATCCCTAATTATGACTAATTATCCCTAATTATGACTAATTATCCCTAATTATGACTAATTATCCCTAATTATGACTAATTATCCCTAATTATGACTAATTATGACTAATTATGACTAATTATTACTAATTATTACTAATTATTACTAATTATTACTAATTATTCCTAATTATTCCTAATTATTCCTAATTATTACTAATTATTCCTAATTATTCCTAATTATTCCTAATTATTACTAATTATTACTAATTATTACTAATTATTACTAATTATATATAATTATATATAATTATATCTAATTGTATCTAATTATATCTAATCATATCTAATTATATCTAATTATATCTAATTATATCTAATTATATCTAATTATTACTAATTATTCCTAATTATTCCTAATTATTCCTAATTATTCCTAATTATTCCTAATTATTCCTAATTATTCCTAATTATTACTAATTATTCCTAATTATTACTAATTATTCCTAATTATTCCTAATTATTCCTAATTATTCATAATTATTCCTAATTATTCCTAATTATTCCTAATTATTCCTAATTATTCCTAATTATTCCTAATTATTCCTAATTATGACTAATTATGACTAATTATTCCTAATTATTCCTAATTATTCCTAAATATTCCTAAATATTTCTAATTATTCCTAATTATTCCTAATTATTCCTAATTATTCCTAATTATTCCTAATTATTCCTAATTATTCCTAATTATTCCTAATTATTACTAAATATTCCTAATTATTACTAAATATTCCTAATTATTCCTAATTATTTTTAATTATTACTAATTATTCCTAATTATTCCTAATTATTACTAATTATTCCGAATTATTAATAATTATTCCTAATTATTACTAATTATTCCTAATTATTACTAATTATATCTAATTACATCTAATTATTACTAATTATATCTAATTATTACTAATTATATCTAATTAAATCTAATTATATCTAATTATTACTAATTATTACTAATTATTACTAATTATTCCTAATTATTCCTAATTATTCCTAATTATTCCTAATTATTCCTAATTATGACTAATTATTCCTAATTATGACTAATTATTCCTAATTATGACTAATTATTCCTAATTATTACTAATTATTACTAATTATTCCTAATTATTCCTAATTATTCCTAATTATTCCTAATTATTCCTAATTATTTATTCTTAATTATTACTAATTATTACTAGTTATTACTAATTATTACTAGTTATTACTAATTATTACTAATTATTACTAATTATTACTAATTATTACTAATTATTACTAATTATTACTAATTATTACTAATTATTAATAATTATTACTAATTATTCCTAATTATTCCTAATTATTCCTAATTATTCCTAATTATTCCTAATTATTCCTAATTATTCCTAATTATTCCTAATTATTCCTAATTATTCCTAATTATTCCTAATTATATCTAATTATATCTAATTATATCTAATTATATCTAATTATATCTAATTATTACTAATTATTACTAATTATTACTAATTATTACTAATTATTCCTAATTCTGACTAATTATTCCTAATTATGACTAATTATGACTAATTATTCCTAATTATTCCTAATTATTACTAATTATTCTTAATTATTACTAATTATTACTAATTATTACTAATTATTCCAAATTATTCCTAATTATTACTAATTATTACTAATTATTCCTAATTATTCCTAATTATTCCTAATTATTCTTAATTATTACTAATTATTCCTAATTATTACTAATTATTACTAATTATTACTAATTATTCCTAATTATTACTAATTATTCCTAATTATTACTAATTATATCTAATTATATCTAATTATATCTAATTATATCTAATTATATCTAATTATATCTAATTATTACTAATTATTACTAATTATATCTAATTATTACTAATTATAGCTAATTATTACCAATTATATCTAATTATTACTAATTATTCGTAATTATAACTATTTATTGCTAATTATATATATTTATTGCTAATTATATCTATTTATTCCTAATTATATCTAATTAATATTAATTATAACTAATTATTTATAATTATTACTAACAATATCAATTTCTTTGTAAAACTAAATATAATTAAAAAACAATTGAAATCTAATTAAATTAGAACTCATAAACAACAATTAAAATTAACATAAAAAAATAAAATAAATATAAATAAATAAAATATAAATACCTTAAACTTTGATATTTTGAAGAAATTGACGCCCTCCGATTGCTCTTGTATAAAAAACGCCAACTAAAAGAAAATTTCTCTTTGAAAACTGAAGAATGAAGAGGGAGAGAGAGCAAGATCTGAATGTTTTGGGGAAAGAAACGGATGAGGGTATATATAAGTTAGATTAGTTGCGACGAGTTTCCCGTCGCAAATGGTGGTATTTGCGACGGGTCCCGTCGAAATTACCCACGCCCACATTAATTACAGTCGACGGTTAAAAGGTTATTTGCGACGAGACCCGTCACAAATAGTGCCTGCCGACAGTCTTTTTGCGATGGGACGACATCCCGTTGCAAAAAGTTATTGACCGTTGCCGGGTATTTGCGACGGGTCCCGTCGCAAATAACCCTGGGCGGTTTGGCACGCAAGCCGCGCCATACTATTTGCGACGGGAGACATCTCCCCGTCGCAAATAGTTTTCGCGCGGTTTGGCGTGCAAGCCGCGCCAAACTATTTGCGACGGGAGACAAAATCCCGTCGCAAATAATTGGTTATTTGCGACGAGCACTTCACTACGTCGCAAATAGTTTCGTGGACTTGTTATTTGCGACGGGATTTATTCCCGTCACAAATAGCCCATCACAACTAGCCATTTTTCCCGTAGTGTGTGGGGAGAGCCTTCATGACTCCGCTTACCGTGGGTATGTAAACTCAAAGGGGCACGCTGATGCACCTGATGGTCTGACCATACGAGTCCGGTGGCTTTGGAGGAGGCTTTGGCCTGATGTCGGGGGACTGGTTAGCGGAGGGACCATGGAGGACTGGACGGTAATGGAGGGGTGAGGTTGGAATCGGAGGAAACAATACCTAAAAACACCCCGTTCCACGTACTAATTTCTTATGAGGGATGGAGGAGGCTCCGCATACCACAGTGGTATACAGGTAAAGGGGAAATCTGTGTACTGATGCGGTACACAAGCATGGGCATAGGCAACCATCTACCAAAGTGGTACACAGACCATCACCTCTCTTTGGGTTCCATCCACGTACCAAGGTGGTACACAACACTAGGTTCAGTCCGCGTAGCGGTATGCTACGCGGGGCACCATTTTGAAGGGGGGCCTAAGGAATCATCATTTACGGGGAGTTCATCCACGAGAAGCCTTTGGTTTGTGGTTCACTAGTTAAGTTTTTGGTTCAATTATTATTATTCAATTCCCCATTTTATGGTTCATGACCAGTTGTACTTGTGGAGGGAGTGGTTCATAGTTCGGGCTTTTGATGATGAAACAAAATGGAAGCTGGAGTGAAACTCTAAGTCTCCCTCAAGATTTTATCGTCTTTCCTTCTCTTCATCCTCCTCTCCATGTGTGTCCGTCTCTAATTCTACTGTGCTCCTTTTATAGAGTATTGGACCAATCATATCTATTGGGCACGCGACACCATTTGCGGTGGCCCATTCAATCAATATCCTGACCCACGGAAGACTCAGTCAACTGGGGTTCGCAGAGGCTTCGGTTCGCGATAAGGGTTCGCAGAGCCTGCCCATTCTCTTCGTCCATGAACTGATGGGTTTGTGGCATAGTACGTAGACGGTCCTCTTGCATATGAGTCTACTTGCGACATTGTTCACGATTTTCCTTGTTTGCTGGACATTGCCCCACGGGCTAGCGGTTCGCGAATCGTTTCGCATACCTGTTGGTTCTCAATCCAGCTAGTCTGTATACCCTTAATGGTGATGGTACGTGGTTCACTTAAATTCCTTTAAACACTTGAATTCCTTCAATTTTATTCTGAAATTTACAACTCAATTCGAGTCCATTCACTTTGCTAGACTTGTAGGAGTACCTGATTCTTTCTGCAAAGCGATTATGGGGGTATTTTCTTCCCTTGGAGGAATTTTTAGGATCCTACAAATTCCCCCCATTGGAATGGTGTCTATTTGGAATGAAAGGGGGACTATTCTGATGTAGAAGTGGTACTGAATTGAAATGGCCAGATAATGCTCTAATTTTTTCCTGAGCCATGGGACTCAACGAGTGTAGTTCGACTATTGATGGTGTTTCATGGAAGACCCCACAACCTTTTTGTCTTTTTTTATATTACCCTAATTTTTTTCCTAAGCCTACTTGGTATGAGATTAGTGAGTATAACTTGGATTTTTCTTAGGCCGCCCTTTGTGGGTTTTTGACCTAAAAATCTTTACGCCTCTTTTTTTTTATATGTGGCTCATCATTTTTTTAATGAACCAATACTTGAATTTTACCTAGAGGTTCCTTCCATGGATTTTCCCTCTAGAAAGTATGACATATTTTTCACTGGAAGTTGACAGTCCAGCAAATCAAACTTATTACTGATGTTTTAGGTCAAACAGCTTTAACCAAACTTAATGGGGAAAGAGCCCCAATTCGGGACTATTAGCCGGGAATGTTCTAGTATCCTTCATACATGGATTGGGGATTTTTCTTGACCCTCTATTTGTGTATTCTGGACATGTATGGGGCCGGGGAGCTGCTTTAGGCATACAGAGGTAGGAAAGGACTCTCTTAGGGACAAATTTTCCTTTGATTGGTGGCCATTTTTTGTAGGCAACATATGCAAAGACACTAGGGCATGATGTACATAGTCAATCAAAGGTTTTTGTAGGAAACTGGCCTTCTATTTCCAATGGCCTGATGAGATTTGCAATATTTTGGATTTATTTTGAAGTCGGGAGCCACTACGGGTGGTTGTCCTGTGTAGTGATGTCTAAAAATATTAGGGACATTCGTGTTGGCTCTGAGTGGGAAACTGTTCCTGCACATTTCTTGCTTGCATGAGGGAGAGCTGGTTAATGGTCAGTTCAGTTATGATTCCCATGTTTTTTTATGTTAGGGGAACTTGGAAAGAATAAGGTACACAAGCCATTACTGAAGATTTTTCCAAATCTAGGGTGTGACAGAACATGATTGCCATTTGAGCATGTGGAAGCTGGAAAGGACTCTCCTAGGGATTAATTTTCCTTTGATTGGTGTCCATTTTTTTGGTCAACGTATACAGATCCACCAGGGCATGATTTTCATAGTCAATCAAAGGTGTTTGAGGACACTGGCTTTCCATATCTGATGGCTATGGAGGATTATGGAGATTGAGAAATTTCTGAATACAGTATTTGACCTTTGAAAAGGGGTGCACCTTAGTATCCAAAAGTTTCATTTTAACTGAACTTATCTAGGGAGACCCAGAAAGGAGTGGGGGCACTCTTCTTTCGTATGCAGATCAACTTCAAGCATACAGATGTGGTACCTTTTAGAAACCTCAAAAAGGGACCAAAGATGAATCAATCCCGTATGTTCGGATATATCCAGGATATGTGTAAGTAGGAAAGTATAAACCATGACTTTGAGGGTCCTTGAATCGGGAGGGATGAGATGAGGCTTGGAAGCCATTGGGTGTACTGAGATAGGAATAGAATATCCTAGGGACGAATTTTCTTTTGATTGATGGCCATTTTTATGGGAAACATATACAGATCCACCAGGGAATGATGTACATAGTCAAGCAAAGGTGTCCGTATGACACTGGCCTTCCATATAAAATGGCCTTGTAGGGTTATATAGATTCAAGATCACTTAGAGAACAGAGTTTAAAATATGGTAGAGTGTATCCAGACATATTGGGGACATTTGGGCTGTGATTTACTCATAGAATCAGATGTCCCTTATATAGATCTGACTTGTACACAAGGTGAGGCATTCATTTCAACTTCAGTATACCTGGTCATTTAGTGTCACATGGTCAGGTCATGGGGCTCCTATCGGTGGGAGGGAACCATGACATGCCTTTTAGGGTCGTGCTGCTAGGACCAAATTCCTGGTTTGTTTTTCCATAATGATGCGGTGGACCCCTCACTAAAATCCCTAAGCTCACGTGAGCTATGTTCAGTGTGAGAAACAAGGGATTATGATGATTTTGTATTATTTACTAGGAATAGAAAAAGAAACATTAGAGGGTATGTTTGGGCTTAGACTATTGCTATGCAGTTTTCCATCATACAGTAAAGAAAATTTTGGCCTTGCAGTTTAATGTTGTGCGGTGAGGATGCGACGCTGTGTAATTTAAATTAATGTAGTAAGGATGATTTTGGCCTTGCAGTTTAATGCCGTGTAGTGAGGATGTGATGCTGTACAGTTTAAAGTCAGACAATAATGATGATTTTGGACTTGCATTTTTACGTCGTGCAGTGAGGATGTGATGCTGTGCAGTTTAAATTCATACAGTAAGGATGATTTTGGCCTTGCAGTTTAACGTCGTGTGGTGAAGAAGTGATGTTGTGCAGTTTAAAGTCATGCAGTAAGGGTGGTTTTGTCCTTGAAGTTTAACTTCGAGTGGTGAGGACGTGACACTGTGTAGTTTAAAGTCACGCAGTAAGGACGATTTTGGCCTTGCAGTTTAACGTCGGGTAGTGAGGACGTGACGCTGTGCAGTTTTAAGTCATGCAGTAAGGACACTTTTTCTGTCATAAAGGTCTTCAATATTTTTTAGGTTAATCAAAATCAGGATGTTCCAACATTCCTTAGATGTGAGTGATTATAGAAGGTATAAACCATAGTCTTGGGGGAAACTTGAATTAGGAGGGATGGGACAAGGCTTGGAATCCATTGGGCATACTAAGATAGAAGATGAATCTCCTGGGGAAGAATTTTCCTTTTATTGATGACTATTTTTGTGGGAAACGTATGTAGAGCCACCGGGGCATGATTTTCATATTCAATAAAAGGTGTCCACAGGACACTGGCCTTGCATCTCAGATGGCCTTAAAGGATTATGGGGATCCAAGTTTTCTTAGGGTATGTAGTTTGACAAATGGGGATGATGTGCTTGGGAATGGAGGGAATATTCCGATTGTGATTACCCATAGACTATTGGAACTCCCACATAGATCTAACTCATATGTATAGGGGGAAGTACAATCTTTTGACTTCTCAAGAGTGGGTGGGGGGGAATATATGGGATCTCGTAACACTGGGGAATGAACCACACACAAATCCTGAAGAATTTCATAGTTTATTGTCATGTTATTAGGACCTTTCATGGGATCCTCGTACAAGTATAGCCTGTGTACGGGGGAGAGGGGCATTTTTTCCCTAGTGGCGGGGCTGGTATGCCAAATCTGGGTGTCACTACATATCCTGTGAGGATAGGAATCAATCCATACATAGTTATTGAATGTTCCCTACAGATGTTCGCTTAATATGTAGGGACATTTGAGGTAATTTTTTTTGTTAATGATGGTGATTGGCTAGACTGGGATGCCAAATTTGGGTGTCACTACGTATCCTGCGAGGGTAGGAATCAAGCCATATATAGTTCTTGAATATTCTCTGGGCTGATATGTCTTGGTCTATGTGTAATAAAATGTGAGGGAAGAACATGTGAAGGAATTTTTTTTCTTCATATATGTGTGTGGATGGACCTGGATGCCAAGTTTGGGTGTCACTACATATCCTGTGAGAGCAGAAATCAATCCATACATAGTTCTAAATGTTCCCTGTACTGATCTGGCTTTGTTCACATATAGGGACATTTTTATTTCATTTTATACTAGTGCTAAGTCTATCATATCTCCCTATAATTTTTTTGCATAAGAGAATCCCTTACCACCGATCCTAAGCCCACGTGAGTTATACTCAATGTGAGAAACAAGGAGTTATCATAGGTTCTCCTTCACAAGCATGGGGGGGTAGATAATGTGACGAGTTCATTTCATTATTTGGGGGGATGGGCACATATTGAGGATTAAGGCATCACTACATATCCTGCGAGGGAAGGAATCAAGCCGTACGCAGTTTTGTACATTCCCTGTACCAATATGGCTTGGTCTAGGGGTAAGGTAATTTTCATTATATCCATCAAAGTTACTGGGTATTTCATGTTACTCCATGGTTTTATTTCGTAAGAGAATCCCTACCATTGGTCCTAAGCTCACGTGAGTTATACTTGATGTGAGAAATAAGGAGTGATAAAGGGTCTTCTTATGAACATGGGAAGATAGGGGGAGGGGGTGTACTGGAGACATTTTTTTTCTTTTGATGTGGGTTGGGCTAGGACTGAGGATTGATGCATCTCTACATATCCTGCAAGGGAAGGAATCAATCCGTACATAGTTTTGTATGAGATCATGTAGTTTATTGTCATGCAATTAGGATGTTTCATGCCATGTAGCTTAATGTCTTACGGCAAGGACATGAGTCACAGTTTAATGTCATGTATCAGGGATGAGTTCCTTATAGTTTATCATCATATGGAAAGGACAATGACTCATAATTTAAGTTCATAGAATTTGGACCAAGACATTGGGGGTATTATAACTCATATTTTAGGGTCATAGAGCATGGACCTTTGGAATTTTGGGGAATTTTTACCCATAGTTTCGGGTCATAGATATCGGACAATAACATTGTTGGGAATTTTTTTATTTTAATGTCATGCTTCATAGACTAATACCGTATAGTTTAATGTCATGTGGCTAGGATGATGACTCCTAGTTTAAGGTTGTAGAGTTTGGACCATGGCATTGGAGGCATTCTTTACTCATAGTTTAGGTTCGTAGAGCTTGGACCTCAATATGGGGGACTATTTTTTTATTTGGTTTACTCATAGTTTAGGGTCGTAGAGCTTGGACCATAACATCTTGGTGCATTTTTACTCATAGTTTAGGGTCGTAGAGCTCAGACCATAGCATTGTTGGTGCATTTTTACTCATAGTTTAGGGTCGTAGAGAATGGACCATATTTTGGTGCATTTTTACTCATAGTTTAGGGTTGTAGAGCTCTGACCAAAGCATCTTGGTGCATTTTTACTCCTAGTTTATGGTCGTAGAGCTCAGACCATGACATCTTGGTGCATTTTTTTATTTTAATGTCATGTTTCATGGATTAATACCGTACAATTTAATGTCATGTGGCTAGGATGATGAATCCTAGTTTAAGGTTGTAGAGTTTGGACCATGGCATTGGAGGCTTTCATTACTCATAGTTTAAGGTCATAGAGCTTGGACCTCAACATGGGGGACTATTTTTTTTTGTTTTTTTACTCATAGTTTAGGGTCATAGAGCTCAAACCATAACATCTTGGTACATTTTTACTCATAGTTTAGGCTCATAGAGCTCAGACCATGGAATCATGGTGCATTTTTACTCATAGTTTAGGGTTGTAGAGCTCTAACCATGGCATCTTGGTGCATTTTTACTCATAGTTTAGGGTCGTAGAGCTCGGAACATGGCATCTTGGTTCATTTTTACTCATATTTTAGGGTCGTAGATCTCGAACCATAGCATTGTTGGTGTATTTTTACTCATAGTTTAGGGTCTTAGAGCTCGGAACATGGAATCTTGGTGCATTTTTTTATTTTAATGTCATGTTTCATGGACTAATACCATATAGTTTAACGTTATGTGGCCAGGATGATGAATCCTAGTTTAAGGTCATAGAATTTGGACCATAGCATCTTGGTGAATTTTTACTCATAGTTTAGGGTTGTAGAGCTTGGACCATGGCATCTTGGTGCATTTTTACTCATAGTTTAGGGTCTTAGAGCTCGGACCATAGAATTTTTGGTTACGTAAAGTATTTCTTTAAGAACTTCGCATTTGTAGGAGCTGTGATGAGCTGTCCGTACATTGATATCAGGGCGTATCCTCCATTGGAATAGACTCTACATATGGAATATGGCCCTTCCCACTTTGGTTCAAGCTTTAGGGGATTCTTCCTGAGTATCATCGGGGTTCTTAGGACTAACACCATTTTGACTTCGATGAAAGATCAAAGGCGAACCTTTTTATTAAAGGCTCATGCAATCTGGTTTTGGTAGACTTCCAAATGGTGTAGAGTGTGCAACCTTTTTTCATCTAGCTGCTCCAACTCATCAAACCGTCTCTAGGATTTCTCGTCCATGGATAATTGATCACAAATGGCCACAAAAAGTGATGGAACTTGGATTTTGATAGGCAAAACTACCTCTACCCCATATACTAGTGAGTACGGGGTTTCCTGGGTGGCCATGTGGGTCATGGTTTGGTAAGACCAAAAAGTATGAAGGAGATTTTCTAGACACAATTTCTTGTCCTTGTCGACCATATTTTGAAGTATTTTGGATAGAGTCTTGTTGAAAGCCTCTATCTAACCGTTGTACACCACATGGTAATGGGATGAATGGTTCTCTTTAATTACATACTCCTGGTATAACTTATCCAACTCAGAAGAGCAGAATTTGGTGCCATTATCCATCAGGATTGTATAAGGGACACCAAACCTGGTGATGATGTTGGCCTTCACAAATATGACAATGTTTTTCAACCTGACTTCTTTAAGGGGTATGACTTCATCCAATTTAGAAAAGAATTCATTTTCTATGAGTATGAACTTGAATTTTCTAGCTATAACAGGAAGATATGGCCCCACAACATCCATCCCCCAGGTGATGAATGGACAAAAGTACTTAGCTATATGTAGTAACTCTAGGGGTCAGTGTATAAAATTAGCATGAACTTTACAAGAATGGCACTTCTTGGTGAATGTGGCACAATCCTGTATCATAGTGGGCTAGTAATACCCAAGCCTTCAGATTTTTTGAGAGATATTGGTTGTTGACTAGTGTTCTCTACAAGATCCGACGTACACTTATTTCATGATGGCAGTAGTATATTCTCCATAAATGCACATGAGAAGGACTTATTCAAGGCCTCATTTATATAGAACCTTTTCTTGGTTTACCCCATTGTATAGGAAAAAATTGACTGCCCATCTCCATACCTTCTCCCTTCTAGCCCTATTTGGAAGGAATTCCCCATTCTGAAGGTAATTTGTAATGGGTGACATCCAACCGGTGGTATGACCATAAGGCTTAGGAACATGAATAATTTTGTTTCTTTCCTCTGCATTTCTCTGGATGAATGGAAAAACCATCTGGTGATGAGCAATGCTAATGACTATTTCATCATGGTCGAGATTGGCCAGGGTTGTGGCTGCATTTTATAAAGCATCAGCTTGAGTGTTCTGTGACCGAGGAACATAAGTCAATGTGGATTTTGATGGGAATTTTTCCATCAGTTCTTGAACATGGTTCATCAAGGGAACCAATACTTACTTCTTAATAGAATAATCACCATTGACCTGTTTGATGACTAGCTCCAAATCACCCTTTATTTTTAGGTGTTTGGCTTATACTTGGAGTACCAATTCTAGGCCTGTAATGAGGGCCTGATACTCTGATTCATTTTTTTGTGCACCCTTTAGAAATAAGGAAAGAGTAAGGCAAGATGGAATTTTCAGGAGATACGAGTATAACTCCAAAACCTACTTTGTTAAGATTGGGATCCTCCATCCTTTTCCTTGTCAGGATTCGGGAAGCACCATCGAAGTACATTTCCCATGTCTGGGGGTTTTCCTGAACAAAAAAGACTTATTTTTCCAGAAGTTTGGCATGAAATGACGTTGCTTCTTTTGAGGGGTGCTCAACCAAGAAGTCTACTAACTCTTGGAATTTTATGGCCTTATGGGTCATGTACCATATGCCAAACTATTGTAGGATGACCTCCCATTGTGATAGGCACCCATTTAGCATGGGTTGGTTGAGGATATATTTGAGCGGGTTGTAGTGGGAGACTAGTTGGACCTCAAGGTGCTGCAGGTAATGCTTGAGCTTATGAACTACAAAGATTAGGGCTAGGAAGATCTTTTCAAATTTTTAATACCGGGTTTCAACATTTATCATTTTATGATTGAGATCATAGAGGATGTTCTCGCTGCCTGCATCATTCTTCTGTGCGAGGAACGCACCTAATGACCTTTCCAGGGTGGTTACATACAAAATGAGTGGCCTCCCCTCAACTGGAGGCATGAGCAATAGCAGGATTAGGAGATATATTTTAAGATTTTCAAACACTTCTTGGAAATCATTATCCCACTCATACGTAACTCCTTTCTTCACGAGCCTGGTGAATGGTAAACATTTACCTGTTAGGTTGGCTATAAAGCACTGAATATTGGCGAGGTGCCCCTAGAGACCTCTCAAATCAGTGAGGTTGTGAGGTGGGGACATGACAAGAATGGATTTTGTCTTATTGGGGTTGACTTCGATGTCCCGATGGCATAAGACGAAGCTGAGGAATTTTCTCAAGGTGACGCCAAAGGCGCACTTTAGGGGGTTCATCTTTAAATTGTGTTGTCAAAATTTGTTCAAGACAGTTTCAAGGTTATCCAGGTGTCTTGAGCACTGTTGTGATTTAACCACCAGGTCATCTACATAACACTTGACACATTTTTCCAAGAAGGGTTTGAAGATGTGATTCATGGCATGCTGATATGTGGTGCTGGCATTCTTTAGACCAAAGGGCATCACTTTATTACAAAACACCCCCTGAGGGGACCTAAAAGTAGTAGATTCTTCATTTCCTTGGGCCATCCAGATCTGGTTATATCCAGAATATCCATCCATGAAAGAGAGGGCTCTGTACCCAGTTGTTTCATCGATCAACAATTCTATGATCGAGATTGGGAAATTGTCTTTTGGGAAATGCTGATTAAGGTCCCTAAAGTCAATGAAGATTCTAATCCGCCCATTATTCTTTTTGACAAGGACTATGTTTTTCAGCTAGGCCAGATATTGTACCTCTCGTATGAAGTTGGCTTTGATCATCTTGTCAACTTCTGCCTCTATTTTGGAAGAATGCATCAGGTGGGTCCTTCTGGATGCCTGTATATATCCCTAATGATCTTTTAGTAATCCCAGATGATTGGTGGTGACATCAAGATCAAGGCCTAACATTTCCATGTAATTCTAGGAAAACACATCTAGATTCTTCTTTAGGAAGGAGGTATATGCCTTATGCTCTTCAAAATTCATGTCCACACTGATTAGAGTGGGCCGCAGGTCATTTTCAGTGCCCAGATTTATCTCTTTAAGTTCATAGATTGTGGTGGAATCACCTTCTTCGAACATAGGAGGGGAATATATGAGGTCTTCTTCCTCTTCTTCTTCTTATTATTCTTCATTTTCATCATCTTACTCTTCTAATAGAGAAAGGATTTTCAAGATGAACTCTCCAATATTGGGAGAGAAATCTTCTTTTTACTTGGTGAGTAAGGTAAGGGAATTTTGATGTCCCAAGTGCAGACTAGGATCATCTTTGATAGGGTTTTTACTGACATTGTGGGATTCAGACAGCTCTTTCATTTCCTTGGGATCAGTGGCTATAATAGAGATCATGTAGACAATTGAGCCTGCATCTGAACTTGTACTCACTCATTCAACCTGGTTGATGGGTAGTACGTACTCTTCCCCAAGTTGCTGGAGGGGGTCAATGAGAGCCATATAAAACCCATTTGGGGCATTGATCCAATCAGAACCATTGATGGAAAGATGTTTTTCTTCCAGTTCATAGAACCTGACGTCGATATAATGTGATTCACAAGACTCAAACATGGATTTATCTGCGTGCAACATCCCGTTTTTCCCATTAGTGTAATATTTTATGCAATGATGGTATGAGGTTAGAATCAAAACATACTAATGAAACAAAGGCCTCCCTAACAAGACGTTTAAGGACACAATTTTTTGTAACACCAGGAACTTGGAATTTGATACGAGATCTCCGAGCTAAGTTTTAATCTTGATTCGTCCCAATAGTTTTTGCTCACTTTTGTCATATCCCAACAGAGTTTTAGTGAAGGGTGTCAAGCTGTCTTCATCATATCCCAGTCGACGAAGTGTTCAAAGTGGGAGGAGGTTGACTCTAGAGCCATTGTTGATTAAAATCCTCTATACATCAATTCAATTTATCTTGATGGACACATATAAGTGTTTGATGTGTCCTTGCATGATGGCGTCTTCATCCCTATCCGTGAAGGAGATGATGACGTGAAATTCTTCGAGACTGGTCTCTGTTCAGTAGACTTTGGATATTTCTACTTCAGACTCAAACTCCTAGGGACTTATTAAGGCTTCGATGAGTGCCTCCCTAAGATCTATGGACAGGTTCAATGCATCCAGGATTGACAGCTTTGCTGGTACTAAAGCCAGTTGCTTTAAGATATCATATTTCTTCTATAAAGGTTGGAACTTACCGACTTGTATTTGATCTTTCACAGATGCTTTAGGGGTTTGATCTTTGTACGTAGATGGTTCAAATTCTGTGACTGGAGCCGGCAGTGCTACAATACTTTCTACATTTGGACAAACTGGTCTGCCTATATTCCTTGGGTAGTTTTGTTTTTGTTCTTCCCCTGATGGATATTTTAAGATAATTGGGCTTGGGTTTCTCCTGATGGGGGTGAAAGAGAATTCTGGTTCTGGTTGTTTCTGTTGAAAGGTCCTTCTGTGAGAATCTGCAATGTTAACGGTTTGACTTGTGGTGTGGTCGGGAATTTGACTCCTGCCATGATCATGCCTTCTAGGAAAACTCTGAACTCTGTGGCATCTTCCTCTGGATCTCTAGTTGGGCATGAGGAATTTGGATTCATGGCCATAATCTCCATCTGAGAAGGTGTCCATCAGGTGAATGACATCGATGGAGCTAAAGATCATTTCTTGATCTGACAGGGTTTCTGCCTGACTGTTTTCTTTTGATGGCATTGTTTGGTGGGATGGTGCCCATTGTACCAAATATGTTAGCATGAAGTATGAAAGTTTCAGTACTGACTTTGGTGTTGGATTCATCTCATCTCCTCAATTTTGTTTTATGGACTTATATCCTTTAGAGGGATTCAGGGTCGAGGAGGATGCCTGGGTTTTATTGGGAGATTTTGGGGGCACAATTGGTTGTTTAAACTATGTCTAGAGGATGCCATGGAATCAGTTGATGGTCTTCCAAGTCATCCAGTTGTCAAAATTTTCCCCCTTTTTACTGGTAACTATTTTCCATTCCTCTTCCTCTATTGAGTCTAAGGTGGAAACACAAACCACTTGTGCTGGTGGCGGAACTAACTTTACTTGCTCGAAATCCACCATTTTTTGCAATAGATCCTTGAAAACAAAGCACTCCTAGATGGTGTGTCCCAATATCTAGTGATATAAAAAATAATCTAGATGGTCATCAAGTCCCATTTCATCATCTCACTTTGGCTCCAGTAGCTTGAGAAAATTGCAATTCATAACGGCTACGAAGTAGCCGCACACCTGGTCATCTAGGAACGAATAGAATATATTTCTTTATTCTTTTAAATTATTTTTTTAGCACCCTTTTACTCATCTTACTGAGGTGGGTATGGCTGTTGGTGTCTAAGGGGTCCTGCATGGTTCGATGGGGGCCTTAAAACTGGAGCTGGTGCTGGGGGTGGCTTGAGCGTGATTGAATCCACTTTAAATTTTCCCGTTTTTTTCCCAGGGGTTAATGGGGCCACCCAGGACTTGAGGTTGTTCCATTTCAAGGAGTCTTCTATTCTTTGAGTAATGGAATAGAAGTCTCTAAACCCACTGGTGTACTTCACCAGGATGAGAAATGTTTTCAATTCATCCCAAAGGTTATTGATGCACATGGTGAGCATCTCATCCTGGGGTAGTGGCCGGTTCAAGGAATAAGTCAGGCCTTTCTATCTGGCGATGAAGTCTGAGACTATATCGTTCTCTCGATGGTTGTAGTTCATAAGGTCACTGACTATCATCTTAGGCAGTGTTGAACTAAACTAGAAGAGAAATTGTCACCAAAGATCCTCCCAGCCTGCGATTTAATTGGTTGGAAGGCTATTATACCATATGAAGGATGAGCCTTGCATGGTTCGTACAAAGCACCTAAGTTTTACTGCCTCTTGATACTCTGGAGTTCCCATCATGGGGTCACAATAAGAAGCGTAGTGCATCAAATGCTATTTTGGGTCCCTGAGCCATTGAATACTGGTAACACGGGGTTCTCAAAGTTTGGCAGTGGCGGAACATTGCTCACCCATTTGAGGTAGGGTTTGCGCTCTGGCTGTATTGGAGCGCACTGCCCCTCCATGGATTCCAGTCGATCTATTAGCTACTCGACAGTATTTAAGATCCCTTGATGCATGTCTTGTCAGACTTGATCTTGAGATGGTGTGGCAACAACCAAGACTGGGTGTGTTAGTGCTACTGGAATTTGGGGTTGATACTCAGCCAGGGGTATCATTTTTGGGTTTACCTGAATATATTCCGACTGTCTTTCCAATGTGGGGAAGTATTGGTATCCTTATGGGGCTAGGTTGAATGGTCCTCTAAGCTTGGATCCATTCACCAGGATAAGTGCTTGTGGTATGGGCACATCTTCCGGGGGCACTTGTTGACGTTCTGCAAGGAGAACACATCTGGCGAGGTATCTCCCTCGATGTAGCTCGCAATTAATTCACCTAAGCTCTTTCATTTCTTCCTCCTACTTGGTGAACCTTTCCTCAAGGGTGAGGGATGAATTCTCAGGGGTAGGAGAAAGCAGGTCATATACTACCTTGTATTTTTTACTCCTTGTTGTGGTTTCACGTGGGAGGTAATGTCATATTGACTAAGGGGGAACCTAGATTTAGGTTTGCTCTTTGGTTCTAGGTATGCACTCCATCTGGCTCATTGTGGGATGATTTGGGAGGGAACCATCATCCTTCACGTCCTCTCCCTTCGCATCATTTCCTGTAGGATCCGTGGAGTTGACATTTACCACGTTAACTAAGGCATACCGCATTGGGGGTGCTGTACCCAGTGTCGAATGGTAGGAAGGATTTCTGCACCCTTTTTTGGACATTCTCCTTCCATTCTGTAGTATTCTTATGGTTTCTTGGTGAATATCAACCTGAAGGGAGCCCTAGTCTGTCCTTGTAACGTGCCTTTGTCTCGGAGGGTGCGAACCATGAGAAAGGGTGGAATGGGTAACTCCTATGTCCATCGTTCTTCATAGATGGTGGAAGACAGACGTCCGCTGTGCAGGGATTTGAGGTAAAAATTCCCCCATCCCTAGGTAATGGGGTTGTTCCCATTCTTCCGTCGATGCGTTAAAACTTGGATTTGTCGGTCTTACAGGGGAATTTTGATTTAAAAACGCCCCTTGTCCTATGGGTTGGGGTTGTTCCCGCATTGCGGTAGTATCCTTTTCTATTTCCACCTTTTCAATTTCACATACTCCCACGCGGGTGTGATCCAAGTATGGAATTAGTCCTGAATGGAGTCTATGGTCTTTTGAAGACATGAGAACTACTTTCTAGTTGTCTTCCCTTAGGCGGGAAGCCTGCTAGATGTTCCTGGTTTCCTGACTCAGAATATTTTTGATGGCTTTATCTCTTCGGCCCTGATGCTTTTGAGACTTGATTTGGACTAGTTTTTGTTGAGAATCCCATATTTCCTAAGCATGAATTTGATTTGATTTATGCCTCTAGGAGATGACATTGTAGGATTCCATTTCCAATGGGTCCTACTGGATGGGACATGGGGTGAAGTGTAGAGTGCCATGCTCTCCCCATCCCTGAATGTGAACTCCAACCGGGGAATTGCCGATGAGGAGACACAACTTATGCAGTGCATGGAGACAAGCTAGTTCAAGGTTTTTCTTTCTCCTTTCTGACTTTGGATTCCTTGTATACGGGAGGGCTTCCAAGTCTATTAGACAATAAATCTCACTTATCATGATGACATGGTCCACATACCCTTCATAGGGAAAGAATTTTTCTTTCAGCTGTCGAAGAGTCATCCATATGTTGAGGCAAATGTCATGCGTGAATTCCCCAGATAAATCTTCTGGTATGTCGAAGTGAGAAGTGGCCGTAGGCCAATACATCACTGGTATATTATCCCTAGCTAGTTGTCTTCTCACAAGAAACATATCATGCTTTTGTTCTTCCGAAGGATACTCAACTTGATTTGCCTAGCTCAACTACTTCTTAATAAGTTCGATCCATGAAACTAGGTTGGTGGGAGCCTTATTGATGTACAGACACTGTGGGGGTGGCTCAGAAGATGAGCATGGCCCTGGGCTATCCTCTGGTTGAGAAGGAATATTGCTCATTATAGATGGAGTTCCTGATGTGTTCAACTCCTTTCTGATCACCTCAGCATAGAAGGGCTTTCTCATATTTATTTTGGCAAGGGGAGGAACTTCCTGCCAGTATGAATTTTGATTGTGGGGAGGACCTTCATAAGCGGTGTTGCAATAGCGAGGGATACTATTTCAGCTTGATTCCTAACCGCAAGAATTTTCTTTACAGTGTATACCCTAAAGAGGGCCTTTAGGGTGGGCTGCAGCGAGGGGATGAACTTCTTTCTGCTTAACATTACTATACAGATGACCTTCATAGCAGCTATCATTACAGGGAGGGACTTTGCAATGACTATCATCATGGTGAGGACTACTATCATGACTTGATACCTGGTTTCATGGAGAATTTATGCAGTTCACATCCTGGTGAGGGCCTTTAGGATGTACTACAATGAGGGGAGGACATTCTATTTGCTTAACGTTACTATGGGGAGGAACTTCATAGCAACTGCCATTGCGGGAAGAGCCTTCACAATGACTGTCATCATGGAGAGGACTACCATCATGACTTGATGTCTGACTACAGGGAGAAGCATTTCTAAAGTATATACCTTGGGGAGGACCATCAAGGTAGACGAAAGCAAGGGGAGGACCTTCTTGCTGTCTAATCTTCAGGTCGAGGGGAGGGATACCCTGATGCGCATCAGGAGATAGGCTCTCATGATCGATCATTATTAACCCACAAAGTGATCCCCCATGGGTGCTCTATGGAGGACTTTTCAGAGCTTCTGGTAGCGATATTGTGGGGAGGACCTTCACAACTGATACTGCCACTTCCATAATTTGGTAATGAAATGGAAGAGTCTTGAGCCTTTATTGATATATATTTGAGGGCGTCAAGAACCCCAGCTTCTAGGAGAGAAGGATTATGCATGTGCTCTTCATTTTCTGGTTTCCTTTGGTGCCTGTCATCTTTGGGCACTCTCTTGTGGGTAAAAAGGTCCATGTGCTCTTTGTAATGACCTTCATATACGAGTCCCTATCTTTTTGGGTCTTGTTATGTCATTGGGATATGCCATCAAGTATATTGAGTTTTGGTAGGGATATATGCCTGCTCTGGAGTGGCCACCACATTGGACCGGTGTCCCCCAATTGGAACAAGTATTTTTTCCCGATCCGGTTGTCCGTATATTATAGGATTTTTTTGTCGATCCTCTTAGAATGGAGTAGGGATTCACGACTCATCTGAAGTGACTAACTCATTTGGTGAGTGATTCATTCCGTCTGAGGAAATTGGGTCATGGGACCGATTTATTGCTTTTGCCACCGATGCAATGATATCTTGGCATGTTTGGAGGATATGGTCTAGAATCGACGTCTGATATTCCATCATTTCCAGGATGTTATAAGATACATCTTTGGATAGAACAGGTATGAAGTCCCATATTGATGTTGGAGTAGGAGTTTGTGCCTACTCCGGTCCTCTATGAATTTCTAGTAGATACTGGCAGTTCTCCTATGTCGGGATAGAGGAACAAGTCTGCCATAGGTTTTCTTCTCCAGTTTCCACTGTATTTGAGTGGTGGTCTTCATATTCACGAGTAGGGATTTTCATCTACTCACTTGTCACTGTATTTGTCTCACAGTCTTTGTATGCATCCGCATGAATTTTTCTCTTCTCATATTTGTTTGCCACCCTATTTGGATAGAGGGATTGATATGAATCTATAGGTATTTGTGCCTACGTTTAGTATGTTACTACCTTATTTGGATGGTAGGTTTGATACATGTTAGTAGGTTTTTGTGCCTGCGTGTAGCTGAGTGCCATCCTATTTGGTTGACGGACTTGTTGTGCATCGACAGACATTTGCATCTGCCTGTAGTTCACCACTCTGTCTGCACAGCGGGGCTGTCGACCATTTGCAGGAACATGCATATGCTCGTATTTTTCCACCCTATTTCTATGGTGGGTTTGGGTGGAGGGGGAAGATTCATAGGTATTCCTGTTGAATGACGCCACGTTAGTACGGCGTAGCTTCTCCTTAAGAACTAGGGTGATAGCGTGTTCCTGATTATATATTTTCTTCCCTTGGTGGGAAACCCATGGGCCCTGGGTCTCCTGGAATTTGGAAAGTTCCCTTGGCATAAGGTCCTCCTCGGTAGGAGGAGGCCTAGTTGTCCGGTGTCGATGATGACGTTCTTTGGAGGGGTCCTGTGAGTAGGACCCCTATGCAGTTGAGATGAAGCTGTCAACATCGAATTCATTTGCCTCCCTAAGATAAGGGAGGTACTCATTATCACGTTCCAGAGACAGGATCCCAAAATAGTTTGAGACGACCACCAGGGCTGCCTAGCACTATGGTACCAGCAACGGCTAAAGAGGTAGCTGGAGGACCTTTGCTGACTGGAGGGCTTTCCTCGCAGCCTCTAGCATGGGGAGAGTACCATTTCGATGGCACTCCCTAATCAGCATGTTGGATACCCAGTGTTGAATATGCTGGGTAGGCAAGGGGGTCCTGCTCCTCGTTAGGGCCCCGACCACCTGCAGGATCACTGATGTGCGTGTCTTCATGGGTCGCTGGGATTCCATTTGGATAAAAGGCCGCTCTGCGAGAACCTGTGACATACATATATGACATACATCCCACAAAACCTCATCAATGTAGAATTATTTTAAACATATGTATATTTGGAGAATTGTCTTGGCCCTCTTTCCCTTTTATTTTACTTCGGGGTGAAGGGACCTAAGTGGGGTGAGACTGCCACCTTCATTAAGGATTCATTTCGGGTTCACCATTTTCGTTACGCCACCGATGTGGCACATTTACAGGTGGTACGGAAATGGAATGACGAGGATCATCACCCGTCCCTTTTCTTATGGGGAAGGGTTCTCATCGAATTCATCATTTCTTTTATTTAGACCCATTCAACGTCATTATCCTTTAAAGAAGATTGAATCAACCCTATAGAAACATTGGTCCCAGTAGACGATTGCGTGGGGGGTCAAGTAGTTGCATAATCATTCCTTCTCGGATATAACTTCCTCGAATGGTCTCCAATAGGTTTATTTGTGGAGCCAAGAACACCCAACGACCCTAGTATCCATGATTCATGGACCTAATTTCCAAAGGAAGGTGTTCTTTGGATGACGATTTGGCCAACGACACTTAAGGACTCCATTGGTTGAGAGGATGGGAGGTCACGCTCACCGCACCCTTCTGGGGGAGGATTGTTTCCTGTTCCAGGACTCTATTATAGATTTAAGTCGTGTTCATACATTCGTGAATCATTGGTTCATTCCTGAAAAGTGTGTACATGAGATAACCTTGGTTTAAAAGATTGTCATAAGCATGTATATGTTTGGTTCTACGGAGGTGATGATGATCTGAGCCATATAATAAGGCGCTCTAGAATTTATCATTATCCAGGGGGGACTAAAGGTGACTTGATGTTGGAATCGGGCCCATAAGGGGGATTCCTATGTATCCTTGGGAGAGGAATCAGAACCCACATAGTTCGGACTATGTGGGGCTTACGTATGGGAGTAGCCCATTTGAGAGGACATGGTTGGGTGGAACCTTTTGGTTGGGCACCCTTTTGAGCTTGGGCCTTCTAGTAGGCATCTTACGTATCCTAATTTGGTCAGGAATCCGATTTCTCGTAGTTCAGATTCACGTGGATGTCATAATCATCACAATACTCTAATTCCACATGAGTTATACTTGGTGTGATAAACAAGAGGATGTGAAAGATTCGACAATGCACATGCCTCCTCCCCTGTCGGTGGGGGAGGGAGAGCCCACAATGGAAGAGGTCGGGGTGACCTTGGGTGAGGGAGTGGAGCAACAAACCCTTTAATGTGAGATTAAATTAAAGGTCATATAGTCCTGCCCCAGAATATTAGGGACTTACCTTAGTGGGAGGGCCCCATAGCACATTTTGAGAAGGGGAGGAGTTTCATCCTCATCAAAGTGGGGAGCAAACATAACCCCTTTGATTGATAACTATTCCTCATTGAATGGAAAAGTAAGTGATTACCCTTAATCCTGAGAACGGGGAGGTTCATGTCAGTGTCCCAAGGTTAGGCTCCAGGTTAATGTTGCAATGTAGACTCACAGGCATTCCTGAAGCCCATACCATTGTGGGGAGAGCCTTTGTGACTATGCTTACCATGAGTATGTAGACTCAAAGGGGTGCATTGATGCACCCGATGGTCTGACCATATGAGTCCAGTTGCTTTGGAGGAGGATTTGGATTGATGCCGGGGGATTGGTTAGTGAAGGGACCATGGAGGACTGGACGGTAATGGAAGGGTGAGTTTGGAACTGGAGGAAACAATACCTGAAAACACCTCCTTCTGCATACTGATTTATTATGAAGGACAAGGGAGGCTCTGTATACCATAGTGGTATGAAGGAAGAGGGGCCATCCGTGTACCAATGCAGTACACGAGCATGGTCATAGGCAACTAGGTACCAGAGTGGTACACAGTGCCGAGTTTAGTCTGCGTAGTGGTATGCTACACAAGGCACCATTTTGAAGGGGGGGGGGGGGCTATGGAATCATCGCTCACGGGGAGTTCATCCGTGAGAATCCTTTGGTTCGTGGTTCACCGATTAGGTTCACTATTCAATTATTATTATTCAATTCCCCATTTTATGGTTCATGGGAAGTTGTACCTATGGAGGGAGTGGTTCGTAGTTCGGGATTTTTCTGATGAAACAAAACAGAAGCCAAAGTACAAACTCTAAGTTTCCCTCAATCTTTTGTCATCTGTCCTTCTCTTCATCCTCCTCTCAATGTGTGTCTATCTCTTCTTCTACTATTCTACTTTTATAGAGTATCATAGCAATCATATCTATTGGGCACGCAACACCATTTGCGGAGGTCCATTGAAGCAATATCTTAACCCACATAAGACTCAGTCAACCGAGGTCCGTGGAGGATTTGATTCGCGATAAAGGTTTGTGGAGCCTACCCATTCGCTTCGTTTGTGAATTGATGGGTTTGTGGCACAATACGCAGATGATCCTCTTACGTATGAGTCTATTGGTGACTTGGTTCATAGTTTGTCTTGTTCGCTGGCCATCAACCCGTGGGCTATCGGTTTGCGAATCATTCCGCATACCTATTGGTTCATGATCCAGCTGGTCCGTGTACCCTTCCCGGTGATGGTACGCGGGCCACTTGAATTCCTTGAAAATCTGGTATTCCTTCAAGTTTCTTCTATAATTTAAAACTCAATTCGAGTCCATTCACCTTTATAGACTTATAGGAGTACCTAATTCCTCATGAAAAGCGATTGTGGGGGTATTTTCTTCCCTTGGAATAATTTTTAGGGTCCTACAATTATCCCTCAAGGAAGCTCCTAAAAAATTGAATTCACTATCTATGGTACACAAATTTAAACCAAATGATAGCATATAACATCAAAGGTCTAGTTCCCATTAATCTATAGATGCTCCAATATCCTTTTCAAAATCTATCTTAAGGATCATATGATGTTGTGTCACAACTTCTAGATATGTATTCCTTGGCCTATATTCTTCCTAAATATAGCTAGGATATTAGGGATTGTCTTCCCTATTTATCTTCTGAAAAAAATTCTTGAATAATCCTTTATATCATTCCCAAGGGATTGGTTTCTGGGAGATATCCTACCATACTATCTTAGATTCCCAAGGTAATATATTTAGACCTTTAATGGGAGATGAATTAGTATCTTTTGTTTTCTTCTTCTTCTCTTAGAGTTTGGCTTACAAGTCTTATAATTTATTTATATTTTTATTTATGTTTTTGGTGACATGTTCTATACCTCCAAGACCCTATTTATTCTAAGTAATAATATCATGGATCTATTTCTGGTATTCCTGGATACTCATAAAAATACTTGGAACTTCTTGATATTCTTGATATTCTTCTACTAAAGGATAAGTATAATATTCTCTAGTATATCATCCTAAAATACTTGACATTTCTATATCTTTGTGTGAATTCATATTTGATATTGTGGATCCCAGATGACTGGAATATTCTATTGAATCTTTCCCTTAAAGACTTTTCCAAATATCTCAAATATTTGGTATAACACCAGATCCACTTCTGACCATATTTCACTATTCAAAGAAAAATACTTCACCTTATGGATCTCTTAGAGTCCTCTCTAGGTTTCCAACTAACCACCTAGATCTCTAAAGTTGAGATTCACTATGCATGATTTCTACCTTCAATTCTTCAAGATTATCATGACTCTCTTGGGGTTTCTGCCCTAAATTGATCATTTCAGGCATGTTTTCATAAGAAAATGTGGATTTTGTTATTTTATGATACTTTCTAAGCCAAATATAATATAATTTTTTCTCAAAATACCTTACCCTAGATTATAACTACTTTTTCTTATTATAGAAACCTTTAACCATGGAATCTAATGTTTCTTACTACACAATTAATTGAATAATAACGCTAGTTGACTTCCTTCTCTTCCTCCCCATGCTCTAATACCACTAGGGGTGAGTCTCTGATGGCCTTCTAAGGACTTCCACTTAAGGAATCCAAAGAGGCTTAAAAATCACTTGAAAGTATGAAAACACAACAATATCCACAAAAAGAATAAGGGTAATACCTTCCTTTGAATCACTAGATCCAATTTGGAATCAATTCACATAAATAACACAAAGTATTAGAGATAAAATAGAGATAGAATATCTAAAATCATACTAATTTCTATTCCAAATTCATCTCCATTAACAAATGGGTTGGAGATCCATTATATAGGCCTTTGGGATTATCTTTCCCAAGAAGATAACTTGAATTACACTATAATACTCAACATAAAGGGGAATCTTACAACACACACTTTCAATAAAGAAAAATCAAAATAAAAAGCAAAAAAGAAAAATAAAAAGAAAAAGAAAAAGAAAAAGAAAAAGAAAAAGAAAAATAAAAATCTAAGGTGGATCACATGACAAAAAAACTTCCACCACACACCTCACACATGAAAATAAACTAGATAATTAACATGTATGATTTGATCTGATTTTATATTTCAAATATGACACATGTTTGGATTAGTTCCTAGAATCCTTCCAAGTTGTATAGAGAATAAATCATCTCACTAGATGAGACTTATTTATATTATTTATTCAGATCCATCAATTATTTTATGGCATGTTATATTTGATATATTAAAATAAATACATATTATTTATGTATCTTTCATGTATTGAGTTATTTAAGAATCATGTTTGCTTCCATTTTAAAATATGTAAATTTTTTAGTTTCTATAGTCTTCTTGTCTCTTGAGTTAATAGAAACTAGAACATTTTCTCCTAAAAAGAACATATAAATTTTAATTGATAAGTTAAATTCTATATGTGATTTGTATATATTCGTAATTTATTTTATTAAAATTTAATTCTAGATAGTGTTCAACACTAAACTATGATTCCTCAAATGCTTTCTAGATATGTACCTTCATCCAGTTTCCCAGGTATAGGTTCTATAGAATGAAAAATATGTATAATAATATGATAGGTATGATGTGTGAAATCCACTATAGAAAACTTGGGTATGAATTTTTTAGAACTGACTTCACTATTCATGGTACCTAATTGAATATGAAATTTATCTTCTTAAATCCCAATAATTGTACAGCTCCCATTTTGAATGTTTTCTGGTACTCGATGAACTCTTATAGTTTTAATTCCATATCTAACATCATCTAAAACCTTATATGGATTGCATATTTTTCCGTGAATATTTCCTCGATCCTTTTAACTTTTTTAATAAGATTAAAAACTTGAACCTTCAGCCATATCTATTTAGTAATGATAATACTGATCCTATCTCGATCTATCTTCTTATAATCCTCTATAAGGTCTTCAGATTATTCAACCATAACTAGAACATGGTATAGACTAATCCTGAATATCCTATCATACTTAATTTTCTATATCAGATTATAGATAATATGGATTTTTATTAGAAATATTTTTAATATTTTGAAAATATATCTAGATTTCCTTTGCTAAATTTGGATCCTTATATAGCTTATCATTTAGGATTTCTTGGTCTTGTTCACATTGAACATTCTGCCGATGAAGTTCCTCCTGATCCTTCTACTACTTCTACTACTCAAGTTATTATTCTACCTGATCAGTCTAAATCTTAGAAATATTTTTGTCTCTTCCTTTATATATTCCATTAGTTTCTATACTATGGTTATTCTAATCCTTCATGTTTCTCATATTTTATGCACATTGAGTGTTCTAATGGACTTTTTGACCACATACAAAGAATTAAACATGTCATTTATACTTAGAGTTTCTATATATGGATATTTTTAGGACACTTACTATATTTTTAGACTTCCTGGTAGAAGAACCTATGATATTGGATATTTTAACCTTACTGGGTGAAGATCCTTTATTCTGAAGGAGATCCTTTTCTATAATTCCTTATCTTTTTTGGCTACTATCAGTCACTACCTTGATAACTGAGAATTATTCCATAGAATAATTATTAATTAAAAATGGACATCACCTTGATCTACTACCTCATTCCATTTCACCTATAAGAGTCAAATTAGGGTGTTAGTTTATCTATAATGATGTTATATTTTCCTTTAATATTTACTATAGTGAAGTTATAATATTGCAATTCATTCCTCCACCATACTAATCATGCTTGGGTAAACCTTTTTAATTTTAATTTTATGAAATTATTTATATAAGAACTATTTGTTCTTATAGTGAATTATTTTACCAATAAAATATCATTATCCCTAATTACTTTGAGGATTACAAGCAATTATTATTTAGGGACAAGATAATTCTTCTCTGTCCCATTAAAGCATCCACTCCAATATCTAATGATACTTTAATCATGTTTTTTTATAATATCTAGTTTACATACCCATTCCAAGATGTATCCATTTATAATATAATTTTATCTTCACTCTCATATGGATACTCCAGTTCTAGGTGGTTCTGATATTTTTT
This sequence comes from Viscum album, assembly GCA_963277665.1. Classification (NCBI taxonomy): domain Eukaryota; kingdom Viridiplantae; phylum Streptophyta; class Magnoliopsida; order Santalales; family Viscaceae; genus Viscum; species Viscum album. Next base: position 1,429,331,079 of record OY728151.1, read on the forward strand.
CTTTAAAATTCTTTTTTTACTTTAGAATATTATTCTATCCAATTCTAGGGTATCTTATTAGATGATTTTCTCTGGATTGGAGCAGAGATTTTTGCTAAATATCTAATGTATTATAACACCCCAAGATTTTATATTATATTTATTTTAAATAAATTTAATATCATTGATAAATTTCAATACATGTAACCCCAAAATTTTTAAATAAGAGCATTGTGTTTGATAGTGTATACAACACGCAACACCGAGCTTGAATGATCCGTAAAATATATTATTTAAATATGACCATTATAAACTACAAATTTAATTAATGAGTATGAATAGTATTAACTAATGCATGAAATATATATGAAGGTACTTCCCAATATAAATTTATTCATAAATTATTAATAAATATACACTCAACTTTTAATAAATATATTTTATTCTATACAAATACTTTTCCTTAAAAAATGTTTTTATTTCTTTTTGAGAAAAAATATTATAAATAATTATTGGATATTTTAGAAAATTTATTTTATAAAATTAAAGTAATTTTTTAAATAATCATTTCAAATTTATCTTATATTGAATTTATGATAATTTTATGAAAATATTAATTTTTCAATGAATATAAAAAATACTGGTTTTTATTGAAAACAACATTTTTGTTTAAAGAATTTAAAATTAAATTTGATTTAAAGTTATTTTAAAAGTAAAATTATCTCAATTATATTATAATAAATATAATTTATTTCATTATAATTAATTTCATATTGAAATTTGATATTAAAACTTTCTATACTTAAGACTTTTCTCTTTGGAAAATTGCTTTTTCATCATTGCTAACAGGATTACTTTTAAATTAAAATTTTCCAATTTTATTAATGGAATTTGGAAAAATTGATTCCATATTTGAAATAATAATAATTAATATTATATAATAAGGTCTACATAATTTTTGGTCTTAATGAATAGTAAAAATAGTAAAAATTAATTATTATGGTTAAGGTTAAAACGAGTTTACTGTGAGTTTAAACTAAAATGATAAGGGTTAAAAATGACCTAAAACTTATCTAATTACTATTATATATCTATATTTATACACTTTTCACCTTAGGATCTATTATTATGAGTTTGTGGGACACTTCTCTATGAAAGTGACCTATATAATAATTTAAGTAAATAAAAAGAAAAAGTGTAACCCTCTTGCTTTTAAATTTAAATTATGTATTCAAATTGGGACAAAATAAATTTTTCAATTAATATTTATGTTAATTTTGACCTTAATGAAATTATTTTCATGAGATTAATTTATTTATAAAATTTAATAATTATATAATTGTCTTAAATTCTTATGCAACATTGATGAAATAATTATTTAATCAATACAAAAATAAAATAAATGATTCTAAAAATATTAAAGTTAATATAAATTGAATAAATTATTTGGTTCCATCAAATTTTTAGATAAATATATCATTTTATATAAGTATGAAAATAATATAATTTAATTCCATTATAATGACCATAACCTTAGAAGTCCAGAGCCGATGCCTACTACCATTACATTGGAATAAGATATAAGGAAATCACATCCCAAAGAACCAATTAGTTTAGTAGTCTTGGTAAACTATATACATACACAAGTATTACAATATATTTAGAATACATAAATTTAAACATATTTTTTTGAAATAACTTTATTTCATCTAGCGTATCCCCGCATATCAATCGTAGCAAACTTTATAGAATCTTAGGGAAATGATACAAAATAAGGGTGAGCTCAAATGCTTAGTGTGGAAAAGTAAAATGGAATCAATAATTAATAAATAATAATAATAAATATGGAAAGGTAAATAACAGAGAAAACATTCCATTTAAATAACTAGATAAAGAAAAATTAATATATAAAGGTAAATAACTAAGCAAAAATTCCATTTAAATAACTAAAAAATAAAAATCAATATGGAAAGGTAAATAACTGAGCAAACATTCCATTTAAATGTCTAGATAAAGAAAAATAAACATGTAAAGGTAAATAACCAAGCAAACATTCCATTTAAATAACTGGATAAAGTATAATCAATATGGAAAGGTAAATAACTAAATACCATTCCATTTAATAAATAAACTGAGAATTAAATGCATCAATATATTTTTTTATAGAGAAAATATCATGGATAATAATAATTGAATCTAAATGAAGTAAATTATTAATTATTGGATTCTATTTTTCCCAGGTAAACATAACCTTTACTGTCAAGACCTTTCACAAGTCAGTTTAAAACTGATGGGTAGAAACCCATTTAGATAAGGCTAGCTAACCAATTCTTCCTATGAGTTTACTAGTGCATTGAGGGTATTACTTTAAATGGTCCCAAAATTGTGTCATACCAATCTAAAGCATTCCTCATATATCAAATAATTGATTTAATTCATAAAAAATGCAACTTATCAAATATCCGTATTGAGTAAAGAATACCGATTTATCAATATTTCATAAGATAATAAAATAATTACCAAAGTAAAAACCATATGTAAAAATGTTTTATAGTTTAGGGAACAATAACATCCATGATAAGTAATGTGGATATTTAGTGGAAATTTAATTTCAATGGTCACTGGAAAGTAAATAACCCAAGGGAAAGTTAATGACTACAAAAATGATTCAAGGAAGTGAATTTAAATACTACCATTGGTCAAAAAAATCATAATCTATATAAAGAAATAATAATTATGGTATCTATATTACCTATACCCATTGGGCTATGAATAAGGGTTGTTTTCCTTGATAAAATAAAAAATATCTTTAATTTTTTTGAGGAAAATATCCTTTCATTTTGTTTTTTTTTAAAATTTCTTTGAAAATAACTTTTAAAAACATTTTCTTTAAAAATATCCTCATGAACTTGTAAATGAATCTTCAAAGAAATGACAATGGGTAATTACATACATGACGTAAAAAGAACATTCTTTTTTACATGGTGAAAGTTTAAAGAAGTACCTAATTAAGAAAACAATAAGAAGATTCCTTTGAAAACATATATAAAAGAAAAAATGGGTAAAAATTTATTTAATAAATCATTTTTAAAAGGTAAAAGAAAAAAATTAATTTTTTAGAAAACATGGTTTTGTAAGAAAACAGTTTTTTGACCGTGGGAGGAATAAAGTCAGATTTTATTCAAACATTTTATAAAAAATTTTAAGTACCAAAGAGTGGAAAATATGATACTATTTCTTGAAAAAGATCATGAATAACTAAAGGATAATAAATTAAATGTTTTATTAATCAATTTCTTATAATTTAATTTAATGGAAATTCAAGTGTAAACAATCCTAAATGAAATGTGACTGTAAAGTAAACCCTTACAAGGATCATAACATTGAAGTGAGAATCAACCAATGAGTTGATTATGTATATCAACTATAAATACACATAAAACAAGTTTAAATACAAAAAATATATATTCAAAATTCATTAAACAAATAATCTTAGGATATTGATGACAACAAGTAAGTAATATAATCCAATGAAAAGGAATTGAGTTATGAAATTATTTACCACTTTGTAACTTTTAATTCAAATACCCTTAAATGAAATAATTTAAACTGATAATTTAAAATAAAATTATGAATTCATTATTCATGATATTACATTTCAAGGGGTAGTATATACACCATATAAATAAATTTGGTTTATAACATTATAATATTCCTCAAAGAAATGAAATTGAGACAAAAATCCATTACCTTACACTTCCTTTTGGTTAAACTCTATTTATAGTCTTGTATAATGGTTTCAATCATGTTATTAACTTATAAAATGAATATATTAATATTTATAACATCATATATTATTATTTTATAACATATTTTCATCAATTTTTTAATAATATTTAAATATTTTCATTGTTTCAAGTGTTAATTGTCTTATTTTTCGAGTATGTTTTGACGTGTTATTTTTTATCCTCTTATTTTGATAATGATTTAATCATATAAAAAATTTAAAAAATGATGTAAATATAAAATATATTCATTATATATGTATTTATAGTTATCCATAATATTTGGTGATAGGTAATGAAATACATCGATCATGGAGACGGTAGACCGTTCGTACGTATGAATGCTGTTTCCATTTTATTATCGCATTAAAAGTAAGAAAATTAAAAGATATATATATATATATATATATAATCATTTCAGTGTCATTATTATTTCATATAAATCACATATTTTTATTAAAACCATACTTAATATATTCAATATAAACCATTAACGAATCACATCACTTCGCGAGGCAGTAGTCTCCCGTACACATGAACGATGTTATCGTATTCCCACGGAATGGAAATCATGAAGGTATGTGTTATATAATAATTAAATAAGTATAAATATATCATAAATATCATATATATAATATATAAACTATAAATACATCATTATTCCCAACCTTGAAAGGTGGTAATGGAAAAACAAACGACATCAGTTCACGAGGCGGTAGTTCGCTGTACACAAAAACAATGATTTCATTACCCATTTGATGGAAGTGTGTGTAGTTGTAGGTAGTAAATTTAACATAAAACAAATCTTAGTATATTTAATAATTTGTTTTATTATAAAAACATGATATAATAATAATTTAAGTATGTGGAGAAGGAAATAAAATAAAAATGCTTCTAGAAAAACATTACCTCTTCTTCAGGTATCCTCCTTAGGTTTTCAGCAATGACTTCCTAAGATGAATTTGTTACAAAAATAAGGCTTATATGATGAGTGGAGAGAATTTTTTCAGTGAATTATGTAAGGATTGGATGATAAAATGGCTTGGGATGTGTTAATAAGTGAGGGTAGTGAGTTCCCTTTTATAGCAGAGGAGGAGTGATATTCTTGTAAATAACCAAAAGTAAACACTATTGGGAGGTATTCCTTACCTCATGTGAATAAAATAGTGAAACATTTCCGATAAAAGAGGGTATATGAGTGAAATATTTCTAGAAAATTTGTTTTTTAAAAATTTTGGGTAATTTACACACCTTTTCTTTTAAGATTAACCACTAAGTAAACTCATTTTTACCTTAATCATTGTGATTAACGTTAAGTGTTTTTTATAATAAATTTCATAAAAAATTAAGTTGAACTTATTAGAAATTAAAAAATATTCTGATTTAAAATATGTAATCCATTTTTCCAAATTCAACCCACATAAGTGATGGGATTTAATTTAAAATTTATCCCGTAGATGTGACTACAAAGCGGGCTTTTAAAGTGAAAATGTTCAAAAGTTTGAAATGATTTTATATCAAAATTAAATATTAAATTGATTCTAATGGCCTAAATTGGATTAATATATGTATAATTTATCTAATTTAACATTAAAACTAATTTAAAATATAATTTAACATTATAAATTATTTAGATGGAATGCTAGTTTTCAATTAAATTTGGTATTCTCCACTATTAATCAAAAAATTAAACTTCTCAGAAAAATACCAAAAATTCACTCTAAGATAATTTTTTTTTCATTCAGATTTCAAAAATGGTTTTTTATTTTTTCAAATAAAATTTATAAAATTATCAAAATTTAGTTTTAAAACAAATGCACCATTAAAAGGCAACAAATTTTCCTTTTAGAAAAATATAACTTTTTATGTGTAAAATTAGATTTGATCTTTTCTTATACATATCAAATATATTTGATGAATTTAATTTTTTTTATTTAATATATAATATATAAATTTCATTAATATCATTCAATAATTGTATTTAATTTAATTTATTAAGATAAATCTCCTTTGGGAACATAAAAATAGTTTTTATAAAAACATTTCCTTTATATTCAATTATTTTTTACATTTGTTTCTAATTAATTGGTAAGAAATTAATTCAACCATATATTTTCATAAGTTATTTAATCTTATTTATAACCACCAATTTAACAACTAGGATATAATAATCATTTTAAATAATAATATTAATAGTATTCGGTAAAAATTGGTCTTGTGTGTAATGCAAGCCATAAAAGAAAGAAATTTATGCATGTAACATAAGATAAAATCAATGTTTCTTATAATGAAAGATAAACTTATAATTATGTGTAAATAAATCTATATAATGTATTAAATTTATTTTAAAAAATTAAATATATCATAAAGTTTTTGGATGTTATATTCCTTTATACCCTGGGTGTTACATGTCATACACACTATTAGATATAATGTTCATATTTTAAAATTTATGGGTGTTACATTCTCCTCACCTTAAGTAAATTGCATCCTCACAATTTAAAACCAATCTTGGTAATCAAGTGTTTTACGTTTGGAAATACCATTATTGAAAAACTCAAATTGTAAAATGATAAGTAAAATATAATCTTAATAAGAGGGATTGGGAAGTATGCATGTCATCTCTAATAACACATTAATTGGATTATATGTTGGAGAAAATAAATGGAAAGTGATCATATAGACATGGAGTTCATAAATATTTATAGACAGTGATTGAGTTCATTTAACATAATCAAGTGAATGATCAATGGAATGTTGAGGGGCTCAAAACCTTAAATCTAATAGGAGTGGAATGGGTATTGATATCATAAAAATGATAGTAATATGATAACATTTTATTTTAAGACCATTTTCCTAAATATGAGTAATTATTTTACTACCTAACAATATAATGAAATATACATATTTTATATATTTTTGTTTCATAAGAACAATTTCATCATTTTCTTCTGTTTCAATAAATTTTAAATTCATTTCTTATTCTAAGAAATAAATATATAAAAACTGAATTTTTAACCCCTAAAGCACTAAAATTCACTTATAGATCATAGTATCCATAAAAGAGTTACAAGTCTTTATGTCTATCTCTAACTATTTTCAAAAACCAATATGGTTAGTAAATTAATCTATAAACTTCAAAAGTAATACTACTACTTCATTATTAATATTTATTCATCAAATTGTTCAACAAAAAACAATGAAATATTAACCAGGACATCACATGGTCTAGTGGTAGGCATGAAACCCTTATCGTCCTTCATTCATGGGTTCAAGACCCACTACCTTGCTAGATATGACAGGTTTTCACCCTGCATGTGGGTTTTACTTTTTATAAACTATAATCCAATAATGTTCCCAAAAATATGATAGACATAATTGAAATAAAATTAATCATTAAATAACCTTTTTACTAAGGTTTTCAAAGAAACTTATTTTTTATAAAGTATAATAATCTTATTTGGCTATTATTACAATGTCATTAATGATCATATTAACCCTAAGGGTTATCAATACCTTTAAACTTATGTCTATAAAATATAAAGTCATTATTCCTAAAATACATTTTCCATTAAAACACATTATTTCCATAAATATCTCCAAAATTTCCTTAGTCTTGGTAGATTCTTAAGAATAGGTTTTTTTGACTTGAACATATGATCAATTTTAAACTCATTAACCATGATGGTATCCATAAATCTTATGTTAATGAATATATGTGTGCTTCAAAAATTTAACACAATACATATATGTTTCATGATTCTTGTAACCAAAATACTATTGGTAAAACACTTAAATAATTTATTTCTTGAATCACAACGCATAAGTAATTCATAAATTTTATTTCCACTTATGTCCTTCCATGGTCTAGGGGTTACCCTTAAGAAGAGGTTATTTACTTGAGTAGTTCCCATATTCCCCACATTTAAGGCAATAAACTATAAATGGATCCACAAGATGATATTTATTCCCTTATATCATAGTATTCATTTTTCCATAGAAATTATTTTCTTTATGACCTTATTTTCCACACATAAATCATTTCCATGTTCCATTGATACACTTTCATGGGTGTCTTCTTTAAAATTTCTCACATGATGGAAATTGAGCCTTCTTTTCTCTATGGTATCCACCACTTGAGCTCTTAGAATACTCTATCCTACCCTTCTTTGGTTAGTCCAGGAGTTGATTAAGGTATATAATGTTAATAATATTTTATAAAAAATGAGTAGTCATAAACATGATATCTTTCACTCCTATAATAATCCCATTTGGTTGCTCATTATCACCACTTTTCCCTTTATGTTCAATATTAACCCGATTCCTTCGGGTTATAGCCATTGACTAAAACCAAAAAGCATAGTGTGAGAAAAAATTATCATAGTAGGAATACCATATAATAATTTATAAGATGTCTAAATTTTGACACATTATTTTCAATCTAATACAACTTAGGTTTAACCTAGTTCATTCATTATCATTATCTATTCAAATCCTTCATAGTGGTCTGTAACGAAAATGTGAATTTTCCTAAGCACATCCACTGGGAGTGTCAAACCATATGTGTAGTAATGCCCATTTTTTCATACTAGGTTATACTTGATTCAAGCTTGATGTGACCTTTTTAGAGTTATTACCCCTAGGTACATCTGTTCTAGAACCACATACACTTGTAGTTTCCAAACATGGATGTATATCTAGGAGGACCGAAATAATCTCTACCTTACCAAAACTTTAGGATGTTCATCTATACTTATCCAAAAATTCTATCGTAGGTTTATGTTCCCTAATCTATGTTTTCCTAAATCTATTTCCCTAGGTTACTACTAAACCTGCTTTGATACCAACTATAATGACCCGGACCCCAATAGCTTGGATCTGGTGCCCACTAATATTACATTACCATAATATACAAGGAAACCATATCCCAAAGGACTAATCAGTTTAGTAGCATTGGTAAAATAGATACAAACATTATTATTATAATACACATGTAATATAAAAATTAAAAAATATTTTTTTTAAATAACTTTATTCCATATAGTGTATCCCTACATATCATTCATAGTAAACTTCATAGAATCATGGGGAAAGGAAACAAAGTAAGGGTGAGCTCAAATTATCAGTAAGGGTTAAGTACGATAAAATAAATAATGAATCAATAAGAATAATCAATATGGAAAGTTAAATAGTTGAGCATAGATTTCATTTAAATAACTGGACAAAGAAAAATCAATATATAAAGCTAAATAACTGAGCACACATTCCATTTAAATAACTGGATAAAGTAAAATCAATATGTAAAGGTAAATAACTGGGCACACATTCCATTTAAATAAATGGATAAAGAAAAATCAACATGGAAAGGTAAATAACTAAGTAAAAATTCCATTTAAATAGCTAGATAAATCATAATCAACATGGAAAGGTAAATAACTGAAGAACATACCATTTAATCAATAAATAGATAATGAAATGCATCTATATAATTTTTTATAGTGAAAACATCATGGATAATAATAATTGAATCTGAATGAAGGAAATGATTAATTATTAGACGCCATGTTTCCCAGGTATAAGAAACCTTTACCGTCAAGACCTTTCATAAGACAATTTAAAACTAATGGGTAGAAACCCATTAAATTGAGGTTAGCCAACTGATTTATCCCATGATACCATCGATTCATCAATGTGATTAATTTAAATGGACCCCAACCCATGTCATACCAGTCCAAATCATTCTTTATATATTTAATAATTGATTTAATTCATAAAAAATGTGCCTTATAAAATATCCATGTTGATTAAATAATAAAAATTTATCAATATTTCCCCAGATAATAAAATAACCATCAAAGTAAACACCATATGTAAAAATGGTGTATGGTTTAGGTAATAATCATATCCATGATAAATAATGTGGATATTTAGGGGAAATTTAATGTTCAATGGTCATGATAGAGGAAATATTTTTAATTATTTTATTCTAAATTTCATTTTTTTAATCCCACCATGTGTTATTTCAAGGTAATTTGTCACATTTTATGTTTTTGAAGAATTTTTGAGCTTAATTGCTAAAATGGATTATTTTAGAATTTAACTATTTTAATTTATTTTAATTTTTTGGCCATAACCTTTTCTTAACTGATACAAATTGAAAAATTATTATTTTATAGGTTTATATGTTCTATTTTATTCATTTTATCCTTTGGGACCCAAATCTCAATCCATCATTTGGAAGCTCAAATCCAGCTCACAAGGCGTACCTCGAAAACTGTACAAAGATCTGGACAATTGTATTATTGGGATGATATATCATAAAGTAACGAAAAAATTTAGCAGAAATTTATCATGGACCAAGAATACATCCATAGTAAGAAGTTTCATTAAGATGGTCGTGCCTGAGTCTTTCATTATCAATGCCATAAATACGTTGGAACCCAGTGTATTGGAATACAAAGAGTCTATTTGGCAGAATTAAATATCCGGTTTAATTTGGGTATATCTCTTTCCAAACATGTCCAATGATGCTCAAATTTTGTTAGTTTATATAGGAGAGATATAGGAACAACTTTATATAAAACAATTCCCAAAATTATTCCATTAAATGGGTTTACCAAGTGCATACTTTCTAAGGATGATTTTTGGTGCCAATTTTTCATTCCCTTTACCTATAAAAGAGTGTGCTTTATTCTTCTCAAAGTATTGGAAACTTAGGAGTAGAATTTGTTAGCCATTTTATATAATTTAGTATTGAATTTTATTTTAATTTAATTATGTAATAGCATTTCATATTTTAATTCAAGTTTTTCCCTTTCCCACATTTTTATTTCTCATTTATTTTCTCCCCCTATTTTCTTCATCACTGTGAACTCTTATGCTTATGATCATGAGTAGCTAACCCGAGGAAGTAAAAGGAGGAGTAATCTAGTGATGAACCCAAGTCTTTGAAAATTTATTATTAACGTTTATTATTTATTATAGTTATACTAAAGAGGATCTTAGTGGGTAAGGAGCCTTTGTGTCTCTACTTTCTACCCAAGATTTAGCTTTCACTTTTGTAATATTTTCCCTCAATCGAGGAGGTGGATGTGCAGAAGAGAAAGCTAAACCTCATGTAGCAAGTGGAGAAACAAAGACGCCTTATCCACTAAGAACCCCTTGGTCTAACTCAAATAAAATAAGAAACATTAATAATTAATGTTCAAAGACTTGGGTTCATCATTGGATTACTCCCCCGAGAACTTCCTCGGGTTAGCTACTCATGATCACAAGCACAAGAGTTCACAGTGATGTAGAAAACAGGGGGAGAAAACAAAAGAGATAAAGAAAAAAGAGATAAAGAAGAAAACTTTAATTAAAATATGAAATGATATTATAGAATAAAATTAAAGAAAATACTACATTATAGAAAATGTCCAACAAATATATCCCTAAGTTGCCAACACTTTGAGAAGAAGAAATCACACTCTTTTATAGGTAAAGGGAATGAAAAATTGGCTAAAAAAATCGTCCTCCAAAAGTATTTGCATGGTATACCCATTTAATGGAAGAATTTTGGGAATTATTCTTCTATAAAGTTTTTCTTATATCTCTCCTCTCTCGACCAACAAAATTTGAGCAACATTGGACACGTGTGGAGATATATATAACCAAATTAAACTGTATATTTAATTTTACCAAATAGAATCTTCATATTCCAATGCACTGAGTTCCAACATATTTATGGCCTTGATAATGAAAGAATAATGTGAGGAAATATTAATAAATTCTTTTCCTCCTGATGTCTTCTTGATCCATGATAAATTTAAGCTCAATTGGTTTTTTTACTTTATGAGATATCAACCCAAAAATACAATTCTCCAGATCTGTGCAGTGTTTTCGAGGTACGCCTTGTGAGATGGATTTGAGCTTCCAAATGATGTATTGAGATTTGGGTCTAGAAGCATAAAATGAATCCCATAGAACATAGAAACCTATAAAATAATAATATTTCAATTTTTATTATTTTAAAAAAATATATGGCCAAAAAATTAAAATAAATTAAAACAGTTAAATTCCAAAATAAGACATTTTATCAATTAAGCTAAAAAATGATTCAAAAACATAAAATGTGACAATTTCCCTTGAAATAACACACGGTGGGATTAAAAAAAAATGAAAATAAGAATAAAATAATTGAAAATATTTTCTCTATAAATTCCTCCACACTTAAACATTGCACTCCTGGGCAATCATCTTATACCCTGGTCAAAACAAACACTAGTGGAAACCGACGTGCAAAGCTTTAATAATTGATATATCACGTTGGTTATTTTATAACCGATGTAAAATATATGGATATTAGATTTTTTACATCAGTTATTGTATAACCAATGTGAAAATAGAATCTGGCGGATTTATCACGTCGGTTATAAAATAACCGATGTGATAAAGCTAATCTTAGAAATTTATCACGTCAGTCATCAAAAGAACCGACGTGATAAAACGAAATTTATCATGTTGGTTATTTGATAAATGATGTGATAATTTTTTTTCTACGTCAGTTATTAAATAACCGACTTTATAGACATTACAAGAAATAGTTTACCATGTCGGTTATTTAATAACCGTCGTGATAAATCTTTTAAATGATTTATCGCACCCCGTATTCAGTCATTATGTTTTCTTCGATTAGGTGACATGCGACTCATCTCTCTCACGCGGAAAACCTAGAAATGATTCTTCAAAGTCGTACCCTCCAGTCTCGTTTTTCCAGCATCATTCTTCATATTTATTATCATCAGATATATCGGGTCGACTCACAACACTCAAGTAAGCCTCACATGACTTGTTTTCTGTTTTTATTTTTTGCGATGCCCTAAACTATTTTTTTGAGATGTTATTTTTCTTTGTTCTTTCTATCATGGTAAGTTTCATAGTGTTCATTTATACCATTCTAAATTCTTTTCTGGTAAAATAAACCTATGGAAGTGATATCATACAAGTTTACGATTTTTGTGTGTTCTGTCATGTGTGTGTGCACATACAGGGGGTTTCTAGGGGGGCTATGTAAGTGGGTGGGGGTGTCCAGGGGGATTGGGTGGGCTGTCCAGTGGGGTGGGGGTGTTTAGGGGGTGTCAAAAAGGGTGGGGGGGGGGGTGGTGTCCAGGGGGTGATGGGGCTGTCCAAGGGGGTTGGGGGTGTCCAAGGGGGTGAAGGGGATGTGAAAGGGGGTGGGGGTGGTATCCAGGGGGTGTGGGGGATGTCCAAGGGGGTTGGGGGTGTCCAAGGGGGGGGGGGGTGGTGTCCATGGGGTGAGGGGGATAAGGGGGCTGTCCAAGGGGATAGGGGTGTCCAGGGGGGTGGGGGGTGGTGTCCAGGGAGGTGAGTGGGATGTCCAAGGGGGTAGGGGGTGTCCAGGGGGTGGGGGGGGGGGGGGGCTATCTAGAGGGGTTGGGGGCTGTCCAGGGGGGGGGATGTACAGAGGGGTGGGGGATATCCAGAGGGTTAGGGTGGCTGTCCAGAGCATTGGGGGGTGTCTAGGGTGTCCATGGAGGTGGGGTGGGGGTAGTCTAGGGGTGTGTGTGTGTGTGTGGGTGGGGGGGGGGGGTCCAAGGGGGTGGGGGTGTCGAAGGGGGTGGGGGGGGGGTGTCCAAGGGGGTGGTGGTGGTGGTGGGGGGGGGGGGCTGTCCAAGGGGGTGGGGGCCTCACCCGAGGGTTTGGGGGGCTGTCCGGGGGGGGGGGGGGGTGGGGTCCATGGGGTGAGGGGGCTATCCAAGGGGATAGGGGTGTCTAGGGGGGTGGGGGGTGGTGTCCAGGGAGGTGAGTGGGATGTCCATGGGGGTAGGGGGTGTCCAGGGGGATGGGGGTCTGTCTAGAGGGGTGGGGGCTGTCCAGGGGGTGGGGGGCTATTTAGAGGGGTGGGGGGTTGTCTAGAGGGTTCGAGGGGCTGTTCAGAGGGTTGGAGGGTGTCTAGGGTGTCCATGGAGGTGGGGGTGGGGGGGGGGGGGGGTAGTCCAGGGGTGTGTGTGTGTGGGGGGGGGGGGTCCAAGGGGGTGGGGGGTGTCGAAGGGTGTGGGGGCTGTCCAAGGGGGTGGGGGGGGGGGGGGATGTCCAAGGGTGTGGGGGGGGAGGGGAGCTGTCCAAGGGGGTGGGGGGCCTGTCTAGAGGGTTTGGGGGGCTGTCCAGGGGGCAGGGGCTATCTAGAGGGTTGGGGGTGTCCAGGGGGTTTCCCAGGGGGTAGGGGTGGGGGTGGTGTCTAGGAGGGGTGGGGGGTGTCCAAGGGGGTGGGGGGTGTCTAGAGGGGTGTGGGGCTATCCAGGGGGTGGGGGGGCTGTCTAGAGGGGTGGGGGCCTGTCCAGAGGGTTGGGGGGGGGTGTCCAGGGGGTGTCCAAGGGGGTGGGGGGTGGTGTCCAGGAGGGGTGGGGGGTGTCCACAAGGGGGGGGGGTGTCTAGAGGGGTGGGGGCTATCCAGGGGGTAGGGGGGGGGGGTGTCCAGAGGGGTGGGGGCTGTCCAAGGGGGTGGTGGTATCCAGGGGGTGTCCAAGGGGGTGGGGGGTGGTGTCCAGGGGGTGGGGGGGGGTCTGTCCAAGGGGGTGGTGGTGTCCATGGGGTGTCCAAGGAGGTGGGGGGTGGTGTCCAAGGGGGGTGGCAGTAGTTTTCCAAGGGTGTAGGGGTGTCCAGGGGGTGGGGGGTGGTTTCTAAGGGGGTTGGGGTGGTGTCTAGGGGGTGGGGGCCTATCCAATGGGGTGGGGGAGTCCAGAGTTTTCAAATCGTTAGGATCTGTATAATTTTCAGTAGTGAATGTATACATATTTTAATATTTATACTTCATATTTCTTTTTTACGGAAGAGTGAATTTGGTATCCAGTTTCACCAGGATGTATTATTTATGAACCTTAAGAAGAAAGGATCCAAGATGAATTTAAAACTGTTATATCTAACTATATTTTCTTTTTAAAATCATTTTCAAGCATATTTTTTTTAAATACACATAGATTTTTTTTTTACATTTCAAAATTTTTTTTACATTCAAATTATGGTATTTTTCATATAAACATATATTTGTATTATCTTAAAAAGATGTATAATTTTTATATTTGTTATAGGTAATAATGAGTCGAAGTTGGATTACGGAATATCGAATGAGTAATGAATATGAGGAAGGTGTTGATGCATTTTTGTAATTTTCTAAATGAAATGTTCCAAGCAGTGACATTTTTTTCTGTCCATGCCTGAAATATTTGATTATGAAGAAGTTGAAAAGTAGAGAGATAAAAGATCATATGATTTGTCATGGTTTTAATATGAGTTACAACCCTTGGATTTGGTATGGTGAAATTGGATGGAATGTCAGATCTACTGATGATGATGATTCGCAAGATGGTAACTCCGATGGAATTAAAGAAATAATTCGCGATATTACAGCAGAACAAATTGAGATAGAACCGACAATTGCGCGTCTATATGGTGATGCTGAAAAACCATTGTATCCTGGTTGTACAGATTTTATGGTTTTTTCAACAGTGTTAAGATTGATTAACTTGAAGGAGAAACATGGATAGAGTGAAAAAAGTTTTACAGAGCTGCTACAATTGATGAAAGACATTATTCCAAAAGATAATGATCTTCCAGATTCACATTATAAGGCCAAGAAAATATTATGCCTAATGATATTGGGATACAAGAAAATACATTCCTGTCCGAATGACTGTATGATATATTGTAAGGAATATGAATTTCTGTTAGAGTGTCCTAAATGTGGGACATCACAGTATAAGGTGAAAGAAAAATCATAGGCTGATGTAGAGATTACAAAGATCCCTTCCAAGGTATTTTGGTATCTTCCTATAATTCATCATTTCAAACATTTATTTGCTAATTCACATGATTCAAAAAGGTTAAGATGGCCTGATGATGAGCAGATATGTGATGGAAAAATACTTCATCCAGCTGATTTTCCACAATGGAAGAAAATTGATGAGCAATATCCGATATTTGGAAATGAAATTAGAAATATCAAACTAGGTTTGTGCACAGATGGAATGAATCCATACCAAACCCTCAGTAGCACACATAGTTCATGGCCTGTTTTATTCATAATTTAAAATCTCTCTCCTGAAGTTTGTATGAAGTGCAAATATTTCATGTTGAGTATAATGATCTCTAGTCCGAAGCAACCCGACAATGATATTGATGTTTTCTTGTCACCATTGATTGATGATTTGAAACTTTTATGGGAGGATGGTATTAGGGTGTATGATTCTTATAAAATGGAATATTTTCAACTACATGCAGTGCTTATATTCACTATAAATGACTTCCCGGCATATGGAAATTTGTCTGGATACAGGGTTAAAGGGCATAAAGCATGTCTAATTTGCGAACAACATACTTCATATTGTCAATTTCATAATGGGAGGAAAATAGTGTACATGGTTCATCAAAAGTTTTTGCCTATGGATCACTCTTATAGAAGACTAAAAAAGGCATTCAATGGCTCACAAGAATTTTATATTGCTCCAAAACCATTATCCCCTGATTTTTATTCTGATAGGGTGGAAAATGTTGATGCGACATTGGGAAAGACACAGAATTCTAGTAATGATAGACATATTTGGAAGAAAAGGTCAATATTTTTTGAGCTTCCATATTGGAGATATCATGAAGTTCAACATAATATTGATGTCATGCATGTGGAGAATAATATCTATGATAGTTTGATTGGAAAATTTTTAGATATTAAAGGAAAGAAAAAATATGGGTTGAATTCAATATTCGACTTACTATCAATGGGAATACGTTTGGAGTTAGCTCCCACTCCTAATAGAAGACGAACATTTATTCCCCCGGCTTGTCATACATTATCCAAGAGGGAGAAAATTATCTTTTGTCAGTGTCTTCATGATATCAAAGTGCCTCAAGGTTATTCTTCAAATGTAAAAAATAAGGACTTGAATTTGATAGGTATGAAATCTCATGATTGTCACATCATGATGTAACAACTTCTACTTGTTGCATTGCGTGGAATATTGCCCATCCATGTCAGAAAGAATATAATGAAGTTGTATTATTTTTTCAATTCAATTTTTAATAAGGTGATTGATGTGAATGCTTTGAACATTTTGGAAAAGGATGCAATTTTTATACTTTGTCAATTGGAAATGTATTTTCCTCCAACTTTTTTTGATATAATGGTGCATTTAATGATTCATCTGGTTCGAGAAATAAAGTTTTGTGGACCTGTATATCTTCGTTGGATGTATCCTTTTGAAAGGTATATGAAAATATTGAAAGGGTATGTTAAGAATCCATATCGACCTAAAGCCCCCATTATTGAAAATTATATTTCTGAGGAGGTTGTATAGTTTTGTACGAGCTACTTGGCTGCGGAGCAGCACATAGGTTTGCCTCCATCTCACCATGAACAAGTTAATAATGAGGTAAAGGGGATTCATGGCTTGAAAGTAAAACTGTTGTCAGCTAAACAGATGAAGAAGTTAGAATTATACATCTTTAATAACATAGCTGATTCTCAACCATATATCACATTGCATATTAATGAGTTGAAACAATATCATCTAAAGAAGAAAGAAATGTGGATTTTGAATGAGCACAACAAAACATTTTTTTCATGGTTTAAAAAGACCTTTCTTGGTAGATCAGATGTATCAGAGACATTAAAATGGGTAGTGGGTGGTCCATGTTTAAATGTGATAACATGGTCCAGTTATGAAATTAATGAATATACATTTCATACGAAAGATCAGGACAACAAAAATGCAGTTCAGAATAGTGGTGTATTGGTGTTTGTAGAAGCAATGCATTTTTCGAGTGATAAATAAAAAAACCCAATTTCTGCATCAAGTTAATATTATGGAGTGATTGAAGAAATATGGGTGGTTGATTAATTTAAAATTAAAGTTCCTGTTTTTAACTGTAAATGGTTTGTCGGTAACAATAGTGTCAGACACAATGAATTTGGAATGACAGTGGTTAATCTGAATAGATTGGAAGACACAACTGATTCTTTTATAATGGAAACACATGAAAAACAAATTTTATATATAGTAGATCAATCATATATGTAGTGGGATGTTGTTTTACAAGAGGAAAAATAATATGTTGGTGAGGATGAATTTGATGAAGATGCTGATTTATGTGAGATTCCTACTTCCATGGAAAGATTAACAGAACATAATGATGAGAATGTTGAAGACATGGTTTGTGCCATAAGGAATGATCATGATGAAGGAATTTGGGAAAACAATCCATTTGTACATTCCTAAAATTATAGGTAACATTTGTTTATTTCTTGTTTACATTTATTATTTTCATAAAATTTTAGATATTATAAGTTTTTTATTTATTAAAACATGTATTAAAACAAATAAGTATAAGTTTTTGTTTGTTTTAATTTTTTTTAATTTACTTTATCATGTTTACCATTACATAAATTATATATCTATTATTTTTGTTCAATGACAATTACTTTACCATGTTTACCATGTTTACCAGGTTTACCATGTTTAACATCTTTAACATTGTTTAACATGCTTACCATATTAACTATTCTTACTATTATGTAACTTAGAACAATTTTCTATTTTCGGTTTACATTAGTATTGTAATATTTGAATTTTTATATTTGTGAACTAATGTTTGTTTTCTTGAATTGAAGGATAATGACAGATCAATCAGTTGATCAACCACATGATTCTGAATATGAGCATATTGGTTATATCTCTGGGGAGGAACATTCACACGCTCCTCTTGATGTTCTCCAATCTTCCTCATGTTCTCCCATTACGACAGAGTTCAAGAGTTGGTAAATGTGGGTGCACACGTTTACCAAAATCCTCACTTTCCCGTATGCAGGATCAAAGGATACTCATTGAGTTTGATGAGGATGATATTCCTAGAGGTCCAAATGCAAAAGATTTTAAGAGTTTTGTATCAACTCAGGGTAAGAGAAAAGTAAGCATTTTGTATGATTATTGGAGAAGTGTGGAAAAAGCGATAATCTCTCAGTTTTGGGAGATGATTTTGATAAGATATTTTGCTATTTTTTGCCTATTATTTAAATTTTTCTAGTATATATAATATGTTTAACCTCTTATTTATCAGATGACATTTGATATTCCTGACACTGGAGGAGTCAGGAAGAAATTCTTTTCGATGGATTCCATGATATGGAGGGATTTCAAATTAACCCTCTCATCTGATTTCATTTTTGGTCATAGGAGTCATGACAATTAATGTGATATATATCCTTTCATAGATGAAGACACATGGAGACAGTTTGTTGAAAGTAGAAGAAAAGATTCATTTTTGGTAAGGGCAATGTAAACTTATATAAGATTTCTTATATAAATGATCTTATTAATGTTTTGTTAATGATTTCTTATTCTTAATTTACAGCAAACAAGGAAATCTCATCAGGAGATCCAATCTAAAAATGTATACCCTTATAGTTTATCTCGGGGAGGGTATACATTATTGGAAGAACAAATGATGGCATAAAATTTAAAAAAACTAAGAGCCGAGTCTTCAAGATCTGGAGAGGTGGCCCCTCCATCCCCTCTATCTAGACATGAAAAATAGAAGAGAGATCAGATGGAAAAAAGGGCAATATCTTTCGGAAGATTTGAGAATCGTACCTAAGAGGATTGTAAGATATCTATTTTATTTATTTAAGTTAACTATATTCTTCATATAATTTCAATCATTAAAGAAATGTTCAATTAATTAATACATGATTATCTTGAGGAGAAGAGCTCACAGGATGTATTTACAGCTATTGGGAGGCAAGATATTTTATCTACAGCATTGGGAAAGCCCGAACATCCTGGTTGTGTACGAGGATATCTGGCAGGTGTATTGGTAATAAAAGTGTTTCCACATTCTTCAACTTCTTACATTGAGGGTGTTTATAAAAAAATAGAATCCTTGGAGGCTGAAGTTCATAATATTAATGCGAAAATAGAGGAAAATATTAGAGTGTCGGTATAGTCTATGTTTGTAGACATGCAAAGACAATTTCAGACTACAGCTCCCACTCCTCCACCTCCCCTACAGACCCCATTATTTATCCTCCACCTCCGCCAGTAGCTCCCACTCCCCCACCTCAGCCTGCAGACCCCATTTTTTATCCTACTCCTCTGCCGCAGCTTCCTACTTATTGTGAGTTGTATGTTGATGATCCTCAATATCATATAGTCTCATATGGGCTGGTATATTGTATATGAGATACAGTTCATCATCAATAATTAGAGGTAGATAATAATAGGGTCACTGTACATGATATTATAGATAGATCAGCTCAAGTACCATTACCTACAGATGAGGTGACGACAGTTGGACATAATATCGACCATTTTTTAATTTGGCCATCTAGACTTCTGTGACTCATTACCATAGAGGTATGTATGTTATATCTTCTATTTTTTTATTAAAGTTGTTTTATCATTTGAAAAATAATATATTTTTTTATTTATTTTTATAGGAATACTTCAAAGGTAAAGAAATACTATATAGAAAACAAAAAAGACAAATAGATATGAAATCAGATATAGATTCTAGTAGTCTTGACAGATTATCAAGATATTAAAATTTGTTGGTGGATCATTGTGAGTTTCCAATGGAAGATCATGTTTGTGGACGTACAATAACTGTGGGGATTGTGAAAACTGATATCATGCAGCTTGTTACTAGAGATAATTTGGTCATCAATGTGGTGCAAATTTTTTCCATGTAAGTCTTAACACCTTTTCCCTGCATTATATTTATTAAAAATGTATACTTATGTCTGTTTTGAATTAGGTATCTTTATAACATTTGTGAGAAGAATGAGCGGATAGTTGTATATGGATTCATGGACCCACATTTGATTTCCCTTAAAACACATGCATTGGATGAGGAATAAAGAATGCTTTATATTGATGAAATATTTGAACAAAATATAGTCACACAATGTTGGATGATGCCTTTTTGTGAGAGGTATGAAACACATCTCTCTCAAAGCGTTCATTATCTTTTAACATAAAAAACCACTAACCTTAAATTTTCTTTTATCACTGATCATTGGATTTTTGGTGTTTTTTGCCCAAGGGAGAAAACACTTTATTGGATATGCTCTATCCATGGCGATATGCAGGAAAGTTTTAAGAAAATGTTGGAAAAGTAAGTTTCAATATCTCAATAGTTTTATATATTATAATTATTTTTAAATTTATCCCATTCATATTATTTTCTAACAGGGGATGGGTCTAATTTAAAAAAAAACACAAAGAAAAGGATTACGAAGATCAAATATGTAAATGTAAAGGTAAATATCCATTTATAATTTGTACTTTTTGATTTATTACATAAAAATAATATATTTAATTTACACTCATTCAAATATAATTTTCATGAACAACAAGGTGTCATCGAATGCGGATATTATATGTTAAGATTTATGTATGAAATAATAACATCTGGAACAGTTGTGAACTTTGACCTAGTAATATTTCCTTTTAAAAATTTCCATAATATTTCATTTGATTTATTCATTATACACATTAACTACTATACTTTTAATTTGCATCTATTTGATGACCCTAAACCCTATAGTTCTCAATATGTCAAACAATTACAAGTGGAATGGTCAAATTATTTTACAGGTTTGATTGAATTTTAGTTGTTTGTAGTGTAAAATGTAATTTTGAATATTGTCATTGTAATTGTGTATTTGGTATTCGTTTAGGTTGGATTCAGTTTTTTTAAGTTAACATTGTAAGTTTTTAATGTTATATATGTGAATGTTTAATTTTTCTCTACTTCTTGTTTTGGTCTACTTATGATGGTATTTCTGGTATGGATTCTGGTTTGGGGGGAGGGGTTCCAAGGGTGTGTGTGTGTGTGTGTGGGGGGGGGGGTGTACAGTGGGGTGGGGGGGGGCTGTCATGGGTGTCCATGAGAGTGGGGGGGGGGGCAGTCTAGGGGGTGGGAGCATTTCTAGAAGGGTGGGAGGGCTATCCAGGGGAGTGGGGGACTATCCAGGGGGTGTCCAGGGGTGTGGGGGTGTCTTGTGGGGTGAGGGGGGTTTCCAGGGGTGTGGGAGGGCTGTCCAGTGGGGTGGGGGGTGTCCAGGGTGTCCATGGGGATGGGGGAGGGTAGTCCAAGGGGTGGGAGAGGAGGTGCTACCATCCCTCAGGGGGCTGAACGCCGCTGGAAGGTACTCATCACTATCACATGAAAAGCTTGAGCTCTCAAAATGTTTCACCAATGCTTTCTTCCCCTGTAAACATCATTCATTCTATCACTTTGATTCCAATATAACCAGGGAGAAATGCCATCATGTGTGACTAAAATACCTGGATCTTGGCGGTGGCAATCTTCTGAATCTTACGGGAATGGAAATGATGCTCCCAAGGCTGCCCATGAGACGCCTGAAACCGCCCCCACACAGCCTTGGAGCTTGTGAAGTTCACATAAGCATATCCCTTATTGCACCCCATCCTCAACAACAACATAGATATCAACTCCATCAAACAAAAAAAACACTTTTAGAAGTAAAAAAATAAATGAATATGTTTCTCACTTGAAGTAAATGGGCAGGTATACAAAATCAAATGATGATGGAACACCTTTACCACCACCTCAGCTATTCTCCTCCTTGCAATGTTGGTCCAGGAACATTACCAACATATCCCTTCTGTCATCAAATTAGATGATTGAACAAATATAGGGTTGTTTGTGTGTTTTTGGTGATAGATGGGATATGATGGTAATGTTCCTGGACCAACATTGCATGGAGGAGAACAGCTAAGGTGGTGGTGAAGGTGTTTCGTTATCATTTGATTTTGTATACTTGCCCATTGAATTCAAGCGAGCAACATATTCCTTGATTTTTTTACTTCTAAAAGTGTTTTTTTGTTTGATGGAGTTGATTTCTATGTTTTTGTTGAGGACGAGGTGCAATAAGTGATATGCTTATGTGAATTTAACAAGCTCCAAGGATGTGTGGAGGCTGTTTTAAGCGTCTCATGGGTAGCCTTGGGAGCATCATTTCCAGTTCCACAAGATCCAGGAGATTTCCACCGCCAAGATCCCGGTATTTTAGTCACACATGACAGCATTTCCCCTGGTTATACTGGCATCAAAGTGATAGAATGAATGATGTTTATAGGGGAATAAATAATTGGTGAAACATTTTGAGAGCTCAAGCTTTGCATGTGAGAGTGATGAGTACCTTCCAGCGATGTTCAACCCCCTGAGGGATGGCGGCACCTCCTCTCCCAACACCAATTGTCTAGGGGATATCCAGGGGGTGGGGGTAGTCCAGGGGGGGGGTGTCCAGGGGTGTGGTGGGGGCTGTCTAGTGGGGTGGGGGATTCTGGTCTGGTTTTGGTCGGGTTTTGGTCTGTTTTTGGTCTGGGGGTGTCCAGTGAGGTGGGGGGGGGGGTGTCCAGGGGTGTGGTGGGGGATGTCCAGTGGGGTGGGAGGGTGTCTAGGAGGGTGGTGGGGATATCCAGGTGAGTGGGGGATGTCTAGGGGGTTTCCAGGGGTGTGTGTGTGTGGGGGGGGGGGAGTTCTAGGGGTGTGGGAGGGCTGTACAGGGGAGTGCTGTCCAGTGGTGTGTGGGGGGGGGGGGTGTCCAAGAGGTTGGGTGGGGGGTTCTAGGGGTGTGGGAGGGCTATCCAGGGGTGTGGGAGTGCTATCTAGGGGTGGGGTGGGGTGGGGGGCAGTCCGGGGGGGGGGGAGTCTAGGGGTGTGGGGGGGTGTCTAGGGGTGTGGTGGGGGCTGTCCAGTGGGGTGGGGGGGGGGGGGTTCTGGTCTGGTTTTGGTCGAGTTTTGGTCTGGGAGTGTCCAGTGTGGTGGGGGGGGGTGTCCAGGGGTGTGGTGGGGGCTGTCCAGTGGGGTGGGAGGGTGTCCAAGAGGGTGGGAGGGATGTCCAGGATAATGGGGGGACGTCTAGGGGGTGTCCAGGGGTGTGTGTGTGTGTGTGTGGGGGTGGGGGGGTTCTAGGAGTGTGGGAGGACTGTCAAGGGGAGTGCTGTCTAGTGGGGTGGGGGGTGTCTAGGAGGGTGGGTGGGGTGGGTGGGGTGGGGGGGTTCTAGGGGTGTGGGAGGGCTGTCTAGGGGTGTGGGAGTGCTATCCAGGGGGTGGGTGGGGGGGTGTCCAGGAGGGTGTGTGTGTGTGTGTGGGGGGGGGGGTGTCCAGGGGTGTGGTGGGGCAGTCCAGGGGTGGGGGGGGGGGGGGTCTAGGGTTGTGGTGTGGGCTGTCCAGTGGGGTGGGTGGGGGGGGGGGGTTCTAGTCTGGTTTCGATCAGGTTTTGGTCTGTTTTTGGTATGGGGGTGTCCAGTGAGGTGTGTGTGTGTGTGGGGGGGGTGTCTAGGGGTGTGGTGGGGGCTGTCCAGTGGGGGGGGGGGTGGGAGGGTGTCCAAGAGGGTGGGAGGGATATCTAGGCGAGTGGGGGATGTCCAGGGGTGTTTGGGGGGGGGGGTGTCCAGGAGGGTGTGTGTGTGTGTGTGTGGGGGGGGGGTTTCCAGAAGGGTGGCGGAAGGGGGTTGTCCATGGGTTTGGCGGGCTGTCTAGGGGGTGGGGGACAGTCCATGGGTGTGTGTGTGTGTGTGGGGGGGGGGGTGTCCAGGGGTGTGGTGGGGGCTGTCCAGTGGGGTGGGTGGTGGTGGGGGGGGGGGGGGGGGTTATGGTCTGGTTTCAGTCGGGTTTTGGTCTGGGGGTGTCTAGTGAGGTGGGGGGGTGTCTAGGGGTGTGGTGGGGGCTGTCCAATGGGGTGGGAGGGTGTCCAGGAGGGTGAGAGGGATGTCCAGGTGAGTGGAGGGATGTCCAGTGGTGTGGAGGGTAGTCTAGTGGGGTGGGTGGGTGGGGGGGGGGGGTTCTAGGGGCGTGGGAGGGCTGCTCAGGGGAGTATTGTCTAGTGGGGTGGGGGGTGTCCAAGAGGGTGGGGGGGGGGGGGGTGGTTCTAGGGGTGTGGGGGGTGTCCAGGAGGGTGGGAGGGGGGGGGGGGTGTCCAGGGGTGTGGGGGGATATCCAGGGGTGGGGGGCTAGTCCAGGGGGTGTGTGTGTGTGTGGGGGGGGGTATCTAGGGGTGTGGTGGGGACTGTCCATTGGGGTGGGTGGGGGGTTTCTAGTGGAGTGGGAGGGCTGTCTAGGTGTGTGGGAGTTCTGTTCAGGGGGTGGGGGGGGGGGGTAACCAGGAGGGTGGGGGGTTGTCCAGGGGTATGGGGGGGCAGTCCTGGGGGGGGGGCAGTCCTGGGGTGTGTGTGTGTGGGGGGGGGGGGGGGCAGTCCTGGGGTGTGTGTGTGGAGGGGGGGGGGGGGTGTCCAGGGGTTTGGTGGGGGATGTCCAGTGGGGTGGGGGGTTCTGTTTGGGTTTTGGTCTGTTTTTGGTGGGGGGGGGGTGTCTATGGGTGTGGTGGAGGCTGTACAGTGGGGGGTTTCTAGTGGTGTGGTGGGGGATGTATAGTGGGGGGGGGGGGGGGGGGTTCTGGTGTGTTTTTTGTTGGGTTTTGGTTTGTTTTTGGTCTATTTCAGGTCTTTTGGTAGGGCATAACAGTGGTTGATCGGTGGTGGGGGCTGTCTAGTGGGGTGTGTGTGTGTGTGGGGGGGGGGGGTTCTGGTCTATTTTTGGTCTGTTTTTGGTCTGTTTTAGGTCTTTTGGTAGGGCATAACAGTGGTTTATCAGTTTTATTTTAAAAAAAAAATTGTTTTTTACATCGGTTATTTTATAACGGACATAAAAAATTCTTTGGGATTAGTTTTAACGTCGGTTATTTGGAAACCGACGTAATAAATCCATGGGAAATGGTTTTTACACCGGTTATGAAATAAACGATGTAATAAATGGAAATGAATAGTTTTTTACATCGGTTATAAAATAACCGACGTAGTAGATATGTTTTCACGTCAGTTATTATTTCCATCCAAATTTAAATTTTTATTAACCCATTTTGAGGAAAAATGGGAAACCAAAGTTCACAGACAAGACCAATATGTGCTAAAAGAGCTCACAAAATTATTAAACACGAGACTTAGATTACCCGAGTTAGCTACCCTATAAAGTTCCCAATGCAGTGGACTAACCTGGGTTTTTGGGTCCTCTCTAATAAGATCTTCAAGGTGTGTAAGCATCCTCTCCAATATCTAGATGAATTCCTCTGAGTTGATTATGCTCTGATTGAAGCCCCGGGCCAGAATTCTGTCTTGTTTGTCTATACATAGCTCTTTCTCCTTGTTGGCATCAACTTGCAACCTTATTTCATAAATTCTTTTGATCTCCTCTTCTAAGATATTGGGATAGACAACTTTGTCTAACATTTCTTCCTTGGAGTGTAGAATCAAATTCAAACACTCCATAGGATCTTCACTTTCCCCTTTCCTTAGTTCTTTTCTACCACTATTCTTCTCCTTCTTGGCCGACCTTGTATCCATCGGCTTTGGAAAATGGAAGTAATCCTTGCGTCCCTTTGGTTTTTTTCCTTGACCCACTATGCATTTCCCAGAATCTCGAACTCTTTTTTCCCTTTCTTCCTTCGAGGGCTGTGAGTCTCTTTCCCTGGAACGCATTCCATGCTGTCCACCAAGTGTTGAATGTGGCTGTCATCTCCTGAAAATTCTTCCTCTTGAGTCAAGGGGGGTTCATGAACCTACAAGCCCTCAAAGTAGTTCCCTATCTTAATCCCCGACCCTGCTTTGATGCCCCTCTGCTTTCCTGGAGACTCCCCCTTTCCTGGTTTGTTCTCCCATCCATTCTTCTTACCACCATTTCCGGACTTTGGAGCCGAGTTATCATTGAGTGTGTTAGAGTCTAAGGACCCCAAAACAGACACTCCATTCAGCCTCTTTTGTCCACTTTGAGTCCATGATTTAACCAGCAAGCCAGTATCCTGCACCATGTCCAAACGAGAGATATGATCATATCCTCGTCCCATGAACTGCAGGTGCTTGTTAGTGTCATCCCATCCCGGACCACGGGTGCCACCAGTAGCTTGGGAATCCCCTAATGTCCCTTCCCTCTCACCGTTTGAATCCAGTATACCCACTGCCTTCGCATGTGTTCCACCTCCCTGCACAACCTCCTTGCCGCCATCCTATACTGGAGTAATTCTCAAATCCTCTTTAAGGTGGGAAAAAACATCTGCTACCCACGAACCTGCCATCTTCAACTTCACATACTTCTCTGTCTCCGAGGGAACTAAAGACTGATCCTCCCGGGAGCTAGACTCCACTCCTGTACAATCCTGTTGCATGATTTATTCCACTACCTTTGAAGCAGCACCGCTCACCTCCTCACGATCTCCCATGAAAGTAATATCCTAGGACTGTTGGCCTATGGGTTGCACCTTCACTTCATTCCACTCATCTGGAATTACCAGTGGAGTTGCATTCTTCCTACCTCTGAGATCCTGGTGACAACTAGAGACCAAATGGCCTAATTGGTGGAACCCCGGAAAAAATGCAGGCCATGACTCAAATACCACTCTTTGCTTCCATCTGAACTCTTTGCTGACTGAGATCCAAAGCCATTCCATTGGGGCCTTCAAGACATCCACCTCGACACACACTCAAGGGGAAATTGGATGAAAAACTGAAAAGGTGCGGATATCAGAACACAAATACCTTCTGACCATATTACCCAACATACCGATAATCGAAGGGTTCTGAAAAGGGAGAGGCAGGTCAGGGAAACTTACCCAAACCACTATCGAGGCCTCATCCCGATTCATGCTGAACTCAAAGGACCATCGAAGGAGGTGAAAATCACATCCGTTGAAAATGATAGGGGCACTGGACTAGGTGACAACCAAATCATCTTCTGAGGCAAAACTGATCATCAAATGGTGCCGATCGAGCAGACCCACCACCACACGATCTTGAAGCCCCCATGAGTCAAAAAAAATCTGTCAAAGGCATCCAACGAAGGTCGAATACCCCTGAATCGAATCACAAGAGTCAACCTATGAAGGTCCGAAGCTGCGTTGAACTCTTTTTTTGAAAGCTCAAGTTGATGCGCACCATTATGTAAGACCAGGACCTTAGGGTAGAGGGGGATCGACGGGAAAGGAGGAAGGAAATTCGGGTTTGTGAAGGGGGTGAAAGGCTTAGGCATCAAAGAGGAAGCAGTCCCCCCTCCCCCCGGTGAGGAGTAAGGGGCCAGATCCACCGGAATCCCCGCTAGGTCATCGCCGCCACCAAGGCTTTGAGCTCCCCCCCTCAGTTATTATTTAAATGATGTTGGAAACCGCTGGGCAGACAGGTTTATCATGTTGGTTATGAAAACAACTGACGTGATAAACGCTTCAGAGGAGTGATTTATGACATCGATTATATAATAACCTATGTGAAAGAGTATATACCACTTCAGTTATTAAATAACCGATGTAATAAACCCCGACTTTGAAGCGTTTTCCACATTGGGTTTTTGTCAACTAACGTGAAAAACGCTTTAGATTTGCGTTTTTTATGTCGGTTGTAAATAAAACAACCTAAAAAACAATGTTTATAACGTCTCCTGTAATAACGTCGGCCAAAATCTGATGTAAAAAATAAAAAATAACCACTGTAAAAAACATTTTCTTCACTAGTGAAACTTCTCAAAGCATAAATGACAACACGACTCAATTATCATATCAAGGAAAATATCATGCCTCATAAATGAATTAAAATTTCATAAAAACTCAAAAATCATAAGAATCAATTTAATTTCATGTTAATCCTCACATTCATTTAGTACCTACCTCCCTGGAAAAATATTTCTCTCTTCACTCAAGTATATTTAATGTGGAGTTTTTCTCATTCTCAAAAAATATGTATGATCTACATAGGCTTGCTATCCTCTTAGTATATCCACTTCACAGAGTCAAATATGTTTCAATCCTAAGGTGTTTTTCATGATTTATTCTAAGGATGAGGGTTGGAAGGTTTTAAATGTAAAATTTTTTTAGGTAGAGTGAGGTGGGTTAAGCTCTAAAGTGAAGTAAATGCATGAAAACAATTTTGCTCAAGAATGGTGTGCTCCTCAATTATCTAGAAAATGATTAACCTCCAAAAACCTCTTTATTTGGGAATTCAAACTTGTAATTTCAGAATCAATGATTTTATTCCCTCTTTTCCCCAATTGCATCATTGTTTCATCTTGAATGTAGATCTGGATTTCTCTTCAGAGTCATGTTTTTGAGGAAAAGAGAGGAAAATTTTGATCTTCAAAAATTTATGAACACCGAGCCCATATTTGTAATGATATTTTAGGCCACCCATCTATGTTTCCATCATGAAATTTATTTCACCCAAGATTCAATAAATATTCCAACACATTCAATTCATCTCAAAAATATTCTTCAGGAAAGCAAAATACAACCCATATTCTCCCCCCACACTTGAGTTCAACAATAATCATGCATTTAACTTCTAGAGAAGGTTTTGAAGGGATAAATGGATAATAATTTGTCTTAATAACAAGGTATTTCATAGCAACAATGGTCTTAATAAAGGTTATATGAAAAGGTAGTCCAAAATAAGAGTTCAATTCAAAAGGGGCTTTCAAAGTAATGCCTCAATCACACTTAACACATTCAATGAAATCTAACAGCTTTGAAAAGGAGAAAAATAGAAAGTTCTTGATCACAAAACATGTATCAATACTCTCAAGAAAAATATAAATTTAAGAATACTTCAAACAGGTTTAGAGACCTCTCGGGTTGAGCATGATTTTCAATTCAGACAGTACTTGTGCACATGAGTTTCATAGTCAACCAAAATTCTTCAAATGAAAAGATCAGAAATTAGAAACAAAATCTATTAATCAATCATTTAAATACTAAAATATGCAAATTAAGAAATGTTCCAAAAATACCAAGATGTTTTTAAATTTCCAAAGCATTCAATTCAGCTCAAGATTCCTAAAAAACACACCAAAAATGAAAAAAACATAAAAAATACAGAAAAAGACACAAAAACAAAGAAGCACACTCAAAATTCATAAAAAGAAGTTGAAATACCTCCTTTACACTTATTCCACTTACTAACCCCTTTTTATCTCAAATTATATCAAGAATGTTTTCACTTATAATTTAAATTGGGTAGAAAATAAAATAAAGAAAAAGAAAGATACAACCTAATTTATTTTTCAATGGTAGCCTCGAGTTAATCACCTAGCTGCTACCACTTTAAAACTAAAAGAAAGAAATGGCAAGACAAAATAAAAATAAATAAAAAGAATGAGAAAGGGAATAGAAAAGGGATAATTCTTGGTTTGACCCCCAAGTGGGTGATAGGTTTTTAATGACCCTAGTAAGGCAGTTGTAGTGAGTTATCCCCAATCAGAAGGTGGCTATGGTTTCTTTAAGATAAACCACCACATGTGACTTCTTCCGGTGTCCATTAGTAAACAAAAATAATAGATAACACCAAATAATATAAGAAAGTTTCCAACCCCCAAGAAAGAAGAAATGTATAATTTAAGGTCCATAGTGGGTGAGAAAAGAAAATAGGGGTACCCCCTATTAACTTCTGTAGTGTCCTCCTTCATATGATATGAAAGTTGATGTAGAGGAGGTGGTCACACCGCCACTAACTTCTCCAGATATTCTTCATCAATCAACACCACTTGGGTGGTCTCTTTTGTATCATCCAAGGTCTTATCCATTTGTTCTGTATCAAAAAATATAGAAAATGGGAAGTTAGAAAACAATTCTTCTTGAATAAGATTAAAACATGATGAATCAATAAAGAAATATTCCCTTTCAAGTAAGTCATCTTTGAAATTGATATCTTCAAAAAATACCATTGGAAAATCTATATCATTAGGTGCATCTTCTTTGTCATAATTTTCCAAATAAAGAGAGAGGCCAAACAGTGTTGATTTTTCAATATCAATGATGGGATGATCAAGTTTCAAGTTATCTTAAAAAAGTGATTCCAGGATTCTTCCAAAAATTGTTGATCCCCCATAAGTGCATCATCTGACATGTGTACTTTAGGGACATTATTGAGCAATGGATGAGTGTAGGATGATATTATTAAGTCCTTTAGTAGCTCTTTCTCACCTGCTTCAGGTTCTTTATAAAAAAAATGATTGGTGAAATCTCTTTCACCACTCGTTTTGGTTCAGGTTCTGGCTCCGACTTAGGTTTCTCTTGGTATGCATGTATTTATTCAGCAATCAACTCTATTTGGCTCTCCAATTTTTCTAATAAATTAATAATCCTTTGATACTTAGTATCAAGATCATTGTAAACTTCTTCTAGAACCTGAGATTCATCAGTCCGCACATAAAAATTTGAATTGAAAGACATTATAAATATATATATTTTTTTTAGTTTTGGAAATTTATGATTTTTTAAATGAAAATAAAATTATTTACAAAATTTGAATAAAAATAGTGAGTTAAGACCACTTGGATCCTTGAAAATGGCGCCAATTTGATGAAGCGTTGTCGTTCGATCTCTCAAAAATATTTATATTAAGTGCAACAAAGTTGCTGACCTAGTTCGATATCTTGAGGAGCCTTTGAGATTAAGCAATCACTAATTATAATTCAACTTTTTTATATTTTTTTATTAATGAAACAAAATGACCAAAAAATGAGATTTTAAAATTGAAAATGAAAAAATAAAATTAAACATGCAATGCAATGAAGCAGAATGAATGTAGACAAAATGATGTTAGAAGAAATATGACATTCCCGAGAGCATCACCCAGATCGAACCTTCATCGTCTCATTATTAGTTTATAATTAAATTAATGAACACACTACATAATATGTATGAACATACTACTATTCATATGGTTTTTAATATATGATACTCTCAATGATCTCCGAGATATTGCACATCCACCTCTTAGATCAAGGGAAAATATTGCAGAAGCGAAAGCTAAACCTTAGGTGGAAAGTGGAGACACAAAGGAGAATTACCCACTAAGATCGCCATTGATCTAACTCTAAGAAAATAAGAAACATTAAGAATGAATTTTAAAAGACTTGGGTTTATCACTGGGTTACTCCCTTGGGAACTTCCTCAGGTTAGCTACTCATGATCATGAGCATAAGAGTTCACAGTGATGAAGAAAACGGGGGGAGAAAAAAAAAGAGAGAAAGAAAAAAGAGATAAAGGAGAACAATTAAATTAAAATATAAAATGATATTACAGAATGAAATTAAAAGAAAATAAAATACTACATTATATAAAATTTCTGACAAAGGATACCCCTAAGTTTCCAGCACTTTGAGAAGAAGAAATCACACTCTTTTATAGGAAAAGGGAATGAAAAATTGTCTCAAAAAATCGTCCTCGAAAATTATGCACATGTTATACCCATTTAATGGAAGTATTTTGGGAAGTTTTATTCTATAAAGTTTTTACTGTATCTCTCATATGTCTACCCATAAAATTTTATCATAATTGGACACATTTGGAGAGATATATACCCAAATTAAACTGGATATTTAATTCTACCAAACAGACTTTCATATTCTAATGTACCGAGTTTTAACGTATTTATGGACATGATAATGAAATAATCAGGCATGGAAATATTAATTAAACCTGTTCCTAAGGATTTATTCTTTTCGATGATAAATTTCATCTCAATTGGTTTGTTACATTATGATATATTAGCCCAACAATACAATTCTTCAGATCTATACACAGATTTTAAGGTACGCCTTGTGATCTGGATTTGAGCTTCCAAATGATGGATTGGGCTTTGGCTACAGAAGGATAAAATGATTCCCATAAAAGATAGAATCCTATAAAAAAATAATTTTTCAATTTGGATCAGTTTAGAAAAAGTTATGGCCAAAAAATTAAAATAAATTAAAACAATTAAATTCCAAAATAATCCATTTTTGTAATTAAGCTAAAAAACGATTCAAAAACATAAATTGTGACAATTTACCTTGAAATAAAACATGGTGGGATTAAAAATAATGAAATTAAGAATAAAATAATTGAAAATATTTTCTCTATCAATTCCTCTACACTTAAACATTGCACTCCTGAGCAACCATCTTATACCATGGTCAAAACAAACTTCTCAAAGCATAAATGATAACACAACTCAATTATCATATCAAGGAAAATATCATGAATACTACATGGATTAAAATACCATAAAACCTAAAAAATTATAATAATCCATTTAATTTCATGTCAATCCTCACATTCATTTTGTACCTACCTCCCTAGAAAAATATTTCTCTCTTTACTTAAGGATATTTAATGTGAAGTTTTTCTCATTCTCAAAAAAATATATGATATCTATAGGCTTGATATCCTCTTATTATCTACACTTCACAGAGTCAAAAATGTTTCAATCATGAGGTATTTTTCATGGGTTTTTCTGAGGCTGAGGGTTGGAAGGTTTTAAATGTAAAAACATCTAAGGTAGAATGAAGAGGGTTAATCTCTAAAGTGAAGTAAATACATAAAAACAGTTTTTCTCAAGAATGTTGTGCTCCTCAATCATCTAGAAAATGATTAACAAAAAAAACCTCTTTATTTGGGAATTTCACACTTGTAATTTCATCATTAATTATTTTCTTCCCTCTTTTCCCCAATTTCAACATTGTTTCATCTTGAACGTAGATCTAGATTTCTCTTCAGAGTCATGTTTTTGAGAAAAAGAGAGGAAACTTTTGATCTTAAAAAATTGGTGAACACCCAGCCCATATTTATAATGATATTTTGGGCCACCCATCCATCTTTACATCATGATATTTATTCCACCCAAGCTGCAATAAATATGGAAACACATTCAATTCAGCTCAAAAATATTCTTCAGGAAAGAAAAATACATCCCATCTTCTCCCCCATACTTTAGTTCAATAATAATCATGCATTTAACTTATAGAGAAGGTTTTAAAGGGATAAATGGATAATAATGTGGATTACTAAAAAGGTATTTCATGGAAACTAGGGGCTTAATAAAGGTCAAATGAAAAGTCAGACCAAAATAAAAGTTCAATTCAAAAGGGGAAACCAAAGTGATGCCTCAATCACACTCAACACATTAAATTAAATCTAACATCTTTGAAAAAGATAAAAATAAAAAGTTATGGATCACACAACATGTCTCAAGACTCTAAAAAAAATATAAATGTAAGAAGATGTCAAACAAGTTTAGAGACCTCTCCGGTTGGGCATGATTTTCAACTCAGACAGTACTTGTGCACATGAGTTCCATAGTCAACCAAACTTCTTGAAATGAAAAGATCAAAAATCAGAAAAAAATACATTCAACAATAATTTAAATCCATAAATACTCAAAAAATAATCAATTTTCTAAAAATACCAATATGGTTTGAATTTTCCAAAACATTCAATTCAGCTCAAGATTCCTAAAAAACACACCAAATTTTTTAAAAAAATCAAAAAAAAAACTTCAGAAAAAGTCACGAAAACATATAAGTACACTCAAAATTCCTAAAAACAAGTTGAAATACCTCCACCACACTTATTCAATTTACTAAAACCTTTTTATCTCAAATTATATCAAGAAAGTTTGCACTTTGAATTTAAATTGGGTAGCAAAAAAAATAAATAAAAAGAAAGATACAACCTGATTTATTTTTCGGAGGTAACCTCGAGTTAAGCTCCTATCATCTACCACTTTAAAAAATATAATAAATAAATGAAAAGACATAATAAAAATAAATAAAAATAAAGATAAATGGAATATAAAAGGAATAATTCTTAGTTTGACACCCCAAGTAGGTTCTAGGTTTTTACTACCCCTAGTCAGGAAGTTGCAGTGAGTTATCCCCAATCAGAAGGTGGGTGTGGTTTATTTGAGATAAACCACCACATGTGACTTATTTTGGTGTCCATAAATAAACACAAAGAATAGAGAACCCCAAAGAAGATAATAATGTTCCCAACCCCAAAAAGAATAAAGAAAGAATTTAAGGTCCAGAGTGGGTGGGAAAATAAAATAGGGGTGCTCCCTGTTGAATTATATGGTGTCCTCCTCCATATGATATGCAAGTTGATGTAGAGGAGGTAGTCACACCACCACCAACTTCTCCATATATTCTTCCTAAATCAAAACCACTTGGGTGGTCTCTTTCATATCATCCAAGGTCTGTTCCATTTTTTCTGTATAAAATATTTTAGAAAAGGGGAAGTCAAAAAACAATTCTTCTTGAATATGATTAAAACATGACAAATCAATCAAGAAATATTCCCTTTCAAGTAAGTCAGCTTGGAAATTTTTCTCTTCAGGAAAGAACATTGGAAACTCCATATCAGTAGGTGCATATTATTTATAATCATTTTCCAAAGCAATATAGAGGTCAAAAGGTGTTGATTTTTCAATATCAATGATGGGACGATCAAGTTTCAGGTTATCTTCAAAAAAGTGATTCTGTGATTCTTCTAAAAATTATTGATCTCCCATAAGTGCATCAAATGGAATGTGTACTTTAGGGGCCTCCTAGAGAAATTAATGAGTGTAGGATGATATGATTAAGTCCTTTAGTATCTCTTTCTCACCCACTTCAGGTTCTTTAAAATAAAAAATTATTGGTGAAATCTGTGTTACCACTCATTCTGGTTCAGGTTCTGGTTTCGGCTCGAGTTTCTCTTAGTATGCATGTAAATATTCAGAAATAAAATCTATTTGGCTCTCCATTTTTTCAAATACATTACTAATCCTTTTATACTTATCATCAAGATCATTTTAAACTGCTTCTGGCACCTGATATTCATCATTCCACACATAAAAATTTGAATTGAAAGACATCATGAGTAAAGAGATTTTTTTTAGTTTTTAAAATTTATGATTTTTTTGTTTTTTTAAATGAAACTAAAATTATTTAAAAAATGTGAATAAAAATAGTGAGTGAAGACCACTTGGATCCCCAAAAACAATGCTAATTTGATGAAGCATTGTCGTGCGCACTCTCGAAAATATTTATACTAAGTGCATCATAGTGACTGACCTAGGTCGATCTCTTGAGGAGCCTTTGTGATCAGGAAATCACTACTTTTAATTCACCTTTTTTATATTTTTTTATTAATGAAAAAATGAATAGTAATTATATTTAGGAATTGAAAATGAAAAAATAAAATTAAACATGCAATGCAATTCAACATAATGAATGTAGATGAAATGATGTTTGAAGAAAAAATACATTCCCGAGAGCATCACCCAGATTGAACCTTCATGGTCTCATTATTAGTTTATAATTCACTTAATGAACACACTCCATCATATGTGTGAAAATAATCCTCTACATATTGTTTTGAATATACATCACTCTCAATGATCACTGAGAGACTGCACATCCACCTCCTCAATCGAGGGAAAATATTTCAGAAGTGAAAGCTAAACCTTGGGTGGCAAGTGGAGACACAAAGGCACCTTAACCACTAAGATACCCCTAAGTATAACTCTAATAAAATAAAAAACATTAAGAATGAGTGTTAGAATACTTGGGTTCATCACTAGATTAATCCCCTAGTAACTTCCTCAGGTTATCTACTTATGATCACAAGCATAAGAGTTCAGAGTGACGAAGAAAATGAGGGGAGAAAAAAAGAGAGATAAAGAAAAAGGAGAGAAAGGAGAACAATTGAATTAAAATATTAAATGATATTATAAAATTAAAGTAAAATAAAATAAAATACTATATTATAGAAAGTTTCCAAAAAAATCTACCCCTAATTTTTCAACACTTTTAGAAGAAGAAAACACACTCTTTTATAGGCAAAGGGAATGAATAATTGGCTCAAAAAATAGTCCTCCAAAATTATGTGCATGGTATACCCATTTAGTGTAAGAATTTTGGGAAGTTGTATTATATAAAGTTTTTACTCTATCTATAATATGTGAAGCCACAAAATTTTAGAATCATTATACACATGTGGAGAGAGATATACCTAAATTAAATCAGATATTTGATTCTTCCAAATAGACTCTTCGTATTCCAATGCACTGAGTTCCAACGTATTTATGGCCTTGATAATGAAATACTCAGGCACAAACATATTAATGAATATTGTTCCTCCGAATGTCTTCTTGTTCCATGATAAATTTAAGCTCAATTAGTTTATTAATTTATGAGATATTGGTCCAACAATACAATTCTCCAGATCTGTGCATAGTTTTCAAGGTACGCCATGTGAGATGGATTTGAGCTTCCAAATTTTGGATTAAGCTTTGGGTCCAGAAGGATAAAATTAATCCCATAAAACATATAAACCTATAAAATAATAATTTTCAAATTTGGATCAGTTTAGAAAAAGTTATGGACAAAACATTAAAATAAATTAAAATAGTTAAATTCCAAAATAATCCAATTTTGAAATTAAGCTCAAAAATGATTCAGAAACATAAAATGTTATAATTTCCCTTGAAATAACACATAGTGGGATTAAAAAAATGAAATTTAGAGTAAAATAATTTAAAATATTTGCTCTATCAGGTCCCTATAAAGTGAACAACCCAAGGGGAAGTTAATGAATACAAAAATGATTCAAGGAAGTGAATTTAAATATTACCCTTTCTCAAAATAATCAAAAACCACACCAAGGAAGAATAAGGATGGTATAAATATGAATTATACCCACTTGGGTAAGAATAAGGGTTGTTATTGTTTATGAAATAAAAAATATATTTAAAACCATTATTGATGAAAATATCCTTTTCATTTTGATTTTTTTAAAATTATTTTCTTCGAATATAACTTTTAAGACCATTTTCTTTAAAAATAACTTCATGAAATTTGAAAGGAACCTTGAAAGAAAATTCAATGGGTAATTATGTACATGAAATAAAAATAATATTCCTTTTTCACGGTAAAAATATTAGAAAAACACATAATTCAGAAAGAGACAAGAAGGTTCATTTGAAAGCATTTGTAAAAGAAAAAATGATTAAAAATTATTTAATAAATAATTTTGAAAATGTTAAATAGAAAATTTTTAATTTTTTTTATAAAATATGGTTTTTAAGAAAATGGTTTTCTGATTAAAGAGATAAATTAAGTCGAATTTTATTAAAACATTTTCTAAAAAATTTTAAGTAATAAAGAGTGGAGAAAATGGAAATAATACTTTAAAAAATAATTAATAACCATGGGAGAATAAAATTAAATGGTTTATTAATCAATTTCATATAATTTACATTAATTTAAATTCAAGTGTAAATAATCCCAAATAAAATGAGATTTTGAAGTAAACCCATGAAAGGATCATAATGTTGAAGTGAGAATCAACCAATGAGTCAATTATGTGTATTAATTATAAATACACATAAAAAAGTTAAAATACAACAATATATAGTCAAACGTCATTATAATCATAATCCTATTATATTAATAATAATGAAGAAGTAATATAATATAATGAAAAGGAATTGAGTTATTAAATTTTTTACCACTTGGTAACTTTTAATTCAAATCCACTTAAGTGAAATAATTATAATTTAAAATTTATAATACCATGATGAATGAAGTATTCATGAAATTACTTACCAAGGGAAATTATATATACCATATAAAATTAATTAGGTACATAACATTATAATATACCTCAACGAAATGTAATTGAGATGAAAATCTATTACCTTACACTTCCTTTTGGTTGAATGTTATTTAACCTACATTATAATGGTTTTAAGAATATTATTAAATTATACTATAACCATATTAATATTTATTATATCATATATTATTCTTTTATAACATATTATCACCCATTTTTTAATAATATTTCATTATTTTCTATGTTTTGGGTAATAAGTGCCTTGTTTATCGAGTATGTTTTGAATTGTTATTTTTTGATCTTATTAATTTGATCATGATTTAATCATATACAGAATGTAAAACATGATTTAAATATCATATATATTCAGTATATATGTATTTATAGTAATCCATAATATTTATTGATAGGAAATGAAATACACCATTCAAAGAGACGGTAGGC
The DNA here is from genome assembly GCA_963277665.1 of Viscum album. Classification (NCBI taxonomy): domain Eukaryota; kingdom Viridiplantae; phylum Streptophyta; class Magnoliopsida; order Santalales; family Viscaceae; genus Viscum; species Viscum album. Next base: position 1,429,369,758 of record OY728151.1, read on the forward strand.
CATACGTACACATGAATGCTATTTTCATTTTCTAGTCATATTGAAAGAAATAAAAGTAAAAGAGATATATATATATATATATATTATCATTAAAATATAATTATTATTTCATATATATCACATATTTTTATTATACCCATCCTCAATACATTAAAACGTGAATGAATCACTTTGCTTCGCGAGGTGGTAGTCTGTTGTATACACGAACGACATTATCTTATCCTCAAAAAATTGAAAGTATATAGGTATGTGTTATATAATAGTTAAAAAAGAATAAATACATAATAAATATAATATATATCATATATAAACTATAAATATATCATTATTTCCAATATTGAAAGGTGGTAATGAAAAAATGAATGACTTCGGTTTATGAGGTGGTAGTCCACTGTACAGACGAGCGATGATTTCATAACCCATTTGATGGAAGTGTATGTGGTTTTAATTAGTAACCATAAAATAAGAAAATATCAGTATCTTTAATATATTTATGTTATTATATAATCATTATATAATAATTATTGATGTAGGTGGAGAAGGAAATAAAATAAGAACGCTTTTAGAAAACCATTATCTCTTCTTCGGGTATCTTGATGGATTTATGCCCAAAATAAGGCTTCTAGGATTAGGGTATATAAGATTATAAGTGAATAGGTTAGGGTTTGATTTATAAAAATGTATTGAGCGGCATGAATAATTAAGTGGAGTGAGTTCCCTTTTATAGTGTAGGAGGAGTGACATTCTTGTAAATACCAAAAGGTAAACATCATTGGGAGGCATCCCTTACCTCATGTGCCTCCAATAATGAATAATTTTAGATAAAATAGTGAATATGGTATAAATATGTCTATATAATGGGTTTTGGATAATTCTTCGGTCATTTACATACCTTATCTTTTAAGATTAACCACTAAGTAAACTCATTTTTACCTTAATTACTACGATTAACATTAACTGTTTTCACTAATCACTTTGGTAAAAAATTAAGTTGAAATTATTAGATATTATAAATTTTTTTGATTAAAAATCTGAAATAAATTTTTCTAAATTCAACCCATATAAGTTAGGTAATTTAATTTAAAATTTATCCCATATATGTGACTATAAAAATGGTTTTTAAAGTGTAAATGTTCAAAAGTTTGAAATGTTTTTATATCAAAATTCAATATGAAATTGATTCCAATGACATAAATTGGATTAATATTTGTATAATTGATATAATATAAAATTAAAACCAATTTAAAATATAATTTAACAATATAAATTATTTTTATGGAAATTCCATTTTCAATTAAGTTCAGTATTCTTCGTTATTCATAAAAAAATTAAAATTCTCAGAAAAATGATAAAAATTCATCCTAAGATAATTTTGACATTAAAATTTTAAAAATTAAGTTTATTTTATAAAATAAAATTTATAAAATTTGAAAAATTTAGTTTTAAAACAAGTGCGCCATTAAAAAGTGACAAAATCACCGTTTAGAAAAATAAAAATTTTTATTCATAAAATTAGATTTATTCTTATCTTATGCGTATAAAATATATTTGAAAAATTTCAAAACATTTTATTGAATATATAAAACAGAAATTCCATTATTATCATTAACTAATATTAATTAATTTAATTTATTAAGATAAATTTCCTTTGAGAACATAAAAATAGTTTTTATAAAAAAATTTCCTTTATATTAAATTGTTTTTTGCATTAATTTATAATTAATTGGTAACCAATGAATTCAAACATATATTTTAATAATTTATTTAATCCTATTTATAACCTTCAGTTTAACGACAAGGAGATAATTTTCATTTTAAATAATAATTTTAAAAGTATTCAGTAAACTCGGTCTTTCATGTAATGAAATCTATTGAAGAAATTCATTGTTGCGTGTAATGCAAGATAAAATAAATGTTTCATGTAGAACAAGATAAACTCAGAATTTCATATAATGAAAGATATAGAATGTATTGAATTTATTTTAAATAGTTAATATATCATAAAGTCTCAGGAGGTTATATTTCTTTCTACACTTGGTGTTGCATGTCATATACACTATTAGATATGATGTTCATTTTTTAAAATTTTGGGGTGTTACATCCATCATTATCTTGATATTTTTAAAATCAAATTAAATTAATAGTTTCTTAATTGACATTAATGTTATTTTATAATATATAATATTTTATCAAATAATTTAATTTTTTTAAAAGTTTTATCTTCTTCCAAGTGATTGGTACATTCTTAAAAATATCTACTATAGTCCATTCATGGAACAATGGTCCTTTTATAATAATTATATTGATATCTAAATAGTAAAAACTTCATTACCATGGTAAAGGGGAAAAAAGTTTTGTTGCTTACATGTGATCGTGTTAAAATTAATTTTTCCACACACATATTTTTTTATTTTATAAATTAGATTATATATTTAGAATCAGTGGGTTCAAATTATCTAATATGAGTCATTTTATTTTAGACTTAAAGGTTTAATTACCTATGTTAAAAACTATTTTCTGTGGTAAAAAATGAGATGGTAAACATGATGAAAATTATAGGCTAAGGGAATAACATGTTTAAAACATGTTTTTTTTGTATTTGAGGTGTGTCTTGACCTTAAATTCTATCCACTATATTATTTTTCAGTTTTTTAGTCACTTGGGGTGAGATTCACTTCCCATTATTGAATAGTTTTTGGTATTTAAAAAAACACCACTCCTCAATTATAAAAGGGAACTCACTCCCCTTACTTATTCACAAATCTCAATCCATTTGGATCAAAAAAAATCTTAGCAAATATATCCCCAACACCCTTATCAACATTATATATATTTTGGTCTTATAGGAAGACCAACCCTAGTGTCCATAAGAGGATATCCAAAGAGGTTTCTCTAAGAGAAGGTAATCATCTTAACAAAGATATTTCTTTTTTATTTATTCTTTTATAAACTTCAATTATGTCTTAAAAATTAAAATATAATAATTAAAGTATATTAAATATACAAATTTTTTATTATGTTAATGAAATAACCTATATACATCCCCTCTTCCATCAAATGGGAAACAAAATCATCAGTATTGTGTATGATAGACTACCACCATGTGAATAAATGTGACTCATTTTCCATAAAAACCTCTTAAAGTTGGATATAATGATCGAATTAATGTATATATATATATATAATATTTATGATATAATTATACTTATATAATTTTAATATCACATATAACTTCTTAATTTCTATTCCGTTTAAAATATGATAACGTCACTCGTGTGTACGGTAGAATACCACCTCGCAAACTGATGTGACTCATTCTCCACCAAAACCTCTCATGGTTGGATATAATTATTTATTTAATGTATTCATATAATATTTATGATATAATTATACTTTTTTATTTTTAAAATCACATATAACTTCTTAATTTCCATTCTTTTTAAAACTTGATAACATCACTCATGTGTATGACGGACTACCCCCTCACGAAGCGATGTGATTTGTTTTTCACTTATAATTTACATGGAATATAATAAGGATAAATTTAATGAATATAATTGATATTTATGACATGATATTAATTATTTAAATTTAATATATCAACCAATTCCTTACCCTTTCACCCATTAAGGAAATGATAACGTCGCTCGTACGTGTGTATGACCTACCGTCTCCACAAAGCGATGTGATCCATTACCCATGTTAAAATTTAAATAATTATTATAAAAATTTATATAATGAATAAAAATTATATTTATAACATAAATATAATTATTTATATTATTTAACTATATCTTATACACAAAAACTGGAACATTCACAAAAAAAACATACATGAGAAAACAAGGTAATTAACACCCAAAACAATAATAATTATAAAATATTATTAATAAACGGGTAGTAATATGTTATAAGAGTATCATATATGATATTATAAATATGAATATAGTTTTTTTATAAATTAATAACATGATTAAAACCATTATATAGGATTTTAAAGTGTGTTCAACCAAAAGAAAGTGCGAGGTAAGAGATTTTGTCTCAATTTCCTTTCTTTGGGGAATATTGTAATGTTATACATATAATTTATTTTATATTGGTTATATATTTAAACTTTTACATTTTAACAGCATGAATACTTCAAAATTCATGTTATTTTAAGTTTCAATTTGAATTATTTCATTCAAGGGGGTTTTTCTTGAAAGTTACCATGTAGTAAAGGGTTTCTTAACTAAATTTCCTTTCATTGGGTTATAACTCTTCTTTGAATCTGTTATTAAATTATTATGTGTGAATTTATCTATAAATTATTTTATTCAATAATAATTATTTTTTTGTATTTACTTTTTTTACACATAATCTCTCCATCGATTAACTCTCAATTCAATGATCTGATCTTTTTAAGGAGTTGTAATCTCACTTTAACTTTTGTGAGACCGATTCCATATTCACCACTTAGTTATTTTTCATGATTTATACTACCTCTTTGATATGTTTTATCTTTAACTTATTTATATTCATGATATTTAAAGTTTCATTTGAATTTATTTCTTTTATAGGGCTTAGGATTCATAAGTTACTATAGTGGTAATGGTTTATTTTATAATCACATTGTTTATCAAGATTGTTTATGATTAAGTTTCTGATGATGAAATATTATGATATATATTTAAATAAAACTCATGAATTTTCTTATACTATAGTTATTTCTATAAAATACATGATTTCCTCTCATTTTACTCTCTTTGAGAATAAAAGATACTAAAAGAACATTTTGAAAGAAAACTAACTTCATTTCTCTTTTTGGTTGAAAAACCTTTTTATTTCATATCCATGTTTTCAAAAAATGTTTTCAAAAATGTTTTAAAAATATCCAAATTATTGATTAAATACATTTTTACCCAGGTTTTAATTTTTAAATAATGGTTTTAAAGGAATATTTTTATCATTTTCCAAATGAAGAACTTTTTTAACCTTTTGACAACAATGTGAAAAGAATGTTTTTATAGATTGTATAAAATTACTTTCCATTAGGACCACTAATTTATTTGAAGCTTCCTTGAAAAGTTTAAAAGAATATTTATAAAGAGAATTCTTTCCCTAATATTCTATTAATTTTTAGTTTTTTAAAAGTGATTTTCAAAGTGAAAATTATATTTTCCTCAAGAATGATTGAAATGATATTTTTATGGTATTTATATTAATCAATAATGAAAAACCTTATTTTAATTATGATTCACTGAGGATATGTGGTAATGATACCATCGTTATTATTTATATGGATGATTTATGGTCAGTTTTAATGGGGATATACTATTTTGATGCCATTATCCATATTACTATGGATAATTTATGATTATATTTATTGATTGGGGAAATTATTAACATTTAATATTCTAGTTTTTATATACGAATGTTTATGTTGATTATGTTTTACCCCTTTCATATTAGGAATTCATTGGACTTAGTATGTGATGGGAAGGGCCTACTATAGCCCCTTAATGCATCGATATGTCTCATGATACAAACTAGATTGGTTTTCATCTGAGTACTTACCCATTTATACATATGTATTAACACAAAGCCTCAATGGTATTTTAAATGTATTGTAAGAAGGCCTCAATGGTTTTTTATGATGTTCGATATTATGCATTCCATCCTTATGAATTCAATTATTGATGTCCATGTGATTATTTTATTTTTTATGAGATCCATGGATGTGTTTCTAGCTTATGATCTTATTTATATGGAATTATTTGATTTTAATTTATTCCATCCATATTATTCATCATGTTAAATTTATTGATTAAATGGAATGTGTTTCAGTTATTTAACTTTCCATATTGATTATGCCTTATGTATTCATGATAGATTTTTCTATATGAATACCCTTACTGAGTTTCTGAGTTCACCCCTTATGTCACCTTTCTCGAGGATTCCAGGAAACTTTTTATGATTGATATATTGGGACATGATAGAGGGAATAATGATGATCTCAAATAAAACACATTGTTTTATTTTATTTTTTCAAATGTATGTGAAATGAAAGTATGTATCTAGTTTAGTAAGACTACTAAAATCTTCCGACCTTTGGGATGTGGTCACTTGTATCTAGAACCAATGTAATAAAGTAACCACCAACTTTGGGATGTTGTGGTTGAGGAATTTATATGTATTCTATGGAATAAATTAATATACCAAGAAACACTTACATCTACTTACAATTTTTATGTTTATTAAGGAATGTTTTTAGCTTCTCTAAAATGTGTGGTTAATCTTCAATCTACTTCCTTGGATCTATAATTCCAATAATTATATTTTAAGTTACATCTAAATGATCTTTATTTCGGAAATTATCATCCTTCTAAAAATTTTATCCACTTAATATAAATTCTTGATATGATATTCTACATTTTTTCTAAATACGAGAACATTATCAATGTATAATTCCATAAACTGTGATAATCTACTGAATTCCTTGCCCATTCTCCTTGGGTAAATTCCTTGGGAATTCTTTAGTTTAAATAGAATAACTAACCATTTTAAAAATACCAATAGTGTTGTAGATACTATAAATGGTATAATATTATCTTTGATATTAATTTTCCAATATCTTAAATTAATATCAAACTTAAAATATACAATTTTACTTTAACTACTAATATTTATTCTTAAAAACTCATTATTAATAATATTATAGGCATCATCATTTGTGGAACAATTAAGATCACGATAATAAATAAACATTATAGATTTACCATGTTTTTCTTATCATGATTCATTACTATGAATGCCACACTCTTGTGAGGACTTTTACTATGCCTGATTAGTCCAATATTGATTAATTCTGGAATATGTTTCGAAAAATCCTTAACCATTCCATCTAGATAGGAAATTACCTTACTTCAAATCACCACACTAGAATATTTAAGGTTAATTTTATCCTCTTTAATTTCCTTCTACCACAAATTAAGAGGGGTTTTTGACCAATTTTTTGATAATTAATCTATTATTATGACCAATGTATCTTCTTCATTTATCCTTATAACTTTTAATACAACCTATTAATTCTACTAATCAATATTTCTGTGGTATTCTCTATCCTCATTTGGATATTTTTCCACTTTGATAGTAGATAATTTATTTTCTAGAACCATTTCTATTTTCCTAAAATAATTTAGAATTGAGTAATTTTTGAGGATAATTCCTCATTAAAATATAGTTACTAGATGATATTTTATAATTAATTGATTTAAAATCAAGAATTCATTTGAAAGTTATGGAATAAAGAAAATAATATTCTCTAAAAACATTCTCCCATTAATTTCTATATGAACATCCTTTTACACTTATTGAATCAAAACTATTTCATTGTTACCAAATGTAACTTGCAACTCTATGGTTTCCTAAGTTACTTTTGAAAAAAAAATTCTTGTGAAAGATAAGGAATATCTTATATCAATTAGGTAAATATATAAAGTTCCACCAATAATTATCTTTACTAATGTAACTTAATATTTTATATTTTAATTGATTAATAAAGATCCCATATATTTTAAATTAGGTTCTTTATCCTCATAGATAGGTAATAAAACAATCATTTTTCTTACCATCCTTCTAGAAACTGATGTTCTAGGTTTTTCTGCCAAAGTACCATCATTTTTTCAATTGACAGCCTTAGATTATCCGAAGGATTATCAAGTATTTTTGATTTGATATATTCTATATTCAAATATAAATTTCTTAATCTTGATCCTTCTAATCTAAGTCCATATTCATCTTCTCTATTCTTATAGATTCCAAGTCTATTTTTGACATGTTTTATGACATCTAAAAGAATTATCTTCTACCCTCCTTATTAATTTGGATCTAGTAAATCCCATTCTCTAGGATAAGTTAACCTATTAGGGTTTACCACCTTTGGATTCATTAATCCAACTAATTTTCCTTCATCTTGGAAAATATGTGTATATATTTCCACACCCTTAGAGCTAGTCTCTTAGTATTGTAGAACTTTATGTAAAGATAAGTAATTAATTCGACACATCTTCTTTTGGGTGGATATCCCAACTTCTTTTTCTAGTTCCTCATGTTGATATTCACTTATAGAGTTCTAATAATACTTATTTCCATAAGTAATACATGAAAATCTAGGATCACCTTTACCCATGCTGATGCTACATACATATTTTCTCATGCTCCTCCTAATAATGCATTGGAGAAATTAGATAAGCTACCGTCCACCACTATAATTACGATTGGTATATCTTTTCCTTTTTCGATAATAGAATCTAATTTGGTCTATATTATTACAAAATTCACAAACATGGAATTTTTCTGGGTATACTTACTAACCCATTCTAGTTTTAGAAAAGGAATCATAAAAAATACTCTATCTATTTTATAGAATTCAACTATATCTTCATCCTCAATGATATTGATCATTTCTTGATATGGTACCCATTAATTTTAGTATACCTCAAATTAATTAACTCTATAAATACTCTATTATTGACAATCCCTTCCTTCTAAATGGATTTCAATTTCTGAATAATGAAATAGATCACATTCCATCTCCTCTAGTTTTACTATATCAAGAGATTCTTCTGGTGCACTAGACCCTAATTAAATCATGGATATTTGAAGCTAGATCAAAATTACATTGGGGTTATTACCTTCTTCCTCATCTGAGTTAGATTATTCTACCTTCGAGTACTCTGAGTATAAATAATATAAACTATCATCATCCAAGTCTATATCTTATCCATATATAATCTCAAACAATATCTCTAATGAATCTTCCATAAGTATTTTTTTGAGACTAAATCTTTTCCTATCAGTTTTTAGGAAAGTTCTAGTTCTGTGACCCTTATACCTATAGAAAAATAAAATAAAAATATATTGAGATTTTACTTTATATAATCTTGGATAATTCCCATTTTCCTTAAAATTTTCTCGCACATCCTTATGAATTTTATTTGGTCTAAGATATCATTTTGATTTTTTTTGGATTTTTACCTAAAAATTGACTTGATGATATTATTTAAACAAATATTTTCTATAATTTATTGTATGATTTATTTCATTCACACTATACATCCTAAAACTATGTTCAAAAAATTATTTTTTGGGTTTTTTCAAGCTCTTGTGTGGTGGGACCACATCCATATCTTCATGTAACACCCTCTACCTTTGGATAATAAGAAAAACTCATATATGGAATATTTTTTACATCCTATAAGAAATGAATAAATATATAATAAATAATTATCACATACCTTATTATTTATAATCAAAATCCTAAATTATATTAAAAATATATACTTTGAGAAATTTGTGACTTCAAGGATTGTTTAACTACTTTAGGCCAGATGCCTGAAATCTTCTAGGTAAAGAAATCTAGAGAACATACTCAATCTTCTAATCCAATAAGATAATACAAATGTTGAAACTCATAAATACATTCTTTAAAATATCACATTTCATAGATTTGGACTTTTGTTAAAGTTGTTCTAGATTTTTCTACCAACTCTCCATCCCGATCGACCATTGAATTTATAACAAAATCTAGTTTGAGGAAATCAACCACTAATAGTATAACCTCAATTGGGAATATGAAATATTCTTGGATAGCCATTATCACTTCTAAGTGTCTTAATAGTATATACTAAAACATCCCTATATTACCCCTGAAGGTAGCTCTTGTGAAATAGAGTCTACTATCTATGGTCTATGAATGTAAACCAATTGATAAAATATAATATCAAAGGTATAGATCCCATTCAACTATGGATACACCATGATCCTTTTCACAATCTAGATTAAGGATCATACCATGTTGTGTAAAACCTTTTAGATCTTTCTTACTTGGCCTATATTCTTCTTGAATATAGCTAGGATATGAGGTATTAGCTTCCCTATTGATCTTATAAAAAAAAATCCTTGAATAATCTTTTCTATCATTCCCAAGGGATTAGTTTCTAGGTGATCACTTACCATACTAGCTTACCTTACCAAGGTTTTACACCAAGTCCTTTAGTGGGAGATGAATTAGTCTATTTATTATTCTTATTCTATTTGAGTATGGCTTATAGGTATTTTAATTTCTTTATGTTTTAATTTAAGGATTTAGAGATATGTTATATATCTCCAATATCAAATTTTTCCCGAGTAATAATATAATGGATTTGTTTCTCATATTCCTGGATACTCTAAGGAATACCCAAAACTTCTTCCTGATATTCATGAGCTTATCTTACTAAAGTCCAAGTGTAATATTCTATAGTTTATAATCATGATGTAATTTATATTTAAATATCTTTGTGTGGATTCATATATATGATAGTGGTTCTTGGATGATTGAAATCTTCTCCTAAAGCTTTCCCTTAAAGCATCTAACAAATGTCTCAAATATTTGGTCCAACACATGATCCTCTTCTGGCTAAATTTTTATCCTTATGAACTGATACCACTAGGGGTTATATATCATATATATATATATATATATATATATATATATTATTTCATAGAATATATATCATGAATCTCATGCATGTACAACTTCTTCCAAATGGATTCAATCAATTTTAAACTAAATAGTCGGTTCATTTAAGAATTGAATTTATTCATTTAAAAATTAAATGAATGCTATACTTGAGTAGTAGAAAAACATATGATATGTTAAAAATAATAAAATTTATTCTTTTTATATATAAGATATATTATATCTATTGTGTGGGTGAAGTTTGATGTGTGTGAGACACTACTAAACTCTCTTTTTCCTAAAATTCAATTTATCTTATTTGAGAAGGTGATATAACCAATTAAGATTTTGGGTATCCTCATGAAATTTGTGTCGATACACTAGCTAGTGGATTGTCTTGGAGGTATTAGGATTCGTATCATCTACTCCTAGTGATCTTTATGAAGCATTCTCCTTCACTGATGAAGAATATGTCTGATATAACTTTAGAATACTGGGTACTCTATTTATCATATTATTTACACATTGATTTCTTGAAGATATATCTTCTATATTTTGGGTTTTCTTCCACTGCAAATGATCATTAGATGATCATATTAAATCCATAAAAAATACCTTCATCTTATTCTGAATAAAAAATTTCAAGGGAATCTTTGATATTAAGAATAAAAACTCTACTACCATATAATTTGAAATAACCAATTCTAGGCTTTCTTCCTTTAAAAATTTCATAAGGTGTTTTATTTAACATTGGTATAAGAAAAAATCTATTAGAAACATGATAAGATAAATTAAAATATCCTTTATAGAAGTAATTTGGAAAAGAATATTCATTCAACATTGTTATGGACATTTCTTATATTGTCTTATTTTTCATTTCTACTGAACCATTTTTCAATGGTTCCCTAGGGTTTGAAAAATTGTGATTATAACCATTATTGTTAATTATATATTTAATAACTCTACAACTCTATCACTTATATTCTATAAAATTAAACACCCCTTTTTCATTTTAAACCCATTTAGAGTAAGACATAAATCTAGATAAATTTTCTGATTTATATATAAGAAAATATACCCATGTAAACCTACTATAGTCATCAAAAATAAAATGAACATACCTTTTTCCTCCAATACTAGTAGTTTTCATAGGATCAAAAAGATCCCAATGAAAAATTTGAATGGGAATGGAAGTTTATACCTCATATACAGATTAAGAAAATTCTTTATGTTGTTTACCTTTCAAGTAAAAATCACTTACATAGGAGCTATCCAGGTTCATGTTAGGAAAATATAGCACCTTTTTATTTCTAGAAATATTGTGAAGAAACCATCCCAATATTCCATTCCATAAAACATTTTCATTTTTTACATAATTCAAACATTTCACATTCTACTCACCTAGCTTAGCAAAATCAATTGAATAAATGTTAAAATTTTTATAATTTTAAAACTTTATAATTTTATTTTTGAAAACAATACATTTATCATTTTCAAATTTCACACTCATTTAATCATCACAAAGTTGTGAAATACTTATTAAATTATGTTTCAATACTTAAAAAAATAGAACCTTATATTTAATAACTAAATTTGAAATTATAAATTCTCTAAAACCTTTAACTTTTCTTTTTGAATGATCACCAAAAGTAACACCACCTCCATCACATTTAATAAAAGACATAAAATTAGAGATATCACCAGTAATATACCATGAGAATACATTTTACATATACCATATGTAATTTTTGATTATTCCAAGAAAAACTTATTACAAAATCAAATTAATTAACACTTTGATACCCATGAAAAACTTGGGTCCAAACGGGTTAGAGAATTATTTCTTAAGAAGACAAATAGATTTAAATATTGTATTAATAGGAAATTTAGAAGACAATGATTTTGAAATAAAATACTTTTTATGATCAAGTGAATTTATAAATATTGAATAACAATCATTCATATAACGATCCTTCCAATGAAATTTGAAACATATAACACTTGAAACTTTTCCATTTGAGCCTTTGACAAAGAAGGTCTTATCGATTTTGGGTTATACATTTTCATAACCAAGACCAAATTTATTTTTATTCATTTAATTCAAACTCATCATCTTATCATAAAATTTTATCCCTTTATTTTTTTTTGACAAATATACTTTCAATTTTTCAATCTCTCTTTTAGGATTATAATTTTCTTCTAAAATAGAATCATATTTAATTTTTTAAAATTAATCATATTTAGAATCATAATCCTTGAGCTTGAAATTTTTAAGTTTAACACTTTATAATTTAGTATATATTTTTTCATGGGAGGTGAAGGGGTATTTCTCAATTCATTATTTTTAGCAAGAGTGATATTATATATAATATTAATATTTTGAATAAAATAGTGATATTGTTGATTTCATGATTGAGTATATCAATCACTTAATTAATCTCATATATAGTGATTTCAAATTTAGTTTCATAAGAGAAGTAATAATCAAATTCACTCACCTATTTTGATTAATACATTAAAAAAAGTTTTTCTCTTTTTCATCATCGGTTTAATCACTTGAATCATAATATGAGGTGTAGATTAAACTATATTCCATAACTTTCTTCTATTTATTGAAATTATCTCTCTTATTTTTATCATTCTTGAGTCCTAAACAATTATTCTTGATGTTCCCTATTTATCTGCATTCATAATAGATAGCTTCATCATCACTATCACCTTTATTGCTTACTTTATTTTAAGAGAAATTCCTTATTTTCTTTCTTGAGTAAACCTTATCTATTATAACTTGAGAAACCTATCCAAATTTATCTTTTTAATTGATTTTTAATTTAGAATCAAAAGACTAAGTGGAAACATTCATTTTAGATTTAAAATCAATCCTCTTCCTTTTTAAATTTCCCTCTTGAGAAATATTTTCAATTACAATTCGTATTAAAGTAATTATTCAATAAGATCATCTAAATTATATTCCTTGATTTTTTTCTTTCATCAATTTCTACCTTTTTATCATTTTATTTATTGGGTAAGTCTCTTATGAATCTTTTAAAAAATATGATTTTCTAAATTTTATCCCAAATCACTCATTCCATTTACAAATCTTGTAAATATATGAAAATGTTTATTAGTAGCATCCTATTATCCCATTTTGAATTCTTGATACTCATCTCTTAACATGCATAACTTAGTTCTTATCAATTTACAAAAACTAATATTGGTAACCTGAAGTATCTTCAAAATTTCAGGTGATGTTTTACATGTAGATATATGACTATATACATTTCTACTAATATCACAATATAAAATATTCATTACCTTATAATTAAATACATACCTTACCGCATCATTACAAACCAATGATTTAGGATAAACTTCAGGTAGTTTGTATGGTTTTAACATGATCATCTAACTGTCAATTCTTAGGTGTTTGAGAAAGGATCCCATGTGAGACTTATATTATTCACAATCAGTTCCATCAATTAATGAAGTTCTTTAATGTTTCCAACCTTTATTTGAACTAGTTCTCACCATCTCAAATAAAATACTTACCCTTGATGATTAAGTAAAAAATAATTAGCATTAATAAATATAAATATTCCAAGATAGGGGTCAAGCTCTGATACCAATTGTTAGGTCCTAATGTGAGATTGGTTGAATAGTCAAGATGAGGTTGAATTGACCTTTTTAAATATTTTAATGAATTATTATCAAACTTCAATATAAAAATGGTGAAAATAAAAAATTGAACAAAATGTTTTTTTGTAGTCATTTGGTTCTAAATGATCCTATGTGTAATATTCACCCCTCTCAAATATAGATATAGATGAAACCCACTATAATGGAATCTATGAATTTTGAAGAGAGATCTCAACCCTTTACGACTACATTTTTAAACCCTGGAGGCACAAACCATAACAAAAACCTTTTTCACACATAGTGGATTAACCTGATCACCCTACCTTTTTCACACTTGGAGACATAACCCAAAAGTAAACATTTGAAGTGGTGGTAGAAACTAAACCTGCCTTTTAATTAGTCCAAGGCACAACACTTTTTGTGGTTATGAAACAAGCTAAATCCTGATTTTTTTGGGATTCAATACCCACTATACTACCTTTTAATGGATAGTAATACAAGATACGATTAAGTACAAATAAAATAGAGAATTAAAAATTATATAAACTAGATACATAATTTAAGATTAGAGTTTTGTGGTAGCAGTGAAATCTCCGCCTGAAAATGATCAAAAGATTGCAGTTCAGTCAAGAGAAGTAGTTGATCACCAAAAATGTCTCACTTATATAGTTTGTTTATCATCAACTACTTTTTTTATTGGTTTTGTCAGACTAATTATATTGATTTATTTTATGCACATCATATTCAAAGAACGAAACTCATTTATTTTAATCCTTCTTAAATTAGCATGTGATTTCTATATTGAATTCCCATGAAAAGTTCACATGGATCCTTTTTTCAATAATCTAAACACATAAGTAATCTATTCAGTGGAATGTGTTAAAACAATTAATATATTAATAATAATCCATAATAAATAATATTTAAGTCCCTTGGAATCATTTATATGAAATATTCAAGATAAAATATTTAAATTTCAACCAATTTAAATTTGAAACTCACTTTTTCTAAAGACACAATGTGAGACATTAACTCACATGATGAGAATTAAATCCTACATGTAATTCTTCCAAATAAAATTTCTTAGAATAAAAATAATTAATAAAAATTTAATAAATTAGTAGAATAATAAAATAAATTAAAATAAACTTGTAGTAAATCAAAATACCTAAAAAATATAATGGTATAAAAAAACGAGAATCATAAAAATGCTTCCATTTTAGTCATGATAGGTGATTTGTGTTAGGTCATGCTCATGGTAGGTTAGTTATTTTAGTAATTAATTTTGTATGGTAGGTCATATCTTGTGGTTGATAATTTGAACTTATAGTAGGTTTGAGTTACCATGCGGTCGATCCCTCATGCCCAGTCATGTCTTACAGTTGATCAATGACTTTTTAAAATTTCTTATTACGATTCATCCTTTATCCTTAAATTCAATCATTTGAACTTATAGTATGTTATCACTTATGGTAGCTTAATACTTATGATAAATCATTTTCTTCAAGAGGTCATTCCTCTATCATACAGTCACTCATCCATGATTGATCTTTTAGCATTATAGTTTATCACTTTTTCTTATGGTCATTCCACTCTCATGGTCACTTGATTTCTCAAAGTGTGGTCACTTGAATTCCAACGTGTGGTCACTTTATTTCTCAATGTGCATTAGGTTCACTTCTAAAATGTTTTTAGTTTAGGAATTTTCCAAATTTTCACTCATATTCAGTTATTATAACTTGTGGTTGGTTCATTTTTCTTCTTGAGGTCAGTTAAAATTTATTCTTTTGGTCAGTTTCAAACTTATCCAAATTTTCAAGAAAAAACTAACAACATATAAAAAATTATTCAATATTATGATGGGTTTTTCTCCAAATATAGTTCATAATAAACATATAAAACTTAATTAATTTAGATCTATGAGAAATTATAATTATATAAAAAATAATGTTATTATAATTATCAAAAACACAAATAAATATAATGAATCAAAGATCCAATTCAATAGAGAATTTATGGCACCCGAGATCCATCCTACAGACTCTCCGACACCACCTAATCTATGGAAAGTTGTCCAAATGTAATTTTTGGAAATAAAAGGTGAACTTCCTTATAAATGTGGTGTCTCAAAATGGGGTGGTAGTGGATCCATCGAAGAATGAGGGGGTTGTTTCTTGGGCTGTACCCAGAATGTGGCAGAGGTCCTTAGCTTCATTGGCCTTGTAGGCTATTATTAAAGGTTTTTATTTTGAATTATCTCATATTTCAAACCTATTGATATCCCTGACCATTAAGGACCACGTAATACCCTAATATTTTATGGTATTTCTCTTTTTAAATTTAACTTCTTCAATAGCTTATGCTGCATGCAACACCGATCTTAAACGAACTACGATATACTATTAATATTATTATTTAAAATGAAAATTATATCATAGAAATTAAATTGGATATTATGAATAGGATTAAATAAATTATTAAAATATATTATTAAATTTATTGGTTACCAACTAATTATAAATAAATATAAAAAAACCAATTGAATATAAAAGAAATGTTTTTATAAAAAAACTATTATTATGCACCAAAAGTGTTTTGTTCTAATAAATTAAATTAATTACTATTAGTGAATGATATTAATGAAATTTATATATAATATATTCAATATAATGGTTAAAATTCATCCTATATATTTTCTATATATGATATAATAATAAATCCAATTTTATGCATAAAAGATGCATTCTTATAAAAAGATAGATTTACCGCCTTTTAATGCCATACTTTTTTTTAAATCTAGTTTTGAAACTTTTATAAATTCTATTTGACAAAATAAACTTATTATTTTGAAAAGGAATATTAAAATTTACTTTGGTTGAATTTTTGGTATTTTTATGACAAGTTTCATGTTTTGATGAATAGTGAAAAAATACTTCATTTTAATTGAAAATAATTTTTTTCATCTAAATAATTTATAGTATTAAATTATATTTTTAATTGGTTTTAAA
This sequence comes from Viscum album, assembly GCA_963277665.1. NCBI lineage: Eukaryota > Viridiplantae > Streptophyta > Magnoliopsida > Santalales > Viscaceae > Viscum > Viscum album. Next base: position 1,429,386,885 of record OY728151.1, read on the forward strand.
GTATAATTTGATCAAGTTTTTATAATTTAATCCAATGTATGTAATTTGAATCAATTTCACATTGAATTTGTATATAAAAAAAATTCAAATCCTTTGAATGTTTTCACTTAAAAAACCAATTTTCTTGTCCTATCAATGAGATTAATTTTAAATTAATTAACACAACTTGTGTGTTTTGAATTTTGAAAAATGGATTGAATATTTGGAATTAGTGGGTATAAATTATGTAAATAGGTTCTTTTTTATTTTAGATGTTATGAACAATAACTTTAACAATTTTTTATCAATACGGTTAAAGGTAAATCGAGTAATTAAGGGAAAAATTGTTGTACCTCTCGTACCCCTCGTGGTTTAATTTTCATGATCACAATCACTCTCTTTTTTATCTAATCTTGTTTTAAGTGTTTTTGGATGATAGGCATGATTTCAGGTTACCAAGGAGTTGGGCCAAGAAAGCCAGAAGGCAAAAGTGGACTGATTTCAGTCCACCGGCCAACCGGTGGATGACCACCGGCCAACCGGTGGAATCTTGACAGAAGGCATCCCCTTTGTCCAGACCACCGGCCAACCGGTGTCCCATCACCGGCCAGCCGGTGGAACCCAGACAGAAGGGACACCTACTGTCTCACCACCGGCCAACCGGTGGCCTCCTCACCGGCCAGCCGGTGGTGCCTGGGCAGAAGGCCTCTCCATTTTCCAAAGCACCGGCCAACCAGTGGCCAAGCACCGGTCAGCCGGTGGAGCCAGTCAAACTAGCCGTTGGGCTTTGACCAGCCTGCTCCCAACGGCTCCGAAGACTTTTTCAACAGCTCCGAAGACCCCGAACGGCCATATGAGGGTTCCCCCTCTATAAATAAAGGACTAGGAAGCCCCAGAAACACAAGTAAGCCCACGGGAACATTTTTCAATCATTTGGCGAACCTCCGGCGCATTCCTTCAAGGATCCCCACTTGCTCCAACTCACTTCCACAACCAAGGAGCACCACCATAGAAGCTTGGGAGCGCTCTTCATCATCACCAATCAATCCATTGGCGCCCAAGACTTCTCCTCTTTACGGTTTTTTATCGTTTTATCATTTTGAGCTTTATTTTGAGTTTGTGCATACAAACCCCTCTTTCTCTCATCCTCTCTTTGTTTGGGTTTTCACACCACCTTCAAGGTGTGAAGAGGTTAGTCAAGCCTTCCCTTTAAAAGGCTTGAGTCATAGGTGAGCTAGCCTTCACCTGTAAGAAGGCTAGTGGGTTCTTACTCAACCATTAAAAGCAAGCTGTAATAGGTTCTAGACTACCTTAAAGTCTAGTGGGTTTCTTGCTAAAACCATTAAAAAGCAAGCGGTAGTAAATCTGTCAATGGTTGAGTTGGGAACGGAGACGTAGGCTTTGGTTTAAGCCGAACTCCGTTATCAAGTTTTGTGTCTTGCCTCTTTTATTTCCGCTGCACCTTTAACTTTGTTTTAAATTCTTAATTATTTTTAAAAAGGCAATTCACCCCCACTCTTTCCATCACTCTCCGACTCAACAATTGGTATCAGAGGCAAAATTTGAGTAATACCCTAACCAGTTTCAAATTCAAGATCCTTTGTGATGGCTTCAACTTCTTTCGCCCCCGAAGGCTATTCTTTGGGTCGTGCTCCATTCTTTGATGGAACCGACTATACTTATTGGAAAACCCGCATGACCACTTTTCTTAGAAGTATAGGTTATCCTATTTATAGAATTGTCATGCATGGTTACTCTCTCTCTTCTCCCGATGAATCCAAATGGACTCAAGCCGATATTAAAAATTTCGAGCTTGATGGCAAAGCCATGAACGCTCTTCATTGCGGCCTTGATCGTAATGAATTCAATCGAGTTTCCACATGCACTTCATCTCATGAAATCTGGAAACTATTGGAGGTTACCCATGAGGGGACCAACAAAGTTAAGGATACTCGATTGGATATGTACAGTCAGGATTTTGAGTCTTTTACCATGCATCCATCTAAAAATATTACTGAAATGTTTACTCGTTTTACTGACGTTTGCAATGGAAGAAAATCTCTTGGAGATGATGTTTCTACAGAGATGATGGTCAAGAAGATTCTTTGGATCTTACCAAGTTCATGGGCACTGAAAGTCACGGCAATTCAAGAAGCAAAAGATGTCAAGAAAATTCCGGTCGAAGAGCTCATCGGATCCCTCATGACCTACGAGATCACCATGAGGAGGCAAGCTGAAAAGGAAGGAAAACCGATCAAAGTTCCAAAGAACATCGCCTTCAAAGTTCAAAAAGAAGAAAGCTCCTCCTCCTCATCGTCTTCCTCTTCAAGCGGCGATTCAGAAATCGAGAACCTTGCCCGCAAAATGCACAAATTCATGAAGAAGCACAAGAAGAAGAAATCCCGCAAGGCTCAACCCAACGAAAAATCCGAGCCCGAGGTAACATGTTACGGGTGTGGCAAGAAAGTCCATTACAAGCCTGATTGACCACTCCACAAGACAAAGGCCAAGAAAAAGGAAAAGAAGAAGGCATTCAAGGCCACATGGAGTGATAGCTCCACATCCTCCTCCTCCTCCTCAAGTGACAACGGTAAAAAATGCCTAATGGCATTTCATGAGGTATCCTCTTCCGACTCCTCATCCTCTAGTTCTTCAAATTCTTTCAATCATTTATCTTACGAGGATCTCCAACATGCAAGAGATCAATTGGAGGAAGGTTTTCACGAACTTTCTTCCAAATTTATTGCTTTAAAAAATAATTTCAAAAAACTTTCTTCCGAAAAGGAACAACTTCTCAAAGAAAAGGAGGAGTTTTCCCTCAAGGTCCAAAACCTTCCCGATGTTGATTCTATGGAATCAACAATCAAGGATTTAAGGGAATCCCTTACTAAGTTCACCGAAGGTGAACATAACCTTTCGAAGCTCCTTGGTTCCCAATGCATATCTAGAACCACCCAAGGGCTTGGCTATTCCAAGAAAGCTTCCTCTTCACATGCTCCTACTATTTTTGTAAGGGGGAGCTCCCAATATAAATTTTGCAACTATTGCAAAAAGATCGGGCACTTAATTTACGAGTGCGACTGCAAAAATGCCCGGTATGGAAGGCCCAAAACCATTTCCTTTAATGATAAATTTCATCGGAGAAGACCCGCCACTAGACAAGTTTGGATTGAAAAATCCCTTTTAGCGAGTCTCTCCGGACCAAAATTTGTCTCGGTTCTAAAATCCTCTCCCCGATGATTTGTTGTTTTTATTTAGGGGGAGTTAGGATCGTTTAAGCCTTTTTGCTTTTTATTCAAAACTTTCAATTCAAAACCTTCAATTCAAAACTTTCAATTCAAAACTTTCAATTCAAATCTCAAAAAGTTCAATTGGTTTAAAAACTCTATCTTGTTTTTCAATCCTTTCCCTCAATCAAGTTTTATGCCCCGTGCTATTTTGATAATCACAAAGGGGGAGAAATTCTTGGTTGATTGGGGGAGAAATCTTTCACTCATGCTTTGATTTACTTTTCAATTTATCCTTTAAAGCATGCCTTTCATTTCAGTCTTTTACATTGTTTGTTTTGGTGATTGTGATCATCAAAATAGGGGGAGATTGTTGTACCTCTCATACCCCTCGTGGTTTAATTTTCATGATCACAATCACTCTCTTTTTTATCTAATCTTGTTTTAAGTGTTTTTGGATGATAGGCATGATTTCAGGTTACCAAGGAATTGGGCCAAGAAAGCCAGAAGGCAAAAGTGGACTAATTTCAGTCCACCGGCCAACCGGTAGATGACCACCGGCCAGCCGGTGGAATCTTGACAGAAGGCATCCCCTCTGTCCAGACCACCGGCCAACCGGTGTCCCATCACCGGCCAGCCGGTGGAACCCAGACAGAAGGGACACCTACTGTCTCACCACCGGCCAACCGGTGGCCTCCTCACCGGCCAGCCGGTGGTGCCTGGGCAGAAGCCCTCTCCATTTTCCAAAGCACCGGCCAACCGGTGGCCAAGCACCGGTCAGCCGGTGGAGCCAGTCAAACTAGCCGTTGGGCTTTGACCAGCCTGCTCCCAACGGCTCCGAAGACTTTTTCAACGGCTCCGAAGACCCCAAACGGCCATATGAGGGTTCCCCCTTTATAAATAAAGGACTAGGAAGCCCCGGAAACACAAGTAAGCCCACGGGAACATTTTTCAATCATTTGGCGAACCTCCGGCGCATTCCTTCAAGGATCCCCACTTGCTCCAACTCACTTCCACAACCAAGGAGCACCACCATAGAAGCTTGGGAGCGCTCTTCATCATCACCAATCAATCCATTGGCGCCCAAGACTTCTCCTCTTTACGGTTTTTTATCGTTTTATCATTTTGAGCTTTATTTTGAGTTTGTGCATACAAACCCCTCTTTCTCTCATCCTCTCTTTGTTTGGGTTTTCACACCACCTTCAAGGTGTGAAGAGGTTAGTCAAGCCTTCCCTTTAAAAGGCTTGAGTCATAGGTGAGCTAGCCTTCACCTGTAAGAAGGCTAGTGGGTTCTTGCTCAACCATTAAAAGCAAGCTGTAATAGGTTCTAGACTACCTTAAAGTCTAGTGGGTTTCTTGCTAAAACCATTAAAAAGCAAGCGGTAGTAAATCTCTCAACGGTTGAGTTGGGAGCGGAGACGTAGTCTTTGGTTTAAGCCGAACTCCGTTATCAAGTTTTGTGTCTTGCCTCTTTTATTTCCGCTGCACCTTTAACTTTGTTTTAAATTCTTAATTATTTTTAAAAAGGAAATTCACCCCCCCTCTTGCCATCACTCTCCGACCCAACACAAATAATATTATAAATATTATAAAACTACCATAACACTTGTAATAGTTTTATTGGATGATTTATTTTCCACCAAAATCATCCTTGGGCCTATTTTATGGTCTCCTCGATCCACTTGAATGAATTTAAGCCACTCATATCATTTTATTCTAAGGAAAGTCAAAATGTTATACTCATGTTTTAAATAAGCATTACATTTTTCTGTGGTTATTAAGAATATATATTTGACTATAAATAGTAATTTGGAAGATAAAGTTTTTTTATTCATCATGGTAATTTAATTTTATTTTTTATGAAATAAATAATTACCTTAAGGGCTTACAAAATGATGATAGAGTAATTGTTTAATTAATGGAAATATCTCATAAATGATATTAAAAATATTAAAATAAATATAATTTTAGACAATTAATATCATAAAAAAATTTATAGATTAAATAGAAATATTAGGTATGTATTAAATGTTTTGGTTTGAAGTTATCTTGTGTATTGATATTTTTTAAAAATTCAAGTAATGAATAGTGTTAAAATTGACATTAATGATTTTTTAAAATATGTAATATTTTATTAAATGATATAAATTAATAAAAATAAAAAATTTAGAAATATGATTGGGATAAGGTTTAAAATTTCATCCATGACTCATTTATGATTTTTTTTAGCATTTTATAGTTAATATATTAACCTTCAAAGAGTAAAAACACATGTTGTCACGGTAATGGTTAAATGGTTTAAATAAGGGTTAAAACCAAAATATATGGGTAATAATGTGACCTAAAAATTATTTGATAAGATTATTTATAACCAAAATCATATTATATTATAAATAAATCACTTTTAATCTATTTTTAATTGAAAATTAATTTATATTAATTTAATATTTTTAGAGTTTCTAAATTGCCCCTTGCCTCAATTATAAAAGGGTACCTCCTCCCTCACTTTTTCACACCATAATGAGACTTCTATCTTGACCAAACCCTAAAAATTTATCCTATAAACATTATTATCCAAGTTATGGAGGTCTTGGTCTTAAAAAAATACCAACCCTAGATCCCTTAATAAGATATATTAAAGAAGTCTTCCATAAAAGAGGTAATCATTTTTTACCAATTCATTAAAGTTCATATCTTCTCATATTTCCTATTCATGTGTTTTTTAAATTATAAAGTAATAAATCCAGTACAATATATATTCTGTGATTTTATTATGGTTATGTGACAACCATATTCCACCTTTTATCTATCCTACAAAAAATGAAAGCACCGCACGTGTGCTCGTACGACTTACCGTCTCCACGTCATGGTGTAATATATTTTTCATCACCACCTTACTTGGATGGGTATAATGATGGAAATAATGGATATATATAATAAAAATGACAAGATATTTATTTTTTAAAAATTAATATACCACACACTTCATTTCCATTTCACTTATTATGGGAATGATACCGTCGCTCGTGCGTACGTACAACCTACCATCTCCACAATATAATGTGCTTCATTTTCCATATCAAACATTAAATAATGGCTATAAAAATGTATTTAATAATTAAATATTATATTTATAACATTAATATAATTCTTGAGATGTTGGATCCATATCCTATGCAAAAGAACCGAGACATTCATGGAAAAACATGCATAGGAAAATGAAGCAGTTAACACCCGAAACAAGGGTAATAATGAAATATTATAAAAAATGAGTGATAAAATAATACAAGAAGACCATATATGATATCATGAATATGAATAAGGTTATTATATAAGTTAATAACATGATTAAACCCATTATATATGAGTTAAAATCATTTTTGACTAAAGTAAGCATACGGTAAGGGACTTCATATCAATCTCCTTTAATTGAGGCATACTTTGATGTTATACATACACCTTATTTTATAAGGTGTATATACAACCAATTTGAATTATCATGTCATTAATTTATTTATTATCAGGTTATTTAACGTTTTGTTAAATTTTATTCTGTCACAAGGCTTATGATTTAAATGTTCAAAGTGGTACGAGACTCCTTGAATGTTTAAAGATTTAGTTATCCAATATTTTTCTCCATGTCAATATTATTGATATTATTTTTCATATTTATATAAAATAATTATAAAGGAAATTTTATTTCTATTTTTAATTTCATTTAAAGGCTTTCAAAAAGAATCTTTTTATGTGTTTCGATATGGAAGGGATGTTTTTTTAACTTATTCATCATGAGCAGCATTTCCCACCGTCATGACACCTTATTGTTTTGAAGCATCCTTTAAAAGTTTATAAGGTTATTTTCAAAGAAAAAGTTTTATTTTATAATTATGTAACTTTTAAATAAATTATTTCAATGTAAAAAATGGGTATTTATCTCAAGATATTTTTAATATTTTTTAGAGTATTTTCATCTATGTCAAAATCATTTGTTTGATATTATGATTGATTAATGTTGATCTCTTATGACACCATATACCATATATTATTGAAGGTTTTATGATCAGTTTGACTATGAATTTGATATTTTGATAACATTCATGGTTTATGGTTAAATTATTCACATTTCTTATGTTAGTTTTTTTAATATGAGTGTTTATGTTGTTTATGTTTCACCCTTTTCATATGAGGAATGAATTGAATTTATGAAGTGACAGGTAAAACCCTCTATATCCCATCGATGCATTGGTAGGTCTCATTAGACAAACTAGTTTGAGTGTTGGGTGAGGCCTTGGCCATTTATGTATGATATCTTGGCCGAAGCCTTGAAGGTATGTTTATGATGTCTGGAATTATGTATCCCATCATTATGAGATTATTTATTGATATTAAATGTGATTATTTGACTAGTAGAATATACATGGTTAAGTTTCCTAGCTCATGTGATTATTTAAATGACATGTTTTTCAGTTATTTAACTTTCCATATTGTCCATGCCATATTTACTCATGGATTTTGCTGTATGCTTACCCTTACTGAGCATTTGAGCTCACCCCTTTCTTATGTTTCATTTTTCTCCAAGATTCCAAGAAGTATATTATTACTAATATTAAGGGTTACACAAAGGGGGAATAATGGTATACTCAATGAAATTCTTTGTGTATTTTATGTTTTAAAATATAACATGGATTTCAGGTATGTATCTTGTTTACCAAGACTAATAAACTATTGAGTCCTTTGGGATGTGATTACTTGTATCTTATGACAATGTAATAAAGTAAGGCACTAGATCTAGGATACCAAGGTTAGGGTCATTACAGTTGGTATCAGAGCAAGTTTATTAGAAACTTTGAGAACTAGATTTAGGAAACCATGGATTAGAAAACATGACTATATAATAGACTTTGAGGATAAGTCTATGTATAGGATATCATCCTATAGATTTTTTTAATACAATAGATAACCTTGGTTAAACCTATTGAATCATATATTGAGAATAAAATGTCAAGATTTATATGTCCTATAAATTATTCTTTATGACCATATAAATATGATTAGTATTTCTCACATTGTGCTTTGGGTTTTGGTCAATGGTTAGAATCAGAAAAGTTATCCAAGTAATGGTTATCCATGCTGATGATGAATCATAGTAAATAGTTTAAGAATTAAGTATAATGGTTAAAATTATTGTGTATTTGTATTCAAGAATTATTTCATCAATGATGCTCTGGTCATAAGAATCATGAGATACATAAGGATTGTACTATAATACTTCTTCTTTAAGGATTTGGAAGCATGAAAGATTTCATTAAGAATATCAAGGTGGTCAAGGTATTAATAGATGTGGTATGTGACAATAAGAGATACATTATGTGGTTTGTGGAATCTAATATTAAGTTTTATTTTGAAAATTTAAAGACCTTTTTGAACTGTGAATTTGGACAGATATATTTTGTATGATTCTTAAGGTTAGAATGGATTAATTTTAACATTGGATATTATTGTTTGAGGTTAAAGTGTAATTTATTATATTGGATATAATGTGATAATCATTTTGGTTTCAATAAATAATTAAATACTGGAGAAATGACTTATGGATCCTATGATTCATTTCAAGTGCTTTAGGCATTAAAATTCATCTTGAATATCCATTTCTTGGCATAAGAGATAAATTGGAAATAGATCAAATCATAACAGAAGGTTAAGATTATTCTTATGAAATGGAATAAAATTAGGTATGTTTATTTTTTTACTATTCTTATCTGGATAGTAAAATAATTCCTCAAACCTAAGAAAAGGATTAATAAAAACATTATCTATTTACTTTTATTACTAAGAAATTAATGGACTTTTAATCGATCATAAGATTTATGCTTTTGTGATTGTTAGCTTTATCATGAACATGTTCTATATCACTCACTATTATAACTTTATAGTTGACTTTATATTCCATGTCCATGTTTTCCTACATGGAAACCTAGTATGTGTTATCTCTAGTGACCTTCATACCTCCCTTTATTTATTTTAAAGTCAAGGATTCATTAATCATTTTTCTGATCTGGGATTTCAACAAAGATATTTTGAAATGTAAAACCCCTAGTTTTCAATCTTGAATTAAAATTGCGAGGATTCAATTTATTGAAGGATGGGATAATGTAACACACCAAGTTTTTATAGTAAGTCTCTTTTTAAATTTAACTTCTTTGATAGCTTACGTCACACACAACACCGATCTTAAACGAACCACATTATACTATTAATATTATTATTTAAAATGAAAATTATCTACTAGATGTTAAATTGGTGGTTATTAATTATATTAACCAAACTATGAAAATATATGATCAAATTAATTGGTTACCAATTAATTAGAAATAAATATAAAAAATCAATTGAATATAAAGGAAATGTTTTTATAAAAAACCATTATTATGCGCCAGAAGTGTTTTATCCTAATAAATTAAATTAATTACTATTAGTGAATGATATTAAATTAATTTATATATAATATATTAAATATAATGTTTAAAATTAATCCAATTAGTTTTCTAGATATTATATAAGAACAAATGCAATTTTACGCATAAAAGATGTATTTTTATAAAAAGATAGTTTTACTGCCTTTTAATGGAACACTTGTTTTAAATATAGTTTTTGAAAATTTTATAAATTATATTTTAAAAAATAAATTTCTTATTTTAAATCAAAATATAAAAAATTACTTTGGTTTAATTTTTGGTATTTTTTTGACAAGTTTCATGTTTTGATGAATAGTGAACAAATACTGCATTTTAATTGAAAACAATTTTTTTCATCTAAATTAATTATAGTGTTAAATCATATTTTTAATTATTTTAAAGTATAATTAGATAAATTTTTAATCAATTAATATAATATAGGTTATTGGAATCAATTTCACATTGAAGTTTCATATAATAACATTTCAATCTTTTGAACGTTTTCATTTTAAAAACCCATTTTCTCGTTCCATCAATGAGATTAATTTTAAATTAATTATTTTAAATTACATGTTTTGAATTTTGAAAAATGGATTACATATTTGGAATAAGTGGTTCCAAATTATTTAAATAGTTTCTTTTTATTTTTGGTCATTATGAATAGTAACTTTAGTAATTTTTTATTAACACGGTTAAAGGTAAATCGAGTAATTAAGGATAACAATAATATTATAAATACTATAAAATTATCCTAAAACTTGAAATAATTTTATTGGATGTTTTATTGTAGATTAAAATCATACTTGGGACAATTTTATCACCTCTTAGAGACATTTGGATTACTTTAAGCCTTTTATAGTATTTTATTCTAAGGAAAGTCAAATATATCATTCTCATATGTTTAATAAGTATTACATATTTTATGTGGTTATTCAGAATATATATTCAAATATAAATAATAATTTCAAAATTAAAATATTTACATTCATTATGGTAATTTATTTTTAATTTTTAGGAAATAAATAATTACCTTAAAGGCTTACACAATAATGATGCAGTAATTGTTTAATTAATTGAAATATAAAATAAATGATATTAAAAATTATAAAATAAATATAATTTGAGATAATTAATGACATAAATGAATTTTATATATGAAATATAAAACATATGGAGGTATTAAATATTTTTTTTGAAGTTATCTTGTGTATTGATATTTCTTAAAAATTCAAGCAATGAATAGTGTCAAAATTGACATTAATGATATTTTAAATTAAATAAAATTTATTAAATGATATAAAATTCATCCAAATGATTTTTATAAGGTTTAAAATGTCATCCATGACTCATTTATGATTCTTTTATCATTTTATAGTAAATATATTTACCTTGAAAGAGTAAAAACACATGTTGTCATGGTAAGAGTTAAAAAGTTTAAATAAGGGTTAAAACCAAAAATGAGGGTAAGAATGTGGCTTAAAAATTATTTTATGAGAGTATTTAAACCCATAATAATATTATCTTATAAATAACCCAATTTTTAACCATTTTTAATTGAAAATTAATTTATATTAATTTAGTATTTTGAGAGTTTCCAAAAGTGCCCCTCACCACAATTATAAAAGGGAACCTCCTCCCTCACTTATTCACACCACATTGAGCCTTCTAGATCAACCAAAACCTGCCAATTTCTCCTCCCAACATACTTATCCAAGTTTTTGAGGTCTTATTCTTATAAAAATACCAACCCTAAATCCCTTAAGAAGAGATCTAAAATAATTTTTCCAAAGAAGAGGTAATTGTTTTTTACCAATTCATTCAAGTTAATTTCCTCTTATAATTCATCTTCATGTGTTGTTTCTATTATAAAGTAATAAACCCAGTATAATATATATTCTGAGATTTTATTATGATTATGGAATAACCATATTCCACCTTTTATCCATCCTATGAAAAATGAAAGCACTGCACGTGTGTACGTACGACTTACCATCTCCACGCCATGGTATAATCTTTTTCTCATCACCACTATACTTGGGTGGGTATAATTATTGAAATAATAGATATATATAATAAATATGACATTATATTTATTATGGAAAATTTAATATATAATACACTTTCTTACCATTTCAATTATTAATGGAATGATACCATCGCTCGTGCATACGTATGGCCTACCATCTCCATGACGTGATGAGATTCATTTTTACATATCCAACATTAAAAAATGGATATAAAAATGTATTTAATGATTAAATATGATTTTTATAACATTAATATCATTATGGATATGTTTTATCTATATAATATGCAAAATAACCGAGACATTGATGACAAAACATACATAGTAAAATGAAGTAGTTAACACCGGAAACAAGGGTAATAACAAAATATTATAAAAAAATGGGTGATAAAATAATATAAGAAGATAATATATGATATCATAAATATGAATAATAATCTGATATAAGTTAATAATATGCTTAAAACTATTATATAGAAGGTTAAATCACATTTGACTAAAGAAAGTGTAAAGTAAGGGACTTCGTCTCAATCTCCTTTAATTGAGGTGTAGTTTGATGTTATACAACCAAATTATTTTATGAGGTGTATATAAATCATATTTGACCTATAAAATCATTAATTAATTTATTATCATGTTATTTAATGTTTTTATAAATGTTATTCTTTCATGGGGATTATGATTTAAATGTTCAAAGTTGTATGAGATAGCTTGAATATTTAAAGATTTAGTTATAAAATATTTTTCTACATGTCAATATTCTTGATATTATTTTTCATATTTATAAAAACTTATTATAAAGGAAATATTATTTATAATTTTAATTTCATTTAAAGGGTTTCAAAAGGAATATTTTTATGTGTTTTAATACGCAAGGGATTTTTTTAACTTATTCGCCGTGAATGGTGTTTCCCACCATCATGACACCTTATTGTTTTGAAGATTCCTTTAAAAGTTTACAAGGTTATTTTCAAAGAAAATGTTTTATTTTATAATTTCATGGATTTTAAATAAATGATTTCAAATTAAAAAATTGGTATTTCTCTCAATATATTTTACGATTTTATTAGATTATTTTCATCTATATAAATATACTTTGTTTGATCTTATGCTTGGTTGAGGATGATCTATTATGATACCATCTACCATGTTTTATTGAATATTTTATGATCAGTTTGACTATAAATATGCAATTTTTATACCATTCATGATTTATAGTTAAAGTATTCACATTTATTAGGCTATTTTTTAATACGAGTGTTTATGTAGTTTATATTTCACCGTTTTTATATAAGGAATTCATTGTATTTAGTAAGTTATGGAATGGGACTGCTATATCCCCTTGATGCATCATTAGGTCTTATGAGACAAACTTGTTTGGGTATTAGATGAGGCCTTACCCGTTTATGTATGGTGTATTGGTTGAATCCTTGGAGGTATGTTTATGCTGTCCGGAATTATGCATTGCCTCATTATGAGATTAGTTATTTATATTACATGTGATTATTTTACTAGTATAATATCCATGGTTAAGTTTACTAGCTCATGTGATTATTTAAATGGAATCTATTTTAGTTATTTACCTTTCCATATTGTTTATTCAACATTTATTGATAGATTCCACTATACACTTACCCTTATTGAGTAGTTTAACACACCCCTTTCTTATATTTAATTTCCCCCAAGATTCCAAGAATTATATTATGACTGATATATTGGGTTAAAAAAGGTTAATAATGGCTGGATTAATGAAATTTTTTGTGTATTTTATATTTTAAAATGTAATTTGGATTTTAAGTATATATCTACTTTACCAAGACTACTAAACTATTTGGTCCTTTTGGATGCGATTACTTATATATCATACCAATAAAATAATTTAAGGCACTGGATTTGGGCTACTGGGGTCTGGGTCTTTATATACTAATCCTTTATATAGACCGATTAGTATTAGACATCTTTTGGTGACCTGAAGAAGTAGTTGATCAATTATCCCATTCTCCATCTTCAATAGGAATGAGTGATGTTTAAAGTCTTCTATAATTCTTCCCATATAAGTTTATGATGTGTTTCGATACATAAGAGGGAATTGATATATTATAGTTCTAGGAAGCTACATCCCCCTGAGAGTAACCATGCCACCTGTGATCTAGGGTTAATAGTTGTGGTTTTCACTATGAAGTTGTGGCAACATTAGCTCACTGGGGAGAGATTTTTGGTCTTCACAGATCACAAGATCATTATGTACGACTTATATCAGTGAGACTTGAATCTTCATCATTATAGGTGGATGGAGTTTCTCTAGGACTATAAATTTGTGATATAATGCACCCTAGGGAAAGGAAATATGGTTGTTGATGTGCTGAATAAGAATTTATTGGGAGTTGTAATTCGAGAGTCTGAGGATTCTTGTAGAGGAATGAGGGAGATAGTGGCTATGTATCTTAGTGTAGAGGAGGTTTATAATATATTTTTTTAAAATATGGAAGTGGAATACTCTTTATTGAGACAAGTGGAGGAGTCTCAAAGGGAAGACTTAGAGTTAGAGGTGATTCAAGACCTTGTTATTCACAATGATGCCTTGAAATCTTGGTCAGAGGATGAGTGGAATCAGATGATGTTCTAAGGGAGGTTATTCATTTTATCAGAGATATAAGAGGTGATCCATCATTAATTTCATAGATCACTTTTATCAGTACATGAAAGTGTCTCCAAGATATTCCATGCTTTGATAATATTGGTTTGGTGGACCAGAATGAATAGATTGGTAAAAGAATTCATAGCATGATGTTTGAATAGTCTATAGGTGATGACCAAGAATCCTATTCCTAGAGGTTTTCTATATCTGTTAGACTCCATCAAGTGTAAATGGTAGGATATTTCTATGTAATTTTTCACTAGGCTTATATAAGCCCTAGGAGGATGTAATTTTATTTGGGTAATTATGGACTAACTGATGAAATAAACCCATTTTATAACGATTAAGGAGTTAGGTGATATGGATTCTATATAGAGGTAGTATTTTTATGAGATAGTGAAATTTTATAGGGTAACTAGGGCCATCATTTTTTATAGGGACCCTCATTTTATTTCATGTGTTTGGGTGGTCTTCAATATACTTTCAGATCCTAGTTATGTATTATCACAACTTTACACCCACAAATGGATATGTATATATAAAAGACTATATATACCTTTAAATATATGTCATGGGATTGTATCTTAGATTTTGATGGGTCCTAGGTGAAACACTTTCCATTTTTGGAGTTTTCTTATAACAATAGTTAACACTCTTCCATCAACATGGTTCCTTTTGAGGTTTTGTAGGGGAGACCTTTTCTGTAATGAATCAGGTCATTAATGGTTTTGAAATCCTAAGTGAATTTGAATTTTGGTTTGATGAGGGATTATTTTTTGAGAAATAGGGATCAGAATGGGTTTCCAAGTGTTTAAACATCTCAAAAAAGTGTTTTATACATAGTTTTAGGCTTGATGGAGGCCTTGGGTGTCCATTAGGGTTCTAGAGGAGTGTTCGGATGGACAAGATGCTAAAGATGTGTATATGTAGGATATTCAATCCATGAATGGGTAATTCACACTATGAATGAATTTCATGGGGTGGATTTTTGGTTATGAATAGGGAAGTAGAGAGAAAGACTACTACCTAGGAGTGTTCATGACATGGAATTATGGTTTACACTATGAAATTGTTGAGTTGAGGGTTGATTCCTCTATTTAAATAGGATTCATGACATGAAACATCTATTCACATTTTGAACTATGTGAACAAACCTATTTTTTAAGATATTTTTGGTAAAACTTTTAGGGGTTTTATTTTGGTAAATCCCTT
The DNA here is from genome assembly GCA_963277665.1 of Viscum album. Lineage (NCBI taxonomy): Eukaryota > Viridiplantae > Streptophyta > Magnoliopsida > Santalales > Viscaceae > Viscum > Viscum album. The sequence continues at coordinate 1,429,402,422 of OY728151.1, forward strand.
GGTTTTCCTTTGATTTAATCGATTGAATAAGAGGAGAAATCTCTCATTGAATATACTTATACCTCCCCCTATACACATTTTATCAGGGAGGATTCTTGGTGTTTCATCATGTTGATTCATGGAAATATATCCTCCATCATCTCATTTTTTATTTACATCTATTCCTCATTGATTTCAGTTTGGATGGATATGGTTTTGGGGGGATTATTTCACCCAATAATGGAAAAATTGTTGTGCTTGATGGGGCTTTCATGTGGGGTTTATAGAGGATGTCTTGAGAGGAAATGATCAAGTTTTTGTTCATCATTTTATGATTGGTATGTTGGGACTTTGATTTATTTAGTTATTTTGGTAATTTTGGGATGAATTATCCATCAATTCAGTTTTATAATTTGGTTCTTTTTCTTAGTTTAGGTGAGGGGGTATGTCAAGAGTAGAGAGTACCCTGCTGCTCACGATTTTGGTATCGTAGGATTGCCCAGTGAGTTTGGAATCAATTATTCCAATTTGGAAATTTGATTTTAATTAATTAATTAATTAATTTGATGATGTTTATTGAATAGATTAATTAATTAATTTAATGATGTTTATTGAATATATAAGTGCCTTAGACTCGGAGTAGGTTGGTATGTTCCTGAGATAAATTATCCAAACATTGGTTGAGGTAAGGGGACTGTACGATACTATATCTCTTTGTATTTTGGTGAGTTTATGTTATTGTTTGAGCATTAGTATTATATACTTTCATGCTATATGATTTTTTGGGTTTCTATAAAGTTAGTACAAGATCATGTCAGCCTAATAGTCCACATGGACTGTATATATTACTAAACTGTTTGATGGTAGCTCTCTGGTTGATTGAGTACTGATAGAACACTTTATGGTTTGCTTGGTGGTGTACATGATATTTAAAAGAACAAGAGTTTTCCTTTTTAAAATGTTTTTTAAAAGTTTTTTTTGACTTAAATGGAATTTCAAAGAGAAAAGGGTTGATTTGATAAATGGGTTTTGAAATGGTATTTCAAAATGGGTTTTTGGGAAGGTTTGGTTGGATTTTTTTCTATGGTCCTGGTGTGAGTAAGATTACATGTGGTGAAATTTAAATAGTTTTAAAAAGGGTATTTGACTTAGGTTTTTAAAGGAATTATAAAGGTATTATCTTGACTTGTCTTAGTTTATTTGACCGCATGAGTGAAATGTCCTATTTTCCAAAGAACATGTGCTTGTTGTGATTTACGTTTGTGATTACTTATGGATTGTGTGTTTCATGATGATTTGTATTGTGTGTGTATCCCAATGAGAAATTTTTTCTACTTTCAAAGTAGTGGGTTGGTCTGGGTTGGTGGACTAGAACCCTTAGATGGCTGACATGTTTGAAGGACCCTAGTGGATACTTGTATATAGGACTAGGTCCCATGTGACTAGTGTCTTAGTAGTGAGATAGTGAGCTATGATATGGTATTAGTGCCTTATTATTTATTTCAAATATATTCCTAACTGTATATTTTTGATAGGATACAGATGATGGCAGGGGAGAGGATCTTGAGTCCTAGCCTTACTATGAGTGATATAGCCTAACATGATCACTATGGGAGAGATGAGATCCTAGCATGCATGATGACGAGCCATAAATTTCATGATAGGGTTGTGGTTATGGAAAGGTCCTTTCCATGAGTGAGATAGCCTGGTCCACCACACCTTGAGTGAGAATATGTGGGTTTATATATGGATGTATGGTTAATCATGTGTGAGATTATTAGACCAAGATACTAGATTGAATGATGGGACAAACATGAGTGAGATGGGGTTTGATTGGTTATGTGATGTTGGTTTTGGATGTTATAGATTGACTTAACTTGAATGATAAGGTAGTGTATAGTTGGTGATATAGCCTCCCTTGAGTGAGAAGGGATGGTTAGATGTGCAGTGTGATATGTGACACAATTGGACACCATACCCAACATAATTGAGTATGGGTTGGATTGTAGTATGCAGTGATAGAATTAAAAAATATCACCAAATCATGTATTATTTTGGTTATGGTACGTAATGGATTTTGACATATCATTGAAGTATGTGTTGTTTGGTTTTTGGTATGGGTGAGCTCCAACATGGCATCGAAGAAGTTATGCACGCATGTTTATTTTGAGCTATGTTTTTGGGTGGGTGTGTTTCATGGACATAACCACACCTACTTATATGTATTTCATGTACATCAACTTATTCATAGTGTCACTCATTATGGTTAAATAATTAGGGTTTCTTACTGGGTCATTCGACTCATCCCCTACCCGCGTACATGACATGGGTTTTGATGTACATGGGTATACTAACATGTTTTACCTCAGGACACAAGTATAACTTAGATATGGACTCTTGGTATAAGTTTAGTAAGTCATGAAGTCCATGGATCCATCAATATGGTCATTTGAGTTAATCCAGAGGCCACCTTATTTATTTTTAGTTATTGTTCAACATGTACTAACTTGTGTGCCTTGATTTTTTATATATGATGTCTATTTATTTATTATTTTATATTGCCGCACTTTTTTGATCGATTCATCACACACATATTTTTAATTATTTTTATTTTGGATTTTAGGTTCCCATGGGGATCCTTTTTTATTATCTATAGGATTTTTGGAAGTCCATTATATGGATGGGACATGCCAAATTTTTTATAGATTTGGGTATAAACCTCAATATTGGTTTGATAAGGAATAGTCACTCCATGTATAAGTTAGTACCTTACCACTAGTCAAAAACCTATGATATATGGGGATTTGTTCTTAAGGTGTTGTAGCATCCCTACATAGGCACTATTTGGGTATCCTGGGCTGGGGAGTTACATTGTCGATCATCGTTGTGCTGGATCGTGATTAGAGAGAAATATATCCCTAGACTAGATGTGGTGTAGAGAATTACTAATAATGTCTAGGTGATTTGAGAGTAGATGAAAGAAACAAAATATTTTCAAAAGTCCTATACTGATCAGAGGAGGATACCATTGGAGTTTCAATTTGAGGATCATGTGTTCTAAAAGATATCTCCTCATCATGAGAAACACAGTTTCAGTTATGGGAGTAAGTTATCTCCCAGTTTTATTATCCGTTTTGAGGTTTTAGCATAAGTTTGTGAGGTGACATACCAATAGGAACTTCTCCCATAGATATAGAGGATCCAAGATTTCTTCTACATATTTCATCTTCACATATATTTTCATGATGACTCCCATGAGATTGGTTGGGGGGAGTTTCAAATAGGAGATGATGAAATATTTTCTAAGTGACTAATCGAGACCCAGGATCATCGAGAGAAGATTATGCATGGGAAATTTATCCCTTTGTTTCATTTTTTAGAGGCATATAGGTTTATAGGAATGTATGTGGGAGCATGAGTTGCATATGTATGATCATTATCCTAAGTTTTTCATTTATTAATTCCTTGTCAATGTAGCGATTATTTCCCATTGATTTATGAAATAGATTACTCTTCTTGGATGTGGTGTCTTTTTGATGGAATCATTCTTGTTTGAGAGGTATATTAATTTAAATCAGGGTTTTAGATGTCTATTTCATATGTTTTAAGCACCCATTTTTTTATGTGGTGGTTATGTTTAGTTATAATAGTTTTTTAGAGGTATCTCATGGGGTGGTTTTTAGACCTTCTCCTTTCCCCATTTTATATCAAGATTTATTTTGATTCTCAAGGATAATAATTGTTTTATAGGTATATTATGTAATTTATTAGACACTTCTGACCCGTTCCTTTACGTTTCTAGGTATTTTGAGGCATTGTGATGGAGTTTGGAGGCATTCCAGGGGCTCAAGATGAGTTTTGGACATCCAGAGGTTCACAATTCCATAATAATAGGTATAGTTCTAGATATGGTGAGATCATTTGGAGCTATGGATATGGAATTTCCATTTTGAGTTGGTTGTTTAGAGAGCTTAGGAATTTTTATTTGACTATGTAATCCTTGGTACACCAAAGGGAGAAAAAACCAAGGGTGGCCATTTTGGAAGGTGTTTTCCATATAGGAGTCCTCTTGTGACAAATGGAGAGGATCACTACACCATTAGAGGTGGGCGTGATACTGTATGAAAACTAGTGTGGGTTTTCTTTGGAATGAGGAACACCATTACGATTTCTAAAGGTGTTTTTATAGGCATAGTGTATGAATATGTCCTCCTATATAAAAAAGGGCCCCTAAAATGTTTGAGATGATTTGAATGGTGGTGTATGAGGTTGTGGTGTGGTTGAGTTTAGGAGAGAGGAGGAAACTGTAATATGGATATTTACCTGACATAAAATTGAGCGTGGTGGGTCAAAATGCCTAGGGAATTATCCCTATGCCATGGTGAGGAGTCATATTGGCTTACTAGGCATCCAAAATTGCATGAACTATACCATGATACATAAAGTGGTGTTGATCAAAGGGATATAATATAGTTTTAAATGTTCATGAGATTCGAGAGTTCAAACACTGGGAAATCAGATCTCATTTGGTCAGGGGACACCACATTAATTTTTCATGCCTCTAAGCTATGGTGGAGGTTAGTCTGATTTACTCTATAAATAAAGGGATACATCTTCCTTATTTTTATTTTCATTCTTTCTCTTTGAACCTTAGTCGACCCCTAGCCCTCTCCATATCCTTCATCTATTCCTTTTGAGTGTATAAACACCTTGGATTGTTAGATCTAAGTCTCTTGATTCAAGGTACACTCCCTTACCCCAGTATCCTCACATTACTTGTTCTATTTTCTTATAAAGGGTCACTATAGAGAGGTTCTACTATTTTGGGTTTATATTTGAGAAAGGCTTGATAGTGGATTACTATGGCCAGGTTTTGGTGTGGTTCCTTTCATGTTTGGTGGTGATTGATCCTCAATCCTTCCATTTGTGAAAAATTATTTCCCTTTAAGCTCTAAATAAAGGTAGTAGATTCAAGAATCTCCCCTTTATTTTTTGAAAATCACGATATTATCATTCTTATGTTATCACTGGGTGATTAGTATGAATTAACCTAAGAAGATAAATAATTGAGATAATGGGAAAATAGAAAGTAAAGTGTTTCTTATATAATGTATCTACATTCTTTTATTATTTCATTTGTTGTTACTATTTATACTTATCTAGTAAGAGTGTAATGAATAACTAAACAAGAACATGTTGGTGATATTGATAAAGAATCTATGAGAATAAACTGTAGTGAGTAATTTAATAGTTTTATGATAACTAAACCTATTAAATTATAGAACTATTGTATGATTTTCTAATGAAATGCGTCCCTTCAATATTTTGAGTTTATTTATGTTTAAATACTTACTTTTTATTATGTTTAAGTTATGGGAACAAATTGCATAACTGAATTATAATTAAATACGGTAATGAAAAAGAAGTTAATTGACTAATATAAGATTGATTTAATGTATGTACTAGCCCATAATTTCATACATTCTTGGAGATTTGGTTCTTATGTTATTGGGGGGTTTTGTGCATGTGTGATTAATGAATCATAAGGTTTTGGCAATGGTGATATGGTAGGTCATGGGGTCAGAGGTTGGTGTGATGTAATAGTTAACATTCGTTGTGGGATATCAATGTGGTGGTGGCTGCATGATGCAGTGTGGTTGGTATATATTGTGAGGATGGTATTGTGATGATGGTTGTGTGACGTGGGGATTTTTTAATGATTTTTGATGGTATGGGATGAAACTAATTTAATAAAAATGAAACTATAATGTGGGTTGGGATTTATCATGTAGTGATTGTTAGTAAATTAATTGATGATGAATGGAAGAATGAAAGTTGGAATGAGAAGGATGGTCGACTTACATATTTATTTTAATTTTAATATGTTTAATGAATAACTTAATTGAACATGATATTGAAGTAAATGGTAAGCCTAAAATTGATTGAGTTAATGAAAGAAATCGGAAATATAATTGTTTCTTATGTGGATAGTGGGATGGTTTGTGTTATAGTTTGAAAAGTGGTTATTTTTGGGTAGTGGTAAAATTATGGTTGAGTAAGGTAGACATCATATGGATTTTAGTGTAAACCCTTAGGCTGGGTTCTATGTGATACAATATATCCTTTGTATTTTCATGTTATTTTTATACACACCCAACCTGGGTCGAGTATTTCATATTGACACCCAAATGTTTGTGTGTGTGTGTGTGGGGGGGGGGGGGTGTTTTACCCAATATCTATGTTGGTGGGGAAGCATATGGTTTACTACCCCCTCTTCCCTACTCTTCCTTCAATAGTAGTGATAATAAACTTTATTAGCGACGATTCCTAGTGACGATGTCATGGTTTTTGGTGATTCCTAATGACGATTTCATAGTTTTTGGTGATGCTCAATGATGATAACGTAGTTTTTTGTGACGATTAGTAACTATGGAATAGTTTTTGGTGATTCTAAGTGATGATTGAATAGTTGGTAGTGATGCCTGGTGGTGATGTTACTTAGTGGGGATCATGTATGGTAGGAGGAGGGAACATGGTTGATGTCCTTCATGTTCATTACATCCTACTATTCTAAAATTATAAAGTGATTATGTGGGTTTACATACCGTGGTGCGATAAATGATGATGATATATATGGGTTAAGAACAAGATGTTTGATGTTGGGGAGTGAGAGTGGAAAAAAAGAGGGAAATTGGATGTAGAGATCCTTTTTAGTTATATTGTTTTATTTTTGTTATATTCTCATATTGTGTGTGATACTTGGTGAGTGATCCTAGTGAGGCTAGGAATGGGTGGTTGACCTTTTAGGTGCTCGTTGGTTCTACTACTTACTCACCAGGGCATTAGTATGATCTTCTCACATTTGTGCAAGAGGTATTAAGAAGGATGTTACTGAGTATATATTTTATACTCACCCATATATATATAAACTATTTTTTCTAGTGACCAGGGTGGATTTGGTGTCTGAGTTTGACCGTAATAACTTAGAGTAGATATTTTCTATTGGTGCTTCTTACTAGAAGTCCTTTTGGTACATTATTTTAGAGGCTTACTTGTATTTCATATCAAACATTATGGGATTTTTGTTTTGTTTTGGGATCACAATTTATTTTATATAATGTGGTGTTAATTGGTGGATCTCATCCTATATATTATCCTTAAATTCATTTATTAAGTAAAATGACTCCCATTATGTGTTTTATACCTTTAATTATAGTCACCTACCTGTGGCCTATTGGAGTAAGGTTTCAAGGTCCACTCCCTCTCTTAATTACCAGCCTAAGAGGGGTACCAATGGATCTAGTGGGGTTAATGATAGTGTTGACACTCATTCTCTTTGTAAAGAATCTTACACTTAGTATTTCCAAGTTTTTTTCTTAGTATCACCATTTCTATATGAATCCTATGGGTATCATTCATGATTATTTAATCCCATTAAATATTAATATCTCATATATAGACATTCTTATACTGATTTAGTTTTTTAATCCCTATTTATTAAATGAAATTAATATATTAAAACCATATTAATGTGTAACTCTTTATATACTTAGTTTGTGTCACTAACCCAAAAATAGAATCCAAATATATCTATACATATCCAAAATGCATCATATGTATAAATTATATAAAACCCTTACATATAAAGGTTTAAAATTATATAAAACAAATGATCCCCACATAAGTAATCATGGAGTAATAGGTATCTAAACCCTATTTTTTAGACAAGGCATGAGACTCTAGGGATGTAAAAAATCCAACCCAAATTCCCTCTACCCATGATTCTTTACTCATGAGAGAAATCAATTCCATCATAACTTTAACACTCAATATATGTAAATTAAAATTAATATCAAAATTCAAGCTCATAAATCTATAAAAAATTGATGTCAAGGTAGATGAAAACTAATATTATGTTGTCACACCTAGTATGAAATCCATGGTAAGAAAATTTATAAGAATCCTTTTAAATAATTTAAACTAAAACACAAAATATCTACATCATATAAAAAATTTATATACATGAATATTTAAATATAAATTTCAAAAATAAACAAACAATTCAGTCATTTAACATGATATATAGTTTTTTTAGAATCATATTCCATAAAAATGACTTTTTATATAGCCGAAGTAATGCAGTCCCACATCAGTGAAGGTTTTTGAGAAATTTTTTTATTAATTTTTCTAAAATCCCCACCTTTCCATCATATCATGGAAGAATTGTCTAAAAAATTTTGGATAGTAAGAAATTATAAGGATCCATGACATAATATATTTCCGCTTTACATTTTGGTCCTATGGTCTCACCACATACCATGATGAACATCAATCAAGGATTCTCATAAAAATTGTTTTAATAGGGGTTAATTATCTCTATAACCTATTTTTTTAAAATTTTATAAGATTAAATTTAAGATTAAGTGGGAACCAAACATATAGATAGCTACAAATGGGATAGATCAAAAGCTAGACCATGAAATAAAGAACCTTAAACCCTCCCAAATGAAAGATCTGAACCCATATAACCCAAGACAAAAAACCACAATCAAAGTGGGTAAATGGCCATGTTATAGGAATAGGGAGAGGAGAATGAGGTATGATAGGAAAAAAATAATCCCTAGTCAATCCTCAAGCCTCATGTGTCAACTGACACCTGAGGCTATAGACTTACCAATATCAATCACACATTCCATTATAGTATGGATCATTGTCACTCATCAATTTCAACAAAAGACACTACTTACTAATAACATCCTCAACGATACCATGATTCTTAAAAAAATGACCAAATATGTAAAATTATTTCCATAAATCACTACTAAACAATTCCACTAATATAAAAACAAGAAAAAAACAAACACAACTTCTAACCTGAATATTAGCTGTATCGTCGCCTCCAACACCACCTTCGACAGATGGCGCACTAGATAAACCCAAAGAGGAAAATCCATCACCTCGATCCAAACTATAAAAAACAAGATTTAATTATATAAAGTGAGAATTTTATTTTCATAAAATTATATAAAAATTCATATTTTATTATTTCATGGTACAAAAATTATAATTTGATAAGATGAATATCATTTTCTAAATGCACTATGTCAAAATAAGCTGACAAATAATTTTTGAAAATTTCTATTAGAGATAATATTTTATGAATAATTGAAAAAGTATTATTTAAATAATAATAATTTTATTTATAATAATTTTTATAATTATCCATGTATTTGTTATTTATATAAATAAATACAATACCTTTTGGAGGTAAAAGGGTTATTTTTCAAAAAACTATTTTTTAAGTGCATATTGTTTTTATATTTTAATTAATTAAAATAATCCATAATGATGAATGATTTTGAAATTTATATTATATATATATATATATGGATTTAAATTTATATAATAATTATTAGTAGTCTTATAGTTAATTTAAGATCATCTTATGCTTTAAAAATACATTTTTTTGAAAAACTATTTTTCATCATGTTTTGTGGGTTTATTTTTAAATTAATTTTTCCACTTAAATAAATTTAAATTGATAAAAATAATTCCATATTCTGAATCGTGTGGCTAAAATTTGGTAAATAGGATGCTCCAATTTTTAGGCACTGTGAATAGTATCTATTGTAAGATTTATCACCTCGGTATAGGGTAAAATGGGATAAACAATGTTAAAACTATAGAATAAGGCTTAAAAATCATCCATGAACTTGACCATATTTAATTTTTTGAGTTAAATTAAACTAACCCATCAATATATTCCAAAATATGGAATCTTGGTCCCATTTTTCTTTGATAGATACCCTTATATTGTTTTAAGTAAAGGAAAATTCCAAAATATCACTCTCTTGCTTTAAATTTATCTTATATGTTCACATTGGGATAAAAATATTTTATGAATTAATAAAATTTTTTATTTTGAACATAATTAATTCATCTTTATGATGGTAATTTATTTTTAATTTTCAGTGATGGTATAATTACCTTAAATGCTTACACAACGCCAACACAGTGCTTGTGCTAACAGTAGAAAAATCAAATTAAATGATTTTAGAAACTTAAAAAGTAATATTCTTTGGACAGATTATGGTTTTAGATGAATATTATGATTAATAATAATGTATAATTGATATTTAAAGAGTTTATATTTTAATTAAATACAGATATTTATCTTTTTAATGTAAAAATATCTTAATTTTTCATAAAATGACTTTAATGGTTTTTATGTTAAATAATATATTATTAAATGATTTAAAAATAATATTTTATAAATAGGAAAATGGAGATGTAATATGGTATTTAATTTAATACCTTTACCTTTTTTGAGTCAATTTTTACCTTATAAGTATATTAATAACCATTTAATAATGAAAAATTTATTAGTACGATTAAGGTTAAAATTGGTTAACGAAGGGGTTAAACCAAAATATAGGGGTTAAAATTCTACATAAAGATGCCCAAATTTTATTTTTTCAATGTATTTAAACCTTAAAATATCTAATATTTAAATTTTTTACCCCTTTTTTCAATTTTAAATAAAAAATAATTTATTATATTTAAATCTTTTAATTAATTCCAAGTGTGTCCTTTACCTCACTTATAAAAGGGAACATACTCCCCTCCCTTATTCACAAATCTTGAGCCATTTAGCTCAAAAAAAACCTGAAAATAATATCTCTTAAACATACTTATACATGTTTTAGAGATTATGGTCTTCCCAAAAGACCATACCTTTGGTTCGTAAGTGGAGATCTAAAGGAGATCTTTCAAAGAATAGGTAATCATCTTAACCAAACACTTTCATTTTTCTTCTACTTTAACAGAGTAAATTATGTAATAATAATTAAAATATGATAAATTTTTTAGCTTCCATATAATGAGATGCTATTATTTTTATGGAATAATATTTATCAATATCCTTCTCCATAAAATAAGAAACAAAACGATCACTTGTGTGTATGGCGGGCCACTGCCTCATGAACTGATGTAATTTTATTTCCATCACTGAATTACATGGATGGTAATAATGATAAAACTAATGAATATATATTATATTTATGAATTAATAATGACTCTAAAAATTTATGATATCATCTACTTACTTATCCTTCCACCCATTAAAAAATTATAACATCGCTCATGGGTATGTGTGGACTACCATCTCCATAAAGCGTTATGCTTCATTTTTCAGGCCTAATTTTCATGGATTATATATGTATATAATAAATATTTATTATTTTTATATAATTATTAAAATTATTTATATTATAGAACCATTATCAAGACATAATTACTATAACCATCTAATCAAAGAATACATGAAAAACAAAGTAGTTAACACCCAAAATAATGATAATAATGAAATATTTTCAACAAAAAAGTGATAAGATGTTATAGTTGGATCATATATGATATTATTGATATTTATATGGTTCTATTATGTAATTATAATAAATATAAATTTATTATATATGAGGTTAAATCATGTTTAACTAAGTGAAAGAATGAGGTAAGATATTCCATCTCAATTTCCACTCCATTGAGACATATTTGGTATTATGAACATAATTACTTTATACACCAACCATTGATGTATATAAAATGAATATATTTTTATTCATGTTAATTAAAGTTTCAATTAAAGTTTACACTTTAAATTGGTTATAATTTCAATGTCACCAAAGAGGTAAGAATTTATTTTACAATCTCATTTTTTTGGGATTGATTGTATTTACATTGAAGGATTTTTATAACTCACCACTCATAAAATATATCTATTTTATTATAATAAAAATAATTATTGATATTTTATGTTTTATTAAAATTTTTCCTCTATCTAGAACATGAATCAATAAAATAAATTTTTAAAATAAAATCCAATATTATTTCTCTCTTTTTATTGGGTATATTTTTCTTCCATGTTCATATTTTTTTTTCAAAATTGTTTTAAAAATGTAATTTTTATTTAAAAAAACGATTTATTAAGGAAATTTTATGTCATCCTTGAATTTTTAAAATGTTTTAAAGTAATATTTATAATTTCTTCTAAAAAGTAAATTTTTTCTTTCTTTACTAAAATTTAAAAGGAATGTTTTTTAACGTATAACAAAATTAACGGATTTTCCTACTGTCATAACCATTTTACACTATTTAACTTCTTCTATAAGTTTCCTATGGTTTAATAAATAAAATTATTTAATGAAAATTTATTTTAAATATTTTTATTCCATTTTCTTATATTCTCCCAATGACTTTATTTTTTTACACGACTTATATTTTTGATGAACTGATCGCCATCTTTTATCTCTTATTAATTATGATGTCATTAAATTTCTCTTGAAAATTTCAATTTCTTTTGATCATACTTCATTTGAATTTACATTTATATTTGATATCCATATTATTTTTATCATGAATATTCTTATTTATTAAACTGTATATCATTTCTACATACAATATTTTTCTATAAATGTTAGTTGGTTGACTATAGAAATCTTGATATTCCTTATTATTTACTCAATACGAATATTTATTGATAAGGAATATTGTTTCCGAATTAAATTGACCATTAAATATTTGAGGAATGCATCAGACATGTAGTTATGGGTGGGTCCTGGTTATAGATATCCCCTCGATTCATCGACAAGTATTATGAGAAAAAACTATTGTCTAGCCATATTAAATGGAGCTTTTTTGGTGTATACCTACCCATATTTGAAAATATATTAGCACAAGGACTTTATCAAGATGTTTTACATTATAAATTTCTTTCATTAAGAATTTAGTTATTATTATCCATGATATTATTACATTTTTATTATCCATGGATGTATTTTGTGCTCAATTTATTGATCCAATGGAATGTGTTTTCAGTTATTTACCTTTACATATTGATTATGTATTATTTAATCATGATAGATTCCATGATAATCAAACCTTAATGAGAATTTTAGATCACCCTTATTTTGTTTTCCTTTCCCCAAGATATAATGAATTAATCCTTGAATAAGTTTCAAATGTATAATATTTACTTTTTTTATGTTTTATATTTTATTTCTAATATAAAATCAGAATCATGTTTGTATATGGTTCTTTAAGACTACTAAACTGATCGATCCTTAGTGATGTGATCCCTTATATCTTAGGCTAATATAACAAAGTAGATACCAACTCTGGGTTACTGGAGTTGTGTTTATTATACAAACGCATGATAGGAATCACCAAACAAGGCCTTGTGCCACAAAACTATGAAACCACATAGATTGGTGCCACTAACATGAATCGTTACTCACTGAAAACCCAATCACTTCTATATATAATAATCTAGAAGACTAAAAAACCAGACACTATAAAAATATGACCAAAGTCAGAGACAATTCCTATTAAATCCAAACACCGTCTCATTAAGTAACTCTAATGAAAAACAACCCATAATTAACCTCATTCCATTCCATCTACTCAGGAAAACCCCTTCATGATGAAGCTGTGCCACCTACATCAGAGAAAAAACCTTGATAAACCCTGATAAATAACTACCCTAAGAGTAGATAGAATAGGTAGAACTAAAAAGTCTCTATATGAAAGGAAACAAAAGACACAAGCAGTGCTAGTTTCTAAACACAACACTGAAGGGACATAGTCAAGTAGGAAAATACCAAGTAGACCAGTGAGAAACAAAAAACTAAGAAAGGCCACCAACACATTAAAATAGGAATTGACAGTTATATGAGTCACACTCACTAGATCCTCCATCATACAATTCCACCATCACAGTCCCAAACCACCATAAAAACCATTATTCCTGACAAAATATGGGGTATAACATGGCGGTTCAAGTAAAAATAGTAGATATAGAGGTAAAATTCCCTTTATTGTGAGAAATGACCATATAAAGCATCAACCACCTCTAATGGAGTAAACAAGACACAAATACAGGAGGGAAAAACCCCAAAATAGAAAGAAGATGATACATCCAAAAGGAGGATTCCTTGAAAAAGGTAAAAGGATAAAAAATAGAGACTATAGAGTAACACATAGGGAGGGAGAGTATTTTCCAAAGGGTGGTGGGGGAACCCTAGCACACCTAAGGAGAAAAAGCAGTGAGGGATTCTTAGAGAGAACAAATTCATCTACATACAATATTACCTTTCCATTAGAGGGGTTTATTATCAGTACATATCTCATGTAAAAAAAGAAAAAAAACATAAATGAATGATAAATCATATTTATATAAAATAAATATATGACACAAAAATATCCCTAAGACATCATCACATGATTGGGTTTAAGAAATATACACTAACAATCACCTAATTTTATTATAGTTGATATTTGATGTATTTAATATTCAAGATACATACATTGATATTTTTATTTTGCTTCTTTCATAGTTTTTTAGTAGATAAATTAAAATATTATATATAGATACCATGTAATAATCAAGAATATATATATAAATTTTATCCATTAACTATTATGTATTCCATGATTGAATAAATATTTGAACCCAAGTATAATGATTTTCTATAAATAAATTATTTACATCCCACTATAAAAACAAAATTATTTTATTAACATATAATTAAATATTAAAAATAAAATATATAATTTTTTTTATAATTTCTAAAAATAAGTGGAAAATAAATAAATAAATATTATGATTTTGAAATAGATATCCACTGATTCATAGTTTTCTAAAATAATAATATCTTTAAAAAACATAGTTTTAAGAAATAAAGATATTAGAAGTGAGATATAAATCTTTTAAACCCTTGAGATAAAATTATAGGAATAAAATATAAAATGATACAAGCTAATCATGAATTAAATAATACATTAAGCTCATGATTTAAATAATAATTATCATAAACAGTTTCATAACCAAAATACTAAAATGTTTAGTGTCTTAGATAATAGATACATAAAAATATTAATTTATTACACTTGGGAACATTTATACATAATCATGATCCTCTAGAACCTTTCCTACATATCTCACATGATATAATCATCTTTATAACCCAAGTAATGGAAATATAAGAAATGGGTGAGATCAGATGCTTAGTAAGGGAAAACATATCATAATGTATTAAATCATAATCATGTAGAACTGTCACGAACCAAGCTGGGTCACCATATGAACCGGTGACTGACCCGGTGCGTGGTATGGCCCGAATGGAATTCCTAATCCCCATAGGCTGACATAAGTACCTGGGTATTATAAACAAGGCTTATGAATGATTTACCTGAATTTATAAGCATAAAAAATAGAAATATTTAATAAACCAAATCTAAAAATTCAACCAAAAAATCCTTAAACAATTTTTCAGAATTGAATTACAAGGTTTTAAACCAAAATTAAAAAATTAAACAATATAAAGGTGTAGAAATTCCAAATCAAAAACCACCATAAGGAAAGGGGGCATCACCCTTGATCCACCTACACAACACTACACTAAGAATACAGCTAGTAACCCAAGCCGCCATCACCAAAAGACTTTCCCTTACCTATATCAAACATTACCAAGCCTACTTTCACTCGAATGTGTAAATAGGGTGTGATACTAATACTAGTAGGATGAAACCTAAGAAAATATTCCATGCACTAAACATTATAAGGTAAATAACTTTCAATATTTTATAAAAATGAAATGCTAGTAACAATTTTAATAAAAAAACTTTAAATGAAAGGAAATTTTAAAGAAAACAATTTTAAAGAGAGAACACTTGATTCTGCAAATTTATAATAAAACACTACCATATGCCGATAGTATGTTCAATATATCCAATTATCACTAATCAAAAGAACTACCCATAGACACTAGCTAGTAGTGGGACCTTAGGTACCTCATATCTCGATGAAATTTGGTATAGGAACCATGAACAACAACTTTCTCATGAACAAGCCACTATATAGAAGTTATATCCAAAGTTCTAGTGGTCTCAAATCATTTTCCATATGTATTTAGTGTTGTCATCTTCAATCTCACTAAGTGAAACCGGGCCACAGCCACTTCCAAACCATTAGAATACTAGTCCTAGTCTTCCCACCTAGATACTCGAGCTTCCCTTTTGTGCTCAAACACGTTTCACGTATCAAAAAACACCACTTGTACATCCAACTTCCATTTTAAAATCATAGACATACCAAATTTTTTTCCAAACATGGTTCAAAAATTTTATAGAACTGAATAAACCATTTAGATAATTTATAAAATAATGTTCAAAACACCACAAGGCTTTTCCACCAAAAAATTCACCCAAATTCCACTTTTAAAATCTACTGCATATAAATTCCATACCAAAATATTATTTTCGGCCATTAAATAATATAAAAAACCAATTTCATAATTTATAAAATCATTCCAAGTAGTACAACAAAAGTTTACACATGAAAAACACCCAATTTCATGTAAAAGTTCCACTTTAAAATCAAACACACACCTAATTCTTTCGAAAACCACTTTTTCACCACACATATTGATCAATAAACACGCTAAATTAAACATGAAATCCAAATAAATTCACCAAATAATGTTTATACAAGTAACCACCTAACTTTGATGTCAGAATCCCAAAAATTGGTGCGAAACATCAACCACACATCAACTGTACCACAAGAAAGCAAGAACGAACCCTAATCCAAGAGATCATACCAAAAAACACAATATTAAACCCTAAGGATGAAACCCTAGCTGTTGGAAAAATATAACTCCAAGAACCATGAAAGAAACCATAAAATAAGAAAGAAACAAGGTAGGAATACACTTACATTAAGAACCTTCGAGTTTCCCCTACCAAATCCCCTTTGAAACGGGTTCCCAAGGGTGCTTGAGGGATCTTGGAGGCCTCCCATGGCTGAAAATCCTAAGTGGGGAAGAAAATGGGTGGAGGATGGGTTAAATATGAAAAGGGGGAACTTGGAATAAAAATATTTACTATGATCTGGACAACACACATGATTAGTCAGCATGGTTTAATAAACCATACGGAAATTGTGTGCACATTCTGTGAAGAGCACATAGTTACCTGGGTTGAGGCGCATGACTATGCGGTAGCCATGTAGTATGTTCCTACTTGTACCACATGGTTACCTGGGTTGGGTGCACAGTTTACACTAACCATGCACCAATCATGCACCTATATATGCCCACCCAAAAACCTCCATTTTTATCCAAAATTAAAAATGAAAACTAGGGTAAAAAGATAGATCAAAAATAAAAAGGAAAAATACCTGAAAAGAAAAACACAGTTGTGAAAATTCTCCCCACCATGAAAACTTTCCACCCTCATAAAGTAAACTCTAAGCTTGATAATAAAATAAGAACATATACTCCTACTCAACCCATGACTTCCACTCCCATGTTTCATGCACATCATTCCCATGCTTCCAAAGGACATGAACCAATGGAATAGAATTCTCACAAAACTTCTTCTCTTAGGAATCCACTATCTACACTAGTTATTCAAACATTGATAAATAAGATCTATCTCCAACTCCCCCCAATTTAGTACATGGGACGGGTCCATGTTATACTTCTTCAATTGGGAGACATGAAACACATCATGGATATATGTCAAATGAGAAGGAAAAGATAACCTGTATTCCACCTTGACAATATGCTTGGTGATTTTAAAAGGGCTTACATACCTCAGCGTTAGATTTCCCTGCTTACTCAATCGGTGATGACCCAAGTGAGGGGCCACCTTTAAGAATAATTGATCAACCATGAAAAACTCAAGATCTTGACACCTCTTATTAGTATAAGATTTTTGGTGACTCTGAGCTATCAATAACTATTGCATGATCAACTTTAATTTCTCAGAAGTCTCCTACACAAGACTTGGTCCAAAAAGCGAGGTCTCACCCACCTCATCCCAATATAGAGGATACTTAAAAGGCCAACTATACAATTATTCAAATGGTGCCATTCAAATAAAAGATTAGTAACTATTATTATAATCAAATTCAACCAACCCCAAATGGCTATCCCATAATCCTCTAAAATCTGAAAACGCATGTACAAAGAATGTCCTACAAAATCTAATTTTACCACTATGTCAAACCATCCGTTTGAGTATGGTATTCCATAATCATCTTAATATGAAATCCTAATTCCCTTTTAAGGCCTTCCTAGAATCGAGAGGTAAAATGAGGATCTCTATCTGAAACAACTGTTGATGGAACCAGATGAAGCCTTACCACCTCTTGAATATACAATTGGACCAGGTCATCCACTTTAGTTGTGTCTTTGATCATAATAAAGTGATATGATTTGGTCATATGATTAATCACCGCCCAAATAGAGTTTCTTCATCAAGGTGTATGTGGCAATCCAATAATGAAATATATGGAGACCTCATCCCACTTCCAGGTAGGAATGGGTAATGGATGAAGCAAACAAGAGGGCCTATGATTATCTACTTTTACCTACTGACATGTATAACATATTGATATAAAATCAGTTATGTACCACCTCATGAATGGCCACTAAAACTACTGAAGAACATCATAATACATCTTGGATGCCTCAAGATGAATGACCCACTGATATTGGTGGCTATCCTACATCATCACCTTCCTCTAGAACAACGACACCACTGAATGGCCCTTAAAGCAGAAGAATCCCTAGGGAGATGAAGACTAATCAGAAGATGTCTCCCCACCATGAAGAAACTACATAGAACACTGACATAGATCATCACTAGGCTATTCCCCCTGAATCAACTCCATAAGGGAAGGAGTCAACTAAATGCTTGCCAAGAATGCACCCCCGCTGTGCTCCTTGGCCTCCAAATGCATCTAGGAAAAGAGCCCCATCAGAGTCCACTCATCACTGGACTTCCTCACTACCTACATTGTCACTTTTCTACTCAAGGCATCGACCACCACATTACCCTTGATCGAGGTATAGATAATATCAAAGTCGGATCCCTACAAATACTCGATCCAATGGCACTACATCAAGTTCATGTCTTTCTAGGAGAAAATATATTCTAAAATTTTATGGTCAGAGTAGACCACAAATTTCTCCACAAAAAGACAATGGTGCCAAGTCTTTAGGGCCTTCATAACCACTTCTAATTCCAAGTCATGGGTCAGGTAATTCTTTTCATGTGGTTGGAGTTGGTGCGATCCATACACCACCACATGATCACCCTGTATAAGAACACACTCAAGAACCATACCTCAAGCATCATAATAAACCACGTATCCCTTTCTAGACTCTGTCAAGACCAATATAAGTGTAGTAGTAAACAAACACTTCAGCTCCTCAAAGGATTCTTGGTACTTTGGGATCCACTCAAACTTCACCCTTTTTCCAAGTGAGTGCTGTCATGGGTGAGGTAATCTGAGAGAAATCTAGAGAAAACCATATATAATTACTTGACATGCTGAGAAAACTCCGGATCTCAAACACATTCTTTGACTACTCCCATGACATAACTACACTGATATTTTTAGGTTCCACCAAAACCCACTACTCAAAAATCAAATGACCTAGACACTTCACCTCCCTGATCCAGAAGGCGCAATTCGAAAGATTAACATATAGGTGGTGATCCCGTAGAGTGACCAAAATGATCCAAAGGTGATTCTCATGATCCTCCTCAGATCCAGAATAAACTAGGATGTCATGCACAAATATCATGATCAAAGAGTTGAGATACTGGTGGAACACCCTATTCACGAGTTCCATAAAAACTGATAGAGCATTGTTCAACTCAAAAGGCATGACCAAATACTCAAAGTGGTCTTTCCTGCTTTGGAAATCCATCTTTGAGATGTCCGACTTTCTCACCCTAACTTAGTGATAACCTGAACACAAATATATATTATAAAACCACTTTTCCCCCTTCAATTGACTAAAAAACTCATCAATTTAGGGAAAAGGTATTTATTATTAATGGTTACCATATTTGGCTTCCATTAATCCCTGAAAAATAAAGGAATCTATCATCCTTCTTCACAAATTGAATAGAAGCGGACCAAGGAGAGATTCTTGGGAAAATGAACACTTTGGATTCTAAATCATCCATCTATGTCTTTAATTAACTCAGCTCTGTGGGGGCCATACAATACAAGGGAATAGATATTGGCCGTGTTACCTATTCCAAATCAATCCAGAACTCTATGTCCCGCTCTGGTGGTAGGCCCAAAAAGTCATATGGAAATACCTTAGGGAACTCATCCACTACTCAAGGTGGTCCACCCTCAGGAGCACCACCACCATTCTCTAGCATGAGAAACAATAATTGAAGTTAATATTTCCCAACATTGGGAGTCGAGGTCCCACATGACCTGACCATGGATCCCATTCCCCAAGAAACACCTGAGGACTCCCATCAGGTTCCATGAAACTCACTCGCCAACTAAAAAAATCAATATGCACTTGGAAGTGCACCAGCCAATCCATGCCAAGGATTACATCAAAATGTTCCATGTCCAGGAATAATAAATCCCACTCCATCTCAATCCCTGACATAGAGAGTGCACAAGATGGACACCTGAGACCCTGATCCTTCTTCATACCCAACGACGTTACTAAATCCATTGTGAAAGACATCAGCTTGGATAGAAAGTTTATAAAATAAACAATATAGGAAGAGATAAAATAAATAGATGCACAATATAAAATAAAATAGATACTATAGTAGATGAAATGAGAATTTTATCTCGAACTATTGAGGGCCCTACATCCTATCCTGCTGGTTCCTGATCCACATCATGAAGATTCCTAGTCTCTTCCTGAGAACGACTACTCACCTATGACTCTGACCTGAAATGGATCTACCCTGAAGATGACTTGGTCCTACCCCCATGAACACCAAACTAATACCCCACCATCTAGGATGACTCTAATTGAACATACACTCCCTTGGAATCCATAGATCTTGCCCCAACCTGGTATGGATGTGTCTCCCTGCAGAAATGATGCATGTTCCCCATAATTCTAAAACAATGATAAGTACAGGGGGATATCTAAAAGAAGGTTGAGTGTTCCCTACCCTCCCACACCAATGGAACACAACAAATCTTTCATCAGAAGCTATAGAAGAAAAATGCCTAGAAGGATGGCCTGAACTACCACCTCCCTTCTTCCCTTGCTCTTCTGGCTTCCTCTTTTTCTCTAAGGATCTTCTACTTCCCATAGATGAAACCATGCCATAAAACCCATAATTTCCTTTATGATCAATATCAATCATGAAATAATGATCAAACACCTCAGAATATGTTCCCATCATGAACAAGAATACATGAGAGTAAATTTTTGGTCACAAACCCTTCTCAAAATTCAGAGCTTTCATATATTCATTAGAAACAATATGAGATGTGTATCACACTAGCTCAACAAAACGGTTAGAATATTCCATCAATAACCGATCTCTTTGGGAATGATCCATGAAATCTCAAGATCTAGAATAGGCCTAGACCTCAGGAGAATACTACTCATTGAAGATGGTCTTGAAATCCTTATAACTCATCCCCTCATGCTTCCTAGCCCGAAGCACCGATTCCCACCACCTTCAACTATGACCATCTAGAAAGAACAAAACACATTTCACCTTAAATTCCTCAAGGGTGTGAAGAAACTCAAACATACTATCAATTTTCTTGAGCCACTCTCATTCTTATTGTGTCTCAACATTGCCCCGAAAAGTAGGAGTCTTGTTCTTGAGAGACTCCTGAGTTTTGTCCTCCATGGGACCAGGTTCATCATCTCTAATTGGAGTGGGATTAGGATCCAATCCCTATCCTAGATCATAAATATCCTAAACCAAAAATTCCACAACCTTTGATCAAGCGGTACAAGATAACTCTATCGGGATTCCTCCTATGGTAAGGGATCTTTCCAAGGAGGCATGTTGCTACCAAAATCAACATTCACAAGAGAAACAATTAATACAACATTTCTGGAAATTTCAGAAAAAATATAAAATATAAATAACTTAAACTTTCCATGATAATAAAATGACCAAATCAATTCACCCCCACCCAGTTTCCATGTGCAGTCTACAGCCTGCACATCCCACCTGGAAGAGAAGTCAAACAAAAGTCCCAACATCCCATGGAAACTTGAGGTCTATCATGAGGTGTGCTGGCCAAGAACCCTACTCATAACCAAAACTCCATGACCTGATATTCCTAGCTCCTATTTAACCTAACTCATCCCAAATAAAATGAACTAATGAGATAACCTTCCTTTGATACCATTTTTTCACGAACCGAGCTAGGTCTCCATCCGAACCGGTGCCCAACCCGGTTCGTGGCATGGCCTGAAGGGTGTTCCCAATATCTATGGGATGGAATTTGTGATCGGGTATTATAAACAAGGCTTGGGAATTATTTACCTGAATTTATAAACATAAAACAACCAGAAAAATTTAATAAACCGAATTTGAAAATTCAACCAACAAGCCTTAAACAATTTTTCAGAATTGAATTACAAGGTTTTAAAACAACATTTAAAAAGGAAAAAATAAAAAGGTGTAGCAACTCTAACTCAAAAACCACCACAAGGCAAGGGGGAATCACCCTTGAGCCACCTCCACAACACTACACTAAGAAGACACACAACAAATCGAACCTCCATCACCAAAAGCCTTGCCCTTACCTGTATCAAACATTACCAAGTCTACTTACACCCAAATGTGTAATTATGGTGTGAGCCTAATCCTAATAGGACGCCACCTAAGAAAAGAATCCATTCACTAAACATTATAAGGTAAATAACTTACAATATTTTATAAAAAGGAAATGCTAGTAACAATTTTACGAAAAACAACTTTAAATGAAAGACAATTTTAAAGAAATTTTTTTTAAAGAGAACACACTTGATTATGAAAATTTATAACAAAACACTACCATATGGTGATGATAAGTGCAATATATAGAATGATCACTAATCAAAGGAACTACCCCTAGGCACTAGCTAGCAGTGGGACCCTAGGTACCTCGTATCTCAGTGATATGTGGTATATAAACCACGAACAACATCTTTCTCATGCATAACCCACTAGAGAAGAGAAATATCCAATGTTTTAGTGGTATTAAATCATTTTATATATATAGTAATTGTTTTCATTTTCAATCTCTCTAAGTGAAACTAGGAAACAACCACATCCAAATCACTAGCATACTAGTCCTAGTCTGCCCACCTAGATATCCATGCTTCCCTTTTGTGCTCAAACAAGTTTCGCATATCACATAACACCACTTGCACATCCAAATTACATTTTAAAATCATATTTATACCAAAACTTTACCAAACATGCTTCTCACCACTTATACAAATCAATAAACCATTTAGACAATTTATAAAAATAATTTTCAAAACCCCACAAGGCTTTTCCACACAAAAATGCAACCAAAGTCCTATTTTAAAATTAAACTCACATAAACACCATACCAAAATATGATTTTCATCCCTTACATAATATAATAAACCAATTTCATAATTTATAAAATCATTCCAAGTATCAAAACAAGAGTTTACACATGAAAAACACCAGATTTCATGTAAAAGCGACACTTTAAAATCAAACACACACTTAATACTTATGAAAAAAACTTTCACACCACACATATTGATCAAGGAACATGCTAAATTAAAAATTAAAGAAAAATAAACTCACCAAATAATGTTTATACATGGAACCACATACCTTTGATGTTGAAAGCCCAAAAAATTGGTGTGAAACTTCAACCACACCTCAACTACACCACAAGCAAGCAAGAACAAACCCTAATCCAAAAGATCAAACCCAAAAACCCAAGATTAAATCATAGGGTAGAAAACCTAGATTATATAAAAATAGAACTCCAAGAAATAAGGAAGAAACCTTAAAAAGAAGGAAGAAACAAGGGAGGAATCCACTTACTTGAAGAAAATTTGAGTTCCCCTACTAAATCCACTTCAAAATTAGTGCCCAAGGGTGATTGAGGGATCTTGGAGGCCCCCTATGGATGAAAATACTGAGTGGGGAAGAAAATGGGTGGAAGAGGGGTTAAATTTCAAAAGGGAGAACTTGGAATAAAAATATTTTTTATGACATGGACAACACACACAGTTCAATAAACTGTGCGGAAACCGTGCATATTTTCTACCTAGAGTGCACAATTACCTGGTTCGAGGTGAATGACCATGTAGTAGGTTCTGCCTTCTACTGGACAATTACATGGGTCAGGAGCATGGTTTACACTAACCATGTGCCAACCATGCACCTGGGTATGCCCACAAAAAAACCTCTATTTTCCTCCAAAATTCAAAAGGAAAAATAGGGAAAAAATATAGATCAAAAATAAAAAGAAAAAATACCTAAAAAGAAAAGAATGGATGTGATAAGGACTATATGGGAAAGACTTAAATATCTTAAAAAATGATCATAAGACCATATATGATAACCATAAAACATGATAAAGCTACATAAGATCATAAGTAGAATGTTATGTATATGTAAATGTTATAACTTGGCTCAAAATACATATCCATAATAAAAAACACATTCTCATGACATAAAAGTGAGGAATAGATTAAAAATATGGAGTAGTCTTCAAAACTTATCATAACTTGATAATATAACTTAAAAATATATCACAATAATAAACATATCCACTACAAAAAATAGGCTTTTATCAGTACTAAAAAAGGCCTTTATCAGCGCTAAAAAGTGCTAATAATAGAGCTTCTATTAAAGGGGGAGGGGGTCCCCTTTATCAGCACTAAAAAAGCACTGATAAAGGGGATCCTTTATCAGCACTATTTGAAGCATTGATAAAGGATTCCCCATTTGGGTGTGCTGTTTATATAAAAGCACAACTAACAACCTACAAAAAATAAATATCACCCAAATAGCAGACCAAAATAACCAAACTAGCAAAAATAACCTGCATAAACAAGCAAAAACCTGCTAAAAAATAACCACCCATAGTATATACAAAAGAACCACATACACGATGCAAATGATGAAAAAAAGTAGTGTACACAAAGGTTTAGTAAACAATACTATATACATTTAATTGAAATCATAAATAAAAAAATATTCACTCATGGTATATACCAAAAAAAACATCTATATACATTTTGGAAAATGTTTTATAAAATTACATTTATAATTATCCAACAAACAGTTAAAAACATTAATGTTTTCTCTTTTGATGTATGTGGTCCCCTCTAAAAGATGTCCTCTAATGGTAATAGTCACTAAAAAAATCATCCCAACTTGAGAAAAAGGTTCCACCTATATAAGAAAGAAAATATTATGTTAGTAATACTATAAAGAAATAAATTAAACATTAATATGAAGAATACATTAAAAAATGTCAATTTTTAATAAAAATGACACATTTGGAGTTATACCGGTCACACCATTTGTCTTATTGAGGTGGGGTTAATTCCTACATGTCACAAATGAATAACGGATCATTGCTATAAATTATCAAAACAATCCGAATGAATTTTCTCAATTTTTAGTATGTCAGTTGTGTTTTTTCACTAAAATATCCTTTCAAACTGAAAACACACAATTTGAGTCATATAGGCCGCATCATACGTTGGTTTGATGGGAGAATTCTTGATACACTTCTCAAAGGACTTATGAATCTGTAACACCCCAGGTAAATAATGAATATGAAATTTTCATATTTATCCATATTTGTGAATAAAATATTAATATGACTTTAAAGGGGACGCTATGCTCGATGGCGTACCCAACACGCAACAACGAGTTTCTTGGGAATCTTACGTTGCACTCTAATAATAAAATAATATTAATTCAAATGGTAGTTAACATGTAGACGCTGTATTGGCGGGAATGGATAGAAATAACTAAAATATGATTATATATGTTTTTTAAATGTTTTTACATTTATCCAATAAAAGCTAAAGGCTTAAAATACGGAAAGAATTCAATTTTAGGCGTATATGCCCTAGTTTTCACTAAAGGTTCACTTATCGCCTTTTAATGGAGAACTGTCATTAAATATAGTTTTGTTCACTCTTAAACATTCTTTTGGACCAAATAAAACTCTTATTAAGAATCGGGACATCAAATTTTACTTTGTGTAATTTTTTGGTATTTTTCCGATAAAGCTCATTTTTTAATGAATAGTGTAAAATGTTGTATTTTAATTCAAAACCTCTTTTTAATCTAATTTATATATATGATTAGATTATATTTTGAATTGGTTTAAAGTGAAATTAGAAAATATTTTTACCATTAAATCCAATAGTGGTCGTTGGAATTAATTTCACTTTGAAATCAGACTTAAACTAGTGTCAATCTTTTGATACTTATTGTTTTATAAAAACACGCTATTTGTTCTGACAGCGGGAATTAATTATTAAATTAATTAATGTGACTAATATGTTTTGAATTTTGTAAAACTGACTTCATTTTTGAATTCGGAATATCAAATATAGCTCAGGGTGAATTTTTGGGATTTTTCTGAAAAACTTCAATTTTTGATGAATAGTGAAACCACTAAGTGGTACTTATAAAAGATGATTTTCCGTTTAAATGAAATTTTGCCATCATTGTGTTTTGAATTTCAAAAATCCGACATACATGGTTGTCATTAAGAAGTAAAATGTGGTTCAATGAGATTATAATAATTTTTTGGTGAATAGTAACTTATTAAGTTCTTAATCGCGATTAGAGGTAATTAGTGTAATTTAAGGTAAAAATGATATTATAAGAATGTGAAAACACCATGACACTTTTCCTACACCTATTGGGTGAGTCATGGACGACCAAGACAAGCCATGGGCCAACTTGGGGACCCCATGGAGACACTTTGGTTGGGAAATGACATAAATAACTTTTTATTTAATGTTAAAATTAAATTGACACAAACATGAGTTGTTTTACTAAAACAATTTTTAAGTAGGGTTAAAAAGGTCCAAATTTTGATTATAAATATTCATTAGAAAGATAAAAAGATTTAATACATCATATTATTTTTTTTTATAATTTTTAGACATTAAATAAACTAAATTATTTATGACATAATAATGCTGCAGCGATGACATCATTATTTGACGATTTAAATAAAATGGAAAGATAATGTAAAATCTATGAACTAAACATGTCCAAAACCAATTGTATGAGTTAATTTCGAAGTCTTATCACCTTATCCACGAATTATATCAATGTGGGACCTTTTAAAACCGAAACACATTTTCAAATAAAGTAATATTTCTTACTTTCCAAAAGTGCCCCTCCTCTCCTCTTATAAAAGGCCCCCACCTCTACCTCATTTCACACACTCCTCAAGCCTTTGGCTCGGCCAAACCCTGCCCATTTACTCTCTCCACATCCCTCTACTCATCCTAGAGTATTCCATTTGGGCAGAATCCTTTCAAAGTAAGCCTTTAGGCTCAAATCAAAAGGAGTTACACTTTTAAAGGTAATTCATTCTCTCATGTTCATTTGTTTTATTTTGCTTCTCCAACCCCCTAAACTCTTTTTATTTATTTCTTTTGTAACAAAACCAGTATCTTCAATATACTAGGATGTTGTTATAAGATTTATTCGAGCTACACTCTCACACAACTAAATCAAATGGTTAAAGAACATATGGTTTCCGTGGATGGCGAAATTCTGCCTCCCGAAACGATGATTGTTCAATACTCATTTAACACCTTCAAAGGTGGCCATTATGATGCCAATATTTTTATATATGATATATAATATGTTTATGTTTTCCTTAAGCTTCTTTTTTTTTTCATTTTGGGAATACCTTTATGGTTTCCATTATGGGTAAACGTGATATCTTCATTTAAGGAAGTGCGGACTACCGCCCCCTCAAAGTGATTTGATTCGTTAAATACCATATGTGGGACGTATAAAGGATGAAACTATGATATTATATATGATATTATACTGGAATTATAATATACCTTTATATAATTATTATTCCATTCTATAAAATATGAAATAGAAATGAAAGTAGTGTTCATGCGTACATACGGCTTACCGTCTCCATGAACGGTGCATTTCATTTCTTACCTCTAAATGATTATGTAATGTTATAAATGCATGCATGTACTGGATATATATATGAAATATATTATATCTACATCATGAATACAATTCTGTATATAATAAACATTTTTCCACATGAACAACATGTAATTGTAAGAAGTCCACTTTCGACTTAAGAACCAAATATCGGCAAAACAAATATTATTAACTTAAAT
Source organism: Viscum album (assembly GCA_963277665.1). NCBI lineage: Eukaryota > Viridiplantae > Streptophyta > Magnoliopsida > Santalales > Viscaceae > Viscum > Viscum album. The sequence continues at coordinate 1,429,430,606 of OY728151.1, forward strand.
GATTACATAATGTTTATGACATGATAATAAGTGATATAAAAGGAATAATGAACTTGAAAAGGGTTATTAATGAAGTAGAAATTAACTCAAGTTTATTATTCAGGAGATTAAAGAACGATCGAGTCAAGTCGGACCCGAGGTAAGGGATCCTACAACTCTCTTTCTTTATAAGTACACTCTTTTATGTCATTTCTTTTAAGCTCATATTTCTTATGATTGGGATGTTCTTTTATATTACTCCTACTGTAATTTTTATGTTCATGTTATGAGAGACCCTATTATCTCTCATCAATCCATTTTGGAAGTTTTGAGTGGCGCCGTTAGGCTGCCGAATTTTCGTAAGAGATCTAACCTCTCTCTTTCTTTTTAAGTACTCTCCTTTGTGTCACTTCTTTTAAGCTCCTCTTTGTAATGTTGGGGGATGTTATTTTATATTCCTCTTGCTTTAAATTTTATTGTAATGTGATGAGATACCCTATTTGATCTCATCAATCCATATTCGGAAGTTTTATGTGGCGCCGTTAGGCTGCCGAGTTTTCGTAAGGGATTTTTCATCTCACTTTTATTCCCGTGAGATTTATGCTACATTTGCCACAAATTCCATTGAGTGGTGTATGTACTGCCCATTATTCTACTCTTTGTGTAATATACTTTCGTTTATGTGTATTTACATCAATGATATATTGTCCTTCTTTCATGGGGTGTATGTTTTGAAAGATACCCAAGTCGGTAAGGGAACCTTTCACCCTCCTCTTTTTTAAAAGACTTATTTTGTTGGGTCTTTTAATTTACATATTGTTATGTTGGGATATGTTCTCATATATCCTTATTGATGTAAATTTTATTTCCAAGTGATTAGATACACTTTTTATCTCTCATCAACTCATTTTGATGTGATGCCGTTAGGCTGTCAAGGGAACTTTTTAACCCAATTTCGATTTCTTTGGGTTCAACATGTAGTCATTGAATATGTCATCCATTGAATATATGTGAATGTCCTTTTATTATTTTACACTTAATATCCACTTATATTGGGTGTATTTATATTTGTCACACATATTTTTGAGATTGATTTGTCCTTAATTTAAGGATACCTTCTTTATAAGGGATTTCGTCACATTTGACATTTCTATTGAGGGTTCATTGTTGTTATGCACCAATTCACTCTTATATGGTGTATATACTGTCCTTTGGAGTATTATATCATGAATCCATTTATTCTCATGATATTATAAAGTTATGACTAAATGTTATTCCTCAATTATTGTATTCAAGTGTCTCTAATTTTGGTAAAACCCCTTTAACCAAAATATCGTTTTAAATGTTTTAATTATTTGTTCTTATTAATATCCATGTTTTCAAAATGGTTTTAAGGATTTATTTATATGGATATTAATGGTTTAAAATTTTAAGCTTCAATGTGGTATGGGACACTTTGATTCAAAAATCTCTTTATTAAATGTTTTAAATGGTTTTGGAAATGGTATCTTTTTGAATGGATTCATTATTTCAATATACTAAAATGTTATATTGTGATTGAAATGTGGAAATGTTATGTTTCCTTTATTCATGTTTTATGTGACACATTTATGTTATGGTTCTTGGGCATTGTTATGAAAACGGGTGGTTCCGTGATAAACTAAGGGCGGGTGAGCCCGATATAGCTCTCCAATGCATTGGGTAACGCGAAGGAGTGAAACGTTAAGGTTTCTCTGAAGAGATTTAGGGAATATACTGTGATGGGTATTCCAAATGTAACCAAGAGGGTTACTCCCTACATAAGAATGTTATGAATGCCTCAAGTTACCTTTATGTCTTATGTTTTCTATGATTTATTCATGATTTGATATGCCTATGTTTTATGGGTAAAGTGTGATTTCATTCTAATGTATATATGAACTCATGTTTCCTTTCCATATTTTTTATAACTCTTACTGAGCTTTTTATGCTCATCCCATGTTTTTGAAATGTTTTTCACAGGTCAAGGGAAAGGTACATGATGTGATGATAGTGTCAAGGATGTGTCAAGAAAGAATCCGTGTTATAATTTAAATATGATTCCGTTGATGGGAAGAATGAATGCTGTCTTTTATGTAACCACTTTGTTTAAATGTGGAATGTAATGCAAGTTTCATGATCTAATTCTCTAAAACTCTAAACCTGAAAAGATCCTCAATGTGTAATCTTGTAATAACTCAAGATTAAGTAAGGTTTTAAGGCTGGGGCCTTATAGAATCACTGTCCTTAATTTGGAAGACAATTGGAGTGTTTTTTCTTTGTTTTTAGTGAGTGACAAGTTTTGAACTAAAATGCCAATTTTAAGCTCGTAACAGACACTTTTAGTCATACCGGTCACATGGTGCATCATATTGAGGTGGGGCTGATTCATACACATCAAAAATATATCATGGATAGTTTTTATAAAGTATAAAAACAATCTAAAATGCATTTTATTAATTTTCAGTATGTCAGTTGTGTTTTTTACTTGAATTGATGTCAATTTTAAATAACAAGACACATTTGGAGTCATACCGGTGACAGCATGCATCAGATTGAGGTGAAGTTTATTCCTACATGTCAAAAATGACTGATATATCATTTTCATAAATCATCAAAATAATCAAAATGCATTTTCTCAGTTTTCAGTATGCTAGTTGTGTTTTTTACTAAATTGTCATTTCAAACCGAAAACATGCAATTTGAGTCATACCGGTCGCATCGTGCGTCAGTTTGACATGAGACTACTTCATACACATCACAAAGGACTTATGAATAGTTTTCCTTAATTTGGGAGACAATCAGATCACTTTTTATTTAATTTTAGTAAGTGACATGTTTTGAACTAAAATGTAAATTTTAATCTCATAACAAATAGTTTTAGTCATACCAATCACACAATGCGTCGGATTGAGGTGGGGTTGATTTCTACGCTTTAAAAATGACTCATGGATTGTTTTACTAAAGTAACAAAAAAGTCCTAATGTGTTTTCTTGGTTTTTAGTATGTCAGTTCTATTTTTTTACTTGAATTAATGTCAATTTTAAATAACAAGACACATTAAGAGTCATACTGGTGACACCATGTGTCAGATTGAGGTGTGGTTGAATCCTACACATAAAAAATGATTGATTGATAATTTTCCTAAAGTATCAAAACAATTGGAATGAATTTCCTTGGTTATTAGTATGTCATTTGTTTTTTTACTTGAATTAATTTAAATTTAAAAATAAGACACATTTGGAGTCATACCAATGACACTATTCATCAGATTGAGGTGAGGTTGATTCCTATATGTCAAAAATGACTCATGGATCGTTTTCCTTAAGTATTAGAACGAATTTTAAGTACAGTTTTCTTCCTAAAAATCAATGAACCCTTGCAAATGAAACCTAAAAAAGAGACTTGACCTGCCCAATATGCTCAATCTACATAGTTTATAAGGATTATGGAAAAAAATTTGATCCCTGTATGTTTGACACAAAATAACATCCTCCTTCTATAGAATATATTTAGTCAACCTAGTGAAGAACCAAATATAATATATCTAGGACCTTTAAATTAATATATAACTATTGGTTCTTCACTAGGTCAACTAAATAGGGGAACTTCCAAAGTTGTAGATTGAATCAATGTTTTTTTTGGAGAAAACACTTCTCATTGTTGAAAACAAGAAGAATGGAGTAAGCTCTTGTGCCCGTTATGTCTTAATATGTCATAAAAAACTCAAGGGATGGGGAAACCCATTATGGATACTCATTATCTTTTGTGGTCTATCAAAAAAACACATACCCTGTAAATGAAGACCACTAATTTCTTTTCAAAAACCAACCAACATGCATTTCATTTATTGGAAAAACAAGGACAACCAACAACCATGAATTTCAGCAGGTATTTTAGCCCGTACAAATCACAACATTACAATCTAAGAAAGAGAAAGACAAGGTAGACAAGATTATTAAAGTCAAAATTATTTGATTAGTTTACCACCTTCAATCTATTTTTGTACATTCTTCCATCAGGTATGCTTCCCATTCATTTCTAAGCATATCTATATCATCTTGTGAATATGACTATTTTCAGAAGTCATGGTAGTACTAAAAAAATATAAATACACAAAGGATTAATAATTATTTTAAATGAAATAGTAATTATCTTCAAAAATACCACTTCAGGTATGTTGGTTTGTTCATGGAATACGATCTATTTCATAAATTTACGAACATAATAACCACAATCTTTATCATTTGTTTGTTTCGGGAATTAAAGAAACATTGATAAAAATAATTAATTTTTTAATATGTGTTTGGATAGTGAAATATTATTATATATACCCTGATTTTTATCTAGTCGTAGTGCTTCCCATGTTTCTTGTCCTTTTCCCCTGGCCTCATTCCATGATGTAGATAATAGTCACACACTGCCTTATCATAATAGAATCCTCATTAAAAGAAAATATAAATTATATAACTAGATGTTTAGTTCTAAAATGTTGGATGTAGTGTATTAAAAATTGAGAAACTCTATATTTTTTGGTAGGTTTGTTGGATATCCATGAATCGAATCTAATAAATAAATCTTTGGAGTATCCGAATTGACCGTAATGAGAATCCAATGCTGCCTAAAAACAAAAAAAGGAACAAGTAATGAAATAAATTAAAATATATTTGGTATGATCAAATTGTACAATTTTACCCATACATCGTTTATATTAAGAAGAGTCTGTCATTCATAATTTTTCTGTTAAACGATTTGAGTAGGCCAACCACTATTTCACCATCTTTCTCAAAATTTATATATGTTATTATTGTAGAGGTGACGTGGGGACTAACAAGTCCAAAATTTTGTTAATAGGGAAATCTCTTCAATTTTTTTTCATATATACGCCTATGAAAAATATGAAATGTATTTATTCATAATTATCATAGTATATCATCTTTTAGAAAATCAAATCATGAAAATATACCTCATGTAGAAAATTTACAACTGAGCTTCCTAACCATTCATAGTCTAGGATTTCAGTTGCACTCTCAACACCAATTATGTATGGATCATCCCATCCATACATATTTTCTTCAAAATAAATTATGTGAGTACCACCATCTTTCAAATTCGTATCCACATGAGCCTTCAATGATAATAAATGTGGATATAGAATTGGAGGGGTGGGGGTTAAGATGATTTCGTTAGATCGTTTTGATCATTTGGTTGATCCTTGAGATGGTTTTGAACCGGTCTTTCATTTCATCCCCTTCCTTTTGTTAGTTTTTAATAACATGCATTAGTTTAGACATTTTTTCGTTAAATATTTATGTTTTATCTTGAAAATTAAATTGGAAATGAATACCTCATTGTCGAAATGTTTTTTACAAGATGTGATAACCATGCGATAAATGTTACAAGAGATTGTTCAGCCATATGAATATCTGCATCATTAATTGGAACAGGTATCTCAAAACTATGCTCGTAGGCTATAGTAATTAACACTCTGACATGAATTTTCAGAAGTGTTATATTGTGTAGTATGTAGTTCTGGATATTGAACACTGTAGCCCTCGCTACAAGGTGATGGGTGGGTGTTGATAGATATAAATCACAGTTATTTTCATCCTGTAGAATATCAATATAAGAAAGGTATCAATGTATCGTGTCTATATGATTCACATTTCATAGAAAAAATTATTAGAAAATTGAATACCTCAGTTAAGAATTGTTTTTGATGAGAATGACTCACCTTAGAACTGGTGGGGGGTGGGGTGAGATCTTCATGCATGGGTTGTTCTTGAGTTGTTTCTTCTCTTTAAACCCCCCCATCAAACTTCCTATCATCTCTCTCTAGTATTTTAATTCTTCTTCAAACATAGATAATATTTTTATCATCTTTTTCATTTCCTTAGTTTGATCCTCCACTTGTTTTTTTCTCAAAATATATTCGAGGTGACACCCCAAAACCCACACCTCTGACGCGACCATACTTTTCTTACTACTTCAAGAACACTGAAAGTATATCTATATCTAGTGTGGGTGTTGTTGATTATTGTGACTATGTCATATAGAAAATATAGGAAAATAAGTAATCATTTTTATGTAATAGTGATTTAAATCAAACCAATTTTTTATTATGTCATACTTACACATGTTTCCCACTATTTTTTTTTGTGTTTTAATCTATTAGTTTTCCATATTTAGTTACACACGCATCCTTCCATAGCACATTGAGTGGGATGGAAGTGGATTTTTATTTTGACTCTTAAAGATGCATATAAATAAAATAATATAGTTTTTGTGTTGTTTTATGTAACATAAAATTATTATGGTAGATTTAAAATACGTACAAATTTTTTTAAGTGATGCATACCCCATCCTTACTTTACATTAGGGTTTCATAAGTTTTGATGCTCATTGTTTATTTTCAGCACTCAGTTGTTGTTTCATAAATAAGACACTATCAATCAAAGTGATGAATACACTTACCATCAAAAAACTTATTACCAGACACAATGGACCTAAAAGGAATGCTTCACATGATGACTGGTAAATGCATCCCACAATTCTTGGGTTATTAGGTGTGCATAAATAATAGGTGGGTGTAGTTTTATTTTACCTTAAGCATCTTTAAGATGATATTTCATTAAAAGTGTGTTAAAAACCCTGTTAATCCTTACCGAAAACTTTAAGAAATAGTCTTTGTGAAATTCATCTAGTATAAATTCACTATAAAAGAGATGATGAAGTGTAATTAAATGTTTAATTATTTAACTTGTAGTAAATTAAAAAAATGATATCATAATGTTACTATAATATCTACCCACATCAGTGTCTTAATCTCATCCACAACATGGTTCTATGATATTAAATCAATCGACACACTTTGCCGAGTGACAATTCAAATGTAACTACTGAACATGGCCTTGTTGGAGTTAACATATTGGCCCAGATTATTCCATCCAATCTTGTATTTGAAGCATTTCTATTTAGAATTAATGATTTTTGATAATACTATCAAACTAATATGCTCCTGTTTTTTCTGTTCTGCTAGTGTTTCTTTACCTTTTATTTCCTCGGATCCACCATCATCAATATATTCCTCCGGCTCTGGAGGGATAGCATCGGCATGTGTAGATGGTGGTTGTACCTCTGCATTAGGAGCATCAACAGGTTGAGAAACCTGTTGTTCATCTGCACTGTGAACAATAATAGGTTGAGAAACTTATTGTGCCTAGGAATTAGGAGAATCATCACATGTAGAAGTCATTATCTATAAAAGTAGTTTAATATTTAATTTAGATAACATAAAAGCACCAGTGACCCAATATTAACATAAAGTAACATGATGTATATTATAAAAAAATATAACATGATTATTGAAATCTTTTTTTAAAGGTTGAAGGGATTTGAACCCTCTATCAACTATCCAAATCCCTTTATTGTGGTCTCCTCTGACATAAAAAATGCCGTCTACATTGGGATACCTATGAAATGATTGTGACATCCTAATGAAAGGGTCATCCTCCATTGATTTTTCATACGAATCTTCAATGGTTTTGGTTGATAACAGAACAATTGACCAATTTTGGTTTGCGGGATCTGGAACATAAAATACTTTTACAACCTATGATTCCATTATAAATAGTTTGTTTTTATACCCTTCCTTACTAAAATAAACTTTCATAAATCCTAACTCATCTATTTTAACAACACTTCTATTATCAACCCACTTTCATTGAAAAATTGACACTTAGAATTTTGTATAATCCAACTCCCATATTTTTTTGATGATGCCAAAGTATGACATATTTGCGTAAATTAGATTTCTTCCCTTATCACCAGAAACATGCATCACTTCAGCCATAAGTGTAACTCCACTATTCTATCTAGTACTATCTTCATCATGTTCATTAGTATAGAATGTATAACCATTAATTACATAAGCATTGTAAGATAATATGTACACACTTGGCCCACCTAATAGCCATCAAAGTCATTCTGAAATTGAGTCTAGATTTTCATATGACTCCTTAAAAATATGGTCATGAAACCATCCTATAAACTATTGATTATGTTTAGTTGATATCCATTTTTCAGGACTTGATGGATTTTAATGCCTAATATTTTTTATGGGTTTCAACATATGGTTCAACATCTAAATTGTCATGAAATACATAAAGGTGGTCCTACTCTCAATCTATAATATTGATTGTGACAACCTCCTTTCCAAAAATTCCTTCACCCTCAAGTCACCCAGTGTGACAAGATTTTGTTAGACCGATACTTTTCACACCAAATAGGTATTCAGTATAGAATTCAATGGCTTCCTCAACAATATATCACTTATATAATACAACCCTCTAGTTGAATTCAATTTTTGACATACCCTTTGAAAATATTCATATACCGTTCAATGGGGTACATCCATCTATAGTGTACATGACCACATAGCTGAATCTCTCTCACCAAGTGAACCATCAAATGAACCATCATATCAAAGAATTTCAGTAGGAAAAACATTTCCAATTCACATAATATGATGAAAATTTCTCTTTCCATAGTCAAAAATTTCTCCAGGTCTATAACTTTGCTACATATAGCTTTGAAGAATAAATAGAGCTTCATTAATGTATACCGAACATTATTGGAAAAAATTCAATTTAAAGCTATATGAATTAGATATTTCATCAAAACATGGAAGTCATATGATTTTATACCTTTTAACTTTAAATTGTGCATTGAAACGATGTTCTTGATATTCAATGAATACCCCTCTAGAACCTTTACTTAATTCAAGAAGTTGCAAAACAGATATCTCTCCTGCCTGAAAAGAGTGTAAGTAGCAGGAGAAGAAATTTTTGTTTTTCACCCTTCATTGGTGCCAACTCTTCTCATATTCCCATTTCAACCATGTCCAAACTATCCTTAATTCCATCCTTTATTTTGCTGGATTCATTTAGCAATGTGCTAATGAAACTATCCCATACATTTTTTTCCAACATACATAACATTAAGAAAATGAATGTGTACATAAAATTACAGTATGGTAATTCAAAAAAAATTAATTTCTTTTTCCAATCTATTTTCATAAGGTTTTTAAAAAATGGTTTACCAAAAGTTGTTTCCACATCTTTAATTTTCTCAATCAGTTGATCACTTTTTAGTGGAGATAGTGGTGTACATTCTTCTGAACTTCCATATAATGATGTGGTCCATGATCGATACTTATGTCATTGGGGTAGAAATCTACGATGTCTTAGAAACACAGTTTTTGATGAATGTTTCAACCTAATTGATTATGTACCTTATTTAAAGATGGGACACCCAAGAGTTCCTTTAATTCTATATCCTAAAAAATTTCCATATGTAGGAAAGTCATTTATCATTCTTTACAGCATTGCTCTCAATATGAAATCTTTATTTCTATAAGAATCATGCATCGTAACACCTGAATCCAATAATAATTTCAAATCATTGGTCAATGGAGCCAAATAAACATCAATATCATTACCCTATTGTTTTGGTCCCGATATAAGTATAGATAACATGAGGTTTTTTCATTTAATGCAGAACCATGATGGAAAGTTATAATTTACCAATATAACTGGCCATGTACTGTGAGTGATTTTTTGAAAACCAAAAGGATTCACTCCATCTATAGATAACACAAGACGAAGGTTTCTTGATTCATTTTGAAAGGTAGGATACTCATGATCAATTCTCATCCACTGAGGAGAGTCTGTCACGTGCCATAGTTTTCCATATTTATTTCTTCTGTCTGCGTGCCATGCCAATTTCCCTATAGTATCCTCACTTCCATATAGGCGCCTAAACCTTGGAATGATTGGAAAGTACTATGAAACTTTCATAGGACCAGATTCATCTTTCTTGTATCAAGAATTACCGCACTTTGGGCATTCTCTAAGTGATTTTTGGTCCTTGAGAAAAAGTATACAGTCATCCAGGCAGACATGTATTCTTTCAAAGATCATACCCATCGAGCGTAGCATTTGTTTGGTGTTGTATGTTCAGATAAAGAGATCATTATCTTTTGGGAGCCTATCATTCAAGAGAGAAAGTAATTCCATAAAACTGGTGTCACTCTATCCATTGACTACTTTGAAATTATAAAGCTTCAGTATGGATGAAAATGCTGTATATTTAGTGCAACCATCATACAATGGCGTCTTTCCACAAATCTTTAACTACTCAGAAGATTTTGGGAAATCACAATGTTAATATTCAAGTATCCTTGTCATTTCTTTAATATGATCTTTGTCATCATGAACATCTGTAATCACATCCTCGATGCAGTCTTCTTCATTATCCATCCTTATAATCATATCAGATGATCCATAAAATGTAGTGTTATCCTAGTCACTATCTACATTCTCATTTTCCTCATGTTTATTCCAAAATTTATAACTTCTATCTATTCCATAAAAGATCAAGTGTTCTTCCAACTACTCTGGAACAACTTGTATTGAATTAAAATAGCATAAACACAGACAAAGGATTTGAGAAGGATCATATGCATGATCTTTTGAAAACTTGATGAACTATTTCACTCCATCTTCATACTCTTTTGTTAGGCGATTGGCATCCACCAATTCTTTATTCATATCCATCCTATTTTATTTGGTGATATCAATATTTAACAAAATAAATACACAAAACATTGATATAAAAATTAACTAAGGATAAAATAACACACACTTTTAAAAATATTTATAAAATAACAGAGTTAATTTAGACAAAACATTTACACAGTTTAAATCCCAATAAAAAACTATTTATAAAAAAATACACTGTTTGAAAATAATAGTTAAAATCCCATTAAAAAATCATAGTTGAAATCCCATTAAAAACCAACCATTTATATATATTCCTCTTTAAAATAACAGTCTTCTTAAAATAAACCAATTAGTTCCAAACATTCTTTCCTAAAATCCCAATTTATTTTTTCAAACCATTTAAAGATATTTAAAACCAAAAAGGGTATGTTGAACACATATAATTTTTTAAGAAAAATTTCAAAACACTTGAATCATTTTAAAAGATCCACTTGGGAATTTTCACAAAGACATAAATCCCAAGAGACACCCTTTATACATTATGTTAAACTATATAAAATTCAGTCCTAACTTCACAATCATACTTGATACATTATGTTAAATCCCCCTTTATTGGGTTCCCTCCCCATGCTTAACACTCTCACAATGATCATCTCTAAAGGTTTAACCATCACTTATACTAACATGCCACATGATGTTCCCAATTCATGGTGGCATAATTTTACCACTCTCCTTTATTCTACTAGAATTAAAATTCCCTCAGCCTTACCCCATCATGTTACTATACATACTAGTAAATCAATTCATTCTTGTAGGATCTTTCCCTAACCAACCTCCCAATTTTTTGGGATTACTCTATTGGACAATATGTCTTTCTAACCCCAACAAATTTTATTCTTTTGTGATATCTTGTATAATACTGGTAATGTTCATATAATACTTATTTCCCACACCGAGCATGGATAATGTGGGCTTAAATTTCATTAGTGGATTATTTCCCAACATAATTGAGGCATTCCATACTTATGAGAGGGTTTCTTCTATAGATCCTTCTAATCCATATGTAGACACTAAAGAATATTCAAAACCTCTATAAATAAACCCTCACATAAGAGGAACCAAAAAACAACAAGGAATAAATAAAATAAAATATACCTCAAAGCGTCAAGACATTCCAAATCAACAAGAATAGATTCCAAAATAAACAACCACCCAAGACCAGTTTGGGAAATTCAACTCTAGGGATTATAGAAAATAACCTAACCACTTCACAACCTTAGGAAGACCTTAATCACCATGGAAGGAAGGATGAAAATTTAATAAAACCTAAAGAAAAGGATGATCTGGATTCACCACCCCATCCGAAGTTTGGGTAAATCCCACAACCCAAATAGATACACATATTCATGAAAATAATTGACCTTAGGGGAAGTTTCTTCACATATTCTCAAGAGCTTTTTGAAAGGAGAAAATACCACATAGTAAATATGAATTTATCCCATTTATGATTCAAAAGCTAAAAAAATAATCTTAATGCACACCAAGTAAATAAATAAAATGGAAAAAAATTATTGAGCCCAAAACATAAAAAAAAGTTTTTAAATATGTTCACTCTTCTTTATAAAAAACCCATTCTATAAAAGTTATACATTAATTATTTTTGAAGACACACACTCTTTGAAAAAAATCAAACACCTTTTAAAAATGCTTCACTAATATTTGAACACTCACAAAAATCAATTTCCTTAAGATTACCACATTTAAAAGGAGTATAAGGAGTCTTTTCACCCAAATCACACACTTGATTTTAAAATATTTCATTTCACTTCAAAATAAAAACCAGCTTTAACATCTAATTATTTTTATAAATTTAAATCATTTCAAAAAAATTTCTATAAATTCTAATTTATTTTTAAATTTCCATAATGAAATCAAACACTTTTTATAAACTTTATGATAATCCAAATTTCTCTTACAAAGAAACCATTATGCCTAGTTTTAAAAACCAAGACATGTTAAAAATAATTTTATTAAAAAAAATATCCAAATTCAAAATGAAGAGGAATACTACCTTTTAAAAACATTTTATGAACACCAAAATCAAAATTTTCATCGAAAAAATAAAATTTTCTATAACATAAAACCAACTTTTCAAAACACAAGACCACACAAAAAGGCTCGAATAATTAATTTAAACGTCACCAAACTATGTAAAACCACCATAAAACTCCCTTATTCAACCACACACAAATGGGAGGAACTTTCGAGATTAATAAGAAATGAAAGGGATCCAAAACTAAAAATCTAGGGGGAAGAATAATTGTGCATGGTTTGACCACATGGGTTATATAGCCATGCAAAAACCATAAAAACATCACAATGGTTATAGAACCAACCGCATGAGGTCTACATAGTTCTCTAGACCATACAAATTAACCCTAAAACTTGGGATATTTTCCTATTTTCACCCCGATAGATCAAAGTGACCCCAAAATCACCTATACACTCAATATGGATCAAAATACCACAATATCATGTAACAAAAAATTGAGAATAAATATGAAAAAAATCTAGAACAACTAAACCAAGAGAACAACAAAACAATGAGGACTATTATTATTTCAAGAAGAAGAAGAAGGATGAAGTTACTCTAGAAGGGAGTGTACCCTTACTAGTAGCATCAAAGACAGAAGTGGCGGCATAGTTAGCTAAAGAGGCATCGGTAGAGGTAGTGATGATGTCAGTGATGATAGTAGTAGCAGTGGAGGAGGAGAATGAGGCGGTAGTTGCGATGAAGGAGGAACATGAGGTGTAAATGGTGGTGGAGGGGCAGGAGGACGCATTTGTAGCAGTGACAACAGATGAGGATAAGTAGGAGGTGTCCAAAAAGGAGGCTACGGAGGAGGATAAGTTGACAACTACATTAACAGAGGATGGGGATGATCGGGCGATAGAATGTTAGGCTTCTGAGAGAGTTTAAGGGGTGCAGATGGAAGGGGACGCAGTTAGGATTCATTTATAAAATCAAGGGTAACATTTATCAGTGCTAGTAAAAATCACTGATAAATGTATGTTTTATCAGTGCTAAATTGAAAAGTGCTGATAAAACATACATTTATCAGCACTAAAAAAGCGCTGATAAATGTCCTCTTTATCAGTGCTAAAAGTTTAGCATTGATAAATGTATGTTTTATCAGGGCTTTTTAATTAGCACTGATAAAACATACCATTTATTCATAATTATAAAATTATAACCAATATATTTATTACATTTATAATTTTATAAATATATATAATTAATATATTTATTATAATTTAATAATTTAAATTACAATTAAATAAATATATATATGTCTTTTTTTGTGTATATATTATAATTAAATATATATATAATTTTATAATTTAAATTTTAATTAAATATAATTAAATATATATATATATAAATTGATATATTAATTTTAATTTTAATTTTGATTTCTTAAGTATTTAAATATATATATTTATATATGTTTGTGTCTATTTATATATTCATTAAAGACATATATTTATAAGTAAACATATTCAAAACGTATTCATAAATATATATTTATCATTTAATTTTTTTTTTGTAATTTTATAATTATTTAAACATATTTATATTTAAGTAGTTATAAATAATTATAATTATATATAATATATTTAAAAAGTATATAATTATATATAACTAAATATTTATATTTTTAAATATAATAAATACATTTATTATTTATTTAAATATATTTATCATGATTTTAAGTATTTATGAGAACATAAAGCTTCATATATATAGGAAATGAATGAATGCACCAAGTATAGTACTATAATATATATTGCCAACATTAGGGTAAAAAATGAACATATTCATGAGATGAATATGAACATCCATTACACATCAATTGACACATTCATTTGGAAACATAAATTTATTTAAATATATATATATATATATATATTTAATAAGTATTTGTGTAGATATATATATTAAAAAGTATTTATATATAATATTATAAACAAATAGTATAATAAATATATAATAAGTATATAAATAAAACTAATAAACATAATAAATATAAATAAAACATAAATATAATAAACATAATAAACATGCATTTTTATTTAATGTATACATGTAAAAATTATTTTTTGAATATAATTAAAATATTTTTATATAAAATAATAATATTTTCTATTAAAAGTTTTTATCAACGCTATTATTAGCGCTGATACAGTTTCATTTTTATCATTGCTTTTTGTTAGTGCTGATAAAGTGGGCCTTTATCATTGCTTATAGTATCACTGATAAAGGGTAGATTTATCAGTGATTTTTTAGCACTGATAAATGCCCCCTTTTATTAGCACTTTTTGATTAACGCTGATAAAACCTGAGCACTTCCCTTGCCCACATTTTTGGTAGTGAGGGTTTCTTGTCATGGTGAACCTAACTACCCACCAACCTATTTACAGGTAAAATTGTGAGTAGATCTTAACACCATCAAACTAACCCTTTGTGAACCTAGCTACTCTCTAACTTATTCAAATATAAAGTTATGTGTAGAGATTAATTCCATTACACTCACCCGTTTTAAACCAAGCTACTTGATAACTTGTTCACACATAAAATTTTTAGCAGTGCTTAGGGCTATCACAGTCACCTTTTGTGAACCTAATGACTCACTAAACTATTCACACATAAAATTGTGAGTAGAGTTTAATGCCATCACACTCACCCTTTATAAACCTTGTTACTCACTAACTTGTTCACATAAAATTTCTATCTAATGAGATATTATCCTTTAACCAATTAATTGGAGGGAGAAATACGTCCCACCCATCTCATAATCTATAATTTTGTGTACCACTTGAAAATAAAACATTCATTATCACATAAAAAACTCATGAAAAAATAATCGGTTTCCTAAAACATTCAAAAACATCAGATAATATGAACTTAAGAAATCATAGAATATAAAAACTATGATTTAACAAATGAAATCATACCATAAAAACATATATTGGGTGATAAAAACATCTCTTCATGAAAGATAAATCTTGGAGGGTAAATATAAGTGATTTTTTTTCAAAAAATATTTTAAAACATTGAAGTGAAAATTACATTCAATTTTTTCATGAAGGTAAATACAAGACTTATGAAAACATTAATATAAAGAGTTCCAAATAAAATGTCCTTGAAAATTAAAAAAAGGTTATAAAAAAGGAGAAGTGATAATACTTTGAAAAAGTTTACTTTTAAAAAGAATATTTAGTAATAGAACCATGGAAAAGACATAAATATTTCAAAAAGTGGAAGCGAAAATTACTTGAAAATTTTTTATTTTAAAAATAATATTTAATAATATAAACTTTAAAAAATATAAAGTTTATCAAAATAAAATGTTTAGTGTATGATACAATTTTTTATTTTTAAAATATGGAAAAACTTTTTGAACATTTGGAAATAACCTTGGTGAAAACCCATATTGTTATAAATGTGGTAAAAAATTTGTTTTAAAACAAATAAATGGGAATAAAAGTATCATTTGAAATAAAAATAGATTGATTTTATATGATATAAAGGATTTTTGGGAATTAAAAACATGTACATCGAAGAAAAATCCACTAAAAGAAATGGGAATTATTTATAACAAAAACCATTTTAATGAAATAATATAATCATCAGGGAAGAATAATTTGGGATGGATCATGATTGAAATAGAAAATAAGGTGGGAATAAAACATAACATCATAATAGGTTTTAATATATCAATATTTAAATATCATATTCAAAAAAGAGTGATGATGACCCAAGGAAAAGATTTGAGTCACGCAAACCCCTTACATACTTTGTAACATTTCAATCGAAGCCCCATAAGAGTTATAACCTTAAAAATAACATTTAATATTATGAAATATAATATAATAATTATATAAAATTAAAATACTAAATTATTTTCACCTTTTAAAAGGAAACATGGTATATTTCTTAAACATGTCTCAAGGGATTCAAATTTGAGACAAAGAAACCCTTATGCATATCAAAATCTTGGAATTAATGATCCTTTAGAAATGAATTAATGGGAAAAATTATAAATATAGATAAATAAAAATTAAATTAAAATTTCTTACAATAATAGTATAAAATAATCTAACTTATAAGAATAGGGTTCAAGAACAACCATTTAAACTAAAAGAAAGGAAAATGATTATGAAAAACCATTACCTTGGTTCCTTGCTTAGTTGATCACAATATAACCTCCTGTAAAAAAAATATAAATAACCTAATATACTATTTCATTACATTACTCATAAATATTACCCTTCTATAATTTTTATTATAAATTTTTATCATGAGTTAATTGATTAGTCATAGCGTATTATGACCATTAGGTGTTAGTAACTTTAACCGTTTCACATGTTTTATAATGTTGATGTCATAAGCCATTATTTTAAACCAAGTTAATAATTAATATATACATTAATATAATTTAATATATAACTTATATTTATTTATAAATCTCTCATATCATTCCATAAGTGTTTTAGTTATTTTGTGTGGAAATGGAATTAATGTTGGCTTATTTCGGCAATTTTAGTGAACAAAAATGATGATTTAATAATAAGTTAATTACTAAATATAATATTTTAAGAACTATATACCAATAATTATTTTCTTATTTTATTAAAGTAATATTATTTTTCATGTTCCCATAGTCATCTATAATAGAGTTTTATAGCATTGTTCATGTAGGTGGTTAAACCGAACCAAACTTGAACATGCTTTAACTTTATGAGTGAGTATGGTTAAGGAGGTGTTTTTAGAAATAATATCATTATGAAAGATGAATAATGATATTAATTTGAATTTTATATGATTTTTAACCATATTTTAAGATATTTAGATAATTTATTAAAATATATATAGAAAATGAAAAATGTTTCATCATGGAGGTGAGAGTCCATATGTACACACAATTAACGTTTTCATTTCTAAATGTGTTAGAGGAGTGAAGGTGGATATTAAATTGAAAATTAATAATATAAATTATATTATAGATATCATATTTGTTCATACATTATATTCTTTTGATCATCTATGAATTTAAGTGATGAAAAATGGAAGATGTCTCTTTGTGGTGGCGGTAATATGTACAACACACTAACGAATTTTTTTTCCTTAACAGATGAAGAAGAATAAATAATTGATATTACTTTAATATCATAAAATATCATTAAAATAATTATAATTAAGTCCTTATATTTTTATGTATATATTATATTTTTAAAAATAAAATTTAGAAGAAAAACATAAGAAGGAGATAATACTTTTGTTGGAGACCCGATCTTTCCTTGGAAAACTCCTTGGAATTAAAGGGATTGGGATAAGTTAGTGTGAGTAGGGGATTTTGAATGTGTGGGGTAACTCTAGGAGGGTATATTTTTTCATAGTTTCAAGTAAATTACTAATGATATGTTTGTGTTTGAAAGGGTGTAAGTGATACCCTTTTATAATAGAGGAAAAGTGAACTTTTAGAAACACCCTTTATATTTTAATAATGTCACAAGACTATTCCAAGGTAAATGGATCAAAAGTTTATAAATAGTATAATATGTGGTTTATTTGTTTTTAATAATACTTTAAAAAGTATTTAAACACTTTTTTTAAACATTTTAAAGGGTTTTTACCATTAAGTTTTTACATTTTACTCTTTTACTTTTAAGCTAGGTAACTAGTTTCTAATGAAGTGATTTTATGTTTTATTAAGAATATTGAATAACCAATATAACAAAATATGGGTGTTATGGAAATAAATTTAACATATATTTAATCCAATTAAATTTCTAAATATTATAAAATTAAATTTTAAATTAAAATGGTTAATTTGTAAAAAAACTGTTTTAGTAGAAAAATGAAATTTTAACAATTATGGTCTCTTAATATTATTTAGTATTGATTAAAAAATAAATTATAATTAATATATTTATTTATGTGATTTAAAATCATATTATATTCATTATTTAAATTATTCCAATTTAATTTATTTAATATTTATTCCTTTAAATTAATAAATTATAATTTTAAAATTATTTTTTTCACTGTTATCGTGGGAATTAACATTAATCCTAACAATAGAATTTCATGCCTAAAAATGAAATTTGAAATATTAAATAATATAAAAAATTATATTATAAAATATAAGAATCATTTTATTAAATTAACTTTATATGGGTAGGGGAAATTAATTTTAACACAAGTGCATATAACGCACAAGAACCCATTTTTTTGAAAACGTTTATTTTTAAGCAAAATAATTTATGATTAGGATAAAGTTATCAATACCATTTATTAAAATGAATTTAAAATAATTATAATCATTAAATAATTATTTATTTAAAAATAAAATAAATAAAAAATTTCATTTCATCATGTTATAATTAATTAAACAAAACAATCAAAAAAAGTGTTCATTTAAAATGCTACATAAATTTTCAAAATATTGACCATGGGTTTATAAATAAAACATAGTATTTCAAAATAATTTATTATAATTTATAATAAATAATTTTATAGGAAAAAAGTTTCAAAAACTTTTAATTTATTTATATAATAAAATAATTTCATAAAAGTGACGACATTAACAAAATCAATATTTCACTATTCACTCTAAATCACATGTTTCTAAAAATACCAAAAATTCATATTAAGTAAATATGATCATAATAAATTAAAAAATGATTTTAATATTGTAAAATTCACATCATAAAATTTAAAATTTTTATTTTTAATTAAAAATAGGGTGAAAAACCGTTTTTCATTGGAAAAAAATGGTTTGAATATTATCTATTATTCTTCCCATTTCTTATAAATTAATAATTAAAATAGTGTTAATAATTTATTTATATCAAAATATATTATTCTTGAAAAGAATTAAATTTTGGAAAGTATATTTCCTTAGTTTCTTAACTTCACTAGTTGGGTCAATATTTAAAGTGAACATTATTTTTTTATATATACATATTTATTTTAATAATTCCATTACCACAGTTTATACTAGCCAATTCTAGGGATTCCTTAAAATTTCCATATTTTTTTTTGTTTTTAGTGTTACATTTGGAGCAATCTATTGAACACAATATTTTTTTAAGGAAAATATATAGTGAAATATCAATTGTTACATTCTTCCCCATTAAATTAATTTCATCCTAACAATTTAATTATAATTTACTTACAGGAATAGATAAAGGTAGAGAAAATATTGACACGCCTCAAGATATTATAGTGAAAAATAGAAAAACCTTATCTTACCTAACCATTTCAAGGAAATATATCTCAAAAATAGGTATTAAGGACCATGTGAAGCATTCAGTTTTATTCTTAGATAATTCCTATGAGGACTTGCATTAATAGATGGTCATAGTTTATATATAATATGTTTTTACCTATTCTATAAATTAATATGGAGTCAAAGTGAATATATACATTGTATTTCGAAAATGAAATATTTTTTAGAAGAGGATATTAGGATTTTCATAAAGTTTATTTATAAAAACATAATAACCATAACACTACATGTTTTTATTAAAATAAAAATTACTAAGGGTGGTGACATGATGTTATTAGAAAACATACTAGATAAAATAGGGTTGATAGAACTAAAATACATCGAATAATTCATGGTGTAGGGTAAATGAAACCTAATTACTATTTCCTCTTCATTGATAGTCACTACATAGGTTCTTACTTACTCCCTAGGTATAATAGGTTATGGATTCCTACTATCCTCATAAATACTTAGATTAGGGAAATGGATTAGATAATCCCTGAGTTCTCTGTACATAATACATTGAATTGTTAATGGTTACCTATGACTAGTTCTATATTATTTCATCATGATAACCAAAATATTAATTTTTTATTGATATTTTTATGCCTAATGATCCCATCTTCCATAATAAAAGCATCTTCTAGTCCTCTTAAGCATTTACTTTGGCGCTTCTTCCAAAATTTTAACATATAGGAATTTGATTTTTTTACTTTATCATATTAATTACATGATCTTTCATGAGAATCCATATTTATATTCTTTGGAATGTTTTGGAATTTGAATATGTTCACATTATTAATCATACTACATGATATCTAGTTTTCAATAATCATAAGGTTTCTTATTCCATCTCCCATTTCAATGGGTTGTTCATTGAGGTAATATCTGCATTGTCCCTCATACCCATGGTTAATTCTATTTCTATACATTATTAAAACCTAAAGGGTTTACATGAGTAATAAAACATTAAAATTATAGGATGGGATTATCATAATCATATAAATAATTCAACCTTAAAATTAATTGATAATTTATATTTTCACATCAGCCCATAGTTCCTTTAGTTCAACCTATATCAATATTAGTTTGAACTTGGATACTTTATGTTGGATTATCTTATAATTATAAACCTAATACCTCTAATTAAATCAGAAATATATCCTTAATAATGGTTCATAAAGAAAATATGATCAACTAGATCATATCCTATGGGAGTGTCAAAATAGGTGCATAGTAAGGGCCCATTCACTGTGTATCAGAATGATAGACGAGATATATTCAACTAAATCTTTTTGGGTTTTTTACCTCTAGATTAATCTATTAAAAAACCACATACACTTTTAGTATCTAGATATAGATTTATTTATAGGAAAAACACATAATCCATACTTTATCAAAACATCATTATGTTATCTTAAACCTATCCTTAGGGTTTTTTCTAAAGTTATCTAAAAAAATATCAAAAAATAAGTAAACTAACCTCCAAAATAACTAAACTAATATCCAAAATAACTAAACCCTAACCTGATACCAATTAAATTGATCCAATATAATCATGACTTAAATAATACATTAATCATAGGATTTAAATAATACGTCTCACAAATAACCACAAAACACAAAGATTGAAAGGTACAATGTCTTGGGGATTAGCTACATAAAAATATGAATTTAAAACACCTGAAAACATTTATCCATAATAAGGATCCTCTTTAAACTTTCCGATATTTCTCACATGATACAATCATTTAATAACCTGGGGAATGGTAGCATATTAAATAAGTATGCTCAGATTCTTAGTAAGGTAAAAACATATCATAAAGTATTAGATCATAAACATGAAGGATTATATGAGAAATAATAAAAATATATTAATACGAGAACATAAGACCATAAATTATAATATTAAAACATAATAAATAAACATAATAACATAACTAGAATATTAAGGATGTGTAAAATTATGACTTGGCTCAAAATACTTATCAATAACCAAAAACATGTGAGCATGGCATAAAAGTATGAAATGCATTAAAAATACAGAGTAATCATGAAAACATGGAATAACATGGTAAAAAATTGAAAATGTGGAACAATCATAAACATATGGTTTCTTATCATTGTGAACTTGGCTTTCTTCCAACCTGTTAATACATAAAATTATGAGTAGAGCTTAACACCATAATACTCACACTTTATAAACCCAACTACTCCCTAACCTATTCATACATAAAATTATGAGTATAGATTACTTCCATAACACTCACCCTTTTTGAACCTAGATACTCATTAGACAATTCATATATAAAATTATGACTATATCTTAATTCCATCACACTCAACCTTTGTGAACCTAGAAAATTGCTAAACTATTCACTCATAAAATTGCTAGTAGAGTTTAATGCCAACACACTCACCCTTTGTGAACCCAGATACTCGATAACATGTTTATATAATATTTATATATCATGAGATATAAGCATTTAAGAAATAAATTGTAAGGAGATATAGGTCCCACTCATCTCATAATCCATACATTGATATGCCACTTGAAAATCAAACATTTATCATCTTATAAAGAACCTGTGGAAAGATGGATTTATTAAGATATTAAAAAACAACAAATAATATGAACTTAATAAATCATATAATATAAAAAATATAATTTAAAAAATGAAATCATATCATAATAACTTATAAAGGGTGATCAAAACATCTCTTCATGAAAGATAAACCCTAGAGGGTAAATATAAGTGAAAATAAAAAAGTTTTCACAAAACCCTTTAAAACATCGAATTAAAAATTAATTTCAAAAATAATTTTTTTGTGAATGTAAATATAATAATTTTTAAAACCTTAATATAAATAGTTAAAAATAAAATATCCTTTAAAATACATAAATTTTATAAAAAAGGATAAGTGAAAATACATTGAAAATTTTTACTTGTAAAACGAATATTTAATAATGGACCTTAAAAAATACATAAAGTTTTCAAAAAGGGTAAGGGAAAATACCTTGAAAACATATAATTTTAAAAATAATATTTAATAATGGAAACTTGAAAAAAACATATAGGTTATCAAATAAAATGTGGAGTGGATAATAAAACATTTTATTTTGAAAAGATGGAAAAACATTTTGAAGATTTTGAAATAACTTTATTGAAAACCCACATCATTAAAAAGATGGTGAAAAATTTGTTTTAAAATTAATAAAGGGAAATAAAATGATAATTGGATTTAAAAATAATTTGAGTTTATACTAGGTAAAAGAGAACATTTATGAGAAGAAAAAACATGGACATTGAATAAAAATACATTAAAATAAATGGGAGTTGTTCTTAACAAAAATGAATTTTAATGAAACCATAGAATCATCAAGGAAATATAATTTTTTTTGTATCATGATTTAAATAGAAAATAATGTGTAAATACATAATAACATCATCATATGTTATAATATATCAATATTGAAAGATTATAATCAAAGAAGAGTGATTATGATCCAAGGAAAATATTTGAGTAATGAAAACCCCTTACAACCTTTGTAACATTTGAATCAAAATACCACGAGAGGTATAAAATTAAAAATAAAATTTAATATAATAAAATATAATATAATAATGATAAAAAATTACAATATTGAAGTATTTACACCATTGAAATGAAAACCTGGTGTATATCATAAACATGTCTCAATGGATTAAAATTTGTAACAAACAAACCCTTACGAATATCAAAATATTTGAAGTAATGATCATTTGGAAAGTAATTCAAGGAAAAAATTGTAAATATAGAGAAATTAAATATTTAATTCAATTTTATACAATAATAGGATAAAATAATTGAACTGAGAAGAATGGGGTTCAAGAATAACCATTATATCACAAAGAAATGAAAATAAGTTAAGAAAAAACATTACTTTGTTTCCTTGCTTAGTTGATCACAGTATAACATCATTTAAAAATAATATAACTAAATTAATATCCTATATTATAAAATTAATCATAAATATTACCCTTTAATAATACTTATTATAAATTTTTATCATAATTACATTGATTGATCATAGTGTGTTATGGCCATCGGGTGTTAAAAATTTTAACCGTTTGCACACATTTTATAACATTGATGTAATTACCCATTATTTTAATTTTTTTTAATAATTAATATATAATTTAAGATACTTTAATATATAACTTATGTTTATTTATAAATCTCTCATATTATTCCATAAGAGTTTTAGTTATGCTGTGTCAAAATGGAATACATGTCTTATTTTAGTGATTTTAGCGAATGAAAATGATAATTTAATAATAAGTTAAATAATTTATATAATATTTAAATAAAAATATAATAATTTTTTTTATTATAATAATATTAGTTTTCATGTTCCCATAGTCATCCATAATTTAGTTTCATATCATCTTTCATATTGGTGGTTGAACCGACCCAAACTTGAACATGCTTTAACACGATGAGTGAGTATGGTTAAGGTGGTGTTTATTTTGACATAATATAATTATTACAGAATAATAATGATATTATTTGTAATTTTATATTATGGTGAAGAATATTTTAGGTTGTTTATATAATTTATTAAAATCTAGATGAAAAATGAAAAACATTTCATCATGGAGGCGACAGTCCGCACATATGCACGATTAACGTTCCCATTTCTCAGTGCATGAGAGGGGGTGAAGGTGTATATGAAATTAAAATTTTTGAATCAAAATTATACTATATATATAATATTTATTCATATTTTATATCCTTTTTGTTATAAATAAATAACAGTGATGAAAAAATGGAAGACATTGCTTTGTGGCAGTGGCAGTCTATATAATGCAATAACGATACGTTTATTTTTCTTAGTGGATGTAGAGGAATAAATAATGGTTATTACATTAATATAATAAAACATTATTATAATAATTATAAGTATTTAATTATATTGTTATATATATAATATATTTTGAATATTATGATTAAGAAAAAACTTACAAAGGAGATAATACTTATGTTGGAGACTTGATCTTTCCTCAGAAAAATCCTTGGAGTTAAAGGGATCATGCTAACTTAGTGTGACCGGGGGAATTATAAGGTGTGGGGGAATTATAATATATAATTTTTTTATATTTTCAAGGAAATTAATAATGGGAGGTTTTTTTTGAAAGGGTGTAAGTGACACCCTTTTATAAGAGGAAAATGGAACTTTAGGAAACACTCTTCATATTTTAATAAATCCATGACACCATTTCAAGGTAAATGGCTCCAAAGTTTCTAAATAATGTATTATTAGTTTTATTTAGGTTTATAAAGACTCAAAAAATTATTTCCACTAATATTTTAAACATGTTAAAGGGTTTAAATGTTTTTTATATTATACTCTTGTACTTTTAGACTAGGTAACTAGCTTTTAAATAAGTATTTTTTATTTTTAATAAACAATATATAATAACCCATATAAAAAAATTGAATGTGATGGAACAAAATTTAAAATATATTTAATCTAAATAAATTTCTAAATATTATAATGTTAAATTTTAAATTAAAAGGAATAATGTATAAAAAAATTTTTTTAGTAAAAAAATGATATTTTGACCATTATGGATTCTTAATCTTATTTAGTATTATTTACCAATTAAGTTAATATATATATATATGTTTATAAATAATATTATATTAATTATTTAAATTATTTAAATTTAATTTATTCGATATAAATTCCTTGATATTAATAAAATAATAATTTTAAAATAATTGTTTCACTATTATTGTGGTAACTAACATTAATCATAACAATATAATTTCACACCTATAATAAAATTGGAAATTTTGAATAATATTAAAATTATTTTCAAAAATATAATAAAATTTTTATCAAATTAACTTTCTATGTGCAGAGAAAATTAATCTCAACATAAGCACATGTGACACACAAAAACCTATTTTTTTTGGAAATGTTTATTTTTAACCAAAATGTTTTATGATCAAGATAGAGTTATCAATGCCATTAATTATAATGAATTTAAAATAATTATTATAATTAATATATTATTTATTTAATAATATAATAAATAAAAAGATTCATTACATCATATTATAATTAATTAAACAAAACGGTTGAAAAACAATTTTCATTTAAAACACTGCATATATTTTCAAAATGTTTACCACGGTTTTATAAATTCAACATAGTATATTAAAATAATTTATTATACTATATAATATATAATTTTATATTAAAATGGTTTCAAAAACTTTCAATGAATTTATATAATAAAATAATTTCATAAAATTGATGACATTTGTAAATTACTAATTAAACTAGTGTTAACCCTTTATTCATATCAAATTATATTATGCTTGAAAAGAAGCAAATTTTAAAAAATTGATTTCTTTGGTTTCTTAGATACACTAGTTGAGTCGATATGTAAAGTTAAATTTATTATATATATATATATTCATAATCCCATTACCACTGTTATACCAACCAATTATACGATTACCTTACAATGGTACATATTTGTTTGGTTTTGGTGTTGCATGTGGAGAAAACTATCGAACATAGTATTTATTTAAGAAAAATATATTGTGAAATCTCAGGGAGTTATAAAACATTTTGTTCAAGATTAGAACATAAGATAATTTATTGGATGATAATTAAGTTATATGACCATTTTTAGGGTAAAATAGCCATTATAAATACAACCTTTAGAATAGTAATATGAAAATTCGAATAATGATATTCTTGTTATGTGAATATTAATGGTAACATAAACATGTTCATTAAAATACCAATTAAAAATTATTAAAAATTAATTTAATATTAATAATTAATTTTTATGAATCCATAAACTATAATGAAAATTTATACCTATTCATCAGATTAATAGTAATAATTTCTTAAAATTATTTTATAAAATCTTCGTCAATGAATGCATGATTTTCAATATATAATATTTTTGATAATTAAATTCATAATATTTAGAAAATTATTTTCATAAAATAGAATTCAAATCTAGATCCAAGACATTGAAATTAATAAAGTGTGAAATTTTAGTATTTTTCATACATAGTTTAATACATAGATGAATAATGGAATATGTGAAAGATAATATACAATATAATAAGAAAATATATGAGTAAATGAAATCATATAATATGTAATCATGACCTAATTTCATTTACATGAGTAAAAGAGTATCTAGTTACAATGATCCTTGGACATAAATTATTTTTTATTTAATTTTTTATTCATGTTTATTTACTTTTTTAATAAAAACCATTACTCTCTTAAAGACAACCACATAAACACCCATTCTACTCACTTAAAATCTGAATTTCTCCTTAATTTATCTCTTCATATCCCTCTACTTGAGTTTACTGTCCAATTTGGATAATATTATAGGTTCTGAAAGGTTAGTTCCAAAGATGGTAGGTGAATTAAAGTAAGGGTTACCATACCCCTCTTTCTTATTTTCAATTATTTTTTAGTATCCCTTTCATTATTCAGTATCCTATTCAATTACTATTTTATATC
This sequence comes from Viscum album, assembly GCA_963277665.1. Taxonomy (NCBI): domain Eukaryota; kingdom Viridiplantae; phylum Streptophyta; class Magnoliopsida; order Santalales; family Viscaceae; genus Viscum; species Viscum album. Next base: position 1,429,458,049 of record OY728151.1, read on the forward strand.
TACTTTTGTATTTTTAATTTGATTTAATATGCATATGAGTTTATTATTACCACTAATTAAACTATGTTAATGAGTACCTAAAGAAACTATAATATTTTCACTTTATTCCCATAAGATCATTACATGTATGCCTATTTAAATCCTTAAGTATGTCATGTTTTTATCTTATTATAGATTTTAAACTTCTGATAGGGGTGGATTTATTCTAGTTGGTATAATATATATATATATATATGTTTTAGTCTTTACCTGGAATTTAATGTACTTATCCTTGTATTTACATAAGTGAAAATTTGGTATCAATGTCGTTAATACTCAGAGTTATTTATTCAAGGGTTTGGTATCTCAAATGAAAAAAATATATGAATCATATACTCTTAATTTTTATAGGTGAATTATCCATCAATAAATTTTTATTCTACCTTTGAAATAACCTTTCATACAAGTATCCATCCATAATGATATATTCAAGGAGGACCCTTATGAGATACTTTGAGGCATTCAATAATACATGGAGTTTACTTTTATCAAGAAATTTATATTATGAGTAATTTATTATCCTTTGATTAATGGGTGTCCATCTAGTAATTCATACCATCCATTGATTGGGGATTTCATATCTTGACCCCTATATCCCTTGAGCATCAGGTAACCTTTAAGATCAAATACATGTTATGAATGATTTTTTGTAATGATATAATATATGTATATATTTCAATTATTTCATTAGATATTAATTTTTTTGATTGGAAAGACTATAAATATATATACCCCCATTGAATTGGGAAATGCTTCATCTTTAAAGATAGTATATATGAGGCATGATTATGATACCATGATATTGGTGGACAACCCTACCATATGAGCCCATTATGATACAATTAATTACTGGGTAGTCATCTCATAAAAGGCCTTTTTACCACATGTTTATGATTTTCAGTTATCAGGAATTTCTTATGTGCAATTCTTATTTATACTTTCTCCCATATATTTTTATTATTTCATGATTTATATCATGTTACATAGAGAAATCTTCCTTAACTAACCACTAGGATTATTTAGATATCATACCAATATTTCTAGCTCACCCTATTATTTTCATATAAAACACCTAATAATGTAAGTGTATTATAAAGGATACATGATCTACGGGTTCATGGTTATATTTATAATATGTTTGGAATAATTATTTATTTTTGTGACCAAGGTTCTAAATACCTTAGGAGTGAGTCAAAGTATAACTTCTTTTCACTGAACACCTCTAATTGGATCTTGTTCCGATGTTACAAGGACATTAAATCTTCCAAAAATTTCAAGCACAAATAAAAACTACATAATAAAAGATAAATCACATGTACATGATGATTTTACTTGGTTCACCCAATTAGATATGTCCAAGTAAAAAACACATGAAAATATGTCTAGATACCAAAGAATCACTAAGAAATATTATGTTATAAATTTAGTATTAGATCACTACTAATGCTAATAAAAACTACACTCACTACTTTTATAAAATTATTATAAGATAATTTAATGAAATGTTCAATGTATCAAATACACCAAACTAGAATTTTTGTTTTTCTTTAACTTTGTTTTTCATAAACATCATTTTTATCTCATTATTATCTCTATATCTTCAATTATGTATCATGTAGTCTGATATGTATCATAATAATCTATCTATAATTATCTAATTTTCTCTATATAAGCCCGTATTTTTTTTCTTATTTCAGATGATATATTTATTCTCCAAGATTCTCCAATCCAAAAAATATAAGATAAGATATTCTAATATATTCTCCAATATTGTTCCACATGTTATACCCATTAAAGGGTAGTAAAGAAATCTATAAATATTGGATAATATATCCCTATATTATCTTAAATATTTCCAAAATTGGATGGGATATAAATTTAAATTTTTTACTATAATTTAAAAACCATGATGGTCTTATGATTTTCTAAAATAAAATTATCCTATTCAAACATTAACACCAAAATCCATGAAGTGAAATTGTTATATCTAGTTGTTTTTATGAAATTTCTATATTCAAATATTTTTCCATATCTCTTAACCATGGGCATGATTTGACTCACCAAAACATAGTTTTATGACTTCATGTATTGATTTATCATTCTATAATTAAATTCTTTGAAAAATTCCTTTAAATATAAATTTCTATAAAAAATATCAATACCATGGAATAATTATTCTGAGCTACCCATGGAATCAATTTTTTTTAAAACCACTGTTCTTAATTTCTTTCTCCATGACATGATAATCCCAAACATCCCATTTTATGTAGTTTCTCACCATCAACTCTCTTATACCATAAATTATCACCTTAATATAATTTATTATGAATTCATAATTCATAAAAACTTTAAAACCGTCCTTAATTAAAATTATCAAGTCCATTACATGTTCCATCATACCATTACATAGTTATAAAGGAACATGAGAAAAAATATTGACTCCACCAAAATTCTATATGGATAATGTTCACAAATTCATCTTATTTTAACTCTAGATTATCTCTATAATCATTCCATTGACTTTTACCAAAAAACACTCCTTATAATTTTAAATAAACACTCCATATAAATTCTCTAAAATAATCCTTGAATTTTAAATAAATACATCATCAACAATATCTATCTATAGATCAAAATATAATTATACAATTCCCTATAAGGTTTAAACATTCAATACCTTTGTGTTTTTTTTGATAATTATTACCAAAAATTATTTTATGGTTCAATTAAAAAACTTTATTCATCATCTCAAAATGAATAAGGATATGTACTTCATAAACTCTAAGACCAATTGATTCATTATCAATGTAGTAAACAAGAGTGAGTGGGAAGATTACAAAACAAACCACCTGATAAGGTTTTAATAAGGGAAAACACTTTTAAAAACATATTGAAAATGATCAACTAAAAAAGATTATTCCATAGAATCTCACCATTAATTTTTAATAAGAAATGAAAAAAATAAATAAATAACACATACCTTTTCCTATGATTAATCAAATTTCCTAATATTCTTAAAATTATATTGATAGGGATCATTAATAAGTGACACATGATCCTTACTCCTAGGGTATCCACCCACTATGTGTATCTCCCAACTATTGGAAAGGATATCCTGTAAGTCTTCTAGAACCTTTGGTTAAATAATTGAATAAAAAAGATAAATAGAGATTCTATTCAAGAAATTTTCACTAAACTATCATACAAAAATTTGAATGCTACTATCATAAACCATAATCTCATTTATATATCCATCAATTGACCCTTATTAAATTCCAAACATTTCTAAAAAAATAAGATATTGAATGAAACATTTCAAAAACCATTTCATAAGTTACAAAAACCTATAAACTTTGGCTAAAAAATGCATAAAATTTAAAGATTGGTTTTAGATGTGAAAACACCCCAAATCATTATCACATGATGATCAAACTAAACATGATAACTTATAGTTTTAGAAATTATGACTTCCATTATTTAATAACTCATGAATCAACATTCATAGAACCATGACATGGTGACAGTCAATATATTATGGTTTATCCTAGCACAACCTATAACATGGTTAAGACCACCACACTATGGTTTTATCATTAATCTATATTACCAAAAATCTCATACTTTCACTAAAACCTTATAGAACTAAAGAACTTTTACATTATGTCACATTATATATGAAAACATATGAAGTCATATCCAAAAGTCCTTTTGGAAAATATAATTAATTTTCACAACATGTTAAATTATATGTAAAAACTTATGAAAAAAACGTCCAAAAATTAATTTAGATATTCTCTAAAAAAACTTTTGTAGTATCTATAAATGTTTTGTACACAAAATTTATAACCAAACTTAATCCTCATCCAAATTAACACAAAATATATCCCCATGGTCTTTTATTCTATTTATATAAATTATGAATTATGAAATCCATAATTTTTATTAAATAAATTACTTTATAAAATCATCAAAGCTACACAATATATAAAGGGATCTGGTGTGATCTATATTAAATACATATATCTCCATACCTATATACACCATCTATATCATATACATGTATAAATAATCATACCATGAATTTTTCTAGGATATCAATTCAACATGATAAAAATAGTATTTGAATCTCGTATATCTTAGTCATACATTCTTTATTCATTGAGTATAGACTAACTAGATAGATAAACACATCACATATCATTAACCCAAAAAACAAGCACATAACATGCACCTAAAACAAATAGATAAGAATATTTCATGATACTTATCTAGGAATATAAATACACTTTATCATTCTATCTCAATCGGGGAACCATATTTCATACTCTTTATACGAGAGGAAAAATCCCATCTTCGTTGAACTGTAATCGATAACATGATCAAAAACATACCAAACCACCCTCTGATAAGTTCAGACTCTAGGATGGTATAATAAAGGCACCAATTCATAAAGGTTATCATGCTAGTAATATTTTTAAACTTAGGTATGAGGATTCAAGTATGAAACATAAACCCAAAGTATGTTAAAGACAAAGTGTATAACACTCAATGTGGTTTACATAATGGGTCATACATAATAAAAAACTTCATTTTTTCATTTTGAGTGAATTTTTTATCTCTATATGAAACTAAACCCATGATAATATTCACGTGTTATCATAATCTATAATACTCTATTATGAACATCAATTAGGAATAACTCAAATTTATAATTTTAGATGTCAATTATCATTTCACTTGATGTAATATATACATCCAACATGAAAAAATGATAAAGCGGAGTCTATCTTTTATATTAAATGATATATTTTATACTATTAAATTCCTTTAATAATTATAAAAAACTATATATAAGGATCATATAATCATATACCATATGATAGACCACTAGAGAGGCCTTATATTTTCTATATTTTTAAGGTTTTTTAAACTCATTATATCAATTTGAAATTCCTTCCATATCTCTATATTCCCATCAGATTAATTCTCTAAGTAAAATACTTCAATGGGTAACTTCTATAGAGAAATATTGTTTGAATAATGGTGATATTAGGATTCATAATCCTTATGTTTAAATCTTTGAACAAATTATTCAAACTTATTTACTTCACAACATCCAATTTTACAATGTTAATATCTTTAAATACACACTTTAGAACTCCTAAGTTCATCATAATCATTTTGAAAACTTTAAATTCAATTTTTAAATAAGAAAAATTTGGTTACTAAATCCAATGTAACTATTTATATTAATATTTTTCTTCATTAACACATCCTAAACTCATTTAGGATATAAAGTAATTTTTAATTTGAATCAGACAGGTATCATCATTTATTGTTACATTTTTGAACCTATATTAGTCCAAACATACTCCCACTTGCCTCTTAGAAATTTTATTTTCTCTAAAATATATTAATAAAAATCTGAGACTATAACACCTCAATATTTTAAAACAATAACATTATGTTCAATAGCATATATGACACACAACAATGAGCTTAAAAAAACCAAGAAATATATTTTTTAATATGAAAATTATAAAATAGAAGTTTAATTGGTGGGTATGAATAGGAATAACCAAATTATTAAATATATATAAATATCCTACTCAATACAAATTTATTGATCAATTAGTAGGAAATAATTACTCAATTTTCATTAAAGTTATTTTTTTCTTCAAATATACATTTTCTTCAAAAATGTTTTTATTGATTTTTTTGAGATAAAATTATAATTAATTTATATAACTTTTATAAAGGGTATTTTATAAAAAATATATAATTTTTGAAATCATCATATCAAAATTAGATTAGGGTAAAATTTTGGAATTTTTCTGAAAATCTTGTTTTTTATTTAGAAATGTATTTTCATTTCATGTATTTACAAATTAGATTTATATTTTGGATTAGTTATAAAAACTAAATTTGTCCATTTTTATTAAACATAATCTAATTATGACCTTTTAAATGTATTTTATACTTGAAATGGTTTGAAAAATAATTTTATACTTAAAAGACATTTTTTTTCTTCTGAAAAACCACTTTTCATCACGTTTTGAAAGTTTAATTTTAAATTAAATTCTACCTATTTTATGTACCAAATATCTAAATATGAATTAAATATTTGGAATCATGAGTTTTAGATTTTTTAAATAGGTCCCTTTTATATTTAGTAATTATGAATAGAAACCCTAGTAAATTTTTGTCATCTCGATAAGGGTAAATCAAGTAATTAAAGTTAAAAATAATATGATAAGGACTAAAAAAATGACCATAACACTTGGATTTATTTATTTGTATGAGTCCGTTTCTTATATAATCATCCATAAATAATAAATATGACCTTTTTTCCGTTTATCCTTGTTTTTTACCTTTATAATATTTAAGTTAAGTATAAAATAAAAAATGCCTCTCTCTTGCTTTTAATATCAATAATATTTTATTACATCGATAAAAATAAATTATTTTTTGTTATAAAAAATTATTTAAAATATTAATATAATTTTTATCATGGTAATTTATTTTTAATTTTTAGCGATGAAATAATTTCCTTAAATTCTTACACAAAACCAATACATTATTTTTTTTCAATTAATAGAAAAATAAAAAAAATATTTTAAAATTATTAAAAGTAATATAATTTGAATGAATTATTGTGTTACATGAATTTTTTAGATAAATATAACATGTTAGGTATATTTAAAAGGATTATATTTAAACTCATTTTTTTCATGTTTTCTTTAAAGTCAAATTAAATGAATAGTTCCAAAAATGACATTAATGATATTTTATAATTTAAAATTCCTAAAAATAATATCATCACCCTAGTGATTGTTATATCATTTAAAATATAAACCATGGGCCATTCATGGGAAAATTTTCATTTTATAGTTACTATATTTACCCCTAAATAATAAAAAACATTATTATCTTGATAATCATCAAAAGGGTTAACAGAGGGTTAAAACAAAAAGATAAGGGTGAAAACATCACCTAAAATTATTCAATTTTTATTGTATGAGAGGATTTTGACTCATACTAATATAATATTCTAACTATATCGATTATGATCCATTTTTACATGAAAATTAATTTATATTAACTTAATATTTTGAGTAATTCCAAGAGCGCCCCTCCCCTCACTTATAAAAGGGTAACTCCTCTCCTCTCTTACTCACACATTTTGAGCACTCTAACTCAGACAATAACTTCATAAATACCTTCCTTACATACCTAACCATATTCTATAGAACATTTTTTGGTCATAAAACTAACCTATGAATGATTTTGTTTCAAACCTTAAGAGTTTTTATGAAGTAGAGGAAAGTAAGGAACGTATGTGACAAGATATACTTGAGGTAAGAGACACTTTACTTTATAAATATTGTTTTAAATTTTTTCAAGACCTATTTTATAAATATTTTTATTCCATGTACATATTATTTAAATTATTTTATGGATGAATTTAGATTGAAATTAAATAATTATAATGGACATTTTAAGTCACTTTTTATTTTCTTTCAAAGGTTTTCAAAAAGAATATTTTTATGTATTAATATAGAATGTGTTTAACTTTAAAAAAGGAAAACGTAATGTTCAATTTTAACATATATAGTGTCAAAATATTTTCCCACCACTGTAACTATTATTTTATTTGGGATTTATTTACAATATTTCATGTTACTTTCAAAAAAAACCTTATTTCCATTTGTTATGGGTATTTAAAAACAAGGTTTTAAATGGAATGTACATTTTTATGTCTAGAAATGTTTTTCTTATGGGTATAAAGAATATTTTTATACAATATTTCATGTTAGGGTTCTTGGTAATTTTTTATGATAATGGATGGTTCTGTTATAAACCAAGGATAGGTGGTTCTATTATAAACCATAGATGAGTGGGTCCGTTATATCAGTACAATGCATATAGTAATGAATATGTTGTAAGTTGAACATGTTATTTATTCCACTTATAAGAGTGATTTTAAGAGTGATTGTAAGAGTGATTGTTATAGTGATGTGAAAATGATGTCCCATGTTACCTATATGATTTATTTATGCATGATATGGGGTTTTATAGAAATATTATGATTTTACAAGGTAAGATAATGACTTTATGTTTAAAAGAAAGTATAAGGGTGAAATTTATAAATTTTTTAAAAAGTTATTATGAGTTTTTCATGATTGTAAAGAAACATTTATGTTTTTTATTTTGGATTTAAAATTTCTTATGAAATGTTTTATGAATAGATTTAGGCAGAGAAGTTTATATTTTCCTTAATGAGATTTTTTTCTCATTTGACAATTTAAAATGTTTTTTATAGAGTTTTAAGGACGAGTAGGGAAAATTAAGAGTTCAAGATGAAAATTTTGAAGATATGTCATGAAAATAAAACTTTTTATATCATAAAATTTTTGTATTATCGTAAAAATGGATACTGATTGGAAGTGTCCACTTTGTGATTTAATATTTATTTATGTAAGGGTGATGGCCTAATTCTCTAAAAATATAAATTGTAAAGATACTCAAATTTAAGAGAATAAATTCATGAATTAAAACTCAAGATTATGTAATATTTAATATTGATTCCATACATATGGTATCAAAGGAAAGTTTTAAATAACTTTAGAGGTTAGGATGTTATTTGAGTTTAAGTTAAAAGTCCTCTATAACCACAAAGGTTTGTATATTAGGGATAATTATTGTTATTTTTTATATTTAAAAATATTTAAATAGAGTATGATATGGGTAAGGATACATTATTTTTTATCCTCCTATAATATGGTTTATTATGATATTATAGATGTACCCACACTAACATTTTTTGTTTTAGTATGTGGATGGAACTATAAAGAACCAAACTAAAAACAGATACAAAGAATAATGACAAACTAAATGGAATGAGAGTTAGAGTGAAAAATATTATAGTTATTCTTAACCAACTATCATGAGTTATGATTAATAACCATAAACATAGTGAGTTTCCTAATGCATTAAATAAGAGATAAATTAAGTTCCATGGATGTTCAGGTGATAAATGTCATAAAGATAAAAATATTCAATGTTTTAACTATGAATAATGTGGTAAGAATCACCTAGGGAAATTTCTTAAAATAACATGATGATTTTTTGTATATAGTAAATGAGGTCATAAAATAGTAATCTTCCAATGAAAAAGGAAGAGTTTAGTTAATAACCTAAGGGGGAATAAAGTTTTTCTGAAGGTATCAGTTGATTTTTTTAAATATGGGGATTATGTGAATTATAAAAATCTATGTACTAGGGGAAATATCAAGATTGGATTAGAAAGACCATACAAATAAATGTTTAGCAATATAGAATTACATTAAAGTTGGAGATGGGGAAAATAAAAATGAAATATGAAAGGTATAGATTATATTTTTTCTTATGTTTTGATATTGTTGAATATTATGAAATGATTCATATTTTTGTTTATAGGAATTATTAAGGATATTGCGGCACACTTTGGGCTTGGTCAGGGCCCCCCACTAGGATTCAATCGTAACCCATACATATGTTTTCCTGTGGTAAGATCAGGTGAGGGATAACATGGTCATGGGTCCTTTGGACAATGTAATTGGTAATATAGGTCTTGGGCCTATGGGCTATGTAATGGGTTCCCCTATACCCAAAAATAAAGAGGTTCCTTTGTTTAATAATAAAAATTGGATTCAACACCAATTTTTTTAAAAAATATTGATAAACTTTAGGGTTAATAAAATATTTTATGTTGAGTTAATTATGGATAATTGGTATAAAATATTTATTAAATATTTTAAACATATGTTTTATTTTATAGACAACCATCATATTAAAGAGTGATTTGGTGATTAAGTGATTAATGTTATTTTAGAAGAAGTTCAGTCTTTTTGGAACTTTATATGATTAAGATAAATGTAAATACATTTGGTTAATATGGGATTTTATTTGAGGAATATTTATTGAATTATATTTTGGAAGTATATATAATTTTATTTTGGATCTATGGTGATTCAGGTTTTTTATGAAAATGATTATCATAATTTGAAGATTATTTGATTATGACATATAAATTTTTGGGTTTATGACTTTATGAGTGACTAATATTGATTGGGTATAAATATTAAATTAATCTCAGGAGAACATGTCATAAAATACTTATGTTTTTTGGGTTTTAAACTTGGTTATGAATATTTTGAATAACTTTAAGGATAGTTATTTATAGAATGAATTAGTTTGAACTGTGGTCATTATGATTGAATTTTGGAGATTAATGTATTATTTATTCATATGAAGTTTTATTAATTATGGGAATTACCTTAACTTATGATAAATATTTTGGTTTTTATTAATGTTTAAATATAGGAGGAATAACTTGTTGATTATATGATCTGTTAGAAATTGATTTTAATTCTCTAATAATGAAGCAAATTCATCTTAAATTCCCATAATTTGGAGAAAAAGATTATATTATGGTGGAAATTTATTAAAAGATGAAATCATACTTGTCCAGTAAGTATATTTCCTTATTTTATTAGTCTAGATGGTAAAGTAATTACTCAACCCTAGAAAAAGTATCTTTAAACAAAAATGTTACCCTATAAAATATATTTTTTATGAATAAATGGTCTTTTTCACACTTATTTGGTTTGTAGTTTTGTGGTCGTTAACTTTCTGATGACCATTAACTTTCTTATAATCAATAACCACTATTACTCTCCATAATTATTTAAACATTAATTTTTTTCTCCATGTCCATATTTTTAATTCCAACTAATTTTATCCCAATTTGGAATCATAATATGTATTATCCGAGATGAACTTTATACTTCCCTATTCTCTCTTTTCAAGAAGAAGTTTTATTAACCCTTTTTATGTTGTTGGATTTCCAAAAAAAGTATTTTTAAATTAAAAAAAATTGATTATCAAGATCAAGTTCAAATTATGATGACAAAATTTATTAAAGGGTGGAGAATATAACACCATGATATTTTCAAAGAAGAACATTATGTTCAATGGTGTATATAGAACACAACAATGAGCTTAAACGAACAAAAAAAATTATTATTTTAATATAACCTTGTCTGAAAATTATTATGTTCAAGGGTGGAAAATTATAACCTAGCTATTGAATTAACATGTATGAATAGGAATAAACACATTATGAAACATATATAAAAATCATACTTAATAAAAAATTTATTGATTAATTATTAGAAATAAGCACTCAATTTGTAGTAAAGTTATTTTATGCTTTAAAAATACTTTTTCTTCCAAAATGATTTTTATTTATTTTTTTGATTGAATATTATAATTAATTTATGGAACTTTTAGAAGTGTTATTTTATAAAAATTATATAATTTTTGAGATCAACATATCAAAATTATCTTAGGGTGATATTTTTTGTATTTTTCTGAAAAGATTTATTTTTATTGAAAATAATATTTTCTTTTCAAGTATTTAAAAATTAAAATTATATTTTTAATTAGTTTTAAAAAATTAATTAGTCCACTTTGATTAAAAAAAATAAAATTATGTTATTTGAATTTAATTTTAAAGTTGAATTTTTTATAATTTTTTTATACTTAAAATATTTTTTTGAAAAACAACTTTTCCTCGCATTTTGTGGTATAAATTTTAAATTAATTCCTACCACTTCTGTGAATTGAATATTGAAAAATAAATTTCATGTTTCTAATATAGTAGACCACATTTTTTAAATAATTCCCTTTTTAATTTTGGTCATTATTAATAATAACCTTAGTAAATTGTTATCACCTTGGTTAGGATAAATCGGGTAATTAAGGTTAAAAATAATATGATAAGAACTAAAAAATGACCGGAACACCTAAATTTATTTCATTTTATGAGTATATCTCACCCATAATTATCCAAAATTAAAAAATATGACCTTTTTCCATTTATTTTTTATTTTTTGCATTTATAATATTTAAGTAAAGGATAACGTTAAAAATGTCACTCTCTTGATTTTAATATTTACAATATTTTTTGAAAGGGATAAAAACAACTTATGTTAATTTATAATTTTTTATTTTAAATTTTAATTATTTTTTATCATGAAAATCAATTTTTAATTTTTAGTTATTATATAATTACCTTAAATGCCTATGCAACACTGACATAATATTTATTCAATTAATACAAAAATAAAATAAATGATTTTAAAAATATTAAAAGTAATATAAATTGAATGAAATATGTTGGTATAATTTTTTAGATAAATATAACATTCTAGGTATGTTTAAAAGGATTATATTAGAATTCATTTGTTGTCATGTTTTTTTCAAAGTCAAATTAAATGAATAGTTCCAAAAATGAAATCATTGATATTTTATAATTTAAAATTACTAATAATCCTATATTCAGCCAAGTGATTGAGAAATGGTTTAAAATATCAACCATAGTGTATTTATGGGCTAATTTTCCTTTTATAGTAACTATGTTTAATGATAAATAGTAAAAAACATTGTTATCGTGATAATCACCAAGAGGGTTAATGGAGGGTTAAAGGAAAAAGATAAGGCTAAAAACATCACAAAACTTGTCCAATTTTTATTATATGAGATTGTTTCATCTCATACTTAGCTTATATTCATATTATATCAATTTGTGTCCATTTTTCCATGAAGATTAATTTATATTAATTTAATTTTTTAAGTAGTTCCAAGAGTGCCCCTCCCCTCACGTATAAATGGGAACATCCTCCGCTCTCTTCCTCACACATTTGAGAACTATATGTAATTTACTTGACCTATTTCAATCATAAGTAATAAAAATTAGTTGACCACATGGCTTCAAATCCACCTCCTCAGATGCTAGAGGAAGCCGACTGGAAACAAGGGTCTATGATGGTATGGTGGGAAGACTATTCCATCATGATCAAAGTGTAGCACATCAGCATAATAAATGAGAAAACCAAAAAAAGAAGTAATAAAGGAAATAAATTGAGAAGAAGTGGTAGATAAATTATCCAAATAATATTATGAGGTATAAGAAACAATAATGATTGTCATATACAAATGATTTCATGTCTATATGCTATACAAAATGGGGGATACATGTGATATAGAGTAGTAGACATATATAAAAAGCTATATCAAAAATGAAAAAATATAAAAACTATATATAATAGAATCTTGAAAATAATATTATTCCTTTGTTCCCATACTCCATCCTAGTAAAAACATCATGTTTCTATGGTTGGAAACATCCCAATGTCCCTTCCTGCATCCATGAAGGTTGTCTGGGTACCAATTGGTGGCTCAAACAGGGTGTGATAAAAACATAGTAGGCCACCACCAATGGTTTCTAATTCTATCCAGTACATGAGTATACAATTAAATAGTATGTAGGTATAATAATAAAAGTAGTAAAAGAAATTCATAATACCCAAGATGGTACAGGTCTCCCATGGATCACCAGTACAATGCTACTTGCTTCAGCCTAAAACGGTATGTTTATAAATGATTATGATTTATGATTTAATTTTTATAATAGGATCAGTACCCAAGGCTCATATATTAGTTATCCCTTATTGATTATATTCATATAAGGGATGAATAAGTCCCATAACATTTAAGTATTAAACAAGGAATTAAAACAAGGATATCATATATATAAAGAATTAACTAAATCCAAGTGTGTTATTTTATTTTTTAGGCACATAATTTAATTAATTGATTGGAATCCTAGGCCTATCCAAGGTATTCCACATAAGGAACCTAGTTTTTTCTCCAGGTGTACCATAAACCCATTTCCCTATGAGTTTATCCATGGATTTCCTCACGTGAACCCAAGTATAACCCCCAACATGGTATAATGGAATTTCCCACTAATCCCATCTTTATAATTCCATATAGGGAACCCAAGTGTCACTCATGGAATAATATAATGATCTACCCTATGAGCCTATCCTTGGAATTCTACATAAGGGACCCAAGTGTCTCTTATGTAATAATATAAGTCCACCAGCTTGGTAATCCCTTATAAGGAATTATATATAGGAATCCATGTATTTACCATGATATAATAATTCCATTTATAATTAATTTTAATTTGGGAAGCCAGATGAGACCATATATGGTGTTTTGAGTTAGAACCCATTTATTTCCCTCAGTATGGAATACTGAATGGTCATGGATCACAATATATCCATACCATTTAACAAAACATTTAATTCAGTTTGGTTATTTCATTATAAGGGATAAATAAAGCATAAGAGAGGAGGATGAAGTCCTAGGGACATGGGTTCACTATTCCCTCGTAAGTTTAATTTAATTTACATTTCATCCAATTAATTTAACATTCCAATTAAAAGGGGTAAGGGAATACACCCCATGGGTGGTTTAATTTCATAACAAATCATGAATATTTAAAATAATTTAATATCACACCCTAAGGGGATGGTTTCAGTTAATGCTCTCAACCACTATTGACATTTATGAGTCACAAAGGTCATATAGGTTTGATTCCATACATTTAATTTTGTAAAAAATCATTTTAAGAGATGACACATGGAATTTATGGTGTGTGGACCAATGGAACAATATATAAAAAACTCTAATTTTAGGGAAAAACATTAAACCACTTACCTTAGATGGGTAGTAGACTCCTTGTGTGTTATTGTCCTATAATATGGGATAGAATAATAGAAATTAGAGAAATAGATGAATAACCTAGAAATAGGGAATATTATATCACATGAATTTAGCTTTCTATATGGAAAAATAAAACAATCAATAAAGGAAGGGGACTGGAGAGCTTACTGTAATGAATCCAATGAGATGAATGACAAATGAGACAAACATTAAATAGAGGAGCTAGATCAAATCCTAGAGGATAGGTAGGATCTTTCAACGAGATAGAGATTCTACATTGTGATTTAGGGAAAGATAAATAAGGATTAAACTTAAAAGGAAGGAGTGGTAATAAGGTAATTTAACATATTTTTAAAGGGTTCATGGTTTGGCTGCATGGTTGGCCTAACTACGCACCAACCATGCATGCTCACTGCCCCCAAACCACCCCTTCTCATGATTAGGTGCACAATTAAAAAAATGAACTAACCACGTGTTTCAGCTCTACAACACACATTCACCATTTAACTTGGTTATGAAACCTCCATTACATGGTTTTCCAAACCACACACCTCCTCTTATAGGGTTGTATAGTTGAGTCGCATGGTTACCACTAGTCGTGTTCCAACCATTCACCTCATACTATTTCTCCAAGCACTAGAGCTTTAGGCTCTGAACAATCCTCATAACTCTCAAACCCTCCCTTAACATATTAATACCTTCATTATAAATAAAATGAAATTTTTAAAACTGAATTTAAAGGATTCATACCTCATATGAAGATCTAGGATCTTACAATCTACCCTCCTTAAAACAACTCATCCCAGAGTTTCCATTATGATGGTGGAATATTATCATCTCAGAATACTTCCAGCCACTGAGCATATACATCATCCTCTCACTCCTAGGTTTCATCCTGTACATGACCATTCTGCCATAACACCCATACCATAGTAACTACTCTTCCTCAGATATATCTCATGCACTGATCAATGATACGAATATAGTTCTCCTCAAAATAAGAATCAACATCCAACTCAACCTCATAAGGTTAAAGGAAATAAGATAAGTTAGAAAAATAATTATGTAATTGAGAATCATGAAAGAATTCATGAATACCCCAGTATCTATGAGGGAGTTCTATTCAATAATGAATAATCCCAAATGTTTACAATACCTCAAAAGGTTTGACAAATCTTGGTGTTATCTTTCCTTACTTCCTAATCCGTCAATGCCACAGTCTAGGTGAGACACATAAGAAAAAACAACCCCCACCTCAAACTCTACAAGTCTAAAGTGATGATCAGAATAAAACTTATTCCTAGACTAATATGTAGCTATATGATTTTTAATAAGCTAAACCTGCTTTGATTCTCTTGAACGAGATGAGGTCCCAATAATGATACCTATTCTACCTCTAACTAACATAGGGATGAACGACATGACCTATCATATAGGGCCTCACAAGTATCTATCTGTATAGTTTCCTGAAAGATATTATTATAATAAAATTCAGTGATTGGTAGGTGTTTCTTACAATAAACTCAAAAGCCCATGATGTATCTCAAAGCATGTCCTGTAACACTAGTTTCATATGATCAGACTAACCATCAGTCTGAGGGTGATAGGTCGTACTTAACAGTACCTATAAACCTTGAGCCTTAAGAAACCCCTTCTTTAATTGTGATGTGAACTAAAAATACCTATATAATATGATGGTATGTGGACCTCTATGAAGGAGTATGATCTCCCTAACATATAGATTTCCAAGCTCATCCACTTAAAATGTCTCTCTAATAGGTAAGAAGCAAAAGATATTTATCAACCACTCTATGATCACCCATATATTGTCACAAACTTAAGGTGAGTACACTTGTCATGGAATCCATGGTGACATTATCTAATTTTCACTTTTGAATAAGCAACAGTTTCAAAATCCCCACTGGCCGCTGGTGTTTCACCTTCCCCTATTGATAGGTGGAACATCGTATAAAAAATGGCTCTCTCCCTTTTCATCCTCAAACTCCAATACTAGTAGCTCTTTTCATGGTATATATTCATAAGATCGAGATGTACTTCCCAAGAAGATGCATGATACCCTCACATCAGTTCCTCTTAGATATCTTTAGGAACCTATACTCATCCATGAATGCATAATACTTGATCCCTATCAATGACCCAAATAGGTAGTGGGCCATCACCTGAAACGCTCTCCCGTAGGACCAATCCCTCAATGTTAGAAAACTTTATCATCTCCACTCTATCCAGAAGTGAAGAGGTCACCACCAAATCTGTAAGTATAGGTTTCTTATGATGCTCATAAATCTAAAGATTCATCTTATAAAATAGGCCCATCAACATCCATTTACTATTGACCTCCTAAAAAGATTGAGTCTGAGTATTCCGACTCAGAGCATTAGAAAATTTCCTTTCTTAGGCATATAATAAAGCTAAAAGTCAAAAACATTAGAGTTATTCAACCCATATTCATTACTTGAGGTTCAATTCACACTCATAAATATTTATTTTAGTAATTTTTAACCTATTTATAAAAATAACTGCTCTCCCAACAAATAATACATCCAACCAAGAAAGGCATGAAACACTGCTTGTATCATGAG
The DNA here is from genome assembly GCA_963277665.1 of Viscum album. Taxonomy (NCBI): domain Eukaryota; kingdom Viridiplantae; phylum Streptophyta; class Magnoliopsida; order Santalales; family Viscaceae; genus Viscum; species Viscum album. The sequence goes on from OY728151.1 coordinate 1,429,475,307, forward strand.
ATCATGTGTCGGGTAATTATGCTCATGAGGCCATAACTGGTGAGATCCATAATCCAAAACATGATCTCCTTACATAAAAAATACTCCCATCCCGATTCCTCATGCATCAAAATAAATTATATAGCCTCTTCTGGGCTTATATAAAACCAGGATCGACATTGAATTAAATCTTCATTTCAGCTCCTGAAAGGCTCTCTCACACGATTCAGACCATGCAAACTTAACTCATTTCTTCCCCAATCCTGTGAGTGGTGTTTTATGGCATGAGAAATCCTAAATAAAGCAACTATAATATCCAGCTATCCCCAAAACACTTTTTATGTCATATATGTTCTTTATATTATCCTAAGAAACCACAACTCTCACCTTCTCTATGTCAACATACATTCTAGTATTTGAGATAATGTGACCCAATAAGTGAACTTTTTTGATCCAAAAGTGGAATTTTGTGACCTCAGCATACATCTAGTGCTCTCTTAGTGTACTAAAAACCAATATCAATATGTTTTTAATGTTTATGTTGAGTATGTGAGTACACCAATATTTTATCCATGATTACTACCAAAAATGAATCCAATTAATGGTGGAAAACTTGAATAATTAGATCCATGAAAAATTATGATGTGTTCATGAGACCGAAAGACATGACCAAATACTGATTAAATACATATCTAATATTGAACACTTTATGTTGTATATATAATGGTCTAGTATGAATATGATGATATCCTAACCTCAAATAAAATTTAGTGAAGATCCTCACTTCCTAAAGCTGGTCAAATAGGTCATTTATATGAAGTATATGATACTAGTTCTTCATGATAATATTATTTAATCTCAGGTAATCAACAAAAAACCTAAGGGTTACAGAAGCTTCTTAGTAAAAAGCATAGGCAAACCCCAAGGTGAAGTTCTAGGTTATATAAAATCCTTTTCTTCCAAGCCCTTTGGATATCCCTTGATCTCCTCCAACTCATTAGTATCCATACTTTAAAGAGGAATGGATATTAGTTCTACTCCTAGAACTATGTCAATAGTAAACTCAACCTTTCTTAGGAGGTGTCCTAGAAAATTCATCAATAAAGACATCCTTAAAACAATCCACTATAGGAGGGAAATCTATACATCACATTTCTTGATCATCCAGATAAAGGCTAGTAATATGGGTTGTCACTCCTCCCATACCACGATGCTCGAGTCTAACTTGACTCACTTGTACATCCCATTTACCCTTATAAATATAGTTAATTCCCTCAAGTGATGTGAAGGACACCATCTAATGATAGAAATCAATATGTTCATGGTAAGTAATCAACAATTCCATCCGAAAAATGATGTAAAAACCTATCACCTCGAGGATGAAGAGGTCTCACAAAAATTGGTAGCCACCTAACTAAAGAGGGGACCCCTTTCACTATCATACACCTTCTGATTGGATCCCCAGTGGGTTCTCAAGTTTCATTACCACACATAAATAATGAATCTCGAGCCCATGGATTTACGTAATTTACAAAAATATAAATGAGTGGGAATTTCCATTTAAAACAAAAAATACACTAAAGGAGAGGATACTAAAATCATACCTTGAACTATAGTAGGATATGTACTCTTCTCCCAGGGTATCAGCTGTACTTCATATATCAACCCCAAAACAAAACCCTGAGATATAGTCCAACTACAATGGGTAGTTCCACTCTACTGGCTCTGTGTGTCTAGTGCCTCGCTCCCTCAACCATGACCACCTCCTTGGTCTAAACGGCTGGTAGTACTCCAGATTACTACCTAACGTGGAGATACTAACACCTTTACAAACTATAGAATCAGTGCATATCCCCTCTCATTGTCCGCCAGATGAAAATTTCTATAAAATAACTGAAGATGTCCCATATCTCCACAATCCCAACATTCAGTTGGGTCCTTGATCCACTGGGTATTCATGTGTCCCAACCTACCATAATGATGAAAACCACTTGGCTACATAGTTTTACACTATGACTATTACTTCTCGAATGAGAAATCTCAATGTGATGCTTCCTACTGCTGGTCAAAGTAATTTTAGGTCTAGGTGATAAACCTCTATGGCCCATACCTCCATCCACCCTCAGATTATTCTTGGTGATGATTTCCTAGTTCAATATCCTGTATACGATAGTCAACCGAAATACATTCACATGTGATCATATGTCATAACTGATTCCATCCTCAAATCACCTAGCCCTGGAAATCTCATCACCTAGAAGAATTAGTGTGAAGTTTTGAAGCTTCATAAAGAAAGCATAGAAGTATGTAACATAAAAAGACACCTTCTCTAGGTGCATAAACTCTTTATCTCTATCATACCTCAAGATATTAGGATAGAAGTAATCATATAAGGCAATCTGAAAATCCCTCCAGACCATTTCCCAATGGAGATCTTTCTAGCTAATAAATTTACACCATCGCTTGTAAGAATCATGAAGCATATATATAGAAATATTCAATCTCTTCTCATAAGGTGTCTCAATATGCTCAAAGATAGAAAAAATAGCCTCGAACCATGAATCAGTAGCCCACAGATTACCTTCCCTTGAAAATGCAGGAGGGTTCTACTACTAGAAATCCATAGTCAACTCTTCCATAAAAGGGGTTGGTCATAGAAATCCCTGTATAGACTATAAAAGTCATAAGAAACCTTCTTGAAAATGAGTATTGAAACCCAAATCATGAATAACATGGGGTTCAAAAAGTGGAAGTTCAAGAGGTAATGTGAGTGTCTCAGGGACCACCACCTCTAAAGCATGGTCTTCTCCACCCTCTCAGAACCTGACTTGCAGCCATCATAGTGGAATATTCCGACAATGTAAAATGCACACCTCAATATGGGGTTTTATCCTTTAATAGGTCATAGATGTAAGAATATGAAATGTATAAAGCAATCCTATATAAGTTTCAACAACCCTCTTCACACTCCTAATGCCAGGTCTAGGTGGTTCAGAAAGTCATAAGGAACATAAGAGATACTCCAAACTACCCACTACTAAGGTAAGGTCAAAGGAAAGTTCTCTTTTATATGTCACTATTCTCAGTATATGGCGGTTGAATTGAAAGTTATAGAATAAGATACCCATTAATTTGTAATTGGAATCCCCATTTAAAGGAAACCATATCACTTAATTATTAAATAATCAATAATTTTATATTTATATATATATATTATGTTCCAGTTAGATGAGTTACCATTCCGTTGTTATAAAGACCCAATCTTTATAAGTTATAATTGACACATCATGTTACTAAATCCAAACCTTTTATCACCGGTCTCAGGATGTAATAAGTCTAGACATAATATCTCAATTAGATAAATCACAATTTCTAATTTATAGAAGTACTTGATTTAGAAATTATAATTGGAATCCATATAATCAAAACTAACTAATGTTTTAGACCATGGGACCAATATTACATGGCTCAAACATGCTATAATTTGTCAATTATTGTTCCACCATCAAGAGATATGGGAAAAAACCATTTAGGTTTATGAATACACTTTAATTAATCCAATAATTTTATCCCTATATGAAATTCTAGCACATTTTCAAATATAATAGTCAAGGAACTAATAATATATAGAAGACAATGCACACAATAATATAAACATGGCATGGAATATGCATGATAGTAAATCCTTAGGTTCCTATAATGATGCATGGGCTAATACTTTCTTTCCTTATAGGGCCGAGGGTAAAAGAGAATTCATATTAATAATAGTATTAAATACCACAAATCATGTGTCTAACCCAATGGTGAAATCAATACAACTATAATAGGAACATTCCAAAAAAACAAGTCTCATCTTAGGAAAGTTGTATTTTTCCCTATACATGGGTTAACTACTCTCAAGAACATGCACATGACCAAATTCTAGTATTTCCTAGTCTCATTTATACCATCCCAAAATAATAATGCAATGAAATGAAACCTCTCTGATACCACTTTGTAACATACCCAACCCGGTTCACTCATAAGTAACTGAACCCCATCAGCCACATGGCCTCAAGCACCCCTCGTACACCAAAGGATATCAAATATTAGTAAGGGTCTATGATGTTATAGTGGGGAGACTATACCATCAGGATCAAAGTATAATAAAATGATATAATAAATGAACAAACCAGTGGAAGCAGTAATAAAGGAAACAAATAGAGAAGTAGTGGAAGATAAATCATCCAAATAATATGAACAGGTAGAATAAAAAATAACCAATGTCATATAAAAATGATGTCACATATGTATTCTATAAAAATGGGGGATATATAGGATACAGAGCAACAAGCATATACAACATGATATACCAAACATGTATAATATATCAAAATCTATAGCTAATAGAATCATGAGTATAAGATCAATGCACTAATCCCGTACTCCATCATAGTATAGAAAATATGGCATCCATAGTTGGATACTTCCCTTTGTCCCTACTTTCATCCATGAAGTATTTCCAAGTACTAATTAGTGGCCTGAACCGGGTGTGACTAAAACTCAGTAGGCCACCACCAATGGTGTCTAAAGATATCTATTCTATGAGTATACAATGAAACAACATGTAGGTAGAATAATATAAGTAGTAAAAGAAATACATAATACCCAATCCAATACAGGTCTCCCATGGATCACCTATTGAATGTTTCATGCTTTTTCCTAAGACGGTATGCATCCAAATTCTTATGATTTATGATTCAATTTGTATAATAGGCTTAGGTCCCAAGGCTCATAACCAAGGCATCCCCTGTTGATCATGTTAATAGAAGGTAAGAATAATTCCCATGACATTTAACGTTTAAATAAAGAATTGAAACAATGTAGAGATCCTGTTTTTTCCTTGTAATACTTTGAAATATTTTTAGGAATATTTATAGATCTAAGTGCTGAGACAACATGCAATTTTGAGGATCAGTGTTCCTGGAATAAATTATAATAAAATATTAAGTGTTTTTGTACTATGAACATTATGGGAAAGGTATATCTATTAAACGATATATTGGATTAGAAATATGAGGATATAATTGAGTCTAGAACGTAGAGTTTACCCTAGGAGGGGAATAACTTTTGTCGGTGCGAGACTTCTATGAGAAAAGTCACCTAGGGGAAAAATCGTAAATAAAATAATTAAATTTAATTATTTTATCTCAAACACTGAGTCAAATAACATTTGAACGGGGACTCAAATTGGAAATCTTAGAACTCTATTGAGTTTGGAATGGGGTGGTTTTCCTAAGCGTGACATTAAAAGAGGGGGTGCGAGAATTTTGGACTTCCGCACCGAGTGGGGATTCTATAAATAGAAGTTAAAGAATTAGAATTAGGGTTAGCCCCTAATTATCTCTATGTATCTCTACAAATCCTATCTTCCCTATCTCCCTCTTCATTCTTTGGAAGATCAAGGGTGGATCAAGAATGAAACTTCAACGGATCCTAGCGAGATCGCATTGGGCGTGTCGTCAACGACAAAAAGATCCATTGAGGTAGGATTTCTTCTACTTTTGAGTCCTAATTCATGTTTTGAATTAAAAATCCTTTGTTTCTTATTTGTTTATTCATTTTTAATGTCACCATTGATGGCCGAACTAACATGACCATCAATCCTCATTGAAAACCACTTTTTTTCATTGTGTTCTTTGTACATTCTTTAGGTTTATCGACCTTTAATCATGGATGTGTCAAATATCCAACGGATCATTGATCGAGGCTTGCATATGTGAATAGATTGATCCAAGGATCCCAAAACAACTTTCGGTTTTGAAATTGAATGAGTGGTGGAGTCACAGTGGTATGTGGAAGGGACCACCAGAGCAAGGCTGGCCGGTGGCGGTGACATGCGGAGGCTGCAGAGGGTGGTATGATGGAGTAGACATGGATGGAGAGCTAGTCGGAGTAGGGTCATGGTAGGTGATCAGATAATAGAGGTGAGGTGGATGGTGCTATGATGTGGCTGGAGTCGAGCGAACCAGTGAATGCATGGAACTAGGCAGCACGATAGAGCGAGGTTGGTGGGGCACTGAGGCCGTGGCTGGGATGAGGCACATGCACCGAGGCGGATGACAGTACCAAGGTAGGGAGCATGACCTACGAACCATAGGTCATCCGTTGACATGGGGGAGCCAAGATGATTAGTTGGTGGCGTACGAATCCAGTGATGCAGGGGGCTTGGCAGGGATGGCAGTAGATGGGCCATTCGGGAGGAAGAGGGCTAGACTATGCAGAATGGGACTCGAGCCATGGATAAATGTGCCGGGATGGCCGGGATGGGCTGGACCACGCGGAGCGGTCCAGCTAGACTGGGCCAAACCAACTATTTTCGGGCCATAAGGTTTTAAAAAGCTAAATCTCATAAACAACGTGACCGATTGACATGCCATCTACAGAAACATGATGCTTGAGTCGAGTCGGACCATTTGAGGTGATTTTAAGAATTTTAAATTTCATGCTCGAAGGTAGGTGGGGAGAAACACTCACTTTGTTATTAATAATTTATTTATTTTTATTTTCGGTTACTTCTTCTAGATGTTGTTCTAGCACCCAAATTTTGTTTGACATAACATCTATAACAACATGTCCCTCTCATCAAGACGTATCTCTTTAGACTGGTTTGGGACTTTTAAGACTTGGTTTTGTTACTCAGTTTCATGAAACGACTAAGTTTAATTATAATAAAATATTTATTATTTTCTGGGGACCTTGTATCAAAACCTAAATTTTAAAAATAACATATGTTTAGTGCACTATAAATGGAGGCACGATCCTAGTACATGGAAGAACTTTTTAAGATTACTTCAGAGTGTTTAAACTAAAGCCGATGGTGTAGGCCCCATGAGGAACAGTCCACATGCTTTGTAGTGAAATGAAACCTTTTCACCGGGTATCCATTTTGGATGAATGAGTATTTTATATCATGAGTTTTTACATGGGGATGAAAATGGCATGATCCATATAATTTGTTTTAGGACTGAGGCATGATCCCCACATGACGCTTCTCAAGCAAAATGCAATGACTTGTGACTTTTCCATCGGATGTATGATTGGGGTGAATGAGTAGTCAATATTGCGTGTTTCTTCACAAGGATTGAAACTGTGTGATCCATTTGAATGTTCAGAGCCTTATTTGTGATCCCAATAAATGTGGAAACTTGAAAATAATATCAGTGAAAGGTTCTTTTGACGTGTTTGGAGAAAACCCACAACTTGGGTCAGCTTCGACTCTTGTGAGAGTGGAGAATATGTATGAATATATGCGGAAAATGTTTTGGGCCATTTAGGAGGTGTGTTAGTGAAGTTATGTTTTTAACCCTCTAGACTAATGATGAGTGTTGCATGCTCATCAGACTTTTGACTAGATGTGCCTTGCACTCTGGGAGTACACTAGCATGCATAGTGGTACTTGTTCAAAATCTAGTACCTGAGAATGGATAGGTACACAACCAGATAATGAGGTGGGGCCATATGATTTGTGGGCCCCACACACACTGTGTACTACTTTACAAATCTTCTACCTCTTGTATCTCCTTATTTTCGACATGAATTTTGGAATGTGATTAGCCTATCCGGAGTGTTTTTCCATGTAGAACATGATGATTCCCTCTGTAGTGTATTCCATGACGAGATAAGAGATATTCTAAGAGTGACACCTATCTAGGGCAGCACCCAATGACTATAGCAGTGTTATTCTCAAGAGGTACCATCCACTAGGCATGATGAGTGTTCCTTGGTGCTTTTCAAGAGGTACCGTCTAGTAAGGATTTCCATTGTTCCTCAGTCCTCTAATATTTACCATCTAGTAGGGATAATGAAAGTTCCTAGATTTTTTTCTAAGATGTACCATCCAGTAGGGATGGCCAGAGCTGTTCTGGGTTTACCTCCAACTGGGCTGGGAAGTAGTCCCCGATGGTAGTTCTAGGTTTACCACTAGATGGGTTGGGAATTGGTCCCCGATGGTAGTTCTAGGCTTCCCTCCAACTGGGCTGGGCACTGGGTCCCGTCGACAAATCTTTCCAGGGAGTACCCACCAGCTGGGCTGGGTAGTGGGTCCCTGTCGACTATCAGAGTAGAATACCCCTGACACACTAGGGAGTGGGTCCTCTATGATGGATACTAGAGTGGAATACCCCTGACACACTAGGTCTTGGGTCCTCTACTTTGAGTTTGAAATCCCTTGGCTGTCCAGCACAGTGACGAGATGTGGTTGACGTACCTTTAGAATCATGAGGAAGAGATACTCTTTTCCCACCAAGATGCATCCTTGTGATGCCACCTAAAACCGTGAGGGAGAGACAGTTCTATCCAAAGTGGATAGTATTAAGGTGTAGTGATTGAGTCCATTTGACTTGCATTTCAGGGCCGACGTGAGGATGATATGCATCGATGGTTGTTACTTTAGGGACTGTTGGCAACTCACTTTCTTGGGATGAGATTATGAGATAGAGATCCCCTTACTCTCTCATTTAGGTTTCTTTGACTAAGTATATATATATATATATATTCTATTTACAGTACCCCATCCTTGGGTTTTAGTTACTCTCTTTCCCGAAGAGGCAAAGACACTCGGGGTATGCCATGTGATTTCTGTGTCTAGCTTCTTATGGTTTGATGAGCCTACTCTCCTACTATAGGTAGAAAATACTTTATGCGAATTTTATCTTCTCACCATTTCAATCTCCTTGTGTGTGGATGATTTTACTTCACTCTCTTGTTGTGTTGATCTGCACTCCTTTTTCTTCACCTTGTTTTATCTAATACTACTCCCCTCTTTAGTACATGTTTTTCTTCTCCCTTGAGTCTTCAGGGCATCCTACTTGGTATTTTTATACTCACCCCAGCTTGGGATTTGAACACACTTGGTGTTCCCTTATAGAGGATGGGTATGTTGATCGTGACTTTAGAGGAGCTTAGGGATACGGGGTTCTTAGACCACGTGCACTGGTTATATCTTGGGAACCAAGAGAGGGGTTCTCTCAGCTATTTTATTTTTCCAATTGTTGCTGGGCTATGGCAATTTTCTGGTTGGGCACGTATTTTTTTCCTTTCCATTTCAGTTTAATATCATGTACATGTACTATTTAGAGGTTGATGCATATATGTTTGGTTTATTTTTTATAGTAGTTTTGTATCTTTTGTTCCTTTCTCTCTCTACACTTTTGCATTGAGTTGGCTACTTGTGTGTGTACATGTTCTTAGTAAAAGGGATCATGAAGTTTGTTTTTCCTTCAGTAACAATCGCCACCCCTGGCCTATGGAGGTGATCTTGGGGTAGTCGAGGCTCGAGCCCCAACACAGGTCAGGTTGTGATAAAGTGGTATCAGAGGTGGTTCGACCCTTGGGACATTGTTCAAAAATTTTGCTAAAAGGGTCTTGGTAGGGTTTAGGGAAATAATGTTGAAGTTTCTCTAGAGCGGCTATCAGTCTAGGGTTTCCAGTGATGGTACATGTAGCCAACGTATCCATTAACCCAAACCCTAATTACCCACTTACTGACTCATCACCCTAAGACCCTTGTGGTAGGGAATAATGGTACAAGAATTATATAGGATTGAATATTTGTCTATCCTTCTTGTGTTAGATCCCCATTGTTGTTGATATATATATATTCTCATTTGACTGTGATGCGCCTTGATAATATTCAAGATGTCTCCATGACGATATCCATATAGGATACTAGCTCCAGTTCATGACGATGATTTTGTGAGTGATGAAGCCTTAATTCAAGACCCATCATGTGATCCCCTTATTCATGGTGGGAAGGTAGAAACACATACACCTATTGATTAGTATAAATCCCTAGTAGAGTGGGATGATTACGTGCGATGGCTGAGTACACTTCATGAGATCCCGCAATAGAGACCACTGAGGTTCCACAGTGTGCCCGACCCTCAGGAAGAAAAGGTTTGGTTAGAGTTGGTGGTCTGCCTTTTAAGGATTTCATGGGCACTGACAAATCAGATGGTGGCTTTGGTATCCAACCTTTTCCATTGAGCAGTTTGACATTGGTAGAGCTTGGTTACTCAGATGCATGATGAGTCAAAACTCTTGTGTGATGAATTCCAGGAGCTGTTTTGTGAGGAGTAATAACCCTCCTTCTTGTGCTCCATTTTACTTTAGGAGATCCTTTAGTTTTAGTTGAGAGGGTTGATGGTGAATGAGTACACAACTAGGTTCACAGACCTTGCGAACTACTCTCTAGACATGACCCATGACAAATACTTCAAAGCACATAAGTTTGACCTAGGACTCCGTAGAGAGATCCATGATATCATAGTAACCTTATGCATCCCCACATATTCTGAGGTGCTGGAGATGGCGTTGGTGAAAAAAGTGTTTTCTACTAGAGGGAATACATACAACTGGTTGTGATAGTGAGTGTAATAGAGCTGAGATGTCTGCCGCAACTAGAAAATCCCAGTCGATAAGATCTCAACGTATGAGGCCTCCCCATAATCAGTCTCAAGCACGTTGTAGTATGGGGATGAGGCAGTGCAGAGCGTAGGGATAGCTTGGGGAGGGATGATGTTATGCTTGTGATGGGTGATGTCATATGGCACAAGAATTCTTGACCAGACATGCTGAGAACACCAGGCAGGCAGCTAGTAGACCACCATGGCAGAGACAACACCGCCATCAGGGTGGTCCCTTGGGAGGTGGTGCTGGAAGAGAATCTGGAGGTGGGGGGAAACATTATGAGTTCTTTCTACCACCACCAGGCATCCCACATTAGGCTCAGGAAGCTAATTGCTAGGACCATGGATATCCGTAAGCTTTGCATGCCTATAATCCTTCTGAGAATGATATGATAAGAGGTATGCCCTTTGTCTTTTTTTATTTTTTGCAGTATAACTTGTTATAAACTGTGTGAAGTACTCTATTCTCCTTACTCCATTCTTTAGGTTTTACCAGGGTGACATGGGGCACCGGTGTAACCCTGAGTTGGTGTTGTTTGATGTATCTTTTAATTCACGAGGAAGATGGGTCCTTCCCCCACCGAGACACATTTTTGTGATGCGAGAAAAACCATGATGGTGAGTCAGTGCTGACCAAAGAGGATAGTATCAAGGTGTGGTGGAAGAGTTCCTCAAACTTGTGAATTCATGGAGGGGTTATATAGAGGAGTTTCAGAGAAGGTCGTATCATTACCAGTGGTGTTTTTCTGCTCGACCTCCTTTTTCTTGGGATGACACTATTTGGATCAGTAGAGTGCCTATTTTGGGGATTACTCTAATTCCAAGAGGGGAAAGATGCATGGGGTATGCCACATGATTTTGTGTCTAGCCTCTTGTGGTTGGATGAGTTTACTCACCAACCCTATTCATTAGTACCTTGCGTGCTCAACATCAAGTATTAATACTATAGTTATAAAGTACATGTTGAGGTGATGGAGACCCCATGAACAGAATGATGCGGCTCACTATCTGGTGCTGGCAGTGGTAGTCTTTTCCCTGAGAATGTGGAGACACTATCTTCTGGGAGAGTGCTATATGGTTTTTTTAGATCACCAAAGTCTCAAGTACGACTTCACCTAGAGAGAATCAAACATGAGGCAACAATACTAGTTGAACTTCATAGAAGGATATGAATTAAAGATAGTCTATACACTAGGAACATGGAATTTTGTATCATACCCCCTTAGCAGGATGTCCTAGGCTCACCTAGTGTGGGAAGTTTTAGAATAGTTAACTTCCCCGTAGCTGACCCTGGTGGAGTAGGAGGTACAAATTTTATTCAATCGATGGTGTGGACTCCTTCGCTTCCAGAGCATGTCAGAGAGTCTCAGTTGTGAGACATGAACTATGGAATCTTGCATGACCAGATATCCTTAGGTGTTTCACCAGACAAATATTCTAAAGGAGGGAATCACTAAACCCTATTCTAGGGACAAACACTGATTCTATTTGTGATGTGGGATACCGAGGTTCGGATAGGGAGGTAAACCATACCCAAATTTTCTCGAGGCCGATTGGGACCGTACAGTGAGATGGAATAATTGCTTAATACTTTTACGTACCCACAATTGATGTAGTAGGAAAACGATGTCTCCCACATGTCGTAGCTATGGAGATATGTGTGTGTTTCTAAGCTCATAATCAATATGAGTAAACCTTTTTAGGATGAACCATCCCCTTGGTTTTCATGTCATTATAGTTCAAAAACATCCGGGATTTTCCCTGGGAGTGGGAGAGACAGAGGAGGTCTCAGTATCCTGAGTTGTTTCCCAAGTTTTTCCTTTTGGGGACGAAAATATTGAAGGAGGGAATGATTAAGAGACCCAGTTTTTTCCTTTTAATAATTTGAAATATTTCTAAAAAAATTTCCAGAGCTAGCCGCTGAGACATCATGCAATTCCGAGGCCGAATGTGACCAGAATAAATTATAAAAAAAATATTAAGTGTTTTTGTTCTATTCACATAATAGGAATAAGATATCTCTTAAATGATAGATTAGATCATAAATATGAGGCCATGGTTGAGTCTAAAATGTGGTGTTTACCCTAGGTGGGGCATAACTTTTTCAGCATAGGACTTCTGTGAGAAAAGTCACCCAGGGGAAAATTGTAAATAAAATAATTAAATTTAATTATTTTATCTTGAATGCCAAGTTAAATAAATTTAAAAATGGGGACTCATATTGGAAATATGATACCTCTATTGAGTTCGGAATGACATTTTTTGCCTAATCACAACATAAAAAGAAGGGGTGTGGGAATTTTGAACTTCCATGCCGAGCGGGGATTTTATAAATAGAAGTTTAAGAATTAGAATTTGTGTTAGCCCCTAATTTTATCTCTCTCTAAAAATCCTATTTCCCCCCCTCTCTCTTTGTTCTTTGGTAGATCGAGGGTATATCAAGGACAAAACATCGACGTATTGAACTAGGATTACAACAGGCATGTCTTCAACTATGAACAAATCAAATGAGGTAGTATTTCTTCTACTTTTGAGTTTTGATTCAAGTTTTTAATTAAAAATCAATAACACCATTTATGGCCACACTAACATGTCCATAAATCCTAACCAAAACCACATTTCTTCATCAAGTTATTCCCTTGTTATTCATGTTTTTTGAAGTTTAATCATGGATATTTAAAATATCCAATGGATCATTGACCGAGGCTTGCGTCTGTGAAGAGATCGATCCAAGGATCCTAGAATAACTTTTGGTTTTGAAATCAGATGAGTGGTGGAGTTATTGTGGTCTGTGGAAGGGACCAACTGAGCAAGGTCGACCAGTGATGGCAGAACACAAGGGCCGTGGAGGGTGGAATGGGGGAGTAGCTATAGTTGGAAAGCTAGCCGATGTGGGGTCACAATAGGTGACCGAAGCATGGTGGTGAGGCGGTTGGAGGTGAGTAGACTGATGAATGTAGGGGGATGGGAAACACGGTGGAGTGAGGTCAGTGGGGGCACTGATGTTATGGCTGGGTTGAGGTATAGGTGCCAAGGAAGATTATGGTATCAAGGTATGGATCATAACCTGTGAACTGCGGGCCATCCGTTGACGCCAGGGAGCTGAGCCGCTTGGTTGGAAGCGTGCTGAGCTAGCGAGGTAGGGGGCCATGTCGGGCTGGCGATAGGCAGGCTGGCTGGGAGGAAGAGGTCTAGGCTATATAGGATGGTCCTCGGGCCATGGAAAACTGAACAGGGCTAGCCCGGATAGGTTGGCCCACATGGATTGGTCTGGCTAGACTAGGCCGGATCGACTCTTTTTAAGCCATAAGGATTTAGAAAGCTGTATCTCTTAAATGGTGAATTTGATTGATATTCCATCTATGGAAGCACGATCCTCGAGTCGAGATGAACCATCTGATGTGGTTTTGATAATTTTAAATTTCAATCTCGAAGGTGGGTGGTGAGAGATGCTCGCTTTATTAATAATAATTTAATTATTATTATTCGCGGCTCGTTCTTCCTGATGTAGCGCCTGCATCCAAAGTACATTTGATGCACCTTATGCTTCCACGTGTCCCTATCACCAATATAAATATTTTTATACTGGTTCTGTACTTTTATGTCTTGGTTTCATTTATTTGTTTCATGAAATTCCTAATTTTAATAATAATAAAAAAAATATATTATTATCCAGTGACCTTGTATCAGACCTAACTTTTAAATGGAATACCTGTTTAGTGTACCCTTAGTGGTGGTCCGATTCTGGTCCCTAGTTTTTTTAATAATACTTCCATGTGTTTAAACTAAGGTTGGGGGTGTGGGCCCCATGAGGCCCAGTTCGCTCACTTTGTGGTGAAATGAAACTTTTTCACCGGGTATTATTTTTGGATGATTGAGTAAGTCCATCTCGTGAGTTTTTCCATATGGATCACAATGACACAATCCATATTATTTTTTTCAAGACCAAGGTGTGGGCCCCATGTGACGCTTCTAAAAAAAATGCAATGACTTGCGACTTTTCCATCAGATGTCCGATTGGGGATAATGAATAGTAGATCTTTCATATTTTTTTGTAAGGATTGCAACGATGTGATTCTTTTGAATGTGTAGAGCCTTCTTCATGATCTCATTAAATGTGGAAACATGAAAAGTCTACCAGTGGATGGTGCTTTTGATGTGTTTGGAGAAAACTCACAGCTTGAGTTAGCTTCGACTCATGTAAGAGTGGAGAAGATGTATGAAGAGATGTGGTCAAATGTCTTGGGTTATTGATGAGGCGTGTCGGCAAAGTTAAATTTTTTATGCTCTGGAATAATGATGAGTGTTGTGCGCTCATCGACCTTTTTGACTAGATGCGCCATGTACTCTGGGAGTACACTAGCATGCCTAGGGGTACTTGTTCATAATATTGTACCTGAGAATGGATAGGTACACAACCAAATGACGAGGCAGGGCCACATGATGTGTGGGACCCATACACTCCATTTACTACTTTACAAATATTCTATAACTCATATCTCCTTCTTTTGGACACAAATTTTGGCATGCGAGTAGTGTATTCTAATTGTTTTTACACATAGAACGTGACGATGCCCTCTATAGTGGCTTCATAGATACAATGTGAGATGTTCCGTGAGTGACACCTATCTGGGGTGACACCCGATGACTACAAAATCATTCTTCCCAAGAGTTACCATCCATCAAGGATGGCCAATGTTTCTCGATGATTTTCAAGAGGTACAAAGAATCAAGGATCGCCAGTGTTCCTCGATTCTCTCCAAGAGGTACCATACAATAGGGATGACTAGATTTCCTCACTGTTTTTTTGAGAGGTACCATCCAGTAGGAATAGATAGAGTAGTTTAGGGTTAACTTCAGTTGGGTTGGGAAGTGGTCCCTGATATAAGTTCCAGGTTTACCTCTAGATGGGCTAGAAAGTGGTCCCTAATGGAATTTCTAGGCTTCCCTACAGCAGGAATGGGTAGTGGGTCCCATTGATGACTCTTTCTGGGTAGTACCCTTCAACTAGGTAGGGTAGTGGGTCCCCATCAACTATCAGAGTGGAATCCACCTGACACACTAGGGTGTGGATCCTCTACAATGACTATTAGAGTGGAATCCCCCTGACACACTAGAGAGTGGTTCCCCTACTATGAGTTTTAAATCCCTTGGCTGTGCGACATAGTGACGAGATGTGGTTGACGTACCATTGGACTCAAGAAGAAGATGGACACTTTTTTCACCAAGACGCATCCTTGTGATGCGACCTAAAACCTTGAGGGTGAGACGTCTTCCGCAGCTAGAAAATGCCAGTCGAGAAGATCTCAACGTAGGAGGCCTCCCCATAATCAGTCTCAAGCACGTTGTAGTATGGGGATGAGGCAGTGCAGATCATAGGGATAGCTTGGGGAGGGATGATGTTATTCTTGTGATGGGTGATGTCATTTGGCACAAGAATTCTTGACCAGACGTGCTGAGAACACCAGGAAGGCAGCTAGTAGACCACCATGGCAGAGACAACACCGCCATATGGGTGGTACCTTGGGAGGTGGTGCTGGAAGAGAATCTGGAGGTGGGGGATGACATTATGAGTTCTTTCTACCACCACCAGGCATCCCACATCAGGCTCAGGAAGCTAATAGCTAGGACCATGGATAGCCGTAAGCTTTGCATGCCTATAATCCTTCTGAGAATTATATGATAAGAGGTATTCCCTTTGTCTTTTTTACTTTGCAGTATAACTTGTTATAAACTGTGTGAAGTACTATTTTTCTCCTTACTCCATTCTTTAGGTTTTACCAGGGTGACACGGGGCACCGGTGTAACCCTGAGTTGGTGTTGTTTTATGTATCTTTGAATTCACGAGGAAGAGGGGTCCTTCCCCCACCGAGACACATTTTTTTGATGAGAGAAAAACCATGAGGGTGAGTCAGTGCTGACCAAAGAGGATAGTATCAAGGTGTGGTGGAAGAGTTCCACAAACTTGTGAATTCATGGAGTGGTTTTATAGAGGAGTTTCAGAGCAGGTCCTAGAATTACCAGTGGTGTTTTTCTGCTCGACCTCCTTTTTCTTGGGATGACACTAGTTGGATCAGTAGAGTGCCTATTTTGGGGATTACTCTAATTCCAAGAGGGGGAAGATGCATGGGGTATGCCACATGATTTTGTGTCTAGCCTCTTGTGGTTGGATGAGTTTACTCACCAACCCTATTCATCAGTACCTTTCATGCTCAATGTCAAGTATTAATACTATAGTTATAAAGTACATGTTGAGGTGATGGAGACCCCATGAACAGAATGATGCGGCTCACTATCTGGTGCTTGCAGTGGTAGTCTTTTCCCTGAGAATGTGGAGACACTATCTTCTGGGAGAGTGCTATATGGTTTTTTTAGATCACCAAAGTCTCAAGTACGACTTCCCCTAGATAGAATCAAACATGAGGTAGCAATACTAGTTGAACTTCATACAAGGATATGAATTCAAGATATTCTATACACTAGGAACATGGAATTTTGTATCATATCCCCTTATCAGGATGTCCTAGGCTCACCTAGTGTGGGAAGTTTTATAATAGTTAACTTCCCTGTAGCTGACCCTGGTGGATCAGGAGGTACAAATTTTATTCAATTGATGGTGTGGACTCCTTCGCTTCCCGAGCATGTCAGAGAGTGTCAGTTGTGAGACATGAACTATGGAATCTTGCATGACCAGACATCCTTAGGTGTTTCACTAGAAGGATATTCTAAAGGAGGGAATCACTAAACGCTATTCTAGGGACAAAATGTGATTCTATTTGTGACGTGGGATACCGAGGTTCGGATAGGGAGGTAAACCATACCCAAATTTTCTCTAGGCCGATTGGGACCATACAATGAGATGGAATAATTGCTTAATACTTTTACATACCCACAATAGATGTAGTGGGAAAACGATGTCTCCCACATGTCGTAGCTAAGGAGATATGTGTGTGTTTCTAAGCTCATCATCAATATGCGTAAACCTTTTTAGGATGGACCATCCCCTTGGTTTTCATGTCGTTACAGTACAAAAACATCCAGGATTTTCCCTGGGAGTGGGAGAGACAGAGGAGGTCTCAGTATCCTGAGTTGTTTCCCAAGTTTTTCCTTTTGGGGACGAAAATATTGAAGGAGGGAATGATGAAGAGACCTAGTTTTTTCCTTTTAATAATTTGAAATATTTCTAAGAAAATTTCCAGAGCTAGCGACTGAGACATCATGCAATTCCGAGGCCTAATGTGACCAGAATAAATTATACAAAAATATTAAGTGTTTTTGTTCTATTCACATTATGGGAATAATATATCTCTTAAATGATAGATTAGATCATAAATCTGAGGCCATGGTTGATTCTAAAATGTGGCGTTTACCCTAGGTGGGGCATAAGTTTTGTCAGCATAGGACTTCTGTGAGAAAAGTCACCCAGGGGAAAATCATAAATAAAATAATTAAATTTAATTATTTTATCTTGAATGCCGAGTTAAATAAATTTCAAATGGGGACTCATATTGGAAATATGATACCTCTATTGAGTTCGGAATGACATTTTTTGCCTAATTACAACATAAAAAGAAGGGGTGTGGGAATTTTGAACTTCCGTGCCAAGCGAGGATTTTATAAATAGAAGTTTAAGAATTAGAATTAGTGTTAGCCCCTAATTTTCTCTCTCTCTAAAAATCCTACTCCCCCCTCTCTCTCTTTGTTCTTCGGTAGATCGAGGGTAGATCAAGAAAAAAACATCGACGGATTGAACCAGGATTACAACAGGCATGTCTTCAACTATGAACAAATCAAATGAGGTAGTATTTCTTCTACTTTTGAGTTTTGATTCAAGTTTTTAATTAAAAATAAATATCACCATTGATGGCCACACTAACATGTCCATAAATCCTCACCAAAACCACTTTTCTTCATCATGTTCTCCCCTTGTTCTTTAGGTTTTTTGAAGTTTAATCTTGGATATGTAAAATATCCAATGGATCATTGAGCGAGGCTTGCGTCTATGAAGAGCTCGATCCAAGGATCCTAGAATAACTTTTGGTTTTGAAATCAGATGAGTGGTGGAGTCGTTGTGGTCTGTGGAAGGGACCAACTGAGCAAGGCCGACCAGTGATGGCAGAACACAAGGGCCATGGAGGGTGGCATGGGGGAGTAGCTATAGTTGGCAAGCTAGCCGATGTGGGGTCACAACAGGTGACCGAAGCATGGTGGTGAGGTGGTTGGAGGTGAGTAGACTGATGAATGTAGAGGGATGGGAAACACGGTGGAGTGAGGTCGGTGGGGGAACTGATGTTATGGCTGGGTTGAGGTATATGCGCCAAGGAAGATGATGGTATCGAGGAATGTATCATAACCCGTGAACTGCGGGCCATCCGTTGACGCGAGGGAGTTGAGCCGCTTGGCTGGAAGCGTTTTGAGCTAGTGAGGTAGGGGGCCATGTCGGGCTGGCGGTAGGCAGACTGGCTGGGAGGAAGAGGTCTAGGCTGTACAGGATGGTCCTTAGGCCATGGAAAACTGAACTGGGCTAGCCCGGATGGGTTGGACCACATGGATCGTTCTGGCTAGACTAGGCCGAATCGACTCTTTTTAAGCCATAAGGATTTAGAAAGCTGTATCTCTTAAATGGTGCATCTGATTGATATTCCATCTATGGAAGCACGATCCTCGAGTCGAGATGAACCATTTGATGTGGTTTTGATAATTTTAAATTTCAATCTCGAAGGTGGGTGGTGAGAGATGCTCGCTTTATTAATAGTAATTTAATTATTATTATTCGTGGTTCCTTCTTCCTGATGTAGAACCTGCATCTGAAGTCCATTTGATTCACCTTCTGTTTCCACGTGTCCCTATCACCAATATGAATATTTTTATACTGGTTCTGTACTTTTAAGTCTTGGTTTCATTTCTTTGTTTCATGAAATTCCTAATTTTAATAATAATAAAAAATATATATTATTATCCATTGACCTTGTATCCGACCTAACTTTTAAATGGAATACCTGTTTAGTGTACCCTTAGTGGTTGTCCGATTCTGGTCCCTAGTTTTTTTTAATAATACTTCCATGTGTTTAAACTAAGGTTGGGGGTGCGGGCCCGATGAGGCCCAGTTCGCTCACTTTGCGGTGAAATGAAACTTTTTCACCGGGTATCATTTTTGGATGAATGAGTAAGTCCATCTCACTAGTTTTTCCATATGGATCACAATGACACAATCCATATTATTTGTTTCAAGACCGAGGTGTGGGACCCATGTGATGCTTCTAAAAAAATGCAATGACTTGCGACTTTTCCATCAGATGTCCGATTGGGGATAATGAATAGTAGACCTTTCATGTTTTTCAGTAAGGATTACAATGATGTGATCCTTTTGAATGTGTAGAGCCTTCTTCATGATATCATTAAATGTGGAAACATGAAAAGTATATCAGTGGATGGTGCTTTTGATGTCTTTGGAGAAAAATCACAGCTTGAGTTAGCTTCGACTCATGTAAGAGTGGAGAAGATGTATGAAGAGATGTGGTCAAATGTTTTGGGTTATTGATGAGGTGTGTCAGGAAATTTAAATTTTTTATGCTCTGGAATAATGATGAGTGTTGTGCGCTCATCGACCTTTTTGACTAGATGCTCCATGTACTCTGGGAGTACACTAGCATGCCTAGGGGTACTTGTTCATAATTTAGTACCCGAGAATGGATAGGTACACAACCAAATGACGAGGCGGGGCCACATGATGTGTGGGACCCTTACACTCCATGTACTACTTTACAAATATTATATAACTCATATCTCATTCTTTTGGACACAATTTTTGGCATGCGAGTAGCATATTCTAATTGTTTTTACTCATAGAATGCGGTGATTCCCTCTATAGTGGCTTCATAGATACAATGTGAGATGTTCCGTGTGTGACACCTATCTGGGGTGACACCCGATGACTACAAAATCATTCTTCCCAAGAGTTACCATCCATCAGGGATGGCCAATGTTTCTCGATGATTTTTGAGAGGTACGAAGAATCAGGGATGGCCAGTGTTCCTCGATTCTCTCCAAGAGGTACCATACAATAGGGATGACTAGATTTCTTCACTGTTTTTTTGAGAGGTACCATCCAGTAGGAATAGATAGAGTAGTTTAGGGTTTAACTTAAGTTGGGTTGGGAAGTGGTCCCTGATATAAGTTCCAGGTTTACCTCTAGCTGGGCTAGAAAGTGGTCCCTAATGGAATTTCTAGGCTTCCCTCCAGTTGGAATGGGTAGTGTGTCCCATTGATGACTCTTGCCGGGTAGTACCCTTCAACTAGGTAGGGTAGTGGGTCCCCATCAACTATCAGAGTGGAATCCACCTGACACACTAGGGCGTGGATCCTCTACAATGACTATTTGAGTGGAATCCCCTGACACACTAAAGAGTGGTTCCCCTACTATGAGTTTTAAATCCCTTGGCTGTGTGACATAGTGACGAGATGTGGTTGACGTACCTTTGGACTCAAGAAGAAGACGGACACTTTTTTCACAAAGACGCATCCTTGTGATGCGACCTAAAACCTTGAGGGTGAGATTGTTCCATCCAAAGAAGATATAATTAAGGTGTGGTGATTGAGTCCGTTTAACTTTCAGTTCAGGACTGACATGATGATGCTAGGCACCGATGGTGGTTACTTCTGGGACTATTGGCTACTCACTTTATTGGGATGATCTTGTGATATGGAGATCCCCTTACTCTCTCATTTGGGTTTCTTGGATAGGTATATATATATATATATTCCATTTATATTACCCACACCATGAGTTTTTGTTACTCTCTTTCCAAGAGAGGCGAAGACGCGTGGGGTATGCCACATGATTTTTATGTCTAGATTCTTGTGGTTAGACGAGTATACTATCCTACTATAGGTAGAAAAAACTCAACGAGAAGTTCATATTCTCACCATTTATAGATACTTGTGTGTGTAGGAGTTTACTTCACTCTCTTGTCAGGTTGAGATGCACTCTATTTTCTTAACCTTGTTCTATCTACTACTCCCCTATCCAGTACATATTTTTTTTTCTCCCTTTAGATTTCAGGGAATTGTATTAAGTATTTTTATACTGACCCCTACTTGGTATTTTCCTACACTTGGTGTTCCCTTATTGAAAATAGACATGTTTATTGTGACATCATAGGAGCTTAGAGATACGAGGTTCTTGGACCGCGTACGGTGGTCGTAGCTTGGGAACTAGGAGTGGGGCTCTCTTAGCTATTTTTATTTTCCATTTGTTTCTGGGTTATAGAAGTTATTTGGTTGGGTATGTATTTTTACCCTTTCCATTTTAGTTTGATTTTCTATAATTATACTTTTTAGAGGTCGATGCATATATGTTTGGTTTCATTTTTTATTGCAGTTTTTTATGTTGTGTTACTTTTTCCTTATATAATTTTTTTATTGAGTTAGTTGTGCATGTCTGTATAGGTTATTAGGAAAATACCTCCCCACATTTTCTGTGCCTCTGGAACTAGTTGCCACCCCCTGGACTATGGAGGCGATCTTGGGGTAGTTTCAGCTCGAGCCTCGGCATGGGTCAGTTCGTAAAAAACAAAGTCTTCATGTATATAAAGCATTGGCCAAATACAAGTATATTATTTGATTTGAAGACACATCATTTAATTAATTGATTGGAATCCTAATCCCATATAAGGTATTCCACATAGGGAACCTAGGAATTGATCTAGGAATACTATGAACCTATCACCCTATAAGCCAGTCTATGTCATTCCTCATGGGAACCCAGGTATTGCCCAAAAAATAGTGTAATGGGATTTCCCTCTGAGCACATCCTTGGCATTCCATATAAGGAACCCAATTGTCACTTATGGAGTAATATAACGAACTTCCCTCTAAACCCATCCTCGACATTCCACATAGGGGACCCAAGTGTGTCACATCATATTATATAAGTCCACTTTCTGGGTGATCCCATCCAAGGCATTCCATATAGAAATCTATTTGTCACCCAGGATGTCATAATTCCATTTATAATTCATTTTAATTCAAGAATCCTGATGATCCCATCCATGGAATTCTTAGTTGGAACCCATGTATCATTATCAACATGGCATACTAAATATTCATTGCTCACATTCTATCCATACCATTTAACAACACATTTAATTTTTTTTTATTTCATTATAATGTACAACTCAAGAATCAGTGAGAAGGAGTAAGTCTTAGGGACATGGGCTCACCATTCCCTATTTAATTTAATTCCATTTACATTTCTTCCAATTCATTTAACATCACAATTAAAATGGGAAAGGAAACACACCTCAATGTTAGTTTAATTTCATAATAAAGAATGTTCATTTAACATAATTTAGTATAACACCCAAATAGGGTTGTTTTAGTTGAGTATCTGAACCTCTATTGACTTTTATGGATCACAAAAGTCATGTAGGTATAAGACCATACATTTAATTTAGGAAAAAATAAATTTAAGAGGTGACACATAGAATTTACGACATGTGGAATAATAATGCAATATAAAAATGACTAGAATTTTATAGAAAATAATTAGACCACCTAACATATATGGAAAGTAGACTCCTTGCCTATTATTGGCCTCTAATCTGGGATAGAATGGGAGAAATTAGATAAATTGTAGAATACCTTGAAAATAGGACATATTAGCTCACATGGATTTAACATTCCATACCGAAAAATAAAACCAGAAAGGAAGGAAGAGGATCAAAGAGATTACCAAGATGGATCCAATGAGATGAATGGTGAATGAAACACATGTCAAAA
The DNA here is from genome assembly GCA_963277665.1 of Viscum album. NCBI lineage: Eukaryota > Viridiplantae > Streptophyta > Magnoliopsida > Santalales > Viscaceae > Viscum > Viscum album. The sequence goes on from OY728151.1 coordinate 1,429,498,514, forward strand.
AGAGGAGCTAGATTAAACCCTAGAGGACATGGATGGGATTCTAATGAGAGGGAGAAGCTACCATGTGCCAACTGTGCATTCTCACTATCCCTAAACCACCCCTTCACATGGTTACATGATCAGTTGAAAAAACCATGCATGAACCATGTGTTTTAGATCTGCAACACACCTAAACCATTTTTATAATTTATGTAGACTCCTTTGTGTAACAACTCATGATTTTAGTAGAAATTTTTCTTTAAATAATTTTATTTCTTAAAGAAACACCTAGTTTAAATGAACCATGATAAACTATTATAATATTATTATTTAATGTGACTGTTATGTCCTAGCTATTAAATTGGAGAGTATAAATAAGATTTAATACCTTTTGAAATTTATATATATGTACAAACCCAAACTTAAACATTACATAATATTTATTTTAGTTAATAATTCACATTGATGATCTTTTAAGGTTTAGAGTTTTAGAGAATTAGGCCATAACGAATACATTACATCTCAAATATTACAAAGTAGACACTTCTAGTCTATCTAATTTTTTCAAAATAATAAAACTACTTAAATAAAAAAAGAATTATTTTCTTGATATAAATCTTCTTGAATTATTCCTTTATCTTAACCTTCCTTATACCCTTTGAAAAAACATTACAAAAACACGGTATGAGCATAAAAATCTCAATAAGGGTTATAAAATAAGGAATAAAAGCATTAGTACATCAATACATACAAATCAATGAAATCATTTTTTTCAATCCTAAAACATAATTTGTTTAACATAACTAATGAAATCAAAATATTTATGAATAACACATAGAAATCATAAACCACAAAGGTAACTTGTGGCATCCATAACATACATACATTGTAGTTTTCATAGATACATAGGGAGTTATGTTTGGAATACCCATCAAAGCATGTCCCTTAAATCTCTTAGGAGAAAAATTAATGTTTACCTCTGTTACATTACCCAATGCATTGGAGTGCTATCTCGGGCTCACATACCCTCAGTTTATCACAGAACCACCCATATATGTAAACAATACCCAAGAACCATAACATAATCAAAACAAGTAAATCAAGCATAAATGAAAGATAAAATTTCCACATTGTAATCACAATATATAATTTCAAGATATTAAAATAATCAATGATTTATCAAAACCATTTTAAATAACAAAATACATAAAAGGGTATATGGTATTTATTTACATTTTAAAAACATTACGGCTTGTCAAGGAATCCAAATATCAAATAATTCTTGTGGTGGCGAAAAGGTTGTTGTCACCGCGTATGTTAAAAAGAAACATTCCTTTTATCGTTTAGTAAAACAATTCATAAAACAAAATTTTCCTTTTGAAAACCATTGAATTAAATTAAAAGAAAAAGGGTATAATTATACATCGTATAAAATAAGGAGATGTATACTATTAAAATATTCCTCAATGAAAGGAGATTGAGACGAAGTCCCTTACCTTCAGTCCGATTTGTCTCGTTCATTATTTATATTACTGAATAATAAACTTATATTAATTTATACTTGATTCATAACCTGTTTCAAGTTTATTATTAATTTTATATTACTTATCATCATGTTATAAAAATTACATAACTATTTATGTTCATATCAGTTATTTTGTTGATATTCGGTACTTGAGTTGAAAATGAACTTGATATAATTACAAATTGTCCATGTGGTCAAAAATATTCTATCTCCATAATAGTATTAATGATTTAAATATCATATATATCCAGTATATATATGTATTTATAATATTCTATAACATTTGGAGATAATAAATTAAATGCATCGTTCATGGAGATAGTAGGCCGTACGTACGCATGAATGCTACTTTAATTTATTTTCCATATTAAAGAAATGAAGACTAAATGATACATAAGTATATTATAATTATAGTATTAATATAATATTTTATATATGTTATATAATTTAATTAATGCTATCCTTTATACATTCCATGTATGGCATGAACAAGTCATATCACTTTGAGGGGGCAGTAGTGCACACTTCCTCAAATTAAATTATCGTATTTACACATTATGGAAAGCATAAATGTATGATGTAAATGAAATATAAAGAAGCATAGAGACAATATAAATATAATATATATGACATATAAATACAGTTCTATTATAATGGCCACCACGAGAGGTGGTAGGGGAAAATTAAATAATCATCGTTTTGTGAGGCAGTAGTTCACCGTACATAGAAACAATATGTTCGTATCCATTAGATGGAGGTGCATGTAAGTGTAGTTCAAATAATTATCATAAAAAAATCCTAGTATATTTAGGATATTGGTGTTATTATGTAATCAAATAATTTTAATATCATAGGGAATGGTGAGGTAAAATAATGGAAAGGAATTTTAGAGAAGACCCTACCTCTAAAACATGCAACCCCCTTTGATTTGAACCAAAATAATTTCTTGAATTTCCCTCTACACAACGTAAGAATTTTAGGAGGGAGGGATGTTGGGAGAATATTTTTTCAGAATTTGGACGATTCAATGGGATTGAGAGTTGTGAGTTACATGGTTAGAGGTGGTGGCTTTTTATAAGTGGGAGGAGGGGCACTTTAGGAAAGTCTATAAATATTAATTTATTATAAATTATATTTCGATTAAAAATGAGTCCAAATTCATTCAATTCAAATATAGGATGAATATAATACGAAATAAAGTCATCCAATAAGAATTATAAAGTTTTTTGGATATTGTTTAATCCTTATCTTTTTGATTTAACCCTTTTTTAACTCTTACCATTTTATCAAGAATTTAACACTTTGAGAATGAAAATAGTTAGCAAAACATGAAAAATGTCTAATGAAATAGTAATTAATAAAATTTTAGACTTATAATAATCATTTGGTAGAATATTTTATTTTTTTTGTATTTTTATAATATTTAATAAAATATTTTATATTTTAAAATATGAATTATGTCAATTTTGACACTATTCATATCATGACTTTTTTAAAAATCCATAAAAACGTGATTCCTTAGAAAAAAGTTCATTAATACAAATATAGTATGTAAATATCATCCAGAAAATTCGTGTATGGAATCAACATATTCAAATTAAATTTATTTCTATATTTATAATATCATTTATTTAAATCCTTTATTAATGAAGTAATCACTTCATCACCATTGTGTCATAATTAAATTTATTTATTTAAAGTCTACAAATTATAAATAAAATATCATGATTTAGGAAATATTTCTATCTTTATGATGACAATTTATAGTTGAATAGATCACTTATATAAACCCACATAAAAATTATTTTACTAAAAGATACATGTTTATGTTATTTTTCTCTTTATTGTAAAATTAATTATTATAAAATGTCATTATCACTCCCAATTGGATCCACGGGGTTCTAAAATAAACCCAAGTATTACCTTGATCAGATATATATCATCAAATAAGATTATGACATGTGTTAGGGTAGTTTTAATGTTATTATAATATTATTTTTTATCCTTATTTACCGGATTTACCCTTTAACCATGGTAAATAAAATCATTACTAAAGTTACTATTCATAATGTACCAAAATAAATGGTAACCATTAAAAAAAATTATTCCTTTGGATTCCAAATATGTAATCCTTTTTTTCAAATTCAAAAGGCAGAAGTTACAGTAATTAATTTAAAATTAATTCTCGTTTTCAAAACCAAAAAGCGTGTTTTTAAGAAGTAATAACTATCAAAAGATTGACATGTGTTTATGTTAAATTTAAAATTGAAATTACTTAAAATGACCATCATTAAATTAAATGGTAAAAAAATAATCCAATTTCAATTTAAAACAAATTAAAAGGAAAATTTAACTATATAAATAAATTAGATGAAAAGGTAGTTTTTAATTAAAATGTAGTATTTTTCACTATTCATTAAAAATAAAGTTTATCAGAAAATTACCAAATATTTATCCATATTAATTTTTTATGTCCCACTTCTATATAAGAAGTTTATTTTTTCAAATAGAACATATAAAAGTGACAAAAACTAGATTTAAAAAAGGTTCTCAATCAAAAGGCGATAAACTGACCTTTTAAAAATATTATCGTATTTCATACTTAAAATTAGATTAATTCTTATTTTAAGAATATAATATTCATTGGATAAATGTTAAAACATTTAAAAAATTTGTAAAATAATAATATATAAATTATGTTCGTTCTTTCCAATACAATGGCTAGGCATTAATTACCATTTAAAATAATAATAATATTATTGTATTGTTTTTCGGTATAACTCAACATTGTGTGCAACGTAAGATTTCGGAAAAACCTGTTGTTTCATGTCGAGTATGCTATCGTACAAAGTGTCATTTTAACATAAAATTAATATATTATTCATAACTATTAATAGAAATGAAAACATATTATTCTACAAATAGTTGGGTTGTTACATCATTCCCCCCTTTTGGGAATTGCATCCTCGCAATTCTATTCCCTTATCAAATAAGTGTGGGTATTTATCCCTTATATAATTTTTAGATTCCCATGTTTCCTCTTCAACCATATGGTTTTTCTAAAAAACCTTTACTTGATGAATCACCTTATTCTGTAACACTGGCCCTCTGCGGTCAAGAATCTGGATTGGTTGTTCCTCATAAGAAAGATTCTCTTCCAACTTAAGTACCTCGGGAATCCAAACATGATATTGATCCAACATATAATTTCTCAACATTGAAACATGAAAAACATTTTTTACCTGGGATAAAATTGGAGGTAAATCCACTCTATAGTAAATTGATCCAACTTTCTCCTAGATTTTACAGGGCACAATGAACCTTAGACTCATATTTCCTTTCTTACCAAAACACATCACCCTTTTCCATGGAGAAAATTTGAGAAAGACATGATCACCTACCAAAAAAGAAATATCCTTCCTCTAGTTATATGCATAAATTTTCGGTCTGATCTGAGCTATTCTCATGTTTTTCTAAATCAACTAAAATTTTCTGCCATCTCTTCTACCAATTTAGGTCCCATCAACTTTCTTTCACCTACTTCATCCCAAAAATCCAGAGTTCAACACCTATTTCCATATACTGCTTCAAATGGTTCCATCTGTATGATGGAATGAAATATGTTATTATATGAAAAATCAACCAAGGAATGATATTTATCCCACTTCCCTAGTAATCTAGTGAATAAGCACGTAGCATATCCTCCAAGTTCTGAAATATTCATTCTAACTTCCCATCTGATTGAGGATAAAAACATGTATTGAAATTTAATTTAGTTTCCAATGATTTCTGAAGGACTTTCCAAAAGTCAGAAGTGAACCTTTGATCATGATTAGATACAATGGAGAAGGTAACACCATGTAACCTAACTATCTCTTTAATGTATAATTGAGAAAGTTGATCTAGAGACAGAGTATCTCTAATAAGAAGAAAATGAGTAGATTTAATCAATCGATCAACAATAAACCAGATTACATTGTTACCTAGGGAAGTCTTTGGTAATCCCACTATAAAATCAATGGATATATTTTCCCATTTCCACTCTAGAAGTGAAAAAGGCTGAATCATACCTTTCGGTAACTGCCGCTCTACTTTAACTTATTGAAAATCAAACATCTCAAGGTAAAGTCAGAAATAACTCTTTTCATTCCATCCCACCAGTAATAATTCTAAAGATGTACTACCAAGAAGAAATGAAAATGAAGAACTACGAGCTTCACATAATAACTCTTTCTTTAACTAGGAATCATAAGGCACACATAATCTCCTTCCAAACCTCAAAAAATAGTCTTTATAAATGTTAAATTTAGGTAACTTACCCTTCTGAACCAATTCTACATTTTTCTGCAACTCACTGTCTTTTTTCTACATTTTCTTTATTCTGTCTAATAGAGATGATTTCACTACCACCTGAAACACAATAGACGAATTCCTTGCACCCAAAACATCCAATCCAAAATTCATAAAATCAAAAACCAAAGGATCTCATTCCAAACATAGCATGGTTAATGTAGAACTACTTTTCTAACTCAAAGAATCAACCACTTCATTTTATTTTCCTAGATGGTAATGAAACATGAAATCATAATACTTGATTAATTCTATCTATCTCCTATATCTCATGTTCAATTTTTTCTGAGTAAATATATACTTCAAAATTTTGTGATCAGTATATATTTCACACTTTATTCCATACAAATATTGCCTCCAAATTTTTATAGAAAAAAAAAACAGCAGCTAATTCCAAATCTTGTGTAGGGTAATTTAACTCATTAGATTTCAACTGAAATGAAGTATAAGTAATTATCTAATCATTATGTAGTAGGACATAACCAATTCGTTTCAATGAAGCATCACTATAGATAACAAATTCACAATTTTTGGATGGTAGTGCCAAAACTAGAGCATTCACCAAACTTCTTTTTCATTCATGAAAATATTCCTCACATTCTTTTGTCGAGATGAACTTAACACCTTTTCAAGTTAACTTAGTCAGTGGACTAGATAACCATGTAATATTTTCAAAAAACCTCCAGTAATAACCTGCTAAAAAAAGAAAACTTCAAATCTCAGTTATATTTTTTTTGTCTTGGACATTGTTTAACAACTTTTTTTAGGAGGATCAATAGTTATGACATCTTTAGAAATAATGTGACCATGAAATAAAATTTTTTGTAACCAAAACTCACACTTGCTGAATTTCCCATATAGTTTCGTTTCTTCTATATTTTTCAATAAAACCCTTAAATGACTTTTATTATCCTCTTTAATTTTATAATAAACCAAAATATCATCAATAAACTCGACCAAAACTTATTTAAGAACTCATGGAAAATTATATTCATCAGATCCATGAATATAGAAGGTGCATTGGTTAACCCCAAAGACATAACTTTAAATTCATAATGGCCATATCTAGTATGAAACATGGTCATCAAAATGTCTTCTTCCTTTACTTTCAACTGATGGTACCCTGACCTCAAGTCAATCTTTGAAAAATACTAAGCTCCCTGGAGCTGCTCAAACAAATCGTCAATATGAGTAAAATGATACTTGTTCTTAATAGTGATATTATTTAAGGCTCTATAATCAATGAAAAGTCTCATTGAACCATATTTATTTTTAACAAACATGATAGGAGTACCCCATGGTGATGTGATAGGTCGAATGAAACCTTTATCTAATAAATACTACAATTGCATCTTTAAATATAAAAATTAAATTTGAGCCATTCGCTAAGGGGGTTTTGAAATTGGATTAGCATCAAGAACTAAGTCAATAGTAAATTAAACTTCCTGATTAGTTATTATACCAGGAAACTCATGAGAAAAAACATCAAGATACTCATTTACCACTAGTTCATCATTAATTTGAACAGTTAATTTGTTTTCAACAATATGTGCAAGGTAACATTCATTTCCATATTTTACTAGTTTCTTATCTTACTAACATGTTATCAAAATGAAGGGTTTATTCTTGTACACAAACTGAAATTCTTTATAAAAATAAACCTCTTTAGCTATACAATCATACTTAGCATGATAAACAAAAATCCAATCCATACCTAAAATAACATCAAACTATACTAGAGGAAAAAAATAAGGTTTACAGGTAGAATCTTTATACACACAAGTATATGAAAGTTCTTATAATTTATTTTTGTCTCAAAATTTCCTCTAAGTGTTTTTAGTACAAGTTCAGGATTCATATCTTGATATAAAATTACCAATTTACTAGAAAATTTCACAGAAATGAAAGAATGTGTAGACCCAAAATCAAACAACATATTGGCATAATCTGAATAAACAAAAAATATACCTTATAATACTTCATTTGTTGTAATAACATCTACTGAAGTAGTTGAAAAGGATTTCACCACCCCTTTCTACTTATAGTTTAGCTGCTTTACTTCATTTGAGTTCTTCATTGGACACTCATTTACATAAAGACCCATTTCATTACACTTAAAACATTTTACTCACTGTAAATCAGATTTTTTCTTACCACTACCTTGATCTTTTTTAGTAAAATTACGAGCCTTATGTCTCATTTTACACCATTGGAATCACTTACCAGAATTCAAAAGGCATTCCCCAGTGTGATTTCTACCACAATTTTCACAAATTGTAAACTTAAGTTTCTTACTGTTAGACTTTTTTGAAGAGTTATTCCCATTAGTCTGCTACCTCGACCTCTTATTCAGTTTTTCTCAAAGAACACCAAATCATCAGTAAACTCCATTTCCACCTTCTTCGAACAACGAATAGGTTTTTCATAACTTTTTAACTCACAAGAAGCTAATTCCCATCAATACTTTGGATTTAATCCTGAGTAAAAATGATTGATTTTACATTGAATATCCCATATGAAATTTGGAGCATACCTTGCCAATCGGGTGAATTTTTCTTCATAAGTAGCCACTGAGTCATCCTACTATGTCAAATACAAGAATATTTTTCCCATCCTAAGTCAAACTGCCTTAGGAATATATTTTCTCAAGGAACATACCTTTGAATTCATCCAATTAAGGGCATAAATCTCCTCACTATCCATAATATTCTTAACCATATACCACCACTGACCGACTTCACCTTCAAAACGGTAAACAAAGAGACTAACCTTTTGATGTTCTAAACACCCCATGACATCAAAAATCTTTTCTAGTGCTTTAATCCACCTTTCAGATTGCACTGGGTCAGATGATCCTCTGAATGATGGGGGATGTTTCCTCATCAAATGCTCTACTACTGACATGTTCCCTTGTGGTTGATCCAGATGATCTCCTGCAAAGATTCCGCCACCATTTATAGCCTAATTCAACTCTGCCATCACTACAAAAGACTATTCAGTTCTGATTCTGACCATCTCAGGCTGCTGATTTGGAAGGTTGTTTTCCTCTTAATATCGTCCCATCATAGCTGCTCTGTTTCTTCTATGGAAAACCATTATGAACACGAAAATATATTAGGTTAAGCAACATGGTAATCTTAAAATGCTATATCATTTCAATAATATCATAAAGTAAAAATAATTTATAGATTTTTATTTAAAAATATACTAACTCCTAAATTTATCTAAACAGACCTTTGATACCAACTATACAACCCTAACATTAAACATTACATAATCTTGAGTTAAGTCAAGAATTCAAATTGAGGATCTTTTTGTATTTAGAGTTTTATAGAATCAGTCCATAACCAATACATTACATAAAAAATATTACAAAGTAGAAACTTCTACTCTATACAATTTTTTCACAACAATAAAACTACTTAAATAAAACAAGAATTATTTTATTTATATAAATATTCTTGAATTCTTCCTTTCACCTATCCTTCCTTATACCCTATGAAAAATCATTTCAAAAACTTGGGATGAGAATAAAAAGCTTAGTAAGGGTTATAAAATAAGGAAAGAAACCATTAGTCCATCAATACATACAAATCAATTAATTCATAATTTTCAATCATAAAACATAATCTCTTTGACATACCTCATGAAATAATAAGATTTATGAATAACACATAGAAATAATAAATCAAAAAGGTAACATGTGGAATTTATAACATACTTACATTGTAGCTTTCACAACTACATAAGGAGTTATGTTTGGAATAACCATCACAATATATTTCCTAAATCTATTATGAGAAACATTAACGTTTACCTAAAAAACATTACCTAATTCATTGGAGAGATATCTCAAGCTCACCCAACCTCGGTTTATCATGGAACCACCCATATACATAAACAATGTCTAATAACCATAACATAATCATTACAAATAAATCAAGCATAAAGGAAAGATAAAATTTCCACATTGCAATCACAAAATATCATTTCAAGATATTGACATAATCAATGATTTATCAAAACAATTTTCAATAAGAAAATAAATAAAAGGGTATATGATATTTATTTACCTTTCAAAAACATTACGGCTTGTTAAGGAACCTAAATATCAAATAATGCTCATGGTGGCGTAAAGGTTTCTGTTACTGCGTAGGTTAAGAATAAATATTCACTTTTTCATTTAGTAAAACACTTTATAAAAAAAAGATAGATTTTGAAAACCATTGAATTAAAGTAAAATAAAAAGAGTATAATTATACACCATATAAAATAAGGAGATTCGTATTATTAAAATATGCCCCAATGAATGGAGATTGAGACGAAGTCCCTTAACTTGAGTCTGATTTGGCTCGTTCGTTATTTATATTCCTGAATAATAAAGTTACGTTAATTTCTAATTTCTTCAGAAATTTTTTCAATTTTATTACTCATTTTTTATTAATTATCATCATGTTATAAATATTACAAAATTATTTAAGTTCATATCGGTCGTTTTGTCGATATTCAGTACTTGAGTCAAATATGAACTTGATATAATTACAAATGGTCCATGTGGTCAAAAATACATTATATATCCAATAGTATTCATGTTTTAAATATCATATATATTTAGTATATATATATATATGTATTTATAATATTCCATAACATTTTGAGATAATAAATGAAAGCACCGATCATGGAGACGGTAGGTCGTACATACGTATGAATGGTACTTTCATTTATTTTTCATATTAAAGAAATAAAAAATGAATGATACATATGTATATTATAATTATAGTATAATATCATATGTTATATATGTTACATAAGTTCATTAACACCATCCTTTATACGTTCCATGTATGTAAAGAATAAGTCCTACCACTTTGAGGGGGCGGTAGTCCACACTTCCTCAAATGAAATTATCATATTTAAACATTATGGAAAACATAAAGGTATGATGTAAATGAAAAAAAAACAGAATCATAGAGAAAATATAAATATAATATATATCACATATAAATACAGTTCCATCATACTGACCAACATGAGAGGTGGTAGGGGAAAATTGAACAATCATTGTTTCATGAGGTAGTAGTTCGTAGTACAAAGAAACAATATGTTTGTATCCATTTGATGGAGGTGTGTGTAAGTGTACTTAGAATAATTCTCATAAAAAATCCAAGTATATTTAGGATACTAGTGTTATTATGTAATCAAATAATAATAAGAGTATAGGGAGTGGAGAATTAAAATAATGGAAAGAAATTTTAGAGAAGACACTACCTCTAAAACGTGTAACTCCATTTGATTTGAACCAAAAGGCTTTATTGAATTTCCTTATGCCCAAAGTAAGGATTATAGGAGTAAGGTAGGGATGTTGGGATCTTATTTGGGAAGAATTTGGAATAGAAAAGTGTCTTTATAGGTGTGAGTTATGTGGGTAGATGTGGTGGCTTTTTATAAGAGGGAGGAGGGGTACTTTTGGAAAGTCTAGAAATATTAATTTATTATAAATTATATTTCAAAAAAAATAAGTCCAAATTAAGTTAGTTAGAATATAGGATGACTATAAGTAGAAATAAATTCATCCAATAAGAATTATATAGGTTTTGGATATTTTTTAATCCTTATCTTTTTTATTTAACCCTTTTTTATCTTACAGTTTTATCAAGAATTTAACACATTGAGAATGAAAATAGTTACAAAAACATGAGAAATTTCTAATTAAAGAATAATTAATAAAATTTTATACTTATAAAAACAATTTGGCCAAATATTGTTTTTTTAATTTTATAATATTTAATAAAATATTTTATATTTTAAAATACGAATTATGTCAATTTTTACATTATTCATATCATGAATTTTTTAAAAATCCATAAAAAACATTATTACTTCGAAGAAACTAAATTAATACAAATATAATATGTCAATATCATCCAAAAAGTTCATGGATGACATAAAAATATTCAAATTACATTTATTTTAATATTTATAATATCATTTATTTGAATCCTTTATTAACGAAGCAATCACTCCATCATTATTGTATCAAAATTAAATTTATTTATTTAATATTTAAAAATTAAAAATAATATATAATGATGTAGGAAATATTTTTATCTTTCTAATGATTATTTATAGTCAAATATATCACTTATATAACCCCATATAAATTTTTTTTACTAAAAGATACATGTTTATGTTATTTTTCTCTTTATTTTCAATTAATTAATATAAAATGTCATTATCACTCCCAAGTAGATCCATGGGGTCCCAAAATCGATCCCAATATAACCTCGGTCAGACATATCTCATACAATTGTATTAGGACATGTGTTAGGGTAGTTTTATATTCTTATAATATTATTTTTTACCCTTATTTACCAGATTTACCCTTTAACCATGATAAATAAAATAATTACTGAAGCTACTTTTCAAAATGTACAAAAATTAAAGGTACATATTCAAACAATTTATACCTTTTGATTCCAAATATGGAATCCATTTTTCTAAATTCAAATCACATAAGTTGTCGTAATTAATTTAAAATTAATTCCCGTTTTCAAAACCAAAAAGCTTGTTTTTAAGAAGTAATAACTATCAAAATATTGATATATATTTATGTTAAATTTAAAAGTGAAATTACTTCCAATGACCATAATTGGATTAAATGATAAAAAAATAATACAATTACACTTTAAAACAAATTAAAAGGGTAATCTAACTATATAAATAAATTAGATGAAAATACAATTTTGAATTAAAATGTAGTATTTTTCACATAGGAGTGTTGGAGGCTCTCTGACCTAGCGATGCTCTCTTCCTTCTGGTGACAGTGGCGGCCGCAACGCCAGCTCCTCCCTCGATGGGGGAGGGGGATTCGCCGTCTCACGAGAGAGCTCGGTCATTCCGGCCGTTCTCTAACCCATAATACCTTCCTTCTTTTCCGAAAGCTTTGATTAACCCTAAGGTTCCTGACCTAATCGATGGAACACCGAACCTTCTTCTCTCGCTTTCTGAGTTCACAGAGTCTTCGTCCTTGCTGAATCTGACCCTGGTGTCTCGTTTCAAGAACAGAAGACCTTCAGTGGATGATTTTGATCATTTTGTATTTGGTTTGTGGGATCTTCGCGAACGTGCGGTCGTGGGTTTATTGGATAGCAAGAAAATCATGATTCGATTTGAGTCTGAAGCAGACCTCATCCAGTCGTGGGCTAGGGCGCCTCATAATTTCAAAGGCATCCGTTTTATGTTCCTGCGATGGTCGTTCGATCTACATATGAACCGGGATTCCCCCTCAATTGCGGTTTGGGTTAGTTTTCCTAACTTACCTTTACCGTTTCAAAATCCATCTGTTATTTGTTTACTGGGAAACATGGTAGGAAGATACCTTTGTTCTGATTACCGCACGTAAGCGATTTTCCATCTGGTAAATCCAAGAGTGTGTGTTGAAATGGATTCTTTGCGCGCCCCTTTTGAGTATATTTGGATTACAATTGGGGAGGAGTACCGATGTAAGCAGAGGGTTGTTTATGAAAGTTAGACGGATTTTTGTGGGTGCTTCAAGCGGTTAGGACATTCGACTGAAGTTTGTCATGTGATAAGGGATGGTCACAATGGGAAAGAGGTGAGGACAAGATCTGAAGAGGGTATACAACACACTGAACTGGGTAATGATTCGAGGATGGGTCGGGATTCGAAGATGAAGGGGGTTGCTGAAATAGGGATGGGTCCTCGGGAGAATCAGTCAGCAGGGGATCACCTCGGCTCTGGTCCTGCTGTTATTGCCATGGAGGTTGATCAATCAATTGGAAACACCAGCATGGAGATGAACCGGGATGAGGCGGGAGCTGTTTTGTCTCCTACCACCATGGGACCTGAACACGTTGGAAAGGAGTGGGAAGACTGTACTCTGGAGGTGGTTAACATGCCTAGACCGATTAAAGTGCTGGATCCTTTGGCCAAGCCTTTTATGGCTTTGAATAACAGGTTTGAGGTACTGACAGAGGGTAAGGTGGCTGAGGTTCTGGAGGAGGAGGCCATTTTAGAGGGCGAGGGTGATGTTTTGTTGGAGGAGAATAAGCAGGGGGATTGCTTGGGGCTGGAACTGGTGGAATGCCCTGAGGGAACTGCTGAGCAGGAAGGGCGACAAAACTTGACAGAAGGTATTCATGCTGAACAGCGGCTGAGCGTTTCTGCTGGAGGCCCTGTTGCTGGGCAGAAGGATCAAGCCGGGGAGGGGAAGAAGAAATTCAGGGGAGGAAAGGAGAACTGGAGTCCCCCTAACGAGTGATCTTTTAGAGATATTGTTCAAGACGGGATCGAGAAAGGGTCTATTGGCGATAGACCCCCAACGGAAACCTCATCAAGGAGGCCAAGAAGAGACTACTCATATCTCTCGAGGCCAATGCAGACAAGGTCTGCTTCTAAAAGGAATAGCCAGGTGGTTCTTGCAGTCAAAAAGGGATGCGGGGTTAAGAATTCAGCATCTGTTATGAACAATTTGAAACACTTGGCAATCGGGTTCAAAGTGCTAATTTTTGGAGAAACCCAGAATGGGAATCGGCTACAGGAGAAGACGGATAATGTTTGGGATATGGGGAGGATTGCGGTTTCTATGATGATTAACTCTATGTTGGTTTTGTATGTTTGTTGTTTTGGTTTCTGTTGTACTGTTTTGGCGTTGTATGTTGGGCACCGGTGACCCATAAGCCGGCTTTTATAAAATTTAAAAAAATGATTTGCATCACTATTTTTTACTATTCATTAGAAAAATAAACATTATTAGAAAATTACCAGAAATTTATCCAAAGTAAATTTTTATGTCTCTATTCTATTAAAGAAGTTTATTTTTTCAAATAGAACATATAAAAGTGACAAAAACTATATTTAAAAAGGGTTCTCCATCAAAATGTGGTAAATTGACCTTGTAAAAATACTAGAGTATTTCATGCTTAAAATCGAAATAATTCTTATTTCAAGCCTCTAATATTCATTTGATAAATGTAAAAATATTTAAAAAAAATGTAAAATCATAATATGGTTAATTTTGTTCATTCCTACCAATACAATGACTATGTCATGAACCAACCTAGGTACTCTGGTAACCCGATAACTGAGCCGGCCCTGACAGAGCCCGAAGGGCGTTCCCTATCCTCACGGGTCGGCGACTAGCACCTAGCATCACATAACATGCATGTGGGAACTATTTTTCCACCAACAATGCGGAATAAAGAAACAAGACAATATGAATAACAAAAAGAAACTCCACTGGGAGTAATGTACCAGAATAGAAAGAGGCATAAAAATACCAAACTACTACAACCCATGTACTAAAAATGGGAACACAACCCAAGGTCCCTAAGGACACAACTCACCAAGACCAAAGATCAACAGCTAGATCCACCTCCAAGAGATCCCTTCCCTTTGCTCGAACCTGGAAGAAGAAAATCTACAAACACCTGAAGGCAAAAGTAGGGTGTGAGACAAAGCCCTGTATGATGCCACCAAAGATTCCGAAACAGATGTCAAATATATATTTTCCAAATAAAAGCTTCCAATTTTCAAATAAACAGGTTTGGAAATCCAAAAGAACATTTTTAACAAAACATTCTGTACATTTTCAAATGATGGAAAATTACTTTAAGCAACGACTTTACAAGGATGGAATATTTCTAAAACAATGGCTTAAGAAAAACATTTATATAAAACATTTTATATAAATTCAGCAGGCATGTAAGACAGTTCAAAAGAATTGGCATACATTTATATCTCAAATATAAATAAATAAGTGAGCAACATGGTCATCTGCAAAAAAGGTATGATAATATTAACCAGTTATAGGATTCCACACTCTCTATGTGAACTCAGAAAAATGTGTATACACATTTCCCTATGCCACTGGGCAAAGGAGACTCGTCACCAACCCATTGGGGATGTGACCTTCCGCAAGTATGTTTTAGAACGTTGTCATAGCTTAGAGTGTATCCAAATGACTCACTAACTACCTAAGGCTTACATGCTCTATTACATGATGGGCGAACTATTTTAAGAATTCTTAAAATATGATCAATCCCATTCTTCCATTTAAAAAGTACCAATTTCATTCCATTTAAAACCAAAATAGGTTTTATTCAAAACATGCCTTTTTCACAAGATAAAACCAATGGGTTTCTATCAAATCATTTTAATCCATTTTCACGAGTTTGAAATCCATTAAAAACCAATTCCATCATTACAAAATTTATTCCCACAATTAAATTCAACAATTTAATTAAAATCATTTCCATAAAATCCACAATTAAAATTCAACAATTTAAATTGGCCAATTTCCATAAACACACCCAATTCAATGGAATTGGGGTTTTCCAAATTTCCATGCCAAAACCATTTCAAATATCTCGATTCACTGGAATAAAGTTTTGGTCAATTTTATTGAAATCGAACTTGAGAAATTGAATTTAAATCAAAAATTTAAATAAATCAAGAAAATACAATGATAGTTAATTTCGAAATTCAGGACGGAACCACATACCTCAAAGGTTTCTCACCAAAACCACAACGGTCGAGGACGCTCAAGAAAAACAGGTTTCTTCTTCAATAAACCACCTTATATCTCTTATCCTAGCAAGATCAAGACCAAAACTTATTATACTTGGTACCACACACTTAGATCTACCCATAACGGGTGTATATCTAAGAAACTGAGAGAAGAGGAGATGTAGAACTAAGTAGATCTAAGAAACTGATCAAGAACAATGAAGAACGACCACTTACCTTAAGAATCTGGATTCGATTCACCAAGAGGAGCCTTTGGATCACCTCTGGAATGATGGAAGAACCTTCTCTGACCTTAGGAGAAGAAAAATCCCGAGTTAGGGCCACTTAGGAGGAAAAACGAGGCATTTAGAGGCAAAACTGAGTGAGATCCACAATTTAAGGATCTCATTTAAGTGACCGCATGGTTAGTTCGAACGGTTTGACAAACCGTGCACTAACAATGCGTTAGCTTCTGTCTCGGCCACCCTTGTCACATGGTTTGGCCGCACTGTTAGATAAATCGTGCGCTTCCTGTGTGGAAGCTTCTGTCACCATGACCAACTACGCACGGTTAGGCCGCACGGTTTAGACAACCCGTGCGCCACCCGTGCGACTTCCCCTTTGCCTAAAAACATCATTTAAAAATCTCTCGACTCTCCCAAGTCACCACTCAAAAACATAGATACTTAGAAACATCAAAAGTACATGAAAACGTAACGTGATGTTACAACCTAACCACCATAAGATCTTTTTGTCCTCAGAAAGCCTATGAAGAAACCTCCACTTCAAAAAGATGAGGCCACTAATCTCTCATTAGTGCTTCCCTTTCCCATGTCTCATTAGAATCAGAACCATGCTTCCATAGAACATGGACTGGAGGTATCGTTCTCCCACAAAGTACCTTGGTATCAGAATCAACAACCCTAACTAGTCGTTTAGTAACAGATAAATCTGGTTCAATCTCAAGATCACTCCAGCTCACAACATGAGATGGATCAGAGAGATACTTTCATAGCTGCGATACATGGAACACGTTATATATCGACGTCAGCTGTGGTGGTAGATCTAGACGGTAAGAAACTTTCCCTACAAGACCAACAACCTCAAAAGGTACCACAAAATGAGGAGCAAGTTTCCCTTACCTCCCAAGCCATCTATGACCTAATCGGGGTGAAACTTTCAAGAACATCTGGTCACGAACCGAGAACTATAAAGGTTTATGGCGACGATCAGCATAAGACTTTTAAAGACTCTGTGCTGGAAACATTATCTAACGAATCAACTGGATCTTGGCTGTCGTCTCTTGGACCAAACTCGGTCCTACCAAAGAGCTTTCACCAATCTCCGACCAACATAAAGGAGATTTACAAGGATGTCCATACAAAGCCTCAAAAGGAGCCATTTTGATTGCATACTGATAACTATTGTTAAAAGAAAACTCAACTAGTCCCAGATGATCATCAAAAGACCCACCAAAGTCAAGAACACAAGCACAGAGCATATCTTCAAGGATCTGAATAGCTCTTTCTATCTGGCCATCTGACTGTGGATGGTAGGCCATGCTCAAACGAACCTGAGATCCCAGTGCCTCTTGAAGGCCTCTCCAAAAGTGATAAGTAAACCGAGGATCCCTATTAGAGACTATAGTAGAAGGAACTCCATGAAAATGAACAACTTCTTTCACATAGATATTTCCCAACTCCTCAACTTTGGTTGTATCTCGAATAGGTATAAAGTGATCCGACTTGGTTAGCCTGTCGATCACAACCCATATCGCGTTCTTCTTCCACTGGGTTTGAGGTAACCCAACCAAAAAGTCCATAGATATTTCATCCCACTTCCATGTGGGGACTAGAAGTGGTTGAAGCAAACCTGAAGGTTTCTGGTGCTCGACTTTCACCTGCTAACATGTATATCAACGAGATACAAACTCAACAATGTCTTGTCTCATACCTGACCAACAGAACTGTCGCCGCATGTCATAGAACATCTTCATGGTTCCTGGGTGTACAACCCACTGAGAGTTATGGAAACCCCCCATCACATCCTTCCTTACCGCTAATGGCACAACATAATGGTTTCAATAACACAGAACACCCTCTTTGGAGAACGACCACTGGGTGTCGGTTTCCCCACCATGAAGAGAGTCCCTAATGTTATGGAATTCATCATCCAGTTGTTGTTCCTGAAGAATTAAATCGAGGAGAGCAGAAGTCAACTGAACACTAGCTAAAGAAACTTCATTCCCCTTCCACCGAACTCCAATATGCAATTGAGAAAAAAGAGCCATCAAACTCCACTTTTCTGAAGATTCCTTCACAGCCTGTGATGGAAGTTTCCTGCTTAACGCATCTACAACTAAATTCCATTTCCACAGGGTATAGGCAATGTCACAGTCAAAAGATTGTAGGTACTCCCCCCAATGCCTTTGGCGGAGATTCAAATCTTTTTGAAAGAAGATATAACTCAAGATCTTGTGGTCTGAATACACAATAAAACTTTCTCCATAAAGGTAATGTCTCCAACACTTAAGTTCAAGCATTACAGATGAAAGATCAAGGTCATGGGTAGGATAGTTCGTCTCATGAGGATTAATCTGATGAGATCCATAGGCAAAAAAATGATTATCTTGCATAAGGACACATCCCAACCCTGAACCCGATGCATCACAGAAGACCACGTAACCTATCCCAGCCTCAGGAAGAGTTAACACCGGTACAGTAGTTAAGAGACTCTTTAGCTAAACAAAATAACTATGACATTTATCATTCCAGGAAAACTTCACTCCCTTTCGAGTCAGAGTAGTCATTGGAGAAGATAACATTGAGAAGTCTTCAACAAACTGGAGATAATATCCCACTAAGCCCAAGAATCTCCGAATCTCTAAAACATTTCGTTGTTGTTACCAAGTCATAACGGCCCTCACCTTCTCAGGATCAACTGATATTTCTTGTTCTGACACCACATGTCCCAATAATTTCACTTCCCAAATCCAAAAATTGCACATTGAAAGCTTGGCATAAAGTCAGTGATTCTTTAGAAGACTCAGAACTATTCTCAGATGATGCACATGATCCTCCTCAGACTTGAAGTAGACAAGAATGTCATCCAAAAATACTACCAAGAAAGTATCTAGATACTCATAGAAAACCTTGTTCATCAAAGCCATGAAAACTGCAGGAGCATTTGTTAGGCCAAAGGTCATAACAAGGTACTCATAATGGCCATACCTACTCCGAAAAGCGGTCTTATGAATTTCTGATTATTTTATCCTAAAATGATGGTAACCAGATCAATGATCAACTTTTGAAAACCACTTTGCACCTTTTAGTTGATCAAACAAATCATCAGTTCGTGGTAATGGATATTTGTTCTTTATCATAACTCGATTGAGCTTTCGATAATCAACACATAAGCGAAGGGAACCATCAGCCTTCTTGGCGAAGAGAATAGGTGCTACCCAAGGTGACACACTCGGGCATATAAAACCTTTCTCAAGAAGATATTATAACTAAGACTTTAGTTCTTTTCGTTCAGATGGAGCCATTCGGTAAGAGGGAATAGAAACTGGTTGAGTACCATGAATTAAGTAAATAGAGAAATCAACCCCCCTTACTGGTGAAAAACCAGAGAAGTTAGAAGGAGAGACGTTGGGAAACTCAACGATGACTGGAGGAAGATCACCACACCTTGAATATCTCTCTAGTTCAAAAGAAAACACTGATATAACTTTCCCCAACTCTGGATAAGAAGGTCCATATATGCTTGACCTTGGGTCCCATTCTCCTTGAAAAACAAGAGGCACACCACTAGGTGTAGTAAGGTAGACCCATCGAAGATAACAATCGATTTGGGATTTATTGGAATTGAGCCAATCCATCCCAAAAATGACATCAAAAGATTTTATGTCGAGAACTAAGAAACTCCAAGCATGATCAATGTCTGATAGAGAGAAGACACAAGCAGGACTACCGAGACCCTTGTCTCTCATTGTACCAAGGGGTGTAGTAATATCCATCGCACAAGACAAAAGTTCCATAGGTAGATTAAGAAGATTAACAAGATGGGTTGAAATAAAAGAGTGAGATGCACTAGTATCAAAAAGAGATGTCACTAAAGATGAAGCTATCGTAATGGTACCTCTCACAGTTGCAGGACCTGTATCAGCTACCTCTAGAAGCTCTTCCACAGCATGAAGAAGCTTCGTTCTGGATGCCTGTGGATGGAACCCTTTTATACGTGAATCATTTGATTGCCCCGCAGTTTCTAGAGGTTTTGATGATCCTGTTCCACCACATGGAGTAGAAAAGTGATGGAAGAATCTCTTTAAGTGCCCTAAACGTCCACAAGAGCTACAGATCTTGGGTGCCTCAGTGAAAACCCTCCTAGAATGACTTAGCTTCCCACACTAATAGAAAGTCAAAGAATACCCTCCTACTACTACCGGAGGTCTAGAATAACTCTTCAATCGAGAACCACCATGAGAAAATTCACGCTTCCATTTTCCTTTAAAGGAACCCACACTACCACTAGGAGGGAAAAGAACCTCCTTCAACCCTGATTTTCCTACCAAGTCCATCTCAACCATCATCGCCTTATCCAACACGTCAGCATAAGTAGGTAGCTTCAGTAAGAAAACCTGAGAACAAATATCTGATCGAAGTCCAAACTCGAATCGTCGAGCCTTAATCCTCTCATTAGATACAATCTAAGGAGAAAACTGTACCAGCTCATAAAATCGATTTGAGTACTCAGTCACGGTTTTGTTGGCCTTCTCAAGCTTGAAAAACTCCCCAACCTTGGCCAACACTATTATTTATGGATAGAACTGGTTAGTGAAAAGAACCCTAAAGTCTTTCCACTCCAAACCCTTATGTTTCCCAGCTGTCACAATTGTGCCCCACCATCTCCTAATTGGTCCCTCCAGTACAATGGTGGAACACTTCACCTTGATCACCTCAGGTGTCTCCAGGAACCCAAACAGATGTTCAATCTTACTCAACCGTTCCTCAGTATGTTGAGGGTCAGTGAAGCCTTTGAAAACTGGAGGCTTCTGGAGTAGGAACTCTTGAGAACGACTTCAGAGAATTTCACTAAGAGGATCTATATCTGGAGTCTAAACATAAACTAGAGGTGGTGCATGTCCTAAATCTTGGACAGTGTGAACAA
Source organism: Viscum album (assembly GCA_963277665.1). Lineage (NCBI taxonomy): Eukaryota > Viridiplantae > Streptophyta > Magnoliopsida > Santalales > Viscaceae > Viscum > Viscum album. Next base: position 1,429,520,067 of record OY728151.1, read on the forward strand.
TCACCTCAATCAGACTCAGATCCACAATAGGACTCGCTTGCTGAGGTTCACCAGTAGCTTGTTTTTGGATCTGAGCTCTACGTCTTCTCGGAGGCATGATGCTACACAGCATAAAAGACATATATTAACACCCAAACCGAGTAGCATATAAAACTATTCTTAAAAGAAGTAATAATAAGATTTGGATTCCACTCTATCTAAATCAAAACAGGGAAAATACTAGAACTAATACACAAGTCATATTTCCTTAACCAACCCTGGTGACTTAAGGCTCATTGTGGTGAGAGATGGCCCGACACTCAATCACAACTACCTCCTAAGTCCCGACAAGAAAACTCAAATGCATACTATCATCAAGGCAGGATGCTTAACCTGCCTCTGATACCACTTTGTCACGAACCAACCCTGGTACCCTAGTAACCTGATAACTAAGCCGACCCTGACATAGACCGAAGGTCATTCCCTATCGCCACGGGTCGATGACTAGCACCTGACATCACACAACATGCATGTGAGAATGATTTTTCCACCAACAATGCAGAAGAAAGAAACAAGATAGTATGCATAACAAAACAAAACTCCACTGGGAGTAATGTACCAGAATACAAAGAGGCATAAAAATCCCAAAGTACTACATCCCAAGTACTAAAAATGGGAAAACAGCCCAAGGTCCTTAAGGAAATAACTCACCAAGACCAAAGATCAAAATCTGGATCCACTTCCAAGAGATCCCTTCCCCTTGCACGAACCTGGAAGAAGAAAATCTACAAACACCTAATGGAAAAAGTAGGATGTGAGCTAAAGCCCAGTAGGATGCCACCAACGATTTTGTAACAAATGCCAAATATAGATTTTCCCAATAAAATCTTCCAATTTTCAAATAAATAGGTTTGGAAATCCAAAATCACATTTTTAACAAAACATGCTGCACATTTTCAAATGATGGAAAATTACTTTAAGCACCGGCTTTACAATGATGGAATATTTCTAAAACAATGTCTTAAGAAAAACATTTATATAAAACAGTTTATATAAATTCCATAGGTGTGTAAGGTGGTTCAAAATCATTGGCATGCATTTATATCTCAAATATCAATAAACAAGCGAGCACCATGGTCATATGCCAAAAAGGTACGATAGTATTAACCAGTTATAGGATTCCACACTCTCTCTGTGAACTCAAAAAAATGTGTATACACACGTCCCTATGAAACTGGCCAAAGGAGACTCTTCACCAACCCATCAGGGATGTTACCCGCTGTAAGTATGTTTTAGAACATTGTTGTAGCGTAGAGTGTATCCAAATAACTCACTAACTACCTAAGGCTTGCATGCGCTCTTACATGATAGGCGAACTATTTTAAGAATGATTAAAATAGGATCAATCCCATTCTTCCATTTCAAAAGTTCCAATTTCATTCCATTTAAAACCAATATAGGTTTTATTCAAAACATGCCTTTTTCACAAGATAAAACTAATGGGTTTCTATCAAATCATTTTAATCCATTTTCACCAGTTTGAAATCCATTCAAAACTAATTCCATCATTACAAAATTTATTCCCACAATTAAATTGAATAATTTAATTGAAATCATTTCCATAAAATCCACAAATTAAATTCAACAATTTAAATCAGCCAATTTCCATAAACACACCCAATTCAATGGAATTGGGGTTTTCCAAATTTCCATGCCAAAACCATTTCAAATATCTCGATTCACTGGAATCGAGTTTTTGTCAATTTTATTGAAAGAGAACATGAGTAATTGAATTTAAATCAACAATTTAAATAAATCAAGAAAATAAAATGATAATCAATTTGGAAAGTCGTTACAGAACCAACTACCTCGAAGGTTTTTGACCAAAACCAAAACGGTCGAGGACGCTCAAGAAAACTGGGTTGCATCTTCAAGGACCCGCATTAGATCTCTTCTCCTAGAAAGATCAAGACCAAAACTCATCATACATGGTACCACAAACTTAGATCTACCCGTATATGGAATAGATCTATGAAACTGAGAGAAGAGGAGTAGTAGAACTAAGTATATCTAAGAAACTGATCAAGAACAATGAACAACGATCACTTACCTTAAGAATCCAGCTTTGATTCACTAAGAGGAGCCTTTGGATCGCCTATAGAACAATCGAAGAACCTTCTATGACCTTAGGAGATGACAAATCCTGAGTTAGGTCCGCTTAGGAAGAAAAACGAGGCATTTAGAGGCAAAACTGAGTGAGATCCACAATTTAAGGATCTCATTTAAGTGGCCGCACAGTTAGTTTGCACGGTTTGACAAACTATGCACTAACTGTGAATTAGATTCTGTCTTGGTCACCCTTCTCGCACAGTTTGGCTGCACGGTTAGACAAACCGTGGGCTGCCCGTGTGGAAGCTTCTGTCTCCAGGACCAACTGCGCACGGTTTGGACACATGGTTTAGACAACCCGTGCACCGCCCATGCGACTTCCCCTTTTCCTCAAAAAATCATTTAAAAATCTTCCAACTCTCCTACGTAACCACTCCAAAACAGAGATACTTAGAAACATCAAAAGTACCTAAAAATTTAACACAATATTATAGAATAGGAGTTAACTACCATTTAAAATAATAATAATAATATTGTATTATTTTTCAGTTTAACTCAACATTGTGTGCAACGTAAGATTTCAGAGAAACCTGTTGTTGTGCGTTGAGTACGCTATCGAACAAAGCGTTCTTTTTAAAGTAAAATTAATATTTTATTCATAAATATTAATAGAAATGAAAACGTATTATTTTATAAATACCTAGATTGTTACAATATATATAGGTTCTAATAAAAAAAATTTAATTATTAATTTTTTTTCAATAAGCACTCATTTTTAGTAAATCTATTTTATTCTTCAATGATATGTTTTCTTAAAAAAAAATTATTATGTTTTGAGAATAAATAAAAAAATAATTTCTAGAACATTTATAAATGTTATTCAAAAAAATATCATTTTTATGTCACCATATCAATATCAACTTATGGTGAAATGTTTATATTTTTATGAAAAGTTTAATTTTTTCAATGAATAGTGGAAAATGCCATTTTTTTGTAAAAATATCATTTCTTTTAAATAAATTAAGTAATTTAAAAGTCACATTATGTTTTGAATATTATTTAAACTAAAATAGGTATGATTTATTTATATTTAATCTATTTAATTACAAATGAATTATTTTTATACCTTATTTTGGTATAAGTACATTTTTGGGCCTAAAAACACACTTTTCAAGAAAACTATTTTCATTGCATTTTTACAGTTTAATTTTATATTAAATTCTACCAATTATGTGAATTAAATTTTTAAAAATGAATTCCATATTTTTTATTAGTAGTTAAAAAATTATTAAATAGACTCCATTTTTTAGACATTATGAATAATATATTTAGTAATTTTTATTACCACGGTAAAGGGTAAATCGAGTAATTATGGGTAAAAAAATGATAAGGGCTAGAAAGTGATCCTAACATCTATAAAAATTTTATTGGATGAGTAAATTTTATCCATAATCATTTCAGGTTCGGTTATATGACCATTTATTATAATTTAGATGTGATTAATACATTTATAATATTTTATTGCAAGAAAAGTCAAACATGTCACACTCTAGGTTTTAATAACTTTAATTTTTTTAATACGGGATTATATAAAAGTTATTCTTGACCATAAATGTTATTCTTAAATATAAAATATTTATCTTAATCATGGTTATTTATTTTTAATTTTTAGTAAAAATTAATTAACTTAATTCTTACACAATGCTGATAAAATAATTATTTCATTAATGGTATAATCAAATAGATTATATTAAAAACATTAAAAGTAATATAATTTGAAATATTTAAGGTGATACATGAATTATAGAGATTACCATGGCATTTTTATGATATAATAAATATTTTTTGGTATTTTAATTGTTTTATTGATGTATTTAATGTCAAATTAATGAATAGTATCACAATTGCCAATAATGATATTTTACGGGATTGATATTTCATTAAATTTATTAAAAATCATAAAAATCATAAATAAGAATAAATGTGATAATATATGGTCAAAAATTTCATCTCATGTTCATTTATATACCATTTTGAAGCATTTGAATCTATAATAGTCTTATTATATTTTATTATTTTGAGAAATTCCAAAAGCACCCTTCACCTCGATTATAAATGGACACCTCCTACCTCACTTATTTAAACCACTTTTAGCCTTATATATCAACCATAAACCTAAAAAATAATCTTCTAAACTTATTTATCCACATTCTATAGGTTTTTTTCTTCCCTAAAGATTAACCCTAGAGCCCTTAAGAGGGGATCTAATGTAGTCATCTCAAAGAAGAGGTAATCGCCATAATCGATCACTTTCTTTTTCTTCTCTTCTTTACCTCATAAAAATTCATGATAATCATCATAAAATATTAAAATAATTATCATAAATATTATTAAATATTATTATGATTATTAAATCACCACTATAGACCCTACTTCTCATCAAACAAGAAGTGGATATATCGCTTGTGCGTACGTACGACTTACCGTCTCCCTGTAGCGATACAATTCATTTTCCATCAACATATTTCTTGTATGGTTACTAATAGGTTTAAAGTTTATATATGATATTTAATAAATAATTATTCTTCTATAATGAAAATATAATATCTACCTTCTTACCTTCCAAACTATTGGAAAATGATAACGCCACTCTTGTGTACGTGTGGACTACCCCATCCAAAAAGTGATGTGATTCATTTTTTATTTTTATTTTAATTGTATGGTAAATAAGAAGGAAATTATAAATATATATGATATAAATTATATAATAATGATTCTTTAAAGGTGATTTTTTTATATATTTCATTTCATCCTTCAAAAAGTGAATACAACGTTCATGCGTACGTATGACCTACAATCTATATTAACGGTGTAATTAATTTTTCTATCTCTAATTTTTATGAATGATTATAAATATGTATATAATAAATTTATATTATTTTTATATCATTATTAAAATAAAGTAAATTATGGGATCATGATAAAATTATAATGACTGAGACTGCCGAACCAAAACATGCTTGGAAAACAAAGTAGTTATCACTTAGAACAGTGATTTTGATAATAAATTATTAAAAAATGGGTGATAATATGTCATAAATAAATAATAAATTATATGTTAGATATAAATATGGTAATTTAATACATTTATAATAAATCCATATTTATTATACAGGAGGTTTGAATGTGAATGAGGAAATGAAAGACTTGATGTAAGGGATATCTATCTCAATTTTATTTCTGTGGGACACATGCCTTACACATTACTTGAATGAGGAAATGAAAGACTTGATGTAAGGGATATCTATCTAAAAAAACATTTGTAGTATCTATAAATTTTTTGTACAAAAAATTTATAACCAAACATAATCCTCATCCAAATTAACTCAAAATATATCCCCATGGTCTTTTGTTCTATTTATATAAATTATGAATTATTCAATCCATAATTTTTATTAAATAACTTACTTTATAAAATCATCAAAGCTACACAATATATAGAGGGATCTGGTGTGATCTATATTAAATACATATATCTCCATACCTATATACACCATCTATATCATATACATGTATAAATAATCATACCATGAATTTTTCTTGGATATCAATTCAACATGATAAAAATAGTATTTGAATCTCGTATATCCTAGTCATACATTATTTATTCATCGAGTATAGACTAACTAGATAGATAAACACATCACATATCATTAAACCAAAAAACAAGCACATTATATGCCCCTAAAATAAATAGATTAGAATATTTCATGATTCTTATCTAGGAATATAAATACACTTCATCATTCTATCTCAATCGGGGAACCATATTTCATACTCTTTTTACGAGAGGAAAAATCCCAACTTCGTTGAACTATAATCGATAACATGATCAAAAACATACCCAACCACCCTCTGATAAGTTCATACTCTAGGATTGTATAATAAAGGCACCAATTCATAAAGGTTATCATGCTAGTAATATTTTTAAACTTAAGTATGGGGATTCAAGTATGAAACATAAACCCAAAGTATGTTAAAGACAAAGTGTATAACACTCAATGTGGTTTACATAATGGGTCATACATAATAAAAAACTTCATTTTTTCATTTTGAGTGAATTTTTTATCTCTATATGAAACTAAACCGATGATAATATTCACGTGTTATCATAATCTATAATACTATATTATGAACATCAATTAGGAATAACTCAAATTTATACTTTTAGATGTCAATTATCATTTCACTTGATGTAATATATACATCCAACATGAAAAAAATGATAAAGTGGAGTCTATCTTTTATATTACATGATATATTTTATACTATTAAATTCCTTTAATAATTATAAAAAACTATATACAAGGATCATATAATCATATACCATATGATAGACCACTAGAGAGGCCTTATATTTTCTATATTTTTAAGGTTTTTTTAAACTCATTATATCAATTTGAAATTCCTGCCACATCTCTATATGCCCATCAGATTAATTCTCTAAGTAAAATACTTCAATGGGTAACTTCTATGGAGAAATATTGTTTGAATAATGGTGATATTAGGATTCATAATCCTTATGTTTAAATCTTTGAACAAATTATTCAAACTTATTTACTTCACAACATCCAATTTTACAATGTTAATATATTTAAATACACACTTTAGAACTTCTAAGTTCATCATAATCATTTTGAAAACTTTACATTCAATTTTTCAATAAGATCAATTTGGTTACTAAATCCAATGTAACTATTTATATTAATATTTTTCTTCATTAACACATCCTAAACTCATTTAGGATATAACGTAATTTTTAATTTGAATCAGGCAGGTATCATCATTTATTGTTACATTTTTGAACCAATATTAGACCAAACATACTCCCACTTGCCTCTTAAAAATTTTATTTTCTCTAAAATATATTAATAAAAAACTGAGACTATAACACCTCAATATTTTAAAACAATAACATTATGTTCAATAGCATATATGACACACAACAATGAGTTTAAAAAAACCAAGAAATATATTTTTTAATATGAAAATTATAAAATAGAAGTTTAATTGGTGGGTATGAATATGAATAACCAAATTATTAAATATATATAAATATCCTACTCAATACAAATTTATTGATCAATTATTAGGAAATAATTAATCAATTTTCATTAAAGTTATTTTTTTCTTCAAATATACATTTTCTTCAAAAATGTTTTTATTGATTTTTGTGAGATAAAATTATAATTAATTTATATAACTTTTATAAAGGGTATTTTATAAAAAATATATCATTTTTGAAATCATCATATCAAAATTTGATTAGGGTAAAATTTTGGAATTTTTCTAAAATATTGATTTTTATTTAGAAATGTATTTTCATTTCATGTATTTACAAATTAAAATTATATTTTGGATTAGTTCTAAAAACTTAATTTGTCCATTTTGATTAAACATAATCTAATTATTACCTTTTAAATGTATTTTATACTTGAAATTGTTTGAAAAATAATTTTATACTTAAAATACATTTTTTTCTTCTGAAAAACCACTTTTCATCGGGTTTTGAAAGTTAATTTTAAATTGAATTCTACCTATTTTATGTAACAAATATCTAAATATGAATTAAATATTTGGAATCATGAGTTTTAGATTTTTTAAATAGGTCCCTTTTATATTTGGTAATTATGAATAGAAACCCTAGTAAATTTTTGTCATCTCGGTAAGGGTAAATCAAGTAATTAAAGTTAAAAATAATATGATAAGGAATAAAAAATGACTATAACACTTGGATTTATTTATTTGGATGAGTCCATTTCTTATATAATCATCCATAAATAATAATTATGACCTTTTTTCCATTTATCCTTGTTTTTTACCTTTATAATATTTAAGTTAAGGATAAAATAAAAAATGCCTCTCTCTTGCTTTTAATATCAATAATATTTTATTACATGGATAAAAATAAATTATTTTTTGTTATAAAAAATTATTTAAAATATTAATATATTTTTTATCATGGTAATTTATTTGTAATTTTTAGCGATGAAATAATTTCCTTAAATTCTTACACAAAACCAATACAGTATTTTTTTTTTTCAATTAATAGAAAAATAAAAAAAATAGGTTAAAATTATTAAAAGTAATATAATTTGAATGAATTATTGTGTTACATGAATTTTTTAGATAAATATAACATTTTAGGTATATTTAAAAGGATTATATTTAAACTCATTTTTTTCATGTTGTCTTTAAAGTCAAATTAAATGAATAGTTCCAAAAATGACATTAATGATATTTTATAATTTAAAATTCCTAAAAATACTATCATCACCCTTGTGATTGTCATATCATTTAAAATATAAACCATGGGCCATTCATGGGAAAATTTTCATTTTATAGTTACTATATTTACCCCTAAATAATAAAAAACATTATTATCTTGATAATCATCAAAAGGGTTAACAGAGGGTTAAAACAAAAAGATAAGGGTGAAAACATCACCTAAAATTATTCAATTTTTATTGGATGAGAGGATTTTGACTCATACTAATATAATATTATAACTATATCGATTATGATCCATTTTTACATGAAAATTAATTTATATTAACTTAATATTTTAAGTAATTCCAAGAGTGCCCCTCCCCGCACTTATAAAAGGGTAACTCCTATCATCTCTTACTCACACATTTTGAGCACTCTAACTCAGACAATCACTTCATAAATACCTTCCTTACATCCCTAACCATATTCTATAGAATATTTTTTGGTCATAAAACTAACCTATGAATGATTTTTTTTAAAACCTTAAGAGTTTTTATGAAGTAGAGGAAAGTAAGGAACGTATGTGACAAGATATACTTGAGGTAAGAGACAATTTACTTTATAAATATTGTTTTAAATTTTTTTAAGACCTATTTTATAAATATTTTTATTCCATTTACATATTATTTAAATTATTTTATGGATGAATTTAGATTGAAATTAAATAATTATAATGGATATTTTAAGTCACTTTTTATTTTCTTTCAAAGGTTTTCAAAAAGAATTTTTTTATGTATTAATATAGAATGTGTTTAACTTAAAAAAAAGGAAAAAGTAATGTTCAATTTTAACATATATAGTGTCAACATATTTTCCCACCACTGTAACTGTTATTTTATTTTGGATTTATTTACAATATTTCATGTTACTTTAAAAAAAAACCTTTTTTCCATTTGTTATGGGTATTTAAAAACAAGGTTTTAAATGGAATGTAAATTTTTATATCTAGAAATGTTTTTCTTATGGGTATAAAGAATATTTTTATACAATATTTCATGTTAGGGTTCTTGGTAATTTATTATGATAATGGATGGTTCTGTTATAAACCAAGGATATGTGGTTCTATTGTAAACCATAGATGAGTGGGTCTGTTATATCCCTACAATGCATTGAGTAATGAATATGTTGTAAGTTGAACATATTATTTATTCCACTTATAAGAGTGATTTTAAGAGTGATTGTAAGAGTGATTATTATAGTGATGTGAAAATGATGTCCCAAGTTACCTATATGATTTATTTACGCATGATATGGGTTTTTATAGAAATATTATGATTTTACAAGGTAAGATAATGACTTTATGTTTAAAATAAAGTATAAGGGTGAAATGTATAATTTTTATAAAAAGTTATTATGAGTTTTTCATGATTTCAAAGAAACATTTATGTTTTTTATTTTGGATTTAAAATTTCTTATGAAATGTTTTATGAATAGATTTAGGCAGAGAAGTTTATATTTACCTTAATGAGATTTTTTTTCTCATTTGACAATTTAAAATGTTTTTTATAGATTTTTAAGGACGAGTAGGGAAAATTAAGAGTTCAAGATGAAAATTTTGAAGATATGTCATGAAACTAAAACTTTTTATATCATAAATTTTTTGTATTATTATAAAAATGGATACTGATTGGAAGTGTACAATTTGTGATTTAATATTTATTTATGTAAGGGTGATGGCCTAATTCTCTAAAAATATAAATTGTAAAGATACTCAAATGTAAGAGAATAAATTCATGAATTAAAACTCAAGATTATGTAATATTTAATATTGATTCCATACATATGGTATCCAAGGAAAGGTTTAAATAACTTTGGAGGTTAGGATGTTATTTGAGTTTAAGTTAAAATTCCTCTATAACCACAAAGGTTTGTATATTAGGGATAATTATTGTTATTTTTTATATCTAAAAATATTTAAATAGAGTATGATATGGGTAAGGATATATTATTTTTTATCCTCCTATAATATGGTTTATTATGATATTATAGATGTACCCACACTAACGTTTTTTGTTTTAGTATGTGGATAGAACTAGAAAGAACCAAACTAAAAACAGCTACAAAGAATAATGATAAACTGAATGGAATGAGAGTTAGAGTGAAAAATATTATAGTTATTCTTAACCAACTATCACGAGTTATGATTAATAACCCTAAGCATAGTGAGTTTCCTAATGCATTAAATAATAGATAAATGAAGTTCCATGGATGTTCAGGTGATAAATGTCATAAAGATAAAAATATTCAATGTTTTAACTATGAATAATGTGGCATGAATCACCTAGGGAAATGTCTTAAAATAACATGATGATTTTTTGTATGTAGTAAATGAGGTCATAAAATAGTAATCTTCCAATGAAAAAGGAAGAGTTTAGTTAATAACCTGAGGGGGAATAAAGTTATTATGAAGGTATCAGTTGATTTTTTAAATATGGGGATTATGTGAATTATAAAAATCTATGTACTAGGGGAAATATCAAGATTGGATTAGAAAGACCATACAAATAAATGTTTAGCAATACAGAATTACATTAAAGTTGGAGATGGAGAAAATAAAAATGAAATATGAAAGGTATAGATTATATTTTTTCTTATGTTTTGATATTGTTGAATATTATGAAATGATTCATATTTTTGTTTATTGGAATTATTAAGGATCTTTCGACACACTTTGGTCTTGGTCAGGGCCCCCCACTGGGATTCAAGCGTAAACCATACATATGTTTTCCTGTGGTAAGATCAGGTGAGGGATAACATGGTCATGGGTCCTTTGGACAATGTAATTGGTAATATAGGTCTTCGGCCTATGGGCTATGTAATGGGTTCCCCTATACCCAAAAATAAAGAGGTTCCTTTGTTTAATAATAAAAATTGGATTCAACACCAATTTTTTTTAAAAAATATTGATAAACTTTAGGGTTAATAAAATATTTTATGTTGAGTTAATTATGGATAATTGGTATAAAATATTTATTAAATATTTTAAACATATGTTTTATTTTATAGACAACCATCATATTAAAGAGTGATTTGGTGATTAAGTGATTAATGTTATTTTAGAAGAAGTTCAGTCTTTTTTGGAACTTTATATGATTAATATAAATGAAAATACATTTGGTTAATATGGGATTTTATTTGAGGAATATTTATTGAATTATATTTTGGAATTATATATAATTTTATTTTGGATCTATGGTGATTCAGATTTTTTTATGAAAATGATTATCATAATTTTAAGATTATATGATTATGACATATAAATTTTTGGGTTTATGACTTTATGAGTGACTAATATTGATGGGGGTATAAATATTAAATTAATCTCAGGAGAACATGTCTTAAAATACTTATGTTTTCTGGGTTTCAAACTTGGTTATGAATATTTTGAATAACTTTAAGGATAGTTATTTATAGAATGAATTAGTTTGAACTGTGGTCATTATGATTGAATTTTGGAGATTAATGTATTATTTATTCATATGAAGGTTTATTCATTATGGGAATTACCTTAACTTATGATAAATATTTTGGTTTTTATTAATGTTTAAATATAGGAGGAATAACTTGTGGATTATATGATATTTTAGAAATTGATTTTAATTCTCTAATAATGAAACAAATTCATCTTAAATACCCATAATTTGGGGAAAAAGATGAGATTATGGTGGAAATTTATTAAAAGATGAAATCATACTTGTCTAGTAAGTATATTTCCTTATTTTATTAGTCCAGATGGTAAAGTAATTACTCAACCCTAGAAAAAGTATCTTGAAACAAAAATGTTACCCTATAAAATATATTTTTTATGAATCAGTGGTCTTTTTCACACTTATTGGGTTTGTAGTTTTGTGCTCGTTAACTTTTTGATGACCATTAACTTTCTTATAATCAATAACCACTGTTACTCTCCATAATTATTTAAACATTAATTTTTTTCTCCATGTCCATATTTTCAATTCCAACTAATTTTATCCCATTTTGGAATCATAATATGTATTATCCGAGATGGACTTTATACTTCCCTATTCTCTCTTTTCAAGCAGAAGTTTTATTAACCCTTTTTATGCTGTGGGATTTCCAAAAAAAGTATTTTTAAATTAAAAAAAATTGATTATCAAGATCAAGTTCAAATTATGATGAAAAAATTTATTAAAGGGTGGAGAATATAACACCATGATATTTTCAAAGAAGAAAATTATGTTCAATGGTGTATATAGAACACAACAGTGAGCTTAAACGAACAAAAAAAATTATTATTTTAATATAACCTTGTCTGAAAATTATTATGTTCAAGGGTGGAAAATTATAACCTAGCTATTGAATTAACATGTATGAATACGAATAAACACATTATGAAACATATATAAAAATCATACTTAATAAAAATTTATTGATTAATTATTAGAAATAAGCACTCAATTTGTACTAAAGTTATTTTATGCTTTAAAAATACATTTTCTTCAAAAATGATTTTTATTTATTTTTTCGATTGAATATTATAATTAATTTATGAAACTTTTAGAAGTGGTATTTTATAAAAATTATATCATTTTTGAGATCAACATATCAAAATTATCTTAGGGTGATATTGTTTGTATTTTTCTGAAAATATTTATTTTTATTGAAAATAATATTTTCTTTTCAAGTATTTAAAAATTAAAATTATATTTTTAATTAGATTTAAAAAATTAATTATCCCACTTTGATTAAAAAAATAAAAGTACATTATTTGAATTGAATTTTAAAGTTGAATTTTTTATAATATTTTTGTACTTAAAAGATTTTTTTGAAAAACAACTTTTCCTCGCATTTTGTGGTATAAATTTTAAATTAATTCCTACCACTTCTGTGAATTGAATCTTGAAAAATAAATTTCATTTTTCTAATATGGTGGACCACATTTGTTAAATAATTCCCTTTTAATTTTGGTCATTATTAATAATAACCTTAGTAAATTGTTATCACATTGGTTAGGATAAATCAGGTAATTAAGGTTAAAAATAATATGATAACGACTAAAAAATGACCGAAACACCTAAATTTATTTCATTTTATGAGTATATTTCACCCATAATCATCCAAAATTAAAAAATATGACCTTTTTCCATTTATTTTTTATTTTTACCTTTATAATATTTAAGTAAAGGATAAAGTTAAAAATGTCACTCTCTTGATTTTAATATTTATAATATTTTTTGAAAGGTATAAAAACAACTTATGTTCATTTATAATTTTTTATTTTAAATTTTAATTATTTTTTATCATGAAAATTAATTTTTAAGTTTTAGTTATTATATAATTACCTTAAATTCCTATGCAACACTGACATAATATTTATTCAATTAATACAAAAATAAAATAAATGATTTTAAAAATATTAAAAGTAATATAACTTGAATGAACTATTTTGGTATAATTTTTTAGATAAATATAACATTATAGGGATGTTTAAAAGGATTATATTAGATTTCATTTGTTGTCATGTTTTTTTCAAAGTTAAATTAAATGAATACTTCAAACAATGAAATCATTTATATTTTATAATTTAAAATTACTAAAAATCCTATCTTCAGCCAAGTGATTGAGAAATGGTTTAAAATATCAACCATAGTGTATTTATGGGCTAATTTTCCTTTTATAGTAACTATGTTGAATGATAAATAGTAAAAAACATTGTTATCGTGATAATCACCAAGAGGGTTAATGGAGGGTTAAAGGAAAAAGATAAGGCTGAAAACATCACAAAACTTGTCCAATTATTATTATATGAGAGTGTTTCATCTCATCCTTAGCTTATATTCATATTATATCAATTTATGTCCATTTTTCTATGAAAATTAATTTATATTAATTTAATTTTTTAAGTAGTTCCAAGAGTGCCCCTCCCCTCACGTATAAATGGGAACATCCTCCACTCTCTTCCTCACACATTTGAGAAATATATGTAATTTACTTGACCTATTTCAATCATAAGTAATCAAAATTAGTTGGCCACATGGCCTCAAATGCACCACCTCAGATGCTAGAGGATGCCGACTAGAAACAAGGGTCTATGATGGTATGGTGGGAAGACTATTCCATCATGATCAAAGTGTAGCACATCAGTATAATAAATGAGAAAACCAAAAAAAGAAGTAATAAAGGAAATAAATTGAGAAGAAGTGGTAGATAAATTATCCAAATAATATTATTAGGTATAAGAAACAATAACTATTGTCATATACAAATGATTTCATGTCTGTATGCTATACAAAATTGGGGGATACATGTGATATAGAGTAGTAGACATATATAAAAAGCTATATCAAAAATGAAAAAAATATAAAAACTATATATAATAGAATCCTAAAAATAATATTATTCCTTTGTTCCCATACTCCATCCTAGTAAAACAATCATGTTTCTATGGCTGGAAACTTCCCAATGTCCCTTCCTGCATCCATGAAGTTTGTCTGGGTACCAATTGGTGGCTCAAACAGGGTGTGAGAAAAACATAGTAGGCCACCACCAATGGTTTCTAATTCTATCCAATACATGAGTATATAATGAAATAGTGTGTAGGTATAATAATAAAAGTAGTAAAAGAAATTCATAATACCCAAGATGGTACAGGTCTCCCATGGATCACCCGTACAATGCTACTTGCTTCAGCCTAAAACGGTATGTATATAAATGATTATGATTTATGATTTAATTTTTATAATAGGATCAGTACCCAAGGCTCATATATTAGTTATCCCTTATTGATTATATTCATATAAGGGATGAATAAGTCCCATAACATTTAAGTATTAAACAAGGAATTAAAACAAGGATATCATATATATAAATAATTAACTAAATCGAAGTATGTTATTTTATTTTTAAGGCACATAATTTAATAAATTGATTGGAATCCTAGGCCTATCCAAGGTATTCCACACAAGGAACCTAGTTTTTTCTCCAGGTGTACCATAAACCCATTTCCCTATGAGTATATCCATGGATTTCCTCACGTGAACCCAAGTATAACCCCCAACATGGTATAATGGATTTTCCCACTAATCCCATCTTTATAATTCCATATAGGGAACCCAAGTGTCACTCATGGAATAATATAATGAACTACCCTATGAGCCTATCCTTGGAATTCTAAATAAGGGACCCAAGTGACTCTTGTGGAATAATATAAGTCCACCAGCTAGGTAATCCCTTATAAGGAATTATATATAGGAATCCATGTATTTACCATGATATAATAATTAAATTTATAATTAATTGTAATTTGGGAAGCCCGATGAGACCATATATGGTGTTTTGAGTTAGAACCCATTTATTTCCCTCAGTATGGAATACTGAATGGTCATGTATCACAATATATCCATACCATTTAACAACACATTTAATTCAGTTTGGTTATTTCATTATAAGGGATAAATAAAGCATAATAGAGAAGGATGAAGTCCTAAGGACATGGGTTCACCATTCCCTCTTAAGTTTAATTTAATTTAAATTTCATCCAATTCATTTAACATGCCAATTAAAAGGGGTAAGGGAATACACCCCATGGGTGGTTTAATTTCATAACAAAGCATGAATATTTAAAATAATTCTATATCACACCCTAAGGGGATGGTTTTAGTTAATGATCTCAACCACTATTGACATTTACAGGTCACACAGGTCATGTAGGTTTGATTCCATACATTTAATTTTGTAAAAACTCATTTTAAGAGATGACACATGAAATTTATGGTGTGTGGACCAATGGAACAATATATAAAAAACTCTAATTTTAGGGAAAAACATTAAACCACTTACCTTAGATGGGTAGTAGACTCCTTGTGTGTTATTGTCCTATAATATGGGATAAAATAATAGAAATCGGAGAAATAGATGAATAACCTTGAAATAGGGAATATTATATCACATGGATTTAGCGTTCTATATGGAAAAATAAAACAATAAATAAAGGAAGGGTACTGAAGAGCTTACTGTAATGAATCCAATGAGATGAATGACAAATGAGACAAACATTAAATAGAGGAGCTAGATCAAATCCTAGAGGATAAGTAGGATCTTTCAACGAGATAGAGATTCTACATTGTGATTTAGGGAAAGATAAATAAGGATTAAACTTAAAAGGAAGGAGTGGTAAGAAGGTAATTTAACATATTTTTAAAGGGTTCATGGTTTGGCTGCATGGTTGGCCTAACTGCGCACCAACCATGCATGCTCACTTCCCCCAAACCACCCCTTCACATGATTAGGTTCACAATTAAAAAAAATTGAACTAACCACGTGTTTCAGCTCTACAACACACATTCACCATTTAACATGGTTGTGAAACCTCCATTACATGGTTTTCCAAACCACACACCACCTCTTATTGGGTTGTATAGTTGATTCGCATGGTTACCACTAGTCGTGTTCCAACCATGCACCTCATACTATTTCTCCAAACACTAGAGCTTTAGGCTCTGAACAATCCCCATACTCTCAAACCCTCCCTTAACATATTAATACCTTCATTATAAATAAAATGAAATTTTTAAAACTGAATTTAACGGATTCATACCTCATATGAAGAACTAGGATCTTACAATCTACCCTATTTAAAACAACTCATCCCAGAGTTTCCCTTTTGATGGTGGAATATTATCATCTCAGAATACTTCCAGCCACTGAGCATATACATCATCCTCTCACTCCTAGGTTTCATCCTGTACATGACCATGCTTCCATAACACCCATACCAAAGTAACTACTCTTCCTCAGATATCTCTCATGAACTGATCAACGATACGAATATAGTGCTCCTCAAAATAAGCATCAACATCCAACTCAACCTCATAAGGGTAAAGGAAATAATATCAGTTAGAAAAATGATGATGTAATTGAGAATCATGAAAGAATTCATGAATACCCGAGTATCTATGAGGGAGTTCTATTCAATAATGAATAATCCCAAATGTTTACAATACCTCAAAAGGTTTTACAAATCTTGGTGTTATCTTTCCTTACTGCCTAATCCGTCAATTCCATAGTCTAGGTGAGACACATAAGAAAAAATGACCCCCACCTCAAACTCTACAAGTCGAAAGTGATGATCAGAATAAAACTTATTCCTAGAATAATATGTAGCTATATTCTTTCTAATAAGCTACACCTTCTTTGATTCTCTTGAATGAGACGAGGTCCCAATAATGATACCTATTCTACCTATAACTAACATAGGGATGAATGACATGACCTATCATATAGGGCCTCACAAGTATCTATCTGTATAGTTTCCTGAAAGATATTATTATAATAAAATTTAGTGATTGGTAGGTGTTTCTTACAATAAACTCAAAAGTCCATGATGTATCTCAAATCATGTCCTGTAACACTAGTTTCATATGATCAGACTAACCATCAGTCTGAGGGTGATAGGCTGTACTTAACAGTACCTATAAACCTTGAGCCTTAAGAATCCCCTTCTTGAATTGTGATGTGAACTAAAAATACCTATCTAATATGATGGTATGTGGACCTCTATGAAGTAGTATGATCTCCCTAACATATAGACTTCCTATATCATCCACTTAAAATGTCTCTCTAATAGGTAAGAAGTGAAAGATCTTTATCAACCACTCTATGATCACCCATATATTTTCACAAACTTAAGGTGAACTAAGTACACTTGTCATGGAATCCATGGTGACATTATATAATTTTCACTTTTGAATAGGAAACGGTTTTAAAATCCCCACTGGCCGCTGGTGTTTCACCTTCCCCTATTGATAGGTGGAACATCGTATAAAAAATGGCTCTCTCCCTTTTCGTCCTCAAACTCCAATACTAGTATCTCTTTTCATGGTATATATTCATAAGATCGAGATGTACTACCCAAGAAGATGCATGATACCCTCACATAAGTTCCTCTTAGATATCTTCAGGAACCTATACTCATCCATGAATGCATAATACTTGATCCCTATCAATGACCCAACTAGGTAGTGGGCCATCACATGAAACACTCTCCCGTAGGACCAATCCCTCAGTGTTAGAAAACTTTCTCATCTCCACTCTATCCAGAAGTGAAGAGGTCACCACCAAATCTGTAAGTATAGGTTTCTTATGATGCTCATAAATCTAAAGATTCATCTTATAAAATAGGCCCATCAGCATCCATTTACTATTGACCTCCTAAAAAGATTGATTCTGAGTATTCTGACTCATAGCATTAGAAAATTTCCTTTCCTAGGCATATAATAAAGCTAAAAGTCAAAAACATTAGAGTTATTAAACCCATATTCATTACTTGAGGTTCAATTCACACTCATAAATATGTATTTTAGTAATTTCTGACCTATTTATAAAAATAACTTCTCTCCCAACAAATAATACATCCAACCATGCAAGGCATGAAACACTGCTTGTATCATGAGATCATGTGTCAGGTAATTATACTCATGAGTCCATAACTGGTGAGATCCATAATCCAAAACATGATCTCCTTACATAAAAAATACTCCCATCCCGATTCATCATGCATCAAAATAAATTACATAGCCTCTTCTGGGCTCATATAAAATCAGGATCGACATTGAATTAAATCTTCCTTTCAGCTCCTGAAAGGTTCTCTCACACGATTCAAACCATGAAAACTTAACTCATTTCTTCCTCAATCCTATGAGTGGTGTTTTATGGCATGAGAAATCCTAAATAAAGCAACTATAATATCCAGCTATCCCCAAAACACTTTTTATGTCATATATGTTCTTTAGATTCTCCTAAGAAACCACAACTCTCACCTTCTCTATGTCAACATACATTCTAGTATTTGAGATAATGTGACCCAATAAGTGAACTTTTTTGATCCAAAAGTGGAATTTTGTGACCTCAGCATACATCTAGTGCTCTCTTAGTGTAATAAAAACCAATATCAATATGTTTGTAATGTTTATGTTGAGTATGTGAGTACACCAAGATTTTATCCATGAATACTACCAAAAATGAATCCAATTAATTTTGGAAAACTTGAATAATTAGAGCCCTGAAAAATTATGATGTGTTCATGAGACCGAAAGACATGACCAAATACTGATTAAATACATATCTAATATAGAACACTATATGTTGTATATATAATGGTCTAGTATGAATATGATGATATCCTAACCTCAAATAAAATTTAGTGAAGATCCTCACTTACTAAAGCTGGTCAAATTGGTCATTTATATGAGGTATATGATACTAGTTCTTCATGATAATATTATTTAATCTTAGGTAATCATCAAAAAACCTAAGGGTTACACAAGCTTCTTAGTAAAAAGCATAGGCAAACCCCAAGGTGAAGTTCTAGGTTATATAAAATCATTTTCTTCCAATCCCTTTGGATATCCCTTGATCTCCTCCAACTCATTAGTATCCATACTTTAAAGAGGAATGGATATTAGTTCTACTCCTAGAACTATGTCAATAGTAAACTCAAACTTTCTTAGGAGGTGTCCTAGAAAATTTATCAATAAAGACATCCTTAAAACAATCCACTATAGGAGGGAAATCTATACATCACATTTCTTGATCATCCAGATAAAGGCTAGTAATATGGGTTGTCACTCCTCCCATACCACGATGCTCGAGTCTAACTTAACTCACTTGTACATCCCATTTACCCTTATAAATATAGTTAATTCCCTCAAGTGATGTGAAGGACACCATCTAATGATAGAGATCAATATGTTCATGGTAAGGAATCAACAATTCCATCCCAAAAATGATGTAAAAACCTATCACCTCGAGGATGAAGAGTTCTCACAAAAATTGGTAGCCACCTAACTAAAGAGGGGACCCCTTTCACTATCGTACACCTTCTGATTGGATCCCTAGTGGGTTCTCAAGTGTCATTACCACACATAAATAATGAATCTCGAGACCAGGTATTTACATAATTTACAAAAATATAAATGAGTGGGAATTTCCTTTTAAAACAAAAAATACACTAAAGGAGAGGCTAATAAAATCATACCTTGAACTATAGTAGGATATGTACTCTTCTCCCAGGGTATCAACTATACTTCATATATCAACCCCAAAACAAAACCCTGAGATATAGTCCAACTACAATGGGTAGTTCCACTCTACTGGCTCTGTGTGTCTAGTGCCTCTCTCCCTCAACCATGACCACCTCCTTGGTCTAAACGACTGGTAGTACTCCAGATTACTACCTAACGTGGAGCTAATAACCCCTTTACAAACTATAGAATCAGTGCATACCCCCACTCATTGTTCACCAGATGAAAATTTCTATAAAATCACCGAAGATGACCCATATCTCCACAATCCCAACATTCAGCTGGGTCCTTGATCCACTGGGTATTCATGTGTCCCAACCTACCATACTGATGAAAACCACTTGGCTACATAGTTTTACACTATGACTACTGCTTCCCGAATGAGAAATCTCAATGTGATGCTTCCAACTGCTGGTCAAAGTACTTTTAGGTCTCAGTGATAAACCTCTATGGCCCATACCTCAATCCACTCTCAGATTATGCTTGGTGATGATTTCCTAGTTCAATATCCTGTATACAATAGTCAACCGAAATACATTCACATGTGATCATATATCATAACTGATTCCATCCTCAAATCACCTAGCCCTGAAAATCTCATCACCTAGAATAATTAGTGTTAAGTTTTGAAGCTTCATAAAGAAATCATAGAAGTATGTAACATATAAAGACACCTTCTCTAGGTGCATAAACTCTTTATCTCTATCATACCTCAAGATATTACGATAGAAGTAATCATAGAAGGCAATCTGAAAATCCCTCCAGACCATTTCCCAATGGAGATCTTTCTAGATAATAAATTTCCACCATCGCTTGTAAGAATCATGAAGAATATATATAGAAATATTCAATCTCTTCTCATAAGGTGTCTCAAGATGCTAAAAGATAGACAAAATAGCCTCGAACCATGAATCAGTAGCCCACAGACCACCTTCCCTTTAAAATGCAGGAGGGTTCTACTACTAGAAATCCATAGTCAACTCTTCCATAAAAGGGTTTGGTCATAGGAATCCCTTTATAGACTATAAAATTCATAAGAAACCCTCTTGAAAATGAGTATTGAAACCCAAATCAAGAATAATATGGGGTTCCAAAAGTGGAAGTTCAAGAGGTAATATGATTGTCTCAGGGACCACCACCTCTGAAGCATGGTCTTCTCTACCCTCTCAGAACCTGACTTGCAGCCATCATAGTGGAATATTCCTACAATGTAAAATGCACACCTCAATATGGGGTTTTATCCTTTAATAGGTCACAGATGTAAGAATATGAAATGTATAAATCAATCCTATATAAGTTTCAACAACCCTCTTCACACTCCTAATGCCAGGTCTAGGTGGTTTAGAAAGTCATAAGGAACGTAAGAGATACTCCAAACTACCCACTACTAAGGTAAGGTCAAAGGCAAGTTCTCTTTTATATGTCACTGTTCTCAGTATATGGAGTTTGAATTGAAAGTTATAGAATAATACACCCATTAATTTGTAATTGGAATCCCCATTTAAAGGAAACCATATAACTTAATTATTAAATAATTAATAATTTTATATTTATATATATATATTATGTTCCAGTTAGATGAGTTACCATTCCCATGTTATAAAGACCCAATCTTTATAAGTTATAATTGACACATCATGTTACTAAAACCAAACCTTTTATCACCGGTCTCAGGATGTAATAAGTCTATACATAATAGCTCAATTAGATAAATCACAATTTCTAATTTATAGAAGTACTTGATTTATAAATTATAATTGGAATCCATATAATCAAAACTAACTAATGTTTTAGACCATGGGACCAATATTACATGGCTCAAACATGCTATAATTTTTCAATTAATGTTCCACCATCAAGAGATATGGGAAAACACCATTTAGGTTTATAAATACACTTTAATTAATCCAATAATTTTATCCCTATAAGAAATTCTAGCACATTTTCAAATATAACAGTCAAGGAACTAATAATATATAGAAGACAATGCACACAATAATATAAACATGGCATGGAATATGCATGATAGTAAATCCTTTGGTTCCTATAATGATGCATGGTCTAATACTTTCTTTCCTTATAGGGCCGAGGGTAAAAGAGAATTCATATTAATAATAGTATTAAATACCAAAAATCATGTGTCTCACCCAATGGTGAAATCAATACAACTATAATAGGAACATTCCAAAAAAACAAGTCTCATCCTAGGAAAGTTGTATTTTTCCCTATACATGGGTTAACTACTCTCAAGAACATGCACATGACCAAATTATAGTATTTCCTAGTCTCATTTCTACCATCCGAAAATAATAATGCAATGAAACGAAACCTCTCTGATACCACTTTGCAACATACCCAACCTGGTTCACTCATAAGTAACTGAACCCGATCGGCCACATGGCCTCAAGCACCCCCCGTACACCAAAGGATATCAAATAGAAGTAAGGGTCTATGATGTTATAGTGGGGAGACTATACCATCATGATCAAATTATAATAAAGTGATATAATAAATGAAAAAAATAGTGGAAGAAGTAATAAAGGAAACAAATAGAGAAGTAGTGGAAGATAAATCATCCAAATAATATAAACAGTTAGAATAAAAAATAACCAATGTCATATAAAAATGATGTCACATATGTAAGCTATAAAAATGGGGGTACATAGGATACAGAGGAACAAGCATATACAACATGATATACCAAACATGTATAATATATCAAAATCTATAGCTAATAGAATCATGAGTATAAGCTAAATGCACTACTCCCGTACTCCATCATAGTATAGAAAATTTGGCATCCATAGTTGGATACTTCCCTTTGTCCCTACTTTCATCCATGAAGTATTTCCAAGTACTAATTAGTGGCCTGAACTGGGTGTGACTAAAACTCAGTAGGCCACCACCAATGGTGTCTAAAGATATCTAGTCCATGAGTATACAATGAAACAACAAGTAGGTAGAATAATATAAGTAGTAAAAGAAATACATAATACCCAATCCAATACAGGTCTACCATAGATCACCTATCAAATGTTTCCTGCTTTGTCCTAAGATGGTATGTATCCAAATTCTTATGATTTATGATTCAATTTGTATAATAGGCTTAGGTCCCAAGGATCATAACCAAGGAATCCCCTGTTGATCATATTAATAGAAGGGAAGAATAATTCCCATGACATTTAAGGTTTAAATAAATAATTGAAACAATGTAGAGATCCTGTTTTTTCATTGTAAGACTTTGAAATATTTTTAGGAATATTTATAGAGCTAGGTGCTGAGACAACATGCAATTTCGAGGCTCGGTATTCCTGGAATAAATTATAAAAAAATATTAAGTTTTTTGTACTATGAACATTATGGGAAAGGTATATCTATTAAATGATATATTGGATTAGAAATATGAGGATATAATTGAGTCTAGAACGTGGCGTTTACCCTAGGAGGGGAATAACTTTTTTCGGCACGAGACTTCTATGAGAAAAGTCACCTAGGGGAAAAATCATAAATAAAATAATTAAATTTAATTATTTTATCTCAAACACTGAGTCAAATACCATTTGAACGGGGACTCAAATTGGAAATCTTAGACCTCTATTGAGTTTGGAATGGGGTGGTTTTCCTAAGCGTGACATTAAAAGAGGGGGTGCGAGAATTTTGGACTTCCGCACCGAGTGGGGATTCTATAAATAGAACATAAAGAATTAGAATTAGGGTTAGCACCTAATTCTCTCTATATATCTCTACAAATCCTCTCTTCCCTATCTCCCTCTTCATTCTTTGGCAGATCAAGGGTGGATCAAGAATGAAACTTCAACGGATCCTAGCGAGATCGCATTGGGCGTGTCGTCAACGACAAACAGATCCAATGAGGTAGGATTTATTCTACTTTTGAGTCCTAACTCATGTTTTGAATTAAAAATCCTTTGTTTATTATTTGTTTCTTCATTTTTAATGTCACCATTGATGGCCGAACTATCATGACCATCAATCCTCATTGAAAACCACTTTTTTTCATTGTGTTCTTTGTACATTCTTCAGGTTTATCGACGTTTAATCATGGATGTGTCAAATATCCCACAGATCATTGATCGAGGCTTGAATATGTGAAGAGATTGATCCAAGGATCCCAAAACAACTTTCAGTTTTGAAATTGAATGAGTGGTGGAGTCACAATGGTATGTGGAAGGGACCACCAGAGCAAGGCTGGCCGGTGGCGGCGACATGCGGAGGCTGCAAAGGGTGGTATTATTGAGTAGCCATGGATGGAGAGCTAGTCGGAGTAGGTTCATGGTAGGTGATCGGATAATAGCGGTGAGGTGGATGGTGCTACGATGTGGCTGGAGGCGAGCGAACCAGTGAATGCATGGAAATAGGCAGCACGATAGAGCGAGGTTGGTGGGGCACTGATGTCGTGGCTGGGATGGGGAACATGCGCCGAGGCGGATGGCAGTACCAAGGTAGGGAGCATGACCTACGAAACATGGGTAATCCGTTGGCATGGGGGATCCAAGATGATCGGTTGGTGGCGTACGAAGCCAGTGATGCAGGGGGCTTGGCAGGGATGGCAGTAGATGTGCTGTTCGGGAGGAAGAGGGCCAGACTATGCAGAATGGGACTCAGGCCATGGATAACTGTGCCGGGATGGCCGGGATGGGCCGGGCCACGCGGAGCGGTCCAGCTAGACTGGGCCAAACCAACTATTTTTGGGCCATAAGGCTTTAAAAAGCTAAATCTCATAAACAATGTGACCGATTGACATGCCATCTATAGAAACATGATGCTTGAGTCGATTCGGACCATTTGAGGTGATTTTGAGAATTTTAAATTTCATGCTCTAAGGTAAGTGGGGGGAAACACTCTCTTTGTTATTAATAATTTATTTATTTTTATTTTCGGTTACTTCTTCTAGACGTAGTTCTAGCACCCAAATTTTGTTTGACATACCATCTATAACCAAATGTCCCTCTCATCAAGACGTATCTCTTTATACTGGTTTGGGACTTTTAAGACTTGGTTTTGTTACTCAGTTTCATGAAACGACTAAGTTTAATAATAATAAAATATTTATTATTATCTGGGGACCTTGTATCGGACCTAAATTTTAAAAATAACATATGTTTAGTGCACTATCAATGGAAGCATGATCCTAGTACATGGAAGAACTTTTTAAGATTACTTCAGAGTGTTTAAACTAAAGCCGAGGGTGTAGGCCCCATGAGGAACAGTCCACATGCTTTGCAGTGAAATGAAACCTTTTCACCGGGTATCCATTTTGGATGAATGAGTATTTTATATCATGAGTTTTTACATGGGGATGAAAATGGCATGATCCATATAATTTGTTTTAGGACTGAGGCATGATCCCCACATGACGCTTCTCAAGAAAAATGCAATGACTTGTGAATTTTCCATCGGATGTATGATTGGGGTGAATGAGTAGTCAATATTGCGTGTTTCTTCACAAGGATTGAAACTGTGTGATCCATTTGAATGTTCAGAGCCTTATTTGTGATCTCAATAAATGTGGAAACTTGAAAATAATATCAGTGAAAGGTTCTTTTGACGTGTTTGGAGAAAATCCACAACTTGGGTCAGCTTCGACTCTTGTGAGAGTGGAGAATATGTATGAATATATGCGGTAAAATGTTTTGGGCCATTGAGGAGGCGTGTTAGTGAAGTTATGCTTTTAACCCTCTAGACTAACGATGAGTGTTCCATGCTCATCATACTTTTGACTAGATGTGCCTTGTACTCTGGGAGTACACTAGAACGCATAGTGGTACTTGTTCAAAATTTAGTACCTGAGAATGGATAGGTACAAGACCATATAATGAGGTGGGGCCATATGATTTGTGGGCCCCACACACACTGTGTACTACTTTACAAATCTTCTACCTCTTGTGTCTCCTTATTTTGGACATGAATTTTGGAATGTGATTAGCCTATCCGGAGTGTTTTTCCATGTTAAACATGATGATTCCCTCTGTAGTGTATTCCATGATGAGATAAGAGATATTCTGAGAGTGACACCTATCTAGGGCAGCACCCAATGACTATAGAAGTGTTATTCTCAAGAGGTACCATCCACTAGGCATGATGAGTGTTCCTTGGTGCTTTTCAAGAGGTACCATCCAGTAAGGATTTCCATTGTTCCTCATTGCTCTAATATTTACCATCTAGTAGGGATAATGAAAGTTCCTAGATTTTTTTTCTAAGAGGTACCATCTAGTAGGGATGGCCAGAGCTGTTCTGGGTTTACCTCCAACTGGGCTGGGAAGTATTCCCCGATGGTAGTTCTAGGTTTACCACTAGCTGGGCTGGGAATTGGTCCCCAATGGTAGTTCTAGGCTTCCCTCCAGCTGGGCTAGGCACTGGGTCCCGTCGACAAATCTTTCCAGGGAGTACCCTCCAGCTGGGCTGGGTAGTGGGTCCCTGTCGACTATCAGAGTAGAATACCCCTGACACACTAGGGAGTGGGTCCTCTATGATGGCTACTATAGTGGAATACCCCTGACACACTAGGTCTTGGGTCCTCTACTATGAGTTTGAAATCCCTTGGCGGTCCATCACAGTGAAGAGATGTGGTTGACGTACCTTTAGAATCATGAGTAAGAGATACTCTTTTCCCACCAAGATGCATCCTTGTGATGCCACCTAAAATCGTGAGGGAGAGAAATTTCCATCCAAAGTGGATAGTATTAAGGTGTAGTGATTGAGTCCATTTGACTTGCAGTTCAGGGCCGACGTGAGGATGGTATGCATCGATGGTTGTTACTTTAGGGACTGTTGGAAACTCACTTTCTTGGGATGAGATTATGAGATGGAGATCCCCTTACTCTCTCATTTGGGTTTCTTTGACTAAGTATATATATATATATATATATATATATATATTCTATTTACAGTACCCCCTCCTTGGGTTTTAGTTACTCTCCTTCCCGGAGAGGCAAAGACACTCGGGGTATGCCATGTGATTTCTGTGTCTAGCATCTTATGCTTTGATGAGCCTACTCTCCTACTATAGGTAGAAAATACTTTATGTTAATTTTATCTTCTCACCATTTCAATCTCCTTGTGCGTGGATGATTTTACTTCACTCTCTTATTGGGTTGAGCTGCACTCCTTTTTCTTCACCTTGTTTTATCTAATACTACTCCCCTCTTTAGTACATGTTTTTCTTCTCCCTTGAGTCTTCATGGAATCCTAATTGGTATTTTTATACTCACCCCAGCTTGGGATTTGAACACACTTGGTGTTCCCTTATAGACGATGGGTATGTTGATCGTGACTTTAGAGGAGCTTAGGGATACGGGGTTCTTAGACCGCGTACACTGGTCATATCTTGGGAACCAAGAGAGGGATTCTCTCAGCTATTTTATTTTTCCAATTGTTGCTGGGCTGTGGCAATTTTTTGGTTGGGCATGTATTTTTCCCCTTTCCATTTCAGTTTTATATCATGTACATGTACTATTTAGAGGTTGATGCATATATGTCTGGTTTATTTTTTATAGTAGTTTTGTATCTTTTGTTCCTTTCTCTCTCTACACTTTTGCATTGAGTTGGCTGCTTGTGTGAGTACATGTTCTTAGTAAAAGGCATCCTGAAGTTTTTTTTTCCTTCAGTGACAATCACCACCCCTGGCCTATGGAGGTGATCATGGTGTAGTCGAGGCTCGAGCCCCAACACAGTTCAGGTTGTGATAAAGTGGTATCAGAGGTGGTTCGACCCTTGGGACATTGTTCATAATTTTTTCTAAAAAGGTCTTGGTAGGGTTTAGGGAAATAATGTTGAAGTTTCTCTAGAGCGGCTATCAGTATAGGGTGTCCAGTGATTGTACATGTAGCCGACGTATCCATTCACCCAAACCCTTATTACCCACTTATTGACTCAGCACCCTAAGACCCTTGTGGTAGGGAATAATGGTACAAGAATCATATAGGATTGAATATTTGTCTATACTTCTTGTGTTATATCCCCATTGTTGTTGATATATATATATTCTCATTTGACTGTGATGCGTCTTGATAATATTCAAGATTTCTCCACGATGATATCCATATAGGATACTAGCTCCAGTTCATGACGATGATTCTGTGAGTGATGAAGCCTTAATTCAAGACCCATTATGTGATCCCCTTCTTCAAGGTGGGAAGGTAGAAACACCTACACCTATTGAGTAGTATAAATCCCTAGTAGAGTGGGATGATTACGTGCGATGGCTGAGTACACTTCATGAGATCCAAAAATAGAGACCACTGAGGTTCCACAGTGAGCCCGACCCTCAGGAAGAAAAGGTTTGGTTAGAGTCGGTGGTCTGCCTCTTAAGGATTGCACGGGCACTGACAAATCAGATGGTGGCTTTGGTATCCAACCTTTTCTATTGATCAGTTTGACATTGGTTGAGCTTGGTTACTCAGATGCATGATGAGTCAAAACTCTTGCGTGATGAATTCCAGGAGCTGTTTTGTGAGGAGTAATAACCCTCATTCTTGTGATCCACTTTACTTTAGGAGATCCTTTAGTTTTAGTTGAGAGGGATGATGGTGAATGAGTACGCGACTAGGTTCACAGACCTTGTGCACTACTCTCTAGACATGACCCATGACAAATACTTCAAAGCACATAAGTTTGACCTGGGACTCCGTAGAGAGATCCATGCTATCATAGTAACCTTATGCATCCCCACATATTCTGAGGTGCTGGAGAAGGCGTTGGTGAAAAAGTGTTTTCTACCAGAGGGACTACATACAACTGGTTGTGGTAGTGAGTGTAATAGAGCTGAGACGTCTGCCGCAACTAGAAAATTCTAGTCTATAAGATCTCAACGTAGGAGGCCTCCCTATAATCAGTCTCAAGCACATTGTAGTATGGGGATGAGGTAGTGTAGAGCGTAGGGATAGCTTGGGGAGGGATGATGTTATGCTTGTGATGGGTGATGTCATCTGGCACAAGAATTCTTGACCAGACGTGCTGAGAACACCAGGCAGGCAGCTAGTAGACCACCATGGAAGAGACAACACCGCCATCAGGGTGGTCCCTTGGGAGGTGGTGCTGGAAGAGAATCTGGAGGTGGGGGAAAACATTATGAGTTCTTTCTACCACCACCAGGCATCCCACATCAGGCTCAGGAAGCTAATAGCTAGGAGCATGGATAACTGTAAGCTTTGCATGCCTATAATCCTTCTGAGAATGATATAATAAGAGGTATGCCCTTTGTCTTTTTTACTTTTTTGTAGTATAACTTGTTATAAACTGTGTGAAGTACTCTTTTCTCCTTACTCCATTCTTTAGGTTTTACCAGGGTGACATGAGACACCGGTGTAACCCTGAGTTGGTGTTGTTTGATGTATCTTTGAATTCACAAGGAAGAGGGGTCCTTCCCCCACCGAGACACATTTTTGTGATGCGAGAAAAAACATGAGGGTGAGTCAGTTCTGACCAAAGAGGATAGTATCAAGGTGTGGTGGAAGAGTTCCTCAAACTTGTGAATTCATGGAGGGGTTGTATAGAGGAGTTTCAGAGCAGGTCCTAGCATTAACAGTGGTGTTTTTCTACTTGACCTCCTTTTTCTTGGGATGACACTAGTTGGATCAGTAGAGTGCCTATTTTGGGGATTACTCTAATTCCAAGAGGGGAAAGATGCATGGGGTATGCCACATGATTTTGTGTCTAGCCTCTTGTGGTTGGATGAGTTTACTCACCAACCCTATTTATTAGTACCTTGCATGATCAACGTCAAGTATTAATACTATAGTTATAAAGTACATGTTGAGGTGATAGAGACCCCATGAACAGAATGGTGCGGCTCACTATCTGGTGCTGGCAGTGGTAGTATTTTCCCTGAGAATGTGGAGACACTATCTTCTGGGAGAGTGCTATATAGTTTTTTTAGATCACCAAAGTCCCAAGTACGACTTCCCCTAGAGAGAATCAAACATGAGGCAACAATACTAGTTGAACTTCATACAAGGATATGAATTCAAGATAGTCTATACACTAGGAACATGGAATTTTGTATCATATCCCCTTAGTAGGATGTCCTAGGCTCACCTAGTGTGGGAAGTTTTATAATAGTTAACTTCCCCATAGCTGACCCTGGTGGAGCAGGAGGTACAAATTTTATTCAATCGATGGTGTGGACTCCTTCACTTCCCGAGCATGTCTGAGAGTCTCAGTTGTGAGACATGAACTATGGAATCTTGCATGACCAGATATCATTAGGTGTTTCACCAGATGGATATTCTAAAGGAGGGAATCACTAAACTCTATTCTAGGGACAAATAGTGATTCTATTTGTGACGTGGGATACCGAGGTTCGGATAGGGAGGTAAACCATACCCAAATTTTCTCGAGGCCGATTGGGACCGTACAATGAGATGGAATAATTGCTTAATACTTTTACATACCCATAATAGATGTAGTGGGAAAATGATGTCTCCCACATGTCGTAGCTAAGGAGATATGTGTGTGTTTCTAAGCTCATCATCAATATGAGTAAACCTTTTTAGGATGGACCATCCCCTTGGTTTTCATGTCGTTACAGTACAAAAACATCAAGGATTTTCCCTGGAAGTGGGAGAGACAGAGGAGGTCTCAGTATCCTGAGTTGTTTCCTAAGTTTTTCCTTTTGGGGACGAAAATATTGAAGGAGGGAATGATGAAGAGACCTATTTTTTTTCCTTTTAATAATTTGAAATATTTCTAAGAAAATTTCCAGAGCTAGCGGCTGAGACATCATGCAATTCCGAGGCCTAATGTGACCAGAATAAATTATACAAAAATATTAAGTGTTTTTGTTATATTCACATAATGGGAATAAGATATCTATTAAATGATAGATTAGATCATAAATCTGAGGCCATGGTTGAGTCTAAAATGTGGCGTTTACCCTAGGTGGGGCATAACTTTTGTCAGCATAGGACTTCTGTGAGAAAATTCACCCAGGGGAAAATCATAAATAAAATAATTAAATTTAATTATTTTATCTTGAATGCCGAGTTAAATAAATTTCAAATGGGGACTCATATTGGAAACATGATACCTCTATTGAGTTCATAATGACATTTTTTTTTATAATCAGAACATAAAAAGAAGGGGTGTGGGAATTTTGAACTTCCGTGCCGAGCGGGGATTTTATAAATAGAAGTTTAAGAATTAGAATTAGTGTTAGCCCCTAATTTTCTCTCTCTCTAAAAATACTATTTCCCCCCCTCTCTCTTTTTTCTTCGGTAGATCGAGGGTAGATCAAGAACAAAACATCGACGGATTGAACCGGGATTACAACAAGCATGTCTTCAACTATGAACAAATCAAATGAGGTAGGATTTCTTCTACTTTTGAGTTTTGATTCAAGTTTTTAATTAAAAATCAATATCACCATTGATGGCCACACTAACATGTCCGTAAATCCTCACCAAAACCACTTTTCTTTATCATGTTCTTCCCTTGTTCTTCAGGTTTTTTGAAGTTTAATCTTGGATATGTAAAATATCCAATGGATCATTGAGCGAGGCTTGCGTCTATGAAGAGCCCGATCCAAGGATCCTAGAATAACTTTTGGTTTTGAAATCAGATGAGTGGTGGAGTCGTTGTGGTGTGTGGAAGGGACCAACTGGGCAAGGCTGACCAGTGATGGCAGAACACAAGGGCGGTGGAGGGTGGCATGGGGGAGTAGCTATAGTTGGCAAGCTAGCCGATGTGGGGTCAAAACAGGTGACCGGAGCATGGTGGTGAGGTGGTTGGAGGTGAGTAGACTGATGAATGTAGGGGGATGGGAAACACGGTGGAGTGAGGTCAGTGGGGGCACTGATGTTATGGCTGGGTTGAGGTATAGGTTCCAAGGCAGATGATGGTATCGAGGTATGGATTATAAACTATGAACTGCGGGTCATCCGTTGACGCGAGGGAGCTGAGCCGCTTGGCTGGAAGCGTGCTGAGCTAGCGAGGTATGGGGCCATGTCGGGCTGGCGGTAGGCATGCTAGCTGGGAGGAAGAGGTCTAGGCGGTACAGGATGGTCCTCGGGCCATGGAAAACTGAACTGGGCTAGCCCGGATGGGTTGGCCCACATGGATCGGTCTGGCTAGACAAGGCCAGATCGACTCTTTTTAAGCCATAAGGATTTAGAAAGCTGTATCTCTTAAATGGTGCATCTGATTGATATTCCATCTATGGAAGCACGATCATCGAGTTGAGATGAACCATTTGATGTGGTTTTGATAATTTTAAATTTCAATCTCTAATGTGGGTGGTGAGAGATGCTCGCTTTATTATTAATAATTTAATTATTATTATTCATGGTTCCTTCTTCCTGATGTAGCACCTGCATCCGAAGTCCATTTGATACACCTTCTATTTCCACGTGTCCCTATCACCAATATGAATATTTTTATACTGGTTCTGTACTTTTAAGTCTTGGTTTCATTTCTTTGTTTCATGAAATTCCTAATTTTAATAATAATAAAAAATATATAATATTATCCAGTGACCTTGTGTCAGACCTAACTTTTAAATGGAATACCTGTTTAGTGTACCCTTAGTGGTTGTCCGATTCTGGTCCCTATATTTTTTTAATAATACTTCCATGTGTTTAATCTAAGTTTGGGGGTGCGGGTCCCATGAGGCCCAGTTCGCTCACTTTGCGGTGAAATGAAACTTTTTCACCGGGTATCATTTTTGGATGAATGAGTAAGTCCATCTCGTGAGTTTTTCCATATGGATCACAATGACACAATCCATATTATTTGTTTCAAGACCGAGGTGTGGGCCCCATGTGACTCTTCTAAAAAAAATGAAATGACTTGCGACTTTTCCATCAGATGTCTGATTGGGGATAACGAATAGTAGATATTTCATGTTTTTCTGTAAGGATTGCAACGATGTGATCCTTTTGAATGTGTAGAGCCTTCTTCATGATCTCATTAAATGTGGAAACAAGAAAATTCTATCAGTGGATGGTGCTTTTGATGTGTTTGGAGAAAACTCATAGCTTGAGTTAGCTTCGACTCATGTAAAAGTGGAGAAGATGTATGAAGAGATGTGGTCAAATGTTTTGGGTTATTGATGAGGCGTGTCGGCAAAGTTAAATTTTTTATGCTCTGGAATAATGATGAGTGTTGTGCGCTCATCGACCATTTTGACTAGATGCGCCATGTACTCTGGGAGTACACTAGCATGCCTAGGGGTACTTGTTCATAATTTAGTACCCGAGAATGGATAGGTACACCACCAAATGATGAGGCAGGGCCACATGATGTGTGGGACCCATACACTCCATGTACTACTTTACAAATATTCTATAACTCATATCTCCTTCTTTTGGACACAAGTTTTGGCATGCGAGTAGCGTATTCTAATTGTTTTTACACATAGAACGCGACGATGTCCTCTATAGTGGCTTCATAGATACAATTTGAGATGTTCCGTGGGTGACACCTATCTGGGGTGACACCCAATGACTACAAAATCATTCTTCCCAAGAGTTACCATCCATCAGGGATGGCCAATGTTTCTCGATGATTTTCGAGAGGTACGAAGAATCAGGGATGGCCAGTGTTCCTCGATTCTCTCCAAGAGGTACCATACAATAGGGATGACTAGATTTCCTCACTGTTTTTTTGAGAGGTACCATCCAGTAGGAATAGATAGAGTAGTTTAGGGTTTAACTTCAGTTGGGTTGGGAAGTGGTCCCTGATATAAGTTCCAGGTTTACCTCTATCTGGGCTAGAAAGTGGTCCCTAATGGAATTTCTAGGCTTCCCTCCAGCTGGAATGGGTAGTGGGTCCCATTGGTGACTCTTACCGGGTAGTACCCTTCAACTAGGTAGGGTAGTGGGTCCCCATAAACTATCAGAGTGGAATCCACCTGACACAGTAGGGTGTGGATCCTCTACAATGACTATTAGAGTAGAATCCCCCTGACACACTAGAGAGTGGTTCCCCTACTATGAGTTTTAAATCCGTTGGCTGTGAGACATAGTGACAAGATGTCGTTGACGTACCTTTGGACTCAAGAAGAAGATGGACACTTTTTTCACCAAGACCCATCCTTGTGATGCGACCTAAAACCTTGAGGGTGAGATAGTGCCATCCAAAGAAGATAGAATTAAGTTGTGGTGATTGAGTCCCTTTAACTTGCAGTTCAGGACTGACATGATGATGCTAGGCACCGATGGTGGTTACTTCTGGGACTATTGGCTACTCACTTTATTGGGATGATCTTGCGATATGGAGATCCCCTTACTCTCTCATTTGGGTTTCTTGGATAGGTATATATATATATATATGTATTATATTTATATTACCCACACCATGAGTTTTTGTTACTCTCTTTCCAAGAGAGCCGAAGACGCGTGGGGTATGTCACATGAATTTTATGTCTATATTCTGGTGGTTAGATGAGTCTACTATCCTACTATAGGTAGAAAAAACTCAATGAGAAGTTCATATTCTCACCATTTATAGCTACTTGTGTGTGTAGGAGTTTACTTCACTCTCTTGTCAGGTTGAGATGCACTCTATTTTCTGTACCTTGTTCTATCTACTACTCCCCTATTCAGTACATCTTTTTTTCTCCCTTTAGATTTCAGGGAATTGTATTAATTATTTTTATACTGACCCCTACTTGGTATTTTCCTGCACTTGGTGTTCCCTTGTTGACAACAGACATGTTTATTGTGACATCATAGGAGCTTAGAGATACGAGGTTCTTGGACCGCGTACGGTGGTCGTAGCTTGGGAACTT
Source organism: Viscum album (assembly GCA_963277665.1). Taxonomy (NCBI): domain Eukaryota; kingdom Viridiplantae; phylum Streptophyta; class Magnoliopsida; order Santalales; family Viscaceae; genus Viscum; species Viscum album. The sequence goes on from OY728151.1 coordinate 1,429,555,269, forward strand.
GGAGTGGGGCTCTCTTAGCTATTTTTCTTTTCCATTTGTTTCTGGGTTATAGAAGTTATTTGGTTGGGTATGTATTTTTACCCTATCCATTTTAGTTTACTTTTCTATAATTATACTGTTTAGAGGTCGATGCATATATGTTTGGTTTCATTTTTTATTGCAGTTTTGTATATTGTGTTCCTTTTCCCTTATATAACTTTTAATTGAGTTAGTTGCGCATGTGTGTATAGGTTATTAGGAAAAGACCTCCCCACGTTTTCTGTGCCTCTGGCACTAGTTGCCACCCCCTGGACTATGGAGGCAATCTTGGGGTAGTTTCAGCTCGAGCCTCGGGATGGGTCAGTTCGTAAAAAACAAAGTCTTCATGTATATAAAGCATTGGCCAAATACAAGTATATTATTTGATTTGAAGACACATCATTTAATTAATTGATTGGAATCCTAATCCCATCTAAGGTATTCCACATAGGGAACCTAGGAATTGATCTAGGCATACTATGAACCCATCACCCTATAAGCCAGTCTATGTCATTCCTCATGAGAACCCAGGTACTTCCCAAAAAATAGTGTAATGGGATTTCCCTCTGAGCACATCCTTGGTATTCCATATAAGGAACCCAAGTGTCACTTATGGAGTAATATAACAAACTTCCCTCTAAACCCATCCTCGAAATTCCACATAGGGGACCCAAGTGTGTCTCATCGTATTATATAAGTCCACTTTTTGGGTGAGCCCATCCAAGGCATTCCTATAGGAATCTATTTGTCACCCAGGATGTAATAATTCCATTTATAATTCATTTTAATTCAAGAATCCTAATTTCCCATCTATGGAATTCTGAGTTGGAACCCATGTATCATTATCAACATGGCATACTAAATATTCATTGCTCACATTCTATCCATACCATTTAATAACACATTTAATTTTTTTTATTTGATTATAATGTATAAATCAAGAATCAGTGAGAAGGAGTAAGTCTTAGGGACATGGGCTCACCATTCCCTATTTAATTTAATTCCATTTACATTTCTTCCAATTTATTTAACATCACAATTAAAATGGGAAAGGAAACACACCTCAACGTTAGTTTAATTTCATAATAAAGAATGTTCATTTTACATAATTTAATATAACACCCCAATAGGGTTGTTTTAGTTGAGTATCTGAACCTCTATTGACTTTTATGGATCACACGAGTCATGTAGGTATAAGACCATACATTTAATTTGGGAAAAAATAAATTTAAGAGGTGACACATAGAATTTATGACATGTGGAATAATAATGCAATATAAAAATGACTAGAATTTTATAGAAAATAATTAGACCACCTAACATAGATGGAAAGTAGACTCCTTGTCTATTATTGTCCTCTAATCTGGGATAGAATGGGAGAAATCAGATAAATTGTAGAATACCTTGAAAATATGACATATTAGCTCACATGGATTTAACATTCCATACGGGAAAATAAAACCATAAAGGAAGGAAGAGGATCAAAGAGCTTACCATGATGGATCCAATGAGATGAATGGTGAATGAAACACATGTCAAAAAGAGGAGCTAGATTAAACCCTAGAGGATATGGATGAGCTTCTAATGAGAGGGAGAAGCTACCATGTGCCAACTGTGCATTCTCAATATCCCTAAACCACCCCTTCACATGGTTACATGATCAGTTTAAAAAACCATGCATGAACCATGTGTTTTAGATCCGCAGCACACCTAAAACATTTTTATAATTTATGTAGACTCCTTTGTGTAACAACTCATGATTTTAGCAGACATTTTTCTTTAAATAATTTTATTTCTTAAAGAAACACCTAGTTTAAATGAACTATGATAAACTATTATAATATTATTATTTAATGTGACTGTTATGTCCTAGCTATTAAATTGAAGAGTATAAATAAGATTTAATACCTTTTGAAATTTATATATATGTACAACCCCAACCTTAAACATTACATAATCTTTAGTTTAGTTAATAATTCACATTTATGATCTTCTTAGGTTTATAGTTTTAGAGAATTAGGCCATAACGAATACATTACATCTCAAATATTACAAATTAGACACTTCTAGTATATCTAATTTTTTCAAAATAATAAAACTACTTAAATAAAAAAAGAATTATTTTCTTGATATAAATCTTCTTGAATTATTCCTTTATCTTAACCTTCCTTATACCCTTTGAAAAAACATTACAAAAACATGGTATGAGCATAAAAATCTTAGTAAGGGTTATAAAATAAGGAATAAAAGCATTAGTCCATCAATACATACAAATCAATGAAATCATTCTTTTCAATCCTAAAACATAATATTTTAACTAATGAAATCAAAAGATTTATGAATAACACATAGAAATCATAAACCACAAAGGTAACTTGTGGCATCCATAACATACATACATTGTAGTTTTCACAGATACATAGGGAGTTATGTTTTGAATACCCATCAAAGCATGTCCCTTAAATCTCTTAGGAGAAAAATTAATGTTTACCTCCGTCAAATTAACCAATGAATTGGAGTGCTATCTCGGGCTCACCTACCCTCATTTTATCACAGAACCACCCATATATGTAAACAATACCCAAGAACCATAACATAATCATAACAAGTAAATCAAGCATAAATGAAAGATAAAATTTCCACATTGCAATCAAAATATATAATTTCAAGATATTAAAATAATCAATGATTTATCAAAACCATTTTAAATACCAAAATACATAAAAGGGTATATGGTATTTATTTACCTTTTAAAAACATTACGGCTTGTCAGGGAATCCAAATATCAAATAATGCTTGTGGTGGCGAAAAGGATGTTGTCACCGCGTATGTTAAAAAGAAACATTCCTTTTATCATTTAGTAAAACACTTCATAAAACAAAATTTTCCTTTTGAAAACCATTGAATTAAATTAAAATAAAAAGGGTATAATTATACATCATATAAAATAAGGAGATGTATACTATCAAAATATTCCTCAATGAAAGGAGATTGAGACGAAGTCCCTTACCTTCAGTCCGATTTGTCTCGTTCATTCTTTATATTTCTGAATAATAAACTTATATTAATTTATACTTGATTCATAACCTGTTTCAATTTTATTATTAATTTTATATTACTTATCATCTTGTTATAAAAATTACATAATTATTTATGTTTATATCAGTTGTTTTATTGATATTCGGTACTTGAGTTGAAAATGAACTTGATATAATTACAAATTGTCCATGTGGTCAAAAATATTCTGTCTCCATAATAGTATTAATGATTTAAATATCATATATATCCAGTATATATATGTATTTATAATATTCTATAACATTTGGAGATAATAAATTCAATGCACCGTTCATGGATATAGTAGGCCGTACGTACGCATGAATGCTACTTTCATTTATTTTCCATATTAAATAAATGAAAACTAAATGATACATAAGTATATTATAATTATAGTATTAATATAATATTTTATATATTTTAGATAATTTAATTTATGCTATCCTTTATACATTCCATGTATGGCATGAACAAGTCATATCGCTTTGAGGGGGCAGTAGTGCACACTTCCTCAAATGAAATTATCGTATTTACACATTATGGAAAGCATAAATGTATGATGTAAATGAAATATAAAGAAGCATAGAGACAATATAAATATAATATATATGACATATAAATATAGTTCTATTATAATGGACACCATGAGATTGGTAGGGGAAAATTAAATAATCATTGTTTTGTGAGGCAGTAGTTCGTCGTACATAGAAACAGTATGTTCGTATCCATTAGATAGAGGTTCATGTAACTGTAGTTCAAATAATTATCATAAAAAATCCTAGTATATTGAGGATATTGGTGTTATTATTTAATAAAATAATTTTAATATCATAGGGAGTGGTGAGGTAAAATAATGGAAAGGAATTTTAGAGAAGACCCTACCTCTAAAACATGCTACCCCCTTTTATTTGAACCAAAATACTTTCTGGAATTTCCCTATACACAATGTAAGAATTTTAGGAGGGAGGGATGTTGGGAGAATATTTTTTCAGAATTTGGATGATTAAAGGGGATTGATAGGTGTGAGTTACGTGGTTAGAGGTGGTGGCTTTTTATAAGTGGGAGGAGGGGCACTTTAGGAAAGTCTAGAAATATTAATTTATTATAAATTATATTTCGATTAAAAATGAGTCCAAATTCATTCAATTCAAATATAGGATGAATATAAGACGAAATAAAGTCATCCAATAAGAATTATATAGTTTTTCTGGATATTTTTTACTCCTTATCTTTTTGATTTAACCCTTTTTTAACTCTTACCATTTTATCAAGAATTTAACACTTTGAGAATGAAAATAGTTAGCAAAACATGAAAAATGTCTAATGAAATAGTAATTAATAAAATTTTAGACTTATAATAATCATTTGGTAGAATATTTTATTTTTTTTGGAATTTTATAATATTTAATAAAATATTTTATATTTTAAAATATGAATTATGTCAATTTTGACACTATTCATATCATGACTTTTTTAAAATCCATAAAAACGTGATTCCTTAGAAAAAACTTCATTAATACAAATATAGTATGTAAATATCATCCAAAAAATTCGTGTATGGAATCAACATATTCAAATTAAATTTATTTCTATATTTATAATATCATTTATTTAAATCCTTTATTAATGAAGTAATCACTTCATCACCATTGTGTCATAATTAAATTTATTTATTTAAAGTCTACAAATTATAAATAAAATATCATGATTTAGGAAATATTTATATCTTTATGATGACAATTTATATTTGAATAGATCACTTATATAACCCCATATAAATATTATTTTACTAAAAGATACATGTTTATGTTATTTTTCTCTTTATTGAAAAATTAATTATTATAAAATGTCATTATCACTCCCAATTGGATCCACGTGGTTCTAAAATAAACCCAAGTATTCCCTTGGTCAGATATATATCATCAAATAGGAGTATGACATGTGTTAGGGTAGTTTTAATGTTATTATAATATTATTTTTTATCATTGTTTACCGGATTTACCCTTTAACCATGGTAAATAAAATCATTACTAAAGTTACTATTCATAATGTACAAAAATAAATGGTAACCATTAAAAAAAATTAGTCCTTTGGATTCCAAATATTTAATCCATTTTTTCAAATTCAAAAGGCATAAGTTACAGTAATTAATTTAAAATTAATTCTCGTTGTCAAAACCAAAAAGCGTGTTTTTAAGAAGTAATAACTATCAAAAGATTGACATGTGTTTATGTTAAATTTAAAATTGAAATTACTTAAAATGACCATCATTAAATTAAATGGTAAAAAAATAATCCAATTTCAATTTAAAACTAATTAAAAGGACAATTTAACTATATAAATAAATTAGATGAAAGGGTAGTTTTTAATTAAAATGTAGTATTTTTCACTATTCATTTAAAAATAAAGTTTATCAGAAAATTATCAAATATTTATCCATATTAAATTTTTATGTCCCACTTCTATATAAGAAGTTTATTTTTTGAAATAGAACATATAAAAGTGACAAAAAATAGATTTAAAAAAGGTTCTCCATCAAAAGGCAGTAATCCGACCTTTTAAAAAAATTATCGTATTTCATCATTAAAATTAGATTAATTCTTATTTTAAGCTTCTAATATTCATTGGATAAATGTAAAAACATTTAAAAAATTTGTAAAATAATAATATAATAAATTCTGTTCGTTCTTGCCAATATAATGGCTAGGCGTTAATTACCATTTAAAATAATAATAATATTATTGTATTGTTTTTCGGTATAACTCAACATTGTGTGCAACATAAGATTTCGGAAAAACCTGTTGTTTCTTGTTGAGTATGCTATCGTAAAAAGTGTTATTTTAACATAAAATTAATATATTATTCATAAATATTAATAGAAATGAAAAAATATTATTCTACAAATACTTGGGTTGTTACATCATTCCCCCCTTTTGGGAATTGCATCCTCACAATTCTATTACCTTATCAAATAAGTGTGGGTATTTATCCCTTATATAATTTTTAGATTCCCATGTTTCCTCTTCAACCATATGGTTTTTCCACAAAACCTTTACTTGATGAATCACCTTATTCTGCAACACTGGCCCTCTGTGGTCAAGAATCTGGATTGGTTGTTCCTCATAAGAAAGATTCTCTTCCAACTTAAGTACCTCGGGACTCCAAACATGATATGGATCAAACATATACTTTCTCAACATTGAAACATGAAAAACATTATGTACCTGGGATAAAATTGGAGGTAAATCCACTCTATAGTAAATTGATCCAACTTTCTCCTAGATTTTATAAGGCACAATGAACCTCAGACTCATCTTTCATTTCTTACCAAAACACATCACCCTTTTCTATGGAGAAAATTTGAGAAAGACATGATCACCTACCAAAAAATAAAGATCCTTCCTCTCGTTATATGCATAACTTTTCGGTCTGCTCTGAGATATTCTCATGTGCTTCTAAATCAACTAAAATTTTCTGCCATCTCTTCTACCAATTTAGGTCCCATCAACTTTCTTTCACCTACTTCATCCCAAAAATAAAGAGTTCAACACCTATTTCCATATAATGATCCAAATGGTTCCATCTGTATGCTGGAATGAAATATGTTATTATATGAAACATCAACCAAAGAATGATGTTTATCCCACTTCCCTAGTAATCTAGTGAATAAGAACGTAGCATATCCTCCAAGTTCTGAAATATTCATTCTAACTACCCATCTGATTGAGGATAAAAAGATGTATTGAAATTGAATTTAGTTTCCAATGACTTCTGAAGGACTTTCCAAAAGCTAGAAGTGAAATTTTGATCATGATCAGATACAATGGAGAAGGTAACTCCATGTAACCTAACTATCTCTTTAATATATAATCGAGAAAGTTGATCTAGAGACAGAGTATCTCGAATAAAAAGAAAATGAGCAGATTTAATCAATCGATCAACAATAAACCAGATTGAACTGTTACCTAGAGAAGTATTTGGTAATCCCACTATGAAATCAATGGATATATTTTCCCATTTCCACTCTAGAAGTGAAAAAGGCTGAATCATACCTTTCGGTAACTTCCGCTCTACTTTAACTTATTGAAAATCAAACATCTCAAGGTAAAGTCAACAATATCTCTTTTCATTCCATCCCACCAGTAATAATTCTAAAGATGTACTACCAAGAAGAAATGAAAATGAAGAACTACGAGCTTCACATAATAACTCTTTCTTTAACTATGAATCACAAGGAACACATAATCTCCTTCCAAACCTCAAAACATAGTCTTTATAAATGTTAAATTTATGTAACTTACCCTTCTGAACCAATTCTACCGTTTTCTACAACTCACTGTATTTTTTCTACATTTTCATTATTCTGTCTAATAGAGATGATTTCACTACCACCTGAAACACAACAGAGGAATTCCTTGCACCAAAAACATCCAATCCAAAATTCATAAAATCAAAAACCAAAGGATCTCATTCCAAACATAGCATGGTTAATGTAGAATTACTTTTCTAACTCAAAGAATCAACCACTTCATTTTCTTTTCCTAGATGGTAATGAAACATGAAATCATAATCCTTGATTAATTCTATCTATCTCCTATATCTAATGTGCAATTTTTTCTGAGTAAATATATACTTCAAAATTTTGTGATCAGTATATATTTCACACTTTATGCCATACAAATAATGCCTCCAAATTTTCATAGAAAAAAAAACAGCAGCTAATTCCAAATCTTGTGTAGGGTAATTTAACTCATTAGATTTCAACTGAAATGAAGTATAAGTAATTATCTAATCATTATGTAGTAGGACATAACCAATTAGTTTCAATGAAGCATCACTATAGATAACAAATTCACAATTTTTGGATGGTAGTTCCAAAACTAGAGCATTCACCAAACTTCTTTTTCATTCATGAAAATATTCCTCACATTCTTTTGTCGAGATGAACTTAACACCTTTTTAAGTTAACTTAGTCAGTGGACTAGATAACCATTTAATATTTTCAAAAAACCTCCAGTAATAACCTGATAAACAAAGAAAACTTCAAATCTCAGTTATATTTTTTTTGTCTTGGACATTGTTTAACAACTTTTTTTTGGAGGATCAATAGTTATGACATCTTTAGAAACAATGTGACCATGAAATAAAATTTTTTGTAACCAAAACTCACACTTTCTGAATTTCCCATATAGTTTCTTTTCTTCTAGATTTTTCAATAAATCCCTTAAATGACTTTTATTATCCTCTTTACTTTTATAATAAACCAAAATATCATCCATAAACTCGACCAAAACTTATCTAAGAACTCATGGAAAATTCTATTCATAAGATCCATGAATATAGAAGGTGCATTGGTTAACCCCAAAGACATAACTATAAATTCATAATGGCCATATCTAGTATGAAACATGGTCATCAAAATGTCTTCTTCCTTTACTTTCAACTGATGGTACCCTGACCTCAAGTCAATCTTTGAAAAATACTAAGCTCCCTGGAGCTGATAAAAAAAATCATCAATATGAGGAAAAGGATACTTGTTCTAAATAATGATATTATTCAAGGCTCTATAATCAATGAAAAGTCTCATTGATGCATATTTATTTTTAACAAACATGATAGGAGTACCCCATGGTGATGTGATAGGTTGAATGAAACCTTTATCTAATAAATAGTACAATTGCATATTTAAATATAAAAATTAAATTTGAGCCATTCGCTAAGGGGGTTTTGAAATTGGATTAGTATCAAGAACTAAGTCAATAGTAAATTAAACTTCCTGATTAGTTATTATACCAGGAAACTCATGAGGAAAAACATCAAGATACTCATTTACCACTAGTTCATCATTAATCTGAATAGTTACTTTGTTTTCAACAATATGTGCAAGGTAACATTCATTTCCATATTTTACTAGTTTCTTATCTTACTAACATGTTATCAAAATGAAGGTTTTATTCTTGTACACAAACTGAAATTCTTTCTAAAAATAAACCTCTTTATCTCTACAATCATACTTAGCATGGTAAACAAAAATCCAATCCATACCTAAAATAACATCAAACTCTACTAGAGGGAAAAAAAGGTTTGCAGGTAGAATCTTTATACACACAAGTATATGAAAGTTCTTATAATTTATTTTTGTCTCAAAATTTCCTCTAAGTGTTTTTAGTACAAGTTCAGGATTCATATCTTGATATGGAATTACCAATTTACTAGAAAATTTCACAGAAATGAAAGAATGTGTAGACCCGAAATCAGAAAACATATTGGCATAATCTGAATAAACAAAAAATATACTTGATAATACTTCATTTGTTGTAATAACATCTACTGAAGTAGTTGAAAAGGATTTCACCACCCCTTTCTACTTATATTTCAGCTGCTTTCCTTCATTTGAGTTCTTCATTGGACACTCATTTACATAAAGACCCATTTCATTACACTTAAAACATTTTACTCACTGTAAATTAGATTTTTTCTTACCACTACCTTGATCTTTTTTTGTAAAATTACGAGCCTTATGTCTCATTTTACACCGTTGGAAGCACTTACCAGAATTCAAAAGGCATTCCCCAGTGTGATTTCTACCACAATTTTCACAAATTGTAAACTTAAGTTTCTTACTGTTAGACTTTTTTGAAGAGTTCTTCCGATTAGTCTCCTACCTCGACCTCTTATTCTGTTTTTTTCAAAGAACACCAAATCATCAGTAAAATCCATTTCCACCTTCTCCGGACAATGAATAGGTTTTTCATAACTTTTTAACTCACAAGAAGCTAATTCCCATCAATACTTTGGATTTAATCCTGAGTAAAAATTATTGAGTTTACTATGAATATCCCATATGAAATTTGGAGCATACCTTTCCAATCGAGTAAATTTTTCTTCATAATCAGCCACTGAGTCATCCTCCTACGTCAAATACAAGAATATTTTTCCCATCCTAAGTCAAACTGCCTTAGGAAAATATTTTCTCAAGGAAAATACCTTTGAATTCATCCAATCAAGGGCATAAATCTCCTCACTATCCATAATATTCTTAACCATATACCACCACTGACCGACTTCACCTTCAAAACGGTAAACAAAGAGACTAACCTTTTGATGTTCTAAACACCCCCTGACATTAAAAATCTTTTCTAGTGCTTTAATCCACCTTTCAGATTGCACTGGGTCAGATGATCCTCTGAATGATGGGGGATGTTTCCTCATCAAATGATCTACTACTGACATGTTCCCTTTTGGTTGATACAGATGATCTCCTGCAAAGATTCCACCACCATTTATAGCCTAATTCAACTGTGCCATCACTACAAAAAACTGTTCAGTTCTGATTCTGACCATCTCAGGCTGCTGATTTGGAAGGTTGTTTTCCTCTTAATATCGTCCCATCATAGCTGCCCTGTTTCTTCTGCGGAAAACCATTATGAACACCAAAATATATTAGGTAAAGAAACATGGTAATCTTAAAATGCTATATCATTTCAATCATATCATAAAGTAAAAATAATTTATAGATATTTATTTAAAAATATACTAACTCCTAAATTTATCTAAACAGACCTTTGATACCAACTATACAGCCCTAACGTTAAACATTACATAATCTTGAGTTTTGTCAAGAATTAAAATTGAGGATCTTTTTATATTTAGAGTTTTATAGAACCAGTCCATAACTAATACATTACATATAAAATATTACAAAGTAGAAACTTCTACTTTATCCAATTTTTTCACAACAATAAAACTACTTAAATAAAACAGGAATTATTTTCTTTATATAAATATTCTTGAATTCTTCCTTTCTCCTATCCTTCCTTATACCCTGTGAAAAAACATTTCAAAAAATTGGGATGAGAATAAAAAGCTTAGTAGGGTTATAAAATAAGGAAAGAAAACATTAGTCCATCAATACATACAAATCAATTAATTCATAATTTTCAATCATAAAACATAATATCTTTAACATACCTCATGAAATAATAAGACTTATGAATAACACATAGAAATCATAAATCAAAAAGGTAACATGTGGCATTCATAACATACTTACATTTTAGCTTTCACAACTACATAAGGAGTTATGTTTGGAATAACCATCACAATATATTACCTAAATCTATTAGGAGAAACATTAACGTTTACCTAAAAAACGTCACCTAATTCATTGGAGAGATATCTCAAGCTCACCCAACCTCGGTTTATCATGGAACCACCCATATACATAAACAATGTCTAATAACCATAACATAATCATTACAAATAAATCAAGCATAAAGGAAACATAACATTTCCACATTGCAATCACAAAATATCATTTCAAGATATTGACATAATCAATGATTTATCAAAACAATTTTAAATAAGAAAATAAATAAAAGGGTATATGATATTTATTTACCTTTAAAAACATTACGGCTTGTTAATGAATCTAAATATCAAATAATGCTCGTGGTGGCGTAAAGGTTTTTGTCACTGCGTAGGTTAAGAATAAATATTCACTTTTTCATTTAGTAAAACACTTTATTAAACAAAAGATAGATTTTTAAAACCATTTAATTAAAGTAAAATAAAAAGAGTATAATTATACACCATATAAAATAAGGAGATTCATATTATTAAAATATTCCCTAATGAATGGAGATTGAGACGAAGTCCCTTAACTTGAGTCTGATTTGTCTCGTTCGTTATTTATATTCCTGAATAATAAAGTTATGTTAATTTCTAATTTATTCAGAAATTTTTTCAATTTTATTACTCATTTTATATTACTTATTATCATGTTATAAAAATTACAAAATTATTTACGTTCATATCGGTCGTTTTGTCGATATTCAGTACTTGAGTCAAATATGAACTTGATATAATTACAAATGGTCTATGTGGTCAAAAATAAATTATATATCCAATAGTATTCATGTTTTAAATATCATATATATCCATTATATATATATATATGTATTTATAATATTCCATAACATTTTGAGATAATAAATGAAAGCACCGATCATGGAGATGGTAGGTCGTACATACGTATGAATGCTACTTTCATTTATTTTTCATATTAAAGAAATAAAAAATAAATGATACATATATATATTATAATTCTAGTATAATATCATATGTTATATATGTTACATATGTTCATTAACACCATCCTTTATATGTTCCATGTATGTAAAGAATAAGTCCTATCACTTTGAGGGGGCGGTAGTCCACACTTCCTCAAATGAAATTATCATATTTAAACACTATGGAAAACATAAAGGTATGATGTAAATGAAAAAAACAGAATCATAGAGAAAATAAAAATATAATATATATCACATATAAATACAGTTCCATCATACTGACCAACATGAGAGGTTGTAGGGGAAAATTGAACAATCATTGTTTCGTGAGGCAGTAGTTCGTCGTACACAGAAACAATATGTTCGTATCCATTTGATGGAGGTGTGTGTAAGTGTACTTAGAATAATTCTCATAAAAAAATCCAAGTATATTGAGGATACTGGTGTTGTTATGTAATCAAATAATAATAAGAGTATAGGGAGTGGAGAATTAAAATAATGGAAAGAAATTTTAGAGAAGACACTACCTCTAAAACGTGTAACTCCATTTGATTTGAACCAAAAGGATTTATTGAATTTCCTTATGCCCAAAGTAAGGAATATAGGAGTAAGGTAGTGATGTTGGGAGCTTATTTGGGAAGAATTTGGAATAGACAAGTGGATTTAGAGGTGTGAGTTATGTGGGTAGATGTGGTGTCTTTTTATAAGAGGGAGGAGGGGTACTTTTGGAAACTCTAGAAATATTAATTTATTATAAATTATATTTCAATAACAAATAACTCCAAATTAAGTTAGTTAGAATATAGGATGACTATAATTAGAAATAAATTCATCTAATAAGAATTATATAGGTTTTGGATATTTTTTAATCCTCATCTTTTTTATTTAACCCTTTTTTATCTTATAGTTTTATCAAGAATTTAACACTTTGAGAATGAAAATAGTTACAAAAACATGAAAAATTTCTAATGAAAGAATAATTAATAAAATTTTAAACTTATAAAAACAATTTGGCCAAATATTGTTTTTTTAATTTTATAATATTTAATAAAATATTTTTTATTTTAAAATACGAATTATGTCAATTTTTACATTATTCATATCATGAATTTTTTAAAAATCCATAAAAACATTATTCCTTTGAAAAAACTTAATTAATACAAATATAATATGTCAATATCATCCAAAAAGTTCATGGATGACATAAAAATATTCAAATTACCTTTATTTTAATATTTATAATATCATTTATTTGAATCCTTTATTAACGAAGCAATCACTCCATCATTATTGTATCAAAATTAAATTTATTTATTTAATATATAAAAATTAAAAATAATATATAATGATGTAGGAAATATTTTTATCTTTATAATGATTATTTATAGTCAAATATATCACTTATATAACCCCATATAAAATTGTTTTTACTAAAAGATACATGTTTATGTTATTTTTATCTTTATTTTAAATTAATTAATATAAAATGTCATTATCACTCCCAAGTAGATCCATGGGGTCCCAAAATCGATCCCAATATGACCTCGGTCAGACATATCTCATACAATTGTATTAGGACATGTGTTAGGGTAGTTTTATATTCTTATAATATTATTTTTTACCCTTATTTACCAGATTTACCCTTTAACCATGATCAATAAAATAATTACTGAAGTTACTTTTCAAAATGTACAAAAATTAAAGGTACATATTCAAACAATTTAGACCTTCTAATTGCAAATATGGAATCCATTTTTCTAAATTCAAATCACATAAGTTGTCGTAATTAATTTAAAATTAATTCCCATTTTCAAAACCAAAAAGCGTGTTTTTAAGAAGTAATAACTATCAACAGATTGATATATATTTATGTTAAATTTAAAAGTGAAATTACTTCCAATGACCATAATTGCATTAAATGATAAAAAAATAATACAATTACTCTTTAAAACCAATTAAAAGGGTAATCTAACTATATAAATAAATTAGATGAAAATACAATTTTGAATTAAAATGCATTATTTTTCACTATTCATTAGAAAAATAAACATTATTAAAAAATTACCAGAAATTTATCCAAAGTAAATTTTTATGTCTCTATTCTATTAAAGAAGTTTATTTTTTCAAATAAAACATATAAAAGTGACAAAAACTAGATTTAAAAAGGGTTTGCCATCAAAATGTGGTAAATTGACCTTTTAAAAATATTAGAGTATTTCATGATTAAAATCGAAATAATTATTATTTAAAGCCTCTAATATTGATTTGATAAATGTAAAAATATTTAAAAAACATGTAAAATCATAATATGGTTAATTTTGTTCATTCCTACCAATACAACGACTATGTCATGAACCAACCCAGGTACTCTGGTAACCCGATAACTGAGCCGGCCCTGACAGAGCTCGAAGGGCATTCCCTATCCTCACGGGTCAGCGACTAGCACCTAGCAACACATAACATGCATGTGGGAACTATTTTTCCACCAACTATACAGAATAAAGAAACAAGACAGTATGAATGACAAAAAGAAACTCCACTCGGAGTAATGTACCAGAATACAAAGAGGCATAAAAATACCAAACTACTACAACCCATGTACTAAAAATGGGAACATAGCCCAAGGTCCCTAAGGACACAACTCACTAAGACCAAAGATCAACAGCTAGATCCACCTCCAAGAGATCCATTCCCTTTGCTCGAACCTGGAAGAAGAAAATCTACAAACACCCGAAGGCAAAAGTAGGGTGTGAGACAAAGCCCAGAAGGATGCCACCAAAGATTCTAAAATAGATGTCAAATATAGATTTTCCAAAGAAAAGCTTCCAATTTTCAAATAAACAGGTTTGGCAATCCAAAATCACATTTTTAACAAAACATGATGTACATTTTCAAATGATGGAAAATTACTTTAAGCAACGGCTTTACAATGATGGAATATTTCTAAAAAAATGGCTTAAGAAAAACATTTATATAAAACAGCTTATATAAATTCAGCAGGCATGTAAGATGGTTCAAAAGCATTGACATACATTTATATCTCAAATATAAATAAACAAGTGAGAAACATGGTCATCTGCCAAAAAGGTACGATAGTATTAACCAGTTATAGGATTCCAAACTCTCTATGTGAACTCAGCAAAATGTGTATACACATATCCCTATCACACTGGCCAAAGGAGACTCGTCACCAACCCATTGGGGATGTGACCTTCCGCAAGTATGTTTTAGAACATTGTCATAGCTTAGAGTGTATCCAAATGACTCACTAACTACCTAAGGCTTGCATGCTCTCTTACATGATGGGCGAAATATTTTAATAATTCTTAAAATATGATCAATCCCATTCGTCCATTTCAAAAGTTCCAATTTCATTCCATTTAAAACCAAAACAGGTTTTATTCAAAACATGCCTTTTTGACAAGATAAAACCAATGGGTTTCTATCAAATCATTTTAATCCATTTTCATGAGTTTGAAATCCATTCAAAACCAATTCCATCATTACAAAATTTATTCCCACAATTAAATTCAACAATTTAATTAAAATCATTTCCATAAAATCCACAATTAAAATTCAACAATTTAAATTGACCAATTTCCATAAACACACCCAATTCAATGGAATTGGGGTTTTCCAAATTTCTATGCCAAAACCATTTCAAATATCTCGATTCACTAGAATCAATTTTTGGTCAATTTTATTGAAAGAAAACTTGAGAAATTTAATTTAAATCAAAAATTGAAATAAATCAAGAAAATACAATGATAATTAATTTCGAAAGTCAGGACAGAACCACATACCTCAAAGGTTTCTCACTAAAACAACAACGGTCGAGGACGCTCAAGAAAAAAGGGTTGCTTCTTCAAGAACCCGCCTTAGATCTCTTATCCTAGCAAGATCAAGACCAAAACTTATTATACTTGGTACCACACACTTAGATCTACCCATAACGGGTGTATATCTAAGAAACTGAGAGAAGAGGAGATGTAGAACTAAGTAGATCTAAGAAACTGATCAAGAACGATGAAGAACGATCACTTACCTTAAGAATCTGGCTTCGATTCACCAAGAGGAGCCTTTGGATCGCCTCTAGAATGATGGAAGAATCTTCTCTGACCTTAGGAGAAGAAAAATCCCGAGTTAGGGCCACTTAGGAGGAAAAACGAGGCATTTAGAGGCAAAACTGAGTGAGATCCACAATTTAAGGATCTCATTTAAGTGACCACATGGTTAGTTCGAACGGTTTGACAAACCGTGCGCTATCAATGCGTTAGCTTCTGTCTCGGCCACCCTTGTCACATGGTTTGGCCGCACTGTTAGATAAATCATGCGCTTCCTGTGCGGAAGCTTCTGTCTCCCTGACCAACTACGCACGGTTAGGCCGCACGGTTTAGACAACCCGTGCGCCGCCCGTGCGACTTCCCCTTTTCCTAAAAACATCATTTAAAAATCTCTCGACTCTCCAAAGTCACCAATAAAAAACATAGATACTTAGAAACAACAAAAGTACATGAAAACGTAACGTGATGTTACAACCTCCACACCATAAGATCTTTTTGTCCTCAGAAAGCCTATGAAGAAACCTCCACTTCAAAAAGATGAGGCCACTACTCTCTCATTAGTGATTCCCTTTCCCACGTCTCATTAGAATCAAAACCATGCTTCCATAGAATAGGGACTAGAGGTATCATTCTCCCACAAAGTACCTTGGTATCAGAATCAACAACCCTGACTAGTCGTTTAGTAACAGATAAATCTGGTTCAATCTCAAGATCACTCCAGCTCACAACATGAGATGGATCAGAGATATACTTTCGTATCTGTGATACATGGAACACGTTATATATCGACGTTAGCTGTGGTGGTAGAGATAGACGGTAAGAAACTTTCCCTACAAGAACAACAACCTCAAAAGGTACCACAAAACGAGGAGTAAGTTCCCCTTACCTCCCAAGCCATCTATGACCTAATCGGGGTGAAACTTTCAAGAACACCTGGTCATGAACCGAGAACTATAAAGGTCTACGGTGATGATTAGCATAATACTTTTAAAGACTCTGTTCTGGCAACATTCTCTAACGAATCAACTGGATCTTGGCTGTCGTCTCTTGGACCAAACTCGGTCCTACCAAAGAGCTTTCACCAATCTCCGACCAATATAAAGGAGATTTACAAGGACATCCATACAAAGCCTCAAAAGAAGCCATTTTGATTGCAGACTGATAACTATTGTTATAAGAAAACTCAACTAGTCCCAGATGATCATCCCAAGACTCACCAAAGTCACGAACACAAGCACATAGCATATCTTCAAGGATCTGAATAGCTCTTTCTATCTGGCCATCTGACTGTGGATAGTAGGCCATGCTCAAACGAACCTGAGATCCTAGTTCCTCTTGAAGGCCTCTCCAAAAGCGATAAGTAAACCGAGGATCCCTATCAGAGACTATAGCAGACGGAACTCCGTGCAAATGAACAACTTCTTTCACATAGATATTTCCCAACTCCTCAACTTTGGTTGTATCTCGAATAGGTATAAAGTGATCCGACTTGGTTATCCTGTCGATCATAACCCATATCACATTCTTCTTCCACTGGGTTTGAGGTAACCCAACCAAAAAGTCCATAGAGATTTCATCCCACTTCCATGTGGGGACTAGAAGTGGTTGAAGCAAACCCGAAGGTTTCTGGTGCTCGACTTTCACCTGCTGACATGTATAGCAACGGGATACAAACTCAACAATGTCTTGTCTCATACTTGAACCCCAGAACTGTCGCCGCATGTCATAGAACATCTTCATGGTTCCTGGGTGTACAACCCACTGAGAGTTATGGAAACCCCCCATCACATCCTTCCTTACCGCTAATGGCACAATGTAATGGTTTCGATAACACATAACACCATCTTTGGAGAACGACCACTGGGTGTCAGTTTCCCCACCATGAAGAGAGTCCTTAATGTTATTGAATTCATCATCCAGTTGTTGTTCCTGAAGAATTAAATTGAGGAGAGCAGAAGTCAACTGAACACTAGATAAAGAAACTTCATTCCCCTTCCACCGAACTCCAATATGCAATTGAGCAAAAAGAGCCATTAAACTCCACTTTTCCGAAGATTCCTTCACAGCCTATGATGGAAGTTTCCTACTTAATGCATCTGGAACTACATTCCATTTCCCCAGGGTATAGGCAATGTCACAGTCAAAAGATTGTAGGTACTCCCCAAAATGCCTTTGGAGGAGATTCAAATCTTTTTGAAAGAAGATATAACTCAAGATCTTGTGGTCTGAATACAAAATAAAACTTTCTACATAAAGGTAATGTCTCAAACACTTAAGTTCAAGCATTACAGTTGAATGTTCAAGGTCATGGGTAGAATAGTTCTTCTCATGAGGATTAATCTGACGAGATCCATAGGGAAAAAATGATTATCTTTCATAAGGACACATCCCAACCCTGAACCCGATGCATCACAGAAGACCACGTAACCTATCCTAGCCTCAAGAAGAGTTAACACCAGTATATTAGTTAAGAGACTCTTTAGCTAAACAAAAGAACTCTGACATTTATCATTCCAGGAAAACTTCACTCCCTTTTGAGTCAGAGTAGTCATTGGAGAATCTAACATTGAGAAGTCTTCAACAAACTGGAGATAATATCCTACTAAGACCAAGAATCTCCGAATCTATAAAACATTTCGTGGTTGTTCCCAAGTCATAACGGCCCTCACCTTCTCAGGATCAACTGATATTTCTTGTTCTAACACCACATGTCCCAAGAATTTCACTTCCCGAATCCAAAAATTTCACATTGAAAGCTTGGCATAAAGTCAGTGATTCCTTAGAAGACTCAGAACTTTTCTCAGATGATGCACATGATCCTCCTCAGACTTGAAGTAGACAAGAATGTCATCCAAAAATACTACCAAGAAAGTATCTAGATACTCATAGAAAACCTTGTTCATCAAATCCATGAAAACTGCAGGAGCATTTGTTAGGCCGAAGGTCATAACAAGGTACTCATAATGGCCATAACTACTCCGAAAAGCGGTCTTATGAATTTCTGATTATTTTATCCTCAAATGATGGTAACCAGATCAAAGATCAACTTTTGAAAACCACTTCACCCCTTTCAGTTGATCAAACAAATCATCAGTTCGTGGTAATGGATATTTGTTCTTAATTGTAACTCGATTGAGCTTTCGATAATCAACACATAAGTGAAGGGAACCATCAGCCTTCTTTGCGAAGAGAATAGGTGCTGCCCAAGGTGACACACTCGGGCGTATAAAACCTTTCTTAAGAAGATATTCTATCTAAGACTTTAGTTCTTTTAGTTCAGTTGGAGCCATTCGGTAAGAGGGAATAGAAACTGGTTGAGTACCAGGAATTAAGTAAATAGAGAAATCAACCCCCCTTACTGGTGAAAAACTAGAGAAGTTAGAAGGAAACACGTCGGGAAACTCAACGATGACTAGAGGAAGATCACCACACCTTGAATCTCTCTCTAGTTAAAAAGAAAACACTGATATAACTTTCCCCAAATCTGGATAAGAAGGTCCATATCTGCTTGACCTTGGGTCCCATTCTCCTTGAAAAACAAGAGGCACACCACTAGGTGTAGTAAGGTAGACCCGTCAAAGATAACAATCGATTTGGGATTTATTGGAAATGAGCCAATCCATCCCAAAAATGACATCAAAAGATTTTATGTCGAGAACTAAGAAACTCCAAGCATGATCAATGTCTGATAGAGAGAAGACACAAGCAGAACTACAGAGACCCTTGTCTCTCATTGTACCAAGGGGTGTAGTAATATCCATCGCACAAGATAAAAGTTCCATAGGTAGATTAATAAGATTAACAAGATGGGTTGAAATAAAAGAGTGAGATGCACCAGTATCAAAAAGAGATGTCACTAAAGATGAAGCTATCATAATGGTACCTCTCACAGTTGCAAGACCTGTATCAGCTACCTCTAGCAGCTCTTCCACACCATGAAGAAGCTTTGTTCTAGATGTCTGTGGCTAGAACCCTTTTATACGTGAAGCATTTGATTGCCCCATAGTTTCTAGAGGTGCTGATGATCCTGTTCCACCACATGGAGTAGAAAAGTGACGGAAGAATCTCTTTAAGTGCCCTAAACATCCAAAAGAGCTACAAATCTTGGGTGCCTCAGTTAAAACCCTCTTAGAATGACCTGGCTTCCCACACTAATAGAAAGTCAAATAAGGCCCTCCTGCTACTACCAGAGGTCTGGAATAACTCTGCTATCGAGAACCACCATGAGAAAAGTCACGGTTCCGTTTTCCTTTAAAGGAACCCACACTACCACTAGGAGGGAAAAGAACCTCCTTCAACCCTGATTTTCCTGCCAAGTCCATCTCAACCATCATCGACTTATCTAGGACATCAGTATAAGTAGGTAGCTTCAGTAAGAAAACCTGAGAACAAATATCTGATCGAAGTCCAAACTCGAATCATCGAGCCTTAATCCTCTCATTAGATACAATCTCAGGAGAAAACTGTACCAGCTCATAAAATCGATTTGAGTACTCAGTCACGGTTTTGTTTGCCTTTTTATGCTTGAAAAACTCCCCAGCCTTGGCCAACACCATTATTTCTGGATAGAACTGGTTAGTAAAAAGAACCCTAAAGTCTTTCCACTCCAAACCCTCATGTTTCCCAGCCGTCACAATTGTGTCCCACCATCTCCTAATTGGTCCCTCGAGTAAAATGGTGGCACACTTCACCTTGATCACCTCAGGTGTCTCCAGGAACCCAAACAGATGTTCAATCTTACACAACCATTCCACAGTATGTTGAGGGTCAGTGGAGCCTTTGAAAACTGGAGGCTTCTGGAGTAGGAACTCTTGAGAATGACTTTAGAGAATTTCACTAAGAGGATATATATCTGGAGTCTGAACATGAACTAGAGGTGGTGCAGGTCCCAAAGCTTGGACAGTGCGAACAATCACCTTAATCAGACTCAGATCCACAATAGGACTCGCATGCTGAGGTTCACCAGTAGCTTGTTTTTGGATCTGAGCTCCACGTCTTCTTAGAGGCATGATTCTACACAACATAAAAGACATAGATTAACACCCAAACCGAGTAGCATATAAAACTATTCTTAAAATAAGGAATAATAAGATTTGGATTCCACTCTATCCAAATCAAAACAGGGAAAATACTAGAACTAATACACAAGTTGTATTTCCTTAACCAACCCTTGTGACTTAAGGCTCATTGTGGTGAGAGCTGGCCAGGCACTAAATCAAAACTACTTCCTAAGTCCCGACAAGAAAACTCAAATGCATACTATCATCAAGGCAGGATGCTTAACCTGCATCTGATACCACTTTGTCACGAACCAACCCTGGTACCCTGGTAACCTGATAACTGAGCTGACCCTGACATAGCCCGAAGGTCATTCCCTATTGCCACGGGTCGATGACTAGCACCTGACATCACAAAACATGCATGTGAGAACGATTTTTCCACCAACAATGCAGAAGAAATAAACAAGATAGTATGCATAACAAAACAAAACTCCACTAGGAGTAATGTACCAGAATACAAAGAGGCATAAAAAGAACAAAGTACTACATCCCAAGTACTAAAAATGGGAAAACAACCCAAGGTCCCTAAGGAAACAACTCACCAAGACCAAAGATCAACATCTGGATCCACTTCCAAGAGATCCCTTCCCTTTTCACGAACCTGGAAGAAGAAAATCTACAAACACCTGAAGGCAAAAGTAGGGTGTGATCCAAAGCCCAGTAGGATGCCACCAACGATTTTGTAACAGATGCCAAATATAGATTTTCCCAATAAAATCTTCCAATTTTCAAATAAATAGGTTTGGCAATCCAAAATATTATTTTTAACAAAACATGTTGTACATTTTCAAATGATGGAAAATTACTTTAAGCACCGACTTTACAATGATGGAATATTTCTAAAACAATGGCTTAAGAAAAACATTTATATAAAACAGTTTATATAAATTCCGTAGGTGTGTAAGGTGGTTAAAAAGCATTGGCATGCATTTATATCTCAAATATAAATAAACAAGCGAGCAACATGGTCATATGCCAAAAAGGTATGATAGTATTAACCAGTTATAGGATTCCGCACTCTCTATGTGAACTCAAAAAAAAGTTTATACACACGTCCCTATGACACTGGCCAAAAGAGACTCTTTACTAACCCATCGGGTATGTGACCCGCTATAAGTATGTTTTAGAAAATTTTTGTAGCGTAGTGTGTATCCAAATAACTCACTAACTACCTAATTCTTGCATGCGCTCTTACATGATAGGCGAAATATTTTAAGAATGATTAAAATATGATCAATCCCATTATTCCATTTCAAAAGTTCCAATTTCATTCCATTTAAAACCAATATAGGTTTTATTCAAAACATGCATTTTTCACAAGATAAAACCAATGGGTTTTCATCAAATCATTTTAGGCCATTTTCACCAGTTTGAAATCCATTCAAAACCAATTCCATCATTACACAATTTATTCCCACAATAAAATTAAATAATTTAATTGAAATCATTTCCATAAAATCCAGAAATTAAATTCAACGATTTAAATAATCCAATTTCCATAAACACACCCAATTCAATGGAATTGGGGTTCTCCAAATTTCCATGCCAAAACCATTTCAAATATCTCGATTCACTGGAATCGAGTTTTTGTCAATTTTATTGAAAGAGAACACGAGTAATTGAATTTAAATCAACAATTTAAATAAATCAAGAAAATAAAATGATAATCAATTTGGAAAGTTGTTACAGAACCAACTACCTCGAAGGTTTTTGACCAAAACCAAAATGGTCGAGGACGCTCAAGAAAAACGGGTTGCATCTTCAAGGACCCGCCTTAGATCTCTTCTCCTAGAAAGATCAAGACCAAAACTCATCATACATGGTACCACACACTTAGATCTACCCGTATAGGGTGTAGATCTATGAAACCAAGAGAAGAGGAGTAGTATAACTAAGTATATCTAAGAAACCGATCATGAACAATGAACACCGATCACTTACCTTAAGAATCCAGCTTTGATTCACCAATAGGAGCCTTTGGATCGCCTATAGAATGATCGAAGAACCTTTTCTGACCTTAGGAGAAGACAAAACCCGAGTTAGGTTCGCTTAGGAGGAAAAACGAGGCATTTAGAGGCAAAACCGAGTGAGATCCACAATTTAAGGATCTCATTTAAGTGGCCGCATAGTTAGTTTGCACGTTTTGACAAACCGTGCACTAAATGTGAATTAGATTCTGTCTTGGCCACCCTTCTCGCACAGTTTGGCTGCACGGTTAGACAAACCGTGGGCTGCCCGTGTGGAAGCTTCTGTCTCCAGGACCAACTGCGCACGGTTTGGATGCACGGTTTAGACAACCCGTACACCGCCCATGTGACTTCCTCTTTTCCTCAAAAAATCATTTAAAAATCTTCCGACTCTCCCAAGTCACCACTCCAAAACAGAGATACTTATAAACATCAAAAGTACCTGAAAATTTAACACAATGTTATAGACTAGGAGTTAACTACCATTTAAAAAAAATAATAATATTATTGTATTATTTTTTGGATTAACTCAACATTGTGTGCAATGTAAGATTTCAGAGAAACATGTTGTTGCGCGTTGAGTACGCTATCGAACAAAGTGTTCTTTTTAACGTAAAATTAATATTTTATTCATAAATATTAATAGAAATGAAAACGTATTATTCTATAAATACCTAGGTTATTAAAATATATATAGGTTCTAATAAAAACAAATTTAATTATTAATTTTTAGTCAATAAGAACTCATTTTTAGTAAATCTATTTTATTCTTCAATGATATGTTTTCTTCAAAAAAAATTTATTATGTTTTGATAATAAATAAAAAAATAATTTCTAGAACATTTAGAAATGTTATTCAAAAAAACTATCATTTTTTATGTCACCATATCAATATCAAATTATGGTGAAATGTTTATATTTTTATGAAAAGTTTAATTTTTTCAATGAATAGTGGAAAATGCCGGTTTTTGTAAAAATATCATTTCTTTTAAATAAATTAAGTAATTTAAAAGTCCCATTATGTTTTGAATATTATTTAAACTAAAATAGGTATGATTTATTTATATTTAATCTATTTAATTACAAATGAATTATTTTTATACCTTATTTTGGTGTAAGTACATTTTTGGGCCTAAAAACACACTTTTCAAGAAAACTATTTTTCATTGCATTTTTACAGTTTAATTTTAAATTAAATTCTACCAATTATGTGAATTAAATTTTTGAAAATGAATTCCATATTTTGTATCAGTAGTTAAAAAATTATTAAATAGACTCCATTTTTTAGACATTATGAATAATATATTTAGTAATTTTTATTACCACGATAAAGGGTAAATCGAGTAATTATGGGTAAAAAAATGATAAGGACTAGAAAGTGACCCTAACACCTATAAAAATTTTATTGGATGAGTAAATTTTATCCATAATCATTTCAGGTTCAGTTATATGACCATTTATTTTAATTTAGATGTGATTAGTACATTTATAATATTTTTTTTCTAGAAAAGTCAAACATGTCACACTCTAGGTTTTAATAACTTTAAATTTTTTAATATGGGGTTATCTAAAATTTATGCTTGAACATAAATGTTATTTTTAAATATAAAATATTTACCTTCATCATGGTTATTTATTTTTAATTTTTAGTAAAAATTAATTAACTTAATTCTTACACAATGCTGATAAAATAATTATTTCATTAATGGTATAATCAAATAGATTATATTAAAAACATTAAAAGTAATATAATTTGAAATATTTAAGGTGATACATAAATTATAGAGATTAACATGACATTTTTATGATATAATAAATATTTTTTGGTATTTTAATTGTTTTATTGATGTATTTAATGTCAAATTAATGAATAGTATCACAATTGCCAATAATGATATTTTACAGGATTGATATTTTATTAAATTTATTAAAAATCATAAAAATCATAAATAATAATAAATGTGATAATATATGGTCAAAAATTTCATCTCATGTTCATTTATATACCATTTTGAAGTATTTGAATCTATAATAGTCTTATTATATTTTAATATTTTGAGAAATTCCAAAAGCACCCTTCACCTCAATTATAAATGGACACCTCCTCCCTCACTTATTTAAACCACTTTTAGCCTTATATATCTACCATAAACCTAAAAAATAATCTTCTAAACTTATTTATCCACATTCTATAGGTTTTTTTCTTCCCTAAAGATCAACCCTAGATCCCTTAAGAGGGGATCTAATGTAGTCATCTCAAAGAAGAGGTAATCACCATAATCGATCACTTTCTTTTTCTACTCTTCTTTACCTCATAAAAATTCATGATACTCATCATAAAATATTAAACTCATTATCATAAATATTATTAAATATTATTATGATTATTAAATCACCACTATAGACCCTACTTCTCATCAAACAAGAAGTGGATATATCGCTTGTGCGTACGTACGACTTACCGTCTCCATGTAGCGATACAATTCATTTTCCATCAACATATTTCTTGTATAGTTACTAATAGGTTTAAAGTTTATATATGATATTTAATAAATAATTATTCTTCTATAATTAAAATATAATATCTACCTTCTTACCTTCCAAACTATTGGAAAATGATAACCCCACTCTTGTGTACGTGTGGACTACCCCATCCACAAAGTGATGTGATTCATTTTTTTTTATTTTAATTGTATGGTAAATAAGAAGGAAATTATAAATATATATATGATATAAATGATATAATAATGATTCTTTAAAGGTGAATTATTATTTTTTTATATTTCATTTCATCCTTCAAAAAGTGAATACAACGTTCATGCGTACGTATGACCTACAGTCTCTATTAACGGTGTAATTAATTTTTCTATCTCTAATTTTTATGAATGATTATAAATCTGTATATAATAAATATATATTATTTTTATATCATTATTAAAATAAAGTAAATTATGGGATCATGATAAAATTATAATGACTGAGACTGCCGAACCGAAACATGCTTGGAAAACAAAGTAGTTATCACTTAGAACAGTGATTTTGATAATAAATTATTAAAAAATGGGTGATAATATGTTATAAATAAATAATAAATTATATGTTACATATAAATATGGTAATTTAATACATTTATAATAAATCCATATTTATTATACAGGAGGTTTGAATGTGAATGAGGAAATGAAAGACTTGATGTAAGGGATATCTATCTCAATTTAATTTCTGTGGGACACATGCCTTACACATTACTTGATTCTTTTGTGTGGTGTATATACTACCCACCAATTTATTTTTTGTTTATTATACTAAATTTTTTGTGATTTAAATATCCATTTAAGTTTCTTTAGTTCATGGGGTGTACTATTTGAATGACACCAAAGTGGTAAGGGTTTATTTCAAAATATCATAATTATTTGGGATTGTTTATATTTAAGTCCCCAATGGGGAATATTTATCTTCCATTTAAATGTATTATAAAAATGTTTTCAGTTTTTTTAATATTATTCTACAATCATTAAAAATTATTTTTAATCATTTTTAACTTTTTACAAAATAATTTGAAAGGAATATTTTTATTGTCTTCTAAATGAGTTTTTTTGAGGCTTTTCCAACAAAAAAAATATGGAGGGAATATTTTTTAACCTATAAAACATGATTTTATTTTACCACCATCATTATGCCTTAATTATTTGAATATTACTTTACAAATTTATATGGTTATTTTCAAAGAAATGTTTTTTCCTTTATAATTGCATGACTTAAAAAAATTATTTCAAAATAGAAAGGTTATTTTTCTTAAGAATTATTCCATGTGACCTTTCAAAATAATTTTCCATTTAAGATAACGTTATTTGATGTTACATGTTCTTTAATAGTGATATTATACAAGGATATCATTTTATTATTTCACTATATGGTTTATGTTTATGATGGCATGTTTTTTATGAATCCCGTTTCTTTTCTATGAGTTATGTTATGATGAAATGATTATGAAATCAATTTTATTTTTATGGGTTTTAATATGATGAATGATTTATGATCTTGTGGAACACATATATAAGATTTTCATTATTTTATGGGTGGGACATATATCTCCCTCCAATTAATTAGGTAAAAATTTATATCACATGGGATAGACAGAACTAGAATGGGGAGTGACCTTAGTTCAGTGAAAGACTTTTTCCCACTATGATAGTTTTGGGAGTGATCCTTGGCTGATACAATGCTTTGGGGAGTGATCACAATCCACTATGATAGTTTTTGGAGATAAACTTTGATAGTAATATGGATTGGGGGAGTGAAACCAATCTAATATGATAGTCTTGTGAGTGAACCTTGACTACTATGATGATTTGGGGAGTAAACCCAATCCACTATGATAGTTTTGGAAATGGGCCTTGAATACCAAGGAAATGATTTTATATGATTGTGTGCATGAAAAAATTCAATGTCTTATGCCTACTTTATGTTCTTATAGATCATGTTATTTGATTACATTATGATTCATGTATTATGAATTTCAAGGATTTATGTCATGTTTCATGGTTTATGATCTATGTATTGATGGATATGAGTTTCCTTATGTTATGATCATGCATTATGATTATGTTATCATAACCTTATTTAGATCTTATTCTATATGAGGACTTTCATTTATTAATGATTATATATACCCTTACTAATCATTTATCTCATCCTTATTATGTTTCCTTTTACCTAGGTTATGAGGAAGGATGTTAAATTAATTGTGTCTAGAAGGGTTTCACTCAATGATGTTGATAACCGAATGTGAAATAAGAAAATCTGGGTATAGTGGGAGATGATGATGTTGATCTTGATAAGTTAGTTTTTAGGGAACCCAAGTGGTTAAGAGTTTTTCCTAATTCTATAGAACTCTAAATCTAAAAGGTCTATGGGTATGTAAGTGATATGATATTTCCTTTTGACATTGTATGTTTTGATAGAAAAAATTGGGTCACATTTATTGGTATCAAATACAAAAATGTAATGTTTATGTTTTAGCACCAGATCTAGGAGTGAGAGTTTGATGATGTCACACCTTACATGGTTTTCTAAACTATGCACCTCCTCTTACTGGGAATCACTATTGATCAGCACGGTTACCACCAACTGAATTCCAACCATGCGCGTTATAATTTTTTCTCTAAAAACAAGACATCTGGGCTATGAAAAAGACCTGGATGTTCCTGAAACCTTTCTTAACTTCTTATAAACTTTCATATAAATAAAATTAATTTTTTAAACCAAAATTTAATGGATCATTACCTCATAATAAAAACCATAATTTTACACTCTATCTTATCTAATACCCACCCAAATACCTTCTTTACATCCCTCCCACATCACAGAGGCATTAGTTTGTTCATAAAAAAGGCGTAGGAATTTTTGTGTGTGAACCATAAGAGTTTTTCTAAATAAGAGTAAGATAAGTAATGTATGTGATGAGATATAATCAAGTTAAGGGACACTTTACTTAAAAAAAGTTATTTTAAATTTTTTCAAGATTTATTTTCAAAATTTTTTTTTTCAATGTCCATATTATTAAAATTATTTTATGTATGAATTTATTTGGATATTAATTAATTAATGAATTATATTTTAGTACAATTTTATTTTTATTTAAATGGTTTTTAAAAGGAATATTTTTTTATATTTCATATGGAATGTTTTTAACATCTTTACAAAAAGAAAAAGGAGTGTTTTATTTTAACATAAATGACATCAAATTTTTTTCCCACTACCATAACCATTATATTATGTTTGGATTAATTTTCAAGATTTAATTTTTTTCTTAAATAAAAACCCCCTCCCCCTTTTTTCTGGGTATTAAAAAAAAGGTTTTTAATGGAATGGATATTTTGATATCGAGAAATTTTTTTATTTTGGGTTAAAAGAATATTTTTATACAAGATTTCACATGTTATTATTATGTTATGGTTATGGGAATTGTTTATGATTATGGCTGGTTCCATTATAAACCAAGGATAGGTGGTTCTACTATAAACCATGGATGGGTAGGTCCATCATGACCCTTTAATGGGTTGGTTAAGAATTATGTTTGAATTCGACCATATTGGTTATTTAACTTATAAGATTGATTGTAAGAGTGATATGAAAATGATGTACCAAGTTACCTACAAGATTTATTTATGATTTATATGGGTTTATATAGAATTATTATGCTTTCAAAAGGTAATCTAATTAGATTATGTTTAATGGAAAGTATATGATACTTATTAAGGGTGAAATGTATAGCTTTGTAAAAAAGTTATTATGAGTTTTTCCCGATTGTAAAGAAGACTTTATGAGTTTTATTTTGGCATTAAAATTTCTTATGAAATGTTTTATGAAATTATTTGGTCATAGAAGTTTATTTATTGGGTAATAAAACATTTATTTTTAGCCCAAGGATTATTTTGAAAAAGAAAAGTTTTATAAGTATTTGTGGTCTAATTGGGTTCTTTATTTATTTTTATATGTCCCTTATATAGTTTTTGTGCTCATCCCATTTTTTAGAATACTTTTTACTGGGTTTTAAAGATTATTTGGGACAAGTATGAGTTCAATATGAAAATTTTGAAGTTATTTCACTAAAATAAAAATTGGTATACATTAAAGGTTTTTTATGGGAAAAATAGATATTGAATAGAAGTGTCCACTTTGTGATGTAATATATATTTTTGTAAGGGTGGGGGATTAATTATATAAATATATAAACAAAAAATATCCCCAAATATAATAAAATTAATTCTTGATTTAAAATTCAATATTATATAATGTTTAAGGATGATTCATTACACAGACAATTCAAATAGTGATGACCGACCCACCCACGACTAATGTAGGGAAGAAGATGATTGAATATTATTTTAGAGGAAGGTTGTTTTTCCTAATAGTACTTATAAAATATCCACAATATTATTTCTTATTTAATACAATATAGTTTTCCCTTGATTTTTAGTGTAATGAAGTTCTTGAAGTGGTCTTTTTTTGAAGATGAGATCAGGGCTTTGATGAAAAACTTGAATTTCAATCTTGTGGGACTATTTAAGGGATCATGTCTTGGCTTGGATTTTATTTGACATACTATAGAGTTAATTGGGGTTTTAATCATTAAAATTGGTATTTTAATTAATTATGAGAGATTTTATGATTTTATGTTACCAATTAGTATTATAGCTTCCAATTTTATGAGTTATAGAAAATAAGGGTTATGAGACAATGGTATTTAAATGGACTCCATTTTCTTTTTATTCCCATGAATTACTAGTGATACTAATTTGGGTTGTACTCAAAAGTATCCCAATTAATATCTTTTTACTAGATAACCTATTGTTCATTTTGAATACTTTAGGTAACCTGATTAAAATTGATTAATCTACTATTAATCTTTTTAAACCATTCATAGAACGTTTTTATATTGATATTGATATAATTGAGAATATTAAACTATACTTATAGGTTAAGGATGAGAAGAAAGTATTCTATAAATGTGTATACTATGTGAATACCCCATTAAATCATGTTAGGTACAATTAATATAGTCATTTCCAAAGGGTTGAAGACAACCTATTAAATCTTGGGTGGTTAACGAGGGTCTAATGTTGGATACCTAGGAACCGATGAAGAAATATGGTGGAACTATGATCTTGTAAGTAGTTTTGTTTTTTATTTATTAATATATTAAAATGATGTAAGATAACCAATAAGAATTATTTGATTGTTCTAGTATAGTTATTTCTTTTAGAATGTTTACCTAACTCTTGGTAGAGAATATGGAGGAAAATAAGGGTAAATATGTTTATAATCTCTCATGAATTGGGGTTGTAAAAGGGATTACTGGTGCTTCAGTTCTTCCTCAGTAAATGTAGACTCATATTTAGGAATTTTCTTCCCTTGGTGTATCTAATACTATTGGATAATTCATTGTTCTTACATCAAGGGACCCATCTATTGGTGTTACCAAGATCATTTTAGGTGGTTATTGAAGGTTCTTGAATGAATAATAAAACTTTTGTACTGAAATTGAATGTTAGTAATATCACAAACCTTGATGAAAAGGAAAAAATTATTGTATAGGAAGGGGGAACTAATTATTTAATTTCAACTCATATGGTATTTAGTCTTTTCACAAAAGTTTACCTATCTATGTGTACACAATCGATGAATACACAGTCTATGTTTCCTTCATCAGTAACATAGTCCAAAGGAAATAATCCTTTAGGTGGACATAATATAGGATTCTACTATTAATCACATGCTTATTTTCTATATGAAATTATTTTAAATTATATACCTGTTGACATGAAAGGTGATTGAGAATCTAAGGAAGCATGATACTTGACTTCTCTTAAGAGTGGAAAATAGTCTCTAGTTGATGAAGATAGTTTCACACATGTCATAGAGAAAAATAATTATCTACCCAAATACCACTCAATCACTCAAAGGACAGTGAGGACAATGTAAATAACTTTTAAATTTTTGATAAATGATAAATAAGATAAAAAAGTGATCGTGGGAGAGTTTTTTAGAGAATATTTTCCCTTGAGGCTTCTAATATAATCTAAAGATGTTATAGAAAAGGAATTTTGCATTCTCAGAACTAAAGAGGATATTGAGAGAATATATGATCTTTTAATACAAATTTAATTTAACAAAAATAAAACAAAATGGATTTATTATGAATATTTAATCTTATTTCATGAATCTAATGAAAGAAAAATCAATATTGAGGAATACATAATGGTCTAGGACCATATTGCTTCCCTTTTCAAGAAAATTATTTTAATTAATCAAGATTGGGAAGACTTTAATCTTATTTCGTTTATTAAATGTGATCCCAAGTCAAATAACCTTTTTCTAATTTATAATTTATTTGAGGAACTTATTAAGGTTTATGTGTTTTCATTTTTCACATCTTTTGGGATCTTATAGGTAAATTGAGGTTTGTGGGTATATTTTTTCTGTATTTTTTTCCTTGTAATATACTAAGTTTTATCCTATTTACTTAAAAAGTATTTAAATAAAAAAACATTCCTAAAAAATAGACACCTTTGTGCTACGATATAACATTTATTTTATTTGTGATAATATTTAACAAATAAACTATTAAAAAACATATCTTATATGGTATTCTATATTTTTAGAGAAATATTTTAAAAGGATGTATTTAATTTTTAAAATATTCCATTAATGCTTGGTGGGAACTTTTTACCCCACATTTTAATAAGTATCTTGGATAAAATATTTTATCCCAGATGACAATTAGACAATCTAATATTATTTTTTTAGATGAAACATTGACCTTTTTAAAATATCATTATAAAACCTAATCCTCGACTTCTTATTTCCTACTCAGCTATCCTAGACATATTTTGGAGATAAGGTAAACTTTTATTAAACTCTTTTATATTGTAGTTCAAAATTAATTATCAAAACCATTCTAAAAATAATTATAAAATGAAGCCTGTATCCAAATAAAGAATTAGAGTTTCACTCCGCCTCTCTAATTCATTGATATACCAATCATATTGAGCACATGAGTTGAGATGGAAGTTACATCACCCATATTAAACCTAAGGAGTACTTTTGAAACCTCTAGTAGATTTATCTCATCATTATTCATTTATCAAACAACTTCAATACCTGAATTCCCAAGAAGGGGTATCTCCAACAGATTGAATTTTCTTTATTGGTTAATATAAATTCTTAATTTTTTACACTAGTCTAAGAAGTTTCTTTCGTTAAACTAATCCTTTTTCTAGATTGATCTAAAATTTAATTTTGATGATGATCATTCAATTTTATCTACAATAGAAGGTTTTATAATATGACAATCATTTTTTATAATCATTTAATAAATAATTTTATTAAGTTTGATCTAATTTAAATAATGACCTATTTTAATTTCATCATATATATTAGTGGTCCAATATCTATATTTCAATAAGTAATTAGTCGATTTTGGAATTCTATACACCACTTAGCTATTTAGGTAGGACATCATTCCAATCATGCTATATATGACTCTGGGATGGTTGAGCAGATAAATATTTTTCCAAATCCATCATATGGATTATCCCAATACTAGTCATTAATTATACCAACCATATTGTTTACCAACTAAATGTAACCCAAATATTATTCTACGTATGGGAACCTAATCCTATTAATATCCTCCATGACTTTGTTTCATTACATAAGATAATCTATGAACACCCTAGTTCGACAACACCTACCCGGTTGGGTGACTGTGGATGTAACAAGTGTTTTCTTTAGATGGAATATAACACTTAGTATTTTAATGGGGATTCAAATATCACTATATTTTATAATGTATTACTTCATGTATGAATGATTCTAATGATTTATTTTTCAGTATTCTATACCTTTAATCAAATTACTACTTTCAATTCATATTAATGTATATCTATTTATATAACTCCTGATTTTTGTTAATTACCCAAAAATAAAATCCAATTATATTTACCAAAATCTAAATTCATTACATACATAAGGCACATGAAAATATTTATTTTAATTTTTAGAATCATATGAATTCAAAATCCTTACAAGAGAAATCACAATGTGCTAGGTAGATGACCACCACTTTTCTAGACAAACCTTAAGCCCCAAGGCTAGTGAACAGTCTAACCCAAAGTCCCAATATCCATGGATCAATACTTAAGAGATCATTAAATTCCATTACAATGCATCAATCATAAAAAAATTTAATTTCATGTTCATAATCTATAAAAAAATCATATTCACGGGTTAATGTAACTAAATATTATATCATACCTAGCATGTAACTCCTTAAATGTATGGTACAAACATTCATAAGAAGTAATTTAATAATTTAAACTAAATCATATATATTCATTCATAGTATAACATTTATATTCATGAATAATAGACTACATAATGAACTAAATAGATAAACATTTGAGAAATTTATACACAAGATAAAAATTTATAAATTGTTTATAAATAAAGTAAATCATAAACACTTATAATTTAGATATGCTACTTGAAAATTCCATAAAATAAATAAAGACAATTTAATATTTATTTCAGTATTAACACTTTCATATTATAATTTTACACTATATTTGATATAAACTTCCTCATATTCAAAATATATAATATTTGTGAAAGCTTTTATAATTATATAATTTTATTTTATATTATGTAAATTTTTTACATAAACTAAATATCAAATATTTTATTTTTATTTAAATATGTATAAAATAAAATAAAACAACTTTTGGTATAATTTAAATAAATTTTTAAATAAGGCTTTTAATATGAACATTTCAAATTATATTTTATAAATATAACATATATCAATATAAAACCTTTATATTAGCCTTATTTTAAAGTTTTCAAAAAAATTATAAATTCACTTTGTAAAATCTACTTTAAACCGATATCACATCATTGAAAAAGTTTTTAGTATGGTTTAAAACATTTTTGTATTCAACTTAGGCCCTTTGTTCTTATATTAGTGAAAGTTTTATGATTTTTAAGAAAAAATATTTTTCTTTAAAATTACAAGACCCTAGACATTTTATATAAGATAAAATTATGGGTTTTACCATATGAAAAATATTTACAATACTAACCATGGGAATTTCACTAGTAAACCATGACATGGAGTTATTATATTTATAATAATTTGTCTTTTGAGAATTGTTTCCATGATTGTTTTTATAAAACCACCACATAATTTTCTAACATATATAGAACAATGTAAGTTTTCATAAAACTATTTCAAGGTTATGAAATATTTCATATACCATGACTATTTTAGAAAAAAACATGTTGTAGTAATAGAAAATTATATTTTTTAGTTTCTTCTTCCATTTGATAACTCCATCATTGTATTAAAAAAGAACTCCCCTTAGATCACATTTTCCCCCATTTCTCACTCCTTTTATCCTTTTAAAAAAAATTATTCTACTTTTCTACCCTTTTAACAATAAACTCAATGGGAATTCTCCTTAACATTAGACACATGAACAACAACTTATATCAATTTAAAACACATGAGTATAAAGGGTCTTCTAATTCTCCTTATGTTAAGGGAGGGGTTCATCTCCAAGATTTAACCAATAATTCTCAAGTTCTAAGGTAGCTAGTGGTTTTGTGAAAAAATATATCACTTTTTAATTTTCACAAATACACTCCACTTTTATACTATATTATTTCACTTTTTCTTTAATATATTGATATTAAACTTCAATATGCTTCATATTAAAGTTTTTTACTAAGTTATTGTGGGATAATTTGAATTTTAGATGTTATAAAATATCATTCTAAGAACCATTACTTATTTGAAAATATATTCCAATGGCTGATTCATCAAAATTAGTTAGATACAAGATTTTATAGACAAAATTTATGCTACTTATCTATTCTAAGAGAAATACACTCTTGTTTCTTGGTTAACCAAAAAATCCATTTATTTCCTATTTATAAAGCTCTACTACTTATAGATTGTTTTATATATAATATCTCTATCCTAATTTGCATCACTCTATACCATCAACTCTTTATTATTTCATAATTTATATGATAATAATAATCAATAATCCCTTTAAAATATGTCATTATTCTCTTTAATAACATGTGATGTTCTTCAAACAAATTTATTTGAAAAAGAGTATTGAAGTATGCTATAAATACTATATCCAATCATGTATCATCAAGTAAATAAAATTTCTAATGATTCTTTGAAAAAATATTAGATCTATACAATTTCTATTTTAACTATTTATAAGATTAGTTCCTACCATAAAGAGAGTTGAAACAATATTTATTCCATAAATTTTTTTTTTCAAGAATTCATTCACATAATTTACTTGAGAGATAAATGTATACTCATATAATTTATTTACTAGTTTCATAATAAAGTAAGTGAGTTCTACAATCATTGAATTATTGAATTTTAATCCCATCAAGCTTGTAAACTAATCACATGATTAAACTTTAATTACAATAAAAAGATGATATTTTTAACATAGATGAGTACCATGAAGTATTTTTCCTTTGTATTATTTATATAAAGTTTGTGGTCAACACTAACTCTCTTGAATTCCAACTTCTTCAAGTAAGCATCCAAATTGTCATACTAATATCGAGGTTATTTTTTAACATATATAATTCTTTATTTAGATGATAAAACTTGTTTCCATTATCAATTAGTAGAAATACATATGGTTATTTAATGCATAATTCCTTTTTAAATACTATATTCATGAATCAGTTCTTCACATCCATTTACTATATTTTATAACTCCTTTGTATTTACAATCTAGTAGAAATATAGGATTTAGCATCATGGTTTTAACGTCAGTTTTTTAGAAACTGATATTAAAAGTGATACATGGAACTTTTTTACATTAGTATTATAAAAAACTAACATTAAATGTAATAAAAAAACATTTAATGTCCATTTTATTTAAAAACATTAAAAGTGTTTTAAAAATATTCCATCACCCAAAACCCTCATTTATTTTCAATCAAATCCCTCCTCCTCTCAAACTTTGATGACACTGATGACACCCAACAACCCTCGATGGTGATATTTCAGTAGATTTTCATCATCTTTCATATTTTTTATTATAAATATTCCATCCATCATCTTTATTTAACATTCCTAAATATTATTTAGTTTAGGGAAACCGTATTTCAATTGATCAACAACCATAATTGAAGGTTTTCTTGTTTATTTTTTCTACTTCATTTTTTGAAAACTTTGTTCTTCAATATTATAGTGTTCTCCCTATTTCCATTGATTTTTAGTGAGTTCATCATAATTTAGGACCAATTTTCCATTTTGAACTCCAAATTTTATATTTTATAATTTATATTTTTTGAAGATAAATAAATTATATTTTAGTTATAAATTTGATTCATCTATTTATTTTTTTGTTTGAATTTTATTATCAATTATAATATCATTATTGATTTTTTTGATATTATAAATTTTTAATGATTAAAAATTATTTTTCACAGTAATTTTCTGAATCTATTTTTATTTATAAATTATTTATCCTTATATTTTTTTGGTTGAAATGATTTTTTTCTTGATTTTTTTTTATTTATAATTTTTTGGTCGATATAATGACTTTTAATAATTTTTTTGTAACTTTTTTTTCATTGCTAAATTATTATTAATAAAAATTATTTGTTAAAAAATTATAAACTCCTAAATTATCTATTTTTATATATGCTTAATCACTTGTATTTTTATTTTTCAATGTTATTTTGATCATTGTATATAATTGTTTTTTATGATCAAATAATTATCCATAATTGGTTATTTTCAGTATATGCTATTATGTTTAAAATTTATATTGTTATATATATATATTTTAATATTTATATGTTTTCATATTTTAACATTTTATATTGTGATATTAGGTAATTAATAGATCAGAGAATGGAAAAGTGATGGCTCCGCAATCCCCTGGCTCTCAGCTCTCTCCGGCTCGCTCACTCCAGTAGGTTTCCTTCTCCCCACTCAGCTTTTCCTCAACCTTCATTCCTTCCTTCAGTATGGCACTTCTAGGGGTTTAGCCCCAGGTTCTCTCTCATGGTTGGTCCGCTCAGGTTTTCTCTTAGGTCCGGTCCTCCTTTTCGGCTTCAGTGATGGCACGATGGTTCCGTCTCGGTTGTTTCTTCTATGCTCTGAACTTGCGATCAGACACTCTATTCTAGGTCAGATTGGGAGAATCAGATTCAAAGAGTTTTTGGGCTTTACAATTTGGCAGTCGTGGATCTCCTAGAGTCTCCTTATTCTTCATTTAGGGTTTCGACCCCCCTTTTTCGTCTCATTTTCTTGTTAATTTACCTATTTTATTCTAGTTCTCATTTTCTTTAGGGTTTATTCCCTGGTTTTGTTTCCAAATATGTTTCCTTTTTCAATGCAGAATTCAATACTTTTTGGGAATGTTTTCGGATGGGTTTTTTCTATTGTTTTTTGTTGCTGGTTGTTTGGTTTCTTCGATCTTGTTTGTGACGGCTATGCCTGGGTTGACTTTCTTTGGCGTCAATGATTCCTGAAGGTTTTTTTTCACTATTTCATCCTGAAAATTCCCACCTTTTCAATACTCTGGATCTAGGAGTCCTCCATTTTCTCCGAGGTGGAGCTGCGCAGAGGTCTTAATGGTCTTTGGGATGTGTGTCTGAGTGGGCAGCTTTAGGAGGTTGATGGTGATGCCGATTTGATCATCGACAGCGAGGTTGGGTTCAAATCTAGCAATGATGATGGTGGTGGTCTTGTTTTAGCAGACTATACAACGTTACTCTGAGGATTTTTTACATTTTCGCGGTAGATGCTAAAGATGTGGTCGAAAGTTTTATAAAGATAAGGATGATGACTTTGTTGATGTGAATGCCTGATGGCAGTGATGGTGATGCAATGTTAGGCTAGTGATATGATGATAGCGATGTGGTCTGGTTCGACGTCTCCCCATGGTGTGGATCGATGTGGGTTGGTGGCTATTTGATGTTGATTTTGGCGGTATTTCAAAATTTTGGTTTTAAAATTTGGAAAGTTGTATCTTACATTTTGAACCAGCTATGTTAGTGGATGGATGTTATTCGTGAACTATGGGTACCCTAAAAAAATGGATCGTAATTAAATAAATTTAAAAATAACCACTGACAAATATGAAAAAGAAGTTGATGATTTCTTGAAATTTTATAAAAAAAATATTCAAAACAAAGTTTTTTGTATTCTATGCATGAAGTATTTTTATTTTAGAAAGTTAAATTCCATATAAATTAAAGATGATCTCATATTATATGGTTTTAATCATAATTATACATACTATATCTGGCATGGTGATGTACAAAAAATTCAACATCTAATGTTGATGAAAATATTCCGCATGAGACAAAGGATCATATTGAAGAATTAATTAAAAATTCAGGTGTTGAAACCTTAAAAAAACAATAACTGTTGAACAGTTCTATGGAGATTCTTAGAAACCACTATTCTTAAGTTACACTAAATTTATAGTGTGAACAATAGTTATGATATTATTTAACTTGAAATTAAGAAATGGGGGGAGTGATAAAGTTTCTTTGAATTAATTGAAATTTTAAAAGACCTACTTCTAGAAGGCAATGAGCTTCTATATTCCAATTATAATGAAAATAAAAAATTATTCCTAATGTTATTGGGGTATAAAAAGATGCATGATTTCCCTAATGATTGTGTGTTTTATAGGAAGTAATATGAATGTTTTTAAAAATGTACTAAATATGGGACATCATGATATAAGATGGATGAAAAATTCAACTCTTTTTTAAAGGTTGGGGCTAAGCCTAATTTTAATTATTAAATAAAAGACTTTTTTCAAACTAGGTAGAGGGAGACCCATTACATAGCCCAAAGGCCCAAGATAAAGTGGTTTGAATACAAGGCCTGAAAAGCCCATTTTTTGGCCCAAATGGCCCTTCGGTGAGTAGTACTACTATAGTACTCGGGATGCTACAATACCTTCTATAGTACTGCCACAACTACAGTTCCTGATATAGTACCCTCCTATACTATAATGTCACCGCTGATATAGTTCCTCCACTTCCATAGTACTGCCACAGTACCCCCTTCTACAATGCTTCTATAGTACCCGGGAATTCCTCCCATGTATGGATTTGATTCTGGGTCTTTTAGATTCCAAAAAGGAGCCTCTACCACTTGGGTACAGGATCGTTGGAAAAAATTCAACTCTAATTCATTCATATGTACTAAAATTAAACCTCTTATTGAATAAATTTGGTACCTTCCAATAATTACTTATTTTAAGTGTCTATTTCAAATTCCAATGATATAAAAATGTAGATATAGAATAAATATGAGTGAAAATTTGATAGAAAATTATTTCACCCTATTTATTTAACATAGTTGAATACATTTGGTAGAAAAATTATTAATTTTTTAAGTGAAGTTAGAAGTAAAAAAATGGGACTGTGCATAGATGAAATGAATCCATATTGAAGCATTAATATCCAATGTAGTTTGTGACCAGTTTTGTTGGTAGTTTAAAACTTTTCCGCACGGATATGTCTGAAGGAAAAATTATATTATGATGAGATTGAGGATTTATGGACCAAAATAGAGAGGAAACGATATTTATGTGTATCCTTTACCATTTATTGATGAATTGAAACTTTTATGGGAGATAAGTGTTGTAATTTTTTATGCATATAGTAAAGAGTATTTTCTTCTTCATGTTATGACAATGTTCACTATAAATGACTTTTCTATATATGGAAACTTATCTAGATACAGTGTTAAGGGACATAAATCATACACAATTTGTGAATAAGAGTCTTCCTATTATCAATTGGAAAATAGAATAAATACAGTGTACATGGGGAATCAAAGATTTGTTATTGAATTGATCATACATATCATAGATTGAAAAAAGAATTTAATGGTTTAAAGGAATATAATATCCTCCCACAACCATTTTCAATTGAAAGTATTATGATAAGGAGAAAAATATATATTTTAAATTTGAAATGATGGAATTTATTTTCATCAAAAAATTCCTTTAAGAAACAATATATCTTATTCAAACTACCTTATTGTATATTTTTAGAGATAAAACATAACATTGACATTATGCATGTTGAGAAAAGCATGTGATAGTTTTATTGGAACTTTTTAGACATAAAAAGAAAGAAAAAAGATGGATTTCATGCTAGATTATACTTAATATATATGGAAATACATTTGGAGTTAGATCCTAATATAAAAGGAAATAGAACATATCAATCCTTGACTTGTCACACATTAAGAAAGAGTGAGAAGATGTTTCTTTGTAAATGTATTCATGTTATTAATGTACCCAATGGATATTCTTAAAAAGTGAATAATTTTATATCATTAAAGGATTTTAAATTAACAGGTATGCAGTCTCATGAATTTTATGTATTGATGCTAAAATTGCTACTGATTACATTACATGGTATATTTTTGAAACTTATCATAAATAATATCATAAGGTTATATATATTTTTCAAATATATTTTTAGTAAATTCGTTGACCAAATGCTTTTATATGTGTTTGAGAATGAAGTTTTTCTCATACTATTTCAACAAGAAATGTATTTCCCACTAATTTTTTTTGATATAATGGTTCATTTGGTGATTAATTTGGTGAATGAGATAAGAATATGTGGGCCTGTTTATTTACATTTTATGTATTCTTTTGAAAGATATATGAAAATTTTGAAGGGATATGTGAAAAACACTCATAGACCGGAGGCCTTTATTATTTTGAAATATGTATTAGAATAAGTGATTGAGTTCTATACTAATTATTTGTTTAAAGTGTAACATATTGGTCTCACTATATCTCAATATTTGATAGTTTCTCGTAAAGGTAGAGGGATTCATGACTTAAAAGGAAATTCCATTCTATAATATGAAGTTATGAAATCACATTTATAAATTTTAAAAAACAAAAATGAGGTTCAACCATATATATAATCACATATTAGTGGATTAAAGATATGATATGTAAAAAGAAATTAAAAGTGGTTGATGAATGATCATAAAAGGAATTTTTTTACGGTTTAATGAAAAATTCAACAAAAATTTATCTACATCAGAAACATTGAAATGGTTGGCATGGGGATCGTCTCTTAATATGGTCACATGGTCTAGTTTTGATATTAATGGTTACACATTTTATACAAAAAATTAGGATGAAAAGAGTAATTTTCAAAAAAATGGGAGTAATGCTTATCATTAAAGCATTGGATTTTTTGAGTGAAAAAAATAAAAACCCAATTTTTTCATAAATGACATATTTTGGAGTTATTAATGATATATGGGATACTAATTATACTAATTTTCAAGTAACAATGTTTAAGTGTAACTGGGTTGATAGTAATAGTGGTGTGAACCATTATAATTATGGGTTTACACTCATTGATTTGAAAAGATTTAGTTGAGAAGATAAACCATTTATCATGGTGACACATGAAAAGAAAATATTTTATGTTATTTATCTATCAAATGATCATTGGTATATCACTTTTTATGGGAAAATAATTCATCCAGGTGATGAGGATGATGATGATGTTATAGAATTATGTGAGGTTTCTTAATCTATTACGTGATTTATGGATAATAACAATGATTATAATGAAAGCATAGTCCATTCTATATGAAATGATCATGATAAACATATATGGTAAAAAACCAAATTAATTATCTAATTATTCATGTAAAAATTTATATTTTATTCCTTTTTTTACTTTACATGTGTAAAAACTCAATTTTTTAATTTTTAAGTTTAATTCTATATGTATTGATTACATATATGTTTTTTGTGTTAAATATTATATTAAATAATCATGTTTAAATATTTTTTGATTGAGAAACCTGAGGTGAATCATTATGTTTTGGTTAAATTTACATACATGAAAGCACTTTTTTTGTAACTATGATATTTAAATTTATAAATGTTGATCATTTCTATCATTTTTACACCTGTGTGAAACTAGTTTTTACATACATATTTTTGTATTCATTGTTTTTAAATATTTACTTTTCTAATAATATGTAATTACACAAAATATCATTACATTCATCTATTTCAATAATAGACATAGAGGTAGAGGAACATTTATTGAGTTATATATCTATTTTTTCATATTATTAAATATTCAAAAATAAAATTATTTAATGACAGTTAAATTTTAATTTACTAAAATTATTTTCTTGAATACTACTGCATCTATTATGGTAGACTGTTTTTATTCTTAGGTAGATAAAATTATTACTAGTGTCAATAAAAATGGAATTACACATTCACTAAAAATTTCACTTTCTCATGGAGCACAGAGGATACATAATATTTTTTATGATAATAATAACCCAACTGGATCAAATGAAATTTAGTTTACAAGCTATATCTCTTTACAGAGACATTTCAGAATTATCATTGTATATTTTTATTGGAAGTCCATCGATATGATGAGGATAGAGAAGTTATGGGGTTCTGTAATGTTAAAATATCTCAGTTGATTTATTTTTATCTCATTCATTGAATATTATATATTTTATATGATTAATATTTAATTTATTCAATTATAGATGACATTTTAATTTCAAAAAATGAAAGAAACTAAGAAAATAAGTCTATATTTAGAGGAGATTTTATGGAGATATTTTAAAATTAAAATTTCAAAAAATTATGTTTTTGGGATGTTATAGAATGAAAACCAATGCCTCAAGTATGAGTTTTTAGATGTTGAGACATGAACTAAATTTTTCGCCAACCGATATGATGAAGCATTTAGTGTATGATAATTTTTGTATATAATAAAATTTCTTATATATTACCTGATTAGTTATTAGTTTATTTTAATGTAACAAGCCTCTAATAGATCTCACCAAGAGATCAAATTGAAGAATGTATATCCTCATACTTTATCACATAGAGGGAATCATTTAATGTAGGACAATATGATTGCATAAATGTTTTCTATATTAA
The DNA here is from genome assembly GCA_963277665.1 of Viscum album. Taxonomy (NCBI): domain Eukaryota; kingdom Viridiplantae; phylum Streptophyta; class Magnoliopsida; order Santalales; family Viscaceae; genus Viscum; species Viscum album. Next base: position 1,429,599,052 of record OY728151.1, read on the forward strand.
GTTCTAAATATTTTAGTGGTTTATAATATGTTTAGTTTGGTACTCCATTATAATATCTTATATTTTAAGTTATGATCTTTCAATGTTTAAGAGTGTGTTTTTAGGTTTATAGGGATTGAAAAGTTATTTTTTTGGAGTTTCTCCAAAATCTAGGTTTGGTACTGCTTGAAAGACCATTTTAATTCATATAAATATAATTTTTAGTGTAATTTTTTTTCTTGGCATGAGTCTTGAAAATGGTTGAGGACACAAAAATCTTGCAAGACACAAAAACATTTTTATGGTGAAAATCCTCTTTACATCGTAAGACGCTATTTTACACTATAAAATCACCATCTAAGATTTTTAACATAAGGTGATGTTTTTTTAGCTTATATGTTTCATGGGGGGTTTACACTATAAAACCTTGGTTTACAATATAAACCTTTTTCCTAGTAGGTTTTTATCCACTGAATGTGTAAATCTTCTTTCATTCATCGTGAAACTCTCTCCCTCAAACACTAGGCTATAGTTTTAGGTGATTTTTGGATGTATCCTCTCCTCCTGGGTTCACTAATTCGGCGCTCGATCTCATTGGTGGATATTTTTTTTATTAGAGTAAGAATACATTCTATTTTTTCATTTCTATTGGTTATGATAGTAGCATTTCTCTACGTTTGTATATTCTTTGACACTACTGTGATGTTTTTTCTTTAATATTTTCAAGATCTGTCATCCGATCCTCTTTCAGGGGAAGGTCCTTTATTGGTTTCAGTGTGGTAGGTGAATGTTCATCGAGGAATGTTATTATATACCCTCTATACCATCTATTTTGTTTATGTAATGTGATAATCAATTATAGTTCATTTGTTATTGTATTTTCATTCATTCCAGTGTTGGTTGATCCTATTGTGGGTGTGTGTGACCCAAGTTCAAAGTATTTGGTTCCTTATCTAGCCTATTCTGGACGAACCCTGAATTATTTTGTTTTATAAATGAATTGGAATGATTTATTTATTTGTGTGTGTAAATGAGTTTTTTAGAAAAGATGGTTTTGTCCTTGTTTTGGTAAAAGAAATGTGAAATGGATTTGTGAATTGGTTTTAAGGGAATGGTTTTTAGGAAATGATTTGTAAAATGTAAAGAATATGGGAATACTTGTGTACTTAGGTGTAAGGTGTATTAATAGGACACATCTATTGTTACTATCAGTGGGTTCACTCATGGGGCATTCCTCTGCTCCCTAGGCCAAGAGTCCTAGGGACTTGTTAGACAATGTTGGAAGGTAAAGGTTCCAGAGTGTGTAGAGGAGGCTGGTGGGCCAGGGATTTAAAATTTTTCATCACTTGAGTGATACAACTTTATTGTTTCTGGAGATTAGAACCCTAGTATAGGTATGATGATCTTTTATGAATTAATTAAGCATAAAATAAAAATAGAATGAATACCTCATCCGGATTGATGACGCTCAACATTATGTTGTCATCGGTGACTGTTTCTCTATAGATATGAGTCTGAAACCCTGTATATCATCCACACATGGTTAAAGAATCCATTTTTATTCCAATTTTCAAATTTCTCATGCTAGCATGAAGCTTTGATGATTCCTTTGACATTGTGATGATCTCCTTGATCCCATCCCTTCGATCTGCAAAGGTGGTTTTGGATCAATCATTTAGATAGAGCCTTTATCTCTTTGTATTGTAGGAGGAGAGATAAGATCTCAATTCTAAATGAATGAATAGTAATTTTAATGATTGTAGTTCTCTACTTATATTGTGTATGTACAAATACCCGATATGGGTTCTCGAACCCCCGTATATCTAACCCCCACTAAATTAGAAATAAATGAAAAGTTATGATGAACTAACCACATCATAAAAATCATTAATATTTTATCAATTAATTTTAATATATAATAAATATATTACATGATAAAACCATCCCATTAAATTGACTCGTAATTCCTGCAATATTAAACGATCCTTGAATATTAAAATACTATTCGTTTATATAATATTTTTTTTTGTATTTTATTAATACCTTATTAATAATTTTAATAAATAAATTCAACCCAATTATTCTATACACAAATAATAATGAATTTATTTATTCATTGGCGATTAATAATACTTGGACAACTCTTGGACCCTATGGTTGGTCCCATAATGTCCTATATACCTATTCACCATAATAGGGAAAACTCTTGAATACAATATTTTGTGTGACCATTTAGGATCTTATCTCGATAGTAATGAACACTATTCGTAGACCAGGAGTAGAGTCTAGAAACCCATCAAGTCCCCTAAATAAATAAGGAATAGTCTGAGAAATGAAAAACAACCTACAAACACACACAATGTAATATAATCTCTTCATCTCATGATATCACATAAAAAGGGACACACACTTTTTTCTTCATCCTTTACTTTATTTATTATTCACTAACCTTACTTGACAGAATTACCTTTTTCTACCATGGCCATAGATTTACTAAATTCACTACTATCTTAATCAATTGGGCCTAGAATATCACTTCATCAACTCAGAAGGGACAAATTATATATTGATCATTCAACTAATGTCATACCACTAAGGACACAACCAACAAAAGATACCACTGTACAACTTTAATGTCATGGTTTTTTCCTTTCATCAAAGTACAAAATCAAATGGGACACATTGATAATAATTTCAAGTCCGGAGACCAATACACAAGCTCATAGAAACGATTAACCAATGACACCTGCAACATGTGGTATTACTATTAGTGGGTATATCCTCATGATCTCACCTACTAAATATCACCAAGTGAGAACTTCATGATAATAAGTCTCAATTATTATAATCCCCTAGCACCTTATAATCATACATCATCTTTTTCCAGTCCAAATTATGTATCTAGACCATATGAAACATGTTTAATATTAATTTCATAGTATATTTAGGTTCTCATTATATCCTAGGAATTGATATATCATTTTGATATGATAAATAATATATGGAAATTACCATTAATATAGTGGATGTAGAAATATAAACACTATTATAGTATGGTAACATCATGCATAACTCACTGTGTACATGATATAGTAATAAAAAAGTACCGTTCAAGTTGGGTTTAGGGAACCCACTATTAGAACACTCCCACTTTCACTAGATCCAACCTTTTAACTATCCTTGTTAGCTCTCACATGATATTATCTTATTTCTATTGAGTTATGGATTTATTCATGGGCCTACCATATTTCTACCACATGTAAATTTTACTATCTATGACTTTATGTCCATGCGTAATACTTATCAAGAGATGATATCCCTGAGTATATCCAATTTGTTCACTGTAAAAAATTGAAATATCAGCTAGTTATAGTAGTAGAATTATAATAATTTATATTATGATAAAAATTTACTTACTAGGTGAGATACCAAGAACTGGAAAAAACATTGCATTTTATACACTGCTTCTTTAGCTGCCTCAAAATCCATAATGCACTCAGTATTTGTACCTATGGCTACCAATGGATTAAATGAGCTTCTTCTACTCATAACCTCATTCTAACTATAATATTAGATAATATCAATCTAAAGGAAGAGTAATCTATATCCCATTATAACTAGTGTCATTTCCTCTCCATATACTAGGTATATATCCCTTATAATTCCATAAGTAAAAATGACTAGTTTTGACTCCTTCCTATGTTGTTCTCCTAGATATAATTGATATTTTCCTACCGTAAAGTATATGTTGGAAATATCATATATAGTACATAACATGTAATATGTTATAGACCCATTTCTACCACTTATCGAATTATAATCACCTCTTTAATCTCCTACTATGCCTATGCATGTCTTATTAGAGATATTTATGCCATATGAAATTAGTAACAATTCTCACTTGAATTGTTCCAACTTGTATTTTTCAATACCTTTGTCGTTATATATAATATTTACTAGGTCCAATAAACTATTAGATCTGCATCAATAGTTATCATTCCCTATAACTTAGGTTTCTACTTTAATTCAATCTTTGGAGAGTTAATTTCATCATGGTCTTAACTAATAGTAAGACTAACAACTATTTTCTATATTTTATTGAACACATTTCACTTGGAAAAAAATGGTTCTCCCATTATCATCTTGTAGGCATGTGGAAAGGATCATTACAAATTAATATTACATGATCTAGTTTCTTACTTCACTCCTAAAGTATATTTGAATAACTTTTATCCCCTATTGGCATTCTATGATGTCACCACCCCTTTCTAGTTTCTTTATATAAACACCTTCCACGATTGGTGGTCTTAACATCCAATTCTCAATAAAATGATCATATAAATTAGTTACAACTAGTAAAATTCTAATTGATTTAGGTATAATGATTTGGTATAACCAATCTAGCCTTATTGGTACTACACTTGTACCACCCATGTATAATCTCACTTGATTACCCACCGTAATATTCAAAATAATAATCCCCTGTACTTTGATACATGGAATCCATTATTGAATTTTAATTGATCTTATAAATATTAGATGATTCCCATATACTTATTACTTGTAGGATTTATTATTCTCAATGAATAATGTAACATTGACCAGGGTGAATGTAAAACCATTACCATGGTTTTATCCTTCGTACATATTATGTGTCCTTATGACAATCCTTTTCCCATAGGCTCTTGTGGAACTTGTTCCTATGTCAAATATTTTTGTGTCTCTGACATTGAATAAATTCAATTAAATATTTATCTAACTATTGAAAATAGAGATATTAACCGTAATAAAACTTTATTATAATTACTTTAGATTCACATTGTGTTTATCTTGATGCAAGATTGTTTATATCCTAACAAACTCTTTTCATCTAAACACATGTTATTATGAAATAATGGGTTGATATCATTATATAAATCATATGATATATATTTTTCATTATAGTTGTCATATGGTTATGGGATAGTGTTGTGATTTTTGAAGCATGTATCAAAAAATTGAATTATCTTCAATGAAAATGAATGTTAACATTGATTTTATTTTTACATACGCCACAACACTAATATGTATAAGAAAATGTTTATTTAGGAATTACTTGAGGATAAATTTTAATGATCAATGTTTTCATGTAATACTCACCATCAATCCTCCTTACCGACATCATAATTTTGCTGTTTATAAAAGTAATGTGCATTTTCAAATTACTGCACGCTACATTTTAATGATCTATGAATTATTGGTCAAGATATTCTTCAGAAAAAAGACCCAAAGTAAATCATATATTATAACCATGCATATTACATACTTTACTTTTACATTATATAAAACACTTAAATAAAAATTATAAAGTATAGTTACCCCTAGATTAACTTTGGATTATTTCACACTCTCTAGCTATACTAATTCTGAATGATTTGTGACTTATATTTATTTCTAAAGGTTTATTTTTCCAAAACTAAGTACATAAGTGTGTCGATAATACCTAAGGTATTTAACTATAAATATTCTAAAACCATATAGGTTATATTGTTAAAAACTATGTAGTTTTAACTAAAAAAGTATTACCTTTCCACAACTGGGTATATAAGTCTTAAATTTTATATTCATCATGTATTGCCTATGATTCATGTTTCATTGAACTATTGGCTGATTATAAGACACCCAAAACAATATTTATTCATAAATTGGAATAATTTATCCTTGTGTACAATGAAAACATGAGATAAATTTTTTGGTTATACTCAATAATATTTCAACTAGAACTATTTACATGCTAATTAGAAGTTGTGTGATTCTCACCACTGACTTAGGAATCAAATTTTCTCATGCACTTGGAGAACACACTTTACTTCTTACAATGTTTATTTTCCAATTTGGTTACTGTATTTAATACACATATGTGATAATAGTTTTGTATTTAATACCCAATTAGTATAAAAAAGAATTACTTATAATTGATGAATATACCTAAAGAAGAAGTGACTACTTGCTTCTTTAATTCAATTTATTATATTTATCTTCCATATAATTATCTCATGACATGAAAATAAAATAACATCCTTTTTAATTTATTTCCTACTTTCCATGAAGTAATATTCAAAGTTTCGAATGGCGTCACACTTTCCAATGGGATTTTCGGCTTGTCTTTCAACTTCTTCACCATAAGAAAAAATATAAATCTTTATTTGGGTTCTTATTTTATTGGTGAAATATAACTAAAAGGAAATGAATCATTTTATTTATGCTGTTAATTTTTGTAATCATAAAAGAAATATAAGTAATTGGGTGAAAAATATATTATAAAGTGATGTATTGAATGATCAAGATATATCTTTCAATTTACATGTAACCAGTGTAATCATCACCCATTCAGATCTTTCTTCACATTATCCTTGAAACATTCTCATATATGAGACTATATTTGAAACCTTTCATTTCATGATGTTTTATCTACAAATCACATCAAACATTGATGATAGAAATATGTTTTATACATTAAATTCATTATGCATTAGTCTCCTATAAGAACCTTTCAAACCCTCTCTTCCTAAGGTATATCAATAGGTAGTAGGGACAAAAACACCTTGAATTTACTATATTGTAGTACTTTGTACAAGTTCTAGTAATACTCTTGAAACTCATACCAGAGATGACATTGAATTATAACAAAAATTTATCACAATGTACTTGTTCTATTACATTCCATTTTCTACAAAAAAATATAGCATATTTGTAATTTAATATTGATTACTGATTTATACAATTACAATTAATTTAATCATTTAATGTCTTCCAATATTTTATCAAAATCTTTTAGACCTCACTACTAGATTCGGAATACTCTGTCTCTTGAGTATTCTAGTGGAAAGGATCCTTGAAACCTCTCATCATAGTCTATAAGCTATGGCTATGCCACTACTCTGAGAGTTCCAAGGTAGGCACTAGGTAGTCCAACCACATTAACTCATGACTCCTTAATCAATTGAGTGAAGTCCCAAATTCTCAAATCATAATTTGATTTACCCAATTCTTTGCCTCTAAAGATGAAACAAGATAGCTATGACTACTTATTTTCTACTATCATTATTAAATTGACCCATCACTATCATAAGAACTCCCCATTAGTAGGAGGAACCCTCAACTAGGGCTGATGAGAACCATGTACACCCATTCTTGTTCAAATTTAATTAACAGAATGCATTTATGACATAATATTTCTTTGTTGGTTTTTGTTATTTATCAAATGAATGAAATCATTTTCTATATGATATGAACAATCTATGTGATCTCACTCTCAAATGACTTTAGAATAAAAATAAATACATTAATCATGTCTTAAATTGATTTAATCTATTTATTTTTTATGTTTATTATTTTATGTGATTACAAAATCTTACATATTAATAAAAATAATAAGCAATGTATAAATTAAATAAACTCCATGATTGATCAAAACATTTGATATTGGTTGATCCATTTATAATCAATGGATCGACCATGACCTAAGGGTTATAATACTTGATTTAGGTCTTGACTCGTATTGCAACTTGCACCCTAGTCCAATGTGTTAACATCTACTCTGGAATACCGCCTCATATTAGTGTGGTCCATGTCTTACAATGTCCTTTACCATATTATTCACAATATAAAAATAATTTTACATAGGTGAGGTTATTTGTGGGGGTGAAAATATAGATAAATAACTTTTATCTGGGAACGTGTACCCTTATTCATATAATGAAAAATACTGATGATACACAGATCGTATAAATAATTATTTAATTATAAACATCACATGAAATAAACATTTAAAAAATTAAAAAATTAAATCCAAATTAGTCGGTCAATACTTAAGATCCGTTGCTACACGATTAAATGCATAATAAAAAGTATTTTTGCAATAAATCTATGTCAAAGGTATTAAACGAATTAAAATAAATCGACTAATTTTAATTCAAATAATTTATATATCACTTAGTCACAAATTAAATTTAATTATTCCCAATTTAATTAAATTTTAAAATTAGCATTTTTTAATATATATATATCTCCATATATACATAGATGCAAGTATATATGTGTACGTGTGTGTGTGTCTATATATATATTTATAAATTTTGTTCCCGATTCCTATGTAGAGCCTATATTGGGCTATATGGGCCAGGATAAACCTATCTCAATCTGTTCTTGGTCATAGAACCCACCCCAGCTTGTTTAAGGATGAGGTCACTAGGATCTGAACGATTGGATTAGGAATCACATGAGATGGTTGGTGTGGGATCTGACCTTCAACATGGGATTCACAAGTGGTTGACATGAGGCCCCCAATAGGTGATAGTCAATCATGAAGACTGGGGTGGTGGAAGCAGTACTGGGGTCGACCATGCTACATGGGAGTTTTTTCCTAGTAGGGGACCAGACACGATGGTGGCCAAGTGATTAGGTGGTCCGCAGAGCATAACAACATCATATGAAAATTATGGAGGAGATGGGGTGGGGAAAATTTGGCCAAATCATGGGTAAGGGGTTGAGGAAGTAGATTTTGTTTGATTGTGGTGGTCCTAGAAGGTCCTATATAGGTGGAGATGGAGACTGATAGTGAGGGTGGTCTGCGATGACCGGTGTTTGAGGAGGGAGATACACTAGTGGGATTAGGCAATATATGCATCTACCCAACAGTTGACCCTTTTTTTTGTTTTTTGTTTTTTACATTGTTTCTTTTTGATTCATTGGTAAGATAACAAAAAAAGGCATATTTTTTAAAAAATATTTTTCTTCCATGTAGTCTATCCTCCTGGGTTTACTTAAAAAAAGAATATATTTTTTGTTTATAACTTTACACCCACACCCACTTTCCTTGGATATTCACCCCAAACTATTTAGTAATTTTTGTATTATTTTTAAAATAGATAAATAAAATAAGGATAGTTTTTTTTAATCTCAAATTCCCCATATTTTGGAAAAATCCCCTGGTTAGAAATCAATATTCTGGCCATCAGAATTCCTATCATGGTTTGAGAATGCTATAATTCACCACCATCCATCTACCTTCAGGCATATTAACATTTATATATATATATAAAATATAAATATATACAATTTCATCATTTTTATAACTCAAAAACCATAGATTTAAATCCTTATTAAAAACTTTGAATAACCATAACTTGGTTGCTCGATGTTGGATTGAAACTCCATTTATATCGTTGGGACCGTAACAACACCCTCTTTAAAATTTAATGATAATTTAATTTATTTTTGGCTTAAAGTTTTCATGTGTCACTATGATACCAATTGAAGGTAATATGGTATGCAGTGGAAGCTATTGGGATGAGAATTTAAAATTTCTCATTACTAGAGTGAAGAAATTTTGATATATCCATCAATTCGAGCCCTAGTAGATGTTTGAGGATCTCATGTGAATTAATTAAGAAAAAAAATAAAAACATAAAAAATACATCATTCGTATTGAAGAGTGCTTGAAAAAGACTCTTCACTAGCCACCGTTGCTCAAAGGATCCAAGGTTGACCCCTCTAGATAATCCACACATTCTTTAAGAATCCATGCATACACCAATTATCAAAAATTGGGTTTTAGCACGAAGCTCTGATGACTCATTCCACACCGCAATAACCACCTTGATCCCATCCCTTTAATATGCGAAGGCGTTCCTAGATTGATCACTTGGAAAAATCATTTCTCCCTCTAGGATGTGGGAGGAGAGAGAATACATCAATTATGAATGAATAGTCATTGGAATGAGAGTACTTCTCTACTTATATAGTGGATATCCAAATACTCGATAAGAGTTCCCCTACCCCTATATATCCAACTCCCACTAAATAAGCAATAAATGACACATTATGATGAACTGATTATGTCATAAATGTCATTTATATTTTATTACCTACTTATAATATATAATAAATATATTAAGTGATAAAACTAAGTCATTAACTTGATTAAAAATTCCTATAATATTAAATGATCCTTGAATATTAAAATATATTCATTAGTATAATATTTTTTTCCTTGTATTCACTTAAGACCTTGTGAATAATTTTAATAAATAACTTCAACAAAATTATTCTGTACTTTAATAATAATGAATTTATTTATTCATCAGTGATTGATTATACTTGAAAGAATCTCAAATCCCATAGTGGGTCCCACTATGTCTTATATACCTATTAACCAGAATAGGAAAAAAATTTAAATACACTATTTTGTGTGACCCTCTTGGACCTTATCTCGATAATAATGAATACTATTTATAGATAATGAGTGGAGTCTAGAAACCCATCAATGTATCTAAAGAGACAAGGAATAGTTATAGCAATAACAACTGTAACACCCCAAGTTTTTATGGACCATTTTTTTCAAATAAATTAAAATTTTCATTTATATCTTGAAATGCACTAAGTCAAACATTCCTTTCAAACTAAAAGGACTTGTCATATGTTACACGCAACACTGAGTTGGTGTATGATACAAACAACACTGAGTATAGATTTTTTTTCAATGTATAAAAGAACCAAGTTTGAATTATTTTATATATAACACCAAAGAAATCTTGAACTACATGCAACACTTACTTGTCTTGTGTTACATGCAAGGGTGACCTTCCTCGATAGCTTGCATTGTATGCAATACCGATTTTCACTAAACAACAATATATTATTAAAATATTATTATTTAATGGGGTATAAACTAGACGTCATGAATATTATTAACTACATTTTGAATTTTATATAACATTAACATTCATATTATGTATTTTCTAGACATGATATAAGAACAAATTCATTTGTTTGGATAAAAGAAGTATTTTTCAATAAATGTATTTTTGTCGCCTTTTGACGGAACACCCATTTTATGTCTAGTTTTTAACACTTTTATATATTCTATTTGAAAAAAATAAACCACTAATTCAGAAGTATGACATCAAAATTTACTTTGGTTCAATTTTTTCTATTTTTCTGATAAATTCATATTTTAATGAATTGTGAAAAATACTGCATTTTAATTCAAAACTACATTTTAATTTAATTTATTTATATATTTAGATTATAATTTTAATTAGTTTTAAAGTGTAATTGGATTATGTTCTTATCATTTAATATAATTTTGGTCATTTTAAGTAATTTCACATTTAAATTGGACATAAACTCATGTCAATTGTTTGATAGTTTTTCACTTCTTAAAAACCCACTTTCTAGTTTTGACAATGAAAATTAATTTTAAATTAATTTATACTAATTTTTTGTTTTGAATTTAGAAAAATTGATTCCATATTTGGAACAATAAGGTCCAAATTATGTAAATAGGTCTCCTTTAGTTTTGGACATTATGAATAGTAACTTCAGTAATTATTTTTATTTACCATGGTTAAAGGGTAAATCAGGTAAATAAGGGTAAGAAAATTATATTATAATAATATAAAACTACCCTAACACATGTTATAATCCTGTTGTATGAGTCATGGGTGACCAAAAAAAATCCTTAGGCCAAAATTGTGGCATTTGAGAACCACTTGTGCGTGAAAATGACATGTTATAATAATTAATTTAAAGTAAAGCGAAATATAACATAAACATGTTTCTTGTTACTAATTTTTTTTTATTTTGGTTTATATAAATTATCTATTTGACTATAAATTGTAATTAGAAATATAAAAATATTTCCTACATCATGGTATTTTATTTATAATTTTTATATATTAAATAAATAAATTTATTTATGACACAATGATGATGCAATGATTACCTTATTAATGAAATATTCAAATAAATGATATTATAAATATTAAAATAAAATTGATTTTAACATTTTTATGCAATAAAATAATTTTTTGGATGACATTGAAATGTGATGGATGATTTAATATCTTTGGTTCGAATGAGTCAATATTTTACGACTTTTAGAAAAATCAATTACTAAATAGTGTCAAAATTTAGATAAATGAGTTTTTAAAACAAATACTATTTTATTAAATTATATAATAGTTATAAAAATTTATGATTAGTCCAATTGACTTATATAATGTTTAAAATATCATTAATTATCCATTTTTTGTTTTCTTGGCATTTTATAGTAACTATAGTGACCATATATTTTGAAAACACAAGAAGACATGATAAGAGTTAATGTTTTCAACTAAGGGTTAAATCTAAAAGATAAGGATAATTTTGTGACCTAAATTTCTATAAAACAAATTTTTTTAGAATATTATAATGTATCCTCATATTACCCAATAAATAAATCACATTGGATCCATTATAAACCGAAAGTAAATTTATAATAAATTAATATTTCAAGACTTTCCTAAAGTTCCTATCACCTCTCCTATAAAAGGAAACTTATCCCTCTCTTTTATTCATACCTCCAAATCTATTTTTACTAGAAAAAAACTACCAAACTCTCCTCCCAAATTCCCTAAATTCATCATAGAGACCACACTTTTGGAAGAAATCCATCCCAGGGAGATCTTTTGTGAAAATCAAAAGAAGATACTCAAAAAAGAGGTAATTGTTTTATCAACTCTTTCAAAATTCATTTCTTCTTCTACTTCCTATTATTATGTTTTTACCATACTAAATTAATAAATCTAGTATATTATAAATTCATATATTTTATTATAATTATTTTGACATATTATACCTCCTTTTATCCATCCTACGAATAATAATACCACCACATGTGCGTACGTATGGCTTATCATCTCCACATTATGGTATAATTTTTTATTAAAAAATACTTAATTTAGATGGGTATAATGATGAGTATAATGGATTTAAGTAATGAATATAACATGATAATTATTCTTTATAATTAACATACAATCCAATTTCATACCATTTATCCATTAAGTGAATGATATCGTCACTCATGCATACGTACGACCTACCATCTCCACGATGCGATGAGATTCATTCTCCACATTAACCATTCAAGAATCATTCTAAAGTATATATAATAAATAACCATGAAATATATGATATAATAATGATATTGAATTTATGTACATATATATATATATTTCATTGACTTACTTTCATTCAATTCAATAAGGAAACAGAAACAATGTTCATGCGTATGTATGACCTACTGCCTCCATGAATAGTGTATTCCATTTCATTTATATATGTATTATATATATATTTATATATTTAATATTTATGATATATAAATCATTTTTTACATTTTTTAAGTAATTAAATCATGATCTAAGTAATATGATCAGGAATAACAAGTCAAAACACGTATGATAAATAAAATGATTATTACCCAAAAACATTGCTTTGATATGGAACAGATAAATAAACTGGTAATATAAAGTCATAAATGAATCATATATTATATGAAAAATATTATTATGGTTCTTTTAAAAGTTAATAATATGTTTAAATCCACTATACATGAGTTTCATACCCATACGGAAGAAATTAGACCTAAGGTAAGGGATAATTTTACAATCTCATTATTATGCAAGATTGTTTATTCATAAGTATCTACTGGGGTATATTTATCATCCACATCCATGTTTCCTAAAAAAAGTATTCCAAAATATTCTATCTATAATCCAATAATTTTTTAATGTTAACTTTACCCATTGATGAATTTTTGTAAAATGGTATAAAAGGAATCTTTTGTTGTTTTCAGTATGAGATACTTTTTGACTTTTCTGGCACAAGTTCGAGGAGAATGTTTTTTTAACTTTCACAACTTGAATAGATTTTTATGTATTAAAAAACCTTATTTCCATGAAGATTCATTTACACGATTTCAAGTTTATTTTCAACTAAAATCTTTTCTTCTAAAATTTCATGACATTTAGAGAAAAGAAAATGTTTTTGAAGAAGAAAGGATATTTTCCTCAAGAATTAAGTTCGAGTGTTTTGTCAAAATTATTTTCCATATAAGATGATGCTCTTTATATATGGTTATGTTTATATCCCTATTATTGCAATGATTTTCTTTTTTTTAATGATGGGGTGATATTTTATATGGATTTTGTTATGGTAGAATGATGTTTAAGAAAACCATTTTATTTCTTGGGTTATGTTATGATGAATGATTTATGTTTTTGTGGAACATGTAAGAATGATTTCATTATGAGATGGGTGAGACCTATATCTCACTCAAATTCAATGGGTAAAGATTTATATCTCGTGAGATAAACATGAATGGAATGGAAAGAAAATCTAGTTCAGTAATACAAGGCTGGAACGGGAAGTAAATCAGATTCAGTAATACATGGCTAGAATGAAAAGTAAATTTGGTTCTTTAATACATGGATGGAACGACAAGTAAACTCGGTTCAGTAGTGAACTTTTTCTACTATGATGGTCTTGGAAGCAATTTCTTGGATACTATGTAAATAATATTATGAGATTATTTTCTTTTCCTAAATCCATATTTTATGTTAGTGTTATTTTATCATGGTTCGTGTTAATTTATGATTTATGCCTTACGAACTGCCATGATTTATTTCCTGACTGGCGATTTTGATATTCAAAATTTATGTTCATGTTTATACATTCTTATTTTTATGTTTTGTTTGATGTTATTCATGTTAACCCTTACTGAGAATTTGAGCTCTCCCTTTTTTTGTTTTGTTTTCCCCAAGATATAAATAAAAGTTTTAGGTAGTAAAAATAATAGGGAAGATCTTTATGGGAAATGTTAAAGATCTTTCAGTAAGATAGAAGAATGTTTTCCGAGTTTCCAAAGACACTAAACTAATAAAGTATTTGGGTGTCTATTTTGTGTAATGTATTATGTATTCCACAATAGAAATGTAATGTCCATGAATTTCAATCTTGGATAGTTAGAGTTGGTATCAGAGTGAAGGTTTAGTCAACCATTGGAAAACAGGATGTGAAAACTTTATTGAGATACCAAGATATATTTCTAAGGATATGTCTAGGGATGTCCTAAGGATAAGTTATGTATAGGATACAATCCTAGAGTTTTTATGATAATCATGAATAACTTATGATTAAACCTAAGATATCATAGATTGAAATATTATATGTAATTTACCTTAATTACGTCTTTTTAATCTCTGATATGTATTTCTCACACTTTTCTTTCTGGTCTTAGTCAATAACATGAACTACATTGAACATGGTTAACCATTTAATGATTTAGATGTGGAAATTATGGGAATAATGAAGATAATTTTCATAAGTTGAAATATCATGAAGATAATCATGACGATGGTATGAGTATTGGTCATACTATTGAGGATAATGAGATTATAAACGACATGTGAAAGTTATGTGATGTTATTAATATATTTTTTACACTAAACATAATAATATTTAGGTAGAGAAACCTTAAGACATGATTCATATTTTAGGAAAGATGAAGATGATGGATCCTGAGTAATGGTTTAAGAATAAAGTTGGATTATTGAGGTGTATATGTTTTGGAATTCAAAGATTATGTTATATGAATCATGAAATATATATGTGTTTTCAGTATAAATTTTTCATTGAGGATTAGAAAGGATATGCTGAATATCTCTAAGGAGATAGATAAATGATTTAAGGGAAAGGTGATATACTTGGAGAACACATGATTAAGGGAAAAATAACCCTTAATATGTCCCTTATGTTAAAATAATGATGCTTGGCTAAAGATATTTTGGATTTGAATAAGTAAATTGGTTGTTACTAGTTGATTAAGATCTAATTATGGAGTTATTTACAAGTGGTTTATGCTATCATGGATGAATTATAAAACTTTTTGGGACTTAAGGAATATATCCAATAAGTTTTTGAATAAGGAAACATGCATGTTTTCAATAAGGATATCTAATAATTCAGGTTTTTTCCGTGACTTAATAGAATACATGATAAAGGTGTTCACATTTTTGGAATGTAACCAACCAGAGATATCTTATGATATATGGGGGATAAATGTTAAGACGAGTTTTTGAAACTTTTTCTTTTATTTTGGATTTTCATCTTTCATAAGGATTGTAAGGTTATCAAATTTTTAGAAAGTTTAAACCTCAGATAAAGTTTGTTAGAATAAAGTATTATCTCACCAAATATGGACTTATGCATGTTCGTTAACTTGTGATAACCTTTTTGTGATAAAGATAGATGGAATTACCTATCATTCAATTTATGGATCACATGATCTGCTAACACTTTAGGAATGAAAATTTTAACTTCCTATCATTGAATAAGTGATAAAGTGGAAATTGTTTAAGGCACGACCAATAACGAGATTATACTGAAATAAAGCATTTATTTCTTCTCATGTTCATAAAATTTAGGAAAAGGATCTTGAAAACTAAAAATTTTATCCTAGTACCTTCTTATCCAATGAATCAGATGGTCCCTTAAATCATAACAGATTTATGGATTTTTGGTTGTTAACTTTCTCCAAACCTTGTTCTCTATCACTATCCATCATAACTTGATAGTTTTATTTTTCTTCCATATCCATGTATTCACTTCCCACATATACTCTTATATATGAAAAAATAGTGATGATTTAATTTTGGTAACCTTTTTTTTCTAACTTTCCTTTTTAAAATGTAGTTTTAGTATTCCTTTTTATGATGTGGGTTTCCATGAATGAAACATTCAAGTAGTAAACCTTTTATAACCTTGATGAATTTTGAGGGTGAAATAATTTTAAGGGGGTTATAATGTAATACCATGAGTTTTTATGGACCATTTTTTTGAATAAATTTAAATTTTCATTTATGTATTTCAATGCACTAAGTCAAACATTCCTTTCACACTAAACGGACCTGTCGTATGTTACATGCAACACTGAGTTAGCATACGATACACACAATAATAAGTATAGATTTTGTTCAATGTATAAAAGAAATATTTTTGGATTATGTTATACGTAATACCAGAGGAATATTTTACTAAACAAAACACTGACTTGTTTTGCATTATACGCAAGGACAACCTTACTCGATGGCTTGTGTTGTATGCAATACTGAGTTTCTATAAACAACGATATATTATTAAAATAGTATTATTTAATGGGATATAAACTAGAAGTTATGAATAGTATTAACCACATTTTGAATTTTATAAAACATTAACATTCATATTATGTATTTTTTATACTTGATATAAAAACAAGTTCAATTTTTCAGATAAAAGATGTATTTTTCAAAACATGCAGTTTTGCCACCTTTTAATGAAGCACCCATTTTAAATCTAGTTTTTTAAACTTTTATATATTATATTAGAAAAAATAAACTTCTTATTTTGAATCAGGACATCAAAATTTATTTTAGTATTTTTTTGATAAAATTCATATTTTAATAAATAGTAAAAATACTTCATTTTAATTCAAAACCACATTTTCATCTAACTTATTTATATAGTTATATTATATTTTTAATTGGGTTTAAAGTGTAATTGGATTATGTTTTTATCATTTAATACAATTTTTTTCTTTGTAAGTAATTTCACATTTAAATTGGACATAAACACATGTCAATCTTTTTATAGTTTTTACTTCTTAAAAACCCGCTTTCCAGTTTTGACAACGAGAATTAATTTTAAATTAATTTTTTTTCAATTATGTGTTATGAATTTATAAAAATGGATTCCATATTTGTAATAATAATCTCCAAAATATTTAAATAGGTAACTTTTAGTTTTGGACATTATGAATAGTAACTTCAGTAATTATTTTTATTTACCACGGTTAATAGGTAAATCAGGTAAAAAAGGGTAAACAAATAATATTATAATAATATAAAACTACCCTAAAACGTTTCCTAATCCTATTGGATGAGTGATGGGTGAACAGAATAATCCTTAGACCGAAATTTTGGCATTTGAGAACCACTTGGGTGTGGAAATGACATGTAATAATAATTAATTTAATGTAAAGGGAAATATAACATAGACATGTATATTTTTACTAATGAATTTTTATTTTGGTTTATATAACATATATCTTTTACTATGAATATTAATTATAAAGATAAAAAGATTTCATACATCATGGTATTTTATTTTCAATTTTTATACATTAAATAAATAAATTTATTTACGACACAATGATGATGCATTGATTACCTTATTAATGTAATATTAAAAAAAAAGATATTATAAATATTAAAATAAATGTAATTTGAACATTATGATGATATAAAAGAATTTTTTGGATGAAATTGACATTTTATTGATGATTTAATTCTTTTGTTTTGAAGGAATCATGTTTTTAGGACTAACAAAAATAAATTACTAAATAGTGTAAAAATTGACAAAAATGAGTTAAAAAATACTATTTTATTAAATGATATTACAGTACTAAAAATTTAAGATTCATAAAAATAACTTATATAATTTTAAAATTTTCATTAATGATCCAATTTTTTTTTCTCTTGTCATTTTATATTAACACTAGTAACCATATATTATGAAAATACAAGAAGACATGGTAAGAGTTAATGTTTTTAACCAAGGGTTAAAGCTAAAATATAAGTTTATGTTTTTGGACTAAACTTGTCTAAAACCTATTGGTTGAGAGTATTTAGACCTATATTAATCTTATACTCTAAATAAATCACTTTGGATCCATTATAAACTGAAAATAGATTTAAAATAAATTTAAAATAAATTTAAAATAAATTTAAAATAAATTAATATTTTAAGACTTTCTTAAAGTGCCCATCACCTCTTCTATAAAAGGGAAATTCTCTTTCTCTTTTATTCACACCTACAAAGACCTTTGGATCAGCCAAAAACTGCCCAAATATCCTAAAAACTTTACTAACTTCTTCCTAGAGTCCACAATTTGGTCATAAATCCATCCTAGGGAGATCTTTTGTGCAAATCAAAAAGATACACTCGAAAAAGAGGTAATTGTTTTATCAACTCTTTCAAAATTATTTTCTTCTTTTAATTACTATTATTATGTTTTACCATAATAAAGTAATAAATCATGTATATTATACATTATTAGATGTTATTATAATTATGGTACATTTTTTTACCTCCTTTTATCCATCCTAGAAATAACAATATCACCATGCGTGCGTATATACAAATTACTGTCTCCACGCCGTGATGTAATTTTTTATTCAACAATTCTTAATTTGGATGGGTATAATGATTAGTATAATGAATGTAAATAATTAATATAACATTATAATTATTAGTTATAATTAATATACCATCCAAATTCATACCATTTAACTATTAAGTGAATGATATCATTGGTCGTGCATACGTACGACCTACCATATCCACGATGCGATGAGATTTATTCTCCACATTAACCATTAAAGAATGATTATAAAGAATATATAATAAATAAGAATGAAATAAATGACATAATAATGCTATTATATATATATATATATATTTCATTTACTTTCTTCCATTTAATTCAATAAGGAAACAAAAATAGTGTTCATGCGTACGTACAACCTACCATCTCCATGAGTGATGTATTAAATTTAATTTACCCATATATTATATATATATATAATGAATATTGATGATATATAAATAATTTTTTAAATTATTTAAGTAATTAAATCATGATCTATGTAATAAGATCAATAATTACAAGTCAAAACACATACGATAAATAAAACAATTATTACCCAATACTTTTCTTCAACATTGAAATGGTAAATAAACAAGTAATATAAAGTCATAATTGAATCATATATGATATAATAAATATTATTATGGTTATTTTACAAGTTAATAATATGTTTTTACCCACTTCACAGGAGTGTCAGACACATACCGAAGAAATCAGTCCTAAGGTAAGGGATAATTTTGCAATCACATTATTAACTAATATTGTTTATTCATAAGTATTTAATGGGGTATATTTATCATCCACATCTATGTTTACTAAATAAGTATTCCAGAATATTCTATCTATCCTATTATATTTTTTAATTTCAATTTTACCTATCGGTGATTTTTTGTTAAATGGTATGAAAGGAATATTTTATCATTTTTAGTACTAGGTACTTTTTGACTTTTCCAGCTAAAGTACAAGGAGAATGTTTTTTAACTTACACAACATGAATGGATTTTTAAATCTTAAAAACAACTTATTTCCATACAGATTTCTTTACATGATTTCATGTTTATTTTCAAATAAATTCTTTTCTTTTAAAATTTCATGTCATTTTGAGAAAAGTAAAAAAATTTCAAGAAAAAAAAATATTTTCCTCGAGAATTAAAATCTAGTGTTTTATCAAAATTATTTTCCATATAAGATGATTCTATTTAAACAAGGTTATTTTTATATCCCTATTATTACAATTATTTTATTGTGTTAACGGTGGAATGATATTTTATATGTATTATGTTATTATAGAATGATTTTTAAGAAACCATTTTATTTCTTGGGATATTCTATGATGAATGATTTATGTTTTTGTGGAACCTGTAAGAATGATTTCATTATGAGATGGGTGAGACCTATATATCCCTACAATGCATTGGGTAAAGTTTTATATCTCATAAAATAAACATGACTATAATGATAAGAAAATTTGGTTTGGTAATACTGGGCTAGAACGACAACTAAATATCATTATGTAATATAGGGCTGAAACAACAAGTAAATCCGATTCAATAATACATGGCTAGAATGAAATGTAAACCAAATTCAGTAATGAAATTTGTTCACTATTATGGTCTTGGAAGAAATGCCTTGGATACTATGGAAATCATATTATGTGCTTATTTTCTTTCCACAATTACATGTTTTATGTCAATGTTATTTTATCATGGTTCATGATTATTTATGATTTATGCCTTATGAACTGCCAAGATTTATTTAATGACACACTATTTTGATATTCAAAATTTATGTTCATGTTTTTTACATTCTTATATTTATTTTTTGTTTTATGTTCTTCATGTTTAGACTTATTGAGCATTTTAGGTCACCCATTTTATGTTTTATTTTCCCCAGGATAAAAAGAAAGGGTTTTGGTAGGAAAACTAATGAGAAAGATATTTATGGGATATGTTGAATATCCTTAACCAAGAAAGAAGAATGTGTTTGGAGTTTCCAAATACACTAAATTAATACAGTCTTTGGGAGTCTATTTGTGTAATGTATTATGTTTTCCACAAAAGAAATGTAATTTACATGTATGCCAATCTTGGGTCGTTAGAATAACCATCCTATAAAAACACTATATAATATAATCTCTTTGTCTCATGATATATTATAAAGTAGGACACACACTTGTGTCATCATCCTTTCCTTTATTTATTACTCATGGACCTTTTTGAACGAACTTAAGTTCTTTTACCATGACAATGGATTTAGTAAAGGTACTACCATCTCAGTTAAATTGGCATGATATATCACTTCCTCAACTCAAACACGACAAATTCTATCTTGATAATTAAACTAATTCCATAACATTATTGACACACCCAACACAAGCTACCTCACCATGAATTCAATGTCATGGTTTTTTCCTTTCATTAATGTACATTATCAGATGAAAAACATTGAGAATGATCTGATTTCATGAGACTAATGAACATGTTCATAGAAAATAACAACCAATATCACTCAAAACATGATGTGTTCCTATTGGTAGGACTATCCACATGATCTCACCTACTAGAGATCTAAAGGTTTGAAATTCACGAGAATACATCTCAATGATTATGACCCCCAACACCTGATAGTTTGACATCATTGGTATCCCATCAGAATGTTGTATCAAAACCATAGGACAAATGTTTGAGATTAATTTCATAGTATCTCAAGTTTCCCGTTATATCTGGGGAATTTCTATAACCTTTTAAATTGATAAATAATATATAGAAATTACTATTTAAATAGTGGATGTAGAAATATCAATATTATTATGGTAAGGTAACATCATGAATAACCCATTTTATACATGATATAGTAATCAATTTTTTTATTCATGTTAGTTCTAGGAAACCAACTAATATAATAGGAGGTTTATAATCTAGGGTGTTCCAATGCTCCCTAGATTCGATGAATATGTATATGGGATTTATAAACATGATTTTATATTTTTGGGTATGAGTATTCTGGTTAGCATGACTTGTAGATATCCTTATCATGATTTTACTAGTGCTTTGACTTGTATTGTTTGGATTTGATTACTTGTTTTGATATATGTGACATGATTTGAAACTGTTTCACCTAAATTATTTAGAACTATGAAAAAATGGGAAATTCTTTATGATGATTTTGATATATAAACAGTTTAATTGATTATCATGCCTCATTTTATTTAAAGTTGAACATGTTTAGATTGTTGTACAAAGACTTGTTAGGGAACATCTAGTTGGGATCATATCACACAATCTGCACAGCCCTTCAATGGTGTGCAGACTTGGTTATGTCTCTTAATGCATGGAAAGGAAAGGTGCCACAATGAGGAGATTAGATTTTAGTTAACTGATAATGGGTAGATGGTGTTGAGATAATTGTACATCGTTCAGATATCACAAAGAGTTTTTTTATCTATTTTGGGATTTTCACTTTACTGTTGGACTTATACTCTGAATTTTATTAGATTATTCTTAGTTGTATCATTTCTTATGCTTTGTTTTAGTTTTGGAATATATTTATTCAAGTTTTCTTCCACTATTTATTTCTGTTATGTATGTATATTCCATGTTATCAGAATTAGGTTGGGAAAAATCATTCCATCTAGTTGTTTTTGATTCCTATGTTCTAGTAGAAAACCTATGGGGATCAGAAAAAACCTTTGGGTATGTGATAGACCGGGTTGGGTACTAGTTTGTGAGAGTATCCTGAGCCAGATCATGACAATTTTTTATTAGAGAATGGTTATGCCCAGTATTGGGAAGTTTTTATACTTGATGTGGGATTGTTGTAACTTGATAGGTAGGTTTTGGTGAGTAATTGGATAGATCTTACTATGACGAGACTCAAGTTTCCATGGGATGTTGGTATATATGTCTCCTATGTTGAGTTCTTGATCTTAATCTCAGTTTTCTCTTATGGGTTTTATATTTTGAAGTGTGATTATCTTGTTATATGATTATTTCTTCTATTTTTTAGGTGATCTGACATGGCTCTGAGACATATTCTATGTGTTCCACAAGAGGGTGAAATGTATGATCCTCAAGGTAATCCACCTTTAGATCAAAATCGTATAGATGTTATCATATGAGTAGTATATGTAGTGGAAAAAAATGTACCGCATGTCTAGAATGAATTGCTGAGGTACAACCTAGAGATAGAGAAGAAATGGATCAATCTTAGGAGTTATTACATGAGAATCCCCCATCCTTTAAGGATATGAATGATCCCCAAGAGGAATAGGACTATATGAAAAAGATTTATCAGTTCTTTGACTTCCTAAACACACCTGAGAAAATCAAGGAGAAGTGCTTAGCATTCAGTCTCAAGGGTCCCAACAAGTGGTGGTGGGATTCCATGGTATAGGTAGATAGGAATTTTGTCTTGGAATTATAGTTTTTAAAGACCCTATTCTTCCTTTAGTTCTATCCATAGTCTTTTATGATGAAAAAGTTTCTAGAGTTCCTCTTTTTGTAGTAGAGAGAGTGTTTGGTGTCGTCATACACCAATCGACTCACTAAGCTAGTTTATCTTACTCTGGAGAGAGTGAAGAATGATGAGTTCAAATATCAAAAGTACATATAGGGTTCGTGACCAGATATTAGATTGATGATATTTATACTATATATCTACAGCTATACGAAGATGGTAGACCAGGATATGATGAATAAAATAGACACGACATGCAATATTTTCCATTCCATTCCTTCTCTTCCATCTAGTGTCAGATTTAGTAGTGCTTATGGAAATAAGAGGAAGTAGAATGAGCACCACAAGAGTGGTGGAGGTGGTCCTTAGTAGTGGGACTCCTTTTCACTATCATTTAAAACCAATATTATTCCCCTAACTTTCTAATAGTGTGGAAAGGTCAGGGACAACCAAAGTTCTTATTCTGCACCTGTGAATATTTATAATGGTTGTGGATGCTATGATCATTTGAATCAATTTTTACAAGCTATGTCTATACCTAATTATGGACAAAGATCATCAGATCCAAAGGATAATACATTTTGTTCATATGATTCAATGTCTATAGGGATCCAGTCATAGAGATCTGGAGTTAATCACCTTCATGCAATGGATGAATTTATAGTGGAGGTTAATGCAGGTCCAACAATAGTGAGAGGTACCATCTTTATTGTATCTTATATAACAACTGATTTATTTGATACTGATTCCTCCCACTCATTTATATCTACAATTTTTTTTTATTTTTTGAAAATTCCAAAAGATCTCATTTCCTTTATTATAGAGTTAGCGACTCCTCTTAGGAAGAGGACATATTAGTTACTTTAGTGTATTTCTTGTTCACTATTGATAGTTGACAAGAAGTTAGTATGGGATTTCCTCATTCTTGATTTGGATATATTTTAAAACATCATTGGGATGGATTTTATGGTCAATCATCATGATGAGTTTGATTGTTATTATTGGAGTGTCTCATTCCTTTCTACTGATGGGAGATATTAAGTGTTTTAGAGAGAGTGGGATCCAAGGGAGGGTCATATATGACCTTTTTGCCCAGAGCTTATGAGTTTGTTTCCAGCACTTATAGTTAATCCAATATTCATTTATTCTATTAGTGATCTTACCTTGGCTATTAGGGATTTTCCAGATATCTTACAAATCGATTTCTCTAGTATTCATCCAGAGAGTTAGGTAGAGTTTATGATGGATCTAGTGATGTGTACACAACTGATATCGATACCCTCTTATCGTATGGAACTAGTGGAGATGAAAGAGATCAAGATTCGGTTGGATTATTAGATGGGAAAGGGTTTTGTTCTCCCTAATGTTTCACCATGGTAAAGCCCAGTTCTCTTTTATATGAAGGATAATAGATCAATTTGATTATACAAGGACTATCGGAAGTTGAACTAGGTGGTGGATAAGAATAAGTATCTTTTTTCCCATGTGTATTATTTTTTTGATTAGTTAAAGGGGGATAAGTTGTTTTCAAATATTTATCTTTGGTTGGGTTATCATCATATTAGAGTTTGAGAGTCTGATATACCAAATATGGATTTTATGAGTGGGTATTACCATTATGAATATCTTATGATGCAATATTTTTTGAAAAAAAAAACTCTTTTAGTTTTTATTGCTCCGATGAACTGGATATTCCATCAGTATCTCAATACATTTTTCATCATATTTGTGGATTATATTCCAGTTTATTCATGACCCAAGCATGAGAATGAGAACCATATAAATATAGTTTTGGGAATCTTGAGGAATAATTTCCTTAATTGAAAAATTTCAAAATAAAAATTTTGGGCCTTATAAGTGAAGTTCTCTAGGTACATGATTTTTGAATGTGGATGATAAGTTGATACTAAGAAGGTGAATGCTATCTTTTCATAGGAGGATCCAAAAAATATCTTCGAGATTTGGATATTCCTTGGTTTTGTTGGATATTATTAGTGTTTCATCAAGTATTTCTATAATTTGGTTCCTCCCTTGACTACTCTTACCAGTAATAGAGTGAGATTCACATAATATGAAAAATGCCAGTCTTCTTTCAGTGAATTGAAATGAAGTCTAACACCAGCTCCTACTCTAATCTTACTTTAACCCAATAAAGGGGTTTGTGGTATACTGTTATGATTTTGGTGCTGGTTTGGGTTTTTTGTTTATA
The DNA here is from genome assembly GCA_963277665.1 of Viscum album. Taxonomy (NCBI): domain Eukaryota; kingdom Viridiplantae; phylum Streptophyta; class Magnoliopsida; order Santalales; family Viscaceae; genus Viscum; species Viscum album. The sequence goes on from OY728151.1 coordinate 1,429,624,749, forward strand.
AAATATTATCATGTTGTGACCTATGGATATTTTCATCTTTTTAAACATGATAATAATTACCCCACTCATGATTTCGAGATTTTCACAGTTTTAGATGCACTTAAATGTGGGGACACTATCTCTTTGGGGAGAGGTTAATATTATTTTCCAAACATAATATTATGATCTATATCTTTTATCATAAGTAATTGAATCTTAGACATAGGTGATGGGTATAATACCTTCAAATTTTTGACCTCAAAACCACCTAAACCCCAAGGGGGGATGCCATTACAAATGCTCATAGCAGGAATGTTCCATCACAGACTTTTTTTAATCAAAGGAAGAGTGAAAAATTATGGTAATCTCCACTTAGTGTCATATAGATGACTAGGATAATGTGTTATGAATGGTTCTGACTAGTTTTCAATTATCATCATCTCTACTTGAGTCTATTCTACTTGGTCAGTAGTAGGATGATGAATTTAGGGGAATTTAAGAAACCCTATATGGCGGGGAGAGAATTACTGGTAGGTCTCACCCTTTAGATTGTATTATCTATTTTGGGCATATATTTGTCATCCCAATATATATGAGGAGTTTAGTTTAGTTTTAATATAAACTTTTTTCATGGAATATTCATCCATGCATTATGAAAATGTATTATGACATGATATATAGATTTTGGTGGTTAAGTATGAAGCATGAAATTGTATATTATGTGTCCCATCTTTATATTTCCCATATATAAAGGAAAATAATCTAAAAAGTTTTTATTTACTATAGCCTCTTATGGTGGCATTTTGGATATGGTACAAGGTGTCGATGGGCTTTGTTGTTAGATTACCAAAAACCCCTTGAGGGGAGAATTCTCTCTAGGCGGTGACTGATCGATTGATGAAATATTCTTATTTTATTTTGACTAGGGACACCACTAAAGTTGAATATTTGGGTAAGATGTATGTGTAAGTGATTATGTGGTTGTATGGGGTTCCCTCTTCTATCATCTCTAATAGGGATCCAATTTAACTCTTGGTTTTGTAAAAGTCTCCAAGAGGTGATGGGGACTTAGGTCGTGTTGAGTAAAACTTACCATCCACAGATAGATGGTCAGAAAGAGAATTTTATTTAGATCTTTTAGGATATTATCTACCCTTACATCTTGGATTTTGGTAGATCATGGGTTACTATTTGGGACTTGTTGAGTTTTATTATAAAAATAGTTATCAATCGTCAATTAGAATGGTTCCCTTAAAGGATTTTTATGGTCACCCATATAGATAACCTATTTTTTGGGTAGAGGTGGGTGAGGCCCCCCTTATGGGATCAAGTCTCATTAACAAGACATCAAAAAGGATTCAAGATATATGTTAGCATCTGGACACAACTCAAAGTCCGTAGGAATCATATTCAGATTATTGACTTCACCCTTTGGAGTTTTCCATTGGAGACTAGGATTTATTGAAAGTTTCTATTTGGTTGCATCACCAAAATCTTGGAAAATAGGGAAATTTGGATCCAAGATATTTTGGAAAATTTGAGGACACTGAGTATATTAGGTAGGTTGTGTATCAGTTGGAATTACTAGCTCAGTTGATAGGTAGTCATGATGTTTTCCACATATCTCATCTCAAGAAGTTCCATCATGACCCATCTCATGTTCTGAGTTGGGAAGATATTGAGTTAGATACATAATTTTAAATTATAGATCATCTAGTAGATATTTTTAGTTCTTAGGTGAAATCATTGTTTATAAAGTCTATTCTGTTGGTCAGTGTGTTATGGTGACATGAATCAGATTCTTATGAGACTTGGGATCCTGGATCATTGATGTGGGACTAGTGACATCACCTATTTCTAGAGAATACTTATTCCACATGACTTCCAAATGGTATAAATTCTTATGGTGTAAAGATCATAACATCCCAGATTTTAAGGTATTCTCCTTTGATTTTTAAGATTTTGTTTCGAATTTAGAGAGATTTAAAAGTTGTTTTTTTGGATTCATTATAGAATTTGGGTTTGGAATTACCTCCAAGACTATTTTATATCATAAATGTGTAGTTTAAGATATAAATGAGTCACTGGGAATAAGTCATGAAAATGGTTATGAAATAAGAATCTTGCAAGCCATAAAACCCTTTTTACAGTGTAAATTCCTTTTATTCCATAATTCCTAATTTTAAATCGTAAAATCATCAGCCGTAATTTTTAACCTGAGGTGAATTTTTTTTGGTGTATATGATTCATAGGGTGTTTAAAACATAAAAAAATATTTTATATCATAAACCCTTCAACCTAATAGGTTTTTATCTTCCAAATGTGTAACTCCTCTATCATTTGTTGCACATGTATCTCCCTCAAACCCTAGGCTCCCCTTCCAGGTGATTTTTGGGTGTCTCCTCTCCTTATAGGTTCTTCCATTCAACACTTAATCTCCTTGTTGGATATGTTAGTTCTCTTAAGGTAATAATCCTTTATTTATTTATTGACATTAGTTTTGGTAGCAATGTTGTGCTGCATTTGGGAATTCATTGAGCCTGTGGTGATGTTCGATTTAATCCTCTCCAGATCTGTTGTTCGATCTTCTTCCAAGGGCTAGTCCTTTGTTTGTTTCAATGTGATGGGTTAATTTTATTTGAGGTATGCCATGATCTACCCTATATTGCATCTATTTTGTTTTTTTAATGTGATTATCAGATGTGGTAATCAATTCTAGGTACTCTTTTTTTTCAATCCTTCCAGGGTTATCAGATCCTATTGCAGGTGATTGTGACATGAGTTTGAGGTAGGTGGTTCTATATATATCATATTTTGGATGAAACTTGAATTCTGTAGTTTTATAAATTAATTTATAAATTATTTTTTATGATTTATTTATTTTCATGTGTAATCAAGTTATTGAGAAAAGATGGTTCTCCCCTTATTTTAGTATAAGAAAAGGTATTTTCAAAGCATTGTGAAATAGATTTTTGAAATGGTTTTAAAGGAATGGTTTTGATGAAATTATTTGGAAAAGGTAGTACATTGGAAGATTTGGATACTTAGGTGGAAGGTGTAGCAATATGCCTCATCCATTTTTACTATCATAGGGTTCACTCATGGGGTGTTCATCTATTCCCTTGGACAAGTGTCCTAAGGACTTATTAGACACTATTGATAGCTTCACTTTATGGGGTGTTCCTATACTCCCTAGATTCGATGCTTATATCTTGGGGTTTTATTCACATTATTGCCTATGTTTGGGTATGTGTATTCTAGCTATCCTGACCTATAGTGATACTTGGAATGATTTTACCCATGGTTTGATTTTTATTGTTCACATTTGATTACCTATTTTTCTATATGTGATATTATTTGATTTTTTACCTGGATTATTTAGAGTTTAAAAAAGGGGAAGTTTTTTACTATGAATTTGATATAAAAACTGTTTAACTGATTACCATGTCTTGTTTTATTTAACATTGATCATGTTCATACGATTATACAAAGATTTGTTATGGAACATCAGAGTAGGATCCTACTGATCCTGGTTAGCTCCCACCCTACAAAACCCTTCAACACTGTGTAGAGATGGTTATATCTTTTGATGCAAGGAAAGGCAAGGTGCCATAGTGGGGTGGTGAGGTTTTAGTCCGCTGGTCATGGGCAGGTAGTGGTGAGATAATGGGATGTTATCCTCTTATCACATGGAGTAGCTATTTCTCATTTTGGATTTTTTCCTTTGCTATTGGACTCATACCTTGTAATTTGTAAGATTATTTTGAGTTGTATTGTCTTTGATGCCTTCATCTAGTTATGTAATATATTTAATAAGGTTTTTTATGTTTTTTCTTTATTTTATGTATGTATATTCCATGTTTTTAGTTTAAGGTTGGGCAAAATCATTCCCACTGGTTATTATTGATATCTTTGTTCTAGTCTCCATTCCATAGAGATTAGGAATCCCCTTAGGGTATGTGATAGATCAGGTTGGGAACCGGTTTGTGAGAGTATTCTAGGATACTTCATAAAATCCATCTCCCTTACGATCCATTAAAAATATAAAAGGGTGAGAAGTAAAAAAAGGAAAAGTATCTTACAGACCAATCTAAGGATGTATCAGATAGAATTGTAAGAAATTAAATTTTATTTTACTTAAATGTTTATATATATTTTTAAATTAATAACACTAATATACTATTTTAATTTATCATTCCAAGATTAATATAATGATAAATAAATATATGGGAATTTTTTTCCTAATGATAGGATGGATATTCTAGTAACTTCTTTAGGAAAGCCAAAACTCTCCATCCATGTAAGAGGACATGACGTGGGTGTCAATGTTAAGAAAATTTTTGGTCATCAAAGTAGGAAACTAAGGGAAACAAAAATAGATTCCATAAAATATGATATGAAAGACTTAAAATAGTCCACGAGCGATAAAATTAAATTAGTTGTACATGATATGTTTGAAAAAATGATGAGACAATCACAACCTGTACATAATTCCTACTCAGATCCTCTACTTCTCATTAAGATCTGACCTAATACTGCGAGTTTTATACTGGAGATCCCCATGAACATATTGTAGTATATAGTGTCAAACATATTTTGGGGGATTTTATACATCCTCAGCCTATGCATTTGGGTTAGGTAAGAGTATTAGTACATGATATTATTGATCTAAATAATCTCTTTACATTGCCTATAGAGGAGGTTAACAGAGTTTAATATTTTTTGGGTCATTTTTTACTTTGGATGGCTAGTCTTATTCATCATTTGACATAGGATGTATTCATTGTTTTTTAAATATTATTTAAATTTTATTGAAAATTACTTATAATGTTTTATTATATTTAATTTTTATAGGAGTATACAAAATCAAAAGAAGTATTACAAAAGAAACAAAAGGTTAAGGATGAAATAAATTCAGAAAATTGTGATATTTCTGATGGGATAAAAATATTATCCAATATTTCATCTTCCTTGGAGAATATTTATGAGTTTCATATAAAAACTAATATACATAGAAGATATTATCCCTTAAGAATTTAAAAAAAATATGTCATGGATCTTTTTAATTTTCATGATCTTAATGTCCTTGTTTTGTAGTTGTTTTCTTTGTAAGTAAATTTATTTCTCAGTTATTCTTTATTTAAATAAAGGTTACTTTAAGTGACTTAATATATTACTTATTTAATTTGGTATCAACACGCACTTTACATTAAAAATGATACCACTAATGTTTATGGTCTTATAGATCTAGAATAAATTTTAACGCTCATGATATATCTAGGTAATGATGCTATAGTAACTTATATATGTGAAAAATCAGAAAATATAGAGATTGAGAACTGGTTTATTCAATTCATTGATTGGTAAGAAGAGTAATATAATTCTGAATTAATAGTAATTATAATTTCATTAATTTTTAAATTTATGTATTGTATTAGTCATTTGATGTTAGGAGTATTACAACCACATGAATTCGCATTAAATCAGTTTTGTTCTTTATTAGGAAGGGTTTATAAAACTTTTAGGAAATTATTAAACAAGTAAGTTTTATTATTTTTTATAATTTATTTATTCTTAATTATTATTGTTTAACAATATTTTGATTGTTGATATATGAAAATAAAGGTCATGGTGAAATTTTAACGAATATCACTTGTCGATAGAGGAACCCAATAAAATCAAATATATGAAATTTATGGTAAATATATTTTATAGTATATAATATTTTTTTCTCTTATATATATATAAGTTTGTTTTTATTTTAAAGTTAATATTTTATAATTTCTGTATCATTGTAAACAAGGAACGGTGAAATGTGGTTATTATATCTTAAGATTTATGTTTGAGATAATCACAAATAGGGTGATGACTAAATTTGATAAGGTAAGTTATATTAATTATTTTAGGTTTTATATTAAAATATTATGTTTTAATATTATAACATTCATTTTTATTTTATATTTTCAATGATTTAGAGTTGTATATGAATGGATTGCTTACCAATATTTGTTTTTTTCTTATTTTTTTAAGTGTGGTTAAATTTCAAATTATCAGGTATGTCTCTTTTAATTAAATTCTAAAAAATGAGTATTTAGACAATTGTTTTTTTTCCAGGTTGGTATTTTTGGTTTCTTTATATAGTGTTTCAGATGGTTTCATAAAATTTAATGTATTTTTTTAATATAGTGATTTCCATGATTTTTTTATAAATAGACGTGTAATCATAATTATGAGACTTTTGACATTGGTTTTTTTCAAAAACTAACATTGAAGTATAATTTCCATGTTTGGTTTTCTGAAAAGCTTACATGTAAAATTATATGGGAATTTTTCCATTTCAGTTTTATTTTAAAATCTACGTGGTAGGGAATTTTTTTTGTTTCCACATCTTTTAAAATTATATAACTGATTTGGAATGGTATTTTCAACATTGTTTTTCAAAAAACCAAATTCAAAAATATTATTTTTAATGTCTCCTATATCAAAGGTAGTTAAAAAATGATGTCAATTTTTTTTAAAAATCCATGTTAAAATATACCTTTTCACTAGTTCCACTATCAAGAATAAATAAAGTGATTCAAGCCTTACATCTGGTAAACTTGTTTCTTCCATATAAATACATTTAATTTGAATATATCATTTTCATAGAAGCTGAGACTTATTTCTAACCACATTTTCATTTGTATTAAGTTTTTTCTTAAATACCCTCTTTCTTCCAATCACATTGTGTTCAAGTTGGAATCTTCACTAGATCTCATGTACATTTAATATTAATTTTATCAAGATAATTATACATGGACTTGACCCATGATTCATTATTTTCAGCCTCCTAAAATGATCTAAGATTCAACTATGATAAAAAAGTTGTGCTCTCAATGTTCTTCATTCTATGGGTTTCTATACGTACTACTTCATCACCTAATACGTTGGATTTATCATATTCATCTTTTCTCCTTTACTTTCTAGTTTGAGTTTGCCATTGATTCACCTCTACCTAATATTCAACTTCCAATTTGATCTCATAATCCTTCTCATGGGATGTATATGGACCTTGAATAGATAAATTCATGCTCATATTTATCTCCATGAATTTATTCCAGTTATGAGTCACTTTAAGTATTTATATATTTATTTTAAATTCCATTCATATTATTTCTTTTAATAATTTTATTGAGACTCTTATTAAAATACTTATAGGACATTATATTATTAGAATGACTAATAAATATTCATTCATCAATTTAATCTTTATATTTTCCGTGAGTGGATTTTTTGTTCTTTATAAAGCATTTAATTCTAAAAACTATATAGTATTTTAGATTTATATCCCTTCCATTCAATATCTCATGTGGTGTCACCTTCTCTCCTAGACTAAGTAAGGCCATATTTTGAATTCATAACACTAATTTCACACTTATTTACAATAGTTCCTTGATTATAATATTTCAATGTGAAATGTATTTTATATATTATTCACCATACAATTTATTCTTCTAATCACTCCATTTTATTATGGAGTTCTCGGAGATGAAACCTGATATTTGATTCCATGCTTCCCAAAGTAGTTTTCAACTTAAATTAAAGAAAAACCCATTCCGTTATTTAAAATTCTATAAAATTAGACTCCATCATAAAGTAGTTTGTAGAGATGAAACCCCATGAAGGAAATATTGAGACATGGATGTATAAGGCTTTATTTTTATCATGAAATGACTAATTTACCCTTTATTTTAAGAAAAAATTTAAGTGTCTATTGGCTACTTGATACAAGTAAACTATGTATTTAGAGGCTTCATTAGAAGTACTTGAATCCCCCTAGATACCACTGGGTACCTGACACCCTAAAACTGGGTACCAATTACTTCTTCTACACCATTTCCAAACTATGTTTTTCTCTATATATTCACTCATCCTCCAATATTCCTTTAACTATTATGATTATCAATTCAAGAGTGGAAGAAATAGAAATGTAAATGAAAACTGTCATAAAATGATGAGATTCATTAGAAACTCCCAAATACCAAGATTCTCATAAATGACCATATTCAGTGATATTATGGAGATAATTCCTTCCATTGAGTTTGAACCTCTACTTTACATTCCCAAGTTTTATCTTAATGCTGACAATGTGTCATCAGGCCTAAACTAAAGGAATTTCATTCCCTTAAAGAACACCCACTACTATAATTGATTCTAATAGGATTATTCATGAATGAACTATCAAAATACCCTTTCATATCATCATATAAAATAATGTGTGTAGGATTTATCATATATTTCCTCAACTAAGAAACATGAAATACATTATGCATGGAATTAAACCAAGGATTTAAGGCCAAAAGTTTCACAATTTCATTTATATAATCTAAAACCTCAAAGGATTAAATGAATTAATAAGTAATATTACCTTTATTTCATATCTATAAATTATCTAATCAAGGAGATACTAAAATAAATACAAGCTATCCAACCCTAAATTCTATAGTCCATATCCTATGATCAATATAATACTTTTAAGGACACTGTGTAATAATAAATGAATTTTGGATCAATATAACCTACCTAGAATTATCCTCAACTATAATAGGAAAAATAAATTATGACTCATAATTTTAATATATAATAATAGAGAATAAAATGGCCCATAATTGAGTAACTCAAACGGACCCATCTTGATAGACGGCTGGTAGATGTTTTTATAAGAAAACTCCATGAGAAGTAAATGATGCTCCCCAAATCCACCGATGTATGGAATAAAATATCTAACAATATATTTTGGTATATTAATGGTCCTATATTACTGACCATACTTTTATGGGTGATAATTTATACATATTTTAACTTGAGTACCAATATTGTTTTGTAACCCCTTCCAGAATCTCCTAGAAAACATTGGGTTCTGATTAAAGGAGATACTAGTTGGTACCTCATGATGTTTCATGATCACTCTAACCTATAATTTATTTAATTAATAAATAGAATATAATTATATGATATTAAAAAAATGTGTGGTTTTGTTTAGGTAATCAACATTCCACCAAACTGTGTCCCTACCTCTCGAAGAATGAGGTAAGCACATAACTAAGACCATTGTGATCTCATCCCCTTTCTACATAGGAATAATAAGGGTATATAACTCAATAATAGGTTTATAATATTTTTTAATTGAACTATTAATAAGTAATAAATTTAGAAATGAATTTAGTGATGTATCATGTCATGGAAGGCCACCAAAATAACTTATACACGTCACAATACATCTTAGAGAATCTTGGGTGAAACAATCAATGAGATTGGTGATACTATATTTCAATATATTTATATATACTTGTGGTAAACAAAAATCTTCCATGGATATAGAGAAAATAATTATAATCTTGATACCAACCATTTAGGATCTCCCCATCATTGTTTATTTCGTGAATTATGATATAGTTATGTTAAAGATCAAAGAGTCTTTTATTTTTTCAAAAAATGATGATATTATATCAATAACATATACATATATCTCATTATTATCTTCTGATACATCTAGATAAAACTCAAATAGTTTAGATATAATGTTTTATTTATCTCTCACCCATGTACCTTTTTTAGTTTGAGACTTTCTACTTAGGTATTCAGCTACTATATTGCTCTTTCCTGATGTATATAGCAGTTAAAAGTCAATATATTTCAAGTATCTAACCTCTTAATTATATATTAAATTTTGATCTCATTGATAGAAGATATAATTGAGGATATTATAGTAAATTTAAATCATAAACTAGTCATATAATAAGTAGTTCCCATGGAACGTTGAAGTGCATTGTGTTGCATTTGTTGTCAATGAGGTTGTCAATGAGGCATGTTGTTGTCTTACAATGAATGGAAGTCAAGGATTGTCAAGATGTGAATGAAAAAGGTTGTGATGGTGTTGGTGGTGAAGGAGAATGGCCATGGAACTTAGAGGAGTGTCACTTAGGAGATTCACTAAGTGGCATTGGAGAATATGGTTGAAACATTCTCCATGTAAATCTGACGATTGCTGAACTGATCTTTAAGTTCTAAGAACTTGTATCAACTGGATACAAAGTCACAACAAAGTTAGAAGACCATGCATTGTATTGACAATGCATGAGAAGAGGAAGATGATCCATCCACACCTCCTAAGTGGATGAAGTGAGCTGAAGAAGTCCATGCACTATTATTTAGTGCATGAGAATTAGAAGAAGCCCCAATTGATCTCTGATTAGATCAATGAAGCACTTTGAATACTTTAAGTGATTCGGGAGTTCGGTTGAAGATGAAGAACCTTCAAGAATTTCCATTCCTAAGTGATGAACATTTGTTTAAGAAGTATGGAGGAATTCTAAGAAGAAGAAGAATAGAGATGGGAAGAAGAATGGCTTAGAAGAAGAAGGAGGCATTTGGCATTTGGCATGTTTTAATATGGAGAAGGACTTTGTTTTTACAAAGTCTAGGTTCTGTCCTTTGCCAAAAAATTGGCCATCTCAAGCCAGCCCACGGGTTCAACCCCACGGCTCATATGGGCACTAGGCGCCACGCCCATGGGGGATCCCATGGTGCAAGCTCGAGAGGCAGGGGGGCCGTGTATAAGCCCCCGAGGGCACGCAGTGGTTAAGCCCGCGCGCCCGGAGAGTGCATGGTGGGCGCTAGGAGCGCGCCCGCAGGAAGCAAGAGTGGGCGCAGAGCGCGCCCGCAGGGTGAACACGGTGCGGGGCGGCACCGTGGAGGGAGAGAATTCAATTGCCGGGATGAGGGAGCGGCAGGGTTATTAACCGCGGAAATTCCGCGAGAGAATTCGATGTGGGACGCGCGATTTTCACCGGGAACGAATCCCAGCCGCACGATTCATCGCGCGCTCGATCTGGACCGCCCATCTAATCCGCCGCGGCCCAGCCTGATCGCGGCCGTCCAAATCTTTAATCCAACGGCTCTCCGCGCGTCTTCTTCCCCGCGCCATGCGAAGCCACCCGCGACGTCCCCGCATGAACCAGAGCCTCCCGAGCAGTGTTCTCGAGCTCCCGGCCACCATTTCCTAATCCGAAGCCTCCATTGAGATCGTCTGGCCTCCACGAACACGATCATGCAATAAAAAAGGCATGCATGCAACAGATGGAGAATTTCGGTCGAGGCCGAGGCAAACGAAGTTGCCGAAGCCTTGAGGGTTCGTGCCTTTGCATGGGATAAAAGAGACGAAGTCCGTGCATGCGTTCTAAGTCGCATGCACGTGGAGGAACCCGAATAAAAAGGGGAGAACCCGCGTTGAAACAGTGGAAAGAAAATAAAGATTGGAAAGATTTCAAAGATGCGAAATCTTCGGGATTGAAGTTATCCCACGCGGAAGATTTGAGGCGTTTCTCTGCCTATAAAAAGAGAGGCCGAGGCTCTCATTTTGCTTGCTGATCCTTTGTTGAAGATCCGGAGTCCCGTGAGAGCACCGTTGCTTCGCGAAGAAGACCCTGCGCGCACCACTTGCGCGGCAGCAGCCCGAAGCCATTCTTGGCTTCGTGTGTTCCTTTTGTGCACCTCTTGCGCGAAAGAAGAGAAAGGGAGTCCCCTGTGCGCCTTCCTTGCGCGACAGGAAGACCCGTGGCCGCATCCTTGCGCGCCCGTGGTTGCATCCTTCTCTGCCCGCGGACTTGCGCGGCAGGAAGTGTTTGCGCGAGCCTTGTGCACTTTGAGGGCTTGCCCGCGGCATTTGAAGACAGTAGAGGTCGCACCCTTGCGCCTTGTGACCCTGCGCGGCAGTGGAGTTGAGTGTTCGGGCTGTGTAGGCAAAAAGAGAAGAAGGCAGTGTGTGTGCAAAGTGGAGAACCCAAGCCGTAGCTTTGTATGGGTGAAGTGAAGACCACACCTTTGTGTGTGTGTGCATAAGTGAAGAAGGACACATTTAAGTTAGTGTGCAAGAAGAGGAGAACCCGAGACCACACCTTGGGTGTGTGCAAGTAAAGGCCGCAGCCTTGGGTGTGTGTGAAACAAGAAGACCCTACGGTATTGTGTGTGCAAGGAGAACCCGAGGCCATATCCAGTGTGTGTGCATTTGAAAAAGAGGCAGTAGCCTTTGGGGTGTGCATCTAGTGAAGAGGCCGTATCCTATTAGGTGTGTAAGAATTAGTAGAGGCCGAGACCACACCTTGTGTGTGTGTGCAAAGAGGAGGAAGGCAAAGCTTGCACTTTGTGTGTGCATTTAAAGAAGGAGGCCGTAGCCCTTATGTGGGTGCACACATTGAAGAACAAATTAAAGAATACTATTTGTGTGTGCTAAGTGAAGGCCAAGTCATGTGTGTGCAACAAGTGAAGACCACAACTCAACCTATGTTGTGTGTGTGTGCAAATTAAAAGGAGTGGCCGAACCTTAGTGTGTGTGCAAACCAAAGTGTGTACACACTAAGAAGAAGAGAGGACATCCACACTAAAGTATAACACACATTCTGGTGTGTAATTATATTGCATAAAGTGTGTGAAGTCTGAAAAGTAGGTGTGTGCTCAAAAGTGATTACACCCTTTGTGGGTCTACTGCACCAAGAAGAAGAAAGGGAAAGTGCATGCATGCATGCATGCACGTGCACACGTGAACAGTGCTAAATCAGTGGTGTGCATCTGAGGAGTCCAAGACTTGAAGATCTTGAAGAGTTGCCATGCACTCAGTGCATGATGTTGAAGTGAACTGAGACTGGACCAGACCAAAGATAAAGATATTATTTGTCTGAGCATTCAGTAATTGGAGAGAAGCCGGGGCATCCTTAGAAGAAGGTGATAAAGCCCGAGCTAGATGAGAAGACCTGTTCACCACAAGTGATCAGAAGAAGAGCAAGGCCAGCAGTCTTTATCCCAGACTGCTGAGGATACTTGAAGAAGAACTTAAAGTGAAGAAGAGCTACTCGTGTGACTCGAGGAGCCAAGAGAAGACCCTGTGGGACTCAGGGAGAAGAAGTCTTCAGTGGGATTCTGGAGTAGGCCAGTGGGACTCTGGTAACACTGTGGGACGCAGTATAAAGACCCTCCTGTGGGACTCAGGAGAGATACAGTGAGACTCTGTATCGACCATTGTAATTCTAACAAGTTATAATGGGAGAATCCATGCTTGGAGAGCATGGCAAGGATGTAGGCCTTTGGTGCCGAACCTTGTAAATCCTTGTGTCCTGTGCCTTTTCATTACTGCATTATCCGGGAAAGGTTGAGAGATACAAGAAGAGTGGATCGAGGCTTTAACCAGCCATAGATGTTTAATTGATTGAGAATCAATTAGTAAAAAGTTTTAAAGGATCACTGATTCACCCCCTCCCCCTCTCAGTGATTCACACTGATCTGGGCACTTCAATTGGTATCAGAGGGAGGTTCCCTCTAAAAGATCCAAGGGAGTCTATATGGAGTGCAGATTTGAGGAAATGAAAGAACAGCCTCAAATGGAGATATCTGCCAAGACTCTGAAAAACAGAATGAAGAAACAGGCAAAGAAGATGAGGAAGAAGGTTGCTGCAATCAGAGAAACTCCTTCTATGGAAAGAAATGTGAAAGTCACATCAGATGACAATTACTTTTATCATTCTTCTGATGAAGCCTGCTCTAGCTGTGATGAAGATGGAAGGAACAATGATCTTCTAAATGCAATCAAATATCTTCAGAAGCGAGTCCCCAAGGAAATTGCAATGTGTATAGCTACAGGCCTCCTTGATCTTCAAGAAGAAAAATTACAGCTAGAAGATGAAGCCAATTCTCTAGAAGTCCAATTGGCAAAAAGGGTTGGCATAACCAACACTCTCAGAAATCTGGTAAATTCCAAAGATGAAACAATATCTCTTTGCAATGAAAGATATGAAGACACTGCTGAAGAATTGCAGAGAAGCCTTTCTGAGAAAGAATTCTTTAAGACTGTGGTCAAAGAAGTTTTCCATGCACTGGAAAAGAGGCACAAAGTGTCAATGGTTGTCAAAGATGCTCAACTAGAAGACAAAGTCAAAAGGGTGAAGGAGCTGGACAATTCATTGCAAGAATTGAAGAAGGTGCATGAAGACCAGATGAAACAGCTGGAAGAGAAATGGGAAGGAAGGCTAAGAACAGTTGAGGATGAGAAGAACTCCCTCAACATGAAGTGTTTAGAATTAGAGGTGATATTGAACAATCAGCAATCACCCAAAGCCAAAGCCTCCCAGTCAACTGAAAGGAGAAATGTTGCTACTCAAGTATGCTTTGAGAAGGATGATTCTAAGAGAAGGACATCCTCTAGTAAAAGTGCAACATCTTCTAAGAAGAAGGTACCATCCATACCATCTTGTACTAATGCTTCTAATTGTGTTTCCACAAAAAGTGCAGGATGGAAGAATAATTCCAAACAAATATGGATGAAGACAGTAAAGAAGCAGAGCTCTCCTGAAACAGCACAACAGGTCAAGAAAAGTATCCAACAATCAGAAGGACTCAAGAGGTCAAGATTTGTGGGTCAATGCTGGTGTTGTAATAAGTATGGGCATTGTGCAAAGGATTGTTGGTACAATCCAATGAATGTCAAAGCACAGAGGAAGCCCATGCCTAGGGGGAGCAAGCCAGAAGGAAAGAAGCAACATCCACAGGTCCAGAGACATCTGTTTACTGCTAACAGATTTGGATTACTTGACAACATCTGGGATGATTGCAAAAGTGGTCAAATAGATACATGTCAATCTCCAACTGTATCCAGAGCTCAAAAGAAGAGAAGATCACTGAACCTGGCTAAAAAGGAATCCTTGGGAAGCAAGCAGAAGAAAGTGGAAGATGCTCCCAAGAAGAGTTTGAAAAAGGAAGAGAAGTCCTTGGATTCTAAAACCAAGAAGGGTGATGCATCAAGAAGAGCCACCAAGAAGACATGCTTCTACTGTGGGAAGAAAGGACATATCATTGATCTTTGTAAAGAAGCCATGAAAATCAATAGAAGCCAACTGAACTCAAACAGACAATCAATCCAGAAGAAGCAGAATGGATTGATTGAAAACAAGTTGCCTAAGAGAGGTAGCTTGACAGCATCAAAGGAACCATGTGGAACTTCCAGAACTGAGGCCACACTTCCAAATGATTTACTTGTCATATGGCCACATCAGTTGCAACTTGCCAGAGAACTACAAAAAGCTGAAGATAAAGTTCTGGCAATTGCTAAGGCAAAAGGGAAGAAGAAGGTTTCACATGAAGATGTTTTGAGAACCACACCAGCACAATCATCAATGAAGATCAAATGTGCAAGTGTGAAGACTGGTGAAAATGGGACATCTCGGTTGAGAGAATCTTCTCAACCTTGTTGTTCACATTGATGAACCAAGGAGGTTCCATCTTATTCCCTTATACTATTGGTATTTACATGTGCTGACATTGCAGGGAATTGAAGATGATGATCATTCTCAAGTGGAGGATGGTTTGAAAAGAATGGAGTGCACCCCTTGAGGGGGAGCAAATCTGAAGAAGATGATGTTCAAAAAATTAATATCATCTTGAGAAAGTGAAGGTATTCCAATCATACTTTCATCCCTTGTTTCTTAATTGAGTTTATCTTGTCAATTAAGGGGGAGTATGGATTGAAGACAAATGGATGAAAGGGGGAGCTTTATCTTTGCACTGAACTTTCTAATGTGTTTGGTGAAGTATGTGCAGGATTTAGCAATTCATTGTTATATCTGAAAAATTTCAAACCCCTAAGCATGATCTCACATGTGTAGAGAATGTTGGACAACATTGTGTACCTTGGTTATATCACTCTTGTTTTCTACACCGGGTTAGCCCAAGTAGACTTAGAGCTGATTTACTAAAGGTTCTTTGCTAAAGAGAACATGTGACATCATCCCTCTCCTAGTGTTTTTCAAGAAGATACTTTTCAATGGGAGGAAGATATTTTTGGAAGAGAACCACACCACACCTTTGCATTTGATTGCCAATAAGGGGGAGAAATATTGGCACACATATTGACCCATTCATATGTGCTGAAGGAGTGTATTGACAACAAATACAAAGGGGGAGATTGAAGTGCATTGTGTTGCATTTGTTGTCAATGAGGTTGTCAATGAGGCATGTTGTTGTCTTACAATGAATGGAAGTCAAGGATTGTCAAGATGTGAATGAAAAAGGTTGTGATGGTGTTGGTGGTGAAGGAGAATGGCCATGGAACTTAGAGGAGTGTCACTTAGGAGATTCACTAAGTGGCATTGGAGAATATGGTTGAAACATTCTCCATGTAAATCTGACGATTGCTGAACTGATCTTTAAGTTCTAAGAACTTGTATCAACTGGATACAAAGTCACAACAAAGTTAGAAGACCATGCATTGTATTGACAATGCATGAGAAGAGGAAGATGATCCATCCACACCTCCTAAGTGGATGAAGTGAGCTGAAGAAGTCCATGCACTATTATTTAGTGCATGAGAATTAGAAGAAGCCCCAATTGATCTCTGATTAGATCAATGAAGCACTTTGAATACTTTAAGTGATTCGGGAGTTCGGTTGAAGATGAAGAACCTTCAAGAATTTCCATTCCTAAGTGATGAACATTTGTTTAAGAAGTATGGAGGAATTCTAAGAAGAAGAAGAATAGAGATGGGAAGAAGAATGGCTTAGAAGAAGAAGGAGGCATTTGGCATTTGGCATGTTTTAATATGGAGAAGGACTTTGTTTTTACAAAGTCTAGGTTCTGTCCTTTGCCAAAAAATTGGCCATCTCAAGCCAGCCCACGGGTTCAACCCCACGGCTCATATGGGCACTAGGCGCCACGCCCATGGGGGATCCCATGGTGCAAGCTCGAGAGGCAGGGGGGCCGTGTATAAGCCCCCGAGGGCACGCAGTGGTTAAGCCCGCGCGCCCGGAGAGTGCATGGTGGGCGCTAGGAGCGCGCCCGCAGGAAGCAAGAGTGGGCGCAGAGCGCGCCCGCAGGGTGAACACGGTGCGGGGCGGCACCGTGGAGGGAGAGAATTCAATTGCCGGGATGAGGGAGCGGCAGGGTTATTAACCGCGGAAATTCCGCGAGAGAATTCGATGTGGGACGCGCGATTTTCACCGGGAACGAATCCCAGCCGCACGATTCATCGCGCGCTCGATCTGGACCGCCCATCTAATCCGCCGCGGCCCAGCCTGATCGCGGCCGTCCAAATCTTTAATCCAACGGCTCTCCGCGCGTCTTCTTCCCCGCGCCATGCGAAGCCACCCGCGACGTCCCCGCATGAACCAGAGCCTCCCGAGCAGTGTTCTCGAGCTCCCGGCCACCATTTCCTAATCCGAAGCCTCCATTGAGATCGTCTGGCCTCCACGAACACGATCATGCAATAAAAAAGGCATGCATGCAACAGATGGAGAATTTCGGTCGAGGCCGAGGCAAACGAAGTTGCCGAAGCCTTGAGGGTTCGTGCCTTTGCATGGGATAAAAGAGACGAAGTCCGTGCATGCGTTCTAAGTCGCATGCACGTGGAGGAACCCGAATAAAAAGGGGAGAACCCGCGTTGAAACAGTGGAAAGAAAATAAAGATTGGAAAGATTTCAAAGATGCGAAATCTTCGGGATTGAAGTTATCCCACGCGGAAGATTTGAGGCGTTTCTCTGCCTATAAAAAGAGAGGCCGAGGCTCTCATTTTGCTTGCTGATCCTTTGTTGAAGATCCGGAGTCCCGTGAGAGCACCGTTGCTTCGCGAAGAAGACCCTGCGCGCACCACTTGCGCGGCAGCAGCCCGAAGCCATTCTTGGCTTCGTGTGTTCCTTTTGTGCACCTCTTGCGCGAAAGAAGAGAAAGGGAGTCCCCTGTGCGCCTTCCTTGCGCGACAGGAAGACCCGTGGCCGCATCCTTGCGCGCCCGTGGTTGCATCCTTCTCTGCCCGCGGACTTGCGCGGCAGGAAGTGTTTGCGCGAGCCTTGTGCACTTTGAGGGCTTGCCCGCGGCATTTGAAGACAGTAGAGGTCGCACCCTTGCGCCTTGTGACCCTGCGCGGCAGTGGAGTTGAGTGTTCGGGCTGTGTAGGCAAAAAGAGAAGAAGGCAGTGTGTGTGCAAAGTGGAGAACCCAAGCCGTAGCTTTGTATGGGTGAAGTGAAGACCACACCTTTGTGTGTGTGTGCATAAGTGAAGAAGGACACATTTAAGTTAGTGTGCAAGAAGAGGAGAACCCGAGACCACACCTTGGGTGTGTGCAAGTAAAGGCCGCAGCCTTGGGTGTGTGTGAAACAAGAAGACCCTACGGTATTGTGTGTGCAAGGAGAACCCGAGGCCATATCCAGTGTGTGTGCATTTGAAAAAGAGGCAGTAGCCTTTGGGGTGTGCATCTAGTGAAGAGGCCGTATCCTATTAGGTGTGCAAGAATTAGTAGAGGCCGAGACCACACCTTGTGTGTGTGTGCAAAGAGGAGGAAGGCAAAGCTTGCACTTTGTGTGTGCATTTAAAGAAGGAGGCCGTAGCCCTTATGTGGGTGCACACATTGAAGAACAAATTAAAGAATACTATTTGTGTGTGCTAAGTGAAGGCCAAGTCATGTGTGTGCAACAAGTGAAGACCACAACTCAACCTATGTTGTGTGTGTGTGCAAATTAAAAGGAGTGGCCGAACCTTAGTGTGTGTGCAAACCAAAGTGTGTACACACTAAGAAGAAGAGAGGACATCCACACTAAAGTATAACACACATTCTGGTGTGTAATTATATTGCATAAAGTGTGTGAAGTCTGAAAAGTAGGTGTGTGCTCAAAAGTGATTACACCCTTTGTGGGTCTACTGCACCAAGAAGAAGAAAGGGAAAGTGCATGCATGCATGCATGCACGTGCACACGTGAACAGTGCTAAATCAGTGGTGTGCATCTGAGGAGTCCAAGACTTGAAGATCTTGAAGAGTTGCCATGCACTCAGTGCATGATGTTGAAGTGAACTGAGACTGGACCAGACCAAAGATAAAGATATTATTTGTCTGAGCATTCAGTAATTGGAGAGAAGCCGGGGCATCCTTAGAAGAAGGTGATAAAGCCCGAGCTAGATGAGAAGACCTGTTCACCACAAGTGATCAGAAGAAGAGCAAGGCCAGCAGTCTTTATCCCAGACTGCTGAGGATACTTGAAGAAGAACTTAAAGTGAAGAAGAGCTACTCGTGTGACTCGAGGAGCCAAGAGAAGACCCTGTGGGACTCAGGGAGAAGAAGTCTTCAGTGGGATTCTGGAGTAGGCCAGTGGGACTCTGGTAACACTGTGGGACGCAGTATAAAGACCCTCCTGTGGGACTCAGGAGAGATACAGTGAGACTCTGTATCGACCATTGTAATTCTAACAAGTTATAATGGGAGAATCCATGCTTGGAGAGCATGGCAAGGATGTAGGCCTTTGGTGCCGAACCTTGTAAATCCATGTGTCCTGTGCCTTTTCATTACTGCATTATCCGGGAAAGGTTGAGAGATACAAGAAGAGTGGATCGAGGCTTTAACCAGCCATAGAGGTTTAATTGATTGAGAATCAATTAGTAAAAAGTTTTAAAGGATCACTGATTCACCCCCTCCCCCTCTCAGTGATTCACACTGATCTGGGCACTTCAAACGTGAAATCATGCACTATCGTGAGAAACTATAAATCATGGGATAGATAATTCTTATTTTGAGACCATTTTTGGCTTGAATCATAGGACACCATATGATGGACCTATATCAATTCACCTCTAAGGCCCAAAAAAGTGGTATCCTAATTAACGTAAAATCCTTTTATTAACTCTAGGAAAATTATTATAGGTGATATAATAAGTCTTTTCTTTAGTTTCTAAAAATATAACACATATTATTGTGACCAAATAAATTTAACCCCTTTATTAGTCAAAGTATTCATATGAGTTACCATATAAGAAAAATTATAGACAAAGTTATTATAATATATGGAAATTACTAAGAAATTCTAAATCAAAAATACATTCTTAGAAACTTACCAAGATATCACCACAACTACTTTCTCAGTATCTATAGTAATTCTAGATTCAGTTAAAACCTGATTAGTGAATTTAACCTCATTATTAAAGAATGATCATTTAGAAAGATTCACGTAATGATTATTCTCACATAATGTTTCTAATACTACTCATATATTCTTTACATGCACTTCTCGATTTCTTGGGTACATATGGATATCGCCCATAAGTAATAAAAAAATGAGTCTAAAATGAATTAAAAATCCTATTTATCAAATCCATGATAACAACACGTGAATTAGTTAACTAAAATGGAATAGATAGATATTAAAAAATGGTTGTACCATATTCAAAAATCCATCTCAGCAATATCCCTAGATATAACACAGAGTTGATGATACCTAAATATTAATTCAATATTTGAAAACCATTTCCCCCATTTAATTTATTAGACAAATAATTCATTCAAGGTAATGAATCTCAAACCTTATTCAACCTGTGAAGACTAAAACATAATCACAATATTCCACTACTTTTATTATTGAAAATAATATGATCACTGTATAGAGATGTTCTAGGTAAAATAAATACTTTAGACTCAAAATTATCAATATTAATATCTAATTATCTTATCTTGGGATGTTTTATATGATAGTGGAATATAAATTGTTCTGTTATAGTTAAAATATTGATAATGAATTTAACTTTGTTTTTAAAGGAATACTAAGAAAGAATTATGAAATACATCAAGAAATAATCCTACCATAGGATATAATGATTTTGAATTACCAATTTTAACACCCCTAATCAACATACCATATGAGATGTGTATGATACACACTTCCCTTGATTTAATCTAGCATGCCTTACTTAGAATTCCCATTTTATAATAAGAGTATACTTAATTACATTAAGATAATAGAAGAAAACACACCATCCATTGCAATTTATATGATCTTTAAATTAAGTTAACATATATGTTATTAAGTTAGGGTTGAATATCTTCATGTTAAGAGTATTAGAATATGAGAGATTTATAAATTAACCCATCATAAGTGGACAAGAAAGATACCTATTACTAGTATTTATTCATTTTTCCCAATTGAGTATCAATAATCTCAATTTTCTAAGTCAACTCTACCCCTAATCCCAAATGAGATATAGAATTATCAAAAATAAAAGAATAACAATCCCTTGTATCAAAAATACCATAACCAAGAGTAGAAGATAATTCTAGTTTAAATTCAATGAGGGTTTCCTAATATTTATATATAAAATAATGAGAGGCCTATATATCAAATAAATAATATAAAATAATAGATTTTATAAGAATAATACCTCTAATAATATACAAACCATCACCTAAATGAATAATTGAAGTAACATTAGTGTTTCTAATGATGTTTTTGTTAGTTTGAATTTATTTTCAACATATTGTAAGAGATTGATAGAAGTTATATTAGGTGACTATATTTGTTTGAGATGGTTGAATATGTATGGAGTAATATTAAAGAGGTTATATGAGTTTTTGAAGTGTTATAGAATTTATAGAGACTATATTAAGACTTTTAGGGATGATCACATGACTCTACATCATATCCTACGACTTTGAGTCCAAGTGTAAGTCATTATCATAAGACTTCTAGAATAATATGAATTGGAATGGGAGAGTATGACATTATGTTGAGGCAAGAAAATGGAAAATAAATGAATATATGAATTTCCTTTATAAGAATAGGTTTTCGATAACTTGGTGTTATAATATTTTGAGTGTAAGTATTAAAATACTTACAAAATGAAGTACCATTTGTATATTATGACTTTTATACTTGGAAAATTTTCTAGAATGCTACTAGAAGAAAATTGAAATTTATTGATTTAATAACTAAAGGATTAGATTAATTGAGATCATTTGAATACTATTAATCATGGATTTAAATATCTTAAACATGAAACAGGGTTTTGAATCTTTCCAAAAAGTTCAGAGAAACTGATCTTCAAGAAATATCAAAATTAGCAATATTCTGGAATAATAAAAATTATGCATAATTCAAGTTTATCTAAAAAGTTTATATAGATCTAAAAGATGAGTTTTTTGAAAGGAGGAACACCATAAAATCATTATGGTATTTTAATGAAATTACTCTTTAATGGTTAAATGTTTTGATAATCACTAATATCATATTATGTAGTTATTCTTGCTAAGTTTCCATGTTATAATGATTTTAGCTCTAGAGGTATTTTGAAAAGCAGTTCTGTGTTTATAGTTATTGAAGAGGATTTATGTAACACCCAAAGATTATAAAAAAATATCATTGTGTTTGATAGAATATGTTACATGAAAAAATGATCCTAAACAACACAATAAATATATTTCTTTGAAATTATTCTCTTCAATACCTTGAAACACACACAATCCTAAGTCTAAATGAACTATAATATTGTATACCATTATAACATAGCTATTAAATTAGTGGGTACGGATAAGAATAAATAAATCATGAAAATTATATGGTTTATACATGTATAAATGAAATTAAATGTATATCTATTTATTAAAAATAAAATAAGACACTTTTGAATGAAAGTGAAATGATTTCTGAAAAACTATATTTTTCTAAAATGATTTTTCTTTGAACTTTACACACATTATATAAAAATAATTTTTTAATAATTTTAGAAAATTCATTTTAAAAAATAAACTTAATTTTTGAAATAATAATGTTGCAATTATCTTAGAGTGAAATTTAAATAATTTTCTAAAAATAATATTTTTTTTGATGAATAGTAAAAAATGTTGGTTTTTATTAAAACGAACTTTTCATTTAAATCATTTAAAGGTTATATTTTTATTTAAAATTGTTTTTAAAGTTAAATTAGTTCAATTATATCATAATAAATACAATTTATTTCAGTAGAATAAATTTCATATTGAATTTTGATATTAAAACCTTCCATACTTATGGGAATTTTCTCTTTGGAATATTGCCTTTTGTCTTGTCTATTGGTTTAATTTTAAATTAAAAATTTCCAATTATGTGATTTGGATTTAATTAAATGGATTAAATATTTGGAATAATAATAATTAATATTATTTAATAAGATAAAATTATTTTTTGTACATAATAATTAGTAAAAACAATATAAAATTAATTAAAGAGGTTAAGTTTAAAACGAGGTTTTTCATGTTAAATGCGCTTATGTTAAAATTAATTTCACACACGCATATAATTTTTGTTTGATAAACTATATATAATATTTATAATTAGAATGTTACAAATTATGTAATAAGTTTATTTTTATTTCAGGATTAATGGATAAATTACCATGGTTGAAAAAACTAATTATTGTAGTGAAAAATAAAATGGTAAAAGGGAGTAAACTTAAAGAATAAGGAATAAAATGATTAAAAAATGTGTTATTTTATGTTATGGAGGTGTTTATATACCTTAAATTCTATAAAATACATTATTTATCAATTTTTTAGGAACTTGGGGTGATAGTGAATTCCCATTATTGAATAGTTTTGGGTATTTACAAAAATGACACTCCTCCTCAATTATAAAAGGGAACTCACTCCCCTCACTTATTCACACTTCTAAAGCCATTTTCCTTGAAATAAAACTAAAAAAAACCTCCCAAACACACTTATAAATATTATAAATATATTTTCTTCCCAAAAGACCAACTGTATGGTCTTTAATAAGAGATCTAAAGGAGGTTTCTCTAAGAGAAGCTAATTGTCTTTACTATGTTATTTCTATTTTTTTCTTCTTTTAAAACCTTAAATTATGTCTTAAATATTCCAATATAATAATAAACATATCTAATATATATATGTTATTATGTTTATGGTATAATATTTATCTTTTTACACTTCCATAAAACGGGATACGAAATCGTCAATCGTGTGTATGGCGGACTACCGCCTCACAAACTGATGTAACTCATTATACATTAACACTTATAACGGATGGATATAATGATGTATTTAATATATATATATATATATATAATATTTATGATATAATTATAATTATTGAGTTATAATATCACATAAAAATTCTTATTATTCATTTCGTTTAAAATATGATAATGTCGATTGTGTGTACAATGGACTATCACCTCGTGGAGCGATGTGATTTGTTTTTCACATAAACATTACATGAAAGGTAATAAGGATATATTTAATGAATATATTTGATATATATTACAAGAAATAAATTCTTGAAAATTAATATCTCATACATTTATTAACCCTTTCACCCGTAAAGGGAATGATATTGTCACTCGTGCATACATACGACCTAATGTCTCCATGAATCGATGAAAATCATTTTTTATATACAATTTTTAATAACGGTAATATGGAATTATATAATAAAATAATAATAATATTTATAATATTTATAAAATTATTGAGATTATGGATTTATATCCTATGTACGAGAACCATAAAATTCATACCAAACACGAATGAGAAAACAAAACAATTAACACAAGAAATAATGAAAATAATGAAATATTATTAACAAAATGGTGTTAAAATATCATAAGAGGATCATATATAGTATGAGATATATGATTATGGTTAATTAATATATTTATAATAATCCTATATTTATTATATAGGTGGTTTGGACACATATTAAGGAATTTGAACTTGAGGTAAGGGTTTCTCATCTAACTTTTAATTTTGTGAAACATATTCCATATTCACCACTTATTTATTTTGGGTGGTGTATAAATAACACTTTGATATTTTATATCGTAAATATATTTATATTCATGTTATTTAATATTTAAATTTATATTATTTATTTTATGGGTCTTACAATTAAGAAGTTACCAAATCGGTAAGAATTTATTTCACAATCACATCATTATTCAAGATTGTTTATGTTTAAGCCTAATTTTGGGAAATTATTTGACATTAATATATTAAATTCAATATATTTTCATGTACTATTATTATTAAAGAAAAATCAAGTTATAGTTCCATATTACCTCTCTTTGGTACTTAAAACGATTGAGAAAATGTTTTTAAGAAAAGGTAACATTATTTCTCTTTTCGGCCGAAAATGATTTTTCTTCCAAATACACGTTTTCTAAATTATTTTTGAAAAATGTTTTAGGATTATCCAAATAATTTATTAAAATAAATTTTACCATGTTTCATTTTTTAATTTTTTTTTGAAAGGAATACTCATATCATTTTCAAAACAATACCTGTTTGGATTTTACCAAAAATGTGAAATGAATCTTTATTTTAATATACACGACATGAAATTTTTTCCCAAATTCAAGTCCAATAAATTGTTTAAAGATTATTTTTATATTTAACCAGGTTATTTTCAAATGAAATTATTTT
This sequence comes from Viscum album, assembly GCA_963277665.1. Lineage (NCBI taxonomy): Eukaryota > Viridiplantae > Streptophyta > Magnoliopsida > Santalales > Viscaceae > Viscum > Viscum album. The sequence goes on from OY728151.1 coordinate 1,429,649,975, forward strand.
CAAAATGTTTTATGATATTTTTGTTTTAAAATGTGATTTTCAAAGTACAAAGGTTTTTCCCCATGAATGTTTTAATGACATTATTATGGAATTTATATTTATCAATGACATCAAAAATTTATTTCAAATTTTATTAAATAGGGATATGTTGTATTGATATCATAATTATTATTTATTTGGATAGTTTATGATTGGTCTTAATAGGGATGTACAATTTTATTACCGTCCCCTATATTTATATGGATGGTTTATGATTATTTTTATTGATTGGGGTAAGTATTAACATTTTGTATGTTATTTTTTCAATATGAATGTTTATGATGATTATGTTTCACCCCTTTAATATGATTAATTAATTGGAATTATTTAGAGATGGGTGAGGCCCAATTATAGATACCCCTTGATGCATCGACAAGTCTCACGAGACAAATAATTTGGCCAAATTAGATGAGGTTTTACCCACAATTTTAAACTATCTTGTGAAAGGTCTGAAAATATGTTTTAGATGTTATAAATTATATATTACCTCATTATAAGATTATTTATTTATTTTTATGTAGTTATTATTTTAGTTAGGATAACCATGGATAAGTTTCATGCTCTTGTGATTATTTATATGGATTTATTTGATCTACATTTATTTCTACCATATTATGTTCAATTTATTTATCAAATCGACTGTGTTTTAGTTATTTACCTTTAAATATTGATTATAATTATTTATTCATGATATCTTACTCTATACATACACAATTAGTAAGCATATAAGATCTTTTATTTCTAATGTTTTATTTTTCCCAAGATACTTAGAATTATTTTATGATTGATATGTAGCTATATGCTAAGGAGAATAAGAGCATTCTCAAATAAAACACTTCATATATTTTATGTTTTAAAATGTAATGTGAATTTCAAGAATGTATCTAGTTTAATAATACTGCTAAATAGTTTGGTCATTTGACATGTGAATTCTTATATCTAGTGATAATGTAATAAATTAGACACCAGATTTGGCTTACTGGAGTTGATGTATTTACCATTGGTATTGGAGAAGGTTTAGTAAAAACCATGGGAACTAGATTTAGTAAAATATAGATTAGGGAATCAAACCCAAAGAATTAATTTAAGGATAAGTATAATAATATCCTAAAATTTTGGTAAGGTAGAGATTATGTTGTTTTCCTAGAAATACATCCCTGTATGGATACTACAAGTGGACTAAGATTTTGTAGAGATGTACCTATGGTTAATAACTATGAAAAAGGAACATCAAGCTTGACATGAGTGTTACCTGGTATACAACAATGATCCTTACTAGGCACTGAGTTTGACACTCCTAGGGGATATTATTGGATCAATTCATATTTTTTTTTATAAACCATTATGAAGGGTTTGAAAATATTTTTTATGATGTGAAAACATTCCTAAGGAAACTATGTTTATGATTATGAGATCATCCATGCATAAAATTTTCAATTTATGTTAATTGTTTTACTATTTTTTTGGAATATACATTATGTTTCACGATTTTATGATCTAATATAGTGTATGACATTGTTTAAAAATGGAACAAAGTTTTAGTAATGTAAACTGTATGAATTACCATACCCTATATAGGGATTTCCCTCTTGGGAAATATAATGAAGTTGGAGATATAGGTACAACTAGAACTGATAAAATTATAACCATATTATGGAAGTTGACTCATGTTATGATCAATAACCTTGCTTGTATAGAGAATCATGTTGATCTACCAGGTGGTGTAAAACTTTTAGACAACTTTATGCATCAAAAACCACCATTATTTAACAAAACTACAAATCCATTTGTAGATAAGAATGGATAAGTTCCTTAGAGAAGATATTTCTCACTATGGGAATCAATTAAAGGGATAAATTTTTCATGTAAGTTTATCTTTTCTCAGGACATTCAGATCAATAGTGATTATTGATTCAAAAAAATTTGGATGAATAAAAACAAGAAACATGGTATAGAATAATTTTAAGTTACTATTCTATGAAAAGTGTTTTACTCATGAGAAAAAAAGTAGATATGGATAAAAAATTCCTTATTATAAGATAAAAGGAAGATGAAAATGTTTCTAAGTATGAATCCAACTTTATAAGGTTATCAAGTAATGATACAGACTACAAACATTATATAAAGAGAAAGATTGACAATTTATTTAATGGGGTTAATCCAATTTTTAGAATGGAAATATGCTCCCAATCCTTCACATCATATGAGTACATAGTATCATGTGGTATAAAGATATAGAAATAGTTATCCATGTTTTTAGGCTTAAAAGAGAATCAAGAGAAGAAGAAGATGACAGAGAAAAATATTGATAAAGGGAATAAGGGAAAGAAGGATTTTCCCAATGTGATAATTATGGAATGAAACACCTAGAATATTTCTTGAAGGGAATGTGAGTTTTCTATAAGTGTGGAGAAAAATTCCACCATGATCATGATTAAAATGGAAAGAAAAAAGTTTCTAGTGTTTAATGATTCTACTGTAAGGAAATGTGGCACTACAAAAATGAATGTACCAAGCATCAAGAGAATATAACCTAAAATAAGCTATGGGATCAAGGTCAAGAATATACTATTAATATGACAAAAGTGGATTGATTAAAGTTATTGTGTATTTTGATTCAATAATTACATTGTAGATGAATTTTATCAATGATATTCCTATTTTAAGAATCATAAAATGTTTAAGGATAATACTATAGTAGTTTTTTAGGGATTTTAATACATATGTTGAATGATATAAATAATAATGAAAAGTTATATAGTGGAAAGTTAATCTTTTTGGAAAACACATGATTGGGGGAGGATATCCCTTAATATATTCCCAATGTTGTGATAATAAGGATAAAGATATGTTTTTGGGATATTATTGGTGACCTTGAAATTGGTGAGTGATTTGATTGTTAATGTTAAGTTTGTTGTAGTTTACTACATTTTTGGAATTATGGAATAAATTTTATAATTTGATATTTTATTTCAAGAATAAGGAGAAAAATAATTTTTGGGACCATGAATGTTTTCATTAAGGATTTAGGGTGATCAAGGTATTAACATATTTGGTATGCGATATTAAGAGTTAAATTATATCATCTAGGGAATATAATGTTAAGTTTACTTTGGAAATTTAGTGACATATATTCTAAATTTTGGTACTTTGAATTTGGATAGACATATTTTGGATGATTCATAAGGATAATTATTTGTGAATTGGATTAAGATGAAATTTGGGATTATTTTTGATGTTTTTGAAATTAATATATTATTGCATAACTTGTGATAACCATTTTGTTCATGGAATATTTCTAGATATATGAGGAATGACTTGTTTTTATTTATTTATCCATTTATAGTTAATTTTAGTGCTTCATACATAAAAATTAGTTTTTTATATTCATTTAATGGAGTAATAAATGAAGTGGGAATTGATAGAAGCACAATTAATGGTTGAAATTGTGCCAATTAAATAGAAATATATCAAGTTAGTATATTTTCTTATTTTCTTAGTCTACATGGTAAAATTATCTCTCAACTCTAGGAAAAGGATCCTGAAATTAAAATTTTATCATATTACCTTTATATCTAATGAATAAAATTGTCTCGTAACTTATCATATATTTATGGTTTTTGGGTTATTCACTTTCTTGTAATCAATTATTTCCATCACTCTACATAATTATTTACACTTTTCGTCCATGTACATATCTTCACTTCCCACAAATGTTCTCCCATTTGGAAACCAAGTTATGTGTTATTCTAGACAACCTTCATAATTCCCTTTCTCTCTTATCAAGAGGATGTTTTATTAACCCTTTTTAGGATGTGGGTTTACAACAAATATATTTTCAAATGTCAAACCCTTGATTATTGAGATCTAGATTAAATTGTGAGGACACAATTTATTTAAGGTGGTATAATGTAACACTAAAAAAATCTAAAATAATAAAATTGTGTTGGATAGTATATGTGACACACAATACCAAGCTTAAATAGCCTTTGAAATATAATTCTTTAAATTTAATCTCTTCGATAGCTTGAGATAAATGAAACACCGAGTCTAAATGAACCATAATATAGTATACCATTATAAATTATCCATTGAATTGGTGATTATGAATATGACTAACTAAATTATAAAAATTATATTGGAACCCATGCTTATCATACATTGATTTTACTTCATTTTTATGAATATTCATTACATTACACAAACACATGGATGATGAACATAATATTTTAGTGTATTTGGAAACCTAGATACAAAAAAACTACTCCATAGGTAAACAACATCATATCCCACTTTTATATTCATAACTAGCATCCTTATTAGATATATCAAACGTAATACATATCTTCATAACTTGGGGAAAGTAAACATAAGAAAGTGTGAGATCATATGATCAGTAAGGGTATGCAAGGGAGATACATAAGCATAAAATAAATATAAGGGTATGATAATATGATAATAACATTTGAAAACCATACCCTGCATTTCAAAGATCATAATCTTGAGTCATCGAGTAAATATTTGTAGTTCATAAGACATGAATCATAAGGAAATCAAAGAACATGAGCCATGAGAGCATAAAATTGTCATAATTTTATAGTTTTTCAGAATACACATAAGTATATAAAATCATTCCCATATTAGTCAAGACTCATTTCAAGGATATCATTGTAGAATGAGTTCACTCCCCAAACCATTATAGCAGTCAACGTTCACTCCCAAGACCATCACAGTGGAAGAATTCCATTACTGAATAGTGTTCACTCCTCATTCCAAACCTCTATATCTCATGAAATATAGTTATTTACCCAATTAATTGGAGGGAGATATAGGTCCCACCCATATCATAATGAGAAGAATATTTATGCATTCCATAATATAATTAAATAATCATCATATCATAAACTGTGAAATGAAATAGGCTTCAAACATAACAAAACTAAGTGAATTTTTTTCATCAAATTGTAATTATTTATTAATTATTTTAAAAGATAAAACCCATGTATTTAAATTTTTTATTAAAATAATGAGTAATTTGGATTATATAATCAAATTGGGCTAAAATATGAAAATTTATTAAGTCAATAATTTTGATAGATTTTAATCACTTTTTTTATTTTGATCATAACTGTTACATTATCAATCCGATTGATGTGATTTGTTTTTTAGGATTACTTTATTTTTTGGATAAAACATTACCTTTTGGAATGAAATCTAAATCCACCATTTAGAATCCCAAAACTAGCTCAAAAATTGGTCCTTGAAAATTGTTAATAGATATGGAAATTTTTTATGCTGGGACTATAGGTAATTATTGGATTGAATAAATACTTTTAAATTTATTGGAGAGACGCACTAGACATGGATGAAAAACTTTCATGAAGGCATCGACACATGAATCAACATTTTTTAGGACATTAATGCATGGGAAACTGGAGATATGTAATATGGAGAGTCTACAAGGGTAGAATATATTCTCTGAGTAAAATGGATATAACTCTCTCTACACATAGATAAATATGATGAAATTTGGAGGGGATATGATAAAGACATTTATGAAAAACTTTAATGAAGTAGTAAACATGTTAATATTCCATTTAATGGGGATAACACACATCAACTTTTGAATGGAAATCTAGCCTATAAAAGGAGGCAATAAACTCCTTTCAAAATGAACCTATACCATCAATCGACCACTATGGAGGATATCTACACCAAGGATCCATGCTACACCATCTTCTTCTTCCCTCGTTTCTTCTTATTCTTAATTTTTTTATTTTCTTTATTTTTGTTTTATATTTTCAATTTTAATTTTATTTCTCATAGATTCATGCATTCTTAAAATTGTTCCACCATTTTATTACTCTTGTAATTCTTTTTCTTTAATAATAATAATAATTAAAAATAAAAGTAATAATAAGAATAATATTATTATAATTATTATTAATATAACATTATTATTTTAAAAATTTATTTTATTCTTTATTTTATTCTTCTTCAATTTAAATTATTTTCTTAATAAAAATAATAATAATTATTATTATCATTTTAAAATTATTTATAAATTACATATTTTATATATTTTCTTATTTTTCTTTATTTTATCTCTATATATCTATTCTCATCCCCTATTATTCCATTTTTATTTTATTCATCCACTATTCTTTCTTTTATTTTCATTCTATTATTCTTATATTCATCCAACTTCAACCATTGTGATATCCTACTCTCGAAAATGAGATACTGACCTTGAGGCTTGGCTTGAGGGGAGATCAAAGTGATCTTGAATTTTCTTTAAAGTTTAATTTTGATTTTGTGATAAAATTTAGTAGCATTCATGGGGAGGTGAATGTATCTAATTAGATCACTTCCCACCAATGACAAGCAACTCAATTTATTTCAATTATTTTATTTAAAACATTTTTACCTCTCTCCATTAATTAACTCTTCTTATCATAGGATTTGAGATAATCAACGTATAAAGTAGCATAAATTGGGTTGGGTCCAAGAATATGACACTTCTTAGACTAAGTAATGTCATCAACCTTGATTAATGGAGGTGGTGGAATTAGGAGTTCTTAGGCACTCAATGATATTCCATAATTTCTAATTAAATAATAGAAGTCCAAACATGAGATTTCATGTTTGGATTATAAAACTAAAATCAAATACATAAAGGAGAATAATTATTGAACCTTAAACCAAACACTAAAACTAGTTACTTTATTCTTAACTAATTCTATCTAGTTTTCATGTTAGTTTAATTTCTTATTTTTCATGTTATTAAAAAAGTAATCAAAAACCCGAAATGATTGTCATTGTTTTCTTAAGTTCATAAAAAAAGAGATTGCTTATGGAAATAGATTAAGTGAGTGAACCAAAATGAAATTCTATTCAAGTGAGACGACCCTGCCCAGCCACTGTACTGCACTAGGAAGAATAATATTGCCTTCGACCATGCCCCACGATAGGTATGCATCAAAAATATAATTGTTTCTAGGGATTGAATTATAATTTTGACTATCTTTTTATATTTCAACTATAAAATAGATTTTTTTTATTTTAATAAAATAAAAAAACTAAAAAAGTATTCCTTGATGTTTTTATATGAAGATTTTTTTCATTTCTTGGAATAAAAAATACTCTTAGGTGAAAGAGCCAGTAGCTAAATCAACATGGTCTATAGAAGATAATGTTTCATTACGGGCTAGAAAAATCAGGGGGGACCAGAACCAAATTTTCAAATAGGAGGAATTCAAGTAACTCATCTAGGATCTCAAGGAGAACCTTGAGAAACTAGTGTTTGAAGGATTGGATAGGGAACTCACTAAAATCTGAGATTAATTCCCAAAATTTAATTAATACGTGTCCAAAACACAAGAAGAGTTCTCCTCATTACCTCAATTTTTTTAAAGATGTTCCACCAAAATATTTCTAGGAATAAGTGGTCAAAATCAAACTCAAGTATGATATTCAAGATCTTGATGAAAAGGTGAAATATCTCCAAGGAAAAATGGATTGGATAACTGTATACTTGCAAGCATCATAAGAAGAACCTAAACTTGAGTATTAACTTGAACTAAAATATGTTCAACTTATATTACCCGAGGAGGAAATGAAGGATGGCATGCCTGCTGAGCTTCATGTGGGAGATCAATAAGAACTGGATGAAATTTGGAATACATTCAAGGAACTACTTGATATCCCCAAACGTTGAAAAGAAGAAGAGCCAACACCCTTAAAGGAAGACACCCCAAAGTGGTATAATTTGAAGTAAAAATGGAGGATCCCAACTAGCTACCTCCATCCACTAAGATTTTACTCAAGGAGGCACTTACCACCGAGGAAGAGATTGAAACTGAACCAAGTTTGGGAGTTTAATCATTCTTTTACTAGATATCCTTTGATTATATTGTATCTAAATTATGAATCACTCCATACTTTTTTTATCATACAGATTTATACAAACTTATCTATTTTTTAGAGGGTGATGAAGAACCAGGTCCTGTACATGTCTAGGAACACATGGAGCTCCCTAATTTCAATTAACTTACATTTGAGGAGCCCCATTATGAAGAATACCAATTTTATGGACCTGAGGAAATCAGAAAAGAGGATGATCATTTTGAAAGTGAGAAATTACTTTTTAAAAATTCAAATTCAAATTTTATTCAAGTATAATTACCTTAATATTCTCCCTTTGATCACTCAATTCATGAAAACCATGGCATGAAAACACTAGAAAATAAGGAGGTTGTAAAAGTATAAACCAACAAGGAGAATGATCCATACTTCATCTTACCCCCACCATGTCAGCTATACCTCATTGTGAAGGGGGATGATATGGTATAATCTATCCATGGATCATTCCTCAAGAACAAGGATTAATCATAAGCTAGAAAAAGCCATATGTGGTGGTTCAAATCAAAGAAACTTTATCCACCATCTTATTTTGGATAAGACTTGGTACTACACTATGGAGGGAGTAAAACTTTAGGGCCTACTTGGGGGATTATACCAAGACATATCCCTTTTATTTCATTTCTAGTAATTTAGATTTCAATTTCATTTCTTAGGAAGCAGTCTAGCATGCAGCCCACTCCCTTATATCTTTTGGAGCTTTAATGTCTTGATACTTGTGATTAATTATTTAATTATCTTTTATAGGATCATAATGGAAGAAGGAGGAATCAAATGAGGGAAGTACATGGACTAATATTTATAGAAAATTAAAATCACTTTTTATCTTTTCAACATTTAAAATCCTTACATTTTTTTCAAAATCATGTTTTGAGCTTAAAGTAAAATTACATACCCATGCTTGAATTCATGTTTTACTTGACTAATCTAGGAGACAAGATTTTATTATGAATCTTATAAATATATGTTTTATATTTCAATGTTAATGAAATTGAATGAGTATAATGGAAAATTCAATGATTAAAGTAAAACATGGATATTAAAATGAGGACTCATAATTTAAGGAATAAATTGATTCATGTAAATTAAATTTCCCAACCATTTTTTATGCTTTGAATTTATGAAATACATGTGAATTTTTTGTTATTATTAATCATTACTTGAGTTATTTTAAAATATCATATATCCATTCTTTATAGGATTTATATACCAAGTACTTCTTATTTTATCTTAATCGTATTTCTTGAGTGATCTTGCGTAATTCCACCTTCCATAACTTTCATTTGAACTTGTCAAATCTATGACTATAAAAAAACATGAATATATTATTATGAAATATTTTTATTACAACTTAACCTAAAAATAAAACCTTTATATCAATACTTATTCAGAACATAGAGAACATGAATGGACTTTAGTGTAATGAGCCATGTTTCAAGATATTTTTATCCATTTCTACCCTCCTCTTAGTATCTTCATGATATTTTGAAGTTGATGTGTAGGGGTGAAGGGAATCATGGTAAATCGGATTATTTACATTATAAGTAATACTGTGGTGGTTATTATTGTGGGAATTTTAGAAGGTTACGGAATCATTCATTATACCATATTTCCCCCCTCTTAAATATAAAAATAAAGAAAATGACAAAGAGAATAAAAAAGATGTCAAAAATGGGTTGTGATTTAGTTAAACTAAAAATCTACATTACTAGACCTATGATTTTTATCATAAATGGTTAGGTTGTGGATGTGAGGTATATTATAGTCATAAATTAAAAACACGTAAAAAATGAATTGTTATTTTAAAAAGAAAAAAAAGTATAAAAATAAATAAATAAATAAATAAATAAATTTAAGATGGAACAAATCATTCATTACACTTAAATATATCATAATCATTATGTTAGACTTTTGGGGAAGTTGGGAGTTAATATAAATTGATTGGGAGAATATCATTAAACTTTTACTTTTAATATCATGATTTATGATTTAATAGATAAACCTATTCCTTGAACATTAATTTTTAACATCAAGTCCTACCAACTGTAATCCTTAGAGAAATTTCATCCATGATTTCAAGACCTCATGATTTTATGTGTTTTTTCTTTACAAAGTGGATAAAGTAGTTCTTTACAAGACTATGTATAAAGAGCATGTTCTCATGATATGATCATAACTCTACTTGAATTATATCATGATGGATGAGATAAAAGATTCAAATGTGCGATAAATCATGACTTGACATGTTTGATAATAATAAATTGAAGAGCTAGAATTAATGAAATGATAAAATAAATCATCTTTAAAAGGGGAAAAGAAAAATATATGGATTGGATATTTATTTGAAAAATGAGAAATTGAATTGATATTTTATGTTGAATTTGAAAATTTGATTTTACATTGATTTTTTTTGATTTTATTGAATTGAAATTTTAATATTGATAATATTAGTGCCCTATTTAACTCCTTGTTTATATTTTATGCTTGAGGATAAGAATGGTTTAAGTGTGGGGGTATTTGGAGTATTTGAAAGAACAAAATTAAGTGCAATTTTTATTTAAATTCTAATTATTTATTCATTATTTTAAATAATAAAACAAATTTATTTCAATTTTTTATTAAAATAATATGTAATTTGATTTATAGAATGAAAATGAGCTAAAATATGAAAATTATTTAAGTCTAGAATTTTGAAATATTTTAATCACTTTTTTATTTTAATCACAACATTAATATTAATTATCTAATTGATGTGATTAATTTTTTTAAGATTACTTTCTATTTGGGATACAACTTCCCCTTCTCAACCTAAAGATAAATCCACTATTTAGAAGCCTAAAACTAGTTCACAAGCTCAAACTTGAAAACTATTCATTAATCTGGAAATTTTTAATGTTTGGACAATAACTAATAATTGGGTGGGCCAAATATGATTAAATTTGTAGGAGATATGAGAAAAAAATTAGTAAATAACTTTTATGAAGGTATACACATGTGAATTTCTCATTTTAATGGACATTAATTCATGGGAAACTAGAGATATAGAACATGGAGAGTCTTCCTCATAAGAATAAATTCTCAGAATAAAATTAACATAATTCTCTATACTCATGAAAAAAATATGCTTAAATTTGGATGGGAGACACTAAATACATTTATAAAAAACTTTCATGAACATGTACACATGTGAATCTTCCATTTATTGGGGATAAAACACATGAACTTTCGAAGATAAATTCTATCTTATAAAAGAAGGAAAGAACCTCCTTAAAAAATGATCCCATACCATCAGTTGACCAATAAGGAGGAGATATCCACCAAGGAGTCGTGATGCACCATTTTCTTCCTCCCCCATTTGTTCATATTATTTATTTATTTCTTCTTTATTTTTGTTTTATGTTTTCAACTATAATTTATATTTATAATAAATTCATGCATTCTTAACTTTATTCCACAAATTTATTCTTATTATTTTCATTATTCTTATTTAATAATAATAATAATAATGATGATTATTAATATAAAATTATTATTTTAAAATCTTATTTTATTATTTTGGTTCTGATTCTTCAATTAAAAAGAATTTATTAATTATAATAACAATAATAATTAAAATTAATACTATTATTATTATAACATTCTTTATAAATTTTATATTTTATTTCTTTTCTTATTTTTGTTTATTTTATCTCTCTCCCTCTCTACTCATCCCATATTCTTTCTTTTTTATTTTATTCATCCAGCATTATTTATTTTATTTTCTCTCTCTATTCTTATTTTCATACCACTTACACAATTATTATTTATTACTATTGGAAATTAGAGGCCGACCCTATGGCTTGGCCTAGGGGGTGGTCGATGTGTTCTTGAATTTTCCTTAAAGTATAATTTTAAGTTTATGATAAAATTTATGTGCATGCATGAGGAGGAAAATGTCTCTGATTATATGATTGCGCACCAATGAAATGAATCTCAATTTATTTCTATTATTTTATTTAGAACATTTTTCCCTATCTCCATTGACTAACATGATAGGATTTGAGATAATTAATGGATGAAACAAAATCAACTGAGGTGGGTCTTGGAAGATGACACCGCCTAAACCATGGAGTGTCATCAAACTTGATTAAAGGAGGAGGTGGAATTAAGAGTTCTGAGGAATTAAATTATATTTCACAATTTATAAATAAATAATAGTAGCCCAAACATTATATTTTATGTTTGGATTATCAAACTAAAATTAAACACATAAAGGAGAATAATGGTTGAACCTTAAATAAATGCCAAAACAAATTACCTTCTTCTTAACTCATTAGATCTAGTTTTCATGTTAGTTTAAATTTTATTTTTTCATGTCATTAGAAAATTTGTAAAAAACATAAAATTTTTTTTTCTTAAATTAATCAAAACAAAAAATTGAGATATCTTAGGTGAAATAGATCAAGCAGGTGAAGCAAATGAAAAAGCTCCTCAATTGAGATGACCTTGGTCTGACACTATGATTCACTGGGAAAAATAACATTTATTTTGACCACGCCCTGTGATAGGCATGCATTAGTTTCATAAAAAATTCTTCAGATCATATCCTATATAAAAGTTAAATGTTTCATAATCGTTTTATCATTTCATCATAGAATAATCCATGAGAAAGAAGTAGGTTTCATAAGAATTTTATCATGGTATGACATATGGAAGATAAATGAGTTTCATAATCATAATACCATTATAAAAATAAACCATTAAAAGAAATAATTGGAATGGTATCCTTATATCATATCACTATTAAGGAATATGTGACACAAATAAATGTAATCTTAGATGAAAAATGATTTTGAATGATAATTTAAAGCATTTCTTGAGGGAAAAAACATTTCCTTGTAAATAAAATTTTAAAACATATTTTTTTGGAAGTAAATTTTGTTGAAAATAAACTTTAAAACTTATAATGTAATATTTTAAGGAAACAATGTTCATGATGAAGGGATGCTCTATTCATGATATACATGTTTAAACAATGATTTATTTCACATTTTCGGTAAAGGAAAAATGAAAATTGTTTAGAAAATGAAATGAAGATTCCTGTCAAAACATTAAAAATAAAATAAAAACATGGGTTAATATTTCTTTTAAAAATTATTTTATAATAATAAAACATTTTTAACACATTTTTAGAAAACATGGGTTTGAAAGATAATTTATTTCTAACTGAACAGTGAAATAAATCCAAATTTTATTAAAAAAAGTTTTTAAATTATTTTAAGTAAAAATGATTGAAAAATGATAATATTACTTGAAAAGACCATGAATAACTATAGGAGAATAAAATTCATGAGTTTCTTGAGATATGGATCAAAATATTTTATTATCTAAAGCATAATCATAAACAATCCTGATAAATGATGAGTTTGTAACATAAAATCATTACCAATTTGGGAACTTTGAATCATTAGCCCCATGAAAGAATAATATACAATGATACATGAAATATAATTAGGTTAAATAAATTAATTATATTTCATGTCAAAGGGGATGTATATACACGCCATGAAAGAATTTTGGTGCATAACATGACATACATCTCAAAGAAGGAAAATTGAGATAAAAATCTCTTACCTTTAGTCTTGAATTCCATCGTACACATTCAAAACTACTTTATAATAAAAACAAGTTTCTCATACACATATTACATAAAAATATTTGTATATATCATACCATATATTATTTTCTTATGACCTTTTATTACCTGTTTATTAACAATTCTATGTTAAAGTCGTGTTTTGGGTAATAACTGCTTTCTTTTTTGTATATATTTTGATTTTTTATTTTTGGTAATTTTAATTTGATAATGATTTAATTATCTATATAATTTTAAGGATGATATAAATATAATCTATACTTTATATATATATATATATATTTACATTAATCCATATAATTTAGTGATATAAAATGAAATACACTGTTTATGGAGACGATATGTCGTACATACGCATGAACGTTGTTTCCATTTTCCTGTTGGATAAAAAGAAATAAAGGTAAATCATATATTATAATTAAATAATATTTTTTATGTTATAAATATAAATTATTTTTATCAAACCCATTCATATTACCTTCCATTTAAAATGGGAATGAACTACGTCACTTCGCGAGGTGGTATCCTGCCACACACACTAACAACATTATCGTATTCCCACAAAATGGAGAGTATAAAGGTATGTGTTAGATAATAATTCTAGAAGTATAATAATATAATAAATATCATATATAAACAATGAATCCATCATTATTTCCATCCTTGATAGTGTTAATGGAAAATCTAATGACATCGGTTGACAAGACTGTAGCCCACTCTACACATAGACAATGATTCCATAATGCATATGATGGAAGTATAGATGGATGTATGTCATTAACATAAAATAAAAAAATATAAGCATATTAAATATATTGATGATATTATATAATCATATTATAATAATAATTTAAGTATATGGAGGACGAAATAAAATAAAAATGATCATTGATGAATGTTACCTCTTTTTCAGGTATCCTCCTTAGGTTTTCACCAAAATATGTAGTTGGGTTTTTGATAAAAAATAATGATTATATGATGAGAGGATGGTATTTGGGAACTTATTTTGGTAGGTATTGGATTAAAAAAAATGGGTTTTAGGTGTGAAAAAGAGAGGATATGTGGTGGCCTTTTATAAGTGAGGTGAGTGACACACTTGTTATTTCTTGAAAGAAAGAATTCCACCCATGTTTTTTTCTTGTCAAAAGGATCCAATAAAGGACCATTATTTAGGATATAATAGATATTATATATATATATATATATATCAATAAAACTAGTGTTTTAAAAGTATTGGATTTTTTTAAACCCTTATATTTTTAATTTAACCCCTAGTAAAATAATTTTTACCTTAACCATGGTAAATAATTTTTACGATATTTACTATTAATTTTGGAAAAAAATTAAGTTGAAATTTTTATATAATATATATTATTATGATTAAAAATATTTAATCCATTTTTCAAATTTAAAGTCATATAATTTTCAGAAATTAATTTAAAATTAATCTCACAGATGCAAATAGAAATAAAGTTTTTAAAGAGAAAATGTTCAAAAATTTACAAAGTTTTTATATAAAAATTCAACATTTAATTGATTAAAATAACCTAAATTGGATTAATGGATATACAATTTAACTAATATTACCTTAAAACCAATTTAAAATATAATTTAAATTTATAAATAAATTAAATGAAAAAGATGTTTTCAATTAAAATTCAATTTTTTAATATTCATCAAAAAATGAAAATTTTTCAGAAAAATACGAAAAATTCACCATATAATAATTTTGAAATTATTATTTAAAAAATGAAGTTTATTTTATAAAAATAATTATGTGTCATAAATTAATTTGATTATTTTTCACAAAATGAATAATATAAAAAACATTTTTATGAGAAAAAGTATTTTCAAGACATATAAATGTTTTATGGAAAATTAAGTAAGTTTTTATCAATATGTTTTTTTTATATAAAAAAATTATAAATAATATTTAAAAATTATTTATTACTATTCATATCATTATGTTTAACGGCTAGGTTATAGCGGTCACGTTTGAATAATAACATTAATAGTGTCATGTGTAATGAAGACTAACTGAGTATTGTATGTAGAATAATATTAAAATGGTGTTACATGTAGTGTAAGATTAACTTGGTGTTTCAGATATCTCAAAATTAACTTGGTGTTGCACGTAACACAATACATAAGGAAAATTAATTTATTCAAAAGAAATTCACATAAACTTGGGGTGTTACATTCTACCCCCGTTAAAATGATTTTCAGCCTCAAAATTCATCACTCTAAAAAATGAGGATACTTATACCTCATAATATCCTAAAGTTCAATGTTTCTTTCTCAAATTAGTGGTTTCACCAAAAAACATTAACCAGGTGAGTGGTCTTATTTCATAGAACTTTCTCTATATGATCTAGAATATCCACCAATTGTTCCTCATAAGAAAGATCCTTCTCAAGTGGTATGTCCTATAAGTTTAGTACTTGTGAAGGGTCAGGTATGTATTACCTCAGTACAGATACATGGAACACATTGTGAACTTTAAAGAGGTTTTTGGAAGCACCAAGCGATAAGATACCTTCCCAATACGATCAATAATTTCAAAGGGGCTGATATACCTAGGGATCTATTTCCTTTTATTCCTAAATATCATAACCATATTACCTAGATAAATTATTAGAAACCAATTTTTACCAGCTTTAAATTCTATATCACACCAGTGATTGTCAGCATAACTTTTCTGCCAACTCTAAGATTCCTTAAAGTGTTCTCGATAGATCTAACATTCTCTACCATTTCTTCAGTTATCTCAGGTCTGAATATCTTTATTTCTATTACTTTATTCCAATAAATTAGAGATCTAAATTTCTTTCCATAGATGGATTCATAAGGATTCATATGAATTCTTGAGTGAAATCTATTGCTACATAAAAACTCAACTAGAGGAAGGTTTTGATCCAAACCACCTTTGAAATACAAATAACAAGATCTCAACATATCCATTAGGGTTTGAATTGTTCACTTAGATTGGCCATTTTTTTGAGGATGATATAGAGTACTAAAACTCAACTCTATATCAAAATCTTGATGAATAATTCTCCATAAATTAAGGGTGAACCTCAAATCCTAATCAGACACAATGGAATGTGGTACTCCATTCAACCTCACCACTTCCTTATTGTATATCCTAACATGCTAATCTATTGATGAGTCTTCTCTGAAAGAAATTAAGTGTACTGAATTAGTAAGATGATCAACTAAAACCCATATATCATTATTCTGTTTAGAAGTTCTGGGGAGTACAATGAAAAAAATCCACGATGATGTTTTCCTTTTTCAATTTCGGTATGTGTAATGGATGTAACATACCCTTAGAATTTTTTCTTTCAAGAATAACTTGATGAAATACCATGAATCAAGATACAAAATTTATGATATCTCTATTTATGAAATCACACAAAAAAACTATTTCAAATATCTATACATCTTTATACTTACAAGATGAATAGCGAATTAAGAACAATGAAATTCCCCTAATAATTCATTCTTCAAACCTGTTATGGATAGAACTCATACATGATTATTATACCTTATCATTACACTATGATCAAGGCTAAACTCAAGAACATTTATAACCTTATTCTTTAGTTTTACATATTACTTATACACCTATTTAATCTTTACTTGGATAGATGGTTTAATATTTAATTGAGAAAGATAATATTTTCCCCTTCCTTCAGGATTTCTATATCTATCCTTTGAAAATCCATAAATATTGGATCTTTTTAATCATCCCCATGGATAAGCTAGCATGACCCTTTCAATTCAAAGCACTGACCACCTTATTCTCTTTCCCAGGGTGGTAATGTATTGAGTACTCATAATATTTAATCATATCTAACCATATTCTTCGTAACATATTCAACTCTTTCATTGTGAATATATTATTTAAAATTTTATGATTAGTATTTATATCACACTTTTCTCCATAAAGATAACACCTCTATATAAATAATAGAAAATCACTACAACTAACTCCAACTCATTAGTTGGTTAATTTTTCTTATGAATCATCAATTTTTACAAGGCATAAGATATAACCATGTAATTATGAAAAAGAAAACATTTTAATCCCTTATTGGATGCATCACAATAGATTTAAAACACTTATCTACTATAGGGTGATGACATCATAGGTGCACTAACTAATATTATCTTCATTTCGTTGAAAATTTCCTTACATTCATATATCCAAAGGAACTGGGCTCCCTTCCATGTTAACATGGTTAGAGTATTATATATTCATAAGAAATTCACCATGAATCTTCAAAAATATACAACTAAAATAAGAAAACTACAGATCTCAGTAACCTTGGTTGGTCTGGGACAACATTCAATAGACTTAATCTTTGATGAATCTACCGATATACCCACCCTAGAGATTATGTGACCCCAAAACGAAACATTTTTAAAGCCAAAATTCACACTATATAAATTTTTCATATAGATTCTCCTTCCTTGGGGTCTTTAGTAAAATTCTCAAGTGAAATTCAGGCTCTTCCTTGATATTTGAGTAGATAAGAATATCAACTATACCAAAAACTGATCAAGGTAATATCTAAATACTATATTCATTAAATCCATGAAGATAAAATGGTAATTAGTAAGGATGAATAGAATCACTATATATTCATTATTTCCATACCTTGTATGGAATGATGTCTTGGGTATATCTTCCCTTTTGAACCTTAATTAAGGATATACAGAATGAAGGTAAATCTTAGAAAAGTATTGAGATATACATAGTTGATCAAACAAGTCCTAAATACAATGAAGAAGATACTTTTTCTTAATTGTGATACTTTTCATCTCCTGATAAACAATGTAGAGCCTCATTTATCCATCTTTCTTTTTTCACAAAAATAACAGGTTCATCCTAAGGTGACACACTTGGTCGTAGGAATCCCTTGCCAAGGTTTTCATGGAGTTTCTTCTTCAATTTTTGAAACCCAATAGGCTTCATTCTATAGGTAGTATTTAAAATTGTTATGGAACTAGGTATGAGTTATATTGAGAAATCGACTTCATGTTTTTGTGGATGGCTAGGAATCTATTCTAGAAAGACATCAAAAAATTCCCACACAGTATGCATATCATCAATGTCAAGTTTATACCTAGCCATTTGAGATAAACACCCATTATGAATGAGAATTTTTACCCATACAATGGATTTGACCACCATAAAAAGTTTATTCTTATCTTCACATTGGTATATGATCATAAGTTGGTTTGTAATATCTAACATGACTTCCCTTAATCGAAAGTTGATGTTAATTTATGTATTAAAATCCAATACAAGGCTAATATAACATGAAATTAAACCATAAGAAGAATGAAAAGTTTTTTAGGAATTATATTCCTACTAATGTAAACAGGAGATGAATCATAGACTTGAGATGTGATTATCATACTATTATCGGTTTTCACTGATAATTCTACATTTAATAATTTGGGTGTCATTTGGATACCCTTATAAAATTATTTAGATATGAATGAATGGATATATCTAGATAAAAATAGGACATTATAATTTCTAGAGTGGATGGTAAGTGTACCATTCACCACACTGTAATCACACCCCTCATCAGACATAGTGATCACATGAGATTTAAAATTTTCTCTTGGCTTAATAGGTTTCCGATGTTTATCACCACCACTAACCTTTATATTTGGGTATTGGTTATAACAATTCCCATAATACTTTAATTTGAAACACTAGAGTGTAGGTGGTGTATTCTATTCCACTTTCTATCTATTCACATCTTTAGATATCTTCATCCCATCACTTTGGCAATAAATTTCTCGATGACCTTCCCTTACACACTTAAAACATTTACTAGTCCCCTTAAGAAAATTTCATCTAGGATTCTTCCCATACATTGAGCCTAATAGAAAGATCATTTTCTTATATCCATGGTTCTTAGATTTTCCTTTCAATTCCATTTTTCTATTCTTATCAAAACCATGAGATTGATATATAACTCCAGCCTCTATTTACACTATGAAAGAACATAAAACAACATATTCATAGCTACTTAAGTACCTTATGGACAATTCCGTTCAGATACTTTGTTTTATGCCACTGAATAATTGATCAATATTAATTGGTGGTTGGATGATAATACCAGAAGCATACCTTGCATGTTTTGTAAACTTTTACTCTTAGGTACCAGAAGTTTCATCATCCTTTCTCTTTAACTCAATATAATATTGCTCCGTATTTGTATGAAGAATACGAGGAAGGTATTTATTGAAAAATAATTTCATGAACTCATCCCAACCCATGGATTCAATTTCATCACGTTTCCTCATATTCTTGATAAGGGTCCACCATTGATCCAATTTACCCTCAAAATGGTAGAAAACCAAATAAAATTTACATGTTCCAAACACTGGATAATGGAAAATATCTTTCTAGTGGTGCTAATACATTATTAAAAAACTATTAGATAAGAATTTACACTAATATAAGGTGGATGTTACCTTATAAAGGGCTAAAAAAAATGTTGTTCCCTCCTTTTTTGTTTAGAAGTACATCATGATTCATGGCTTGAGAAAGATTTTTTAACATATCAATGATATTTTTAATCACAGTTTCTATAAAATTTATATATTTAGGAGGACAATAATTGAATTTTACATCACACTCATCATTACCATAGTTCCTTCAGGTTCCATAAATTGACTAAAAAAATCAAAGTATAAGAAAAAATAATCATGATGGGGAACCAAATGATTATGAAAAATCACTTATAGGATGTCTAAATCATGACACCTTATTCAATCTGTGACACCTCAGGCTTATCCTAGGTCATTCATGGTCATCATTTATTTAAACACTTCATAATGGTTTATAAAGAGTTTGTTAATAACAAAATCATATCCCCTTAGAGTGTCAAACTAGGTGTGTGGAAATGGTCATTTTCATGAACTAGGTGATGATTGAGTCTAGATCAATGCACCATTTTTGGAGTTATTACACCTAGGTATCTCTATTATAGAGAAAAATCCACTTGTAGTATCTAGATGGGGATGTAATTTCTTAGAAACCACTCACTCTATCCTTTACAAAAATTCTAGGATATTTTCCTATACACTGACTCATCCATAGACGTATCTTTAGATATGTCCTTAGGGATATCACTATGATTTTATCATCATAGTTTCCAAAATTTAATTAAAACTATTTTTTGATACCAACTATAAGGATGTTGGATTATCATACATAGATATTACATCATTGTTTATGAATATTCATTACATTATACAAACACATGCCTAGGTTTTGTAATAGTTTAGTGTCTTTGGAAACATGGAAACACAAACAATTGGTCCATAGGTAAACCGAACTATATCCCACTCTAATATTCATAACTAACACCCTTCTTATACACACCATATGTAATAAATTTCTTCATAACTTGGGGAAAGGAAACGTAATAAAGGGTGAGTTAAGATTCTCATTGGGGGTAAATAAGGGAGATACATAACCATAACATGAACATAAGGGTATAAGAAGTGATAATAACTTTTTAAATTCATACCCTACATATCAAAGATCATAATCTCAAGTCATGGAATAAATATTGGTAGTTTATAAGAGATGAATTATAAGGAAATCAAAGAACATGATCCGTGAGAGCGTAACATTTGAATAAGACATAGATTTGTGGAATACACATAAGCATAGAAAAACAATTATATATTAGTCAGGGATCATTTACATGGACATCATAGTTGAACATGTTTACTCCCAAAACCATAATATTAGTCAAGGTTCACTCCAAATTATATCATGGCAGATGAAGTCCCTTATTGAAATAGTTTCACTCCCCATTCCAATCCTGTATATCTCATGAGATATAAATCTTTACCTAATGAATTTGGTTGAGATATAGGTCCCACACATCTCATAATGAAAAACATATTTATGTGTTCCACATGATCATAAAACAGTCATCATATCATAACCCATGAATTGAAATGGGTTTTATAAAAATTTCATCATATCATATCCTATAGAAAAGTATAAATTTCATAATCATTTTATCATTTCATCATAGAATAACCCTTGTAAAAGTAGTGGGTTTCATAATATTTTATCATGGTACAACCTTTGGAATAAAAATGGGTTTCATAAATAGTACACCATAATAAAAATAAACTATTTTGAGAAATAATAATAATGGTATCCTGGAATTATATTTCCAGTAAGAAATATATATCATCAACGAATGACCTATTAGATGGAAAATGATTTTGAACGATCATTTAAAACATTTACTGGGGAAAAATGACCTTTCATTGAAAATAAATTTTTAAAAAATAAACAATTTTAAAAATCCTTTTTTTAAATAATAAAAAATTATAAGTAAAGTTTCAAAGTAAATAATATTCATGATGAGGGGAAGTTTTTTTTTAATTTCATATACATTAAAACAAATATTCCTTTCACTTTTTTAGTAAAGGACAAACATGAATTGCATATAAAATTAAATGGCCATTCCTTTCAAAAATATTTTGTAAAAAATTAAAACGTGGGTGAAAATTTCTTTTACAAGTCATATTATAATAATAAAACATCTTTGAAGACATTTTTAGAAAACATGGCGTTGGAAGAAAATAGATTTCTGACCAAAGAGAGAAATAAAGTAAGACTTTATTAAAAACATTTTTAATTTTATTTTAGGTACCAAAGAGTGGAATAATAGTACTATTACTCGAAAATATCATGAATAAATAAAGGAGAAGAAAATTCAAGAGTTTCTTGAGTGATTGATCATAATACTCTATCTTCAGAAACATAATCATAAACAATCCTCATAAACGACACGATTGTAACATAAAATCATTACCACTTTGGTAACTTTGAATCAGAATCCTTATACAGGAATTACATAAAATGGAACTTAAACTATTATGAGGATAAATAAATTCATGATATTACATGTCAATGGGGATGTATATACACCACATTAAATAATATTGGTGCACAACATAATGTATGTCTCAAATAAGGTAAATTGATTTAAAAGCTGCTTACCTAAAGTCTTCAATTCTGTAGTACATGTTCAAAACTCCTGTATAATAAATATAAGATTATTATTAACCTATTAAAGAATAATATTTATATATATCATACCATATATGATTTTATTATGACCTTTCATTACCTTCTTATTAACAATTCCATGTTAAAGTTACATATCAGGTAATAACCACTTTGTTTTTCATATATGTTTTGATTTGTTGTTTTTGGTCCTCTTACTTTTACCATGATTTCATAATATCTATAATTTTAACCCTGATATAAATATATTATATATTTATTATATATTCATTTATATTAATCCATAAAATTTAGTGATTGAAAATGAAATAAACCGTTCATTTAGACAATAGGCAGTACATATGCAAGAATGTTGTCTCCATTTTCTTGTTAGACTAAAATAAATAAAGTTAAATTATATATTATCATTCCATAATAATTTTTATATCATAAATATCACATATTTTCATTAAACCCATCCTTATTACTTTATATGTAAAGTGTGAAAGAATCACATCGCTTCACGAGGCGGTAGTCCGCCGTACACACGAGAAACGGTATCATATTCCCTAAAAATAGAGAGTATGAAGGTATGTGTGATATAATAAATCTAGAAGTATAATAATATCATAAATTTAATATATAAAAAATAAATCCTTCATTATTTATATCCTTGAGAAGTGGTAATGGAAAAAAATGACATCAGTTCGTAAGGTGGTAGTCCACTATACACAAAAACGATGATTTCATAACATATTTAATGGTAGTAAAGATTGTTTTATGTAAAGACCTTAACATAAAAATATCTTAGTAAATGGAATATACTAAGGTTATTATATCATAATGGTATAATAATAATTTAAGGAGGTGGATTAATAAATAAAACAAAATTTCTTGGTGATGAACAATACATCTTATTTGGGGTTCCTCCATAGTTTTTAACCAAAAGCCTTCCCTGGTTGGATTTCTAATCAAACTAAGTATTTTAGGATGAGATGAGGGAAGTTTAGAATTTATGTGTGAAGGTATTGGATAAAAAATTGGGTTAAGGTGTGAATAATAGAGGAGAGGGAGTGACCTTTTATATGTGAGGTCAGTGACACACTTGTAATTTTTTGAAAGAAAGAATTCCACCCATGTTTTTTTCATGTCACACGGCCCAAATTGTAAGAACCCATGTTTTTTATAAGGTAGGGATCCCTTATTTTTTAATTTTAATTCTTAAATTTTTCTTAATGTGAGTACCCTTTTAGGTTACGGGTGTAATGAGGGTGTCCAAGGCTTTTTGGGAGCCTGAAACCAGGTTTTCAGTGTGATTTTAACTTGGAACACATTTAGTACATACCATGTGGGGAAGGCCACACAGTTTTTTAAAACCATGTGAGGATGGGTATAGAAGGTGTACAATATTCAAGGTTTGAGAAAACCATGTGGGAAGAGGTGAACAACCGTGTGACTAGGACCACCGTTTTTGCAGAACTTGATAGTGACTCTTCACACAGTTAGTAAATCGTGCGGGTAAACCGTGTGAGTGCCGCTTGGCCTATAGAAAATCGTGCACAGTTGGTACATAGATTGTCAAACTGTGTACCATAAACCATGAAACACCTTCTTTTTTGATAAATTTAATAATTTTAAATTAATTAAATTTCTTTTTAAACCAAAATTGAGTTTCCTTCCTACATACAACAAGGGAGGGTTTGAGAAGATCGCACATGTGGATAACATAGGATTTTAGGTGGATCCTTCATCTAATCTCCAATTAAAGAACGGTTTGTCTCATTAGATCCAAATTAGAAAGATCTAAATTCATTTTTATCTATTCTCTATTCTTCTGGCTATTAGCTGTGCTATTTAGATTTAGGATCACATGCCATAATTTCTTGTTCTTCTTTTATTCTTCAGATATATCCTAAACCGAGTCAAATTCGGATGTAATAATGGATGAGCACTCCACTACCGAGATAAGGTAGGTGGTATATACATTTATTTTTAGTTTTTGGTGCTTTATAGGGCTATCGACCATTATTCCACCTGTCAGACTTTCTGGCGTGGCTCCAGAATTAAACTGGTTAATTTGAATAGATGTATTAGAGCCTATTAGGGATTCCTATAACTTCCTTTAGATGATTTAGTGGGTTTTTCCCCAAACAAGGTCACCCATGGCGTGTGCCTTGTGAAACTACCCAGGTTATTCCTATTTAGCCCACCTAAGGGGTGTGCTTTTGAACATGCCTAGTTTTAGGAGGCTTATTTACAAATAAATGGAATTGAATAGCTTGCTTAGGAGATGGTTTTCCTCCATTGTATTATTATGAACTTATTTAATGATTTATATCAAATTGGTATTCCTTAATTGGGTTCTTAGAAATTCCATGAATGAGTGGGTATACTCATTAGGTTTCTATGACCTTGAATTGTGATGAGTGGTGGGTATAACCATGTAGTATGTTTAATTGTGAATGGTTATAAATGGGTGGGTATACCCATTTGAAACGTTTGAATTTGAATTATATTACATGAGGGGGTAGACTCATTTGTAATGAATGAAATGGTATGAATAGTGATTGTTTAGATGCCTTGGATGACGATCCTAGGATCTTGACATGATAGTTGATTCTTTAGATTGTAATTATACATGGGTCTTGTTTATTTTGGATTCCCTGGGCATTGATACCCCTTAGATCATCATTCTTGGACTCATGTAAGACATGTCAGATATGGAATTCTCTTAGGACTCCAATCAGTGCCTATACCAAGTTTCCATCGAGATTCTCATGGGAATCGATGAGGATGACTTCGTATTAGACACCTTGGATTCATCCCCTCATGGTATGAAACTTTGGTTATTACTTCATGGCCATGGAAATGTGATACATTTGATTATATGGCTTGGCCATTGATGCTTTGACATTTCAGATTGTACGGTAAGGCTGTGTCTGACGTAACAGGTTGGGATGTGTGGTGAGACCATGTTGGTTGCTTCTAGTTATATTAATGAATTTTTATAGGAGATGAAACCTTTTAACAGAGAATACTTGAGAGGATTTTGGTATTACTTTTTATTAGTGTTCTATGTGCCATGGGCTAATTACTTTTGATTCCTGCTTTCCTATTCACTTGTTTTACTTACTCTTCTTAGCTTATATTGCACAGATTGAAATATATACTTCTTTGGGTGGTTTCCTACCGGGATGATATCTCACACCCTATTTGGGACTCCATTGGGAAACCCAATTATATTTCTTGAATATAATAAATTACAATGGAAAGAACCCATAGTTTCAGAGTTGATTGTTGTTCCATACGATGATTAGGGGATCACGAGAATGAGATGATGCTCACAATGATATTCAAAGATATCACTTTTTTAATTTTTTTCACTTTTGGTATTTTGGATACCTATATTTTATCATACAACCATGTACCTATTTTTTATTTTCTCTAAATACATGTATCATCTGCATCATATTATATGAGACACTTCTGGCTTGTTATATATTTCTTTTTTGTTTATTTATCTACTGTCTTCTTGTTGTACCTATTTTTTCTATTGACTTATATTAATTTTCTCTATGTTATAATCTCATAATTAGGGAATACTCTCCACATAGACACAACTAGGCCCTCACATCTAATTAGTAGCCTCTACCATTTGGGGAGATGCGCTTGAGGCCATGTGGCCAACCTGACTTGGGGAACTACTGAGAAGCATCCGGGTCTAGGACGATTCAAAAATCATGGACCATTATATATCCTAAAATATATAATGTCTAAATATTTCCATACAATGGGCTTGGGACAAGTTTTTGATTATTTTTACCCCTTATGTTTTAGTTTAATCCCTAGTAAAAATGTTTTTACCTTAACCATGGTAAATAATTTTTATTGTTTTTACTATTCATTTTGGTCAAAAATAATGTTGAATTTATTAGATAATATAAAATATACTGATTCCAAATATGGAATTCATTTTTACAAATTCCATTTGCACAATTGGAAAGATTTAACTTAAAATTAATGATGGAGACATGATGAGACTGTGTGTTTTAAAGAGAAAATGGTCAAAAGGTAACAAAGTTTATATATAAAAATTTAATATAAAATTGATTCCATTGACCTAAATTGTATTAATGGGTGTATAATTGAACAAATTTAACTTTAAAACCAGTTTAAAATCTAATTTAAATTTATAAATAAATTAAACAAAATGTAAATTTTCAATTAAAATTTATTATATTTTATTATTCCTAAAAAAATGAAACTTTTCAAAGAAATACTAAAAATTCACACTAAGTTAATTTTGAAACATTAATTTCAAAAATGAATTTTATTTTTTCAAATTAAGTTTCTAATAGTTTCAAAAATTAATTTTTTTATTATTCACAAAAAGAATAATATAAAAATCATTTTTCAAAAAATAATTATTCTAAAAACATATAAATATTTTAAGTAAAATTAATCAATTTTTTATTAATATGTTTTCTTAATATATAAAATATTATACATAAAAATTAAAAACAAGTTTTTACTATTCATATCACTAAGTTTAAGAGTTATGCTATAACAGTCATGTTTGAATAATAATATTAATAATATATCATGGTTTTGTTAAAAATTAGTGTAGTGTATAACAAAGGATAACTTGTTTTTTCACATATCATATTCTTAACTTGGTTATGTGTATATCACAAGCTTAACTTGGTGTTTAATTTAGTACAATATTAACTTGGTGTTTCATGTAACACAAACTATCAAATAAATTTAATATATTCAAAAAATCACAAAAAATCATGGTGTCACATATTATATAGTTTAAAAATGTAAAAAATAAATTAAATAGATATATATTTATTATAAATAAAATAAGAACCATTTCAATGAAAATAAAATGTTTTATAAAAAATTATATTTTTTTAATAGATGATTTTGTTGTACATTGCACATATAATTTAAAATTAACTTTACCATATTTAGAAAATTTATTTTAAAAAATGATCTTTATTTTTGAAATAATGATTTAAAAAATATCTTGGAATATGTTTTTTTATAATTTTGTAAAAATATTAATTTTTTGACGAAGAGTGAAAAATACAAGGTTTTATTGAAAACCGCCTTTTTGTTCAAATCATTTAAAGGTTAAATTTTGATTTAAAATAGTTTTTATAGTAAAATTAGTTCAAATATATTATAATAAATACAATTTAGTTTAGTGGAATCAATTTCATATTGAATTTTTATATTAAATCTTTCTATACTTATGAGAATTTTCTCTTCGGAAAACAGATTTTTCATCGCCTCTATGAGTATAATTTTAAATTAAAATTTTCCAATTATCTGAGTTGAATTTGATAAAATGGATTCCATAATTTTAATAAAAATAATTAATATTAGTTTATAATTTAAAATTAATTTTTCTTCATAATAACTTGTAAGAAAATATTAAATTAATTAAAGTGGTTAAGGTTGAAATGAGGTTTTGCGCGTTATATGTGCTTTTGTTAAAATTAAATTTACACACAAATAGATTTTTTTGATAAATTTAATTTAATATTTAGAATAATTGGAAATAAATTATATAATAATTATCATTTCATTTTAGTATTAGTGGATAAATTACCTAGGTTAAAAGGACCAATTATAATAGTGAAAACTAAAATGGTAAAAATGAGTAAACTTAAAGAATAAGGAATAAAATGGTTAAAAAATGTATTATTTTTTATGGTGGAGGTTTTTATCGACCTTAAATTACCTCCAATAAATTATTTATCAATTTTAGAGGCACTTGGGGTGAAATTGACTTCACATTATTGAATAGTTTTGGGTATTTACAAAAACGCCAGTCCTCCTCAATCATAAAAGGGCACTCATTCCCCACACTTATTCACACCAATAATGGAATTTGGCCAAAAACCCTGAAAATATACTCCCCAAAACATCCTTGGACACATTATAGTGCTTATGGTATCTAAAAATACCAACTCTAGGGTCCTTAAGAAGATATCCAAAGGAGGTTTTTCTAAGAGAAGGTAATTTTTTCCCTAAGCTCTTTCTCTTCATTTCTTATTTTAAAAAATTAAATTTTTTCATAAAACATACAATATAAAATCAAAATTATATATATTATATTAAGATGTTATTATTTTTATATAATAATATTTATATGTCTCCACTTCTATC
Organism: Viscum album; assembly: GCA_963277665.1. Classification (NCBI taxonomy): domain Eukaryota; kingdom Viridiplantae; phylum Streptophyta; class Magnoliopsida; order Santalales; family Viscaceae; genus Viscum; species Viscum album. Next base: position 1,429,678,816 of record OY728151.1, read on the forward strand.
AAATTCGAAATTAAATTTTTGACCATGTGAACGGTAGACTACCACCTCACGCACTGATTTAACTAGTTTTCCATAAATAATTTTCATGTTTGGATATAATTTTTTATTTAATGTTTTTATATAATATTTTTGATATAATTATACTCATTTAGTTATAATATCACATATTCCTTCTTATTTTCCACTCTGTTTAAAATACGAAAATGTCGCTCGTGTATGTGGCAGACTACTGCCTCACAAAGTGATGTGATTCATTTTTCACTTATTCTTCACATAAAAGGTAATAAGGATAAATTTAATAAATATATGTGATATATATTAAATGATATAAATTTTGTAAAATTAATATATCATACAATTTATTACCCTTTCATCCGTCAAGGGGATATTTTGGTCGCTCATGCATACGTAGAACCTACCATCTCCACGAAGTGATGCGCTTCATTTTCTATGTACAATTATCAAGAATGGTTGTAAGAATGTATCTAATGAAAAAATAATTAATGTAATATTAATATCATTATATTGATTATGTAACCATATCATATGTATAAGAATTGAAACTTTCATGACAAAACATGTATGAGAAAACATGGCAGTTAACACCCGAAACAATGAAAATGATGAAATATTATTTACAATGGGTTGTAAAATATTATAAGAGGATCATATAATGTAACGACCTGATAATTTATAAATAAAAATACCTTTATTTTAATGTCTTATAGATATAGAAAACTCATGCACTATTTTTATTATTTTTAATTATTATTATTGGTTTTAAATAACCGTTAAGTATCATTACTGTTGATAATATAGCTGTTGAATAGTGATCACATGACTGATATAAACAGAAGGTTTAAAAAAAATTCTTTCAACAGAGATAAAGGAGAGGATGGCCGCATCTAGTAGAATCAGGCCCTACGAAGCTCATTTTTCATAACTTAGAAAGGAGGTAGCATCACTGAGATTCTCTCTTGACCAAGCCCAAGCCAAGCTTTAACACATTAAGCTTGAATGGAATCACCTACAGGAGAAGTTCAATTTAATAGAGAATACCACCTGGGTGATGTTAGTCGAGCCGACCCAAGAGTCTATCACTATCACAAACCTTACCCTTAGGTCTTATATGAGTGTTATAAGGGGTGATGTAATAAGGTATTAGTTACTTATTTTGTAATCCCTTTTTATAAATAAAAGTCATATTCCATCAATTCATTTACTAGAATAGTATTTCTTAAAAAAATGAAGAATTTGATATATTTATTTTTCACATAAAAATGGTACTTTTGAGAAATATATACATTATTATATTAAACTATGGTTTTTATTAATAATATTATGAAAATAATTCTTATAAATGATGATTATATCAGTTCCTTTTCTGTAAATGATTAGGTAATTAGTTTGATAAGAGTGGGTTTTTTATATAAGAAAATAAAAAGTGTATTTTTAAAGAATTTATTTTAAGGAATTAATGAATTTTTGAAATAATTAATATTTTAATAAAATATTATTATCAAATTAATTTTATGAATAATAAATGAGTATATAATTTTTATGAAGTCAAATGTAAATGAGTATATTTTTTTTCAAAACCCATGAATTTTCAATAAATGACAGTTTTCATTTTAAAAGTTAAAATTTACATATGTAGAAAATTATATAGATAAATAAATAATATTTTTTGAATCAGGATATACAAATTATCTAATAGTGAATTTTTCATTATTTTGTGAGACAAACGAATTTTTGGGTAAAAATTGAATATTGTATAAATAAAATATGTGTTTTATGACATCTTAATGACCCCAAAATGAAATAATAAATAATATAATGGGTATTCTCATACCAATATATTTTTTACCATTAAAATAATGTTATTTTGTATTTTTTATACTTATTTTATAAATCCTTATTGAATACTTCAAAGTGTATAATATATTTTATGATTTTAAATTAATTTCATTAATAATCTGACTCACCTCCACAAAAGAAAGGAAAATATTTTAATATTTTCAGCCATTTACATTTTAATTTTTTTCCACTCCTATTTGGAAAAAACCATGGGAAAAACCATGGGAGGGTTTTTGGTTTTGAATATTTAATTATATAGTTTCCAAAACCTAAGTTTGTGAAATATTAATGAATTCTCCTCTCATTTCCTATATAAAAACACCCAATCTCCCACTTATATTCACTAAAAATACTTGGATCACGTCCATACTATATCCTAACCTCTCTATAATCCTTCCAAGGTACCCCAATCTCTCAATAATCCCCTCTCCAAGCTTTTTAAGTCACACACTCAAGTAAGGGTTTCCTTCCTTTCTCATTTTTATCCAAGTTTCCTTATATAGTTACACTGTTTTATTTTATATTTCAAATAATAGGGTATGTTTTTAGACCTACCCCATACTTCAATTATTTTTTTAATGGTTATATACCCCTTTATATCTCATTAATACCTCCCATGTACACCCATTTCCATACCAAAATTTTATAAAAGTTATTCCATTTAACATCGTTATTCAAGTTTCTTTAGTATTTTATGCCTACCATTTACAAATTACTTATGTTGAGACATGTATTTATATGACACTCTTACTTTAAATTTAATTTATATGTTATTAGAGACCCCTTTCACAATTATAAACCCTTTACATGAATTTTTATGTGATGCTATTACGCTGCCAAAATTGCACCACAAATTTGCATTCCAAAACAATTGAGTAGTGAATACAATACCCATTCCCTATCAGGGGTATTCAATTTTATGAGCATAAAAGTTTTTTTGATGAATTAATTATTTTTATTACACACCCCTTGATCTTGGAATAAATTATGATGATGAATGAATCCATGTTTTATGATCTATGTGGCACATTTAAGCATAAGATTGAAATTATTATAAAGGGTGCACCCAAATAGCACTATAATGCATTGGATAATATTTATTATCATGATACATCATGTTGGGATAGGGGTTTACCTGATTCCTTTATAGTAATTTTGTCCATCATGTTGGGACAAGGGTTTACCTGATTCCTTTATGTTAATGACGCAATGTTTTAAGTTGTTTCCACATTCCCATGTTATGATAATCATGATATATCATGACATTATTTTCATGTTTCTCTTATGATCCATTGATATGTATATTTTCAAACATGTAATTTATTATTCATATTATTCTATGTTTACCCCCTTACTGGGATTTATATCTCACCCTTTTCTTATGTATGTGCTTAGGTTATCCCATGTAATACTAAGTTTGAAGGAATGTTGTGGTCATATAAAAGACGTTTTCAATAAATATGTTGTATTTTATGTCTTAACTTGTCATGTAATGTTCCTAATCCCCAAAGAAACTAGGCCTATCGTTCTTATGGGTTGTATTAAGTGAATGTTTATGTAATAAATCATGTTTAAGTGTGTAATAAAAAGCAGGGTGGTTATATATATGGTATAATATAGATGATTATTTTTATTTAATAATTTCACAATAAACCTATATTTATTATACAAGAGGTTCAAACACATATGAAGGAAGTCGAACATGAGATAAGGGTTTCTCATCACACTTTTAGTTCCATGAGTCATATTCCATATTCACCACTTATTTTTTTTGTAGTGTATATACTACCCATTTCCTATGATATATAATTAATATCTTTATCGAGATGGTATTTAATGTTTCATTTGATGTTATTTATTTTGTGGGGATTATGATCCAGAATTTACCAAAGTGGTAAGGGTTTATTTCACAATCTCATCATTATTCCGGATTTCTTATATTTAAGTATAACTTGTGGAAATTATTTTGTATTACTCTATTTAAACCAATATTTATTAATATCATCTTATTATTCAGGAACTGTTCATGTAACAGTATTATATTTCCTCTATTTGGAACATAAAATGATTGTGAAGATATTTTTAATAAAATACAACATTATTTCTCTTTTCGGTCAAAAATGAATTTTCTTCCAAATACACATTTTATAAAAATATTTTTTAAAATATTTTTAACATTATACAAATTATTTATTAAAGGAATTTTTACCCATTTCTAAGTTTTTACATAATATTTTCAAAGTATTCTTCATATCATTTTCCAAACAATCGCTATTTGGATTTTACTGAAAATGTAAAAGGAATATTTATTTTAATATGTATGTAATGAATGGAATTTTATAAATTCATAACCAATAAATGTTTTAAAGATTAATTTTCATTTTTAAAAGTTTATTTTTGAAGTAATTGTTTTTCAATTTTTTTTTGAAATTTTTGATTTAAAATGCGATTTTCAACAGGCAAAGGTTATTTTCCTGAAAAATGTTTTTAATAATAGTTTTATGGTATTTCTATTCATAAAAGATGTCGAACCATTATTTTAATTATTATTAACTAGGGATATGTTGTATTTATATCATCCTTATTATTTATTTGTATGGTTTATGATCATTTTGACAGGGGATATACAATTTTATTACAAATCACAATATCATTGTAGGCGGTTTACGATTATGTTTATTGATTGGAGTAATTATTGACATTTCATAATTTTTTTAATAAAAATATTTATATTGATTATGTTTCAGCCAATTTCATAAGAGAAATGCATTGGAATTATTTAGTGATGGGAGGGTCCCAGTTATAGATATCTTTCAATGCATAAACAGGTCTCATGAGACAAATAATTTGATCAAATTAAATGGGATTTTACATATAGATTTAAACTATCCTATGAAAGGTATTGAAAATGTGTTTTAGATGTCTAGAATTATACATTCCCTCATTACGATATTAGTTATTGATGTCTATGTGATTATTCTATTAGTTAGAATATTCATGGATAAGTTTAAAGATCATTTAATTATTTACAGGTCTTTATTTGATAGTCATTTATTACTGCCATATTATTCTCAAGTTATTGTTTAAATGGAAAGTGTTTCAGTTTTTTACCTTTATATATTGATTATAATTATTTATTCATAATATTTTATGATGTATGCATACCCTTATCGAGCATATGTGATCACTCTGTTCTTATGAGTTTTTCCCAAGGATACTGGGAAGTATTTTATGATTAATATATATGGATATGCTAATGGGAATAATGGTGTTCTCAAAGAAAACAATTTTTTATTTTATTTTTTTAAATTTAATTTTAATTTTAAGTATGTATCTGGTTTACCAAGGCTACAAAATTATTTGGTTTTTTGGGATATAATTATTTGTATCTTATTATAATGTAATAATGTAGACACTAGATCCTAGTTACTAGTGTTAGGGTCTTTAAATTTTGTTTGAGCTATTACAGGAAGAAGACTTTGATGGGTATTCATGAAAATTCACAAATAGAATATTTTTGAAGGATTCTTTAATGATGATTAGAATTTCTATAATCTCAAAGGATTTTTTCTATGTAACCGAATGATAATAAATGTAGTTGTCAAATTATATAGGTTACATGTAGTTATTAAAATTTTAGAATATTCTTGGGATCATCGTTCATGCTTGAGAGTCTAACCAATTTTATAATTTATCGGGATCATGGTGTATGAATCTATTATGTGAAGTTTCAAGAATGATGAGTTGAAATTTATTATTCCTAAATTTTTAAATATTTTTGAATTATGAGAATACGGAATATGAGATGATTTCAAAAAAAGTGTTTATGTTATTTTTTTTCAAATAAGTTTAGAAAAATAGGGTGAGTTAGAGAGTGCCAAAATATGATGTTGAGAAGCCATAATCCACATCTATTTGAGCTCAATAATTCATAGTATTGAATATTATTTTGGGAATTTAGAGAGAAATTTACATCAAATACTGAATGAACTGAGAAGATATTATTCAATATATAAAAGGCTCATGGAGTAATATATTCATCTATTATTTCTGAATAAATTGAATCTTTGAAGATAAATTTCTTATTTAGATTCAATATCTTGTGATACAGTTAAAATATGCACAATCTAATGTGTCACGACCTGACCCATACCAGGTCTTTTGCTACAACTACCCCAAAACCACCTCCATAGGACAGGGGGTGGTGACTAGCACTGAAGGTATAACTAACTCAAGGAGGCCTTTTCCAAAGTATATGTACACATGCATGAAGGCAACTCAATGAAAAAGTGATAATATAAATAAATAAAATATGAACACTACTATAAATAGACCAAACAAGCATGGAACTCTAAATAGTATGAAGTATGGTAGTGTAAACTGAAAAGAAAAGTAAAAAATACATAGCATCCCAAAAATATGTCCCAACCAGAAAAAACTGCAAAAGAGTAAACAACTGAGAGAGCCCAGCTCTTGTATCCCAATCTAAAACCACCACATGTGGTCTAAGCAACTCATATCCCTAATCTTATATAAATTCATAATCTACCTATCCACCATATACAAAAGACACAGAACATGTTAGGCAAATCCCATGCAGGGGTGAGTATATACATACCCAGTAGAACGCCCTTAAAGGGGAAGGGGGAGTAGTAAGAGATACAAATGAAGAGGGAAAGTAGTAAATAAAACAATGTATGGTAAAAGAGAACAAATCAACCCAAAAATAGAGTGAAAGTAGACTCATTAAAATGTAAGTATACTAAAATGTTGGGAAGATAAATTTCTTGTCGAGTCTTAGCTACCTATAGTTGGAGAGTAGACTCGTCCAACCCTGAGAAGCTTGAAACAGAAATAATTTACCATGCCCCGCGCATCTTCGCCTCCCGTGGAAGGAGAGTGACCAAAACCTATGGAGTGGGTACTAAAAAAGGATATATATATATATATATATATGAATAGTAAATGAATCCCAAATAACGGAGTAAGGGAATATCCATCTCATATCTAATCCCAATAAGATGAGTAGCCTACAGTTCCAAAGTAATTCCATCTTCAAATCCCAAAACCTCATGCATCTTTCCAAGAAACACAAGTTAAAGGGACTAAATCACCACTCCTTGATACTATCCTCTTTGGGTGGAATTGACTTTCTCACACAGTTTTAAGTCACGTCACAAGAATTTGTCTCGGTGGGGACAATGTCTCTCTTTCTTGTGAGTTTAAAGGTATGCCAAACCAAACCTCATCACTTTTCCTCACAATAAAGGGGTAAAAATTCTTGGAAAGGATCCCATGACCTGGTATGATTGAAGGTTCCTTCTCTAGTATCCAACAAGGAACACCATTGCCTAGCCCAGCTGGAGGGTACAGCTCAGGAAGGTCACTGAGGAATGCAACTGCCTAGTCCTACTGGAGGGTAAGCTTGGTGAGTTATTAGGGAAACACCATTGACCAGCCCAGATGGAGGGTTACACCTAGAAGATTTCATTAGGGAATTCCACTACCCTCTCCTATAGGAGGGTAAGCCTGATACATCGAGTAACTCCACCTCCCAGGTCTTACTAGAGGGTAACACAGAAAGATCTTTGAGGAACACCATTACCTAGTCCTATTGGAGGGTAAGCCTAGTACTCTCATTGGGGAATGCCACTACCCATTCATACTAGAGGTCAAGCCTTATACTACCATTTGTGAATTACACTACACAACCCTACTAGAGGGTAAGTCCAAAACTGCTTTGGTGATACTGTATGTACGTTTCCATCATCAGGTGTCACCTCTATGCATGCCAACCTAGAGCATTCACATTGTATCTCTAAAGATGCTTATAAGGGAACCATAATGTTTTACGCATACAAAAATTAGGATAAGCATCTCATGTGACAAAATATTTGATCAAACGAATGAGATACAGAGGTTTGAATATTAATTAGAAGAGCTCAAATAGTACACGGCGTGTGAGGGGGCCCACACGGAATGTGGCCACTATTCACTACCTGGCTGTGTCTCTGCCTAATACATGGGTCCCATATCATATAGAGGTATACACCGTATAGGTGGACTACATGGAATGTCCCTCCTATTTGGGGACCAGGCCATGTCCTCTGGCCATGTCCGTGTACTTAGACCCCATGTCTGTGTACTTTGGTATATGACGTGTTGGTCCACACAGGATGTTGCCCATGTGGCCAACCCATGTCCATGTAATCAGCACATGGCATGTTCCTAGCCATGTGTTCCTTCACACTAAAAGCTAATATATGTACTGTTAATGGAAGTACACACTGTGTCATCCTTATCTCCTCCCAAACCCTAGCACCACTGTTGAGGGAGGCCACACACAATGTGTTCTTCATTGAACATGATGTGTAGTTAGGATTTTTCAAAAACCGTTAGGTTTCCTCTATCTGATTTTAATGCTTCAAATGTACTTAAACCATAGCCAAAATTGGCTAATTCTATTCCAAAATATCCAGATCTGGCCAAAGAACACTGATTCCTTTCGCCGTTCGCCATGAATCGGCCTCATTCGATAATGAGGGTTTGGTTGATTCTTCTACATGATTCTATTCCTCTATTGGTTGATGATCCAGAGTAACACCTTAATATTCACCATCCATTTATCACAAAAATCTTGGATCTATGCCCCACTTGTGATTTCATCACCATTTCTCCAATCTGCCTCGAATCTGGGCACTTGATCAAGCTCGGGTCACCCGACAACTATCAAATTGGGAACCGCGGGGTTCAAATAGGGAAGAACGCATAGAATGGGGAAATATAAAGCACATAAAAAAGGTTTTATGATCTTTTTACAAGAGTTCTTAGAAAATTGATCTCGAACAAGAAATCCATATTAGAAAAACCGATAAAGAATTGAATTTCAATACTCAGGCTCATGAAATAGTTTGAAACAAGGGTACAGATCGAAGATTAATGTTCAATATGCTCAATATTTTTAATTCAATGGTGTAAAACCCCAAAATATGAGACCTACCTCTTGATTGTATTGATCTATGGTGAAAACAAATTCTCCAATGAAGGGGGAGGATCTGTTGTTTTCACCACACCTTGATATGATCCGATCTAACATTCTGTCATTCATCATTCTATGTTCTTCGATGAAATTGCCAATGGGTGGGGTAAAGAGAGATCCATTGGTGGTGGGAGGATTATGAAAAAACCATGGATTAAATCCTCTAACCACATATTTATATCCATTCATCAGGTCAAAAAGAAATTTAATTAATTTAATTAATTAATTAATTAAATCTCTTAAATTAACCGCTAATGAGCGATGGGTCTGAACATCCCATGCTGAAACATTTTATGTCATGCCTAGGGTAAAAAATACATTTTGGACCTGAACATGGTCTCAGATTTATGACCCAATAAATTATTTGAGATTTATCTCAATATATTTAATTAACTGTGTGCAAGCAATATAAAATATATTTAATATATTTATAAAATTAATTCCGGGAACACCGGGTCTCAGAATCCCATGAAATCTCAGTGTCTAGATATGAAAACATATATAGAAATATTTCAAAGTCATATGGTCAACTCTTGTCGATCCTTGATTTCCACTGGGTGCTCTGTAAGGGTGGATTCGTCTTCGATGTTTAGATTTCCCCAGTTGACGACGTTCATAAAATCATGCTTGTATCTCCGTAGATGTGACACATGGAAGACGTCATACACCCACTCCAGCTGTGAGGGTATGATAGGGTGGTAGGAAACCTTGCCAAACCTCTACACGATCTCAAACAGCCCGATGAACCTTGGGAATTGCTTGCATCCCTAGCCAAATCTCTACATTCCTCTTCATAGGGAGACTCTCTAGAATATTTGTCTCCCTGATCGAACTCCAAGGGAATAAAATGATGATATGTGTAGGACTTATGTCTATTTTAGGCCATATTCATCTATTCATGGATTACACAAACTTTCTCTGTGGTCACCTTCACAAACTCTGGGCCCACGTCGGATGACTCTCTAACCTCTATCTAGTAGGAGGGTGACCTACAAGGCCTACCGTATAGGGGCTCAAAAGGATCCATGCTGATGGTAGAGTGGTAGCTACTGTTTTATGAAAACTCTAACAATGACCGGTGATCCTCCCATCTTCGGCTGAAATTCAACACACAAGACCTCAACATTTATTCTAACTCTTGGATAGTGCGCTCTATCTGACCATCGGTCTGAGGATGAATGGTTGTACTCATCCTCAGCTAGGTCCCGAGTGCCTCTTGTTGGCCTCTCCATAATCATGACATAAACCATGTGACATGATTGGAGAAAAGCGCTGAGGGTACCCCATGAAGGAGGACGATATCTCATATGTATAGCTACCCCAAACTCTCCAAAAAACTATACTCCCTGATGGTAAGGAAGTGTTTCGACTTCATGAGTCGGTCCACTATCACCAAGATGGCGTCATGGACTTTTGCTATGTGCAGAATACCTATGAAAAAGTCCATGGATATGCCATCCCATTTCCACTTTAGGACCTCAAGAGGCTACAAAAAACCTACCAAAACCCGGTACTCAGCCTTTACATATTGATAGGTGAGGCATCGTGAGATAAACTTAGCTATGCTATACCTCATTTCGAACCAAAAAAATTTCTACTGAAGATCCCTGTACATCTTCCCCATAATAGGATGTAAAACTAGGGGGGAAGTATGAAACTCCCACATCACCTCTTCCCGCATCATGACTGGAACCACTGTTCATCCCTGGAATAAGATCTCATGAATCCCTCCTTTAAAATAACAATCTAGTGCATTGCTTGTGGATATCTAATCATGAAGAACTTCACAGTAAATGTCACCTAGTTAGGACTCTTTCAAATGATCAAGGAGTGAAGGAGCCAACACCATTGGCTGTAAGAAAACTATACCCTCCTGCTCCACTAGGGGTATTTGCAGGGAAGACAACTATTCCAAATATTCTTTCACTATGATATCCTAGGAATTACTACTAATGGAATATTTTATAACATTTCCCTTTCTTAGAGTGTATACTATCTTGAAATCGTAGTCCTAAAGGAACTTCAAACATTGTTGCTATCTCAGGTTCTGGTCTATTTGAGTGAAGACTTACCTGATACTCTGATGGTATAAGTAAACCACAAAGAACCCTCCTAGAAGGTAGTGCCTACACATCATTAAGGAGAATACTACTACTGATAGCTCTATATATTGAGTTGCATAGTTCTTCTCATGGGTTCTCAACTTCCTCGATGCATATGTGATGACTGCCTGTTGTTGCATCATCATGCAACCGAGATCATCTCCTGATCCATCATAATACACTATGAACTCAATTCCCTCCTCTGGTAGTCTCAAAACTAGAGTGATATTTAGCATCTACCTCAAGTCCTCAAAGGCCTTCTGGAACTGCTTGAACCAGGTAAAAGAGTATCCCTTATACATCATAGTTGTCAAAGTGGATGTGATCCTGGAGAAGTCAGTCAAAAATATTCTATAGTACCATACCAAAATAAGGATGTTTCACACCTCTTACACATTCTTTGGTGGTTTCGAAGAAATCACTTATCCGATATTTTTTGGATCTATGACTAAACACTATTTAGAAATGACATTACCCAAAAAGTTAACCACTTGAATCCAAAAAATCTAGAACTGATACTTTGAGATATTTTTGTAATTCTATTGTTCTCAAAGTAAATTGAGACCCATCCTCAAGTACTCTGCATGCTCCTCCTCTTTTGTAGAGTAGATGATTATTTTGTGAATAAAGACAACCATAAACTAGTCCAAGTAAGTCTGGAAGATATGGTTTATCAAATCCATAAAAGTGATGGGGGAATTTTTCACACCAAAGGGAATCACTAGTAACTCGTAGTGTTCACAGCGATATCAAAAATCCAACTTTGGAATATCAGCCACATGAACACACAACTGGTGGTAGATGGAACTGAAATCGATCTTGGAGAACCATCTCGCACATTGAAATTGATCAAAGAGGTTTTCAATCCTCTACAAGGGGAACTTGTTTTCAATCATGAATTGGTTCAGGTGAGGATAATCAATGAAAATCCATAAGATCCCATTTTACTTCTTGAAGAACAGAAATGGAGCTACCCAGGGAGACACATTGGTTTGAGTGAAACCTTTATCATGAAGGTCCTCTAAATGTAACCGTAGATCTTAGAGCTCGATGTGTGCCATACAATATACTATAGAAGATATCAGGGTTGTCCCTGGTTGCAATTCAAAACTCAACTCCCATCACGATGGTTTTCCCATAATGTCTTTGGGGGAAGATTCCCATATAATCCTCCATAACAGAAGGAATACAAATGCCTGAAGATATTTCTACACCAAGGGTCACACTTTCTAGATTATGGGTAATAGTTTCTAACCTCTTGTTCAAAACACCCTCTTAACATGCTATGATGTCTCTCTCACTAAAAAAGCAGAACCTCATCCCATTAGTATTTAGGCATTTGAGTAGTTTGCAGTGATAGTCAATATGGGCTTGAACTATAGAAAGCCAATCCATGCGCAAAATGAAATCCTAGGGTTCCATCGTGACAATCAGTAGGTACTATGTAAACCTTTCTATTCCAAAAGATATCTCACATTATCGACATATAAAAGTCATAGAAGAAGCATTCCTTAAAGAAACATCAATGAAAATATATTATACTATAATCTCTACTGGGAGATCTAACTTCCATACCTAGAGTTGAGAGATAAAATAATGGCTGGAAACTATGTCTACTAATACTTGAGGCAAGAACAGAATAAACATATATTGTACCTTGAATCATGTCGTACCCCACAAGATTGTAGACATTAAAATCCTACAGCTACCTGTAGCCCCGACTGCCAGCTTCTAGAGTCTGACATGGGATGCCGAGTGGTGGTGGTGGAATAATCTAATATAGTCATCCCACAGCTGCAACTCCTCCCGCTCCTCTTCCAGCTCTGTCTATATAGGGACCACCCTATCCTCACCTATGAGATCTCTAATCATGGTACTGCCTTTATTGTGGTGGTCCATCATCCATCTACCTGGGATGCTCATCATATCTGGTCAGGAAGTCTCATACCATGTGACATCACCCATAACAAGCATAACACTGGATCTCACCAGGCTTCACTAGTACTTTGAGCTACCCCTACACTATTCAATCATGTCCTTGATGTTTCTCATGGAAGGGTCTCCTATTTCGAGATCTCTAGAGCCTGCCTTCTATTGTAGATTATTCATCCCTATCACACCCACCACCATCTCTAGATATATGGAATCCCTCTATTTGATTTATCTCTATCACAAGTTCCATCTCTATCACCCTTTCATAGGTTGGGATGAACAAGGGCACTACGTTGGCTCAGATATCTCTATGAAGTCCATTCTCAAACTTTCGTGCTCCGAAGTATCCATCTATGACCATGTTGATAGAGTAGCGTGTAAGGGGTGTAAACCTTGCCATGTAATCATACTCTATTATCCCTCCATAATAAATCTCCAGAATCTCCAGAATCTGGATGGAGCATTAGCAGGAGGGGTTTTACTCCTCACAAAATAGCTGTTGGAATTCATCTCGGGAGAGTGATGAATCATCGTGCATCTATGTAACCAGGATCCACCAATTCCCAACTAATCCATGGAAAAGGCTGGATACCAAAGACACCAACCAATCCTTCAGGGTCTGAAAATGCCTTAATATGTGGACCACATACTCTAGACAATCCTTTACTGCCTGGGGATCTAGCTTGTTGTGGAACCTCAGTGGTCTCTGATGCTGGAACTCGTGAAGTGCGCTTAGCCAGTACATGTCCTCAACCTTATCTTTTGGGACTATCTACTACTCAAAAGGTTGAGGTTATACTACCTTCCCACCTAGAGGAAGTGGACCGCATGATAAACCCTAAACTGAGGCCTCATCACTCATAGTGTCTTCATCACGAACCAGAGTTGGTATCCAAGATGGCTGTCATTTTGGAGGCATCCTAAAAATTATCAAGGAGTACCATGATCAATTGAGAATATATATATATATATATATTAATGAAAATGGGTAGCTGAATAAGTAAGGATATCCATGTAATAAATCTTATATGATGTATATACCATTGTTCCCTGTAAAAAATGTCTTAGGGTGCCGAGTTGAAAAGTGGGAAATCAAGGTCCTGGTGAATGGATACGTCGGCCACCCACACCATTACTAGACTCCTTGTCCTGAGAGCCAAACTTGAGACACTTCAACACTATTTCACTAAACCCAAAAAATCATTTTTGGGGAACATATTAACAATGTCCCAAGGAATGAACCACCTATGATACCAGTATTTCATGACCTGACCCACACCGAGGCTCGAGTCGCAACTACGCCAAGACCACCTCCATAGGCCAGGGGGTGGCAACTAGCATATAAAGAATAACTAACTCAAGGAGGCCTTTTACTAAGTACCTAAACAAATACACACTACCAACTCAATGAAAAATTGTAGAGGTAAAGTAATAAAATATGAAACACAATTATAAATAACTAAACATGCATAGAACTCTAAACATTATGAAGTACGATAGTATAAAATGAAATGAAAAGGAAAAAATATAGTCCCACCCAGAAATATGTCCCAAACTAAAAAATTGGAAAATATTAAAAAACCGAGAGAGCCCAGCTCTAGTATCCCAATCTATGACAACCACACATGGTCCAATAACCTTATATCCCTAATCTCCTCTGAAGACATCATCGACCTATTCATCATCTAAAAAAGACACAAAAAAATTTGGGAAAACCCCATATATGGGTGAGTATATGTATACCAATTAGAGAACCACAAAAAGGGAAGGGGGAGCAGTAAGTTATAAAACTGAAGAGGGAAATAAGTAGATTGAACATGGTATAGAAAAAGAGAATAGCTCAACCCGATAAGAGAGTGAAAGTAGATTCATCCAAACATAAAGAGAAAAAAAACGGTGAGAATATGAACTTCTCATCGAGTCTTTTCTACATATAGTAGGAGAGTAAAAGCGTCCAACCATAATAATCTAGACACAAAAAGCACATGGTACACCCACCACATCTATGAATCCCCTAGAAGGAGAGTAATCAGAACACAAAGAGTGGGTACTGTAATAGGTTATATATATATATATATTCTCAGTCAATGAAGACCAAAAGAGAGAGTAAGTAGATCTCCATCTCACATCTTAGCCCAAGAAGATGAGTACCAAATAGTTACAAAGTAAGTCCATGTTTAAATCTCAGAACCTCATGTGTCTAACAAGGATACAAAATTAAAAGGGAATCAATCCCCACACCTTGATACAATCCTCTTTGGGAAGCACTGACTCTCCTGTATGGTTTTAAGTCATCTCAAAAGAATGATTCTTTGTGGGGACAACATCCTTCTTTCTCGTGAGTCCAAAGGTATGTAAAAACATGCCTCGTCACTATGCCACATAGTCGAGGGGTTACAAGTATTGGAAAGGATCACATGACCTAGTGTGATAGGAGGTTCCTTCTCTACTAGTCCCTGAGGAACACCACTACCTAGATTGGATAGAGGGTACCACATGGGAAGGTCACTAAGGAACGTCACTACCCATTACTACTATAGGGTAATCCTAGTGAGTCATCATAAAAGTGCCACTGCCTACTTTGGATGGAGGGTTACACCCAAAATATGTCATCGGGAAATGATACTACCATGTCCTACTAGCGGGTAAGCTCGGTACGTTGATGAACTCTACTACCTAGATCCTACTGGAGGGTAACTTGGAAATATCATCGGGAAATGATACTACCATGCCTAGATCCTACTAGCTAGAGGGGAAGTATAGAACTATTCTGGTGATATTTTATGATCACTACTGTCATCAGGTGTCACCTCTGTGCGTGGCAACCCAGAACAATGACATGATATATCAAAATACAATCCTGAGGACACCGTCACATTCTATATAGAAATCACTCAGTATAGGCATCTCACTAGCCAAATTATGAGTTTAATTGAAGGAGATATAATGGTTTGAATATTTCTCAGATGAGCTCAAACAAAACATGGCATGTGAGCCCCCCCGTGGTGTGTGGCCCCTCTTCACTGCATAGTTGTGTCTTTGGATAGTACATGACCCCCATACCATTTAAAGGTATACGCCATGTAGGTAGACTACATGAAGTGTCCCAACTATCCAGGGACTGAGCCATACTTTCTAGCCATGTCCGTGTACTCAGACCCCGTGTCTGTGTAATTTGGTAAAATGTATGTCAGTCCATATAGGATGATGCCCATGTGGCCAACCAATGTTCATGTAATCGACAAATGGCGTGTGTCTGGCCATGTGTTCCTTCACATGGATTTCTTCACCTGGGAATCTGATACATGGAATTTCAAGGGAAGTACATGTTGTGTCATTCTTATATCCTCCCAAAACCTAACAATACTACTAATAGAGGATACACTCCATGCTTTCTTCATTGAACATGATGTGAATTTAGGATTCTACAAAACAAATTCAGGGTTTTCCAAAAAAAATTGGGTTTCCTCAAGTTGGTATGACTTTAACAAAAGTCAATTATTAAATAGTGTCAAAATCGACATAAATGATTTTTTTTAAAACAAACACTATTTTATTAAATGATATAATAGTCATAAAAATATAAGATTCAGAAAAAAAAGTTATATAGTTTTGAAATCTTATTAATTATTCACTTTATGTTTTATTGGCATTTTATAGTAACTATATTGACCATATCGTATAAAAAAACATGAACATATTTTAATAATTAAATAATTTAAATAAGAGTTAAATCCAACATATAAGGGTAAATTCATGACTTAAAATTTTTTAAAACCAATTTGTTTAGATGATTTAGACCAAAAATAAATATATCATTTAAATAAATCACTTTTAATCCATTATAAACCGATAATAAATTTATAATAAATTAATATTTCAAGACTTTACTAAAGTGTCCCTCACCTATCCTATAAAAGGGGACATCTGCTTCTCTTTTATTCACACATCCAAAGCCCATTGTATCAGCCAACCACTAACCAAAACTTATCCATAATTACCTCAATTCATCTTAGAGGCAACTCTTTGGGATGAAAACCAACTCATGTAGTCCTTTTTTGCAAATCAAATGGAGACACCTAAAGAAGATGTAATCTTTTTATCCGTTCTTTCAAAGTTCTTTTCTTCTTCTCCTTCCTATTCCTAAGTTGTTATCATACTAAAATAATAAATCCATAATAAAATATATGATGATATGTTTTTATGATAATGGTAAAACTGTATTCCTCCTTTTACCCATCCTATGAGAAACAATATCACTATGTTTGCGTACGTATGACTTACCATCTCCACATTATGGTGTAAAATATTTTTCATTTATAAATTCTTTTGATGGGTATAATGATGAATATAAATGAGTTAAATAATAAATATAACATGATATTATTTTGGTAAAATTTATATTTCATCCAATTTTATACCATTTAACCATTAAGGAAATGATAACATCGCTCGTGTGTATGTACGACTTACCATCCCCACAACATTATGAGACTCATCTTCCACGTTCACCATTCTAGAATGGATATAAGAAAATATATACTATAAATAATTATAAAATATATGAAATAATAAGGATAATATATATATATATATATATATAGGTACATATATTTTATTCACCTACTTCCATTCAATACAATAAGAAAATAGAAACATCGTTAATGCGTACGTATGGCCAACCATCACCATGAAGGTTGTATTACATTTCATATCCATTATATATATTTATATTAAGAATAAATATGATATATATATATATATATCACAATATATGTTATAGAAGTAATTAAATAATGATCTATGTTATATTATCCAGAATTCCATGTGAAAACACCTACGAGAAACAAATTGATTATTACCAGAAATGTTCCATTAACTTGGAATTATTAATAAACTGGTAATATAAAGTTAGAAAAGAATATTATATGATATCATAAATATTATATTTATTATTATAAAAGTTTATAAAAGTTTTAAAAATATTATACCTGAGTTTTGGACATGTACAAAGAATATCATACCTATGGTAATGGTTAATTTCACAATCTCATTATTATTAGAGGTTGTTGATACTTAAGAATCTACTGGGAAATCCTTATCATCCAAGTACATGATTATAATAATGTTTTCATAAAATGTTTTAATATTATCCTATGGATGTTTAAAGTCATTATTATCAATTTTTTACTTTTATAAAATGTTTTGAAAGGAATCTTTTAGTCGTTTTCCAAATGAGGCACTTTATGACCTTTTCGAAAAATAAACGAAAGACTATTTTTTAACTTAAGTGACATGAGTGACTATTCTAAACTATTATTTTGCCTTACCATTTTGAAGATTTCCTTATAATCTTACAAAGTTATTTTCAAAAGAAATACTTTATTTTGAAATTGAACAGATTTTAAATGTTTTAATGTAAAAAAATATATTTCCCTTAAAGAGTATTAATGAATTATTTTCATCTATGTCAACATCATTTTTTGGGTTTTATGATTTTTTGAGGTTGATTTACTATGATACAATCTTCCATATTGTATTGAATGTTTTTTGACATGTTTTACCATGGATATGATATTTTTATACCATTCATGGTTTATAGTTAATGTATTAACATTTCATATGATAGTTTTAAATACGAATGTTTATGTTATGTTTCAACCTTTTCATATAAGGAAGACATTGGACATAATAAGTGACTTTAGAGGACCTATATATCCCCATGATATATCAGTATGTCTCATGAGACAGACTAGTATCTTGGCATAAGGTCTTAACAGAATCTTTGTGTATGGTCTTAGCACGAGGCCTTGATGTAGTGGTTAAGATGTCTGTAATTATGCATTCCCTTATTATTAGATTAGCAATTGATTTTAAAAGTGAGTATTAGACTGGTAGAATATCCATTTTCATGTTTAAATTGATTTATTTGATTTATTCATTCTATATTATGTTCAAGATAATGTTTTAAAAGGTTTTTTATTATACATCATTATTTAAAATTTTATGCTTATTTGTGATAGCTTCCGCTATATTGTTTATCCTTACTGAATATATGAGCTCACCCATTTCTTATTTTTTATTTTCCCATGATAATAAGAAGTGTTTTAGGATTTATATGAAGGGTTAAGAAAGGGGAATAATTAAATTCTTGATGGATTATCCATGATATGTTTTATGTTAGATATTGTGATGTAAAGTTCATGTATTTAAACTATATTCATAGACTGCTAAACTTATCGGTCATTTGGGACATGATTCCTTATAATCATGCCAAAGTATTATAATAATAAAATAGCTTCGGGATTTTGGGGTCGGGGTATTATAGTTTGTATCAAAGGAATTTTAGCAACAACCTTGGAATTAGATTTAGAAAACATAGATTAGGGATCATAACCCTAAGATAGACTTTGAGGAAAATTATAGAAGAACCCCCTAGAATTTTGGTAACGATCGTGGATAACCTAGAATTAAAGCTAATATGTTATATATTGAAATTAAATTCCCTTGTTATGTTGTTTTCTAGAATGAGATGTGTTTCCCACCATGTTTTTTCTTGTCTTAGTTAATGGAGGAAACCAGAAGGAATTGGATTAATAATGAGTTTGATGGGAAATCTAGTAATTTTGAGCAAAAAAATTGGATATTTACTAGAGAGAAATATATTGTGATTATTCCAAATTAGTTATCATGATATATAATTAACAATGTATTCATTGGTGACTTTCTTAACACATGGCTTAAGAGGAAGAAGAAAATTTATAAATGTTCATATTTTATGTAGCATAAAAGAAAAAATATTCAACTTACTATATGTCAAGAGGAAGAGAAGAAGAACCTTGAGGATACCTCAAATGGAGGGGAAGATGTTATCCCTATGGGAAAAAAGGTCATAGAGTAACCAATTGATATGGATTTCAATGTGTCATCTATGGAAATCATGTGCATTACCCAACTCAATGCACATACATTATAATATAATTCTAAACCACAGAATTAACATTTCCATGCCAACCATTAAATTGAAAATATTGAAGGATTCATGTATTTAGATCCAAGAATTATGAATAGTGAATTATATAAGGAGTATTCAATTTATGTTTTTCGCTAAATATTTTCAACAACATGTTGATAAATGATAATTAACAAGAAAATTTATTTGAGGTTAATATTATATTTGCAGAACATATGATTAAGGTAAATATAACACTTAATATATTCCTTATGTTAAGATAATGATGTTTGGATAAAGATATATTGGATTTGAATAAGTAAATTGGATGATGGTAGTTTCTTGAGAACTAATTATGGATTTGTTTTACAAGAGGGTTATTCTACCATGGTTGAAGTATACAACTTTTTGGGGCTTAAGGAATAATCCACTATTTTTTGGAATAAGAAAAGATTCATGTTTTCAATAAGGATATCTGATAATTAATATTTTTACCATGACTTAATACAATACCTGATGAAGGTGTTCACATATTTGAAATGTGAAAACTAAGAACTACTCTTTGAGACATGGGTGATAAATTATTGTCCAATTTGGCTCACCACTTTTTAAAGTAATAGATTTTCAATTTTTGTAAGGATTTTAATATTATCAATTTATGGATATTATAAGTTATAATATGGTTGAAATTTTATAGATTAATGTATTATATTTCTATAGGTGGACTTATGAATATGTGGTAACTTGTTCTAAATGTGTTTTTGTTGAGACAGATGGAATGACTCATCATTCAATTTATGGATCACATGATCTTCCAATAATTTAGGTATGAAAAATTGAACTTCATATCTTTGAATAAGAGATGAAGTAGAAATTTTTAAATGAGTAACCGAGGGTGATATTGTACTGAAATAAAAAGGTATTTCTTATAATTTTTTTCAACATTAGGGAAAGGTTCATGGAAACAAAAAAAGATTTCATAGTACATTACTTTGCAGTGAATCAAATTCCCCCATGGATCATCACAAATTTATACCTTTATGGTTATTAACCGTTTCCTAATCATGTTCTCTATCAATCTCCATCAGAACATGATCATTATATTTTTCTTCAATATCAATATTTTCCAACATGGAATCCTAGTATATTTTATAATGGGTAACCTTCTTACTTTCCTTTCACTATCTTAATGTGGATGTTTTATCAAACAATTTTTCGGATGTGGGATTGCAGAAAATGGATTTTGAATAATCAAACCTTAGTTAACTAACTGAAATTTAAAAATTGTGAGGAAAAAATTTATCAAAGAAAGGGATAATGTAACATCATAAGATTCCACATTACATTGGATTTTAAATAAATTCAATAGCTTGTGTTTTATGCTACACTAAGATAATCTTTCAATACCCACAACACTGACTTTGAGCGCACCATGACCTATCAAACTAGCCATTTAAAAAGCATTTATGAATAGTATTTGTAACGACCTCGGTATTTATAGAAACATAATATTTTATTTCAATTAATACGTATGAATAACATATTAATTTTACATTAATGGGGATGCTTCTCTTGATAGCGTACTCGATACACAACATCGAGTTTCTCTGAAATCTTATGTTGCACACAACATTGAGTTATACGAAAATATAATACAATAATAATATTATTATTTTAAATGGTAGTTAATGCCTAGCCATTGGAATGGAGAGAATGAATAGTATCAAATTTATTTTGAAATATGGTTTACACATGTTTAAATAATTATTCATTGGTTACCAAATTTATTAGAAATGGAAAATAAAAATCAACTAAATATAAAGGATGTGTTTTCATGAAAACCTATTTAAAATAGGATAATTGTGTTTTCATATCACACTTTATTGATTTTTATAAAATATTTATGATATATATTAAATTTAATTTTTTAAATTCATCTTATATGATTTTAAGATATGATATAAGGACAAATTCAATTTTTCAGATAAAATAATTGTTTTTCTAAAAATGTAGATTTACCACCTCATAATGGGGAACCATTTTTAAATATAGTTTCTGTAAGTTTTATATATTATATTTGAAAAAAAAATCTTCTTTAGAAGTGGGACATAAAAATTTACTTTGGATGAAATTTTGACATTTTTCTGAAAACGTTCAGTTTTTAATGAATAGGGAAAAATACCGCATTTTAATTCAAAACTGCCTTTTCATATAATTCACTTATATAGTTATATTGTAATTTTAATTGGTTTTAAATTGTAATTTTATTATATTTTTATCATTTATTCCAATTTTTGTCATTGGATGAAATTTAACTTTGAAATTGGACATAAACATATGTCAATAATTTTGTAGTTTTTACTTACTAAAAACAACCTTTTTGGTTTTGAAAATGGGAATTAATTTTAAATTAAATTCAGAAATTTTTGTGTTTTTAATTTGAAATAAAAATTACATATTTCAAATTAAGAGTTCCAAATTTTTTAAATAGGTACCTTTTTTATACATTATGAATATTAACTTTAGTAAAATATTTTATTTAACATGGTTAAAGTGTAAATCTGGTAAAGAAGGGTAAAAAATAATTTTAGAATAACATTAAACTATCCTAACACGTGTCCAATTACTATTTTATGAAATATGTCAGACCATGGGAATCCTTATGTCGATTTTGGGACCTCATGGAGCCACTTTTATGTAAAAATGTCTTTTTATAAGAATTAATTTAATGTTATGAAAAATATAACATAAAAATGTGTTTTTATTAAAAAAAATTAATACGGGGTTATATAAGTGATATGTTAAACTATAAATATTAATTAGAAATATAAAAATATTTCCTACATCATGGAATTATCTTTTAAATTTTTAGTCCTCAAATAAATTAATATATTTATGACACAATGATGATGTAGTGATTACCTTATTAATGAATGATATAAATAAATAAGATTATAAATATTAAAATAAATTTATTTTTTAAACTTTTATTCCATTAACTAATTTTATGGATGAGTATGACTTTTTAGATTTGAAATTATTATTATTTTTTGAAAGAATCATGTTTTTATGGATTTTTAAAAAGTCATGATATGAATAGTATAAAAATTGACATAAATGAGTTTTTTAAAAAATTACTACTTTATTATATGATATAAGAGTCCTAAAAATATAAGATTCGCTCATATGACTTATATAATGTTTTAAATTCCATTAATTAACCCCTTGAGGTTCTATTGATATTTTATCGTAACTATATTGACTATATAGTTTGAATATACAAGAAGGCAGGGTAAGTGTTAAATTAGTTAACTAAGGGGTAATGCTAAAAGATAAGGTTAATATTTTGACCTAAACATGTTTAAAAAATATTGGATGAGAGTTTTTCGACCCAAAATCATCTTATATTTGAAATAAATGACTTTTTGACCATTTGAAACCGAAAATTGTTTTATAAAAAAATAATACATTCAAAAATTCCTAAAGAACCCCTCCTCTGCCTTATAATAGAGATTCACCTCTACCAATTTAATCACACCTCTCAAGCCCCTTGGCTCATACAAACTCTAAATAAATAATCTTAAAACATCCCTATATTCCTCCTATAAGCCTTTCATAGGATATAAGACAATCCAATAAAGCCTTTTGTCTCAAATCAAAGGGATTTATATGTTTTAAGATGTAACGTCTTCTCTAAAGTTCCTTTCCATTTTTTACTTCTTCACTCTCTATTATATTATTATTATTTTATTACATAAAAAAAATATAATTCTAAATATACTAGGATGTTTTTATGATAAGGGTTCTAACTACACTTACACACACCTCCATCTAATAGATATGAACAAACTATTTCTGTGGACGACGAACTACAACCTCATGAAAAGATGATTGTTCAATTTTCCCCTACCACCTCTCATGGAGGCCATTATGATGGAATTATATTTATATATGATATATATTACAAATATATTATCTCTATTATTCTATTTTATTATTTAAATCAAACAAATATTCTTTCCATAATGTGTCAATACAATAATTTCATTTGAGGAAGTGCGGACTACCGCCCCCTCAATGTGATATGACTCATTCATGCCATACATGGAACGTATAAAGGATGGTTATAATTAATTTATGAAACATATATAAAATATTATATTATAATTTAATTATAATATACCTAGGTATCATGTATTTTTCATTCATTTAATGAAAATGAAATGAGGGTAGCGTTCATGGGTACATACATCTTACCGTCTCCATAAATGGTGCATTTCATTTATTATCTCCAAATGTTATGTAATATTATAAATACACACATATATATATATATACAATATATATATATATATGATATTTAAATCATGAATATAATTATCTAGATAGTAGAATTTTTACCACATGAACAATTTGTAATTATAACAAGTGCATTTTTGACTCAATTACCAAATATCGACAAAACGACCGATATTAACATAAATAATTATGAAATTTTTATTACGGGGTTATAAGTGATGTAAAAGGAATAATAAACATTAAAAGAGTTCTTAATAAATTATAAATTAACCTAGGTTCTTTATTCAGGAAGAATAAGGAACATACGTGACGATTAGACTCAAGGTAAGGGAACCTTTCACCCTCCTATTTTAATCAATGAATTCTTTTATGTTATGTATTTTAATTTATATTTTTTCATGTTAGGGTAGGTTATTATATATCTTTATTGATGTAAATTCTATTTCCAAGTGATGATATTCCCTTTTTGTCTATCATCAACTAATTTTGTGAATTTTTATGTGCTGCTATTAGGATGCAGAATTTTCATAAAGTACTTCATCTCAATCTCCTTTCATTGAGGAATATTTTTATTTATTCACAAAGTTATTTTATAAGGTGTATAAAACCCATTGAAATTTAATGTCATTATAATAGATTCTTTATCCTTTGAGTCATTTTACTAAATGATAGAAGGAATGTTTCTTTTTAAATGTATGCGACGATAATGACATTTATGCTGCCATTAGAGTTTTTTGATGTCTGGATTCCTTAACAAGCCGTGACATTTTAAAAAATAAATACCAAATAATATTTTCATGTATTATTTTATTGAAAATTGTTTTTATAATGTTTTTATTATATATATTTCTTGAAATGTTACATTGTGATTAGAATGTTGAAATGTTATCTTTACTGTATGCTTGTTTTACGTGTTATGATTATATTATGGTTCTTTGGAACTGCTTGCGTATACGGGTGGTTCCATGATAAAGTGAGAGTGGATGAGCCCAAGATATCTCTCTAATGAATTGGGTAATGTGGTGGCGGTAAATGTTAATGTTTCTCCTATGTGATTTAGAGAATATACTGGGATGGGTATTTCAAACAGAACTCCCTATATAGCTGTGAAACCTGCAATGTAAGTATGTTATGGATTTCACATGTTACCATTATGATTTATGATATCTCAGTGTTATTCACAAATATTATTATTTCATGAGGTATTTTTAAGAGATTATGTTTTCTAATTGAAAATTATGATTTCATTTATTTGAATGTATTGATGGACTATTGTTTTCTTTTATTATTTTATAACCCATACTGTGATTTTTATGCTCATAAAAAGTTTTTGAAATGTTATTCACAGGGTATAAGGAAGCATAAGTGAAATTATTAATTGAAGATGATTTATTTAAAGAAAATAATTCTTGTTATATTTGTTGAGTTTTATAGTTGTGAAAAAATTGGTTAGAGTACGAGTGTCTACTTTCTAATATTTGAGATGTAATGTAATAATTATGGCCTAATTATCTAAAAATATAAACCTAAAAATATCATAAATGTTTAATTCTTAAGTAAACTCATGATTATGTAATTTTTATGTCTGGGACTATATTTTTGGTATCAGAGGCCAGTTTAGATAACTTTAGAGGTTAGGATGTTATCTGGGTGTATGTAAAGGATATCATATAACTAAAATGGTTATTATCATATGGAATCATTTAGAGGGTTATATTAAAATATGATTATCATATAAAAACCAAAATAAGGGAAATATAAGGTGGTTGATGGATAAGTGTAATATAAATGTTTTTATGTTATCTTTACCATATAGAGGATTATTTTTTAATAATAATCTGTTTCATGTTTATGTGTTGATTATTTTCAAAAGATTAAGGATCATTTGTCAAGATGGACAGAAAGTGATCTTACACTAACTTCTTATCCCTCCCCGATGATTTGATCATCACTACTATGAAAAAGACATGTTTAAATTAATTTTTTCAGCTTCTTGAGTATTCAAATCACCTGTAACAAATTGTTTGAGTTATCCAACACCTACTCATTTCTAAAACATCATTATGGGTCATGGTACAATTTTCATATGATTTCAAGATCTCAACTTTTACAACTCTATCTAATAGTGAAATTACAGAAGGGGAGCAAACATTTACTTTTTGAAAGTAGGAAAACATGCAAAAAAAGAAAGAAAACATCCAGAAGATCAGGATATCTGGATTCAAGGAATGATGCATTACGAAATAAGTTAGAAATTCATAGTTAATAGATCATGAATAATGAAAAATGAGTAAAAAGTATACATATAAGGGACTCAAGAGTTATGGTATATTTTATGATGATTCAAGGATTAAAATTATTAAGAAAATTTTTATGATGGGATTACATTGGAAGAGTTTTTCTAGTATGTGTAACACTAAATTTGGTTATGTTAAAATTCTATTTAAGGAAGAATTATCTTTTTTGTGGATATAGTTATAAAGAACCATTTGGGTTTATATTATCCTTGAATTTGAAGAAATTATAGGTTATTAATTTTTGGGATGAAAATTGAAAGATATTAGATAACTTTGAGTTTAAATTATATTATGGTTATTTTTTAAAAACATATCTTATTTTTGATATTTTTATAAGAATGATATGGTTTTTTAAAAGGGAAAACTTGTAGCATGGGTGATAACCCATTGTGCCTGGCAAGTCCATGGGAATCAAACCCACAATGGAAGGGAGACATGGGCGCATCACCGACCACTGGGCAACTTGAATCCCCTGTTTAGTATGATTTGTTCTTTTTAGATAAATTATTTTTTGGTTCAAGAAAAAGTTAATTTTGGTAAATTATGTTTTATCAAATTGATATCCTTAGTATAGGAAAATTATATGGCGATTAAGTTGTAAATGTTATTTTGGAAGATGTTCTCTCTTTTGGGAACACTATATGCAAAAGGAAAATAGAATGCTATGGGATTTAATTTGAGGAGTAATGTTGGAATTTTATTTTGGAAGAATATATGTTTTTATTTTAGACTAAAAGATATTTGCATTATATATGGAAATAATTAACCTATCTTTGAGAATATACGATGAAGATAATTACTTTTAAGTATGATACTTTAATAGTAGTCGATGTTATTTGGAGATAAGTTTTAAGATTTACTGTGGAAGACTATGTGATAAAATTCATTTGATATTTGGATTTAAATATTAGTTATATTAATTTGAATAATTTTAAGGACAATTGGGTATTTAATTTTCTTTTTTGAACTTTGTGTATTGTTTTTTGAATTTTCTAGATTAGGATTACTATTCCTTTTTATAAAGGATTATTTTTTGGGGATTATGTGATCTTATACTAACCATTTTGGTTTCGGTTAATTTATAAAGATAAGGGAAATATGTAGTTCATCCTTTTTGTATTATGTGATTCTATAAAATTTGATTCTAGCACTTCAGATGTTACCAAGTCATCATGAATACTCATCATTGGGAGAAAAGTTGTGTTTGAGGTAGAAATTTATTAAAAGGTGAAACTATAGTTGAATGGTATGTATATTAACTTATCTTATTATTCTAATTAGTAAAATAATTCTTAAAATTTATAAAATGGAACTTAAAAAAACATTGTCTGTTTACTCTTCCTATTGGGGAATCAAAGACCATTTAACCCATCACAAGTTTGTTGTTTTCTTGTTTTTAACTCTCTAGTAATCTTGTTTTCTATAACTCTCCATCAGAACATGATGATAGGTTTTCTCTTCCATATCGATGTTTTCCTACATGGATTCCCAGTATGGGTTATCTCAGGTGACATTTGTACTTATCCTTCTTTCTTTTAAAGTAATATTTTTGTTGAATCTTTTTCTCATGTGGGACTTTCAATGACGTTTCTGAGACCAATTTTAAAATTGAAATGTCAAAATTTCCAAATAGGGGAAGGATGTATAAAACCAGGAATTTATTGAATAATAATTTTGGATTTCTAATAATTATTATGAAAAATATATTAATTTTACATTAAAAGGAATGCTTCTTCTGAAAGCATACTCGACACACAACAACGAGTTTCTTTGAAATCTAATGTTTCACACAACATTGAGTTATATAGAAATATAATAAAATAATAATATTTTTATTATAAATGGTAGTTAATGCCTATCCATTATAATGGTGGGAATGAATAGTATCAACTATATTTTGAAATATGTTTTACACATGTTTCAATAATGATTCATTGGTTACCAAATTTATTAGGAATAGAAATAAAAACCAATTGAATATAAACAATGTGTTTTTATGAAAACCTATTTAAAAGAGAATAATTGTGTTTTAATATCACTCTTTCTGTATTTTTATGAAAAATATATGATATATATTCAATGTAATGTTTTAAATTTATATTATATGTTTTCTAGATATGATATTAGAACAAATTAAAATTTTTAGATAAAAGACACATTTTAAAAAAATGTTGTTTTACTGCCTTTTGAGGGTGAACCCTTTTCAAATCTATTTTTGTCACCTTTATATGTTCTATTTGAAAAAATGAAATTTTTCTTTAGAAGCGGGACATGAAAATTTACTTTGGATGGAATTTTTTTATTTTTCTGATGAAGTTCATTTTTTAATGAATATTGAAAAATACCACATTTTAATTCGAGACTGCCTTTTCATATAATTTATTAATATAGTTATATTGTAATTTTAATTGGTTTTAAAGTGTAATTGGATTATATTTTTATCATTTAATCCAATTTTGGTCACTGGATGTAATTTCACATTGAAATTGGACATAAACACATGTCAATATTTATGTAGTTTTTAATTATTAAAAACACACTTTTTGGTTTTGACAACGAGAATTAATTTTAAATTAATTTCATAAATTTCTATGTATTGAATTTTAAAAAATGGAATCCATATTTGGAATCAGGAGGTCCAATTTTTTTAAATAGTTACCTTATATTTTTATACATTATGAATTGTAACTTCAGCAAATATTTTATTTACCATAGTTAAAGGGTAAACAAATATTATTATAGTAATATTAAACAACCCTATCACATGTAATAATACTATTATATGGAATATTTCTGACCATGGTCATACTTGGGTCACTTTTGGGACCCCATGGAGCCACTTTTATGTGAAAATTATATTTTATAAGAAAAAATTTAATGTAATGAAAAATATAACATAAAAATGTCCTTTATTACAAAAATAATTATTATATGGGGTTATATAAGTGATATTGTTTGGTCCACTAAGCTAGATACCCTGAGAGGGGTGGGGGGATGAATCAGGGTATGAAAAATTAAAACAACGTCCCCTTGATCTTGTTTTGTTGTCAGACAAAACCCTCTTCTCTCTCTCTTTCCTGTTGTAGAGTATGAATGAATCTTAAAACATGCACATGACACAACAATTTTACGTGGTTCACCCTCAATGGGATACGTTCAAGGAGCATACACTAGTGATGTTCTAGTATACCAAATCCACTATAAGCGCACTAATATTTACAAGTTCGAAGCGGACTCACTGTCCCTCTTGGTTTACTACCACTCATAATTTGAGAACTCACTGCTCTCTCAACTGAAGTGAGCTCACTGCTTCTTTAGAAGATCCACTCATATTTGATAGACCTGTAGGTCTCTTCATTATCACTATTGAATGCATCCTCCATTGTATGTAGATGCTCTATTGAAGTCCAAATTTCATCAATTGATGAATACCCCTTTTCCCCAGAACACTGGGCAACTCAAATTGGAAAGACCTTCGTAAAGCACCCTACTTCGCAAGGCTCCCAATTTCGCGAAACTCAAAAAAGACTTCGCGAAGCTCCTTCATTTTCACAAAGAACTCTCACGAAGCACTCTTGAAAATCTCAAGTCATCGCAAAGTGACTTCCCTCGTGAAGCACACTGAGCCAACGTGGAGCTCGCAAGTTTCACAGAGCTAGATTAGCCGCCGCGAAGGACTTCTTTTGTGAAGCACACTGCCTTCACGGACAACCTTCACGATCTGAGAGCAAAAAAATTTCCTTAGAAAACTCTCTACTTATCCATAGGGGGTCGAAACATATTTATAGGTGATTCCACTGACCCTCGAACCTTCCATGAAAAGTCAAAGCCACGTCATCACAAACTGTGAAGGTCCGAAAATTATGCCGAAATTTTCTAAATATCGCGAAGCACTACAGTAATTTTTTGATTGGAAAAGCTCATTGTAATCACAAAGCATCACCATCAAAATTCTTCTAGTCTTCTCGAAATCCAATCCATTAAGCCTATCTTTGTGAAACTCTATCCTTTTCCATATTTAAATTAGATCTTCAAGGAGATACTATTTTCACGATGCTCTCCAAATTCCAAATTTTGGACCCCAAATATTTGGAAAACACTGGGAAATGGGGCCACCTTGTACTGCTATTTTTTTACCACATCCAGATTGTCCATTCCATTTTCATGGTCCGTGGTCAACATTTATTGTCAACAACATCTCTAAAACTCGATAATTCACCAAGGAAACACGTATTGTCAACAAACACAACCAACACAAAAATGCTGCAATGTTACCTTTAGGGATTTTTTCCCAATAAGTATCTTCAGCTATAAATAGTAATTAGAAATATAAAAATATTTCCTAAATCATTGTATTTTAGTTATATATTTTAGGCATCAAATAAGTAAATATATTTATGACACAATGATGAGGTAGTGATTACCTTATTAATGAATGATTTAAATAAATGATATTTCAAATATTAAAGTAAATTTATTTTAAAACTTTTTATGCCATCCATAAATTTATGGATGAGAATGACTTGTTATATTTTAATTAATTATGTTTTTTTCCAAAATAATAAATTTTCTATGGGTTTTTAAAATGTCATGATATGAATAGTGTAAGATGGACATAAATTAAGTTTTTAAAATAGATACTTTATTAAATGATATAATAGTCCCAAAAATATATGATTTTTCAAAATAACTAATATAATATTTAACATGTCATTAATGAATCACTTGAGGTTTGATTTTCATTTTATAGTAACTATATTAGCCATATATTATGAATATAAAAGAAGACATGGTAAGAGTTAAATTAGTTAACTAAGGGTTAGACCTAAAAGATAAGGATTAATTTGTGACCTAGACTTTTCTAAAACCTATTGTTTGAGAGGTTTTAAACCCAAAATCATATTAACTTTTAAATAAATTACGTTGGAACCTTTTGGTACTGATATATTTTAATAATAAAATAATACATTCAAACTTTCCTAATGTACCCCTCCTCCCTCTTATAAAAGGGAATCACATCTACCCATTTAATCACCCCTATTAAGCCCCTTGGGTCATCCACCATCTACCCAAATAAGATCAAAAAATCACTCTCTTCCTCCAATAAGCCTTATCTTTGGTAAAAGGAAATTCAAGAAACCATTTTGACTCAAATTTAAGGAATTTACCCGTTTTAAGAGGTAGCGTCTTCTCTAAAGTTCCTTTCCATTATTTTACTTCTTCACTCTCTATTATATTTTTATTAATTGATTAAATAATAATAGCAAAATCCTCAATATACTAGGATGTTTTCATGATAAGTATTTTAACTACACTTACACATACCTCCATCTAATGGATATGAGCATACTATTTTGGTGGACACGAAACTACTGTCTCACGAAATGACGATTGTTAAATTTTCCCCTACCACCTCTCATGGTTTCCATTATGATGGCAGTATATTTATATACGATATAAATTATATTTTTATTGTATCTATTCTTTTTTTATTTAAATCATACCCTTATTCTTTCCCAAATGTGTAAATATAATAATTTCATTTTAGAAAGTGCGGACTACCACACCTCAAAGTGACATGACTTGGTCATGCCATACATGGAATGTATAAATGATGGAACTAATGAAAATATGTAACTTATATAAAATATGACATTATAATGGAATTATAATATACCTATGTATTATATTGTATTCATTCATTTAAATATGAAAAATAAATGAAAGTAGTATTCATGCGTACGTACGGCTTACCGTCTCCATGAATGGTGAATTTCATTTAATATCACAAAATGTTATGTAATATTATAAATAAATATATATTCTGGATATAAATTATATTTAAATCATTAATATAATTCTATATATAATGGTATTTTTTCCACATGAAAAATTTTTAATTATAACAAGTTCATTTTTTACTCAAGTACTGAAAATTGTAAAATGACTGATATTAACTTAAATAATTATGTAATGTTTCTTACAAGGTAATTGTAAAGACCCGTAGCCTGACGTACATTGACATTACATTACATTTGCGGAATACTTAGTACATAACAAAAACAGACACGCAAGGATCGTAATAGTTTAGTGTCTTTGGAAACTCGGAGCGTAATCTTCTAATCGTGGTGAAATATCTTCAATATCTCCCATAAAGATCTTCCCCCTTTTTTTACCTACAACCTTTCTTTATATCCTGGGGAAAAGAAAACATAAAAGGGTGAGCTCAAATGCTCAGTAAGGGTATACAAAAGAAATAAAAATCATATCATATCTTTTTGAAAATCATAACCTGCAAAAGAGATCATAATATCTTAACATGGAACAAATCATAGAAGTGAAAATGAGATCCCCATAATCATAACATGAAACTTGAAACTTTGTGGCATGCACACATAATCATGGAAAATCATTTCTTGTTAGTCAAGACTCATTGCCAAGACTATCTTAGTGGACAAAGTCCCTTTCTGAATCGAGTAACCCCCGTTTCAGTCCTGTTTCACTGAACCGGTATAACCTACCATTCCAGCCATGTCTATCTCATGAGATATAAAATCTTTACCCAATGCATTGGAGGGAGATATAGGTCCCACCCATATTATAATGAATCCTTTCTTATGTGTGCCACATAATCATAAATCATACATCATCGCATAACCCATGTAATAAAAATGGGATTCTTAAACAACATGACATCATAAAACAATTCATATAAGAGAAAGGAATTCATAAAAAATGTTTCCATCATAACATAATCAAATCCATGTAATAATAGGGATAAAAACATAACCCTTTTATTATCTTAGATGGAAAATAATTTTGATAAAATACTTGAACTTCATTCTTGAGGAAAATATCCTTTCTACTTCAAAAACACTTTTCCTTTCTTAACATGTCATACAATTTTAAACTAAAAGAAGTTGACTAAAAATAAACTTTAAAACTTGTAAAGGAAGCTTCTTGGAAATAATGTTTTAAAAATCCATTCATGCCGTATAAGTTAAAAAAACATTCTTCGTACTTTTGTCGGAAAAGTCAAAAAGTACCTCGTACGAAAAACGAAAAAATATTCCTTTCATACATATTACTAAAAACTCACCGAAGGGTAAAAATGGATTTAAACAATTGTAGGTGGATGGAAATAATATTACATATTGATGAAACATGGATGTGGATGATAAAATACACCCCAGTAAATACTTACGAATAAACAATCTCGGATAAAAATGAGATTGTGATATTTCCCTTACCTTATGTCTGACTTGCTTTGTAAGTATCTGAACCTCCTGTATAATGATTTAAATAATGATATTGACTTATTCCAGAATCATATTCATTGTTATTATATCATATATGGTCCAATTATGACTTTATATTACTCGTTCTTTTGTAAATTCATGTTAAAGTAGCGTTTTGGGTAAAATCGTCTCATTTGTCGTTCGTGTTTTTAGATTGTAATTATTCATATGATTACTTAGATCATGATTACTTAATTCCAGAATATAAAACATGATTTATATATATATTCAGAATATACATATATAATAAATTAGTAAATGGAAAGAAATACACCGTTCATGGAGACGGTTGTCCGTACGTACGCATGAACGATGTTTTCGTTTCCTTATTGAATTGAATGGAATTAAGTAGATGACATACATATAAATAATTTCAGTATCATTATTATGTCATATATTTCATTATTACTTATTATATATACTTTATAATCATTCATGAATGGTTAATCATTGAGAATGAATCTCATCGCGTTGTGGAGACGGTAGTCCGTACGTACGCACGAGCGATGATATCATTTCTATAAATATTGAATTGAATTGGAGTGGATTATACAATATATCAGAATCAATATGATGTTGTAATAACTATGTATAGTTATTCTTTACACCATTATACCCATCCATGTAAGGTGGTGGTGGAAAATAGATTACACCACGGTGTGGAGACGGTATTCCGTACGTACGCACGCACGGTGATTTCTTTTTCCATAGGATGGATAGATGGTGAAATAGGGTTGTTTCATACTTATAATAACATATCAGTATATGAGTGATACTGATGTTATTACTTCATAATGAAACAACCTAAGAAGAAGAAGTGGAAGAAGAAATAAAGATGAAGGAATTGGTAACGGTAATTACCTCTTCTTTGAAGTGCCTCTTTGAGACCTCCTCTTAGGGCACTAGAATTGGTCTTTTAGGAAGACCAGAACCTCTAAGATGTTGCTAGGGAAGTGGAGAAGAGATTTTGGCAGGGTTTGGCCGAGCTTGAGTGCTCAAATTGGTGTGAGGAGGAGGGGTAGAAGGTGTCCTTTTATAAGGGAGGAGAGGGGTACCTTAGGAATATCTCAAAATATTATTTTATATTAAAGTCAAAATCGGTTTATAATGGTTCCAAAGGGTCTTATTTCTAAGCTAAAGTTGGGATGGGTCGAAATCCTATCAACCAATAATATTTAGACAAGTTTAGGGTATTATTTTAACCTTATCAATTAGATTTAACTCTAAGTTAAATAATTTAACTTTTACCGTGTCTTTTTGTTTTCTTTCACTATATGGTTAATACACTTACTATAACATGCCAAAAGAACCCCAAATTGTTTATTATTAATATATATATCCTTATCTAAGTCATTTGGCTGAACCTTATATTTTTAGGAATAAAATAACAATTTATAATATAATATTTGATTTAAAAACTATTTTGTGTCAATTTTGACACTATTTGATATATGATTTTTTTGAAAGTCATAACAGAATTATATGTTCGAACCAAGTTTATTAAATCAACACTAATATATCATAGTAACCTAGAAAATTAGTGTAATTCATAAAAAGTCTTAAATTACATTTATTTTGGTATTTATAACATCAATTATGTCAATATTTCATTAATAAGATAATTACTGCATCATCATTGTGTCATAAATAAATTAAATTATTTAATGTCTAAAAATTATAAATAAAATACCATTATGTAGGAAATCTTTTTAGCTTTCTAATGAATATTTACAATCGAATTTATCTTATGTATAACCCGATATTAAAAATGTTTTAGTAAATAAACTATGATTTTAACTCTTTTAACTCTTCTTTGAATTAAATAATAATAAATGTCCTAATCTAATCCAAGTGGGCCTAAATGGTCATATTTTATTCCTAAGTTTGTTTTTGGTCGAAATACACTTGTCCAATAGGATTAGGACATGTGTTAGGGTAATATTAATATCATTTTTACCCTTAATTACCCTATTTACCTTTAACCGTGGTAAAAAAAAGTAAAAAGTTACTATTCACCAAAAATTATTTTCATCTCATTGAACCACATCTTAGTCCTTGATATTAACCGTGTCTCTCGGATTTTCGAAATTCCATTCACAAAAGCGGTAAAATTAAGTTTTATGCAAAATTCAGTTTTTAACCTACCACTTAGTGGTTTCACTATTCATGAAAAATTGATGTTTTTCAGAACAATGCCAAAATTCCATCCCAAGCTATATTTCATATTCCGAATTCAAAAATGAAGTCTATTTTACCAAATTCATAACATAAAAGTTGAATTAATTAATTTTATAATTAAATCCCGCTGTTAAAACAAATAGCGTGTTTTTAAGAAACAATATCTATCAAAAGATTGACACTTGTTTATGTCTAGTTTACATGTGAAATTACATCCAATGACCAACATTGTATTAAATTGTAAAAATATATTCTAAATATACTTTAAAACCACTCAAATTAATGATTTATCACTATTAATTATTTCGATTAAAAAAGTTGTTTTTAATTATAATTTAGTAATTTTCACTATTCATCAGAATATGAAAGTTATCCGAAAAGTACCAAAATTTCACCCTAAGCTAATTTCGATATTACGAATCCAAAAATGAATTCCATTTTAAAAGATAAAATTTAAAAAATTTAAAAAAGTGGTTATTACTATTCATAACGGCTAGTTTTAATAATATTTTAATAGCATATTGTTGTTTAGTGAAACTCGTTATTGCGTACTATACACGCTATCGAGGAAGGTCGCAATTGCGTGTAATGCAAGGAAATTCAAGGATGCGTGTTGTGAAAGCTCCTTTAGGTGTAGCGTACAACACAAGACAATAGTGAAATAAAAAGAATATTTTTTATAAAATCTCGGGCTGTTACATTCTACCCTCCTTAAAATGAATTTCGCCCTCGAAATTCGTCGGGGTTATAAATGGTTTACTATTCGAAAGTTTCATTAATACAAACCCACATCGTAAAAAGGAATACCGAAACATGGCTTTAAAAACTAAATTATGAAATGTAACGATTACCCAAATAAACTAATCACTGGGTTTCCACATAGGTGAAAATATGGATATGGAAGAGAAATCTAACCATCATGTTCTGATGGAGAGTGGTAGAGAACATGGCTATGGAAAAGCCAATAATCACAAATCCATAAATTTGTGATGATCTAAGGTACCATCTGATTCATCAGGTATAAGAGAACTAGGACAACATTTTTGGTTTTCAAGATCATTTCCCTAAAGTTGAAAATTTGAATTAGAATAAATACTTACTTTATTTTGGTACAATATCACTGTTGTTCGTGCCTTGAACAATTTCCACTTCATCTCTTAAATAAATGAAGTTGAATTTGTTATTCGTGAAGTGTTAGCAGATCATGTGATAGAATGACGGGTCATTCCATCTGTCTCAAACAAAAGGTTAGCAAAAATTATATACATAAGTCGATCTATAGTGAGATTAATCATATGTTGTTCCTAAAATGGACTTATACTTCATATATCATACTGCTTAATATAATAAAACTAGTTTCTAATAAACAGGGACTTCCTGTAGGCTAGTGGTAGGCGATAAAGGCCATTCGCACTTCGGTTGTGGGTTCGAATCCTACAGCCTTGTCCGAAGCGATGGGCTGTCGCCCGTCCTGCAGGTTGTCCTTTTTCTAAAACTACATTACTATAACATCCCATCAATAATATCGAAAATATTCTATCCTTAAACAATACTAACTTATGTCCAACATAATCCAGTCTAATCTTTAGGCTTATACATAATACTGCAGTCCACTCTCATAATATAGTGACAACGATTACTAGAGATTTAATACTGTCGTTGATCCCCACATATCATATGATATGTCTTGTTGGTCACATTCCAAACATTCAAAGTCCTTAATCGTTTATTCTCTTGAATACCTTAGTGAAAACATGAGTGCAGTTAAAAGTTACCAAAATCCTCAAAATTCTATATACTCAAACCATGATATCACTTAGTCCTTATATCAATCATGAGCTCATGAATACCATCAAACATTTAATTTTCTCCTTATCCCTTCATTATGCGCATATCATCTACATTCCAAAAATATCTGAATAACCTTTCATGGATACTGGTAACATTAATCATACACTTCCAAAACACAAGGAAAGACAACAGTGTAACAATCCATAGATGTCTCTTTATTCCAAAATTACACATGATAAACATGTAATCATGCCACTACATTCTCAAACCATTGACCGAGCTTCAAAAATTCTTTCATCTCACATATCATTTGTAGTCTATTCATCATCCACATAAATACTACCCATATGACCATACTGGTTCTCTTCACGAGTCTTTCCCTTAGGGCATTTGTTTGCATAATGCCCATACATTCCACATTTAAAACACTTAACCATTTTTGATGTCGTAGCAATACCATTATCCTCATCCATGGTGTTAATCGACCCTTTTCCTTTGCACTTACTTGCTTTGTGTCCTTCTTTTCCACACCCAAAGCATCTTCCAGTTCCCTTGAAACATTCTCCTTGATGCCTCTTCCCACATGATTTACATAGGGGAAATTGAACTTTCTTTCCTCTATGATCATCATGGAACTCCATCTTTCTCTTATTAGTCGAGTCAGGAAACTTACCAAATTTTACTTTATTGATCATGTTGTGAGATTGCTGATTCGGCATAATAATGATGTTTGGACATCCAAATCACATTTCATTTGGTTTCTCATGAAGAATATCATTCCATTGTCCATCATATCCTCCATTATTGTGAATCATCATGTTTCCAGCCATTTTCTAAAACCCAAACAGAATAGTGTTAGATGCAAAAATCATAATAAAGGGGGAGTAACTTAAATATCTATCATCTTTGGTTTAATCTAATATCGTTACCATAGTTCTAGGACTATATCCTATACGTATACTTATCCTTAGGGGCATCCCTAGACATACCTTAGAAATATCTCTATGGATTTCTCTAAAGTTTTCGCATCCTAGTTTCCAAAGGTTGACTAAACCTTTCCTCTGATACCAACTGTAAAGACCCGTAGCCTGACGTACATTGACATTACATTACATTTTCGGAATACTTAGTACATAACAAAAACACACACGCAAGGATCGTAATAGTTTAGTGTCTTTGGAAACTCGGAGCGTAATATTCTAATCATGGTGAAAGATCTTCAATATCTCCCATAAAGATCTTCCCCCTTTTTTTACCTACAACCTTTCTTTATATCCTGGGGAAAAGAAAACATAAAAGGGTGATCTCAAATGCTCAGTAAGGGTATACAAAAGAAATAAAAATCATATCATATCTTTTTGAAAATAATAACCTGAAAAAGAGATCATAATATCTTAACATGGAACAAATCATAGAAGTGAAAATGAGATCCCCATAATCATAACATGAAACTTGAAACTTTGTGGCATGCACACATAATCATGGAAAATCATTTCTTGTTAGTCAAGACTCATTGCCAAGACTATCTTAGTGGACAAAGTCCCTTTCTGAATCGAGTAACCCCCGTTTCAGTCCTGTTTCACTGAACCGGTATAACCTACCATTCCAGCCATGTCTATCTCATGAGATATAAAATCTTTACCCAATGAATTGGAGGGAGATATAGGTCCCACCCATCTTATAATGAATCCTTTCTTATGTGTGCCACATAATCATAAATCATACATCATCGCATAACCCATGTAATAAAAATGGGATTCTTAAACAACATGACATCATAAAATAATTCATATAAGAGAAAGGAATTCATAAAAAATGTTTCCATCATAACATAATCAAATCCATGTAATAATAGGGATAAAAACATAACCCTTTTATTATCTTAGATGAAAAATAATTTTGATAAAATACTTGAACTTCATTCTTGAGGAAAATATCCTTTCTACTTAAAAAACACTTTTCCTTTCTTAACATGTCATACAATTTTAAACTAAAAGAAGTTGACTAAAAATAAACTTGAAAACTTGTAAAGGAAGCTTCTTGGAAATAATGTTTTAAAAATCCATTCATGCCGTATAAGTTAAAAAAACATTCTTCGTACTTTTGTCAGAAAAGTCAAAAAGTACCTCGTACGAAAAACGACAAAAGATTCCTTTCATACATATTACTAAAAACTCACCAAAGGGTAAAAATGGATTTAAACAATTGTAGGTGGATGGAAATAATATTACATATTGATGAAACATGGATGTGGATGATAAAATACACCCCAGTAAATACTTACGAATAAACAATCTCTGATAAAAATGAGATTGTGATATTTCCCTTACCTTATGTCTGACTTGCTTTGTAAGTATCCGAACCTCCTGTATAATGATTTAAATAATGTTATTGACTTATTCCTGAATCATATTCATTGTTATTATATCATATATGGTCCAATTATGACTTTATATTACCCGTTCTTTTGTAAATTCATGTTAAAGTAGCGTTTTGGGTAAAATCGTCTCATTTGTCGTTCATGTTTTTAGATTGTAATTATTCATATGATTACTTAGATCATGATTACTTAAATCCAGAATATAAAACATGATTTATATATATATTCAGAATATACATATATAATAAATTAGTAAATGGAAAGAAATACACCGTTCATGGAGACGGTAGTCCGTACGTACGCATGAACGATGTTTTCGTTTCCTTATTGAATTGAATGTAATTAAGTAGATGACATACATATAAATAATTTCAGTATCATTATTATGTCATATATTTCATTATTACTTATTATATATACTTTATAATCATTCATGAATGGTTAATCATTGAGAATGAATCTCATCGCGTTGTGGAGACGGTAGTCCGTACGTACGCACGAGCGATGATATCATTTCTATAAATATTGAATTGAATTGGAGTGGATTATACAATATATCAGAATCAATATGATTTTGTAATAACTATGTATAGTTATTCTTTACACCATTATACCCATCCATGTAAGGTGGTGGTGGAAAATAGATTACACCACGGCGTGGAGACGGTATTCCGTACGTACGCACGCGCGGTGATTTCTTTTTCCGTAGGATGGATAGATGGTGAAATAGGGTTGTTTCATACTTATAATAACATATCAGTATACGAGTGATACTGATGTTATTACTTCATAATGAAACAACCTAAGAAGAAGAAGTGGAAGAAGAAATAAAGATGAAAGAATTGGTAACGGTAATTACCTCTTCTTTGAAGTGCCTCTTTGAGACCTCCTCTTAGGGCACTATAATTGGTCTTTGAGGAAGACCAGAACCTCTAGGATATTGCTAGGGAAGTGGAGAAGAGATTTTGGCAGGGTTTGGCCGAGCTTGAGTGCTCAAATTGGTGTGAGGAGGAGGGGGAGGAGGTGTCCTTTTATAAGGGAGGAGAGGGGTACCTTAGGAATATCTCAAAATATTATTTTATATTAAAGTCAAAATCGGTT
The DNA here is from genome assembly GCA_963277665.1 of Viscum album. NCBI lineage: Eukaryota > Viridiplantae > Streptophyta > Magnoliopsida > Santalales > Viscaceae > Viscum > Viscum album. The sequence goes on from OY728151.1 coordinate 1,429,720,042, forward strand.
TATAATGGTTCCAAAGGGTCTTATTTCGAAGCTAAAGTGGGGATGGGTCGAAATCCTATCAACCAATAAGATTTAGACAAGTTTAGGGTATTATTTTAACCTTATCAATTAGATTTAACTCTAAGTTAAATAATTTAACTTTTACCGTGTCGTTTTGTTTTCCTTCACTATATGGTTAATACACTTACTATAACATGCCAAACGAACCCCAAATTGTTTATTATTAATCTATATATCATTATCTAAGTCATTTGGCCGAACCTTAGATTTTTAGGAATAAAATAACAATTTATAATATAATATTTGATTTAAAAACTATTTTGTGTCAATTTTGACACTATTTGATATATGATTTTTGTGAAAGTCATAACAGAATTATATGTTCAAACCAAGTTGATTAAATCAACACTAATATATCATAGTAACCGAGAAAATTAGTGGAATTCATAAAAAGTCTTAAATTACATTTATTTTGGTATTTATAACATCAATTATGTCAATATTTCATTAATAAGATAATTACTGCATCATCATTGTGTCATAAATAAATTAAATTATTTAATGTCTAAAAATTATAAATAAAATACCATTATGTAGGAAATTGTTTTAGCTTTCTAATGAATATTTACAATCGAATATATCTTATGTATAACCCTATATTAAAAATGTTTTAGTAAATAAACAATGGTTTTAACTCTTTTAACTCTTCTTTGAATTAAATAATAATAAATGTCCTAATCTAATCCAAGTGGGCCTAAATGGTCATATTTTATTCCTAAGTTTGTTTTTGGTCGAAATACACTTGTACAATAGGATTAGGACATGTGTTAGGGTAATATTAATATCATTTTTACCCTTAATTACCCTATTTACCTTTAACCGTGGTAAAAAAAAAGTAAAAGTTACTATTCACCAAAAATTATTTTCATCTCATTGAACCACATTTTAGTCCTTTATATTAACCGTGTCTCTCGGATTTTCGAAATTCCATTCACAGAAGCGGTAAAATTAAGTTTTATGCAAAATTCAGTTTTTAACCTACCACTTAGTGGTTTCACTATTCATCAAAAATTGATGTTTTTCAGAACAATGCCAAAATTCCATCCCAAGCTATATTTCATATTCCGAATTCAAAAATGAAGTCTATTTTACCAAATTCATAACATAAAAGTTGAATTAATTAATTTTATAATTAAATCCCGCTGTTAAAACAAATAGCGTGTTTTTAAGAAACAATATCTATCAAAAGATTGACACTTGTTTATGTCTAGTTTAAATGTGAAATTACATCCAATGACCAACATTATATTAAATTGTAAAAATATATTCTAAATATACTTTAAAACCACTCAAATTAATGATTTATCACTATTAATTATTTCGATTAAAAAAGTGGTTTTTAATTATAATTTAGTAATTTTCACTATTCATCAGAATATGAAAGTTATCCGAAAAGTACCAAAATTTCACCCTAAGCTAATTTCGATATTACGAATCCAAAAATGAATTCCACTTTAAAAGATAAAATTTAAAAAATTTCAAAAAGTGGTTATTACTATTCATAACGGCTAGTTTTAATAATATTTTAATAGCATATTGTTGTTTAGTGAAACTCGTTATTGCGTACTATACACGCTATCGAGGAAGGTCGCGATTGCGTGTAATGCAAGGCAAGTCAAGGATGCGTGTTGTGAAAGCTCCTTTAGGTGTAGCGTACAACACAAGACAATAGTGAAATAAAAAGAATATTTTTCATAAAATCTCGGGCTGTTACAGTAATAAGAGATAGAAATGGAATTATAAACTTGAAAAAGGTTATAAGAATGTATAAATTAACTTATGTTTATTTTTCAAGAAGATCAAGGAACATACATGACGAGTCGGGCTCAAGGTAAGGGAACCTTTCACCCTTCTATTTTAGTCAAGGACTTCTTTTATGTTATGTATTTTAATTTTCATTTTCATATGTTGAGCTATGTTATTATATATCCTTATTGGTGTAAATTTTATGTCCAAGTGATAAGATACCATTTTCACTCTCATGAACTCATTTTCTGAATTTTTATGTGATGTCGTTAGGCTGCTGAAATTTCATAAGGGAATTCGTCTCAATATCCTTTCATTGAATAATATTTTTATTTATACACGATTTTATTTTATACTGTGTATAATACCCTTTGACTTTTAATTTCATTCAGAGTGAATCCTTTTTCTATGGAAAATTTTACTAAATAGAAAAAGGAATGATTCCTTTTTAACTTACGTGACGACAAAGACCTTTCCGCCATCATGAGCATTATTTGATATCCGGATTCCTTAACATGCCGTAAAATTTTTAAAATAGAAAAGAAATACAAAATAAGGATTTCATGTATTTTGGTATTGAAAATGGTTTTGTAAAATTATTTATTATGTTAATATCTTGAAATGTGGTTTTAGGATTGGAATGTGGAAATGTTATCTTTCCTTTATGCTTATTTTATGTGTTATGATTATGTTATGGTTATTGGGAATTGTTTATGTATATAGGTGGTTCCATGATAAATTGAGGGTGATTGTGCCCAAGATAGCTCTCCAATGAATTGGGTAACATGAAAGAGGTAAATATAAATTTATCTCCTAATATATTTAGGGAATATACCGTAATGGGTATTCCAAACATAACTTCATATATAGCTGTGAAAGATTCAATATAAGTATGTTATAGATGCCACATGTTTCCATTATTATTTATGATTTCTATGTATCATTCATAAATCTTATGATTACATGAGGCATGTTAAAGAGCTTATGTTTTTTGAGTGAAAAGTATGATTTTATTGATTTTCATGTATTTATGGACTAATGTTTTCTTTCATTATTTTATAACCCTTTTTGAGATTTTTATGCTCATCCCATGTTTTAGAAATGATTTCCAATGGGTATAATGGAGGGTAAGAGAAATGAAGAATTCTAGATGATTTATATTAAGAAAATAATTCTTGTTTAAATTATTTAGTCTTATTTTTGAGAAAAAATTGGTTAGAGTCGAAGTGTCTTTGTTGTAATATTTGAGATTTAATGTAATAGTTATGGCTTAATTCTCTATACCTCTAATCCTGAAAAGATCCTCAATGTCAAATTCATGACATAACTCAATATTATGTAATGTTTAAGGCTGAGACCTTACAGTATTAATGAAATTTTTATTTTATATATATCTTATATAATTTTGACATTCATCTTATGTGTTTCTTAGACATAATATAAGGACAAATAAAAATGTTCAAATAAAAGAAGTATTTTATTAAAAAATGTAGTTTCCACCTTTTAATGGAGAACCATTTTTAAATAAAATATTTGAAACTTTTATAAATTAAATTTCAAAAAATGAAATTCTTATTTAGAATTGGGACATTAAAATTTAGTTTGGATAATTTTTTTTATATTTTTTTGATAAAATCAATTTTTTAATGAATAGTGGGAAATACATCATTTTAATTCAAAACTACATTTTCATATAATTTATATATATAGTTATATTATACTATTAATTGAATTCAAAGTGTAATTGGATTATTATTTTTCATTTAATCAAATTTTTTCAATTTTAATTAATTTCACATTGAAATTGATTAAAAACACATGTCCATCTTTTGATAGTTTTTATTTCTTCAAAACCTACATTCTGGTTTTGACAATGGGAATAAATTTTAAATTAATAACTGGAAATTATATTTTTTGAATTTAGAAAAATGGATTCAATGTTTTTAATAATAATTTCCAAATTGTCTAAATTGGTACCTTTTATTTTGGGACACTATTAATAGTAACTTCAGTAATTATTTTTATTTACCATGATTAAAGGGTAAATCTAGTAAATAAGGGTAAAAATAATATTATAATAATATAGAACTACTCTATCACATTTCCTAATCCCATTGGATGATATATGGATAACCATGAGCATCCTTGTAGTAATTTTAGGACCCCACATAGCCACTTGGGTGTGATAATGGCCTTTTATAATGTTAATTTAAAGAAAAGGAAAATATAACATAAACATATATCTCCTAGCTAAAATAATTTTAATTTTGGATATATAAATGATCTATTAGAATATAAATATTAATTATAAAGATAAAAATATTTACAAAATAATTTAATTTAATTTATAATTTTTATACATTAAATAAATAAATTTATTTATGACACAATGATGATGCAGTGATTACCTTATTAACGAATGATTGAAACAAATGATACAATATTTATTATAATAAAAGTAATTTGATATTTTTCATTACATCCATGATTTTTTTGGATAATATTGACATTTTAGGGATGAGGTAAACGTTTTTTTCAAAATAATCAAGTAGTTATGAATTTTAAAATATCATTTACTAAATAGTCTCAAAATTGACATAAATGAATTTCTAAAACAAAAATTATTTTATTAAGCGACATAATTGTCATAAAAATAAAATAATTGTCTTACTAATATATATAGTGTTAAAACATTCATTAATGATCCACATTTAGTTTTCTTGGCATTTTATATTAAATATATAAACCATATAGTATAAAAATAATAGAAGACATGGTAGGAGTTAACTTATTTAACTAAGGGTCAAATCCAAAAATAAGGTTAAAATATTGAACTCAAACTATTTAATACCTATTGGTTGAGATTATTTGAACCCATAATCATATTATACTCTAAATAAATTACTTTTTATCCATTAGAAACCGGAAATGAATTTACAAAAAATTAATTTTTCAAGACTTTCCTAAAGTGTCCATCACTTCTCTTATAAAAGGGAACTGCTGCTTCACATTTATTCACATCTGAAAAGGCCTTTTTCTCAGAAAAAACCAACCCAAAACTCCTCCCAAAATACCTAAAATTATTTTAGAGGCCAACATTTTGTATGAAAAGTAACTTAAGTAGTCCTTTTGTACAAATAAAAAGAAGACACAAGAAGAAGAGGTAATCGTTTTAACCCATCCTTCAAAGTTCTTTTTTCTTCTCCTTCTTATTCCTAGGTTATTACTATACTAGAATAAAAACTCCACACTCTAATATGTGATGATATTTTTTTTGATTATGGTAAAACTATATAACCCCTTTTACCCATCCTATGAAAAACAATATCACCATGCGTGCGTACGTACGATTTACCATCTCCACGTTATGTTGTAAATTGTTTTTCATCTATACAGTATTTCAATAGGTATAATGATGAATATAAAGGAATAAAATAATAAATATAACATTATACTGTTTCTTTAAAATTTATATAACATCCAATTTCATACCATTTAACCATTAAAGAAATGTTACTCTCGCTCATGCGTACGTTCGACTTACCGTCTCCATGATTCTATGAGACTTAACTTCAACATTCACCATACAAGAATGAATATAAAAATATATATTATGAATAATTATAAAATATATGAAATAATAAGGCTACTAGAATAATATATATATGTACATTAATTGTTTTCACTTACTTTCATTCAATGCGATAAGAAAATGGAAATAGCGTTCATGCGGACGTACGACCTACCATCCCCATGAACGGTGTATTCCATTTCCAATCTATTATATATATTTATATTATGACTAAATATGATATATATATATATATCATACATTCTATAAGTTATTAAATCATTATCTAAGTAATATGATCAAAAATTACATGTCAAAACACATACGAGAAATAAAGAAATTATTACCCAAAATGTTCCATTAACATGTAATTGTAAATAAACTGGTAATATAAAGTCCTAAAAGAGTGATAAAGGAATCATATATGATATCATAAATATTATTTTTATTATGATATAAGTTAATAATATATTTAAAAACAACATACAGAAGTTTTAGACATGTACAAATAATATCGGACCTAGGGTAAGGGTTAATTTAACAATCTCATTATTATTTGAGGTTGTTGATGCGAAAGTATCTACTAGGACATCTTAATCATCCAAGTCCATGATTATAAAAATATTTTAATAAAATTATTTACTATTATTCTTTGTATATTTAAATTCATCATTACCCATGATTGACTTTTATAAAAAGTTTATGAAGGAATCTTTTAGTGGTTTTCCAAATGAGGCACTTTATGAGCTTTTGAAAAAATTAAGGAAAGAATGTTTTTTTAACTAATATGAAGTGAGGGGATATTTTCCGATGTTACGTCACCTTACCATTATGAAGTTTTACATACAATAATACAAGGTTTTTTTTAAAAGAAATGTTTTATCTTAAAATTGAACATCTTTTAAATGTTTTAATGTAAAAAAGGATATTTCCCTTAAAGAGTTTTAATGAATTATTTTCATCTACGTCAACCTCCTTTATTTTATTTTATACTAGTTTGAGGTTGATTTATTATGATACAATATTTCTAATTGTATTGAAGGTTTTATGATATGTTATACTGTGGATATTATATTTTTATACCATTCATGGTTTATAGTTAAAGTGTAATAATTTCGTATGATAGTTTTAAATACGAGTGTTTATATTATGTTTCAACCTTTTCATATGATGCAAGAATTGGACTTAGTAAGTGACTGGTGGGGCCCTTTATATCCCTTCGATGAATCAGTAGGTCTCATGATACAAACTATTGTCTTAGCACAAGGCCTTGACATAATATTTGGCTATGATCTTGGAACGAGGCCTTGATGTAGTGTTTAAGATGTCAGACATTATGAATTATCTTGTTATGAGATTAGTTATTGATTTTACATGTGAGTACTATATTAGTAAAATATCCATGATCATGTTTAAATGGAAATTTTTGATTTATTCTTTCTATATTATGCTTAATATAATGTTTTAAAAGTATTTTGTTTTAATTATAAATATTTCCCTAAAAGTTTATGCTTATTATTGACATATTCTGCTATATTGTTTATCCTTACTGAATATATGAGATCACCCCTTCCTTATGTTTTATTTTCTTAGGATGCTAAGAAGTTTTTATGAGTTTTATGAAGGGTTAATTTAAGGGAAAATGGATTTCTCAATGTATTATATTTGTTGTGTTTTATGTTAGAAATTGTGATGTAAAGTTCATGTCTGTAATCAATTTTCTAAGACATTTAAACTGATAGTTACTTCAGGAAAGGATTCCTTATAATCATTCACATGTATTATAATAATGCACCTACACTGGGATTTTGGGGTCAGGGTATTATAATTGGTATCAATGAATATTTAGCAACAACCATAGAAATAAATTTAGAAAACATATATTATGGATCATAACCCTAAGATATAAATTAAAGATAATTACAGAAGAACACACTAGAATTTTGGTCAAGATCCTGGATAACCTAGGATTAATCCTAAGATGTTATAGATTGAAAGTATCTTCCTTTTATTATGTGGTTTCCTTCAATGAGATGTGTTTCTGACACTTTTATTTCTGGTCTTAGTTAATGTAAAAAACCAAAAGGAATTTTATTATCATTGAGTTTGATGGAAAACGTGTTGATTTTGAGAAACAAAATTGGATAATGAATGGAGAGAAAGATATTGTGATTATGATAAATCAGTTATCATGATATATGATTAACAATTTGAAGTTTTATGACTTTACTAACAAATTTCATAAGAGGAATATGAACATTTATAAATGTTCAAATTTTTCAAAGCATAAATGAAAGAAGATTTGGCCTCCCACATGTCAAGAGGAAGGAAAGAAAAACCTTTAAGAATACCACAAATGGAGGGGAATATGTTATCTCGGTGGGAAGAAGGGTCATATAGTGACCAATTGTTATGGAGTTCAATGTGTCATCTGGGGAAATCATGGGAATTACCTAACTCAATTCCCAAACATAAGAATCAACTACTAAACCAAGGAAGGAAATATTCCATGCCAACCATTAAATTGGAAATATTTAAGGATTTATGTATTTCGATACATGAATTAGGAATAGTGAATTATATAAGGAGTATTCAGTTTATGTTTTTCACTAAGGATTTTGAAGAATATGTTGAATAGTTATAATGGAAACGAAAATTGATTTGGGGGTAATATTATTTTTGGAGAACATATTTTCAAGGTAAATATTACCCTCAATATGTTCCATATGTTAATATAATGATGTTTGGATAAAGAAATATTGTATTTGAATAAGTAAATTGGATGATACTAGTTCTTGAGAACTAATTATGGATTTGTGTACAAGAGGGTTATGCAACTATGGATTAAGTATAATACTTTTTGGGATGTAAGGAATAATATACTATGTTGTGGAATAAGAAAACATGCTTGTTTTCAATAAGTATATATAATAATTCGAATTTTCACCATGACTCAAGAGAATACATGACGAAAGTGTTCACATGTTTGGAATGTGAGAAACATGGAATGCCCTATGAGATATGTGAGATAAATTATAAGACAATTTGGTTTACCTCTTTCTAATGTTTTAGATTTTCAATTTTTGAAGGATTGTAAGGTTATCGATTTACAGATAGTATAAGATATACTATAGTTGAATTTTGTTATATTTATGTATTGTTTCACTATAGGTGGACTTATGAATATGTGGTAACCTATGCTAAAATATTTTTTGTTGAGACAAATTTAATGACCAATCATTATATTTATGGATGACATATTCTTCCACCACATTAGAAATAAAAAATTAAAATTCATTTATTTGAATAAGAGATGAAGTGAAAATTGTTCAAGGCATGACCAATGGTGAGATTGTACTGAAATCAAGTAAGTATTTCCTTTCTTGTTATTCACCTTTAAGGAAATTATCTTGAAAACCAAAATTGTTTTCCTAGTACATTCTTTTGTAATAAATCAAATGGCCACTTCGATCATCACCGATTTTTACCATTATGGTTGTAAACATTTTCCTAGTCATGTTCTCTATAGCTCTCTATCAGAACAGGATCATTATATTTCTATTCCATATCAATATTTTCTTTCATAGAATCCTAGTATATGTTATGTTGGGTAACCTTCTTACTTTCCATTCTCAATTTTAATGTGTAAGTTTTATCATTTAATTTTTCCGATCTGGGATTTCAATAAAGGTATTTTGATTAATCAAACCTTAGTTACCAAACACAAATTTGATAATTGTGAGGAAACAGTTTATTGAAGGAGGGGATAATGTAACACCACAAGATTCAACATTATGTTTCATTCTAAACAAATACATTAAATTGTGTTGTATGCCACACCAAGATAATTTTTCACTACACAGAACACCGAGTTGAGCACACCATTACCTACCAAACTCGCTATTTAAAAGCGATTATGAATAGTATTAACCAAATTTTGAATTTTTAATATAACCCATGAAATGTTAACATTCATATTATGTGTTTCTTAGTTATAATATTGGTAAAACTTCAATTTTTCATAGATATAAAGTATTTTTTAAAAACTACAGTTATTCATCTTTAAAATGGAGAACCCTTTTTAAATATAACATTTGATAATTTTTTATATTCTATTTGAAAAAATGTAATTTTTATTTATAATTGGGACATAAAAATTTAGTTTGGATAATTTTTTGCTATTATTCTAAAAAAATCCTTTTTAATAAATAGTAAGAAATACCACATTTTAATTCAAAACTATAATTCCATCTAATTTATATATATAGTTACATTATAATATTAGTTGGTTTTAAATTGTAATTAGATAATTTTATCAATTAATCATTTTTTTCAATTTTAGGTAATTTCACTTCTAAATTAGACAAAAAGGCATGTCCATCTTTTGATAGTTTTTACTTCTTAAAATCTAATTTCTGTTTTTGAAAATGAGAATTAATTTTAAATTAATTTCATCCAATTATATTTTTTGAAATTATAAAAATGGATTCCATATTTGTAATCAGAATATCCAAATTCTATAAATAGGTAGCTTTTATTTTTGAAAATATGAATAGTAACTTGAGTAAATATTTTTATTTTCCATGATTAATGGGTAAATCAGGTAAATAAGGGTAAAAAATAATATTATAATAACATAAAAACACCCTAACACATTTTATAATCCCATATAATGATATATGGATGACCATGTGCATATTTATATTGATTTTAGGACCCCATAGTGCCACTTGGGGTGTTATAATGGCCTTTTATAATGTTTAATAAAACGAAAAGGGAAATATAACATAAACGTGTGTCCCCTAAATAAAACAACTTTAATTTGGTATATATAAATGATCTCTTCAATTATAAATTCTCATTATAAAGATAAAAATATTTCCTACATCATTCCATTTTATTTTTAATTTTCATACATTAAATTAATAAATTTATTTATGACAAAATGACGATGCAATGATGACATTATTAATGAATTATTGAAATAAATGATATTATAATTATTAAATAAATTTAATTTGAGATTTTTGATTCCATCAATGTTTTTTAGATAATATTGAAATTTTAGGGATTTGTTAATTATTTTTTTAAGGATTCAATTAGTTATGAATTAAAAAAAATCAATTACTAAATAGTGTCAAAATTAACATAAATGAATTTCTAAAACAAACACTATTTTATTAAATGATATAATAGTCATAAATATATAGGATTCATAAAACTGACTTATATAATGTTAAAAATCAGATTTATGATCCACTTTCTGTTTTCTTGGAATTTTATAGTGACTATATTAACCATATAGTATAAAAATGCAAGAAGACATGGTAAGAGTTAACCTATTTAACTAATGGTCATAGCCAAAAGATAAGGTTAGACTCATGACCTAAACTTTTCTAAAACCTATAGGTTGAGATTAATAAGACCAATCATCATATTCTCCTAGAATAAAATTACTTTTGATCCGTTATTAACCGAAAATAAATTTTTAATAAATTAATATTTCAAGAATTTCTTAAAGTGTCCATAACCTATCAAATAAAAGGGAACTTATCCTTACCTTTTAGTAACACATTTAATGCCCTTTTTCTGGGCACAAACCTACCAATAATATCCTCCCAACTTCCGTAAATTCATCGTAGAGGCCACACATTGTGCATAAAACCAACATAAGTAGTCCTTTTGTGCAAATCAAAAGTAGACACCCAAAGAATAGATAATCGTTTTATTCCTTATTTCAAAGTTCTTTTCTTCTTATACTTCCTCTTCCTAAGTTTTTACCATACAAAAATAATGATTCTAGAATATAGTATATGCTGAGATGTTTTTATGTTTATGGGACAAATTTATTCATCCTTTTACCCATCCTATGAAAAAAATATCACCACGCATGCATACGTATGACTTACAATCTCCACACTATGGTGTAAACTGTTTTTCATCATTACTTTATTTCGACTGGTATAATGATGGAAATTAATGAGATAAATGATAAATATAAAATTATATTATTTCTAAAAAATAAATATTCCATCCAATTATATACCATTTAACCATTAAGGAAATGATAACATCACTCGTGCGTACGTATGTTTTACCGTATCCATGACGCGATGAGACTAATCTTCCCCGTTCACCATCCATGAATAATAATAAATATATAAATATATATATTATAAATAATTATGAAATATATGACATAATAAGGTTACTCGGATAATAAATATATATATATATATATATACATATATGTCTTTCACTTACTTCCATTCAATACGATAAGAAAACAGAAATGGCGTCCATGCTTACGTACAACCTAATGTCTCTATGAATGGTGTATTACATTTCTTATATCCATATATTATATATATTTATATAAATAATATATATGATATAAAAATCATATTATAAATTCTGGAAGTAAGAAAATTATGATCTAGATAATATTATCATGAATAACAAGTCAAAACACATACGAGAAACAAAGCAATTATTACCCGAAATGTTGCATTAAAGAAGAAATATTATAAATAGGTAATATAAATTCATAAAAGAATAAAATATGTTATCTTGAATATTATTATTATTCTTTTATGAGTTAATAAAATGTTTAAATATATTATATAGAATATCATGCACGTACAGAGAATATCAAAACTATGTTAAGGGTTAATTTCATAATGTCATTATTATTTGAGGTTTTTGATGCGTAAGTATCCACTCAGACATCTTTATATTCATTGTCCATGTTTCTAAAAATGTTTTCCGATTTTTTTTTACAATTATCCTATGGATGTTTAAATTCATTTTTACGCATGTTTTTCTTTTATAAAATGTTTTGAAATGAATCATTCGGTCATTTTCCAAACAAGTTACTTTATGACCATTTCAACAAACTAAGGGAAAAAATGATTTTTTAACATATACAGAACGAGCAGCTATTTTCCACCGTTATGCTGCCTTACCATTTTTAATCATTCATTACGATCTTATATGTTTATTATCAAAAGAAATTTTATATTTTAAAATTTCACATCTTTTAAATTTATTCAAGTATAAATGGATATTTCCCTTAAATACTTATAATGAATTATTTTCATCTATGTCAACAAACTTTGTTGTATTTTTTGCTTTTTTGAGGTTGATTTATTATGATACAATGATCCATATTGTATTAATGTTTTTGTGATATTTTTGACTATGTATTTTCTATTTTTATACATTTAATGTTTTATAGTTAAAGTATTAACATTTCATATGACAATTTTAAATATATATGATTATGTTTTGTTTCAACCTTTTCATATGAGAAATGAATTAGACATAGTATGTGATGGAAGGGTCCCACAATATCAACTAGATGAATTAGAAGGTATCATGAGACAAACTATTGTCTTGGTATAAGGCCTTTATAGAATATTAATGTATGGTCTTCTCACGACATAATGGTGTAGTGGTTAAGATGTCTATATTTATACATTCCCTCATTATGAGATTAGTTATTGAATTTAAATTTGATTATTCAACTACTATAATATCCATATGCATGTCTAAATGGAATTAATTTTTTATTCTTTCTATATTATTCTTAAGATAATGTTTTAAAAGGCTGTTGTTTTTATTATACAACTTTCCTTAAAAGTTTATACATATTTGTGATAGATTCCACTATATTTTTTATCCTTACTGAGCATCTGAGCTCACTGATTTCTTATATTTTATTATCCTAATATGACAAGAAGTTTTTTATTATTGATATAAAGGGGTAAACTAGGGTAATAATGGCATTCTCAAAGGATTATCTATGCTGTGTTTTATGTAAAAAATTGTGATGTAATGTTCATGTATGTAATCTATTTTCCAAGACTGCTAAACCGATCAGTCTATCAGGACATGATTACTAGTAATAATTCCAATATATTAAAATAATGAATTGTCTCCAGGCTTCTATGGTTTGGGTGTTACATTATAAAAAGTTATCAAGAATAATTTTATTAAACATGGATAATTTCTAGGACAAAAACAAACACCACATTATTTTTTTACGTTGAACCTAGAAGTGTTAGTAATAATTGAAACATCATAAAAAATTTAATAATATAAATTAAGAATAATATAATTTTGAGAATAATGACACTTGGGAGTTGGTACCTAAGAAAGTGAACAAGAATAATATAGGAACAAAGTGGGTGTTCCATATTAAGTTGAATAAAAGAGGTGATGGGATACAAAAAAAGAATTATTTGAAAATATTATTCTTAGGATGAAGGAATTTAATTTTTTGATATGTTTTCATTTATTTCAAGAATAAATAACATTAGTATTTTTATTAATATCATTACTGAAGGATGATATGATATCTTATAAATGATAATTAAGTCAGGCTTCCTCAATGGTAGACTTGAATATGAAACACACATAGAAAAAACCTAAAGGATATTTTATTTGATATGAGGAAGGATGATTTTATTGATTTAAGAAGGAATTGTATGGTTTAAAAAATATCTAAGGGAAAGGTACATGATGTTTTACCTATTTTTAAGACACTATGTTTCATAAAATAAAGACCGGACAAACACCTCAATACCTATGAAAATTAAGAAACTATCTTTTACTTTTTTTTCTATTTTGAAAATATTATATTTCTTAGATATGAGGAATTATTTTAAATAGATTTTTAAAATTATATGGATAGTTTTTTTAGATGTTGATGTTGGTAGATATGATATACTTCTCAGATCATAAAATTTCTTAGGATAAGAATAATATTTTCCTTTCTCAAGAGATGTATGTCTGGAAATTTTTGAAGAAGTTTTATATGGATAATGTAAAAAATATTTCCACAAAAATAAAAATGGTAAAAAACATTGTAATGTGGTTGAAGGTAAGGTGGAAAAGAAAATATAGTTTAGAAAAATCATTATATGTTCACTTTTTTTGACTACATCAATACAGGATATCATATTTTTGGTTGCATTATGTTCAATGTATTAATGTGCCCAAAAATAATCTCATTTAACTATAGAAAAAATGATCCTACGGTATTTGAAAGGTATACTTGATTTTATATTGAAATAAAATAGAAAAGAGAGGTCACATATATATATATATATATCAATTAGACATGGATTTGGTTGTATATGTTCTTGTAAATTAGAATATATATTTTTGAGATTTATTCATGGGGGATAGGTGTGTGTCTTGAACTGTAAGAAGAAATATTCCATTACATTAAATACAATAGAAATGGAGTAGGTTGCTGAAACACAAGTAATAAGTAAATTGATGTGGTTGATAACTCATTTAGAAGATATCAAGGTGAAAATGAAGCTTTCATTTCATGTGGGATATGATAATATATGTATGATTAATATATTGATAAATATAGGTTAATATTATTTTTTAAAACATAATGATATCAAGGTCAACTTTATAAAATTAGGGGTTTAGAATAGGGTTATAAAGATGGAATCAATTCCTATAAAGGAGAATGGTATGGATGTATTTACTAAATCATTTCCAAAGGATGAATTTCATTCGTTGGGATTAATAATGGGAGTTTAACCATATTATTTTCAAGGATAACATATTATATCTCATACCCACTCTTATTTTATTTGTATCTTTGGTTTTCAAAGGGGGTGATAACTATATAAATTAAATGAATATTATTTTCTATAAGGAAGAGAATATATTTTAGTGGAATTTCTAAAAATATTAAATCTATGAATTCGGTGAGCTTTTGTTTGTGATGTATCAATTTCAATAATATTTTTATTGAGTATGTGTGTAGGAAATTTTTTGGGCACATGTACATGAACCATTTATAAAATATGTGATTTGGAAAGAGATGTGGAAGATGGATGTTAGAAGTGGATGTAAGTTACCCCAATGGAAAACATTGATATCACTAATGACAATTCATGTTTCCTACATTGATTTTTTCTCACATAGGGTTATAATGATTCAATCATGATTGATTTATATGTTTAATGGGTTATTATTATTTTATGTGTAATAAAAAGAGTTCATAGAATGTTTTTTTATTATTAGGGTGCTTTTTGATATTAAATGTTCCCCATGAAATATATTTCATATGGATAGATTACTAAATTGAGGCTATTATTTATAAATAATTGAATTAAATGTGATATGGGATATTAGGGGAGTATATTGTATTCAGAACATCATCACAATTTTTAAAAACATGAATCCCATTAAAACTTATATGAATGTAGAGGATTAATATGGATTGAATAAAAAAAAATATGGATGATGTATGAACAATATTGGAGTTAAAATGTAATTTTTTAGACAAATTTTACTGTTTCAGAGGAAACCCCACTATAAAGGATGTCATTAAGGCATATGGTTATTACATAAGATTAATCTTTTTAATGAAAACCAATTATTCCATGATGAGAGTACAAACCCAAAAATTTTATTTTCATGATATTTGAGCTAGTTATTTTCAACATTAATATCAAATAATAATGGATATTATAAGATTTTTATGTTCTTAATTTTCTATAAAGGAAAGAACATTTTCCCATGTTGACGGATATTACACAATGAAGCTATAGACCACCTCGTAATTCATGTGACCATGGAATCTTTTTGTTGATCTATAATGTGGTTTCACACCACTGCATAATTATAACAACCAGACTCTCATAAAGTAGTTATGGTGGTTAATTTATTAAATTTCTTTATAGACAAGGGGTTAAACCCTAATATATTGACTATTTTTGTATCCTTGGAGAACTAGATACATATATGATACACATTTTATATTGGTGATAATATATAAAACTTAGTAATGGAAAAAAATCAACATCATTAAAATATTTGATAGAATTCATCTTTATATCATTGGGAAAGGAAAAAATAAGGGTAAGGTCAAATAATAAGTAAGGGTTGCATATAGTGGAAGCTATCATTATAAGATAATCAATATCAAAAGGTAAATAGCTAAAAAATATTCCAATTAATCAATAAATAGAGCATGAAATGCATCCAAGGATAATATCAAAGAAATAATATCTTGGATAATAATAACTGAATTACAAATGATGGAAATTCATAATATCCGATATCATTATATAAAAAACCATGATATTTTTACCATCAAAACATTGTTCCAAGACTGTTTAAAACTATGGCTAGGTATACACTAAAAACCATTTAATTTGGATGAAATATTTTCTATGGAAACTTGTCAATGTGTCAAGGGGAAATCTGTACCCATACCCCACCCTTCACTACACATAAAATGAATTCCCCATATATATGATGATCAATTAAATTCATAAACAATATTCCATAACAACAAATATCTATATTGATTAAAAAATACAGATTTATCAGCATTTTCATTAGTTAATAAAATAACATTCGTAATAAAATATTTTATGATGAAATTTAGTATGGTTTAATAAATAAACATATCAATGATATATAATATATATTTTCAAGGGAAATTTAATTTCCAATGATCACAAGAAAGTTAGTTTTTCAAGGGAAATTCAATGTGAACAAAATTAATCAAGAAAGTGAATGTCCGCATTTTTTGGTCTAACTGATCATAAAACATCTATTGAAAGAATAAGGATGAAATAATTAGAATATATCTTCATGGGAGTATAACTAAAATATTTTATTTATCTCCTTCATCAATATGAATATCATAAAAATATCATTAAAAATATTATTGTGGAAAATATCATTTTCACTTTGAAAATAAAGATTTAAAAATAAAAATTTCCAAAATATTAGCGAAAACATATTCCTTAAAATGAAACTTATAAACATGTAAATCAATATTAAAGTATTATATCATTGATTATGGTAGTAAATTATATTCATTCTCACTATGTTAAAATATAAACTACATTAATATTTTTGGTAAAAATTCAAAATTTATATTATTCAGAAAATGATAATAATATTTATTTTAAAAAATATTGTGAATATAAAATCATTGGTAAAAATTAATTTAAAAATAATATAGAAATATTAAAATAATTCTTGAAAACATTCTTAGTAAACATGGATTTGGAAGAAAATGATTTTTTAAAATAGAAATAATGTTTGTTTTGTTAAAATAATTTTATCAATCATTTTATGTACCAAAAAGAGGAAAATGGTAATATTAATTTAAAACAAAATGAACTAATTTAGGAAAATATAATAGATTTTTTTTATTATGGAAATATCAAATAATTATTCTATACAATTATTAAACATAAATAATTCTAAATAATTCCGAGGTTGTAAAATAAACCATTATTACTTTGGTAACATTTGAATCATAATCCTGATGAAATAATAAAATCTAATGAAATATTAAATACCATGATGAAAAAATAATTCATGATATATCATATTAAAGAATAATGAGATACAAAATATCAAAATAAATAGGCATATAACTCAAAATATATCTCAATGGTGTGAAAATTATGATGAAATCTGTTAAAAAGATCCAATCATTAATGTGAGAATATAACATGAATTTATTATGGGTATAAAATTTAAATCTACATAATTTTTTTAAAATTCAACAAAAAATAATAAAAGATCATTACACACAAAATATTAGAATATCAAAGATGATAAATAAGTAATATAAACAAATGAAAAGAAATTGAGTTATAGAATACTTAAACACTGGTATGTTTCATGTAATATCACCTTAGATGAAATAATTTTAATTAAAACCGAAAATAAAATTATGTATTAAGGATTCATGATATAACATGTAAAATTGAACATTATACACCATATAAAATAAATTACAACATAACATTTAAATGTTCACTAATGAATGGAAATTGAGTCGAAGTCCCTTACCTCGCACTTAATTTTGAATGAATTTGATTTAACCTCTTGTATAATGGTTTTAATAATGTGATTATTTAATTTCATGACCTTATTAATAATTATAAGATCACATAAAATCGTCCTATTATATATTACATCCCATTAATTAATTTTATTTCATTATTACCATTGTTTCGGGTGTTAAGTGCTTCATTTTTCATTCCTGTTTTTCTCGGAAGTTGTGGTTCTTTTGCATAATATTTAGATCAATAATCTCCATAATGTTATTAATTTTATCAATATAACCTTTATCCATTAGATAGAATTTTTCAGAACCACTAATTAATTTTATACATGTAAAATTAATCTCATAACTACATGGAGATAACAGGCTATAAGTATGCATGAGTGATGATATCGTCCCCTTAATGGGTGAAAGGTTAAGGAAGTGGATGGTATATTAATATTCTATAATTTATATCATTTCATATTTATCATGTATATTAATTATTTCAATCATTATTACTATTAATGTGATTTGGTGAATGAAAAAAATATATATCGGTTCTCAGGGTGGTAGTCGTCCTTACACATGAATGATAGATTTATTTCCCATATGATGGAGAAGGATATGAATCAATATTATTCGATAAAAATAATAAAATATAAGGATATATAATATACTAGTGTAATTATAATTTATGTTTATGGCATAAATTATGTTGGAAATTGATGAAGTGAAAACAAAGAGATTGGTGAAGAAAATTACCTAATCTTAGAAGAACATTATTTAGATTTCTTGCTATGAATCATATGGTTGGTATTTTGGGAATACTAAAAGATCTTTAAAGTGGATAATAATTTTTGGGAGAGATTTTATCATGGGTTTTTTCACAACCCCCTCCCCATACTGTGTACCCCTCCTAGGCCGGAAATGTGAGAAGGGATATAATGACGCCCGAGTCCTGCTTCCAGTAGGCCCCGGGTTGGCGACTAGCACAAAGGGTATAATAAACACACCAATGAGAGGCATTTCCCACTAAGAGAACATATGCAGAAGAGAGAGATAAGATAGACACCAAAATAATCCAACCCAACTAGTAAGATGAAATAAAATCCCACATACACATATGGAATGTCATGCAAAACTACTACAATTGAAAAGGGAAAAAACTGCAAGTACCCAAAAGAAAGTAAAAACAATAATCCCGAATAGCTCCAATAACCAAAAGCTAGTAGTAACCACCCTGATCTCCAACCTGATCCAAGTGACATGAAAAACAGTTTATATATACATAGGGTGAGTATAACAGTATACTCAGTAGGATCCTCCCCGAAGCCTCTTGTGTAAAAGTAAAGAAAGCATGCTAAAGTAGTGTGAACAACAAGTGAAACTAACTCTTCACCTAAATAGGTATAATATTTTCCTAGCCTCACCATGGATACTCTCACCAAGTAACTCATACAAGAATATATCATATAATAAAGTATATCAAGGGTACCCTGCTACTATTTCCCCAATGGTTTGCCGCTTTTCCCTAACGTCGCTCGTCTTGAGCATCTCTCTCCAAAAAGGCTTTCCCGCAGACACCTAGGCGAAGCACCACAATATGAACCTCGGGAAACAAAACCACCATGTCCACACACCAAAGTAACCAGGTAGTTTTTGGGAGCCACCAAAGCTCGCATAATATGTATCATACGTCGGGTATTATACCTTAATCCATTACAGCCCATACACCGAGTAAGGATCCTCAAGCTATAACGACCTATACAAGTTACACCTATAGTAGTCCATGGGATACTATATTCGGAATATATGTGTGTGAATAAACAAAATCCATTATAGCCCCCTACACACATATATGGGGATAACTAACCGATGTGACTTCCAGCACAAGTATCTACCAAGAGAAGAGAGCGGGGCCAAAGGGGGTTGTTATCCATTCACCATCCCACCAGAATATTGGGGAAAACACCCCCACCCCCCCAGGGCTCAGAATCCCTGGGGTGTCAGTTTCCCTTACTGACAGGGTGGAGTAGCATATATAAACACAAAAATTATAGAATATACTATATCTCACAACCACACTACGGGCATAACCTAGTCTTAGACTCAACTACAGATAACATCTCTCGGACTCCGGGATGCCACTTCTAAGACTAGGTATCCTATAAGAATACAACCATTTAATGAGGTTTAATAAATTGTCTCATTACCTTTGGATTAGTTGCACTTTATGTTAATTAATTCTTTAAACATTAATTAACCATGAACAATTCCACATTAAATTTCATTATCATCACACCCAAAGTCCACTATCCCTTTAAAATTACAACCTCATCATTATGTTCAAGTAAACTATAAGGCCCCAGCCTTAAACCTTACTTAATCTTGAGTTATTACAGGATTACAAATTGAGTATCATTTCAGGTTTAGAGTTTTAGAGAATTAGATCATAAAAAATGCATTACATTCCACATTTAAACAAAGTGGTTACATAAAAGATAGTATTCATTTTTTTCCATCAACAGAAACATATTTAACAATAAAGCATGGATTCTTTCTTGACACTTCCTTGACACTATCATCATATCATGTACCTTTCCCATGACCTGTGAAAAACATTTAAAAAAACACGGGATGAGCATAAAAAGCTCAGTAAGGGTTATAAAAAATATGGAAAGGAAACATGAGTTCATATATACATAAGAATGAAATCATAATTTACCCATAAAACATAGGCACTTTAACATACCTCATCAAATCATGAATAAATCATAGGAATCATAAGACATAAAAGGTAACTTGAGGCATTCATAACATTCTTACATAGGGAGTAACCCTCTTGGTTACATTTGGAATACCCACCATAGTATATTCCCTAAATATCTTCGGAGAAACCTTAACATTTCACTCCTTCGCGTTACCCAATGCATTGGAGAGCTATATCAGGCTCACCCACCCTTAGTTTATCACGGAACCACCCGTCTTCATAACAATTCCCAAGAACCATAACATAATCGTATCACATAAAACATGCATAAAGGAAACATAACATTTTCACATTTCAATCACAATATATCAATAAAAAACATTGATATAAAAAACATTATGAAAACCATTTTCAATACCAAAATAAAAGAAAAGTAAAACATGGTATTTATTTTTTCTTTTAAAAAGAAGGTATGGCTTGTAGAGGAAGCCGAAACTCAAATAATGGTTACAGCGGCAGAGAAATCATTGTCGCCGCATACGTATAACAAAAACATTCCCTTTTGTCGTTTTGTAAAATGCTTCGTATAACAAATATTCATCTTGGATAAACGTAAAAGTAAAAGGGGTTTATACACCGTATAAAATAAAGTTGTGTATAAAACAAAATAGGCCTC
The DNA here is from genome assembly GCA_963277665.1 of Viscum album. Classification (NCBI taxonomy): domain Eukaryota; kingdom Viridiplantae; phylum Streptophyta; class Magnoliopsida; order Santalales; family Viscaceae; genus Viscum; species Viscum album. The sequence continues at coordinate 1,429,741,634 of OY728151.1, forward strand.
AATTAAAGGAGATTGAGACGAAGTCCCTTACAAAGACGGTATCCTTGGTTTAAGGACAAATCAATTACATAATTATGTGTGAAAAACTAATACACCAAATATAAGTGGATATTAAGTGTAAAAAAAATCAGAGGTTATTCACACATATTCATAGAACGACATATTCAAGGAGTACATGTTTATCCCAAAGAATCAAATTTGGGTTAAGAAGTTCCCTTGCAAAAATTTGACAGCCTAACGACGTCACTACAAAATTCAGAAAATGAGTTGATGAGAGATAAAAAGGGTATCTCATCACATGGACATAAAATTTAAATCAATAAGGATATAGAATAACATATCCCAACATAATAGTATGTGAATTAAAATACATAACAAAAGAAGTCTTTTAAAAAGAGGAGGGTGAAAGGTTCCCTTACCGACATGGGTATCTTTCGAAACATACACCCAATGAAATAAGGACAATAAAACATTGATGTAAATACTCATAAATGAAAGTATATTACACAATGAGTAAAATAATGGGCAGTAGATACACCACTCAAAGGAAATTGTGGCAAATGTAGCATAAATCTCACGGGAATAAAAGTGAGATGAAAAATCTCTTACGAAAACTTGGCAGCCTAACGACGCCACTTAAAAATTTCAAAATGGATTGATGAGATGAAATAGGGTCTCTCATCATATCAAGATAAAGTTTACAGAAATGGGAATATAAAAGAACATCTCCCAACATAACAAATAGGAGCTTAAAAGAAGTGACATAAAGGAGAGTACTTAAAAAGAAAGAGAGAGGTTGGATCTCTTACGAAAATTCGGCAGCCTAACGGCACCACTCAAAACTTCCAAAATGGATTGATGAGAGATAATAGGGTCTCTCATCATATGAACTTAAAAAGAGTAATATAAAATAATATCCCAATAGCATGAAAGATGAGCTTTAAAAGGAATGACATAAAAGAGTGTACTTTAAAAGAAATAGAGGAGTCAGATCCCTTACCTCAAGTCCAAATTGTCTTGTTCGTTTCTTTATATTCCTGAATAATAAACATTGGTCAATTTATAATTGCCTAAGGACCTCCTTTAAAGATTATTATTCAGTTCTATCACATATTATAATGTTATAACAATTGTTTAATAATGTTAGTTCATATCAGATGTTTTTTCCGATGTTTGGTACATGAGTCAAAAATGAACTTGTTTGAAAAAATGATTGTCCACATAGTTATAAGTAAATAATTTCCAGAATATTATTAATGATTAAAATATCATATATATCCAGTACATATTCATTTTATACAATTCCATATCATTTGGAGATAAAAAATGAAAAGCATCGTTCATGGAGACGGTAGGCCGTACGTACGCATGAACGCTACTTTCATATTTTCTTTGTCATATTAACGGAATTAAAAATAAATGATATATATATATATATATTATAATTCAAGTATAATATATATGTTATATAGGTCACATATGTTCATTAATTTCATTCTTTATACATTCCATGTATTGCATGTACGAGTCACATCACTTGAGGGGGCGGTAGTCCACACTTCCTCATATGAAATTATCGCATTTACACAACATGAAAAGAATAAAGGTATGGTTTAAATATAAAATACAGAAGAGTATAGTAAAAATAAATACCGTATATATCATATATAAAATACAATGACATCATAATGGACACCTTTAAAGGTGTTAAAAGAATATTGAACAATCATCGTTTCGTGAGGCAGAAAATCTCAATCCACAGAAACTGTATGTTCTTTAACCATTAGACGAAGGTGTGTGTAAGTGTAGCTCGAATACTTCTTTTAAGAACATACTAGTATTTTTAAGATACTGTAGTTGTTACAAAATAAATGAATAAAAAGATTTTAGGGGTTTGGAGAAGAAAAATAAAACAAAAGGACACAAGTGAAGACATTACCTTAAAATCGGGTAACTCCCTTTGGTTTGAGCTCAAAGGCTTCCTTGGGAAGACTTATGCCGAAATTTAGGCTTCAAGGAGTTAGAGAGGGATGTGGAGAGACAAAATGGGCAGGGTTTGGCCGATACAAAGGCTTTGGAAGTGTGGGTAAGGAGGTAGAGGTGGGGGCCTTTTATAAGAGGAGAGGAGGGGCACTCTTGGAAAATACAGAAATGTTACTTTATTTTAGAATGAGTTTCGGATTTTAATGGTCCCAGATTGATGTGTTTCGAGGATAAGGTGATAATGGTTCTAACTCCACCCATACAATAGGTTTCGGACATGTGTAGGTCTAGATTTTACATTATCTTTCCATTTTATTTAAATCGTTAAATAATGAGGTAATCGCTGCATCATCATGATGTCATTAATAATTTAATTTATTTAATATCTAAAAATTATAAAAAAATACTATGATGTAGGAAATATTTTTATCTTTCCATTTATTATTTCTAATAAAAAACCTGACTTGTATAACCCCATGTAAAAATTGTTTTAGTAAAACATTTCATGTTTGTGTCATTTTTACTTTAACATTAAATAAAAAGATATTTATGTCATTTTCCAAACAATGTGGCTCCATGGGGTCCCCAAGTTGACCCATGGATTTTCTTGGACGGACATGACACATCCAATGAGGGTAGGACATGTGTCTAGGTCATTTCATTTTATTAAAACATTATTCTTCCCTTAAACTACACTAATTACCTCTAATCGCGATTAAAAACTTAATAAGTTACTATTCACCAAAAAATTATTTTAATCCCATTGAACCAAATTTTACTTCTTAATGAAAACCATTTATGTTGGATTTTTTAAATTCAAAACACAAATATGAAAAAATTTCATTTAAACGGAAAAATCAGTTTTTATAAGTACCACTTAGTGGTTTCACTATTCATCAAAAATTGAAGTTTTTCAGAAAATTACCAAAAGTTCACCGTAAGATATATTTGATATTCCAAATTCAAAATTGATGTAAATTTTGAAAAATTCAAAAATATAAGTTGTATTAATTAATTTAAATATTAATTCCCGCTGTCAAAATAAATAGCGTGTTTTTATGAAACAAAATGTATCAAAAGATTGACACTAGTTTAAGTCCGTTTTCAAAGTGAAATTAATTCCAACGACCACTATTGGATTAAATGGTACAAATATATTCTAATTTAACTTTAAAACCAATTCAGAAGATAATATAATCATATAAATAAATTATATTAAAAGTGGTTTTGAATTAAAATACAACATTTTTCACTATTCGTTAAAAATTGAACTTTTTCGGAAAAATACCAAAAATTTTCACAAAGTAAATTTTGATGTCCCGATTCTAAATAAGAATTTTATTTTTTCAAATATAACACATAAAATTGTCAAAAAGTGGATTTAAAAGCGGTTCGCCATCAAAAGGCAGTTAATCGACCTTTAAAAGAATATTAGAATGTTTACGCTTAAAATTGGATTCATTTTCATTTTTAATCCTCTAAAATTTATTATAAAAAGTAAAAATATTTTACAAACATATATAATCATTTTTTAGTTAGTTCTGTTCATTCTCGCCATTACAACGTCTAGGCATTAACTACTCTTTAAAATAATATTATTTTATTATTAGAGTGCAACGTAAGATTTCCAAGAAACTCGTTGTTGCGTGTTGGGTACGCCATTGAGCATAGAATCCCTTTTAAAGTAATATTAATATTTTATTCAGAAATATGGATAAATATAAAAATTTCATATTTTTTATTTACCTGGGGTGTTACATAAACTCCAACCCCCTGGGTTAAAACCATTTATTCAAATATTCATTAAATAATTACTTTCCCACATTCCCAGGAATTCTAGAAAAACATTCTATGCTACTAAAAATAAGGGGGATCAATACGGTGAGATGTACTACCTGTCGAGTCTTTTCCACCTATAGCAAGAGTGTAGGCCCATCCTCCCTTGAGAAGCTAAACACGGAAAGCACGTGGTATACCCCGTGCGTCTTCACCTCTTTCAGAAGGAGTAAGCAAGACCAACTACCTTGAGAAGTGGGGAAAAGTAAAAAAAGATAATCAACCAATGAGAATCAGCAAGCATCCAATAGTCACATCCATCCCATTCTATCAACCCTGGTATCCTCCCCGACACCCACATGCATAAACTGATGCATCTCGCCACTCTAGGCATCATTGCTACCACAACCAGAAGTCTCCATGCCCCCACATATCACAACAGCCATCCAGGCTCACATCATTGCACAGCAGGAAAACAACATCATGTCAAATGGGCTCCTGGACCTTAAACAAACAAGAGGGTAACTCATAACCCTACATGCAATTATCTTTTAACAACCACCAGTTCTTTAATCCATCTTGGATTAACTAATTTATAATTCATTGATTCCAAAATTCGGGAGACCTAATCAGTAAGATATCACAAATAATTTAACATGATTACTGCATCAATTTGATTAACATCAAATTAAAAACCAGAAGAACCAGATTCATTTACATGCCTCTTTATCCATAGCCAATAGTTATCAATTAATTATGGTTTACATTCATTTCCAATTTTCATCAAGAATGAATAGCTAAATGAAGCAAGCTTGGATATCACACTATCTAGAAAATAAGGGGCCAAAACATACGACTGATATCAATTTATATATCCAGTTCAAATATTGGTTATGTCAATTCCATTGTTGACCAGTGGGATAAAACATGCTAAGAATAAAGATTCACTTAAAAGAAAAGATAAGCAATGAATCCCCTACCTCAAACAGTTCTTAATGTTCTTTATCCACCCAACGGGTCACAATCCTCCTCTCATGTCAACTTATATCGAAGATTGATCGATACAGATTTGTGGAATCAAGATAGAGTGAAACAAATCCATAGAGGAATGATTGATTATTCTAATTATATGAGAAGGATTTAAAGGTTCTAGAATCTCATAGTCGAGAGAAAAGAAGAAGAATTAGGGAGGAAGATATCCCATCCCTTTAGAAGATTTAACAGAGCGGCAGTTTAGGATACACTTGATACACCATTAAAAGAGGATTGCATTAAACCATGCGGTTTGACCAAGTAAAAACATTATGAGCCATAAGAATTATTAGTATAGGATTTGTAGCCTTTGAATTGGCCTTAGAGTCCTTAAAATAAGGCTTTAAATGTATTTTACATCAAAGGAATCATCCAAGGGGCGAAACTATAGGAAGCTGGAAATACTGTTCACATACTCAAAATTTGCAAAGGAAATAATAGGTGATAGTTTGAAGGTCACCATTCTAGAAACACTGTTCACAAAATAAAAATTTGGAAAAGGAAATAGATGTTGCTATTAGAACCTCACTGTTCTGGGAACACTATTCATAAAACGCAAAATTTGGAAAATGAAATAGAGGTTACCCTTTGAGGTTAACGATAGAGGTTACCGTTAGAGGTTATTGATAGAACTGTTCACTGATGGAACTATTCACAAAATTGTAAATTTGGAAAAGGAATGAAAGGTTACCGTAAGAGGTTATCGATAGAACCGTTCACCAATGGAACTGTTCACAGAATTGGAAATTTGGAAAAAGAAAGAGAGGTTACTGTTAGAGGATACCGATAGAACAGTTCACCGATGGAACTGTTCACGGAATTAGAAAATTGGAAAAGTGTTGGGGACAAGTCAACTTTACCTCCCAGAACACCTCAAGCACCATATTTTCAAAAATAAATTGATCGGAGAGGTCAGGTCCATTACAATATTTTTGAGATAAATGGCTTGATATGTGTAATGAAGTGAGGGGAGGAAGTTCCATTTTATAATTGAGGAGGAGTGGCAGTTTTTTAAATACCCAAAACTATTCAATAGTGCGAATTAAATCTAAATAAAAGTTCCTCAAAAATTGATAAATAATAGTATTTAGGTAAAATAAGGTCAATAAATACCTAAAAAACTATTATGAAACATGATTTAAATATGTTATTTCTTTTACGTATATTGTTACTCACTTTTAAAATATTAGTTTTCACCATGGTAAATAGTTTTTTTCCATCAATAATTTATCCATTAATAATATAATAAAATGGAACTTATTAGATAATTTTTAACCAATGATTACAATTAGGAAATAAATTTTATCCAATTAAAATCCTTTTAATGTGTAAAAGTGATTCTAACATAAGGTAAAATAACATGAAAAACCCCATTATAGTCTTTATTGTTGAAATTAATTTGTAGTATCCATAATGGAAAAAAAGTAAGGTGAACTTTTCTGAATGGTCTAAAGGCCTTCTATTATTTATTTATTTATTATAATCCCCATTTTAATGTTTGATGGGGAACCCATACATGGCCTTTATTCTACGTGACATTACATGACCCATAGGTTTTAGCAGAATTCATCTAGAATATATGTACTTGGAACTGCTCCTCCCCAGCTTCTACATCGTGATGTTAGCTCTCCACATTCACATGGTTGTTTAGGTAGGATTCCAATGAAATCATTGGCTAGTTATAATAGCAATTTCATACCCAATATTTCTTCCAAATATGTTGGCTTCTCCTCTGGGGAATGCACCTGATATGAATCTTCATCTGGAGTCTGCTCCTTGTAGAGTCTGCCTGATCCATTAAGAACAAAATTCATATGGACCTAAAGCCTTGAGGTTGAACAAACACCTTACAGTGGCCCGATGGCCTCGAGGATTCCTAAAATCTGTATTGCCCGGAAGGCCTTGAAGGACTGGAGGACCAAAATGGTGGCCTAAAATCCCAAATAGATGAATAGTTCAGACTACTACAGTACCAAATAGAACCTATAGAAGTGCATGCTACAATATCTGCTATAGTATCTACTACAATATCTACTACAGTACATGAAATTATGTCTCTACCCAGATTTTTCTTAGGTCTCTTGGATGCACTTGTCGAGTCATCACCAACCGGGATGAGGCTCTTACGAAAACTGAAGGTGACCTTATTAAATAAAATTAATTATGACGATTAAAAATACATAATCCATTTCATAAAAATCAAATTAAAAAATCCATAATTTAATTTAAAATAAAAAACTCCAGAATATATTAAAATCAAACTCAAAAGTTTGTCAACATTTTTTTCCAAAGGAAGAGTTTTCTTAATTATAAGATGTTTTTAAAAAAATTACCATAAAATTGATTCCAATGAAAGAAATTGGATTAATAATAATATCATTGAACTAATTTAAATTTTAAATTGTTTTCATTAAATATATAAAATTTTTAATTCTTTAGACGAAAATGCAATTTTGAATAAAAATATGTATTTTTCAATATTAATCGAAATAATAATATTTTAAGAAAATTCTAAAAAATTCACTCAATGATAATTTTTAAATGATGATTCAATTATAAATTACATTTTTTCAAATAATTTTTATAAAACTGTAAGAAATTTTATTTCAAAATACGTTTGGAAAACGTGATGAAATTATTTTTTTAGAAAAATATAGATTTTAACCATAATAGTTTATTTATTTTTACCCTATTCATAAAAAATTTTGATAAATGATAAAACATTTGATCGAATATTTAATACACAATTTTTTTAAAATAATTCACCTAGAGTGATTAATTTAATTTAATAATTCAAAAACTCATGACATTCATTAAATTTTTTTTTTCAGAAAAAAATTCATTTTAATTTAATTTTGTTAATTTTTTACTCTAATCAACTGATATCCGATGAACTTATTTATGCCTGTGTAAAATTTTTGAATTGTATATTTTAGTTATCCCTATTCATATCCAAAAATTTAATGACAAGGTTATATTACTCGTATTTGACTAATATATATTTATGGGCCATTCAAGCTCAGTTTTGTGTGTCATATATACAATCAAAACTAATGTTCTTATTTTAAAAATAACATGGTGTTAAATTTTCCACAAATTCAATAAATTGTTCCCTCACAATTTTAACTTATGCTCTAAAACTAGTATTCACTATATGAAAATATGTTTGATGAAATATCAATTCGTAAAAACAGTTAACAAAACTTCCTCTATATAAGAGAGAAGGGAAGTATGAAGTTCATCTAGAATAATACATAACTAGGTTTCCATGTAGAAAAAGAATTAGTGGGAAATGAAATTATGTATAGGGAAAAAAATTTGTAATTCCCAAATAATAATGGATAATGATGTGGATTATAGACGACAATAAATTGAATGATCATTTTAATATTAATGATCGTAGAAGGATAAACTGATGAGGTGTGAAAAAGAAGATTGATTTATCAAAAATGATTGTAATAAGATAAAAGTTTTGTTCTCAGATACTTTTATTATGGTTGAGGAATTAATTAACCATATATCTGAATAAAATAAGGAAATATACATACTTAATAAGTATAATTTCATCTTTTAATCGATTTACACCACATGGTCATTTTTTCCCCAAACAATGTCTAGTTAAAATGATTTTCAGCCTAAATCACTAAAATAAACTACTAACAGATAACATAATCCACAAAAGGATTAAATTATTTTCCCCTAGTAATTAATAAAATGAAAAAGATCTATAATGGTCATCCAATATGGATAAATATAATACAATAATCTCTAAAAATCATCAACAAAACCAAATGTTTAACCTAAGTTGACAAATATCCCAAATAACCACATTAACCTCAATATTAAAGGAGAATTTTAATCTAAAAGGTTATCTAATACCCTTCATCTTACACTTCTAAAAATTTAATAGCATTATTCCAAAATAATCTATGATGTTATACGTAAGAGTTATATCTGAACCCAATAAAATTTCTCAGGAAATGTCATTAATCACCTAATAATCATAAAATCTAAAAGCATTTTGATCCTATAGTATGCTTCCTAAATCAAAATAATATTTATCCATAAAATTTTTTATTTAAAAATAATTTCATACTAACAATGACATTACATATATTAGTGATAGATGCTTCACCCTTGTCACCCTTTGGTTGTGAATTCAATCCCCATGGCCTTGCAGAATGATACAAGTTTTCACCCAGCATGCGGGTTATACATCTTCAAAAACAATGTTAATAAAATTCCAAAAATGTTTATAAATAGGCCATAATTACAAAAACTTTAAAGATAAGATAAAACTTAAATGTTACCAATAGTTATAATCATATGTACACATAATTTAAATGCCTTATTACTTAAATAATATTTTCACTAAAACATATACTAAACAAATGTGTGGTATTTCCAAAAAAGTCTCCCCAAATATATTTAATTTTAACATATTACCATCACATAAGACCTAATAATGGGTGTTTAAGACATCGAACATATGGACATCATTAAAATCATAAACCCATGATGGTATCCATAAATCTTAAGTTAATATTTCATTAGAAAATATATTCTTCAAAAATTAACACAGACCTCAGATGTTTCATAATTTTTATATCCAAAATACCATTGGTAGAAATACTTATACAACATAGTTATTGAATCCCAATACATAAATAATTATATATTTTTAATATAATTATTGTTATAACATCGGTCCTTCAGTGGTGTAGGAGTTCACCATCAAAAGTGGGAATTGACACTGAAAATGCCATGATTCCCCACATTTAAGACAATGAACTATAAATATATCTATCAGATGAAATTTATTTCACTCAATTGAACTGGTCACTTTTCTTCGGTAATTTTTTCCCTATTCCCTTCTTTTCCACACATAAAACATTTTACTTCTCCTTTGAGACATTCTCCAAGTTGCCTCTTTCCAAAATTTTAACATGATCAATATTGATCCTTCTTTCCACCACCATATCCACCACCCAAGGTCTTATAAGACTATACCCTTCACGTATTTGGGGATTTATGGAGTTGGTTAAGGTATTAGTTGTTAATAATATATCTTGAAAAATGATTAACAATAATCAAAATATCTTAATCTTCAATCATTATCCCATTTTGTTTCTAAAAAATTTTCACAACCCGACCCTAAATGGGGCTCTAGCCGCAACTACCCCAAGACCATCTTCAGGTCACTAGGGTTGGAGACAAGCACTAAAAGGAATACCATAAATGGAAGGCTTTTTCCTAAGTTATTTTTAAGCACACAAGCGACCATATAAAATAATAGGTGAATAGAAATAGTATTAAAAAGTTGAAACAACTAGAATGTAAACCAGGAATTAAAAAACGTTTAATGTGTACAATAGTACAACAATGAAAAATTAGAATTAAAGGGGAAAATTCACGCCAAAATAGTAAGATGTCACAAACTGAAAAAACTGGAATGAAAACTACTAATAGATCCTAAGTCCCAATCTCCATGATATGACCATTGTACATAGTCCAATGCCTTTAGTATCCCTATGCTCCTCTGAAGTACCCACCTACCTGTCTGTCATCTACATAAGACATGACACGTGTTGGAAAATACCATAATAGGGCGAGTATATACATACACAGTATGATTCTGAAAAATATAAAAGGGGGAGTTTTAAGATACATAAAAGGAATAAAAAAATATTACATAGTAAATAGGATGCAACCCTATCCAAAGAATGAGATAGAGAGTAACCTCATCCAAACACAAGGGATAAAACACAATGTGTAGATGGACTTCATGCCAAGTCTTTTACACACATAATAAGAGAGTATACTCATCCAACCATGAGATGATAAACAAAGAAATAAATTGGCATACCCCATTCATCTACGCAATATGTGGTAGGTGAGTAACCAAATACAATGGTATGAATATATATGTATATATATGCTCTATAAAAGAAACCCAAATGAGAGATAAATTGGATCTCTATTTCATATACTATCCTAGTAAAAGAGTTTCTATAGTTCAAAAAATCTATTGACGTTGCTAAAAATCTAATGTGTCTACCAATAATTAAATATAGAAAGGACCACACCTCGTCATAGTATCACACGGTCGAGGGGGAACAATATCCAAGTAGAGGACCCACATCCGAGTGCTTTAGGAGGCTTCCACTCTATAAGTATATATAGAGTACTTACTCCCTGATATGATAGGTGGTTCTACTTCAGTGTCACAAATACCCACATCCTATCTGATAGGGTGGTTCAACTCAATAGGTATTGGACCTATTCCCAAGATGATGGGGGTCCCACCTGGTAGGAAGAAGAAGATGCCCCAGATGATGGGTGATTCCACTCTTTACATCGAGGACCCATGCCCTAGTGTGACAGGGGGTTCCACTCTGGTTTCATGAAGACCCATTCCCTATCTGATATTGGGGTTCCACTTAGTAGGTAGATGAACCACTCCCAAGATGATGGGGGGGGGGGGTTCTAATATTGTATCATGAGGAACTACACCCTATCTGATAGGGTGATTCTAATTAGTAGGTATAGGACCCATTCCCAAGTTGATTGGGGTTCCACACTAGTTTATCTGGTGATCCACTTCTTAATCACTATCAAAATTAGGTGAAACATAAATATGCATCATGACTCAAACATTTAGCATCATATCCCAAAACCACAATCAAGAGCAGTATCTTGTTCTACATAAGAAAACACTCTTGTTAGGCTACTCTCGGGCCAAAATCCAAGTTCAAATGAAGGTGATACAAGAGAAAAACGTTTCCTTAAAAGGAACCATATGGTACATGGTTTGGGAGAGGACATAAACAATATGTGGACCTTCTCCATCACCTATCTATGTCCCTAGTGGTACATGGATCTCTAAAGATGTTGAGATACATAATGTGTAAGGGATCTATACAGTGTGACCATTCCCCTCAGTGTCCCAAAAGTGTGCTTAGCCATCTTCGTGTATCCATCCTGTGTTTGGGTACTCAAGTTGTATACATGTACTTTGGTAAATGACCATGTGCATGGATGTGTCCTCCCAAATTGAGACCTATCCTTATGCTCCACCAAATAGATTGTCCACTTGGGGAATCAATACAAGACATATAGAAGGTATACACACTGTTCTATCCATATAATTTTCCAGAATCCTAATGACCACAACATAGGGGCTACACGCTGTATATTCTTTAAGATTCATGGTGTGTAGTAGGTATTTTTCTATAACATCAAATCTTATTTCCATACGGAAAATCTATTATTCCACCTTTGATTTCCAACCTGTCTTTTGTCTAAATTTTTTGATCTATTCTCTATTCTCCATTTTCGGACATCTAGAGGTCGAAAAATAAATTTCATTGATTCAGATGAAGGAAAAATGAATCTTCATCACCCCACACACCTCCCATTAATTTCAGATCTCAAATCTATGAAAATAAATTCCTCTTATAAAATAATTAATCCCTGAAACGTTCCTTGATTTGGTATTCCATTTTTCATGTACAATTCTTCCATGAAATCGAGGGTCTGATTGAGCTCAATACCACTCAACAATGTTGAACTGGAACCACATGGACCAGCTGAAGATGAACGTGATGAAATTAGTGACAAAGAAACCACAAAAAACATTTAATCAATCTTTTATAAGTTTTCATGGACAAAGATCAAGAATAGGAATATCTGAGATCTGAAAAAATTTAAATAATCAATTTAATGTGTACATATGGGCATGCGAAGGTCTAGTAATTGGAACATATAATTAATTGGATGGTTATTCTCAATCAATTTAATCAAAAAGGGAGTAAACTACGTTTTAAAATTTCCTACCAAGATACTGGATCTTTCATCCCTGATGAATAAAACCAATAATGATTGAAGGATGTTGTTGCATTTACTACATAATAATTTTCCCGATCTAGATATTCATTATCCTTGAATGTTAATTCTCCCATAAAAAGAGAGGAAGAGATACTCTCAATGGTCCCATGATTATGAGGCTATCCTTGGGAAAATCCCCATAGAGGTATTCTTATTGGAGTCTAATCAGGTTAAATAAAAAATTTAATTAACAAATTCAAATAATTGACCAACTAAATGCAATTCCAAAAAGTGATATATTTGAAGACCCATTGCCTATATAGTTTTGATCCCACCTAGGGTAAACGTCACATTATAGACACAACAGTGTGCTCATATTTTTTATACAATATTATATTTAAGATTTATCCCACATTCTCTAAAAAACTAAGTACAAGTAATACAAAATATATTTAATATTTTTATAAATCTTATTCTGAGAACACCAGGGATTGCAATCATATTCCGTATCAGGGCATAGATCTGGGAATATATATTGAAATATTTAATAGGTTTACAACAAAATATTGGTGTTTACATCATTCCCACATTCAATATTTTCATCCTAAAAAATAAAAATCTAAACAAAAAACTTTGGATACTGAGCCCACATTTGTCTCTCCCTCTCCCAGGAGCGCTCTCAAACATTCTCGTACAGCCACAACACACAAACCAATGGGATGGACATCCATATAGGTTTCTCTCCTACCGATTTATGATTTCCTCTAGATGATATGCAATGGTGGATACATCTTCTATGTACAGATTTCCCTAGTCGCTGATGTGAATAGGGTCATGCATGTATCTCCTCAGTTGCGACACATGGAATACTACGCGTGCCTGCTAGCTTTTTAGGGGTTGGGAAAGGTGGTATGCAACCTTGAAAACCCTATGCACGACCTCAAATGACTTGATGACCATTTTTGATAGATTTATTCCCAAACTAAAACTCCCCAATCCTATCATGGGGAGACTCTCAAGAAAAAGTGGTCTACCTACTCGATCAACAATGAAATATAATGGAGATCTCTGTAAGATTTCTCCCTATACTAGGCTATCCTCATCCACTCATAGATGACCTAGACCTTCTCTGGTATCACCTGCACAACACTAGACCCACAAGAGAAGTCTCACTAATATTTCAACAACATAAGGGTGACCTGGAGGGTCTCCCATATAGTACCTCAAAAGGTTCCATGATAATTGTAGTGTTTTAGATATTGTTTTATGAAAACTAAAAAAAGGTTATGTGATCCTCATAGCACCAGCTGAAGTCTAGTAGTAAACACCTTAACATATTCTCCTGGACATGGATAGTGTACTCAGTCTTCCAATCTGTTTGTTAGTGAATGTTTGTAATCATCCTCATCTAGGTTATGAATGAATACTTCAGGCCTCTTCACAATCATGATGTAAACCATGTGTCATGATCGAAGACAATCATCGAGGGAACACCATAGATATGAACAATCTCTCATATGTTCATCTAAACCCAAATCTCTACTGATCATTGATCCCAAATAGAAAGGAATTGTGCTGACTTAATGATTAATTCAACTATCACCTAGATGGATTCACAACCATTCATTATCCATGGATGACATGTCACAATGCCCATGGATATTCCATCCCACTTACACTCTGGGATATTAAGGGGATTCCACAAACCCACTGGAACCTGGTTCTCGTCCTTCACCTGTTGATAGGTGAGGAACCATGAGATGAACTCTGAAACACTCCATATCATGTTGGACCAACAAAAATTCCACTAAAGGTCTCTATACATATTCCCAACAATGAGATGTACATCTAGAGGATAAGTACAGAACTCCTAAATCATATCATCATGAACAGTGATAGGGACCACCATCCATCCTTATAAAAGGATGAAATGATTCCATCCTTCATAATATCCATCCGGTGAGTCTCTTGTGGATATATGGTCACAAAAGACCTCATAGTTGAGGTATCCCGTCTAGGATTATCTCAAATGTTTGGGAGGTGGAGGATTCGACACCATTGACTTAAGAAAAATTGCACCCTCCTTCTCCACCAGGGCCAGCTATAAAAAAGAAAACTACTTAGATGCCTCATGTACCATGAAATCCTAGGAATTATATCTAAGATAATCTACTACAATGTTTCACTTCCTTAGATTATAGACTATCTCAAATTAATATTCCCGTAGGAACTCTAACCAGTCAAACTATCTCATGTTCTTGTCTCTCTACATGAATACATACTTGAGACTTTTATGATCTTTATAAACCATGAAGAGCTAGACATTTAGGTAGTGCCTTCAAATAAATAGGAAAAATACTACCACTACCATCTTCTATTCATGAGCCACGTAGTTCTCCTCATGGGGTATCAACTGACTTGAACTCTATGTGATAACTTCCTACCTTTTCATCAAAATGCAGCGACAGCCAACTCATGATGTGTCATAATACACTACATAATCCACATACTCCTATTGTTATCTCATCATAGGATCACTCATGAGCCTTAGCCTCAACTTCTCGAAGGCCCTCCAGAACTACTCAGTCAAGGTAAACATTTTCCCTTTTCACGTTAGGGAATTCAAAGGGGCTAAAATCGTAGAGAAGTATACAACAAACCTATTATAGTACCCCATAAATCCATGAATGCTCTGCACCTCTGACGCATTCTCTTGTGGCTCCCAAGTAATGAAAACATCGATCTTCTCTAGGTCCATAGTTAAACTATGCTAAAAAATTACATTCCTTAAAAAACAAACCTCAGCAATCTAGAATTAACACTTAATGATAATTCTATAAATAAGGAACTCTAAAAGTAAATCTAGAACCATACTCAAGTGATCTACATGCTCCTCCTCTAGAAAAAAGTAGATGAGTATGTATTCAATGAAGAAAAAAAATAATTGGGTCATGTATGGATGGAAAATATGGTTCATCAAATCCATAAAAATTTAAGGGTTATTCATCACACTAAAGGGAATCACTAGGAACTCATAGTGTCCATAGAGGCATAAGAATTCCTACTTGGGAATAGTAGACTCATGAACCTTCACATGGTTGTAGACAGATCTGTGATCTATTTTGAAGAACGATCTCTCAACTCGCAACTTGATATAGAGTTCATCAATCCTAATCAAGGGGCACTTTTTATTTATCGCTACCTAGTTACTATGATGATAATCCATGTAATGTCAGAAACTCCCATATATCATTTTCACTAACAACACTAGAGAATCCAAGGGGGGACACACTAGGCCTCATGAAACCCTTATCTCAAAGGTCCTACAACTATATCCACAACACCCAAAGCTCGGTAGGGGATATATGAAATGATTTCTGAAGATATCAGAGTGGTCCTAGGATAAAATTCAATAAAAAACTCCTTGTCCCACCTCATATGTAGTTCCAATAAATCATTGGGAAATATATCCATAAAATCCTCTATGAATGAAGGAATAAATATGCCTGATTATCCTGCCACACCAATGTGTTATACTCTAGAACTGATGGTTGATGGGACGAAACATCCCTCTTACATCACTCCTCGACACCTTTATGAGATATAGCTCACATTGAAAGGCTAATATCATCATATAAATGTGAAGTAATATGAATCATCTTTTTTAAAAATCAATATGGGATCAGACCATGGAAAAACAATCCATACTAGATATGATGTCATAAAGTTCCATCGTGATGACCAAATGGTACCACATGGACTTATCTTCCCCAAAAAATACCTTGCACTATTATTAGATAAAAGATACAGAAGAAGCATTCCATGTAGGATCCTGAATATGAAGTTGTTGGGATAATGCCTCAATTGGGAGCACCATATATCGCAGTGTGAGTATAGATGAAGGAATTACATGAAACTGTGTTTAATAACACTAGATAATGATTATAAAATTCACATATTATACCTCTGATCATCAATTATGCCTCGGAACATAATCCTATTAAGCCTGCAGGTGTCTATGACCCCGAAAATTGCCTCCCTAAATTTGAATTTGCTGCCTAGTGTTAGCGGTGGAAGGATCTCATAGGGTCACACACCATCACATATACTCATGCATATCAACAAGATCAACCAACCTACTTCCACCCTACCCTTTTCGAGGTGATCCCTAATCATGATCGTGTCTCTGTAGAGGTAGTCTATCAATAACCTGCATATGCTCTTCAGTATGACTGGTCAGGTAGTCAGGTTCCATCTAACCTTACCCATCACACGCATATCACTGCCCTTTTATTGGGATTCCATTTTCGTATGTGGTTTCATTGATCATGTGGTAGATTCTAATCACAGTTAGTTCTCATATGTTGATATCCTGTCAAATGATTCCTGTTGGCTACTATAGATGAATCAGCCTTGTAACATCCACTAAAGGCTCTATCTACCTTGAATCTCTCTAACAAGAATCTCTCCATCACCAGTTTTTGTACCAACACCTTTTCATAGGTGAGGATGCACAAGGGAACCACACCAACATGGATCTATCTATGTAGTACTTTCTCAGACTTATGTTCTTAGAAGTAAAAATCTCAGATCATGTCTAGGGAGTACTACGTAAAGTCTGTAAATCTCACTGTGTATTTATCCATTGTCATCCCCCATGATGCATATCCTGAAGATCCTGGATATGAACTAGGCATAAATTTAAGGGGTAGTACTCCTCATTGAACCATTGTAAGAATATAAGTCCTAAGAGTGTCAACTCATTGTGAATTTGGGTTACAAGACTCCACCAGTTCCCAACTTCTCCATGGAAAAGTCTTGCATCTAATAAAACCAATTGATCTATTGGTTTACAAATGAGTATAAAGATAAAAACTACTAAATCTATCCAATCGTCTACTTCATGTGTATTTGGCTCGCTACAGAACCCCAACGAACATTGATGTTGGAACTCATGGAGTGTACTAAGCCGGTACACATCCTCAGCCTATTTTTCTTGGATAATCTTCTTATCAACAGGTGGGGGAAATGCTACCTTATGACTTAGAGAATGAAGCTAATGTGATAGAACCTGAATGGAGTCCTCATTACTCATTATATTGTTTTCATGAGATGGAACTGGTATCCTGGAAAGATGTCATCGTGGAGGCATCCTGAGAATTCAATCAAGACATGCTACAATCAGATGATAATATATATAAAAATGGGGAGATGGCTCAAGAAGGAATATAAAAGGCTCAATAATATATGATGCACATAACATTTATCCATGAAACTAATTTATTTGTATGTCGAGTCGACAAGTTGGTAGTCAAGGTCATGGAGAATGGATATGTTATCCACCCGTACCATCACTAGATTCCCTAGCCTAAGAGACACACTGGAAACAGATTGAAACTGTTAACCTAAATCCAAACCAAAATACTCATAATGGGACTAATTCAGACAATGACTGAAGTAATGAACTTCTCTGATACCAATCATTCTTGAATGAACCCTAACCGGGGCTCAAGACGCAACAACCCCAAGTCGTTCTCTAGAGGCTAGGGGTGGTGACAAGCGCTAAAAGGCATACACTAAATGAGATGCCTTTTCCTAATGTACTGGTATACACAGAACCAAGTATCTAAATGAATAATTGGAGAGAATTAATAACATAGAGTTGCAATAGATAGAATACAAACAAATAATGAAGAACCTCTTGGGTTTATAAGAGTATGATAGTGAAAAATAAAAAGTAAAAAGGAAAAACACACTCAAATAGAAATATATATCAACCAAAAAAACTAGAATGTAAACTGTTAAGAGATCCCAACTCTTGATCTCTAAACTATAACCACCACACACGGCCCAAAGCACCAAGTATCCCTAAAATCGTTTAATGTCACCACCGACCTGTCCTTCATTTTCATAAGACATGACACATGTGGGAAAATATGATGTTGGGATTAGTATATATATACCCATTAGGACTCCATAAAAGTAGAGATATGGAGGAGTAAGAGACATAATATCAATAGAAATATGGTAGATAGTAGACATGATGCAGTTAACCCTAAAGAAAGTGAGAGATTATCCTTGACCAAACCCAAGGGATCAACATTGTGTGTAGATTGTCTACACATTGAGTCTTTAACACCCATAGAAAGAGAGAAGTCTCATCCAACCACGAGAAGATAAACACAAAAGCACATGGAATACACTACGCATCTTCACAACTTTTGACATGAGAGTAACCAAATCCAAAGGTATGAATAAATACATATATATACATACATATAAATATATATATATGTTCATTAAAATAACCCCAAATAAGAGGGAAGGGGGATCAACATTTCAAATAATATCCCAGGAAATGAGTCACCTATAGTTCCAAAAGTCCATCAATGATGCCCATCATCTCACATGTCTTCCCAGATGTAACCATGTGAAGTACCATGTCACGCCATTGTGCCACATAGTTTACGAGGAACATTATACAAGTAGAAGAACCACACCCAAGTGCTTCTTGGGGGTCCACACTATATGTATCTATAGAGGACCCATACCTTGATGTGATAGGGGGTTCCACTCTGGTTTCATGAGGACCCACACCCTATTTTCTCGAGGGTTCCACTCAGTAGGTAGAGGAGTTGATCCCATGCTAATGGGGGATTCCACCCAATAGGTAGAGGACCCACACACAAGATATTTGGGGGTTCAACTTTCTATGTTGATGACCCTATCAGTGGGGTGACAAGGGGTTCCACTATGATTTCAAAATGACCCATTCCATATATAATAGGTGTTCCACTAAGTAGTTAGAGGACCCACTCCCCAGATGATGGGGGGGGGGGTGCCACTTGAGTGTCACAAGGACCAATGCCCTATAGGATAAGAGTTTCACTCAATATGTGGAGGAACCATAACCATGATGATGGTGGCTTCCACTCTAGTGTCTTTGGTGATCCTATCCCAGGTCACTACCGTTGTCAAGTTCTGAGTAAATAATTGCTATCCCAAAGTATTTCCCGTCAAATCTCAAAAACTACAAAGGGGTGAATCACCACATTCTATGTATATAAAACCTAGTATAAGATACCCAAAAACAAAAATATTTGTGCAAACAAATGATATATGAGAGAGTTATGTTTCCTCAAAAGGGACCACGTGGTACATGATGTGTGAGGGGATCCACATGGTGTATGGTCCCACTCCATCACTTGGTTGTGTCTCCGAAGGTACACACATACCGAACTATGAAAAGATGCTTGGTGTGTTGGGGATCTATAAAAAATTCCCATGCCAATTGGTGTCCCACTCACGTGCTTGTTTGTGTCCATGTCTTCAACCTATGACATTGTACTCAAGTTGTGTTTGTGTACTGTGGTAAATGACGGTGTGCCTAACCATGTACTCCCACATGGGGACCTACACATGTTCTCCACCACATAGAACTTCCACTATGGGAGGAAATACACAATGTGTGGGAGGGATATGCTCCATCTCATCCTATTAATTTTCTAAACCCCAATACACCACAACATAGGGGATACACACTATGTGTTCTTCGAGATGTGTGGTATGTTGTGAGGATTTTTACAGAACACCAAATCTTCTATAAACATGCATGATCTAGTATTATAACTTTGATTTTGGACATGTATTTTCATTAAAATGGATGATCTAGTCTCTACTAACCATTTTCATCCATTCGCTGGTTGGAAAACCAATTCCCCTGAATCACACAATCGCTGCATGATTCTGCATCATCCCACATACCTCCCTTTAATTTCAGATCTCAAATATAGTAAAATAAACACCCTCTCGACAATGATTAATCACAACAACCATTCTGGATTTATATTACATTTTTTGTGTGATTATTTTGTGATTTCATTTGTCCAATCGGGCTTGGAACCACTAGAAAATGTAAAATAGAGACCATGGGGTCCAATCGATGATAAGCATGAAGAAATTAGGGAGAAAGGGAAAAAAATTAATTGATAATTTCCAAGCGGTCATGGAGAAAATAAAGAATGAGGACATGATAGGTTAGAGAACTATTTAATAATCAATTTAATTTGTACGTATGGGAATCTCAATATCCGGAAATTATTGTAGATCATAAACAGGATGATTCTACTCAATAAATTAAATAAAAAGGGAATAAAACACGAACTAATGAGTACTACCTAGATATTAGATCATTCTTTATCAAATAACATGCCCATAAATATTTTAATAAAGTTGTTGCGTTTTTCACATCTTTATTTTCCTAGATCTAGAGATTTATTGTCATCATAAGTGAGTTTTCCAATTGAAATAGAGAAGGAAATGCTATCAATGGTTCTTGGATTGTGAGGCTAACCATGATAAAATATCCGTTGAAGTATTATTATAGGAGTATTATTAGGTTAAATAAATAAATTACTTTATTTTATTTAATTAATTAACCAACTGAATGCCCCACTAGTGGGAGAGATATCCGAACACACTATTTCAACCCATTTTAGGCCATGCCTAGGGTAAATATCACATTATAGACTCAACCATGGTCCTAGATTTTCTATCTATGTTTTTATTATAGAGTTATCCTATTTTATTTAATAAATTTCTTGTGTGTGAAATAAAATATATAAAATATTTTTATAAAATCAACCATGGGAACACCAGTCCTCAGAATATTACAGTGTATCAATGATTAGCTCTTGACATAGATATAAAATTAGTTGAAATTTTTACAAGGAAAATATTGGTATATAAAAGAATCACTAGTATGCTTATCACTTTCAATGGTAACATCATTCATCCTCATTCCATCTTTGTACTAAAACCAAAAATCATGTTATGAGAAAAAATAATCATAATTGCCTAAAATCATTTATATATTTCATAAACCATGAAACATTCATTTTAATATATAACACCTTACTTTAATCCTAGGCCATTTATTTTCAAAAAAATTCCAAATCCTTTATGAAGGTTCATAATGAAAATTTAAATTAAGCTTAGCTTATCACCCAGGAGTGTCAAACTTGGTGTGAAAGAAGGCCTATTTTCATGTACCAGCTCACAATTGAGTCAAATCCCGATGAAACCTTTTTGGGATTTCTTACCCCTTAGGTAAAACTGTTCAAGATCCACATCCACTTATAGTATCAATACAATAATTTTATAGTATCGAAAAACCACATAGTCTCTTCCTTCTCAAAAAATTAGGATGTTACTCTATACTTATCGTGAAAGTCTCTTATAGGGTTATATTTGATAATATATGTTTTCCTACATCCAGTTCATATATTGTTTTATTAACATCCTTTGATATTAACTATAACAACCATAACTCTTATATCATAGAGCTAGAGGTTAATTTATTACATTGGCATTAATACAAGGGGTAATATTTGTAAGGATTGATAAATTTATTTGTATTGGAGATCCAGATACATTAATGATACCCATTTTACATTTTTGATAAAATATAAAACCTAATAATTGAAAACATTGTGAATCCATCAAATCATTCATATAAATCTTCTTCATATCCTAGGGAAAGGATATAAAATAATAGTGAGCTAAAATTATCAATAAGGGTCTCGTAAAATAGAAGCTATCATGATTAGATAATGAATAATTAATATAGAATAAAAAATAACTAAAAATACATGCCATTTAATCAATAAATTTATCATTAAGTACATCCATGTATTATATCGAAGAAAAAATATAATGGATAATAATAACCAAATTCTCAATAAAGTAAATTCTAAATATTGGGCATTATGAACTCAGAAATATTGATATTGGTACTGTCAAGGACCTTCACTAAGATAGTGAAAAACTTTTGGTAGGTATACACAAAAACCCCTTTCAATATAGGAAACCAATTTGTCACATGATACCAGTCAACATAGTTATGGTATAACTATAATTGGGCCCCATAAGTCACTACATGTACAAGGTATACCTCATATATTTTTAATGTTCATTTAAATTCATAATCAATATGATTTATGAATAAATATCCATATTGAGTAAATAATACATAATTTTCAGGTTTTACCCTATAAATTAAAGGGAATTCATAATAAAATTCCATATGTTGAAGTAAAATAATTCCTTCAAAATAATCATATCCGTGATAAATAATGGGAATATTTAAGGGAAATATAATGTCCAATGATCACACAAAAATAAATGTTTCAAGGGAAATTTAATGACATTAAAATTACTCATGAAAGTTAATGTCAATACATTCCTTGTTTTAACTGATACAAAACCATCTATAAAAAGAATAAGGTCGATATTATTTAAACATATCCCTAGTGGAGTATAAGTAAAATAAAGGGTTATTTTCATTAATGAATAGGAATACCATAGAAATATTATAAAATAAATGTAGAGGATAATACCCTTTTAAATATGTAAATCACTTTTATATAGTAAAAATTTAATGAATAATAGGAAATTTTTTTCCTATAAATTGAATCTAGTGAACTTTTAAAGGAGGATTAAAAGATTTTATTGGTCATGATGACAAGATATTCTATTCAAGAAAATTATCTAAAAAATGTATTCATTTCACATTATTGGTAAAAATTTTAAAAGTAATTTTTTTTGGAAATGAAAAGAAGATTTCTTTTTTTTCGTAAATTTTAAATCAATGGTACAAACTAATTTAAACAATCATAGAGAAATATTTAGAACATTCTTAATTTTTTTAGTCAACATGGATTTTGAAGAAATGTATTTTCGACAAAAAGAAGAAATAATGTTTGTTTTTATTAAAAAAATTTCCCAATGATTTAAATTATCAAAGTCAGAATAATGGTAATATTACTTTAAGACGTAATGAATAAACAGAGGATAGGAAAAAATAACTGGTTTAATATGGAAATATCAAATAATTCTCCCAGTGAAGAATTAAACATAAAAAACCCTGAATAATATTGAAATTGTGAAATAAACCGTAACCACTTTGATAAAATTTGAATCTTAATCCCAATGAAATAATAGATTAAAATAAATAATTGAATATAGTGAATATAAAAATATTCATTATATAACATTTCAATGGTGATGTAGACACACCTAATAAAAATAAATTGTGATATAATAAAAAAATATATCAATGGAATGGGAATTTAGAGGAAATATTTTAAAAAGATCATACTATGTGAGTGATAATTAATAAATGAATTTATTATATGTATTAAAAAAATACACATAAAAAATTGGAAATAAAAGATAAAAAAATTAAAATTAATTAAACATCAAATATTATAATTTCAATAGTGTTGAAAAATTAAGAATACCCAATGAAAAGAAGTTGAGTTATGAAATACATTACCACTTAGAATCTATGAAACTAAATAACCGTTGATTAAATAATTTTAATTGAAAATTAAAATACCATGATTTATAATGAATTCATGATATAACATGGAGAAGTGTATTATATACACTATATAAAATAATTAGGAGGATAACATTAAAATTTTCTTCAATGAAATAAAATTAAGACAATGTCCTGTATCACATGATTCTATTTTTTTGAATGTCCCTTAATGTGATATATAATGGTTTTAATAATGTTATTAATTTATACCATAACCATATTAAAATTTATAATATCATATATGATTCTATTTTAACATCTAAACTCCTATTAGTTAATAATATTTCATTATTGCTTTTGTTTTGTGTGTTAACTACATCATTTTATAGGGCATGTTTTTTCACAAAAGTTATGATTATTATGGATAGAATATATATATATCATTTCTAGAATAATATTAATTTTATAATTATCATATCTATCCATTAGATTCCTTTTTTGGAACCATTTTTTAATTTTTTATATGGAAAGTGAACCACATCACTTCTTAGAGATAATAGGTCATATGTACACAAAAGTGATAATATAATTCCCTTAATGAGTGAAAGGGTAAGTATTTTAATGATATATTAAATTTACAGAATTAATATCTTATTATATATATCATATATATTAATTATTTTCATTATTATGACTATCCATGTGAGTTAGTGAGGGGAAAAATTATATCGGTTTGTGAGGTGGCAACCTTCCATAAACACGAATGATGCCTTTGTTTCACATTTAACAGAGAATGATATGAATAAATACTATGGAATCAATATAAAAATATCTAAATATATGGTAAGTATTGATTTTATTATATTTTATGTGTTTATATATAATCGATGGTCATAAAATAATAAGTAAAAAAGAGAAAGTTTAGTGAATTCAATTACCTCCTCTTCAAATACCCTCTTTTAGATATCTCATTAAGGACCGTAGGGTTGTTCTTATGGGAAAAATACATGATCTAAAATTTGTATAATTATTTTCGGAGATATTGTTTTATTGAGAAAAATATATATATTGGTCGTAATATGTGAAGGGAGAGGGTTCTCTTTTATCATTGAGGAGGAGTGACATTTTGGTAAATAACGAAAAATATTCAGTAATAGGAAGTGACTCTCAATACAAGTGTCTCCATAAATTATAAATAACATGGTTGAGGGAATACAATTTCAATCAACACATCTAAAACTAAAAATAAACATGTTTTAAACATTTAATTTTCTTTACCACTAAGGTTAGTCACTTTTAACATTTTACTTTCCACCACGATAAATGGTTTTCTTAACCTAAGTAATTTATCCATTCAGAAAAAGTAACATTATTTCAATTATATAATTTGAACCCAATAATTATAAATACAAAATCTAATATATCATATAAAAACCCTATTTTTTGTAAATTATTTTCAATACAAGCATATATAATGCACAAAACACTGTTTTGATCTACACCGTGGTAATTATATTTATACCTTTTTTACAATTCATTTTGACCAAAAATTATTATAAAAATATTTAATAATATAATTAAATATAATTCAAAAAAAATACTGCATTTTATCAAATAAAATTAAAAAATTTCTATAATTTTATATAAAATCAAGCCCACAAACAAGTCGAAAAAACATTTTTCCAAAGAAAAAATTTCCTTTTGTGTAAAAAGTTTTTATTTAAAAAATAAACATAAAATGTTATAAAATAAACTAAAATAGATTAATTATAACTTAATTTAACTAATTTTTCATTTAAATATATTTGGAAATAATATTTATCTTTGGAACTTCGTTAAATTAAATAGTTGTTTTCAATAAAAATTAATATTTTAACTATTAATATAAAATGTAATCATTTTATAAACCTCTAAAAAATTATATGTAATATAATTTTTACATTTTTATTTCTAAAATTATGTCAATATTTTCAAATTTAAATTTTTTAATTGGAAAATTTTATTTGAAAAAAATTGCGCAAGATTTTAAGAAACCTCTTTTAGAAAAATTTAGTTTGTAAGAATATATCTATATTTATTCTAATTCCATGACTAGAAAAAATATTATATGGATAAAAAAATATTTAATATATAATATATAAATTTTATTTAAATAATTCATTAATATTAATTTATTTATTTTATAAATATAAAAACTCATTTTGAGCATACTTTTTTTATTCAAAAAAACATTTCATTTGCTATAAAATATTTATTATTTTTATTATATTTAATTGATATCCAATTAATATATTTATTCATGTGAAATCCAAATAATTTTCATAATTTAGTTATTCAAATTCTTACAGACAAATTTAATGTCAAGGTTATAATGATCATATTTTAATAACATATTTCACGGGTCATTTAAGATCAGTGTTGCGTGTGGTATATGCTATAAAACCTAATGTTATTTTAGAAATATTGTGGTGTTACTATAAATGATTAAGACATATTTTCCTTAGAAAAAATTCTACTGGTTCCAGAAATAAAAATATAATGTGAATGATGTGGTTATATTATGGAGTCTCAAACAATGTTGGAATATAGATTCCATGGAAACTTATTATTCCTATAGAGTGTAATGTTTTTTAGATACCACACCAAAACACATAATATCACACTATATTTAAGTATTGGATTGTGTAGTTTTTGTAAAATAACTACATATTCATATAATATATCACCATGTTGCACCATTAAAATTATGTTCATGATACAATGATAATTCTTTCATTTTTATTGGAGACCAAGTATTGTTTTGAGTTAATTTACTAATGAGGATTTATTGGAGACCTATGGGAAAGATAAACATGATCCATAAATTAAAAATAATAATATTAAGGTATAATAGAAGGGTTGGATTGATCTGAAGGCCTCAATAGATGTAGGAGAAGTAAAAAATGTATATTGTATTTGGTTTTTGAATTTGATATTCAAATTTCATTGAATGTAGCTTGATGTTTCTATGAATTAAAGTAGTGAATAAGGTGAGAAGTGAATGTGTAGGAAGGGGTTACATGAATTTGAATGTGTCTTAGAGGTATGGGAATAAAAATTCACAGAAGAGGGAAAAAAATTATAGGATATTTATCAAAATCATATATTTATATCGGAATACATAGATGTGAATATTGAGAATGCTCTTAAAAAGTATAATGGCTTCTTTGTTGTATATAGTAATGTTCTAAGATTTTTGTTATTAATTAAGGAACATATGAAACTATTTTACTATAATTTCTCAGTGAAGAAGTTTAAAAGTGGTTGGTTTGTAGAGGATTTTTATCAATCATTGTTTGATAATAATATATGTGTGTGAATAAGAGAAGAGAAGTTGATACTTATCTACATCAATGTAGTGACCAAGACCCTAAATAATAAATGGTTATTAAGGCAGAATACTGCTACATTAGGATCTTTCTTCAATCCCTAGGGGTTGGTGACTAGCCCCCTGTTTCTAATATAGAGGTTAGGGAATAATTTTCCTAAATAAGTTAACTAAATAGTCCGTGACTGGTTATCCCAAGATGACCAACATGACATATACATAAATGGGACATTCTTGATGGCAACTAAAAATATCTCTAGAATAAATGGAGGAAAATGGAGGAGAATTAATGAATATTTATATAATTGAAATGAAAATATGAGAATGATTAGTTAAATGATTAAAAATAGAGGGGAAAAAATTTAATGGGAACCCATATATTAAGATTCTCAAAACTAAAAAATGATAGAAATATTCCAAATGGCCATCAAACAATCCAAACCAGTGCTCCAACATTGGGGTGGAGACCATCCAACACATATGACCCACTCACCTAGAATATTTATGAACATCAATTATTCTCAAGGTAATTTAAGTAAAATAATGGATGTTTCAATCCCACTATAGTGTCTATTAAGGGTGTGAGAATATACATTCTCAGTAGGGAACCACCAACTATTTTTGAGCATGTTAATGAATAATTAGGTTTATTCATGAACTTGTATACTAATTTACATAAATATAGTAAATTATATTTACAAATAATAACTAGTCAATCATATAAATGATAACTAAACAATAAATAGGTAAATGAATTAATTCTAAAGACCATAAAAATATCCTACCTCTATAGAAAAAAAAATCAATATAGGCCCCTTAATTATGGTGATAGTTTATTACCATGGTCAACAAAGTTGTGGGGGATTTTGGAGATTGAAAAGGTGTGTGGACATCATCAAAAGATTTTGACCATGGAAATAGGCTGTGGTCATTCATGTATACATGCATTCCACCAATATGTTCACCGTATGGCTAAATTCCATTTCTACCATGGTTATAACCTTTAAAAAAATAGGATCCCCCTGTATTTGATCCCTTTACCACATGTCTATGATGGGTAAATAATTACCACTATGCTATGACAATTAATTTATTTATATTTATATTATTATTATTAAATATACCTTTGTCCATGGTCGATTTGGATATAGACCCTCTACAACAACTATAAATCTATGATCATGGTCCCAGGCCCTACATAGGAAGCCTCTAGATAGAATCCAAGGCCGAATGTGGATATAAGTAATTATTGCGAAGCATACCACCACAAGAAACCTTGAACTATGGATATTGGATTTCGAGGTAGGGCCTAACCCCGCAACCACACGTGTGTTCGTGGTTATATCCTTTCCCACACTCTTTACCGTATGGGATCATAAGATCACATATATCCAAAGTTTAATTTGTCTATGGATATTAGACACCTATTGCCCTTGGTATTTTCTTTATCATAGCTATATGTGACCAGTTTCCATGGTTAGATACGACCAATGCAATATGGGTAAGACCATAGTCCAAATTTACTGCAGTGTATATAGAAAATAACTCCCACATTGGGAGGGTCTATACCTGTACATACCTTATTTGAGCCTCAAATAGGTACCAAATATGATATATAATTTAAATCCAAAATTGGATGTAATAGACCTAATTGTATATATATTAAACAAAAAATATATTAAGATATGTGTTTAAGTAGTTCTGGGTGTTAGCGACCGATCTTAGGGGATAAGGGATTATGTATACCAAGTAAGGGAAATATTATAGACAATACCTTTGGAAATTTGTGAATGAGTATTATAAGTCAGGGGGTTGATAGTCCATCCTATATCATCAATCTATATACATTGTTAGGGAATAATAACCCATCCCTTGATTTTGACCTATACATCACTAATCGACGGACTTTCCCAAGCAGTCTATAGTAGAAATATTCTATTTCATTGTAATGGACATGTTTGATATCATATATTTACACATTCTTCATATCAACATAATAACAACTCTCAATATAGAAAATATATACATGTTAATGGTGACATATCAAAAAAAATTATTGTATGATTTCCTTCAAGTTCATATATAATCAATACATACTTGTATCTAATTAATGGATAAAATACAACATGAAAAAAATTAGAATTCAAAACATTAAACCAGTCATGAAATAATTATAACTATATAGAATATTTAAAGAAATTTACATTATTTACAACATAATATGTAGTAGTAATTCAATTCTTATTAGTATGAATGAAATAGTCCCTAGGTAAGACATTAGAATCCAAAAGGCTAAAATAGAGGTAAACATTCCTCTCAATATTTACTTTCACCTCAAAAAAGTCATTAAAATGTCATTATTTAAAAAATGGATTTTTTATAAATTGAATATTTTTACTTATCTTTTTATAGCATATTATAAAAATCATTTGGTTTTCTTTTATATCCATACACATTTAAAACATGGTGGAAATGTGTTTCTAGAAATGATGTAGTTTCATAGAACAAAATAACAATATAATTGATTATCCTAACACCAAAATAAAATTTATAAATTTATAAAAAGATATAATTTTCTTCTTTTAAACATTATACATGTTTTTTTATAACCTTGAAAAATAAAAATGGTTTTATGAATCATATCATTCCTTATATAAAAATTAACACAATTATCATATCACCACTGATGAAATCTCTTTTAAAAGGAACCACAAGATCGGTGGGAATTCATTTGCATTATGAGGGGGGGATCAATGAAATAATTAATTTTTATGTTTGTTTAAGAAAAAAAGTTTATTTAATACTAAACTAAATAAAATTATCACTAT
Source organism: Viscum album (assembly GCA_963277665.1). Lineage (NCBI taxonomy): Eukaryota > Viridiplantae > Streptophyta > Magnoliopsida > Santalales > Viscaceae > Viscum > Viscum album. The sequence continues at coordinate 1,429,771,770 of OY728151.1, forward strand.
TACACACACCACATCACACAAAAAAATTGGAATAATAGATTTTTAATGATTCAGTACTCAAAATGAGTAGCTAATCCTTTGCATGATGTGGAATAACCTTAGACAAAATAGTCCACTAGTATCATCATTACAAATTTGAATGATCATGGTATATCCTTGAACTCACGATGAAAGAAATTTCTTCCAACTATGTTAAAGTGGTATTGAAAAATTAAAATATAATCTATTTTATTAATAAGAGAGACTTCAAAAAAATTAGATTTCAATTGATTTTTCTTTATGTGGATTATTCTTATATTTTATCCCCTTCTTAATTATCTTATACTTTCAAAAGAAATTACTCCCTTCCTACTTTATATTCCCCATTTTTTTTTATTTTATCACATTTTTATATTTTTTAGTAGTAGAAAATATTGTTTTTCAATAGAAGAAGTTTTCTTCATGTTATAATTTGAATTTAAAATTAGATATAATACTAAAAAATTACTTAAAATAAATGTAACATATTTTCTAAAATTAAATGATTTATTCATCTTCTTGGGAACTATCCATGACATCATGAAACAAATACATGAATTTTAGTGTGAACGTATAGAGAGTGGAGTGATAAATAAGTTCTTGTAATTGTTACTTCCATTCATGTTGTGAAATATTTCTTCACACCTTGAGCCTTTTTTCCTTCTTTTCTAGGTCTATATTAACATAGTGTGGCACCATGAATTAATGCATGATATATCTAACCTGTAAAAAATAGACTAAATGTTATTTAACATGGATTCAAATAGTGAAATTAATTATTTAAATCAAAGATAAATGGATATCATCACAATGTGATAAAAATATTTAGTACATGATAATTATTCTCCAACATCTTTTATCATTATTTACATTAATGATTTTTAATACATTTAATAAGAGATTTTACATCATCATATTTATTTTTGAATTCATTGTAAACTTAAAAAAATCGACCTTTTAAAAACCCCTTTTAACATTTTGAGACTTACTATCAATTTCATTTTAACATCGAGAAATATCACTTTTTGGAATAGAAAAATACTCACATATCATAGAAATTTCATCAGTATTAGTTATAAAATATTATGTATATAATTTCTTAGGAATCAAAATCATACATATCAATCCTATGTTCAAGTGATTTTTTAAAATTTAATTAGTGAAAATATATTACATGTGATCAAAAAAAATATTTCGTATCATGTATGATTCCTTCCTTTAAAATATTACAATAAGAACTCCATACATTATCATGCATATCCATAAAAAATATAACATATTGAGTATGGTTTGTCCCTTTGTAAAATTTTCCACTCTTCTGAATAAAATCCCTTATACATCATATTAGGGTTTCCCTTTTTTATTTTCTTTTTCATTATTAATAAAAAAACCTTACATGATGAGGTATTTTCCATTTTATTAGCACTAAATCTTATTATTATCATAAATATCAAAAATTATTCCAAAAAATTCAGAATCTGTTCAAAACACTTCTAAACATATAAATTACCTTTATCACACATAATAACCATTATTTAAATTAAATTTAAATAAGATTTATGTATTGAAAATAAAATTCCACATAATAACCATATCCACATTATCTTTTTACCAAAATTCTCAGTCTTTACAAATAGATATGAAATGGATCCTTCATAATCTTTAGAACTAGAAAAAACACATCATAGATTTTAGAAATTTATAGGTCTCACAATCATTCTAAATTATATCTTAGTCTCAATAATCCCCCCTTTGGATTTTTTTTTCAACCGAGGAGCATAAATCAAATTAAAAATCCTCAAACTTATCAATAAATTATCGTTTGATAATTTCTGGCCTATGTGGGAAAATTAAGTATGGGGAACTAGAATATTGAAGAAAAAAATCATTCTATACATATATAGTAACTTAAATCAAATCATTATTAGTTATTTATATGTTTTAAAACAAAATGAGAATAAATGTTCATCCACATAACATATCTATTAAATGAAACTATATATTAAATATTTTTTAAACATTCTCACCAAAAATGTTAGAAAAGATCAAAAAAAAATCGTTCACAGAGAAACAGAATTATTTCACATCTTACCTCTTTTAAAACCATCATATAAATATATTCTTCCCATAAATAAGATATATCACCCCATTAGTCTAGACACATATCTTTATATTTTTCTCCTATTTTGATGTTCAACCCATTTATATATACATTATGGAATAAACATAAAGATAATTGTATTCCCTTTTCCCAAAATTTACAATAATAATCTAAAAATAGGCGTTGTAGTGGAAAGAGACATCATAACTTATCCTTAAGAGGAATGAGTTTGGAATACCATAATCTACCTCAATCTATAAAATATATCATTGTAAATGATTTAGTGAACTTATATGTTATTTTTTATTTTGATTGAACAATTTTTATATTAAACAAAATTTTCCCCAAAATATCATTGATTAAGTTACATTTTTTATAATTGTTCGTTGATTGAGATTGTTGAATCATAATTCATGTTAAATTGATTAAACTTTGAATATATAATCTCACAAATAGTGGAAACTTTACTTCCACCTTGATTTCCTCTAATTGTGTCATCATCTGCATCAATGAAGTTGTATTTTGAGTTGTACACAAATATTCTATTTCAATAGTATTCATGGACACTAATATTTTTGTGTGTGTCTACATACACAACATTCATCCAAAAAATCCACCAGATATTTTTCTTTAATCATTAACATTTCCATCACAATTCACAGTACTATATCTAAACAAGTCAATATTTAAACTATTTTTATACATCATTCCACAGTCCATTATACATTTATTTTACAAAATAATTCTATTTTAAGTAATTAATTAATACATCTTCAGTGTAATTTAATACAGTAAATATATTTTAACATTTCACACAATATCCAATATTGAATCTGTTATGAAAATAAAATATATAATTTTTTTCCTAAATTCTCTTGAATAAAAATATGTTCCTTTTTTATCCTTCCTATTTAATTTTTTGTAGAAACTATCCTCAAATCCTCTATTGTGAAATTATTTAGAACTTCTCAAGCATGATACTCTTTTGAAAAAAATATATGATCATCTTCCAGAGAAATTTGTATGCCCAAAATGTACCTTAACTCTCCAAGCGTGGACATCTCAAATAGATTCCAATTTTTAGTCAAAGTTATTTATAAATAGTTTCATTATTTATAGAATGAACGATACTATCTAAAAAGATGATCACAACTAAAGATACATCTTCATCTCCTTTTATGTAAATTTATTTTCCACTCTTCATTTCATGAATTTCATCACCAAAAAACATGTATCCCTATACACATACCATGATCTCAAGGAATATTTTATCTGACAAAGATATTTATTGAAATTTCCAAAGTATGTTTAATATTATCTAATAAAGAAACCATTGGGTTTCTCAATGTGAATATACTCTTCCAACAATGTATTAAGGAATGCTAAATTTAAATCTTTTCGGTATATCATGTATCATCTTTTTGATGTAAAAAAAAAGAAATATACAAATGGTTTCAATCCTAGAATTTTTTTGAAGGTATCATCAAAATAAATTCCCTCAACCTACAAGAACCCTTTTCCTATTAGTCTTCCCTCAGTTCTTACCACATTAACTCTTTCATTCAGATTATGATGAATAAACCAATTTGATCTAAAAATATTATTTTTGGTTATCTTGGGAATTGACCCCAATGTTTCATTATTCTTGATCTTTTATAATTATCTATTGGTCGGAATGTATACTCAAGAGGGGGGGGGGGTGAATTTATTTCCAAATAAAATTTCTGTTAAAAATAATTCAGTTAAAATCTCCATATTTTAAAACAAGTTAAAATGTTGAGAATTTATACATATTGTAAGTGTTCAATTAGTTTCTCAAAGATTTATTAGGTCTTATTTAATTTAATCAGATGAATAAATTAACATTTGAAACTAACTTACTTGTTCAAAATAAGTATAAACACTTGCTAATTTAACTATCAAAGTAACTTTAAAACAAATTGTATTTCAAAGTAATTTGAAGCGGAATAGAAAATATATATAGTATACTTTAGACATTAAACTAAAATGCACAACAGATGTAACCAAGAGGTTCAGTCTCATGCCGAGACTTAGTCCTCTTGCAAAATTTATTTAAATTGATCCACACCCTAGATCAGGGTAGACAACAGTAAAAAAAACTATCTAGGTACAAAGACCTCTACCAATGTTATACACGGGAAAACAAAAAATAGCTTACAGGCTTTCCAGGTCTTACTTGACCTTTACCACTGTCTACAGTGGGATACAAGGGAGTTATAGAATGTTTTTGTGAGGATTTAATAATCCTCCATTTTATCTTGGGAGACAATGTGTGTAAGAAATATACAGAGAATACACACAAATCTAAATGTAAATAAAAGAATCACTAAGATTGTGGATAAGAGTTTTAGAATGTTATAGTGATGTGAAGTGCAGATATGGACTCTTTTAATTACTCAGATATGATTCTGAGTCCTTCTATGGTTTTTGTTTGAAAAATAGAGTATCATTTTCTTCCTTGGTTTTTAGGTTCATATTAATCTTATGTGCATGAAGAGCTCATTGTAGTTCTTCACTCAAGATGCAGCTTGTGTTCTCCTCTAGAAAATGAGTGGCATCGTGTATGTCGAGTGCTCTTTTCGTATGAATTTAGCTTTTTTCCTTTTGTGTGAATGCACTGCTTTTCAATGCTGTTCAGCCCTTCCTTTTACACCCTTTTCATTCCTTCTTAGTTCCTTGATTGTCATATATTTTCAAGGTATTTATCCTTCCATTTATAGATTTTAGCTCTGGTAAAAGGAATGATTACCTTTTTCATGGGTACTAGGTATGGTTCCCTGACATGCCAAAAAATATCATTAAATAACATAAATTGCATTAAAATCATCAAATATAACCATTGTTTTAATAAATAAATAATATTGAGAGTATAGAATTTTACTGGTCAGTCTTTCATCAATAGCCTTCTATAGGTAGTGGTATAATTTATGTTATAGGGACCTTCCATCGGTAGCTGTTAGATCTTGTATCGGTAGCTCTCAGATCATGTATCGGTAGCTCTCTGATCATATATCGGTAGCTCTTTGATCATGTATTGGTAGCTCTTGGTATCGGTATCTTTTGGTCTATCGGTAGTTGTTACTCTGTGTATTATTAGATCAATATATCGATGAATTCATCTATCAGTAGACTTTGCTTCTATTGGTAGCTCATTTTTTATCAGTGGCTTCATAGTGGTAGACTTGTTCATATAGGCATACTTACTCTATCGGTAACTCTGGTGTAACAGTAGCTTGTATTAGTAGACTTTTAATCTATGCATATCGGTAGCTCTATTCTGTACCAATTAAGTGTATATCGATAGACTTATGCATACCGGAAGACTTGTTCTATCGGTTATCATCTATCGGTAGCTTCTATCAGTAGCTTCTATCGGTAGCTGTCTGTATCGGTGACTCTGTCTGTTCAGTCTATCGGTAGACTAAGTCTATCAGTAGACTATGTACTGGTAGATCTGTATCAGTAGCTATAAGCAGATGGGTGACTTTAATACTTATATGTTTTATGAAAAACATATCCGATTGAGTTTGGATTAATTCCAAAACTCATATAAACATAGATAAACATTGATCAACATATGTCAAAGATTTTTTTACTATTATTATCAACTTTATAATATAATGAAATAATTAATATATAAATAACCATTAATTGGGATTATCAAAGTATGTGAAAGCATAATTGGGATTATCAAAACAGGTGAGGTCAACAATATCCCCCTTTTTGATAATCACAACTTCTGATATTATAGTTTTTAAATAATAAGTAATTGTATGAGAGGATATATCATTAAATTCAATTGTATCAGAGAAAACAATATAATATGTGAAATATGCAATGTTCCAGAGGTAGAATTAAATGAAATTGTATCAAAGGTTATAGTTACAAAGCATAGTAGCTCTCCCTTAGATAATTTCTCTCCCCCTTTCGCAGTAATTCCCGGATAATGTTTCTCCCAAATAATGTTTCTCCCCTTATAATATTTCCCCTTATAATATTTCTCCCCCTTTTTGATAATCAAACAGTGGGAAAAAAAGAGAAAAGGAAGAGAAATTTATTTGTATTTCATGTTTCAAAAAGGTAAAAGGAAAGAAAACAAAATAAAAGGGATTCCTATTAAATATCTTAGCCCCCTAGTCAATCCACGTCCTCAATGTGAGATTTTCCATTGGGATCAGTAGAGGATTCATGCTGTGTGGATACAGGTGAAGGTTTAGGAATTCCAAATATGTTCATAGGAGGCTGAGCGACTGAAACTATTCCTGGTCTGTACTGAGTATCCCTTTGAGTGATCATAGGAGTAAGGCTTCGAATGGAATGGGATGGAGTCATTTGAACTAGAGATGTACTAGAGGTAGATGTAGGTAAGGCTGGAGGTATAATAACTGGCCTAGCATCGACATGCAAGAAAGGCAACAAAAGATTTCTAAAATCCATAATTATTCCTCCTCCTCTCTCCATAGAAGATATGAAATCATCCTTATTCTCCATGAATTTGTCCAAGGCTGGAGTCAGTTCCCTTAGCTTGCTGGCTTGCTTTCTGAAGGCTTGATTAACTAGTGGCAACATCATATTTTCTAGCTTGAGCTTGAAATGATCGTTGAGCTAGTTTTTGGTATAAATCCATTGAAAATAGTAGTCTACCTTTTCTTTCACTTCTTTCTGAGAGGCAGAAGCTTCTTTCATATAGTTTTGGACTATCTTCATTATCTCTCTAGTGGTATATCCAGAAGAAGTAACCACTTTTATCATGTCGGATGAGTCCACAAAGACACTGGTTGATGCTGAACCGAGCTCCACATTTATCATAGCTCGAACTTGATTAAGATCAAGTGAAGGTCTGGAGGCAAGAAAACCAACAAAGAAAGTCACTGTTTCCTTGAAGTTTTTGGTCAAACCACTGATAAGATTTTTGACTTGGGAATCCTGTGTGCTAAAATGATCTTTCATGGAGGTTTTGAAACCTTAAACCACTGATACCATCTGGCTCACAACACCTTTGACATAAGATAAATCTTTATATGCTTGGGATTTATAACTCATATAATATTCTAAAGAGATAACAGATTTCATTAGAGCGTCAACATCCACTTCCAGTCTAGATACATGAGTTTGGAAAGCTGTAACTTCATCCACTATCTCTGCCACAAAGGTAGAGACATTACAGCCGAGAGAGAGTTCAAAATACTTTTCCAAGTTGCTCAATTCTTCAACAAAGTGACTCCTTAATCCAGAAATATAATTACTCAACAGATCCTTCATCTCATCCTTTAAGGAAGCTAAGTCATCCTTGGTGATCATATCAGCAGGAGCAATCACACTAGGTGCTCTTCCAGATACTATACTAGTCACTGAGTCATTTATAATCGATTGAATTGAAGGTACCAATGAAGCTTCTATATTCCTTATTTCTTCCACAAAATAGAATTTTAGATCAGACTTGAGCTTATCCGGATCATGCATTCTGACCATATCTTCAGATAACAACTCAGTCTGAAGATCATAATTTATTTTTGGTCTATTGAGGGATGCCTCATTATCATAATCGGGATAGTCCAATCCAAAAACCACAAAACCTGGGTCTTCTTCCCAATCCTCAATTCCAACTGCCATTGAAACACTACCAAAACTGGTTTGATGCTCCCCCTCAACTGGTACATTCTATTGTACAGCAAGTGCATTCTCAACAGGTCTTTCTTCCTCAGAATAATCTTCTACTATCAACTCCATCTCTGCAACAACTACAACAGGAGGATGCTCCTCTAGATTAGGCACATATCCTTCCATCTCACCCACTACTTCTTTGGTAGGCACAACCGAGCTTCCAATCAATGGACTTAGACTTAAGCACACAGAATCAGAGGCTTTAGATTCATTTTCCCTTTCTTCTTCATTCTCAGGGATAGGCTGGTCTTCCTCATTAGAAGGAGTTTATTCTTCTAATAGAGATTCTTTTTTAGACGATACAATTTCAGCAACAGGACTTGGGGGCATATCTGGATCCCTTCCATCAGCCATAGAAGTCTCCTCTTCATCAGTCTCATCACTGTACTAAGGTTCTTCTTCATCACGTCCTAGACTTGGATCCCTTACATCCTTAGGCCTTGATGGTTGATTCACAATATTGAATTTATTATAAACCTTCTTGTAATCATTAACCCACTCTCTTCTCCATGGGTTCCAGTTTATCTTCATGTATTTTCAAACTATGTTTGTGATACAAAAAATTATTTCTTACTACCACTGTCTCTTCTTGAGACTCAGCTACCCTTTTCACTTTGATCATCACTGATATCATCTTGGAAAAGAATAAGGCATTAGTCGTCGAATTAGGTCTGATCATATCCTCCATTTGAAACATTAACAATCTGCATAGATTCAATTTTACACAATGTCTCAAGATATGTAGGAGATATATATCTTGATATCATAAATTCATAAAGTCCCCTATCCTTGGTATTAAGACATGCTGAACAAATTTGAACAACAATCTATTCTCTCAATTCATTTCAGTAGCCCCCACTTGTCTTTTATTTCCACTACCGGTGAGCTCTTCTAGGGAAGTTTCATAATTAAATATATCACTTGTAGGTGGTATTGCTTTCAAGACATATCCAGATACACCTTCATGTGGTACCTTCAGGAAATCAGCCCACTCAACTGATGAAAAAGATATCTCCTTTCCATTCACAAAAGAAATCACCCGGTTCTCATCTTCTGACTTCTCAAAGCTCACAAACTCATAATATTGTTTCACTAGCTTTGGATAATAGGGGCAATTGTTGTTCAAAAAGAAATCTACCCACTTCTGATCTTCTAGAACCTCGAGCACTAACAATTTTCTAGCCAACCATTATTCTATGCACAACTCTTTTTCGATCACAATAACTCTATTCTGCAAATGAGGGTTCACTGGTCGCCTCCCCGACCTTGTTCTACCACCACTACCACTAGCTTCTAGCTCAGAATTCTACTTCTTTGCATTGGGCTCATCAAAGTCATCTCTGATGGTAGAGAGTTTGGTTTTTGAAATCTCTGGTTCAAGGGATTTAGGGTTTTTGAGAGATTTGGGAGCTAAGGTTTGAGGGTAAAGGAAAGATTCGGTTGATTGAGAAGTAACTAGGACTTAGTTTTATCATTTAGGAATCATAAAATAAATAATTAAAATATCATAAGTATAAATGATTCAGATTCTGGTGGCAGACAAAAGTTTAAAACAGTGTGTACTCATCGGTAGGGTTTATCGGTGAGAATTCCTATCAGTGAGGTCCATCATTGAGGTTTTTACATCGGTGAAGTTTTTACATCGGTGAGGTTTTTACATCAGTGAGGTACTCGCATCAGAAATTTTTTCACATCGGTGAGGTACTCGCATCGGTGGGGTACCTACCGATCAAGTTTAATCATTCCTAACTCATGTCTAATGTAACTTAACATATCTGAACATAATGGTTTGGTGAAAATGTCATCTAATTGATGTTGAGTACCAATAAATTCAAGAGTAATATCACCTTTTTGGTAATTATGTCTCAAAAAGTGGTGCCTTATATCAATGTGTTTGGTCCTAGAGTGAGATACAAGGTTCTTTGAAATGTTTATTTGCACTAGTGTTATCACAGTTGATAGAAACAAGATTAAAATCATATCCATAGTCCAAAAGAGTGTGTTTCGTCCACAGAATTTGGGCACAACAACTACAAGCAGCTTTATACTCTTCTTTTCCTGTGGAAAAAGCTACAAAATTATGCTCTTTACTACCCCAAGATACTAAGGATTTTCCCATTAAATGACATGTTCAATATGTTCCTTTTCTATCTAAATTATAGCCAGAAAAATCAGTATCTAAATGACTCATTAATTGAAAAGATTTTCCTTTTGGATAAAAGAAACCCAAATCTACAGTATGTTTAATATACTTAAAAATTATTTTAACATCAAGTAAATGATATTCTTTTGGATTAGCTTGAAATCTTTCACACATACACACACTAAACATAATATCTGGTTGACTAGCAGTAAGTTAAATTAATCTTCCAATCATAACACTATAATTGGTTTGATCCACTGGTTTCCCAGTTTCATCTGCATCCAATTTACAGACTATACTCATAGGAGTGTCACATTCCTTAATACTATACAAAACAAAACGTTTTAATAGAACCTTTGTATATTTACTTTGGTTCAAAATAATACCATTTTCATTTTGAAAAAATTGAAATCCAAGAAAATATTTCATTTCTCCCATTAAACTCATTTCAAATTCATTTTGCATAATCTTTAAAAAATCATTACATAAAGAATGTTTAGAAGATCCAAAAATAATGTCATCAACATATATTTGTAATATCAAAACATATTTACAAATTCTTTTAATAAAATGATTTGGATCAGCAATCCCTTTATTAAAACTTTTTGAAATAAGAAAATTGAAATTTCTATCATACCTAGCTCTTGGAACTTGTTTCAAACCATATAAAGCTTTAGATAGTTTGAAAACGTGATTTGGATAATGAGGATTAGTAAATCCAGGTGGTTGTTCAAAAAAAAACATCTTCAATTATAAAACCATTTAGAAAATCACTTTTGACATCTATTTGATATAACTTGAAATTCAGATGACCAGCATAGGCAAGTAGAATCCTAATGGCTTCTAATCTAGCAACATGTGCAAAGGTTTCTTCATAGTGTATACCTTCTGCTTGACTATATCCTTGTGCAACTAACCTAGCTTTGTTTATAACTATATTTCCAGACTCATCAACTTTGATTCAAAAAACCCATTTAGTACCTATTGTCAAAGTGTCCTTGGTTCTGTCAACTAATTCCTAGTCTTTGTTTCTTTCAAATTGATTTAACTCTTCTTACATAGCCATTACCCAGAATTCATGATTTATTGCATCATTGACATTTTTAGCTTCTAGCTGTGAATGAAAGGTTTGATGTTCAACCTGGTTTCTTAGAGAAGCTCTAGTCTGTGTCCCTCTATCAAGATTTCTGACAACAGTATCCAAAGGATGATTCTTTAGAATCCTAGTTGATCTAGTAAAGGTAGGACTAGAAATTTCAGGCCCTTCTCTAAGTTCGAGATCTATAGAAGAAGATTCTGAAATCTTTCCAGAACTGGATGTTTTTACATCAGGTTCTTTAGTTTTATTATTAAGGTCCAAAAAACTCAAATCTTCTTCAAGATTTTCAAGAGAAGACTTAGGTTCATGTGGATCTGTTTCATCAAACTTGATATGAGCAGATTCTTCCACACATCTAGTTCTTTTTTAAAGACTCTATAGGATTTTCTAGTTAAAGAATAACCAATAAAATTTCCTTCATCACTTTTAGAAGAAAACTGGTCAAGATTATCCTTTGTATTGAGGATAAAGACTTTGCAGCCAAAGACTCTGTAGTATCTAACATTAAAATTCCTAATGTTCCACAGTTCATAAGGGGTCTTCTTAAGAAGATGTCTAATCATGACTCTATTAATAATATAGCAAGTTGTATTCCTAGCCTCAGCCCATAAATAAATAGGCAGGTCATACTCATTGAACATGGTTCTTGCAATTTCTTGAAGGGTTCTATTTCTTCTTTCTACTAAACCATTCTGCTGAGGTGTTCTAGGGAAGAAAAGTTATGACTATAACCATTGTGTGAGCAATAAGATTCAAACTCTTGATTTTCAAAATCACGGCCATGATCACTTCTCAGGGTCTTAATCTTAAGTCCACTAAGGTTTTCTACAGACTTGGAGTATTTGACAAAATAAGAACAAGCTTCACTTTTTTGATCTAAGAAGTATACCGAAGTATATCTAGAAAAGTCATCTAATAGGGCATATACATAGTTCTTCCCATTTAAACTAGAAACTCTAGAAGGTCCAAACAAGTCCATGTGAACCAACTCGATAGGTTTAGAATTTGACACTTATTTCTTTGATTTAAAAGAAACTTTATGTTGCTTTCCCTTTTGACAGGGATTACAAACTTTGTCTGATGGGAATTCAAGTTTGGGTAGGTCTCTAACTATGTTCTTCTTAGTCAGTTTTCTATGTGAATAAATGTTGTAGTGTCCAAATATTCTATGCCAAATCCTGGATTCTTTATGAAAAGCATTAAAACAAGTAACATTTTTATTGGCTAAATAATTCAAATCGACAACATAAACATTTTCATTTCATAAGGAATAAAATACTAAAACATTTTTATAGTTAAAAAAATTACAAGAATCATTTTCAAACTTAACATTAAAGCCATCATCACATAACTGAGAAATAATTAACCGATTATATTTAAGTCTATTAACAAATAAAACTTTATAAATTAAAACTAAATTAGTGTTACCGATCTGGCCTAGGATGATTATTTTTCCTTTATAGTTATCACTAAAGGTGACATGGCCTGCATCAACCTTTTTTAATATTTTAAAGCATGAATAATATCCAGACATGTGCCTTGAATATCCACTGTCCAAGTACCATATCTTCTTATGGGAACTCTTCAAACAGGTTTCCTACAAAACATTTTTAAACAGAGAATGATATTGGTACCCAGATTCTCTTGGGTCCAGACAGGTTAGAAAGTAAAGCTTTAGGTACCCATATTTGTCTTATGGGTATCATATAATTTAAAGAATAAATATATTTTGAAAGATAAACTTTATTTTCTCTATAAACATATGAATACCTAGTTGAAGCATATGAATTTCCAGAACTAGAACTAGAAGAATTTTGTCCAAATTTAGGAATAAATCAATTATCGGTAAACTGTCTCTGTCCAGGTTGGTATCCCAAACCAGTAGTATACTTTGGTTCCACTTGTTTACCTAACATTTTTATAAGTGTATATTTTCCATTTGTGAATTTTTCTAAGTCCTTCCTCATTTTCTCATTAGAACTTTTCAGTTCATTATTTTCCTTAAGTAATTGAGCATTCTTTTCCTTTTCAATCTCAAGGGCAGATTTAACAGTTCTAGATAAAGCATGTTGTTTCTTTATGGATTTGTACTTGCCCTAAATTTCATTACATGTCTATTCTAGCATATTATAGTATTAAAATAATTGTTTACTAGACATATTTTCAAATTCAGAATCAAAATCAGAATCAATATGAATTTAAAGAAGGAGGGTCAAGTGTTACCTCAGATGTGTTTTTCATAAAACACATGTTAGCTTTATGAGAATATTCATCTTTATAAGAATAAAAATTACTTGATGTTTCTTCTGAAGCACTCCAAGTGGATTTCATTTCTTTCTTATAATTTCTGTCCTTGTAGTAATGTTTCTTCATGAACTTCAATTTTGGGCAGTCTGCTTTTATATGTCCTTTCCTTTTGCACTCATAATAGATAACTTCATCACCCTTATTAGCTTTCTTCAAATCTTTCATTCAGTGTACTTCATTTTCATATTTACCTTTGTAGTTTGATTTTCTGAATAATTTATTCTTCCTATAGAACTTCTTAAATATTCTAGCTATTTGAGCCATCTCAGCATCATTATCAGAGTCTGAAATTTCACTTGTTGAGCTTTCAGTAGATGTGTAAAATTTATCCTTTTCCATGCTCTTTGAGGTAGTAGACTTAAAATCCACTAACTTCCTTTTAGGTTCATCATCTTCTTCCTTATTCACCTTGAATTCTTCCTCATACATCATAATCTTACCTATTAATTATTTAACAGGAAGTTTGCTGATGTCGCATCATTCTCTAATGGAAACAAATGTGCCTATCCATCTTTCGGGAAAACGTCTTAATATCCTCATAATTTGTTCCTTTGCTGGAACAACTTTTCCAAGAGAGATCATAGTATTGAAAATCTCATTAAAGCAGAGATATATGTGAGAAATTGGTTCTTCAGGTTTCATTTTACAATTATCATATTTAATAGTATAGGTATTCGGCCTCATTTCTTTATCTTTGTTTGTTCCCTCATGGGAAATAGAAAAAGTGTTCCAGATTTCATAGGCAGTTCTACAAGAAGATATTCTATTAAACTCTAAATCTCTTAGAGCACAATACATGGCATTTATAGCTTTACAATTATTATTGTAAGCTGTTTTAGTAGGTTCATCCCAAGTAGTTCTTTCAGTTTCAGGAATTTTATTTTGAGTCTCTATTGCAGTCCAAATATCAAATCACATACTCTCTAAGTGTATTTTAATCTTATGTTTCCACTGGGAATAATTTTTACCATTAAAGAACGGTGGTCGGTTGGTAGCATCACCTTATAGTCTATTGCCCATAACTAGATTTTAGAGAATATATTTAAAGAGATAAAATTTAGAACTAACAAAAATTTAAGATATTTAAAGATGAAACTAAAATCATAGTTGAAAAATAGTGTTTTGAAATACTGTATAAAAATAAGACATTGATACCAAATGTTGGTCAGAGTGGATACTCATGGGGGGGGGGGTGAATTGAGTTCCAATTAAAATTTCTATTAAAAATATTTCTGTTAAAATCCCCCTATATTAAAACAAGTTAAACTGTAGTGAATTTATACAGATTGTAAGTGTTCAATTAGTTTCTCAAAGATTGATTAGGTCTCAGTTAATTTAATCAGAATATTAAATTAACTTTTGAAACTAACTTACTGGTTCACAATAAGTATAAACACTTGCTAATTTAACTATCAAAGTAACTTTAAAAAAATTGTATTTCAAAGTAATTAGCAGAGGAATATAAAATATATATAGTATACTTTAGACATTAAACTAAAATGAACAACAGATGAAACTAAGAGGTTCTATCTCAAGCCGATAATTAGTCATCTCAAACAATTTATATAAATTGATCCACACCCTAGATCGGGGTAAACAACAGTGAAAAAACTGTCTAGTTACAAATAACTCTACCAAAGTTATATGTGGGAAAACAAACAATAGCTCACAGGCTGTCCAGGTCTTACCTGACCTCTACCAGTATCCACAGTGGGATACAAGGGAGTTATAGAAAGTTTGTGTGAGGATTTACTGATCCTCCAGTTTAGCTCAGGAGATAATTTGTGTATGAAATATACAGAGAATACAAACAGCTCTAAATGAGAATAAAAGAATCACTAAGACAGTAGATAAGACTTTTAGAATGTTCTAGTGATGTGAAGTGTAGCTCTGGACTCTTTTGATTAATCATAAATTCTTTTGAGTGCTTCTCTGGTTTTTGTGTGAAAAATAGAGTATCATTTTCTTCCTTTGTTTTCAGGTTCATCTTTAGCTTGAGTGCATGAAGAGCTCATTGTAGTTCTTCACTCAAGATGCAGCCTGTGTTCTCATCTAGAAAATGAGTGGCTTCTTGTATGTCCAGTGCTCTTTTCATATGAATGTAGCTTTTTCCTTTTGTGTGAATGCACCACTTTTCAATGTTGTTCAACCCTTCCTTTTACACACTTTTTGTGGCTTCTTAGTTCCTTGATTCTCATATGTCTGCATGGTCTTTGTCATTCCCTTTATAGCTTTCAGCTCTAGTAAAAATAATGATTACCTTTTTCATGGGTACTAGGTACGGTTCTCTGACATGCCAACAACCATCATTAAATAACATTAATTAAATTAAAATCATCAAATATAACCGTTTCTTTATTAAATAAATAATATTGAGAGTATAGAGTTTGATTGGTCAGTCTTTCATCAGTATCCTTCTGTAGGTAGCGGCTGACTTTATGTAACAGTGACCTTCTATAGGTAGCTATTAGATCTTGTATCAGTAGCTCTCTGATCATGTATTAGTAGCTCTCTGATCATGTATCGATAGCTCTTTGATCATGTATCGGTATCTCTTGGTATCAGTAGCTCTGGGTCTATCAGTAGATTTTACTTTGTGTATTAGTAGCTCTATATATCGGTGAGTTCATCTATCGGTAGACTTTTCTTCTATCGGTAGGTCATTTTGTATCGATATCTTCATAGCAGTAAACTTGTTCATATCGGCAGACTTACTCTATCAGTAACTCTAGTGTAACAGTAGCTTGAATCTATAGACTTTTAGTCCATGCATATCGGTAGCTCTGTTCTGTACCAATGAAGTGTATATCAGTAGACTTATGCATACCGGAAGACTTGTTCTATTGGTTAGCATCTATCAGCAGCTTCTATTAGTAGCTTCTATCAGTAGCTGTCTATATCGGTGACTTTGTCTATTCATTATATCAGTAGACTAAGTCTATCAGTAGACTAAGTACCGGTAGATCTGTATCAGTAGATATAAGCAGATGAGTGACTTTAATACTTATATTTTTTATGCAAAACATATCCGTTTGAGTTAGGATTAATTCCAAAAATCATATAAACATAGATAAACATTGATTAACATATGTCAAAGATTATTTTACTATTATTATCAACTTAATAATAGAATGAAAGAATTAATATATATATATAAATTAATTGGGATTATCAATGAAGGTGACAGCCTAATTCGGATTATCAAAACAAGTGAGGTCAACATTCTTCATTCATCAAATCAATATACCCTTGATTCTCTAAATCCTTTTCCCCATCTCTTGGTTCAACAAGAGAAAACAACATGGTATGAATTTTTTCCATAAAATTAAATTTAATTTAAACTACCTATCATTGTTATCCAATAATATTTAAGACCACCACCATATTTATAATCTCTTAATGTGTTAAAAAAGGTATTCATTACTCACATGTTGTGGATTAATTATTATCTTCAATATTCTCTTCTTATATAATATCACTGTTTTTACAAAATTCACCATGCTTCAAAATAAAAAATATTTCAACGTCATCACTTTCATAACATTCTACAAAATTTTTTATTTCAATATTTGAGTGTTCCAACACATTTAAATTAGTGGATATCCATAATATTCAATATCAATGTGTTATAATAGTTGTATCTTATTCTTTTTTCAGGGTATTCTTTGAATAAACCATCAACTCCGCTCTACACAAATATCCCAATATTCTCACCTTTCATGTTGAAATACAAGGGATTCCAAAAACCCTTTAATATTTCGAACAAATGGACTTTTTATACTACACCTTGTATGGTGATATATCTAAAATTTATTTAACAGAATAAATATTTTTATATATGATACATTGTAGAAGTTTCAATTTCCAAAAATATCAAGAAGTTTCATGCCAAATCAATATGTTATGATCCATATAAATAAACATATATTCTCCCATTTAGGAGAACCATTTTTCTATGGTGAAATTTTTTAATTGGTTTCATGGTTAATAGAATTATTCTAAATATAATCTTAAAATATTCCACTAGTATATTCAACAAACATTTTTTTTGGATTTTCATTAAGGGGAAGGAACACTTATTATTATCACTTCTTATAAAACTCTTAAACGTTTTTAGAGAATTTAACTTTTTATTCATGAAGATAATGCATGTGAAATAAGTAAATTGATCTATTAAAGAAATAAAATAATTATCACTATTTTTATATTCCTTCCTCATAGGCCCAAAAATTCCAGAATGAATAAATTCTAATGGTTGGTATGTTTGAATCTAAATTTTCTTATATGGAGAATTAATAATGTTATCCTTCTTACTTATAGAGAATGACCAGTTTCCCTCTCACTCTCTATCTATATATCTTTATAATAGGTACACAAAGAATATTATTTTATTGGGTAAGTATTCTCATGTTCTTTTGTATGAGATTACAATGACTTCGATGCCATAATTAATTTTTCTCCATTAATCATAGATAGAATGAATTTTTAGTATCCCTATCCTAGAATAAGTTTCCACTTGGTCATTTTACACTAATCAATACAAAACATTCTTTCATTATTTTCACCAAAAAATCTGTTTTACAAAACACTAATTCATAGAATTTATCCTTGAGATTAGATACAGTTAACACACTCAATTTCCTCACATCATCATTTAAATTTTCCTAGGAGTTTAATTTATCCATTCCAATAACTACTCTTCCAAATTAATTGATTTTAAGTAACACCTCATTTCCAATAGTTTCTGAACCCTCTTTTATATTTTCAACATCATTTAGGGTCATTAAATATCTTATCTTGAGTGAAGAACATCCACTATCTAGAAAACATGGAGATTCATAATGTAATTAATTTTAGTGAAATTTATAAAAGTAAATAATTTTTTTACCTTTTAATTTATTATTCTGTGATTTTTTGGTTTTGTAATTTATAATCAACCGAGTATGTAGAATGGTGAGAAATATTTGAATAGAGTAACTTCACTGGTCACATATTTCACAAAATTCATAGAATGGATGAATCTTTTTCTCAACCTTTAGATTATAAAATCTAGTTTTTTTAAAAAAAAATCCTTTGAGAGGGTTTAATCCACCTCAATATTTTTCTCCTAACACCTTCATGCTCGAATAAATATTGGTAATTATATTTTTATCTTTCCATCTCCCCAAATCTTCCACAATTTCAACTAGGTCTATAAAATACAAATTTTACTATTAAAAGAGCTTGTTAGTTATATGTTTTGACATGAAATTATTCTATATTTTTTGAAAAATAAAATTAGAAAAAAATTATAGAAAACCAACATATTTTCTACTTACTATAGTCTTCATTATATCCTTTCTAAAATCCCTATTTTTAATATCATTTAATTTTAATTCTGTGTTCCATAATTTTTATATTTACGATAATCATTTTATTTTTTAGCTTAAATTGACATTATTATATTTAGAATTGGAATGATACTTTCCATAAACACTTCCATGATCTTTATCACCCATTTAATGTAATATTTGATGTTCAACTTGAATCACATCATTCTTTGAGAATTCAAATCCTTTCATAATAATGTTTTTAGATATTTCTACACCATCTTTAATATAATTCTTAAAGATGGATTTGTACGTGTCTAATTCCATTTTATCATTGACCATGTCTTGAAATAAATTTACATTATGATTAACCATTACATTAAGTTTAACTTATATTTCAACATTTAATATTTTATATTCAAGAAGAAACATTAAAATGGAATTAATATCATCCATCAGCCTTGAATATTTATCATCACGAATAAAATCATTGTTTCTTGATGATTAATTTTCATCCATTAAAAATTTTATATCCTTGTATAATTTTGATATATTTTAATGATGTTTCTTAAGTTATCACCTCTACATAACTCCTTTTCTATTTCTTCCCCACTTCCAACATTAATACTTTCATCAGTAGTGAACATTTCCTCATTTACATTAGAAATAAATAGTTTTTCATCAACTTCATTATAAGTCTCAACATCCTCATAATCATGTATACTAACATAATCTTCATGAATTAATAATAATTTTTTTTGGGTTTATATAAACTCTTAACTATCAATTTTGAATAAAAAAGTTTATTATCGAATATTGTAGGCTTCTACATTGACGAACTCCTTGACTTTTCGTGCACATTTTCATTATCTTCTTCTATATTTAAATTCAGAGAATTATATACATAATATAAAATAAATACACTATCAAAACACATTATTATATTCTTTACCATAAAATTTCATTATCCTACTCTCAAAATTCTACAAATATGTGACAATATTTTATCAAGTTTCACATTAACATCTTCTTCTTCACCAGATTTAATTTATTTCAAAACTTCTTATTTCCAACTCTTATATTATTTTAATGAATAAAAGGATATTTCCCTATATTCATTGATATTATTCTTTAAAAAACTTCTCTTAGACATTTAATAAGAAATATGAATTCTATTTAGATCATATAATGGACATGTTCCTGGATCTTAATCTTCATGTGTTGATACCATTGCATCAAATGTGTCTATAATGATACGTAATATTTTCATGACACTATATAATCCTCCAACTTCTTCTAAAATCCTATACTAATTCTCAAAATATCATTAACTTTAGTGAATAATTAATTTAATATATCCTATTAATTTATTTTTATATCTTTATATATAAACCTCCAAACTAGTAGTTTTGATTACTTGAAATTTTCATTTTTTGAATAGAGTTTTCCAATTTATACATCATAAGCATTTCAATAACTATTCCTTTCAATTTATTGAAAATATTTCCTAAATTAAATGAAAATATTGATGTTTTATCACATCCATAATTCCCCAAATTCATTCCAAAAATTTCTATAATAGCATCACATTCACTAGGAGGAACAAAATAATTTGTTACACCCTCAAATATATCCAGAATAATAAATAAAATATATAACAATATATGATTTTTTCATATAAATTAGTTTTCCCATAGAATTTATGAATCTTATATCCCTTTATTAAATTTATGTTCTCCATATTTACAATATAAATCTTGTTTATAGGATATCTAACTCAATGTTACACCTTTCTTTATAAACTCTAAAAAATATATCATCTTTGATAGAAACCAAGACTAGTACAACAAGAAAAGTACATAAAATACCGATGAGAGTTAATTAGGGGAGAATAAATAAATTCTTATACCTTTTCAATTTATTATATAAAACAAATTACTCACCTATTTAAGTGAATAACTTGATCATTGGGATACACACCATAATAATCACAAAGTATGTATAACCTATTATACATGGTTGATTATTCAAAATGAGTAGCTAGTATTTGGAATGATCTAGATTCACTCAAGACCAAACAGTACACAAGTATCATCATTTTGGATTATAATGTGGAGGGTCATGATATAATAAATTATTCCTAAATATGAAAAATTTATCCTACAAAAAATAGAGAATATATTTTTTAACAACAAGAGATTATTTATATTAATTAGACATCATTTGATTTTTCCTTGTAATAATGATTATTTTCCACTATCTTCATCCCCTTTCTCTAATAATTTCATAATAGTAAGTACTCTATTATTCCTCCCAATTTTTTCTCACTTTTTTTCTTATTATCCCATTACAATATTTTCCATATAGTAAACAAATATTATTTTTCAATAATAATAATTATCTTTATGTTAAAATTCAAAATTTAAAATCAAATTCAAATATTTAAATTCTTCAAGTACGTTCAATTTCTATTCTCTAGTTCTCTGATATTTTCCTCCACATTGGAACTATATAGGTCATCATAATAAGTTTATATAAATTTTTGTGTGAATGTATAAATGGTGGTAAAATAAATAAGTGCCTATGAATAGATCTTCCTTTCACATGGTGATATATTTTCTGCATGGACTGAGATCTTCTTCTATTAATCTCAAATTATGCATGAATAAGGTGTAACACCATAAATTTAGGCATATATATCTATCCACTATATATTAACCTAGATAATATTTATGATGAATTTTTTTCATAAAAATTTTTCTTTTAAATCATAGACTCATAGACATTATCATGGCTGGGAAAAAATATTCATGACATAAAAATTACTCTCAAACATAATATATCACGATTTATCATCCTGATAATTAATATATAAAAGAATATATTTAGTGGCATCATATTTATTTTTTTATTTCTTGTTAACATAAAATAACATTCCTTATAAAAATCCATTTTAACATTTTTGAATCTCTATATTGAATTCATTTTAACTTCTAGAAGTATCCCTATTAATATTAAAAAATATCACATTTTTGAAATAAAACATATCTTAAGTATCATAGAAATTTATTACATAAATAATATAAAATATTTAATATAGAATTTATTATGTCTGAAAATATTTTGTATCAACCATTTTTCTGAGGACATTTCAAATTTTTACTCAATAAAAATGTATTCTATAGTTTCTCAAAATCTCTTAAGTATTCCCAAAATATTCATTCTACTATAACTAACTAGAATGGGATCCAAAAAATATCTTATATAAAAATAAAAATATTACATTTTGATGTGGTTTATTCTTTTTTTTATTTCTTCAACTCCTTAAGAAAACCCTAAGTCTTAAATTACGTTTTTCCCTATGTCATTTTTTAGTTCTTTTGAATATAGAAACCATATAAAATAATTTTCCTTTCATTAAAATACAAATCTAGTAATTCTTAAATACTTCAAAACATCATCAAAAATGAATACAAATATCTTCAAAACTATAATAACCTGAGTGTTTATAGAACATTTATTTTTTAATAAATTAATGTTTTCATTTATATCTTGCAATTCACTAATTCAAACATTCCTTTCACACAAAACTGACTTGTCATATATTATATGAAACACTGAGTTAGTGTACGATACACGTAACAATGAATATATAATTTTCCAGTTTATGAAAGAATTATGTTTTGATTATGTTGTATGCAATACCAAAGGATTATTTCACTCTACGATACACTTCCTTGGCTTGTGATACACCCAAGAGTGACCTTCCTCGATAGCTTTCATTTTATGTAGTACAGAGTTTCACTAAACAACGATATATTACTAAAATATTATATAAATTAGATGTTATGAATATTATTAACCAATTTTTTAATTTTATATGATATTAACATTCATCTTATGTATTTTCTAGAACACGATATAATAACAAATTCAATTTTTTGGATAAAATAATTATATTTTAAAAACATGAAGTTTTTCCACATTTTGATGGTGCACCAATTTTAAATATAGTTATAACACTTTTATATATTCTATTTGAAAAAATAAATGTATTATTTGGAATAAGGACATAAAAATTTAACTTGGTTGAAATTTCGATATTTTTCTGAAGAAATTCATATTTTAATGAATAGTGAAAAAGACTGCATTTTCATTCAAAACTGCCTTTTTGTCTAATTTATTTATATAGTTAGGTTATCATTTTAATTTGTTTTAAAATATAATTGGAATATGTTTTTATTATTTAATATAATGTGATTCATTTGATGTAATTTGACATTTAAATTGGATATAAACACATGACAATCTTTTGATAAGTTTTTATTTCTTAAAAACCCGCTTTTTGGTTTTTGACAATGGAACATAATTTTAAATTAACATCGGAAAATTATGTGTTTTAAATTATGAAAAATAGATTTAATTTTTTGGATATTTGGGTCAAAATTATGTTAATAGGTTACTTTTTGGAGAATATGAATAGTAACTATGGTAATTTTTATTTACCGCAGTTAAAGGTAAAGCTGCTAAATTAGGATAACGAACAATATGAAAAAATTACCCTAACACATAATTAAATCCTATTGAATGAATTAAAGTATACCAATATCACATATGGGTCATAATTTATTCATTTAATGTAATTTTTTTGATGAAATTGATGTAATTATAATTTAAACAAAAGAAGGTGACAACATGTCACTCTTATATATCTTATAAGTATAATAATTTTAATATAGTGATGAACATGATAAAAAATAGAATAGAAATAGTATATAGAAACATAATTAAATTATCTACATCATTTGAATTTATTAATGATTTTTAGAGATTAAATAATTACCATTAATGATGACACAATAGTGATGTAGAAAGTATTTTATTGGAAAAAATATCAAATAAATGGTTTTAAAAATATTAGAATAAATATCATATGAACTAATTAATTTTAACCACAAATTTTATAGGTCATTATGACACGTTATTAGTGTATTAAATATTTTTTTATTTATATTATTTTTGGGTTTTATTTAAAGTTAAATAATTGAATAGTGTCAAAATTTAAAGTATTGATATTTTAGAAAAATAACATATTATTAAATCATTTAAAAAACACTAAAATATTTAAAACTTACAAATTGAAAATTATATTGTATAAAATTTAATAATGATTCCAATTATGGAAAATTTAAAACAAATAAATAAATATTTATAACCATTTAATATTTAGAATATTTTTACCACAAATAAAATAAAATAGATTAAATAAAGATAAATAAAAATGCTAAGGTTTAAAATAAAATAAAAAATATTTATAAATATTATTGGTTGGGAGTATTTCCACCCATACCCAAATTTTGTTCAAAATAAATGATTTTGTGTGCATTATAAACCGAAAATAAATTTATAATAAATTAATATTTCAAGACATTATAAAGGTGCCCCTCCCCTCTCTAATAAAAGGGAACCTCTATTTCTCTTTTAATCACACCTCCAAATCCCTATTTGTTGGCCAAAACCAGCCCAAATATCCACCAAATTCCCTCCATTCATCCTAGATGCATCCTTTTGGGCAGAAATCCATCTTAAGAAGTCCTTTCGTGCGTACCAATTGGATATACCAGAAAAAGAGGTAATTGTTTTATCACCTATTTCAAAATTAATTTCTTCTTCTACTTCCTATTCTTATTTTGTTTCCATACTATTCTGTGTATTATACATGATGATATGTTTTTATAATTATGGGAAAACATTATACCTCATTTGTTTCATCCTATGAATAAAAATATCACCATCTGTGCATACGTAAAACTTACCGTCTCTAAACAGTGGTGTAATTTGTTATTCAACAATAATTAATTTGTATGGGTATAATTATTAGTATAATGTATTCAAATAATTAATATTACATGATAATTATTCTTCATAATTAATATAACATCAAATTCCATACCATTTACTGATCATGTGAATGAAATCACAACACGTACGTACATACGACTTACTGTCTCCATGACGTGATTAGATTAATTCTCCACGTTAACCATTCAAGAATGATTATAAAGTATATATAATAAATAAGCATGAATTATATGACATTATAATTCTCCTGGAATTTCATATATATATATATATGTGTGTGTGTGTCATTATCTACTTACATTCAATTCGATAAGGAAAAGTGAAAACTTTCCCGCGTACGAACGACCCACCGTCTCCATGAACGGTGTATTCCATTTTATTTATCAATATTTTCATCTCTTGAATCAGCTGTGGAATATTCATCATTTTGGGGAATTTTTACATCCTTAAAATTTGTAATGATATCCTCATTCTATGTATATAATTTATCAAGGTTTTAACTTTTATAATTACATCATTTTTTTCTTTAATAACATTAAAAAAATTACTTTATGAAATCTAATTTATCATTTTTTTGTATAATTTATATTCCTTAATCATTTTCAGGCATGCTAAAACTGATCCTTCATCTACTACATCTCAAAGCATTAATTACATTATCTCTTTAATCTTGATATATAATCTACTAGTAAAGAATAAAAAATTATTTAGTGGAGGATTCAATCCATTACATATTTCATAAGGTTCCATCTCCTCCCTGAGGCATAAAAATTCTTGGTTTTGAGTGCATACTACAACTTGTTCTACCTCAATCTAGTAATGGTTAGTGATTCCACTTTCAATGATACATTTATTTTCCATGTTAACATTTGAGTTCATCATTCAATAACCCTATTCTATTTCAATTTTCTCACTGAAGATACATTATTCTTAATTCTATACTTGTAGAGGTTATTTTCCACCTTAATTGATATGAACTCAATTCCACTATCAAATTTTATAATTTTGATTGAGAATCCAATATATTTTTCAACTCTCTTTTGATACCTATTTATGAAATATATATATTATTTCATTCTCAACAAAAACATGATACCTAGAATTATGCTATAATCATTTACAAAAATGTTTAATACTTTTCTCCATGTGTTCTAGGATGATTTGTTAGACCTCATACACTAGTATGAAATAGGTTGAGCTGATCAGATTCCATCTTCTTAATTCATGATAAGTTTTTCAGACCATATTCCTCATAATCATGCATTATATTTATTTTCAGACTCTCAAATTATATTCAGAATGTCTACCATGTCTCTTATGCTGGATATGTTTTCCATGCATCATTAGTGATTGTATCATATCCTTCAAATAGATAAGAAATTTTCTTCTAATGATTTAGTCATTCATGTATTTTCATTACTAACTGCATGATATATATTATAATTTGACCTCCTTCCATTCATAAGAGAGTTCTTGGATTTTACTTTGATCAATCTCCCTATTTGGTTAAATGTAACCTCAAGTCTGGAGTCCCGAAGTTGAATCACACTTCAAAGAATATTCCATAATACATCGACATAGAAACATATTTATTCTTCAACTAACCACATGATGATAAGGTCTTTCTATTTTTTTTTCATTAAAGAACCACCACTAATAAACTAATCCATTCCATCAAATCTTCCGATCATTTTTTTTCAAGAGGATCACATTTCTAGTTAAGTGGAATGAATAACCACTTTTAAGGATATAAGTGACACAATTTTTTTCTTTAAAGATATTTTTTCAAGGATATCCTTACGAATATTATTCCTCTCCTTCTAAGAGATAAAAAAATGATTCAATTCATAATATTCCTTAACCATTCTATCTCTAGAATAGGAAGTGAAAAAATATTTTTATTTATTATCTAATGAAGAGTACCTATTTACTGTCAGAATTGAATTGGGATACATTGTATTCATTCACCTTTTTCTTCTTGGGTGGTTATTTCTATTTCTTATTTTTGTGTAAATAATAAATATATTTTTGAAATCATAAAAATTAAAGAAATATACATACAAATAATTTCATCCTCGAGATGATGGGTATTCATTCATGATTCTTTTTTAACATCCAACTGTTTATACCTGAAAATTTCTCTTTTTATCCATATAATATTACAAGGTATGGATATAGTATCCAAAAAACATTCACCTCATACGGGTAAATATCTTATATTCTTTTTTCCCTACACATGTCTCTAAATTTTTAATAGATCCTTGGTTAATGGTTAATCATTGAAGACCAAGGATAATATAGAAACTTCTTATTAACTTTCTTATATACCATCACTACTATTTATTCTGAAGTCACTACATAATAACTTACTCCACTTTTACCCATTTACCAGTGTCATTGTTCATTAAATATTGTTTCAACTCATTTGAGTCCTTGTTAAACTTTTTCTAATAATTTTTCATCTAAGAACTTCCCAAAATATAATGTCTTATTTTGATCACACAAATTAATTTTTGATTCATGTATAGTTTTTTAAGTAACTACCTCTTATTCAATAGATTTCGGTCTTCCCTCTCTTTTAGATAAGTGATAAGGTCATCAATCACCATAGTATTTTCATAAATCTTTTTCATTAAATATGATAATTCTACCAAACTTTATTAACTAACTAATTAATCATTAATTATTTTTCTAGTTGATCAATATCTACTTCAATCTAATAACATATTCTGATGTCTATTTTAATAGAACACCAATATTTCTATTTATGTTTCTTTTAGAATTAATTCCATTAAGAGAACCCTCAAGTTCTAAATTGAGGTAAATAATAACATCTAGGTGATTATCATATTCCCATCTAGATTTTTATTTTTAATTATTATCTATCATTACATCTTCTATAATTAAATAAATTTCCATTTCAACTTCTATCAAATAATATTCATCATCATAATCATATTTTATTACTAATATCTTCCTCTTGAATTTCTTCCCATAAATATTACTTGTGTTAAAGTCACTATTTGGAAGGATTTTCATTCAATGTTTTTTAAGGTTTTAATTCACATCGATAATTATAAAATCTATTTATACACTTTAAAATAATGTATTTAAATTTATCACAACAAAACATTCCAATGGTATATTTCCTTTAAAACTGACCTTTCACCTCTTGAATTTCTTATCCACAAGTAATAGAGACTCAATAATTACATATTATTACTTACCTCAACCATCAATGGGGTGAATATTCTCAATATAATTAATCTTTATCTCTTTATTTCAGTGGTATTATGTTCTTTCCATATTTACATGCATCTAATATTCAACCATGATACTGTATAGATCATCAAAAGATAGTCTCAAAAAACTAATTTCATAAATTGTCGATACTTTTGGAATATAATGAGGAGGAAAAATATAAGGCCTCGACCTTAAACCTTACTTAATATTTAATTAAATGAATAATTCACATTGAGGATCTTTTCAGGTTTAGAGTTTTAGAGAATTAGGATATAACTATTACATCTCAAAAGATTAAAAAGTAGACACTTCTACTAAGTTTCCATAAAATAAAACCTCTTAAAAAGAAACATGTCTAGTTCCATGTTTTAGATAGCTTGACTTTCACTTGATCCCATCCATGATCATATTCCACATTAAGTCCTGTGAAAAAAATTTCAAAAAAACTTGTGGAGAGCATAAATAGCTCAGTAAGGGATACACAAAGAATGAAAACTATGAGTTTTTCAAAACAACAAGTAAACCATGTATACTTTATGAAAGTAATACTTCTCACCTTTATGAAGTAGTAAACAACTATTCACTAAATAAAAGATCATTACTTACCCTTTTGTTACCAAACGATTACAATAAAACCCATATAAAGAACACATAACATATAAAGGTAACTTGGGACATAAACATACATAAATTGAATAACAATACGGTCAACTTCCACACATACTTAATGGAATATCCATACGGCCGACTTCTATAACCAATGCATTGGAGGTTATAACGTAACCACTCGTCCTGGTATTCACAGCACCACCCGTCATATGGTTTATCACGTAACCACCCGTAAAATGTCCAAGTACCATCATTACACATAAAATATTGAAAATATAAACATTTCGATAACAACATTTCATTTGAAATCACAATAAGTAATTCCATGATATTGAATTAATCAATCCATTTTCAAAAACCACTTAAAAAGAGATTTTTGAATCAAATTGTACCATAACACTTTGAAGATTTTAATGGAATTATAATATTAAAACATTAATGCCCTTATAAATAAATACTGAAAACCATTTTGAAAACATGGGCATTAAAGATAATGATTTAGAATAATGAATCTTTAAAACATTTAAAACGATATTTTTGTTAAAGTGTTTTTAACAAAATGAGAGACTCTTGAATAAAAATAATTGCAGAATAACATTTAATCCGAACTTTATAATATCATGAGAATAAAGGGATTCATGATATAGTATGTCAAAGGACAGTATACACACCATATAAGAGTGAATTGGTGCATAACAACAATGAAGTCTCAATGGAAATGTAAATTGAGATGAAATCCATTATAAAGATGGTATCCTTAAATTAAGGATAAATCTATCACATAATTATCTATGAGAAATATAAATAAACCCAATATAAGTGGATATTAAGTGTGAAACAATCAGAGGTCATTCACACAAATTCATAGGATTAAATGTTCAAGAAGTACAAGTTGAACCCAAAGAAATCGAAATTGGGTTAAGAAGTTCCATAGTAAAAATTCGACAGCCTAACGACATCACTTCAAAATTCAGAAAATTAGTCGATGAGAGAGTTAATGGTATCTCATCACATGGACATAAACTTTAAATCAATAAGTATATAGAAGAACATATCCCAACATAATAAGATGCAAATTAAAAGACATAACAAAAGAAGTCTTTTAAAATGGGGAGGGTGAAAGGTCCCCGTACCGAGTTGGGTAACTTTCGAAACGTACACCCCATGGAAGAAGGGTCATACAATGAAGATGTAAATACCCATAAATGAAATTATACTACAAAAACTGTATAATAATGGGCAGTACATACACCAGTAAAAGGAAATAGTGGCAAACATAGCATAAATGTCACAGGAATAAAAGTGAGATGAAAAATCCCATACGAAAACTCGGCGGCCTAACGGCCCCACGTAAAACATCCAAAAATGAATTTATGAGATCAAATAGGTTCTCTCATAATATGGACATAAAAATTAAAGTATGAGAAATATAAAAGAACATCCCCAAACATAAGAAATATGAGCTTAAAAGAAATGACATAAAAGAGAGTACTTAAAAAGAAAGAGAGAGGTTGGATCCCTTACGAAAATTCTGCAGCCTAACGGCGCCACTCAAAACTTCCAAGATGGATTGATGAGAGAAAATAGGGTCTCTCATCATATGAACATAAAAATTATAGTAAGGGTAATATAAAATAACATCCCAATCATAATAAATATGAGCTTAAAAGGAATGACATAAAAAAGTGTACTTAAAAAGAAAGAGAGGGGTAGGATCCCTTACCTCAAGTCTGACTTGTCTTGTTCGTTTCTTTATATTCCTAAATAATAAACTTTGGTCAATTTATAATTTCTTAAGGAACTCTTTTAAAGATTAATATTCAGTTCATATCACATCTTATAATGTTATAATAATTGGTTAATAATGTGAGTTCATATTAGACGTTTTTGTCGATGTATGGTACATGAGTAAAAATTGAACTTGTTGGAAAATAATTTTCCATGTAGTTATAGATAAATCATATCAAGAATAGTATTGATGTTTTAAATATCATATATATCCCATATCTAATCATTTTATACTATTCCATAGCATTTGGAGATAAAAAATTAAAAGCACCGTTTATGGAGACAGTAGGTCGTACGTACGCAAGAATGCTACTTTCATTTTTTTGTCATATTAATGGAATTAAAACAAAATGAGAGATATATATTATAATTCCAGAATGATATACTTCATTTAGATGTAATATATTACATATATATCCATTATATATATTTACTTATAAAAGTACTTAACATTTGGAGATAAGAAATGAAATGTACCGTTCATGGAGACAGTAAGCCGTACGTACGCATGAACGCTACTTTTTTTTTGTATTCAATGGAATGAAATAATAATGATATAAAGGTATATTATAATTCCAGTAGGATATCATATGTAATACCATTAATTCCATCCCTTATACGTCCCACATATGGCATTAACAAATCAAATCACTTTGAGGGGGCGGTAGTCCGCACTTCCAAAAATGAAGATATTGCGTTTACCCATAATGGAAACAATAAAGGTATGACATCAATGAAAAATACAGAATATTAAGGAAAAAATAAACATATTATATATCATATATAAATATAGTGACATCTTAATGTACACCATTGAAGGTGTTAAAATAATATTGAACAATCATCGTTTCGTGAGGCAGTAATTCACCATCCATAGAAACAGTATGTTCTTTATCCATTAGTCAGAGGTGTGTGAAAGTTTAGCTCAAATACTTATTATAACAACATCATAGTATATTTAATATACTGTTTTTGTTACAAAAAAAAGTAATAAAAAGAGTTTAGGGGTTTGGAGAAGAAAAATAAAACAAAAGAACACAAGGGAAGACATTACCTTCAAATCAGGTATCTCTCTTTGATTTGAGATCAAAGGCTTCATTGGAAATGCTTCTGCCAAAAGTGATGCTTCAATGATAAAAAGAGGGATGTGGAGAGATGAAATGGGCAGGGGTTGGCCGATCCAAAGGCTTGAGTGGTGTGTGTAAGGTGTTAGAGGTGGGGGCCTTTTATAAGAGGAGAGGATGGGCACTCTTGGAAAGTTATAAAATATTACTTTATTATAAAATGATTTTCGGATTTAAAGGGTCCCAAAAGGATATATTTATAGTATAAGGTGATAAGGTTTCTAAATACACCCATACAATAGGTTTGTGACAAATTTAAGACTTAGATTTTACATTATCTCTTCATTTTATTTAAATCGTTAAATAATGAGGTAATCGCTGCATCATCATGGTGTCATAAATAATTTAATTTATTTAGTGTATAAAAATTATAAAAAAATTATCATGATGTAGGAAATATTTTTATATTTATAATTAATATTTTTAGTCAAAAATATGAATTGTATAACCCCATGTAAAAATTGTTTTAGTAAAACAACACATGTTTGTGACATTTTAATTTTAACTTTAAATAAAAAGGTATTAATGTCATTTTCCTAGAAAAGTGACTCCATAGGGTGCCCAAGTTGACCCATGGATTGTCTTGGTCTGCAATTAATCATCCAATGAGGGTACGACATGTGTCTAGGTCATTTCATATTATTAAAACATTATTTTTACCTTAAACTACACTAATTACCTCTAATAGCGATTAAAACTTAAAAGTTGCTATTCACTAAAAAAATTATTTTAATCCCATTGAACCACATTTTACTTATTAATGAAAACCATGTATGTCGGATTTTTGAAATTCAAAACACAGAGGTGGTAAAATTTCATTTAAACGAAAAATCTGTTTCTTTAACTACCACTTAGTGGTTTCACTATTCATCAAAAATTGAAGTTTTTCAGAAAAATACCAAAAATTCACCCTAAGATATATTTGATATTCGGAATTCAAAAATGATGTCTATTTTAAAAAAATTAAAAACATATAAGTTACATTAATTAATTTAATAATTAATTCCCGCTGTCAGAGCAAATAGCATGTTTTTATGAAACAATAAGTATCCAAATATCGACACTAGTTTAGGTCCAATTTCAAGATGAAATTAATTCCAAGGACCACTATTGAATTAAATTGTAAAAATATATTTTAATTTCAATTTGAAACCAATTCAAAAGATAATCTAATCATATAAATAAGTTATATTAAAAAGAGGTTTTGAATTAAAATACAACATTTTTCACTATTCATTAAAAATGAACTTTATCGGAAAAATACCAAAAATTTACACAAAGTAAATTTTGATGTCCCGATTCTAAAGAAGAATTTTATTTTGTCAAATATAACACATAAGATTGTCAAAAAGTGGATTTAAAAGAGGTTCATCATCAAAAGGCGGTTAATCGACCTTTTAAAGAATAATAGAATGTTTACGCTTAAAATTGGATTCATTTGCATTTTTAATCCTCTATCATTTATTGTAAAAAGTAAAAATATCTGACAAGCATATATAATCATTTTGTAGTTAGTTCTGTTCATTCTTGCCATTACAATGGCTAGGTGTTAACTACAATTTAAAATAATATTATTTCATTATTAGAGTGCAATGTAAGATTTCAAAGGAACTCATTGTCGTGTATTGGGTACGCCATCGAGCATAGTGTTCCCATTAAAGTAATATTAATATCTTATTCACAAATATGGATAAATATTAAAATTTCATATTCTTTATTTACTTGGGGTGTTACATCCTTCTCGTCTTTTGGGAATTGTGTCCTCACAGTTTTTAAAATTGGGCTTAGAAACTTCATTGAAAATCCCACATTGGAACAAGAGTCAGTAAAACTATCACTTTAAAATAAAGAAAGAGAATTACAAAGGTCTCCCGAGTTAACCCAAACTAGGATTCCATGTAGGAAAACATGGATATGGAGGAAAAAAAGGGTTATGTTTTGAGTGAGAGTGACAGTAAACATGTCTAGGAGAAAGTTAACCATAAGAAAATCACAAACCTTTGATGGGTTAAACGGTATTCGATTCCCCAGTTGGAAAAGTTAATAGACAACATTTTTGTTTTAAGTAACTCTTCATTGAGGAATTTATTTCTGAGCTTAACTAAATCATAATGAAGCATAATTACATGTCACGTAGACTTTCAACTTTTACTAGATTCCTTAATCAAACTCGTATTTTCTCCAAAAGACGAGTATTTAGGAAGACTTTTTTTCATTAGGAGTACTATAATCAACTTCTTGAGAATCACCTAATCCACAAAAGAGAACTATATATTTCCCATGTCTTTAGACAAAAACCAAAACCAAAATTGTTAGTATGAGATCAGATAATCCACAAAAGTATAATGCTTTATAAAAAGAAAACATCTATTCTTAATCTCCAAAAATTGTCCAAAAAAACCCAAAGTTCAAAGAAGACCGTTTGATAAACAATTTTCCATAAAATTATTCAAAGTAAACCAAACTAAGATTTAAACCCAAATATTTGAAGGATTTAATCACATAGTCTTCCAAGGTACAAATTAACTTTTTTCTCCAAATAACATCAGTTGCTCTTAAATTATCATATTTAAAAGTAATTAACCAAATCACATATCCTCGATGATAGGTTAATCACTTCCATTGATAACCCAAAATAAACTTACTCTTGATTCCTAAAATCATCTAACTAAAAAGAATTAGTCAAACCAACCAGGGACTTCATGTAGTCCAGTGGTAGGTGATAAATACTAGTCGCACTTTGGTTGTGGGTTCGATTCCCACAGCTTAGTCCGACGCGACGGGTTGTCACACGGTCTGTGTGTTGTCCTTTTTCCAGAACTATATAATTCTTAAAACATTCCCCAAAACGAGATAAAATCTTCAAAAATAATCATAACATATTTTATCCTCAAGTTTATCTCATGCCATTCATTTTCCATCATAACATATAATAACCCATAATTACCTCAAAAGTAAGGATCATATAAACCCTAATGGTTGCCTTTATAATTGTTACCTGAAATTCCACATCGATTGGTCATCTCGTACATGATGCATTACAAAACATACCAAGGTACAAGTGGTTGATCATGACTCCTTGATAGTTGGTTTAGAACAACAATTAGTTTCCTCATTGAATCCCCCATTTCATCCAGTCTCTTAATCAAAGAGCCACCATAGTTTCCTTAAAACCTACTGTCACTTTGGTGCTTGCTAGATCCATCCATTCACTAAAAACAGAAATGTCAGTGTGATTATATCAACAAAACCATCATGTACTAATGAGGAAGATAAACACTAAGATATACTTACTCATTCAATTTATCTAAAACTAAGACACTTTCTGAAATCCTAACCATTATGGTAATGTCACTTATGCCTAGAGAATACCCTAACCTTTAAAGTTATCTAAACCGACCTCTGATACCAACTATACGGCCTCGCCCTTAAACCTTAGTTAATATTGAATAAAATGAATAATTCATATTGAGGATCTATTCAGGCTTAGAGTTTTAGAGAATTAGTACATAACTATTAAATCTCAAAAGATTACAAAGTAGTCACTTCTACTAAGTATCCATAAAATAAAACCTCTTAAAAAGAAACATGTCTAGTTCCATGTTTTAGAAAGCATGACTTTCCCTTGATCCCATCATTGACCCTTTTCCACATTATGTCCTATGAAAAACATTTCAAAAAAACTTGTGGTGAGCATAAATAGCTCAGTAAGGGATACAAAAAGAATGAAAACTTTTAGTTTTTCAAAACAACAAGTAAACCATGTATACTGTATCAATGTAATACTTTTCACCTTTATGAAGTAGTAAAAAACTCTTCACTGAATAAAAGATCATTACTTACCCTTTTGTAACCAAAATATTACCATAAAACCCATATAAAGAACACATAACATATAATGGTAACTTGGGACATAAACATTCTTAAATGGAATAACCATACGATCGACTTCCACACATTCTTAATGCAATAGCCATATGGCCGACTTCCATACCCAATGCATTGGAGGTTATAATGTAACCACCCATCCTGGTATTCACGGCACCACCTGTCATATGGTTTATCACGTAACCACCCGTAAAATGTCCAAGTACCATCATTACACATAAAATATTGAAAATATAAACATTTCAATAACAACATTTCATTTTCAATCACAATAAGTAATTCCATGATATTGAATTAATCAATCCATTTTCAAAAACCACTTAAAAGAGATTTTTGAATCAAAGTGTCCCATACCACTTTGAAGCTTTTAATGGAATTATAATTTTAAAACATTAATGTCCTTGTAAATAAATACTGAAAACCATTTTGAAAACATGGGAATTAAAGATAAAGATTTAGAATAATGAATCTTTAAAACATTTAAAACGATATTTTTGTTATTGTATTTTTAACAAAATGAGGGACTCTTGAATATAAATAATTGCGGAATAACATTTAATCCGAACATTATAATATCATGAGAATAAAGGGATTAATGATATAGTATGTCAAAGGATAGTATACACACCATATAAGAGTGAATTGGTGCATAACAACAATGAAGTCTCAATGGAAATGGAAATTGAGGTGAAATCCATTATAAAGATGGTATCCTTAAATTAAGGATAAATCTATTACATAATTATGTGTGAGAAATATAAATAAACCCAATATAAGTGGATATTAAGTGTGAAACAATCAGAGGAAATTTACACATATTCATAGGATTACATGATCAAGAAGTACATGTTGAACCCAAAGAAATCGAAATTGGGTTAAGACGTTCCCTTGTAAAAATTCGACAGCCTAACGACGTCACTTCAAAATTCAGAAAGTTAGTCGATGAGACAGTGAATGTTATCTCATCACATGGACATAAAATATACATCAATAAGGATATATAAGAACATATACCATCATAATAATATGTAAATTAAAAGACATAACAAAAGAAGTCTTTTAAAATGAGGAGGGTGAAAGGTCCCCGTACCGAGTTGGGTAACATTCAAAACGTACACCCCATGGAAGAAGGGTCACACAATGAAGATGTAAATACACATAAATGAAATTATACTAAAAAAAGTGTATAATAATGGGAATTACATACACCACTCAAAGTAAATAGTGGCAAATGTAGCATAAATGTCACGGGAATAAAAGTGAGATGAAAAATCCCATTCGAAAACTCAGCGGCCAAACGACGCCACTTAAAACTTCCAAAAATGGATTTATGAGATCAAATAGGGTATCTCATAATATGAACATAAAAATTAAATTATGAAAAATATAAAATAACATCCCCAAACATAAGAAAGATGAGCTTAAAATAAATGACATAAAAGAGAGTACTTAAAAAGAAAGAGAGAGGTTGGATCCCTCATGAAAATTCGGCAGCCTAACGACGCCACTCAAAACTTGCAAGATGGATTGATGAGAGAAAATAGGGTCTCTCATCATATGAAAATGAAAATTACAGTAAGGTTAATATAAAATAACATCCCAATCATAAAAAATATGAGCTTAAAAGGAATGACATAAAAGAGTGTACTTAAAAAGAAAGAGAGGGGTAGGATCCCTTACCTCAAGTCTGACTTGTCTTGTTCATTTCATTATATTCCTGAATAATAAACTTTGGTCTATTTATAATTGCTTAAAGACATATTTTAAAGATTATTATTCAGTTCATATCACATATTTTAATGTTATAATAATTGGTTAATAATGTGAGTTCATATGAGACGTTTTTGTCGATGTTTGGTACATGAGTAAAAATTGAACTTGTTGGAAACGATTTTTGCATGTAGTTATAGGTACATCATATCCAGAATAGTATTGATGTTTTAAATATCATATATATCCAGTATATAATCATTTTATACTATTACATAGCATTTTGAGATAAAAAATTAAAAGCACCGTTCATTGAGACGGTAGGCCGTACGTACGCATGAACGCTACTTTCATTTTTTTGTCATATTAATGGAATTAAAAAAATGAGAGATATATATATATATATTATAATTCCAGAATGATATCCTTCATTTAGATGTAATATATTACATATATATCCATTATATATATGTACTTATAAAAGTACATTACATTTGGAGATAAGAAAGGAAATGTACCGTTCATAGAGACGGTAAGCCATACGTACGCATGAACGCTACTTTCATTTATTTTTTTTGTATTCAACGGAATGAAATAATAATGATATAAAGGTATATTATAATTACAGTAGAATATCATATGTAATACCATTAATTCCATCCTTTATACATCCCACATATGGCATTAACGAATGAAATCACTTTGAGGGGGCGGTAGTCCATACTTCCTAAAATGAAGATATCACGTTTACCCATAATGGAAACAATAAAGGTTTTCCATAAATGAAAAATACAGAAGCTTAAGGAAAAAATAAACATATTATATATCATATATAAATATAGTTACATCTTAATGGACACCATTGAAGGTGTTAAAATAATATTGAACAATCATCGTTTTGTGAGGCAGTAATTCGCCATCCACAGAAACAGTATGTACTTTAACCATTAGACGGAGGTGTGTGAAAGTTTAGCTTGAACCCTTATTATAAAAACATCCTAGTATATTTATTAAACTGGTTTTGTTACAAAAAAAAGTAATAAAAAGAGTTTAGGGGTTTGGAGAAGAAAAATAAAACAAAATACCACAAGGGAAGACATTACCGTAAAATCGGGTAACTCTCTTTGATATGAGCTCAAAGGCTTTCTTGGAAAGGATTATGCCCAAAGTGAGGCTTCAATGATAAAGATAGGGATGTTTAGACATGAAATGGGTAGGGTTTGGCCGATCCAAAGGCTTGAGAGGTGTGTGTAAGGTGGTAGAGGTGGGGGCCTTTTATAAGAGGAGAGGAGGGGCACTCTTGGAATGTTATAAAATATTACTTTATTATAAAATGATTTTCGGATTTAAAAGGTCCCAAAAGGATATATATCGAGGATAAGGTGATAAGGTTTTGAAATAAACCCATCCAATAGGTTTGTGACAAGTGTAAGACTTAGATTTTACATTATCTTTTCATTTTATTTAAATCGTTAAATAATGAGGTAATCGCTGCATCATCATGGTGTCATAAATAATTTAATTTATTTAGTGTCTAAAAATTATAAAAAAAATATCATGATGTTTGAAATATTTTTTTCTTTCTAATGAATATTTATAGTAAAAAATATGACTTGTATAACCCCATGTAAAAATTGTTTTAGTAAAACAACACATGTTTGTGACATTTTAATTTTAACTTTAAATAAAAAGGTATTAATGTCATTTTCCAAGAAAAGTGGCTCCATGGGGTGCCCAAGATGACCAATGGATTTTCTTGTTTGTCCATGACACATATAATTATAGTAGGACATGTTTCTAGGTCATTTCATATTATTAAAACATTATTCTTACCTTAAACTACACTAATTACCTCTAATCGCGATTAAAACATAAAAGTTACTATTCACCGAAAAATTATTTTAATCCCATTGAACCACATTTTAATTCTTCATGAAAACCATTTATGTCAGATTTTTGAAATTCAAAACACAGAGGTGGTAAAATTTCATTTAAATGAAAAATCTGTTTCTTTAACTACGACTTAGTGGTTTCACTATTCATCAAAAATTGAAGTTTTTCAGAAAAATACAAAAAATTCACCCTAAGCTATATTTGGTATTCCGAATTCAAAAATTATGTCTATTTTACAAAATTAAAAACATATAAGTTACATTAATTAATTTAATAATTAATTCCCGCTGTCAGAGCAAATAGCATGTTTTTATGAAACAATAATTATCAAAAGATTGACACTAGTTTAAGTCCAATTTCAAGATGAAATTAATTCCAACAACCACTATTGGATTAAATGGTAAAAATATATTCTAATTTAACTTTAAAACCAATTCAAAAGATAATCTAATAATATAAATAAATTATATTAAAAAGTGGTTTTGAATTAAAATACAACATTTTTCACTATTCATTAAAACTGAACTTTTTCGGAAAAATACCAAAAAGTTACACAAAGTAAATTTTGATGTCCCTATTCTAAAGAAGAATTTTAATTTGTCAACTATAACACATAAAATTTTCAAAAAGTGGATTTAAAAGAGGTTCGTCATCAAAAGGCGGTTAATCGACCTTTTAAAGAATATTAGAATGTTTACACTTAAAATTGGATTCATTCGCATTTTTAATCCTCTAACATTTCTTGTAAAAAGTAAAAATATTTGACAAACATATATAATAATTTTTTAGTTAGTTATGTTCATTCCCTCCATTACAACGACTAGGCGTTAACTACAATTTAAAATAATATTATTTTATTATTACAGTGCAACGTAAGATTTCAAAGGAACTCGTTGTCGTGTATTGGGTACGCCATCGAGCATAGTGTTCCCTTTAAAGTAATATTAATATTTTATTCACAAATATGGGTAAATATAAAAATGTCATATTCTTTATTTACCTGGGGTGTTACAAAAAATTTATAAGATCTTCTTTACAATTTCAATATCATTTATTTCTTCACAATGTCCTTGAATAGCCCTAAAACCTCAATGATTCAGTTGAAGAATCCATCAACATTTTTATCAGGATATATTGTTATACAATCAATATTTTTAGGAAAAAATTTATGATTGAAATCCTTAAACATTATATCATCCTAATATATATTGTATAAATTATCAAACATGGACAGGGAACTTGTGAAACCCATCACTATCATGAATATTTGGGTTAAAAAATCTCTTGGTAAGATATATTAAAAATTGGAAATAGTATAATGTACTTTTCTATCCACTATAGTCATAATTAATTATGAAAAATCACTTATATGTATCCGTTTTGTAGATACAAAGAAACATTAGATCCTAAGAGACTATTGTTGTGATCTTCTTATGTTTTTATTGATATGGTAATTGGAACCCTCTAATAGGGTTAATCATTTTTAATTCACTATGTTCTCTATAATAACTCACTTTAGATGAAAGATTAAATTCTTATAAACCATGGGCCTAATATAACTTGTTGTAACCACATGCCTAAAAACCCAAGGGATAAATTTTGGTGTTATATTCTTATTTTATTTCACTTAATCTTATTATTGTGTGATAAGAACAACAAAATATTTTCTATATTTCAACAAACACACACATACTAGATGTTTAATGTAAATGTGAGGACACACATATTTTAATTGGTTGAACACAAAGTGATAAATCAAGATGCATAAACTAACGGTGTTTCAGTATACCTATAGGTAACATTATCAACTATATTTTTTACAA
This sequence comes from Viscum album, assembly GCA_963277665.1. NCBI lineage: Eukaryota > Viridiplantae > Streptophyta > Magnoliopsida > Santalales > Viscaceae > Viscum > Viscum album. Next base: position 1,429,812,372 of record OY728151.1, read on the forward strand.
ATAAATAAAAGGAAAAATTTCCAAGACTATGAATAATCTGTCACATTTTATCTCTATACACTAACTTCATACCAGGAATATAATAACTAATGAAGAAAAATTGATCATTTATAATGATTATTCACAATAGAAAATCAATTCCATGTCAAGTGTGGTGTAATTTAGATTTTGTTTCTCCTTTCGTTTTAAATCATCAATGTGTTTTCTCATTATAGCGTCTCTTCTCCGCTTCATTCCAAATTAATCATATAAATTTTCATTCATAGATTAATAATATGGACGAAGAGATAATCACTTATTATGTTTATTCATTTATTGTTTCTGCATAATAATTATACATGATAATTTTCCAAATTTTGAATATAGAAACTCAATATAGTTAGCACTATGAATTCCTCAATTTCAATTATTCATAATCATTTTCATGTCCCTCAAATACATTGGAATTTATCCATTCAAAAAATACAAATTCTTCATTATCTATGTTTGATATCATTATGAGTAATATATTATGATTGATAATATATGTCATTATGTGACAGATGGAAAGGGTCTCCTACCTTGTATTAAATCATCATGACGCAATTCTATAAGACATGACTATGTAGTTATTCCACTTATCCCATAAAGAAAGCATAAAATATTATCATTGATAGAAAATCCTTACGCATAAATGAAAATATTAAACTTGGATGAAAATCCTTATGTATTCTAGTGGGCTTTGATACTTTTCCAATTTTTAGAGTAAAAGATAATATATATAAATAAATAAAATATCAAATACCACGTGTGATTTTAATTTTTTGTATTATATGAACTACATTGAAGATATATTACACATTTAATCAAGTACATTATACATATATATAGATAATTAATTTTCCATATTTATAGACCGAGATGATTTTACATCTCTACCAAAACATATTACATATCCTTTGAATGTTGTTCCTTTTTCATATTTTATCTTCTTCTTCCAAAAAATGTTTTATTTCATATTACATTTACTATGTATCACTAAGATCCCCATGAATTTGGAAATTCTACCTCTTCATAATTTATTATGAATCTCAAGAAACATTATGCATGAGATCAAATATATTACCTATTATTGATAGCTCCATGCCTTTGATAATTATTCGTATTTAGAATTTATTCTGTATCATCATAAATGATCATTCAAATCCTTTGGGGAGTTTTCAGTTTCTAATATTTTATCTCTTCAATACATAACACATACAACAAATCATCTAAGACTCTATCAAATCCATGTCTTCCAACTATCTTATGAGATTTCCAACATATCTTTTGTATAAAAAAATAGTTCAAGAACTTTTATAATTTTAATACAAATTTTCTCATAAAAAATTCTATCCTTTGAGTTATTTTGTCAAATAAAACCTTCATATCCTTTTTTAATCATAATACAATATTATTGAACTCGTGTTACACTAATTTTAGGAAATAATTATTACAGAGATGTTTCTTGAGGTTTTTGTTGGGTAGGATTAGTTTCCATTATTTTAAATACTAATGAATAATTTTTTTTGACTATATTCTTGTACAATATAATGTTATAGAAAACTAAAAATATCATACATTAGAGTTTAATGATAGTGTTATCATCAAGTGGTAGTGACCAAAGTAACATTCATCAAAATAATAAAAGTTCCATATAATGTAGATAGAACCGTACATGAATATCTATAAATTTGACTATGGGAGTTTGTCACAATAGATGTTATCAGTTAAACTTAGGGAATTGTGAAGAATAAAGAGTTGAACTATGCTTAATTGTTTTATGATTTTCCGGAATTTTTAATCATTTAATTCTTTTAGAACCATTGATTGATCATTTTTGGGAGATTTTTCTAATAGGAAACATTGTGTGATGTATTCTTATAAATCTATTGGTATTTTCATTTTAATTTTTCATTGTATGTTCCCTCAAAAATCAATGAGATTTGATGGTGTGGAATTTTTTGTGTGTGATCCAGATAGTTTTTAGTGATATAGGGATGTGGTTATACCAACTAATAGATTTTTTGATAATAAATATCTAGTGAGAACTTTATTATAATCCTTAGATGGATGAGGATCCCAATTCTATAGATACCTACTGTTGACCATGGTGTTAAAGAAGTTCTATGATTATAAATTGGTGCTGTCTGATAGGTTTATAGTAACTAATATTTTAGGTGTGGAATTGGGATACCTAGGATCATGTCCATAGATCGTCTTACCACATTGGGATAAAGGAATGTGTTCATTTGTTTGAAATTAAATTAATAAAAAAACCTTTATGGGTATGTGTATTGTCATATAGATTTGTTGTTTTTTACATTTCCTTATCATTTTAATATCATATACATTATTTATTTTATTGAAGGTTATAGAAATTTTATAGATTTATTATTTTACTTTTATTTTTATTCATTTAATACAACATTTTTACCCTGATATTTTTTAAATTGTCTGGAACTTGTATTATTGTATCAATAAAATACATGAGTTCGGGAAATAATTAGAAGTCACATTGTGACTATAAGTCACCCGCATCATTTAGTACAATGTCTGAACATTATTGATACAAAATCTAGTTTCAGATCCTTCTCTTTTTTATAGGTACAATGAGTCCTAGTACATAATTATCTTACCCTTAATGAAAATTATAAAATTGTGAAGGAAGAATTAATCAACCTTACACAGGAACAAAGAGATTTATTTCAAATTAACGTCAAAGTCTGGTATACATTGGTTTATGTTATATAGAGGAACATTTATAATCATGTTTCATTATGTTGTATACCATGTGAAATTTTGAATAAATTAGAAGTTACTCATTTTGGAACATCAAAGGTTGTTGAGAAAAAAAAAGAGATATTTTGATAGTTGATTACTAATGTTTTGATTTTCTACACAGTGAGTCCATTATCTAGATAAATAATAGGATTATGTTCATTTTTAATAGTATTGAATCATTGGGTAAGAAATAACAATTGGATGATTAACTCATAGAAAAGATCATTTATAATCTTCCAAAATAGTGGGAACCCAAGTGTACAATGAAAAATGATACAAAATATATTACTAAGATGAGTCTAGAATAATTTATTGGAACTCTCATTAAAAATGTAGATAGTCATAAAAGATATGTTGTAAAGGATAGAATGAATAATAGATTTTTGATGTCATCGATGTCCAAATAATTAATGATTGCAACAAAAATATCTATGAAAAAAATATCCAAAGGTAAGAGTTGTATGGAACTTAAAGAATGTGAAATTAATAAGTTTTATAAACATATAAATTGATTTTATGGTAAGAATAATTTATGGAGGAGAATTCTATCATATATCCCCACTTACCTGGATGTTAAGGAAATCAACAAGAACCAAAGATCTCAGTATCAGTATAAAATAATCAACTTAGGTGGGATGTATATAGAAAATATAATAAAATACTCAAATATGTGGTCTCACATAACTCCAAGCCTAGAGATTAACATGAGAAAGCCATAACAACAACTCATAAATTCTATCAATTTATCACTACTACCCATCCATAATTATCACAGACTCTATAACCCAAACCAACCAATAACCACACCATATCAACCGACCATAATTCAACATTCATTCATTTAATTAAAAAACATTAAATCTAATTCAACAACTAGTAATAATGTCATTTATCCATTTTTTCACATATTTAATAGAAAACCACCCTCAGCCATAACCCATATTTATTCCTCCCATTATAGATTCATATAAATATATTTTTTTCAATTACATCACTCTTCCATTTATTTATATCCAAACCACCATCCATTCTCATGTATAATTAATAGAGCACAATGTTTTATTCCATATAAAACCTATTTTTCATATTTTATTAGTTAATTTACATTCTATATCATACTACAAGGAATCATTATCAGAACAAAAATAATATACCAACCAAATCATGTTCCAAATATCTCACAACAACAAGAAATAGTAATACTTCCAGGAATACACAACACATGGGAAAAAATTAAAAAACTATAATTATTAACTATAAATATTTTTCATTTATGAGAAGTGATTTCATAAAATAATCACACAAACAACTCATATTCTCATGGAAAATAGTTTTAGGTATGTCAGAAAATATTTTTCCATTTAACAACTATTATTTATCATCTAATCATGCATGGTGATCTAAACATTCAAACATTATAGAAATTCATATATTCAGTGAAAAATAATTCATATATTTAATGGGTCCCCCACTAGTAAATAAAATATATAGTCAATATTATTAACATTAAAATGGATTATATATCACAAAAAGGTCCATATTCTTACAACACATTATCTCTATAAAATATAAATACCCTATACATACATATATTCATTTTATTATTCCTCCAATATTTTTATGATAATAGTGGTAACAACATAAGAACATGAAATAATTACGAATTATGAAAAAATACATTCATGGAAATTCCCATTCTTTATTTACTTATTCTGATTTATTTTATATTATTTATGTTTATTCGTGGTAGTTATCAATTTGTATAAAAAGTTATGGTAATATCACAATTTTTAAAAAAAATTAAAAGTAGAATGTCTCAAATCCTATACCTCAATTCAAGAGTAAATATATAACAATCCAAGAATTTGAAATCCATAAATTGTGTGTCTTGGGGATAATGAGAATTATAGGAGTCAACCAGAGTTCTAGATATATGATAAAATATTAAAATATATAATTACTAGACCCCTATTAATAGAGGAGTCTTTAAAGGTACCCACCATAGAGTAGTTAATTGCATTATTCCCATGCTACATTAGGTCAAATAAGATATATAAAAAAAGATTTTTAATTATATTATCCCCTTAATTTTGGTTTTTTAAAATTGTTCTAAATCACTCTAGACCTCTATAGTGGCCATGACATGATGTAATAATTAATACCTTTCCATTTTGGCCGGCCACACCAAACACTAAGGCATATAGACCTCCAAAATACCATTTCATCCTCCCACATGTGAAAATTGATGTATTCTGGACTTTTTCCTCAAGTCACCATAATTCATATCAAAAAAGATAATGTAGGGCTTCATAGTAGACCCCATTTCATATAAGTGGATTCTTAATGACCTCTAAAATGGGTAGTAATACCAATTCACTACCTATGGTGAAATCTATAATTAATTGACATCTCAAATAATGAAAATAATTCTTCAATTCACACAATGAAGACTTGAGTAAAGTAAAATAGTTTTACCTTTACATGGTAGACATGGATATTATACCTTTACGAGAGGTAAAAATCTATTGAAATAGGAAAACATGATAGATTCACCCACCATGGTGTTCAAAAAATAGAAAAATCTTGTCTAAATCACTCTCCCTTCCAAAAAAATAATACAAAAATAGTGTCCCCATAGTTACAACTCTGAGGAACTCAAACAACCTGCACCATGCCTATATTTTTGGTGTGGTGGCCCTCTGGATGGAAAAATCAATCTCATTCCAATGAAATGCCTCTAACCACCTAGAATCATAATGAAATAATCTGGAATGTTTTTGGGAATTATAAGAGATATGTCTAAAACCATTCTGATTCCTATGAATAATAAAACGCAAAATAGAAGAGGTAAGTTCCTAAAAGACACCTCGATGGACACTTCTATGGGATCTTACAATAAATCAATCACAACCACCACCTAATAAGGTCAGGGAACTAATAACCCATGGCATCAATATCTATAGAAAACTCCTTAGAAGGTACCTCACATATAGATTTTATGTCAAAAAAAACATGAAATCTTAGAAAGGAATTACCACCTTAATCATAACTACATAAAATCAACTATAATTAAAATATAAACAACAAACACCTGAAAAAAAATTAATAGAATCCCCAGAAATCATTTTTAAAGAATAATAAATTCGTCTACAAAAATCCATGGAAAATGTGACCATCATTGAGGCCAATAAACCACTTCACCGAGAAGCAGGATATCCCAAAATCATATTACACTAGCACATAGAATATCCTTCTCACCAAAACAAAATAATGTTGAAATACCCCATTCATAATGACATAAGGTAGGAAAATCCAGTATTGGGATTCCACCTGAGTCTTGAGAGGCCACATTTCTCCTAGCTTCCATTTACTTCTAGAATCATGGATCAAAAAACCACACTAATCCTTCTTATAATACTAGAAAACCCATGTTGATCATCTCAACCTTATACCTCACCAGGGGAATGAACTCCAGCTCGAATCCCAATTTTTGACTGTTATCCATCTTCTAACTTTCGTAGGAAACCCATCAATGTGAACCCACTAATAAGGTGACCCAAAAAAAGTATATATTAATCGTCAATTAAATGTCAACCTCAACCACTTCCAACCACTCCTCAATCACTGGTCAAAACACTCCACCATGTAACATCATCAAAATATACTATTGGACCATTATCAATGCATTCCCATTACTATGAAACACCCCAGTATTCTGTAATATATATATCATTAAATAAATTTAATTTCTTTTATAGATTTCATTACACTCAACATCGAGTTTAAACAAATAAAGGTATACTACTAAAATATTTCAGTTTAAATGTTACTCTTATATCATGGCCATTAAAAGTTGTGGTATGAGTAGGAAGAACTATATTATAAAAAATATTTATAACGTTTTTATATATTGTAAATTCCATGGTAAATATGTACTACATTTTTAGTGAAATCTTTTTATGGTTTAAAAATGTATTTTCTTCACAAAAACGTTGTATTACTTTTTTTTAGAAAATAATTACATTTATGAAATATATTTGATAAACATAACACCATTTTCAAATTCATATTATCAAAATTAACTTAGGGTGACATTTAGGTATTTTTTAAATAATAATTTTTCAAAAAGGAGTGAAAATATTGTTTCTTGTAAATCTATCAATAATTTTCATCAAAAAATAAACAAAATATTTTAAATTTTGAACTAAATTAATATAATTTTCTTTTATTTAGACATAATATTGTTAATTACAAACTACACAAAATTATATGTGATCTTGGTATAAAAATTAATTTTAGACTTAAAAGGCACTTCTTTCAAAAAACCATTTTTCCTCACGTAATGTTGGATAATTATAAAATTAATTTCATCCATGTATAGATATTGAATTTGATAAGTGTATTACATATCTAGAATAAATAATATTAATATTATTTAATAAGTATAGATTAATTTTTTTCATAATTAACAGTGAAAATATGAAAACATCAACACCATGGTAAATGGAAAAATCTGTTTAACTTAGGTTGAAAATCAGTGATAAGGCCACCATTTTTAATATTCAATGTTATTAGATAAAAGTATTTTTACCATTATCTCCATAGTATCAATAATTATTTTTATTGGACTCCTTTTCTTTAATGTGACCTATATAATATTTTTTGTAATGAAAAATAAAAAATGCCACTCCTTTTTAAAAATATATTATGGTTTTACATATGGGAAAAAGAAAATAATAAATGAATATTAATGTTTATTTTTAGACGAATGAATCTATTTTCCTGTTGGTAAATTTTTCAAGTTTTCAGTAAATATTTAAATATATTAAATGTTTACACAATACAGATACAATATTTCTTCAATTAATAGAGTAAAAATAAACGATTATAGAAATACTAAAAGTAATCTAATTTTAGTGATTTATAATGTTACATTAATTTTTTAGAAAAATAGGACATATTAGGTATATGTGAAAATATTTAATTCAAATTACATATTTTTCATGGTGTATTTAAATTAAAATTAAATTAATAGTTCCAAAATAGAGCAGAATAATATTTTTTAATAAATAGTATTTTATTAAATGATTTAAAATTCCTAAAAATATTATTACTAGCCTGGTGAATGTAATATGTTTCATAAGCTAGCCTCGTAATATGATACCCATTATGGAACTAACATAGCCTAAAGGGTGTTCTCGATCCCCATTGGTTTGTTACTAGCACTCAACATCATACATGATATAATTGGGAACCAATTTTCCACAATGAAAATAAAAAAATAGACGCATATCAGTATAATCAATGAAAACTCCCGAAGGATATAACACCTGAAAAAAATATAGGTAAAATAAAAATTGAAACATAACATCCTCAAAGTACTCAGAAACTGACAAGATAAACAACCCATGTCCCATTAGACAAAACCCTCCATGCCCAAAGGATCAACAACTACCACATCCTAAAATTGGTTATTTCCTCTAATCATGTTTGGAAAAAGAAAATCTATTAAAACTAAAAGGAAAAGGTAGGGTATAAGTTAAAATCCCATTAGGGTCTCACTAAGTGTTCCATAATAAGATAAAACAAAAAATAACCCAAATCATTCCTTCAATTTAATATATAACAATCATATCAAGACAATTTCAAATAAAAAAACATAACTTTCCATTAAAATGATGGAAACATTTCATGAAATAGAATATGTAGACATTTTAAATAAAACAGTTTGTATAAATCACTATGTATTAGAAAAGAAGTTACACAACTAATGTAATATAAATCAAAGTAATCATGACAAGAATCATTTTCATCTTCCTAAAGGCATAATACTTCTGAGTTATAGGGTCCCCACATTTTCATATCTATGATCATGAAAATTCACACACATTTTCTTAAGGGTCATGCTGAATACGACTCATCAACATCCTACAAGGGATAACATCCACCAAACTAGGATTATGTAAGATTTTTAAATCATCAATCTATTTCTAGGGCATTACCATCCGAGTGTGTCTATCCTAAATAACCCCTTAACTAACCAAGGTCACATGTACTGAATCAATCAATCAACAATTTTCAATTTACTTCAAATTAGTTTAAAATAAAATCAACCCATTTCCAATTTCAATATTACAATATCCATTCAAAACCAATGTATGGGGTTTTTTATCAATTCATGTATTATTTAAAATAAAACCAATCATAGGTTTTTATTAAAATAATTAAATCCATTTTTCTCAAATACCAGCTTCATAAACCAATCTAAAAATTCAATAAATTTCAAATCATAACCTAATTCCCAATTATATTGTAATTGTGGGGGGGGGGGGGTTCCCTAAAATTCATGAAAATCCAATTTAAAATTCCAATTCACACCTAATTGGGTTTTCATAATTTAATTGAAATTAATGTAAATCAATAAATAAAATAAAGGGTTTATGAAATGTAAAATCTCAATGGTACAACCTGCCTTTAATCATGGTAATAACATAACACACAAAAACACCCACAATGGTATTTTCTATCGAATAATGAAAACAATAGAGATAAATGAATCAAACCTACATTCAACATTCAAATAAATGGTTTTTAGATCCATAAAACACAATATTATATAAAAACCACTATGGAGGAAATAAAAGAGAGTGGGGGAAAGTAACATGAGAAGATCGCTTACTTGAGGAGGATTAAATAAGGTTTGGTGCACTTCAATCTGTCTAGGAAGGATTTTAGAGGATCTAAAATGGGTTCATGGGAGGCTCCAAGACCTAGGAAGATAAAATTCCCAGAGGTAGGTTTGAGGTGGAGGTTAAAATAGGGTATGGTAATTTTAAAAATAATTTTGGGACAAAAAAAACTCCATGCGCATAGTTTCATAGAAAGTCCTACACAGTTTCCCAAACCATGCACCAACAACCGTGAACCTTAAGCATGAACCAATACAATGGGTTACATGGTTTCTGACAAGTGGGAACATCATATGGGAAATCGTGCACCAACTTTTCATTCTCTATTGTACAGGGGGGGTGAACTATTTGGGGAAATCACGCACCAACCATTCCCTGCCTAGAAACATCCAAAATTTTGCAAATTATCACCTGAAGAACCCCTGAATGTGACCCACCCAATTAATGATAAGGAAGAGGGTTGAGGATTACCTGACAAAAATAATAGTATGTTAGAACCTTCATACTATAGGAACCTTATTTCCCCACAAAGCCTATCATGAAGTCACCAAGTCAAAAAGATGAGGCCAATTCTATCTCAGTAGTGCCACTCCCTCTAACTTCTCATGAGTATCAGAACTATGATGTTGTAGAATTTAATCCAAAGGTATCATCCTACCAAAATGTATGTTTGTTTCAGAGTTAACTATCCTAACTAGATTCACATTATTAGAAAAATTAGGCTCAACAACAAGACTACTCCAGCTCAGAACATGATATGGAATAGAAAGATAATTTCATATATACAAAACATGTCACATGTTATGTATTGATATAAATTGTGGGAAAAGTGATAAATGATAAGCTACTTTTTCAACTTTTTCAAAAGCCACAAAGGTCCCACAAAATGAGGATCAAAATTCCATTACATCTTTAGATGTCGACGTCCCAGACAGGGTGGAACTTTTATGAAAACTGGTTCGCCAACTAAAAATACCAATGGTCTTTGGTGGTGATCTACAAAAGATTTATATCAGATCTATAATGTCAAAATTATCTAATTAATAATATGAATCATTTTTTTGTCATCTCTTTAAAAATGCATGGTCTATCCAAGGATATTTCACTACTCTATGACCAACACAATATAAATTTGAAAGGATGGCCATACAACGAATCAAAAGGATATATTCTAATCACTGAATGGTATGTATTGTTATAAGAAAACTCAACCATTCCCAAATGGTCATCCCAAGATCCACCACAATTTAGGACATAAGAATGAAGCGTATCCCCATGAATTTGTTTAACCCTATCTATCTATCCATCAATCTATGGATGATAAGACATACTCAAATGATCCTAAGACCCTAGTGCCTCATGAAGGCTTTTCTTAAAGAGATAAGTAAAATAGGGATACCTATTAGACACCATAGAAAATAACACTCTGTGTAAATGAACAATATCTTTCAAAGAGAAATTTCCCATATCTTCAACATTTATTATAACAAAAATGGGTATAAAGTAATGTGATTTGTTTAGTAGATTGATAAAAAACTACATCACATTATTCTTTCTATGGGTACATGGAAACCCAAACACAACATCCATATAAATCTCATCCCACCTCCATGATGGAACAAGATGTGAATAAAGAAATATCGAAGGCTTTTAGTTCTTCTCATTTACATGTTGGAGAGTCATAGATGTCTGGTGTCATACATAGCCACCAAAATCAACATCATATATCATATAAAATTTTCATGGTTCCTGTTAATAGACCACTAGGAACAACAGAATTCACCCATCACATATTTCCCTATACGAAAAGGTAAAACATACCAATTATAGAAACATAAGATAATCTTATTGGATAAATAACTATAAAAAATGGTATCCTCATTAAAAAGAGAGTTCCTAATTCCAAAGAACTCATTATAAAGATGATGTTCCTGAATAATATTCTCATGAAGAGTGGAGGAAAACAGAACACTAGAAAAAATAACCATGGACCATGTTTCTCCAACCCTAATATGAAACTGTGAAAAAAATACCATCATGTTGCACTCTTCAAATGATTATTTCATGGATTCGGTCAGACGTTTTCTGAACAAATAATATGAATATAAAATCACTTTGTCCGAGGCATAGAAAATGTTGAAATCAAAGGATATCAGGTACTGCACCAAAAACATGTGATAGAGATTCAAATATTTTTTAGAGAATATATAATTAAATCCCTTGTGGTTGAAATACATATTAAAACTTTCACAAAAAAAGGTAATTCCACCAACTATTATGTGCATGCCTCATTGATGCAATTTCAAGTTCATTGATCATATTATTCTTCTCATATAACCTAAACTTCCTAGAGCCATATGAACTAACAGGATCACCCTGCATATGAAAATTGACCCAAACAAAACTCGATGTGTCATAGAGGACCACATAATGCTGTCGAGCCTCTAGAAGTGTCAACACTAGTGCATCGTTCAAAATACATTTCAGCTCAATCAAAGAGCTCTGAAATTTCCTATCCCAAGAAAAATTCATCCCCTTCCGAGTGAGGTCGGTAATCATGGAATCTAATATTAAGAAATATGCTTAAAATCATTTAAAATATCCATCTCAACCCATGAATCTTGGAATCTTTGAAAAAATTCTACGACTGATCCATTGTCATAACAAATTTCACTATATTAGGACCAAACAAGATATCATGTTTTTGCACCAGATGTTGCAATAACATCACATACCAAATCCAATAATTTCTTTTCAATAGCTTGGCATAACGTTTATGATTTCTCAATAATTCCTAAACTACTATCAACTGACAAAGATGATACTCCTTGGAAATAGGGTGAACTAGGATTCAATCCACAATAACCACCATATATGTATCAAGATACTCATGGAATATCCTATTCATTAAATCCATAAATATTGAAGAAGAATTTTTTAGACCAAATTTCATGATAAGGTACTCATAATGTCCATAATTTCTCAGAAATGTAGTTTTATGAATAAGAGATTATTTTGTTTTTAACATGTGATAACCAAATCCAATATCAATCTTTAAAAACCCCATTTCCCCATTCAACTAGTCAAATAGATCATCAATCCCAATAAATAGATATTTTTTCGTTATTGGGACTCGATTGACTTTTTGTTAATCAACACAAAGGAAAAGTGACCAATCAACATTCTTAGAATAGAGAATAGGAATGGACCAAGGTGACATATTCGGTCTTACAAATCCTTTCTAAAAAATTTCATCCAACTATGTATTAAAATATATCATTTCTATTAATTCCCTTCAATAAGAAGGTATAGGTACCAGATGAGTACCTGACATTATATCAATAGAGAACACTACCTCCTCTAGTGGTGAAAAACCAGAGTAATCGAAAGGGAAAAGTCGGGAAAATAGATAAGAAATGGAGGGGTATAATTACACAAATATTATCACTCCAAATCAAATGGGAACACCAATATTAATTTCCATAACTTTTGATAAGAAGATTAAACTTTTTTCGACCTCATGTCTCATTTTACCTTAATGATACGACACACCCCATCAGGCAAGATAAAAGAGACCCACAGAAGATTGAAGTCAATTCAGTATTTATTATAAATGAGAAAATCCATCACAAAAACAACATTAACTGGTTTCATGTCATGAACCATAAAATATCAAGTAATAATAATATCTAATAAATAGAAAATTAAATCAGGAAAATGAGGTCCTTTCACTGTCTTCCTTTTGAGGTGTTTAGTAATGTCCATCAAATAAGATAAAAGATTTATATGAAGATTTATTAGATTAAAAATATGAGATGAAATGAATGATTGAGAGGAACTAGTATCAAATAATATAGTTAGTAAACATGAATATATAGTTATGGTACCTCTGAAAGTCACTGGACTAGCATCTTCTTCCTCTAGATAGTATTCCACAACAAGAATTTTCTTTGTCTTAGAAATCGGTGGCTCAAACCCCATTGTTCATGAAACATCTGATTCCACCATAGTACATTTTGGCCCGAATGATCTTGTTACACTATATGGAGAGGAATAGATATTAAAGAACATCTATAAGTAACTGGAGTGTCTGTAGGAAACACATATCTTTCATGTCTCGGAGCAAACCCATTTCAAATTCCCATGCTTTCCACATAGGTAGAAAATAAAAGGTAATCTACCTAGTACAATAATACTTCTAGTGGAACCCTTTGTTCAAGAACCACCATGAGAATTATCACTCATTATCTTCCATTTATATGAAATAAAAAGACCTCCTCTGGGAGAAGAAAAGAAACCTCCATCAACTCTGAATTACTAGCCAGATTCAACCATCAAAACTATATGTAGAACATTAGTATTAAAAGATATATTCATAAAAAAAACACGAGAAAAAATATCACATTGATTTCCCATATATAACCATTTATTATTCATCTTCTCATTCAATATAATATTCGGTGAAAATTTTCAATAATAATAATTAGATTTTCGTATTCTGTCACAGTCCTATTTTCCTGCTCAAGTTTGAAAAAACCCTTTGCCTTAGACATCACCATAGAATCTGGATAGAATTAGTCAGTGAAAAGAACATTAATTTCCTTCCACTATAAGAAATTTTTCTTCTTCAATATCCTTATCATGTATAACTATCTTTTGTTAGGCCCTTCTATCGTGAATGTGGCACACTTCACTTTGATCACATTAGTCCTAACCATGAACTTTAAAAAAAATAAATCCTACTCAACCAATCCTTAACCTATTGAGGAATATTAGAGCTTGGGAATGATTGTGGATTTTGAAGATGGAAATACTGATCACCACTTCATAAATCAACCTTTTAAGGTTCTATAGTTGTGGAATTAATGAGAACAGGTGTAGAGGCCTTTCCTAGATCTTGGGAATCCCAAAAAATTATCTCAACAAGAATCAAGTCCACTATAGGGTTCAATCACTATGTTTGATCATCATATTCAACCTGGATCCTTTTCACAGAAATTCATGGAGGCATGATTCTACACAACATCAAAAAATAATATTGAAGATATCAGAATATTAAATAAATCATTAATAAAACTAGGGAAATGGGGAAATTAATCGCATTAAATAGGAAAACATGATATTTTACTTCTAATTTTACAAATATAATGTGGGGAAACACTAGAACTAATCCTCAAGATGCTTTTACCAAACCACCTATGTTGACCTAAGTCTCATTATGATAATAGATGGGCATGAAATCGTTCAAAAATTCCCCATATGTCTTGAAAATATTCTCAACTACGTACTAACAAAAAAGAAATGATACATAACCTAATCCTATGATTCCACACTATCACAAACCATCAAAGGTAACCTTTTACTATGATAATCCATCTTGGACTAATATAGACCAAAGGGTGTTTCCAATTCCCATGGGTTGGAAACTAACACCTGGCATCATACAATATGAGAGTGAGAACAATTTTTCTATAAAAACAATGGAATAAAAATACACATATCATTATGCTTAAAGAAAATTCCAAAAGGAGACAGTAATAGAAGAAAAATGAGGTAAAACAAAAAACTCAAATTGTACATCCTCAACATACTAAAAAACTAAAATTATAAATTACCAATGTCCCAATATATAGTACACTCTATGCCGAAATGGTCAAAATCTACCACCACCTCCCATTTGTGTTTTCCCCTTTCTTAAACCTGGCATAAGTAAATATTAACATTTCTGAAGGAAAAGGTATTGTGTGAGAAAATATTACAGTATGGTCTCACCAAGTGTTCCATAATAAGATGCCACAAAAAATAACCAAAATCATTATTTCAATTTCAATTAAAAAAGGTATATAAAGAAAATTTCATATTTGAAAAAAACATGCTTTTAATTTCAATTTATTGAAACATATGAAAAATGTCTTAAGTAAATTTTTCATATTAAAAATCTATATAAATCACTAGGCCCGAGTAAATCACTTAAACAATCAATGGAATGTACATTAAAGTAATAACAATAAGAAACATGGTTATCTACCCTATGGTACAATAGTTCTATGTTATAGGATTCTTATACAATGATATCTTGATCAAAACAATGTGAAGACATGTCCCTTGAGAATAGGTTGAATGTGACCCATAAACATCCCCATCGGGATAATAATGAACGAAATAGGTTTATGATGGATTTGTAAAGCCACAATCCATTCCTAGGGAATTTCCAGCATAGTGTGATTTAGAAAAATAACCTAATAACAACCAAGAGTCACATATTCTCAATCAATTAAACAATAATGGGATAATTATTTCAATATAGTTTAAAATACAATATCCCAATTTCCAATTTCAATATAATAATTTCCATTTAAAATATAAAAACTCTGGTTTTTAGTCAATTCGTCTATTTTTCAATATAAAAACAATCATATGTTGATAAAATACAATTCAATACATTATTTCTCAAAAATTGATTTCAAAATCAAATCTTACAATTCCATAAATTTCAAATCACACCCCAATTCCTAATTCCATTGGAATTGGGGGGTTTTCCTTAAAAATCATGCCACTCCCATTTCAAATTCAAATTCAAACTAAATTGGGCTCCCATAATTTAATTGAAAACAATGTAATTCCATAAATTAAATCAAGGGTTTATAAAATGTAAAATCACAATTGATCTAATTACATTTAATCACGACAATCATGTAACAAAACAATCACAATAATATTTTTTAATCAAGAATGAAAACAATAGAGATCAAGGAACCTAACCTAAAATAATGGTCCAAAAAAATTCAGTTTAGATCCGCCAATCATGTGATGATATAAAAAATTACCTATGTAGTAAATAATAACATTGCATGGAATAAGGAATATGAGACGATCACTTACTGGAGAGGGATCAAACGAGGTTCTTCACACTTTGATCGACCTAGGAATGAGTTTGGGGGATCCAAAAGGGTTCTTAAGATCCTCCAAGACCAATGAAAACGTAATACCCCAAGTTAGAGTTGAGCGGTAGGTTATATAGGGTTTGGGGAATTTTAACAATAATTATTGTAGTAAAAAATCATTGGGCATGGTGTCTTTGAGGGGGTCGCATAGTTCCCAAACTGTGCACCTTAACCGTGTGTCACTATAATGGGGTCAAGGTTTCTCCTAGGTGGGAAAATGGGTTGGGAAACATTTTTCCAACCATGAATTCCCCACTTTCAATGGGTATAATGGTTTTTAATGGGGGTCTCATGATTTGGGAAAACTTTGTGCCAACCGTGCACATCCCATATACTTCCATGACATTCCAGGATTCCAGTCAAAGCACCCCTCAACAAGACACACCCAAATCATGATCAAGAAGCTGGTTGAGGAGTACATGAAAAAATATAATGATGTTACAATATGTTTTAACATATCAAACATGTCTCATTTATGATTCATTTTCCATTTACGATAACATTCTATACCCTTTAATTTTAAAGTTAGTGTTATTATACCTATGGTTAAAATATTTTAAAAAAGGAGTTAAATAAAAATATATTGTTTAAGACACCACATAAACCTATGAAAATTTTATTTTTTGATGTCATTTGAACCAAATTATATATTGTATTCAAATATCCGGATATTTTTAGTAATTCTTCTAGAGAATGACCACATTATATTTTATTCTTTTATGAAATTATAAATGTTCCCTCCCACTTATAAAAGGCCACCCCTCCCCTCATTTATTCTTAAAAATAGTTTTTTGTACAAATACCTAACTAAATATCTTCCTTACATCCCTTATCACATCTTTGAGTCATATATAAATTACAAAACCTCCCCAGAATTATTTTAGTGTGTGCATAAAGAGGTTGTCCGAAGAATAGGTATCATTCAGAACCAGTTATCATTTTGTAATTTCTTATTCTACCTTCTCCAAATAATATCAATATATGATCAAATAACAAAACTAGTACATTAAATATAATAATATGTCATTATTCTAATTTCATAACCTATATCCTTCTCCACTTCTATCAAATGGGAAACGAAACCATCGAGAATGTGTACGATGGACTACCGCCCCACAAACTGATGTAATTCATTTTCTATCACAAATTTTCATAGATGGATGTAATTATATATTTAAATTATATATATGATAAATATTAAATAAATATACTTATGAAATTACAATCTTACATCTACCTTCTTACCTTCCAATATACAATAAAATGAAAACATTGCACTTGTTTACGTGGGGACTACCACCTTCACGTAGCGATGAGATTCATTTTTAATTTCCCTTTTACATGGATGGAAGTAATAATAGATTTAATATACATATATATGACCTAATAATTATTTAATTAAGTTAAATTAAATTTTTTCTATATTTCATTCCATCCTTCAAAAAAGTGTAAACATCGTTCATTCATACGTACGATTTACCATCTCCAGGAATTTCACAGTTTATTTTTCTACATATATCCTATTATAGATGAATATATATATATATGATAATTATATATTATATTTATATCACTATTATAATTGTATATATGATATAACTATGATCAATTTACATGGATTGAAACTACCAATCCTAAACTCTCATAAAAAATGAAGCAGTTTACACGTGAAAATAAAAATATTAATAAGGAATTATTAATAAATGGATATTGAAATATTGTAAGTGTAAAATTTATGTTATTATATGTATTTAAATTAATATGGTATATAACTGTAGGAAATATAAATTTATTATGCAGGTGTTTAGAGTAATTTTGAAGTAAGTGGAACTCGAGGTAAGGGTTTTATGTAACATTCCCATTATTTACCAAGACTGATTATGATTATGTTCCCAATGAATAAATATTATAATCTTTATCTAAAAAAATATGAATATTATTGTTCTTATGTTATTATTATATATTAAATGTTTTTGTTTCATTTTCCGCTCTTTATTTACTCGAGATACATAAAGTATATTTTAAATGAAAACATACATTATATACCACATTAGTTAGAAATCCATTCTCTTCCATGCCCATGATTTCTAAAAATGTTTTAAATATCATACAATGATTTTTTGAGAAATTTTTCCCAATTTGTTCCTTATTACACAATTTTATAAAAGTAATAATATTTTAATTTTCTAAATGAGGTAGTTTTCAATTTTTACCAAAAATATGAATGGAATATTTGTTTTAACATATATGGAAGGAAAAAAATTTATCGCCATCATTACCACTCAATGCATTGAATGTTCTATTATAAGTTTCCATGGTAATTTTCAAATAAATTTTTTTCATTAATATTTTTTAAAATTTTAAATTTTAAATATGTTATTTCTGAGTAAAAAGTGTTTTTCCTCAAGAAATGGTCTATGTGATATTTTTTAAGAGAATTATTCCTATAATGGAATAATTTGAAATTTCAATTATTTACTTGGGATATGATCCATTTATTCCATATTTATCTGTTTTAAAGGTGTTTAATGATTATGATAAAAATAAATTTATAAAATCCATTCTATTTATAAAGGTTATTATATGATTAATTTAGAAAATTATTATGAAACCAATTTATTTTTCACAAGTTATGCTATGACTAAATGATTATAAAACCCATTTATTATCCATTGGTAATTCTATTATGAAATGTTTAATGAAAACATTTAATTTTCCAGGGTTATGATATGATAATTTTTTTTATGATCTTGTGGAACAAATATGTATGATTTTAATTTTAAGATGAGTGGGAATGGAATTATATATCCATACAATGTGTTGTTAAAGATGGATATCTCATGAGATTAAGGGGACTGGAATTAAGAGTGAACCTAATTATGTAAGGGAATTTATTCATATTGGTTTGGGGAGTGAACCCAATCCACTATGATAGATTTAGTATTAAGATTTGACTACTAAGGAAATGATTCTCTATGCTTATCTATATGTCACAAACTTGTGTCTTATGACTATTTTATGCTCTCGTGGATCATTTTCTGTAATTCCTTTATGATTCATGTATTATGATCTTTAAAGAATTATTACATAACTCAATATTATGTTTTATTATATGTAGGGTATAGGTTTCAAATTTTACACTCAAGTTCTCAAAACCTTACACTTTTGTTAAGTTAAAGTGTTCATTAAAATCTTTTTTGTTTACCCTTATCATAAATCTGAGCTGACCCTTTCTTATGTTTCTTTTCACTATGTTTCAATGAATGGGATTAAGTAGATAAAGGTTCATAATTATTAACTAATAATATTTCAATATCCCAAGTAACTAGAAAACCAAATCGTTATGATTCTATTACATCTCCAGTGAACCAATACAATTCTCTTGTATCTATAACAACTTATTTTGTAGGGTCTTGTAGAACATATTCTAGTTCCAACTCTATTATATCATGATTGTCAACTTCATCAAAGTAAATCTTATTCCCTCTATTTATTTTGGAAATGTGATCCCTCTCAAGGAACATTGAATGTATGGGCACAATTTCATTTTTATATAGTGGTTCATGTAGATAATATAATCTTATTAACTTGGGATATTCTAAAATATTCTCTTTATTCCTTGGGCAATGAGTTTATTTCCATAGACCTCCTTTAAAAACACTTGTCATCCCCACACACAGAAATATTAGACAAAATAAATTTCCTCCCACAGGATAACACATATGGGATTCATTTTTTTTATTTAATTGGTTGATGTTTTGTTATGTAGGTCATAGTCTATAATTCATATCCCTAAAAGGAATATTGACGATATACATTGATCGTCATTGACCTCGCAATGTCTAATAAGTAATGGTTCTCTATTTAACTAAAACAATACCATTTTGGTGTATAATAAGGAGTGAGATAAGATAAAATCCCAAAATCCCTAAAATATATGATTATTTATTAGTTAAGATACAACCCATCTTAGTATTAGATGTGTTTAATTATTTTCTTACCAAGTTGATTCTATTATTCACTCTTCTACTTCATAAATTTCTCAATGGATTCAGACTTGTACTGCATTATGTAGAAATATCCATATCTACTAAAGTCATCATAAATAGTTATAAAGTAAGAATATACACCTATAGATTCTACTAGAAAATTTCTACATGCATATAAATAAAAAAAATTCAAGAATAACTATGACCCTTTCACCCCTTCCAAAAAATGGAGGTTTTTTGTATTTCAATGTAAATAAGTGTTCCCCATACCAATTGGCTTTAGTTCAAAATAATATAAATACCTATCATGATATGTTATGTGAATCTTGGTTAAATAACCATGTTTCATATTCCATAATTAGGTGTGATATGAGAAATGCAGTCATGATTCATTATTTATTTATAACATGTGGTTTTCATATTCTATTATATAATTTCCAGTATTAATATGTACAATAACATGAAAATTGTTATATTTATAAAAGTAGATACTTTAATTACCAACCTTAAATAATAATAAATCCATTTCTAAACTAGAAATGTGTATAATGTTATCTTTAAGAATACTAATGTAATACAAAATATTTAAAACTAAAATAAACCTCATAATAAATGTATAGACGTGAAATCCTACAACTAATTCAAGAATTCTTATGACATTATAAACTTGAATATCAACTAAACCACTTGATATATTCTGGAATATACGTAGATGTTTTATTTATATGTAAATGTGAGTACCACTTGTAGTATCTAATACCCAATTGGTATAAATGGACACGGTATATTTATTTGAAAATACGATTGAATCTTCTTCAAGCTTCATCACCAAGTCACAATTCTTCTTCTAGTAACCCTTATTTCCACATGAAAAAATTATACATCTTGTTCCTTATCCTACCTTGGGATATTCTTCTTCTTGATCAGACAGTGTGAAGAATAAATACTCTTGGAAATTTTTTTGGTATCTTTTACATACCCTATAATTAATAGTGTATTTCAATGCCTCATGACATTATCTTATAATATAATCAAGCTAAGAAGTCTTGATAGTGAATTATAATTCTTACTCATATTATAATTCATAATAAAACTAGAGAAGCTATTATGTAGTGAGGCAATAATAGGATTAGTCCACAAATCATTTTGTATCATAAAAACCATGATGTATGGATGCTCAATATATCCAATAATATTGATTACTTGAGTATTGGTTGGCACACCCTCTTAAAATTTTTACATGAAAAGATCCTTGGATATTTCATACCTCAATGGCCTATCATTCTCATCATAGAGAACACAATGATGAGATGACATTGTCAATGCATACATGTTTTAATGAATCTTATAAAGATCAATGGGACTGAATGAATACATGAGGAACTGGGCATCTGATTATCCATCCACATATTTCCAAAAGATTGCCTGTTCCTCCTCACTAGCCTCATTAGAAGGCCATTTTTCTGGAATAAGGGACTCTAATATATAGAATTTCTATTATTAATGTCGTAAAATGTGAAAGTGCCTATACCACTCCTATAATTTCATACCATATAAGGGATTATATTTCTCTAAAATTGATCATAGGTATAATATCTAGGAAATATTATTTTCAATTTTCTAAAAAAATATATTAGGTTTTAGTACTTTATCTTGATTAAATAAATGTGATATAATATTTTTTTTATTAATGTCCCTATATTTATATCAAATCCAAATATACTTGACCATTGGATAAAAAATATTTTGATACATGGATATTTTAGTGGTAAGGATCCATATTTGTCTTCTCATATACAAATTAATGTCTTGGTAAAATTAATCAAAGGCCATTTGGTAGGAAGTATTTCATACTGAATTAACTACACTTACTTAGTTCATTAATTATACTCCCCAATTTGAAAATCCATGAGTCAAATTTCATCACCACTTGAATTTATGTTACATAAACTCATTAAATATCGAATTATATTTATTCTAACAATGTAATTTTCAATCAAAACATCCACTAGTACTTCTGGATAAATAGAAGTGTCCTGAGGTTGGTGAGTATAACACTCCGTTCTATGGTTTCATTCTAATTCAAGTAATGGAGGGTTTTAACTAACTAAATATTTCCTTGAATGAATTTTGTCTTTATACATAATTTTTTTCATATAATATGTTAAATTCTTTGTTAATATTTTTTGGATTTTATATAAGTGATAAACAACATATAGTAAAATAATTTACATTAAATCCATTTATTTTGTTACCTCTTTCACACATGTTAATTCATTTACTATACATGATTATGTTTAAGAACAACAAAAATATAATTAATTAATTATTAAATTGCAAAAAATAAAAATATTCATAATAATGATCTGTTCTATTGGATATTTTATCGATTAGATGATAAAATTTCTCTTGACACTAGGAGAATAAATCCATCAGTTAGGTATGGGTGGAGTTGTAACATTTTATCTATTCACCTATGTATCCCCTTTGTTGGATTCACCATGGATCATTCATGAACCATATGCACTCGCTTGGATTCTCCATCCTTTAACTATGTATTACTCACATGCGGGTTAGGGGAACCATGGGTAGGGGTTACCTAAGAGAAATTATGGAGACATATGAATGTACATAATAAAGAAGAGGGGAATGATTCGTATATCACTATAATAATTTTATAAATATTATGATGAAAACCCATGAAATAATAATTATATTGAAAAACTAACACACACATATATTGGTCATGTTCATGATTATCCATGCATAAAATTATTATTAGTTTAAAACTAACTATAATTAATTTTAATTAGTTATTTATAATGATAAAATCCCAAAAGAATTACTAATTAATTATATTATTAATTAATTCATTCATGTATCCTAATTATCTGTCTAAAAAATAATTGACATTCCCATCCATTATAAATTTAAATAAATTAAATTAAATAATATAATTTTAGAATAATATATACATGGTGTAAAATTGAAAGGGATAAGGTGTATACCATTCTGGTTGATTTTTTATTCTATCCTAAATTTAACATAAGGTGTATTGGATGTAACACAACATGTAACATTATTCTCCAAATGACATGTTCTATCACTCACATTGTGTTTGAATATGAGTTAAATGGTCCTTCTCATGAATTGTGTACATATATTGCATGTAGAAAACATGATGTTTTGTGATATTACATGGTTTATAGAAATATGGGTCAAACTATTTAGTATGCATGATATATATGACTAAAAGTCATGAAATTAATATATGTGGAATGTACTGCTAGAAATTCTATGATGTAAACAACATATATAAAAACCATATTTTTTTGTAGTTTCAATATAATAAAATACATAATCAATTAATAAATAAATATTCTGAATATAATGTTTGAATTAGTATATGTGTATTCAGTCATGGAAACACTATCACATTGAAATTACACTAGAAACATAGAGTTTACTTTGGTTGAATTATATAATTAACTTTTATTCCTAATTTATACTTGAATATGGTAGCTTGGTTTGGTGTGCACTGTACATGAGTGAGTACATGTTACAAGGAATGTATATCCCACTATAGGGTGTGTACAACATTTTATAACTGAATTAACTACATGCCTTGGGACTCAATGTTTATTTCAAACATATATTTATGTGTTACATTGTGTGTATTATAGTTAAAAAATATATTTTTAAAATTATCCTACATTTATTGGTTTTCAATAAATACACAGTGTTTAATTAACACATTTCACTTACTTGGAACCCATTACTTTTATTATTATAATAGGACCATACCAGATGTGTTTTCACAACATGTCTTTCATATACATGTCATGTAAAATTTAATGCTCTATTATATCTAGATTGACCAATATACAATGTATAATGATAACACATACTATTCTACCATATGTAATTCCATATTTCCCATAACTCATCCTACTACAGTTAATTTGGGTATATGATCTGTACATATCAATTACATGTCGTGTATCCATGTTATTTGAATAAAATCTATAGCACCTTCACATGGAAATTTTATGAATTCTTCCTCTATTATTTTATTTTTTGTAGTCATATGAAACCGAATGATTATGATATCATGAATTTTATATTAAATATAGAAAACCTAGAAATTAAAAACTAACAATAAATTTGGTGATTCAAACATTTATTAATAAATATTTACAAATTAATATGTGATTTATTTAATACAACATAATGGTTCTTAGAAATTGTTTAATTTGGATGGGCTTATGCCCAAGATTGTACTTTCATAAATATATTCAGATAAATACATAGAGCTATATAATAAAAACCGAAAAATATTATATGAGAGGATCTTATGACATATAATTAAACATTAGATTATATAAATAAGAAACTCATTCACTTTAAATTCATTCTTCATTATCATATTAAGTGATTAGACTTATTTTATAGTAATTATGATGAATTATCAAAGGGTATAATCACCCTAGTTTTATACACATGTGATCCATGAACCTTGGAAGATCACTATATAATATTTGGGTGATAAACAAGAAAATACCAAAATATTTCTTCATTCAACGTTGATTTCAACAATAATCCATTATGATATTGACTAATTCTATTTAGTAATATTAGGTATTGAGATGAAGGTGTAATGTCTCCTTCTCACAACACGGTGTCACTATTATGATTGAATTCATAATTTTTTTGTCCATTTCAATGTTCTGAGAGTTTTCTTTAGTTTTGGTGGGGGTTTTTGGATCCTTCATAGTTTATCAGGAGATAACATTATGGAGAATGTTCACCGTGAGCAAAGTAGAAGTCTGGATGGTTATAATAGGTACTTCTCCTATGAAATGGGTATTTCATTTGTAATTTTGGTTCAGGATTTCACTTGTGAGAAATAGGGACTGTTGTCTCAACATGTAGGGATATGTGGTGGTGGAAGGATGTGATGTCTACATGGGGAGCCAAAACGATTAGTTCACCATTGCCTGGGTGGTTTTCTCTAGACCGTTAAGAGGGATAAGGGGAATGCCAATTTCTGGTGTATCGTTTTGTGTTATTTTTTAATCCATATCCAAAATGATGATGTTTTTATGACGTTACGAGGTTCTCGAGTATTTTGGGATAACTAGGGGAGCACCACACCATGGTTCCGACGACCATTCCATGGGGGAACCTTCATTGGTTTTATTTTCAATGGTAGACAAGTATATTCTATCCATCCTTGATTTAGATGAATCTCCCTCCTCCCTCATCTCTATTTTACTAACATGTATAGAGATATATGGTTGTCTTTTTCCTCTTCCTTATTTTCATCTACATCATTCTACTATTATTTCAAGTGATAATTTTAGGTAACTCCTCATCTACTCCTCTTCTTCTCTTCTATCCTATTCGATTTTATATTTCTTTTATTTCATTTAGAATCCCTATTTCGCATGGGGGTTGCAATTAGGGTGTGTATTAAACTACTAATGGGGATTTTTATATATAGTTCTCATATAAATTCTATTATTATTCAATTGGTATTCCTCTATGGAAGTTTACAAGTTCCATGTATGCTAAGGTTGATGTTACCTTATAAAATATTTATTTGATAATGTCATTATATTCCTGAAATTTCCTAAATTCATTTTATATCATGTTATGAATTTATATTTTTTCTTTAATGATTAT
Organism: Viscum album; assembly: GCA_963277665.1. Taxonomy (NCBI): domain Eukaryota; kingdom Viridiplantae; phylum Streptophyta; class Magnoliopsida; order Santalales; family Viscaceae; genus Viscum; species Viscum album. The sequence continues at coordinate 1,429,838,481 of OY728151.1, forward strand.
AAATTATTATAAGTTCTTTATTTATTGGTAGAATTGTATTCCTATATCTTTTATGGTATTTATTTTTTAGTGGTTTGTTTTAAATTCCATGTTACATATAAATTAACTAGGGTCCATATTACAATGAAATTTGAATTTGACAAGACTGTTTAACATTTGACGTGATATTTCTATTAGTCTGGTTTTCAATGAAATAATTTTTTAGTTTTTGAAAAATCATTTCTAAAAGAATGATGTTCTTGACTTCAAATTAATTTTCTTCTTATCAAAAACCCCCATTTTAAGGGATGAAGGGTATACAATATGATATGAGGACATAATACAATAAATAATATGCCCCAATATTCTAATGTCCATAAAACCAGATCAATAAACAAAGAAAATCCCCTCCCCAGCATTGAAAACGTTACTTCCGATTTCACATTCCCATCCCCGATCAGCAGTTGTCCCATGAATTGATGCAGGGGATTGGTACCGATGGCCTATGACATAACCTCTTAAACATAAAATATTGGAAAGAATTGATATGATGAAAAAAATAATTCTCTAAACCTCATCTTGTGTATCCCCTAAAGAAGATCTGGATGCATACCCTTGAACAACATACCACATTAATGCACCAAATCACATTACAAAAGTAGATTTACACACAATTGGAGATACACACTCACAGGAAGAACATAAACATAAATAATGCCAAATCATGAAGTCATAAATTCAAGGATAACAAACAATCACCACAAATATAGGCTCCCCACACACTATACACCACTAGGAGGCGACCCCACCACAAAACGAACCAAGCTAGGCTTGCAGAGACTGTTGCGTCCACAAAACTCACCCAAGGAGGTCACTTCAATCCACCCAAGGAACTCCAGATGAAAAAGATACAGAGGTAGCCACCCATTAGAACATGGAAGGTTGGATCTTGACCACACCATGCATCCATGAAATGAATGAGCCTATGAAACCATGATGAACCCTCAATGGAGTAGAAGAAAAATAACCATGTATGCTGCAGAGACCACCCAAAGGAGACCCTTGAATCCATAGAGCAGGGGAAGAACTGCAACACCAATAGATATTAAAGAATCCCCATCGAACCTTGAGTGACTTTGTCTAGGAAAGGGGTTTGGTCTTGGGGTATCTAGTATGAGTGGAACTGGGTTCGTTTTGAGGGTTTGGATGCAACATACACTGAAATTTGTTCATCTGTTTTTTCTAAATACTATGACCATATTCCATAATACCTAGTGATTTTCCCAAGTTTCATACTCATTTATAATAGTTTATACCATGGGATTACTACCTTTTCTATGTTTTCATTTCCTATATCAATTGTATTACATGGTACAATTTCACCAATAATATTTATTTTTTATTTTACAGAATAAATATATGGTTATATGGTGGTTATTCCTTTCCTTCCTCCTAGGTATGATTTTGATTTATAATTTCTTATTTGAAAAGACAATTTTTTGAAAGGTTTAAAAAATGAAAACAATTTAAATTGTTAATGAATAATTTTTATATAAAATTTTGTATTTAATACATTTTCATTTATAAATAATTATCCATTAAAAATTATTTAAACGTATGTTAAAATTGGAAATTAATTTAATGAATGGATTTTTAATGGAAAGTGATGTGAATTATTTTATTTTATTCACTTACATTTAAAATATTATTTTCAAAATGTACTTCAAATCATAATTTTTAAATTTAATTTACAATTTATTACATCAACTCCTAGATGAGATCATAATAGGATTGATTTCTCTCACACACTGGATACATAATTCATTATTTACAGCTTCTATATTTACTTTTTGGTGCTCAAATTACAATCCTTTTGGATTATTGTTTCTTTACATTTTTGGGGATTTTTGGGAGGAATAAAGTTATTATAGGCCATGTAGAGCTAGTTTATATTAGTATTATTTTCAATTTTCAATATTATCCCACTATATTTTTATTTTATATTTGGTTTCCTTATATCAATCCTATCTTGTACTCTATGATTCTATATTTTTGATGAGTTCAGATGTTTATTATGGTTTTCATCTCATGGTTATTAGTGTATTTATTTTGTATGAGATTTCAATTTTTTTATAAAATGGTTGGATCATATGGATAGGTTATGACTCATTTTCATGCTCTTTTATTTTCTTTTAATAATTTTATTTTCCATAGATGTAATCAATGATGGATTTTTGTTAGAGTAACAAATGTCGTATTAACTCTTATTTAATAGTAAAATCATCCCCATTGGGATTTTTAGAGGTTACCATGCAATACTATCATACCAATATGAAAATGGAATTCCCTTTAGGTACTTTCATAGATCGACTTAGGTGCCCAGTTCTGGGGTGACCTAGGTTGGTGTGTCACAACCACTCTTTGTTATTTACAATGTTCTTGAGAAAGTTCTATCTTGTCTTGAGTGAATTATCAAGAGAGTATTTACAAATAACATTGATCCTTAACCCTTCAAATTTTATAATTAGTTTTATATACATTGGTTTCTAAAAAATTAATTTCATAAATGCCTTTAACACATTTCTCAAATCTATATGACCCCCACATAGAATAGTATCAATAATAATAATAAATGTAATAATAATAACAGTATTATTATTATTTAACATTCAAAAAACTCATAAATTTTTAAATATTATTTCTCCTTGACCCTTGATCTCATCATGTATATCTACCTTGACATAAATCAAACCTTGAATAATAAATATTTATTTTAATATATTTATGTCACTATATTATTAATTCATTAAATAAATAAAAAAATATCATATTCACTAACTAAGGAATAAAAATTTATTTAATATTCAAATCACATATATATTCTACTGAATAACTAGTGAATGAATATATGTAATCAATATAGAAAAAATAATTATTAGGCCTTGGAACATAATAATAATATTTATTACTATACTAAATTCTAAGTAGTTTTAATCAATTATTTCAACAACCTATATGATTGATATATATATATATATATTGAATTCATAAAATGAACATGTTGATAAAACCATCATTGAAATGGACTTAATAAGATAGTTCAATTCCAATCGAAGGGAATGTGAAATCAATATACATCAATTAAGAAGGGAAAAATATTTTATTGACTTATTAATTAATGTAAAATCAGTTATGATGCACCCAATGTATCCAAATTAACTAGGAGAATATATCATCATATTTTTTCATGAGTACATCAAGGAGCTTGATTCATGATATACATTAATTAAAATTTCATGTATAAGGACCAACAAACTCATTCACAGAAAAGAACATCTAATTAACCATATAACAAATGGAATTACAATGGTTGGTTATACTCTCAGAACCTCATATATTGAATATTATCAAGTGAAAAATTCATGTGTATACGTATTAACTATTTACGATCATTCTACACCTAATATCCTACATCATCTATTTCCCATAAAATATATTTAATCTGACCAAAAAACATTTTTAACAATAACATCATATATATTCAAGGTTATTATCATAGTGGGGAACAATTATGATCTTTCGATACGATGAATACTCAAAATAGATTATCAAATTAATATTACATTGAAGAAAAATATGCATGTGATAAGGTATTTATTAATATTCATGAATCTAAATATACATTTAATCAAAAGTAAAAATTAGTTTTTTCTAGGGATCCAAATCCAACAATAGTCTAGTCCTAGCTCTTGGAAAACCCCAGACTAGAGAAGAGTGTCTTTTTTTATTCCATCGAAAGACTCAACACTAATCCTCTTATCATAATGTCTTGAATCCCCATCCTGCATTGATAATAATAAACACAAAAATAAAATTATGAGACAAACATAGACTAAATTTGAAGGATCATTTAACATTACACAAAAGATTTATATTATTTACAAATTTGTAAAAAATTTACTATTGGATTCCCTTTAACGAATGTACATATTTCAATTAATACATGTGAAATCCATCAATAAAATAAATTTATAATAAGTGATTTTATCACAACTAGACCCCCTAGATACAATTATTATTATATTGACCTACTTTAATTATAAAGATCCCACAATATCAAAAAACACATTGGTGTCACTCAAATTGTTGAAAAATCAATATTATAGATCTTGATGTCTGGTGGAAATCTACAGAATCTCAAAAATCTATTAGGATGGAATTAAAAATCTCAATCAAATATACAAAAAAATAGAGAAATTTGCAAAATAGTGATGGATTCTAATATTATACCATGGGGAATAGATACTACCACATAGAAAGACTAATATTATGGCCTATTTAGATCCTCTAAAATTCGTTTTCTAAAGATCCAAAATAGTGTAAAACCCACTATCTTGATCTAATTTCATAATCGTAACCATAGATACCAAAAAACATAACAATTGTGGAAATCCATACCCATTGTCAGAATAATTTCATGTTAACCATGACTAATAAGAAAATGGCAAGGAATTATTTAAATATATATCTAGTCTATATCATAAATAATTTCCATATATTCAATCAATGTAATAATGTAATAAAAAAATCATGACCTCTATCAATATGATTCATGATATCCCTTTTAAAACCCTAGTTCATGTATCAAGGCCTTAGTCATGTTTCTTCAATGAGATTCATGATGAAGAAAACATCAGACTCGACATCATTTATTATTTCCTTTATTGTGAGTATGTGTACTAGATATCCATAGTAAAACATTCTCCAAATATCACAACCAATATTCCCATGTTTATAAATAGATAATTCATCTCATCCCAATGATGCTAATATATCATGTATAGAATCAACATTAAGTTAACATACCATGTTTAACTCTAGTAGGATAGGGACTAGTATCATAGTGGTATCTATAAATAAACTGGAGGCATTAACTCTATATTCACCTATTACAGACTATCATACATCATTATCTTCCAAAAAACATGAAATATGAACTGAATAATAAAAATAATGATTATATATTATGAATCCATGATATAATGTAACTAATATAACAAAACCATCAGGGTATAATCCAAAATACTAGGAATATACAACACATTCTAGCATGTGAACTTCCAAATACAGTCAGTCTTTCGGTGACCAAAAAAATTATCTCCACTCCACTAGATATCGAAATGTACCAACACCTCTTGGTTCCATGATCACAATCCATTATGTTAGTTAATCTATAGTAATATAAGGTGATCAGTACACAAGTGAACATATAGGGGTGTGCATAACAATACAATGTATTATCATCCAAAACAGTGGTATTTCCCAAAAACATCTAATATCTAATTCAGTAATTATAAGTAAATTGAAAACATATCAATATCTCTCGATATCATCACCATAAATTTCCATGATCAATCATGATCAATTTACTCATGAATACATTTCCATGAAATCAGTAAATAAACATACTTCTATGAAAATAAGTGTAATAATATATCACAACCCAACATAGAATTTTCATATTGTAGTTTACAATGGATGAAATAATCAATTGAGGATGAAGGAAATACATGTATTTTGCTATCTCAAAAGTGTTGTTGGAAATCAACATCTCCATATATATATGAAGTGTTGAAATAAATTCAACCCCCCATAAGAGGAAATACAAATATTCAAAGATAACATTTTTATCTTTTCCATAAGCTAGTAGAAATACTCATCTGTAGGGATAAAACTATATATCAAGAACCCCCATTCCTAGAGATGTGGGAATGAGTTATGACATTATCGGGTGAATCATCATCCACCTCAAACCCAGATATGCAATTTTGGAAGAGCACTATCACTTTGGTAAATTACTATCCATCTCATTATCATATTCAATATTCTATAGGTATTAACCATCTCCACATACCCCATCGATCATGTTCTCACATCAAAGATGTTGAATGAATTACCCATCTCCATATAACATACACAAGAAATGTTGGGTAGGATACTAGTCTCCCCCAATATTCTAGAAAAATCATACTTATTTCATCCTAGAATAGTGGCTCTAAAGAGGAAGATAAATGGATATATTTTTGTTATTCTCTCATCATATTAGTGGGTGAGATATGGTATAGTCCTCATTATATCACTCTTACCATCATGGAATCATATGTGTAAAGGAGATCCCCCACAATATCATGTTTCCATTAGTATCCATCCTCTAGAGGTTGAATTACCCTCATGGTGAGGAAGAACACAAAATAAAATTCCTAATCACATTCAAGGATACTCTTGTCATTTAAATCAGATATATCACGTATCATTATGATTATTTTATCCACATCAATTGATCCCTACTTCTCAATATCATGGGATATGACATATCATTCCATTATAAGTTATGATAATTAGTGAATTTTTTAGTCTCTCACATCACACCATAATATATATTAATTTCCATATACAATTCATGTTAATTTCATCAAAAGTAACTTATGGTACTCTTGATAAGATCCCTAATCAATGAAAAACTAACCAAATTTATGCTATAATTATTCCATTATTAAATTCGTTAAAGTCTTCACCACCATCCCTTAATCTATTTAATAATTCATAGAATATTCATTAACAACTTTTTATTCCTTTATAATCATGTCACATTATGTGAGGAAATACACATTCCCAGTGTTATAACATTATTTTATTTTTTAATTTAAATATTTTTCATTTCACATCATGATATAAATGATTTCATTTATAAAATCTCATAAAATCTCTAGGGTTACATTTTCCATAATAGATTTTTAGGAAACCCAATTATCTTAAGAATAATTTTTCATTATATAGTTTTATAACAACCTTCAGGCATGCATTATTCGTCATTTAAATAAATCCCTTTATGTTTACCAAAGCGGTTCATCCCTTTTTTTAATTTATTCCTTTATTCTGACCATATCATTCATGCATGACTATCATCTAAACACCATTAGACTAAAATGAATTCTACAATCATATGAGTTGCCAATAATCTCGATGAAGATCATTATGTGGATTAATGATCCACATTAACCTATTACTGACATATTATCATGAAAAAAACTGTAAACATTGTCTGATCATCACCTCTAATGGTTTAGTTACTCTTTTAAATAGGTAATAAATTATCTTTTTAAGGTTTGAAAACTCAACATTAAATATTAATAGTATCGAGTAAAAATAATATTTTACTTGTCTAATTTATGTAAACCTGATGTTAATTATTTAGTGATGTATCATTACGTCACCCTGAACATGTTACATGTGTTATATCAATGAAATTATCTATTTTTTGGACCCCCTCATGGATAAATTCCTCACGATGATCTCCCAATAACATATAATCAAAACTACAAGACATCAAAAAAACCTACTAATTCCCATATATAAAATTACAATATCCCATTTCCATCAACTTGGGAATTCAAAATAAATAATGAGAGGTCCCCATAATATTCTACTCAAAATAAAATTAATTGGGTATCCACATTATATATCTCATATTGGATCATCATTGATACTGACACTCAATATATTATAATTTGAAAAATTCCCCTCAAGTGGGAACAAAATCTCGCAAAATTTTTTTTATTGCAATCTATGTTGAAAACCATGTTAAATAGACTTTTCATTTGTCTAATTTTGGAAATGAAATGAATTATAATATTCCTAACTATTAATAATATTATAAACGTTAATATTAATATAAATAATAGTAATATTATTATTATTATATATCTAAAATTTAACATTAGTTTGGGGAGGTAGCCTCTACCTATTAGATTCGAATAACCACTTATTGTTGGGTGAGAAGTCAATGTCTTCCACGAAATGGGGGTCACATCCATTGTATTTTTTATATTTTTTTTCATTTTTGACTTTTATTTTATTTTTTATTAAATCAAATAGGTTTTGGTTGAAGCCTTAGCCACTCACCAGCCCATCGATGGCATTATTGTAAACAGTTCCTTTAATAGCAACCAATTAATCAACCAAACTCCTTTAAAAGATTGAAAATTCATTGAGTTGGATAATTTTATTTCCCCAGACCAAATATGGTATCAATTAATAAAATTTCATCCATTATGGAACCTAAATATTATAGAGAAGGTGGATCAACTAAAACCATATCTCAATGAATTCCATCAATCTGACTATTGGATCATCAATGCTTCTGAAGTGATTGACTCATATCATTGAGGAATATATATATATATAAATCATGTGTCAAACTATGGTGGATTGAATAAGATCTAAAAATAAATCCAAATTGATAAAAAAGGTAAAATAAATAGGGGTTTGAGTGTTGGTTCAAAGAACCACATCTTCTTGGTACGCTCTTCCTTCTACCTCTCCCAAGGGTGGGTAGATAGATATAGGGACATAGTGTGTGAGAGAGGATAGATAATGAGGTGGATTTATTCCATTCCACACAATTTTGTGTATAGTATATATTTTTTCTAACAATTTATTACTGTCCATGGATCTCAAAGAAATTCTAAAAGCTCACCTAATAGAAAATGACCTATTTATTATTATTATTTTCCATACTTTCCCAAAAAAGTGATCCATTAAAAAGATATAATATTTTTTGATCCATAAGTGGGTCTAAATTTCAAAGGCTCAAAACATCTCTTGACTTCTATTGATTTCATAAAAACCACATGGTACCCATCCTAATTAATATGGTTATAAAAAATCCAAAGAATTCAAAACAGGAATCATTTTATGAATAGTATATATGATACTCTCTATTGAAAATTTTATTCATGTATTAAAAAAATAATATATTTTTTTTATCTAGAAAGGTTTTCCACTAAGTGTAAAAGGTCATAAATTCTCCAAAAAATCACAAAAAAATATCTTAGTGTAAAAACCCCTTTCTAGAATCAACTGTTCATCTATTCATTCAATCTAGAATTTTATTTAGTATTTTTTTGGTTTTTTTACATTTTACTCAAATTATTTAAATTTACTCCAAAACAACTCATGACAACCAATCATCACACATGGTAAATTAATTTTATTCAAATGGGTTCTAATGAATTTAATGAAAATGATATTATCAATGAGATATTGGCATATGAAACGAAATCCCTTGATGGAAACACATTTCACCATATCAAATCATAGTAATGATGAAAATTCTCAATTGTAATCATATAAATTTTTAGGAATTGTTGAAACTTATTAAGGAGTCCTATGAGATCCATCCAAGGTTCACTATATAAATAAACACAGGACTGATTCACCATAAAACATTATTTTCCCCTCTCTATATGCTAGAGGATGTAGATAGGTAATGGGAGGTCTAGGGTAATACCATGGAGAGACAATAACCTAGATCAGAGTGCACAACAATGGTTAAAATCACCATTTATCAATTACCATTGATAAGAACCATAGTATGCATGAATAAATATAAACCAATTTTTAATAATAAACTATAAAAAATGATAAATATAAAGAGAACTAAACAACTAATGAAATAATGTAAGGGGATGAACAACCATGCTATCAATACAATTTACATTTAGCTGGGCTGGTTAAAAAAGTTTAACAAATAAACTAGACAAATCAAAAGCTCTACGGCCACTTCGATCCAAACCTCATACAGTCTCTTAATATTATCATAACAAAAATTCCATATCATGAAAAGCTAAACCTGGTTCTCATCCCAAAACCATTACATAAATATAAATGTAATCTCCATTCATGTCATGAAGAAACTTGGGGTCGACCTTGAACTGGTCACCCTAGATGATCTGGAACATGTCCCGGAGGGCGTACCAGATCCCCATGGGAAGGAAACTAGTGTCAGGCATAAATAGAGTACACATAGTGATTTGTTTCTCCCAATAATAAATAAAAAAATAAATCTAGTATGTTCAATAGAACAACCCAATATATAAATAATTTCCAAACTGAACATATTTATAGAAAGCTATAAATACAAATATTAAACAACCAAACAAAACTACACATGATGGCCACACATCTCAACATGACCCTATGGTCCACTCTCTGGTACCAAAAACAAACATCATGTGCAGTGATCTAAGCCAAGATAAGACCATCAATACAATATAAAAGAAATAATAAACTATAGGTATGAGTATTAAAATTCAGTATTCTAGCATGAATAATCTCTTCCCAATGACATTCCTTTAAAACAAAAGAAACTCCACGTTCATGTTTGAAATAAAATATATAATGTATGATTTTTCATAAATTTTCAATTTTAAAGTAAATCACGATCCATTTCCCTCTTACAATTTAAAACCACACTTTATTTCTTTATAGGAACCATATGCGTTTAAAAGAGGGAGGAAGGATTTCATTTATAAAAGATGGAAGATTATGAAAAAAACTTTCCAATACATTTTCCATAAACACTTGAAAACTTTTTTTATCACCTTTGGAATAATTCCACACTACTCAAGAAGTAATCATAAAAATCATATGACAATGTAAATGGAAAGAAACATATAAGAGTAACCATTCAACAATGTATCACAATCATTCACTGGAAGAAAATGAGTGCCAAAATACATGGAAGAACCTAGGATTTCATGAACAATCCAAAACATAATAATACAAGAGACCCATCCCCAGAAGCAAGTGTAAAACGATGAAATCAAAGATCCCTAAATACTCCCATCCACCCTTACTCGGGACATACTAAGGGAAAATCCCTTAGAAATAAAACTCAATATAGTCCTATGCTATGGGCTACTAACTAGTGAATAACCTAGCCGGTGTAGTAATCATTCTTAGAAAATTATCTCACTATTCTAGGTTCCCATACCTCAAGTATAAAGGGGGTGAGCCAAATATTTCCAGCCAATCATCTAATCACATGAATATATAAGAATAATCCAACAACACATATCACCCCGAGCCACTCCAATGATCGATCTCATTCTATATGACATATAGATCTCAAGGAGTCTATACCAAGGATCCCTAATTATCATAATGGATCAAAAGGATTCCACAATGAGTACATACCATCCATTAAACATAAAAAAGGCATGAGAATCATCCAATGGAGTTGTTCATAATAAATAGTTTCATTAATTTCAAAAAACTTCCAAACATACCTTTAATCATACTCTAGAAAACCATCACATTAAAAGAACAAAGTAAATTTCTTAAAAAAAGGGAAAACAACCTTTTCCATTTCAAAACCATTTATAAAACAATCCCTTCAATGTGCATACATTTAATTTTTCAACCAAAACCATTTTTATCAAAATTCCAAATAGTCCACAGATATAAAACATGTGACCAACCACATTTGATAACAAATAGATATTATTTGTAAATCCAAACATGCATTGAACTATAGTTAATGGAACCCAAATCATCATTTTTCATATCAAAAATAAATTTACAAGGCCTAACCTTGATTTATATGTGAAAAAACACATGAAAAAACAAAACAAACATTTAATTGAACACATGGTGTACAAAATTTAACAAAACAACTATATTTATCATCAAACAAAGAATAAAGCACCACTTTTCACACCATATAAATATTTCAATGGTAAAATTTGACTAATTTGTCACGACTCGTCCCCCCGGGGCCCGTATCGCAACTACCCCAAGTCCACCTTCCTTAGGCCAGGGGATGACAACTAGAACCAAAGGAATAATTCCCTAAAAACTGGGAAGGCATTGCCTTTATAAAACATAACACACACAACCAGTGTACAAGAGGAAGCTAACACCAAGTAAACCAGTATACCAAGTGTGCTGAAAGTACAAAGGGGCCGGAAATAAAATCCCAACAGAAAGGTAAAACTACAATTGAAATAAAGTACAACTGAAAAGACAAACAACTGAATGGTGAAGCAGCTCCAGGACCGTCCTCCGGGTTCCTACCTGAAGGGTAGGTACAAATGTCCTCCTCAGCACTCCGCGTCTATCGGTCCGTTCCATGCGCCATCACGCCGAGTGTCCACCTCCGGGTACCATCCATTCTTCGTACACTCTGCCTCGGTCAGCACTTTCTGTCATCTGCATCCAACACAACGAGGTGCATGCATTTCCCTTGCAGTGGTGAGTATAACGATACTCAGTAGGGACCCCGAGAACCTCAAGGTCGCACAAAATCCGACAAGGATAAACCACAAAGAATGATCTCAATAGATAACCATTACTTATTTATATGCCCATATATATACCTAAGTTATCAAGTAACCCATCTCAATCATGAGATAAACACAAATGTCATTAACTTAGCTCAAACCGGGATTTTCATTCACGATGTCAAAACCACGACTGCTGGAGAACTCCTCCTCTGTCGAGTACAATAGTCTTGTTGCGACTTCGAGGCGGTACTCACTATCCTTAGACAGATGAGGTACTCCTCCTCTGTCAAGTACTACGGGTCTGCCACCCAACACAGTTGTGCTTCACGCCATGGGTCTGCCGCCCCAACACTGTAGCGCTCCCCCAAATAGCCTACATAGGTACTCCTCCAGTCGAGTACCACGGGTATGCTGCCCCAACACAGTATCACTCCTCCTCCATGGGTCAGTCACCCCAACATAGTAGCGCTCCCCACCGGGCTAGTCAAGTCACTCCAAATCAAATCGGACAAGCAGTCATCAGGTCTTAGCTAGTTACAAGGTCTCTGTACTCCGTACGCTCGTCTCTGAGAGGATCCGCTACACGAGATAATGGTTGATACTTACAAGTGTCATGAAATCTCACGTGGAAGTATCCCAAAGGAGCACCTCATCATAGGGGTCTCAACGTAATAGACGACGCGTCAATCAGACTCCCAGTCTGGGAGTTATTAGCCTTTTTATCCAGGGGGCCCGGTTGGTTTTGTGTATGAACCAACCCGACCGTACCTCAACTGTGCCTCGAACTCCCATGGGGTATTCTCAAAGGAACCGTTTCTCAACGATATTACCAATGCCACTGATGGTTCGTCAAATGGATGTCTGGTCTGAGAGTTATTGGCTTTTCCGTTCCAGGGGCCCGGTTGGTTTTTAGGCTAAAACCACCTCGACTGTTCTTCAACTGCGTCCAAACCTCATGTAGAGTAAGCCAAAAGAACTGACTCATCAAAATAAAACCAAAATAGTTGATGACACATCAATCGGACACCCAGTCCTTCTGTTATAAGTGTTTCCACTCCGTGGGCCCGGTTGGTTTCGGGTTTGAACCAACTCGGTCGTACCGAAAATTCACCAAAACCTTGGTGTAATATACCAAAACAACCGCTTCGATCCTAGGATTCATATACAATTGACATTTCACCGATCAGAGTTCTGTAGCTTATGTTATGAGCGTTTAACCGAAAAAGGTCCCAAAAGGGGGGGTCTGGGCCCGGTCCGACCCGGGTTCGGGTCCGGCCCGGCTGGCGCGGCCCGGCCCAGCCCACGGCTATTCATGGCTCGGCTGGCCTGGTCGCGCGGAGGGCGCGACCTCACTAACTGGCGTGGCTTATTGTCGCACCTCTTGGTTTTCCGGAATGGCTCTCCCATTCCGGTTCAAACCGCCACTATGGATCAGCCGCTGTGGTCTGCTCCGGTGGCACACCGCCGCGGCGGCGCGACGCGGCGCCACCCCCTTCCACGGACTACTGAAAGTGCTCCGGTGGTCCGTTTCGCCCACCATCTGCACCTGTGGCTCTCTAGAGACCCACTCATCACTGCGACGACTTTAAATTACTGTTGTGGTCCCGTTTCATCGTCACCAAACATTCCGCGCATTAAGAACAATATGACTATTGATCCGAACTTGTTCGTTAGTCTGTACCCACCACGTTAGTGGTTCAAATAATCATCCAACCAATTAAACAACCATACTCGAGGGTATAATCACATATATAAATTATAAAAAATCCTCCTACCACAAGGTTCACCGTGCGTTGACGATATCGTGAAAAAGAGGACGTTGGTTCATTGGCATCGTTGCAAGGGAGGAGTTGAAGGTGTCGACGATCATTGGCATTCGTCGCTCCCGAAAAGTTCCATCGATCCCGGCTCGAGCGTCGTTCGTCGAAGATCCATCAAAAGGAGAACCGTTCTTCAAGGAATCATCGTTCTTCATCGAAGAGGGATTCGTTCTTCGTTGAAGAAGGAAACTCTCTTCAAATTCTCTAAAGCACTCCCAATGTTTCTCCAACACAACTAATGCCCCAAACCAAAATAATAGCTCATGCTATTATTTTATTAACCCTTTAAATTCAAATATCAAACTCCTTAATTAATTAATTTAAGAGTTTGAATTCATTAATTAACATGCGCTAAAAAATATTAAAGAGGGCGAGAGGGAGATGAAGAGTTCTCATAAATAAAGGGAAGTTGTCAAATTAATTAATGAAGGGGAGAGTTATGGGAAGTTCAAGAGAGTTATGGGGAGTTCAAGAGTTTAGGGAACGTGTGGACCCCACCCCACAATTATCCTCTCATGGGAGGTTATGTGGGTGGGGGAACCACCTCAAACTCCCCTTGGGAGGAAAATAACCACCTTCCACAAATAAAAATATCTAACACATATATTTATTTAGTTTTTTAAAAACAACCCGAAATTTATTTTTCCTCCCGTCAAAACACAACTACAGTAAAGGTTACCTTGGGTGAATATCGGCATTGTGAGTTCATCGATGTCCTCAGATTTCAATTTTGAACACCTGTTCAAAAGATAGGAAAACCCACACAAAAGTTCACTGAACCTACCCTAACAAAACTTCAGAAATTGATTCCGGGCACACCGGGCCTCAGAATCATGTTTTGTCCGAAGCTAAAGACTCAAAAAATTTCAAATAATTATGAAAAAAAATATCCTTGAAAATTTCGGGCCTTTACATTACTCCGACCTTAGGGCTTTACGTCCCTATAAATCTACAACACACACTAGGGAAACTAAAGGGGTGATAAGCACGCATCTGAGACTCTTGCTCCCATGTGCTTCCCTGGAGGTTATTGTGCTGCCAACGAATGCACACTAGAGAAATCAACCATCCATGTAGGACCCGCTCCAGTCGATCCTCAATCTCCAATGGAACCTCTGTGAATGTTGCTTCGTCATCGATGTCCATCTTCCCATGGTCGGTGATGTGGAATGGGTCTTGCACGTATCTCATCAGCTGAGATACATGGAAGACGTCATGTACCCGGTGCAACTAAGGTGGAATGGCTGGGTGGTAAGCCACCTTACCTACTGTCTTGATGACCTGAAAAGGTCCGATGAAACACAGAGATAACTTGCCACCTCGGCCAAAACTCCGTAGAACTCCTTGAGGTGAGACCCGTAGGAAGACGTTGTCACCATCCTCAAACTCCAGTGGTCTCCATCTTCTATCAGCATAGGTCTTCTGTCTTCTATGTGCAGTCTTCATCCGCTCCTGGATGATTTGCACCTTCTCCGGTAGCCTCAAGATGAACACATTGGTCAACCTCTACCTCAGATCCTAAAAAGATCTACTGGAATCTCTATGACCACACGAAGGGTTTTCCCCTTATTCGTCAATGCTAAAAGTGGTGCAACAGCTCTGGAGAAGTTTGGCTCAAATCTATGTCTGGTCGACTCATGAGTGATCGACTGCACCCACTCATGCATGATTCCATCATGTGCTGCATGTGGTTTCCTTTTCACATACCAAGTAAAACCCTTCCCAATGGGGTAGGTAAACCACAACCTTTTTTCCTAATACAATCAATATATGTCTGAACTGTGTTTGCCCAGTCCATACCCAAACTAACGTCGTATGGCCTTGACGCTGCCACCAAGAGGTTCCAACTAAAACTCTCACCTTAAGGGTCAGATCACACCGTCGGCGTAAGCATGATTATATAGTCTCCTCCCAAAGGTATCTACTGAAGTGATGGTCAAGTTAATGGCTTAACCGGAAACTCTCCATCCAGGACAATATTGGTGGAAGGATGGAATGATTCGTATTAATGTTTGTTATTACGACATCTAGTAGTGGACACAGACTGTACCTCAAATCATTCCTAGAGCCCCTGGATCACACTTCTTGACCACATATAGCAATTATCTTCCCCTGCCCTCCTACTCACTGAGCCAAGCAGGGACTAAAAAGGCGGGGGGTTGTAACATGTCGAAAAGTACCCCACCTCATACTGGTCTCCTAGCTCTGCTTCCACGTCTACTGCTCTGCAGATTTATCTATCCTTGACACTTCCTATTCTTCAAAAATTTCTCATGCCCAATTCTATGAGACTAGTGCCAGTACCTTGCTTTCCCACTGGTAACATTATCTAGCTGTATCCATTCAGCCAAAAAACATTCGACCACAAAGGTTCTCTCTAGCACACTACCATAAGTATGAATGCATAGAGGAAAAGTGTTGGCTTAGATGTCCTTTAAAGACACCTCACTCTGAGGTCCGAGCTCTAAAGAAAAGATCGTATCGTATTCATCAAGTACCAGGAATGATCGGTACGCCTCGATGAATACTCAGCTACCGACATTTCATCTTGCTGAAGTTGTATAAGATCAAGAAAACTCTCACCCACCTTCTCAAGCCAGTCCTCTGCCGCCTGTGAGTCGGGCTTGCCTCAGAACCTGAGGGGTATCTGATGCTGAAATACGTGTAAGGCGCTAAGCCTATAGGTTTCATCTACTGTTACTGCCAGTTGTAACTGCTAACCAAAAGGTAGTGGTACAACTTTCACACTACCCAAAGGTACTAACCCTGGCATCAGTCCACGTACCGAAGGCTAATCACTATGCGGACCGACCTCATGGTCACTCACTGGGAAACACTAGTAGATAAGATCTCCATATACTCTACTACTATCTAAACTATGTGTAGAGCGCTAGAAATAACCTCCAGCCAGTCCACTATTTCCTGGGAATCTGTCTCGCCTCGTAACCTTAGAGGCCTCTACTGCTGGAACTCGTGAAATCGACTCCGTCAGTGTGCACCGTCCACTTGTACGGCTAGTGGCATCTTCTTCCTAGTGATTGGTGGTACTACTGGTACACCACCCGAAGGTGCCAACATAGCAAGAGGGCCCTACACCAGAGCCTTGTCACTCAGTGGGCTATCATCATGTACACTATCGGAACTCCAACTGACTGTCTGCGTGGAGGCATCCTGAAAAGATGTGACACTGTCAAAAGATTTAAACCTAGTGAGCTGAACTGGATGAGCTGACTTAAAGAAAATTTTGAAAACACACTTGCAATCAATGTTTTCGTGCACTATGTCAGAAATCAGAAGTTAGGGTCCTGGTGTATGGATATGTCGGCCGTTGCACCAACACTGAACTCCCGGAACTGAAATTCACACTCAGTACCCTTAACAAAATTGCTTTACAGAAAGAAAATATCAGAGTTCTATGTTCTGTGGTAGAACCGACTCCTTTTATACCAATTTGTCATGACCCGTCCCCTGGGGCCCGTATGGTGACTACCCCAAGCCCGCCTTCCATAGGCCAGGGGCTGGAGACTACCACCAAAGGCAAAATTACCTAAAAACTGGGAAGGTATTACCTTTATAAAACGTAACACACAGAACCAGAGTACAAGTAGAAGAAAACACCAAGTAAAGCAGTATAACAAGTGTGCTGAATGTTCAAAGGGGTTGGAAATACAATCCCAATAGAAAGGTACAACTACAATTGAATGAAAGTACAACTGAAAAGCCAAATAGCTGAATGGTGAAGCAGCTCTTGGATCATCCTCCGTGTTCCTACCTGAAGGGTAGGTACAGATGTCCTCCTCAACACTCCGCGTTTATCGGTCCGCTCCGTGTGCCGTTACACTGAGTGTCCACCTCTGGGTACTATCCAGTCTTCATACACTCTACCTCGGTCAGTGTTGTCTATCGTCTGCATCAAACACAAAGAGGTGCGTCATTTCCTGTGCAGGGGTGAGTATAACGATACTCAGTAGGGACCCCGAGATCCTCAAGGTCTCACAAAATCCAGTGAGGATAAAAAAGAAATAAATAACTCAATAGATAACCTTTACTTAGGTATATGCCCATACATATACCTATGTTATCAAGTAACTCATCTCAATCATAAGGTAAACACAAAGGTCATTGACTCATCTCAAACCAAAATTTTCATTCATGATGTCGAAACCACGTCTACTTTATAACTCCTCCTCTGTCGAGTATAGTAGTCCTATCGCGACTTCGAGGCACTACTCACTAAGCATAGACTGCTGAGGTACTCCTCCTCTGTCGAGTACCGTGGGTCTGGCACCCCAGCACAGTAGTGCTCCCCGCTATGGGTCTGCCACCCCAACACAGTAGTGCTCCCCCTAATAGCCTACAGAGGTACTCCTCCTGTCGAGTATCATGGGTTTGCCGCCCCAGCATAGTAGCACTACTACTCCATCGGTATGTCGGCCAAACATAGTAGCTCTCCCCACGGGGCTAGTCAAGTCACTCCGAATCGAATCGGACAAGCAGTCATCAGGTCTCAGCCAGCTACATGGTCTTCATACTCCGTACGCTCGTCTCCAGCAGTATTTGCTCCACGAGCTACTGGTTGATACGTCCAAGGGTCATGTAATCTAACGTGGAATTATCTTAATGGACCGCCTCATTAGAGGTGTCTCAATGCAATAGACGACACGTCAATCGGACGCCAGGTCTGTGAGTTATTAGCCTTTTTATCCTAGGGGCCCGATTGGTTTCATGTATGAACCAACCTGACCATATCTAAACTGTAAAATGAATTCCCATGGGGTATAGTCAAAGGAACAAAATCTCAGTGAGATTACCAACGCTGTTGACGATTTGTCAAACGGACGTCCGGTCTGAGAGTTATGGGATTTTCCGTTCCAGGGGCCCGGTTGGTTTTTAGGATAAAACTAACCCGAACATTCTCCAACTACGTCCAACCCTCAAGTGGAGAAAGCCAAAAGAACTGTCTCATCAAAAGGAAACCAACGTATTTGATGTCACATCAATCGGACGTCTGGTCCTTAAGTTATAAGTGTTTCTGCTCCAAGGGCCCGGTTGGTTTCAGGTTCGATCCAACCCGGACATACCAAAAATTCACCGAAACTATGAGTGTAATATAACGAAACGACCGTATCGATCCAAGGATTCCTACACAATAGACGGTGGGTCGATCAGAGGTCTGTAGCTCCAGTTATGGGCGTTTAACCAAAAAAGATCTTAAGGGGGGGGTCTGGGCTCAGTCTTACCCGGCCCCACCCGGCATCGGTCGGACCGGCCCGGCTGGTGCAGCCTGGCCCGGCCGGCGCGGCCGAGCCCGGCTGGCATGGCCCGACCCCACGGTTGGCGCAGCCCGGCCCGCAGCTCACCGTGGCTCGGCTAGCCTGGCCGAGCGGAGGGTGCGACCACCCCAGCTGGCACGGCTGAATGCACCACCTCTTGGTTTTCCAGAACGACTCTGCCGTTCTGGTTCAAACTGCCGCCGCGGCTCAGCCATGGTGGTCTGCTCCGGCGGCGCGCCGCTGCCCACAGTCGCCGGCGTGGCGTGCCCCCACCGCCTTCTTCGGGCCACCGGACATACTCCGGTGGTCCGTTTCACCCACCTTCTGCGCCTGCGGCTCTCCCGGGACCCGCTACTCCCTGCGATGGCTTCAAATTGCCGTTGCGGTCTTGTTTCTTTGTCACCAAACATTCTGCGCATTAAGAAAGATACAACAATGGGTCCAGACTTGTTCTTTAGTCCGTACCCACCGTGTTAGTGGTTTAAATAATCATCCAACCAATTAAACATCCATGAACGAGGGTATAATCACATATATAAATTATAAAAAATACCCCTACCTCAAGGTTCGCCGTGCGTTGACGATATCGCAAAAAGGCGGATGTCGGTTCATTGATGTCGTCACAAGGGAGGAGTTGAGGGTGTCGACAATCGTTGGAGTTCTTCGCTCCCTCTAAGTGCCATAGATCGTGGCTCGAGTGTCTTTTGTCGGAGATCCGTTAGAAGGAGAACCGTTCTCCGAGGAATCAGTGTTCTTCGTCGAAGAGGTTGTCGTTCCTCATTGAAGAAGGAAATTATCTTCAAATTATCTAAAGCTCTCCCAATGTTTCTCCAACACAAAAAATTCCGCAAACCAAAATAATGTCTCATGCTATTATTTTATTAACCCATGAAAATCAATGATCAATCTTCTTAATTAATTAATTGAGGATTTTGAATTCATTAATTAACATGTGTTGGAAAATATTAAAGAGGGAGAGAGGGAGATGAATAATTCTCATAAATAAAGGGAAGTTGTCAAATTAATTAATGAAGGGGAGAGTTATGGGAAGTTCAAGAGAGTTATGGGGAGTTCAAGAGTTTAGGGCACGTGTGGGCCCCGCCCCACAATTATCCTCTCATGGGAGGTTATGTGGGTGTGGGCCCCACCTATAACTCAATTGGGAGGAAAATAACCACCTTCCACAAATAAAAATACCGAACACATATTTTTATTTGTTTTTTTAAAAACAACCCGAAAATAACTTCTCCTCCCATGCATAATCTTGGACTGATTCCGCTTTTGTTGGTTCGGACAGGGGGGAAAAAGACTCTTGTCTAGTGCTTACTTTGTTGTTTATTTCTTTTTGGAATTTGGGTCCATGTAAGGCCTTGTGCCCTTTGGTTTTCTTTTTGTTCTCATTTGGTTTTTGTAATGGGTTCCTCCTTTTCCCAGTCTTCAAAAAGAGACTTTATTTGTTCAATAAAAGGGGTTATCCCCTCACTTTCTCTAAAAAAAACTTCTCCTCCCATCAAAACGAAACTACGGAAAAGGTCCCCTTAGGAAAATACCGGTGCTGAGAGTTCATCGGTGTCCTCAGATTTCAATTCCGAGCACCGGTTCAAATGATAGAAAAACCCGCACGTACGTTCACTGAACGTACCCAAACAAAACTTTGGAAATTGATTCCGAGCACACTGGGCCTCGGAATCAAGTGCTGTCAGAATCTACAGACTCGTAATATTTCAAAGAATTATGAAAAATATTATCCTTGAAAATTCGGGGTCTTTACATAATTAATAATAAATGGATGTGTAAAATACATAAAACCAATGGATCTTAAATTAAAAGGGGAAAGTTCATGGGATGACTACCTCAAACCCATGTCTATTAAAATACGCACACCTAAAAACACACCACCAGGGTTTCAAGATGAAGATATATCAAGTGGACCCCTAAACGAAAAAACCCACAAATTCTCAGTATCATAGGTATTTAAATCAAACAAACATGGCCACTAGGGTTAGAGGATATGGGAAAAATTGGAGAAACGTATGTGAGAAGGATAAGGGAACCCCAAAATTTCGATCAGTGTGATGAATCACCAATAAATCACATTGAATCCCACTTGGATAGGCATAGAGGAGCCAAACCCCCCGTTGATGTCTTCTTGGTTTGGGGATTTTGAATGGGGTATCCATTGGAATAAACCAGTATTAAAATGAAGATGAAAAGCCCAGTATACCCTTTTTGGAGTGGGTTGTATGGTTAGCTCACACGATTTACCAAATTGAGCACAAATCGTGCAATTTTCCACTACTTTGGGCTGCAGAGGCTACACACCTAGGGTACATGTTTTTTTAAACCATGTAAAAAACATATGGCCCCTTGTACACATACCTGCATGATTAAACTAATCATGAATGGTAACTATGCGACCTGGATAAAGTCCCCAAAATATCTATTTCTACCCCAATCCTCATCTAAATCTAGGGGATAAACCATCTAACAGACACACCCCATAAAAGTGGACACTATTAGTGTTACAAAATCATTTTCGAAGCCACCACCCCCCAATAATTTCACACTAACCAAGAAGTGGTCTAAAAAATCACCCAAAACATCCAAAAAATTAAATTTAAATCTAAAACACCTAGAACTCAAGAGAACAACCAAGATCCAAAAGATAATCCAGAACAAAGGATGAATGAAAAAATATAGCTATGACAATTCTCCCCACCATAATTCTTTCCACTCCTAAAAATCCATAACATTTTCCATTTAATCGATCAATGACTAAGGATTAAAAAAACCATAATATCCAACCCCTCGATATTAAAAAAAATTTTAGAAACACAATTGAACTTATGAATCTTGACTTAAACAAACCAAAAAACTAGAACCACTTTTAGAGAATTAATGTGAAATTAGAACCACAACCGTCACAACCATAGATGAAATAGAACCTTTTTGAATACTCAAAAAATCCCAATAGTTATCCAAACTAAAAAAAATTCAAAACGAAAAAACTCTAAAATAATGATACTTCAGCCACATTAATAGAAAAACCAAACCAAAACAAATCACCAATAAGGGACCCAAATTGTCTCCCCACCATTTAATGAAAAAATGGTTCTGATTTCTATTGAATAATTTCCAAGAATACCCATGATGGTTCTAACCACCATTAAGAACTAAAAATATTAAAAAAACACGAAAGATTAATCATTCCCACTAAAACCCCCCACCATAAGGGGAGGAGAGGGAAGGATCCAAATGAATGGGACACCAAAAACCATAAATGAAAAACTAAACCAAAACACATCACCCTGATATGGTCACAAAACCAAGACACACCTAATTCACATGGGTGGTCCACGCAAGGAATACTAATCCAAAACATGCATCTGAGAAGGAACATTCATAGACATTGCATAAGGGGTATGTCCACTATGATCACTATAAAAAGAGGGAATTCAAAACGACAATGAAAACATAATAGAAACTCAGGAATTACCTCACCTCAATGGTTGAAGTATGAGATTATCCAAACATCCCACACCCCTATAATTCCTAACTACCTACCAGCATCACTATAAGGAATTTGGTTAGAGTTGTGATGGATGAAGCATCCACTACATCACAGTCAGGAGCTACTAACACCAAAATGAGAACTCCTTCTTTTGGTTCCATAAGAAGAAACACAAAACTCTAAGAAAAAACAGAAGATGAAGACACACCATGAAACTCACTTTCTCAAACAACACACCTTCACATAAGCAAGTAAAATAAAGATGCACATACCATTTTTTCTCACACTGAACAAGGAATAAAATTAACAAGGAACCTGAAGAAACAAACAAGACACCATTGAGGACAACTGCTAAAACTAATAGAAACACTACAATAGGAAGACACATTATGTTGAGCCCAAAAAGAACTATACTCCATCAAATGGGATGGGGTATCCTACAGAGAAGTTGATTTAACTTTTGAAACTGAAGAAAAAAATCATTAGTTCAATCAACTAGAAATATTTCTAATAGGGAACCACTTGTATATGCACCACTAACATTCATCAAGTCTCTATGGGGGAGAAAACTAGGAAGTATGTAAACCTATAGCTCTATAAAAACCAACTCATAAACCATTAATTACCTCGAATAATCATCGATCCCTGTTTGGGAATCAAGAAAAAACATCCCAAAATAATTTCTCTAAATCCACTAAACATCACTTCAAAACCAATACACCTACAAGAATTTAAACTCAAGCCACCTCATAATTAACACTTCCCAAATCATTGTGAAATAAATAACCCAACTATTAGGTTTTCAAAAATTAAAACCATCCAATTAATTTTCTTTCAAACAAAGATAATTGGTTCATTTCACACTCACCAACTATATTTCATATAGCCTCAGAAAAGCACATTCCATGCCACCCAAGAATGCAGAAAACCATGAATGTTTCAAAACCTTGCAACCATTTTCCACACATATATATGCATGTGAGAACCAATGGAAACACCAAAGTTAAAAAATGAAAATTCACATTTCTAATGTCATAAAAATGTTCAAAATACCACAAAAAATAAAGTCAAAAACATTTTTCAAACTCGACATATCTATCCATCCCAACATTTATTTAAAATAAATCCCATGGATTATATTACAAATACCCTTATTAATTCAATTTATACATAGAAAATAAGTAATTTATAGTTACCATTTAATCAAAATCATTTTATTAAAAACTCACTACATTTCATTTAAAACAAATTACAAAACAAACCTCTTCTTTTAAACATCTGTTTTCCATAAAACCCATTTTATGATCATAAAAGTCCAATCTCATTAAATCCTTTCTATTTTACCCTTTGTGGTCATTGTATAAAAATTCAAATTTCTAATGTATTCCATATGTTTAATTAGGAAAATCCATTTTAACACTTTCAAAAATCCATCCATTACAACTAAAAACCCATTTTTTCAATTCAAAAAAACGTATTTTCAAAAAATAATTTAGAATCAAGAAGACATAATGAAACTCACAAGGAAAACTTGTCTCGATGGGTGATTTGCCCATATGGTTGGTGACCATATTCCAAACACACCACCATCACAGAGAGCCTTTTAGGACCATTCCCATGACTCTATATGGATTTCTAGTCCTTGCGAGCTAATAGATCCCTTTATACCAAATCTCATTTCATATCCCAAACACCATGTAACCCACAAGAACCAAAAGAAACCCACAAAATCCGATATCCCAAGGAAACCTGAGGTTCAGAACGAGAAAGGGTTCATGAAATCCTCACCATTCCTCCCCCTCAAGTCTTAACATTCCTAATCTATCTACCTTGACATACTTGAGTAGCAACGAGTGCTCTGAAAATAATGTTCCTATAAAGTTACGACCTTCGTTGATAAAATTTTGTTAAAAACCAACCTGGGTAGACCCTGAACGAGTCAATCGAGTCGATCCACAACATGGCCCATATGGCGTTCTCGGTCCCCATGGGATGGAAACTACTTCCAGGCATCAATAGGGAAAATTGAGGGAATGATTCCACCCAATAATAAATAAACAACAGAAAAATAGAATTGAAATAGAATTTCCCAATATATAAAAAATATCCAAACTGAACATATTTATATAATGTTTGAAATACGAAAACTAAATAGGAAAACCAAGTACAGCTATTGGCCACACATCTCCATGTGACCCTAAGGGTCAATCATAGGTACCAAAACCAGAAATCTCTTGCATTGATCTAAACCAAGATGGGACCTACACGGAAAGCTAAAAACAAGATGAAACTATAGTCATGTGTATTAAAAATCTAAAGGCTGGACCTGAAGGACCCCAGGACACCCTGAGAGGGGAGGGGTGAATTAGGGTGACAAATTTTTCTTTTAATGTGATGGATCTTGTTCCCACTTTGGTAGGAACTTGTTGAACCTGTATGATGAATATGATCAGAAAGAAAACATTCACATGCATAGAGAAGACACAACACTTTTTACTTGGTTCACCACTAAGGGCTACATCCAAGGAGCATACACCGACAATTTGTTGATCGTACCAAATTTCACTAATCTTCACTAGCTGTGGATTACAAAGGTTCAGGCACAATCACTCTGTCCCAGGATCACTGCCTTTTCAAAGGTTCAGGGATAGCTCACTACTTCCCTCGGGTCACTCTCGTTGACTCCCCCTGGCTCACTGCCCTTGGTGAAGTCACACTCATTTTATAGACGTGAATGTCTCTTCATCATTGCATAAGAATGCATCCTCTGTTGTATGCAGATGCTCTGTTGATGTCCAACTCTCACCTGAAGATGAATCTCACATTGCACTGAGGGTACCAGATGATCCTCCAGCTTTCGTTCAGCTTTAAAAGGACATATGTACTTTAACAACCCTGGCGCGCTTCTCCAAGATCTGGCACACATGTTTCAGGAATGGCGCGCAAGTCACTTGCGCGGTACAAACTCGGCGCGTAGGTGACTCCAAAAAACTTGCGCGACACTGCCTCTTTGAACTCCAAACTTGCGTGACTCAACGCCTCTAAATCCCAAACCACTTTGGACGCGCAGCCAATAGCCGGCGCGCAGCCTCTACTTGCGCGACCCAACAACCACTTGTGAGACTCAACCACTTGCGCAATGAGAGCTCGAAAAATATATAAGTCTTTAAATTCATTGCAAATTAGGATGGGTGGTCCTCTATTTATAGGCAAACTGGACCCCCTGCGTGGTGGCACACAAGTCTTCCCTCGACGCGTAGGTTCTGACACGCAGCTCATCCTCCCTAGCCTCTGTCGCACTACTCACTTGCGCGACCAAACAAATACTTACACGACCTTCTTTACTTTTCCATATATTGAAGTTATAATCTTGAAAAACAATAGACGCGCAAGTTTCCAATCCTCCTAGGCATCGGTGCACAAGTCTCTTCTCGGCGCGCAGGTCACTTGCGCGACCAGCCCAAAACATGCGTGGCCCTTATCCCTTTGACATTTTCCCATGTTTTGATCTTGAAAAACATATGGCGCACATGTTTTCTCTCCTTCAAGTACACGGTGCGCAAGTCTCTTTTCCAAAATCCCTTTTCTCCATTTTTCAATTTTCAGGCCCAAAAATTTGGCAAACACTGGGAAACAGTGCCACCTTCAATACTGTTGTCTGCTTGAACTATATGATCTCTTTGCTGGTACACATTCTGAACTTCCACCGAGGATTGACAAAAAACACAAACCATACTCCAAATCATGCATAGAAGAACATGGTTCCAATAAGACCAAACAATATATTCCCAATGCACATCCTTTAAAATAAAAGAACAATTGACTCCATGTTTGAAAAAAATATAAAATGAAATATTTTTCATGTATTTTTTATTTTTAACTAAATCACAGTCTATTTTTCATTAAATATATTAAACCATAATTTATTTCCCTAGAGGAACCTAATGTATTTAAAAGAGGAAGGCATAATTTCATTTAAAAAACAGGGGAGAGTATGCAAAAAACCGTCAAAAACATTTTCCATAAACTCCTGAAAGCATTTCTATCATTTTAGGAATAGATCCATACTACTAAATAAGTAAGAATAATAATCATATTATAATGGAAATGGAAGTATTCATACAAGATTAACCGGTCAACAATATATCACAATCATTCACTATAAGATACTAAGTTCCAATAGACATGGGTGAAACTAGTAGATCATCAACAATAAAAAACATACTAATAAATGATAACCATCCCTAGAAGCATTCCTACCATGATGAAATCAAAGAGTCCTAAATAATATTGGACTCCCTAACTCATGATAAATTGATGAAAAAATACCATAGTAATAAAACTCAATATATCCTTGTTGTATAGGACACTGGCTAGTGCATAACCTAGTCAGTGAAGGAATTGTTTCAACAAATTATATCACTATTCTAGGTTCCCATGTCTCTTGTATAAAGGGGGTTAGGCAACCTATGACAACCAAGAATCAAATAAAATTAATATATAATAATAATTCAATAAAAATAATCACCCTCAGCCACTCTCAGGATTGATGTCCCTCCATAGAACAAATAGATCTCAAGGAGTCCATATAGAGGATCTCCAAATATAATAATGGATGGAAAAGATTCCATAGTAAGGAAATCCCATCCATTAAACATAATAAAACATTAGAATCATCCAATGGAGTCTTTCATGATAAAAACGTTCATTATTTTAACAATATTTCCAAATGGGACTTCAAGCATTCTTCAAAAAACCATCAATTTATAAGAACCAAGTAAGTTTCATTAAAAATGGAAAACACACTTTTCTATTTCACAACCATTTAGAAAGTAATCCATTCAATGTACTTACATTTCATTTTTATACTGAAACTATTTTTTATCAAAATGAGAAATGGGGATCTAATCTAAAACACATGCCAAACCACATTTAAAAACCAATACACATTATTTTTTAAATAAAAAACAACATTGAAATAACATAAATGGAACCCAAATTATAAATTTACAAATCAAAAATACATTCCCAGGGCCTAACCATGCGTTATAGGTCACAAAACACATCCAAAATCAAAGACTACATTTATTCGAACACATGGTGTGCAACATTGAACAATATAATTCTATTTTACATTAAAGAAGTTATAAATCTCCAATTTTCACACAACATAAATTTTTCAAGGATTGCATATCACTAATGAATAACCAATGGAGGTGAAAAAGACATGAAACCAATGAATTGTAAATTAGAAAGTGTAAGTTCAAGAGAAACCTACCTCAAATCCATGGTGCATCAATGATGCACACCTGAAAACACACCACTAGGGTTCCAAGAGCCAAGATCTATCATGTGGAAATCTAAAAAAACAAAAACCCTAATTTCATAGAACCCTAGGTATGAAAACTATCCAAAAATGGCCACTTGGGTTAGAGGTGAAGGGGAATTGGGAGAAAAGAAACTGATAAGGATAACTGATCCCTAATATTTTGATTGGGGAGAAGAATCATCATGAAATAAACTTAAATCCCACTTAGAGGGGCTTAGCGCTGCCAAAAACCCCCTTTAAAGGAGTCTATTATAAGAGATTTCAAATGGGGTGTCCTAGGGAAGAAAACCCTATTAAAAAGAAGAAGAAAATTTCAATGTACCATTTCCTGAGTGGGTTGCACGGTTATCTCACACTATTTAACACACCATGTGCAAACCATGAAATTACCTACTTCCTTATGATGCATGGGATGCACACTTAGTATGCATGTTTAGTTAAACCATGTGAAAACCGTTTGAATTCCTGCACACTTACCTTCATGATTACAAATGTTTGGAACCTTAACCGCATGACCTATAAAAAGTCCCCCAAAATAACAATTTTCACCCCCAAGATGAACTAACTCAAGGGGATAAAACATCCAATGGAAATACCCAATAAAAAGGGGCCATTATGAGTGTTACATACTAATTTTCCAAGGCACCTCCTCCTCATACCTTTCACACTAATGATAAATATGACTAAAAAATCACCCAAAACTTCCAAAACATAGAATTTAAATATAGAACACCCAAAACTCAGTTGAAAAAACAAGAACCAAATGATATCCCAGAACAAAGTACGAGAGAAAAAATATGGGAGTGATAATTCAGATACCCATGGGAAATAGAAAGAAAATAGGAGTGTGGGTACAACTCAGTAGGGAAACAATTTTTTTTAATGTAATTACTAGTCATAGAAATATTGTATAAATCATTCCAATGGAATAATAAATAATAGACAAAGAAGGTATGTTTTTGAAAAATCATTTTAAAATTAATATTTTGGCCCTTGATTTCCAAGGAGACACATGGGCACCTAATTAAGAAGTCATGGGTTAGAACATGCCTAAAATAATTAATGGTTTTCATTATCTATATTCTTATTGGTACCTAGATGCATTAGTAATAGGTCCTCACATAATGTTTATAAACAACCCATGACTGATACATCAGTCCTGTATCCAAACCATGCATCAAAACCAAAACTACTCGGAGCCTCACTCTATCACCTAAACCATGAACATATGGTATCATGTCAAATACACTAAACTAGGGACGTGAATCACCATGTTCCATTTCCTAAACATGGGATTCAACATTCCATGTATCCTATCCTAAACCATATAACATGTTTTCAGTTCCCATCATGCTAGTAAAACTCCTAAACCTAAAATGCAGAGCATCATGTCTAATATCCTAATCAAAATAAAATAAATATGGTTCTCAATACCTCAATATTCCATTAAACCCATCCCATCATTACTTAAATAGAAACGATAAGAATAATGACCTTTCATAACAATTAAAAACCATAAATAGAAAATTTTAAACATTTATAAATTACTAAAGTCTTAATGATCCTTTCACACTAAAACAAGGATTAGAATTCTGATCTTGTTACACATATTAAAAAAACCATTTCAACACTCCTTAAAAAATGTTTTGTGTCACAAATCAATTTAAAAAAAATTTAAGGAACCCTTAAAACATAGTTCTCCCCCTTTAACATAAAAAAGAGGGCTAAACCCATCATTTTCATCAATAATATTAATATATAAATCAAGGAATTTTCACCAAAGGGTAAACCACACAATCATTTCAAATCAACATATTTAATTCATTCAAAAATCCCCATTTAAATAACTTGGAGTTTAGCACCTCATTTTAAAATAATAAATACTTAATAAATGGTTTCAACCATTAAAACCCAAAACCAAATAAAAACATAACTCACATGATTATAACCCTTTTAAACTACCTTATGTATTTCAAATAATATTAACATAGAAAAAATCCCCCTTTTAAGAGTCTGTACACCCTAGTGGTGGTCGTTGGTCTGGTTTCATGAAAACATTTTAACCTGATAGGATTCGTTGATGGTTTATAAAATCAATTCAAATACCCAAACTATTTTTTAAGCCATGGAAGAAAAAAAACACACAACGGTGATATATCATATTCTACATAAAAATGAAAATAAATTATTAAAACTATAGTAAATGCTCATAGAGTACCTAGAACATTAATGAAGCTTTACAAAAAATTATTAAGCCTCAATAGATTTTCCAAGGCCATCCCAAGCCTCTTTAAAAAACCTCATTGTCCAAAAGATCTCTCCACAACCACCCAATATCTATCCACATGTAAAAAAATTTATAATTAATTATAATAATTACAATTAATTAATAAATTAATTATCATCTCAGCATAATGCTAGAAAAAACACCAGGTCTTCACACCATAACGTAACTGAAGCCAAGAACTCTCTAAGATCCCACATCCAAACCCAAAAAAAATCTGTAAAAAATAATTAATAAGTGACATAGTTGAAAAAATCATTAATATTATTTTCATTATAAAAATCCTAGGAAAAATTAATCAAAATTTCATAAACTAAAAAAATACCATGAAATGATGTGGGGAAGCCACCTCAGGATCTACTCGATTCAGGTCATCCAAAACCCCCATGATAAATGAGTGATTCCAACATGCTTTGGGGGAATCACCAATAGAAACCTAAAATAGAGAACTCAAAATTTTGAGTTGAAGATGAAGAAGTGGAATAAAATTAACTAGAAAATAAATAATCACCTAAAAAACAAAAGGATCACACCTTAATTTCTCTATATTCAAGGAGGGAAGGAGGGTAATTAGGTGAGGATACTTTCATAGCCCGTGTTCACAAAAGGTGGGAAAGGGGTGGGGGAAATCAAATATCACAAGGGTTAATTTTGTTAAAATACCACTACAATGAAATTATTGTTAACTACATGATTTTTTCACATAAATTTTAAAACTGTATGCCAAAAATGCGGTAAGATATAAAAAAAATAACCCACATGGTTCGAATTCAAAATTTTATAATAGTGTGTCAAACATGGAAAAAATCATTAGACTCATCTATTGCAAGGTGCATGATTTTTCAGAAAACTTGTGTTGACCATGAATCATGTCTCTGACTCCCACCAACTTATAGGATTCTTGTTTAGATCTAATGGTTTACCCAGAACCATGCACTTACGATGATTATTCACCATGTTCAGTTCAAAATGAAATGAGACAACCCTGAGTATCGAGGTGTCCCAAATTTTCTTCTAAAACATCCACAAAAAATGACGCACCTTGGTAAAAGAGACCATCCATCAAATGGCCCAAAGGCCTTAAATTTTTTATTATTATTGAAAAAAATCCCCTTTTAAAGAAATAAGGTGGAAACCCAATCATCACAAACATAGGAAAATCAAAAACCTGAAGGTCAAAGAGATAAAAACCAGGCAACCAACATAGATGAACCCCACCCCAACAATTGATCATGATGAAGCCCTTCACCTTTTCATAACAGTTCAGCGAGAAAGTGTCATGTGTCAAGGAAAAAGCCTGATCAAATGGCTGATTCCATACCCACACAGACAACCAAATCCAAAAAGATCCGCAAATATAAACAACTAGCTCTGAAACTTCTCACAGGTTGTTCGATGTGCTCAGATCCATCTTCACTAACCGACTTCAAGTTCAAAAGGAAGCCATTGACCGTCACAACTCCAAATGAAAACCACCACTATCTTCGATTCCAAGTAGCATTCCAATATATAAACAAGAAACTTCATGGGATGAAACCAGTATGGAAAAAATTACACATAGCCCAAACACCAGAGCCATGTCCAGTTGCATCCCACCACCCCCACAAAAATCCTCTAACCGGATCCCTAAAAACCCGAAGAAGAAGAAAATCTAGTGATAATAAAGGTGGGTCTTTGTCATCTAAGACTGGAAGAACCAACAACACCTCGAGAGAAGGTCTCCGTTGATGGGATCCGAGTAAAATTGAGCCAGCAACGCCTCTCCGGGATGGAGCCGGACAAATCGAGACAGTAGAAAATCCCTCAATGGATTCATAAACGGGAAAACTATGGAATGATGGAATAATCGATGGGCAGGAGGATACACCACAAAAGGCACTGTCGTAAGAAGACCGTCAAGCAACACACACCAACCTCCAGCAACCCCAAGTCAAACCCCAAAACAACCTTCACCATCAAGCAACATCATTACCTTCTAGAAATAATCTACTGAAAACCAGTAGCGCAAAACACCAAAAACACCCACCACATCAAATTAATAACAACAATTGTTCCATAGTGTAGGAAACTAGTAGAAATGGAATTCGGGCCTCCCCCTCGAAGCCACTGGAGCTGACCCTGAGCTGACTAGAGCACCCCAGAACCGCTGTCGAGCTGAGAAGAATCCCGGTTGGGATCTCATAGCGGGAATCATGATGAGACTGACACTAAGAACACCAAATCCTCGACTGGATATTGAAGTCTAAGAGGAGTCTTACTCATCCAACAAAAATCAACCTGGAGCCGACAAAGAGCACGCGGAAGCCGCGACGAGAACCCGAGTCACCAAGCACTCAAAGCCACATAAGGATCCTGAATCTGGAAATGAAGACACCGACATGGAAACCCAAATCTGGACCACACAAGGTCAATGCAAACCGAAGCAAGACAAGGATCCCGAAGCCAGGAGATTCAGATCCACCTCTGCACGAACTGGAGCCAGCACTGAACAATCTGAAGCCGGAGCCAGATCCCGAAGCCGCAGGCACGACGAAGCATCCACCTGAAATAAATTTTATGATTTATTCCTCATATATGAAAAAATGATGCATTATAACACAAAAATAAAATTTGAGTCTTGATTCAAAAATATACTTTCCTGGTAAATGAAAATTGAAACCCCTTCTAAATTTTTTAACTCATAAGGAAACAGGATCTTATAACCTCATCACGGTAGACCTTATCATCCCCATGAAGTCTATGTGGTCACACATTCATATCCCCCAATCTTGGTTGATCTAATTTAATGGATAATGGCCTCATAACAATCCTAAATGCTTGAAACACGTCCCTGGAGAGTCCTCCAACTCAAGGAAATCAATCAAAAAAAACCTAGCCAAATATCATTGTTAATACTTAAACACCATGAAGATGCTTACCTAATATGTCTACCCTGCAACATTGAAAATGTTATGATATGGTTACAAATCATTCCTATGGTTCTT
Organism: Viscum album; assembly: GCA_963277665.1. Classification (NCBI taxonomy): domain Eukaryota; kingdom Viridiplantae; phylum Streptophyta; class Magnoliopsida; order Santalales; family Viscaceae; genus Viscum; species Viscum album. Next base: position 1,429,871,786 of record OY728151.1, read on the forward strand.
CCAACCACAATATTCATCCATAACCACCAATTTCTGATACATTGAACCTCTACCGTTAGAAAATAACATTGTAAACATGAACCCATGATATCATGATGTGATTAACATGGTTACCAACATATAATTCCCAAAAATCCATGATAAATATTATAGAACATGGGAACCCATCCTCATCAATGAAAACTAACTGAACATGATGTAAGCTTGTTATCCATTCACTAACTAAGAAAAAAACCATCTTTTTTTTTCAAACGATCAACTCAATTTTTAATGTCCACTAATAATTTCAAAAACAAAATTTCAGATATGGTTCAGAACATACCACATAAATTTCATATTCTTATCTAAATTGATCCATAATTGGCCTACTAATCTTGAAAACACCCATAATATACTATCACTACATCAACAACATACAAGACCATGATTCCTTCAATACTAGATGTATCATTATTTCACCCTAAAACATCCATCTATGTCTGTGTTTGATTTCTAGTGACATTTTATTTTTAATCCACAAACTATCCATTTCTACCACTATACCACTCAAAGGAAACAATATATTATCAACTGGATTATGATCGTGTCCTCAAAAAATATTTCCATGACACTAAAACTCAGTTCCCATCATATATTAAATCCCAATCCATAACTAGGATTCATAGGGGAGTCCTAATATATGATTTTAAATTTATTCCTTAGTAACTTAACACCCCAATGATTGTCTATTAATCATTAACATGCATCATTATTCTCCTAAGTATAAGAGAATCCATGAAATCATATTTTTGTGCCCAAATATAATAATTAACCTCAATATTACACCATATCTAATTTACCATTTTGAATTATCTATAGAATTCATGAACATACCCCATTGGTTCTCTACCAGAATCTGGATGCCACCTCAATTATCCCATGTCCTGTTCCTCATGCCCGTAACCCTTATAGCATGAGGGTAATAAAAATGTCACCAATACTCCCCTCCTAACAATAAGAGTTTAATTCCCATTATTCCACTTACACATCTTCCAAAAACCATGACATGCATTCAATTTGTTTCCAAACATGATAGCCTAGTAGGGATTAGACTGGTCACCTCAGTGTATCTATTAAAAATGAAACTAAATCCCACTCATGGATAGTGGTATCCAAACTCACAACACTCAGCAAAAAACTGTTCAAAAATGAGTTTCATAATTTTAAATAACAATTGTATAGACAACACCACATAATGTATTCTTAACCGCATCCTAGAGAACTGAACCTGATGGCCTCACTGTTATGACACACGTGTCACTTCTCCGACACCATGCTTCCTTACCCAACATATGAACTGATGATGATCTCAATGATTTTCATTCACTCATTTTCCCTTAATCCATCTATGTTCTTGTTACCACTAATAGAACATCATGAGTCTCAACTGAGAGCCTTGGGGAACCATGCACAGAAGCCTCTCAGCACACCCACAGTAGTTCTCATCCTCTTCATGTGTAAGATCTAGTCCTTTGATTAGAGATGTCATGGGATTGTTTATAGGTAATATTTTTAATATTTTTATAATAATATAGATGGGTCATTATTTGGGTTCATTTGGGTAAAAATTAAATAATTTTGGAAGGAAGAGGGAAAGTGAACGGTTCGTGCATGGGTTTCCCAAACTGTCTACTCCAGTGCAACTAATAGTGTGAACCCATGAAGAGGGGATTTTCATGGCTAGTATGTGGTTTGGAATCTCCATAAAAGGAAAAATCATGCAACCACCTAGAAGAGGCACACAGTTAAGTTGCAATGTTACAAGAACTCATACACCCCTTCCCAAAAAACTCTACGAGTTGTTTGAATTAATCTAAAAATTAGATTTTAATTTACCAAACCACCTTTAACACCTATTTGACCCCATGTCGACCCAAATTGATTTATATAAAATCCAATTCATCCCAGAGGTATTCCAAGTCCATCTAAACTCAATACTTGGCGAATCAAACCCTGATTGGAAGAACTACACCTCCTCAAGTATGTGGTTTCTTCCTGATTGATTTCACATCCCTCTCTTGTTGTTCTGCCATTATATTGGTGGGTTTTTATCCTCTATTTAGTTGGTTATATATCATAATTTTTTGAATATAGATCTAGTATTTTTTGGTCTAGATCTTGATGTAGGTGTATTAGATCTTGATCCCTTTAATTGTGTATTTAGGATTTAGATCTAAATCCCATTCTTCGATGCATTATTGATTGATTATTCTCATATTGGGGATATCCATTTGTGAGAATCCTTAATCTGTCTTGAGTTAGGTGGTTTATAATTCACATCCCAAATTCTACATTTTCAATTTCATATATATAATTGTATAATTTATATTATATGTTTATCAATTGAGTTTATGATTAAATTAATTAATTTCATGAATTAATTAATTGAGGGAATTATAAAATTTGGAATATTGGAATTATAGATTTGAGATAATTAAACTATAATTAGTTATGGAGTTATTTAGTTTTTTTGAACTTTATTAATTAGTTGTATAATTAATTAATGTTAATGGTTGGTATTATGAAATTTTGATATGAAATAATTATTATTTAAATTAATTATGTTGATATATAGATTATTGAAATAGAATAATTAATAGAGAAATTAATAGGGGATATTGGGTTGATTAAGATTAAATAATAAACTGAGGAATTAATTGGGAATATTAAACAAATTAATATGGAATAATTAATTGATAAATTGATTGGGGTATAGAATTGTTGAGTTTTGATTAATTAATTTATGAAATAATTTACATGAGTAATGTGATTATTTAACTATTAAATTAAATAAAGGGATTAACTAATTGATTAATTAATTAATCAGAGATACAAGATTATTTAGTAATTAAATTTAACAAATGGATTAGTTAACAGATTAATTAATTAATCAGAGTTATGTGATTATTTAATTGTTTAATTAAAGAAAGGGATTAATTAATATATGAAATAATTAATGGGCGTTATGTGAATATTTAATTATTGAATTAATTAGAAGAAGTTTTGTGATTTTTTAATTGATTAATCAAATAAAGGGATTAATTAATTTATGAATTAATTAATTGTTGTTATGTGCTTATTTAATTATTGAATTAAATAAAGGGATTTATGAATTTATGAATAAATTAATGGGAGTTATGTGATTATTGAATAGTTGAATTAAATAAAGGGATTAATTAATTTATAAAATACTTAATAGGAGTTATATGAATGCTTGATTGTTGAAATAAATAAAGGGATTAATTAATTAACAAAATAATTATTGGGATTTATGTGATTATTTAATTACCGAGTTAAATAAAGGGATTAAATAATTAATGTATTCATTAATGGGAGTTATGTTATTATTTAGTTGTTGAATTTAATAAAGAGATCTATTAATTGATGAATTAATTAAATGGAGTTATGTGATTATTTTATTATTTAATTAAATGAAGTGATTAATTAATTAATTGATGAATTATTTAGAATGGTTAAATGTGATTATTTAATTGTTGATTTAAATAATGGGATTGATGAGATTAATTAATTGATTATTTATTGAATAGAAGTATTTTGAAAAATTAATTTTTGAATTAATTAATAGATTTTATGTGCACAATTAATTGATGAATTAATTAATGGATGTAATGCTTTGGGTTGTGATTTAGTCATAATTTATTGTTGAATTAATTATCGCAATATTTAATTACAAATTAAATAATTAATTATTGGATTAATTATGGGTAATGGAATTGTGAATTGAAAAATTAATTATTTAATTTATTATTGGACATTATGTTTATGGACATTGATTAATTAATTGGTGAATTAATTAATGGGATTGATGTTCTTAATTAATGGGGAAATTAATTTAGGTGGTTGATGTGATGAACTAATTGTTGAATTTGTAATGAGATTGAGTTTATTAATTTATTTTCGAGTTAATGAGATTAATATTATATATTAATTATTAAATTAATTAATTGGAATATTGTGATTAATTAATTGATGACTTAAATAATAAAATTATTCTGATTATTTAATTATTACATTAACTAAAGAAATTATTATCGTTAATTAATTGTTGAATTAATTTATTTATTTACTTTATTAGATAACTCTTGAATTAACAAAAGGAAATTTTGTGTCAAATTAAATTTTGAATTAATTAATGTTATTGATTTGATTAGTTGACTTTTTAATTATCTAATGGGGTTGTTTTTGTTAATTAATTAATTAATTAATTAACGTTATTGATGTGATTATTTAATTATTCAATTAAACAAATACATTCTTATGATTAATTAATTTTTGAATTAATTAATGTTATTGAAATGATTTATTAATTATTGAATTAACTAATAGGATTTTTGTATTTAAGTTATTGTTGAATTATTCATGCAATTGATATGAATAATTATTTGTTGAAATAATTATTTGTTAAAAAATGGTAACATGGTTATTCAATAGATGTGTTATAAATGGTAACATAAGCATTTAGCTGTGAAATAAATAATTGTAATACGCTCATTCTAATGTGTGAATAAATAATGAGAATGTCACACATGGTTTTTTATTTTTTGACCAATGATCTGGTTTTTCTTTTTTCCTTGAGTTTGGTTCCTGAGTTTTGGTGTGACGAGTTTAAATTTTGAGTTCAGTGGAGTTTTTATCATGGAGAATGGTAAATACACAGTTTTGGAAAATTGTGTGGCATGCTCCAAAAAACCATGCAATCCTTAGAGAGCTATTAGTTGAGGTTGAAAACCATACTTAAGGTTAGTTAATCTGTGCTTAAAGTGTACATGGAACCATTGTCTCGGGACAGATCCATTCCACAAGGTTGGTGCATAGTCTATAAACCATACGACTAGATCATGCAGGTGCCCAACTATGTCTAGTACGTGGTTCACAGTTGGAACATGGTTTTTTAAACCCTGTGCTCAAACGATGTGAGATTCCCAGATCTAAAAATTAATGAATTTTGAAACCTAACCTCATAGTATTTTAGACCAAAAACTCCCCTTTCTCTTCTTCTAGGTTTATGAAACTCTAAGGGACCTCCTCCCTTGTTCTTCAACCCACCACACCTTTCCCTTAGTATGGACTAATGTTTTCTAAATGGTTTGGGTCTACGTTTCTCAATGTACCCCTCCACTCTCTTCTCCCTCTCCTGCTTCTATTAATTTCCTCATGATATCTTCTTCTTCCTAGGTCATGAGAATCTTGGGTTTATGATTCCCTTGATATAATTTATGAATTTTTATTGTTTATGTTTCTTCTTGTTGGATCTTTACTTTTGGAACCTCTATGGAGTGATTTCGGGTGCGTGTTGTTGAAGCACCATTAGATTAAGGTTGTTTTTACTTTCAACATTCCTATAATTCAAGATTAAATTGTTTCATGATTTTCTCAGCTACCTTATATTCTAAATATTGATGTGTTATCTTTAGAATAATTATTTGGTGTGAAAAGTACGGATTTATACCTTCTTTTGTGATAAATGGTGTTATTTTGCTGTAAATGTGCACAACAACTGTTTGATAAAAATCCCAGTTGTATTTTTCATGTGATTTGTGGATTTTCAATCCTTTTCTGGACTTTTAAACATTTTTTTAATATCTTTATTATGGTACTTGGTTCCTCAAAAATATTTTTAAAATGTTTGTACATTAAAATGAATAGTGTCCTCTTCAGTAAAAATGAAAGGGTACGTGAGGATGATCGATGGACCACTTGGGAATTTTATAATAATGTATTTTTTGAAAGACTGATGTGAATGATTACAAGATATTTTTCAAATTATTTTTGAATTGAAAATGATTTGTTTAAATTTATCTTCAGGGTTATTTGGCTCTTTGATAAATAATGGTTTTTTGAAAAGAACATGAGGCCCGTTTGGATATGTGATGAAATGGGTGAAAATGGTGATTTAAAAACCCTACTTTAATAATCTTCCTTATTTTTTTATATTAAATTGATTGGATATAAAATATATGGAATCCTTGTGACCCATTTACATTGTATGGAATATGATATCCACCGTGAGGACTCCATTTTGATCTATGAGTTGAATGGAAAGATATTATTCCTTGGGGTTACTCAAGTGATGCATATTGTGTGAATTGATATATATGAATATGTGTTTGGATGCTTGGTTCGCATCAGTTGGCTCACCCTCTTCTTTATATATCTTGACATGAGAACCTAGAATAATGGGATTGTTTTCTAAGAATTATTTATCTACTATTTATGTTTACACTTTGACTAGTGGCTCATAGTATGGGAATATGCACTAAGTTTTGTTGGTATGGGATAGTGCCCCTCAGTCTGTACCAGGTATGGTGTGGTCAGGAATGTGAGGGTGTTATTGATTTCATCAAGTGAGGCGGTCTTTCCAGGATAATTCCACATGTATTAATATGTTCAATATTTTTCATGAGTCCTAGTTTTCTCCCATATCTATTGGAACTTAGATCCATATGATGGATGATTGATATGCATAATTGGTTGGAAACTCATATGTGATATTTTTCATTTCCCTTATCGTGGTACTATTATTCATATTTCTATGAGATGTATTGATTGTTACTAATAGTGGTGACATGTTTCAATGTGTTCTATGAAAAAGGTTTTGGAAATGTTTTTCACTCATTCTATTTTTTTAAAATAAAGTGACACCTTTCTATTTTAATATTTATATGGTTCTTCCATAGAAGGGATTTTTTCTTTAAATGGTAAAAGGTAAATGTAACATCATTGGTTTTAAATTGGAAAAAACAACGATAAAAAATATTACTTTAATATATTGAAATTGTAACTTGATATTGATGTTTCTTTTATTTAAAAGGAATTTTATTGGGAATATATTGGTCGGGTTTGACTGATATGTTTTAATACTCATGAATATAGTTCTTTATATTTTTTATCCAATGGAATAGGGTTAATCATGGTTTGATCATTGTGGGTGATGGTTGATCTTGTTGTTAGAGAGTCACTATCTGGGTCACATGGAGATGTTTTTGTAGTCAAGTTGAGGTTGTTTTTGTCTTTTAGTTTTAGGTATTTTTCTTATTTGTAAAAGATTTTGATTTTTGATATTGATATTTATGTATGAATTAGGATGATTGTTTATCTTTCCTCTATTCAGTTTAATTATTTACTATTGGAAAAAATAATCCCCATTCATTACTCTATTAATGCCCGACACTTTCATCCATCTCGTGGGGATCGAGAATGCCCTTTGGGGATTTCCATGGATCGGCTTCAGAGACAGTTTTAGGGTCGTCCCATGTTAGTTTGTGAGAAAATGGTACAATTACTGGTCAGTCATTATAGGACCTTTCTTTCAGAGTTCCCTACATTATTTGGGTATGCCTAGGTATATGGATTAGGATTTTTAGATCATCAGGCCATAGGTATGTGAAATTGTATGGAAAACACTTTCTATACCAATCCTTGGGTTTCTATAAGATGATTAGTTTTATTTGGGTCCCTCAGATCTTATGGATTGTTTGGTGTTTGGGAGAAAAAAGGGATTTGTATAGTGGTATCCGTGAGTTCATAGGGCTTATAAAGCCATGTTGAGCCAGGGACATAGTCCTAGAAGACTCTCCATGATGGTGGTGTGTTTTTAATATGGTATCCAACTATATAGTCAAGTGTCCCACTAATAATAGTTTCCCCTTATGAGTTTTTTTGAGACTTCCTCAATTCTAAAAATTTGTTTTCAAATGTATTTTTTTGTAATTGTAAAATAGGGCGGTTTATTGGAAATTGTTGGATTTTCAAAAAGTGGAAAAAATAATTTCATAATTAAAATTGAGTAAGGATTTTGAAAAAAATGAACTTTTGTCAGATGAATCATTAGGGTAAAGTAGAAATAATTTAGTAATGTTGTACTTTTATAACAAAAACATAGGGTTTATAGAAAGTGGTTTTTTAAAAGTGGATTTTTGTTTTGGAATTTGTGTTAAATGAAAAGGAGTGGGGTTTTAAACAAATTATTTTTATAGAATGGGACTTGTAATATACTGAATTTTTTTTTAATGGAGTGAAATCGATTGATGTGTGATTTTTGAATATATGTTTCTATTAGTCTATGATGATATTTTAAAATGTTTTATAAATTTTTGGAATATAATATGGGTTGGGATTTTGAAAAAAAATGGAATGTTATTTTGGAGAATGTGAATGATTTTTTGACCAATTATATCTCCTTAGGTGCTCCCATGCATGTATGTTTGTGGAATGTGGTTGGATGTTTATGTGGGAGGATGATTTCCTAGTACGGAATGAGTTGATCGTTCTTGGGGTGGCATAGGAATGTGCATGTGATTGAGACTCCAAGAAATAACATTGGAATGTGTTAAAATCCCCAAAGTATTTTCTCTTTTCAAAAGTTTTTTCAAGAGGATAAATTATGATGTTTTGAATGATAATATTTTGTGTGGTTTGTTTTCCTATGATTTGGTAAATGATAATTATATAGTATTTTGAGTTTTATTACACTTGTTGAATAGTTTGTTTTCATTATGCTCTTGGATTTCATGTTTTCTAGTGATTTCCCCCAAAAAGATTCAACGAATGTTCATGGTTCATCTCTAGGTTAATCCCTGTTATAAGGTCTTCCAGTTGATCAACCAAATGAAAATCGTGCTTGTGTTTTGGAAGTTAGATCCTCCTCTATTTTATGGTTAAGAGGATACTCTGAAATAGGTATGGTGGATAAGTGAAATTCAAAGGAACTTTAGCCTCATCGATTATCAAAAATACTTGAAGGTTAATTCTTCTACTGTTATGATTGTAGGACAATCCTTAAAGTGGTGGAAGTTGGTATATAAGAACAAGCCTCATGGAGATCTTACATGGGAGTTATTAGAGGATTCATTCATCATCCAGTACTTATTTGAGAATATCAGGGTAAGGAAGTGAATGGAGAAGTGTTATCTTTAGTTGGGTGAAGGTTAATTATTAGAGCCCTATCATCACATTGTATACCTAGTTCCACATGATCTATGGTATATTGCGAATGATTCCTCGAAAGATTTGGATTTTGAGTGTGGTATTTTTCATGATGTGCAATTGAAGGTGTTGTGGTTCAATATTACCTCTTTTTTTAACCTGGTGAGGCAATCTATTCATGTGGAAGATGTTATATAAGGGGTTATTAAGGTTTTCATCCTTCCCTCTATTCTTGGAATTGGTGAGAGGAATTATATTAAGGATGTGAGGAAGAGACTTGAAAATATTGGTGTTGGTCGGGAAATCAAAATTCCTCAAAATATTTCTTATGCTTATTAAAAGTATTGGATCATAGTTTTCCATCATTATAACATGCTATATAATAATAAGTCTTCATGTATAAGTGTAATTAAGACCTCTCTTGCTTCTGGGAACTTAGGACACTTGCAACGGTTCTGTTGGGGTGTCTACCGAATGCGATGTGGAGGTAATTCTCAGGAGTAGAGTTCTATTTGGGCTCAGTTTAAATTTTATCTAAATTTTGGTATTACCTCTAATTGTGGAAGTTGTTCCTGGTGATGCTCTATTTTTTTTGTGATGTAAGGGGATGTTCTAGAACTCTTGAGAACTGTTTTAGTGAAGGTGTGTTCTATTGTTTGTCTTGATTATATTATCTGTTGTCCAATGGGGGGTGGGTAGTTGAGTGTGTATCTTCTAAAAATACTCTCCTAGTGGAAATAAGGGGTTTTGGTTTGGGATTTTCTGCTCCAAAATATAAGGTAATAGATGATTGATACATTAGGGCATCATCGATCAGTCTCAGACTGATGCTGGCACGTAGTCAAGAATCTTGATGGTGCAAGGTACCTTTGTTTAGTTTCATCTTCAGTGAGGGAATGTAGATAGTCTAAGATTCTCTGTTTTAGTTTCCCTTATCATGGTTTGATTTCTACCTTCATTATGTTTTATTCGGCAGGGCACCCTTGTTGTAGGGGGTTTGTTGGCTTGTGTGGGAAAGCTCTTGTGTTAATTTGTGTGTCGGTTCAAGATAATATGTTAAAATAGTTTGGAGACCCACCGTGAGTCTCATTGTAGAATCTTCTTAAAATAATCAATTTTATTGATTTCCAATGGAATAGAGTCTGTTCTATCCACCCATGTGGAATTTTTGATTGTTTTTTGTGTTTATTAGGTTTATGTAGATCTATTTTAAGGTTTTTTGACTTCCAAGTTTACTTTCGTTTGGGTAAATGATGGGTTTTGGAGTCTGCTCAGTGGCCTTTTTGAGGCATGGCTATGGATGTTGTGGGCTGATCTTCAACTTTGTTTAATGGGATGTGGATTATTTTTTTTATTAAAGAGGAATAAGTAATATTTTGTAGAGGTTGAGAGGTTTTTTTCGAGAGTTTAGATCATGGTAATGTGGAAATCCTAAGTCTTTGGTTGATCAACTAGATGATGTTGTTTCCTTACAAGGGTGGAAATCATTAATGGTTGGGAAAAATGTCACACCTAGTTTTTTATTTTTTACCACTAATCTGTTTTTTCTTTTTTCCAAGAGATTGGTTCTAGATTTTTGGGTGGGACGGGTTTAAATTTTGATTTTAGGAGGATTTTTCTCTTGGATCATGGTCAGCGCATGGTTAGGGAAAACTGTGTGGAATACTCTAGGAAAACATGAAATCCTGGAAGAGATTCTTATTGAGGGCATATAACACATGCATGATTAGTCAATCAATGATTAAAGCATGTGGGAGGCCACTATCTTTGGAAATATCCATTCTTCATGGTTGTTACATGCTTTGGTAAACCATGTGGCCAATCAATGCGAGCTGCCCATATCTAAAAATGAGTCAATTTACAACCCTAACATTTCAGGATTTTTAACCTAAAATATCCATTTCTCTTACCCATATTTTGTGTGACCCTAAGTGACCTCTATTCTTCTTCTCCAAGCCACCACTCGTCGCCCTTCCCATGGATATATGTTTTCTTCAAGGTTTGGGGATAGATTTATCTAGGTAACCCTCTCCTCTCTCCTCCATCTTCCTCATTCATTCATTTACCCTTGGGATATTCTTTTTCTTAGGTAATTTTGTTCAAAGATTCATGATTCCCTTATTTTATGTTGAGGGTTTTTTATTTTTTAAGGTTCCTCTTGGTATATCCTGTTTTTTGGAACCTTTGAGGAGTTATTTTGGGTGCGCATTGTTGAAGCCCTATATGATTGAGGAAGGTTTCCCCTTGAAATTTCCATTATAATTTAAGATTCATTGGTTTCATGACTTTACAACCTTCCTTATATGAAAAATATTTATCTTTTATAATTTTAATATTTATATGGTGTGAAAATTAGTGATTTATATATTGATATGTGATAAATGGCTATGTTTTTTGGAAACATACACACTAAGTGTTTGTTAAAATGACCAGTTGGATTTTCATGATATTTGTGTATTTTTAAGCAAGGGTTGTATTTTTAAATAGTGTTTTGATATCTTTATTATGTTTTTGGGTTCCTCATAATTATTTATTAAATGTATAGACTTGAAAAGAATGTGCGTTCAGTTCTATGAAAATGAAATAGCATGTGATGATGATTAATGTCCCGTTCAACATTTTTATAAGAATGGATTTGGATTAGAAATTTGACATGAATTTTTAAAAGATATATATAAAATTATTTTAAATATAAAATTTTGTGTTTAAACCTATCTTAAAGGGTGATTTGGTTCTATGATAAATAATGGTTTTGTAATAATAGCTTGATGCCCATTTAGCACGTTGATGAATGGCTTAAAATTTTTTATTATAAAAACCCTCCATGGTTAATCTTATTTCCTTTTTTATATTTAATTGATGTTATGTACCTATAGTGGAATCATTATGATCCATTTACATGGTGTGTAATATTATGTCCTTGGTTTAGAATCCTTTGTGATCTATGATTTGAATGGAATGTGATTAGACCTTGGGGTTAATTGGGTGAGGAATATTGTGTGAATTGTTATATATGTTTATGTGATTGGATTATTGGGTGGCATCAGTTGAATATCCCAAATATTTATACCTCATGACATTAGGACTTGTAATTATGAGAAAATTTTCTTAGAAAAATTGATGCACTAGTGAGTATTACACTCTGACTATGGTCCCATAACACATGTATACATATTGTGTTTTATTACTATGGGATTGTTCCCATCGATCTGTACTAGGTAGGGTATGGTCAGGAATGTGATGGTGTTATTGATGTCATCATGTGATGAATAATTTCAGGGATGATTCAACATGTATTATTATATTCTATAGTTTTTATGATATCTTAGGTTTCTCCCATGTATATTGGCACTTAGTTTCATATGATGGATGATTGAGATGCAATATTGATTGGCTACTGTAATGAGATATTTTATATTTCTCTAATTCTGTGATTATTTTTCTTATTACGTTTATTATCATGTCTTCTTTCTAAAATTGATTAAATGTTTAAAAGTGTTTTGTGAAAAATGTTTTTGAATTTTTTTTCACTCATTCCCTACTTTTTAAATGAAAATCCACATTTCTCTTGGGAAATATATATGGTTTCTCCATTAAATGGAACATGGATGTAAATTTTAAAAATCGTAATGGATCGTGATTGGTTTTAAATTTGAAAAACACACCAAAAAAACTTAATTTATATACTGTATTTCAAACATGAATTTGATGTTTAATTTATTTTAAAGAATGTGAATTGGGATTAGATTGTTTAGGTATTCCTACTGAGTCTTAATAATAGAACCTATGGTTTTTTCTAGTTTTTAGCGTCTAGAAAAGGTTTTATCTTGGTTTTATTTCCATGGGTGATGGTTGGTCTTAGTGTTGGAGAGTGACCCTTAGGGTCATAGGGAGTTGTTTTTGTTGTCTGGTTCAGTTGGGCATTTTCATTTTGTTTGTTGTATTTTTCATCTTCATAAAAGATTTTCAATTTGGATGTTGATATTTATATATGTATTGGGATTTTTTAGCATTCCATTGTTTATTTTTTTCATTTATTATTAGGGGAAATCATTCCATTAGATTACTCTATTGATTCCTAACACTTGTTTCCAACCTGTGGGGATCGAGAATGCCCTTCTTGACTTCACAAATATATGCTTGGAAGTATCGTTAAGGGTTAACAAAGGTTGGTTCAAGAAAAATCAGAACATGGTCATTCTAATTCATGAGTAAAGAATGGTAACATGGAAATTCAATAGTATAAAGTATGAATGATAACATGTACATTCCAGTATGAATTAAATAAATGTAATAATGGCATTTTAGGATATGATATCACATCGGAATACATCAGGATCTTCCATGAATCAAATCTCGTATTGATTTATGATGTCACATAGGAATACATCAAGATCTGGAATAAGATGAAGTATGTATTGAAGAATTTGTTTCTATGGGAACCCAAGGGTTTATGTTGTGAAATAACAATTAATAGATAACGTGATAACTATTAACTTATAAATTGTAATTATTTATTTATAAAACTAGACAAAAAATTATTTAACTAGAAATTTTTTTAGACACCATTGGTGGTGGCCTATTGAGTTGTACTCACACCCTACTCATGTTTCCTAATCGGTACCCAAATAGAATACATAATTATAGTATATTTTAAATAAAAAGTCCCTCTGTTATATATCTTCATTTGGATGGAGAGTGGATGAGGGATCCCGATGTGGTTCTGGACCCTCTTGAGAGTTTTTACTATATTTACATTTGGGATTTCATTTTGACACATGGAAAATACATTATCATGTCATATCTATTGTTCAATTTTGACATTATATTTCCAATTTTTCTCATCTTGGGATACCATATTATTCTAATTATGTTACATCATTTGGTTATTTGTATTATTTCTACTAGTTTATTACTATAATAAATAAAAAATATGTTATAGTCTCTCCATCACCTAAATTAGATCCTCGCTACAAGTTATCAGCCTCTAGTGTATGAGGAGGAGTGCTTGTGGTCATCTGATCGATTGTCTTGGGGCACCGATGTGTGCAACTTGGGATGAAACCTTACAAATTGGTATCAAAGAAGGTTTAATTTTATCTTTCTTTTATCTTACTATTTTGGAATATTATTAAAGATACTAATAATCAGGCCTTAGTTATGCGCTCGTGCATGGGAGTAGCTATCCCTTGTATGGGGGAGAACCTAAGTACCCATGGGGGGATTTTTGTTATTTATTTTTTCTCTTACACATTATTATTATTCAACATTTGGTGATGCACTTGTTGTGTGATGTGATTATTATTTTTGTGATTTTTTTGAGAATTAGATTGGGACCTGGTATGAAATGAGATTTGAGTTTTCAGGCATTTTTCTATTCCCTCGGGATTATTTTTTGTCATGCATCATTTTAGGAATGCATGGGAAAAAAACTTCTGGGTATGTTATTGAACCTGAACTATTTTCCTGGCATGTGAAATTGAAATGAAAATGTGCCTAATATAAAATTGAGAATGATTGTAAAATATTACAAGATAAGAATAAATGGGTGTCTAAATGAGAAACTTCAGTGAGGAGAATCTTTTTACCAATATTAACCAATACCTAGGTGTAGGATAGTAAAGGTTAGTGATAGTGATTCATTTTTTACCAGGTAGTAGGGTTGGGAAAATCAATTTTTGTGATTTCCCTCTTTCGTAAAAGTATTAATGCTATGAAATGAGAAATATTTACATTTTTAAATTGAACCTTACTGTGGATGGTTTGGGCACTATTAATTTGGTAGTTTGAGAATTCGGTTGTAGGTTTTGTGATGGATCTTCAGCTTTTGGAGTGGTGTGGTGAGATATTGTGAGATAGGGAATCACACAATTTCAACTGATTAAGGTGTTTCAGTAGTGGGAGGTAACATTAGTAATGGAATATTTGTGGTGGTGTTCATTAACTTCTTCATAGGGTAATTTTAAATTTTGAGGATAATGTACCCTACCTTGACATCATCCCAGGTACAGAGAGAAAGATTTAGTTTTACATCTATTTACCTAAATGTGTTTGGATGAATAAGGGGCCCCTTGGAAGTTATTCTTATTTTGTGGTATATATGTTGAGATGGATGGTTCGAGGTACACCATCGAATGTTTACATATGAGGTTATAAGGAGGGACTAGAGGTCAATGAATACCATGGGATGCAGGCCATGGTGATTGATTTTACATAAAAGAGGTGTTAAAAAAGCTCTAAATGTGGGGAGCGATGTTTCAGTAGTTTGTGTGTGGATTAAGGCCATGGGTTAGAAGTAGTGGCACTAGAATACCAGTGAGGAACCTATAAGGAACCTATTTAAATTCCTCAGTGAAAGGAGAGGTGGGCTGTGGATGTGGTGGATGTACGTCCTTTCTAGGTGGATATTAATGGAGAGGTTGAGTGCCAATGTTTGATGGAGTTCTTATAGTTGTCATATATAGTGAGTTGAGAAACACATCGGGTATTTTATGGAAGTTTATCTGGACATAGATATGTCCTTTAAGGATTATTAGACGTGTTTTTTGGATCGTATTGACAAAGTGACACATGGAATGGTTGTACTGATAGTTAATGTTTTGTGGTAACATGGACATGTTCTAGATGAAATACGAGAAAGGGAAAAAAATATAAGGTCTCAATAGCCCTACATTTTTTGACAGGGAATCTTAATGATTCTTGGGAGTGCAGCTTGAGGACAAGCTGTTATAAGGTGGAGAAATTTTAAGATCCTAACCTTTTTGGGTGATTTAACAAGCTTGTTTATATGTATTATTTTTCCTTACATTGAGTATAACTTGTTTCGGTTATGATTTGGGTGAGATTAGGGGAAAATTAAATAATTTTGGAAGGAAGAGAGAAAGTGCATGGATGAAATATGGTGTTCCAAAACCATGTGCCCCATCCTAGTTAACCCTACAAACCCAGACAAAGAGGAATCATGCGGATGGAACATGTTTTGGAAAACCATGAGCCCTATAAATAAAAACCATGCACACCCCCTATAAGTGACACATGGTTAAGGAACATAGTTAGGGGATACCATTAAGCTTTTTCTAGTAAACTATGTTTGTGGCTTTAATTAATCCATAAATTAGATTTTAATTTCTTTAAGCCCCTATTTTAACTCCTATTCAACTTGAACATTCCCAAAATTAATTTTTTCTTTAATCCAGAGGCTTCTATGGGGATTAAAAGTCCCTTCGACCACTATTCATGGTGATTAAGGACAAATTGAAATATCTAAAACTCATTGTGAATGTCGTTTCTTCCTAATTGATTTCCCCTCTCTATCCTTGTATTCTCTTATTATTTTGGTGGGTTGTTATGTTCTGTTTTGTTTGATATAGATCGATATTTCTTGAATCTTCATCTAGAATTTTTGGTTATACATCTCGAACTATGTGTATTAGATATTGATATATTTAATTGTGGATTTAGGATTAATATCTAAATTCCATTCTATGACGTATTCTTGATTGATTATGTTCAAATTGGGGATATTTGTTAGAGAGTGTTATTCATCAAACATTAGGTAGGGGGTCTATAATTAAAATAAAAAAGAATATATTTCAATTAAGTTTATGTAGTTGTTGAATTCATATTATATTTTTAGATGCTGAGTTCTAGATTAAATTAATTAATTTTTTTAATTAATTAATTGAGGGAATCTTGAAATTGTGAATATTTGGGTTATAGATTTTGGATAATTATTTGATAAATTAATTATGGACTTTTTTTAGTTTATTTAACTTGATTAATTAATTTTAGAATTAATTAATGGGAATGGTTTGGATTATGAAATAGTGATTCGAAATAATTTGTTGTTGAATTAATTATTCTGAGATAAAGATTGTTGAAATATTAAAATTAATTGAGGAATTAATTTGTGTTATTGAATTGATTGAGATAGAATAATTAATTTAGAAATTAATTTGATATATTAAAATGATGTAGATGAAACAATTATTTGATAAATTGATTAGGTTATGGACTTTTTGAGCTGGAATTAATTAATTTGGATTATGTTATTTTTTAATTGTTGAATTAAATAAATGAATTAATTAATTGATGAATTAATTGATGAGAGTTATGATCTTATTTAATTGATTAATGAAATAAAGGGATTAATTGAGAGATGAAATAATTTATGGGAGTAATGTGGTTATTTAATTGTTGAATCTAAAAAAAGGATTAATTAATTGAGGAATTAATTAATTGGAGTAATTTGAGTTTTTAATTATTGAATTAAATAAAGGGATTAATTAATTGATGAATAAATTAATGGGAGTTATTTCACAATTTAATTGTTTAATTAAATAAAGGGATTAATTAATTTATGAGTTAATTAACGGGACTTCTGTGATTATTTAACAATGGATTAAAATAATGGGATTAACTAGTTGTTAAAATAATTAGTTGGAGTTATGTGATTATTTAATTACTGAATTAAATAAAGGGATTAGATCATTTATAAATTAATTAATGGGAGTTATGTGATAGTTTAATTATTGAATTAAATAATGGGATTAAATAATCGATGAATTAATTAATAAGAGTTATGTGATTGTTTAACTATTGAATTAAATTTAGGGATTAAATTAATTAATGAATTAATTTATGTGAGTTATATGATTATTTAATTGTTTAATTAAATAATGGGATACATTAATTAATTAATTAATTGGATTTATGTGATAATTTATTTGTTGAATTAAATAATGGGATTAATTGATTAATTTATGAATTAATTATTTGGGACCAATGTCATTATCTAATTGATGAATTAAATAATGGTATTAATGTTATTTATTAATTGATGATTTAATTAATAGAAGTATTGTGAAAAACTAACTTTGGAATTAATTAATGGATTTGATGTGTATAGTTAATTGGTGAATTAATTGATGGATGTAATGCTATAAATGGTGTTTTGGGGATAATTAATTGTTGATTATGTTTTAAGAAAATTTAATTATATATTTAATAAATAAATGTTGAATTAAATATGGGATAATGGGATTGAAAAATTAATTATTAATTGTTGAAATATCTATGTGTCATTGAGTGTGTGGATATTGATTAATCAATTGGTGAATTAACTAATGGAGTTGATGTAATTAATTAATGGATAAATTAATCTTGGGGTTGATGTGATGAACAAATTATAGAATTAGAAATGAGATTGAGATGATTAATTAATTTTTGAGTTATGTAATTACATTGAGATGATTTATTAATTATTAATTTAATTAATGGTATGTTATGATTAATTAATTGATAAATTAATTAATTTTATTGATGTCATATGTTAATTGTTGAATTAAATAAAGGATTTGATGTGGTTAATTGGTTGTTTAATTAATTAATGTTATTGATGTTTTTTGTTAATTGTTTAATAATCTAAAGGAAATTTTGTGGTTAATTAATTTTTTAATTAATTAATATTATTAATTTGATTAGTCAATTATTTAATTAACTAATGGAAATATTGTGGTTAATTAATTATTGAATTAACTAATTTTGTGGATTTCATTAGTTAATTTTATAATTAAGTAATGAAAATTTTGTGATTAATTAATTAGTGAACTAATTAATGTTATTGATGTGATTAGTTAATTGTTGATTTAACTAATGGATTTGACGTGATTAGTTAATTACTGAATTAATTAATATTTTTGACCCGATTAGTTAATTTTTGAATTAACTATACTATGTTATGTGATAAATTAATTATTCAAATAATTATTGTTACATAGGTACTTAATTAAGGATTGAATTAACTAAAAGAATTGATGTGATTAATTTATTTTTGAATTATTTATTATTATTATTGATGAGATTTTTTGATTATTGAATTATTTAATTGAATTTTTGTGTTTAACTAATTTTTTAATTAATAATTGAATTGATATGGATAATTAATTTTTGAATTAATTATGTGTCAAATAATGGTAACATGGTCATTCTAAATTGATGTTATGAATAGTAAAATGGCAATTTAGTTGTGAAATGTAGAATGGGAACATGGTTATTCTATTATGTGAATAAATGATGAGAACATGGTAATAATATTTTCTAAATTATGAGTGGTAACATAGACATTCAAGTATGAATTAAAGAATGGTAATTATGGATTTTAGAGATATAATATCACCATGGAATACATTGGGCTTCGGCATGAGCTGGAGAAGATATTGAGATATGATATCACCTATGAATACTTCAGGCTTCAACATGAGCCGAATAATTTATTGAGGAACGAGTGTATATGTTGAAACTCCATTCCATCATATTTATGAAAAGTGACAAAGGGAAATACCTAAGAAAAAAGAGGGTAAAATACATGGATAATATCAAGAATTTCCAAGGCTTGAAATTTGGATCACCCCAATCAATCCATGGAACCGTTGATGTGAAATCCACTTGTGATTCAATTCACCATTCACCCAGGGTTCTATTTTTTCCTATAAATAGACCCTTGGGGTCATCACTTGTACAGAAGAATTTCCCTAAAGCCTAATTGATGCTATTTTCAACATATTGATTCATCCAAGTCTTTGGAAACACTCAAGGTAGTTCTTTAACATCTAGTGTAGAGGAATTAAAGGAGGATCATAGGACATAAGTCCAATAAATGTTTGAAATCCATAACACTTTCATGCCTAAAGCGCCAAACCACCATAAATTTGAAACAATTCCACACCACCCATTCCTCTCAAAGGAACTTGAGAATCCCACTTCTGGGAATACCTATGAATACTCTTGAAGGATTGAGTAAAGTCTCGCCCATGTTTTAGAACCAGGTTTTTCATCACTTATGTAAACATCAGGTTTCCCAATCCTACCTACTATCCCATACCTGTGCGCTATATACCTACATATGCTCCCTTATTTTGTTCAACGTATCCCTTAATCCTATACAAATATTTCATCATGACGTCTTTAAAGTCATTCATGGAAAGGAATCTTCTTTATAGGATCTTTTGTATGAAAGGGATTATGTGGAATCTTATTCCAAATCCTCATAACTTATCAATGCCTTGAAAATGGAACATCAGCATGCCTACCATTTGGGTTTGTATATCCACAGTCATATGATTCCCAAATTTCTATTATAATGGTGTCAGGATTCCTGGAGTGTCTATGGATTTCTATATCAATAGTCACATGGACCAGTCTCCTAGGAATAGTGTTGGGGTGTTCCCAGTTTGGATGATTAGGGTTTGGTCCATGCACGTTCATTATCGTATATAAAACCTAGAGCATCAGGTCCCTAGTAGGAAATGTATGATTCACACCTAATTTTAATTTTCAAAAATGGATAAGTCTCCCTATCATAATAGGAAAAATTATATGAAATCCCCCCTTGAGTAATCCCCTAACATTTCGGGCTAGATCCAATGACCTCCAATGTCAACCCCACATTGAATGGTTCATCATTTCGTTCCCTCATCCACTGTTTCCATCGTAGGCCCATCCTCATCCACCAACGAGGGAGGAACAATGTGTGTTCTCTCGTTGAATCTTTAAAATCCTCTTCTTTCTCACACAGATCATGGCTCACGTGGGATTAGAGACATTTTGATCACAAAAATTTCACAAACACCTCATTTAATGAAATATAAGAACAATAATTCCCCAAAAAAACATGGATATGTAGGAATCCTTCCTAAGGCCTGAGTTCCATATCATATCATCAAAAAATGGGAATCCTATTTAGGATTTTGACCCAAATTGAAACCCCCAAATCACCATAGAATCATTCTTAGGAGTTAGGGACAAACTATTTCTCTCAGAAGATCATACACCCCTACAATAGATCCTGAACTACATAGGCTATGATTCTAATTCAAATGAGTTACAATGGAAGCCACGATGAGTTTCAAACCCATTAATATATATCAACCATCTCCTTTCTGGGCCACATTTCCATTAGGGTCTAATTCAAACATGGAAATTTATATCCATTTCAAGTTCCCTGTGATTCTTAGATATAATTCTCACAATAATCTTGGACTAAGCATCTTCCGCTTAGGTGTCTTTACCATATTACATTAAACTATATGGTGAGGTCCTTATCACATGAAATTAAAAGGTATGATGTGTCCAATTAAGTGGAACCAAACTATGAGGGTTTTTATTCCTTTCATAAAGATACATAGGTTCACCATTTAGTGGTATGATCCCAACATCAAAACAAACATTCATCTCCCTGGATGACGATAAATTCCAGAGTGCCCCACTGAGTGGACTAAAACTCAGTATTATTGTAACAACAGTTAAAAGAATATCAAAATAGTATATAAGAGGATTCCATTGATGGTGATCCTCGAATACATACATATATCTCTATTAGTCAAAAACCTCGAATACATATAGATGATTCTTAATTTCACACATAGTAATTATTGATTGTAAATTCCAAGGGATACATACATTATACATAGTTAATTAATAAGTATTCATGAAAATATCTCAAGTTTATAACTGAGTCCCAGAGTATGAAACAGTTCCCCCTAAATGGGTGTGATGAGTCTGACCTCTCATCCTCTTGACTAATGTATGTTCTTAAGTATCGTAGGTCTAAACCTAATGAACTTCTGCCTTTGGAAAGATGGTTCCTTTGGATAAAGAACTATTTGAGGTTTCTAGTTCCATAAATAAATCCAATGGAGACTACCCAGAAGTAGTGATTCCTATCCGGAAAAAATGTATAGGACGACCATGATGAAACAAAAATGGTGAACCCATCAAGAACCCTTAAGCAATTTGATAATATTTCCCATCTTATAGGCCCATATCAATTGATAAAGGAAGGAAATACAATGCAGTAAATCATTCATGTTTCCATCTAAAATATTTTTCCTTAATGGAGTTAATTTTTTGTTTTGACGCTTTTTTTCAAGAACACCCTTCACTCCAAATGGCTTCTTTTATGTTTTCACCCATGAATGCCCCAGCTACTGCACAAGATAGATCATCATATGCTCGATGGTGTCATCACGAACTCAAAATATTCAATAATGGGTCTCCAATGTATTGGTTCAGGAATACCATCAAAATGGTACTATCCCAACCATGGAGGTTTCCAGAAAAGCTATCTATTTTGACAACAACCCTTAATCTTGTAGTTAGTGATGACTGGTGGTCAAGAAGCAGACGGTACCAACCACCATCTTAAACTGTTTTGGGTCCTTATCCCCAGAACGTAATAACCAGTCCCTCCCATATTATAGGGAGTTAAATCAAGAGTTCACTCATGGATTTAACTCGAAGACACACGAGCCATTCCTGAGGGCTCCCACCAACAATATCCACTAATAGAATCGTGCGGCAGTGAACCCCAAAAATGATGGGGGTGTTGCCTTAGTTTGTCTGGTATAGGTCCCTTATATCTAGGAATGCAAGACAAACCTCCAGGGGAAAAATCCAGCCAACAAGGATTAGTTTATTAACATTACCCTTTGAGAAGTCCATTAACCTAACCTGGTCACAAAAAAAGAATGAGAACATACACCCATCTTCCTTAATTCAGATGTCCATCTAACTCATCTAGTGGCACCCTACCAATCCTTCTATTTAAATATGATGGAATACCGTGATCAGGAACATACACATTCTTAAAAACTATCATCCAATCAGCAGACTTGTCTGGATACATTCAAGGAAGCCCTCCAATCAAATATGATGGAAACATGTAAGTAGGAACATACAGTTGCATGAACTCACAAATCCTTCCAATAGTATCATCTCTTACCATTGAAAGAAGACTGTCGACCATTCTTGGTGGAAAATAGCAAGCATGCACATACACCTACTAGAATCCATTAAGCATGCCAATAGTCTTGTTTGGTAGCTCCTGGAGAAGTCAGTGGGTAGGCTCCAATGACAAACCTGGGGCAGAATAAACTCTATTCCCCCACAGATGATTACATTCAATATCTAATGATAGGAAAGGGAGTACATGAGTAGGCACAAACAACTACACTAGATATGGAATGGACGAATATTCCCATTCAAGATGATAAAGTTACCAAACAAATTTTAATAATGGTGAAACGGTAGATACAAATTTCCTCCCATATTTTGGATGCCTTCCAAAATATCATAACAGAAACTTTAGTTGTACTAGGGGAATAGGCACATAATTCTATCCCCAAACTTGGGATGACTCGTTAGTGTTCTATCCAGGAGAAGATATATTCCTTTGTTCTAGTATAGGCGGGTTACGGGGTATACTCCCCAATATAATACGGAAGATTGAATCGGAAACATACACCCTTTTTCAATTGAAAATAATCAGACCATTCTGATGACCACTCAAAGGAAGGCACATACACCTTCCCATGATAACCACTTCCCCCAGAAAGTCACCCAAACTATATGTAAAAGAGAATGCGCAAATAAGTTTCTACAAGAACAATTGAAAAATCAAGTTCCAATCTACTGTCTAGATCCTCTTAATTCTATAGTTCTTGAATATATAATATATTTATCTATTGAAAATCAAGATCCTACCCTCCCATTACCAAATTATGGTATTAATACTAGTAATTCTGAATTTCCCCTTTAGACAATTCCCCACAAATTCTTGATTCATGAAAATTTGTTCAATCTAGATTACCTATCTTTGGATAAGGGCCACAACAAACATACATGTGTCTATAAGATAAAGGAGTAAGAGGATTTATCCCTTATTGATATCCACCATGGTGGTCCTCCCAATTATGGAAATTGCTGTGAAAGTTCTCTCTACAAAAATGTTATAAATTTTCATGATAATTCTCCAATTGAAAAAGTAGTTTTGATAAAGTCCTGTAATATCGAGCCATTTTCCATCCTAAGGCCAGTCATGTATGATTCCTTTTTAATAACAGGTGAAATAATTTATCAACTATAATATATCCCAAGGTGATGGTCATTTTCCAAACCACTAATGGGTAATTTTTCTTCTTATATGGTAGAGGAAAAACAACAGATCTGATTGTTTCTAATAGAATAATTGATAAGTGTCCACTCTGTTCAAACTGTGTTGAGAAACCTCTAGAAAAAGATAAGTAGGATATATTGAATATTAGAATACAACTGGATAATGGTGAAATACCAAACATGTTCTGGCCTTTAGAAACCTCTCAATACAGTATTCCAGAATTGATATCAGAATATTTCATTCATAATATTCACCTAATCATATGGAACACTCTTTGTCATTGAAATCCAAAAGTATTACCTTATGAAAAATATTAATGTCGTGTAAAGTTAATAGAAGGGTTGAAATACCAATTTAACTTGTAATATCTCTCAGTTTATTGAAATTCAATGGTTGAGAGGTTGTAGGGATCCCTTTAGCGTGCATTCCTTGATGCACTAAATAAGATATGTGAGTCAATTACTGATACCACATCTGGTGTTAATATCATATGATTAGGTGCACATGAAGCACTGCATTTCACTGTGCTCCAAAATAAAAAAATACCTCAAAAGCTGTCGTATGAAATGTTATTTCCCATGTTCAGCTACAATTAGTATATTTTGTTCATGACCAAAGATATTCTCAAGAAGAAGCCTCAAATATATCTCATCAATGTTAGGCCCAAAGAGTGAAAGTTGTCGACGTACTTTTACATCAAGCATTTGAGAACCTTATGTAGGCCTCCCACATAGAGGTTTTTAGCCATCAGATTGTGCAAATATCTAAAATAACACAACGGTTATAAGGCCCTAGCCTTAAACCTTACTTAATCTTGAGTTATTACAAGATTACACATTGAGGAACTTTTCGGTTTTAGAGTTTTAGAGAATTAGATCATAAAACTTGCATTGCATTCCACATATAAACAAAGTGGTTTCATAAAGATAGTATTCTTCTTTCCCATCAATGGAAACATATTTAAAATAAAACATGGATTCTTTCTTGACACTTCCTTGACACTATCGTCATATCATGTATCTTTCCCTTGACATGTGAAAAACATTTCAAAAAAACTTGGGATGAGCATAAAAAGCTCAGTAAGGGATATAAAAATATGGAAAGGAAACATGGGTAAATATATACATAAGAATGAAATCATACTTTAACCATAAAACATAAGCACTTTAACATACCTCATCAAATCATTAATAAATCATAGAAATCATAAGACATAAAAGAAACTTGAGGCATTCATAACATTCTTACGTAGGGAGTAACCCTCTTGGTTACGTTTGGAATACCCATCACAGTATATTCCATAAATCTCTTCGGAGAAACCTTAAAGTTTCACTCCATCACGTTACCCAATGCATTGGAGAGCTATATCGGGCTCACCCGCCCTTAGTTTATCACGGAACCACCCGTCTTCATAATAATGCCCAAGAACCTCAACATAATCGTATCACATAAAACATGCATAAAGGAAACATAACATTTCCACCTTTCAATCATAAGATATCAATACAACACATTGATATAAAAACATTATGAAAACCATTTTCAATACAAAAATAAAAGAAAAGTAAAACATGGTATTTATTTTTCTTTTAAAAAGATGGTATGGCTTGTAGAGGAAGCTGAAACTCAAATAATGGTCACGGTAGTGGAGAAGTCATTGTCACCGCATACATACGAAAAAAACATTCCCTTTTCTCATTTAGTAAATGCTTCGTATAAAAAATATTACTTTTCAATAAACGTAAAAGTCAAAGGGGTTTATACACCGTATAAAAGAAGGTTGTGTATAAAACAAAATATGCCTCAATGAAAGGAGATTGAGACGAAGTCCCATACCTCGGGTCCGACTTGACTCGGTCGTTCTGTAATCTCCTGAATAATAAACTTGAGTTAATTTATACTTGTTTAAGAACCTTTTTCAAGTTCATTATTCCATTTATATCACTTATTTCCATGTCATTAACACTATGTAATTATTTTAGTTAATAGCGGTCGTTTTAACGATCATTGGTACTTGAGTAAAAAATAAACCCTTTATAATTACAAGTTGTTCATGTATCCATTATATCCAGAATTATAATCATGATTTATATATCATATATATCTAGTATATACATGCATTTATAATATTACATAATCATTTAGAGGTATGAAATGAAATGCACCGTTCATGGAGACGGTAAGCCGTACGTACGCATGAATGCTACTTTCATTTCTATTTCGTATTTTATAGAATGGAATCATAATGATATAAAGGTATATTATAATTCCAGTATAATATAATATATAATATCATAGTTCCATACTTTATACGTCCCACATATGGTATTTAACGAATCAAATAACTTTGAGGGGGCGGTAGTCCGCACTTCCTTAAATGAAGATATCGCGTTTACCAATAATGGAAACCATAAAGGTATGACCAAAATGAAAAATACAGAAGATTAAGGAAAACATAAACATATTATATATCATATATAAATATAGTTTCATCTTAATGGCCACCTTTGAAGGTGTTAAATGAATGTTGAACAATCATCGTTTCGGGAGGCAGAAATTCACCATCCACGGAAACAGTATGTTCTTTAACCATTAGATGTAGGTGTGTGTAAGTGTAGCTCTAATAATTCATATAAAAACAACCTATTATATTGAAGATACTGTAGTTTTTACAAAATAAATTAATAAAAAGAGTTTAGGGGGTTGGAGAAGAAAAATAAAACAAAAGGACTCAAGTGAAGTCATTACCTTAAAATCGGGTAACTCCCTTTGGTTGGAGCTCAAAGGATTTCTTGGGAAGACTTCTGCCCAAAGTTAGGCTTCAAGGAGTAAGAGAGGGATGTGGAGAGACAAAATGGGCAGGGTTAGGCCGAGCCAAAGGCTTTGGAAGTGTGGGTACGGAGGTAGATGTGGGGGCCTTTTATAAGAGAGGAGGAGGGGCACTCTTGGAAAGTAAAAAAAGTCACTTTATTTTAAAATGGTATTCGGATTTAAGAGGTCTCACATTGATATAATTCGAGGATAAAGTAATAAGGGTTCGAAATCCACTCATCCAATAGGTTTTGGACATGTTTAGGTCTTAGATATTACATTATCATTCCATTTTATTTAAATCGTTAAATAATGAGGTCATCGCTGCATCATCATGATGTCATAAATAATTTAATTTATTTAATGTCTAAAAATTATAAACAAATACTATGTTGTAGGAAATATTTTTATCTTTCCAATGAATATTTATAATCAAAAATCTGACTTGTATAACCACATGTAAAAATTGTTTTAGTAAAACATCTCATGTTTGTGTCATTTTTACTTTAACATTAAATAAAAAGTTATTTATGTCATTTCCCAACTAAAGTGTCTCCATGGGGTCCCCAAGTTGACCCATGGATTGTCTTGGTCTGCCATGACACATCCAATAAGGGTAGTACATGTGTCAAGCTCATCTCATATTATTTAAACATTATTTTTACCTTAAACTACACTAATTACCACTAATCGCGATTAAGAAGTTAAAAGTTACTATTCACCAAAAAATTACTTTAATATCATTGAACCGAATTTTACTTCTTAATGACAACCATGTATGTCGGATTTTTTAAAATCAAATCACAGATGTGGCAAAGTTTCATTTAAACGAAAAATCAGTTTCTTTAACTACCACTTAGTGGTTTCACTATTCATCAAAAATTGAAGTTTTTCAAAAAGATACCAAAACTTCACCCTAAGCTATATTTGATATTACGAATTCAAAAATGATGTCTATTTTAAAAAATTAAAAACTTGTAAGTTGAATTAATTAATTTAATAATTAATTCCTGCTGTCATGACAAATAGCGTGTTTTTATGAAACAATAAGTATCAAAAGATTGACATTAGTTTAAGTCCAATTTCATAGTGAAATTGATTCCAATGACCACTATTGGATTAAATGGTAAAAATATATTCTAATTTCACTTCAAAACCAATTCAAAAGATATTCTAATCATATAAATAAATTAGATTAAAAATAGGTTTTGAATTAAAATACAACATTTTTCACTATTCATTAAAAATGAACATTGTCAGAAAAATAACAAAAATTTATCCAATGTAAATTTCAATGTCCCCATCAAAATGAATATATTTATTTTGACAAATATAGATTATAAAATTGTCAAAAGTTTGATTCAAAAAGGTTTTGCCATCAAAAGGCAATAAAACAATCTTTTAAGAATATTAGTGTATTCCATGCATAAGATTGTATTTATTTTCATTTTAAACCTCTAAAACACTATATTAATCATTAATAGACATAGATAAAAATATCTATTATTCATTACTTACTTGGTATGTTACATCCTTCCTCCATTTAGAAAATTTCGTCCCCGCAATTTATTTACTTATCAAATAAATGGGGGTACTTATCCCTCATTGCATTTTCAGATTCCCATGTTGCCTCTTCCATCATGTGGTTTTTCCACAAAACCTTTACCTGATTAATCACCTTATTCCATAACACTTTCTCCCTATGGTCAAGAATCTGGACTGGTTGTTCCTCATAAGATAAGTTCTCTTCCAGCTGAACTACCTCTGGACTCAAAACATGATATGGATCTGGCATGTAATTTCTCAGCATCGAAACATGAAAAACATTGTGTACCTGAGATAAACTCGGAGGTAAAGCCACTCGGTAAGAAACTGATCCAACTCTCTCCATAATTTCATATGGTCCAATTAACTTTGGACTCAGCTTTCCTTTCTTACCAAATCGCATCACACTTTTCCATGGTGATACTTTGAGAAAAACATGATCACCTACCTCAAAAGATAGATCCTTCCTCCTGTTGTCCGCATAACTCTTCTGCCTGCTCTGAGATGTTCTCATGTGTTTCTGAATCAGCTGACCTTTTTATGCCATCTCTTCTACCAATTCTGGGCCCATCAACTTCCTTTCACCCACTTCATCCCAGAAAGCTGGATTTCGACACCACTTCCCATATAATGCCTCAAATGGTGCCATCTGTATACTGGAATGAAAACTATTATTATATGAAAATTCAACCAAAGAAAGATGTTGGTCCCAACTTCCCTGATAATCCATCGAACAAGCTTGTAGCATATCCTATAAGGTCTGAATTGTTCGTTCCGACTGCCCATCTGATTGAGGATGAAAAGCTGTACTAAAATTTAATTCAGTACCCAACGACTTCTGAAGGCCTTTCCAAAAGTTAGAAGTGAACCTAGGATCACGGTCAGATACAATGGAAAGAGGAACTCCATATAAACTGACTATCTCTTTAAGATACAAACGGAAAAGTTGATCTAGGGAAAAAGTATCTCGTATAGCAAGGAAATGAGCAGATTTAGTCAAGCGATCAACAATAACCCAGATTGCATTATTACCTCAAGAGGTCTTCGGCAATCCCACAACGAAGTCCATGGATATATTTTCCCATTTCCACTCTGGAAATAGTAAAGGCGGAAGCATCCCTTTCGGTAACTGCCACTCTGCTTTAACTTGTTGACAAGTCAAACACTTCACAGTAAAATCAGCAATATCTCTTTTCATTCCATCCCACCAGTAATACTCCCGCAGATCTCTGTACATCTTAGTACTGCCAGGATGAACTGAAAATGGAGAACTATGAGCTTCACATAACAAATATCTCTTCAACTTTGAATCACAAGGCACACACAATCTTTTCCCAAATCTCAAAACGCAATCATTATCAATGTTGAATTTAGGAAACTTACCTTTCTGAACCAGCTCTACCTTTTTCTGCAACTCACTGTCTTGCTTCTGTGCTTGCTTGATTCTGTCTGATAGAGAAGATTTCACTGATACCTGAAAGAAAACAGAAGAACATCCTGCATCAAAAACTTCTATGCCAAATTTCATCAAATCCTTAACCAAAGGATCACATTCCAAACGCAACATTGCTAATGAAGCATTACTTTTTCGACTCAAAGCATCAGCCACTTTATTAGCTTTTCCCGGATGGTAATGAATTGTACAATCATAATCCTTGATTAATTCCAGCCATCTCCTCTATCTCATGTTTAACTCTTTCTGAGTGAATATATACTTTAAACTTTTGTGATCAGTATATATTTCACACTTTACTCCATACAAATGATGCCTCCAAATCTTTAAAGCAAAAAAAAACTGCAGCTAATTCCAAATCATGTGTAGGGTAATTTACCTCATGTGTTTTCAACTGTCATGAAGCATAAGCAATTACCAGATCATTCTGCATTAGGACGCAACCAAGTCCTTTCAATGAAGATCACTGTAGATAACAAACTCACCATTCCTGGAAGGTAGTGCCAAAACTAGAGCATTCACCAATCTTCTTTTCAATTTCTGAAAACAATCATCACATTGTTTTGTCCAGATAAATTTAACACCCTTCCGAGTTAGCTTAGTCATTGGACTAGATAACCATGAAAAATTTCTAACAAACCTTCGGTAATAGCCTGCCAAACCAAGGAAGCTACGAATCTCTGTTACATTTGTGGGTCTTGGCCAGTCTTCCACATCTTTTGTTTTTGCAGGATCAATAGTTATCCCATCATTAGAAACAATATGACCAAGGAAAGAAATTTGTTGCAACCAAAACTCACACTTGCTGAATTTCCCATACAACATCTTTTCTTTCAAGGTTTGAAAAATGACCCTTAAATTTCTTTCATGTTCCTATTTACTTTTAGAAAACACTAAAATATCATCAATGAAAACTACCACAAACTTATCCAAGAACTCATGGAAAATTCTTTTCATTAAGTCCATGAATACATCAGGTGCATTGGTTAGCCCAAAAGGCATTACTACAAATTCATAATGGCCATACCTTGTACGAAACGCAGTCTTTGGAATATCTGCTTCCTTTACCTTCAGCTGATGGTACCCCAATCTCAAGTCAATCTTTGAAAAATACTGAGCTCCCTGGAGCTGATCAAACAAATCATCGATATGAGGCAAATGTTTTTTTTTTCTTAACAGTGATGTTATTCAAGGATCTATAATCAATGCAAAGTCTCATTGAACCATCTTTCTTTTTAACAAATAAGACATGAGAACCCCATGGTGATGTGCTAGGTTGAATGAATCCTTTCTCTAATAAATCTTTCAATTGCTCCTTCAACTCTAAAAGTTCAATTTGAGCCATTCGATAAGGGGGTTTTGAAATTGGCTTAGCATCAGGAACTATGTCAACAGTAAACTCAACTTCTCGATCTGGTACTATTCCAGGAAACTCATCACGAAAAACATCAGGATACTCATTTACCACTGGCACATCATTAATCTGAATAGTTCCTTTATTTTCAACGATGTGTGCAAGGTAACATTCATTTCCAAATTTTACAAGTTTCTTGGCCTCTTAAAAAGTTATCAATAGTAAGGGTTCATTCTTGTACAAAAAC
This sequence comes from Viscum album, assembly GCA_963277665.1. Taxonomy (NCBI): domain Eukaryota; kingdom Viridiplantae; phylum Streptophyta; class Magnoliopsida; order Santalales; family Viscaceae; genus Viscum; species Viscum album. Next base: position 1,429,903,134 of record OY728151.1, read on the forward strand.
TGAAAGTGTTTCTGAAAATAAACTTCTTTAGCTCTACAGTCAATCTTAGCATGGTAAATAGGGAGCCAATCCATACCCAGGATAACATCAAACTCTACTAGAGGTATAACAATAAGGTTTGCAAGTAGGTTCTTTCCACAGATAAGGATAGGAAGATTCTTATAAATTCTTTTTGCCTCAAAATTTCCCCCAAGTGTTTTTACCAAAAGTTCAGGAGTCATTTCTTGAGATGGTATTCCCATTTTACTAGAAAATTTTTCAGAGATGAAAGAATGTGTAGACCCCGAATCAAACAACACACTGGCATAATCTAAAAAAACAAACAAAGTACCTGATACAACTTCATTTGATGGCCCGACATCTACTGAAGTAGTTGCAAAGGATTTCACCACCCCTTTCTGCTTGTAGTCTAACTGCTTCCCATCACTCAAGCTCTTTGTCGGACACTCGTTTGCATAGTGAACCATCTCATTGCACTTATAACATTTCACTAATTGTAAATCAAATTTGGTCTTACCTTCACCTTGATCCTTTTCAGTGCAATCACAAGCCTTATGTCCCATCTTACCACATCGGTAGCACTTTCTAGAATTCAGAAGACATTCCCTAGCATGCCTTTTGCCACATTTATCACAAACTAGAAACTTATTTTTCTTACCATCAGACTTTTTTGAAGAATTCATACCTTTGTCCTGCCACTTCGGTCTCTTCTTCTGTTGGTTGTTACAGAACACTTGATCATCGGCAAACTCCATTTCCACCTTCTCAGCACATCGAACAAGATTTTCATAACTTTTAAACTCACAATAAGCTAATACCCTTCAATATTTTGGCTTTAATCCTGAGTAAAAATGATTGATTTTACTATCAAGGTCTCAGATAAAATTTGGAGCATACCTTTCCAATCGAGTGAACCTTTCTTCATAGGTAGCCACTGAGTCTTCCTCTTGGCTCAATTCCAAGAATTGCTTTTCCATCCTAAGTCGAACATCCAAAGTAAAATAATTCTCAAGAAACATACCTTTGAATTCATCCCAGTCAAGAGAATCAATCTCATGGCGTCCCTGATATTTTTAACCATAGACCAGCACTGATCTACCTCACCCTCCAAATGGTAAATAGCAAGACTAACCTTTTGATTGTCTGAACACCCCATGACATCGAAAATCTTCTCCAGTGCTTTAATCCACCATTCAGCTAACACAGGGTCAGATGATCCTCTGAATGATGGGGGATGTTTCCTCATGAAATGTTCCACCACTGACATGTTCCTCTGTGATTGATCTGGCTGATCTTGTGCATGGATACCACCACCATTTATCTCTTGAGTCAACTGTGCCATTACTGCAACAAACTGCTCAGTTCCAATTCTGACCATCTCAGGATGCTGATTCGGAAGGTTATTTCCTTCTGGATGCCTTCCTAGCACTGCTTCCCTGTTTCCTCTGTGAAAAACCATTCTGAACCAACATGTCTTAGATGAAGCAACATGGTAATCTTCAAATGCTATATCACTTGAATTTGACCATAAAAAATATTTTTAGATAATCATTTAATAGAATTCTAACTCCTAAAGTTATCTAAACCTCCCTTTGATAACATCTATAAGGCCCTATCCTTAAACCTTACTTAATCTTGAGTTATTACAAGATTACACATTGAGGATCTTTTCGGGTTTAGAGTTTTAGAGAATTAGATCATAAAAAATGCATTACATTCCACATATAAACAAAGTGGGTACATAAAGATAGTATTCTTCTTTCCCATCAATGGAAACATATTTAAAATAAAACATGGATTCTTTATTGACACTTCCTTGACACTATCATCATATCATGTATCTTTCCCTTGACCTGTGAAAAACATTTCAAAAAAACATGGGATGAGCATAAAAAGCTCAGTAAGGGATATAAAAATATGGAAAGGAAACATGGGTACATATATACATAAGAATGAAATCATACTTTACCCATAAAACATAACCACTTTAACATACCTCATCAAATCATGAATAAATCATTGAAATCATAAGACATAAAGGAAACTTGAGGCATTCATAACATTCTTACGTAGGGATTAACCCTCTTGGTTACGTTTGGAATACCCATCACAGTATATTCCATAAATCTCTTCGGAGAAACCTTAACGTTTCACTCCTTCGCGTTACCCAATGCATTGGAGAGCTATATCGGGCTCACCCGCCCTTAGTTTATCACAGAACCACCCGTCTTTATAATAATTCCCAAGAACCTCAATATAATCGTATCACATAAAACATGCATAAAGGAAACATAACATTTCCACCTTTCAATCATAAGATATCAATAAAAAACATTGATATAAAAACATTATGAAAACCATTTTCAATACCAAAATAAAAGAAAAGTAAAACATGGTATTTATTTTTCTTTTAAAAAGAAGGTATGGCTTGTAGAGGAAGCTGAAACTCAAATAATGGTCACGGCAGCAGAGAAGTCATTGTCACCGCATATGTACGACAAAAACATTCCCTTTTGTTGTTTAGTAAATGCTTCGTATAAAAAATATTCCTTTTCAATAAACTTAAAAGTCAAAGGGGTTTATACACCGTATAAAAGAAGGTTGTGTATAAAACAAAATATGCCTCAATGAAATGAGATTGAGACGAAGTCCCATACCTCGGGTCCAACTTGACTCGATCGTTCTTTAATATCCTGAATAATAAACTTGAGTTAATTTCAACTTGTTTAAGAACCTTTTTAAAGTTCATTATTCCTTTTATATCACTTATTTCCATGTCATGAACACTATGTAATTATTTAAGTTAATAACGGTCGTTTTAACAATCATTGGTACTTGAGTCAAAAATAAACCCTTTATAATTACAAGTTGTTCATGTATCCATTATATCCAGAATTATAATCATGATGTATATATCATATATATACAGTATATACATGCATTTATAATATTACATAATCATTTTGAGGTAAGAAATGAAATGCACCGTTCATGGAGATGGTAAGTCGTACGTACGCATGAACGCTACTTTCATTTCTATTTCGTATTTTATAGAATGGAATCATAATGATATAAAGGTATATTATAATTCCAGTATAATATCATATATAATATCATAGTTCCATCCTTTATACGTCCCACATATGGTATTTAACGAATCAAATCACTTTGAGGGGGCGGTAGTCCGCACTTCCTTAAATGAAGATATCGCGTTTACCCATAATGGAAACCATAAAGGTATGACCAAAATGAAAAATACAGAAGATTAAGGAAAAAATAAACATATTATATATCATATATAAATATATTTACATCTTAATGGTCACCTTTGAAGGTGTTAAAAGAATGTTGAACAATCATCGTTTCGGGAGGCATAAATTCACAATCTACGGAAACAGTATGTCCATTAACCATTAGATGTAGGTGTGTGTAAGTGTAGCTCGAATCATTCTTATAAAAAAATCCTAGTATATTTAATATACTGTATTTGTTACAAAAGAAATGAATAAAAAGAGTTTAGGGGGTTGGGGAAGCAAAATAAAACAAAAGGACTCAAGTGAAGACATTACCTTAAAATCGGGTAACTCCCATTGGTTTGAGCTCAAAGGCTTCCTTGGGAAGACTTCTGCCCAATGTAATGCTTCAAGGAGTAATAGAGGGAAGTGGACAGACAAAATGGGCTGGGGTTGGCTGAGCCAAAGGCTTTGGGAGTGTGAGTAAGGAGGTAGAGGTGGTGGCCTTTTATAAGAGGAGAGGAGTGGCACTCTTGGAATGTAAAGAAAAGTCACATTATTTTAAAATGGTATTCGGATTTAAGAGGTCCCACATTGATATAATTCGAGGATAAGGTGATAAGGGTTCTAAATCCACTCATCCAATAGGATTTTGACATGTGTAGGTCTTAGATATTACATTATCTTTCCATTTTATTTAAATCGTTAAATAATGAGGTCATCGCTGCATCATAATGATGTCATAAATAATTTAATTTATTTAAAGTATAAAAATTAGAAAAAAAATACTATGATGTAGGAAATCTTTTTAGATTTAAAATGACTATTTATAATAAAAAATCTGACTTGTATAACCCCATGTAAAAATTGTTTTAGTAAAACATCTATTATTTGTGTCATTTTTACTTTAACATTAAATAAAAAGTTATTTATGTAATTTCCCAACCAAAGTGGCTCCATGGGGTCCCCAAGTTGACACATGGATTGTCTTGGTCGGCCATGACACATCCAATGAGGGTAGGACATGTTTCAAGCTCATCTCATATTATTAAAACATTATTTTTACCTTAAACTACACTAATTACCACTAATCGCGATTAAGAACTTAAAAGATACTATTCACCAAAAAATTATTTTAATCTCATTGAACCACATTTTACTTCTTAATGAAAACCATGTATATTGGATTTTTGAAAATCTAATCACAGAAGTGGCAAAGTTTCATTTAAACGAAAAATTAGTTTCTTTAACTACCACTTAGTGGTTTCACTATTCATTAAAAATTGAAGTTTTTCAGAAAGATACCAAAACTTCACCCTAAGCTATATTTGATATTCCGAATTCAAAACTGATGTCTATCTTACAAAATTAAAAACATGTAAGTTTCATTAATTAATTTAATAACTAATTCCCGCCGTCATGACAAATAGCGTGTTTTTATGAAACAATAAGTATCAAAAGATTGACACTAGTTTAAGTCCAATTTCAAAGTGAAATTGATTCCAATGACCACCATTGGATAAAATGGTAAAAATATATTCTAATTTCACTTCAAAAAAATTCAAAATATAATATAATCATATAAATAAATTAGATTAAAAAGAGTTTTTGAATTAAAATACAACATTTTTCACTATTCATTAAAAAATGAACATTGTCAGAAAAATACCAAAAATTGATCCAATGTAAATTTCAATGTCCCCATAATAATGAATATATTTATTTTGACAAATATAGATTATAAAATTGTCAAAAGCTTGATTTAAAAAGGGTTTGCCATCAAAAGGCAGTAAAACAATCTTTTAAGAATATTAGTGTATTCCATGCATAAGATTGTATTTATTTTCATTTTAAGCCTCTAAAACACTATCTTAATAATTAATATACATAGATAAAAATATCTATTATTCATTACATACTTGGGATGTTACATCGGTCCTCTAAAACAGGCGATTTAAGTGGTTTTCAGATAATGAAACCATCCAATTATTAGACCAAAATTCATAAAATCAAAAGAGAAGTTGCACTAATGTAATCCATAGTAGTTAATGAGCCACCGAAGCCTCTAGGGCTGTTGAATTTTTTAACCAAACCCTCAAATTCAACAAATAATGTTCCAAGGTTTGAAGAAGAAGAAAATGAGCAAACTCAACCTGTAGGGTTGGAGAACTTTTCATGCCCCCAATCCTATCCTCAATGGAATATAGTTTTCTCCTGATTAGGGAAGAAGACAAAATGTGAACACACAAATGAAGTGTCCAAGGATTCCCTTCAAGTCATTGTCCATCGAAAATTTCTTGGAAAATACATCATACTGGAGAACAAAGTCTCAAAGAGGGAATATATGTAAATGATATTATAGAGATAATGAAAGAATTTCGTCAACACATTATGCATTAGGGAATGTTATTAATACCATAATAGAATATCCTCTAGAAAAGGAGTCCAGTTTAGGGGAGTTGGAGGATGATGTTTTTATTAATAATACATTACACATTGGATAAAATGAAGGTGTTGTGCATACTCAAAATCAATGGATTACAAATAATCTTGTTATTCCCTCAAGTAACCAAACCCCACCTCTTAGAAAGGAATATAACAAGGAGAATGGTAAAGGTTGGATAATGTATCACATATCCATTGGAGATGTTAAATCAATTTCACTTGAGAAAAGATTTTCCCATCAAGAGGAGGAGATGAAGTAGTTGTAATGACTCAATGCAAAGTTACTTCGAAGCATTATTTCTGCCAGACATACTCCTCAAGTAGATCCTCAACTTTCACATCCTGTAAAAACTTCTCAACAAAGTGGGTCTATAGAAACTACAAAGGTGGATAATTAATTCACTCCATTTGGTACACATCTTGAATCAGATCAAAAACATCCTTACAAGACTGTCCCCATGGGTCATCCAAGACAAATACTAGAAGCACCACCACCAGTGGTTTTCCAGTCATCATGCCAGTTCAAACTCTAGCTAATGTACTTGAACAGGTCCCAATTCATCCATATATTCCCCAAATTCTTATGAATAAAATTTATCCATTAAAAACATGATTTAAATCTGTGGAAGAATGCTGTGCACCAGTATAACTAGAAAACAATTCTTACCCCAAATGGGTAGATCTGATTCCTCCCTCACTAAACATTGTGAGTACCACATTTCCAATCATTAATGGTTCGGGATATCCATAACAGCACATAAAACATTTTTTTCTCTCGTTGTGATCCCGTGATGGGGACCCCTCAACAATAAGAATAAGTAATTCTTAGATGTTTTTTCCAATCATTATGGGGGCCAACCATTGTGTTGTATACCAGTTTTTAATCTCGATCAATTACTGGATGGAAAGACCTCTGTTAGAAATTCCTTCTCCAATAATGATCAATGCTTCCAAAGACAACACTTTTTGAGCTTACAAATTAAAAACATGGGAGAATGAAAGAGTTTTAGATTTCATTCTCAACGGAAAGGATTAACACATTCCTTAAATCTATCACTCCCTCATTAAGAGATATGACTAATCTATGTGGAAAATATGTATGATAAGTTACAGACACCACTAATCACTATGAAATACACTGGGGGGTTTTGGGACCTTCCTTCAATCACCCAAAAAGTGGAGGATTCCATTGTGGAAACCAATGCTAAATCTTATGTAATCCCATTAGCTTTGGGATGGAGAACAGGGAAAGCAGAGGATGCTACGGTCACACTCAAACAAGAACCTGTACATGCTTCTACTTCAAAACCTTCATCATAATGGAGGGATCCACCGCATGAGTGTCAAAATAAATGAAGGCCTCATCATGATTATAAAAAAGATTAAAGGTGAAGACAGTTTGAAAAATTAATGAAAAAAAGTTATTCTTTTCTAAATGAACAGGTTCTTGATTACATTATTTCATATTTGAAATAAAAATTAGTTTAGTTTTCAAGGAAGAAGAAATCAAACAATAAAGGAGATGAAGGTCTCCCAAATTATTTTCACGTTCATCAAATGTTGGGGCATCCCATTCAGGGGTGTTTTTTTCAAAGATGTAATGAAAAAATAGTGTCTTATAGACAAGTGACAATATAAATTTCATCATCCTGAGTAGCATGTGTAATTGGCACCGAACTAGAGGAAGAGGGCAGATGAAAGGAATCCAAAATAAAAAATACACATATTTATGATGATTGGATGTTCAGGAAAATGATCAACTGATCTCATGCCATTCTATGAACATAGTTGAAACAACCAAATGTGTTTTCTACTACTTGCGCTACAAAAAATCCATCTTTATCAAAAGATCAGTCCTCAAAAGGCTAATCCTCAAAGAAGTGACATTACCAAATAAAAGAGTAGTTAGAAGAAGATGATATCATGTCTAGGACCAAGTTGTCCTTGACATTATAAGATTTCATTCTATCTATATCAAACTCACGAGCATCGCCCCACCAAATGACACAACAAGAACTAACCTATCAAAAATAAGCTTCATCAAATGAGGAATTGATCATCAATTCGGTTAACATTATCCACTTAATAGATGCCTATGCAAATGATGATTCCAGGTAGGAACCTAAATTCCCTGTACCTTATTGGGGACTAGGGGAATAATTAAAGGTCAAGTATATTGGGGAAGACATGGATATTCTAGAAACCACTGTTTTAACAATACCCCTGCTCAAAATGTTTATGTTGAAGAAACTCATGGGAGAGCCCTTCAGCGGGATCTACAAGAACAAGGGAACTCCCCCACACATTATAGGATTTCCCCAGAAATGATTATATTGGAATACCTATTAGAGGATATTACACTACTCTTTCTGAAAATAGATATACCAAGTCAGTCTAATCTACCAAGAGTAGAAGTATTTTCGGCTTCTTCCCTATCACATGGTACATCTACATCAGGAGCATCAACTTTGAATTCACCTTCAAAGACGAATATTTATGCTATAAAGAATAGGTTTTTGGACCAAAAGTATGATGTTTTTTTAAAAAACATCCCATGTTCCAGCAATGTTATCCATATTGGATGCTTTGAATATGTCAAAAGTTCTTCAAGAAGCACTTATTGAGGCTTTGTCAAGTCCTCAAGAGTTTGAAACTGAAGTTGGTGCTGTTGAGGTTTACCGTATAGAGAATATTCTTGCATAATGTCATGATGTTTTAGATTTAAAAGATCAAGATGAAGATGATGTTGAACATGGACACATCAGGACCTTTTATCTATCTGGCATGGTTAATGATGAAGATATCTAACGAGCCTTCATTGATAATGTATCAGGAATCAAACTCATTCCCATTCATACACTTCTTTGATTAGGTCTCACTGAATATGACTTTTCTTTTTTCCACTCTAGATTTGTATGGATATGAAAATAATGAACCAGAACTTCAAGGTGATATTACATTGAGAACTCAGTTTTAGGATCTTGTATGTAATTTAGATTTCATGGTTTTTCGACAGGACACAGACTTCACCATTATTCATGGAAGGCCTTGGCTATATCAACAAGGGACCATTCCTTCATCATAACACCAATTTATTGATTATTGATTCGATGGTAAAATTGGGACATTTTATGGTGGCAAGGATCCATTAAAAATGTGCGAATATCAGTATATTGAGGAAGTATTCTATCACACTAAGGGAATAAGGTCTATAGAAAAATATGTCACAAGAATCAAAAATCATAATGGTATCGAAAATATATCAGATATCCCATTAAAACAACTGAGTATAAATTACATGTTTCTTATCGATCATACTGAAACGATATACCCAAATCCAAGAACTCATCTAATGACTACAATAACATAAATTGTGGCAATCAATCCTGACAACATGGGAGAAATTTTTAATAGTGAAATATTAAATGGATATGTATTCATCTCATCCAAAAAAATTTAATAATTATTTGTTTCATAAGTCAGGATAGAAGAAGTTTTTGTATAAGTATAATTAGATAAGGATGTTTATTCCCAACCCATAACTATCTCTTCAATACCCCATGAAGACCCTTCATCATTAGTAGTAAAAGAAATGTTGGCCTCCTCTTCAGGATGTCCAAATACATACTCCTCACCTGGTTTTAAATGTTTTTATTCATCACCAACCCTTAAAGAAGAAACATAATAAGTGACATATAAGGAAGAAGAAAAATTGTATCTTAAGGATACCCCTCCTATATTTGAGGAAGGTGTCTCCACCCCTATGGATGATCTCAAGGAAATAAATCTTTGTAAAAAATAATATCCATACCCCACTCTAATCTATACAGACATGACTTCTCAAGAAAAATATATATAAAAATTATTACTCAAGAAAAAATGAGATGTGTTTTCTTATAACTATACATAAATTTCAGGCCATAATCCATATGTGGCCAATCATAATTTTGGTTTTCTAGAAAAGAATCGATGATTTAAATAGGTAGTAATAAGAACGAACCCAACTCACACCTCTAAAATTAATGCTGAAGTCAACAAGCTTATCAAAGACAACATTTTTAGGGAGGTGCTATATCCCAAATGGATAGAAAAAATTTTCCTAGTGAAAAATGAAGAATTGGAAAAATCACAGTTTCCATTGATTTTAGAGATCTCAATCGGTATTTTTCTAAAGAGAACTTCCCTGTTCTGATCACTTAACTTTTGATTGATGCAACAATTGGCTAGTAAACTATGTCCTTCATGGATGGATACTCTAGGTATAACCAAATTCAAATTCCCCCAGAAGATGAGGAATCAATAGCTTTTAGATCCCCTCAAGGTGTGTTCTGCTATCGAGTAATTCCCTTTTTCATTAAAGAATGATGGTTCAACATACCAATGTTCCATGAACCATGTCATCAAACCCTTTATGAGAATTTTTTTTAAATGTTATGTGGATTATTTAGTGGTAAAATCCAAACAAGGTTCTGACCACCTGGATGATCTAGAGACTATATTCAGTAAACTTCATCAACATAATCTGAAGATGAACCCCTTAAAATGTTCTTTTGGGGTTACCTCAGGAAAATTACTCAGATTCGTTGTATGACATCATGACAGCAAAGTTGATCCAGAGTAGGCAGAAGATATCCTTGGATTGTCACCTCTTATAAATTTTGAGGAATTAAGTGAAATTCAAAGACACTTTTCCTATATTCAGCACTTTATCACTGATTTGGTAGGAAAGTGTTTACCCTTCACCAGATTAATGAAGAAGGGAGTTACTTATAAGTGGACCTAAGTCTACCATGTAGAATTTTATAACCTCAAAAAGTATCTCTTGGGTCCACTGTTATTAATGCCACATGTTGAAGGAAAGACACTTATTCTTTATCTGATAGCTTTAGAGAGATCACTAGATTCCTTCCTTTTACAAAAGAATAATGTTGGGAAGGAAAATAGCCTTTACTATCTCAGTCAAACTATGCTTTAAATGGATAATCTATATTCAAACATTGAGAAGTGGTTCCTAGAATTAATCTTTTAATTTTAGAAGCTGAGGTGATACCTATAACATCACGAGGTCCACTTGGTGTCTTGAAATAACCCACTCAAATTTATCCTTAGTCATCTCATGCTTACAAGATGTTTGGCATGGTGGGAAGTTATTTTGAAACTATTTGATGTCCACTTTGTGCATCAAAAAGAAATAGAAGGCCAAGCCATGGTAGACTTCCTTGATGAACACCCATTTGCAGAAAATACATATTTGAATACTATACTTCTTGATAAATAAATATTATCTATTAAAGATAATCCCCAAACATGGGAAATGTACTTTGATGGTGCTTCCAGAAGTCCAATAGGGAAGAGAAAGGAAAACCCTAAACTCAACATTGTTGGGTTAGGAATTGATCTCATCTCCAAAAAAAAGTAGTGTTACCATATTCCTCCCGGTTATCTGAAGGTGCTACCAAAAATGAGGAATAATATCAATATCTCATTATAGGTTTGGAATTGGTGCTCCAGGTAAAATTGAACCACCTGAATGTGAATGTAGATTCATAATTGTTAATCAAATAGATCAATGGGCATTATTCTTTTAGAAAATAAGAGTTAATAAATTTATGTGATTATTTCAGAGGGTTAATGGATTAATTTCCCTTAGATCCAACATTTTCATATATTGTCTGACCAAAAAATACCCAAGATGATGCATTGGATAATGCAGTCACAACCCCGGAAGATCCAAATCAAGATGATACAATCATCATTATTTTACATCATCGTGTTGTTTCACAATTTGTTTAAACTAGAATATAAGAAATTAATTAAATCAGCCACATTTCTAAGCCATATGGTCATACTATAGGATGGATGACATCGATTATGGAATAGTTTAAAATGGAATAATTCCACTTGATAGAACTAGGAAAGAGAAAATCTGATGAAGAGTGGTCAATTTCACTATTTATGATAGCCCAGATCACAAAAAGATCCTCTAAAAATGAGGATTTGATGGAGTCCACTTCCCGTGTACTGATGGATAAGAAATTGAAGATGTCATGAATGAAGTACCTAAAAGAGATTCTAGTGCTAACTAGTCTAGGAATAGGCTTTCTGATCAAATCCAGTTGTTCGGATACTTTTATCATTCAATGACACAATATTTCATTGACTTCACTATGAAGTGTCATCCTTTCCATGTACATTCCATCTCCATTAATCAACACCTAGAGTTGAAACACACAACTAAATACTCCTTGCCATTTTCTTCATGGGGAATGGATATAGTAGGTCCATATCCTCCATCTAAGGATAAGAAATTTAAGTATATTCTTACTCCTAATGATTTCTTCTCCAAATGGGATGAGAGGATACCTATCAAAGAAGTTAGAGACAAAAACATTTTAATCATTTCCAAAGAAAATATCATTACGATATTTGTTGTCCCTCATACCATATTAATGGAAAACGACACCAATTTATATTCTATTGAGGAAAAGAAATTATACTAGGAGTGCACTATTAAATCCAATCATTCATCTTGCTATCATTCAGCGACCAATTGACAGATATATGATTTCTATAAGAACCTATCAAATATACTCCAAAAAATGGTGGATAATGATAAGAAATCATGTCCTGATAAATATTTTCATGCCCTATGGGATTATCAGGCTACTACCTGTACTACCACTTAGGGAACTCCATATTAATTGGTATATGGAGCAGAGGCAGTTTTTCCTATTGAAATTCAATTGTCTCCACACCGAGATGCAATTTGTGATCAGTTATCTAGAGATGAACAGTATCATAAATGACTTGATGAGATGGAGCGATTAAGAAAAATAGATTGTGTACTTTTCATCAGTTGAAAGTCTATCAGAATAGAATAGAACGAGCTTCTAACAAGAAAGTTCACCTCTACTCATTTTTTCAAGGAGAATTGGTATTAGTTCTTAGGACTCTAATGATACCAGGAAGGAAGCCTCCAATGCTTGAGCCAAATTCATAAAGACCTTACTCTCTACATATGGTCTACTCTAATGGAGATTATTCCCTAATCTCAATAGATGATGAACTTATTACAACTCCAGTCAATGCAACATTCTTGTAGAAGTAATTTGTGTAATCACACAACATAATGTCCTCGCTGCAAGACTTGAAACTGCATAGCCTACAGTCATAGTTACAAGACATTAAATATCATAACAACCATATGTGTCCATGTTGTAGAACATTAAAATGTGTAGCATAATTGTCCTTGTTGTACGACATTAAATTCCTTTGAATCATTTTTCCTCGCTACATGAAATTAAACTGTATTGTTAACATCTTCTTCATTGGATATTAAGAAATCCCATAAGATACCGCAAATTTTTATTCCATGTGATTCTTTAAAAAAATGAGTAGCATCCATGTGCTAGAATTACTCACATCATTGCAACTACTTAGTGTCACATGATTTCCATTTCTTTCTATGTTTGAATTAGATCTGCATATAGGTGTATTGATTCTCATTCCAATGGGATAAATAGAGATTCCTAGATCTGCAATCTTGGGCCCAACTACAACCACAAAGAAGTTTATTTCCATTTTCCTTCATGCATATGAACCAAATCTATATAGAGAACTCTTCTAGGATATATGTTTTTATCTTCATACCATCTTTTTTTTAAGTTAAACCATTTTTTCAGATTTTTAATGAATCCCCCATTTCTCACATTAATCTCAATTGGTGTTTGGGACGATTTTCTCATGAACTACATTTGGATTTATTATCATTACAATGGGATATGTATAGATTCCTATATCTCCAATCATGGGCCCAACCACAACAACAAAAATACTTTTTCCCCATGTCAAAACATGATTCTTATGTGGAATAACCACAACAACTATGTGTGGATTAATTATTTCTTTAATAAGAAACCTTGTGACCCTTGGGTTCAATCCTCTCATGTAGCCGCAATATTCTATTTCAGGTATGAATCAATTAATTTCCCCATTGAATGACTCTAAACGGCATAGAATAATGTCAATACTTCGTGACTTTAAACTGCATCATACCCAAAGAACTATGTATGGCGTGATTCTCCTCCCATTGAGATATATAGTGAAAACTAGGCCTTAGCTCCTAGTCTCAGCCATGCGATAAATTTCTATCTCTGTTCCACATATAATTAAAATTATATGTGGGAGTCCTTATTTTGGGTCCTCTCCTTAGAAAGCCCACCACGGAAACAAGAAATTTCCCAATTTTGTATATGAGATTTATCTATGTAATAGACTCCAATCCCAATTCCAATATTCAATTAAATATTTCTTCTATGCATTGATCATAACCCCATTCATATTTAATTCTCTTAATATTTAATACTTTCAAATCATCATAGTTTTCTTACAATTTTTGGTTACAGAATTTATGATACCTAAGAGTTCTTTTTCCTGACTATAAAATATGTTCCCCTTGGTGGCCTTGCATAAGTCACCTAAAAACATTCCGATCAGTCAAAAGATTCCACTATTTGGATCTCTAGAATATTCATTAATTGGCCCTAAATAATACAGACCCCATAGCGGGTTTTTTCAAATAATGGTAACATTGTTCCTGGTAAAAGAATATTTTGTCCCCTTCAAACCGTGATGACTATAGACAAGAATCGGTATCATAAAGAAGTCATCCATGTATATTTTTTCCATTAACATTATCTCTATCTAAAAGTATCCAAGAACATAGTTTATACATTTTACCTCTCTATGTGTTCAAAGCATACTGAAATAACCTTGGATCATTTGATCACATATCATCCACTATTTTTAGTATATTTTTTTGCAAGTTGTATCACCTAAAACTATAGACATCATACTTCCTTCATTTGGGTCAGACCTTCATAGAAATGGTATTACTACAATTCTTTGGAAATCATGATTGGAAATCCTATTTCTATATTCAGGTACCTTCTCAAAAAAACTAAACTTAGTTATATGGAAAATATGAATCTCTATACACTTTCTTCGGTATTTAGCAAAATAATATTTGATATAGAAGAGTAATTTTTCCTCACTATGGATGCATGCACATAGGTGGCCTTGTATAAGTCACCTACATAATAGGCATGTGATTCAAAAGATGCCACTATTTGGCTATGCATCATATGACCCAGTTGGCCCTAAATAATATAGACCCCATAACAGGTTCTCCAAATAGTGGTAACTTTTTCCTTGGAAAAGACTTCCTTTAATTAATTTAGCCTTTTTAACATTCCATTCCCAGATCAATAAATTCTTAAATCATTTTTTACAATCGTTCCTTTCCATACCTAAAGGTGGTAGTATTTTTACAAAAAAAATTATCAAGAAATTGTATACTCACAAACATTTGGTCAAAGTTAAAGACCTTAAATTAAAGCCCTCTAATGTCCTTGAAGAATGACATGAAACTCCACAACACAATGTCCTTGCATCATGACTCTAAAAATTACATCATAATGTCCTTTTTGGGTTACTCTGAACTGCACAAAACAATGTCCTTGCTGCATGACTCTAAACTACACAAAATAATTTCAGAAAGCCCCTTTCTGAACAATTTTAACTATTAAAAACATATAAAATTTGTGTAGGGGGGTTTCATTATATATGACCTATGTTGGCATAGATGTCCCTTTATTCTTAAATCTATTTAAAAGTATAAACCACCCAATATGGTCTCGATTCGTCCAAATCTTAATTTCCCCTGTATATCAACAATATAAAGTAAACTTTTTGAGATCTATTTTTCCTGACTATGAATTACGTTCCCCCAGTGGCCTTGCATAAAATTCTCCAACATAACTATCCTTTCAGTAAATGGATACCACTATTTAGCTACGCAGCACATTCCCTAGTTGGACCTGCATAATAATACCCCCGTAAGAGGTTTTTTTTAAATAACAGTAATGTCATTCTTAGAGAAGACCGCCTCTATGTTTATACTTTATGTTTTAGTTTTGGTGACCATAAAAATCCTGTGTATTTATTCCCCTTGTAAGTATATAAATATTATTGGGGAAATTCCTAGCCACTAAGATTTGTCTGGGATCTAATTCCAAAATTTATATTCAAAGATATTCAATATTAAACACTAGCCTTATTAGTCCAATATGCATGAATCTAAACTGAAACTAAAAAATTACATGGTACTCACTAGGTTGAAAACCTGCAACGGCCACTCTGGAAAAAATTGGTAGTCTCAGCTCACTAGACCTACATTATGTATGGTTTAGGAAATATTGAGAAATAAAATGTCAAAAGATACAAAGTTTGTTCGGTTTTTGTGTAACCCTAGTAAAAATCAAACTACGCTCACTAGGCCCGATGGCTTAGGTAAAAAAATAGAGCATGAAATCCCTAACATTTTTAATCATGGTTATCCAAAATGAAAATATCATATAATGGAAGTCAACATTAACATTAAAATTAAAAGGAAGAAACGATGAAGAAATAAATTTTTTGAGAAAAAATTATTTTCATTTATGAGTAAAAAACCCCCAGAGGAATGTCCACAAAATAGAGACTCTCTATCATAAATAATAAGAACTTTTCTATATAACTTATCATTTTATTAACGGCCTCCTATGCTCCATAAAATACCTATTGATGTTTATATAGTAATCCAGTATCATTCAATTCACCTTGATGAAGGGATTACTTGGCATCTATAATGGTTTTTTCACCATCTTTCTAGACTTCTTCTATTGAATCATGAAGTTGGTAATTCTCCACTGTAACAATATAAAACTCTTTTGGAATATGAAACTATTGAAAAATATTATATTTAACTTTCTTCAGGAGTCTTGTCAACTTTACAATATGATTGGCCTCATCTTGGGATAATGCTTCCTGGAATTCTGCAATGTTTGATGATAGTTTAGCTTTTATCAGATCTTGTCAATGTTTCTGGTCTTGCACGCTTTTTAAAATAATTTTATTCATTGCAGTATGAATTTCATGTTATTCCAAAATTCCAAATCCAGACATATTGAACATAGATGAAATCCATGAAATTTATGGGGAAAATTCCTCAAGGGGAATTTTATATATTATTTTCCATATGTTCTTTCATGCCATGTGACATGCAAGGAGAAGAGCCTTATGCAGCTTCAGATCTGATTCAGAATCCCTATCATGAGGGGGAAGGTATCCCATGATTAATGCACTTAAAGTAGTTCTATGTTCTGATTCATCCTTGGAAGTAGTTTCTTTACTTCCAAATGTTGTTTCAGCTGATAAAGAAGCTTCACATCTAGACCAAGCCATCGAAGTTGACAATACTATATGGAGAATTAAAATTATGGTTAGTTTCAAATGAATAAAAAGAGTGAGATTAATCAGAATATTTTTGACCGTTACCTAACAATATTTCGGGATCTTGAGAAGACTCCTCCCCAATATTCCAAAATTCAACAGTTTTTGTTGACATATTTTTGTGGGGAATTCCCTCTTTAACCTACTTAGGATTCTCCAAATGAATCTTAGGATGATTTTATGTTTCAACATTCACTTGTGCCAATGTCTCGGCAATAGTTGTATTGACAGTTAAATCAATGCTTCTTTCAGGCATTTTTACGGTAGATGTTTCTGCATATGGAACTACATGTTTCCATAAATCATGGTTAGAAAACTAAACATAAGAATATTTATGGGACAAATAATAAAAACTCATGTCCATTTGGATCTATATAAGGAACCTAAAAATCTTATAAAGTATTTGGCATATTACCATGTTCTAATACTTCTTCAAAAGACATTACATGATTCAGCACAACATCCAATGATATCCCAAATCCCATGTTAGTCTCACCCATGGGGGAATTTGGAGCAGTTGTTTCGGGACCCTCCTATGAAAACAGTTGACCCTGAACAGATTGCTCAGTAATAGATGTGGGGTTAGCAAGAGTTGTCTCGGGATTTTCTAGGGCATGAATTGAACTTAATGTATCACAGAGTGGATTTTAGTTATTGTTACACATTGTTTCTCCTGAATGACTTCTGATTTACCAAATTTCTCTTATTTCCTAGTAGTAGGAACAATATTAGTTTCAATAAAAGATGTTGAATCCTCTATCCTAAATGCCCCTTTAGTCAAAGGAGCCACTTGGCTAGTAATAATTTTTACTTTTCTGGAAGCACCATCCATGGTTCTTCGAGGCTCATCTATAATTTCCCTAATAGAAGAAATAGAAAATGGTCATATAGTACAAAGAAGATTAAACAATTTCTATGAATAAAGTTAAAATTCATGTTGTTAGGACTTCTTACCACTGCTAAAAAAATGTTTAAACACAATTTTATTTTTTTGATGTTTCAGTTTCTTTTCATTCTTGGGAGGACATGCAAAATCATCTCTAAAAATATGTATTGGAGACAGCAACCCCCCTTCCATCTCATCCTCCATGGCCAGTTTGTTGAGATATATATCTCCAAAATTACAGGGTGATCCAACGGCTCCAAGTGGAGTACTTCCAGGGATATACTATGGAAATGGAACTTCAGTTCATTTTCGCTCAGTCATCTACAAGGTAAAATGGTATTTCCCCTAAGCAATAATGCATTGACTAAATTATAATAGCAATGAAAAAATGGATGTGAGAAAAAGAAAACATACATCTTCAAGATGAATAAAATCATTCCATTATTCATCCAATGAAAGGTCATTAATTTCAGTGGCCCTGCGATCTACCAACTCTTTCACTCTTTTTGTGGTGGGAATTGATTCATCAGTTGTGTATATGATAATATCTTCTTCCGAGATATAAGTTCTTACTTCATTAGGGTTTTTATTAAAAATAATATAATATGAGGCTCATAGATCCCCGATTCATTGAATACAAAACCCTTCACATTAATTTATCCATGTGGTTTCAGCATCATAATGCATGCTTTTCCATCTTTGAACCGCCTATAGTCGTACATATTCAGATTACATTCTAGTGGGTTATGAAGATTATCCCTTAGTTTTATATTTTCATTTCTTCCTAATTCCTACCATTATAGATGGTGGATGAGAAAATGGAACCTGCTACACTTCTAATGGATAATGATTAGACTACCTCGGTAAAGCTACAGTTGGTACTGATGGTGTAGTTCTCATGACTCGGATAGGAGCATTGTATCTTGAACGAGGTCACTTCGGTGATCTTGGAGCCTCATCACCCCCACCCTCTAACTCCAATGAATCAACTTCTAATGATGAGGAATTTTCTTCCAAATTAGAGGGTTATTTTCTACTGCCTCTCTTTATCTCAGATAAAGGGAAAATATGGTTTAGCACCCCTTTAGGGTTTGATGAAACCCAGTTCTCAGTATACCAAATAGTCAATCTTAATTTTTCATCAACGACAGTTAAGTTGAATATTTCCCCAATTTCCACTACAGTCGGTAACAACAATAGTTGTCAGGACACCATTAGATGTTTCTCTAATATGACATATAATGGGGGAGATATATTAATTTGTTGCAAACATTTAAATTTACATGCGAATATCTAAGGAGAATATTCATCTTATATGATTTCACCATCAATCATGGTGTCTAGTACGCCATTCCTGCAAGCTAACATATACAACTTTTTCTCTAAGATGGCCATCCCTTCATCAAAAAATCTCCCCATAGGAGGATTCCCATAAGGGGAAAGATGAAATTCCTTGTATATACTTAACCTGGAATTATTGTCATACTCATTCAAACACAGAGGTGAAATACCATAAAAACATGAAAAGATAGTCAGAACGAACTTCCAAGGACCTAAACCCCACTCTACAATGCATAAGTTCAGAAATGAGTGGCGATCGAACCCCCTAAAACCTGGAATGGTCCTTCTATTTTGAAGTGAGAATTCCCTCTAAAGATATGAAACGAAATCATATGGATATTCACCATAATAGGGGAAGCCAACCCTACCATTATCTTCTCGGCCAATTTGGATGATATAACAAAAGTTATCCACCTTATCCTGCCCTTGGAATCTCATATGTGAAATCAATACACACTAATATACATGAATAAGAAACCCACAAGATGTGTCTTCACATGAATTTTTGGAGTTGACTTCATACCCCACAATTTTCAAACATTTCCCTATCTAATGTTAGCCAGAAAGTGTTAGGTTTGCCTCTTATTTATACCTTTGGACAGCTTTTTGGATGAGTGAAAGTGTGACCTTTATCCTTCTTCTTCATCAAGAATATTACCATTCACTCTTCTATGTGAATATCCCTTATTGTGTGGGACATTGTTTTGTTTGTATTCATGAGTTTATCAAATATATTCATTAACCCACAAAAAAAGGCTAGTGTCTTTACTGAGTAATTCCATGTAACCTTTATTAGAATAAATTCATCATACATATCTCAAATTATTGTAGATCCAATGAACTTCTACACATCCCACAAACTAATGTCTACTTCTCTATGTGTCAAATGAATAGAATTAATATCTGTACTCCATCGGCTCAGCATCTCTGGAACAAAATCATCATTCATATATATAGAGGATTTTCCGACCCATACAGCTTCATAAATTCTGAAAGATTTTAAGTCATCCATGAACTCCCCACAAGTCTTGTGCACCCAATATTCTAACATCCATGTAGGTTTTACAGCCCCTCCTAGTATAAATTCCCAAATTTTCTTCCGACCCTTTGATTGATCTTTCTGAGAATCTCAGAAAAATGGATGGATCGTAGTGCGGCTGTAGCTCAGGTTTATGAGCTTTCAAATCAGCAGCACATAGGTTGTGATGTATGAAATGGGCCTTAGATTCCACCCCATTATTTGTTAATGATACTGCAAAAAAATAATGGTAGATCAGAAATTAGTGTGGTCTTGAAACCATAAAAGTGGAAGATAATTATTTGGATTCGGTATGTTGGCATCCTACAGATGGTCATATACCAATATAGGAAAATAAATAATCCTATGAAAATTGAGGTGATATTTACTTAGATGATTTTACAAATCTGGTAGAGTAGTTTCACAAATGTCAAAGAAATCATGCTTGAAAATATTTATCGTATTGTCAATTATCTTGATAGCTAATTAATCATTAGTTCTGATTCTCTTAGGAGCTGTTGAACCTTCAAAAGAGACCAAAATTAATCATAATGTGAGATCATTTTTTATTTTTTGACAATGGAATTAAGAAACTTTGGAAAATTCATAAAGTCATGCAAGTATGGATTCAACACGCAAGTGTAAATTCGACACGTAAGTATGGCACCCAACTTGTGGTGTCCAAATAAAAAATGTACAGAAGAAGCACGACCGATAGGAGAGTATGAACAAAAAAACTTCTGTGCTGAGAGCTGGATTACAAGAGTCCTTTGTAATTTTTTCTAAAGTGACACCACTATATTTAAGCGATGTGGAAAACCATACGTTCCTTGACCTTATGCACCTTTACCTCACGCACTATCAATTGTCTCACCACATAAAACTCTTTGACCTTTTACATAAATTTACCTCACTTCATTTAGGATCCATTTCTAAATGGGAGTTTTTTGTTGACACTCTATTCCATCACATCGATGAAAAAGTGACAAATGGAAATGCCTTATAAAAAAGAGGGGAAAATAATGGGAGAATATCACAATTTGAAAAGGCATGAAATTTTTACATCCCTAGTCAAGACAAGGCACCATCAGCACATAAGGTAAATGCACCCCACATTCCCCATGTTCAATCAACTTGAGCGCCCAATAACCATTCTCATAGGGTCTTATTTAGGCTTACAAATAGACACTTGGGGTCTTCATTTGTACAAATGACTTTCCCTAAATCCCAATTTCTACTATGTTCTCCGAACTGAATCACCCAATTCTTCTGAAATCCCCAAGGATGTTTATTATCACCTAGGGTGGACGAATTAAAGGAGGATCATAGGAAAGAAGTCCCTTCAGTGTTTTAAATCCATAACACTTGTGCACCTAAACCGCCCAACCTCCCCAAATAAGAAACACTTGTGCACCACCAGCTCCCCTCAAAGGAACTTGAGCGCCCCACTTCTGGGAATACGTATGAATAATCTTGAAGGGTTGAGTCATTTATTACACAATATTTAACATCCAAGATGTTTGTTACTCAAGTAATCATTAGGTCACCCAAGCATACATGTGGGCCCATACATGTATGCTTGATACCTAATCAGGAGCCCCTCTTTGATTTACCTTATACCTTCATCCTAAATAATTCATTCATCAAGCCTTCATCAAATTCTGTCATGGAACATTTTTATTTTTCATAGGCTCCCTTTTTTGAAAGGAATTATTTATGAATCCTCTTCCAATACCTTTATCAAACCCTCGGGAATGGCATGCCCGCATGTCTCCCATTTGGGTTCGAAAATACATAGTCAGAGGTTCCCCACATTTGTTTTATAATGTGGTAAGGATTCATGGAGTGTATTTTAGTTTCTATATCCACATTCACATGGACCGTTCTCTTAGGAATAGTGTTGGGGAGTTTTTGGTTTTAAGAATTAGGTTTTGTTCCATGCCCATCCCTTATCATCATTAAAACTAGGAGACTCATGTCCCTATTCAGAAAGGTATGATTGACACCTACTTTTTCTTTTGAACAATGGAAAAGTGTCCCTCCCCTACCAGGGCAATTTTTAGGGAATCTCATTTGGATTAATCCCCGAGCCTTTCAGGCCGGATCCAATGACCTCCAATGTCAATAGCATATTAAAAGATTCATTGCTCCACACCCTCGTCCACTATCACCTCCACAGGATCTTCCTCTTCCATCAGTGGAGGAGGAAAAGTGTGTGTGACTTTTTTGAATCTTTCAAATATTCTTGTTTCTCACACCGAGCATGAGTCACATGGGCTTAGAGATTTGTCATGATCAAAAAATTTTCAAAAACACCACATTGAATGAACTACAAGAACTCTAATTCCCAAAAAAACCGGGATACGTCGGAAGCCTTCCTAAGGCCTGAGCTCTATCTCATCTCATCCATAAATGAGCATCCTCATTTGGACTAAGCCCCAAATTAGAACCCCCCCAAAAAATCACCAGGGAATCCTCTTTAGGAGTAATACCCAAGATATTTCTCTAAAAATATCATACACAAGTACAAGACATATCAAACTATGTTGAATTTGATTCTAATGAAAATGAGATATATAGGAATCCACCCTAAGGATCAAACCCAATAATCTAAATCAACCCTGTACTTTTTGGTCCACATTCCCAGTATGGTCTAATTCAAACATAGAAATTCATATCCCTTCTAGGTTACTTGGGCTACTCATATGTCCCAAACCAAACATGGACTAAGAATCATCCTCTTAGATGTCCTTACCGCATGAAATTAAACTATATAGTTAAGTTGTTATCACGTGAAATTAAAAGGTATTATGTGTCCCATTATGGGGCACCAAACAACAAGGGTTTTGATATTTTCCCAAGGATATGTAGTTGTAACATCCCAAGTAAGTAATGAGTAATAGATATTTTTATCTATGTCTATTAATGATTAAGCTAGTGTTTTAGAGGCTTAAAATGAAAATAAATACAATCTTATGCATGGAATACACTAATATTCTTAAAATATTGTTTTGCTGCCTTTTGATGGAAAACCCTTTTTAAATCTATCTTTTGACAATTTTATAAGCTATTTTTTTCAAAATAAACTTATTATTTATTATTGGGACATCAAAATTTACTTTGTGTGAATTTTTGGTATTTTTCCGATAAAGTTCATTTTTTAATGAATAGTGAAAAATGTTGTATTTTAATTCAAAACCTCTTTTTAATATAATTTATTTATATGATTATATTATCTTTTGAATTTGTTTTGAAGTGAAATTAGAATATATTTTTAACATTTTATCCAATGGTGGTCATTGGAATCAATTTCACTTTGAAATTGGACTTAAACTAGTGTCTATCTTTTGATACTTATTGTTTCATAAAAACACGCTATTTGTCATGACATCGGGAATTAGTTATTAAATTAATTAATGCAACTTAAATGTTTTGAATTTTGTAAAATAGGCATCATTTTTGAATTCAGAATATCAAATATATCTTAGGGTGAAGTTTTGGTATCTTTCTAAAAAACATCAATTTTGGATGAATAGTGAAACCACTAATTGGTAGTTAAAGAAACTGATTTTTCGTTTAAATGAAACTTTGCCACTTCTGTGATTTGATTTTCAAAAATATGACATACATGGTTGTCATTAGGAATTAAAATGTGGTTCAATGATATTAAAATAATTTTTTTGGTGAATAGTAAGTTTTAAGTTCTTAATCGCGATTAGTGGTAATTAGTGTAGTTTAAGATAAAAATAATGTTTTAATAATATTAGATGAGATTTAAAAATGTCCTACCCTCATTGGATGTGTCATGACCGACCAAGACAATCCATGGGTCAACTTGGGGACCCCATGGAGCCACTTTGGTTTGGAAATAACATAAATAACTTTTTATTTAATGTTAAAGTAAAAATGACACAAACAAGAGATGTTTTACTAAAACAATTTTTACATGGGGTAATAAAAGTCAGATTTTTGATTATAAATAGTAATTGGAAAGATAAAAATATTTCATAAATCATAGTATTTTTTTATAATTTTTAGACTTTAAATAAATTAAATTATTTATGACATCATGATGATGCAGCAATGACCTCATTATTTAACGATTTAAATAAAATGGAAAGATAATGTAATATCTAAGACCTACACATGTCCAAAACCTATTAGATGATTGGATTTCGAACCCTTATCACCTTATACTTGAATTATATCAATGTGGGACCTCTTAAATCCGAATACCATTTTAAAATAAAGTGACTTTTCTTTACTTTCCAAGAGTGCCCCTCCTCTCCTCTTATAAAAGGCCACCACCTCCACCTCCTTACACACAATCCCAAAGCCTTTGGCTCGGCTAAACCATGCCCATTTTGTCTCTCCACCTCCTTATCTTACTCCTTGAATCCTCACTTTGGGCAGAAGTCTTCCCAAGGAAGCCTTTTAGCTCAAACCAAAGGGAGTTACCCGATTTTACGGTAATGTCTTCACTTGAGTCGTTTTGTTTTATTTTGCTTCTCCAACCCCCTAAACTCTTTTTATTCATTTCTTTTGTAACAACTCCAGTATCTTAAATATACTAGGATGTTTTTATAAGAAGTATTCGAGCTACACTTACACACACCTACATCTAATGGTTAAAGGACATACTGTTTCCGTGGATGGTGAATTTATGCCTCCCGAAACGATGATTGTTCAACAACCTTTTAACACCTTCAATGGTGGACATTAAGATGTCACTATATTTATATATGATATATAATATGTTTATGTTTTCCTTAAGCTTCTGTATTTTTAATTTTGGGCATACCTTTATGGTTTCCATTATGGGTAAACGCGATATCTTCATTTAAGGAAGTGCGGACTACCGCCCCCTCAAAGTGATTTGATTCGTTAAATACCATATGTGGGACGTATAAAGCATGGAACTATGATATTATATATGATATTATACTGGAATTATAATATAATTTTATATCATTATGATTCCATTCTATAAAATATGAAATATAAATGAAAGTAGCGTTCATGCGTACGTACGGCTTACCGTCTCTATGAACGGTGCATTTCATTTCTTACCTATAAATGATTATGTAATATTATAAATGCATGCATGTAATGGATATATATGACATATACGATATCTACATCATGAATACAATTGTAGATATAATGGATACATGAACAACTTGTAATTATAAAGGGCTTATTTTTGACTCAAGTACCAATGATCGTTAAAACGACCGTTATTAACTTAAATAATTACATAGTGTTCATGACATGGAAATAAGTGATATAAAAGGAATAATGAACATGAAAAAGGTTCTTAAGCAAGTATAAATTAACTCAAGTTTATTATTCAGGACATTAAAGAACGATCGAGTCAAGTCGGACCCGAGGTATGGGACTTCATCTCAATCTCCTTTCATTGAGGCACATTTTGTTTTATACACAACCTTCTTTTATACGGTTTATAAACCCCATTGACTTTTACGTTTATCCAAAAGGAATCTTTTTTATACGAAGTGTTTTACTAAATAACAAAAGGGAATGTTTTGTCGTACGTATGCGGTGACAATGACTTCTTCGCTACTGTGACCATTATTTGAGTTTCGGCTTCCTCTACAAGCCATACCTTTTTTTTAAAAGAAAAATAAATACCATGTTTTACTTTTCTTTTATTTTGGTATTGAAAATGGTTTTCATAATGTTTTTATATCAATGTGTTGTATTTATATCTTGTGATTGAAAGGTGGAAATGTTATGTTTCCTTTAAGCATGTTTTATGTGATACGATTATGTTGAGGTTCTTGGGAATTATTTTGAAGACGGGTGGTTCCGTGATAAACTAAGGGCGGGTGAGCCTGATATAGCTCTCCAATGCATTGGGTAATGTGAAGGAGTTAAACGTTAAGGTTTCTCCGAAGAGATTTAGGGAATATACTGTCATGGGTATTCCAAACGTAACCAAGAGGGTTACTCCATACGTAAGAATGTTATGAATGCCTGAAGTTACCTTTTTGTCTTATGATTACTATGATTTATTCGTGATTTGATGAGGTATGTTAAAGTGCTTATGTTTTATGGGTAATGTATGATTTCATTCTTATCTATATATATACCCATGTTTCCTTTCCATATTTTTATATCCCTTACTGAGCCTTTTATGCTCATCCCAAGTTTTTTTGAAATGTTTTTCCCAGGTCAAGGGAAAGGTACATGATATGATGATAGTGTCAAGGAAGTGTCAAGAAAGAATCCATGTTTTATTTTAAATATGTTTCCATTGATGGGAAAGAAGAATATTATCTTTATGTAACCACTTTGTTTATATGTGGAATGTAATGCAAGTTTTATGATCTAATTCTCTAAAACTCTAAACCCGAAAAGATCCTCAATGTGTAATCTTCTAATAACTCAAGATTAAGTAAGGTTTAAGGATGGGGCCTTATAGTTGGTATCAGTGGTCGGTTTAGATAAATTTAGGAGTTAGAATTATATTAAATGATTATCCAAAAATATTTTTTTATTTTCAAATTGAAGTGATATAGTATTTGAAGATTACCATGTTGCTTCATCTAAGACATGTTTGTTCAGAATGGTTTTCCGCAGAGGAAACAGGGAAGCAGTGCTAGGAAGGCATACAGAAGGAAATAACCTTCAGAATCAGCCTCCGGAGATGGTCGGAATTGGAACTGAACAGTTTGTTGCAGTAATGGGGTAGTTTACTCAAGCGATAAATGGTGGTGGTATCCATGCACGAGATCAGCCGGATCAACCGCAGAGGAACATGTCAGTGGTGGAACATTTCATGAGGCAACATCCCCCATCATTCAGAGGATCATCTGACCATGTGTTATCTGAAGGGTGGATTAAAGCACTGTAGAATATTTTTGATGTCATGGGGTGTTCAGACAATCAAAAGGTTAGTCTTGCTATTTACCGTTTGGAGGGTGAAGCAGATCCGTGGTGGTCGATGGTTAAAAATATCAGGGACGCTGATGAGATTGATGCTCTCGACTGGGATGAATTCAAAGGTATGTTTCTTGAGAAGTATTTTCCTAAGGCTGTTTGACTTAGGATGGAAAATCAATTCTTGGAATTGAGGCAAGAGGAAGAATCAGTGGATACCTATGAAGAAAGGTTCACTCGATTGGCAAGGTATGCTCCAAATTTTATCCGAGACCTTCATAGAAAAATCAATCGTTTTTACTCAGGATTAAAGCCAAAATATCGAAGGGAATTAGCTTCTCGTGAGTTTAAAAGTTATGAAAAGCTTGTTCGATGTGCTGAGAAGGTGGAAATGGAGTTTGTCGATGATCAAGTGTTCTATAACAACTATTAGAAGAAGAGACCGAGGTGGCAGGAGAAAGGTAAGAATTCTTCAAAAAATCCTGATGGTAAGAAAACTATGTTTCCAGTTTGTGATAAATGTGGCAAAAGGCATGCTGGGGAATGTCTTCTGAATTCTGGAAAGTGCTACCGATGTGGTAAGATGGGACATAAGGCTCGTGATTTCACTGAAAAGGATCAAGGTGAAGGTAAGAACAAATTTGATTTATAGTTAGTGAAATGTTATAAGTGCAATGAGATGGGTCACTATGCAAATGAGTGTCCGACAAAGAGCTTGAGTGATGGGAAGCAGTTAGACTACAAGCAGAAAGGGATGGTGAAATTCTTTGCAACTACTTCAGTAGATGTCGGGCCATCAAATGACGTTGTATCAGGTACTTTGTTTGTTTTTTCAGATTTTTCTAGTGTGTTGTTTGATTCGGGGTCTACACATTCTTTCATCTCTGAAAACTTTTCCAGTAAAATGGGAATACCATCTCAAGAAATGACTCTTGATCTTTTTGTAAAAACACCTGGGGGAAATGTTGAGGCAAAAAAATTTATAAAAATCTTCATATCCTTATCTGTGGAAAGAACCTACTTTCAAACCTTATTGTTCTACCTCTAGTAGAGTTTGATGTTATCCTGGGTATGGATTGGCTCTCTATTTACCACGCTAAGATTGACTGTAGAGCTAAAGAAGTTTCTTTTCAGAAAGACTTTCAGTTTGTGTAAAAGAATGAACCCTTACTGTTGATAACTTATCAAGAGGCCAAGAAACTTGTAAAAGATGGAAATGAATGTTACCTTGCACACATCGTTGAAAATAAAGGAACTGTTCAGATTAATGATGTGCCAGTGGTAAATGAGTATCCTGATGTTTTTCCTGATGAGTTGCCTGGAATAATACCAGATCGGGAAGTTGAATTTACTGTTGACTTAGTTCCTGATGCTAAGCCAATTTAAAAACCCCCTTATCGAATGGCTCAAATTGATCTTTTAGAGTTGAAGGAGCAATTGCAAGATTTATTAGAGAAAGGTTTCATTTGACCTAGCACATCACCATGGGGTGCTCCTGTTTTATTTGTTAAAAAGAAAGATGGTTCAATGAGACTTTGCATTGATTATAGAGACTTGAATAACATCACTGTTAAGAACAAATATCCTTTGCCTCATATCGATGATTTGTTTGATCAGCTCCAGGGAACTCAATATTTTTCAAAGATTGACTTGAGATCGGGGTACCATCAGCTGAAGGTAAAGGAAGCAGATGTTCCGAAGACCGTGTTCCGTACAAGATATGGCCATTATGAATTTGTAGTAATGCCTTTTGGGCTAACCAATGCACCTGCTGTATTCATGGACTTAATGAATAGAATTTTCCATGAGTTCTTGGATAAGTTTGTTGTGGTTATCATTGATGATATTTTGGTGTTTTCTAAAAGTAAAGAGGAGCATGAAAGACATTTAAGGGTTATCTTGCAAACCTTAAAAGAAAAAAAACTGTATGGAAAATTCAGCAAGTGTGAGTTTTGGTTGCAACAAATTTCTTTCCTTGGTCACAATGTTTCTAAAGATGGGATAACTGTTGATCCTGCAAAAAAAAGCTTTGGAAGACTGTCCAAGACCCACAAATCTACCTGAGATTCGTAGCTTCCTTGGTTTGGTAGGCTATTACCGAAGGTTTGTTATAAATTTTTCACGGTTATCTAGTCCAATGACTAAGCTAACTCAGAAAGGTGTTAAGTCTATCTGGACAAAAGAATGTGATGATTGTTTTCAGGAATTGAAAAGAAGATCAGTGAATGGTCTAGTTTTGGCACTACCTTCCAGGAATGGTGAGTTTGTTATATACAGTGATGCTTCATTTAAAGGTCTTGGTTGCGTCCTAATGCAGAATGATCAGGTAATTGCTTATGCTTCACGACAGTTGAAAACTCATGAGGTAAATTACCCTACACATGATTTGGAATTAGCTGCTGTTGTTTTTTCTTTAAAAATTTGGAGGCATCATTTGTATAGAGTAAAGTGTTAAATATATACCGATCACAAAAGTTTAAAGTATATATTCACTCAGAAATAATTGAACATGAGAAAAAGGAGATGGCTATAATTAATCAAGGATTATGATTGTACAATTCATTACCATCCGGGAAAATCAAATAAAGTGGCTGATGCTTTGAGTCGAAAAATTAATGCTTCATTAGAAATGTTGCATTTGGAACGTGATCCTTTGGTTAAGGATTTGATTAACTTTGGAATAGAAGTTGTTGGTATAGGATGTTATTCTGTTTTGTTTCAGGTATCAGTGAGATCATCTCTATCAGACAGAATCAAGCAAGCACGGAAGTAAGATAGTGAGTTGCAGAAAAAGGTAGAGCTGGTTCAGAAAGGTAAGTTTCCTGAATTCAACATTGATAATGATTGTGTTTTGAGATTTGGGAAGAGATTGTGTGTGACTTTTGATTCACAGTTGAAGAGAGAGTTGTTATGTGAAGCTCATAGTTCTCTGTTTTCAGTTCATCCTGGAAGTACTAAGATGTACAGAGATCTGCGGGAGTATTACTGGTGGGATGGAATGAAAAGAGATATTGCTGATTTTACTGTGAAGTGTTTGACTTGTCAACAGGTTAAAGTAGAGCGACAGTTACCGAAAGGGATGCTTCAGCCTTTACCAGTTCCAGAGTAGAAATGGGAGAA
The DNA here is from genome assembly GCA_963277665.1 of Viscum album. NCBI lineage: Eukaryota > Viridiplantae > Streptophyta > Magnoliopsida > Santalales > Viscaceae > Viscum > Viscum album. Next base: position 1,429,933,411 of record OY728151.1, read on the forward strand.
TATATCCATGGATTTTGTTGTGGGATTACCGAAGACATATCGAGGTAATAATGCAATCTGGGTTATTGTTGATCGCTTGACTAAATCTGCTCATTTCCTTTATATACGAGATACTTTTTCCCCAGATCAACTTTCCCTTTTATATCTTAAAGAGATAGTCAGGTTACATGGAGTTCCCCTCTCCATTGTATCTGATCATGATCCTAGGTTCACTTCTAACTTTTGGAAAGGCCTTCAGAAGTCATTGGGTACTGAATTAAATTTTAGTACAGCTTTTCATCCTCAATCAGATGGGCAGTCAGAATGAAAAATTCAGACCTTGGAGGATATGCTACGAGCTTGTTCGATGGATTATCAGGTATGTTTGGACCAACATCTTTCTTTGGTTGAATTTTCATATAATAACAGTTTTCATTCCAGTATACAGATGGAACTATTTGAGGCATTATATGGGATGTGGTGTCGAACTCCAGCTTTCTGGGATGAAGTGGGTGAAAAGAAGTTGATGGGACCAGAATTGGTAGAAGAGATGGCAGAAAAAGTTCAACTGATTCAGAAACACATGAGAACAGCTCAGAGGAGGCAGAAGAGTTATGCGGATAACAGGAGGAAGGATCTCTCTTTTGAGGTAGGTGATCATGTTTTTCTCAAAGTATCACCATGGAAAAGTGTGATGCGATTTGGTAAGAAAGGAAAGTTGAGTCCAAGGTTCATTGGACCATATGAAATTCTGGAGAGAGTTGGATCAGTTGCTTACCGAGTGGCTTTACCTCCGAGTTTATCTCAGGTACACAATGTTTTTCATGTTTCGATGTTGAGAAAGTATATGCCAGATCCATCTCATGTTTTGAGTCCAGAGGTATTTCAGCTGGAAGAGAACCTATCTTATGAGGAACAACCGGTCCAGATTCTTGACAACAGGGAGCAAGTGTTACGGAATAAGGTGATTCATCAGGTAAAGGTTTTGTGGAAAAACCACATGGTTGAAGAGGCAACATGGGAATCTGAAAATGCAATGAGGGATAAGTAACCCCATTTATTTGATAAGTAAATAAATTGCCTCGATGCAATTTTCTAAAGGGGGGAAGGATGTAACATCCCAAGTAAGTAATGAGTAATAGATATTTTTATCTATGTCTATTAATGATTAAGATAGTGTTTTAGAGGCTTAAAATGAAAATAAATACAATCTTATGCATGGAATACACTAATATTCTTAAAAGATTATTTTACTGCCTTTTGATGGCAAAACCTTTTTAAATCTATCTTTTGACAATTTTATAAGCAATTTTTTTCAAAATAAACTTATTATTTATGATTGGGACATCAAAATTTACTTTGTGTGAATTTTTGGTATTTTTCCGATAAAGTTCATTTTTTAATGAATAGTGAAAAATGTTGTATTTTAATTCAAAATGTCTTTTTAATCTAATTTATTTATATGATTAGATTATATTTTTAATTGGTTTTGAAGTGAAATTAGAATATATTTTTACCATTTTATCCAATGGTGGCCATTGAAATTAATTTCACTTTGAAATTGGACTTAAACTAGTGTCAATCTTTTGATACTTATTGTTTCATAAAAACACGCTATTTGTCATGACAGCAGGAATTAGTTATTAAATTAATTAATGCAACTTACATGTTTTGAATTTTGTAAAATAGAAATCATTTTTGAATTCGGAATATCAAATATAGATTAGGGTGAAGTTTTGGTATCTTTCTGAAAAACTTCAATTTTTGATGAATAGTGAAACCACTAAGTGGTAGTTAAAGAAACTGATTTTTCGTTTAAATGAAACTTTGCCACTTCTGTTATTTGATTTTCAAAAATCCAACATACATGGTTGTCATTAAGAAGTAAAATGTGGTTCAATGAGATTAAAATAATTTTTTGGTGAATAGTAACTTTTAAGTTCTTAATCGTGATTAGTGGTAATTAGTGTAGTTTAAGGTAAAAATAATGTTTTAATAACATGAGATGAGCTTGAAACATTTCCTACCCTCATTGGATGTGTCATGGAAGACCAAGAAAATCCATGGGTCAACTTGGGGACCTCATGGAGCCACTTTTTTTGGGAAATGACATAAATAACTTTTTATTTAATGTTAAAGTAAAAATGACACAAACAAGAGATGTTTTACTAAAACAATTTTTACATGGGGTTATACAAGTCATATTTTTGATTAGAAATAGTCATTGGAAAGATAAAAATATTATATACATCATAGTATTTTTTTTATAATCTTTAGACTTTAAATAAATTAAATTATTTATGACATCATTATGATGCAGCGATGACCTCATTATTTAACGATTTAAATAAAATGGAAATATAATATAACATCTAAGACCTAAACATGTCCAAAACCTATTGGATGAGTGGATTTCTAACCCTTATCACCTTATCCTCGAATTATATCAATTTGGGACCTCTTAAATCCGAATACCATTTTAATATAAAGTGACGTTTCTTTACTTTCCAAGAGTGCCCCTCCTCTCCTCTTATAAAAGGCCACCATCTCTACCTCCTTACCCACACTCCCAAAGCCTTTGGCTCGTCCAACCCCTGCCCATTTTGTCTCTCCACTTCCCTCTCTAACTCCTTGAAGCCTCACTTTGGGCAGAAGTCTTTCCAAGGAAGCCTTGGAGCTCAATCCAATGGGAGTTACCCAATTTTAATGTAATGTCTTCACTTGAGTCCTTTTGTTTTATTTTGCCTCTCCAACCCCTAAACTCTTTTTATTCATTTATTTTGTAACAACTACAGTATCTTCAATATACTAGGATTTTTTTATAAGAAGGATTCGAGCTACACTTACACACACCTACATCTAATGGTTAATGGACATATTGTTTCCGTGGATGGTGAATTTATGCCTCCCGAAACGATGATTGTTCAACATTCTTTTAACACCTTCAAAGGTGGCCATTAAGATGTCACTATATTTATATATGATATATAATATTTTTATGTTTTCCTTAATCTTCTGTATTTTTCATTTTGGGCATACCTTTATGGTTTCCATTATGGGTAAACGCGATATCTTCATTTAAGGAAGTGCGGACTACCGCCCCCTCAAAGTGATTTGATTCGTTAAATACCATATGTGGGATATATAAAGGATGGAACTATGATATTATATATGATATTATACTGGAATTATAATATACCTTTATATAATTATGATTCCATTCTATAAAATACGAAATAGAAATGAAAGTAGCGTTCATGCGTACGTACGGCTTACCATCTCAATGAACGATGCATTTCATTTCTAACCTCTAAATGATTATGTAATATTATAAATGTATGCATGTACTGGATATATATGAAATATATGATATCTACATCATGAATACAATTCTGGATATAATGGATACATGAACAACTTGTAATTATAAAGGGCTTATTTTTGACTCAAGTACCAATGATCGTTAAAATGACCGTTATTAACTTAAATAATTACATAGTGTTCATGACATGGAAATAAGTGATATAAAAGGAATAATGAACTTGAAGAATGTTCTTAAGAAAGTAGAAATAAACTCAAGTTTATTATTCAGGACATTAAAGAACGATCGACTCAAGTCGGACCCGAGGTATGGGACTTCGTCTCAATATCCTTTCATTGAGGCATATTTTGTTTTATACACAACCTTCATTTATACGGTGTATAAACCCCTTTGACTTTTATGTTTATCCAAAAGGAATATTTTTTATATGAATTGTTTTACTAAAATACAAAAGGGAATGTTTTGTCGTACGTATGCGGCGACAACGACTTCTCCGCCGCCGTGACCATTATTTGAGTTTCGGCTTCCTCTACAAGCCATACCTTTTTTTAAAAGAAAAATAAATACCATGTTTTACTTTTATTTTATTTTGGCATTGAAAATGGTTTTCATAATGTTTTTATATCAATGTGTTGTATTTATATCTTGTGATTGAAAGGTGGAAATGTTATGTTTCCTTTATGCATGTTTTATGGGATACGATTATGTTGAGGTTCTTGGGCATTATTATGAAGACGAGTGGTTCCATGATAAACTAAGGGCGGGTGAGCCCGATATAGCTCTCCAATGCATTGGGTAACGCGAAGGAGTTAAACGTTAAGGTTTCTCTGAAGATATTTAGGGAATATACTGTGATGGGTATTCCAAACATAACCAAGAGGGTTACTCCCTACGTAAGAATGTTATGAATGCCTCAAGTTACCTTTATGTCTTATGATTACTATGATTTATTCATGATTTGATGAGGCATGTTAAAGTGCTTATGTTTTATGGGTAAATTATGATTTCATTCTTATGTATATATGTACCTATGTTTCCTTTCCATATTTTTATATCCCTTACTGAGATTTTTATGCTCATCCCAAGTTTTTTTGAAATGTTTTTCACAGGTCAAGGGAAAGGTACATGATATGATGATAGTGTCAAGGAAGTGTCAAGAAAGAATCAATGTTTTATTTTAAATATGTTTCCATTGATGGGAAAGAAGAATACTATCTTTATGTAACCACTTTGTTTATATGTGGAATGTAATGCAAGTTTTATGATCTAATTCTCTAAAACTCTAAACCCGAAAAGATCCTCAATGTGTAATCTTGTAATAACTCAAGATTAAGTAAGGTTTAAGGCTGGGGCCTTATAGTAGGTATCCCATTTATGGGTATGATCCCAACATAAAAATAATCCTTTTCCCCCATAGACAAAGATAAATTCCATATTTCCCTACATAGTAGCTTAAAACCTATATTATCTTAGAAATGGTTCAAATAATCTCTAAAAAAATTATAAGAGGGTACTATTGATAGAGAGTCTCGAATACATATGAATATCACCATTAATAAAGAACCTAAAATATATACAGATCACTCTTAATTTCACACATGCTAATCATTGATTAAAATTTCAAGGGAAACATATGTTTTACTTAGTGCATTAATATGGATTCATGAAAATATCTCAAATCAATATTAGACAACTAGAGTAGGAAATAATTTCCCCCAAAATGGTTTAATGAGTCCTACCAACAATCCTCTTGACCAATGTATATTCTTAAGTATCGCAGGTCCAAATAAAATGAACTCATGCCTTTTTAAAGCAGAAACCTTTGGATAAAGAACCGTTATATGTTTTCAGTTATATAAATAAATCAAATGGAAACTGCTCATAAGTAGTGATTCTTAACCAGAACACACATCCCAAATGATGACGAAAAAATAATCTATAATTGTCCTGCTGGTTTATGTGGTTAAATAAATATTACTTGATAATGTGATAACTAATTAATGATGTAATGAAATAATTTATTTATAAAACTGAAAACACTATTATCTGAAGATATATTGGTTTATATTCCATTGGTGGTGGCCTACTGAGTTGTACTCACACCCTACTCAGGCTTCCTGATAGGTCCATGAAAAGATCAAATGATTGACTGATTGGTTATGGGAAAAGGAGATATTTTCGATCACTAATTTGGATGGAGCATGGATAAGGGAATAAAATATAGGTTCGGACCCTCTTGGGAGTTTTCAGTGTCTTTAATTTTTGGGATTTCATTTTGAAACATGGAATATAGTTTAGCATGGAATACTTATTATTCAGTTTGGACATCTTATCTCTAGTTTTGGTCATCTAGTGATATAGTATTTTTCCAGTTATGTTATATCATTTGGTTACATTTATTTTTCCACTTGTGTATTTCTCTATTAAAGGAAAAAGAGGGTATATTGTCCCAATGATAGATATTATACCCTCTATGAATGTTATAAGCCTTTGGAATACGAGGTGGTGCGCTTGAGGTTTTATGATCGATTGGCTCAGGAAACCAGAGTGTGGAACCCGGTCAGGGACGTTAAATCATGCCTAGTTGATTAATTAAAGCATCATAGGTATATGATTTCATGGTTTCCAAACTAAAAAAATTACATAGTGTGTCACTAAAAATGCATCTTTCTAAGATTGAATTGACGCTTAACAACAACACACTGTTTCATAACCCAAACACAAAACCTATCTCTGACTGAAGCGAGTAACATCCCATGAAATCATGGATTGCAACCTGTAAAACCAGTTATGCATTTTCTACATTCCAATATCACCCAGCAAAAAAACCCTTGGGTATTCCCAAACCCAATGGAAACTAACTAATCCAAAACAACTTACATGACAACTCAAGACATAAGAATCGTTCAAAATTTACACTGGGCTCAATTATGCTCTCACAATGTTCCTCAATTCATATCTATAACTAACCAGTATAAGAAACTAAATTGTTCTACCCTCTAAAAATTAAATTTTCTACCAATTAATCCATAATCCTTGTTCTTTTCATGATAATAAAACCAAGTATTTCCACATTCCCTATACAAAAACACTCTTTAATATTGTCTTTATCCACAAGTAGCTCCTATTCATCTATCATTGAACACATCGATTCTACCAAACATGTGTGGTATCTACCGAAATACAACTAACACACCGAAAAGCACATACCCTTGAGAACCTTCTATGCTCTAAATCTTTCTCATAACCAATGGATACATCTTGAATGAAAAAATAATACCTTGTTTAGGAACCCAAAGGAGTTTGACCCTCTAGAAACTAACTACATGCCTCAATAACTATCACCATGTTTTTCATTATAAAAAATAGAAGTCACTCTAGGTTCCTAAACCCCATAGTATGTTTCACCCTTCATTAACCACATTCAAAATCCAAAACATCCACATGTTACATTGCACCCAATAGAACTTACAACTCGACATACCCATATCATGGGTCACCCATAAAATTCACATAGAACTAAATCCCTAAACTAGAGTCTCATCAAATAATTCCATTAGGATCTCTCAGCTTGACAAACCAATAAATTGTCATGAAAAGTCACATGGTACAACAACCTTGGCTTAGGAAAACTCACAGAAGTCCAAAACTCATAGGGCATCCAACACGCTTCCTTACCAACATTACACAATATCAACATGACAAACACCCTTCCCTATGTTATTACATATGAAAGTAATCATATGAAAAAAAAACACATGAACAACTAAGGTGGACATCCTCTTTGAGTATCTACACATCAAAGGGATCCATGGAAGATCATACCACACAACTGAACCCGAATAGTAACAAAAAAAAGTGTTCCTACCATTTTACACCTATTCCATGAAAACCCAAAAGGGTTACTGCACCTTCTAAGAAAGAGGACCATGTTATTTTCCCCATCATCGAGCACCTCCACATAGATATGCTTGAATTTACATAAAAAATAGATACATAGAACAGTAATCCCAATTGAGTTGAATTATGCTAAGTACATATATGAGAAAACAAATTGTGAGATCTTTTTGACATTTTAAACAACATTCCATAGTATTTAAAAAAATTATTCACACTAGAAGGTCTATATTTTATGTGAATCCTACATGCCTGATATGATTCATGATATGGCTCTTGCCTATACAGTCTATAAGTCAAAACCAGATCACTTGCCTCATACCAATGGTCTGTGGGCCAGAATCAATCTTAAATCAAAACATCCAAAAAACATGCTTTCCTCTCAAGGTGAAAATCAAATACAAATATAAAATAGAATACCAAGAGGTTTAATCACTTCTTAAGTAACCTAGAATTTTAACTAGAATAACTATTATTAATGGACAATACTGATATCCATTATAGTCTCTGGAATATCGATGGTATCTAGTTTACTAGATCCCAAATTCTTAAGATAAAAGAAAAGTAAATACTTTAACAGCTCATTGAGAAATCCTACACTAGTTCACTCTATGAACAATAACCTAAATAGTTCTCAATGAGAAATATGGTGCTCCTCCCCATACACCATAGCATACCATATAGTAGAAATTTGTAGTTTAGTACCATAGAAAGGTATTACACCCTAATCAGAGTGCATAGTAATGGAAAAAATCACCAAGTATGAAATACCAATGTTTAGCATTAGAGTACACATGAATATATAAATAACAATATCTAAAATTAAATAGGAATAATAAATAGATAAATATAAACATAACTAAACCTCTAATGAAATTCACTAGGGACTCCAATAACCATTCCAAACATACAACTAACCCAACACTAGGCCAGTAATATAAACATTACAATATAAAATAAATCACAAAAAAACATCCAAACACCTCCATTAAAACATTCATATAGTTTCCTAAAATCATATTACATAACATTATATGTCATAAAAAATCAACCTAGGTCTCAGTCTAAACCTATGCATGTAATAAAAATGTGAGATCTTCTCATGTACCAATGGGTAGTTGCAACCGGATTTGGGTTTGAGTACAACTTAGTAGGACACCACTAATGGTTTATAATGAAATAATGAGTCATATAAATAGTGTATGTACATAAAAATGGAATAATAGAAAAAACATAAATAAGATACATTCTAAAAACCATTTATTAATTAACATATTGGCCCTTGGGTTCTATGAAGTCCCTTTTCCATCAAATATTTCTTTTTTTTTCTGATGTCAGTCTTCTACACCGAATTTCAGGGGGTGGTTCAAGCTTAAAATAAATAAGTAATTTCATTAACTATATCATAAATAGTACCTAAAAATATTTTTCTTTGGAACTCAAACCACGTTCAAACACTACCCGTGCCTAGAATAAAAATCTGACATCCAAATCGTCCATCAAAATGAATATTTATCACAACCTAATTCCAACATGTGAACTGTTAACAAGGAGAGTCATTTCCAATATCCTAAACAATGGATTAAGAGATCCATGTCCCATACCCCAAACATGGGATTTAGATCACCGTGTCCCCTACCCTAAACTATATAGCATTCTATTGGTGAACAGAGAGCTAGTTTGGCATCATAACCCTGGATGTAGACCATCATGTTAAACAAACTAATCCGCATAAAATATATATGGTTCCTAGAACCTAATTCTAGCATCTAAATAATTCCATCAATACTAAAAAACCAAGTCTTAGTATCATGTCATTTCAAATCATTAGAAAACCATAATAAAAACCATTTAAAACATTATCAACTACAAAGGTCTGAATTATAGAGACCTATGCTTTTCATACATTGATATTACATATTTTTAGATGAATATATAAATACATTAAATAAATATATACTAGTAGACTGAAAAAGTTTAGTTTATTATTAAAATTGGAACACATTCTTCTTAATTCATATAATATCATCAATGTATCACATAAAGATATTCCCTTCATTTCTCATACTTAAAAAACATTCCTCATAACCTGTGGAAAGGAAACATAAGAAAGGGTGAGACTGGATGCTCAGTAAGGGTAAACAAGGGAGACACGTAAGCATAAAATGAGCATAAGGGTATGTGGACATGAAAATAATATTTTAAATCCATACCCTATATATCAATTATCACGATCTTGAGTCATGACTTAAATAATAGTAGTTTATTAGACATGAATCCTAATGGAAATAATGAAATTGATTCTTAAGAGATAAAATTGGAATAAGACTTGTTATTATGGAATTTTCATAAGCATTGATAATAATTTACATGGTAGTCGTGGTTCATTGATATGGAAATCACAGTGGCATGGGTTCACTCCCCAAACTATCATAGTAGTCAAGCTTCACTCCCAATACCATCATAGTGGGAAAAGTGACTTTCTGAAGTAGGTTCACTCCCCACTCCAGTGTTGTCTATATCAAGATATATAAATCATTTTATAATTCATTGGAGGGAGGTATATGTACCACCCTACACATAATGAAAATCAAACATATGTGCTATATAAGATAATTAAACTTTAATCACATCATAAAAAATTAAATGAAATGTGATTTATAAAAATTTCATAATATTGTAACCTATGGAAAAGTAAAATTTTAGATAATCATTGCATCGATTCATCATTTAAGGACCCATGGAGAAAGAAACTAGTTTCATACGAATAGTATCATTGTATAATTGAAGGAAGAGAAACATGTTTCACAAAAATCATACCATCATATACATAAACCATATAGATAAATAATAATAATGGAATCCTTGGTTTGTATCCCTAGAAAATCATATGTTACATTAATGTGTCTCAACTGAGATGTATAATTATTTTGAAAAATAAATCACATGGAACATTTATTGACGATGATACCTTTAAAATGAAAATCAATTTTTAAAACTAAAAAGTGAAAAAATGGAAATCCCATTATTAGAATATATCCTTTAAAACTAATAATTGATGCTTTAAAAATCATTTAGAATATTTCTTGAGTAAAATATCATTTTATATGTGAAAAAAACCTTTTCAAACAAATTTTTTTTTCAAAATTCCATTCATTTAAAAATAATATATTTAAAATCATAAAATTTCCCAAATATTAAGATATAAAAATTTATTGGAAAATAATTTCAATAATTTTCAATGGAATATAAAAATCATTGATCATTCCTGATAACATGAAATACTATTCAAATCTTTCAGGATAAAAACATAGATTCTTTTAACATTTTTTGTAAAATAAATATGATCATTATTTTGGAAATGACATAAAGATAAATTTTTAAGAATGTTTCAAAAATTAAAACATGTGTAAAAATGTATTTATTAAACCATTTTAAAAATTTTGAAAACATATTTTTATTATTTAAAAAAAAAATAGGTTTTCAAGAAAAAACATTTTTTGATAGAAATGAAATTTTTTCTTAAGAACATTAATTTTGAACACTTAAGTACATGAAGCGAGGAAAATGGGGTGAAACACTTAATCTACTGAAATAAATTGAGGAGAATAAAATTCATAAGTATCTTGAGATATGGATCATAATATTTGATCATAAAAAATATAGTCATAAACAATCCAAATGAATAATGAGATTGTAACATAAAATCTTTAACATATTGGTAATTTTTTTAACAAAAGACCCATGAAGGAATATAGTTTAACGATATATATGATATGTTTAGGAAAAATAAAATCATGAAATAATATTTCACATGGTTTATATGTACACATCATAAAATAATATAGGTGCATAACATAATGATATGTCTCAAAAGGGTAAATTGAGAGAAAAATCCCTTACAAATTTTCCAATCATTTGAATTATAAGACCCAATAAAGAATAACATAAAATGAATGTCACATCCCAGACTTGGATGCTATGTAATAGGTTCCCTGAGACTAGTGGGTCACATGGCCTCAAGTGTATCTCCCCAAAATCCATGGATATCGACTAGCAGTGAGGGTGTAGGTTGTGCCAAAGGTGGGACTATGACCTCATTACCACAGGATAGCACATTAGATAAATATAAAATGAGGTAAAAAGAGGAATCAATACAAGTAAACAGATGACACACTGAATAATATGGACAATAGTAATAATAACTAAAATAACTGGAATGAGATTCAGGCATACAACTAAGGATGATATTTCATTTATCTAGAAAACTGGAAAAAATGGATTCAAGACAGCTGAAAAAATATGTTTCAAAAAATTATAAAGGAAAAAAACTATCCCAAGAATCCCATGATCTGGATCGGTCATATGCTATCAAGATCTGTCCTAAATAGAATTCAATTAAGTGTTCGTAGTCATATGATTTCCTTTATCAAAACCTACATTTATCTATTCTTCTATGGGTTCCAAACGGTTCCCAGAGAGGGTGTGGGATAAATCTCATTTGGCCACCACCAATGGTATAAATAACATTAGGACCACGTAATAAAAATGTAACTGTGTGAAAGTGTGAATATATAAAGTAATGTAGTGCAATGTAATTAAATACCCAACAACATTATTTATTCCTCTACTAGCATCTGAACATAATCAGTCCATTAACTGATTATTACCAGTTTATAAATAATTCACATGTTAACAATAGTGGAGGTTATAATTTATGAATAGTAAACCTATAATGAAATTTAATAATGATCCTCCAAGGTAATAAAAAAGAAACATAAACCTCAAGGGTCACCAAACTAGTAATAATTGTATCATAGATAATGGTAAGAGTGTAATCCAAGGAAAATATTCCATGGAATTCCAAAATAAGATGCCTAAAAAATCTAAGATGATCATCTAAATTAAAATATTTGTAAACATAGACAGGGCCATGTGGGCTATAACCATAGAACCTACTTGTCATTGATGGATCCAAGGAGTGTATCCAAGGCATACTTTAATAATATGTGATGGATCTTATGGTGTCTTATAGTTCATCCAATAATATATAAGGATCAAGATTTAGGTGGGTCTCAACTCAAGAAATCTATATCCTTGAATCAGAATGGGGTTCCAGAATGATCATGGCATTCCCTTATAAGAATCTAAGGCAATCTCGTCTCACATGATTCTCTTTTAATTATGATGTCAAGAAAAATTTCATTTGGATCAAGCCTTTCCTTTCATTATTTTGATAGGGTAAAGTAGAATAAAACCTTTTCTAACTCCATTAAAGGAATATTCCGTAATTAAGGTTCATTCCGATGCCATCCATTAATGTGGTAAGGGGTTCTACATTCAAGAAACCAATATTTCATTCAAATTTAATATAGTAAATTCAAATAATTAATATAATTTCTAATTACCTTTCACATATAATTATCAATTTGAAAAACATACCTTATGAAGGTCAAGTGGTGAGCATAAGTGTTACATTCCATTATTAAATTCACAGTAAAAATCAATATATTTATTATAGATATGCTTACCCTCATAAGGGTCAAGCCAAGTCACAACTGAACGGTGGCTCAAACATGACAAATCATAAAAACAGAATTTTGGAATAACATCCTAAATAAGATGGATGGAGTTGTGGGAATAAACAAAAAAAATCACATATATGGAAATATCATAACCATACTGTTTTAATTATTATAATCATGAAATATAAATTCAATAAATGACACCAGATTATATTGGTGGGCCCCACACGACAATTCGTAAATCAATGAACTGGAGGGATGAGTTATATACCACCAAACACAGGCTTGTAAAAATCTACTCCTCCAGTATCATCCCTTGATTTGGCTCTAATTGGAGTAGTTATATGAAAAGAGGAAAAATGCTCGATATATGATAATTAGGATGAGAGAAAAATAGAAGGATAAAGGCTTAAATAGAATCGATTACATACAATTGTGCATGAAAAATGATGGACAAAATATCGATCATATCTCAGATGAAGGAGATATTTCAATCCCAGGGTTTGGGCATCAAAAAGCTCTTAAATGAGAGCCATGGAGGAAAATACCACTCAAAACCATATTATGGAAGAAGAGGTGTCTTAATTATATCATTAAGGGAAAAATAGACATTTTACCCTGAAAAATAGCATGTGAATTGTTTTTACACACTGTTTGAAATGTCGTGCGCAAACCATGAATGGGTACATGGGAAGAAAGGGATCCTAGATAGTTAGGCTACATGATTGTGCCCCAACCGTGTGATATGTTTCTACCCGAAAATACACCATCAACATTGTTAGAAAAATTGTTCACCAACAATTTTCCAACCATTAAATTTGTCTTATATCCCAAAAATATGAGTTTAGGGCCCCAGACAAGCCCTGGACACCCCTAAGTCCTTTTAGACATCATTAGGCATCAATATTAGGCCCAAAATAATGAATTTGATAGAAATTTAGAGGATCCACGACTAAGTGAAAACCAGGTTCTTTCAATTAAACTTTAAAAATAATTAAGATAGGTAAATTCATTTTATATCCATTCTATTAGGATTTATATACACCCCACAGAAGAAAAAAGTGGTGAATTTTCATATGTCTCCCAAAAATAATAGATTGACTAGAAATCCCTCACTATATGTCCCAAATTACTTCCTACTAATTCAAACATCCATTATAACAAATACATGTTTATTATAAATTTATTGAATTAAAAAATTATATATATCATACCATATAGGATTTACTTATTTTCTTTTTATTAACAATTTATTAATAATTCTTTGTTAAAGTCACGTTTCATGTAATAACTTCTTTGTTTTTCATATATATTTTGATTTTTCATTTTCATCCCTTGTACATTGATCATGGTTAAATAAAATCCATAACAACAACCATTAAATAATTATAATATTACTTTATCAATTATACTTTTAACACTAATAATGAAATATATTTATGTGAAATTTTTTATGTTACGATCATGGAGATGGTATACTGTACATACACATGAGTAGCATTTCCATTTTTAAACGTTCATTATTGAATGGAGGTAGGTAGTGACATATAATTACATAATTTTAATAATATAATATATAATATATTATTTATTTAAATTATCTTATGAATATCACATATAGTGTGTGGTGATGAAAATAGGTTCACATCTCCTCAGATATATAGTAGTCCACACATACAAAAACGACATTACCATCTTCTAGTAAGAGAAAAGGTATATAATAATGTGGTATATTATATTTTAAGAAATATAAAAATGTCATTAATCTCATATTTATTTCATTTCTGTAATATATATTTTTTATCCTTATTATATTCCATGTGAAGTGTTAGTGAAAACAAATCACATCACTTTGCGAGGTGGTAGTCTGCCATACACACGAGTGACGTTATTATATCCAATATTAAATAGAAAGTAAAAAAGATATATAATAAATAATGAATTCATAGGTATAATAATTTTATAAATATAGAATAAAAAATTTATATCCATCAACATACACAATCGAGAGAGGTGGTAATGGGAAAATTAATGACATCATTTCGTGAGGTAGTAGTCCACCATATGCAGAAATTATGATCATGTGACCCATTTAACGGATGTGGAGATGGTTGTAGGTAATTCCCCTGTCATAAATTTTTTTTAGTATATTTATTATACTGAGGTAATTATATAATCATGGTTTCATAAAAATTAAGGAGGTGGAAAAGAAATAAAATAAAAATGGTTGTTAAAAATATTACCTCTTATCCAAGTAACCTCATTAAGATTTCACCAAAATACTTCCTTCGATAGATTTATCACAAAATAAGGCTTATATAATGAGTGTAAGGATATTTAGATGTGATTTTCGTATTTTTCAGGTGAACCAAAAGGGTTTAATTATGTGATTAGGATATGAGAGAGGTGGCCTTTTATTAGTGCAGAAGAGGACACACTTTTTATTTTTGAATAGAATTATTTGATCCCACGTTTTTACCATGTAAAAAGTGTACCAATTGGACCATTATAGAACCTTATAAATTATAGGTTCTAAATAGTTCCATAAAATATATTTTGGAATTGTTTTTGGGTCATTTTAACCCTTATATGATTAGTTTACTACCAAATAAAACCATTATCTTAATCACAGTAATAAATTTTTACTTTTTTCAAAATTATTATTTTATGAAATTATTTTCAAACTATTAGAAAATATAAATTATTCTGATTAAAAATAATAAATCATTTTTTAAAAATTCAATTCACATAAGTGTAAAATTTTAATTTTAAATTAATCTCATAGATGCGATGAGAATGTCGGTTTTCAATGAGAAAATATTGTAATGTTTATAATGTTTTTATATTTAATTTCAACATAAAATTGATTAAAATTTCCTAAATTAAATTACTAGATATAAAATTGAACTAATTTTACTTTAAAAAAAATATAAAATGAAATGTAAATACCCATAAATTAAATTATATTATAAAAATAATAATATCATGGGTAATACATACACCACAATAAAAGAAACAGTGGAAAATATTGCATCAATCTCACGGGAATAAAAAGTGAGATGAAAATCCCTTACCACGTTGTAATTCAATCGAGTAATATGACCAAAAGTTAATAACAACAAAATAAACCACAGAATACCATAAATATAAATAGAATTATGAAAATATATATCAAATATCACTACACAATACACCACATGCAATAAATAAGTGGTGAACAATGGACATTTCACAGAATTAAAAGTGAGATGAGAAATCTCTTACCTCGTGTCCAACCTGACTCGTATGTTTTGTTTTCTTCCAGAATAATAAACATAAGTTAATTTATAATTATTTAAGAAATTTTATAATGTTTATTATTCTTTTTATATTACTTACTATCTTTAAATACAAATTAGTTAATTATTTGAGTTCATATTAGACATTTGGTTGAAGTTCAGAACTTTAGTAAAAAATGAACTTGTTATAATCACAAATTGTCCATGTGGTAAAAATTAAATTATATCCAGAATTATATTCATTATTTAAATATGATATAAATAATATATATCCATTATATATATGTATTTATAACTATTCATAACATCTGGAGATAAGAAATGAAATGCACTGTTAATGGAGACGGTAAGTTGTTCGTATGCATGAACGCTACTTTCATTTCTATTTAATACATTAATGGAATTAAAAAATAATGATACATAGGTATATTATAATTTCAGTACAATATAATATATAATATCATTAACTATATCCCTTATATGTCCCACATATGGAACTAACGAGTCATATCACTTTGAGGGGGCGGTATTCCTCAAATGAAATTATCACATTTACCCATTATGTAAACCACAAAGGTAGGATATAAATGTAAAATATAGAAGCATAAAAAACAAATAAACATAATTTATATCATATATAAATATAGTTCCATATTAATTTCCACCATGATAGGTGGTAGGATATAATCGAACAATCATCATTTCGTGAGGAATTAGTTTTCCATCCATATAAACAGTATGTTCTTCACCCATTAGATGGAGGTGTGTGTAAGTGATGTTAAAATACTTCTCAAAAAAACATCCTAGTATATTTAGGATACTTTTTTTGTCATAAAATAAAGTAATAAAAATATTTTATGATGTTTTAGAAGTAAAATAAAACAAAATAAAACAAAAGAATTTAAGAGAAACTGTTACCATTAATTTGGCTAACTCCCTTTGGTTTGAACCAAAAGGACTTCTTCAAGTACCTTATGCCTAAGGTAATGATTCTAAGAGGAGGAGAGGGATGTAGGTAGATTAATTTGGAAGAGGTTGGATGAGCCAAGGGCTTTGAGAGGTACGAGTAATGAGTTATAAGTGAGGGATTTTTATAAGGGAGAGGAGGGGCTCTTTAGAAATGTTTGAAACATTTATTTCATTATAACCTCATATTCGGTTTCAAAAGGTCATAAAATCTTTAAAGTATAAGTTAAGATGACTCATGGTCTAAATAAAATCATCCAATAGGTATTGGAAAGGTTTTGAATATTTTTTTGATATTTATAATCTTATTTATTTAAATCATTTATTAATGAGGTAAATACTCCATCATTATTTTGTCATAAATAATTTAATTTTTTTCTTGTCCAATCAAATATAAAAAATACCATGATGTAAGAAATCTTTTTATATTTCTAATAAAAAATTAGAGTTTAAAGGATAACATATATAACCCTAGGTAAAAATTGATTCAATAAAAGATATTTGTTTATGTCATTTTTTTCATTAATTTAAATTAATTAATATAAAGTGTCATTATTACTCCCATGTGGCTCCTTGAGGTCCCAAATTCGACCCAAGGTTTCCCATGGTCAGATATATATCATCCAGTAGGATTAGGACACATTTTATTGTAATTTAATATTATTATAATATTATATTTTACCCTTATTAACTATATTTACCCTTTAATCATGGTAAATAAAATATTTACTGATGTAAATACTTAAAATGTCTAAATATAAAAGATACATATTTTAAAAATTTGTACCTATTGATTAAAAATATGGAATCCATTTTTCTAAATTAAAAACATAGAAGTGCCAGAAATTAATTTAAAATAAATTCCAGCTATCAAAATAAAAACCGTGTTTTTATGAAATAATAACTATCGAAAGATTGACACTTGTTTTTGTCAAATTTCAAAGATAAATTAAATAAAATGACAAAAATTGGATTAAAAGGTAAATATATATAATCTAGTTAAACTTTAATCCCAATTAAAAATATAATCTATCTATATAAATAAATTATATTAAAAGGCACTTTTGAATTAAAATACAGTATTTTTCACTATTCAATAAATAATGAACTTTATCAGAAAAATACCAAAAATTTACCCAATGTTAATTTTTATGTCCCTAAACTAAATAATAATTTTGTTTTTTCAATTATAACATATAAAAATGACCAAAACTAGATTTAATGATGGTTCTCCATCAAAAGGAGGTAAATTTACCCTTTAAAGAATATTAGAGTATGTATGATTAAAATTAGATTCGTTCACATTTTAAGCCTCTAAATTTTATTTGATAAATTTAAAAGCCTTTAAAAAATATGTATAATCATATTTTAGTTATTTATATTCATTCCTTCCTAGACAATGTCAAGGCATTAACTACCATTTAAAATAATAATATTATATTATTATTGTGCAACGTAAGATTTCAAAGAAACCAGTTGTTGCGTATCGAGTAAGCCATCGAATCATAGCGTTCAATTTAAAGTAAAATTAATATTTAATTCAAAAATATTAATAAATATGAAAAAGTAATTTTCTTTATTTACTTGGGATGTTACAATGATGATGATGATTAAAATCACCAACTTTATATTGATTCATGTCCCTTATTCATCCACTTACTAAGATTTTAGCTCACCACTTTATTTTATGTATATCCTCAAGTGATTACATGTACTAAGGATAATAAAATATTTTAAAAGGGTAAAAAAGATTTATTTAAATAAATTCATTTTTTTAATTGACTACAATTTATGTATGAGCCTAATTTTCTCAAGGCACTAAACCTTTTGATCCTATATTTGTATGTCTAATTTGATTTTTATCTTAAAAATGATGTAATATTAAATTAAAAAATGGTAGGGTTACTAAAGATAGAATTATAGTGTAGATTAGTTAATTTTTTAATTTGGAATAGGGAAAAATATTGAAAACCTTAAGGGTAAGACTACGTTCATGTACACATCAATGAAACATTGTTTAAAAAAACATTAAACATTGGTATCAGATAAGACATGTGTTTAAAGTTAATTAGACAAAAGAATATATTTCTTATTCATGAATTATTGAATTATGTTATTTTTAAACATTTTTTATTTTAAAAAATTGGTTGAACTCAGAGAAACTAGTCCAACAACCCATGCAAGTGAAAATGCACCGATTGTCCGAATGATATCCACAATGCCATGGGAGGTAGAGTTCCAAAAATCATGTATATTTTTAACCAGTTGTCTCAGGATATTAATAATAACCTAAACCATGTTGAAACCCTCCTTTACCTTAGAAGGATAAACTATTGATTGAGTATTTTATGAGACAATGACCACCAAATTTTTTTGGTTCTTCTAATACACTTGTCATAAGACAGTGGGTTATGTCAATAGATAATATCTTATATATTATCAACTCTTTTAAGAAGGAGATTGTTACTCTTTCCATTCATAATTTAAATGGGTAAGTTATTCAATAGTGGTAATTAATAAAGAACACAAATATAAAGTATGAAATGTAAGAGATGGAGTGGGAAAACCTTTATACAATATTTCATACCAAGTATTTTCCCCAAATTCTATTAAAAAAATAGAGTCAAAATTTCTACAGATGAAGTAAAATGAAGTATAATTCATTATGAAATATGAGGAAAACCTCACACGTGTTTAAAGATATTCCACATGTTTATTTATCAACAATGATATAAAAATATATATATTATTTAGTGGTTTGAAAATTCTCCTTTGAAAGGATTTAACGATGAGGGACTTTGGGAGTTTCAAAGAAGTGGTTTGATGTGCTATCTATATAGAGTTTGATTTCATAGAAATTTCCCATGGTTATAGAGAAAAGATACCAAGGATGGAGTTTCATGTTTGTGGTTCAAATTAAAAAGGATGAATGAGGATTAAATAACCAACATGTCAAAATTGTTAAAAGAAACATCCTGGGAATTGTCTCAAAAGGAGAGGGAAATGATTCATATTTTGGAGATAAGGCCAACAATCTAATGAATAATGAAGGGATGTGATGATGTCAGCCAACATGTTGGGAGAAAGGATAGAACCACCTACTGAACCTCCCTTGGTTCAATTCTTCAACTATAGGGAGAAATGGAAATATACAAGCCAATTCACTAAACAATGGATCCTTTAGGGTAATATGTTCTAGTAACCACCAAAACCAAAAGAATACATGAAATATTATTCCATAACTATTTATAAAGTGGATTGTGGACATGAAGTTGTATAATGTCCACCTCTTATTCAATCCTGAATAGAAAAAGTTTTATTTGATTCCTTTTCTATGCATTTCATCATATCCTACAAGATATCTAGAACTATTGAATTGATTATCGAACACTATGAATTAATGATATATGTAAAACCACCTAGTGGTTCATTCATTAAATCAGATGTGTTGGACTCTTCACCTGTACGTGTTTGTGGGAATATTCTTCTTTAAAATCAAGTAATACATCCCTTTTTGGAATTCAATTCTATACAAGGAATTTATTGGAGGTCGTTATATAGATAAAAAATCAACTATGAGGAAAATTAAATAAATTTTCATTTTCGAAACCAGTCAATGATTGTTTATAAATGAAAGGGAGATCATGAACCTCCTTTGGAAAATCCCATAATGGTGAGGGTGTTGACACCCTATGAAAAACATACTATTCCCAAATAGTTCAGTCAATTGAAGGTATCAACTTTGAGGAAATTCCCATTATGAGAAAATACACTGATGTATTTCACAAAGAGTTACTCAGAATTCCTCAAGATCATGAGGTTGATTTATCAATATAGATCATTACCTGAATCAATATTATCTCAAAATCCCCATATATGATGGACCTGATCGAACAGAACGAGTTGAAGAAGAAGATGCATGAGAATTTAGACATAGGGTTTATATACCCTAATGCATCACCTTGTGGTGTGCCAATGATCTTTGAAAAGATAAATGAGGGATCAATACAAATGTTTATCAATTATTGAGAGATAAATAATATCACCATAAATAAAAAGAATCACCATCCAAGGATTTAAGACTTGTTCAATCAACTACAAGGATATCAGTACTTGTCAATGGTTTATCCTCATTCTTGATATCATCAAATGAAGGTGAATATAGAATATATTCAAAATATGAAATTCTATACATGGTATGATCACTATGAGTTCATAATTATTCCCTTCAAACTTTAATGTTCCCCTAAAATCTTGATAGAATATATGAATAGAGTCTTTATAGACTACCTTGATTTTTTGGTATTTTTTATCGATGACATTCTCATTTACTCAAAACATAAGGAGGAGCATTAAGAACATTTACGGATTTTTCTAGTGACAGAAAGGAGGGATTAAATGTGTCATATGTTTAGAAAGTGTGACTTTTGGAGGTATCATGTCACATTCTTGTGGAATGTGATCATAACTGATGGAATTTGGGAGGAACATTAAAAGACAAAAATTCATATGATGAATGGTCTATAACCACTAGTTTCATGAAAATACATAGTTTTCTTGTCTTAGTGGGGGTACTACTGACGTTTGGAGAATTATTTCTAATGGTTCCCTAGCCTAGAAACTAAGCTAACATGAAAAGGGTGAAATTATGTATGGATGGAAGAATATGAGGAAAGCATCATGAAGCTCAAGAAGAGTCTCATAAATGAACCTCAACTCACACTACCAACAAGTGGAGATGGTTTTGTGATACGAAGTGATACATTAAAGAATTTCTTGGGATATATAATCATTAAAAATGATAATTTGATAGTATACACCTCATGATAGTTGAACTTCCATGAATATGACTACACGATACATTATCTGGAGTTATTACCTGTGATCTTCGATTTGAAAATTTGGTGGCACCACCTCTATGATGTAAAGTGTGATGTATATTATAATCACAATAGTTTAAATTATATATTCACATATAAGTATCTCAAAATGCATCAAATATTATGGTTAGATCTAATCTTGGACTAGGATTTCTCTGTTCCCTAATATCTAGGAATTGTGAACAATGTAGTTGATGCTCTTTGCAGAAAAGAACATTTTACCCTATCCATGATTTTTATTGAGAGAGTCCTTATCTTCTTGGATATGAAAAGGATGTATCTTGAAATCTTAATTATAAAGAATACATCATAACTTTCCCAAATTATTTCTTAACCATATATCTGATATAAGATCAATGAGGCATAAAGGTATGATTTACAGCTACAAAAGAATGTGAAATTAGTAAAGAAAGATAAGCTACAAGAGTTCCACAATGATGTAGATGTTGTGATTTAGTTTGTAATGTGGATTTTGTTCTTTCATCACTAGATATAAAGAAGTACATAATGTATAATCACTAGTGAAATAAGAGGATTCAATATTGAGATATTAATGTTGAGTTTTCAAAAATCATTGTTACAAATCGATCACATTATAATTTTGATTCAGTTTTTTTCTAAAAATTCCATTAAAAGATTTTGAAATAATTTTTATATTCATTTTTTATATAAACCAACATTAAAAATTTTCTATCAAACTCTTTAACATTTTTTTTAAATCAAATTCAAACAGTTAATTTTAAAAGTTAGTTTTTTTAGAATCGATGTCAAAAACTAATCTTCAGAAAATTAAACATAATTTTTATTGAAAAAAAATGTTAAAACACCTTTTAAAAAATATACCAATAGTCAAACAATTATTTTTCTTTGTGAAAAACCCTATCTATCTCTTGATTCTAGACCAACAAAAACTTTTACATATTTTATGACCATCAATCCTCTCTTGAAATCATTGTACATCCATGTTTGATCTTCTTTTTTCTCTCTGAGCCTTTACTCATCTGATTCTTGACTGAATCTCAGCTGATGATAACATAAATGGCTTTGAGGTCCTTGAACACCTTCTATTTTCTATTGAAATAAATTTTTATCCACTATTCATCTTATTTATCATGGATCATTGACTCTTGATACATATTCAACACTCCTAGAGCTCTTACGGTCGACCCAAAACTAATAATTGAGGTTTTTTTGGTTTTTTACTTATTTTTTACACTCAATTTTCATCAATTTTGTAGAATTCACTTTATTTACAAAAATTATTATTGAGTTTGTTGGAATCTAAGAGGAATTTTTCATTATCAACCTGCAAAACATAAAAGAATTTTTATTTTTTAAAATAATTTTTGTTAATTTATTTGTTATCATAATTATTTGTAAATTATTTAATGTTTTTATGTTTTATAATTTTTTTTTGAACATACATTCACATGTAAGAATATTTTGTGAGAAAATGATGTCATGTAGGACAATCAAAATTAATATTTCCCGAGCAACACAGGTTATCAACCACCAATAAATTATGAATACTATAAAATTCCAACCAATCTAGTGATGTGGTTGAGAATTTTTCTATTTAGTAGTAGGCTATCTATTATTCTTATAGATGATGTATGCGAAGGATCATCATGTCTAAGATCATCATGATAATGTCATTAAACATTTTTAATATTATTTAAATACAAGATTTTGATTATAGATATTTCACGGGTTAAAAAGAAGAAAATAACTCAATTTAGTTGAATTGGCATTTTCTTAAGCATATATGATGTCCATTCAATGTTTTTTTTTCATATCCAAAAATGATGTCTGTGGTAAAAGAAATACTAAATATAATCAATTTATTACAAATCAAGTGATATCTAAAAATATATCAAAGATGATATATAATTGAATAACAATGTGAATGAATTTTTATAAAAATGATAATGAGGATATTTGGATGTGTATAGGTTATACCAGTGCATGTCAGGTGTAAAAAGTTGAATTTTTTAAAAGGTAGTGGCAATGAAATTTTCATTTAACCAAATTATATTCTTTTATGTGTGATTTTAGTCAATGAATATTAATTTTCCTGGTTTAACATAACATAATAAATATATATATATATATATGTGTGTGTGTGTGTGTGTTTTTGTGTTTGTTTCTATGTCAAACTATTTATTATGATATATATATTTTTGGATATTTTTCTAATATAATTTTCATAACTGTATGTATAATTGTTTTATATTTTTTACGTATAACTTTTTTTATAATTATTCATCTAATTTTTCATAAAACCTTTAATCCAGTTGGTTGTATGTTATTTCTATATAATTTTTTGTATAATAATTTTTATAATTGTTTGGAAGTGAAGATTTATTCTCTGTAATTATTTATAAGTTATATTTTTTGGTGTAATTGATTTCAATGAAAAAAAATTATGAGTTTTTTGTCATGGTTATTGTTTGTTTTTTATTTTTTATGATTTTTAAATTATTTAAAAGTGTTTGTTATATGATTTATATACAATTTTAGTTGTTTATATGTTTTAATATATTCACCTTTTATACTGTGATATTAGGTATTTAATGGATCATAATTGGATAAATTTATAAATAACCACTAATGAATATGATAAAGAAGTTGATAATTTCTTATAAATTTATAAATTAAATATTTAAACCAAATATATGATTTTATGTTAATTGAAAAAGTGTTTGAATATGTGAAAGTTAAAATCCATAGAAATCAAGGATCGTCTCATTTGTATTGGTTTGAGCCATAATTATACATATTTGATCTAGAATGGTGAAATAATGGGATATTTAACAACTAATGTTGATGAAAATATTTAGAATGTGATAATGGATTTCACTAATGAATTAATTCATGATATAAGTGTTTACACCACCAAAAATATAGTACTTGTTGAATTATTTTATGGAGATTATATGAAACTAATATTATCAGGTCTCACTAATTATATATTTTCATCAGAATTTTTGTGATTAGTTAACATGAAATTATGAAATGGGTGGACAGATTAAATATTCTCTGAGTTTCTTGATATTTTAAAATATCTACTTCTATATGGAAACATTCTTCCAAATTCCAATAATAAGGAAAAGAAAATGTTATACCAGTTGAGATTAAGGTATAAAAAGATACATGATTTCTTCAAAGATTTTACGTTTCACTGAAAGGAATTTGAATATTTTTCAAAATGTACTAAATTTGGGATCTCACGCAATAATATGGATGAAGAATGAAACTCTAATTCATTATTAGGTACTAACATCTAACCTCATAGTAAATAAATTTTTACCCACAAATAAAAACATAAAATAATTCAAATAATTAAACATAGATCCATTTTCAAGTACCTGAATCAAATATCCTGCTAAATTAAGTTTCTTCTTTCCAATAACTACTCATTTTACAAGTCTACATACAAAATCAATTGATGAAAAAATGTTACGATGGCATATAGACAAGTGAAACTCTAATAGAAACTTATATCACTATGTTGATTCACCAGTGCAAGAGATTTCATAAAAAAACTAATTTTTCAAGCAAAGTTAGAAATCTAATAATGGGATTGCACACAGATTGAATTAATCTATATTGCAGCCTAAGTAGAAAAAAATTTCAGGGTCTATTTTTTGGATGCTTAAAACATTCCCCGATATATTTATGATGGAAAAATATGTTATGATGAGTTTGATGATTTTTTGGGAAAAATATCTCCAAAGTGATATTAATTTCTATCTTTCACCATTGATAGTTGATTTAATTCTTCTATGAGAGATGTGTTATAGTTGTTGATGCCTACATGAAAGGGAATTTTATTTTTCATGATATGATAATTTTCACTATAAAAGAATTCCTTGTATATAGAAACCTATCTGGATACCATGGTAAGGGAAAAACGTATGTCCAATTTATGAAGAAGATACTTCATATTAGAAATTTCATAATGGAAGGAAGATATTTTACATTGGCCATCATGGTATTTTTTCAAAATGATTATCCTTATCATGGATTGAAAAACCCATTTAACAGATTTCAGGAATTTATTATTTCCCCAAATCCATTTTTGGTTGAAGAATATTACAATATGGTAAAAAATATAAAATTCAAATTTGGAAATAAATTATGTTTTTGAAATAAAAAAAATATCTGGATGAAAAAGATTATCTGTTTCGATCTACCTCATTTGATATTTTTAGAGATAAAAAATAACATTGAAATTATGCATGTTGGGAAAAACATATTTTATAGTTGGATTGGATCCTTGATAGAAATAAAAGGAATAAAAAAATATGGATTTCATTCTAGATTGGGCATGATATAAATGGGATTATTTTTGGAGTTATCTCCTACTATATAAGGAAACAAAACATATTTACCAATAGCTTTCCAAACATTAAGAAACCGTAAGAATTTGATTTTTTCGGTTTCTAAATGGTATTAAGGTACCCATGGGGTATTATTTAAATGTGAATAATTTTGTGTCATTGAAGGATTCTACATTAATATATATGAAATCTTACGACTTTCATGTATTGATGCAACAACTGCTACCAGTCACACAACATTGTATATTTCTAATACCAATTAGAAATACTATCATCACGTTATATAGTTTTTTTGAAAACCATTTTTAGAAAAGTAATTGATCCAAATTTGATACATGTGATGGAGAATGATACTTATCTTAAAATTCTTCAACTAGAAATGTATATACCGCCTATGTTTTTTATATAATGGTTTATATTTTGATTCATCGTGTGCATGAGATAAGAGGAAACATGCCTCTTTATTTATGTTAGATGTATCCTTTTAAAATATATATGATTTTTTAAAGGTTAGGTTAAAAATCCTCATCGAACGGAGGCCTCTATAATTAATTATCTTTACCGAAAGTGGTAATTGAGTTCGGTACTGATTATTTGTGTGAAGTGGATCATATTGGTCTTTCAATATCTCAACATATGACTTTTTAAATTCAATATAGAGGGATTTTAGGCTTAAAGGTAAAGTCTATTCCATGTGATGATGTGAGGCAAAAAAATTTATACATTTTGAAAAGAATAGATGAGGTTCAACCAGATATATCACCTTATATTTCAAAATTAAAGGCATGATATTTGAAAAATGATAAAAAAATTTGTTTGTTGTGCATAAAAAGACATTTGTTTCATGGTTTAAAGAGAAATTCATCTCAAATTTATTTTTATAAGATACATTGAAATGGTTCATAGGTGATGTCTCTTAATTTGATCACATGCTCTTGTTTTGATATTTATGGTCACACATTTTACTAAAACAAATTAGGATGGGAATAATACCATTAAAAATGGAGGGGTAATGTTCATTTCTAAAGAAGATTTTTTTTGAGTTAAAATGATAAAAACCCAGTTTGTGCACCAACGACATATTTTGGGGTTCTTGAGGATATATGGTAAATTGATTATTATAAATTTCGGGTCACATTGTTTATGTCTAAATGGATAGATAGTAATAGTGGTGAGAAAAATTATGATTAGGGGTTCAAAAATGATTTATTTGAAAATATTTTGTTGTAAAGAGTAAGAAATTTTCATGGACACACATGCAAAGAAAATATTTTATGTCATTGACTCGTCGATTGATTAGTGGTCAATTATTTTTCAAGGGAAAATAATTCATTTGGGGGATGAGGTTGATGATGATGTTATAGATCTATATAAGTGTTTTTCTCTAAAATTAGATTTATAGATGATAACAATGACCGTAATGCTGACATAGTCCATACTATATGAAATGATCTTGTTGGCGGGTTAAGGGAAAAACTAAATTACTATCCTAATTATTCAATTAATTTTTATAATATATTTTTATTTTAAAATAAAAATATTTATAGTCTATTTTTTATTAATTACTTGATTTTTTTATTTGATATAACTATTTATATGATTTTTGTGTTATATTTAATATTGAAAATTTTGGATAATCATTTTTTGATCCTAAAACATGAAATAAATCATTATGTTTTCATTAAAGTTACATATATAAAATATTATTTTGTGATCATGATAATTAAAATCATAAATATTTCTATGATTTTAGATTTAATGTTTATATATAATAGTTTAACATGAATATTTTATGTTTAAGAATCAAGAAATCATTATTTCTATCTGAAACATACCCATGGGAGATACTATTTTATTACATAAATATTTATATAATCATTTTTTTTCAATATTCACTTCTCTAATAACATACTTGTACAATTAAATTCATTTGATATACCTATTTTAATGACATACATAGAGGTAGAGGAATATTTATTGAGGTTTATATATATATTTTCATATTATTAAATATTTACTAATATAGTTATTTAATGAAGAAAAACGTTTAATTTTTAAAAAATATGGATTGTAGGACTATTGCTTTTCCTCTTACTGATACACCTCATATAGAGGATTCTTATCTATCTATAGAGTATTTGATTTCTATAGTTAGTAAATGTGTAATTATATGTTTACCAAAACTATCACTTTCAAAAGTAGAATAGAGAATTCATATTGAATTTGATGATAATAATAACCTAATTGGCCCAAATGAAACATATTTTACCAGTTTTATAGCCTTGTAGAGACATTCTAGGATTTTTATTTTATATCCCGAATAGAAGTCGATAGAAAAAGTGGAAAAGAGTAGTTTTATGAGTCTATCATCTTAAAATATCTCTATTGATTTATTTTTATCTAATTTTTAAAATATTATATACTCTATATGGATAATATTTAATTTATTCAACTAGTAATTACAATAAATTTTCAGGAATTGAATGAAATTGTGAAATTATTTCAACCATTAGCTACAATTTAATGGAGATATTTTTAAACAAAACATGAAAAAAAATGTTTATGTGAATTTATAGAATTAAAACCCATGCCCCAAGTATGGGTTTTAGAAAAGTATACATGAAAAAAACTTGTCCTTAGCTGACATGATGATGAATTTATGGTTTCAAAATTATTTAATTTTGTAAACTTTCATGTATATTATATAAATATTCATTATTTCAGTTTTATGTAATGTGCCTCCAAGAGTTCTCATCAAGATTTCCAATTTTATAATTTATAGCCTCATAGTTTATCATGTGGATGGAATCATTTTTTGGATTATAAAATGATTGCACAAAATGTGGATGCATTAAGAGATCAATCTAGTTGTGGTTCAAAAGAGTTCCAGGATGTTCCACCATCTCCACACAATCTCCCTGAAAAATGGAAAATATCATGAATAAAAAAGAATGCAATGTATCTTAATGAATAATCTAAGGAAGG
This sequence comes from Viscum album, assembly GCA_963277665.1. Taxonomy (NCBI): domain Eukaryota; kingdom Viridiplantae; phylum Streptophyta; class Magnoliopsida; order Santalales; family Viscaceae; genus Viscum; species Viscum album. The sequence goes on from OY728151.1 coordinate 1,429,962,586, forward strand.
ATCATAAAAGATTTTACGAAATTAATTTTATTTTTTCATGAATTATTGTATTTTTTTAAATTTATAGAAATAATATATGATTTTAATTATTCATTTCAAGATGACCTTCAAGGGAAATAAACAAAAATTATTTTTATCACTGAGGGTAGGATGTAAATCCAAGATATAGTTTTAGGAATGTCGGAGAACCCCAGCCGTGTAAGAGTATATGCGGTGGGTGTTAGTGTTAGGAATATTTTTTTGTCCTCAAAGTAATAAATCAAGAGATCTATAAATATATTACTTTAAAGATGAGATGAATGACATGATACATTCTATGGATGATAAAATTAAATCAACCATATAGGCTATGTTTTAACAATGGAAAAGACGATCAAAACCTACGTAGCCTACCATACTTACCAATACTGTCATGCCTACATATCCTTCCCAGCCCACCTACTCATATCACCCACCTCCTTGTTTAGAAACGACCATATACTGTGAGTTGTAAGCTCTAAATCCCCATGTATGTTTTCTATTGTACAGATTCATACTAATTTTTTGTGATTCTATACATTACCAACCTATGTTTTTTATTCAGGTAAGAATATAATTACATTTTATTGTTGATCTAAACATTATACTACCATTTACAACTGAGGAAGTAACCATAGTTGGAGATTTTATGGGTCTTTTATTACATTTTCAAGCTAACCTTCTTTATTATCTAACATACAATAAACTTATTTTTTGAAATATTATTTAAATTTGATAAAAATTTACTTATAAAATTTTTTGACAATAAATTTATATAGGAGTACCTAATATCAAAAGAATTATTACAATGGAAACAAATAGTTTAGGTACCAATAAGTTCAGATACTTTAGATATTTATGATGGACTAAAAACATTATCTGATGTTTATTATTCCTTGGATATTATTTATGATTTTTTCATTAAATATCATATGTGTGTAAGAGTGTAACACCCCAAGCATCCATGGTACACTACTCTCTGAATAATATCATAGCGTGTGTTGTACGCAACTTCGAGTTCTAATACACACCACAACCAATCAAACAAGCCGTTATGAATAGTAATACCTACTTTTTGAACTTTTATAAATTTTATCTCTCAAAATGGACATCATTTTTGGATTCAGAATATCGAATTTATCCTAAGGTGAAATTTTGGTACTTTTTGGATAACTTTTATATTTTGATGAATAATGAAAATTACTTAATTTTAATTAAATTTTTTTTAATAAAAATTATAAATAGTGATAAATAATTAATTTGCGTGGTTTTAAAGTATATTTATAATATATTTTTACCATTTAATTCAATGTTGTTCATTGGACATAATTTCACAATTAAACTGGACATAAACAAGTGTCAATCTTTTGATAGTTATTATATCTTAAAAACACGCTTTTTGTTTTGACAAAGGGGATTAATTTTAAATTAATTTCTGCCACTTCTATGTTTTGAATTTGGTAAAATGGATCCTATATTTAGAATCATGATTTAAAAATTTTGTAAAAAGGTAACTTTTATTTTTAGACATTTTGAATAATTACTTCGGTAAATATTTTATTTACCATGGTTAAAGGGTAAGTCTGGTAAATAAGGGTAAAGAAATAATATTATAATAATAATAAATTACCCTAAAACGTGTCTTAAACTTATTGGTGGATACATTTCTGACCATTGGCATCTTTGGGTCGATTTTGGGACCCCATGGAGCCACTTGTAGGTGATAGAGACAGTTTATATTAACAAAGTTAAAGTAGATACAAAAATGACATAAGCTTATATCTTTTAGAAAAACAATTTTTACATAGGGTTACATATGTTCTATTTTATATTAAAAATATTCATTAGAAATATTAAAAGGATTTCCTCCATAATGGTATTTTATTTATAATTTTTAGACATTGAAAACGTAAAAATATATATGACACAATAATGATTCAGTATTTTCCTTATTAATGAAAGAATCAAATAATTGGTATTATAAATGTTGAAATAAAAATAATTTGAATGTTTTGATGACATACAAGAATTTTATTGGTTAATATGACATTTCAGGATCGCATAAATGAATTTGGTTATAATTAATAGAGTTGTTAAGACTTTAACAAAAATCAATTATTGAGTAGTGTCAAAATTGAGAAAAAAGAGTTTTTAAAACAAATATTATATTATTAATTTATATTCTATTCCTTAAAATATAAGGTTCGGCCAAATCACTTATATCATTATTGGTGTATCATTAATGGACCACTTTGGGGTCGCATGGATGTATATAGTATGTTTATTAACTATATAATATAAAAATACAAAGTGACATGGTAAGTGTGAAACTAATTAACTAAGAGTTAAAACTAAAATATAAGGTTAATATAATGACCCAAACCTATCTAAAATCTATTGGTTGAAAGTATTTAGACCCATACCCACCTTATAATTTGAATAATCCACTTTTTACCCATTAGAAACCGAATATTAGTTTATTATAAAACAATACTTTAGGATTTAACTAAAGAGCCCCTCACCCCTCTTATAAAAGGGCACTCCCACATCTCATTAATTCACACCTTCAAAGCCATTTGGATCGGCCAAACTCTTCCCAAATATCATCCCACATTCCCTAACTTCATCCTAGAGGCCTTATCCTGATGATAAAGCCATCCTATGGAGCCATTTTGGTCAAATGAAAACGAAGAACCTAAAGAAGAGGTAACATCTTCACCACCCTCTTTAAAGTTCCTTTCTTCTTCAACTTCTTATTTCCTTGTTATTTCAATTCTAAAATAATAAATCCAGTATCTTCTATATACTATGATATTATTATAATTATGGAACAAAAAAATTCATTATTATATCCATCCCTTGAATGACATGTCCCCATACGTGCGTACGTATGGCCTACCGCCTCCATGTTGTGGTGTAATTGTTATTCAATATATTATTATTTACATGGGTATAATAATGATGTATAATTCAAGTAAATAATAAATATAACATGATAATTATACTGTATATATGATATAACATCAAATTATATATTATTTTAATATCAAAATAATGATATTTTCGCTCGTGTGTACATACGGATTACCGTCTCCACGACGCGATGAGATTAATTTCCAAGTTCACCATTAATCGATGATTATAAAAATATATATATTACTAATAAGTATGTTATATATGACATAATAATTCTACTGGAGATATAAATATTTATATATATATGTGTATTTATTTACTTACATATATATTATTCACTTACTTCCGTTCAATACTATATGAAAATGGAAGCATCGTTTATGCGTACATACGGACTACGGTATCCATAAATGGTGTTTTCCATTTCCTATATGTGTCTATTATACATATTTATATTCTAAATATATATGATATATAAATCATATTTTATATTCTTGATGTATTTAAATAATTATCTATGTGATACAATCAGGAGTAACAAGTTAAAACACACATGATAAAAAAAGCTATTATTACCCGAAATATTGATATACCATGGAAATTTTTATTAATTGGTTAGTATAAAGTCATAATTGAATAATTTATGATATCATAAATATAAATATGGTTCTGGTATAATTTAATAGCATACTATAGTCTTCATACAGGAGGTTAAACGTACCCTCGGCTAAAGGAAAGTCCAAGGTAAGGGGTTTTCATCTCACTCCTTATTCCCATGAGATTCATGCCATATTGCCACTATTACCTTTTGTGTGGTGTATGTACAGCCCATAATTGTATTATTTATGTAATAAACTTTAATTTATATGTATTTACATATTCATTGTATGATACCTATTTTATGGGGTGGATGTTTCGTATGTTACCAAATTGGTAGGGGTTAATTTCACAATCTCTTTATTATCCGAGGTTGTTTTTACGTAAGTATCTACTGGGACATATTTATTATCAATTTACATGTTTTATGAAAGAGTTTCCAAAGGGATTCTTTTAAGGAACTTTTTTTACTAAAACATCATTTCAAATGTTTTAAATATTTATTCTTCTAAATCTTTCTCATCAATGTCCATGTCTTCAAAATGGTTTTTAAGGAATTATTTATATGGACATGAATGTTTTTAAAATAATAATTCCTTTCAAAAGTTTCAAAGTGGTTTGGGACACTTTGATTCAAAAATGTCTTTAAATGACTTCTTTTCTAAATTGTGTGACTTTTTATTGTTTTCATAAAAAAGGGGAATTTCTCTCAAAGAGTTTTACAAATCATTTTCATCCATGTCAAAATCCTTTACTAGATTTTAAAATGTTTTGAGGTTGATTTATCATGATAAAAATATTCCATATTGTGTTGAAGGTTTTGTGATATGTTTTACTATGGATGTGTTATTCTTATATCATTCATGGTTTATGGGTAAAGTATAGAAATTTTTAATTATAGTTTTAATATGAATGTTTATGTTATATTTCATCCTCTTCTTAAGATGAATGTGTTGGACTAGTAACATCCGGGTTGGGGTTCAGTTATAGCATACCCTCTGGGTTGGTGTCCGGTTATTAGAGGCAATCCGAGTTGGTGTCCGGTTATTAGAGGCACTCCCGGTTGGTGTCCGGTTATTAGAGGCACTCCAGGTTGGTGTCTGGTTATTAGAGGCACTCTGGGTTGGTGTCTAGTCATTAGAGGCACTCCGGGTTGGGTTCTGGTTACAGTTAGCCCATAGGTCTGGGCACGAGGCCTTGACAAAGAAATTAAAGTTCAACATTATGCATTCCATCATTATGGAAGTGGTTAGTGATATTTCATGTGATTATTCGACTATTATAATATCCATGTAAATAAGTAAATGGAATTATTTCATTTTATCTTTACCATATTATGCTGAAGTTCAAGTTTAAAAGGCTTTTTTTGTTTTAATTTTCCTTAAATGTTTATGCTTATTTATGAAAGTTTCCGCTGTATTGCTTACCCTTTCTGAGCATTTGAGCTCACCCCTTTCTATGTTTTATTTTTTTCCCAGGATACCAAGAAGTGTATTTTGATTGATATGCAGGGTTAAGCCAAGGGAATAATAGCGTTCATAAAGATTATTTATGTTTTTTTGTATGTCTTAAAGTGCAATGTAACATTCATTTATGTAATATATTTTCCAAGACTGCTAAACTGATCGGTCCTTTGGGACTTGATTCTGTGTAATCTTTCCAATGTATTAAAATAATGCACCCACTCTGGGTAACTAGGGTCAGGGCATTACTGTTGGTATCATAGGAAGTTTAGCAATAACCTTGGAAACCAGATTTAGATAAAATCTGATTAGAGCACATTACCCTAAGATATAGTTTGAGGATTATTATATAAGAACTTCCTGAAATTTAGGTATTGTAGATATTTTTTGAGTTTTCCGAGCAATACATCCCTGTCTTAATACGATCAGGTAGAGGTGACTCTGGAACAGATGTACCTAGGGGTAAAACATGAAAACCCCGCTTTGAGCTATACTCAAACGAAAACTGGGGCATGGCAACGGGCCTTGCTGCACTCTTGGTTACGACACTCCTAGGGGATATGTTTAGGATAATTCTCATTTTCTTTACAAACCACTATGAAGGGTTTATGAGTGTATATCTCCTCAAGAAAACATTTTTTTTGATTATGGATTATATCCATAAGCTGTTCAATTTACATTATGTATTTTACATGTTTGGAATTAAGATTTGTGATTCATTAACTGACCTAGTGTATGACATTGTATAGAAATGGTTCCCAGTAGAAGGAATGAGAACTCCAGCAATACGCATGATCCAATGAGTAAGAAGGATCATATATTTCATGGTCTTAAGCCAGAATTTAGAAAATAAATAGTCTCACACCTATTATCATCATATAAAGAAATAGTATCATGTGTTCTCTATGTCCTATGGCTTTGAAGGGAAGCCAAAGAAGAAAAGGATGGTATAATGAAATATGGATAAAGGGAATAAGGGAAAGAAGGATTTTACAATATGTGATAAATGTAGAATGAATCACCTTGGTAAATTCTTGAAGGGAATGGAAGTTTTTTATAAGTGTGAAAAAAAGGACACCAAGTACGTGATTGCAAGGGTAAGAAAAAGTTTTCAAATGTACAATGATTCATCTGCAAGGAGTTGGGACACTATGTAAACCAATGTCCAAATCATCAGAATATGCACCAAATGATGCTATTGGATAATAATAGAGTTATGATACAACCTCAGATGAAGAGGAATGACTAGTGTTCTTATGTTGTTATTATAGAATTATTTTATTTCAGTGTTGTATCAACAGTATACTGGTTACATGATTTATGGAGATAAATAAGGTTGTACTGAAATACTATTTTACTGAGGATTTGAGATTATATGGTTCTATGAAATGTGACTTAATTGTAAGCTACAATTTTTTGAAAATACATGGTTGAAAGAAAAAGTAATCCTTAATATGGTCCCGATAATGAGGTAGTGATTTTGGAATAAGAGATGGTTGATTCGAATAAATTATATTGGATATTCTTGAGTACCATGAAACTGATTAATGATTTTTCATTTTTGGATTTTATAACAGTTTTGTATAGAAGGAGTATATCCAGTATTCTATAAGGAATAAGGGGCATGAATGTAATCAATAAAGGTTTTTTTGTTAATTCAGGAAGTTACCATGTTTTAAAATAATACATGATGAAGGTGTTCACATGTTATTACGTGGAAAAAAGGATCTTCATCCTGTTTAACATCCCTATAAATTTTGGACCATGAGTTTGGACAAACATATTTTGGATAAGTCTAGTTTGAGATTATTTTTGTATTTCCATAAAAAGGACAACCCGGAGGTTGGGTGGAAACCCGTCCCATCCGGTAATGCCGCGAGACTTGAACCCGCAACCGAAGGGCGACTAGGGTGTTTCACCTACCACTGACCCACGTGATGTCCTGGACTGAATAATGTAGTTTTTTTAAATGGTCTGGTAGATGAATTATATATTCATTTTTTGTAACCCTATACAAATAGGATAAATAGAATATATTTTTAAGTTCTATTATCTTATTGAGTGAAATATGAGTTTGTGGTAGAAATTAGTTAAAGGATGGAACTCTATTTGAAAAGTATACATTTTTTCATCTCTTATTCTATGAAGAAATAAATTCTCAAACTTTAGGTAAGGAATCTTAAAACCAAAAATTTGTTATCCTAATACCATACATTTTGTTGAAACGATGGTATTTTAAATCATCATAGATTGGTGGCTTTGAGGCCCACAATTCTATAATTGTTTGTGATTGATGACCTCAATAACTCCCTATAAATATTTACGTTTTTCCTCCAATTATATGTCTCTAATTTCCACCAATTTTCTCTTAATCGAGATCATAATTTGGTGGTGACACTATCATTTCACTTTTCCGCTTATTAAGACTAAATTTTATTAACCAAATTTCCGATATGGGTTTTCCCAAAGGTATTTTCTATTTTCAACCTTTTATTTTCGAAAAATAATTTCAAATTGCGAGGATGCAATTTATTGAAGGAGGTAAGAATTTAACACCCCAAGATTCCATGGTACACTTCTCTCTGAATAATACAGTATCGTTTGTTGTACGCAACTTCGAGTTCTAATACACACCAAAACCAATCAAACTGGCTGTTATGAATAGTAATACCTACTTTTTGAAATTTTATATATTTTATCTCTCAAAATGGACATCATTTTGGGATTTGGAATATCAAATTTATCCTAGGGTGAAATTTTTGTACTTTTCGGATAACTTTTATATTTTGATGAATAGTGAAATTTACTAAATTTTAATTAAAAACAACTTTTTTAATCAAAATAATTAATAGTGATAAATTAGAAATTTGAGTGGTTTTAAAGTATATTTAGAATATATTTTTATCATTTAATTCAATGTTGGTCATTGGAAATAATTTCACAATTAAACCGGACATAAACAAGTGTCCATTTTTTTATAGTTATTATATCTTAAAAACACGCTTTTTATTTTGACAACGGGAATTAATTTTAAATTAATTATTGCCACTTTTGCATTTTGAATTTGGAAAAATGGATTCCATATTTGGAATCAGGTTATCCAAATTTTTTAAATAGGTAACTTTTATTTTCAGACATTTTGAATAATTACTTCAGTAAATATTTTATTTACCATGGTTAAAGGGTAAATCCGGTAAATAAGGGTAAATAAATAATATTATAATACTAATAAATTTCCCTAAAACGTGTCCTAAACTTATTGGTGGATACATTTCCGACCATGGGAATTTTTGGTTTGATTTTGGGACCCCATGGAGCCACTTGTAGGTGATAGGGACACTTTATATTAATTAAGTTAATGTAAATACAAAAATGAAATAAGCTTGTATATTTTAGAAAAAAATTTTTACATAGGGTTATATATGTTATCTTTTCGATTATAAATATTTATTAGAAATCTAAAACGATTTCCTACATAATTGTATTTTATTTATAATTTTTTAGAAATTTAAAATGTAAAAATATATTTGACACAATAATGATGTAGTATTTTCCTTATTAATGAATGAATCAAATAATTGGTATTATAAATGTAAAAATAAATATAATTTTAATGTTTTGATGACATAAACGAATTTTATTGGTTAATATGACATTTTAATATTGCATAAATGAATTTATTTCTAATTAATAATGTTTTTAAGACTAAAAAAAATCAATTATTGAGTAGTGTCAAAATTGACATAAATGACTTTTTAAAAAAAATATTATATTATTAATTTATATTCTATTCCTAAAAATCTAAGGTTCAGAAAAAAGGATTATATCATTATTGGTGTATCATTAATGGACTACTTTGGGGTCTCTTGGATTTATATACTATGTTAATTAACTATATAATATAAAAATACAAAGTGACATGGTACTTGTGAAACAAATTAACTAAGAGTTAAAACTAAAATATAAGGTTAATATAATGACCCAAACCTATCTAAAATCAATTGGTTTAAAATATTTCGACCCATACCCAACTTAGACGTTGAATAGTCCACTTTTTATCCATTAGAAACCGAATATGAGTTTATTATAAAATAATTCTTTAAGATTTTCCTAAAGAGCCCCTCACCCCTCTTATAAAAGGGAACTCCCCCATCTCATTAATTCACACCATCAAAGCCATTTGGCTCGGCAAAACTCTACCCAAATATCATCCCACCTTCCCTCAATTCATCCTAGAGGCCTTATTTTGATCAGAAAGCCATCCTATGGAGCCCTTTTGATCAAATCAAAAGGAAGAACCTGAAGAAGAGGTAACGTCTTCATCACCCTTTTTAATGTTCCTTTTTTCTTAAACTTATTCTTTCCTTGTTATTTCCATTATAAAATAGTAACTACAGTATCTTCTATATACTGTGATGTTATTATAATTATGGAAAAAACAAATTCATTATTCTATCCATCCCTTGAATGACATGTCACCATACGTGCGTACGTACGGCCTACCATCTCCACGTTGTGATGTAATTGTTATACAATATATTATTAAATATATCGGTATAATAATGATGTATAATTCATGTAAATAATAAATATAACATGATAATGATTCTGTATATATGATATACCAACCAATTATATATTATTTTAATATCAAAATAATGATATTTTTTCTCGTCTATACGTATGGATTACCGTCTCCACGACACGATGAGATTAATTTCCTAGTTTACCATTCATCGACGATTATAAAATATATATATTACTAATAAGTATTTAATATATGACATAATAATTCTGCTGGATATATATATATATTTATATATATATGTATTTATTTACTTGCATATATCTTATTCACTTACTTCCGTTCAATACTATATGAAAACAGAAACAACGTGTATGCGTACATACGGACTACCATCTCCATAAACTGGGTTTTCCATTTCATATATGTGTCTATTATACATATTTATATTTTAAATATATATGATATATAAATCATGTTTTATATTCTGGAAGTATTTAAATCATTATCTATGTGATACAATCAGGAGTAACAAGTTAAAATAGGCATGATAATAAAGAGATTATTACCCGAAATATTGATATACAATGGAAATTATTATTAATTGGGTTTTATAAAGTCATAAATGAATAATGTATCATATCATAAATACTAATATGGTTTTGGTATAATTTAATAACAAACTATAGTCTTCATACATGAGGTTAAACGTACCCTCGACTAAAGGACAGTGCAAGGTAAGGGGTTTTCATCTCACTCCTTATTCTTCTGAGATTCTTGCCATATTGCCACTATTACCTTTTTTGTGGTGTATGTACTACCCATAATTGTATTCTTTAGGTAATAAAATTTAATTTATGTGTATTTACATATTCATTGTATGATACCTCTTTCATGGGGTGGATGTTTTGTATGTTACCAAATTGGTAAGGGTTAATTTCACAATCTCTTTATTATCTGATGCTGTTTTTACGTAAGTATCTACTAGGACATATTTATTATCCATTTCCATGTTTTATGAAAGAGTTTTCAAAGGGATTCTTTTAAGGGACTTTTCTTACTAAAACATCATATCAAATGTTTTAAATATTTATTCCTCTAAATCTTTCTCATTATTGTCCATGTCTTCAAAATGGGTTTTAAGGATTTATTTATATGGACATGAATGTTTTTAAAATAATAATTCATTTAAAAATATTCAAAGTGGTATGGTACACTTTGATTAAAAAATGTCTTTAAATGACTTCTTTTATAAATTGTGTGACTTTTAAATGTTTTCATGTAAAAGGGGTATTTCTCTCAAAGAGTTTTACAAATCATTTTCATCCATGTTGAAATCCTTTACTTGATTTTAAACTGTTTTGAAGTTGATTTATCATGATACAAATCTTCCACATTGTGTTGAAGGTTCTGTGATATGTTTGACTATGGATGTGTTATTCTTATACCATTCATGGGTTATGGGTAAAGTATTGACATTTTGTAGCTAGTTTTAATACGAATGTTTATGTTATATTTCATCCTCTTCTTAAGATGAATGTGTTGGACTAGTATGTTCCGGGTTGGGGTTCGGTTACAACAGACCCTCCGAGTTGGTGTCCGGTTATTAGAGGCACTCCAGGTTGGTGTTCGGTTATTAGAGGCACTCCAGGTTGGTTTCCAGTTATTAGAGGAACTCCGGGTTGGTGTCCGGTCATTAGAGGAACTCTGGGTTGGTGTCCGGTCATTAGAGGCACTCTGGGTTGGGTTCCGGTTACAGTTAGCCCCTAGGTCTTGGCACGAGGCCTTGGAAAAGAAATTAAAGTTCATTATTATGCATTTGATCATTATGAATTTTGTTAGTGATATTCCATATGATTATTCGACTAGTAGAGTATCCATGTGAATAAGTTAATGGAATTATTTCATTTTATATTTGCCATATTATGCTCACGTTCAAGTTTAAATGGATTTTGTTTTTATTTACACATTGCCTTAAATGATTATGCATATTTATGAAAGTTTTCAATGTATTGGTTACCCTTACTGAGCATTTGAGCTCACCCCTCTCTAGGTTTTGTTTTTTCCCAGGATTCCAAGAAGTGTATTGTGATTGATTTGCAGGGTTAAGCCAAGTGAATAATGGCATTCATAAAGATTATTTATGTTGTTTTGTATGTCTTAAAGTGAAATGTAACATTCATGTATGTAATATATTTTCCAAGACTGCTAAAATGATCGGTCCTTCGGGACTTGATTCCTTGTAATCATGCTAATGTATTAAAATAATGCACTGACTCTGGGTAACTTGGGTCGGGGCATTACTGTTGGTATCAGAGGGAGTTTAACAATAACCTTGGAAACTAGATTTAGATAAACTCTGATTAGAGCACATTACCCTAAGATATACTTTGAGGATTATTATATATGAACTTCCTAGAATGTTGGTATTGTAGATATTTTGTGAGTTTTCCGAGCAATACATCTCTGTCTAGATACAAGAAGGTATAGGCGGCTCTGGCACAGATGTACCTAGGGGTAAAACCTGAAAACACCGCTTTGAGCTAGACTCAAACGGGAACTGGTGCATGACAATGGGCCTTGCTGCACTCTTGGTTACGACACTCCCAGGGATATGCTTTAGATAATTCCCATTTTCTTTAAAACCAACTATGAAGGGCTTATGAGTGTATATCTCCTCAAGAAAACATTTTTGTGACTGTGGATTATATCCATAAACTGTTCAACTTATGTTAGGTATTTTACATGTTTGGAATTATGAATTGTGATTCATAAACTGACCTGGTGTATGCCATTGTATAGAAATGGCACCGAGTAGAAGGAATGCGAACTCCAGCAATACGCATGATCCAAAGAGTAAGAAGGATCATATCTTTTATGGTCTTAAGCCAGAATTTAGAAGGGAAATAGTATCCCACATATTATCATCATATGAAGAAATAGTATCATGTGTTCTCTAAGTCCTATGGCTTTGAAGGGAAGCCAGAGAAGAAAAGGATGGTAGAAAGAAATATGGATAAAGGGAATAAGGGAAAGACGGATTTTCCAATATGTGATAAATGTGGAATGAATCACCTTGGTAAATGCTTGAAGGGAATGGGAGTTTATTATAAGTGTGAAGAAAAAGGACACCAAGTACGTGATTTCAAGGGTAAGAAAATGTTTTTAAATGTACAATGCTTCATCTACAAGGAGTTGGGAAACTACGCAAACCGATGTCCAAATCATCAGAGTATGTACCAAATGATGATATTTGATAATAATCAAGTTATGATACTACCTCAGATGAAGAGGAATGACTAGTGTTCTTATGTTGTTAATATAGAATTATTTTATTTGAGTGTTGTATCAATAGTATACTGGTTACATTATTTATCGAGATAAATAAGGATTGTACTGTAGTATTATTTTACAGAGGATTAGAGATTATATGGTTCTAAGAAAAGTGACATATAAGTAAGCTACACTTTTTTGAAAATACATGGTTGAAGGAAAGGTAATCCTTAATATGGTCCCGATAATGAGGTAGTGATTTTCGAATAAGAGATGGTTGATTTGAATAAATTATATTGGATATTATTGAGTGCCTTGAAACTGATTAATGATTTTTCATTGTTGGATTTTATAACATTTTTGGATAGAAGGAGTATATCCAGTATTCTATAAGGAATAAGGGAGCATGAATGTAATCAATAAAGCTTTTTTTTTGTAATTCATGAAGTTACCATGTTTTAAAATAACACATGATTAAGGTGTTCACATGTTATTACATGGAAAAAAGGATCTTCATCGTGTTTAAATTCCCTATAAATTTTGGACCGTGAGTTTGGAAAAAAATATTTTGGATAAGTCTATTTTGAGATTATTTTTGGATTTCCATAAAAAGGACAACATGGAGGTCGGGCGGCAACCCTTCGCGTCCCGCAAGGCCGCGAGACTTGAACCCACAACCGAAGGGCGACTAGCATGTATCACCTAACACTGACCCATGTGATGTCCTGGACTGAATAATGTAGTTTTTTAAAGGGTTTGGTAGACAAATTATAAATTCATTTTTTTGGAACCCTATACGAATAGGATAAATAGAATATATTTTTATGTTCTATTATCTTGTAGAGTGAATGATGAGTTTGTGGTAGAAATTAGTTAAAGGATGGAAGTCTACTTGAAAAGTATACATTTTTTACATCTATTATTCTATGAAAAAATAAATTCTTAAACATTAGGTAGGGAATCCTAAAACCAAAAACGTGTTATCCTAATACCATACGTTTTGTTGAACCGATGGTATTTTAAATCATCATAGATTGGTTGCTTTGAGGCCCACAATTCTATAATTTTTTGTGATTGATGACCTCAATCACTCCCTATAAATATTTACTTTTTTCCTCCAATTATATGTCTCTAATTGCCACTTATTTTCTCCTAATTGAGATCATAATTTGGGGGTGACACTTTCATTTCACTTTTCCGATTATTAAGACTAAATTTTATTAACAAAATTTCTGATATGGGTTTTCCCAAAGGTATTTTCTATTTTCAACCTTTTATTTTTGAAAAATAATTTCAAATTGTGATGACACAATTTAATGAAGGAGGGAAAATGTAACACCCCAAGCTTCCATGGTATGCTTCTCTCTAAATAATACAATAGCGTGAGTTGTACGCAACTTCGAGTTCTAATACACACCAAAACCAATCAAACTCGCCGTTATGAATAGTAATACCTACCTTTTGAAAATTTATAAATTTTATCTCTCAAAATGGACTTCATTTTTGGATTCGGAATATCGAATTTAGCCTAGGGTGAAATTTTGTTACTTTTCAAATAACTTTTATATTTCGATGAATATTGAGAATTAATAAATTTTAATTAAAAACAACTTAATAAATTATGAATTTGAGTGGAATTAAAGTATATTTAGAATATATTTTTACCATTTAATTCAATGTTGGTCATTTGACATAATTTCACAATTAAACCGGACATAATCAATTGTCAATCTTTTGATAATTATTATATCTTAAAAACACACTTTTTGTTTTGACAGCGGGAATTAATTTTAAATTAATTTCTGCCACTTCTATGTTTTGAATTTGGAAAAATGGATTCGATATTTGGAATTGGGAGGTCCAATTTTTTTGAAAAGGTTACTTTTATTTTTAGACATTTTGAATAATTACTTCGGTAAATATTTTATTTACTATGGTTAAAGGGTAAATTCGGTAAATAATGGTAAAAAAATAATATTATAATAATAATAAATTACCCTAAAACGTGTCCTAACTTTATTGGTGGATAAATGTTCGACCATGGGCATAATTTGGTCGATTTTGGGACCCCATGGAGCCACTTGTAGGTGATAGGGACACTTTATATTAACTAAGTTAAAGTAAATACAAAAATGACATTAGCTTATATCTTTTAGAAAAACAATTTTTACATAGGGTTATATATGTTATATTTTCAATTATAAATATTAATTATAAAGCTAAAATTATTTCCTACATAATGGTATTTTATTTATAATTTTTATACATTGAAAACGTAAAAATATATATGACTCAATAATGATACATTATTTTCCTTATAAATGAAATAATCAAATAAATGGTATTATAAATGTTAAAATAAATATAATTTGAATGTGTTGATGAAATAAATTAATTTTATTGGTTAATATTACATGTTATGATTTCATAAATGAATTTTTTTTGAATTAATAAATTTGTTAAGACTTTAAAGAAATCAATTATTGAGTAGTGTCAAAATTGACATAAATGAGTTTTTAAAACAAATATTTTATTATTAATTTATATTTTATTCCTAAAAATATAAGGTTTGGCCAAAAGACTTAGATCATTATTGGTGTATCATTTATGGACCACTTCGTGGTCTCTTGGATGTATATAGTATGTTTATTAACAATATAATATAAAAATACAAAGTGACATGGTAAGTGTGAAACTAATTAACTAAGAGTTAAAACTAAAAGATAAGGTTAAAATAATGACCCCAACCTGTCTAAAATATATTGGTTGAAAGGAATTCGACCCATCCCCACCTTATACTTCTAATAATCCACTTCGTATCCATTAGAAACCGAATATGAGTTTATTATAAAATAATACTTAAAGATTTTCCTAAAGAGCCCCTCACCCCTCTTATAAAAGGGCACTCCCACATCTCATTAATTCACACCATCAAAGCCATTTTGCTCGGACAAACTCTGCCCAAATGACATACTACCTTACCTCACTTAATTATAGAGGTCTTAGTTTGATCATAAATACAACCTATGGAGCCATTTTTATCAAATCAAAAGGAAGAACCTGAAGAAGATGTAACGTCTTCACCACCCTCTTTAAAGTTCCTTTCTTCTTCAACTTCTTCTTTCCTTGTTATTTCCATTATAAAATAATAACTCCAGTATATTCTATATACTGTGATGTTATTATAATTATGAAACAAATAAATTCATTATTCTATCCATCCCATGAATGACATGTCACCATACATGCGTACGTACGACTTACCGTCTCCACGTTGTGGTGTAATTATTATTCAATATATTATTATTTAGATGGTTATAAAAATGATGTATAATTCATGTAAATAATAAATATTACATGATAATTGTTCTTTATATATGATATACCATCCAATTATATATTATTTTAATAACAAAATAATGATATTTTCGCTCGTGTGTAAGTACGGATTACCGTCTCCACGACACAATGAGATTAATTTACAAGTTCACCATTCATCGATGATTATAAAAATATATATATTAGTAATAAGTATGTAATATATGACATAATAATGATACTGTAGATATATATATATATAAGTATTTAATTACTTTCATATATCTTATTCACTTACTTTCGTTCAATACTATATGAAAACGAAAACATCATGTATGCGTACGTATGGACTACCGTCTCCATAAACGGTGTTTTCCATTTTATATATGTGTCTATTATACATATTTATATTCTAAATATATATGATATATAAATCATGTTTTATATTCTGGAAGTATTTAAATCATTATCTATGTGATACAATCAGGAGTAACAAGTTAAAACACGCATGATAAAGAAAGCGATTATTACCCAAAATATTGATATACCATGGAAATTATTATTAATTGGGTACTATAAAGTCATAAATGAATAATTTATGATATCATAAATATTAATATGGTTCTGGTATAATTTAATAACATACTATAGTCTTCATACAGGAGGTTAAACGTACCCTCGACTAAAGGAAAGTGCAAGGTAAGGGGTTTTCATCTGACTCCTTATTCCCATGAGATTTATGCCATATTGACACTATTACCTTTTGTGTGGTGTATGTACTTCCCATAATTGTATTCTATATGTAATACACTTTAATTTATGTGTATTTACATATTCATTGTATGATACCTCTTTCATGGGGTGTGTGTTTCGTAAGTTACCAAATTGGTAGGGGTTAATTTCACAATCTCTTTATTATCCGAGGTTGTTTTTACGTAATTATCTACTGGGAAATATTTATTATACATTTCCATGTCTTATGAAAGAGTTTTCAAAGGGGTTCTTTTAAGGGACTTTTTTACTAAAAAATCATTTCAAATATTTTAAATATTTATTCTTCTAAATCTTTCTCCTTAATGTCCATGTCTTCAATATGGTTTTTAAGGATTTATTTATATGAACATGAATATTTTTAAAATAATAATTCCTTTAAAAAGTTTCAAAGTGGTATGGGACACTTTGATTCAATAGTTTCTTTAAATGACTTCTTTTATAAATTGTGTGACTTTTAAATGTTTTCATGAAAAAGGGTTATTTCTCTCAAAGAGTTTTACAAATCATTTTCATCCATTTCAAAATCCTTTTCTAGATTTTAAAGTGTTTTGAAGTTGATTTATCATGATACAAATCTTCCACATTGTGTTGAAGGTTTTGTGATATGTTTGATTGTGGATGTGTTATTATTATACCATTCATGGTTTATGGGTAAAGTATTGACATTTCGTATGCTAGTTTAAATAAGAATTTTTATGTTATATTTCATCTTCTTCTTAAGATGATTGTGTTGGACTAGTATGTTCCGGGTTGGGGTCCGGTTATAGCAGACCCTCCGGGATGTAGTCCAGTTATTAGAGGCACTCCGGGTTTGTGTCATGTTATTAGAGGCACTCTGGGTTGGTGTCCAGTTATTAGAGGCACTCTGGGTTGGTGTCTGGTCATTAGAGGCACTCCGGGTTGGGTTTCGGTTACAGTTTGCCCCTAGGTCTTGGCATGAGGCCTTGATAATGAAATTAAAGTTCAACATTATGCATTACATCATTATGAAAGTGGTTAGTGATATTTCATGTGATTAATCGACTAGTAAAATATCCATGTGAATAAGTAAATGGAATTTTTTCATTTTATATTGTCCATATTATGCTGAAGTTCAAGTTTAAAATGCTTGTGTTTTTAGTTATAAATTTCCTTAAATGTTTATGCTTATTTATGAATGTTTCCGCTATATTTCTTACCCTTACTGAGCATTTGAGCTCACCCTTTACTATGTTTTATTTTTTTCCTAGGATTCCAAGAAGTGTATTGTGATTGATATGCAGGGTTAAACCAAGGGAGTAATGGAGTTCATAAAGATTATTTATGTTGTATTCTATGTCTTAAAGTGAAATGTAACATTCATGTATGTAATATATTTTCCAAGACTGCTAAACTGATCGGTCCTTCGGGACATGATTCCTTGTAATCATGCCAATGTATTAAAATAATTCACCGACTCTGGGTAACTGGGGTCAGGGCATTACAAAAACACTATCTATTGGGAATATTCATAAAGGATATCAATGATCTAGTTATTTTTATGAGCTCTGCATGGATGTGTTTGAGTTGTTTTCCATGTAAGTAAATTTATATTTCCATTATTATTTCATTAAAATAAGATTATTTGAAATGACATATCTTATTACTTATTTAATTTAGTGTTTACACATTATTCATATTCAAAATGAGATCACAGGTGTTTAGGTTCATATAGATCTAGAATTTATTACAATATATATGAAATATCTCAAAACCTCTACTAGAGTTTCATATATATCTGATATATTATCAAACACAAAGATTGGATACTGCCATTTATCCATTCCATAATGGGAATGGACAATATTATTATTATGAAGTCATATTTATTATAATGTTATTAATTTTGAATTTTTTATATTGTACATTTTATTGGATGTTAGGCATATTCTTCCCAAAACAGTGGAAATTATGTTCGTTTTCCTTTTTATTAGGTAGTGTTCATAAACAATTATCCTCTTGATAGAAAATTATGTTTTATTATTATTTTTATAACTATTTTTAATTATTTTGTTTATAAATGTTTTTCAGTCGACATATATGAAAATACAGGTCATAGAAAATGATTAAAAAAGATCACTTATCGATAAAGTAGTCAATTACAATCCAATACATGGATGAAATGTTAAATATATTTTATGTTTGATAATATTTGGTTTTTGGTAAATATATATGTTTGTTTTTATTTTGAATTTAATGTTTTATAACTGTATTCTAATTGTAAAAAAGGAAGTGTGGAATGTGGTTATAATGTTCTCTGATTCATGTATGAGATAATCAGAACTGTGCCAATGATCGAATTTGATATTTTTATTTATATTAATTATTTTATGCTTTATATAAAAATACTATAATTTTTAATCTTATAACATTCATTTTTATTATATATTTTCCATAATACCCATTTTTATACTAATGATGAATATACCCATCTTCATAGTTTTTTTGAAAACTATTTCTTATGTATGATTGTGATTTAAATAATCGGGTATTTATATTTTAATAAACTTTTGAAAAATGTCTATT
This sequence comes from Viscum album, assembly GCA_963277665.1. Lineage (NCBI taxonomy): Eukaryota > Viridiplantae > Streptophyta > Magnoliopsida > Santalales > Viscaceae > Viscum > Viscum album. The sequence continues at coordinate 1,429,982,014 of OY728151.1, forward strand.
TAGATAATCATTTTTTACTTTAATTTGGTATATTCAGTTTATTTTTAAGGATATTTTAACTACTATATAAATGGCAATGGATTTGTAAAAAAACTCCACACTACATAAGTCTTTAAATATTCCTGGAATTTATCTTTTAGTAAAAGATTAAAAAAGATCAATTATACAATCATTTTATCTTTAAAGTTTGGGTATTCTATATTTTTTAATAGTTTCATATGGGTGATGTTTGTATATATATAATTATTTAATTTATTTAATTATTTAAACTAGGTCAAAATATATCCACTTGAAATAGAGCATCATTTTTTTATATTTTTGGTAATTAAATTATTTTTTACAACAATTATCACTATTGTATTTGTTTTCTATTCATTGTTGACTTTTGTTTTACTGGTTCTATAGATTTTGGCTCCTGTAATTATTTCATTATTTTTTGAAAAAATTTATTAACATTCAATGTATGTTTTAAAAAAACATCATTGATTGTCTTAGGGATTGACTTTGCAAATCAGTTATTTACTAAAACCATTATGGAAAGTCAATATTCAACTTTGGTTTTTAAGAAAACCAATATTGAATGTCTCCAAAATTGATATGTGACATCTAATTTTTAAATAATTGAAATCAGAATTGATCAATGTTTTTCCCCTTTAAAATAAAACAACTTTCAACATTGGTTACTATAAAAATGTTGTTGAAAATTTTATATATATCATGTCTTATATAAACTTCGGTTTTTAACTAAAGTTAAAGAATAAATAACCCAAATAAAAAATATATATTTCCACTAGTGGATGAAAATATCTTTCCTTTTCTACCGATCCTATAAGTAACAAGATGTGCCTTGATCTTTGAGAGAAATTTTGGTGGGAAACATGAAGAAGGATATTACAGAGTATATCTCATGGTGTTTGGTATGTTAATAATATAATGTGGAGTGATAAAAGTCCAAAGGAATGATAAAACCATTTCTTATGCCCATGTAGAAATAAAATAATGTCACCATTGAATTTATCACTATTTTATTGAGAAAATACGAAGGAAACAATCATATATGGTTTTGGTGGATTGACTCACTAATACTGCCCAATTTATCTCAATTTAGGAAGATTTCCCACTTGAACTCATTTCCATGATATATGTAGATAAATTGGTTAGTCATTATGGGGTTCTACATTCAATAATATCTGACCATGATCTAATGTTCAAATAAAAATTTTGGAGAATGTTCCAACATTATTTGATAGTTGAATTTAATTTCTATACGGCCTTTCTCCCCCCACACTGATTGTTTATCACTGATGTATCCTAAATTGCATAATTCATGATTTAATAATTACCTAATACTTTATATAAATTTAGGATCGTACTTTATATATTTTATTTCATAAATGATTAATTTTAATACAATAAATAATACTTAGAAACTGAAAATGAACTTTTTAAAGCTTAAAGTCAAAAGTGATTCCTTAAAATAACAAATTCACTATTTTTTATCAACATCTTTTTTAATAGGATAATGAATTAGAATTAAAAATTTGATTTAAATTCATAAAAAAAATTTATAGAATTTATTTAGGATTTATATTGGAAAAAATTCCCTATTACATGTCATACCTTAGATATAATATTTTATTTAATATTTTATCTTAAAATACCCCTCTCCTCTTGTATAAATAACCCCTTTACATCCCCATGGAAAAAAACTAATCCCCTATAGGAAAATCCTAAAATTTACCAACAATTCATCATATAAATACCCATAGGATCCTTAGGGATTTCACAGAGTAATCCAACTCTAATCATCAAGGTATTGTTATTGACACACAAGATAATCTACACCGAGGATTATGTAAGTTTCCATGAACTCTTCCTTTTTTTAATTCTTCTTTATCTATTTATTTGTTTCACCAGATATTTCACCTAAAATAGTAAAAGTTTAATTAGGATATATGTTATAATTTTTTTAATGATGTTAACCAATTTTAAGTATCATATTTACAATACATATTAATCTCAAACATCCATTTCATGCTCTCCGGACAATTTCTTGTCAAAGGCCGGTGAACCACCAACGATGACATTTCCATGTCAACAATTATAATAATAATCATGGATGTATATTATGAATTATTTATAATATATAATCATGAAATTATATGTATTAGAAGATTCTATTTTTAATTATAAAAATATATAAATTACATTTAACAAAATAGAAAAATCGAGGTAAAATGAGAAATTTTTAAGTAAAACATGTTATAAAAATGACTACCCTATAGAAAAGGAATTTAAAAAATATAAGAATATTACTATAACTAAAAAATAGTAGTAAAAAATAAAATAAATAACTTCTTGATCAATGTTTTAATAAATCTATTTTTATTATTTAGAAGCTGTATGGTGAGAAAATATAACTTGAATTATGTTAATGGGAATCTCAAACCCATTTACATTTGCTGGGTTGTACCTATTTAAAAACATGTCCAATATGTATATCCCATTAATGTTCCATAAATATAATTTAATTATTAATCCCTTTCCTTTTTGGTGATATAGTGGTTTCCGCCTCAATTTTTAAATCAAATACAATTATTTCCCAAAATGACCTTTCATTCCATAAAAAATCATTGAATCCTCATGTGTTTCTTATTATCTAATGAAAAATGAACTTTTACTCAAATTTATGGTATCCCTTTTTCATTTTTTATGCTGAAATCTAATTCATGAAAGTATACTTTATAAAATTTATATGAATCCCATTCTATTCAATGGGTTATTTAATGATTATAACCACTATATGTTCTATGAGGCATTCATTATAATGTAAATATTATGATGTGATAGGTGGGACTAGAAATTTATATCTCTTTAATACATTGGGTAATGTGATGTATTTGATGAGATAATGTTTGGCATTAATGAACATGTTTCTATCTTTGTTCACAATTATGATGTTATGATTATGTACATATGCTATGAATAAGCATGATGTTAGTTATGTTTAGAACTATGTGTGGTATTTGAAAACTATAAAATGATGTTTCATTTTTATGTATTACAACATTCCATGTTTGTCTCACAATTTTTCCTTCAGGATGATGATGATGATCCATTGCTTTTGGTATGATAATGATGATTATACTCACCGATGTTATATTGATTCATGACCCTTATTCATCATTTAACTGGTCTTTTAGCTCACCCCTTTATTTGATGTATACCCTCAAGTTATTACATGTACTAAAGAGAATACGAGATTCTATTTGGATAAGGAATAATGATTTTAAAAAACGTTTATGTTATATTATGTACCTGTTATGTATGTGCTTAATTTTCTGAAGACACTAAATTGTAAAGTATATGAGAAAAATTATTAGACAACCTACATCAATAACAATGATTTTCAAAACATTCCTATATCCCAAGATCTTTTTCATGGCTTGTTTATGCCTTGTCCAAACTTTTCAATATCCCAATGAGATCAACTCCTCAACACAAGATCTAACCACTTGAAAAGGAAACAATAGTTTTTTAATTATAATAATTATAATTAATTAATTAATTTAATATTATCTTTAAAAAATGATGGATAACCCATTTGGTATTTTCTCCAATATAGAAAGAAATCCCACTAATGTAATATGGCCTAATCTCCGACAAATTCCAGGAAAAATCCTTAATAGGTGACACCACTACAAAAACTAATAAAAATTAATTAATTATGAAAAACCTAATGAAAATTCATTATGAATATAAACATTAAATAAACTCTATAAAATGGTTTTTGGAAGTCATCTTGGGATATTCTCTATGAAATTCACCAAAAATAATCATTAGAAACAGGTGATTCCACCACGATCCAATGGAATTTCCTACAAAAATCTAAAACCAAAAACTCTAAAATTAGAGAGGATGAATAATAAATGGAAATGAAGTCACCAAAGGATAATGAATCACCTAAAATCATTATGGATCACACCTTAAAAACTTAATTAAAGGAGGTAAGGTGGTGAGATACGGGAGGAGACCCTCATGGTTCATGTTCATGCAAGATAGGAAGAGGGGTGGGGGAACCAAGTTATCTTAAGTGTGATGTTTTTTAAAATATATCTTTTAATGAAATTATGGGGAGATACACAATTTGGATGAATGGTTCTCAAAACTATATGAAAACTGTTTAGTAGGCTATATTCAAATCTAACACCACCAACATAGTTTGGCCACATGATTTTCTAACCATGCACCAACCATCTAACACTACACTGGTCCACTTAGTACTAAGGCACATAGCTTGTCTACAACCTTCGTATATTGTGTACCATGTCTCAGACTCCACAACCACGCACCGTTTCTCATTTGGATTTCATGTTTTCCGTAAACTAAGAAAAATCTATGTAAATTGTTACACCTGTGATTTACTTTGGATATATTTTTATATTTATCTTTTTCAAGAATTTTTACTTTTGGGGTTTCCTTGGGTTTTTTGGGGAAACTGATATATTGGGAAAACAGTAGGTGGTGCATGGTTGGTGGATGACTTTTCAAACTTTGATCGCTTGACCTGGTAATCATGCGACCAAGTGGTGTTTTTAGACAATGGATAATTGTACAGTTTCTAAACTGTACAGGTTAACCATGAGGCATGTTTTTCATTGAATGTAAGGGCTATAAGGTTTGGAAAGCCATGATCTAAAACCATATGACCTATATAGGTAAATAATGATTTTATTTTTATGTTTTCTTTATCCCCAATTTTAAACCATAAACCCCCATTTCATCTCCCAATAAATTTGCTCTTCCCAAGGAACCTCTCCATTCTCACTTGGCACCCTTATACCTCAATTTACATGGTGGATCTAGTGTGTTTTATCCAGGACTGGTCAACTAAGTCCCATTATCTCATGTTTTTTTCACCTTTTTTATTCTTTTCTTCTTCTTTCATCTGTTTCTCACTTCTTCGGCTTATTTTGTTCCATATTGAGGGTTTCATCTCGATTTGTAGGGTTTGATATTGATGTTTAAGGTTCATGTTTTCCTCTATATGTTTATCTTGGTGTGTAGTTGTGGGTTTCCACTAGATTCTAGAAAATTCTACATTTAATGTAGGTAGTTTTTTACTTAATCATCATTTGATATTTTTGATAGGAATTCTTGATTTTTTAAATGTGTTCTATGATTTATTTGTGTGGTGTGAATTGTGCTTTTAAGGTATTTGATAAGTTTATGGCTTAAAATGATATTTTTAAAGGGAATTGGGTGTATTTCATGTCTGAACCCTTTTTGTGCTTCTTGAAGGTGTATTATAAATTATTCATAATTTCAAATAAATTTCAAAAAGGGTGTAAAGAATTTTTTAAATGGATTTAGTGCATGTTTAGATCTAATAGTGGTTTTGGTTGTGGAAATGGAGATTTATATAGCATGTTTTTATTGTTTCTATTTTGTATATAAAAGTGGTGATTTTTTTGGTATGTCAAATGGAGAAAAAAAGGAAAACCTTGGTATCTAGGTGGGGGGACTTAGACTTGTATTCTAGGGACTCAAATGTTTTTCTTCCATGATTCATTTACCAGGAATAAAAATTACAACAATAACTAAACTATGATTATGATTGTATACCACTAGGTCCTTAGGATGTTCCCTCATTATGGATCTTGCATGATAACATTGTTGGTTGTGGTTTATATACCACATTTCAAAAAGATAAGATGTACATAGTGTACTATTTGGGTTTGTTCTTATAGGGTTTCTCAATGACATAGTTCTATTTTGTGATATTTCTCTTACTGCCAGCATACAGTGCACTTGGTTGGTAATTTCAAATGAAAAGCATGTTTTCCCTTAAAATGTTTTACATAAAAATGTTTCAAGCCTTCCTTTTATAAAAAATTCTTGTTATTTTGTATTATAATTTATATACCATGGAATCTATTTATTAGGTGTCATCCTACTAGGGTTGGGATCACACCCTACTTACACCATTGAGTGTAAGTAGACTTGGTTATACTTAACATAGGTAAAGGAAAGATTCTTGGAGATGGTGGTTCAGGTTTCTAGTTGTATACCATTGTAGGTATTGTGGTTGTGGCTTGAGGAAGATGCTCCTCCTATTTCATTGTGGTTTCTAAGAAAATTTATTCTTTCCCACTTTGTTGTATCCTCTTCGGTTTTGTTTAAATGTTGTAAACATTGGATCTGAAAATTTATATGACATGTTTGGTTGGGATTATTCAATCTTGGTTTATTTATTGTAATTCATTATTATTATGATATATATTGGTGAAATCATTTCCATGTTTCAATGGTGATACTCAAGCACCTATTTCCTGACCGTGGGGATCAGGAATGAACTTCAAGCTATGACACATACTGGGTCTGGTGTTGAATTGGATGAAACTATGACATGATTCCTGAAAAAATGGTATCAGTGCAGGTAACGATATGTTTGGGTAATGTTATTTGGGATGGGTCTAGATAGACTTGTGCTAGGATTATTTGAGATTGAGGTTCTGGTTGTAAGTAGTGTGTCTGGCCATCACATCTCATGAAAGATCTTAAGTCACCATGGATTATTAGGAGTTTGTTTGACATCTCCCCCAGCTGAGATGTATAGGCTACAAACTGTATATATAAATTGGGTGGGGTGGAGTGGTTTGGTTGTTTTAATTTTTATTGAAATGGATTTTGTTGTGTGTCAATTTTTTGAAGTGTTTGAGATTTCCTACTATTACTAAGAATTTTAGGAATGGTGGTATTAATGGATTTTCATGTGTTAATTGCTTGTTGAATCAAAATGCCGCCCTGGAGAATTCCTAGGTAGCATGGGAAGAAGTTGAAGAGATTTCTCCCTGACCAATTGATCATAGATTAGTGGAATGTATGTTTTGGGTTATCTAAGATTTGGGGTAGGGAAATGGTTCAGGTCATACTCAGGTTAGAGAAGCTAAACCATGTCCTGGTTAGGACAAAGATCATATGTTTCCCAAGAACAAGCCTCCTTACTTTTGTGGAAATATAGAACCTCGGTATATAGAGGAGTGTCTTGATAAGATAATGTCGATACTCTTTATCCTATTCAGGTGAAGTGTGATTTGTTCTTGATATATGGTACTAGTAAGAAGTGGTGGGACTGAATGGTTCAAACTGTGAAGAGAAAGCACATGAGTTAGATTTATTTCAAGATCATTTTCAATGAGAACTATTTTCTCGAGGTCATGGAATATGCTAGATCCTAGGAGTTTATAGATCGTACTATGGGAGAATAGAATTTGATGTAGTATGCCAATCGCTTCATGGAGGTAGTGTTGTATGCACTCAATATCATTTCCAATGAACATCTGAAAGGTCAGTGGTGTGAGATGGGATTATATACATAGATTTATTATCATGTTTTTATGTTTAAGATGAAGACCTACACTCGGGGGGTTAATCATTCTTGTATGGCTGAGATCAATCAAAAAGTAATGTCTAGATTCCCTAGAGCAATGTCAGCTATGGGTAGTGGAAACTCATCAGAGAATAAAATGAAGAAGGATAAGTAGGGGAAGAAGGGAGATGATAGTTCAAGCTATCCATCAAGTTCGTCTTTGTATGTGGCTTCTGATGGTGGGTTAGTTTTGTTCCATCAGAGTGGAATGAAAGGAAACATATGACTTTTGATTACATCTATACCCAAGCCATTTCATTTATGTGGAGCTATGGGAAACCTGATGCATTTTTTTTCAATGTGACACATCCATATTAGAGTGGTGTAGGATCAGTGGCTTATAGGGGGATGACATCCCAATCAGAGCATTCCATGTCGGTGGGTTCTCGGTTTGGAAGTCATGGAGGTAGGGATGAATTATCTTCTAGGAAGAGTAAGTTTAGGTAAGATACAAAGGCTATTGGACATTCTTAGTCTTAGTCGGAGATGAATAATCTTCATGTTGTAGACTAGGAACCAGTGAGGTCATGTGTGGGACCTACAACATTACGAGATACTTTTTTTATTTCATCGTCAGAGGATATTGTTTTTTGGATACCGATGGTTTTGTTTCATTTATCTCTTCCCTCCTTGTGAATTATTTGGGTTAACAAATTGATCTTATTCTGTATGTGATGGAGTTGGTGACGTCGCTTGTTAATAAGTCAGAGTAGGGTTTCAGGTGTCTGTCTTGTGCACTCATTGTATTACAGGTCCAATTGGAATGAGTCTTCCTTGTTTTTTTGAGATGGAAATATTTGGCATGATCCTAAATATGGATTAGATGGTGTGATTTAAGGCCCAAATCTATTATTATAGGTATGTATTGAAATTTTTGGAACCTTATGGTAGTATACGAGACTTTTAAGTTGAATGAGATCCTCGATCGGGACATGATGAACCTCCACTTCTAGAGGTGTGTAGTCTCTTTTTTCAGTTATCATTGCTTACATTGGAGGATGGTGGTGGTGTTACTAAAGGTGGATTACCATTCATGGTGGATGAGTTCCTAGAGGTATTTTATTAAGACTTTTGAGGCTTGCCTCTGGAGTGGGATGTGTTGTTATATTTAAAATTGGAACCAGGAATAGAACCAACATCTCTTCCCTCATATCGTGCGGTCCCCACTAAGTAGATGGAATTAAATATATATATGGATGACTAGGAATCCAAATATTCATTCACCAAAATGTCTCTCCTTGGGCCACCCCAGTTTCATTCATGAAAAAGGATGATGGATCACTCCAGTTATGTATTGATTAACGAATGCTGAATAAGGAAACCATCAAAAAGAAGAGTCCATTAACACACATTGATGACCTTTTTGGTCAACATAAATGGGAAAGGTGATTATTAAAAAATGACTTGTGTTTTGGTTATCCCCAAGTCATAGTTAGTGAGGAAAATGTTCCAAAGTATTCTTTCAAAACTACGTATAACCATTTTGAGTATTGATATTTCCGTTCGGGTTATGAAATGATCCAATAGTATCTATGGATCTTATGAATTGGGTGTTGCATCAGAATATTGACTACTTCATAGTGGTGTTTTTGGATGAAATCCTAGTCTATTCTGGAACAGATGAGGATCATGAGCATCATTTGAGAATTGATTTGGGAACCCTTTTGGATCATCTCCTCTATTCCAATTTTCTAAAAGAACCTTGTAGATTATAGAGGTTATGTTTCTGGGTCATGTTAAATTGGTGCGAGGAGTTTCAGTTGACCCTAATAAGATTAGTGCAGCGATTTCATGGGAGTTTCCAAATCATGTGTTTAGAATCAAATTTTTTTTGGGCATGATGGGTTATAAAATGCTATTAATTTGGTGCATCTCCTGACATTCTTCTTCGATGATTGTGTACAACCAAAAGGGGGTGAGTTTTGGATGAATCCCAGAGTGTCAGTAATCTTTTTAGGTGCTATAGAAGTGGTTGACAACAATCCATAATTTTGTTCTACCAGAAACTAGAAATGTATGTGTTGTATATTTGGATTCCTTATGTATAGGTCTTGGCTTTGTAATTATGCTGAATGGCCATGTTGTGGCATACCATTCTTTCTAACTTCAAACACATTAAAATAATTACCCAATCCATGACATGGATTTAGCATCGCTAATGAATGGCTCGAATACATGGTATTATTATCGTTTTGCGGATTAGTTTGTAGTATACCCTTCATAAGAGATTGGATTACATTTTCTACCAAAAAGACATAAATCTAAGGCAGTGTAATTGGGTTGAGTACCTTAATGGGTTCAAAATTGATATAGTTTATGTCCCAGTAAAAGGTAAGGTGGTGGGAGATGCATTATGAAGGATGGTTCCAGTGTAATAATTTAAATATTCTAGTTATGATTGGACTTTGATTTGGATCATCTCTTATATGCACCTTGAAACCAAATAACATAGTCGAGTCATGTTTTGGGCCATCATCCAGTTAACCTCGTCTCTTCGGGAGTTGATTCATCATTAGAAACTTGCTGATGAGTTGTGCCAATAGTCTATGAACCTTCATAATAGTGGGGAGACACTTTTTGATTACTCATTGTCTCTTCAGGGAGTTCATTGTGTCATGGGTCTCTTTTCAGTTCTGTTATCATTGAGAAAAGTGGTCATGCAGGATATCCACTAGTCACAGTGGGCCATTTATCTTGGTGCTACCAAGATGTACTATGATATATGTTGTCAATTTTGGTGGCCCGATATGAGGTGGGATTTAGATGACTTTGTATCGCGGTGTTGTACATGTTATTGGGTGAAAGAAGAGCAGTAAAAGAGCTTTGGTTTTCTTCACCACTCCCCATTCCTTCCTATAAGTGGAAATATATCACCATGGACATCATTGTCGGCTTACCTCACACACCTCAAAGAAGGAATTAAATTTTGGTAGTGATTGAATAATTTATTGAATATGGCCATTTCATTACATTCAAAGCCTCACCTAATGTAGATGAGTTGGGCCAGTTGTGTGTCCTAAATATAGTAAGGATTCATAGTGTTCCATTAACAGTAGTTTGTGATAGAGACTCCCCCCCAAATTTTACCTCACTATTTTGGGAAGGGCTTTAGATGAAAATGCAATCACAGGACAAGTTGAGCATGACATAACACCCACAAACAGATGGTCATACAGAGCAAGAGAACCATATTTTAGAATACATGGTATGGGCATGTGTGTTGGATTTCTGTTTCTTATGGGATAACCATTTGGGATTGGTTGAGTTTCTATATAACAATATTTACCAATATTTTATTTGAATGTATCCCTTTCTGGTTCTTTATGGTCGGTCGTATCAGTCGCTTTTGTGTGGGGCTGAGGTAGGTGAGACATCATTGTAGGGACGAAGCCATGTGAATGAGAATTTTGACAACGCCAAGTTGATTAGGCATCATTTTTTGAGAGATCCTAGTATCTATAATTTTTATGTCGATTAGAGGCACTAAGATCTATATTTTTCTATGGGTGACTGGGTGTTCTTATAGGTTTAAACTTTTGTGGGTCATCTTCGTTTGTGGCTGTAAGGAAAGAGAACGCTGAGATATGTCAAACATTTTGTAGATATCGACTGGATTGGTAAGGTGGAATATTGGTAAGAATCTGATTTGTATTTGGTATCAACTAATGAAGCAATCAATGTTTCTCATTTGAATATGTACAACCCAGATCTGTCTCATGTATTGAATTGTGAAGATTTGGAGTAGGGGACTCATTTATTAGTGTTTGAGTGACCAAGGTACATTATATATTTTCCCAAGAAAGTGCTTCATAGAAATATTATTCTAGTGGTCTGAGTTACATAGAAATAAAATAATGACGAGGAAGAGACTTTACAGTAAAAGTCAGGAATTGAGAAAGATTATCTTTTTTTATTCTTTGATCAAGTGTTAACTTGACTTTTCAAGGGTGGAATGCATTAATTGTGGGGATAATTGTCACACCCAGGATTTACTTTGGTGGTATTTTTTATTTAATTTTGGTCTATTATTTTTCCCGTTGTATTTTATTTATGTTTATAGAGAAAATTGGAAATTTTGGCCAAACAGTAGGTGGCACACTGTTTGTCAAACCATTAACCCTTTTCTAGATAACCGCAAAACCACGTAGTGTTTTTTGGACAGTGGATAATCACACTATTAGTGCATGGTTTGTAAACCATATGTACTAACCATGTGGAATGTATTTCTTAGATAGTAATGGGCCCACAGTTTCCTCGATTTTTGGAAAACTGTGAGGGAAAACCATGTGGCCTCTCTAGGTCATTAAAAACTAGATTTTTATGTTTTCTCTATCCCTTATTTTTTACCCTAAATACCCATTTTCCCCTCTCAAATTCTTCCACCCTATGAGATTCTCCCACCTCCCTTGGAACCCTTGGGACTCCATTTTCATGGTGTATTTAGTTTTTTTTCTCCATTATTCTTCAATTAAGTCCCCTCCTCTCCTGGATTATTCATTTTTTCTTGGGGTTTCTTCTTCTTTCTTTTGGGGTTTCACTTCTCTAGTGGTTTAGGTGCCCTATATATGGGTGAATCATTAATTTTGGGGTTCTATCATGATGTTTTTTGTTTAATTTTTCTTATATAGGGTTTTCTTGGTGTTCGATTATTGGATTCCACTAGATTCTAAAAAAAATTATCACTTGAGGTAGGTGGTTCTATGCTTAAAATTTATTTTACGGTTTCTATATGCTTTCATGAGTGTTAAAATATGTTATATGAATTATGTGTGTTGTGTGAAAGGTTTTTTTGAAGGGATTTGATATGTGTATGGATTAAAATGGTTAATATAATGGAAAATGGATGTATTTCATGTGTGAACTTTTTTCTTCTTCTTGAATGTGTTTTATAAATTATGAAAGATGTTTAATAAATTGTGAATGTGTTGATAAGAATATTTTGAAATTTTTTTGGTGTGAATTTAGATTTGAATGTGGGTTTGGTTTTGAAAATGGTGATTTATTATGCATTTTTATAATGTTTGGATTTTGTATGTGAATATGGTGATTTTTATGGTATACGAAATTTGAATTGATCCAAAAGGAAAACCTAATTATTAAGGTGGGTGGACTAGGACTAGTACGCTAGTGAATATAAACTAGTTCATCCTGAATTCATCTTGTCAGTTTGAAGATTACAACACTAACTAAACTATGATGATGATTGGATACCACTATGCATGTGGTATGTTCCCTCCTAGTGACTCATGCCTAATAAAGATATTGGTTGTGGTTTCTATACGACATTTCACCAAGATACAATGTACCCAGTGTCCCATTTGAACTAGTTACTAAATGTTTTTTCCATGAATTAGTGATATTTTTTTATATTTATCTTATTTTTAGAATGTGGTCGACTTTGTCAGTTATTTAAAAGGAAAAGCATGATTCCCTTAACATATTTTCTATAAAAATGTTTCAAGATACCCTTTTATAAAACATGCATGTTATCTTGTCATATAAGGTTTATAGCATGAAATCTCTTTGTTCGGTGGCATATTATTGGGATTGGTATCACACCATAATTACAACATTGGGTGTAAGTGGACTTGGTAATGTTTGAAACAATTAAAGGAAAGATGTTTGGAGATAGTGGTTAGGGTTTCTAGAGGGCTACCAATGCATGTGGTGGATTGATGATGATGATCAACTATTAGATGGTGGGTTTTAGGATAGTTTCATGATTATCTTTTTTTATAGGAATTTTTGGTGGTTTAAATGTTCTAAACATTGAATTTGAAAAATTTTATTCCATGTTTGGTTGGATTATTGAATTTTTATTTATTAAATATAGTTGGTGGTTTTGATAATCTTTGTGGTTGAAATCATTCCCAAGTTGCATTGGTGATACCCAGGAACTTGTTTCTAGTCCATGGGGATCAGGAACGCCCTTCAAGAAATTCCACGGGCTTGGACTACTGTTATATTAGATGGAACTTGGGACTACATAATGAAATAACATAACCATGATCATTTCAAAATGAATTGAAAACACCATGATGATCAAGGTGTCATACATTTTCTTTTAAACCATGTGATCCTGGGTAAGATATACTAAAACATAACAAATCATAACCTGAAGCCACTAAATACCATCCAAGAACATTAGATACCTCCTAATCCTCATTCTTCATCTAAAATAACACATTTAGGAATTAAAACATTAAAAATTTAATCCTGAATATCAATTAGAAATTTTTCCCATCCAATAAAAGAAAATTTAAATTAGTTCTGAAATTTTCCACTTGTATAATCGTTGTACCATTAAAATACTATCCTATGTAAAGGATAAATAAATTACAAGTTCTTGTTAAATTTATTACTATTAAATATTAATATGTTATATTTGATAGTTATTTTAATTGAATATATTATTGGGAATGATTTTTAATTCCATAGGAAAATATGCTGCCAAAATATTTGTATGAATGTAAAAAAAGTATGTTTATAAGTTAGATATTACAAATAAGATGATTCATTCATATATAAATTATTAAATCTTATATTATTATGAATATTATAAATTATTTAATTATCTAATATATTGGAGATCAAGGTATAAATATATTCATGATTGAAAAACCAAACTTGTTCCTTTAAAAATTTAATGTATTTTCTGATTACACCAGGATTATATTGTGTGTTACTGTCTAACAACACACCTTTAATCACAGAATAAAATTGATCTAACATTTTTATGAGTTAAATATTAAATCATAAATATGAATGTGATACATGGAAGAACGTATATTATTTTCTTCAATCTTTTGTTTTAGAACCTTGTAATATCTAGTTATGTCTTTATACAGATGGTTTTGGCCCCTTTGGTGCTTATAATTGTAATGTACCGGATTTTCTGTTTATTATTTTTAAATATTATATGGAATTATTTCGAGACCGGGCACGAAGACGGCACATCATTTCAAGGTCCAGTGAGCCCGGAATGGTGGTTTGAACTTTTTTTTAGTTAAGTGAGTCTGTACTTGTGCGCGGTTGTGGCAGTTTCCAAACGGATGCACAGATTAAAAATCTGAACGCACCGTTGCATATGGGACGACGACTATACCTAATAATGAGGCTAACCTCGACTGACGCAGGTGGAGGGAAAAAGTTAATTTTCGGACGTTTTAAGTAAAATAAAATAAAATAAATTAACCAGTTTATTTTATTTCATTTAAGGAAACATCCTCTACAGCGCGACAACGGTGAAACTATTTCCCAAATTAATGGCGCGTCTTAATGACTTCGAAATGGCAAGTCAACACCATTAATACTGCCACATAATTAAATGCCAACTTGTTTCCCCTTTTTAATGGGTTAACCAATTTTATGTCATTGGAAACATAGATAGAGGAACCTCCACAGAATCCATGGTGCGTTGGAGAAAATTCTCGACGATGAACAACAACGGATCGAAACCAAGGATTGTTGCACAGACGTTGAAGGATCTCGACGACAATGGTAGAAAGACGCCTTCATCAATGATCAATCCTCTCGAAAGGTAGGGGTTGTTATTTTGATTTTTTCCCCATATTTTGAGTTTAAACAACAAATGCGGATCAACCACAATCAAGTTGATCCGCGGATTCGTACGTTCTTGCGGGATGGATTTTTTCTTCGGGAAGACTATGGGGAATTGATCCATGCTTTATGTTGTGGATGATTCTTGCCCTGTTTTAAGCCTATTAAAGGGAGTGGATCAACTCCATGACGAACGACAGCGGAGGTTCGTTCCTCAATTTGTTTATTTGGATTTTTCTTCCTCCTTTTTCCCTGCGCGTTCTTCGCGTTCTTCGCGGGGCGACGAACAACGGATCGTTGCGCATCCATTCTACGACACAATGATCTGAAATCGAAGGTTCGACAACGAAACGTCCCTGTAGAGGTTCTGAGATGATGGTAGACGACAAATCAGACCGGATCGTATAGAGCGTTCTTCGAGCGTTCTTCGTTCGGGAAGATCGAAACACATTTTCAGAGCCAATCAGAGGCCCAGAAATGACGAAAGCGGCTTCGTGGGGTTGGGGCGACTGGAACCTGGAAGTTTTGTGGTGATCAGATGGCCAGATTGATGATCGGAGAAGCATGGGAGGCGCGGTGGCGAAGAGCTCCATTTCTGGAAATTTCCAGAATACACGACGTTTACTTCCGAAGAACACGTCGTGTAGTTCTATCGGTGGTGGCTAGGGTTTCGGGGTCAGAGAAGAATCACACGGTGTGTGACCCCAGTCACACGGTGTGTTGGACCTCCCCCAATGCTCGGCGTGTACTTTGGGTAGTACACGGACACAGGATGATCTACACGGCTTCAGGCGGCACAGCGTGTACAGCTCGACAGAGGCGGCTACGCGGAGCTTGGATTGTATCCCGAGGATACACGGACATTGGATGGAGTACACGACCCTGTACTCTCTTACCCAGAAAAGCGAGGTAAAAAGCGTGGGTCACCCCGTGTGCATATTGCACGGGTTGGAGTACATGGGTTGGTGACCATGTACGGGCAAATGGCCAGAGTACACGGTGCCAACCCTAGTTACCCAGACACGGCGTGTACTCCGTACTACACGCCGTGTACTATGTTTTTCTACATGACCAGCCTCACGACAGAGGCCGTTGTACACGTGCATTACCCGGGGTCAGACAACACGATTTGTATCATTTCTAAATGCCATGTACTTTTTGGAAAAAAGTTTGGTTCCTTTTCTTCACCATGCCTTGAACATCTTTCATTTGGGTTAGTGCCCCTTCTTCTTATTCCCCTGAAGGTCAGGCATCATTCCCTCATGCAGGATTATGATCCCTTCATCTGAACATTCTGTGATAGAGTCGAGCATCCATCTGAGAGGCCCGGATCGAGATCCTCTATCCATTCCAGACCCTAGGTAGAGTCAGGTATCGGCATGATCAACTTTACCGGGAGTTGATCCTTTACCTAGAAGGTGAATTCCGGATGAGTCGTGGTATCCTCCATGGCCCTCACAGTGATCCTCATCTGTGTAT
Organism: Viscum album; assembly: GCA_963277665.1. Classification (NCBI taxonomy): domain Eukaryota; kingdom Viridiplantae; phylum Streptophyta; class Magnoliopsida; order Santalales; family Viscaceae; genus Viscum; species Viscum album. The sequence continues at coordinate 1,429,998,485 of OY728151.1, forward strand.
CAAAATATTTCCCACTCAAGAGTGTGTCTCTCGTAATGTGTGTAGCGATATCTCGTGACGGTTCCTGACGAACAGCTCTTCCCGGACGGATGTCATCAGAGATATAAGACTCATGGAGTGTGTTCTCCCGGAATGAGTGCATCACAGAATCTTCAGACGGAATCCCTTGCAGGGGTATGCGGTTGCGTGACTTGTCTCTAGAACACGGGTCTGGGTTTTGAGTATATCTGGTTTGTTTTATATGTTCTGTAAACATATATCATGCATAGCTGACTGTACCATTACTTTGTGTACTTCTTTGTGATTTTTGGGGTCCTCTACTGAGTATTGTTATAACCACCCCTGCACGGGATTTGCCCTCACGTCTGGTGTCTTGTGCAGACGAGCAGCCTTTTGATAGGGTCTAGGGCGGACCAAGACAGGACCGAGCTTTCTGAGTTCCCTACAGGCCGAGGCGTTCCTATGGATACGAGCGACAGTCCCAGTACCTTTGTTCTTACAGGTTGGACCTTGTAGTTTTTTCAGACTCTTGCTTTTGGTGGGCTTGTGTTCTGGCCCAGTTTACTTTTATAGTACTCTACCTTTTTTAGTACTCTATTGGTTGGGTTTAGTTGTATGCATGCATTTTTGTTCCTTAGTGTTTTACAGTTCAACATTTGTGGGTTTAGAGATGTGTGTGTGTGTGTGTATAGGTACTTAGGAAATGCCTCACATGTTAGTGATATGCCTACTCGGTGCTAGTCCCCAGCCCCTGGCCTATTGGAGGCGGGCTTGGGGAGTCACGGCGTGGGCCCCACTGGGACGGGTCATGACAGAGTGGTATCAGAGCTGGTCGGTTCTACCTTAGGACCAAGAGTCAGTGGGTTTGGTTGGGGGCAACAGTGTTGAGTGTTTCGGGTTCGACTTTCAGGTCAGAGACTCTAGTGTTGGTGCGGCAGCCGACATATCCATACACCAGGACTCTGATAACCTGATTTTCGACCTGGTTCACGAAAACACTGGTTGCGGGGAAAGAAAAGGAACATGCATCATTTAGGAATGGGTTGTGTTTTCCATGTCCTTGGTGTCAGCTATCCAGATATACTCATTGACCATGACACATCTTGTTTCCTTACAAGATGCCTCCGCGATGCGTACCCGCTAGGATTCAGCAGCACGATCACGAGGATGACCCCCTCAGTGACGAGGCTTCGATACAAGGACCAACACCCCAGGCGTTGCCACCAGGTGGTGCACCGGCTATACCACCACCAGTGGAGCAGCCAGTGGTACCCGCGGTACCGACCGGTGAGGAGCGCAGGCTCAGCGCGCTCCACAGGTTTCAGAGACAAAGACCCCTCAGGTTCTGAGGTGAGCCCGACCCCATCCAGCTGAGGACTGGCTTGAGGTGGTGACCAGAGTTTTTCGTCTCGTGAGGACACCAACAGAACAGATGGTGGTCCTAGGAGCGAGCCTTCTTCAGGGTTCGGCAGGACGATGGTGGAGTATGACCATGCAGACTCACAATGAGGTGACTCTTTCATGGAAAGAGTTTGAGTGACTCTTCAGGGAGGAGTTATCTCCAGTTAAACTGAGAGCTATGCGCATCCAGGAGCTTGTTCAGCTCCAGCAGGGAAGTATGATGGTGGCTGACTATTCATCGAGGTTCACCAACCTCTCCAGGTACTCGATGGATATGGTCAGGGATTAGTACTTTATAGCTCAGACCTTCGAGCGAGGTATACAATGTGACATCCGAGCTAGTGTTCTGCCTATATTAATTTCGACTTATGCTGGAGTGCTCGAGCAGGCCTCAGTGATCGAGAGCTTCATGGCAGAGCAGTGACTGCTACTGGCAGTCAGCAGCAGGCAGATAGGTGTAGAGACATCGTCAGCAGGGAGCCGACATCAGGCACAGGGATCTGGACATGGGAGATGTCATAGGAGGACCCAGGACAAGGGATCGACAGTCCAGGGCTCTCAAGCTGGATCCAGTCAGCCTAGGGAGAAGCGATGCTACGCATATGACGGTAGGGGGCATCTCGCTAGAGATTTCCCGACACATCGAGCTACTGACAGGGAAGTGGTGGATGGACCACCGAGGTAGATGCAGAGAACAGAGTAGGCCGATCCGCAAGGCGGAAGATGTGGTAGAGGAGCAGGGAGAGCTGCAGGTGGTGGAAGACGCTTTGACATACTTCCACCACCACCCCCAGGAAATTCGCACCAGGCTCAGGGAGCTGGGGACAGGGACGAGGACAGCTGCATGCGGTCGAGGCATACGACCCAGGGGCTCCAGGGATGATTCGAGGTACGATCTGTGTCTTTTCTACCTTAGTTTCCATACTCATAGACACAGGTCCTAGTCATTCCCTTATAGCCACATGTCTTGTACAAAACCTCGAGATTCTGGTAGAACCGTTGAATCGATCCTTATGCTTGGAGACACATATGGGATGAGACTCGACAATCACACACCATTGTAGACAGTGTGATATTACCCTTGGAGGCGAGAGTTTCGGTTGGAACCTCTTGGTGGTAGCGTCGAGGCCTTACGACGTCATTCTCGGTATGGATTGGTTATCTTCGATCCATGCCCAGATTGACTGTTTTAGGTTAAGGGTGCAGTGTGTCCTCCGTGATGGAACAAGGTTTTCCTTTGTCAGAGAAAAGGAAACCCAGGTATCACAAAATGGGCTCATGCATAGGAGGGTTCAGCCGATCACTCATGAGTTGGCTAGCCTTACCCTTAGTGTAGTAGATGTTGTGAGCTCTCAGTTCCCAGCAGTGGTGGTGGAGTATGAGGATGTTATTCCCGAAGATGTTACAGGACTACCTCCCCGCCGAGAAATTGACTTCTGCATCGACTTACACCACGAGACGACACCGATTTCCTCATCAGCTTATCGGATGGCTCCCACAGATCTTCACGAGCTGAGGGTGCATTTGGATGATTTGAAGAGCAAGGGTTTCATAAGACCCATCGTCTCACCCTAGGCATCCCCAGTCTTGTTTTCCATGAAGGTAGATAGGAGTCTGAGGTTGTGCGTGGATTAGCAGCACCTGAACCAGGTGACGGTGAAGAACAAATATCCACTTCCAAGGATCGATGACCTCTTCGATCAGCTAAGAGGGGCACAGTGGTTCTCGAAGGTTGATCTTCAATCTGGCTATCACCAGCTAAGAGTACGTGAAGATGATATACTGAAAACGACATTCAGATGTCGTTGCGGTCACTATGAGTACATGGTGATTCCCTTTGGTGTGACGAATGCCCCCGTAGTGTTCATGGGGCTGATGAACCGGATTTTCCAGCCATACTTGGATCAGTTCGTAGTGGTCTTCATCGATGACATACTTGTGTACTCGGCGTCAGAGGAAGAGCACGCGAGACACCTGCGGATGGTTCTGGACGTACTCTGGGAGCAGCAGCTTTAGGGTAAGCTCTCAATGTGTCAGTTCTGGATTCAGGAAGTCCACTTTCTAGGAAATATAATCTCAGAAGATGGAGTGGCTGTGGACCCAGCCAAGGTGGAGGCTGTGTTAGCATGGGAGCCACCTCGTAGCGTAACCGAGGTGCGAAGCTTACTTGGGTTGGAAGGATATTACCGGAGATTCATCCTTGATTTCGCCTGGATATCAGCACCGATGACGGCCTTGAATAGTAAGGGGAAACCCTTCGTGTGGAATGAAAAGTTCCAGTAGGATTTTGAGCAGCTAAGACAGAGCTTGTCGAGCGCCCCAGTATTGAGATTACTGGAGGAGGGTGTCGAGTACATAGTTTTATGTGACGCATTAGGGACCGGGCTCGGCTGTGTCTTGCTGCAGCAGCACGCAGTGATTGCTTATGGTTCGTGCCAGCTTAGGCCACATGAGCAGAACTATGTGACCCATGATCTCGAGATAGGAGCGGTAGTCTTCGCATTGAAGATGTGGCGACACTACCTTATGGGTGAGCGGTTCATTGTCTACTCTGACCACAAGAGCCTCAAGTACATCTTCTCACAGAAGGATCTGAATCTGAGGCAGAGGCGTTGTCTAGAGTTCCTCCAGGAAAATGATTTCAAGATCATCTATACTCCTGGGAAGGGGAACAAGGTGACAGCCGCTCATAGAAGAAGGTCGAGCTCACAGCTATTGAGTGAGGGGACACAACAATTAGCCGCGTTACAGTTATCCTTCATGGATGGAGAGGATACAACTTACCTATAGTCGATGGTTTTCACCCCTCCACTCTTATAGCTAGTTAGGGAGGCACAACTTGGGGATGTCGACTGTGTGGCCTTACATGCTCAGTTATCCACAGGACATGCTCCTGATGGATATTCTCCAGGTGGGGAACACGTACTTCTTTTCAGAGGAAGCACTATTGTACCAGTGGCATTACAGGAGGAGGTCCTAAGGGAGTTCCATACATCCCCTTTGGTGGTACATCCTAGAGTGGAAAAGATGTACCATGACCTCCGACATCAGTTCTGGTGGTCAGGCATGAAGAAGGCAGTGGAAGAGTTCATTTCTCGATGCCTCACATGCCAGCAGGTGAAGGCCAAGCACCAGGTTCCAGCAGGGTTAGCTCACCCCCTAGAAGTTCCAGAGTTGAAGTGGGATGGAATATCGATGGACTTCGTGATGGGCTTACCACGGACGTCCAAGGGGCACGATTCCATCTGGGTGATCATTGACCGACTAACGAAGTCATCCCACTTCATAGCTATAAGGAAGAATAGTTCCGTAGAGAGCTTGGGACGCCTCTACGTATAGGAGATAGTTCGGCTTCATGGTGTCCCCTTGACTATAGTCTCAGACAGAGACGCTCGCTTTACATCCCGGTTGTGGAAGGGATTGCAAGAGGATTTTGGGACTCATCTGCGCTTGAGCACAGCTTTTCATCCCCAGACAGATGGTCAGACGGAAAGGACCATTCAGGTTCTGGAGGATATGTTGCGAGCCTGTAACTAGGACTTTGGTCGCAGCTGGTAGGACCACCTACCACTGGTGGAGTTTCTGTACAACAACATCTACCAATCCACCACCTGTATGGCACCGTTCGAGGCCTTATGCGGGAGACCCTTCCGGTCACTGCTTTGCCGGACCGACCCCGGAGAGTCAGCACTCATGGGTCCAGAGTTAGTGAGCGCTACTATAGAGAAGGTGCAGATCATCCAGGAGTGGATGAAGACTACACAGAGCTGGTAGAAGTCTTATGCTGACAGGCGACAGAGACCTCTGGAGTTCGAAGAGGGAGACCACTTCTTCGTTCAGGTCTCACCACGACAAGGGTTGTGGAGATTTGTCCTAGGAGGAAAGCTATCTCTGAGGTTCATCGGACCGTTCTAGATCCTGGGCAGAGTTGGCTAGGTGGAGTACCGCCTGGCTCTACCGCCATAGTTGCATTGAGTACATGATGTCTTCCACGTGTCGCAGCTGAGGAGGTACGTGCACGACCCATTGCACGTCATCGACTAGGGCGAGCTGGACATCGAGGATGAAGTGACCATTGATGAGTACCTAATGGAGATCAAGGATCAGTAGGAGAGGATCCTTCGTGGGCGATCGATTCCCTTAATGCGCGTCCGGTGGCATCACAGGAATCATTAGGAGAGCACGTGGGAGCGGGAGGCCCAGATCCGTGTCCAGTACCCTCATCTTTTTGAGTAGCCTTTGTTTTGGCTTTTCGGGGATGTAAAGCGCAAAGGTGGGGCGAATGTAATGTCTCAGATTTTCTATTTATTATTTTTAAATATTATATGGAATTATTTTGAGATCGGGCGCGAAGATGGCACATCATTCCGATGTCTAGTGAGCCCGGAATGGTGGTTTGAACTTTTTTAAGTTAAGTGAGTTAGCACTTGTGCACAGTTGTGGCGGTTTCCAAACAGATGTCTGGATTAAAAATCTGAGCGCACCGTTGCGTCCGGGATGACGAATTTACCTAAGAATGAGGCTAACATCGACCAGTGTGGGTCGAGGGAAAAAGTTAATTTTTGGACGTTTTAAGTTAAATAAAATAAATTCAATTAACCAGTTTATTTTATTTCATTTAAGGAAAATATGCTACAGTGCGGCAACGACACTGCTATTTCCAAAATTAATGGCACATCTTAATGACTTCAAAATGGAAAGTCAATGCCAATAATACTTCTGCGTAATTAAATTCCAACTTGTTTCCCCTTTTTAATGGGTTAAGAAATTGTACGTCGTTGGAAACGTAGAGAGAGGAACCTCTGCAGAATCCACAACACGTTGGAGCAAATTCTCGACAACGATCAACAATGGATCGAAACCAAGGATCGTTGCGCTGACATTGAAGGATCTCAACGGAAATGGCAGCACGACGCCTTTATCAATGATCGATCCTTTCGAAAAGTAGGGGTTGTTATTTGGATTTCTTTTCCCCGTATTTTGAGTTTAAATGACGAACGCGGATCAACCACAAACAAGTTGATCCACGGATTTGTACATTCTTGAGGAATGGATTTTTTCTTCAGGAAGACAATGGGGAATTGATCCATGATTTATGTTTTTGTTGATTCTTGCCCCGTTTTAAGCCTATTAACGGGATCAGATCAACACCGTGACGAACGATGGCGGAGGTTCGTTCCTCAATTTGTTTATTCGGATTTTTCTTCCTCCTTTTTTCCCGCGCGTTCTTCGCGTTCTTCATGGGGCGATGAACAACAGATCTTTTCACATCTGTTCTGTGATGTAACGATCCCAAATTGAAGGTTATACATCACAACGTACTTGTGGAGGTGTGGCGATGATGGCGGACGACAAATCAGACTGGATTGGAAAGAGCATTCTTCGATCGTTCTTAGTGTGGGAAGATCGGAACACGTTTTTAGAGCCGATCGGAGGCCCAAAAATGATGGAAGCGGCTTCGTGGGGTCGGGGTGACCAGAACCTGGAAGTTTTTTAGCGATCGGACGACCGGATTGATGATCGGAGCATCATGGGAGGTGCGCTGGCGAAGAGCGTCATTTCTAGAAATTTCGAGAATACACAGCGTGTACTTCCGAAGAACACGCCGTGTAGTTCTGGCTGTGGTGGCTAGGGTTTCAGGGTCAGAGAAGAATCACATAGCATGTGACCTCGGTCACACGGCATGTTGGACCTTCCCCGAATCTTGGTGTGTACATTGGGTAGTACACGTACACAGGATGATCTACACGGCTTCAGGCAGCATGGCGTGTACAACTCGACATAGGTGGCTACCTGGAGCTTGGCGTGTATCCCTGGGATACACGGACATGGGATGGAGTACACGACCGTGTACTCCCTCACCCGTCCAGGCGAGGTAAATAGCGCTGGTCACCCCATGTGTAGATTGCACGGGTTGGAGTACACGGGTTGGTGACCATGTATGGGCACATGGCCAGAGTACATGGAGCCAACCCTTGTTACCCTGACATGGCGTGTACTCCATACTACATGCCGTGTAGTAATTTTTTCTACATGACCAGCCTCACGACACGAGCCGTTGTACACGGGTAGTACCCGGGGTCAGACAACATGGTGTGTATCATTTCTACACGCTGTGTACTTTTTGGAAAACGGCTTGGTCCCTTTTGTTCACCGTGCCTTGAACATCTTTCGTTTGGGTTAGTACCCCTTCTTCTTGTTCCCCTAAAGGTCAGACATCATTCCCTCATGTAGGATTATGATCCCTTCAGCAGTAATTTCTGTGATATAGTCAGGCATCCATCCGAGAGGCCCGGATTGAGATCCTCTATCAATTCCAGACAATAGGTAGAGTCAGGTATCGACGTGACCAACTTTACCAGGCGTTGAGCCTCTACCTAGAAGGTGAATTCCGGATGAGTCATGGTATCTCCCATGGCCCTGGCAGTGATCCTCATCTGTGTATCGAAATCTTTCCCACTCAGGAGTGTGTCTCCTGTAATTAGTGTAGCTATATCTCATGACGGTTCCCGACGAACAGCTATTATCGGATGAACGTTATCAGAGCTATATGACTCATGGAGTGTGTTCTCCCGGAACGAGCACATCACAGAATCTTTGGACAGAATACCTTGCGGGGGTATGCAGTTGCGTGACTTGTCTCTAGACCACGGTTCTAGGTTTTGAGTATATCTGGTTTGTTTTATATGTTCTGTAAACATATATCTTGCATAGCTGACTATACCTTTACTTTGTGTACTTCTTTGTGGTTTTCAGGGTCCTCTACTGAGTATTGTTCTACTCACCCCTGCACGGGCTTTGCCCGCACGTCTGGTGTCTTTTGCAGACGAGCAACCTTTTGATAGGGTCCAGGGCGGACCAAGATAGGACCGAGCTTTCTGAGTTCCCTACAGGCTGAGGCGTTCCTACAGCAACGAGCGACAGTCCCGGTACCTTTGTGCTTACAGGTTGGACTTTGCCATTTTTTCATACTCTTGCTTTTGGTGGGCTTGTATTCTGGCCCAGTTTACTTTTACAGTACTCTACCTTTCTTCGTACTGTGTTGGTTGGGTTTAGTTGTATGCATGCATTTTTGTTCCTTAGTGTTTTACATTTCCGCATTTGTGGGCTTGGAGATGTGTGTGTGTTTGTATGTACTTAGGCAATGCCTCCCATGTTAGTGATAAGCCTACTCGGTGTTAGTCACCAGCCCCTGGCCTATTTCAGGCGGGCTTGGGGAGTCACGGCGCGGGCCCCACTAGGACGGGTCGTGATAATAATAGTCCATATACTTATTAACCTATATTTATAACATGATAAAACACAACTCCTTATATATTGATGATGTAGTATTATATTTATTAATAATTTTTAATTCTAGTTACTCTAAAGAATAATCAATTTTTAGTTGAAACCATTGATTGAGGAGTTATTACTATTATGGAGTGGTGGTTAAATTATATTTGATATATTTTTGGAAATAAATTTACATAGATTGAAATATTGTTTTTGAGAATTATTGAATTTTAATTGGTTGTTATATTATTTTTAAGGATTAATCAAGAACTTAAATCTTATTCATAATACATGAGTAGAAATAATTATTTTCAAAGATGATGTTTTTGCTGTTATAAAATATTTCCTCCTCCCACTAATCCTTTTCGAATAAATATATTTTATTTAAAAAAATCACTAATTGAAAGATATGTAATTAAAATAATGATATCATGTATTAATGTTAGAAATTTTATATCTTTTTACCTCATATTACTTATGGACCAACTATAAACAAGTATAAAATATGTTGTTTTGGGAGGGTCACAATTGGATAAAGAAATTTATTTGTTGGGATTTAAAATATTGGTAAAAAAATTATCCCAAAACACAATAGATATGGTATACATTTAGAATAAAAATTTTGATAATAAATTTCATACCCTGATAGACACACTAATAAATGTTAATATTTTCATAAAGGTGTGGTTTGACATTTTTCAGAGTTGTAAGTGTCCTAAAAATGAGTTCTTTGAAAAAAAGGCCCATAAAAATTAATGAATTCAAAATAATATTATTAAATATAAATGGAAATTCATTTTTTATTATAAAATTATATTATGCATTTTTTCTTAATAAATATCTATGCTTCTAATTTACCATGTTTTGTTAGAAATGATCTAATTATTGGTTTAAAAACCTGATTTTTGTGTTATTAATTAAATTCTACAACCTATTATTCTTCAATTCACATTGAATTAATCAATTTAGGATTTTTTGACAAAATAATATAATTTTTCATTCTATATATACCTCTGCATCAGACTATGATAAATTAATGAAGCTTTCTGAATATATTATAGTATGTATGTGACAAGATTAAAAAATAGTCATACTATCATTTTTTGTTCAATGGGAAATTTAATATTACATTTAACATATATTGAAAAATATAGAGGGCCAATATATATTCATTGATGTAAAAAAATTTATATATGGGTATATTAATTTAGGAAAATGGTATGTAGTAATGCATAAGTCGAAGGTTCAACTGTCGTGGCACACTTGCTGAATGAATGTTTCAAATTTATGCTCCTGTTTTTTTTATAAAAATATAAATTAAACCATAATTGAATGTCCATATTAATATAAATTTAAAATATGACATATATGTTAAATTATTAGTATTTAATCAATAGGGACATGATTTTTAGGGTGAAAACATATAATGAATTTTAGATAATGAACAAAATAAGCTTAAACATATGATCCACTCAATTGTGAAGAAAAGTAATGATTTATTATGTATGTTATATTTTTAATTGTTTTTTATCTTATTTAAATAAAATTTTTCAGATTATATAATGATCATAGAAAAGGAACTCACAAAAATTAGTCTGGATGGTCTTAAATAATGTTGAAGAAATAATTTTTTATCCTAGTTTTAATTATTGGTATGTAAAATTATTTTCTATTAAAAATGTGAATTCATCATGCCATTTGTTATACTAGTAATTAATATAAAATTTTAAGGTAACATAATTTAGAAATACAATTTATAGTCAATTGATTCCATTGAGTAAACCAACCCTAATATATGTAAAATCTTATAATTGTTATGTTGTTAATGCATTTAAATTTCAAGAGAATATATATGGTGGGTAAAGAAATGAATAAAGGTGTTTATATAAATGTATCTCATCTTAGATACTGTTAAATTGAGATTTATGGCATGATTGATGAAGTTATTGAGTCATATTAATATGAAAAAAGTGTGTAACAATATTTGGAAATCTATTTTTTGAAATTTATTGATAGTTGAATATTCAAATGTGTCATGAAGTTATTTAGATTAAGTTTAGAATCGACCTTGTCAAAAATTAACCATTTATGATTGAACATTAGTCAAATATAGTCTAATACAAAAATAATTTTACTTAGATGTGATATTGAAATGAATAGTGTAGTTTAATAATATTGAAATCTCATGGAAATAATTTTTTTTAAAATTAAAATGTTATTGTAGATTGAAAAACATTGATATTTTTATGATACATCTTTGAATAAATATATTACTCAATGAGATACACATATCATTGATGAATATTTTTAATTAAGGGTTGATGGTTATGATAATGAGAGATGAAGAAATTGAAGATTTTATATAAAATTATTACTCTAAAGAAGAAGAAGATGATGATAATGGTGATGGATATAAAGATTAAAATGACCAATGAAGTATTACATGATAATTCAGTCATAATGATTTTATATTAAATATTTTCTATAAATATTATTTATTTTTTACATTTAATTAATACATTTTAAATTATTAGTAGTTAATTTTATTTATATGTTTTAAATTTCTTGAGATGATATTGAAGATATAATATATAGATTTTTTAATGGCGAGTTTCCCAATGATGACCCACTATTTATTCATCGAAGTTGCTTATTGACGATGTTAACACTACATTGTTGACTAAGATACTTCACATTCCTACTAAATTGATGAATCCATAACCTTTTTAGTGGGTTTCATCTGATATATTTTTTTCTTAATTTTTGTATATATGTTAAAATATACATTATATTTAATTATCATTAATTTATATAACAATTAATTATTTCTGTCTACTTCTTATTTTCCTATTTTTTCAAATCAAGTCATTTTTCATATAGATATTATTACAAGAAACTATTTTTCTAATCATCTGTGTTGTAAGGTCAAGTTCCCATCCATATGTATAATTTCTTGTTCCATAACTGGATGGTAAGGAAATAAATATTTTGTTTATTTAAAATTTATTTGATCTCTAACATATTATTATTAATTAATTATAGGATTTATGGTCTGACATTGAGGGGAACATTTTAATTTCAATCTAGGAGGATGGAGATTCTTTCATTCAAGATAATTTCCTTCGGTTTTTATAAAACATTTGGAGGAGAGATATGAAGAGAGAATTTGCAAATTCCATTAGTGACTCTTTATTATGACATCATCTCAACTACATTATCATCTAGTATTGGGAGGGACTGTGAGGGGAATTGATATGTGATACTTTTAAATGGGGACGATCTATAGGTCTACATATATGAACATGGAAAGATATCATCAACAAATATATAATTCAATATTTTTTATACATGATTGAGATACTCTAGTAACTTTTATTATCAATTTTTATATTGTTTTAAAAATAAATTAATTTGTTAAATTTATATAGTTTGTGATTTTTCCATCTATTTTGGAGTTTTAAGTGTAAAAGTGGATATACCATGAGAATACAACTTGATATATTATTGGTGAGAGAAAATGATATACTGTTTTTTGTCTTTATTTTTTAAATTTTACATAAACAAATTGTTTATATATTTAATTTGAATTTAGACATTCATTGCAGAAATATGAGGTAGAGACCTCTAATAATAAGGAAATTGTAGATAATGCTACTGGTAAAGATAATGATGTTTCAAACTTATTCTAGTCGTGGTCTAAAAAGGATGCAAGGCTACATGAGACTTTGACTGGTATCAATGAAAGATATATGAATAGTAATGGTTCATCATCAAAATTAATTTATTATAATTGTGTTGTAATAATGTAATAATCATATATATCAATGGGAACTCATATCAGATCATTTTCTTTTTTAGATGTACAATATGAAGACTGTATGATAGATTAGGAAGAGACTATACTTATGTTTAAAAAATAATGGTAAGAGTAGCACCAACATTAGGAATAAAAAACTGATTATATATTTGAGTACATCGACCACTTGCACATATTTTAGGGATAGTAGTCACTCTACCATCTGTCAACACCCCTATAGTTGACTCATATCCTTTAGGTTGAATCATTTATTTTACTAATCTATATATTGATTGAATATTTATTATTTTTGTTTATAAATGTTATTTATATTTTATGTTTTTAGGAATTTATTTTATTTTATTTTATTTAATGTTATTAATTTCTTAAAAGGACTATCCCATAACAATATCTTTTAGAAAATTACTTATTTATTATGGATAATAATATTTCTCAATTAATAATTCGTCATAACTGATTGTCGATTAATATCATTTCCACCACCAATATGTTTTTCCAATATTTTCTATGATATCATCAGTGGATGTCATTACCTCTACTTTTTATTCATGTATTTGAATTAAGCCTAAAACATTAATTAGAACCATGAGATCTAACAATAAGAGATTGGATTTACTATAAAACAAGTGAGGTTATTGGTGGGTTATTTTTCTTATGTCAATCAAGAATTTTCATCTAGTAGTCCTTATAATTACCAGATGAGAAATCGAAAGATGGATACTATGGACACCTTTCAGCCCATGGGTTAGGGGGGTTAAATGTGTAGCTTAAATTTTTAAATCCAATATAAATAGTAATTCATAACATATAATTTGTGATTTTTTATTTGTAATTATGTTAATTATGATATATTTTTTGAAAACATATTATTTACAATGAAATTACATAAAAATAAGCTATATTGATTAAAAATAGAGTATTGGTGATGGGTTCTTCCCTTAAAAAATACAATGATTTTTATGGTGGTATATTATTCCAAAGTGGGTAGGAAAAAGCTCACAAACATTGGTCTTCAGTTTGGAATCCTATCACATTTAGTCAAAAATATGACTGAGCATGACCAGTGTCTACAAGGCATCCTATTTTCATGAGTTAGAATCTGACCCACCTGCAATTTCCAAATTTTTTATTGGTATATTTCATCAAGATAACTCTCCTACCAGAGGCTTGTCCTTGGTATTCAACTTATTTCCAATTCATTTTTTCACCATTACCATTGCACTACATTACAATAAAGGAATTATCCAAATTTTATTGTTCAAATCCAATCATACTACTAATATATGGATATGTGATCACATGGTGTTGAGTTGTTTGGATATGTCTTGTTTCCAAAAAAACATATCTAGGTCCTCATCCCCATAGACATGAACTCCCCCATATCTCAAAGCTTTATTCCTCATAAAATATTTCTATGTATTGCATAATCGTGGTGGAATTAATCTTAAATATCAATGAAAATGTATCTTCATAATCAATACCAATATTTTTTTATAAACATTTGACACTATGAAAGATTTAGAGGTAAAAACTCTAAATTCAATGTTATTTTTTATTTTTTAAGACCCCTTTAAACACTATAAATATAACCCATATATGTTAGTCAAACAAATTATAATCTTCATTAGTATACAGGGACTTCTTCAAAAAATTGTTGGGTTTTATACATTTATTTAGTTTTGATATTATGATTTATTCATGGTAGGTGTTTGGTTTATAATATATGATGATATTATCTCTATTTCTATGTAATATAAATCAATATATCCTTTGGATCATGGTGAACTCATCTAAGAATTCATAGTTCTATAATATTATATATTTATTATTTTCACACAACCTTTTATAGAACATATTGATTTTCCATTTCAGGTACAATACATTTTTTTCATAAACATTACTAAGTGAAATATAATACTCATATGTTATTTTAAAAATAATTTCATTTTATAAACATTCATTTAATGTATATATATAATGTTTCTAATCTAATAGAAGATAAAAGTAGTAACCTTATAATTCTTTTGGATATCTAATATATGGAATTTTAGTTTTGATTTATAGATGAATTTATCTTAATATAAACATCATATGATTTCTTAGAAACCAAAATGTATCATAAAATTTTAGGATACTTACCAATCTGTATTTGGTATAGATTCATTCAACTCCATTAATGGAATATATTTAAATTTAAATGTAGATATATCTAAATCTTAAAAATATAAATAAATATAAATGTCAGCATTAATCATCATTGAATAAATGATGAGAAAAAATATTATGTCACTCCCTATGAGACACACAATTCTATTATGTTTTTAAAGTATTATTTAGTGATAAAATAAAAATCCCTCATACATATCTTTTTATCAAACTAATTTTTTTCTATTTTCCAATATTATCCACTTTTATAGGTTTAGTGGGAACTCAAGATCACTATTAGTAATTAATGGTAACAAAAAACACCATAGTTATAATATGTTTAGTCAAACATAACAAGGTCCAAATCAATCAAAGATAAAGCCCTGAAAACCAACTCAATACAAAGTCAAAGATAATCTATGATTGGTCTAGAAATAAAGGATCATGGATGATAGAGATAATGGGTCATATGATGTTGGATGTGAATACCTGTTGGGTCACTATGAAATGGAGTAGGGTATCGTGACCTTCCCATGGAAATATATATTCTCATTAATCCTATATCATCACTCAAGTCACATTGTGTTTCTGATGGTGGTCTTTAAACTGTTGATTTTAATGTCCAATAGCTCAATCTAGTACAGTAATTTTCCAATTTTATTATATACTCTACCTTTGAAATTTTTGAATTCAATGGTCTCATAGTTTTTCTACATATAAAAAAATTAAAATCATAAAAACATATAACATTATTAAAGGTTACAATATATAAATAACCACCACTTTCTTATGTATCCAGTGACTGAAACACAACAATATATACAGGGTTCAACAATTTAATAAATATTTTTACTTTTCCAACCAAATTAATTTTGGTGATTTTTTTATAAAAATACTTACACATATCAAATGACTTGTAAAAAAGGATTCTAGTAACCCAGTTTTATTGATTATATGGATTAGTTTCCTATTTATATGACCCAAACAACAACATAAATAGAAATTGGTCTTTGAAACCTTTAGAATTACTCATTTATATTCTTTGATATATATAGTATTTCAAGATATGTACTATATAAATCATTAATAGAATTTCTAGGTCAATATAAAATTTTATTTTCATATAAATAAAATCACATTATATTTTTTAGAAATTTATATAATTACACTTATAAACGTTATAAGAATATAAAATTTATATTTATTAAATATGCTATATAAATTTTTTCTTTCTGTTGTGATAATCCATTAGGTGGTCATATATGAAATGTTCTTATGAAAAATAATAAACCCTATCTCTATTTACAACATGTTAATCTAACCCACTCTCCATAAATCTCATATATTTATGTGTGAATTAACACTAATGAAAATAAATATTAAATATCTAATATCCAGGAATTTGAATTAATAATATTTAATTTGATAATGTAAATACATAACATGGACTCTCCATGATATTAAATAATATATTTTATGCAATTTTTTTTTTCAATTTTAAATTTCCATTAATGGCTTATTTGTAATCTATATTTAGATACTTTTTCATTCATTAAGAAACAATGTACGTGAGAATAATGTATTCGGTAAATAAATTTCATGAACCATGTATCAAAATAAAAAATATTTCATTCCATCAATATATATTTTTTCAAAATAATGATAAATATATTCCATAAAATTCAAACATCTTTAGTGGGGAAATAAATGAATGTATATTGAATGACTATAAGTTGAAAATCTGATTGGTTATGGTCTTACATAAAAACAACAGCCACAAAAACAACTATAATAAGAAAAAATATGTTTAGAGAGAATTTAAATATTTATAAAAAAGAAATATATTACCTTGTATGAAAATAATTGAATAATATTTTTATTCTTTAAGGGGTATAAATAGAGTTTTTAGAATTAATATGACTGTATGAGAATGTAAGGAATCCATTAGAAATATGATCCTAAGAAATATAACATGATCCTTGGAATAATCAACCGATCAGTATGTGTAACTATTTAAATAATATTGTAATTGAATAAATACCAATATATGATTATAAAAAAACCATAAATTAGTATTTAAATTAATATACAAAATTATTTAATTCATACATGTCAAATAAATTACTTATTTATAATGAATAATGTTGTCACTATTTATTTAACTTTAGTATTTTAAACATAAATTAAATATTTCATTTACCAAATTTAGAAAATTACTTTTTTAAATATGGATTATAATTTTAGAATTAACAAATAAAAATTATTTAAGATTGATTTTTGATATTTTTTTTAAAACATGAATTTTATAGTGAATAGTGAAAGTAGAGTTTTTCATATATAGTATGTTTTCATCCATGATTTAATAATGAAAAACTGATTTTTATAATGATTTGAATAGACTAAAATATTTTTAATAAGGTAATTATATTATTTTAAAAATATAAAGTCAATTAATTAACCTATAAAGTATTTTACAAATCCTAAAAACATATTTTATTCCATTAAAAACTATGTTTCATTCTTTTGATTCTCCCATTTTTATAATTTATTAAATACATAAATTTTAGTTTCTGATGGTTTTTAAAGTCATTAATATATTTATTTAAATCAAATACTATAAATAACTAAAAAAAGATTACTATTGAAATTATTTGTCATAAAATTATTTCACATTGATTATTTTATATGAAAATACCTTTCCCCACCAGATATAAATACATTCCCTTAGCCTAATGTATTATTTTTTCCTTATCATGATACATTATCTATCCATGGGTTTGTTTTGAAAAAATTGACAAAAATTATTTATAGTATATTTAGGTTTCACTTTCACCCCTTAACACATCCTTACACAATTCATTTTACTATCTATAAGGACATGCTGTTTTATTTACCAATAAAATCCATCATAAATTGTTAATATAATTGATATACTATATAAATATTCAATTCTATTTATGTAGAACTAGATATAGATGATATATCATTTTAAAAATAAAATTTGATTCATACAACAATATCAAAACAAGCATGGAATTATTCAAACAAACATATCATTACATGTTTTGTTATTTATGAATGAATCATAAATAACTAATAAAAGAGTTAAATAATAATGAAAATTGTGTACATTAATATAAAATATTTATATAATAATGTTTTAATTAGAAAAATTGGTTATACTGGAGTCTTAAGAATCTCACAGAAAAGCAGGATTGGAAGTAAGGGGTTTCTCAACTGATTGTGCTACCTTTGGAATCAAATTTTTTATTCTTACACTTTCTTGTTTTATGTTATATTTTATTCCCTATTTAGAAATTATATTATATTAATTCTTTCCTATTGAGATATTATTTCATTTAAATATACTTTTTATCTTAACAATGATATTATATGAAAACTTATTTCTTCCTCTCTTTGGAAGACTTTATCTTTCTTTATATTGTTATAAACGTTGAGTATGTATTCTACAGTTCACTTACTATATGAAATATTTTATTTTGATTATTTGGTTTTACATTTTATATTCTTATTTTCTATTTTTATAGCATCTTATACAAAACATGATAAATTTATGGGAGGAACCCTTCCCAATTACCATAATTATTTCATCCCATTTCTACTTTTGGGTTGCCTTACATCATCAATGACCTATCTCATCTACATAATTCCTAATAAATATGTATATATACTAAAAAAATGTTAATAATTATATTTTTATATTAATATATACTTACATATATATAATTTTACAATCCTTGGATTAATGATATTATATGATCTATTATATTATTATGAAACTTGTTTCCATTTCATGAAATGTTATCCATCCTATTATTATTAATTTATTTATGACAATTACATCATTATCTTCTATGTGTAAGACCTGATTTTGAATATATTATTATTTAAATGTGATAATATTACTATACGACCCCAAATACATTTATCAATGATTTTATCTCATGAGATATGTTTTATGGGGCATGCACAAATAGCCTAGCCCAACTATGTTATTTTTTCTAGGTAGTAAGACATGACTTATTCTTATGAGGCTTAATTTTTCATGAATTTCACCTAAAATAACCCCTATTAGGTTACTTGAAAAGTCTAGGGTGACCCTAAATCCCACCTTCAATAGTTCATAGATTGGAGACTAGTTTTGAGGGTATGAAATATAAAATACAGGAAATATTTCTTTATTTATTCATAGAAATATAAATAAAACATCAATTCAAGACCACATTGATGGATAAAACAAACCCATAATCACAATAATAATATAATCATTCCAAAAATCACTTAAAAACTAATAAAATATACAATGATAATTTCATATTTAAAAACAATTAAAAGAAACAACTACTCACATTCCAATGATCTCCATAACAGGAGATCGTAAAATCATACTCAATCACTACATATAGCCTGAAAATATTTAAAAATGCTATATAGAGTATGCGTGAGAATTAAAGTACACTGAATAGGTTTCCCCCTAAGTAATATCATACCAATGTTGAATAACCATGTGAAATTTCAATCGAATGAATAAGTAAATTATTTTTCTCATCCCATATAATATAACCTATCTCACTATAGGGCCACTATCCCAAATACATTTATAATATATATATATATATATGTGGTGTAAATCGTGATTTTTTTTTTGAATAAGTAAATTGTACCCAAATCACTACTGATGTATTTGATCTCATTTTATAATAAAATATATCATATATTCCCATCCCTTATCAAATGGACATATCACATCTGCTATCCATATATTTATACAGAAACCATGTTCTAAAACCTCACATCATAACAACTTAAATGCTACCTCATACAGAAAACACATAAACACTAATACATAATCACAATATAATTGGATGGAATAATTGTATTGGTGGAGTAGTCATATATTTGTATAACCCACATCAAGTATTTTGGGGTATCACATGATACCTAAGACCTAATATAGGCATTAGTTGTGTAACCTGACTAAGGTGGCGGTGTATAGAAAATCTTAACTATTATAAGGACACGCACAAATTCATGTTCAAACACACACACACACATCTATTTCTATCATAGGCTCTACTTCGCATTAAAGCATATCTACATCCACATCCCTTTTATCACATTAATATCACCATAATTCATCCTCTACCACCTTTAAACACACAACAACAAAAGAAACAAAAAACTTACTAATTTCACCTTTATATTTCATAATTCATAAATAATTAAATATTATTAATTAGTAAATGAAAAAAATTAATTAGAATTTAAAAATTAACCCTTAATTTCAACAGTTAATGATTCCTCATTATCCCACTAATAAACATTACCACATTCATCATTTATATTAGTTATATAGTTACAAATATATTACCATATAATAAAATTGATCACCACTTTATAAAATTAAATATAAAATTAATTATTATCATAAAATCATCCCCAATTATATTATTCATTTTATTTCTTAATTTTATTATATTCTTATATCTTCAGAAACAATGGAACATTATCCTTATATAAATCACTATACTGGCACCTCATCAAACCATATTAATACAATTTTTACCACTAGGATTCCATTATATCAAACTGTGATACACTGTTCAACAACACCACATTACCATAATAAAAATAATCACAATTCCATAATTTTAACAATTAATTATTATGTTACCACCTACCACATTTTAATATCATCCCTACAAATCTTATTCCATAATAATATTTTTGAAAAATATAATAAAAAATATAAGTATAACATCATTTCCCATCATCCATCAAAATTTTAAATCACATAATCCACTTTAATTAAGTAAATATGATCTCCATACTAAATTAATGAATAATCATATTATTGAAATATCAACAATAACCAAATACACCGAGAATCCAAAACACTTACATCAAATCACATACAAAACACTATTATTGAAGTACGAAATACTTTTTTTAAAATTAAACTCCCAAAATCTCACAAGAATCCTCTAATAAACCTATAATTCACCATCCAAAAATCTATTTTCAATAATAAAATTCATATATCACAACCATTATCCATTCATAGATAAGAAATATAATATGGAATGAATAAAAAATAAAAAGACTACCTTAAACCAAGAATGTTTGATCTCATGAGTTTAATTACCCAATGATTCACCATGGTTTCCTAAAACACCAAGAAATAGAATCTAATATTCATAGGGTATCTAGGAAGAATAAAAAAATAATGTGACAAGATAAGAACCCATATTTAATAATTAAATATTTGGCGATGGTAACCATGTTGTGGTGACTAGAACTACATCATGGTTTTGGTAAGTAAATAAGGATTCCAAATCCATGAAAACATAAAACATCAAACTCAAAAATAATTCCAACTATCTTATTTATAGAAACATGGAGTTCACTAAAATCATTGTGTGGAAATAAAATCAAAAAATTATTCCAAAATTCTATGATTAAATCATGTGAAACACATGGTGAAGTGATCGAAAAACCATTCCATTTTAAATACCATGGAGTCAACCATGACATGGTTTTAATCCTAATTTAAGATATGAAAAAAACCAATACATATCAATAAAACATTAGAAAAAATATCCCATTACCATAAACCACATCAATGTGAAAATCCATGGTTTAATTTAAACCCGTAAACCGTAATCCCCAACTGAATCCCTCCTCCAAAATCATAAACAATCCATTTAGAAGGGATCAAAAACTACGACTAAGGAAAATTTATAACATAACAAGGACTCTAATTCAATATGTTTTTCAAATAAAATATGACTTCTTTACTTAAATCCTAGAATAAACTTCTATACTAAATATTTCCTTATTCGGAAATTAGAAATAAAAATTCAGAGGACCTTTGAAATTGAGGACTTTATTTGTTATTATGTATATACCACATTCAAACATTTTCTATATTCATATAATATTTTTATTTATTATATTATTTGATAATTAACATTATGATAATTTATACACTCACATTGATTCATGTCCCCATTTATTTCCTATTATTCCTTCCTTTAGTAGGATTTTCATATCATTCTTTCTTTCTGATATATCCATTATTATTCATTTGTTTTAAGAATGTTATGATTGGTTATATAAGGAATATAATTAATGATTTAAAAATTATTATGATAATATTTTTATTAATTTTTTATGAATCAAATCTTTTAGAATACAAGAAATACTGATTTTGGAATTTATAATATTATTATGTTTATCTAAAAAATATTTAATAATATTGTATGTGATGTATGATTCACTATAGTTTCATTTAGTGTAAGGTTTAAATTCCTTGTAACTTAGGTTATACATTTATGAAAACATAATTTAAACAAATATATTTCATTAGATATGGTTAATTAGTCCTTTGTAATAATACACAGTTTATTTATCCTAGATTAAATAACTCTTCACTTATTTTTCCAATTAAAATTTTCTATTTTAAAAAATAAGGAAAATATAATTTTTTTAATCAAAAATGTAATTTCACACTGCCTATGTCCTCTCAACGGTACCTAGATATTCAGTTGTTGTTCTACCTAAAGCATTCCTCCTCATACGCATGAGGCTACCGACTAGTAGTGAGTGTCTATGAGGATATTTTGGTGAGACTATACCCTCTAGTCAGAGTAGAAATAATATCAAAATGGTAATAAAAAACATATAACCCATTCTAAATAAACATTTTATATAAGTCAAGGAAAGTTCCAATAATAAATTCTGTATCAAAATTCCATAAAAAATGGGTATTTGAAACAAATATTAGTGGATCTCCCTCTGGAAGATCATATATATGAATAATAAAAGACTAAAAAAATATGAACTAATCCTCATCCTCAACTTTTTTTGAGTCTGATCTTATACCATCACCTATGATCCACTATAACATTTCATAAATATCCTCAAACAATGGACCATTTCCCTATACCTATAACTTGTGACCAGAAAAGGTATCTTCTCAGCTAACAATGTGTTATGGAAGCCAAGTGTAATTAAATATCCATATACTACAGCCTTTGAAATCCCTAATATAACCTATCTAATATAAGAGTTCATGCAGAAGTTCTTATGGAAAATAATTTAAATGCTATAAAATAATTAATATAAATAAATAACTCACAGAAACGACCTAGGTTCATGGTGATATGTAAGGTCATCTAAATTATTATCGATATCTAGGTATATGACCATTATTGACCATACCAAATTTATCTTGTGTTTGGGTGTCTTTGAGTACAACATTTAACCATTCCAACCATAAAATCTAAATCTACACATCAGGTGCATTCCTCCCCAAGGTATCATAAACATCCACATATAGAGTATTTATTAGTAAACACATACCAACCCTTATGAGTGTTTACTCATCTATGGAATATTCCAATAAAGTAACACATATTTCATTCTAATGGATTATTAAATAGATATCATTGAAATCCTTACAAGGTAGTCTTCATAGTTATCACTAACCTCCCAGTACAAAAAAAATCACTTATTAATTGTGGTTTATCCATAGGTGTTCTAGTAATGGCCATATAATAAATCTAGTTAAAAAAATAACATAGTTTCAGTTTTTTTAAACCACCATTATATTTTTTTAATTTTAACAATTTTCATTGGTTTCAATTAAACTACCACGATTTTTTTAAAAAAAATCCATAATTCCTCCCCCCCACTACTCCCTCCATGTGACCTTGACTGCATCCCCCCTCCCCCAACCTCTTACAATCCCCTCCATAGGGGAGACTCTGATCTAGATACCCCCATTCCCCCACCCCTCGTTCCTACCTCCTCCATTATCAGTAGTGATCTAGATCCCCATGATCACCGACAACACCAACCCATGGAACCCCACCCCTTTTCCGACCTCCCCCTCTCCAAATCATGGTTCCCCTCTTTATCGGTGAGGTTCACTCCCCCTCTGACCTCACTCTCCCCAGCCCAGTTCCCCTCTTTAGTGGTTTCACTAAACACCCAATGACCTCTCTCTTCCCGGATCGAATCCCCTCCCCAGTGGAAACACAATCCCCCATAATGGTTGCATCATCCCCACTCCAAATTTATTACTGAGTAGAATTAAATGGGCAATATTGTGTGATAAAAATAGAACATATTTTTTAATTCAACAGTAATATATATATCTATATATGTGTGTGTGTGGGGGTAATTTTTATTTATAATGTGTTATTTTGATTTTGATGTTATTTTTTTGGAGTTATAATAATCATTAATTTTTTTATGTAGTATTAAATAAAAAATAAATTCTTTTTTTGATATAAGATAGTTATAGAATCAAGATAGTTCTTAATTTTATGTTTTTCATTTGATATTAATGAATTCCAATGTGTTTTTTCTCATTTTTTACATTCATGATAATAAATTATTGGTCACTGTGGGTCAGATTAGAGTACTCAAGAGGGGGTGAATTGAGTATCTATAGATATTTCTATTAAAAGATATAATTTGAGGTTTTCCAATATTTAAAATTCAATTTCCCAATTATCATGTAGTGAATTTATAAGAGATTGACTGTTTGATTAATTTCTCAAAAATATTGATTAGTTCTCAGTTGTATAAATTTTATAATTAATAAAACTTTTTAAACTAACCAAATAAGTCAATATTGTTATAAACACCTGCTAACACTAACTATCAGAGTTAATTTTAGTTTTATGAAATATGTGATAAAACAAAGTAAAAATAAAATGTGAAAACATAGTAGAAATGAAAGAAGAGTTTCAGTCTCAAGTAGAGAATTATTCTCTCCCCTTGGTGATCACCTTCCACCAAGAAGTTTAAATTAATAAACAGTTTTATCCACACAATGGATCTAGGTTCACAATAGAACACAAGGCTATCCAGGTCACCTGTGACCTCTACCATAGTTCTTCATGGGAAAAAAACAAAGAGCTCACACATGACATCTTCCACCAATCTATATGGGATACAAATTGATAAATAAAGTGTTATATTGACAATTAAAAGTATCTTATAGTTATTAACATGATTTAGAGTGTGTGTGTGTGTAATAGAAAGATACACACACTACTCAGAAATGTAACTGAAATTAACACAGCAAAGATAAAGATGAGGAGTAAGGTGTAGAAGTCTCTCTGTGTTATCCGATAAAACTCTAGTGTAATTTGATGAAGTTGATGTGATTTTTTTGTCATATTATGGATGTTGTTTCCAAAACACAGTGTTATAGCCTCTATTTTTAGGAAACTAGGAGTTATTAAGGTTTTGAAGTCATATTCTTCTCCTTTTTTGATATTACAATGTAGTTTGTAAAATCGATGTTCAGCTCGGTTGAGATATCCTCATGTGTTCTTCCTTTTGTTCATTAATTTATAGTAGTTTCATGAGAGTTGCATATGTTCTTGTGTATGTATCTCTTTAAACCTGCTTCTTATTATTGAGGGACAACAAAGAGCGTGTACATTCCATGTGCATAGGTCTATCTTAACTCATATTGTCTACTAAAATTCCTAAAAAATTATTATAAAATATGTTAGTATCCTTAAATGAAAAAAATATGACTGTTTGAAAAAATATTAATACATGAAGATTTAAAAGTTATATCAGTGACTCATCTTTTAGTGTCTCCTTCTATCGGTGTATCCTTTTTTCAGTGTCTCAACCCATCAGTGACTTGTTCCTACTATCGATGAGACAGTTAAACTAATGGTGACTCATATCAACGGTCAGTCATTACTTCTATCGGTGAGACAGATAAACTAACAGTGAATAATATAAACTGAGATTCCTTCCTTATGTTGGTGAGACAATTGATGTATTGGTGAGTCCTTTCATCGGTAGCACCATGAAATGGGAGGTCACTTGAACTGAAGGTTGGTCGTCTACGTCGGTGATTCATATGTAATGATGAGTCATCTATATTGACGAGTCATCTGTGTTGGTGAGTCATGTGCAACGGTGAGTCCTTTCAATGGTGTCCGCTCTAAATATTTATAAAATATGACTATTTCAATTGTGGGTTAGAGAGTCAATTTCTATCGGTGTCTGTGACTCATAATTAGATAATTTTAGATGTTTGGTCTCCTTCACAGTTCAACAAAGTCAGAGAGTGTTAATACTAATAGTTACACATAGATAATTAATTATAACCACTTTGGAATTAAAAACACATAAATAGTTATATGATGGAAATGATCTAATATTCAAGATAATGTATTGACATAGTTTAGTATCTTTGACATAAGGTAAGATATATGATAATATATGATATGATATGTGATAATTAAATCCATTATAGTCAGAGATAGTGGCCAACAATATCTATGGGCCAACAATCTCTCCCTTTTTGAGGATCACAAATCATGGAAATATTAATTATCATTAAAGAAAGTTTAAAGTATATAGTCTGATTAGTAGCTTCCATAAAGATAAAAAATGTATCAGAGATAATAATGAATAAAATCATAATAATTATTAAACAAATAATAATTATTAATAATGTTCTCCCCCATTTAATAATGTTTAATAAAGTTCTCCCTATTTTAACAATGCTTAATAAAGTTACCCCCTATTGGGATTAGAAAAAATTGGTAGATGAAAAGAACACTAAAAATAGAAATGTTGAAAAAGTGAAATGTCATTCATTAAAAAAGTACAATGAATTAGAAAAAGTACAAGGACTCATCCCTATAAAAAAACCACTCCACACAAAATGGTAGGGTAAAGGGGTTCCTTCCATTTATCCGAAGGATCAATATATTGTCATAGAGAAGGGTTAGGATGAGAAGTAGGATGGTCTAAATGGATTTTCATTGGAGGTATTGGCACTCCTTTAGCTATGATAGAAGCTAGGCATGTCTTTGTTGAGAAATAAGCCAAGGCTGAATAGTCTCTATAATGATGGGTCAGATCTGATATAAGGCATGAGAAACTGAAATTTGTGCTTGAGAAGGAACTAAACAATTAGGGCCATGTGGTGCAGAAATAGGTACCACAATATCTTCACTTTGAACTTGGAGATATGGTTTTAATAGCTTGATGAACTCTGAAATTTTATCTCCACCATATTTCATTTACTTTTCAAAATCAACTTTGTTTTCAATGAACATTCCCACTAAGGGACTGAATTCTGTCAACTTATGAATTTGATCCTTAAAAGCCTTTGTCACCAGAGGAAGAGTAAGATTGGTGTCCCAATACTTAAAAAGACTATTCATTTGGTGATTTGTGATGAGTTTGAAGAATAACTCATTAATCTTCTTGATCATGTCTTCATGGGTGTGGAAAGAACTCCTTTAATAATACAACACATGGTCATGCACCTTATCTGATGTGTCTTCATCCTTGGCCACACTAGAAATTAAGGGTTGTATCTCTTATTTCAAAACTGAACTGACAGTAGAAATATCTACACATTTTGAAGGTTTAGCAAGTGGAGTAGTGGATGAAGCAAGATTAAATGAGGATTTTTCCTTAACATATTTTCATAGTTTATAAAAATAAAAAGCTTTAAAATGAGAAAAATGATTCTCAAGTCCTTTCATGACACTTTCCATTGTATTCCTGTACTCGATGGTTAAACCATTGATGTCAGTGGTTAACTTCTTCAAATAATTCCTAAGCTTGGGGTTGCTTGTCACAATTATTTCAACAGTTGGAATAAAATATGGCTTAATTTCATTTATCATCATCTTGGAAACTGAAGCAGCATCATCTTGAGATACACTAGTTGAGGAAGGAGTAGAACTAGATGTTACATCTTGCCTTACACCTTCATCCATAGAAAAAATATCTTTCAAATTGTCTTTCATCTCAGTGTTTTGTCTCCAGGATTCATCAATTACATATCACAATTGATGTTATATTGAGTTTCTTGTGGATGAACTTATGTCTTGCTTGATGTTTTCAAAATCGGCCTTAGTTACAGAGTTAGTTATCACCCACTGCTTCCCTTGTTGTAAGTGTAAAAACATCATTATCTAAATATTTATAATCTACTATCAGGTCCACATAGCCATGATTCCTCACCCATTCAACCATAATATCAGAATCTATAGGAGAAATAATATCAGTCCTTACTCATACAACTTGATTCTTTTAATCATCTTCAGAACCTCTTTCTTGAGGCTTTCTCTCAATATCATCTTTCTTGGAAAATTGATTCGCCTAACTTAATTATTCATATATAGGATTCTTCTCTTTATCCATTGTTCTTTTTCAAGTATATACAACTTGAGAAATAGTTTTTTCTTGATCAACATTTTCATCTTGAAAAACACCATCAAAAGATACATTAGGTTCAAAAATTTCCAGAGTAGTAACATCTGGATTTCCATCAGGATGATCAAATTCACTATCACTAACACCTTCAATAATTTATTCTTTATCACCTTATTCATAATTTTCATTGCCATTATCCTCATATACGTTCTCATATTCTCCACTATGTGATTCTCAACCAATTTCACCACTACCAGCTTCCTCTTCTTCATCATCTTCTTTACTGGATTCATTAACAAATTCTACACTTCCTTCAACTTTTGTTTCTTTACTTCTAGTAGATTTCAGAAAATATTCATGAGAAGGTAAGTCTAAAGGTGGACTTGGAGGTCCAATAGAGACTCTTTTTGTTGGTACAGTTGTGTCTTGGTCACTTTTATCATCAATTGGTGAACCCACATCTCTAACAGGAGTTGCAGGCTCCTCATTGTCATCTGAGGAATAGAATACTTAATCATTTGGACTGAGGCCAGAATCCACTAGATACCTTGGTCTAAATGGATGATCTATTGGATTGAACTTTTCATATAATCTATCTTCATCACCAACCCATTCCTTCCTCCATGATTTCCAATTAATTTTTATTCTCTTACAGATGTCAAAAATCTAGAAGATTCCAATACATTCAATAACATCAACATCATCAACTTCAATCACACAATCATTATCCTTTAACATTGTTGAAATAATTCTATATTAGAAAAGAAAATTTTATATAAAACTGGCTTTATCATCTCATTTATGTGAACCATCTGATATATTCATATATTTAATTTAACACCGTTCTGTAGAAAATACACCAAGTATACATCTTGATACCTGACAGAAGAAATGACCCCTTACCTAGGAAAAATCTTGTCCGGAATAAACATAAATAAAATTCTGGATTCACCCTTCAATTCTGATGCAATGGGTCTCATATGATCTTCATTTCTAGTTATCTCCTTCATAGCTCTCTCATAGAAAAATAATTCACTTTTCGGAGGAGAAGTAACATGATATTCATCAAACATTCCATCGCGAGGGACTTTAATAGATTCAGCCAAATGTCACGAAGAGAAAGATATTCTATTCCCTTTAACTATTGACTGGAACTAGGGAACATAACTTCCATCTAATAGAATTTTCTTATTTAGGTAAAATTTATATACCAGCTTTGGGTAGAATACTATGTCATTGTTTGTGAACCAATAAATCCATCCTTGATCTTATAGCACATTTAAAAACAAAAACATTCGTTCTAAGATCCACTCCACCAGGAGTTCTTTCTCTGAGGTTACCACACCATTTTTAGACCAGGATTTACAAGAGATGAATATTTTCGTGATTCAAAATTCTATTTCTTAAAATCATGAGACTCACCATCTTCAAGAGATCACTTCACATAAGACATTCCAATTAGTTCAGTATGGAGGTCAAAAGGTGAAAGGTTGGGGGTTAAGAAATAGAGCGGTGGACGATGAGAGAGTAGCGGTAAAGAAGTATATTAGATCAATTCAAAATTATATCATTTAGGGCTTTTAAAATTATGCAATCACAAAATCATGATGTGGGTTCAACAATATTACTGAAAAAGTGCCATTTTGATAAAACATCTTCTATATTGAAACTTTGAGTCATCAGTTACGACATGGAAGACTTTGTATAACACTAACAATGTATGTATGACAAGGAATCATAGTTTACATGAAAAAGTGTTAGGATGACAACAGTATCGGTATGACAACAGTGTCGGCATAACAATAGTGTTGTCATGACAATGGTGTCAATGATGAAAATTTTTTCGGCATGACAACGGTGTCGGCCTAACAACAGAGTCCGCATAATTATGGTGTTGGAATGACAACAATGCCAACATGACAATGGTATGGGAATTACAATGGTGTTGGCATGACAAGGGTGTTGGCATGACAACTTTATAGAAAAATATTAAAGGAAATGAAACACAAGGTCTTACTAATTCATCACTCCAACATCAGGTCTGTTGTAATTCATTATTTCAGAGTTCAATGGCTTAGTTAATATGTTAGAAAAATGATATTTTAGGCCAATAAATTCTAATTTGATATCACCCTTTTAATAATTATCTCTCAAAAAGTGATTTCTTACATCAATATGTTTTGTTCTAGAATTAGAAACTGGATTCTTATAAATGTTAATAGCACTTTTATGGTCACAATTTATAGGTACATGTCTAAATTGATATCCATAGTCTTGAAGAGTATGTCTCTTCAACAAAATCTGAGCACAAATGCCTCCAAAAACTATGTATTTATCTTAAAAATTTGATAATATAATAGAAATTTTTTATACTAAACCATGAAACCAATGACTTTCCCAAAAAGGCACACATCCTAGAGGTTATTTTTCCATCTAAATTGCATCCCCCAAAATCAGCATCTGAATAACTCGCTATATCAAATGATTGACCTTTGGGTTAAAACAAACATATATTTATATTATTTTTAAGGTATTTGAAAAATATTTTAACATCATTTATGTGAGATTCTTTGGTATTAGCTTGAAAACGATCACACATACACACACTTAACATTATATCTGGTCAACTAGTAGTCAAGTAAAGAAAACATAAAATCATTACTCTGGATGTGATTTAAACAACATATTTACCATCTTTATCATGATCCAACTCGTATGTAGTACTCATTGGACTATCACTATTTTTAATGCTATCAAATCCAAATCTTTTCGAAATATATTTCGTGTATTCACATTGATTTAAAATGGTTCCTTCTTTATTTTGAAAAATCTGAAATCCAAGAACGAATTTTATTTCACCCATTAACCTCATTTTAAATTTTTTTTTTCATCATTTTTCAGAACTAAATACATAAATAATTTCTTGATGATCCAAAAATAATATCATCAATGTATATTTGAACAAAAAAACATATTTAAAAATTATTTTTATAAAAAGAGTCGGATTAGAAATTACTTTTTAAAACTATTAGAAATAAGAAAACTACATAATCTATCATACCAAGCTCTTGGAACTTGTTTTAAACCATATAAATATTTTGTTAATTTGAAAACATTATTTTTAAAATGAGGGTTTTTAAATCCAGGGGGATGTTAAAAAAAACATCCTCAACTATATACCCATTTTGAAACACTTTTTTGATATCCATTTTATGAAGTTTGAAATTAATATGGACAGCATATGAATGTAGAATTCTGATGGATGCATGTCTAGAAAAAGTTTCAAAATTTTCTTCATAGTCAATGAATTATTCTTGACTATAACCTCGTGAAACCAATATTTCATTATTTTTAACTATGTTACCAGCCTTATCTACATTGTTCCAAAACACTCACAAAGTACCTATGGTCAGAGTGTATTTCTGTCTATCCAAAAGTTTCCAAAAATTATTCCATTCAAATTGATTATTTTCTTTTAGGATAGGCATCACCCAAAATTCTTTTTTAATTACTTAATTGGTATTTTTAGGTTTTAGTTGTGACATAAGGCTTGATGTTCAACCTAATTTCTATGAGAAACTCCATTTTGTGTCCCTTTATCTAAATCAACTTAAAAAATATCTAAATGATGGTTTTTAAGAGTTTTTGTTGGTCTAGAAAATTAGAGTCTATTAAATTCAGGTTCATCTATAGGTTTGAGTTCATCAGTTTCAGTTTATAATGAATTTATAGAACTGTTTGATTTAATAGATTTCTTGACAAGTGTAATAGATGATTTTTCATTTATGTCCAGGTTGGACATATCATCATTATTTTTTTCTTGAGAAGTGTTAGGTTCATGTGGATAAGATTCATCAAATTTGATGTGCACAAATTCTTTGACACACTTGTTTATTTTATTAATGACTCTATAAGCTTTAATAGAGGTTGAGTAACCTAGGAAGATTCCTTCTTCACTCTTGGATGCAAAAATTTTCCATATTGTACATAGTATTAAGAATACAATCTTTGCAACCAAAAACCTTGAAATAACTAACATTGGGTTTTCTATTGTTCCATAGCTCATAATTAGTCTTCTTGAGAATAGGGTTACTTAAGACTCAATTAATTATTTAGCAAGCAGTATTCACAGCCTCATCCCAAAAGTAAATAGGTAAATCATATTAATTAAACTTTTTTTTCCGATATCTATTACATGTTTATATTTATTCCTTCCATAAATCAATTGTATTGAGGTGTACTAGGGGAAGAGAAGTTATTACTATAGTCATTGTGTGTAAAAAAATATTCAAAGTATTGATTTTCAATCTCATGGCCATTATCACTTCTTAAGGATTTTATTCTATGTCCATTGATATTTTTCAATGTTTTATCATACTTAGTTAAGTAACTACATGATTAACTTTTGTGTGATAAAAAATAAGTCCAAGTATACCTATAGTAGTCATCTAAAAAACATAAACATAGTGCTTCCCATTTAAACTAGAAACATGAGATGATCCAAACAAATCCATGTGAACCAACTCTATAGGTTGATAATTTGAAACTTCTTTCTTTGATTTGAATGATATCTTGTGTTGTTTACCCTTTTTGACAAGTATTACAAACATTTTCATTTGGAAACTCAAGATTGGGTAGATCCATGACTAGAGATTTTATAGGTAGATTTCTAAGAGAGTGTACATTACAATGTCTTAATATCCTATTCCAAATCCAATACTCTTTATGAAAGACGGATAAATAAGGATCATTTTGCGAAATTAAAGAGTCTTTGCTAACAGAATATAAATTTTCATTTCTCAAAATAGAAAATACCAATTCCTTTTTAGAATTAAAAATATTTCAAGCATCATTTTTAAATTGAACAAGAAATCCTTCATCACATAATTTTGAAATACTAAGCATATTATATTTCAATCCATCAACAAAAATTACTTTAGAAATAAAGATTGAGTTAGAGTTACCAATCTCTCCTAGGATAATTATATTTCTTTTAGCATTGTCACTAAACGTGACATATCCACCATCGATATTGATTTGGTTAATTAACTTTAATAATATCTTGTCATGTGTCTTAAACATCCACTATCCAAGTACCACTAACTCTTGTGGTATCTATTCAAATATCTTTCCTATAGAATAATCAAACAAAAACAGATTTTGGTACTTTCAATTTTTTACGGTCCAGTGACATATGTAATCAATGCTTTCGGTACCATAATTTTTTAAGGGTTTTATATAAGCATTATGTAACATATTTGAAAAATAGACTCTATTTAGTCCATATAAACATGAGGTAGAAAAGGAATTTTTAGAACTTGTACTAGCAAAAGAATTTTTGTTTTTTGAATAAAAAAAATAAGATTTTCAAGATTTAGTTACAAAAAGTGTTTTAGATAGGGTTCTCTATCCAAGATGATATAAAATAAACAAAAGTATATTTGGGATATTTCTGTTTACCAAGAATTTTATTAAGATTATTTTTCCCATAGGTAAACATTTATAGATCTTTTTCAATTGCACATTAGATATTTTAAATTCATTGTTTTCCTTGAGTAGTTGAGAATTATTTTCCTTTAAAGTTCTAAGTTCAAATTTAATAGTTATAGAAAGAGAATGTAGTTTCTTTAAGGACTTATATTTGTATTTTAGTTCATTGAATGTCTCATCCAACATGTTAGAGTATTTAAATAATTCATCACATTTCATATTTTTTGAATCAATATAATTTTTAGAATAATAAGAACTGTGTATAAGAGAATCTATGGTTACCTCAGATGTGTTTATCATAAACACATATATTTTCCATGTCATCATTCTCATCATGAGATGACACTGATTCACTTGAGCTATACTTAAAGGCACTACAGGTGGCCTTCATAGCTTTATTATACTTATTGTCTTTGTTTTTCATACTTCCTTTTATATTTTCATTTTGGACAATCATCTTTGACATGTACTCTCCTATTTAATTCATAGCAAACAATATTTTCTGATTTTTCATTTCTATTCACGTAATTTTTTCAACTACCCTTGTTATCATAAATTTCTTAAAATTTGGCTTCTAGAATAAATTATTCTTCCTATAGAATTTCTTGACTCATCTGGCTAGTTGAGCCATATCTTCACCACTATCTGATTTTTATTCATCATTACTGGAGCTTTCAACAAAGGCTAGCACATTCTCTTTTTCCTTACTCTCATATGTAGTAGTCATGATGGCTATAGATGTTCTCTTAGGATCATCCTCTTCTTCTAAGTAGACTTTCAGCTCTTCCTCATACATCATCAGTTTTCTCAATGAGGTATTTGAAAGATAATTTTATGATGTCACAAGATTCTCTAATTGAGGCAGAAGTTCCTCTCCATCTATCAGGTAAGCATATAAGAATCCTAATAATTTGTTCTTTGGCAGTAACATCTCTTCCTAGAGGGATTATAGTAATCAAAATTTCATCAAACCTAAGATACAGGTTAGAAATAGGCTCATTAGGATTCATATTAAAAATATCATATTTAATATTCTAGGTGTTAAGTCTCATTTCCTTAATAATTGAAGTTACTTTATGTGAAATTGAAAAATTATCTCAAATTTCAAGGGCTATTTTACATGCATAAATTCTGTAAAATTCCTCATATTCTAAATAATAATGCAAGGAATTCATGGATTTTCAATTATTGTTGTAAGAAATCATAGTTGGGTCATACCAAGTGGTTCTAGAAGTAGAAGTAATATTATATTCATCTACAATTGAAGACCAAATTTGAAAACCCATACTTTCTAAGTGCATTTTCATTTTAATTTTCCATTGTGCATAATATGTTCCATTAATGGATGGAGGAATGATGGTAGAAGTACCTTCCAACTTGTTATCCATAATATAAATTTTAGAACATGATTTTGAAGAGGTAAAAATTTTGTATTAACATAAATTTTAAGATCGTTGAAATACCACTAAAATCACAGTTGAATAGAAGGAAACAACTTTGAAAACAGAAAGGTCTTAACACCTCTGATACCAAATGATGGTCGGAGTAGAGTACTCAACAAGAGTTAATTGAGTATCTATAAAAATTAATGTTAAAAGTTATAATTTGATGTTCTCAAATATTTAAAATTCAATTTCCCTGTTATATAGTAGTGAATTTATAAGAGATTGATTGTTCGATTAATTTCTCAAAAGATTGATTAATTCTCAGTTGTATAAATTTGATAATTAATACAACTTCTGGAACTAACCTAATAAGTCAATACTATTATAAACAATTTCTAAGACTAACCATCAGTGTTCAATTTAGTTTTATGAAATATGTGATAAAAAATAGTAAAAATGGAAGGTAAAAACAAAGTGTAAATAAAACAAGAGGTTCAATCTCAAGAAGGTACTAAATCCTCTACACTTGGTGATCACCTACCAAAAAGTAGTTTAAATTAATTAACAGTTTGATCCATACCCTCAATCATGATTCACAACAGCACACAAAGATTTCCATGTCACCCTTGACCTCTACCACAATTATTCATAGGAAAAACAAAAAACAGGTTACACATGACCTCATCCATAGTTCTACATGGGATACAAATAGATAAATAGTCTGTGAGATTGAGGATATAAAGTATCCTCAAGTTATGCATTAGAGTCATTTTGTGTGCAATAGACAGATACACACACTGCTTAGAAATGTAACTAAAATGAACACAACAGTGCTAAAGATGTGGAGTTAGGTTTAGAAGGATCTGTTTGTTATTAGGTGTATCTATGGACTCGTTTGATGTAGTGGATTTGATGTTCAGGTCTTTTTTGAAAATTTGACTCCAAAACAGAGTGGCGTAGCCACTGTTTTATGGATTCCCAGAATGATTATGGTTCTGTGGGTATATTCTTCTCAATCATTGATATGTTGAAGTAGTTTTTCATATGACTATTCAGATCAGATTAGATCACCTTGTGTGTTCATTTTTTTCATGAATTTACAGTATTTGCATGAGATTTGCATATGTTTTTCAATATGTCTCTCTCACACACAATCATGCACCATACCACTATATATTTCTTCTTTATGTCTTCTCCCTTTGAATATGCTTCTTATTTTTGAGGGTTGATAAAGAATTTGTACATTCCCCATTCATTGTTTCACCGTACCTCGTACATTCTGAAAAAAGACCTACAAAATATGATAAAATAAGTCAGTATCATTAAATGACACAAATATTACCATTAGAAATAATATTAATAAATGTAGATTTAAATAGTTTATCAGTGACTCCTATGTCAGTGTCTCTTAATAGTGTCTACTTCTGTTAGTGTCTCAACCCATCGGAGAATTGTTCATACAGTCGATGAGACCATTGAACTAACAATGACTCATATAAATGGTGATTACTTCCTTATTTTGGTGTGATAGTTGATGTATCAGTGACTCATTTCAACTAACGGCGAGTCCTTGCATCGGTAGCACCATGCTTCGTAAGGTCACTTCAACTGATCGTAGGTATTTTGTGTCGGTGAGCCATCTGCATTGGTGAGTCTTCTATGTCAGCGAGTAATGTGCAATGGTGAGTCCTTTAAATTGTGTAAGCTTCAAATATATTGAAAATATTCATGTTTGAACTATTTTTTGGTGATTCATGTCTCGGTCAGCGCACATGACTCTTACAAAGATAATTTTAGATGTTCTGTTTATCTCAGAGTTCAGCAAAGTTAGAGAGTGTTAATACTCATAATTACACATAGATAATTTGTTATAATCTTGTTTCGACATAAACACACATAAATAGTTGTAGGATTGAAATGTTCAGATATTAAAGATAATTATTTAACATAGATTAGGATATTTGACATAAGGTAAGATATATGTTAATATATGACATGATTTTTGATAATTAAAACCATTACAGTCAGAGTTAGTGGCCGACAATATCTATGGGGCAACAATTATAGTAACTGGAACAACCAACAAATTTTAATTGATTTTATTGTAACTAACATGACTTTTAAGAGAATTAATTATAATGTGTAGTTTGTTTTTTGTTGAGTAAAATGAATTTTTTTTATCATTTCATTTGAAAATAACTATACACATTATTCAAATTTATTTGAATGACATGTTGTTTATGATTATCTAAAATTAAAGGAACTTTTGATTCAATGGTATGTGAATAAATTTGATTAATATAGATCATGGGACATCATGATGTCACAGTAAAAATGTTCAATAGAATATAAATATATAAATTTTAATATTTTAATTATGAATGACATATCATGATATTCAAATAATGTATACATTTTAATTTACATTTTTAAAGGGGGTTCTTTTGGTAATAGTTTGATATGGGTAAATGGTTCATACATTTCTCAATGTTGCCAATTTTTTATTGGAAAGAACCCTCCTTAGTTATAACACTTGGTAAGAATAAATCATTATATTTTTCTCCCATTAAAATAATATCATCTACTTATAAAATATCATAAATTGATACATCATTGTCATCATTAATGTAGAGACTAATTCCCACACTTTCACCTTTAAATATTAATTGTTTGAAGAATATATATAACTTCAAATATAATGATATTGGGTCTTATAATAATCCATATGGACCCTTTTTAACCTAAAAAAATTAATTTTATCTTTACTGTGAAAAACAACTCATCTTGCAACTCTCAATTTAGGTAGAGATATAAAATATCTTTTAGAATGTTCAAGATTTTCCACTATTGTAAAATGTGATAGTTATCTAATTTATGTCATTATTCAGATCAGTTTGTGATAAATAATAATTTATTTGATTCTTATTTTTATATTAGAAGTTTGGTAATAAAAAATAATTTTTTTATTTATCAGATTTTTCTTTTTTGTTTTTATTAAGGAGTCAATGGTTAAATTTGGGGATATTTAATTTTGATTGTACCTATATGATTAAAAATTTATGTATTTATAGTTGAATTTATAGAGATAATAAAATCCAATACCTAAGGGAAAAATTTGGATTAATTTACCTCTAAACAAATTTCAATATCCCAAGGGTTTGTAAGAATGTTAAGATTATGAAATTGCAAACCAATTAGTGGATAATAAAATAAAATATATGTGTCTTGATTGTACGTTAATGAAACTTTTGAATAGATACAATGAATATGACCATTTGATATTGGAATTATTTTCTTCTTGATATGTATTTAGGATTTGGAATGGTGAATCAAATGTTGTAGAAATTAAAAACAGTTAAAATACTATCCAATAAATAAACAATGTCCGAAAAGAGGAGAATTTTTCTCAAAATTGATTAAATGACAAATTTGGTTATGGAGAATACAATTTCTAAGAATTAAATAGATCAACAGAACATTTATTTGATCATCAAAATGTCAATATTTCTCATAACATCAGTGACCAAAAGATGATTTTTATGAATTAGTTGAAGATGGAAGACCATAATTGTATGAAGTGTGTGACAATTATTCAATGTTATATATTATATGTAACTTTTATTGTATCAAGTGTCTCTATAGTACTACCGGTAATGAAATTTCAATGATTTTAGAGTTAATTCATGATGTATTTAGTGAATCTAAGATCTCTAAACCATTCTATGAGATAAAGAAAGTCATCAATAAACTTGGACATTGTTATAGAAAGATACATGCATGCCCTAATGCTATCATGATTTAATGGGGGAAATAGTATGATAAAGATGAATGTACAAGATTTCTTAAAATTAGATTGAAGTTAATGAATAATAATGAGAGTATAAATCAACGCAACCTTAGGAAGAAATATAATAATAAAAGTCCAGCAATGTTATTTTGTTACTTTCCTATGAAACAATGTTTGAAAAAACTATTGATATCATCTAAGACTATATAATACATGTAGTGGCTTGCTCGGGATAGTAACGATGGTTGATGAGACATCCAAGAGATTTAAAATAATGGAACATGATTGATTCTCTATATCTAGATATTTCTTTGGATCCTAGGAATGTATGTTTGGGATTGGGTTTTGATGGTTTTATCCCTTTTTGTACCTTAAGTACTAATTATTTCATTTGGATAGTTGTTTTGGTCCCATATAATCTACCTCCATTGATGTGTATAATGAAAACTTATTTTATAATTTCTATTATTATTCTTAGAAATAAAATTATTTTAAATGAAATTTATGTATACCTTTGACCTCTAATCAAAGAATTATGAGAATTATGGGATGATGGTGTCGAAACCTAGGAAGGTTCATTAATATAGCTATTATAAATTAATTATTCCTTAATGTGGACAGTTAGTGACATTCTTGTGTTAGAGTATTTATCTGTTTTGAACAGTCATATAGGTTTGGTTTGTCCAGTTTTTAATTTTAATATTAAACCTCAATGATTACCTCATAGAATAAAATGGTGTTTTATCTGTCATCATCAATTTCAAGATTCTTATCATAAATTATGGTTTCAAAATACATGATTAGTTGGAGATATTGAAATGAGAAAGTCACCAAAGGTGTTATATGGTTTATAAATTGTGGGAAAATTAATTAATGTCACTGATGATTTTAGGAAATGTCATATATTTAAAGAAGGGTAAAGGGTTACATGGTTTAATATAAAATGAATTTGGAACACAAAAATGGAATAAAAAGTGTATATTTTTAAAACATCCTTATTGGGAGTTTAATTTGATATTCCATAATCCGGATGTAATTCATATTGAGAATAACGTCTCGAACAATTCAATTTTTACAGTGGTTAAGGAGTTGGGTAAATCAAAGGATCACCTTAATGCTCATAAGGATTAAGAGTCAATGAATATAAATCATGGATTGTAGGAAAATGAGAAGGTAAATTATCATTTGGATATCTTAACAATAAAAAATCATGATAATTATTTATTCAATCGAACCTTAATGTGTGTAAAAGTAACAGATGAATATTCAAGTAACATATCAATATACATTGACTTAAAACAACATAAGTTACATAAATTGAATAGTTTTGACTCATGTATTTTTATGGGGGTAGTTGTTGCCATTGGCTTTTCATAATAATTTTACTGAAAAAATAACCACAGTTCTAGTTTAGTTGTTTACTTTTTTTAGATGGATTTGTGGAAAAACTATAAATCCAACTGAGCTTGATAAACTTCAGGAAATAATTTTTTGACACAATTTAATTTGAATATGTTTTCTCACATTCATTCTTCATAGTCATGATTCTTTTTAGTATTCACATGGTTCAAGAGGCTAAACTTTATTGACGCACACACTATCGATGGAGGTATCAAATTGAGAGGTACATTGATATTTTTTTATTCGTGAATTCGAGTTTATGAAATCATAGCATAAAATTATTTAATACATTTATTAATTTTTCATCAGGTACATAGGTTATTTGAAATCATATGTGATGAATAAATATCAAAAATAAGGATCAATTTTTGAAGGTTACATAGCCAATATGCGTCAGACCTTCTGTTCTAGGTATTTGGATGATATTGAGCCTATATTCAGTCATGCTAGACGTGATGACTACATCTCCAGTAATTCTCATTCGAATAATCAGTCATATACATTTTCTACTAATAGATGACTAATTGGAAATGGGTCAAATTTTACACTAATTGAATTGGAGTTTCTATAATAACATTGATATTTTATACTCAATACTGTTTTTTCAGATCAATTTATTGAAGAATTACAAATAAAATCAAAGAGGTGACTAAGGGTCGAGCTCAAAATGAGATGGACTTAACAAAAGATGTTAATAAGGATCTTCTTAAATGGTTCACCTGCCATGTAAGTACATACTCATTCATATTCTTGATGTGTTTTTTTATTTTCTATGTTAAAAGTAACAACATATATATTTTTTTCCAGATAATGAATGCTGGAAATCGATATGAAATGTTGAATGATCTAATGTTTTTTGTATTGAATTCCTCTGTGGATGACTAAGAGATTCGATTCCAACAATATTCATGGCTTCATGTTTTGTATAGAAATCATCAAGATGACTTGAAAACTCAAAATAGTGGTGTATTTACATTTATAGAGGTGGGATACTATAGGAAGATGAGTGATAAAATTTTATTAAACTATCATAACAAATTTTTAGTTGTATTATTCAAATTCAAGTGGGTAAACATTGATAGGGGTATAATGAAATATTTGTTACATTTTACTACTTCCAAATTCTCTCACTTGATAGATACTGGTGAGCATGAAGAGCCTAATCTATTAAACATATATTTACAAGAGAATATGTTTTATTACATGGATAATGAAATTAATGAAGGTTTGAGTGGTTTTTTAAACATAATATAAAGATACTTATATGATGTGGGTTATGAAGATTAATTGGTGTTTTGTGACAATGAACGTCATCAGTCCCAGAATATTGAACAGTTTTTTCTTGATAATATCGAAACAATATAAATTAAAAGATATGTGAAAATGAAGGGACCTTAGTAATGGAGGTTGATAACAAATAAAGATAATTACGATGTAGATAATTGAATATATAAATTGTCATTGAAAATATATTAAAATTTATCATTGATTAGTGTTTCGTACATATATATATTGTTCTATTTTATTTATTTTTTGTAAAAATATATTTGTCTGTCATTTTTTATACATTTAATATACCTTAAACATTTTCAATGAAGGAATGTCGAGATGAAAAATATCACGACCCTAGCCGATCAGCATCTTAGGGTTAAAGGTTCTGGGCATAGTGGAAGCGTGGTTGGGACAACACCCAACATTGATTTTTACTATGATCAATGTTTATTCTAGGATCAATACGATGATGAATTTCAGTCTCCATAGAATATAATCAAAGTTTTATATAATGAAGGAAGAGGTCCGAAACCTTTATAAAGGATCTTTCACATCATGTTTATAATTAATTTAATGAATTTCATAAAAAATACCTAGATCATCGGTGTATTCTTTGTTGATGATGTTGATCATCTAGAATGACCCTTCCACATTATCTTGTAGCGCTTGTATGGATCAAAATTAAAATCCCTCTAGCGGTGATCCACACATGATCTGATGGCCTCTGATCGATATCAGTCGTTCTTCGAGTGTTATCGCGGTGAAGAGAGTGTCCTGTGTCAGTTCTTCTTGATCTCTTGTTCTTCGTCCTTGAACATCTCTTGTTCTTGAGAGGGGTGGGAAGATGATTCATTAGAAAAATTGTTTTTCTCAACAATTCTCAATTCACCAGGTGTGTGGTTCGGTACATGGAACAATGACAATTTGTGTCTATTTATTGACATGGGGATTTAGTTACAATATTTAACTGCATAACATAAATTAAATACATTCCAAACCTTAGATAAAACCCATGCTATTAATAATAATACCCTTTCATTATTTATATTGAACCGACTTGTGCCAAACAGGATTATAAATAAAATTCCATGTCACGAAATAATAGCAGCATTATTTTAATTTGTGCCAACAAGTTAAATAATTATTCATCGTCTTGCAAATAATTATTTTACTACCGGACAGGACTTGGTCCTCTTGAACTCCACTTCCCTTTATTGAACACCCGAATAAATAAATGAATAATTTATTATATTAAATAAATAATTTATTTACAAACTAGTAAACAAATATTTATTAAATGATTAATAAAATAAATAAATATTTTTTACCCACAATCTGGTGAATGCATATTAATCTAATTTATGAAATCATATTAACAGGAATAAAATTATTCGGTTGTCTTAAGAATAATATTAATTAATTAAATTAAAATAGAATTTAACCGAGACAACCAGAAACACTTAGTGTGTGTGACCCTCTATGATTATTTCTCATTGGCATTAGGTGAGCTTGTCTAAAATACCATAGTAATATCTAGAAATGGGACAAGGAACCTAAGATAAATAACTTAAATTCACAACAAAAAAATCTACATATGATCGCTCACTGTGTAATATAATCCCTTTTTCATAATATATCATCATGTAGGTTTCATGATAGTTTCATCAACCTTTGTGCTTGATACGTCATTATTGGACGAACTGAAATAAACTTGTCATTACACCATGTCCGTATAATTTTGCATGAAATTTCTATTTCAATAAAAAGTGGAGATATCAACTTCCATGAATGGAAGGGAAAAATTATTCCTCAGCTTATCCATTAATAACATGAAGCTTGTGATGCACCCAACATACCCTACGTCCCACCAACTGTCTCCATGACATCTTTCGTCTGTAAATCAAAGTGTTCAAGTCAGGAAACATATTAATGATAATCTTTATGTCTAAGGATCATTACACATGTTCACATATCAGAATATCTGATGACACCAAAACACGCGGAATTCCTACTGGCAGGTTTATTCTCATAATATCCTGTCGTGGAGATTACCAAGTGCGAACTTCAGGAGAGGAAGTCTCATCTTCTTATAAGTACTCACACGTTAAGGTCAGTATGCTATGTGTCCGATCATAATGTGTTATTGAACCAAAGAACAATATTTAATAATTTTTATACAGAATTTCGAGGTTCTCATCATAGTGGGGAACTTCCATTAACTTATCAATGCAAAAAATACTCTAGGACATTATTACAATATAGTAATGCAGAACAATGAACAAAATGTAATACATTAAATATCAATGTAATAAAAGTAGAAATATTTGGTTCAAGGACACCAACTCTAAAAAACTCCCACTTGGACTAGAGCTAACTACCTACAACTTTCAGTCCTCTAGACATCACATGATGATCATGTTTTTGCTAAGTCAAAGCTTTAGTCAAGGGGTTGTCGAAGTTTTCTTTTGTGAAAATACTGCTTACTGCAACATCCCCTCTCTATGAAAAATCCCTCAATAGATAATACTTTTTAAGTATGTTCTTTGACCGATGATGTGACCTTGGCTTTTATCTGAGATCCACCATTGCAGTATTATCACAGTATAATGTGATGAGAACTTTACTTCTAGGTATCACATCTAGCTCTTAGAAAAAGCTTCGCAACCAAACTTCTTCTTTAGCTGCCAGAGAATATGTGATATACTAGGACTCTACTATAGAATCTACGACCACACTCTGCTTTGTGCTCTTCTATCTCACTGTACCTCTATTCAATGTGAATATGTATCCCATTTGCGACATCATGTATTCTTGATCAGCCTAGAAACTAGCATCTACAAATCCTCTATGACTAGTTCTTCATCTCCTCCCTAAACTAGGAACATATCCTTAGTAGGCCTCAAATATTTAGGATATTATTGATTTCCATCCAATGGCGGTCACTTGGGTCAACTTGATATCTTCCTACCACAATAAATGTGTAGACGAAAACCATCCTAGTACATAGCATGGAATTCATTACTAACCTAATTTTTGATTCATATGGAGTCCATGGGATTACCATTCTTTCTTCATGTGTGTGGGGATACATTTTCTTGGAAAGATGAATTCCATGTGATGCAGGAAAGATTTCCCTATTGGATTGTTCCATACTGAATCTATTCAGTATCTTATCAATGAATGTGCTTTGACATAGGGACAATAATCCCTTGGACCTATCACGATTTATCATGATCCAAAGAATATATGTTTCCTCACCCAAGTCCATCATGGATAAGTAT
This sequence comes from Viscum album, assembly GCA_963277665.1. NCBI lineage: Eukaryota > Viridiplantae > Streptophyta > Magnoliopsida > Santalales > Viscaceae > Viscum > Viscum album. The sequence continues at coordinate 1,430,042,978 of OY728151.1, forward strand.
TAATTTAACCATGCCTTAACAGCCTCTAATACTGGTATCTCATTTCCAATAAGTAATATGTCCTCAACATATACTATTAGGAAAACGATTTATCTCCCACTAAACCATTTTTAGAAAAAATGTCACAATTCATTCTTGATAAAACCAAATTTCTTCATGGTTTCACCAAAATGAATATTCCATGACCTGGATCTTACTGTAATCTATAAATGGATTTCTACAACTTACATTCCATATTGGAATCCTTTGGAGTCCTAAATCATTCAGGTTGTGTCATGTAGACATCTTCCTGAAGGTTCCCACTAAGGAAGGTTTTTTTGACATCCATTTTACTAATCTCATAGTCATGGTAATCGGAAATGGCCAATATAATTCTAATAGATTTCATCATTGCAGCTGGTAAAAAGGGTTCGTCGTAGTCAATGCATTGATGCTATTTTATCCCTATTGCAACCAGTCATGCCTTATTGGTCTTGAATTGTCCTTCCATGTCTAGTTTCTTATTGAATAAACATTTTTAACCAATAGGATTTACATCAACTGGAGGATCAACCAAAATCCAGACATAGTTTTGATACATGGAATCCATTTCATAATTTGTGGTTTTTTTCCACATGGAAATATCTGTTCCACTTACTACATCCTTGTAGGTTAGAGGATAATTATTATAAAATAATAATGAGTCACCATCCTTGTTAACTAGAAAATTATACAGTTCAGGTTCCCTAACCTCTCTTGTACTCCTACTCAGCTCTTGTGTCTCCAGAATAGTTCTTTCTTCCACAAGGATTTGTGGAATCTATTCATGTACCAACTCTTCTATACCTTGAGCCTCAACTTCATCAAATTCTATCCTGATCCCACCATATATTTTGGAGATGTGCTCCCTATCATGGAATATGTTGTGTCTTGCCACTATAACCTTTTTTTCCAAGGGGTTTTACATGTAATAACCCATATTTTCCATGGGTATCTTATAAAGGTGCACATTGTGGCTTGAGGAGCAAGTTTGTTACCTGAAGAGGCCTTAACAAACACATCGCTTCCCCACACATGTAAATTGGAAAATATGGATTTCATTCCACTCTAGAACACGTATGGAATACAATTTATCAATTTAGTTGGTACTTGGTTTAGTATGTGGGCCGCTGTTGGTAACACAAATCCCCAAAATGATAATGGAAGACTCTCATGACTCATCATTGGTCTCAACATGTCTAATAGGGTGCGGTTCCTCCTTTCTCTCACATCATTCCACTGAGGCATATATAGAGGAGTGAGTTGGGATATGATCCCAAACTCCCGTAAGTGTTCAATGAAGTCTTGATTAAGATATTCTCCATCTCAGTCTAAGTGGAGTTTCTTAATATTCTTATCGAGATGGTTATCAAATTTATTCATGTATTAGTTGAACTAATCAAAAGAATCTGACATATACCACATTTATATGATATATCCATATCTACTGAAATCATCAGTAAATGTTATGAAGTATGAGTACCCTCCCCTTGCTTCAACTAGAAATGGCCCACACACATAGGTATTAACCAATTCCTAATGTTCTTTAGCACTTTGAACTTTCACACTAAATGGGGATTTGGTAATTATGCCTTGTAAACATGCATGACATACACCAAGTGGGTTTAGTTCTAAAGAATCTAAATATCAATATTGATGTAAATTTGTTAAGTGTTTCTCATTTTCATGACCTAGCCTGTGATGCCAATGTTGGGTGTGGTATGATTCATGTGAAGTATCATTGTTATCTATTTTCATTACATGGTTTGTGTAATCCAACAAGTAAAGATCGTCATATAAATGTACCCTACCAAAACAAATGCTATATTTGTAAAAGGAGAATATTTCATTTCCAAACAAGAAAAAAAATCCATCTATATCTAATCTGGATATTGAAATAATGTTTTTAGTAACAGATGACACATATTAACAATCATTTAGCACCAAGATCATCCCATTTGGAAATGTGTGGTTCTAGTCCCCAATAGCTACAGTAACATGGCCGACTCTTTTGTCTTCTCATATATCAACCTCCCCTAATTTAATATTCTTGAATCCAATTCATTCATGTATTTGGATATATATATATGTGTTCACTATAAGCTATATCTAATTACCCATTTTTAGAAACAGATATATTGCATTATATAACAAATAAACCTGAAGCCTCCTCTTGCTTCTTAGGCTGGGTGAAGTTCTTCTTTCAGTGGCCCTCATTGACATAACAAAAAAAACATCCTCATTTTCCCTTTCCTCACCATTTATCTTCATTTTCTTAAAAGGTCGTGAAGAAACTTTGGGCTTAAAGATCTTCTCCTTCCCTTTCGTCTTATTCACTATAAGGACTGAAGGCTTTTCGTGCTTCATATCTTTTTCCACATGGATAATGATAATACGAAGATCAAATAGAGACTTCTCAATGTTGTTCATATTGAAATTGAAAACAAAGTTAGAGAAGATCTAAGGGATTGATGTGAGAATGGGATTGGTTCCTAGTTCTTCAAGGAGTTTAAACCCTAGAATATTCAAGCACTCAATGTAGACAATGATCTTGACTACATGAGGACCAGTTGGGGCACCTTTTCCAAGCATACTCTGAAAGAGTGACTTAGATATCTCAAACCATTTCATTATTTCTCTCTCCTAGTAAAGACCAAGGAGGTGCTCAAGAAATCTATAAGCTTCCATGTTTTTTTGAGACTTCATGAGCTCACTAGATATTGATGTCAATATCAAACATTAAAAGTTGACCGCGTCTTTCATATGTTTCTCATAGCCCAAGAAATCATCATCACTCACCACTTTGGTAGGCAAATTAGGTAATGCTAACTCTAGCATGTAAGACTTCCATTCACAGCAAAGGATAACCTAAAGGCGTCTAAACCATTCCTGGATGTTAATACCATTGAGGATGTTGACTTTATCCGAAATTTATCACATGGATATTTGTGGTTGATGATCTTGTCATTTTTATTCTAAAATTGAAATAGAAGATCATTAGTACTTTATTGATTTAATTTTATGTGAAATAATAAATTTTTATTATGATTCCCATTATTTTATCAAGTCTCAATGTCCCTCACCATTGAACTTGGAATATCTGGTTTCCATGATAGTCTAGTTTTAGAGATCGATATTCACCTTTGCATAACCCCAATAAGGTTCGGTGAAGCTATTTAGAAGGTATTTAGGTAGGAAAGTCTTTTCCAACTGTGGGCTTGCAGCTCCTTGATCTGTTTAGTGGACTCCCCAATCTTGAAATCATTACATTGGATTTCCTCAACTCTTTCCTACAATATTACACCAAGTCTAGAAAGGGATACTCCTCTTGATGTAATATGGTTAAGTCAACCTGAAACCTTTCATAAGGTCTTCTTGTTTTAAATTAAGTTTCTAAACAATGGTTGGTCAAACACATAGTTTTATTGAGTTTTTCCCTTAATCAGGTAACATAATGCTTTATCCCATTTAATATTTTATTTGATGTATTTTTATCTCTTATGTGTGAATTTATTATTATCATTATCACTTGACTGTTAATATTAAGTGGAACTTACTTAAGTGATTAACCATTTCTTGATAATATTTACGCATAAGTCTGGTTTATTTTAGTTATATCTGGTATTATTTTTTAAATCATTAATTATGTGATCGTGACAACACATCTAAAATGATAAACAATTCAACTAATAGAAATAAAATAAAGAGAATGATATTTAGATTTTCTAATGGTCTAGTGGTTGATAAACTATCCCTGACCTAGAGGAGAGACATCTTGAACCTTTTGGGATCATGTTTACAGCTTCCCACATGTCCACCTCTATATCTCCTGAGATTGGATTCATCTCAGCTACCGCTTGAAATTCCTCCACTTTCTTCGGAGTTCTATCCATTACATATGACTTTTTTAACTCACATGCATGTGATAGGTAAAATGAGGCTTTACATAAAAGAATCCTTGGGCATGCAAGCCCTTTATATTAATGATGATAAGGCTTACATGACAAAAAAATTAATTTAAATAAATTAATTAAAATATACTATCCATATACAATAGTATTGGTCTAGATCATGATCATCCATACATGCAACGATATTTATGCAGAAATAAAACATGCATTCAGTTATTTAATAATTTTTTAATATAAATCATGCTAGAATCAATTAATTATCATCTTTAATTAATCAATCCTTTTATCTTAAACCCTTTTATGAATTTCCTTTAGATTCTCATCCATGATAATTTTATACAAAAAAATTCATTTAAAATTACCTTTTTACGCAACTTTTACCTTGAAGGAAACCCAGTGAATTCCTACTAATAACTACCCAATTAGTAGAAATGAACATTACATAGATGTTAAATTAAACACACATATATATATAACACCTATCAAGTGTTTTGCCTCAGCTTTATGCATGCATGATGGTGCACGTCTCAAGGGTTTTTATAATATAATAAAAAAATTTAATAAATCATTATAATTTGGATGAGTACACGACGTGTAGTTCCAAATACATGATATGTACTATTTTTAACAACCCATACAAAGTACATTCCCAGGGAAACGACATGTTAGTGTACTTAGAAATTATTTAGAGTACACGACGTGTCTAGTAGGCTATACGCCATGCAGTTCCTCATTACACGGTCTCCATCCGGTCAAGCCGTATACGGGGTACATGGCCCAACCCTAACCTGAAATGACTACACGTCATGTCCAGTGGGCCATATGGCGTGTAATCTGGAAACTATATGCCACATGTTCCTGGTCAATAGTTAAAGTCATTAAGACTTACACAAACTCAAATGACACAGCTTGGTTTGGCAGACCAGACCCGGTGCATTGAACATTGGCTACATGTCATGTACTACTGAATACATGTCATGTGTTCTTATGTTGTACGTCCAATAACCATTGGAACCTCTATATGAGATCCTCTATTTTATTTCATTAAAAATAAATAATAAAATATCATTTCATTGAGGTGAACAAGCAAAAAAAGTGGAGGAATAGATCTCCAGATTTAGATTTTCAAAACGATTAACCTGAATTTAAAAAACTAAATTATTAAATGTGTAAATCATCAAAAAATATTTATTTTAATTATAAAATATGATGTAACCTCCCTTCGATACCACTTGAAGGTTTTGGGCGCAATAGAAGCGTGGTTGAGACAACAACCAACGTTTATTTTTCCCATGATCAATGATTATTCTGCGATCAATATGATGATGAACACCAGTCTCTATGTAATATAGTCAAATATTTAGATAAAGAAGGAAGAGGCCTGAATCCTTTAGAGTGGATCTTGCACACCATGACTATAATTAATTTAATTAATTTCATAAATAAAATAATACCTGGATCTTCGGTAGTTTCTTTGTGGATGATGTTGATCGTCTAGAATGACCCTTCTAGATTTTTTCATTGCGCTTGTAAGGATCCAAACTAGAATCCCTCTCGCAGTGATCCACAAGTGCTCTGATGGCCTCCAATCGACACTACTCATTCTTTGGGTGCTAGTGCGTCAAAGTAAGTGTCTTGTGTCGGTCGTTCTTTGTCACTTGTTTCTTCGGCCTTGAAGAACGTCTCCCATTATTGAGAGGGGTGGGGAGAGGATTCGAGAGATAAATTGTTTAGCTCCACAATTCTCAATTCACTGGGTGTGAGGTTCGGTACATGACACAATAGATGCATGTGTCTAATTATTAACATGGGGCTTCAGTTACAATATTTAATTGTATAACATCAGTTAAATACTTTCGTCTCCATTGAGAACAACCATTCTATTAATTATAATATTGCTCTATTATTTATTGTGCGCCAACATGCGCAAAATGTAATTATAAATAAAATTCCACATCATAAAATAATAGCAGCGTTATTTTAATTTGTTCTAACTAGTTAAATAATTTATTTACCATATTTCAAATAATTATTTTACTAACAGACTGCCCTTAGAACTCTCGAACTCCACATCTATTTATTGAACACCTGAATAAATAAATAAATAATTTATTCTCTTAAAAAATATTTTATTTACAAACTAGTAAATAAATATTTATTAAATGTTCAATAATATAAATAAATATATTTAACCCAAAATCCAATGAATAAATATTTATTTAATTTAGAAAATAATTTTAACTTGATTAAAATTATTCCATTTTCTTGAGAATAATATTTATTAATTAAATTCAAATATAATTTAACTAAGACAACCAAAAACACTTAGTGTGTGGCCCTTTATGATTATTTCTTATTGGCATTAGGAGGGCCTGCCTAAAGTCTAAGAGTACTGTCTAGAAATGGGTAAATGCACCCAAGAGAAATAAATTAAAGTCACAACAACGAAATCCACATATGAATGGTCATTGTGTAATATAATACCTTTTTCTCAATATGTCATCAAGCAAGTTTTATGATAGTGTTATCAACCTTTGTGCTCGATACGTCATTCCTTTTCTACCTAAAATAAACTTTTCGTTACACCATTTCATGTGATGGTTCTATTTAAATCAAAGGGCCGAGATATCAACTTCCATAAATGGAAGGGAAATTTTTTTCATTAACTTATCCATTGATAACATGCCACTCGTGACGCACCCAATGTACACTACCTCCCACCAACTATCTCCATGATTGTTTTCATCAATAAATCATAGTGTGTGATTCACGACATGTGTTAATTATAATATTTATGTCTAAGGATAATTACACATGCTTGCATATCGGAATATCCAATGACACTAAAATATGTAGAATTCCTAATGGCGGGTATGTTCTCATAATCTCTTGTTTTGGATATTAGCAAGTGCGAACATTATGAGAGGAAGTCACATTTGCTTACGAGTACTCACATGTGACAATATGTATTCTATGTGTCTCATCATATCATTTCATCAAACCGCAGAACTATATTTATGAATATTGTTATAGTATTTCAGGGTTCTCATCATAGCCGGGAACTTCCATGAACTTATTAATGCAAAAAATATTCTTGTACATTATTACATAATAGTCATGAAAAACAATGAAAAATATGCAATACATTAAATAACTATATAATACAAGTAAAAATAGTTTTTTTTAGGAAAACAACTCTAACAAGGGACACCACCACTACCATCATCTTTTGTGGATCATATTTATTCTTTTATACCCGATACTGATAGCTAGCCAACAAATTCCCTAGTTTTCATTGGTATGCCACCACATGATTCACCTTTAGAAATAGAGTAGTTTTTCACCCCTCCATCTAGGGGATATTGGTGAGTTACTGTTACTCATATGTAAGTCATTTAAAAAAATTATATTTTACCAAATACTTATTGCATTTTTAAAACAGATAAATGAAACCATAGAAGGGATACAAATATGAACATGGTAGATGTATGGGACCTTAAGGACTTAAACATTATCATTCCATTTGATGAGTTCTGGGTTCCTACAAGTGTCTCTTCTGAAATGTGTAGGTTGATTCTTGTGAATATTTCTTATGGGACATTGACCATTCCAATTAATTGTAAATATTGGAGTCATATTCATACAGCTAAAGAAGTGAGGTCTTTGATACTCAAGTAAATAAAATATTAATTTTATATTCCTTAATGAGTAATTTAAAATACATGTGTAAAATATTGTAATATACTTATAAAGTGTTATGTTTTTTTATTTCTATATGTTTTTTCATTTTGATGTCCCAGAATTTTTTTCATGCCCATAGGCATTGATTTTTTTTGGAAAAAAATGGAGTGATTTTAATTGGACATTGTGTCAGGAGTTTAACGACATATTTATGTATAGAAACCCTCTATTTTTAAAACACTAACGTTAAATAACATTTTTGGAATACATAACCATTATATAAATAGATTCCCAAAGATCATAATCGGTCTAGTTCGTTTAGAAAAATGGAAATCTAAACACTGGTACATGAGAGAGCTACATTATCTACCACTAGGTTCCCCATGACTAACACCCCTATTAGATATCTTAGAAAAATATATATCATCCTAACTTGGGGAAGGAACCATGAAAATGGAGGAGATTATATCCTCAATAAGGGTAAATAAACAAGACATGTAAGAATATTCAAGAGAATAAGGGTATGATAACATGATCATGAAAATAGAAGATCATACACTACATATCAAAGATCATAAACTCGAATCAAGGAATAAATTTTAGTAGTTCATAAGATATGAATCATAAAGAAATAAATAACATAATCCATGAAATAATGATGTATGAATAAAACATGGAATTGGTACCCAAAAATAGGAATATCATATGATTTTCATAGTTGCCAAGGAATTGATGTCAATACCATCTTGGTAGTATGGGTTCACTCCCCATACCATCTTGGTATACATATTTCACTATCATGGAAATCTTAGTAGAATGTGTTCACTTATAATACCATATTGGTAGTCTTAGATCCATCCCATGGCCATCTTAATATGATGAATTCACTTCCCATTACATCTTGGTACTCATGGTTCACTCCCATGACCATATTAGTAGTAAAGGTTTGCTCCCAAGATGATCATAATATATCTCATGGGATATAAATCTATACTCCATGAATTATTGGTAGATATATATACCACCAATATCATAAATAAATCATACATACGTGTTCCACAAAATAAAAAACATTCATATCTTAACCCATGAAATGGAATTTGTATCATAAACAAGTAAACATATCATAACATGTAGAAAAAGATACAAGTTTTATAATAATTTCATCAATATAAAAACCCATGAATGATAAATGGATTTCATAAACATATAAATAATAAAATAGAAATGGGCTTCATAAACATATAACCTGTGAAATGAAAACATGATTCATAAATACCATGAAATTAATAATATCTCATTCATAGAATGGATACACATGGAACCCTTAGATCATCTTCTATAAAAGTTTGAGTAACATCAATGGATGTCATATTAGATTGAAAATTATTTTGAAATATCTTTTAAAAACATTTATTGAGGAAAATATCTTTTCTTCTATTAAAAAAGCATTTTAATAATTAAATCCATTTGAAAATCATTTTCATGAAACATACATTGAAAACATATAAAGAAGACATGAAATTAATTTGAAATCCATCTTCCTTAAAAAATTATAAAATAGCCTTTAATATATTTTTAAAAGAATTTTCTTTGAAAACACTTTGAAAACATATAAATAAATGTTGAAAATGTTTTTAAAATGTTCCTACTTAAAATATTTTGAAAGAATCATGAAAACCTATTGAAAATATTTTTATTTGAAAACATATAAAATAATATTACAAAAATTTTAAAAAAAAAATCTTTAAAAACATTTTTAATAACCATAAATAATTCTTGAAAATGTTTTAAAACACATTTAAATTAAAATATAGTGAAAACATATAAAGAAATCATGAAATGTTTTTGAAAACAACTTTCATTAAAAACATATAAAAGTAGTTTCAAAACACTTTGAAAACAATTTTCCATTAATACTAATTTTAAATAAATATTATTATTGATTTACCTTTTAAAAATGAAACAGAATATTCAAATGAATGATATTGGGTAAGTTCGTATATGTCATTCGAGGAAAAAAGAACAATCCTTTTACATGGTAAAAATTTAGAAAAAATAATTGTTAGAAATTAAATAATAATACATAATTGATTAGAATTATAAAAGACATAAAATGTAAAATTTTCTTTTAGATATTATTGGGTAGTGGTTTAAAATTCTTGTAAACCCTTTTTAGAAAAAAATATATTTTCTGACAGAAGAGAGAGAGAGAGAGAGAGCGTAAAGTTGGGATTTCATAAAAACACTTTCATACCTATATTTTGTACCAAAGAGTAAAAAAATGCATCCAATACTTGAATATATCTTTAGTAAATATAGGATAAAGAAACTAATGAGTTTTCATTAGAGATGAACCATAATATTTCATCAAATAAGCATAATCATTTTAAATCTCCAAATGCATTGAGATTGTTTAAAAGAAATCTTACAACATGGTAACCTGTGATCATACTCTACATTTAAGAAAAGGAAATTAAATGAAACATAAAATACCATTAAAATTATTAAATTTATGATATAAAATATAATATTTATGTATATAAACCTTGAATTATAAGCTAGGTGCATAATAAAACGTGAGCCTTGAAGAAGGAAAATTTAGCGAAAACTATTTCACCAATTTGGAAACTTTTGACCCTTAATCCCCATGAAAGAACAATCAAGATATGGATAAGTGAATTACAATAAATTTAAGTATAAGATATATATAATTCAATCATGGGATGTAAATACACCACACAAAATTAAAGAGTAAAAAACATAGTATGTTTCTAATGAAAATAAAAAGTTAAACGAAATCCCCATACGTTGTGTGTTGATTGTCTTCGTACTCATACAATATTCCTAAATAATAACTATAATCAGGTTATAAATGTTTTATTAAATAATATATTTATAAATAATACGAAATATTATTTTATTATGACCTTATATTATCAACTTTTTGACAATCCTATGTTAAGGTTTCAATTCGGGTAATATTAGCTCTGTTCTTTGAATGTGTCATATTTTGATCTATCTTTGGTCCTTATAAATTTAGAATAATTAACCTGATGTAAATCATGATATAAATATTTTATATATCCATTATATTTATATTATAATAATCTATATCATGAATAAGTAAAAAATGGAATACACCGTTCATAGAGACGGTAAGTTGTACGTATGCATGAACGCTATTTTCATTTTAATTGTCGTATTGAAATAAATAAATAAAAAGTAACATGAATATATATTTTTATTTATTAAATTATACTAATTGTATCATATATATCTTATATATTCACTAAAACCATCCTTAATACAATCCAATTAGTGTATCCATGAATTATATCACTTTGAGGATGATGTTGTCCAGATTTCCTCAAATGAAATTATCATTTTAATAGTAAATAAAAATTAAAAAGATATGTGTTTTAAAATTAATATAGAAAATTAAATAATGAATAAATATAAAATATAACATATATAAACATATTTTCCATCGAAATGGCCACCGTCAAAGGTGGAAATGGAAAATTGAACAACCATTATTTCATGAGGTAGTAGTTTTCCACACACAGAAACAATATGTTCATTACCCATTAGATGGAGGTCTGTGTATGTGTAGGTGTAACCATTAGAATAAAAAAACCTAGTATTTTCATGATACTTTTTTTAATAAATTAATGTAATAAAGAGGATGTATGGGTTGTAGAAGGAAAATAATGAAAAGGATCCTGAGAGATAATGTTTCCTCTTAACTGGGTATGTCCTTTCAGTTTGTGCCAAAAGGCTTCATTGAGTTCCTGTCTACTACTGGTATGTCTTACAGGATTAATAGAAGTATTTGGGAGCTTATTTTATAATATTCTGTTAGGTTAGAGGGGGTTTATAGGTTTGAGGATGTGGGATAATGTGGGGACCATTTATTGGGAAGGGAAAGGACACACTTGGTTGGTTTGAAAACAAGTTAGGTGTACCCACGTTTTTATATAAAACAGTACTAGAAAACCCAATACAACTAATTATTATAAGGTTAATGGACTAATAATTTTCATAAAATGGGTGTTTTAAAAGTTTCTAGGTCTTTTTTGGGTCTTATATTTATGGTTTAGTAACTTAAACTTATTTTTCTCTTAACTAATGTAATTAATCTGAATCTCTTTCACTAATCTTTTTTGTCCAAAAAAAATGAACATATACTATATTATAAATTATTCTTGATTCAAAATATGGAATCCATTCTTCCAAATTCTAATCATATAAGTGGTTGGATTTATTTTAAAATTAATCCCACTAATGGGATGACACTGTGGTGTTTTAACATAAAAACATCTAAAAGTTTTCTAGGTTTTTATATTAAATTTCCATGTGAAATTGGTTCTAATGAACTACATTGGATTAATTGATAATAATATTATCTAAATAAACTATTAAACCAATTAAAAATATAATTTTACCTTATAAAATTTATATGAAAAATAAATTTTGAATTAAATACATTATTTTTAACTATTAATTAAAAAATAAAACCTTATGGAAAAATACCAATAATTTATCCAAATCTAATTTTTTAGTCTTATTTCAAAATATGAAGTTATTTTTCACAAATTAAATCTATAAAAGTCCGAAAAAATATTTTAAAAGGGTTCTCTATTAACATGTAGAAAGAATACGCTTATAAAAATATAGGTTTTTGTGCATAAAATTTTGTTTGTTCATATATTATGTTTATCTAATCTATTGGATGAATATAAAAAAATTATTCAATATATTTCATATTTATTACATTAATATCTCTTAGCCATTGTAATTAATTTAATTTACTAGGTCATAATATCCTTGTAATTATAATAATATTTTTTTATACTCAATCCATTTTAAAATTCATTTATAGTTAATTAGTAACCTATGAATTTATATTATATTTGTGTAAACCACATATTTTTATAATTGAGTTATTAATATTCATATCCATCAACTTAACTTCTCAGTTGTATCTCATTATAATAAATTTTTTTAATAATATGTTATTGTTAGGTAATACTCGATATTTAGTGCAACACAATCCATCGAGGAAGGCCAGTATTGCGTGTAATGTATGTTATCCTTGTGGTTCCATGTAACATAAACCATATTGGTGTTGTGTGTAACAAATTCCATGTTGGTTACATGTGATATGTATATTTGAATTATGGAAAAACAATATTCAGTGTTGCGTTAAATGAAAAATATAAAAATATTAAATTAATTCAACATAAAATTTCACAAAATCTCGGGGTTTATATTCTACCCCCTGTAAAATGAATTTAGTCCTTGAATTTTTTTTTAGATTATCCAAGGTTTATTACTTGAATTTTTCATTCATATAAACCCACATCATAATAATGGAAACTAAAACATCCCTCAAAAAGGGAATGTTGGAACTATAACAGGTACCCAAGGTAACAAATAACAAGGTTTCCACATAGGAGAACATAGGTTGGGATTAAAGATTGGACATAGAGTAAAATAATAAATATTTATAGGGATTGATTCAGTGTATCAATCAAAAACAATTGAATGATCAAATAAATCCTAATTTCCAAAAATTCATTAATCTCTAATGATTTCTAAAGCCGTCTATTCAACAAAATTTATTGTATTAGGAAAACATTATTTTTTAATAACTTTCAGAACATTGATTAATTATTTCTATATTTATGTAAACAAAATTTCATTCTTTTTTTATGAAATAAAAAATTTATAATACATCAATTACCTCAAGAAATGACTGTCTAGAAATTAAATGTGATACATAATGCACTAAATTACACTTTTAACATATCTTAAGGCCCATAAAAAATGAAAAGCCTGACTATTTTTCTCTTCAAAATCTATATGAATTAATATATAAAAAGAAACAATTTTGATTCATACTTATTATTTATTCATTAAAAATAATTATACATTAACTTGGACATCATGTAGGCTAGTGGTAGGTGTGAAACCTTTATCAACATTCATATATGGGTTCCAGACCTGCAACCTTTCCAAACATAATCGTTTGTCACCCAATATATATGATGATTTTTTAAAAAACAATGATAATATAATTTTCAAATATATAAGATAGACATACTTGAAATAATGTTAATCACTAAATTTCCTTTTATCCATGTTTTTTAATACAAACCCACTGTATAAATAGTTCTAATGAAGTTTAACTTAAACATTTCATGAAAGGATAACCTTATAACCGTTCTCAAAAATTAAAATCCCAAACATTAGAAAAAGATTAATAAAATCATCTTAACATTAATTGCTCTGTATTTTATAATCTATCTCTTTGTTGTCATATTCCATACACATGAATACCATCATAATAGATTCTCTTGAAACATGGTAACAACCTAAATTACCATAAATCCTTTTGGAAAACATTCTTTCTTCCTTATTCCAATGTATATTTGAACTATTCCATAAATCCAAAAAAACTGTAATCTTCATCAACGATAGCATAAAAAACCTATCAATAAGTCCTTACTTAGTTCTAAGGTAACCAGTACAGTCTAATTTATTTATTAATATCCCATGTATCATTATCCATAAATAATTTTCTTAAAATAAATAACATGTTAAGGGTTACCATCCCTTATTAAAAATATTAACTTGTTATTAAATCACTTCACCAGTCCATTATGATCATTAAACATAAAGTTGTAAATACGGAGTGAAAAATCATTAGTAGAAAAAACCTTATTTATTTCATCACTCATAACTTATAATTCAAAAAACATAAGTATATCTATTACTTTACACTCAATATATTAACAATTCTACCTCATCCAATTACATAATATCTCTTTACCTTCACATTTCATCTATAGTCTTGTCATCATCCACAATGAAACCATTACCCACACAACCTTGCTAATTATATTTTGGAAGTTTTCTCTTGGAAAATTGAGTTTCATAATGAACATTTACTACAAACATAAAATACATAACCATTTATGATGTCTTATGGAGGCTAATATTCGCATCCATTTCATTACCCAAACTCTCCATTTTTTCCCTGTAGTCACTTTCATTATGTCTATCTTTTCCCCAGTTAAAAAGTCATCTTGTTCCATTAAGACATTCACATAGGTGACTCTTTCCACATTATTGACATAATGGAAATCGAATCTTATTTATTCTATAGTATCCATTATCCACACTCCTAAATATATCATTTTTTATTTTCCTTGGTGAGTCTGAGAGTTGGATAAGTTAATAATTAATAATCATGTTATGTGAAAACTGATTAGGGATGATCACAAAAAATTCACTCCAAAGAACATTCCACACAACTACCCATAAGAAATTATACCATCAAATTCAACATTAATGCAGTTACTTCTTGCTCCCTCCATTGAAAAAAACTAGAAGTATAGTGTGAGATTAACTTATCATCTCATAAAACCACATAGTCATGAAAAGAATTACTTATAAGATATTTAAATCATTTCACATTCCTTAATCTATGATACACTGGGTTCATCCAACATTATTAATTGCCACCTTATATTTAAATACTTCATGATGGTTCATGAATAGTTTGTTAATTCCCAAATATATCCCCCAAGAGTGTCAAATCAGGTGTGCAGCAAGTCCCATTGTCATGTACCAGATTACCCCATATTAGGACCAGAACATCTTTCCGATGTTTTTACCCTTAGGAACATATATTCTAGATCCACATAGAGTTTTAGTTTCTATAAAGGGATGTATTTCAAGGAAACAACTCACTATATCCTTTACCAAAATTAATTGATATTTTCATAAACATTAACTCATCCTTATATGTATCCTAAGAGACATCTCCTTGACATATCCTAAACAATATACCTAGGGATAAACAATAGTTTTCTCATAATAGATTTCACTGGTTAACTATACCTTTAATCTGATACCACCTATGGAGACCCTAACTTTTTAAAACATTAACAAAACATAAATTTATTTTGAACACGTAATCATTATACAAACAAACACATAAAGACCGTAATTGATCAAGCGCCTTTTGAAACATGGAAACATTAACCCTAGTACATGAGGGAGCCACGTTATGTCCTATAAAGCTCTCCAAGGCTAGAAACCCACTTATAAATATCATAAAAATATTTATCTTCATTACCATGGAACAAAACATGAAAAGTGGTGAGATAAAATGCTCACTATAAGTAAACAAGGGAGACATATAAGCATAATGATGAGCTTAAGGGTATGAGAACATGATGATGAAAACATGAGATCATACACTGCATATGAAAGACCATAATCATGAATTGTGGAAAAGATAATATAATTTCATAAGACATTTATCATAACAAAAAAACATAATCCATGAAAGAATAACATAGGAATAAAATAAGGAATTGCGGAAAAAAGATATATATATAATATGATTTACATAGAATCCAATGAATTTCATCGAAGGCCACTTTGGTAGTATGTGAACACTCCCTATACCATATTAGTAGTCATGGTTCACTTCCATGTCTATCTTAGCAACATGATTTAACTTCTCGTACCATCTTGGTAGTCTTGGTTCACTCCCATGGCCATATTAGTAGCATGAGTTCATTATTTATACCATCTTGGTTCTCATGGTTCAGTCCCAAGGCCATCTTAGTAGTCAATGAATAACCCAAATACAATATTAGTATATACCTTGAGATATAAATATTTACCTAATGTATTGGAGTGGGATATATTACCACCCATATCAAAAATAAATCATACATGCATGTGCCACAAAATCATAAACAATCATATATTTACCCATGAAATTAAACGGGTATCATAAACATGTAATAATTCCATAAATTATGGTAAAAGACACATGTTTCATATTCATTACATCATGAGAAAAACCCATGAAAGATAAATTGATTTGATAAACATATAAACTGTGAACGAGAAATGGGATTCCTGGACATATAACCCGTGAAAGGAAAACGAGCTTCATAATGACCCTGATATTAAGCATAACCAATTCCTAGAAATAATATGAATGAAACCTTTATATAATCTCCTAGAAAATTATTATTAACATCAATATATGACATCTTAGATGGACGGTATTTTTGAAATATATTTAAAAAATGTTTTTTGAGAGAAATATCCTTTCTTAATTAGAATTTTTTTTAATAGAAAAAACCATTTAAATATAATTTTATAAGAAAATACACTGAAAATTTATAAGTAATAATTGAAACAATTTTGAAAATAAATTTCCTTGAAAAACATATAAAATAATCTTCAAAACATTTTAAAATCCTTTATCTTTGAAATAAATATGAATAAATATAATGAAAGATTGAAAATGTTTTGAAAACCATTTTATATGAAAATTTATGAAAGCTGCTTGAAATTTTTTTGAAAACTTTTTTCATTGAAAAATTATATATTAAGATTTAAAATAATTTAAATATCATTACCTTCAAAAAAAATTTAAAACTTATAATGGAAGCATCAAAACATTTTAAAATCCATTTCTTTAAAAATACTTTGAAAACTTCTTAAAAATATTGAAAATGATTTAAAAAAATCCTCAAAAACATATGAAACATGTTTTAAAAAACTTTAAAAACAATTTCCACTTAATATTAATTTTAAATACATTTTATTAAATATTATCCTTTTAAAAACTCAATGTAATCTTTAAAGGAATGATGGTTGGTATGTATGTACATGTCCTACGAGGTAAATAGACCCTTCCTTTTATAAGGTAAAAATGTTTGAAAAAATCTATTTTCAGAAAGATAAAGGAATATTATTTTCAAGAGATTTGTAAAATATAAAATGATTAAAATATATTTTAGATATTATAGGATAATGGAATACTTTTCTTGGAAACCCTTTTTAGAAAACATAAATTTCCACCTTAAGAGAGAGATAGTAAGGTCGAGATTTCTTAATATCATTTTTTAACAAAATTTTATAAAAAATAGTATAAAATGGATCCAATAAATGAATATATATTTAATAAATAGAGGATAATGAAACTCATGCGTGTTATTGACAGATTAACTAGAATATTTCATCAAAGTTTAATAATCATTGACAATCTCAAAAACCGATGGGATTGTTTCAATAAAAAAATGGTAATGTGGGATCATACTCTCCGTGTAAGAAAATTAAATTTTTTTAAACATAAAATATAATTAAAATCAAGAAATTAATGATAAAACAAATAAAATGGAAGTATATACACCTCAAAAGGGAATTTAGGTGCACAAAAAACATGATTCTCAAAGAAGGAAAATTGAGATAAAAATATTTCACCAATTTATTATCTTTTTAAACATAATCCATATGGAAGAATGATCATAAAATGGATATTTGAATTCGAATAAATTTGAGTGTAATATACATAGAATACAATAATGCTCATTAAATACACCAAAAAAAGGGAAAGAGTGGAAAACATAGCATGTATCTCACAGAAATAAAAAGTGTGATAAAATCCCCATACCTTGTGTTTTGGCTCTCTTTGTACTCATACATGCTTCCTGTATAAAAAATATAAAGTTATTATAAATATTTTTAATATGTATATTCTTATACATAATACCATATATGGTTTTATTATCACCTTATATTACCCTCTTATTAATAATCCTATGTTAAGGTTTCACTTCGGGGAATTTTCACTCTATTCCTCGCATGTGTCTTAATTTTTTATAACATTGGTCATTATAATTATATCATGATTTTAAGATTTGAAATAATGATATAAATATATTCTATATCCAGTATATTTAAAATAAAATATTATATATCCTAAATAATTATGAAATGGAATACACCATTCATTGAGACGTTAAGCGGTACGTACGCATGAACGTTATTTCTGTTTTAATTTTTATATTGAATGAAACAAAGAAATCAAAATATAGGTATATATATCATTATAAAATTATATTTATAAAATAATATATATATTATATATTCACTAAAGCAATCTTTAATACAATCCATGTAGTTTATGAACGAATCATATCACTTTGAGGGGGTGCTAATCCATACTTCCTCAAATGTAATTATCATATAAACACAAAATGAAAAGTAAAATGATATGTGATGTAAAAGGAATTAAAAATATTAAGAAAATAATAAATATAATATATAACATATATAAAGATAGTTTCCACCATAATGGACATCACCGTAGGTGCTAATTACAAAATGAAAAATCATCATTTTATGATGCAGTTGTTCGTCGTACACATAAATAGTATGATCATTACCCATTAGATGTAGGTGTGTATAATTTTGGTATAAATTGAAAAATAAAAAATCTTATTATATATATTATAATTTTTTTTTAATATAAGAATGGAATAAATATTGTGTAGGGGTGGAAAGGAAAATAAATAAAAGGAGTTAGAGATAAGACATTAACTCTTAATCGTGTAACTCCTTTTGGTTTATTCCAAAAAAAATAATTGAGTTTACTTCTACCCAAGGTAATGAAGGACCCTAAACCCCCCTGAGAGGGGGTGGTGAATAAGGTTGTCAACTTTTCCTATTATTTACGAGATCATCTTCCCACATTGTTAGGAACATGTTTAAACATGTATGATGGATATGTGCATTAATTAAAATATTCACATGTCGAAGGAAGTCAATGTACATTTACATGGTTCACCACTAAGGGATACATCCAAGGAGAATACACCAACATGTTTCTAATCATACCTAATTCCACAAATCCTCACTAAATGTGGATTACAATGGTTTGGGAATAGTCACTTTGTCCTAGGCACGCTGCATAAAGGTTCATGGATTGCTTACTATTTCCCTCAGATCACTTCCGTAGACTCCCCCCGGCTCACTGTAATAGGAGAGGTCTTACTCAATTGATCTAATTGAAGGTCTCTTCAATAGATAGGCATAAAAGTTTTTGTATATTATTCATCATGAGACTCTTATTGCATAAAGGTCTAATGTTGATGATCTTTTATGTTTAATATTCTTATTTAGTGTGACAAATGAATGCACTAAATCATCTTATTCTTTTTTCTGGAATCACAAACTTACTTTTTGATGTTTACACTTCTGTGAAATATCCCTAATTTTGTATACTTTCTCTAATCTGCGTACCATGCCTTCTCCATGTACCATGCCTTTTCGGAGTACCACACCTGCTCCGCATACCAGGATTGCTACGTGTAATGTTCCTTCTCTACGTTCTGCGCTGGCTCCACATACCATGCCTCCGAATATCATTCTGGATCTGCATATCAGGACTTCTTCATGTATCACACCTACTCTGTGTACCATTCATGCTCAATGTACAGTGCCTTCTCAGCGTACCATGCCTACTCTGCAACCCACACTTTCTCTACATTCCACTCCTACTTCACGATCCGCACCTCCTCCGCATGTCACGCCTTCTATGCCTCCCATGTACTCCATATTCCGTGCTTGCTCTGTGTTCTACCTACTCCGAGTATCATGCCATCTCTACATATCATGCTTGATCCATGTTTCGCACCTTCTCTGCGTACTTCCTGCTCCACATACCTACTCTTCATACCTCCTTTGCATACCGTTTCTATTTATAAATTCAACTTTTATAGAATTCCTTCTTCTGTGGACTATTCCATACTATTTCACAATCCATTTCTTCCTTATTTGGACTTTTTAAAACACTTTGGATCATTTCTTCTCCCGTGTACCACTTTTTCCTACACATAATCTCTTCTACGGACTGCTCCTTCAAATTCTGTGAACCGTTTCATCTTCGACATACCACTTCGTCCAATGTGGAATATATCTTTTATACCACTTCCCTTCGCATAATTCTTCACGAAAGAACACTGTTAGACGTAACAAAGTTCTTCCATAGCGATGATCTTTTCTTTTTTAATTATCTCTCTCCTAATGATGGGATTTATACTCCTTATATAGGCAAATAACACTACAAATTTCTCTAATCCTATTTAACCAAATTTTCTATGTGGTACAATTTTCAATGCATACTGAACTCCATCCATGTACTGTAATCCTCCACCACGTATTGCGATTCTCCTCTGAACTACGAACCTTTACAGCATACTTCTAACCTTCTGTGTACCATAAGCTTCCCGATTCAAGTAATGCATCTCATTCACCAACAACGAGCCATCCCATATACCGCAACCCCTTTCACCATGAACCATTTTCTTTAAAACATCTTGTTCTAAGATTCATCCCACATACCTTTCTCTCTACATAATACTTGGCCACAAACTATTCCCGGATATGGTATGTTGTCCATATTTCGAGGTACGTAGTTTTCTTAATTTTTCCTATTTCATTCTCCATTCCACATCTTGTTCACTCTTATGAAGAAATCCTTCTATTTACAAAAAAACCCCGATTTGGAGTTCCAAAAATTTGGAGAACAATTGGAAATGACACCACTTTAAATATCGGCATTGGAAAGAACAGTCGTGCTTCTTTACAATCAACTTTCTCCTTCGACAATCAGCTTATTTTATCATGAACCTTATCTGTCATTATATATAGTCTTTGATTGATCATTTATAGCATCATCAGATTTTATATGGAAATTATTTAAATTTCAATATCTTCTAACAACATCATTCTTTACATTCAGAACCGAATATGATTGGAATCCCATTTTCTCCCCCTTCCCTTCATAAGGATTTCATCACAACTTCTCCAAACATATGATATTCGGGAAATAAAAATCATTAAAGATTTGTTTTATTTACCACTCTCAATAATTTTGGAGTTCTTCTTCATCTCCTTCTTCATTTTTATCTTCATTGACAACTGTTGACAACAAATACAACCCTATACACAAAGTGGACACCACAATCTCCCCCTTTGTATTTTGTTTTCAATGCCTTAAATTTCTCCTCAAATGAATGATTCAATATCAAAATGAAAATCTTCTCTCTCCCCTTACTTATTTCTCTCCCCCAAACATTCATTTCACTTCTCTCCACCTTATTATGAAGAAATACAATGTTCATTGGAAAAGGTATCCATCCATACTTAATAAATCTTCCATCAATCATTAAAATCTATTTCGAGATAAGAAATGGTCGGTGTAGAAACAAAGAGGATTTTATTTAGACTAAAAGTTTTCCATAACCCACTAATCATGATACCTCATGAGATGAGACATTATAAACTTGTCTTCAAATGATTTCCACTTTCATTTAAGAAGAAGATAATAAATGTGCTATGAAATTATCACCCAGAAACTCCTTTTCCTATGACATGATATTTAAATAGTCTTCAAATTAATTGTATTTTATACCAACTGAAGTCGATATTATTTGAGATAATGACTCTGGAATCTTCTTCTTATGTCTCCCTCTCAAGGGAACACTTCTCAAGTTCTCCCTCTAAGATCCTTCTTTACCTTTAATTCCTTGTATTATAATAAAAAACACAATACACAAAGATTCAAGGTAATAAGTTGGATCATCCTTTATTCATCAATGTGAGTAGCTAGGTAGAGATTATTTTCTCAACCATGATGCTCCATTTTCTCCACTCTTCACACTTTCACATTTGATATCTAATTCTATATGGGGATGTGTGGATATTATTACATATTCCATCTCTTTGTGTGTGAATCTTCTTTCTTCTAGAGATTTTAATGAAGGAGAATATCATGGTAAAACTTTCATATTCTAGAGGAATTAATATTGAGTTAGAATAAATGAAATTCAATTCCAAACATTGTGGCTAGACATGTTTCACCTCACACATAATGTTTCTCTATATTCATGTGGAATATTCTTATTTACTGTTTCACTGGCCTTATCTTGTGCATCTTGTTTCATTCTTATTCTTTCCAAATATTTATTCCAGATAACCAATATGTATTTAGAAACTATGGTACCAATTTCGGATTTTCCACATGGATTCTTCAGAGTGTAATCCTTCTTAGGAGTTATCTTTGATGCACGACTCTTCAACTTCATGGATTTTGAATCAAATTACATCTCACCTTTCCTTTTTGGATTATTATTGGGAGAATTTTCTTTTGAAACATTCTTCTAGATTCTTCCAATGGAAGCTTCTTATTTATATGCTAGTATCTCTGGTATTCTATTCTAATTAGATCTTGATATATGTCAAGATATGCATGCACTATTTTTGTGACCACTCCCATTGCATACATCACATATATTGTCTAGAATTCGAAATCTATATACAGTATACTAATTCTTCTAGATACGTTGTTGTTACTTCTTCATCTCTAGATTTCTCCCCTTTCATACAAGCTTTCTCTATTTTTTCATTTAGGGGACTGTACCAAAAATTCAGTGCACAATTACTAAATCTGTTGTAGCACCAACATTGACCCAAAATCTTGTCTTAATGATATATTCTATATAAGGTTGTTGGGATTTATTCTTAATGTGTTGTTCTCTATCTGGGGAACAATCTTCCAGCTTCTTCTTCCTATCCACCCTATAAATGGTGGTATGTTTCTTCTCATTAACATTATCCATCCATACATGTTTAGAATTTTTCTTCCAAACTTCATTTTTTGTAGAAAAATATATATAAATAATAGTACAAGTAAGTATGGATGGTGTCATCACTATATCAGCTTCTTTTGATAGATCAATGAGTGAAGTCATGATCTTCTTATCACATGATGGAGGTATTTTGACATTTGAGTACTCTAGTGAGCGTTGAGTACCAACAACAACTATTTCCTTCTTTTGTAGTGACTCAATATGTGTATTCTCAATATTGGTCAACTGAGTTACCAGTTCTAAACATTTCATGTTGAGGATGACTTTGTGATCTTCAATTAGAGTCATCTTATCTTCATATGCATTATTTATTCATCAAACATTAACTTCATAAAAATTGACAATGTTTTGTAACAAAGAATCAAGTTCCATGAATTTCATGGAATTTTCTTTCAAATATAAACTCTTCACATCAGTTCTATTCTTTGGTTAACCTTCAAGTGAATGGATCTTTTCATCTAGAGTCTTATGGACTCCCTATTTTTATTCAAATGATTTAATCTGTTTAGTGAGATTTAAGGATTCAATAATTTTCCCTTCTAAGTCCATTTCCACATTATCATCTTTTCTTTCTAGTTGGGTGATCTCAACCTGCATACATTGAAATATTCTAAAAATTGAATCAAATATTTCTTCAGGAACATTATGTAGATAGGTTCTTAATTTCTCCGGATCAATTAAGAATGAAATAGAAGTGTCTTCTTATCCTATTGTATATACCTGATCAACCTTCTTCTTACATTCCAAACCACAAATATTTTTATTATTAGAGAGGCGTGGAAAACTAAATAATATATCTACTTTGGAATTGAGGGACTTCTTATAAATATTCTTCTAGTCCTTTTTATTATTTTTCAAGGTCTTGTTGGATATAGACCTCTGCTCAAATGTGATAGAATCATTATCAAAACTATAATTCATTATCGAATTTAAGAATTGAACTCAAATCCTATTCAGTATAGAATTACTGTTAAGTATTCAGCATATGTGAAACATTGTGCTCTGATACCAATTAAGGGACCCTAGACCACCCTAAGAGGGGGGGAGTGAATCATGGTGTCAAATGTTTATCTTATTTTCTAGATCATGTTCCCACATTGGTAGGAAATTGTTTAAACCAATATGATGGATATGTGGAGTAATTTAAACATTCACATGAAGAAAGAAATCACATCAATTTTATTTTGTTCATAAATAAGGGCTAAGTCCAAGGAGTATATGCAGACAGGTTTCCAGTCGTACCTAATTCCACTAATCATCACCTACTATAGATCACAATGGTTCAGTAATAGTAACTCTATCATAGGAACATTGCCTAAAAGTTCAGGGGTATCCCACTACTTCCCTTGGATCACTTCCCTAAACACCCACATTGATCACTACCTTGAGAGTGGTATTACTCAGTTTATTATCTTCAAGGTCTCTTCAATTGATAGGCATAAAATTATTTGTCTCCTATTCAGTATGAGAATTTTCTTGTATCAAGGTCCATAGATGATGTTCTTTCATGATCAATCTTCTTCTTTAGTGCAACAACTGAACGCACTAAATCTGATTCTTCTTTTTTCTAGAATCACAAACTTCCTTTTTGATGTTTCTACATCTTTGAACTATCCCTGATTCTATGGACTATTTGAAATCTCTCTACCATGCCTGCTTCACGTACTGCCCCTCCTCCAGGTACCGCGCCTCCTCCGCATACCGCGCTATCTCTGCATACGACACATGAACTGCGTACCGTGCCTACTCTACGTATCGCTCCTCCTTCGCGTACCATGCCTATTCCACATAAAAATTGCTATATGTACCTACCCCATATACCACCTCCACACACAGCCTCTACATATCGCCTCAACATATTGTTTCTACTTACATCTTCTACTTCTATGGAATTACTTCTTCTGAGGACTGTTCATTCCTATTCAGAAAACTGTTTCATCATTCGATGGACTTCTTCTTAAAATTTTACGAATAATTTCATCTCTATGTACCACTTTTTCATACGCAGAATCTCTTTCGTAGACTACTCCTTCCAATTCTGCAAATCGTTTTTTCTTCCGTGAACCACTTCTTCCTATATGGAATCTCTCCGGAATACCACACCCCTTCATAGAATTATTCCTAAAAGAACACTTTCACAACTAGTTGAGTTCTTCCATAATATGATATTTTATTATAGAATTCTCTCTCTTAATGATGGGATTATCACTCCTTATATTGGAAAATTACTCTAAAAATTTTGCTAATAAGATTTACCCAAATTTTCAATGTGGGACAATCTGCACCACATGATAAACTCCATATTCATAATTTAAGCCTTCAATATGTACTAAAAACCTTTGCTTTGTACTGTAAGAATGTTTGTCCATGTAATAAATGTCTTCTGCCAATGATGATCCATCCCATGTACTATAGCTTCTTCTTCCGCAAACCATTTTTAGTACCGTGACCCATTACACAAACAGTCCTGTGTACCTTTCCTGCAACATGGAAATAGGTCGTTAACCTTTCCTGGACATGGTACGCAATCCATGTTCTGAGGTACACAATTTTCTTCCTTTTCCGATTTCCTATTCCATTCTACATATCTTTCACTCCTATACATAAATCCTTCCATTTCCAAAATCAAAATTCATATTTGGATGTCTAAAAAGTTTCCTATTAATGGGAAATGGCACTACCTTAAATATCTACTTCGGGAAGAACACCCATGATTCTTAACTATCATATTTCTTCTTAAAAAATTATCTTCTTTAATCATTAACCTTATATGTCATGATATATAGTCTTTGATTGATCACCTTTAGCATCGTTTGATTTGCAAAGGAATGTATTACAACTTCACTATCTTTGATCAACATCATTCTTTTCAATGATAACTAAATATGATTAGCACCACCTTTTCTATCCCTTTACTTTATGAGGCATTCATCCCAGTTTCTCAAATCCTTTGATATTTGGGGAATACAAATTAGCAAACCATTATTTGATTTAACACTCTCAATAACATTGGAGTTCTTCTTCATCTCCTTCTTCATTTCGATCTTCATTGAAAACTGTTGACCACAAATACAACCTTATACAAAAAGTGGTCCAAATAGGTAATGTGTCATGGAATAAGGGTGGGAATTTGGGAGATTATTTGATCAGTGTTTGGGTGAGATGAGTTTCTTGAGAGTATTATGGAAGGCGGTAGAAGTGGAGGACTTTTATATATAAGTGAACTAACAAACATGGAATTTTTGAGAACAAGTTAGGTATACCCACGTTTTTACCTAAATAAAGCCATAAATAACCATCCAAACTAAATAATTGATGGTTTTTTGTAGAATAATGTCCTTTATATGGGTTTTGGACAAGTTTATATGTCATTTTTTGTCTTATATTAATGGTTTAGAACTTCATTAACCTTATTTTTCTCTTAATCAAAGTAATTAATTTTAATTACTTTCACTAATATTTTTTGTAAAAAAACAATGGTGCCCTTATTAGAAATTAGAAATTATGATTAATCCAAATATGGAATACATTTGTATAAATTATAATAACATAAGTGGTATAAAATAATTTAAAATTAATCCCACTTATTGGATGACACTGTGGGTTTTTTACATAAAAACATTCAAATATTGGATAAGATTTTATATCCAATTTCAATGTGAAATTGGTCTCAATGACCTAAATTAGATTAATTAATAAAAATATTATCTAATTGAAATATGAAAATAATTAAAAATATAATTTAAAATTATAAACAAATTATTATAAAAAATATGTTTTTAATTAAAATCCAATATTTTTAACTATTCATTAAAAAATTAAACCTTTTGGAAAAGTAAAACAAATTACACCGACCTAATTTTAATGTCACAATTACAAATTTGAAGTTTAATATTACCTATTAAATCACTAAAAGTACCAAAAAATAGATTTAAAAAGGGCTATCCATTAAAAGACGGTAAAACTACCTTTATAAAAAAATAGGTTTTTATGCAAAAAAATTGGTTTGTTATTATCTTATGTTTATCGAATCTATTGAAATAAGATATATTTGATTAAATATGTAGCATATGTATGAAATTTATATTACTTACAAATTGTAATTAATTTAATTTTCTAGGTTAATATAGTTTTGTGAATATAATAATATTTTTGTATATTCAATCGGTTTTTATATCAATTTCTAATTAATTGGCAACATGTGAAGTCATCATATATTTTTTAAACCACATAAATTAATAATGTCTTTAATAATATTCATATCCATAACCTTAATAGCTAATTTATATCTCATTATAATAATATTTTTTATCATATATTATAGTAAGGAAATACTCGATCTTGCGTGTTACGCAAGCCACCGAGTAAGGTCAATATTGCATGTAATTTACGCTAACATTGTTATTCTATGTAATGTACCCCAATTAGGTGTTGCATGTAACAAATTGAAAGATGTTACCATGTGAATTTAATTCTTGACATTGTGAAAACATATTTTTAGTGTTGCTTGAAATGAAAAATATCAAAAGATTAACTAATTTGAAAAAAGAGAACAAAATCTCGTGGTGCTACACTATGAGCTCATTACAGATGTATGAGAAATTACCTAAAGTAATTTCTCTGGAGAAATTGAATCACATTTTGATACCAAATAGGTGCATATCATGAGGTAATTTCATATTTTATAGTATCTTAACAACACAAAAATAATAAAATTATAGTTTTTATTAATGTTTCTCTTTTTTATAAGAATTTTCTAAAAAATACTTTGAATCGTGTGAAGCAAGTAATTCCTCACATCGTTGGGTTTCAGAGTTTTTTGAGAGAAATTAAAATATTTTTTTTCATTTTATTCATTATTATTTACATCATTTTATTATAACTCAAGGATTATTCTATCTTGTTAATATTTTTATATAATGGATAATGAATTAAGTCACTATATTACATTAATAGATAATTGTTTTGAAGTTCATAAGAAATATAATGATAGTTTTGCAAATGACCTAAACAATGAAATTAGAGTAAGTAATTGTCATTAACATTTCTTATTATTTCATTACTACAAAAACATCACGTTAAAAAAATATTATAACATCTAATAAGCCTTAAACCCAATTAAATGGGGCTAGCTACATGGGTCAAATAATGCAAATTTGGAGTCATTTGATACATCTAGCAGACCACAATCAATTGGTTTTATGGACACTTTGTTGTTATAATATAATTTTCAGTATTATGTTTTTATTGTTTTTAAATAACAATAATTAAAAATGATAAATTTATTTATTTGATAATATTGTAATGTATGGATATTTTTAAAATCATAGCTAAACTTTTTTATATAAAAAAGATAAAATTCAATTTGTCTACGATGAGAGGCCTTTATAATCAAGATAAGGTTCTTAGAATGATATCACTGTAATAGTATTATGGATGGAGAATCGCAAACGAGTTCATGGGATCAGTTCTGAGACTACTCCATTTGATGTCTTGGGTATAAAAGTGTCATCTGTTACTGCTACAATTGGTGGTGGTTTGAGTAGTTTCTTTAATTGGGAGTAATAGAGAGAAATATCAAGACTGAAAGAAATAGTTAAATACCATGACTCTTATAGGAAAACATAGGATCATTGGTGGCCACAAATGGAAAATGATTTGGTTTCTGTATTTTAGTGGACGATTGGAATGATCCTAGAGGAAATTTCTGGGATTATAGTTCCTCCCACTGAGGTAAATTATAAATTCAATAGATCATTCACACATTTTAAATGAACACATACCTCATCCAAAAATAAAATTAAATTGTATAAATTTTGAGTCATAATGACTACATCTTGTGACAGATTGATGGGTGGTTGATTCCTACACATCAACAATGAATTATAGATCATTATCCATATATTTGAAAACAATCTATGTTTATTTACTCTGTTTTTACTCGGCAAACACTTATTAAAGGTAAAAAATTCCTCAAAAAGTCTTAGTGGTAAAACACCATGAATATGATGTTGGATTACCTAGAAATTTGGGGGAAATGACCATCAATTTAGGTTTGAAATGTAGGAACTGACAGCAAGTCATTCTGAATGAAGGTTTGTGAGTTATGGGTGTAAACATGCTTTTATTTTGTTAAAACACTAAAAAGTGTGTGTAATACTCAAAACCATATAAAAGGATCTCATTATGATGTTAAATCATGGTAAAACCACCTCTTATTTTTTTATGTGTATGCACAGAAAACATGTTAATCTAACATGCGGTATGGTCGGAATTACTTGATAAACATTGTTTAAAGGTATAATACTCATTAAGAGAAGTGTCAGGGGATCAAAACTAAAAAAATGATGTTTTATAGCCCTAAAATCAGGGTAAATGACTATATATTTAATGTTTAAATGTCTCAATTGATGACACATCATTTCAATTGATAGATTTCCCTTTATGGCTGTAAAATCATTTTTAGTGTATTAAAATACAAAAACATGCATGGAATGGTCAAAAACATAGAAAAAGACATATGATTGATGTTAAATAATGGGAAAACACCACTATGTTATTTTTTATGTGTACACATAGACAAAACATCAATCTAACATGAGATGTGGTTTAAATTAATTGGTAAACATTTCAGAAAGGTAAAAATCAATTAAAAATAAGTATCGAGGGGTCAAAATCAATCTTACAAAATTGGATTGACTTGAAATTACGGGATAATGGACATTTATTTAATTGTGAAATGTTGGTAATCACATAACATCATTGTAAATTACAGGTTGATAATTTTGGCCATAAACACATTTTTAGTGTTTTAAAATAAAAAAACATGTTTACAATGTTCAAAACCATAGAAAATGACCTCATATTTATTTAACATCATGGAAAGACAACTTATGAGTTTTTTTATGTGTACACAAAGAAAACACCTCTATATGATGTGTTTTGTGGTTTTAAGGACTTAATAATCACATCTAAAATGTATAAAATCCTTTAAAAACAATTTCCAAGGGTCATAACCTAGAAAACAATGTTGGGTTTTATTGAAATTAGAGGAAAATGAATGCAGAATTAGTTTTGAAATTTAGGAACCAACCAAATATAATTATGAATTATAGTTTTCCCATTATTTCCTTAAATACATTATTTAGGTTTTAAAACACTAAAACATGTGTTGAATGGTCAAACCCATAGAAAATAACCTCAAATTGATATTAAAATGTAGGAAATTCACTAATGGATATTTTTGAAACGTACATGTAGAAACACATCAGTCCAATGTGAATTGTGGTTAGAATTACTCTGTAACACAACTAAAAGGTAAAAAATCCATTAAAAAAAGGTGTCAAAGGGCTAAAATTAGGAAAATGATGTTAGATTTCCTCGAATCTAGGGCACAATAGAAGTGTATTTAATTTTGAAATGTTGGAACTGATGGCATGTCATTATGAACTATGGATTTACCATTAATGTTGTAAATACTTTTTTTTCTATTTTAAAACACCAAAACATTGGTGAAATAGTCAAAACCATTTAAAACAGTCTCATATTGATGTGGAAGAATAGGAAAACCACCACATAGTTGTTTTTTATGGGTACGCACAGACAACACATCAATATGATGTTTGGTGTCATCATAATTACTCTGTAAACACTTTTAAATGGTATATAAGTCTTTAAAAACAGTTATCAGGGGATCAAAAATAAAAAAATGTATTGGATTCCCCTAAAATTAGGAGAAAAAGATAGTGGATTTAATTGAAAAATGTAGTAACCGATGATACGTCAATCTGAATTACAGTTTTCTAAATATGACCAGAAACATGTTTATAGTGTCTTAAAACACTAAAAGAATCATGGAATAGTCAAAACCACCTAAAATAAACTCATATTTATGTGAAATCATGGGAAACCCACCGTTGATTTTTTTATATGTATGCATAGACAACACATCAACCCAATATTCAGTGTCGTCAAAATTACTCACTGAAAACTTCTGAAAAATACAAAGCCTTTAAATAACGTTTAGGGGGTCAAAACATGAAAAATAATGTTGGATTGACATGAAATAGTAGGAAAATGAACACTTATTTAATTTTGAAATAAATGAACTGATGACACATTATTCATAATTATGGTTTTCCTGTTCTGGCATTAAACACATTTTCAATGATTTAATACACTAAAACATTCATGGAATAGTCAAAACCATAGAGGATTACCTCACATTGAATTGAATTCATGGAAAAACCAAAAATGTTTTTTTAAGTGTACCTGAAAAAACAAGTCAATATAACTTGTAGTGTTACTATAATTACTCGATAAACAATTTTGAAAGATACAAAATCCATTAAAAACTAGTTTCTAGGTGTCAAAATTAGAAATAAAACATCAAATTTACCTAAAATAATGGGATAATGAACATATATTTAATGGTGAAATGTAGGAACTTAAGAATTTTTTTTGCAAATTTTGGTTTTTTCTTTATGGCCATATATATATATTAGTGTTTTAAACCACTGAAACATAGGTGAAACATTCAAAACCACAGAAAACAATATTAAATTGATGTGAAATCAATGGAAAACCCTTATTGAGTTGTTTTTTGATGTGTACGTGTAGAAAAAACATCAATACAATGTGTGGTGTCATCATAATTACTTAGTAAAAACTTCGAAAAAGTACAAAAGTCATTAAAAACAAGTTTTGTTGGTCAAAAAAGGAAAAATAAAATGCATTTATTATAAATTAAGAGACAATGAATGAGGATTTAACTTCAAACTTTAATAACTATTGAAATTCCATTCTGAATTACTATGTAATTAGTATGGTTGTAAACATGTTTTTTGTGTCTGAAAACACTAAAATGGTTAGTGGTGGTCTGTTTTATTTTATTTATATTTCCCATGGAAATTATTTTTAATAAAATAACAATTGATAAGTAAAAATAATCCCCCACTAAAATATCCAAAAATTACACAAAAGAAAATCACTATGAAATTAATAAAACCTAAAGTAAATGAGTTAGGAAAATTCAATACATGGCGATTTTTTACCACCACTAAACTATTAGGCTACAATTTAAATCTCCACTAGACCCTGAAATAACTGTCGTTGAAGGAATTTTTTGTAGTGTCCCTCTATGAGAGTTTACATATTTATCATTAAACTCTATCCAAGGGAGTATTCAATTTTTTCATAGACCTCCCCCAAGGGTATATTCATAGTTATCACTACCCTCCCTCCAAGGGAGTATTCATTAATATAATGAACATCCTTGAAAGGGATAATTCATAGTTATCACAGACCTCCCATATAGTTTTTTCTTTAAAATCAATACATACCTCCATTTAAATGGGTTTTCCAAATTAGTTATAATATATCAACCCTAATAGAACATCATATAAAAATTACAATATAATATCCCATATGTTATTCTCTATTAAAATTAACATACAAGGAACAGTTTTTAGTAGTCCATCAAATTAATTATTTCTTTAACCAAAATTCAATTAATAAAAATAGATTTTCCCATTTTCCAACCCATTTATCCATTTTAAATATAATTTCCAATACAGTATTAATGGGTGTAAAATTTTATTTCAAAACCATCAATTCAAGTAAAAATTTATTTTTATCCTCATTAATATAAGTTCAATCACATATATTCTGATTAAAATTTAAAAATAAAATCATCCCACTTTAAATCTGATTATCAATTTGAACCCACTTTTTATATTATTTACTAAGGAGTCCATTTATAAGGATATAATCATTGAAAATGGAAACTAAACAAGGGAAAAATATTTTAACCCATTCATATTAAAATAAGTTCATTTCCCAGGTATCCATCCTAACCGCACACTTGAATCACTTGGCTAAATAGGAGAGAAAATAGGTTAATTTAATGGAACCACCTACCTCATTTATATGGAATATCACTTATCCAGTATTGTATACTAGTTCATCCTTTATTAGAGGACATCAAGAAACTATAAAAAATCCCCGAAATAGTTCATAGTAGCTAAAAAAGTGAAAATCAATAAATTATGAAATCCAACATAGTGGGAAGCAGATTCGTAGACATACCTATATCATTCTAATGACTTTGACATTAGTGAAATTGGATTATTGAAAAGGGACATCCTTTCATGGATGAGGTGAGGGGATTTCACACATTTATGAAGTCATACTGGCCATGTTGTTTGGGGGGTAAAAACCAATATAACATGAAGGGGGTTTCCCAGGTAATATTATGTGGATTCCCCCCACACAAAAAAAACACAAAGGAGGCCATTGATGACTAGATGATCCACCAAATGATTAGTGTCCCTAGGATAAACCTAGGGTTTTTTCCTCTATTGACTATCTCACCAATGTTGCTTCAGTCCTTGTTTTGGTTTTTGGTTCCCTATTTTCTCTTGTAAACCTTTTTTCCAGCCTTTGAGAATCTTTCCTTATTTAATTACAAACATTTTAGGTGTTCCAAAATTCGAATTATCATCCCAATTCATAGATAAAAATTGACCCCTCCACCAAACCAATTTAAAAGATCCAACTCAAAAGTCATATGTCTTTACAATCATGGGAATTACAATCTACCAACTATATAAAATCCCATTCAAATGAATTTGTAGGGCCTATTAATCCATACCTCTTGATGTAACTCAGACTTAGATTCATATTCAATAGCCACACTTCATTTTTGATCTCCCAATGATCTCAAAATGAAAAAAACAAGACTCTTGATCCCAATATAATAATCTTATTTTCATCGGATACTGATATGACACTACAATTTTTGTGTACACTGAGACAACATTATATCGTCGCCCTGCTGATTTTTCAAATCTATGGTTCTCTATTCCATATGACTTAGCTCAAGATGAAAATTCCAAATATCAATACCCCCCTCTATTAGAAAGTTTATCCTTAATCACATTTTTAGTAGTACAACAACCCACTCAATAAAGTTCTCAATGAACCATACCTCAACGAGTTCAAGAGCACTAGTCAACATCAATGTCGACTCTCATTTTTATTTTTAAAACAAAAATGGATATACCTACACTATTCGAGCACAACCCAATTCCATATTTTCTTTGAAATTACCTGAATAGATTCTAAAATACCTTTTTTAAATCCAAAAGAAAATACTTGATCTAGTTGTCAACTCACTACATCCAACTTCACATGATAGCACAAGGAGAGCCCCATCTAGCTAGCCTTCCTCATTAGTTCAGTTTCTACCAATGTGATATCTCACATTTTAAAACTAATTCCAAGATTATAAGGCCTCTTGATACCACCCAAACATGCACATTGTAGTTCAAAAATGACTTATGATGTATTTTTGCATTTCGAAACCATATCTAAAAAAACTCAAGTGCTCTTGGTTTCTTCCACCAACATGCCTTTAAACTACTAGAGTGTAGAAAATTGATTTCCACAGTCATAAAAAAATCACAAAGACAAAATGAGTTCCAAATAGACCTTTGATTTGATTTTATGGCCACACACTATCCACCCACATCACTTGTCATTCTCCCACCTAATCTTCAATGTAACACCTCACCCAAAGTTTCTTGGATTGAGACACTCGATCTCGATCTCATGTGTACTTCTCAAACTCATACATAATTTCTAAAAGATGTCCATATGTAATCCCTAAGGAATATGGAAGAAAAAATAATCAATACACCAACATTCCGTGTTATGATGACCATCCATTGACTATTCCCATAAAAAAATCCATTATCACATGAGGTTCACACACTAATGATCGAAATGAAACTCCCCACCATAGGAGTTTCCTTAACATCATTTCACTATGTCAAACCCATGATCTCACAAACCATATCTCATCCATTACTAGACATATCTGTTGGGTTTTTCCAACCACACATTCACCTGAGTCCTACACCATGCATCAAACACATGCCACATTTTACTCAAATAACACCATTATCAGTAATCAATGAACTAATTCAAAGAGATGGTAAAACCATCCAATGGTCTGTGGTGGAATCCCCACTATCACAGTTAATTTATTTCTATTCAAGTTCCAAACCCAACAATTCCTTTGTTTATCACATACATGTTGATCCTTCCAATCCATCCCCATTGTCCTACCAAAACCCGACAAGGACTAATATCTTCAATCAAAACAATCGCATCACTTGAATCGATAAAAAAACTCACACACCCAAAAAAAATCATGATCATGAATAAGTAAACTTTTTAAATTGATATTACCATATTGAATCATTTAAATGACACTCCATATTATTGAGGTCCAACACATGACCACCCATCATCTATCCGCATCCCAATACTATATGTGTCCAACCATGCTCACATTGTGCATTAGAAATCATAACTCAAACTAATATGTCTAAGAACCCGAATGATCCTTACCCATATATACCCCAACATTGATACCAAGAACGGTCACCCCATGTGATTCAAAATATTAAAATAAAAGGAATTACCTAAACATGTTCTCACACTCAGTACATCCCATGTGCACTATCCAAGATCCTAGAATACTCCCCAATTCTACTTAGAAAATGCATTCTTACACTTTCACTATCTGATATTAACAAAACCTCAATGGTGGATCTCAAAAGTGACCATATTATAGAATGTTACTCATTGTCCCATTATTTTAGAATTATAAACCCTAGGCTCACACACCAAAAAAAATGTAGATCGTTCTCTTAGAATAACACTTCAATTTAACCAGTAACATCCTTGATACCATCACAAAAAATGGCCCAAGCATTACATGTGTCATGGATGTGTACATGGCCACCCAAAAATTTTAGGTCTATTTAAAGTTCCCAAATCATTTTAATACATTTACACTTAATTCCCAAAGTAAAACCATATGATTGGACAATATATCCAAATGAATCTACCCATCAAAACTGGCCGAGACATAAGTCACTATCACCTTAGGTGCTCAAATTGAACTACACCAAAACTATAAAACATGATACTTGCAGCGATCATAAGAACCAAAGAATCCACCTAGCTCACACCACTATAAAACCTCACAAAACTGGTCAACCCTCTCATGATATACCCTTGAATTTCACAATTCATCAACACAATAACACAAGTCACCCTCAAGGGTCACTACATCCTACCAACTTTCCCCAATCGAAGCCTCATATGGTCACCACACACAGGGTAACACTCACCCCTATTTTATGTTCACATGAAATCTTCCGTGTTGAAAAAAATTGTTAAGGTTCTCATAAATTGGGCTCCTTGTCTAGACTAAAACATTCCACACACTTGATCAACATCACCATTATTAATATTAACTAGGGAAATACTAAACTCATATCTGAAGGTCTCATAACTTGGGTATGCCCAATGGTCCCACAAACTATACACTAGGTCAAAAAAACCCTCTAACTAACGAAAGATAACAATTCTGCCAGATATTCTCAAGAATTTTCTATTGTTCATTTAATTGCAAAAGTTGACATTTTAAATCTACAAGGCTCAGAGGATTCATATTTCTAAAACATTTTTCAATTACATGGATATGAAATTAGCTTATTATTGTCTAAAAAGAACACCATTTACATGAAATTGAATATTGGAAATTGTATTATTTTTTTGGGAAATGTGTTTAACCCAACAATAATTATTAACATAAATAACATTTTTATGGAATTCCATCACCACAAGGCCATACGGTTCACATTTTTAACAAGGTTCACTATCTTTAGAAACAATGATTTAACATATTCCCAAATCTATATTAGGTAAGGTTTCATTCTCATGATATGAAGGAAAACACCTTATATGATTCTTAGTTTCACTATTTTAAAGAAAGACCATCATCAATCCATTCATATTTTCAAACTCATCATGATATCAAACCAAGGAATTGGTCATGTAAGATTCCACCATTGTTGTTTATAGAAACCTCAATATATGATTATATTGAATCATTAAATACCAATCCTTATACAAAAAAAATATTCCATTAGAAGAGATAAACTAACCTAATATAACTAGAAGAAAACAAACAAAGGATAAAATGAAACATAAGAAAATTAAAATCATACACAACATGAAAAAGAAACCTTTATTATGTTCCAAGAATGATTCATATCATATGAATCCCAAACTTCCTAAAAATGATTCATGAATTCAAGAAGACCATCCTCTCATTAAGTTCCAAGTGTGTAAATCCCATAATCTTGTGACATCACACATTATGTGTCTCACTCAAGGTGATTATAAAATAAAACATTAACAACATAATCCACATAACAAAAGCCCCATACACGACAACTTGGATTTCCCTCATTCATTATATGATCAACCCCAGTCATGAGATTATTACCAAGCATAAAAAATTCATAATATCCTATAAAACATGAAAAAATAGAATGAAAAAATAAATCCATTCTCTGATACCCCTTTCTAATTCCCCACCACCAAGGACCACTAAACGGTGGACAGAATGATATTCGTTATTAAACCTTATGTGTGCCTCCATTTATGAGGGGGGTTGTTGAATAAAATAAAGGGTATATGAGGATAAAATTTGGAGGATATACCATATGGTTAGAGTAGAATACAATTTAGAATAATAATATAAAACATATAACCCAGTCCAAATAAACATCATATTTAAAACATGGAAAGTGGAAATAATAAATGATGTATCAAAATGATAAAAAAAAATGTGTATTCCATGCATGTATTATTGGACCCTCTATGATAGATCATATACATTATTAATAAAATAATTAAATAAATATCAACTAAGTCTCATAACTAATTGGTCTTGAGTCTAATCCAGCACCATCACCCATCCTCTACTCATGAAATCCATGAATAACCCCATGAAATAGACCATTACCCTATACCTATAACCCATGACCAATAAAATTATCCACATGGGTACCAAAGTTCCATGGAATCCCATGAATGGTGTGAGTAAAAAATGGTAGGCTGCCACCATTTTCATCTTTAAATTAACCAATATGAAATAAGTGTGCAAGTGGTAGTGATCAAGGAAAATATATTAGTCATTATAAAATAATTTATATAATGTAAAAAATCACACTGATTCCCCAGGTGAATGATGAAACCCGAGGATCTATAAACTATTTTTGATGTATCTTTCTCTGATAATGATTTATCTTACATACGTTGGCTATTTTCGGGGTGTCTCTAAGTATGACTCATAACCATGAAAAGAAAAAACATCCAAAACCACCCTTCAGGTGTGTTCTTCGATAATGTATCAGAAATCTACACATATGGAGTATACTCTAGTTATCTTAGACTTCCCCTTATAGGTGTTTCTCATCCATTGAATAAGAGAATAAACTATCACAAACCACCCTCTATGAGAGTATTCAATAATTATCATAGACATCCCTCTCATAGTTATAATAGACCTCCATATAATGGAGTATTAAATTTCGTCATTGACCTCCCTCCAATGGAGTATTCATAGTAATCATAGTCCTCCCCCAAGTTATTATTTATAGTCACCATGAATCTCCCTACAACGGAGTATTCATAGTTATGATGGACTGACCTCTGAGGGAGTACTCAATGTTATCACTGATCTCCCGTATCATATTTTCATAAAAATCATTGCAGACAATCTCTTATAGGTGTTTTTTGTATTATTAATAACATAATAACCCCTTAGGGAAAATATCATAAAATTTACAATATAATTACCCCTATGGGCCTTTCAATCTAAAAGCATTTACAGTGAAAAATTTTATGAGGTCCATTAAAATTATCTATTTCATAAATCCCTACTCATTTAAAAAAAGTACTTTTTATTTTCCAAACCATTTATCAATTTAAAATTCTAAATCCATTTAAATATCAATGGTTTTGAAATTCTGTTGCAAAAGCATGGATCTAATTAAATATTCATCTTTAACCATTTACATATATGTTCCCTTGTGTATCTTTTCCAATTACATTATCAAAATTCAAGCTTCCCACTTCCAATACAATCCCCAATTTGAAACCAATTCCTATACACTTTCATAGGGAGTCCCTTTCTAAGGATCATTGAATAGAAACATGGATTTCAAACAAGGATAAAAATACTAAAAAATATTAAAATTAAAAAAAAATTCATTTCTAGGGAAGATGACATGATTGTACCACCAAATAACATGGATAAATAAGTGATATTATGGGATAATATAAAGTTTCTAACTACATAATTACTAGAAAATCCCACTATTATAATAACATTTACTGGTTGAAATTGAATTGAAAGAAATCCCAATACCAAAAAACACCATGAAAATATTTCATAATAGGTAATACATGAGGACCTCAACTCAACATTGAAATAAAAACAAAACTGAGAGGTAAGAGGTGTGGTAAGAATACACATAACTCTCAAACACATCTAGAGAATTTGAAATTAGACACTGGATAAGGTAAATTCACTGAAGAAAGGGAGTTCATGAATTTTGGAAGGCACATTGGCCTTCTTGGAGAACAAAAACAACATAAGTTGATGTGGGGAAGGCCCTAGTAAATTTTCTCAACTTCCCATCACTTAAAAATTGTTAGGAGACAACCAGTTAGTCAACCCTTGGCCATTGGTTGAATAGTTTCCCCTAGCAGAACCAGCACGTTCTGTATCTATCCACCAGCTACATGATGCCGCTTCCGCTTCAAAATATAGCCGCAACATTGGTTTTGGATTCCGTATTCACCCCTTGACCCTTATAGAAACCCCTTTAGATTCACTACACATATAATTACACACATATAAGGTATTTCACCCCTTCAATTTTCATCTTGAAGCTCAATTAAAATACTATCCACTCCATGAAACCAATTCAATGATCCACCTCAAAATAAAAATACTCATACAATCTAGGTAAGTATAAAAAATTAATGTGATAGATGATATATAAATTAAATTAAAATTATTTTT
Source organism: Viscum album (assembly GCA_963277665.1). NCBI lineage: Eukaryota > Viridiplantae > Streptophyta > Magnoliopsida > Santalales > Viscaceae > Viscum > Viscum album. The sequence continues at coordinate 1,430,083,075 of OY728151.1, forward strand.
AATGAAATGGGTGGTGGATTTCAAAACATTATAGCAGTACTTGATCACTTATCACATGTCATGAATTGTAACTTAAACCACATGGAGATTCCACATTCACACAATATAATGTAATTTTTAATTGAGTCCTTAATTTGTTAATGAAGTCCTTAATTTAGTGGATCTACTAATCAAATTATTATGGGGAAACAGGTAAACAATATTGGAAATATATATCATATGATTCTCTATTATATAATAGAAAATCTTAATGTAGATCTCTACTATTTTGAAAGAGAGTATAATCAGCAGTGGATGTTGATAAAAAATACAAAGTTAAAGGATGAAGTTTAATCAATGGAAATGGAAGACATCACGAACAAATTCCCTTAAAAAATATTTCCCTAATATTGTCTCTACCAAAATAGAGAGAAACTTTCAAGATATCAAACAATGGGATAATGAATCTATTGCAACATTTGTAGATATTTTCATATGTATTTCAAGGAATACCTCTAGTTTTGTTATATATGATTATTTTAAAATCTATAGATTAGTTAGTCAACTAAAACCACATAGTTAGAAATCCATATATATATTATCATTTAGGATTTATAAATAATTTTTGAGTGTAAGAATAGATACATTAACATTAAAAAAATAAATAATGGATGTAGTTCAACATAAGAAAATAAAATAACAAATGACATGTGTATAAAATGAACCAATTACCTAGATACCAAATTTTTTTAATGATGATCCAATGATATTGAATTAAATGAATAAATAAATTCATCCATGGTGTTAAAATGATGAAACTATAAAAATTAATTTTAAAGGGACTTCAAGAGTTCGCCTCAATACATTGGAGGAAATGAAGGCAACAATCAATGCACCTTCCATGGATCAATGCTTCAACTATAAAGAACTTGTGAGATATAAAAGAAAATATACCAAAAATGGTTCCTTGAGGATGAAAAAAAACTAATAACCATTAATTCCACGTAATTAAAGAAATTATTCATCCATTAATCCCATTGATGTATAATAATGAAATAAATTAATGAATGATACAATTACTATTTACTCCAGAATGAAATTTTTTTATTGGATTCTGGTTTGGCATATTAATTAATATAATTAATGTTTACTATAAATATTGAATAATATATTCAATTCATTGAATCTAGGATATCAATGAAAACACATCATGGTGAAATTATTGTGTCCTAAGTGTATATCTCTTTCCCAATTTACATTTGTGGGAGGATTATTATAAAAAATATTATAATTATTCTTTTAGTTGATTTTGATGAAGTATTGGGAATATATTTGATCTTATTATATAAATATAATATTAGATATTGGGAAAAGTTGATCTTATTACATATCCATAACTTTCCCATTTTAAATCTATATTCTCTCATAATTATGAATCTCTTTTAACAAATCAATTATATGTATTGGTCTTAAAGCATAAAAAAGAAGCATATTTTTCTATAACAGCACTGACGAAGGAAATTATTGTACCTTTAGGACATTCCTTTTATAAGGTAATATACAAATTTTTTCCCAAATTATGTTGTTGATATTTCCCCAAATCATGAGTTTGAGATCAAAATTGAGTTAATACTATGTACAACACCTATTTCAAAGATCTCCTAGAGAATATCCCAATACAACTAGAGTAATTAAAGAAACAACTACAAATTTCATTGAAAAATGGATTTATATACCCAATTATATCACCTTGGGGTGTGAAATTACTATTTTTCAAGAAGAAGGATCAATCAATGTGACTCCTCAATGATTACTGATATCTGAACAAGATCACTATAAAAATAAATATCATCTACCCAAAACTGATGACTTATTCAATTTAGTTTTTGGAGATCAATACTTATAAATAGTGAATATTAATTTTTTATATCATTAACTTATGATGAAAATATTATATATTCAAAATAAAAGGTTCATGATAAATTATTGAAACTAAGACTTCATAGTGATTTCATTTGGACTTAAAAAATGCAACAACTGTCTTCATTGATTTGATGAATTGAGGCTTCAGATATGACTAAGATAAATTGATGGTGGAATTTTCATAAAAATATTCTCATGTATTCTACTAAAAAATAAGAACATAGAGAATATCTAATGGTTATATTAAATATTTTATAAAAGGAGATTTTTTTTGAAAAAATCAGTGTCTCTGACTTTTGGAAGATTCAGGTCACATTCTTAGAGAATGTAAAAAAAATAAGGAAATTTATATTGATTATTAAATGAATAATAAGATTAGAGGAAACCTATAATAATAATTGTGAAATATATCCATATTTTTCTTAGATTAACTAGGTGCTACTAATGTTTTATAAGGAATTTCAGATGATTTTCCAACTCACAGGAAACATTAACATCAAGGGGATAAAAGTATGTCGCGATTAAAGATTATAATGAAATATTCAAGAATCCAAAAAAAAATTATGTCAGGAAAATTGAACTAAAAATTACCTCAAGTAGAAAAGGGTTTATGGTATAAACGAACACAATAAATGGATTGAGATTATTCATTATAAAAATTGATAATTACATGCCCTATACAAATTTAAAATCAATGATCCATCAATATAATTACCTAAAGCATGAGATGGAGTTAGTAGAAGTAACCTTTGACACAAATAATTGGAGGAAGTATCTCTATATAGATATGTGTGATATATATAATTATCATAATATTTTAGAGAATATATTCAAATAAATAAAGATGACCACACATTATTGAAGATGGTTAGAGTTAATAAAGGACTGTGAATAATTAATACCCTACAATATAAACATTTTATCATGATGTGTAAAATTTATTGATTTTAAATTATATAGTATAGGTAAGACCATTGGTCATATCTTGAGAAGAATTATACATACAAATTTTATATTTTTAAATATGTTTTATAAAAAGAAACTAAATGGATGGGTTAAAATATAGTTCTAATTAAAACATATTAAAAAACATCTTGTATTAAATATATCAATTTTTCTAAAATAAAGTGGGTTTTAAGAGATTTATAATAATGTGATCACTAAAAGTTAAATACAATTTTATTTAATTCCTCTTTCTTAAATATTTTATAATATTTAATGAAATTCATTGTTTGAGGTTTGCCTAAAATATTGATCATTCTCTTTCCACTTAAAATTATGCACTTAGATATGGACAATGGTGTAATAATTTTTTAGACAACTTCAAAACCTTATATATAGTTATAAGGATTCCAAATAAATATTGTTTTTCATGTGTAATACAATCAACGAGACTGATGTGTTTTCCAATTATAATACCACATTTTTCCCCAGTCAATATCTCTAAATCATTTGATTAAGAATAATATTGATTTTTACATATAATGAAAATAAAAAATGAGTTAATTGGAATATAAAATCAATTGAAAATGAAAAAAAAATTAAACAAAATATACACCAAAAAAATAGAGAATTTATTTTTTATAACTCAATCTTCTAGTGTATATCATCATCAGAAATATTATGCATTGTTTAGATCATTGTCCAATGGAAGATGAATCTAGAGTGGATCTCCATCTCCATCCTTATACATCCCAATTAAAATAGGAAAATCCAAAATATATTTGGTGAGCAGAATATAAATTCAAGTATTTAAAATTTTATATTTTTACTATGTACCTAAACATCCCAATGAGGAAACCAAGGTAAGTATTTATAACCCTAGTATGTTTTTGGTTGTTATATATAGATTTAACGATAACGATTATGGATCGGTTTTTATAATTAAATTATCAGGACATGGAAAAAACTATAGATATTATTAATGGAAAATTTAATCTCATCTGATAAATTTTATGGTTCATTATAGCCATAAAATGGGGGATATTTTAAAAATATTGACAGATAATCATAACTGTTAATAGTCTCATATATTTACAATGATTTAACATTTTGGGTATCTAAATAGATTAATTCGGATTTGTTATCTTATAAGGGGTATCATCACACATATTTTAGTATACACATCTAAAATTTGAATCCAATTTAATTAAAATTACTTCAGTTACAAAATTCTAAACTCACTAAACAATTGTAGCCTATGAATTTGTTTTCCAGTTTTCATCCAATTTCATTGTGGGATCTCTGAATCACATCCTCCAACCATTAGAAAATAAAAAAACTGAAAGCCCACATTTTAATTTTTTTTAAAATTAATAAAATAAATATATTTAAAGTTTAATTGATTATTATGTTGAGAAATTAAAACCCAGATCCAATTGAAAATAATTGTATAATAGTGGAAAAAGAAGTGTAATCTATTATGTGACCACACTCCCATATGAAAAAAATCTTCACTCATAGAAAAGTTACATTACAGAAAATGGCGATGAATGAATATATTCCTTTTCCAAATAATATTTAACATCCAAAATTATAATGTCATGAGTTTTGGACCAGTTGGAAATTTATAATAGAGTTTAAAATTTTAATTATATGGGTGGTTGGAATCATTTTTTGATCACCATAATGAAACTAAGATCATTATAACACATAAAATTTTTGGTTTTATATTATTTTTGATCCCCAAGAGGTGATTGATGTGTCCAGTAGAGTTTTGGGAGAATTAGGATTTGTAAAACAAATTTTTCGAAAGCATAAATGGGGTAGAATGTTTGCACACAATTAGAGTAAATTATGGACTCAAGGAGTGGGTACCTGTAGTGGTATTAAAATATTTTTCAAACCATGTACTAGAGGTTACACAACCATGAAAAATGGTGTGGTCCATTTCAATAGAAACTCACATGGGTTGTTCATAATTAGATAATATGCGCACCTAGTAGTAAGAGGGGAATACACAATAAGTATAGATGGTATAAATTAGGATAATTATTTGGCCAACCATGCTGCTAACTCATGAAACTCATTAATGGGGTGAAATTACCTTTGTACCCCTGATTTTGTTTAACCTTCCTCCCCCATTATTCCCCTCACTTGTACACAATATCTCCCTCCCAAGAATGGATCTCCTTATCTCCTCTTAGGATTCATTGATTCTTCCTCACCTATACAAGTAATTGAGTGCCATTAATTATACTTTATCACACTCAATTAGTATAGGAATCCACCATCCTCCTTTCTCAGTTTTTGTTTCCCTATATAATTATATTTCATTGTATGTTTATATGCCCTATTTTCAAGGTGTGTGATTATTTTTCAATTTTCATCCAATTCTACATGAATCAAATCCAAATAAAGGATGAGTGAAGAATCCAAAGCATGAGGTAGGTGGTCTATTTATTTTCCCATAGTATTTTGTCATTTTATAAAATATGTTGTTGTACCGCATGTTAGATTTTAAATAAATCCCCCCAATGGTTGTTTATCTAAAATTCCCATTAACCATGATTTATCTTGTAAATTAAGTCACATTTTTCTATCTTATTTTAAATGGATTTAATATAGATGCTATTCCGACTCATTAATTGAATTTGTGAGGTGTTGGATTAACTACCATTTAAGTGATATTTAAATTGAATCAAATAAATTGGTATAATAACCATGCAACATTTTGTAATAAAACCACCTTTTTGGTGAACTACCTCATTTAATAAAAAGGTGTAATCAAATGGAGTTTCTTGAAACTAAAAATGGAATGCACGTTTCTTTTGGTCTTAATAATTACTTGTAAATTTAATGGAAAAAATTTTATACTTGAATTGTTATATAGAATTCTTGTTGACATTTCCACTTGGTTATTCACTATTTAATTGTAGTAGAACATGATTGCTGACATGGTCTTCTATATTTAATAAATTTATATGAAAAAATTGAATAGTTAATCTCATGGAAAATGATTAACTATTAATTGCAATATGACTATGTCGTTATATTACACCTTGAACGAATCGTGTTTCCCAAGTAGGAATTCCTTGGACGTGCTCATTGGATAGATAAATTATTGCACCTTGATCAATGATTGGGTTTCTTATATAGAATTCCATGTATGGGATTATAATTTACGTTAATTATGTTATTTCTTGTGTGAAACATGTGTTCCTTGTATTAAATTACATGGATATGTTTAGGTATTAATTGAAATTATAATACACCTTGATAATTACTTGGTTTCCTTCTATGGGACCTCTTGGATGGGCTCATAGGATAAATGTAATTATGTTAATCCATTGGAGATACCTGGGTTCATTATCAGGAATGAATTTAATGGGATGATAGGTTTATTATAATATTTTATATCCTGGGTGATAATTGCGATTTAATGAAAATTGGATTCCTTCTTTCACACTTTTCCACATATGATTTTTACAATTACATGAACTTTGTTAGGTTCCCTTGTGACTTAAAAAACTAATATCTATATACTCAGATGCATGAGATGACCCCGATTCATTCTATGGTTTTATCTATACTTACTCCTTCATGTATTAGATTATAACCATAGGTCATAGTATCACATCATTATAATCCCTTTTACTATTATATATATCCATTGTTCTTATACCACAGGTCCCCAGCAATGCATGTATATATCTGCATATATATGGTTACTCATTTATACATATAAACATTATGGAATGTTTAGAGACAATCTAGCTCAATCTAAATATACAATTTCCGTCAACGTGTCCTTTGAGGAACCCAAGACTAAATTGATTATATTTATTTACTTACATCATTATTTGATATACCTACACACTACTATATTTTATATTCACAAACTATATTCTATTAACATTAATTGGTGGTGGCCTTATGAGCTTATCTCACAACCTATTCAGGCAACCATTTGGTACTAGGAAAACCCCAAGGTTATAGGATCAGGATTTTGGATTGTGTTATGTATTGTACACTTGAATATGGGAGCTTAAGAGAACAACACTAGTATAGTTCTCATTATCCTCATAGGGATAAGCTTTCAGATTTTATTCTTTCTCTAATGCATGTATTTTATTCCTTCATCCATGTATTACTTTTTTCGTTTTGAATTGAATTTTAATCATTTTTATCTAATACTGGTTATAGCCTTGGATGGTTATTATTAGCGGGAGTATTTATTCCACCACCTTAAATTTATTTGAATTCCACCATTTATTTATTTTTTATGTTCCACTATAATACTCAAATAATGATGGTACAGTCTCCCCAATATATCATCATTGGACCCTTTCTACAAGTACGAAACATCTGGAATATGGGGAGCTATTCTGGAGGACATGAGACCAACCAGTTTGACAACTATTTATAGATTGAGTTGGGTATGGATGTTACAATTGTTATTAAATTCTTCCTTTTCCTTTGTCTCACTATACTAGGATGGTATATAGAAGACTAATAATGTGTCTTTATTTCGAATATAGTGCTTGTTTTGGAGTGATTAACCAGTTCCTGGGGAAAGAATATGTTTATAGTGATGGGATTTTTGTTCAGGTTGGTCATTATTAATGCTGATTACTATTTCACAGTGAGTGATAAATTTACATTCTACTACAAACTGATTTATGGGATTCACAGTATTTTACCCTTGGACCAGTATTGTATGTAAGTATTTCTTCATGCATCATTATTGGCATATAGATATTCCAATTAAATATATATGACATTCCATGTTGATTTCATTACTTGAGAACATGATAAATATTGGATGTCACTTATTTGATTTAACAACATGTTTACCTGTACACCATGTTGTGTGACAAATATCCTTGTTGAAAAGTATTTATTTCCTTATAATATCATGCCTTGTTATAGTTATAGTGTATGGAATGTCTAATAAATTTTCTACACCAACCAAAGGTGTGTTTTCATGCGTTACATAATGTTGGAACATTATTTGACTAACTCACAAGGACATGTTTATGTTGTGGACCACTAGTTTCATGGGATGAAACATTGGTTATGTTATTAAATGTGTGGAAGTTTTTAATTTATAAATTTTTTGGTCTTGGTTATGTTAGGTAATGGTTACCCCTATAATCGAACCATTTTGTGTGTACTTTTTATATTCTAAAGCCAAAGGTAAAAATCTAGATACAATTACAAGAATTCCATTTTTATCTTATAAAGGAATGTACCTTTATAAATTTTTAATGGTATTTCATATAATTAAACAATGATATATATATATATATTAAATGGATTAATTAAAATTTTAATGAAATTGGTTTGATTAATAAATTAAAATTATTTTTTATGGATGTTGGGAAAATGAGTGTCAGTTTCAACTTAGAAGGTGTGTAACTTAATATCATAGGAATGTTGATCAGTAAAAAAAATACTTATATACATTAATAATACATTGTATGGTTATTTAATCATATGATTTCTATACGAGAAACAAAATAAGGCTATTATTATTTTTTAATAAATCAAATACTATTGTGTCACATTTAGATTGACCAAGGATGGAGTGATGGAATCCTCAGAAGGTACCTTCATTTTGACATTCTTTAGTACTTAATCACATGGGGTCATATTCATCGTACACAGGGATGTTTATTCAATGTGTTAGAAGAAACTTATACTATGTTACATATAAATTTATGGTTTCATCTAACTGAACCAATGCATTTAAAATATAGGGATATATTGGAATGCTTTTGGACATTATATTTTTACCCAAGTATTTCTTTAATTAAAATTCCAATCACAACCTAAATCATGTTTTCCTCTATATCTTTTAATTGATATTCTCTTTAACTATTCCCAATGGTGAGTACATAATGCATGAATACAGGGTTAAAAAGAAATTGTGTAATAATCTTCCTATCATGCTGCATAGTGACAGCTAAATGTATTTCCAAGTATAATTACCTTTATAACTAGTTTGTAAGGGGAATATGTAGAGTCATCATTGATGTTTAAAATATATTTTAATCAATTAATAATTTTGAAATAAAACCTTGCTATTAATATTATTGTTAGGAACATTGTGTAAGGGTTTTATAAATGTTTCCCTAAGAGAATCCTTGAATGGGAATATAGACATAACTAGTGGACCTTATTTGATATTAGAATAATCGTGATCTAGAGGTAAGGTGGTATATCCAAGTGACATTTTAGGACTGACCCTATTTTAGAGTCAATGAATCATGAACAAGTTTATATTATTTTAGTAGATCCTCATGAATAAAAGGAACAATTCAATTCTCAAATGAGTTATGAGCACAAATGTTTCATTCTTATGTCATTAGTTTGGGAATGAATTTTAGTCTTTGGAATGAAACCTAGGTTGGTAATGTTGTCATGTGATCATTATACCATTATTAGGAGCATGTGAATTATGTAATGATCGAGTTTTAAAGGTTAGACATGCAAAAGTAATGGTAAATTATTTATTTGGTCATGTGAAGACTTATTTTTAAATTATGGATGACCCATAATTCATTGTCTAGGTTAACCGTCATATAGGGTACTAAGTCTACAGTATTAAATATCTCATGTGGTTCATTGAATACTGAGATGTGTAGGGATAATATAACTATAGAGTATTCATGGGTGTGATGTTAAAACGGTAAAATATTAATGTAGTATGCATATATACATGTGGAACCCATTGATTCATAAGGTGATGCAATGAACCATATGAGTTTGGTGCGATTTTTGATGTTGTGATCTATTACACTATGTTCATGGGTCATTTCTAGAGTAAAATGAATTGGACGTATCAATATTTTTGAGTTATCATAGTGTTGGGGAATGAATTTGAAAAAAGATTGGGTGTTGTACCACTGCGAATCAGTTTTGTTTTAGAATGTATGCCTATACTAATTATTTACATGATCATAGATATAGAGTGAATCAGACATATTTTTAGAGTACATATGATCTATCATGCATTTAAGAAGTTCTTTTTTCTCTAATTTTAGATTGGAAATTGGTAAATGTGTGTTGGGAATAATACTTAACCTTGTTTGGTGGTAGATAGAGAATGACTTATGGTATGAGTTCCCATTATCAATAAACATTGAATAAGACACTCATAAGGTGTGGATAATTTCATTGAATGTGTTTTATCATTTCCTTCCAGTAGAGGCAGAAAAAAACACCATTCGAATATAGATAGAATGGATTTTTGAAACCCACGAGTCTGGTGAGTATAATTTTGTTTTCATTGAAATGATATTCAATATAAAAATTTTTATTGGTAGGGATCTAGTATGGAATCTAAATTCATATCCGGGGTGAATAAGTGACCCATGAAGTAACACTTTTGAAACAAGTCGATTTTTGAAAGGTATCAAAATGATAAAATGGTTGTATGTGTATGAAACCATTGAGGAAACTAAGAGTTGTGGTTAGACTATGATGGTGATTTTTTAAATAATAATGAAATAAATTAATAGTTAAGGAATAATGTTTGATTAATGATTATACATTTATAGATGAAACGGAGCTATTTATGGGAATTCGGACAAAGGTGGTTCAACTATTATTTCCTATGTGTAGTTGGATATAGTTTATTGGAAACCATGCTGGGAATTTTTTTCATGGATATGATATGAGTGCCTTGCATCTTATTAGTAGTTTCTGATATCATCATATTGTATTCTTGATTTAGTGATGATCATGCACCATATATTTTTATCAACCCAGGTACATTGAGAGAGAATTGATTATACAATGAGATAAAGAAAGAAAAATAACACCTTCATGGATTGATAAATAGAATCATTTAGAGTTGAGAACATGGAGCATGGATAATCATGGAGGAATAGAATATCTTGATGGATACTAGGATTCCCATTTATAAATTACTTGGAGGGAATCAGAGACACAAGATGATTCCATGACTCACATGAGAGATAAAACAATTGTGATCAGTTAGTAATATTAATATACAGACATTTTGAATGTGTACTTATGTATCTTGTGTAATCTCCAGATAATGGAAAACCATAGATGATATAGTTATATTTCAGTATTTTAATATGAGGTTACCCTATGAATAAAGACTCTATTGGTATATATGGGTAGTGTGTGATGATCCATGGGAGCTAGATCAGGTATAATCCAATATTTTTCTTGTGGAATGACGATATAAATGATTTTTTTGGTTCGTTGTGTAACTTGAAGATGATAATTTGAATCAATGATCATGCTAGAAGCAATATCATGGGGTGAATTAGATTAAAGAAATGAGAATTATGATGGATTATTTCAGATAAGAACAATATCATGTGTGTCATAGGGATGTGATGATTTAGGTGAAAAAGTCATATGATTATATTCATGGAAAATATAGTGTTCTAAGGATAAATGTGGTCAGTTCGGATTCAACCATTTCATCAATTGAGAATCATTATATAATCATAATTATAATTATAAGGGAGTGATTATGTAGTTACTTATTTTTTTCACTTCACAATGAATCAAAATTTTACATTCAAGTTAGAACCGATGGTGTAGAGTTACATATTCCATATAATGGAAGAGATAATGGAGTGATTGTTTCTCAGTTTAGGCAGGCTCAAGAAATCCCTTCCTTGAGGTTGGTTAGTAGTTACACGTGTTTGCTTGAGTTTTTCAGTGGCTTATGTACATTATGTGAGTAGAGATTCATGTAAGAACATTGTGCATTTAAAACTTTACATCAAATATTGTATAGAGAATTATTAAGCCAAGTAGGTCAGATTGTTTATCCCGAAAACAACAAAGGTTTCTATGGGAAAAGAATCTCTAAGTTGGTTTGATTGTAATTCCTCATGTTTTGGACATGTCAGAAATTTCATATGGAGTTTCAAGTTTGCATATGGTGGGAATTTGAAGTCCTAATATGATATTTGGAATGCAATTATAATCATTGGAACGCATAAAAGTGAAGATTATATATGGGAGATGAGGCATGAGATGTGACGCAGGTCTTTGGAGGATTTTCGACTGTTTGGGGCTTCAAAAAACTAGTTTTCTGAAAGGGTGAATGGTGTACATAGTTTTTAAAAAGTCATTGAAAACTATAAACACACACTTTGTGGATCTGTATAAGTGTTACACGGTTTTTCAAATAGTTCTTATAAGGATTCATGACCATGAAAAATGGTGCATTCCATTCTAGTGCCAAACTGTAAGTGATGTACATAGTTTCAAAGACTATGTAATTATCTACTTGAGGGTAGGTCTTTCATAGTATGACTGTTTGACTAATGATAATTTATATAGTCATTCCAATTATTCATCACATTATTTGGTACCAATTAATTATTATAAGTATTAGTGACCATTATACTTGTTTTCTAAGGAACTACCTATACAAGACTAATCCATTTCCTATTAGAAATATGAAAAAATATTCTAAGAATAAATATTATTCACACATTGTTTTTATCAACTTTGAAGAGATTTGGAATTAGTCTTCATTTCCTTACCTCACAAGCTTTGCCTCATCCATTATCGAAGTATAGTTTTTTCAAATATATGGGTTAATAAAAATAATTTTATTAAATATCCATCCCATAAAATATTTATTTTCCCTTCAAAGGTCCAAAAATCATAATTTTGGCTATTCTATGAGCCTACTAGAAATGATGATGATAAACTGAAAAAATATATATCAAAATATCAATATTTTAAATTAAAATTTAGTGGTTTTAATTCCAATTATATTTGTTCTAATATTTGAGATATAGAATGACAAAGTGTATAGAATGTTTTCTCATATAACTACTTAATGGTAACATCCATAGATAAGGAATAAGCTATTAGTGTATAAGAAGAATCGTCAACGTTTATTATGACCTCACTGTATAATAAATCATCAATTAAAAAAAATCATGGCATTTAGAAATATTATTATAATATAAAAAATTGGAATCATTTCCTAGAATTTATATTGATGGGGATAATGTAGAAATGGTATCGGGGGAAATTAGAGAAACATTTATTGTGAAAGGGAGCAGATTACAAAAAATTAAGTAACTGAGGGGACTATTCTTATGAGGGGATATTTGTAGAATAAATTTTTTTAATGTGGATAATATCACCAAAAAATAGCATGATAATGCAAAACAATTTAGATTAATTACAATTTTGTTATTTTTCAATAAAGGTCTCCCAAATATATATTTGGAAAATCTATTATTCCTATCATATGCAGTGTTTATATGTGAAAAAACTAGTAAGGAAATTTTTTTTTTAACCATCATAGAAATATAATTGGACTCGCTATTTGGCTGTTTGGTTCATTGGTTTACTATAGAAATGAGAATTTCTATCTTATTTTGCTCCCCAACATGTAATAAGAGAAAATGGGGTGAGTTATAACATTTATTGAAAAACAAAAATCATGAATGACATCAAAAATGATACCCCCTTTAGTACATAGAATAAATATTATTCGTGTATCCTTGAATTCTATTAGAAGTGATGGTAAAATAAAAACATTTAAAATACTCTCCATGAACACTCTTTAATCTCCAAAATTCCTCCTTCAAGGCTTATACATATCCTTAAGGAACATTGTATATTTTCTAATTTTCTTCACATAAGAAATCTATATATTGTTAACCTACACTATTTGAAAAATTTCTATTCTTTTATTATTGGAATTTATTTATTTTGGTTTCTTTAGTTATGTATAAATTTATCTAAATGGTGTATGAATGGATTTTATATGGAAATTTAAAAGAATAAACTTTATTCCTTTGTTAGGACACCACACAAGAATATAATGTTCCTTATTTAAATTTTTTTGGATGGTTGGAATAGTGGTTTCCATACACAAGGATGACATTAATAGAGGGGTAATTTAGATTTTATGTTGTGTACCACTCTAAAGGGTAATCAAACAAAAAACTTCCCTTAGAAATTGGGTTGAATATAGAATGAGAATTAATTTGACCCAACCCCTAATTTTTGATTTCCCTCACTAAGATAGTGGGGTTTTACTTTTAAATGGTGGTGGAGAGATGATACCCTGCCCAACTGAATACCAAGATAATTTTGAATGATTTAGAACCCACCGTTTCCAAATGGAACGGATTTATTTCTATAAAAAACTGATAGGGTAGTGATATTATTAAATAAAGGGTTTTTGGTTTGATTTTCATAAAACTAATTCCCTATAAATCATAGAAGGGTCACTTAATTAAGGGAATTTGTCGGAATTGTGATTTTTGACAGCACATATACCACATCTTATCTATGGATGTGGTTTTTATTTCCCATGTGGAAGTGAAAGGAATCAGTGAAGCTAACATACCTATTTTAAAAACTCATCAACTTTCTTTAAAAAATTAAAACTCCACACCTCATGGACACTTATGATAGGAACACATGCCTCAAACCAAAATTCTAAGTGTTTTTATATTTTTTCAATTAATGACCTCCTTATGGTCGAAGTATTTTCAATTATATAACTACGTGAAACTAGATCAATAATAATAAAATACCTGGGGATTAGTTATTTAAAATAATAATATATTATTATTTCATTACATATATTTTTATGTGGATAGGTTGTATATAATCTTTTAATGTATTCAAAATATTGAGGTATTATTTCTTATTTAGATTATAATATTATAAAATTTTAATTGCATATTATTGTAGTTTGGGTGGATTGAATGTTTTATCATGAAATATTAATTTCATATTCTCTCATTCTCCAATATGGGTGATAACCCAACATAGATAGTTTTTTTGTATACTCTTCTCATGAGGGTGGAAATTCCCAAAATATAAATATTTTTTTAATTCCACTATTATAGATCTTAGGTCTGATAAAAAGCTATGAAATTAAATGAAATATTTATATAGATATTCTTTATAAAATACATGAAATTTAATTAATAAGTTAATTAAAATAGATTTCATATAAATATTATATACATCCCATGGTTTTTTGATATAAGTAGTCTGACATTCAATATTTGAGGAGGTTAATTCCCTTACTGTTTGGTAATTTATAGCTATATTATACAAATCTACTACTTCTTCAAATATAGATCTGGAAATATAAAGGTTGGGAGGTATTTGTAGGGGTTATTTGTCCTTATTTAGTGGGTTAATCTATGGGTGTCAATGATCATGATGCATAATCCTCTCTAGGTTATGTTTGAAAGACTATTGTTCCCTGAGACTACTGTTAGTTATATAAAAGTATAGGAAAAGTAATTTGGAAACAATCTAATATACTAAATTATTTGAAAGGAAATAAAAAATTTATATAATTTAAAATCTTCTTATCAAAAAACAGACACTCTAAAATATTCCACTCGATAAAAATGTATCCAAAAATTTGATGTTTCTATCATGACATGTCAAATTAATTTATTTTAAATAATTTGATATATTATAGGGAAGACCTTGGTAATATATTAGGGAGAGTATATGGTATGAGTATATATTTTAAATAAATTTTATAAAAATATACTATAATAGGTGTTTTAAGAATGGATTGAAGTAAAATAAAGGAAAAAAACTTCAAATAAACATATAGGTATTAAAAAATGAAGTGGATTTCAAGAGGGGAAGGAAAACATAGTCACTACATGTTTACGATAAATTTAATAAGGTCCATATTCATAAATATTTGATTATGTTTGGTGAAAACACAAGTTTATGGGTCAATTGGAATCCTGATCATTCTTTATACCCTTAAAATAAGGCCTTTTAACACCTTGGTATAACTATGATATAGAATTGTTACAGTACAAGTTGATGAAAATATAGATTCCAATGTAAATTGTGATATTACATATAAATTAATTAATTAAAATATCATATTTTACAATCATAATAATACATGTTTCCCTACTCAAAATTTCATAGTCCAACAGTTAATTAGGTGACTAGAATTATTTATTATACCAAAAATAGGTCCTCCAACATAAAATTTTTAAAGACCCAGAAATTTCAAGGAAATTTTTTTCTTAATTTCTTTGGAATTTTACGAGTCTGTATCTTCTAAAGGCACTCGATTCTGAGGCCCGGTGTGCCAGAAATCAATTTTAGAAGTTTATCTTGGGTACGTTCAGTAAATGAATGAGAGGGTTTTTCTATCTTTTGAACCGGTGCTCGGAATAGAAATCTGAGGGCACAGATGAACTCGAAGTGCCAGTGTTCTCTTAAGGGGACTTTTACCATAGTTGCGTTTTTTCAGGAGAAGAGGTTAATTTTTTGGTTTGTTTTTAAGGATTAAATAAAAATATGTGTTTCATATTTTTATTTATGGACGGTGGTTATTATCCAGCAAAAGGGGAGTTCTAGGTGGGGCCCACACCCACATAACCTCCCATGGGAGGGTTTAGTGTGGTGGGGCCAATACGAGACCCTAACTCCTCACCTCCCCCTCAACTCCCTAAACCCCCCTTTATCACCCCTTAAATTAATTTGTAAACTCCTCGTTAATTATGTAGCCTCTCCACCTTCCTCTCCTCCATTAATGTTTTCCTACACACATAATTAATGAATTTATTCTTTGAATTAATTTGAAATTGTTGGCATTATTTAAAATGGGAGAAGACTATTATAATATTTTCCATGGAAAATAATTTTGTGGGGGAAACTCTGGAGAAATAGAAGAGCTCCCCCCTTCCATGAAGAACGATTCTCCTTCCGACGGATCTCCAATGAACGACGCTCATGCCGGGATAGAAGGCACTTTGCGGAAACGATGAACCCCAACGATCGTTATCACCTTCATCTCCTCCCTTGCGACGACGTCAATGAGCCGACGTCCACCCATTCGCGGTATCATCAAAGATCGAAGCACCTTGAGGTAGGGGTTTTGAAAAATTTCTGTACCTGTTCTACGTCGTTGGAATCACGTCTTGACAACCAAATGGTATCACCATAACAAGGGGGATTTCGGACTCCACTAACACGGCCAAATCTTTCCCATAATTCACTACTGGAAATATCACATATACCCACGGTTTAGAACCGTGGGTATAGCCCATGAAACCATGGGTATAGGCTATACCCACGGTTTCATGAACCGTGGGCTAGAGTGGCGTCGCAATAGCTCTATACCCACAGTTCCTATAAAACCGTGGTCAAAGCCCAAGGAAAACTCAGATTACCCACGGTTTACCAAACCGTGGGTATACAGTTTTCCAGCACCCAAACCATACCCGCACAGCAGAATTACACACAATTTACCAAACCGTGGGTATACAGTTTTCCAGCACCCAAACTATACCCGCATAGCAGAATTACCCATGGTTTAATAAACCGTGGGTATAAACATTTTACCCCCAAAACTACAGCTTCTAGCTTACCATCATGCACCTCTACAACTTCTATCTTCCATCCATCCTGCACCTATTCCTACCATCCTGCACTTAAAAACAATAGAAACCAAAATACAAAATAGATGGATTTCAATCATGGTGGTGGGAAAATTAAAAATTCCAACTTAGATGGAGAAAAATTGATAAAATTACAGCATTCCAAAATGATGCATATCTTAAAATGATGAAACAAAGAAGACATTCTCTATTTTACTAAGGTTATTACTAATCCAAATTCAATATTCCCATTGGTGTTATAATCAAAAGAAAACGGAGGAAAAATCATGTCACACAGGACTTCCCAGAACAAAACTGAATTACATTATCATTAATGATTACTACAAGTCTAAGTTAAATCTAGGATATTATAAACCAACACAATAATAACCATTTATATTGCCTCATGTCCAAGATTGTGTAACCATCTGTATTTCCCCATACTAACTGCAAGAACATAAAAACAACTAATTATGAACCTTTATTGAAAATTCTAACAAGAATGAAGTATGATAAAATCCAATACTGAACTTGCATGAATAATAAAAGATCATTTTTGGTCAAGGATCATGGAAATCAGTGAGGATCTATCCCAAATGAATAGAACAAATATAATGGGATTTCTGCTATGTCAAAAAATAAAAATCAAAACAATAAGACCATGTTTTTAGCAAACTCAAGTGACCATCCAGATTAAGGAAATTTGGAGTGCACTAACTTGAATAATGAAAATGCTAAAAAAAAGTGAAGAAAAATATAGATAATAATATGTTGAATATGAATATGGAAGATTCAGACGTTCACCAAAATTCTGGTTTTTATAGAGGATCTAAAACTAATTGGGGGAAGAATTTTGATTTGTGTCTGGATGTAGTGGGTATACAGTTAACGCTGACAAAATTTATGATGAAATGGTCATGACTGGGTTTACTCAATGTATCAAGACTTATAATTCCCTTCTAAATGAACTGGCTCAATTGGGAAATTGGAAAGTAGTAGAATCCATCTTTCTAGACATGAAAATAAATAACACGCTACTCTCACACACTCAAACTACTCACTAACTCCATGCTTCTTGTGGTCTGACTCTTCACTATCAAAGAATGAATTTACACCAACATAGGTATATCAATTCTTCTCAACGTTCATCTAATGATGAACTCAATGAATCTCCAATAGGAATACCTCCAAGATCTCTTTTATCTAACTTTCCATCCCACATATGGAAATCATTAGTTCTCTCTTTCTCCATGCTTGTTGTTGTCCTACTCTTCACTAACGATGAATGAATTTACACCAACATAGGTGTATCAATTCTGCTCAACATTCATCTAATGATGAACTCAATGAAACTTCAATAAGAATACCTCATAGATCTCCTTTCTCTGACTTTCCATCCCACATATGGAAATCCTTAGTTCTCTCTTTGTATCTTTGATATCCATTTCTATTGGTATATTCCAAGAGATTTCTTCCTTATTTTGAAAGAGAAATATATCTATTTCTTATATCTATAGAATTACCATGTGACCCTACAAATATCGAGTCATGATCACCAATTTAATCCACTAATATTCTTTCTGAAAGATAGAAATTTTTAACCTACATGCCTGTTAAGTCTATTCTAAAATACTGTGTTCATTACCACCATGGTGTGGAACCATCATCTTCCAGTAATACCTACAAAAAATTTCATGTTCATTACTTCGAAATAAACCTATAACATGAATACAACAAACATCAACTCTATGACTATATGAGTGAACCTCGTTGTATCAAACATGAAAATGATGAAAAAAATCATTTGATGATGCATTTGTTGGTCGACTCAGAAACCGTATTCAGGACTATTTGGACTTCTGAATTTATGAAGAATTTTCTTGGGAAATCTTATTTAAAGTACTTGGGAGAATTTTGAAATATATATACAGTAGCCGATGTGTTTATATGTTTCATTTTTGTAACACCTCACTCTTTTCTTGCATTGTAATTTAAAGTGCAAGGTAATAATTATCGACATCAAAAGAAAATAATTTCTCAACACATTCATATTTAACCCACCTAGATGATGAGTAATCAATTATAGTACTCAACCCATCATAGCGGTTGAAGAATTATAGAATTTATTGTCCTAAAGTTACAAGATGAGTTATTGATGCTAATCTAAAGTGAATCTAAAAGATGATATATGAAGAAACGTGCACATTTGGAAGATATGTTGAAGTGAAGAAAGAATGAAGATACATTTTCAAAAGATGACTAGTAGACAAAAGCCCTACACATGCCCAGCCCTCCCCATCCATCCCCACTGCCCAGCCCCTCCCCATTCCTCCCCACTACCCAGCCCTCACCCTCCCCCCTGCCCAGCCCTCCCCCTCCCCCCTGCCCAGCCCTCCACCTGCCCAACCCCCCCCTCCCCCTGCCCAGCCCCTCCCCCTCGCCCTAGACAAAGCCCTACCCCTGCAAGCCCCCTCCGCCTCAACCCCTCCCACCCTCCCTCTCCCCCTGCCCTGTCCCTTTCCCTGCCAGCCTCCTCCCTGCCAGCCCTCCCCCCTTCCCTCCCGTCCCGCAGCCCTCCCCTCTGCCCAGCCCCTCCCCATCCTCCCTCACTGCCCAACCCTCCTCCCCACTCCCTCCGCTCACTGCCCAGCCCCTCACCCTCCCCCCTGCCCAGCCCTCCCCCAGCCCAGCCCCTCCCCATCCCTCCCCACTGCCCAGCCCTCACCCTCCCCCCCTGCCCAGCCCTCACCCTGCCAAGCCCTCCCCCTGCCCAGCCCTCCCCCTCCCCCTGCCCAGCCCTCCACCTGCCCAGCCCTCCCCCTCCCCCCTGCCCAGCCGCTCCCCTCCCTCCCCACTGCCCATCCCTCCTCCCTGCACAGCCCTCCCCCTGCCCAACCCCCCCTCCCTCCCCCCTCCCCCTCCCCCCTGCCCAGCCCTTTCCCTGCCCAACCCCCTCCCCCTCCCCCCTTCCCAGCCCCTCCCCCTCCCTCCCCACTGCCCATCCCTCCCCCTGAATCTCCCTAAATGAAATATGTAAATGGATGACATGTTTTATTTGGATGCAGACCCAACCAGGTAAGGTATTGTAACTGTTAGAAAACATCCTAAAATTTTGATAAGGTACTACAACTCACTGTATCATAGAACAGATTATAACAGAAAACAAATCTAAAATCGGATTTCCAACTAAATATGTTCCCTTAAGGTATGTTTATTTAAGGTAATACAACTCACTGTAATACAAAACAGATTATAACACAAGAAATACCAGTCAAACTCATGAAGAATGTGATTATCACTATATCATTTACTGCTTGAGTTGTAATCAATTTAAACTTCCATACATCCTATCCCGTTGAAGAGTTATTTGGGAAAAAAATACCATCATCAATGCTTGATGAGACATAAATGATACACATATCTTAAGTTTCTTCTCCATTCTTGTAAATCGAAGGCATTCATTCCATCATCCCATGCACATTCACCAATATTTCGGTTCATCGCTATGCTGGGATGAGAACAATCAAAGTACGTCTAGAAAATCTTAGACATGACCCACAAAAATCAATATACAGTGGAGTCAATAGTGAAAACATATCACCTGCATTCATATGTTAGATGAAAGGGAGGTTAACTCTGTGATTTTATGACCAATAACCTGAATTCATATAGTGTGTAAATGAAAATGAAAAATGATGCATGGTAGGGAGGTTAATTCCACAATTTTAGGAAAACATACCTGTTATTGAGATCTGGCACTTATTAGTGCAGGATTCCCTTGATCTCTTCATGTGCAGAGTGAGTCACCTGCAATATATAAATAAAAATAATCAATATTCATCTTAAAAGATGAAGTGCGTAATAACGTATGAAAAAGTATTATACGAAGGGAAATACTGCAAATTTTCTAGAAGATTATTTCAAAGATATTACGAGAACATAACTATTGCGGGGTGAGCAACACATCAGTCAAGATTCGATTTAAGTGGCTGCTCTGGGCGGTTTTGTTAACATCCACCTCACCCGTTCACTTGCTTTGTGTTTCTAGCGCACCCTTCAAGAACACTTTCAGCTTCTAGAATGTTGATTCACTCTGCATCCCACATACCAATTATGGCCAGAAACAGAGAGGAAACAGAGCATTTGTGCTTCAATGAATAGTCAGAAATGTCAGGTTTAATGATAGAAACCAGAAATGTTTACCTTCAACTGGAAGACAGTGCCCCATAGATGATTGTTCAGAAGGCGCTGAAGAAAGGTGATGTCCTGGGAGTGGTCGATCCTCTAATGCTCCATGTTAATCAACTAAATCAGCTGCAAATTCATTTCTGGGAGAACTTGAAGTCCTACTGCATCATATTATGAAAATATGAGTCTGGGGTTAAATTGGATATTTGAGGATGCAGTTGAGTAAAAAGAAAACCTGTCATGATGTAAAAAATGGTGTGGTAAAACCA
Source organism: Viscum album (assembly GCA_963277665.1). Lineage (NCBI taxonomy): Eukaryota > Viridiplantae > Streptophyta > Magnoliopsida > Santalales > Viscaceae > Viscum > Viscum album. The sequence continues at coordinate 1,430,104,781 of OY728151.1, forward strand.
TACCTTTTGCGACGGTGGATAAGTCGACACCGTGTCCAGCTCCTCCCCCAGCCCATCCCCCTCCTTCCCCACTGCCCATCCCCTCCCCCTCTCTCCCCACTGCCCAGCCCCCTGCCCAGCCCCTCCCCCTCCCTCCCCACTGCCTAACCCCCCCATGCCCAGCCCCAGCCCCACCCCCTCCCTCCCCACTGCCCAGCCCCCCTGCCCAACCCCTCCCCCTCCCTCCCCACTGCCCAGCCACCCTACCCAGCCCCCCCTCCCACCCCTCCCCCTCTCTCCCCACTACCCAGCCCCTCCCCCTCCCCACCTGCCCAGCCCCGCCCCCTCCCTCCCCACTACCCAGCCCCCCTGCCCAGCCCCTCCCCACTGCCCAGCCCCCCTGCCCAACCCCTCCCCATCCCTCCCCACTGCCTAGCCCCCCCTGCCCAGCCCCTCCCCACTGCCCAACCCCTCCCCCTCCCTCCCCACTGCCCAGCCCCTCCCCCTCCCCACATGCCCAACCCCTCCCCCTGCCCATCCCCCCCTGCCCAGCCCCTCCCCCTCCCTCCCCACTGCCCAGCCCCCCTGCCCAGCCCTCCACTGCACCCCCCACCCCCTCCCAACCTTCCCTTCCCAGCCCCCCCAACCCTCCACTACAGCCCCCCATCCCAAGCCTCCCCTCCACTGCTAAGGCCAAGATTAGATGGTGAGATAATAATTAACACACCAAACCATAAAAACAAAAATGGCACGTGAATATTACCTAAATAATTTTCAAATAACACCACCGATGAAAACATAATCCAAAATACATTTCATTTCATAAATAAATTCACATACAAGCAGTCCACCAATATAAAAAAAAATTAAAACTCTGACACAAGCCTCTCTGCTAAGTCAGAAATGGAGGGGATTAATATCCCCCCCATCACCATCATCTTCATCCCCATGTCCCGCATCATCATCATCAGTCGCAACATCGTCAGCATCATCATCACCTACAACAACATCATCATCATCATCATCATCATCAGCAGCAATCTCATCACCAACAACAGCATCAACAACATCCTCGCTAGCTCTATCGCCACCACTGTCATCGCCACTAGGACCCTCATGGGAATCACCCGAGGCATTATGTAAAGATCACATTGATGCTATAGATGAATCAAAAGGGGCAGCAACCACTGGTGGTAGTGACTGACTCAACATTGACATAGCCTTCATGAAATGTTCATTCATTAGCTTAATTTTTTCACACTCCTATAATACTATTTTCTTTGTCGCAGCTAATTCAGCATGCGTACTTTACAACTCAGAGGCCTTAGAGGCATTAGATGAGTCCTATGATGACCAATACCTTGAGGGGACAATGTTTTTTCCTGTTTTACAACGGACTCTTCCTGGATGCTCCACACCTAACACCTGACTCAAATGATCATTTGGCCCTATGTTTTCAGCTTCCTCATCCATGGCCTCCAAGGCAGACTGTTGAAATTATACACATATTAAATTATGAATTTTGTATAAATGTTTTAAATATATATAAAAAAACTTACAATTTTTTCTTGTGTTTGTGAATTAACTGCAGTTCCATCTTTTCTTTTCCTATTAAAGCATAATAATTTGGCACGAGGTACATGACCTTCAATGCCCCATTCAGCTTGCTACATATGAGAAATGCACAAATTTGGATTACAACCATATATGATAAATGCAAAAAATTGGATTGAACGTACCGGCCTCTTGTCATGATCGGGCATTGTAGTGCGCCCCAATGTGTGTAGATATATCATTTCATCTTTGTTTTTTTTGTTTTTCGCTGACACTTCCTAAGAAAAAAAACACAAGTAATAAGAATTAAATTTTATATAAAAACCATTAAAGATGGGTAGTACCTTATACTGTTCAGTCTTTCAATGTGCGATCATTTTTTGATATTGACTTTTTGGACAGTCAGGGTTTGTGGGTACACCCTCTAACTCGGTACCCACTCTACTCCTCCAACCAATATGTAACTCATACTTGTATGACCGCCAACACTCTCCAAGAACACTCAACCTAGTAGCTTTGGCAGCTTCACCGTTATAAAAGTTAAATCGACTCTGTAATGAAAATGTTAAGTCATAAAAATACATTACTAATATAAATATAAATTTATAAAATTTCTGTACCCATATCTGCGCCCATGCCCTATCCTTGATGTCAGCACTGATATGTCTCCATGAGACCAGTTCCACTGGAATGATATTATGATATTTGGCTAAATTAGCCATAAAACTTCTACACTCCTTAGCATTTTTACCTACCATTTGATTTTGAGGATTGTAATTCACCATAATCTGAGTTTCGCGATTCCAGGCATCCCGCATTCGAGTGCGCCCACGGCGCCTACTAAAAGATCCCACTAAATAACATAAGAGGTGAAAAGAGAAGAGTTAAGTGACAATACAATAAGAAAAAAGTGAAATTCTATAATTTGAAACATTTATAATAAAAAACCTGATGGAGGATCCTGAATATGTTGTGAGGCATCCGTGGACTGTGCTGGATCAGCATCCTCCGAAAGAAGTATCTGTTCCACAGCATGCTCCAACTGATCTTCATGAACAGGAGTGGAAACTGAAGTAACATACTCAATATGTGTATGATGGATGGTAGGAAAAGGAGTTGGCGTAGACATGTCAGAATATGAATAGTAGGTCTGGGGATACATGAATGGATATGGAAATTGTGGAGGTGAGAACATCGTTCGAGTCAGCGTGGACATGGAATGGGAAGAAGAGGATAAATGGGATGATGACTGCAACATGTATGGGAACATCCCAGGGGTCTCAAGCAGAGGGCGGACAAGTGTGGTAGATGGGATGTCCACTGATGGGTCAGTGTGGGGAGTGGTAAGACGGGAGCTCCGCCTAGGTCTAGGAGGATCCCTGCTCGGTCCCATACTAGGAAGAGGAATCTCTGAAGTTATATATCCCTAAAATAAAATTGATCAAAAATATGAACTTCATATTATATGTAATGCGGAAGATAAATATTAGAATTATTATACTCACTAAAGACAAATCACACTCGTGTCTAACAGGATCAACATCAAATAATCTTTTCTTGCAAGCTTCTGTAGTTTTCTTCCTAATCTGTATAAGAATTAAATAAATATTTTTTAGCAATAATTTTTATAAATCATACATACAACTTAAAATCCAAATAAGACAAAAAATGTCATAACATCTTTCAGTAATGATAATTTACAACCATGTTATACAATTTTTAAAACCACATTTTAAACCCAGTTTTCTAAATTGAAATAAATATAATTAAATGAAATGAAACCAAACAATACTAAAATAGACATATCATTCCAAACTAAAACTAAATTATAGTAATTACATTCGTACCGACCTGAGAAAATCACATCAATGTAAACTGAATGAACTCTGAATATATATGGTTGCTTTTATATATTACCCTCCACTACCTCATGTTCAACATCATCTCTCACAATGGGACAATTTGTGTCATCAAATACAATATTTGGCTAACACCGATGGGGGCGTCAATAGTGACAATTTCATCCCCAGCATCATGAAAAATATGTCTTGGAATTACTTCATTAATGACACCATAATCAGATTTCAGATGATCTTTCACATAAAACACTTGTTTTTCCATTGATGCCAAAATGTATGGTTCATCGGTATGCAAGAATCGACTCATGTCAATAACTCTAAATCTGCAATCACCAATAAATGTACCATGTCGCGTCATTGAATCAAACCATTTACATTTCATCATAGTGAATCGACCTTGAGAGTAGTAATCCAATAACAATATTTTCTCAACCAGCCCATAATAATACACATCTTCATATCGAGGTCGACTATCTGATGCACTGGCATACCAATCTGTTCTAGCAGTTAACATATTGCCATCATGTTGTGTTCTCATTTTCATCACTTTATCAGTTGTAACAAATTTATATCCATTTATTATTAAAGATTTGTAGTCACGAACCAAAGAATTGGGACCAAAAGCCAACGCTCTTAATTCTTGAGAAATGAAGTCAGCAGGTAAACTCAATACCTGAAATACATATGAGTAATATAATTAAATATATATCTATATTTTAAGTTATATAATGTAATGGTCATACCGTTGATTTCAACCAATCTAGGAACTCTTGGCTATGCATATCCTCTCTCCTTCTCAACGGTAAAGACCGATGAACTCTACTTATAATTTGTTTATGTTCTCTACATAAAATGACAATAAAATTATAAGGTATATGTGATATGATATCATATGAGATAACATATATATATTCAAATTACTTACTTGATAAAGGCATCGAACAAACCACAATTAAACAAGACTGTTTGATGTGCCATATTCCGCTCTTCAAAGCTCAATGTAACCAATGTATATGACCTGACAATTCCACATGTTTGGGGAAGAGATGGAAACAAGGGCTGAATTTCCTCATACTGCTCATCTTCATTTCTCATTGGTCGATTATGTCTTGTACTCACATCAGACAAATACATTGAACAAAAATCCATACATTCTTGGGCCAGATAACTCCTCACAATGGAACCTTCAGGATAATTCTTATTTCGAACATATGATTTCAAAGTTCACATATTTCTTTCAGTTGGATACATCCACCGAAAAGCGACTGGTCCCCCATGAAGTGTCTCAGTTGGAAGATGAACTGTTAAATGCAACATGCAAGTGAAAAAGGAAGGAGGAAATTTTTTTTCCAACTCACACAGAATTAACGGAGCCTCTTGCTACATTTTTATCAACAATGATTTGGATAACCTTTTAGAACAAAGTTCTATAAAAAAATGACACAACCGAATCACTGCCACTCTTACATTATTGGATATAAAATGCTGAATTGCTATTGGAATCAATTCATGAAGCAGGATGTGATAATCATGAGTTTTTAGGGATTTCAATTTCAAATGTCTTCTATTGACTCGTTTAGATATGTTTCTGGAATAGCCATCTGGAACCTTGATATTCTCCAATATTGCTAGAAATCGATCTTTCTCTGCCAGTGTCATCACATAAGAAACACATGGAACTTTCCATTTGTTTTCACCGATACAAACAGGTTGTAGTTCTGGTCGAATACCCCAATCCAATAAATCCCGACGAGATCGAAGGTCATATTTGGTCTTCCCCTTAATATTCAAAAGAATTGCAAGAAAAATTTCACATATATTTTTCTCAATATGCATTACATCTAAACAATGACGTAACAAATTAGTAGACCAATATGGCAACACAAAAAAAATAATTCTCTTTTTCCAATTGTAAGTGACTTCAGTATCATCATTCTTCCTCTTTCGAGATTTCAACTGACCTTTCCCTAATGAAAAGCTGAAATATTTCAATTCATCAAGCACATCACTTCATGAAATACGTTGAGGTGGTTCTTCAGTGTCAACATTATTATCAAACCTTCGACGATTATTCATGTATTGATGATCCATTGGCAAGAATCGGTGATGCCCCATGAAACTAAAACTACGACGATATTTAAGCCTTCTCAATCATGTATTCTTCATACAAAAGGGACATGATAGTTTTCCCTTCGTTCTCCACCCAGACATCATTTCATAGGCAGGGAAATCATTTATGGTCCATAGAAGGGCAGCACGCATCTGAAACGTATTCTTTTAAGAAGCATCAAATGTCTGCACACCTAAATCCCAAATTTGTTTCAACTCTTTTATTAAAGGCCGCAGGTAGACATCTATATCATTTCCTGGATCCAAAGGTCCAGATATCAGTATACTAAAGAAAGTGAAATTTTTTTCGTACACATCCATGGAGGAAGATTATAAACATGAATAAAAACCGACCATGTGCTATGAGCAGTAATCATCTGACTAAACGAATTAAAACCATCACATGATAGGCCCAATATGACATTACGCACCTCAGCTGCAAAATCAGGATGTTGTGCATCAAATGTCCGCCATGCTAATCCATCTGCAGGATGGACCAGCTCATCATTACCTTTAATTCTCTCAAAATCATGCCATCGCATATTAACTAATATTTCTAGAGACATGAATAGATTTTGAAGTCTGGGAATCAATGGAAAGTGCCACATGACTTTCTGTGGCACACGAGATGGTGTTCCATCTGCATTTGTCTTCCATCGAGATGTACTACATTATTTACAGTCATTATGGTCAGATGTTTCCTCCAAATATAAACTGCAATCTTTCAGACAAGCATGGACTTTATTAGTAGCAAATCCAAGCTGCTTAATTAACTTCCATGCCATGTAATGATTGGAGGGAATATCTGCACCATCAGGAAGCAAGTCCTTCAAAAATATAAGAATATAATCAATGGCGGTATTAAAAATCCCATACATGGTTTCTCCATTATATAACCACATTAAAAATTCCAGCTTGGTCATTTTAGTACATTCTTGATATACTGGAGTTCTGGCATCATCCAATAAATTTTTCACTCTCTCAACATCATCGTCTTCAACATTTTTCTCGTGTGTACTGATATCATTGTCTTCTTTCACCGACATGTTATCTCTCTCGGAATGATGCACATATGGAAACCGATCAAATATCAAATTCTCCATGTCACTTAGTTCATTTCGTTTATGAACAGTCGAAGATTGACTCGTCTCTCCATGGTGAAACCAAACATTATAGTTAGCTTGAAATCCAAATTTCGTTAAATGGTAACTAACTTCTTCTCGTCTTAACCATGTTCTTCCAACACAATTATAGCAGGGACACTGTATACATCCTCCATCTGACGCATTGTTAAATGAAAAATCTAAAAAATTCTCCTAATTACTTTGAAACTCGATTGAAATCCGATCGGTACAATACATCCATCTTCTATCCATTCTATAACAAGAAAAAAAATTATCATTCAATCAACAATGTAAATCATATTTAAAAAATTCATTACAACCAATTTTATTATAAAATTAATCAATGCATATTAGTAGCTAGAAAAACATATTTAATGACAACAGGAGTCCATGATTGAATTAGTAGCAATAATAAGAATGATCAGGATAAACCATCTTTCCATATTTATTTTCCATGTAAATCGAGAAAGGATCACATTGGATATCATTGTAAATCATAAACCTGGATAAGAAATCCGAGATCTATTTCCTTTACAAGGATTATAAATAATATCTAGCAATAATAATAATAACAACAAACAAATGATAAATTATTTTTAAATCTCAAGGACTGATTAAATTCTATGTAAATGGTTTGGTTGCTTGGCTTAAAAAATCATGCTCTAAACCATTACATTTTGTTCAATTCACCTTTAAATATAACATTGAAATGTTACGTTAATACATAGTAAAAAACTTTAAATTTTTTAAAAAAAATATTTAACTAATTGTTTTTCATAATTTATGGAACATACATTATCAAGATTTGAAGATGATTTCCATGTGTTACTGGTCATAAAATTTAGTATGTTAATTATGTATCATTCCATGATTGGTTTAAAAATTATTCATGTACTCATATAATTATATTAAAAATAAATTATAAATGGTATTTTCAAATAAAGCACTATATATGATCATAATGTGTCTTATATAGTACTGCATGCATAAACAATTAATTGAGCATGATTTTCCAAATGCATTCAACTAAAATGCTATTGTACCACTCAATACAATAATGAATTATTTATTTTGAAATACAAATGACTATTAATTTCTCATTTTTTAGGTTGTTCAAAATAGGTCAATACAATACAATAATATTTTGGAGTTTGTTTCAGCTTGGTGTTTAGTGAAAAGTAAGATATCAAAGAGAAAAAAATTTAGACATGGAAAAAAATCTTGGTGTCTCATAATGAATATTAAATTATTCCTCCATATGTGTTGTGATCATTATTGGTTTGAAAATATATTCTCTTAGGATGGTATGAGCTTGGTCTTTCTAGTTTCGCATCGGATGGTTTGCAACAGGTCATGACCACATGGAACAACCCCAAGAGGTGATTTAGATCTTTCAGTTCATCTATGCAGAGTTTTTTGGATTTGGTCATTTGAGAGGGTATGGTGTTAGCCATCGGATCAAGACTGTGCTTTGACACAGGACAGTTTCCTGTTGAATCACTTTCCAATGGTGGAGAGCTTCATCACATTCAAATGTTTGGGAGGGGAAGTTTTTATATTGTCAATCTGGTTTTATTTTCCTTGACCCTTAGGGAATTATTTGTCCCAATTCATGATATCTTTGGGTTTTCCCATTCATCCCTTAAAATTCAGTCTTATCTTAATAAAAATTTGAAGGCCTTCAGGCCATTGGAGGAGGTATGAGCTCCGTCAAGTGTCTTTCGAGTCATCTATTTATCGAACATTTTTTCCACACATAGTTAGTTTTTCTTGATAGTCACCCTCTTCTTCTGGTATGGGTAAAGGATAAATATTCCACCTATGTTGGGGCCTTCTCTAATATCATCTATCTATAATCAACTGTGCTCTTCAAAATGTCATTGAAGACAAATCAACCTTAAACGGTGTGGATCAATCTCTTATAAAAAGAATAATAGACATGATGGTCTGTGAGGTTGACCACATTAGGTTTCTTAGGTTTTTGTATCTTTATTATGTTATTTTCCATGTATTTAAGGAAATAATTGCAAAACTTCTCCTTTAATAAGTAATACACTTTGTCCATCCGTTCCTCAAGTCATGGGTGACCCAGATCACTTTTTTCTTCCATTCAAGGGAGAATTTGTTGTTAATGCCGCTCAATGGGAGGTGTCATGTGATTTAGGGCCTTCCTAGGTGCATTATTGGAACTACTACTGTTTTTAGGGTAAGAGAAGCATTATCTACCTTACTAGTCCTTTTTCCCTATGTCATGGGTGTCGGCCATGATTTGGCCTAGGTTTTTTAAATGGAATATTCTAAGCATTGTGTTTTCTCTAAAAACTCATAGAATCTTCCTAGATAATTCATCAAGATAAAAGGTGTTCGTAGCTCATCCTAAATATTCCCATCACAAATTTCCATCCATTTCTTTTTTGATAAAGGTATCTGAGTGAATATGTTAAACTTTTTACATCTAGCGATGAAGTAAGAAGCTATATCACTTTCACATTGATTGCAGTCTATGAGGTCAGAAATCATTATTTAAATTAACATGGAGTTTAAATGATCTAGGAATTGATAACGAATAAATTTACATTCCACAATGTATCCTACCGAAAGGTTGTTTTACTAAAATAAGGTTGGTCCTACCAAATTACATAAAAAACATCTTAGTTTTGTTTCCTCCTACTGATCTTAGGGGCTCATCATAAAGTCTCTTTAGGACATGAAGTGTGTGAGATGTAATTTTGGATCTCCTAAAAAATCAAGGCTTTAGAATATAGTATTGTAAAAATGGGAGAGGGTAAAGGTTTTATCCACACATTCGAGATATAACTTATTTTTGGGTTGTATGGGGGTGTTCCTCCCTTCAATGGATTCCATTTTGGAATCCAATGATTTAGTGGTGTTGAGGAGTTCTTGAGGTATTATTGTCTAGGCCACCTTCTAACTACAGGTATTGGGAAAGTATTGATGAGGTGGCCCCACCTTCATATCTCATTGATTCTCAATCTATGATAAGACTGAATGATCGCTCTAATGGGGAAGATGTTGTCACCATAGTAGAGGAAAGTCGTAATCATTAAAAACTTCTTAATTTATGTAAATCAATTTCTTGGATCTATACCCAACCTAACATTAAAATTACACCATTTAATGCATATTATCGCTCTCCTCATGTATGTGATGAGAGTGTTTTGTCTCTTTTTGAAGATTATAGCCAGCAAAAATATTGTCCCTGATAGTTCCTCATCGATATATCATAGATTCTATATCACATTCTCTTATTGTGCTAGTAGTTCCTCTATAGAGGTAATTTCAGTTACCCTAGGTAGTTATTGGTATGTATCAACACATTTCCCTTTATCCTAGGCAGAGTTCCATCGAGGAGAGGGAAATTCCTCATTCGTAGGTGCCATGTTCAACATATTTCTCTGATTACGTGTATGTGTAGCCTTAGTTTGTTCATCCACATCACCTACCCCTAAATGAATAGTTTCCACATCATTCCCCTATATTTTTAAATCTTGGTTGACATCAATTTTTATATTAATTATGATGATGTTCACTAAGGTGTTTTAAGTAGTGGGATTTACCCCATCACTCTCCACACAAAAGGGAAATTATCCACTGTTTACTCCTCCTTTGAGGGTTGCATTGGGGTCATTTATCTGACCCCTTGTCATATTAGTCCATTTTGTCTTATGAAACTTATGGTTTTTAACTTCCTTTATCGTAAATTCCCCCTACCTTGGTATATGAATTGTGACCATAAGGGAATTTCCAATCATACTTGTCGAGCAGACCCAAAATGAAAGAGGTGTATCTCATAGTGGGAGGAATGATTTGGATGTTGAACATTGATAATTATCTTCAAAACTAGAGAAGATTAATTCCTTTAGGGGTGATAATAATGATAAAAATTACCCTGGACCTATAGAATGGGAAAGATTTGGGGATGTTGTTGGCACTTTTTGATCACATTTTTGAGGATATAAGGAATCCAATCAAGGATTTTATGGATCCTAAGATGGAAATTGAGATATAAATTCCCCCATACCTATATGTTGGTGTTGATATAGAGCCACCACTGATTTCTCTAGGACATAAGGAATCCAATCAAGGATTTTATAACATAGGATGAGTGAATTGTTGTTTCATTTCACACATATTACTACATCATGTATGGATCAAAAAATTTCTGATATATAATTATCTATAACCCCATTTTTAGATCTTCCATCACCCATGAAATTCCATCGCCCATGAAATGAAACCTCATACACATGGTAACCCCTATAATCAACCAAGAATCATCGATATCCTCCCATAACATTAATGGAGCATCACAAGTAATATTACCTTGTTTAAGAGATGTCGAGGAGGAGGCGAAGGACAGGGGGTCCAGGTCGGGAGCTGGTATGCGGAGCCGGGACGCGGATCCGGGACGCGGAGCAGGGAGGTGGAGCCGGGACGCGGAGCCGGGATGCGGAGTCGGGAGGCGAAGGCTAGGGAGGGGAGTCGGAGAGGGGAGGAGAGGTCCGGGAGGAGGTGGTCGGGGAGGGGAGGACATGGCCGGGAGTAAGGGTCGGGGAGGTAGGGTTGAATGGGGGGACTACCGAGTGAGGAGGAGCCCGAGGAGGAGCTCGATACTTCGGGCAGTATGCTGTTTTAATACCCACGGTTTTAATAAAACCGTGGGTAAAGATAAGTAAAAACAACCTATTCCCATGGTTTATAAAACCGTGGGTATATATGTGGGGGGATAAACCCCATTCCCAGTAGTGATTCAACTTGTCTTTGGTTGATGATGGGAGCGGATAGCGGCTACCGGCAATGAGCCGGACGCGAAGAAGGGACCAGCGGTGCAAAGGCCGTCGGGTCGTCTAGAAGGTGCGGCATCATCTAGCTACACAAAGGAGGCCACTGCCAAGGCGTGCCACGGGGGAGGGGCGTGACGCCATCGTGCCGCGACGGTGGAGTAGGTCCGTTGCGATTGCGGGCCGCAGTAGGAGGGCTGGCACGCGGCGCCATCGTGCCGTCCTGGTAGGGAAGAAGGGGCTGGGCCGTGACGGTTTGGCAGGAGGGCGGCCTGCTGAGCCGGTTGCCGGTGAGGGTGCGCTAGGGCGGAACCCAACCGGTTCCATGGAAATGGGAACCGGTGCTTACCAGTTCCATTACGGAAGACAAAGGGGGCGCAAACAGCCCCCTTGATTGAAAGGGCAGGACCCACCACCTCTTGGTCATGTTGACCAGGCGGGCTTCACCACTCTAGACATGCAGCTAGGCCACCGCGTCCCGAAGACGGCGCGGGCCGGCTGCCGCGCCACGTAGGCCGGGCCGCCGTGCCACACGGGCCAGGCCACCATGCCATACAGGCTGGCCCGGCACCCTGGGTCAGGTCGCTCCTAACCGTCCTGGCCCGGACCCGGGTCGGGTTGACCCGATTCGGCACGACCCAGGTGGTGTAGGGTCGGGTCGGACTGGGCCTAGACCCCCTATATTCAGTCCTTCTTCAGTTAAACACCAATAATGTGAGTTATGGACCTCTGATCGACACACCGTCAGTTGTGTAGGATTCCTCAGATATAGCCGGTCGTTTTGGTATATTAAACTCAATGTTTCGTAAAAGTTTGGGTATGGCTGGGTTGGTTCGAACCTGAAACCAACCGGGCCCTCGGAGCGGAAACGCTTATAACTTAAGGACTGGCCGTCCGATTGACGAGCCGTCGAATATGTTGTATTTATCTTTATGAGATGGTTCTTTTGGAATACTTCACCTGAGGTTTGGATGAAGTTGGAGTATGTCCGGGTTGGTTTATACCCGAAATCCAACCGGGCCCCTGGAACAGAAATGCTAATAACTCACAGACCGGGCGTCCGATTGACGCGAAGTCTGTTGCATTGAGACCCCTATGACGTGGTAGTCCTTTTAGATACTCCCATGTGATATTACTTAACACTTGGATGTGACAACTATTGGCTCGTGGAGCGGTTCCTCTTGGAGACGAGCATACGGAGTACGGGGACCTTGTAGCTGGCTGAGACCTGATGACTGCTTGTCCGATTTGATTCGGAGTGACTTGAATAGCCCAGTGGGGAGCACTACATTGTAAGGTGGCATACCCATAGCGGAGTAGCACTACATTGTGAGGTGGAAGACCCACGGTACTCGATAGGAGGAGTACCTCTTTAGGCTATGTGGGGGAAGCACTACTGTGTGAGGTGGCAGACCCATGGCAGGGGAGCACTACTTTGTGAGGTGGTAGACCAGCGGTACTCGACAGGAGGAGTACCTCAGCAGTCTAAGGTTAATGATTGGCACCTTGGAGTCATGACAGGACTACTATTCTCAACAGAGGAGGAGTTCTCCAGTATTCATGTTTTCGTCATCGTGAGTAAAAATCCTGGTTTGAGCTGAGTCAATGACCTTTGTGTTTACCTCATGATTGAGATGGGTTACTTGATAACATAGGTATATGTATGGGAATATACCTAAGTAAAGGTTATCTGTTGAGATCTTTATTTTTGGTTTATCCTTGTTGTTTTAGTGAGACCTTGAGGGTCTTGGGGTCCCTACTGAGTATTGTTATACTCACCCCTGCACGCGCTACGCCAACACCTCATTGTGTTGGTTGCAGATGACGGACAACACTGATCGTGGTTGGGGCTTGTAGAGTAGGACGGTACCCGGAGGTGGATCTCATGAAGATTCAAAACCCGGAGGAGACGGAATGATGTGGAGGGATGAGGAGGACATATGTACCTACCCTTCAGGTAGGAACCCAAAGGACGAACCAGGAGCTACTTCACCATTCAGCTGTTTGTCTTTTCAGTTGTACTTTCTTTCAGTTTTAGCTGTACATTTCTGTTGGGCTTGTATTTCTGGTCCCTTAGTACTTTCAGAAAACTTGTTACTTCTTTACTTAGTGTTTTCTTCTAGCTGTACTCTGGTTCTGTGTGTGTTTACGTTTTATAAAGGCAATGCCTTCCCAGATATAGGGATTTACACTTTGGTGCTAGTCGCCAGCCCCAGGCCAATGGAAGGTGAGGTTGGGGTAGTTACGACACGAGCCACGGAGGACGGGTCATGAAAAAATTATATTCTAGTTAAAATAAAAAAATTCCAAAACAAATGTAGAATTTATGTGCAAATTTTTTTTGACCACATTTGTATCACCCTTATACTGAGTTCCCACCATCTATCTCTCCAACGATTGAAGAAGGAATATAGTGTGCATCAATATTTTCTTCATTGATAATTATATAAGGATAGAGAGATATATAAAGTATGAAGTTTTTAAAATATCCCTTTTAGTCTTATAAATTATAATATTTCACTTATTAGCTAAACATCTAAAAGTGGTATGCTAGATATATATTCATAGGCTAAGGGAGGTATTAGAATTTATCCATAGATTTCAGAATTCTACATGGGTGTCAGAATTGGGAAAGTAAATATATATAGAAAAGCAGAAGAAAAACTATAATGTTTTTTATCTTACAAAATTTATCCACAAACATTTAGGTAGTCATTCATGTTTTAAAAAAAGATATATTGTAACAATACTTATACATACGCCTGACTATGAAGAATTTCAAAATTTTCCAATAATTCCTCTATATAGGCTTCCAAATTGATGAAATCTATAATGACCTGTGTTTTGAGACAAGGTTAAATCTTTAAGGAATTTGAATGTAGTGATTTACTGGATGATTTATTTTTGAAATTTATTTTTAGAAAATAATTCCAAAATCTAGATATATTCAAAGTGTAGTCTTTGGACATGGATGAAGTCCTGAGAAGTCTCTTGGGTGTCTCGTCATATTTTGGGAGCACTGAGGTCCATGTATCAATGGTTTGGGTCATCTGGTAAGGGTGAATTGTTTCTATGAAATATTTTGTCCCACTGGTAGAAAACCATACAACCTTTAGAAGACGGATAGAGGTGGTACACATTGCATGCGTAAGGTTTTATATAACCATGAGCTTATCCCACATGGGTAGTGCCACTTACGAAGTACCTACGAACATTTCATTGCATTGTTTACACACAGTTAGGCTAATAGTGTGACCCAAACCCTGCGCAGTATTTTGTTAAAAAATTAAAGTGAATAAATTAAAATTAAAATGAAAATAAATTAAATGAAAGTAAATGGGAAATAAAAATAAGGTCAATTTTTAATAATAAAAATAAAAATAATAATATTATTATTATGATTATGTTTATGTTTATGATTATGATGATGGTTATTATTATTTTTAGGATAGTCTTTTTAGGAGACCCAATGGGGCCTCCCCCTACTTACCTATGCATGCCACCCCCTTCCCCAACATCACCAGCATAAACAATGAAACCCCAACTTGCTCCATCTTGTGTCAATGAATCCACATGAATTTCTTCACAATTCATGCTAACTCATCTGAGATAAGGTCTATGCCTCAAATTAATTTCCTATTATCGTGTTTTTTCTTCTTCATGATTCCTAATATTAGTTTGACCAAAAACTAGGGTTAGGCTTGACCATTTTTTGTATTCTTCTTCCATTCTTAGGGCGTGTAGTGCATCTCTCAGGACCTATTCATGCGTGTTTCGTCATCCACCACCAATGGTGATGTTCAATAGTCCATTTTGGTTTATTGTCACTACTTGGGGTTGGATTTTATTTCACAATTTTGTTTAGCACTATTTTCTTGTTGGTTCCTTCAGTGATTTAGGGTCTCCAGTAATTTTTGTAGTGAATTTAGTTCGTCCATGAGGCAAGTCTGAGTCGCCAAAGTCAATCGCGAATTACAAGGGTATTCATATGTGGGAATATATATATATATATATATATATATATGTAATTTCCCCATTATATATATATTCTCCAATGGAAGGATGAATATATAAATTGGGACTACTTTTCCTTATGTACATATATGAAAAATGAATATGGGTTATTTGTAAATGGGTATATACATATATGAGAATATATGTAGGGATCCCCTTTTACATATTCATGGACATGATAATTTTTTCACAGGGGATATGTGTCCTTTTGTATATTTTGAAGGTGCATAAGCTCAGAGGTTGAAAAAATAAGCATTGATTAGTCACTGATGAAAATTTCAAGTGCTGAAGTGTTCTACGTGGATTTGTCTTCTCTTGAGGTAGGATCCCTTTCCATTTCCATTTAATTGAAAAAAGAATTTATTGCTCACTTTTTGCACCTTATTTCGTAATTAATTCATGTTCCCTAGCTTTTATATTAAATGATTATTTCCATGAATTGATACATTCATTTAGAATGAATGTTGACAATATTAAGTGAATTGTTTGATAAACAATGTTTTTTTTATATTAAAACCCCTCAGATGAGATGCACTATCTTCTAAGGAAAAAATAATGATTACTTATTTATATCATGCCTGGTTTTATGTCTTAGTGTTTTCTTATGCATTTATGAAAGAGTTTAATAAGTCGTATGATGTTCATTTCCTCTCTTGTTATTATAAAATGATGTTTCCCCATTTTTATATAATTGTTAAATGGAACAAAAATCCCTATGAGGTGTTTTGACCACATATGGTTGGATTTTACTAGGTATGAAATTGCCTTATTTTAACATAAAAAATTTCCAATGGACTCCTTAAGACTTATGAGTTAAATTTAAAAGATTTGATATTTTTAATAGCATGAATTATATTGATGTAATACTTATGATTATTTTCCCTTTTTTAAATAGTTCAAATGAATGAATTCAATGAATGGTAAGGCCTTGTCCTCTATTTTGGATTAATTATATTTTTATGATGAATTTTTTTCCTTGAATTGATTAAACATGACTAATGATTCATATGAGAGGTTTTACTCATGTTTTATGTTATAAATATGCATGATCACTATTTATATGTAAATTCATGGTAAAAAATTAAATCATGGCAGGTAATGCCTCATGGATCCTATTATTATTACGAACATAATTAACCCTTAGATAATGTGATTATTAAATGTAGAGCATGAGAGGTATTTACTCATGGATTATTTTATGACATTATTATTCCTTAATTATATTATGAATGATGGTATGTGGTGTTGATCCTGGAGGGAGGACAAACTCCATTACACAAGATTTTCATTATCGAATCTTGCACCAGTGATATGATATGGGTGGTGGTATTTACATTCCACATTACATGATTAGAGTGTTTCCAAAGAGGCACACTCTCCTTCCAGAGTGATGTAGAATGGAATCTATCACTCTATTGAGATGTATGTACTGTACCCAATCATTTCAGCTTTTAGGATCATTATACTAGTTATGGATATGTGAGTTATTCCCCCATCCAGCCAGTACTAGTATTCCAAGTATATGGTCATTAGGCATCGTCACAGACTGGGTTCATATAAGGAGACCCAATATAAAACTATACTGTATAAATATATATATCTTGATTAGTATTTCATTTCATCTATGAGATTTTGTCTTTCACCTTGCTCAGGTACCATTGGTACCTAAGTATAACTTCTTATATATAGGACTATGGCAATTATATTTTTCTCTTTTGCTTATACATGGGAGTTATGAGCACATGATCGAGATGGATCTCAAGATGCTCGTGGATCTAGTCATTAGTGAGTTATTACTTTATTAAATTGGGTTTTTTTATTTTAACTTATACTTATTATATTTTTATCTTAAAATTTCATACATGCATTGTTGTAATTTTGTATTGTCCACCTTTAATTAATTTATTATAATATTCTTCTGATGCTCTACCTTTTCCATTATACCACTTCCACTGATTTTTTATATTTATTTCTATAATACCATTGTGCTACTATGATATGAGGGTATTGCCTCCCCACTATCACCTCTTGAGACCCTTACTAATCTTGAGTCCATATAACCCACCGCTCTAGCTACTGTGTATGTTGTCATTCAGGCCAGTACATTAATAAGTTGTATCAAAGCCTTATTTTTCATTCATATTACTATTTTGGTATAGTAGACAGGATACTAGGATTGAGTTAGCACTTGGTTGATATCTGTTCTTAGGAAAAATCACCCAACATAGAGAAGATGATGATTTGGCTTCGGATGGTTATTTAGTTCATGTTTGTTGATAATACAGTTGATATTATTTCTTCTTGAGTGATTGGTGTAATTTCCACTTCTTATGGAATACATACTTTTATGGAATTTTCCCTACTAATAGTACTACAATGATGAATTATTACATGAATAATCATTAGGGACATAGAAATTCTCCAATCATACATATACCATTCTATATAGTTACATTTATATATTTCATTTTGGTTTGATTTTGTGCTTTTAGTGTTGTGTAATGTTTTTTATTACCAAGGTTTCAAAATTCCATGTTATCTATTTTAGTGTCATTCTAATTTTTGTACTATGTTTAGGTATTTCATATATTTTATTTCATGATTATATTATATCCTTTTGTGTTTATAATATTCTTGAGTGATGAAGTTCCATGCTTCTGTAGTAATTAGCATCATTTATATGTTTATTTCATTTTCTCACATTCCCAATTTTTTTTATAAATATGTATTTCCTTGAATGGGATAAAATTTATTGGTTGTGATTACGATGAGAGCTATTTTATAGTTTTAAGGTGTATGGAAGCCTTATAAATGGGAAAGGGAAATCTTTTTATTCAAACCATTACAAAATTCTGTTAAATTTCTAGTGTTAAGTGATTTAATTTTGATTAAATGTGATAAAAATGTCACCTGTAATATAGATGGGAACTTTATGGATTTGTAAATGTCCACTCATATGACTGGACAATTATATATATGAACTTGTTATATTGTGAAATGGATATAAATTTAACGTTTTGTTTAATTTATAATTTGAAATGAAGTAGTTAAATCCTAAATTAATAACTATACCCAACTAGGCATGTTTTTTCATGTTTCTTATCGGATGACCCATTTGGTTATTTGAGACATTTCTGAACTATGTAACTACTATTAGGTTGCTTTCTGAAGAACCTAGGTTGTCTTAGTGGGACCCTTGGATGATACCTTATCTTTTTTAACTTAAAGAAATTTATATTATAAATTTCCTAATTATGACAGGATGTCAACAAGTGTTTAATGTTTTAAAATATAGATTGTTATAACCTGCATGTTTTTTCCCTTAGAGCATTTTTTAAATCAATTAACAAGATCTTTGTTTCATAATTGGTGTCTGGTTTTTTGTTTTTAATATTTTAATTTTATAAAGATTAACATGTGAATAATGGTGATGACCTTAAAATGGAACCCAAGGTAGTGTCCTCTATTTAGACCCTCATATAAGGGTAGTTTAAACTTCTCTTTAATAGACTTCAAACATAATCATGGGCATTTTCCCTAGGAATTTTGCAATTTTGAAATGGATTAGATGGTTATATTTTAAGCCTAGTAAATTTTTTTGACTGATCTAGGTTTAGGGATGAAATTTTTACTTTCATAAGGGGATAACCTATGGTTGTTAGCACCCTTAGAACTTCAAAGCCTAGCTAAATTCCAGGAGTTCTCATACCTTTGTTTATTTTAAGGTTCCATTGTCCCTTTTAGGATTCTAAACTATTAATGAACCTATTTTTATGTGGAGTGGTCATGTTTTCCTTGATCCTAGATATGGGATTGAGCATTGAGTAATGTTCTTTTTCAGCAGGTTAGCAAGAATAGGGCATGGCTGAAAACTTTGTAGGTCATTTGAATGTTTTTTAACCATCGATAATGTTCAAGATAGAATTTCATCATACTGGTTAATTTTAATATTAGGGAATACAATGTTTGGTTAAATGTTCTTTGTAGGCCACCTGATACTTGAATACATAGGGATGATAGTCTATGAATTGTATCATGGATGTTCAATTTTCTCATAAAACCTAAGGATAGTATTCATTCATGTATGTGCTTCCCATTGTGTTCTAAATGATGTAACGAATTTTTTGAGTTCAGTAGCATTATTGAGCCTTGTGGGGATGAGTACTTACTCAAGTCATCTTCATAGTATAGTGGATTATAAGTTGTGGGTAAAATTCACCCCAATGACCAGGATTAATTTCAAGAGAATTAGGTTTTTTAACACGCATGTCAGTTTGGTGTGATTTTCATGCCAAATTCCTTGAATTATGTTTAATATGGTTTTTGATATACCATGCTTCTGAGTGGAAGGTATGTCTCTTCTTTCGATTCCAAGAAGACTCCTATGGTGGGGAATTTCATGTTAGTTCTGGTAAGTGTGTTCATCCATGTAAAAAGCGTACAATCAAGGGGACTATTGTAAAATAGTTATTTCTTATTGAACTTCCTTGGGGATTGAATGTTTGAATTGTGTTGGTTATTTCTCAGCAGCACAATTTTCAAATGGTTGGATATGTATGCAACTTTTGAAAACACCATTCTCCACCATTGGAGTTCAATGGTTATGTGTGAGTGATCATGAAATTCCTAAGGTGGAAAGGGAATTATGAAATGTTGTGGTGAAAAATCCGTAGGTTAGGCTGATATTCTCTCCTAAAATGTTGACCAGTTGTGGTTTTAATGTTCTTATTTCAAACAATTCGGTATGAATGACTAGAAACGATGAAAATCCACTTAGTTAATTCTTCTAAGATATGATCATGTCCCCTATCTTGACATGTTTCTTGATATAGTAATAGAGCATTAGTCTTATGCCATGATAAATATTTAAAAGATTTTGTTCTTCTTGGGTAGGTTTTCTATGTGATTCATGCGGATTCATGGTTCTTATCAAGGCTTGATTAGTCTTGAGTGACCCTTGGATTCCTATGTAGGAAGTCCTTGGACAGACTCTTGAATGATAACTATTTCTCGTGACGTGAATTCCAGATAAATTACACCTTAGTCTCAGTCAATAGTCTGATGTGTATATCATGGTTATGTGCCAATGTAACTATTGTGAAGGAGGATAATGGACTTGCTTGGATTAGTTCCTTGGACACAAGTCGGTTGAATATGAGCTTATCAAATACTTTTTGTCAGAAACATTGTTGAAGTGTAAAATGGGTGGTGATTCGAGTGGGTTGGATCTAGATTGATCCTCTTCTCATATTGAGCAATAAATGTTTTAAATTGTTTGGGAGATTATTTGACGAAGGAATATCACCAAAAACATGTTTGGACTTCGGTGAGAGTGTTATTCATAAATGCGAGGTGTCGTGGGACAAGGAATCACATTTAATTTGGAAATGTATTGGCCATTCAAGTTGAGTGTCTTAGAGAATGGTTAACGCAAATGGATTTACTTTCCTTCCTTCTTGTTACATTTTCATTTTCGTTGAGGAAATACTTTAAGAACACCACTATAGTTATGGTTGTTGTGGTTTAAAGGATCGACTATGTTTTTCATGTAAATTTTATGTGACCATTTTCAGGTTGTTCAATTAGGATTCAAATATTTCTTTTCAATGAGGTCCCTACTAGTTCCTCAAATGCAGTAACATTCACCCCATTAAAGGAAAAATTATAGGAGAATCACTAGTATGATTAAGGGAATATATTTTAGGCAAATTCAAGGGTGTGAGGTGTCGTGGTTCAGAATTTTCCCCATTATAATGATAATGTCTAAGGTGGGGAGTGCTTTTTGCTGGATTCATGACTAGACAATGATGTGATTGTGACTATAGTTTACCATTATCAGGTAAGAACCATTTTGATGTGTCATTTGGAAATAAAATGTTGGATAGTTTTTAAATGGATTAGGAACCATATTCTTATAGTCTTCTTCAAGGTTTTTTGGCCATTCGTAAATGAAATGTGAAAGCTTGAATGATACTTCACGACCGCTAAAGGTTGGGTGATGTTTTCTTGGTTCTTGAAGGCCTCTTGGGGATAATTTTTTCTAATGTTGGGGGTTTTTTATGACCTTTTTTTTGATCCATGATGAAATTTTATTGGAATTTTCCTTATGGCACTTACATGAAAATCAAATTTTAAAACTAAGATACAAAACATAATTTCAAAAGTTGGAACACTTAAAATTGTTGCCTTTGGGCATGTGTGAAGGTTCGAGAGGTCTCCTATGTCTCTGGTTGAGTTTCAAGAGTTCCTAGGTCTAGTGATCAATGGTTTGGTTAGTCTGGTAAGGGTGGATAGTTTGTTTGAAATTGTGTGACCCACCATTAGCAAACCATGTGACTTTTAGCAGATGGGTAGAGATAGTGGGCATGGGATATGCACAATTTTCCAAACTGTGCACCGAGCCCTCATGGGTTGTGCCACTTAGGGAGTACCTATGAATTTTTTATCACATGGTTTGTGCATGGTTAGGTTAACTATGCAACCAAAACCATGAAAAATGTTTTTTTAATGAAATTATGTTTAATAAATTAAAATAAAAATGATAATAAATTAAATGGAAATAAAAGCGAAAAATTAAGAAATGATTTAATAATAATAATATTATTATTAGAGTAATGATTTTGATGATGATAATGAGAATTATTATTATTAATAGGTTAGAGACTTTTAAGAGACCCAAAGGTGTCTCTCCATCCCTACTTGTGCACGACACTCGCTTCCCCCTCCTCTACAGTGCACGTGATGCACCCCCTCTCGTATCCTTTTTCGATCGATGAATCCACCCATATTTATTTATGATTCTCACTTGATCATTCGAGTTAAGGTCTTTGGTTCCCTATTATTCCCTTTTCTGGTGGTTTTTATTCTCCCTGTCACCTGATTTCTATTCATCCAAACCCTTGGGTCAGGGTTCAGATGATTTTTTATTCTTTTTATTTTGTTAGTGAGCGTGGTGTGTCTCCTGGGAGCTCTTCATGCGTGTTTCTAAATATGATGTTAATGGTGAGGCAGTTTGATCCATTTTGGTTTGTTGTTTCCTTATGAGGTATGGTTTTCATACACTATTTTGTTTATCACTATTTACGTTATCAGTTCTTTAGTGATTTAGGGTCTCTAGTAATTTTTATAGTCTATTTTCTTTATTATTGAGGTGTGTTCGAGTCTCCAGAGTGAAAGGTGACTTACCTATATATACAGAGGTAGGAATATACAGAGGTAGGAATATATATATATATTTGTGTGTGTGTGTGTGTAAGTTACCACATTATATATATATATATATATATATATATTCTCCCATGGAAGCATGAATATATATATTGGTGATAGGTTTACTTATATATATATATATATGAAAAAATTATATATGTATAGGTTTAAATGGTTATACGCATAGATGAGCATATATGTGAGGATCACCTTGTATATATTCAGGGCCATGAAAATATTTACATAAGGTGTAGGTGTCATTATTTCTATTTCAAAGGTGAATATGCTCAAAGGTGGGAAGGAGCAACTCCATGTTGTCGCTAATAAAAATGGCAGGTGATGATGTGTTCATCTTGGCTTGGTCTTCTCTTAAGGTTGGATCCATTTACCTTTTCCTTTTAATTTAAGAATGAATTAATTTATCTCCTTTAATACCTTAATTGTTTATTAATTCGTTTTGTCCAATTTTTAGATTAATTACCCTTTTTGGTTAATTGATATGTCCCATCAGAATGAATGTTAAAAATGTGAATTGAATTGTTTGATAAGAAATGTAATTTTTTTATAAAAAAAACCCTCGGATGAGTTTAAGTATCTTTTATGCTAAAAATTAAAGAATATTTAATTATTTCCTTCTTAGGTTATGGCATGGAGTTTTCATATGGCTTCATTTGAGTGTTTAATATGTGGAATTCTATACATGGCCTTTCTTGTCATTCTTAAATGTTGATTCAACCTTTTTATATAAATGTTAAATGGGAACAAATGAATATATTATATAAAAAACCTATATTAACATATATAAAAATTACATCACTTTTTCATCATACATAAAAAATTACACAAATATAATCCCAATGACTGTATTAGTTTAGTGCCTTTTGAATTATCTAAACATAAATTCTGGTACATAAGTGAGATAAATTATCTCCTACTAGGTTTCCCATTACTAGAACCCTTCTTAGATACATCACATTTAATACATATCTTCATATCCTAGGGATGGAAACATAAAAGGGTTGAGATCACATGCTTAGTAATGGTAAAAATGGATACAAGTAAGCATAAAAATGATCATATGGGTATCATAACATCATCATAACATTAGAAGATCATAAATTGAATATCAAATATCATAAACATAAATAATATAATAACTAATGGTTGTTCCTAATACATGAATCATAAGGAAATAAGGAACATAATCCATGAAATCAAAACTTAGGAATAAGAAATGAAATTCAAGAATACATAATCATGTGATATTATTCCCTATAAGTCAAGGCGCATTGCAAGAACTTATCAAGTCACTTCATGGGAACTGAACCAACTAGGTGGGACACACCACCATCCCCAGTCACAGTTACTTCCTTGTAAGGGATCGGGTCTCCCCGTCTAACCATAGTGGATCATGTTTCCCCATCATCCCATAATGGATCAAGATTCCCCATCTTCCACCATAATGGTTACCACACCTACAGGTAGGGATACACCACCATCATTAATTATAGTCCTTTCTATTTAAGGGATCAGGATTCCCCATCTTCCCATAGTGGATCAATCCCATCTACTTGATTCCCATCATTATCTAATTTAATATACATATTTTCCCAATGATTTGGAGGGAGATATAGGTCCTACCAATATCATAATAAAATAATTCATACAAGTTCAAAAATTAAAATAAAACATTCATCATATAATAACTAATAAAAAGAGATGGGTTTTGTAAACACCCTACCATAATCCCAAGAAATGAAATGTGTCTTAAAAACAATTAATAATATCGTAACCTATGGAAAAATATAGGTTTCATAATCATTTAATAAATACATAATCTATGAGAAGAATTAGGTTTCACAAGAATAAAACATTTAGAAGAGGAATGAGTTTCATAAACATCATTCCATAAAAAAAAATTATTTAGAGAAATAATATGAATGGAACCATAGGATAATTTATGCATAAATTTAGGAGTAACATCAATGGATTTTATATTTGATAGAAAATAACATTAAAATATCATTTAGAACAATTTATTGAGGAAAATTTACCTTCTTCTTTGAAAAGGTTCTTTAAAACAAAAAACCTTTTGAAAACCATTTCTTGAAAATAAACATGAAAGATTATAAAAAATGATTTTGAAACCTTTTGGTAACCTTTTTTTCTATGAAATTATATTAAGAGAGATTGAAAATTTTTTGATAACCATTTAATTTGGAATACATTGAAAACATATAAAACACTAAAAAAATTTAAAAAATTTTTTTAAACATAAATATTTTTTTAAATTTTTTACTTTTAAAATTGTGTTGAAATCTTTTAAAAGAAGCATTGATAACCATAAATATTTTTAAAAAAACGTTTTCCATAAAAACACATTAAAAATAATAATTCCTATAAGATTAATAAAAAATAACTAAAAACGAACTTGTAAACCTACAATGGATTCTTCAACGACATGGTATCATGACAACGGGTATGTGAGTACATGCTGGACATTCCTTTTTTAACATAAATGTTTCGAAAAGTGTCTTCATCGGAAAAAGACATTATAATTAATACTAAAACTATATTATAAATGTTATAACATGGTTAAAAATTTCCATTAACATCATAGAAAAAAATTAAAACATTTTTGAAATTATTTTTAGAAATCATGGTTTTGAAAAAATACAGATTTCCGACTGAAAGGAGATATAATTTTGGTTTTTCATAAAAACATTTTCATAAGTATTTTAAATAAAAATATTAAGAAAATGGTACCATTATATAGATATATGATTATTATACAATTTTTATGAAACATCATGATATTTATAGAGATATGGATGATAAGATTTCATCAATGGGAGCATAATCATAAATAAACTTGATAAAATATGAGATTGTATCAATAGGGTGTTACTATTTTGGTAACATTAATTCATGATAGAAATAATAACATTATATAACACTATAAATATAATTAATATAATTTTATTCATGATATAACTTTCAAAAATGTATTATATACACGTCAAGGAAAAATATAGGTTTATAACATGGCATCTGTCTCAAAGTAGGAAAATTGAGACAAAATCACTTTACCTATTTCATAACATTTGAAACATAAAACCCATGGAAAAAATATCATAAAATGGATATTTAAAAACCCATAAATTTAATTATAATAATCATAAAATAAATACTTGGTAATTATAAACCCACACAAAATAAATGGGTGGTGAATAAAGCATGTATCTCATGAAAAAAATGTGATTAAATTCCCTTACTTGAATCTCATCAAACTTGCCCAAAAATTCTGTATAATAAACAAAAGTTTTTTATAAATCATTTAATGAACAATATATAACACCTTATTTTATTTTATTATGACTTTATATTACCCACTTATTAACACTTCCATGTTAAGGGTACTCTTCTGGTAATATTCACTTTGTTTTTTACAAGTGTCTTAATTTGTTAAATTATTGGTCATTATACATATATAATGACTTATAGAAGAAAAAAATGAAATAAATAACATTAATTTTCATTATATATGTATTATAATAATCTATATAATATATATTTATGAAATTGAATACACCATTCATGGAGACGGTAGGCTGTACGTACGCATGAAAACAGCTTCCGTTTTTATTAACATATTGAAAGAATGAATGGAACTGACATAAATGTATATGTATATATGTACATAATATAATTATATTATAATTATTACTTAATATGTGTCATATAAATTAACAAAAATTAATACTTAATCCATTCTATTATGATGTGAATGAATCACATCACTTTGAGGAGGCGGTAGTCTACACTTCTCCAAACGCAATTATCATACATACAAAAGGGAATGTATAAAGGTATGTGTTATAAAAGAATTAAAGAAAGATAATAAATAATATATATAATATATACTCTATATATAGAATTTACATTATAATTCCTAACCATGAATGATTGTATTGGAGAAAGAAACCAACATCATTCTGTGTGGCGGTAGTTCACTGTACAAATAAATATTAACTTTGTCACCCATTTGATGGAAGTGGTGGTAAGTTTAGGTCATAACCCTATCATAACAAAATATCATTATATTAATGATAATATAGTTTTTTATAACCATGTAATGAGGAGAGTGGATAGGGTGGATAATGAAATGAATATAACGGAGCTGGAGAAAGGATGGTACCTCTTATTTGGGCAACTCTTTTTGGTTTTCAACAAAGGAACTACTTCGATTGATTTAATAAAAAAGGGAGGATAAAAGGATGAGTGGAGTAATATTCTGTTTATTATTGGTTAGAGATTCTTTGAGACTATGTGTTTTTAGAGGTGTGGAGAAGGGGGAGAGGTGGTGGCCTTTTATTGGAGAGGGAGGGGACACACTTGGCATTTTTTTAAACGGGTTAGGTGTACCAATGTTTTTATATAAAAAATTCATACAAAAAAAAGGATGAAGGAATATTGACAAAATATTTCCAACCAATGGGTTTTGGAAAAGTTGATAGTTCATTTGGGCCCTTGTGTTTAAGTTTTATTCCCCTGTTAAGCTTAGTTTTACTCTTATCAATATAATAAATTTTAACTACATTAACTAATATTTTTGGTCAAAAACTATTTTTACCATATTATGTGTTATAAATTTTGGTTATTAAAAATATGGAATGAAATTTTATAAATTTATAATAGAGAGCTGGTAGATAAATTAATTTAAAATTAATCCCGAAATGGGACGACACAACGTGGTTTTAATGTAAAAATATCCAAAGTTTGCTTTGTTTTTATATCCAATTTCATTGTGAAATTGGTTCCAATGAAATAAATTGGATTAATAAGAAATTATTTATATTTTTTTAATTTAAAAAATTAAAATATAATATTACACTATATATAAATTTTCTTAAAAATCATTTTTGAATTAATATTCAGATTTTTTCATTATTAATTAAAAAATGAAACATCATATAAAAATACAAAAAATAAAACCTAAGGTATTTTTTATTTTTATATTTAAAATATTAATATTATTTTAACATATAATATTTATAGATTTAAAAAATGGCTTTAAATTTGGTTCTCCATTAAAAGAGGGTAAAATTGTCTTTATAAAAATTGAGTATTTTGTAGAAGAAAATGGTTTTGTTGTTATCATATGGCTATTGAATCTATTTTATGAATATAAAAATTAAAATTTTAAAATATATTATATATTTATTACATTAATATCACTGAATAATTTTAATTATATTTATTTATTATGATATAATAACATTATAAGCTGAAAAATATTTTCATTATAAAATCATTCCCTTTATATTTATTTGTTATATGTATGTATATTCATTTTGAATGAATCCAACCATATATTTTTATACAATATCTAATAATATTCAAGACATGATAACTTAATATATAGGTTATATCTTATAGTATCAAATATTAATGTGTTAGAAAAATTTGTTCTCTTGAACTAGGTAATTCGTGTGATGCATTTCATCAAAGAATGTTAGTATTGAATGTAATATAAATTCACCTAGATGTTATGTGTAGAGAAAGATAAAATCTATATTTCATGTAGTGCTTGAGTAATTTTTTTTGCGTATAACATTATCTAGACATAGTGATTTAACAAAAAAATTAAATTGTTTTCATTATAGAGTTAAATGAAAAATATTAAAAAGATTAAATTAATAGGAATTTTTTTTACAAAATCATAGGGTGCCACATTCTACCCCCCTAAAATTAATTCGTCCCAAGACATTTTTTTGGGTTATCAAAGTTTTAATACCTAAATGTTTCATTAATAGAAACCCACATCATAAATATGAAAACAAAAATTCCTTTTTAAATAGAGAATTTCAAAACCACAACAGTTACACAAAGTTACTCACAACTAAGTTTAGATATAGTAGAACCTTGGTTTGGAGTGAATATTGGACATGGAGGAAAAGAATAAATATTTATAGGGGTGATTGAGGTTATCAATAAAAAATAATTTAATGATAAATAGAATGTTTATGGACTTAAATTCATATATTTGTGATGATTTAGAAGGTCATCGGTTATAAAATTAAGGTATTAGGGGAAAATATTATTTCTAGAACATTTTTCTAATGTAAAATAATTTTCCTAAAAACATATATTTTCATGATTTTAGGAAAACGTCAACCTTTGTTATTACTTGATCCACTTTACCACTTTCTCAAAAAATGAAGTGGAATTTTTCATTCATGAATTTCTAATAGATCATGATATCCACAATATGCCATCCCATTTTTCATCAGTTATCATCAACACAATGTTTTTGGAACATGTTGCCCAGTATTCATCAATCCTCATGTGCTGAGATAGTACCTTAATCTGAAAATTTTCATCTGAGGTGTAACATAATCTTTCAATAATGTTTTATCCTTATAACCCTTCAGAGAGATGAAAATCTAAAACATCAAAAATAATGTTACGAAATAAGATTATTTTTTATTCCCTATATGTCAAAAACTAACTCTTGGTTTTCACATTCCAAACATATGAATACCCTCATTGTAAATCCACTAAAAATATTTCAATAACCTGAATTTCCATAATTATGATTGGAAAACATATATGATTTATTATTCTATCTTATATAGGATCTATTACTTTAATCCAAAAAGTTGTAAACACCAACCTTGATTTCCTAGTCCACTTTTTCAATAATCATTTCCTTGGTAATCCACTCAGTCAGTCATAATTATTAATATCCAATATATATTTATCTAAACACCATTTTCTCAACATCATGCATTAAATATGGGTTAAGTTCCCTTAATCAAAATATATTCTTTCCATGAAATCACATTACTATTTTTTCATCACCATACAACATATCCTTTTCATTCCTTAATGAAAACTAAGACAGAAAAAAATTATTTATTTCATGATTTTTATAAAAAAAATTAAATTAAAAAACATTAATACTTTATTCATCAACCCTTATTCATAAACCATTACTCCTGCTTCATCATCTTATTCCTTAATGCCAAATTCTTATAATAAAAAACATGAATAGTGTATTATGTTTTCTTAACTTCAATATAATCATTCATATTATTTTTAATGTAAAAAATTCTATAAGAACATAACATACCTTTCACATGTTGTTTGTGGTATCTTCATCATTAGTAAGAAATCTATTACTTGTACTACCCTTATTATTCTCTCCATGAGACTTCCACACAAGATATAAATTTTATTAACTTCAAAAATTTCCACATTTAACATAGTCATCAATTGATGACACCTTAGCGAGTCTATCATTACCATCCATTTATTTAACTAAAATTTTCATTATATATTTGTAGTTACTTGAATTTAATCCTTATTTTCCATAGTTAAAACATATTCTTGTTCCTCTAATAAATTCACATCGATGATTATTTTCACATTATTGACACAAATGAAATTAAATCTTCTTTCATCCATGGCCTTCATTACCCAAAATCTTAGTGAACTCTTTCATTATCTTCCTTAGTGAGTATTATAGTTTTTTAAGTTATATACTTTTAATCATATTATTAAAAACTGATTAGGAATGATCAAAACATCCTTCATTCAAGTGATAATCCCATTTAACTACTTGTTAGAAAATTTTCCATCACATTTGATAGTAAAATAGTTTCCTTGGGTTTCCAGCATTGACTAAAATAAAAAATCATAGTGTGAACAATTCTTATCAAAATATAAAACCACATAGTAATGGAAAATAACTAATAGGATTCCTAAATGATGTATTCTACTTATTTAATATATGAAAACAATGGTTTATACAAAGTTATTCATAGTTAACATCTATTTAATTCTTTCATGACGGTTCATGAAGAGTTTCTGAATTCCCAATACATATCCACAGGTAGTGTGAAACCAAGGGTGCAGCAAGTCCTCTTGTCATCTACTAAGATACGCCGAGTCAGGCCTGATTCCCCTTGATAGAGCTATTACTCCTAGGTACATCTATTCCAGATCCATATCAACTTTTGGTATCTAGACATGGATGTATTTCTAGGAATCCACTAACTTTATCCTTTAAAAAAATTATAAGACATTTTCCTAAATGTTAACACATCCTTATAAATATCCTTATAGACATCCCTAGACATATCTTTATAAATATTACTAGGGTTCTTACAAAATTTTTCTGGCCCTATTTTCCAAATATTGAGTAAATATTTTCTCAAATACCAATTATAACAGCCAAGTCATAATGAACATAGATATTACATGACTTTTACAAAATACATACAATATTACAAAAACAAATTCCAAAAGACCATATTATTTTAGAGGCTTTAGAAACATGGAAACATAATCTCTAGTATATAAGTGAGCTATATTATCTCCCACTAGGTTCTTTATAACTAGAACCTTTCTGAGACACATCATAATTTATAAATATCTTCATAACATGGGAAAATAAAATATAAAAAGTGGCAAGATAAGATGATCAATAAGTATAAACAAGTGGGTCCATTATGAATAAACATGAGAATATGAGCATGATAATTTGATAATTACATTATATGATGATAAATTTCATATAAAATTTCATAAACAAAAATAACATAACAAAGCATTGTAATTCATAAGACATGAATCTTAATGAAATAAAGAACATAATCCTTGAAATCATAACATAGGAATATGATAGGGAATCGGGGAATACATAAATATGGGATATCATTCCCTATAAGTCAAGACACATTGAAAGAACATATCGAGGAACTTCGTGGGAACTGCAACTAGAAGGAGGGACACACCACCATCCCTAGTCACTATCCATTACTTATAAGGGATCAAATTTCCCCATGTTCCTATAGTATACCGGGTTACCCCATACTCTCATAGTGGATATGGTTTCCCTATATTCCATCTTATTGGTCACTATACCTACTCAGTGGGACACACCAACATCCCTAGTCACAGTCCTTTTATACTAAGGGATCGTATTTCCTATCTTCCCAAAGTGGATCATGCCTGTAGAATTGATTCCTATCATTATCTCATGAGATATAAATCATTACCAAATTCATTGGAGGGAGATATATATAATACCCATATTATTATAAAATCATTTATACATGTTCCAAAATATAATAAATCATTCATCATATTATGACCCATAAAAAGAGATGGGTTTTATTAAAATCTTACCATAATCCCATGATATTAAATTCAAGTCATAAACATTTAATCATATATTAACCAATATAAAAATGGAGGTTTCATAATTATTTCATAAAATCCTAACCTGTGAAAATAAGTGGGTTTCACAAGAATAAAACCCATGGAAGAGTAATGAGTTTAACAAACATAATTCCATAAAATAATAAGCAATTCCATCAAAGAATACGAATAGAACCTATGAATCATTTCACAATAAATGCACTAGAAACGTCAACGTATGTCATCTTAGATGTAAAATAATTTTTACAGATCATTTAAATCCATTTATTAAGGAATACATACTTTGTTCATTGAAAATGGATCTTTAAATTATAAATACATTTGAAAACAATTTTCTTGAAAATAAACATAAATGTTTATAATAAAATCCCTGAAAAAAATACAAAACATTTTTTCTTTGAAAAAATATAAAGAGAAGATGAAAATGTTTTTAAAACCATTTTTGGTGAAAACTTATAAATAAAGCTTAAAAACATTTTGAAAAAAATTTCTTTGAGAATACATTGAAATTTTTAAATAATTATTGAAAACATTTAAAAAAATCAAACAAGAATTTTTTTTGAAAATCATTTTCATTAAAAATAGATTTGAAATATTTTAAAGGAATCATTAATAACCATAAAAAAAATATGAGAACCATTAGTTATTTAAAACACTTTGAAAACATTAATTTTGAAAATATAGATAATTTTTTGTTTAAAAATAGAATTGTATTATTATAATGGAATCCTTAAGGAAATTATTATCATGACGGTGGGTATGTCGATACATGCTACACAATCCTTTTTACATTAAATGTTGATAAAAGTATCTTGATTAAAAAATGACAACAATATTCCTTCTAAAACCATTTTTTAAAAGTTAAAACATTGGTTAAAATTTCCATTAACATAATTGGATAAAATTAAAACATTTTTGAAATCATTTTTTCAAATCGTGGTTTTTAAAGAACATAGATTTCTAACCGAATGGAGTGGTATGGTCATATTTTCCTGAACAAAATTTCAAAAATATCATAGGTACCAAGGAGTGAAAAATGGTACAATTATGTGTATATAACATTAATATCTAGAAGTTAATAATATTCAAGAGATTTATTGAGATATGGATCATAATATTTCATCAAAGGAATCATAATCGTAAACAATCTCGATAAATGATGAGATTGTAGCGGTAAATTGTTACCATTTTAGTAATATTAATTAATGAAGGAAATAATAACATTACATTAATCCTAAAATACCATGAAAACTATTTTATTCATGATAAACAAAGTCAAAATAGAGTATATACAAATCTTCAAAAAATATAGGTGCATAAAATGGCATGTGTCTCAATGAAGGAAAATTGAGATGAAATAACATTACCGATTTTGGTAACATATGAAACATAAAACTGGTGAAATAAAGATGATCTAATGAATAGGTATATACCCATAAATTTATTTATAATAATTAAATAATATATCCATGCGAATTATACACACCACACCACATAAATGGGTGGTGAATAAATCATGTGTATCATGGAAAAAAATTGTGGAAATTCTCTAACCTTATGTGATGACTGTCATCAAACATATAAAAAACACATTTATAAAAAATTTAAGTATATGATAAATATTTTAAATAAACATATCTAATACAATATTTTACTTGCTTATAACTCTATTTTACCTACTTATTAATGATTCCATTTTAAGGTTATGCTTCAGGTAATATTCACTTTGTTTTTCGCATGTGTCTTAATTTGTTAAATCATTGGTGCATATTTTTATATCATGATTTATATAAAGTAAAAAATTTATTTAAATATAATTAATATAAAATATATATGAATTATAATAATCTATATAATATATATTTATGAAATGGAATACACCCTTCATGGATATAGAAGGCTGTATGTACGTATGGATGATGCTTTTGTTTTAATGACATATTGAAAGAAATAAAGTAAACAACACATATATAAATTTATATAAGTAAATATTATAATTAAATAATTATTATTATTTTAATATATATCATATAATTTCACTGAAATCTTCTTAATCAATTCTATTGAGGTTTGAATAAAGCACATCGCTTTTAGGAGGCAGTTGTCTATACTTCCCCAAATGAAATTATCATACTTACACAAAATGGAATCTCTAAAGGTATGTGTTATTAAATTTTTAATGAAGAATAAATACATAAAAATATTTTATATATCATATATAAACAGTTTATCCATAATAATTCCCAACTATGAAAGGAGGCAATAGATAAAGGAATAATCATCGTTTTCTAAGGTGGTAGTTTGTCGTACACAGAAACAATATGTTTTTTAACCATTAGATGGAAGTGTGTCTAAGTGTAGAGGAAAAACATATCATAAATAATAAAATTATATTGAGGATATTTTTTTCTATCATCATGGAATTAGGAGAGTGGAGGTGTTGGATATTAAAATTAAAATAAAGGAGCTTGAGGATGGATGTTACCTTTTCATTGTGTAACTCCTTTGGGTTTTCACAAAAGGGCTTCCATAGATTTCTTTCTAACCAAACGGAGGATTCAAGGTGGAAGTGAAAGATTTTTTAAATTATATTTGGTAAATCTTTTACAAAACTATTTGTTTTGAGAGGAGTGATGAAGGGGGATATTTGGTGACATTTTATAGGGGAGGGAGGGGACACACTTGTCAATTTGTGAAAACAAGTCAGGTGTACCAACATTTTTACCTATGAAAAGTAATCCAAGATAAACAAAACTAGATAATTAAAGGTTTATGGACAAAATATGGCCAGAAATGTAGTGTTGGAAAGGTTTCTAGGTCACTTTGGAACTTATGTTTGAGGTTTATTCCCTTATTACACATAGTTTTACCTTAATCACATTTATTAATTTTAACCACATTCACAAATATTTTTATCCAAAAATTAGTTGAAATTATAAAAAATTATAAATTATGATGACTAAAATATGGAATACATTTATCCATATTCGAAACACATAATTGAAATAAATTAAATTAAATTTTATCCCGCATATGGGACGACACTGTACTTTTTTAAAGTAAAAAAGATCAAATGTTTTATAGGATTTTATATCAAATTTCAATGTGAAATTGGTTCTAATAACACAAATTTTATTAGTTGTTAAATTATAGATATAATTTTACTCTATTCACAATTTAAAATATAATTAAACACTATAAATAAATTATAAAAAAAATTAAAATTTGAATTAAAATTCAGTAGTTTTCACTATTAATTAAAAAAAGATACTTCACAGAAAAATACCAAAGATAAACCCTATGAATTTTTTATTTTAAATATGAATTTTATTTTAAAATATATGATTTAAAAAATTTAAATAAAATTTATTCGAAATTGGTTCTCTATCAAAAGGCGGTCAAATTGACTTTATAAAAATATAGTATCTTTCCATAAAATTAGGTTTGTTATTATCCTACGCCTATCAATTATATTTTTTTAATATAAAAAAATTTGGTTTAATATATAATATTTAATACTTTAATATCACTCCAAAATATTTATTACATTAATTTTTTAAGATATAATACATTTGTGAGCATACAAATAGTTTTTTAAAATATCATTCCATTTTTATTTATTTGGTATCTATGTTTATTTTCAATTAATTCAAGAATATATTTTTATATTCTTGTTAATACTATTAATAAACCACTAATTTAATAGATAGATTATAAATAATTATAGATAATAATAATGATTTAATTAAATCTTTTTGTTCAGTTAATCATGGTAATGCATGTAACAGATGACTTCGAAGAAAGTCAGTCTTTTATGTTATGTAAGTTCACCTAGGTGTTCTGTGTAGAGAAATCTAAAATTTATGTTGGATGTAATATATGATTAACATGGTGTTTCTTATAAAAAATTCCAAATATCGTTATTTAACAAAAAACTAACCTATTTTCATTATTGTGAAAAATAAAAGATATTAAAAAGATTAAATTAATTCAAAAAATATTTCAAAAAATCTTGGGGTGTTACACATTAGGTGTTGGTCCACATTTGGTTGGATTTTCCCAGGTTGAAAACTACCATATTTTACCGTGTAACCTTTCCAATAGACTCTTTAAGCCTTATGAGTTAAATTTCCATGCTTTACTAAATTGAATAGTTTGTATTAAATTGAGGGAATACATGTGATGATTTTCCCTTTTTTGAAAGGATCAAATGAATTACTTTAAATGATGGAAAGGCCATGCCTTTTGTTTATGCTTAATTAAATTATTGTGATGAATTTCATTGCTTTAAATGATTTAAACTTCAATAATGAGACAAATTAGTGGTTTTTACTCATCTGTTATGATATAAATATTAATTATCCTTACTTAAATATAAATGCTTTGTAAAAAAGTTGGGCATGATAGGTAATGCCTCATGGATCCTGTTATTATTTTAAATATAATGATTCCTTATATAATGGGTTTATTAAATGTAGATCATGATAGTTATTACATCATGGAACCTATTATGACATGATTATGCATTAAATATCCCAGAAATATGGTAGGGGTTTTGAGAGAGGTGGTACATCACACTCCCTTACACCATGTGTGGAGTATACCATCTCATGCGAGGGATACTATAATTGTGATGGTATTTAAACATAATATTCCATGATTAGAGTGTTTCCATATAGGCACACTCACTATCCCAAGTGATGTATTATAGAATCTATCACTCTATAAAGATGTAGGGAATTTGACCTATTATTCGATATTTTAATATCTTTACAACGATCATGGATATGTGAGTTTTATCAAGTCTAGCCAGTACTACAATTCTAGTTATATGGTCGTTTGGCATCAGCACACAGTTAATTCATATAAGTGGATTAAATATAGAACTATTATACACTATAATATAAATATATAAATATCATGATTGTACAATCATTCCATCTTTAAGCTGAGGTAGGTATAGCCACAAGGTATCCCTTAGGAACCTGGGTGGGTTTTTTTTCTATTTATTTAGTTCAATAATCTTTCCTTTATTCCTACAAACCAACTTAACATATTTATAATGAAGTTGAATTTTCTAGAAACTGTGGGTGCCAAACTAGTGATATTGTATTTCACACCCTACCCATTAACCATTGGTACCTAAGTATAACTTTTTTGTCGGACTGTGGTTGATTGATTGTTTTGTTTTTCTTATACCTGAGATATAGGCGCACAAGATCAAGACAGTACCTCATATACTCATGGATCGAGTAATTGGGTAGTTATTCCTTTATTAGAAATTATTTAAAATATTATATTCTAATTATTATACTTTTAGAATCAACTATCATACATGCATTGTTGTAATTTAGTATTGGCCACCTTTAATTCAGTTATAATTTTATTCTTTTGTTACTTTGTCTTTTTCTTTGTACTACTTATACTAGTGTATGTTATTTATTTCTATAATATCACTATTCTACTCTAATATGAGGTTATATTCTCTCCATTATATCCTCCAAAGACCCTTACTAATACTCGACAGCCTCTAGCGTATAGGGAGATGCGCTTGAGGTCATGTGACCCATTAGTCCGGCTACCATCTTAGTGTTCAATTGGGATGTGACATTATAAAATTGTATTATTTATATTATATTATTTATTAGATCACATAATAAATTACCCATATAAAATTAAGTCAAATTGGTTGAAAATATGTCAATATATATTCGAGTTCTAACTTAGTAAACCATTGATACATGTGCAAAATTTAGCCAGTTCTCCTCTAATTTCATTATGGGATCTCCAAATCACCTTTACCTACAATGAAAATTTAAAAAAAATTAATAATTCTAATGATATTTATAATTTAAAAAATGAATAAAATTATAAATTAAATTTATATTTATTGTGAAATTATAATGAAAATATAGCTTAAAATAATATTTTAAGTGTTAAAAAGAAATGTAGATCACTACATGGTTAACATGATGAAAAGTAAAATAAGGTATAAGATCCTACTAGTATAAAATAACCTATCATACTATCATTTTTTAGGATTTAAAAATATTAAATCTTCATGTATTACTATAGGATGGATATGGAAATTGTAATGGATTGAAAAACATCATATCCCGCTCAAATTATTTCCCAACCATCTATCCTATGTAAAATAAAATAGGAAAAATTAAACTATTCTGAGGTATAAAATAAGTTTAGATAAACTAAAAAATGTAAGATTCATGAATTTAATATTGATAAATATCGATTAAATCAATTTGGAGAATTATTTTTCTTGACTTCAATACTAGAATTTGAGAATAATGTACTGAATTATGTACATAAATCATCTTTCTCTATCAACCTAGGAACTACTATGATGCATTAAATTATAGTGAAAAAATATTTGCAAAAATATTTAATATTACACATGAAGATATTTTTTAATGTAAAAAAATAAGATAGAAATTTAAAAGATTGTGTGGATCATATAACCTTTTATCAGAAAGACCTAAAAATGGGAAAAAATCAACATTGATTTTTTCACTGGTGTTCCAAAGAAATCTAAAATAAATAATTACATATAGGTTTAATTTCATCAACATGAAAAGAATAACTAGAAAATATTTCTTTAGAAAACATTCCTCACTCAATAAAATTAATAAGATATATATCAACAAAAAGGAATGGAAATATAGGGCGAAAATTATTATCATATCATATTGAGATCCATGGTTCACATCAAATTTATAGAGGTGTGTTAAATATTTTTGGTACCCAAAAAATCATACCATGAACATTACCAAAATGACCATAATATTATCCTCACATAGACAACATTAGACGAGTTTAAGAAGGAGTGTCACACTCAATAAAGAACAATCTAATAGAATTTGGATGATTCATATTATTTCTCACATAACAATTTCTATAAAACCTTAAAAAATCCCCAAATCAAGTATTGTTATGGTGAGAACTTCCCACAAATAGTAGGGAATAGATTTCATATATTTTTTCAGACATGTAATCTCTATTATTAATATATATATTTAGAAAATATTCAATTATATTTTGTACATTAAAAATACATATAATGGTTAAATCATATAGAAGGTAATTTTTTTCACTTTTTGTCTTCAATTTGACATCTGTTATGTCCAAAATAGAATTATGGGGAAAAAATTAAGACCCATTTAATTTTCACATGTAAGATGTTTTATTTTTTAAGATAATGCTTGTAGCTAGCTTCACATGCTCCCAAGTCCCCTACTAGGATTTGTGACTAGCTCCAAAAAAGATAATACATTATCAAATATACATTCAATCTAACTATTCAATCTATTCCATGTATTTCCAAACATTTGTGCCCTTACACACATGTTCAACCATTCATTTCTTTCCATGCATGCCCTCCCTGGCTCACCCTGATATAATCCACATTCCCCTAAAGGATCCTCATGCTTGTGACTATGTAGAGAACATGATATCCTAGTTATGACTAATTACCACCCATAAATGGGGTCCCTGCACCGAGATATTCATCAAAATGACACCTAGACCACCTATTTTTTAGACAATGTATGAAATATAGAGGAAATATTGACTCAGAGCACTTGATCCCATGAAGAAAATATATTTGTTACCATGTCTTCCATTTGATGCTCCATTAGGTGATTTAGAAATAAAAACATAAGAATATGGTATATAAAATATTGTGTCTAGGAACTCATAATGTGATTCATTTCATGGAAACCAAAACACCTGGGAACTAACCACCCTAGCGCTGATAACCTAAGTACTGAACCACTAGGGATTCAAATCACCTATGTTCAGGGTACATGGGATCTAAACACATGAGTTCCACTTATCCTTGGGGACCCACCTTGTAACCCATTCATCATGGTCAAATACCTCGGTACCAGTTCACCCATGTCACCTACATGGGTTCCCAATGGTACATGCCATGGGTTCTCTGCTACACAACACCTATTTGGATCATTGATGGGTTATGGTTTTTGGATAGTGAACTAATTCATAAAATTCCATCACAAACCCCCTTTAAAATAAATATTTTTACAATGATCTATCTAGTACAGGGAAAATATGATTTTTATTA
The DNA here is from genome assembly GCA_963277665.1 of Viscum album. Classification (NCBI taxonomy): domain Eukaryota; kingdom Viridiplantae; phylum Streptophyta; class Magnoliopsida; order Santalales; family Viscaceae; genus Viscum; species Viscum album. The sequence goes on from OY728151.1 coordinate 1,430,144,757, forward strand.
TGATACTAAAAACCCTTGTCTTGATTTTAAATACTAATAAATATTTATTCAAAATCATTAAGTCAAAGAATCTACACTATTTACTCATATTAATTTATTCATGATTTCCCACTTGGATTCCTAAAAAACCATGTGTCAATATAAATCTACTGGTTTCATAAATTATATTATCTTATCTCATATGTCATATGAAACCCAACAGGCCTAATATATTCATATGTCCCACAAAAAATCATTTCTAGGTACCTTTGAACTAACTATCAATTATTCGTGACATAAAAAATCTTATAAGTGGATTTGGATGAAAGATTATAAAAAGATCCACTTTGGTTGTTATTACATGACCTTAAAAGGTAAGTTGTGTTCCATTAAGTAGAACTGAACTATGTGGGTTTTGATTCCCCTTATAGAGATATTAATGAAGAACTTCCCATTGTCCAGACCCTAACTCCATAACCCCACCAACCTCATTTAATTGTATCCTAACACCACCGTGTATGAGAAAAAACTCCAAAGTACCTACTTATATGAATTTAAACTCAATAGTGACCAAATAATTGGAGAAAATGAGAGGCCCTATAATTCATATTCATATTTTACACTAAAATACATATTGTATGGTCAATGAATTTTATCATATGGTAACTGTTACATATAATGGTAAGTATTTAATGAACATGTCATAAATCTATAAGAGTATCTCATGCTAAGAAAGAGGACCCACAAGGAATAAACTAAACTTCTTTCTGCTCATCTAACAGAAAGTAATTATCATCAAAAACCTTGGTGATTCACAGGATTCAATATTTTAGAAGGATGTAGAGTCATATGAGTCTCAGAATTACTAAAATAGGACCATGGGGAAAGAAATCCATAAAAACCTGAATAGTAAACCTGATACAAAATACTTTACATTGGAATGATTTTTAATGACTATGAATTCTTTTTTGAAAAACAAAATTTATGGGTTTGTTATTTATCTTATATATCCCAAATGGAATTCGTGATGAATATATCATGAGAAATCAGGACCTATTTCCGTCATGGTGGAAACAAAAAGATACCAAGAGTTTCCATAAATAAATATTTTATGTAATTCTAATCCTATAGAGTTGTCATACATACCTTTACATGAACTCTGAGGCCCCAATGTACATTGTTAGCTAAACAATTATTACAGCACCATGTGTCGAAAAAAATAATGAAATATTTCCTCCATGAAGGTGTAATTTCTACCATTAAATAGATCAAATGTTTCTAAAAGTGTTGAACTAAAACAGTTGGGAATACATATTTTAAAAAGTATGGGAGTTATTAATTATCTAAAAATAAACCCACTTATAAAGTCTCACCCTTGTGAAAAGAAATAATTTTCCGTACTATATACAGTATGTTAAGAAATATATTTCTTACACCAAAATGGTTTTCTAAGACACACCAAAAAGGACTTAAACTAAATAGGGACATCACTACCACCTATGGAAAGAAAATTTTTTATAGAAAGTTGTAGATAAATCTATTTTATACCTAGTAATCTAGTCTAGTTCTCCAAGAAGAAGATACCACAAGGGATACCCGACCCCTCTAACTCAATAATTGGTTCATGTACTTGTAACTACAAACATCCTCAAGGCCCATCAGTACATCACAAAAGTAATTTAATTATAGTGTTACATTATCAATAGAAAGATGCATCATAATTAATTTAATATATAGTTTCAAACTGCATCAATAGACCCTCATAAATAAATGATTGTATTTTATTGAATAGTGGTTCTTAAAATAGTATATAGTCACATTAGGAACTCTATAAAATATATTCTTGTGAATAAAGGATAGATGCAACCATATCTGCAAGATCCTAGGGGAAACCCTATACCACATGGATGAGGAAATTTTTACAACCACAATAATTACTCATATCTTCCATTGGTAAAAATATTACATACAATATTACTACAACTCTTTAATGGAAATATTTTTTTCCAACCATATATTTCAAAAAATGTAAATGTATTCACTACTGAATAAACTGATTATGCTGAATTTGATTCTTTTAAAAAAATGAAAAATTGCAGTTATATTAAGAGAATTACACTCACACAAAGGTATGTGAGAGAATTATTTATATGAAATCAAATTACATATTATAATTTTGAATCCACTTATAATATTACATAGTTGATCTCTAAGTGATAATTTTCTAATCAAAACTGTAATGTCATGGATATATATACATTCCACCCAACACTCAAATATGGTGAGGCCATGTCATTAGAATAGGGAACTACATAGATCATGGAAAAAATAGTGAATCTTGAGTAGATAAATACTAAATAACTCAATCAAAACACACCAAAAGGATTAATTTCTAGGATGAGGCCAAAACTTCTATGGATGAACCTGTTTAATTGAATGATATTTCAAAACCCACAATGATAGAATCGATCCACCTTATCAACTTTGGATCATTTTAACTATCCCATTTAATGGTAACACAAATTGATTATCAAGAGTCCCCACTATTGGCGAATATCAACATCATGTCTTGGAATTTCATTAGAGGCTAACTTAGGTAGTTTTATCCCAATAACCACAAGATTCTCTATTGGAAAAAAGTATTTTAAAATATATTAAAGAGAGACATTGATTCATCTAATGATAAAGATTATATTTTTAACATTAGTTTTCAATACTGACATAAAAAATACTTTCAATGTGAGTTTATCTAAGACTGAAATTGAATTTCATAATAAAATGAGTTTTTTTAACATCTATCATTGGTTTATATAAAAAATAAGCTTTGAAATTATGTTTCAATGTCATTTTGTTATGAACTATCATTGTGGAATACATTAAACATCATTTTATATATAACCCAATTTTTAATGTTAAAAAATTCATATTTTATCACACGTTATTTCATTTAAAACAAATACTAATGTTGAATGAATGTTTTAACTTCGATTTTTACAAAGATGAATGTTGAGACATGCTTCAAAAAATGGGTTTTCAAATAACCAATGTTAAAAAAATCAAATTTTTTAATGAAATTATAAAATACATCATCCCATGAGCAATAACAATACTTCTAGTAAAATAAGCAACATAAATCTAGCACCTCGACACTAGTAACATAGATTTGGTTTAAAATATTATATTTGTACAAGATACACATGAAAAATCTTCCCCAGGTTTGTCAGTTTACCATTATTGGAAATCCATATACATACATGACTTTTATATTATATTTCAAAATTTTAAAATGGAATAAGAAACATTCATATATCCTTGAAATCATTCATAATTTATTTATTTGTATCCTAAGGAAATGAAAAAAGAATAGGGTGACATTAGATGCACAGTAAGGGTTGTGTATAGAAGAAGTTGTCATGATAAAATAATGTATAATAAATATGGAACATAGAATAGTCAAAAAATATTTTATTCAATTAATAATTTGAGTTCAATGAAAATCCATAGATAATATAAACATATAAATTAAATGGATAATGGGAAATAATTTTTTACTAAGGGAAATCGATAATTTTGGGCATTCAAGATCAAGGCCTCTAAACCAAGATATCATGAATCTTATAATCATGGAATATAAAAAACATTTTTAAGGCCCCACACCCAATAAATTATCATCTTATAGGATTTAAAACACTAAAAAACCCAAAAATTGTGATATTATTTTACAACCACGGCCTATATAGCATGATATATTCCTTTATCTCATGAAACATATTGATGCATTAAAAGGATATATATAATAGGAAACCACCTAAAACTTTCATGTATGATGAATTAATCATATTGTGAATGATCAATAAAATTTAGTATCAAAATTCCTTTTAAATAAATAATTATATCAATTAAATTGCAAATACAAGACATCAATATTTCCATAGTAAATAAAAAATTATAAAAAATATTCCTTTAACTCATACCATTTATTGAAATGTAAAACAGTTGATTCATCATTAATATAATAGTGGTGATTCTTAATTCATCCATTATATTCATAATATTGACGTAAAAGATAAAAAAATTCAAATGATTAATGGATAATGATAGGAACATGATCACAAGAATGTAAATGATCTCAAAACAAGGTATGATCCATTATAATTAATTGATTATTAAAGTATATCAATGCATCTAAAATGATGCTTTAATATTAAAAAAGTTAAAAAATACAATAAAAGATAAATTTTAAAAATAACATCCTTGAAATGTCATGAATGAATGGATTTATAAATCACTATTAAAAATTCATTACATTCAATTAAAAACTTTCACCATTTTCTTATGATATTATTCAAAATAAAAATCCCTAAAATATTTATAAATTATATTCTTTGAAAATTTCCATATTAACGTTTAAATTAAGCTGTAAATATTATTTTATTCATGACAATGGTAAAATAAATTCATGTGGTGTAAGTTAAAATAAATTTGTCATCCACACCTTGATAATAATTAAATTGTTAGAAAATATATAAGATGGTTCCATTTAAGCATTATATTTGAAATTAAAACATGGGTAAAATTGACTTTAATAAATATTTTTATAATATTAAATAAATTCTTGAATATATTTTGATGAAAATATGGATATTGGTGAATAGGGGTTGGAAGGAAAATATCAAAAGAATATTTTTAAATAAATTACATTACATATAACTTATTGATGATTCTTGATATAGTAAAAGAAGAAATGAAATTATAAAAATATTAACACTGATATAATTAGAAGAAAATAAAATATATGGGGTTTAAACTATTATAATCATAACATTTTTATAAAATTAATCTAAATATAAACAATCCTAAAATAAAATGATATTGTAATAGATTTCTATTACCTCAAGATAGAAATTCCTCACAAGTGATTTTAACCTCCTATATAATAAAATATTTTTTATTAAAATTATATAAAATAACCATATACAGACATAAATTATCATATATGACACACTTATAACATTTTAGTGATCATTTATTTAAATCATCACTTCATAGTGTTAACTATTACATTTTTCAGGTATGTTTCTATCTAGATGTTTTAACCCTTGCACCATTATCATGGTTAAAATATATATTAAATTTAATTAATTTTATAATTATAATATATGTTAATAATATAAATACTTAGAATCAATCTCAAAAGTCATACATGAAAAACTAATCACATTGCTTCTCTGAGGTGGTAGTCCACACATACACATAAGAAACATTACCATTTTTCAAATCCGAGGAAGATTAAAATGGAAAATAATTTATTATATTTAAATAATCTTAATTATTTCATAAATATATTTTATATTTATTATTTCAATCTTAATAATAATCCAAGTGAAGTGGTTGTGGAAAAATAATTACCCCACTATATGGAGATGGCAGGTCTTACAAACACAAGAAAGATGTTTTTATTTTTTTCATTGATGACAGTGAAAGAATTTAAATCATTATTTAAAATTAATTAATTAAAATTTTATCATATATATCATTTTATTTAATTAATATCCATTATTATTATCATACATAAGATCATGTGGTGTTAAATGAAATACATCAACTTCTTTCAATTCATGATCTCTATGTTGCGTGAAAGATGTTATCAATTTACATTAGAAGGATAAGTGGATGAAAAATTGAGATAACATAAATATAATAATATTTATGTTTATTTATGATAATTATGTGACTATATAAAAATGGTTAGGTTAATTTTAATGGAGGTAAAATAATAAAAAAACCAAAACACTTGGTTAATAACTATAACATTTCTTTAGAAAACCTCTTTTGGTCGATACTTAAAGCCTTCTTAGGATGGTATTATGATATTAACAATAACTATATGAAATTCAGATGTATTTCATCTAGGATTTGATAATATATATGGATCTTTATGTGTGGATAATATAGGTGAGGTGGTCTCCTTTTATAAGTGTTGGATAGGACACACTTTTAATTTTTGAAATGATTAAATTATATTAATTTCTTAGTCTATCCAAGTGGAAAAAAATGAACCATATTCAATGAGGAAATTATATATGGTAAAAATATGACTATAAAATAGGTTTTAGAAATTTTATTAGGTCATTATAACCACTATCAAATTAGGTTTAATCCTTTTAACCCACCAGAACACTTAACATGGTATCTGATTTATTATCAATGCTACTATTCATAATGACAAAAAAGAAGTTGTATTCATTAAGATACTTGCACAAGATGATTATTAATTCAGATTATATTTTATCAAATTTTTTTACTATTAGTGGTAAAACATAATTTAACAGTTATCCCTCCAAACATAATAAAAAATGTTTTTCTAGAAAAATGACTTTTTAAGCGTAAAAATGATTTAAAAAAAATAAATTATAATATTGGTTGCAATGGAATTTATTGGATTATGTTAAATAAACGGAGGAATAATTTCTATTAAAAATAAAAAAACTAAAATGGACCTTTTAAATAATTTTTTAATAGAAAAGAACTAAAAATAATATTTATTTGAACAAAAATATTACATAGATTTTATAAATTATTAACCATTATTTTAATGTTAAAAATAATATTCCCATATAAATTATATTAATCTGTAAAATATAAATTTTTATGTAAAAACGTTTTCTTAAACATTCATATTATTCATTCCACAATATAATGATATATTATTTTTAATATTATAAAATATTTACTTCTCACTATAACCATAAAAATCAACTAATCCTCAAAAACCTAAAAAGGTAATACTAAGACAATTTTTACATTATGATTTCAAAAATTGTTTTCATTTTATCAAATTAAATTTATTAATTTTTTTAATATATTTTTAATCAAAATCTTGTATAAATTTTTTTTCATTATTATATAGTTTCTTTAGAATGAAATGATTAAAACTATAACAAAATCATAGGTTTTACATTACTCCATGTATCAAAACATAATTCTCAAAATTTATAAAATTTCACTTCATTAATATAATTGGGTATTTATTTATCATAAATTATTCAGGTTCTCACATTTCCTCTTTTATTTTTTAATTTATCTATTTTAAATCCACCAATCTAGTGATATGATTCTGTAATACAAATTCTTCAACATTAACAATCTGGATAGGATATTCAATGTATGACAAGTGTAGTTTAAGTTATATTTACTTATAAGAGAGAACATTCATTGGGTCAGTTATGTACTTCCACAATGAAGAGCTAGATAATTCATCATAAACTTTAGAGATTATAGGTGGCATTACCAAATAGTAATCCAAAAAAATAATTAATTATATAATTTCAAAAGGACTGATGTACATAGGACTTAGTTTCTATTTCATTCCAAACATTATAACTCCCTTCTACAAATATAACCTCAAGAAAACATTATCTCCATCTTGAAATGTTATTTGGTTCCTTCAATTATCTACATAAATGTTTTTCCTAATTTTAGTTACCTTAATATGACTATAAATAGTATTCAATTTCAATTTTGTCTGTCAAAAATTTTTCGACCTAAAATATTTCTTTCACAAACATCAAAAGAATATTTTAGTTTATGAAATATTTTCCTATATAATGTTTCATATGGTTCCATTTTATTTTTTGAATCAAATATAATATTATATAAAAAATTTTCAAAAGGTAAATAGTAATCACAAAATCCATTAAAGTCAAATGAGTGTAACCTAAACATAGAATCTAATATATAAATAGTATTTTCAATATTTCCATCTATGTTAGGAGGATAATAATTCCTTATATTTAGCTTGGTGTCAAGAATATTCGGAATAGTTTTCTAGAATCTTAATTTATACTATAGATAATAGTCAAATACAATAAAAATTGCTGCATGATAAAGTATCAAAACACCATTAATATAGAGTCATGAAAGTTTATAAAAAGGTATATATTTTTTTATAGTGACAAAATGTGTGGAATGTGTAAGGAAATCAAAAATAACTCATCTGAATCATTCATTATCAATGTCATTTTAATTCAGTGAAAAAGCTTATATAAATATTATCCCATATCCATAGAGGAATATTTTGAGGTTTAATGACTCCATTGTAATATTTTTTCTCAACATTATATCATTGAAAAATATAATAAATTTATATATAATCTATAATTTATCACATCATATTATTCCACAAAAAATGTTCCTTCAAATATTGATACATTTTTTTGTTACCATGGTTTTTAGGTAAATATGAGTAGTGGGACTCGTATAATAATTTTCTCTTTTGACCAGGTATGGATAGACCACATAATATCATTCAGAATTTGGTGAAACAAACATAATAGACATTATCCTATAGTTTTAATCCGTAACAACTTTATTTTTTTTTGTGAACACTTATATTCAAGTTGGATAATTTTTATCTTTTCCAATATGGATGGTTTGAAAATAATTGAAAAAAGGTTTGATGTTTCCCCTTCCCGAAAAAATTACAATGTATAAATTTACTAAGTCCCTAAATATATAATCGTTTTCTGCCCTTATCTTAGTTAAAATTAAATAACCTTTCCTACAACACATCAACTACCTTATTCACCTTCCCTAGGTGGTACTACATTAAACAATCATAATCCTCATGTGGTTCTAGTCAGATAATTTTCCTCAGATTGATCTATTTCTATGAAAATATGAATTTTAAGCTCTTGAGAACATTATATATCTAATATTATATACCATAGATAAAAATCCTTCAAATATTCAGGGGAGAAATTATGACTACCATTTTAATACAATGTGTTGTACAATTATTTTAATAAATCATTGACTACCTTGAAACATAGGAATTAACTCTATCATTTTGTATAAGTAAAAATCTATGTCCCTTTATTGATCCACTGTCATATATCAAAAATCCAAGCACTATTGATGGAAAAGTAAATATTGGCGCATTGATCATTCTTCTCTTTATTTATTCATTACCATATTTACATTCTTATGATCATATTATCTTAGTCCCTTTTCATGTAAACATGGATAACCATTTATCTAATTGAAAAAAACTTGAAAAAAATGATAGTAACATTATAATACTAGGAAACTAAATTCCCCAGTAATATTTTTTTTGTGGGAAATTCCCTCACAAGTGTTCTCTTTGAAATTTAAACTGACATTACATCCTTAGAGAAAATATGTCCACGAAAAAAACATTCCAATGCCAAATCCGAAATTTATAAAATTTCTATATAACTCTTTTTCTATAAGTATATTAATGAATATTTTCAAATAAATCCTATTTTTATCATTGATTTTATAATATATTAATAAATAATTAATAAATACCACAATAAAATTATTGAGATGTTTCATGAATACTATGATCATCATATCAATATATACAAAGGATGGGTTACTAAATCCAAAGGTAATTACTCACTATTTTTAATGTCCATAGTTTAATCAAAATTACATCTCTAGAATACCTTCTTTATTTACTCATAGTTGATGATACCTAAAACTATGTTAAATATTTTAAAAATAATGAGCTCCTTTAAATTGATCATACAGTTTATCAATACATGGTAGAGGCTACATGTTCTTCATGGAAATGACATTTATTTTCCTATAATCGATACACTACCTCAATGAACCATCATTCATATTAAAAAATTAATCGGAGCTTCCCATGGTGAAATACTTTAGCATATAAATCCATTATCATAAAACTCATGTAGTTGCTTCTTCAATTAAACTAATTACACTATTTCTATCCTATAAGGAGTCTTAGATGGAGGTACTTCATCAGGGATGAGACCGATAGAAAATGTATCATTACACACATGTAAATGTCCATACAGTTCATTAGGAAACATATAAATTAATGTTTTTTGTAGTAGTCATATCATATATTCTATGGATTCCTTCCCCATACATAGGTTGTGTATTGACTTATTCTATAAAAATTTCTTTAAGATTGGTTGCTGAAGGTGGATCCATAAATGATTCAGGAGATGTGGTCTCTCCTCTAAAGAAAATGGATTCCACATCCCTATCAAAAATATCTATCTATTTCGGTTAGAAATAATTTTTTTCACTATAATTTGAAAACAATTCCATAATATGGATCATTTAAATTAAACAATATTCATTATTATAATTTTTAAAAATAGGGTATATCTATGTGTAAGTATTTTAATTTTCTAAAATATCTTCATGACAATAGGATTCCAACTAGAATTCATGATTGACATCTCCCTTGTTAGGGTACTAGGAGAATATCTAATTCGGTTGTAAAACATGGAAGATATAAAAGTGTGTGAAGATATAGAACCAAAAAATTAATTAACTAGTATTAGTTTTATGATCAATGTATCTACCCCCACATTTTTTTAATTTCAAATATGTTAGTAGTGTTCACATAATCTTGTTCCTCTCCCCTTATCCTCTATTATGTGAGGTTAAATTTAATACATGACACATTAGTTTGAATATATCCCCAACAATTTATATTTTAAACAATGTATGGTAGTGGTTTCTTTCATTAAAATACATTCATTAGCCATATTACCTATTTCTAAATAATTAAAAAAACACTTTTTTTCAAATATGAAAGTATATATTTTATTCGTTCCATAATTATTACATGTTTTAAATCTAATCCTCTTATTTTTCTTCCATTAAACATTTAATTTTTCTTGATGCGAAGTCAAGCTATTATTTTTTTGACATCCATAAAAGTTATAAGATCTATAAAATTCTTTCTCGGTCTTGATAGAACTTGATACTATATCATCATATGATGAAAATATTTTAGAAAGCAATTACATTAGAAGATTTAACTTAAGACCATCAATAAAATAATCAATCATAATTTCTTCATTACATATGTATTTCACAACATTCATGATTATTCTTATAAATTTATCCTTATACATTCTAACAATTTATTATTCTATATGTTTTAAAAGTTGTAACATCCTCTCTATTTCATCTTAATGTAATTAAGGAAAATATTTCTTAGATAATATCATTTTAAAAGTTCTCAATTATACACATTCTATTTCATTATCCTAATTAATATTTGGTATCAATGAACATTATTGATCATTATCTACTTTTAGACAGTACAATGTAAAAAATAAATTTTCCCTTTCATTACATCCCATGGATAAAATATATTTCCATGGGAAATAATAAATTGTTCAACTACTAAAGGATTAGTATTTCTATTAAAAGATCAACTCTTTTTTTGGATAAATTGATCTATCATATGAGAATAACACTATGGAATAATAGTTTTCTCCATACATGAATAGATTTTTTTCATAAGATAATTCAGATATTCTAATATGCTGATGATCAACTATGTTCTAACACTAGTTGTATTGGATTACTTAGTATGTCAATTCCCAACATTGAATACGGGTTTTGATTCCCATTCTTCATATACGAGCCACTCTAAGAAATGGAACACGCTGAGTTTTCTCATAATCGTCTTGAATATTGAGTCATAAAATAAAAGTTATTGAATTATTGAATTTCTAAAATACCCTTTGTAATTATCATAATTTTCACGGTATATAAGTTCATAAAAAGACATAGTTATTTTGATTCCTAGTACCCTTAATCTATTGACCTAGATCTAATGATTACTTTTTACATTGGTATACGATACAAGGGATATCACCACCAAAGATAAATTTTTTAAGTAGTCTTATTAAATTGTATAGATACATGACATTCATATTAAATTTTAACTTTGAAAATATCTTTAGAAACTTTATTGTATCCTTGAAATCATTCATAATATCCTTCTTCATATATTGGGGAATTGAAATCAAATAAAGGGTGAGATTAGATTCTCTGAAATAGTTATGTATAATGAAATATATCATGAGTAATAAGTTATAATAAATAAAGATGATATGATAATAATAAAAATTACATTCAATCAATAATTTGAGGTCAATAAACATCCATGGATATTATCAACAAAACAGTCACATAGATATTAAAAATCGAATTATAAATAATGGAAATGCATAATTTTGGACATTCATGATCAATGCTTCACAAAAATGTTATCATGAATATTATCATAAAATATTCTCAACCAAGAAAATATTCATTCCATCAAGGGGTCTCAACCAATACATTTTCATTGTATGGATTAGAATACAACAAATACCCGAATATAATAATATGATCTTATAACCTTAGCATATACATCATACAAACATGTTTTGAATCATGAGACCAATTGATGCATCAAGGGTCTATTTAAAATAGATCCTTACACATCACATCCACATCTCATCCGTTCATCATGTTTAAAATGATAAATATAATTCAATTGTAGAATTAATTAAAATTCATTAATTATCCATATTTAATTGAGAATATGGAACATCAGTATTTCCCAAGTCAATGAAACAACATTATTAATAATATTCCTTCAAATGATTTCGTATATAGATATGGTTTAAGGTTTACAAATCTCAAATAATTAGAAATGATTTTGAATTAAAACATGAAATTCACAATGGAAATAATGGGGAAAATAATGATCATTGGATAATAAAGAATGATATAGAATATGATCATAATAAAGTTATTGATCACAAAATATGTTATATTTAATTATTATAAAAAGATGGTTGATGACCATCGATGCATAAAAAAGTAAAATATTGTAATAAAACCAAGAATTTAAAAAAAAAATATATATATAAATTTAAAAATAACTTGTCTGTATCTTTATGAAAGATCAGAGATATAAATCACATTTCAAAATTCTTTTCATTAATAAAAGAAAATAAAAAACCCTTTCATCAGTTATAATTATAAAATCAAATCCCAAAATATTAAGAAATATTTTTTGTTGAAAATAACAATGTAAAATTTTAAATTATTATTCAAAGATAAAATTTTCATGATGGTAGTAAATTTTTTTAATTTCTTGAATGTTAAAATTAATATTTAATTCACATCTTTGATAAAAGTACCTCACTCAGAAAAAGGAAAGAAGATTCATTTTAAACCATTTTATTTAAAGGAAAACATGGTTAATAGTCACATTAATAAATTTTTAGATACTAATAAAAAAATTCGTGAAAACATTTTAATGGAAATATGGACATAGAAGAAAAAGAGTTCGACAGAAAACATCAAAACAATATTTTTATAACAGTAACTTACATGTAACTTATTTGTTTATTCTTGATCCAAAAAGAGAATAAATAGAACATAGAAATGTAAAAAAAGAAAAAATAGATGACAATTAAATTAATGGGGTTTAAATTATTGGGGGAATATTGTTGTATCGAAAAAAATCTGAATATAATCAATCCTGAAACAAAATGAGATTTTAACAAAATTCCCTAACCTCAAGTTTAACTTTCCTCGTAAATACTTTTAACCACATATATAATAAATTAAAATTTATTATAATTATATAATAGATGTATATACATATATACATAATTATAATATCATATATGATCCAATTATGACAATTCAACACCCTATATCAATAATTAATTATTAAAATCATTATTTCTAACTGTAAACTGTTTATTTTTTTCATGTAAGTTTCTGTTTGGTAGTTTAGGTTCCTCCATATTTCTCATGGTTACATAATATATTAAATTTTAATTATTATATAAATATTATTAATATTAATTATATATATATTTATAATCATTACTGAATGTAATACATGAAAAAATGAATCAGATCGCTTCGTGGATAATGTAGTCCACAGGTACACATGAGCGATATTATCATTTAAAATTGGTGGAAGAATTAGGAGAGAAATGATATTCTTTTTATTTAAAAAATATTAATTATATTATAAATCTCATATATATTCAGCCTTTTATTCTTTATAACCATCCATGTTAAGTGGTGATGAAAAAATATTTTACTCCACTACATAGAATGGTATGATATATATACACACGAGCAATGTTTTTATGTTTTATTGGATTGTAAAGTTTGAAATAGATTATTTATTTACCATAAAATAGTGATATTAATATCATATATATCATATTATTTCATTTTTTATATCATTATGGAAAACCGAAAAGAGTAAGTGATGAAAAATTAAACACACCGTCTTCATGAGGCGGTAATCTTCATGTACACATGAATGATATTTTCATTTTCCAATAGATTAATAAGTTGATGAAAAATCATTATACTATAAACATATTAAAATTTAATTATATGGCAGATAATAATTTTATTATATCATAATTGTTAGGATAGTTTGGAATTAGGTAAGATAAGAAATAAAAAAGAAAAGACATGGTTTGAAATGGTACCTCCTCTTCAAACAATCTGGTTAGGTTTATACATATTAAATTATTAGGATAGTATTAAGATCATAAATGTATATGAAATGGGTATAGATTCTATAAATTTATTTAGAAATGTATTGGTTCACACAGGAGTGTATTGAATTGTAGAAAATAGTGAGAGGTGATGTCCTTTAATAAGGGAGGGAGAGGACACACAAGGCCGTTTTGAAAAGATTAAAATATATTTATATCATACTCTAGCCAAATGAATCCCAAATGGATCATATTAAAATATTAGATGATATAGGGTCAAAATATGATAATAAAATAGGTTTTAAACATTTTTATGTCATTTTAACCATTATCATTTTAGTTTCAACCCTTTGAACATATTTTAACACTTATTATGTTAACTGATTTTTTACCAAATAAACTATTCCCAATCAGAGGAAAAAATAGTGGAGTCATTACCATATTTTTTTAATTATGATTTGAAATATTAATTTTATTTATTAAATTTATTATCTATAATGTCGGAAATTAATTTTAAAAAAAAGCCACAAAACATGTAGAAAAATGATTTTATAAAAAAAATAAGTATAAAGATGATTTTATAGAAAAAAAAGAAAAATATTGATAAAAATAAAAATAATTAGATTAGTTTAAATATAATGTTATTATTTTTCTTTAAAACATTACCAAAACCAAAAGGAACCATATAAATCCATTATTTAAATAAATATTCTAAAAGTAGTTTTTATTTGAACAAATCCATTACATAGATTTATAAAATGTAATAAGTTTATTTATAAGTAAAAAATATATTTTTTTAAACACATTATATAACTTATTAAATATAAAAAATTTCTGCAAAACTATTATATAAATAATAAAAAATTTCTTATATCATTATAATTTCATAAAAGTGAATTTTTTTTAAAATCATTATTTTTTACTGTTCGCAAAATAATAATACATTGCTGAAAAATCTCAAATAATGAATCTGATTAGATTTTTACATGATAAATTAAATAATGGAAATAAATTATTAAAATTGATTATATAAAATAATGGAATTTTAGTTTTAGTCAAAATTTTGTATACATTTATGTTCATTATGTTATAAAATATTTAAAAAATAAAACTTACATATTATAACTAAATAGTAGGATTTTTTTAAAAATAGTTGATTAATAAAGTAACTATATGGAAAATAATCATTAAAATAATCTTTATCTGTACTATGACCAAAATAAAAATAAACACACATGAAACAATGAAATGTACATACATAAATTAATTATAGCTAAAAAATAATTTCCAAAAAAACATTGAATGTGGTAAAAGTATTTATCCATATATTATTTCACAAAATATAAAACCAATAAAAATAATGACTACAATATAATTATCAATACAACATATTAGTGTAAAACATAAGTTTTGTAATAGAAGTCACCTTTTGAATGTCTATTTTCTTTATGGTCATGATATTATCATAAATAAATCTTAAAAATGCAAAACACATTCAACACTCTCCTTATTATGGTGAAACTATAGTTATGAAACATAAACTTAAAAATACTAAACTTTATATAAGTATGAAAAAACAACTGTTAAATAATATAAAATTTATATAAGAATATATTTATATAAATATTTTTATATGGCTTCTATATCGATAACAGACTATTTTTAAACACTTTATATGAACTATATTTTCAATTACAAAAATATATATATCCAACAAATAATATAAAGAAATTAATATAATAAAATGATAACTAACATTTCAATGATTTTAAAAAAAATTAGAAAATCCTCCCTATAAATAAAATATCCAATATTCTGTGCATTCATGTAAATAGAAGACAAATGACATATAATGGCCAAAAAATATAAAAATTTAAACATTCATGAAAATATAATCAAGAATAGTTATTGATTATATTATATACTTCTTACCTATCAATGAATTAATGAAACTAACACCTAATATGTTACATTATAATTATTATATTGTAAAATAATTGAAATGAATTATAAATCTATAAAATATTAATAGAATGTGATCGAATTTTAAAAATTAATATTGTAGAGATACCAGATTAGATAAGTAATTAATTAATTAACTATATGTTATATTTATTTATATAAAAAAATACAAATCAACATTTACCTTTAAGGAGAGAAACTATAATATGTGTATGGATAGTTCATCACTAGTAATAAGATCTTTGATATATTTATTATATGTGGGAAATGTATAAACTCTCCCAAACATTACAAGTAATTTGAAATAAATAGTAAATAAAAATAAAAAACTGCATATAAATCTTATTTTAGTTGATGTAGATGGATGGTTGTATAGAGTAAAAAATTACATGGTCTATCTCTAACACTAGTTACCTACTTCATAGGAAACTACAATATAGTATACGGATTAATAACATCATGTATTTCTACTCTTACCAAACACAATATCATAAGTTAATGCTATCCATAATTCAAAAAATTATGTATTATTTCATACTATAAAATATATAAATGTGGATCCCCTATATGCAACTCATATTAGATGATCAACTTCAAATGATAAGGTGGATGATCTAGGTAGGCAGGTTAAATGAGATATATCTATCTCATCATTTATGTAAGTAAACTATGCATATTTGATTTAATTCAACCATCCATCAACCAATTAATCTATCAAATATTATAATTAAAGGAATATATTTATCCATTATATTCTTTTGAACACTATATTCTACTATAATGGCCAAAATCATTTCTAATATTGACACCCACCCCATATCCTCCTATGCAGCTCCAGTGTTCATCCTTTCTTAAAGTAGTAGGAAGAATTTATATCCTACCCTTGTGAAAAAGTACCCTATATAAATTTTAGTTAAATTTAATCCGGAAATGAAATATTAAAAATTTATATTACTGAAATGAATTTAAAAACACTACTATTCATCAAAAATAAAAATTAATTTATTATAATTTTATCAGCTACATTTTTTATGGATCCTCAAGAAAAATTCCATTTTTTCATCAATTATCATTAATTTTTTTCATTATTAGTGCAAGGAGAATAAATTTAATAACCGAATATTTTATGGAATAATTGTTTTTCAAATAATTTTAATTTCCTTAGTAGTATGTGTTACATGCAAAATCATGTTTTAAAAAATCATGTAGACTATTAATATTGTTATTCGGAAAATAAAATTATTACCTAGTTGTTAAACATGGTGTAATTAATATTAATAGACACATTTGGAAATTTATGTATTATAAAAAATTATTTAATTCTCAGTAATGTCTATATAGACATTGAAAACTACATTTTTTCTAAAAAAATTATTTACATTGATCTTTGTGGAAAATGAGAATAATTACCAAATGTTTTAAAATATTTATTTCAAAAAATTAACACAACTTTTCAATAAAGTGTCAAAATTATCATAGTGTGATTTTTTAGGATTTTTCTAAAAATATTAATTTTTGGATTAATAGTGAAAGATACTGGTGTTTATTAAAAAACATTTCATTTAAAGAATTTATAAAGATCCATTTTTGCTTAAAATGAATTAAAAAATAATACTATATAAATTATCTTGTAATCAATCCAATACTATTCATTTTAACCAATTTCATATTGAATTTTTATAGAAAAGCATTCATGCTTTTGATAATTTCCTCTTCAAAAAATCACTATTCCATTCCCTACGAGTTTAATTTTAAATTAAAAGTTTCCAATAATTTGTGTAAAATTTAAAATAAATAATATATATTTAGAATAATAATAATAAATAACATATAATAATTTCAAATTGCATTTTCATAAAAATGAAAAGTAAAAATAGTAAAAATGAGTTTTTACGGTTATGGTTAAAGAATGTTTAAATAGGGGTTAAAATAAACAGATTAGTTGTAAAATAACTGAGAAAACTTAAAAAACCCATTTTATAAACATATTATTACCTTATAAAATTTAAATTTAGATAATGACCCAGTTGAATCATTCTAGAAGGTGAAATATTGGGGTACACTTTATTCTTTTCAAAATATCAATGTGGGTCATCTCCACTAAATAAAAACAAAATCCCCTCTCTGTTCTTATTAATATTTCAAAAACCATTTGGTTCATTCATGAACTCCCAAAACATATTCCTTAAGTAACTCATGTTATCATAGAGTTGTTACTTTTATTAGGAAATGCACCAAATAAGGATTGGGTATAAATATAATGATATTCTATGAATAGGTTGTCAAATTTTTAAGCATACGTGTTTGTTTTATTCCTTAATCCACCTCCAAAAAATATTCATATACTATGATAATATAAAAAAATTGTGTATAAATTATAAATATATGTCAATATATAAATTGAATAACCTAAATATGTCTCATATTCCATAAAATTGGAAATGAATCTCTCAATAATGTATGTGACATAATAGCACCTCTCAAACTGATGATATCCTTTTTCCTAAGAAAACCCATTTTGGCTGATATAATGATGGATTTAAAATTTATATGTGATATTTATGATATTATTATTTTTCTGTAAGTATAATATATAATATAACTTCTTACTCTCTACTCTAGGTGAATATGATAATGTTGCACGTGTGTATGTTGGACTATAGCCTCACGAAGAGGGTAAATTCGTTTTTGAATTACAACTTATATGGAAGATAATTAAAGTAAATTTAATGAATATATGTGATATACATAACATAAAAATATTTCTACAAATATTATATATTTTTTAACTTTTATTATTTTGATCTATCTATAAAATTGAAACAACATACATGAGTACATATGGCATACCATCTATATAAACTCTATGATTCAATTTATATCTATAAATTTATTAGATTACTCTAAATAATTAGATAATGAATATATATGTGTTATATTTATATCATGAATTTGATTTTGTAGATAATGTAACCAGGATCAATGTAACATTAATGACGATACAAAACCAAAAAATTCATGAAAACTGATGTAATTATTACCTGAAGCATGATTTTATCAATAAATTATTATTTAAATCATAATAAAAGGACATAATTAAATAATATATGGTTTTAAAAATAATATTATTTTAATATAATAAATTTATAACAAACTTATATTTCTTATTTATGAGGTAGTTATGAGTACGAAGGAAGTCAAGACATATGGTAAGATATTTTTGTGTCTCAATTTATCTTCTTTAGGACATATGTTATGTTATGCACCTATATTATATTATGTATTGTATAAAAATATGATTTGAAAAATGATATCTGGAAATTTTTTATCTACATGATATTTAATGATAAATTTAATTTCACTCTTTCATAGTTATTATCATTCAAATGTTACAACAGTTTTAAGGATTTAATGTTACATTTTCATTGTTTTTTTCTATTTTTTATGATTCTGATTTAGATGAGAAAATAATATAATATATTTTGCAAGAACATCAGGAATTTTATTATCATTTGTATATTTGATTATAATATGTTTTCCCATCATTTTCCCCTCTTTAAGTAATCATTATTCCAAAAAAAATTAACAAACCTTGCTTTATTTCTATCTTCAGTTACAAACCCTTTTTATTCAAAATACCTATTTTATAAAAATCTTTTCAAATTTTTTTTAATATCATAATGTTATAACTTCAATAAATTTTAACCCTTTTATGAAATTTTTAAAAAAATTGAATGGAATCCTTTTGTATTTTTCCAAACAAGACCCTTATAGATTTTATCAAAAATATGATGGAAATAATTTTTTTAACTTGCATGACATGAAAAGTATTTCCCACCACTATGACTATGAAATGATTAAAATAATATGATAAAACATAAAAAAGTTATTTTCAAATAAAACGTTTTAGTTAATATTTGTGATATTTAAATATTTTAAATATGTGATTTCAACTGAAAATGGTATCATTATGTGGTAATGTTCCATGTGATCTTTTAAATTCATTTTCCATATACGATGACATACTATAATACTACTTATGCTTTAATATGGATATTATACAATTGTAAAATATATATTCATCATCTAGATGGATTATGTCTACATTAAAAGATGTTTATGAAACTTCTTCCTTTTTGTGGGTAATACTATGATAAATTGTTGAAATGTTTATGAAACTCTTTTATTATCCACAATTTATGATATAATTAATAGTTTATGAACCGCATTTCATTTCATAATATATGATATGATGAAGGTTTTATAATATTTTTGGAATGAAAATATATGTATTATGTTATGTGTATGACATGTATCTCCCTCCATTGCATTGGGTAATGTTTAATTCTATATAAGTTCAAATGTTACATAATAGGTTATCCCATGTCTAAAAGAGGGAAATGATAGGTTATCTATAGATGAAAGTAATTACACTCATAGTTATCCCAAGCATGAAATGTTTTGAATGTCTTGGTGGATATCATTGACACCTGATTTTCTATGCTTATGTGTGTACAAAGAATCAATATCATATGGAAATGAATTGGTCTCATGTACCCTGTTATTTAATTTTTATATAATTCTTATCTTATGAACTTCCATGATTTATTCACTGACTCAATTTTATGATTGATATACATGTCATGTTTTAAAAAAATGTTATACTCGTGTTCACATACCCTTATTCTCATGTTATATTGATATATACATTGTTTACTCTTTCTGAACATCTCATATTACCCTTTACTTCATTTTAATTCCCCATGATACAAAGAATGACATGATATAATATATGGCTAAGAAGGGTGCTATTTGTGAATAATATTGTGGGAGAGGACATAACTCACTTATTAACCTGTTTTTTATGTGTCAATGTCTCAAAATACACTTGTCATAAATTATTATGACATGTATGGTTTTTTATGTAATAAATATTCTTCATTGGAGATATAATATTTATGTATGATAAGTTTGATTCCTTATATAGAAGGGAAAACTGAACCTCTTTTGAGCTGCTACTGGACTTTTCTCAAAACGTATCTTACATTTGGTAATAATTTTCTCATCTAGTAAATGATACTCTCTACATGATAATGTTTGGGTGTATAAATTATGTGACAAGATCTAAATGTTAGATATCATGGAGTCATATCACATAAGAATAAATTCATGATTCATTAGTTAATAAGAAAATGATTTTAAAAAATGATTTTATATACAATAATTATTACGAAAAAGAGAATCCTCATTCCACTTGGTAAACAATTTATCCCATGAATTTTCATATAAAAACTCATACATGAGGATTGAGTTTTAATTCCACCCCTCAGCAAAAATATCATATCTTCTTAATTTTTTCATTCCATGAATGATGAATTTCATATTTAATTTTATATATTAAATATTATTCTTATGAAATATTTATTATTTAAATAAGTGGATTAAAAAAATTTGGTTAATATATTTTTTCATTAAAGACCCTCACAGCTGATCGTTCACCATCATTTCGATGCTCATCCAATAATGATATAAACTATTAATATTTTAACAGCACTTAAGGACTAATGAATACTAAAAACATTGAAAATAGAAAAAATGGGTTATTATGATCATTAAAACAATTTTATATCCTCTACTCCCATAATATAGTTTTAGTTTTCATAAATTTCTAATATAATGTCAATCAACTCTACATATATTCATATCTATAAATAAAGAATATTGCGCCATTGGATAATCACCAATAGGGTTCAAAATAAATTTGAAATCAAATGTTTTATTTCATAAAATAATTTAATTATTTATGATATATTAACATGAATATACATACACATTACTCAATAAATCTTCCACTACCTCTATGCTCATTATTTAAATAGATAAATGTAATGAAGTTACATTTACTTATATTTATTAAAAATAAATTATATTTAAAATAAAAAAAATTACAATACAGTATGAACTTATATCTATTACATTTATTAATACTGTTTGGGAAAAGTGAACATAAAAAAATGAACATAGAAATATCCAATTAAATGAATTGTTTCATTATAGGAATATGTTTTATAAAAAAATAATACTCTAATTCTTTTTAACTAAAATTGTATACTAGAATATTATAAATTAAAAAATTAAATTAAAAATTCTAAAAATGATCAAAATCTAGAGAAATAAAAACAAAGATAAAAAAATTATTTTTTACTTGTGTAATTTTCACAGAAAATATAATGATGTTAGGTTTATTCACTAAAAAATAATTTAAATAAAGACACTAAATATAAAATATAATAAAAAAATAATTAAAATGATTAACATATATAGATTTGAATGAAAAGGATAATTGTTTTACATGTATATGTTTTGAACAAATATAAAATAGATATTTACCGAACTAATTAGGAGAGTAAAAGATTGTTTTACCCTATCCCTTCAATATGATCATTTTAAATATCATGAACTATGCCTACATCACAATTATTGTTATCATCAGGTAATCATATAGTATATGAAGAAACCTCAAAAAATTCCACAACATCCCCAGCATCCTCATCAATAAAATGAAATTTTTTCTAAGAAAAACATTGGACCACTAATAATTTGATGGGATAGTATAATAAAATATCAGTATCAAATTATTTTCCATGATAAATAGTTCCTCATTGAAATAAAATATTTTTATATTGATGAGTGTAAATCCATAATCATCACATTTCAATCCACTTTTACTGTAAACCTTGTAACATTTTTCACTAGTTCATGAAATTTATCCTAATCAACTTTACATATATCATCAAAAACTCTAAAATGTGTTATTAATGCGTAAATTAGGTTCTTATCTTTGGAATGTTAAAATTGAAGTGCTTCAGTGAAGATCATTACTACAGTATTTTTAATGTCTCTCTTTCCATCCTATTTTTTTTGTGGGAAATGTATAACCATTAATATCAAATCCAGGCCAAGTGATCACATTAACACATGGTCCCCCATTCAACCATTTCAATGTTCTTGGATCAAATAAATCAGTCTTGGCATTATCTTTAAACCATGAGATAAATGTATTTTTATGTTCATTCATTGTCCATTTTTTATATCATTTCATATATCATGACCCCAATCCAGTAATATGTGCTGATATATATAGTCAAAACTCACATGGGTTCTTTAAAATGTATAGATTTATTTTCATCACTTAAACATGTTGAACTAACATTACCTTTAATGTAAGAACCCAAATAATATAAGGTAATTAACTTTACACTTAAATTACCTCTTCTATGTTTTGAATTTTAGAAATCTATCATACACGGTTGTGATCAGTAAGAAGTTTGGAGTCCGATAGGAAAAACAAAATTATATGTGAATAGTAACCTACCCTTATTAATAGTAGTGTGACCCTTATGAATATTAAAACATCCAAAACAATAGTAACCTTACCCATGAATGATTAAATTAAATTTAGGAATCTTATAAGTGAAAATTTGATTATAATTAAAGAAATCGTATTTTTGTAAGTCATAAATAATTAATTATATTTAATTAGTTAATTAAATTGAAAAAATATTCCCATAAAATATTTTCATAAATTACCACTCTTATGTATTTTGGGTTTTAAGATAACTTAATAAGAAATTATGTAATTTTTTAAAGAATTATGAAATCAGTTTTAATTTTAAAATCTGTATTTTTAAAGTAGATTATAATTTAAATTAAAAATTATATTTATCATATATAGGAAATTATTTTTGAAAAATGGAGTTTTTTATTATA
Source organism: Viscum album (assembly GCA_963277665.1). Taxonomy (NCBI): domain Eukaryota; kingdom Viridiplantae; phylum Streptophyta; class Magnoliopsida; order Santalales; family Viscaceae; genus Viscum; species Viscum album. The sequence goes on from OY728151.1 coordinate 1,430,168,792, forward strand.
CATGTTGAAAAATTGGTTATGGTAAATTTTTTGGATTTTTCTAAAATACTTCAATTTTCATGTGAATAGTAAAAATACTGTTTTTCACATAATCGGTTTAACTTAAATTGCATCATTTATGATGTAATGACGACATGAACATTATATAACATTATATTCAGCCATTTATATTTAATTTCATAAATGGTTCCTAAAAATACAATAAACTCAATTTTAAATCCTAAAAAGAACTTTCCAAAACTGAAAGTCAAAAATTAATTCCTTAAAGTATCATTTTCCCTTTCTTTTCACTTTCTTTTTAATAAATTATTGAATTAAAATTATTAAGATTATTTAAATTCTAAAAAGAATTATATTATATTAATATATGATTTATGTTTTCAAAATACAACTATTACAAGTCTAACATTTGATATATTATTTTACTTAATATTTTATTCTACAAACATACCCTCCTCATGTATAAATAAACCATATCCCTACCCTTGCCAAACCACACCACTAAAGCCTTGATCATTTTATAATTTCGGACAAATTCGCTACCCAATCACCTTCCCCTTGTCCAAGAGCTGAGGGTCTCACCCAAAGCCCAATATCAAAGTCCTTACGTAGGATCTCAAGGATAAGAAATCAAGATTTAAGAAATCCTCTTCCTTTTTCATGTGTTTTCCTTTCCTTTCATTTTCATTTATTTTAGTCTCTTCCCCTATACTTATCTAATAGACATGAAAGCTATATAAATCTTTTATATTCTAGATTTTATCATGTTCATGGAAAATTAATCATCATTTTTCTTCTCCTATCCCACTTATTCAAGGAATAGAAACATTGTATGTGATGTGTCTAACTGCCGACATTGTGAACGTTGTGATTTCTATTTGATTTAATTCCATCGTGTCTGGTCATGAAGCCATTTTTATATTTGAACCGGGTTATAATATAAGTATTATGGCCCATCATTGGTTATGTAATAATTTTTTACACATTTTTTTAATTTATAAACAAAATGATATCGTTGTTATCAAAGAACCACTAAAATGATCTAAAGGAACATCATAAATATTTTAACTAGTTAATATTTCTCATAAAAGAATTTAAAATGATAAATTGTATAATTATTTTTATGTAAACATCTAAATACCATTTCATTCCACTTCTATAGTTTCATTTACAACCGACATAAAAATCCATTATAAACCTCTCATGGAAACCCCGTAATCCACGCACCTGAAACAAGGGAAATAACAAAGTATTATTGATGAATGGGAAGAATGATGTTATAAAGTGATCATATAAGTAGTTATAAACATGAAAATTATTATATAAAATCATAATAACACTATTTTTACCATTATACATGATTTTTAAACATTTTTCAAGAAATTTGAACTCAAGGTAAGGGATTCTCTCTCTCCCACTTTTATTCAAGAATCTCTTTTATGTTGTGTCCTTTTATTTTCAATTCCTAATGATGGTGTATATTTTAACACCTCCCATCGAATTTCCTTATTATATATTGATGAAAAGATACCCCATTATATCTCTTTAATCCCTCTCATGTACACCCGATTCCATGCTGAAATTTCATGAGTGAATTTCAAACCAAATTTCCATTCTTTGGGTTAACCTTCAACTTCAATGCTTTTTATCATGATAAAATAACTTTTCAAATTTAATTTTATTATATGATGTTTTCTTACCTGTATTTATAGTATATATACGTATTTCAATCATTTAATAAATTCTCTCTTAAATGTTATGGTATTTATAAAGGACCTCCCTCTTAAAATCCTTTTAAATGTCTCCTTTATAAAATCCAAAGAAATTGTACTTCTTTTTATGAAATGACTATACTCTTCTGATTTCATGATTTTTTATTACCACAGTGTTTCCCATATGTGTATTTATGTTTTTCTCAAATAATAATATTTTATTATCATTTCTGGAGGTATTATGTTCTATGAGTGATTTTTAGGAGAAAAGGCTATTTTGAAATGTGAATGTGTTTTGCTCAAGGGTGTATACAAGTTATGAAATGTTTTATTCATGGTATGTTCCATGGAAATTATTTATTTTTGTATGAGCCCATTATATCTCAATATATTATGGTTTATCTCTATTATATCTCAATATAAGTTGGGTTCAGCCCATTATATCTCAAGATATGATGGGTGAGCCCCATTATATCTCTCCAATGCATTGGGTACTACAGAGATGGAAGTTGACCAAATGGTTTTTCCAAGTGTAAGGGTGAATGTAATAATTATATGGTAAATATGTATGAATGAAACTAAATGATTATTCTATGCATTCATGTACTTATTATATGAGTTTTATTATTTTTTTACATTTTCACTTGACAAATGATTTCTCTCTTTATATACCTTATTGAGTTTTTTACTCATACCATGTTTTTTAAATTTTTTTCATTAGATATAAGGATGGGTATGGGTAGGAAGTGATTCATGATGAATTTTATGAATATTTGTTAAAGAAATCATGTTTTATGTTTTAATTTTTTATACATTGAAAAAAATGGATACCGTTGTTAATAGTATCATATTTGTATAAATGTGGTATGTTATGTTTGTATGATATCCTTGCTCTGTAAAATTGTAAACCTGAATAGATCCTTAATGTGTAATAAATTGATGTTTGTGATGAAAATTTAAGATTATGTAATGTTTTAGGGATGGTTCCGGATAGTTGGTATCAATGGAATGATTTGATAACTTTAGGGGTTAGAATAATGTTAATTGAATACCCTATATGATTTTTACATTTTGGTTAACATAAAATGAAATATAATTTAAAGGTTACCCTATTTATTAAACAATGATATGTATGTTTATAATGTCTTTCTATATATGAAACATGGAATTTGATGTAGTACGATGCCAAGAAGCTGATACATGTCTGAATTTACAAACTGGAATGGTGGGAATCTGAAGTGATAAGTTTGTGACAACAATGGAATAGTTAATGCAAGTGATAGATTTTGGTGGTATCTTTTCTTGTGAGGAACCTGATCTACCACAAGGGAACATGTCTTTTGTGGATACTTTCATGAGGAATTATCCTCCATATTTCAGTGGAAATGCAGATCTAGTGATATCTGAGGGGTGGATCAATGCTCTCGAAATGAAATTTGATGTAATAGGATATTTAGAACAACAAAAGTCAATACTTGATGTTTATCATTTTGAAGGTGAATCCTATCATTGGTGGTCTCTAGTTAAGAATTCGAGAGAAAAATATGATCATGATATTCTAGAATGGGAATATTTTAAGAATATTTTTTGTAAAAAAATATTTTCCTAAAACAATTTGACTCAGAATGGAGAGACAATTCATGGAACTGAGGCAGAAAGATCATGAATCGATGGTTTCATATGAAGACAATTTTACAAGACTATACATGTACGTACTAAATTTTCCACTGAACATTGATAGTAAAATTAATATATCTTACTCTAGTTTGAAACCTTTTATATGAAGGGACTTGGATTCACAAGAGTTTAGAAGATATGAGAAACTTGTTCGGTGTGCAGAAAAAGTTGAGATGTAGTTTATATACATGTATGTGCCTCATGATGTAAATAATAAAAAGTGGTCAGGATGGAGATAAATGGGGAAGGACTCATCAAAGAGGTCTGGATGTAGGAAAATGAATTTTCCTTTTTGTTAAATGTGTACTAAAAAAATCCAAGAGAATGTCTTGTGAATTATGGTAAGTACTACCGATGTGGAAGTTTTTGGAACATGTCTCTTGAATACAAGAAAGTGATCCAAAAAGTAATGAGAAGTTGGTGGTAATATGATTTAACTATAAGGAATTGTTTCATTATGCTAATGTTTTCCCAAATCTAGTCACTCATATAGGAAATCATCAACATTGGAAGCCAAAGGATGTAGAAAAATCCTTTGCAACTACTTCAAGAGTTGATGATCCATCAAATGAAGTTCTGTCAGGTAAATTATTTGTTTACTCAAGTTTTTCTAGAGTATTTTTTGATATGGGGTCTACATATTCATTCATTTCAGAGATATTTTGGGCCAAATTAAAAATTCAACCTCAAGAAATGAATCTAGAACTTATGTTAAAGTCATCTAGAGGAAGTATTGTGGAAAAACGAAATTATAAGAATTTTTCTATCTTTGTCTGTAGAAAGAAATTAGATGAAAACCTTTTTTTTCTTCTAGTAGAGTTTGATGTAATTTTTGGGATGGATTGGATTTATTTTTATCATAGTAAGATATATTTTATAGATAATTAAGTTGCTTTTTATAATGAGTTTCAGTATTTGTACAAGAATGGACCCATATCATTGATAACCTACTAAGAACCTGAAAAACTATTATGAGAATTAAATGAAATTTATCATAACCATATTTTTGAAAATATGAGAACTATTTAGATTAATGATGTGCCAGTGGAAAATGAGTACCAGGATGTTTTTCCTGATTAGTTGTCTGGTGTAGTACCTAATCGGGAGGTGGAATTTACAATTGACTTAGTTCCTAAGTCTAAGCCAATTTCAAAACCTCCTTATTGAATGGTACCCGTGGAACTACTTGAATTGAAAATTCAGTTACAATAGATTCTTGAGAAATCATTTATTCATCCTATCACTTCACCATGGGGTGGTCCTATTTTGTTCGTTAAAAATAAATGTAGTTCCATGAGACTTTCCATTGATTATAGTTTTTTGAGTAACATCACTATTAAAAAAATTATCCTTTTCCTCATATCAATGAATTTATTTATCAGCTCCAAGGAGCATAGTATTTTTCCAAGATTGACTTGAGATTTGGGTACCATCAGCTGAAGGTGAAGGAAGATGACCTTCCAAAAATATCATTTCGTACTAGATATGGTCATTATGAGTTGTGGTTATGCCCTCTGGTTTGAGAAATTCACCTACTATATTCATGGATCTTATGAAAATAATATTTCATGAGTACTTGGATAAATTTTTTGTTGTGTTTATTGATGATATTCTTGGTTTTTATAAAGGTAAGGAGGAGCATGAAAAAAATATAAGGGTTGTTTTTGAAAACCATACAAGAAAAGAAATTGTATGGAAAATTCAAGAAGTGTGAATTCTAGTTGAAATTTTTTTTCCTTGGTCACATTGTTTATAATGATGGTATAATTGATGATCTTGCTAAAACAAAAGTTGTTGAATAATGTCCGAGACCAAAAAATATAACTGGAATTCATAGCTTCCTTGGTGTGGCAAGCTATTACCGATATTTTTTTGAAAACATTGCACGGTTATCCATCCAAATGACTACGTTAACTCGAAAAGGGGTTAAGTTCATATGTAAAAAATAATGTGATGATTTTTTTAGCAATTGAAAAGAATATTGGTGAATTCTGGAGTTCTGACTCAACCTTCTAGAAATGGAGTGTTTTTTATCTACTCTGATGCTTCTTTGAAGGGACTTGGATGTGTTCTGATGCAGAATGATCGGTTAATTTCTTATGGTTCACGTCAGTTGAAACCTCATGAGTTAAATTAAACCACACATGATTTGGAACTAGCAGTTGTGGTATTTTCATTAAAAATTTGGATGAATCATTTATAGGGAGAAAAATGTGAAATATATACTCACAATAAAATATTGATGTATATATTCACTCATAAATAATTGAACATGTTGAAGATAAGATGGATTGAAAAAATAATAGATTATTATTGCACAATTATTTAATATCTAGTAAAAGAAAACAATGTGGTAGACGCCTTGAGCTGAAAACATCATGAACCATTAACCATGTTATATTTGGATCATGATCCCTTGAGTAATGATTTGATTAATTTTGGCTTAGAAGTTGTTGGTGCAATAAATAAAACTATTTTTTTCAAGTTTTAGTATAGTCATCATTATCAGAAAGAATCAAGAAAGTGTAGACGGATGTCTGTGAGATACCTGAAAAGATATAATTGGTTAAAATGGGTATGTTTCCAGAATTTATCCTGGACAATGATTGTGTTTTGAGATTTTGTAAAATATTGTTTGTGCCTTGTGATACTCAATTTAATAAAGTGTTGTTGTGTAAACCTATTAGTTATCCACATTCAGTTCATCCTAGAAGTAATAAGATGTGCCAAGACCATAAGGAGTATTACTGGTGAGATGAAATGAAAAGATATGATGAAGCTTTTACTGTGAAACATTTGACTTGTCAACAGGTTAAAGCTGAGATACAACTACCAAAGGGGATTCTTCAGCCACTTCCAGTTCCGAAGTGGAAATGTGAGAATATTTCCATGGACATCATGGTGGGATTATATAATACTTCTTGAGGTAACAGTTCGATTTGGGTTAGTATTGATTAGCTAACTAAATATGCACATTTTCTTTCAATTCGAGATACAATGTCTTTGGATCAACATTCTCGATTGTACATCAAAGATATTTTTAGGTTACATGGAGTTCCTCCATCCATTATTTTTGACCATGATACCAGGTTCATTACTAATTTTTTGAAGGGCCTTTATACGTCATTGGGATAAAATTAAATTTTAGTATATCTTTTCATCCTCAATCAGATGGGCAGTTAGAAAGAACGATTCAAACATTGGAGGATATTCTTTGAGCATGTTCAATGGACTACCAAGGAAGTTGGGGTCAACATCTTTCTTTATTTGAGTTTTCTTCTAATATAAATTTTCATTCCATTATTCAGATGGAACCTTTTGAGGCATTGTATGGGAAGCGGTGTCATACTCCCCCATTTTTAGATGTAGTCGGTGAAAGAAATATGATAGTACTAGAGTTAGTAGAGGAAGTGGCTGAAATGGTGAAGAGGATCTAGCAGCACATGATGAAAGCTCAGAGTAGGGGGAAATGTTATGTAGACAACATAAGTAATGACTTCTTTTATGAGGTAGGTGACCATGTCATACTTAAAATATCTACATGGAAAAGTGTGACGAGCTTTGGAAAGAAAGGAAATCGATGTCCATTGTTCATCAGCCCTTTTGAAATCCTAGAGAATGTTGGACCAGTTGCTTATCGATTAGCTTTGCCTCTGATTTTTTCTCATGTACAAAATGTTTGTCATTCATTGATGTTGATAAAGTTTGTGCTAGATTAAACTCATGATTTTAGTCTAAAACTAGATTAGCTGAAAGAATCAATTTCTTCTGAAGAGAAACAAATTCAGATTCTTGATCATAGAGAGCATGTATTTTGGAATAAGGTAATCCACCATGTAAATGTTTTGTGGAGAAACGACAAGGTTAAAGAAGCAACATGGTAATATAAGAATGCTATGAGCGAAAGGTACCCTCACATGTTTGGGTAAGTAAATAAAAATTGGGAGGAATCAATTTCCACAAGGTGGGGAGAATTTAACATCCCAGTTATATATAAGATAATTAACTTTAATGTTAATTTCCCACTTCTATGTTTTGAATTTAGAAAATCTATCATACACGGTTGCGATCAAAAAGAAGTTTGGAGTCTGATAAGACAAACGTAATTTTTGGTGAATAGTAACATACCCTTATGAATAGAATTATGACCGTTATGAATAGTAAAACAACCTAAATAATATCAACCTTACCCATGAATGATTAAATAAATTTTAGGTATCCTATAGCTGATAATTTGACTATAAAAAATGTATTGGTATTTTTGTAAGTAAAAATAATTAATTATAATTAATTAATTAATTAATTACAAAACTTATTCTACTAAAATGAGTTCATAAATTATAAATTCGGTTTATTTTGGGTTTTAAGATAATTTTAAAAAAACTTATTTAATTTTTCTAAGCATTATGTAATTAGTTTTAATTTTAAAATATGTATTTTCATGTAGATTTGAAAATAATTACAAATTAAATTAGTCATATTAAGAAAATTATTTTTGAAAAATGGACTTCGTTTTAGGATTATAAACATCAAAAAATGGTTAGGGTGAATTGTTGGGATTTTTCTAAAATACTTTAATTTTCGGGTGAATAGAAAAAATACAGTTTTTCACATAACAGGTATATCTTAAATTGCATCATTCATTATGTAACGATGAAATAAACTTTATAAAACATTATATTCGTCCATGTTATATTTAATTTCATAAATGGTTCAACAAAATACATTAAACACAATTTCCAAACCTAAAATGAGCTTTCCAAAACCTAAAGTCAAAAAGAGATTTCGTAAAGTGTCATTTTCTATTTCTTTTCACTTTCCTATTAGTAAATTAATGAATTCGAATTATAAAGATGATTTAAAGTATAAAACAGATTATATTATATTAATATATGATTTATGTGGTCAAAAAAATAATTTTACAAGTCTATAATTTGATATATTATTTTATTTGATATTTTATTCTAAAAATACCCCCTTCTCATGTATAAATAACCCATGTCCCTTCCCTTTCCAACCACACCTCTCAAGCAATGAGAATTGTCTAATTTATTCCAAATCCCCCACCCCCAATATCCTTACCCATGTCTAATACCTAATGGTATCACCCAAAGGACAAAATTAAAGTCCTTATGGAGGATCTCAATGAGCAGAGATCAAGAGGTAAGAAATCCTCTTCCTTTTTCATGTGTTTTCCTTTCCTTTCCATTTCTTTTATTATGGTCTCTTCCCATAATATTATCCAAGAGGTTTGAATGATTCATAAATATTTTATTTTCTGTATTTTATCATGTTAATGGAAAATTAATCATCAATATTCTTCTCTTATCCCACTTATTCAAGTAATAACAACATTGTTTGTGATGTATCTAATTACCGACATCGTGGATGACGTGATTTCAATTTTCATTAATTCTTTCATGTTTGGTCATCAAATAATTTTAATGGTAGAAAAAGGTTATAATATATTTATTATTTCCCATCCATGGTTCTGTAATTCTTTTTTACACACGGTTTTAATTTATAAAACAAAATGAGGTCGTTATTATAAAATACCCCTAATGTGATCTGAACGAACATCATTAACCTTTTAACTAATAAATCTTTATCACATCAGAATTAAAAATGATAAATTATATAATAACGATATGTAAACATGTAAATACCATTTCATTACATTTCTATAGATTCATTTACAATCATCATAAAAAACCCTTACAACCCACTCATGGAAACCCTATAATGCACGCTCCCTAATCAAGGGAAATAACAAGGTATTATTAATGAATAGGTGGAGTGATGTTATAATGTGATCATATAAGATTTTATAAATATGAAAATGTTTCTATAAAATCATAATATAACTATTTAAACAATTATACATGAGGTTTAAACACGTTTCAAGGATATCGAACCAGAGGTAAGGGACTCTATCTCTCACTTTTATTCAAGAATGTCCCCTTTTTTGTGTCCTTTTATTTTTAATTCCTAAGGATTTGGTATGTTTTTTCACCTCCGCCATACTGAACTTATTATATATTGATGATGAGACACCCCATTCTATCTCATTAATCCCTCTCGCGTACACCTGATACCATGCCGGAATTTTATAAGGGAATTTCTATCCCAATTTTTATTCTTTGGGTTAACCTTAAACTTCAATGATTTTTATCATTCTAAGATGACTTATGAAATTTAATTTTATTGTCTGATGTATTATTATCATTAAATAGAGTATATATACGATTTTACTTTAATTAATCAATCATATCTTCAATGTTATTGTATTTTTAAAGGACCTACCGCTTAAAGTCCTTTTAAATGTATCCTTTAGGAAATCCAAAGAGATTGTTGCTTTTTTAGAACAAGAGTGTACTCTTATAATTTCAAGATGTTTTATTGCCATAATATCTCCCTTATATGTTTTTATGGTTTTTTAATAATAATATTTCATTATCATTTGTGGAGTTTTTATGTTCTAAGAGTGATTTTAAATGAAAATTGTATTTTGAAATGTGAATGTGGTTTTCTCAAGGGTGTATATGTGTTTTGAAATGGTTTATTCATGGTATGTTACATGGAACTTATTTATGTTGGTTTTATACCATTATAGTTCATTATATGATGGGATAGCCTCATTATAGCTCAGGATATATTTGGTCGAGCCCAATATAGCTCAAGATATGGTAGGTGATCCCCATTATAACTCTCCAATGCCTTGGGTACTATGGAGGTGGAAGTTGAGAAAATGGTTATTCCATGTGTTAGGGTGAATATAAGAATGATATGGTAATTTTTTTCCAAGTAATCTACATGATTATAATTTTTATTTGAGTATTTATGATATAGGTTTTATAGTTTTTTACATTATCACTTGATGAATGATTTCACTCTTTATATCCCCTACAGCCTTTTGTACTCATCCCATGTTTTTAAATATTTTTCACAGGATATAAGGATGGGTATGATTAATAATGTAGTAATGATGAATGTTATGAAAAAATTTCAATGAATTTTTTTTAATGTTTTAATGTTTTGTAATTTTAAAAAATTGGTTACTATTTTTAATAGTATCCTATTTGTATAAATTAGGAATGTTATGTATGTAAGATATCCTAACTATCTAAAACTCTAAACCCAAAAAGATCTGTAATATGTAACAAATGTTTGTTCCAGACTAAAATTAAAGATTATGTAATATTTTAAGGCCGGTTCATGATATTTAATCCACTAAACCCCTTACAATAAAAATAAAATATCAAATTTTGAGATGTAGTGATACTATAATCCTCCACTTCATATAAATATTCAATACATAACTCAATAAACTCTTCAAATGTATATTTTTTAAAAATTTTGGTTTTTTGTTGCTACATATTTTTAACGTATACCTTATAAAATTTCATATATAATTCAAAATAAAACAACCTAAAAAATGAATTGGTCCTCATATTCTTATCTCTCACACCAAATAAATCACCCTATAAACCATTATATTAAAAAATTACAGTAGAAAAAGAATTACTTTTAATAAAGAATGAGGATAACACCACTCTAAAAAATGTCTAATTAATTTGGATCTATGATTTATTAATAATGGAATTGAAAATGTAATATAACCTTATGATAAAAATATCTAAAATGTATCAATAATACTCCACATAGAGAAATTAATAGTTTCTACTTCATAAATATATGACATGTATGATATTGAATACCTATTAACTTAAAATACTTTAAAGTCACCATTACATTATATTTATGGAAAGATAATTGTTTATTTTAATACCAAAAATAAATTGATTTAGATTTATCTTCTATCTTTTTCTTAATTTGTTACAAACTAGAGGTATAAAATGTTTTGTTTCCTTTAATTGTGGGAGTTCACAAAAAAATTACCATGCATATTAATTCTAATATTTCATTAAATTGGTATTTTTCCTTTCTTTTTCCATCATAGAATGTTTCAATAAAACAATCACATAATTTTTCCACAACATGAATAATTTCAATATTATGTTTTTCCACTTAATATTTTAAATCGAGAGGATTAATTAATTGGGATTTTTTTGAATATTTTCGTTTGATGACTAGAACATCCATTATTTCTAAATGTTACATCAAGGTTTTTCACATTATAATGGGATTATTCCAATTATAATGGTTATGTGGGAATACCATAATTTTTTGAACAATAAAATTAGATTTTAAATCTTCAATAAAGAGGGTTCATTTTAAAAAAAACATTATATAATGTCCCATGTAAAATATCATTCATCAATTTTTAAATTAGTGATTTGAGTTTTCTTTATACAAAATTGTACATGTTCTATATCCCTTAACACTATATCCAAATAAGTTTTAATATGATATAAATTCATTTATATGTTACATTATCAAATCACGAAAAAGAAAATCCACTTTCTTATATACATAAAAAACAATAACACCAATCTCCCATAAAAAATAAGATTATTAATCAATGGTGATAAAGAGACATTAATATAATTTTCTAGTTATTTGGGTCACAAAATAATTATGTTCATAGTAAAATATTTTTCTATTAATTTATATATGTATGTAAAATTTTTAATATACCAATATAAGAGGACATGAACTATGTTAGTTATTGAGCATCTGATATTGATTTATTCTATCTAAGAAAAGCCTCATTCAGATATTGTAACTTCATTGAGAAAATCAAGAATTATTTTATCAATTTCATTGATTTTGGGGAATCAATAGGGTGATATATGTTTCCTTTAGATATACACCAATCTATATTCCATATTATCCCCATTAATAATTTTAATTTTTCAAATAGAAGCATCAAATGGAAAATTATTGGATGATTCATGGTTAATATAGTGGATGGTTTATTACATCTTCATGAGAATGAATCAAAGTTGTATTTATCATCCTTTATATATATTTATATCCCTTAATTAATACATTATAATAAAACTTTATGTTCTATACTAACCACCACAATATTTTTTGGGATTGCATTTATATTTTTATACCCCAATCGTAATGGGTATAAATTTTTTCCACAAAATTAGAATTTGGAATCTCATTTTCTATTGGATGTAATTATTTTAAAATATCAAGAAATTTAATTAAACTTTTATAACACATAGCATTTATTACATTAAAGTTAACTAATCTCCTTAATATTGATAGTAATATAAATTTACTATAACCAAATAACATTTCATTATCATTAACTCTGTATGTTAATTCAAAACTTTTTTCAATGGTTTCAATGAACAAATCATGAATTAATTCATAATTAAGATCATCCTTCTCATGTTAAACATCATCTTCAATATTAGATCATTAATTATCTTTTATATCACTATATTAGATCCGGTGTGAATAATTATTATTAAAATCAATGTAAAACAGATGGTCTTTGATTTCCTAGTACATTAATTTTTTGATATTCGAACACTTTATACCTGTATAGAAAATCATATCCTCTTTTCTCATGAAAAAATTTATAAAATTAATAGAAATTATAAACTCATTTTTAATATTCAAAATTAATAATTCATGTATTTATCCAATTATAATCCATTAATTACTTAATGTCATATTATAAAATTAGAATATATTAAAACTTATAAACATATAACCATATATGTAAACTGATTTATTTATAACATATAATCATATATATATAAATATCATTAAATTTTTAATAAACCATTTATAAATGAAAAATAAATTATTACTAAAATATAATTCCCAAAAGAAAAATAATTTATAACTAAAAGATATTATAACGAAAAACAATTTATAAATGAAAAAAATGATAAAAAAAACTAATTTTAACCAACCAAATACTATAATGAAAAATAATTAATAAAAAAATTATAAATATAAATAATTATAGTGTTAAAAATATTATACACATGATTTATAATAAAAAAATATATAATAAAAGAATAAATTCTAACCTCAAAATAATTATAAAGAATATAATTTATAATAGAAAAATATTTACATATAAATAAATGAAGCACTGTATAAAATTTATAATTAATAAAATAATATAACATTAAAAAATTAAAAATTAAACTTTTAACATTCAAAATATTGTGTTTTTATTTTAATATTTTCCACAAAAAAAGAAAAAATAGTGATTGAAATATTTTATAATGAATGAAATGAAATAGGGGTTTCACTTAAAATTGATACTAAAGGCTATAGATAGTGGAAAGAAAATAAGAAAAGTGGAACACAACTTCATTGGTTAAAATACATTTGAGGGTGGTGTATATACAGAGAATATTCCCACAAAGAGGATAAAAATGAAAACAAAGAAGAAAATTGATCGAATGAAGAAGTTTGAATGCTGGTGGAGCACATTGATGATTCAAGTGGATTAGGGTTTTGAAAAATAGTATTTAAAAAAAAAGTGAACATATGTGTATTGAAAATTTTATAATTTTTTAACATCGTTTAAAAAATAAACAACATTAAAAGTATACTTTTAATTTCTCTTCTGTGATAAAAAATGTTAAAAGTCAACTTTAATTATCAGTTATTCAATAAATAATGTAAAATTTGAATATTAAACACTTTTATCATTTGATATAGAATAATCCCAATTAGAATCCAATATCTGCTATTAAAATCCTTACAATGTGTAAAATAACATAAGTTTTTAAATAAATGATGTTGAAACTAGGAACTCCAAATATACTTTTTCTACATGTGATGTACTTACTACTCATATTGATAAAATTGATGGTTTATTTTCATCGATACAACTAGTTATGATCATATTTATTGAGTGGGTGAATTTTAGTCCTTCTCTACCGAACAACGGGATTCCTAAATTCTCATTATATGAAGAAATTGGTGATATGTAGCAGTAAATCACACTTTTTTTCTTCCTTTTGTGGCCCAATGTTGGGAACCCTAGATCAATAAAAGGAAACCAAACTCAGATGCTTTGTATAAAACATAGAAGGTAACATATTTTTTAGTAAAATAACATTGTAGATAGTTATATTATGAGTTAGGAAGATCATGGTTATTACAACCTACCCCAATTTAGAGTTATGCTATGGAAAAAACTATCATTGGCCTATTAATTTATAAGAACTTAGAGAATGGGATATTAATTTATTTAATTTCAAGATATAACGCATTGACATACTACATAGAAATAAAAATTCCACAAGAATAGTTAATAGTTATATGTATGTACAAACTATAAGTTGAGTTCTCAACCATGCTCATACCCCAGAAGTACCTAGGTAAAATTTTAGAGTATATGAATATAACATGATGTCGAGAGGATTAAATTTAGAGAACCAAGTAAATAGCTTAAAAAGTACCCCCGATAAATATATGGATAGTTGGAAAATATAAAATATTAGTAATTACTATCAATATAGTAGGGGAAAATATATCTTCAATTATGAGGTGACTTAATAATGAAAATTAGAGGAATGAATTTTGTTACTTAATAAAGACCTAGTTCAAAGGAACAACATCACCGACATAAAGAATACATTGATTATGATGTCCTAAATCAAGAAGCAATATGTTGTATGGAAAAATTATCACCTAAATGATTTCACTTACCACCATATATTGGGTCACATAATCCTGAAAATTTCATCATAAAATATTTATTATGAATCATAGTCAATGATGGTCAATTAAAATTAAGTATTCCCAAGGTTCTTATGACATTTTTGTTAGTCAATTTACCAAAAGTTGGAAAGGAATGGGAAAAATTACTCATATAAGAACACATAATTATTTAATGACTAATTGGTCAATTAGATAGTGGATCATGTGCATTTAATCAATATGGCATGATAGAATAAAAAATTTATGACATGAATTCCCTCTACAACTATGACTGAAATACCTTATTCTACATAGCCTATAAAGATTCAATATAATAATTATAAGTTATACAAATAGAAATTTAAGTCCTTAATGCATTTAAATCATGTATTAACTCACAAAACCTGCATACCCCCCATGGGAGAGTGGGTACCCTCCCACTAAAAAGTATCCTCTTATCTAGAGGAACATAAACAAACATCATCCCCCCAAAAGAGATATTCTTCTAAAGAGGATCACTAGTTCCCCTTAGTCAATGTGTTGAACAGATGAACTATAATGATGAGAAATAAGACTTTTATCTTATTTTAGCCTATTTTTCGATGACATGGTATCAAACATGTTAAAATAATTTCAACCTTATCCTAATGAGGGAAATCATAACACGTATGATCACACACTTATTCAACTATTTGAGGATCAGTTGGTTTTCGAATCTAGTAATCCTAGTGTCTGGGAAGAAGAGTTTAGTGATGCCCCAAGAATAAAAAAATATGGCATGTTTAACTGTATTTATTCCATAAAATTCAGTTTCTATAAAGAATGAACCCAATGTTAATGGAATATCCATTCAATATTGTACCCAGCTAAACTTATATCATAACCAACCCATATTTTTATTGTTTAATGAAAGGGTTTTCATCATTTCTTATAATATTTATCTTCCTGGAGTTGTTAATAAAATATATTTTAAAGAATTTATCAATCAGTTTTAATGAAAAAACGGAAATATATATAATAAGAGAAGTAGAGTTACCCTGGGGTAGAAATCCCCTTAAGATTATTTTTAGGATAAAGACTCTATTTCCCTAGTTGGGAACATAGAACATTATCCCCTTCAATAGGGCACCACCATGGTGGGTTAGTTGGAATGTTTTACCCATATAAATATAGGTTCTTCAATGTGGTGTAAACAAAATAGAGAAGGGATGCCCTCATATAATTGAGGGGAGGGGAATTCCTAGAATTTCATAAAGTGTAAAGTTAATATAAATAATTATTCATGTAAAAATCGTTTAATTTATATACATAAAATATAAGATGATTATGATTCCAAATAATCTCATGAAATAATGTTTACAGATGTTTTGGTTATGTTTTCACCCTTATAATTCAGTTCTAAATTTTGTTAACCCTTTTGACAATTACAATAATATTAATGTTTTATACCTTATAATGGTCAAGAATGTTACTATAAAAAGAAAATGCCCCATTAATGGTACATGGTTGATGTGTTAAAATATATCCAATTAATTTTTCCAATAATTATATTTTTATTATTTTTCAATAATTTAATAAAATATTATTTATTATTAAAATATTATTAACGTCATTCTAGAAACTATACATTAAATATGAAATTAAATATATCAAGAAAAAAGTGTTAATTCAAATATAATTCTTTAAAACCTACATAACATATTATTTTGATCTAAAAAATAATTTTTAAACATTGATTAATTCAAATGATATCACTTTCAATATTTTTAAAATCATTTATTTTGTTATTCTATTTATTGAATAAATACTATATTGGAATTGCGTAAACATTTAAGGTAATTATTTCATCAATAGAAATTATAAATAAATTAAAATGATAAAAATAATAATTTACAAATAAAATAAATATTTGTAATGGAACGTTGCCTCTATTTATCTGAATTTCAAAAAAAATTATGATTATAAAACAAATATAATGATATTTTGATCATTTCATTGAAGAATGTAATATAAAGGTAAAAATCACGGATACATCGAAAAATTACATATACTGGAAAATTGTATGCATATAGACGAAATAGGTCAATCTAACTAAATTAGGGAAATTTTTAGGTTCATTTTCAATTTCTTGTGATATTATTTTTAACCATAATTACCTCATTTACCCCTATTATGGTTAAAATTATTTATTATGGTTATTATTCATAATGACAAAAAACAAAAGGGGGATATTTATGAAATTAAGATATTATGGTTCAAAATTTGGAATGTATTACTATATATTAAATCTCTATAAGGGTAACTGACTAATGTAAAATCAAAACACAAAATGCAAAGAAAACATGTTTTCAAAAAAATGCCTTCTATGTATAATAATGTTTTTATACCAAATTAAGCTTTAAAATTGATTCCAGTAAAATTAATTGAATTATTAATAATATATGAGAGGTAATTATAGTTTTAAATAATTTTAAAATGAATATTTTTAAATTATTTAAACAAAAACACCATTTTTTAATAAAATTGATATGTTCACTTTTCATTAAAAATTAGTCTTTTCAGATAAATAATATAATTTAATACCAATACAATTTTGATAAGATTATTTAAAAGATGATATTAATTTTATAAAACACAATTTTTATATTTTAATGAAATTTATAATAATATGTCATGGCCCTCCCCCCGGGGTCCGTGCCGTGACTACCCCAGGCCCGCCTTCCATAGACCAGGGGTTGGCGACTAGCACCGAAAGGCATATTCCCTAAAACCAGAAAGGAATTTCCTCTATAACCTGTAAACACACCCCTACCTCGTTTGTTTGTTGACGTCGATGAGGAGGGAAGGACATTCGTTGATTGAAGATGTCCACATTAGAGGATGTCCCGAGGAAGAAGTTTAAAACATTGGAGAACGTCGGCATTATTCATTGGAGAAGTGTTCTTCATTGGAGAAGATGAATTCTTCCAAGGTTATCCACTTCTAATCATTTCTCCCAATTCCACCCAAAAAGAAAAGTAGCCAATATGTTGTGTTTCATCAATTTAATTGTTTGTAAAAAATTAAATTTACGTCATTAATTATGATGTGGTTGGCACCATTAAAGTGGCAGGATACGAAAGGTTGTCTGCCATTAAAGAGGAGTTCAAGAGTTATCTATATATTAAAGAAGGAGTTTAGGGGGTTCGAGTGGTCCCCAACCTTAAATTCAAATTGGGATTTTTTGGGCTTGGTTACCCCCACCTCCATAACCCATGTTGAGGGGTTTCAAGAATAAAAATTAAATCTTCAAAATAATTTTATTTTTATTTTCCCACGAAAGTTGAAAAACTAACATTCACTCTCGACCTACTGCGGTTGCAGTGAATGTCTCCTTAAGCGAATACCGTCACTACAAGTTCAACGGTGCCCTCAGATTTCAATTCTGAGAACAGGTTCAAAAGTAAGAAAATCCCTCTCTTACATTAACTTAGCATACCCAAAAAAGATCATAAATTCATTTCAGGCACACCATGCCTCAGAATCACGCTCTGTAAGTTTTCACGGACTCGTAAAATTTCCATATATTAAAAAACAGTACATGGAATTTCCGGGACATTACATTCTCTCCACCTCAGGGCTTTGAGTCCCTGAAAGCCACATCACAAAATTCATAAAACAAGTGGGGGTACTGAGCACGTATCTGATCCTCCCGCTCCCATGTGCTCTACTGGAGGTTCCTGTGCTGCCAAGGAACACACACTAGAGGTATTGACTGCCCACAAAGGACTCGCTCCTATCGATCCTCAATATCTACTGGAACCTCTATAAATGTCACCACATCGTCGATGTAAACCTCACCGTGGACGATGATGTGAGAATGGTCATGCACGTATCTCCTCTGTTGGGATATGTGGAAGACGTCGTACACCCGGTGCACCTGTGGGGGAAGTGCTAGGTGGTAAGACACCTCTTCAACTCTACTGAGGACCTGGAAGGGTCCAATGAAACGTGGAGTTAACTTTCCACCTCAGATGAATCTCCACAAACCTCGTTGAGGTGAGACCTATAGAAAGACATGGGCGCCATCCTTAAACTCTAGAGGTCTTCGTATCCTGTCAGCATAAGACTTCTACTAGATCTGTGCAGTCTTCATCCGCTCCTGGATGATCTACACCTTCCCTGTGGTAGCCCATACCATCTATAGTCCCACTAGTGCTGACTCCCCTGGGTCAGTCCATCACAAAGGTGATCTGAAAGGTCTCCCTTAAAACGCCTAAAAGGTGCCATCCCAATGGTGGAGTGATAGCTGTTGTTGTATGAAAACTCCACCAAACACATGTGATCATCCCAGCTGTGACCGAAGTCGAGGACACAAGCATGCATCATGTCCTCAAGAGATTGAATGGTTCGCTCAGTCTGGCCATCCGACTAAGGATGGAAGGCAGTGCTCAAAAAAATCTGTGTCCTGAAAGCCTCCTGCAACCCCTTCCATAGCTGGGAAGTGAAACATGTATCATGATTAGAGACAATCGTCGAGGGTACTCTATGTTGCTGCACAATCTCTTGCGCATAGAGGTATCCAAAACTCACTACTGATCCCTGACCTCTGATCAGTAGGAAGAGGTCTGACATGGTGAGTCAGTCGACAATCACCCAGATAGAGTCATGACCTCTGTATGTATGTGGAAATCCTGTCATGAAGTCCATGGATATCCGATCCCACTTCCACTCTGGGACCTCTAAAGGCTGAACCAATCCTGCTGATACCTGATTCTCCACCTTCACTTGCTGACAAGTGAGGCACCGAGAGACAAAATCTACTACTAATTTCTTCATTCCGGCCACCAGTGTTGTCATTGAAGATCGTGGTACATCTTCTCCACTCTTGGATGTACGGCTAGAGAGGATGTGTGGAACTCTCTCAACACTTCCTCCTGAAGTGACATTGGTTCCATGGTACGTCCTCTAAAGAGGATGACATGCTCCCCACCTTTAGAAAATCCATCGGGTGCCTATCATGGGGATATCTGAGCACGTCATGCCTCGCAGTCAGTGTCACCGTGATGCGCATCCCTGACTCACTGATGAAGGGGGGAGTGACTGTAAGAGACTGATGAAAAGCTGCTCAATCCCGGTCCACAATGGATATCTTCAAAGTGGCCAACTGATCTGTCACCTCACCTAGCAGTGGTATAACATATCTCTAGTTGAGTGCATCTGCTACAACATTCCCCTTCCCAAGAGTATATACAATCTTGAAGTCATAGTCCAGGAGGAAGTTAGGCCAACGTCGATGTCTCAGGTTCAGGTCTTTCTACGAGAAGATATACCTAAGAATTCTATGATTTAGGTAGATTGTAAAATACTCATCCATCAAGTAATGTAGCCACATATTCAAGGTGAAGATCACTGCTGATAACTCCAATTCATGGGTAGTGTAGTTCTTCTCATGTTGTCTTAGTTGTTGAGAACCATATGTGATCATAGTTCACTTCTGCAGTAGGACACACTCGAGTCAAGTCCTTGATGCGTCATAGTAGACTACATACCCAATTCCCTTTTCTGGTAACCACAAGATGGGGGCAGTAGTCATCCTCTGGCTCAAATCCAGAAAACACCATTGGCATCTCTCCGACCACACAAAGTGTTTCAAATTCTTCCTCAAAGATGATAAAGGTGTTGCAACTCTGGAGAAGTCTAGTAAAAATCTATGTTATTATCCGGCCAAACCCAGGAAACTTCATACCTTCGTCACACTCCTCGGTGGATCCCAAGAAAGTACTGCCTCAATCTTTGCTAGATCCACTAAAACTCTAGCCTCTGAGATGACATGTCCCAGAAAGTGATCTTCTTAGATCTAGAACTAGCACTTTAAGAGCTTACCATAAAGCTGGTTCTCTCTTAGTGTGTCCAGGACTATTTTCAAATTATAGGAAAGATCCTCCTTAGTAGCCATGTAGATCAGTATTTCTTCGATGAAGACTACTACAATGTGATCAAGGTATGGCTGGAAGATCCTATTTATGAGTCCCATGAACACTGCTAGAACATTAGTCACGCCGAACGAAATGACCAAAAACTCATAATGGACATACCGACATCTAAAATTTGTCTTCTGTACATCCTCGTCTTGCAAAATGAGCTGGTGATTACCTGATCTGAGGTCTATCTTCGAGAGCCACCATTCTCCCTTCAGCTGATCAAAGAGGTCTTCAATCATCGGGAGTGGGTACTTCTTCTTCACGGTCACCTGGTTTAGGCGCCGATAGTTGACAAAAAAGTCTCAAGCTCCCATCCACCATCTTTGAAACGAAAATCGGGGCTGTCCTTGGAGAAACACCAGGCCAAATGAATCTCTTCCCCTACAAGTCCTCTTGTTGTACCCGCAGCTCACGAAGCTCCGCGGGAGCCATCTGATACGCTTTTGTAGATATTGGTGTCGTACCAGGTTACAAGTCAATGTAAAAGTCCACCTCTCTACAAGGAGGTACACTCAAAACGTCATCATGGAAGAAATATATATACGGGTCCACTACTATAGGATAACTCGGACTCCCAACATCAACTGCTCTGAGGGTAAGGCTAGCCAACTAATGAGTGATTGGTTTCACTCTTTTCTGGGTAATTCCTTCCTGCTCTACAAAGGCTCCCTTCTCGCCTGTGAAGGTAAAACTGGTCCCATCCATGCGGACACACCACACTTTGCGGCTAATATAGTCAATATGATCATTGGCTGTAAAAAACTAGTACATACCCATGATGACATCATAAGGCCTCGACACCGCTACTAGGAGATCCCAGCCGAAGCTCTCACCTCCTAGAGTAATCTCACATTGCCGGCACCAGTGCATAATCATCGAATCCACTCTCGTAGGAGTATCTAGACGTAAGGATCGCACTAAAGGCTCCATCGGAATCTTCAAGATCTGAACAAGGGAAGTGGAAATAAAAGAATGACTGGAACCTATGTCTATAAGTACTACAGCTAAGGTGGAATAGACACCGATCGTACCATGTATCATCTCCAAAGGGCCGTGATCATAGGCCTCAGCTACCTAAAGCTGAGCTCTCCCTTGTCCACCTGCTCCCTGTGGTCGGGGTGGACTTCCTGGTGGTGTTGGTGGTAACATCTTGAATCGTCTCCCACCGCCAATTACACGACCAGCTCCTCTTCCACGTCCGCCTACTCCCTACCGACCTCCTCGATCTAACCTCTGTCTCTGTCTGGGTTATACTTTGACTATCTTCTGATCATCCGCATGGTGGGTTGGATAGTCATGAGCCATGTGACCCTACCCACTACATGTGAAACATTGTTTGTTCCTCGCATGACTGGCTCTGTCTCCCGTACCCTGCACAACCGATTCGGAGTCATGCGATCGTCCACCTGTATGCCTAGTCCTCTTGGACCTCTATGACATCTATCTTTTGCCATCTATAGAATAATTCTCTATGTAACATCCGGTGGTGGGTCTCTCTGCTACTGACTTCTCAATAAGGAAACTCTCCACTAATAGGGATCTCTCTAACAACCCCGGCAGCATCAGAATGCTGAATGAGATCATCGAATCCCTGATCTCCCGCCTGAGTCCCTGCTCGAAGGTCTGGGCCCGAAAGAATGGGTCCAACACCATATAAGTGGAATAGTGTGAGTGGTTGGTGAACCTCACTGGGTACTGAGCCATAGACATGTTTCCATACTGCTGATGTAGAAGCTCCTGAATGCGCACTGTGTGAAGAGTCGTTGGGACAAACTATGCCCAAAAAAGCTCTCAAAGTCTTCCAAGAGAAGTGTAACCTCATCATGAACATGGAGCATCAAGATCCACCATCTTCCTGCATCTTCCTATAGTAGACTATTAACAAGGATCACCATGAGATCTGATGGTGTCCCTACAAGTCGGAAAATTCTCACCATAGCCTCCAACCAATCCCCAGCTGCATGTGGTTACGTCTCTCCCCTGAACCTGGGTGGCCTCTGGTGCTGGAACTCATGAAACGCGCTCAAGAAATGTGCACCCTATGCTATTGGTGCAGGTTATATTAGTGGCCCGATGTGTAATGGTATTGTGGGTGCCTCTGCTGGGGCCTCTACTGGAAGATGGCCCACCACTAAGGTGTCATAATTGGGTAGGATATCAATGCATACTCAACCTGGAACCCTAGATGGCTGTCTGTGTGAATCCATCTGGAAAAGAAACAGGTGTTCCATGGTCAATAAGTTATATCTGGTGAGCTGACTCAAAGATATCACAAGGAAAACTCTTGTAAAACATACGTGAAATCAGTTTTTTTGTGTACGATGTCGGAATTCAGAAGTCAGGGTCCTGGTGTATGGATATGTTGATCGCCACACCAACATTGGATTCCCTAAACTGATAACCACACTCACTACACTTAACACTATTTCCGTTAAAATGATCACAGTCCAATGTTCTATGGTATAACTGATTCATTTGATACCAATTTGTCAGGAACAGTCCCCCAGGGCCAGTGCTGTGACTACCCCATGCCTTCCTCCCATAGGCCTGGCGCTGGCCACTAGCACCGAAAGGCGTATTCCCTAAAACCAGGAAGGCATTGCCATTATAACCTATAAACACACACATCAAAGAACACAGAAAGATTCAAAAACAAGTCAACAGTATAGAAAAAAGAGGGTTAAAAGTAAAAAGGGGCTGAAATACAAGACCAATAGTAAAGGTACAAGTACAACTGAAAAACAATACAGCGGAAGAAAAATGAAAGTTGCTAATGAGTCCTCCTCCGAGGTCCCTACCTGAAGGGTAGGTACAGGTCGCCTCCTCAACACTCCACATCGGTCCGTCTCCTCTGCATACCGACATACTGTATGGTCCACCTCTGGTCACCGTCCAGACCTGGTACCCTCATCCTCGATCAGTGATATCTGTCATCTTCACCAAACACAACAAGTTGTGGGCATATCCCATGTAGGGGTGAGTATGACGATACACAGTAAGGACCCCGAGACCCTCAAGGTATGAAAAAATACACAAAGGATAAACCATAAGGAATAAAATCAACTGGAAACCCTACTTAGTTATATTCCCATACATATACCTAAGTTATCAAGTATACCTATCTCAATCATGAGGAAAACAAAGAGTCCAACTCAAAGCCCAAAGCTCAACTATTCCAAAATGGAAGGAATACCATGAAGGTAAGTACCGAATAGGTACACCACAAAAAATAGTGCCACCAAGGTATTAGCATGAAGGAAAGTACCACAAGGTACAGACTCAGCTCACACAATGTATAACTTACATATAGTAGTAGAGATGAATAGATATAACTACTAATTCATATTACTCTATTAAGTGGCAGACCCACGATGGAACCTAAATCATCATCAGACCCTAAAAGGATCCTTCTACATCATCAGCTCCACACAGGATCCTAGTACATCATCAGTACGTCGTGAGACCCACACAGGATCCTAGTACATCTCCAGTACTTCGTCAGACCCACAAAGGATCCTAGTACATCTCCTGTACATTGTAAACCCAAAAAATATCCTGGTACATCTCTAGTACATCGTCAGACCCACACAGGATCTTAGTAAATCTCAAGTACATTGTCAGACCCGTACATTTCCAGTACATCGTCAGACCCTCACAGGATCCCAGTACATCTCCACAACAAGCTACAGGGTTTCCGCAATAAGCTTGCTCATCTCCGGGAGGGTTCATTCCTTGAGCGACTGTTCGATACTCCAAATGCAATGACATCCCATGAGGAAATATCCCAATGTACCCCCACGTGATAGGGGTCTCAACGCAACAAAATGTGCATCAAACAGACACACAGTCTGTATGTTATTAGCCTTTTAGTCCCGAGGGCCCGGTTGGATTCGTGCTCGATCCAACTTGGCTGTACCCCAACATTATCAAAATCTCCAGTGGGGAATTTCAAATGGACCATATCACTCCAAGGTTTCTGTTTCCATATAAGATTCTTCAAATGGACACCTGGTGGCAAATTTATGGCCAAAAGAGAGTGTTGGGTCGAAACAAGTTCGGGTCCGGTCCGACTTGGTCGGACCGACCCAGCCCCACCCAGCCTAGGTCGGCCCGACCCGTTGGGCCGGACATCCCATCAAAGGGCAAGTTGGACCCAACGGGCCAGGTCAACCCAAACCAGGTCGACCTCGGCCGGGTCGGTCCAACCCGGTCAGACCGGGCCCGAACCAGTTTCTACCATATACTCTCTTTTGGCCATAACTTTGGCACCAACCGTCTGTTTGAGGAACCTTCTGCAGCGTTAGAAACCTTGGAGCAAGATGGTCCATTTTTTATACTCCATTGGAGATTCTGATAATGTTGGGGTATGGTCGACTTGGATTGAGCACAAATTCAACTGGGCCCTTGGGACCAAAAGGCTAATAACTTACAGAATGTGATTCTGTTTCACGTACTGTCTGTTGCGTTGAGACCCCTTTGACATGGTGGTCCATTGGGATACTTCTTCATGGGACTTCGTGGTAGTTAGAGTATCGACCAGTGGATCGAGTAAAGGACCCTCCCAGAGACGATAAATCTTACTGTGGAGACCATGTAGCTGGCTATAGAGATGTACGAGGATCCTGTGTGGGTCTGATGACGTACTACAGATGTTATAGGATCATGTGTGGGTCTGACGGCATAATAGAGATATACTAGGAAGATGTGTGGGTCTGAAGATGTATGGGAGATGTACTAGGATCTTGTGTGGGTCTGAAGATATACTAGAGATGTACTAGGATCCTTTCTGGGTCTGACGACGTACTGGAGATGTACTAGGATCTAGTGTGGGTCTGACGACGTGCTGGATATATACTAGGATCCTGTTTGGGTCTAACGACATGCTGATGATGTACTGGGATCATGTGTTTTTCTAACGATGTACTACGATCCTTTGAGGGTCTGATGATGATTTAGCATCCTTCATGGGTCTACCCCTTTATAGTGTAAGATGAATTAGTAGTTACATCTAATCATCTCTACTATTGTACCTAAGTTATGTCTATTGTTAGCTGAGTTTGTACGTTGTGGTACTTTCATTCGTGGTAATACCTTGGTGGTATTCTTCTGTGTGGCATAAATGTGTGGTACTTACCTTCGTGGTATTCCTTCCGTTGTGAAATAGTTGAGCTTTAGGATTTGAGTTAGTATCTATGTTTTCCTCATGATTGATATGGGTATACCTGATAACATAGGTATATGTATGGGAATATACCTACGTAGGGTTTTCAGTTGATTTCATGCCTTGAGGTTTATCCTTCGTGGATTTTGTGAGACCTTGAGGGTATTGGGGTCGCTATTGAGTATCATTATACTCGCCCCTACACGGGCCATGCCTACATATTATTGTGTTTGGTGCAAACGACGGACAACGCTGATCGAGGCTGAGGGTACCAGGTCTGGATGGTGCCTGGAGGTGGACCATACGACATGTCAGTACGCAGAGGACACAGATAGACGTGGAGTACTGAGGAGGCGATCTTTACCTACCCTTCATGTAGGAACCTCAGAGGATGAACCAGTAGTTTCTTTCCATTTTATTCCATTGCATTTTTTCAGTTGTATATGTACCTTCACTTTTGGGCTTGTATTTCGGCCCCTTTTTTACTTTCAACACTCTTTTTTCTATACAGTCAACTTGCAATCGTATCTTGTTATGTGCTTAGTTGCGTGTGTTTACAGGTTATATAGGCAATGCCTTCCCAGTTTTAGGAAATACGACTTTCGGTGCTAGTCGCCAGACCCTGGCCTTTGGAAGATGGGCTTGGGGTTGTCACGACATAGGCCCCGGGGGACGGGTTGTGACATAATATTTTCTCTCAAAAAACAATAGAAATTATTTTTGAAGAAAATCAATTTTTGATGCATAAATGAACTGAAAATTGGTTAATTATTTGCATATAATTTATAAATGTATTTTTTTTAGTAGGTTCTTCATATATATCTATATATTCCATTATAAGATTAATATTATACATTCCCTTTAATTGAATGGCTACATGATAATTGTAACATTAAATAAGAATATTTTAATATTTTATCTTGGTTCCTTTAAAATTAGTGTTGTGTATCCATTGCGTTATCAAAGATAGTGTTCTTCTTGGAAAATATGAGGTTTCTTCATTCTCCACCCATAAATAAATTTCATTCGTTTCAATTAAAACATGGTCTTGATGATCAAGGGTTTGGCCTTTAAAAAATCCATTGTGGAAAGATTGAATTTTAAAAATGGTTTATTAATATTCCTCTTGGTGTGATGGAAAGGGAAATATTAAGTTCATCAAGAATAACACATAAATAGGTTCAAAAATATGATAAAATTATTGGGAAGCGATAATATAGAGATGTAGGATAAATAAATTTCCAAATAATGATAGAGACTGATATAGAACATTAATCACAAGAAAGTGAATGATCATGAGAAAGTTAACGTCTAACAAACTATAAATCAGATAGGGGATGAAAATACCCTTGATTCATTGTAAATAATCATAAAAGAATAAAACACCTTTTGAATTTTATTTTCTTATTTTTGAGGGATTAATTTACTTTTTCAATGATGATCATAAGAAAATATTGTTACTTAATAAGTATAATTTCATCCATTAATCCATTTCTAACACAATGTCATCATATTTACCAGATGATGAATATTCTGGATCAATTTTTAATGAATTAATCAATAAAATCAATAATGAATGGATCATATAATCCACAAAATGATAATAATCAATTTTTACTATCATTGAATATTGATCATAACTAAAATAAAATCCATAAGATAAGATAATATCTACAATTTATAAACCATAATATGAATAAATAATATAGGGACCTCAAAAAATAAACAATAAAATGAATGGATTAAAAAAGATCATTCCATAAATAAATAACCCTATACCAAAAATAACTTTAATAAAACCAATATTAAATAATGTTTTAACATCAAATGTTATCCCATTCCCTTTATCTTACATCTAAAAACACCAAATATTCCATTACATTAAACATGAAGGTTATATATAATTTATCCCAATGAATAATTAGAAAATTATCATTAATATCCCTGTTAAATTACCATAGAATATTAAAATATTTTGAGCTTTTACAGAATATCATGAATCAAATTTTGGATACAAACTTGAAAATTAATCCTTGACCTAGCAAAAAATATCCTCAAAATATCTCATATTCAATGATTCACTTATTAACCATCGGGTTTATTTATATACCATAGTCTAATATACCACAATTAACTTTACATCAAGTCATATATAAACCCAAAGGGTTATTTAAACCTTAGTAGAGTTTTCTTTCTAAAACCCACTAAATGATTTAAATCACATCAAAATCTCAAAAAAGTTGATCAAATATTTTGTTTCCCAAAATAAAAAAATATTTATCAATAAAATCATTCAAGTAAAAATAATTGTATACTAATGATGAAATAATGTAGGTCAATCGTAGGCACTGAGCCCTTGTCACCCTTCAGTTGTGGGTTCCACCCCCATGTCTTTACCAGATATGATGAATTTTCAAAAAAAATGTGGGTTCTTATTTTTTTGTAAAGACATTAATATAATTCTCATAACTTTCCCAAATATATGATAAATATCATCATAAATAACATTATTAATCAAAACAATTTTCAATCTGATGGTTATCCATATGATAAAATATATGTTCTAAAATCAAAATAACCCATAATGACTCAATAAAAAAGATCATTTAAATCTTAAAATGTTATCCATACCTTTAAACATATATTAAATAATTATTCATCAAACAAAATTTTCACGAAAAAATATGTTATACATAGGGGTTACATATACCATAAAAATCTATTAAAACTCAATAAATATCTCCATGTTACATTTATAACAGAAACCCTCGTAAGGGGTATATGTTCCATTAATCTTATATTCAACCATAAACTTATTAACCCAAGATGGTACATGACCTGAATATGAAATTTTTATTTCCAAAACACATTAATGGAAAATGTGGGAAACCATAAATGTTCAACCTTAAGTGAATAAAAATCAGATAGAACTCACGAAATAACTATAGACCAATCTATGATTATTGGAATTACTCACCCAATAAAAACCCCATTACAGCATACTTACTTATATATATTTATATTCCTTGATATGATCATAGATGTTATTGTCCATATTTTCCCATTTCTGGATATATTCCTTAAATTCAATCATATGCTTATGTTCTTTAATCTATGTGTTCATTAATCTAGTTCCCAAGCTTTTTAGAAAACATTATTAGATACCTAATGTAAATACCCTAACCTAAGTATCATAAAGGAGATTGTTTCATCATTAGATTTCCACTAGATATATGTGATCAAATCCCAATATACCAAATAGTTCATTAGTATTTTAAAACTAGACACATACATTGATCTCACATTACTTCTGAAAATATAAAATAAAATACATTATTTTTATTGAGAAAATAATTTTTTACTTTATTATATACCCAAATATAAATTATAATAAACTTCCATGAATCCAAGGAAAAGGAAACATAAGAAAGGGTTGAGATCAGATGCTCTGTAAGGGTATGCATACAACATAAGCCAATAAAAATATATTAAATCATGTAAAATATGTCTGAGATAAACAATAATAAAATATTTCATATAAATAATACTATAAATATAGGGACTAAGTCCATGGATTATATAACCACATAATTAATCATGTGCATAATAATATCTAGTCTATTAATGATTGACTGAAAATATATGGACATCATAAACATATCGTCCACACCTCGTTACAAGAGATCATACATAAATGGGTAAGGGCTTGGGTAAAGATGAAGCTATATTGTCTCCTGAAATCCATCAATACATCAAGGCAATATAGAATTCACCACCATTTTTTTAATAAGTTTAATGCATTCATAATATCAATATATAAAATAGCTTAATCAACATGACTTAATAATCAAAGGATGTCCATACTAGAAGAACTATTATACAGAATGTCAATACCATCACCAATCGAACTGAACATAAATAATCTAGAGAAAAAATATATAATCTATCATTAAAACATACCCCTATCTGAGAAAATGTAAAATAAATAATCATTCTTTTTTATGAATAAAAATACTATAAAAGTATCATTAAATAATTTCTGAGGAACATACTCTTTTTATTTTTATATCCACTTTTAAAAAAATTACAGAATGTTATCAGAATAGTTCTATTTTAATTTAACCTTAGATATATTTAATGTATTCATAAATTAATTCACTAATTATGATGGTAAGAAATTCTTTTTATGTCGTATATGTCAAAAAATCATTCAATTCACACATTTGTAAGAAAGGTAAAAAATTACCACATTCATAAAATGACAGGAAGATTTATTTTAATTCATTTTTTAAAATAAAATATGATTAAAATTTTATTTCAATAAATCATTGTATAATATAAAAAAATTAATATCTAGAAGAAAATATTGATATTGAAGAAAAGGATTCCTGACCGTGTTGAAAAAAACATCTTTTATTCTTAAAAAAATATTCTTGTATATTAAGTACATAAGGAGGTAAATATGTAATGAAAATTATTAATTTATAGAAATAAATAAGGGATAATAAAATATATTTGTTTTAATATAGAAAGATCAAATAATTCCCCAAATAGAGACTTAAACATAAAAAACCCAAATAATGATGATATGATGAAATAAATTGTTACCACTTTGGTAAATTTTGAATCATAATATACAAGAACTAATATACTCAAATAAAAATTAAATTTGAATAATATAAAATATTAGTGATACAACATATAAAAGGGAATTATATACTTAAAATAAATGAAATAATTGGTGAGTATAGTATCTGTTTCATAGAAGTAAAAGTGAGATAAGAAACACTTACCTCAGTACCAAATTCAATTATATGTGGTCAAAACTCATTTATAATAGATATATATTTATTATAAATATCTTTATAAACCATAAAAATATATATAATAACATATAAAACATTCTTATAAAAATTTATCACCTTTTTATTGAGTATTATTTATTAAAATCACTCTTCAATGTGATTATTTAATCTTCTTCTAGGTATGTTTTAGTTTTATAGTTTTGGCCAATGTAACTTGATAATTCTTCAATAATCTCAATAATTATATTCATGACGTCAATATATATATATATATATATATATATTGAATATATTTTTATTTTTATTCATCTATAAAATTTAGAGATAGAAAAATGAATTACACAATTCTAAGAGATGATAGGTCATATGTACACAATAATAACATTTTCACTTTCTATCATATGAAACAAATTAATGGTAAATAATACATCACATTTAATGAAAAATTATTATATCATAATAATTTTGTATATTAATTAAATATATACTTATTACCAAGAATCTGAAATAGAAATGAAATACAAATCACATCTATTCATATAGGTGGTTGAAAACATGTATGCCCGAGTGACATTATTGTTTTCCAATAGATTGGAAGGTAAGAAGGTTGATATGATATTATCACTAAAGTAGAATATTTATTTTTATAATATCATATATACACATTACACACATCTAAAAAACCATATATAATATATGGTGATAAAAAATTAATTATATCGCTACACCAAGATGGTATGTTGTATGTACATACTAGTGATACATTAAATTCTCATTTATTGGAAAAAAGGGTGGGTATTGGTGGTTTAATAATCATAATAAAATTTCATTATATTTAGGAAAAATATTTATTATTCTATGATAAATAATGTATATGTTTAAGAGATAAAAGAATAATTAAAAATAAATTGATTGGTTTAGGTGATTATATCTTTTTTAGGACACCCCATTTTGATCTCCTCTTAAGGGTCCTAGGGTTGGTATATTGTAGGGAAATCATATATGAAATTGATAAGGATTTTTATAAGGTAATTTGGAAAGTTTTGGTTGAGCTAGATAGCTCCAATTGATTTCAGGAGAATGGGGAAATGGTATCCCATTATAATAGAGGGGTTGTGAATTCATTGAATTTATTAAAGTTCTAAATAAATATAAATTATTATTCATGTATAAATAGGTCAAAATTTATATAATTATAATAAAATCTTATCATGAGTTGATATACACACATAAAATAAAATTTTTACAATGTTTTGTTTATGTTTTCAACATAATCTTTTAGTTTTAACAAGCATTAAACTTTCTGACAACTATTAGAATATTACTCTACTCTATAATTTATGGGTAATGAATTTTAGCATAAAAAATTTTCATTAGCTAGACTATGTTTGATGTCGTTAACTGTATATAATTAATTTTTATGAACCTATTTATTTTTAATTTTAAATCATTGAAAAATATTATTTAATATGTAATCTTATTAATATAATTATTTAATATATTCATTTAATTAGAATTTAAATACATCATGAAATATGGGAAATTTGAATCTAATCCTTTAAAACATCCATAAAATTTCCTTTTGATCTATGATATTATAAGGACACATTAATTCATTCAATTATATCACTTTATATATTTTTTAATACATATATTGTATTTTTTTATTAATTGAATAATTTTTTCGTTATAGTTACAAAATCATTTAAAATAATTATTTCAACATTAAAATACAGAAATAAATTTAAAAAATAAAAATTAATTTATATTTCATATAATTATTTTTAACTATACATATCCTATGTTTATCCTTATGTAAAAAAATTAATAATAATAAAATAAAGAGAGTGGAATTTTTGACAATTCATTAATTAAAATAATAATAAATCAAAATAATATTCAAATAGGAAAAAAATATTATATTATAAAATTGTATTATTATGGACGTGATATATTAATGAGAGTTTTAGTTTCATTCTCTAGTTCTCATCATAATATTTTTAACCATAATTACAATAGTTACTCTTTCAATGATGACAATAATTTACTATGGTTACTATTCTGAATAAAGAAAAATATAGGGGAAATATTTACCAACTATTGAACTCATGATTACAAATATTTATTACAATTCTCAATATTAAATTTCCATAAGTATATTTAATTAATTTAATATAAAAACGAAAAACAAAATGAAAAACTGTTTTTCAGAAAAGTGAATATTTTAATAAAAAATGTTTTTTTTCCAAATTTGATCATTAAATTGATTTATATGAACTTAATTTAATTATTCATAATATAAGAGAAATTGTTTTAGTTTTATATAATTTTAAAATGAATCTTTTTAAATTATTAAAATAAGATTATAGTTTTCAATAAAAATCAGTATTTTTCAACCTTTACTGAAAAATTAATCTTTTTTTAAAAAATATAAAAATTTCACCCTATGATAATTTTTGTATGATCATATCAAAAGATATTTTATTTTTATAAAATATAATTTATCAAAATAAATTATAGAATTATTGCATAAAATTCAATAATAATTGACTTTGAAGAAGATGATTTTCTGAAGAATAAAATAACATTACTAAAATTTGAGTACTTATTTCCTAATAATTAATCAATGGATTTTTCTGATTAGGTTATATATATATATATAAATATATATAACATAGTTTATTTATTACTATTCATACCCATAAATTCAATGGACTGGTGATAACAATTACATTAAATAATAATTTTTAAATATTACATCATTGTTCTCTTAAACTCGATGTTGTGTATCAAGTACCCTATTCAACATAGTGTTATCATATTAAAATATCAAGGTGTTGAAAGGATTACATATTTTTCTTTATTTTATATTTTTTTCAAGATTCCAATTATCATAGGATACATAGTGATGTTTGGATCTCCTATCATATGTAAATCCACAAATTTATATCCCATTAAATCCTCATTTCATCCTTATCTTTGAATCCTAAGAATTCACATTAGTTCTGTAATATTACGACGTTTAAATAGTTTCTCAATTATTCCATTCCCCTTCCTTTTATATTTTATATAGATATACATATAGGGGATAGATTTTTCTATCTTAGTATGAGATCTATGAGCATAAACTATGAGTGATACCTTGGTCCAAGTTGATTGGAGTTAAACTACTTTTACCATTTTATAACAAAGGACACTCATATTAACGATGATTTTATATTTCACATCAATTAAATTTTACCTATTTCACTAGATGTCTGTCCTCACTATGTTTCAAACAATTATGTCTTTATATATTAACATCAATCAATCCTATAAGTATTTCACTAAATTCTATGCATGATTCTTCCCATTTTGAGGTTTCCTACATTTTAAACATGGTATAAAATTCATAACGGGTTATACCTTCCACATTATCTAGGTGTCATGTCCAAATATTAGTTTATCATTAACATCATGTACATTCTTCCAATATAATTCTATATTTCACCTCATATTTGTTGAAATTACTACTACCTTAAACCTAAACCACTTTAGGTTTATGTAGTGTGACTATGAAATTTAGTCACTAAATTTAGATTTAAATTGAATGTTTTTAACGTAAAAATTAAACTGGCTTAATATATTTTCATATTGAAAACCAATTAAGGTAATCCTAATAAAAATTAATGTTTTCACTCAGTACTAATTCCCTTACATAGATTAGAATAAACCTAGCCTTTTTTATCTCTCACACTATTATATGTTTGTATGGTCACAAAACTCATTATTGTTATAATAAATTTTTTAGAGTGTATATAAGTTACAATTATTTGATATCATGTTAGGATGTAAAAAATCAAAATGACGGGTTTAGTAAGTACTTGGTGGTCCATTATAAAGGTCTTCATTGGGTAGTAGTGTGTAGTTTAAGCCCCACTGTTGGCTAGCCATGTAACCAAAAAGAAATAGAATGCCTCTTCCAGGCCCACTATCTACCTATTGGATGACCACTCATTTGATGGTGAGGCTCGAAATCAAACCTAAAAAATTGTCTTACCCATCGACCATCCAGTGATCCAAGTTCATCAAGCTTGTGAGCCACTGGCTAGCTAGTTGATTCCATCAAAAAGTCAAACTATCTATTTGTAGTAGTCATCACTGGATTGATTCACGTCCAAAAAATTTTATTTTACCATCAGAACCTCCAATACCACCATGGTATCTCTATATCCAATAAATATATCACCATTAAGTCTTTTAGACCACTAGATACCATTTTTATACTATTAATACTCTATTTTAGGTATCTTTTTTGCCTCTATATTGAACTCATTTTCTCCATCTTCTTTTTCTATATTCCACCTATTTTTTCAATTCAATTTTTCAATGAGAAATAAGACTATATTGTAAATGGGTTTTTTAAACAACACTCCTTCTTCATCCTCTCTTGGGTTCTCACTACCACAAAAGTTAGTGATTTGGGTTTCATTCATAAATAATTTAAAAATAATTATACACTTCCATTTATTAGGTTCTTCACTACAAGAAACAAATAATGGTTTATTTGGTATAATAGATACCATTAAATATAATAGGTAATATTAAACACTCTATATTTGTGGAGAGGATATATATTCATTGATATTGAGTTATGTCTGAACTCCTTTATCTCTTTCATATTCCTTTCGTATGTACTTTTTTCACTTACTCTTTAAATATATATATATATATATATATTGTGCTTAATCTAATTAATTTATTTCAATATATTGCCATATTATAATAATTTAGATATAAAATTTTCAGGTAAATTCATCCCCCGTCTTTCTCTTTTACTCAGATAAATAATTGGCATGAGATACAACCTTGTTTTCTAATCACTAACGGGTTTCAAGGAACTACAATAAAATTTGGAATCTTTTTCTAACACCCAAGGATATCTTGAAGGATACTCAATGTGTTGAGTTTAATAGTAAGTGACACATCAAATTTAAGTTCCCCATATTGAGAAATAATATGATGGAAAATTAGTATATTGATAAGTCCTACAATATTTATATATAGAGTTCTAGTGATGAATCCCTTTCCTCAATAAAATCAATTGATGGTCCTTCCAAATGCCTCATAGACCAAATTGGGGTAAGTTATGAGGTGAATTATGATAATTCATCTAGTTCTGTAATTCATTTAAGTTATGATGATCATAAATATGATAGAGACAAATATTCTGATGGATTTTGTGAGCGTATAAAAAATTAAAAGTGCTTAAAGATAAATATTACAAGGTAATTAATGATAAGGATCAAGTCTATAAAGAAATGGTTTAATTATCCTTAAAATTAAAATATAAGAATTATTTATTAATTAGATTAAGTATTCTATTTCTATGTTAACCCAAGTTTAATAGAATTTTAATAAAATTCTAGGTTCCCAAGGCTATGGTAAAAAATGGTTCAGGATTTGTTTTCAAACCAATCTGGAACCTCTAAAAATACAACAATTATGAGAGTATAATCCCAAAATAAATATTAAAATTATTTCCATAAATCAATGTATATCATTTATGAATGTGACTGTAAAAATGGTTGATACAGTGAAACCATATAGGTGGACCTATCTTCTAATGTTTCTTATGAAATATCTTTTACAAAATAAATGTGGGTTAAGAAGTATCTTTTATCTAAGCTTTGTAGACCCATATTCTTTTGGGTACCAAAATATTTTGTATGATTTTTATATTGTAGGTTAAAATTATAAAGATAAAATCTCATGGAGCTATATGGTACAAGGAAAATGGGTGGACAAGACACATGTGTGATAATAGCTTTGAGTTCCACCATATTGAATATATTAATGGTGGTCGTGCCATTATTAGTGAATACTAATGGAGTATGATCGTCAGTATATGTAATATTAGTTATTTATATTCTTCCATTATTAAATATATTTTATATATTGATGGTTCAAAACATAATTTCCTTAGTATTATCCATTTTATATAGTAGTTATAAATTCCCTTTTAAAAATTTGGTTTATAATGTTTTTGACACCAATGGAAATATTTTATTTCCAACTTAATTCTTTTAAAATGTTTATATAATGAATATAAAATATCTTTATAAGAAATATTTTCAACAATTGAGTTCACAAAATAGTCATTCAAGGATTTGGTATCAGTTACTTGGTCATTATATCACTCAAAAACTTTTCAAACTCATCCAAAATAAACTAGTACAATATATTCAAAAATTAGTTTTCAAAAAGGACATTGATTTTTATCCTTGACAACTTGGTATGTTTTAATAATCATCCCCCAAATATAAAAGAGAATATTTCACATGTATGGCCCATTAGATTTATCATATTGATCTTTTTTGACCAATCTATATTGAATTCATAAGAGATAAATGTTAAATGTTTTTAATTATTTATGAAAATTTAAAATTTACATAGGGTTATTTCTTTGCTCATAAAAATTATATTTCTAAATTCTTTATCAAATAAAAGAAGAAGAAAAATTGAGAAAGGTTATAAGATTATATATATTCAGATTGTTCATGGGGTAGAGTTAGCAAAATAATGACATTCATTAGATTTATAATTAATAAGGTTATAATCACTCTCTTTCTACTCATATGAATCCCAAAAAACTGGGTTGTTAAAAGAAGAAATCAAATATTAAAATATTTTTTAAGAACTATATTGTCTGAATTTAAATCCCTCAATATTTTTTTGTCAAGGAGTTGAATACCATATGTTATACCTTGAACTACATTCTCATAGAACCCATCCTTAGTAAAACCCTATATGAGTTTTGGGAAGGAAAAAGGACCTCACGGTGGCAATTTTATGGTGTCTAAGTGTATATGTTATACTCTTAGCACCAAAGAAATTTTTAGGAAAAATTTACCCCAAATATGATGAAGCTATTTTTTAGATACTTTAACTTTTGTAAAGGATTTTAGAATTTTAATAAAAGGATCAAGACCATAGAGGAATATTTCAATGTCCAATATTTTGAGAACTTTCCTAATCCTCTTCCATAAATTGAATATATTTATCTTAACCTAGAATATTTTACCTTGAATAATATACCTCATTCTAAATAAAATTATGTTATTGGAGAAACAATGACTATACCATTACCAAAGGAATGGATGAAATATAATGGATATCCATTTGGAAATGTTATCAATGGTTTTCAATCTTGTACAGATAATATAAGTTCAGTTTTAAATGAGGTTGAACATAATTATTTTGTTTCACACATAAAACCAACAAATATTGATCACATTATTAATGAAAAAAATTGGGTACTTCAAATTCAATAAGAGTTGGAAATGTTACTTTGGAATTTTTTTTGAATCATATTGAATGACCAAGGATCATCCCATAGTTGCTACCAAATAGGTTTTTAGTAAAAAGTAAGAAGATCAAGGTAACATAAATAGAATCAAAGATAGACTAGTAGAAAATTTATATAATTAAGAAAACATTAAATACGGTGATAAAATTTTATCCATCACACGGATAGAATAGTTTGAGTTATTATTACCATTCTCCACCCATGTAAATTTGAATCTTTTTTAAATGGATAATGAAACTTATTTTTTGAATGGTTTTATTTCTAAATATTTATTTATTAGAAAACTACCTCTTTTACTAATTAAAACATTACAAATAATGTGTTTATTACAAAAAAGTCTATTTCAAGTCTAGAACTAGTCCCTTGTACCTATTATGAATGTCTAAATAATTTCCTCTTAGAAAATTTGTTTAAAATGTGAAAATATTATTCTGATTATTTTTTTAAACGTATCACATTGAATTTAATTTTCTCTCAAATGTAGGTCAATTACATTATTTTGGAGTTTATAAATGAAGCACATTATATTGAATTTGTATATTTAATTAGAAAATAATTGTAGATTGATATTATTGGATAAATAAAAATTGTCCTTGATTTTTAAATATCTAATAATTATGATGGTATTTTCTAATCTAATGAAAATAGACAGACTAACTTTTAAATTGTTTTGGAATGAATCAAGTCATATAATTAACTACAGATTTAATTTCTTATTGTAAGTTTATGCTATATAAAATTGTAAAATTTATTAACAACAATATTTATAATGGTATGATTGAGATTCATCTTTACATTACTATTACCTAATTAGAAATTATGTTTAGTTTTTGTCTTTGTTCAAATTTTCAAGAAAACCCTAAAGAGTCGCATTTGAAATCTCTCAATGTAAATTTTAAATATTTTAAACATAATAAGAACCTTATTTTTTATCCAAAACATACATACATTGAAATTTATAGTATTTTAAATAATTATTTTAGAATATTCCAATTAGATAGGAAAAGTAAAAGTTAGACTTGTCAGCTACTTATAAAATCCCTAGTCTCTTAGAGTAGTCACAAGAAAGAAATTTGTTACTATTTCTGTGGATAAAGATTAATATATAGTCATGGGGAGTTTTCTCACCTGAATTAAATGGTTAAAAACAATCTTGTAGATTATAGGTTGACATACAAGCATGATCCATTCAACTGTGATAACACTAATGAAAAGAGAATCTCTAAGAATTCCATTAAATGTTCATAAACTATAAACACATATATTTGATGCCACTTTTTGAGAGATCACATTAAAAGTGGGATATAATCCTATAATTCATCATTATAGATCTTCAATTGGATGAAATTTTCAAAAAACCCTTACATTATAACATTTTAATTTTATAAGTGGGGTATGTATGGCTCAACTATGACCTGTTTAAATTGGTCATGGTTTACTTCTTTTATATATGAATAATATTTTTAATCACTATTATGATTTGATTTTTTGGTAACTGAAAAGGAATATATTTATTTAATTTTATCAAGCTATATTTACTAAAGGAGAAATATATAAACACATGATTTCTTTTGAATTTCATTATGACATATTGAAATTATTTTTGAAATTTATTTGGATATTCAATTTTCTTTAACTCATTCTTAGATTAGATTTTTTTGAAGTGTTTTTGATATTTAATAAGGGTTATATTGTTTTACTTAAGACTCCCTTGGATTTTTTTGATGATAAAAAACAACAATTATAGTTATAAAATTTTTATTTGAGTTCATTTCGATTTCTATGATTGAATATGATTTTATGAAATTGACCTTGTAAATTATTGGTTCATAAAGTAATTGGGGGAAAATTTTGATGGCCCTCATAGAGTTGAAGTAGTAGTTAGTTGGATCCCCACCATTAGTTATCCAAAGGAACAAATATAAGAATAAGGCTCACCAAATACTTTTTTGAGGACCATTGACCAGTCATTCAGTATTATAGTAGCACCTATGCACTTCCTATCCCATCGGCCATCCATTGATCCACAACTGACCAACCGATGGATTCTGCTCAAAAATTTAATATATTAATTTATAACAACTACCTTTAACTGTCGTCACCTACAAGACCACCAAGGGATATATAGATCATATATACACCCCCAAAAGGCTTCAGAACCATTAGAAACATTTTTTATACTATTACGCCACCATTTGAGCTCTCTTTTATGCCTCATGATTTTACTCATTGTATCCCTCCTATTTTTTTCTAATTATGAAATTTATTTATTTTTCTAAGATAATTTAGTGTGTATTGTAATGTGTTCATGTTCAAAAAACTTATCCTTCGTCTTATTTTATGTGATCGTTACCTAAAAATTGAAAGATTTGGGTTTCTTGCTAAAAATATCAAGAAATCATGTGTATCTTCTTTCTATTAGGATTATTTATTTATCTAATTAAAAATAAGGTTCTTTGGGAATCTTTTATAGAAATAATTTTTGGGGGTAATAAAAAACCCTCAAGCCTTTGGGATAAGAGTCATTGTCACTCATCTTGAGTTTCCAAAAAACACATTTTTCACTTGCATTGTCCTTTAATTTTGTTATGCACTTACTCATATTATTAAAATAATTCTCTTAATATAGTTTGTTTATATCATCATAATATCCTATAATTTTCAATTTAGTTTAATTTTTCAAAAATAAATTCACCCCTTCTTAACATATTACTCAAACAGACATGGAAATTAAAAAAACATAATGAAATAGTTGTTAACATTTTCATAATAAAACAACTTAATGAGTGTCCTGCAAAAAATTAAATTCTATTCCCAATAAGTCTTTCCCTTTCATATAATAGGAAAAATATAGAACATAAAAAAACTAAATAGAAAAAAAAATATCATGTTCTAAACTCATAATGGGAAACCATAGAAAATGTGAAGTGTTCACTCATTATACCTCTCTATTTTACAGATTGGGAAAATGTTAGATCATACAATGGAAAAGGGTATAGTATTATAATTAAAAAATCATGTCTCCAGAAAGATACAATATACACTATATATACCCACTATTCTAGGAAACATTCAAATCAATTAATCTTTCCCACCTACATGTGAGCTTAAACTGTGTTGTGGGTACATTCTCTATCAAGAAAGGGCATCTACATCACATTGGGATGACCCACCTTTTTTATGTTTATTTACTCAATAAATACCATGTTATATCCCTTCACCATTTGAATTTGTTAAATGTATAGTGTTTAAACTTTATTATGATCAAAAAATTCTTGAACATAATTTTCTCCATAAAATAAACATCATACATTTTATGTTAGAATCATCAACATGAAAAATTAATAGATAAATATTATCCTAGAATAATTACAAAAACATAGTCAAATCCACTTAGTTCCCCTATTTATAGGAAATTTTTGACAACGATATTTATTACCTAGAATGGGCCCCCCTTTAATAAATAGTATGAAATATAGTTTCCTTTGATTCAATAAGTAACCCTAAGGTAATTATTTCATATCTGGTAGAAAGTTATCCCTTAACCCGATTTGTTTTTTCTTGATAGTGTTGTGGTATTATATTCATCCCTAATGATTATCTTATTCCTGCCTATCTCCCTTTTCCATTAACTTGGATATTATTATGTTTTTATATAAAAAATCCATAATTAAACTATTCAAGCAGATTCAAATACCCTCTATGTTACAGATTCATGCATCACACCAATTTTTAATGTAATATTGTTACATCCTATTTGATAGGTTTACTATCACGCATTAATCCTTGTCAAATATCCCTACACTAGGATGAATCTATTTTTTATACTATACATGATCCTAATTTATACACAGAATCTATTCTAGGAAACTATGTATCGATTTATTTCTAATATTATAAGATACATATTGATTTCTGGACCACCGATTCTAATACCAACAACAATACAACATTTTTACCTTTTCCCTAATTTAAAGACCATTACTTATTACTTTTTGTTTTCACTATTTTCTTATCAGGAGGACATTTATTCATTCTTTTTCAGTTTCCCCTATTCATGTGTCAAATATGCATAGGTAATATCTTTTAAAGAAATTGAATTAATTGATTCATATTCTCATAGGATTTTACTGATTTTCATATGTTCACTCAAAGATCCAACAAAAAATTCCACCTTCATTTCATTCCAATGTCCATAATTTCATTTTAGGCATAGTAGTTGAGATTTAGTTTTCCTCTATTAACCCAATGCTCATATATAGAATTCCTTGAATTAGTTATTCATCTTGGAAACCCAAATAATGTTATATTATTATTCCTCCAAACACATAATATTTTATGATTTGAGGTTCTCCTCAAGAAAATTTAAATTCCAAGATCCAAAATCCCTTTCATGGTAATCCAAAATATATGAATTTTGGTACTCCTCTTGGATACCTAAACACATTGGTTCAATATTATCCTAATATTTCCAAATTTCCTTGATTTTATATCCTCCTCTTTGGGAATTTATTTTTGAGGAATGATATTCTTTTTGTATGGAGTTACAAAAACTAATTTATTTTCTTAATTCATCATAGAGGATAACCAGAGTCATCTCACTTGATAAGCATTGTAGTTGGTTCAATCACCAATTATATTTACACAAATCTAATTATTTTTCCCATTTTTATTATTCTCAAAAATATTTTTTTTCTTTTGAATGAGTTTTTTAATACAAAAACGAATAATAATTAGACATACAAACCAAATTCATGTTATAATTAAGGACTTGGTCCTAGGGTTTGAGTACACAAGTTTCTTCATTATTGAATTCAATTTTATAATCCATTAATTTCTATAAATTGATTGTTTTTATCTACCTTATGTGGGATTTTTTTCATTTCTATGAAAGCACTTTAGAAAACCAAATCTCTCTACCCATGATAGAAAATTGAAATGAAATTGAGATCCAAGTCGTGGTGGGATACCACCACAACAGAATAGTTATATTGCATCAACAAAAAATTAAAATGAAATAATATAATATTAAGGTATAATAATTTTTAATGCTACAGAACCTCCATAATTTCTAAGACTTAGGTTGTCACCTTCCATTGTGAAGTGAATTTAGATCAAGATAGAAAGTAGGAAGATAGAGTGTGAGTTAAAGATCAATGAAATATGGATTATAAAGAAATAAAAAAGTTGATTCAAATTCTAATGTGTTACATTGAAAAATGAATTGAAAATAAAAACAATAAATAAATCATAAGTAGTAGTATCCCTACAATGAAACCCAATTGAATATCCTTTGGAACTAATGATGTTTTCCAATCCCTCCTAGAACATGTATTTATAGGCTTCAATCCATCCCTAGGGGGTCATAAATGGCCTAATAATGGGGTTAAAGTCATAATTAGTCATTATTTATCATCAAAAGGTGTTTATGCCATTAATGTATTTTAAAATATCCATTAATGGTTTTTTCCTGAGAGTTTCATGTCATGAATAGTGTTTATGATGTGTAATGCATGGGGGATAAAATTTTATCATAGATTGTTTCATGTTTTATATTCCTTCAAGTTATAGGTCTTGAAATCCATATATGATGTGTAATGTTGTTATCCAACAAATTGTACCCAAATTTATCATTGTTCTTGAGTTTCATGATTTTAAATTAGTCATTCACTTGTCCTTTATCAAATGGCATCATTTACATCATCAAATCATCAAATAATGACTCTTTTAATTGAAATATTAATTTTATTCCATCTTCAGTATTCTACTACCATGTCACACTTCTTAGAATCCTAACGTGATATGCTTTCGTCTAATTTAATT
Source organism: Viscum album (assembly GCA_963277665.1). NCBI lineage: Eukaryota > Viridiplantae > Streptophyta > Magnoliopsida > Santalales > Viscaceae > Viscum > Viscum album. The sequence continues at coordinate 1,430,212,873 of OY728151.1, forward strand.
CATCATTTTGGTTCATTTTGAAGATATTTTCCAAATTATTTCATAAAAATAAAACAATTAAATACCAGCAATGGTAAACATTTATTGTGAAAAAAAATATGTTTTATAATCTAATATTCATGAAACATATCACTCTATAGATGAAACTTCTCTAAGAACCTACCTTATGTCCATGGAATTTGGAAAAGTTCCCTACATTACCTCAAACTTATATTCTTATCATTTTGATGAATCTAATTCTACATTAGAGGGAATTTTTTTGGACTGAATTTTTATTCTTCTTAACCATTTAAATTATGAACATAGTTTGATCCCCACATGGATTATATGAGTTCATTTGATGATAAATTAGTTCCATTCATGATTAAGAATCCATAAATTCAATATTCGTGCATCACATTATTTCCTATATTTTTAGGGTTAGATTCCCTTCTACAATTTCATTCAATTTTGTGATTTGGAGGTGATAACTTACCATTTAAATTAGTTGATTTATTTCCACCACTATTGGAGGAAAGGTTCATCCCATACTCAAATAATGTTTTATAACATTTTTAATAAACATTTAGTAATTTAAAATTCCAACCATGGGTAAACTATATATCTAGTGATATATCTCACTTCACAATCATTATTTTGAAATTTTTCGGATCCAAAATCAATTTATATATATAATTTTATTATTGTTTGTAGTTTAAATTTTGTTATAAAGTTTTTTTTGAATAACATTATCATAACTAGTTTTGGATTTGGTTACCTAAAACCAACTTATATGTACATTATGATTAACTATATTCATTTTTTTGAATATTAATAAACTTATTGTCACATCCTGATTCTTCTTTTATGTGACATAGTAACTAATAATGTACTAATTGTAATTTTCACACTAAAAGGACATATAAGTTTCCCAATTTGATGAAAACTAGAAGATTCATTAAATAATTCTTAAATATATATTCTATAATTTTATTATATCATTTGACTTGATACCAATGATATAGGCTATCATCGGTGGAGTCACATTGGACTTTGAGGCACTATATCTAGGTGTACACCCTTTATAATTTTCATTGTAGTAGATTATGAAAACATGAAGGAATTTTAGGAAATATATATTTATATATTTAATTGGATGTTTCTATATATTCATATTTATACTGATACATAGTCATTAAAATTATTATTAATGGATGTTATTGGCCACATATTTTGATATAATGATGAAAACCATGATGACATATATTTACATAGAAATATGATATATTGGGTAAATCATGAGTGATAGTGTATTAATTAATAATGAAATATAGTATTTTAAACTTCTATTTTTAATAAAATATGATTTCTTAATCCCTTTTATGGGAATAAAATATTCAAAATAAGTATATGTACATAGTGTTTTGTGAGTAGGCTCATTTATGGAAATTTACAAAAATATTAATTGAGCACATGTGTTAATGACACAAGATTGAAACCTTCATGATTAGATATGCCATCATAAATCGAATATACTACATAGTAAAAATTTGTATGAGGTTTTATGTCATTGAGAAATTAGCTTATTTGTATATGGGTGCCTTTGAATGATTATAGATGCAAACCTTGGTCTTTCGGAAACAATACCCCATGCCATTGAGAATGTGTCATAGAGGGTCTCCCACTAAGTTTATCAAGAATGTTAGTTAAATATTAAATATTATTTAAAATTTAACATATTGAATAAAATATATTTCTATAAAATCGGTTGATAATTATTCATGTTTTCACAATCCCATATATTTAGTCACTTGTCATTTAAGAGAATATTTTTTTGAAAGGAATATTTAAAAAATTATTAATCTATAGTTTGTGAATATTATTGTTATTTATTTATTACTGAAAATTTTATAGGAATATATTTATTGAATAAATATTAATTATTAAAGGAACTATAAATATTATTTAGTAATGAAGGAACGAGTTTAATTTTTTGGTGAGAAAAAATATATATAAAATATTATTTGAATTAATTTTAAATAATTTATTGACAAAAAATATTTAATTAATTCAATGGTTTTTCCCTTTTCAATAAATATTATTATTATTTTGGATATCATGTAACGTAGGGATTAGTAAAACTATAAGAGTGAATGTGAAGTCAATATTTTCTCAACCTAACACTTTTTGAACCTACTTATAATATTTTTATCCTCAATTCTAGCGGTTTTTTTGGTTGTACACAATAAATACTAAGAATCCCCTCAAGCCCAAGTGTGTACCTATACAATAATGCTCCCAATAATGGGGGAAAATGACTCTATGACCCCTATTGATTCAAAATATATCATGGAGAATCCTTCTTTGAAGTGACTCTCGGAGCTATTATAGATGAATGATGTAGGCATTAAGATATTCTATTATAGCACTCAGAGATTCCTACAACATCACTCAGATTCTCATGTTTTACAGGTGGATCACTATTAGCGTAAATATTCACTTAATTGTTATAATGAAATATTAGTATAATTTCATGATGTTTTCAGACTCATTAATGAAGAAATAATTCATTAAAAGGTAATTATTTAACTGAAAAAATTAATAGTAAAACATTTTGTGGTGATCTCTTAATTTTTTTTCTAGTTTTCTCAACTAAATTTATCTTTTATTAAATTATGTTGGTCAAGATGTTATTAATCATGTACATCTAATAACAATTATATATTAAAAATTACAAGTTGGGAATGTCCGTAACTACACATCAACTATGCCCAAAACTTTCAAGTCATATTAGTGCGATCTACTAATAACTTTTAATTATTTATTTATTCTTGATTTGTTTAGGAATTTATCATTAGTTTTAAACTTTGGTTTATCTGATATTTACATATAAATAGTAAGATGCCATCTTCCTCCTCTTTATAATAAAAAATGTAATAGAAAACACTTAATTATAGATGAATAAATGTCAAAGAGCTCATCCAGAGATGCCAAGTATTCTGGATGTATTATAAAAGAATACATGATGTGTACCCTATGAGTATACATCATGTACCCATGTTTAATTAACAATAGAGACTCATGAATTAATTTGGAGAATTCTACATTTATCACATGTAGTGTGTAATTAATATACACAATGTACTAACCAGTCCATCCTAGTGCACAGTTATCTGAACTATATGCCATGTAACATTTTTGAGAATCATTTAGTCCATTAGTCACATGATATTTCTATGTTAATTAAATGGAATTTTTTACTGTTAACCATGTAATTTGGAGACCAAATGACATGTAGTCCATTTATATGATGTGTACTCCATTTTTTATATGGAAGAGTGGCATGCCATGTTTATAAGCATGTTCTATTGACAGATGAAAAATAAAAATTCATGACATGTTGCTTCAAAGTAGATGTTCTGTATGTTATCTAATTAAAAATAAATTAAAATTAATTTATTTTTAGTAAATCATATCAACATTTGTTTTATTTTTCATTTATTGCACTCATTAACACCATGTGTTGGGTTTTAATCATATTAAATATCAAATTAATTCATGTATAATATTCTATACTGGATTTTATTTATAAGTTGTAATACAATTATTACTCTTCATGAATTAAAACATAACATGATACATAAATAAGATGTTACTCTATGTAATTGATTTGATAGTAAATTCCATGAAATTATATGATAAATATGTATAATACATTCTATATAAGTAAATAATATGAAAATCTCATACATGTTGGGTAGTTTGAATGGGTGTTTTCTATGTTACCTCAAAGGTAGCTATTTTGTACATAGTCAATTTTAAATGTTTTTTTTAATTTATTTAGAATTATTAAGTATGAGATATCATGACTATTAAATTAATAATTAATATTCAATAATTGAATAAATTAAATAATATAATTAAAAGACATAATCAATCTTAGTCTAAAAAAAATAATGACTAGGAATGAATGGTTTTTTATTTGATATGTAATTCATTTCTTGTATGTAAAAGATCATGTGAATAGACTGAGGATTTATATATAATTGATTTCATTTTAATTTATTATTTAATTAAATTGATGGAATTTGTGTCATCTATCCCTTCATTATGTAAGGGAATGTGTTCCCAGAATTATCTTTTATGTAAACCCCATAAACCAATTCATTGGTTTTCATCACCTGTATGTGATTAAAATTTTGTGTAATGGATGGAACCCCCAGGTGTGTAAAGTCAGTAAAATTTTGGATCTGAGGTGAAACCAATAAAAGAGATATATGGGAGGACTCGTGGAAAGATGAAACATGATCAATGTCATGGTTTAAGGTGCTTTCCCCTTAGTCGACTATTAGTTTATCCTTCTCTATATAAACAAAATGTTATGAAAATATCTTGATCATACCACTCTTTTAATTTTATTTCTATCAAGTTTCATGATTAATTTCATTATTTATGTTTTGTTTTAATCAAAATAATTAATGAATGAAAGCACGTGCAAGATAGGACTGAAATAAAATGGGATTATGTATTAACTTTACCTATGATAAGGTTATTATCTTATGTAAATCCACATTATATTAACAAGAAAGTAATAAAGGTAATATGTTAAATTATCACATACAGTTATAAATCCCTCAATTATATATATTAATTTATTATCCTTACTCTACTTACGTAAAAAATCGAACAATAGTTCAAAGTGACTAAATGAAAAAAATGGGGTGTTTTTAATTATTGTGGAATTATATATTTAGTGTTGGGTCAACTTAATGTAGTATACATCATGGGATGATAGATAAAGGACTTGGTGTAATAGATAGAAAAGGGTACAAGAAATCTAAATATAGGATTTCAAGATCATGGATTCTACTAAAAAGATGAGTAACTATGAGTTAATGTAGTTAGAAAATTTATTCCTACATAAGACCAATCAAATAACTTTTCAAGACAACTAATTGGGTATAATAATGGGTTTACAGGTCTTTTCACTATAATTTCTAAGGAAAAATATATTACAAAACATTTGTTTATGGTAATTATGTTTTGATAAATAGTGGGATATTAATAAATATAATATTCACCATAAGATTTTATAAATTAGATTAAGTACTAAAATTATTATCCTCTTTAATTAAAAAAATAATTTAAATGATGGAGAGGCTGATATGTAGTGGAGTGAGAAATCCGAATCTAGGTGAGAGAAACCCTACTTTAGGTTTGAGATCCTTATCAAATGTCATCGCTAAAAGATCAACTGAGAACACGGTGACTTTTTTGTTGTAACTACAGTTATTTGCATTAATCCTAATCATTTTCATCACCATGGACAATTGGTGATTTCATTCTCAAAAAATTATTTATCCCTTATTGATTTGGATCTATTCTTTTTCCTTGTTTGGTCATTTTTAAATCACTACCATCATTGAAATTCCTAAGAAACTCTCTAGAATCCCTCAACTTTTCGGGATTTCATATCGGCCGACTGAACTCCTCAAATGTTTTCATTCAAATTTCTTTTGGGGATGACTATTATTGTCTATGGGTGATAATATCTTAGTTATTTTGGGGTTAATCCATAAAATTACTCAAATGGAACCCTGATCTGGACCCCTATTATGAGTCCCCAATTATTCAGATTTGGACTTCCTTCCCGGGAATTACACGATGTCTGTTTAAATAATCCGCTCTATTTCCGATCTCCACACTCATTAGTAATCAATTGAAGATGGATTTGGAAAAAAATAGTCTAAAAATACAATTTTTTTCATGGATTTCTATTGAAATTTATGTTTTTGAGGATCTCCCATCTCAAATAAGGATCCCAAATACTGATCATGGATTCTTTGATGCGGTTTTTTGTGAATGGATTCCAGACTTTTAATATTTTTTTCTCAAACTTAGACAAGCTTAAAAAGAATGTGGAAATAAATATACACGTCCTAGGCCCAAAAAATCTACTTGGGATTAAAAAATAAATAAAAATAATGTACTTTATTTGACTACTGTTAGTCACTTAGTTAATTTGGGCTCACTTGGGATATCTAATGAAGGGTAGGGGACTGATGTGAACAACTAGATTTTGGTTAATAATTACCAGACTTGGGAAAATAATGGAATCTCAAGGATTATTGTTTCCTATCCTTCTACTACAAGTACCAGAATTTCCACTCGTAATTGGGTAAAGGAAGAGGATAAACAATTTGAATTGCGTGATACACATGACAAGTAGCAAGTTCATCTATCTGATTCTAGTGATTCTTTATAGGATGATGATGATCAAAATAATCAAATTTAGGAATCATACTTCAAATAATATAATTAGAAGGGGGAAATGCAATGGTGGATGTTGATGGGTACATTACACCAAACCCAAAAAACAAGGTAACGTATGGACTATTCAAATATTGAGAGAAAAATAGTAATAAGATCACTTGATCCCTCTAGTAAAGAAAACACTGAACCTCCAAAACATATTACTGTTTTTGATCCTTTTTCAACCCCTACTTTGGAAGAATAAAAATATGATGAAAATAACAACCCTATGTACATATATGCCTATAATATTGAAGATACAGATGATTTGAGTGAATATATTAGTCCATGGATAGATCAACATCATGATATTACATTCTATAAGTACAACAATGGTAATATTTTATCTGAGATGTATCTTCAAATAATGAAATTTAGGTTCATTAGTATGTTTAATGAATAAAAAACAATCCTAATTTAATATTTCAAAACATACCTTAAGAATGATTTATATCGTTCAAAATTTATGTCCATCGGTGATTTTTATGTCAGATTTTACTACTTGTTTTTTGTTTTAATTTTTCATACACTTTGTATTTGATATGTTTCTTGCTGAGTATGGTGTCTCAATGTCTGGCTTGTTTTGGTGTGATATATGGAGAATGTGATCAAGTTTCTATCATTTATATGATTGGATCATTGGTTACTATACTAGATTCTTTTTTGTTCAAGTTGATGATGTATATTGATAACTATTTTGAAGATGCTCTTTTTTTGTTGAGTCACGATGTGGTTTGGTATTTCTAGTCACCTTTGGAATTGGAAAATGATCTATCTAGTTAGATATTCATTGATTCATCTGAATGTTAAAATAATTTTTATGTTGGATAATTGTTCAACAATATATCATTTTAATATGAAGGTCAAGCATGCAGTGCTTTTCCTTAGTTGTAGTTGAAATTCTTGATCACTGTGTTGAATCTTGTTTCTACTAGTCTATGGTTTTTATTTTACTACTAATACAATTAAATAAATGTATTCTTATTATGATTCCCTCTATATATGATTGACATCTAGGGTTGGATATCACCTTTCATGCATTACCTTTATAGAGATAATGTGCTAGTTGTTGAGAGGAAAATTTGATGAAATTTTTCTTCTTAAGAATTTGCATGATTATTTTCTTGGTAATCTCGGCATGTATTCACCATCAATCCCGACAGGTGTAATCTATTTACACCTCATTATTGAACTGTTATTTTTTCTTACAATAAATTTTATTAAGGCATGAATTGGTTAACCAATTCATGTGACTATTTTAAAAAAACACATTACATAAATCATATTATTTTTATCCATAAATGAGAAGGATAAAATTATCATTGATACTAATTTTCAAGAATAGAAAAAGGTAAATTCAATTTATTATATTACCTGAAATTAAGCCATATGATTTATATAAAATAATTCCCCAATCACCTACCCTAGATACTAGAGAAGAAAAGTAGCCTTTATATGAGAAAAAATTGGATGATTCCATAATTTTATAATGATTCATGCTATAATACATGTGAAATAAGATTATATAGAAATATAAAAATATATATGTATGTAGCATTATGTTTTATATTTGTGATCTATTTCAAGAGAACGTGATACAAGAAAGAAATGAAATCTCCATTACACTATTCAAGTGAAATCTTAGAGACTCGGCACCTATTAGGACAAATGTATTATTGATTATTGGATATATAGATCACATAAACATTTTTGGAATTAAATTCCTTTATGAGATGAATACATATCTCATCAATTATTAATTTCCCAAATTATTCTCTACTTTCATTATAAATTACAACAAGAAAAATAGTGAGAGTACACTTTAGGGACATCATACTATAATTCTCCATGTTAACAAGGGTATGAGGTGTAAAAAAACATTCCTTGTGGTAAAAAAGAAGAAGAAAAACATGGAAACCGCTAAAAGGAATCATACTATGTCTAAAACTTGTAATCATTTTCATTCAAAAATAATAAGATCTAAAGTCCCAAAAAAAACATGCAGTAAGTTTTATAAGTGGAAATATAGGCCTCTGGATAGAGAAATGCACCTAGAAGAATTGGGAGATAAAGGAGTGTTCAGTATCGAGAATAATATTTTTATATCTACACATTGTGTATTAGGTATAGCTTTTTGTTCTAACATATTTATTGAAATGTAGGGACCATGTAGATTTCATATGATTTATTGAATATATTTGGATATCGGAGCATCCAATATAGAATAACTAGCATCATTCGATATAATGGACTATCACATTCCACTTCTAACTGGAATTATTTTTTAAAATACCTATTTTTTCTAAGTGGTAAGAATACTACTATCTATATTTCATACCTTCACATGGATGTAACTATTTTAAAATTTGAAAATTATGGATTCCTATTTTATGATGACAATATTTATTATGTTAAGGTAAATCTAAATAACAATATTTATATATTAAATTACAAAAAACCATGTATTGTGAATATATAACTAATCATGTTCACATGACTCATTGAAAACCTATTTATGGAATCACAATCTCAGTCACATGAATAAGATTTATCTATCAAATATCTATCAAGATAGTTAATAAGACTCTTTTAAGATAATACCACTTGAAATATGGAATGATTGTTTATAGAGTCAAATGAACAAACTACCACTAAATGGATTAGGTAAACGGGCCACACAACTTATAGGATTGGTACACAATATTTTTTGTGGAACTTTTGCATAAATAATTTAGATGTGGATATTCATACATCATAAATTCTAATGTTAAATTGAGTATATATGGATATTACTAATTGAAGAGGTATATGTGTTGGACCTTTAAGAATTTCAATGAATTCAATAAATAAGTAATGAATAAACTTTGTAATAAGATAAATTATATTTGATCGTATCTAGGTGGTAAATATCCTTACAAAGAGTTTAATTACATTGTAATGGAGTTTAAGAGTTTACTTAAAAATTACACCACCTTATAAACCATAGTGTAATGGAGTTAGTGAAAGGTGGAACCATTCCTTACTAGAAATTGTGAGGTCTATGGTGTGTTGTATAGACATTACAATATATTTTTGGGGGTATGCATTACAATATGTTGAATACACACTAAATTGAGTACCAACCATAGAGGAAAATGGAATTATCTTCGAGTTATATAGTCGAAATAAATCTGTTTTTCATATACATTTGTATGTGAATGTGAGGTATTTTTTAAATCCACCTTTGGAAATAAAGTAGTACCCTAAGGTATGAAATGTATATTTATTTTATGTACCATTGAAAAATATTATATTATCTATACAATCCTTCATACATGAAACTGAATTTTTAAGACAATCTATATGTCATGAGAGGGAGTACATACCCAAGAAGTATAGTGGGAGAAAGATTTGAATCAGTGATGTTTATGCTCAAAATACATAAGAGTTGGTAGAGGAACAAATTTTATATATCCTCATATATGATTTTGTTCCTAAAACACAAGTACAACATATGAGTAATAAATAGTTAAGAGAACCTGAAAGTTATGATTTTCTAGGCTATGTAGATGGGGAATAGTTATTTGTTTAAAATAATGTACCCCTATCCTAAAAAGTGTTAACTGATATCATATAAAATATGAGTTAGATATAATCTATAAACTTTGGGATGGAATCCATGAATCAGAACAATGTTTTGTTCTACTCGATCATCCAGTTAATGAAAATAAATTTTGGTAGAAATGGGTAATAATGTTCAAAATAGACATGGAAGGTAAAGTAAATACCTAAAATGAATGACTAGTGGATAAAGTGATTAAATAGAACCAGTACATTGATTATAATGAAATATTTCCTCCAGTTTACATATTTAAATCCATCATAATTTTTCATTCTATAATAGCTTACCATAAATATGAAATTTCAATGACGTATATCAAAAACAACTTTCCTTAATTGAATATTTCTGTAAGATGTCTATGTGAAACAACCAGAGCGTTTTTAGACTCCATAAAATTCTAAAATTGTATAAATATTGAAGATATACATATATAGATTGTAAAAAACATTCATGCCCTGAAATATCCAATTTAATGAAGCTATAAAAGAATTTGGTTTCTTTAATAAGGAATGTGAGTGATGTTTTTAAAATTGCTCTAGTGATAGTGTAGTAATTATCCTTGTAGTATATTTATATTAAATATTACATATTAGAAATGAAATTCCAGTCTTATAGTAAGTTAAGAAATTGTCAAAAAAAGGCTTCTCTATGATGGACTTAAGTGAGTCAGCCTATATTCTAGGGAAAATTACCATTCATGAATGATCCAAGACGATAGTTTAACTAAGTTAATGTATACACATTTACCAAATACTAAATAGATTTAATATTGAATAATCAGTGATAGGATTAGTTCCCATGTAACATGGTATACATCTTTCAAAGAAAATTATTCCTTATAAATAATTGGAGAAAAGGGAGAATGAGAAAAATATCATAAAATTTTGTGATCTGATAAATAATATATTTAATTTTACACACTTGGATTGAAGTTTCCCTTACCTTGATCATGGTATAATGATATCAAGTTGATCTTGGTGAACTTCATTGGTATACTTTTGAGGATATCCTTATGTTTATCAAAAGAACTAAGGATTTTTTTCAGATGATTGGAGGCGATGAGGATTTATTCATCAGGGGTTACACTTATATTAGTTTTCAAATATATTGAAATGATAATAATTCATAGTGAGGATATTTCTTTAGTATCAATGGAGGATTTGTGAGTTGGAAGATTTTAATGAATCCATTTATATCAAATTTTTCAGGGGATTCTATGTATTTGGTGAATTCTGATGCTACCAATGAAGCTGTTTGGAAGCTCGAATATTCCAAATATCTTTATTTTGTGCCTAAAAATAATGAAAATATCCAATTATATTGTGATAATAATATAGTTTTTCTTTTTATTAAGGATATATTGTTACAACAACATACAAGGTAAATAATCCATAAGTATCATATCTTGAGAGATTTTTTTAAGGGGTGAAGTTTTTTTATCATATTTTACATGGAAAAACCTATTATGCCCTTTGACTAATGTATTACCATGGAAGAATCAGGAGTATCATACAAGAGCTATTGTACTGAATGTTGAAAGCAGTTAAATCTAGTTAGAGTGGGATTATGTTGATGTTGGTTCCCTAGATCCAAATTCTAAATACGTTATGATTTCATATATTAAGTTTGTAGAATATTAATATACTTATTATAACATCATGATTGTTCTTTTTTGTGAAAAGTACGTGATAATATCCTAATATTAATTGTCAATACAATGTTATAAGAAGTTTTCCACTATCATGAAAAAAGAAAATTTCAACGAAGGAATTGTTAAGTATATTTCATATAGTTGTCGATATCATTTTATATGAAATAAATGATATAATATATAAGGGGTTAGGAGTCATAGGACATTGAGGAATTTCCTCATGATGTATGACCTTGGTAAATTCTCATTTATGCGATTATTAGAACACGACACTCCTGTAAGAAATCCACATTTATATGATTCATTGGATGTTCCTATCTATGGATGTGAGTATTGATATTTATAAACTAAGATTTTTATTAATTGTTATTATTTGTTTTTTACTTTTATTTATTGACAAAACCATGATAAATTATGTTAGTGGTGAGGTAGGGTATGTTGGTTCATTCATGATTGACAATTCATTAATGAATAATAAGTGAAATGATTTTTCCCTTATTTTTTTAATGGATGCTGTTATCTGAGTCCCTTTAATGGGAATTAAACAACTTAAATAAATATATCACCATTGTGATCTATGGGAAGGTGCATTTTCCTAAATTTGAATAAAGAGACTGCAAACACATAGATTTATGACACCAGTATGCAATCTTATTGATTAGAGATATCATGATAATGGTATTATCTTACATAGGACATATTTGTATAATGTTTATTTCATTATAACAAAAATTTATTTCTATATGGATTCATTGGTGCGTTTCTAGATGCTACCCTTGGATTTATGGGGACTTTGCCTAATGCCACCAAGAAAGGGACAAAGAGGGTCAAACACTAATTATATCTAAAACCACTGTTCAATATTAAATATTATTTATTATTTAACATATTCCATAAATATTAATCTTGTAATATCCTTTAATAATTATCCATGTTTAATTGATCTTATATATTTGATCATAAGTTATTTGAGTGAATAGTTTTTTAAGTGATATATTTAATAAATATTTATTTCTCATTTAGTGAATATAATATTTATTTATTTATTAGCATGTAATGTGGATATATTTATTTGTTAAAAAAATATTCATTATTCAAGGGCCCATTAATATTTTATATGAATTGAAGACATAGTTTAATTGTTTGTTGGGAAATAATATATATATATATATAATATAATTATATTTTCTGTAATTTATTAATGAAATTATATTTAATAAATTCATTGGTTTTGTCTATATCAATAAATAATAATATTATTATTAAATAAATTGGTTTCCTTGTGTATTATTAAAATAATAATGGAAAATATGAAACAACATTTTTCAAACAACAACACTACTTTAAAACAATAATTTTATTTCAAACCCTAACATTATCCATTTGTTTTGGTTGTTCATAATAACTTTATAGAATCCTCACAAAAACTAAAGAGGCCCACAGGAATAATTATCACAAGAATTGTGAGAAATAATCCTCTTCCACCCCTCTCAATCTTGGATAGATCAAAGAGATTCATTTTTTGAAACTATTATCATGATGATCAACGAAAAATGACACAAGAGTTACAATCTTCCATGATTCCTCTTAGAGATTCCTATGATTTCACCCAAGGGTTCATATATCACATGTGGTTCACTACTAGATGTATTATACACTTGATTATTTTATCCAATGACAATACTCCCTAGGTATTCATTATATTCATCAAAAATGAAATCTTTTATCAGAAGGTAATTCCTTATTTTCTTACATTGATTATAAGTCATTGAGTGATGATCCAACGTTTTGTCCGATAATCCTCATGTCAATTAATCATTGAAATAATATATTTAGTAACTATAACATTTATTATGTAAATAATAAAATAATCATCGATTATGAAAAAATCATAGTTGGAAATGTACCTATTGACGCTTTCATTTCACCAAAAACCTTCAACTATCTCCACATGAAACCGGGTCATGATCGAGCCATTACACCCAGCTCCACATGTTACAATGCATATTTTTTGTTTCAGTAGTTCCCTAAAATGAATTCCCTATTAAAAATAATTTACATGGTCTAAATAAGTTCAATGTTTTCACCATTTTCACATAAAATGGTTTCCTAAGTGTTTATGAGTATTCACCTCCCATGGTTGGGTACATAAAACAAGGATCACTGATAAAAGGATCCCACCCCATATTGGATATGAATTATTACATGTTAAGGGAACCTAGATAAAGATAACTAGAGTGAAAAAATCTTATAAATATAATATAATATCCTCCATAAAACTCTATTTTAGGTGTTTTTCAAATCATATAATAGAGAGAGGGGATATAGAAGTATGTTCCTATACCCTCATAACTAGAACCTTTCTCATGAGACCACATAACTTATGAACTAACCACCTAGGAACCAACCCCCTATATTTTAACCACATGGAAATAAAAGAACCTATAAACTTGAGCACCTAGGTCGCATCCACATGAGCACCAATTTACCAAGGTCATTGGCTCGGGATCCCATTCATATATGTCACCTACACGTGCACCCATTCACAATATAAACATTCCTAAACACCAAATGGTCCATACTATAAGTTCTCCACCCCTAAACACAAGGATGATATTAGTGACTGATTATGGTCTAAGTACTTTGACAAGATCCGTATACTTTAGTCACTAAGCCCAAAAAATAGAGTTTCACTAAAAAATATTAATGTCAGGTTATATAGGCATTGGGTTACAATACCTATAACCCCAAATTTATATGAGATACTACTCTTATTTTTCATACATTCCTTGAGTTGAGATATGCCTCTTGGTTTCCATATATTCATCGTGTCATAGTACTCCTATTGGTTTCCTCATATTTCCTAAGTGGGGATAATATTGTTAGTTTTCTACTATTCCTTGAGTAAAGATACTCATATTGGTTTCCTCGTATGATTTAAGTCAAGATTCTCCCCATGGTTCATCAAATACCTTGCGTAAAGATACTCCTCATAGTTTTCCAAAATATCTTCACCTAGCTCAAATGTTTGCTTATACGTGATAGATCTTCTCTATGTATAACTCACAAAAAAAATCATTGTTAGTTAATTTTCATCGATTTGTCTATTACGCATGGCATTAATCATCATGGAAGGTGGCATAGATATATGACCTTAAAATGAACCACTTTTTTCACTATTAGATGACTTTAAATGACCTGACAAGTCCAATTAAGATTCACCGAACAATGTGGATTTGGATTCCCCTTATAAGGATATGTAAGAATCTCATCTCATGGGATCTGTCCCAAATCCATAACACCTCCCACCATCTTTTATAGGATCCTTATGCCTCCCTTGATATTTAAAACTTCAAAATTTCCAACCTATATAGTTTTAAAATCAAGAGTGACCAAATAATTTGATTTAATGAGAGGTGTTGTAATTACCATTTTCAATGTCCCCTTAAATATAAATTATTAGCCAGTAGGTTTCTCCAATGGGTAACCATTATAATTTCAAGGAAGTATTACATGAACATGTTTTAAATCAATAAGATATGTTCATACTAGGAAATAATACTATTTATGTTACTATCCTACCTTCCAACATCTCTTCCAATAAAATTAGGCCAAAGTCACCGCCATAGATGATCAATAGTCTACCTATCTTCAGAATATGAGAGAGTTTTATGAGACCCAAAACCACCAAAATGGTCTCACATGGAAATGAAATCTCTAGAAACAATTATTTATTGAACATGGAGTTTAACTTCAACATGACCTATCATCCCTCAAAATATGGAAAATCTATAAGGACAATCTTAAAAATTGGATATGTGATAAAATATTTCTCAATAAAAATCAAAGGAGGTTATAATCAATATCTTAGTATGGTAATGTTCTTACATATAACATATTTTCACTTAGGTATATTGATGAAACAATATGAATAATTATAAAACACCAATGTGTTGTGATGAATTTGGGGAATATAAGTTATTGTGATAAAAAACTAAAAAGTAAATGGAAAATAATAAATAGTCCACTAAAAACATCAAAATAATGAAATTTTAATAAAAGAAATATGTTGATAATCATTAATAGGTCATTGGATTTTATGTTTTGGATAAATTTTTCCTTTGGATGTATCATATGAATAGAGTTATGATTTTTTATAAATAATGGAAGCCTAATTCCTAGGTACATTGGTCCCATTAAGATTATTGATTTCATAGGAATTGTGGCCTATTAATTAGTTATCCACAAAATATATATTAGCTACAAAATTTACTGTACACATATTGAGGTGACTCGAGAACAATATGTATACATATTCTAATATTTTAGATGAAAACAAAACGTATCTCCCAATAATACAAGTCTATGAAATGTAAAGGTTTAGTGTATTTAGAGAATAGAAACCTAATAAACTTATTTAAGAGAAATCATTAACATAACCTTAAAAATTATTCATATATCATTACTTGTAGACACATAATACATAATAACCTTCATTATAACCCAAGTATATATAAACATGAAAAATGGTGAGATCATAGGCTTAGTAAGTATAAACATGTGACATAAAAATTGAAGTCTATAAGTGAGTATATAATGAGAATAAAGGATTTTGAATATAATAAAGGTATATATATGTAATAATCAAGGACATAAATCTCAAATCATGAGTCTTGGAATAAATAATTTACATATCATTATATAAGTTTTTGAATGGCGAGGAATATAAAATAATATTGAGCCCTGATAGTATATCATAGCCACAATAATATGACATATGTGTTTGGCATAAAAATTATAATAGAAATCATATTTCTAGGAAATAGACAAATACATTCATCACATAGTATTCTTGGGCTTCAAACAGAGTCATGTTTTTCATATATTTTTTCTATAAAACAAACAATTTCTATAATTTAATATATTATTCAATCTTTTATTTAATTTTTTTGTTGATTTTTCTTAGAATACCAAAAAAAATTAATAGATGAAAAAAATGAATGGATTATGTAGGCTGAAGAAACTTATATCGCGTCACAACTCTACGTGGTGTGAAACCAGATGTTTGAAGCTAAAAGTTGATGATTTGAGGATATATTTGATGGATTGTGATAAAGGTACATGTAAAGGTCCAATTCCTAACCTGGAAAAATGATTAAAAAGGGTAATTAAGAGAAAACATAGTTGGAAATCAACATTACATGTTGTGTAATTCATTCATGACTTGTAACATAAATAATTACATACTGTGAAACCAAGCCTACTAATGTTCCTCCCCATATAATACATGTTCTGAATCCATTATTAATGGTATTAAATCTTTTGGAAATCTGGGCGAAAATCATACACAGTACACATCATGAAAATCAATTAAAGTATGTGAAACATTTAGAGAGACCAAAAAATAGATGTTTTGATAAGAATTTATTGTGAATTATCTCTTTATGATCAAGACCCCAAAATAACCATTTATGGCACCATTTAAGATGGAAGTAGAACCTAAAATCCCTAGAAACATACATCTTGATTAGATGAGAAGGAATCATCTCATGAGTATCTATAGTTGCACTATGTTTTAGGGATGTTGCTTCTTTAGTATTTCTCACTTTTATATATCATTTTTGTTTTCTTATCCCATGTAAAGAATTCATTTGTCTTCTAATTCATTTTCTTCTATCATCTTCTATATCTCTTTCTCTTCCAATCCTAGTTTCATTCTATCAATCTTCCCAATTTCCACCTTAATATATTTTCCTTTATAAATGGGAAGTGACTAACAAAGATTTTGTCCTTGAGGGTGGTTTTTTGGCATTCTTGGTTATTCTTACTTAATATGAAATTCGTTCAATTTAATTTGTGGTGGATGTGATAAAATTTTATATTTATAGTGGCAGTCCACCATGAATTGGATCTTAATTTCATTTCTATTATCTATTAATGTTAAGGATATTTATTTTCCAAATATGTTTCCTAGGCATGTTAAAAATCCCTCATAGGGTAGAGAATAGAGATACATGTATTAAAAATAATTTATTGTAATATTGATTTTGATCATGAAGGAACATACATAAAAAACACTAGGAACAATCCCTTTCTTCCTAACATACATTTTGTCTTCATCTTCAATTAGGTTTTAACTATGCATTGAATTATTTTTCCAAATTCAAAAAACAATAACCATTTTTTTCGATAAATAATAAGAATAATAAAATAGTAAGATCAGGTGTGATAGAAATAGTAATTGAATTGTATATAATGATACTCAAGTGATAATATCATGGTCAGCCTCTGTGATGCATTAGAAAAAAAATAGATTTTCTTTTTCCACATTCTACAGTATGTGTTCATCAGCTAACCACCCATGTACTATATTAGTGTAAAGTCTCATAATTTCTAGGAAATTTTTTCAATTTATAGGTAATTATTGTGAGAACTCATGCTTTGACGGCAAGTGATTCTAAGGCCTGGTGAACCCAAAACGTAATTTGAACTTTTTTATGTTCATTTGAGTAAACAAGCAACCAGGTTTTTCTAACATTTGAACCAGTACTCGGATAGAAAATATGAGGGCACCATTTAGATTTTAATGCCAATATTTTCCTATAAAAGATATAACATCAATAGGTAATAGTCAGATGGAAAATTTATTTTTTGGACATTTTGAAAAAAAATAACTTAAAAAATATTTTGTTTTTTTTTCAAAAACATTGGTCGAGAGGACGATGGCACTAGGGTGCACCGATGAGTCTCATTAAAGGGAACACCTCAATGGATCGTTTTTGTGCAGCATAACATCTACACTATTTTACAAATGTAATAGTGTATCAGAAATGTTGGGGCCTCTTTCCTTTTCATGGAATAGCAAATTTGAGAATTGAGGGTCAAATGGAGCAAAATTATCTAATGAACCAATGGAAAGTTTCATCTCCAACGAAGAATGAAGAACATTAGTAGAATGTTAACATCTTCAATATACCTTGAAGAATAGAGCTGAGAAGTAATTAGACTTCTTGAACCATCATTGGTGGACTGCTTCAATGAAAAACCGCTTCGAGGTAGGGGTATTGTTTTGGTTTTTCTTATCCCCATTCATCGTTCTAAATGATGAACACAGGTCAACTCATGAACAGGTTGATCCGCAGATTGTATGTTCTTGCAGGAGGGTGAGGTTTCTTGGTTTTTCTTTTCAGGAATTATTTTTCTTGTATAACATCATTCCCAATCCTCCCTTTTTTTAAACATCTAATGCATAGGGACTGGGAAGACATGAACAAGGCTCGACCCCCTCTGCCTTGTGTGTTCTTTGTCGATGAAAATTTGAAATGGAGGAAAGAAAATTTTGGAGACTTCGCAGGGAGGAGACACCGTACAAAGGTCGTGGGAATAAGCGGAGGGAAGAACGGACCACCGAAGAGGGCCTGGTGGTCCATGTAGTATTGTTTTGGTGTGCCAGCACTGGTGACCGGTAGTGGCGTGCCGAAGAATATTGTTCTGGATGGCTCGAGCATCAGAATAGTGGGGATAGCCACTGGCTGCATCGGTGGCTAGCGGTGGGTGGACATAGCCCCCAGGCAACATCGATGCACCACAGACACATCACTGCACCATGTCCCACATAGAGAAGTTGCGGTCAACGGACCGAGGCTGGGAGACGGCCCGCAAATGACCCTCAAGGTGATAGGGAGTTGGGCGTGACCACCTGCCACATCCCAAACGAGCGACAAACTAATCCGCCTCTGGCGGACCCGGCCCATCAGGCCAGGATAGAATCACAGCCCAACAGATTGGACCTATGTTTGGCCGGGTCTGAGTCAAGTTGGCAGACCAGGGTTGGGTCAATTGACCTTAAGCTGGGTTGGGTCGGGTCAGTCCGGACCCGGACCCCAGCAGCCCCTTTTTGGAAAAATATCAATATCTTGCAAACTGGGCATCTGATTGACGATCTTTTTGTGGGGTTGGAACCCTTTAAATGATGTGTATCTTTGGGAATAATCTATAGATAATTTCATGGAAGTTGAAATTTGATGAATGGATTGAGGAGAGGATCTCCCAAGATCAGGCATGCTACGTGCGGAAACCTTACAGTTAACGGAGATCTAACGACTATTGACGAGCGACGCTGTGTAGATCAGATACTATGGACCACTGGGAAGAATATTCTATGTGTCCCAACAGGCCCTTGGTGGAGAGTGTCTTTTGAGTGACCTAACAGACCCACATTACTCGACAAGAGGAGTAACTTAGTATGGTCATTAATTAGTGGGAAGCAGCTTCGGTGTGACCCAACATACCGATGGTACTCAGAAGGGATAAGTACCACATAAGTACAAAGATTAGTTGTTTGTGGCTTTTGTGTGAACTAGTAGGCCCACTTTACTCATTGAGGAAGAGTTGACTGAAAATTAATTTTTTATTAATAAAGACACTTTTGAGGGAAAAGTGAGAAACCATAAGTTCCAACAAACACCAAACAGCAACAAACAGAAAACCAGATTCAACCTCTTCCAAGCATAAACAGAAACTGCTAACTCCAATGAAGGACCACTCAGCGATCCCATGAAAGCATGGTCCCTCCCGATGGCAAGCCATCCCTCTGAGTCAGCCACATCCCAAATGACCTGCAGAGGAAGAAGCAGCGTGCTCTAGCCCATCTGAGCCAATCTGACCCTCCAACATTTCCACACACAACAAGGGCAGTAACTCAACAAAGCATTAGTTAGGAAATGAGTAAGAAGAATCATTGAAAACCAGTTGAATTATACCAGAGTCTGTTTCCCTAAAAAACTTCCAAGATATATTAGATACATGTGAAATTGGATCCCCCTTATCAGGTCTTCAACAGAAGAAGTCAATCTATTCCAGACCTGAATGTACTCATCGAGTCTGATCAACCCCTTATTGAAGCCTCCGACTAGGATCGTGTCTTGTTTGTCAACCCGAATATAATGCTCTTCATTAAGGTCAAGTTCATGATTCTGACCCATCATCTTGGCTGCATCCTCTTTTGAGGTGTTGAGCAATAACACCTTCTCAGTCTCCACATCGTCCGAACTTAAAACCAAATCCGAGGAAAGTTAAGGTTGTCCAGGTGATTTTAGATGACACCTGGCCTCCTTGTCCAACTTCTCAACCATTATATTCTTTGCTGACTGAGGTGTTCGAAATTATGACTGATGGTTGTACTATCATACTCTAGAATATACCTCGTGTGAGTTGTCTTGCTTCGTCATCATTCTTGGTGATAATGATTTGTGGTTTGGTTGTGGATTTTTTTGTTGTATTTACATTGTTGTTTTGGGGACCCTACTAATTATTTCATTACTCACCCCTACACTGACTTTACCCAAACATGTTTTGTCTGGTGCTGATGACCACTACCTTAATGGAGGATTTAGTGGCCTAGCAATCTGTGGTGCTTAGTGAGACTAGGCAAACATGGCGTACTTCTACAGATTCCAGTAGCTACTATGTATCGACTAATTAGGTGGGATTTTAAATGAATGGTTTCAATTATTCCTTTTTTTACTTTCCTATTTTTCAGTAGGACATTTTTTGGGTTTTTATTCTGTCCCGTTTTACTTTCAGTTGTATGTGTACTCAGTGGTTATTTATAGTGTCATTCTTTTTTACATTTACAACTTTTGGATGTGGTTGTGTGTGCGTGTGTTTAGGTATTTAGGAAAATTCCTCCCACTTTTAGGTTCATGCCTACGGCACTAGTTTCCAGCCCCAATACTTTGGTAGGTGGGCTTGAGGTATGTCAAGGCATGGGCCTCGGGGGACGGGTCGTGACACTTAGGATTGAGGTAACTTCCCATATAACTTATTTTTATTGGATTACTACCTATGACTGTTTGATCTCATGATATATAAAAAATTAACCAACACATTAGAGGTTTATAATAGACTCACCTACTATATTATAATAAACCCTTCATTTTCATACCAAAAATACATGAAATCATTCATTATTATTTGAAATATTAAATAACCCATCAGTAAGAAATGGGTTTCTCAAAAACTTCCATAAAAAGTCTTTATCATAAGCCATGCAGATATACAGCAGTGGATGGTATCATTTTAGAATATACCTAGTGATTCATAAGGATAATTAAATGATGTTGACATAGATGAACAATACAAATATAAAAGCATTAAAAATAATTTTAAAAATGAAAGAAGAATAATTTTGTGTTAACTTTTAAAAAAAATCACAAAACTAGGGTAATGTGATTCTTTTCAGAAAGTTGCGTCATCATGAAAATGAAGTTACATAATGATGAAATAAAATTAAATGGGAAAATATTTGCATTCCATATAAAATAAAGCCATCATTTTTACAGTTTTGTAAAGAATGTATAAAATGAGTCATAAGGAAAGTATTTGAAAATATTCCATTTATAAATTTGTAAAAAAAATTCAAAGATAATATAAAATATATTTATAAAATATTTATGTATAACTAAAAAATTATATTAAATTTTTTGAATAACATGGATATAGAGGATAATTATTCCCAACAAAAATAATATAATTAAAGTTATATTTTCTTTAAAAAGATTTGATCAGTTGATTTGAGTAAAAAAGATAGTAAAAATGGAACTCGCACATGAAAACCCCAAAAACATTGATATTAATAAAATATATGGAGTTTAATAGGGAAATATAATATAATTCCAACATTATATTAAACATAAATAATCCTAAATATTAATTACATTTTAATATAAACACTTACACCCTTGGTAGCCGTTAATTTTATAAATTGCGAATGAGAAAAACATAGATCTAATAATAAATACCTATAATTATCTTGAAAATAATCATAAAAAAATTCATGCTAATTATATGCATGAGAAAATAATGTTGTGAATATGTAACGTATCTTAATAATGGGAAACTGAGATGAGGAAACCCTTAACTCAAGTCCTGACTTTCTTTTTACACACACTAACCTCTGGTTTAATAAAGTAATATTTTTTATAAATATATTATATAACAAAATTCATACTTATATTCCTATTTTTATTAACTTATATTTTATTATTTCTATATAAATAATAAAACATTGTGAAAATCAATTTTTTGTTAATAATTCATTTTTTCACACATGTTTTGATTCAACGGTTCGGGTCTAAAAACCATGGTCATGGTTTCATCATTTAGAAAATATTAAAAACACTATAAATATCATATTTATTAATTATATAAAATTTTATAACTATCCATTTAATGAATTGGTGAAAAATGATAAATGTCAATCCGTGCAGGTAGTAGTCAGTATGTACACACAAGCAATTTTTTCATTTTTCCATGGATGTAAAGAAATGATGACAAAGAATAATTTATATTTCAACAATAATAAGTATTTTATAAATGTCATATATATTAATTAAATCCATATTTTCTACTAGCTATAATAGGCAATGATTAAAAATGAAAAACATCGCTTATTTGAGGTAGTGGTCTTCATGTATGCATAAGAGAAGTTTTAATTTTCCATTAGATATAATGGAGGTTGATGGTGAATGTTTCTCATAAATAATTACAATTAAATATATAAATTTTACTCTTTATATTATTTTGATGTGGACATAGAATATTTAGAAGATGTGGAAGAAGAAATAAATCTAAATGGACTCAATTAAGATCATCACCTCTTCCTTTGATACCCACATTTGGATTAAACATTAAGTCTTCATGGTATGATATTTTGGTGCGGCTACGATATCTAGGATATTGATATGAGTTTTGGGAAGTGATTTGGGTAAATATTTGTTGATATAAGGTGTTAACCGTTTGGGGATACATGGGGGGAAAAGGTTACATTTTATAAGTGAGGGGAGTGACATTTTTTGTAATAAGAGGTGCAACATTGAAGTAATGTGGATCAAAAAGTTTAAAATACTAGATTTTGGATGAGTTAAGGTCAATAATTCCCTAAAAACTTATTTGGAGACATTTTTTTATGTTTTTTATGTTATTTAACCCTTATATTTATCCAATTTCTCAGTTTGTATTTTACTGTGATAAATACATTTTACCTATGTAATTTATTTTTATGCCTAAAACTAAAGTGTAACATATTACATAATTTAGAATATTTTATTCTAAATTTAAAATTAATTTTATTATATTATAATTATAAAAGTAAAAAAATATCAAAAACAATACATGTATAACACATGAAAATTTATTTTAGCAAAAAATTTATCATACATTATAAATTGTTAAATATAATTTTTGAAATTAAAATTAGTATTTTCAAATGTATAATTATAAATATTAAATAATTATTTGGTAAGTAAAATGTTTATATAAGTTTTATGTTGTTCTAATATCAACATGATGACAAAACTATTTATTGTATTTCTAAAAAACTATATTTTTCACTATTCACCTATAAATATTTTTTTTAAAAAAAAATCCAAAGATAATTTAAACCTGACAAATTCAAAAATTAAGTTAAAATTTTCAAATTAAAATTATATATTTTTATAAATTTAAATTATAAGAAAACAAATATATAATATAGAATGAAATAATGTTTTTAAATAAAACATTTTGTGTTTAACTATAAGGCCCCATCCTTAAACATTAAATTTTTTTGAGTTAAGTCAATAATAATACATTGAGGATATTTTCATGTTTATAGTTCTAGATAATTAATCTACAACAATTAAATTACGTCTCAAATATTACAAAGTAAACACTTCTACTCTAACAAATTTTTTCACAACAATCAAACTCAACAAATAAAAAAAGAATTCTTTTATTGATATAAATCATCTTCAATTATTTTTTTCTATTTCCATTCCTTATAACCTATGAAAAACACTTCAAAAAAATGGGATGAGCATAAAAATCTCATTAAGGGTTATAAAATAATGACAGAAAACATTAGTCCATTAATTCATGCAAATAAATGAAATCATAATTTTCACTCAGAAAAAATAAGATCTTTAACCTACCTCATGAAATAATAATATTTATGAATAACACAAAGAAATCATATATCATAATGGTAACTTTTTTCATCCATAACATACATACATTGCATCTTTCACAACTATATAGGGAGTTACGTTTGGAATACTAATCATGATATATTCCCTAAATCTCTTAGGAGAAACATTAACGATTTCCTCCATCATGTTACCCAATTCATTGACGAGAAATCTTGGGCTCACCAACCCTTGGATTATCATGTAACCACCCATATACTTAAATAATTCCCAAAAACCATAACATATTCATAACATATAAGACAAGCATAAAGGAAAGATAACATTTCCACATTGTAGTCGCAATATATCATTTCATGATTTTGAAATAATCAATGGTTTTTCAAAACCATTTTCAATATCAAAATAGATGAAAAGTGTATATTTTATTTATTTTTCTTTCAAAAACATTACATCTTGTTTATGAAGCCAAATATCAAATAATGCTCGCAATAGCGGAATGTTCGTTGCCATTGCCTATGTTAAAAATAAATATTATTTTTACCATTTAGTAAAATTATTTGTAGAAATAAATTTACCTTTTAATGAAATTAATGCTTAAAGGGTTTTATACACCATATAAAAGAAAGTCATGCATAAATAAAAATATGCCTCAATGAAAGGAGATTTAGATGAAGTCCCCTATGAAAATTTGGCAGCCTAATGACATCACTTAAAAATTCAAAAATGAGTTTATTATAGAGAAAAGGGTATCTCATCACATGGAAATGAAATATACATCAATAAGGATATATAATAACATACCCCAAAATAATAAAATGTAAATTAAAATATATATCATTAAAATAAGTCTTTGAGAAAAATAGGATGGTGAAAGGTTCCCTTACCTTGAGTCTGACTAGTCAAGTATGTTCCATGTTATTCCTAAAAAATAAACCAAAGATAATTTCTAATTTCTTAAGAACATTTTTTAATTTTATTATTACATTTATATAACTTATTACCATGTAATTAACATTACATAATTATTTAAGTTAATATCAGTTGTTTTGTAGATATTCGGTACTTTAGTCAAAAATGAACTTATTATAATTACATGTTGTCCATATGGTCAAAAGACCACTATCTGTAGAATTATATTAATGATTTAAATATCATATTTATTTGGTATATTTATATATTTTTAATATTACATAACATTTAGAGATAAGAAATAAAATTCACCGTTCATGGAAACGTTATGCCGTATGTACACATGAACACTAATTTCATTTCATTTTCTTATTTAAATTAATTAAAAATAAATGATACATATTTATATTATATTTCAAGTATAATATCATAATTTATATACATTACATAAGTTCATTAGAGACATCATTTATACGTTACATGTATGACATGAATGAGTCATATCACTTTGAGGGGGCGGTAGTATGAACTTCCTCAAATAAAATTATCGAATTTCCACATTATGAAAATAATAAAGGTATGATTTAAAGAAAAAACAAAATAATATAGACAATATAAATATAATATATATCATATATAAATATATAGCCATCAAAATTTCCACCATGAGAGGTGGTAGGGAAAAATGGAACGATCATCATTCTGTGAGGTAGTAGTTCGTCATCCACAAAAACATTACGTTCATATCCATTAGATGGAGGTGTGTGTAAGTTTAGTTTAAATCCTTCTTATAAAAACATCCTATTATATTTAGGTTTTTGGTTCTGTTATGTAATGAAAGAGTAAGAATATAACAGAGAGTTTTGAACTAAAATAATGGAAAGGAACTTTAGAGAAGACACTACCTTTTAAAATGTGTATCCCCCTTTGATTTGAGCCAAAACGATTTATTTAATTTTCTTCTGCACAAGGTAAGGAGTCTAGGAGGAATAGAGGAATTTTGGGAGCTTATTTTAGTATAGTTTGGATGAGAAAATGGGCTTGATAGGTGTCAATAAATGGGTAGGTTTGATGCACTTTTATAAGAGGGAGGAGGGTTACTTTAAGAAAGTTTGAAAGTATTATTTTATTATAAAAAGCTTTTCAGTTTCAAATGGCCCCAATGTTATTAATTTCAAAGAGAAGATTCTTTTGGGTTGAAATTCTCTCAACCAATAGGTTTTATACATGTTTAGATCACAAATTTAACCTTATATTTTAGCATTAACCCTTAGTTAACTAATTTAACTCATATCATGTCTTCTTGTATATTCATAATATATGGTTAATATAGTTACTATAAAATGACAATAGAACATAAAGGGGTTCATTAAAGTTATTTTCAACATTTTATAAGTCATTTGGCCTAATATTTTATTTTTATAACTAATATATAATTTAATAAAATAGTATCTGTTTTAATAACTTATTTATGTCAATTTTTATACTATTCATATGATGACTTTTTAAAAATCCATAACAACTTTAATCTTTCAAAAAAACTTTATTAATTAAAATATAACAAGTCATAATCATCCATTACATTCTTTTATAGCATGAAAAGTTCTAATGAAATTTATTTTAATATTTATAATCTCATTTATTTAAATTGTTCATTAATAAGGTAATCACTATATCATCATTGTGTCATAAATATATTTATTTATTTATGTCTAAAATTTATAAATATAATAACAGGATGTATTAAATATATTTATCTTTATAATTACTACTTATAGTTGAGTATATCACTTATATAACCCCATATAAAAAAAAATTAATAAAAAATTACATGTTTATGTTAAATTTTTCTTTACTTTAAATTAATTCTTATAAATTGTCATTTTAACATCAAAGTGAACCATGGGGTCCCAGAATAAACCAATGGATGAGCATGGTCCGACATATTTAATCAAATAACATTATTACATGTTTCAAAGTAGTTCAATATTAATATAATATTATTTTTTTACCCTTATTTACCATATTTACCCATTAACCATGGTAAATAAAATATTTACAAGAGTTACATTTCATAATGTCTAAAAATAAAAGGTAACTATTTACATAATTTTGACCTCCTGACTCAAAATATGGAATCCATTTTTCCAAATTAAAAACACATAAATTGGGGAAATTAATTTAATATTAATTCATGTTGTCAAAACAAAAAAATCATGTTTTTAAGAAGTAAAAACTACTAAAAGATTGACATGTGTTTATGTCCAATTTCAAAGTAAAATTACTTTCAATGATCAAAATTATAATAAATTATAAAAATTTTATCCAATTAAACCTTAAAACCAATTAAAATTACCGTTTAAATATATTAATAAATTAGATGAAAATGCATTTTTGAATTAAAATGCAATATTTTTCAATATTCATTAAAAATGAACATTATTAGAAAAATACCAAAAAATCATCCGAAGTAAATTTTGATGTCCATATTCTAAAGAAGAATTTTATTTTTCAAATAGAACATATAAAAGTGAAAAAAAGAATATTTAAAAAGGGTTCACCATCAAGAAGAGGTAAAACTGCATTTTTAGAAAAATACTTCTTTTATCCAAAAAATTGAATTTGTTCTTATATCATATCTAGAAAACATATAAGATGAATTTAAAATATTAAATTGAATATATATGTTATATTTTTCATAAAAATCTATAAATAGTGATTTTAAAACACAATTATATTCTTATAAATAGTTTTTTCATAAAAACGCATTATTTATATTCAATTATTTTGTATTTCCATTCCAAATAAATTTTGTAACCAATGAATCATTATTTAAACATGTGTAAACCATATTTCAAAATGAATTTGATATTATTCATTCCCATAATTATAATGGCTAGGCATTAGCTACCATTTATGATAATATTATGATTATTGTATTATATTTCGGGATAAATCAAAGTTGTGTGCAACGTAAGATTTTACAGAAACATGTTGTTGTGTGTCGAGTACGCTATCGGAAGAAGCATCTCCTATAACCTAAAATTAATATCTTATTAATATGTATTAATAGGAATCAAAAATTATTATTCTAAAAATACCTGGGTTGTTACATCCTTCCCCCTTTTGGAAATTTTGTCCTCGTAATTTTAAAATTGGGCATGGAAACATTATTTAAAAGTCTCACATCGGAAAAAGAGTCAATAAAAGTCTCACTTTAAAAGAAATAATAAGAAGTAAAAAAGGTAACTTGGGATAACACATACCAGGATTCCATATAAGAAAACATGGACATGAAAGGTAAAACTAACCATCCAGTTTTGACGGATAGTGATAAAAACCATGATTAGGGTAAAGTTAATAATAAGAAAACCACAAACATGTGGTGGGTTAAATGGTCATTGATTCCCTAGTAGGAAAAGTAAACGGACAATGTTTTTGTTTTAAGTTCCTTTTTATAATCATTAAGAATTACTTTACTACTAAGAATAAGAACATAAGTTCATATACTTACCTTTCATGTAGATTTTCATCCTTTAATAAATTTATACCACAAACTCATATTTTCTCTAAACGATGAGTATTCCAAGATGACTTGGTCACATATGAAGAGCTAGAATTAACTTATAGAGAATCACATAATCCAAAAAATATTAACAATAATTTTCTCCTGTCTTTACACATTAACCAAAACCAAAATGGTTAGTATAGGATTAGATAATCCTCAAAAGATAATCCTTTATAAAAATAAATATCACTCTTAATCTCCAAAACATAAAAAACAGTACCAAAATTTCAAAAAAGACAATTAAATATATAATTTTCCATAAAATGTTTCAAAGAACTCCAACTAATATTGAAACTGAAATCTCCTATAAATTTGATCACACAGTCTTCCACAACAAATCTAACCATTTCTCTCCAAATAGAATCGACTACTCTTAATGTATCATACATTAAAGTAGTTATCTTAATCAAATATTCTCAAATATAGGTCAATAATTTCCATAAAAACCCAAATTTCTATAAGTCCATAGTAAAAAAAATGGTTCTTTCAACCATTAATCCTCAAATATAATCCCATAATATTCTATTTTCCTTAGGCATATAGTGTTCCCAACAGAGAGAACATCTTCTAAAATTACATTTATCACTTAATCGCCAAATAATTTACCCATAATAAGGATATCCATATGATAAAACATAATTTCCCAAAATCAAATTATTCTTGATCCATAAAATCATTTAACTAAAAATAACAAGTCACACTAACCAGGGGATTCACATAGGCCAGTGGTAGGTGATGCACCCTTGTCACCCTTCGGTTGTGGGTTCGATTCCCATGGCCTTTCCGGATGTGATGGGTTTCCACCCATCCTATAGGTTTTCCATTTTCTAAAACCATATCATTCATATAAGAATCTCGAAAATAATATAATTTCCTAAAAAACCATAATCTAATTTATAGTCAAAGGTTATCAAATATATTTCATTTTTCATCCCAAAGAGTAATAACCAGTAATTTCATCAAATTCAAGGACCATATAAACACAAATATTTATTTATAACTATATCCACACAAAAAAAAGTCAATTATTCCTCAAATAGAATTTTCATATAACAAACAGCAGGGTTACACATACCAGAAAAAGTTTCCTATGTAATCCCATTATCAAGAGAGCCTTGATACTTTTAATCATTTTATCATCCTTAAATATACCATATCTCTTGAATGCATTATATGTAGACTTATTACTAATTCATAGTTCATCATGATCCATTAACCATGAATTTCCACCTTATTTCTTAATACATCATTCCTTGAATCCAGATATCATGATCTTTAGGATGTTCCCTTTCTTTTTCAGCATGTTGTCATACTTTCAAAAAGTAAATTGTCTCCCCACTTTTTTAATTTCACTTATCCATAGAGTTGGAAAAGTTGAGATCTTGAAATAATATGAAAAATATACCATGACCCATAAAATTTTTTAATAAAGGAGTTGGTGTTGGATAACTCAAACAATTTCTTATAGGTGATTTTGAATACTCAATAAGATGTCAAAATCATTTGATCATGTTTTTCCCATAATAGTGATAATAAAATAATTTGGGAGGGATAACAAGTTTGTTCATGATCTATTTCCTTCCATATTGACAAATTATCCTTAATCTAGTGAAAAGAATCAACACTTAAACATTAAAAAGATTATTTTTTTAAAAATCAATCATATATAGGGAAAATATGACATAAACACTTTTATATTTCTCTAATATATAAACCTCCTTATATCTGTATTTTATAGGTTTTTATCCAATGAACCTATTTTACCATAACCCTCCAAAAGTTTACATATAAAAATAACCGTCTTAGTTATATGACATCCTTTACCTACAGCTAGATAACACCCTAACCTCTAAAGTTATCAAAACTGACCTATGATACCAACTATAAGGCCCCATCCTTAAACATTACATAATCTTGAGTTAAGTTAATAATTTGAGATTGAGAATCTTTTTAGGTTTATAATTTTAGAGATTTAGGCCATAACTATTACATTACATCTCAAATATTACAATGTAGACACTTCTACTCTAACCAATTTTTTCTCAACAATAATTCTCAACAAATAAAACAAGAATTATTTTCTTCATATAAATAATCTTCAATTCTTTCTCTATATTACCCTTCCATATACTCTGTGAAAAGAATTTCTAAAACTTGGTATGATCATAAAAATCTCAGTAATGGTTATAAAATAATAAAAGAAAACATTAGTCCATGAATACATGAAAATCAATGGAATCAAACTTTTCACTCGAAAAACATAAGTTCTTTAAAATACCTCCTAAAATCATAATATTTATGAATATCACATAGAAATTAAAAAACATAATGGAAACTTGTGGCATTAATAACATACATACATTGATGCTTTAACAACTATAGAGGGGGTTACGTTTGAAATGCCCATCATGGTATATTCCCTAAATCTCTTAGAAGATAAATTAACATTTACCTTTGTCACGTTACACAATGCATTGGAAAGCTATCTCAGGATGACCCCCTTGTTTTATCATATAAATACTCATATACATAAACAATTTCAAAGAACCATAACATAGTCATAACACATAAAACATGCATAAAGGAAATAAAAAATTTCCACATTGCAATCACAATATATCATTTCATGATTTTGAAATAATAAATACTTTCACAAAACCGTTTTCAATACCAAAATACATGAAACGGTTATATGGTATTTATTTTATCTTTAAAACCATTACTTTTGTTAAGGAATCCAAATATCAAATAATTCTCATAGCGGCAGAAAGGTCATTGTGGTCGTGTATGTTAAAAAGAAAAATTATTTTTTCCGTTTTGTAAAATTATTCATAGAAAAATATTCCTTCTGAATGAAATTAAAATTAAAAGCCTTTTATACATCGTATAAAAGAAAGTAATGTTTTAATCAAAATATGCCTCAATGAAAGGAGATTGACACGAAGTCCCTTAGAAAAATTTGGTAGCCTAACGGTGTCACTTAAAATTTTAGAAAATGAGTTGGTGAGGGAGAATTGGGTATCTCATTACTTGGACATAAAATGTACATAAATAATGATATAAAAGATCATACACCATCATACAAAAATTTAAATTGAAAAACATTGCATAAAAATGTCTTTGACTAAAAGAGGAGGGTGAAAGGATCCCTTACCTTGAGTCTTACTCATCACGTACGTTCCTAGTTCTTACTGAATAATAAAATTAAGATAATTTCTACTTTCTTAATAACCTTTTCCAAGATTAACATTCCTTTTATATCACTTATTACCATATAATAAACATTACATAATTATTTATGTCAATATCGGTCGTTTTGCTGATATTCGGTACTTGAGTCAAAAATGAACATGTTATAATTACAAATTTTCCATGTGGTCAAAAGAGAGTTATATCCAGAATTATATTAATGATTAAAATATCATATAAATCTAGTATATAAATATATATTTATAATATTAAAAACATTTGGAGATAAGAAAATAAATTCATCATTCATGGAGAAGGTAACTCGTACGTATGCATAAATGCTACTTTCATTTTACTTTCATATTTAAATGATTGAAATCTAAATGATAAATAGGTATATTATAATTCCATTATAATAAAATATTTTATAAATTTTACATAAGTTCATTATGACCATCTTTTATATGTTCTATGTATGTCATGAACGAGTCATATCACATTGAGGGGCGGTAGTCCGCACTTCCTCAAATGAAATTATCATATTTACACATTATTGAAAGCATAAAGGTATGATTTAAATAAAAAAGAAGAATATAGAAAATATAAATATAATATATATCATAAATAAATATACTTACATCATAATGAACACCATGAGATGTGGTTGGGGAAAATTAAAAAATCATCGTTTCGTGATGCAGTAGTTTTTTGTCCACAAAAACAGTACGTTCATATCCATTTGATAGAGGTTTGTGTAAGTACAGTTTAAATACATATCATTACAGAATACTAGTATATTTATGATATTTTTTTTGTTATCTAATAAAATAATAAGAATATAATAGAGATTGAGGAAGTAAAATAATGGAAAGGATCTTTATAGAAGACCCCACCTCTTATAACGTGTAACTCCCTTTGATTTGAGCCAAAAGGATTTCTTGAATTCCCTTAAGCCCAATGCAAGGATTCTAGGAGGAAGAGAGGGATGTTGGGAAATTATGTGTGCAAATTTTTTATGATCTAAGTTTCTTGATATGTGTTATCAAATGAGTATAGGTGATTCCATTTTATAAGATGGAGGAGGGGTACTTTAGGAAAGTGTGAAAGTATTATTTTATTATAAAATCATTTTCAGTTTAAAATGGTCCCAAAGTCATTTATTTAAAATATAAGATTCTTTTGAAAAAAAACTCTCAACCAATTGGTTTTAGGCAAGTCTAGGTCACAAATATAACCTTACCTTTTAGATTTAACCCTAAGTTAACTAATTTAACTCTTACAATGTCTTATTTTATATTCATTCTATATGGTTAGTATAGTTACTATGAAATGACAATAGAACCTCAAGTGGTTTATTAATTTCATTTTCAAAATTATATAAGTAATTTTTCAGAATCATATATTTTTAGTACTATTATATCATTTAATAAAATAGTATTTGTTTTAAAAATCATTTATATCAATTTTTATAAAATTCATATCATGACTTTTTAAAAATCCATAAAAACTTGATTCTTTAGAAAAAACATCATTAATTAAAATATAAAAAGTCATAATCATCCCTAAAATTCGTGGATGTCATTAAATGTTTTAAAATAAATTTATTTTAATATTTATATTCTCATTTATTTAAATCATTCGTTATGAAGGTAATCACAACATCATCATCATGTCAAAAATAAATTTATTTAGTTGTTGTATAGAAATTATAAATAAAATACCATGCTGTAGGAAATATTTTTAAATTTCTAATGAATATTTATATTTTAAGATATCACTAATCTGTCCCCATATAAATAAATTAGTGAAAAAATACATGTTTGTGTTATATTTTTCTTTACAATAAATTAATTCTTAAAAAATGTCATTTTCACAAAAATGTGGCTCCATGGGGTCCCAAAATCAACCCTAGGATGATCAGGGTCAAGAATATTTCATAAAATTGTATTATGTCATGTGTTATGGTAGTTTATTATTATTATACTATTATTTTTTACACTTATTTACCATATTTACCCCTTAACCATGGTAAATATAATATTTACTGAAGTTACTATATATAAAGTCTAAAAATAAAAGGTACATATTTACACAATTTGGAACTATTGAACCCAAATATGGAATCCATTTTTCCAAATTCAAAAAAACATAAATTACCGAAATTAATTTAAAATTAATTCCCATTTTCAAAACCAAAAAGCATGTTTTTAAGAAGTAAAAAACTACCAAAAGTTTAACATGTGATTATATCCTATTTCAAAGTGAAATTACTTCCAATGAACAAAAATATATTAAATGATAAAAATATAATCCAATTACAATTTAAAATTAATTAAAATTACAATCTAACTATATAAATAAATTAGATGAAAAGATAGTTTTGAATTAAAATGCTGTATTTTTCACTATTCATTAAAAAATGAACATTATTATAAAAATACCAAAATTTCATCCAAATTAAATTTTTATTTATATATTCTAAGGAATAATTTTATTTTTTGATTCATGTATCTTAAGTTATCAAATGTATCAAATTTATTTGAGAGGAAGAAATATTCTAAAATCAATGGGTTATACATTCTACCACCCATATAAGAATATTGACCACAAAATTTTGTTACTCTTGAAAAAGTAAATGTAGATAAATCTAAATCATTTCGTCCCAAGGTTACCACATTTAATTTCGAATACAATGGTTTCTTCCAAAAACATTGATAAGGTGGGTTGTCTTGTTCCTCCACAGTTTATCCCTTTGATCTAAAATCACCCCAATTTTTTTCTTATAAGATATTTCATGCTAAAGACATACAACCTCAAAGTATAGTACATGTTAGGGATCAAGTATTTAATTAATAAAAAGAGATACATAGAACACATAATGTACTTTGTAGAGTTGTCGTTTAAGTTCCATGTGATAAGCAATTGACCCGATTTGATCATGAATCTAAAAAAGGACCACCATTTTTAGTGATCGGCTTACACTTCTTTTAAAATATCATAAACATATTCAAAGGATATATTTAATTGAATAAATAATAAAAACTTTTGAAATATAGATCTCACTAATAATTTTCTTCTCCACTTTTCGATCAATTTTTTTTCCCCGATATTCCGCCGAATGGATCGAAACATCACATTAAATTCATCAACAAGTGCAAGACCAAATAGATTATATTCTCTATCATTATCCCAGCATGTTTTAGTAATAATTATATTTTTATATATTGATTTTCAAAAATATATTTTAATTACTGGTTGGAAGATATTATTGTAATAAAACCAAAAAAGAGGAATTTTTTGATACCAATAACCTTTTAAATATATATAAAAAGATTTAAAAATAAATTCTAGGGTTTGAATGGTTATCAAATACTCAATATTTATTTCATGATGATATTAAGTGCTCATACTCAACTCTATATTCAAATATTGATGAATACTTCTCCAAAACATTGACGTAAACCTTCGATCCCAATCAGATATAATTGATATTGGTACTCTGTGAAATCTCACGACTTCTTTAATATATATATATATATATATATATTTAAATTCGTTTTAAGTGATAAATATTAAATTTTATTAATTGAATTTTTTATTTTATAGTGTGATTGACTATAGAAAAAAATAGAATTATGGCCTTTAGATATATTAGGTATTATTGTGATGAAATCCATGTTATATTTTTTCATTTGCATATAGATTTGGGTAATAGTTTCATCGTCCCCATAGAATTTTGATTTTCAGACACAAAATAGTGAAATAACAAGCATTAATATATATACCCTATAATATCCCTCTACATGTTATCCAACCATAAATTCATCATGAGATCCTTATACTTCTTTTTTTATTCTAAGATGACCAGGGAATGATGAGTTTTGTGCTTCATCCAACAGTTCAATAAAAAATCATGTTATTAGAAGTACACAGATTCAAGTCCTAGACGTCATCATTCAAAAATGATCAAGGTTTAACTCTAGAATAATACATTATTTAATTTTCAATTTTAGATATTCCATCCACACCTCTTAAATCGTTAAATAGGTATATTATTTAACATTCATTTGAGAAATATTTTATCTCAAATTCACTCAAGATTTTAAGGTCAATAATCAAAAAATCATTAAGTATTTAATCACATTAAATACTCATTATGGAAGTGGTGATGTGACACTTCAAAATTAAAGAATCATCAACCTTATTTTATTTCCTAAAGAGGTAATGTATTGAGGAACCAAAATCTTTAATTGACCCCAACCATATATTTTAGGGAATATTTAGGTTTTTCTAAATTAATATATAAATAATTAGTTTATGATCAATATTTATATATATCACACCTTTCCCCATAAAAGAATGCCTATATATTTTTAATTAGAATATTACCACTTCTAGATCCAAATCACATGATTGGTAATTTTGTTCATGAATCATTAATTAGCATGAGGCATATGCTACCGCAATGTCATTTTCCCTGAGAAAACATTCCAATGCCTTATTTGATGAAACATTGTATAACGCAAACCCTTCTCTACTACAAGGTAGTGTAATAATATGTCCCATGAAAAACATTCTCTTCGGTTCCTTGAAATAATATTTTCCATCATTTATACAAACTAACATGGATCCATTTCATATCATCTTTTTTAGTGGATTGGATAGTAAGGAGAAATTTCTCATAAAACATAAATAGTATCCATCTAATTCAAAAAAAAATGAATCTTAATCACCATGATCCATATAGTTCATTATTCAGAAACCATCATGTTTAAAAGACCCCAATATATACCCTCCCTTGTAATACATGACCTAATAATGATATATTCTATTTATAAAATTCACATTTTATAAATCTAGGATATAGATTCTGCTTTCTCAAGGTCTTCAACAGAGTCCTCAAACAGATTTAATGATACTACGTTCTCTTAAAATATATGAACTATTCATATATAAATATTTTTACAGACTGATAACTGTAATCTCTAAGGAAAATCACTACTACAAATATAGCTTATAATAGCGCTAAAAACCGCTTTTGACTGCGCTAAAAAAGCGATGTTAATCTCGGCGAAGATAAAGGGGGGTCCCCTTTATCAGCGCTCAAAATAGCGCAGATAAAAGTAGTCTTTATCAGCACTATTTTCAATGCTGATAAATGTATAATATATCAGCGCTAAAAATAGTGCTGATAAACACTACCTTTATCAGCACTATTTTGAGCGCTGATAAAAACTACCTTTATCAGTGCTAAAAATAGAGCTGATATATTATCCATTTATCAGTTCTTAACTAGATCTGATAAAGGCCAAAGATCCTGTACAAAACCATAACATGCACAAAACCTTCCCAGAACCTGCACACATTACTGCACCTGCACACAGCACAATCAACACCCACACACAAATCACAAAAGAACAAAAATGATACATACATTTACTTGAAATCATGAATAAAAAACAACACACTGCTATATACATTTCAAAAAAATGTTTAATTTGGTTAAAATTACATTTATCCAACAAATAGTTAAAAAACAATGATGTTCCATCCTTTTTGCATCCATCCGCTCTCAAAAATTGTCGTCCATGGCGGCGGTTTCCGAACAAATCATTAGAACTGAGGAAAAATATTTCACCTAAATAATAAAACAAATATTATGTTAGTAATAAAATAATGAAATAAATAATGGGTTTTCTAAATGGAATTATACTAGTGAGGCACAAAACATAAAATAACCAATTAACGAAGAGACACAATTAGGTCAATGCCCTTACCTCAACCAGAAGTCCAATAAGCTATCTTCAGTTCATACCAACCACAACTGAGTCCATGATCACATGTATTAATGTCCAACAACATTAAATTACATAATTTGTTAATTTTAACCAAAAATCTATCATGGTATAGTAGGCGCCAAACTCATCGTGTAATCAAACAAAGCCAGAATTCTGAGAAACTAGGTGTGATCCACTCCTGATGCACCCCTAATCCTAGAAAACACTAAATCACCCATCTATATTACTAAATTTATGAATGATTAAGCCTAAATTTTTGAAAACCAATAAATAAATCTTCCACAAAATGTAATCTGCATCAAATAATGATTGATTATTAGTTTATGAAAATTTGAGACATGATCTAAGAGTCATATATAAAAGTCCCATGTAGAACAATGATTTATCCATACTATGGTTTAATAATTACACCTATAACCCTAAAAACTGAATTCAAATATTTGAGCAAGAATTTAGCGAAGCAAGGAAGATGTAGGAGAAGATACCACATTGATTCAAAATGAAGAACAACAGATAATCCACTCAGGTATAAGGGGAAGGAAGGAGGGGAATGGGGTTTGGCCACCCCCTAAGAACTTGGTTCCCAAACGAAGAAACCTGAGGAGGTTTATACTTTTTAAACCCATCACCAACATAAAAATAAGTTTTAAATCATGTTACATGAAATGAACCAAGTGGTGACATCACTATATTTTGGGTCCAAACCCTTACTTGACCCATTTTCCCCATTCACGACCATTATCACCCTATTAAATGCATTCGTGTTGTGAATTACCCTTTCAAACTATGAGTATCCTAATGTCACTACATTTCAATAGAATGACTACCCAAATCATCCTTGATATCCTCTCAAAACCCAATGACATCCCTCTAGCCCCAATACATGTCTGAAACACCTATTGGAACTGGTATATTGTACCTTTTTCGATGATTTTTTGTTTATTATGGAGTTCCATAATTCCGCATTGGAAGTGTACCAATGTACTAATCAGATGTTATATGATATACCATGAATATTCTTGTGTCCATGTATTAGATGAGATATCAATAAAAATTTATATCATTATTATACATACCAACACATCAAATTCGAGCATTAGATACCTTTAAGTTTTCTTCAACTACTTCCAGTTTTGACATGGAAGTGGGACAAGATTTCTGTGGGATATTATGTTAGGTTTTCGTGTACCCCTCGATGGAAGAATTAAATATGGGTTTTGATCAAATCGATGGCCAAATAATCTCAATATATATACATTTTATATGAAAAAAATATAAGAAAATCAAAATTAAATTTTTAATTATGATTATCTTCTTACATCGATTTAATTATACTATAGTATTTTATAGGGAACCTCATTTTACATCTTGTTTTTTGAGAGGTCCCTATGAGAAAATTGGATGCCATGTATGATTGAGCATGAAATATGTTTCTGAAACTTTCTGCAGTGGCACGTTTCCTGGAGCATGTTGACGTTTCATGGTGATTCATTGTACCACACATTCATTCGTTTCAAAGGTGAGTGACATTCATCACTTATAAAGATATGTCTTCTCCTTGATTGAAACAGGGTGATGGGATGTCGTTCATTCCATCTATGGATTCCTCCTCCGAATTCATTACCTATTATGAGTCTCCCTTATAGAATAATATGTTCATGAAACTTATTCCTGGTTCAATCTCTTTATGGATGATGGTTAATTACAATGATTATATCAGGACATTAGTAAGGGTCATTCCAGGGCATAATACATTGGTTAGGAAAGTATTCACATTGGGAATCAGTGGAATGTGTGTACACTAGAACATTGGTCACAAGTATTCATCGTTGTCAAAGGGATTCTCAACGAAATCTAAACCCATGTTTAACTTGTGTTTTTCCATGAGTTTAACATCCCACTAGGATAGAGGGTCGTGATTTAATGTCTTATAGAGATGTAATGGGTGGACCAAAACACTTCTAAAGGTCGATCAGGTAGGTACATCTCTAGGAGGGAGCACCCGGAATGTTTACTTGATAGATGGATCAAAATGCCCATTGAGGTCTGACCCAAGTGTGGTGCATCCCATAAAGGCAAGGTTTCTCATTTTTAAGACTTATTCGGATTCCACTAAGGGAAAAACAGGAGGGAAAATAAGAGAATGTGTACCCCAGTGAGTGGGTCACCATGGTTTACCATTGGTTGGGATTTAACCTCATGGAGGCTTCCTACGTGCCCCATTTAGAATACCAGGATAAAAACCCATATATTTAAAAGAGGTATGGTGTGGGTATTACCCCTGGATAGCTTCCCTTCACACTAAGAATACTCTTGGTTGGACGAGTATGGGTTTTGTGGGGCTTATGCATTGTCATATTCCCAGGTTCTTCCAAGAGTAGCAATGGGATGAATGGGACATACGTGCTAAGATAGACCATGTGAATGGCGTGATCCTTGTAAAGATTAATGAGGCACAAAAACATGTAGAGTTGTCGGTAAAAATTATTTATGGTGGCCATGGGGCTCATCAGACTCCCCATACCTTCCATAAACACTTCTAAACATCACGAGGACCAAATTCTACATGATGGTGCATCACAAGGTTGATTTTGTTGATGATGTACTTGTCATTTGAGCTTGGATTTCTTCTCAATCAGCCTTTCTCTTACTTGAATTATCCTGGGACACATATTTTTGTTCCAAAAAATCCCTCAACGATACTGATTATTTCATGCATCTACCTAGAAATAATTTTACAAGTCAAACAACAACACATGTGCTCAAATAAAAGTTCAAACAAATGAGATACAGAACATTGAAATTTCTTAAAAATGAACCAAGGGGTACACATGTGCTCAAATACTATCTGTGCATGTTAAATCTGATCCCTCTACTTTAATTTCAGCAATATTTATATTTAGGCTCTATATCTAACTGAAAATGGTGGATATAGACCATATTTGTTGTTTCCATCCATAGTTTATTGGAAAATGGATTTTGTTGATCCTCGGTGGTTTTATCATTCACCCCATACGCACTGCACACCATCATGCCTTACTTCATTATTGATTTGTTCAAAGATCAGTAATATGAATCCAGTGATAGAAAACATTGATTAATAAATTATGATTTCAATACATCAGAGCATTCTCAATTCACCAAAGAAGGTTGGAGGATAATCAATGATCATATTTAGATAATATAAGTAGTAGGAATTCACCATTATCCTATTTTTGTACAATCTTCCATCAGGTATGTTGCTCATTCGTTTTTAAACACATGTATATCATCTTCTGATTATGAGTTTTTGTGATAGCCATGGTAGTACTGAAAAAATATAAATACACAAATGGTTAATAAATATTTTAAATGAACTCACAATTATTTTTGAAAATTCCTCATCAGGGATGCTAGTTTGTTGATGAAATACGATCTCTTTAATAAATTTATAAACATAATAACCACAGTCCTTTCCGTTTATTTATTTCGTACACTACAGAAACATCGAAAACAATAAGTAATTTGTTTTGATATGTGTTGGGATAGTGCAATGTTATTATATATACCTGGATACTTTTCCAGTTGTAGCTCTTGTAGGCATGCTCATCCTTATGCCCTGGATTCATTCAATGCATTAGAGGATATTGATGCACCACCCTATCATAACGGAATCCTCATTAAAAGATAAAATAAATTATATAACTAGATGTTTATTTTTAAAATGTTGGATCTAGTGTATGAAAAATTAACAAACGCCGTCATGCATGGTCAGTTTACTGGATATTCATGCATTGAATCCAGAAAATAAATCTTTGGAGTATCCAAATTGACTGCAATCAGCATCCAATGATCCCTAAAAATACAAAAAGGAATAAGTAAAGAACGAAATGAAAATATAGTTGATATAATTAAATTGTAGAGTTTTACCCCTGCATCATTGGTATTAAAAATATTATGTCATCCGTAATATTGTTTTCAAATGATTTGAGTCGGGATGACATTATTGCAGCCTCTTTATCAGAATCTATTTCGTCTTTTGAAGAGGTGTTGTGAGGACTAACGAGTCAAAATTTCTGTTCATGGGGAAATCCCTTCAATTGTTTTTCATATATACATCTACGACAAATATAAAATGTATTTAGTCATAATTATCAGAGTATATCAGCTTTTCTAAAATCAAATCATGAAAACTTACCTCATGTATACATTTACAACTGAGGTGCCTAAACATTAATACTTGAGGAGTTCATTTTTATTTTCAGCACTAATGAAATCTGATGTTTCCTCTCCATACATATCTTTTTTGAAATCAACTGTGCGAGTATTGACGTCTTTCAACTTTGTATCCACATGATCCTACAATGATATTAACTGTGGATATAGAATGAGTGGGGTGAAGGTGCTCTCAGTAGACCGTTTCAATGAGTTGGTTTATCCTTGAGATATTTTTGAGCTGATATTTCATTTCATGCAATAGTCTTTGTCATTATGTAATAACATTCATCGGTTCAAACATTTTTTCATTAAATGTTAAAGGTCCAGCTTGAAAAATAAATTGGAAATGGATACCTTTTTGTCGACGTGTTTTTTACAATAACTATCGGACATGCGATTAATGTTCCAACAACTTGTTCAACCATATGAATGTCGTCATCGTTATTTGGAACAGGTAGCTCGGCACTCGTCTCATTAGCTATATTAATTGACACTCTAGGATGATCTTTTGGAAGCTGTCTGTTGTGTAGCATGTCGTTTTGCGTATTGAACACCATAGCCCTCGCTATAAGGTGATAGGTGGGAGTTGATAAATAAAAATCACAGTCATTATCACCCTGTGTAATATTAGTATAAGAAAGGTATCAATGTCTATGTAAATCACATTTCATAGAAACAATTTTTAAAACATTGAATACCTCATCTATGTCAGGTTTTTTAGGGGAATGGCTCACCTCAAAGTTGGTGGGGGTGGGGCGGGATCATCACGCACGGGTTGTTGTTGAGTTGTTTCTCCCCTTTTCCTCTCCCCCGTCAATTTTTCTATTATCTCTCTCTCGTATTTTAATTCTTCTTAAAAATTAGATAAATGTTCTTGCAGCTTTTCCATTTTTTCATTTTGATCCCCTACTTGTTTTTTCTTTTTGAAAACATGTTTCCCACACTTTTTGTGTGTTTTCATCTATCAGTATCCTCTCTTTATTAACATGACCCTCCTTCCATAGCACATGGCGTAGGATGGATATGGCTTTCAATTTTGATTCATCAATCTGCATATAAGCAGAGAAACATGGTTATGGTGTTGTTTTATGTCACATACTAGTAGTATGGTAGATTTAAAAGATGTACCATTTTTTCTCAAGTTCAGTGTACCCTATCCTTGCTTTACGGTAAGGGTATGCTGGTTCTGTTGCGTGTTTTTTATTTTTAGCACTCAGTAGCTGTTTCATAAATATAAAATTGTCAATCAGAGTGATGAATACAAGAAAATGTCAAACAATATATTACCCCACACAATGTACCTGAAAAGTCTTCTTCCCATGACGGTTGTTAAAAGCATCCCGTGCTCCTTGAGATATCATGTGTGCGTAAAGAGGAGGTGGGTATGGCTTCATTTTCCCTTCTGAATCTATAAGATGATATTTTGTTAAAATTGTGCGGAAACCTCTATGAATCCTTTCTGCAACTCTTAATACATATTCCTTCTGCAAGGAATCTATTATAAATGCACTCTACAATGGATGATGAAGAGTAAGTCAATATTTTGGTATTTTATTTTATTTTAATAAATTAAAAAACTGATATCATAATGTTACCATAATCTATTATCATATTAGTGTCTTCATCCCCGTGACAACATGGTGCCACAACTTTACATCAATTGACACGCGTTTCCAAGTGACGATACCAATGTAGCTACTAAAGATGGCTCTATTGGGGTTAACATGTTGGCCTCGCTTATTCCATCCCACCTCAAATTTGGTGCCTTTTTCTTTTACCTTATGTATTTTGGATAACACTGTCAAACTACGATGCTCTTGTTTTTTTTCCGTTTTCAAGGTTTCATTTTCTACCATTTCTTCAGAAGTAGAATCAGTGTATTCCCTATAGCACAAGCATCGATAATGGGACCAGCA
The DNA here is from genome assembly GCA_963277665.1 of Viscum album. Lineage (NCBI taxonomy): Eukaryota > Viridiplantae > Streptophyta > Magnoliopsida > Santalales > Viscaceae > Viscum > Viscum album. Next base: position 1,430,256,961 of record OY728151.1, read on the forward strand.
ACAACAGGTTGAGAATCTTATTGTACCCTTGAACTAGGACCAGCAACAACAGGTTAAGAAACCTTTTGTTGCTCTGCACTGTGACCACCAGCAACTGGTTGAGAAACATGTTGTTGCTCTGTAGTGGGACCACCAGCTGCTGGTTAAGAGACCTTTTGTGCCTCAGGATTGGGCGTATCAGCAAGTGCAGAAGTCATTATCTGTATAAGTGGTTTAGTATTTAATTTAGATTACATAAAAACAGAAGTGAACAGATAATAACATAATGTAACACAATGTATGTTACAATAAAAAAATAACCTGATTATTGTACTCTCTTTTTTTCTTTAAAGGATGAAGATATTTGACTCCTCTATCGACTATGTAAATCCCTTCATTGTGGTCTCCACTGACATACAAAACGCCGTCTACATTGGGACCGCTAAGAAATGATAGTGAAGTTCCTATAAAAGGTTCAACCTCCATTGAACTTTCATCTGACCCTTTAGTTGTTTTTATCAATAACAGAACAATTGACCAATTTCGGTTTGCCGGGTCTGGAACATAAAATACTTGTACTGCCTGTGATTCCATTATAAATGGTTTGTATTTCTCCCCTTCCTTACTGAAATCAACTTTCATGAATCCTAATTAATCTATTTTAACAGCACTCATGTTATCAACCCACTTTCATTGAAAAATAAGCACTTCGAATTTCATATAATCCAACTCCCATATTCGTTTGATGATGCCAAAGTATGACATAATCGCATAAATTGGATCGTTGTCCTTAGCACTGGAAACATGCATCGCCTCAGCCACAAGGGTAACCCCAATATTCTTCATGGTACTATCTTCATCATGTTCATTAGTATAGAATGTATAACCATTAACTGCAAAAGCATTGTAAGATAATACGTACTCCCTAGCTCCTTCGGCTAGCCATCGAAGTTGTTCTGAATTTGAGTCTGGATTTTAATCTAACTGCTTAAAAATATGGTCTCAAAACTATCCTATAAACTATCGATTATGTGTATCTGATATCCATTTTTTATCCCTAGAAGGATTCAAACACCTAAGAATTTCTTTGTGGGTTTGAACATATGGGTCAATGTCGAAACTGTTATGAAAAACGTAAAGGTGGGCCATCTCCCGATCGGTAATATTGATTGTGACAACCTCTCTTCCAGAAATTCATTCACCCACAAGCCGCTCAGTGTGATGAGATTTCGGTAGGCCAATGATTTCCATAGTATATAGGTATTCTGTACAAAATTAAACTGCTTCCTCAACAATATATTGCTCCGCAATACAGCCCTCTGACCGACTTCGGTTTTTTATATACCCTTTCCAAATCTTCATATACCGTTAAATGGGGTACATCCATCTATAATGTACAGGACCACATAGTCGAATCTATCTCACCCAATTAACCATCATATCGAAAAATGTGGGCAGGAAGAACATTTCTAATTCACACAATATGATGGCAATTTCTCTTTCCATAGTTGGAAATTTCGTCGGGTCTATAACTTTGCTGCATATAGCTTTGAAGAAGAAACAGAGCTTTGTTAATGTATGGCAGACATTCTTGGGCAAAATGCAACATAAAGCTATAGGAATTAGATCTTGCATCAAAACATGGAATTCATGTGATTTCATACCATTTAATTTTAATTCACCCATTGACACGATGTTCTTTATATTTGATGAATACCCCTCTGGAACCATTATGTCATTCATGAAGTTGCAAAATGGATATCTCTCCTGCCTGGAAGGAGTGTAAGTAGTAGGAGGAAGAAATATTCATTTTCACCCTTCATTAGTGCCAACTCCTCTCGTATTCACATCTCAACCATGTCCAATCTAGCCTTAATTCCATCATTTTTTCCCAGGTGCATTTAGCAACATGCCAATGACACTATCACATACATTTTTTTCAACATGAATAACATCAAGAAAATTTCTGACATACAGACAATTCCAGTATGGTAATTCAAAAAAAAAGTGATCTCTTTTTCCAAAAAGTTTTCGTATGGTTTTTTGAAAACGGTTTAACAAAATTACTTTCCAAATATTTTACTTTCTCAAAAAATTGGTCACCTGTTAGTGGAGACGGTGTTGTAAGTTCTTCTGAACTTCTATTGAATGATGTCGTCTAAGATCGGTACTTATGTCGTCGGGGTAAAAATCTTCAATGTCCTAGAAACACGTTTTTCGATGAATGATTCATCCTAATTGACTGTGTACCTTGTTCTCAAATGGGACACCCTTGAGTTCCTTTAATGCCACATCCTGAAAAATTTCCATAAGCAGGAAAGTCATTTATCGTCCCATACAACATGGCTTTCAAAGTGAAATGTTCATATTTGTAAGCATCATAAAACATAACACCTGAATCCCACAATATTTTCAAATCCTTGATCAATGGGGACAAATAAACATTAATATCATTACCTGGTTGTTTTGTTCCTGATATAAGCATAGAAATCATGATGTATTTTTATTTCATGTATAACCACAGTGGTAAGTTATAGTTTACCAACATAACCAGCCATGTACTGTGATTGCTGCTTTGAAAACGAAAAGGATTCACCCCATCTGTAGATAATTCCAGACGATGGTTTCTCGGCTTGTTCCCAGATTTAGGATACTCGTGATCAATTCTCTTCCACTGAGGATAGTCTGTCGGGTGATGTAGTATCCCATCTTTAATTCTTGTATCTGTATTCTATGTCAATTGTCATGCAGTCTCCTCACTTCTATATAGGCGTCTAAAGCTAGGAATGATTGGAAAGTACCATACACCTTTCATAGGACTAGAATCATATTTCTTTTATCGGGAAGCACCACAATTTGGGCATTATTGAAGTGATTTGTGGTCCTTGGGAAACAATATGCAGTCATTCGAGAAAGCATGTATTCTTTTAGAGGTCATACCCATCGATCGTAGCATTCGTTTGGCATCGTATGTTCGGCTTGGGAGTTCATTATCTTTTGGGAGCATGTCATTAAGAAGAGCAAGTAGTTCCATAAAACTGGCGTCACTCCACTGGTTGCCTGCTTTCAAATTATACAGCTTCAATATGGCTGAAAATGCTGTATATTTAGTGTAACCAGCATATGATGGCATTTTTCACAACTCTTTAACTTCTCAAACAAGTTTGGGAAATCATCAAGTTCATTTTCAACTATCCTTGTCATTTCCTCAATACAATCTTCATTATCATTCACATCTGTAATCACACCCTCCATACAATCGTCTCCACTGTTCATGATTCTAATCATATCAGATGATCTATAAAATGTCATGTTCTCTGAGTAACTACCTACATTCTTTTTTTACCCATGTTTATTCCAACATGTATAACTTTGATCTATTCCATGATAGATCAGGTGTTATTCCAACTCCTCTGGACAAATTTGTCTTGAATAACAACAACATAAACACGGACAAAGGATTTGAGAAGGGTCCCATGCATGATCTTCTGCAAACTTCATAAACTCTTTCACACCATCTTCATACTCTTTTGTCAACTGATTGGCATTCATCCATTCTTTATTAAAATTTATCATCATTATGTGTTCGATCTCGAACTTGCCTAATATTATGTTTTAATTAATCGGGTAGCATTTTTTGGGTTTTATAAAAACAAATCCTGGTACAAATGCCTTTAAACACATGTGAAATCCATATACATGGTGTGTCCAGTAGGGTAAACATCGTGTATGTATAAGATACCTGATTTAATCTGACATATATCAAATTTATTCCATGTTATTCTTACAATGACTGAATGATGCCTTTGAAAATACATGACATTTAATACAACTTGAGATAAAGGTGTGTACTTTATAGACATATTGAGTCACCTCACCAGCTATGCATCACATTTTTTTGGAATACATGGTGTGTAGTCCTTACATGACCACTAGGGGTGTAAAGTCTATGCACATCAAGTCTCTATGGTATCTATACAAGGTGTGAGTGAAGTAAAATACATGTCATATGGTTCTACCATTATTTCATGGCATGTACATGGTTTCATGCTGAAGTATATGTCTTGGAGATACATTTTGTGTGACTTAGGATCACATGATATGTAACATTTAAAATGAAACTTATTCCAAGTTTGAGTCAGAAGATTAGTCATGTGGTGTAAATTTTGGAGATAAATGTTTTGTGGAATTAAAATCCATATGAAATCCATGTATGGTAATGCATGTTCAATGTATTTTAAAGTGTCTCATAGAGCCCTCTAGAAGTGGTATTCTAGGATTCCGTAGAATTTCACTAGTAACAAAGTGGTGGTTCCATTCAAATGGGTAATGTTTGGATTGATATTTAATAGTGGAAGAACTACAACATGGAAAACAAATGGCATATGAATCATTCCAACAACCGCAACACCATACAAAAAGACAATCGTGATCCCAATCGCTACACCATACAAACCAAACAATCAAAATTTTAGATTTTACAAAGCATCCCTTATTCAATTTTGCTTGTTAATTCAATGGTTATCACAGAATTTTTATCATCCTAGGGTGTTCATTCATAATTCAAGTATACATAAATTACCAATTTATATATTCCAATGTTCAACAAAAACCAACCAACAGTCAATTCATTTAGTGCACAAACAAGGACCGCCAACAGCCATGATTTATAGCAGGGCGTTTATCCAATACATTTCACATTATAACCATCAATATCAAATAGTAATAACATGCAAACAATAGGAAACCAATGAGTAACAGGAGAAAACTAACCACGAAGGTGTCGTTAAGCACACGATAGAGGTGCGTACGTGGCAGAGGAGAGGCGGAAAACATAGGAGATTTCCAACTTAAAAGAAAACATAAAATAGGGGAAACCCATGAGAATAAAATAATCTAAACCCGAGTACTCCATTTACCACAACCCATAAAACCCAAAAGACAATGCATGAAAATAAATTTAAATTTATTGATAGAAATCACTATCTGATCACTAATGTTTATCCAAAACATAGGTGCAAACAAATACAAATAGGAATCAAAAGGATCACATACCTCGGGAAAAGAAATCCAATAATAATACTGATCAAGCATAGAACAATGTGAACTAGATGGATCTCAGGATGGGAGTAAGCCATCATGTAATAACTCTAAGAAATTGGTGTGGTGAAAAAATCCCAACATCCTATTAGTATTTGTAGTGCGATATGTTATACTCAACACCCGATGTAAGGGAGTGTGATTTTACTATATTCTCAATAATTACCTTACCATCTTATGTTATCCTCTATAAAGGTGTATTTTAATTTTAACTAGAATGGGGAATTACCTCCCATGTATCAATTTAATTAGGACCATTTGTATAAGTAAGGCATTATTCACATTCATATTTATATTACAAAGCATGAATAAAAACATCTCATATGTCCCATTATCCACGTACAATTTCATTCAACAAAATGAAATAAACAATTATCATTCTATATAACATGTAGTAGATGGTGTTCCCTTTCAACCCATTATAGATCATTTCAATTCATTTAATTAATTCATTAAATTAAAATAAATCCATCATGTAAAATTCATTCCTCATGATTATTACACATTCAATTTTACCAAGAATGGAAAATTCACTAATAAGGCTCAAAGGGTCATCAAAATGGCCCATAATCAACATTGAAATTTCCTACATGGTAAATTACATTATGAATCTAGGACAAACACCTATAATATGTCTTTAATTCCATTTATATACCCCTGTATCAAGGGAAACTTCCTTTAAAATCTTTGACATAAGCTAAATAGGTGTTCAGGGAAATTAATAATTTGACATTAAAGGGATAATTTTACATGGAACACTCAAGGTGTGTCCATAAAAGAGTTCAATAACATATAACCCATAATCCAGATTCAATAGGTGTTTATTGAGGTGAAAGGATTAAATAAAGAACTCAATAATATCAATAATCCTTTGAATCTTCCAATAACACCTTAAATCAGAATTTCACACGTTAAATTCAAGCGGTAGAAAATAAATTTACCTGAAAATGAATAAAAATAATGGTAGTGGTGGTGGGGGATGCGGAGGCGGCGGTGGCAGAAAAGGTGGTGGAGGCGGCAGAGGGGGAGGTGGCGGCGACCGAAGAGGTGGCGGCGGTCGCGGCATCGGGGGTGGAGGCGGCAAAGGCAGCGGGGGTCACGGTAGTGGGGGAGGGGGAGGAGGCGGCAGCGGTGGCGGAGAAGGATGAGGACGAGGAGGAGGAAGGAGGAGGACGGGGAGGACGAGGAGGATGAGGGGGATGAGGGGGAGGAGGATGAGGTCGCGGCGGCGAGGGGCCTAGTTCAGCTTCTGCGAGAGCTGGACCGTGTGCGAGTGAGGACAGCCTGTTAGGGTTATTAAATAAAAACCGACAGAACCTTTATCAGCACTCGTTAAAATCGCTAATAAAGGTATGTTTTATCAGCGCTAAAATAAAAAGCGCGGATAAAACATTCATTTATTATCACTTTTGTAGCGCTGATAAAGAGATGCCTTTATTAGCGCTTTCTATTTAGCGCTGAAAAAGGGCAGCGCTTCCCTTGCCCTGTTTTGTGGTAGTGAATATTCATTAGATCCATAAATATAGATAGTGAATTTGTAATTCCAGATGTAATATCTTTAAATTCTTAGTTTTTATATATCATACAAAATATTTTCAACGGTATATCATAGATGTTTACCCTTAATTTATCATATCTCAATCAAAGGTCAATATTTGAAAATATTGATCACCATGTAGTTCATTAATTCATCAATACATGGAAAAGGATTCCTGTTCTTGATAATGATCTTTTAAATTCTCGATAACTGATGAAAAGATGAACAGGCCCATATTTCAACCTAACAAAAATAGAATTTTCTCCCCATCGTGAAAAACTGGGGTCTATGAATCCCTTTTTTGGATTCTCATAAGGCTACGATTTCAATTCCTATAACTCAATTGGGGCCATTTACTAAATCGTATTTAAAATAGGCATAGAAAACTCTACATGTTCTATTTGAAATTTGACTTCATGATTCAAGGTAATACTAGAAAATTCTAAATAAATAAATTTTTATATTTATATATAATTTTCATATCTTCATGTCAGTGTTTTTTCATAACCATTTCAGTTATTATCCCCCATTAGTAGGTATTACAACCCATACAGTGTATGCAATTTTTATTAGAAGTTCATATTGATCACTGCATTGATTGACTATCATAATTTGATTTCAGATATCAAATATGATACAAATTTATCAAAAATTGATATGTTGTCTATATTGAAAGAGCTAATCGATTCCCAAAACAACATCAAATTCATCAATATATAGAATAATAATATTCTAAACAAGAACATTCCAAAAAAGTTATATCATATATGAGTTATATAAATGAGATCCAATCATCATACCACTAATAATTTTCACCAATAATTAAAAATATAATCATTTAGTATGTGATTTGATACCCCTAGAAAATTATATTCAAATAAAATGGTGGTTTGAACCATTTGAAAATAATACATTTATTTTCATTAATTCATAACAAGTGTAGCTTTATAAATTTGAATATAGTTCCCCTCACTTATATATTTAAAAATGATAGAGTGAGAATCAAGGAACAATGATCATAGAGGGATATAATATTATAGTCGAAATCATTCCTAATAAGTCTTAATTTATGGAATATTCTTTCAACTCATGAAATTATAGGTTTATATTTTTTCACTTTCACCAAATATTTTTATAGGTTCTATCCACTCATTCATACAAATGATTCTTAATTATAATGTGAATTAACTAAACCATGAAAAACATGAGTGTCATACAAGGTGTGTATTTGGGTATCCTTGTCATGTTTGGTGTAAATATTAAGTTAATTACCAATAATCCTTTTAGAGTCATTATCCCTAGGTGTAACTGTGACAGAGCCTATATCCACTTGTTTATATATAGTCAGGGTTGTTATTTCTAGGAAACCACACATGCCATACATATAGAAAATAATATAATATTTTCTATATGTATACTGATCTCTATTATTCCTAGTAGAAGATTTAAATCGTAATACACAAAAATAACTAAACTATTATCTGATATGAGATGAGGTAACCTGAGCATACTATATATATGAATTCCATAATTTTAGATGAAAAAATAATACTTCTACTAATAATATATTCTAGATAATTGTAAAGGATTTGTTTCTTTAGAGACTATATACATAATGAACTTATTAAAAAATTACCTTCAATACCTCCCTCAAACAATGTTCACATATAGTGTCCATTTAGTCTCATCATACTTAATACCCAGCATCATTACCTTAGGAAATTGATACTTATGTAGGGGAGAGCCTAAATACTTAGTAAGTATTAACATGAGAGATATCAATCGAAGATCATAATTTAGTCTAATATGAGAATGTGGGTATGATAAAATAATTGATGTATATAAATTTCAGGCATCAATATATAAATCTCAAAACAAGAGTCATGAAAAAAACATCAACATGCAATAAGACAGGAGTCATAAAATGGTGGAACATCAAGAAATCTTGAGAAATGAAAGAATATCATAGGAATAAAAATCGGAAACACAATTATTGAATAAACATGAGAATATAAATATTATGTCAAGGAAACCCACAAATACAATGATCACATAGTGGGATAGGGATAACCATTGTGTAACTTCTTATCATTGGGCTAACTACCATTATACTCTCTTAGTATTGGCATATCCATGCATGCACCCTTTGAGCTCATGAGATATAAAACATTCCCCAAGGAAAAATATAGTTATAGACCACCCAAAATCATATCATAATAAACCATTAATATTGATTCCATAAGAACATGAAATAATTCATAATTCATTTTAATATTAATTAAATCATTGGTATGGAACATTTTTTATGAAAACTTCCATAAAACCTCATCATCATAATCCATATAGAGAAATAAGTGGATGGTATTATTAGAGAATAATACCACTATAGATTAATTATCATTAAATGATATTTTCATATATGAAAACAAATTTTATTAAATATTTATGAATATTATTAGAAAAATAATAAAAAAATCATTCTCCTTTTGTAACTTTTAAAAAATAAAACTTCAAAACAAAATGAAAATAAGATTCTATTTAAAAACCATGGAAACTCTAAAAGATGTAAAATAATTAATAAAGTTCATGGTATTTGAAATGACCATGAATCTAGTTTCCCAGAGTTAGTGGTTACTTTATTACAAGGGTATAATATATAATGAATTGTATCCTAAAGTACTAAATAGGTTTTTAGTCCTCATGAACTAGATTATTAATTTAATATCACATTACACATGAAATAATAATATAAAAACATAGTGAATGTAAATATTTTTCATAAATGAACTCATTCAATGATTACTTCTTCCTATAGTGGTGAAATTAAACATAATAAGGATGATCTCAGAATCTCAATAAAGATTATATACAGTGGATGATATCATAAATCAATATGGAATATTCAATATTGAAAGGTAAATAATAGAAAAAACATACCACTTAGTCGATAACATGATCATGTAATGACCCTATGGGTAAAATCCATACTGTAATCTCATTGATAATAATAATTGAAACCTCTAGGAAAAAAATAATCAATATTTTACATCATGGTCTCGGATGTCACAATATCTTGACCGTTAATACCATACTACATGATAGTTTAATAGATTGGTAGGTATACACCAGAAATCCATTTAATATAAGTTAACTGATTTTTCCCATTAGACATATTGATGCATTGAGGGGGTACCTATAACCAGTCGGCACCCATCACTAAATTTCTAATAAACTCTTTATATATTGAAGGTTCGTGTTAATTCATAAACAATGTGATTTATCCAATAATATCTATACTGAGGAAATAATACATATTTATCAAGGTTTTCCCCAGATAGTTAAATAAATTTCATAGTAAAACAATAAGTTTTTAATTTATATATGGGTTCACTAATAATATTATTTATGATAATTAATATATATATATATATTAAAGGTAAATTTAATTTCCAATGACCACAAGAAATTTAATTTTTCAAGGTAATTTAATAACTAAAAATTTAATCAAGAAATTTAACTTAGATACTTTTTCTGGTCAAACCAATAATAAAGAATTTAGAGAATCAATAAGGATGGTATCATGAAAATATATCCCAACTATATTAGGATTAAAATAAAGGTTTTGTGTAACTGATTAGTAGTTATACAATTAAAGGATATTTAAAAACATTTTTGATGAAAATACTCTTTTAGCATTAAAAATAACATTTAAAAAGTAAAAATTTATAGAATAATAGAGAAATTTTTTCACTGAAATGATATTTTAGAAATTGTAATGGAATATTTTTCAAATGATCATTTATAATGGTAGGAAAATTATTTTTAGGTCATTTATGTTAAAACAATGATTCTTATCACATTTTATATGAATATTAAAAAAGAACCATATTTGGAAATTGAAAAGAACATTACTTGTAAAAAAATTTTCAAAAATTGAATCATGGGTAATTTTTTTAATAAATTATTAGATAATATTTTAAATCAAATTTGAAACATTTTTAAGAAAATATTGATATAGAATAAAAATTTCCCTCACTGAGTAGAAAAACCAATTGGTTTTCCTTAAAAACATGATTTCATTATCATGAGTACATAAAGATTATAAAATGAAGGGAAAAATATATTTTCAATAAATAATCAAAGGATTAAAACATTTTGGGTTTAATCTAGAATTATAGAATAATTCCCCGATCAGTAACTAAATCATAAATAATCACAAATAATGATGAGATTTTGAAATAAACCCTTACCTATTTGGTAACTTGTTAATCTTAACCCACATGAACGAAATAACATAAAATGAAGCATTTCATATCATTAATATAATTATATTTGTGTTATAAAATATCAATGGGATATTAGGTACAACTACTATAAATAAATTGGTGCATAATACCAAATATATCTGAATGGAGTTGGAAATTGGGATGAAATACTTTACAAAGATAATACCTTTAAAGTGGAAATTAATAAATGAATTCATTGTCTATATAAAATATAAATTTTAATAAAACAATTATTAAAAAACATAAAATAATAAAAAATAATTACTCACAAAATTTCAGAAAATAAAAGATGATGAAAATGGAATATAACCCAATGAAAAGAAAGTTGTTTATAAATCCCCCTACCACTTGACATAATTAAATTCAATACCCCATAGATGAAATAATTTTGATTTAAACCTAAAATACAATATTAATGAAATAATAAATGATTATTATTTAAAATTTCATTATTTACACCATATAATAGAAATTAGGTGCATAATAGTAAAGTACGCCTTAATGAAGAAAAATTGTGATGATATCTATTACCTTAGGTATGACTCATCAAATAAATTATTTATGATCCTTAATTATAAACACATGTTAATAACTCAAATTATTGAGAGCCATTTAGAAGTTCATTATTATTTTTAATTTATTTAATACCTTATTATATTAAATTATATAATTGATTTTTTTCACTTTAGATGTTTTCATAATATTTAGTTCATATATTAAAAATGGATTTGGTAGATATATTTTTGTAAAATAAATAATAAATCCATCATCTAATGAATAATATTAAAAATATAATTATAATTTACATATATAAATTATAACTTTTAATCCTACCAAGAATTATGGGTATGAGAAATGAACTATGTTACAATCATGGAGATTGTAAAACATACATACACATGAGTAAAATTTCTAATTGTCAACTATCATGATATAAATTTAATAAGTATTATTATATCTTTATAAAATTATACATATAACATAAACAGCTTATTTATTATCGAAATACATCTATATATAGCTTTCACAAAATGTGGTCAGGAAAAATGAATTACTCTACTTTATGGAGGTGATTATTCATATGTATGCAAAAACAACTTGATCATTAATAAATTAATTGAAAGGTGATATATTATATAAAAAATTATAATTTCATAATTTTTAATTTTTAATTAATATAATATATATATATATATTAAATTTATCATTAAAACAAACAATTAATGGTGATGATGGAAAATGAATAACATAGGTTCGCGAGGCGGTATTCCGTCATACCCACAAATGACATATTCATTTCCCATTTGATGAAAGAGGAGATAGATATAGTGTATTACATTAACATAGATTAAAATTTTCATATGGGATATAATGATTTTATATATCATCATGGTTGAATAAGATTAAAATGAGGAGGAAGTAGTAAAAAACTGAAATGATTGGTAAAGGGTGATACATCTTCTTCGTACAACCTCTTAATGTATACACAAAATTCCTTCATGTAGTATTTTATAATAAAAAAATGGGAATTAAGACATGTTAAGAGAATTAAGGATTTTATTTTTTGCATTTATTAGTAAAACAAAATAGATTTTTATGTGTGAATAAAAGAGCATAAGAGGTTCCTTTTTATAAGTGGGGGAGAGGTACTTTTGAAACTTTTTTAATTATTAATTTATTATAAATTATTTACCATAATATAGTATCTCTATATTGATATAATTGTAATATAGGATTTATATGGGTAGAAATAATATCATATGATAATATTTTTTAGATGTTTATATTATATTTTCACTACTATATTTTTGTTTTAACCCTCATTAACCCTTTTGGACAATTACCATAATAAAAAAATGTTTATTATCTATGGATTAGGATGGTTAATATTAAAGGGAAACTGGAAAATAAATGTAAAATGTTTTATATTTTAAAAAAAAATTCCCAAATAAATGAAAATTTAAATTAAATTTAGAAATTTTAAATCGTTCAAAAAATATTATTTATTATAAAATTACATTACTGTCATTTTTCAAGATATTCATTTACATTGACCATAATTATATAAATAAATAAAGTTAATCCCAATATAATCAATTTAAACATCCATAAAATGTTATATTTTTCTAAAATATTCATTAAAAATAATAAATTATTCAAATTATATTAATTTTAAAATTTATAAATTCAATTTTTTTATTTATCCATTAATTGAATAAATAATATGTTGGTCTTGTGTAACCATTTAATTTTATTATTTGATACCTAAAAAATTAAAATCAAAATACCCAAAAAAGATAAAATAATTTATATTTTAAATTACTATTTTAAACTAAACATATTTTTTTATCCATGTCACGGAATCATATAGTTTTCAAATATAAAAAAGTGATATTTTTGTATTTATCAATTGCTTAATAATTACAAAAAAACAAATCAGGGATATATGTAATGATGTGGGATTTTATTCAAGTACTAATGGAAATATAAGAAATACCGCGATAATATATGATAAAATCAAGTGTGATTATAATGTTTCTGTCCTCATCACATTATTTTTGACATTATTTACCTGATTTACCCTTATTGGTGGGATAATTATTTATAATAGTTACTATTCATATTGGCTAAAAAAATATCTATTTAAAAAACATAGAAATACTGATTAAAAATACGAAATATACTTTTTAATATTTAATTCATATAAGCGTAAGAATTTAATTTAACATTAAACTCGAAAGGTGTGATAAAAACAATTTTTTTAAGAAAATATTTTTTTCTTGGAAAATATGATTTTTCATCAACTCTTTTAGCAGTAATATTCCATATATAAATATCAATTACTAAATATAGATATATAATACATAAAATGAATTTAAATAAATACACAATAGTTTTTATTTTAATTGATAAAAATATAGAAACATTATGCACTTAAAAAGAGGCTTTAGAAAAATGTGTTTTAAGCATAAAAATATATTTATACCAAAATCATGAAAATTGAAGATTAAATAGAGATTAATTTTATTATTATAAATAAAATGGATAGAATTTAATTTTAAAAACAACTAAAATTATAATCATACTTTAAATTTAATTATTTAATGAAAATAAATTTTTTTTATAAAAATTGATATTCTTCGCTATTCGTTGAAAAAAATATTTTCAAAAATATACAATAAATTAACCCAAATAATATTTTTATATGATGATTTAAAAATTATAATCATTTCAAAACTATATTTCTATGGGTATTTAAGCTCGGCGTTGCATGTCATATATGATACAAAACATAATGATACTATGTTAAAATATGAATGTGTTATATTCTCCCCTGCCTCAATTAATGTTTTCTTCTATATTTAAACTTATTCTAAAAAATCATGTCTTTGACATTTGAAAATTCTGTTTTTGAAAATCCATATCATAAATGGTTTAATAAAACATTCACCTAAAAAGTGGGTAAGGGGAATATGATGGTCATATACAATGACATAGAATGATGTTTATGTATTGGATAAAATTAATGGGATGTAAAAATATGAACATAGATGAGAGAACTACTTCCAATATACTAATAGAGAGTGGTAGATAAAATGGAGAGGAGATAATTAATGACCACCAAGCTATATAATATGTGATCTGTGAAAATGAAATTGATTCATCAAAATTTAGGATAATGTATAAGATTTTAATTACAAAATAGTCTAGGGTTACTTATTATATCAAGAAATAGAATACCAAAAAATATACTTATTTGATATCTTTATATATAATAATCTTAATTTCATCCATTGGTACTTCTTCTATCAATTACAACTTCATCTGTTACTCCTTAAAAGGAATATTCAATATGAATTATTTTCATTCTTAATTAACTTATATTAGAATTTAGTAGAAAATATAATTCACAAAATGATAAAAATATATTACTCTTATAATGAAATATTAAATAAAACAAGAATGGTTATCACAAAGAATTATAATATTCCAAATTTATAAATCATCCTATAAATTAATAATATTATTATCTCCAAAATTTTACAAAAAAATTACTAATGGTTATTTATAGATCATTACAAATAAAAAAAACTACAACCTAATTAAAATTATTAAAATCACCATTAAAGAATATCTTAACCTCAAAAGTTATCTCTTAATATATATATTACTTCCTTATAAATTTAATAGTATTATTTTGAAATAATACTACATGTTAAACCTAAGGGTTACATATAATTCTTCCAAATAAAACATCTCCTAATATGTCATTAATCACATTAAAATCCCATAACTTAATACATCAAAATGGGTGTCTATGACATTGAACTAATGATCAACCATAGACATAAAAACCAATGAAATATTAGGTTTATCACATACTACCATGGAATAATATAAGTTTTATTCCCTCATTTAACTAATGGATCATAGAGATAATTTTAATTAACTTAATCATATCCCCCAAGATCTTCAAATGAGGTGTGTAGTACACGAATAATCACACTACACTATAATGATGGCTGATATATATCTGAAAAACTCTTTTCAGGTTTAAAAACCCTTTATAATTATATTCCAGAACAATATACAATTGTAATATCAAAACATGGATGTGTTTTTAGGAAAAATATATAATATATAACATATAAAAAATTAGGATGTTATATTATACTCATACATATCCTCAAAGTAAAAAAAAATATGGTTATGTACCAGAATCAATGTTTTCTTGAATCTAGTTCCCATGTTTTCTACAAAGTTTACTATGATACCAACTATAGTGACCCCAAACCATGTAGACCATAGTCAGTGGTTACTTTGTCACATTGGAACTAGATATAGGGAATCATATCTGAAATGGCCGAATATTTAATAATCTTGGTAAAATGGATATATACCTTATAATCACATTGTATTTGAAAACAAAAAACACAAAACAAAGTTAATGTAAATATTGTGTAACCATAAACTCATTTAAATACGCATTCTTCGTATCCTGGGGAATGGAAATAAAATAAGGGTGGATAAAGATAATTAATAATTGTATATACATTAAAATATATCGCAAATCAATAGGGAATAATCCATATGGAATGATAAATTACTAAAATAACATGTCATTTAATCAATAACTTAACTATGAAACTCAAGCATGGATAATATCAATGAATTAATATCATGAATAAAAATAAATAATTTCTATATGAGGAAAATTATAAATATTGAATTTCATGATCTCACACATCATGATGTACATACCATCTAAACCTTAGGATAAGAAAGTTTATTCAATTGGTAGGTATACAATAGGAACCTTTATAATGCAACCTTATATATTTTTCTCATGAAACCTATTGATGCATAAAGGGGTATTTATAACTCAAACCCACCTATTACTGTATTTCCAATGCATTCCTCATATATTGAATGATCAATTAAATTCATAAATAATATTCCATAATAAGAAATATATATATATTGAGTAAAGAATGTGTATCAATCAATGTAATCCCCATTCAATAAAATAACTTCTATAGTAAAACACAACATATCGATATGATATTATGTTTAATAAATATTAATTTCCATTATAAATAATATAGTTATTTAATGGAAAATTAATATCCAACTGTCAAAAAAAACAAATTTTTAAACTGAAATTTAATAACTAAAAAATTAATCATCAAGGTTAATTTCAATAATATTTATGGTAAAAATGATCTAAAACTATCCAGAGAGAGAAAAATTAGGGTATCATTACAAAATATATTTTCTAGAGTATAAGTAACATAATAGTTTTTTAATTATGAATAGAAATACTAAAAAAATCATTAAAGGCACTCTTAAGGAAACTACACTTTTCACTTTGAAAATAACTTTTAAGAACAAAAAAATTTATAATATTAGGAATAAAATTTTTATTCAAAATATTCTTATCAAATTATAATTTAATATTCAATTAAATGAGCAGTCATGATGGTGGAAAAAAATTCTTGCTGAGTACGATAAAAAATAATTCCTTTAATATTTTTGGATAAAAGAAAAAAGTACCTCATTCGAAAAATGAAAAGAATATTATTTTTAAATACTTTTTAAAAAGTAATTATGGGGTAAAAAAATTTGATAAATATTTGGATACTATTAAATTTATATTTTAATTTATTTTAAGTATTATATCGTTACAGAAGAAAAAGGGCATCGATCGTGAAGAAAAACAAGTCAGGTTTCCTTAAAAAACATGATAACATTATACTGAGTTTATAATAAGTGGAAAATGTAAATAAATCATATAATTTTGAATAATAAACATATGAGAGGAAAAAATTTGGATATAAGATATAGTGTTAAACTGATTCCCTCATCATATTCTGAAACATAAATAATCTCTAATAATGATGATATGTAAAATAAGCCCTTACCAATTTAGTAGCTTTTAAATCAAAACCCCATGAATGAAATAACTAAAATTAGAATTTTTAATACCTTTAATATAATTATATTTGTGATATAACATATAAAATGGTTGTATATTCACATTATATAAATAAATAGGTGTATAATTCCAAATGTGTCTCAATGGTGTTGGAAATTGAACTGAAATATCTTGAAAAGATAACACCATGGAATCGAGAATTTATCAATGAACTGATTATATGTATCAAATTTAAATCCATATAAAAATTTTAAATAGAACCTAAAATAATAAAAAATTTAATATCAATGAAAATGATGAAGCAATATAACCTAATGAAAAGAAACTGAGTTACGAAGCCCCTTACCACTTGGTAGCATTCAAGTAAAATACTCCCTTGGATGAAATAATTTAAATTGAATATTAAAAAGGCATGAATTATGAAAGATATCTGGTAAAATATTTAAAATTTCATTATATAAACCATCTAAAATAAATTTTGTTCATAACATTAAAATATGCATCAATGAAGGAAAATTGTGATGAAATCCCTTACCTCAGGTCTAGTGTGTAACATATGTTCATTATATTCCATAATAAGAAACATATGATAAATTTTTAATTAATTTAGAAATTTTTTAGTGTTTATTGATGAATTTACTTTATTTTATACCTTTTATATTTAATTACTTAATAAATTAATTTCACATCAGATGCTTTGATGATATTCAGTTCATGTGTCCAAAATGACATCAGTATTTTTATTATTTTAAAATCTTTCATTGATATATCATTTGAAAAATATTTACCTTGAAATAATTTTACTTTTTATTGGTAAATTATAATTTTTAACACAAGAATAATTTATGGTTATGAAAAATGAAATATGTTATAGTCATTGATACGGTAAGTTGTACGTATGGAATAGTAATGTTTCCATTTTATATTGATCATGATGGAGTGAAAATAAGTATTATATTATATTTTAAAAAAATTAATTAAAAAATATATTTCATATTATTATTTTTAATTGACCTTATATTTAGTAGTCATGTGATGTGGTTATGAAAAAAAAATCAGATCACTTCATGGAGGTGGTAATCAACATGTACGCACACACAATGTTATAATTTTTAAATGAATAGAAGGGTAATATATTTTATTAAATAATATATTTCAAGAATAATAAATAAATAATTAATAATATATATATATATATATATTAAATACATAATTAAAAGTAACCATGAGTAGTGGTGATGGAAAATGAATTACATCGGTTCGTGAGGCAATAGTCTGTTGTACACAAAAACGAAAATAACATCTTCCAATTGATGGAAGAGGAGACATATATAGGGTATTACATTAACCTAAAAACATTTAATTATATTTAATATAAAATTTTATTATATCATCATGGTTTAAAAGGATTTTATGGTGGTTGATGATGAAAATAAAACAAAAACTCTCATTTAATAATGCTATATCTTCTTCAAACGAACTCATAATATGTACATAAAAATAAAAACTAGGGTGACTTCATAATAAAACAAAGGAAATTTGAAAAAGGAAATTGAATTAAATAATATATTTTGGAAGTCATTTTATGAGGTAAAAGGATTTATATGTGCGTATAAAATAATAAATGAAGTTACTATTAATAAGTAAGGGGAGGGGCACTCTTGGAATTTCCTATAATAAAAAAAATAATATAAATTTTATCTCTAGTGAAAATGGATCCAAAATGATATATTTAGATTATATGATTTTTATGGGTCTATATAATATCATAAAATAAATTTTTGACATGTTTAGATTAGGGTTTTAATCGTATCTTTTTATTTTAACCTACATTAGCCCTTTTGGACAGTTACCTGATTACAATTTTTTACTCTTTAGAGAAAAATATAGTTACTATAAAAGGATTATTGGTATATAAATGGACATTGAATGAATATTTAAACCACATACCATTCAGTTGGAATATGATAATATTTTTAGTGATTTTAAATCATGTAACAATATAATATTTATTAAAAAATATTATTAATGTTTTTTTGGAACTGTTCATTTACTTTGAGCTTATTAACATAAATATAGAAATTAAATTGAAGTATAATTGATTAAAATTTCCATAAAATGTTACAATTATCTATAAAATTAATATAAATTAATAGTTAACTCACAATATATTACTTTTGTCATTTTCAAAATCATTTATTTTATTTTTCTATTCATTGTATACATACTGTGTCGACATTTTAGAAGAATTTAATGTAATTATTTCATCCAAAAAACCTAAAATAATTTAAAATGATAATATATATTTAAATTTACTATTTATAACTCAACATAATTTCATCTTATCCTTATCAAAAAATATTATAGTTATTAAAAGTGAGAAAGTGGTATTTTTGCCTTTATCTCTTTCTTAATTATTATAAAGGACAAAATCAAGAAAATACGGATCCTTGTGGACATATATTTGAGAATTGGATGAAAATGGCTAAAATAAACTCATCTAATTGGATTAAATTGAAGTGTTATTGTAACGACCCGAATTTGGAGCCCCTCCACTGGTGCCTCGTACCCGGTTTGCCACATGACCTCAAGCGCATTTCCCCAAACGCCAGAGGATGCCGACTAGCAGCGACGGCCTTGGTAAGTTATTGGGGGAAATTATTACCTCATTTGATAAGGTATACAAGGTAAGGAAAACAATAGTCAATAGCGGAATCAGTAACTACATGCATAACAACTTAAATCAAACAGTGGAAGCAATGAATAGATATAGAAATGATCATAATGATGCAGTAAGTACAAGTATCTAAGGAATGCAGCAAACATAACCATGTGTTGTAAATACAACTAAACATGAGTGATAAAGCAAAATAAAAACAAAACATGTGAGAAACTCTTCAACATCGCAAGACTCAGCTCGGTCCCATGCTCTCCTGCTCTAGTGAATTAAGAACCTAAAGTAGAAGGGTGCTTTCCCTTATCTATACCTGCAACAAACATATTATTCTTGGGCCCAAAAGCATGGACCAAACAGGGTGTGAGAGACAATCCCAGTAGGAAATCACCCAAAGATCTGTGCCTAACATTCAATGAATACAAGGCAAGTAAAAGTGCAAGAAGCAGTAAACAGAAAAGCACACAACAACTACAAACCATAGTTCTAACATATAAAGTACACAAGTAAACAACCATAAACAACAAGAAAACAGTTAACCCTCTAGGTAGTTCTCATAGCCTAACCCCTATGGTTCAAACTACAAGTACCGGCAACCCTCTAGGAGGCACACACAGTCTCACCCCTCTGGTTCAGCTATGACAAAAATAGACTCTCTGAGGAATCACTCACCATCAATTCCCCCCTATAGTCTCATATCATACTAAAGGCTCTCTAGGGAAGCACTCAATGTCTCATTCCCCCTGTGGCCTGCGTCGAGGAACTACAGACTCTCTGAGTAATCACTCATCGTTAATTCCCTCTATGGTCTCGCATCGTATTTAAGACACTCTGGAGAAGCCCTTATGTCAATTCTCCCTTTGGTCTACTACACTAGGTTCTCATAGTCCTGTGTGGATATAAACATTCTCAGCGCGCGTGCATCGTCCAAGTAAACCTCAAGAACTATTTGGCTATCATTCTAAGGCTCAACAGTATAACAAGCAACCGTTCCACTATCCTACAACTAGGCATGGAAACTGGAAAAACTCCACACAGGGAAAACAAGCATGGAAAAGAAACCTGATCAAAAACAAAATACTCTACTCACAAGCATAAAAATATACTATACCAATAAGGCAAGCAGGAAATACAACAATGGCAAAACAGGTAACACGCAATACCCCGTTCAAGGGTATTGGTGGAATTTTCACAAAATTCTCATCGAATTTCTACAGAAAGGCACAAACCACCTACCTCAATCCTAGTAGATCAATATACGTTAACCACGATGATTGATTCCTCTTAGAACGTCATAGATCTGAGAAAACGAAAAAAATGCTCAACACATGATAACTCGAAAATGTGGAGGAATCAAAAAACAAATCTCAAACAAAAGGAAGAACTCACCGATGCGATTCGAACACAATCGACTGTGCTCGAATTGGAGAACGGACGAAGAGGTGGGAGCTCGTCGAAGATCCGGCCATACGGGTCACTCTCGGGTGAACAGGACCTAGAAGAAGATGCTTTTGTCCATCAGATGCTACCCTGATCCTTTTAGTGAAAAAAAAGAAAGTACATGGCGTGTACTAGGTCCTTCCTTACTCCGCCAAAATCAGCCTCCACGTCACCCCTACGCACCATGTGTGTGGCCCAGGCACGGCCAGCACACGGCTTCAAGTCGGGAAAGAGTACATGACGTGTACTCAGAAAGTACACGGTGTGTACTTCAAAAATTTCCAAAAAGTCCAAATTTCTTAAAAACTCCAAAAAAGGAAATGTGTACCTGAAACGAAGATCCTGGTTCTTAAAAACTTCCCCCTTAAAGAAATTTGTCCCCGAATTTCCCTAACGATGCATTGAAGAAGAAACCCCGAACAACTCCAGCCACTGGGATCGTACATCGGCCTCCCTCTCCCAGGTCTCATCCTGTACTTGCCCGTGCTGCAATAGCACCCATACAAGAGGGACAGACTGCCCATGAAGAACCTTTGTACTACGATTGAAAATCCGGATAAGATGCTCCTAGAACAACGCATCTACTTCAAGCTCAACTTCCTCAGGCTGAAAGACATGAGATGGGTCTGAAAAGTAACGTCAGAGCTGAGAGACGTAGAAGACGTCGTGCATGGCCCAGTACCTTTGAGGTAGCTACAACCGATAGCCGATCAGCCCCACTCTCCCCAAGACCTCAAACGGCCCGACGTACAGCAGTGAAAGCTTACCATGTCTCTGAATCCTCTTGTGTCCCATCCTCGGTGCGACACGCAAGAAAACCTGATCTCTGACCTCGAACTCCAGAGGTCGTCTCCGTTGATTAGCATAAGACTTCTGTCGAGACTGTGCTGTAGCCATCCTCTTCCAAATCAGCTCTATCTGCTCTGAGGTCTTCTAAACAAGATGAGGTCCCAGCAAAGCTGCCTCTCCTACCTCCATCCAGCATAAGGGTGATCGACATGGCCTATCGTACAAAGCCTCATATGGGGCCATCTAAATGGTCACCTGGAAACTGTTTTTGTAGGCGAACACCACCAGAGTAATATGCCTCTCCCATGAACCGCCAATGTCTAGGATTCAGGCTCGGAGCATATCCTCAAGCACCTGGATCGTGTGCTCGGACTGGCCATCAGTCTGGGGATGGTATGCTGTACTCAAAAGTACCTATGTACCCAAGGCCTTTTGAAGTCCCTGCCAGAACCGAGAGGTAAAGCATGCATCCCTATCTGAAACAATGGAGTGTGGGACTCCAAGAAGACGAACAATCTCTCTGATGTAAGGTCATCCCAGATCATCGACACTAAAGTTCTCCTTGATCAGAAAGAAGTGGGAAACCTTAATGAGCCAATCGACAACAACCCAAACAGCATCGTTCCCTCAAGGCGACCTTGGAAATCCGGTCACGAAGTCCATCGCGACATCGTTCCACTTCCACTCTAGAATTTGTAACTACTGTAAAAGGCCCGCTGGTCGCTGATGATCTAATTTCACCGGCTGAAAAGTCGAGCTTCTTAGGAAAAAACTTGAAACATCCCTCTTCATACCTGGCCACCAGTATTGGCGATGAAGATCCAGATACATTTTGGTGATGCCAGGATGAACTGCCAAAACTGAGGAATGGAAATCCCGCATCATCTCCTCACGTATGTCTGCTGGCACCCATATGCGTCCCTGGAACTGCAACATCTCATCCTCACCCAATGTCCATCCAAGAAGAGGGTTCCCTCTTGACACACTCTCCCACAGGACTAAGCCTTCTGAGTCCGATAGTTTCTTCATCTGTACCCGATCAAGTAGTGTAGAGGAAACAGCTACAGAAGATAGGAAGGTCTGTCCCTATTTGTCATGCACCTCCAGATGCATCTCATAGAACAGAGCCACAAGCTGCCACTCACAGCTGCCCTCTTGAACCTCCTAAACCTCATGAACCTGAGTTCTCCTGCTCAACGCATTTACCACTGTGTTTCCCTTTCCTGGTGTATAGGCAAGTTCGAAATCAAAATAATGAAGATACTCGACCCACCTGCGTTGTCTCAGATTCAGGTCACATTGAGTGAAGATGTACTTGAGACTCTTGTGGTTACTGAATACCACAAAGTGGTCTCCTAAAAGATATTGTCTCCAACAACATAAGGCAAGAACAACAGCTGCCAACTCCAGATTGTGCGTCGGGTAGTTCCTCTCATGTGGCCTCAACTACTGAGACCCGTACACAATGACTCCATCTCCCTGCGTAATCACTGCGCCCAACCTGATACCTAAAACATCACAGTAAACAGTGTAGCTCTTGCCTAGCTCCGGAAAGACTAGTATCGGTACTGACGTCAACCTCCATTTCAGATCCTGAAAGGATGACTCACAAGAATCTGACCATAAGAACTTCGCCCCTTCTTGGTCAGACCATTCAAAGGTGCTTAAAGATGAGAAAAGTCCTGAATGAAGCATCTGTAGTATCCAACCAGCCCTAGAAAACTCCTTACCTCAAAGACATTCTTCAGCTTCTCCCAAGAAACTACAGCTCTAACTTTATCTGGATCCACTGATACTTCTGCCTCAGAGATGACATGACTCAAGAAGTGAATCTAATCCATCGAGAATTGGCACTTCGAGAGTTTGGCATAAAGCTGATGTTCTCTCAGTGTACTCAAAATGATCTCAAGATGTGTGGCATGGTCGTGTCGATTGTGAGATTACACTAAGAAATAATCCATGAAGCCCATGACGAATGAGTCCAAGTAAGTATGGAACACTCGGTTCATCAGTGCCATGAAAACTGATGGCGTGTTCATGATACCGAACGGCATAACCGTATACTCGTAAAGACCATACCTTCTCCTGAATACTGTCAGAGGTATATCTGATGGTCTAACGTGCAAATGATGATAACTGGACCTCAAATCAATTTCAAGAACACCCGGGCTCCTCGAAGCTGATCAAAAAGGTCATCAATCCTCAGCAAGGGATATTGGTTCTTGACCGTCAACGGGTTCAGCTTCCGATAATCCACAAAAATCTGAAGGGTCCCATCTACATTCTTCGAAAATAGGACAGGCGAACCCCAAGGAGAAGTACTGGGTCGGATGAAACCCTTTGCTTTTAACTCCTCCAACTGCTTCTTGAGCTCCTGCAACTCAGGTGTAGCCATCCTATAGGGAGAAATGGACACCAGTGCTGCTCCTGGCACGAGCTCAATAGAGAAGTCTACCTCACGCTCCAGAGGAAAACCTGAAAATTCTTCTAGAAAGACATTCCTGAAACGATCCACCACTGGAGGAAAGTCCAACTGTGGAGTCCCCTGATTGTCCAGATAATGACTAGCAATATGGGCCATCACCACTCCAAGCCTAAGATGCTCGAGTCCCACCCGACTTGCCCGAACGTCCCATTTGCCTCTATGAAGAAATGATTCACCCTTGGGTGAGATGAAACTGACCTTGCGGCGATAACAGTCAACGACGGCCTGGAAGGGAACTAGTCAGTCCATTCCGAGAATGACATCATATCCTGTCATCTCTAGGACGTAGAGGTCCCATAAGAAACGATAACCTGCAACCTCTAGAGGGCACTCTCTACATAAGAGTACACTAGATGTCTTCATTCCCAAAGTTGTGTCTAGTGTCAATGAGTCGGCAGAAGAAAAGATGCAGAGCCCAAGGCTCTCCATGATAGCAATAGAGATAAAGTTATGTCTAGCACCATTATCTAAAAGGGATGAAGATAAAACTGAGGCTACTAAAATCGTACATCGAACTGTAGAAGGGCTGGGATCCATCTCCTGATACGTCTGTTCCACTAAGAATGACTGGCCGGTACCGTGGCCCTGCGCCCCTGGATGACCACTCTGTGTTGAACCTCCCTGCTAGTGCTGAGGGACTGGTGGCTGACATCCACCGCCTCGACCTCCACCTCGGCCCGAACGGCGGGAAGAACTCCAGTTCCCCGACTGGTGAGAAACTGGTAGTGCTGCTCCGAAATGAGGAGTCATGGAAGAACCCCGGTCACCAGTTGTTGGTGAGAAAAACTAGCAGAAGCACTAAAGATGACCCATATTTCTACAAGATCAGCACTCCACAGGGTCCCTCTGGTACTGTGGCCTTGTGTGCCCTGACCGGCCGCGCTGGTAGCATATCACCTGGCTTCCTAACGATGCATCTCGCTTCCTCCGATCATCACGCGTAGACTCTCTATGGTGCTTCTTGCTTTCATCTGGAGGCAAAATATCTCTGGAAGAAGAACCGACCTGGATCACAGCTCCAGAGTCTCTCAGATTGCGCTCCGCAATCAGTGCCTAGTTGACGATGGAAGTGACGGAAGTCAGCTGAAAGATGTTCACCTATGAGCAGATCTACCACCTGAGACCATCCTCAAACTTCCTTTCTAGGAACACCCCACTTCCATCTAAGAGGGGTGTGAAATGCTACAGCTCGGTGAAACGAGAGGAGTACTCAATAACTGAGAGAGTACCCTGCTCTAGGCTCATGAACTCCCAGGTTCGATCAGCCCTCAGGGTCTCCGGGTAGAAGTAGTCATAGAACACGCGCTGGAACTCCCCCCAAGCCATAGCCTGTTGTTGACCCACCTGTGAGATCACGTCCCACAACCTCTTGGAGAAGTCTCGTATCATGTAGGTAGAGATCTTGAAAAGCCTCTCTGGAGGCGTCTCCAGATGCTCGAAGATAGTCAGTATGGCTTCTATCCATGACTCTACAGCCTGTGGTCCTCCTTCCCCTGAGAAAGTAGGAGGATGTTGTTGCTGGAAAACCCACTTCAAGTCTGCCATATTCATGGCAGGAGGTGGTGCTCCCTGGAAGGCCTGCATCATCCTCATGAAACCTTTTCTGAACTGCGCATCAGCGCCTGAAACTGGTATGATAGCTGGTGCCAAGGCTGGCCCGACTGGAGGATCGGCAGGAAGTCCCTGATCATCCATATCTGGCGTCTGATCACTGCCTGATGATAGACGTACAACCGGAGGACGTCTTGGAGGCATAGATCTGAAAAATCCAAAAGTAAACCTTAGATCAGAAAACAAGAACAGAGAATACAAGAGTAAAAAATGGGAACAGGGGAAGAAAAACACACAAGTTTATAAAACTCAACTACACGGTGTGTATAACAACTACACAGTGCATGCACTTAAACCACTGACAGGGGTGTGTGCTCCTTCCCTACATGTTGTGTACACCTCAAACTACACGTCGTGTTGACCCAACACATGGTGTGTACTCGAAAACCATTCCCCTTCCCGAGTCTCTTTACACGGCTAACCCACATGGTCCAACTCAATCCGAGACTACATGGCGTGTTCGAAACAAAAACAGCATGTACTAGAAAGGGCTTCGGCGGGCCGTGTTGTTAAACACATGGCCGTCTACACGACTGAACCTTACACGGTGTTCTTCGAATAAACACTGCCTGCTTAGGTGAAGGTGACACCGTCCCATGTTGTTCGTGACACGGTCGGGTACCTGAACCAGACTACACGGTGTCTTCCGAACTAACACAGTGTGTGGAAAATAAGGTAATGCCAGACCGTGTTGTTTGTGACACGATTGGGTACCTGGATAGGACTACACGGTATGTTACCTATGGACACGGCGTGTTCTACCTAAGCTTCCCCGACCCATGTTGTTAGTGACACGGTCGGGTACACGGCTCCGAAATTACACGGAGTGTACCTACCATACACGGTGTGTTCCTGATGTTACTTTCACGACACCGTCTTCTGCTCACACAGTCAGTGACACGGCCTAAAAACAACACGGTGTGTATCCAAAAAGTATACGTCGTGTATTCTTGGTTTTTCTGGGAAGTAGCTCAGAAACTGCACAGACTCCCAGAAACACCAAAAACAAGGAAAATAGGTGCCAAATTAAAATCTGTGAGGGCCCATACTCCCCACAAATCAAAGCTTGGAATCTCCTATAGTCATACACAAGAGAAAACAGGATCATGATCCACCAAGTTTAGATTAATAAGGGCCCATAACACCTCAAAAACCAAAATTTGGCGTTCATTTTAAGCAACACACAAAACAAACAGTCTTTTAACATAACAGCAGAGAATCTATCAATCATTTATCACAACAGCATGCATAATCTACACAAAGTCTATCACAACAGCATGCAATTACTAATGCACCCTAGATGGCATGGCAAGAATGCATTGCATGTGATTTCTATAAGTTCCTATATGATGCATGAGACGGCATACCCTCATCTCATCGGGTTGCGATAGAAATAGAACCGCAATCATCAAGAAAATAACAACATAAGGCATGTGAATCACTCTAGGTGAAATCATATCAACCGTAAAATCTCAAAACCAACAAACTGCAATTAACGAGGTAGTATGGCTTTTCCTTGTACATGGGTTAGCTACTCCCGGGAACAGCTTTATACCAACTAATGAGTCCATCCTATCCCTGGCTAAAGTCTCCAAATAGTAAACAAAGAGAAATTAACTCCTCTGATACCACTTTTTAATGACCTGAATCTGGAGCCCCTCCACTGGTGCCCGGTACCCGGTTCGCCACATGACCTCAAGCGCATTTACCCAAACGTCAGAGGCTGCCGACTAGCAGCGAGGGCCTTGGTAAGTTATTGGGGAAACTATGCCCTCATTTGGTAAGGTATACAAGGTAAGGAAAACAATAGTCAATAGTGAAAGCAGTAACAACATGCATAACAACTGAAATAAAACATAATAAGCAATGAATAGATATGGCAATGATGATAATGATGTAGCGGGTACAAGTATCTAAGGAAAGCAGAAACCACAACCACTTGCTGGAAATACAACTGAACACTAGTATTAAAGCAAATGAAAAAGAAAACAGGTGAGAAACTCCTCCGCATCGCAAGCCTCGGCTCGGTCCCATGCTCTCCAGCTCCAGTGAATGAAGAACCTGAAGTAGTAGGGTGCTTTCCCTTATCTATACCTGCAGCAACATAGTCTGCTTGGGCCCAAAAGCATGGCCCCAATAGGGTGTGAGATACAATCTGAGTAGGCAATCACCCAAAGATATGTGCCTAATAGTCAAGGAATATAGGGCAAGTAAAAGTGAAAGAAGCAGTAAACAGAAAACCACACAACAGCTACAAACCATAGTTCTAACATATAAAGTACACAAGTAAACAACTAGAAATAAGAAGAAAACAGGTAACCCTCTGGGTAGCTCTCACAGTCTAACCCCTATGCTTCAACCTAAAAGTACCAGCAACCCTCTAGGAGGCACACACAGTCTCACCCCTCTTGTTCAGCTATGAGAAAAATAGACTCTCTGAGGAAGCACTCACCGTCAATTCCCCCTATAGTCTCGTATCATACTAAAGGCTATCTGAGGATGCACTCAATGTCTCATTCCCCCTGTATCCCACGTCGAGGAACTACAGACTCTCTGAGGAAGAACTCATCATCAAGTCCCCTTGTGGTATCGCATCGTATTTAAGACACTCTGGAGAATCCCTTACATCAATTCTCCCTTTGGTCTACTACACTAGGTTCTCACAGTCCTGTGTGGAAATAGACATTCTCAGCAAGCGTGCATTGTCCAATTAAACCTCAAGAACTACTTGGATATCATTCTAAGGCTCAGTAGCATAACAAGCAATAGTTCCGCTATCCTACTACTAGGCACGACAATTGTAAAAACGCCAAACAGGAAAAACAAGCATGGAAAAGCAACCTTCTCACAAACGAAATACTCTACTCACAAGCTTAAACCTATACTACAGCAATCAAGAAAGCATGCAATACATCAAAGGCAAAACAGGTAACACGCAATACCCCGTTCAGGGGTATTGGTAGAATTTTCACAAAATACTCATCTACTTTCTACAGAAAGGAACAAACCACTTACCTCGATCATAGGAGATCGATATACGTGAACCACGATGATTGATTCCCCTTAGAACGTCGTAGATCTGAGAAAACAAACAAAACCCTCAACCCATGATAACTCGAAAATGAGGAGGAATCAGAAAACAATGCTCAAGAAGAAGGAAGAACTCATCGCTTCGATTCCAATGAAATTGACCGTGCTCAAATCGGAGAACGAACGAAGAGGCGGGAGCTTTTCGAAGATCCGGCCGTATGGGTCACTCTCGGGCGAATAGGACCTAGAAGAGGACGCTTCTGTGCGTTAGACGCGACCCCGATCCTTTTAGTGAAAAAAAAGAAAGTACATGGCGTGTACTTTTAGAGTACACAGCATATACTAGGTCCTTCTGTACTCTGCCAAAATCGGCCTCCACGTCACCCCTACACACCGTGTGTGTGGCCTGGGCAAGGCCAGCACACGGCTTCGACCCGGGAAAGAGTACACGGCATGTACTCAGAAAGTACACGGCGTGTACTTCACAAATTTCCACAAAGTCAAAATTTCTTAAATGCTCCAGAAAAAGGAAAGGCGTACCCGAAATAAAGAGCCGGGTTCTTACAGTTATGGTTAATTTTTCATCTTTATAATATTTTTTCTAACATTAATTACTTGATTTTCCCTAACAATATTGATAATTATTTACTATAGTTATTATTGAAAATTAATAAAAATACAGGGGTTCTATTTACCAAATTTAGAAATATTTATAAAAAATATAGAGACTATTTTTTAATATTATATTTATATATGTGATATAATTTAATTTATCATTAAACTCAAAAACCGTGATAAAATGATATTTTTTTAGGAAAAATTATTTTTCAAGGAAAAGACAATTTGACATTAACTCCGTAACTATTAATGTCTATTATATAAATTTTAATATATATATATATATGATATATATTTAATTTAAATCCTAATTAACTAGGGGTAATTTTAATTAATTAACATGGCGTAACATTATGCACCAAAACATGTTTTAAGAATAATGTGTTTTAAGAATAAAAATTAATTTATTCCAAAATCAAGAATATTATTGATTTAAATGAAATTAGTTATATTTTTATAAATTTAATGGATTATATGTCACCTTAATACCGAATACAAAATATAATTAGACTTAATGTTCCGTTATATAATGAAAATAAATTACAAATTTATAAAGATTGATACTTTTTACTATTCACTGAAAACTCAATCATATTAGAAAATTATGAAAATTTCACCATAAAATAATTTTGATTTCCGGATTTAAAATATTATACAATTATTATAAAATTAAAATACTAAATATACTAGGAATTAATAATTTTATCCATTTGAATAAGTATGTAAATATAATTTTTTATGAAATTATATATTTGAAGTAGAAACCGACCATATGGAAAAAAGTATTCTTATTTAAAAACAATTAATCAATAAATTAGTATTTATTAGGAACCTTATATATATATCATAAAACATATAATTCTATATTTACTTAAAAATTCAACAACTAAGTTGAAATGATCATATTTAAATTATATATCTCATGTGATGTTTAAAATAATCGAGTGTAAGAGTAGTGGGAGAATCTATTCATGTCACATATATTGAAAAACATCTTTTTCACTATATTTTAATAAATGTGAAAAGTAATTTATATATAAATATCTTGTAAATAGTAATTTTAATCATTTTTAATGAATCTCAAAGATAGTAGAAAAGAACTTTATAAAACATTTAACTATCTATAAAAACTACCATACATTAATTTTGAGAATATAAAAATGGATGAGTATGATTCTAAACCAAAATAAGATATATAAGGTCATATTTTATTTTAAACATTGTTTAATTCGATTTTATTACCAAAGAGATTTAAAAATTAATGAAATAATTTAAAATCTTATAATGAACGTGAGGAGGATAATTTTTTTAAAAGATAGAATAATCATATAATCCCTCCAACAAACATTTAAATAGAACCAATCCAAAATAAGAGATTCTAACATAAATGCTTACAACATTGGAAACCATTGAATTAAAACCTCATAAAATATAAGACATTTAATTTGTAATTCCTCATAATTTTCATGAATACTTTCACAAAATTCATTCACAGGAAGTATGTACACTATGAAAATTATTGAAGGTGGTGAATATAGAATATGTATTAATGAATGGAAATAGAGATAAGGAAACCCTTACCTATAGTAATGACTTGATTCATACATTCTATAACCTATAATATAATAAATTTAAATTTATTATAAATATATACAAAAGCCTTATTAAAAATTATCTTACTATATATCATTCACTTATAATTTATTATTTCTCTTTAAGTAATTTTTTTATTAAAATAATTGTCTTGGGAGACAATTAAGCTTTCCATGAATCTTTTGAATCAGTGGTTTCAGTCCGACATCTATTTTCAAGATTTAATCATAAAAATCATAATAATATCATTAATATAATATTATTTCATTATATTCACTTTATAACTATCCATGAAAGGAGGAGTAGAATAATGGGAAATGTCGCTCTATGGAGGTAGTTGTCCGCATGTAATCATTTTTCAATAGATAAGAATAAATGAGGGTAAGAAATAGTTTATCTTTAGATACTAATATTTATGTTATTATTATCACAGACACACACACACACACACATATATATATATATATATATATATATTCATTCAATATATCTTTAAAAAGGTGGTGATAAAAAATGAAATACATCACTTCATGGGGTGGTAGTCCATACATACACATTAGTGATGCTTTTATTTAACATTATATGATAAATAGGTTGTTTATTGTTGTTCTACCAACATAACAATATTTTAGTATATTAATGATACTTATTATAACATGTTTATATGGTTATATAAATTTTGATGGAGGTGGTAGAAGAATCAAAATTAAAAGAACAAAGTTAAGTTTTTTACCTCATCCTTGGATATCCTAATTTCCATTATACCTTAATGAATCATAGTTTGGTCTTTTTCTAAGAAAATGATCTTCTGAAAGTGGATATGATATTTTTTATGTGATTTTAATAGAGTTTTGTTTAGGTAATTTTCTTGATGTGTTCGAATAATGTAAGAGATGTGGTGAACTTTTATAAGTGACATGAGTGACATTTTTGTAATAAGTGGTGCAATATTCAAAGAAATTAACATCAAAAGTTAAAATTAATAGGGTTGGAGTGTTGTAAGGTAATTAAATACATAAAAATATCATTTTAAAACAAGTTTGAAACTTTTTTATTTATTTTACATTTTCATTTAATCCTTTTACTATTTTGGTCTATATCTCAGCAAGAAATTTTCACCCAAGTAATTTTATATTTATGAGTAAAAATAAAATATCCCTAATTACATATTTTCAGTCTTATCATTCCAAAAATGAATTATATTGTTTTATATTCAATTTAAAATGTTAAAAAAAGTTACATCTAAAATAATACATATATAATGTATTAAAAACAATTTTAGACAAAAAATAATCTTATGTTTTAAAATTTAAAATATAGGTTTGAAAATTAAATATAATATTTTTACATTTATAATTTTACTTATCAATTATATTTTTATTATATGAAAAAAATTTATAATTTTAATTTCATGATAATATCTTAATGATGTCATAAAAGACACAGTATTTATAAAAAACTATATTTTTTACTATTCAACACAAAATCCTTCATTTAAAAAAATAATAAAGATTCACCCATAACAAATTTCACCATTTTTAATTGAAAAACAGAACACATTTCATAAAATTTAAATTCCCAAATTTTCTTTGAAATAAAACATATATAAATTATTATAATATCAATTGTTAATTAGAAAAATATATTTTTGGATTACTTTGATTTTAGTAATTATGAATAAAAATGTTATTTTTATTTTTTTAATTTTTTAAATATAAATATATATGTTATAAAAAATTCAATAATTAAAGTTAATTTATTTAATAAAATAATATTTTAAATATTTTTTCAAATATATATATATATATAACGAAATAAAAATTGAAATTAAATATTTTTAATCACCAGAGAACAATTCTTTTGATACTTCTAAAAACAATATTCACAATTTTATGAAATACTATCCCATTTATTTTAAAAAAAACATTATAATATTTTTTATACATAGTGATTTAAAGTTTCATTATTTTAAGAAACATGCATTATTCTTCCTATTTTATTCATTAGGTCTCTGAGCATGTCTTAAGCCTATGTATAAGCTATTTATATTGTTTCCCCCCTATATTCATGTATTTCACTTTTATCTTACTTGATTTTATGATATCCCTTGGGTATGTAAATTCTCTATAGGTCTTGATATTTAGGGTTATTTTGGGATTTCATTTTTTTTGTTTTAGGTTTGGAAGTACATGAGTTGTTCTTACCCTATTCTAAATTTTTCATGGTCCATGTTATTTTTTGTACTTTAGGATAAATATTTTAATTTTTTCACATAGTTAAATTGAATTGTATCTAATAAAAAAATTATCATGAGATGTTGTATAAATAATTATAAATGGTTGGGGAGGTGGAAAGTAAAAAAAATTATCAAAACGTTGCCTAAATAATATTCACCGATAAAATAAAAATATATATATATATATTCTTCAACTCAAATAAAAAAATTAAAATGGAAGTCAAAATGAAAGTTAAAATTTTAATTTTTTTTAAAATAACAAATTAAAATAGTAATAATAATTTCATCTGCTCGAATGCATTGATTGGATCAAAAAATTAGTGATTACAGAATATAAAAATGACATTGTAAATACATTGGGTAAAAAAATTGTGTTAAATAAAATTTCCAATTTAAGAAATGGGATAAAAAAACAACATCTCCTACCTTTATTTTAATAAAATATTTTTATATTTTATATGAATGACTTATATTATATATTAAAGTAAGTAATACATCTAAAATTAATCATCAAACTTAATAATCCGAATTAAGATATACAAAATTAATTCAATACATATCATCATTTAAATGGTGAAAATGAAATATAATAACATTTAGTTGATTTATTTATCTATTAATAACTTAGAAGAAATAAATTAATTAAATTGTACTTTTAGATATAAAATTATAAAACGTATTAAAATAATTTTAAATTAGAATTAATTTCAAATAATTATTGTAGGATGTTGAAGAATAAAACAATTATATTTCCATTAATTTTATTTTATACATGTTATTACATGTGTGTCACCTTTCTATCACTTATTATTATTTTAATGAAAGATCATTGATGAATTTAGGTTTTCTAAGGCATGATCTATTTTTATGCATTGTATGTAAAGTGTGGTCTATATAAACATATTGGGAGAATAATTATATGACGAAATAGAAAATAATATTTCAATATATAATCTAATTATATAGTTTAATGTTGATTGGAAAACAACATGATAAATTTTAATATGTTGTTTTTTAAAATAAAGTGGTTGGGTTTTTGAATAATCAAGAATCTAGATCAGCTAAACATCAAATGACTTGATGTGTATCTTCCCAACGAGAAAAATTTAATTCATTTTATGTTGTCCAATTTATTTATTTGTTTTTGTAAATTTTATACATTATAAATGTCAGAAATATTCTTTTGTATATGTTATTTATGATTAATTTTATACAATTTTTTTAAACCATATAAATGATACAAACATACTTTATTAGATTATATTGGTTTATAAATTTTCGATAAATTTTTTCTATTTGATATAAAAATATTATAGTGTAAGTTTTTTGGTTGAGTGTGAAATTGGTTAATATGTGCCAATGTTTTTGGGAATTTGTTTTTTTAGGTTATATTTTATAAATTTTATAATCATATAATAATTTAGCATTTTGGGGTCTTATATTTTTTTAGGAAATTTATATTAAAATTTATATTTTATATATATTATAAATTCTATAAATATATTGTAGTTTCTATGTTTTGGGTGATTGTTTTTTTTAATTGTTTTTTTGGGTATAAGGTTTTTTAATGTAATTATTTTCATTTTTTTATTTTTTTTTCATTTCAAAAAAATAATAACCAAATATATTCCAATGCTATTGATGTAATTGGATTTTCAGGGTCATTAATATAATGATAATAAATAGATTAAAAAATATGGTAATTATTAATGGATATATAAATTCTAGAATATGATTAATTGTGTACAAATTCAATAAGATATTTTAAATTTTAGGAATTTTATACTACTGAATATATGGAATAATAACATCGAAATGATAATTTTATATAAAAATGAGGATGGTAATGTAGATACTTTTGTAAATGTTTCATCAATTGATTTTCTAATATGAATGAATTAGATTTAGTGGTGTGGAATAATAACATTTTAATGGTAATTATATATATATCCATATGTATGTATATATTTATATATGTCTGTGTATTTAAGGAATCAGGGTGATCTTAGAATCGTGCTAGAACTTGGCACTGGGCCCGCCACCCAAGAACTCATGGTCGATGACATCTTCTTGATAATTGTGGTGGTATATGAGGGTCGGGTCGAATGTCCACCAAGTCTTCTTCTAAGGAGCTCACCCTGGAGTGGAAAATGATCAAAGAGAAGTACTTTGTGCTCTTTAATAAGAAGGAACCACAATCTGAGTGGGAAAAAAATTATGATGTTGTTGGCTTTGATTATGGTCATATGGATGACTCTGATCCTTTTGATCCATCTTGATTTTCCTTGATGGAGGGAATGAATTCTTGTCTGTCCCCATCCTTTGCATTTTTTCATTAAATTTTCTAAAATAATTTATGGGTATGAGTTTTCTTTCCAACTTTTTCTCAGACCTATTTCATATATGTAATTAGGGTGTGTAGTGGATGTTGATGGGCTAGGGATTTAAAAGTTTTCACCATCATAGATATTAAACGTGTAATCTCTCGAAATTTGAGTTGTGGTAGATATCGGAGGATCTCTCTTTAATTATTCAAAGAACATAAATTAAATAAATGAAAAAATAATTTTAAATAAAGCACACTTGACTTCATCTTATTACCGGTGGTTGTTTCATGAGAGATATGATGATGCACCCATCTAGATCTTCCAAAAAAGACTTCAATAATCCACACGGTTGTCATTGGTCTAGTGTAGAGCTCCATTATTCCATCAACTATGTTATGATCACCTAAATATCATCACAGAGATTCATCGATGGTGTAATTAGATCGGTCATTCAAACATATTCTTTATATCTCTAAAATGTGGTAGGATATAGAGAGACACAATTTGTTTTGTAATTAAATAATTTTGTAATGAGCGTCTCCTCATACTAATATAGTGGAGGATAAAATACACGGATAAGGTTCTCTAAACCCCAATATGTTTATCATCCACCAAATAATAAATATATAAATAATTATGAGGGAAAAACTATGTCATAATTTTTTTTATATTTTTTATCATACTTTTAATATATATTAAATATATTACATGATAAACCTAATTCATTAAATCGACTCGAAATTCCCAGTAATATTAAAATATCTATTAATATTAAAAAATATTTTTTATAAAAAGTTTCATGTATTTTCTTAAAACATGTAAATACATTTAATAAATAAATTCAATTCAACTATTATATTCTCAAATAATAAGGAATTTATCTATTTTTTGTGGTCTATTACTTGGAAAACTCTCATTTCTTATGGTGGGGCCCACCATACCCTATATAAATATTCACCTAAAGAGGGTGGATTCTTGAATATTCAATTGTGTGTATCCATCTACGAAATTATCTCAATAATAGTGAATAGAAATCCTAGATAAAGAGTGGATTCTAGAAATCCATAAAGGCCCCTAAAGTGATAAGGAATAATCATAGAAATGAAAATCAACCAAACAAAATACTAGAAATGTAATATCTTGGTATTTAGATATCTCATAAAGTAAGAGGTATACTTGTATCAACATCCATTCTTGCCTTATTGTTTACTAATTAAACTGGATATAGTTTCCTTCAAAACCTTGTCCAATGATTTATGAAGGTATTATTATCTTGATAAATTTGGCCTAATTTATTAATTCCTCAACATAGTAGTGACAAATTATATCTTTATCATTTAACCAATTCCATATAACTAATGAAACAACCCATACAATCTACCTCCCCCAAACTCATTATCATAGTTTTTTTTCTTGTGGAAAAGTATGTGATCAAATGACATCCATTTACAATGATCTCAAGTTCAGAGACCAATACAAATGTCCATAGATAGAAACATCCAATGACACACAAAACATGTGGTGTTCCTGTTTGAATATATTTCCTCGTTACCTCACCTACTCATGATCACAAATTGAAAACGACTAGAGAAGAAGTTTCAATTCTTATGATCCCCCAAGAACTTATAGTCAGACCATAGCTATATCCAATCTGTATGATGTATCTAGACCATAGGACATATGTTTATGAACAATTTTGTTGTATATCAGGGTTCACATTATAGCTTGAGAACTACTATAACATTGTTATACAAAAAATAATCTATGTAAATTACCATTTAAATAGTGAATGAATATATATTTTCACTATTATATTTTTCTTTACATCATGTATAACTCCCTAAATCTATGATATGGTAATCAGAACAATTTTTTAGTTAGATCTAGGGAACCCACTATAAAAATTGATGTGTATAAATATGTGTATTATGAGGGTGATTTTGGGGATCTGCTGAATTATTTAAGAGTATTATTTGATATATTTGGATGATCATATTGTTTTTACTGGTTTATTTAATTACATAATACACATCAATCTTAATTTATCACAGTGATCATAATATTGAACATTCATGGATGAGAAGATTGATATTTTATATACACATCCAATTATACATATGTTTAATTCCACTATTTTACCCTTTTTAATTTCATTCAAAGGATATATTAATTTTCATGGGTACTTACCTAGTATTTTATTATTTTGATCCATATAAATAGAACACAATTAATGGAATGTTTGTAATAGATCTAATAATAATGATAGATATTATGATAATGTGGGGAGACATACGATAGTTGGAAATATAAAATTATAGAATCCATAAATACATTTAATGACATTAGAAATTAGATATTTTTATATGTTAAATGTTTTATAGTGTATAAAATCAATGTCATCACCTCTTGGTTCTCTAACTCGGTGTATGAACCTTACACCCACTCTATGTGTGATTTCTATGTCGATATAGTGTTCCAGCTACATTAGAAGGATCCTCTTCATGCATTTCCATTGCCTCAAAATTGATCTTATATGGATATGGAACTATTGGATTCATGTACTGCTATGTTGTTAATGTTGGAACCTCAATATGTTGTGGTATCGGTGCCTCATCATACTGATCAGCAGGTGAATATCAAGTGTTTAGTGTAGAGGACTATCTAAAATCATATATACTACTATGAAACAAGAAGTATGGGTTCCTAGTAGGATCCCATGAAGCTGATGTCAATTAAAAATTATCAATGAGATCCATGTAGAAGGTAGTTTCTCCCAATGAGTGCAGAAACTGTGATATCAAGGAATATTTTCACCCCTCATAAGTCCAAGGATGTTAGCCGAATAGAATTTCTCAGATGAAGATAGTATATTTGGGAAATATGTATCATATTTGGTGCATGATACTCTACATGCACTTCAGGATCTCATTCTTTTTATACAATACGCTCTGGGTGTGGTGTATGAGACTATGAAATATCATTTTCCTAGCATCACCATCCATGTCCTTGTCATTTTTCTCACATATATCCTCATCTCAATCCTCTTACCATTGGTGGTGGTGGTGGTGGTTTATCATCCCCAACAGGCTCAAATAGAACAAAATCATCCCAGTTCCTAGAGATTTATATGATTTACATCCTCATCGAGAAGTACCTCTTAGACTAGTAATATTTATATTCTGATGTAACCCCTACCAATAACACAATTAACATTTATATTCTGATGTAACCCCTACCAATAACACAATTAACATTTATGTTAATACACATTTTGAAATCAGAAGATATAAAAAATATAATAACCATAAAAACTGATGATGGACTATCCCATGGTGAATAAGGTGTGTGTCTGTGTGATATTGGTAAAAATATGAGTACTCCCCCTAATTTAATAACCAAAGTCATGCTATTGGATATGCATGCCCAAAAATACTATAATGGGAACACATGTCCCAAGAAACTATAAAAAATGGGGATTTCCCATTGGTTTTTTCCTACATTTAATGGTGGTTTAAGTCACATATAAATAAAACATGATGATTTCTAAAAGTACCACGTATTTTTTTCCGTAATTAATTCATGGTGCTTTTTTGAGCGGCAGTATTTTTAAACAAAATTATTTACGTAATTAATTTATTTATTTATTATTATTATTATTTATTATTTATTTATGGTTTACAGTTTATTTTTTATTTGTTAGTCTCTATTTTTATTTTCTATTGTATATTTTTATTATTTTTATTAATTGTTTATTGTTTATTGTTCACTGTTTATTATTTATTGATTATTATTTATTATTTATTATTTATTACTTATTATTTATTATTTATTATTTGTTATTTGTTATTTATTATTTATGCTACATGTATGCATATTCTAGGAATCTCATGCATAAATTTGGAAAATATATAAGTTGGAAAAGATATGAACTCCTTACCTCTTGGATATATCGCAAAGACTTTACCACTCTAATAAGCTCTTAATCAGGGGTGAAAACAATATGTAATATACTTATAAATATACAAATAAAAAACAAACAATGATATTAAATAATAAAAATGAATATTTAATAAAAAAGAAGAATTAAATAATATTTAAGAAATTATAGATAATAGATAAATAATAAATAGATTATAAATATTTATTAAATAAATAATAAATATGTAATAAATAAATAATCATTAAATATTACAAAAATAAATAAATAATTAAATAATTAAAAATAATAAATAATAAATAATAATAAATGATGATAAATAATAAATGATAATAAATAATAAATAATAAATAATAAATAATAAATAATGTAAATTAATAAATATTAATTAATAAATA
Organism: Viscum album; assembly: GCA_963277665.1. NCBI lineage: Eukaryota > Viridiplantae > Streptophyta > Magnoliopsida > Santalales > Viscaceae > Viscum > Viscum album. Next base: position 1,430,297,437 of record OY728151.1, read on the forward strand.
TTAATTAATAAACAAAAAATAACTAATAAATAAATAATACATATAGTTTAAATAATACATATTTAATAATAAATGATAAAAAAATATTAAATGAATAATAAATATATGATAAAAATAAATAAATATTCAAAAACTAATATATAGGTAATAAATTATTAATAATTAAATATTAAAAAATATTAAATAAATAAATATTAAATAATCAATAATAAATAAATTTAAAAAATAAATAATAAATAAATAATAAATACGTAATAAATAAATAATAATTACATATTAAATAAATATTTTATAAATACAAAATAATTAATTAATAAATAAGTAAAAAAATAATTCATTAATAAATTATAAATATAAATAAATTAAAAATGAATAATAATGATAAATAATAAATAAACAATAATAAATAATCATTAAATAATAAAAAATAAATAAGTAAATATTTAATAAATAGATAATAATAAAAAATAATTCATTAATAATTAATAATTAGTAATTATTATGTTGTATAAAAAATAAATTAATAATAATAATTAATAATATTAATAATTAATAATTAATAATTATATATTAATAATTAATAATTAAACAAAAAATAAATAATAAACCATAAATATTAAAACAATAAGATAATAAAATAATAAAATAATAAATGAATATAAATATCAATAAACATATATAAATTTTACAACATTTACAAAAATATATATAAACACACTCAAATATATTATTTTATATTAATATATATTTATATAAACAAACGTAAATATATATATATATATCTACACATATATGATATATAAATATATAAATATGAATATGTATAAATATTTACAAATGTATATACTTATAAAAAAATACTTCGATATATATGTTTTTATTCACACATATTAGAATATACACATAAATATAGATTTTTTTATTGACACACACATGTTTATATATAAATATTACTTATATATATATACATATTAATTCATTTTTATAAGGTAAATAAAATCGATAATTATTTATTTTAGATGAAATGAATAAAAAATATTTATTTACGTAAGATTTATCTACTTAAAAATACATTTCTATGTAAATATGTATTTTTAAAAGTTATTTATTATAAGTAAATATAAGAAAATATGAATATATTTAATTATAAAAAAAATTGTGAAAAATTGAAGAAACATAAACACCATAATATCAATATGAATATAATCTTTGAGAGTAAATAGGGTCCCCACAAAAAAAAGAATTTAAGACCCCCTTAAATGAGGATGAAATTCCATTGACTATTAAAAAAATGGGATACACCGACTAAAAAATCAATTTTGGAGGCCATAGAGGACACTTTTGACCTTAAAAAAATTGTGATAGTGGTTCAATAAATCATCATGTCATAGAGATCATTGTGGTCTTTGATTTAATATGTGGTAGAGAAAAAATGGACACTCATATAAAAAAGTTATGGTCATTTTTAGTTCAAATTTAATTTCTTACTTTTTTTGACACTATAATAACTTTTATTGTTTTAATTATTAAAAAACATATATCTAATTAAGTTTTAGTTCATTTTGAAATATTATATTTGACTTGTTGTAGAGTTAAAACGGACTCCCTGATCAAAAGTTACGGTCAATTGATACTGAAGTCCGATTTTCAACTTATTGAACATTTGTTATATGTTTCAAATTTTTATTAACTAATATTTCTAAATATATATTATTAACACATTATATTTAATTAAAATTATAAATAAAAAACTATATATGATAGTAAATAACAAATCATAAATCATAAATCATAATAAATATATATTTTTTAAATTTTTTAAATTTTGAGGCATTTTTTAAAGCCATCAATATTTCCTAGTGTTTTTTGAAAAACCTGCCATTAAAAACAATAATTTTTTTTTAAAAAAAATTATATATAAATATATTTATTTATTTATTTAAAAAACATTTCATGGTGATTTCATCAGTTGCCACTAAAATCCCACTGCTAAATTTATTTCGAGATAACATTTAGAAGTAGTTTCTGAAAGAAACATGAAAACATAACTACTAAATAATTATTTTGGCATAGTGATACTAAATGTGATAAGCTTGGTAGTGCATCCAATAAATCACCTACATATATATGATCATAATATTATGAAATTGTAAATTTGGAATGGTGCACTAGAGATTTGGTGAATTAAATCAAACTGACATGTCACACAATTGGGCTGGTTCCACTCAATAACGCGGTGATGAATGACTAGGACCGCAGATCCATAGTCTAAAACCAATTAAGGTCATTATATTTCAAGTGATGATAAGACACACACTATATATGGTATCTAGGAAACATAAAATATCAACTCAATAAATTATTCCGAAATTTGGAAAATAATTCAACTAATTTTTCATTATAACATTATAGAAAATTAATAAAAAAATTAAGTGTTTAGTAATCAAAATTGAGGTTTGAAATTCATCATAAGACCATAAAGAATTAAAAATATTCTAAATTTTTTAGAAATTAGTCCTCAAGTTATATATATAATTCTGATCTAGGAACCACTAATTAAAAAAATATACAGTTAGTTTATAAAATTACTACTCATAATATTTTAAAACTAATAAAATTAATGATTTAAACATAATAGTGTCCCCAAGGCTAGAACTGTAAGCGGTGATGGGGAAGTGGGGTGATAAATGTAGGAGAAATTCATTTAAGACACTCTTATTCAATCATATGTTGTAGAATGAAACATCCTACAATCTATAATTTCCCACACAACATTCTGATTTGAGACATCTATATAGATATGTTAATATATCAAAACACCAACTATATATAGTTTTCCTAAAAATATCTACTAGTAATGGTTGGTATAACCTATGTACCAAGGTGTTAGAGTAGTTAATTAACAATGTGCACCTGGTCAAAAACATAATATATGAACATGTGTTCTAAATCAATGGAAACTCATCAACACCATTGGGAATCATATACAAGTTTTCACCAATTCATCTCAGGAAAAATCCAAAACCCTAGAAGACTCATGGTCAACTGAAAATGTAAACTCCTGATAAACAATATACAACCACAACTCAGTATCTCAAATTCACACCTATAATTGATTCCCCATGGATAGTTATACCAAATATTCACTCAATATCATCTAATGTAATTATCACCCCCCCCCCTCGGGTAGATTAAAAGGGTTTGCCTCTTGTCTCTATCTTTTGACTAGTACAATAATCAAATTATTATAAATCATATTGAAGTCATATATAGAGAATCAATATAATTATTCACATCATAGAAATTTAATAATGGGTGTCATATTTCCCTTGTGGTGGAAGTGATGAGATCTATGAACTAATAGATGTCGAATATGCCATCCTACTAATACCTAGGGTGACACATGATATCAGTGTGCATATTAGAGATCTGTCTCCATCTAATTATATAAAATTTATATACTTATTTTTAATAAACATACTATTTAAATTCATTAAATTATAATAATTTAATTTTCAACCATATAGGTAAGTTATTCATATGTAATGTTCATTTGGGTTGAAGTTGTGTTTGTTTTTTATTTTCTTTATCGTATTTTCCAATTTCACCATGAAAAAATGATGAAAACATTTCCTGGGAAAGAGAATAAATTATTGTCCATTTATTAGTAAATATTTTTTTGTAATATTCCATGATTTGAATAATAATAACCTGTAAACCCAAAATAGAGAGTCAATGAAGAATTAAAATTAAGTTTATCATATAACTTTATTCAAATCATTGGTTATTAAGACAATGACATTAACATGTAGAAAGCAATATCAATCATATGAACTGTTTGATGATTTCACTATATAAGTTGGGAAATGTTTTTAGATGTGACCCCCTTGGACACATAAAGCACATGTCCATGAATATGACCCTTTGTTTGAGATAATACATCTTATTTTGAATCTGAGTCAACTTATCCCCCAACACATTTTATTATAGCCTCTTCATTTTCGACAGAAGCATGAGGATTCAATAAGTAGAATGAAGTTCTAATTTTGTCGTATAGGAATCCATGGAGAAATTTAACTGTCATTAATACTCTATATTCAATACAATGGGTCAATTAATTTCTTCCAAGATAGTCATATAAAAGAATGAGATGTGATCACCTCTACGCAAGGATACCATAATGTTTAGATGTTACAAAAATAATAGTATTGTTTATCTTGTAAATCCACAAGCACACGAATAGTGATTCTAAAAAAAGATCATGCAACTCTGTAAAATAAAAAATATTCTCATCATGGTCAAATGAATGAATTTGAAATGTTGTAGTGCCCTAAATAATCCTATCAATCACATACTAAAAATAGTGTTCATATTTCATCCCTTTATTAAAACCCTCTTCAATATATTTACATATTTCTAAAAAATAATTCAATTTGGGATATAATGTTTCTTTCACTAGAACTATTATTAAATTTTATGAAAAATATATTATTTATAATGAAATTATTCATTATACTAATGTTTTATATTCCTAATTAACATATAATTTAATATTTCTAATTTCCTGGAATATGTAGTTTTCAAACACCCTTGGTGACTCCAACAATGCATTCTATAATACTGGTAATCATGTGTCTATATCTCCTCCCATGTTTATATGTTTATGACCAGTTATCCATTATAATTCACATCATATAGTCATATTATTTTTTATCATCTCTATTAATAAGTTCAAAAAACCCCTTCATCCAATTTTTTTAGGATTATTTGATAATGAAAATAAGATCAAATAAGATCACATAAAATAATATTGTTTATATCTGGTGGGTTGTTTAAAAAACATATACATATATTGATTTATGATTTATTTCTTCATAGAATCATCCTCAAACATGTTATGGATGTTACTTGTGAAGTGTATAATACACTATTAATGTTAATCATGAGGTGGAAATAAATTTCATATAGAAATGTTTCTTCAATTTGGAAAAATTTCTTATAATGTCTGAAAGCTTCCACACAATGTAAGAATGTCCAAAATAATTTATTAATGACCACCTTTAATCGATCAACATAGTTTTTTTCTATAATACTCAAATATGTGTAATAAATTGGAAAATTAATTTTTTAACACAATAAATCCATAATATGGGGTAAAACTCAATAGTATTCTTCCCAATAATTGTACACTTTTCTGATGGACATAGATTATACCTTCCATTCCTTCTAATAATTAATATGATAACCCTAAAATTGATTGATTTATCCACCACCAGAACTGCTGAAAATAATTGTTATGATCTTATTATTTCAAAAATAACAGTCTGAATGAATTCAAAATCTATGACTATGTGATCATGTTCTATTGTTGGTTTCAAAATGTGTGTGGAGAAAAAATAAATATTCCCCGATAGGTTGAATTATTATCAAGTAAATCTCAAATATGCATCTGGAAATATAAATCCAAATTGACACATCTAATTATATAACATGCTATAATAAATTATTCCATGTCAAAACTATAATTCCACTCAATGTAATGTTGTTTGATCACTCCCTTTATAGATTTAGTTCTAAAATCTCTCTCCTCGTGTATATAACACCATCATATGAACCTTAATTTATGCCACTAAAAATTAAAGTAAATTATTTTTTTGGGAGTAATTATTGAAAAATAAAATTATGGTAATTGTTTTATACCCTCTACTTACCATTATTATATTAGTGAATAATGATTAAATATTTTTTGTGATGATTAATGGATTTATTTAGAATATTTTTCAATGTTTTCTTCTTGGTCTAAATCCTCGACGTCTTCATGTTTTTATGAATGTTCATCATCCAAAATTTTTACTACATAAATTCTACTTCATGTTTAGGACTATCCCAAAAAACATTAGTCTTACGATAAGAATTCAATGATATAGGACATGATAGTGTGTCATGATGCTGTGTTTGACCATATTCAACTATTGAGAGAACTTATTCAATGGTAGATATAATGGCATATAACTCCATAATTTGATCTCCAAAATATTTCTTAGTCTATGATAATATATATTCATAATATAAATTATTAATAATTGGATAGGATATACTACCCATCCTATATTGAAAATGTAGAAGTTTTTATATGATGGACCATATCACTTGGTTTACCATAATTTTTAACTATCAGCACATCTTACTCTAAATATCTTCAATGTTGAACAACTACTAAGTATTACCAAAAAAATTAATATTCTTCTATAACTAATATCCTATTCAGAATAAATTATGTTTCCATTGCAATAATGATAAGAATACATATTTCTATCTATAATAAGACTTATTTATTAATCATACCTGATAAAAAACCTAACAATATTCTAAAATATTATAACATGATTATTCAAATTTGGGTATTTTAACTAAAGGTATGTAATATCAGTTTATTTTTATTGTACTAGAGTAAGGAGCATGTGATTCATCCAAATTATATTTTCTGAGAGAGTCAAATTAGGTGTGCATTTAGGTCACATTGTACTGCACCAAGTGAAGAATATGTTAATACCCTTCCATCCTTTTTTGGGTTATTACCCAAGTGCATCTATGATGAATCTTCCATCAAATTATCTATATCTAGATAGGGATTTAATTTCTTGTAAGGGAAAATTTTCTTTATGAATGATTTAGGATTTTTTCATATGTTTAGACATATCCCTATGGTTTTCAATATTTTTTAATCATCTTAATTTTAAAAATTAAATATAATAATATTCCTAATAAGATCTAAATATATTACATTTGTGTAAATTTAGTGGAGTAACGACAATGCGAATAATAAAAATATTACTATCAAGGAGTGTACATCTTGCTATGTAGTTAAGAATATTTATCATGCACCAGAAAAACATTGAGTTAATACCTGACCAAAATTTTCATGGTTATTACCTTTATGTGCATCTATGTCTGAACCTACATCTAGAAAATGATTTATTTGATAACAAACAACAATGTATTTACATTACAAAATATTTTATTCTTTTTTCACAAATACCCAAGGGTTTCACTAAAATTTTAGAATTATAGTTATGGTTTTACCGAATGCTTTATATTCCTAATATTGAAAATTAAAATCAATTATATTCCAAAAAAATAAATCATTACTAATAACTAAATCATTATAACTAAAACATTATGTTGATAATTACAACATTATACTAATAATTGAACATACAACATCATTAATCATTTTGCTTAATATTTCTAAACATGAAACTTACTAGTATTTCTAATGATCAATATATTGTACTTATAATTAACATTTTATAATAATTGCTAAAATAGAATTTTATTATACAAGAAAAATAAAAATTACTTATTAATATTAAACATTAAATTTATTAATATTCTTAATAATTTATTATTTTATTAATTAAATAATTATACAAATAATTTATTATTCTAAACTAATATTAAACATGACATTTAACAATATTTATTATAATTAAAACAATATATTAGACATCAAATTTAATAATCAATATTTAATTTAAAAAATCATTTAATTTACTAATAATAACATTATAATAAATAAAATAAAATTTTAAATAATTTAAATTAAAACATTATATTAATAAATAACTAATAATAAATAAAATATTATACTACTAAATTAATAAAAACCTCAAAATTTTGAAGAGAGAGAAAATCAAATCACCAAATCTTAGAGGGAATTTTTTTCAACTAGTTTGGCAAGGCGAAGAGAAGAGATGAGTGTGTTTGAGAATAAAAATCATATATGGTGATTCCATTTTATAGGGTAATATAGTTATCTATAATTAATTGAATAAATGCTCCACATTTAGTCCTTTAATGAGGTGCATCAATTCAATTAGTGCTCTTCGGTCTATCAGTGGAGAATATTAAATGAATTGATACTCTATGTCAGAATAAATGAGTATGAATTCATTTGATTCTTGGATGACCTAGTTTCTAAATTATCATTAAAACAATTTATTTTAAAACCTCCATTATTAAAATTTTCCCTCACTCAAATGACTAGAGTTTAAATTTTTACTTTTTATGAAGCATATAATTAAAAACATGAGTTTTGAAAATAGCAGAGCTTTCAATGGAATTTGTAGAATATTTTTTTCTTTTTATTAAATCATTAGTATATTAAATTTTAAAATAAAATTAATTGTCATAGTAGTTATTTTGATATAGTAGTTTTATTATTTTATTTAGTATTTTTATTTTTGTTGTTATTAATTATATGTCTCTCAATGTTTCTTAAGATTTTTAAAAAATAAATTTTAGAAACAATTTTCTATTAATTTAATGTTTAATAATTATATAAAATTGAAATTTATTATATGATTTAGGTTTTAAGGCATTTCATATATCGACATAATTTTTATGTTTTGTCTTCATCATTAAAAAATAATGTTAAAAGTATAAAATTGCATTATTTAAAATTTGGATGTTATTTATAAGTATTTAAATAATGTTTAATCCAAATAATAAAATGTCATAATTAAAGAAAAATATTCTTCTTTTTTCAATAGGTGGATATCTATTTGAAAAAACTACATATTCTGTTCGTAAAAAACATTACCAACAGATTTGTCCCTATCACTGAATTCTTACACCATAAAAAAATAGTTGTGTTATAATTATAATAATACCAATATTATATATATATATAGTCAAAATGTTTTGTAACTAATTCATATTATATATCTATCTTCTGATAATAGCATTACAAACATTTATATTTCTATTGTTATTACTATTTATTAAACTGACTTATTTATCACTATAAACAATTCTAGCAAATAATATTTGTTTATAATTAAGTTTTAAATGAAGCATTAGTATTATCATATAAGTTAGTAAAATATTATAATATATTTATTGATATTAATATATTAAAAATCGTAATAAAATTATTATATAATGATTATAAATTATTTTTCATTAACCCTTATGAAGAATTTTGAGATGATTAATTTGAAAACAATATGTATAATTTAATAAAATAAATAATATAACTAATGAATTACATTCAAAATTCAAGAATAAATAAAAATATATTGAATAAAATTGAATATTGGGGTTTGAAATATTACATTATTCATCCTTTAATGTAAATATATAGAAAATGTTTCTCAATAATATTGCTATATAATTAAAAAATATATACAACCTCGTACCATAAACAATTCTATACCCCAGTATGTCACCAAAACAATAGATATAATATATGGTGAGTTCTCCCCTTAGACCTAATCTAGAAGCAACTAAAACTCGTAATCCATCACTATCTTGTACTAAAAACCACACAACTCAACCAATAAAAATAAAATCACATAATGTAAATAGAAAATTCATCTCAATTTTACAATGAAATTAAAATGAAGAATTAAATGGTTCACCTGAAAGACACTTTCACACGCACCAACTCAATGAATATAAATAGGACCTATATCATGCACATGATTTACATGAGTAACTATTTCATAATCCATTAAACACCTAATTTTGAGGGTAAAAATAAGTCCAATAAGGGATGAAATGAATTTTCATCATCATGCCTCCATCCAAATGACAGACTATTTATACTCTGATTCATTCATCATATTTTAGACATCATTTATTCTTTCCTAAAACTTGACAAGTTTCTTTCTTTTCATTTGAAGTGCATAATTTTTATGCACATGTCAAATAAAATTAGTCAAACCACACCACATTTTTTATAAATTAATATAAATATAATTTTTTTAGAAATGTGTTGATGAAGGTGAATATAATATTGTTTCTAAATAAATAATTAAAAAATAAAAAAATATTTCCAACATATCTTACATATATGGGGTCTATTTTTTCCTCTTTTATCTAAGAATAAAATTAATGAATTAAAAATATTTTTTATACAAAACATATTTTGAGAAGGATAACTAATATTGTAACATCATCCACACTACATTTGATATATGTTTTGGATATAAATTTAATACACTCAAGTGATATTGAATGTGAATGATAAAATAATATTTATATTTATATATATATGTATGAATGAACTCAAAAAGGATTAATATAAAAATTTAAATATTTTATATTGATAAAGGAACAAAGAATTTTTGATGATTCATACCTATACATTGTCTATGAAATTCAAACATCTGTTTCTAAAATCTTCCATTGATTATGGTTACTCATTGACACCTTTAATCTACTATTCATGGATATTTTTGGGGGCTCTGTAGGTTTCCCAGAAGCGTAAATGCTTTTTTTCAACCCTCTATGCTTCATATGTATCCATGAAAGGACCTTTAGTATCATTTAATCAAATTTACATGTAATGATCTGATATTGTTGTGGAATAATAAATATATATAAATTATACATTTATCCAAGTATTATATTTTTACATCCTTAAAATTAGAACCCACTTCTCCCAAAACATTTTATTATTGGGTAACAGGATTTAAAATAGTTCTTAGGGGATGAATAAACTTCTCTCACCTATAAAAGAAGACTGACTACTCACTTGTAGGTTGAAAAGGCTAATCACATATGAAAGAAGGTTGGGCTAAAGATATAACCAAAAAAATAAATGGGATTTCAATATGTAATAGGGGAAATAAATTCATGTTACCTACAACGAATGAGATAACATCCACTACTATAGATCATGCATTTATCAGTAGTAGAAATGTATTTTTTTTAGCATTAAAAAAATTGATGTATTAAGTGCCTTTAATAGCTGATTAGTTTAATGAACACTAGAGAATGAAATGATAATGGAACCCTTTATCATTGATTTTATTAGTATGAATAATGGGTGATGTTATATGTGGTATCTTTGTCGATTATTTTCAGCACTCATATATAAAACCATTATCAGAACTAAAAAAAGATGATAAAATAGAAAAAAAATTCAAATTATTCGATGTACGTCGTTGCTTCCCAAAAAAACTTTATTATCTCCCACACACCCCCATTCTCCCTCTCACTTAGGATTCCCACAAGTGATTTGTCATCAATAACCATTCCCACAATTACCACACCTTCCATAATCATTTTTCATCCCCCAGTTCATCCAACTACACACACATGTGCCTCGATTCAAACATGGTAACTCCACCAACACACATCTATTCCCCTTCCACTGATCCATGTTATTTTTCCCATGTTTCGTGATATATATATATTTATTTATTTATTTATATATTTACATATAAATTTTTATCAATGTATTTATTCATATATTTATATAATTTTATTAAATATATTTATAATAAACATTTTTATTATTGTTTATATATACATATATTTGTGTGGGTATATATATATATATATTCATATTTAGTTATAAATATTTGAATATACACATAAATGTTTATTTATTTGTTAATATATATTGGCACACACACATACATAAAATATAATATAAAAATATTATAAATATTTGTATAAGTATATATATATATATTCATTTTTATTTTAAATAAAATGGATAATTATTTTATATTTACATATAGTTTAAATATTTAAAAACTCATTTTATATGAATTTTTTTTTTAAATTTTATTTATATAATTACATTTTTATATATTAATATATATATATATATAATTATAAATCTTATTATAAATAACACTATAATAGGAAAAATAAAAACATTAATACCATAAATAAATATTTATGTATGACCAAGTAATAAATTTAGTCTCCACCAAAAACAGATAAGAATACCCACTTAAATGATGGTAAAATTCCCTAAAATATTCAATAATTGGGAAATCATGACGAAAACGAATATTTTTTGAGGCATTTTAGGCATTTTGAATAGGAAAAAAATGTGTTTTTGGGGTTCCTAGAGGCTAAATAGCATAGATCATTCTAAAAGATTAGATTTTATTTCCTTAGAAACCTAAACAACCACATGAATCAAATTTTTTGTTTATTTTAAGTTTAATCCCAATTTTGAACATTTCATAAGATATTAATTAATTTATTAATTTTTTATATCATGATATTTTTGTTAAATATCTATTACTTAATACTAATTTCAAAAAATATCAAATATTATAAATTTTTAATTAATTTATTAGAAAAACCTATTTAGTATTATTAAAATCTTATTTAAGAATATATATATATATATATAAATATATTTATATATACATATTAAAATATTATTTTTAATAATATACAATTTTTTATGAGGTTCACCTATTATCAACACTGAAAGAAAGCATTTATAGATAAAAAAGGGAATAAATTTATTATATCCATGAAAAGAGCTCATAAAGGGTGAATTTTACCAGCGATGAAAAAAAGCACTGATAAAAGGGGGAATTTATCTATGAAAAAATATTTATAATGGTCTCATTTTATCAGTGCTTTTTGGTAATGTGGATAAAAACTCCCCGTTTATCAGCAGTTTTTTATCACTAATAATGTGTGTCACTGAATGTGTGTGATTCAATAGTAATGATCCACACGGAGTATAAATAATTATATATAAAGTAAAATATAACTATGGGTAAACTGAGAATTGATCACATGACTACTAAGATACCAACAATATATTATTACCATTCAGGTAATCACTATTAGAAAATGAATAAAACATCACCACATTCACATAATACTACCTAATCCATTAAAACTCGAGGCTATCCTAAAAATTAGTTGGAAGATACACTTCCACCTATAAGGTCACCTTTATTATAATATAAGGAAGGAATCTGATCGACTAGGGGACTTTATTAAAAGGAACCCAATATACATCAATGTTTTTGGCCCACATTGATAAACATATCTGATATTATTGAGTGAGTTTGACATCAATATATGACTAAAATGATGTTTAAAAAAAGTAAATTGATATAAAAAAATAATGGAATAGGAAAAATTTTGATAAAAAAATTATTAAAATTAGAACACTTAACTTACAAGTCTTCAATATTTTATCTCCTAAGAAAACACAAAGACATGTTACACATTCTCCTTAAAAATCCCCATTGTAATTTCATTCCCTAAGATCAAAACATGTCTACCCTTCTCATCTATCCTTGTTGTGTCATTTATATTACCCATGATGCACTCCCTCAACATAAAATGAACACTTTTACAAATTTTGCACAAAACAATTACTTACAAACCCATCCATCTCCTCCAATATCCCACCTCAACTATCTAGTCTAGAATCACCATATCCTCACCACTCGTTAGTAGACTCTCCAACATCCCCAAAAACAATTTAAATTAAGGATATAAGGAAGGTAACAACAGTTTTTAAACATACTAAATATATTTTTTACTTATAAAACACTAATAATTTCTAAGTCCACTAGTTTGGAATTTTTAGACCATGAGTTGATGATCTAGTACACCTATTCATTTTCGTATGCTTGTTATCTGATATACATGGCTATTGAGGATATAAATTTTTATAGGAGTGTATGGAGTAAATTTGTGATGAATGGTGGTTGTAGAAAAGGTAAAATAACTAAAAGTCAAGAATTTTAAAAAATAGTTAAACGAGGCTGTTAGAAATGAAACTATAGTAGTGTGTGGAATTGATTAAAAAATATTGTAGAATATTAATGGTGATTCATCTAATATCACAAATGAAATGATATAAGGTTTCTGATAAAATTATTTCTTGATCTTTGTAAATTACTTTGATAAACTACACTCTACCACATGTGATTCTTGGGTAAAAGGAGCCACCCTAAAACCTATAATTTTAGCTTCATTGGTAACCATTTTTTGATGATTTAATGTGATTGATCATTATTTTCAAGAAAATAAATTGAATTTTTTTAAGGATACATTATATTTATAATTATGTAACCAAATATTTTATGTTTCTGTTGAAGAAAAGGATCAAAGAAAATGGTGTTGTTTTTTTGTTGTAGAGGATGTCATATATATTCAAAAGAGGTTCATCTTTAATATATAACATAAAATTTCACACTTCCATAGAAGATACTCTCCCTACCTTTTATACAATGATCATTTATAAAAGATGTTATTATAAAAATAAAAAACAGTCTTTTAAAGAAAATTATTACATGAAAATTTATTCATTACAAATATATGCATTTCATGAATAAAAAAATGAAGAAATATCAAAAAAATAAAAGAGGAATTTTATGTGTGCTTAAATATATAAAATATGAAAATGAATCCACCTGGTAATATATTGTAACATGAACCTTATATACATGGAATTATAGAAAATATCAATGGAACAACATAATTAAATCTCATAGTAGGACCCATTTGTTCCTTAAAACACATAAAATATCAATAGCTATTTATAGCCGTCATTTTTTCGAATATAAAATTTCATGAAGGGATATCTAGTTCTTTTTTAGTTTATAAACTAACATCAACAGAGATATCTCCATAAATAATGATTATATTGTATATTGGATATATCATAAAACAATAAAAATTAATCACCCAAACTACAACCCCATAATTTTACATCATGAAGTCATGAAATGTTACTAAAAATCAATCTTAATACTAGAAACCTCAAATCACGACTATCTAATTGTAATAAAACATTAATTGAAAATATTGGTAACCTCAATGAAGATAGCTTCATCCAATTCTGTGTTGTTCTCCACAAATTTCCATTCTCAATATTCTATAGGAACCTCTAATCCTTAAAATAAAATTTTATTCATTTCGAATGATGATTCAAACAACCATTGGTGGATGATTATTGTCTTTTTGAAGCACTAACTAGTTAAAGTAGGCCATTGTAATATAAAAAAAGTCTTGAAAAAAATTATTACTAAATCCTTGTCATTTTTTATTCCATACAATTCATGCATGATTTTTTCTTTTTCATGTAGTGACATGATCGTGAAAATTTTATTATTGAGTCAATTCAACTGATATTTCTCCATCATTAAAAATTGATGACAGAATAATTAAATCATTTTCATTATTTTTTTCTTGATTTGATTGTAACCCTTGAAATACATCAAAATTTATAAAGAAATTAAGCACATATAAACATTATAATAAGTTCAATAATTTCAAAAAAAATTAAAAACACATACCAGTATTCAAATTCTCTTATCTTAGGCGTTCTACTACATAAAGAGAAATATTTATTTTATAATTAAATTAATAATTAAAAAAATAAGGTCATAAATTTCATTATTAACATACACATTGGTTCTTGTATCATGTACCCCTTATTAAATGATATATCATAAGAAGTTTTTTTATTTTTTATCTTTTCATACACTAATTAAAATTAATGCAGAAAAAATATAATTTATCTAATGGAATATTAAAATAATATCATAACATTATTATTGGTAAATTAGAATAAACAAACACCGAACACACCATGATTTTATGGTATGTTTATTTTTAAATAAATTTAAACAATTTTATATCTTACAGTGCATAAAACCCTAGGATTTTATAATAAAATTGTGTTTGATAGTGTATATAATATGTAGCACAAAGATTCAATGAAGAACGTGATAATATTTAAATATGACTACAATAACCTAGCAGCTAAATTGGCGGGTTTGAGAATTAAAAACCATATTTGGACATATTTAATTTTCCTACTCAGTTTTAATTTATTAATTCATTCTTTATAAATAATAACTTTATTTTTAGTAAATTAATTTTATTGTTTAAAAATATGTTTTCTTCAAAGATGGTTTTCTATATTTTTATAATTGAATGCTATAATTAATTTCTATAACATATATAAATTGATTTTTATAAAAAATAATTTTTTTTCAAATTATCATATCAAAATTATCTAAGATTGAATTTTTGGTATTTTATGAGAAGCATTATTTTCTAGTGAATAGTGAAAATATTGATTTTTATTGAAAGATCTATTTTTGTTTCAACCATTTAAAAGGATTAATTTTATATTAAAATATTTTTAAAGTAAAATTAGATATATTATATTATTAATAATCAAATTGTGTTCATTGAAATCAATTTCATTGATTAATTTGTTATAAAATTTTTTTATACTTAAAAATGAATTATTTCTAAAAAACTGCCTCTTCATGCCTTTTTATTTTAATTTTAAATTAAATTTTCCAACTTTTATGTATTGAAATTTTATTTATTTATTAAATATTTAAAATCAGTAGGTTTTAATTTAGTAAGGTTTCCTCTTTTATTTTTGGTCAATATGAACCGTTAGTGTGGTAATGTTTTTTACCATAGTAAAGGTTAAATTTGGAAATTAAAGATAAACATAAAATGATAAGAACTATAAAATGACACTAACACTTGAATTAATTTTATTTTATAGGTTAATTTCATTACTAATTGTATATAATTATATTATATGGAATTTTATATCTATTTGGATGAGATAAATTCTTTTAATGTATTTTATTTCAATTAAAATCCAGTATGTCACACCCTTGGTCTTTAATGACTAAAATATGTTTAATATGGTGTTATCTGTTGATATATTTGATTATAAATGTTCATAAAAATTAATATATTTATCTCTATTATAGAAATATATTTTAAATTTTCGGTGAAAAATAATTACGTTGAATTCTTACACAACACTACTACAATAATTATTCAACTAATTGAAAAATAAATAAATGATATTGAAAATATTAAAAGTAATATAATTTGAATCAGTTATTAAGATATATGAATTTTATAGATTTATATTAAATATTATTTTCAAATTTTTAAATGTATTAGTGGTTTCATTAAAGACAAAGTAATGAATAATATAAAAATTTACTATAATGATATTTTTTAAATATATAATTTTATTAAATTATATAAGAATTGTAAAAATATTATCTAAGGACAATGTGGATAATATATGGTTTAAATTTTCATACCCTATGAATTTAAAGGCCATTCTTAATAATTTTCTCTAGATTATTCTTATTCTATTTTAATTTTTTGATAAATACAAAATGTTCTTGTCACCACAATTATAAAATAACACATCTTCCCTCCTTTATTCACACCACTTTGAGCCTTAAAACTCAACCAAGTTCTTCAGAATACCCTTCAAAACTTCCTTATCAATGTTCCTAATGTGACGGTTTCCTCTAAACACCAACCTTATGTCCCTTAATAATTGATTTAATGATAGTTTCTTAAAGAAGAGGTAATCTTCTTTAACAACTATTTCATGTTTATTTCATATTTATTTCATATTATACATCCTCTTCATGTGTGGTTTCAAACCTAAAATAAT
This sequence comes from Viscum album, assembly GCA_963277665.1. NCBI lineage: Eukaryota > Viridiplantae > Streptophyta > Magnoliopsida > Santalales > Viscaceae > Viscum > Viscum album. The sequence goes on from OY728151.1 coordinate 1,430,314,679, forward strand.
AAATACACAATTATATATACACTGAGATAATATTATGATTATGATACAATCATATTCAACCATTTATCAATCCAATGAAGAAACCAAACCACCACACATGTGTAAGTATGACTTATAATCTCCATGTTGTGGTGTAATTTGATTTTAATCACTACTTTTAATAGATGGTAATGATGATAAAATTAATGGGTATATATATATGATAAATATTAAATGGTATTAATTTTTTAAAATTAATATATTATCTGCATCCTTACCCTTTCAGCCAATTAGAAATAATATCATTGTTGGTGCGTACGTATGGATTACCGACTACACGAAGTGATGCGACTCATTTTCTATGTCCTATAATCAATAATTATTCTAAAAATGGTTATAATGAATAAATATGATATATATAACCATAATATAATTCTTGAGATGATGGAACTATATACAATTCACATGTTCTGGAACTTATATGACAAAACATGTATGAAAAAATAAAGTAGTTAACACCCGAAACATTGGTAATAAAGACATATTAATAACAAAAGGATGGTGGTGAAATATAATAGGATAAAATATGATATTACAAATATGAATATTATTATGGAATAAATTAATAAAATTCTTGAAAATATTATAAAGGAGTTTAAATAATTTTTAACTAAAGGGATGTATGATGTAATGGATTTTCGTCTCACTTTTATTTTTACGGGACATATGATTTATACAAAACTTGTTTCTTTTATGTGTTGTATATACATCACATAAATTTATATTATGATAAATAATACGAATTTTATTGTATTTTACATGTCCATATATATTTATTTTATGGGGTTACGATTTAAATATTACAAATATGGAAAGGGTTTCTCATCTCACTTTTCATATTATGATATATATTCCATATTCACCGCTTATTTCATTTTTTTGGTGTATATAAACCTTATTAGATATATAATATAATTAATGTATTTATATTCATGGTTTTTTAATGTTTCAGATGAAGATATATCTTTAATGGGGCTTACAATTCAATAGAAATCCACATAGGATGTTTTTATTTTGTTATCTCATAATTATTAAGGATTATTTATTTTTAATACCCAGTTGTGGAAAATTTACCTTCCATGTTCAGGTTTTATACAAAAAATTCAAAAATATTAAAATATTTTTTTAAAAAAAATTTTAAGAACAGTTTTTTGAATGTTTTAATTTTTACCAAATGGTTTGAATGGATTTTTTGGTATTTTCCAAATGAGCTACTTTGAAACATTACCAACAAAAATTTGTAAGGAATGTTTTTTTAACTTATATAAAATTAGTTTATTTTCCAAATTTAAGGATTCCTTAATGATTTGAAAATTCCTTTATATCTTTAAAATTTTATTTTCAAAAAAAATAACTTCCATTATATTTTCAGTTTCTTTTTAAAATTGAATTTCAAAGTGGAAAATAAATTTTCCTAAAAAATGTTTTTAATGATATATTTATGGTATCATTATTCATCAATGAAAAAACCTTATATTTTTTTATTCTTCATTGGATATATTTTTTCATAACACAACCCTATAAATTATTAACATTATTGTGTTCATTGGATATTACATTTTTCTTAAATATCAATATTCTTGAATTATGGATATGAATATTTCCTAAACCATATACATTTTTACATATAATGTTTAAAATAAATATTATTTTATTAATAAGGAAATATTAATAAAACCTTTCTTTTTACCCAGTATAGATATTTTTTGACAACCCATATTGATTCTGGAATTAAATTGATGATTTTTTATATAAGTAATTCTTTAGACCAGTAGTGATGGGGGTGCCTAGAATTCTAAAAACCCAGAATGTATAAGTATTTATTATGAGCCAAATTACTAGGCCAAATTATATAGGGTTATACCTATATTTTTAGGACATCTTTTGAAAGGTCTTGATAGTTGAGGTATCATGTATTTAAGAACATGATGCCAATTAATTAATAATTTACTTTGTTAATATTTCAATTATTATTATTATACCTGATATTTTCACAATGATATAATATATATATGCATTTTATTTTCATTTTATTGATTAAATGGAATGTGTTTTCAGTTATTTAAATTACCATACTAATTATGCTTACCTTATTATGAAATTTAATTTATTTAAATTTTATATTTGATAAATTATATACCATTCCATGTGGATTATGTGTATTCATTTTGATAGATTCTATTATACTTAACCCTTTATAGGCATTTTACCTCACACCTTTCTTATTTTTTTCCTCAAGATTATATGAAATTTTTTATCATTGAGATGATGGGATATTATAATAGGAATAATGTTTTCAAAAAATAAAATAATTTTTATATTTTTTAATTAAAATTTAATGTTAATTTCATGTATGTATCCAGTTTACCAAAACTACCAAATTATTTGGTCCTTCAGTATGATATTCCATGTGTCTAATGACAATGTGATAAATTAACCACCAACTCTTGGCTATTGTATTTGGGGTTGTTATAGTGGGTATTAAAGTATGTTTAGTAGAAACATTGTAAAACATGACTGCGGAATACAAAACCATAACTAACTTTGAGGACAAGTCTAATTATATGATAACATCCTATATATTTTGTAATAACCACATATAATCTATGTTAAACCAAAGGACTAATAGATTTAAAATAAAGTATCATGATTTGGGCATAACATGGATAATAATTTATGAATACATGGTATATCAGTTTCATTATTTTATTTTGATGCTTATATGTTACTTTTTTATTTAGTCAATGGTGGGAACCATATGGAACTAATATAAATTTTAATGTCATAGGCAATGTGCTAATGAGATAAAAAATAGGTTGTTGAATAGTGTAAATGATAATGTGATTTTTTTTAATCATTTTTCAAGATATATGATTAACAACTTCCACCTTAACCAACTCTCTAAATCAGTAATGTAGAGAAGGATAAAGTTCACTAAGAGATTGAGTTGTGGTGACAATGGGGAAAATAATATTTAGTTTCTTATATGTTGTGAATGTGAGAAGAAACACCCAAATTTATGTCTTAGATGAACTTGAATATGATTTGGTTGTACAAATAAGACACTATTCATGTAAATTCAATGAAAAAATAAAAATGGTTAATGAAATGGATGATAATAATTAACTCCATAAGGAATCATTGAATCTTTAATGTTTTAAATGTGGAAAGAATAAGAAATATGAAAATCGATCAGTAATGTTCTATGATTAATGGTTATAATAATAACGATTAAGAGACTAAAATGAAATATGATATGAAGGAGGTATTATTGAATAGTACAATGAAGCGTAGATAATGGTTTGAGAATAAAGTAGAATGATTAAATTTTTAATGTATTTGGATTTAAGAATTATGTTGTTAAATTATTTTATCAATTATATTTGGTTTATAAGAATCATTATATATATAAGTATTATACAACAATACTTCTTCTTTAAGGAATTGGAAGCATGTGATGAATAGTATCAATAATCAAGAGAATTGACTTTATGGCATGTTGACCTTTTGGAAAACACATGAATTAGGGGACATAACCCTAAATAAGAGGCAAATATTGAGATAATAGTGATAAATATATTTTTATGGGACAGTATTGGTGACCTTGATAATGGATACTGATTTGATGAAGAAATAATTCAGGATGATATTTACTGCATTTTTCAGATTTGGGAAATACATTCCATAAATTGATATTGTATTTATGGAATAAGGAGAGAGAGTAAATTCTTGAAACCATGCATTTTTTCACTATTATTTTATAGTGATTCTTGTTTTTACCTTATTTTAGGAGAATATGTTGCCAAAAAATTTAAATGTTTCAAATTTAACATTATGAACTGCTTTATGTTGCATAGGGATAAATGTTTGTGCAATATTATTGGATTTTGAATATGGAAATTAATATTTTGGAAGAATATTAAGTTTAATAACTTATGGAATGTATTAAGAAGAATTTTAAATATTATTATTTGAGGTTAAATTATGATTTATCATATTAGAGAACTTATGATAATCATTTTGTGTTTAGTAACTATTTAGAGGTCGAAGTAATAACTTTTGGACATTATGGTTTGTTAAAAGTGCTTCAGGCATGAAAACATCATCATGAATGTCAATTTACCAACATAATAGATGTTTTGGAAGTACATCAAGGCATAACCAAATGATGAGATTAAAATTATTACATTGAAACTATTCAAGTAAGTTAATTTTCTCAAGTATATTATTTGTAAAATAAAATAATCCTTTAAATTTCGGGGGAAATGCCTTGAAAAATACCATTATACATTTAATTTTCTTATCAATAAATAAATTTCCTTTTAATCAATAAAATATTAATGGTTTTTTAATGGTTAAATTACTCATGAACATGATGTCTATCACTCTCTATCAATCGTTGGGTGTTATCTTTCTCTTCCATTTCTATACCATAAATTTCCAATAATGATCTCCTATTCATAATACTAGTTTTTTTGTGATTCTCATACTTAATTTTCCAATAATTAATAGGAACTTTTACAAACATTTTTTATGATTTTGGTTTTCTACAATATTATTTCCAAATGTGATACCCATGATTAACGATCACATGCTCAAATTTTGAGGACACAATTTATTAAAGGATGGGGAATGTAACACCCCCAATATTTTATTGACTTTTTCTATTTAAATAGTTTTATTATATTTTATAGATTTAGGTGCACACAACCATGAAATTTAAAGCGAACACTATGTTTGATAGTGTATACAACGTGTAACATATAGCTTCAACGAAGCAAAAAATATTATTTAAATATGTTTTTTATAACCAAGATATTCGATCGGAGGGTATGAATAGTTTTTACCAAATTATGAAATATATATTTTTTATACCCATTTTTAATTTATTAACTAATTTTGTGTGAATAAGAAATATATTTTTATTGAAGTCGTTTTATTCTTCAAAAATACATTTTCATAAAAAATGGTTTTATTATTTTTTTGAGAGAATATTATAATTAATAACTAAAAAATTTAAAGATTTTATTTTATAAAAATAATATAATTTTTGAAATCATAATATCAAAATTATCTTAGGGTACAATTTTAGTAGTTTTCTAAAAAGATATATTTTCCAGTGAGTAGTCAAAAATACTGATTTGAATTGAAAACAGTAGTTTTTTATTCAACCAAAGATTAATTTTATATTAAAAAGGTATCAAAGTAAAATTAGTTATATTATTTTATTAATAATTAAATTACCATAATTGGAATCAGTTTAATATTTGAGTTTGGTATAAAATCATTTTGTAAATTTAAAAGGGAGTTTTATAAAAAAAATACTTTCTGTTTATTTTTTAGTTTTAATTTACAATAAAATTCTACCAATTTTTTTTTTAATTTTTAAATAATTTTTCTCTATTTGAAATAAGATGTTCCAAATATAGTAAATAGGTCCCTTTTATTTTTGGTCACTACGAATAGTAATCTTAGAATATTTTTATTACCATGATAAAGGTAAAATCAGGTAATTATAGTTATAAATAAAATGGTATAAACTAGAAATCAGACCTCTCACTTCCCTAAAACTTATAGGTTGAGTTAAATTCAACCATACTAACCCAAAAGTCAGTTATTTGTCATTTTATGGAAATTTGGATGAGATTGTGACATTTAAGGTATTTTATTTCAAGAAAAGTAAAACATGTCACAAACTAATTATTTAATAATTATAATATTTTTAATATGGTGTTATCAAGATGATATATACTAAAAAATTATTTTAAAATCTAATTGAAATATCTTCATCTTGCTAATTTATTTCAAAATTTAGTGATGAAATGTTAACATTATGTTCTTACACAATGATGATGCTGCAATTAGTCAATTAATGGAAAAATAAAATAAATGATATTGAAAATTTTAAAGGTAATATAATTTTACTTGGATAATGTGATCCAATAATTTTATAGATTAATATAATATATTTGGGGTTTATTAAATGAATATTTTTTATGTTTTCTTATTTTAATGGTATTATTAATTTCTTGTAATGAAAAGTTCCAAAATTTAAAATACAGATAATTTATAAAAATAATACTTTATTTTGTTAGTTAAAAAATTTATAAATATTACATATGGACAAATGGGATATTACATGGTCTAACATGTCATCCCTTATTCATTAATAAGCTATTTTTAGGAATTTAGATGTAGAATATCATGATAATATTTTATTCTTCTGAGAAATTCCAAAAGTACCTCTAACCACAATAACAAAAGGACTCCAACTCTCCCACTTCTCCGGACCAACTTGATCCTTCTAGCTTAGAAAATTCTTCACCATTCCTATTCAAAAACTCATTAATATTTTTATGGTGTTTATGGTCTCCTAAATATAACAACCTTAAGCCCTTTAATAATAGATTTGTTAAATGTGCCCCAAAGAAGAGGTTATCATCTTCACCAACTATTTGATGTTTACTTCTTCTTATGAATCTACTTCACGTGTTGTTTTATGATAAATTAATAAATATATTTTCATATAAATACTGATATGATATTATTATTATAATATAAGCACATTACACCTTTTTTCATCCTAAAAGAAATGAATTCACTATATGCATATACGTACGACTTACCATCTACATGCAGTAGTGTAATTTTTTTTCATCACTATATTAAATGGATGGTTATAATGACATAAATAATGGATATATATGATAATTATGAACCTATATAGATTCTATAAAATTAATATATCATCTACCTCCTTGCACTTTAAATAATTTTGAAATTGTATTTTCTCTTGTGTGTGTTTACGACTTACTGTCTCCACGAAGAGATGCGACTCATTTTCAATGTAATATTTTAAACCATAATTCTAAATAAATAGATAATATGAATAAATATGATATATTTATAAACATAATATTATTATTTAGATTATGTAAACTTATACTATTTATAAGAACCAGAACATTCATGAAAAACACGCATGGGAAAATGAATCATTTAACACCTGAAACAAGGGAAATAATTAAATGTTAGTAACAAATGGGTGATATAATGATATAATAGGATCATATATGATAAATTAAATATGAATAGTTTTCTTTTATAAATTTATATCATGTTTTAAACCATTATATATGAGTATAAATCATTTTAAACTACATGGATGTGTGGTTGTTGGTTCTTGAAGACTCTACAAGCAAGGAGGATGGAGTTTAATGAATTTGAAATATGGAGGAAATATATCAAAAAGAATATTTTGAGGAAAATTTTCAAACAAGGGGAAGCTATGGAGTAAGTAATTGTCACAAAATGTAAAAAGAATACAAATAACACCACTCTGCATGTCATTCTTCTATATATGAGGTGTCCCATGAATAATGTCATTTGTAGGATGAGACGATATTGTCGATAGCTGCAAACAAAAACAAATTATTTGTGGGACTAGATGGTGATAATCTTCCCCCATTAATGGATACCCCTAAAAATAATAAATCATTTTGTGGTTGGGGTGGTGATTTTTATCCCTATATAATGAAATCATTCACAGGTTGAGGCATCCTTTCTAAGCTCCAATAAATGAATCCCCACATCCCAGAGTGGACAACTGACCATCCTGATACTCGGTCCATTAGTTCCTCTATAAAATAATCCCATGTTAAACAAGAAATATTCCATCATGAAGATTTCCATAATAAGGTTACCAAGCATGGATGGATCATTTCAGATGTCATCCCGTGAACAATATGTGGGTGGCCCTTCATGGAGCACCTTCACATAAACCATAGGAGAATGACCCTTCTTAGAGCCCCAATTAATTTGTGGTATGAGGCATGATTTTATTCCCCATAACATAGAGAATCAATTTGTGATTATCCATTGAGTAAATTCCTATATAGATATATCTTTCACATATAGTCATATTCAGCCATCTCTTTCACATGAATTCTTATACAGCCATCTCCTTCGCAGATGGTCCTATATGGTTAGCTCCTTCATAGACATTCATATGCGTTCATCTCCTTTAGGATGGTCCTATGTGGTTATGTCCTTTGAGGAAAAAACTTCATGAATATCAGTCCATACTACAATGTATTTCCCCCCATACGACCACTCGAGATCACTATTAGGTTGCGGTCCCATCCATTAACCCCCCTAAAAATGAAAAGTCACACCATGAACTTTTTGGGTGGGGTTGTTGAAATTTTATGTTATGGTCTATAAGTCCCCAATGTCCACCATATATAATTGCATGAGTTTAAACATTCCTCATGCACCTCCAAAAATCAGAACACCTGAATCATATGCCATGTTCAATGATAAAGGGGTTTTGTTGTGCATGTACCACACAATCTTTTTCAATGCATAATTATCCTAGTCATCTCATCTACCTGATGTTAAATAGAATGAAATTCATCCCCACAACACCCTGTTAAACTATTAAGTTTTTATCCTTGTAGCATGAAGTTAAACTCAGATGTTGTCATCCCCACAAAATTATGTTAAACTTTGATGTTCTAGTCCTAGATACATGACTCTAAACTATATTATACCATATATAACAAGAATTAGATACCTCCTTTAACAAACATGAGAAGCATTATACATCATTCATAAGATGCCTCATAGAATGATCATGAAATGACTTCCGAATAGTCATATTTGGAATCCACATAGTTGTAATCTCCATCCAAAACTAAATTACTTTGAATTGAGATTTTCTTCATGTTTTCAAGTACCAGAAGCGCATCCCTTATTGAGTCACACCCTAGAAATTCTGATGAGAGGAAACACTCTTTCTCCTACTTTATAACCTGGGTGGTAGAGAGATGGATCACCAGATGTGACTACCCCAATTACCAAAAAAATTGGATATAGGTACACTCTAATCCCTCTCCCTCGCCCTTTGAGCTCCAACATCCGTCCATAAGAAGCTAAAATGGATTATGAGATCTTAAAATCTACTACTTCCTCTTGTTTCTCAAACTGATGATCACTCATGTGATCTTAGAGGATAGTGGTTATCCTGACATCTGCAAGACCCCAAACCTTCAATGGGACTTTTCCATAGATGTAGTCCCAACCTCCATTAAAATTGGCCTCCTAAAAGGCATAATCCTCAACCCATTTTGAACTAAATGGGCTTTGATTCTCAACTTATTGGGATATGTAAGAAGCTTCCCTATGTTCCAAAACCAAAATCCAAGTAAACCCTAATGTTCTATGGGCCACATTCTCAGTAGGTTCATATCCATCCAGGAGGGCCACATTTCATTTTTGTCCCTATCATCAACATTCTTATTGGGTCATATCATTAGTAAGTCATTTCCCCCACCTAGAAGACAACATATATCTCCAATCCATCTGGTCGGCTCGGTGTAAGTTCAATGCGAAACATTTACACGGTACGTTTTTCCTTTAATTCCGCACTATAAGACATTAAACTACATGGTTTAGTCCATTTCACACAACCATAATAGATTATTTTTTGTGTTAAGTGACACCGATCTATTTGGGTTCTAATTCCTCCTGCAATGACACATAGGAATCCTATCTTATAGGATTGATCCCGACATCAAAACAACTTTCACCTCCTAAGGTAATAATAAAATCCACAGTACCCCACTGTATGGCTTAAAACCAACATCATATTAATGAGGGGACAAAGAATCATTGATCCATATACAAAAAAGGGTTCCAATGATGGTGATCCTCAGATACATAAATATCCCTCCATTGATGGAGAACCTCATATACATATAGATGATTCTGAACCCATTCATATTAATAATAGATCATTAATTCAGGGTGATCCGCATAACATATACTTGGAAATGAATAAAGGATTCATAAAGATATCATAAATCTATATGAGATACCAAGTAAAGAAAATAGTTCCCACCAATAAGGGTGTACTGACCCTGAATTCTCATCCACTCAACCAACGTAAGTTCTTAAGTGTCATTGGATGTGTTCCCCAGTGAACGCCTTCGTTGGGAAAGCAGGTCCACGATCCATCATTGATATTAGAGCTTCTCGGTTTGTTATCTCCATAAACAAAACCCATTGGAGACCATTTAGAAATGGTTCACCCTACATGAGTGATTGTATAAAATTCAACACCATTCAATCAGTTGTCGGGACTGCACCCAAAATGAATTTCCCTAGAAACACTAAGGTAAGGGACTTTCGTCCCACTTTTATTTATGTGGGATATATGACTTATACACTACATTTTTTTGGTGAATATACTTCCTATGAATTCATTTTATGAATCATATTACGAATTTTATAGTAATTTATGTATCCAGACACATTTATTTCTTCCATAGGGTTTACGATTCAAATATTACTGGTGCGGTAATGGTTTCTCATCGCACTTTTATATACGTGTGACATATTCCATATTGAACAATAATTGTTTTATGTTATTTATATATTGTACCTTTGATATATTATATAATGAATATATTTTTCATCATGGTATTTAGTGTTTCACTTTATGAAATTTCTTTCATGGGGCTTATGATTTAAAATATACCAATATGGAAAGTATTTTTTTATAATCTCATCATGATTCAGAATTGTTTATTTTTAATTCTTAGTTATGGATATTTATCTTCAATGTCCACGTCTTTTAAAAAAATATTCAAAAATATTTTTCATATTTTATTCTAATTTTTTAAAGACATTTTTACCCATGTTTCTTTTTTATTAAAAAATTAAAAAAAATAATTTCCAAATGATGTACATTCTGACGTTTCTAATAAAAATACCAAATGAATTTTTTTAACATATATAGAATGAGCGGATTTTCACGCCATCATGATTATTTAATTATTTTAAGCTTCCATTAATATATTATAGGGTTATTTTAATTGAAAATTCATTCCATAATATTATCACAATTTCTTTTTAGAAATGAATTTCAATGTTAAAAAGTTATTTTCCTCAAAAATGATTTTAATGATCACATTATTGAACTATTATTCATTAATGAAAAAACCATTAATTTACTTATTATTTACTAGGTGTATTTTTTAATGATACCATCTTTTAAAATATTTAATTACTTGTTCTCAATGGATATTTTATTTCTCTAAAATATCAGTATTTTTATATCATGTATATAATCATTTAGTAAACTATATACCATTTTTATATATGGTGTTTATATCTATAGTCATCAAATTAAATATGAAATATTAATAAATATATATTCAATACTCAATATAGATATTTTGTAATAAGGCATATTGATTCAAGAATTAAATCGATCAATTGATATATGTGGAATTATTTGACCATATAGTGACATGTGGGACTGAAATTATATAGCCCCATGATGCATCAATAGGTCTCACTAGATAAACAAGTTGGCTAAATTAAATGGGTTTCAACAAGTAGATATAAGTTGTCTCATGAAATGTATTTACATTAAAGGTATTGTGAGCCTGATAAAATGGCATCCAATAATTAATAATTTCCTTGTTAAAGTTTTAGTTATTATTATCCATGAGGTTTTCATAATGATATTTATTATAGATGAATTTCTTTTTCTGTTTATTAATTAAATGACATGTATTTTAGTATCTTACCTATATATATATATTATTACTTATCTTATCATGAAATTAAATTTATTTTAATGGAAATCTATTTAGTTATTTACCTTTCCATACTGATTATGCTTACTGATTCATGATAGATTCTATTGTACATACCCCTAATGTTCATTTGAGGTCACCCCTATCTGATGTTTAATTTTCCCCAGGATGACATGAAATGCTTTACTATTGATAAGAAGGGTAATTTAGCGGGAAAAATGGTGTCATAAAAGAAAATATGTTCTATATTTTATACTTAAAATATAATGTGAATGTCATGTATATATCTAGTTTAACAAAACTAATAAATAATTTAGTCCTTCGAGATGTGATTCCTTATATCTAGTTCCATGTAATAATTTTACCACCAACTCTAGGATACTATATTTTTTGTTGTTACAAAAAAAATTTGAAACATGAATTTCATCTTTGTCTATCAATAACTTTATATATCTTTTTTAGCAAAAAAAGATGGGTTCTCTATTAGAAATATGAAATGTCTCAATGATTTTTTTGTTACATATTGTCCATTTTTTTCTAGCAAATGACCCTAATAGTTTTTTATGATTAATCAATTAAATGTTACCAATAAAAAAACAAAAATTTAGTTATGAGAGACATTTATAAATTTATATAAAATTCATAAATTAATACCATTAATTGATCTCTTGTAACAAAATTTATATTTATTGAATTGTTCCCAACATATTTCATGCCAAAGCCAATTATATTTGAAATACAAGAAATAATAGTCAATATATTTATATACAAGTGTCATATAGAATTTAAATTTTCTAAAAAAATAAAATAAAATATTTAAAATAACAAACTAAATAAATTATTAAGTGTAAAAATAATAAAAATCAAAATGATAAATATTTATTTTCAATATAACATGTATAATGTTTCTATAATTTTATTATCATTAAATAATGTTTTCATATTACTATTTAATTAAATTTTGTGAAATATTTTATATTTTATATTTTTCCACATTACATATGGAATAAATTAACACTTCAATATCTCTTCAAAAGTTGGTTTTTATGCCACGGAATTCAGGTACGAAATCTTTCACCATTTAAAATTAGTCTATTAATTTATTGATTGTAGTAACATGACATATTTTATCTTTATATTTAGCCATATAAAACAATTATATAACTTTAGATGTAAGTGAAAAGGGACATCCACTTTTTATAATCCTCTTGAGGTAGAAATGTTTGAATCCTAAAGTATATTATTTTATGTTATCAATAGGATTTACCCAATAATACTGAAATAAAATTAAACATCTTCCAACTGAATAACTCCACTAAGTAATTTCTATCAATAGTGAATAATATGATACCTTGGGAATATTTTTGTTACACTCACATGAAAAACATAATTTAAAGTCACACTCCTATTATAAATAGATTTCACTCACAACCTATAACCATTGCAGGTAACCACTATCATCGTTCTAATTCAAAAGTTAGAAAATTGACATGAATGTGTCATATAATTTGTTATAAAAGTGTCTCAATGTGGAAATTTTTATGCCTAAATAATTAAATAAATCTAGGAATAATATAAATTAAAAATCATAAATTTTTTACGTCAGGTATGATATTAAATACACATTATCTACAAACCACTGAAAAAAATGATTTTTATATATGTTATAAATTATTTTTTGTGTGTTGAAATTTGATAAGGGAAACATAATATTGTTCACTAAAAAACACTAATAAAGATATAATTTTCAAAAAAAACGTAATCATAACATGATTAATGGGTATCTAATATACTATACATATTTTATAACTTCATCATAGTTTTTCAAAACATATCTATATGCTTTATTCTTTTGGGGAATGAGGGAAAGGAAATCATACCAACAAACCTAAATAATATTCATTTTTTTGATCTATAAAAAAATAATTATGATACAATGTTCACCATATAAATATTTTCATCTAATAACTTTAACATTTTTTGTGGAAAAACTTCATAATGTTATTGGAAAAAGTTTTTTTTTTGATAACCACATCCCCCCAGAGTTATGCACACTGGAAATTGGAGTGAAACCAAGCTAATCACCACAAAAAACAATTTGATCAAAATGTACATAAATAAATAAAGGAAATGGAAAAAATATAACAAAATAGGTAATATTAATAATCAATTTCACTCATTTCTAGTATTCATTTACTTTATTGTATATATTTACATTCATTTTAGAATATTATGTATTTTTCAACTTAAAAATAAATATTTATACCCATATTAAAGGTGTTTTATTATATTATAAGGTCTTATATAAATGGTTAATTTAAAAATTTTAGAATTTTAATTTTAGAAAATTAACTTCAGTTTTGTATTCAACATACCAAAATTTTATAAGGGTTAAATTTTGGTATTTTTCTAAAAATATTGATTTTTTTATGAATAGTTAAAATGATGATTTTTGTAAAATAGCCAATTGTTTTTCAATTAAAAGAATTAAAAAAATGTATATAAAATAAACATAAGTATCCTTTAAATATATATAATTAAACATTAGTCATAATAATATCTAATTTTGGTATAATTTCATTTTGGACATAAAATATCATTTTTCTAAAGAAACAATTTCGTCACTTTTTCATTTTATTCATCAATTAATTTCACTCACTTATATAAATTAAATAGTTAAAAATGGAACCAATAGGACCAAATTTAGTAAATACATTACTTTTAATTTTTTTTCATTATGATTTGTAACTATAGTATATATTTTCACCTCAATATGGGTAAAACTGATAAAAAAGTTTACAACTATAAGACAAGACATTAAAATCACACAAAAACATTTATTTATCTCATCTAATTACATGAATTTTCCCTTGAACATAAATAGTTCAAAAAAATTTCTATTTATTTCCTATTTACATTGATAATGATTCTGATATAATTTAAAATAAAGAGTTAAAAAAATTCACTTTCTTTGGCCCTATATCTATAACTTTTTTCATATGGATAAAAATATGTCATATTAATTTATAAATAATTATTTTATAGATAAATTAATTTTTTATCACTTTGATTTAATTTTCAATTTTAGTTATTAGATTATGTTCATAAATTCATATGTAACACTAACATAGTGCTAGTTCAAGTAGTAGATAGATCATGTAAATAACATTAAAATATCTAAATGTATTATTTTTTTGTGAGATATAATGCGCCATGAATTTTATTTATAAAAATTAATAATTATGTATATTTGAATGAAATATATTCAAATTTCACTATTTTCAGGTCTTCTTTAAATTCAAAATAAATGAATAGTTCTAAAAATGGAATCAATGATATTTTATAGTAAATTATATTTAATTAAATGATTGAAAATTTATGAAAATAATATATTTGGCCATATTAATGGGATATGGTTAAAAATATCATCCATATACAATTTATGTAACATTAATCCTTTTATAGTGTCTTTATTTACCACTAATGTGAAAAAAACAATGATATCATTGTAATTTTCATAATGGTTAATGGGAGTTAATAAAAAAGGATAAAGTTAAAATCATAATAAATATTTTCCCAAATACTATAGTATGAAATTAATTTGAACAATAAACATTATAAAATAATAATATATTAATTTGATGCTATTTTTCAATGAAAAATACTTTTTTTATATAATAATTTTAGTACATCCAAGAGTGAAAATCAACTCACTTATAAAAGGAAACATCATATCCTCTCTTTCTCACTGCATTTGAGTAGTCTCGCTCTACCAAGTCTATACTAAATCCCTTCCTAATATCCATCCCCATGTTCTAGAGGCCATGAATTGATCATAAAAACTACATATAAATGATTAAATCATAATTCTAAAGAGGTTTTATAAAGGAGAGGAAGAAAAAGAATGTATGTGGTGAATTAGACTTGAGATAAAGGACACATTAAATTAAAATATCAATTTATATGTTTTGATGAAAAAATTTATAAATATTTGACTTCCATTTCTATATTATTAATATTATATTATGGATTCATTTTTATGGATATAACTTAATTTCAAATATCATTTTATTTATCTTTTGACTTTCTTTCATCGGTTTTAAATAGGAATCCTATTAATTATTTTTTACATATTTTTTTGAATTTATTTATAAAAGGAAAAAAGGAATGTTCTATTTTAATTTATTTGGTTTCAATGGATTTTAAAAAAATAAAACCATTATTTTATTTTCTTCATCCTATACAATCCTCCAAGTTTTTTCAAGGAAAACCTCATGATCACTTTTCTAAGGTATTTTAGTTTTGAAAATAGCTTTCTAAAAAGGAATGGTTATTTCAATATCTGAAGATGTTTTTCGTATGTGTTCAAAATAGTTTTCCACGTTTTATAATATCAAGATCTATAAGCATAATATGTTTTATTCAGAATATGGTGTGTGAAAATTGTTTATAATAACGGTCGAGTTTCATACCACTTATACGCTTGGTTAACCTGATAAAATTTATATAGTTGGGGTACCCAATATAGCTTATATGAATGGGTGATACTGATATAGCTTAAATAGTGGTTGAAGATAATATATCTATTCAATTTATTGGGTAATATATTATTTCTTCATAGTCAATAAGGTGGGATTTGACCCACAATGTTTTTTCTATAAATTTAATTGTCTCATTGTTTACTAAAAGGGTTACTATTTTATTACAATGGGTGTTTAGGGTTAACTTTAAATATAAGTGTGTCTCTTTCATGTGAATTTGATTTATTTTATATGATCAAATATTATTGCAATAAAGGTAAAAGGCTGTATGATTTTTCTTGGTTTTCAATACACAAATGGATTTCGTTATTGTATATCTCTTACTAAGATACATTTTTATAGCATGTTTTTAAATGTTTTTCTTATTGATTTAGGATGAGTAAGAATAAATAAGGTGTAAATTAGAATTTCATTAATATTTTTTAATTAAAATTAAACATTAATCATTATAGATGTTTTATATGTTGGAAAAAATTGTTACTAAGTTGATGTGCCCACTTATGTATATAAGTTTATGAAAGAGTTAGGAAATATTTTTAGAAAACTCTAAACCGAAAAGATTTTCGGAAATGAATCAAAGATAATTATAGTATAAATACATTATATTTTTTAATTTTTAAGGTAGGTTACTTATAGTTGGTATCAATAGAATGGTAAAGATAAATTTAGAGGTTATGATAATGTTAATTTAATACCTTTAAAATATTCTACATTATGGTTAAGTAGAAATGATATATCATTTCACGAATACATTGTATCATTGTTTAGTATATGTTTGTTCAGAATGTTTTTCCATAGAGGAAGTAGTAATGAGGAAGAAGGAAGGTAAAAATAATAAAATTTCCTTCAAAAATAAGAATATTTTAATGGTTACAATTAGAACTGATTTTTTTTACAGTGATTGATTAGTTGACATGGGATGTAAATGGATATCGCATCAGTATTATAGATAAAATTGATTTACCAAATAGTAATATTTTTATAGTTGATAATTTAATGAAATAGTACCCTCCACATTTCAAGGGAACCTCAAATCTAGTAGTATCTGAAAGATGGATCAATGTGATAGAAATGATATTGGAAGTCATGGGTTGTTCAAAATTTCTAATAGAAACTCTTTCCATTTATCATTTTGTAGGTGAACCTAATTGATAGTATTCATTGGTTAAAATTATTAGAGATATATACATGATATTTATTCCATGGATTTAAATACTTTTTTGAATATTTCTATAGATAAATATTACCCAAAGAATTCTTTACTCATAATGGATAGCAAAATCATGGAATTACGGTAAAAAGATAAAGATTCAATAGACATATATGAAAATATTATACAAGGATGGCTAGGTAAGAACCAAATTTTATTTCGGACCCTAATAAGAAAAATTAATAGTTTTTACTCAATATTGAATAGAATTTTATGAAGAGCATGATACTCATGGAAAATTAAATGTTATGAGAGATTTATTCTCTATGATAAGAATTTTGAAATAATTTTTTATGAAACATGTGTTCCTTGAGAATTCAAGAGTAACAAGCATTAAAGGATGTAATAAATAGAGAATAATTCAATTTTAAAATCTATAGGTAATCCCCAAACATGTTCCAAGTGGGGTAGAAACCATTTTAAGGAATTTTTTACAGTATTAAGAATTTTTTATCATTTTGGTAAGTTTATTCATAGGTTTCATGACTATGAATAAAAGAGTTATAAAAATCCAAGAATAGTGTAACTCAGAGATATAAAATGGTTATATATTTTAATTGATATGAAATGTTAAATTATTCTAAAGTGTGTCTAAAGATGGTTACTTAGGGTTAAAATCATCATGATCGAATGAAAAAAGGTATGGAAAATCATTTACTACTACCAAGGTTGATGTTGGGCCATCTGATGAAGAGGTGATATATCCATAGAGGGAAGTATTTTTTTGATGTTCATTTTTAGGTCAGTATACCAAAAGTTGAAGGTGAAGGAGAAATATATTTTTAAGGAAGTGTTTCATATTAGATACTAAAATTATGAGTTTTTAGTTAATCCCTTTGGGGTGTCTAATATATGAACTATATTGATAGATATTAAGAATAGACTTTTTCATGAGAATATAGATATTTTTTTGGTTGTGTTTATTGATGATATATTAGAAAATTAGAGATGTCATGAGGTTCATAAAAACACATTTGGATTTTTATAAAAACCATGAGAGAACAAATTTCATCTAGAAATGTTTCTGATTGTGAATTTTGGTTACAATATATTTTTTTCATCACTCATGTTATTTATAAAGATGAGATAACTATTGAACCTATTAAAACATATGTTTTTGAATAATTAAAAGGAATATATATATCATAGAGATTTATTGTTTTCTTGGAT
Source organism: Viscum album (assembly GCA_963277665.1). NCBI lineage: Eukaryota > Viridiplantae > Streptophyta > Magnoliopsida > Santalales > Viscaceae > Viscum > Viscum album. The sequence continues at coordinate 1,430,333,245 of OY728151.1, forward strand.
TAGCAGGTTATAATTATTCAATTTTTGAAAACGTTTCTTCGTTATCTCGCTCATAAACTATGTTAACTCAAATAAGACTTAAATTAATCTGGATTAAAGAGTGTGACAATTGATTACAAGAACAGAAAAGAGGATTAGTGAATGGCCATGTTTTGGTCCTTCCATATAAAAATGGGGATTTTTTCATCTACAATGATTCCTCATTAAAGGTACTTGGTTTTGTTCTGATCTAGAATGATTAGGTAATTGATTATGCTTTATTTATATTGAAATATCATTAGTTAAATTATCTTACAAATAATATGGAATTAGTTACTTTTTATTTCTTCAAAAAAATATAATGAAATCATTTATATTTTTTAAAATTTAAATTTCTTACTGAACATAAACGATATATTCATTAGAAATAATTGAACATGGGTTAGATAATATGGATCAAACTGATTAAGGTTTATTATTTCATGATTCATTTCCAACCTATAATTGAAGATAAATTATCTAATACATTTATTTGGAATGATAATTCAATATTATTTATTATATTTGGAAAATAACCTTTTAATTAATGATTTATTTCTTTTTCTGAGAAATTGTTCACACATGATCTTCTTCTATTCTATTTTATGTTTTAATATGATCATATCTATCAAAATTAATTATGAAATCAAGAAATGGGGATCTAGTTTTATAATAAAAGGTATAATATGTTAAGAATTGTATGCTTCCAGAGTTTATTTTTGACAAGGAAGGTATTGTATAATTTGGGAAAAGATTATATATACCTTGTGTTTTCTAGTGTATGAGAAAATTGTTAAGTGAAGCTTATAATTACCCATTTTCCCATCATCATAGAAAAAATAAGATGTATAGAGTTCTTTGGGAGTATTACTGATTGTGTATAATGAATAGATATATTGTTGACTTTCCCATTAAATTTTTGACACGTCAAAAGGTTGATGTTGAATGATAATTACTAAAGGGGATGATTCAGCCTTTTCTTAGTTTCATAACTGAAATAGGAGAATATATTCATGGATTTTGTGGTGGTATTTCCAAAGACATATCATGGTAATAATAATATTTGGGTAATTATTGATCAATTATCAAAATAATCACTTTTTTCATATTCAAGATACTGTTTATTTAGATCATATTTATCAACTAAACCCGATGGAGATAGTCAAATTACCTATATTTTATATCTTCATTGTATCAAACCATGATCCTAGATTGACTTCTAATTTTTAGAAATTCCTTCATAATTCATTGGGTGGTAAATTAAATATTATAACATCATTTAAACCTCTATCAGATGGATATTACAAAAAAATGATTTTATCCCTAGATTATATGATCTGTGATTGATCAATGGATCAACATGGAATTTGGGATAAATATATTTCATTAGTTGAATATTCTTATAATAATAATTTTAATTTTAGTATAAAAATAAAAATATTTGGACAAATATTTAGAACGAGGTGTTCGAATATAGATGTTGGGATGAAGTAGTTGAAAGGAATTTGATGGTGCCAATGGTAACAGAATAAATGGATGATATGGTGAATATGATTCAAAAATATATGATGATGGCATAGAGTAGGAAGAAAATTTATGAGGATAATAAGAGGAATATCTTTCATTAGAGGTAAGTGATCATTCTTTTAATAAATTATATACTTTGAAAAGTGTTATGTGATTTTCTAAAAAAGGAATCTATGTATGTGGATCATTAGACCATATGAAATCCAAGCGAAATTCATATTGGTTTCCTACCGATTATCATTACCTCCAAATTTATCTTACCTAAATAAAGTATTTTATATTTCATTATTAAGAAAATATGTCCCAAATTCTTGTCATGTTATGAGCTTAAAAGTATTTTGGTTGGTTGAAAACATCCCTTTTTTAAGACCATGTAGAACATATTATTGTACATAGAGATAAATTGTTGAAAAATAAAGCAACTCATCATGATACAGATTTATGAGAAACCATATGTTTCAAGAAGAAACATGAGAGTTGGAAAATTAAATGAATGAAAAATATCAAGACTTGTTTAAGAAATGATTAAAATTTAAAGGATTTAACTTTAAAAAGTTGGGAAGAAATTTAAAAATAGGTGAAGTTAATAATCAATTTTATTCCTCACTATAATTCATGATTTAGATTTTATATAGTTATTTTCATTATAAGAATATTAAGTAGTTTTTTTACAAAAATGTAAATAGTCTTATTATTATTAAACTCCTTTTATTTTATAATACGGATTTATATAAATGATTAATTTCTAAATTCTAGAAAAAAAATTTACAGAATGACTAATATTTTTTAAGTCAGCATATCAAAAATATATCATGGTGAATTTTTTTATTTTTATAATAAGACTGGTTTTCATTAAATTGTGAAAATTAAATTTTTTTTAAAACTATTATTTATTAAAATTAAATGTGAAGTAATAATCTAAAATTAACATAATATTATTCTATATTAATTAGAGATAATATAATAGGAATCATCATTATAATAGATTTTGGTGTACGTTTATTTTTGGGTATAAGAACACATTTTTCTAAAAACTATTTTCTCTTATATTTTCCATTTTAATCTTCAATTATTTTATAACAATTCTAAAAATTAAATATAGAAAAATAGATTCTACAATTGGAATCAAGATTTCCAAATTTAGAAAATATTTTCCTTTTATTTCTTATCATTTCTATTAGTAACCAGATTAAATATTTGTCACCCTAGTACGCCTAAAAAGATTAAGAAAGATTAAAACTGTGTGATAAGATATTAAAATGACTGAGACCAATTTTTTTATATAATTCGATAAGTTTTCATCATCCTTGGACCTAAAAGTTTTGAAAATTTGCCAATTTTTTTCAAATTTTATGTTATAATGACCTTAATATAAATTTAAATGAAAAATGAAAATGAAATGAACCTCAATTTATTTTAAAATCAAGAAATTTATTTCAGTGGGATAAAAATACGTCATGTTTTGTTCTAGATAGTTATTTTAAATATAAATACTTTTTTATGTTGATAATTTGTTATTAATTTTTAGTTATTAAATAATAATTATAAATTTTTATACAACACCTACACAGTGCTTCTACACGAAGTATGAAAATCATGTAAATGATTTTAAAAATACTAAAAGTAATATTTTTCGGCCATGTTATTATTTCTAATGAATTTAATATGTAAAAATAAAATATTATAAAATTTGAATAAATTTTATTTTAATAGAATTATTTTCATTTTTTTCAAAGTTAAATTAAATTAATTTTCTCAAACAAGATATTAATGATATTTTTTAATTAAAAAAAATATTAAATGATCTAGAATTCCTAAAAATTCTGTCTTCATCCTTGTAAATGTGATATGGTTTAAAATATCATCCATGGTACATTTAGGGGTCAATTTTCCTTTTATAGTTACATTATTTACTACTAAAGTATAAAAAACATTGATATCACTATAATAGTTGACAGTGTTAATTAGTGCTAAAATATAAAGATAAGGGTAAAAACATAATATAAACATGTTCAAAATTTATTTGATGGTAAAATTTAAAACCATACTTATATTTTCTTCAAAATATATCAATCTCGATGAATTTATACATAACAATTAATTTATATTAACATAATAGTTTATGTAATTCCAAGAGTGAACATCCCATAACATATAAAATGAAACCTTCTCTCCTCTATTACTAAATATTTTGAGGACTCTTTCTCCACCAAGACCAACCCTAATAAATTCCTAAAATACACAAACATGTTCTATAGGCTCAAGATTGAACATAAATCTATAGTTTGATGTCTTAGGAATAAAATTAAGGTAGTTGTTGAAATAATATAAAGAAACAGAATATATGCGAATAGTCAGACTCGAGGTAAGGGACAATTTAATATAAAACATATTTTTAAAAGTTTTAATGATTTATTTTCAAAATATTTTTCTTCGTAGTCCATACTCTTAGAAATATTTTGGGAATATATTTATATGGGCATAAATTAGATATAAAATGAATTCATTTATCTTTTGAATTACGTTAAATGGTTTTTAAATGAAATAATTTTATGTATTTTATATGGAATGATTTGGATTTATATAAAAAATTAAAAATGAATGTTATATTTTAACATGTATGGAATTAAAAAATATTACTCCTACTATAATTATTATTTGATGGTTTTCTTCCTTTACAAGATTCTATGTTTTATGAAAATAAAAAATCGTCTCCCCATTATTCTAGTTATTTTAGTTTTGAAAATGGGTTTTTAAAAAAGAATGGTTACTTTGATAGAAAAAAAATTTTCATGTGGGTTCAAAAGATATTTTCATGAGTTTTATAATGAAATGTTGGAAGCATAAAATTTATTATTCCAAATATGTAAGTTGATCATTATTGATGATAACGGGTGATCCTAATTATGTTTATACAATTGGTGATCCTAATAAAACATATAATAATGGGTTATCATGATATAGATTATATGATGATTGAGCCCAATATATCTATACATTTGTTTGGGTAATTTTACTTTTGTTTATAGTCAAGACAGAGGGTTTTAACCATGTATTTTTATCATATGGATTTAATTAGGCTCTTTTAATTTCTGAAATAGGTTTTCAATTTCATTCTATTGGTTTCAAAAACGGATTTTAATTTTCATTAAATGGGATTTAAGGGTTTCCATTTAGAAAAAAAGTCTGCTTTTTTATGTGTGTATGATTTATGTCATATTATAAAAGAATTTTGTGATAAAGTTAAAAAAAATTGTGAGTTTTCATATTTTTAGTGGACTGGTAGATTTATTTATCTTATGTTCCTTAATTAATATTTTTATACTTATCCAATATTTTTAAATTCTTTTCAAAAGGATTTAATGATGAATAAGATAAATGAAGTATTAAATTTTAATGTTAGATGATTTTTCATGAAATGAAAACATGTTTCATTATAAAAGATTTATAAGGTGGGAAAAATCGATACAGAGTAGAAGTTCCCAAATTAGAACATATATGATTATTATCAAATATTTATGAACTAATTCTTGAAAACTCTCAAATAAAAATAGGTTTTGGAAATTAATGGAAGTGAATTATAGTCCAAATACACTAGATTATGTAATGGGTATATCCCGATTATTATAAATAAGATTTAATGTTGTTTGGATTATGCCATATATCCATGGGAGAACCCTACATACATATTTCATTATAGGATATATAAATGGGAATAAAACACTCACTAACTTTTTCACTCATCTAAAATTATCAAAACATTAAGTTATAAATATCCATTTTCCACATAGTTGTCATTTAATATCTATTATGGGACCCACACATCTTTATAGAGGTTGTTTTTTGGTAAAAAAGTTTCACCGACCTCTCAGTGTTGCGGTTAATATGCCATTGACATTTTCAACAGCTGATACACAGTTTTATCTCTCATTGGAGCCACTAGTAGGTGTTCATCAAGTAACAACTAATGAAATCAGTTTCTAATCCAAGTAAACCTCAATTATGTGAGCTCCATCTAACGACCTTTGTCCTATTTTGTAAGTCTAACCAAAATAATATCCCAATATTATGAAACATCAGCTTCTAAACTCTATCTGATAAAAGTTATATTTGATGAAAAATGATCATCCCAAAATTATTTGAAACAACACAACATGAAAAATTCTTACGGTCTTTCCAATGAACTTCATATAATCATATTTCTTGGGAAAACATTCTTTGGGAAACTGAATATACATCTGTAAGCACAACAATCTCCCATATATAAATTGGTTCATAATCCTAGCCTTCATATTCTTTTATTAACATTAGATCTGCCGCTATCTGATTAATTAATTTTCATCCACTCTTGCCAATTAGCCGACTCATAATAAGGAACAATTTTCCTTGTAATTGCATAGATTTTCACATTTTTAAATATATCTATATGATTTTTAAACCTAGAAACCTTCTGTAGATCCAATACATTATCCTCCAGCCAGACTTATATAAAGTGATACTTGGGATCAATGTGTCTTATTATGGGATGAAACTCTAGGTTTCTATCAAGATTATTGACAAATTTACTTTCAAAAAACAGCAATCCTCTATCAGATCCCTTTCTATGTTCCTTCAGTAAGCACATAGAGCATATCAACTAATTCTCTGGATTAGTAGTAGAATCATAAATTGATTATATTTTAGAGAAATTCACTAATGGTTTCAGATGAGATATCTAACTAATTACAATAAAAATGAAAAAACGTTTATTACTCTTCAATTAATCCATGTATGCATAAAAATATGAATCGATAAATCCTTTTAAATGATCATGAACACCAAAACATACATATAAAACCTCAAAACCATTCTTGTATATTAATATCAATTTAAAAACAACCCAATGATTACTTCCATGATTTTACATAAAATTACTAAAAATCCCTCAAAAAAAGATATGTTTGAGTATAAACCATTGTGTATATCAAAATTCCTACAGCTAAATAATAAGGAACCTTCTTCATGTCATGAACATCTCCATCCATTTATTGTGTATGAGTTTTACTAATTTTTAATTTTTCATCAAATGGGTTGATAAAGAGTTATTTAAATCCATTCATAACCTTAAAATTAATTTTCATATGTATTTATTTTGTGAAAAAAACAACCAGATGGATTTCACATTCCTATTATTTATCATAGTAAAAATATTCATATAATTTCCCTAGAATATTCATCTAGAACCTAATATACAACCTCAAATAAATTTCCACAATCCATTGGAACCACACACTAATAATCAATATAAATTATACATAAAATAATTGAATGATATATGTTCCAAATTCCAATTTTTTTGTGACAACCAGGATATGAATCACATTGAATAAAAATTTCTTCAAACATGAAAGTGTTGATCATATTATTCTAATGATTTATAGATTTCTTCAATAAATAAATTCTTCATTTCTACTTACTAACCAAATCCTAATTTTTATGAATTTCACAACCCATGGGTTAGCCATGTAAATCTGTTCCTCAGAGTACCCATGATGAAATAGCATCTTTACATCCATGTGATCTATGTATATATCATTTGATGCAAAAATAATAAGTAATTTCCAAATGGTTCTGTGTTTCCACTAGTGGGAAAATTTTATAAAATTAAATTCCATTCTTTTACTAAAAAACATTCACCAAAAAGCTTATTTTTTATCTCTTACTTCCATCACCATCCAATTTTAAAAAAAAATTGTTATCTAGAGCCCCTTTATTTATTGAAGTTCAACCAACTCCCAAGTGTTGTGGGGATATAATGAACTCATTTAATCATCCATGTTTGATTACCACTAGTTTGAGTCTATATTAGTAGATGCTTCCTATAGAATTTATGGTTCCCCTATTTCTATTATAATAGTCATACCATACCCAATCCTCTAAACATATTTTTTTATATGAGTATATCTTCTCCACATAGCCTCAGGTTCATTTTTCCAGATCTGAGTCTGATAGTATTCTATAATGTAAAGTAATATATGATTATTCATTATTCAGTTCTTTTCTATCCAAATATTCACTTTTTATTAACAGATTTTACATTATTCCTATGTCCAGTCCCCTGACTAATATTGTTCCAACCTTTGTTGTTTTCCATGAGATTTATAGAATAAGCGATTGTCCACTATCTTCTATCTGATCATGCTAAACATCAAAAATATATCCATACTTAACTTCACTCTTAGTCATCATCCAATATTTCCAATTAATTTATTCATTGAAAACAAAATCTCATCTCCAGAATACATTTTTCATCATCCCATAAGTGATTACCAAATTTCTCATCCCCATATATGACTAGAAAACACACTTTGGATTTTTTTAATCCCTATTATCTCTATCTATAGAATCAATATGATCTTATGTGATTCTTCCAAATATCATGATATGTTTGATCTATGGTATCTTACTATGTAATGTTTCTTTAGAATGTTCTTATACCATTATCGATGCAAACTTATGATCACAATGTATGATACTATATTCAAATACTATGCCCAAATTATTATAGGAATTATTGAGTGAATCCCTATACTCTTAGTTTTATCATTTAACGTATGATTCATTCTATTATATATAAATTTTTTTTGAGGAGTCCCTAAAATATTTTTCTCATACATAATTCCCTTATTTTTATTGAAGATACAATTATAATGTCTGGTATATTGTTCATTATTTTTTTCCTGGGGAAATTTCAACATTTTTTCACACTATTTCATGGTCACTGACTTCTACTATGTAAATTCATGAAATACATCAAATTTAATCAACAAGAATTAAAACTAGACCATGTGAGTTACATCATCAATAATGGTTATACATTATAGTGATTCTCCACATAGAGTAAGAGGATATTGTTCCCAAACATTTTAATGAGAATGTTTTATCATTTGATTCAAAATATTTCTTCTAAAAGTATAAGGAATCTTACTTTTTATTTCATAACATACAATACTCATATATTCCAAGGTTTGGGTGATCGAGTTTGAGTATTCCCTTCACAAATGGAACATTATTATTCTTATCACAGAGGTAACCAAACCTGGATTGTCACTTTTTGTACCATTTGTTTAAGTCATTCTAATAGCCTATAACTTCATCACTTTTTCTAGTAAGGCACAGGGTACCATTATTTTCTACATGAGAAATCACCATAGAAACTCTGCTGATCTTCCAAAAATGTATTCAAAAATTTCATTACAAAACTGGCATCATCACGGTATCTGAATCATATGAGGTTACTCATGAGCCATATATTTTTCAAATACATTTCAGATTCATGAAAATTTCACTTTTTATTTGAATTTTAAAATAAAATTCCTAAAATAAATCATTTTCTTCATCATCAACTATATGTACTCAAATCAATATTCCAATTATATAATCAACCATTCAGCCCCACTCACTAGTTGAATGTAATTATTACCATGAGTTAATAACCCATGACTCTTATAGAATGATCATGATTAGTATCATGTAGGAACAGTTATCTATTGTATTGACTGAGTTTGTCTATTTGAAATTGGAATCCTATATATGATATCTATAGATTTTTTGATATGTCCCTTCTTCCCACAAAGACAACATGTATAACCTGAGCGTCTCGATTTACGTTGGTGTCTTCTCTGAGAATTTTCTCTAAATACTTATTCTTTGGATGCTCTATCTGATAAACTAATTGTCACCATATGTTAGTATTATAAAAACTTCAGTATGATGCATGAAATTCTTTCCTCATCAACGACAAATTCACGATAATTTTTATAATGTCATCAAACACCAGATTTACCTTCCCAATGGAGTTTCTCACTGTTGTGGCCATTAAATCCCAACACATTATAAATGCTGAAAGAAGAATAAAATCACAAACATCATCCCTGAATATTACCTTTCAATTACCCTCAAATCATATATAAGTCATTCACATGATCAACACCGGGATTTACATCTAATAACATTATGTTGAAAAATATTCTCTTTATAAAAACAATATTAAGAGATATTTATTCACATAATTATCATCCAATTAACTAATAAACATGCATTTTTTTTTCTTCTTCCTAATTTTGAACATGACATTCTTAGAAATAGACATCCAGATTAAGGCTAAAGACATCCTATTTAACCACCCCCATTCAAATTTGTCAAATTTTTTAAGACACTTACAAGAAAAATGAGAATTATGATATTTTTTCATTAAAAAATATTCCATCTATATTCTATAAAAGTAATGGAAATTCCATTAAACATATTTATACATAATTTTCATTCTTTTTATTTCATTTTATAAATAATAGTAATCCAACTGAAATCAAGAAACTTGAAAGACTAGTAGAGAAATCACTTGGAAGTTATATAAGATGTACAACCAACCATTCATTGGTCTGATACCACAAGTTAGTGAAAATGGGAAATGGAACCACCCCATAAAGGATACATAATTTTTGTTTATTAAATCAAATATACAGACCTGGTGATACAATGTTTACTAATCGGTGATGTCTATCTGATTTATTCAACTAGAATAATAGAAAAGCTTTATAATGATATCAGAAAAAGCGTTTCTCTAATGACTGCCACCTCCTGTGTTATTCACACTGGAATTAGGAGGACTGGAAAAAAATTAATACACAAAACTCCATGATCATACTTAAAATAATGCATCAAATAAAATAGAAAAAATAAATTTAACATGGTTCAAAAAAATTCCTACATCCAGGAGAGAACAAATAAAAAATCAGTCATTATGGGAGATTAAAATGAGTAGAAAACATGCACTCGCATTTTTTCCACTATGACCATCAGATAATTAAATCATAAAAAATCATTATTCAGATATTTTTCATTTAACTTCAATTACGGGATTCTATACCACTTTAAATAAGTATTTGGTCAATCAAAAAGTAGCACTAACATTTTTGTTTCTTATTCAACCTTCAATTGCCTTATAAACCTGTGATTCATATTTATATCTCTCATTGAAACCTCCAAATATAAGTTATCAAGAAACGAACCATACAATGAGTTTCCACTCTTTGTGAACATCAATTATGACAGCTCCATATGATGATCCTCCTCTAATAATGGTTGTCCTTCCATAGAGATTCAATTTTCTAATAAAACATTTTCTACTCAACTCTATCCAATTGAATCTCTTCCTTATGAAAAATATTACTAAAAAAATACTCTAAAACAATAAAATGTGATACATTTTCCTAGACCCAATGGTAAAATAATATTTTATTAAAACAAATTTTGCATGAATTTCTAAACCAAATATTTTCCATTAACACAGAGACATTATATGTTTATGGAATAACCACATAGGAAATTGATAGATATGAGTATACTTATAATTTCAATTTTTTATTTTTTTTATTAATGGAAAAAAGGTTATGAGTAGATATGTACGACTTTGAAATTCACTTATGTTAACATTATTTCTTTAAATTTCATATATCATGTAATTTTGACACTGCAAAGTATCTTTGCTTTCACCTCAATGCAAAAAAGTGTGCTAATTAAACATTCAAATAATATTTTTTCAAAATTTATAACATCATAATTATAGTGCATAATGATATTCTCCCAATGTGGGAGTTGAATGAAAATAAATTAATTTTTTAATGGAACATGATCAGATTTATATAATTTATTATGTTTTTAAGACCCTATATGTTTCTTTCCAAATATATCAACCATATATTTTATTTGATCTAGAAATTATAATACATCTCCTGATTTAAGTGTTAGCCCTATTTTTATTTCCCCCTTAAATGAATTGTTATTTTGATGAAATTTATCTAATTGGGATAATAAGTTTTTATATATCATGTAACACATTTTATAACATATATATAATGTATAATTAAAACTCTTCAACACTATGACATGGAAATTATTTTTTACATTGATCTTCCATGAAAATAGATTTCCATATGTGGGAAAATCGTTAATTGTGAACATTAATGCACTATTTATTACAAATGACTCATTCTATGATGTATCAAATGTTTTATACAAAAATCCCATAACACATTAAACCCATTAATTAATGGTTCTAAAAATAAATTTATATAATTCCTAGGTGACTTAGGGATTATTATTATTAGTGAAAGAAAAAATATCATTAAATCATAAAAAATCATGGAGGAAAAATATTACTCATCTAACAATAGGATATTTCTTATAATTATACAATACATTTTTTTTCTAGGAATGACCACTTTTTGACTAGTTTGAGAGGGAACCCTTTCTTGACCTTAATGTCCATGAATACAGGACTTAATGTTGTAGAGACACTAAGCCCTATTCATAGTAAAAAGTTTTAAAACTGAAAAACAAATCCTTCATTCCATCCTATCATTTGACCATACCATCTTTCCACCATGAATTTTTTTTGTAGCCTACCATTTGGACGAGGCATTTATCTGGATGTTCTTCCAATGTTTCTTCATCTCTAAGTTGGTTCCCTTTCATTGTCATGAATTCTTCCAATTTGAATCTTCTCTATGATTATCCTATAAATGCAACATATGGTTGTTCAGAGGCCTTGTGGTCTATAGGTTCATTTTCGTGGATATAAATCCCATATTTATTGATTATTACTACTTTCTTAGTACCCCACTATAGCAATTAAAGTTTTTCATGAACAACAGTATTTCTATATTTTTATTATAACACCTATGATTAATATATCATTTCATATATCACTTGAAAACTTCGGATACTAGTACATAAAATCATTCTAGAGAGATGAATTTTTTATGTTCCATAACTTACCATATTTAATTCACTAATTCTCATTATTTATCATTAAATAAGTTGTTTTATGTTGAATTAATAAACTTTTAAGCATAGATATCCTTTGTATGTAATAAAAAACATTAATATCACATTTTTTATTTTCTAATTTCATAATTCTCTCATCATCTGTAGTTTTATGAAGAACCACAATTTTTTCAACTATCGAGGTAATATTTTTCCTTATGAAATATACACAATCATTCAAGAATTCATCAATATTATCATAACCTGTCTAAAGTTTCCTTATAATCCATTTCCTCTTTATAAACGAGTCAGGTAATGTTTTATCATTGAGATTACAACTATTAAAAAAATTATGTGTGAAAAAATTTAAATGCCATTGATACCATATAAAAAGTAATGATGATACATTTCAAAAATATTGAATAATTTATTAAATTGTTCATAAAATCTTTATAAAGGTTTCCCAATATCTTAAACCAATTTTTAAACTATTTTTGTGCCATCAGAAAGATATGATATGATGTTGTTTTATTTCTAAAATACTATGGCAACCCCCAACATGACAAGAGTATCATCATCAGAAGAATTATCTTCTTCATCATATAAAATTTTATTATCATCAATGACCATTAACGCCGTATGAAGCTTCTAAAGAAATATTTTATAACCAACATCCATTATTTTCATAATGAGATGTGATTTCACAATATCTTAGTTAAAATTATTTATATTATAAGAACTTCATGTGTAAGATTAATCATGTTATCCATTACTGTGGTATAAAAATAAAAATGAAGGAATATATTTACTATATATAAATTATATTGGGATGTTCACTTTTAATATCACCCATAAATTATCATTAAATATATTCATCAAGGAAGATCGTATGTATTATTTAATTTCAAACCCATTAAACAGAGAAAATAAAAAATATATAACTAAGAGTAATAAAATTTAATAATGATTACAAAATTAATTAACATGGAAACTATAGAAAAAAACTGGAAATTTTAAAAGAAAATTAACAAAAATTGAACATTAAATATGTTGTTGTTTCCTCAGTTTTTTAGGGAAGTGGAAGAAAATGATACATGAAATAAAAATTACCACCTGTTCAGTAGATGGTGGGATGAGATAGGTACATTATAGAGGATGAATTTATAATATGAATAAGAGGGTTCTAAAATTAGGTAATGGATAAGAGAGAAACGAATCCTAGAATATGATGGAAAACATAGGGTCAAAGGAGAATCAACTAACATGAAAAAAAATGAGCATTGTGTTTAGCGTTAACATGATACCTTTAAGGGAACATGATTGGGATGGATTTTTTAGTTGGGGAACATCTATGGAGGAGATTTGGTGGTATGGGGAGATTTCACATGTGCAAGAATGGATTGAAGGTGGAATGGTGAATTTGGAATGGATTGATCATGGTTAATAGTGAATTGATTTTGGTTAGAGGATTCATGGTGTATTAGGGATAAATGGGGGATTCGGTGAATCGTGTTACTAATAGATGATGTAATTTTTAAAAATAAATTTAAAAAAATAAAATTTCTAATATCATTCAATATTTAATATTTAAAATATAATATGCATATGTATGAATGATATCAACTTTTATAAGAATTTTTACTTTTTTTTATAATATAAATTAAATTTCTACACATGAATAGGAATTATTAATAAAATAATATCACTTTATTGCTATTTATGATTTTATTTATTAAATATAAATTATATTTAGTCACATTTAATAAATTTAAATGTAAAAAATATATTATCGTGTGTAGATAGTTTAGAGTATATATATAAATTTGTCAAATATCATAATGATTTAATTTTTTGGAAAAGTACTTTAACATTTTTTACATGAATAACATTTTAAAATATAAAAACTAACATTTTTACATGAATAAAATTATAAAATATAAAAACTATTGATATTTAGAAAAAAAATAAAATTAAAATCAATTAATGAGATATTTTTAATAAAACCCAAAAAATATATATATAAACATTGTATATATATATATATATAATCGTGGTTTCTCATAAATTTTAATTGATTAAATATTCATTTTTATTGAATAATTTATTGCAATAATTTTATATGGTAAAATATTTATTAGCGATATTTTTTATCAATAACATATTAATGTGTTAGTAAATAAATGTTTGTATTAGTATTATCAACTAATATATTTAATTATTGGTAAGATAATAATTTGAATTGAATGATTAATATCAATAGATATATAAAATGGTAAAAACAAGTATTGCTACATAAAATAAATATCAAGTAAAACTTAATATCTAATGGAATTCCTCATTTTAATAAGTAGATATAAAATTTATTATTAAATTAATATTAATATAAATCACTTTTTATAGTGTTTTGGAGAATTGAATATTAAAAATTAAAACAATTAATATATATCGATTGATCATAGGATAAAATTAGAGGAAAAAATAACAAAATTTGGTGTCTTAGATTTTTTTAAATTTGGTATCATGTTAAACTATTGATATATTTGTTTTTATCATATGTGGAATATATTTAATTAAATTTATGAATACATAAATGGTTATAATAATTAAATGGATACCATATAAAATAATTTTTAGGTATTGAATTAAAGAAATGGTTTTGGTTGATCAGGTAATTACAGAAGAAGTTTTAATTAATAATTCATAAATAAAAATTCAATTTTTTAAATAAAAAATTAATATTGACGCAATATCATATTTCAAGGTAAAAAATTTTATAAACGCATAAATCTCAATATAATTAACCAATCAATTCCTGGTATTTTTTAAAAATATATTCACATATAGAATTTCAAAATAAAAAATATTGATCCAAATGGGTTTGGTACACAAAGAATCTAAGAAATGAAAACACGGTATCAATTAATTTTTTATAAATAAAAACCATTTATAAAAAAGTTAATTTTTCTGAGATTATCGTTACCATGACTTGTTATATTTTTAATTAATAACTCATCTAATCAAACTAGTTTAAATATTAGTAAATAATATAAATTTTTTACAATTCACTTATTAATCTAAAAAATATACAAAAAATAGATATATTTTATTATTTTATTATGATTTAGTAGTATATTATTAATGAATTAATTATAATTATTTTAAATAAATTAAAAAAAATTATTCCATGAAACTTCTACAGATCATCTTGAATAGTGAAACCCCAAAACCAATCTATAATCTATCATGGAATTTTTATTAAAAAGGGTTATATAGATCATTTTATGAGAGACATTTCCATTTTTAAATTTTTATACAACCATAGACCAACTAAAAATAAAAATGCATGTTAACTGAACATTATAATTTGAGGCTAAAAATAAAAGTTATGCCAATTAAATAAAATAATAAAAATAATTGAGGAATCAAATTGCATAAGATAATTATTTCTAATATACTCAACATATTGACAAATTAAAATGAAACACCTTTGAATATAACTATCAAACATGTGCTCTGAGGTCACATGGCCCAACACAACCATTATATCATTCCAAAAAATCTAAATAAATAAAAGTATGTGTGAGCATGCCACTATAATTTATACATTCGTCCTTAGAAATCGTCATATCAATATTGATAAAGCATACTAAATCCTCTATGAATGAAATAGAAAACCAAGATAATCCATGATCTCCTATGATTAGTCAAACAATCACACATTTTTTCAAATAATGGGTAGAATATAATTAAAACATATCATTAAAATATTAATTTATGAAGGGTTCCCAAACAACTATTAAAATAGTAACTTGGACCAATATAGAATTAGATACATATAATATATCAACTAATATAAATTTGCAATTAACATTGAAATTATGTTTTGTTAGTATAAAATTTAATTGAAAATTTTTATTTTTTCTAGGAGATACAACCAATATTATTATTATTCTAACACCAAAAAATATTTAAAAAACAATTGATTTTGCTACATTTTTTGGAACCAAAACATCAACATATTTATGAAAAATATCCCATGATACAACATAATATATTGAAATATGAATTCAATCCATTCAAAAATGAATATTTGGAAGAGGATATAATGCATGGAAATGAATTAGAAACTTGATTTTCTGTTATATGAGTAAAAGAAAATTGAAAACATCTAAAACAAGAAAAACCTCCCAATGTTAATCCAAAATGAGTCCAAATGTTGTGAGGACCAAAAAAACTGAAATAATATAATTAATCATATGTACACAATATGATTATATGAAAAAAAAATTAATCTTGACTCTTTACAAACATTAATGCTTCATAAATATAAGGTGACTTGGAAAAAAGGGATCTATAATTTTTCAATAGAATAAATCATTGATATATCCACCCACCCACATAATTCTCTATAGAGAATACCTAGGCCCACATTTTCACCTCCTTGAAACATAATATTAGTATTAATTATAGTATAATTTTCCATATAAAGGCAGTAAACCAATAAAACTCCTTTAAACATTAGTCTATAAATGACTAAAGCAAAAAATATTTAAATCCAAAACATATATGAAATTATTCTTCAATTAAATCCAAATATCATTAGGAATAACATTATGATTAAAATTGAATTCTATATGTCGAATCAGAAATGACCAAGAAAAGAAAAACCCATGTGAAAAAACATTTAAAAATTATGAGAACATTCAATTATTTAGAACCTACCTTTCCAACTTTTTCTTATCGAACAATCTAAAAAAAATTGACATAAAAATATACATCACATATTCGATATGACCACTAAAATTAGTATAGGAATTATCCAAATAACAAGCATCCATTTTAGGAAATATATTATGGGAAACAAAAAGAAAAAATATTCTGCAAAAAATGAAACATCTTAAGTGGGAGACCCACATTCCATGGAAAACTAAAAAATTTATCTCTTTATCGATGAAAATTATTCATCACATACACATTCCTCATCTTCACAGAATACATCATGTTATTACAATACATCCATAATAACTAATTCTCATTTGGAAACTAACAAACAAGAATAGAAAGAATGATATCCCAATCTAGATCATTAAAAAACCTATTCAAAACCTCTAAATTACATCCCAATAAGTCATCCAATAATTTAACCCAAACTATGTGAGACTCTATAAAGTATTAATACTTGATGGCATGTACCGATTGTTGATCTTTTACATCCATGGTTTATTTAAAATTCTAATCCCATTCCCATTATAAATCCAATAATTTAGCATGCCCATCAAAAAATATTTAGATTCTAACTCTATAGAATAAATATTAGGTGTTGGAAAAGATGAGTGCTAAGAATATTATATGAAGGAAAATAAATAGCCATAAAATCAAGTTCACAGACAGAATTTGGGGTCGATGATAACATCTATATTTTCATCATAACATGGGATATATAATATTTATTGATTTTTCTTACTCCAAGTCCAATAATTCTCTTGAGCTGATATAGAGAATCACATGAATCTTATAGATTCTTCTTTCAACCATAAAAACTATCCCATGAGAAATTAGGGAACATTGAATGAATATGACCAATTAAGGAGTCAGGAAGTTTACGTAAACATAAGGCATACAAAGGAATTGATTGAGTAATAAACATAATCCAAATATCCTTATCGGCCTTTAAAAGGTATCTACCCAACTAGTCATGAGTTTTAATCTAAACTCAACTAACCACCCAACAAAAATGGATTTACTATTCTATTAATGTTGATTTTTTTACCAAAAATTATATTTATTATTATTATTAACTATTTCCAAATAATATGACATAAAAATGAATTGGTTTTCTTAATTCACTAGAAAAATATCATTTGAAAATAGATGTTTTTTCTTTAGAGATTCATTAAATAGAAAAGATATATTGTTAATAAAAAAGGTAAGAATGATATAAGATAATTATGTTATCACGTACATAAAATAATGTATCTATTAAAAAACTATTTTGAAGTATTGAAAAATTAAAAAAAATCATAGATATATTGTATTTAAAATAGGATTAAAATATAATTTAGATAATATTTATTTTAGATAAAATATCTTATATGAGTAAGATATTAAATACAATCCATAATAAATGGATGGAAAAATATAAATATTATATATTGAAAATAAAATTTATCATTTAGGTATAACGATTAATCCTTTCAAAAAAGAAAACATATTCCCTTCTCAATAATCATATTCATTCAAGGAATCCTCTCTCTCTACATCATCCATGCCACCCACACCCACATACGATACCATTAACTATATTCACACACATGGATTATCATATCCATCCACACTCACACTAAAGACCACAAATATTTTTCACTGCATAAACCTCTTGTTTATGGATGTTTGATGGATCTGCTCCTCTACTAACTATAATGAAGGGGAAATGGGTAGAATATGGGAATAAACACGTTTCTAATTCAATTAGTTAGTTTTTAAGATTCTTATCACATATTAAATTATTATCTCTCAGTTTTAAACAATTGAAATCATGTGTATCTATTGTTTTAATTAAAGGAATGAGTGATTTCAAAAAAACCAACTTTCGTATAAGGTAATCCATTGACCTATTGTAGGGGAAGATCATGGGAGACTAAAGTGGTTGTTAATTCATGAAGGAGAGAATAAGAGATATGAATGAATGTTTTTGGAATATAATAGGTTTAGATATTTGAGGTATAGTAAGATCCCGTGGAGAAGATGAGGATAGAATCTAAAGTGGAGGATATTATTACATGATTAATGATTCAATGCATAAATTCATAAAGGAAGTGAGAGGATTATTCATGAGGGATTCTAACTAACCACGAGGGATTCATTTTTTATATTGGCATGATAAGGAGACAATCTATCATCTTTCTTTGTGTGGGATTCCATAACTCCTAATGATGATGATGGGAGATCCAAATATTAGGATTGGATATAGGAGTCATAGTGAAATAGTGATTTCTCATTCAAATTGGATACATATTCTTCCATTTGGTGTTTTAGGAGGAGGGTTTTTGGGGGAGGGTTTTAGGAATTCCAATAAACAGATAATATATTTATGAGAATGATGTCAACAAAGAGGATGTTTTCATACAATCATGCTTGATATTGGATTCTAAATGTTCGTGATTAGAGCTTAAATGGAAAATACATATTCATGTGAGATTAATTCATAAAAAGGGGGAATATAAGGGGTATTTATTTTAATTTTCTATGATTTACCTTATCCTTCTATTCATTATAATTATCATAGTTCAAGTATTCTTTCTTTTGATTCTATATATGCCATTTTATTGAAATCATTTCACAAGAAATTGATTGAATTATTCTGATAGACTTCATAACATTCTATCAAATTTTTTTATAAATACTATGTTTTTATTAAAAAATAGTCATTGATGTGAATTTTTTTATGGATTCATTAAAAATCATAGTAAATGAGTTTTCTTGTTTTTACAATATTTTTTAGTGATTGTAGGGTGATAATTACAAATTTCTCATGATAGTGAATAATATTTAATTCAATATTCCATTCGCATATATATTATTCATAATAATTGGTGAATCAATATATATGATAAACATAACCCAAATAAATAGTATTCCTTGATAAATGAAAATAATATTTATTCTTATAAAAAATAAGATATAATATAATAGTTGTTCTAGAAAGACTTTTTTTGAACCACTGGTAATATTTCTTAGCATCACTAGAAAAATTGATGTAATATTAATGATTTTAATCAATAAACATTTTATGGAACCTGTAGAGAAGTAATTTAATGTTGTAAAAAATTGAACTCATATGAATTCTCAGAGTTTAATATAATTCCATTTTCTTAGTATATCATTAATATTATTTTATTACATATTTCCCTAAGATATATGCATGATAAATTAGTCTTTAACTTTCCTAAAATGATCTTATGAATAAAAAAACCGTTGATATGGACTAAATCATACAATTTCATTCCTAGAAAGTGGAATGATATATCTACTCCCATTAAAATGGAATGGATGATATCCGTTATTAAAATATTCAATAATTCCATATCATTTTTTGATGGACCCAAAATCTCCTACCTATCCACGAGCATATGTCATCATAGTTTTCATCAATAATTCAATGTAGAAATCTCATGATATATAATAACAGTAATCTCAAGTATAAGGAAAAATACATATATCTGAGTATAGTAATGTTGTATGACACATATAACATATGGACTTCCTATTGATGGGTTTGTTCTCATAACATCCTCTACTGGATATTACAAAGTGTGTACTTCATGAGAAAATTTCTGGTTTTCTTATGAGCCTTATACACCAGATAGTTTGTATCATTTCCTCCCATTGGTTAGATTTCATTTTTCCATATAACATATATATAAGAATATTTTCCTTGCAGTTAAATGTTCTCAACATTTTGGGGAAATTTTATTACCTTTCAATGAGACAAATCCTATAAATAAATTATCACACTAATGTTTCCTTGAAGAAATATCATTCTATGATAATATATTTAATAATATTATGAAATTTAAATATACAAGTAATCAAAAGTAAAATTTAGTTGGTTATAGAAAAAGAACTCCAATAAACATCCACTTTTACAAGAGTAAACTATTATGGACCTTCAGTCTTCTAGCTCTCACATGATATTAATTATTTTATTAGGATTGTGATTTATCCAGTGGGTATTACATGATTTCCTCTTTTGAAACACTAATTATTATAACCTCGGCCTTTTGATAAAAATATCTTAAGAATAAATACATCCAAAGTTCATGTTTCTACAATTAATGTAACCATGGATCATCAGAAAGGGTCACTACTATTGTATTATCATATTATAATGTGAATGGTTCATCCCCACTAAGAACAAAATCAATATCCTCAACAAATCTATGTATCAACACTATTTCATTAGTTGTATCAGAAGCCATGATATATTAATTCTCTTCTATAGAAGAAAATATTACTGGATGATTTGAGATCTTATATGTAAGAACCTGGATTTTGCTAAGAAATACTTTGGAATATTCTTGATGATATTCCAGAGCAGCGCCTTCGGACGGCGTGCGATTCCGAGCCCCGGAGTGGCCGGAATTAAATTTTAAGTGCGTTCACACTAGAAAAGCGAAATAAATGGGATAACTCCTAAACGGTGCACCGGATCAAGGGTCTGAGTGTACGTATGGGTCTGGAATGGGGTGTTTACCCTAGGAATGACATAAAACATGTCGGCGTGAGATGTTTGGACCCCTCGGCCGCTTCTGGAACGTTAAACGGATTATATAAATTAATTAATTCATTTAATATTGAAACGTATGTATCTCATAAACGGTTGCTTAGATTGGAAAACGGAGGGCACTGTTGAGTTCGGAGAGTGCCTTTTACCCTAGGAGGGGTATAATTTTCTCGGTTGCGGGCCGTTTGTGAAAAATGGCCCTAGGGGTGTTTTCGTAATTTGGCAGCTTTGGGCATTCAGCTTTATAACTTTCAAACAAAAGCATGGAATAAAATTCTGAGACCTCCGTTGCACTCAGAGTGTGGTGTTTACCCTAGGGGAGGCTTAACCTCGACCCCGTCAGATGTTTCAGACGCGTGTTAAATTTGGGGGTTTTTAATTAATTAAAATTTAATTAATTTCCCCTTAAATAAACAAACACCCCTCCCCCTCTCCCTTGAACCCCCTGGTGAAACCCCTCCCCTCTCCTCCCCCATCTCCGGTGAGACGGTCCGGCAAGGTGACTCCGGCGAGGTGCGGTGATGTTGGCAGATCGATGCAAAGCTCCGGGCGAAGCCCAGCGAGGTAGGAGGTTTCGTTTTTAGTTTTGAATTTCCCCGCATAATTTGATCTCAAATTGTTGTGTCGAATTTCTGCTCGATTGCCGATTTGAGCCCATGATCGCGTAGTAGTTTTTATTCTCTTTATGAAGCATCCTTCAGATTGGAATTCCGATCTTTGAGGGGTCCGCAGCAGTCCGGCGAAGATACACGGGTTTTGGGAATTTCCTGGCCGGACCGACGGTTTCTGGCGGTCGGCAAGGTGGTCCAGCGGCCCTTGGATGGCCGAGCGGTGCGTCCTAGCGGCGGCGCTCTAGGGTGCAGGTTGCGGCGGTCCGAGGTCCAGGTGGTGCGGCAGAGGCGGCTCCGGATGGCGAGCTGGCGGCTGCGGCGTCGGGGTCGAGCGCAGGCGGCGAGCGCCGGTGGGGCGCAAGGTCGCGGAAGACCGGGGTCGCTAACCCCGGCCGACAGATAGCGAACCCGCTTTTGCGGGTCTCCACGTGGAAGAAGGACCGGCCTTCGGTCCAGTCTAGTTTGGTGGACCGCGGTCCGCATGGGTGAGTCGGGGTCCGCGGCAGCTTAGTCGGCTGAGCCGCGGGCCGGCCTGCTTGAGCCGGTCCAGGGGGTGTGGACTGGTCGGACCAGTCCGGACCACCCCGCTCTTACGTCCGGTGGCATTTAAAAATGTTGTAACTTCCAAACGGCACGTCCGTTTGACGCGCCATTTACAGAAGTAGATCCATATCGACGAGACGGACTTTTGTGATGTTTTAAGGAATTTTTAATTCCTGAAACGAGGGGCTTCGGTAGCATGACTCGTGCGTTAAGTAAGGTTGACGTTTTTCTGGGAATTCTGTTTTGGACGGCACCGACGCGTTCGATGTCCGTTTTGAGCGCCGTCAGCGGCGTTGAATCCCTGGCGTCGAGGCGGAGGTTTCCAAGGTGGTTCCGGGCGTTGAAACCGGAGTTGAGGCATGGGACCCACGGCCCGTCTTTTGAGCTACGTGAAGCTTTTAGCAACATTCCTCGGACGTCCGTTCGGGGCATCCGAGCAGTCGATGTTGGGTGTTTTTCCGAGGGCATCGCGTTGGCGCAGTCTGCCCGCTGTAATTCGGCACGACGGTGCGGGGCCCATGAGGGTCGTTTGGGCGTCGACGATGATTTTCCATCTTTATCACCGGGCGACCGTTTTGGACAAGTGAATAGTCCATCTTGTGTGCTTTTTCGAGAGGATTGCAATGGTGTGATACGTTCGTTGAGTTTCGGGACCGGGTTGCGGGTCCCACAAAGCACCGCTCGTGTGCGGTGCACCGGAACATACCTTTTTCTCCGGATATTCGTTGCACTCATGTGAGTAGTGCTTTTGACGTGTTTTTCCAAGGGGATCGCAATGGTGCGACGCGCCCGACTGTTTTCAGGGCCGAGGCTCGGGATCACGGGACGTCGTTCGGGCGTGAGGAGGTGTTGGTGACTTTTCCGTCAGATATCCATTTGAGGCGAGTAAGTAGTTGATCTCGCGTGTTATTCCATGAGGATTGCAATGGTGCGATCCGTTTGGTTGTGTGGAACCTCTTACGTGATCTTATTAAATGTGGAAGCATGAAAGGTGCTCTAGTGGTGGTTCGCCCTACCTTGTTTGTAGCAGACCCTTGGCGTGTGATCGTGCACACTTGGGAGAGTGATGTAAATGGATCACAAGATGTGGTTGGCCGTGCCTGGGCCTTTGAGGTGGATTTGTTACATCACGCCTTCACGTTGACGTTGGGTGCCGTGTGCACGATAGCCTTTGGGCTGGAACGTGGTATGCTCTGGGAGTATACGAGAATTCTTGGAGGTACATGTGGTTGTTGTACCTGAGGATGTTTGTGCGCTCAGTTGGGGTTGGCTTGGGGCCACACTTCGTGTGGGCCCCATGTGTGTGCCATGTTTTTCTTTAGGTACTTTGACCTCTCGCGACGTAGAGGGTCCCTCTGTGCTCATTTGTTTGTCCAGCAGGGTGGATTTTTCCCCTGGCTTTGTGCTTGTTTGTTTGACCAGTAGGGTGGAGTTTACCCTGGTATGGTGCTCTTTTGTTTGACCAGCAGGGTTGACTGGTTTTCCCCTAGTCCTCTTCTCGATGGTTTGGCCAACAGAGATGGTTTGTTTCCTCTGTTTCTTCAGCTGTGAGGGGTTTCAGTACCATGCCCTTTCACCGGACTGTGACACTGTCTGCGACTATGGGTGTTCGTACAGAGTGGGTGTTTTCCCCACTTTCTAAGGTGAGTTGACTCGGTCCGCTTCGATAGTGACTTAGCGGATTGGAGCGGGATTGCCTTGTGAGTCCCGGGGAGTTTTTCTCATCACCCCGTGTTCCCTGGTAGAGTTCTTGTGTATTTGGTGTGACCAACACTTTTCACGGCCACCAATCCTCTACCTATGAGGTTGTTTCCAGCACGGATGAGGTTGTTTCCAGTGGGGCTGAGGTTGTTTCCAGCGGGGCTGAGGTTGTTTCCAGTAGGGCTAAGGTTGTTCCAGCAGGGCTGAGGTTGTTCCAGCAGGGCTGAGGTTGTTCCAGCAGGGAGGAGGTTGTTTCCAGCAGGGCTGAGGTTGTTTCGAGCAGGGCTCGCCAGTGGGTTACCATCCAGCAGGGATGACCAATACAGTGGTGTTCACTGAGCAGTACCATCCAGCAGGGATGGCCAGATCAGTGTTGGGCTTACCTCCAGCGGGGCTGGGTAGTGGTCCTCGATGCGGGGCTTACCTCCAGCGAGGCTGGGCAGTGGTCCCCGATGCTGGGCTTACCTCTAGCTGGGTTGGTTAGTGGTCCCTGATGTCGGGCTTACCTACAGTGGGGCTGGGCAGTGGTCCCCGATGTCGGGCATACCTTCAGTTGGGCTGGGCAGTGGTCCCCAATGCCGGGCTTACCTCCAGTTGGGCTCGACAGTGGTCCCCGATGCCGAGTTAGCTCCAGCTGGGCTAGGCAATAGTCCCATTGCCGACTTTAGCCGGGTCGCCCTCCAGTGGATTACCCTGTTATGGGACTAGGCAGTGTGGCACCCGTCGACTTTCCGGGTCTCCCTGTAGTGGGAACCCGTTGACTTCCAGGGACCCTCCAGCGGGGCTGGGCAGGGGGTCGCCTGTCGACTTTGAGACCTCTCGACTGCGGGGCAGTGACGATTTGTGGTTTGACGTTCCCCCATCACTCTCAAGTACGAGGTGTGCTTTCCCCCACTGAGATGCGTCCTTGTGACGCGACCTAAAACTGTGTGGGTGATTCAGTGCCGCCCAAAGCGGATAGTGTCGAGGTGTGGTGATTGAGCCCCTTGGCTTGCGGTTTGGGGAAGACGCGCGGGATGCTGGGCATCGATGATGTTACTTCTAGGACTGTTGGATACTCTTTCTTGGGCTGAGCTACGGGATGGAGATCCCCTTAAAATCTTGTTTGGGCTTCTTGTTTGAGCATATGGACTTGTATATACCTTGTTATAGTACCCACTTCTTTGGTTTGGTTACTCTCCTTCCGGGAGAGGCGAAGACGCGCGGGGTATGCCACGTGCTTTCCATGTCTAGCTTCTTGTGGTTGGACGAGTCTACTCTCCTGCTATAGGTAGCGAAGACTCGATGATGACTTAATCTTCTCACCGTTTCGAGCTCCTTGTGTTTGGACGAGTCTACCTTCTTTCCTCTTGTTGGGTTGAGCTAGACTCTTTACTGTACTCCTTACTGCCCTCTCTATTGTACTCCTTTACTTTTCCCTGTTCACTCTACTGCTCACCCTTCGGTACCTCCTTTGTTGATCCCTCGAGCATTCGTGGTATCCTATTGAGTATTTTCAAACTCACCCCTACTTGGGCTTTGCCCGTACATGGTGTGCCCTTGCGGAAGACGGATAGGTTGGTCGTGACTTCAGTGGAGCATAGGAGTTCTGGATCTTGGACCGCGTGCGGTGGTCGTAGCTGGGTTCCAGGTGGGGAGACCCATCAGCTGTTTTTTTTTTGTTTACCTATTGCCGGGTTGTGGCACTTTTCTGGTTGGGCGTGTTTTTTGCCCCTTTTTCCTTTTCAGCACTTTACTTTTACTGTTTAGAGGTCGATGCACATTTGTGGTATTTATATAGCAGTTTCTCTTTTTCTTTAATTTTCTTTTCCCTTACTCTGCACTTTGCATTGAGTGTGCTGCGTGTGTGTGTGTACAGGTACTTAGGCAAAGGCCTCCCCAAGTTGTTGTGCCTTCGGCTCTGGGCGCCAACCCCTGGCCTATGGAGGCGGGCTTGGGGTAGTTGTGGCTCGAGCCCGGGTAGGTTTGGGTCATGACATTATAACTCAAAACTCTTCTATAA
This sequence comes from Viscum album, assembly GCA_963277665.1. Classification (NCBI taxonomy): domain Eukaryota; kingdom Viridiplantae; phylum Streptophyta; class Magnoliopsida; order Santalales; family Viscaceae; genus Viscum; species Viscum album. The sequence continues at coordinate 1,430,359,736 of OY728151.1, forward strand.
AGGTATAAATAATATCTCGACTATGGTTTCAGATCATTTTAAACTATTTTGAAAGTATCATTTGTATATTCAATGGTGATTATATCCTTAAATCCTCTATAAACCAATAACATCTCCTTAATACACCACTGATACTTTATTATAGTCTTTAAAATTTTAAAATATTTGTCAATTAGGTTTACATAATATCTTCCTACAAAGATCAATGTGTAGGAAATATCAATCCTTATATATATTAGGACATACATGACAGATCTTATTGATAAAGCTTAAGGAATCCTACTCATCCTCTCTCTCTCCTATAGTGTGTGAGGACAGTTTTTCTTCCATATATTTCTTCCATATAACATAGAAGATAATCCCCTCTTGTATTGTTTCATACTAAATCTATTTAGTGACTTATCATTGTTTGTACCCTGAACCTCTTATAGATGAATAGCTCACATTCATTATTTATGAAACTAATTTCCCATATAGATTCATCAATGTGAATATTTCTTGATTTGGATATTTTTTTCAATACATAAATGGATATTTTCAACCTAAAAACCTTATTTTCATTTTTTTGGTTCCACAAACCTGTCAAATTTATAATATATGAATATTCAATAATGTTATCATCTAGGAATGTTGTTTCAACATATATTTTATTAATCTCATAATCAAGGTAAGTTGTTATGGAAAGTAGAATTCTTGTTGATTTTAGGCTTGAAATTGGTGAAAAGGTTTTCTCATAGATTATTCCATGATGTTTCTTAAACCATTTAGAAACCAAACATGATTTATAGTAAATAAAATTACATTACATGTCATATTTTTTTCTAGAATACTCATTTTCACCCAATAAGATCAATATGTACTTAATGATCTATAAAAACCTAGAAATGTTTTTGACATATAGAATCCACATCTAAATTCATTGATTTTTTTTCAATATTTCCACTTCTGGTATATTTAATATCTCTTTGTATGAAAATCATCATTATTGTCAACTAATAATGATTCACCATTACTATAGAAAAGAAAACCATATCCATTGGGTTATGTCAACTCTCTAATTCTCTTATAGAGTAATTAGGTCTATCGTATAACAACTTCTACGGATTCATGTATAATTTTTTCATTTTCAAACTATTTTTTATCATGAGAATCAAATTCAAAAAAAAATTAGGTTAACCATTATATTTTTTGTAAATATTCCCTATATTAAGGAATCTTGTTTGTCTTTCAATAGTTAACATTTTATCAAAGGGATCTTGTTGATAATATCCCCTTGGTTGCTTGGGTTATCCTATTAGTGTACACTTTGTTCATAGAGATGAAGGTTTTTTTGGAGATACCCACAACAAGGACTTTTCTACCCCATAGACATTTATGTGAAAAATAATAATTCCAATTTATTAACTCCATAGAATTTCACTTTTTTGATATATTTAGAAACTTGTTCAGTATGTGTTCTAGATCCTGTAATACATATAAAAAAGGATAATTGAAGGGTTTTAAGACTCATCATCAGCCTCATCATATCCAACAAGGTTTGGTACATCATTTCACTAACACTATTCTACTATGTTGTATAAGGAGGAGTGAGATGAGATTGTATTCCAAACATCTCTATAGATTTAATGAATTCTTAGTTAAGAAACTCTTCACCAATGTTTGGGTGGGTTATCTTTACCTAATTACTAAGATGATTCACTACCTTATTCTTAATCTCCTAAAATTTCTAAATGGATTCATCCTTATACCTCATTAAAAAATACATCTATTTTTACTAACATCATCCATAAAAGTTATGAAGTAGGAGTATCCACCTGATAAGCTAAAATTATATGTACATTTTTCTATCATTTTAGTAAGGATTGTCCACTTATTTACTTGATAATCCACCATTTATGTGTTGTTTATTTCAGGAAATGGTATTTCATGATTTTAAAGGAAAGTCAAAGAAAATTACTAGAAAATACCATTACACGTCATGAAAATCCATTACATGATGTGTAGTCATCTTTCAAAGCATTTGAAAAGTCATGAAGCAGGACATGATAGAGTTATAGGCCATGAAACAATTACATGGCGTGAGTCACCAATACAAATCTTGTAATGTTTGAATTATGATTCCTTATTATTAGATACAATTGGAGGAAGATACAAGTTGTGAATACCAATTACACATAATGCAATATCCCTACTATTTACCTACTGTAGGAACATGATGGGAGAATAGTGAATGACTTTGTTGATTTATCTCTCATTTTCTACTGTTCTCTCTCAATCGATCGATTTTCATCTACATTTTATCTCTACAGTCAATTTGAATAAATTATTTTCATTTTCTTACATTTGTTTCAAGCCCAGTGGATCTATTTTGAAATAATTCTTCTTTCTTTTTGAATCAAAAACACTATTCTATGTGTGTTCTGTGTCTCGATCATAAATATATGATGAATTCGTGATGTGTTTTCTCCTGTTCTTATTTCAAGTAAGTAATTGATTGAAATTATTATTGGTCTGTGGATTATGTTAATTATTTATAATTTTCTATTTGATTAATTGATTTATATCAATCCTTTCATGTTTTTTAATTTCATAATATCATTTTTTGTTGGCATGATAATTCTATTTTCAATTCTTTATTTGATTTTAATATATTTTAACTTTAGTGGGAAAACACTTTGGTTATGGATTGAGAGTAGAAATTTCTGAATTTAATTAATATTTAATTCATAACATAGAAACCTTAGATAATACTAATCATGTTAAACAAAAACTATTTATCTAATTCATATAAGATACCTTGACCATGCAATGTTTGAATTAATGACCCTAGCCTGATTGCAGTATAATAGGTTTTGACCAATATCCTATGTTTTATTTTCCGTTATAAGATAGGATTAATTCTTCCTAGTTATTAAGATCTCTATATCAAGTAATAGTTGTCTCTCAAATAGATCTAGTAGGCTTCACCATAGCCAACTAGTGACTTTTTCTAGCTTTACTTCCTAAACCTTAGGATCATAACAAATTAGAATTAAGATCATCCTATTTTCTAAACCCAAAAATTGATCTAGATCCCTTCTTCATCTCAGATCTTAACCCATGAAGACCATAATATAAGTTATTCCGAAGCTCAACCACATTGATCTGACTCAAATCCCAAAGGGTTCTAATCTTTAGTTCATTCCATCCAATCAAAATCCTCATGGTACCAACCTAGAAATACCACTATATTATGCCTGAGTAGAAAGGGGGGTTGGGAACAATAAATCTAATTTGACCATAGCCAACAAACATTAAATGATGTGTGTGGGCACGTCAATATTTTTTATGTTATCATGGATCAAATGGACTATGCTATGTCATAGTAACCAATGACAAGAACCTAGGATTACCTCACCTAATTCCCCTTTAAATTTTTCTCTTTTATTTTATTATTTTCTTTACAACGCCAATGCATCATTATTATTACATCTTATTTCATGCATCGTGTCAAGTTGAATTGTTCAAAGATCCCTGACACATAAGAAAGGATTACCTTAGGACCTAAAATTGAAAGTTACATATCTACATGACACCATTCAAAATGGTTGACCGAAGTAATATTGCAGGTCTCAGCCAACCAAACATTCATAATATAAAACCTATAATACATAGAGAATAGCCAGTGAAACAAAAGTGAATCATCAAGGATTATGACTTTCTGTTAATCCATGGTGCTATGCCCAGTATCGTACATCATCCTATATGGGATCATACATTTGAAATCAAATCTGGACTCATTTATATAATCCAGAATGTCGGCTAAATCATTAGGCTTCCAGGTGAAGGCACCCATGGGAATATCTTGAACTTCTTGGAAGTCTGTGAGACCATTCACAACCAAAGAGTATCTTCTGATTCCAATAGACTTTTATTATTTCCCTTTTATTTTTATGATTGATCCAAGGATTGGATCAAATTTCAATCACTAGAGTCTATCATGGCCTAGGATGATTTTTCAAAATGAAAATCATAGATAAGTACATTCTGCCAATTCAAACTTGAAATTGTGAAACATCATCCATAATTTATATCAATAAGATGTAGTGTCATCATGATAGTAATGTTCTCATTTTGAGGATCGTACTAGAATGTTCCTGCATCATATACTCGATATTTCGACTCAGCTCCACACATTATATTAAGGCCCCCAACTAGCTGCATGAATTGTCGTTGATTCATCCGCTAATGGAGGGTTAATGTTTAAAACACCTGAGGTAGGCCGATAAATTATAGATAAAGTCTAGTATAATTCTTATATATGGAAGAGCGATCATGGACCACCCCATCATGGGATCCACCAAGTTGAAGAGAATACTTGACTAGCTACACATGTCGATGATTTGACTAAGAATATGGAATAATTTGAACATCCAGCTACATTATCTCCCTCTCCTACTCTAGTTATGGATATTTAGTAATGAGAAATTTGTGGTGGCCCACACCTTTATAAATATTAACATACAAGTTTTGATGAACAAAAAAAATAGAGGTTGTAATTATGTTACTTGTAGTCATCAAATTCAATGATTCCAGCATCCACAAAAATACTCTCAACAATGTATAGTCTAACAACAAAAACAAAACCATCAAGGTTACTACTAGTAAAGAAGTGGTTAGGCACCATTCGGAAACCAAATACCACTAGGTTATCCACTGATGAATCTTGAAACTTGACCACCATAATAGGAAAACCAACAACCCTTCTCTACTAGAGGCCAATAAAAATTTCAACCTACTCCACCAAGACCTCCACAACCAGATATACATGTAAAATAAAATTTGGAAAATATACTCTCAGCCACTGTTCAAAAGGAAGATCATAGGATCACCACATAGGAGATGAAAAGGTAGAAATAATGGGTAGAACTGTGTACCCTTGAACATCAAATAGATCATATCTCCAAGATATTTTCAGAGAGATTTCCTGGTACTCTACCTATTAATATCGAGACGTACCTAAGGGGAGAGGTAAAAGAAGTAGTTCTGAGGAGTTGAAAAGTAAGGGATATTCAGAATCCATGTGCAGGATAAGGAAAACACATCGAGGATCCCAAAAATCATACAATAGTCATAAAAGAAGATATTGAGGAAAAGACCAATGCAACTGATCATGTGGTACCTCAAGAAGTAACACATTCTAAAAATCCCAAGTAAGAGATCAACTCGACAAATAAGAATATATATTTCTCCACCACCTTATAAGATGCATATTCATTTTTCTAAAAGGGAGATATAGTGTATAATTGAAGTGAAATACAAGGATGTTTAGGAGATGTTGAAACAACAACACATCAATATTCCATTTGCTGAAGTGATGGCTCAAATTCCTACTTACGAAAAACTTTTTAAAGGTATGATTTATAGAAAAAGAAAAATAGAATACCTAGGATTCACCACACTAAATTAAGAATGCTCTACTATTTTTCATAAGAAACATAAACAGAAAATGAGGGATCCTATAATTTTCTCAATCACTTGCACAATCGTAAAATGCTGCTTCAGAAGAGTCTTGTGCAGTTTAAGAGCCAAAACCAACTTCTTGTCGATGAGTGTATTCCACAATATGGGAATCAATGAACTAAACCCACTATATTAGCACTCTAATTGAAGGATTTATCAAGAAAATATCCCTAATAAATTATCAAATATTTCTTAGTCAAATTTGGTAAGATCATTTTTCAAGCAAGTATACTCGTTCTGGACATGTAAGTGGAAATAGATATTCCAATCATCTAAGGATGACCATTCCTTGACATTGGGAAGGTACTGATAAATTTTAATTAAGGAATATTCATATTTCAAGAAGGTGATTAACAAGCCATGTTCGACCAAGAAAAGGTAGCACAACAAATAGATGAATATTTTGACTACCAAGATATCTTTCTTATAGATGAAATAGATGGATATATAAACATTGAAAAATAGAGTGATGAAATACTCCTTCATCAGGATGAGAAATATTTATTTAAATAATTAAACTATATATAAACTATTACAAGGTACATCATCTAACCTTTCATACATTCGGTCATTCTACCACTAAAACTAGAACTGAAATCCCTCCTTAGTACACTAAAGTAATCATTTATAAAAAAATACCACCGCACTAATAGTTTTCATTAACTCTAAAATATTTCATTCATAAGAGGAAAAATTGATTAATATCAAGAAAAAACACAAGAAACCAATTTTTTGGGGAGTGACCGTTATCATAGGGATCAATCCTGCTTTATGAACCGATAAAATTATACTAAAAGGTGGTGAAAACCCCAAACATCAACTAAAGAGGCGACTCACACCACCAATGAAGGAAGTTGTTAAGAAAGTAGTACTGAAACGTCAAGATTCATGATTAATATTTTCAATATATGATAGGGAGCGGGTCAGCCTACTATTGGTAGCTCCCAACAAAGATGGCCTCACAATAGAAAAAGAATAATGAAGTTGAATTGATCTCAACTCACACTATCATTGGATGGTGAGTATGTTTAGACTACTGAATTCTAAATGTGACAACTCAGAAATTTTCATAGGCAATATTTTATTATATAGAAGATCTTTCAAGTTCTATCTACATAATAATGAGTCAGTCATACAATGCTGCGAGGAGAAGTTCTTGGTTTTAAATTGGAATAAATGGCACCTTATGGTTCAAGGAGGAATAGTCCATAGACAAAAAAAATATCCAAGGAAGGAAAGGAAATAGATTATTCCAAAACAAAAGTGATCAAAGATTTAATTGTGCCCTTAATAGTCAAAGAATTAAGGATATTTCTAGGACAAGGTGGATTCTATCAGCAATTAGTGAATGATTTTGAGAAAGTTTCATGCCCTATGACGCACTTGTTATCAAAAGAAATGCTATTTTACTTCAGTAAATATTTTTTTTAGGAATTTGATACATTGAATAAAATCCAAATAGATACTACTGTAATTATTTCACAATACATGTAAAAATAATTTGAATTGATGTATGATGCCAGAAACTCTGGTGTTGGCACTATTTCAGGATAGTGAGTCAGTCGCATATTTTTTCCAATCTACGATTATAGTCACATGATGAATTAAGCTCAAGTTACCTATACAATTATAGAGAAGTATCTCTTATCATTAGTTGTTTCTTTCAATACATTCTTCTCATATCTTGTTTTTTCAAAAGTGATTGTCCACACTGATCATGCTACCCTAAAAAATTTGATGAAAAAAATGATGTCAATTCAAGATAGATATGGTGGATCCTATTGCTACTATAATTCCAAAATTTCAGAAAAGATACCAATGGAATAAAAAAAATTCATTGATCACCCAACTTATAACCCACTACACCATATAAAAGACGATAATGATCTCAGTATTGAATTAGACTTCCTAGATAAAACACTCTTCCGCATAAATACAAAGGCACGGGTATGGTTTTATGTTATTGAAAACTATATCACTATGGGATATCTACACATATACCTCTCCCACCATCAATGGACAAGATTATTGGCTCAAGAATCACAATACTAAGGGGATGAACCACTAATTCTTAAGTGATTTGCTAATGGATTGTTACATCACTTTATTCTAGAAGATTAAATTCAAAGATGTTATATAAGTGTTTTATACAATATTTAAATGAGGAAATTGTAGACCAGAACACACAATAGAAATAAATATTGCACAGTGGAACTTTTTGGCCAACAGTCCACCAAGATTTAATTTATTTTTTTCAATGTTTTTTTCAGTTCCAATGGATTTAAACTATTATGAAAAATGAACGAAATCATCAAAAACCCAATAATTCAAGAAGAAATATTTTACATGTGGGGGATAAATTTCAAGGGTCCATTTCCCAATTCACATGGAAAGACCTATATCCCTGTTGGTGTTTAATACGTTTCCAAATTGGTAGAAGATGAAGCTACAACTCAGGAAACTATAAAGGATGTCATCAATTTCTTAAAGAAAAATGTGTTTTCACAATTTGGAGTTACTATAATTTTAATTAGTGATTGAGGAACAAAATTCACTAATACTTCTATGAAATTATTTCATAGAAAATAAATAATTTTGTACAACACTTGAACTCACTACCACCTGCAAACAAGTGGGAAAGTGGAATTGTCAAATAGGGAAAACCAATAACATGGAAAATATTGTGAACTTAATTCAAAGCGATTGGAGTCTGAATTTAGATTATTCAATTTAGTAGTATTATAATTCATACAAAACACCCATTCTAATCGTACCATTTTGATTAATATATGGAAAACACTATAATTTTCTAGTGGAACTAGAGCATCACTTATATTGGGAAATCAAAAATATCCATTTGGATTGTCAAAAACTTAGAGAAGCTAGGATACAACAGTTGGGTGAATTAAATGAAATAATAAATGATGCTTATCAAAATGAAAATATCTATAAACAAAAAAAACAAAAAAATGGAATGATCAACACATTTCAAGAAATAAATTTTTCCTAGGAAATAAAGTCTTATTATTCAACTCATAATTATAATTGTTCCCTGGGAAGCTCAAATCTAGATGGCCAAGACCATTTTAGGTCATTTGAGTATTTACTTATGGGACAATCAAAATTTAGAAAGAAGGAACACCCACATTCAATGTCAATGGAAAATGGCTAAAAATATATCATGTACCCTTCCAGGAAAGGTGTGTCCTCGTCTTGATATTCATCTAAGAATCAATGCATCAAGATCTTGAAATTAAATTAAGTTATTACTATGAGGAAAGCTAGGATAGGTAACCTTATGCTAGATTAGCATAGAATAAGGTTATGATAGCTTAGGTAATGACATGAGAAAAGGACAATGATAAGATCTAAATCTGAGAAAAAAACCAATTACACATTGTGTAACTATGATTCACGATATGTATTTCCACAGCCAAAATTCACAAATAATCACAAATACATGACGTGAATCCTAAAAAAATGTTGTCAAATTCCATGATTTTTTAATAAAAAATATCCATGAACATAGGATTCATGACCCATACACCCATCCCACTTGGTTGATTCCCTACCACACCCACCCCCACCCCTCGCTCTTAACCTGACCTCCACCCTCCTCCACATTCCTTGACCCCCCCTCCACCTCATTCCCTTATTTATTGCCACTCTATATCCATCCATGTGCTCACAATGGCTCTAAAAAAACTTTCTAAACCCCTTCAGGTGATTCTTAACCTAAGTAGGATGATTCACTAACATTCAAATATAAACAAGTATCTATATCCCCAACACCTCAAGCAGCCTCCCCCTCAACCACTGTTGTGGTCCCCAAACAAACCTCTATCCTAGAGGAGGATTACTAAAGATCTAATGAGATGTATGATGGTAACCACCATCATCTTCACCCTATACTATATTTTCAAACCCAAAAAATCATGTGAAACTCAAAAATTTGTAGTAGAATCCAATGAAGATGAACAAACCCAATGATATGGCCATCCTCGCTCACATGAATATCATCCAGGAGGTCGTACATATATGTGATCACCAATATATTTCAGCCATTATTGTGGTACATGAGGAGATGTACCATGATATATTTTGAGAATTTCTTACCACATTTTAGGCCTCACATGATAACGCCTGCTTCAGACTATGAGGACAAACTCATGATCTTTCATTCGTGGAATTCGGCCAAGGGATCAAGATTTACAGTGATTATTTTGACACATCTGTGGTATTCCTTACCCTGCATCTTGAGCCGGGAAAGACAAATTCAAAGAGTCATTGGTAGATGATTTCCTCTGATGCTCATACAGAGCATGAACCCATGATCATGAAATCCACATAGCTACAAGGCCCCACACTCTACATCTTATATATGTCCTCGATTTTTGGGTGGTTTGCTCAAGCTGAGTCTCATGGATGCATTATCCAGATATATTTCGTCATCCTCACTATATCAATGGGATATGACACCATCAACATCTCCTCACATTTCACATATTACTACATAGCTCAGACACAGAGGACACAGGGCATGATAATACTGGGATATTTTATCACACAAGTGGCCTGTCATATTGACTTTTTTACACCACCCTACCACTCACCTCCCTCGGTCCAATAGAATCCATTTATTTAAATTTTCTACAGAATATACAGCTGCTTAACAAGGATGGAGACTTCTACAAGTGTGCACCAGGAGTAGTTGAAACTGATAATGAGGTACCTAATGATCATGTTGTAGACTTTCTAACTCCTACACCACTGAACTCATCCCCAAGACTTACACCTTTCATTCCCACCCTGACCCCACCCATTTTCTTACATCCACCACCACCTACCCTACTACTCCACCCACCCCATCCTATCCAGTATATCTTTGGTCCATGCACATCTGTATCTAGAAGAATCTGTGATGTATCTCACAACACCACCGTATCCCCTTCACTGATCTCTCTTATTTGACTACCCCATCATCACCACCATCATCCCAACCATCTTCCCAGCCACCACTATCCCCTGCTATCCTATCATCATCTACTAAACCATCCCCATCCACCACCCTGTTTTATTTACTATTATAGATGACATAATTTTCTACCACGACAACCTATCTAACAGAGCTAGTATGAAGGGGAAAGGGCCAAGGAGTCACCACATCCACTGATGGTCCTTCTATCAATCTAGTTTCCAAACCCATGACTACAATCTGAATTGGTACCTCCCCATGACCTACCACTCAGATAGTTTCTAACACTGCAACACCACCCTCTATTTCCAATCACATTTCCCCCTCATCCATTACATCCATTGATCCGGAGGGCTGTTACAACCATACTTTATTAGGGAATAGTTTTTAGATGAGATTCATTATGATGTTGACTTCTCTTAGTCTACCCCAGACACCTACCCCATTTGTGTGTATTTCTAATGAGCTTATTGTTTGTACTATTTGTATTCATGTTCATGTTATATCATTGAGCTTCATTTATATATATGGAATATTGTTTTTCTATTAACATGGCTTATTTCTAAAACCATGACACTATTATTGTATCTATTTATAGTTCATCTATTTATTCTATGGTTATTTATGTGTTTGTGCCAACATCTTCCCCTGTTTGATGAGTGAATCAGCACCTAGATGAGGTCGAGCGTAAACTTTACGAGTTATCCCTCGAGATACGTGCTCAACAGCCACCACCATGAGAAAATATTACATTCCATCCACATTATATTCATACATAGTATGCTCGTGAAGTGATAAATCCGACCAAAAGACCGTGGTTCCTAGAAGTCACTACCACTAATATTTTTTCCTAGTCATCCATTTATATATTTCTCTTTCCCATCATGAGTCACTTTGATCCTTCATGTGCACAACTACCTGTAATATTATCAAACATATTTATTTTATATTTTCTATATAGAAATATTTTTTTACTATATAAATTTTTTTTAACACTATGGACAAATGTTATATCTAGTGAAAGAGTTTTATTTCTAAATAATTTTACAGGTATCCCAAATTCAAAAGTTAGGACTGCCAAAAAAATTCTCGATGGAATTCCACTCATTATAGGGAGCTCTCAATTCCATAGTATTTTGTTTTTTAAATTTCCATTTCCACTCCTACACTTTATTTATCGTACCCCACCCCCAATATACTTCCACGGACAGTGCAAATACTTTCTTAATCTTTGTGAGGGGGAGTTTTTCATTAGTTTCAATTTCGAAAAATATAAAAAAAATTCTTATGATTGAATATTATTTTCTAATTGTATTTCTTGAGTGAATCCTGGGACATGTAAACCTATCATAACGTTCATTGATATGTTATTTAGGTTATGACTGAATAAAATCAATTTTAATATGATTGATTCAACCTATTTTATGCTACTTTTTTGACATCTACCATACATATATTCATCATTAAGCCCATAGTTTCAATGAAATACCTTAGTAATTTTCTTATATTCCAAGATGATTATCCCTTTATGTCCTTCTCTTTGTATAATGCATGATTTTACTTTGAATGAGTGTGGGGGAAGTTTTTTATCCATCATAAATAGGAATATTTTATTGAGGAGATGTATTGTTGTGCTCACCAGACTATTTGGTTATAATTAATGTACAATATTTTGTATCTTATGACTATCTTATTCATTTTTATAAAGAATAAAATAAAATAATCTTTGTTGTGTATTAGGAATGTCAAAAATCACCATTTCCCGACCGATGAATCCCTATAAGGATCATACATGGTTGGAGGATAGATGTGATATATTTTCTAGTTAATAAATTTCAAAAATAAAATAAAATAACACAAAAAAGAAAAAAATGAATAGGATTCCATTTGAACTCACTTGATATATTCATGTATCCACCTTGAGTTATTGGACGTATAGACTTCATTAGCTATGGAGGAGTTATTTCATTACACTATTCACGACATTCATACATTATACATCAGATCATACCCTCCTTTTTTAGATTTTTTTTCACATTATACACATTAATACATATACTTGGAGTCATGTGAATATAATTTTCAAAGCCCCAATTTTTTAATTTTTATTTGTATTTATGAAGTGAAGAGATATAACAAATGCAATCCTATCGTTAGGTACATGTATTCAGGGTATGATCATAACTATAACTTCATTTAACCTTGAGTGATGAGATAAAAATCATTATGATGTAAATTAAAAATGGGTATAGAATTTAAGAAATGTTTAAGAAATTCTAAACAAAATATTTGTCTAAAAACTGAACTATAAGGAATGATTAATTTTCTATGCATGGATCATTCTGGAAACTAAATTTTTCTACAAAAATCTAGATTTATTTTCCTAGATATAATGAATGTTTTCTATGTTAAAATTTTTATACCTTTTGTAATCCCAATATATAACTTTTTTCTTGAGTAGAATCAGTTGTTCATGTGTAGGGGAATTTGATATGTTAAATCATATATACATTTTGTGGTCATTTTAGTAAGTCTTATCCATGATTTTACTCAATAATTCCCCAAGCATGTTTTATTTATTACATGAAATATTATTTCATGTTTCCAAAGGAAAATCTTAAGAAACTGACCAGAAAAGACCATTACACATCATGAAAATACATTACATGACATGTAATCATCTTCCACGACATATGAAAACTTGTGAGTTGTGAAAGATTTACAAGTCATGAAAATGTTACATGATGTGAGTTACTAGTACATACCATGTTACATTTGAATCATGATTATCTATTTGATGATCCATATGAAGGAAGATACAAGTCATTAATACTCATTACGCATCATGTAATATCTCGACTATTTACCTCGATTTGGTTTGTAGGGGGAGAATAGTGACAACATTTTTAGATTTCTATTTTGTTTTCTCTTATTCTCTCTATCAATTTTCTTATATGATTTCTCCCTAAACATATTTTTTATAAATTAATTTCATTTTAATAAATTTATTCAAGCCCTAAGGATTGATTTTAAAATAATTATTCCCCCTTTTTTAATCTCCAACACCATTCTACATGGATTATTCATCTCGAACATCAATCTATAATGAATCCAGGTTGTGTTTGTTCTTATTATAATTTCAATAATTTAACTGATTGAAATATAAATGGGTTTGAGGATTAAATTAATTATTATTGAGTTCATTTTTTGATTAATTTATTAATCTCAATCCTTGCATGTGTTTTAATTGCATAATCAAAAATTTTGTTGGAATGATAATTATGTGTGAAATTATTTATCTATCTTTAATCATTTAAACAATGAGATACTAAGACAATTAGGGTAGGGATCGAGAGTAGTTGTGTATGAATTTAATTAATCTCTAATTCATAACTAGAAACCTTAAGGAATAGTATTCGGGTTAAACAAATACTATTTATCTAATTATTTTTAGAAACCCTGACTATGGAATGTTTAAATTAATGACCCTAACCTGATAGGAGTAGAATATGTTATGAACTATATCCTATGATACTTTCTTCCTTAGAATCTAGGATTAATAAATCCTAGTTGTAGGTATCGTTAGACCAAGGAATAGTTGTTTGTTGGATAGATCTAGTTAGCTTTACCATATCCAACTAGGTAACTTTTCATTCTTCATAGCCTACACCATATGCTCATACCATATTAGAATTAAGATCATCTTTTTTCCCTAAACCATGAAATTGATCTTCATCCCTTATTCATATATGATCTTAATACATAAATAACTTAGCATTAGTTATTCCAAATCTCAAACACCTTGTGAGGAATCCTATCCCATAGGGTCTTGGGATTTAGTTCCTTAAATCCAATCCAAATACTCATGGGACCAATTTCACACTACCACTTTACTAAACCCAAGTAGAAAGTGTAGTTTATGAAAAATAAATATAATCTGACGGAGCCAGCAAGAATTAAAAGGCATGTGCAGGCACATCATCACATCTATCTTCTAATGGAAAAGGTCCAAACTCATCTATGTAAAATAAATCAATAATCCATGTGTCACTTTGAACCTTTCTAAACATTGAGGTTTGTTCATTTTATCTTGTAAACAATTTTGAAATATTACAAGTGGTTTTAGTTCAAAGGAATATAAATACCCTTCTAAGTATATTTTGGTAAAGTACTAATCATTTACATGACTATGTTCATGATTCCACAACTGGTTGTGATATGATTCATGTGAACTATATTCATTATCAATTACCATCAAATGGTATTTATATTTTTGTATATAAAGTCCGTTATTAAGATGTCACCTTCCATAAAAATGCTATAATTATAAAAGCATCATCATTAATTCCAAAATGTGAATAGAATTTCTTCCATGTCTAGAATGGAAATAGATATAATGATCTTAATAATTACAAGAACATAATAAAAAATATTCATAAATTGAATCATTCATTTTGGAAATGTAACATGGTTATCAACTATAGTCAATGCATCTCATCATGATCTATTAGAATATTGAAGATCCACCTAACATATTACAACATTACAGCATCTAATTGATTCTTTTATCTAGATACAAATTTGATTACCTTGAACTATATATAATACCTAATAAGTATAATCATAAAGTTTACATTTGATAACAAACAGACATGAACGTCCCCATACTTCTTCGTTGTGGTGTAGCTTTTCTTCCACGTACCTTCTTTCCATGTGTCAAACCATTAAAAATTGTTTCTTAGTATGACATTATGTAACATCCTACCCCATCTCATTTGATTTATATGATATGGAGGACCACAAAACATAGGTTACATCCCCAATATATTAAATTAAAAAATAAATTCCAATACCGATGGAAAATATTGGGGGATGATTTTCCCTTTTGAAACATAACAACCTGCTGATATTAAATATAAACATCCAAACAATCAATATGATGAAAAATTATTAGAAAGCTCATTTTCCAAAGACACTGAATTTCCATCATCACATACATCACCCAAACTAGATCCAAGCTCTAACTCCAGCTTCCATACTGATGTTATCAAGAATCATCCCTAAATAAATAAGATACTTTTTCAATCCCTATGTATTAGTAAATAATGTATGTAAATGTACCGAAGTTACCAATTACTTGGTAAGTATAAAATCAGTAGTTAATCCCCTCATACATCCACACACACTTCTTTGGGATAAGAAATAATTAGCACGTATCATATAAAAATTTTAAAAAAATGTTAAATAGTTTATAACAATTATAAGAGAAATTTATTTGATAGAAACATTGAATAAAATTATTAATTTAAATTAATACATTTATGAATAATTCCCATGTTCACACATACACACCCATCCCCACACTTAGGCATTGTGTCACACATTGACAGTGGTACTTCATGACGGTGATGTTTTTCACATTAATGGTGGTACTTAACAACAATAATTCAACCCACTTGAACACAGTCAAATATAATTATTCCAAATTCAATGGCCACTAACTTTATATAAATCTAATATTCCTTTAGAAATATTTCATCAAAAAAATTATTTCATGAAAATCTTACAAAAATTAAAAAAGTAGCATTCTAAAATTTTTAGAAAAATAATTTTCCAAAATCCATTTAATTTCATTATCTATGAAACATAAAACCATATTGTTTTCAATATGTGAAAAAACATTTAGAAAGAAAATATAAGAGAAAATTTTGTTTAAAACCAAGAATTCATGTTCACCAATAACTAGAGATGGGGGAGGATCCACCTACCTCTCAATGAATGAAAAAAGGAAGAAAGACACTAAGAACTTATAGATATGGGATGAAGAACCCTTACTTTATATAGATCCAATAATATCTAATCAATATTCAGATCATAACACATACATCTATCTATAACAAAATAGTTCTGTGGCCTATAAATATAGGAAAAGAGTATATCTAAGAGGAAAGAAAAGAATAAGGACTTACTAATGATTATGGATCTCTAATGCCCGGTGATTTGTATAATAGATTCCTCCAAATTATAGGGAATCGCCTTTGAAGTCTATAACATGAGAGGAAATTGAATACCATGAATAATATGAGACAAATGAGTGTTTTTTGGCCTTAATACGTGTTTAAACATTTTTTTAGATCATTTAATATTAATCATAATTTTTAACAACCATGTGCCACTATGTACAAGCTAATAGACATCACCTAGGTAGCTGTAGGGTTTGTGCCACATGGTTTAGAAATTTTTACACAAACTGTATGGTGGTATTATCTTATGTTCATTCCCTTGAAAGGTTGGATCACATAGTTTTGAAAAAACATTCACCATTCATACATATCTCACAATGTCTACTCACATTATTTCCCTTGGCATTCACATAATTTTTAAATATTTTTCTCTAATAGTGTGTATACCCAGTGACTCAAAGAATTTACATAGATGGTTTTTATAGATATTTCATGGTTTACACTAACTATGATAAAACAATGAGCCTATAAAAACACATCCAAAACACTCCAAAAACTTAATAAAACACAAAAAAATCAACCCAAGTAATATATAAGCTCATAGTACGTATAAAAAATGTATGGTATCTGAAATGGGGGGTGTTACACTATTTATTTTCCTCTTATTATTCAAGAATTACATAAAAACCATAGACATGGATGTAGTATTAGGTCCCTTTTCTATGACCCTTCTCATGTTCACCATAAGGTCTATAAATTTTTCACTCCTCATGTATTTGTCTTCCTGGTGAATCAGAGTAATGATTTATAATAGTGACTAATCAATATTTTTTCTATTTTATTTCACAATTAAACAATAGTGATTCTAAGGTAGTGAGGAAAGAATGTAGTTCATGCACAAATAAACAAGTATATTAAAGACTAATACGTACAAACACTCTATGTGGCCAATAATATTTACTACCTATGGTCCAGATAACACGCCTCGTCTATGATTTCATGAGAAAATCTCCTTGTAGATCTTTTACCTCTCCTATCTAGATATATCTAGATTAATATCATTGGGATTGGAAAACATTTTATATGTATCCATATATTCATGACAATTTTGGAGCTCACTATAAATGGATTATAACATGATCCACTAAAAATAAAATTCAGCATCTATATTTTTTTAGAAGATTGCATGATCCTTCTCACTAAACTCCTTGAAAGGATCTTCCTCTGGAATACGGGACTCAAACACATAGAATTTATTCTCATGGAATAGTATGATGAAAATGTGTATATACCACTCATAGAAAAAATTTCTTGTGAGGATATTATCTTTATCAAATTTTGAATTCATGTATAATATCAAAGTGGAATAACCTTGTATTTTATATAATAAAATAAAAAACAGTTTTAGTACTTTATTAAGATTAAAAATTGTTTTATTTAAAAACAATATTTTATTGGTCTCCCACTATTTTATCAAATATCAATGGAACTCACCATTGTATTCATATTATCCTATCACATGAATATTTTATTATTAAGGATCAATTTTTTCCGTCTCAAAACATAGATGTGGGATTGAAATTTCATATAAAAAAATTTAGGTGGATGATATTTCCAACAACATTAACTCATTGTTCCTTTATATATTGAGTGAGCTCCCCAATCATAAAATCATAAACTCTAATTTCATTGATATTTTCCTCCTAGTTTCACCATTCCTTACAAACAAAATCAACCCTTGATAATACATAGGTTATATTAACCCAAAAGATTTGTAAAAAATCCTCAATAATTGAGATCTTGCAAAAAAGGCCCAAAATGTAATGTGAATTATGGTTTCAGTTTAATATAAGTAATTAGAGAAACTATCTAAAATATTACGTTTCTTTGAGTGGTCATTTGTATGTATCAAGTAAACATAAATAATTAATCATGCACTAGGTGGAAATAATTTCAATATATGTGCCATGATCATGAAATTTAACTATTATTTATTTTGTAATTTAGATGATAAACCAACCATTAACCATAAGGGAATAACTACATTAACTAGTATTAGATCGAGTAACAACATTCCACCAATAACCTATATATCTCCTTGGTTGGATTCACCATGAATCTATCTTAAACCATGTCTACTAACCATGGTTCCCCTTTTATTACATATTTTTACTCGCATTATAGTGAGATTAGGTGTATGGGATTTCATAAATGAAACCATAGACATGTAGGTATGAACATAATGAATAATAGTAGATCATACGCATGTCATAATTTTAATTTAATAAAAATTATCAAAAATCCCATGTAATAATAATTAAATTAAAACAAACCCAACACATTCATAACTCATTCATGCTCATGATCATCGACAAATGAAATGAATGAGTAATTAAATAAACTAGCTAGAAATATTTTCAATCTATTAATTATTATGATAAATATTTGGAATTAATAAATCATTTAACTTATTAATTATTTCATTTTTTTATGTTAATCATACATCTAAACAGCTTTTTCAATTATCATACAATATAATTTTATATAAATTAATTAATTATTTCTAATTAAATCAAAGAATTACACAAATATATTCCTTTTTGTTCTACATGAAACCAATTTCTAAATTTCAATATTTATATGGCATGTTCTGTCACACAACACAGTATCTAAAAAACATTTTTTATGGTCTATTTCATGAACAATTTACTTACATCTCATGTATACCTACACGACATGTCATGATATACACAATGTGTTTCTAAATGAGTTAACCCATGTTGTCTATGTAGAATTTATGACTACATGAAACTCCTGAATACAAACATCACATAATAATGGATATACCCATGATGTACATGATATATATGACAACCATACTTTTAATGAAAATACATAATTTCATAGATGGAATTAATAAATCATATTAATAATTCAAATGACCTATAAAAATATTCCATGTGTATCATCTGTTTTAAAACCCTATAAAATTACATTCACAACATCTACACCCCATGCAGTTCAGTTTCATTAATTAATTCCTGAATTTGTTGATCCACACTACATACCTAGGACCCTATATTTCTTCCATACATACAGGAACATGTTATATGACTTGTAGAGATCACTACATGATATGTACTTCATGTATTACATATTATCATTATTGTAAGCCATTATAAAACTTTTCTTAATTAAATTTAAAATACTTTGACCACATGGTTTATGCGATTTTCCTAAGACGAAACTATGTGAGGTTACACAGTGTGTATTATAGCATAATGTCATGCAGCAATTTCAATTCATGTTCCAGCTGATGGTCAATACATAGAGTTATATGATTTCATTATCAAACCCCACACAATAAGACATGATCAACACAAACCACCCTTGTGTGGTTGAACTTGGTTACAGAGAATGTATATTTTCATTATAGACTTTTTACCTATTTCATGTAGCCAAAATGTTTAGAACCTCCAGATGAAATATCCAAGAATTATCTATATATTCATGGATTATTCTTGGTTATATGATAGTGAATGATTATAATATCTCAACCTTATAATTAATGAATGGAAAAAATAAATTTAATACTATCAATAAAACAAATAACTTATCAATGACTAATGAATAATTATAAATTAATATGTGACTACTCTAATACCACTTGAAGTATCCTAGGTGAAACAAAACTGGTTGGACATGAGACTAACAATGGATTTTCATTGGTTTTGTAAAAACCAAGAAATTATACAAAAAAAATTTCCTTAAGAATATATATTTGTTCCATAAAAAGTTGTATGGATGATAAAACCTAACAACACCTAATTATTAATTTGGAATATACTATGTTTATAGGTTTATTTCGTTCTTTAAAATTTTTTTAAACATTGTGTTTTACAAAATTATATCTAAAAAATTTTTATAAACTATATAATTTTAATATAATAAAATTAATTCAATTTTTGGATTCATCATGTAAAAATGAGATTATTTTTAATTTTTGTGACTTTTGGAAAAAAAGGGATTTTTTGATGAGTGGAAAAAATATAGTTTTAAAAAACCAATGAAATTTTTTACTTAATCAGTATATAAAATAAATAATAATTTTTTAAAACCATTTAATTTCTTAAATATTTATTTAATAAATAAGTTTATGTATGTTAAAGACATTATTTTAGATTTATAAAACCTATGTTTAAACCTATAAAATAAAATTATTATTTTAATTATTACAAATTGTTTCTTTCATTTCATTAAATTAATAGTTATTTTTGTAGATCATTGTTTTGGATTAATTTATAATCTGAAAAAAAAATATTATTTTTATAATAAACATATTTATGTCTCCAGAATAAAATATTTTGATAATCTTATACCACACTTAAATTTTAAAATTACAAATTATATTTTATAAGAAACGACATTTACAAGTTATGTGCACTAATACTAAAATTAAATTATCTAACACTTTGAAATTTTATTTTATAAAATTATTTACATATTTAAAATTATAATTTTAATACTATTTAATAATATATATTTTAATTATATCCATTTTAAATTAGTTACTGAGGCTGAAAGTGGAGTTACCATGGTAAGTGTAAATAACAGTAAAAGTGGTTTGTCATAGTGAAAAATGATAAAACAAGTGAAATAATTAATGATATTTAATTATAGGGCGTGTTTTGAATTTACCTCAATCCCCAAAAAAATAATTTCCTATTTTTCGATCATTTTCCCTTGAATAATGGAATGGAATTAATGAAATGTAATGATATTTTATAAAAAAACACTCTCTTTACCTATAAAACGAGCTTAGCTCTTCCAAATTTCTCAACCCTTTAAAAATATTTGGATCAAACAAAAATATTCCCTAGTATATCTTAAATAGCCTCCATATACCCTTAATTCCTCATTATCACTAAAATACCAAGCATAGGAGCCTTAAGAAGTTTCCCAATGGAGAACTTTCAAGGAATAGGTAATACTTTCAACCTAAGGTAACACTCCCAATTAAAATTTTCAATGTTATTATCATCTTTATCACCCCTTGTGTCATAATATATAAATGGAGGTATTATTACGATAGAATCGTTACTATGCTAATGTGTTATTATAGTAATGTAATATCCATTTTAGACCTTACTCTAAAATAATTGAGTAAAATGAAAATTAATTCATGCGTGTGTGCAGACTACTTCCTCCTGGAATGAAATGTCTTGTTTTCCATGAACACCTAACATTGATGACTTTACAAATATATTTAATATATAAGAAATGATAATTTTTACACCATTATTATTTTTCTAATTTTATATGTGTTATCAATAATAAATTTTCTAAGTAACATTCACCGACCATAAATTGATTTATTAAGGAAACTATCTTAATTTGGGTCTATTTTTAGATACCCATTGAAATGATATATGTATTTTTATAATGGAATAAAAATATTAAATAATCCTCCAAAATTATGGATATAATGAAGTTATTTTACAACAAAATTGAACATGGTCAACAAACTAAAAGTGTTTTCGGAAAATAAACTGAATAACCCTGGTTATCCAATATAAGAAAACCTATTTTAAAAAATATAAAAAATTATTATAAATGGAAGTATAATATTAAATATATATTTATAAAGTTATTTTTAATATATTTTATGAATTTAATTTAATTACTCAATAAGTTAATATCTAGTGAAGAGTTCATTCAGATATTAGTTATGGGATGTTCCATATAACCCTCATTACCTGTCGATTGCATGTTCTATTCCCTTTTCTCTATTTTATAAAATATTGTTCATAATAAATTATTATATTTTTCATATAAAACTCTTAAATATATAACTTTTTAATTATTATTTTCATTAATGGGGCTATACATGTTTTTATTTCACTTTAAAATTCTGACTTCTATGTAAACCTAGTTTGCATGAACTTTCTTATTTCTTGCCTCATGTTAAGAATCACCCCTATAAAAAATTTAAACAATTAATAGATTATAAATAAAATAATTATTTTATGGATAACTATATTAGTTCAATTCTTGTTTCATTGAAAATAATAAATACCTCTCTTCCTTAAAATATCATTTAGTTATTTTATAAAATCATTACCCAAGTGGTTCATTTTTAGTCTTTATTCTCAAGACATCGATCATAAATTTTCTATAATGGTACTCCAAGTTGAAGTGTAGTTTCCCTTTTTCAATTATAAAATTCAAAAATAGTTGAATTCCTTTTCTCTTGGGAATCCTTATGATTTATCCTTTAGTTATGTATTGAATTGGAAATGTGAAACGCACTTCCTTCGTATGGTTTTGATAATGAATATCATTTATTGATTTTTTATTTTACTTATGTGTCACACATATGTATGATTTAAATTATGTGATAGCTGTTATGGAAATTATATATCACTATAATGCATTGGGTAAATTTTTTATCTCATGCGATACTCTTTATGGTGCAGAGGCGATTAGCCTGTGCACACTATTTGATAGGGGCACAAAATTATATTTCTCTCCAATGCATTAGGAAAATATTTATATATCATGAGATATTGTGTAAGGGATTACACAGTGAACATAATCAACCATGGGATATGATACACTTTATGATGAAGGTGTTGGGACTGACCCTTGAATTTTGATAATATTTTTTGTCTTATATTGTTTCCACATTTTCGATGATTCAATCATGTTATGGTTTTATTTCACTATTCCATTTGTCAATTCTTATGATCATTCAATTTATGATATCATTTTATTTTTATTTACACTCGAGTTTTAATCTATTTCTATATTTATTCTCTTAATGGGATTTCTAGTTCACTATTCTCTAATGTATTTTCATCAGTGTATCTTATTAGGTTTTAAAAGATATATGAGAGTTAGTAGAACAACATAGAGTTTCAATAAATATAATGTTTTTAAATTTATTATGATTTATTTATGTATATAATCTATTAAAGACACTATACCTCTAGATACTCAGTTTTTATGTGTTGGAAACCTATGAGGAAAAATTAGGAAATAAATCATGTTTATGTATTGGGTCTCCAAAGGTTTCATCAAATAAATCATAAGAAAGTTATTAATGAAACCCCTAAGATTCTAATAGACGATATTTTCAAATTTAATTTATAATTAATTCACATAGATAAAAATTACCTTTACATAGAACACTTTATTTTTTTCAAATAGGTTGACCACCTTTATTATACCATAATTGTGATGATGAATTCAATGGGATAATCCCTCTAGTGGTACCCAAATGTTCTCCATGTACCCTAGAACACCATTGTTTGAACTCTTTGTAAAATTTTGGAATAACCAAATAACTTATATCATTTACTATTGATCACAAAAATAATCCATTATATTATTAAATGATTCCATCTAGGTCTCTTGGTCTTCATCAGGAAGAGGATGATCACTTCCCTATGTTCATTAAAGCATACTTGTAACATTCCCTCTGAGGATTGATAGAGTTCTCAACACAAATCATTCTGAACACACTTCTCTCTATAAATTAATAAATATAATATTCATTGATTAATGTATAAATATTTATTTAATATTCAACTAAAATATATATTCTTTTGAATAACTGGTGAAATAATATATAATCTCAATATAATATGAATAATTATTATACCATGGAAATTACGAATTATATTTATTCTTATATTAAATTCAAAATAGAAATTTAACTATGGTATTAGATACACATTGTGTGTTCCACTCTAAGCCACTCTCTCAGTGGAATTAGGAGAATAAAGATAATGTATGAGATTAATTTCTAACAATTGATTATGACACCAATATAGAAAGATACTAACATCACAAAGACAACATCCTCCTATGAATGATCATTTCATAATATAATCCCTTTATCTAATTATATCATCAAACAGGTTGCATTTTATGTTTTATTGATCTATGTGCTTGATAAAAATTTCTTTGAAAATATTGAAATGAAAAAATTATCAAAATCACCATGACCATGTATTTAATTTGACCATTCCATTGTAATCAAATGCATAAAATATATATTTCTATTTAAATGTATGGGAAAAATACTAAATTTATATACTCATTAATTTATTATCATCTATGATGAAATGAACATATCATACCTTGCAGTGAGAATATACCATCGTAGTTTTCATCATTATATAAAATTTCATGACTCATGATATACATCAATAATAATTTCATGTATAATGAATAATACACTCATATATATATAGAAATATCAAATAGAACTTATAACATGTGGAAATATTACTGGTGGGTATGTTATCATAACCTCATGTCATGAATATTATGAACTTGAATCTTCATGAGAAGATGTCACAATGTCTTATGATCCTCTAACAACTAAATTCATGAATCCCCCATGTCCCATAAGATACATTTTATTTTTCTATAGAACATATATTTAAGAATATTTTCATAAAACTTCATGGTTTTCATCATTACAGGGAACTTCTATTACCATTCGTTGTGGATGATAATCCAAGGACACTATAATATTAATGAAATTTATACGAAACCTTATAATATGACAAGATATTTATTAATATTCAGTACTTATAATATACATGTAATTGAAATTACAAAGTAGTTGGATCTAGGGAACCAAATCTTATACCATTTTAGTATCCAATGTCATCTATCATTAATTTGATGTTATTTTATTCTAACAAAATATTTCCATGAACATATATGGAATAGACCTATTTATACATCCATAATAATTATTAATATTCTTATACTAATTTTATATTAGGATGTATTGATTTTTAGTTTAATATTAGGGCCCTATTTTATTTATACTATCTAATTGGAGGAAAACTTATACCTAGATAGATATATAATATAATTAATGGTGTGATATTATAATATATTTTATTATTTTCACTATGAATTCATTATCTAAAATATAGATTATTTATTTTAGTAATTTTTTGTTAGATAAAAATATCAATTAACAGTTTTTCTTGAAGATTATTTAGTTATACATTTGGATGTCTCACCCATAGAGTATATTTTTTTGAAAATTATATAATGATACAATTGTCACATGTAAAACACTATATAACAAATTATTTATCGCATATTTTCATTAAAATGAACCATTGAAATATATATTAATGTTTGTAGATATATTTTTTTAAGGTATTAATTTGGGTTTCTTTTTAAATTTTGTGAAAATGCATTATTTTGTTAGCAACTCAAAATATCACTCTATAGAGGAATATATAACCAATCTTTGAAGAGTAATTATTATTTTCCCCATTATTGTGATGAAATTTTTTTTACCATGGTTTTATTTTCCCTTATTTTTCTCATAATTTTTTAAATTTTAGATTGACATGTTATTTATCCAATGAAGGATCTTGTTTTCTATGTGATTTTCTTATTAGTGGTATGAGAAATAATTGGAAATATTAATTAGAGTAGAATATGTTTTGAATCATAAAAAAATGTTTTCAATATGACTATGTCATATCACTAGATATAACTTTAGTTTCATTGATGAATCATATAATAATAAAATTCCACTTATAGAACAACCATTCATTAGATATGAAGAAAACAACCCCAAGGTTTTTTGTATGGTGATGTACCCATTTATTGAGGGTGTGGGATTTTAATGTGTTAAAAAATAAAAATCTCTTAAATTATGCTTTTTAAAGGAGTGGTTTTTTGGTAATCTCCCTGTGGAATGTGGGAGGAGTTTGGTCTCCCTGTTAGTGGGAGTACATTTATGATTAATAAAAATGATAAATGTATGTGGAATAATCCTATGTGCGATGGTTTATGACACCATCCACATTCTCGTGTGCACACAGTGAGGTTCTTTAGTGGCCTACATTACCAAATGTATATGTGCAAGTTTTGTGGAGGGGCATTAAATTTTTCTGATAAATTGGTAGGTTGTATAGGTTTAGGTCAAGGCGTTAATGGGTATGTATTTTTCGTCGACCTAGTTCCCTGAAGCAGTATAGTCTAGAATTTATATTATACTAGTCATGATCTAACAAATATAATATTTTTCTAGTTTGTGTGATATGGTCCACTTAACAAATCGAGTGTGCGCAAATAGAAAATATTAAATCAGATAATGATTTGTCTTTATAGAAAAGGAATATAAACATTAACATAGATACAATAGTGGTAAAATATATTTTAACATTAGTTATTTTTTAGTTTTTTCATTAATTTTTATCTTATCTAAATGAAAAGGATGTTTTATTAGTATTTTTTAGCATCAGTTATTATAAAATGATGTTATAACTACATTTTATCATCCATTATTATAATATATGACTTATAAATTTCAACCAGCATCACTTTTGAGATGAGTTATTATAAAAGCTGATATGATAAGTTCTATTTTTTTTAAATATTTTAAGAAACATTACTTCATTTTAATACATGGAGAAACTAATGATTTTAAAATTTTCAGAAAGAAAATTAAAACAATAAAAATAAAATTATAACTTCAAAAAAATCTCATTATGAGTGGTGGTTTCCTTAAAATGTATATGTTTGTTTCCATGTTCTCCATGTTTTTATCAAAGAACTCATGAGAGAAAATTTATTCTTACTAGGAAGACATTTATTCCCCTTTTTTGAAAATATCATATGATAGCTTCATCTTCTTAAATCAAAGAATGGAAATCATCTACAAAAACAAAGAAAAATAATAATAAATTATAAATATTTATAATTAGAAAAAAAACTAAGTGGTGAGATTATAAGAATTAACAACATGTATAAATCATTAAATGAATTATCATATGAAATATGATTCACTTTGAAGAGGATTATATTATAAATAAAGAAATATAAATAAATTAATATATATATATATATATGGTATGTGAAAATGTTTTCCTATAACATTTTAAATTGTAGTTGGGTTTTTAAAAAGTAGACACACATTCCGTGAAAACTAAAACATAGGATTATAATAATTTTTATTCAGGGATATAATATTATTTTTAGTAAAACCAATGTGGACCCTTTGTTCAGAAGTATGTTTTGTAAGAAAAATGATAAAAAAAGATTTATTGCATTTGTTTTAATATAAATGATGTTAAATCCCTGATGGGAATGCCATTTTTGTTCTAGTAGTATATTAAATAATCTGAATGTGTTCCTCCATGCCTATAAAATGGAAACCCCATTGGATGAATACTATAAAATTAAAAAAAATTATCCATTAAGTTCAAATTATTCCTGGTCACTAAAATTTCCCAAAAATAATGAGATTCCAAAAAATACTTCTATGAGAAATAAAGGCACTTTATTGGTGTGAAAAAAAATCCAATTTAAAAACTATTATTCTATAGGATTCATGAAGTTATTATCTCTATATCTTACTTTTTATGAATATAGATACACCATTGTATCCTAAATAGGATTCACAAACAACCCATTGTTTACTAATTTGGTGGGGTGAATCTACTGTTAATGATAAAGACTTCCTAATAAGCCTCATGGATCTCCATATACAACAATCCTAAAATATCCTTATCCATTATCTACAAATAACCCTAATAGAGGGTTTCAATGGTGTCTTATCTTGAAGTAAGGTTTGAATAAGGATCTTTGGTTTCTCCTCTAGAGTGATTTCTCGGTTCAGTCGATGCTGGTGTGTTGACATCAAGGACGTTGTTCCTTCTATGGTTGGGGATTATTAGTGTTCTTGAACATCATGGAATTATTTATTCTATGGGTGTTAAAATATTCCATGTGTCATTATAATGTTATTGGTAGTGGTATGTGTGATGTAGAAATTTTTATTTGGCCCAAAATTCTATCTCCGCCTTGGTTTCGACCTCTGAAATCATAATGTCGGGATATTCTCAATTTCCACCACCATCTGATATTTTTTCTCATTTTTCTTATGTGATGTCTTATTCCTCTATGTCTAAAAGTTGTAATACAAGGAAAATACCCATGGTTTATATCCATCAATATTCTTAATATTGGTGTTCTAGTTCATATTAATAGTTTCTTGGCCTCACTAATTTGATTGCATTATGTTCCCACAACTTAATGTGAGTATTTATAAAATTAAAATAGATTTTACAGATATGGTGCTCCAAATTAATATATGATTTGGATTCTTGATTTTTACTTTTATTTTAATGTATAAATGTAGTATAATATTATTCACATTACCAAATTGGATAATATGAATTATCTCTATATTTTGGACTAGTGGAAATTTTCAACACTATATATAAAATTATTAGAAAACTTCTTGATAAAAGGGACTCCATCATTGGAAAAAACAAGTATGTCCTCAAAACAGTTTGGTTCCATATAAGGTATAAATATTCCTAATTTTCTTATTACTTACTCTTAATGTATTAATCATCTTATGAAATATACAATGGGGGGTAATATCGCTACCAATATTGATGTTAAAATTTATATTGACACCTTGGAATGGGGAATCATGGGAAATATTTTATGAAATTTTTTCTTTCCTAACATCTTTATCAATCTGATCATTACTCTTGATAGGTCATTACATATTCTAGTTCTTATTAATGGTTCCCATGAGGGATATTTCACTTATATGATAGGATTTGGGAAAGGTGATCCTCTTTTGACCATTATTTTTTCTATTGCTGAATTTTACATAATCATACTCCAACTCAACATGGAAAATGAAAATAAACTAATGTTCATCAGAGATACGAGAATCCTTGTTTCCAACACTCATTTATTGTATTATGACAACATAATCTTTTTCAAAAAAGGGGATAAAATAAACATCAAGAACATTAAAGAAATTATACTTTATTATGAGAGAGTATTGTGGTAGGATATGAGTTGTAATAAGTCATTCAATTACTTTGGATATTTTTTTAATCTAGATAGAAATGTTATTACTATAAGTGAGTTTGAAATTAGAGAAGGTATAATTAATTTTGACAATATTGGTGTCCCTATGTTTTGGGTAAACCCACATGTTGGATATTATTCTCAAATTGTTTTCCCAACCAAAAATTAGTTAGATTCCTGGAATATAGAAATTATATAAATGGTTGTAAGGGGAATTCTTTTCAAATATGTGATTGTATCAAACATTGTCTACTATTTTATGGTTTATAGATGGTTGACTAATCTCATTAAGTGAACCAATAACTATATTAAAAAAATCTAGACTGAAAGTATTCTCCAGAGAATACATGTTACCAAACCTTAGAAGCAATGATATAAACCAATAGATCAAGTTGGGTTGGGAATTTTAAAAAATATAAAAAATCAATGAATCCATTCATAATAATATAATGTGTAGACCTATAAATGGGAGTTCTCAGCCTCTTTATTTTTTAAGATAAATATTTTTAAACAGGCTTAGAATTGGAAACATAAATAATGTGGATTCTTTTATTTGGAATACCCTCAAGAATTATATCTACATTATTATTGTAATTTCACACTGGTTGGAAAATATTAGTTCTTATTTAAATTTTTTGTTAGATAAATAGATAGTTATTCCTCTTCTCTACACTCTTAACTCTCCTGATACTTTTTTGACACTAATGTGTTGATCAAAGAACAATTGGAGACAACATTGGATGTTCTTCTTACATGTATCAAGGAATTGTTCATGAATTATAGTTTTATCATTGAATATGATATTATTTTTTTGGAACTAACTTATAAGGATAACTCATATTCAAATAATTTCTATTGATAGGCTATACGGGGTTATACCAACATATGCGATAAATCCTTGAGAAGAAATTTTATTCTATTATCTATATTCTTTATTGCCGGGAGAGTAATGTATTAAAAACTGACCACTGATGTTTTTTTGTAGGGTGATGGAATTAGACTTTGTTTTATATGTGTCTAATGTTTCGAACATAATAACTCCATTGATAATATTTTCATAGGTTGTCATACTACTTTAGCATTGTCAATTTATGTTGCAGATTGTTTTGAAATTTCAATTCTAAAATCAAAATATACACAGTATCACCTTCCTTCCTGCTTAAATATTCAACTTTCATAGTATATTCCTAATCTCTATATAGAGTCTAGTTTAGAGGTAATCTGCACTATATGGACTTCCAGGAACAAATGGGTTCATAAACGATCTAATTTCAATTTGAAGTCAGCATTTCCTCATGCTTTTCCTATTGTAAAACAAGAAGATGGTCTTCAAAAAGGGTAATGTGATAAATAAATTCATGATTTTACCATGATTAAACATCTTGGCATTTTAGTTAATGGTCATCCTCTTTCAAGGACCCTATAATTCATGTGGAAGTCTCTATTTCTAGGCTAGATCAAATACAATATGGATTCTTATTTTAGAGGAAATTTTGGCCATTCTCGTTATGGTGAAATTTTAATAAATTATCATAGTAAAACTTTGGGATTACTTTTGGGAGCCTATAGATTCTCCACATCCCTTGATGATGAAATTTTCGGTATTATTAATATCATGGAGTTAGAAATTCAACATAGATACCTAAAATTGAGGATTGAATGTTACTCCATCACCATAGTTCAAGCTATCAGAATTGGAACTATTCCCCATTCATTGAATCTGACTTCAAGATGGAGAAACTACATGGATGATATTTCATCTATTAAAAATATCATTACACATACCTACCGTGAAGAAAATTAATTTAATGACAGAATTTCTAATAAAGGGGTTACTAATACATAGTTGATATGGTGAAATTATCTTTCTGATGATTTATTCTATTTTTATCATTGTAATAATTGTAAAAAAACACCATTCGTAATCTTTTGATACATATTTTGTTCAATAAAGGATACCTTTCCACTATAGAAAACTCTCACTAAACATTAAAAATAATAATAAATATATTGTTTTTTATCACATAATGTATAGTTTCCTTCATATTATAGTTATTAAATTATGTTAAAAGCATTTTTTATAATTAGATAAAACAAATTATGGTAATTATTTTTTATATTTACCTAGTTTTTATTTTTTTCGCTTAAAATTTTTATTTTATTTTAGTTGTCCAGTCACTATTTTATGCCTATGAAATTGTAGTATTTTATTTTGGAATTTTAAATACAATAACGAATGAAGTTTTAATTAATTATTAAGAATGTCCCCCCTCCCATGTATAAGTGAAATTATATGATAATTATATTTATATATAATTTAATTCCTTTTTTTTAACCCTTAGACTTTTTATTTCTCATTTACCTATAAGTGGAGCATACCATCCCAAAACATTTTTTACTATTTCAAGAACATAATCCCATTTTGGTATATTTTTTTACGTTTTCTATATTTATTTATTTTGAAGTAAACCATTTAATGAGATTTTTATTCCTAAAAATTCTTTCTTTTTTAAATAACCATATTATATTAAATATGAACTTTTAATTATCCCTTGTAAGATTATGTTGGTTTTATTTTATAGAATTATACTAAAATCCCTGAGGGGGGTTTTTTGCAAGGAATTTTGTATTATAATGATAAATTATATTAATGAGATCATATTGGATGATCTTTACTAATTAGTTTCTTTAGATATATTCATTAAAACATGGATAAGGAAATATAATTTTAGTATTACTTGATGGATTCAAGATAAATTTTTCAAAATTCTTATCTAATATATATGTTGAATATATAACTTTTCATAATTATTTATATCCAAAGATATAATGATAATATTTATTATGATTCAATTATATTATTTTAACTTCATGAAAGTGTTTCTCATTATGTACATTCTAGTAAAGAACCCTTATTACTCTATTTATAATTTTCCTATTTTTTTGTAAATTGATAACACTTATAATAAAGTTAGTAGTCATTTTTTATCATTATATAAAGTATACTATTAGCTATTTCATATATATACAACCCAAATATTAGATAATAAACATATTGGATCCATCGTAGAGATGATAAGTTATTCTTATAATCTAATACAAAGAAAATTTATTAATATTTAGAAAAAACAATTAAATATAATCATTTATGTATATGATTATACCATATATGTTAATGGTCACTAAATAATTTATATATTTTTTTATTGATACTACAAGGTTTTGAATCCATCTTAATGTTTTTAAATAGTTATTTAATACTGATAGAGATATTTGGTTTTACTTCTATCAATAAATGACCTTAATGTGTCTTGAGAATAAGTCAAATCATTTCCAAAGAATATCAGTTTAGTTAATAGTTAATCTAATATATGTGGCACTTTGATTAATGATTTTATTATCGTACTTAAAATTATATATCCAGGTCTATTTTATTGAATTTTTAATATATCAATGAGTTTTCTTTTTTATCCATAGCTTGTTATCTCGGGTATTTTGTGTGTGAATGTGTGTTTTGATTCCCTTTTAAGATGATTAATTTAATTTTTTATAAAATGTCTCATTGGATTTATTTAAATCACTTTGATTAATATGTAAATGGAAAATAAGGAATCATGATTGAGTAATTTGTTAAAAATATTAACTCACCTTTCATAAATGTATTTAATATAAATAAGGCTTTTGTAATTTTATCCATTAAATAGGATAGTATTAAAGTAACATTCAATTTTTTATCCTGAATACCAATGTAATTTCATTCAAAATATAATGTGAAATAATTTTCAATGAAAATATTCGATTTTTATTATTATCTTTTATACTTGATCAATTTTCTCTTTAAAATTTTATACTATGAAATTTTGAAGATATTTCTATTGAGTGTATGTTTTAGTATATATATTATAATTATATTATCATTTGATAATAAATTTTAGTTAGAGGAACCTATATCTGAATGGTATCATCAGTAAAATGATATAATGCTTTTTTTTAGTATAATGGTGTGTGTGTGTGTTTTAGTTATTACATAATCCTATAGTTTATAAAATCTATATTTTTGTTTATTTAGGTTTTCCTTGTAGATTATTAATAAATTATTCAATATTATGTGAATTTATATCACATTTATTTTCTCATCATAATGTTATGTATGATATAATGAAAATTGAATGTTGATTATTTATGATTATTGGCATAATGGGTGCAAGATAAATTTTTCAAAGATGGAATAATTTTCCATATCAAGAAATTTTATTTCTTGATATTGAGAAACATACATTTTAAAACATGTGTATGATATTTCCTTCAAAGTGACTCACTTGGTGAATGAGGTACTCACTTATATGGTGGTTCTTAATCCATTTGCATAGTTCCCATTGGTTACACATTCCTCTATGAAAACATTCAAGCATAAAGTTATTATGACCATTTCATTCATATAAGATAAGATACATTCTCTTATTATAGGGTTGGTCTTGGAAACCTAAGGAACTCCTACTTGGTTTGGTCACTTTTTTGTTTAATCGGGTCCTTATATAATAGGAAAGTTCATGGAAGATATACACTCATACTATTAAAAGTATGTATTTTGTTTGTAACTCAACCTTGTACATTACAATATGGATTATAGTGATAACTATCGATTTTATTTCTATCATGAAAGTAAATTTATCTGCATTCATGATTCCATCAAATTTAAGGTTACTAGGTTTTCTATGGATTTGATACTCTCTCATTCTTATTCATTAATGTGTATAGAATCCATGATCTGGATTGTTATTTTATTTTATGGATAAATTTTTATGGTTTATGGTAGTTATTTGGGCTCTCAATACTATTAGTGATTGTTTGGTGATGATGGATGTTTGGAGGACTAAACTGAGTGTGGAATTTTTGGATTTTTATTTTATAATTTTTTAGACAGTGATGGTTCGATAGATAACAAAAAAATTTCATTATATTATGGTCTAAAGAATCTTAAAATTTATGTTTATAATTTTTTTATTATGTAATTTATTATCCACACACTTAGAGTTTTACTATAAACATTATTATCTCCTATCTTTCGGTATTATTATATATAATTATTTTTAATTTTTTTAAAAACAATTTAAATTTAATTCACTTATATTACGTTTATGATATAATTAAAATTCATAAATTTCATAAAATAAAAAAATCATTTCTAGGTGAAGCCATGAAGAAATATAATTGATAAAATTCATCATATTACAATTAGGAAAGGATAATTGTGATCGATTTGTTTATACTTAACCATTACTCAATTCATGATCTTATAATTTAAGTAAACCACTTCATAATTATTTATTTAACATTTTATATTTGATCCCTAATAACTTTTTCTTTTTTTATTTCAATTTATTTATTTCATTATTTGATCTTCATTAGATTATAGATAACGACTTTTTTCTATGATGGTGAAACATGTTTGGGAGCTCTAGGATTATGGGTGGATGCTATACGTATTTTTTTAATTTTTTCCCTTCAATGATGGTGGATATATGGTTTTATTTATATCTATTTAATTATATATTTGTATTATTATATAACATTATTTTTGAATCAATTTCGAATATATTCTAAAAAATTGTTACATTATTTGTTTAAATGATTTATTTCCTAGAAATTTTATCATGTTTCTCTAAATTTTGTTCTTACAAATTTCATAGATCTTTAATGAAAATTATTATATAGTTAATATATATTAATTTTTAATGTTATATAATATTTAGTTAGATTAATCATATAATATGAAATATTAAAAATATATATGAAAATACACACATATAGTTTTTTATTTAAATAATAATTTTCGAACATATATTAACCGGTGGTATTATTTAAAATAATAGTAAAATAAATATTTTTAATAGTATTATTGATATAGAGATAAATGTTTGTAATAGTATTATAAAATAACATATATTATGAATATGTTGTTAATAAATCATAATAAAAGATATACTATATAATATCATTATTATAATTGAAAAATAATAATTTAATCTATCACTAACATTTAAACACAGTGTTTTTTAAAACAATTTTTTGATGGTGAAATATGTATTAGTAAAATGGTTTACCACTGAAAATTTAACTTTTACAAATAAATATGTCATTTTTGAAAAAATATAAATATTTTATTGTGATATTTAATTCACTTGAATCTACCACTAAGGGATTTCAAAAACTTTTAGACATAAAACTTCCCATGTGGGTTTGGATGTGTCTATATATCTATGGTAAAAAACTTTTTATGGAATAAAAAATTGTGTAACATATGAGCTTAGTAGATAAGAATCCAATACAACATAGATGTTGGGTTACTCCTTTAATCTAATACAACATTCACCTTATATCTAATAGAGTTTAACTCATGTGGTGGACATATAGAAAATTCAGAATACAACATCAACCACTTTTGAAAAAACTAAATATTAAATGAAATACATGAAATAATCACACCTTAGTTCACATATCACCACTTATACAACATTAATTTTCCCGTTTCTATCTACAATATTCATTCAAGTCAATTTATTCATCATATAATGGTTATCTTATAATCCAAATCAATTTACCAATTTAAAAATTAGTTTTCATTATAAATAGGTATATAATAATCTAATACCAAAATGATTCTATATTAATGTCCACATCTCTATGTAGTCTTCCTTCTCTAGGTTTCATATATGTATCATTTCATTGTATAATAGCATCTTCATATCCCACAATTCCTTACCCAATCATCTTCAGAATATGACATCCGATTACTACATCTTAATGCCATATCAAGCTAGCCACACTAAAATAATACATCTAATAATCTATTCTTTTCACAATGTCATGGAGATATCATTAAAATACCACCTTTAATTTTTATAATTGAATACAACATCCATTCACATCTCTAAAATTATAACATTGAAATATCTCCTATGTTCAAATCCATATATACAACATATATAATGACATATTCATTTACCACTCCAGAATAAAACACCAAAATTATTAAATATGAAATAAAACATCCAATCTACACTATTTCATCCACCTTATCCTACTCAAATATCAACATTCATGAGTGATAATTATAAATTCAACAATATTAAATAAAAAATCATCAAAAATTCCTAAATAATCATATACCATCCTCACATAAACTCAAATGAATCATAATTTCCATTTATTTTTTTGGATATTATATGGATTATTTTCAAGACTGGGTACTGAGAAGACATGTGATTTCAAGGACCAATGTTCCGTAAAAAAAATTTGAAATATATTTAATAGCACATGTGGACAATTTTCCTGAATAAGTTGAATAACTCTTAAATAGGATCCTGGATCTGAAATCAGGTGGAGATATTGAGTTTAAAACATGGGTTTTAGTTGAGGCATGACATAACATTTTTCATCACTGTCCATTTGTGAAACAGTTATCATGGGGGAGAAATTAATAAAATGAAATAATTGATGAATTTATTTTATTTTTATTTGACATAGTGATCTCCATTGTCTTTAAATATATGGCTATGGATTTTGTCTCTGGGTTGGACGTTAAACCATAGATACCTAAAGGATTTTTTAGGAGATAATTCTTCAAGAATTATGACATATCATGATAAGATCATGGTTTGTTTCACTAAAATAGTTCATGGATCTAATAAAAAATGGAAATAGAGAACTATTCTTCATCAGCGATCGATCCAAACATCTGGTAGGATGTTTTGTTTTGTGATTTCCATCGAATTTCTTAATCCCAGACAAACACAGATCAATTCAAAAAACATAATTGATACATGTATCATTAGTAAAATTAAATTGACATCATTATTTATTTCTTCATTAGTTTAATACTCTTCATTCATATCATTGTAATAAAAATGATTGAGGGTAAATGGTCAACAGATGAGTATTTTTCACCAAATTTTTTGGATTTTGGATTTCTTCCCCCATTATTCACATGTTCATTGGGGTTATTTTATTTAGACTTGTGGTTTGACAAATACCCAATATTTTACTGTTTTTCTACCATTATTCGGTGGAATAGATTAATAAAGAGGGTTTGGTTCATGATAGGTGGTGTGATCAAGGTGTGATGACCGCGGTGGATGACTAGAGGTGGTTCGGAATAGATTTCATGTATCTTTTCAACCTGTTTAGGATGATGCGACTATGATGGTTCAATGAGGAAATTTCCAAGAATATTGATGTTTGGATTTCTTTGGTCGACATTAGAATTCAATATAAAAATCTCTATCAACAAGTTCTGGAGAGGGAGGTAGCTCTGCCAATGCAGAAGAGATCCCGACAGATTTGAAAATTCTAGATAAACAAATAGTGTGTTTCCAAAGGACATGTCATGTTGACCTTTTTCTTGCACTAATAGATATATAAAATTAGCTAAATTTCACATGTCGTGTAACCCCTCTATGATAGAGTGGAATGTAAATCAGGAAGTACATAGACATGGGAAAAAATTACTTGTCTAGTGGGACATCGTGTACTTGGACTTGGAGATGGGCATGTGTACACAGGACAATACATGGAAATAGCCACCTTGCACAGACAAGGCTAGGAGACATAGGTAGGATTTCATGTTTCTATGAACACAGTTTACTTCTTATACATTTCGTGTATGTTTATAATTACATTTCATGTGAGGCTTTTCCACATATGAAGACTTAAGGATAGTTAAAAATTTTGTTTTCCCCTTGTACATGACCACCCTTCAAGTGTGTTTTAGCTCTTTGTTTTCTTAGTTTGTACTTAGAGTGGTTGAGTGTGTTTCCATGGTCCATTCCATTGATGTTATAATACAGCATTACATCCACATCACATGATTGTGATTGACTCTAGAAATTGAGTCTAAGATTATGTTTTTTGTCCCGCTATGAGATTGGAGTGTGATCTTCTATTATCCATTGTTCTCTTGATGGAGTTTTTGGAATCAGTAGGGCCTCCTCGAGTAGGGTGTTGATCTCCCATCAATCATTCCATATTAATATGGTTTTTGGTATCCTTTACATATGATCCACTATATAGCAGTTTGATCTATTTTGGGTTTGTGGTGGCCCCCATTAGTACTAGGTGTGACCCCCTCTATAAGTATCAGGGGCATCTTAGACAAGAGTGTTTTCTTGGATCTGGCCCAATGATATAAACCTCTTCTATAGGTGTATCTATTTATAGAATTGATCGTGGAGAGGATTATCCCAAAATGAGTACTTCTTAGAGAAAAATGTAGTGACCTATAGTTAGTTATGACTTCCTTGTGGCGTGGTGTCTTACATGTGTATATATTACTGATAATATCATAAAATAATTATTTGATCTTGTACTGAGATGACAATACTTGGTGATTTTTGTTTTGTTTTTTGGGGAGTCCTACTATGTAATATTATACTCACCCATTCATGGGCTTCGACATCGCATTTCATGTCTTATATAGACAATGGATCTTTAGATAGTGTCCTAGGAGGATAGGGAGTGGGTGGAGGATAACATGATTTTTTCATACTGAGGTGTTTAGTCGATAGATTTCATTTGACTTTATTCCTCACCCATGGACCAGGTTGGAATCTTTATTTTTTTTGGTAGTCTTGTATTTGGACCCTTTTTATGCTTTTAGAACATTCATATCATACTCTATTATGGGATCATATATTTATGCATGAATTGTTTAAGTGGTTTTACATTTCATCATTTTGTGTTCATGGAGATGTGTGTGTGAGTCTAGGTACTTTAGGATAATGCGTCCCATCTTTAGGATATGCCTACTCAGTGCCGGTTTCTAGCACCTAGCCTATTATAGGAGATTTTTTGGGTATTCATGGGTAAGACCTCGGTGGTTCGTGTCGTGAAAAAGTGCTATATAGGCGGTCAATTCTACCTTAGGATTGGATTTTCACTACCCGTCCCCCGGGGCCCGTGTCGTGACTACCCCAAGCCCGCCTTCCATAGGCCAGGGGCAGGAGACTAGCACCGAAAGGCGTAATCCCTAAAACTGGGAAGGCATCGCCTTTATAACCGTTAATTATAGGCAACCAATCACACAGCAAGATACGAACTCAAGTAAACTGAATAGTAAATAGAGTGAGTATAGTAAGAAAAAGGGGCCAGAATACAAACCCAACTTTAAAGATACAAGTACAACTAAAATACAATACAAATAAAGAAAGAGAAAAAAACAGCAACTGGATCATCCTCTGAGGTTCCTACCTGAAGGGTAGGTACAGATCGTCTCATCAACACCCCACGTCCTCTTGTCTCCTCTACGTACCGACATGCCGTATGGTCCACCTCAGATTACTGTCTAGTCCTGGTACTCTCAGCCTCAATTAGCGCTGTCCACCATCTCCATCAAACACAAAAAGGTGCGGTCATATCCCATGTAGTGGTGAGTATAATGATACTCTGTAGGTACCCCGAGACCCTCAAGGTCTCACAAAATCCACCAAGGATAAACCACAAAGTATGAAAATAACAGATAACCCTACATAGGTATATGCCCATTCATATAACTAAGATATAAATTAATCCATCTCAAACATGAAGAAACACAAAGGTTCTGAATCAGCTCACACCGGGTATATCTTTAGGTACGATAGTAGAGACGATTAGTTATAAATATTGAATCATATTATTCTATTAAGAGCCTCTGCTGCTGACCTGCACAGAATTTCTAGGAGCAGACCCGCACAAAATCGGTTGGAGATGACCCCCACATGATCGCAGGAGCTGACCCACAGAGGATCGCTAGGAGCTGACCCACACAGGATCACTAGGAACTGACCTACATAGGATTGCTAGGAGCTGACCACATTGGATCGCTAGGAGCTGACCCGCACATGATCGCTAGGATCTGACCCATACA
Organism: Viscum album; assembly: GCA_963277665.1. Taxonomy (NCBI): domain Eukaryota; kingdom Viridiplantae; phylum Streptophyta; class Magnoliopsida; order Santalales; family Viscaceae; genus Viscum; species Viscum album. The sequence goes on from OY728151.1 coordinate 1,430,399,955, forward strand.
GGATCGCTAGTATCTAACCCACACAGGATCGCTAGGACCTGACCCACACAGGATCACTAGGATCTCACCCACACAGGATTGCTAGGAGCTGACCCACACAGGATCGCTGGAGCTGACCCACTCAGGCTAGCTAGGATCTGACCCACATAGGATCTCTAGGAGCAGACCCACAGAGGTTTTCTAGGTGCTAACCCACACAGGATCATTGGATCTTACCCACATAAGATTTCAAGGAGATGACCCGCATAGGATCTCTAGGAACACTCTTTTCGTCATAGCCAGCTACTGCGTTTTCGCACTGGTTTTTCTCTTCTTTGGGAGAGTCCGCTACCCAAGCCACTGGGAGATTCTCCAACTACCACAATTTCCCCCATATAAGTAACTCAAAGGTTCTTCACATCATAGGGGTCTCAACGCAACAAACGGTGCATCAAACGGATGATCAGTCTGTAAGTTATTATCCTTTTAGTCACAAGGACCCGGTTGGGTTTGTGCTCAATCCAAACTGACTGTACTCCAACTTTATCCAAAACATGAGTGGGATATACCAAAAGGTCCATCTCACTCCAGGTTTTCCATCACCATTGACGGTTCATCAAATGGACGTCTGGGGATAAAGTTATGGCCAGAATATTGTAAATGGGTCGTAGTGGGTTCGGGTATGGTACCACCCGGTCGGACCGACCCGACCCGGCTCGTTGGGTTCGGCCCAGCCCGTTGGGTCCCGCCTGGTAGGCCGCGAGGGGCCGCGGAGGGTCATGAGTGGCCACGAGGCCACGGAGGGTGCGGCGAGGGTGCGAGGCCACGGGGCAGCTCGGCCAGGGCGGTTCATCCAGAAAGGCAGTGGCGGCTCGGATGGCAGCCAGGTTGGCGGCGGCGGCTCGGATGGTGGGTCGCCTCATCGGTGGCGGCTCGGTGGTGGTTCGGCCCGAACAGCGGCGGCGCCGGCTCAGCGGTGGTTTGGCCCGGATGGTGGTGGCGGCTTGGCCCGGATGACGGTAGTGGCTCGAACGACGGCGATGACTTGACCCGGACAGTAGCGGCGGCTCGTCCCGGACGGCGGCTCGGACGGCGGCGGCGGCTCGGGCGGCGCAGCACCGGACGTTGGTGAGGCCACGGGCTAGCGAAACTGTGGTAGTGGTGGCCATTGCACCATCACCTTTGTCATGGCCGGCGGTGGTGTCGGCTACTGTTCTTGTGGCCCATGTGTTGGTAGGCGTTCCTCCATCGTGATCAATAATTAATCACAAGGTTTGCGGAGAGGACGGTCCATGTTTGTGTGTCCCGCACTCTCCGCATTAGTGTTATAGCAAGCAGCTATAACTCCATCTTCAATTACAATGAATTATCAAGAACAAAAAAAGAGAATATTTCCAAATGACCACCCTAAAACTTCCCACAAAAAAATCATACACAAATAAACCCCTACCTTGGATTGTTCATTAACGTTGGTGCGTGAAGAAGTTGAAGTTGTTGATGTTCGTCTCATCCGCCACACACCTCCAATCCCGGGCTCGTGTGTCGGTTCGTCGTAGTCAAATATGTTCCTCATTGGAGGGTGTCCTGAGGAAGATTTCTAAGTCATCATTCTTCAATGGAGGATCGTTCTTTGTAGAATAAGTGTAATCCTCTAAGGGTTCTCTTCTCACAATTCCACCCAAAAAAATGAAAGATGTGCCAATATAGTTAACTTAAGAAGAAATTATGTTGTCACACTTACACAAGTTGGAAAAATTAATGTGGTGTTTTAGAATAATTAATGTCGAGGAAGCTCAAGAGGCTCCTCCACATTAAAGAGGGAGTTGAGAGGTTTCTCCTCCATTAAGAGGGGTTGGGTGGTCCCTGCCTCAAGGAATTCAAAATTTGGGAGTTTATGCGCGTTTGGTCCCCACCACCATAACATCTCATGGGAGGTTAGTTCGGGTGTTCCCCACCATCATAACCTCTCATGGGAGGTTTAGGTCTGGTGGTCCCCACTTCTCAACAACCACATGGAATAAAAATAAAAATAAAACCTATAAAATTTTATTTTTATTTTATTCCTTCACGAATATGTGAAAAGATAAATTCCACCCTCGACCTACTGCGGACAAGGTGAAGGTCTCCTTAAGAGAATAATGATGTCACGAGTTCAACAGTGCCCTTGGATTTCAATTCCGAGCACTTGTTCAAAAGTTAGAAAAACCAGCTCACACGTTTACTGAACGTACCCAAAATAAAGTTCAGAAATTCATTCTAGGAACTCTGGGCCCCAGAATCACACGCCTTAAATTTTCACAAACTCGTAAAATTACCATTTAATTGAAAAAAAATTACATACAAATTTTGGGTCTTTACATTCTCCCCACCTCAGGGCTTTACGTCCTCATAAGCCACAACTCAAACTAAGGAAACAAGTGGGGGTACTGAGCACGTATCTAAGCCTCCTACTCCCATGTGCTCTCCTAAAGGTTCTCGTGCTGTCAGCAAACGCACACCAGAGGTATCAACTGTCCATGAAGGACCTACTCTTGTCGATCCTCAATCTCTACTAGAACCTCCTAAAAAGGCGCCTCATCGTCGACGTTGAGCTCGTCATGGTCGATAATGTGAGAAGGGTCGGGCACGTATCTCCTCATCTAGGATATGTGGAAGACGTTATGAACCTGGTGCAACTGAGGTGGAAGAGTTAAGTGGTAATCCATCTCACCAACTCAACTGAGGACCTAAAAAGGTATGATGATCCTCAGAGATAACTTTCTGCCTTGGCCAAATCTCTGCACACCTTGTCGAGATGAGACTCGTAGAAAGACTTGGTCACCATCCTCGAACTCCTGAGGTCTCTGTCTCCTGTCAGCATAAGACTTATGCCTACTCTATGAAATATTCATCTACTCCTAGATGATCTTCACCTTCTCTATGTTAGCATGTACCATCTCTGGTCCCACTAGTATTGACTCAACTGCGTCAGTCCAACACAAAATGGATCTGCAAGGTCTCACGTACAACTCCTTGAAAGGTTCCATCCCAATGCTGGAGTGATAACTATTGTTGTATGCAAACTCCACCAAAAGCAAGTGATCCTCCAAGCTGCGACTGAAGTCGAGGACGAAAGAATGCAGCATGTCCCCAAGGGTCTAAATGGTCCACTCAGTTAGACCATCCTTCTAAGGATGGAAGGTGGTGCTCAAATGAAGTTGTGTCCTGAAAGCCTCCTGCAACCACTTTCATAGCAGGGAAGTAAAACGTGCATCATAATCGGAGAAAATATTTTAGGGAACTCTAGGTAACCTCAAAATATCCTGCACATAGAGGCTTCCTAAGATCTCTACTAAACCCTGCTCTCTGTTCAGTAGAAGTGGTCCAACTTGGTGAGTCAGTCGACAATCACCTAGATTGAGTCATGACCTATGGATTTATGTGGAAGTACTATCACTAAGTCCATGGATATCCCATCCCACTTCCACTTTGGGACCTCCAAAGGCTGAACCAAGCCTACTGGTACCTGATTCTATTCCTTCACTTGCTGAAAAGTGAGGCACAGAGAGACAAACTTTGCAACATATTTCTTTATCCCTAGCCACTAGTGTTGTCATCGGAGATCCTGGTACATCTTCACCACTTCTAGATGTACCACTATAGGGGATGTGTGGAACTGCCTCAATACATCCTCCTGATGTGACACTGGTACCATGGTACATCCTCTTAAGAGGATGACATGCTCCCCACATTCAGAAAATCCATTAGGTGCCTATCTTGTGGATATCTGATCACTTCATGTCTCGCAGTCAATGACCCCGCGCTGCGCCTCCCTGACTCACTAAATAAGTGGGGGAGTGACTGTAAGAGACTGAAGAAACACCGCTCCATCCCGATCCACAACGAATATCTGCAAAGTGTCGAGCTTCTCTGTTGCCTCACCTAGAAGTTGTATACCTGATCTTCTGCTGAGTGCATCTGCTACAACGTTCCCCTTCCCAATAGTATAGACTATATCAAAGACATAGTCCTGGAGGAACTCATGCCAACGTCACTGTCTCAGGTTCAGGTCCTTCTGAGATAAGATATACCTGAGACTCTTTTGATCAAATTACACTGTAAAATGTTTACCCATCAGATAGTGTCGCCACATCTTCAAGGCAAAGACCACTACTTATAACTTTAGGTAATGGGTAGCGTAGTTCTGATCATGTTGTCTTAGATTATGAGAACCATATGCGGTCACTGATCACTCCTTTATCAGGAAACATCTGAGTCTGGGACCTGATGTGTCGTGGTAGACTACGTACGCAACGCCCTCCTCTAGAAGCCTCAAGATGGGGGCACTAGTCAGCCTCTGCCTCATCTCCAGAAAACTCCGCTAGCATTTCTCTAACTACAAGAATGGTTGACCCTTCTTTGTCAATGATGATAGTGGTGCTGCAACTTTGGAGAAGTCTGGCACAAACCTCTGGTAGTATCCAGTCAAACCCAGGAATCTCCATACCTCTGTCACACTCCTGGGAGGCTCCCAAGAATGTACCACCTCAATCATCGCTAGATCCAATGAAGCTCCAGCCCTGGATATGACATGTCCCAGAAAGTGAACCTCTCGGATCCAGAACTGGCACTTCAAGTGCTTACCATAAAGCTGGTGCTCTTGGAGTGTGTCCATAACTACCTGAATATGATTGGCATGCTCCTCCTCAGTAGCCGAGTAGATCAGAATGTCTTCGATGAAGAAAACTACAAAGCGGTCAATGTATGGCTGAAGGATCATGTTCATGAGTCCCTTGAACACTTTGTAGCGTTGGTTACACCGAATGGCATAACGAAGAACTCATAATGGACGTACTAACACCTGAAGGCCATCTTTTGCACATCCTCATCTCGTACTCTGACATGGTAATGGCCTGATCTGAGGTCTATCATTGAGAACCACCATGCTCCCTTCATCTGATCAATTAGGTCGTCAATCCTCAGGAGTGGGTACTTGTTCTTCACGGTCACCTAATCCAAGCTTCGATAGTCGACAAAAAGTCTCAAGCTTCCATCTTCCTTCTTGGTGAACAAAATTGGGGCATACCAAAGAGATACACTGGGCCGAATGAATCCCTTCCCCTACAAGTCATCTACCTGTACCCGCAGCTCACGAAGCTCCGCGGGAGCCATCCGATACGCTGGTGTAGATATCGGTGCCATCTCGAGGTACAAGTCAATGTAAAAGTCCACCACTCTTTGAGGAGGTAGACCTAGAACATAATCATGGAAGACATATCTATATTGGTCCACCACTACATGATATCTTGGACTCTCCACATAAACTTCTCCGAGAGTAAGGCTATCCAAATGATGAGTGATCAGCTGCACTCCCCTTCGGGTAAGTTCATCTTGTGCTATAAAGGCTCCCTTCTCGCTGGTGAAGGTAAACTTGGTCTCATCCGTGCGGACACAATTCACATTGTGCCTAATACAGTCTATCTGAGCATGGACTGTAGATAACTAGTCCATACGCAAGATGACATCATAAGGCCTCGATGCTGCTACTATGAGATCCTAGCCAAAGCTCTCGCCTCCAAGAGTAAGCTCACACTACCGGCACAAGTTTGTATGTATTTAATCCGCTACCATAGGAGTATCTAGCTATAAGTATCGAGCCAACAGCTCCATCGGAATCTTTGAGCTTCGAACAAGGGTAGTGGAAATAAAATAATGACTAGAACCTATGTCAATAAGTATCGTGGATAAGGTAGAGTAGACATAGATTATACCTCGTATCACCTCCAGAGCACCATGATCGCAGGCCTCAGCTGCCTGGAGCTGAGCACTCCCCTATCCACATGCTCCCTATGGCCAAGGTGGACCTCTTGGTGGTGGTGGCGGTAACATCTTTAATCGTCGCCCACCGCCAACTACATGGACAGCTCCTCTGCCACGTCTGCCTTCCCCCTATGGACCACCTCGATCGAACCTCTGTCTCTGTGTGGGCAGTCCCTCGACCATCTGCTGATCATTCGTATGGTGGGTCGGACAGTCATGGGCCATGTGACCATACCCACAACATCTGTGACACTTCCCGCTCCTGGTATGAATGGATCCACCTCGGGTGCCCTGCACAACCAGTCATAAATCATGCGGTCGTCCACCAGTAGGTCTGGTCCTCTTGGACCTCTATGACATTTGTCTGATGCCAGCTATAGAAGACTCTGCTACGTGACATCTGATGGTGGGTCTCTCTTTTACTGACTGCTCAGAAAAGAAAACTCTCCACTAATAGGGCTTGCTCTAACACTCCCTCCTGCGTCGGGATACTGAGTCAGATCATCGAAGCCTTGATCTCCCAGCTGAGTCCCTACTCAAAGGATTGAGCCCTAAAGAAAGGGTCCTTCACCATATTAGTGGAGTATTGTGAGAGGTCAGTGAACCTTGCGGGGTACTGAGCTGCAGTCATGATACCCTGCTATGGATGAAGAAGCTAATGTATGCGCACTGCGTGAAGTGTCGCTAGGATAGTCTCTGCCCGAAACAGGCTCTTGAAGTTTGCCCAGAGAAGCATCACCTCATCGTGAACCTAGAGCATCATGCTACACCATCTTCCTACCACTGCCTATAGAATTATAGTGGCAAGGATCACCATGAGATCATCTGGTGTCCCTACCAGTCAAAAAACTATCACCATGGCCTCCAGTTAATCCTCATTCGCCTGTGGGTCCATCTCTCCACTGAACCTGGGTGGCCTCTGGTGTTGGAACTTGTGCAATGTGCTCAAGCGGTGTGCACTCTCTGCTGCTAAGGCTGGTGGCATCGATGGCGCAACAGGTAATGGTACTGATGGTGCCTCTGCTGGTGCCTCTACTAGAAGAGGGACCGAGGCCTCATTGCTCGGTGGGCTATCAGTGTGTACAACTCTTAGAACCCTAGCTTACTATTTGTGTGGACACGTCTTGAAAAGAAACAGGTGCACCACAGTCAATAAGTTATACCAAGTGAGTTGACTTAAAGAGTTCACAAAGAAGAATCTTGAAAACACACACACGTAATCAGTGTTTTCATGCATTGAGTCACAAATTAGATGTCAGGGTCCTTGTGTATGGATATATCGGTCTCCGCACTAAAACTGGATTCCCTACACAGATAACCACACTCACTACACCTAACACTATTGTCGTTTAAAAGCAAAGATCAGAGTCTTAGTTCTTCGGTAGAACCGAACTCCTTTGATACCAATTTGTCATGACCCATCCCCTGGGGCCCGTTCCCTGATTCCCCCAAGCCCTCCTTCCACAGGCCAGGGGCTGGAAACTAGCACCGAAAGCTATAATCCCTAAAACTAGGAAGGAACTTCCTTTATAAAATGTAATCACATAAAACCAAGTATATAGTAAGATATGAACTCAAGTAAACTGAATAGTAAACAGAGTGAGTATAGTAAAAAAAAGGTAGAATACAAACCCAACTGTAAAGATACAAGTACAACTGAAATACAATACAAATGAAGAAAGAGAAAATACAGCTACTGGATTGTCCTATGAGGTTCCTACATGAAGGGTAGGTATAGATCGTCTCCTCCGTACTCCACATCCTCTCATCTCCTCTGCGTACCGACACATCATGTGGTCCACCTCCGGGTACCGTCCAGTCCTGGTACTCTCAACCTCTGTCAGCGTTGTTCGTTGTCTGCATCCAACACAACATGGTGCGGCCATAGTCTGTTTAGGGGTGAGTATAATGATACTCAGTACGGACCCCGATACCCTCAAGGTCTCACAAAATCCACCAAGGATAAACCAAAATTATGAAAATAACAGATAACCCTACTTAGGTATATGCCCATACATATACCTAAGATATCAAGTAATTAATCTCAAACATGAAGAAATACAGAGGTTCTGGCTCAGCTCACAGCAGGTATAACTTTAGGTACCATAGTAGAGACGATTAGTTATAAATATATAATCATCTTATTTCGTTAAGAGGCTCTACTGCTGACCTACACAGAATCACTAGGAGATTACCCACACAGGATCGCTAGGAGCTGACCCTCACAAGATCATTGGAGCTGACCCACACAGAATCGCTAGGAGCTGACCCACATAGGATCTCTAGGAGCTGACCCACACAAAATTTCTAGGAGCTGACCCCCACAGGATCGCTTGGAGTAGACCCACACATGATCGCTAGGAGATGACCCACAAAGGATCGCTAGGAGCTGACCCACACAGGATCTCTAGGAGTTGACCCACACATGATCGCAAGGAGCTGAACCACACAGGATCGCTAGGAGCTGACCCACACAGGATCGTTGGATCTGACCTACATAGGATCGCTAGGAGTTCACCGACACAGTATTTCTGGAGCTGACCCACACAGGATCGTGAGGATCTGACCCGCATAGGATAATTAGGAGCACTCTTCTTGTCACAGCCAGATATTAGGTTTCCGCACTAGGTTTTCTCGTCTCTGGGTGAGTCCACTCCCCAAGACACTGCTTGATTCCCCAACTTCCATTATGTCCCACAAAGAAGAATATCAAAAGTTTTCCACGTCATATGGGTCTCAAAGCAACAAACAGTTTTTCAAACGGATGCTCGGGCGGTATGTTATATGCATTTTTGTCCCAAGGGCCATGTTGGATTTGTGCTCGATCCAACCTAACCATACCACCAACATTATCCAAAAATCGAGTGGGATATACCAAAAGGTCCGTCTCACTATAGGTTTTTCAGTTCCATTGATGGTTTTTCAAACGGACGTCTGATGCCAATGTTATGGCCAAAAGAGCGTAAATGGGTTGTAGTGGGTTCGGGTCCAGTCCGACCCGGGCAGACCGACCAGGCCCGACCAGCTGGGTCCGGCCCGGAAATCCACGAGGGGCTCCGGAGGTCTGTGGTGGCTGTGAAACCGTGAAGGGTTCCTTGAGGGTGTGAGGCCATGGGGCGGTTCAGTGGCAATGGCAGCAGCGTCTTGGGCGGTGGCTTGGCCCAGACAGCGGCTCGGATGACGGCTCGGCCCAGCGTTGGCGGCTTGGTGGTCGTTCGGCCCAGATGGTGGGGGCGACTCAGCCTGGACGGTGGTGGCGGCTTGGACGGCAATGGCGATTTTTCATGGACAGCAGTGGCAGCTCGGGCGGCGGCTTGGCCCTGATGGCGGCGGCAGTTCGGGCGGCACAGCCATGGACGGCGGCTGCGGCGGCGGTGGTCATTGTGTTGTCGGCTTCATCATGGCTGGTGGTTGTGCCAGCTAGCGTTCTCATTCCCCCTCTAAATGGTTGTCATTCCTCTATCACGATCAACAATTAATCACAAGGTTTTTGGGGAGGACGAGCCATGTTTGTTTGGTCCGCACTCTCCGCATTAGTGTGGTAGCATGCGGCTATAATTACATCTTGAATTAAAAAGAATTATCATGAACGGAAAAGGGGAAGATTTCCAAATTACCACCCTACAACTTCCTGCAAAAAAATCATACACAAATAAACCCCTACCTTGGATTGTTCGTTGACGTTGGCATGAGAAGAAGTTGAAGTTTTCGACATTCATCTCATTCGCCACACACCTCCAATCCCAGGACTGTGCATCGATTCATTTTCGTTGAAGGCGTTCTTCATTGGAGGGTGTCCAAAGGAAGAAGTCACAGTCGGAATTCTTCATTGGAGGATCGTTCTTCATGGAAGAAGTGTAATCCTCCAAGGGTTCGCCTCTCACAATTCCACCCAAAAAATGAAGAAGGTGCCAATATAATTAACTTAAGAATTAATTATTTTGGCCCACTCACAAAACTTGGCAAAATTAATGTGGTGCATTGGTATAATTAATATGATGGAATCTTGGGAGGATCCTCCACATTAAAGAGGGAGTTGAGAGGTTTCTCCTCCATTAAGAGGGGTCAGGTGGTCCCATCCTCTAGGAATTCAAAATTTGGGGGTTTTTTCTTGGGTGGTTCGCACCACCATAACCTCTAATGGGAGGTTAGTTTGGGTGGTCCCCACCATCATAACATTTCATGGGAGGTTTAGGTCTGGTTGTCCCTACTTCTCAACAACCACTTGGAATAAAAATAAAAATAAAAGCTACAAAATTTTATTTTTATTTTATTCCTTCGCAAATATGTGAAAAGCTAACTTCTACCATAGACCTACTGCGGTCGAGGTGAAGGTCTCCTAAAGTGAATATCGGTGCTGCTAGTACAACGGTGCCATCGAATTTCAATTCCAATCATCGTTTCAAAAGTTAGAATAACCCTCTCGCACGTTTACTGAATGTACCTGAAATAATGTTCATAAATTCATTACAGGCACTCCGAGCATCGGAATCACATGCCGTAAATTTTCGCGGACTCGTAAAATTCCCATTTAATTCAAAAACAATTACATGGAAATTTGAGGTCTTTACATTGATTCTTGTTGTTTGGTTTCGAAAAATCATTTTTAGTGTCTCGAGTTTATATTTTAGGCCCAAGACACTACTATTGGTGTGGAAACCAAGGTATCTATACATGAGGACACTGATCATATACCTTTTGACTCGGTACATGTAAAAATTGATTGCATGGGAAATTTGTTTGGGTCTTGCATCATATTGGAATCATTTTACCTTCCACATACATCTTGAGTCATCTCACCATATGTGATATTTTTACTGTGGTACGTATTTGTTTATTTCAGGATGCCTCCATGTAGATAGTCTGTCATAAATCTACTGCGTGATCATGAGGATGATCCTCCTAGTGTCAAGGCATTAGTACAGGGGCCTGTAACAGAGATATAACCTTGGGATGGTTTATCATCTATACTAACACCCATTTAGTAGCAACAAGCAATGGAAGTACTAGATGATGATGCATGCTTGTTAAGTGCATTGTGTGGGTTTTTGATGGAGTGATCTCTATGTATTCAGGGTGATCCATACCCTTATTCTATTGATGATAGGATAAATGAATTCACTAATGTTTTCCAACTTATGAGGATTCCTACATATCATATAGCGGTCCTCAAAGGGAGTGTTCTTCAGGGATCTATTTGGAGATTGTGGGACCTAGCGATTCAGTGACATAAAGATACAACTATCTCCAAATCATACTTTTAGCATCTCTTCAGGGTGGAGTTTTATCGATCCATGTTGTGATCGATATGCATATATGAGATTATTCATCTATCTAAGGGATGTGTGGATGTGGAAGAGTACTTAGAGAAGATTTCTAATATCTCTTGTTAATTATTTGATAAGGTGTGAGATTAGTTTTCAAAGCTCATAATTTGGGAATTCATTGTTCTGGTAACACAGGGCTTCAGTGTTTTCCCTTTTAATTCCCACGTATTCTTGGGTTATTGATAAATACGTGGTAGGGGAGAGATATCTGTAAGGTCGGGCACTGATATTGGGAGCTTGTTTTGGGAACCTAGTACCTGAGACCTCAGACGAAGGAATCCAATGATAATCACATCATCGTAAGAATTCCAGATGCTTCAGGAGGCAATCTTTAGACATAGGGTAAGTAGTTCCGGGATCTTAGGGTGGCTCAAATATGCCGAGGGAGAGGCCGTGTTTCTCTTGTGATTGTTAGGAACATCTGGATCCATATTGTATAACTGATTGTGAGATGGTTGAGGGACCCTTAAGGAAGAGATGTATGAGGGATCAAGGTGGTCTGCATGGTGGAGGACATGGAAGAGGGGAAAGTAGGGTGGAATGAGGTGGTCAAATGTTCGACCTATTACCACCACCATCCCTTGGTGGTCTGCACTAGACTCAAGAGGCGGGTGGACAATAATGATGCAAATTACAAGCTATAAAGGCCTATGACCCCAAGGCTCCAAGGATGTTACGTGGTACGGTGTGTGTATTTTCAAATTTTGATGTAGTATTGATAGAGATAGGTGTGAGTCATTAATTCCTTTACAGTATTGTGGTTTAAGACTTAGAAATTCAAGTTCATCCACTGGCTCAACCCTTGAGGTTTGAGACTTTGATAGGTAATGACTCAATGATTTCACACTGGTGTTGTCAGCACAATCTAACACTTGGAGGCTTGGGTTTTTATGGGATATCTTTGTAGTAGGGATGAGGCCTTATGACATCATCATAGTTATGGACTAGCTATACAAATTTTAGGACTAGATGTACTATTTAGGTGAAAAATTTCATATCTTCATAGTGATGGAATGAGGTTTCCATTTTTTGGGTGGGAAGGAAAACATGGTGGAGTGGGAGGAGCTTAAACATAAGAGAGTGTACTTGATTACGCACTAGTTGAATATTATGACTCCTATATAAATGGATGCTTTGGGATATCAGTTTCCTATGATGTTGGAGGTGTATGAGGACATACTAGGATTACCTCCCTACCAAGATCTAGATATATACATTGAATTCCATCCCAAGATGACACTGATATCTGCACCACCATATCAGACGGATCCCATAGAGCATTAAAATATTAAGGTGTAGTTGACAGACTTGTTGGAGAAGCACTTTGTGAAACCCAGTGTTTCCCCCTGGGCATCCCAAGTAATGTTTTATAGGAAAGAAAATGTGAGTTTAAGGTAATGTATGGATTAACATGCCATGAATCAAGTGACTGTGAAGAATAATTAGCCACCACCAATTATTAATGACCTCTTTTATCAGTTGATAGGGTCACCATAGTTCTTGAAGATTGACATCTGGTCAGTCTATAACTTGCTATGGACATGAATAATTTCCCAGCATTGTTCATGGGACTCAAAAACTGAATCTTTTAGCTTTTCTTAGACTAGTTTTTGTCAGTTTTCATTAATGCCTTCCAAGTGTATTTATTTTTGGGGGAGGAGCATGAGAGACACTTGATTATGGTCCTAGAGACACTGAAAATTAGAAATAAATATACATAATAAGAAAATAATTATCTTTTAAATAACCCTTTTATAAATAAACAAAAACTTTATTTATCCCTATTTCATATATTTAAAAATAATAAAACAAAGAGAATAAATTTTCTGATTTTTTATACATAAAAAAATGTAAATTTCAAAATCATTCAAATATGGAAATATTTTTCAATATTTTCCAAACATGGATTTATATGTCCTAAATCCACTAATCCAATAGGATAAGTGCATGTTCTCAAGTAATTTCTTTATCCTTATCTTATTATTTTTAACCATCATTACATAATTTACCCTTACCATGATGAAAATTAATTATTATGGTTAATATTCATAATGAAAATACATAAAAGTGACCCATTTACCAAATTAGATCCAACAAATTCCAAATATGGAATCAAATTTTCAAGATTACTTTTACCGAATTCATAGAAATTAATTTAATATAAAGACAAAACATTCAACATAAAATAGGTTTTCAATATATTAACATTTATGTATAAAAATTATTTTCTACCAAATTTCAATTATAAAATTCATTCAGAAGTCAACAATTGTGTTCTTTTTAATAAAAAATAACTTATAAAATTTAAAAACTAAAAAATAATAGAATATAACTTTATAAAAAATTTAATAGAATATAATGTTTTTTGGAAAAATCAATATGTTTTACTATTCACTAAAAAAATAAAAATTCTCAAAAAAATATCAAAATTTCACAATAAGATATTTTTGATATTGAGACTTCAAAAACAATATCATTTTTAGCAAATAAAATTTCTAAAATTTCAATAAATTAAAAAAAATATTATCACGCAAAAGTAATAAAAAAAAATTAAAGAAAATGTTTTTTTGGAAAAATAAAATTTCTTCACTAAAAATTGAGTGATTATATATGGGGTTTTCAATAGATTTATATTGTTTATAATATATATATATATCATGAATCATTTATTCATATTCTTACTAGCTAATTTAAGTTCTAGGTTATAATGATAATATTTAAATAATAATATTTCATGGTTTATTTAGGCTTGATGTTTCATCTCATATACATTATCGATTATTATTTTATTTTTAAAATATCAACATGTTAAATTATCTACATATAAAAAATTTAATCATCAAAATTTTAACTTGATTTTGGTAAACAAGGGTTTGAAATTTGAAGATACATTTTTTGAAATCCCACATCATAAGTAGGTGAAATTCCCAGATTTTTGTGAAATCACTGAGAGGGGGAGGCCTAAATCAGGGATCCCTTTAAACTTTTACAAATTGATTCATTTCAATTAAACATATATGGATGGTTAATGCCTAGATCCACTCTTTTATTGTCTCTCAGCCATACCGTGAATGATGTTGTGAATATAAAGGACTAAACACAAGGATTTACAAGGTTCGATTCAAATACCTACTCCTTGTTATGTTGATTATTCTCCCCAACACATATTATCCACTATAATTAGATTAAAATTTTAAATGGTTGATACAGAGTCACACTAAATCTTTCCTGGGTCCCATAAGTGGTTCTTTATGTTGCATCTCATAGTGTTACCAAAGTCTCACTAGCCTACTCCAGAGTCTCACTAAAGTCTTCTGCTCTAGAGTCTCATAGGATACTCCTTGATCCCAAGTCACATGAGAGTATACCTAATTCTAAATTTCTTGATTCATTGTATATTGAGATTATTCTCTTACCCAATAAGATTGATGAATCAAACTTACCTGTTCAAGAGTCTTCAAAAGCCTTTGGTGAGGACTATTGGCCTTGATCAATAACTCTGATCACTTCTAAAAATTAGTTGCCTTAGTGAAACAATTCTCGGGAAATTGATTCTTCTTATAATGAATACCCGACTTCGCATAGATGTGTGACAGGGGTCCACACAACTTATTCAAGAATATAATAATCAAGAATGATCTTTCACAATACTAACATTGTCCATCTTCTTGAATTTTGAAATATTGTCAACTAGGTTTTAGGATCTTATGTAAATATTCTGGGCTTCAGTCTCAATTCAAATCCACTTAATGAATGGATTTAATACCATCCAAACTTCATGATTTTGGTTATCTCAATAACTTCTCACATGTACATGTGTTTATGAATGATTCTGCGCACATATAATATGTTTCTTGTAAACCAAAACACACTCTATTCAATAGTTTAAGTTCAATGTGTGTGTATCATTCATATGAATGTACTTATTTCTTGGTGAAACACACTTCACATTGTGTTTCTCAATGCACAATAGTCTTTCTCTTCTTCCCATACACACTAAATTAAGGTTTCTTCTTATTTAATTCAATTTTCACACACAAATATTTCTCTACATGTTCTTGGGCATGTATATATTCATATGTCTTTAGTTAGTTTTTATTCAACCCAAAGTTATATTCTCTTGCCTTTTACAGTCGTTGTTTATTTAAATCTTCTCATGCACAAATCCAAGAGAGGATCACATGTGCCCTTATTCTTATTTTTTACAAACCTGAATAGGTAGATGATTTTTCTTCCCCTAGATACTACTTATTCTCAAGGTGAAGTGTTTTGTGCATAAGACCTGAATGGGTATGTCTTTCCCTTGGGTTATTATTCTTATATCTTGAGGTGTCTCACATGAACTAGGGAGGCTTCGTGCTTCTCTATGTGTTACACAAAAAAGGGAGGTGTAACGCATTGTCCCCTTTTTGGTTTCATAGACCATTTCATTGCAAAACAACTGAATATTGAAAGGAACTTATTGAGCATTTTCAAGAGCCTTCTCCTTCGCATAAGATTTTTTTTAGGAGGACTTATTTCCTCACACTAGAAGGATCTCCATGTAAAGCTTCTCCACAGTGCTCTATTTCTCTAGAAATAGGAGCTTTCCCAAATTCTTTAGCTCCAAACCCTCGGTTGAGGGTTCTCTTTTATAGGAATGGATCAACATGTCACGCCACATTCAAATCCAAAAACAATGTTCATTTGAATCATAAATTTGTATAGACAAGATCATTAGATTTGAAATATTCAAACATGGATAATAGATGTGCCGCATATCTTAGTTTGTTTCTAGTCAATTCAGGCTTCTTCTTTTTAGTGTAATCCTCAAGTTCATGCTATAAGGGTCACCTGAAATTCATTTTCACAAAAATTCAAAGCCCATGATGAGGCCTCGCACCTTCAAGTAGTTTTTCCATGTTCGATATTGCATACATGAAAATGAAATTTCATGCATGTTATTGTGTTGTTTAGATGAACCTTATGTGGTGTATTTTCTCTTCAATAGTGGTTGGAAGTTTCTTAGGGAGGTTTATCTATTCTCTAGTATGTTGGTTTGCGTCGAGTGATCTGAGGATGAAGAAAATGTGGCTATAGGATCATTAGATGGATCGAGTTCAAACACATAGCATGCAAGAAGATAAACGGTGGTGATTAGATCTCAAACCGTGATTAAGATGTGTGTCATGGATTTCACATGTGATTAGATGGACGGTTGGGATTGATTTCATGCTTTTAAAAGGCTAACCCACATCAAATCCCACACATAACAAGATGCTCCACCATACCGCTAGAATAATCCTTCCCCCTCCACAATACCACCCCATATTGTGTTATCCTTTTGAGCACTCTATGCGCCCACCCTATGCTCTGCCTCCATGCCACCCTGCACAGTGGTGCTTCCACGAAGGTCTCATGTTCCCCTATGGGCATACTCTTGTGTGCTCCACCATGAGCTCCTCAACTATGGTTAGCCAATGTTGGCTGGATAGCAAGGGTTTAGGCTTAACCCTCTACTCTATAGTGTATGCTGCCTCCACTAGCTATCTGGTTGTCTTGGGTGGCCATGTCAAATATTTTTTGATAAGAGACAATGAAAATACCTCCCAACATAAATATAATTTCCTTCAAATAAATGAAAAAACCAACATCCAAACCACTTTATCCAAAATCATAATTCATCTTCTTTAATTTTTTTGGAATTATAATTCCAAATAACTTTTCAAGAACTTCATCTAATTAGAAACCAATGGATAGATCCTCCAAAACCATCATGAAATAGATTATTCCATGGACTTCTTCAAATGTTGTAACAAAGTGACATTCATTGACACATGTCTTAGAACACAATATTAGTTCAAAAATCATCTGAATTTATATGGAGAATGATCAATCATGACATCCAATTTCATTTTCTGAATAGTGATTCTCAAGGTAAGTCAACTAACACAATTCATAATCAAAGTGGGATTTTCACTTAGTCAGTAACATTACTTTAAGCATCACCACCTCAATCATCATCACCACTTCAATAACTACCTTTTCATACACATATTTACACATTATTGATAAAAAATGAAACATTATACCCAAAAAAATGCCCCTTTCCATTTTTTTCAATATCTTCTAAGTACACTTTATAAGAGTCAATATGTGTGCCAAACCTTTCTCCCCCTCATTAGCAACAAAAATTCAAAAGATAAGTAGTGATTGTTCAAAAACATGTTCTCATACCTTCAAAGAATATCTTCTAGGATATTTCTAAGAGAGGGATGATGTCACATGGTTCAGTTAGAAAAGTTACTTTAGTTAATAAACTCTAATTATACTTGGGTTGATCCGGTGTAGAAATAAAAATAGAGATATGAACAAGGTTTTCAAATGTTCTCCATAAACTACCATGCATGTGAAATCATTCTTAGAATGTATCAACTCTTATCCAAGGTGTTGGAAATTATCATATTTATCAATGAATTTATAAATCCTAAAAATACTTCAACAAACATATTAAATTGATCAAATTAAAAGATAAATCTCCCAATTCATACCATCCTTCCATCAATGAAACACTCCCCCTTAATTTACATGAAAAATACAATTAAGAACAAGGGATGAATGTGTGATTGGAATACCTCAAGTTTCAACTTTTAGGGATGATATAAATTTCATGATTTGTCATGAAATATTCCTTGATATAATCTCCTTCATATTTTATCCCCCTCAAGGTCTAAAATCCCTTTGATTTAGATTGGTGGAAAATATTGTCAGATAATCTTCAAGATATTAATGTTGATAACATTCTACAATGGAACATTCCATTTATTTATCAAATCATGAATAATCAATCCAAATTGTTTTTCTCCACATTGTTCATTCAATTATCATCTTGAGAATGACCTTCACCTACAATTCCTATTAATGTAAGAACTTATATACAAAAAATATATTAGGGAATAATATGGAACACATGTGAGCTTCCTAATAGGAAAAACACGGTTAATGATTTCATATCAAACCACAAACTCCTTTCATGGTAGTTCTAATGTGCCTGGTACTCTTCATGCTGGTGTATCTTATCCATTTTACATTTTGATCTTTCATTTTCACCATGGACCTTTTATTTCCATTAACCTTGAACTTGTGGGGATTGTTTTTCCTTACATATACTTGTAGTGAATTAGCTTGCATTGGTGCATGTTTTATAATTATAGACATTTTAGTTTGAGCTAGTAAGATAGTTATACATTTTTTCATTATTTCAAGCCTACATTCACCTTCTTCACAGTACTTATGAGACACTTTAATTTTCATGTGTTGAAAACCTCTCATGAAATTTGAATTCTTCTTCATGTGTAATGATCTGTTTTCCCTTTTCCTTTTCTTTAGCTAGTACATTATCTTAATCTTTTTTTAGTTTTCTAGAATCTTCTAATTGATCATGCCAGAAAAATAAACACTCCTTAACATATCCTATTTGGGAGATTCTAAATGGATTCATAAAATCTTCCAAGTTACCTTTCTTTTAAAACTTATCAAAATCATCTTCAGGAATCTTTAAAATCAATACAATATTTTCCTAGATTGATTGTCCTTTTAATTTTAGCTTAATTCCATTAATTTCCATGGATTTTTTGTGGTGATCCATGGTATCACCTTTCTTTCCATAGTAAAATCATATTTTCTTAGTTGAGAATACATTCTTGGAATTCAGGTTAAACTTCTTCATGGGAATAGTTTTTTTCATAGTTTTCTTCACCTCATTGTTTTCTGTATTCCCAATGGATGAATTTTCAACTATTGTTCCTTTATTATACATTTTTTGTAGAATTTCCTTCTCAACAACATATATATTATGCATGGTTGTAATAAACCTGCATTTATCATAACTGTGACCACTTCTGTTTCAATTATCACAGATGTCTTCAAGATATTCAAATCTGTTCTTGATAGAAATATTATTCTACATCTGTGTATTTTGCTTTAGCTTTGTAGAATTATTTATTTCATCACATATACATTACCTGAATATAGTCATTAAATAATTTTCATGTGCTGAAACATTATTCCATCATCTGTTGTCCTGATTCCCAAACTTCCAGCAACACCAATAGTAGCCAATAAATCTCCTTCTTTTTGTTGTAGTATCAGTCTGTCTAGATTTACTGTATTGTTGTTTCTACAATTGTATTTATTTATTCGAAGTATCCATTTGGGAGTTATTCTTATTAATCATTTCAATATCCACCCTTGAGGTTTTTATGGATGTATCAACATTTTTATCAATCCATATCTTCCCATCGTTTACCTTTGAACCTATACATGTAGATGAAACTGCATTAGTAGAAAAATAAATAACTGGATTATGGGACACCTTTTTCTTGGAGGATGTTTTCATTATATTAGAAGATGATTGAATACTCTTTTTAGAATCATAGTCTTAAATGAAAACTATAGTGGCAGCATCTCTTCTTCCAGTTGTTTAAGAAGTTCCATCTTGGAGTGATTGTTGATTCTTCAATTTCACCTCCATCTCTAAACACTACATGTTGAGAGAGTTCTTCTCATACCCAACTAATATCAACTTAGTTTCCCATTTTTCATTCATGTTATTCATATTTTCTTCATGCATATTTCATAATTCTTGCAAAAAAATGTCAAGCTCCTTTATTCTGTTGGCTTTGTCTTCTAGATCATAAGATTTTACAACCATGTAGACTTTGTGCAGTTTTTCAAATGCATGGAAATATTATAAAAATACAATATCCAAGAATTATTACTTACAAATACTTCCTTTCAATTCTCCAGAAACTACATAAAATCCTTCATTTCAAAAATAAATTTCTTCTTCCTTTCCTTTCACATGTTTTCTGAGAGTGTTGGACATGCCAACCCTTTTAATGAATGCCTCTTACATGGAGTCAACTTCTTATTTCTTTTTTAATTTTTCATCTTGAATAACATTGATACTTGTAGCAATATTTCATTCCACTTACCTAGGAATGTTCTTCAGATGTTCTTTAAGTGAAGACGGAATATCACTAATTAATATATCATCATCACAACTTGACCAAGCATCATCAGAAGAGTCATAATAATAAAAATAAATAACACATGTTGTACATTAAATATTACCTTCCATAAATGGTGTCTCCCCATTAGTAGTATGATTATTCTTCAACTTCCTAGCCTATTTCTTCTTCCTATTCTTCTGAGTCTTGGAAGAAATATCCATTTTTGGTTGCTTACTCATTTCCTAAAATCTTCACTTCATAAAGACTCCCTTGGATATTTTAGAGGTAACCTCACTTTGATACCAATTGAAATGAGCATATTAGTGGGAAATCATAGATATGGGAGGGGTTGAATTAGTGATACCTTTAAACTTTTTACAAATTCATTTTTTTCAATTAAACCTCTATGTCTGGTTAAAGCCTCTATTCACTCTTTTGTGTCTCTCATCCCTACCTCAAATGATGCTATAAATATAAAGGCACTAAACACAGAGATTTACAAGGTTCATTTCAAAGACCTAATCCTTGCTTGTTGGTTATTCCCCCTAATATATATTACCCACTATAATTAGATAAACTATTACAATGGTTGATACATAGTCACACTATATCTCTCTTGAGTCCCATAGGAGGTTATTTATAACGCATCTCAAATTATTATTAGAGTCCCACTGGCCTACTCTACAGTCTCACTAAATTCTTTTTCTCCTAAGTATCACAAGATACTCCTTTCTCCTAAGTCACATGAGATTCTACCCACTTTTGATGCTCTTGATTAACTGTAGATTGATCTTCTTCTCTTACCCCATGAGCTTGTTGAATCAAACTTTTCTCTGTACCTGTTTAAGAATCATCAACAACTTTTGGTATGGTTTATTGGACTTTCTCAATAACTCAAATCACTTTTAATGATCATTTTCCTTAGTGAAATAATTATCGGGAAATTATTTCTTCTTCTAATAATGGCCCGGCCTCACATAATTGTGTCAAAGTGGTGCACACAAAATTTTCAAGAATATAATATATAAGAATGATCATCTACAATATTAGCACTATCTATCTTATTGAATTATCAAATAATGTCAACTTAGTTTTAGGATCTTCTGTAAATATTCCTGATTTCAGTCTCAATTCAAATCCACTTCGTTAATGGATTTTATTCCATCCAAACCTCTTGATTTTGGGTATCTTAATAACTTCTCCACATACATATGTTTATGGATAACTTCATGCATTTATAATTTTTTTTCTTATAAACCAAAACACAAACTATTCAATATTTTAGGTTCAATGTGTGTGTATCATGAATATTCATGCACTTCCTTATTTTTTCAACTCACTTCACTTTGTGTTTCTCAACACACACAAGTCTACCTATTCTTTCCATACACAGTAAATTTGGGTTTATTCTTTTTCAATTAAATTTGCACAATCAAATATTTCTCCACATGTTCATGGGAATGCATATATTCATATGTGTTTAGTTAATTTTTATGCAACCCAAAGTTCACTTATCTATCATTTTAGAATCTCTTTTTATTTAAATATTCTCATGCAAAAAAAAATTAGAGGATACATGTGCCCTTATTCTTCTTGCGTACAAACACGAATGGGTAGATGCTTTATGTGCACCTGATTTCTTCTTCTTCTCATGGGGTAGTGTTCTTCACATAAAACCCGAATGAGTATCTTCTTCCCTTGGGTTCTTCTTCTTCTGTCATGAGGTGTCTCACATCAACTAGAGAGGCTTTGTGCTTCTGGATGTGTTATGCAAACAAGGGAGGTGCAGTGCACTATCCCCTTTTTTGGTTTCACAGGCCAGTTCTTCTCAAAATGTTTGAAGTGATAAATAATATTATTGAGCATTTTTTGGATCCTTCTCCTTCGCATAGAATTATCATGATGATGAATTCTTTCCTCACTTAGGTATGAGATACGAGGAATTATTTTTCACAATGATCCATTTCTCTATAAATATGAGTTTCATCAAATTCTTTAGCTCAAAAACCTTTGGTCGAGGGTTCTCTATTTATAGGAGAGGATTAGTGGTAGGTGCCATGTTAAAATCCCATAACAATTTTTGTTTCAATCATACCTTTGAATAGTTGAGAACTTTGGCTTTGAAATCTTTAAACGCGGTAATAGATATTCTGTATGTCCTAGTTTGTTTCTTTTCATTGTGGTATTCTTCTTTATGGAGTAATCCTAACATGCATGGGATAAGGGCCACATGAAACTTGTTTTCATGAATGTTTTCAGTCTATGACATAGCATAGTAACTTCTATTACTTCAGCCACATTTGATATTTCATGCTAGTAAATGAAATTGCATGCATGGTATCATATTTTCCATACGATCCTTATGCGGTTGATTTTCTCATCAATAGTGGACAGAAGTCACTCAAGGAGGTTTGGTTGTGCTCTGTTGTGCTGGTTCGCATCGAGTGATCAGAGGTTGAAGATGATGTGGCTTTGGGATCATTAGATGGTTCGGGTTCAAATGTGAAGTTTGTGTGATGATGAAACCTTGAGATTAGATCACGAATAGTGATTAATACATGCGGCTTGTATTTCTCAGGTGATTAGATGGAAGGCCGCGATTGCATTTGTGTTCTCAAAAATTCATTCCACATCAAATACCACATATGGATGGAATCTGGTTTAGGTAAAATTTTGCTCCTCCATACCACCTGAATACCCCTTCCCCCTCCACAGTACCACCTCGTACCATGTTTGTAACACCCCAAGCTTCCACGGTACGTTTCCCTTTGAATAATGCAATGGCCTGCATTGTACGCGACTTCGAGATTCTAACACACCACAACCAATCAAACTAGCCATTATGAATAGTAATACCCACTTTTTGAAATATTATACATTTTATCTTGAAAAAATAACTTCATTTTTTGGTTCTAAATATCGAAATTATCTTAGGGTGAATTTTTGGTAATTTTCTAATAACTTTCATATTTTGATGAATAGTGAAAATTAATAAATTTTAATTAAAAACAACTTTTTTAATCAAAATAATTAATAGTGATAAATTATGAATTTGATTGATTTGAAAGTATAATTAGATTATATTTTTACTATTTAATCCAATGTTTCTCATTGGACATAATTTCACATTTAAACTGGACATAAGCAAGTGTCAATCTTTTGATAGTTATTGATTCTTAAAAACACGCTCTTTGTTTTAACAACGGGAATTAATTTTAAATAAATTAATGCCACTTATATGGTTTGAATTTGGTAAAATAGACTTCATTTTTGAATTCAGAATATCACAATTATCTTAGGATTAATTTTTTGTATTTTTCTAAAAACATTCAAATTTTAATGAATAGTGAAAAACACTAAGTTATTAGTTAAAACCGACTTTTTATTTAAATAATTATTTATTTTACTTAAATTTATTTTAGGTCAAAATAGATACATAATACCTATATAAGTTCAATGTAATTCATTGGAGTCAATTTATATTAATTTTAGATATATAAAAATTTTATTGAACTTTTCACCCTCTTTTACCCACCTCCTAGGAGAATTTGCAAATTCACATAAAACATAATTTTACCACTTCTGTGAATGGAATTTCAAAAATCTGAGAGACACGGTTAATATTAGTATGTAAAATTTGGTTCAATGAGATGAAAATAATTTTTGGTGAATAGTAACTTTTTACTTTTATTTACCACGGTTAAAAGTAAATAGGGTAATTAAGGGTAATAATGATATTAATATTACCCTAACACATGTCCTAATTCTATTATACAAGTGTATCTTGACCAAAAAACCCTTAGGAATAAAATATTATCATTTAGGTCTACTTGGATTAGATTAGGACATTTATTATTATTTAATTCAAAGAAGAGTTAAAAGAGTTAAAATCAAAGTTTAATTACTAAAACATTTTTAATATAGGGTTATACATAAATCAAATTCTATTGTACATATTCATTAGAAATATAAAAATATTTGATACATGATGATATTTTATTTATAATTTTTAGACATTAAATATTTTAATTTATTTATGACACAATGGTGATGTAGTAATTACCTAATTAATGAAATATTAAAATAATTGATATTATAAATACCAAAATAAATGTAATTTGAGACTTTTTATGAATTAAAATAATTTTCTAGGTTAATATGACATAATAGGATTTTTTATATTAATTGTTTTCTAAGTAATAATGTTGTTATGAATTTATCAAAAAAAATACCCAATAGTGTCAAAATTGACATAAAAGAGTTTTTTAAAACAAATATTATATTATTAGTTCATATTCTATTCCTAAAAATCTAAGGTTCAGACAAAGGACTAATATAATGATATTTGTATTATTAATGGACCACTTGGGGGTCTCTTGGATGTATATAGTAAGTTTATTAACTATATAACATAAAAATTCAAAGTGACATGGTAAATGTCAAACTAATTAACTAAGAGTTAAAACTAATTGATAAGGTTAATATAATGGCCCAAAACTGTCTAAAATCTATTGGTTGAAAATATTTCTACCCATCCACACCTTATACTTTGAATAATCAACTTCAGATCCATTAGAAACTGAATATGAATTTATTATAAATTAATACTTTAAGTTTTTCCTAAAGAGCCCCTCCTCCCCCTTATAAAAGGACACCACTTCTAACCAATTCTTCACACCTTCAAAGCCATTTGGCTCGGCCAACACCTGCCCAAATACCCTATCAACTTCCCTCAATTCAACTTAGAGTCCTTAGTTTGATCAGAAATCCAACCTAAGGAACCCTTTTTATCAAATCAAAAGGAAGAACCCGAAGAAGAGGTAATGTATTCACCACCCTTTTTCAAGTTCCTTCCTTCTTCAACTTCTTCTTCTTTGTTATTCCCTTTATAAAATAAAAACTCCAATATATTCTATATAATGTGATGTTATTATAAATATGGAACAACCAAATTCATTATTCTATCCATCCCTTGAATGATATGTCACCATACGTGCGTACGTACGGCCTATCGTCTCCACGTCGTGGTGTAATTTTTATTAAATATATTATTATTTAAATGGGTATAATAATGATGTATAATTAATTTAAATAATAAATATAACATGATAATGATTCTGTATATATTATATAACATCCAGTTATATATTATTTTAATATCAAAAGAATGATATTCTCTCTCGTGCGTACGTACGGACTATCGTCTCCACGAACGTGATGAGATTCATTCCCCATCGTATCCATTCAAGTCTAATTATCATTTTATGATTAAAAATAATATTTAAGTACTTGATATCATTATGGATATGAATAATATACTTACCATTCATAACAAATATGGCTCACATAACAAATAATATAAAGTAAAATGAACCCGTTAACACCCGAAATGATGATAATACTAAGATATTATTAACAAATCAATGTTAAAAAATCATATATGATATCATATTAATGCATATGATTCTTGTATAATTCAATAACAATTATTTCACCATTATACATGATATTAACCTACCCTCGACAAAGGAAAAAGTACAATGTAAGGGGTTTCTAATCTCACTTTTAATTCTGTGATAATTCCATTGTTCACCACTTATTTATTGCAAGGGGTGTGTGTACTACCCATGATTGTATTAATTATTTAATATACTTTAATTTGTGGATATTTACATCATCATTGTATGTTCATTCTTTCATGGGTGTATATTTCATAAGTTACCAAATTGATAAGGGATTTTTGATATTTCAATTTCCACTCATTTGGCTTTACGCATACTTCATAGATTATTTTACTCCAAGATTATGTGTGGAATCACTATTCATTTTCTTATGTCATAATTTCCACTCCCCTTTATGTGTATATAATTTTGATACACATAATAACTCCATTGATAAATTCTCAAGTAATCGATATGAACTTGATAAGAGTAATTTTAACTCAATCTCCATTTATTGAATTAAACATCCAATTCATTGGTGTTATTTTTAAAATAATATGTGTGAATGTCCTCTGATTTATTTACACTGAATATCCAATCATATTGATTGTATTTATATTTTTCACACATAATTATGCCATTGATTTATCCTTAACCTAAGGATACGGTCTTTATAAGAGATTTCATCTCAAATTATATTCCATTGAGACTTCTTTGTTGTTATACACCAATTCACTTTTATATGGTGTATATAATGAACTTTGACATAATATATCATGAATCCATTTATTCTCATGATATTAAAATTTTTTAATTACTTCAATTATTTGTATTCAGGTGTCTCTCTTTTGGTTAGTAACTCTAACTAAAATTTCATTTTAAATGTTTTAAAGATTTATTATTTTAATTCATTCTCATTAATGTCCATGTTTTAAAAATGGTTCTAAAAAATTATTTATATGGACATTAATGTTTTAAAATTAAAACTCCTTTTGAAAGTTTCAAAGTGGTACGGGACACTTTGATTCAAAAATCTATTTTTAAATGGATTCTTGAAAAATAGTGTGACTTTTAAATGATTTCAAGAAAAGGGGGGATATTTCTCTCTAATAATTTTTATGATTATTTTCATCTATGTCAATATCCTTCATTATTATCGATTGAGGTTAATATGTTACAATACAATCTTCCATATTATATTGAATGAGTTATGTTTGACTGTGGATGTTTTATTTTTATACCATTCATGGTCTTTGGATAAAGTATTGACATTTCGTATGCTAGTCTCAGTACGAATGTTTATGTTATGTATCAAAATTTTCATATGAGGAATGCATTGGACTTAGTAAGTGACGGGTGGAGCCCGCTATAGCTCCTCGATGCATCGGTAGGTCTCATGATACAAACTAGTTTCTTGGCACGAGGTTTTGAAAAAATCTTATTTGTTGTCTTGGAACGAGGCCCTGGCTACGTGGTTATGATAGTCTGGCATTATGCATTCCATCTTTATGAAACTGGTTATTGATATTGCATGTGATTATTGGACTAGTAGAATATCCATGTGAATAAGTAAATGTCATTATTTCATTTTATCTTTGCCATATTATGTGGAAGTTCAAGTTTAAAAGGCTTTTGTTCTAGTCTTATAAACTGTCTTAAATGTTTATGCTTATTTATGAAAGATTCCGCTATATTATTATCCTTGCTGAGCATCTGAGCTCACCCCTTTCTATGTTTTCTGTTTTCCCAAGATGTGAAGAAGTATTTCATGACTTACCTGTAGGGATAGTCTGAGGGGATATGAGTGTCTTCTATGGAAACAATATTGTTATAGTTTTTCATTTTATGATGTAATGTAAACCTTATAAATGTATCTAGAACTTCCAAGGATACTAAACTAATCGGTCTTTCGAGACTTGATCTTTTGTGATCATTCCAATGTTATGTAATAATGCACCAACTCTAGGCTTCTGGGGTCGGGGCGTTACAGTTGGTATCAGAGGAAGTTTAGTAAAAACCTTGGAAACTAGATTTAGATAAACTTTAATTAGAGAACATAGCCCTAAGATATACTTTGAGGATTAATATAGAGGAACTTCCTTGAATTTTGGTATTGTATAGATTTTGTGAGTTTTCCAAGAAATAAATCCCTGTCTGGATATGAGCAGGTATAGGTGGCTCTGGCACAGATGTATCTAGGGGTAAAACCCAAAAACACTGCTTTGAGCTAGACTCAAACGGGAACTGGTGCACGACAATGGGCCTTGCTGCACTCTTGGTTACGACACTCCCCGGGGATATTCTTAGGATATTTTACACTTTCTTTATAGACCAATTTCAAGTATTTTAACCAACTCCTAGACTCAACAATGAAGAGAAAGGTGATGAATGATAAGAGCTCTTGCAGTGGAGACCATGGAGAAAAGAATCCTCAATTTCCATCATGCAAGAAATGTGGAAGGAGACACCCAGGAAAGTGTCTCAATGAAATAAATAAATGCTTTACGTGTGGGAAAGAAGGACATAAAGTAAATAATTGTTGAGGAAAAATGAAGGGTACTTTGGAAGAAAATAAAAATAGTCTCAAGAATCCATTTATAGTCATTTATCGTAAATGTAGGAGACCTAGACATTACCCGAGTGAATGCCCTATTCTATAAGATATTTTCTTGATCAAAGAAGAAGCTATATGGAAATAAATGGTTGGAGAAAGGTTTAAAAGTATTAGGGACCCTTGTTGATGGAATTACTTTGGAAAAAATTTCTCTTGTGTTTGTAACCCTGAAGTTTGCCATGTGAAAATTATATTTGGGGAAGACTTATCTCTTCTCTTGGGGATATAGTTATAAGTAACCATTTGGTTTTATATGATCATTGGGTTTGAGGCAATTACAATTTATTATATTTTGGGATGAAAATGCAAGGTATGAGATAACATTTCTGGTTAAAATTATGTTATAGTTATTTTGAGGAATTTATCTCATTTTGGTAATGTTATAAAATATAGTTTTTGAAAAAGAAAAACATGAAGACCATGTGACAACCTGTTGCGTTGGACAAAGATGTGGGAATCGAACCCACAACCAAAGTGAGATTGGGATTTATCGCCTACCACTACACTACGTGAAGTCCCTGGTTAGTGTGACTAATTATTTTTAGTTTAATGATTTTTTTTCAATAATAAGTTGATTTGGGATCTTATGTCTTATCAAATGAATACCCTTAGTATAAGAAAATGATTTGGTTATTAAGTGATAAATGTTATTTTGGAAGATATTCTCTTTGTTGGGAACACTATATGCCCAAGGAAAATAGAATACTATGGGATTTCATTTGAGGAGTAATGGTGGATTTTTATCTATGTTTTTATTGTGGATTTATATTAATTTGGGTTATTTGTGGAAATGATTATCCTATAATAGAGAATATGTGATTATGTTAATTACTTTTAAGTATGTGACTTTAAGAGTATTTGATGTCATTTGGAGATAAAATTTAACGTGGAAGACTACATAACCAAATTCTTCTAAGTTTTGGGTTTCAATATTAGTTTGGATTATATTGAAGGATTTTAAGGACAATTGATTATTGAATGGTATTTATTTAACTTTGGGGTATTGTTGGTTTAATTTTAGAAATTAATATTAGTGTTTCTTTTTCTAATGGAATATCATTTTGAGGGATCATCAGATATTATACTAACCATTTTTGTTTTGATTAATCTCTAAATACAAGGTAAATATATATTTTATCCTACGTGGATCATTTTATTCTATCGAAGTTTATTCTATCTCTTCCAGTGTTTCCAAGTCTTCTTGAATACTCATCATTCAAAAAAATGAGTTAGTGGTAGAAATTTATTAAAGAATGAAAATCTACTTAAAAAGTGAGTATATATCTTTATGCACTTAGTCAATATCATAAATGAATTCCTCATCATTATGTATTGTAGCTTAAAACAAAAAAATGTTATCTGTTTACTTTTCCTACTAGAAGACTAATGACCGTTTGTCCCAACACAAGTTGTGGTTTTCTTGTTGTTAACTTTATCCTGATCATGTTTTATATCCCTCTCCATCAGAACATGACACTTAGTTTATCATCCATATCCATGTTTTCCTACATGGAATCCTAGTATTGGTTATCTTGGGTGACCTTTATACTTATCTTTCTTTATTTTAAAGTGATAGTTTTATTGACTCTTTTTCCGATGTGGGACTTTCCATTATATTCTCAAGCCAAATTTTAAAAATTGCGAGGATGCAATTTATTGAAGGAGGGTAGAATGTAACACCCCAAGCTTCCACGGTACGTTTCCCTTTTAATAATGTAATGGCTTGCATTGTACGCGACTTCGAGATTCTAACACACCACAACCAATAAAACTAGCCGTTATGAATAGTAATACCCAAATTTTGAAATTTTATACATTTTATCTTTCAAAAATAACTTCATTTTTGGATTCGGAATATCGAAATTATCATAGGGTGAATTTTTGGTACTTTTCTAATAACATTCATATTTTGATGAATAGTGAAAATTACTAAATTTTAATCAAAAACAACTTTTTTAATCAAATTAATTAATAGTGATAAATTATGCATTTGAGTGATTTGAAAGTATAATTAGATTATATTTTTACTATTTAATCCAATTTTGATCATTGGACATAATTTCACATTTAAACTGGACATAAGTAAGTTTCAATCATTCGATAGTTATTGTTTCTTAAAAACACGCTCTTTGTTTTAACAACGGGAATTAATTTTAAATTAATTAATTCCACTTCTATTTTTTGAATTTGTTATAATAGGATTCATTTTTGAATTCATAATATCAAAATTAGCTTAGGATGAATTTTTCGTATTTTTCTAAACACATTCAAATTTTGATGAATAGTGAAAAACACTAAGTTATTAGTTAAAACAGACTTTTTATTTAAATAATTATTTATTTTATTTAAATTTATTTTAGGTCAAAATAGATACATAATACCTATATAAGTTCAATGTAATTCATTGGAGTCAATATATATTAATTTTAGATATATGAAAAGTTTATTGAACTTTTCACCGTCTTTTACCCACCTCCTAGGAGAATTTGAAAATTCACATAAAACATAATTTTACCGCTTCTTTGAATGGAAATTCAAAAATCCGAGAGAAAGGGTTAATATCAGTAAGTAAAATGTGGTTCAATGAGATGAAAATAATTTTTGGTGAATAGTAACTTTTTACTTTTATTTACCACGGTTGAAAGTAAATAGGGTAATTAAGGGTAAAAATGATATTAATATTACACAAACACATGTCCTAATTCTATTGGACAAGTGTATCTAGACCAAAATCAACCTTAGGAATAAAATATTATCATTTAGGTCCACTTGGATTAGATTTGGACATTTATTATTATTTAATTCAAAGCAGAGTTAAAAGAGTTAAAATCAAAGAATAATTACTAAAACATTTTTAATATAGGGTTATACATAAGATAAATTCGATTGTAAATATTAATTAGAAATATAAAAAGATTTCCTATATGATGATATTTTATTTATAATTTTTATACATTAAATAAGTTAATTTATTTATGACACAATGGTGATGCAGTAATTACCTAATTAATGAAATATTAAAATAATTGATATTATAAATACCCAAATAAATGTAATTTGAGACTTTTTATGAACTAAAATAATTTTTTAGGTTAATATGACATATTATGATTGGTTATATGAATTTTTTTAGAATTAATAATTCTGTTATGAATTTATCTAAAATAAATACCCAATAGTGTCAAAATTGACATAAAAGAGTTTTAAAACAAATATTATATTATTAATTCATATTATATTCCTAAAAATCTAAGGCTCTGGAAAAGTAATTATATAATGATAGGTGTATTATTAATGGAACACTTGGGGGGTATCTTGGAGGTATATATTAAGTTTATTAACTATATAATATAAAAATACAAAGTGACATGGTAATGTCAAACTAATTAACTAAGAGTTAAAACTAAATGATAAGGTTAATATAATGACACAAACCTATCTAAAATATATTGTTTGAAATAATTTAGACCCATCCCCACCTTATACTTTTAATAATCAAATTTTTATCTATTAGAAACCGAATATGAATATATTTTAAATTAATACTTAAGTTTTTCCTAAAGAGCCCCTCCTCCCCCTTATAAAAGGACACCACTTCTAACCAATTATTCACACCTTCAAAGCCATTTGGATCGGCCAAACCCTACCCCAATACTCTCTCAACTTCCCTCACTTCAACCCAGAGGCATTATTTTGATCCGAAATCCAACCTAAGGAGCCTTTTTGATCAAATCAAAATGAAGAACCCAAAGAAGAGGTAATGTTTTCACCACCCTTTTTCAAGTTCCTTTCTTCTTCAATTTCTTCTTCTTTGTTATTCCATTTCTATAATAATAAATCCAGTATATTCTATATACTGTGATGTTATTATAAATATGAAACAACCAAATTTATTATTCTATTCATCCATTGAATGATATGTCCCCATACGTGCGTACGTACGGCCTACCGTCTCCACGTCGTGGTGTAATTGTTATTCAATATATTATTATTTAGATGGGTATAATAATGATGTATAATTCATTTAAATAATAAATATAACATGATAATTATTCTTTATATATTATATAACATCCAATTATATATTATTTTAATATCAAAGGAATGATAGTGTCGCTCGTGCGTACGTACGGACCATCGTCTCCACGAACGTGATGACATTCATTTCCCATCGTATCCATTCAAGTCTAATTCTCGTTTGATGATTAAAAATAATGTTTAAGGCCTTTATATAATTCTATATATGAATAATATACATACCATTTATAACAAATATGGCTCACATAACAAATAATATAAAGGAAAATGAACCCATTAACACCTGAAACGGCGATAATACTAAGATATTATTACAAATCAATGTTAAAAGATCATATATGATATCATATTAATGCATATGATTCTTTTATAATTCAATAATAATTATTTCACCATTATATAGGAGGTTATCCTAACCTCGGACAAGGAAAAATTACAAATTAAGGGGTTTATTATCACACTTTTACTTCCGCAAGAATTCTATTGTTCACCACTTATTTATTGCATGTGGTGTGTGTACTGGCCATGATTGTATTCATTGTGTAATATACTTTAATTTATGGATATTTACATCATCATTGTATGATCCTATTTTCATGGGTGTATGTTTCGTAAGTTACCAAATCGATAAGGGATTTTGAAATTTCAATTTCCACTCATTTGGCTTTACGCATACTTCATTGATTATTTTACTCCAAGATTATGTGTGGAATCACTATTCATTTGCTTATGTCATAATTTACACTCCCCTTTATGTGGATATACTTTTGATACACATAATAACTCCATTGATAAATTCTCAAGTCATCGATATAAACTTGATAAGAGTAATTTTAACCCAATCTCCATTTATTGAGTTAAACATCCAATTCATTGGTGTTGTTTTTACAGGAATATGTGTGAATGTACTCTGATTTATTTACACTGAATATCTAATCATATTGAGTGTATTTATATTTGTCACACATAATTATGTCGTTTATTTATCCTTAACCTAAGGATACGGTCCTTATAAGAGAATTCATCTCAAATTAAATTCCATTGAGACTTTTTTGTTATTATACACCAATTCACTTTTATATGGTGTATATAATGAACTTTGACATAGTATATCATGA
Source organism: Viscum album (assembly GCA_963277665.1). NCBI lineage: Eukaryota > Viridiplantae > Streptophyta > Magnoliopsida > Santalales > Viscaceae > Viscum > Viscum album. Next base: position 1,430,433,264 of record OY728151.1, read on the forward strand.
ATCCCTTTATTTTCATGATATTAAAAAGTTTTTATTACTTCAATTATTTGTATTCAAGTTTCTATCTTTTGTTTAGGAACTCTAACTAAAATTTCATTTAAAATGTTTTAAAGATTTATTATTTTAAATCATTCTCATTAATGTCCATGTTTTAAAAATGGTTTTAAAAATTTATTTATATGGACATTAATGTTTTAAAATTAAAACTCCTTTTGAAAGTTTCAAAGTGTTATGGGACACTTTTATTCAAAAATCTATTTTCAAATGGCTTCCTGAGAAATAGTGTGACTTTTAAATGATTTCAAGAAAAAGGGGGATATTTCTCTCTAATAGTTTTGTTGATTATTTTCATCTATGTCAATATCCTTCGTTATTATCGATTGAGGTTAATCTGTTACAGTACAATCTTATATATTGTATTTAATGAGTTATGTTTGACTGTGGATTTGTTATTTTTATACCATTCAGGGTTTGTGGATAAAGTATTGACATTTCATATGCTAGTCTCAGTACGAATGTTTATATTATGTTTCAAAATTTTCATATGAGGAATGCATTGGACTTATTAAGTGACGGGTGGATCCATCTATAGCTCATCGATGCATCGGAAGGTCTCATGAGACAAACTAGTGTCTTGGAACGAGGCCTTGAAAAAATATTATTTGTAGTCTTGGCACGAGGTCCTGGCTACGTGGTTATGATGGTCTGACATTATGCATTCCATATTTATGAAAGTGGTTATTGATATTGCATGTGATTATTCGACTAGTAGAATATCCATGTGAATAAGTAAATATAATTATTTCATTTTATCTTTTCCATATTATACTAAAGCTCAAGTTTAAAAGTCTTTTGTTCTAGTCTTATACACTGCCTTAAATGTTTATGCTTATTTATAAAAGTTTCTGCTATATTGTTATCCTTGCTCAGCATCTGAGCTCACCCCTTTTTATGTTTTCTATTTTCCCAGGATGTGAAGAAGTATTTTATGACTTACCTGTAGGGATAGTCTGAGGGGATATGAGTGTGGTCTATGGAAACAATATTGTCATAGTTTTTCATTTTTTGATGTAATGTAAACCTTATAAATGTATCTATCACTTCCTAGGCTACTAAACTAATCGGTCTTTCGAGAATTGATCTTTTGTGATCATGCCAATGTTATGTAATAATGCACTGACTCTGGTCTTCTGGGGTTGGGGCATTACAATGTTCTCCTTGTGGGTGTGCTCGCGGCCACCCTATGATCTTTTGCTATGATGCCCTACATGGTGGTGCTTCGCTGGTTGTCCCATGTGCCCCTATGGGAGTGCCCTTTTGTGATCCTCCATGTGGTCCTCAACTAAGGTCAGACAATAATGGTTGGCTGGCTGTGGTTGAGGCTTATCCCTCCACTCTGTGGTGCGTGAGGCCTCTCCTAGCTGGCTAGTTGGCTTGGCTAGCCAAGTCCAATATTTTTTGATAATTGCCATTAAAAAATACTTCCCAACCTAAATATAATTCCCTTAAAATAAATTCCAAAACCAAAATCCAAACCTCTATATCTACCAACATAATTCCTTTTCTTTTATTGTTTTTGTAATTAAAATTCCAAAGAACTTTTCAAACACTTCATCCATTTAGATACTAGTGGATGGTTCCTCCAAAACCATCATGGAATAGAGTATTGCATGGCCTTGTTCAAATGTTGTAACAAACTTTCATTCATTGAAACATGTCTTAGAATTCAAGATTAGTTCTATATTCATCTGAATTTCTATGGATAATGATCAAGAATGACATCCAACATGACATTAAATGTCATTAAATGAATAGTGATTATACAAGTAAGTCAAAAAACACAATTCATAATAAAAGTGGGCTTTTCATTGAGCCAGTAACATTACTTTAAGAATTCCCATTTTTATCATCATCACCACTTCAATCAATAACTTTCCATACAAATATTGACACATTATTGAAAACAAATGGTACATTATGCCTAACAAAAGGGTAAATTAGAATCCCTCTTAAAAAGAGTGAAGATGAATTATAAAGCTCATATAGAATAACATATTAATATATTTCCAAATAATAGATCATTATTTGGAAGGGAAAATATACACATAGAAGAGAAACATAATGTCCAAGTATTTATGGACACTGAAATAGAACATTTATCACAAGAAAGTGAATTATTAAGTGAAAGTTAATTACCGTAAATAAATGAGTTGAGAAAATACCTATAGATTCCAAAGAATTTAGGGTAATAGGATACAAAATTTTATATAAGGACCCTTTCTAAGGTTTTAGTAATCCCATTACTATCTAAACTGAGAAAATGAAAAATTATACTTACTTGAGAAGTATATTTTAATCCTTTAATTAATTTCCACCATAATATATTCTTTTTATCCAAACTATGAGTATCCTAGATGAATTTTTCATGATTGTAGAACAAAAATAAATTAATTATAGATTAAATAATCCATAAAATTATAATAGTCTATTTCCTCTATTTTTAGACATTTAAAAAAAATTATTACCACATATTATGATAATTTCCTCAAAATAAGAAACCATCATATGACTAAATACAACATTAATCTCTGAATCCTCAATAACAAAATTACAAAGTTAAACTTATATCACTTAATAACTAAATCTCCTTAAAATTATTCAAAATTTTCCTGAAGAAATTTAAAACTTATAAATAAGATGGATTTTTTAAAATATTCTTTCAATGTTAATTTAACATTTATCTCTAATAAACATTATTCACTCAAAAATATAAATAACCCAAAAATGCATACAACCAAATTATAAAATCTTTAAAATATTCTAATCATATAGACAAATAACTTGTATCACCACAAAGAAAAATGAATATCATATATTATTTAAGAAAATATTTTAACATTTATTTATCAAATAAAATCCCATAATATATTGTTTAACTAAAGCATATAATTTTCCCAATAATAAAATGGTCTTCTTCTGAAATTATATTAATTTCTTAATCACAAAATCACTTTTCAATCCCATGGTAATGTATATGAAAAAACATATATTCCCAAAAATAAACATCATCATTATCTATCATATCAATTATTTTTAAAAAAATCATACCAAATAGGATATCTGGTAGGCCATTTGTTGGAATTTCACCATTATCACCCTTCAGTTATGGTTTCAATCCCCATGTCCTTTCTGGGCACGATGGCTTGTTCATCGACTTATGGGTCTTCCTTTTTATTAAGAAAATTAGTATAATTACTATAAATAATGAGAAATGTGATTAATATTTAGAAAAACATAATATCATTCTTAAAAAATATCCTCCATGTTGACCATGTGGGTTATATATATGTCAACCTAATAGAATTCCTCTCAAAAATATCATTAGACGTCTTAAAATGTCATAAATTAAAACCTCAAAATGGATTTATATTACTTTAAACTTATGATCAAACATAAACTTATTAAATTTTCATGGTATCCATAACACGTAAGTTAATCTCATATGAGATAATTATAATATTTAAAGATCTATAAACATTTCATATAATACCAACCATAAAGACCCATCTATAATAAATTTTTAAAGCGAATCTCTCAAATGAAATTCAATTTATTTTACATCTAATATCATTTTAGGTTTTGTGATTTAGCGAATTTTGAAATCACCATTATATAATTAAATATTACATCAAAATGTGAACACTTCCACTTAGTATCATGTTTTCCCAAAAAAATAAAACATTTTATGATATAAAAAGTTTTATTATAAAGACACATCTTCACAATATTCTTTGTGTTCTTCTCCTTATCACTAATCATCCTTAAAAACTAATGAAATAAATTTGAAAATATGGGATGAGCACAAAAATATTAGTAAGGAACCAATAAAATGAAATAATGAAACTAGTTTTTTCAAGAATACATATTGATGATTTTTTTTCAAAATAAATATTTTATTACCAAATAAATAAAATTTTCTCCCCAAATATTTTTATAAAATATTTCTTCATAAAAATTAAATTAAAAAATAAAACTCTTAAATTTTCCTTGTTATATGGTTACATTTTTAAAAAATATATATGTTTCACCCTTATGATGTAGATTATAAATTCCTTTATCCATAAACTGGTGATTAGTCACATAGGAGAATAACCTAAAGAACAAGGTATAAAAAGATCATCGAAACATAGGAAATGTGGAATCAACACAAATCATGAAATTTTAATAAGTAAATTTTATCTTTCAAGAAAATTCCACATGATGGATAGAGTCCCTTTGGGGATTAGGTTTACTATATAATCCAATACATAATGTCTCATTATAAAAACAACAATACCCAATTCATTGGTGTGAAATATAGGTGAACCCATAAAAGAAATTCAGGATTATTTGTGCCAAAAAGGAAATCAACTGCAATGAATAATAATAATAATAATAATAATTTCCCATGGATTAAAATGGGTTTCATGATATTTATTTATATCATAGAGAAACGAGATTTTATAATTATTTAATTTGAGAAATGACCATGAGGAATATATTTCCCCATTAAATGTATGGATGGATGCTCTATGATGGAACCATGAAATCATATAAATGGAGATAAACACAAAATAAAAATTATGGTGATCATAAAATATGTTGATTCCATATACATTAAAATAGAACATCCTTTTTTCCCTTTTAAATGAGAGTAAAAATGTTTTATATAAAATATCCAATAACATTCTTTTTTATAACATCTAAAAATTTAAATAATATAATAATTTATAATTTCTATATTTAAAATAAAATAATTTGATAAAATAATTTTTATGAATATGGACATTGAAGAGAATGATTTAGAAAATAAATATTGAAAAAAATTAAAATGTGGTTTTTATAGAATAGTTCCCCTTATATAACACTATAAAAATATTACTTTTTAAAAATATTGTAATGATACTAAAATATGATAAAATATAACCCTTAGAATTTATTAAATCATAAATAATAATTTTCATAATACATTTATAAGAACATGTACATAGAAAAAAATCATTTGAAGGGTGATATGATAAGATGGTTTTTAAAAGAATGCCACTTAACTCAAGATCGAATAATCACGTGAATTATTTATCTTCTTAAGTAACAAAACTATGTCAATTAAAAAATTTATTGAGAAAATTTTTCAAATTTATTTATTTATTTTTTTACATAGTACTAATTTATATATAATTACATATTTTATTATGTTCACGTCATATGTTTTCAATGTATTTGGGTCAAAGTTCCAAAATGACTTTAGTATGATTAATATAATCAATGAGGTAAATTTTTCATCATATCTAATATAAAAATTATGAAATAATTATAATTTTTTTACATTAATTATAAATTTAATACTAACAATTAAATATGGTTATATGAAATGAACTATCTTAAAATCATGTTGACGGTATTTCATAAGTAATCTTGAATAACACTTCCATTTTTAAAAGATTATGATGGAAAGAGTATAAGTATTGTTTTATCTTTACATAATTATCATTATGTCATATTATTTATTTAAATAAACTTATATATTCCGTCCATGGGATTTTGTAATGATAAATTAATCACATCGCTTCTTGATGGTGGTAATCCACACGTATGCATAAATAATGTTATCATTTTTTAATAAACAGAACTGTAATAAAATATGTGTATTTACTTTTTCAATAATGATAAATATGTTGTGAATATAATATATATAGATTAAATAAAACATAAAAAATAGTCATGAGAGGCAATTATGTAAAATTAATAACATTTGTTCCTGATGTGGTAGTCCACTATACAAATGAATGATGGTTTCATTTTCCATTTGATTGAAGATTAGATGGATGTAGGTTATGAAATTAACATAATAACATGTATCTATATGATAAAGACTTACATTATTATATAATTGTGATTTTTCAATATTTTAAGGAGGTGGAAAAATAAATTTATGTACAACATTCGATTTAGGACTATACATATTGTTCATAAAATCTTCTTTTTATTACACCATATTCCTTCTTAGGTAACTATTATCCCAAAAATAATACATATAGGACATAGGGAGGGAGTTTATTAATAAATTTTTAGTGTTATTTTCTATAATTAATCGATTTAAACTATGAATAAAAGAGGATATGTTGTTCACTTATAAAGTTGAGGAGAGGGCACTCTTGGAAATACATAAAATGTTAAATTATGAACAATAAGTTTTATTTGGAAAAGGATTCAAAATGATATAATTACATTATATGATTCATATGGGTCTAAGTTATATTATTCATATTGGTAAGTAAATGGATCATAGATAATATTTTTAGACATGTAAATATCCCTATGATTAACATATTATTTTTATGAATTTTCAATCATTTAATAAAATATTTTTTTATAAAATAATTTTTATTTCAATTTTTGAGCTATTCAATTAATTTGACGTTAAAAATAATAAAAAATATGTTTATTCATATTTAATCCATTGAAATATATGTAATATTTTAGTTTTATATTTAAAATTTTCAAACATAACAATTCATTCAAATTATATTTCTTTAATCATCTTTAAAATCATTTATTTTATTTTTCTATTAATTGAATAGACACATTTTCATCATTGCATTAACATTTAATGTAATTATAAAATAACTGAAAATTATAAATAAATTAAAATGATAAGAAATAAATTAACTTTAAAATATAACTTTTATAATCGAACATAGCTTATTTTAATCCAGTTTCAATTATTTTGGGATAATAAAACAAATATAATAACATTATTGACTTTTTTACAAAAGAATAATGAAGTTCAAAATAAAATAAATATGGAAACAAGTTCCTCTATCTTAGAAGATATTATAAAAATGGATGAACTCTAATAATATAATAGGAAAAAGGAATTTGTTAGGGTAATTTCATTCCTTATCATATTATTTTAAACATTTATTATTGTATTTACCCTTATCGGGGTGACAATAATTTACTATGATTTCTATTCTTAACGACTAAAAAACATACCCATTTACCAAATTTTAACCTCTTGAATCATAATATGGAATGCATTTTTTAATATTAAATTTATATAAGTGTTATTAATTAATTTAATATTTAAATGAAAAAAATAAACGAAAAATAGTTTTTAAAAAAATGCATTTTTTTCATAAAAATATTTTAATAACTAATTAAATTATGAAATTAATTCCAAATACTATAATTAGATTATGTTTAATCAAAAATAACTGTTGAAATTTTGAAACTAATCCAAAATATAATTTAACTTTGTAAATACTTTTCAATGAAATTATAGTTTTTCATAAGAATTAGCATTTTTCAATATTCAATGAAAAATATATCTTTTCAAAAAATATCAAAATTTCACAAAAATATAATTTTTTTATAATGAATTCAAAAATGACATCCTTTTTATGTAATAACATTTCTAAAAATTTCATATTTTATTTATAATATTTTCTCACAAAAAGAAATAAAATTTATTTTAAAAATAATGTATTTTTTGAAAATATAAAACAAATTTATTAAAAATTCAGTGATTATTTACTTAGAATTTATCAACATTTTACCATTGAGCAGGAAAATTATAGATATTTCATAAATTAGTTATTAATATTCATACCCACCAATTTAATGGAACAGTTATAATGGTCATATTAAAATAATAATATTTCATGGTTTGTTTAGACTCGGTGTTTCATTTCACATACATAATCGAACATAGTTTTCTTATTAAAATATCAGGGTTGTATAGGGATGATACAAAAAATGATTCCATGGAATACATACCAATGGAATTAATATTCAATGGAATGACATCTCTCAATGATATCAAATTTCTAACATCCACTCCATATACACCACATCTTCTTTAAGATCAAGATCACATTGAACAATAAAATGGTTGTTTTAATGAAGATACATAGAAAGATGAGATATATGATTAACATCATTGACTCAATCCAATAGGTTTTGAAGTGATAAATAATATTTTATTTCCTATAACTTAAGATTTCTGATGATACTTAATGAATAAGTGCATGCACTACTAAATATTTGTTGTCCATAAAAGTTTGAAACTTTTTTGATCACATTAATCAAAAAATTAAAACACCAACAATCCCCTACTATATTCATCATATGTGATTTCATCACTATGTAATATATAAGTCAATATTTATTAGTCACTTTCTATAACCTGTTATATAGGTGTTAGATAAGGAAGCAAGAAGATGAATGGTTATGTTTTGAGAGAATTTACATATGACAAAAAAACAATGTTAGACCACAACACACAATGTAAAAACCAAAGTAATTTCAATATAAGTTATTTTCATGTCATATAAATATTCATTAGTCATATATTAAAGAGTTATTTTCACTATAAAAATGGTATGTAATTTTTAAAATCAGTAATGAAATAATTTTATTAAACTATTTTTATATGGTTTTATTTAAAAAATTAATTTTAAAGTATAGAATTTGAATATTAGAAACTGAATTTAATTTTTTTAATTCATAATTTCAAAATAACCATTTGATGTATTTTTATATTTTTTTGAATATATTGAATTTTTAGGGAATACTCATAATTTTTTATTTTAATACTAAAAATTATATTTCATTTCAAGTAGTTACAAATTCAAGATCTATTTTTGATGAGTTTTAAATTTTAATTTTTTAATTTTTATTTTAATTTTATTACAGTTTTTAAAATAAATTTTATAATTTAATTTTATATAAAAAATTATTATATTTAAAAAGGTAATTTTTCACAGAATCCATTTTTCATTTTTTTTAGTTTATGTTTAAATTAAACTACTAAAATTATATATTTTGAATCTTGAAATTTGAATTAAATATTTGGAATCACTTAATCAAAACAAGTAAGATAGAACCCTTTTATTTTTGGTTAATATGAATAATTACCTTACTAATTTTTATTACCATAGTAAAAGGTAAATCAGGTAATTAAAGTCAAAAATAAAATGATAAAGATTATAAAATGACCCAAAAATTATTTAATTTTATTTGATGATTCCATTTCATCCATAGTCGTATAATATTCATTTTAATTCCTTTTGTGTGATTTTATGAGATTATACCCATTATAATATTTCATTTAAAGAAATTTAAAATATTTCACACTCTAATTTTTAATAACATTAATAATTTTAGCATAGGGTCAAACAGAAGAAATTTTCGGTTATAAATAAAAATTTAAATGATAAATTATTTTTATTAATCATGTCAATTTACTTTTAATATTTAGTTTGAAATAATTACCTTAAAATTTTACCAAATTATGATGTTGTAATTTTTCAAATATTAGTAAAGAAAATTAACAGTATTAAATTATTTAAAATAAATATAATATGAGATAATCAATGAGATCCAAATAAATTATAGATGATTATGATGTATTTGAGATTTATTAAAATATTTAGATAAAATTTATATTTCTTTATTGGTTTTATTAAAAGAAAATAATGAATAGTTCCAAAAAATTACATTGATAATAAATTATAATAAAAAATATTTCATTAAATGATATAAAATTCCTAAAAAACATATTTTCTATAACATGATTATTATATGGTTAATATTATCAAACGTTGTCCATTTTTCTACTTTTTTCCATTTATTGTAACTCTATTGATCTACAATGAGTAAAAGTATATATTGTCACGGTAAGTGTGATAGGGGTTAATAAGGTGTTACAATAGAAAATAAGGATAAAAAAATAGTAAAAACATTTATAATATTTATTATTTGAAATTATTAAATTAATACTCATCCTGTATTAAAAATAATGACTATGGATCTATTTTTAATTTAAAAATTATTTTATAATAATTTAATTTTTTGTGAAATTAAAATAGTGTCATTCCCCTATCCTATAAAAGGGAATCACTTTATCCATTTAAATTATGATTAAAACCCCTTTTGGGTTTTCCAATATCTACCCAAAAACCTTCATCAATACATCACTAAATTCTAGAGTCCTTATTTATGGAATAATAGAAACTATAGTGGCCTTAACGTGTTATCAAAATGAGGTTGTATGAAGAATAGGTATCACTTATAATTGATAATTTAATATTTATTTCTTCATCAAAATCATTAACTCACCCTTAAACATTCCTATATAATAATAACTTTATATTCCCTATGAATTAGAGTAGTAACGATAATGTGGAAACCTATATCCATCTCCTCTTATATCAAATGTGAAACAAAACCATTGTTCATGTGTATGATGGACTACTGCCTCATAAATAGATATAATTTTCTTTCATCACCATATCTCATGGAAGGATTATAATAATGGAAATAATGTTTATGTAAGATATTCATGAAATATTTATCATTATTATAATATAATGTAACATTTACATTTTTAACCTTCCATTCACAGAAAAATGATAATGTCATTCATGCGTACATACAGACTAAAACCTCCACTAAGTAAGGTGATTCATTTTTCATCACCACATAACATATATCATACATATAAGTATATTTTAATGATAAATATGATATTATTATAATTATTTAAATATAAAATAAAACTTTCATTCATTAAATAATGTTTGTCGAAAAATAAAGATGTTACTCATGCATACGTACGGACTATCATCTCCATGATTGTAATGTACATCATCTTTCATAAATATATTTCATGATAATATTTAAAATTATGATTCATTTATACAAATTCTATTTATTTAATTAATATTATTTTTCATATATTTGAATAATAATCTCTTTTACCATATTCAACCAACTAATGTCATTTTTGACATATGATCCGAATATCGTCATAATGACCATCATGTATTTAATTTATTAAATAATTTTAAATAATATTAAATTAAATTAAATAAATAAATAATGAAATTGAAATAGTTTATTAATAAATTAAAATTTTTACAAAATAATTTTATTCATAAATATAAAGATCGTATGTGACAACTCAAACTATTTATAAGTGATTTGGTTTAGAAATCCTCTTTTAATGTTTCCAATTTAACAATCATTTTCATCCAAATCCATATTTATAATGATATTTTTATGTGTCCTCATATAGAGACATGAGATTAATAAAGTAAATATTATTTCACTTTTTAATTTCATTAAAATATTTTCAAAAGAAATATTTCAACAAAATGATAAAATATTTTTACAAAAAGAAAAAAATGAAATATTTATTTTAATGTATATAACAATAGTGAAATTGACACCACCATAACCATTATTGTAATATTATATTCCCCTATAATATTTCATGTTTTTTTCATATAAAAATCCTCTTTACCTTTTTCTAGATTTTATTTATTGAACATTGTTTGTAAAGAACAAAATTTGTTTTGATATCAAAAATAATTTATACGTGGTTTTGAAAGCAATTTTCATGATTTTTTTCATCATATGTTCATTGAACATTATTTATGAAGGGTTGATCCCCATTATGGATCATGGGTGAAAAAATATATCTTCTACAATGGGTGATCCTAGATAGCACCTGGTGAGCCCATTGTATCATCTAATATGTCTAAACCCAAATAGAGCTCCAATAAATTTGGTAATGATTATGCTCTGCATAGAATTATATTGGAACTTAGATGTATTGGTTATTATAATTTTTGCGGGTTTAGTAAGGGTTTTATGATGATGATGTCCTAAGGCACCAATATTATGTTTCTAAACTCACTAATGAGTTTTTATGTAAATTATTTCAATATCAAAATTTATGATAATGATCTTCTTTTTAATGATAATTAATGTTATTTTATGATAAAATGTATAATTATAATAAAAATTTTCCATGCGTTATCTAGTTTCTCACTAGACTAACTTATTTATTCTTCTTATGTTGCTAACAGATTATTTTTTTCTCATACCATGATTAAAAATGTGTTTTACAGGTTCTAATGAAGGGTAAGGGAAAGAAAGAAGTCAGGTTGAAAGACCTAACGATTTATCATGAAAAAACCATATATCATTTAAATTGTCATATATTTCCTAAAAATGTATACTAATTAGAATTTTAGCATTTTTATATATATGAGATTTTAATGTAAGATTTATTAATTAACTCTCTAAATCTCTAATCCTAGAAGATATTTTGGAATGTAAGAAAGTTAATTATAGTTTGAAGTAACTATAATATCTAATTTTTAGGATGTGTCCTTATAGTTGGTCTTAGAGCAAGGTTTAGAGGATGTTAGAGGTTGGGATAATGACAATAATATATTCTTAATAGATTTTACATAATGGTTATTTAAAATGGTACATCATTTGATGATTACCTTATTGAATCGACTATACAATGTTTGATACGAATGGTTTTAACCTGAAGAAACAAGATGGTTATAGTAGGAAGGCACCCAGAGGATGACATCCTTCCAAAATAGTTACTTAGAATGGTAGAAATTAGAACTGAGAAATTTTTTTTTTGTGATAGAACATTTAAAACAATACATAAATAGTGGTGGGATCCATTCTATAGTAAAGAAAGATCTACTATAGAGAAACATGATAATATTATAACGATTTGTGAAAACATACTCCAAAATTCAACGAATCTTCTGACCAAGTGGTAGCCAAAATATGAATCAATTTACAAAAGAATATATTAGAAGTCATGAGTTTCTTAGAATTTCCGAATGAAACCCTTGACTTTTATCATTTTGATGGTAAAGAATATCGATGTTATTCTTTGGTTAAGAGTACAAAAGAGATAAATGTGCTTTGTTTCATTGAATGGGACGCATTTAAGAATCTAGTTGAAGAGAAATATATCTAAATGGTTTACCGAATTAGGATGGATAAAAAATAATACAATTGAGGGAAAATGATGAAGATCATATAGCTATTTATGTATAAAATTCTAAAATATGGGTCAGGTATGTACTAGGTTTTATTCGGGATCCTGATAACATGATTAATCAGTTTTCTTAGAGTTGAAACCAAGATATCAAAATAAACATGCTTCCAATAACTTCAAAAGGTTTGAAAAAATTGTTTGGTGTCTTGAGAAGGTAAAAAAATGAGTTCACAAATGATCATCTATTCCCTGAAATTAAGTAGAAAAATGACTGAATGTACGAAAATGGGTAATCATTCATCAAAGAAAAGAGTCCTAAAAAATCAAAGAATGGGGTAACCTATAGCTATCCATTGGTAATATATTCTAGTTGGAATAAGTTGCATCATTATTTTTATAGGTTTGGGAATCAAATTACTCAAGATGGAAATAATAAAGAACAAAAACAGAAAGGTGTGGAAAAATATTTTTATACTACTATTGTTGGTGAATGGAAATCTAATGAAGTGTTCATAGGTATATTAATTTTTTGATCAAATTATTACAATAACCTATTGGATAATGGATATTCATATTCATTTATTTATGTGAAATTTTCAATAATACTAAGAATATCACAACATGATAGTATTATAAAACACTTGGTGAGAACTCTAACTAGAAATATTAATGAAACCAATAATAATAAGAATCTTATTATTGTTATCAATGAAATGGTATTTCCTTAAAATAATGTTGAACATCCAATGGTAGATTTTGATTATATTTTTTGTATGGGTTGGAATTCAGTTTATTATGATAATATATATTAAAGAGAGAAGAATGTTTTTTTCAATGATTTCATAACTTTGATGACCTACCAAGAAGGTTAGAAGTTGATTAGAAATGTGAATGAATGTTACTAAGTACATGTTTTTTAAAAGTAATTAACTATACATATGAGTGATGTCCTAGTAGTGAATGAATATAAGGTTTCTTTTCCTGATGATTTACCATGTGTTATTCCTAATTAGGTGGTTGAGTTTACTATTGTCTTTGTACGTGATGCTATGCCAATTTTAATACCCCCTTGTCAAATGTCACATTTAGAACATTTGGAATTAGAAAAATAAATTATATGAGTTCTATATAAAGGTTTCCTTCATACAAGTACTTCACATTGAGGTTCTCCTAAATGTTTTGTTTAAAAATGATGGTTCCATGAGGATTTAAATGATTATATATATTTTAATAACATCACTATTAAGAAAAAATTATCCTTTCCCCCATATCAATGATTTCCCGGACCAGCTCCAAGGAGAACAATTTTTTTTTTGAATTTATCTCAGAATGGGGTATCGTCGGTTAAAGGAGAATGTGGTGGATATTCCAAATACAATTTACAGACTCGAAATGAAAACTATTAGTTTTTAGTTATTTTGTTTGGGTAATCCAATAAACTTGATTCATTTATAGATATTATGAATAGATTATTCCGTGAATATTGGGATAATTTTATAGTAGTGTTTAATGATGATATATTGGAATATTTTAAATGTCATGAGGATTATGAAAGACGCATAAGGATTTTTTTTTAAATCCTTAAATAAAAGAGTGTATATTGAAAATTTATTAAGAGAAATTTTTGGTTCAAAAAGATTTATTTTCTTGGGAATATTTTGTATAGGGATATAATAATGATTAACACTACTAAAACTAATGTTTTTGATAAGTGAAAAATATCTAACATGTTATAGATTTTTTTTATTAGATTAGTAGGTTACTAACATTAGTTTTTTTGAAAACTATTCTTAGTTATCTAACCCATTGACAATGTTACCTCAAAATGAAATTAAATTCACCTAGATAGATGAATGTAATAATTTTTCAGAAAAAAATATATTGGTGAGTACTCCAATTTTTACTATACCCTCTATAAATAATTATTTTATAATCTATAGTGATGATTTTTTAAAGGGAATTTGTTGAATTATAATGTTGAAATGAATGAGTAATTTCTTATTCATCCTGGAAGAAAACATATATTGAATTAAATTATCATACACATGTTCTAGAGTTAGATAATATGGAATATTCGTTAAAATTTTTTTGGCATAATTTATATGGAGAAATTTGTGAAATATATAGTTATTAACTTTCTTGATGTTTATATTCACTTATAAATAATTGAACATGAGAAAAAAAATATTGATATAATTGATTAAGGATTATGTCTGCACAACTATTTATCTTCATGGGAAAGTAATTAAAGTAGTTGATCCATTTAGTTGAGAGAATAATAAAACATTAAAAATGTTATATTGGGAACATGAACCATTATTTAATGATTTATTTAATTTTATCCTAGAAGTTGTGGATTTTGGAACTTCCATTAATTTTTTTCATGCCTCAGTGCAGTCAAATATTTAGATAAAATGAAGAAAGATAAGAAATAGTACCATGTGTTAAAGGAATTGGTGGAATTGGTCAATAATGGTAGTATTCCGGATTTTAATGTTTAAAAAGAAAGTTTTTTAAGATTTGGTATGATATTATGAATTCCTTGTGATTATCATTTGAAGATAGAATTCTTGAGTGAATATCATAGTTCTACATTTTCTATTCATAAAAGAATTTTTAAGATATATAAGGAACATTGAGAATATTGTTGATGGGATACAATGAAAATAGATATTACTGACTTTAGAATGAAATGATTGGATTTTCAACTGGTTAAAGAAAAAGAAAAATTATTAAAGTGTATGATTTATCCTTTTCTAGTGATGTATTAGAAATAGAATAATGTATCCATGAATTTCATAGTGGGATTTACAAATACATCTTGTGGTAATAATGAAATTTGGGTTATTTTAGTTTGAATGAATAAATCTATGATTTTCCTTCCCATTTGAGAAACCATGTCTTTAGTTAAAATTTCTCAAATGTATCTCAACTATATAGCTATATTACATGGAGTACCCCTCTACATTGTATCTTATTGTGATACCAGATCCACATTAAATTTATGGAAAAGTACTTTAGAATTCATTGGGTGATGAATTTAATTTGATTATAGATTATTATCCTCAATATGATTCACATTATTAAAAAATAATACATACATTAGAATACATACTTAATGCTTATTCTATTTAATACAAGGGAATATGGGATCATCAAATTTATTTTGATGATTTTTCTTATAATAATAGTTTTCATTCTAGTATACAAATGACACATTGTGAGGAATTATATGGAAGGTGATGTCAGACTCTATAATTTTGGGATAATGTTGTAAAAAGTTTGTTTATGGGAATAGATTTGGTATAAAAAATGGTATATTAGGCGACAGTAAATTAGAAAGATATGATGAAAACTTGTAGCATAAAGAAACATTATGAAGATAAGTAGGGGAAAGATAATTTTTTTAAGGAAGGTGATCAGGTTTTTCATGAAATATCTTCTTGTAAAAGTGTTATGTGTATTGAGAAAAGTGTATGTTGGGTCCAAATTTCATTAGAAATATGAAATCCTAAATTATATTAGATCATTTTTCTACTGAGTGGATTTACCACCATGTTTTTTCCTAGTACATAGTTTTTTTAATGTTTCAATTTTAAGAATTTATATGCTAGATTCAAATCTTGTTTTGATTCATGAAGTACATCAGTTGGAAGGGATCCTTTCAAATAAAGAACCAATGGGTCATATTCATTCCCAGTGAGAGAATTTATCGAAATGCAACATAATTCCCTAGGTTACGGTTTTATGGAAAAACCATATGGCTGAAAAAGCATCATGGGAGTCTAAAAATGGTATGATAGAAGGGTATCCCCACTTGTTTAATTAGAAAATACTATTGTGTAGACACAATTTTCAAAATATGTAATAATGTAACAACCCATTTAATGTAAGGATCATTCATTTTCATATATTATTAATATTAATTATTAATATATTATAGAGTTATCTTCATTATTATAATTTTATTTATTTTACAAATAAAAATGATTTAGTTTTATCCATTTATTTTCTTACAAGGTTTTATTTAAAAATATTTTCTTAAAATTATATATTTTGAATTTGAAAATTTCAATTGAAATTGGAAATTTTTAGTTAAAAAAATATTTTATGACGAATTTATTACTATTATTTTTTTTGAAAAGAGTGATTTGTTAGAGAATATGTAAATACTTTGATTTTATTATTAAAAATTGTATTTATTTTCAAGTATTTACAAAGCCAAATTATATTTCTGATGATTTTAGAAATATAATTTGTTCATTTTCTTTAAAATGATCTAATTATGGTTTATAAAAAAATCTTATACTTTAATTTTTTATTAAAAAAATTATATTTAAAAGAGATATTTTTTGAAGAAACCATTTTTCATTCTGTTTAAAAATATTAATTTGAAATTAATTTATCACCCTACTTTTTTTTGGTTGAATGATGGATTACAAATTTTAATTATTGGGAAAGTATTCATTAAATAGTCCCATTTTTTTGGTTCAAAAAGAATAGTAACCTTATTAATTTTTTATAATGGTAAAGGGTAAATTGGGTAATTAAAGTTAACAATAAAATATAAAGGATTAAAAAATGATTGTGACAATTTAATTAATTTTATTAGATGATTTTATTTCATCCATAATCATGCAATATTTTTTATTTTTTATTTTTTTCATTTATACATGATTATATACTTTGTAACATTTTATTTCATGAAAAATAAAACATTTAATGCTCTTGTTTTTAATAACTATAATAGTTTTAGTATAGTGTTAAAAATAGGCTATTTTTAATTATAAATATTATATTAAAATAAATATTATTTATCTTCATCATGGAAATTTATTTTCAGTTTTTACTAAATAATAAATAACCATAAAATTTTACACAATATTGATACAATATTTATTCAATAAGTGATGAAATTCAAATAAGTGAAATTAAAAATATTTAAATTAATAATTTTTTTGATAATTAATGTTATAAATGAATTTTCTAGATCAAATTGACATTAAGAGGATGTATTAAATATTTGGGTCAATTTTTTACTTATTTTTATTTTGTTATTAAAATCATTATAATGAATATTCCTAAAAAGAAACCATAACAATATATTATAAAAATAATATTTTATTAAATGATATAAAATTCATAAAATAAATTATATTCAACCAATTTAATTATATATTGTTTATAATATCATCCATATTCCATTTATGAGCTATTTTTTGTCTATAGTAACTACATTGACCCTCAATGAGTAAATATTATCATTGTCACTGTAATTGTTTAGGGGTTTAATGAGTGGTTAAAACCAAATGATAAGGATAAAAACCTAGTAAAAACTTTTATAATTTATATTTTATGAAATAGTTTATACCCATTGTAATAATATATTCAAAATAATAACTTTAGAGACATTTTGAATGGGAAATTAATTTATTTAAATTTAATGTTTAGAGAAATTCCAAATTTTCCCACCCCGCTCCTATAAATGGGGATCGCTTCTTCCATTTACACCACAATACAAAACTCATTTTATTCTACCAATATATAACCAATTCCCTTCCTAAAATTCCTATACATGGTTTAAAGGCCTTATTTAATGACTAATAGTGTATTTTGTGGTCTGAATTTTTTAATCAAATGAGGTCTTCTGAATAGGAGGTATCATTTTTAATTGAGCATTTTGAAATATATTTATTCTTCCACCAACTTCAAAAAATCCCTAATCATGAAAATATAAAAAAATTATATTCTATATAAAATGGTGTTGTTATTTTAATGACTTAATCTATATCCATCTCTTCTTCTATCAAATGTGAAACTAAACCATCATTTTTGTGTACCGCAAACTATCGCCTTATAAAATGATGTAATTAATTTTCTTTCACCATACATCATGGATGGTTTATAATGATGGAATTAATTATTATATATGAAATTTAGGAAATATTTATTCTTCCCAGAAGATAATTTTTCATTTAACTTCTCACTGTCCCATTCACTAAAAAATGATAATGTTGTATGTGTGTTTGTGTCTATACTACCACCTCTATAAAGTGAATTGATTAATTTTTCATCAATTCATCACATGGATGATATATATAATAATATTTAAAGGATTAGTATGATATTTATGATATAATTATCATAACTAAATGATATAATTTTACTTACCTTCATTCTATAAGGATCACTGAAAAATGAAATCGTTGCTCAAGCATATGTATGGATTACTATCTCGATAATTGTAATATAGTTCATATTTTAATAACCATATTTCTTGACTATTTTTAAAATTACTATTTTTTGTATAAAAATTATAATAATTTCATTATAATTATTCTAGATATGGTGCAATAATGAAACCGTTGAACATAACTAATCTACCAAAGTCATTTCAGGCGTTTGAGGCGAATATCATCAAAATGCCCAATGTGAATTTAATTGATTGAAAAGTTGTATATAACATTGTTTTAAAAGATATATATGAATAATTAACATGAAAAATATTATTAGGTAACTATAAAATTAATGTATGTTTTTATTCATGAAAATGATGAATTTATGTGACGAGTCAGACTCTATGCAGGGGAAATTATTTAAAATAATTTGATAATATTTCCCTTTAAACAAAATTATTAGCCCATATCCATATTTTTAAAGTTATTTTATGGATGTTTTTATATGGACATAGATGAATTATAAAGGAAATTTTATGTCAGTTTTGTCTCTCTTTTTAGTATTTTCAAAAGGGGTCTTTTATAGAATCCATCCAAATGTAATTTTTTATTAACCCATTTTAAGGGAAAATGGGAAACCATAGTACACAAACTAGACAACACTACATGCTGAAAAAGATCACAAAATGATGAAACACAAGATTAAGATTACTTGAATAAGCTACTCTGTATAGTTCCCATTGCAACAGACTAACCTGAATATCAGGATCCTCTATCATAATCCCTTCAAAGTGAGAAATCTTCTTGTCCATTGTCTGAATAAATTCCTCCATGTTGATTTTGCTCTGATTGAATCCCCGGGCCAGAATTCGATCGTGTTTATCTATCCACACTTCTTTCTCCTCGTTGGCATCAAATGCATCCTTATTTCATAAATTTTTTTAATCTCCTCTTCTGAGACATTGGGTCGTGCAGCTTTTTCTAGCACTTCCTCCTTGGAGTACAGGATAAGTTTCAAGCACTCTCTATTCCCTTATTCCGTGTTTATTGTATTTCTACTTGATTATTCACTTCCCCCAATCTACAGGGCTCTATCTGCCTTATTTCAACCCTTATTGTCCAACCTTGACTCCATCAGTTTTGGAAAGTGGGAGTAATCCTTGCATCCCTTTGGTTTTTTCCATTGGACCACAATACATTTCCCTGAGTCTCGCATTCCTTTATTCCCCTTCTTCCATCTAGGGCTATAAGTACCTTTCCCTTTAGTTTGGTCCATGCTATCCACTGAGAGTTGACTATATTTTTCATCACCTAAAGTTTCCTCCTCTTGAGTCAATTGTGGTTCTTGAACAACTAGACCTTCAAAATGGTACCCCAACTTAATCGTCGAGCCTTCTTTGAGGGGTCTATACTTACATAGAGATTCTTCCTTTCCTACTTTAATCTCTAAACCATTATTCTTCCCCCCATTCCCATCCTTCATAATAAGAAACTCGCTTCGTCTGTCCTCCCTTGTCCACAAGGATAATATGTTGTAGCTGGTAGATCCATAGGGGCCACATCAAAGGGACCCTTATTTTCTGTTCCACCAACCTGAAAAGCCTTCAATCCTCCCACCTGCAAGGATGTTACACCCAAATCATGTTTTAGATGAGAAAATATGTCAACTACCCGTGGCTCTTCCAACATAGACAAGGGATGATCCTCCCAGGAGCTAGACTCCGCACCTGAAATTTGTTGCCTAACAGGTTCCATCACCTTTGGAACAGCCCCGTGCACCTCCTCATATTCTCCCAAACCAGAATTATCCTGAACATGTTGTTACAAAATGGGATCAAACTACATATTTTTTAACTTTAACTCCAAATAACCATGTCCAAGACTTACTGAGTGAACCTTAGGGACTGATTTAGAGTGTTGTCTGACACACCAATCGACATCAGAAGAGCCCATCCTAACCCTTGAGGGTAGAGAGGCCACAGCTGTGTAAGAGCTAAACCTCTCGCTACCTACATGCTCCACATCTTGAACTAGATTTGGGGGTGAGCCATGCCTGAAGACTTGTTGGAGGTGACCTAGTCGACAGCAAGAAGAGAAAAAATCTATCCAATATTCAAAACGCACCTTCAGTTTTAGCCAATATTCATGTTCTATCCCAATCTATACAAATTCAGTCAGAGGTTTGGAGACATCTATTTCTACACAGATGCGAGGATAAATTAGATGGAAAAGGTTATGAGATCTTTGATCAAAGCACAAAAATATACCTACCATGTTGTCAAGGATCGAAAGAATTGCAGGGTTCTGAAATGACAATGGAAGGCTCAGGAAACTGACCCAGATTGGCACTGTTTAAGGGTCCCGTCACAGATGGAAGTCGAAAGAACAGTGGAATAGGAAGAACTGGACACCGTTGAAGGATCTTTGGCCACCAGACCATGCGGAAATAAGGTCATCCTCTATCTCGAAATGGATGAGAATATGATGAGGATCCATAATCCCTACTACAACATGGGGATGCAGATCCCGCGAATCATCAATGAATCTATCAACGACATCAATGAATGGTCGATTTCGACCAATGTGTGCCACCAGATATTGTCGATGGAGGTCCGAAGCTTCTGTGAAATCCCATAAAGAAATAAAAAGATGGGGAAAACCCTACTCAAAAGAAGGAACCTTAGGGTTGAGCGTGATGGAAGGGAATGAGGGGAGATCAGGCATAATTTTTTTCAATGGTTTTATTCATTATATAGTACATGGACATTGTTTATGAAGGGTTGATCCTCCTTATATATCATGGGTAAGCCCGATTTAGCTTATAGGATGGGGAGCGGAAATATTTCCCTAGGTGAGCTCGTCATATCTTATATGATGGGTGCATCTAGATAACGATCCAATACATTGTGTAATGATGATGTCCTCCAGATAATTATATGAGATGTCATCCATATTAGTTATTCCAATTTGTTTGGATTTTGTAATGATTTTAAGATGATTATTTCCAGAGGAACCTATATGAATTTAATATTTTTCAATTGTGTTTTTAGGGAAATAATTTAATTTAAAAAGTTCAGATAACGAGCTTTTTTTAAAGGAAAAATATCCCATTTTCAGGAAAAAAATGGTATGTTTTTTAAAAGAGGACATTCAAGGGTTCTTGTGTTTTTCACTAGAGTAATAGATTTCTTCTTCATATGTACCATACTAATATTTTTATTCTCATCCCACAATTTAAATTTTTTCACATGGATTTAGGCTGGATAAGAGAAAGAAATAAGTCATGATGAATGTCATGAATATTGGTCATGAAAATAAATCATGTTTTATTATAAACAATTTCTATTGTATGAAAAAATAGATACCAATTTGATGCTTCCAAACTGTATATATATGGATTTTTTATGTAATATGTTTGACCTAACTCTTTAATTATCTAATCCTAAATGATATTTTGGAATTTAAGAAAGTGAATTATAGTTTAAAGTCACTGGCATATATATTTGTTGTGAGAAATCCTTAAAAACCATGGTTAGTTCTACTATGGATAACAATGGTACAATAGAGGACATGATATATAATGAAGCTAATGATCAGTCTAATTTAATGATAATTTCATGTATTATATGATTATATAGTGGGTTTTATGGAATTTCATGGCTTATGAATGTGAGTTAATGGAAACTTTGTTGAAGTTACTAAAAGTAATGACCAGTAAGGCATAATTTATTTTAATAAATTATTAAATGGTCGATTTTGATGTAATATTACAAATGGTTATGGGGAATTAAAAATTAAAAATAAAATATAATGACGACTAGATAGTAGAAAACATGGTATTATTACTTATGTTTTTTGTGGTAATTTATAAGGGTAATATGAATTGGTAGGTGGTTGTGTATTTATTGGATAAGAGTCAAAACAAGCCATTATTTTTGGATAAAATATTTAACCAATGAAAAAAATTACGTTATTGATAAACACACATGGTTATGCAAGAAAAAATTAAAAAAATATATATATAAACTACCTACATCTTATATTTTTTTCTCATGAGATTTCTTATCATCTAACAAAAAAACTAGAGGTAAACATTGGTGATATTTCGGAGGCACTTTTAATTTCATTAATGAAGTTCTTTAGGTGAGTACCATGATAAATTCATCGATCATTGGTATGATAACATTGTGGTATTCATCATTTTTTCTATTCTCTGGGTATTCGATATTAATGCATGAATCAAAGAGTTATTTTATGATGGTTATGTGTTTTTTGATTGAAAATTTCAAATTTACAAATGTTCATTGAGGGATTCTAACCATTTATTATGTTATTGATTTAGATAACTCACTAAATTATCTTTATTACCAAATTTATTTATCAAACATTGATTTTTATGGGATTATATCTTTACATGGTTACCAAATTAATATAACAGTGATTTTGGATAAGTGGTATGTGTTATTTACTTTTTAATTAATATTCTATAAACTATATTAATTGTTACTTCATATCTATGGTATGAAATCAATTAAAGTTAATGGTTAAATCACGTGATTGATGTAATTTTTATGATTTATTGATCATGTATCACTTACTAAAGGGGACACCAATATTATATTGCATATTTAAGTAAATAGAGGTAGGATTAATGTTTTTATTTATATTGTGTATTCAGAGAGAAGAATGGATGTCTTAATTCATATATATGAGTAAATATAGTATTTTGGAAAGATTAATTTTATTTGGTAATGAGTATTAGTGGGACGGTATTGTATTCCAATGATATTGGGATGAATTAAATTGAAAGTTTTGTTTAAACATCCCCATGAGTACCCCTCTAAGTCTTATAGTAAAGACTTATGTAACCCCCAAAGCCTATATCAAGAGGGAGATGGGTTGGAGACTATGGTTGTGGGTATAAAAGGAACA
This sequence comes from Viscum album, assembly GCA_963277665.1. Classification (NCBI taxonomy): domain Eukaryota; kingdom Viridiplantae; phylum Streptophyta; class Magnoliopsida; order Santalales; family Viscaceae; genus Viscum; species Viscum album. Next base: position 1,430,457,231 of record OY728151.1, read on the forward strand.
AAACAGAAGGAATTAGCTCTAATAAGTAAATAAATAATGGAATAAACAACTAATCAATACTCATCTACAAGAAATAAAGTTACCATAATCCAAATAATTACAGTAATGTTATATAGAAATAAAATAAAACATTTACAAAATAAATATAGAAAGTAAAAAATTCCTAATATTTTAACTTTAACACCAGCTAAACATCAAGTAATGAGCTAGTAATTTTCATCTCAATATATAAATCTAACATATAGATATGTTACCATATATAAATGTATAAATTAAAATAAAAGTATATTCAATATATTTCTCTTAAAAAATATCTTGTGAATGTGGATGAATAATAATAAAGCTTCATGAATATCTAATGAAACATTCTCATTACCTATCAAAAGTCATCCATAATATATATTCCAAAGCAACACCCACTATATCCATCTATAATTTATAGTACAGTAACACATGAAAACATATCATGAATGTACCCCACAACTACTTCAAATTAAAACAACAAAGGTCTTAATAATTTTATCCCTTGTATGTCCACATACTACAAAAAGATATTAAACCACATGATGTATACAACAACTGCATACCACATAACAAATATGTATACCCACTACCATATATCCTCTCAAATATAATAAATATCACATATCCACCGCCACATTTACAATAACTCTTACCAAATACTATGTCACCATATAAAGACTATAGAGAGAGATTGAAAAGTAGTTATTCATCTGTACCACCTAGATCTAGGATATTGAGGGTACACCTAGATCCCAAGAACATATATAAGATTTAATCTAGTTACCCATTTTGGTTGTTGGTGAATAAGAAGAAAATATAAGATGATATAATATATTCACAAAATCTCAACATATGGTCGAATTCCTATCACCACACCAGTATAACCCCATTAAAACATGAAAAAAATCTCAACATATAGTTAAATTCATATCACTACAATTTTATAACCACATAACAACATAAAACCATCATTACCATAGAATAAAAAAATCTACCACCACTAACCACAGAAACATCCAACACCTGTACTACACAAAAAACACATCCTTATCTAATTTCAGTTCGTTATTAATTCAATATTACCTGTTACAGTCCATATTAAATTTGTTATCCACATTACTTTAAAAAAATTATTATTACAAGTAAGTGACCTCTATGGTCACATTATTCTTCATTTTCAATTCCATTACCACCAACCATATAAAAAACATTATTTCTCTAATTTTATAATTTCATTTAATTATCCAAACACATTATCATTCACTGATAATAAATTCATTCCTATGTTCACAAATTATTCCCTATCCAAGATCACTATGAAACACTAAACACACTAACCAAAATTCCCACATCAAATTCATTATGCCACAAAAATAATAAATAACATTAGCACCTCTTCCCCTTCAACAGAATTTAAACCACACAAAAATCTCTTCCACTAAAATAAATATTTCATCTAAATCAATAAATAATAGTATAATTTTTTTATCAAATCTTGATTAGTTTCACTTAGTATCTTTGGAATCCTTCAGACTTCACTTGGTCCTATATTTATTCTAGTTGGGTTTACTATCATTGGAAGATATTCCATCCAAAGAAGGAAATTTTTGAGTTGAAAAGTTCTGTGAAAGCGAATTTAGTTTTCCAAGGATGAAAATATATAATTATATCATCCAAAAAGATTAAAAATTCCATTGGGTGTAGTTAAGACATATATAATAGAGAAACATGAATTATAAAAATTGAAAAAAAATAACTCAAATTGCTTATAATTTTTTTCAAAAAATGCATAAATTAATATCCGAGATAATAAGGATAATACTGAGATCATGGTAGACCTAGATAATATTTATAAGAAACCAACAACACTAAAAAAGGTGTTCAGGATGTGGAATTTTTTTAGTATGAGGTTATTAGATGAATAGTCAGTGGGAGATCATGTGAATGATTTCAAAATGATCAAGAGTCACCTTGAAGAAAGATAGTTTCCATCATGGATGATGTTTGGGTGATTAATATACTCTCAAATTTATAATAATCATGGGATCATAAGTTTATTGTGTCTAGTAATTAATGTTTAAATAAAAAACTATTACTAAAAGATGTCCAAAACATGGCCATCAATAAGGAACTCAGGAGAAGGTTGGTTTATGTATCTTCTAGTAGTGATCATGGTGATGAAAAAACGTGACACTCACCTTAGAGAAGAAATCATTAACCACTAGAATATAATTGAAGGGAAAAGTGTTGAAGAAACTCCACATATACAACACTCACCTATTTGAATTGTGTAATGTGTGAACATACCTATAGTAAACAAATTATGGATTTCACAAGAAGGAATGATTCTAGAAGATTAAATTCTAATAGTATAGGACTAAAATATAATGAAAATAATTTCTAGAAATACCCATATCAAGGGGGTGATATTCCCTCATAATAGTTGGGATATTAGATATTAAAACATTGAGGGAAACCTTCAAACCCTCATGATTCATTAGAATATAATTAGACAATAATATATTAAAACTATTATCTATATAAACTAGAAATAGATTACTATTCAAATTAGACAAATTATGATTAAAATAGTGAAGTATAAATGAAATTATGAAATAGAAAATAACAATAATCAACTTGAAACATGTCAAAAAATTTCTCGACCCGTCCCCCGGGGCCCATGTCGTGACTAACCCAAGCCCACATTCCATAGGCCAGGGGCTGGCGACTAGCACCGAAAGGCGTATGCCCCAAAACCAGGAAGGCATTGCTTTTATATCCTATAAACACACACAACCAAGCACACAGAAAGATACGAACACAAGTAAACTCGATAATACAAAGAGTGTGTACAGAAAGAAAAAGGGGCCAGAATACAAGACCAACTAAAAAGTACAAGTAAACTTAAAAGTACAAGCAAACTGAAACAGATCTTGTGAACACCTGCCAAGGATCCTACCTGAAGGGTAGGTACAGCTCTCGAATGGTCATCTTTGAGGTACTCCTCGTCTAATTTCAACCTTCGAGCTACCTTCTATCCTGGTACTCTCGTCCTTAGTCAGCGCTTTTGTTGACTGCACCAAACACTAAAAGGTGCGGGCATAGCCCATGCAGGGGGGGTATAACAGTACTTAGTATAGACCCCGAGACCCCCGAAGGTCTCACTAAATCCACAAAGGATAAACCACAAAGTATGAAAACAACTAACAACCCTACTTATGTATATGCCCATACATATACCTAAGTTATCAAATATACCCATCACATTCATGAGGAAACACAGGTTCCAACTCAAAAGCCCAAATCTCAATTGTTCCACGAAGGAAGGAATACCATGAAGGTAACACCACAGAGGTATGTACCCCAAAGGTATGTCACATAGAATAATACCACAAAGGTATCACCATGAAAGTAAGTACCACACAGGTATTCTAGACAGAAGATTACAATAAAGTTAAATTCTTATCTCACACCAGGTTTAACTTAAGTACCGTAGTAAATATTATTATATGTAACTACTAAATCATCTTACTCTGTTGAGAGGCAAACCCACGTAGGATCCAAAATCATCAGACCCACGTAGGATCCTAGTACAGTAGACCCACATAGGATCCTAGTATAGCATACCTACGTAGGATCCTATAGTAGTCCCACTTTTATTTCCAAGAGCGGATCCATGCGGGGCTCTCGAACACAGACCCACGTAGGATCCCAAAGCACAGACCCACATAGGATCCCTTTCTTATTATACAGCCAGTTACAGGGTTTCCGCACTAAGCTTGCTTGATTCCTGGAGGGTCCCTTCTTCAAGCCATAGGTAGATACTCCAACTGCCACGAAGTCCAATGAAAAGGTATCCCAAAGTACTGCCATGTAATAGGGGTATCAATGCAATAGAAGGTGCGTCAATCGGATGCATGGTCTGTATGTTATTGGCCTTTTAGTCCTGAGGGCCCGGTTGGATTTGTGTTCGATCCAACCTGGACATAACCCAATTTTATCCAAAACTCAAGTGGGGTATACAAAAAGGACCGTCTTGCTCCATGGTTTATGGCACCACAAATGGTTCGTCAAACAGACACTTGTAGCTCAAGTTATGCCTAAAAGAGTGAAACAAAGGTCGAAACTGGTCTAGGCCCGTTCTAACCCGGTCGGACCGACCCGGCCCAACCTGGCCCAACCCAAGTCTAGGCCTAGGTATGAACTGGCCCACTGGGTCCGGCCCGGCCTACCGGTGTGGCCCGGACCACTCAGAAACCTGCGGTGGGTGGCCCGCTCGGCTCCCCGGATGGTCGGACGACCAGCCTCAACCGCGCGACACAGTCACGTGTCGCACCCTCACCAGCAACTGGCAGCGATCCGGCCGCCCTCCCTTCACCACTGAGGCACAAGGTAGTGACTCATACACTCATGGTAGCATGGACGCTCTCTTACACCACTTCATGCAGTCGGCCGCCGTCGGCTGCCTCCCTTGCTCCGTCGCGGCCAACAGGCCGCGACCCTTCTCCAGCGGCGTTGTTGCGCCGCTTCTGTCATCGCGGCCAGCCGGAGTGCCAGTCGTCATTCCTGATCCATTTTGATGACGTTCATTGGGTCACCAAGCATGCCCTGGTGGCCCGTTCTTCATTCTGTAGACTTCTGCACTCACCTCGGGATGTCGTCATTGATTTAATACCACCACAATCCACAAAGGATGCGGACAGGTCGGGCCATGTTTGTTTGGCCCGAACCCTCTACGTTATAATGGTAGCAAGAGACTTATTTGTTCTTGAAACATAAATAATGTCAAGAACGGGTAAGAGGTATTCCAAAAAACAATCCCTACCTCGATTTCTCATTGTATGATGTCATGAGGAAGAAGACGAAGTCGTTGGGGATGGTGGCATCGACGTTCATCACTTCTGCAAGATGTTTCCGATCGGGGCTCAAGCATCATCCTCATTCTTCAATTCTAGAGTATGTACTTCATTGGAGAGGGCATTCTTCATTGGTGGAAGATTTTTTCCAACGTTCTCCCCAACCCACCCATCACCAACGTTTTTTCCAAGGAAATGAAGAGCCAACAAATTAAAATAGGTTTATCAAATTAATTTACGTTCACACAATTAAAGTTGGCACAATTAAATGGAAAAATTAATTGTATTCTGTTGGTGCAATTAAATGGGATGATTCCAAGGGACTTCCCCATATTAAAGAAGGTTTTAGGTGTTCCACACCACTATAATTCAAATTAGGTGTTTTCTAGTTCGGGTGGTCCCCACCACAGAAAACAAATTGGGAAAATTAAATTTCAAAAATAAAATAATGCTAGTTTATTTTATTTTCTCCCACAAAAAGTACAAAAACTAACTTTCACCCTCGACCTACTGCAGTCGAGGTTAGGGTCTCTTTAAGCAAATATCGGTGTTGTGATTTCAACGATTCCCTCATATTTTAATTCCGAGCACCGGTTCAAAATTTACAAAAACCCGCTCACATGTTTACTGAATGTACCTAAAAAAGATCATAAATTCATTCTAGTCAAACTAGGCCTCAGAATCACACACCGTCAGTTTTTGCGGACTCGTAAAATTACCATATAATTAAAAAAATATTACATGGAATTTTTGGTTATTTACATTATCCCCACCTCAGGGCTTTGCGTCCACAAAATCCACATCACAAAAACTAGGAAAACAAGTTGGGGTAATGAGCATGACTAAGAGACTCCCACTCCCATGTGCTCTATTGGAGGTCCACGTTCTGCCAACGTACATGCATTAAAGGTATCAACCACCCATGAAGGACTCTCTCGTGTCGATCCTCAATCTCCACTGGAACCTCCGTAAAATTCTCCCCATCATCGATGTCCATCTCGTCATGGTCGATGATGTGAGATGGGTTGTGCATGTATCTCCTTAGCTGGGATACATATAAAACGTCATGCACCTGGTGCAACTTAGGGGGAAGTTCTAGGAGGTAAGCCACCTCGCTAACTCTGCTAATGACCTGAAAGGGTCCAATGAACCTCAGAGATAACTTTCCACCCTGACCAAATCTCCAAAAACCTCGTCAGGGTGAGACCTCTAGGAAGACGTGGTCACCATCCTCAAACTCCATAGGTCTCCATATCCTGTCAGGGTAAGACTTATGCCTGCTATGTATAGTCTTCATCCGCTCCTGGATGATCTGCACCTTCTTCATGGTATCCCATACCGTCTCTAGTCCCATGATTGCTGACTCCCCTGGGTTAATCCATCATGAAGGTGATCTGCAAGGTCGGCCGTAAAGAGCCTAGAAAGGTGACATCCCAATGGTGGAGTGATAGCTGTTTTTGTATGAAAAATCCACCACGGGAATGTGATCCTCCTAGCTGTGACCAAAGTCGACAAAGCAAGCATGCAGCATGTCCTCCAGGATCTGAATGGTCTGCTTAGTCTGGCCATCCATCTAAGGATGGAAGGTGGTGCTCAAATGAAGTTATGTCCCGAAAGCCTCTTGAAACCCCCTCTATATCTAGGAAGTGAAACGTGCATCATGATTGAAGACAATCGTCGAGGGTACTCCATGTAGTCGCACAATCTCCTGCACATAGAGGTGTCCCAAGCTCTCTACTTAACCCTACTCTCTGATCGATACGAAGTGGGCCGACTTGGTGAGTCAGTCGACGATCACCTAGATAGAATCATGACCCTTGGATGTATGTGGAATTATTATCATGAATTATATGGATATCCTATCCCACATCCTCTCTGGGACCTCTAGTGGCTGAACTAAGCCTGCTGGTACGTGATGCTCCGCCTTTACTTGCTGACAAGTGAGTCCCCGAGAGACAAACTCTACTAATTCTTTCTTCATCCTCAGTCACCAGTGCATTCATCTAAGATCTTGGTACATATTCTCCAGTCCTGTATGTACCGCTATAGGGGATGTGTGGAACTCCCTCATCAATTCTTCCCAATGTGACACTGGTACCATGGCACGTCCTCTGAAAAGGATGATGTGCTCCCCACATTCATAAAATCCATCAGGTTCATGTCCTATAGATATCTGAGAACGTCGAGCCTCGTAGTTAGTGTCCCCATGTTGCGCCTCCCTAACTCACTAAAGAAGTGGGGGAGTGACTGTTAGAGATAGAAGAAAAGATGTTCCATCTCATTCCACATTGGTTATCTGTAAAGTGGCCAGCTGCTTCATCGCCTCACTTACTAGCTGTATACCAGATCTCTTATTGAGTGCATCTACTACAATGTTCCCCTTCCTAGAATTATAGACTATCTCGAAGTCATAGTCCTAGAAGAACTCAATCCAACTTTGTTGTCTCAGGTTCAGGTCCTTCTGAGAGAATATATACCTGATACTATTGTGATCATAGTAGACTGTAAAATGTTCTCCCATAAAGTAATGCAGCTACATATTCAAGGCAAATACCACTATTTCTAACTCTAGGTCATCAGTAGCATAGTTCTATTCATGTTTTCTTAGCTGTCAAGAAGCATATGCGATAACATATCGCTCCTGCATAAGGAAACATCCAATCCTGTTCACCGATACATCACAGTAGACTGCATACCCAACACCTTCCTCTGGTAGCCTCAAGATGGGGCCACTAGTCAGCCTCTGTCTCAGCTCCTGAAAACTCCGCTGGCATCTTTCCGACCACACGAAGGGTTTCCCCATCTTCATCAATGCTGATAAAGGTGCTGCAAATCTAGAGAAATATAGAAAAAATCTCTGGTAGTATCGGGCCAAACCCAGGTAACTCTGTACCTCCGTCACAATCCTCAATGGCTTCCAAGAAAGTACCACCTCAATCATTGCTAGATCCACTACAACTCCAGCCTCTGAAATGACATGTCCCAAAAAGTGAATCTCTTGGATCCCAAACTGGCACTTCAAGAGCTTACCATAAACTTGGTGCTCTCGGAGTGTGTCCAGAACTATCTGCAAATGATAGGCATGTTCCTCCTTGGTTGCCAAGTAGATCAGAATGTCATCGATGAAGAACAATACAATGCAATCAAGGTATGGCTAATAAAATCCTATTCATGAGTCTCATGAACACTGCTGGAGTGTTGGTCACATCGAACAACATGACCAAAAACTCATAATGGTTGTACCGACATCATAAATTCATCTTCTGCACATCCTCGTATCGCACTCTGAGCTGGTGATAGCCTGGTCTAGGGTCTATCTTTGAGAACCATTGTGCTCTCTTTAGCTAATCAAATAGGTCTTCAATCCTCAGGGGTGGGTACTTGTTCTTCACGGTCACCTGGTTCAGGCGCTCATAGTCAACACAAAGTCTCAAGCTCCCATCTGCCTTCTTGGATAAAAAAATTGGGGCTTCCCAAGGAGAAACACTGGGCCGGATGAATCCCGTCCCCTGTAAGTCCTCTAGTTGTACTTGAACCTGGCGAAGCTCCGCAGGAGCCATCCGATACGCTGGTGTAGATATCAGTGCCATCTCAGGGAACAAGTCAGTGTAAAAGTACACCTATCTTTGAGTAGGTAGACCCAAAAAATCATCAGGGAAGACATCTGTGTACTGTTCCACAACTACAGGATAGCTCAGACTCTCCACATCAACCACTCCAAGGGTAAGGATAGCCAACTGATGAGTGATCGCCTGCACTCTCCTCTGGGTAAGTCCATCCTGTGCTGCAAAGGTTCCATTCTCACCGGTGATGGAAAACATAGTTTCTTCCATGAAAACACACCGCACTTTGCCCCTAATATAGTCAATATGAGCATGGACTATAGATAAGCAGTCCATACCCAAGATGGAGTCTTAAGGCATCAACGCCGCTACTAGGAGATCCCAACCGAAGCTCTCACCTCCTAGAGTAAGCTCACGCTGTCGGAACCAGATTGTAATCATCGAATCATCTCTCGTAGGAGTCTATATCTGTAAGGACTGAGCCAACGGCTCCACCGGAATCTCCAATATCTGAATGAGGGCAGTGGAAATAAAATAATGAATGGAACATGTGTCTATAAGTACTACAACTAAGGTGGAGTAGACACATATCGTACCTCATATCATCTCTGGAGTGCTATGATCATAGGCCTCAGCTGCCTGGAGTTGAGATCGCCCATGTCCACTTGCTCCCTATGGTCAGGGTGGACCACATGGTGGTGGTGGCGGTAACACCTCGGATCGTCGCCCACCACCAGCTGCATGGCCAGCTCCTCTTCCACATCCGCCCGCTCCTTGCATACCTCCTCGTTTGAACCTTTATCTCTACGAGGGTGGTCCTTAGACTGTCTATTGATAATCTGTACGGTGGGTCGGGCAGTCACAAGCCACGTGGCCCTACCCGCTGCATGTGTAACACTTCATACTCCTCGCATTACTAGCTCTGTCTCTGGTGCCCTGCACAACCGACCCTGAATCCTGCATTCATCCTCTTATAGGTCTGGTCCTTTTGGACCTCTATAAAATTTGTCTACTGCCAGTTGCAGAAGACTCTTCTATGTGATGTCTGGTGGTGGGTCTCATTATTGGTGACTGCCCAGCAAGAAAACTCTCCACTAAGAGGGCTCTCTCTAACACCCCCACCAGCGTCGGGATGTTGAGAGAAATCATCAAAGACCTGATCTCCCTGCTAAGTCCCTGCTCAAAGTTATGGCCCCAGAAGAATGGGTCCCACACCGTATCAGTGAAGTAGCACGAGTGGTCGGTGAACCTCACTGAGTACTGAGACACAGTCATGCTTCCCTTCTACAGATGATGAATCTCTTGTATGTGCACTACGCGAAGGGTATCTAGAACCAACTCTGCCCGAAACAGGCTCTCAAAGTCTTCCTAGAGAAGTGTCACCTCGTCGTGAACTTGGAGCATCAAGCTCCACTATCTTCCTTCTTTTTCCTAAAGAATACTATCGAAAAGGATCACCATGAGATCATCTAGTGTCCCTACCAGTCAGAAGACTCTCACCACGGCCTCCAGCAAATCCTCAGCCACCTGTGGGTCCGTCTCACCCCTGAACATGGGTGGCCTCTGGTGCTGGAACTCGTGAAATGCGCTCAAGAAAAGTGAACTCTCTGCTGCTGGGGCTGGTGGCGTCAGTGTCCCAATGGGTAATGGTACCTCTAGGGCCTCTGTTGGTGCCCCTACAGATAAAGGGCCCTACACTGAGGCCTCATCGCTCGGTGAGCTATCATCGCATACTATACCCAGAACCCTAGCTGGTTGTCTCTGTGGAGGCATCCTGAAATGAAACAGGTGTGCCACGATTAATAAGTTATACCTGGTGAGATTACTCAAAATGATCAGAAGGAAAAAATTTCGAAACACACTCGCAATCAGTGTTTTTGTGCACTGATTCATAAATTAGAAGTCTGGGTCCTAGTGTATGGATATGTCAGCCGCCGCACCAACATTGGATTCCCTAAACTGATAACCACACTCACTACATTTAAAATAATTGTCATTAGAAACATCAGAGTCTAATTTTTTATGGTATAACTGACTAATCTTATACTAATTTGTCATGAACCATCCCTCGGGCCTATTTCGTGACTACCCCAATCCCGCATCCATAGGCCAGGGGTTGGTGACAAGCACCGAAGGTGTATTCCCCAAAACCGGGAAGGCATTGCCTTTATAACCTATAAATACACACAACCAAGCACACAGAAACATACGAACACAAGTAAACTCTATAGTAAAAAGAGTGTTTATAGAAAGAAAAAGGGTCCAAAATACAAGCCGAACTAAAAAGTACAAGAAAATTGAAACAGAGCCTGTGAACACCCACCAAGGATCCTACATGATGGGTAGGTACAGCTCTCGAATGGTCATCTCTGTGGTAGGCCCCGTCTAATGTCCACCTATGAGCTTCCTCTAGTCTTGGTACTATAGTCCTCAGTCAGCATCATCTGTCGACTACACCAAACACAACAGGGTGTGGGCATAGCTCGGGCAGGGGTGAGTATAACAATACTCAGTAGAGACCCTGAGACCCCCGAAGGTCTCACAAAATCCACAAAGGATAAACCACAAATCATGAAAACAACTAAAAACCATACTTATGTATATGACCATACATATACATAAGTTATCAAATATACCCATCTCATTCATGAGGAAACACATAATCAAACTCAAAATCCCAAATCTCAATTGTTCCACGAAGGAAGAAATACAAAGAAGGTAACAACACAAAGGTATGTACCACAATGGTACGTCACACAGAAGAATACCACAAAGGTATCACCATGAAAGTAAGTACTACACAGGTACGCCACACAAAAGATTACCACAAAGGTAAAGACTTAGATCACAACAGGTATAACTTAAGTAAAGTAATAAAGATGATTAGATGTAACTACTGAATCATCTTACTCTATTGAGAGGCAGACCCACATAGGATCCTAAATCATCAGACCCACGTAGGATCCTAAATCATCAGACCCACGTAGGATCCTAGTACAGGAGACACATGTAGTATCCTAGTATAGCATACCCACATAGGATCTTAGAGTATCCCCACATGGATTTCCTAGAGAGAATCCAAGTGGGACTCTTGAACACAGACCCGTGTAGGATCCTAAACCACAAACCCATATAGGATCCCTTTCTCATGATAAATACAGCTATAGGGTTTCCGCACTAAGCTTGCTTGATTCCGGGATAGTCCGCACCTCAAGCCACAGGTCGATACTCTAACTACCACGAATTCCCAAAAAGAAGTATCCCAAATTACTTCCACATAATAGGGGTCTCAACACAACAGACGGTGCATCAATCAAACGCTCGGGTTGTATGTTATTGTCCTTTTAGTCCTGAGGGCCCAGTTGGATTCGTGTTCGATCCAACCTGGTTGTACCCCAACTTTAATCAAAACTCCAGTGGGGTATACCAAGAGGACCATCTCGCTCCAAGGTTTCTGGTACCATAGGAAGTTCATCAAATGGATTCTCGTAGATCATGTGATGCCTGAAAGAGCGAAAAAAATGGTTGAAACTAGTCCAGGTCTGGTCTGACCCGGTCAGACCGACCCGACCTGGGTCTGGCCATGGGTCCGACCTAGCCCACTAGGTCCAGACTGGACCACCGGCGCGGCCCAACCTAGAGGGCGGCCCACGGTGGGTAGCCCGCTCGACTCCCCGTCTGGCCGGATGGTCAGTCCCCACCGCGTGGTACGGTCGCGTGTCGTGCCATCACCAGCGGCCAGTAGCGAGTCGGCCTCACTACCTTCACTGCCGCAGCACAAGGCCACAGCTCCTGCATGCCCAATGATGTGGATGGGCACCGCCAACCCTTCATATGGTCGGCCACCGCTGGCCGCCGCCCTTGCTCCACCATGGCCGATGTGCCACAGCCCTTCTCTGGTGGCATGGTTGTTCTGCCTCTGTCATCGTGGTCATCCAGAGTGTTGGCCTCTATTCCCAAACCCTTACAACGATGTTCCTCAGGTCACCGGGCATGCCTCGGTGGCCCGTTCTTCATTCCGTATACTCTCGCACTCACATCAAGACATCTCCATTGATTTAAAACCACCACAATCCCCAATGGTTATAGAGAGTTTGGGTCGTGTTTGTTTGGACCAAACCCTTCGCGTTAGAATGGTAGCAAGCGGATTATTTGTTCTTGAAACATGAATAATGTCAAGAACGGGTAAGAGGTATTCAAAAAAACAATCCCTTCCTCAATTTCTTATTGGAAGATGTCGCAAGAAAGAATACTAATTCATTGGGGATGGTGATGTCGGCGTTCGTCGCTTCCGCGAGATGCTTCCGATCCGGCCTTAAGAATCTTCCTCGTTCTTCGATTCTAGAGTATTTTCTTCATTGGAGAGGGCATTCTTTGTTGGCAGAAGAGTTTCTTGAAATCTATCCCTAAGCCTCTGTTCACCAACATTTTCCCCAAGGAAATGAGGATCCAACAAATTAAAATTGGTTTATCAAATTAATTTATGGTGGGACAATTAAAGTTGTCACAATTAAATGGCACAATTAATTATATTTCATTGGCACAATTAAATGGGAGGATTCCAATGGACTTCCCCACATTAAATAGGGGTTCGGGTGGTCCCCACTACTATAATTCAAATTGGGGGTTTTCTAGTTCTGGTGGTCCCCACCACCAAAATTAAATTGGGAGGATTTAATTTCAAAAAATAAAATAAAGCTAGTTTATTTTATTTTCACCCATGAAAGGCACAAAAACTAAATGTCATGCATGACTTACTGTGGTCGAGGTGAAGGTCTCCTTAAGAGAATATCGGCACTCTGAGTTCAACGGTGCACTCAGATTTTAATTCTGATGACCAGTTCAAAAGTTACAAAAACCCGCTCTCACGTTTACTAAACATACCTAAATAAAGTTCAAAAATTCATTCCAGGAACACCATGCCTCGAAATCACACACCGTAAATTTTCACAGACTCATAAAATTCCCATATAATTAAAAAATTACATGGAATTTCCAGGTGTTTACAAAACTGATGTGCCATAATACTTTATAAAAATGTCAGTGGAATAAAATATGTTCCATGGTTACTTCTGTGACCAGTAATAGTGATAAGTAGATACAATATAGATACCGAACATCTTGATATTATTGTCATTGAGGATTTTTCCATGATAAATACTACATAAGATGAAAACTAAAGTAGTGGAACAATTTTGAAACCATTCCAAAAACATTCTAGTTTGAGAGGTTTTTCCATTAATGATGGGATATTGTGACCTTTAGTTTATATAACCCCCCTTACATGATCCAAGAATAAAACCTTATCATTATTAATGAACACATATTCATTGAGGGAATTATTTAAGAAGTTATGTAAGTAATATATTGGATATATTATCTTATACGTAATATTTATATTCATATATGTAATTTTATGAACATCCTGTATCAATTCCATAATGGAAGTGGAAATATAATTAACTATCTAGAAACATAAAGAAGAGTTTTTGGAAACGAACCACTTGGAGTGCATCATTATAGATTTAAAATTATATTTAAGGGATGGAGATATAGAATAGATAAAATAAAATATGAATCCCATGTTTAACCATAAAACTGATCAATATTTTAGTAAAAAAAATGACCCCTACTATCATGGATCTACCTCTATAAAAACAGAGATTTTAAGGCCTTATTGAAATTTCATAATATTATGACTCCAAGGCCATTATCCCATTTAAATTTGTAATAGATGGGCCAATTATATATTATCATCATCTTATCAAAGAAAATACCACTCCATAGAATGTTCCTCATGAATATATCAATTTTATTGACCAGATTTAACAGAAACTTATAGACTATAAAGAAGTAAACCTTCTTAGAAATAATAACAGAATAGATAAGAAAAATATATTCTATCATGGTTAAAGGATTTTCCATTCCAAGATGAGAGTTTATGGTTACCCCTAAAAACTATCTTAGAGAATAAAGAATCATTGAATTTACTCCCAAACATAGAGTCACCAAGTTACGTAAAAAGTGATACTCATTTCTATAATCCCAAACAAATTTTAATATTGGGATATGTGATATTGTATGGGGTGTGGTATTAATTGGTGAATATAAGTAAATTCATGTTATGGAAGTGGTTTAATTAAAAATTAAAATAAGTGAAATTGATATTAAAAGGTAAGGGGGTGATCGATTAGGACCCCAGGGATACTTTCCCCTTAAAATATTAATTATAAAGCACCAAATATTATGATCACTTCACTAATAAACCATACTTTTAATCACTGAATAACACAAGGAAAAAATAATAATAATGCTAAAAATTTTAAAATTATTCATTCAACTTCAAGAGGTATAAATAGGTGGATATTTAAAGCCAAATGATTGATATACTTGTCAAACACCTACCTAAGAGAAATATAATGTGTAACCCATTATTTTTTAATTTTTTAACTCATGTCCATGGATTTAGGGTACAATATGTATACAAAAAAGTCTTTTTGGAACCACCCCAAAGACATGATGATTCCCATAATGAATATAGAGATTAGGTCCCACCACATTTAAATTTGGAGATTTCATTCATGAAAGTGGATTTAAATCAATATGATCATTTCATTGGTCTATATAACTTTAATTCTTTAATTTAATTATATTTATTAAATTCCCATATTCTCATCACACGAATTCATGTTAGTCCCCCACTTTTAATTTCCAAACAAGGCCATATAAAACTTATTTCATATTCATCGTTATTCACATTTTCATTGGTCCACCCATACAATGAAATTGGTATTGTGAATTTATGCACCTTCCATCCTCTGCACAATGATTGATCTCAACTACACAATGCATATGTGTTACTTGATTCCTATATTCCCCTCCCTCAATAAAATTATTCATCTTCAAATATCCATACTCAAATAGATCATGAACATTTGTGGTAGAACTCACATTTTTGTACCTACTAGATTATTCAATCTTGAAGGTATTATAATTAATTCTTTCTAAAATATAGAAATGTCCATCTCCCTACAGTTTATGTTTTGAATATCATTTCTCTAAAAATATTCATTTTTTATGGTATTTTCATACCAGATGATCTGGGTCAAATGTGACTTATTTCCAAAACATCCTTGCTCCATTAATATATTCCTATAATAAAAACCCAAAAAGTTGAAAAAAATATGATGTTTGTTTGATAAAATTTAAAAAAAGATAATGAGTAAGAACACTTTATTCTTCAAGAAAAGATCTCTTAACCTCACTTTTTTCTAAAAAATAATCACGTTACACTAAACACTCTTTTTTATAAATATATGACTTCCCTAATTTCTTTTTATGTCACTTATCTTTCCCTTTTCATTATAAGTTTTTCCACTCAGTTCATTTTCTCTATTCTTTTATCTATTTTCATTTTCCCCCAACTCATCAAAATATATTTTTAAACTCTCAATTTTACCCTCAACACATTTATTCTCTCTCTTTTATTTTTGATTTTTTATTCTTTCTACATCATCATTTTATATTAATATGCTTGAATGAGACTCAGTGGAGTAAAAACAATCTTTATACAACTAAAAAAGTATAAATATTTAACATGGACATCATATATAACTCACCTAGAAAATGACTATGGCCGCCAAAGAATAAAATGTTCCAAATTAATTAGAGAATAATCACAAACCACTTCATCATGATATTTCCCAAAGTAAAAAATAAACCATGAAATTCTCTATTACTCATAGCACACAACTATCATTCATCCATTACAAACTATAGGGTATATAATTCTTAATAGTTGGTAAACTCATATTTTCCACTAATAAGGTATTACCCACAGTAGTAAAACTCCCACTATCAATGATCATGTTATATACCTTCTCCTAGATGTGAACTATTGTTTGAAAAATGTTCTCATGATATTTATCATCATGATCATATTCTGGTTGAATTTTTAGAGCTATTACTTCACCTAGTGCATCTCTCTACATGGGTTCTTCAATTTACACATTTAAACACTCCTCCAAATGTAGAATTTCATCCTCACTAGACCAATATCTATGATTTTTTTCTATTTTACAAAACAATCATCTTTATCTTATTTGAGAATTAAGATGTAGATGTTTATGTCCCTAACACCTAAAATACTTAATATCAAGATATTTTGGAAGAAAATTTGTGTCACTTTCACCTTTTGAATTCGAAATAACAAACATTTTTTGGCCAATTCTCATTGACTTGGATTAAATTAGGAATACCTTTTTTGTATTTCGTTCTAATTTGAGGTTTATATATGATATTGTTGGTTATCTATCCAAAAAAATTGAGAAATTTATTTACTCATTCTAGAATGTAGTTTTTGTTCTACATTCACTACCATATGTGTAAACTCTTCCATGTCAATGTAGGTTTTCATTTCCACCATGTATGAAGTTATTGTATTCAATCCATTAAGAAACATTTCCATTGTATCATCTAAATATTTCTCCAAATTTTATCTATTCATTGATATCTCAATTTCAATGTAGTAGTTAAGCACACACATGGATCCTTGAACAATCCTTTGTAATGTATAATGTAAATATCAATAGTAATGACTAGAAGTATTCCTTTTTTCATTATTATGTTCATTTATTTTGATTTGTGAATTATCCTTTCTCCATTCGGTCATCATATCCCATGTAATTGGTCCTGCAAAACACTTTCATAGTCATTGAACTCACAAGACACTAACTCTACCTTTTTATACCTTGAACAATTTTGAAGAACAAATAGTTGTTCAACCTTATGATCCCACTATAAATAGAGTTTTGGATCACTCTACCCTTGTAAATGATAGATGTGTCATTTTTATTCTTCTAATGTAACGTTCTCTTCTAACACCATGAGTCCATCAAATAGAAAATGATTCATTGAAATCATAGAACTCGCCATCAACTTCCTAAAATTATTTTATTCTCAAATCCCTTAATGTTAAGGAATTTCTCAAATCATCCAACCTTTAATTCATTATTATAAATTGATCAGTGATAACTTTCATGAGAAATTTGATAAAATACCACTTCTCTCTCGCTCACTAACCATTTTTTAACTCCTCTAACACACATTATCCACTTTCTAAATTTCTAAATGGGACCCTTTTATTTTTTATCACTATAACATGGTTCATAAAATAATTATTAAATATAGTCATGATGAAAGCTAATTAAATTAAATCAATTCAAATAAAAAATAATAAATTAGAAATTTTAAGAGTTTTTTTAATTGATGAAATACAATAATTTTTAGAGGTAATGATAAATGGGACATATGGATATGATTAAAGTTTTGATATGTATGAAAGAAATAAGATGGTAGATAAAAAATGAAATAAAATTTGATACTAAAAGAGTTAACAAAAATTTTCAAATGAGTATTTTTTTCATTTCTTTCTTATATATTTTTTCATTTTTTTCAATTAATATAATCATGAAATTAGATAAAAAGAGTTAATTATTAGTGATCAATGTAAAAAATATGAAAATGTCAAAATTCACTAAAATTATTGTAATGATGGAAAATGGTAAGATAATATGAATTTCAAACTCAATTGGAATCTGGTTTTTAAATAGGTACATTTAGAAACATTGAATCTATAATATGAATTGATTTAGCTATATCTCTAAAAATACATGTCATACTTCATTGTTTTCAAATAAATACGAAATTTGATATTATAAAATATAAATAAATAAATTCTAAATATCAATGAACTTGATGAAAACGTTGATGAATGACTGATGAATGTGATATCCAAAATTGGTAACGATCAAAAATATAAGGATAAAAAAATATGGGAGAAAAAAATGATATTAGTTTCCATTTCCAATTTCTAATACCAAATAAAGTGATAAAGTATGGGGTTGTGGTATTAATTTATATATATATATATAACCATAACTGATGGAAGTGGGAGAAATGGAAAATAAATGAAATATGAATTGAATTAAATCATAATAGGGGTGGTTAATTAGGAATATGTAACCCCCCTAGATTTTGTGACAAATATTTTTTGTAAATAATTTAACATTTTCTATATTTTTTTCATTTCATGCAACACTGAATATATCTTTTGTTATATTACATAACCAAGATATTCTTTATTTATATGAAATAAAAAGTTGAGATAGCACTACATGCAATAATTATATTATCTTGTGGTATACACAACACTATTTTTGTTATGTGTTACACAAAATTTCGAGTTCCTTTGATATCTTGTGTTACACGTAAGATCAAGTTTTACCAAAATATAATATAATATTAATATTACTATTAAATTATTATTATTTTTATCCCAAAGAAATTGGAATGGAAGTTGTAAATAATATAAATTAAATTTTGAAAATATTTTTTACACATGTATGTGAAATGCATACATTGGTTATCAATTATATATAAATTAATGAAAGAACTATTTAAAAATAAATAAATTCTTTTTCTATGGAATCTATTATTCTATGTAAAAACACATTTTATAAGAATAAATTAATCAAAAAAAGTTTGATGAATGTTTTTAATAAAATTTATTTATTATAAATTCAAAAAAATTACATTCAACTATCATGTTTTATAAATATAAAATAAGAATAATTGCAGTTTTAGGCATAAAATATGTATTATTATAAAAGGTCATTTTTCTACCATTTAATAGAATATTTTTTAAAAAAAAATCAATGTTATAAATTTTATATGAAAGATGAATCTTTATTTTTTTAATTATTAATATAATAATTTACTTTGGGTGAATTTTTGGAATTTTTCTGAGATGTTTTATTTTTGGTGATTAATGAAAAACGCTGAATTTTAATTTAAAACAATATTTTCATCTATTTTATTTAAATATTTAAATTGTATTATAGATTGATTATAAAGAATATTTAGATCAATAATAAAAATATTAATATAGTTTAGGTCATTGGAATCAATTTCACAATGATAATTTCAAAAAACATGTCAATCATTTGAACATTTTCACTTTAAAAACTCGTTGTGTAGTCCCATTTGCGGGATTAATTTTAAATTAATTTCTTCCACTTATGTAATAGAATTTAAAAAAATGGATTCTATATTTGTAATAATAATAATTTAAAATTTATATTAAGTTAATATTAATTTTTTAATTGAAATATCAGTGAAATTAACTAAAATTAAATATAGTGATTGAGGTGAAAACAAGTTTACTAAGAGGTTAAGCGTCAACTTAACGGTTAAAATAACCTAAAAACGTGTCCATAATTCATTTTATGGACATATTTAGACTATATACACCCTTTTATGTACCATTGAATATTATTTGAGGCACATTATGTAAGGTATACTATTCAATAGTCTTTACCTTTTTGTATTTATAAGAATTCCACTCCTCCATCATAAAAGGGCACTCACCCCCTCACATTTCACACCTCTAAATATATTTCTCTCATCCAAAACCAACCCAAAATCCCAAAATTAATTCTCTAAGACTTTATTTTTTAATAAATCCAACCAATGAATTCATTTGGTGTACTCTAAAAGGAGTTACCTAAAGAAGAGGTAATATTCTTCAACACACACTTTTGTTTTTTTTATTTCTATGCCCACTCAATTATACTTATTATATGATTATATAATAACCTCACTATAATCAATAAAATTATATTTTTTGTTAATGGTATTAAATAAACTCATAAAAAAATTCATGAAATGGGATACGCAATCGTCATTTGTGTGTATAGCTAACCACAGCCTCACGAACCGATGTTTTTCATTATCCCATTAACAACCTTCATGGTTGGGAATAAAGATGTAATTAATATTTTTATATGATATATATGAAATTTATGATTTATTAATTCTTCTATAATTATTATATAACATGTATCATTATGGTTTTCATTTTGTGAGAATACGATAACATCATTTGTGGACATGTGGACTACCACCACCTCAAAGTGATGTGATTCGTTGAAACATTACATGGAATGTATTAAGGATGTGTCTAATGCAAATATGTGATATATATGAAAGGATAATTCAACTGGTCTGAAAATTTTTATATATACAAGTATATGTCATATGCATTCTCTATTTCAATAAGATAATAAAATGGAAATAATGTTCATGCATACGTACAACCAACCGTCTCCATGAACAATGTATCTAATTTTCTATTTGTATGTTTTATAGATTATTATAAACACATATATACTAAATATATATGATATTTATATCATGTTTCACAATATCAATAAATTATAATTAAGTTTAATTAAAAAGGGTAAAAATAACAAGTCATGACATATACGAAAAGAAAAGCGGATATTACCCAAAAAGTATTTTTAACATGGAATTGTTAATAAATGGGTAATATAACATCATAATAAAATTATATATGGAATGATATATAATAATATGGGTTTTTTTTAGATTCATAATAAACTTATATTTTAAAATACATGATCTTTTTACATGTACGAAGATAGATAAGACTCAAGGTAATGGTTTTCTGGTCAAACTTTTATTTCATTGAGATATATATTATATTCAGCACTTATTCTTATTATGTGGTGTATTTAATAAAATATTATATATTGTATCATTAATTTTCATTATTTTATGATATTATATATTAAAATTGATTTTATTCTTTCACATATCTCACGAGTTAGATTTTTCTCTAGTAGTAAGTTGATTTCTAGTCTCACTTTTCTTACTATGAGATTATACCATATTCACAACATGTTTTTTTGTGTTGTATATACTTCCCAAGAATTTATTATATGAATATTATCTTAAAATTTATGGATATTTATATATCCATTTGATTATTTCACTTTTATGGGGTTTACGGTTCAAAAGATACCAATTCAGTAAAGTAATTTTGTCTCAAATTTTCTTCTTTGAGATACACGGTGTTTTATGAACCTATATTCTTTTACGATGTGTATATATTTCCCTTTGAAATTTTTTTATCATGATTATATTTATTTATATTATATTTTTATATTAACTTAATGTTATTATCTCATGGGTATTAGGATTCAATATTACCAAAGTGGTAAGTGTTTTTTGTTACAATCTCATCATTTATCAGGATTGTTTATTACTATGCTTCCATTGATGCAGTATTATAACCCATATGTCATTAATTCTCAGGAAAATCCAAATCCTTATTTTATTCATAATATCATTATGTAATTTTACCCTTTTTTCACTCTTTTATACTTATGATAATTAGGAATGTGTTTTTAAGAAAATTAGACCTTATATCTATCTTCGGTCGGAAATATATTTTATTCAAAAATCATGATTTCACAAAATGTTTTAAAAATATTTTTAAATGATATATTGAGATAATTATTAAGTAAATTTATTTTGAAAATTTTTTATGTTTTAAAATTTGTTTAAAATGGTTTTTAAAGATCCATTTATAAGTTTTCATGTTTATTTTCAATGGAAAATGTTTTTAAAATGTTATTTGTTTTAATGATCATTTTGCAAAACACAATGGAAATTTTTATCAAGAAATGTTTTAAATTATTTTTAATTCTTACTTAATATGTTTTGAAATAGGTTTTCAAAGAAAATTGTTTTGAAAATTTTTTATGTTTTAAATATTGATTTTAAGAGAAATCTTAATTTCATTAAGAAATCCTCCAATTGATATTTAAAAATACTCATCCTTCTAAGATGACATACTTTGATATATTTTATGATATAATTGGGATAGGATTCTTGGAAAGTATTCTTACAATTTCATTTAATTGTTAAATTTTAAGATAAAAAATTGATTATGATACGCGTTTCTCTTCCAAAATTTAAACCACGATGAAACACACTTCTATTCATGGGTTATGCTATAAGAAAATGGTTATTAATCTAATATCTTTTCTATAGGTTATGATATTATGAGATCTTTTTAATGCCAATTTTTTTCATGGTTTATGATATGATGAATATCTTATTATCTTATGGTACACATAAATACTATTTTCATTATGTTACCGATGGGACCTATATCTCCCTCCAATGCTTTGGGTAACAATAAATGGTATATGGGATCAAAAGGTATATGGGTTATAGCTCAAGACCTAAAATAAATGGGTACATGGTTTATATACCATTCAAGAAAATCATAGGGTGCATGAGTTTTTCACCAAACCTAGAAACATTAGGGTACATGGGTTGGATCGCAAGCTCAAAAACAAGAGGGTACATGGGTTTAAGACCATGTCCAAAAAAATAGGGTAAACGGGTTATAGCTCAAGCCCAAAAACAACAAGTTATATGGGTTGTATTCTAAGACCAAAATAAATTGGTTTTTAAGGTTATTTTTTCAAAACCAATTTAGGTAAATGGGTGATTAGACCATTCCTAACATGTTATAATGGTATTGGAAGGTATCCTTGACCTAATATTTTATATTTCTATCTGTATACCACAATTCTTTGTCTTATTACAATGTTATGGTCTCAAAGATCCTTCTCCTGGTTTTCTATTGATTCATGTCTTCTGAATATCCAATATTTATGCGATGACTCTGGATTGTGATATCTGATATATATGGTGTGATCTTCTATTGTTATGATTGTGTTCTCATACACTTACACTAATGATTATTCTTACATATCTCCCACTTTACCCTTGTTGAGTATCTGATTTCACCCTTTCTTATGTTTCTTTTCCCTAGGTAATGAATAACAGTTTTAAGTAAGATTACTAAATGGGAAATATATATACCAGAGATTCTGAATATCTTTTACCAAATTAAAAAAACATGTTCCATATTTCTAAATTCAAAAAACTATTATGGTCCTTAGGAAATTACCTTTATAATGTGATGAATATTCTTCTAAATTATTGTAGTATAAATATATGTTAATATTGGGTCACTATTGTAGGTATCAAAGGAATGGCTTATTCAACCATTGGAAACTAGGATGAGAAATATTTAGTGTGATCCTTAGGAATATATCTATGGATATTTTTAGGGATGCCTCTTAGGATAAGCCTAAGGATAATTGAAAGTATATTAATATGTCCTTGAATTTTGGTAAATCATATAGTGATTTTTTTCATAATAATACATACTTTTTTGGATACTACAAATGGATGTGGCTTAGGAATAGATGTACATAGGGGTAAAACCATGAAAACACTATATTGAATTAGACTCAATCAGGAACTGGTTCATAATAATGGGAGTTGCTGCATACCAAGTTTGACACTTTTGGGAGATATGCTTTGGAAATTCAAAAACAATTCACAAACCATCATGAAGGATTATATATGAAATTCATATGAATGGCCTAAGATAAACCACCAAGAACTTATTTTTCAATATGTACATTCCTCTTATTCTTTACACGAATATGGACAAAGAATACCTAGAGCTTAAAATAAGGGTGATGAATCTGTCGGTGTCTATGAAGAAACTTTTACAAGACATGAAAGGTACTCTTCATGTATTAACATTTAGTCGAAAACTAAATTTGATCGGTTATTCAATGGCTTAAAACTGAATCCTCAAAGGGACTTGTATATAAGGGAATTTGGATTCTATAATGATATTTTTCATTGTTCTATTAATTTTTTAATTGATATTAGAGTTATATATCAATATCACTGTATTTTAAAGAAGATAATAATGGAATTGAAAAGAAAATATAATAACCATGGAGATAAGAAGATGGGCTCTCATTTATTCTCCAATTGTTAAAAGGAACATGGAGGGAATTGTCTTAATGGGACTAGTAAATGATTTAATTCTGTAGTGGAAGCTCATTGAGTGGCTGATTTCTAGAGGTATTTTTAAAAGTTATCTAATGATTTGAATAATGAGAAATCCCTATAGAATTAACCTCCCACGCTTCAGTTTGTTAGTTTCAAGTAGTTTTGGCGTTATTCTAGAAAATTACCAAATCCAATAGGTAAAAATGGGGATCAATTCCCAAAACCTTTAAAGATAAAGGAAAAAAGGTAAATATTATGAAATCACAATATATGGAGTGAATAATGATTATTAGGGAACTATGTAGGGGGAAATTTCATGTGGGATTTGGTGAAAATAAGATCTGTGAAAATATTTTTTCTCATAATTTAGTGAAACTTATTATGATTCTATCCATTGTTTATCTATCTATACATGTATTTTTTTTTAAATGAAATCCCATTAATATTCTATGAGTTCAAGGATAAACCCAATCTCACAAAAAAAATATAATATAAGATCCTATTTAAGGAATAAAGGGTGAATTATATTTTTAAAGAATTTATGTTTTCAATAAGGATTTATGAAAATTCAAGATATTATCATGTTTAAAAAGAATACATGATAATGGTATTCACATGTTTGGTATGTGACAAATAAGAGGTACTATATGATATATGGGGGATCAATGTAAAGATGAGCTTGGAAAAATATTAAACATTATTCTAATGTTTTCAATTTTAATCTCTCGAAATTGTTATATAGATAATAAATTGTGGAATGGTTTAAGCTAAACATTGGATAAGGTTTTAGAGATTAAATTATTATATCACCATATGATAATTTTTTCATATTGGATGACCTATTATAACAATTTTTTATGATGATAAATAAGTAATAGTGAAATAACTTATCATCCTATTTATGGATCACATGATCTGTCAGTGATTCCAGAATAAAAAATAATCTTCATTTCATAGAGAAAGAGATGAAAAAAAAATTCTCAAGGAACAACCCAATGGTTGGGTTGTTCTTATAAAATGTAATTAAATCAAGCTAGTATAGTTTATTGTGAATATTTATCAATATTAAGATAAGGGACTATAAATAAAAAATTTCCCATCATCATAATTTCATATGATATCAATGACCTCTTTTATGCCTATTTGGTTTTAGGTTTTTTAATTATTAACATTATCTTGGTCACCCACATTTTTGTGATCAGTGATATTTATCACTCTATAATTATTTATGATTTTCTTCCATGTCAAAATATTTACCTATCTTCTCTTATGTGGAAACCTGGTTATGTCTTACTTTGGGTAAACTTTATGATTATGACTTATCTTTTCAAAGAATGTTTTGTTATTCATTCTTACGATGTGGGTTTTTATGAAAGGAACCTTAAAGTATTAAACCATTCATGAACCACAAGAATTTTGAGGGAGAAAATAATTTTAAGCGGGATATAATGTAACAGCCCAATATTTTTTAAAAAATATAGTTTTTTCAAATTAATTTAATCTTTATTATATTTATAATTTAATGCAACACTGAATATAGCTTGTGTTATATTAAAAAATTAAGTTATTATTTCTTTGTATGAAACACCATGTCGATATTTAATTACACAAAACACTTATATTATCTTCCTGTACACACAACACTATGTTGGGGTTCAGTTACAAGCAATTCCATGTTACTTCAACAGCTTTTGTTACATGCGAGATTGAGTTTTATAAAACTACAATATACTATTAATATTATTATCAAAATATTATTATAGTTTTCAAATAGTCATTGGAATGGATGTTTCATTTTGATTAACTATATTGGGAAAATATGGTTTACACATGTATGTAAAATTAATACTTTGGTTATCAATTAGTAAATAATGAAAGTAAGAACTATTTGAAAATAAATAAATTTCTTTTTTAGGAAACTATTTTTCTAGGTAAAGACATGTTTTATCTCAATAAATTTATAAAAAAATAATTTTTTATTAATATTTATATATTTTAATTTAAAAAAATTACATTCAAATAAAATGTTCGATAGAGATAAAATAATAACTATTTTAGTATTAGGTATAAAAAGATATATTATTCTAAAATACAGTTTATCCCCTTTTAATAAAAGAAATGTTTTTTTAAAACTGAAACATAAAATTTTTTATTGAAAAATAACCTCCATTTTTGGAAGAATAATATCAAAATTTACATTGGGTGATTTTTTGGAATTTTTCTCAGAATTTTTATTTTTTTATGAATAATGAAAACACTAAATTTTAATAGAAACCCACATTTTCATCAAATTTATTTTTATAGTTAAATTATATTTGAAATTTTTTTAACATATCATTAAATGAATTATAAATATATTAATATTATATATGTAATTAGAATCAATTTCTCATTGAAGTTAGATATAAAAACATCTCAAACTTCTACACATTATCACTTTAAAAACTCATTGTCTCATTACATCTGCATTATTAATTTTAAAATAATTTCTTCTAATTTTGTGTTTAGAATTTTGAAAATTATATTCCATATTTGAAATAAAAATAATTTATAATTTATATAAAGTTAGAGTTAGTTTTTGACCTAAACACTTTAGTGAATGTAATTAAAATAAAATAGATGGATTAAGGTAAAACGAGTTTACATAGTGGTTAAACGGTATCTTAAAGGTCCAAATAACCTATAAATATGTTATAAATACATTTTATGGCCATATTTCAGAAATATAATAAATTTAAATAAAATATAACATTATTAGATTCAAATGATGTAAGGAGACCTCTCAATAGTGTTTACCTTTTTGTATTTACAAGAATGTCACTCCTCTTCTGCTATAAAAGGAAACTCACCTCCCCCCTCACATATTCACACATCTAAATCCATTTATCTCATCCCAAATCTTCAAATATAAGGTCCCAAATTCCCTCCCTTCATTCTTGAATACTCACATTTGGAAGAAAGGTATCCAAGGAATCCCTTTGGTGCAAACCAAAAGATGCTACCCAAAGAAGAGTTAACTTTTTTTAACATGCACTTTTGTATTATTTATTTCTCTACCCCTCAATTATTATTAATAAATGTATATATTATAACCCATTTATACTAAATATAATGATATTTTTTATGTTAAGGGTATTATTTAAACGCTCACACACTACCATAAAATTGGATATGTAATCATCATTCGTGTGATGGCAGACTACCACCTCACAAACCAATGTCATTAGATCTTCAATTAACACCTTTCAAGGATAGTAATAATGATCAAATTCATATTTCAATATGATCTTTATGATATTTATGATTTATTTATGATTATTTAATTATTATATAAAACATACCTCCATTATTTCCATTTTGGGAATATGATAGCATCATTTGTGGATGTGTGGCCTACTGCCTTCTCAAAGATATGTAATTAGTTCACACTTTACATATAATGTATTAAGGATGGGTTTAATAAAAATATGTGATAAATATGAAATAATAATTTTACTAGAATTATAATATATATTTATTTATTTATTTAATTATTTACACACACATATATTTCACTTACATTCATTATTTAATTACAATAAGAAAATATAAATAGTGTTCATGCGTACATACAACCTACCATCTCCATAAATAGGGTATCCCATTTTATATTTATATATTTTATATATTTTTATAAATACGTATATAATAAAAATATATATTTATATCATTGTTTATAATCTAAAGATAATTAAATTATGATCAAAGAAAAAAGTCAAAAAACAACTAGTGAAAACAAATATTAAAATCAAAGCGGATATTACCCAAAATGTAAGTTTAACATGGAATTGTTAATAAACGGGTAATATAAATTCATAATAAAATCATATATGGTATGATATATAAGAATATGTTTCTCTAGTATGTTTTTAATAAACTTATATTTATTATACATTATGTTTTAATATATACGAAGATAGTCAAGACTTAAGGTAAGGGTTTTCTCATCCCACATTTATTTTTGTGACATATATATTATATTCACTATTTATTCTTGTTTTGTGGTGTAAAAACTTCTATAATATATGATATATATTTAATATAAATTTTTTAATTATATTAAAAGTTTCAATTGATGAAATTATTTAAAAATTCTATTGATTAAAAAGTTAATCAAGTAGTAATTGGATTTCTAGTCTCACTTTTATTTCTGTGAGACTTCAATATTCACCACTTGTTTATTTTGTGTGGTTTATATACTTACCCTGAATGTATTATATAATTATCCTTATATTTATGGTTATTTACATATAAATTTTCTGATATCTCTTTCATAGTTTTTACAGTTCAAAAGTTCGCAATTTGTTAAAGTAATTTTGTCTCAAATTTACTTTTTTGAGGCACATGTTATGTTATACACACATATTCTTTTATGAATTGTATATAATTCCATTTGAAATGTTTTATCATGAATCTAATTAGTTTAATGATATTTTAAACTTCATGTAATGTTATTCATTCATGGTTATTATGATTCAAATTTACCAAAGTGGCATGATTTTATTGCTACAATCTCATTGTTTATCTAGATTATTTATGATTATACATCCATTAATGAAATGTTATGATTCATATCTCAAATATTATAATTAATTTGATTATCCTGTATTTATTCATGATATCTTCAAGTAATGGTACCATTTTCCACCCTTTGGAACTTATGATAGTCAGGAATTTTTTTTAAGAAAACCTAACCCTATTTCTCTCTTCGGTCGGAAATCTATTTTATTCAAAAGCCATGATTTCCCAAAATTATTTAAAGATTTTTTTAAAATATATTTTAGGCTCATTTTCAAGGAAAATGATTATAATTTTTTCATGTTTTAATAGGTGTTTGTAATAGTTTACAATGCTCCCATTATATGTTTTCGTATTTATTTTCAAATGAATTTTTTTATTTTTTATGTTTCGAAGAGAATTTTTCAATGAAGAAAGGAAATTTTTATCGTGAAATGTATTAAATAATTTTTAAATATTAATTAATAATATTTTAATGTTTTTTAAAATAAAAGTATTTTTAAAATGTTTTATGTTTTAAATAGTGATTCGCAAAGAAATGTTATTTTCATTAATAAATGATCCAATTGATCTTTTTAAATCCTCCTCCATCTATGATGTCATATATTGATATAGTTTGCGATTTAATGGGGATAGTAAACAAGAAAACCATTATTATAATTCATTTAAGGGTTTGTCTATAAGATAACATGTTTTTTTAGGAAACTCATTTCTCTTATATGGTTTAACTTTATGAAACCCACTTCTTTTCATTTTTTATTCTCTAAGGAAATGATAATGAAACCAGACTCATTTCAATAGGTTATGATATTACGAGATGTTTTTAATACACATTTCATTTCATGGTTTATGATATGATTAATTTTTTATGATCTTTTGTCACACATAAATGTTGTTTTAATTATGTGATGGGTTAGACCAATATCTCCCTCCAATTATTTTTTGTAATGTTAAATGGTATATAATATTAAAGGGTATATGGGCTGTAGCCCATTTCTAAAAATAATATGGTTCACTTTTCATAGCCCAATCTCTACAAAATAGTGTACACTGGTTATAGATCAATATTTAAAAAAGGGTACACGGGTTGTAGCCAAATCCTGAAAATGGGAGGGTACAAGGCTTGTGACTGAATCCCAAAAACCAGAGAAAACATAGGTATTACCAAAAGCCCAAAAATAATAGGGTTAAAAGGTTATATACCAATACCAAAAATAAGAGGGTAAACAGATTGTATCCCAAGATAAAAAAGTAGTTATTTGTGTTGTATCCCAAGCTTGAAAACAAGAGGGTACATAGGTAGATATCGCAACCATGAATAAGGTACATGGGTTATTATCTAAATCCTAACATGTTATGATGGTCGTGTTAGGTAGTCTTGAAATGTGAGTTTCTATGATTATGTGTATTTCATAATTATATGTATTATTCATATGGTATTATATTATAGATCATTCTCTTTATTTCTCTATGATTCATGTCTTATAAACTATCAATATTTATGATATGACTCCTGATTATGGTCTTTGATATGTATGGTGTGATCTTCTATTGTTATGATCATTTTCTCATACCTTAATGTTCATGATTGTTCTTACATATCTTTATTTTTTACCCTTTTTGTTTATATGATATCACCATTTTTTCCCCATGTTATGAAGAAATTTTTTGTGTAGGATTAATAAATGGGGAAGATATTTATGGAATATGTTGAAGATATTTCACAAAATTAGAATAATATGTTTCATTTTTTCAAAGAAACTAAACTATAGTGATCCTTGGCCATGAAATTTTGTAATGTGTGGAATTTTCATCTAAAATGATATAATATCCATGTATTTTATGTTAGGTTCTTTATATACCCCAAGGAGACTTTAACATTAAAACCCCAATTATAAATCACCAAAAAGGTTGATAACTCATTTGAAAATACTTGAATTCACATAATAACACATGTAACCCAATCTTAAAAATTATTGAAAACACTCAAATTCATCATTCAACTTTAGGGGTAAAAGGAGTTGTCTATTCATAGCATAATGAGAGATTCACTTTTCATACACCTACCTAAAAAAATCCTAAATACTAACCCATTATTTCTTAATTATGTTACACATTTACAAGGATATAGGGGATAATATTACTAGAAATAATAACTTTTAGGATCCACCCTAAAGAAATTAATGAATCCCACAATGACTTTCGAGACAAGGTAACCACCACTTTTGACCATGGATATTTCATTCATGAAATTTGATTTAAATTCATAGGATAGTTTTTTTGGACCATTTAAGATCACTTTTGAGCTTTAATAAGAGTGATTAAAGGACCATTAGATTCTCACATGCAAGCATGTTGGGATGGATCTTGGTATTTCAAAATGAGGCCATGTAAATCCTCTTTCATTCCCCTATTTATTAAACTTGTCATTGGGAAATAAATCTCATGGAATGCCTCATGTTCATTTTTGTTCCTTCCACACTCTATTCCAAGATCTCTCTCAACTCTTTGATGAATATGCATTCCTTTAATATCATCATACCCTACCTATTTAATAATATTTATCTTTAAATATACAAATTCAATGAGGTCAACAACACTAAAGGTAAAAAAAATAATATTTTCATTCCCACAAGGTAATTAAATAATGTATGTGTCATCATTGTTTCTATCTAAAAAATGGAAAGTGATAACTCTTCAAATATGATTTTTTTTATTTTATTTGATCTTGAAATGTTTCGTTTAGTAGTTATTTAAATATCAACCCTCCTAGATCAAATGAACTTGTTTCTATCACTTCCTTGATCAATCACTATATTCCAGCTAAAAGACACAACATAAGAAGGAAATTAATGATACTATTTCTTAGTTTCAGGGTAAGAATCCCAGATAATTTGTAAGAACACTTTCTAGCTCAATAAATATCATTTGAACTCACTTTTTCTAAAATAAACTCACTTTCCACTCAACAATCCTATTTATGACACTTTTATTTCCATCATGTCTTTTTATGTCACTCATCACTAATTTTTCACTCATAAATTTTCCACACTTTTAAAGTTGTCTATTTTTTCCAATCTTTTATTTTTCCCTAAACTCATCACATTCATTCATATAACTCTAATTTATAACTCTGTCACATTCATTTTCACTATTTTCCTTTAAATTTTTTATTGTTTCTATATCTTCACTTAATATTAATATTCTTGTATGACACTAAGTGGAGTCAAAAAAATATCTCGGCCACTAATAAAAGAAAAAATAGTTAGTATGGTAATCATATATAACCCTCTTATCAAACTGCCTTGGCCTCCCAAGATAAAAATATCCCACTTTCATTGGATCTACATCACAAATCACATTGTCTTGATATTTCCCAATAGAAAAGGAATCCATGAATTGATTTATTACTCATACATCACAAATATCATTTACGCATTGCAACCAATGGGTTCTAAGATGCTTAATTGTGGGTAAACACAACTTTCCTACCAATAAGGTACAAGACACATTTGTAAAACTCCAAATAAAAATGAAATTTCTACATACATTTTTTTTACATGGCATATTGATGTTTTGGAAGTCTAGGATGATCTCTTTGGATTCAACATGATACTCTAATTTGGTAATGCCCGGATGAGTTCTGGGATTTCATAAGATATATAATCATTGGTAATGTCAGGATGAGAACAAAGATTAATGAGGATTCCAAAATGAGATCCTATATTCCATGTGATACTTTATTTATAGAATTTTTTGTATGAGTGCTATAATTTAATTATAATATCAGGATTATCACATTGATTCCATGCGAGACCTCATGATGGGGACTATCAGAGTGAGTCTTCAATTTCCATGGGAATTTCATGAACATTAGTCAGATTACGTATGATGGTTAATGTTACATTGAATTATAGGATGGGTTTGTATATTCTATGTTGTTACTAGGGTTGGTATGGTCATTTTGACATGCTCAGGGACAACATGACATAAGGAAATGTAAGTATAACTGACCCTAGGTGTTATCGCAGTGCTCGAGCATTGGGGTTGTTTATTTATTTTTCTTTTCATTCTTTATTTATATCACCTCACATGAAATTATACATTATATATTATATTTAGATATTTTTTTAGGGGTGGCCTACAAAGAAAAACTCAAAACATTCTTTGTCCTCCATAGAACATGATTCCTTAAAAGATTTTACATGGATTTAGGAATGTATTATGGAAAAGGATTGATGATTTGTGATTTTTTGGGATTTCTAGAACAAACCTTGGGATTCTGATTCCAAGATAGGACTCACTTCCATATTGATCTAGTTTCTAGTATTCTATCTCTTGGTATTTTTTGATATTTTAAATGTTCTGTTGTTGTGTATTTGCATAACATTTTACATGGATCATCCTTTTTAGCATGATTTATGTCAATCATTGTTTGGAACTCGTTTAGATTCATATTTACTACTTTACTAGGATGTAATATTTTATGGGATTATTTACATTTTTTTATACTCCGATATATGGTTATAATCTCCCCACTATACCACTTTAGACTTGTGCTACTAGTCTACATCCTATATAATATGAGGATGTGTTCCTGAGGACATATAGTGACACGATATGGTTAATATTCATTGTGAACTAGGACAAGGATGTTACAAAATGATAAAAAATGCATTTTCATAGGTATGACTGTATTGGAAAGTTATAAAGCTTATAAGTAATTATTGGAATGTGGTATGGAACTCATTATTCGGATTTACCGACCCATATATGAGGGAATTCCATGGTTCATTGGATAGGATTCCAATTATAGTTATTATATTCTAAAATTTTCCTATTTTTACCTCAGGTGATATACAAAATTATAACTTTTTGGTTTATATAATTTATGTTCTTTGAAAGTATGATAAGAGGTAGTGTGTTTATGTAGAATATTGGGAAAGTAGGATTCAAATGTCATTTTTTTATTTATTGTCATTTATTACATGGAAAATGACTAGGGTCAAATATTTAAAGTTTCTAAACCCATTTAGATGGTGTTTATATACAATTTTATAATTTAATTTTACTGAACTAATCCCCCAAATTTGTAAATTCATAATGTGTGATATTTTCCCCTTAATTTTTAAGTAGATTTAGCTAATAAAAATTTCAAGTTAAAATTATAATGTGACTTCTTCTATAACGTGTACATGAAATTACATTGAGATGATCCCTTTTTATGGAAATTATAATTGATGAAAATTGAAAAGTATGAAAAGTTTCAATATTATGTATATTATGTGATCCTTATGTGTATTTGATATTGAAATTATGTGTGGGTAGTTGGGGATCTTGAGAGAACCATGGTTATGAGCTTCTTGTGATATGAGATGTAGGTAATTACATGGAATTCAATCTGTTAACTCCTTCCATGTGATGAAGAGATGGGAATTGGGAGGAAATTTTTTATGTATTTTTCCTAGTTATGTGTGATCTAATCCATATAATGGAAACATGGGGCTAGTGAGAGTTACCAAAGTGTGAGACTCCATGTGATGCGAGATGGATAACATAACAGGAAACTATATCTATTTTTTTATCAGCATCCCTTATTGGTTTATGTCTAACATGAGAGTGGATATGTATCCATGTTTTGAGATTGTATGTGAAACCTATATAGGGTGTGTTAGTTTGAGAGTTTCTTCATGACATTAATATATGGATCAGGATACCAGTGAGATGAGTTTTGTGACATAGTAACAATATGTTTTCCTCATACTATTGATGATATATGTGTTATTTGAGGGTAACCCAAGAGAGGGGTTATCCTAGTATTAGATATAATTAAGATATGAGAAGAATGAAAAGTGATTAATGAGGAGGTTTATTCAAGGGATGTGATAGAAAATTTTGGTAATATACATATATATTTATTATTAATTGTGGGTGTTGATATCGAACATCAATGTTCCAAGTTGTCCTTGGTCTTAGAAGGGTAGGATCAAAGGATTCATGGCCCAGTTGGTTTGTGATCCTAGATGTATGGACCAATAAATGTGTGGATTATGTGTAAAAAAATTGGTTTTATGGTGATTTTGTAGTTTTCCAATCATCATTTTGGTGGCCTTATCATGAGTGATGTTCCCCGTACATGTTGGAAAAAGGATAGCACCTACTAAGATGATTTAAACTATATGAGTTGACCTACTTTTATTTTGTTGGAATGGTTATTTAGAATTTTATACTTGGAATAACTGGTTATGAATTTATTTATTTTGAGTCTAATGGTGTAGAAAAATAATTTAGATATTTACACTTTCTAGGTTTACTTGTTAAGATCTTGAGCTGTAAAATTACATTGTCAAAGGATATATGAGATCTTCTACTTACTTTTACCAAGTGAATGTGTTTCTTCTAACCTATGTGGTTGGTGGTACTAGTAAAACCTAATATTATCCCTATAGTGGAAGGATGGGATTTTGAGATATTATGGTTGGATCTGGATGAAATTTGGGACATGTCCACATATTATTTTTAGAAATCAATAAAGTAATGTGATTGAGCACGGAAGGTTACATGAACACTGAGGCAAGCTCAAGATAATATATGGATGTTGTAACGACCTGAATTCGGAGCCCCTCCACTGGTGCCCCGTACCCGGTTCTCCACATGACCTCAAGTGCATTTCCCCAAACGCCAGAGGCTTCCGACCAGCAGCAAGGGCCTTGGTAAGTTGTTGGGGAAAATATTCCCTCATTTGGTAAGGTATACAAGATAAGGAAAACAACAGTCAATAGAGGAAGCAGTAACAACATGCATAACAACTGAAACCAAATAGCGGAAGCAATGAATATATATAATAATGATGATAATGATGCAGAAGGTACAAGTATCTAAGGAAAGCAGCAAACACAAGAACATGCTGGAATACAAGTGAACAAAAGTACTAAGGAAACAGTAAAAATAAAACAAGTGATAAATCCTCAGCATCGCAAGCCTTGGCTCGGTCTCATGCTCTCCAGCTTCAGTGCAATCAAGAACCTGAAGTAGAAGGGCGCTTTCCCTTATCTATACTTATAGCAACATAGTCTGCTTGGGCCCAAAGAATGGCCCAAACACAGTGTGAGATACAATCCCAGTAGGCAATCACCCAAAGATCTATGCCTAATAGTCACTGAATACAAGGCAAGTAAAAGTGTAGGAAGCAGTAAACAAAAAAGAACACAACAGCTACAAACCACAGTTCTAACATATAAAGTACACAAGTAAACAGCCAGCAATAAGAATAAAATAGGTAACCCTCTTGGTATCTCTCACAGCCTAACCCCTATAGTTCAACCTACAAGTACTAGCAACCCTCTAGGAGGCACACACAGTCTCACCCCTCTGGTTCAGCTAAGAATAGACTCTCTGAGGAAGCATTCACCATCAATTCCCCCTATAGTCTCGTATCGTACTAAAGGCTCTCTGAGGAAGAACTCAATGTCTCATTCCCCCTGTGGCCCGTATCGAGGAACTATAGACTCTCTGGGGAAGCACTCATCGTCAATTCCCCTTTGTGGTCTCTCATCGTATTAAAGAAACTCTCGAGAAGCCCTTACGTCCATTCTACCTATGGTCTACTACACTAGGTTCTCATAGTCCTATGTGGAAATAAAACATGCTCAGTGCACGTGCATCATCCAAGTAAACCTCAAGAACTACTTGGCTATCAGTCTAAGGCTCAACAGCATAACAAAGCAATAGTTCCACTATCCTACAACTAGGCATGGCAACTGGAAAACACCAATAGGCAGAACAATCATAGTAAACATTCAAGGTACAGTAAAGCTACCATAATCAATGGAAAAACATATACTCTAGAAATCACGCAAAGCAGCAAATACAACAAGGGAAAAATAAGAACACGCAATACCCCATTCAAGGGTATTGGTGGAATTTGAACAAAATACTCACCGACATTCTACATAAAGGAAAAAACCACCTACCTCAATCCTAGGAGTTTGATATATGAGAACCACGATGATTGATTCCCCTTAGAATGTCGTAGATCTGAGAAAATGTCAAAAATGTTCAACCTACGATAACTTAAAAATGAGGAGGAATCAGAAAACAAGGCTCAAGAAGAAGGAAGAACTCACCGCTGCGATTCCAACACAATTGACAACTGCTATAACGAAGATCGGACGGAGGTACAGTGGCTCGGAGAAGATTTGTGGTCATACGATCACTCTCAGACGAATGATACCTAGAAGAAGATGAAATCAGGGGTTAGCCAGGACCCCGGTTCATTTAATAAAAAAAAGAAAGTACATGACGTGGACTTTTAGAGTACATGGAGTGTACTAGGTCTTTCCGTACTCCGCCAAAAACGGCCTCCACATCACCCCTACACACCGTGTGTGTGGCCCGGGCATGGCCAGCAGACAGATTCGAGCCGGGAAAGAGTACACGGCGTGTACTCAGAAAGTACACGGCGTGTACTTTGAAAATTTCTAGGAACCTTATTTTTCTTAAAAACTCTAGAAAAAGGAAGACATACCTGAAACGAAGATCCAGGTTCTTACAAACATCCCCCCTTAATGAAATTCATTCCTGAATTTTCCAAGAGAGGCATAGAATAACAAACCCCGAACAGCTCCAGCCACTGTGATCATACATCGGCCTCTCTCTCCCAGGTCTTGTCCTGTACTCGCCCATGCTGCCATAGCACCCGTACAAGAAGAAGAAACTGCCCATGGAGAACCTTCGTACTGTAATCGACAATCCAAATAGGATGCTCCTTGAATGACGCATCTGTTTCAAGCTCAACTTCCTCAGGCTAAAAGAGATGAGACGGGTCTGAAAAGTAACGTCAGAGCTGAGAGATGTGGAAGACATCGTGCATGGCCCAGTACCTCTGAGGTAGCTGCAACCGATAGTTGGTCGTCCCTACTTTCTCCAAGACCTCAAACGGCCCAACGTACCACGGTGAAAGATTACCCTATCTCCAAATCCTCTTGTTTCCCAACCTCGGTGCGACACGCAGGAAAACCTGATCCCCGACCTCGAACTCCAGAGGTCATCTCCGCTGATCAGCATAAGACTTCTGTCGAGACTGTGCTGTAGCCATCCTCTTCCAAATCAACTCTATTTGCTCTAAAGTCTCCTGGACAAGATGAGGTCCCAGCAAAGCTGCCTCTCCTGCCTCTAGCCAGCATAAGGTTGATCGGCATGGCCTACCGTACAAAGCCTCGTATGGTGCCATCTGAATAGTCACCTGAAAACTGTTGTTGTACAAGAACTCCACCAGAGGAATATGCTTCTCCCAAGAACCGCCAAAGTCTAGAATGAAAGATCGGAGCATATACTCAAGCACCTGGATCGTGCGCTCGGACTGGCCATTAGTATAGGGATGTTATTCCATACTCAGAAGTACCTCTGTACCCAAATCCTTCTGAAGTCCCTGCCAGAACCGAGAAGTAAATTGTGCATCCCTGTCTAAGACAATGGAGTGAGGAACTCCAGGTAGACGAACAATATATCTGATGTAAAGTTGTCCCAGATCATCGACACTCAAGGTATCCTTGAACGGTAAGAAGTGTGCGACCATCGTAAGCCTGTCGACGACAACCAAAACAGCATCGTTCCCTCGAGGCGACCTCGGTAATCCAGTCATGAATTCCATCACGACATCATTCCACTTCAAATCCAGAATGGGTAACTGCTGTAAATGGCCTGCTGGTCACTGATGCTCCTCCTTCACCTACTGACAAGTAGAGCATCTCATGACAAAACCAGCAACATCTTTCTTCATACCTGGCCACTAGTACTGGCGAAGAAGATCCTGATACATCTTGGTGATGCCAAGATGAACTGCCCAAACAGAGGAATGGAAATCCCGCATCAGCTCCTAGTGTATGTCTACTGGCACCCATATGCATCCCCGGAAACTCAAGATCTCATCCTCTC
Source organism: Viscum album (assembly GCA_963277665.1). Lineage (NCBI taxonomy): Eukaryota > Viridiplantae > Streptophyta > Magnoliopsida > Santalales > Viscaceae > Viscum > Viscum album. Next base: position 1,430,495,920 of record OY728151.1, read on the forward strand.
CCACTATCCATCCAGGAAGAGGGTCATCCCCTAACACACTCTCCCGTGGGACTAAGCCTTCTGAGTCTGATAGCTGCCTCATCTGTACCTAATCAAGTAGTGTAGAGGTAACAGCTACAGAAGATAGGAAGGTCTATCCCTGTCTGTCATTCACCTCCAGATGCATCTCAGAGAATAGAGTCATAAGCTGCCACTCACTACTGGCCTCCTGAACCGCCTGAATCTGAGTTCTTCTGCTCAACGCATCTTCCACCACGTTGCCCTTTCCTAGCGTATAGGCAAGCTCGAAATCAAATCACTGAAGATACTCGACCCACCTGCGCTGCCTCAAATTCAGATCACGCTGAGTGAAGATATACTTGAGACTCTTGTGTTCAGTGAAGACCACAAAGTGCTCTCCCAGCAGATAGTGTCTCCAACAGCGTAAGGCGTGAACAAAAGCTGCCAACTCTAGATCGTGCGTCAGGTAGTTCCTCTCATGTGGCCTCAACTGTCGATACCCGTACGCAACGACTCCATCTCCCTGCATAAGCACAGCTCCCAGCCCGATACCTGAAGCATCATAGAAAACAGTGTAGCTTTTTCCTGGCTCTGGCAAGACTAGTATCGGTGCTGACGTCAACCTCCCTTTCAGCTCCTAAAAGGCTGACTCACAATAATCTGACCATGAGAACTTATCCCCCTTCTTGGTCAGACCTGTCAAAGGTGCTGCTAGACGAGAAAAGTCCTGAATGAAGCGTCTGTAGTATCCAACTAGCCCTAGGAATATCTGTACCTCAAAGACTTTATTCGGCTGCTCCCAGGAAACTATAGATCTCACTTTCTCTAGGTCCACTAATACTCCTGCCTCTGAGATGACGTGACCCAAGAACTATATTTGATCCATCCAGAAGTGGCACTTTGAGAGTTTGGCATAAAGCCGATGCTCTCTCAGTGTACTGAGAACGATCTCAAGATGTGTGGCATGGTCATGTCGAGTGTGAGAGTACACCAAGATATTTTCCACAAAGAACACGACAAAGGAGTCCAAGTAAGGATGGAACACTCGGTTCATCATTTCCAGGAAAACTACAGGCGTGTTTGTGAGACCGAACAGCATGATTGTATACTCATATAGACCATACCTACTCCTGAAGGCTATCAGAGGTATATCTGGTGGTCTAATGTGCAACTGATGATAATTGGACCTCAAATCGATCTTCGAGAACACCCGGGCTCCTCGAAGCTGATCGAAAAGTTCATCAATCCTCGGCAAGGGATATCAGTTCTTGATTGTCAACTGGTTCAGCTTCTGACAATCCACACAGAGGCTAAGGGTACCATCTTCCTTCTTCACAAATAGGATAGGCGAACCCCAAGGAGAAGTACTGGGTCGGATGAAACCCTTTGCCTGTAACTCCTCCAACTGCTTCTTGAGCTCCTGCAACTTAGGTGTAGCCATCCTATAGGGAGGGATGGACATCGGTGCTGCTCCTGGCACGAGCTCAATGGAAAAGTCTACCTCACGCTCTAGAGGAAAACCCGAAATGTCCTCTGGAAAGACATCCCTGAAACGATCCACCGCTGGAGGAAACTCCAACTGTGAAGTCCCCATATCGTCCAGATAAAGACAAGAAATCTGGGCTATCACCCTTCTTAGCCCATGATGCTTGAGTCCTTCTAGACTCGCCTGAACATCCCATTCGACTCTATGAAGAAAAGACTCACCCTTTGGTGAAACGAAACTCACTCTATGGTGATAACAGTCGACGACTACCTAGAAGGGAACCAACCAGTCCATGTTGAGGATGAAATAAAAGCCTGTCATCTCTAGGACATAGAGATTCCATAAGAAATGATACCCTTCAACCTTGAGATGGCACTCTCTACACTGGAGAACACTAGATGTCCTCGTTCTCAATGGTGTGTCTAGTGTCAAAGAGTCGGAAAAAGAAAAGATGCAGAGCCCAAGGCTCACCACGACAGCAACAGAGATAAAGCTATGCATAAAACCAGTATAAAAAAGGCTGAAGATAAAACTGAGGCTACTAAAATACTACCTCGAACAGTAGAAGGGTCGGGATCCTGCTCCTGATAGGTCTACTCCATGGCGAAAGACTGGCATGTACTGCGGCCCTGCACCCCTGCCTGACCACTCTGAGCTAAACCTCCCTGCTGGTGCTAAGGGACTGGTGGCTGACTGCCACAGCCTCGACCTCCTCCTCGGCCCGAACAGCTGGAAGAACTCCAGTTCCCCAACAGGTGAGAAATTGGTGGTGCTGCTCTTGAACGAGGAGTCATGGAAGAACCCCAGTCACCAGCTGCTGGTGAGAAAACCTCACAGAAACGCTGAAGGTGACCCATCTTGTCGCAAGACTGGCACTCCACGGGGTCTCTCTTGCACTACGGCCTCGTGTGCCCTGATCGGCCACACTGGTAGCATATCACCTGGCTGCCTGATGATGCATCTCTCTTCCTCGGATCACCACGCATAAACTCCCTACGGTGCTTCTTGCTGTCACCTGGAGTAAAACTAGCTCTGGAAGCAGAACCTCCCTAGCTCGCAGCTCTGGAGTCTCTCAAATTTCACTCCCCAATCAATGCCTAGTTGATGATGGATGTGATGGAAGTCAACTGGAAGATATTCACGTGCGAGCGGATCTACCGCCTAAGACCATCCTCAAACTTCCTTGATAAGAAAACCCCACTCCCATCTTGGAGGGGTGTGAAACACTGCAGCTCAGTGAAGCGATAGAAATACTCCATGACAGAAAGAGTACCCTGCTCTAAGTTCATGAACTCCCAGGCTCGATCGGCCATTAGGGTCTCCGGGTAGAAGTAATCGTAGAACACGCGCTGGAACTCCTCCCAAGCCATAACCTGCTGGTGACCCGCCTGTGAGATCATGTCACACCACCTTTTGGCGGAGTCTCAGAGCATGTAGGTAGTGATCTTGACCTGCCTCTCTGGAGGCGTCTCCAGATGCTCGAAGATAGTCAGTATGGCTTCCAGCCATGACTCTGCAGCCTGTGGTCCTCCTTCCCCCGAGAAAGTGGGAGGATGCTGTTGCTGAAAAACCTGCGTCAAGTCTACCATAGTCGAGGTAGGAGGCAGTGCTCCCTGAAAGGTCTGCATAATACTCATGAAACCTTCCTTGAACTTTGCATTAGTGCCTGCAACTGGTATGACAGCTGGTGCCAAGGATGGCCCGACTGGAGGACCAACAGGAAGTCCCTGATGAGCCATATCTGGCGTCTGACCACTGCCTGATGATAGACGTACAACCAGAGGACGTCTCGGAGGCATAGCTCTGAAAGATCAAAAGTACATCTTAGATCAGAAAAACAAGGATAGAGAACACAAGAGTGAAAAACGGGAACAGGGGAAGAAAAAAACACAAGTTTACAAAACACGACTACACGGCATGTATAAAAACTACACGACATGTCTTCTTAAGCCACTGACATGGGCGTGTGCTCCTACCCTACAAGTCATGTACACCTCAAACTACACGACGTGTTGACCCCACACATGGCGTGTACTTGAAAACCATTCCTCTGCCCAAGTATCTTTACATGGCTAACCCACACGGTCCAATTTAACCCGAGACTACACGGCGTGTTCTAAACAAATACGGCGTGTACTAGACAAGGTTTCAGAGGTCCGTGTTGTTAAACACACGGCCTTCTACATGGTTGGCACTTACATGGTGTGTTATGAACAAACAAGGCGTGTATAGGAGAAGGTGACATTGTATCGTGTTGTTCGTGACACGGTCGGGTACCTGGGCAAGACTACACGGCGTGCTCCAAAAGCAACACGGCGTGTCTAAGAGAAGGTCACACCGACCCGTGTTGTTCGTGACATGACCGGGTACCTAGAAGGTACTACACAGCGTGTTCTTTTACAACACGGCATGTGCTACTCAAGCTTCCCTGACCCTTGTTGTTAGTGACACGGCCGGGTACACAGCTCTGAACTACACGGCGTGTACCTACCGTACACGGCGTGTTCTTGAAGTTACTTTCATGACACCATGTTTCTGCTCACACGGTCAGTGACACGGCCTGAAAACTACATGGCATGTAGTCAGAAAGTACACGCCGTGTATTCTGGGTTTTTCTAGGAAGTAGCTCAGAAACTACACAGAATCCCAGAAACACTGAAAACAAGTCAAAGAGGTTCCAAATTCTGATTCGTCAGGGCCCATACTCCCCGCAAATCAAACCTTGGCATCTCCTACAGTCATATACAAGAGAAAATAGGATCATGATCCACCAAGTTCTGATTAATGAGGGCCCATAACACCTCAAGAACCAAAATTTGGAATTCATTTTAAGCAAAGAACAAAACAAATAGTTTTCTAACATAACAGTAGAGATTCTATCAAGAATCTATCACAAAAACAGGAATAATCTACACAAATTCTATCACAACAGCATGCAATCGCTAATGCACCCTAGATGGAATGGCAAGAATGCATGACATGTGATTTCTACAAGTTCCTATATGATGGATGAGATGGAATACCCTCATCTCATCAGGTTGCGACAGAAATAGTACTGCAATAGTCAAGATAATAACAACACATAACATGTGATTCACTCTAGGTGAAATCATATCAACCGTAAAATCTCGAAACCAGAAAAATTGCAATTAACAAGGTAGTATGGCTTTTCCCTGTACACAGGTTAGCTACTCTCGAGCACAGCTTAACACCAAGTACCAAATCCATCCTATCCCTGGCTAAAGTCTCCAAACAGTAAATAAAGAGAAAATAACTCCTCTGATACCACTTTGTAACGACCCGAATCCGGAGCCCCTCCACTGGTGCCCCGTACCCGGTTCGCCACATGACCTCAAGCACATTTCCCCAAATGCCAGAGGCGGCCGACTAGCAGCGAGGTCCTTGGTAAGTTATTGGGGAAACTATTCCCTCATTTGGTAAGGTATACAAGATAAGGAAAACAACAGTCTATAGCAGAAAGCAGAAAAAACATGCATAACAACTGAAACCAAACAGCGGAAGCAACAAATATATATAATAATGATGATAATGATGTAGCAAGTAAAAGTATCTAAGGAACACAGCAAACATAACAACGTGCTAGAATACAATTGAACACAAGTACTAAGGCAATAGTAAAAAAGAAAACAAGTAACTCCTCAGCATCGCAAGCCTTGACTCGGTCCCATGCTCTCCAGCTCCAGTGCAATCAAGAACCTGAAGTAGAAGGGACATTTCCGTTATCTATACCTATAGAAACAGATTCTTCTTGGGCCCAAAGTATGGCCCAAACAGGGTGTGAGATAAAATCCCAGTAGGCAATCACCGAAAGATCTGTGCCTAACAGTCAGTGAATACAAGGCAAGTAAAATTGCAAGAAGTAGTAAACAGAAAAGCACACAACAGCTACAAACCATAGTTCTAACATATAAAGTACACTAGTAAACAGCCAGCAACAAGAAAAAAACAGGTAACCCTTTGGGTAGCTCTCACAGCCTAACCCCTATGGTTCAACCTACAAGTACTAGCAACCCTCTAGGAGGTACACACAGTCTCACCCCTCTGGTTCAGTTAAGAATAGACTCTTTGAGGAAGAACTCACCATCAATTCCCCCTATAGTCTCGTATCATACTAAAGGATCTCTAGGGAAGCACTCAACATCTCATTCCCCATGTGGCCCGCGTCGAGGAACTACAGACTCTCTGGGGAAGCACTCATCATCAATTCCCCATGTGGTCTCGCATTATATTAAAGACACTCTGGAGAATCCCTTACATCCATTCTCCCTATGGTCTACTACACTAGGTTCTCATAGTCTTGTGTGGAAATAAAACATGCTCAACGTGAATGCATCATCCAAGTAAACCTCAAGAACTACTTGGATATCAGTCTAAGGCTCAACAGCATAACAAAGCAACAGTTCCACTATCCTGCAACTAGGCATGGAAACTGGCGAACTCCAACGGGAAGAACAATCATAAAAAACATTCAAGTTACATTAAAGCTACCATAATCACAGGAAAAATATCTACTCTAGCAATCAAGAAAAGCAGGCAATACAACAAGGGCAAAACCGGAACATGCAATACCCTGTTCAAGGGTATTGGTGGAATTTGCACAAAATACTCATCGACTTTCTACAGAAAGGCACAAACAACCTACCTCGATCCTAGGAGATCGATATATGTGAACCATGATGATTGGTTCCCCTTAGAACATCATAGATCTGAGAAAACAACAAAAACGTTCAACCTACGATAACTTGAAAATGAGGAGGAATCAGAAAACAAGGCTCAAGCAGAAGGAAGAACTCACCGCTGCGATTCCAATGCAATCGATGGTGGCCAGAACGGAGATCGGATGGAGGCACGGTGTCTCGGAGAATATTCGTGGTGGTACGGTCGCTCTCGGACGAACTAGACCTAGAAGAAGATGAAATCGGGGGTTAGCCGCGACCCTGGTTTGTTTAATAAAAAAAGAAAGTACACGGTGTGTACTTTTAGAGTACACGGTGTGTACTAGGTCTTTCCGTACTCCAGCAAAAATGGCCTCCACATCACCCCTACACACCATGTCTATGGACCAGGCACAGCCAGCACATGGCTTCGAGCCGGGAAAGAGTACAGGGCGTGTACTCAGAAAGTACACAACGTGTACTTCGAAAATTTCAAGAAACTTTATTTTTCTTAAAAAATCTAGAAAAAGGAAGACATACCTGAAACTAAGATCAAGGTTCTTACAGATGTGTGCAATGGTTTTTTTATTCTTTTATTATACAATAAATATATTTTTTGTTCTATTATTATTGTGACCATAATGCCCATATAGGACCGTATCAGGTGCCTATGTGCTTTGATGGTGGTATAGGACACCATAGTTTTCCTGAAATATGTGATTATAGGTCATGGGATGTTGATGGGATTGGGTAATGGTTAACAAGTGTTTGATGGTGGAAATGTGTGAGGATCCTTTTTTGATCAAAAGTTAGGTTTTAGTGTACACTGTTTAGAGAAAAGGTGTCTCTAGGGTATGAATAGTCTACTTTTAATGGGATGTAATGCATTATGGTATGAATGTTGCATGAGATGTGGTCCTTATAAGTGATGATGGTATGGATTTGGGAAGATGAATTACCCAGTGAGGTAGAGATGGACTACTCATATAGATGTTAATTTTTGAGATTTTTTGAAAAGTTTGATATGTGGCATGATAAAATTTGGTCTTTTGGAACATTAAGCCACACAATGTGGTGAATCTAGAAGGAAGAGAGTGGATCTACTATTGTGAGCTATTAATCACCACAGCTTTGGGGTTGACATAGGGTCTAGGTAGGTTCCATAGTGAAATTAACATGAGTTTCACATGGCATTGAGAAATGTCATATATCATGATAATGAATCATAAGGACCAATGGTGTGATGACGATTTATTAATATTACTAGAAATCAGTGGAATGAGGCACTATTATTTTCAAATTAGTAGTTTCCTTTATTTTATTTGTGCTCTTTTTTTAATATCTTTGTTTTTCTTGGAATTTTTTGTGTAAATGTTGTTTTTGGACTCAATAGTAGGTGGCACATAGTTGGCGCATGGTTGGGGAAACTTTCCACAAACCTAGAAGAGATAGTGCACCCTAGACGGTGGAACTTTTAATGCTATATGGCCAGCCACACAAGCTAGAGTCCAATAATGTACCCAGTCTAATGGATCCATATAAGGTGTGTAATTGAAAAAATTAGTGTGCTCTCTCCTCAGGAAAACTGTGAATCCTCACTCATCTTTTGATAGAGTGGAATGCACATTTTCCATATAGTTTTGAAAACCATGTGACCAAACCATGAGACATATCCAGATCATTAAAAATATTGGATTCCACTTTTTCCCATCCCCAATATTAACACAAATCCACCCATTTCCTCCCCCATTTAGGATTATCAACCCTAATCATCTCTCCCTATCCTCTTGTATACTATGGATCTCCTAATAATGGGTGGGTTTAGTCTGTAATATTCAAAAATCATTATGTAATCCCTTCATCTCTTTTTTTACTCTTTCTTTTGGGTCTTCCTCTTTTCCTCTCTTAGGTTCTTCTTCCTCCAGTGGGTCGGTTATACTAAAGTGGGTTGAACATTGGTTATTTGAGTTTAATATTAATGTTTATGGGTTTTTGTTTCCTCTCTTGGGTATCCTTGTGGTGCAGTTGTGGTTTTCTAATAGTATTTAAAAAATTCCATGGCTTAGGTTGGTGATTTTGTTCATAATAATTGTTGGATAATTTTTGTATTGTTTGTGTGGTTTCTAAATGTGTTCTATGTGTTTTGTGAGTGGTGAGAAACATGTTTTCAAATGGGTTCAATGTGATTTTGGTATTTATATAGGATTTTCACATAGAAAATGGTGGGTTTTCATGTATGAACATAGTGTTGGATGTGTTTATATTAAATAAGTAGTTTATGAGCCCTGGTAAATGAAATTAAGCACCAAAGGAATCCTATTTTACTATATGTGCATACTAGGAATAGTATTTTTGGAGGTTCAGTAAGGATGAGGCTCAGTTCCCCCTAGCAAGATTGACACTACAATACTTAATAAACTATTATGATGATTGGAAACCACTAGAACCTTTTATGGATTCCTCTATTGTGGCTTGTTCATAAGGATGTTGTGGGTCATGGTTTCTATACTATATCACTAAGATACAAGTTTCCTATCATCCCACTATTACATGTGCCTTTAGGGATTCACTGTTGTTCTCATGTGATTCTATTCTTACCTTCTGCATACAGTGGTCATTACCTCCCATCTTAAATTTCCAAGAATGTTTTCCTTATATGTTTTTTCCTTATAAATTTTTAATTAATATGTTCCAATCTATTTCAAAAAATCATGCATGTTGATTTTTTTTATGTTGTTATATTATGGAATCTATTTTGTATTATATACTACTAGTATTTGGATGACACCATATATATGCTCTCGGGTATGTTGATGTTGTTATGTCTAACCCAAGTAAAGGATATATTTCCTATAGTGTTGACGGTAGATCTGAATGCTAGTGGTTCCTCTTCTTACAGGTGTTGGTGGTGGTGGATTGAGGGCGATAACCCTCTTATTTCATGGAGGATTTTGGTTGTGGTCAAGTTTTTTCCCCTCCCTTTTTTTGTATTTTGGTTTTATTTAAATGTAAATGGTTTGACATGTGATAATTGTATCTCCATGATTATTGTTATTGGTTATGTGAAGATGTTTTATTATTTTTCGATGTTTATAATTAATTATATGGGAAAATAGTTCCCAATGTGTGATGTTTGATTCTAATTCACCACTTTCTAGCCCTTGGTTATTTTGATGTTGCTTCGGGCCATGTCATGAGTTGGATCTGGTGTCGGTTCAGATGGAATCCTTGGCCAGTTGATGAAAAAATTGCATCAAATGGGGTTTCACCCTTTCTTTGGTACATGATATTTCAGAGAGTCTATATAGACTGGAGAAATGACAGTTAGGCGTTGAGGTTTTGGTTTTTAGTGGGGTTTCTAGCTAACACACCTAATGAAAGACCATTGGTAAGCCTGTTTTGTATGGGATTTGGTTTTATTTCTCCTCAAGATGAGATGAATAGGCTAAAAATAATGTTCATTGACCCCGAGTGGAGGTAAAGTGGTTAGACTTATTATTAATATTATTTTGGATTTTTTGGGTATCGGTTTATAAATATATTTAAAAGTTTTTTTGAGAATTTTTTTTAAAATGGTGTTTCTCTTGTTACATTATTGTTTTAGCAAGATACCCCCCCCCCAATAAGTTCCCATGCAACTATGCAAAGATTCTAAATTGTGTTCTCCCTTACTAGTTCATCAAAGACTAGTGTAAGAAGTGGTTCGGGAAATCTGAGAGTTGTGTTAGGAAACCATCTCCAGTCATACTCTTGTTAGGGAAAATGAACCAAGCTTGAGAAAAGATAAATCTTAAAATTATCTAATGAACAAGCCTCTTTATTTTTGAGGTATCACAAAACATTAAGAATAATAGGGGTGGATTGAAAAAAACCAAGAGGTTGTTTTGGTTTCTTGATACTCCTAGGGTAGTAAAACTGAAATGTGATATGTTCTTATTGGAATGTCGTAGTTGGATGTGGTGGGACATAATGGTTCATGTTGGGAACCAAAAAAATATGGGTTGGAAGGACATCAAGGACATCATTAAAAATCATTATTTCCCTAAGAACATGGCCTTGACCAAAACCCAAGTGTTTTTGGATCCCCACCATGGGGATCAAACTATGTTATAGTACGCAAACTATAATTATGAACTAGTTTGTTTCATAACCAAGGTTGTTTCTAATGATCATCTAAAGTCTTAATGGATTGAACTGGGGTTAGGTATAGAGATATTAACCAAATTTTTCTTTTTTATGATGAAGGATTATGCTAAGGTGGTTTATATAGCTCTAAAGGTAAGGATAGACTATGCTAGAAAGTATGGTTTTCTTGAGGTAGCTTCATCAGTGGACCTAGACAGTGGTAGTTCATCTAAGAAGAAAAGGAAGTGAGATGAACAGGAAATGTGGGGAGGCTATAGATCAAGCCATCCTTATTGGATGTCATTCAATATGGATTCAGATGATGGATTATTTTTGTTTCCTCATTTTGAAAAACAAAGTCATATTTCATCAATGAGTTCTGTGACTCATATATATTCCAATTGTTGTAGAAATATGGATAACTTTTGGTTGTTTTCCATTTCTACTAATCCATATCATAATAGTTTAGATTAATTCGTTTCTAGAGGTATTTCATCCAAGTTTGATCCATCTAGGACAACATTTTCTTGGTTTGGTGGTCCTAGCAGTAGGTTTGGATTTTCTTCTAATAAGAGTCAGTTGAAGGTAGATCCACATGTTTTTAGTCATTTATAGGCTCAAGAAGATATGATTAACATCCATTATATATATCAATCATAAGTGGAATCATCCACACGACATACAATGGTTTAGAGTATGATTATTATTTCACTGACCATAGTTTCTGTTTTGTTTTTTATGGCAGTATATATTTCATTTTTTTCTTCCTGTCATATGGATTTTTTGAAATTTATTACTGATCTTATGTTGTATTTGATAGAGTCGATAAGGCCTCATGGAAGAAAGGGAGAGTATGGTTTCATGTGTACATCATTTTCTCTCACTCTTTTAGAGTTCGGCCAAGAATAATATTTAATGGATTTGGAAATGGACCACTTTGAAGTAATCCTTAGTATATATTGGATGGTTCATTTTTAAGAAGAAATCAATTACTATTGTTGGTAGGTGAGTTTAGTGGAAACTGGTTAGAGTATCCATATTTTTTATGGTGAATGAGATCCATGGTTAGGATATGATAGACCTCCACTTCGATAATTGGGTAGCTATTTTTTCAGATTTCATTTTTCATGTTGAAGGAAGATGGTAGTGGTTTTAAGGATGGATCAACTCCTATGGTGGAAATGTTTCGAAATAATTTTTAAGGGTTTCATTCAAAGCGGTTTGTTCAGTTTGCAATAGATTTGTCCCCAAGGAAATAATAAATATCTCTTTTCTAATACCATAAGTCCTCAACCAAGTTGAGGGTATTAAACATACAATAGGATGATTTTGAATTCAAAGGATTCATTTGCCTGAGCATCTCATCTTGATCCACCCTATTTATGTTTTCAAATAAGGTCAATGGATCCTTTTTATTATGTATTTATTATTGGAAACTGAATAATGTAATGATAACGAAAAAATATCCATTTTCCAATATTGATGATTTTTTTATTACTTTAAGGGGGAAAGGTGGGTTTCAAAAATAAATATGCATTCTGGGAATCACCAAGTCTGATTTAGGGAGGAAGATGTTCCCAAAATAGATTTAAAAAGTACATATGGCCACATATACTATTTGTTCATTCCATTATGGTATAAAAATTCTCCATTAGTCTTCATGGAACTTATGACCTGGGTGTTCCCCTATTACCTATACTCTTTCATTGTTGTCTTTGTGGATGAAATCATAGTCTATGTGAGAAATGAGGAGGAGCATGAGATACATTTTAGGATCATGTTAGGTTCTCATCTAGATCACCAACTCTGTGCTAAGATATCCATTTATACCTTCTAGATTTGGGAGGTATTTTTATGGGCCATGTGGTCTCATAAAATGGGGTTTCAGTGGATCCTGATATGATCAAAGTAGTTATGTCATGGTAACAGCTAAAGAATGTCTTCAAAAATCAGGATATAGTTGGCCTTAATAGGGTTTTATAAGAGTTTTTTCAGGGATATCTCTTGGATATATTCTCCTATTATGGTTATTAACTAGAAAGGTATAAAGTTTAATTGGTGATTATAGTTCCATGATTCCTTTGAGGATCTTAAGAAACACTTGAACATGACCCCTGTTTTGATCTTTCTATAACCTGGGAAAGGATACATGGGCTTTTAAATAGACTTAGGTATGGATCATTGGTTTTTATTGATGCATGATGATAATGTAGTGGCATATTTTTCCTCCCAACTCTCACCACATGAAAAGAATTACCCAACAAATGACTTGGAATTATTAGTAGCGATGAATTATTTAAAGATGGGGCATCATTATCCATTAAGGGTGGATTTTGTGTTATATTCAATTCATAATAGCCTAGCCTATATATTACCCTAGAAATTTATGAATTTGAGGTAGTTTCATTGGTCCAGTACATTCATGGGTTCAATTTTGATATCTTATTCACCCCGTGAAAAGGTAATGTTGTAGTAGATTCCTTAGCATGAAAGGGCTAGTGTAAGATTTGAAATATTCAAGTGATGAGTGGAAATTGATGGTACTTTTGTCCTAGTTTCGTATGGAATATAAGGATAATTATGGATGTTTGTTATTTTCTAGTGTTCATCTAACACATTCCCTTATGGGGTTGATTTGGAAATAGAATCCCAGGGTTGATTTGTGTCAACATTCTTTGTAGTTTCTAAATGATGGGGAGGTTCCATGAGAGTGGTCATTGTCTCTTTGGAGAGTTATATGTTCTAATGGATCTCTCATGGTTATGTTTCCTTTACTAAAGGTGGTGGTTATGGATATCCACCAGTCACAATGGTCCATTCATCTTGGTACCATTGAGAGGTTTTATGATATGATTTATTGGTTCTAGTTTCCTAGAATGAGGCGTGACATAGATGACTTTTTATATCAATGTCATATATGTTAGTAGGTTAAAGTAGAGATCCATATGAAATCTAATTGTCTTCAACCATTACCCATTTCAACATATAAATAGGATGATATATCCATGGATTTAATTATTGGATTACCTCATACACCCTGAAGAAAGAATAAATTTTTTTTAGTGATTATTCATCTGACCAAATCGTCCCATTTTATTCTGATCAAGGATTTATCCTAGGAGGAAGAATTGGTTTGGTTGTATGTTCAAGAGGTTGTGAGGCTTCTTAGTTTGATTCTTGATATCATTTTTGATAGGGACACTCTTTTTACATAATAGTTTGGGGAAGGCCTTTAAAAGGCATTGAGATCATAAGTCATGTTGGGTATGACATGCCATCCTCAAACAGATGGTCAGAAAGGGTGTGCGAATCAAATCATGGACGATATGATTTGAGATTGTGTGTTTGATTTTGATTACTCATGGTATATCCATTTGATCTTGGTTGATTATTCATATAATAATAGTTACCAATCCTAAATAAGAATGGCTCCCATCGAGGTGATTTGAAGTCATCCTTGTCAGTCTCCTTTATATTAAGTAGAGGTGGGTGAGAACTTATTGTTTGGATTGATCCTTGTGTAGGATATGTCTGATAAAGTCATGTTGATAAGGTAGTTCTTGATAATGGAACCAGTCTTCCACAAGTCCTATGATGATCAGTGGCATCGAGCCTTGTAATTCTCTATTGGTGATCTAGTGTTTCTGAAAGTGGCCCCTCATTTGGGCCATCATCATATATGTAAGAAAGGGAAGATAATCCTGAGGTATGCAGTAAATTTTTAAATTACTGACAGAGTTGGTACGGTGGAATAAAAGTTTGAGTTTCCATCACATTTTATTTCAATTCATGACATGTTCCATGTATCTTAGTTAAATAAGTATAATATGGACCCATCTCATGTACTGAATTGCGAAGAGTTGGAGATGGAACTCAGTTTTTCTTTGATTTAGAAAAAAATAAAGATTATGGATTATATGGAGAAATTTATTTATGGAAATACCATACCATTGGTTTTGGGTCTCTTTTATAATGAAAATGATGATCATGGGACACGGTATCGATGGTCTTGGTTAGAGGAGAAATACCTATTCTTGTTCTCAGATCACACGTTGGAATGAATTTTCAAGGGAAGTAATATTTCATGGTGGGGAGAATTTTCACATCCATGGTTTCATTTTTAGTAGTTCTTTATTTTATTTTGGGTCTTTTATTTATCTCTTGATTTGATGGTGAATTAATGGTAAATAATAAGTTTTTTAGACATGACATCAAGTGGCTCACAGTTGGCACACAGTCAGGGGGAACTGTGCTCCATCCCAAAAGCGACCATGCACCCTAGAAAGTGGGACTATATAGGATAAATGACCATGTAAGGTCCTATTATATTTTTCAGGTATTCCTAAACCCCAAATTTGAGAATTCTTTTTTGGGGTTCATTAAGGGTTGTTTTCGGTCAAATTTTGGAAATTTTGAAGCGGTTTTGGGTTGTGTGTGGTTGGCACATGGTTTCCTAAAATCATAACCCCTACTAGTGTGAACTTTCAAAACCCAAATAGTGATGGATTTAATGGTTGATTTATAGTTTTAAAACCCATGCTACCCCCCCCCCATGAGAATTACCCCTTGAAAAAATGGGTTTCATGGTTAGGGTGTATAATTTTTCTAGCCATGTGGTTGTACCCAAATAACCATGTGTACAAGATTTTCTTAATCAGAAGATTAGTTTTAAAATCACAAAAACATATTTTTCAGTGCACGATGTTCCTGTACGACCCTGTAACATTTTCTTCTTCCATAGAGGCTCTTTAGAAGTGATTTTTGACCCTCTACACCTTTATAAAAATGAATCTAAGCTATTAGAATGATGTTTTCTCCCTTCCTAATAAGTTTTTATTCCCATTCTCATTCCCCTATTCTCTCCTCTTTCCTCTATAGTATTTTTTAGATCTCCATTTCTTTAGGATCTAATACTCTTTTTTTTAGATCATTAATCTTGGTTTTATTCTCATATCCTTGTTTCTGATGTTCATATTTGGAGTTTCCCTATTAGGGATTTGTGTTTTGAGATCTCTCGATCTCGAGTTTGGTGGTTCCATTTATAATTTACATTCTGATTAACCCTAAATTTAGTAATTTAAATTAAATTTATTGATTTAAATGTAATTTCATTTAATTTTTTATTGAAAATTCCAATTCTAGTGGATTGGGGATTTGGATTTGATTCGACATTAAATTTGGGAAATCCCAAATTATAATGAAGTGATATGTGTTTGTGAAATTAATGGGAAATTGTGAAATTGAAATTACAGAATTTAAGTTTTGAAATTGATTTGATGAAATTTATTTTGAAGTTGTATATGAGAAAAATGGCATAAAATTGTTTATATATAAACCCAATGGTTTTATCTTATAAAAGGTTTGATTTTATTAAAATCATTTTTTTGGTATTTAAATGGAAATTGGAATATTGAAATTGAAGAATGGTTTGAATTTTATTTTAAATTGTTTGAAAATAAATTTTCCATCGTTTTTTGTTATTAGAGAACATGAAATCCAATGTATTTAGTGATTTATTCAAGAAACTACTCTATATATTTAAGACACTAAAAGTACGTAAATTCAGTTAGTCAAATCCCTAATGGGATGGTGGTGGGTCCACTTTTACCAGTGTCGGAGGGATGTGTGTACACATATTTTCATGATAACTACATGAGTGTGAGGGAGTCCTGTAGCCTGGAACTATCATTCCTTTTGGCAGATGACCACATTGTTCGTTTTTTAATTTGAAATATATGTCATTTTTTGTAAAAACTATTACACATGCCTTGGGAATTTATATAAAAATATTTATATGAAATGTTAGTTAAGCGATTTTTGTAAAGTATTTCCATCATTTGAAGAGAGAAGCATGATTTATTTTGAAATATGATTTTGAAATTCCATTTGTAGTATTTAAAATTGAAATCTTTATTTGGTTAATTAAATGTGTCATGTTATTATGGAATCTATGGTGAGAAACTACTGGGATTTTATCTCTCACCCTACCTATGAATTTTAGGTATTTGTACATTATCTTCTTCTAGGTTCGAGCAAGGGTTTGGTGCCACTTGGAGATGGTAGTGGCTATTGATCCTTGTTATTTGAGAGTTTTGTCTTTTAGGACATGGGTTGTTATTGTTTTCTATGTTACTTCATGGTTATACTTTGGTGTCATGACCCGTCCCCCAGGGACCGTGCCGTGACTACCCCAAGCCCGCCTTATATAGGCCAGGGGCTGGCAACTAGCACCGAAAGGTGTATTCCCTAAAACTGGGATGGAATTGCCTTTGTAACCTGTAAACACACTCAACCAAGCACATATCAAGATACAAAAAAAGTAAACTATATAAAAAAAGAGTGCTGAAAGTAAAAGGGGCCAAAATACAAGACCAACTAGAAAGTACAAGAAACTGAAAGTACAAGTAAACTGGAAAAAAAACAAAGATAGATGATGGGTCATCCTTCAAGGTTCCTACTTGAAGGGTTGGTACAGATCTCTTTATCAGCACTCCACATCCGTCTGTCTCCTCCATGTACTGACTTTTCGTATGGTCCACCTCTGGGCATCATCCAGTCCTGGTACCCTCAACCTCGATCAATGTTGTCTATCATCTACAACAAACACAACAAATTTCGGGCATAGCCCGTGCTGGGGTGAGTATAATGATACTTAGTAGGGACCTCAAGACCCTTAAGGTCTCACAAAATCCACAAATGATAAACCATAAATCATTAAGTCAACTAACAAACCTACTTAGGTATACCGCTATACATATGCCTAAGTTATCAAGTATACCCGTTTCAATCATGAGGAAAAAACAAAGTCTAACTCTAAATCCCAAATCTCCACTTTTCCACAATGGAATACCATAAAGGTAAGTACCACATGGGTACGTCACACAGAAGAATTCCACCAAGGTATTACCACGAATGAAAGTACCTCATAGGTACGAACTCATCTCACACCAGGTATGACTTAAGTATAGTAGTAGTGATGATTATATGTAACTACTGAATCATCTTACTCTGTTAGAGGCAGAACCACATAGGATCGCTCGGTGCGGACTCACACAGTTTTGATCGGTACTGACCCACACAGAATCTCTAGGTTCTGACCCACATAGGATCGTTCGGTGATGACACACACAAGATCGCTAGGTGTTGGCCCACACAGGATCGCTCACTGCTAACCCACACAGGATCGCTCTTTATTCTTCACATCACAGCTAGCTACTGGGTTTCCGCACTATGCTCACTTTTCTCTGGGAGGGTCTGCTTCACAAGACACTATTTGATACTCCAACTTCCACTAAGTCTTAAGAAGAAGTATCTCAAAGGACTACCATGTCATAAGGGTATCAACAGAATAGACAGTGCGTCAATCGGACTCCCGGTCTGTGAGTTATTAGCCCTTTGTCCCGAGGGCCCAGTTGGATTCGTGCTTGATCCAACCCGATCATTCCCCAACTTTATCCAAATCTCTAGTGGGGTTTACCAAAGGTACCATATTTCTCCAAGGTTTCTGGTGTTGTATATGGTTCATCAAAGGGACTCCTGGTGCCAAATATATGGACGAAAATGCATAAAAGGGTTGAAGTGGGTCTGGGTCCGGTCCGACCCGATTGGCCCGGCCCGCAAGGTCCGCGAGGGGATATGGGGGGGCTGTGGAGGCTGTGATGGGTACAGAGGGCCACTGGTCGGCACAGAGGCCATGGGGGGATCGGCTGCGGGGGTGTCACGAGGGCGCGGGGCGGCTCGGCAGCAAGACGGCTCGGTCATGGGGGTTCTGCGAGGGCGCGGGGCGGCTTGGCTGTGGGGGTGCCACAGGGGTGCGAGGCGACTCGGCTGTAGGGCGGCTCGGCCGTAGGGGTGTCACGATTTCACGGGGTGGCTCGGATGCGGGAGGCGGTGCCACAGGGCATGGAGGCCATGGGCGGCGGTGGTCGTGGGGTGGTGCCATTGCGCCGTCAGCTTCGTCGCGGCCGGTGGTGGTTTCAGCCACCGTTCATGTGCCCCACCGTGGTTTATAGCCATCCTCCTCTATCGCGAAGAAAACAAGAATTATCCCAAGAAATTAGGAGTGGACAGGCCATGTTTGTTTGGCCCACACTCTTCGCATTAGAGTAGTAGAAAGTGGCTATAATACTTGAATCACAAAAATATCAAGAATGGGTAAGAGAAATAATTCAAAAACCCTCCCTACAATCCCCCAAAAATGATAATTCCCATCCCACAGAAAAAGATAACATCCACTCATTTTTTTAGAAGGTAGAAACATGAGATAAATTTCATACACAATTAAAATCCCTACCACGTTTGATTGTTGACGTAGGTTGCGAGGAAGGAGATGATTTCATTGAGGATAGAGGGACGTCAGTGACGTTAGTGTTTCCTCGATCATTAGTCCGTTGACGTTGAATACGTTCCTCTTCAAAAATTGTCCCGAGGAATAAGTCGAAGTCGAAGTCGGTGTTCTTCTTTGTCATTCTTCATTAGAGAGCTTTCTCCCAAGAGCTCTCCCCTTTGCTAATACTTTCCCCCAAAATCCAAAATAGCCAACTATTGTGTTTCCCCAATTTTAATTATTGGCACAATTTCAAATTGGATTAATTAATTACATATTGGTTGGCATAATAAATTAAAGGGGGTGGAACCATTAAAGTGGGGGATGTTTAAGAGGCTTCCCAACACTTAACAGGGAGTTCAAGGGGTTTTAGACTCGGTTGGTCCCCACCACCATAACCTCTCATGGGAGGTTAGTTTAGGTGGTCCCCACTACCATAACCTCTCATGGGAGGTTTAGTTCATGTGGTTCCCACCTATGAAACATCCACATGGAAGTTCAAACAAATACAATAAAATGAAAGATTATTTTATTTTATTATTTCTACAAAAAATAGAAAAATTAACTTTCACCCTCGACCAACTGTTGTCGAGTTTAAAGTATTCTTAAGCGAATACTGACACTCCAAGTTCAACAGTTCCCTCAGATTTCAATTCTGAGCAAAGATTCAAAATTTACAAAAACCCGCTCATACGTTTACTGAATTTACCTGAAAAAACATTTAGAAATTCATTATGGGCACACCAGGACTCTGAATCATGCGCCGTCATTTTTCATGGACTCGTAAAATTCCCATTTAATTAAAAAATGGAAATTCTGGGTCTTCACATTCACCCCACCTCAGGTCTTTATGTCCCCATAAGTCACATCACAAAACTAGAAAACCAAGTGGGGGTACTGAGCACGTATCTAAGCCTCCCTCTCCCATGTGCTCTCCAAGATGATCTTATACTGCCAGCGAACACACACCAGATTTATCGACCATCCATGAAGGACCTGATCCTATCGATCCTCAATCTCAACTATACCCTCTATAAAATTCACCCCATAATCGATTTATAGCTCTCCATGGTCGATGATGTGAGAAGGTTCGTGCACGTATCTCCTCAGCTGAGATACGTGGAATACGTCATGCACCTGGTGCAACTGAGGTGGAAGAGCTAAGTGGTGAGCCACCTCGCCAACTCTGATGAGGACCTAAAAAGTTCTGATGAACCTCGGAGATAACTTTCCACCTCGGCCAAATCTCTGCAAACCTTGTCAAGGTGAGACCCGTAGAAAGACATGGTCACCGTCCTTGAACTCCATAGGTCTCCATCTCCTATCATCATATGACTTCTACCTACTCTGTGCAGTCTTCATCTACTCCCGGATGATCTGTACATTCTCTATGGTATCCTGTACCATATTTGGTCCCACGAGTGCTGACTCCCCTGAGTCAGTCCAGCACAAAGGTGATCTAAAAGGTTTCCAGTACAACGCCTCAAAAGGTTTTATCCCAATGGTGGAGTGATAGTTGTTGTTGTATGAAAACTCCACCAAATGAAATTGATACTCCCAACTGCGATCGAAGTTGAGGACACAAGAACGTAGAATGTCCTCAAGGGTCTGAATGGTCCGCTCAGTCTGGCCATCTTTCTGAGGATGGAAGGCGGTGCTCAAATGAAGTTATGTCCCAAAAGCCTCATGCAACCCCTTCCATAGCTGGTAAGTGAAATGTGTATCACGATCAGAGAAAATTTTCAAGGGTACTTCATGTATCTATACAATATCATGCACATAGAGGCGTCCCAAGCTCTCTACTGAACCTTGCTCTCTAATCAGTAGAAGTGGGATGACATGGTGAGTTGGTCAACAATCACCCAGATAGAGTCATGACCTCAAGATGTACATGGAATTATTCTCACGAACTCCATGGATATCTCATCCCACTTCCACTCTGGGACCTCTAAAGGTTGAACCAGGCCTGCTGGTACCTGATGCTTCGCCTTCACTTGCTGATAAGTGAGGCATTGAGAGATAAACTTTGTTATTGATTTCTTCATCCATGGACACCAGTGCTATCATCAGAGGTCCTGGTACATATTCTCCACTCTTAGATGTACCGCTAGAGGGGACGTGTGGAACTCTCTCAACACTTCCTCCTGAAGTGACACTGGTACCATAGTACATCCTATGAAGAGAATGATGTGCTCCCCACATTCATAAAATCCATCAGGTGCATGTCCTGCGGATATCTGAGCACGTTGTGTCTCGCAGTCAGCATCCCCATGTTTCACCTCCCTAACTTGCTGAAGAAGTGGGGGAGTGACTGTAAGAGACTAAAGAAAAGCAATTTCATATCTATCCACAAAATATATCTGCAAAGCGGCCAACTTCTATGTCGCCTCTCCTAACAACTGTATACCAGACCTCATACTAAGTGCATATGCTACAATGTTCCCCTTCCCAGGAGTATAGACTATATCGAAGTCATAGTCCTGGAGAAACTCAAGACAACGTCGTTGTCTCAGGTTCAGGTCCTTCTGAGAAAAGATATACCTGAGACTCTTGTGATCTGAGTAGACTGTAAATCATCCACCCATCTAGTAATGTCACCACATCTTCTATGAGAAGACCACTGCTACTAACTCTAGGTCATGGGTGGCATAGTTCTGCTCATGTTGTCTCAACTGTCGATAACCATATGTGATCACTGCTCACTCCGGCATTAGGACACATCCGAGTCTGGTCCCTGATGTGTTGCAATAGACTACGTACCCAACTTCCTCCTCTGGTAGTCTCAAGGGGTGCACTAGTTAGCCTCTGCCTCAGCTCCTGAATACTCCGTTGGCATTTCTCCGACCACACGAAGGGTTTCCCCTTCTTTGTCAGCACTGATAAAGATGTTAAAACTCTAGAGAAATCTGGAACAAATCTATGGTAGTATCCAGCCAAACCCAGGAAACTTAATACCTCCATCACACTCATGGGTGGCTCCCTAGAATGTACCACCTCAATCTTTTCTTGATCCACTACAACTCTAGCCTCCGATATGACATGTCCCAGAAAGTAAACCTCTCAGATCCAAAACATTCACTTAGAGATCATACCATAAAGCTAGTGCTCTCAGAGTGTGTCCAGTACTACCATAAAATGATAGGCATGCTCCTCCTCAGTAGCCAAGTAGATCAATATGTCTTCAATGAAGACTACTACAAATCGATCAAGGTATGGATGAAATATCCTGGTCATGAGTCCCATGAACACTGCTAGGTCATTAGTTACATCGAATGGCATAACCAAGAACTCATAATTGTCGTACCGACATCTGAAATATGCCTTATGCACATCCTCATCTCGTACTCTGAGTTGGTGATAGCCTGATCAGATGTCTATCATCAAGAACCACCGTGCTCCCTTCATCTGATCAAAGAGGTCATGAATCCTTGGGAGTGGGTAATTGGTCTTCACGGTCACCTGGTTCAGGCGCCGATAGTTGACACAAAGTCTCAAGATCCTATCTACCTTCTTGGAGAACAATATTATGGATTCCCAAGGTGAAAAACTGGGTCGGATGAAGCATTTCCCCTATAAGTCCTCTAGTTATACTTGCAGCTCACGAATCTCCGTGGGAGCCATCTGATACGCTGGTGTAGATATCGGTGCCATCCATGGGTACAAGTCAATGTAAAATTCCACATCTCTATGAGGAGGTAGACCCATAAAATCATCAGGGAAGGCATATGCATACTGGTCCACCACTACAGGATAGCACGGACTCTCCACTTCAACTACTCTGAGGGTAAGGCTAGCCAACTGATGAATGATCGGTTGCACCCTCCTCCGGGTAAGTCTATCCTATGCTACAAAGGCTCCCTTCTCACTGGTGAAGGTAAACCTGGTCCCATCCATGAAAGCACATCATAATTTGCACCTAATACAGTAAATCTGAGCATTGACTATAGATAACCAGTCCATACCCAAGATGACATCGTAAGGACTCGACGCCGCTACTAGGAGATCCCACCTGAAGATCTCGCCTCCTAGAGTATGCTCGCATTGCCAGCACCAGTGCGTAATAATCGAATATGCTCCTGTAGGAGTCTCTATCCTTAAGGATCGAGCCAAGGGCTCCATCAGAATCTTCGAGCTCCGAACGAGGGTAGTGGAAATAAAATAATGACTGGAACCTGTGTCTATAAGTACTGAAACTACGGTGGAGTAGACACAGATCGTACCGTGTCTCATCTCTAGAGTATCATGATCAATGGCCTCAGTTGCCTAGAGCTGAGCTCACCCTAGTCCACCGACTCCCTATGGTTGGGGTGGACCTCTGAGTGGTGGTGGCGGTAATATCTTAAATTGTCGCCCATCGCCAGCTACATGGCCAGCTCCTCTTCCACGTCTGCCTAATCCCTGTGGACCTCCTCAATCGAACCTCTGTCTCTAACTGGGAAGTCCTTTGACTGTCTGCTGATCATCTACATGGCATGTTGGAAAGTCACAAGCCATGTGATTATACCCACCGCATGTTTAACACTACCCGCTCCTGGTATGACTGGCTCTACCTTGGGTTCCCCGCACAACCGATCTTGGGTCATGAAATCATCCACCTGTAGGTCTGGTATTTTTGGACCTCTACGACATATGTCTACTGCCAGCTGCAGAACACTCCGCTACGTGATCACTGGTGGTGGGTCTCACTGCTGGTGACTGCTTAGCAAGGAAAATCTCCAATAATAGGGCTCTCTCTAACACCCCCTCTTGCATTGGGATGCTGAGAGAAATCATCGATGCCCTGATCTCTCGCATGATCCCCTGCTCAAAGGTTCGGGTCCCGAAGAATGGGTCTCACACCATATCTATGGAGTAGCATGATAGTTCAGTGAACCTCACTGAGTACTGAGCCACAGTCATGTTTCCCTACTGCAGATGAAGTATCTCCTATATTCGCACAGCATGAAGAGTCGTTGGGACAAACTCTGCTCGAAATAGGCTCTCGAAGTCTGCCCAGAGAAGCATCACCTCGTCGTGAGCCTAGAGCATCAAGATCCACCATCTGCACACTTCTTCCTATAGAAGGATGGCAGTAAGGATCACCATGAGATCATCTCGTGTCCCTACCAGTTGGAAGAACCTCACTACTACCTCCAACCAATCCTCAACCGCCTGTGCGTCAGTCTCTCCCGTGAACCTAGGTGGCCTATGGTGTTGGAACTCATGCATCGTGCTCAAGAGGCGTGCACCCTCTGCTACTGGGGATGATGGAATCAGTGACCCAATGGGTAATGGTACTGCTGGTGCCTCTTCTGATGCCTCTACTAAAAGAGGGCACTTTACCGAGGCCTCATCACTCGGTGGGCTATCAGTGCATACTACTCTCGGAACCATAGTTGGTTGTCTACGTGGAGGCATCCTGAAATGAAATAGGTGTTTCATGGTCAATAAGTTATTCTTGGTGAGCTTACTCAAATAGTTCACAAAGAAGACTCTTGAAAACACACACACAATTAGAGTTTTCATGTACTAAGTCAGAAATCAAAAGTCGGGGTTCTGGTGTATGGATACGTTGGCCGCCGCACCAACACTGGATTCCCTAAACTGATAACCACACTTACTACACTAAACACTATTTCCGTTAAAAGAAAGATCAGAGTCCTATGTTCTACGGTAGAACCAAATCCTCTGATACCAATTTGTCACGACCCGTCCCTCGGGCCTGTTCTGTGACTACCCCAAGACCGCCTTCCATAGGCCATGTGCTAGCGACTAGAACTGATAGGTGTATTCCCTAAAACTGGGAAGGAATTGCCTTTTTAACCAATAAAAACACTCAACAAAGAACAGAGAAAGATACAAACAACAAGTAAACTATATAACAAAAGGGTGATGAAAGTAAAAGGGGCTAGAATACAAGCCCAACTGAAAAGTACAAGAAAATGAAAGTAAAAGAAAATGAAAGTACAAGTAAACTGGAGAAAAAAAGGAAGATAGTCATTGGATCATCTTCTGAGGTTCCTACCTGAAGGGTAGGTACAGATCACCTCCTCAGCACTCCACGTCCATTCGTCTCCTCCGAGTACTGACTCATTGTATGGTCCACCTTCGGTCACCGTCTAGTCCTGGTACCCTCAGCCTCGATCAATGTTGTCCATTTTCTGCACCAAACACAATAAGGTGCGGGCATAGCCCATGCAGGATTGAGTATAACGATACACATTAGGGACCCTGAGACACTCAAGGTCTCACAAAATCCACAAAGGTTAAACCACAAATCATTAAGTCAACTGACAATCCTACTTGGGTATATGCCCATACATATAACTAAGTTATCTAGTATACCCGTCTCAATCATGAGGAAAACATAGAGTCCAACTCCAAATCCCAAATATCATCTTTTCCATAAAGGAAGGAATTCTACAAAGGTAAGTACCACACGGGTACGTCACACAGAAGAATACCAAAAAGGTATTACCACGAAGGAAAGCACCTCACAGGTATGAACTCAGCTCACACCAGGTATAACTAAAGTACAATAGTAGAGATGATTAGATGTAACCACTGAATCATATTACTCTGTTAGAGGTAGACCCACACAGGATCACTCAGTGTTGACCCACACAGGATTTCTCGGTGCTAACCCACACAGGATCACTCTCCATTATTCACGTCACAGCCAGCTACTGGGTTCTCGCACTAAGCTCGCTTGTCTCCGAGAGGGTCCACTCCAAAAGACACTATTTGATACTCTAACTGCCAAGAATTCTTATGAAAAAGTATCTCAAAGGACCACCATGTTATAGAGGTATCAACGCAACAAATGGTGCATCAATCAGACGCTCGGTCTGTGAGTTATTAGCCTTTTTGTCCCGAGGGCCTGGTTGTATTCGTGCTCGATCAAACTTGACTGTTCCCCAACATTATCCAAATCTAAAGTGGGGTATACCAAACGGATTGTCTTTCTCAAATGTTTTTGGCACCACATATGGTTCGTCAAAAGGACGCACAGTGCCAAAGATATGGCCGAAAATACATAAAAGGGTCAAAGTGGGTCCGAGTTCGGTCCATCCCGGTTGGACGGACCCGGCCCGACCCACTGGGTCTGGCACAGCCTACGAGGGTTGTAGGGGGAACAGAGGTTGAAAGGGTCACGGAGGGCCGCTGGGCGGCGCAGAGGGCTATTGGGTGGCGCAGAGGGCCGCTAGGCAGCGCTGAGGGCCGTTGTGCTGTGCGGAGGCTACGGGGGGGCTTGACCGAGGGGGTGCCGCAAGGGCACGAGGTGGCTCGGGCAAGGGGGTCGTTAGGGAGAGGGTCAGCTCGACCACGGGGTGGCTCAACTACAGGGGTGTTACAAGGGCGTGGGGTAGCTTGGCCATGGGCGGCGGTGGCCACGGGGCGGTGTCATTGCGTCGTCACCTTTAACGCAGCCGGCGGTGGTGTCGGTCGCCATTCCTGTGCCCCACCATAGTTGATATCCTTCCTCCTCCATCGTGAAGAAAACAAGAATTATCCCAAAAAATTTGGAGAGGATAGGCAATGTTTGTTTGGCCCGCACTCTCCACATTATAGTCGTAGCAAGATGCTATATTACTTGAATCACAAGAACATCAAGAACGAGAAAGGGAAATAATTTAAACACCCTCCCTACAATCCCCCGACAATGATAATTCCCATCCTGCAGAAAAAAGAAAACATCTGATCTTTGTTTATAAGTGAGAAACATGGGGAAAGATCATACAAAATTAAAATATGTACCTCGTTTGATTGTTGACGGAGGTCCTGAGGAAGGAGACGATGTCGTTGGGGATAGACGGACATCGGTGATGTCGGTGTTTCCTCGATCGTCAGTTAGTTGATGTTGAAGACATTCCTCATCAACGACTGTCCTGAGGAATAATTCTAAGTTGAAGTCTATGTTCTTCGTTGGCGTTCTTCGTTGGAGAGATTTCTCCCAAGATCTCTCCACTTTTCCAATACTTTCCCCCAAAATCCAAAATAGCCAACTTTTGTGTTTCCCCAATTTCAATTATTGGCACAATTTCAAATTAGATTAATTACTTACATAGTGTTTGGCATAATATATTAAAGGGGGTGGCACCAATAAAGTGGGGGAAGTTTAAGAGGCTTCCCCACACTTAAGAGGGAGTTCAAGGGGTGTTAGCATCGGGTGGTCCCCACCACCATAACCTCTCATAGGAGGTTAGTTCAGGTGGTCCCCACAACCATAACCTCTCATGGGAGGTTTAGTTCAGGTGGTCCCCACCTATGAAACATCCACAGGGATGTTCAAACAAATAAAATAAAATGAATGATTTTTTTATTTTATTATTTCTATGAAAACCCCAAAAATTAACTTTCACCCTCGACCAACTGATGTCGAGGTGAAAGTCTCCTTAAGCGAATATCGTCACTGTGAGTTCAATGGTGCCCCCAAATTTCAATTACGTGCACCAGGTCAAAAGTTAGAAAAACCCGCTCATACGTTTATTGAACGTACCTGGAAAAAAAGTTCATAAATTCATTTTGGGCACTCCGGGCCTCGGAATCATGCGCCGTCAATTTTCACGGACTCATAAAATTTCCATTTAATTAAACAAAATTACATGGAAATTCTGGGTCTTTAAATTTTGGATTTCATATCTATTTGATTTTTAGTGCACTTCTCCCTATAGAGTTTATCTTGTATACATATTGACTTTTTTCTATTGCTTATGTTGTGTTTGTCTGAAATTCATTCCCACATTCATATTGTATGATGCCAAGTTCTAGTTTTCAAAACATGGGGATCAGAAATTCCCTTTTGGGCTATGTTAGTGTAATCTCGGGTATCAGGTTAGCAGGGTATCTAGACTTTTTTGTGACAAATTGGTATCAAAGGTGCATGTTAAACATCTTTCCTTGATGTCAATATATAGTTTTGTATTATTTTCAAGACATAGGAGGTATTTTTCATTGATTTCTTAACAGTCTCTGACCATAGTGATAATTAAGTCACTTAGGGTGGGTTTTCAAAATATGTATTGATGATTAGTTCTAGTTGTTTCAATGATTTTAATCTCAATATATTTAAATCCTCATATTGTATTCTTATCGATTGGGATTAACTTACCTTGTTACACTATTTGAGTGTAAATTTGATTTCTTTGATGTTTTCTAATGATGTTATGTAGAATTGTGCCTCTAAGAATACATTATAATAAAGTCCTAGTGGAAGCTATTGATGGATAGCGATTAGAAAATCCTCTTTTATACTCAAGTCTAGTTGAGGTGATTATGCATACTTTCCAATATCTGGGATAAGAACCACAACCATTTCCTATTCCAGATTTTCCTATGGAACCTCAATGAAATGGCTTTTAGAATCATTCACATGATTTCCTTCTCCAGAATCCACTAATGTTCAAAGGATCCAATTATCCTCAAAAAGGATAAGGAATGATTGATAAGGATGTAGAATTTATTTGAGTTGTTGGAGAAACCAGATGAAATCTTGGTGAAGTATTCTGCCTTCATGCTGGAGGGACCAAGAAGGATATGGAGGGTCATTCTGCTAATGGATAAAAAGAACAAGGGATTAGAGTGTAAGGACTTCAATTTTATTTTCATAGACAAATTCTATCCAGAGTCAATGTTGTTGGCCAAGGCTATAGTGTTTTTCAAACTCGAACAGAATGACAGGACCGTGATAGAATATGAAAAAACAAATTACTGATCTTATTCATTTTTTACCTAACATAGTGTATAATGAGAAGATGAAGACTTGACTATTCGAGTTGGGTCATAGATCAAATATTCTTTCTTAGGTATTCTTGATAAATCTTCCTTCATATAATGATGTTTTGAATAGTTAATTGATGGTTGAAATGAACCTGGTAGGTAAGTCAGGGTTGATGAGAATTCCTTTTTATCCTAGTGGAAATTTGAATTCCTCTAATGGAAATAAGAAGAGTGATGATTCTCATAGTAGTTCTATACATCAGGGTTTTTCAAGAACTCCTTCAATGCCTGGAAGCGTCCCTATGAATTGTTATCAGTGTTGAAAGATTGTGCATTCTAAGTGTGTTTGTAATTATCCACCCAAGATATGAAACTTCTAAGGATGGTCACATTAATTAAAAAAGTTTTTCCAAATTTATTATACTCCATGTAGTGGAATTATATCATCATTTTTTGTTAGAACTATGGTTTCAATCAGATTCCCCACATATAAAGGGGTTCCATCCATATGCATCTAGAAATAAACATCTTCATATAGTTGAAGAGTCTATTGATGAAGTGTATATGAGTTCAACAACTTTGAGAGGTACCATCACTTTACCTTCATCATTAGTGACTACTTTATTTAATATTGGTGCATTTTATTCATTTATTTCAACCCCTATTGTCAATCTGCTAAATCTTTCTATGAAGATTTTATCAAATGTGATGGATATTACTAATACCATTGGAATGAAGATAGATCAGGGTCTTCGTATCCCCACTTTTGTTTTATCTATATCAAATGTTGAGATTTATTGGAGTTTTATAGTTATCAACATGAAACAATTTGACATAATTCTCAAGATATATTGGCTCATTCCAAATAAATCTAGAATTTATTGTGATCTTCAGCAAGTATCCTTTACTACACCTAATGGGATCTGTTGTATATTTCAAGAAGAATTGGACCTGAGGTTGAGTATATATGGACCATTTTATCCATAGTTAGGTAATGTAATATCTATGTTATCTTTTTATCTGGAGGGAGAATCTTTTTATTGTGATATCCCTCTAGTTTAAAATGAGTTTCTTGATGATTTTACTTCTGGATTCTCTAGTATAAAACTGGTATGAAAGGTAGATTTTTTTATCGACATAGTGCTTGGTATGAAACCAGTGTCTATTACTTCATACAACATGGAACCAGATGAAATAATATTTTTGAATACTCTGTTGGATGGTCATGACAATGAATTTATATGCCCGAGTGTGTCACCTTGGGTGAGACCATTTCTCTTTACAAATAAATATGATGGTTTAATTTTCCTCTGTGTTTATTACTAAAAACTCAATCAATTTATGGTAGAGAACTAGTATTTATTTCCATGGATTTATGTTATGTCTGATTAGTTGAAATGGTATAATTACTTCTTAAAGATCGATCATTGATCTAGTTACCATTAGTTTATAATAACATAATTTTACATTTAGAAAATTCATTTTAGAGTAGGTATGGCCATTATGAGTACCTTTTCAGAACTTCTGGCCTAACTAATTCTTATTAATACTATATGAATTTAATGAATAAGATATTACACAAGTATCCCAACACATTCATGGTAGTATATTTGGATGAAATCCTAGTTTACACTATGTCTGAGGAGGATCATTTGTATCTTATAACAGTAGTTCTGGAATTGTGTAAGAATCACTAACATTTGTCCAAGATTTCAAAATGTGATTTTTGGATTTGGGAATTGAATTTCAGGGGACATGTGGATTATGAACATAGTATTTTAGATGATCTTGAAAATGGGATGGTTGT
Source organism: Viscum album (assembly GCA_963277665.1). NCBI lineage: Eukaryota > Viridiplantae > Streptophyta > Magnoliopsida > Santalales > Viscaceae > Viscum > Viscum album. Next base: position 1,430,526,039 of record OY728151.1, read on the forward strand.
TATGAAATAGAAAAAACCATGAAGCATTTTTGGATTTGGAGCTTCTTGGGATTATCTGGATATTATCATCAGTTCATAAAGGACTTCTCAAAGTTGGATTCTTGGATTACTCCTCTAACTCAGAATCTCGTAAAATTTTCTTGGGATGAAAAATGTCATAATTATTTTGTTGTGATGAAACAACTTTTGACTATTGTGTCGATGTTGAATCTTCCAGATGATAGGTAGGACTATATGGTCTTCTGTGATGCATCAGTTTCAGGTTTGAAAAATGTTCTTATGTAGTGTGATCATGTCATTTCTTATGTATATAATTATCTTAGTGCACACGAGAAGAATTATTAAACCCATTACATTGATCTTGTAGCTAGAATTCATGTGCTTAAGATTTGGTGGCACTACCTTTTTGGAGAAGGGTTCACCATGTATTTAGACCATAAGAGCCTAAGTTATATCTTCTCTCAAAAAGATTTAAGAATACACTGGATGCATTTGGTGGAATACCTACAATATTTCGGCTTTGAAATCATCTATACCCCAGGGAAAGGTAGTTTCATCACCGATTCTTTAAATAGAAAACTTCCAACCCAGGCCATGAAATAATCATCAGAAGAGGGAACTTGTTGGATCTTTTTTCATAGTTGCATATTGGAGTCCCGGAGTCAGGTGTTAAGGATTAATTGGTTAGCATTCACATGACATATACACATATCAAGATGATTCACCAAGTACAATAGCTTAATTATGAGCTTTATATAATTAAAGACTCTTTTTATGGTGGGGAGACTATTCCTGAATGGTAATTCTCCATAAATGGAATTATATGCTATTATAATCTCTTTGTTGTGCCATTAGTGGTAAGGAAATCTTTGTTGGGAAAGTTACATAATTCCAAGAGGGATTTTTACTTAGGAACCAAAAATATATTCTATGAAATGAGGCATAGATTCTAGTGGCCAAGCATGAGATGAGGAAATGCGAATTTGGATTCTCATTATTATAAATTCCAATGGGTCATGGCCGAGCACCAGAGACCTTCGAGTTTTATTTACCCTCTTTTTGTGCTAACATTGATGTGGGGTGATATCTCTAAGGATTTTTTTGGTTGGGTTTCCTCGTACCCAAATAATGAATAATATGATATGGGTTGTGATCTATAGGCTATCCAAATCGGCCCACATTATACCCATTAATGATACAACCAATGTTGAGGAGTTGGTAAACCACTATGTGAAATAGATTGTTATTTTTCATGGAGTTATGTGTACTATATTCTCTGATAGGGATCCTTGGTTCACTTATCATTTTTGGAGAGGCATTCAGAAGCCACTAGTATCTCAATTATGTTTGAGCATGACATAACATCCACATTTGGATGGATATATAGAAAGGGCTATATAGAATGTTGAGGATATGCTTTGATCCTATGTTATCAACTTTGGTGGGTATCAGGATGACCATCTGGGGAAAGATGAGTTTTATTATTTCAATAGCTACCTGTATGTGTACGAAATGGCTCATTTTGAGACCTTCTATTTCTATCCTTGTGATTCATTATTGTTTTTGACATATATTAGTGAAACTTTCTTGGTTGGTCTGATCTTGGTTCAAGAGATGAGAAAAAATATTCATTATATTTTTCAAAGAATATTGATAGCAAATATTTGGAACAAGTCTTATGCTGATCATTGTCTCATACCATTTTAATTTTTCTTGGTGACAATGTGTTATAAAAGGTTTCACCCTGTTTGGTTCATTGATGTCTTGGGAGGTAATGGAAGCATTCTCTTAATTTTTGGGACAATTTTGAGGTTTTTGAGAATGTGGGAAAAGTATCTTGCCATTTATAACTTCCACCATAGTTTATGTTGATACATAACGTGTTCTATGTATCTCAACTATGAAAGTATCTTTCTAATACATATCATGTTCTAATCTGGAGTGATCTTTAGGTGGAACAAGATTTATCTGTGATTGAGCATCCAGTAAGGATAGTTGATTCTAAAACTAAGGTACTTCATGGTAGGACGATACCATTGTTTTGAGTGATATGAAATCATGGTTCTAATTCTAATGATATGTGGGAGATGGAGGCACCAATGAGTGACCATTAGCCTTATATTTTTGACTTGGAAGCTTATTAACAAGCTTTCTAGGGACAAAAAGTTTCTGTGGTGGGGAGGTTTTGACACCATGTTAATATTTTTCATGTAATTCTAAACCTATTATTTTTTTCATTCTTTGGTAGGGTTTCATTTAGGGTTGTTTCTCATGATATTTTGGAAGTTTATAATGGATTTTTGGATATGTATGATTGGCACACAGTTTTCCCAAACTGTGCACCCTGCTAGTAAAAACCATGAAAACTTAGACATCAAGGGTTTTCATGGTATGTGCATAGTTTGAAAAACGATGTTCCAACCAAGGGTAGAATTTTATCCTTGGAAAAAAGGGACACACATTCTGTCTTACCTTCAGTCCTACAGAGCTAACTAGGCGTAAAAGATTTAAAAAATCTGAAAATTAGTTTTAAAATCTAGAAACCATATTTTTTTGTTTCGGATAGGCATGTACAACCTCGTAGTGTTTTATTCTACCTTAGAGGCTCCAAATCGGTGATTTTGGCCCCTATACACAATTATAGAAGTGAATTGAAGCTAGTTTAATGAAGTTAAATCCCTTCCTTGTATGTTCCTCTTCCCATTCTCTTTCTCTCATTCTCTCCTATTTCCTTCATTGGGGTTTGTGGATCTCTAGTTGTTTCTGATCTTGAATCTAGTTTTGATTCTCATATCCTCATTAGTGATGTTATTCTTTGGAGTTTCTTGATTAGGGTATTTTGTTTCGATATCCTATGATCTCGAGGTAGGTGGTTCCTTTTATGATGTCCAATTTGATTAACAATAAATTTCTTAATTTATATTCACCTTTTGGATTTAAATTTAATTTCCTAATTTAAATGTAATTTATTTCCATTGGTTTATTGAAAAGCCTAATTTTTGTGTACTGGGTATTTGGATTTTATTTGGAAAGAAATTAGGGAAAACCCTCAATTACAATGAATTGGTTTGTGTTTGTGAAATTGATGGAAATTTCTGAGATTTACATTTTCGAATTTAAATGGTGAAATTGTGTTGATGAAATTGATTTCAAATATTTATTTGAGAAAAATTTATTAAAATGGTTTTAATATAAACCCATTGGTTTTATCTTATTATATGTATTATTTGGTTAAAAACTAAGTATTGGTTTTTAAATGGAAATTTTCTTATTGAAATGTAAGAATGGTTGAAGTTTATTTTAAATAGATTTAAAATAAATTTCATATCATTGATTATTATTAGAGAACATGAAATCATAAGTAGTTATGGAGAAATTTTTGAGCGCACTCTATAGCTTTAAAACTCTATCAATACATAAATTTAGTAGTTCGCATCCCTGATATGATGGTGATGTATACTCTTAGACTAGTGTCATAGAGATGTGTGTACACATATTACCATGATAAGTACTTAATTGTGAGGGATTCCCATATCCTGGAACTATCGTACCTTTTGGAATATGACCATGTTTCTCATTGTTGGTAATTGAAATAAATTCCATTGTTTATAATCATTTTTACACATTCCATGTGTATTTATATAAACTATTTTATATAAAATGTCCTCTAATCCATTTTTTAATGTATTTCCATCATTTGAAGTGACAAGCATAATTTATTTTGAAATATGATTTTCAAGTTCCATGTCTATTTATTGAAAATTGAATGCTTTATTTGGTTAATTAAATGTGGAATATTATTATAGAATCCTTAGTATTACCCTACTTGGATTTAAGTTCACACCATACCTATGACTTCAGTTGTTTGTAGATTATCTTATTCGAGGTTTGAGTAAGGATAAGGCACCACATAGATGTTTAGTAGTTGTTTATCCTTAGTCTTGGAGATTTATGTCTATTGGGACATGGTTTTTTATCCTGTTTTGTAGTACCTTGTGGTTGTACATCGGTTTTTCATACCTATTTGACGTTTGGTACACTTCACCATATAGAGTTTTTCATTTATTCATACTAACTTGTTTCTTTTTCCTCCAATGTGTTTGATGAAGTTTCATCCCCACTTTAATATTGTATGATATCGGGTTCTAGTCTCTATCCCACATGGATCAAGAATTCCCTTGGGCTATGTCAGTGTTGGCTCAGGTATTGGGTTATTAGGGTATCAGTGCTAGTTCATGATAGGCCAGTCGCATGGGTGTGTGGGTCAACATGCACCCAGACTGGTGTGTTTGTATGAGGTGAATGGTCAACTGTATGTTCTTGAACCCTCCCTTGTAATATCGTGTGGCCTCTTCCCTCTGTACAGAGGGGAACACATGGTTTCCACATGGTTCGGAAAACCATGTAGACAAACCATGCAACTTTTCCATGGCTTTAAAAGTGTTTGATTTATACCTTTTTCATTACTCCATGTTAACCCAAATCTACCCATTTACTCCCCCATTCATGATTCTCATCCCATGTATCCTCTCCATATCCTCTTATCTCCCTTGTATCTATAAATCATGGGTAGTTTTGCAGTGGAATTTTCCAGAACAATCATGTAATCCCCTCTTCTCTTCTTTTCTTTTATTTTTGTTGTCTTCTTCACCTCTCCTAGGTTATTCATTAAGTAGTTGGTTGGTTTCCCTTAATTTGATTGAACATGGGTTATTTGAGTTTAATATTGTTTTTTATAGGTTTTATTTTCATATCCATGGTCTCATTAAGGAGTGGTATGTGTTTTTCCACTAGATTCCAAACATTTCCATGATTGAGGCCATTGATACCATGCCTTAGAATGATTGGATAATTTTATTATTCTTGTTGTGATTTATAAATGTGTTTCAAGAATATTTTGAGTGGTGTGAAACATGTTATCAAACTTTTTTGGTGTGATTATTGGTTTTAAAGGGGTTCTTACTAGGAAATGGTGTTTTTTCATGTGTGAACTTATAGTCATATGTGTGTATATAAATGAAGCAGTTTATGTGACATGTGAAACGAAGTTGAGCGTAACATGAATCATAGGTGACTAGTTGTGTGGGACATGACTACTAATCTAGGGGATCAGTGGGGTCGAGGCCCAGTTCCCCTAGTAGGATTGATTCTTCAATAATAACTAATATATGATGTCAATTGGAGACAACTAGGACTTTTGATGGATTCCACTCTAGTGTCTCGTACATGAGAACACTATGGGTCATGGTTTCTATACCATATCACCAACATATAAATTTCTTAAGATTCCATTATTTATAGTACCTTTATTGATGACCCATGGTTATCATGTGATTATATTATTACCATCATCATATGTTGGACTTTACTTTAAATTTTAAATTACTATGATTTATTACCTTAAAATATTTTCCTTAGAATGTTTTCACTAAAAAAATTCCAGTCTATTCCACAAAAGCTTGCATGATGATTTTTATTATGATGTCATAGAATGTAATATATTTTGGGTGATATTCTACTGGGATTTTGATCACTCCCTACATACTCACTAAGGTGTATGCCGGTCTTGTGATGTGTATCCCAGTTAAAGGAAAGATGTTTCATTATGGTGATGGGGGTCCGGTTGATAGGGGTTCCTCTTATTTTCAAGCATTGGTGGTGGTGGATTGAGGGTAATGGCCCACTTGTATCATGGAGGTTTTTAGTTGTGGTTTAGTTTATCCCCCTCTTGTTTTTTATATTTTGTGTTTTCTTAAATGAAAATGGTTTATCTTGTTATAATTATATCTCCTTGAGTTTGGTTATTAGTTATGTGATGATGTTTTATTCTTGTTGGATGATAATGGTCAATTATATGGGAGAAATGGTTCTCAATGTGTGATTATTAATGACAAGGAACTAGTTTCTTTCCCATGGGGATTATTATTTCCCTTCATTCCATGTCATGATTCGGATTTCGGGTTTGATGGAATCTGATGTTGGTTCATGATAGTGATGTTAATTATGACTTGAGCTAATCTCAAGTCGGGGTCTTGTATAGCTAGTGCATGTGGGGATTTGAAATACTGATGTTTGGTTAATGGTGGATCTATAGAAGTGTCATGATTTCTAATATATAATGAAGAACGTACTATGGTGGGGAGTTCTCCATGAAATATTATCAACTATGGAACCATTTTGAGTATTTTTCAGTAAAAATTGGTTGGATCTTGTTAATGGACCCAACCCAGAGGTGGTTTTAGTTTTTTTCCACTTTGGTATGAGAGAACGATATATATGAATGGAAATATAAGGAACCCATGTATAGGTGTTGGATGATGAGATTTGGGGTGGATCTAGTGCATTTGGGTTTTGGAGACTGTTGGATGTTGGGTAATGATCATGGAATATGGATGGTTGTGATCATTTAAGAATATGTTGGTAAGGATATCGATCTTTGATGGCTTCAATGCTTAGTGAAAAACTATCAATGTGAATAACAAGGTGAGGTCATGTGTTATAGTTAGTCTTAGAAGAGAGAAAATATTTTTTGATGAAATTGAAGGGTGAGAATGGAAGGTTTCAGAATAGTGGAATCAACCAATGAGGTGACATGTCAATAATTTTAAGGGAATTCATAAATTTCCATATATGTGGGGTTTCTGTGGAATTGGTAGAAGGTATCGGTTCCGTGATAAAATGATCAATGAGATTTTAAGATATGGGGTGGGTTGGGGTGCTTTGGCATGATCATAGTGAGTGGGTGGCTAGTGGATCAACATTGTTTATATTGAGTCTCATGAAGGGGACCTAAGATCATGGTTTGTTAATTTTCGGAATGCACAATTACTCTTTTGATTATGTAATGATTCTATGTGGATCAATATAGTAAAATTATTTAGTTTGAGGTGGTTGCTAAGTGTTCTTGTTGTTCTTGACAAGGTGGGACACTATAATGTTTGGTATATAAAGAATTTTATGCTAAGAGGTAGAGAATATTGAATTGTGGGAAGGACTGGTGACGGGGCTCGATTATGATCAAAGATACAGTTTAGGGTTGACCTATAATATAGAGAGTGATTGTAAAACTATTACTCTTTATAAATCCATTTGTATATTTAAATTATTGTTGAATCATATTAAAGGACCCTATTTGGGCAGGTTTTGGGGTTTTATAATGGTCTTATATGTATTCAGTGGGCTTGAAAGAAGTAGAGGACTATAGAAAAGCTATTATAGTGCCACCATCTAGCTAGTACCGAGCCACCAACTAGCCAGTTTTGGTCAATTAGCTAACCAATTCCACCCAGATCCATTTTTCAAAAGAGGAAATCCTAGAAATTTCATAGAGTCGACCACCTTAATAGCTCACAAGAGAATCTGGTTTTCATTTCACTATAAATAATCCCCCACACCATTCTCTCTCCCTCCTTGAGGATTGAATGATCTCCTTCATCTTTGGAAATAATCTACTTTCATTTGCAACATTGGTGAGATTAAGACAATTCTATGACTCTAAAATCATCTTTTATTAATTTCTTTCAATTTTAATTGTTCTCTTATGGTTTATCTCTAACATTCCCTTATTTTAGGGATTTTTTCTTCCTCCATGTTTTCTCTAATTTCAATATAAATAAACAGACGGTATGAGATGATTATATGTTTTTAAGGTTAATCCATGTGGTCCCTAAACTGTTTCCATAGTATGAATAATTTTTAAGGTGAATTAGTTTTGTTACATGTCTACATATCATGAATTGACCCAAAATATATAATTAATACCCATAATACTATATTTTAATGTTGCTATACACATAGAAATAAGGCTAATTGGATACCTTAAAAGTGATCAAAATGGAATTCCTATCTTGAGAAATAAAAGTCTTGAAATGGTTATTTAAAATATGGAACCATAATTATTATAAACGAATTTAAAATGGTGAAATTAGAAAACGTTAAATTTATTAGGTAATTGATACATATTTATAATGGTTAATGGTAAATCATAAAAATAGGGCCCTAAAATTGATTTATCACTTCTGATTATTACATCATTGTTATATATGTATTGATCTATGTTCTAAAGAAACTATGTTATGGTTTATTCCAAGAGGATACATTTTATTAATGAATGATCCTCAAAATGGATAAATTCATTGAGAGATTAAAATTTATTTTTATAAAATAAAAGGACTAACGTCACTAAACTTGTTCTTTTTTACTTATAAGTCAGTAAACCAGTGATGTGAGCCATGAAATGGGAATATTTTATACTCATGTGTTATGGAACATATTTGAAGGGTGATTATAAGGGAATTAATTTGTCTTATAATGGGACTTTATAATGATGAAATGATAGGGTGAATTTAAGTAGACTTAAATTAAATGGAAGGTGAAAACATGAAATGATATTGATATAGTAAACCATGGTTTATGAAATGTGTAATTAATATTTTAACAAGGAATGATAAATGTTGAGATAAAATGTAATTTTTAAATAGACATGGAAATTATGAAATGTTAATGGGGAAATCTTGTAAATGGTGAATGGTAATGAAATAGTTAAATGCATATGAGATGGTAAAAAGAAATAGACCATTATGAAATTTTATTACTATGAATCAAAAAAACTCGTGGATAAGTCATGTAAACAATATAGGGAGGTCATGATAATTAATATTTTTAAATACATAGATGAGATCCTTGAATTTCATATGATACTAGATTTTTGGGAATTCTAGGATTAGCACCTCTGATTCTACATGATACATGAATTTGGGAATATTGGGATGAGATCAAGGATTCCATATGATATATGATGGTTATAAATTATAGGATGACCACTCATATTCCCTGATAATTATAGGATGTGCACCAAGATTCTATGTGATATGTCATTCTTGGGAATTTCGGGATGAGAATTTGGATTCTATGAAATTCCTTGATGTAAATGTGGATTCCATGTGATATCCAATATTGAAGAATTATAGAGTGAGTACTCAAATTCCATGTGAAATTTATGTTGAGAAATAAGATTCAATAGTAGTTTTCATGACACTAGGAATGGTAGGATGATCAAAAAAAATTATGTGGTATCAATGGTTGTAATAGTCACTCTGAAGTTCTCAGAGGCACTCTGACACTATCCAAAGTAGGTATTCCCAACCCAAGTTTTCATCATAAGGCCCATCAATTAATGTTGTTTATTTATTTGTATAACCTAATTTTTTTATAAAACCTAACATGAAATTATACTTAAAACTGTATATTTAAGGATGTTGTTAGTGGTGGCCTACTAAGTTATACTCACACCCTTCACAGGATTCTATAACACTTGGGTACTCAAGAAGGTGTTACATGGGTGCAGGATTAGACAAGGGAAGAGGATTAGGGTTTGGTGATTAATTTGGTCTACTAGGACAATGCTTGGGATTTTGTAATTGATCTATGACATGGTTTCATATTAGAGAAGTGTTTTGTTTTTTATAATTTATTATTTTTATAAATTATAAATGGTTTTCTATTTTACACCTTCTTGCCATTATATATGGATCATATATTATAGAAAGAGTTATGTTGATCATTATTTGTCACTTTCATGGATGTATATTTACTAATTTACTGAGTTGATGTATCTAATTGAGATTAATTTATCTATTGTTATACTATTATATGTGGGTATGGTCTCACCAATATACCACCTTAAACCCAAACTACTAGTTTCAAGCATTTATTATATAGGGAGGTGAACCTCAATCCTTTTAGTAATCTAATATAGTTACAATTCACAGTCATCCAAATGTGGGGATGTTGAAACATCATTCATAAATATTGATTTATTTAATTTATTAAGATAAAAACTTGTTGTGCATGAAAAATAAGTTTCTTTTAATATATATTTTAAATTAAAATAATTTTATCATCATTTATATCCAATTGATAATAAATTTATGAGTGAATATTCACTTATTTATATAAAATACAAAAAAATTACATTGAAAATTTTATTTAGTTGTGATCAATATATTTTATTTAGATAATAATTTTAAAAAAAATATTGGAAAATTAAATCATAAATAATTTTACTAAAATTGAGTTCTTCCTTCCTAAGAAAAAATCAATACATTTATATTAAGTTAAACCAATATATTTATATTTCATAATATGGTTATCACTAATAAAACCGTCCAATCCTATGACTAGGTTATTAATATAATAATATATCAAGGTTCATTCAATTTTAATGTTGTGTGTGAAGAAAGATATAAAATACATCAAATTAATTTAATATACCATAAAATATCTGGGTGTTAAAGATCAAACCAATGATGAGGATGATGCTACATAGAATGGAAAATAGTAATACAAAAGTTTTAATAAGGATGATAAGATAGAGAATATAATTATAGAATATTTTCCACTTTTTTAGACAAGAAGAATTCTCAGATATGATGAGCTCACAATATATCCAACCAGATGAATAATGATTATTGAAAATAAAACCAAACATATCCATAAATTTAAGCCTATATTAGTGAGAGAATCATTTGAGTAGAATTATTTGAGTAGAATTATTTCATTGAGTATATGGATTAAGTCCTACCACATATTGAAAATAATTCCACATTGGAAATTTTTCTATGACCTAATAATAAAAATATAATTAGAACCCAAGGCATTTTTATGAAAAATCAAAATTATATTTGTAAATTTATTAGGATCAAAGTTGTAATTTTATACAATTGATACTCTCAAGTAGATGTTGTTAATTTTATAGATAAATATTCACCATTTTAATGGTATTAAGTTATTAGGATTTTTCTTACTATAGTAGCCAATGTGAAATAATTTTTTTTTCAAATGGATGTAAAGTTTACTTTACATGATGGCTACCTTGATGAATAAGTGTATCTTGAGCCAACGGATAGGGTTGTGCTTGGTAATGATGGAATAAGTGTATATAAAATTGATAAGGCTATTTATAGCTTAAAACAAACCCCAAGGGGATAATATTTGAGGATAAATAGTCTATTGAATGAATTAAAAATTTTCAAAGGAAAACCATATAACATACTATATATCAATTTAATGAATACATTTACAAGTATTGTAAATATATATGTTGATGATATCATTTTTTTAGGTGATCATGAGGATTCCAGTAGAAATCTAGGATTTTCATACATGGAAAACATATATTTTTAGATGAATATTCATTAGAATACCCAAACACATGCCTAAGGACAATAATATTTTATTTACTTTGGAAACATGGTTCATAATCATCTTAATTCATGAATGATATTTAATATATCCCATAATGATCATCCCAATTAGTACTCCTACTTAAAAAATTTCTTCATAACCTAGGGAGACGAAACATAAGATATGGTAATATTAAATTCTTAGTAAGGGTAATGATTGGAGACATGTTATCATAACATGAGTATAGGGGTATGATAACATACTCATAACATTAGAAAAAACATTCCCTACATATCAAAGATCATAATCATGAGTCATGGAATAATTATTATCATTTTGTAAGACATGAATCATAATGAAATCAAAGTACATGCTCTATGAGACCATAACATTGGTATAAGACATGGAACTATGGCATACATAAGAATAAAAAAATTTCCATAGTAGTCATGGCACACCTTAATGTCTATAATTATAGAATGGGTTAACTCCCAAACTATCATATTAGTCAAGGTTCACTCTCAACACTATCATAGTATAAAAAATCCATTACTGAACTGTTATCACTTCCCATTCCAACCCTATCAATATTATGAGATATAAATCATTAACCAATTCATTGGAGGGAGATATAGGTCCCACCTATCACATAATTTAAATCATATGAATGTGTTCCACAATATCATAAATCATTCATCATATCATAACCCATGAAATGAAATGGGTTTCCAAAACATTTCATAATATCATAAGATATGGAAAAGAGATAGGTTTTATAAAGATTTCAGCATTTCAGCATAGAAAAACTTGTTAAATGAACTAGGTCTCATATCCATTTTATCATGGGGAAACCCATGGAATAGAAATGGGTTTTGTAATCATCTTATAATCATAAAAATAAACCATTCATATAAACAATCATAATGGTATCTTGGATCATATCCCTAGTAAGACATATGTATCATTAGAGGATGTCATCATAGATGGAGAATGATTTTGAAAGATCACATGGAACATTTATTGAGGAAAATAACTTTTCTTCAAAGACCACTTTTTAAAACAGAATCCATTTTTGAAATTGCATTTCATTGAAAAATAACTTGAAAACATATAATGGAACCTATAAAAATCATTTAAAACATTTCATGAGGAAATTAACATTTCTCATAAAAACACTTTTTAAAACATAAGGAATTTTCAAATTCCTTTTCATAGAAAATGACCTTGAATACATATAAAGGAATCATTAAAAATAATTTATCATATTTATGGAGGAAAATAACTATTCATTTAAAAATATTTATTATAACATAAAAAATTTTAAAATATATTTCATTAAAAATAAAATTGGAATTATATAAAGAAATCTTTATGAATCATGTAAAAATTTTCTTTAAGAAAATAGCCTCAATACTTTGAAAAACAATATTCAAAACATAAAACATTTTTAAAACAATTTCCATTGAAAATAATCATGAAATATTATAAACTATTATTCTATGAAAATAATGGGAATTATGGAGGAAATTAATTTCTTATCATGCATGTTAAAACAATGATTCCTTTCACATTTTTAGTATAATCTAAATAAGAATTGTTCAGAAAAAGAAATGAAGATTCCTTTCAAAAAAATTAAAAAAATTAAAAATGGATAAAAATTCATCAATAAAACCCTCAAATATTGTTAAAAATAATTTTTAATACATCTTTAGATTACATTATCCTGTAATAAAAAAGGTTTTCTACTGAAGATATAAATAAATATGATTTTATTTAAAAAAAATATTTTGAATTATTGAGTACATAAAGAGAGGAGAATGAAGGGAAAACATTTATTGTCATAAAATAAAAAAATGATAATAAATTCATGAGTTTCTTTATATTTGTATCCAAATATTTCATAATCATAAACTTAATCATAAACAATCCTAATAAATGGTGAGATTATATCAGAAAAACTCTTACCACTTTAGTAACATTGATTCTTAAGACCCATGAAATAATAACATTATATGAAACCTAAAAATATAACAGTAAAAAAGAAATTAATGATATTATATACTAAATGGTTTTATATAAACCTCATAAAATGATATAGGTGCAGGACATGATATATGTCTCAAAGAAGGAAAATTTTGACAAAAATCCCTTACTACATTGGTATCATTTGAACAGTAAACCTAGTGAAAGAGATATCCTCAAGTGTATATGAAAATAACCATAATTATCATGATAATTAATAAAATATAAATTTATGTATTGTATATACACCACATATGATAAATAAGTGGTGAATATGGCATTTATCTCACAAATATAAGAGTGAGACAAAAAATCCAGTACCACTTTATTAATATTTTGAATTATAAGATCCAATAAAGAGTAAAATAAAATAAAAATTTAAATATAATTAAAACAAGTTGATTAATTATATAACATTTGAAATGGTTAATATATTCTCCACACAATATAAATGAGTGGTAAATTTTATTTTGTTTCTCTCAAATAAAAGTGATACGAGAAATCTCTTACCTTAAGTCCCATCTTCCTCCACACACATTCAAAACTCTTGTATAATATATATAAATTTATTATAATCCTAATAAGGGACCATTTTAAAATATATCATACCATATATTATTTAATTATGCCCATTTATTCCATTTTTATAAACAATTCCCTATTAATATCACATCTTGGGTATTAACTGCTTGGTTTCTCATGTATATTTTGATTTATTATTTTTGGACCTCTTACTTTGAGAATGGTTCCATAATTTAAAAAATAATAACAATGAAATAATTATAATAATTATACATAAAATTCAATTTTATGAATAATCTTGAAAGTTGTTTTTGATAAATGAAGTACACCAAGATCATGGAGATAGTATATTGTACGTACACGTGATCAACATTTCTATTTTTCAACGATCACTATGGAAAGGAGCTAAGTAATGTTTTATAATTATATAATTATTAAAATATAAAAAATATTATATTATTTCTTTAAATATAATTATACATATCATCCATGTAATGTGGTGATGAAAAGATAAAGTCGCGTCGCTTTGTGAAGGCAGCAGTCTACACGTACCTGAATAATGTTATTATCTTTCATTGAGTGTAAATTTAAGAAATAAAATGATATATTTTCATTTAAAAATGATAAATATTTCATGAATATCATAATTATATCTTTTATACCATATATATTTATTAAAATTACACCTATTTTCTACCACGTAAATCATTATTGAAAATGAATCACATCGCTTCATGAGGTGGTAGTCCACCGTACATGCCAATGGCAATATCATATCCCATTAAGAAAAGTATGTAAACGGGATATATTATATAATGACTTCAGAGGTATAATAATTTTATAAATATCTTATATAAAATTTATTTCAATCATAATACCCATCTATTATAGGTGGTAATGGAAAAATGAATGACATATGTTCGTGAGGTGGTAGTTTGATATACACATAAACGATTATTTTGTAACTCATTCGATGGAAGAAAATATTCATGTAGGTAATTAAAAAATTATAAAAATATCTAATTATATGTAATTTATACTTATTTTAGTATATAATCATGTTTTAATAAATATTTAAGGATATGGAGGGAGAAATAAAATTAAAATGCTCGTTGAAGAATGTCACTTCTTCTTTGGGTATCCTCCTTAGATTTGCTTCTAAAGACATATTAGGATGTATTTATTCCATAAATAAGGAATATGTGATGATATTAGGGAATTTCTCAAGTGATATGGAAAGGTATTTGGAAAACTAAAAGTTTCTTAATGTGTGAAGAGGAGAGGATAGACGTAGCCTTTTATAAGTGAGGTGAGTGGTGCACTTGTAATTTTTTAAAACAAAATGATCTACCCACATTTTTATCATAAAAAAGACCCAAAAATTGAATATTCATGAAAATTAAACATTATAGGCTGTAAATATTACCATAAAATATATTATATACCTGTTTAGGTCATTTTAACACTTATCC
This sequence comes from Viscum album, assembly GCA_963277665.1. Taxonomy (NCBI): domain Eukaryota; kingdom Viridiplantae; phylum Streptophyta; class Magnoliopsida; order Santalales; family Viscaceae; genus Viscum; species Viscum album. The sequence goes on from OY728151.1 coordinate 1,430,541,239, forward strand.
TTTTAGTTTAACCATTGGTAAAACAACTTTTACCTAAACTGTGGTAATTAATTTTTACTATTTTAAGTATTTATTTGGGTTAAAATTTAATTTTACTATCCTAGATAATATAAATTATTCTTATTCCAAATATTGAATACATATAGATATATTTAATTCCCATAAGTGGAAAATTTTCTTTAAAAATAATCCCACATAGGTTATTAGAAAGCCAGTTTTTTAAGAAAAAATGTTCAAAGGTTTACAATTTTTATATTCAATTTCAATATGAAATTATATCCAATCACCTAAATTGGATTAATATATATATTTTTTAATTTATTTTAATTTATAAACATTTTAATATAGAATTTATCTTTATAAATAATTTATATTAAAATGCACTTTTCAATTAAAATGGAGTATTTTCACTAATAATAAAAAAATTATTCTTTTCATAAAATCATCTAACCCCCCCGCCCCCAAGATAATTTTTATATTGTAATGGAAGAAACTGAATTTTATTTTTATGAAATAAATTTATAAATCATTAAAAAAAATATCTTTAAATTATATATGAAGAAAATTTAGAAAACTAGTTTTTAAAAAAAAAATAGTTTTTAATCGTAAAATTTTATTTACTCTAATCTCTTGTATAGAATATACATAAGATGATTGATAAAATATTTATTGTATATATAATATAAACATTTCAATAAATTTATTCAAGAATTTATTTTAATTTCTTAAGGTAAACCATATTTTTTTGAAAAAAAATATTATTCGAATAAAATATTTCCTTTAATTTAAAATAGGTTTTATTTTCATTTTTAGTGAATTTATGAAAGAAAATTAATTTAATATGTATGTTTAAACCATATATTTTCATAATATAGTTCATCCTATCCATACCCATTATTATGATGGCTAGGTGATAACTATCGTATAATAATTTTTTCATAATTTGAAACACTTCATTTCGACTCAATGTTTCATGTAACGAATCTAGACACAGTGTTATGAGTAAAACATATATACAAAACATAGAATAAATTTGAATAAATAGTTCAAAAAACTTTAAGGTATAACATTCTACCATCCTAAAAATAAATTTTACCCTCACAATTCATCACATTATTACTAACAACTAAGGATATGTCTATCTCATTACATATTCATGTTCCAACATGGCTTCCCCAACCCAGTGGTTTCACCAAAAAACAATGGCCATGTAAGTGGTATTATTTCATAGAACATTCACCATTCAATCCTGAATCTCTACTGATTATTACCATAAGGAATATCATGATATAGCAGTATGAACTCTATGTTAAGTACCTATAATGGATTAGGTATGGGCATCCTTAATATAGATACATGTAACATATATTGAACTAGAAATAGGTTCAGTGGAAGAACCAATCGATATGCTACCATCTCGATATTATTAAATAATTTACATGGGGTAGATGTATGAAGGGATTAGATTTCATTTTTATCGTAATCATAATCTCATCCATTGGTTATTATTTGATCAATTTATACTCTATCTCTTACTCTAAGAGATGAGTTTTTATTACTAAAGCACTAACAGATGATAAGATCCATAATAGAATGACACACCATTTTGTAAATCTCTAGTTAAAAGAACGATTAGCAATGGTTATTAAATATGAATAAATCTTAACATTATGAAGTAATAATTTAATCCCAAAAACCTCATCCAGAGATTAACATAAAAAATTTCATAAATATTTAACATTATAACCCTTATGAAATAAAAAATTTATAAATAAGGTCACTAAATTTCTCAATATCAATTTAAAATTAATCCCCCATATATCATAGGTGTCTCTTGATTGTCAGGAAAAAAACATTTGAGTACCTTTATACTCTTAAAACATGTTAGTTACCAAAATTATCATAAAACCATATTAAAAACATACATGATTCCTCATTCCTTAAATAAAACATAGATTATTGGATATATTTCTTAAATACAACATTGTTGTAAACTTTATTAGTGAGAGCATAAAAGACTTTTTCAACAAATTATTTATTAGTTCCTAGGTACTCAGTAAAATGAAATTTATTTATTCGTATCCAAAAATCTATTTTTCAAAACATCATTATGTAAAATTTTATTATATATTAATGGTTATCTTCACTTAATCAAAATATCAGCATGCCATTAAATTACTTTTCTATTCCATCAATACCATTTAACATATTTTTGAAAATCCTTAATGAAAAACTAAAACTAGACAATCCTTTTATATTTCATCATTTATATGTCATAATAATTTAATTCTAATACACAAATTCTTCAATCATACCAATTACCTATCAAACAGTTAACTATGATTCATTATTTTATTCTTAAAAACCCCTTTCCTTTAATATGGAAATGGTATTCAGATTATCATCAACATAAAAACCATCACTCATACAATGAGGATGATTCTTATTACACTTGTTTCCATTAGGACATTGATTTTCATAATTACCATACGTCCAACAATTGAAAAAATTCAATAGTTTATGATAACATAGGGACACCAATATTCTCATCCATTACATTAAACAAACCTTCTCTTTTTCTTTTTAATTTACTTGATTTTTGTCCCTCTTTTCCACACACAAAAAATATTCTTGTCCCTCTGAGACTTTCCCATGAGTTCTTCTTTACATATTATTGACATATCAGAAACTAAATCATCTATCCCCCATCACCACTACTACCCTAACTCTTAGATAAATATATATTATTTAATTTTTCTGAGATTTGGTTAAGGTGCACATTATTAATCATGTTCAGTGATAAATTATTATGTAAAATAATAATATAATTAATTATATTTATCATCCCATCTCACTACTCATCAAAAAAAAATTCATCACATTCAGCGTTTACCCAATTTATTTTTGTTTCCCTCCATTGACTAAAACCAAAAAACATAGTGAGAGAAACACATATCATAGTTGGAAACCAAATAATCAAACTTTTCACTTATAGGATGTCTAAATCATGACACATTATTTTTAATATAAGAAATATTAAGGTTGTCCGAGTTCATTAAAGTTAATCATATATTTAAATCCTTCAAGAAGGTTTTTAAATTGTTTATTAGTTTTCAAAAAAATCACCTTGGTGTGAGAAACCATTTTTTGCAACATGGCTGAAAATCATCCAGATGGTGAAAATAAAGTCTAGACCAATGCACCCTTTTAAGAGTTATTATAGAAAGTAACCTTTATTCTAGATCTATATCTAATTTTAGTATATAGACAGGGATGTAATTTCTTGGTAACAACATACTGTATTCTTTACCAAAATTCAAAGAAATTTTCCTATTCATTCACTCATCCTTTAAATAACCCTTATACGTATACATAGACATATCCTTATAAATATAACAAGGTATATCTCTAATGTTTTCTCATCCTAGTTTGTAAATGTTAAGTTAGCCTTTCCTCTATTAATGACTAGAGAGACCTAGTAATCTCATACATTGATATTACAAATTTCTAAATGAATATTCATTATAATAAATAAAAATATGCCTCAGGACCATAATAGTTTAGTACCTTTGGAAACATGGACCAAAATATTCTTAATTTATTAAATTCCATCAATGTATCCCATAATGTTCTTCCACTATTAATCCTACTAAAACCTTTCTTTGTAACCTAGGGAAAAGAAAAATAATAATGAGTGTGTTTAGATTCTCAATAAGGGTAAACAAGTGAGATAAATATTCATAACATGAGCATAAGGGTATAATAACCTGAGAATAATATTGGAAATACTATAACCTTTATATCAAATATTATAATATTGAGACATGGAATAATTATTAGTAGTTCATAAGACATGAATCATAAGGAAATTAAATAACACGAGCTATGAGATCATGACATTTTCATAAGACATGTAATTGTGGCTTACAAATATTAATAGAAAATAATTACCACCGATTTGAAGGATCACTTAAAAGGCTGTCATATAAGAATGTTTTTACTCCCAAAACCATTATATTAGTCAAGGTTCACTCCTAAGACCAACATAGAATAAAACTTCACTTACTGAATTGGGTTTACTCCCCATTCCAGTCATATCTATCTCATGAGATATAAATCTTTATCCAATTAATTGGAAAGATATAAATCTCGCTTTTCATAGAATAAAAATCACATGAATTTTTGAAAAATATAATAAAAAATATCATTATATTGTAACCCCTGAACGAAATGGGTTTCATAAACATTTAATTATATCATAACCTATTGAAAAGTGACAGGTTTTATAAATATTTCATCATTTCATCATATCATAGCTTATAAAAATATGTAGGTTTAAAAATAATGTTGTCAAGGTATAACCCGTTGAATATAAAAGGGTTTCATAAACATATTTTCATCACAAAAAACCATTAATGGAAACAATGAGAATGGTATTTTTTGATCATATCTGTAGTATAGAATAGGAAACATCAATAGATTCCATCTTATATGGAGATAGATTATGAAATATCAATTGGAACATTTCTTTGGGAATATAAATTTTATTTGAAAAAAACTTTAAAAGAATAATTTTGAAAATCATTTTTTTAAATAACCTTGAAAACATATAAATGATTCTTTAAAAATCATTTAAAATTTTTCTTGGAGAAAATATCATTTCATTTAAAAAAAATTAAACACATAAAATATTATGAAAGTCATTTTCATTGAAAGTAAATGTGAATAGTTATAAAGGAATCCTTAAAAATAATTTAAAATATTTCATAATTAAAATAAATTATATTTGAAGACCATTTTTAAAACATAAATCATTATAAAAACCATTTCTTTGAAAATAACTTTGAAAATATATAAATATTTGAAAATAATTTAAATCATTTATTGAGGAAAATGTCATTTATTATTTGAAATACACTTTTTAAAACATAAAAAAAATCCATTTCATTTAAAATAATAATGAAAACTTATAAAGGAAACGTCAATAAAAATAATATTCATGATAGAGGAAATTCAGTTCATGTTTTCAACATTAAAGAAATATTCCTTTCAAATTTTCAATAAAAGAAAAACATGTATATTTTAGAAAAATACATGAAGATTAACATTAATATTTTTTTAAAAGTAAAACATTGGTAAAAATTTCTTTAATAAAATTTTTAAATAATGTAAAAACTTTTTTAAAAACAATTTTAGAAAACATGGTTTTGGATGAAAATGGGTTTTTGATCAAAGAAATAAATATAGTTTATTTTTATTAAAAGCATAATTTTTAACTATTGAGTGCATAAATATAGAAAAATGAAGTAAATAAATGTATACTCATGACCAAACTATAGAATATTAAAATTAATGAGTTTCTTGATATATGGATAAAAATATTTCATCATTGGAAATAAAATTGTAAATAACCCCGATAAACGATGAGATTATATCATAAAATCTCTTACCACTTTAATAACATTGAATCGTAAGCCCTAAGAAATGATAAATTAACTAAAAAGATAAAATATCATGTTAATAAATAAATCCATTATATTGCATTTCAATAGGCTATATATAGAACTCATAAAAGAATATAGGTGGATAACATATGTCTCAAAGAAGGAAAATTGAGACAAATATCCCATTTTTTGGTATCTTTTTAACCGTAAACCCCTTGAAATAGTGATACAAAAATGGTTATGTAAAGTCCAATTTTTTTAATTGTAATTAATATAAAATAATTTTTTGGAAATTATTTACATGAAATATAATAAAAAATTGGATATTATGGTATGTATCTTAAAGATATATATGTGAGATGAAAAATCCCTTAAAAATTTAAAAATCTTTTGAATCGTAAGACCCAATAAATAATAACATAAATTTAAAATATTAATATCATAAAAAAATATATTATTAATATAAAATTTACATGAGGATTTATATACACCATAAAAAATAAATCAGTGGTGAATTTTCATGTCTACCAGAAATAAAATAGAGAGAAGAAAACACTTTCCTTAAGTCTCAACTACCATCGTACACATTCAATCCTACTTATAATGAATATAAGTTTATTAAATATTATTAAATAATAATAATCATAAATATCATACCATATATGATTTACATATGACCAATTATTACTGTTTATAAACAATTCCTTGTTAAAATTACGTTTTGGGTAATAATTTCTTTTTTCATATATGTTTTGAATTTTTATTTTTGTTAATATTACATTTATCTTGGTTACATGATATTTTGAAAAATGATAATTAAAAAATTGTCATAATTTTACATCATTTATACTTGTAATACAAATCGTGAAATATTTTTTTAAGAAAGGAAGTGTGTTAAGAGCATGGAGACAGTAGGATATACGTATACATGAGTAGCGTTTCTCTTTTACAATGATTATTATGGAAAGAGTTTAAGAAATATTTTATCATAAAAATGATCATAATATCATAAATACCATATATTGTATTTAAATGTTATTATAAATATAATCCATGTGTTTTAGCTCTGAAATGAGACAGTCGCATCGCTTCATGATGGTAGTAGTCCACACATACATGAACAACATTATCATCTTTTAGTAGGTGAAATGAAAAGAAAGAAAATGATATATTTTATTTTCAAAATGATAGATATGAAAATAATTTCATAATTATTTATCTTATATCATATATATTTATTAAATTTATCTATATTATCTTCCATGTATAACATTAGTGAACTCAAATCACACCGCTTCATGAGGAGGTGGTCCGGCATACACAATTGTGACGTTATCGTATCCCATACAGAATGGAATATAAAAACGTTTACATGACATAATGACTAAAGTGGTATAATTATGTTATAAATATTTTATATATACTATATATCCATCATCATACCCAACCTTGAGTGCTAGTAATGGAAAGACGAAGGATATCTTTTTGTGAGATGGTAGTCTGTCGTACACACAAACGATGATTTCATCCCAAATTTTATTGAATTAGACATGTTTTTAGGTAATTAAATGAACTTGATTTCATTTAATTATATTTAATATATTTATTTTATTTTATTATCAAGTTTTAATGATAATTTATTTATGTGGAAGAAAAAATAGTATAGAAATAGTCACTAAAGAACGTTACCGCTTCTTTGGGAAATATTTTTATTTCCCAACCAAAATCCTTCTTAGGTTAGATTTATGAAAAAAAATAATGATTATAGGATGAGAGTATGGAATTTTCTAATATATTTGGGTAGTAACTTGACTCAAAAAAAGTTTTTATTGGTGTAAAGAATAAATGATAGGGGTTGTCCTTTAATAAGTGTGGTGTATGGAAAACATGTAATATTTGAAAATAAAAATATGTACCCACATTTTTCTCATAAAAATGGACCCAAAATGGATTATTATAAATAATTATACATTATATGGTAGAAATATGACAATAAAATATATTTTATGCAACTTTTGTGGTCATTTTAACCATTATATGGTTAGTTTAACACAGAGTAACATAATATTTACAGTAAACGTAGTAATTAATTTTTACTTTTTCACTAATATTTTTGGAAAAAATTATTTGAAATTATTAGATAATATAAAATATTATTATTCCATATATTTAATCCAATTTTTCAAATTAATTTCACAGATATGTAATATTTTGATTTAAAATTAATCTCGTAGATGCAATGAAAAAGTGGGTTTTCAAAGAAAAAATGTTCACAAGTTTACAATGTTATAATAACCAATTTAATTATGAAATTTATTCCAATGAAAAAATTATGTTTCTATATATAAAAATGAACTATGTTTAGTTTTTTAAAAATATAAAATATAATTTATATTTACAAATAATTATAATGGAAATGCAGTTTTCAATTAAAATTCTGTACTTTTAACTATTTATCAAAAATTATTATTTTAGAAAATTCTCAAAATTTTCCATAAGATAATTTAGATATCCTAATTTAAAAAATAATTTTTATTTTTTAAAATAAATTTTCTAAATTTGTATTAAATTATTTTGAACAAAAGTTTTCAAAAGTGTGACAAAACGTTTTTTTAGAAAAATATTATTTCCAGTGTAAAATTGGATCTATTCATATATCATTTCTAAAAAACGCATATGATGAATTTAAAATATTTGAATGAATATATACTACATAAATTTATTTAAAATCAATCATAAAAAGTATTTTCTTTCATTTATTAATGTAAACGTTATATTTTTGCATAAAATAGTTTTCCAGCTAAAGATTTCCTTTATTTTCTAATAGATTTTATTTTCGATTTTAAATAATTGGTCACTAATGAATTCATTTAATATAAATGTTTAAACCATATATTTTTATAATTTAGTTAGTACATTCATACCTACAATTTCAATTTTTATGTGATAACTATCATATATTAATATTTTAATAATATGACATTTTTATTTTAAACTTAGTTTTCTGTGTAATGGAATCTATACTCATTGTTATGTGTAACTAGAAATATCTAAAATATGAAATTCATTTAAATTTAATACTTCAAAAAAATTTATGGTGTAACAATTGCATTTACTAATTTACAAATCAAATGGTGCATCAATTTTAGATTTCTATTATAGGTGAGCAAAGATATTTCTTGGAATAAAAGTCATGTAAATATAAAATTTTATATTCTTATCCCAAGAAAAGTATTCTTGAGAATTATTGAAAAACATTTAGATTGAGGATTGAAAACTAGTTTCTACACCCATTCACAAGGGACGGAAAATTTCCCTATATGATGAATGTGTAAGCAAAGATCTATGATATTTCATAATATTTATTGATATATTTCTTTATCTATTAACCTCAAGGAAATATATAATTTATTTTGTGATTATATTTACTAGATATCAATGTGACCCAAAGGAGTAACATATCATGGTAAAAAAAGTGTTCCTAGATATGGTAGATGAACCATGAGGTAAAGGATCCTTTACCAGAAGGGAAATAATTTGAACATGTTTGGATTTATAGATGTTGATTTGGTAGGTTATTGTGATGTTAAATGATCTAATTCATGAGTAATCATTCTCTTGGTAGATATCTATTTGGGTTAGAACTATAGGAAAGAAAATTAACCACAATGAGTACTAATGGGGTTGAATATATTGATACTACTAGTGGTTACAAAAAAAATTTAATAAAGGATCAGTTGGAGAATTCGGTGGTCATATTTATGAAATGAAAATAAATTAATTATGATTAAAAAAATTATAATCCATTCTAAATATTATATGAAACACTCAATGTTTATGAATATTAACATTAGATATCATTTCATTAGAGAGAAGGTGTAAACTGGAGACATCATGCTAGAATATATTCCCACTTAAGACTAATTGGATGAAATTTTTACTAAGGTTATATGTAATTATATATTTTAGTTACTCAGGATGAAAATGGGTATTTATCCCCTCCCACACCATTAAAAAATGAGTAGGTTCCCCAACTAATCTATGATTTATACTGACAAAGATGGAGAAAAAGTTTACAATTATTTATAATTAGAATGTACATTTATTTCCCCATATATTCAAATTATGTGGATATGTTTTTTTGTGAAAAGGGGGAGTTTTAGAATTGTCATGTTCATGAATTGAGGGAGAAACAATATTATAACTTGACTAACATGTTTCTTATCACTGAGGTATGGAACTCTCTCAAACACATATAATTATTTGGTTTTATGGTGTCAGAGTTTTCTCACAAGATATAGGTTGTGAATTGATGTTTTTCATATCACCCTTAGAAGACTAAACATACCTTATTTTATTTTAAATAGTTATGTGACATTGAAAATAGATCAAAAAGGTAGATATTAAAGTACCTTTATGGTTGTTAATGATTTGGCTATTGGTTTTAATTTTATGTCATCTTTATTAAATATCTATAAAGATGTTTTTAAGGCTAAAACTTGATGATTATGTCTGTAAAAATCCAATATAGTTGTATAGACTAAAGAATATTTTTAGAATCAAGTGTGATTTATTGTGGTGTGTTTTTATTGAAGGAAATCAATACAAGTGTAGGATGATGGAGGTATACTTTTCAAAAATATGTTAGAAGTTTATATGAGATGATTGAGGATTCTCTAAGTTTATTTTTCTATGTTTAAAGGAAATCCTTTCCAGGTAAATTTCTTCACATGTTCGATCAATGTGGTAATTATGTTTGTTTAAGAGACTGAACAATATAATTAATAATATTTATATATAGTCAATCAGCCGAGTCAGTAGTTTTCTTCATGAAGTCAACCCATATAGTCCATGGTTTCTTCATGGGGTTGATCAATTATGAATAATTTTCATAATGGATTATGTTGAATATAATGCATTCTATACTGATGAAAGTGGTATATTTTTTACCTCATTATCAGTAGCTTGTGCATGCTATTTATCATCTAGAACATGGTCAGTCATGTACCCATAATTTTTTTTCTGAGATATCTAATGGATGAAAATAAATATTTATAGAATTTTATTATTCTTATAAGATTTAAAAAAACATTTATTTGAAGGTGATTTATTTATTTAATACCTTGGTCTTATTATCCAAATTTCAGATTTTTATTATAAACCAAATGCCACTTTTAAGGTAAAAGTGAGAAACCCCAGGAGAAAACAAAGTTATTGAAGGACAACTTAAGCCTATTGGCATATTTAGCTTAAAATAGATTCTAGGAGAGAGATGTTACCGGTGTTTCTGGATCATCCGGAATAAGGTCTTCGAAGAGGCGTGCCAATCTGTCCCATGCTTGCATGAAATCCTCTTGGTTGATTTTACCCATGTTGAAGCTTCTAACTAAGATTAAATTCTACTTGGAAATCCAATCCCTCTGATCTCTATTGGTGGCCACCCTAATGGAACTTAACATCATCTTTTCACCATATTGTTTGGAAGCATTAAGCACAAGTGATTCCTCCTCCATAACATCTCCGGAATGAAGAAGTAGCTTCATCAGATTAGCAGCTAAACTGCCTTGATCTTGTAGGAAAATCCTATCAGAATCATCCCTAGAGACCGCAGCCTCTGCACCTACTGTATTACCCTTATATATGGGGGTACCATCCGTCACTTGGGCCTTCAACTTCCTGCCAGATCGGGTCTTCATTGGAGAAGGCAGATAAGAGTAGTCCTTTCGTCCTTTCTTGCCTCTTTGCCATCCCTTCCTCCTCCTCGGACTGTAGACATCACTACCTTGAAATTATTGAGCACTAACCCCGGAAAGCTGACAAGATAAGTCATCCCCAGACTCCTCCCATGGACTACCCGGCTCCTTATTGAAGGATTCCTCCTAGTCTGCCTCCTGAGTAGGCCCTTTGTTCTCCAGACTCTCAAAACGGTTACTCAATTTCATAGATGACACCACTCTTCTTGGTATTTAAATGATCAAAGGAGTGGGATCAACCTGGGGGTCCCCACATCTAATATCATCAATCCCTGTACGTACATCCTCCACATAAGTGAAGATCTTATGACATTCACCTTCCTCCGCTGGCCTTCGGATCACCAATCCCCTGTTAAAAACAGTAGCAGCATCCTTAGTCGCACCAGGTTCAGCAAGACCCACCGAACCATGCACAACAGGTGAGAGAACACCCAAATAATTCCTCAAACGATTGATGACAGTATGAACCAAGGGGTTACTCCTGGGAGGATCACATTGAAGTCCCTATACCAAGGCTGAGACCAAGCCTACATTCACACCATTCGGACCTTCAGGAACAGGAGCAGCAACATCCTGATTCCCACCAGCAGCATTAGGGGAGGAACATGCCCCCCCCCCTCCATCGTGACTGGATTCGTCTGCGTGCCAGGAAGAAACGGTCGCGCCTCCAGCCAAAGGGGAACAGAATTGTTTGACTTATCCAAGCTACGAGATGAATGACAACTGGAATGAACATGACTGAGACGAAAGCATGAACAGCAGAAATAGAACCAATTTTCGAAGACCACTGATTGTTGATAACAGAGTTTTTCAATCTCATTATTCTATATGATATTTATGAATTTTTTAATGGTATTAAATAATAATCCATGTCGGAATTTTCATGTAATTTCATATTTGATATTTTAAATTATCTTTTCTTTTCAAAGATACTCTTCTCCAAGAAATATTTATTCTATCCAAAATCATGGGATTAATCATAAATCATTATAGAAATATCATTTTGCTATCAATAGTAATATAAAAACGAAAATATTTTCTAGAAATAATGTGTTTTAATTTTTTGAGATATTATCGATGATCTACTAAAATTAAATATTTTCTTGTATCAAAGTGAACTAAGATAGAGAATATTGATAAGAAAATCATAATATTCCATTAACTATCAGGGTATTTACAATTAAAGAGGATGGTGGAATATTCTTATATGCACTCTCTCATTCATGAACTAGTAATACCGATAATTCTTAGAGAAAGACCATTATATTGATATTTCATTTATATTCACTTAATAATTTATGAATATCCTAAAGACAATTTAATATTTTATAAAAGGTATACTGAAGAACTTTTATGGTCTGATTCATCTAAGAGCGAGGGGAAACACTCAATGTAGGTGGTACTAGGATAAAAAAACTCCACCCCTGTGTCATAAATTTTCAAGTCTAAGGATGCCTCTTATTCCTAATTTTTACCATATTATGAAAACATTTCAATAGTCAAGGATGTACACTAACTCTCTATTCTAGTCATTATTATATCAGTGATAATTGATGTTTTAGAATCTAACTAAATCTGGAAATGAATGGTTTCTCTCATTGATGTTGAACCTTGTATAATTCATGTATTCTATTTTATCCATATTTTCTTTCATATAGATTACGGAGAGATTTTAGGAGTGGACCATGACTCTAACAAGTCACATTATTTTAATTCTCAAAGGAAATGGATTTTTAAAAACCACCATGGATTCATCAGTAGCCTCTTAGTGGTGTACTAATTCCTCTAAGAATATTAAAATTTTATGATAAACATTTCAACACCCCTAAAGAATTTCATATATAGTTATAATTCACCAAAAAAATTAAAAGAATGTCCAGAATCTAAGAAATGTTAAAAAATGGATTATATAGAAACACATACCACTACATGAGAAGATCATTTCACCATTACTATAGAATCCCAAACAATGAGGAAAATGATGTCTATAAGCCCCAGACATCAAAATCCATAACATCAGGTCTACCTCAAAAATTATAATCAACCATGATGGAACATAGGTTTCATAAGGAATGTAAAAACTAAGACAAAAACAAGAAAGATCATAGAGGAAGATATTTAGAGGTTTATACTTTTAGAATGAGGGATAAAACAAAGAGAAACCTCAAGGGATAATTCCATAGAAGGGGGATAGAATATAGGGGAGGTGTTGTTGGAGTCAAACTATCCAAGGGGGTAGAAATAGGGGCCATATAGATTAGTATAAAGTAAGTGTATAAAGGTAATTTTATCATTTTTTATAACTGCATAGACCACACTATTTGAAGTCTTGAGATTTATCTGAAGATGATCCATTCATTAGTGAAGAATCCTAAAAAAAATTCCAAAATATGATTCATTTATAATTTTTCTATGTGTAAATGGATATTAGTGTAATTTTCATTTCATGTTATGTATGTCTCATTCATTATCTTTATATGTATGTTTTCAGATATCATATGAGTCATCTATAGGAAACATTATCTGTATATGTGTCATTATAGATATGTTAATTTTTCATTGTAAAATATGGTAGTTTAATTATAAACTACATATTAATAACTATTGGTTTATAAAATATTAAGACATGATTCATGAAAAAATGAAATTATAGGTTTCATGTTTTAATAATGAAATAAATTTAGTCGATTCAAACCAATCATCCTTGATAAAAACATCGCATAATTACTTGTGGTTCAAGAGAAAAATAATAGTAAAATCGTAGTGATATTTTATGGAGAGTTATTATCTTCTTGTGTTGAAAGGAAAAAAGATTTTTATAAAATAATCTAAAAAGAAAAATAATGATATAGATTATGATTTTATAATTCTAAAGTTCCAGGGAGTATGTGGAACCTTGAAAAGGGTAGGGGGAGGTGGAGGGGGGAGTTATCATTGTCTGTATTTTATAATTTCCTGTATCTTAATATTAATATCAATCTATTTTTAATGTTTAAATCCTCTAAAATTATATCACATCCTCTACTATATGAAATGATATGCATATAATGAAATAGAGACAAGTTTTTACAAGGTTCGTTCCCAATTTTGGTACCTAGTCCTTTGTATTTTGACTCACATCAATCCAAAAATGTCCAGTAAATAATAAAAGTGAAGAAAAATTATTTAAATCATTTTATGTTTCTTTTATCAATTTAAAAAAAATATTAATGGTTCCCACTATACGAAACATCTTTTTCTTTATTAAATAAAAAACAAAACTAAAACATTGAAAACTACTCATTATGAAATATGTCTATCATTTCTATATTTAGTACCTATCTATATACAAATAATTTATTCAGTTCTCTTCATTATTTACCTCTTCTTCTGTCTATTATCCATCCAATCCAAATTTTCTGAAACTCGATCATACATTCCTCAAAACCATATGTTAATGTATTCTTAAAATTCATCCTTTAAATTATCTCTCTTAAATGATCATAAATCTCTATGTGAATAGAAATAAATCACTATTATCATAAATATCATAAAATAGACTTCTATCCATTCAAAATGAAGTGGGAAGTGTGAGATCTAATTTTTAATTTATTTTTCAACATAATTCTCATTTTACTGTCTTCAAATCCTCTAAGAGTTCGAAATAAATAATATTCAAAGGAGCAGCCTCAAATCCTAGGATCAATGATCTCATGAAATATTCCAAAATAATAAACATGATTTGAGTATATTTAAGGTAAAAATGAACAATAATATAATTTTTAGAGTGTATAAAAATGAACGAAACTCAATCCCGTGATCTTTTTTTTCTTTTATAGTGATCTTAATAAGAACTACTATGTTATGTAACTCTCTATCTGGTGTTTATTTTTTAGATAGCATCACTTAGATAGCCTATTTCCAATGAACTTATACTTTGAGATTACAAACATCTAGTTTCCTCTATCCAATAACATCGAATTTCTCCATTAGTTTCTCTGCATAGGTTTTCCTAACCCAATAGACTCATAAAAGTTCATCCAATGGATTCAAGAATCAAAACTATGTATAGTGAAAGATTTTATCATTCTCTATCAAGTAAAACATTATTTCTTTATCTGTTCGGTATATCTTTTTATCTTTCTCCTTTTGGTACAAACTTTTTTTCTTTCTCACTTCAGTAAATATTCATATTTCTCTATATCCATTATACTTCTTATATTTCACCATCTTGTATAGAATCATAGAATAACCACCCCATGACTTCATAACTTTATCTTGGTATATACTATCATTACACAAAAAAATTATGGGAAAATTTATAGGAAAATTTATAATTAAACATGTAATGTTTTAGTAATAATGACATGATAAACATTGAGGAACAACAAAACATCTTATGAATTAGAAAATATTAACTCAATCTTCTTTTTATAAGCTAGAAACTATTTTTCCAAAAACACGAAAACATTCAAAAACAATATATTGAATAATAAAACCCCATTTCAAAATAAAACAAATGAATCTATAAAATCCAATTTTGAATTCGTTGGAAACATTATGAACAATTGTTTTCTAATAATTCTATTTAATAAGATCCATTCTCATATAGAAGCATCCTGACACCACACATTTGGATAATATGTTTTTTTAAATGTCATCCCTCATTTAAAAGAATCTTCATGTTCATGGAATTGGTATACTTCGTCTCATTTACCAAAAGTATATCTTTTAGAGCCTATACTCCTTATTTCAATGATAATAAAAAAATTTATTAACAAATATAAAGTAAATTTTGTCAAAAAATAAATAAAAAATAACATGTTGTAAAATCATGAACATTCTAATTGAATATGAAAAATACATTTCAATAAATAAAACTTTTCATGGATAGATATATGAAATGATGATATCCCTACTATTATTTATAACCAAATTTTGGAAAGCCTAAAATTATATATAAATTATTATTATTTATTCCTCACCCTATATGATGATTTTATAACCTATTCATGTGTAGGGGAGTCTTCTAGTTGATATTCAGATCTATAGGAAAGTGTAATCTGACAGAGGTAAGAATATTTTGTTTGCTTTTCCAAAGATCTTCATCAATAAAAACTTATTGGAGACAATTTCATTATCTATCCAGGTTCACACATTTATGTTCTTCATTTATTAAATATTGATCTAGTCATAGAAATATTTTGTATATTTGGATTTTACATCTACATCCATGTCCATATATTGGAAAATGAAATCCCAATCGTGGTATCACTGTGAGGTTTCATCGATGAATCAACCTGTTCATTTTATTATTCATTTAAGAACAAGTTTTAAAAAAAATTAATGTTATATTTAAAGCATATAAATAAATATGAAAACTAATATTTATATTTTTTAATTAAATAAAATTTATATTTAATAATTTAAAGATTTTTTATTCATGTTTATAAATCGGTTAAAAAAATGGGAATAACATTAATAATCAATTCTTAATTACTTTTTTTCATAGCCATTATAAAATATGACAAGTGCATATTTAATACTATTAATTTCTAAAATAAATAATGTATTTATTTTAATAGAGAAAATTCAATTATGAACAGAATTAGTCTTTTATAAAAAAATTATAAAATACCAAAAAATTATTTTAAAATATTTATAATATTTATAAAAAAATTATAAATTAATTTACTATAAAATATTTATATTAAATTGATGAATATTTTACAACTATATTTGATTTCTAAAATGTTTATAAATCAAAGTTGATGGTATTTTGGGAATCTTTTACATTTTAAAAAGTATATAAAATTAAAAAAACATTAAATATTTTAAAATAATTATATAAATGTTTATGAATAATTTATCAACATAATATTCCAAATATTAGTTTTTACTACTTGAATTACCCATTACGAAATTATTTTGTATGCCTTGTGATCTAAAATATAATATTTTTTAGATTCATAAATAGAAATTTAGAAAGGGATATAAATTATATAGTAAGGCCAAAATTTGATGAACATTTTTTTTTAAATTTCAAATCATTTATAAAGAATAAATTTGATGTTGTTCAAATTTCAAAAATTATAATAATGGGTAATAATTCCCTTTTCCCTAATATTATAAGAAATATTTGTAATCTTTAAATAATGTGATTATTGAATGATTATAAAAATTATATATATAAGTGTCTCTAAATCTCATAAATATAGTAAAAATATAAAATATGTTTATATTAATAATTTTAAATTTCCTACATTTAATGAATTTCAAATTATTCAAATTAAAAGGGGCCTTATTTAAAGATTCTATTTATACTACATCAAAAGTGTTTTGTTTATTGATTACTGAAATAAAAAATTAAAATTTCATATAATATATCATATGAAAGTGTACATACTATATTGGGTATAAAATAGTTCATATTAAAAATTACTGATTTTCCACAATGTTAGCTAATTTATATAAGGTTTTATAATTAGATTTAATTTAACAATTGTTTACAAATGTTTATATCATGTTTAAGGATTTTATTTTTTCATATATTTAATGTTTATTCTATAATTTTTTCATAGTTATAAATTATTTATTTTATGAATGTGTTTGTTTTAGTTTAACTCTTGAATTTGTTCTAATGGATAAACACTTGTATTACATGCTAGGTATGACTCTATAATATTTAGTTTTCATCTTCCTTAACCAAAGTTTTTAATTGATGTTATTAACTTGAATTTAGGTTTTGTAAGTAGTTTTTTCATATTATCTATTAATGAATTTAATGAATTTAATTCTCAATTGGGTGAAGTATCCCTGGGTATAGGTACTTGGGTTATATCCACCTACTATAATGGAGGTTTATTCCCCACAAAAAAAGGTGAATGGGTTTGACTATCTATCTCTTTGGGATTACATATATGAATATTATCAATCTCATGTTTCTCTATTCATTTACATGAATGGTTTGTATACCTTAGGATAATGATGCATTGATATATGTATGAATATGTACATCTTCTATTTTTGGTTGAATAACAAAAACTTGTGGGTTGTATAGAAGTTACACATTAATGTGGTTTGAACACATAAATTTTGTTATTGGAATAGGTATTATAAAACTAAATCATTAAAAGAAAGCATATGTTGAAGGTAATGAAACATGATAATATAATGACTACATAAGATGTAATAGTTATAAATTTTATATGCATATAATTTATATCAAAATGATTATAATTAAAACCCATTAACAATATGTAAAAGATTCCTAATAAAGCAACATGTTTTAAGAACTTAATTTTAAGATCCCTTATTTTTTTTAGTATGTACCTATTTATTTTTGGTTGATCCTCTTTCATTTTGATTATAATTTATTCTTTATACATTGGTGGGGATTTTTCTTTTTAGGATATAGAGATTTTTCTAGTTAAAATGACCTAATTTTTGGGGATATATGTTTGTTTGGATTAATGGAGTCTATGTATAGATGTGTCAATGGATTATAAGGTTTCTCTATGGGTTTGGATATATTTATATGTGTTTCATGATTTTCTTAGAATCATGGTTGTGATATATTTTTAAGACACTTTCACATCGGGAACATGTTAGATGACATGAACAAGTTTCCAGGAAGATGTTGTGAACAGGTCAGATTGTGAAACATTTAAATGCATTGAAACTAGTGTACATCGTGAAATGGTTAACTGGGGTAATTTTAATATGAGGTAAAAAAATTCTCATATATTATAAATCAACAAATTCACATCATGAAATGGGTTCACATTTCTAATATCTTGGATTAAGAATTTTAAACCACATTTTATATATAAATTATTTTCATTTCATAGTACAGCCTCCTCTCTAATACTCTATGGTGAATCCATGTATTTTTGGGTCAATTACATCCTTTATAGATGTATTGTTCTAGTGTTTGATCTATCATAATTTTTTTCATTGTGTATTCCCTCTTTCTTCCACTATCATACTTTATAGTGGTGTGATATCTTGACCATTTTTGAATTGAGGTTTTATATTATGTATTGTGTAATATAAGTTTAACTTGTGATCTCTATCAGTTTTTTTCTTCATCAGAATTTAATTAATAGTGTAACTTTTATCAATGTATTAATTTGATTTGTCTAAATATTATACCTCTTTGTCTTATTTAATTATCCATGTAATATTCAATATGTATTGTCACACTGGGAAAATGACCCAATTAATTGGATAATCCTTATTGATTAATAATTATTTTCATTTAGATCATCTATAAGATTTTTTTGGGTCCATGGCATGAATACCGAGACATGTCGCCACCCATAGGGTGTTCTATACTTGATCCTTGTTAAGACTTGGTCATCTTAACACTAGAGCCCTATGAAAAATTATAATTTTTTTATTATTGATTAAATTATTTAATTATAATAACATGTTCTCATTATTTCATGAGTTAGAATCAATTTGGTTAAAATTTATTAATTTTAATGCTACACCTATTACCAAGATCACGATGAAATAGGTTTGATATAATTTGGGTGATAATGAGGAACCTGAATTAATGAGTCATATTCAGTTATATAGATGATAAATTTATAAATTGATAATTGTGTCCAATGATGATATATATGGTATATTTGTTACTAGCCTTGTAATTTTACTTTAATAGATGTTTTTTATGCTAAACTGTAGTGATTAATTCATGAGTGTGTAATGTTATGATTCATGTTGAGGTTGTCCAAATACAACACAAGATTATGTTTTTCATAAAGGATAGGTGTATGATTTCATACCACCTATGGGCTAGGCACACTTTTGTTGGATGCAAGATGGTGTAGTATATGATTATATCAGATGTATGGGGATTATATTCATTATCTATATATTCTTGATGGAGAGATTCTAGATATCATGAACTTAGGTTCCATTTTGTTAATTTTATTTTTTATGTGATTCATCCTCGGTGGGAGAATCTACCACTGGTTGGGTGATCCATCTCGATGACATATGATCCTTACATGGATAGAGATGTATGACATGGAACTAAATTAGGTTGGACTATCCCCAGGTTCCACTCTGGAACATGAGGATCAGTAGGGTTATTTCTTATGTAGTATTGATTGGATAAATTAATACTCTAATTATCTCTTTATAACATTCAACATATTTCTCATAATAGATATTTTATACACAGTGGCATGACATAATGGGTTGTACTAACCCCCAAGATGGGATTCCATTTGGTACCTGAATATATTTCATGGATGTTGGTTTGGACTAGGGTTAGGGACCCTATTCTTGATTTGTGTCATGTTAGATTGGTTTGATCCTGGAGACAATACTGACATGTAGTTCTATACTAGGGTCTTTGGAGTCATTATTTGATTAAAATTTTTCATTTATCAATATTAATTTTTTCATTCCATTTAGTTACATTCATCTTTTAATTATATTATTCTATTATTATTTGGATTTATTCCATTTTCACCTTCTCAACATTAGTTGTCTATTTAACTATTCATATTGTTTCTATTATTTCTACTATTATGCTATAGTTTTTTCACACTTATTGAAACTCTTTACCATATGGTATAGTCTCCCCACATTATTCTTTATACCCTCCCTACTAGTTGGTCAACATTGAAATATAGGGAGGCATGCCTGAGGTCACATATCAAACTGGGTCAATCACTTAAGGGAGCCCTAAGTCGGGGTAGTTATAAACTAGTATCAGAAGTGTTGGGTTTTATTTTATATTGATTTACTATTTGTGAAAGGTAAAAAGGAGAGTAGGATGTGTTTGAACTTTGTAATGATCTTGTGCATGGGAATATCTAAACCATGTTTAATGGAAAATATGAGTTCCTAGGGTGGGATTATTGTTCATGATGTTCACTTGTTATTGTTTTATGCTATTTCACCTTGGGTGAATCACATGTTATTTGATGTCATAGTTAGTTATAATTCTAATCGTCGCCAAGTATGGCATGATATGAGTATAAATACATCATGATATGAAAATAAGGATATATATATATATATATTAACTTGAATTTTTCATCATAGGGACATATTAATGAAAGTGATACACTTACCTATATGAACTGTGAAATGAGATTCTAGATATATCTATTAAATGAAATGAATGAAATGATGTTTTATGACAATTATTTTGTTATGAAAAGTTTAGGGATACCATGATATAGTGGTTATCTGTCTTTGACATCTGTTTAAGTATACATTATTGTTATTCAATGTTCAATATAGTGTGTTTGTCTTGTAGAGAAAATAGATCCTCACCATCTTTGAATTGAATGTCATGTTAACTATAATTAGCATGCCCCTCATGCATCTGAACAATATCTTCCTATAACTCTTAAAGATCATATGTATGTTTACATTCAAAAAATATTCTTGAGGGTCTTATGATCCATAGAATTGGATAATTGTCACACAATGCCTTTCTATTTCTAATATGAAGAGACGGTTCTATATACAGCATCTTCTTATTTTCACTACGGAGGGAATCCCCCAAGTAGTTCGGTTCTAGATTGAGTCATTCAAAAAAATATTCCATATTCTTGAGACACCTATAGATATATCGGTGAAGCTTTCTTCTTGCATTATCCTTAGACTAACAAATCATTTGTGGGATATTCTAGTTAAATATGTGTAAAAATAGGATTTATCATTGAAGGACTTCAAGGAAACGTTTCTAATCCAACTTTGTACTAAAATTTTGATATATTAGAAGGCTCATAAGTTCATACATCTAAAACAAGAGTGAATTTCTATGATAGACAACATCAGACGCTTCCCCAACCTGCATTTCCTTGCTTCATCCTTAGGAGCTACTGATATTTCCCAGGTGATGCATTTTAGGATGGGATCCAATATAGAATTAGGTCATATGTGATTTATTTTTATTCATAATACCTTTTGGATGTGATAAATTATGATATCATAATGAATGGGAATTTGAGAGAGGTCGTGAGTGGTGGCCAGTAAATTTCAGTAGGGCGATCTGATAAATCTTCTTTTGGTGGAAATAAGTGTCTCTATAGTAGTTTCTACTATGGAAGTAGTTGGTATAAAAATGAATGGAGTTTAAATCAACCTCAGGATTGTGGTTTAGTGTATCTATTTTAGTGTAGTAGTTTGGGACACAAGAACCCACAGTGTTCTAAACCCAAAGTGGAGTGCCATTTTTATAGTAGGTTGGTTCAATTTTAAATTTTTGGTTCAAAAATTCCACAATAGAATAGTGGGAAGGGATTAGAATGGGAAAATGGGTCTGGGATGAGCTCATCTACCCCTTAGTATACTAGTAGTTGGAATTCACTTGGATGTTTAGGATGTGGTAGAGATGTGTTACACCGGTTAAGGAGTAGTAGTACCACTTAGAGAGAATAACATAGGGGAGTTAGAATATATAACAAGGAAGAGGGCCAAGTCAGTTGTATTATATGAATTCAACTCCAGTAATCATGGATTTAGGACCTTCTAACATTATACATATGATTATTTTATAATATATCTTAGATTTAGATTTTTTTCTACATTATTATTGCTTTCCAGGCTATATTATCTTTTTAAAAATGGTTTTTGTTTGTCTATGGAAAGAATAGATGGGGTTATGACCATTGAAAACGCATTAAGAGTGTTATAAGATGGTATTAAGCATTGAAAGGAGTGTTCTATTGATATTGGTGGCTATCATATACTTTGGGAACCTTACATTCTGTAAAAGACATGATTTGATTTGATTCTGGGTATTGGTTTCCTAGTTATACACTAGTCTCATATCGACTATAATCATAGGATAGTAACCCTTATATCTCTAGATGGGAGAAACTATACTCATTAAGGTGATTTAGATCTTTAGGATGGTCATGTTAGACCAATTCAGTTTCGAATGGATTGTCTCACGGATTAGATAACAGGCCATGTTCTGGATGATAGAGGAATGCAGTAGGATTATTTTACACTAGTGGTGGACCATTTTTTGAATGTATGTCTAGTGATTTCTATGAATTACCACTTGAGTTGGAGATTAGGTTCTTAATTTAGTTGGTGCTAGGTTCTGAGCTAGTTTCTATTCGGCATTAATGGATGTCACTAGTAGAGATTCATGAGTTTAACGTTAAACTAGAATATCTAGAAGGAAATGGTTTTATATGACCAAGTATATCTCTAAGGTTCTCTCCCTTGATTTATGATAATATGGTTGATGATACTTTTCTCTTATATATGGATTATCAAATATTAGACTAGATGATAGCCAGGAACTATTATCCCCTTCCATTCATTGATAATCTTTTAAATTTGATGAGAGGTTTCATGATCATTTATAATATTTAATTGAGATTAGGGTATTATCAGTTGAGATTGAGACCATTATACATAACCCGAATAAATTTTATAATTTGGTATGGCTTACAAGAGTTCATGGTTATGTCATTCAGTATGACAGACACATCATAGGTATTCATGGACTTGATCAATAAGATCTTACATCATTTCCTACATCAGTTTGTGGATTTTTTCATTGGTGACATCTTAATGTACTCCAATTTAGAAGATGATCATTCCGAACATCTTTACATCATCTTGAGTACATTGAGAGAGAATTATAATTACACCAATCTATCTTACTATAGTTTATGGATTTATAAATTTTACTTCATGGTTTATGTCATCTTAGAGGATAGACTATTAGTGGACCCAGATAAGGTTTCATCCAATGGAATAAGAATATATTTCAGATTCAGATCCTTCTAGGATTGGAAGGTTATTATTGGTGTTTCATCTAGGAATAATCTTGTATTTCATCACTCACATCCATGTTGACTAATAAATAGTTGAATTTTGACTGATTATATTATTATGATAGAATTTTTTTGGATATGAAGAACATAATAACCTCATCATTGATGGTCACCTTACCTGTGTCGGGTAAGGCATACACCATGTACTGTGACACATTCAAAGTTGGAATAAAAGTAGTTCTGATGTAAGAGGATCGAGTGGTTTCCCATGGGTCTAAAAATATAATAAATCATGAGAAGAATTATTATAATCTTTATATTATTTTAGATGCGGTGGTACATGCCTTGAAATACTGTAGACACAATCTTTTGGGTGAAAGGTTTTTAGTGTGTCGGGATCACAAGATCATCCGATAAATCTTTTCTCAGTGAGACCTGAACCTTTGGAAGAGTATATGGGTTGTGTATCTATATTATTTTGACTATTAGTTGACATAAACCCCATTAAAGGGAAAATTCATTTCCAAATACTTGATTTGGAAGGTAAAAATTGAGGCAATGATGGTGTATTATGATGGGTGGTGGATGATGGAACTCTTTATAAACATGCATCTAGATGTTCAGGGATGAGTAGATCTAACATCAAAATCTATTATGCTTGTGATTTTAGACTCTATAATTACCTAGTAGTTATCTAATATGAAGATATTTTCTCTAAGGGGAAACATATATTTTTTGGATTCACCACCATGATGGTCTATTGGTTTTGATGAAGGTATTCTTTTATGTGATTGAGTATGGATTCTGATGGACTTGTACAAGGAGTTGATGAGAGAGTTTCCGGCTTCTAGATGGGTGATACATATAGGGATGAAAAATATGTGTTGTGTTATCTATAGTAATTATGGGTGGGAGGAATGAAAATGGAGGTATCAGGATTTGTAGTCATATGTTTCACTTTTCAACAAGTGGCATCCGAGCACCAAAGGCAAGCTTGCTTATTACAACCTTTTCACATTCCAAAAATTGAAGTGGGATGGATTTTGTATGGATTTTGGGATACTATTTCCTCATACACCTAACAATAATTATTTTACATGTGTGATAATTGATCCCATAATAAATGTACCCCACTTTTATCCTATCAAGGAGACCATGACAGTTAATGATATGGGTAGTATTTATGTGTGGGGGATAGTTTGCTTGCATGATAGTCCAAGGATCATTTTTTATGATCTAGATAATTGTTTCATGTCTCGGTTATTGATAGGAATTCATAAGGCTCTTTGATTATAGGTTCATCTATTAAAGTGGATATAATTGTTCTTCAAGACCCTATAGTGGTCTTTGAAGAAGCTCAAGGATGAGTCATTATATAGAGTCAAGGTTGTAAGACAGTATATTTTTTCATGTAGGTGCCTCAATATTTTTGGTTCAACCTCTTTTATTTGGGTTTTATTTTATTCAATAACATTTTGTGGTAAAGTTTATTTTGGGGATGGGGTGATTTTTCTAAGAAAAATGACCTAATTTTTGTTGATGTATGTGTGATTGAATCAAAAGATTCTTGGTATAATTTTGCCAAAGTATTATTAGGGTACTTTGTGGGTTCAGAAAGCTCATGAGGTGGTCTAAGTTTTATATACATAATCTGGGATATGATCCTGCTATAGTAAAATTTCACATCATGAAGGAATTATATGACTTGAACATTTGGTCTAGAATATTCCATGAACTTTCTCATAGTTTGAATCATTTACACATCATGAAATGGTCGTCTGGGGTTATTTTAATTCGAGGTGATGTGTTTTTCAGTATATCTTATAAATTTAAAAACACACATCATTAAAGGGGTTCACATAATGATTATCTCAGTTCCTTTATTTGAAAACATGTTGTATATATGAATTATTTTTATTTCTCCAAGTATACTCTAATCTCAAACATTGGGGATACTCCAGGTAATTTTTTTGGAATTTCCTTCCACTACGGATGTATTGGTATAGCATTTGAACTCTATTGAGTTCAATAATTTTAGTTTTCCCCATTATTTTACTATCATCCTTATAGTAGTGTGATCTCTTGACCATCATTGAATTATGTTTTTGATCTTGTTGAATATGTGATCTAGGTTTTCCTAATGATATCCTACACTTTCGTTATTCTTTGGAATTCCTTTGATAGTGTTTCCTTGATCATTAAATTATAGTGGGTGGTGGTCTAAATATTATATCTATTTTTCAGATTTAATTATCCATTTTATATACAATATAAGATTATTAATTCTTTTTCTACTAAACCATCCATTGGATTCCATTGGGACCATGGCGTAGAAATTGAGACAAGTGGCTACCCAAATGGTGTGCAATCCATGAGAATTATTGATAAATTTTCATATTGAAATTATACCCCTTTGATACATTTTAGAAAGTGTTTTATTGATGTCTAAATTCATGAATTGGATTTCCAAATGTTTTGTTGTGGTTTCTTGAGATAGCATCACATTGGCTAATATTGACTAATTGGAATGCCAATAAACCTATGATCAAGATCCTAGTGTAATAGTTTTGATATAATTATGATGATAATCAGGAACTTGAATTATTGAAATATATTTGGTTTGAAAGATGATAATTTGATAAATTTATCATTGTGACTTATGATGATATATCTGGTATGTGTGTTATTGGGTTTGGTATTTTTCATCAATGGATTTTATGTTTATTTGAAACTTATGTCATTGATTCCTGAGGGTGGGATTCATTGAGTCATGTTGAGGTTTTCCTAATATGGCAGAGGATTATATTGATGCTTAAGGGATAGGTTCGTGATTTTTTACCACCTATGGGTTAGGTTCACTAGTACTGGATTCTTAAAGCAGGAGTCCATGAT
The DNA here is from genome assembly GCA_963277665.1 of Viscum album. NCBI lineage: Eukaryota > Viridiplantae > Streptophyta > Magnoliopsida > Santalales > Viscaceae > Viscum > Viscum album. Next base: position 1,430,568,074 of record OY728151.1, read on the forward strand.
TATATCATATGTACGAAGAAAATATACATATTCTGTAGATTCTTTAGGGTGAGATTCTGTATAGCCTATAAGAAGATTCCATTTTCATAGTTTGATATTTTTTATGATTAATTTGTGGTAGGATAATCTAGAACTAATTGGGTTATCTGTCATGTTATGGAGGATCCCTCTCTGGATAGAGATATTCATTACGGTTTTGAAACAAGTTGGACTATCCACAGATGTCACCCTAGAACATGAGTTTCATGGGGTTTATTTCATGTGCAGTATTAAATGAATAAATTAATACTATGATTATTGTTTTATTGCTTGCACAATATTTATTGGATTGTGTTTTTTTAGACACAATGGAGTCAACCTACTGAGTTGTACTCACACCCTAGATGGGAAATAAATTGGTACTCAGATAGATTTTGTGGATTTAGGGTTAGACCAGGGCAGGATTCCATATTTTTGATTTATAGCTTTCTAGATGGGTTTCAAATTGGAGATGGGATTTATATACGGTTCAAGTCTTAGTTCTTTAGAGTCTTTATTTGAGTCTTATTTTTCTATTATAATTATGAATTCCAACGAATCAGTTATACAGATTTACCTTTTTAGTACATTATTCTATTATTAATTACATTTATTTATTTTTTCCCTTCTTAGTATTGGTTGTCTATTTAAATATTTATATTGTTTATGTTATTTCTAATACTCTACTATAAATTTTCCAACTACATTACAACTATTTACCATAGGGTATAGTCTCTATTATATTTTCCTAAAATCCTTATTACTAGTCATCAGACTGTGGTATCTGGGGAGGAATTCCTGATGTTATTTATCTAACAATATTTTTCACTTGAAGGACCATCTTGTCAGGTACATTACATCAATCATCCAACTGGGTAGGTTATACCATGTATGAGTGCTAATGGATTATATATTTGTAACAAAATAAAGTAATGGGAGACTCTAAAACATAATTTGGTTGGCCATTCCATAGTTTTGTTCCCTTATATTTTCCTTTATGTAACACCCCAAGATTTCATAGTACATTATTTCTTCAAACTAATTCAATAACTTGCACTACACGCAACACAGAGTTCAAGCACACCACGACTTACCAAACTAGTCGTTCCAAAGTGGTTATGAATAGTATTAATTTAATTTTGAACTTTATATAATCCTTATAATTTTATAATCCATATTATGAGTTTCTTAGACATAATGAAAGAACAAATTCATTTTTTCAGATAAAAGAAGTATTTTTCAAAAAAATGAAATTTTACCGCCTTTTAATGGCGAACCATTTTTAAATAAAATATTTGAAACTTTTATATATTAAATTTGACAAAATAAACTTCTTCTTTAGAATCGGGACATACAAATTTAGTTTCAAAAAATATTTGGTGTTTTTCTGATAACTTTTATATTTTGGTGAATAGTGAAAAATCCTATATTTTAACTGAAAACATATTTTTTAATCAAAATAATTTATAGGGCTAAATTATACATTTTAATGGTTTTTAAGTACAAATAGATAATATTTTTACCATTTAATCCAATTTTGTTCATTGTATGTAATTTCACATTGAAATTGGACATAAACAAGTGTCAATCTTTTAATAGTTATTATTTCTTAAAAATACGCTTTTGGTGTTGAAAACGGGAATTAATTTTAAATTAATTAATGAAAAATATATGTTTTTAAATTGGTAAAATATCATTTATTTTTGAATTCGGAATATCAAAATTATCTTAGGGTGAATATTTTGTATTTTTCTAAAAACATTCAATTTTTGATGAATAGTGAAAAACACTGTGTTATTGTTTAAAACCAACATATTATTCAAATAATTAATTAATTTATGTAAATTTATTTTAATTCAAAATAGATACATTATAACAATATTAGTTCAATTTAATTCATTTGAATATTTTTAAAAATAAAATTAGATGTATAGAATTTTATCGAACTTTTACCGTCTTTTACCCACCTTCTAGGAGCATTTGAAAATTTGTATAAAACATAATTTTACCACTTCTGTGAGTTGAATTTCCAAAATCCTAAAGACACGGTTAACCTCCGTAAGTAAAATTATTTTCAATAAGATGAAAATAATTTTTGGTGAATAATAACTTTTGACTTTTATTTACCACAGTTAAAAGTAAATAGGGTAATTAAGGGTAAAAATTATATTATAATTACCTTAACACATGTCCTAATTCTATTGGATAAATTTAATTCGACCAGAAACAACCTTAGTAATAAAATATGACCCTTTAGGTCCACTTGGATTAGATTAAGACATTTATTATTATTTAATTCAAATAAGGGTTAAAAGTGTTAAATTCAAGTTTTCATAACTAAAAAATTTTTAATATAGGGTAAAACACAATATAAATTTGACTAAAAATATTCATTAGAAAGATAAAACAATTTAATACATAATGGTATTTTATTTATAATATTTAGACATTAAATAATTTAATTTATTTATGACACAATGATGATGAAGTAATTACCTTATTAATAAAATATTAAAATAATTGATATTATAAATACCCAAATAAATTTAATTTGAGACTTTTGATGAATTAAAAAACTTTTCTAGGTTAATATGACATGTTATTATTGATTATATAAATTTTTTTTGAAGTGATAAGGTTGTTATAACTTTCAAAAAAACAAAATACCAAATAGTGTCAAAATTGACATAAATTAATTTTTAAACCAAATACAACATTATTGATTGATATAATATTCCTAAAAAACTAAGTTTCGGAAAAAGGGCTTAAATAATATTATATATGTCATTAATGAACCACTTGAGGTTATCTTGGAAGTTTATAGTAAGTTTATTAACCATATAGTGTAACAATATAAGAAGACACGATAAAAGTTAAATTATTTAACTAAGAGTTACATCTAAAATATAAGGTTAAAATGGTAACCTAAACTAGTCTAAAACCTATTTTTTGAGATTATTTCAACCCATCCCCACTTTAGATTATAAATAAATCAATTTTTTTCCATTATAAAATGAATATGATTATATTATAAAATAATATTTCAATCTTTTCTTAAGGTGCCCCTCACCCCTCTTATAAAAGGGAACTCCCCCTTATCTCAAATTCACACCTTAAAAGCCATTTGACTGGTCCAAACCCTACACAAATATCCTCTAAACTTTCCTCCCTTAATCCTAGAGGCATTACTTTAGTCATAAATCCAATTTAAGGAGCCCTTTTGATCAAATCAAAAGTAAGAACCTGAAGAAGAGGTAAATATTTCATCACCTCTTTCAAGTTCTTTTCTTCTTCCACTTCTTATTTCCTTGTATTTTACATTATAAAACAATAACTCCAGTATCTTATATATACTATTATGTTATTAAAAATATGGAACAACCATATTCATTTTTCTATCCATCCTCTCAATAACATGTCACCATACGTGAGTACGTACGGCTTACCGTCTCCACGTCGTGGTGTAGTTGTTATTCAATACATTATTATTTAGATGGGTAAAATAATGATGTATAATTGATGTAAGTAATAAATATAACATCATAATGATTCTTTATATTTGATATACCATCCAATTATATATGATTTTAATATCTAAATAATGATATTGTTACTCGTGTGTACGTACGGATTACCGTCTCCACGAACGCGATGAGATTCATTCCCCCTCGTAACCATTCAATACTAATTTTCATTTGATGATTAAAAAAACTTTTTAAAGATTTGATATCATTCTGTATATGAATATAAAACATCCCATCCAAAACAAACATGACTCAATTAACAAAGATTATAATGGAAAACAAATCAGTTAACACCCGAAACAACGATAATCCCAAAATATCATTAAAAAAGAAATATTAGAAGATAATATATGATATAAAAATTTTGTATATGGTTTTTTTATAATTTAATAACAATAATTTAACTAAAATATAGGAGTTTAACATACCCTTGACCAATTAAAAGTACAAGGTAAGGGTTAATTCTACAACCTCTTCATTATTCAAGGTTTTTTATATATAATTATCCACTGGGACCTCTTTATCATCCACATCCATGTTTCTTAAAATGTATTTCAAAATATTTTTACTATTTCCTAGACTATGGGTTAAAGTCATTTGTACCCTTGTTTTACTTTTATAATATGTTTATAAAGTAATCTTTCCTTCTTTTCCCAAAAAAGGTACTTTACGACCTTTTCGACAAAGTTAAGGAAAGAATGTTTTTTTAACTCATATGGCGGGTGTGGCTATTTTCCACTATTATAATATCGTTAAAGATTCCGTTACAATATTATTGGAATATTTTAAAAATAAAGGTTTTCTATTATAATTACATGACTTTTAAATTATTTCAAAATATAATGAGATATTTATCTCAAACAGTTTTCATTTTATCTATGTCAACATCCTTTAATGGATTTTAATCGTGTTTGAAGTTGATTTATTATGATACAAATCTTCCATTTTGTATTGAATGTTTTGAGACATGTTTTACTGTGGATGAGTTATTTTTATTCCACTCATGGTTTATGGTTAATTTATTGAAATTTTTTATGCTAGTTTTAATATGAATGTTTGTGTTATATTTCAACCTTTTTGTAAGATGAATGTATTGGACTAGTATGTTTTGGGTTGGGGACCGGTAAAAGTAATCTCTCCAGGTTGGGGTCGGGTTATAGAAGACCCTCTGGGTTGGATTCTGGTTACATAGGATCTTCGGGTTAGAGTCTGGTTACAGAGGCTCTTCGGGTTGGAGTTTGGTTACAGAGACTCTCTGGGTTGGGGTCCGGTTACAGTTATCCCCTAGGTCCTGGCACAAGGCCTTGACACAGAAACTAATGTCTGGTATAATACATTCCATCATTATGAAATTAGTTATTATATGTGATTATTAGACTAGTAAAATATACATTTTCATGTTTATAGTAATTTTTATTTGTTTTTTCAATATTATGTTCAAGTTTTTGTTTAAAAGGCTATTGTTTTTATTACACATCTTGCCTTAAAAGTATATAGCTTCCGCTAAATTATTTACCCTTACTGAGCATCTGAGCACACCCCATTCTTATGTTTTATTTTCCCAAGATCCCAAGAAGTGTTTTATGTTTCAGATGTAGGGTTAAGATAAAGGAACAATGGCATTCTCAAAGGATTATTTTTTTTGTATGATAGGAAGTGTAATGTAATGATCATGTATGTAATATATTTTCCAAGAATTCTAAACTGATCAATCTTTTTGGACTTGATTCCTTGTAATCATGTGAATGTATTAAAATAATGCACCAACTCTTGGAATCTATAGTCAGGTCGTTATAGTTGGTATGAGAGAAAGTTTAACAATATCCTTAGAAACTAGATTTAGATAAAATCTGATTAGAGCACATTACTCTAAGATAGACTTTGAGGATTAGTATCGAAGAACATCCTAGAATTTTTGTAATGTAGAGATTTTGTGAGTTTTCCAAGAAAATAAATCCCTATCTGGATACGAGCAGGTAGAGGTGACTCTGGCACATATATACCTAGGGGTAAAACCCGAAAACACCACTTTGAGCTAGACTCGAATGGGAACTGGTGCATGATAATGGGCCTTGTTTCACTCTTGGTTACGACACTCCCAGGGGATATGCTTAGGATAATTCTCATTTTCTTTAAAATTCATTATGAAAGATTTATGAGTATATACCTCCTCAAAGAAAATATTTTTATGATTATAGATTATATCCATAAACTATTAAATTTACATTAGGTATTTTACAAGTTTGAAATTATTCATTGCGATTCATAAACTGTCCTAGTGTATTCCATTGTATAGAAATGGCGCCCAGTAGAAGGAATGAGAACTCCAGAAATACGTATGATCCAAAGAGTAAGAAGGATCATATCATTCATGGTATTAAGCCAACATTTAGAAGCGAAATAGTCTCCCATGTATTCTCAACATATGAAGAAGTAATATCATGTGTTAATAAGATAAGTAAATAATTCTCTAAGTCCTATGGCTTTGAAGGGAAGCAAGAGAAGAAAAGGATGGTAGAGAGAAAGATGGATAAAGGGAAGAGGGGAAAGAAGGATTTTCCCATATGTGATAAATGTGGAAATAATCACCTTGGTAAATGCTTGAAGGTAATGGGAGTTTGTTATAAGTGTGGTGAAAAAGGACACCAAGTACGTGATTACAAAGGTAAGAAAAAGGTTTCAAATTTAAAATGCTTCATCTACAAGGTGTTGGGACACTACGCGAATCAATGTCCAAGTCATCAGATTATACCTCAAATGATGCAATTGGATAATAATAAAGTTATGATACTACCTCATATAAAGAGGAATAACAAGTGTTCTTATGTTATTATTATAGAATTATTTCATTTGAGTGTCGTATCAACAATATACTGGTTATATGAATTAGGGAGATAAATAAGGATTGTACCACAATACTATTTTATTGAGGATTTGATATTATATGGTTTTAAGAAAAGTTATTTAATAGTAAGCTACACTTTTTGGAAAATACATGGTTGAAGTAAAGGTAATCCTTAATATGGTCCTGATAATGAGGTAGAGAATTTGGAATAAGAGATGGTTGATTTGGATAAAATATATTGGATATTCTTGACTTCCTTGGAACTGATTAATAGTTTTTTTATTTCATCATTGTTGGAATATTCAAAAAATTTGGATATAAGAAATATATCTAGTATTATATAAAGGATATGAGAGCATGAATGTAATAAATAAGGTTTTATGGTAATTTAGGGTGTTACCATGTCTTAAAATAATACATGATAAAGGTGTTCACATGTTATTATGTGGAAAAAATAATCCTCATTGTGTTTTACTTCCTTATAAATTTTAGACTATGAGTTTGGATAGAAGTATTTTGGATAATTCTAAAGGTTTTAATGGATTAAGTTTGAAATTGGATACTATTATTAAGCTTAGTTTTGGATTTTTATGAAAAGGACAACACGCACACCATGTGACAATCTGTCGCGTCGAACAAAGATGTGGGAATCAAACCCACAACCATAGTGCGATTGGGATTTATCACCTACCACTGGACTACGTGAAGTCCATGGATTGTATAATCTAGTTTTTTAAAGGGTTTGATAGGTGAATTATAAATTCATTATTTTTGGAACCCTATACGATTAGGATAAATAGAATTTTTTTTTGAAATCTTTTGGAGTGAAAGATGAGTTTTTGGTAGGAATTAGTTGAAGGATGAAACTATACTTGTCAAGTATATATATATATATACTTTTTTCCCCTTATTCTATGAATAAATTAATTCTTAAACTTTAGGAATGGATCTTAAAACCAAAAATGTGTTATCCTAATACCTTATGTTTTGTTGAATGGATGGTATTTTAAATCATCGTAGATTGATGGATTTGAGGCCCCCAATTTTATAATTTTTTGTGATTGATGACCTCGATCACTCCTTATAAATATTTATGTTTTCCCTCTAATTATGTGTCTCTAATTTCCACTGATGTTCTCCTAATCAAGATCATAATTTGGTGTTGTCCCTTTCATTTCCTTTTTCCTCTTATTAAGACTAAATTTTATTAACCCAATTTCCGATGTGGGTTTTCCCACAAAGGAATTTTCTATTGTCAACCTTTTATATTAGGAGAAAATTTTCAAATTGTGAGGACGCAATTTATTGAATGAGGGAAGAATGTAACACCCCATGATTTCATAGTACATTGTTTCTTCAAACTAATTCAATAACTTTCACTACACGCAACACTGAGTTCAAGCGCACCACGACTTACCAAACTAGCCATTCAAAAGCGGTTATGAATAGTTTTTAATTTAATTTTGAACTTTATATGATCCTTATAATTTTAGAATCAATATTATGGGTTTCTTAGACATAATGAAAGAACAAATTCATTTTTTAAAATAAAAGAAGTATTTTTAAAAAAATGCAATTTTTTCGCCTTTTAATGGAGAACCCTTTTTAAATCTAATATTTGAGAATTTTATATATTCAATTTGAAAAAATAAACTTCTTCTTTAGAATTAGGACATAATAATTTAGTTTTAATAAATTTTTGGTGTTTTCTGATAACTTTCATATTTGGGTGAATAGTGAAAATTACTATATTTTAACTAAAAACAACTTTTTAAATCAAAACAATTTATAGTGTTAAATTATAAATTTTAATGGTTTGGAAGTATAAATATATTATATTTTTACCATTTAATTCAATTCTGGTCATTATAAGTAATTTCACTTTGAAATTGGACATAAACAAGTGTCAATATTTTGATAGTTATTATTTTGTAAATATACTCTTTTTGGTTTCGACAACGGGGATTAATTTTAAATTAATTAATTTAACTTCTATGTTTTTAAATTTTTAAAATAGAATTCATTTTTAAATTATGAATATAAAAATTATCTTAGGGTGAATTTTTGGTATTTTTCTGAAAACTTTCAATTTTTGATGAATAGTGAAAAACACTACGTTATTGTTTAAAACCCACTTTTTATTTAAATAATTAATTATTTTATGTAAATTTATTTTAAGTAAAAATAGTTACAAAATAACAATATTAGTTCAATTTAATACATTTGAATCTTTTTTATAATAAAATTAGATGTATAAAATTTTATTGAACTTTTACTGTCTTTTACCCACCTTTTAGGAGCATTTGAAAATTTGTATAAAACATAATTTTACCACTTATGTGAGTTGAATTTCCAAAATTTGAGAGACAAATTTAACCTCATTATGTAAAATTTGGTTCAACAATATAAAAATAATATTTGATGAATAGTAACTTTTGACTTTTATTTACCATAGTTAAAAGTAAATAGGGTAATTAAGGGTAAAAATGATAATATAATTACCTTAAACCATGTACTAATTCTATTTTATAAGTTTATTTCGACCAAAAACAACCTTAGGAATAAAATTTGACCATTTAGGTCCACTTGGATTTGATTGGGAAATTTATTATTATTTATTTCAAAGAAGAGTTAGAAGTGTCAAATTCAAGTTTTCATAACTAAAACATTTTTAATATATGGTTAAACACAATATAAATTCGACTATAAATATTCATTAGAAAGATAAAACAATTTCCTATATAATGGTATTTTATTTATAATTTTTAGACATTAAATAATTTAATTTATTTATGACACAATGATGATGAAATAATTACCATATTAATGAAATATTAAAATAATCGATATTATAAATACCCAAATAAATGTAATTTGATACTTTTGATGAATTCCACCAATTTTATTGGTTAATATGACATTTTATGGTTGATTATATTTTTTTTGAAGTGATAAGGTTCTTATGACTTTCACAAAAACAAAATACCAAATAGTGTCAAAATTGACATAAATTAATTTTTTAAACAAATACTATATTATTGGTTGATATAATATTCTTAAAAAATAAGGTTCTGAAAAAGGGATTAAATAATATTATATATGTCATTAATTAACCACTTGAGGTTCTCTTTGATGTTTATAGTAATTTTATTAACCATATAGTGTAAGAATACAAGAAGACACGGTAAAAGTTAAATTATTTAACTTAGAGTTAAATATAAAATATAAGGTTAAATGGTATCCTAAACTTGTATAAAACATATTAGTTTAGAGTATTTAGACCCATACCCACTTTATATTATAAATAAATCAATTTTGAGCCATTATAAACCGAATATTATTTTATTATAAAATAATATTTCAATCTTTTCCTAAGGTGCCCCTCACCCCTCTGATAAAAGGGAACTCCACGTTCTCTCACATTCACACCTTCAAAGCCATTTGTCTCATCCAAACCATAACCAAATACCCTCTCAACTATCCTCCCTTAATCCTAGAGGAATTAATTTAGTAATAAAGCCAACCTAAGGATCCCTTTTTATCAAATCAAAAGGAATAACTCGAAGAAGAGGTAAATATTTCATCACCTCTTTCAAGTTCTTTTCTTCATCCACTTATTCTTTACATGTAGTTTCCATTATAAAATAATAACTCGAGTATCTTATATATACTTTTATTTTATTATAAATATGGTACAACCATATTCATTATTCTATTCATCTTTTGAATGACATGTCACTATACGTGCGTACGTACGGCTTACCGTCTCCACGTCGTGGTGTAGTTGTTATTCAATACATTAATATTTGTATGGGTATAATAATGATGTATAATTGATGTAAATAATAAATATAACATGATAATTATTCTTTATATATGATATAACATCCAATTATATACTATTTTAATATCAAAAGTATGATATTGTCGCTCATGCATACGTACGGATTACCGTCTCCACGAACGCGATGAGATTCATTACCCATCTTAAGCATTCAAGACTAATTTTTATTTTATTATTAAAAATAATGTTTAAAGATTTGATATCATTATGTATATGAATATTAAACATCCCATCCATAACAAACATGACTCACTTAACAAAGAATATAATGGAAAACAAATCATTTAACACACAAAACGATGATAATACTAAAATATCATTAAAAAATAATTATTAGAAGATCATATATGATATAATAATTATGTATATGGTTATTTTATAATTTAGTAACAATGATTTAACTATTATACAAGAGGTTAAAATACCCTCAACCAAGGAAATGTACAAGGTAAGGGTTAATTCTACAACCTCTTCATTATTCAAGGTTGTTTATATGTAATTATCTACTAGGACATATTTATCATCCACATCCATGTTTCTTAAAATGTATTTAAAAATATTTTTACTATTTCATAGACTATTGTTTAAATTAATTTTTACCCTTGTTTAAGTTTTATAATATTTTTATAAATGAATATTTCTATCATTTTCCAAACAAGGTAATTTACGACCTTTTTGAAAAAAGTTAAGGAAAGAATGTTTTTTTAACTTATACGGCGGGTGCGGTTATTTTCTACCGTTATAATATCGTTGAAGCTTCCCTTACAAGCTTATAGGAATATTTTCAAAAAAAGTTTTTCTCTTATAATTACATGACTTTTAAATGATTTCAAAATAGAATGAGATATTTATCTCAAATAGTTTTGATTTCATCTATGTCAACATCCTTTAATGGATTTTAAGCATGTTTGAAGTTGATTTATTATGATAAAAATCTTCCATTTTTTATTGAATGTTTTGAGTTATGTTTGACTGTGGATGAGTTATTTTTATTCCAATCATGTTTTATGGTTAAAGTATTGACATTTCGTAGGCTAGTTTTAATACGAATTTTTGTGTTATATTTCAACCTTTTCTTAAGATGAATGTATTAGAAAAGTATGTTTCGGGTTTGGGAATGGTAAAAGTAAGCCCTCTGGGTTGGGGTTCGGTTACAGCTGACCCTCCCGGTTGAAGTTCGGTTACAGAGTCTCTCCATGTTGGAGTCCGGTTACAGAGGCTCTTTGGGTTGGGGTCCGATTATAATTATCCCCTAGGTCCTGGCACGAGGCCTTGAAACAAAAATTGAAGTCTGGTATAATACATTCCCTCATTATGAAATTAGTTATTACATGTCATTATTCGACTATTAGAATATCCATGTGCATGTTTATATGGTAAATTTTTATTTATTTTGGCCATATTATGTTCAAGTTTATGTTTATAAGGATATTTTTTTATTACACATCTTGCCTTAAAAGTTTATATCTTCTGATAAATTATTTACCCTTACTGAGCATCTGAGCTCACCCCTTTCTTATGTTTTATTTTCCCAGGATCCCAAGAAGTGTTTTATGTTTGAGATGTAGGGTTAAGATAAAGTAACAATGGCATTCCCAAAGGATTATTTTTTTGTGTTGTATGTTAGAAAGTGTAATGTAACGTTCATTTGTGTAATCTATTTTCCAAGACTGCTAAACTGCTCGGTCTTTAAGGACTTGATTCCTTATAATCATGCCAATGTATTAAAATAATGCGCCGACTCTAGGAATCTAGGGTCGGGGCATTACATTTATTAGAATATTTTTCATTTTTTCTTTGGGTTACATTAGTTATGAGAACCTAATAATATTAGGTTACAAGATTAATAAGGTTTATTGAATCCATATGATGGATTTACATAAGTGGTTATCCACACAACTATTCAAGAGTCATAATTATTGGTATTTGGATGATTCTATACTTAAATAACAAAGTGGTGAGAAAAGTACCATAGAAAACTTATTTATTAGTTAAAAAAGGATATTGTCTCACTAAATGGATATGATTCATGAGGACATAAATATTAATGGTAAAGTTATCATTAAAAGCCCTTAATGAATAGATATAGTATAAGATATTTATCAGATAAATTATTTGGAAATAAATAAATGCATCATCATCATCATCATCAATATAAACATTAAAACTAATCCTTCAAAATATAAGTTTAATATAATAATATCTTAATACTAGTATATTAATAAAGGTTCATGATCAAGATAAATATGCTTTGTGTAAGAAAAATTTCTTCTAGAGTAACCAAGTGTTGAAGTTTTCCAAATATAAAATTAAGATTCTTATGGATGTATGGAATAATTCATTTAATGATTCAAATAAAAAATTATAATTAACCTAAGGAATTATCATCTCATATACTCAATATGATTTGGTGTGTCAGTGATATAAATTATGATTTAATTTTCATGGAGATCCTAAAGAATTTCTATAATGCTTATTTTGTTTATAAAATCCATTCTATTGTCATGGAAAGGTTTTTTTTTGAAAATACAAATGACTGTAAGAAAATTTTACCTAATAATCTCTATTTTTTATAATTCTCCACCTTATCCATGATTTTTTTATTTTTATTTTATTATTATTTTTAGTTCATGGTTTTTTTGTTGATGTTTGAGTTTATTTATTGATGTATTTTTTTTATTTTTGGTAATTTTGATTTGTTTTGTTTCCTTTTCACAATTCTTATGCATGGTTTTAGAATAAATCATGTGTATCATAGATAAAAAAGATGTTTTTAGTCATTTTTTTCTCTTTCACAATTTATCTTGCATGCTATGTGCATGTTTTATCCCAAACAGTGTGAGAAAACAGAGTAATTGTGTTGCTTATTGGTTGTGTCTAAGTCCGGGTTCCCAACTTCATCATGGTTAGTATAAATTGTGCAAGAAGTGTGAATTTGTTTCAATTTTATAGATTTCATTTTTATAGTTGGTGCATGGTTTTCAAAACTGTGTGACTAGATTGTGCGAGGTGTTGGTCTTTTAAGTGTGTTATTCAAGTTTGGCGTACAGTTTGGTAAACTATTCATCCCAACCATGTGACCTAACCATGTCTATTAAAAATTGTAAATTAACATTTTCACTTCCTAAATTTTATCCCAAATACACCCATTTCCTATCCTACTAATTTTTAAATCCCCTTAAAAGCCTTTGGAGGATTCCTTGTCTCTTCCTCCATGGATTTGGGTGACTCTCCTTCAATTGTTTGGTGGATTTCTCCTTTGGTAAGAGTTTTTCTACCTCTTCTTTCTCAAATTTATTTCTTTTTCTATTTTATTTTATTGTTTCCTTCTTGTTTGAACTATAAGGTGAGTCTTGGGTTATATTGGTTGATTATTTTGATCTTCGTGTGTGAAGTTTATCTCTTGGTTATTTTCACTCCTTCTCATAGAGTTTTGTCGCATTCACACGCCAATGAGGTAGGTGTTTCCCTTCATTTACTTTCTAAATAATGTCTATAAATGGTTTATATTTAAAAATTATTTTCATATTATGTTATTCATGATTTTAATGTGTTGATATAATTTATTATTCCTTTCCATGTTAGTAAATTTCTAAAAAAAGGGTTTTCAATGGATTTCTATGATTATGCCTATATGGATAAGTATATAAGCTATTTTATAAAAAGGAATGTTGAATTAAAAATTTATTTGAGTAATTTGAAACATTTACTAACCTTATTATTGATTTTTTAAAATTATTATGTGTATGAAAATTCAGTTTGAATGTGTTTTTGAGCCTTTTTATAGTTTGAGGATATTGTGTGAACTCTTTTTATTTGATGAGATTCCACTTTTAGTCCTTAAAAAAAGGTCTTCAGAATTTACATGTATTTATATTTTTATTTAGAAGTTAAATTTATAACACCATATTCTCATAGTGTGTAAAAATATAGGTACACATTTTTATAATTGATAGATTCCATTAAATGGAATTATTCCTAAATCATTTTTTTCACAAAATGTTAAAACAAAACTCATAATGTTTTTTAAATGTATTTTGGTTTCCAAATGACCTTAATTGTGGTTTTTAAATGTGATTTGTAAAACATAAACTGTTTAAAATCATGATGTTTGACTTTTTAACCACCTGACATAATGGAATGTTTTTCATTTTTTGAGAATGAATGATCTTCTCCCTTTGTTTTGGATATTCTTTCAAAAAAATGGTCTTTTCATTAAAAATAGTTCTAGATTAAAAATTTTAAGGCTTGGTTGGTACCTTTAAATGTTTTTTTAAATTGTTTATTAACTCACATTATGTGTAGGCCCAATTGGAAATTTATAAAGGGTTTTCTATGTGAAGGGATTCCCTATGACCATCCTACTTTAGAGAGGGTCCTCGAATAGATAGTGATATATAGAGGGAAGGAATTCACATTGGAGTCTATTGGTTATTTTCAATTCCAATCATGTAATGACCTTGTCACTTCCCCTTTATGCTATTATAATGGGATTCCTAGATGTCATCTATTGGTTCGAGTGATGGTTTCTATCTATGTCCTAAATAAATTGACAAGATATCCTTTGATATTATGATATGTTATGTGGACTATGACAATAACGAGTCTAGTTATATTAGTTGGGTTGGTTTTTAACTATGTATTGACTCATATGTTGGTTTATGGGTCCAAACAAAGTATATCTATGGATGTATTTTTTTAGATTTAGTACATTCCCATTATTACATATCTATATGTTCCTTTTTTGATCTTAAAAATTTTACTTTCATTTTTTACTTATTGATTCCTTCTTATATATGTTTGATTTTTATTATTTGTAGTTGTGTTTGATATGACCTTCTTCTTATTAATAGTTTTGATTATCTTTTTTCTTATTCTTTTATCCATGTTCTCTTTTCTTCTTTTAATTGATTTTCAAAGTGGGTTTGTAATTGGAATATATGTAAACATGGAATTCCAAGTTATATTTTCAAAAGGGTATTTATAGAAAACTTTTTTTGGTTCCTTAAATAATAAAAATCATATGTAATATTTGTATTTTCGGAGTATCACTTATGTATTTTTTTTCAAAGAAAGGACTTTTATGGATTCTGTGGTTCTTTACTATGATATTTTTATGATGAAATCTTACTTGTTCCCCTCATAAATGGTAGACCTGGGCTGTTTTTCAGGATCGGTTTCTTTATCAGACTCAATCATAGAGCGAGCTTAGTTACATGGTTGGATGTGACACTTGAGGTTTCATGGAGTTATTTATGTTTTTGTCTATTTCCCCTATTAGTGTTATTTTATTCTTGTTAATCATGTTTATTTTTTTGACCTAAATCATTAATCAATGTATTATATTTGATACTAGATGCTATTTTTCATCCCTTGAGGATCGGGATCACCTCTCAATCCCTGATGTGGGATGGCTCGAGTGACCGGTTCAGGATTGACCCAATTTGGTTAATCAAATAATGGTATCAAACGAGTCATTATTATATATGTATGTATGGTAGGTTGGAGATTTCGACAATCAGAACTCAAGTGGTATGATAAAAAAAAGTTCCATAGGCTTTTACATGTTCTGAGCCTCACGATTCAATGGGAAGTTGGGCTTTGAGTATTTTTTTGGTGAGTTGTTCTATTTTTTGGAAGTGTGGGGATGATAAATTAGAGTGAACTGGTGGTACATGATGAGATCAAAGGGCCTGGAAATCCATGTGAATCCAAAGAACATGGTTCACAATGACTCATAGTTCGGGTTGTGTAGTTGTAACATGGTTCACCAATCCATGTGTCCAAGACACAAAAAAACACTTGTCCCCTTTTGAAAATATGTATTTTTTTGGGTTTTATTTTTACTTGTTTATGATTTTTTTTGAAGTTTGATGTAAATTGTTTTAAAATTTTTATTTCAAAATAATGGTGTTTGAATTTTTTTGAAAGTGGTAAAGGGTTTCAAAATTTTATATTAAAATGATGGTTTTTAATTTGGATTTTTAGTTTGTATTATTATTTTATAATTTATGATCTTGGTGTTTGGATCAGAATGTTGTTTTGGTTGAATTTGGGTTAATGTCAATTTGATTTTTTATTTTAATGTTGTTTATATTATTCCACCCAGAAAGGTCCTGAATGTTTCTAGTGTGTCTCTTACAATTGTTGGCCCTGCATGGGATCCTATTGGGGAGGTGGATTAAATTTCTATTCTATTTTTTCTTATTTTTCTTGGTGATGAAGGTCTATTTGAGGAATTATAGTGTCTTGATGAATTTGAAAGTGTTTTAATGTCATTGGAAACTCCCATAGCCATAAGGGTGAGAGCTATTCTGGGTTGGTTTCTGGGTTCTATTTTAGAATGGTGGATGATTATTTTCCAATCATCGTTACAATTTGGGAATCATTGGGAAATATTTGAGACCAATTTAATCGAATGGATTATACTTGACGAGGTGAAGGTGAAAAATGTGACAGATCTCTTGGGTGTTTAGTAATGTCAGTGGATGGTGAAGGCCTATATTGAACATTTCAAATAGATAGTATATTCTTAACTTGATATAGAATTATAGAATCCAATAAAGGATCAAATTTTTATCTAGGGCCTTTATCAATATATTATTGATTGTGTTCTCTCGTATGGGTATGATCTATTTGGGAAGATAGTGGATTATGTTTTTTATCCAACGTGATTCCTAGAGGAAATTTGATAATTGGTTTAAATTTAGGTTCTCTTGGTGCTTGTGAAGGTCCCCAATCTAATGAGAAGACTGAATCAGAGAAACCTATTCCTAATGAGTCTCCCTTGTTAGTTCATATTTCCCTTTTTATGGGACACCTACTCGTGTGCTTCCAGTGTGGCCAGTTTGGGTATTTGAAAAAATCATTTCATATTTACACAAAGAATTTTTAGCGGTGTGGCTATAAGGTCCATCTGGAGAAGTTTTGTAGGTCACATTTCCTGAAGAAGAATTCTTAGTTGGAGGATTTCAGATCCTGACAATGAGGTATAAGATGATTCGAGACACTATTTATCCATCCATAGGCCCCATATTAAATATTTTTTACATAGTCAGTAATTTTTAGGTGTGAGGGTTTTTGTCCCAGTTTTTTTATTATGTCATATTAGAAATGTTTGAAGGATTCACTACCATTTTTTCAAAATTCTTCTTGTTTAGAAAATATTTTTATACTCCTTTTCTGAAACCTTTGTAGGCGCACCTTATAGATAATAAAATTTTTATAGCTAATCTTATTAAGGATAGATTATTGATTTCAGTGTTTCTCATTTTGGATGTGCTTGTATCTTATGTAAATTATGAACCATGGGTTGGTTTAGTGTTTTTTTAGATTGTTTCATTTGGTTTCCTCACATATAGAAAGTTTGGTTCGAGTGTCATTATGATATTCAGTTTTTGAATGGTGTAGAGACCCTTCTATTTTTTATTCATTGATACAATTATTGTGGTTTTCTATAGATATATTCAAGTGTGTATTATTGATTTAAACATTCACACCTAGGATCCTATTTTCATTTGACATTTTTTAGTTTGAAGTTCTAATATAGATCAACATTTATCTAGGTGACTTTTTAGGGAAGATATTTTTATGGTGTGTAGAATTGTCACACCCCAGATTTTATTTATTATTTTATTTCATTTTTTGTTTTAGGATCCTTTTTATTATGTCTAGGTTGTGGTATCAATGGATGTTTTTGAGTTTTGTGGGTTTTAGTTTTTTTTGGCCCAATGTACAGTTAGTGTGCATGGTTTGGGGAGAAACCATGATTCTGGGGAATGAAAGGGCATTTATAGTTAATTTTGTTATTATACAGTATTTTTGGCTTAGTCTATGCATGGTTTTCCCTAACATTTTGAGAAAAAAATGAGTAAATATGCATCTTGTTGGTGTTGTGTAAGTCCTAGTGTAAGGATAGCACATGATTAGTCAAAACTATATGACAATCATATGAGGGAGTCATTCATTTTGACATAGGAAAGTAGTACTATTTTTGCATGGTTTATTAAAAGGTTTGGATGGCCCATGTGAGGCATTTTTCCATCCAGTGTGGTGCACATACCTAGCGCATAGTTCGGTAAATCATACAACCTAACCATGCGAATTTCCCATGACTTTTAAAAATATTAAATTTCCTTTTTAACTTATGATTTTTTAAACTGTATCTACTTTTTTTCTACCCCCACTCATTTATGTGGCCCCTTTAGAACCTTGGATGGATTACTCCTCTATTCCTCACTAGATTTGGATGCTTCTACTTCAATTATTAGGTGGATTTCTTCTTGGTTATGTATTATTGTCCATATTCTTTCACCTTCTTCTTTTTTCTACTCCTTTATTAACTTGGTTCCTTCTTGTCCATACCCAAGGGAGATGGTTGGATTATATTGGTTCATTATTCTGATGTTTTTTTGAGAATTTTATCTCTTGGGAATTTTTATTATGTCTCCCAAAGTTTCATTTCATTCACACACCACTGAAGTTGTTATTTCCACCCATTTCGATTCCAAATCATGTCTTTAAATGCTTGGATTTCTAAATTAATATCAAATTGTGTTCTTCATTATTGTAATTTTTTGATATAGTTTATCAATCATTTCTATATTGATAATTTTTTATATACTGGCTTTCAATTAACTTCCATGGTTATGCCTATATGTATATGTATGAAGGGTGTTTGATTAAATTCAAAGTGTCTTTAAAAATTAATTTGACTATTTCAACACGGTGTTTGAATTTGATGGATATTTAGTAAAATTGGGATGTTTATGAAATTGTGTTTTGAAGGGGTTTTGGTGCCTTTTGTGGTATGATTGTTATGTGTGAACTCTTGTGATCTAGTGTGACACCTCTTGTAATTAATTAAAATTATTTCTAGGTATTTACATGGATATTCATATATATGAAGGTATTAAATGTGAAACTCCATATACACAAAGGGTGTGGAAATATATTAACACATTAAAATAATGGTAGATTCCATTAAATTTAATTATCCCAAAAGCCAAATTTTTTCCAATTGGTTTAAAAAAAACTTTATGATTATCATTTGGGTTTGGGTTATGAAATGAAATGAAATGTCGTTTTTTATTTTTGTAGATATGGCTTGTTTTGAACCATGATGTATGATTTGGTAAACACCTAACTTATTGAATCATTTGGAAATTAACGTACATGAATAATGTTCTCCATTGGTTTTGGTTTTTAATTAAGAAGTAAATGTGTTTTCATTAGAAATGGTTCTAGATTGAAAATTTTAAGGCCTAGTTGGTACCTTGACATGTTTTTGGAAATTGGTTTTGAACTCACATGATTTTTTAGGCCATTTGTCACTTGAAAAAGGGTATTTTGTGTGAATAGAACCACTATGGTCATTCTCAATTGAATTTTTTTCTCACATAGATATTTTTAGAGAGTTGTAAGGGAATGGAAAGTGGAATCTACTGGTTTTATTTAATATCAAAATTATGACGACCACCTTATTTACCCTTTATACTATTATCCTGAGATTCATATTCATCGTCTAGAGGGTCAAGTTATGATTTATTTCTATGTTATATTTATAAAGACTAGATCCTTTTCTAGTATGTGATAATCCATGATAGATATGCCACTCATGAGGATCGTTAGATATTCCAGGTTTGTTATTGATTATGGATTGTATAATACACCAATTGATGGATCTAGACTGAGTATATCCAGGGTGTCCTCTTGAGATTTTTAGAACATTCCCATGATTACCAATCTATATGTGCCAATTTTTCTTTATAGTATTTTACATTCCTTTTCTACTTATTGATGCCTTCTTACACCTATATTGTTTCCAATATTTTTGGATATGTCTGATATATCCTTATAGATATACTTAGTTTTGATTTCCCTTTATTGTATTCATTTATCTATATTGAATGTTTTTCTTATTTTTTTTTGTAGACTATGTTTGAAATAGGAATCCATTTTAAAATGGAATTTCATGTTTTATTTTCTAAAATGGATTTCTGGAATTCTATGTTTGGTTCATTAAATAATAAAAACACTATTTTCTATATGTTTTTTCAATACAATGTTTGTGGACTATTTTAAGAAAGGATGGGAATGGATTATATATTTCTCACCAACTAAACTATTGTATTATCACACCCAAATTTTTCCACTCTATGTTGGTATACCAGATATATTTTGAAGGTTCAAGTATTTTTTCAGACATGATGTTAGAGGGAGCTTATTTATATGGTTAGAGGTGACCCTCGAGGTCACATAGAGGTATGTATAGTTATTGTTTCTTTATACAGTTAGTGTTATTTTATTCTTTCTATTCATTTTTATTTATTTTTTGTTTTACATGCTAAATCATTCCCAATTGTGTTCTTTTTTATGACTGATAATAGTTTCCAACCTGAGAGGATCAGAAGTTCTTCTTGGGGTATTTTATTGGATAACTTGGGTTACTAATTTGGGATTTAATCGAGGATGTTCATAATATGAATAAATTAACAAGGCAAATGATTTCTATGTTTTGGTACTGTATAGACATTATAAGGAGGTAAATTTTCAATACTGGAAGAGGAAAAGATGTAAAGTCCAATACTATTTCATTAAGATTGTATTCAATGTTATTTTAAACCTAAGGGTATTATAAATAATGAGTAATAATTATATATGATTTGATTATATAGAATAACAAAAGTGGTTTTATAAATTCATGGAATATCCATGTCATATATTAATGTTTAAAAAATTAACTCTTCAATATTAAGGGGTAGGTGATATTGAGAGTATGTATTTCAAGGGTTTTAAATATATAGGAGTTAAAAATAATAGAAGAAAATAAAAAATATTATAGTTTACATTAAATTTATAACACCCCATAAATTTAGTATAAAATAATAATATGTTCGACATCTTTCTTAACATGCATCACTAAGATTTTAGTGAATTGATATATATTATAAAAATATTATTATCTAAATGTGGCCATTGTAACCTAGATATTATATTGTTCAGTATGTATATAAATAACCACATTAATAAATATATTTATAATGGTTCTACTAAATCAAAATTTATTTATTAATTCTTAGTAAATAATCCCAAAATTTTTAGTTATGTCATTTTAATCATTAAAAATACGTTATTTTCACAAATGATTTTTATTGCAGTTTGTTATTATAATTTATGATTAATTTATTAAAATTTTAGAATTTCTATTTTATAAAAATATAATCTTTTTTAAAGTCATTATTTAAAAATTAACTCGTGGTAAAATTTATGGATTTTTCTACCCAGATTTATTTTTCTGTGAATAGTCAAAATACTGATTTTTCAAATGGTCTATGTTCTTTTTATAAATAATGTAATTTAAAAGCCTAATTATATTTTTTTGGTATTAATTTTGTATATTTTTTATTTAAAATAATTTAATTAGTTACATTTTAATTAGTAATATTTTTTATTTTGATATAAGTTAATTTTTATGATTAAAACAGATTTTTCTCAAAGTTGTTTTCATTTTTTATTATACAATTATATTTAACATTATTTATAAAAAATAATGGGATTTCATTGTTAAAAATGGATAATATATTTTGAATCAGGAGGATCAAATATGGTAAATAATTTCCTTTTATTTTTTGTCAATATGAATAGTAATCATGGTAAATTTATGTCATCTTAGTAAGGTAAAATTGGTAAAACATGGTCAAAACCATAAGATAAGGTCTCCAAATAAAGTCAAAACATTCCTTCATTTAAATTTATGGAATGTATTAGACCATATACATTAACAAAATTTAATATTTATCATTTTTGTGGAATTTTTCATTAAAAATTTGATTTATTTTATTTTATTGAATGAAAATTACAAAATGTCAGTCTCTTGACCTTAATTTCTTATGATGGAAAATTATTTTATTTTATATGTTTATATATGGATAATAATATAATATTAAAAATATAAAAGGTTATTATTAACTTTAAAAATTTATTTTTTTGATGGAAAATTAATTTTTATTTTTATTAATCGTATGACTACTTTAAATGCTTAAACGACACCAATATCGTGCTTGTACAAGTAGTAGATAAATTGAGGTAAATTCCTTTAAAAACATAAAAAGATATATTTTTTGGATGAATTCTTATTTTAAAATAATTTTAATATTAATAATAATGAATAATTTATACTTAAATATTTTATATTTGAATTATTTTTTATCTTGATATATTTTAAAGTCAAATTAAATGAATAGTGTCAAAGATGTCATTACTGATATTTAATGAAAAATAATATATTATTAAATTATCTTAATATCATAAAATTCTTTAAAGTAGATAATTTTGATTCAAAATTTTCTTCAATTTCACCATTTTCCCATTTATGGTCTAATTTTCACATTATAAGTAAAATTATAACCCTTTAGGATGGAAAAAGTCTTTTCCGCATCTAACATGAAAAAAGTTTTACCGAAAAGTTAATCGAAGAGATAAGGGTATTTTTTCTAGTTAAAATTTCAAAATTATATTTTTTGACCATATTTGGACCTCAAAATTTCAAAAACATCAAATATCTATCCATTTGGATCCTTTTTCTTAAGTATGACATTATTATATTTTAATCTCTTATGAAATTCCAAGTGTGTCCTCTCCCCCACTTATAAAAGGATGTTATATTATTCCCTTAATTACAAAACTTTGTTCAATATATCTTGACCAAAACCCAAAAAAATATTATATAAAATACTATACATTAATAATAGGTTATGGTCTTCTTAAATTTTCATTATAAGGATCCTTTAGGAAGGATCTAAAGGAGGCCTACTGAAGAAGAGGTAATCATCTTACCAGCACACTATCAAATTTTTACCTTCAACTTATATATACGTGGAATTCATCATTAAATAAAAAAATTAAGTATCCTAAATATATGAATATTTAATTATGATTATGGGACCACCATCATCCACCCTGAATTCTATCAAATGGGGAGTGAAGTTATCACTCATGCATATGTTTAGACTACCGCCTCCACATTATGATACAATCCATTTTCCATCATAATTTTTCATCATGGTAACTATGAGGGGTTCAATGTATACATATAATATTTATGAAATAACTATTCTTCTAGAAATATAATATCATATCTACCTTTATACCTTCCAATTCTATTATAAAATTATAATTTCACTCCTACATATGTGTGGACTATAACCTCCACAAAGTTATGCGAGCCATTTTTTATTTATAAATTAAATAGAAAATAATAAGTGTTGATTTAATTTATATATTTTTTTATTAAATATGTAATTGTGTTTCTATAATGGTAAAATTGTATTTTTCTTTCTTTCCTTCTTTTTATTTGAAAACAGAAATAATGATCATGCGTACATAAGAGCTACCATCTCTGTGAATGGTATAAATAAATTTTCTACCTATAAAATTTATGGATGATTATGAATATTTATATAATTAATATGTATATATGATATTTATATCACAAATAAAATTTTGGAGACAATGCAACTATAATCAATGTAGAGGGACCAAATATGCCTATCATAAACATCTATGAAAAATGAAACAGTTAACACCCCAAAACAACAATTTAAATAAAAAAAATTAGTAAATTCTTAATGACATGTTATAAGTGGACAAAATATGATATTATAAGTATTTAAATTATTCTATTATATTATTATTAAAAAAATAATTTATTAGGTAGGATGTCATAGTGATTTTAAAGCAAGTGAAACATGAGGTGAGGGGATTTCTCGACTCACTTTTATTTATGTGAGACATATGAAATATTAACTACATGATTCCTTTATGCACTGTATATAATTACCATTAATAAATTTTATTTTTTTATCATGAAAATATTAGGGATTTAAATTTTCATCTAATGTTCTCTCAGTCATGATGTTTTGATCAACTACTATGGAAGTGGTAAGGGTTTTATTTTAAAATCTTATTGCTTACAAGGATTATTTATCATTAAGCTTATGATGGTGAAATTTTAGGATCTACCTCATATTAATCTAATGAATTTTTGTATTATCTAGTAATTCATATAATTTTAAATTAATAATTCCATTTTCTACTCTTTGGCACTTAAAATTATTGCGAAATTTTTTTAAAGAAAAATAGAATTTATTTATCCTTTGGTGGGGAATATTTTTCTATAATATATCTGTTTTATTTAAAAAATATTCAAATAATATTTCTAATAATCTCGTATAACTATTTAAATTCAATTTTATTCATTTTTTAATTTTTTAATAAAATGGATTAAAATGAAGATTCTTGTCATTTTTCAAACATCGAAATGTTGACTTTTTAATAAAAATTTAAAAGGAATAATTTTTAAACATACATGACATGAATGATATTTACCACTAACATTACTGATCAAAACATTAATGATTCCAATACATTTTTGATTTGTTATTTTCAAATGAAATTCTTTCCAAAATATTTTTTAGATTTAAATATTTTAATAAAGTGATTCTGATATGAAATAGTTATTTTCTTAAAGAAATATTCCAACTGTTCTTTTAAAGTAATTTTTATTTTTTATAACATCTGATGATGTTACTTATTATTTTATGGGTATATATTCCCTAGATACCATCCTTATTCATCCTTTTTATGGTATAAAATTATTATTAATAGATATTTATGAAACCTATTTATTTTCAATGTGTTATATTTTGATTATTTTTTGAAATACTTATGAAATCCATTTATTTTCTAGGGTTTGTGATATATGATTAAGGTTTTATGATATTTTGGAACCTATATTAATGTATTATGACTATATTATGGGTGACCAAAATTATATATCCCTCAAATTCCATGGATAATGATTTATATCTCATTAGATCATATATATTGAAATGGAGAGTGAACCTTGCTTAGTAAGGAATTTTTTCAATTATGGTAGTCTTGGGGTATAACATTGATAAAGGATATGATGGATTGGGCAGTGAATAAAATCCAATATGATATTCATGGAAATTATTCTTGAATATGGAAATGATTATCTATGCTTTTGTTCATTCAAAAAAGTTATGTCAAATGCCAATTTCATGATATCATGGATCATATTCATCGATTAATTTATTATACATGGCTTATGAAATTTTATTAATTATTTCATGTTTAAAGAGTATGATCTATGATAATATGGGTATGGACTTTAAAATTTTTAGATTATGTTCTCATACTCTTATAGTCATTTTTTATGTGACCATTGATATCTCCCATGTTTACCTTTAACAAGCATCTGAGCTAACCATTTCTTATGTTTCCCTTCCACATGTTATGAAAAAGGTTTTAATTAGGGTATGTATAAGAACTATACTATGTGGAAGGTTATTTTTGTGAAATTTTGAAGATGTTTCATGAAATAATAAGATTAAGTATCTCATATCCAAAGACATTATCCTTTATGGCCTAGAAGCAGGTATTTTTAAAATATTTCAAATATTAATATATTAAGATGTACTATATATATATTAAATGTATGGGAAGATATTATTGGTACTAGAGGAATGTTAGGTAATCATTAAAGATTGGGAATACATAAATTTAGTGAAAAATCTGGGGACAATTCTATATATAGGATAAGATTATAATGTTTTGGTAAGGAAGATATTATATGGTTTTCTTAGTAGTGAATCCCTATTTCGATACTATAAGTGGATGTAGTTTTTCCAAAAATTTATCTAGGGGTAATTACCAAAAAATTTGTTGATTGATTATTTCTCAGCTATAATTATGTTTCACTATGAGTGTTCCCTTACTAAGAACATAATAATACACTCTTGGGAGATATTTTTGGGTTAATTAACAATTTATTTATGAACCATTTTGAAGGATGTTAATAGGTAATGATCATTTATGGACTAGATAAAAACTATTTCTTGATATATTTAAAATAAGTTTTCCTGATTTAATGATCCTATAAATAATTTTTCATTGTTATGTGGTTTCTTTCTATGATTATTATTGCTCACACTATGATTTTTGGTTTTACTCAACGCTTATAAATAGGAGGAATAAAGATGACAATGAATGTGATGGACAATTCAAAGATTGTTCTCCTGAGTAACTGAATGAGATGGTAACTAAAAGGTGAGACAATATTATTATGCACAATCTAAAATAAAAAATATCACTTACAACATAAACATAGGTGTGTTTACTAGCATGTAAAATGATATGAAAATGTACATTTATGGAATTTTAGGTTTAAATGATCATTGAAGGATGAATGTCCAATTTCATTAATGTTAGTAAAATGGGAAGAAGCACCTAGGATAATTTCTCCATGAAAGGGTAATATGGTTTCTATGTGTATATTAAGGGAATAGTGAAATGAATTTCTAATTAATTTAATGTCTTATATATGTTAAACATGGGAATTTTACATTTCATTTCGCTAATATAAGGGTTAACTCCTAGTCCAATTATGATATTATGTTATGATAATCATTTAAGTGAAATGATTGAAGTGATCATGTGTTTAGATTCAAGAATTATGTTATATAAGTGTTATAAAAATTATATTATGTTTATAATAATTATGAAACATATATGGATGGTTCAGAATTATTTTTTATTTATATATTTTAAAACATATATTTAATGGTACCCATAACCAAGAAAAGTGATTTAGTGGTAAGGATACATTTTTGGAGATCATAATATTAAGTGAATGATAGCCCTTAATATTTTCCAAATGTTGAGTTAATATTGTTTATTTGTGATAAAGATATTATTGAAATATATGATATAAATATGATAGAAATTGTAACCTTGATATTGGATGGTGATTTGATGAAAAAAAATGATGTCATATTTCATGAAGTTTATTTCATTTTTGGATTTATAGAATATACTCAATCACCTATGGTTTTATTTGAAGAATAAGTATTGTATTAACTTTTTGATGAATATAATTTTTCATTGATGTTTTATTATTATTTATGTTATAAGTAGGTTTTTAAATAATATATGATCAAGGTGTTCACATATTTTCTAGGTGATCTTTGGAGCTACTTTGTATTGTCATGGGATAAATGTTAATGATGGTCTTAAAAAAATGTTTGATCAAATATGTCATATTTTTTTGTTTTTATTTTGGTTAGAAATATTTTTGAGGAATCTTAAGTTTAACTATTTATATAATGGATTATATTGAACTCCATGTGTTATTATTGAGGTTTTAGTGATTGATATATTATATTTATCCATATTGCATAACTTGTGCTAAACATTTTTGTTTTGTAAAATATATATAGATATAAGGTATGCCTTTTAATTATTTTATAGATTTTATAATACCTTAAAAGTTAATTTTAGGGCTTTAGTAATGTAAAATAAATATACAATACTCATTTTATGGAGTAAAAAATAAATTAGAAATTAATGGAATTATAATAAAATGAATAATTTTTTTTTATGAAATGGAACGATAAAAAGTACGTTTATTTTCTCATGTTTTTTTCTTGAAAGTAAAATAACTTCTCAAATTTCATAAAATTATATTGAATTAAACAATTTCTCCTTTTAACTTAATTTTTGTTGAATTGATTCTCTTTTAACCCCTTGTTGATTTATGGTTTTGTGTTCTTTAACACTCTTATGATCAGGTTCTCTATCACTCCTTATTATCTTTTGTAAATTTTTTTTCTCCTCTATGTCAAAAATTTAACATCAGACCAAGGTTATCCTTATATATAAACATGATGATGTTTTATTTATAGTAAACATTATTTTTCCCACATTCCCTTTTTTATTGATGTTTTTTTAATCCTCTGTATGTTGTGGGAATTTAATAAATCTATTTTCATTTATGGAAACATTGATGAGAAATAATAAATTGAGAGAGTATAATTTATTAATGTGGGGTAGAATATAACACACAAAAAATTATTTAAAAGAATAATAAGATTGACAGGTCACTTAACATGAAACACCGAGCATTAAGAGAATTGAGACATATTATAAAAATATTAGTATTTAAATGTGACCACCATAACCTATATTTTTAATTTTAGGGTATGAATATGGCTAACCAAATTATAAAATATATGTATAATGGTCCTACTCAATACCAATTAAACGATTAATGATTATAAAATAAGAACTTATTTTTTAGTGAGGTCATTTTATGCTTCAAAAATTCATTTTCTTAAAAACTAATTTTAATTTAATATTGTGTGTGGAAATTATAATTAATTTTTTACACCTTTATAAAATAAATTTTATAAAATGAACATCATTTTTGAAATCATCATACTCGGTGTGGTTATTCTGTGAACCTAATGGTCATGTCGTGACACTTTTAGAAGGACTTCTTCATTTAATTTTTTAAAAGTGGGATCTACCCTAATTTTTATTTGAAAGGGATATATGAATGAGGAGGTATTTAAATATACCTAACCATCCATACTTCTTTGTAATTATTTTAAATTTGGGGTGTGACCACATCCTAGTTTTTGTAACAACTCTTTTTTTATCTTTTCAGTTATTGGAATATTTTAAGATATATTTTCAAATCTTGGCACTGAGCTATCATGAGATTCTGAGGCTCAGAGAGGCCCATTACTGGTATAATAATAATGTAAAATATATTATATCACTCATTCATAGTTATTGTGAAATAGTGAAATAAGTCCTCAATGGTGTCTCAAACTAATAATCTGAGACTTCCCTTACTTCTAGAATTTAGATTTTACCCTGGGCGCGATATAATATTTGTGTGTGTCGGGTGTCAAGGTTATGTGTAGTCATGGGATAATTAGTAATTTAATTATTTAATTGATTAATTTTTATTTATTCCCCATGACCTAATATCCTCTATTTAATCCTACTTATGTAAAATTCATATTTTTAGTTGCATGACAATAGGGATTGAGAAAGGAGCCTTTGGAGGTTAGTTTGGAAGACAAAAATGGGGGCGTGGAGTGGAGATGGATTTTACAAGAATCATATACAAAAATGGATTTCATTTATCTAACCAATGAAAAGTATGTAGAAACATTTTTTTTCAACGACCAACCCAAAATCAAGGTAAATAATTTTTTTATGTTTTTCTAATACCTGTTCGTTTGTCCTATGATGAATACATATCAATTAAACAAACTGATTGATTCATAGGTTGATCATATTTTATGGGAATGTATTTTATCTTCCTATAAATAGAATTGATTTTTTTTATTCTTTCTTATTATTTAATTGTTCTAATGAAAAAGGATTGAGACTAACCCAATAAATGTCAAAGGTTTTTCATCACTTTTTTATTTTGTTTATTTATTCTTTATTTCTTTGTAGGTTCATTACTGATATTTTATTTGGTTATATATTTGAAAAATACATATTAAATGATAGTTTCAAACCCATTCATTATTGAAATGAATCGATGCCATGGGTTAATGTTCAAGATCAATGTTTTGATTGAGGTTCTATGATAATTTTGGATGATATTATGATGGATCGAAGGAGGATAGTTCATAGGAATGATGTTATGGTGATGTGGTATGATGATGATCAATTCCCAAGTGGACTAGGAGGCTAAAATATGTCCATCAATGAAAGATATAGGTAGTGAATCCGAAATATAGTTCATTAGTGAATCTAATGCTGGATATGATAGTTGAAGCAATAATGTGTGACAATTATGGGATTTAAAAAAATCATGATTACATTGTAAGTACTCCATAAGAACACACGCCATGTGGGACCCTAGATATGGTGGTTAGGGTTTCAAAAAAATAAAATATCAGACGTCATGTGAGTTTTACCACATATTAAGTGAATTTTTGCTGTTGAGTCAGTATATACTCCCATGATACTTGAATGAAAACATGGTCAAGAACATGAGGATGAATGGTGTGGATAGTCATGTCCAAGAACTCATACACAGATAGGTACCCATACCCAGCTAGGTACATAGGGAAAAATGGTATAGAGGAACAACTTGATACTCAGACACATCCAGGTACCCAAACACAGCTTTGTACGTGGGAAGGACCAGATGTACGTGGGAATATCCTGAAACACATGGGAATGCCTAGAAGTAAATTATAATGGGACAAAGAACACTAGTAGAACTCGGTTAGACAAGACACACATATATAATAAGTAAATTCCATATTCCTTTCATGGAGTGTGTTGAGGCCCGTGTTCTCTTTATTTTGTTAAAGTTTCCTAAGGGTATGTTCCTGGAGTCCATCCCCGTGAGGCTATAGGGATCCATCACATCCTTAACATATATTGTGATACCCTCTATAGTATTAGTCTAAGAATGTGTTTTAGGACTCCCTCTGGGAATCTAGGGGTGGGGACCTCAATTTTTATCTTCTTCATTACATTGGGTTTTCTAGGAATCTCCATGATCAACATACCTAGGAATTTGATCCACTACAGAGAGGTATATTCAAGGTAATGTTTGTTATACCCCATTTTCCCTAGGAGAGACCCCATTTCTATGTATCAATCTCTTCTTTATTCTGATGTGTACTTATTTTTTGAAAGACCCAACAAGCACGAACTCTTATTTTAGCACCATTAGTGTTATTAGGTTATGGGGTGAGTTCTCCTAGATGAGTGTTAATTTGATGCCGCTAGAAAGATCCTAGGTTGGAAATTTTGTTGTGGCATTCCCTTGGGATTTAGTGTCTATCCTAAGTATATCTATGTTTTTATTGTTATATATTGTATTCTGATTGAGATTACATTATGTTGATGAGCTGACTACTCTCTTAATTTTTAATATTTGGAGATTTTAGGGTTTCCAATTGGGTATTGTAATAATCACCCCTATATGGGATATTCCCACCCATGTCATGTCTTTTATAGAAGATATATCATTCAATGATATCCCAAGATAACCAAGAATAGGCATGGTATAGTTGATCTCAATAGACCATGTTTTTTAGGAGTTGCATTAGACATTAATCAACTCTTTCTTAGTAGTATGGACTCTTTTACTATTTTGTTGGGCCTGTATTTCAACCATTATGATTTCCAATGATTTTTTCATACTATGATTATGGTATATATATATGTGTATTAATGAATTTGGGAAATATTTTTATTTTATACTTCAGCTTGGTGTTGGTGGAATAGTGTTGTGTGTGTGTGTATAGGTACCCTATGATAAAGCCCCCCATGTGTGTGATATGATTACTCAGTTCTTATCTCCTTCCCTGAGCCTATTGGAGTTAGTATTTGAGTGTATAACTCAGCTTACCGTTGGTTGTGGGTGCCTTGGTCGGCCAGGTCGTGATGCAGTGGTTTCAGGGGAAGTTTCACCTTTGGACCAAATTTTAGTGATTATTCTAGTTGTGAGGATGGTTTTGGAACTAGGTAAATAATGTTAAAGGGTTTTTGATTTTGAAGATCAGGTGATATAATATACTATTGGTTTGGAATAATATATATTCATTCAATAGGAATAAAATAACAATCTCATTGTATCAATACATATAAACACTGATTATAGGAAAAACATTGGTACATGCATCATATATGATTGGTTTCTGGTTTCAATGTCCTTCTCAAGTCATCTCTTCATATATACTATTAACTATGGTACATATTTTCTATTTTAGGATGCCTCCATAATGATTTCAAGATAGGATTCTATAGTTGGATCATGATCCACCTAGTGATGAGGCATTGATATAGGGACTTGTTTAGGATGTAGTACCTCAAGGCGGTCTTCTAGTATCCCAACCACCCATTGTAAAACATGTTGCATCATTAGTACCATAAAATGAGACACATAGTATTAACACATCTCATGAGTTTATGAGGTAGATACCCCTTATTTTTTGTGGTGATATATACCCTACAGAAGTTTAGGACTAGCATGATGTAGTTACGTGTGTTTTACACCTTCTTAGGACACCTCCTAATCAGATGAAGGTGATAGTAGTAAGCCTTATTCATGGATATATATGATGGTGGTGGAGTTTTTTGAATCAAATGTATGATGAGGTGAATATTTCATTGATATATTTTGGAAGTCATTTAATAGAGGTGTTATCCCCTTCTATGTTGTGAGAGTTGTGTATCCTGGTGATCATACAACATTATTAGGGAATAATGATATTGGAAGAGTATCCATAGAGGTTCAACGACCTCTCACGATAGTTAATGGATATATTTTGAGACCCATTATTTTAGGAAAACCCAAAGTTTGAATTATGTCAAAATATCATGAAAGTGGTGATATCTCTTTATAGTACTACATATGATAGGGTTCTTTAGTGAGCATTAGTGGTGGAGAGATTTCTGACTAAGTAGATGATGAAGGTTGGTGTATATAGTGGGAACATAGGAGTTGTGACTTTTGAAATAGGTATCCAAAGATAGTAATAGATATTGGAGAGTGTGAGAAACTTTAAGAGGTAGTATCAAGATATTATATCATTAGTTTAGGGCTCATGGAATGGTTCTAGACATCTGAGGGAAAGATGGTGCCACTCTTATGATGGCTAGGGATATCATGCACATAATTTTATGACATGTTGTGCAGCTAGTATAGAGATGGATGATGGAGTACCCATGAAGAGCGAGTGTCTAGAGAAGATATGTATAAAGGGAAGAAAATATGGTACAGGAGAAGGGAGATGACTATGAGGCAACATGATTTTTTATCTATTTTCACCACCAAACCCAGGTGGTCTATGCCAGGATCAGGGAGATGGAGGTCAGGGCTTTGGAAAACCACAGGTAGTGGAGACCTACAACTCAAAGGATCCTTGGATTATTATAGGTATGATATGTTTCTTCTATACATTAACAATAGTACTTATATAAATTAGAGTGAGAAATTCATTTCTTAGAACTTCACTTGTTAAAGTCCCAAAGATTCTAGTGGAGCCTTTATCTTAAGCTTTCCTCTTAGAGTCTTCTGTTAGAGGGGGTTCAGCAATCACACACATCCTTTGAAAATGTGATATGAAACTTGGAGTAGAGATCATAATTTGGGATCCATTTATAGTGTTGATGGGGAATTTTGATTTAATTCTAGGAATGGAATGAATCTCAACAATTTATGAATATATTGACTATTTCAAGTGGAAGATATAGTGTGTCTGTAGTAAAAGTATGAGAATTTAATCTTCCAACAATAAGTAAACCCATGAAAATTATTATGGGATCAAACATATGATGGAAAAAAAATTACTCACCATTTTTTTAATATGACCCTTGGAGAATCATATGATATATGCTATCAGTTTTTAAAAGTAGTGGTGAATTGTGAGGACATATTCTATAAGTAAATGTCAGTCTTACCTACCAAAAAAGAGATAAAACTCTACTTACTATTTAACCCATGTACTATCCTAATATCTACACCAGTATATCATATAGATCCCAAAAATCATCAAAAGCTGAAGGCATAGCTGAGGAAATTGTAGAGGGGGGAATTTTTAGACACCATGTGTAACACTGAGCATCCCCAATTTATTCATCAAAATGCGAACATGGTATTTTGGTTGTGTGTAGATCAAATTCGCATAAACTAGGCAATCGTGAATAGTGTGTATCCACACCGAATGATAGGTGAACTCTTTTGCCAACTAAAGGGGTGATATGGTTCTCATAGATTTACCAAAGATTTGGGAATCTCCATCCACGAGTTTATGATGAGGATATATTGAATACATCATTCCAATGTCGCTGGTGATTCCCTTAGGCATGATTAAATCCCTATTAGTGTTCTTAATACCAATGAACTATATAATTCATCCCTTCTATGACTAGTTCATAGAAGTATTCATCAATGAAATTATAGTGTACTTAGCATCAAAGCATGAGAACATGAGACACTTAAAGATGGTCCTAGAAATAATCAAAGGAAAAAAATTCTGGAAAGCTCATATTGTTATTGTTCTAGATTCAAGGGTTCCAATTTCAAGGATATCTCATCTTATAAGATGGAGTAGTAGTGGACCCAGAAATTGTTGAGGTAGTTATATCATGGGATCCACCTAAGACTGTGCCTAAGGTACGGATCTTCCTTGAGTTAGAAAGATAATATCATGGTTTAAAACCCAATTTTTAATAGATATCAACATCCTTGAATACATTGAATCAAATTGGATATCCTTTTGTTTGTAAGAAGATGTTCCAAGAGGGTTTTTAGGCATTTCGGTAGAGGTAGGTGACTTCCTGCATATTGAGAATGCATGAGGAGGGTGTTGTGTATCAAGTGTTTTTTCAATGCCTCTAGAACTAATCTTGGATGTGTTATAATTAAGTGGTAGGGCGTGATTTCATATGGGTCCTGGAAACTATGACCTCATGAGAAAAACAACACAACCCATGATCTAGTGCTGACAACAGTGCTCATTTCCCCAAAGTGGTGATGACACTATGCAATGTGTGAGTGGTTCATCATCTATTCTACCAACAAAAGTTGCAATTATATATTATCACAAAAGGATCAAATTTTTTCCAAGAGGTGATGGATATATTTCTTCCAGTATTGTTACTTAGAGATGGTATATACTTTGAGTAATGGAAACATAGTGGAGGAATCTATGAGCAATATATCTCACTCATATTTTTCTCGTGAGGAATCAGAATAGTTATCCTTGTTATAGTTGTCCCCTATATATGAGTATGGTTTATCTTATCTCTAGTTGATGTTTGTTAACCCTCCTCTTTTAGAGTGTGTTAGGGAGGGTCATCATATAGATATAAACTAAGAAGACTTGGGTTTTAAGATATAAATTAATTTCCTCTTGATGGATTTTATTATAGTGGGGAGTTTGTCATACTTATTTGACGATGTTTAATAGTATCAAGGATATTGAAAGAATATGTTTTGAAGTAGTTTAATAGAATAAATATTAAAGTACATCATGGTGTGGAAAAGATTTACCATAACCTTCGACAGTAGAAATGTTGTTCAGGGATGAAGAAGTGTATAGATGAGATATCTCTCAATGATTCACATATTAGAAAACAAAGACAATACACCAGTTTCTAGTAGGCTTGGAACATCACCTTGAAGATCCATTGTGGAAGTGGGATGGTATATCTATGGAATTTGTGATGGAGATCCAAAAATCATATAGAGGACACAATTACATTTGGGTGATTGTTGATAAAATCACCATTTTGGACCATTTCCTACCAATCCAAAAGAATATCTTAGTGGAAATCATGGTATGACATTATGTGTTGGAGAAAACATGGTTTCATTGATTTCCCTCGAGGATCATTTTAGACTGAGATTATTTATTCACATTATGATTAATGACAGGATTCTACGAGTCCTTTAGAACATATTTTTGTTTGATCATGTCATTTCTCTCATAGAAATATGGACAGATTGAGTAGAACATTCAGGTTTTGAAAGACTTTCATTAGGCTTCCATGTAGGACTTTGGTCATAGTGGGAGGGTCAAATACCATTTATGGTTTTTTTGTTCAACAATAGTTACTATTCTACCATCTATAAGACACCATTTGAGTCCTTGAATGGGAGACCTCTAGGTTACCACTATGTTGGACTGATATATAGGAGTATGAGCATATGGCCCCATAGTTGCTGCCACTAATGATGGAGAAGTTTAATATCCTTCATGATTGTAAGTGGAAATCCCAGATCCATCATAGTACTTATAAATAATGATGATAGAGTCCTTTGGAGTTCAGCAATAGAGATAATGTGTTCTAGAATGTATCATCGTGGTGAGGATAATATATTTTTCCATGGTGTAATTCTATCTCCTAGGTTTATTAGACTTTTTGGGATATTACATAGGGAAGGTGAGGTGTTTTATCACTTTTCACTACTACATTAGTTATACTGGGTACATGATGCCTTCTATGTGTCACAACTGAGGAGTTTTGTGCACAACCCATCACATGTTATCTATTGGGGTAAGCTGGACATCAAGGACGGTGCTATTGTTTTAGAGTACCCAGTATTGATCATGGAACATCAGGATAAGATCATTAATGGGTGAGTGATTCCCTTGGTTCATGTCTGGTGGTGGCACAAGAATATTTATGAGACCAAGTATGAGTAGTAGAACTATATGTGATCCTAGAACACTCATCTTTTTTGTTTATTCTTTTTACTTTTTAGTATTAAAATCCCTAAGGTGGGTAGAATTTAATGTATCTTTTTTTACTTGTTATGATTTGTAATATTTTTAGGAATATTTTGAAATCTAGGAGCCCATTTAGAGTAGTCACAACAAAATCTTCATGTGCATTATAGGCTATGTTTAAGTACAACCATGGGATTATTAGTAATTAAAAAAATATATTTTTTTTATTTATCCTCCATAAACTAATAACCTCTATTTAAGACCACTTATGGAAAATCCCTTGGATTATATGAATAAACCTAGGGATTGAAAAAATGATATATCTGGGTATAGTTTGGCAGAAAAAAATGGGTTTGAGGATCGAAGATCAATTTTTGAAGGATTTTCTTTGTCGATGGAGTTTATAGATCTCTCCAAAAAAATTATTTGGAACCTTTCTTCATCAGAGATTGATCCAAACACAATTTAGGGTGTTTTTAATTGTGGTCTTCTCCTGGTTTTTTATCCACTGATGAACACAAAAAAATTCTACTAACTAATTGATTTTTAGGTTGATCATAATTTAGGGTATGTTATTTATCTTCATAGAAATAATAAATTATGTTGTCGATTATTTTTTATTCATTCATCATTATAATAGAAATGGATTGAGGAAAACATGATCAATTATAAGATTTATTCCTCATGATTCTGTTTGGTGAATTTTTCCCCCATTATGCATACATTCATCACTGATATTTTCTTTTGTTGTAATTTTGAAAAATACCTTGTAAATGAAGGTTTAAAAATGGATCTTCATCACAATGGATCAATACCATGGGTTCTAGTTCAATATTGATAATACAATTAATGTTTTATGATAATGATGATAGGCGATCTAGTGAAGGATTATAGGAGGTCGGTTTACAAGAACGACATTTTGGTGATGAAGTGCACTGGGGATTGATTCTCGAGTGGATTATGTAGATTCAATTCGGTAACAGACAACCTTGGTCAATTACAAATCTATTCTTATTGACATATAATGTAGAATAATCTATGGAGACAGATTCTTGATTGGGAATGTAGTAGAATTATAGTATTTCTACAAAAAAAAATCTTATTACAAGACATTTACTTTGGAATTGGACACATAAATTGGGACCCTAGCTGCGGCAGATTTTGTATTGGAAAAATAAAATATCACATGTCGTGTTGGTCCTACAACACATAATTTGACATGGTTCTAGCGAGTCTATGTTTACCCCTTGGGTACAAGGGAACATACCAGGCTTGGAACATGGGATTGTCTAGAGTACATGGGCATGTCTCGGTAATCAAACATTTCCATGTAGTCAAATATGGATAGGTATATGGGTAGGACCTGAGTTCAAGGGAAAGACCTAATATCCAGACATGACATGGTACCTAGAAATAGCCAGGTACATGGGAATATGTATAGTTTCATAGGAATGGTTTTAAGCTAACAAACATTGGTCATAGCACACGAGAAGACCCAAGGCGGACAAGAAATGTTGTGTATACCCAATCCACACCTTGTACTTTTCACTAAAAATGTTTAGGACCTTGTTATCTTTACTGCATACTAGTTTTCTTAGGGAATTTTCCCTCATTATATCCCCATGAGGCCATAATGAGGCCTGAAATATTGAGCATGGGATGTGATCCCCTACATGGGATCTGTCTCAGATAGAGTTTCAGAAATACCTCTAGATGGCTTAGGGTGGGATCCTCTATCATTAACTTCTTCACTATGTGGGGTTTTATTGGAATCAACATCATCAACATACCAAGTAATTTAATCTCATACTTAGTAGGTTATTCAAGATAGGACGTTGTATACCCCCATAGAACATGGGAGAGATATCCTATCTATTAATCGATCTCTTCAGTATTGTAGCATTAACTTATTAATGGATAGGACCTATGGACATGAACTCTCATATGTAAACCATTATTGTTTTCAGAATAGTAAACATTATTCTATATTTCATTTTTATTGGCATGAATTTATGTTGATGAGATAACTACTCTCTTGATGCTTTATGTTTGGTGATTTCGAGATATCCTACTTGGTATTGTTAAACTCTCCCCTAGATGGGATATTTCCACACATTTCATGTCTTATACAGATGAAATATTTTATGACAGAATCTTAGGTGGGCCAAGAGTAGGTGAATCATAGTTGACCAGGATAGACTAGGGTTAGATCCATGAACTATATTTAATAGTAATCCCCCCCTTCTGAGAAGGTTGTTCTCTTTTGTAGTTTTGTGGGTTTTTATTTATCGCATTATGTTTTATAGTACTTTATCATACTCTGGTTGTGGGATATAGTTATTTTCATGTATTTGGATATAGGTTTTATTTTATCATTCTTCATGGTGTTGGTGGATTAGAGATGTTTGAATATATAGTGTTACCTTAGGATATGGCCTCCCATGTTTGTGATATGCCTACTTGGCTATTGTCTCCAGTCCCGAGCCTATTTCTGGTAGGATTTGTGTGTCTCATTTTGATTAATACTTTCAATGAGGGAACTGGTGGGTCGAGACCTGGTACTTCTAGGTAGGTTATTCCTCCCCCATCTATCATGTTATTATCCATATTATTCTACTAGTTTCACCAAATTTATGTTTAGGTTTTTATGAAATTTTCTATGGAACACGGTAGAAATCACCTCAGTAAAAGTGTATTTTGTCTTCCCTAGCTAGAGGGTGTCTCAATAAAATTTATAGGCATTGTTATTCATCGAATCATTAATGGTATGTTGTGCTATGTTTTTATTTATGGTTTTTCATTTTAATTTGATTAAAATTTTATGGAAATGGTTCCCATAATTGGGTCCTATGGAGAAATTGGCACCCGGGGAATGCCATAGACCTCCCATGTGTGTTTTGTCACTGTTCGAGAGAGAATCAAGTGTATGATGGGAATTTACAATTTATGCCAAACTAGAATAAATTATTTATATAATTAAAATTTATAATAATTAATTAGTTATGATGAATTTGTTTGAGATCGGATCCTATCATGGTTGTATGTTCTTGGTTGAAGTCGTATGGGCCTTGGTAGCTGCTATCAACATTTGGAAAATAAACAGAAAAAATCAAATAATGGAAGGTGGTCCCTCAAAGTAAACCATAGTCTTGGTTTATTATTTTTCTATGCATGTTGTGTAGTATCACTGGTTTTCCATGAGATTATATTGGATTTAATTAATGTTCATAAATTAGATTTTTTTTTCACGGGTAATATACCCCAATTTTATATAATTTTCCTTGTTTACCTAAAAATTCCTAAATGGTTATGCCATGTGAAAATTGATCCAAATTTGGGATAATGTTTTTTAAACTAATTATTTTGAAATTTAATTTAATGACCTCCAGTTAAAAAAGTGGAATTAACTCTTGAATAATTCCTATTGGAATGGAGTGATTTGTTTTTTAATTGATGTTGATTTAGATTTGGGTTTGGGAATTAAAAAATGAGGCAGTGTTTCCTCAATATGATTTTGGGAAAGGAGAAGTGGGATTTTAAAATTACATGGACTATGGTTATCTGCTTTGTTTTCATTTTAATGAGAATAAAATTCCTCAATGGGGTGTTTCATTTTTAAAAACAAAATGATTATTGTGAACTTATTTCAAAAATTGAATTTTTGGTTAAAATATTTTATGTTAATGAAAAAACCATTGGGGTGGTCTTGGTTAAAAAATGATGAATTTTATAAGGTAATATAGAATGGTAAATTTCTATAGCCCTTGTGAATTTTCTTGGGCTCAATATAAAGTGGTGTCTGTTTTGAAAGTGTTTTTAAGAAAATTTAAAAAACCATTAGGGTGTACTTGTTTTAAATATAATGAAAACACCCTCTTGGGTGGTCTTGTTTTAATCATAATAAAAACACTCATTGGGGTGGATTTGTTTTAATGGAATGTAAAATACATATTAGGGTGATTTTTTTATAAACGTACTGAAAATTACAATTTGGGTGGTTATTTATTTATATATAAAATACACTTTATGGAATATTATGTTATTTCGGTGAGAAAACTCAAGTAAGAGAGGTCCATGTTTCTTATAGGCTTATGAACTGGTAAAGAAAACTTCCATAGGGGAGGTCTATGATATTAGGAAGAAAAAACCACAAGTGTTTTTGTGATGACTATGAATAAACCGTAATGTTGGTTCATTAAAACTATAAATACACTATATGGGTGATCTGTTATACATATTGAAAAATCTCTATGTGGTGGTTTGTGATGACTGAGGAAAACTACCTGAGGAATGGTATGTGATAATTTTATGGTAAAAACTCACCCAAAGGATATATGTGAAGTTATAGTTGGCATGATCAACAAGATATGATCAGTGACACCCCTACACTAGCTGAAGAAGTTATGGTTGATTGGGGTCTCTAACCTAAGGATCATTTGTGCCATGGACCACTCTCGGGTGTCAACACTGAGATTGGGGTTTGTTTGTCATTTAATACTTTTAAATTAAACTATTAAATTGTTTAAATTTTTATTGATATCCCATTTACATGAACTTATTAACAGACTAGTTTTTTAGGTATGCCAATTATAATGGCCTACAGAGTAATACTCATACCCTATCTAGGATTTCATGGAAATTGTATAATTAAGAAGAAAATAATATTTTTATAGGTATGGGATTAGGGAGATCCCAAATATTAATATGTGTTGATTAGATTCCTAGGTTTGAGTTTAGATGATTGGATTGTGCCAGAATCTGAACAAAATGGGGATGGATTGTTGGAATTAGTTTTATTTTTTCTCTTTTAATATTACTTGTGTGTGATCCACCCAAAAATCATCTTATTTTTTGTATAAAAAAATATTTATTATTGCATATTATTTGGTATTTATTTTATTGTAATTTTTTCTTGTGTGATAATTATTTTTGTGTGTATCTAATTTATGTTAATAATATTGTGTTTTTCACTATGATAACAAGGGAATTGTCTCCCCATGATAAGCGCACTGACCCCCAGCACTAGTCAATATCCTGTGACATACGAGGAGGAGTTCCATATTTCATGTAGTGATAACCAGTTCATGAACTGTTAAGTGGTCCAAGGATTCAAGATTTTACAAAGAATACACAATTGTCAATTCTAGTGAGTTAAAGTTGGTCATTTAGGATGAGTTAAATTCACATTATACAAATAACACCATGGAGATGACATATTTACCAACTAGAAAATGGGAACTTGAAAACAATCACGTATCCTAATTAAATATGAATATAATAAAAATAAAATTAATAAAAAGAGGAATATTGAAGAATGATTTCGTTATAAAGAGGGAATTATCTTCTAAAAAATAGTGTTTATGGTAGTTAAATATAGCACCATTTAAGTTTAGCTATGTTTGGTTGATTTTAGTGGGTTATATTTTGAGAAAATTGATGTTAAGGAAACTTTTATTCCAGGGGATATAGAGGAATAATTCTATAGGAAGTAACCAAATACTTTTTTAGATCATTGGAATCAGGAAATGGTGTGAATATGAATGAAAATTATCCATGGTTCAAAACATGTGCTACAGAAATAAAACTAAGAGTTTGACTTATTAATGGTGGATAATTATTTCATTTAGAGTGACATAAATAATTTTTTTTACTTGAAGGATTTAAATGATAGTAATTTCATTATTATACTTTTATATAGGGATGAATTTATTCTAGTTAGTTCATCAATGTTGCAGATTCAAGAGATTAAGAAGAAATTATCCAAGAAATTTAAAATGAAATAGATTGAATAAGAAGAAAAGTTATTCTACATAGGGATTGAATATGATATGAAGATTTAAATATTATATATCTCACAAAAAAATATCCAAATGATTGTGGAATGAATTGTGTTGACAAAATAAAAATATATTTAAATTCAGATTTTCAGACACAAAAAAAATATCAATGGAACAGACACCATGAAAATAGAAAGAGTAAAATAACATATATATAATATAATATGTGTCATTGGTAGGATGTTTCATGTATAATATGGTGTGTACTCGAATGGTTTTTACCCATTTGGTGGGATTTTTTGGTAGGTTATTGGAAATCCAATGAATGAAAATTGGAATTCCAGGACATAGATCCCATGAAATATGAAAGGAATATAAGAGAAAATCAATCACTTTAAATATAATGTTCCATTGGTTGGGTATCATGATGTAGAATTTGGGGATACTCATATTCCTGGTAGATCAATAATGGATATGACTTCACCTTAATTGTAACCATAATTATTTGTATGTCGAGGTTGCATCTGATGATTTCAATGTCAACAATGGAAGTAGAATATGTGATAGAAATATAATAATGTATGGAAGTATTGTGGTTGAGATGTCTATTTTAGGAGATTTAAAGTGTCCAAGAAATTTCATTTCTTTACTCTGGTAGTCATAAAACAATACAATTACCCAAAAATATAGTATTCCATATAAGAATGAATTCCATTAACTCAAAATAATTTTAGACCCAAAATTTTATATAATATGATGAGTTGGGGTTAAAAAAGAGAGCTGGATGAAAAATATAGTAGATATATTTACCCGAGATTTAGTAAAATAGATATTTTAGTGGAATTGTGCCTTAGTTGGACTTTTTTAAATAGAAGAGGAAAGAATATGAACATTTCTTATAATACAAGTTGTAAGGTTTTCATTTTCAAGTTTATTTAATGATGTAAATTTTATCCATGTAAAATTATTCAAGTTGTACATTGTTAGGATTATGAAGACTCCTCTCAAACTGAATTAAGTAAATTGGAATAAGAAACTATAGATAATCCTTCATTCATGCAAGTGTAATGAAAATAGGATTTAATTGGGTGATAGTGATTTTTTTGGAATTTATTGAATTTATGATGGATGATAGCATGTCATTCGATCTACTAGAAGTTAGGGAATATGTTACAATCACCATTAGGATGTAGTTTCTATATCTGAATCACATACAATTGGATATACAACAAAAGAGTGGTACATATGGAACACTATTGTTACACCAATGATTGGAAGATAATATTAGGAAAGAAATAAGAGATTGATAGTTGAATAACAAAATATATAGATCTTGGATAAGGAAAAAATGGGGGATCAATAGGTGAAAAGTGAAATAGATGGATCCCCAAACATTATTGAGTTTTTTGAAACCGAATTAACTAAGTGGAACTCTCTATGGGCGGATTTATTGGTGTTTCATTATCTTACATGAGTTAGTGATACACATTTTTGACTTTTCACAATGATTTCAACTTTTATACACCTATTGATCTGAATAACGAAATTTTTCCTCCTATATACATAGGATGAATGCACGGACCATATAAAATATTGTTGTCTCCTTAAATTACTTCATTAATTTTCATAAATTTAATGTTTTTGTGAGTTTTTTACAAACATTATTGGGAAATTTTATATTATTGTGGGGATTGGGGTGAATGTGATATAACTAATTCTGGTATAATGTCATTGATAGATTTCAATCTAGTGAACTATTCTCGATAGTATGGTATTTCAGTTGACAAAATATTGATGTCTGAAGTTTGTGAGGGATTATAAATATTATACACTTATCCTAAACCTCATAAAACCTGAGGAGTATATAATCTATGAATTATCTTAACTAGATGTCTCTAAGGATGATGATCATAGTAAAGCGTCATTTTTCATACTCTATATCGTCTCTAAATCCCATAAGAGTATTGAACATTCCATTAATAAAGCCCTATAGAAAAACAGTTACCAATGTTACCTAAGAAACTATCCACCTATTCAATTTGTTTCCACCATGGATGGTTGATATGGATAGAATCAGTATCCATGATCCTTATAAGAAATGAACAACATTCCAATAATTCCATGGATTCCCAAGAGTTAGCAATATTAGAGAAATAAAAAAATATGGCATAAACAAATTCCCTATCTGTGAAAACATGAAACACCTAAGAAAAATTGAACCAACATATACCATATTACTCCTCAAGATATTATAATTAGTACCCTATTGATATGAACTAGTTTGTGAAAGCATCTTCTCTATCACCCCCCACATTTTCCTACACCTCATGATAAATCAAAAAAGGGTATGACATGATATTGGATTTATAGAATAAAACTCTTCAAAATGTAAATCCCAGGATAGACTCTCATATTCCACCTAAATAGACTCATATTCATAAGAGAATATAACTCTTACCATCTATACACAACCAATATCAAAGAGAATAACATAGGATGGAATTGCTTGAGTAATTATTAACAAGATACCTTAGACTCCTCATGATCAACAACAATAAATATCCAAAACTAATAAGTAGTTATCCTCATTAA
The DNA here is from genome assembly GCA_963277665.1 of Viscum album. NCBI lineage: Eukaryota > Viridiplantae > Streptophyta > Magnoliopsida > Santalales > Viscaceae > Viscum > Viscum album. The sequence goes on from OY728151.1 coordinate 1,430,612,758, forward strand.
AATGATAGATAACAGAATCCAATAATCATTCCATGCATATATAAGTCTATAATAAATCTCAAATTACTTTAACAACTACATTATCTCCTTATTAGAGACGGTCCATTCATACATTACCAAACACTAGAACTAAAACTCACACAATTGTTTCTATAAGAATCATACTTTTACACCAAATATACCATCCTATAATCAATAAAGGAATCATGATTCTCCTCCATAAGAAAATTATACATAGATTTTGATCACTATATATGTCTATAAAATAGACCTAGAAACTCTTATGTCCGAGAACTTTGAACTTATTTATGATAAATTAATTAGACACATTTTAATTTCCCCAGAATCACCCAAATTCAATCATAGGAATAATCGTGTGTGATGGATAAAAATTGACTAGGTATTTATCCAAAAAAATTAAATAATATCACTTGACACATTTAGTTTTCACATGGTCTATGCGTTGGATGATAAGAAGTTGTGATTCCATATTCCATAACTAATATCCCTTCTTATAATAACTGATAAGTTTGATCAATACTATTTCCTTACCAAACTCATGTTTCCCTCACTAGTTTCTTACTCAAAACTCCATCCCAACTCTAAAACATAGACCTAACACCACTTTATCATGAATTACCAAAACTAAAACCCCTATTAGGCCAATATTGTATGCATGTTTGGTCTTTGATGCCCACCTATAACGCGTCCTTTTTTGGTGATAAGTACTGAGCGTATAAAAAACACTACTGGGAATTACCCACATAAATTCTAAGAATATAAGAAACAACTACCAATCATCTCCATCACATAAATATAAAATAACCAATAATTCCTTAAATAATTAAATATCGTACAAAAATAATGGTCTATAAAACAATAACACAACAAAACTCTTATTATAGTGAATCAATCACTAAACATGAACTAGAAAAGCTAGTAGAGCCGAACTTGATAACAAACTCCACCCTAAAAATATTATATATATATATATATATGTTATGGATCATAAAAGTATACTTAATATTATTCTCTCCAAAATATCTCATGAAAATGTTGAATAATCATACCAATTTCACGGTGAATAAACAACAGAACCAATATGTTACCTATGTCAGGGTAAAATATTTTTAACCCTTATCATGGATCATTAGAACAATATCACAGATTATAATTGTAAAAATAATATCAGATAACATATGTATATATAGGTTACCTCACATCTAAATCCCCCATTAAACTAGTTTACACTATATCATAAAGGCTTATATTCTACCGATCTCATCGCTTTCATATCAACATAATAACATTAGAAAATTATAAAGATAACCACATACCATATACCATAACCGCATCCACATACCATATCGCCATATATCTACATCCTATTTTTGGTGAGGTATATAATCATTAAAGAGATTTAATGTATCCCCTTGTCAGTCGATATTTTACCTCACTACAAATCTACATCACTACTTCCAAATCATCACATAATAACCTCTAGAAATGGAATACCCCATGATTTTATAGTATGAATGAATTTAATTTCTTTGATGGTTTACATTTCATGATACATCGAGCTTAAATGAACCTCAACACACTATTAACATGATAGTTATAACCTAGCCATTAATTTGGAAGGTGTGAAAAATATTAACTATATTATGAAATATATATGAAGGTCATATTAAATATAAATTTATTTATGTTTAGCTAATAAACACATAATTTTTAGTAAAGGTATTTTATTATTCAAATATATGTTTTCTTTAAGATGTTATTTTTTTACATTCTTTGATAAAATAAATATAAATAATTTTAGAAAAATTTATAAAATTTATTTTATAAAATAAAAATAATTTCTTGATTCAGTATGTCAAACTTAGATTATGATGAATTTTCATGAATTTTATGAAAAGCATAATTCTTTAGTGAATAGTAAAAAAATTAATTTTTTTATAAAACTATAGTTTTATTTATATTTTGAAGTAATTTTATGATTTTAAATGTATATAAATGTTACATAGGCAATTTTTAGTTATATATAATATATCTAATTAAATTTTACCTATCTTTATACCTTATTTTTTTGTGAGTCATTTTTTGAGATTAAAAACACAATTTTTTCCCAATAGAACAGTTTTTCATTGTGTTTTGATGATTTAATGTTAAATGAAATTTTTTAACTATTGTGTTTTAAATTTTTAAAAATTTATTCCACATTTGGAATCGGGATATCCAGATTAGGTTATAAGGTCATATACATTTTTTGGCATAAAAATTTTACCATTGTAAAAAAAATATTTACCGCATTATAGGTAAAATAATGTTGGGAGTTACAGTTAAAAATTAAAAGTTTAAAATATCTAAAGACTAAACCATAACATGGGGTTTTATATTTTTATAAACCATAACCACCCTTAAAATAAATATTTATAAAAAAATTGGTAATTAATTCCACCTAAATGTGTTTGGATTTAAATATAAAATAATAATTATTTAATCACATAAAACCACCCCTCCTCATGTATAAATATCAATCCTCACAAACCCCTTTATCATTAGAAGACATTAATTTATAAAAATAACTATTAAAAATTCTCCTCTCAATTGTACACACACCCATGTGTATAAATTATCACCCAAATACCAATTAAAATTTTATTAAGGTGTTCTTTAAGGAGGTGATATTCAAGAGGTAACTTTCCCAAACAACCTATATTAATTTCTTTTATTTATCTATATTATATTCACCTCATTCAATCATCAAATAATAATAACTCTAGTATCATTTTATACTAATATTTTATATTTCTAATGGAATATATTCTCTCCATCCCATTATTTATCTCCTCTTATTCAATGAAATGAGACCATTGTCCAAATTATAGCAGTTAACCATCTCCATGGATAATGATTTGTTGTATTCTATTAATTCCTTCAAGGATGGTTATAAAAGTATTATAATGGTTAAATAAATATATAATAGTTTTATTATAACATATTTAATTTTCTATAAATAATATATATATAATATTAAATAAAATTAAATTAGTTCACAATGGTCGGAAAAAATGCCAAATTAAACTAAAAATTTATCATTATGATTTAAACAAATAAAACATATTAATTTCAGAAATAAAAATGTTATATGGGAAAATTTAAAATTATTTAAGTTTGTGAAAACCAATTAATTTATTTGAGGGTTTTTTATTTCCATTTTACATGAAAATCCATAAATATACACAAATGGACCGGTCATGAACCTGTGGAACAAACACGATCGAAATAATGAAGATAATGAAATGATATTAATGAATAGGATAAAATATTTTATAAAAGTGTCACATATGGTATTATAAGTATTAATATCGTTCTTGAATGAATTAATAACATCATATAAACCTTTATACAGAAGGTTAATGTACACAAAACTAAACGTGAGCGTGAGGTAAGGGATTATCATCTAACTTTTACTTTTGTGAGATATATTCCTCATTCAATAGTTATTTATTTTATGTAGTGAATATACTTTTATTAGATATGTAATATCATGAATATAATTATCATCATGTTATTAAATGTTTAATTTTATAATTATTACTCTTATGGTTCATATGATTTGACTGATTATAAAGTGGTAAGAGAATTTTTTAACTCAGTTTCCACTCATTGGCATAAACAAATACTTCATTGATTATTCCATTTCAAGATTATGTGTGTTGTGAATTTTGATTATATTTTATTTTATTTATAACTTATTTATGTGTATTTATATCTTACAAACATAATTAATTCATTTTATTAATGCCCATTTTAATTATATGATATTTATAATGATCTTTCTTTTAAAAATAATATTTTTAAAGTTTCCCTTCAAAGTATCTTTAAATCCATTTCTAGGTTTTCTAAAATTGTTTCAAAAAATGTTTTTACCATTATATTATGATTTTTTAATTTTTTAAACATGTTTTATTTTTTACATATCATTTTCAAATGACTCTTCTGCTTTTTTTTCTAAATGAGGTTCATTTTGAATTTTCCTATAAAAATACCAAAGGAATGTTTTTTTAACTTTTAGGAAATGAGGATTTTCCCACCATAATTATGACTTAATGATTTTAAGTATCCCTTAAAAAATTATAGGGTTATTTTAAAATAATATATTTTCCTTTATAATTTAGTTTCTCTTTAAAAGGAAATGCATTTAAAATGAAAATTTTATTTTTCTAAATAATTATTTCATGTGATCTTTCAAAATCATTTTTATCTAAGATGACATTATTTTTGATTAGTTATGATTTAATAGGGATATTATCTATGTATATTATCATTATTTAATTTTAACTATATGTTTTATGTTTATGATGACATGATGTTTATGAATCCCATTAAATTTTATAATGAAATTTTTATGCAACTCATTTCTTTTTATGGGCTCTGATATGATGAATGATTTATATTATTGGGGAAAACATTTCTATGGTTTTAATTATGGGATGGTTAGAACCTCTATCTACTTAAAATTAATTGTGTAAAGATGGATAACTAATGGAGTAAATATATTATCCATGAACCCAATTTCATGTTCACAATTCTATCCATGGACATGGTTTTTATGTTCATAAGTTTATGCATGGACCTGGATTCCATGTCCATAACTTTATGTGTGGAACTGGATTTCATGTCAGTATGTTTATTTAATAGTATGGTTTCATATCGTTAATATAATGAGTGAATATGTTTCTATTTTTAAATGTTCACTATGTTATATGTATTTTTTTATTCTAGAATTTCATGTTTTATGACAATGTTATGCTCTCATAGATTATGTTGTTTGATAATTTTGTGATCAATGTCATACTTACTGCCAAAATATATTCCATGACTCAATATTATGATTATATGATATGCATGTTATATATTAACAAATGTTATATTCATTTTTTCACACCATTATGCTCAGGTTTGGATTATGTGATTTTTGATATCTATTTTGTTTACCCTTAATGAGCATCTAAGATCACCCAATTCAAATGTTTTTTCCCCAAGATATAAAGGAAGGTATTAAGTATAATATGTGAAAATAGTTATATTTATGAATTAATAAGAGGTATACGTATCATATATTTTATGAACAAGTTGGTTGTGTATCGAAGCATCCAATGACATTAAACCCATACAGTTCTAGTGTGGTTATTTTATGATATAAAATGAATATTCATATATTTAGATTTAATTTCTATGAATGTAATTTTTTGGTCATTATAATTTTAATCTTAACATTCTTTAATTAAACAATTTAAACTAGGATGACAATAGATAATTAATAACCCTAAGGATATTTCTAGGTTAAAATCCTAGAGTTTTTTGGAAACGATTGTGAATAAAAAAAGTTTAACCTAATGTTTCTTAAATTGAAATTTTAAAATCAATTTACCTTGATTATGTGGTTCTCCCACATGGATTATTGTTTCCCATACTAGTATTTTTGGATTTAGTCAATGGATGGAACAAAGAGGATTCATGGTAATGGTGAATATTATGGACAATAGAATAATTCTTCCACATGATAAACTAAATGAAATGGGAGATAGAAGGTGAAATTGTGTTATTATTCATAATCATAAATCACATAATATGATCAATAATCTCAGCTTTGGTGAGTTTTTTTACCCATATAATAGGAGAGAGACATATTTTCATGGTGTCCATAGAGAAAATAAATGTTAATCTTCTTCATGCAATTTATTTGGTATCATGCATCTTGGAGAATGTTTCAAAGGAACTGGAACATTCTTTATGTGTAGAAAATAAGGGCACAAGGAAATTAATTACAATGGAAATGTGAAGTGTTTATTTAACACAATGGATGAGAATAATGTTATTCTTAAGGAATTTTCAAAATTTAAATGTTTTAAATGTGAAATGTATTGTAATTTTTAAAATCAACTACCTAGGGGGAAGATCATAAAGAGAATTGATAGGGTTATATGAGAAGTTGTTATATTTTTTATGATTAAGTGACTATAAATGACATATGATATGTAAGAAGTGTTAAGGAATAAAATGAAAAATCCTAGTTAATGGTTTAAGAAGGATGTGTAATGATTGAGTGTTTATGTATTGGAATTCAAGAATGGTATTGTAGAAGTAATTTTGTGGTGTTATAGAATAATAAAACATATATGGATTTTAACAATATAGTTCTTCCTTAAATATTTGAAAGTATATTTTTAATGGTACTAGTAACCATGAAAAGTGATTGAGGTGGTAAGGTTATATTTTTTTAGAACACATGATTAAGGGAAAGAAAACCCATAATATCTTTATAATTTTTGGATAATAATGAGATAAATAGATGTTTTATTATGATAAAATAAATAGGATAGTGTTGATGACCTTGGAACTAAATTTTAATATGATGAAAATATGGTTTATAGATTGATTTTATAGAATTTTTAGATTTATGGTATTAAGAAATTGTTAATTTTTTAAATCATTCATGTTTTCACTGATGTTTTATGTTAATATTGGTTATTACCATGTTCCAAGGGAATACATGATAATGATATTCACATGTTTTTTTTGTGATAATTAAGAGTTACATCAAGTTTTTTAGTGGATAAATGATATGTTGATTTTCAAAATTTAGTGACCTTCATTGAAAGTTTTGTATTTTAATTTTTTTTCAAAGGTTTATAAGGGTAACAATTTATAAAATTATTTATGTTGAACTTTGAATGAGGTTTTAGAGATTAATTTATTAATTAACCATGTTATGATTTATACATATTGGAAAACCTATTCTAACCATTTTGTTATGATACCCAAAGACATGAAGAATGACTTTTAATATCATTATAGATCATATGATCCAATAATTCATTAGTAATTACAATCTTACCTTCATTTATAAAGTAATAAACAAAGAAGAAATTGATCAAAGAATAATAAAAGAGTGAGATTTTAATTCTGATTTGAAATCATTTAAGTATATGTTTACTAAATATTTTGAAATAAAATTTCATCCTATTATCATCATTTCTGATGATATCAATAACCTTTAAAAACATATTTGGTCTATGGTTTTGTGGTTATTAACCTTATAATGACAATTTTCTCAATCATTCTCCGTCGAAACCTTATATTTATAATTATCATCCCTTTCTATCTTTTTAACATTACACTACTGTTCAAAAAATCATAATGCCAGTTTTGTGCTCACCATTGCCTTTTACATTCCCTCGTAGAAAGATTGTTCTTTATTGATTATTTAAATGATGTGGGTTTACCACAAAGGAATTTTAAAATATCCACCATTTATTTTATAAGTTCAATTTTAAACTATAGGGATGAAATATTTTAATGTTTTTTATCATATCAAGAGGGTAGCTTATCTATTGGATCTTCAACCAAATATCAATAAATGCCATGATGTGTTCCATGTATCTCTCTTAAGGATGTGAATACGTGATCATTCACATGTAGAAAAATCATAGTTCATAACACTAGAGAATGTTCTTTCTTAGATGAAACTATAATGTCTTGGATTTTCCATGTATTATTTTTAAATATTATATGGAATTATTATGAGACCAAGCATAGAAAAATCACATCATTCAAAGGCCCGTTGAGGACATAATGGTGGTTTGAACTTTTTTTAGTGAAGTGAGTTTTTCGGTGTGTGCAGTTGTGCCATTTTCCAAACAGATGCCCAGATTAGAAATCAGAGGCCAACGTTGCATCCAGGACGACGACTTTACCTAAGAATGGGCCTAACCTTGACCAGAAAAGGTTGAGGGAAAAATTTAATTTTTAGACATTTTTAGTAACATAAAATAAAATAAAATAAAATAATTTGAAAAGTTTATTTTTATTATATTTGTAAACATTCACTACAGCGCAATGATGAGGCAGCTGTTTCAATAATTAATGTCATTCCATAATGTCTCAGCAACTGCAATGTTGACTCATTAATGATGCAGTGTAATGGAATGTTGAAACAAATCCCCTCCTTTTTAATGGGTTAATCAAATGTTGGTCATTGGGGAAAAGTTGAGAGAAACTCTGGAGGAATATTGTAGATTTGGAGAAAACTCCCAACAACGAATGACAAGGAATCAAAGGTTTGAATCGATGTTCCAATGGAGTTGAAGGATCTCGGCAATAATGGCAACGTAATCCCTTCGTCATCCATCGACCCCTTCTCGAGGTAGGGGTTTTTTTATTTGTTTCGTTTCCTTGTTATTTTGTTAAACAAATAATGCAGATCAACCCATGAATAGGTCGATTCGCGGATTACGCGTTCTTGTGGAAGGGTTATTATTTTTCTGTTTCCTTTGTAGTTTGACTTGGGAAATTTATTGTGATCACTGTTTGATTATAGTTTGATTCACCCTGTTTAATCCTCTTAATAGGAATGGATCAATGTCATGATGAATGACAGTGGAGGTTCGATCCTAAATTTTTTTTGTATTTCTTCCTATTTTCTTTGTGTTCTTCATGGGGTGACAAAAAGCAGATAATTGAGAGTCTATTTCACAATGCAACGATCCAAAATTGGAGATTAAGAACTGTGATGACCCAGCAGAGGTGTGACGACGATGGCAGATGACGAATTGGCTCAGATCGAAAAGGATTGTTCTTTGAGCATTCTATATACAGTTGGATCAGAACTTCTTTTTAGGGCCGATCGAAAGCCCAAAACAACAGAAATAGATTTGTAGTGTCAGTGTGACCTATAATCTAGAGTTTCATGGAAAACAAATCGTCGGAACAAATATCCGAGCATCACCGAGGCATGGAAAAGTAGTTTTGTGATTCCAGAAAATTCCAGAACACACAGCATGTATCCTGAAGAACACATCATGTGGGACTGGCAACGGCGGCTAGGGTTTCCGTGTTTCACGTGATGATGAATATGGCATGCCTCCAGGGATACACAATGTGTGATCCCCACTCAAGAGCGGCTGGAGTTTTCGGTGACGGTAATCACTGACACAATGTGTTCTCCAAAGAACACGACGTGTGGGTCCTTACACGGGACTCAGTGTGTATCATAGAAGATACACGGAAATGGGGTGGATTACACAGCTATGTACTCCACCACACAGCTAGACCAGTCCAGTTACGTGGGTTACCACATTTACCGGTTACACGGGATGGCCCACACTGGTTGAAGTCGTGTACAGGAACATGGCTAGCATACATTGAGGGGACCCTGATTACTCAGACACGGCATGTGATCCATTCTACATGCCATTTACTTACCTTTTTACACATCATGTCCCATATGTCTCAGACCATTACACACAGGCAGTACCCGGAGTCACGAGACATGGCATGTGACCTCTTCTACATGTCGTGTATATCTTGGGACATGGATTGATCCTCTTGTTCGTCGTTCCATGGAAAAGTTTTTTTTGGGTTAGTTCCCCTTTTTCTTGTTCCTCGAAAGGTCAAGTATCATTCCCATCCACAGGAGTATGATCCCTTCAGTAGGACTTTTTGAGATAGAATTAGGTATCCCTCTGAGTGTCTTGGAGAGAGATCCTCTATCCATCCTTGAGCCTAGGTAGAGTCAGGTATCGATGTGACTAATCCTATAGGATTCTAATCCTCTACCAAGTAGGTGAATCTGGATGAGTCGTGGTATCTTCCAAGGCCCTGTAAGTGATCCTCATCTGTGTATCATGATCTTTTCCCACTCAGGATTGTGTTCTCCAAGAATTAGTATAACTATCTCTCATGTCTTTTCCCGATGAACAGTACCTCTCGGATGGACGTCGTCAGAGCTATCAGACTCGTGGAGTAAGTTCTCCTAGACGAGTGCTTCGCGGAACTTTGAACTAAATCCCTAGCATGGGTATGTGGTTACGTGAATTGTCTCTAGACTATGGGTCTGGTTTTGAGTATATCTGGATGTGTTTCCTTTGTTATATGTTCAGTAGACATATACTACGTAGAGCTGGTTGTACCATTACTTTGTGTATTGTTTTGTGGTTTTTGGGGTCCTCTGCTAAGTAGTGTTATACTCACCTCTGTATAGTCTTTTCCCACACGTTTCATGTCTTTGTTAGATGAGCAGCCTTTTGATGGAGTCCCAGGAAGACCGGGACCAGAAAGAGCTTTTTAAGTAACTTACAAGATGAGGTGTTCCTACGACTACGATCAGCAGTCCCAATACCTATTTCTTGCTTACAGGTTGGACTTTGAAATTTGTGTTCTCTGTTTTTTTTTTATGGGCTTCTATTCTGGCCTAGTTTAAAATCCATACTTTACTTTCTATTATACTCTATTGGTCGGGTTTAGTTGTATGCATGCATGTTGTCACTTAGTGGTTTTTTTACATTTTAGAATTTGTGGGATTGGAGATGCGTGCATGTGTACAGGTACTTGGTAAATGCCTCACATGTTAGTGATATGCCTACTTAGTGCTAGTCACTAGCCCCTAGCCTATTGGAGGTGGGCTTGGGGAGTTGTGGTGCGGGCCCCACTAGGATGGTTCATGACATAGTGGTATCAGAGTTTGGTTGATTCTATCTTAGGACCAAGAGTTTGTGATATTGATTTGGGGAAACAGTGTTAATTATTTCAAGCTCGGCTTTTAGGATAGAAACTCAGGTGTTGGTGTGGGTGGAAAACGTATCCATACACCAAGACTCTGATAACCTTATTTTCAACTCAGTACATGAAAACACTAGTTGCGGGAAAGTAAAATAATGGTACATGCATCATATAAGAATGGGTTGTGTTTTCCATGTCCTTTAATGTCAGCTATCCATATATATTTATAGACCATGGTACATATTTTTTCCCTACATGATGCCTCTGCAACGTATACCTGCTAGGATTCAGCAGCTCGATCACAAGGATGACCCCCTTAGTGATGAGGCTTTGATACAGGGACCAATTCCCCAGGTGTTACCTCAAGGTGGTGCACCTATTATACCACCACCAGCAGAGAAACCCGTGGTACCTGCAATACCAACAGACGAGGGGCACAATCTGAACACACTCCATGGGTTCCAGAGACAGATACTAGTATGGTTTTGAGGAGATCCCAACACTTAGGCGTCTGAGGACTGGATTGAGGTGGTGACCAGAGTTTTTCATCTAGTCGGGAAACCAATGGACCAGATGGTGATCCTATGAGAGATCCTTCTTAAGGGTTTGTTAAGATTATGGTGGAGTTTGACTGCAAATAATCATGATGAGGAGACTCTTTCATGGATGGAGTTTGAGATAATCTTTAGAGAGGAGTTATCTCCAGTTATGCTGAGAGCAGTATGTATCCAAGAGCTTCTTCAACTCCAACAGAGAAGTTTGATGATGGATGACTATTCATTGAGGTTTTCCAATATCTCCAGGTACTCGATGGATATGTTCAGGGATCATTACTTCAGAACTCATACCTTCGAGAGATTTCTATGATGGGACATCCGAGCTAGTGGCGTGCCTCTGTGCATTTGAACTTATGTTAGAGTGCTTGAGTGGGCCTTGGTAATCAAGAGCTTCTTCGTAAAGCAGAGAGAGCTAACGGTAGTTAGCAGTAGGAAGACAGGTTCGAAGACCTCAGCATCAGGGATCCAACATTAGGCACATGTATCGGGATGTGGGAGACGTCACAGGAGGAACCCTGACAGGGGATCAATAGTCTATGGCTCTCAAAATGGATCCAGATAGCCTAGGGAGAGGTGATGCTACTCATGAAATGGTAAGGGACATCTTAGTAGATATTTTCCAACCCGTCGAGCTGATGACAGAGAGGTAGTGGATGGACCATCTAGGAAGAGGAATAGAGTAGATAAGACAAACCCTCTAGATGGTGGATGTGGAAGAGGAGACGAGAGAGCTTCAGGTGGTGGCAGGTGCTTTGATCTAATCCCACCACCACCCCCAAGAGGTCCACACCAGGCTCAGGGATCTGGGGGATAGCAATGGGGATAACTACATGTGGTCGAGGCGTATAACCCAAGGACTCTAGGGATGATCTGAGGTATGATCTGTGTCTTTTCTACATTAGTTTTCGTACTTATAGACACAGGTTACATTCATTCCTTTCTCTCCACATGTCTTGTGTGAAACCTTGAGATTATGGTAGAGTCATCGACTCGACCCTTATGCTTGGAGACACCTACAAGAGGAGACTCGATGATCATGCATCTCTGTAGATAGTGTGATCTTACCCTTGGAGGTGATATTTTCGATTGGAACCTCTTGGTGGTAGCATTGAGGCCTTACGACGTCATTCTCAGTATGGATTGGTTGTCTTTTGTTCATGCCTAGATTGACTACTTTAGGCAAAGAGTGTGGTGTGTCCACAGTGATGGGATAAGTTTTTACTTTGTCAGTGAAAAGGAGACCTAGGCAGCATAGAATGGGATCATGCATAGGAGGGTGCAGCTGACCACTCACAAGTTGGCTAGCCTTACCCTTAGAGTAGTAGATTTTGTGTGCTTCCAATTCCCAACAGTTGTAGCAGTGTACGAGGATGTATTTCCTGAAGATGTTCTAGGACTACCTCCCCATTGGGATATCCACATCTACATCAACTTACACCCCAGGATGGCACCGATTTCCTCACCATCATATCGAATGGATCCCATAGATCTTTTCGTGCTGAAGGTGTAGTTGGAGGATTTGTAGATCAAGGTCTTTGTAAGACCTAGTGTTTCACTCTGGGCGGCCCCAGTTTGGTTTACCAAAATGGAAGATGAAAGTTTGAGGTTGTGAGTGGATTATCAGTGCCTGGATTAGGAAACGGTGAAGAACAAGTATCCACTACCGATGATCAATGACCTATTTGTTCAGATAATAGGGGAATAATGGTTCTTGAAGGTTGAAATTTTATCAGGTTACTACCAGTTATGGGTTCGGGACAAGGATATACCGAACACGTCTTTCAAATTTCTCTATGGTCACTACGAGTACTTGGTGATGCCTTTCAGTGTGATGAACTCCCCCGTAGTGTTTATGGGATTTATGAACCCTATCTTCCATCCATAATTAGACCAGTTCGTGATGGTATTCATCGATGACATCCTTGTGTACTCGACATCATACGAGGAGCACGTGAGACACCTAGGGATGGTTCTAGACATCCTCCTAGAGCAGCAGCTTTATGGGAGGCTCTTGAGGTGCCAGTTCTAGATTCAGGAAGTCCAGTTTCTAGGACATGTCATCTCAGCAGATGGAGTATCTCTAGACCCACATAAGGTGGAGGCAATGTTAGCATGGGAGCCACCTCGGAGCATGAAGGTGGTGCAGAGCTTCCTTGGGTTGGCACGATATTATTAGAGATTCATTACTGGTTTCTCCCAGATATCAGCACTGATGATATCCTTGACCAGGAATGGGAAACCCTTCATGTGGAAAGAGAAGTGCCAGAAGGCTTTTGAGTAGTTGAGGCAGATTTTGATGAGTGCCCCGATCTTGATATTTCCAGAAGAGGGTGTCATGTACGTAGTTTTTTGCAAAACATTAGGGACCGGTCTTGGTTTTGTCCCGATGCAGAGACAGGAAGTGATTGCTTATGGTTCATGCTAGCTAAGGCTACATGGGAAGAACTATGCGACCCATGATCTTGAATTTGTAGCAGTAGTCTTCGCGTTGAAAATGTGGTGACACTACCTGATGGTTGAATGGTTTATCATCTACTCTGACCACAAGAGCCTCAAATACATATTCTCGTAGAAGGATCTGAATATGAGGTAAATTAAATGTCTAGAGTTCCTCTAGGATTATGACTTTGAGATCATCTATACTCCTAGGAAGGGGAACTTTATGGCAGATGCTCTCAGCAGTAAGTCGAGATCTCAACTGTTGAGTGAGGAAATGGAGTAGTTGGCCTTGTAATAGTTATCATTTGTGGATATAGAGGATGAATCTTACCTTCAGTCAATGGTTGTAACCCATCCACTCTTATAGTGAGTTAGGGAGGCACATCTTGGGGGTGTCGATTGTGAGTCTTTACGTGCTCAGTTATCCACAGGACATGCTCCATATGGATATTCCCAAGGTGGGGAGCACATTATTATTTTCGGAGGATGCACTATTGTACCAGTGGAATTGGGGGAGGAGGTACTTAGGGAGTTTCATACATCCCCCTTCATGGTGCACCTTGTCATGGAGATGATGTACCAAGATCTTTGACGGTATTTCTGGTGGTCATGCATGAAGAAGGCAGTAGCGGAGTTTGTTTCTCGGTGCCTTATGTGCCATCAGGTGAAGGTTGAGCACTATGTTCCAGCAGGGCTAGCTCACCCCATTGAAGTGCTAGAGTAGATGTGTGATGGAATATTGATGGACATCATGACGGGCTTACCACGGACGTCCAAGGGGCATGATTCCATCTGGGTGATCGTTGACTGACTTACAAAGTCAGCCCACTTCCTAGCTATTAGGGAGCAGAGTTCTCTAGAGAGCTTGGGAAGCCTCTACATAGAAGATATAGTTTGGATTCATGGTGTCCCTTCTATGATAGTATCATATTTAGATTTCAGCTTCACATCCCGATTATGGAAGGGATTACAGGAAACTTTTAGGACTCAACTATGCTTGAGCACAGCATTCCATCCCTAGACAGATGGGCAGATGGACAAGACCTTTAGGGTTCTGGAGGATATGTTGTAAGAATGTATCTTGGACTTTGGTCGCAGTTGGGAGGACCACCTACCACTGTTGGACATTTAATACAACAAAACCTACCACTCCACCATTGGTATGGAACTATTTGAGACTTTATATGGGAGACACTACCGGTCACCGCTCTGTTGGACCGATCCTGGAGAGTCAGCACTTATGGGTCTAGAGTTGGTGAGATCTACTACCGAGTAGGTGAATATCATTGAGGGGTAGATGAATACTGCATGGATATGGAAGAAGTGTTATTTTGATAGGAGATGGAGACCCTGGATTTAGAGGAGGGAGACCATGTCTTCCTTTGGGTCCCACCTCGACGAGGATTACGGAGATTTGGCCGGGACGGCAAGCTATCTCTAAGGTTCATCGGACCTTTCCAGATACTATACAGAGCTGGGGAGGTGGCTTAACTCTTATCCCTACCACCATAGTTGTACTGGGTACATGATGTTTTCTATGTGTCGCAGCTGAGTAGGTACGTGTATGACCCATTGCACGTCATCAACTTGGGTGAGTTGGACATCGAGGATAGTGTGACCTTCGCATAGTACCCAGTGGAGGTTAAGGATCGGTAGGAGAGGATCCATCGTGGGAAAACTATTCCCTTGGTGCATGTCTGATGGCTATACAGGAACCTTCAAGAGAGCACGTAGGAGTGGGAGGATTAGATCCATACCCAGTACCTACATCTTTTCTGAGTAGTCATTTTTTTGGCTTTTCGGGGACGCAAATCCCCAAGGTGGGGAGAATGTAATGTCTCAAATTTTTTGTGTATTATTTTTAAATATTATATTGAATTATTACGAGACCAAGCATGGAGATGGTACATCATACCAAGGCCCGGTGAGACCAAAATGGTGATTCGAACTTTTTTTTGTTATGTGAGTTGGCGGGTGTGTGCTGTTGTGGAAGTTTCCAAACAGATGCCTGAATTAGAAATATTAGGGCATCGTTGCATCTAGGATTAAAACTTTACCTAAGAATAGAACTAACCTTGACCGGAATGGGTTGAGGGAAAAAGCTAATTTTTAGACGTTTTTTGTAAAATAAAATAAAATAAAATAAAATAATTTGAAAAGTTTATTTTATTTTATATGGAAACATTCGCTGCAGCGTAACAATGGGGAAGATGTTTCGAAAATTAATGTCATGCCATAATGACTCAGAAATAGCAATGCTGACTCATTAATGCCGCAGTGTAATGGAATTCTGAAACACATCCCCTTCTTTTTAATGGGTTAATCGAATGTTGGTCGTTTGTGAAAAGTTGAGAGAAAATCTGGAGGAATCTTAGAGCTTTGGAGAAAACCCTTGAAAACAAATGACAAAGAATCAAAGGTGTGAATCTCTGCAAAAATGGAGTTGAATAATCTCAGCAACGATGGAAGAACAATCCCTTCGTCAGCGATTGATCCCTTCTCAATATTGGGGTTTTGTTTCTTTATTTTTTCTCGTTCTTTGATTAAACGACGAACACGGATCAACCCATGAACAAGTTAAACCATGGATCGTGCGTTCTTGCAGGATGGTTAATATTTATTAATTTTTTTAGAGGTTTGATTTAGGAAATTGATTGTAATAGTTGTTTGATTATCAGCTAATTATCCTTGTTTAATCCTCCTAGTGGTAATAGATCGATGTCATGATGAACGATGGTGGAGGATCGTTCCTAAATTTCTCTTATTAGATTTCTTCCACTTTTCTTCATGTTCTTCACGGGGTGATGAACAATGGATCGTTACGAGTCCATTTCACAATGAAATAATCCAAAATCATAGATCGAACATCGCGACGACCCAATGGAGGTACGACGGCGATAGAGGACGACGAATTGGCTCAGATCGAAGAGGATCATTCTTCGATCATTCTTCATACAATTAGATAATAACTTGTTTTTGGGGATGATCAAAATCCAGAAAACAATGGAAATAGATTTATGGCATCGGGACGACATAGAATCTGGATTTCCCTGGAAAATGAATCTTCAGAACGAAGATAAAAGCATCACCAAGGCGCGGTGAAACGGTTTTGCGATTCTAGAAAATTTCAGAACACAAATCATTTATTCTGAAGAACGCGTCGTGTGGGACTGGAGGAGGTGGCTAGGTTTTGTGCACTACACGGAATGAAGAAAACGACATACCTCTGAGGAGACATGGAATGTGGCCACTGGAGTTCTGGGCAACAATAAGCACTGACACGATGTGTTCTATGATGAACATAGAGTGTGGGTCCTTACACGGGACTCGATGTGTATATCAGAAGATACACCGACACAAGATGGAGTACACGTCCATGTACTCCCCCACATAGCTAGACCAGGAGAGTTACGTGGGTTACCCCATGTATCGGTTAAATGGGATGGTCCACACGGGTTGAAACCGTGTACGGGCACATTGCTAGCATACACAGAGGGGACCCCGGTTACTCGGACATGGCGTGTGGTCTATTTTAAAAGTCATGTACTTGCCTTTTTACACTAAATGTCCCCTATGTCTCGGTCCATGACACATGGGCAGTGCCTAGAGTCACGAGACATGGCATGTGACCTCTTCTAAATGTCGTGTATATCATGGTACATGGCTTGATCTTCTTTTCCACCATTCCTTGGACAAGTTTTTTTTTGGGTTAGTTACCCTTTTTCTAGTTCCCCTAAAGGTCAGGTATTCTTTACATCCATAGGATTATGATCCCTTCTATAGGAATTTATGAGATAGAGTTAGGTATCCCTACGAGAGTCTTGGATCTAGATCCTCTATCTATCCTTTACCCTAGGTAGAGTCAGGTATCGATGTGACTAATCATACGAGACATTGTTCCTCTACCTAGTAGGTGAGTCCAGATGATTCGTGGTATTCTCCAAGGCCCTGGAAGTGATCCTCATCTATGTATCATGATATTTTCCTACTTAGGAGTGTGTTCTCCCTGAATGAGTGTATATAAATCTAATGGATTTTCCTGACAAATAGTATTAATCATACAGATGTTGTTAGAGCTATAAGACTCGTGGAGTAAGTTCTCCCATATGAGTTCTTCGTGGAACCTTAGAACTGAATCCCTAGTGTGGGTATGTGGTTGCGTAACTTGTCTCTAGACTACTGGTCTGGGTTTGAGTATATTTGGATGTGTTTCTCTTGTTATATCTTTAGTAGACATATACTATGTAGAGCTGGATGTACCTTTACTTTGTGTATTGTTTTGTGGTTTTTGAGGTCCTCTAATAAGTATTGATATACTAACCCTTTTCATGGGCTTTGCCCACACATGTGATTTCTTGTACATATGAGCATCCTTTTGATGGATTCCCGGGTAGACTAGGACCGAACCGAGCTTTCTGAGTTCCTTACAGGCCAAGGTGTTCCTAGAGCAACGATCAGCAGTCCCGGTACCTATTTCTTACTTACAGGTTGGACTTTGAAGTCTGAAGACTCTATTGTTTTTGGTGGTCTTGTATTCTGGAACAGTTTACTTTCTGTTCTACTCTATTGGTCAGTTTTAGTTGTATACATTCATTTTTTTCCTTAGTGGTTTTTTTTACATTTCATCATTTGTGGGCTTGGAGATGTGTGCATGTGTACTGATACTTAGGCAATGCCTCCCATATTAGTGATATGCCTACTCGGTGCTAGTCACTATCCCCTTGTCTATTGGAGGAGGGATTAGGGAGTCACGACGCGGGCCCCACTAGGATGGGTCATGATAGGAAAAACCTATTGAATCTCTAGATCATATAGATAAAGTTCTACAAAACTAGACCACTGATTTGGTTAATGTTTTCTGTTAAAAAACCACCAATTAAGGGAAACTATATGGGAAAAATAGGATGTGATGAGGTAGAAATATCCTCATATATTTGTACTTGAGTGATTAATTTTGGGAAATAAAATCATTTTAAGGTGGGTAGAATATAACACCCCAATATTTCAAAGTATGAATAAATTTAATTTCTTCGATGGATTACATTGCTCGCAACACCAATCTCAAAAGAAACCACCACATACTATTAACAAGACCATTATAACATAGCCATTAATTTTGATAGTTTGGATAAGATAAAATTTATTATCAAATATATATTAAGTTAATATTCAATAAAAATTTATTTATGATCAAGAAATAAACAAA
Source organism: Viscum album (assembly GCA_963277665.1). NCBI lineage: Eukaryota > Viridiplantae > Streptophyta > Magnoliopsida > Santalales > Viscaceae > Viscum > Viscum album. The sequence goes on from OY728151.1 coordinate 1,430,631,529, forward strand.
TATTTTTTTTCAATTCAATTTATTCTTCAAATATATGTTTTCTTTGAAAAGAAATTTTTATTTTTTTATGAGAAAATAAATATAATTATTTGTTGAAGAATTTAGAAATTGTTTTTATAAAATGAACAAAATTTTATTATTTATATTTTCAGAATTATCGTAGTATTAATTTTCAAGAATTTTTTGAAAAGTAAAATTTATCAATGATTAATAGAAAATATCAATTTTTATAAAACTCTAAATTTCATTATATTTAAAGTCATTTTTAATTTTAAAATGATCTCAAAGTAACATAAGAACTTTTTAGTAATATATAATCTAGTTAATTACATTTAAACAATCTTTATAACATATTTTGGTTCTAGTACATTTTTTGGATTAAAACCCCATTTTCTTCCAAAAATATTTTTTTTCATTGAATTTTGACAATTTAATTTTAAATGTAATATTTTTTCTTCTCTGTTATAAATTTTAAAAATTGTATTCTTTATATAGAATTAGGAGGTCCAAATTAGGTTATATGCTCATTTTTATTTGTAGGTATAAAAATATTATCATGGTAAAGAAATTATTTTCCACAATATATGTACAATAATTTAGCTGGTTAAAGTTAAAAGGTAAATTCTTAAAATAAAAAAATAATAAAACATTAAATGGTAATTTTATGTGTTTATTGACCATTACCAGCCTTTAAAAAATTAATTATCAACCAAATTCGTTTTAATTAATTCATCCCTTATGTGGTTGGATTTAAATTAAAAATAATCATTATTTCATCACTTAAACCCACCCCACCTCTTGTATAAATACCACTCCTCACTACCCCTTATCTCCTAAAAATCCATGATTATTTTAAAATATCTACCAAACCCTATCTTATACACTCTCCCCACATCCATTTTCTTCTTTTCTTACCCAAATACCAATTCCATATTCTTTAAGGTTCCCTTTAATGAGGTTTTTTCAAGAGGTAACTGTCTCAAACAACCCCTCTTAATATCTTTCATTTTCTTACCATATATTCACCTCCTTCACCCATAAATGAATAATAACTCTCGTATCATGTATATATTATAATGTTATATCTCTAATGTAATATATTTTATCTAACCCCCTTTTTAACTCCTCTTATTCAAAGAAACAAAATCATTGTCCAAATTATGGTGGTTTATCGTATTAGTGGATACTGATTTTTTGTTTTTCATTACCACCTTCATGGATTCTCATAAAATTATTATTATGGTTAAATCAGGTTTTTATAGGTATATTATAACCTATTTTCTATTATATAACAAATATGTATACATAAGGGACTTTATTTTATAATATTTCTTTTTATAGTTTCCCCTAAATATCGGTTGTCTTCCACAACTATGTTTTTTTAAATTATTCCTTGAAAACTTTTTACCATTCTCTTATGATTGTTTAAAGTAATTTTTAATCATGTCTGATATTTTAAAAAATATTTTGAAATGATTCTTTTACTTTTTTCAAAATGATGTTCTTTTTGAATTTCTTGGAAAAAATATGGAAGGAAAGTTTTTTTAAATTATATAGAATGAGAATATTTTCCTTCCATCGTGAAACATTAATGTTTTTATGATTCAATTACAATATTAAAAGGTTATTCTCAAATAGAATTTTCCTGTTATAAATTAATGAATCTTTAAAAAGAGATTATTTGAAAATAAAAATGTAAATTTTCAAGAATTATTTAAAGTGATCTATCATAATCAGTTTTTTCTAAGATGATATTATTTTTTCACATATGATTTATTGAGCATATTATCCAAGTATACTATCCTTATTTTTTCATTAGATGGTTTATGGTTATTATGGAATGATTTTTATGAATCCTATTACATTTTCAATGATGAAATGTTAATGAACCCCATTTATTTTTATGGGTTCTAATATAATAAATGAATTATGTTCTTGTAAAACAAATATGTATGGATTTAATTTTGTAATGGGTGGGACCTATATCTCCCTCTAATTAATTGGGTAAATATGGATAACTCATTAGCTAAATATTTTATGCGTGAACTTGATTTCATGTTCACGATTCTATGCACAGACATGGTATTCATGTCCATAATTTTATGTATAGACTTGGCTTCCATAACCATGTGTTTATTCATGGAATTTACATTCTTGTCCATAAGTTTATTTAAGGTTTAAGATTAATTCCCTTTAGATAATGAGTGAACCTATTTCTATTTATACATGTTTATAATGATATAAGTTTATCTATATGCAACAATTTCACATCTCATGTGAATGTTATGCTCTCATGGATTATGTTCTTTGATTATTTTATGAATCATGTCTTATAAATTACCAATATATGTTCCATGATTCAAGATTATAAATCTATGATATTAAGGGTGTGGACTTTCAAATTCAAGTTTCATGTTCTCCCACCCTTATACTCATGTTATTATTATGTGTTTATTCTCTTTTGTTTAACCATTACTAAGCATTCGATCTCACCCTATTATTATGTATTATTTTCCTAGGATATGAAGGAATGTATTAAGTATGATATTTAAAAATGGGTTCTAGTTATGAAGGAATAAGTGGGATATTATTTATATATTTTATGAATGGTTTTTTATGTTTCCATATTTCGAAAGGCACAAAACCCATACAGTTTTGGGGTGGTTGTATTATGTTATACAATGACTATTCATATATTTAGATGTAATATCTATGTATGAAACGTATGGGTCATTAAAGTAAATCATAGTTTATCAAAACATTAGGCCCTCATGACCTATATAATGTTTGTAAGAGAGAGTAGGTAAGTGGTATTTTCCATCTATCCATGTCACCTTCATTCTATATATTCGTTAAAATACACAATATCCAAAAACTCAAATGGGAATTATAATGTTTACTCAAATTGGGTAGTAGTGTGTATGAAATAACATAATTAAAATGACTATTAGTTGTATTTTATGTGTTACTATGATCAATAAAAAATATTTTCTACACCAATTCACGCTGTCAATCGCTACTAAAACCAAGCATGAGACAAACTAATGACTTCGACACTATAAAACAACCACAAAAAAATTATAACATCCCATTTTATCACATCTTTGTCAATTATCCCAATTTATCATTTATTTTCAAAATTTAATCAATATAATATAATTATATAAAAATTTATAGAGTATACTAGATTTACCCTTTTAAAGATTTCATTATGAAATTATAGATTCATTAACCACCAATTTGTTCATCATATTTTTTTCATCATTAATTTAATCATAGATAATCACTATTAAAAATTTCAATAGTTTCAATGTCATTACCATCAATATTTCTTGAAAATATGACACAAACCACCACAACATCCCCATTCCAAAAGGAAAAACACCAATATCATTCATTACACTACATCACCAATTCCAAAACCAAACCACCACATAAACACACCCCAACTCTATATTCACTAACAAAAATGATGACAACAAATACATCAGCTATAAACATCAATCAATACAGTAAGAAATATTAAATGCTCTTATTTATTTATACTTCAATATTTACCCTATAAAAAAGGCATGCAACAATTTCATATGAATTTCATACTTTCATGTCCTTTTTCATTAATTTTTTTTACTAAATTATCTAAATATGAAGTTAAATCTCATATTAGTGATAACAAAAAATTTTATCATAATATCACATATCAAAAAATAAATGTAATATTTTTTAGATAATAACATAAAATCTGATAATGCACATGCAAACCAAAAATTCCCCATCAATTCCATTAATTTGTATTATTATATTTATTGAGTTAGTTTTATCCCTCTACCCATTAAAAACATAAGGATTATAATTCCAATGTTACACATAAATAATATAATATATCTTGTAAACTTAACTTAATTGAATATTTATAGAAAATAAAAAATAAGGCCGGAAAAAAATGATTAGAACCACCAAACTCACATGAATCTATAAAAAAATATATAACTATTCTCCATAAAGACTATAAACAAACATCAAAGAAAACCCAACCACCACCATTGTTATATTTAATCTAAAAAGGATGGTCAAAATAAATAAATATAGTAAAAGTTTATAAAATACCGCCTTGGATCATGAGATATTCATCACCTAGACTATGGGTTAAAATCTATAAAGAGATGTCCAATAGTTCCAAAATGATAGAAAATGGTGACTAGGTTTAAAATTTATGAGTCTAGGAATATTAAGGTCATATGAATAAGTTTTTGTGACCATATGTATATTAATTTTACAAATGTGGAGTTGGCTGATATATAGAGTTGATGAATTATCCCTTGGATTTGTGGTGTTTATATAGGGAATAATATTTAGATAAGTGAAGGTATGGATATGTTTATTATGCTATATTTTGTTTTAAAAAATTAAAATATATTCAAATGCACATAAAATAAAGTTTATTATGTGAGTAATGGTTTTTTAAATTGTTTGGATGATTTTTTGAGACATTCGGAGTGATTTGGGATATTTTTTTGAGTTTTTTATAATTAAATCTAAAATCTATCTTAGCCCATTTTATGTAAGGGACATTTTTCTAGTAACTAAATAATATAAACTTTCTCTAATAACATTTGATACATAAAGGAAACATTGAGTTAAATTATATAAAATTAGAATATAAAATAATGCTACTTGGTATATATAAGAGTATATCTCAGCACATCATTGAAAAATTAGAAGAGTCCAAAATTCATAAGAATAATATTTTCTGAATTCATAAAGGATACTATAAATAGATTAGTTGAAATTATAAAAGTTAGGAATGGATAATATTAACCTTTCATATATTCATAAATGTAAATTAGAATATATAATTGGAAATTAGAAAAGTTTGGAATGTATAAGAGTAACCCTACCTCTATGTGTAAAGTTAACTCTTAGTAGATAGAGAACACAGAAAATTAACAAGATACACTGTAACTTTTAATACTACTTTAATCATAAACAATGTTTAATATATAGAGAAGGAAAACCTGTAATATTAATCCAATCATGAATAAATTATAATATAATTATATGTAAAGGTTTATTTATAGGATGAATAAATATACAAAGGTCATCAAAAGTTTTCTCTTAATATGATAAAGACATTTTGATATTGATAGACTAAAATATAGAAAATATTTATATTTTAATGGTAATTCAAGAGAAAAATGATATATAAGGGTTCAAGGTTTACTAAAAAGATGGGATATTAAAATTTAATATATAATAGTTTGGAGAAAATAAAATTGAGTTTTAGGACAATAATTTCCAAAAGGAAAGGATATATTATAGAAAATAAATATCATGATGTTGAGACCATTTATTTTATTGACTAAATTCCATTTAGGGATATCATGACATGATTATTAAATAAATATTATTTATTTTATGAAGATTATTTTCATGGTAGGATGAAATCACTTGTTGAGTGATTTAAATGAAGTCATACCATGATACAAAGTAGTGATAAATATTTTTTTGGATGTTTTATGGTGGTTAAATTTATCATTATTCATTATATGGTGATACATTGTGTTTATGTAGACATTGAGAATAGAAGAAGAAAATATCAAACATGAATAAATGTTTTATTCCATATAAAGTATAAATTAGTTGGTGTAATTGGTTTGTCACACTAAAAAATATACAATAATGTAATGGTGAACTAGATAGTTTCAAAGAAATTGATGGATAAGATGAAAAGGGAAGTTAAAAACATTTGAAGGAAGTTTGTTGGTTGAATTTAAATTTTATATTATAATTTAATATAAATAAGAATGTAATTATTGTATAATATTAAATTAAATATGGATATTTCATGAAAGATATATGATAAGTAAAAGATAAGAGATAAGTAATAATAATTGATTATATTATTATTGAGAAATAAGAATGTATTTTTTATTGTAGAGTGAAAATGAAGAATGAGAATACAAATAGCAGTGAATGTAATAATATAAAAAAAGAAAATTACACATTGGATGGTATGTAATCATCACAAAAGTGTCATGTGGTGAAGAAGAAAAAAGTAAGAAATATTCTATATAGTGAAGAATTATAGGAGCGCACTTATAATTTTAGGAGGGAATCTTTAGAGGATAGGAATAATTTATACCCAAAAATGTATAAGGAAATTGTGAAACTATTTAAGAGACTTGTTGGGGAATATGATTAGTTATTATATATGATTATATGTGTATCACTACTGAAAATCGGGCCATTAGCGACCGCCATTGGCGGTCGCTAAAGGCCTTTAGCGGTCGATGTTGCCTCGTCGCTAGAGGCTTTTAGCGACCGCCAATGGCGGTCGCTGTAGAAGGCCGGCAGATCGGCCTTCAGCGACCGCCAAGCGGTCGCTGAAGGCCCTCTGCCAGGAACCCTATAGCGACCGCCTATGGCGGTCGCTAGTATAAAAAAAAAATTAAAAATTTTTTTATTGAATTGAATATATAAATATATATATATATATATAAAATATTCATATATATACTATTAAATACAATATTTCAAATATATATATATATATATATAATATTTTAAATGTTTTAATATATATATAATATCAAATCATTGTCCTATAATAATTTAAAAACTTCGATTCAAGAAATAATCTCATTTCAGGTCTTTCGGAGCACGTTTGCTCCGAATGGACCGCCGCACGACGTTTTGGTGTTTAATGGCGCCGGAAACGCGTTTCCGGCTGCCACGGTCAAACGGTACCTCCGAATGAGGTGCCGTCTGGCCGACCATATCACAATTCACGCCCCGGATGTTGTTGTACGGTTTCGTGGCATTCGGAGGTCGTTCGGGTGGTTTTGACCCCCCAACGCGCCATTTCAGCGCACACCGCGCTGCTTAAAAGGACACAATCGGACGTGCCGCGTGCACCGCACGTCCGATGGACATGAGGCCTCCTCCTTCATCTCAGGAATAATATTTATATCGTTCCCGTGCGGTTTCAGGTCCTTCGGAGCACGTTTGCTCCGAATGGAACCGCCGCACGCCGTTTTGGTGTTTAATGGCGCCGGAAACGCGTTTTCGGCCGCCGCGTTCACACGGCACCTCCAAATGAGGTTCCGTCTAGCCGACCATATCACAATTCACGCCCCGGATGTTGTCGAACGGTTTCATGGCATTCGGAGGTCGTTCGGGTGGTTTTGACCCCCAACGCGCCATTTCAGCGCGCGCCGCGCTGCTGAAAAGGACACAATCGGACGTGCCGCGCGCACCGCACATCTGATGGACGTGCGGCCTCCTCCTGCATCTCAGTAATAATATTTCTATCATTCCCGTGCGGTTTCAGGTCGTTCGGAGCACGTTTTCTCCGAATTGGACCGCCGCACGCCGTTTTGGTGTTTAATGGCGCCGGAAACGCGTTTCCGGCCGCCGTGCTCAAACGGCACCTCCGAATGAGGTGTCGTCTGGCCGACCATATCACAATTCACTCCCCGGATGTTTTCGTACGGTTTCGTGGCATTCGGAGGTCGTTCGGGTGGTTTTGACCCCCCAACGCGCCATTTCAGCGCACGCCGCGCTGCTGAAAAGGACACAATCGGACGTGCTGCGCGCACCGCACGTCCGATGGACGTGCGGCCTCTCCTGCATCTCAGGAATAATATTTCTATCGTTCTCGTGCGGTTTCAGGTCCTTCGGAGCACGTTTGATCCGAATGGGACCGCCGCACGCCGTTTTGGTGTTTAATGGCCCCAGAAACGCATTTCCGGCCGCCGTGGTCACACGGCACCTCCGAATGAGGTGCCGTCTGGCCGACCATATCACAATTCATGACCCGGATGTTTTCGTACGGTTTCGTGGCATTCGGAGGTCGTTCGGGTGGTTTTGACCCCCCAACGCGCCATTTCAGCGCGCGCCGCGCTGCTGAAAAGGACACAATCGGATGTGCCGCGCGCACCGCACGTCCGATGGACGTGCGGCCTCCTCTTGCAACTCAGAAATAATATTTCTATCGTTCCCGTGCGGTTTCAGGTCGTTCGGAGCACATTTGCTCCGAATTGGACCGCCGCACGCCGTTTTGGTGTTTAATGGCGCCGGAAACGCGTTCTCGGCCGCCGCGGTCAAACGGCACCTCCGAATGAGGTGCCGTCTGGCCGACCATTTCACAATTCACGCCCCGGATGTTGTCGTACGGTTTCGTGGCATTTAGAGGTCGTTCGGGTGATTTTGACCCCCCAACGCGCCATTTCAGCGCGCGTCGCGCTGCTGAAAAGGACACAATCAGACGTGACGCGCGCACCGCACGTCCGATGGACGTGAGGCCTCCTCCTTCATCTCGGGAATAATATTTCTATTGTTCCCGTGCGGTTTCAGGTCGTTCGGAGTACGTTTTCTCCAAATTGGACCGCCGCACGCCGTTTTTTTGTGTTTAATGGCGCCGGAAACGCGTTTCCGGCCGCCGCGGTCACACGGCACCTCCGAATGAGGTGCCGTCTGTCCAACCATATCACAATTCACGCCCCGGATGTTGTCGTACGGTTTCGTGGCATTCGGAGGTCGTTCGGGTGGTTTTGACCCCCCAACGCTCCATTTCAGCGCGCGCCGCGCTGCTGAAAAGGACACAATCGGACGTGCCATGCGCACTGCACGTCCGATGGATGTGCGGCCTTCTCCTGCATCTCAGGAATAATATTTCTATCATTCCCGTGCGGGTTCAGGTCCTTCGGAGCACGTTTGCTCCGAATGGGACCGCTGCACGCCGTTTTGGTGTTTAATGGCGCTGGAAACGCGTTTCCGGCCGCCGCGGTCACACGGCACCTCCGAATGAGGTGCCGTCTGGCCGACCATATCACAATTCACTCCCCGGATGTTGTCGTACGTTTTCGTGGCATTCGGAAGTCGTTCGGGTGGTTTTGACCCCCAACGCGCCATTTCAGCGCGCGTCGCGCTGCTGAAAAGGACGCAATCGGACGTGCCGCGCGCACCGCACATCTGATGGACGTGTGGCCTCCTCCTGCATCTCAGGAATAATATTTCTATCCTTCCCGTGCGGTTTCAGGTCGTTCGGAGCACGTTTTCTCCGAATTGGACCGCCGCACGCCGTTTTGGTGTTTAATGGCGTCGGAAACGCGTTTCCGGCCGCCGTGCTCAAACGGCACCTCCGAATGAGGTGTCGTCTAGCCGACCATATTACAATTCACTCCCCGGATGTTGTCGTACGGTTTCGTGGCATTCGGAGGTCGTTCGGGTGGTTTTGATCCCCCAACGCGCCATTTCAGCGCACGCCGCGCTGCTGAAAAGGACACAATCGGACGTGCCGCGCGCACCGCACGTCTGATGGACGTGCGGCCTCTCCTGCATCTCAGGAATAATATTTCTATCGTTCTCGTACAGTTTCAGGTCCTTCGGAGCACGTTTGATCCGAATGGGACCGCCGCACGCCGTTTTGGTGTTTAATGGCCCCGGAAACGCATTTCTGGCCGCCGCGGTCACACGGCACCTCCGAATGAGGTGCCGTCTGGCCGAACATATCCCAATTCACTCCCCGGATGTTGTCGTACGGTTTCGTGGCATTCGTAGGTCGTTCGGGTGGTTTTGACCCCCCAAAGCGCCATTTCAGCGCGCGCCGCGCTGCTGAAAAGGACACAATCGGACGTGCCACGCGCACCGCACGTCCGATGGATGTGAGGCCTCCTCCTGCATCTCAGGAATAATATTTCTATCGTTCTCGTGCGGTTTCAGGTCGTTCGGAGCACGTTTGCTCCAAATTGGACCACCGCACGCCGTTTTGGTGTTTAATGGCGCCGGAAACGCGTTTCCGGCCGCCGCGGTCACACAGCACCTCCGAATGAGGTGCCGTCTGGCCGACCATATCACAATTCACGCCCCGGATGTTGTCGTACGGTTTCGTGGCATTCGGAGGTCGTTCGGGTGGTTTTGACCCCCCCAACGCGCCATTTCAGCGCGCGTCGCGCTGCTGAAAAGGACACAATCAGACGTGTCGCGCGCACCGCACGTCCGATGGATGTGCGGCCTCCTCCTGCATCTCAGGAATAATATTTCTATCGTTCCCATGCGGGGGGGTTTTACGGGGGTGTGGGGGGCTGTACGGGGGTGCGGGGGGCTGTACGGGGGTGCGGGGGGGCTGTACGGGGGTGCGGGGGGCTGTACGGGGGTGTGGGGGGGCTGTACGGGGGTGCGGGGGGCTGTAAGGGGGTGCGGGGGGGCTGTACGGGGGTGCGGGGGGGCTGTACGGGGGTGCGGGGGGGCTGTACGGGGGTGCGGGGGGCTGTACGGGGGTGCGGGGGGGCTGTACGGGGGTGCGGGGGGCTGTACGGGGGTGCGGGGGGGCTGTACGGGGGTGCGGGGGGGGGGGGGGGGGGGGGGGGGCTGTACGGGGGTGCGGGGGGGCTGTACGGGGGTGCGGGGGGCTGTACGGGGGTGCGGGGGGGGGGGGGGGTTGTACGGGGGTGCGGGGGGCGGTACGGGGGTGCGGGGGGGCTGTACGGGGGTGCGGGGGGCTGTACGGGGGTGCGGGGGGGTTGTACGGGGGGTGCGGGGGGCGGTACGGGGGTGCGGGGGGGCTGTACGGGGGTACGGGGTGCTGTACGGGGGTGCGGGGGGGGCTGTACGGGGGTGCGGGGGGCTGTACGGGTGTGCGGGGGGCTGTACGGGGGTGCGGGGGGGGGGGGGGGGGGCTGTTGGAATTAGTTCGACTTTTTCAAATGTAGAATCATTCAAGATTATCTGATCAAAAACTCAATATGTGTATAAAATATTTAAAAGACCACCATGGATGGTAATAATGCATTACTTAAATGAATAAATACAGTACATCAATGTCAACCCTACCAGTAAAAACAAAAAACATATCTCGTGAATATATGGTGCGTCACGCGTTGTCATCACTGCTACCTCCTTCTGGTGGTCCAGGTGCCTACAACAAATAAACATTATAAATATTTTAATAACAAAAATAATTTAAAATAAATAAATAAATACAGTATATACCTGCGTCGTATGATCCCCTGTACCATCAGCTCGACGCACATATTCCCGCAGTGCTCTAACCTCAGCTAACCTCAGCTGTCAATTGCGCATTTGTCTCCTCGGAAGCGCGCAGCCGTGCCTCAAAATCTGACATCTGCTGTGTCATATGAGCAACAGCAGGACCGACAACCGCAGCGCGTGACACTACAGAACGAGGAATCCCTGCTCCATAGGTCAAACTATAGCCATGCCCGTCCCGACCAATAATGCGTTGAAAGATCTCATCCCGTCGCATGGGATGCTGTCGCTGGTCCTCTGGCAGATGCTCTAACTCAGCTTCAAATTGAGCCTATGAAATATTTAAATATATATAAATATATATATATATATGTTAATATATAGATTTATGTAATTATTGGTAAGTACAGACACTTACTATCAATGCTGCAACCTCTGGATCATTGCGATCACGAGTCCTTATCCACACCGACATTTTATCAGTTGCTGCACCTTGCCCTCGCAACTGTATATTAAAAGAATATAAACACAAAACCATATTAATTAATAAATTAAAAAATGAATAATATATACCTCATGTCGGATCTGAGACACGTGACGAGCCTCGAGCCTGTGAGCTGGTCCCTGCAACGCTCGATTCTCCGAATGGCGTGTTGACACCTCCTACATTCAATTCATTCAAATTTCAAACCAATCACATATTCTTGAAAATATATATACAGCAAAATAATTAATATACAAACCGCAACACCCTCAGTAGACCAATATGCAACCAAGTCACGCCACTGAGCCGGGAGGACACCTCTCGGGACTTTTTCCAAAATGTCAAGGGCACCCACATTTGGTACCCAGTGGTCCCTCTTCACTTTGCCTTTATAATCTTTCCACATCTTACGGCATTTGCTCATACACACGGGCCGAAACTCTTCAGCGCATACTTTCAAATTTTGCTATAAAGAAAATAATCAAACATATTAGTATTCTTTATAAATAGAAAATAAAGTAAAATTATTTTCTTACCTGAACCTCCCTCCATAGACGATCTAATGTGTCCTGAGGGATAGAAGCCCAATCACGCGTGGTCAATGGAAATCGATGTGGGTCACGTATGATATGACCCATCTGACGAATAAATACCGGGGCATTCGGTCCCACGGGATGAAATACCTCATCAAATGAAACATCTATCGTCGTGTCGGAATTCCATGATAATATGCCACGACCAGGGCCTCTCCTGCGAGAGGAAGAAGCAGCCGAGTCTGATCCTGTTGAAAACAATTTTATATATAAATTGACAAATGTTATATATATATATATATATATATATATATATATGTCAATTACATAAAAAAATATAGACAATGACATTCAAACATACCTCGACCCTGAGACGTAGATGCCTCAGATGGATGATGTGGATCTTCTGCCTCTTCCCCCGACATGTCTGCAGTCATAGAAAATATCAGTAATGAGTCCAAAGTGTTTAAAAGATAAATTGGATTGTTCTTAATAAATCAAACTTGTACAACTGTTAATCAAACAAAAAATGGATTGAATAATTAGTTGTGAATGAATTTTAAAAAATCAGAAAGTTAATCAACCTAAATATTTATGACTGAATTAACTTACAAAAGTGAGGATTAAAACTTATAAGGATTTATAAAATGATTAGATAATTTATGATATCCTAGGACATTCTACTGAATAGCGGGAAAACAATTATACCTTTCATTAAGCATGCAAATCGACCGTTTCTCCTTCAACATCCGCTCTGACCCAATAAATATCTTCTTCATGTTGAACTACGGTATGTTGATCAAGTTGTTGGTAAACAAACGGAACAGTCTTGGGTTCATCTTCTTCAAATAAAAAAACTCCTCGCCGAGACATTTTGACAACAACTTGCCAACTTGGATCCGAAGGCAAAGTAACGAAGAATACTTGTTCCGCTTGTGATGTCAAAATGAAAGGTTCATTCTCAACTCATTCATTATTTCTGTATAACATATAGTTAAAATTCACCAATGAAAACTGATATTGATCGACTTTACATCCACGCACTGGATCAACCCAATTACACTTTAACAATATGTACTTCAAACCGTGTGTGTATACAACTTCAATGATGTATATCAATTGACCATAGTAATAACCAGAATCGACAAAGGGACAACTGATGCCATTGTTTTGTGTTGCTCGTTTGTCGTCAACATCTTTAATGCGAAATCGAAAACCATTAGCATCAATAGCTTTATAACGACGAGCCGTTATAGATGGACCCTCAGCCAGTTGGATAAATACTTTAGGTAGCGTGGGGTCCCCTAACTCCCTCAGCTTACGAACCTACATAATTTATAAAAATCAATACTGATATATGCAGAAAGAATTAGTTTAATACTTCACTCATAATGAAAATCAATTTATACATACATAATCCTTGAACCAATCATGAAATGCCGCATAATGAGATTGTTGAATTTGCAACTCAGTCGCACGATGCATCTCTTCTTTTATCTCATTAATGTGTTTCCTGCAAATGATTACGCGATGTTTAAAAGATCAACTTATGCAAACAAAACATGTAAAAGTTATACAAGCACATTGATAAGATACTTAATGCATTAATGGTGCAACTGATGGAGTATTGAACAAGATATATCGATGTGCTTGTATCCACTCGATGTTGTCCATATCAAATGTGGTTCCTTCTCCAACTGGACCATCATGAATCCGAGAGGGCTTATCTAATTTTGTTTCAACATCCGTAAGATATTCTGCACAAAAGGTAGTACACTCATCCATCAAATAACCATTGGCTATTGATGCCTCTGGACGAGCTCTGTTGCGTACAAATCTTTTCAATGTACTAATATACCGTTCAATAGGATACATCCACCTGAATTGCACTAGACCAGCAGCCATTACTTCATTAGTTAGGTGCACTGTCAAGTGGACCATAACATCGAAAAATGAGGGGGGGAAAAGTTTCTCAAAGTGACAAAGCGTAAGTACAATTCGGTCCTGTAAAATTTTTAAATCACTCATTCGTTGATTTCTTAAACAAAGCTGTCTAAAAAAATTACTCATCTCAATCAAGGGCTGAACAACATTGGGGGATAAACAATCACAAATTGCGATTGGAATCAACTGCTGGAGTAATATGTGATTGTCATGACCTTTCAACCCTTGCAATGTCTTGCTCGTCAGATTCACACACTTTGAAATATTAGAAGAGTAACCATCAGGCACCTTGACCATCTTCAAAATGGAAAGAAATGTCTCTTTCTCCTCTGTAGTCATCGAATACTGTGCAGCAGGCATATATGCCTTGTTTCCCTCAGCTAACTGTAAATGCAACTGTTTCCTTAAACCCATTTCTTCCAAACCACGGCGTGCATTAACATGGTCATTTGACTTTCCACTGACACCTAAAATGGTCCACAATATGTTATCACAAACATTTTTTCAATGTGCATGACATCCAAATTATGCCTCAACATGTTAGTTTTCCAATACGGAAGACTATAAAAAATACTTTTCTTTTTCCAATTGTGACTGCGCTGCCTACCCGCAGCACGAATATTACGTACTGGAGGAGCCACCAAATCCTGAATTTCATATACCGTGCAGATATTTTCTTCCTCAATCTGCGATAACATTTCGACTCCTGTCATGATCTTTGGTGCTGGGATGAACTCTCTAGAACCATCAAATGTCACTCTGTCCTTTCTGAACCTGTGCTGGGGAGGGAGAAAACGCCTGTGACCCATGTATGCCCATTTTTTGGAATGTTTAAGCCATACAGATTTTTTACTTTTATTGCAACAAGGGCAAGAAAATTCCCCTTTCGTACTCTAGCCTGATAAATTTTCATAAGCTGGGAAGTCATTGATTGTCCACAATAAAGCAGCATGCAGTTTGAACATTTCATTCGTTTCGCAGTCATAAGTCATCACACCATCGCCCCAAAATTCATTCAACTCATCAATCAATGGCTGAAGGTAAACATCAATCTTATCCCCCGGACTTTTAGGTCCATCAATAAGAGTGGAAAGTAATATAAATTGTTGCTTCATACAAAGCCACGGAGGAAGATTATATGGAACCAACACCACGGGCCATGTGCTATGAGTTGCACCAACCATAGACTTGAATGGATTGAAACCATCTGCTGCCAATCCCAATCGGACATTACGAACATCTTTAGAAAAGTCGGGATGTCTCTTATCAAAATCCTTCCATGCATGAGAGTCTGCCGGGTGGGTTAACATGACACTTTCATGAACTCTTTCTGCATGCCATCTCATTAAATTAGAAACTTTAGATGACATAAAAAATCTTTTCAACCTCGGTTTAAGGGGAAAGTAACGCATTTGCTTTACGGCAATCGGTTTCCCCTGTATCGCAATCTGACTTTGATGAGTCTTATTTCCCCTGTTCTCTTTCCACCTGGAAGCGCCACAAACCGTACAAATATCCAAATGAGCAGTTTCATTTCTAAACAACATACAGTTGTTTGCACATGCATCTATAGTCTCATATGTAAAACCTAAGTTCTCTGTCAACTTACGAGCATAGTAATACGACTCAGGAATCTTAGCATCGACAGGAAGAACTTTTTTCAATAAAACCAAAAGCATGTCGAATTATGTGTCTGACCAATTATTCAAAGTCTTCAAATGCAACAACTCCACGATAAATGACAGTTTATTGTAAGAAGTACATCCAGGATATAATTCTGTTTTCGCATCATCAAGTACTTCATAAAACCTCCTTGAATCATGATCTGCACCAGAGCGAAGATTTATCTCACCGGTCTCAAGATTCTGGATGTCAATGCCTTCAGGATCAAACCCACGTACCATTTCAGTAAGCATCTCATGCATTGGATCAGTCATCCTTGCATCAACATCCATCTGAGCTGCATCTCTATTTTGACAACGAACATATTCTTCTCCATGACGAGTCCAACTCTTATAATTTTTCAGAAATCCATTAAAGAAAAGGTGCTCCATCACAGTATCTCGTGTGAATTGATATCTGTTAGCACATTTTCTACATGGACAACTAATATAGTCACTTTCAAATCCTCTTGTGAAGTCAATAAACTGCATAATGCCATTGAAATATTCTCTAGACGTTCGATTTGGAAGATCAATCCAACTCTTATCCATAATAATATCTGTATAACAAACATTTACACAATACTTATTACATTTACATTTTTCAAATAAACTATATTCAAAATAAATATTAACCATTTGTTTATGAACCATTGATAAAATAATAATGTAACTGAAAGCTCATGTTACCTGATTGAGCTACAAACCTGAAAGGGAGGGGAGCCGAAGGCGGTGCTGCGAGGGAGAGGAGACAGCGAAGGGGAGCCGGAGCCAAAGGCGGTGCGGCAAGGGAGGGGACGGGCGGTGGTGGCGGCGGGGAGCTGGAGGAGAGGAGGCGGTGAGGGGACGGGGGACGGGCAGCGAGGGAGGGGGTGTCCGGGGTCGGGGGGGGGGGGGGGGGGGGGGGCTGTCTGAGGTGCGGGGAGGGGTGTCCGGGGTGTCGGGGGCCTGTCAGGGGTGCGGGCAGGGGTGTTCGGGGTGCGGGGGTGTTCGGGGTGCGGGGGGGGGGGGGCTATCGGGGGTGCAGGGGGGCTGTCGGGGGTGCGGGGTGGGGTGTCCGGGGTGCGGGGGGCCTGTCCGGGGTGCGGGGGGGCTGTCCGGGTTCGGAGGGGGGGGTGTCCGAGTGCGGGGGGGGGGGGGGGGCTGTCCGGGGTGCGGGGGGGCTGTCCGAGTTCGGAGGGGGGTGTCCGAGTGCAGGGGGGGCTGTCCGGGGTGCGGGGAGGCGTCCGGGGTGCGGGGGGCGGTCCGGAGTGCGTGGGGGGGGGGGGCTGTCCGGGGTGCGGGGAGGCGTCCGGGGTGCGGGGGGCGGTCCGGAGTGCGCGGGGGGGGGGGGGGGGGCTGTCCGGGGTGTGGGGAGGCGTCCGGGGTGCGGGGGGCGGTCCGGAGTGTGCGGCGGGGGCTGTCCGGGGTGCGGGTGCCGTCCGGGGTGGGGGGGAGGGCCGAGAGGCCGGAGGGCGGCGGTCGGAGGCCCAAGGGCGGAGGGCGGCAGCCGGAGGGCAGGCGGCGGGGGAGGCCGGGCGGTGGGGGAGGCCGGGCGGCGGGGGAGGCCGGGCGGCGGGGGAGGCCGGGCGGCGGGGGAGGCCGGGCAGCGGGGGAGGGGATGGCGGCGAGGGAGGGCGGCGAGGGAGGGAGGGGGTTAGGGCGGCGATCGGGGGGGATCGGGGTCGAGGGGGCGTGGGGGGGGGGCGCAGAAGCCCCCCGTTTTTTTATGTAGGTTAGCGACCGCCATTGGCGGTCGCTATTGGTTAGCTATAGCGACCGCCAATGGCGGTCGCCCGAGTCTGGGGGGCTTCAATGCCCCCTTTTCTAGTAGTGTATTCTGTTCTTAGAATATATAAAATAGCCTTTTTAGTGGATCATATAATCTCAGGTGGGTCTAGATCATGCTAAGAAATAGCTCCTAATTGGGAGTTATGAAGATTTTACACCATGTGTCCTTATTTGTTTTCTTTCCCTAGTCTATGTGAATTATGGAGTTATTTTTGTTACTATCACATGTGAAATAGTTTTATTTCATAAGAAATAATTAAATAAAAACAATGTAATTTTTTTAACTAATTTAATACTATTTAATTGAACCTATATCATTCTTAGGGACACAAAAAAATGTGTATCTGAGAAATATAGGTTTCCCCTAAAGATTAATAAGATTAAATATTTCTACTAAGAAGTTTTTCGAACTCAGTAGTTGTTTGGGTTCATTTCTATTTTTTTAATGTAGAATTTCTCTCTCTATCATCTATGTTTTAATATTTTATTTTTTACTGTTACTATGGATAACATTAATTCAGTAAATAATAAAGGTATTCCCATGTTTAATGGAAATATTTATTATATATTTAATGATGAGATATTTCCATATCTTTTATATACCATTATAATTGTATTATAGGCTTCTATAGATGGTTTTATTTCATATGATTAAGTTGAATCCATAAAAATAATAAATATGAATAATTTGAGAAATGATGGTTGTTCTTGTAATTCCATATAATCATCTATTTTCAAAGAGGGATTATCTCACTATTAAAGTTATTTATATAGAAAATTCATTTGGGATAAATTATATTATATTTATGAAGTTAATGTGGAAATAAATAAATGTGTGATATAAGTTTGTATGAATTTATTATGATTAATGGTGATGAAAAAATTGGATGAATTATTCACTAGATTAAATCAAATTGTAAACCCCATCAGAGGTTTTGGAGTGTTGTTGAAAGATATTATGTTTGTTTAATCGATGCATTCTTAGTGATAATGGTGTTAATATTCACATCATAGTCCTATATTATTCTTTGGTCAACTCCTCTTCCACTAATAAAGGTAGTGGTGATAGAGGTCAAGTAGGTTTGTGTCTTGATCAATATCGGACTATCTCAACTATCCAACTGATCCCTCTAATGAATGGGAGGCTAGTGATCAAATTACAACTCAAGAGGCCCCATCATAGATATAAACATAGAACCAATTTTATTTATTTTGCGAAAAAATATTAAATGTATGATTAGGCATGGGAAAATATTTTATTTAATAAAAGGGATCCTATTTAAGATACACAGGTAGTAATAAAACATGTAACTAATTATTATTATGGGGAGTTTTTTTGGTAAATCCTTCAATTTAGTCACAAAAATAGAATAAGACTCTCTGGATTAATTAGATAATGGGGTAAAACTATAAATATAATAATATTTCCCTATCATGAAAAAGGGAAGAAAACTATCATATACATGTAATGTTATACTAAATTTTCTGGGAAGCAGTCTTGACTATGGAAATACTAACCAAAATTTCATAAGACTGTGGTGGATCAATCAATAGGGAGAAATATGAGAATCAAGGAAAACTAATATAAAAATAAACATCCTAAATGTGAGGTTAATTAGGGACTCCATATGAATAATTAGTTTATGGTTGAAATTTTCAAGGCCATGGTAGATCAAGCGCATCTTGAAAAAAGATTTCAAGAATTTCCAACTTGAAGTGGTTGAGAAGTTATAGAAAGATGAATATCAGGATTCCACTCTTAGAAAAGATGAACAAATGTCCTAGACAGGGCATGACCTGAGGCTAATGAGAAAATATTGTGAGGCCAATATTTCACTACAGATAGCCAACTAATAATTTTCAGGTTAGGATAAAGGTTCAAAGGAAGTAAGAGAGCCCAAATTTTTTCATCTTCAAGTGGTATCCTATTACACATAAAAATTATTGTAAGTAATGAAAATAATATATTATATATTTGGAACAAATTTACAAATAATTTTTATAATATTGACCTCTGGGAAGATATGATATAATGTGTAAAATTTAAATAAGAAGATATTACCATAGGGGATTTTTGAAAAACTCATAAACTAGTTTAAATTACCACATTTTTTACATTAGAGGAAATAAAATCTACCACAATTTCAAATAACAATTTTCATATAGTATTATAATTTATATAATACAATATTAAATAATCACTAACTCTTAATACAAAAATATAAATTACATAATTTTCATCTAAGTATATCATGGTTATTTTTTGAATCTCTAGGTTCAACGTGTATGGTTTTTGTGTCTCGTTTATCCTAATATTTTTTCTTATTTTTTTTTATTTTATTGGTGTTTGGTTTAATTGGGTTCCAACTTAACCATCAAATGTTGTTTTTTTCAAAATCAAATAAAAACTAAATTGGTATTATCCTTAAAAAAATATTATTAATTTTGATATGTGGAAAGGAATTGTATTGAAAAAGATGATAAATTGTGATAGATAGATCACCTTTAAAACTTTTATGAATGAGAAGACCAGGAACGATATATATTAAGTGGAAATTTGAAATTCAAATTAGGATATTTATGTGACTTTTTAGAAGATCATGTAACTCATATTAAGATTTTTTCAAATAATAAAAGATACATTTCATTGAAAATTACTTTTGAGGTGTTTCATCTATGGTGGTATTGGATATTTCACCAAAAATTGTCAAAATTCGGAATAAGATTAATTTAGTGATGATGCAGATGAAAAGATAAGAATTTACTTGAATAAGAATAAATTAATGTATTTTTATGGGGAAAGTAATTAATTTCCATAAATTTATGTAGAAAATATTCTAATATAAATTAGAATATAGTGATTACTGTGAGGATGATGAAGAAGTAGAATCAGTCAGTGATGTTGATGAAATGTAGATAATTGATAATTTGAATGAATAATAATTTACAAGTGATGAGAGTTGCAATGATGGAAAAAGTTCATGTTAAAATACGAAATCAAAGTGTGTCTCATGAATATATCGTAATTAGAAAAGGATAATATGAGTTTAAGTAAGGGTTTTCATTTAGTTTATAACAATTATAGCATAAAAAATAAAAATAGTTAATGTTGAAAAATGATTTAAAAAATTAATATTTTTCTTGATGAATAGAAGAACATAGATGATGAAATTGAAGATAAGGTTATATAAATGTAGAATGACCTTTAACATGTTCAATAAAAGTTAATTATATCTGAATGGGATTTGTAAAATTAAATGTCAAACATTCAAAATTCTAATAAATAATATTGAAAAATTTTAATGAAAAAAAAAATATGAAATGAGTTGATGTATCATATCTTGATACGATTCAATTAGTCCAATATAGATCATATTCAGTGGTTGAAAAATATTTTTGAGGTTTTACGAAAAAACCTGATTTAGTGTCATGAGTGAATAAAGTTGATTTTATAGGAAAAAAAAAGATGAATCAAGTATGTAAATAAATTATGGGAACATAGATTTATATTTAAAAAACTAGTATAATTTAATATTCCAAAAAGGAAGGAATGTACTACAGAGAAAACATGAAAATTTTGGAAGTCTATATAAACTTTGGTTTGAGAAAATGATCGAAATTCAATTGTTAAAAGAAGGAACTAAAGTCTATGTAAATATATAGTTATGAATATATTTTTAGAGGTAAGCATGAATTTTATGGATACGATGGAAATTATATATGATTTATGATCACGAAAGAAGATGTTGGTGGAACTACTAGTATTATTATAATTCTATAGATTGTGGGAGGAAAAGTATGATAGGATTTATACCACTTAATGTATAATAGTTAAAAATAAATTTGGTCATTCTAGGATGAAATTCATTTAACCCTTGAATGATGTTTATGGAAGATGTGACCAGTTAGGTCACATTGTCGAATATTCTTTCACCCTTTCATATTATTAGTTGAGTATTAATTATAATACCAAAAATTGTTAGAAGATGAATGTAAAATTAATAGAGAAATATTTTATTGTTGACATTACACTCACAACCTCACAAAGGTAACATCGATGGATTTTATATAGAGGATACTCTTCCTACATTATTGTATATTTAAGGTGTTGAAGTTTTCTTAGAATTTATTTAATGTAATGATGATATTTAACAATTTTTATTCACTCAATAATTATAAAAAATAGTTAAAATAATTGGAAAATACAAGTTGTAATTTAATAACACATTATTTATTGATGGGTTGAGCATAATTTAATAATTTTATATCAAATTCGTGATAAATACCATGATGATTTATTTCATAATAATGATTATGTTGTGAAGAATCTGAAATATGGATGTTTTGTGATGAGTGTAAAACATAATAGAGGAAGCTTATTTTAGTTAGGTTAAGTAGTGAAGAAGATGATTTCTTGTAAGAAGAATAAGATAAATTTAAAGAATACATGAGATATTATTGACTCTAGGGAGAGAGGAAAAACATGTCTACTCAAAAATTTGGTTGATGGTGGGATCCTAAGTTGAAAAGAATAGAGAAAGAAAGGATTTTAAGTTGATACCATTTTAGGACAATAATATCAATGATTTTAAAATGAATAACTGATGTTTATAAATAATAAACAATAATTTTCATGAAACATTGCTAATGTAAAGTATAAGATGGGTTCTGCCAATATGAAATGGTTTCTAAAAAAGAACTCATCAGACCTAAAGTGGGTTAAAATTAAAGTGGGGGTTGAATATCATACCATATAGGTTGAAAGAAAATTCTTGTCCTTCATTCATAAAAGGATAAGGTATGATGAATCTGTAACCTCTCCCACTTGTTCATTGGATTTTTATTGTTAATGGGGCAAGAAATACAATATATAATACTCTTTATGTTTATTACCAAATGATTTAAAATGTGGGAAAACATTAATATTATAGAGAATATAAAGATACTTTTTAACCTAATGGGAGAGGAATATATCTATTTTTCAGGAGTGTTCCATTATAGATAGTTTTTTAAAGGAAGAATCTGTGAGGTCAATATGTGGGTGCATGAGTTTTATCATTATGTGAACTATTTTAACAGGGTTATTGAGCATTAATATAGTTACATATTCTATATAAGTTTAAATAATAGAATTTTCAAGTGGAATAACAGTAATTATCTATTGGTGTCAAGTGGTATCAGAAATTGTAAAGGAGTAGATGTAAGTCACATTTTATAGACAATATGATATTTTTTATCAATATTTTTTACAATAATATCAATCAAATATGATTTGAATTATTTTATAATGGTTCATTGCTTTGTGGGCTGAGTGTGATAATTATTTATTTTTCAATGGAATCCAATAAAATATAATTGGAGAGATTGTTAGGACCATTAGGAAGAATGTGATATTAAGAAGTTATTGTGAACATTGGGAATTAATAAAAACCAAGTGGAGTTTTATAAGATATATAAATGAACAAGTATCTACTTTATTGTTAGTGTTTTTTAGGGAAGAGTATTTGGAGAAGTTATGGAGTGGATATGTTTGTTGTGTTGGATTGTTTTGTTAATAAATAAATCAAATTAAGTGTAAGTTAAAATAAAATCTATTTTGTAATGTGAAGATTTTTTTCATATTTATAATATGTTTAGGTAATTATAGTGTTACATGGAAGTATTTTGGTTTTGGGAAAAAATAAATCTGAAATCCATCCATGTCCATTATTTGTGAGCATCATTTTATTGGAAACTAAAAAATAAAAATTCTTTCAAGGCCCTATGATATGTTCACATAACTCAGATATGATTCTTTGAAAATTAAAAATCAAAAAATAGGTTACCTATATGCATAATAGTTGTTTTTTGTAAATTATGTGAAATTTTGTAGGGTCATAAATGTGTTAGATTAGCCTTCATAGGGTAACTCTAAATATATCCATGGAAATTGATAATGTCTTGAATATATAAGAGTAATATTCCCTATTTGTGTAATGGTAACTCTGAATAGATTAATAGAAGCTACCAGAGTTCAAGATGCTTAATAGTAACCTTTACTTTATGGGTAAATGTAACTCTATGAATATAGGGAACTTGAAAAATTAAAGAGATACACTATAATATATAAGATAAGTTTTACCATACATAAAGAAAAATAACCAATAAAATAAAATATATATAATTAATATGATCATGCATAAAGGTATCTTTATTGATACTTAATGGTTGATCTGGTGAAAGAGGAAATAAATAATGGTCATCTGAAGCTTTACTTATATATATATATATATAAGAGTCATTTTGATAAAGGTTACCCTAGAGTGATACATAAGTCTTCCATACATTTTCAAAGTTTTATTTATTTAGAAATTTACATAGATTACTTTTTGGAAATTAAGAAGGAATCTCAAAAGAATAATTTTTGGAATATAAGGAGAATTTAGGGAGAATAAATATGATGATAATAATTCTATTTATTTTATATATTAAATATCATGAATGGAAATTAAGGTATAGGTAACTAATGAATATCAATCATGTCATGATCATTTTTTCCATACCATGATGAATTCCATTGGTCTGTGATTTAAATTAAATAATGATCTAATACAAATCCTTAATAAATATTATCTGATGTGTTTTTTTGTAAGATATATCACATAGAAATTATTTGTTCCACATCATGTTTTTAAAGATATAGAGAATAATAGAATATGAGATCATGATGTAAAGAAATGTGTTATGTAAGGGAAAGGAAGAATTAGTTGGTAGAACTAGTTTTTCAAACTAAAACCTATATAGTCATGTTGTGATGACCTGGGAAGTTTCAAATAATAAAAAGAAAGAGATGATGAGAAGAGAATTTTAAATAAATATAATGATGTTGGATATTATAAATTTCATTTTAAATTCAAATTCAAACTAGAATAAGAATGATTCAATTGTGGAATATTATAAATAGGGATCTTTCATTGGTGATTTAAGACAAGATAAGAAGAAGGAAGAAAAGTAAAAATCAGGAAGATTGTTTAGGATAGGGAAGAATTTATCCATGCATTATAGTGATAAAATAAAAAATAATAATAGTTATAATAGTTAAATGAGAAGAAGAATAATAGATGAGTATAAAGTGGTTTGGGTGTAATCATCACAACTATTCATGTGCTGAAAAAGAAGGAAGTTACACATGTTCTATGTTATTAAGAAGTGAAGGAGAGATATAACTTTTCTAGGAGATAATAATCATTGAATAATAATGATCACTATCAAAATGAAGTAAAATACAATAGTTTCACTAGTTGGGATACAAAATTTTACATTACCTTTTAAGATTATATTACTTAAATTTCATTATCATTGTATCGAAAATGGTTATTTTGGTGGATAAATATAGTCTAGGGTGAGTCCCAATAATCCTAGGATTTTTATACTCATTTTTTGTAGTGATCCTATTATATCATGTGTCCTTTTATTTATTTCATTAGTGTGTGTGATTTCATCCATGATATCTCTAACCATAACAAGTGTTGGAGGTTTATTTCACAATAAATCATAGAAGGAAAATGGACTAACATTGTTCACTAATTAACCCCCCCCCCCCTCCTCTTGGTGAACCAACACTATGCTTGGGTCCACAATAAAAATTAGTTCAAAATAGTTACAGAGAATCTAAAAAAGCACCTAAATTTATATTGTAAACTAGGAAACATTATATCATTTGATGATGGATATAGTCACATTCAATGGTGACCTAATTCGATAATCAAGTAAAAATATCCTCAATTATTAGTAGGTTAAAAAACAATTTGATATTAAAAAATATGGTCATGATGCATCATGAACCACCATAACACAATGCATGAATACCGAAGAATCATGGAACAACACTCTACCTCCCTCTCTCAAACCTAATAACACCCAGATAAAATCTATGACAAAGTTTTTATCACCATGAACAAATGTATACTATGGAATATTAAATAATAATCACCATGAGACTCTCCATGCCAATTCATATTACACCATGCCAAAATATACTCTCCATTCATAACCTGAGATAAACCAAAATTCTATTGACCATGATAAATTCCTATACACATCACATCATGCCACAACCTTATTAATAATGACGTAAAACAATACATTATTGTAACTCATCTCCTTTAACCAACCAAACATGGAATATTGTTATTGATCATGACATGATGTATACATCTTGAAAAAAAAATCAACAAGAAATATACCTTTCTTACACTATTCACTACTATCTCACTCCCAAACACCCCCAAGTCATTGAGAAATTAAATGTATAGGATTAGGAGAAATTTTTTCATCTACAGACTCACTGTTATCATCTCTAAATAAGTAATAATAAAAGATAACTTTATTAGATATAACATTAAAAATGATAATAAAGATCCCATTTATCAAAGATTATAAGAATTCACTAATAAATGTCATCCCCCCATTATAATTAACCATAGTTTCAATGTTATTCCCCCATAATCCTCATACTCTCATAAAATCAAACCCTTGTATATTTTTTTAAATCCATTGGAAAAAATGAATTCCAAAAATTAATGTATATAAATAAATTCCTTGTTTTAAAGATGTGTTTGTCAAATATATATATATATATATATATATATTCTTCTTTCTAAAAGTTATTCATCACTGTTTGTATAAATATATATACACAATCTAAATAATGAATTTATATACACACACACATAGAATATATAGTTATATATATATATATATATTTCTACATGAGTTATTATATATATAATTGTGTGTTTTCAATATGTTTTAATGTATATTTATATATGTGTGTGTCAATATATACACACATATCTATACATATTTATAAATTTACAAAAAAAATATCAAACATGTTGATATAATTATACTTATAGTATAACATAGTAATTTTGTTAGTAGTTAGGGTTTGGATTAGCGGTAAAGCACCCCGTAATACTTCATCGAGGTTGGGGGTTCAAAACTTCTGAGGAGCAGGCTAATGTAGCAGCACAATGGTAGAGCTATAATAGAATACTAGTGGTGTCATCATTGTAGCAAGTACTATAGTCGCTCAGGTATTATAGCATCACTATTGAACAGAGGTCTTTCGAGTCAAAAATGTTGGCCCTCAGGGCCAAGTAAAGGGATTTCATGTCCTCTGGTCCTATAGTCCATGTAATGGGATTCATGTCCACTGGGCCTACGATTCGTGTTCTGAATAAATAAGTCTTTATGGGTGGGAAATCTCCTTAGGGGAGCTATGGTCTTCCTTTCTAACCTATGTGTGTGGTGTGTGTGTGTTTAAATGAAATTTCACGCCAAGAATCTAATATATATATATATATATAATTTTTATATATAGAGAGAGAGGAATGTTTTTTAAAAAATAAACATTGTATGTATTGTTTTTATACTTTATACATGTAAAAAACTAGAATTTATGTGTATTCTAGTGTATTATATAAGAATGTATGTATTATAATTTATAATCATATTGTTCAAATTGATACATTATACAATAAAATGTATATACTTTATATAAATACATGCATATGGGTCAGCGTGTACTTATATATATAATTATGAATGTTTAATATGTTTTAATGTATATATATGTGTCTATATGTCTATATAAATAGATATATTAATTTTCCCAAACACACATAATTAAATATTCACACAAAAATATTTAATTTTTTAAAATATATATAAATATATAGTAATTTTATTGTGTATATATATAGATTGGAATGTATTATAAAATATAGGATTTATTTGTATTCTTTTGATTGTGTGTAAAATTGATACATTATATGAATACTTTTTTATAACTATTGTTTAAGGAAATATGAATACTATTGAACCAAATTGGATAAATATGAATAAAAATGGATGAATGAAAATAGAGTATAAGGGGTTAATGTGTTCATTATTTATTCAAATATGTGTGTATATCACCCTTCTTGAATTATTTTTTTATGTTGACATTATTGTTATTCAAGGTGAATTTTCCCATATTAGTTGTAAGAACACTTGGTCTATCACAGAATTGGTCAGAATTATAAATTTTGATCTAAACATAGGGAAGAACTAAATATAACTTTTTACTAGGATAATAGTCTATTTTATAAATCATCTAATATTGTTACACCATTATATGATGAAATAGGTCAAATTTAGGGAATGGTATGAATTATTAATGACGACCTTCTTGATTTTACATATATGTTTTAGAGGTTAATTATATTTTAAAGGATGAAATTTTATGTTATTTTTACTAAATATTTTACATTATTACTCCAATTGAAGCTACATAATTTGAATTTCGAAAACGGATGGAGTGATAAGATATGTTACCAAATAATTAAGAGCTTCATTGTCAAAAATAAAATGCTAAATGAATGATTCATTTAATGGTTGTGACCTATGAAAGAATGGTTTCTCTGAAAATAACAATATTTCATTTCATAAGGAATATTAATTCCATAAAATTGTCTTAGGTGTGGTATAGATCTATAAAAAAGATGAATATAGTCCTTTGAATGTTCTTTAGTAATTTTAAAACATTCCAATGTTTATACTACTATATGGAATCCATAATACTACAAATAAATTAGTGTGCCAGGTTGATAAATGGATTCTAGATAATATAGAACATAATCTAGTAGATGATCCTTAGTAGAAAAAAAATTAATTTTGATTATCCTAAATCTTTCAATGAATTTTAGAAAATCTATTTTGTGTTATCTATTAATTTCATTAATCCTTTTTCTATGAAAAGTATTACTCATAGTATAAGTCTAGTTATGTTGGTAAATTATAACTTTCCACCATGGTTAAGAATTAAGTTCATGTACATTGTATTTCAAAAAATCATTTTATGAATGAAACAACATAGTAATTATATTGATCTTTATTTGGATAAAATGATTGGAGATATTAAATTTAAGTGGGATATATATGTTATGAAATATGATTCTCATAAAAATGAATCATTAACATTAAGATCCATATTTTTTATTATAATAAATGGATTTTCTACTTATAATTTTCTTTTAAGATACAATATTAAATGAGTGGTAGTGTGTCTCATTTTTTATGATGGTATAAAATATTTTTGTTTAAAGTATTATATAAATACAATTATTCTTGGAATTCTTAAAAGTGTTCCCAACTAACATAATTACCAATCCTATTCAGCCACATTAGATGGTGTGTAAGAATAAGTTTTGAAACCTTTTTCCCTGATAGGTGATAAAATATTTATAAAGTAAAGGATATTGTCTCTATTTTTTATTAAACTTTTCCATGAAACCATATAATAGCTTGTTGGAAAAATGATTTTTTTTTCTTTGAGTTGTTGTATTTGATTTCTTTATATGTAAAAAAATTTCATGATTTGATGTATATAAAATATTATATGTGATAATATCATTAGAATATTACTAAATAAATTATGGATAATAAAAATATTACAACAACATTAGGTTATAAATAAATGAAATATAGATAAGGGAGGAGTTGGTTCCATTTAAGGTTTGAATATAGAAGTTTATTTCTCCAGTGTACTAAACTCTTTCTTGGAATGATATATTTCATTTTGGAAGTATCTTAAAACATATAATAATTTTAGTGAGTTATTCATTAAATTTTATGAATATCATGGAAATGAATGAATTTAAATTAATGAAAAAACTATTAGTATAATTTTATTCTTTTATATAGGATTTAATTCCATTAGTGATACATAAAATTCTTCTAAAATATGTCGATACATAACAACCATGCATTGTTTATTTTTTAATGAAAAATCAAGCAATGTTGAAGACCTAGGGAAGTTTCGATCTATTAAAATATAAACTTTTTTATATTATGTGAATTGAAAATTTTCTTCATATAATCATTCACTTATATAATGGTTTACTTGATGAGTCACTTAACGAGATAAATCTGACTATGTGGTCTTATTCCGTATAGATATATATACCCCATTGGATGGTATATGAAGATCCTAAAGGGTAATGTCCAAAATAAATTTCATCCAAAACGTTTTACTATAGAGTGGTATATTGGTGAAGAATTTTTTCAATTATATATTGAAAATTTTCTGATTTAGATAGCATTAGACTCTTAAAATATCATCATAGTGGGAAACCTTGGGTAGAATGAACATCATAAAGAGTATTTCTTACAATCACAAAGATAAGTTTGGTTTATAATTACCATTATGTTTCACATAAGAATATAGAGTTTGTTCCATATGTTTAATCTCAAAAATAAACCCTAATAGAAATTGGATATATACACATAGTCCTATATAAATAGTTTTGGAAAACCATGGGTATAGGTATCACCTATAACGATTGTTTTAAAAACATCAATATTCGTACCAAATTGATACCCAATTCCAATAGTTTTGGTAAATAGTTGGTATATGTGTCACCCATACCAATCGTATTTTGAGAACCATTAATATAGGTACAATATAGATTCCATATACAAATAGATTAGGTAAATAATAAGAATAGGTCCCAAAAAATTAAGGTGCTTGTAGATATCCTTGTAGGGAATCGCTAATTCTCTACAGAATATGCAAAAATAAATTTATAAAACCCAAACTATGCTACTCAATTAATTAAAATGTAGTATAAGGAAACTTCGAGATCGAAACCACAGAGACAGTTTTTATGTTTTAAAATATTTATGGAAAAGGAAATGAAAATTGGTTAATTTGTTTGGAAAGAGAATGAAACAACATGGTTGATTGGGTTGAAATTCAATATGGGAGACATGCCAGGTTCAATTATTTCGGGTTTGTGTTCTATGGATTCAATTGATATTGGTTTATTCGGGTTTGGTGTTGTAATTGGGTCAATAGGGATTTTTTATCTTGTTATCCCTCCTCTACTCCTATGATTTCACCTTTGGAATGGTCATCAACGTGGTTCAATTAGAGAAATAGGCAACCCAAATCCATATTTAAACATAAATAACCAAGATTTCATAATGGTCATGTGAAAATTATGATAATTGATTGGTGACATTAAATAAACAACATCATAATGCAATAAATGATCATGAATTTGTAGAAATATATTGAATTGGAATTGATAATTAGTTAACAGTAAAACAAAACATGAATTTTGATAAAAACAACCCATGAGCAGCACTCCACCTATAATCACATAACATGCCACTAAGTGTACTACTCGCTCATGCTATACATGATGATAATGAGTCTCATGGGAACCCTAAGAAGAAAGGTGGAGAAGAGGGGATCTGGATTGTCACTCCATTTTCTGTTGGTGTCTCACTTGCTCCTATTGGTCCCAGAGTACCTTATAATGGTTGATGGAGGTCTCCTTTTATAGGAAAATCCATCAGCGTTACTTGCATCATAATTTTTATTTTCCACGTGTCATCGTCATCATGATGTGTTACTTGGTTACACATCATGTAATCCCTTTTGTTTTTCTCCACACCTTTTAAATCTATGTAAATATAATTCGAATCTCATTTTTTGACTTTCACTCCAATCACAACAAGTACTGGGGACTCATGTCGTGTAATAGGCTTTCATAGTGTGTCTTTAGGTCACCACTTCTCTCGGTGGAACAATTTCCTTTTTAACATTTCATTGTGTGTAATGACATTACATGACATGTAATCAGTATGTTCTAGTCTTCTAGGTCTACTTTATCTTCAAAAATCTAGTGTCTCTTTTGATCATAATTTCTCCTCTTTCTATTCATTTTTCTTAAAACTATTTTCCCTACCAAAAAAACATAAAACAAATAAAACATTTCAAAATTGGAATGATTATTCATTTAAATACAAAAAATAACACATTAAAATACTCAAAAAATTATTCATGGAATAAAGTTATCACTTGTACTCATGGTTCACCAAAACTATTGGTATAGGTACATAAAGATGTATTAATTATTTTTGAAAATATCATTAATTACCTAAAAATTAAATTTATTTTAAATATTCATATATATATATATATATATCAAATTATGTTCAAAAAAAGTAATTTTAGCTTATTATTCATGTTTCTGAAGTATAACTATGAGGATTTGGGATCAAAACATGTCATTATTTGTTCAAACTATCTATCTAAATTAGTTTTCAAAATCATTGAAATATGTATTTCATATAAACTATACCAATTGTTTTAGAAATATTTTTATAGATAACCTATTAAAATTATTTACCTAAAAACATTTGTACATATATATCTAAAAGGAATAATAGACAAAAGCTCCCCAAACCATTATTAAAGGCTATACCAATGGCTTGGGACCCTATACCATTGGTTTAAAAGTGTAGTTTAGGATTTTTTATAGTATTTAAAATCTTTGAAAATTAAATCTACAAATAGATAAATTCTAGATAACGAATAGAAAAAATGAATACATTATATGGTGGTTTGAGACCATAATTTGAAGTAATATTATATAAATCTATATAAATTTATGATCCTATTTTTTGAATTTGTTGAAATTTTAAAATTAATTTTAGTTTTTTATTTGGTGGATGGCCAAAATAAAAAAATGAGCTTAAAATGGTAATTATGATAGATCAAAGGCATGACTGTTTTATATTTGGATGGGGTTTAAGGACCATGTGGTGTCATATATTTCAAAATGATTTTTGAGAGCATTGTGAATTGAAATCTTAGTTTTGGTAGAAAAAACAATAGGTGAAGAATTGGAACACGAATATAACTAACCATGTAGCACAACCATTTGACAAGTTTTATATAGGTACAAAGTTTTTTACTGCACATAGTGGTCCCAAGAACCATGAAACTAGGTGTAGTTTCATGGATGCACCTGCATGGTGGCCTCACAGTTCTTCTAACCATTCACTACAACCGTGCAAGGTAGGTGGTTCTAGGTTAATGAAGCCATCAAGACTGTCAAATGGTCAGTAAACTATGTGAGGCAACTATGCAGAATGTGGGTGCTTAGATAACTTCACTACATGGTTGGTACATAGTTTTAATAACCATGGGGCCTTATAGTGTACCTCTTAAAAATAGGAAAAATTTCCATTTATCCATTTAAACCATAATAAATTTTACACTATTTTACCCCCCCCCCCAATTTAACCTAGGGGTATCTCATGAATTCACTCCTCATAATCCTCTTCCATGCTGTGATTCTCCCATATTCATGGTCCAAATTGATCTCTACTAGATGTGTTTGAAGGCCAGTAGGGATTATAAAACTCTTCTTACTTCATTTCCTTTTTTATTTTTATGACAAAATAGTTATCAATGTGGTACCTAATATTCCCGATTTTTATACTATTTGTTTGGATCTTCAAATTTCTTTCATTTTGCATTGAATCAAAGAACAATAATGGATGACTGAGGCTTCCTTGGTATAATTTAGGTATTCTATTTTTATTACTATAATTCCTTGTTGTTTATAAAATATTTAATTATGATTCATGTGAAACATTCCATCTATCACTCATAAAATTTGTAACTCATTAAATTAATCATCTACACTAGCACTTAGACATTAAATGAGACACATTGACATTTTTGAGGTTGGTATCACATCCTGAAATACCCCTTGGGTGTGTTATGTTATATTTTCTAAATAAAATATACTCATAATTAACCAAAAAACTTATTTGTGGGTTAATATTGGCTCTTACAAAGGGAAGTGATTAATTAAGACTAAATTAATTGTTAAATTGTATGGAATTGCACTTGGTCATATCCAAATTATTAAATTTAATTCATGGACTATATTTTCACTCATAACTTAAATAATAAAAAGAGTTAAATGGATTTTTAGGTGGGTTTAATAACCTCCCCTTGGTGTGTGAATATTTACCTTATGTTTGACTATTATGATGGACCAAACAATGTGGATAAATTGAACTATATTATGGAATGTATATTGAAATGGGATTATTAATTACATTAAACTTTTTAAAAAATGTAATGATCAATGATGATTAATTTTTTTGTTTATATATTTATTAAGGACTATGTTTAATTGTTATTTTGAAAAAGAAAACTTATTAATTATTCCTTGATAAATACATGGATCCAGATACAAGATGTCATGGATGGGCTCATATGACATAGTGATTTGGGTGAATTATAAATTTTTAAACAATGAATGAAATAATTCTCCTAATCATTTATTTTTATTTATTGGACATGGAATTCTTTATAAATACCAAATTCATCGGACATGAAATTCCTCATTTTTATTGAAATTATTGGACATGGAATTTCTTATTATTCATGGAATTAATTATAAATGAAGTTTCAAATTAGATTATTTAAATTTTTTAGACATTGTAATGTTTATCATTATCTATTAAATTTTTTAGACATTATTCTATATATTAATTATGTTATATTCTTGGATTTATTACCCTATTTAAAGGTGAAAGTCCATATTATTTTCATTGTACATGGATTCCTTGGTTATGTACCTCAGATCACATGTTAGTTTATGTAAAACGTAAAATTAAAATTCAATCTGAATAATTTGATGAAAGTATGGTTGTACAAGTGTCCCATGAGTAATCTAAGATTTACATGGTTGTTATGAACTATTTATCTAATACCTTTATTTTTTTACCAACACATTGTTTCATTTAACATTCAATTACTAGAATTTCATTAGATAAAGTTTGTGGTGCACTGCTGAATTTTACAAACATCCTATTTTGTTTTATGTTTGGTACCTAGACAGATCTCTTAGATACAGGTTAGGACCCTAGATTGTACCTCCTTACTATTATTCCATACATACTAGGACTTGGTACAGAGATTAGGCTGAGCATATACTCGAGATTACTACCTAGGTTGGGTATTTTTCTTATTAATTTATTTTTTTATCTAATTATATTTTATAAATTACATATTATAGGATGACTACCTTTATTTTTGGGAATATAGAGTTCAATCATGGTTGATTAATTGGAACTATCCAGGTTATCTATTATACTTTTATGTGTGGGATTTATTTAACAGCATCCACCATTATTTTATTTATTCATCCACTATATTTATTATTATTACATGGGATATAATCTCCTCATTGTAGAACCTTAAAACCCTCGCTGCTAGATAGCATCCTCTGGCATATGGGGAGATGTTCCTGAGGAATTGTTTCCAACTGGTCCAGTTACTATTTATATAGGTAATCAAGTGGGAATATAAAAAATTATTATCAACAGTTTTCTTTTTTTAAAATTGTATTATTTTATATGTATATTATATAGGTGATTAATAATGTGTCAAAACCAATAAAATAGCTCATGTATGGGAATGAATAATGCACACATGAGGTAATGATCATGTTTTCCTAGATAGAAGGTTAGTTCATTTTGTTTGATCACTACAGTTGATTATTACTTCACCTTGTGTGATTATAGTATTTTCCATGGTTATTGATTAATTGATTTATGATATTTATATCTTATCTTGATATAAAAAGAGAGGGGTGTGTTCATGAATAATTTTAGGCTCATAGGATTCAAATCTCATTATGTTTTTTATCTATATACCATGATTTCAAGATTATATGACATGTATATATCATGGTTAGGTGATTATTTAGCATAATTATTTATATACCATGCTTGTGTGATTATTTCCATGTTTACCTAAAATATTTTCTAATGTAATAACTATTTATGTTTTTCTTATGGTATAATATGAGTTACATAAAATATATACATCAACCTAAAATGAATATTCTTATGTATCTTGTTTGTGGGATTCTTTTTAATATCCCCATAATTAATTTAAGTATGAAATTATCTTGAAATGGTTAACGAAATATCCTGAATGGAATTTTTATATTTCAAAGAAATTGGATGAATTAAAATGACTAGTGGTTGATGTTAGTAAAATGGTATACATGTTGAAACATATAAAGGAATGTATGTCTATAACATTGTAATGGTTTCTCAAATAAAGGAATCATTGTTCTTGACTCAACCTTAGTAGTTCGGTATTGGAATGTTGTGATTATGAGATAAACTTTACACAACCTAAGTAGGTCAGTCTTGGAATTATAAGCCTATGAGATAAGACCACTAAGGTTGTGGTAAACTATTATGGGGTTTCACTAAAATGTGATAAAAATTTTAATATAGAGATTGTTCAATCCATAAATTTTTAATCAGTGACCATATAATTGAACTAAGATTGGCATGACTATACCCTTATAGGTCACCTTTACTTTTTTGTACTTAGTTCTATACCTCATGGGAGTATATTCAAGTTATATGGGATGATTATTTAAAGAGTCAACATCTAGTTATATGGTGTTTTTTTATAAATGTATGGTGGAATATTATCAAACTAATTTCTCTTAAATTATAGAAATTTGGTTATTTTTAAACATTTGTGATATGTTTCATCAATTAATTAAAATATAGTGAAAACCTAAAGATGTTTTTCCCTTATACCTTGTCAATGATATTTTCTTCAAATAATCACCTTTTTTGGAAATTATGGAAAAACATTATTTAAAATTAATGTAATTGTGTAATAAAAAAACATTTTATGCACTAGTAAGACACTAGTGAGAGGTTTAGATTGACTTTTTTAGAGTTACCTTGACTGGGAATGTGAACACTTTAAATTGTTTTTATTGGACTTATTCTATTTTTTTTGTCATACAGTTTAGGAAGTAGAGCCTAGTGACTTTTTTGGATTGACTCTAGTTTAAAATTTGATGCCTAATGTTAAAATTGGTAGTTGTCCCATAGTTGTATCTCCCTTGGAAATAGGAAACCATTAGATTTATTATCAATGTTTATTAACATAGTAAGTCCCATCTATTTGGATATTTTAGTTGGGTGGGAATCCTCATTAAGGAAACGACACCCTTGGGTTGGAGAGTGGTTGTCTTGTAAGTTGAACCTCCTGGTGGTATTATCGTATACAGATACTCGGTGAGTTTCAACTCATTATCCTTTTTACATTATCATTGTGACCCTCTAAGGATCATATTCCTTTGAGGATGTTCATATAGAATTAGGTCCTTGTAGACTAATGCTTGGTTGGTGATTTCATGACACATATGTTGATACGTTTTGACCCTTATAGATCATTTATCTTCTTATATGTTTCTTTTTTTACTATTTAGAGAGACTTTATTAACACATTAGATGTTTTGTAATAGAGGCCCATAAGTGGGTTATAGTTCTCATATGAGATACCATAGGTCTAAGTGGGCTAACCTAGATTCCCTGTATTGAGTTTTGAATGGTAGGACTAGGTGGGAGAACTAGAGGCCGCTATTTTGACTCAGATCCCAATGATTCAATGCTAATTGGTTTGATTGAGAGTAATCTTTAAGAGGGGTTATCTGTGGTATACATTTTACATAACGTAAATGATCTAATTTTTATGATCAATTCACGATCGATGCACAAAGGATGATCCGGTTTTATGTTATAGACATGGTGATGCCTCTTTTTTTGTAAAACCACCTTGAGTGCTGGGTATCAAAACTTGATTTGATGTTCACAAATGTTTGGGTTCCTAGACCTATTGACTGGTCATTTTTTAGTTAATGCATTAATTTTGGAAACAATCTAATGAGGAGGGTAGACATTTGATGACATATGGAACATGTATTTTCTTGATTTTGAAGAGGATTAAAAAGGGATATCCTAGAATGTTAAATACCGAAGTTCCATGAAATATGATCAGTTTGGCCTCATTAATAGATGACCCATGGGAGTGTGAGTTGGGTAATGAAATGGGTGGTAATGGATGTGCACCTATTATGTATGACATGATTAGTTAATTCTTGTTTAATGGAATAATTGGTTGATATGGAATCTTGGTGAGTAGTTGGTTATAGTCCAAGGATTGATAGTTTGAATTATGATGTTTGTAGTCATGGTGCATTGGAGCACTGGTTAAATCAAGGGAAGGTCCTAGTGATAATGGATAACATTAAAATACCCCATTCATTATGAGACTCTTTACCCAAGGGTGGATCTTGACATGCATAGTCAAGAGACATGGTGTTAGGGTTTGGTTAAGTATAGCCTAGTTTTATTTGACCATAACTCATGGTGAGTGATACATGACTTTTAATTGAAATATTATTGTACTCATATATAGAGATGATCATGCACAACAAATTGACATCATTATGATTACGATGAGAGGGAATCGGTTATATGATGATCTATTTAAAAATATTTTTTTAGTTTGATGAAATGACTCCATAAGATTTGAGCTTGATGGGTTTTTTGAAGGTAAGTTAGATGGTGGAGAGTGTACCATTGGCCATTTGATGTTAATAACCCTAGTTATGTTTGAAAATAAATGAATTCCATAGGAACTGTTATTTGGATACAAAAACAGGTGATGGGAGATGATTGTGTAAGATCTTGAGAATCAACAGGTTCTTGGACATTCCATTTGTATGTCTAGTAATGGTTATGTCATGGGTTTTAGTAATCATAAAATCGTTTTATTGGTGTGACTACAAAGATTATTATATTGTGGGAGTCATACATTTTTTTCTTTTGGGAAACCCTCATATGATAAGGGTTGTATGATTTTGGGACTGGTCATTTGGGAGTCTCTTTATGTAAGAACCCGGACCTTCTTTTCAGGTATGTTTTTCCTTTCTGGTCGTTTTTGGGAAAAAGAGGAAATTCTAGAAATCTTGTAAGTACATGTCATGTACTTTATAAGTACACACCGTGTACTTCGATGTCACGTGAGACCGTGTGCTGGTCATGTCCGGACCACACACACGGTCATGTGGGGTGTTATGGAGGCCGCATAAAGTGGAGTACGGAAAAGCCTAGTACATGCCGTGTACTCCAAAAGTACATTCCATGTACTTTCTTTTTTTCATTAAACAAACCGGGGTCACGTCTAATTGCCAGAACTGCCTTCTTCTCCAGCTTCTTCGACCGAGAGCATCCCGTACGGCTGTGAATCTCCTCTGATCCCATGATCCTCTGTCCGTTCTACGAATCGACCGCCGTCGATTTTGTTGGGACCGCAGAGGTAAGCTCTTCCTTCTCCTAGATCTTTGTTTTCCAATTCCTCACCTTTCTCAATTAATCGTGGGTTGAACATTTTGTGAGTTTTTTTAGATCTATGATGTTCTAAGAAGATTCAATCATCGTGGTTCAAGTATATCAATCTCCTAGCATCTAGGTAGGTGGTTTGTGCCTTTCTTTTTGAAGTCCTTGAGTTCTATGTGCAATTTCCACCAATACCCTTGAATGGGGTATTACATGTTTACCGTTTTTCCCCTGTTGTTTTCCTGCCTTGCTTGTATTCTTGTGTAGAGTAAATTTAGTTATGTATGAGGATAATTTATATGTTGGATTTTTTCCCATGCCATGTCCTATTTAAGAACCTTGGTCTTGTTCAGCCTTTGGCCGTTATACCTATTTCCAGGCCTTGGGACCAAAGTATGGAGTGTTGTTTCCCTGACATGCTTGTTATGCTATAGACTGGATAGCCATGTAGCTCTGTAGGTTTACCTTGGCCTTATAGCATTATTATGCACTAATTGGAACAGGGTTTTGAGAACCTAGTGCTATAGACTATAAGGGGATAGACTGAGTGACCTTCCTCAGAGAGTCTTGGACATTATTGACTATAGGGGATAGACCGAGTGATCTTCCCAGAGAGTCTTGGACATTATAGACTATAGGGGATAGACCAAGTGAGCTTCCCAGAGAGTCTTGGACATTATAGACTATAGGGGATAGACTGAGTGAGCTTCTTAGAGAGTCTTGGATATTATAGACTACAGGAGGATAGACCAAGTGAGCTTCCTCGGAGAGTCTTGTTTTGTTGGAATTCCTTAAACCATTCTAGGCTATATGAGGAATTGACCGAGTGAGCTTCCTCAGAGAGTATGTGATCGACCTGGGGATATAAGAGGAAATTGACCAAGTGAGATTCCTTAGAG
Organism: Viscum album; assembly: GCA_963277665.1. Classification (NCBI taxonomy): domain Eukaryota; kingdom Viridiplantae; phylum Streptophyta; class Magnoliopsida; order Santalales; family Viscaceae; genus Viscum; species Viscum album. The sequence goes on from OY728151.1 coordinate 1,430,670,866, forward strand.
AGTCTCTAGACCTTAGGGCTATAAGGGGAATTGACTGCGTGATCATCCTTAGAGAGTCCCTGACCACCTTAGACTATAAGGGGAATTGACTAAGCGTGCTTCCTCAGAGAGTCTTATAATTTCGTATGAACAAACCAAAGGGGTTAGTCTGAGTGTACTACCCAGAGGGTTGTTGGTACTTTTTTTGGATAGGACTAGAGGGGATGGTTGTGAGTACTTCCCAGAGGGTTTCCTATTTGTGGTTAGTTGTTTGCTTCACTATTGCTTGTTGGTCTATGGATTGTTTACTATTGTGTATCATCATGTTTACTACTTACTCTTTACTGTTTATTGTACTATTACCTTCTATACACTCACTGACTATTAGGCACAGATCTTCGGGTGGTTGCCAACTGGTATTTAGTCTCACACCCTGTTTGGGTCATGCTTTTGGGCCCAAACAGATTATATTGTTATAGTTATAGACAAGGGAAAGCGCCCTTCAACTTCAAGTACTTGATTCCATTGGAGCAGGAGAGCATTAGGCCAAGACGAGATGCTGAGGAGTTGCTTATCTTTTTTATTTTTTACTTTGGTTTAGTATTGTATTCAGCATTGTGACTTGTTTGGCTGCTTTCCTAGACATATGTATCATGCATCATTTCATATATATGTGTGTGATCAAGTTGTTTATTGTTTTAGTCTTCTGTTGTTTATTGTGTTGGATATTTACTGCTTCTGCTATTGTATGTGTTGTTTACTTCCGCTATGTAATCTTCCAATGAGGGAATAGTTTCCCCACTATCACACCCAAGGCCCTCGCTGCTAGTTGGCAGCCTCTGGAATTTGGGGAAATGCGCTTGAGGCCATGTGACCAACAAGGTATGGGGCTCCTCTTGGTGGCTTTCGGAACCAGGGTGTTACAAAGTGGTATCAGAGGAATTATTTTCTCTTGACATAATGTTTGGAGCCTTTTTCTTGGGATAGGATGGAATAGGTACTTGGTAATAAGTTGTGTCTGGGATTAGCTAACCTGTGTATAGGGAAAAACCAATCTACCTTGTTAATTGTAGTTTTCTGGTTTTGCAAAGTTATTGCTGATTTTATTTTCACCAGTGGGTGACTCACATGTATTGTGTTGTTACCGTTGTTGTTATTGAGGTTCTATTTCTATCGCAACCCGAGAAGATGAGGGTATGACATCTCATTCATCATATAGGAACTTGATATAAATCACATGTCATGCATTCTTTCCATGCCATCTAGGATGCTTTAGCGATTGCATGTTGTTGTGATAGATGTTGTGTAGATTATGCATGCTATTGTGATAGATGCTTGATAGAATCTATGTTGTTTGATAAGGAATTTTTTTGTATAGTACTTTCCTAAAATGGACGCCAAACTTTGGTTATAGAGGTGTTATGGGCCCTCATGTACCGGAATTTGGTGGACCATTTCCTGGTTTCCTTGTTATAACTTGTATAAGATTCCAAGCTTTGATTCGCAGGGAGTATGGTCCCTCACGAATCGTAATTTGGCACCTTAACTCTTGTTTTCTGTGTTTTCTGGGATACGGAGCAGTTTTTGAGCTACTACCCGGAAAAACCCAGAATACACAGCATGTAATTTATTAATACACGTCGTGTAGTTCATAAACTGTGTCACTGACTGTGTGGGTAGAAACACAGGGTTGTGAAAAATCTTCAGGAACATGTCGTGTACAGTAAGTACACGCCGTGTTGTAGTGACCATGTGTCTACCTGTGTGGATAACGACACAGATGGATGAAACTTTGAATTTACACACCATGTCCTGTTATCACACATCGTGTCATGTAACCTAAGTGTCTGGTCGTGTCACGAACAATAAGGTTCGGGGAAAACATTCAAGTACAAGCCATGTTCTCATGGAGCACACTATGTAAGAGTGAACCATGTATCTGGTCATATAACTAACAACACGGTTCATTGAAACCTTTTCTAGTACATGTCGTGTCCTTCTTGAACACATTGTGTAGTCTAGGATTAAGAGGACCATGTGGGTTAGCCATGTAAGGAGACTCGGGCAGGGTAATGGATTTCAAGTACACGTCGTGTGTGGGGACAACACACCGTGTGGTTGAGGCATTACATGACTAGTTGTGGAAGAAGTACATGCTCATGTGAATGGCTTAAAAGAACACGCCGTTTAGTTTTTATACATGTCGTGTAGTCATGTTTTGTAAAACTTGAATGTTTATTCCTCTTATTCCCCTCCTGTACTCTTATGTTCTCAGTCTTTGATAATCCTGGTCTAAGGTGTGCTTTTGACCTTTCAGAGCTATGCCTCTGAGACATCCTACAGTTGTACGTTGTTTTCCAGATGGTGATCAGACACTGGATATGGTCGAGTAGGGACTTCCTGTAGATCCTCCTATTGTGTCGGCCTTGGCACCAGCAGTTATACTAGTGCCAGGCGTCGACGCGCAGTTTAGGGAAGATTTTCTGATTATGATGTAGACCTTCTAGGGAGCGCTGCCTCCTGCCCCGTCGATGGCAGAGTTGACGTGGGTTTTCCAGAAGCAGCATCCTCCTAGTTTCTTAGGGGAGGGAGGACCTCAGGCTGTATTGTCATGGCTCAAATCCACACTGATGATCTTCAAGCATCTCAAGGTACCTTCAGAGAAGAGGGTGAAACTTGTAACCTATATGCTCTGAGACTCGGCCAAGAGGTGGTGGGAGGTGATATCATAGTCAGTACGCCAGCAGAGTATGACTTGGGATGCGTTTTGGTTCATCTTCTACGATTACTTTTACCTGGAGACCTTGAGGGCCAATCGAGCCCGGGAGTTTATGAGTCTGGAGTATGGTACTCTTTCTGTTATGGAGTACTCATCTCGCTTTACTGAGCTGCAACATTTCACTCCTATTCTAGGAGGTGATGAGTTGTTCCATGCACGGAAGTTCGAGGATGTTATGAGGCATGAAATCCACTTATAGGTGAACATCTTCAGGTTGAATTTGATATCATCTATCGTCAACCAGGCCCTGATCTCATAGAACAATCTGAGGGATTCTGGAGCATTGAGCCAAGGCGGTTCGACATCCAGAGTTAGTGTTCCTCCTACTGATAGCAGTAAGCACCGCAGGGAGCATTCTAGAGGAGATCAAAGTAGGCGGAATGTATCTTATGGAAGCCAGGTAGTGTTCTACCAGTGTGGGAGGAGCGGCCACACTAGGCCTCAGTGCCAGAGAGCCCGATGGAGTGCCGATCTTGCGGCAAGATGGGCCATATTCAGTGTTTTTGTCAGATCTTATCACCTACAACTGGTGGTAGGGGTTCTTCTATGACCCCGTGTTCAGGAGACGTGTCCCCAGTTTCCCATCAGTCTGGGAACTAGAGTTCTTCCAGTCATTCGGTCCAAGGTGGAGGTTGTGGCAGGGGTGGTCAGTCACTAGGTTTTCAATGACAGCAGGGAGGATCAGCTCAGAGCGGCCAGGCAAGGTCATGGGGCTGCGGGGCAGGCCAGACTTTTGCAATGGAGTAGGCCCATCATGAGAAGGATCTCAGACCTTCTACAGTTCGAGGTACGATCTTAGTAGACACGGTTTTATCTTTAACACTTTTTGATACTAGTTCTACGCATATCTTTATCTCTCTTTCTATTTTCGAGATCCTTGGGATCTACATATTTTCCTCTAATGATACCTTGATGCTAGACACACCGTTGGGGACTATAGTGGTTAGTGTACGTCAGTGTAGAGATTTCCCTCTTGAGGTTGTAGGGTTTCACTTCATATGGGACCTCTATGTCCTAGAGATGACGAGCTATGATGTCATTCTTGGAATGGACTGGTTAGTCCCCTTCCAGGTAGTCATCAATTACTATCTCCGCATGGTGAGTTTCATATCACCATAGGGTGGATCCTTTCTTTATAGAGGCGAGTGGGATGTTCAAGCGAGTCAAATAGGACCCGAGCATCATGGTATAGGAGGAGTTACAGCCCAGATTTCTAGTCTTTATCTGGATGACCAAGGTAATTCACAGTTAGACTTTCCTCCAGTGGTGGATCGTTTCAGAGATGTCTTTTAAGAGGACTTTTCAGGTTTTCACTCGGAGAGTGAGGTAGAATTATCAATTGAGCTCGTTCTAGGAGAGGAACCAGTGTCCATTCCTCCTTAGGATGGATACACCTGAGTTTTAGGAGATCAAGAAGTAGTTGGAGGAGTTGCAGGCAAAGGGTTTCATCTGACCCAGTACTTCTCCTTGGGTTTCGCCTGTTCTGTTTGCAAAGAAGTCAGACGATTCCCTTAGGCTTTGTGTGGACTATCGGAAGTTGAACTAGTTGACATTCAAGAACCAATATCCCTTACCAAGGATCGATGATCTCTTTGATCATCTTGGAGGATCCCGGGTGTTCTCGAAGATCGACTTGAGATCCTATTAACATCAGTTGCACATTAGACCATTTGATATACCTCTTACAGCCTTCAAAAGCAGGTATGGTCTATACGAGTATATGGTTATGACGTTTGGCCTCATGAACACACCAACAGTTTTCATGGCACTGATGAACCGAGTGTTCCATCCATACTTGGATTCTTTCATCATGGTATTCATTGATGACATCTTGGTGTACTCTCACACTCGACATGACCATGATACTCATCTTGAGATCATTTTGAGTACACTGAGAGAGCATCAGCTTTATGCTAAACTCTCGAAGTTCCACTTTTGGATGGATCAGATTCACTTCTTGGGTCATGTTATCTTAGAGGCAGGAGTATTAGTAGACATAGAGAAAGTGAGAGATGTAGTTTCTTAGGAGCAGTCGAAGAACATCATTTAGGTGCAGAGTTTCCTAGCGCTGGCTGGATACTAAAAACGCTTCATTCAAGACTTTTCTCTCTTAGCAGCACCGTTGATAGGTCTGACCAAGAAAGGGTAAAAGTTCTTATGGTCAGATTCCTATGAGTCATCCTTTCAGGAGCTGAAAGGGAGGTTGACGTCAGCATTGATATTATTCTTTCTAGATCTGGGAAAGATCTATACCGTTTACTATGATGCTTCAAGTATTGGTTTAGGAGTTGTCCTTATGTAGGGAGATGGATTCATTGCCTACGGGTCTTGGTAGTTGAGGCCACAAGAGAGGAACTACCTGACGCATGATCTGGAGTTGGAAGTTGTGGTTCATGCCTTATGTTGTTGGAGATATTATCTTCTGGGAGAGCACTTTGTAGTGTTTACCGACCACAAAAGTCTCTAGTACATCTTTACTCAGCGTGATCAAAATTTGAGGTAGCGTAGGTGGGTCTAGTATCTTCAGTCCTTCGACTTTGAGCTTTCCTATACACCAGGAAAGGTCAACGTAGTGGCTGACGCGTTGAGTAGGAGAACTTAGATACTGGCAGTTTAGGAGGCCAGTAGTGAGTAGAAACTTATGGCACTATTCTCTGAGATGCATTTGGAGGTGTACGATAGACAGGGGCAGACTTTTCTATCTTCTATATCTATTACCTCTACTCTTCTTGATCGGGTACGGATGAGGCAGATACCAGACTCAGAAGGCCAAGTCATGTGGGAGAGTGTGTCAGGAGAGTACCCCCTTCCTGGATGGACAGTAGGCGAGGATGATATCTTGAATTTCCAGAGATGCGTATGGGTTCCAGCAGACATGCATGAAGAGATGATGCGGGACTTTCATTCCTCTGTTTGGTCAGTTCATCCTGGTGTCACCAAGATGTATCGTGATCTGCACTGCCAGTATTGGTGGCCAGGTATGAAGAGAGGTGTTGATGGTTTCTTCATGAGGTGTTCTACTTATCATCATGTGAAAGTGGAGCATCAGTGACTAGCAGGTCTATTGCAGTAGTTACCCATTCCTAAGTGGAAGTGGAACGACGTCGTGATGGACTTCGTGACTGGTTTGCTGAGGTCACCTTAGGGGAATAATGTTTTTTGGTTTGTCATCGACAGGTTTATGAAGGTTTCTCACTTCATGATAGTCAAGGAGACCTTCAGTGTTGATGAGCTGGGATGGTTGTATATCTGTGAGATTGTACATCTACATGGAGTTCCTCACTCCATTGTTTCCGATAGGGATGCATGTTTTACTTCTCAGTTCTGGTAGGGGCTTTAGAAGGCTTTGGGTATACAGGTACTTTGAGTACAGCATACCATCCCCAGACTGATGGCCAGTCCGAGCACGATTTAGGTTCTTGAAGATATGATCTGAGCTTGAATTAGGGACTTTGGAGGTTCTTGGTAGAAGCATATACCTCTTGTGGAGTTTTCCTACAACAACAGTATTCAGGAAACTATTCAGATGGCACCTTACGAGGCCTTGTACGGTAGTCCATGTCGATCACCTTTATGGTGGCTGGAGGTATGAGAGGCAGTTTTGCTAGGACCACGTCTTGTTCAGGAGACCTCATAGAAGATAGAGTTGATTCGGAAGAGGATGGTTATGGCACAGTCTTGACAGAAGTCTTATGATGATCAGCGGAGATGACCTCTATAGTTCGAGGTCGGGGATTAGGTTTTTCTGCATGTCACACCGAGGTAGGGGCACAGAAGGATCCGGAGACAGGGTAAGCTTTCACCATGGTACGTCGGACCATTTGAGGTGTTGGAGAGAGTTGGTTCGGTTGCCTATTGGTTTTAGTTACCTCATAGGTATCGGGCTATGCATGACGTTTTCTACGTTTCTCAGCTCCGACGTTACTTTTCAGACCCATCTCATGTCTTTCGACCTGAGGAGGTTGAGCTAGAAGCAGATGCATCATTTGAGGAGCATTCTATTTGGATTTTCGATCACAGTACGACGGTTCTCCATAGCCGGTTTGTTCCTCTGGTACGGGTGCTATGGCAGCACGGGTGAGTACAGGACAAGACTTGGGAGTGGTAGGCCGATGTACGATCGTAGTGGCTGGAGATATTCGGGGTTTCTACTTCTACACCTCGTTAGGGAAATTCAGGGATGAATTTCTTTAACAGGGGAAGTTTGTAAGAACCTAGACCTTCTTTTTAGGTATGTTTTTCTTTTCTGGTCATTTTTGGGAAAAAGAGGAAATTCTAGAAATTTTGTAAGTACACGTCATGTACTTCGATGTCGCGTGAGGTCGTGTGTTGGCCGTGTTTGGGCCACACACACGGTTGTGTGGGGTGTTATGGAGGCTGATTAAAGCAGAGTATGAAAAATCCTAGTACACACCATGTACTCCAAAAGTATACACTGTGTACTTTTTTCATTAAACAGACCGGGGTCACGTCTGATCGCCAGAACTGTCTTCTTCTCTAGCTTCTTCGACTTAGAGCATCCTGTATGGCCTCAAATCTCCTCTGAGCCCCTGAGCCTCTGTCTGTTCTCTGAATCGACCATCATCGATTGTGTTGGGACCGCAGCAGTAATCTCTTCCTTCTCCTAGATCTTCGTTTTCCAATTCCTCCTCTTTCTCAAGTAATCATGGGAAAATTTTGTGCGTTTTCATAGATCTACAAAATTATAAGGAGATTCATTCATCATGGTTCAATTATATTGATCTCCTAGTATCCAGGTAGGTGGTTTGTGCCTTTCTGTTCGAAGTCCTTGAGTTTTATGTGCAATTTCCACCAATACCCTTGAACAGGGTATTGCGTGTTTACCGTTTTTCCCCTGTTGTTTTCCTTCCTTGCTTGTATGCTTGTGTAGAGTTAATTTAATTATGTATGAGGATAATTGCTATGCCTAGATGTTTTACCCATGCCTTGTCCTATTTACGACCTTTGGTCTTGTTCATCCTTTTTTCGTTATACCTGTTTCCATGCCTTGTGACCGTAGAATGGAGTGTTGTTTCCTTAACATGATTGTTATGATGTAGACTAGATATCCAAGTAAATTTTTAGGTTTACTTTGGCCTTATAGCATTATTATGCACTAATTTTCATGGGGCCGTGAGAACTTGGTGCTATAGACTATAAGGGTATAGACCAAGTGAGCTTCCTCAGAGAGTCTTGGACAATATAGACTATAGGGGATAGACCGAGTGAGCTTCCCCGAGAGTCTTGGACATTATAGACTATAGGAGATAGACCGAGTGAGCTTCCCAGAGAGTATGGGACATTATAGACTATAGGGGACAGACCGAGTGAGCTTCCCAGAGAGTCTTGTATATTATAGACTATAGGAGGATAGACCGAGTGAGCTTCCTCAGAGAGTCTTGTTTTTTTTTTGAATTCCTTAAACCATTCCAGGCTATAGGAGGAATTGACCGAGTGAGCTTCCTTAGAGAGTCTGTGATCGACCAGAGGATATAAGAGGAAATTGACCAAGTAAGCTTCCTCAAAGAGTCTCTAGACCTTGGGGATATAAGGTGAATTGACCGTGTGATTGTCCTCAGAGAGTCCCTGGCCACCTTTTACTATAAGGGGAATTGACTGAGTGTACTTCCTCAAAGAGTCTTATAATTTCGTATGACCAAACCAGAGGGGTTAGGCTGAGTGTACTGCCCAAAGGGTTGTTGGTAATTTTTTTGGATAGGACCAGAGGGGATGGTTATGAGTACTTCGCAGAGGGTTTCCTATTTGTGGTTAGTTGTTTGCTTCACTGTTGCTTGTTGGTTTGTGGATTGTTTACTATTGTGTATCATCCTGTTTATTGCTTACTGTTTACTGTTTACTATACTATTACCTTCCATATACTCACTAACTGTTAGGAACAGATCTTCGGGTGGTTACCTGCTGGGATTTAGTCTCACACCTTGTTTGGGTCATGATTTTGGTCCCAAACAGATTATATTTTTGTAGGTATAGACAAGGGAAAGTGCCCTTTGACTTCAGGTACTTGATTGCATTAGAGAAGGAGAGTATTGGACCAAGCCAAGGCTTGCAATGCTGAAGAGTTTCTCATCTGTTTTCTTATGTACTTTGGTTTAGTATTGTATTCATCATTGTGACTTGTTTGGTTTCTTTCCTAGACATATGTATCATGCATCATTTCATATATATGTGTGTGCTAGAGTTGTTTATTGTGTTATTCTTCCGCTGTTTATTGTGTTGGATATTTACTTCTTCCACTATTGTATGTGTTGTTTACTTCCACTGTGTACTCTGTCAATGAGGGCATAGTTTCCCCACTATCACACCCATGTCCCTCGCTGCTAATCGGCAGCCTCTGGCATTTGGGGAAATGTGCTTGAGACCATGTGACCAACCAGGTATGGGGCGCCTCTAAGTGGATTCCAGAACCAGGGCATTACACTTTTGCTCTTATATGTTGTGGAATTAAAGGGAACAATGTACATATTGATTTAGTTGTAAATTCTATGTATATGCTCAGATGCAAGTCGGGGTATAGTTTGAGTGTGGGTGTTAACCCTGAGTTAGTTAAGGTGATCCATGTGTACTAGATCAAGAATGCACTGGTGTTAGTTCTATGGAACAGTGAGAGAAATGATTGTTTTTCCATGATACATCATCTAAATTAATCTATGTTCTTTGGTGAGTTTCCTCAGAATTATATCGATGTGCCTTGGCATAAGTCATCACAAGATGGTTTTGTAGTTGTGTCAGTTATAGATTCTGAGATTTTTTTTTCAAAAAACTTTCAACTAGAGGTGGTTAAAATTATGTTTCCTCTAGTTGTTGGATGTGGTTAGTGACAAATCGCATCATGAATGTCATGGATTGAGATGGGTGTAGACTAAAGGTTAGTGGGATATTTTCAAGGAAAAGGTGGCCTAACAAAACTATTTTAGTTTATTGGAGTTTGAATATTTCGATCAAAACAAGGATAGGGATTAGTTTTCCCATGTGTGATCGAGTGTAAAAAATTTAGAAACATTTTATGACTTTCATTAAGATGATAAGGATTCTCCTTAATAAGAAATTATGATGGTGTAAGTTCTATGACTTGGGGTTGATGATGGATAAAACTTATAGGGGAACCACAAGCTAGTTGATTAATTAGAAAATGGTGTGATCATTTTTATGGATATACGGCCATGGGTAAGCACCATATTTGTGTCTCATATGTAATTATGAAGATTGCAATAAGTTTTAGAGTTTTAATCACCATATTTTCAAAGTGATTCTTAGTGGAATGTTGGGTGGTTGGTACTGCAAAATAGTTATTTAATTGGGAATTCCAAAGCCATCTGGGTCAGGATAAGATCTTTTTGCCCACTAAGGATTCTCGGTGAAAAGTATATCTATGGTTAGGAGGTTGTGAGATTGCATGTCATGAATAGGTTGAAATTTTTCAATGGAATTTGAGTTTAACATTTGGTGGATGGTCCAAATTTAGAAATATGATTCATAAGGTAAATTTTAGATTTAAAACACATGATAGTGTTTTTTTAGTTGAGTTTTAATCCCCAAGAGGTGTATTGGATGCTTAGATGGGTATCAAGAGTGTTGGGAGTTTAAATCTCAATTTTAGGATAGATAGTGGTAGGATCATGGTTGGCTCATGGTTATCACTACTCACATGAAACAACTTTGTAGCATGTTTTATGTAGAGAAACAATTTTTAACAATGAAAGGTGGACCAAAAAACCATGTGACTTAGTGTAGAGTCATAGACTCACCCACCTTGTTGGAGCATAGTTTTTCTTAACATGATCTAAAAATAAGTGGGGTGGGGGAGTTTATGTACTGAAGCTAGCTTGGTTGGTGTATTGTTGGTAAACTATGTGAAGAAACAATGTGGAATGTGGGTTCTTGGAAAGTGGAGTTGCACAGTTGGCACACAGGATTCCTAACCATGTTTCATAACTGTGAACCTCTTCAAATTTCTCAATATTTCCATTTTCCCCTCTAACTATTAAGGTTACTACCCTATTTTCTCCATTATTTCACCTAGGAAGTCCTCTACACATGCCCACATCTTTTTATTCTTTCTTGGATAGATTCCCTATTATTATTGGTCTAATTTTATCATTTTTTGATGCATTAGATGTCTAATGGTGATTAAACAACTCATCCTGCTTCTTTTCCTTATTTATTTTACTCAATTAAATTATACCATTATGTGAAATAATATGTCATTTTTGGGGTGTTCATTTTTTTCATTTGATTTATCTGTTTTCGTCTTAAATAATTCCTTGATAATAGATGGGTGATGATTCCTTGAAATAAGGTAGGTGGTCTATATGTTTTTCCATTTAATCACTGTTTTTTATAAAATGAGTCATAGTTAAATACATTAGACATTCGATATGTCACTCTTAAAATGTTTAAATATTTAATTTAATCATCTAAACCATGACTTAGACACTTTATGAGACCCATCGACAATTTTTTAGGTTGAGACCTGACATAAACCACATCTTGGGTGTGTCATGTCATATGCCCTAAATAAAAAACTCTCTTAATTATCCAAAACACCACTTCGTGGGTTTGTACTTATTCTTATAAAGAGAAGTGATTGATTCATATTAAATGAATTTTTAAATTTAAATTAATTACACATGGCTAAATAAATTTTATCAAATGTAATGATTAAACCCATTTTCAATCATAAGTTAAATGTTAAATAGAATGAAAATAATTGTTAGGTGGGTTGATTAAACCCCTTATTTTACCTTGAACATAGACCATATGTTTTACTATTATAATGGACTAGCCTAAGTTGATAAATTCAATTTTTTTATAGAATTTATATTCACATGGACCTCTTGATCATGGTAATTGAATTGAAAAAATAAAAAATCATAATTAATCTTTTTTTAAGGATATTTATTATTCAATATGATTAATTATTAAATAAAATTTACCTAATAAATAATTATTCATTGATCGATACATGGATCCCAATACAGGATTCCATGGACAGGGATGTAAGACATAGTGATTTGGTTGAATTATGAATGTTTAAGAAATGTTGTACATTACACTCCTAATAATTTTTTAAAATGCATCAGACACTATATTCCTTATTATTGTTGAATTTATTGGACATAGTGTTTCTTATTTTAATTGAAATATTTGGACATGGGGTTATTTATTATTCATTAAATTCGATGGAAATGGTTTTCTATATTATATTATTTAAAATTATTTCACAAGGTGTTCATTGAGTTTATCTATTAATATTGTGGGACATGACAGTCAATGTTCACTTTTTAGATGCTCATAATGATTCCCTTATTTAAATTTGAAACCAAATATGATATTCATTATACATAGACACCTTATTTATATACCTTAGCTTTCAGGTATTGGGTCTATTAATATAAAAAATAAAGGGATAAGATATTCCATCATACGGTGAGGTATGGTTGGCCAGGTGTCCCATGATGAACATAAAGATGAAATGGTTTTTATAAATCATTGATCTAAAAAATCTATTTTTTATACCTCCACGTTATTGCATTTTGTATTCATGGATTGTATTTTCATTATAAACTATTAGTAGTGTCCTACTAAGTATTACTCACAACCTATTCGTGCCGCCATTTGGTACCCAGAAAAATCTCTTGGATTTAGGTTATGACCTTTTATTATGTCTATTTTCAATTACTCATTATAGACATCGAATTAACATATAGATTGGGGAAATCACATATAAAGGATTCTTATAGGTGTTGGTTATTTTTCATATTTATTTTTTCCCTATCTAGTCCTATTGTATTTATCACCTAATGTACATTGACTACCTTTATTTATGCACATAACTTGTTCGTTAATGGTTTATTATTTGGAACTAGATGATTTATTTATTATTATTATTATCTATATGGTATTTATTTATCTTATACTTCCATTATTTTATTAATTCCTTCACTATATATATTAATAATATATAGGGTATAATCACTCCACTATACCACATTCAGACCGTCACTACTAGTCAGTAGCCTCATGAATATGGTTAGGTGTGCTTGAGAAATTGTCCCCAACCGATTAGGTTACTATTTATCCAGTGAACCGGGTCGGGATTTGACAATTCATTTTTTGGAAGAATTTTATAGCTATACATAAAACCAAGTGTATACATATTATCTAAAAGTGTTATGTTGTTAATTGTTACATGTTTTATATAATGTAAAGGTATAAACATAGTATAATGAAAAATAATAGAGTTACTCAAATTGAAGATTTGATACATTTATATACTATCAAGGATTAAAATATAATTCTTAGGAATATTTCATAATTTGGAATCACTGATAAATATAGGATTCTTATTTTATGACAATCCAAGTGATAATATTGAAAAATAAATTGGTTGACATATGTTCCCTTAAATATTTGAGAGGAATAGAAAGATAGTGTTTGGAAAATTAATAGTGGGTACCAATCCCATCATCCTTTATTGAAAAGAAAAAATGTTCAATAAATGGGTTTTATGTCACTTATTATTTTTATATATATAATATTTTTTTCTTTATATATTATTTTTTTAATAATATATTTACATATTTTAAATTATTTAAACTATTTGGGAAATTAATGGATTTTACTCCAACTAAAGATACCAATATCATGAAATAACATGAAATCAATTTAAAAAAAGAGAAACTATTAGAGGGTGATAGATATACTACAGTTTATCAACAACCAAAATTTGGTATACATATTAAAGGTGAGAAATAAACAAGTAGTGAGAAATTGATAAATATAAATCAAACTAAAAAATAATAAGGGTGATGTCTCATGATGGTGTTATAAACAGTTTCTATGGTAATAAGTATAGGTAAGAATTTTTGGGTTGGATGAAATGACCATGGTAAATGTATAGACTAAAAGAATTCAATTTTCCTTTTTTAAATTTGGGGAATTCTCTTATGAATGTGTAAATTTTTTTAATTCTTTAAATGATGTAAACAATTTCGGTAGACACTGTGATAACATTTATATTAGAAAAAATAAGGTTAGAAATATTTATTTTGTCATCTGTATCCCCTATAGAGTAAATTTATATTAGAATAATATATGATAAAATTAACATTACTGGTTATTGGATAGAGTCATAGATAATTTTAGAAACATTGTAATAAAATACCCCATAGAGATGCTGAAGTTTATGTCAAAACCAACATACAGTCTTTATACAGAAATCTCTTTAACCAATCAACCTGGAAGGCTTTTATTACCCTTTAGGGTAAAGAGTAATTTAATGTACATTTTAATTGACTTTATTTTATTTTATAATAAATATATAAATTTTTTATCCTTATAATTATTAATTTATAAAACATAAAATCACTACAAAAAATAAATAACATAAATTGAAACCACAATACCCCTACCATAAAGAAAGGATGTGGTAAGCTTCCCATTAAAAAACATATGGTAATTATTTTAAATCTATAGTTTAACATTTATGAGATATAAAAAAGTAGAATAATTATTTTTTATTTTATATATAGATTAATCAATTATAATAATGAGATATATTCATCTTATATCATATTATATGGAAAGAAAATAATGAAAATAAAATGGTAAAAATTATAGATGAAAACACATATAATGTATTAGAGTATTATGTATTTTAAAAATTAAAGATATTTAATTATAATTAATATATTATACCACAAAAATTTCTACCTAATTTCAAATATTTATATCAATTTTAGAAACAGGATGTGTTATCTTCTATAGTTGAAGAACAAATACATTCAATGGATGTGAATCATCCTAGACAATATGAACATGTTATAGGTGAACTTTTTATAGTATATATATTAGAATAATTTATGAAAGATAAAATAAATGTGCATGATAACAAGAAAAAAATGACTGATAATAAAAAATTAAAAATTTACTATAAAGATTAAATAATAAAAAAATTGTCTAAAAGAGAATCTCATTCGAAGGTATCAATAATAAAAATCAGCGCAACAACAACCAAACCATAAAGAGCCATATAACCCAAGTTTTGAGGTTATTTATTCCCCTTAGAGGCATGACTTACATGTAGTAATCATGTTTTTCACAATAGTTTATATCAATATTTCGAAAACTAATTAATTATACTTTTACTACATTTAATTTTTATATGGTGAATTTTATTATTATTTATAACTATTATTACCCACTAATTGACTTATTGTGTGAGTTACTATGTAAAATATCCATGTTTATAACATATACAAAAAAAATTCTAATAGATCATGTGAGGGTATTAATTCATGTAGCTCACTAGCCGAGCACTAAACTACTTATCCAATTTGATGATGTTGATATTTTTATGGTGGAACCTTCTATTATAAGTCTCATGGTATGAACAATAAATCTTATTATGATAAATGATAATGAAGGGGTATGCTATTTCATTTTTATTTTATATGCATATTCATCTAAAATGAATGGAAAAAGTCTAAATTAATGAATATGATGATAGAACGTGAAAGAGAGATCCATTCTAGCAAAATCTAAAGGAACAAATTTTTTATCGAAAAGGAATTTTTATTATATGTTTAAACAACCAATTACTACATTAAATTTATTAATGTCATAGTTTTGTGTGGATATAATGTTCCAAAATGAAGATATTGTTAACACTAAATTTAAAGAGAAAATTTATAGAATAATCACTCATAGAATTATTGTTCATAATAGTTTAAATGAAATTCCCATGAATTAATGGTTAGGATCATTAGTTGTGAATGTATTAAAAAGGTACATTTTCATAATTTGAATATACAATAATTGATATATCATTTCTATTACAATTTAATAATTTTCATATTTTTTATATATAGATATTTCAAGAGTATGTAATGGGGATAACTTTTGGAAATAATTTATCAATTTACAGTCTTATTACCATTTCTACACACTAAAAATCATTGGAAGAAGAATAAATTTTAGAAATATCACACCAAATAAAAGTGGTATTGGAAAAAGAAGATAACAAATGTATAAATCCTATTAATACCTGTCATGAAGAAGTAAAAATCTATAATATAATTTTATAAAATATAATTACATTTATTCTAATATTTTTAAATTTTTTTAGGTTCAATAGATGCTCATTTTAGTCCATTTGGATTGTAAAATGATCTATTTTATAGATCCAATGAATGAATACTCAAAAAATAAATCATAAAATAATTGGCGTGGCTGTATATTTCACTCCACCTCATAGAACCTTGGATTTTTTTTTGATATATACACTTATTGGATGGATTAAATGAAATTAGGATGAATCCTCTAGAGGTGACCTAGGGCCCTCATGTTTTGGGTAGTTTTTAGAGATCATAGAGGGGATGTGATAGGGTGTCTTTATAGTTCATGCAGATTTTCCTTATATTTTTTGGAAGAAATTTGTGGCCTAATTAATGTAGATGACGTGGATCAAATAGAGGAAGAAACAATATTTTACTTGAGTGTGACTCCAACACCATTAGACAAGTAGTGAAAACAGACTAGATAAATCTCTCATGGGGCATTTCATCCAGGTGGATCAAATGCTTAGACTATGACAAATATGAATCATTTAATCACACACACGTATTGGGAAGCCAATTAACCTTCTTATGGGATTTATAATAAATTAATATGTCACCACGATCCCACTCTAGCTGATGATATACCCAATGAGATACTCCCCCTCTTTAAATGGGACTATTGTAAGTTTCCATTCTTCATACATCTATAATCATTTTTTACCTAATGAAAGAGAATTGTACCCTCGAGAAAGATCTCACCTTTTTTTAAATAACTAATTTATTATATATATCAATTTTTTTTTTAAATAAATGAAATAAAATTAATATGGTTATTACATTTGATAATTTACAAATTATTCTATACTCCATAGACAAATTGTAATCCCCAACATTGTTTTTATAAGAGTAATTATAATTTCATTTATTAATGATTAATATATCTATATTTTTATAGTATTATGATTATTTTAGACAAAAAACCTATTAAAATTAGGATGTATAATTTTTCAAGATTGAGTGAGCTACATAAATGGTGTTATAATATTTACATATATCATGAATAGTTGGTTTCCAGTTATGTATATAGTTTTTTTTAAATGTACTTTAATAAATTATTTATTTATATTAATCTCCATATTTATGATCAAATTTCATTATCTTCATGCACTCAGCTACATCCCTTTTTGTTTCCTTTACTTAAACAAGAAATAATATAAATAAAAACTACAATAAAAAATGTAATTATGTATTAAAAAGAAAATTCCAATTGTTAACGAATTGTGAGAATTTAGGGGACTATATTTTTCTATAAAGTTGTGGTAAATCCACCCTAGAAGCTCTAGAATTTTTTTCTTTACATTTTTATGAGAAAATATTGGAATTATAGAACTAGGGAGAGGGATATTGGAAATATAAATTGGAACCATTATAAATGGTTTTAATGTGTATTTATACAAAATTAAATATTAAATAATTAAAATTATTTCAAATTATATAAAGTAGAATTGATAGATAATAACACTTGAAACATGCTCTAATTATCCTAAAACAATAGCATAACGATCTTTGATTCAATTTTTACCTTTAAGAAAAATATACACATCAAATGGATGGTCATCAAAATTAATGCATAAGACTCACAAGACAATGTAATTTCAAATTTATGATCATAAAAATTATTCTTCAATAAATTAATATTCACTATTTTAAACTTTTAATTTTTAATTTCAAATATCAAGAGCATAAACTTTTTAAATTTAAATAAATGTATTGATTAAAAAAAACAGACCATAAATAATGTATAAACCAATCTACAATAACAAATTTTGAGGTATACATTGGTGATAGGAAGAAGAATAAAATTTAAAAACTTCTTAGATATGTTGTTTTGGGTATCTACTAACCCAGAAATTTAATTTCAAAAAAAATAGAGAATTAGCTAAAAAATTGTGGCTAACTATACTCAACTACTAGATATTTTTAATGTTGTAATTAATTGGCTAAATAGTGTTTAAAATGGTTAAACTATGTTCACAATAGTTGGAAATAATTACTATAAATTTTTAGTTATTGAATAGAATTGGTCTCAACTTAGTTAAACCTTAAAATAAAAATTAATAATTATTTTTATGCATCGATGAGATTTCCATAATATATTTTTTAGTGTAAAACATTAGACATTATTTTAATTATAGAAAATATAAACCAAGGAACTATGTGAGTAAACAAATTATATAATTATATTTTAGACATATTTATGGGAATAAATTTATATCAACTAGGAGACAAGGATTAGAAGTTATAGTTTTTTCATGCCATAAATAAATCAACACACAAGTTATTAGATTACATAAATTATAATTAATTTAATGGTTAACACCTTACATGGTATTTCAATATAATGTAACACGTTTTTGAAAAATATTTTCATATTGGATTCAAATAAAAATTAGATTCAGGTTGATATGACCCTTATATAGGGTTTTATGATTGAAAAATCATAATATTTCATATTATCACATAGTAAAAATCATAACAAAATAGAATATACCTTGAACCCAAACAAACATATCCACATATGAAAATAAATAAAAATATAATTTCAATTCTTTTCATCATTCATGTCATGTTCTGGTTTCAAAAACCATAAATCATTTTTATTACCAGGTACATATTTAATTTTATGTTAAGGAATAAATAAGTTGGATATATTTTTATTTTCAAGAAATTTAAGAAGATCTTCACTCAATTTATTGAAATTATTTCAGGTATAGTGGGGAAGGTCATGTACATTATTGTATAAATTCATGGATTACTATATATTTTTTATTAGGTGACCATGAGAAGAAACTGATTTCTTTTTTAGGAACTCAAGTAACCGTAAAGTAAACACTGAGTTACTATTAATTACACTTCAAGTTAACTTTATTTATTTTCTATACATTATCAATTTTTTTAATATTCTAATGGATGATCATTTATTCTATTAAACATCTAATGAAACAGTTATTAATAGTGTTTGATTATGTAATTTTTAGTAACAATCATGTCACCTAAACATTTAGTTTGAGGAAAAATTATAATTACTATTGAATGAATATTTTGATAATAAAAATATATATATATATATATATATATGGGATGACTCCCAAATTTAATGGATGTTTCTCTTACTATTCCCCTAGAACAAAAATAACATCAAAAACACATTTTCTAAAAAATTCAACATATTAGAAACACCAAGACGCATAATTTAATGTTATTAGTTGAGAATCTAGGGAAACTTAAGGAATAAAAAATAACTCGACTACTTTAAAACATAACTCAACAAACAAGGAGTTCTTGAAAATATTTTGGAACTATTTTAATCATAATTATTTTTATTCTATAATTATGTTTTTTTTATGAAAATAAAAATAGGTGAATGAATCCTACCTAATACTATATTGTGTTATTAATATTTGTGAAGACACGTAAATAAATATAATGAAAATAATGATTTGGATCATTAATTCCACCTAATATTAGATAAATAGAACTATTTGTGGTGTGACCATAGATTAATTAACATATAATTATAAAAGAAGGAAAAAAGATAAATTATTGGGGATATCAGATGAATTCATCCCACTAGAGTTGAAAATGTTATCTTAAAGATATTTAAGAAAATAAATCTTTAAATAATGATATATATGTCATTTTATCAATTAGGAAATGATTTAAAGTAAATCAAAAACAAAAATAGAGAGGTGAATAAATTAGTCAAAAACAATGTGAAAGAAGGCCTTTTTTTAATGTGAATTATAAATGAATTGAAATGAATCAATATATTTAAAAATAAAATAATACTATATTTATCACATTTTAATATTCACTACTATAGATTCTATTCTATTAATCATAAAAAAAATTCATCGATTTTTAAAAGTTCTGGTAAAAAATAAATTTTATCATTGCTTATTTTAGCGTTGATAAAAGTTTTACCTTTATCACTATTTATTCAACACATATAAATGTACCAATTATAAGATATATTAATAGTTCCAATAAAATATTTATCTATTTTTTTAAGTTAAAATATTTATATATTTTGATTTAAATGAATGGTTTTTATCTTTAATGAATAAATGATTTAATTGATTGAACTATTAATATATTGTAATTTTTTGTATACAATGTTTATGTATTTTTAATATTGTACATATATTACATATTTATTTATATAAATTATAATTAATTTTAGTTTATTTATATGTAAATTACAATGAAATAAATATTATATGCATTTAATATGGTTTGATACCCAGATATATGTGTTGGCTTATCCTATACACAAAAAGTGATTATAAAAAGAACCTATATTTATAATTTTAGCAATTTTATAAATATCATTTTTATAAATTATTATAAAACTAAAACTATTTCCATTGAGGTGGGGCCTGGGTAGTTCAAACCCTATTTGAAATCCCAAAGTAGAATTGTACATGGGTAAGGGACCCCCGACTTAATAAGACTGGCCTGATAACAAGGTATATTTGGGCTTAATTGTTTATGCCTAGTTATTAAACAATCCTAAATTTAAAATCCCAATTAATAATATGGTTGGGTTTGAGAATTAATTAATTAAAACATAATAGACCTTACCAACTCTATTTATAATAACGTTTTTTATTATATATATAAATAAAAAATTTATTTATTAAAATTTACATTAAAATTTATATTTAATAACGTTCAATAAGATTGTTTCTATAATAAATTTAATATTAACATTTATACTATTATTAAAAATAAATTGTATTAAAAGTTTTATTTATTAAAGATCATTATATAAAAAATATATTTAATTTCATTAGTTATTAAGGCCAAAAATTCTTTTTTGTCAAGTCTAGATTATAAAACAATATTTTTTCAACGTCAGATTAATAAATAGGCCAGGTTAGGGTTGGTCCTACCAGACCCAAGTAATAAATGAATTTGTGTTTTCCCAACTCAAACCAGAAAAACTTGACTGATGTATAGGTATATCCATGTGGTTAGGGGTTCAACCCATGATGACCCCACATTTGGGGGGATTTTCATAGGGTATTGTAGCTTCACTATAGAAATAGTGACATTATAGCAGTGGTAGATATTATAACATGGACTATAGTGGGGATGGTTTTTGTATCAAGTACATTAGAATATATATGTACTATAGTCATAATCTTTATCAATAAGGTAATTGGGCCAAAAAATGGGACTTTGTTCCATGAAAGTAACTTTCATGCCACAATACTATCGAGTTGTAAGGTCTACGAACCATCCGTGTTTCAAGGAATGTATTCCTCTATATCTTTAGTTCATGTAATGACTCATCCAACAGGTCATGTAAGGGTTACCTCCCAACCTAATTATAGAGATATCTTTCCCATAATAAAAGTTGAATTACCCAATCTTATTTTGATAATACTAAAATCAATATTTAAAATTATATTTAATTAATTAATAATTCATATTTATTTTCAAATAATTTATATATATATATATATAATTATTTTGGAATATAACAATACATTTATATTTATTAATATTTGGGGGATGATAAGACCGAATTGTACATTCACCTCATACACAAAATTATGTCATACCATATCCCTCCCCACTAGGATTGGTAAGCACCCACAAGGATTGTACAATATATGGCATGAAGACCCTATCCAAAAAATTTCCCTAATTCCTAAGGCCCAATGGATATTTTTAACCGATTGTTTACATTTCCTCCAATGAATCACCATGATCCTTCCTCTACCATTTTTTGACTCTATGGCCTCACCATCCACCACCAGTCACTCGACCTCACTCTCTACCAGTTATATGTCCACTTACAAGACCATTTCAATATAATATATACATATATATATTTAGTAATAATATTTTATATATATTAGAAATTATAAATATATTTAAATATAATTATTAATGTTATTAATTTTATTTTTATAGTTTTTTAAGTAATAATATATTATGAAAAACATTAATAAATCTATATTTTTCTTGTAGTTGGTATAAAACTTTATATTATTGAATAATTAATTCTATAATGGACCAAACCTTTTAGATCTTTTCTATTCAAAAAATATAATGATTGAGGTGTCCAGGGGATGTCTTGGGCATTTCAGGGGATCATGATTACTCACTAAAAGTGACTCATTTTGAACTAACAATGACTTACAAACAATGAATCATTTTGAACAAATGATGACACACAAATGGTGACCCATTTTTAATTAATGGTGAATCACCAACAGTGACACATTTTGAAATAATAGTGATACATCAATTGTGACTCATTTTAAACAATGTTTTTAATTTTTATAATGTTTACATATTTTACATTTTGATGTCTTTTATGACAAAAAATGGTATCAATGCCTATATTAATGAATTTTAAAGCCATTTCAAAGGGGCTTAATCATACCATCATCTTTTAAAATGTATGTAGTCTATTTAAATGTTTATTCCATTTGGATTTAAATATATGTGACATTAATGTCTAATTTAAACTCATATCTAATACCATTGGTTCTAGATCAAATATTTCAAAAGATAATATATATTCTTAGCTATTTAGGTATTTCATTCTCTTGCGATGGGTGGTTCCGAATCATTCTTCCCTTGGAGTCATGGAGCCCTATTATTGTAGTTGGTTGGAGTTCCCTCAAAGAGGATTCTTCCTATGTGTGCACTCACTATTTTGGTGTTGCTGGTTTGTATAGAGCTCTATCCTTTCAGGTAGGAATTCCTTCATTTATCCTTTTTCTATATCATCTGGTATGGGTTACTCCTATTATCTCTTGGGGTGATAGTTCATACGAATTAATAAATATAATTAACTGCTTTAAATGAAATTGTAAGGGGAAGGGGGATTATTCATATGATTTTATATCTTTAATTATTATATTGAGATTATACGTGTTATCTGTATCACTAAATATCATGGATTTTCGTGTCACATGTTTTGTATTTTTCCTATATGTTTTGATTCCCATGTTAATGAATTATTGTCAAACCATAGTAAATACATGGATAACCAAATATATTCAGTTAATGAAATGTATTCCCCATTATCTTACTAATTTTCTAATAATTCCCTCACATAATGTTGTGGAATTGAATGAATTCCCCAATGCCTAATCTGGAAAATGTTATGGTATGTGATTTGATATGTGTGTGGGTACTGTTACACATTTTGGATTTGATGAGATGATGTGATACATGGGTGATGTATTTATTGTGATGGGTGTGGGGGAAGTGGATGTGATATGTAGCAGGGTTCTAATGGAGGTTGTGGTGTTGTTGTTCTTGTGGTATATGATAGTTGTGGTGGGTAGATTGTTCAGTAGGGATGAAATGGTGGTTGGTTACACTAGTTTCCCAAGTGGTAATGTAATTAAATTTTTAATAATGATATAAATAGGCATTTTTAATGAGATATTTGATGAAGGACATTGTGGTTTTAAAAGGTGAATTTTTATATAATAAAAAATGGGATGAAAATATGAAAAAATGTGGCTATTTTAACTGAAATAGGTTGATAAAGGATAATTTGGAAATTGGATTTAATTGAAAATAGTTTATGGATCATGGTTTCTTAGTAAATTTTTACATTTAGAGGCAGTTACAAAGTTAGGTAAATTTATTAGATGTTTAATGCCTTGGTTGTGAACCCATAGGATGGGGCTTGTGTGATGTGAATCAATATGCATATACATTATTTTTCTTAGTGATTTATTTATGTTCCCCACTGACGTTGATCACCATGTTTCGAGACCAAATGTTATGAGGGTTTCTTTCCCAACATCCCAGTGTGAGGATGGATGGTTAGCTACCCGCTCTTCCCATCTCCCTCTTCTAGGAATTGGTGATATGCATAGGTTGAAATATACATAAGTTAATAGTTCCACTTTCTACATGTGATGTGATGAGTTGTGATGGCCCATGATTCTTCGAGTGAGATGTGATGAGAAGTATTATGTTGGGGTTCGTCCATGGTGAGATTAGGGAACAATGTTTATTTACTTGTTATTAATGATACCCTACTACAATGGTTATTATATGTGATATGATGAGATGGGTCAGGCATCTATGGGAGGGATGTGATGTGATCTGATTTGATTTGGAAGAGGTGGGAGTACCAAGATGTAAGATGTTGGCGTGTGAGAGAGGAAAATTATTGGGAAAGTGGTGTGGGTTACCCTATCATCGATATTCTTCATATTATATTATTATAACTAGATTTTCTATTTGTTGAGTGAATCATGGTGAGGATGGTTATAGTTAGTATAGATGTGCAGGTGTTTTTTGGTTATACTATTTTCTCAAAAGTGAATTAGTATTCTTTTTTCACAAGTTCATGGTAGAATTTGTTTTTTTACTGAGTATACTTATATGCTCACTCTATGTATATAAAACTTTTTCTTGATTTCCAAAATGAATACATGGATTTTTCTAGACATTACTAGCTCAGACCTTTGTAATGTTGTGACAATTCTCTAGATTTTTTTTGGATATTTATATTGGATAGTTTTATATGTCTTAGTTTCATTTACACAAGCATTGTGGGATGGTCTAGATTTATTTTAAATTATTTTATGGATTTTTTTAGGATGAGTCGTCTTATCTCCCTATCCTACATTATAATAAAGGGTAACGACTCCCATACATGTTATTTGTTTCATATTGTCCATGATAGTCACCAAATAAAGGCCTACTGTGTAGGTTCCAAGTGCAATGGAAGAATGTGATGGGCGGTTCCCAACTTTGAGTTTTTCCACAATCGATGATCAATCCAAGATCAATAAAATAAATAATATCTTAATCAAAATAATTGAATCAATTAAATAAAAAATGGATAATTACACCAAAACTGGAGGGAGGATCATCACATATTATTTATAATTAATTATTTAAATAAATAATTTCCTTAAAGGAATTATTTCTTCATTGAGGAATCTGGTGATAAATCTGTGATCCACCGTCATTGCATTATAGAAACTCAGTGTATATTTTCTCTAGAGATTATCCACACGTGTTCCACAAATCTCTAAAGGTTATCAATGGAATATCTGGGTTTTATCACATCAAATCATTATACCCAACCAAGAAAATTGAATTGGATCACTTGAGAAAATAAAATAATTGGGTATTTATATTTTTAGGGTTAAAATAAAATAAATTCACCAGTTCCCTTAATTATATATTTATTCCTAGAAAATACCCATGTCAAAAAATAATAATAATAATATCATTTCTCAAAATCCACATAACATGAGAATTGAAATTAAATATTATTTAAATAAATAAGATTCAATATTTACTATTTTTCACTAAACCATTAACTGGGTCCTCCATTCATCCACAATATTTATAAGGACTTGAAAATTTTCTATTTATTTATTAAATAAACATCACTACATTATTTTCTAATAAATAAATAAATATTATATTCACTAAATAGAGAATAAGTATTAGTTAAATATTCTAATCACATTATATTCTATCAAATAACTGATGACAGAATATATGTGATCAAAAAAAATGAATAATTATTAAACCACATCTAGGAATAATATTTATTAAACTTTCTAAATAATAAATAATAATATATTGTATAACTAAGATTTTTTTTACACATAGTGTGTGGCCGTCTAGACCACTTTCTTGGTGGTATTAGGAAAAGCTGCCTAAAGTCCAAGGTTAGCATCTAAAAACACGCTAAGGCACTAATAGAGAAAAAAGATAATGTCGCAATAAAATTTTCACTAATATGGATTCATACGATGTGATCTAATCAATTTTTATAGATATCTCTAGTTACGTAGGATTCATGATATTTCCATCAACCCATGTGCTTGATTTCTTAGTCATTCACTTTCTAGAAATTGAACATTCCTATAAAACGCCATTACAATGGTTTTATTTAGGCAATATCATTTACATCAATGGGACTGAGATATCAAATTCCATTAATAAAAAAAGGGAAAAATCCTTTTTCACATTATTCATTAATGAAATATTACTCATGATGCACTGAACATATCCTACCTCATCACGAACATCTGTCATAACGGTTTTTTTCAATACATCTAGGTTCACAAATCATTATATTCATTAATAATAATCTTAAATTCCAAGGATAAATACACATATCCAATGATAGGAACATCCATATAAACATAAAAAAGTGGATTTCCTTCTGGCGGGTCTCATTCTTATAATATCCTACTGGATATTTCCAAGGGAGTACACCATGATAAGATAACTCAAAGTCCTATGAGTCTCCACCCCTAATAGCCTATATCATTTTTATCCCTCAAATGATATCATCCCACTATAGAATATTTATTCAATAATAGTGTCATAGAACTTTCGGGTTCTCATCATAGTGGAGAATTGCTATGACCTTTTAGTGTGATAGCTACTATGAGGAAATTATCACATACTCTGTCATGTAAGAGAACAATCATGATGTGATATGTAATTTATTAATATTCAAAACCATGAATAAAAGTTATCATAAAGTATACGAGAATTTGGTTTTAGGGAACCAACTCCAAAAAAATCCCACTTTCACTATATCCAACTTCTATCCTCCTTCAACCTATATGCTATCACATGATACTCATGCTTCTGTTGAGGAGAGACTTTATTCAAGGGGTCCACCATGTTGTCTTCCTTGGGTACTCTAGTTATTGTAACTTCACCCCACTAATAGAAATCCATCTAGAGGTGATACATCTGGAGTATGTGTTTTTTCCATTGGTGTGACCTTGGATATTTTTCAAGAGTCACCGCTATAGTATTATCACAATACAATGTGATAGGATATTTACTTATAGGTATTGCATCAAGCTCCTAGAAAAAGTTATGAATCCAAATGGCTTCTTTGGCTGCATAAAAAGCCACTATATAATCAAACTCCGCTATAGAATTAGTGACAATTGACTACTTTGAACACTTACTGATCAAAAATCCTCCATTGCGATAGAAAACATATCTTGATTTTGATTTCAGATCATTCTAATCTATCTGAAAAATTGCATTAGTATAACAACTGATAACCAGCTGCTCGTCTCCTCCATACACCAGTAACTTATCCTTAGTTATTCTGATATTATTAAGGAATGTCTTATGAGTAGTCCAATGTTGTTCTCCTAGATTTTCTTGATATCTTCCAACCATGATCAATGCATAGGTAACATCATGACTAGTATATTACATGTCATACATGATTGATCCTATCACTAAAGCATACGGGATATTACTCATTATTTCTTTCTCTTATTGTATATGGGGAGTCATTTTCATAGAATGATGTAAACCATATGACAATGGAACCAATCCCATTTTAGATTATTCCATACTAAATCTATTTAGTATCTGGTCAACATATGTACTTTGACGTAGTTCAATAAGCCATTGGGATCTATCACCAATGATCTTGATCTATATAATATAGGCAGATTCACCTCAGTCCTTCATGGAGAAACACTTGTTTAACTATTCATTAACTGACTATAAGACTGGTATGTCATTTATATTAAGTAATATTTCATCAACATATACTACTAGGATAATGACCGCATTTCTAATAAACCTCTTGTAAACACAAATCTCACATTAATTCTTAATAAAACCATATTCATTTTTGGATTCATCAAATAAAATGTTCCATGACATAGATGCATACTTCAATCCATAAATTCATCGTTGCAACTTTCAAATCCTGTTGGCATCACCTAGAGTCACAAACCCTTCTATTTGTGTTATATAGAAATATTCCAAGAGGTTTTAATTAAGGAATGAAGTTTTGACATCCTTTTTTCCAATATCATAGTCATGGTAAGTTTTAATAGCATATATAATTGTAATGGATTTAAACATGGAAACTGTAGAAAATTTTTCATCATAGTCAATTACAATATGCTAATTAAACCATTTAGTCACTAGCCCTACTTTATAGGTATTTACTTTACCATCCACATCCATTTTCTTCTTGAATACCCATTTTCACACAATGGGCCTTACATCAACTAGCGCATCAATCAGAACCCAAACATGGTTCTAATACATGGAATTCATTTCAAAATTCATGGTTTCTTTCCATATTGCAGTTTATGAGCTCTTTAAATCCTCTGTATAGGAGATATGTTCATCATTGTCAACCAATAATGAGTCTCCATCTATAGTGACTAGAAAAACATATCACTCTGGTTCTCTTACCTCTTTTATATTTCTACATATTACTTATGTTTCAAGAATTAATTCTTCCACGTGGACCTATAGAATAGGTTTCTGTTCAAACTATTATTTATCTTGAGCATCAAATTCATCGAATTCAATCATGCTCCAACTTTCCTTTTTAAGGATGCACTCCAGCTCAGGAAAGATAGCTTATTGGATGACAGTCACTTTCTTATCGAGGGGTTGTATAGGTAGTATCCCTTTGCTTCCTTAAAATACACTAGAAAAATGAACATTTTTCCTAGGGTTCTAGTTTGTTCCATTATAAGGCCTTAACAAATTCCTCTCAACCCTATAAATGTGTGTTCAAAAAAACATGTTTCTTTCCACTCTATAACTGTAATCGAATTCCATTTACCACTTTAGTTAGAACTATGTTTAATGTGTATGAAATAGTCTATAATTCATATCCTCAAAAGGATATTGGAATATCTATATGACTCTTCATCAAACAATAACTTTTCTAACAAGGTACGGTTCCTCCTTTCACTAACACCATTCCACTATGGTGTATATGGTGGAGTGATTTATGATAGAATCCCAAATTATCATAAAAATCAATGAACCCTTGATTAATATATTCATCACCTCGATCTGAATGAAGCTTCTTTATCTTCTTGTCATGTTTATTCTCTACTTCATTTTATAATTCCATGAATAACACAAAGGACTCGGACTAATAATTCATTAATTTTACATAACCATATCTACTCAAATCATCATTAATAGTAATGTATAAATAATCTCCACCACTAGTTTCTACTATAAATGGTCCACAAAAATCAGTGTGTACCATTCCTAGAATATCTATGTCACTTTCATCATATCCACCAAATAGTGGTTTAGTAATATTTCCTTATAAACAAGCATTATATCTATCAAGTGGTTTTTTATTTGAAGATAAAAAATGACCATTTTGATAGGTCTTTGCCAAACTCTTCTAAATTACAAGACCAAGATAGTGATGCTAATGTTGGGTGTTATATGAGTCATGTAAACATGATTATTCATCAATATCCAAAACTTGGTTTTCATAATTTAATACATAAATAATGTTATTTAAATGTGAGATACCATAACATATGTTTTCCTTATAAAAAATCTCCTTTTTCCAAATGTAAAAATCCACCCATCTGCATCAAGGAAAGATGTATAAAGTATGTTATTGGTAACTATAGGTACATAACAACAATATTTTAAATCCAAAGTCATTCCTTTGAAAATATGAGGTGGTATTAACCAATAGATAGGGCATCCATCCTCACTCCATTATTGGATCTCTGATATGACTCTCCTCTAGAAAACATTTAGAATCTACTTGGTTCCTGTATTTGGAAACACATGTGATCACCACAATCTATATATAATACTGAATGTGTAGTTATAGAAATATTTTATTAAATAAAAAATGAACATTTATATTCCCCTTGCTTCTGGGTGTAATTCCTCCTCCAATGTCCTAATTTCCACATGAAAAACATACTTCCTCCATTTCCTTTTCTTTCCTCTGGATATTCTTCTTCTTATAAGGATGGTGCTCAGGATCCTTAGACTAATTATAAGTCTTGGGACCCTATTCGTTGTTCTTGATTTTCTTATTCACTATAAAGAATATGAGTTTATCATGCCCCATGTCCATATCCACATGGAGAATCAAAGTAATAAGTTTAAAAAGACTCTTCTCATTATTTATCATAATTTATTTAACAATAAAACTAGAGAAGGTATTAGGAAATGATTAAAGTATGAGATCTATATGAAACTCATCTATGAATTGAATCCCTAAGATATAGAGGCAGTCAATTTAGCCGATAATCTTGACTACATGACATCCATCTGGTGGTGACTCTCCAAAAATTATTGTAAACAAAGCATTAGAGATCTTGTACCTCTCTTATCTCACCTTCTTTTGATAGAGATCTCAAATATGAGACATCATTCTATAAGAATCCATATTATCATGTTGCATCAAAATATCATTGGTCATGGATAATATCATGAAACATTCAACATTTTTATCATCATTCAGATTTTTCTCATAGAGATATACCTCTTTGTCACATGCCTCATTTCTAAGTGCACTTGGAATAGTTTCTTCCAACACATAAAATTTCATTTCATGGAAAGGGATGACATGTAGGTGCCTTTTCCACTGTTGTAAATTTATTTTGGTGAGAAGATTATCCTTCTAAAATATGGGTCCCAACGATATGATTGATGTCATTCTTAATGTTGTTTCTAAAAATATGATAAGGATAATTTTAGTAATTTATCTAATAAATTTATACAAATAAATAAATATTATATTTTTTAGTCTCCCAATATTTTATCGAAACCCACTAGCCCTCACTATTGGCTTAAGAATATCTTATTGCATGGAAAACCTAGTAGAAAAGGATCTATATTCCCTTTCTCATTACCCAAAATTTGATCGGTCAAGCAACTTGAATGGTTTTAGGTGGGAATTCCAAATTCCAACTGCATTAACTCGTAATTCCTTGATCCATTGAGTGGAATCCCCACTTCTAAAATCCTTAATTAGATTTCCTCAAACTTTATCTCTTAGTTACAACAAGTCCTTTATTAGAAGTCAACCCTTGATGTGAACCATGTTATTTCAACCCAAAACTTTGAGTTAAAATTACATGATAATTGAATGCATCCCAACTTTGGTTGGTCAAACACTTTGAACTATGGCTCTATTTTAATTGACGTAATGGAATGTTATACCAACATAATATTTTATTGAGGTATTTCATCTATTTATTTTTAATTTTTCAATTATTATCTTCATCACATTATTTCTAATATTAATTGGATTTAATTAATGGATTAACCATTTATTTGATAATATTTAATAATAAACTAGTTTATTTTAGTTCTGTAATACATGCTCGTGAATTTCAATAATTATTTGATCTTGAAAAAACATCTATATTGAAATAAAAATGAAACTTGATAGAAATAAAATAATAAATGTCATCATCATGAGATTTACTAATGTTTATTTTATCTAGTTATTGATAAACTAATCATCAACCTAGGGTAATAAACACCTTAAACTTATTAAAGTTTGTGTTACAACTTTCTACCTGTCAACCTATGTATCTCCTTGGATTTGTTTCTCCTCATCTTTGAACTTGAACCGCCTCCACTAGATTGGGAGCTCCATCCTATACATATTCCATTTACTCAAATGTAGGTGAGTGGAAAACGGGTTTATAAAAAAGAAACCACGGGCACGAATGTCCTAGATAATAATAGGAGAGAAGCCATTCATGCTAACAGTTTAATTTAATAATAAATTAAAATAAACCAATCACATAAAAAGGTGTGTTATATCTCATGATCATATGTATGCATGTAATAAATTATGAATTTAATAAAACTATCATCGAATTCATAATAAATATTATTTAAGATAAATCATGATCGAATCAATTAATTATTGTCTTTAATTAATCAATTCATTTATCTTAATTCTTATTTGAATTCCCTTGAGATTATTATCCATTATAATTTTCAATAAATTAAATAAATTCATTTTAAATTTACTATGTATATAAATGTAATTTATAGGAAATATGGTGAATACCTATCTTAATCTACCCTAAATGTATTATACTCGTATATAGTTTTAATTTTGGGACATATGGAATACACAACTTAACACGTACTTTCAAGATGTGTACTACTACATGAATTACATGATTTTTCAGTCACATGTTATGATTCAATGCACATAGAGTAATAACTATAATAGGACTCTTACATGATATGAAGATTTAAACATCACAAAAATATTAATTAAACTATTATATATATATATATATATAACCAATCACATAGAATGTCCTATCAACTTAATGAACACAAGAAAGAATATAGCACAAATTTTACATAATATAATAGATAAATTTTAAATCTGTGTAATTTGGTGTAAGTACATGTTATGTACATCTGAGAACATGGAATGTTTATCTCTCAAAATATATATGAGGTACATTTCTAGGGACATGGAATGTAATTCGTACCTTATAATCTGGAGTACATAGCATGTCCAATGGGCTACATGCCATGTGATCTCCAAATTACACAGTCACTAGTCAGGAAGGTTGTGTATTTAAATACGCGTCTTGTCATTGACTCAAAGGGTATAGCGACTCTCTCTTTTAAAAAATAAATATTACATAGATTGTTTTTATAATTAAACATTATACAAACATATTCCTAAAGACCGTAATGGGTCAAGTGCCTTTGTAAACATGGAAACATAAACACTGGTAAATAAATGAGAAACATCATCTCACACTAGTTTCTTCTTGGATACCACCCATCTTAAGAACCAAAAAATAATATATATATCATCATAACCTAGTGAAATTAATCATAAAAAGGGGTGATCCCAAATGAATAGTAAGTGTAAACAAGGGAGACATGTAAGCATAAACATGAGCATAAGGGTATGAGAATGTGATCAAGAAAATAAAAGACCATAAACTGCATATCAAATATCATAATTAGAATCATTTCATACATATTGGTAGTTCATAAGACATAAATCATAATGAAATAAAGAGAATAAGACATGAAATCATAAAATAGTAATAAAACATGGAATTATGGAAGTCACATTATCATATAATATGATTTCTATAGTAGCCAACACATTTCTACCAAGACCATCTTGGTAGTATGGGTTCACTCCCCATACCATCTTGGTAGTCTTGGTTCGCTCCAATGACCATCTCTGTAGCGTGAGTTCACTCCTCATACCATCTTAGTTGTAATGGTTTACTCCCATGGTCATCTTAGTAGTCAAGTCTCATTCTCAAGACCATCTTAGTCTAACTCATGAAATATAAATATTTACTCAATACATTGGACAGAGATATTGGCCCCACCCATCTCATATTGAAATCATTCACATATGTTCCACAAGATCATAAATAGTCATATCATAACCCATGAATTGAAGTGGGTATTATAAAGATGTAATCATATAAGAACTTATGGAAAGAGACATGTTTCATAATCATTTTATCAAAATAATAACCCATGAAAAGAAGTGGGTTTCAAAATCATGTAACTCGTGAAAGAGAAATAGTTTTCATAAACCTCATTCCCAAAAAAACAAAATCCATATAGAGAAAAGTAGGAATGTAAAAATTGAATAATTTCCCCATAAATTAATTAGTAACACAAATTTATGTTATCTTAGATGTGCAATAATTTTAAAATATTTTTAAAAACATTTATTGAGGAAAATATACTTCTTTCTTGGAAAAATGTTTGTTATAACATAAAACCTTTTGAAAATCATTTCTTTGAAAATATATTTGAGAACATATAAAAGTATCATTGAAATAAATAAATAATTTTTAAAATTAATTTTCCATGAAAATGATCTTCAGGGATAATTTAAAAACATTTTTGAAATCATTTTCAAAAACATGGGTTTTTGAATATAATAGAATTCTAACCGAAGTGAGAGAGACATTTATATTTTACTTAAAAAAATTATCTTTAGTACCAAAGAGTGGTAAAATAGGTAATAACACATGAGGATATCTTGAATAAACTTGGAGAAGTAAATTCACAAGTATTCTTGAGATATGGATCAAAAATATTTCATTAAAAGAACTATAAACGTAATGAATCTTGAAAAGCGAAGAGATTGTCTCAATAAACTCTTATAACATGGTAACATGGGATCATAATCTCCATGTAAGAAAATTAAATTACGTGAAGCTTAAAATATCCTAATAATAAGTATATTCATGATATGACATGTAAAATTGAAGAATATATTCCTCCAAAAATAGTTTAGGTTCAAAACAAAACAAGAGTCTCAAAGAAGGCAAGTTGAGACAAAACATTTTTACTGATTGGGTAACTTTTGAAACTTAAACCCCATAAATTAATGTTAATAAATTGATATTTTAATACCCATAAATTTAGGAATAAAATATCTAGAATAAAATCATGTTCAGTATATACACCACTCAATAGGAAAGAGTGGTGAACAAAACATGTATCTCACAGGAATAAAAAGTGAGATAAAATCCCCTTACCTTGTGTCTTGAATCTCTTGGTACTCATGAAATATTCCTATATAATAAATATAAGTTTATTATAAATATTTTACAGAAGAATATTATTATAAAAAATATTGTATATGGTTTGATTATGACCTTATATTACCCTCCTTTTAACAATCTTATGTTAAGGTTTCACTTTGGGTAATATTTGCTTTGTTATTTGTATGTGTCTTAATTTGTTGTATCATTAGACCTTATAATTATATAATTATTAAAAAAATTAAATAATTATATAAATATAATGAATATATAGTATATTTATATAATAATAATCTATATAATAATGAAGTTTGAAATGGAATACACTATTCATGGATACGGTAAGTCGTACGTAAGCATGAATGTTGTTTCCGTCTTAATTATCGTATTGACGGAAAGAAAGAAAATAAAATATAAGTGTATATTTATATCATATCATCATATTTAAATTATAATGTTACATATTTCATATAATTCTACTAAACACGTCATTAATTTAGTGTGTGAATGAATCATATCGCTTTGAGGGGGCGGTAGTCCACACTTCCTCAAATGAAATTATCATAATTACACCAAATTGAAAGTAAAAATGTGTGTGTTGTAAAAGTAATATAGAAGCACAAATAAATAATAAATATAATATATGAAATATATAATCATAGTGTGCATTATAATTTCCACCATGAGAGGCAGTAAAGGAGAAATGAACAATCATAGTTTTGTGAGGCGGTAGTTCATAGTGCACATAAATAGTATGTTCGATATCCATTAGATAGAGGTTTGTGTAAGTTTTGGTAAAAATCTTAGAATAATAACATCCAAGTATATTTAGGATATGTTTTTTTCAAAAAAATAATGGAATAAATAGATTACATGGGTGTATAATGAAAATAAAATAAAGGAGCTTGTGAGAAGATGTTACCTCTTAATCGGGTAACTCCTTTTGGTTTGTGCCAACAGGATTCCTTGAGTTTACTTATTCCCAAGGTAAGGATAATAGTAGGAATGTAGGGAAGTTGGGATATTATTTGATCATATGTTGTGTGATCCAAGGGGCTTGTGATATGTGAGTAAGTGGGTAGA
This sequence comes from Viscum album, assembly GCA_963277665.1. Classification (NCBI taxonomy): domain Eukaryota; kingdom Viridiplantae; phylum Streptophyta; class Magnoliopsida; order Santalales; family Viscaceae; genus Viscum; species Viscum album. Next base: position 1,430,706,151 of record OY728151.1, read on the forward strand.
GTTGGTGGCCTTTTATAATGAAGGCAAAAGACACACTTGGCATTTTTTAAAACAAATTTGGTGTACCCACATTTTTACCTAAAAAACATTATACCAAACCAAAAAAAATCAATAATGGAAGTTTAATTTACAATTAATGTCCATCCAATTGTTTTTTGGTCAATTTCATAGGTCATTTTTGGTCTTATATTTAAGGTTTAGTACTTTATTAACCTAATTGTTCTCCAAACTGATGTAATTAATTTTAATAACTTTCACTAATCTTTTTAGTCCAAAAAAATTTGAAATTATTAAAAATTATAATTTATTCTGATTCAAAATATGAAATCCATTATTCCAAATAATAATCACATAAATGGTAGAATTAAATTTAAAATTAATCTCGTAGTTGGGGTCGATAATGCAGGTTTTAAAGAAAAAATGATCAAAAGTTTGCTATGTTTTTATTTCCAATTTAAAAGTGAAATTGGTTCCAATAACCATCATTAGATTACATAAATAAAAAAAATTAACTAAACTATTAAAAAAATTAAAAAATATAAGTTTACCTTCTAAATAAATTAAATTAAAAAGTAGTTTTGAATTAAAATCCTATATTTTTCACTATTAATCCAAAAATGATATTTGTCATAAAAATACCAAAAATTCACCCTAAGATAATTTCAAAATTCTAAATTCAAAAATTAAGTATATTTTTATCAAATTCCATTTTTTTAATGTGTCTAAAATTATTTTTATTATTCCTCACATAAGGACATTAAAATCCATTCATTCTAGAGAAACGATATTTTTAAACATAGAAGGACTTTACCAAAATTCATATCTTTTATTATCAATATGTTTTATTTGAATAAAAAAATTATAAAATATATTTTAAAATTAATAATTACTATTCATAGAACTATTTTTAATATCTATGTTATAATTATCTCATTTAAATAATTATAATAAGAAAATGATGTTTCGTAGAGACATCTGTGTTGTGTGTAACATACGCCAAGTTGGTATTGTATGTATCAAATGCCAAGATGGTGTTTCATATGAAAGGAATATTTGAATTAGTGAATTGAAATATATAAATGAAAATTTAATTTATTCAAAAAAAATGAAGGCCCTATCCTTAAACATTACATAATTTTGAGTTAAGTCAAGATTTCACATTGAGGATCTTTCCATGTTTAGAGTTTTAGAGAATAAGGACATAACTATTACATAACAACTCAAATTTATACAAAGTCGATAGAACTACAACAGTATCAATTTATTCAAAATATAAATCTTTTAAAAGTAAACATTATTTATTTTATTGATAAAAATATTCTTGACTTCTTCCTTTCTCTTACCCATCGTTATACCCTATGAAAACATTTTAAAAATTTGGGATTAGCACAAAAAGATCAGTAAGGGATATAAAATAAGGAATGAAAACATTAGTTCATGAATATTTATAAACATATGAAATCACAATAATCCTAAAAAACATTATATAAATAATAAATCATAAAGGTAACATGTGGCATCCATATCATACATACATTGTAGCTTTCACAGCTACATATGGAGTAACCTTCGTGGTTATGTTTGGAATACCCATCACAGTATAATCCCTAAATCACTTAGTAAAAACCTAATTATTTAACTCCATCTCATTACCCAATGCATTGGAGAGCTATCACAGTCTCACCCTCCCTCAGTTTATCATCGAACCACCCATATAAAAAATCAATTCCCAATAACCATAACATAATCATAACACATAAAACATGCATAATGGAAAAAAATAACATTTCCACATTGAAATCATAAGATATCATTTCAATATATATATATAATCAATCCATTCTCGAAACCATTTTGAAAACTAAAATACTGAAAAATGGAATATTTTATTTTACTTTCTTTTAAAAACATTACATCTTGTAAAGGAATCTAATACCAAATAATTGTCATGGTGGGAGAAAGTTCATTGTCACAACATATGTTAAAAAAACATTACCTTTGTCATTTATTCATATTCTTCTTATAAAAAAATCCTTTTGAAAACCATTGAATGAAATTAAAAGTAAAATGGGTTTATTATACACCGTATAAAATAAGGTGGTTTATATTATCAAAATATTCCTCAATCAAAGGAGATTGAGATGAAGTCCCTTACTGTGAGTCAAACTCGTCAAATATGTTCCTTGTTCTTCCTGAATAATAAACTTTTATTAATTTCTACTTACTTGATAACCTTTTTCAAGTTTATTATTTCTTTTATATCACTTATTACCATGTTATAAAAATTATATAATTATTTAAGTTCATATTGTATTTTTTTCAATATTTGGTACTTGAGTCGATAATAAACATGGTTTTGATGTCACTAGACCATGTCTTCCTAAGTCCATAATCTACAGAATAATATTCATGATATTATTATCATATTTATATATAAATTATATTTTTGAATCAAACCTTGAAGTGTGGTTATGAAAAATTGAACAATGTTATAATCATGGAGACACTAAGTCGTACATACGAATGTGTAACATTTTCCATTTCTCATTGATCACTGTGGAAAGAATTTAAGTATTATTTTATCTATACATAATTATAATAACATAATTAATATCATATTAATAATTTAAATATACTTATATATATCATAAAAGTTATCTAATGAATAAAAACAATTCACATCACTTCGTGGAGGTGATAGTTCACACGTACGCACAAATGAATTTATCATTTTTATGTGCATGGAAAGTAAGAATGAAATTGATGAATTATTATCATATAACAATTAATAAGTAATTAATATCACATATGAACATTAATTCCAATATTATAACTAGTCTTGAGATATGCTTATGAAAAACGAATTAGATCGGTTCGTGGAGGTGATAGTTCACATGTATGCCTGAACAATTAATTCCATTCCCATTTGATAGAAGTGGAGATGGATTTAAGTGATTAAATTAAAATAATAACATCTCAGTATATTTATTATACAAGATATATTATCTCATCATGGTTGGAGGAGACTTGAAGTATGTGGAAGAACAAATAAAATAGTAATACTTAAAGAAAACAATACCTCTTCTTCAGTTGATCACCCTTGAAGAACACCTTAACAACTCTAAGAAGGGTGTTCATCCTAAACGAAGGAATCAAGAAAGTGAGGAGAGATTTTAGGAATGGATTTGGGTAGTTATTGGCCTAACCAAATGGTTCATGAAGTGTGAGTAATAGAGAAGAGTGGGTACCTTTTTATAGGAGAGGATAGGGGCACCCTTAGAAACTCTTAAAATATTAAATTAATATAAATTAATTTCTTAATAAAAATGACTCCAACTTGAGATATGTCTAATATAAGATGAGGATATTTTGGAATAATATCATATAATAATTTTTAGACATGTATGTTTTTTTAACCTTATCTTTTTGGTTTACTCATAATTATTCTCTTTTAATTTTAATTGTGGTAACGACATTTTAAATATTAAGAGTCTATAAATTTTACTCATATGGGGTAAATTCACCATAATTGGACACTTAATGAAATTTTAGATCGTATAATAGAAACTTTGTGATTTTAAAATATTTTTTGTATTTTTAAATAATTTCATAATTTATTATTTTTATAAAATATCAATTATGTTAATTTTTTCACTATTTATTTCATTGAATTTAAATAAAATAAAAACAGAGAGATAAATTCAAAAAAACCCATTTAATAGACTTATAACATGAAATAGTCACCTTGAAATTTTTTAATGGAATCAATTATGTAAAATAATATTTATTTAAATATTTATAATATCATTTATTTGATTCTTTTATTAATAAAGAAATCACCACATCATCATTGTGTCATAATTAAATTTAATTATTTAATGTCTAAAAAATATAAATAAAATATCATGATATAGGTAAGATTTTTATATATCTAATTAATGTTTATAGTCAAAGAGATCACTTATATAGCCCCATATTAGAATTCTTTTAGTAATAGGAGTCATGTTTATGATAATTTGGCCTTTAATTTAAATTAAAAGTTATAAATGTCATAATCACACCCAAGTGGATCCCAAAGGCCAAATTTTTATCCCAAGGGTTGTATTTTTTGTCCATATATCATAAAATAATATTTGAACAAGTGTTAGGGTAGTTGTATATTATTATAATATTATTTTTACCTTTATTTACCTAATTTTCCCTTTAAGCGTGGTAAATAATAATGATTACTAATCTTACTATTCATAAAGTCCAAAAATAAAAGGGACATATTTATATAGTTTGTAAATTATGATTCCAAATATGGAATCCATTTTCCCAAATTAAAAACATATAATTGGTATAAATTAATTAAAAATTAATCCCATTGACGGAATAAGAAAACAAGTTTTTTAGTTATAGCCATCAAAAGATTGACATGTTTTTATATCCAATTTAAATGTGAAATTACATCCAATGGCCAACATTGTATTAAATAATAAAAACATAATTAAATTGAAATTTAAAACCAATTAAAAGTATAACCAAACTATATAAATAAATTATATGAAAAAGTAGTTTTAAACTAAAATGAAGTATTCTTCCCTATTCATTAAAATAGGAATTTTAGCATAAAAATACCAAAAAAATCAACCAAAGTACATCATTATGTACCACATACAAATAAGAAGTTTTATTTTTCAAATAGAACATATAAATGTGATAAAAACTATATTTAAAAATGGTTTTCTATAAAATGTGGTAAAAGTACCTTTTAAAAATATTAGGGTATTTTATGTTTAAAAATGGATTTATTCTCATTTTAAGGATCTAAAATTTATTATATGAAAGTAAAAACATTTAATAAACATGTGTAAACAAAATATAGTTAGTTTTTCATTCCCTTCAATATAATGACTATGTGATAACTGCCATTTAAAATTATAATATTAATAATGTATTATTTTTTGGTATATCTCAATCTTGTGTGGAACATAAGATTTGAGAGAAACCCATTGTTGCGTATCGGGTATGCTATTGGACATAGCATCCCCTTTTATGTAAAATTAATATCTAATTCATAAATATTAATAGATATTAAATTTTATTATTCTATAATTACCTGGGATGTTACATCCTTATCCCCCCCTTGGAAATTGTGGCCCCATAATTTTATTCACTTATCAAATAAGTGGGAGTATTTATCCCTCAGAGCATTTTCAGATTCTCATGTTTCCTCTTAAACCATATAGTTTTTTAATAAAACCTTACCTAATGAATAAACTTATTTCGAAACACTTTTTCTCTATGTTCAAGAATCTGGAACAGATGTTCCTCATAAGAAATATTATCTTCCAACTGAACTACTTTTGGACTCAAAATATGAGATATATATGGCATATACTTTCACAACATTAAAACATGAAAAACATTGTGTACATAGGATAAACTCAGAGGTAAATTCACTCGATAGACTACTGATCCAACTTTCTCTAGAATTTCAAAACATCCAATGAATCGCAAACTCAGCTTACCCCTCTTACCAAAACACATCACACTTTTCCATATAGAAACTTTGAGAAAGATATGATCACCTACCTTGAAAGAAATATCCTTCCTTTAGTTATCTACATAACTTTTATGTCTACTCTGGGCTATTCTCATGTGTTTTTAAATCAACTAAACATTTTCTATGATCTGGTCTCATCAAATTCCTTTCACCTATTTCATCCCAAAACGCTAGAGTTTGACACCGCTTTCCATATAATTCCTAAAATGGTTCCATCTCTATACTAGAATGAAAACTATTATTTTAAGAAAACTCAACTGAAGAAATATATTGATCCCAAATTCCATGTTAATCCATTCAACAAGCATGTATCATATCCTCCAAGGTATGAATTTATCGTTCTGACATCACCTCAAATTGAGGATGAAAATCTATACTGAAATTTAATTCAGTTCTTAATGACTTCTGAAGGTCTTTCCAAAAGATAGAAGTGAAGCTAGGATTAGGATTAGATACAATGGAGAGGGGAACCTCAAGTAAGCTATATATATTTAATATGAAAATGAGAAAGTTTATCTAGAGAAAATATATCTAGAATAGGGAGAAAATGAAAATATTTAGTGAATCTATCAATAATAACCCAAATCACATTGTTACCTTAAGAGGTATTTGGTAATCCCACTACAAAATCCATGGATATATTTTCAAATTTCAACTCTAGTACTGGAAAAGGATAAAGCATCTATTTTGGTAATTACTACTCTACTTTAACCTATAGATAAGTCAAACACTTCCTGGTATAGTAAGTAATATCTCTTTTCATTCCATCCCACCAGTAATACTCCCGAAGATCTCCATACATCTTAATACTGCCAGGATGAACAGAAAATGGAGAACTATGATCTTCACATAGCAAATAATTCGTTAACTACAAATCAAAAGGAACACATAATCTCTTCCCAAATCTCAAAACACAGTCTTTATCATTGTTAATTTTAGGAAACTTACCCTTTTGAACCAATTATACCTTTTTCTGCAATTCACTATATTCCTTTTGTTCTTTCATAATTCAATTTAATAGAGATGATTGCACTGAAACTTGAAACAAAACTTAAGAATTTCCTATAACAACAACTTCCATGGAAATGTTCATCAAATAATTAATCAAAGGGTAATGTTCCAAATATAACACGGTAAATGTAGCATTACTTTTCAGACTTAAATCATAAGAAACTTTTCTTTTCTTTTCCTAGATGGTAATGAATCATTAAATTATAATCCTTGATTATTTCCAACCATATTCTCTATCTCATGTTCAATTATTTATGAGTGAATGTATACTTAAAACTTTTTTGTTTAGTATATATTTCACATTTTACTCCATACAGATGATGCATCCAAATTTTTAAAGACAAAACAAGTGAAGATAATTCCAAATAATGTTTAGGGTAATTTAACTCATGAGTTTTCAATTGACGTGAAACATAATCAATTAACTGATCATCCTTCATTAGTAGAAATCCAAGTCATTTCAACAAATCATCATTGTACATAACAAATTCAACATTTCTAGATGGTAGTGCCAAAACTGAAGCATTCACCAATCGTTTTTTCAATTCCTGAAAATAGTCATCACGTTATTTTGTCTAGATGAAATTAACACCTTTTTGAGTTAACTTAGTTAGTAGACCATATAACCATGAAAACATTTCAACAAACATCCATTAATAGCATGCTAAACCAAGAAAACTATGAATATTAGTTATATTTATAGGTCTTTCCCATTCTTCAACATATTTTGATTTAGCAGGATCAACAGTTATGCCGTTTTTAGAAAAAAATGTGACTAAGTAAAGAAATATTTTGTAACCAAAACTCACACTTTTTGAATTACCCATATAGTTTCTTTTCCTTCAATGTTTGTAAGACAACCCTTAAATGACTTTCATGATACTCTTTACTTTTATAATATACATGAATATCAATAATAAACACAACCACAAACTTATCCAAGAACTCATGGAATATTATACTCATAAGATCAATGAATATAGTAGGTGCATTAGTTAACCCAAAAGGAATAACTACATATTCATAATGGTCATATCTAGTATAAAACTCGGTCTTTGGAATGTATGCTTTCGTTACTTTCAACTGATGGTACCATGACCTCAAGTCACCCTTTGAAAACTATTGTGCTCCCTGGAGCTGATCAAAAAAATCATTGATATGAGTAAAATTATACTTGTTTTTAATAGTGATGTTATTCAAGGCTCTATAATCAATTAAAAGTCTCATTAAACCATCTTTATTTTTAACAAGAAAGATAGGTTCGCCCCTTGGTGATGTGATGGGTAGAATGACACCTTCATTTAATAACTCATACAATTACTTCCATAACTCTAAAAGTTCAAAATGGTCCATTAAATAAGGGGGTTTTGAGATTGTCTTAGCATTAGTAACTAAGTCAATAGTAAATTCAACTTCCCGGTCATGTATTATACCAAGCAACTTATCAGTAAAAATATCAAGATACTCATTTACCACTAGCACATAATTAGTCTAAACAGTTCTTTTCTTTTCAACAATATGTAAAAGAGAGCATTAATTTCCTTCTTTTAATAGTTTCTTAGCTTCATGATATGCTATCAAAGGTAAGGATTCATTCTTATACACAATATAAAACTCTATCTGAAAAGAAACTTTTTTAGCTCTATGGTCAATCTTATCATGGTAAATAGAAAGCTAATCCATACCCAAAATAACTCCAAACTCACCTAGAGGGAAAACAATAAGGTTCGTAGGTATATTCTTTCTACAAAAAATGACATGAAGATTATTATAATTTCTTTTTTCCTCAACATTCACTCATGTGTTTTTACCATGAGTTGTGGATTCATTTCTTGAGGTGGAATTCCCAATTTACCAGAAAATTTCTTAGAAATGAAATAATGTGTAGATCCTAAATTAAACAACACATTGGCATAATCTGAATAAACAAACAATGTACATGATACCGCTTCATTTTATGGCCCAACATCTACTAAATTAGTTTCAAAGGATTTCACCACACCTTTCTGCTTATGGGCTGGTTGTTTCTCATCATTAAAATTCTTCATCAAAAAATCATTTTAATAATTACCTATCTCATTACATTTTAAACATTTCACTAACATATATCAAATTCTATCTTACCATTATCTTTTTTAGTGTAGTTACAAGCCTTATGCCCTATTTTACCATATCGGAAGCACTTACCAAAATTCCAAAGGCATTCCCCCATGTGTTTTTTACCATAATTTTCACAAACTATAAACTTAATTTTATTACCATCAAACTTTTTTGAAGAATTTATTCCTTTGGTCTTCCATCTAGACCATTTATTCGGCTTGTTGTCAAAGAACACATGATCCTCAGAAAACTCCATTTCCACCTTCTCTGCACATCAAATAAGTTTTTCATAACTTTTGAACTCCTGAGAAGATAATTCCCTTCAATAATTTGGCTTTAATCCTAAGTAAAAATGATTTATTTTTCTATTAAGAACCCAGATGAGATTTGAAGCATCCCTTGCCATTCGGGTGAATCTTTCTTTATAAGAAGCCACTCAGTCATCCTCCGACCTCAATTCCAAGAATTTTATTTCTATCCTATGTCAAACTAACTTAGTAAAATATTTTTCAAGAAACATACCTTTGAAGTCGTCCCAATCTAGTGCATCAAGATCCTCGCTATCTTTAATATTCTTAACCATCGACCACCATTGATCGGCTTCACCTTCAAAATGGTTTATATAATGACTACCATTTTTATTTTCATAACACCCCATGACATTGAATTTTTTTCTAGGTATTTAATCCACTCTTCAGATAGAACATGTTCAGATGATCCTCTAAATGATGGAGGATGTTTCCTCATGACATTATCCACTACCGACATGTTCCTATGTGGTTGATCTGACTGATCTCGTGTATGGATACCACCACCATTTATAGCCTGATTCAACTATGTCATCCCAGCAAAAAACAATTCAATTCTGATTCTGAGCATCTTAGGTTGAGGATTGGAAGGTTGTTTTCCTCTAGATATCTCCCCAGCACAGCTACCTTATTTTCTCTATAGAAAACCATTCTAAACTGACATATCTCATATGAAGAAACATGGAAATCTTCAAAGCTATATTATTTCAATTTGATCATAAAGTAAAGAATCATTTATGGATATTGTATAAAAACATCATAACCATTAAATTTACCTAAAGGAACCTCTAATACCAACTATAAGGCCCCATCCCTATACATTACATAATCTTTAGTTAAGTGTAGAATTCACATTGAGGATATTTTCAGGAATAGAGTTTTAGATAATTATGACATAGCTATTACATAAAAACTCAAATTTATACAAAGTGGATACAAATAAAATAGTATCTATTTCTTAAAAAATATAAAATATTTAAAAGTAAACATGATTTCTTTTTATTGATAAAAATCTTCTTGACTTCTTCCTTTCTCTTACCCATCCTTATACCTTGTGAAAACATTGTAAAAAATTTGGATGAGCACAAAAAGCGTAGTATGGTATAAAAAATAAGGAAATAAAATGTTAGTACATGAATATTTATAAACCCATGAAATAATAAAAATCCTAAAAAACTTTATAGAAATCATAAATCATAAATTTAACTTGTGTAATCCATATCATAATTACATTTTGGCTTTCACAACTACATATGGGGTAACCGTCATGGTCACATTTGGAATACCCATCACAGTATATTCCTTAAATCCCATAGAAGAAACCTAATCATTTAACTCCATCTCATTACCTAATGCATTAGAGGGATAGCACGGGCTCACCCGCCCTTGGTTTATCATGGAACCACCCATATACATAAGCAATTCCAATGAACCATAACATAATCATAATATATAAAACATGCATAAAAGAAAAATAATATTTCCACATTGCAACCATAAGATATCATTTCAAGATATTGATATAATCAATCCATTCTTAAAACCATTTTCAATACCAAAATATTGAAAAATGGAATTTGTTATTTACTTTTATTTTAAAAACACTGTCTTGTAGAGGAATCTAAATACCAATTAATGGTCACAGAGGCTGAAAGTTCATTTTCACCGCATATGTTAAAAAACATTTATTTTGTAATTTAGTAAAAAAATTCTTATGAAAATGAATCCTTTTGAAAACCTTTTAATGGAATTAAAATTCAAAGGGGTTTATTATACACCGTATAAAAGAAGGTGGTGTATATTATCAAAATATGCATCAATGAAAGGAGATTGAGATGATATCCCTTACCGTGAGTCGGACTCATCACATATGTTCCTTGTTCTTTATGAATAATAAAATTAGATTAATTTATAATTTCTTGAGAACCATTTTCAAGTTTATTATTTCTTATATATCACCTATTACCATGTTATAAAAGTTAAATAATTATTTAAGTTCATATCGGATGTTTTTTCGATATTCTGTACTTGAGTCAAAAATGAACTTGGTTTTGACGTCACTAGTCCATGTGGTCATAATTCCATCATCTCCAGAATAATATTCATGAAATTAATATCATCTTTATACATAAATTATAGCTATAAATCAAACCATTAAGTTTGGTCATAAAAAGGTGAACAACATTATAATCATGGAGACGGTAACCCGTACGAACGCTTGAGTAACATTTTCCATTTTTCATTGATCATTATGGAAAGAATTTAAGTATTATTTTCTCTTTCCATAATTATCATAAAATAATTAATATAATATTAATCATTTAAATATAATTATATATATCATACATGTGCTATAATGAATAAAAATAATTCACATCGCTTCACAGAGGAGATAGTTCACACGTACGCACGAACAAAGTTATCATTTTTATGTGCACAGAAAGTAAGAATGTAATTGATATATTATTATTATATAATTATTAATAAGTCATTAATATCACATATAAACATTACTTCCATTATTATAACCAGTCATGGAGACAGTTATGAAAAATGAATTAGATAAGTTCGTGGTGGTGATAGTTCACATGTACGCAAGAATGATTAATTCCTTTACCATTTGATAGAAGTGAAGATGTATTTTGGTGATGATATTAACATAATAACATCTCAGTATATTGGTGATACTGGATTTATTATCTCATCATGGTTTTAGGAGAATTGAAGGATGTGGAAGAAGAAATAAAATATAATTACATAAAGAAAACGATGCCTCTTCTTCGGTTGATCACCCTTGAAGAACACCTTATCATCTATAAGAAGGGTTTTATGCCTAAACTAAGGCATCACTAACAAGGGGAGGGATTTTAGAAAGATTTCTGGGTAAGTATTTTTTAATCCAAATGGTTCTTTATGTGTGATTATTAGATAATAGTGGGTTCATTTTTTTAGGATAGGGGAAAGACACCCTTGGAATCTCTTAAAATATTAAATTAATATAAATTAATTTTTTAATCCAAAATTTTTAACATGGGATATTACTAATATAACATGAGTATTAATCTAAATCGTATCATACAATAATTTTTAGACATGTATTTATTTTATTTCAAACCTTATCTTTTTGGTTTACCCTTAATTATTCTTTTTTAATTTTAATTGTTGTAACAACATTTTAAATATTAAGAGGCTATAAATTTTACATATATGGGGTCAATTTACCATAATTGGAAAATTAATTAAGTTTTAGACATTATCATAGACACTTTGTGAATTTGAAATATTTTTAGAATTTTTAAATAATTTAATAATTTTTTATTTTTATAAAATATCAATTATGTTAATTTTTACACTATTCATTTCACTGAATTTAAATAAAATCCAAACATAGATATAACTTTAAAAACCCACTTAATTAATTTATAACCTGTAATAGTCACCTATAAATTTGTGTATGGCATAAATTATCTAAAATAATATTTATGTTAATATTTACAATATCATTTAATGGATTCTTTTTATTTATAAAGCAGTTAGTGCATCATTATTGTGCCATAATTAATTTTAATTATTTAATGTATAAAAATGATAAATAAAACACCATGATGTAGTTAATATTTTTATCTCTCTAATGACTATTTATAGTCAAATATATCACTTATATATCCCCATATTAGAATTGTTTTAGTAATAAGAGTCATGTTTATTATCATTTTTCTTGTACTTTAAATTAAAAGTTATAAATGTCATAATCACACCCAAGTTGCTTCCAAAGGCCAAATTTTCATCCAAAGGGTTATCTTGGTTGGAAATATCTCATACAATAAGTTTAGGAAAATTGTTAGGGTAGTTTTATGTTATTATAATATTATTTTTACCCTTATTTACCTGATTTACCCTTTAACCATGGTAAATAAAAATAATTACTAATGTTAATATTCATAATGTCCAAAAATAAAAGGGACATACACTACGGGAAAAATGGGTAATAGCGACGGGGTATTTGCGATGGGAAACTATTCCCATCGCAAATAGTTTGGCGCGAAATGCGTGCCAAACCGCGCGAGGGTTATTTGCGACGGGACTGCAGTCCCGTCGCAAATACCCCGGCGGCAGGGGTTATTTGCGACGGGCCCCGTCGCAAATAACCGTTTTAATGCCGCCAATAATTAAATGCGTTCAGGATTATTTGCGACGGGACCCGTCGCAAATATAGTTATTTGCGACGGGTTTTCAATCGCAAAAAAGCCCGTCGCAGTTAATCTAACCTAAAAATACTGCCAACCATTACAATTTTCTCACTCTCAACTCTCAACCGTTCCTATTTTCTCACTCTCAACTCTCAACCATTCCTATTTTTCTGCTCTGATTCTTTTACGACTTTCAGTTGTAAAAATTTTTTTCCGACTTCGAGGATTCAGTTGGTGGTGTTCTACAATTACAGCGGCTCGACATTTACATCAAGTTTAAGGTTTTTATCTGAATTTTAATTTAATATTTATTTTATTTATTATATTTATTTAGTTTAAATTTTTAGAATTTTTTTTCTGATTTCTAATTAGAAATAATTATGAATAAGTATTAATAATTAACAGTAATTAGAGACAATTAATCACTAATTAATTAAAAATAGTTAGCTGTAATTACAATTAATTAGCAGTAATTATGAAAAATTAAAATTAATTTGAATTAATTAATATTAATTAGAAATAATTAACATTAATTAGTAATAATTTATAATTATTAACAATAATTAATAATAATTAGTAATAATTAGTAATAATTACTAATAATTCCCAATATTCAATAATTGTCAATATTTGTCAATATTTGTCAATATTTTTTCCAATAATTACCAATATTTACCAAGAATTGCAAATAATTGTCAATATTTACCAATAATTAGGAATAATTGCCAATAATTAGGAATAATTACCAATAATTAGGAATAATTACCAATAATTAGGAATAATTACCAATAATTAGTAATAATTACCAATAATTAGGAATAATTACAAATAATTACCAATAATTACCAATAATTAGTAATAATTCGTAATGATTACCAATAATTAGTAATAATTACCAATAATTACCAATAATTACCAATAATTATTAATAATTTCCAATAATTAGTAATAATTTCCAATAATTAGTAATAATTACCAATAATTAGTAATAATTAGTAATAATTACCAATAATTAGGAATAATTAGTAATAATTAGTAATAATTACCAATAATTCATAATAATTACCAATAATTCGTAATAATTACCAATAATTAGTAATAATTAGTAATAATTAGTAATAATTAGTAATAATTTCCAATAATTAGTAATAATTTCCAATAATTAGTAATAATTACCAATAATTAGTAATAATTACCAATAATTAGTAATAATTTCCAATAATTAGTAATAATTTCCAATAATTAGTTATAATTAGTAATAACTAGTAATAATTACCAATAATTAGTAATAATTACCAATAATTAGTAATAATTAGTAATAATTAGTAATAATTTCCAATAATTAGTAATAATTTCCAATAATTAGTAATAATTACCAATAATTAGTAATAATTAGTAATAATTAGTAATAATTACCAATAATTAGGAATAATTAGTAATAATTAGAAATAATTACCAATAATTAGTAATAACTACCAATAATTCGTAATAATTACCAATAATTCGTAATAATTACCAATAATTAGTAATAATTAGTAATAATTAGTAATAATTAGTAATAATTAGTAATAATTACCAATAATTATCAATAATTAGTAATAATTACCAATAATTACCAATAATTAGTAATAATTACCAATAATTACCAATAATTAGTAATAATTACCAATAATTACCAATAATTAGTAATAATTAGTAATAATTACCAATAATTCGTAATAATTAGTAATAATTACCAATAATTACCAATAATTAGTAATAATTACCAATAATTACCAATAATTAGTAATAATTAGTAATAATTATCACTAATTAGTAATAATTAGTAATAATTATCTCTAATTACCAATAATTAGTAATAATTAGAAATAATTACCAATAATTCGTAATAATTACCAATAATTACCAATAATTAGTAATAATTCGTAAAAATGAGGAATAATTAACAATAATTAGGAATAATTAATAATAATTAGTAATAATTAGTAATAATTACCAATAATTAGTAATAATTACCAATAATTACCAATAATTACCAATAATTACCAATAATTACCAATAATTACCAATATTTAGTAATAATTACCAATAATTAGTAATAATTCATAATAATTAGGAATAATTACCAATAATTAGGAATAATTTGTAATAATTAGTAATAATTAGTAACAATTACCAATAATTAGTAATAATTACCAATAATTAGTAATAATTTCAATAATTACCAATAATTAGTAATAATTAACAATAATTACCAATAATTACCAATAATTAGTAATAATTTCCAATAATTAGTAATAATTACCAATAATTAGTAATAATTACCAATAATTAGTAATAATTATTAATAATTACCAATAATTAGTAATAATTAGTAATAATTAGTAATAATTAGTAATAATTATCAATAATTTGGAATAATTAGTAATAATTACCAATAATTACCAATAATTAGTAATAATTAGTAATAATTAGCAATAATTACCAATAATTAGCAATAATTAGTAATAATTACCAATAATTAGTAATAATTCGTAATAATTAGGAATAATTACCAATAATTAGGAATAATTCATAATAATTACCAATAATTAGTAATAATTACCAATAATTAGTAATAATTACCAATAATTAGTAATAATTTCAATAATTACAAATAATTAGTAATAATTACCAATAATTACCAATAATTACCTATAATTAGTAATAATTTTCAATAATTAGTAATAATTATCAATAATTTGTAATAATTAGTAATAATTACCAATAATTAGTAATAATTAGTAATAATTAGTAATAATTAGTAATAATTATCAATAATTAGGAATAATTAGTAATAATTACCAATAATTACCAATAATTAGTAATAATTAGTAATAATTAGCAATAATTACCAATAATTAGAAATAATTAGTAATAATTACCAATAATTAGTAATAATTACCAATAATTACCAATAATTAGTAATAATTACCAATAATTACCCTTAATTAGTAATAATTTCCAATAATTACCAATAATTAGTAATAATTAGTACTAATTATCAGTAATTACCAATAATTAGTAATAATTAGTAATAATTACCAATAATTAGTAATAATTAGAAATAATTACCAATAATTACCAATAATTAGTAACAATTAATAATAATTACCAATAATTAGTAATAATTAGTAATAATTACCAATAATTAGTAATAATTAGTAATAATTACCAATGATTAGGAATAATTACCAATAATTAGGAATAATTAGCAATAATTACTAATAATTGCCAATAATTAGTAATAATTACCAGTAATTACCAATAATTACCAATATTTACCAATATTTACCAATATTTACCAATATTTACTAATAATTACCAATATTTACCAATATTTACCAATATTTACCAATATTTACCAATATTTACCAATAATTACCAATATTTACCAATAATTAGGAATAATAACATTATTACATTATTAGTATATATTATTATTAATATTAAAATAATATAATTTTCTATATTATATAAAATTCTCCTTTCATCTGTGTGTTTTCTGTCTCCACATGTAATATTTGCATTCTTTTTCAAAATTATCAACCTACTCACCAATGGAGAGGTGAAAGTGAGTGCAAATATTACATGTGGAGACAGAATGTTAAACACACGGATGAAAGGATAATTGTATATAATATAAAAAATTATATTATTTTAATATTAATAATAAAATATACTAATAATGTAATAATGTTATTATTATATAATTAATATTTATGAAAAAAATAATATTAGTATTATTAAAATAATAAAAAATTATATAATATTAAAATTATCAATATTTGTAATAGGTTTTGATTTATTCTCAACATATTCAATTCTTAAAGGGTCAATTTGTAGGTCTATCTCAATAAAAATTTTGCATCAGTCGTGTCTGATGTAAACTCTATAATTATCCTTGCTTGAGTGTTTTTTCTAACAAATTATTCAAAACCAGTAATGATTTTATATTTTATAGAAAAATATGGAACAACGAGGTCGTCAACAGTCATTATTAGATGACCGCATATGGATAAATCAATGTAGAAATCCAAACGGTTCTGGTTTAAATCCAGTATATATAGAGGGTGTGGAGACTTTTTTTATCATTTGTGGCATCAAATCCAGAATTTGTTTCAGAAGGAAAAATAAAATGCCCTTTTAGAAAATGTACATTGAGAACGTTTGACACGTTTGACAAAGTGGGGGGACATCTCTTGCGTTTTGGTTTTCAACCAGATTTTTTTTTGGTATCGACATGGTGAACGCAGTTCCAGAGTAGGTGATACCAACTTGATTCCGGATCCATCCTGGTTTCAAGATTTAGTACATGATGTTGCAGGTTCATCTTTTCAACATACAGAAACTCCGGCTGATATAGCTTCAAATCCTGAGTTGAAACCATCTGAATTTTATAAGTTGTTGAGGTCTACTGAGGATGCATTATATCCTGGCTGCAAGATGAGAAAATTAGAAGCAGTTGCAAAATTTATGGCTATCAAATCAGATAACGGAATGTTAAACACCTATTTTGACCAGATATTTTCTTTGCTTAAAACACTGTTACCCGAAGGAAATGTTTTTCCTGCAAATTACTATGAGAGTAAGAGGTTGGTTCGAAATTTGGGACTTACTTGTCAGAAGATTCATGCATGTTCAAATGACTGCATTTTATATTCTGGGGAAAATGAGTCGTTGGATAGTTGTCCCACATGTGGGCAACTGAGATATAAAGAAGGGCAACATGGGAAGTCTGGTTTGATTCCTGTAAAACAGTTGAGATATTTTCCGCTTACATCCAGACTTCAGTGTTTAATTAAAATCATTTATTAATATTCTATTATTTTTTATTTTTGAATTATAATTCTATTATTATTATATTAATTAAAATAATTTATTAATAATTTATTATTTTTACTTGTGAATTATAATTCTATTATTATATTAATTAAAATCATTTATTAATATTTTATTATTTTTTATTTTTGAATTACAATTCTATTATTATTATATTAATTAAAATAATTTATTAATAATTTATTAGTAATTTATTATTTTTATTTTTGAATTATAATTCTATTATTATATTAATTAAAATCATTTATTAATATTTTTTTATTTTTGAATTATAATTGGATTATTATTATATTAATTAAAATAATTTATTTATAATTTATTTATTTATTATTTTTTTATAGTATTTGCGACGGGATACTATGACCGTCGCAAATAGTATTATTATTATATTAATTAAAATAATTTATTAATATTTTTTACTTTATTTTAAAAAAAAGTAATTGTGACAGGCCCATCGCAAATACTATTTTAAAAGGTTTTTTACAAATATATGGACTGATATTTACGACGGGAAGGATCTCCGTCGCAAATAATACCTTTAGCGACGGGCCTGTCGCAAATAATTATTGTTGCGATGCCGTTTTCTGCAACGGGCTATTTGCGACGGGGGCCCGTCGCAAAAGCCTATTAGCAACGGGATCCCGACGCAAATGCCCCGTCGCAAATGCCATTATTTCCAGTAGTGATATTTACATAATGTGAACCTTTAGATTCAAAAAATGGAATCCAATTTTCCAAATTCAAACCACAAAATTATCAGAAATTAATTAAAAATTAATCCCATTGACGGAATAAGAAAACAAGTTTTTTAAGTAAAACCTTCAAAAGATTGACATGTTTTTTCAACTGATTTAAATGTGAAATTACTTCCAATGACCAAAGTTGTATTAAATTATAAAAAATTCAATTACACTTTAAAACTAATTGAAATTATAACCTAACTCTATAAATAAATTAGATGAAAAATTAGTTTTAAACTAAAATGAAATATTGTTCATTATTCATTAAAATATTAATTTAATCAGAAAAATACCAAAATTTAAACCAAAGTAAATTTTTATGTCCCTAATCAAAATAAGTAATTTATTTTGTCAAATATAATATACAAAAGTGATAAAAACTATATTTAAATAGGATTCACCATCAAAAGGTGGTAAAACTACCTTTTAAAAATATTAGGGTATTTTATGCTTAAACATAGATTTATAATCATTTTAAGACTCTAATTTTTATTAGATGAAAGTAAAAAACATTTAATAAACATGTATAAACATAATATATATTGTTCTTTTCATTCCTTTTAATACAAAGATTAGAAGATAAATACCATTTAAAATAATAATATTAATAATGTGTTATTATTTGGAATATCTTAATCTTGTGTGCAACAAAAGATTTTGGAGAAACCCATTTTTGAGTATCGGGTATGCTATTAGACATAGAGTCCTATATTAAGTATAATTAATATATAATTAATACATATAAATTGAGATCAAAATGTATTATTCTATAAATAACTGGGAAGTTACAAAAAGGTCCATAAAAACCCAGGGTGTTACATTCTACCCCCCTTAAAATGAATTTCACCCTCGAAATTTTTCACTCGGGTAAATAAAAATGAGGATAATTATGCTTCATCATATCCTCAAGTTCCCACATAACTTACTCTAACTAGTTATTTCTCCACAAAAATTTGACCAGGTGTGTAGTCTTGTTTTGTAGAACTTTCTCTGGTCGATCCAAAATTTCAATAGGCTGTTCCTTATAAGAAAGATCATGCTCCAGTGGTATGACATTTGAGTTCAGTACATGTGAAGGGTTAGGTTTTTATTTCTTAAGGAGAGGTATATGGAACACATCATGGACTTGAGATGTATTTTGAGTAAGTTCCAAGATATAAGCTACTATCTTAATAGGATTAAGAATCTCAAAGGGACTAACTGAATCTCATAACTTTCTTCCAGGGTGAGATTTGTAGAAACACCTTTTCACTAACTTCAAATTCTAGACCATGCTTATGGTTATCAACATAAATTTTTTGTCGACTTTGAGCTTCCTCAATATGATTCTGAATGGTTCTAAACTTCTCAAACATTTCTTTAGCAATCTCAGGTCATAATAGATTTATTTCTCCAACCTCATACCAATACATTGGATCTCTACATTTCTTCACATAGAGGTCTTTATATGATTCCATCTGAATGCTTGAGTAAATTCTATTGTTTTATGAAAACTCAATAAGAAGAAGGTGTTGATCCCTACCACCATTGAAATCCAAAGAACAACTTCTCAACATATCCTCTAGGGTTTTAATTGTTCTTTCAGACTAACCATTTATCTAAGGCTGATAGGAAGTGAGGAAAATCAATTTTCTATCATGTTATTACTGAAGACTTCTCCATAACATTGAGGTAAACCTCAGATCATGATCTAATATAATAGAATGTGTTACTCTATGAAACCTTACCACTTCCTTAATGTATATCCTAGAAAGATGATCCAAATATAAATATTCTCTAATAGCAATGAAGTGTTCTGAATTATTAAAGAGATTTACTACCACCCATATAGCGTTAAACCCTTTAGATTTTTTGGGTAGTCCAACAAGAAAATACATATTGGTGTTCTCCAATTTCCATTCTGTTATGGGTAATGGATGCAACATCCCATTGAACTTTCTTACTTTATCCTTAACTTGTTGTCATACCAAACACTGAGACAAAAATTCCATGATATCTCTCTTTATTCCATCCCATCAGAAGTATTCATTCATGTCCCTATACATCTTTGTACTTCTAAGATGAATAGAGAATTAAGAACTATGATCTTCCTCTAATAGATCCTTCTTAAAATTCAGTATGTAAGGAACACATACACAGTTCCTAAACCATTTCATTCCATCCTGATCAAGGTTAAACTCAGGAACATTTCTGGATTTATTTGGTCTATCTTCATCTTCCTTCTACACCTCCTTAATCTTTAATTAGATATAGGTTTGAAATTTTATTTGATAAAGATAAGATTTTTCCCCTTCCTCAATATTTCTAGATCTATATTTTGTAAATCCAGAATATATTGTATCTTTTTTATCCTCATCAGGGATAAGTTAGCTTGATCCAACTCAAAGCATCAACCACATTGTTTTCTTTCTGATGTTGGTATTGTATTAAGCAGTCATAATCCTTTATCAACTCCAACCATATTCTATGGAACATTTTCAACTCCTTATATGTGAATTTATATTTTAAACTATTATGATCAGTATATATTTCACACTTTTCTCCATAAATATACTACCTATATATCTTTAATGAAAAAATTACCGCTGCTAACTCCAAATAATGAGTTGGGTAATATTGACCATAAACCATCAACTCTCGTGAGGCATAGGCTATAACATTGTTATTCTACATAAGAAAAAATCCCAATATCTTCTTGGATTCATATTTATAGATTGAAACCCCTTCTCTACTCTAGGGTAATGTAAGAAAAGGTGCATTGACCAACCTTTTCTTCAATTTTGTGAAATTTTCCTCACATTCATCTGACCAGAGAAACTTGACACCCTTCTGAGTTAACTTGGTCGGAGAATTATGTATTCATAATAAATTCACCACCAACCATCGATAATATCCAGATAAACCAAAAATATATATGGATCTCAGTCATTGTGATTATTCTAGGCCATAATTAAATAGACTCCATCATTGATGGATCTACTGCCATACTATCTCTTGAGATTAAGTAACCAAAAAATAAATATTTTGTAGATAAAATTCACACTTTGTAAATTTTTCATATAGATTATCCATCCTTAGGGTCCTTAGTACAATTATAAAGTAATACTCATGCTCTTACTTTCTCTTTGAATAGATAATAATATCACCTATAAAGACTACCATAGACATATCAAGGTAATATCTAAAGAATCAATTCATTATATCCATGAAGACAGAAGTGGAATTAGTAAGACCAAAAGGCATCACTATATATTCATAGTGACCATAACTTATACGGTATACCATATTGGGTATATCCTCCTTATTGAAGCTCAATTTATGATATCCATAATAAAGGTTTATCATGGAAAAGTATTGAGATCTGGATAGTTGATCAAACAAGTCATCAATATGAGGATGAGGATGCTTTTTCTTGATTGTGATCTTAGTCAACTCCTGATAATCAATGCAAAGTCACATTGAGACATCGTTTTTTTCATAAAAATAACTGGTGCACCCCAAAGTGAAATACTCAGTTGAATGAATACCTTATCAAGGTTTAATTGGAGTCACTTCTTCAATTCCTGCAACTCAATGAGAGCCTTTATATAAGGATTATTTGAAATTGGTGTTGAACTAGGTATGAGTTCGATTCAGAAATCAACTTCATGTTTTGGTGGATAGATTGGAAACTCTTTCTAAAAATACATCCACAAAATAATGAACAATAGTAATATCATCGATGTCAATCTTATTCCCAAAATTTTGAGATAAACAACCCATTTTTATGGAAATTAAGACCCAAACACTAGATGTCATATCCACAGAAATTTTATGCTTATCATGGCATTAATGGATGATCAAAGGAGTGTTTGAAATATCAAACGTAACATTAATTCATTAAAAATTGATGTGGGATTTATGAAGAGAAATCCAATACAAGACTAAGATGGCATAAAATTTGACCAAATAAAGAATGATAAGATTTGCAGGAAGCATATTTCCACAAACATCAACTAGAGAGGAATCACAGACTTGATATGCAACCATCATTCCATTAGGGGTTTGCACTGCTAATTTCACATATTATTGTCTTTTAGGAATCTTAACACCCTTATAAAATTCATTAGATATGAAAGAGTGGGTGGATCCAAAATAAAATATGATATTAATAGTTCTAGAGTGGATGGTATGTGTACCTTTCATCACATTATTATCACACCCCTCATCAAAAATTGTGATTGAATGATATTTTCACTAGTCCCTCAGCATAATAGGTTATTGATATCGTTCATCAGCACAAGAACTTGGTTTTGGGTAGTGAACATGTTCCTTACACATGTAGCATTGAATCTTGGGAGGTTCATTATATGAGTATTTTTCTCCATTAGCATTTTGAGGAAACTTCTTTCCATCACTTTGGAAATAAATTTCTTGATGACCTTAATTTCCACACTTAAAACATTTATTAGACCCCTTAAGGAAATTTCTTCCATGCTTCCTACCACACTTATATCATAAAGGAATGACCATCTTATTTTCCTCATGGATCTTATATTTTCCTTTAAAATTCATCTTCCCCTTCTTTTCAAAACCATGATATTGGTAAGTGATTCTAACCTCTATTTTAACCTTGATTGAAAAATGAAAAATCTATTAATATATACTAAAGTATCTTATAGCTAATTCACTTATGATACTTGTATTTAAGCCACTAAAGAACCTATCAACTTTACATTATAGTTGGATGATAATTCAGGAAGTGTACAAAACAAGTATTGTGAAATTATCCTTGTAGGTACAAAAAGATTCATCATCCCTTTGCTTCAACTCAAGGAACTCTTTCTCCATCTAGGTATGAAGAATTTGAGGAAAGTAATTATTAAAAAATGTGTTCTTGAACACATCTTAGTCCATGGATTTGATCTAATCTCACTAACACATATTCTTGATTAGATTCCACCATTGATCTACTTTTCCTTCTAATTGATAAACAGCTAGAATGACTTTATCATTCTTTGAACACTCAAGAATAGAAAATACCATTTTAGTAGTACTGGTCCATTGTTCAGTAACAAGTGGATCAAAATACCCTCTAAATGAAGTTGGACATTGTCTCATGAAAAAACTCAGCATAATGTTGTTACCTTCTTTTCTCATTTGGATTTTCACCATGATTCATATATTCAAAAATCTGTGTGAGCATAGCAATGAGGTTATTCAATATAGCTCCCATATCATTTGGTTATCATGAGAAAAGTCATTTCATTGTACATCATAATCACCATTAACATGGTTTCTTTGGTTTCCAACCATTGACTAAAACCAAATGCATAGAGTAAGAAACAATTATCATATCTAGGAACCACAAAATTATGAAAAGTCACTTATATAAATTCTATGTTATGAAACCTTCTTTAATATATGACACCTTAGGTTTATACTAGGTTATTCATAACCAAATTTAATTCAAATAATTCATAATGGATTGTGAAGAGTTTGTGAATTACCAAATTATATCCCCTAGGAGTGTCAAACTAGGTGTGCAGCAAGGACCATTGTTGTGTACCATATTACCCCGAGTCCGGCCCAAAATATCTTGTTGGAGTTGTTACCCCTAGGCACATCTATTCCATATCTACATCCACTTTTGGTATCTAGTCATGGATGTATTTCTTGGAAACCACTAACTCTTCCCTTCTCCAAAATTTTAGGACATTTTCCTATACTTTTCTTTTATCCTTAGACTTATCCTCATACACGTCCATAGGGTTCCCATTAACATTTTCTCCTCATATATTCCCAAGGAAAAATATAACATGGCTCTGATATAAACTATATAGACCCTCTCTTTTCAAACATAAGAATTATATAACATTTTCAGAATAATTAAAAATTATACAAAAAGAGGCCCAAAGACCATAATTGGTCTAGTTACTCTGGAAACATGTAAACATAAACATTGGTACATAAATGAGTTACATCATCTCCCACCAGGTTCTTATTGATTAGTACCCTTCTTTGACACCCCAAACATAATACATATCATCATAACTTGGGGGAAAGAAAACATAAAAAGGGGTGATCTTATATGGTTAGTAAGGGTAAACAAGCGATACATGTAAACATAAACATGATCATAAGTTTATGATAACATGATAATGAAAATAGAAGATCATATCCTGTATATCAGAAATCATAATAGTTATCATGGCATAATTATTAGTAGTTTATAAGACATGAATAATAATGAAATAAATATTATATTCCACAAAATCATAACATATGAATAAAACATTTAATTATGGAGACACATTGTCATATAATATTATTTACATAGTTTTCAAGGCATAGATTCCAATACCATCTTGGTAGTATATGTTCACTCCCCATACCATCTTGGTAGTCATGGTTCACTCCCACAACCATATTAGTAGCATTATTTAACTCCTAATACCTTCATGGTAGTCATGGTTCACTCCCATGGCCATCTTAGTAGTCAAGGTTCATTCCCAAGACCATATTTGTCTATCTCATGTGCAATAAATCTTTACCTAATGTATTTTAGGGAGATATTAGTCCCAATAATCTCATAGTGAAACCATTCATACATGTTCCACAAGATCATAAATATTCATATCATAACCCATGATATGAAATGGGTACTATAAACATGTAATCATATCCTAACCTATGGAAATTGAAAGGTTTCATAATCATTTCATTAAAATCATAACCCATGAAAAGAAGTGGGTTTCAAAAGCATCTAACCTGTGAAAGATAAATGGGTTTCATGAACATCATGCCATCAAAACTTAATCCATTCAGAGAGAGATTATGAATGGAAATTTTGAATAATTTCCCCATAAAGGAATGAGTAACACCAATGGATTTTTTCATAGATTGGAAATATTTTTGAAATATATTTTAAAAAATTTCTTGAGAAAAATATTCTTTTTCTTTGAAAATTTCTTTTTATAACATAAAACCTTTTGAAAACATATTATTTTAAAATTGCTTTGGAAACTTATAAAGAATGATTTGAAAATAATAAATCCTTTTTAAAATACTTTTTCCTTGAAAATAATCTTCAAATATCTTTTGAAAAAAATTGAAAACATTTTCAAAAACATGGGTTTTGAATATAATAGAGTTCTGACCGAAGAGAGAGAGAGAGAGATGGTCAAGTTTTACATAAAAACATTATATAAAGTACCAAAGAGTGGGAAAAGTGGTAATAATACATAAGGATATATTGAGTAAATAGAGTAGAAGGAAAATAATTAGTATTCTTGTGAAATGGATCAAGATATTTCATCAAAGGAAGCATAAATGTAAACAATCTCGAAAAGTGATGAAATTGTCTTAATAAAATCTTATAACATGGTAACTTTGGATCATACTCTCCAAGTAAGAAAATGAAATGAAATTAATCTTAAAATATCATGAAAAGTATGGTATTCATGATATAACATGTAAAATTGAAGTATATACACCTCAAAAAATTGTTTAGGTGCATAACAAAACATGAGTCCCAAAGAAGGAAAATTGAGGCAAATTTTTTTTACTGATTTGGTAACTTTTGAAACTTAAACCCCATGAATGAAAGTTAATTAAATGGATATATTAATACAAAAAAATTTATTTAAAAATATATATATAATATAATCATGTTAATTATATACACCACACAATAGGAATGGGTGGTGAACATAGAAAATATCTCATAGGAATAAAAAGTGAGATGAAATCCTCTTACCTTGTGTCTTGACTCTCTTCGTACTCATACAAGATTCTAGTATAATAAATATAAGTTTATTATAAATACTTTACATAATTATATTAGTATACATAATACAGTATATGGTTTGAGTATTACCATATATTACCCACTTTATAACAATCCTATGTTAAGGTTTCACTTCGAGTAATATTTTATTTGTTATTCACACATGTCTTAATTTGATATATAGTTAGTCCTTATAATTATATCATAAATCCAAAATGTAAATCATGATATATATATCATTCATATATAGTATATTTATATTATAATAATCTATATGTATCGACCTGAACTTTTGAATAATATTTTTTTCCTAAATTTGTGTATTATTTCATTTTACACTCAGTAAAACTATATCCTTTAATTAATTGAGTATAATTAAAATGAGACGGTTGGGTTTCAACTGTTATATGATCGTTGGTCAATATAACCATTAGAAACTATACTCTTAACTTTATTATTATTGTTTATAAATACAAATGATCATGGTTAATTATTACAGAAAGAAGAGTCAATGGCCACATCCAGTAGACTCGGGTCGTACGAAGCCCATCTGTTAGAGCTTGGGAAGGAATTTGTGTCACTAGGATTTTCTCTAGACCAAGACCAAGCTGAGCTTCAACTTTTGAATCTTGAACGGAATCACCTACTTCTGATATAAATCATCACTCAGGAAATGTTGTCCGAGCCACCCCAAGATTCTATCATCATTTCACACCTTACACTTAGTTCATATGTAGGTGTTATAAGGGGCTATGTAACAAGGAATATACTTTGTGTAATCCCTTGGTATAAATAAAAATTTTATTTCATCATTCCTATTTTTTGAATAGATTTCCTTAATAAATAATATGTTAAATTAAGACAAATTGGATAAATTGATTTTAAAAGTAAAACTGGTACTTTTCAAAGATTTCTCATACATAGAAAATTATCATGCTAAAATAAACTTCATTTTTGATTTTCAAATATAAAAATTAGCATATGCTAAATTTTTAGATATTTTATAAGAAGTTTAAATTATATGAATAGTGTTTTTATGAATAGTATTTGATGAATAGTGTTTTTTCATGAATAGTATAAAAAATTATTATTAAATAACTTTTTATGTGAAATGATTTTCAAAAATAGGACATACATGGTTGTAATCAGGGTAAAAAATTTGGTTCAATAAGATCAAAATAATTTTTTGGTGAATAGTAAATTATGAATATTAATATTACTCTTATGAATAGTAATGTTACTTATGGAATATTAGCCTCACTTAAGAAATTATAAAATTAATTTAGACATCTTGTTTGGTAATGCGATATTAAAGCATTAGTAAATAACTGTTTCAGAAATTACTAGTTAAGTATTAGTATATTTTCAGGTAAATAGTATTTTTAATTATAAATTAAATATATCATAATTAGAAAATTATTTTCATAAAATGGACTTCATTTTTTAACTCAGAACATCAATATTAGGTTAGGGTGAATTTATGATATTTTTATAAAATGTTTTGTTTTTTGGTGAATAGTAAAAATACAGTTTTGGGTTTTGGTGTGTTTAATGAAATCATTAATGGTGTAATCATGATGTAATAATTCTGGTAGACTTGTGAAAAGTAAGATATGTTATGAGGTGTCCCAAGTGTCCGATACCATTGGAAAATACCATGGGAAATCCCATGTTTTTGCAAATACCACTAATGAGGTGTCCCTTGGAAATTAATTAAATATTCCCTCACTTTTGCTATAAATACCAACCCATTCCTTCATTAATTTCATTCAAATTCCTCCTCAATTAATCTATGGTCTTTTTACCTCCCAAGTTTCCCTCAATCCCCCCAAGGTCCCAACCTTCGAGCTTTCAAAGTTACTCTTCACGGTAAGGGAACCTTTCACCCTCCTCTTTTAATTCATGACTTCCTTTATGTTATGTCTTCTAGTTTCAATTTTATTTTGTGGGGGTATGTTCTTATATATCATTCATTCTGTAAATTTTATTTCCAAATGATGATATACCCTTTTCACTCTCATTAACTTATTTCTCTAAATTTTTATGTGACGTCGTTAGGCTGCCAAATATTCGTAGAAGAAATCGCATAGTCACTTTTCTTTCATGTTTCCTTTTCATGTGGTATGTCATTAAAATATCCATACCATGATATTATTTCTATTTCATTATGTCCCTATACTATATTATGAGTCATTTATGAGTGGGTGACCATTTTCCCATATCTTTTAAATGTTTTCTAAAACCATGTTATATAGCTATTATGCTGCAAAATTTTCGTCTCAAAATCTCCCTCTTTTTCTCAAGAAGTTATCTTATTTTATTTATGTGAGTACCCAAACATATTTAATTTCTAGGGTTATTCATCAATACATAAAATTGATATATTTTATTATGTAATTGACATACATATAACCCTCTCTCTCTTTCTGTGGGTTATAAATGACATAATGATCTTGTTTTTACGTACTTTTTTAAACGTCACAATTTTGACATGAAACCCATTTATTTTATTCTCTTTGGGTTATTTATGAAATTTATGATTATGATCTATGTGTATCACATGAAAATAAAGACATATTAAGGGTTCACCTTGATAGCACTCCAATGCATTGTGTAAAGAATTTAATCTCCGGAGATGACAAGTTTCACGATACTTTGGGGAATAACCCTTGTAATTTTTATGACACCTTGGGGATGAACCTTGGTGATATGTTCATGAATGTCTAAATTAAATGTTGCAGCCACATATTCAAGTTATGATTCATGTAATTTTTATTATGATATTCCAATTCTTCCATATCTCATGCCTTTATGTTTTTCAACAAGTTCTTATTAACATCACAATTAAACTGATTCCCCTACTTTCCTTATTGGGACTTCTGCTCACCCTTTCCTTTAATGTATGTCTTCAGGTTATGAGATGCAGTAAATGTACTTAGGATGAACTTATGATGAAACCTTACAAGTGTATTAGAAGAATTTTTTATGTTTTTTTCATGTATATTGTTCCTAATTTCCAAGACACTAGACTTTAAAGATCCTCTGTTTGTAAAATGTAATGAAAAGTTATGTAATAAAAAGGCGGGATGCCATAGTTGGTATCAAAGGATAGTTTTTTTATTTATGGAAATTAGGATATGAAAACATTAGGAATAAACCTATAGAAAATTTTAAATATAGGAAAAATTCCTGGTATTTTGGTGAAATATTATGTAAGCGGTTTCCGAACAAATAAATCCATTTTTGGATATGAACAAGTGGATGTAGCTCTAGAACAGATGTTCCTAGGAGTGAAAAATCTGATAAGTAGTTTCATTATTGACCCAGGGTATCCTAGTACATCAAAATGGGCCTTTTAGAACTCATGTTTTGACACTCCTGATGAAATTTTTTGTTAATCAAAATCTTTTTATGAATCGTTATGAATGATTTATAGTGAAATGTAATTTTTTAAGCATGATGTTTTAAGAAATAAAAATCCTTTATTGTTAAAAGATTTGTAAATTAAATAAGCATCTAACTAAGGTTTTATTATTTTAGAAAATGGAGGGAAATATGAAGAACCGTGCAAATGGTGACCGCAATGGACCATGCGCTGACGGCCCTCTGATGGAAGCTGGAATGGAAACTTTCATGAGAATGATGAACCAACTGACTCAAGTTATGGGAAATAACTTGAATCAAGCTGAGAGACTGATCTC
This sequence comes from Viscum album, assembly GCA_963277665.1. Lineage (NCBI taxonomy): Eukaryota > Viridiplantae > Streptophyta > Magnoliopsida > Santalales > Viscaceae > Viscum > Viscum album. The sequence continues at coordinate 1,430,736,398 of OY728151.1, forward strand.
ACCACGAAGGGAACAAAATTTTGTTGAGTTTTTTATGTGCCAACATCCACCAAACTTTAGTGGATCTACTGAACCATTGATTGTTGAGCAGTGGATCAGCCCTATTGAGAAGATATTTTTTGTGCTCTACTATTTGGAACAAGAGAAGGTCACCCTAGTTATTTACCATTTAGAGGGAGAAGTTGATCAGTGGTGGGATCTTATTAAAAACACAAGGCCAAGAGTATAGGTTTAAGCTATGGAGTGGGAAGATTTTAGAGGAGTCTTCTTTAGTAGGTATTTCCCTCATTCCATGAGAACAAGAATGGAGAAGGAGTTTCTCGAGCTAAAGAAGAAGGAGAATGAATATGTGGGAAGCTATGAGATGAACTTCACAAGGCTTTCACATTACACCTCTATCTTTTTCATGGATCCAAATGGTAAGGTTGATATATTCTTTGGTGGACCAATACCTCTTTTGTGGAAGAATATAGCCAACCGAGACTATGATATCTATGAGGAGATCGTATGAAGTGTAATAAAAGTCGAACTAGATTTTGGTGAGACACAGTGGTCTCATAAATCCAATGAAAAGAATAGATCAACAGAGCCTGGCTTAGGGAGGACCATTGATCAGGGAAGAGTAGGTAATCAAGTGCAACATCCCACGTGTAATAAATGTGGGATGAAGTGGAAGAGATGGACATATTTCATGGAATTGTCGTAGTGAGGTTAAGCATCAACTTACCAAAACTAACGACAAAGGGAAGATGGTACAGGCCCTACCTGATTGTAGCGACTTGGGTTTTGGCCCTGTTAGACTTTGGAATATTCCTACAAATGATTCCAAAGCTAGGAATGAAGACGGCGTGAGATTCCGAGGCCCGGTGTGCCTAGAATTAATTTTATAAAAAGTATTTTTATACTATGCACGTGGCGAGAGTGTGTTATATCCTAAACAATAGCTCAGAATGGGAATCTGAGGGCACGGTTGCGTCCAGAGCATTCTGTTTACCCTAGGTGGGGTGTAAACATTTCGGGCATGGGTCTGTTGTGAGAAAAACCTCCATGGGCGTTTTCCTAAATAAATTGAAAATTTTAGTTATGAGCGTCGGTTCGAATAACTTATGAACGGAGTCTCTGATCAAAAATCGGAGTCTGCTGTTGTGCTCATAATGGTGTGTTTACCCTAGGGAGACCTAATATTCTCCACACCGGCAGGTCTGGTCAGGAGTGTTAATTAATTAATTAAATGGGTGGGGAAATCAATCATCTCCCCCACCCTTCTCCCCCACCTTGTATGCGCAGGAGGCGACGACACCCCCCCCCCTCCCTTATCCATTTCTTCACCGAATCGAGCCGCAACCGTCTGTTTTCTACACCGATCATCAGCGGATCGAGCTTCACGGTGTCATGGGCATCGTTCTGTACCCAAAGCTTCGGCATTTTTCCCGCAAGGTAGGTGGTTTGAGTTTTAATCCCCTGATCCTGTTTCTGCTACGTTTTTATTCGTTTTGTTGTCATAGTAGGGAAGATCGGGTCTCGAGGGTCACGAAGGAGGTCGTGAATCGTAAAAAGGACCACCGGGGTGGTCCCAGCGGTCCGCGGAAGCCTCGCCCGCACGACGGCACCGGCCACAGCGAGGGGCAGCCGGCCACGACGGGTCGGCGCGGCAAGGCGACGGGGGCCGCCTGAGGTGCGGCGGCGCGCCGCCCAGTGCGGCGGAGGGTCGCGGACCCGCAGCAGGGCGGGCCACAGCCCGGCGGAGGGCCGTCGGCCGGGCCGGCTAGGGAAGGCTGGTTCGGGCCGGTACGGGCCGGTGCAGGATGGCCGGATCGGCCAGGTTGGGCCGGTTCGGCCCAGTATTCGTCCGGGGGTTCTTTAAACCCCCGTTGTTTGCTAACCGGGTGTCTGTTTCACGTGCCCTCTGCGGCGACACAACCCTAGAGATAAGGCGAACCCTTTGAGGTGGGTTTGGGAGTTTAAAGTTTCATGATCATGGCCCGGGAGATTGAAACGTCAAATAAAATATTAATATTTTATTATTATTCGACTTCGGGTCATCGTATCTTTTACCCGGGACGTCTGATTGACGTGTCGTCAGTGGCGTTGAGACCCTGATGGTACGGCAGACTTTTCTTGTTGGTTTTTGGGTGTTGGGACCGAGTTTGGGGTGTGGGCCCCACGAGGACAGGTTTGGGCGTTTTCGGAGAAACACAACTTTCTCACCAGGAGTCCAATTTTGGTGGATGAATTTTCGATCCTATGTGTTTTTTCGAGAGGATTGCAATAGTGTGATCTGTTTGATGTGTTCTAGGATCGAGGCATGGGCCCCACCCGGGCTTCCTTTGGTGAATAGTGCCTTTTTTACCGGGGGTCCATTTCGGACGAACGAGTAGTCGATCCCATGTGTTTTTCTGAGGGGATCACAGTGGTATGATCTTCTTGATGAGTTTCAAGATCGTAGTGTGGGCCCCACAAGGGCTAGCTTCGGTGAATAGTACCTTTTTCACCGCTTGTCTGTTTCGGGCGAGTAAACAGCCTATCCTGCTTGTTTTTTCATGTGGATTGCGATGGTGGCCTCAGTGTCGACCTTGGAGGTGCACGGTGTGGCGTTGTGGTGGGCCACTTGGGTTAGCGACATTTGGACTAGCAGTGGTTGAGGGTACTCCCTTGGTTCATTCCTACGAGGTTTCGCGTGGCATCACAACCTTCATATAAGTTTGTGATCGTCTTGATGGGATGTTTAATCTGTTAGAGTTGTGGCATCCCTCCGGTGGGCCTAGAGAAAGATCATCTATCATCGTTTCCATAGATCAGGTTCTTGGTATCACTGTGACCACTTATTCATAGGCGGCGATCCCCTGCCTAGCAGGTTAACCCCATAGGGTTTGTGGCATAATCCGGAATATGATCCCCTACGCAGTGGGTTGTGCTCAGTAGGGTTGTGGCATCGTCGGGTATACGATCCCCTACTCAGAATGTGGTTTATAGTAGGTTTGCGGTATCATTGGTTATACGATCCCCTACTCAGCGCGTGGTTTCAGTAGGGTTGGTGTATCGTCGGTTCGATCCCCTACATCGCGAGTTATACCAGATAGGGTACCGGTATCATCATTACCACCTTTACACGGGCGATGATCCTCTATCTGAGTGATGTGTTTCTATCGAGTGCCAGATCGGGTTGTGGTATCCCCCATCGGAACCTGGGAGTGATCCCCTATCTGTGAGATCTACGAATTCCAGATCGGGTTGTGGTATCCCCCAGCGGACCCTGGGCATGATCCCCTATTTGTGAGGTCTTTTTATACCACTGTGGGTTCTGGTATCCCTTAGCGGACCCTAGGAGCGATCCCCTATCCGTGGAGTTTGGTGTTTTTGTTGTTTCAACGTGACTTTATCAGTGAAGGTATCCGATGAGCGTGATCTCTTGAGTGAGCATCTGAGGTGTTTGTGTGGGACCCGATGGAGTGTATCTCTCAGATGAGTGTCATCTGGGATGACAGTGATCATGGAGTGTGCTCTCCTAGTTGTGAATCATTGCTGGTGATGAGGTCGGTACCTCATGTGGATTGGTACGTGAGTTAAGTATATCTGGATGTTCATGGTATATGTATGGGCATACAGCTGATTTGAGCTGACTAGTTGTGTTTAGCCAAGGATGTTCATGAGATGGAGTTTCTCTCTCGTCTGGGTTCCCTCTGGCTGGGACGAGCGGACTTTTGCCTTTAAGTTGATCTCTTTTGTTTTGGTTTTTTGGGATGCCTACTGACTATTGTTATACTCACCCCTACACAGGATTTTCTCACACTTGTTTGTGTATTGTGCAGACCACAGGCCTTTCGACGGTGTCCCAGGAGGACCCGGAGCAGGCGGAGCTGAGTGAGTGGGACTGACTGTGGAGTCTTATTAGAGTTGTGCCGAGGTGTTTTCTGGTGGTGCCTTTGGCAGGGTACCCCTTCTTCCGAGCAGGTTGGACGCTTTTGTGGTTTTCCTTTGGTGGGCCCTATTTTTTCCTTTTGTACTTCTGTTGTACTCTGGTTTGGGGTAGTTGTATGCATGCTTTTACTTTTCAGTTTTATATATCTCTCCACTGTTGCATGGAGGTGTATGTGGGTGTGTGTGTACATGTACCTTAGGCTAATGCCTCCCATGTGTGTGATAGCCTACTTGGCGTTAGACGCCATCCCCTAGCCTATTGGAGGTGGGCTTGGGGAGTCGTGGCACGAGCCCCGTTGGGTCGAGTCATGATAGAGTGGTATCAAAGGAGGTTCCACCTTTGGGATCTCAGAGCGTAGCTGGTCTAGCTATGATTTTGGTTTAGGTTGCATAGCGGAAGTGTTAGGATGTGTCAAGATTGACTTTCAGGCCAGGGACTCCAGTGTTGGTGTGGTGGCTGAAATATCCATTCACCAGGACTCTAACAACTTGCTGTTCGACTCGAGACATTCTTACACTGGTCGTAGGGGAAAATAATGGGACATGCATCATATAGGAATGGTTTTTGGGTTTTTCCTTGTTCTTCTTTAGTCAGCTCTCAAGATATACTCTTTGACCATGGTGCGTCTTGATTTTATTTCAGGATTCCTCCACGACGACAGCCAGTGAGAGTTCTGCAATGGGTTTGTGGTGACTATCAGCCCCGTGTAGAGGCTATGGACCAGGGTGCAAGTTCTAAGGCTGGACCTCCAGGTGGTCCACCAGTTGAGCGACCACCTGTCAAGCAGCTTGTTGTGTTGGCAGTTCAGGATGAGGTTGTGTGCAGGCTAAGTGCGTTTCACGAGTTCCAGAGGCAGTGACCTCTGAGGTTCCGAGGTGATCCAGACCCCCAGGCAGCTGATGACTGGCTTGAGGCAGTCACCTGATTTTTCCACCTAGTGAGGACACCCCATATTAGATGGTGTTCCTAGCGTTGAGACTTCTTCATGGTTCGGTCGGGCAATGGTGGAGATTGGTGACACATTCCCATGATGAGGATACTCTCTTGTGGGCGGAGTTTGAGTATCACTTTAGGGAAGATTTCTATCCAGTGGCGCTGAGGTCAGTGCGGATCCAGGAGCATTTACAGCTTAGGCAGGAGGGCATGACTATGTCGGAGTACTCAGCGAGGTGTACAGACCTGTCGCGCTACTTCTTGGATATGGTTCGAGACCCGTTCTTTAGGGCTCGGACCTTCTAGGATGGCCTACACAGAGACATCTGAGCAGGTGTGGTTTCCTTGTGTCTGCCCACCTATGATGGAGTGTTGGAGAGGGCGTTGGTGGTGGAGAGATTTCTGGCTGAGCAGATCCCACCGGTTAGTTCTAGGCACGCGAGAGCTGAGACTTCATTAGTTGGATCGGCATCTAGTATCCAGCGGCAGGTGAAAGGGTCTGGATGTGGCCGACATTTCAGGAGGCGACCCTAGAATGGAGGATCTGAGGCTCAGAGCTCATAGGGCTTGCAGGCTAGTTTTGGTCAGTCGTCGGAGAAGCAGTGTTATGCTTGCGACGGTCGGGAAAATCTTTCTATAGATTGTCCGACCCGCTGTGTTGCTGAGAGGGAGCCGGTTGACATACCATCTTGGCAGAGGCAGCGTCTCGAGCAAGGAGGTCCGCATGGCGGCGGACGTGGTGACGGAGCTGGTGCAGCAGAAAGAGGTGGTAGGCGGTATCAGTTTCCACCACCCCCACCCCTAGGTGGTCCACGCCAAGCTCAGGGAGCTGGAGGGAGAGGGCGAGGACAGCTGCATTCCGTAGAGGCTGTTGACTCAGAGGCTCTGCGGATGGATAGAGGTATACCTTGTGTCCTTCCTACTTTCTATAGTAGTTTGTTAGACACTGTTTAGTGGTACTCTTCCCTTTCCATTTCTTGCTCGAGTTTTGTTCAGGGCGTTGGTAAGACCCTGTGTGGGTGTTGTTTGGTGTGCTTCGAATGCATAAGGGAGAGGGATCATTCCCCCACCGAGACGTGTTTTTTTGACGTGATCAAAACCATGTGGGTTAGTCAGTGCCGCCCAAAGCGGATAGTGTTGAGGTTTGGTGGATGAGTCCCTCTGACTTATGTGTTTGGGCATGGATGTTTGTTGGCGAACTCGCTGGCATGGGAGACCCAGTTGAGAGTCCAGTTGCTTCCCTTGTTCTTAGGGATTTTCGGGGACGAAAATTTCTAAGGTGGGGAGGATGTAGAGACTCGGGTTTTGGCCCTGTTAGACTTTGGAATATTCCTACGAATGATTCCATAGCTAGGCGCGAAGACGGTGTTCGATTCTGAGGCCCGGTGTGCCCGAAATTAATTTTATAAAAATATTAAGTATTTTTATACTATGCACAGGGAGGGGGTGTTTTATCTCCTAAACGATAGCTCAGAATGGGAATCTGAGGGCACGGTTGCGTCCGGAGTGTTCCGTTTACCCTAGGCGGGGTGTAAACTTTGTGGGCGCGGACCTGCTGTGAGAAATCCCACCAGGGGCATTTTCTTAAATAAATTGAAAAGTTTATTTAAGAGGGTCAGCTTGAATAACTTCTGAATGGAGTCTTAGATTAAAAATATGAGTCCACTATTACTCTCAAAAAGGAACATTTACCCTAGGGGTGACATAATCTCCTCCGCGCTGGGAGGTCTGGTTGGGAGTGTTAATTAATTAATTTAATTAATTAATTAAATGGGTGGGTAAATCAATCATCTCCCCCACCTTGTACGCGCAGGAGGAGAAGAAACCCCCCCTCCCTTCTCTGTTTTTTCACTGAATTGATCCGCAACTGTCCGTTTTTGGCACCGATCGTCAGCAGATCGAGCTTCAGGGCATCGTGGGTGTCGTTCTGCACCTGAAGCTTCGGTGTTTCACCTGCGAGGTAGGCGGTTTGAGTTTTAATCTCCTGATCCTATCTCTACTGTGTTTGTATTCATTTTTTTGTCGTATCATGGAAGATAAAGTCCTGAGGGTCACGCAGGAGGTCGTGGATTGCAAAATGGACCACCGGGGTGGTCCTGGCAGTCCGCGGAAGCCTCACCGACGCGGCACGGCAGAGGCGGCCGCCTGAGGTGCAGCGGCGCGCCGCCCAGCGCGGCGGAGGGCCGCAGACACACGGAGGGGCAAGCCGTAGCATGGCGGAGGGCCGTCGGCCAGGGCGGGCTGGCAGTGGCGGTGGCCGGGCTGGTCAGGGTTGGCCGGTTCGGGCCACTGCGGGCCGGTGCAGGCTGGCCAGACCGGCCAGGTTGGGCTAGTCCGGCCCAGTCTTCGTCTAGGGGTTCTTTAAACCCCTGTTGTTTCCTAACTGGGTGACTGTTTCGTGTACCATCTATGGAGACGTGACCCTGGCCATAAGGTGAACCCTTTGAGGTGGTTTTGGGAGTTTAAAGTTTCGGGATCATGACCCGGGAGCTTGAAACGTCGAATAACATATTAATATTTTTTTATTATTCGACTTCGGGCCATCGTATCTTTTACCCGGGGCGTCCGATTGATGTGTCGTCAGTGGCATTGAGACCCTGATGGTACGGTGGACTTTTCTTGTTGGTTTTTAGGTGTTGGGACCGATTTTGGGGTGCAGGCCCCATGAGGCCGGGTTTGGGCATTTTCGGAGAAACGCAACTTTCTCACCAAGAGTCCGATTTTGGCAGATGAATAGTCGATCCCTGGTGTTTTTCCAAGAGGATCACAATGGTGTGATCCGTTCGATGTGTTCTGGGATCAAGGCATGGGCCCCACCTAGGATTCCTTCGGCGAATAGTACCTTTTTCACTGGGGGTCCGTTTCGGACGAACGAGTAGTTGATCCTGTGTGTTTTTACGAGGGCATCGCAGTGGTATGATCCGCTTGATGAGTTTCGGGATTGTAGGGTGGGCCCCACACGGTCTAGCTTCGGTGAATAGTTCCTTTTTCATCGGTTGTCCATTTCGGGCGAGTAAACAGCCTATCCTACGTGTTTTTCCACGTGGATCGTGATGGTGGCCTCGGTGTCAGCCTTAGAGGTGTGCAGTGTGGTGTTGTGGCGGGTCGCTCGGGTTAGTGACGTTTGGACCAGTAGTGGTTGAGGGTACTCCCTTGGTTCATTCCTACGAGGATTCGCGCGACATCACAACCTTCATATAGGTTTTTGATCCTCTCGATGGGTTTTTTAATCTGTTAGAGTTGTGGAATCCCGCTGGTGGGCTCGGAGTGGGATCCTCTATCATCGTTTCCCTAGATCGGGTTCTTGGTATCGCTTTGACTACTTATTCACGGGCGGCGATCCCCTACCTAGCAGGTTAACCCTGTAGGGTTTGTGGCATCATTGGGAATATGATCCCCTACGTAGTGGTCCGTGCTCAGTAGGTTTATGGCATCGTCGGGTATATGATCCCCTACTCAGCATGTGGTTTATAGTAGGGTTGCGGTATCATTGGTTATATGATCCCCTACTCAGCGCGTGGTTTCGGTAGGGTTGGTGCATCGTCGGATCGATCCCCTACATCGCGAGTTATACCAGATAGGGTTTTGGTATCATCGTGACCACCTTTACATGGGCGACGATCCTCTATCTTAGTGACGTGTTTCTGTCGAGAGCCAGATTTGGTTGTGGTATCCCCCAACGGAACCTAGGAGTGATCCCCTATCTGTGAGATCTACGAATGCCAGATCGGGTTGTGGTATCCCCCAGCAGACCCTGGGCATAATCCCCTATCTGTGAGGTCTTCTTATACCGGTGTGGGTTCTGGTATCCCCTAGCGGACCCTAAGAGTGATCCCCTATCCGTGGAGTTTGGTGTTTTTTTTGTTTCAGCGTGCCTTTCTTAGTGATGGTATCTGATGAGCGTGATCTCTCGGGTGAGCGTCTGAGGTGTTTGTGTGGGACCCGATGGAGTGTATCTCTCGGATGAGTGTCATCCGGGATGATAGTGATCATGGAGTGTGCTCTCCTGGTTGTGAACCGCTGCTGGTGGTGAGGTCGGTACCTCATGTGTCTTGGTGTGTGAGCTGAGTATATCTGGATGTTCATGGTATATGTATGGGCATACACCTAATTTGAGCTGACTAGTTGTGTTTAACCGAGGATGGTCACGAGATAGATTTTCTATCTCATCTAGGTTCCCTCTGGCTGGGACGAGCAGATTGTTTCCTTTCAGTTGCTCTCTTTCATTTTGGGTTTTTGGGATACCTACTGAGTATTGTTATACTCACCCCTGCATGGGCTTTACCTGCACTTTTTTGTGTCTTGTGCAAACCACAGGTCTTTCGACGGTGTCTCTGGAGGACCCAGAGCAGGTGGAGCTGATTGAGAAGGAATGACCGTGGAGTCTTACTGGAGTTGTGCCGAGGTGTTTTCCGATGGTGCGTTTGGCCACGTACCCCTTCTTCCGAGCATGTTGGATGCTTTTGTGGTTTTCCTTTGGTGGGCCCTGTTTTTCCCTTTTGTACTTCTGTTGTACTCTGGTTTAGGGTAGTTGTATGCATGCTTTTACTTTTCAGTTTTATATATCTATGCACTATTTCATGGAGGTTTATGTGGGTGCGTGTGTACAGGTAACTTAGGTTAATGCCACCCATGTGTGTGATAGCCTACTCGGTGCTAGACGCCAGCCCCTGGCCAATTAGAGGTGGGATTGGGGAGTCGCAGCACGAGCCTCGTTGGGTCGGGTCATGACACTGATGTCCAATTCTATAAGTGTGGACAACTTGGGCACTTTTCCAATCACTATACAAATCCAAGGGAAGTGAAGGGGAACCACCATCAGCCTCAGCAAAGGCCAATGAAGCAAGGTCGTACTTTTTTTATCACAACAACTGATGTTGAAGCTCTGAATGATGTGGTGGAAGGTACTCTTGTTGTTCTCTCAAATCTAGCAAGTACTTTGTTTGATTCTGGTTCTACACATTCCTTTATTTCCTCCAAGTTTGTAAATAATTTAGAATCAGCCCCTAAATTTCTAAAATTAGAGTTATCATTCAAGACTCCTGGTGGAATTATCCAAGCATCGTCAGTGTTTAGAAACTCTAGTATTTACTTTAGTGAGCACAATCTTATCACAAATCTAATAGTCATTCCCATGATGTAATTTGACATTATACTAGGGATGGACTGGCTCTCAAAGTATAATGCTAAGATCAAATGCAGAAACAAGGAAATCTTAGTAGTCTTGAATGGAAAACATACAGTTATCTTCCAAGGAGAGATATCTCAACCTGATCTTTGTCTTGAATAACCTCCTATATCCTTATTTATGGATTTTATCGGTGAAGAAGAAGAAGAAGAAGAATGAAATGATAGTTTAAGGATAGAAAATTTCCCCATCATCGAGGAATAAATTGATGTATTTCCTAAGGAGTTACCCAGACCTCCCCCAGAAAGAGAGGTAGAGTTCTCCATTGAACTCATACCTGGATCTCATCTGATATCAAAGACCCCGTATAGGATGGAAAATGTGGAGCTATAGGAATTAAAGAAACAAATCCAAGATCTTTTGGAGAAGGGGTTTATCTGACCGAGTGTGTATCCTTGGGGAGCACCTATTCTCTTTGTAAAGAATAAGGATGGATCAATGCGGCTATGTATTGATTATAGAGAACTGAATGGGATCACAGTGAAGAAAAAATACCCTCTTCCAAGAATTGATGACTTATTTGACCAACTTTGTGGGGCTCAATTCTTCTCTAAGATTGATCTTCTTTCTGTTTATCATCAATTGAGGGTGAAGAAAGAAGATGTTCCAAAAACTGCCTTCTGATCAAGATATGGGCATTATGAGTTTTTTGTTATGCCCTTCAGACTGACTAATGCACCTGCTATTTTTATGGATTTGAGTAATAGATTCTTTAAGGGCTACCTTGATAAATTTGTGGTAGTTTTTATTGATGATATTATGATATATTCCAAAAGTTGCGAGGAACATGAGGATCATTTAAGGGTTATTTTGAAAACTCTACTGAATGAGAGGATTTTTGTAAAGTTCATCAAGTGTTAATTTTTGTTACAACAAGTTTCTTTCTTGGGGCACATTGTAACCAATTAAATAATCACAATTGACCCTCCAAAGAAAAAATTTGTAGAGGAGTGGTCTCAGCCTACAATAATAACTAAGATTCATATTTTCCTTGGATTAGAGGGATATTATAGGAGGTTTTTGAAAAAAAAAATCAAGACTTTATAATCCATTAACCAAGTTAACTAGAAAAGGGGTCAAGTTCATATGGACAAAGGAGTGTGAGGAAAGTTTCCAAGAGCTAAAGAAGAGATTGATTACTACACTCGTGCTAACTCTTCCCTCAAGTGGAAAAGGATTCGTTATTTTTAGCGATGCATCTCTGAAAGGGATTGGGTGAATCCTCATGAAAAATGAAAAATTCATTGCTTATGAATCTTGACAGTTGAAAACTCATGAGCAGAATTATCCTACACATGATCTGTAACTGGCTACAGTTGTTTTTTCTCTGAAGATATGGAGGAACTATCTTTATGGGGATAAATGTGATATATACATAGACCATCAAAGTTTGAAGTAAATTTTCACACAAAAGGAATTGAACATAAGACAAAGGAGATGGTTGGAACTTCTTAAAGACTATGATTGTTCAATTCATTATCATCTAGGAAGAGAAAACAAAGTTGCTAATGCATTAAGTAGGAAAGACCTAGTTGTTCTATCCATGATGAGGATTCGAAGAGATACTTTGATCAATGGTCTAGTAAAGCTGGACATGGGAATTATAAGGGAAGGGACATCATCAACCCTAACCCAGATGATTTCTTGACTGTCATTACTAAAGAAGATCAAGAAAGATCAAAAAGAACATCCTTTGTTATAGAAGAAGTTTGAGGCTGTGAAGGATGGAAAGTTTTCTGAGTTCAATATTGATTAAGAAGGTGTACTGAAATTTTGTACAAGACTATGTGTTCCATATATTCCAGAAATAAAGAAGGAGCTAATGGATGAAGCTCATAGCTCTATGTTCTCTATACATCCTAGAAGTACAAAAATGTAAAGAGAACTTTGTGATCATTATTGGTGGGATAATAAGAAGAGGGAGACTACTGACTACACTACAAGGTTCCTGGTTTTTCAGAAAGTGAAGGCAAAGTGAAAAATTTATAAAGAGGTATTACAACCACTACCCATACCAGCATGGAAGTGGGATAATATCACAATGGACATTTTCACTGGTCTCCCAAGAAATTCCAAAGGAAACAATGTGATATGGGTTATTGTGGACTGTCTCACCAAGACTGCTCATTTTATCTATATTCGGGAAAATTTCTCTCTTGATAAACTTTCCATAATTTACATGAAGGAAGTAGTAAGGCTTCCTAGAGTTCCACTTTTTATCGTATCTGGTCGTGATCCAAGGTTCACATCAAAATTTTGGAGAAGTCTTCAACATTCTCTGAGTACCAAGTTGAATTTCAGTACGACCTATCACACCCAAACTGATGGCCAATCTGAAAGGACTATTCAAACACTCAAGAACATGCTGAGAACATGCTCAATGGGATTTTAAGGTGGATGGGATCAACATCTCCCATTAGTTGAGTTCTCTTACAATAATAGATTCCACTCAAGAATTCAAATGGAACCCTATGAATCTCTATATGGGAAGAGATGTAGAACTCCTACTTATTGGGATGAAGCTGGTGAGAGAAATATTCTTGGGCCTGATATTCTGCAAGAGATAATAGAAAAGGTCTATGTCATCCAGCAACACATTAAGGCTACTCAGAGTCAACAAGGAACTTTGAGTGTGATGTTGGTGACAAAGTCTTTCTTCGAATTTCACATTAGAAGAGATTCATGAGGTTTGGGAAGAAAGGGAAGCTTAGACCTAGGTACATTGGCCCCTATGAAATCATTTATCGCGTAGGAGTTGTTGCCTATCAGCTTGCACTTCCTTTAAATCTAGAAAAAGTTCATGATGTCTTCCATGTATCCCTCTTGAGAAATTACGTTCCGGACCCTTCATATGTACTAAATTCAGAGGTGGTACAATAGGAACATGACCTCTCTTATGAGGAGCAACTGGTGGAGATCTTGGATCATAGAGACAAGGTTCTATGCAACAAGACTACCCACCTTGTTAAGGTGTTTTGGGGGAACTAAAAATTTGAAGAAGCCACATGGGAACTATAGGATTCTATGAGGCAGAAGTACCCACACCTTTTCTTTTCTGAGGGTATGAGTTGAAAAATTGGGGACATAATTTCTTAAGGGGGGAATAATGTAATGACCCAAACTTTTAAATAATATTTTTTTCCTGAATTTGTGTATTACTTCATTTTACACTCAACAAAACTATATCCTTTAATTAATTTAGTATAATTAAAATGATACTGTTAGGTTTTGACTGTTATATGACCATTGGTCAATATAACCGTTGGAAACTATACTCTTAATGTTATGATTATTGTTTATAAATACAAATGATCATGGTTAATTATTATAGAAAGAAGAGTCGATGGCCTCATCAAGTAGAATCAGTCCATACGAAGTCCTTCTATCAGAGCTTGCGAAGGAGGTTGTGTCACTAGGCTTTGTTGTGGACCAAGCCCAAACTGAGCTTCAACATGTGAAGCTTGAATGAAATCACCTACGGGATAAGTTCAAGCTGATAGAAATCACCACTCGGGTAATGTTGTCTGAGCCACCCTAAGATTCTATTACCATTTCACACCTTACACTTAGGTCATATACAGGTGTTATGAGGGGCTATGTAACGAGGCCTTAGATACATTGTTTAATCCCTTGGTATAAATAAAATTTTTATTTCATCATTCCTATTTTTGGAATAGATTTCCTTAATAAAGTATATGTTTAATTAAGACAAATTTGATAAATTGATTTTAGATGTAAAAATGGTAATTTTCAAATATTTCTCATGCAAAAAGAATTATTATGGTAAAATAAACATTATTTTTGAATTTCAAATGTCAAAATTAACCTAGGCTGAATTTTTAGAAATTTTCTATGAAGTTTCAATTTGATGAATACTGTTTTTATGAATAGTGTTTTTTTATGAATAGTATTTGATAAATAGGGTTTTTTTATATATAGTATAAATACATTTTATTATTAAATAACTTTTTCTATGAAATGATTTTCAAAAATCAGACATACATGGTTGTAATCAGGGTGAAAAATGTGGTTCAATAAGATCAAAATAATTTTTTTGTGAATAGTAAATTATGAATAGTAATATTACCCTTTTGAATAGTAATGTGACCTATGGAATATTAACCTCACTTAAGAAATTATAAAATTAATTTATACGTCTTGTTTGGTAATGTGATATTATAGCATTAGTAAATAACTATTTCAAAAATTATTAGTTAAGTATTAGTATTTTTTCTAGTAAATAGTGTTTTTACTTATAAATTAAATATATCATAATTAGAAAATTATTTTCATAAAATTGAGTTCATTTATGAACTCAGAGCATCGATATTATGTTAGGGTGAATTTATGATATTTTTATAAAATGTTTTGTTTTTCGGTGAATAGTAAAAATACAGTTTTGGGTTTCAGTGTGTTTAATGACATCATTAATGGTGTAATCATGATGTAATAATTCTGGTAGACTTTTGAATAGTAAGATATGTTATGAGGTGTCCCAATTGTCCAATATCATGGAAAAATACCATGGGCAAGCCCATGTTTTAGCAAATACCACTGATGAGGTGTCCCTTGTAGATTAATTAAATATTCCCTCACTTTTGCTTCAAATACCAACACATTACTTCGTTAATTTCATTCCAATTATGCCTCAATAATGCTATGATATTTTTATGTCCCAAGTAGTCCTACCAATTTTACCTCAAGCCCCCCAAGGTCCCAACCTTTGAGCTTTCAAAGTTACTCTTCAAGGTAAGGGAACATTTCACCCTCCTCTTTTAAGTCATGACTTCCTTTATGTTATGTCATCTAGTTTCCATTTTATTATGTGGGGGTATGTTCTTATATATAATTATTTTTGTACATGGTATGTCCAAATTATTATAGACCATTTCCACTCTCATAAACTTATTTTTCTAAATTTTTAAGTGATGTCGTTAGGCTGTCGAATTTTCGTAAAAGAAATCGCATCTTCATTTTTCTTACAAGTTTTATTTTCATGTGGTATGTCATTAAAATATCCATACCATGATCTTATTACTATTTTATTATGTCCCTATAATGTATTATTAGTTATTTATGAGTTTTTTACCCTTTTCCCCTCTCTTTTTAATGTTTTCTAAAACCATGTTATATAGTCGTTATGCTGCAGAATATTCGTCTCAAAATTTATCTCTTTTTCTCAAGAAGTTATCTTATTTTATTTATGTGAATACCCAAACCTATTTCATTTATAGGGGTATTCATCAAGACATAAAATTGATATATTTTATTTTGTAATTGACATACATATAACCCTCACTCCCTTTCCATGGGTTATAAATGACATAATAATCTTGTTTTTAAGTACTTTTTTAAACATCATGATTTTGACATGAAACTCATTTCTTTTATTATATTTGGGTTATTTATGAAATTTATGATTTTGATATATGTGGATAAAATGAAAATAAATACATATTAATGGTACTCCCTAATAGCACTCCAATGCATTGGGTAAAGAGTTTAATCTCTGGAGATGCCAAGTTTCACAATACCTTGGTGAATAACCCTGGTAATTTTTATGACACCTTGGGGGTGAACCTTGGTGATATGTTCATGAGATTATAAATTAAAATTTTCAGCCACATATTGAAGTTATGATTCATGTTTTTTTATTATGATATTCCTATTATTCCATTGCTCATGTATTTATGTTTTTCAACATGTTCTTATTGACATCACAAGTAAACTAATTCCCTTACTTTCCTTACTAAGCCTTCTGCTCAACCTTTTATTTGATGTATGTATCCAGGTTATGAGATGTAGTAACTGTACTTAAGATGAACTTATTATGAATCCTTACAAGTGGATTAGAATAAGGTTTTATGTTGTTTTCATGTATATTGATCCTGATTTCCAAGACACTAGACTTTAAAGATCCTCTGTTTGTAAAATGTAATGAAAAGTTATGTAATAAAAAAGTGGGATTACATACTATATCTTAAATATGTATGAAATGAAATACACTATTCATGGATACAGTAAGTTGTATGTACACATGAATGTTGTTTCCATTGTAATTGTCGTATTGAAGGAAAGAAATAAAATGACATATAAGTGTATATGTATATAATATAACTAAAGTATAATTATAATGTTATATATATTATATAATTTTACTAAACCCCTCCATAATACATTACATGTAGTGTGTGAACGAATCACATCACTTTGAGGGGGCGGTAGTCCAAACATACTCAAACAAAATTATTATAATTACACAAAATGTAAAGTAAAATATACGTATTTTGTAAAAGGAATACATAAGATTAAATAAATAATAAATATTATATATATATATATATAAATAGTGTGTCCACCTTAATTTTCACCATGAGAGACAGTAAAGGAGAAATGAACAATCATCGTTTAGTGAGGTAGTAGTTTGTTGTACACATAAACAATATGTTCGATATCAATTATATAGAGGTCTATGTAATTGTAGGAAGAAAAATTAGAAAAAAATAATATTATATTAAGGATACTAGTTTTTTCATACAACAATGGAAAAATAGAGTGGAGGGGTGGATAAGAAAAATAAAGTAAAAGGATCTTGAGAGAAGACATTACCTCTTAATCGGGTAACTCATTTTTGTTTGTGCCAAAAGGCTTCCTTGATTTGACTTATGACAAAGAGAAGGCTTATAGGAGGAATAAAGGGAACTTGGGAGCTTATCTGAGCATATTTTGGGTGAGACATGGGGCTTGATAGGTTTTATGAAGTGGGTAGAGGTGGAGGCCTTTTATAGGGAAGGGAAAGGACACACTTGGCATTTTTGAAAACAACTTAGGTGTACACACATTTTAACCTAAAAAAATTCATACGAAACCAAAAAAACTCAATAATGTAAGTTTAATGTCCAATTAAATTCCATAAAATGTGTTTTGGATATTTTTATAGGACGTTTTAGGTCTTATATTTAAGGTTTAGTACTTTATTAACCTAATTTTTCTCTTAACTAGTGTAATTAATTTTAACCACTTCCACTAATATTTTTTTTTCAAAAACAAAGTTGATCTTATTATAAATTATAAATTATGATTATTCAAAATATGGAATCCATTTTTTTAAATTATATTCATATATTTGGATGAAATAAATTTAAAATTAATCTCGTAGTCGGGTCGACAATACGGGTTTTTAAAGTAAAAATGATCAAAAGTTTGATAAGTTTTTATATCTAATTTTAATGTGAAATTATTTCCAATGAAAAAAATTGTATTAATTTATAAAAAAATTATATAAATGAAAAATTAAACCAATTAAAAAATATAATTTAACCTTGTAAATATATTAAATTAAAAATAAGTTTTGAATTAAAATCCGGTATTTTTCACATTTCATACAAAAATGAAGTTTTTCAGAAAAATCCAAAAAAATCACCATAAACAAATTTTAAAATTATAAATTAAAAAATAAAGTATATTTTATCAAATTGAATTTCTAAATGTGTCTAAAATCAATTTTATTATTTTCCATAGACGGACATTAAAAGCAGTTCATTCGAGAAAAAAATATTTTTAAACATAGAATGACTTTACCAAAAATAATATATTTTATTATAAATAAGTTATATTTAAATAAAACAAATATAAAATATAGTTTAAAAGTGTTAATTACTATTCATATAACTATGTTTAACTTCTAGGTTATAATTATCTCAGTTAAATAATTATAACAATAAAATGATGTTTTGTAGAAACATCAGTGTTGCGTGTAAGGTACATCAAGTTGGTGTTGCATGTAATATATTCCAAGTTAGTTTTTTGTGTGAAAAGAATTTTTGAATTAGTTAATTTCAAGATAAAAATGAAAAGTTAATTTATTCTAGAAAAGGTCCATAAAAACTTTGGGTGTTACAAAGGGACTACACGCCGTGTACATAGGAAACATGGTGTGTAATCTAACTGACCGTGTACCATTATGTTTTGGTCAACACATGGTGAATTTATAGTTTGTAATAAATACATAATCTAGAATTAATTTCGGAATAAATTTCAATGAATTGAACAACCTACACAACGTGTAACTCGGGTTACACAGCATGTAGTCCTCTGTTGTCCGTCTAGAAACCTTAGCACCTCTGAATGAGTTCCTCGATTTTATTTTAATCATAAAATTAATCATTTATATTATATCTACAAGAAATAAATGAATAATTATATCTCTTAATTCAGATTAAAGTAATGATTAAACATGAATTGAAAAACTAAATTATAAATGTGTAAATCGCCAGTGATATTTAAATAATTATAAATAATTATGTCACTACTCTGATACCACTTGTTGGTTCCTAGAACAACGGAAGCATGCAATGGGTGGTGACAAACTTTTACTTTTTCTGTAATTGATGATCAATCCAAGATCTATATGACGATGAACACAGTTTTCCATGGAATTTAATTAAAGAAATAGATAGTGGATAATTATTCCAGTACCAGAGGGTGGATCATCACATATTATTTATAATTAATTTAATTAAATTAAGAATTTACTTTAAAGAATTCTTTCATTATTGAAGAATATAGTGATAGATCTATGGTCTCCCATCATTGAGTTATAGAAACCAAGTGTATATTTCATCTAGTGATGATCCAAACGTGTTCTATAAATCTCTAGACGTCATCGAAGGAATCTCTAGGTGTTGGCACATAAGACCTTTGTGCTTGCATCACCCTCCTTTTATTTCTTTGAGAAAAGAATCCAATTCTTTATTCTTGATCTAGTTTTAGAGGATTTAACTCTATTCCAATAATAAAAATAAGGGATAGATCATTTCTCAAATCAGGGACTCGATGCTACGAACATTCCAACAGAAGGATTTGGGGAATTATGAAGGAAGCATTTCTAATGTAAAGATAGATGCATGGAAAGAGGAGCTAGAGATCACATTCATTTTCATCTGGTCCCTGATGGATTATTTGGACTCATTAGTAGTTAGTCATATGTGAGGAGCTTCAAATTAGTGGTGTATGTTGTACCTTGGTGAGCAGAAGGGGGATATGGTTCATGAGTCAACTTCCTTATATATTTTTGGGTGGATTTACATTCATTGACCATAAAGGTTATCAAGGGGGAGGAGATACTATACCTTCAGTATGGGAGTAGTTTTCTGTGGGATATTTGGATAAAGTTCAAGGGCCTTATATGATTTAACCCAGATCTTTTACCAAATGTAGAGTCCTGAGCGAGGTTTCTTGGGGAGGCACTTTCTCATTTGTTATAGTATATAGTGACTCCTTTTACATTTCCAACATATCTAGAGGATCAAAAGAAGATAGAGGTGACTGAGTGGATTCACTCTAGAGGAGGATTTCCATTATAGTAAAACAAAAATTGTTACTCAATGAATATAGTCTTCAGTTGTAGTTCTTAGGCTCTAAGGCCTTTGAGGTTTCGAATAATAAGGATTTGAACTCAGTAGAGTCCCTTCCATCCATCAGGGACTAGTGGTTTTTGTACTCTTCTTAGGGAATTCATACTATTGTGTTTCATATATTGGGTTCATGGACATCATCATGATCAGTTCCCATTGGATAATCGAGTATATTTTGGTAGAGGTGAACAAGTTTAGTGCCAGTATATGCCGCAATTACTAGTGAGGCCATTCCAGCAGTAGGCATATGCTCCGAAAAGAGCAGATATGGTAGTAGGATGTCCAAAATTGGATATAACTCCCCATTAGGGGCATCTAATCGAGCATGGTCATGGTGGTGTCCATTAGAAGAGAGGTAGAGGAGAAGGGAATGGTTAGTTTCATGCAGTGGAGGTAGCATCACCCGAGGGGCCATATATTATTTGTGGTACCCTCATTTTATTGTTTACCCTTATTGTTTCCTTATTTTATTCAAGATATTCTCACTAAATTGAGGAACCTGATCTTTTATGTTCTATATGACTATATGTAGATAAGCTTCTCATGCCCCTGGTGTTGACTACGCCATTTAGGTGCCATGCCATCTTGTTTGATTTATGGTTGGGATATGCACTGATGATGGGGTTGTATCAATCATGTGTGAATATTTTCTTTATTCAGATGTTTCAATACAATTTCATCCTCATCATCTACTTGTTGTATTATTTACATGCAATTATCAGTTTCTTTTGAAAGAGAATCCTTTTATTATCTATATATGTTTAGCATGTGGTTTTTGTTGGAATGAGGGGTTTCAAGGTGGGTAGTCTATGTTTGGATCCCCTTCATTCTATAGAGGCCGATTTGTCTCTATAATCAGTATAAATAAGGTTAGAGGAGGATTTCAAGGTTTTTAGGGAGTTCATGGATGCCTTCCATGAGGAGTATATGAAACTACCCTTGTACATGATGTTGACTTTGGGATAGACTTGCAGCTTGGTGCTTCTCCAATTTCGATGGTTGCCTATCATATATCACCTTTTGTGTTAAAGGAGTGGAGTATTTAGATTGATGATATGCGGTAGAGGGGTTTCATATGACCTACTGTGTCACCATTTGGGGCTCCAGTGATATTTTCAAAGAAGGAATATGGTAGTCTGAGGTTGTTCATAGACTACCACAGGTTGAACCATGTGACGATCAAGAGTCACTGTCCTTTTTGGAGTATCGATGATCTTTTCAACATGCACTACCACAAAACTGGGCAAGGCATGCGCCTGCCTTTATCAGCGCTAACAGTAAAGCACTGATAAAGGGCTTATTTATCAATGCTAAAAAAGCGCTGATAAAGGTTGTATTTATCAGCGCTTTTCATTTTAGCGCTGAAAAATACACCCTTTATCAGCGCTTTTTACTAGCGTTGATAAAGGCTCACGCGGATTTGTTAAAAACCTGCGGGTCCTCTTCCTCCTCCCTACACCCGGTCAAGCTCTCGCGGAAGCCCTCCTCTACGCCGCTGCCGCCGCCACCTCCTCCTCCGCCGCGGCCACCGCCTCCTCCTTCTCCTCCTCCTTCTCCACCTCCTCCGACCACCGCCTCCTCCTCCGCCGGCCTCCGCCTCCTCCTCCTCCACCTCCTCCACCGCGGCCTCGTCCTCCTCCTCCTCCACCGGCACTTCCTCCTCCTCCTCCACCGGCGCTTCCTCCTCCTCCTAGTCCGCGACATCATCCTCCTCCTCCTCCACCGGCGCCTCCTCCTCCTATGCCTACTCCGCTGCCTCCTCCTCCACCGCGGCCTCCTCCTCCTCCTCCTCCTCCTCCTCCTCCACTACCTCCGCTGCCTCCGCTGCCTCCGCCCTGCCTCCGCCCTGCCTCTGGTGCCTCCACTGTCGAAACCTCCTTCTCCTCCGCCACCGGGTCCTCCTCCTTAAGGTGATTCAAATTGAATTTTAATGAATTAATTATGTTTTGAATGGGTAAGTGTTTGGACAACTATTCTTCGTGTTGAATCTTCAGTTTCCATGGGTGGTTTGGGATTGTGGTTATGTTTTGATCCTGACTATGGGTTGTTTTTATGATTTCCCACTACTTCATTAGATTTATTTAGTTATTCTTATGTTTTTGTGTTTTCATTTGGTTCATGTATCTCTTTATCTCCCCACGAACGATTATCTTATGGCTATTAATTTTGATATGGGTTTGAGGAAATATATCAGATTTATTCTTATTGTTCTAAGTCTACCAACCTATTTTTAGGTGTTTCCCAAGGTATTGATGTGAGAGGCATATTTTAATTGAAATATTGGTCTCAATGGTGTTCCATTAATGGGTGGTGTAGGCTCCACTTTTTTAAGGGCTCTTAGTTAAAATAAGAGGCTTCAAATGGTGGAGGATCACATCCTAAAAGAAAAGGGGATTCTTAATAGGGAAATAATACATAGACGAGTCTAATCCAGAAAAAATCAATGCAGTAGAGGTCATTCATGAGGACTCATAATCTTGGCCAACCACAATTCGAGGTGAATTTTTTTTAATTCTTCTATAGTATTGGTTTCATTTCAAAATGGTGAATCCTAGTCATTAATTTCACATATTTTTTTATTACTTGGTTATTATGGCAGAGTTTATGAATTATTTCATGTATTGCCTAACCCTTTTGGGTAGGAAAAATGGTCATGGTTTCATGTTCTTTGAGAGTTGTGTTGTGGTACTTGGCATGAAGGACATTTCGGAATTCCATGTTTTGGACCTGGTCTTTTCCGACCTCATTATCGTCTTGGATTTTTTTATTGGATTTAGTGCACTAGATGACTATTATCACCATTGGGTTCAGTTACTTACTCTTAACAGGAGATTCCATGTCTTTTATGGAGATTGTGATCTATAACCATGGAGGGTATGACAAGTTTCTTCTATGTTATGGTTCATATCATGTCATTTTTCCAAGGTTTTCCTTGGGGTTGTTGAGAAGTGTTCTTCATGTGAAATTCCAGTGGTCATGGAAAAGTACACAAAATCATTTCTAGAGGACTTCATGGGATAACCTCCCCAATGAGTGTTTGGGTTTTCTATCTATTTGCTTCACAGGAAGATCCCATTTTCCATTCCATCACATCATAAGGCTCTGGCCGATTTAGAGGAGCTAAAAGATCAGCTAGAAGATCTTTAGGGAAATGGTTCTATCTATATGATCATGTCACTATGGGATTTTCCAATTCTGTTTTCAATGAAGTCATATCATAGCCTATTAATTTTAACAGTCTACCGTAGTCATAGCCAGGTGACATTAATGAATAATTACATATTTCCTATAATTGATGATTTGTTTGACCATCTTATAAGGTTCTATTGGTTTTTGAAAATTTTCTAGAGATCAGGGTACCAACAGTTGAGGGTTTGGGAAGATGATGCTCAAAATATATATTTTTAAAGTCGATATGGAAATTTAAAGTATTTATGAATTCCATTTTGGATCACCAATGCTCTATCTATTTCTTGGAACTGATGAACTAGATCTTTAATATCTTTCTAGACACCTCCATTTTCATTTTTTTAGAATACTTCTTGTTGTATTACAACATATAGGAGGAGTACTCCGATAATATGGAGGTTGTTTTGGGTGTTTTTAGAGAGCTTTGTCTTTATTACAATATTATAATTTCCCCATATTTTGTTTAAGAAGTATTGTTTCATGGTCACATTATTTCCTTGGAAGGAGTTCTAGGTTATCCAGAAAAGGTTCGAGAAGTCATTTCTCCTCTAACCTATATACTCATCCTATGGATTTCAAATAGGATGAATATAAATAAAGAATGTATGAATGCCAATCGGTTAACAAAAGAGTATGAAGAAGGCGTGAAAGAATTTATCAAGTTTGCAAAAGATCATGCATGTGACTCTTCTCAAATCCTTTGTCCGTGTTTACGCTGTTGTTATTCAAAACAAATTAGTCTATATGAGTTGGAAGTACACTTGATCTGTCACGGAATAGATCAAAGTTATACATGTTGGAATAAACACGGGGAAACAACGAATGTAAGTAGTGACTGGGGTGACACTGCGTTTTATGGATCATCTGATATGATTATAAACATGAACAATGAAGATGACCGTATGGAGGATGTGATTACAGATGTGAATGATGATGAAGATGGTATTGAGAAAATGACAAGGACCTTCGAAGATAAACTTCGTGATTGCCCAAAATTGTTTGAGAAGTTAAAAAGTTGTGCAAAGATGTCATTGTATGCTGGTTGCACTAAATATACAGCATTGTCAGCCGTACTGAAGCTGTATAATTTGAAAGCAGATAACGGGTGGAGTGACGACAGTTTTACGAAACTACTTGCCCTCTTGAATGACATGCTCCTAGAAGACAATGAGCTCCCGATCCGAACATACGATGCCAAACGAATGCTACGCTCTATGGGTATGATCTCTGAAAGAATACACGCCTGCCCGAATGACTGTATACTATTTCGCAAGGACCAAAAATCACTTAAAGAATGCACAAAGTGTGGTGCTTCTCAATACAAGAAAGATGAATCTAGTCCTACTAAAGTTGTATGGTAATTTCCAATCATTCCAAGGTTTAGACGCCTATATGGAAGTGAGGAGACTGCAGAACAATTAACATGGCATGCAGATACAAGAATTAAAGATGGGATACTATGTCACCCAGCAGACTCTCCTCAGTGGAAGAGAATCGATCATGAGTATCCTGAATTTGGAAACAAGTCGAGAAACCTTCGTCTTGCATTATCTACAGATGGAGTGAATCCTTTTGGTTTTCAAAGCAACAGTCACAGTACATGGCCGGTTATGTTGATAAATTATAACTTACCACCGTGGTTATGCATGAAACGAAAATACATCATGTTATCTATGCTTTTATCAGGACCAAAACAACCGGGTAATGATATTGATGTCTATTTGGCTCCATTGATCGAAGATTTGAAATTATTGTGGGATTTAGGTGTTACATTGCATGATGCTTACAGAAAGGAAGATTTCACTTTGAGATTCATGTTGTATGGGACGATAAATGACTTCCCTGCTTATAGAAATTTGTCAGGATATAGCATTAAAGGAACTCAAGGTTGTCCCGTTTGCGAAGAAGGTACACAATAAATTAGGTTGAAACATTCATCGAAAAACATGTTTCTAGGACATCGCAGATTTCTACCATGACAACATAAGTACCGTTCTTGGAAGACATCATTCGATGGAAGTTCAGAAGAACGTACAGCACCGTCTCCACTAACAGGCGATCAATTATTTGAGAAATTTAAAAATGTGGACACTACTTTTGGTAAACCGGCTTCGAAAAACCTTACGAAAATCGGTTGGAAAAAGAGATCAATTTTTTTTTGAATTACAATACTGGAATTTTCTATATGTAAGAAATTTTATTGATGTTATGCATGTAGAAAAAAATGTATTTGACAGTGTTATCGGCACGTTGCTAAATACATCTGGAAAAACAAAAGATGGAATTAAGGCTAGGTTGGACATGGTTGAGATGGGAATACGAGAAGATTTGGCACCAGTGAAGGGTGAAAAACGAACATTTCTTCCTCCTGCTGCTTACACTCTTTCCAGGCAGGAGAGATATCAGTTTTTCAACTTCTTGAATGACGTAAAGGTTCCAGAGGGGTATTCGTCAAATATTAGTAACCTTGTGTCAATGAGTGACTTGAAGTTAAAAGGTCTGAAATCACATGAATGTCATGTTTTGATGCAAAATCTCATTCCAATTGCTTTACGTTGCATTTTTTCCAAGAATGTCCGCCATACATTAACGAAACTGTGTTTCTTCTTCAAAGATATATGCAGCAAAGTTATAGACCCGGTGAAATTGCCAGCTATGGAAAAAGAAATTGTCGTCATATTATGTGAATTAGAAATGTTTTTTTCGCCTTCATTTTTTGATATGATGGTTCATTTGATGGTCCACTTGGTGAGAGAGATTCGACTATGTGGTCTTGTACATTAAAGATGGATGTACCCCATTGAACAATATATGATGATTTTGAAAGGGTATGTCAAAAATCGAAGTCAGTCAGAGGGTTGTATTGCAGAGCGATATATTGTTGAGGAAGCCGTTGAATTCTGTATCGAATACTTGTCTGGTGTGGAAAGCATTGGCTTACCAAAATCTCGTCACACTGGGCGGCTTGAGGGTGAAGGAATTTCTGGAAGAAAGTTTGTCACAATCAATATTACAGATCGGGAGCAGGTCCACCTTTATGTTTTGCATAACAGTTTCGACGTTGACCCATATGTTGAAATCCACAAAGAAATTCTTAGGCATTTGAATCCATCAAGGGCTGAAAAATGGATATCAGATACACATAATAGACAGTTTATAGGATGGTTTTGAGATCATATTTTTAAGAAGTCAGATGAAAATCCAAAGTCAATTTCGGAATGACTTCGATGGCTAGCCGAAGGACCAAGTGTGTGTGCATTATCTTACAATGCTTATGTAGTTAATGGTTATACATTTTATACTAATGAACATGATGAAGACAGTACCACGCAGAATAGTGGGGTTACACTTGTGGCTGAAGCTATGCATGTTTCCGGTGCTAAGGACAGAAATCCAATTTATGCGAATATGTCATACTTTGGTATCATCAAACAAATATGGGAGTTGGATTATACGGAATTTCAAGTTCCGATATTTCAATGCAAGTGGGTTGATAACAGGAGTGCTATTAAAATAGATGATTTGGGATTCGTGAAAGTTGATTTCAGTAAGGAAGGGGAGAAAGACGAACCATTTATAATGGCATCACAAGCTCTGCAAGTATTTTATGTTCCAGATCCCGCAAACCGAAACTGGTCAATTGTTCTGTTATCGACCAAAACAGCTGAAGGTTCAGATGAAAATTCAACGGAAGATGACCCTTTCATTGGGAATTCACAATCATTTCATAGTGGTCCCAATGTAGATGACGTTTTTTATGTCAGAGGAGACCACAATGAAGGGATATGGATAGTTGATAGAGGGGCCAAATCCCTTCAGCCTTTAAAAAAAGAGTTCAATAATCAGGTTACTAATTTTTATTGTAATATAGATTGTGTTAAATTATGTTATTATCTGTTTGCTGCTACTTTTATGTGATCTAAATTAAATTTTAAACTAGTTCTGCAGATAATAACTTCTTCACCTGTTGATGCACCCAATCCCGAGACACAACACGTCTCTCAACCTGTTGCAGCTGGTCCCACTGCTGAGAGACAACAGGTCTCTCAACCTGTTGCAGCTGGTCCCACTGCTGACGTACAACAGGTCTCTCAACCTGTTGCAGCTGGTGTCAGTGCCGATGCTAGCGCTTTGAAGAAACATAATGATGATTCAGAAACTGAGGAAATGGTAGGCGATGAAACCCCAGCGAAACAAAAAAAAAACAGGTGCGCCGTAGTTTGATAGTTTTAGCAAAAATCCTTAAGGCAAGAGAAAAAGGCATCAAATATGAGGTGGGATGGAATAAGCTAGGCCAGCATGTAAACCCCAACAAAGCCATGTTTAGTAGCTACATTGGAATCGTCACTCGACAACATGTGTCGATTGACGTAGAGTCGTGGCACCATGTTGTCAGCGGATTGAAAACATTAATGTGGGAAGAGATTACGGTAACATTACAATATCATCTATTTAATTTATTAAAATAAAATAAAATATTGAAATATTGACTAACCCTTCATCATCTCTTGCAGAGTGCATTTATAGTACATGTTTTTCACAAAGAATATGTTTTCAGACTGGCAGGAAGGATTCATAGAGGCTTTCGCAGCATTTTAACGAAACATCATCTGAAAGATGCCGAAGGGAAAATCAAGCCGCACCCGCCTCCTCTTTATGCACACTTGATATCCCAAGGAACATGGGATGTGTTTTTCAACCGTCGTGCGGAATAGCAACTGAGTGCTGAAAATAAAGAACGGGTAGCAAAACCAGCGTACCCCTACCGTAAAGCAAGGTTGGGGTACGCTTCAATTGAAAAACAATTGGTATGTATTTTAAAAGTACTGTAATAATTTTATGTGACATAAAACAACACTATAACCATGTTTTTCTGTTTATATGCAGATTGATGAAGAAAAATCTCAAGTCACTTCCATTCCACGCCATGTGCTATGGAAGGAGGCTCGTGTTAATAAAGAGGGGAAACTGATAGATGAAAACACACAAAAAGTGTGGGAAACATGTGTAAGTATGACATAATATAAACTTGTTTTTCTTTAAATCACTATTACATAACGATGCTTACTTATTTTTTCATATTTTCTATTTGACATAGTCACAGGAATCAACAACACCCGCACCAGATGCAGACATACTTTCAATGGCCTTGAAACAGCCAGAACAGTATGGCCGCGTCAGAGGTGTGGATTTTGGGGTGTCACCCCGGACATATTTTCAGAAAAAAAAATAAGAGGATGAACAAACTAAAGAATTGCATGTAATTAGAGATAAAGTAGCTACCCTTGAAGAACTAATCCAAACTCAGGGAAAGATTCTAACGAGTTTGATGGAGGAGAGGCGAAAAGAACAAACAACTCAAGAACAACCCCCGCGAGAAGATCCACCCCTCACCAGCTTTGAGGCGAGCCATTCCCCTCAAAGACCTGACTTAACCGAGGTAATCAATGTTATAATATTCGTTTTTGTGAGATGTGAATCACATAGACACTGATACCTTTCATGTAATGATATTTTGCAGGGTGAAAATGACTGTGATTTATATCTGTCAACTCCCACCCATCGCCTTGTAGCGAGGGCTACGATGTTCAATATGCAGAATGACATGCTACACTCCAGACCACTTCCAACCGGTCATGTCAAAGTGTCGATTAACGTAGCTCATGAGCCGAGCGCCGAGCTACCCGTGCCAAATGACTATGATGACATTCATACGGTGGAAAAAGCTGTTGGAACATTCGTTGCATGGCCGTCGAATCTTGTAAAAAAACATGTCGAGCAGGAGGTATTCATTTCCAGTTCATTTTTCAAGCAGAACCTTTAACATTAAATTATAAAATGGTTGAAATGATGAATGTTATTACAGAAGGATAAAATGGAGAGGCTAAAACAAAAGAGCAGCTCCAACATTGGATCAACCAACCGATCAAAATGATCTACTGAGAGCGCGTTCACCCCGCCCGTTCTATATCCACATTTAATATCATTGCAAGATCATGTGGATAAGAAAATGAAAGACGGCAAGAGTCATACAATTGTTTGTGAAAAAGATATGTACGGAGAGGAAACAATAGATTTCGTTAGTGCAGACGCTGTTTCTGAGATCATCACATATGACTGGCTAGGCGTCTCAGTTATAAATGTATACATGAGGTATGTTTTCATGATTTGATTTTACAGAAGCTGATATACTTTGATAATTATGGATAAATACATATCATATTTTTCACAGGCGTATATATGAAAAACAATTGAAGGTATTTTCCCATGAATACAAATTTGGACTCGTTAGTCCTCACACCATTTCTACACAATGAAAAGAAATAGATTCTAATTTTCAGGCTGAATTGATGTCAAATCTGCTCAGAACGTTTCAAAGAAGAATTACGACTGATAGGCTCTTTTTAATACCAACGATGCAAGGGTAAAACTCTACATTTTAATCATATCAATTATATTTTCATTTCTATCAGTACTTATTTCTTTTTGTGTTTTTTGGGAACATTGGATGCTCATTGCAGTCAATTTGGATACTCCAAAGATTTATTTTCTGGATTCACTACATGGATATCCAACTAACCGACCACAGATGATGGCGATTGTCAATTTGTAATACACTAGATCCAACATTTTAGAACAAAATATCTAGTTATATAATTTATATTATATTTTAATGATGATTTTGTTATGATAGGGCGGTGTATGAATATCGTCTAAAGGGTGGAATGAATCCAGGGCGTAAGGACGACAATGCCCACAAGATCTACAAATGGAGAAGTATCTGGGTATATATAATTATATTTCACTATCCAAATACATATCAAAACAAATTACTTATTTTTCTCGATGTTTCTGCAGTGTCCGAAACAAACAAATGACAAGGACTGCGGTTATTATGTTTGTAAATTTATGAAAGAGATCGTATTTCATGGACAAACTAGCATCCCTGAAGAGGTATTTTTGAAAATAATTACTACTCTATTTAAAATAATTATTAATCCTTTGTGTATTTATATTTTTTCAGTACTACTATGACTGTCGCAAAAAACTCCTATTCAGAAGATGATATAAATGTCTTTAGAAACGAATAGGCATCGTACCTGATGGAAGAATGTAAACAAATAGGACAATGAAGGTGAATTCATAATACTTATGTTATATTTATATGGTCATTTATATCTCCCTTTACACTTATTGAGAATCTATGATCTCCTTTTCTTATGATTCATATCCTTAGATTAGTGAATTCCTACTACGTAGTTTGAAAATGACATAAACTTTGGAAAACAACACCAATGACATACGGCAAACCAAGAAAACGCATTAGGATTGTTTTGATACTTTAGGAAAACGATCCACGAGTCATTTTTGACGTGTACGAATCGACCGCACCTCAATCCGACGCACGGTGTGACCGGTATGGCTAAAAGTGTCTGATATCAGTTTCAAATTGAGATAAACTTTGGAAAACAACACCAATGACAGACGGCAAACTGAGAAACCGCGTTTGGATTGTTTTGATACTTTAGGACAACGATCCAAAAGTCATTTGTGATGTGTATGAATCGACCGCACCTCAATCCGACGCACGGTGTGACCGGTATGGCTAAAAGTGTCTGATATCAGTTTCAAATTGACACAAACTTTGGAAAACAACACCAATGACATACGAAAAACCGAGCAAACATGTTTGGATTGTTTTTATACTTTAGGAAAACGATCCACGAGTCATTTTTGATGTGTACGAATTGACCGCACCTCAATCCGACGCACGGTGTGACTGGTATGGCTAAAAGTGTCTGATATCAGTTTCAAATTGAGATAAACTTTGGAAAACAACAACAATGACAGACGGAAAACCTAGAAAATGCGTTTTTATTGTTTTGATACTTTAGGAAAACTATCCACGAGTCATTTGTGACGTGTACGAATTGACTGCACCTCAATCTGACGCACGGTGTGACCGGTATGGCTAAAAGTGTCTGATATCAGTTTCAAATTGACATAAACTTTGGAAAACAACACCAATGACATACGGAAAACCGAGCAAACGCGTTCGTATTGTTTTGATACTTTAGGAAAACGATCCACGAGTCATTTGTGACGTGTACGAATTAACCGCACCACAATCTGACGCACGGTGTGACCGGTATGGCTAAAAGTGTCTGATATCAGTTTCAAATTGAGATAAACTTTGGAAAACAACACCAATGACATACGCCAAACCGAGAAAACGCATTCGGATTGTTTTGATACTTTAGGACAACTATTCACGAGTCATTTGTGACGTGTACGAATTGACTGCACCTCAATCCGACGCACGGTGTGACTGGTATGGCTAAAAGTGTCTGATATCAGTTTCAAATTGACATAAACTTTGGAAAACAACACCAATGACCTACGGAAAACTGAGAAAACGCATTCAGATTGTTTTTATACTTTAGGACAACGATCCATGAGTCATTTGTGACGTGTACGAATCGACTGCACCTCAATCTGACGCACGGTGTGACGGGTATGGCTAAAAGTGTCTGATATCAGTTTCAAATTAAGATAAACTTTGGAAAACAACACCAATGACATACGAAAAACCAAGAAAACGCGTTCGGATTGTTTTTATACTTTAGGAAAATGATCCACGTGTCATTTTTGACGTGTACGAATTGACCACACCTCAATCCGACGCACGGTGTGACCGGTATGGCTAAAAGTGTCTGATATCAGTTTCAAATTGAGATAAACTTTGGAAAACAACACCAATGACATACGGAAAACTGAGAAAACGTGTTCGGATTGTTTTGATACTTTAGTAAAACTATCCACGAGTCATTTTTGACGTGTAAGAATCGACCGCACCTCAATCCGATGCACGGGGTGACCGGTATGGATAAAAGTGTCTGATATCTATTTCAAATTGACATAAACTTTGGAAAACAACACCAATGACATACAGAAAACCAAGAAAACGCGTTCAGATTGTTTTGATACTTTAGGAAAATTATCCACGAGTCATTTGTGACGTGTAAAAATTGACCGCACCACAATCCGACGTACGGTGTGACCAGTATGGCTAAAAGTGTCTGATATCAGTTTCAAATTGAGATAAACTTTGGAAAACAACACCAATGACATACGCCAAACTGAGAAAACGCGTTCGGATTGTTTTGATACTTTAGTAAAACGATCCACGAGTCATTTTTGACATGTAAGAATTGACCGCACCTTAATCTGACGCACGGTGTGACTGGTATGGCTGAAAGTGTCTGATATCAGTTTCAAATTGAGATAAACTTTGGAAAACAACACCAATGACATACGTAAAATAGAGAAAACGCGTTCGGATTGTTTTGATACTTTAGGAAAACTATCCACGAGTCATTTGTGATGTGTACAAATCGACTGCACCTCAATCCGACGCACGGTGTGACCGGTATGGCTAAAAGTGTCTAATATCAGTTTCAAATTGAGATAAACTTTGGAAAACAACACCAATGACATACGAAAAACCGAGAAAACGCATTTGGATTGTTTTGATACTTTAGGAAAACGATCCACGAGTCATTTGTGACGTGTAAGAATCGACGACACCTCAATCCGATGCACGGTGTGACCGGTATGGCTAAAAGTGTCTGATATCAGTTTCAAATTGAGATAAACTTTGGAAAACAACACCAATGACATACGGAAAACCGAGCAAACACGTTCGGATTGTTTTGATACTTTAGGAAAACGATCCACAAGTCATTTTTGACGTGTACGAATTGACCGCACCAAAATCTGATGCACGGTGTGACCGGTATGGCTAAAAGTGTCTGATATCATCTTCAAATTGAGATAAACTTTGGAAAATAGCACCAATGACATACGCCAAACCGAGAAAATGCGTTCAGATTGTTTTGATACTTTAGGACAACGATCCACGAGTCATTTGTGACGTTTATGAATCAACCGCACCTTAATCCGACGCACGGTGTGACCGGTATGGCTAAAAGTGTCTGATATCAGTTTCAAATTGAGATAAATTTTGGAAAACAACACCAATGACATACGAAAAACTGAGCAAATGCATTCAGATTGTTTTTATACTTTAGGAAAACAATCCACGAGTCATTTGTGACGTGTACGAATCGACCGCACCTCAATCCGACCGACGCACGGTGTGACCGGTAAAGCTTTTCATTAGATAAAGAATTAGTATTTATTAAATGAGATAAATCAATCAAAAACATATTGATTTTACATTATTCCCTTTCATTGCTATGAAAATGAAAACTTTTGAGTTTAAAATTTCATATTTTAGTTTCACATTTCCATATTAATGTATTCTTTCATATTACTGTTTTAATTTCTTTCATTATTACATTACTAACATAATATTTGTTTTCTTATATAGGTGAAATTTTTTCCTTGAGTTCAGATGCTTTTTTCGGCAACAAATACCGTCGAGAGAGGATCACGGATATCAAAGGATGAAACATGAATGTTTATAACCATTGTTGAATAATTGTAAATGTAACCATGTAAAACAATGTGTGAAATGTATATAGCAATGCGTTTTTTTGTATTCATGATGTTAAGTAAATGTATATACCATTGTCGGTCAAAATATTGGGTGCGGGTACTATGGTGTGCAGGTGTGCATGTGCTACTTTGTGCAGGTATTCTGGTGTGCAGGTGCTGTTTTGTAGGTGCAGGCGATGGGGCCTTTATCAGCGCTTTTTTAGCGCTGATAAAGGACACCTTTAACAGCGCTAGAAGAGCGCTGATAAAGGAACCCTTTATCAGCGCTCTGTCAAGCGCTGATATAGGAGACCTTTATCAGCACTAAAAGAAGCGCTGATAAAGGGGTCCTTTATCAGCGCTCCGAGAAGCGCTGATATAGGGGACCTTTATCAGCGCTAAAAGAAGCATTGATAAAGGCGGTCCTTTATCAGCGCTTTTATTAGTGCTGATAAAGGTCCCCTATATCAGCGCTTCTTGGAGCGCTGATAAAGGGGACCCCCCCTTTATCTATGTCGGCATTAACAGCGCTTTTCTAGCACTGTTAATGCTGGTTTTTAGCGCTGATAAAGGGCCAGGTTGTAGTAGTGATATGTTGAGGGGAGGTTGTTCATTCTCTAAAATCAATCTTCTATCTGGATATCACCAGTTGAAGGTGAAGGATGGATATATCCAAAAAAAACTACATTTAGATGTAGGTATGGGAACATTGAGTTCGTGGTCATGCCTTTCAGTGTCACTAATGAAATAGTTGTGTTCATGGGGCCTACGAACTCCATGATCCATGAGTTACTAGATCAGTTAATTATCTTATTCATCAATGACATAATGATTTACTCAAGGTCAGAGGAGGATAATTGTGAGCATCTTAGAGATGTATTATAGGTTATTTTCCACCACCAGCTCTATGGGAATTTCTCAAAGTGTATTTTTTAGACATGAGGTATGAATTTACTTAGGCATGTGGTGTCTCAATAGAGTGTGGTAGTAGACCCATCAAAGGTCGATGAAGTTTTTTCTTGGGAATCACCCAAGAATGTGGCAGTGGTTCTTAGAATCATTGGTCTTATAGGTCATTATCAAGGTATTTTGCACAATTTCTCTAAATATATAGTAACATTATCATCATTGACTAGGAAGGACCAATATTTTATGTGGAATGGTTAGTTTCTGGAAGATTTTAACTATCTGGAGGGGAATTTGGTTAAAGATATAGTGCTTCAGTGGTCATAGGAGGGTTTGTTATCATAGGTTTGATGTGGCACATCCCATATGGTATTGGGATGCTTCATGATGAAGAAGAAGGTAGTTATCTATTTTGGATGTCTAGGAAGTTATACCCTCATGAGAATAACTATGTCACCCATGATCAAGACCAAACAGAAGTTGGGTTTTCACTGAAATTGTGGTTTCATTACCTAATTGGAGTGAGAATTCTGGTCTTCATAGATCCCAATAGTTTGATATATGTCATTTCCTAGTGTTATATGAATATGTGACATCAGTGGTGGAAAGATTTTATTTAGGACAATGATTTTCAGATATCTTACGCCTTATGAAAGGGGAATGTCATGTCTGATTCTTTGAGAGTAATTTCAAGGAAGTATTTGTTTATGTAGTATGCAGATTCTTGGAGAGAAATAGAGGAGTTGAAAATCTTACACTTTGATACATGGGTGGTGGATGGATAAGTTTACTTATTTAAAATGATGGTTAAGTCTTTTTTGATGCACTAGGTGGAGGAGTCTTAGTGGGTAGACTCGGAGGTAGAGGTGATGCATCTCGTGATGGCCACGAAGATGCTCCCGAGGGATGGTCAAAGGAATTTTAGAAGCATATGGTTTTTGTGGGGAGGTTATTTTTTCAGGTAGCAATACATGAGGGAGTCCTTCATGTGCTTCATAGCTCACCTTTAGATGTTCACCCAAGATTTTCCATGATGTACCATTGATTGAGTACATAATTTTTTTAGATAGGGATTAAATGAGTAGTAGAAGAGTTTGTGGCTCATTGTCTAGTTTTACCGCAAGAAAAGACATATCTTCGTGTTCCTAGAGGTTTTCTACATCCCTTGGATATTCTCAAGTGGAAATGGGATGAAATATTTATGGATTTCATCGTAGGTTATCCCAAGATCTATGATGCTATGACTCCATTGAGGTAATTATGGATTGGTTGAAAAAATATTCTCCCTTCCTAATGATTAGGGATTCAGGTAAAGTGTATGTTTTGGAAAAAAGTATGGGGATGATGTTTTCATGACCCCAATTAATGGGCCATGGGCCATGACTACCCCAAGCCCCCTCCAATAGGCTTGGGGCTGGCGTCTAGCACCAAGTAGTCATATCACACAAATGGGATAGTTTAGCCTATAATACCTATATGAATTAACCAACACATATCTCCAAGAAACAATGCAGAGATAATATAAACATAAAAATAAATGAATGCATACTTAAAATCCCAAAACCATAGTACAAAAAGAGCACTGAAAGTATAAAATGGAACAATTGAATACCACCAAAAATGTAAAAGTTTACATCCTACACAGAAGTAGGGGATCACTATCAGGTACCACTTCTAGAATGATCCTTATCCAGGATCCGGTAAACACCTCAGACAGTCTAGATCACTTAATATTCCCACTCTAGGGCCTTAGGAGAATCCATAGAAAGGATTATTATCTACAAAAGACAAAACATGTGTTTGAAAAAAACCATGCATGTGTGAGTATAACTATACTCAATAGTCACCACAAGATTCATAATAAAAGGGATCAACTAAAAGGTAGTGGTCTTCTCAACCTAAGCTAGTGGGAACTTAATGAGAGAGAAACTCCACCTTTATCTATCCTTAGTTATACAGGACTAGTCAGATCAATCCACAGGGTGAGTCAAGAATGTTGTGACAACACAATTAAGACTCCCAGAATCACCCAAATTTACTCTTCTTAGAATCTAAGTCTCATTATATTCCAACCTCATAGCCATACACAAGATTATAATCAATGGTATAAAGGTAATTCCTCTCTTGGAGCACACACTCCATGAGCTCTACCATCCTAGAAGGTGCTAATTTGAGAGATATAATCCATTGGTAAAAACCATTCCATATTTGATGGAATGTCCAAGAGATCACACTCCATCAAGATCATTACTAGTTCCAACTTTTTTTCCTTCCCATAGGTCTTGACATCGTTATCATTCACCCCATGAAATATAATATCCCAAGTGGAGTGGCCCGCCCCTCATTACTAAACACACATAGTAGAGCAGTACTCTAGCCCACACACCATATTCATCCTCTCTAATGATAAATATGGTGTGTGTGTGAGTGAGTGAGTGAGAAGGGACCTGAACCTCACCACCAGTTCCCTGCTGATGGATTATTAACTCCTAAACATCCCATTTGTAGTACCGATAGGTAGAGGCCCTCACCTCACCTCACAGTGAGAGAAAAAAATACTAACTAGGTATCACACATGAAAAGTGGAGGGGTATGCTCCTCGTAACTGCACTCCATAGATGAGGGAGCTCCAACTCATGTGGAGGACCAGCTCCCTTCTAGCACTCAAAGATGGGGGAGTGAAACTCCATATATAGGGGACCCACACCCTATATATAGGTGAATTTTAACTCTACCCCTATAATCACTATGGGGACCCTCAACCTGAATCAACAAGGGAGTTCTGACCCTAGGATAGAGTAATCGCACCATGGTGTGATAGGGGAGTACCAAATCTTTATGTACATCATGTTCGGAGGACCCGCACCCTGGTATGGTAGGGGAGTATCAACTCTAAGGATATAATACCATCGCCCTAGTATGAAAGGGGAGTACCCATTATATCTATACCTAACACATGGAGTACCCATGCCCTGGTGTGATAAGGGAGTGCCGACTACATAGATAGATGGCCCACTCCCTGGTATGAAAGGGGAGTACATACTCTACCTGTCAAATTTGAATGGAGATCCCACACCCTAACCCGGTAGGGGAGCTCTATCTCCATCTACACAAATGATATGGAAAACCAATTACCTAGTCCAACATGGGAGTATTGACCATTATAGAACTTCTTTATGGGTATAGGACATATTCCCATAGTAGTGGTAAGGTCTATGTATACTGATTAGAGAGGTAAGGGAAACCTGTTACCTGATACGACAGGGGGGTACCGGTCCCAGAGTCTCTCTATAAGTACCAAACCAAACTTAAAAATTAGTTAGGTGCTGCTCAAAGAATCATAACCCTCATCATGGATCACGTCCCGACACTATCAAGGTTAGGAGACCCTCTCCTTGATACAATAGGGGAGCACCGTTCTACTGGCCTAATGAGTCTAAGGGACCCACATCCAATGATGATATGCAAGGGTATCGACCTTGATGTCAACCTTATGATCCTCCTTGATCATAACCCATGGCACATTACCTCTACCACAACATAGTTCATGAATCATTCCAAATCATATCTCACATGCCACTATAAAGTCCACCATCACATTGTATATGGAAAACTACTCAGGATATCCTACTTTTATGCCTAAATTTGGGTCCGGAAGATGGAGATATACTTGGAATAAGTCTCCGATAAATGTAAAAGGAATGTATGGGGGTCTACATGGAATGTGACCTCTACTGAAAACCTGGTTGTATCCTCTTTTGTAGGGCTTGGATGGCTATGTGATCTTACATGGCCTGTACATAATGTACAGGGCATGTCTCACCTCACCCGGGCCTCCGGTCATGTACCTCCCCACACAGCTCGGTCATTCAAATGTTACACATGGAGTTTCCCCCTTGGAACATGGTGTGTCTATGATATCGAGCCTCTTAGCCATTCCATCTTCCCATGTTCGTGTCTCTAGTAGTGTACTTCCACACAACTTGGTCCCTTGGAACGACTACCCTTTCCATGTCCCTCAACCACACAGCTTGGTCTCACTGCATAGTGTGTAATTTAAAAAATCTCATCTTCCAAAATGGGAAGAACATAAGGTGTGTGACCCTTTACTACACACTGTGT
The DNA here is from genome assembly GCA_963277665.1 of Viscum album. Classification (NCBI taxonomy): domain Eukaryota; kingdom Viridiplantae; phylum Streptophyta; class Magnoliopsida; order Santalales; family Viscaceae; genus Viscum; species Viscum album. Next base: position 1,430,774,571 of record OY728151.1, read on the forward strand.
GATCGAGAATTAGGAAGGGGAATTCCCTACGAGTTTCCTAAATCGCCCCAGTTTCCCCTAAAACCTATTGATTGACCCCAGGGGATCTCTAATAGTCATAATAGGGCTCTAAAACATTAAAAAAATGCATAAAAATGGGTATCAATAATTAATACTCAAATCCACCTATCTCATGTAGAAAAATGATGATTCGGGGTCAGATCCATGCTCTGAAGCCGTAGTACCACGATTCAGGAGCGATCACCATCAAGATTGGAGATATACAGTGCCTCTTCTCCTTGATTTTACCTCAGTTCATTTGTCACTCCAAGGGGGGATCTCCTCATATTTTGTGCACAATCAATGGGGGGTTGTTCATTTAAGTTTATTAATTGAATAAACCTACGCTCCACACCTTGCAACACACTCCCTTGACCAAACACTCTACACTGAAAATATTATGCCATTCCTAAGCCAAACACAATGTTATGAACTCAACATCAGTATCATATCTCTGATCTAAGACTCCTCCTATGTGTTATTCCACGTTTGTAAAGAAACTAACCATACAAGATAAAATATATTTAATATTTTTAATGTCAGCACACCGAGTCTCTCTAGGCCCCATAATCCCTTGCCGACTCAATGCCTAGTTTCAAATATATTCTTAGAAATATTCCAAAGTCTTACAAGTCAAAAACTGAGTAACTAAATCCTCCCCAATGTAAGGATTTTTGTCCTTTAAAAGAGAAAGGCTAGGTAGAAAAAAAAAATTGATCTCTCTACTGGGACTATCATGCCAGTGATCCCACGAAGGGTTTTCGTGCTACCTACAAGCATGAACTCAAAGGAACGAAAAGGGACAAACCACACCAACATAAAACTCCAACCAAGCCAACTTTATGAAAAAAATTGAACACATGTCTACTCTATTGTGATATGTGGAAAAAAACTAAGCACCATGTTCCATCTTCATTCATTGGGTCTAGTGGTACACCACCTCGCTTACCTGGTGTAAATACAGATGAAACCTGGTAGTTCTCATATGCACCGCAATGAACTGCACCACATCATCCTCAGGAATCTCTTGTACAAAGATGGAACTAAACACGTGAAGGTAACAATTAACAACACAGTGATACCAATGTGTAAACACTAGACCTTATCAGGACCTCTATTTTTTAACCTCTAACTGCCACACACACTAGTGGGATACTAACAAATCATAGATGGTAAAAATCCATTCCACGCTAAGGAAACATCGTTGGGTAAAACTCTAACACTATAGAATGGTTCTATGTGAGGTTATCCCTCCACTATGCCCACTAAGAATATGGGTCAGTAAAAAGGTCTACATTGGTTTGTCAGGGCCTACTGATGGTGTCCTTGTCATGAGGATGGTTGGGTTTACATTTATAAGAACCAAGATATAGCACAGTGGTTATCCTCAATGTTGCTTTCAAGGAAGCAGTGTCAAATGAGTTGGTGGATTTTTGAAAATCTTTTTTTGTTGTTTATATTTTGAAAACAAATCAAATCAAAACAACAAGAAACAGTGTTGAAACATAGTCCGTAGGGATAAAACTATGATGAAACAGAAGACCAACATAGAGGAAACAGAATGCGAAGAACATAAAAAGATAGAAAGACAGAAAAGAAAATCCAGTGAGAACAAAGCTAGATCCAAGTTGATCCACCCTCAACTATCCATTGTAAATCAACATAAGAAAACAATCAACAATCATCACCACTCAATGCATGACTGAGGAATCATATCACAATCCTTTATCAACAAAACAATGAAAAATAAAACATAGAATATCTTAAGTGATCAATCATTCGTTCAGATGAAAAATGAATCCCTCGAACAAATCATTCTCTCCAAGATGTCACAATCCATAATGAGCTAGCTGAGTTCACCAGATCACACAACCCAGCTCAATTTCTCAGTTTGAGTAATTGAGAAAGGAATGAGAGAAAGGAATGAGAGAAAAAATAAGGTGATAAAATAGTAGATCGTTCATGTGCAAGGTTTCCCTCTTGCTCACCACAATTCATAGTCACAATCTTCTAAAGCGAAGAAGGACAAGATCACACTGAAGATTGGATATGCAGGTACCATCAGGTTTCACATCTTGGATCTAGCCCCAGAAATTAGATCTCTATTTCTGGAGATTAAAGATCAAAACACAAAGCAATGATGAACAAACACTCCAACATCAAAGTCCGAATAACAAAATAGAGTAGCAAAATTTTAGTATTTACAGAACAAAAATGAAAAAAACTAAGAAAGTGGAACAAAATGGAAGAAAAATAAGAAGCGGGAGCCTGTCTCCAGGTTGAAGACATTTGTCTCATGCTTGGGTGGGTATGGTTCCAAGGAAAAAAAAGAGAAGTATCCTCTTATTTTAAAAAATGAAAAAAACATGAAAATTCGAGACACTGCTAATTAGCAGCAAATCCACATGGCACGTCTTTGACACACTCGTCACGAGCTTCCAGTGAACTACAAGTGAGTTTAAACAGCTTCTTTTAATGATCTGTTTATCCTAACACTTCCCCATGAGCATATTTTCCTTCATAAATAGTTCATGCTTCAAGTCCCCCTATGCTGAACAATAGAATTAAACAAAACATGTCAGACATTTTTAACAAAGAAACAAAATCTATATATATAAATTTATTATAAAACAAAAGTACTTATTAAAATATAGGTAAAATAGCAGTCCTAATATTATTATTAATACTATATATATGTTATAAATATATTTTTACAAGAAATATTTATTATTGCTAATATATGAACATATATTTATTAAGGATTATATTCATTTATTAATGTTTACTATAATAAAATATAAGTTCATAATATTATATGTGAATATAAGTAAATTTATTATTATTATATATATAATATTATATATAATAATTACATATATTAAAAAAATTAAAAAGAGAGAGAGAGGTGGGAGGGGGTGTCGAGCAAGTCACCTAGGGGGAAGCAGGGGGAGTGGGATGCGACGCAGTAGACAGAAGAGAGGGGGCTCGGTAGAGAGAGATGGCATCGTGGGTTCTGGTTTAGGGAGGTGCACAGAGGCGATACTGAGGAGGTCAAGAGTCCAAGAAAGGGGACTCGGCGGCTGATTCGGTTCAAGGAGGAGATTTATAGGGTCCACGGCGGCCATAGGCAATTCGAGGGTCCACGGCGGTCGCTGACTTCAGGAGGAATTCAGCGGCATGAACTTCCCAGATCTGGCTTCAATCGGCGGTTCTTCGGATCTGTGGTGTGATTGTTGGTTTGTTATTAAATCTGTTGGGGGTTCAAATGGATGCTGGTTTTCTTATGTTAAGGGAATCACTTGATCTTTTTATCTTTAATCTATGCTGCTGTCATTTTCGGTTCAGTAGCTGTTTCTGCTGCCATTGCATTTTGATACTGCTGGTGTTGAGTTGGTTCTTCCATTGATAAATTGTTTCAATGTTATTGTGCTACTGGTTTGAGTGGTGGACGATTTGTGCGAAGGTGAGCAGTAATAGGAGGGTGGAGGGATTCACCGCCAGGGAAGTGTTGGCGGTAAGTTTCAAAAGTGGTGCTGAAACGTTGATTCACCGTTGCGCTGGTGAAGCGGTGAGTGAAAATCTGAAAGGTCGGACAAGGATGTGGGGCAGCGGTGACATGGGATGGTGGCGGTGAGAAAGGAATCACCACCGGGGGTTCCGGCGGTGAGACAGGAGTCACCCCAGAGTGGCTGGTGGTGAGAATGGGAAAAATGGAAAAGGCATGGATGGGGGCCGGAGGAATGAGTAAAGCTGGAGGTGAGAAGAGATTCTGGTGGTGATTCGGTAGTTTGCGGTATGTGGTCCAACAACATGGTCCAACATCGTAACAAAAGAGTACTGAAAAATAGCCACATCACCTTCCTGACATCTTAGCACGCATCACCTACCGTGACACCTTAGCACGCATCACCAATCCTGACAGCGGTTGAAAATAATTCAACAAAACAAATTATTTTGAAATTAATAATACAATAAAATAAAATAAAAATGACGTAACAAAGAGTAATGAAAAATAGTTAAATCATCTACCATGACACCTTAGCATGCATCCACACCCCGAACAGATAAGTCAAACGAACTCATGCACCACACCTTGCCACTATCCTCTTTATGTGACATAGACTCTGCCTCATGATTTTAATCACGTCAAAAAAAAAAACATATATGAGAGGGAGAAATGTCTCTCTTTCTCCTGAGTCTAATCTAAACCCAAAAAACACTACCACAGGGTTCTATTGCAACACTACATCACCCTAGAAAAACGTCTAGTAATAATTTGAAATGAAAGAGTAATTCACAATAGTTTCTAATAAAAAATATTTCAGAATGTTGTAATGAAATAGATCGTATGACAACCCTGCTTTTTATTACAACTTAAGCATGATTCATTACATAAAACTTCACTTGATACAACAAAGAAGATCGAGAGGTTTAGTGTCTTTGGGGCTTAGAATCATTACATAAAAACTTAAAAACATGAAATACAACATCTTTATTGAAAACTTTCTTTACATGACCACTACATTCCCTTATACTTAGCATTGAATGAGATAACCTGAAAACATGCATAAGAAAAGGGTGAGCTATAAAGCTCAGTAAGAGAGTACACATGGAATAACATGAGGAGTACAATACATGTTTGACAATAGGCATATCAATATAGCATAAAAGAAATATGAACATAAAGGCATGATAAAGCATGATAAAGCATGATAATCATAACATGAAAATGTGGCAACAACACTTAACATTGAATTAGCATTAGCCAAGGCTCATTGCACATGGAGCATGAGTAAACCCTCATTGCACATGAAGCACGAGTAAACCCTCGTTGCACTTGAATTAGCATGAGTCAACACTCATTGCACAAGACGTATCATGATACTATACTTTGCCCAATGCATGAAGCGCTATAAAGGCGCACCCTTCTTAAACATTTCATTTCATGCATAAGTGTGCCACATGGATCATAAAACATGGATTCATAAAGTATAATCATTTATTCCACTATAAAGGAATGTGAAATTCATACATGAAACTTTATAATCAATAAGTAAATGTGCATAAAGGTGAATACCCTTGATGGAGAAATGAGCATGGTATTCACTACACAATGACATTGGCTTAGAAAATCGGTGTGATTTCGGCAGCGTAACGACGTGACATAAGAATTCATAAAAATGGTTGATGAGAGAGAAAGGGGTTCCTCATCATATTTACATGTAATCGACAGTAATGAGGTCATATAGATACATGTCCCAAAAATTGAAAAGGAATTTATATTCATAATACAAAAGTATTGCTTGAATGTAAAAGAAGAGAGAGAAGTTCCTTTCAGAATTTCGGCATAGTAACGGGTGTACATGAGAGTCATTTAATGAGATAGAAAGGGGTCTCCCATCATTCAAACAATAAGAGGGAAGTATGAGGGAGGTGCGAAACCATACCCCAACATTCATAATTGAAATTAAAATGGAAATACAACTTAAATAAAATTGACAAAAATGAGAAAGGAAGAAAAAACCCTTACTTGGAAGTGTGCTTCCAAAGGCTAGAGAGAGGCTTGTGAGAGGCTTCTTGGGAGCTTGGGGCACCTTGGGAGGATTCTATAGAGAGTAGGGCAGAGGTTGGATGAACTCCAAAGGATTTTAGTGAGGAGGAAGTGGGAGCTTGGGTGAGTTTATATAGGAAAGGTGAGAGAATTCTTTATTATTTAGGTTTGTGACCCCTTATATTAAACTAATCCAAACCACAAACCATCCCATGGTTTTTGCCCATGGTTTCTGGCAAAGGAAAGAGGAAAACAATATTTTACAAGGACAAAGTCCGAACTTATTAAAATAATAAGGTTGCTTATGTGGAGGTGAGTCACACTCCCATGGAAATTAATTTAAAAAGGCAAAGTGTTGAATAAGTCTTGAGGGGTTCATTAATGCTTTGAAAAGTAAGTCAAACAAACCCAAAATCACTTTATTTTAATGGTAAAACATATATTGACCTAACATAAGAATTATAGTATTTTATTACATCACCATTGGGTCATTATGATGTCATAAAACACATTATATATTTAAATGGTATTTAATTTTTACCCAAAAATTTGACTGTCTCAGAAAATTATGAAAAATTCACCGTTGGATAATTTCGACGTCCTGAATCCAGAAATGACATTTATTTTATCTAAAAAACTTTCTAAATATGTTAATTTTTACTTTTAAAATAAAAACCAACATTTATCGAAAATTCACGGGTTTTGACAGAAATGTCTTTCAAACCTTAATATAAAATTTTAATTGCATTCATAAATTTATAAGATCATTTATATTTAATAAAAATTAATTTAATAATAATATTATTATTTTATTAAAATATTATTTAATTCAAAAATCCCTTAATTTAATAAAATATATTTCTTAATTAAATAATAACTAAAAACACCATTTGTACTTTAAAAACTATTTACAATGTAACAAAAATGACTAGAAATTATATTCATTATTATATACAAAAATAATGTACATGAACATAGTACTACTTATTTGTTACATAACCCCTTAAAACAGCCGCATAAGACCTAAGGGTAAGGTGTGCGATGGTGACAGACTCTTGGGGTGGCTCGGATAACATCGCTCGAGTGGTAATTTCAATCAACTTCCAATTTTCCCGTAGACGGTCACGTTCGAGCTTGACATAATGAAGCTCATCTTGGGCTTGGTCAAGGGAGAAGCCCAAGGAACCCACCTCTTTTCCGAGCTCCGACAAATGAGCTTCGTATGGGACAATTCTACTAGATGAGGCCATCGCTTCCTTTGTCTGAGTAAAAATTGGGTTCGTTAAATCCTTATATTTATACTAATCATGTGATCACTGTTCAACGGCTATAAAAGTAATGGTCACAACTCTTATCATAAAACCAAAGAAGTTGACATCTTATAAAAACATTTTTTCATAAAGAGACATTTAATAAGATCAAGAGGGATTTCCATTAATGAAACTTTGGGTTTTTACAATATTCCCCCCTTAAGAAATTTCACCCTCGAAATTTTTCCTTTTCCCACACTAAAACAAATGTGGGTAACTCAGCTTCATCATATCCTCCGACTCCCAAGTCACTTCTTCAAACTTGTGGTTTCTCCACAACACCTTGACGAGGGGCATTGTCTTATTTCGTAGAACTTTTTCTCTACGATCTAAGATCTTCACTGATTGCTCCTCATAAGAAAGATCATCTTCCAATTGTACCACCTCGGAAGAGAGTACATGTGAAGGGTCTGGTATGTACTTCCTTAAGAGGGATACATGAAAGACATCATGCACCTTCGCCATAGTAGGTGGAAGTGCTAGTCGATAGGCCATAGCCCCAACACGATCAAGAATCTCGAAGGGGACAATGTACCTTGGACTTAACTTCCCTTTCTTTCCAAACCTCATGACCTTCTTCCATGGAGATATGCGTAAAAACACCATGTCTCCAACATTAAACTCAAGGTCTCGTTGACGATTATCTGCATAACTCTTCTGTCGACTCTAGGCTGCCTTGATCTGCTGCTGAATGGTTTTCACCTTATCCACCATTTCTTCGACCATTTCTGGTCCAAGCAGCTTACGTTCACAGACCTCATCCCAACATGTCGGTGTTCTGCACCTTTTCCCATACAGGGCTTCATATGGTGCCATTTGGATGCTTGAGTGGAAACTGTTATTATAAGAGAACTCAACCAGAGGAAGATGTTGATCTCATCCTCCTTTAAAGCCCATTGAGCATGCTCTCAACATATCCTAAAGTGTTTGGATAGTCCGCTCGGATTGGCCATCAGTTTGAGGATGATAGGTCGTACTGAAGTTTAGTTCAGTATTCAGAGCATGTTGATGACTCTTCCAAAACTTAGAGGTGAATCTTGGATCTCGATCAGACACAATAGATAGTGGTACTCCATGCAACCTTACCACTTCCCTAATATATATCAGTGCCAGTTGATCTAATGAGAAATCCTCCCGAATAGCAATGAAGTGTTCAGTATTTGTAAGATGATCCACAACAACCTAGATTGCATTGTTTCCTTTAGATGTCCTCGAAAGTCCGGTGACAAAGTCCATAGTGATGTTCTCCCATTTCCATTCTGGTATGGGCAATGGTTGCATCATCCCCTTAGACTTCTGCCTCTCTACCTTCACTTGCTGACACACCAGTCACTTTGATGTATATTCAACTATCTCCTTCTTCATATTATCCCACCAAAAGTTTTCTCAGAGATCTCGATACATCTTTGTGCTCCCTAGGTGAATAGAGAAATTTGAACTATGTGCATCATCCAAAAGTTCCTTCTTCAGCTCCGAACATGATGGAACACATAGTCTTTTCCCAAACTGCACAATTCCTTCTCTATTAACATTAAAATCCGAGGATTTCCCCTTTTTGATAGCTTCCACTTTTTCTTGAATCCCCACATCATCCTTTTGAGCATCCTTTAACCTTTCCAAAAGAGATGGTTGAGCAATAATTTGTGAAAGGATTGATGATGTTCCCTTCTTTATTATTCCCACATCCATCTTCATCAAGTCTAAGAATATTGGATCCTTCTCAATTATCATCATTGATAGAATCGCTGGATCCTTTCTACTTAGGGAATCTGCCACCTTGTTCACTTTCCCAAGGTGGTAATGTATTGAATAGTCATAATCCTTGATGAGCTCTATCCATCTTCTCTGGCGCATATTAAACTATTTCTGTGTGAATATATATTTAAGACTCTCGTGGTCAGTATATATCTCACATTTCTCTCCATAGAGATAATGCCGCCAGATTTTCAAGGAAAAGATCACAGCCGCCAACTCCAGATCTTGTGTTGGATAGTTTCGCTCATGGATTTTCAACTGCTTTGAGGCATAGGATATCACTTTATCATTCTGCATCAACACACAGCCTAAGCCCTTCTTTGAAGCATCAATGAATACCACAAAAAGCTCCCCACTTGTGGGTAAAGTGAGCACAGGTGTAGTGATAAGCCTGCTTTTCAACTCCTTGAAGCTTTCTTCGGATTCATCACTCCAAGCAAACTTTACTCCCTTTCGAGTTATCTTGGTAAGAGGGTTGGACAATCATGAGATATTTCTCACAAATCGTCGATAATATCTAGATAACCCCAAGAAGCTACGGATATCAGTTACCGATGTTGGCCTCAGCCGTCCCTCAATTGCATCTATTTTGGAGGGATCCACAGATATCCCACTGCTTGTGATGATATGGCCCAAGAATGAGACCTCCTTCAACCAGAACTCACACTTGCTGTACTTTTCATAGAGCTTCTCCTTACGCAAAGTCTCCAGTACAGTTCTTAAATGCTCCTCATGGTCCTACTTGGTTTTGGATTATATTAGAATATCATCTATAAAGACTACCACAAATTTGTCAAGGTAATCTCTAAAGACTATTCATCAAGTCCATGAATATTTCTGGAGCATTGGTGAGTCCGAAAGGCATTACTATGAATTCATAGTGCCCGTACCTTGTACGAAAAGCAGTCTTGGGGATATCTTCCTTCTTCACCCTTACTTGATAATATCCCGACCGCAAGTCCACCTTGAAGAAGTATTGTGCTCCACGCAACTGATCGAACAAGTAATCAATTCTTGGGAGTGGATACTTGTTCTTTATCATTATTTTGTTAAGTTCACGATAATCGATGCAAAGCCGCATTGACCCATCCTTCTTCTTGACGAAGAGGACTGGTGCACCCCATGGTGAAGCACTTGGACGTATAAACCCTTTATCCAGATTCTTCTGTAGTTTTTTCTTCAGCTCTTCAAGCTCAACAATAGCCATTCTATATGGAGTCTTGGATATTGGTAGCGCCATAGGTATAAGTTCAATTGAGAACTCAACATCTCTTCTTGGAGGAAGACCAGGCAGTTCCTCGGGAAACACTTCAGCGAATTCCCTCACAATAGGCATTTCTTCAAGGATGGTTTCTTCCTTGGACTCAATCATCTGAGCCAGATACACGTGCTCATAGGGAAGTAATATCCATGCTTGAGATGATGGAGCTAAAGGAGATTCATCTTCCTCCTGACACTTGTAAAGAATCAGGGGTCGATTCTCCATATGGAGTGTGATTTCCCTCTCCCGACAATTTTTGTTGGCTCTATATAAGGAAAGCCAATCTATGCCAAGAATTGCATCAACTTCCACCAAAGGGAGTATGAAGAGGTTCTCCGTGAAATTAAATCCACAGATTATAACAGTGGAGGACATATATTCATGGGATGCAATGATTGCCCCATTTGCCGTACTCACCAACTTCTTTACTTCCATGATTTGTGGTGGTGCTGGGATTGTTCTACTAAACTTTCGAGATATAAAAGAATGCGTAGAACCTGAATCAAAAAGTACATTCACTATTCTTGAATGAATAACTAGAATTCCTGTCACCACTTCGTTGTCGGGGTTCACTTCGGCAGAAGTGATGGCAAAAGCTCTTCCTTGTTGTCTTGGAGGTTGTTGGTTTCCTCCGATAACCCTTGGATTAGGGAACTGATTTGCAAAATGACCTGGTTCTTTGCATTTGTAGCATTGAACAACGCATTGAGGTTCGAACGGAGTGTTCCTCTCCTCTGTCGCAGCCGCGGGTCCTTCTTGCTGACAGTTAATAGCTAGGTGCCCTTCTCTTCCACACCTGAAGCATTTTCTCGTCCCCTTAAGACAATTTCCAGGGTGCTTCTTTCCGCACTTTTGGAAAGTGGGGTGCTGGAACTTCTTAGCACTGTTGGATTTATCCATCAGACCACCATCATTGAATTCCACCTTATTCTTCTTGTCCCCATGATACCCCTGTGATTCTCCGATCTCCATTTCAACCTTGAGGGCACATCAGACAATTTCCTCATAGCTGTCGAAGTCACAGATCGCTAATGCTTTCCGCAAGCTAGGCTTCAGCCCACCAAAGAAGCGGTCAACCTTGCATTCGGGGGTAAGGACGAAGTCAGAAGCGTATCATGCAATCCTTGTGAAGTTTTCCTTGTACACTCCCACAGATTCTTCATCTTTTTTCTTGAGGAAAAAGAAGTACCTTTCCATCTTAAGATGGAGGGTGCGCGGAAAATATTTATCGAAAAAAATCATCCGGAATTCCTTCCATTCCAAAGCCTCGATCTCCTCCTCAGACTTCGTATTTTTGATCAACGTCCACCATTGATTAGCTTCACCCTCCATACGATAAGCTGCCAGGAGAACCTTCTCTTGTTCAGAACATTGAAGGATGAAGAAGATCTTTTCAATGGAGTTGATCCATTGTTCAGCGATCGTGGGATCAGATGATCCACTAAAAGTAGGAGGCCTTTGTCTCATAAAGCTCTCGATAGCGACTTGTTCCTTCTTAGGGGGGTTGAACGTTCCTCTTGACCCGTGTTTCTATTCAAAACTTGAGTTATCTGAGAGGGAAGCGTGACAAAGTTCGCGATTCCCGCTCCCATTGGACTGGGCATCTCATTAGTACAATCATCACACTGATCTTCACAACAGTTGTTAGACCGAGTCCTCCTATTACCGGCCATTGGATGGAATAAAAGGAAAGTTAGGGGTAACACATAAAGGGTAATCCAAAGACAAAAGTTGATGACTTATAAATAAACTTTAATTTCTTCAACTCATGAGTCTATAGGATTCAATCTAGGATTTTCATGATCTACTTTCTAACATATATTCTTAGGGGCATTTTTCCCTTAATAAGGGTTCATACCAAGATTGTGAATTTATCAAAACATAGCCCCCGGGAGTGTCGTAACTAAGAGTGCAGCAAGGCCCGTTGTCGTGCACCAGTTCCCGTTCGAGTCTAGCTCAAAGCGGTGTTTTCGGGTTTTACCCCTATGATACATCTGTGCCAGAGCCGCCTCTACCTGCTCATATCCAGACATGGATTTATTTGTTTGATAAACCACTTAATTAGTATTTAACAAATATTAGGGATGTTTTTATTATACTTATTCTTATCTCTAAGGCTTTACTAGGGTTTTTCTAATCCTAATCCCAAAAATAACAAAACCTATCCTCTGATACCAACTATGACAACCCTGCTTTTTATTACAACTTAAACATGATTCATTACATAAAAATTCACTTGATACAACAAAGAAGATCAAGAGGTTTAGTGTATTTGGGGCTTAGGATCATTACATAAAAACTTAAAACATGAAATACAACATCTTTATTGAAAACTTCCTTTACATGACCACTACATTCCCTCGTACTTAGCATTGCATGGGATAACCTGAGGACATGCATAAGAAAAGGGTGATCTATAAAGCCCAGTAAGGGAGTACACATGGAATAACATGAGGAGTACAATACATGTTAGAAAATAGGCATATCAATAGAGCATAAAAAAACATGAACATAAAGGCATGATAAAGCATGATAATCATAACATTGAAATGTGGCAACAACACTTAACATTGAATTAGCATGAGCCAAGGCTCATTGCACATGGAGCATGAGTAAACCCTCATTGCACATGAAGCACGATTAAACCCTCGTTTCACTTTAATTATCATGAGTCAACACTCATTGAACATGACGTATCATGATACTATACTTTACCCAATACATTGGAGCGCTATAAGGGCGCACCCTTCTTAAACATTTCATTTCATGCATAAGTGTGCCACATGGATCATAAAACATGGATTCATAAAACATAATCATTTATTCCACGATAAAGGAATGTTGAATTCATACATGAAACTTTATAATCAATAAGTAAATGTGCATAAAGGTGAATACCCTTGATGGAGAAATGGGCATGGTATTCACTACACAATGACATTGGCTTAGAAAATCGGTGTGATTTCGGCAGCGTAACGACGTGACATAAGAATTCATAAAAATGGCTGATGAGAGAGAAAGGGGTTCCTCATCATATTTACATGTAATAGACAGTAAGGAGGTCATATAGATACATGTCCCAAAAATTGAAAAATAATTTATATTCATGATACAAAAGTATTGCTTGAATGTAAAAGAAGAGAGAGAAGTTCCTTTCAGAATTTCGGCATAGTAACGGGTGTACATGAGAGGAATTTAATGAGATAGAAAGGGGTCTAACATCATTGAAACAATAATAGGGAAGTATGGGGGAGGTGCGAAACCATACCCCAACATTCATAATTGAAATTAAAATGGAAATACAACTTAAATAAAATTGACAAAAATGAGAAAGGAAGAAAAAACCCTTACTTGGAAGTGTGCTTCCAAAGGCTAGAGAGAGGCTTGTGAGAGGCTTCTTGGGAGCTTGGGGCACCTTGGGAGGATTATATAGAGAGTAGGGAAGAGGTTGGATGAACTCCAAAAGATTTTAGCGAGGAGGAAGTGGGAGCTTGGGTGGGTTTATATAGGAAAGGTGATAGAATTCTTTATTATTTAGGTTTGGGACCCCTTATATTAAACTAATCCAAACCACAAACCATCTCATGGTTTTTGCCCATGGTTTCTAGAAAAGGAAAGAGGAAAACAATATTTTACAAGGCCAAGGTCCGAACTTATTAAAATAATAAGGTTTATTATGTAGAGGTGAGTCACACTCCCATGGAAATTAATTTAAAAAGGCAAAGTGTTGAATAAGTCTTGAGGGGTTCATTAATGCTTTGAAAAGTAAGTCAAACAAACCCAAAATCACTTTATTTTAATGGTAAAACATATATTGACCTAAAAAAAGAATTATATTATTTTATTACATCACCATTGGGTCATTATGATGTCATAAAACACATTATATATTTAAACGGTATTTAATTTTTACCCAAAAATTTGACTTTCTCAGAAAATTATGAAAAATTCACCGTTGGATAATTTCGACGTCCTGATTCCAGAAATGAAATTTATTTTATCTAATTTTTTTCTAAATATGTTAATTTTTACTTTTAATATAAAAACCAACATTTATCGAAAATTCACGGGTTTTGAAAGAAATGACTTTCAAACATTAATATAACATTTTAATTGCATTCATAAATTTATAAGATCATTTATATTTAATAAAAATTAATTTAATAATAATAATATTATTTTAATAAATATTATTTAATTCAAAAATACCTTAATTTAATAAAATAGATTTCTTAATTAAATAATAACTAAAACACCATTTGTACTTTAAAAACTATTTACAATGTAACAAAAATGACTAGAAATTATATTCATTATTATATTCAAAAATAATGTACATGAACATAGTACTACTTATTTGTTACATAACCCCTTAAAACAGCCGCATATGACCTAAGGGTAAGGTGTGTGATGGTGGCAGACTCTTGGGGTGGCTCAGATAACATCGCTCGAGTGATAATTTCAATCAACTTCCACTTTTCCCGTAGATGGTCACGTTCGAGCTTGACATAATGAAGCTCAGCTTGGGCTTGGTCAAGGGCGAAGCCCAAGGATGCCACCTCTTTTCCGAGCTCCGACAAATGGGCTTCGTATGGGGAAATTCTACTGGATGAGGCCATCGCTTCCTTTGTCTGAGTAAAAATTGGGTTCGTTAAAGCCTTATATTTATACTAATCATGTGATCACTGTTCAATGGCTATAAAAGTAATGGTCACAACTCTTATCATAAAACCAAAGAAGTTGACATCTTATAAAAACATTTTTTCATAAAGAGACATTTAATAAGATCAAGAGGGATTTCCATTAATGAAACTTTGGGTCGTTACAGATCGTACCTCTAATCATCCTAAGAGCCATCGGGTTAAAGCCCTCTACGGCATGCAAGTGTCCATTTACCCTTCCTCTAGCTCCCAAAGACTGGCGCAAACAACCTGTGGGTGGTGGTGTAAACATCTAGAACCATCTTCCACCTCCTACTTCTCTTCCCACTCCTCTTCCACATACACCATCATGCGAAAATCCCTTTTCCAAACACCACCTCTCCTCAGGAGGTCCATTGATTGTCTCCCTCTCAATAACATGTTTTGTCGCACAATCACAAGCAGGATGCCGCTTATCATTTCAAGTGTAAATCCAACACTAATGTTTCTAAGCAGGTCCCTGACACAACTACTGCACTGTAGATCCTCATGTTTGGTCCTGGATATGGGTATACCTCATACTTCATGACCTTTTCAAATGATACCTTCAAGTTGATGCAGATGAATCAGCACCACAATCAATACCACCAGCTACATTCGCCCGACCCTTTGCTATAAATCTCTCTCCCACCATAGCTTGCTACAGTTCCCCAACATAAGTGGGAGGTACAATGAGAGCACAATGATCACACTTCTCATTGGAGGTCTTCTCAATGGGATGAGCTCTATAAAATGGGTTGTGAACCATATCCATAGAGTAACATGAAAGGTATGTGAACCTCATTGAATACTCTACCATGAACATGCCGCCCTGCTAAAGCTGCAGAAGCTCCTAGATACAAACCGACATCAATGTGGTTAGGTAAAACTCTTCGTTGAAGAAATTCTCAAACTCCACCAAAGTGATCATCACCTCCTCATAGGTCTGTGTCACCACACTCCATAATCTATCATCCATACCTTATAAATGACTTCCCATGAGGACTACTATCTAATCAAGAGGTGTCCTCACTAGGTGGAAAACATGTGTGGCCACCTTAAGCCAATCATCAGCTTCTTAAGGGTCTAGATCACCATGATACCTGGGTGGTCACTGCCTTTGGAACTCATACATCACACTCAGCCAGCATGAATCCTCATCATGAACATCCATCACAAACTTCTACTCAACGAGTGGTGGATAAACTAGCAGTCCACCTGGAGGAACTGCCTCAGGGCCAGTTCCCTTCAATAAAGCCTCATCGCTAGGAGGATCATCATCACAATACATTCGTAGAACCCCTATCTAGATATCATCATGGTCGAATCATGAAATAGAATCAAGATTTCAAATGATCAATGTAAGAACTTAGGTTTTGAGCCTATGAGACTTTGAATTTTTTTCTTGATGTTTTGAGGAAAAGGGGAAGTCGCATGAATGACGCACAATTTGTCTAAACCGTGCGGTAAAACCGTGCGTAGTTGGTCTTGGAGGTAGTAGCTTCCGCACGGGTGGCGCACAATTTGTCTAACCGTGCGGCCAAACCCTGCATGGGGGGTCTGTCGAGGCAGTGGCTAATGCAGGGTTTGTCTGACTGTACGGTAAAACCGTGCGTGGAGGGTCTGTTGAGGCAGTGGCTAATGCACGGTTAGCGCATGGTTTGTCTAACCGTGCGAGCAAACCGCGCAACCACTTAAACGGGATCCTATAAAGGTAGATCTCACGCATTTTTGCCTCTAAGTGGCTCTTTTTTCCTCCTAAGCGGCCCTAACTCAGGATTTTTCTTATCCTAAGGTCATAGAAGGTTATCCCAATGTTCTAGAGGCGATCCAACAGGTTCTCTTGGCAAATCGAAGCTGGATTCTTGAGGTATGTGATCATTCTTCATCGTTCTTGATCGATTTCTTAGATCTATTTAGATATACTTCTCCTCTTCTCTTGGTTTCATAGATCTACGCCCGTTATGGGTAGATCTAAGTGTGTAGATGGAAAATATGATGATATCTGGTCTTGGTTTTGTTAGGAGAAGAGATCTAATGAGGGTTTTTGGATAATCGACTCAGGTTTCTTGAGCGTTCTTCGACCGTTGTGGTTTTCGTCAAAACCTTTGAGGTAGGTGACTTCAATCTTGACTCCTATTTTTATAATTGATTGGCTTAGTTTCAAATTGGTTCATTTGAATGGTTTTGATTGTGAAAAATATGGAATAAATCTTTTTCAGTGATGATTTATGGTTTTGATGTAATTGTGAAATCTAGGTGAATTGTTGTGAAAAGTGATTTTGGATTATTGAATTTAAAATGATGATTTTAAATTATGATTGCTGAAATATTAAATGGTTTGATGAAAAATGGGCTTTCAATAAAAAGGGCATGGTAGTGCGACACGTCCGTTAAGTGTTATTTAGCGCCTCGCCGAGATTCTTGTTTCGGATGGCGCGAGCACGTCCGGAGTCCGTTTTAGGCGCCGTTAGCGGCGTTGTGACCCTGGCATTGAGACGAAGTTTTCCAGGGGGTCTAGGCATTGAAGCTGGAGTTGAGGCATAGGCCCAACGAGACGTCTTTTAAGCTGTGTGCAGCATCTTGCGCCTTTTCATCAGACGTCCGTTCGGGGCGAATGAATAGTCGATTTGACATTTTTTTTCCGAGAGCATCATGATGGCACAGTTCGGCATCCCTTTTTCGGGACCGAGGTGTGGGCCCCATGAGGTGTCGTATGGTCATAAGGTAGTGTTAAATAACGTTTTCTTCAGGAGTCCGTTTCAAGAAAGTAAATAGTCCATCTCGTGTGTTTTTCCATGAGGATTGTAAAGGTGTAATCTATTTGGGTGTGTGGAGCCTCATTTGAGATCTCATTAAATGTGTAAACATGAAAGGGCGTTGGTCGGAGGTTGCTTTGACGCACTCTGAACCAACACACGGTAGCGATGTTAGTGACACCCAGTGGTGGCACTAACAGTGCAGAGTTATCGGACTAATCCCAGTTTTACCCTCCAGCAGGGCTGGGCAGTGGGTTACCCACCGTCGTATGAGAGTTTACCCTCCAGTGGGGCTGGGCAGTGGGTTACCCCCCCGGCGTATCAGGTTTTACCCTCCAGCGAGGCTGGGTAGTGGGTTACCCACCGGCGTATTAGGGTTTTCCCTCCAGCAGGGCTGGGTAGTGGGTTACCCGTTGACCTTAGGGTTTACCCTCTAGCTGGGCTGGGGAGTGGGTTACCCGATGACTTCTTTAAAGCTCATCCCTTTCTATGAGGCTAGTCAATGACTTTTCTCCGTGATTACCAGAGTGGGACCCTTGTTTATACAGTTCAACGATGAGATAGCTTTGACATGCAGGACATTTAGGCATCAGTGATGGATATCCTTAGAACTATTGGTGACTTTTCATGGTCTGATCTTGGAGATGGAGATCCCCTTACACACTCGTTCGGGTTTCTTGTTGAGCATATATATATATACACCCTACTTTTGTTTCCACTCCTTGGGTTCAGTTACTCACTTTCTAGGAGGGGTGAAGACACGTGGGGTATGCCACATTCTTTCCATGTCTTGATCCTATTAGCTGGATGAGTCTAATCTTCTGCTATAGGTAGAGAATACTCTATTAGAAGTTCGTCTTCTCACCATTTCTAGCTCCTTGCTTATGGATGAGTCTGCTTCCTTTCTCTTGTTGGGTTGAGCTGCACTCTATTTACTATACTCTTTCACTATTATTTGTTCTGTCTACTACTAACCTCTTTAGTGCCTCCTTTTTTCCTCCCTTGAGATTTCAGGGCATCCTACTGAGTATCTTTATACTCATTCCTACTTGGGCTTTGCCCGCACCTAGTGTGCCCTTGAAGACGATGAACAGGTTGATCGTGACTACGGAGGAGCGTAGAGGGCACAAAATCTTGGGCTGCATACTGGGGTCGTAGTAGAGTTTTTAGGTGTGGGACTCTCCAATTGCTTACTCTTGTTTACCTGTTTCCGGGTTGTGGCACCTTTCTGGTTGGGTGCGTGTTTTTCCCTTCTTCTGTTTAGTACGTTTTAGCACTTTACTTGTTCTATTTAGAAGTTGATGCATGACTATGGTTGGGTTATAGTTGTTTGTCCTTTGGTTTTCTTTTCACTCTGCATTTCTACATTGAGTGGGATGTGTGTGTGTGTACAGGTACTTAGGGAAAGGCCTCCCCGAGATTGTTACGCCTTCGGCACTTGTTGCCAGCCCCTAGCCTATGGAGGTGGGCTTGGGGTAGTTGCGGCTCGAGACTGGTAGGGTCGGGTCCTGAAAACATGGTATCAGAGGCGGTTCAACCCTTGGGACGTTGTTCGGAAATTTCCCTAAAATGGTCTTGGTTGTGTTTAGGACAAAAATGTCGATGTGTCTCGAGAGCGGCTCTTAGGCCAGAAAGTCCAGTGATGGTACGGGCAGCCGGCGTATCCATTCACCAGGACCCTGATTACCCGCTTGTCGACTCGGAACCCTGAGACACCTGTTGCAGCGAACAATGGTACATGCATCATATTGGATTGAGTCTTTGACTATCCTTCTTGAGTCATCTCCCCTTTGTGATTACGGTTATATATATATGCTCATCTGATCACGGTAATCCTTGATAATTTTTAGGATGCCCCCACGACAGCAGCCAGGCAGGTTACCCTCTCCAGTTCGTGACGACAACCTGGTGAGTGACGAGGCATCAGTTCAGGGACCCTCACGTGATCCCCTTCCACCCAGTGGTTCAACAGTAGCCCCTCCATAGGGAGTGCGGCAGTTAGTACTAGCAACACAGGCCGAGGTTGAGCGCAGGGTGAGTGTGCTCTGAGACTTCTAGAGTCAGCGGCTGCAGAAGTTCCACGGGGAACCGGATCCCTAGGCAGTAGAAGACTGGATAGATTCCATAGACTGACTTTTTAGGCTGGTATGGACACCAGAAGATCAGATGGTATCCCTAGCTGCCAGCCTTTTCCTCAGGATGGCTGATCGTTGGTTGGGGTTAGTTACGCAGACCCACGACGAGTCGTCTCTCACGTGGGATAGCTTCCAGCAGATCTTTCGGGAGGAGTACTCCCCCTCTTGTTTATGATCCATTCGGATTTAGGATCTTCTGGAGCTAAAGCAAGGGGGGATGATCGTGGCGCAGTGCTCGAACCGGTTTACTGATCTGACACGCTACTCGCAGGATATGACCCGCGATAGTTACTTTCCGGTGTGAAAGTTTGAGCAGGGTCTTCACAGGGAGATCCATGCTAGTGTAGTGCCCCTGTGCATCCCTACTTATAGCAGGGTGCTAGAGAAGAGAATCGTGACAGAGAGATTCTTGGATGAGGGACGCCAGCTGGCAGTTCCTAGTAGTGACCGCTTCAGAGCAGAGTCTTTGGTAGTAGACAGGTGGCAAAGAGCAGGGCCTCAGTCGAGGAGACCCTTCTGTGATTAGACTTAGGGGTAGGGTCGTACACCGCAGTGGCGCCGTAGAGCACTGGGGCAGCCAGGAAAGATCCAGTGCTATGCTTGTGACGGATGGGGTCACCTAGCATATGAATGCCTGACCAGGCATACTGAGCAGCCGTGGCAGGTAGTGGGCACACCGCAGTGGCAGAGGTAGCGCCGTGACCAGGGATCTCCTAGGCGAGGACATGGTGGTCCTTAGGGAGGCGACGCAGGCAGAGCGGCAGAACCTGGAGGTGGGAGACAGCGTTTCGACATCCTTCCACCATCACCACCGGGCGGCCCACGCCAGGCTCAGGGAGCTGTTGGTAGGGGCTGTAGGCAGCTTCAGGATATGGGTGTTCATGACCCCTCATCACATGAGATGGTCCGAGGTATGATATTTGCTTACTCTACGCTTGCTTCGGTACCAGTAGACATGGGCGCCATCCACTCTTTTATATCTCTACTTTTGGTACAGGAGTTGGAGCTCCCAGTAGAGGTGCTGACACCTGCTCTTAGCCTCAAGGTTCATCCGGGAAGTGCGTTGTTAGTGACCTTTGTTTGCAGATAGTGTGAAATGTCGTTCAGAGGAGATAGTTTTACGTGGGACCTACTGGTCATCACGATGGAACATTACGACGTCATCCTAGGCATGGATTGACTTTCTATGGTTCATGCCCAGATCGACTGTCATCGTAGATGAGTCATATGCTTCCATTCTGATGGGACGAGGTTCACTATCCTCGTTGAGTGAGACCTCATGGAATAGTAGACAAGTGCTCTGAGAAAGAGACCACAAAATTTTTCTCATCAGTTGGCGAGCATGGATCTCCGAGCTGCAGACGCTACATGCACTTGGATCCCTACTGTTGTAGAGGACTACATGGACGTCTTTCCCGAGGATGTCCTGGGACTACCTCCGAGGTGAGATATGGAGTTCTTCATTGACTTGCAGTCAGGGACTACCCTGATATCATGTGCAACTTATCAGATGGAACTCATAGAGATTTGGGAGCTACGGATTTAGTTGGATGACCTTCGTGAGAAGGGATTCATCGGGCCTAGTGTGTCCCCCTGGGAAGCTCCAGTTTTGTTTGTGAAGAAGGCATATGGGAACCTATAGCTTTGTGTGGATTATCATCACCTAAATAAGGCCATGATAAAGAACAAGTACCCTTTTCCAAGGATTGATGACCTCTTCAACTAGTTGAGAGGTGTGAAGTGGTTCTCCAAGATTGATCTTCGATCCGGCTACCACCAGTTGCGGGTTCATGAGGCTGATATTTTGAAGATGGCTTTCTGTTGTCATTATGGGCATTACAAGTTTCTGGTGATGACCTTTGGCATGAAAAATTCCCCTGACATATTCATGGATTTGATGAACTAGATCTTCCAGCCGTACTTGGACCGATTTGTTGTTGTATTTATTGACGACATACTCATCTACTCTGCGACAGAGGAGGAGCACACAGAGCATTTGAGGATAGTCGTAGAGTTACTTCGGGAGCACCAGCTATATGGGAAGCTCTCAAAGTGTCAGTTCTGGATCCATGAGGTTCACTTTCTGGGGAATGTCATTTCGGAACAGGGTTTAGCCATAGATCCCGCAAAGATAGAGGCAGTGCTTTCTTGGGATCCACCCAAGAATGCTTCTGAGGTGAGAAGCTTCCTCGGTTTGGTAGGGTACTACAAGAGGTTCAAGGAAGACTTCTCCAGGATTGATGCCCCTTTGACCGCATTAACATGGAAGGGAAAACTGTTCACCTGGACTGATCAGTGCCAGAAGGCCTTCGAGGAGTTGAGGCATAGGCTGAATAGTGCTCCAGTGTTGAGGCTGTTAGAGGAGGGCCTTGAGTTCGTGGTATACTGTGACACTTCAAGAGCTGGGCTCGGGTGCGTGATGATGCAGTAGTGGGCAGTGATTGCATATGGGTCGAGGTAGTTTAGACCCCATGAGCATAATTATGAGACTCATGATTTGGAGCTAGCAGCGGTGATCTTCGCCTTGAGGTTATGGAGACACTACTTTCTGGGTGAACGTTTTGTGGTATACTCAGACCACCAGAGCCTCAAGTACGTCTTCACTCAGAGGGATCTGGATCTGAGGCAGAGGTGCAGGCTAGAGTTTCTACAAGACTATGATTTTGAGATAGTTTACACTCCAGGGAAGGGAAATGTAGTAGCAGATGCCCTTAGAAGGAAGTCCCAAGCTCGTCTAGTGCGGGAAGCTTTAGAGCAGTTGGCTTCCCTACAACTGAACTTGGTGGAGTAGGAGGGTACAACTTTTATGTAGTGGATGATGTTGACTCCTTCGCTCCTTGAGCGTGTGAGAGAGTCATAGCTGGGGGATGTCGACAGAGAGGTACTTCATGATCAGATATCCACGGGCGATGCACCCGATGGGTATTCTGAAGGAGGGAATCATGAGTTACTGTTCCAGGGACAAGATGTAGTACTAGTAGAGATGAGGGAGGAGGTGATGTGGTAATTCCACACTTATCCCTTGTTTGTACATCCCGGTGTGGGGAAGATGTACAAAAACCTTTAATGGAAGTTTTGGTAGTCTGGCATGAAGAATAGCATAGCTAAGTTCGTTTCTCGGTGTCTTACCTGTCAGCAGGTGAAGGCAGAGCATCAGGTTCCGGCAGGGTTGTTGCAGCCCCTTGATATCCCAGAGTGGAAGTGGGATGGAATATCTATAGACTTCTTCATAGGGCTTCCACACACAGTGAAGGGCCATGATTCCATTTGGGTGATAGTAGACCGACTCACAAAGTCGGTGCACTTCCTTTCCATCAGGGAGCAGAGCTCGGTGGGGAGTCTAGGGAAGTTGCACATTCGAGAGATTGTTCGCCTCCATGGAGTACCCTCTAAAATAGTCTCTGACTGTGACACGCTGTTTACGTCACGATTGTGGCGAGGCCTGCAGGAGGAATTCGAGACTCAGCTGCGGATGAGTACAACTTTTCACCCCAAGATGAACGGGCAGACCGAGCGCACTATCCAAGTGTTGGAGGATATGCTTAGGGAGTGCGTGTTAGACTTTGGCCTAAGCTGGGAGGATCACTTACCCTTGGTGGAGTTCACGTATAAAAATAGTTACCACTCTACTATCGACATGGAACCTTTTGAGGCCCTCTATGAGAGACCCTATAGGTCATCGTTGCGCTGGACGGAGGTTGGAGAGACCTACCTTGTGGGTCCAGAGTTGGTGCGGGTGACGATGGAGAAGGTATATGTCATTCGTGAGTGGATGAAGATGGCTCAGAGCAGACAAAAGTCCTATGCAGACTGTTGTCATAGGCCTTTGGAGTTTGAGCAGGGGGACCATGTCTTTTTGAGAGTCCCCCCGCGGTGTGGAACACAGAGGTTAAGACGGGGAGGAAAGCTATCCCTGAGGTTCATTGGGCCTTTTGAGACCGCGTTCAGGGTTGGAGAGGTTTCATACCATCTTTCTCTACCCCCATAGTTGGAGAGAGTGCATGATGTCTTCCACATGTCGCAGTTGAGGAAATACGTGCACGACCCCACGTACGTCATCGACTGGGGAGAGCTGGACATTGAGGATGGATTCACCTTTGTGGAGCACCCGGTGGCGATTGAGGACCGGCAAGAGCGGACTCTGCGTGGATATACCATTCATTTGGTTTGAGTGTTGTGGCAGCACGGGAGGGTGCAGGAGAGCACCTGGGAATAGGAGAGCCAGATGCAGGCTCAGTATCCCGAGTTATTTTTGTAGTTTTGTTTTTCAAGGACGAAAAAATTGAAGGAGGGAATGATGTAAGAACCCGAGTTTTGAGCCTGTGAGACTTTAAATTTTTTTCTTGATGTTTTGAGGCAAAGGGGAAGTCACACGGACGGCGCACGGTTTGTCTAAACAGTGCAGTAAAACCGTGTGTAGTTGGTCTTGGAGGTAGTAGCTTCCACACGGGTGTCGCACGATTTGTCTAACCGTGCGGCCAAATCATGCGTGGAGGGTCTATCGAGGAAGTTCCTAACACATGGTTAGCGCACGATTTTTCTAACTGTGTGGCCAAACCATTCGTAGAGGGTCTGTTGAGGTAGTGGCTAATGCACGGTTAGCGCACGGTTTGTCTAACAGTGCGAGCAAACCGTGAGGCCACTTAAACGAGATCCTATAAAGGTGGATCTCACACATTTTTGCCTCTAGGTGGCTCGTTTTCCCACCTAATTAGCCCTAACTCAGGATTTTCTTCTCTTAATGTCAGATAAGGTTCTCCTAACATTCCGGAGGCGATCCGAAGGTTTTCCTTGGCGAATCAATGCCGGATTCTTGAGGTATGTGATCGTTCTTCATCGTTCTTGATCGGTTTCTTAGATCTACTTAGATCTAATTCTCCTCTTCTCTTGGTTTCTTAGATCTATGCCCATAGAGAGGCCAACTTTGCCACAGATTCTCTTTCTCGTGGTGGTAGTCTTGACAACCCTTTGGTGATTTTCTCTACTCTGGGATCTCTACCGCAGGAGTGTTTAAGCTTTGTGGTTGGGGATGCTTTGGGTCTCTATCATTTTAGACCTCCATGATCTTGTAATGTAATTTTCCTCTATTTGAAATAAAAAATCAAAGTTCAGTCAGATATACGCCCGTTATGGGTAGATCTATGTTTGTGGATGCCAATATATGATGAGATCTGGTCTTGGTTTTGTTAGGAGAAGAGATCTAAGGAGGGTTTTTGGAGAATCAACCCGGGTTTCTTGAGCATTCTTCGACCATTGTGGTTTTCGTCAAAACCTTTGAGGTAGGTGGCTTCACTCTCGACTCCTCATGTTAGAATTTATTGGATTAGTTCCAAATTGGTTCATTTGAATGGTTTTGATTGTGAAAATCATGGAATAAATATTCTTTAGTGACGATTTATGGTTTTGATGTAATTGTGAAATCTTGGTGAATTGTCGTGCAAAGTGATTTGGTATCTTGAATTTAAATTACTAATTTTAAATTATGATTGATAAAATTGTAAATGGTTTGATGAAAAATGGGTTTTCAATAAAAAGGGCTCGGTAGCGCAACACAACCGTTAAGTGTTATTTAGCGCATCACCGAGATTCTTAGTTCGGATGGCGCGAGCACATCCGAAGTCCGTTTTAGGCACCGTTAGCAGTTTTGTGACCCTGGAGTTGAGACGAGGTTTTCTAAGGGGGTTTTAGGTATTGAAGCTGGAGTTGATGTGTGGTCCCCACGAGCCGTCTTTTAAGATGTGTGCAGCGTATTTAATCTTTTAATCAGACGTCCGTTTGGGGTGAATGAATAGTCGATTTGGACTGTTTTTTCTGAGAGAATCACGATGGCGTAGTTCGACCGCCCTTTTTTGGGACCGAGGTGTGGGCCCCATGAGGCGCCATATGGGCATAAAGTGGTGTTAAATAAATTTTTCTTCAGGAGTCCGTTTCATAAAAGTAAATAGTCTATCTCGCATGTTTTTATGAGAGTATTGCAAAGGTGTAATATTTTTGGGCATGCAGAGCCTCATTCGAGATCTCATTAAATCTGGAAACTTGAAAGGTAATTGGTTGTAGGTTCCTTTAATGCACTCCGAACCAATGCACAATAGTGATGTTAGTGACACCCAATGGTGGCACGGGCAGTGCGGAGTTATCAGACCAGTCTGGGGTTTACCCTCCAGCGGGGCTAGGCAGTGGGTTACCCACCTGTGTATCAGGGATTACCCTCCAGCATGGCTGGGTAGTGGCTTACCCACTGGCGTATCAGGGTTTACCCTCCAGCGGGGCTGAGCAGTGGGTTACCCACCGGCGTATCGAGGTTTACCCTCCAACGGGGCTGGGTAGTTGGTTACCCACCGACCTATCAGAGTTTACCCTCTAGTGGGGCTAGGCAGTGGGTTACCCACCGGCGTATCAGGGTTTACCCTCCAGCGGGGCTGGGCAGTGGGTTTCCCACCGACGTATTAG
The DNA here is from genome assembly GCA_963277665.1 of Viscum album. Taxonomy (NCBI): domain Eukaryota; kingdom Viridiplantae; phylum Streptophyta; class Magnoliopsida; order Santalales; family Viscaceae; genus Viscum; species Viscum album. Next base: position 1,430,800,510 of record OY728151.1, read on the forward strand.
GGTTTACCCTCCAGTGGGGCTGGGCAGTGGGTTACCTATTGACCTTAGGGTTTTCCCTCCAGCGGGGCTGGGCAGTGGGTTTCCTGTGGACCTTAGGGGTTACCCTATAGCTGGGCTGTGCAGTGGGTTACCCGATGACTTCTTTCAGACTCAACCCTTTCTATGAGGCTAGTCAGTGACTTTTCTCCATGATTACCAGAGTAGGACCCTTGGTTGTAGGGTTCAACGATGAGACTACTTTGACATGTGGGAACTTTGGGAATTAGTGATGGATATCCTTAGATCTATTGACAAATTTTCCTGGGCTGAGCTTGGAGATGTAGATCCCCTTACACACTCGTTCGGGTTTCTTGTTGAGCATATATATATATACACCCTACTTTTGTTTCCACTCCTTGGGTTCAGTTACTCTCCTTCTAGGAGGGGCGAAGACGCGTGGGGTATGCCACGTGATTTCCTTGTCTAGATCCTCTTGGTTGGAGAAGTATACTCTCCTGCTATAAGTAGCAAAGACTTGACGAGAAGTTCATCTTATCACCATTTCTAGCTCCTTGTGTATGGACGAGTCAGCTTCCTTTCTCTTGTTGGGTTGAGCTGCACTCTATTTACTGTACTCTTTCACTATTCTTTGTTCTGTCTACTGCTCACCTCTTTAGTGCCTCCTTTGTTGCTCCCTTGAGCTTTCGGGGCATCCTACTGCGTATCTTTATACTCACCCTTTATTGGGATTTTCCAGCACCTGGTGTTCCCTTGAAGATGACAGACAGGTCGATCGTGATTACGAAGGAGCGTAGAGGGCACAAGAGCTTGGGCTGCGTACTGAAGTCGCAGTAGAGTTTTTAGGTGTGGTAATTTCCAATTTCTTACTCTTGTTTACCTATTTCTGGGTTGTGGCACCTTTTGTGTTGGGTGCGTGTTTTTCCCTTTTTCTGTTCAGTACGTTTCAGCACTTTACTTGTTCTATTTAGAAGTTGATTCATGACTGTGGTTGGGTTATAGTTGTTTGTATTTTGGTTTTATATTCACTCTACATTTCTGCATTGAGTGGGCTGTGTGTGTGTACAGGTACTTAGGCAAAGGCCTCCCTGAGATTGTTACGCCTTTGGTGCTTGTCGCCAGCCCCTAGCCTATGGAGGCGGGCTTGGGGTAGTTGCGGCTCGAGACCAGTAGGGTCGGGTTGTTACAATCAAAGAGTATATCGAGAGAGATGACTCGAGAAGGACATAGAACCCACAACCCAGTCCTATATGATTTACGCACCAAAAATTCCATGTGTCGATCACCTTAATGTACTAAGTTGAAAAATTGGTTATTAGAGTCCTGGTGAATGGATGCACTGGCTACTAAACCAACACTGGAGTCCTAGGCCTGATAACAGAACTTGAAACACTCTAACATTGTCACTATGTAACCCAAACCAATATCACTACACTGTGGTCCCAAAGTAGAACCCGCTCTAATGCCAATCTGTCACCAATCGACCCAAAAAGGACCCAACCATTACTACATGAATACCACCAGAAATAGGCTATGGAATTTCATCTATAACCAAGTAGGAATATCACAAAAATGGGAGGGATTAGCCTATGGTACCTATATGCACACACCCACACACATCTCTATAAAATAATGCAAAAATAATATAAACTAAAAAAGAAATGCATGCATAAATATATCCCTAAAATAAAGTACAATAGGAATATTAAATGCATAAAAGGAAAAAAATACTCTCCCACCAAAGAATATTAATTTTTCCAACCATCATAGGAGGAGGGAATTGATTTCAAGTACCATTTTTAGAAATCTCCTCATCCAAGATCTGATAAACAATTCTGTCAGTCTAGCTCACTAAGTTCTTCCTACTTCAGGTTCTATTGGGACTATATCTAAAGGCCTATCATCTACAGAAGACACAACTTATTTAAGAAAAAATATGTAGGGGTGATTATAAAAATACTCAATAGGAACCCCAAAATCAAAAATAAAATGGAGAAACATCTTGTTAATAGTCTGCTGGACCCAATCCAGAGGGAACCCAATGAGGGAGAAACTCCATATTGATCCATCATTGGCTATACAAAACTACTCATTTCAATCCACATGGTGTGTCAACAAAATTGTGACAACACAACATGTTCTCCTATAATCACCTAGATATACTCATCTCAAACTCTAAGTCTCATGAGGTTCCATCCTCATAGCCATCCAGATGATTCTACTAGAGGCCCTAAAGGTAACACTCTTCCCAAAGCACACACTCCATGATATCTTCCAACCAATACGACGCTCTTCCAAGAGATAATATCCATAGATAAAAACCCTTTCACCCCTAATGTCTTAGCTGAGAGAACACACTCTATTAAGAACTACTCTAGGTCTAACTCTAGTGCCTAGTACTAGTGGTCTAGACCTCGCTACCTCTCACCCCGCACAAGTTCATAGGAACCCATGTAGAGAAGCCCACCCATTGACACTGCATAGAGTTTAGGGAGCACTACTCCATCCCATGAACCTTGTGTAACCTCTATAAAGATATAGTGTGTGTGTGTGTGTGATAAGGAATCAACACATTGCCATTGGACTACAACCAAGGAGTAAATACTCCTAAACATCCTATGGAACCGCTATAGTACCAATAGGGTGAGTCATACACCTTACCACACCAAGTTAGCACAAAATCCTGACAAGGCGTATCACATAACAAGTGGTGGGGCCCACTCCTTGAAACTGTTCTCCATAGCTGAGGGATCTCCAATACGAGGGGAAGACCTGCTACCCGCCAGCACTCAAAGATGGTGGAGTGAAGATCTATAGATACCGAACATTTTCTATATGTATAATGGTGTTCCAAATCTATCAATATGATCATTATGGGGGCCCTAACCCTTACTCACTAACAATGTTCTGGCCCCGGGATGAAGGACCGACATAATGGTATGATAGGGGAGTACTGACTCTTCATGTACGTCACGAATGGAGGAAGAACACCCCAATATGAATGGGGAGTACCAAATCCAAAGATATAGAACCCACACCTTGGTATGCCATGGGAGTATACATTATATCTATACATCACACATGGAGGACCCACACCCTTATGAATTAGTGGAGTACGACTCTGTGGATAGAGGACCCACTCCATGGTACGAAAGGGGAGTACCTACTCTACTTGTCCAATGATTATGGAGGGCCCAAACCTGACATAGTAGGGTAGAAATGTCTCCGTCTACAAAAAAACTATGGGGGTGGGTGGGTTCCTTCTATACCGACTATAGAGGTAATGGAAACCCGCTCCCTAATACAATAGGGGAGAACAAGTCCCAACATATATCTATAAGAACCACACAAAACTCCAGCATCGGTCAGCTACTGCTCAAATGAGCAGCACACATGTAATGACTCATGTCACACAATATCACATGTAGGGGAACTATTCCATAATATGACAAGGTGTTCCTATATAACATCCAAAATATTCTAGGGAACCTGCATCCTAAGATAATAGGTAAGGGTATCGTCCTTGATGTCTACCATGTGATCCTCTATATCAGAACACATGGTCCAACACTACTATAGTAGCGTCATGCTTTAATCACACCACATCATATATCATTTACCACTAAGAAATAAACCATCAAGTTCTATATGAAAAAATCCCCAGGATATTCATAGGATTGAATCCGAGTACACAATAAAGAGATACACTCGGCATAAGTCTCTAAAAAATGTACCCGACATGAACTAGGGTCCACATAGCCCATGACCCAACATGAATACCTGGAATTGTCCTCTATTGTAATGCATCACTAGCTATGTGATCTTAAACAATGTGTACATGTTTTACATAGTGTGTCACAACCCACCCGGGCCACTGGTCATGTTCTTCCCCACATGGTTCAACCAACCATATCTCACACGCAACATGTACCCCTTGGTAAATGTCCTATCTCGGCTATCCATCATCTTGGCTGTGTCATTCCCCCATGTTTGTGTACTTCATCACATGCCCCTATAACTAGTTGTGTACTTCCATAGGACTTGGTCCCACGATACGGTTATCCTAGTCATGTCCCTTGGCCACATGGCATGGGCTCATTACACAACATGTACCCTTAAACATGGCATGTAGTTCCCAAATGATCTTCTTCCCCAAACAGGAATAAAAAACGACATGTGACCCTACACTACACGTTGTGTGATCGGTAATTCCAAATGGGAATTTTTTACATGCAACCTGAATCACCCTAGTTTCCCTCAAATCCTATATATAAACCCCAAGGGATCTTTAGTAGTTGTAATAGAGCTATAAAAAAATGCATAAAAAGGGGATCATTAATTGAAACTCAAATCCACCAACCTCATGGATAAATTTTGAAGCCTATGGGTCAGATCCATGATTCAAAGCTGTTACACCATGATCTGGGATCGATCACTATCATGATCTAATATCGAAGGCACCTATACTCTATGTTTCCACCTTGGTTCATTAGTCGCTCTAAGGGGGTGTAGGGTCTCTCTTCCTCTTTCATATTCACTCATGGGGGGGGGGGTATTCATTTAATTTTACTAAAATAATTAACCTCCCCTAAACACCTTTCCAACACACACCCTCAACCGAACACCCAGCACCAACAAATTTTTTGTCGCACCTATTACAAACACTATGTTTTGAACTAAAATTTGTTCTTATATTTATGATCCAAGACTCCGCTCAGAATTTATTCCATGTTTATGAAGAAACTAATTTCACATGATAAAATATATTTAAAATTTTTAATATCACCTCACTGAGGCTCTCTGAGAATCAGAATCATAATAACTTAGAATATGGATTTGGAAATATTCCAAGAAGTATTCCAAAGCCTTATAGGTAAAAACCCAAGTCACTACAGATGTTGTTCAACTAAATTCATTCATGAGGTTCAATTTCTCGATTTAGAATGAATTTTTTTTATCGTGAGTCTAGAGGGGATTTCATTATGCTTTTTGGAACTCAGTTACACTTCATCACCGCTTTCCACCCTCATAGGGACAAGGAGATAGAGAATACTATCATGAATTTGGAGGATATGTTACATGAATGTGTCTTAGACATCAGAGGATCATGATAATTACACCTACCATTGGTTGAGTTTTCATATAATAGAAGCTATAAATCATCCATTATCATGACCCCACTTGAGGTTTTTTATGGGTGGTCATTCCATTCCCCTTTATTATAGCCATAGGTTAGGGATTCAGCTTTACTTTGAAATAACGTGGGTAATATCATGATAGAGAAGTTTTGGTTGGTTAAAGAGAGGATGAAAGTAGAACATAATTTGAAGAAGTTCTATTTGGATCATAGGAGGATGCCCGTATAGTTTAATTTTAGGGACCATGTGTTCATGATGGGTTCCCCTCAACATCATCAGTGGAGGTTCTATCAATGCAGTAATCTCTCACCCTAGTTTGTTGGGACCTTTGACGTGTTGGGGTGCATTGGTGAGGTGGATTACCATTTGGACCTTCATCCTCGACTCTACCGAATCCATGATGTCTTCCATATCTCTGAGCTCCGTCGATATCTTCCCAATGACTCAGATATAATTGACTATATAGAGTGAGATATCAAGGATTATTTGATATTCATGGAACAACCAGTGGATATCCAAGATCGCCGAGAGAAGGTGCTATGAGGATGGGCCATTTCCTTGGTTCTTGTGTTGTGGTTGCATGGTGGTCTGGAGGATAGTACTTGAGAGTGTGATACACAGATGTGTGCTCAGTTCCCAGAGTTGTTTTTAATTTTTCCTTGATATGTTTTATTTGTAATTTTCTATTTGGACATTAGTGTTTTAGGAGATATGTTGTTTTCCACTTGATGTGATGTGAGCAATGTGTTGTGTGATAATGTTCTGACTTGTGAAAAAGGATTGAATTGATTCCTAATTGAGACACATTATACTATAATGTGATTAAACCCATGTGGGTGAGTCAACTCCAAAAATAGTGGATATTATCTTGACATGGAGGATGAAATTCTCTACTTCCTATGTTTGGGGTAATATGATTTTTTTTGAGCTATTTTGGGACTTTGGGTTAGTAGGTTCAATTTTTGGTGGCGTTTTACATGGAAGGAGGTCCTTGAGAGGTATCTCAAGGGATGTTATTTTAGACCCTTTCTATCCTTCCTTTGATATTGATTTGGAATTATTGAGGATGATAATAGTTTGAGAGGTATCTGATGCAATGAATTGGACCATACGGACTGTTACTTTTCAAAAAATATGATGATTGAGGTGTCTGAGGGATGTATGAGGTGTTTTAGAGGATGATGGTGACTCACCAATGGTGAATCAATTTGAACTAATGGCGAGTCACCAAATATGAATTATTTTCAACTAACATTGACTAAAAAATGGTGACTCATTTTGAACAAATGGCGACTCACCAAGAGTGACTCATTTTTAACTAATAGTGATTCACCATTGGTGAATCATTTTGAACTAATAGGGACTCACTAGTGGTGACTCATTTTTAACAAACTATGCGTCACCAATGGTGAATAATTTTGAACTAATAGTGACTCACCATCGGTGACTCATTTTGAACGGTGTTTCTAAGTTTTACAAAATTTATAGATTTCCCATTTTGATATCTTTTATGAAGAAAAATTATTTTAATGCCTATATTAATGAATTTTAAATCCATTTCAAAGGGTATTAATCATTCCATTAACTTGTAAAAAACTATGAGACCATTTTAGTTTTTATTTCACAGTTATTTAATTATATCCAAATATAATGTCTAATTAAAAACCATATCTTATTGCGTTGGCCCTAGATCTAATAATTTAAAAGAGAATATATTTTATTAGTTTTTTTCATCTTACTTTATCTTGATACAAGAGTTTAAAGATCATTATTCCCTTGGAATCATGAATCCATATTGATGAATTTGGTTTGAGGTCCCTTGAAGTGGTTACCTCTTGTGCAATCATCCCTTGTTTTGGTGCTGCTAGTATGAGTAAAGATCTTTTCTTCCATGTAAGAATTCCATCGTTTCTCCTTTCTGTGTATAAATCAGGGTGGTTTACTCATGTTATCTCTATGGGTGATAGTTCCTTTGGATTAGAAAAATAATTAATAGGTTTAAATGAAATTGGAATTGTTGAGGTAAGGATTCACATGATTTTATATCATTTGATTGTGATATTGAGATTATCTATGGTTATTGTATCAATAAATATCATGGATTTTGGAATCACATATTTTTGTGGTTTTATTATAGGTTGTGATGCCCATGTTGTGAAAATTGTTGTGACACCAACATAAATAAAGGATAAACATGTATATTAGATTAATAAAATGGTTTCCCTATGATCTTATATATTTTTTTAATAACGCCCCCAAATAATGAAGTGAAAATGAATGAATTCCCATATTCCTTATTTGGAAAAAGATATGGTTTGTGCTATGATATGTTTGTGGATATTTTTTTTTTCATTCTGGATTGGTTGTGATGATGAGATGCATGAGTAGTGGCTTTATTGTGATGGGTGTGGGGGAAGTGGACGTGATATGCAGCAAGAATGAAATGGTGGTGGTGGTGTGGGTTTGAAGCAGGGTTGTGATGGTAGTGGTATTGTGGTTGTGCAGTGAGGATACAATGGTGATTGGTTACACTATTTTCCTAAGTAGTAATGGAATTGAATGCATAATAATGATATCAAATGGAATGTTTAACTAGTGATTTGATTTAACACCAACTTATTTTAAAAGGTTAATGTTTATATAATAAATATTGGACTGGGAATATGAAAATAGTTAATTGTTTTAATTGAAATGGGTTAATAAAGGATAATATTAAAATTATCTTTAATTGAAAATGGTTGGTGGCTCAGGGTTTGTTTTGGGGTTTTTATGCATTTAGAGGTAGTAGTAAAGTGAGGGAAAGTTCTGAGATGTTTTCTTCCTAGGTTATAAACCCATTAGATGGGGAATGTGTGATGTGAATATATATGCATATAAATTTTGTTTTCAATGTGATTTCATTACATTCCCACCCGTATAGAGCACCGTGTTCCGACATAAAATGTTTTGGGGATTTTTTTCCAACATCACAAAGGGAGGATGGATGCATTACAATCCGCCCTTCCTTGCACCCACTTCCAGGGATTGGAAATATTCACAGTTTGTGAAGACCTAAAGTCAAAAGTGCGTATTTATACATGTTCTGTGATGATATGTGATGGAGAATGTGTCTTTGGGTGATATGTGATGAGATGTATTATGGTGGGTGTTGTTCATTGAAGGAGAGTTCATGTGGTTGATGTCCTTCATGTTCATGATAGCCTACTACACTGGTCATTAGATTTGATATGAGGAGAGTACCCTTGTATCTATGGGTGGGATGTGATGCGATGTGATATGATTTTATTTGGAATAAGTGGGAGAGAAAGGATGTACGACATTGGGGTGTGGGAGTTGAAAGTTAGTGGGAAAGTGGTGTGGGGTACCCTATCATCGATCTGCATCATATTATATTGTTATAATTGGATATGTTATTTGTTGAGTGAACCATGGGGAGGATGGGTTTGGTTAGTATACCTATATAGATGTTGTTAGGATTTACTATTTTCTCATGGGTACATTAGTATTATTTATTCAAATGTGCGTGGGAGACTTGTTTTCCAACTGATTGTACCTGTATGCTCACCTAATGCATATAAAACTATTTTCAGATTTTCAGGAGGACATCACGACCATGATGAACATTACTAGCTCAGACCTTTGGACAATTACTTTGTCACTTCTCTAGTTTTTTTTATTGGTATTTACATTGGAGACTATTATATGTATCGGTTTTATTTATACATGCATTGTGGGATGGTTTGGATTAATTTTATGTTATGGCATGGAGTTTATTGTTGATGACTAATTTAATCTCTTGATCCTATATTATTTAAGAGGTAAATGGCTCACATATATCATATTTTTTTACCCTCGGTGGTATTCGCCAACTTGGGGCCTATTAGATGGGGTAATTGAGGGTCATTAACTATCTCCCCTCATTGCGGTATCTTTGGTGGTAGGGGGTCGTGACAAATTTATATATTTTATTCAAAATAATAATAATAATTTATTGTCATTTTAAATGTAGTCAATAGAAACATTAATATTAATTAGTAATATATTGAAAATAATATTCTCTAAATTTAAATATCAATATTAATATATTTAAATATATGTATTTTTTTAATATAAAATATTTATTCATTTATATAATTAATGGATATTTTTAAATATTACTGCAAATATTTAAATATTTTCATTATGGTTATAATATATATATATATATATATATATATATTTAATATGGTATATATTTAAAAAAAATTTAATTTATGGAAAAAAAATTTAAATATTTTTTAATATATTTTATTCATTTATAAATTATGTGTAGAAAAAATTATTTACTAATTATATAATTAAAAATATTTTCAAATAAAATTAATCACTTTAGAATAAAATTGTAACCAGTTAATGTTTTTATATAATTAATAACATAAAATTACTTTAATTTTTCTTTTATTTTTTATCATTGGGATTTGTCTTGTTGTATGTATTCATATAATTATTCTAAAATACAATTATAAATTTATATAATTAATTATGAGTATATTTTAAAAAACATATTTTATTTAAATAATAATATGTTAAATTATAATCAATAACTTTTAATGTAGTTAATAATTAATTATTTCTAATAAAAAAATATAATTTATAAATTTATATTATTAGTTAGTGACATTAATATATTTTTATACTACCAACTGTAAATTTAATCAAATATAATTATAAAATTCATATTTTACTTTTAGTGTTTTGTAATTAATAATATAATATGAAAAGAATTTCTATATTAATATTTTTCATGTGGTTATTAAAATAATATTATATTGTTACATATCAATTATATATATATATATATATATTCTTATAATAATAATAGTTTGTTATTATTTTGAATATAACTCATAGTAACTTTCATATTAATTAGTAATATATAGAAAATAATTATCTTTAAATTTAAATTTAGTTATTAGTAATTTTAAATATAATTATTCTTTTTTATCATATTTAATATTGATTCATTTTCTAAATAAAAAAATTACAAAATATAATGTAAGGTATTTAAATAAAATTTTCATTTTAATTATTATTGTTGTTGTTATTGTTATTATTTCTATTATTATTAATATTATTAATATTATTATATATTTAAATGGGTTAGGGCCTTTTGGGATCTATTCATAAACAATTTTGATTAATATTATATAAATTTATATAATTAGTAATTTCTTGTGATTTTTTTATTTAAATGTATTTTTTTGAAATTTTAATATTTAGTTATACATTTATTTGTTATAAAAATATTTGTACATTTATATAATTAATTGTATTCATAAATTAAGGTGAGTCACATTGAAATATAATTATTAAATTTCAATGTTTTTATATAATTAATAATATTTACATATTTTAATTATTATTGTATCCCTTTTAATCTTTCTAATTCGTATTTTTGTATCTACACACTTAATAAATTTATTATGTAATTATTAATTTATATAATTAGTGAGATATTTTGAAAACTATTTATTCATTTATGTATATATTTAATAATATTTTAAATGTATATAACCATTAATAATATTTTCTAATATAAAATTAATAAAATCTATAAATATATAAAATTAATTACAAGTTGTATCACCTAGATATTTTTTGGAAAGAAAATTTTGGAAAAATTTAGTTTCTTCATTTTCATGCTTTTACGGAAACACCGAGTTTTAATGAACCACGATATACTATTAATGTTATTATTTAAACATGACTGTTATAACCTAGATGTTAACCTTGGTGGTAAGAATAAGAATAAAAATATTGTAAAAATCATGTATAATGGTTTGAGATAAAAAAATATATTTACAAAAAAGTACATAATATTTAGTAACTTGTTTATAAGATTTAAAAATACTTTTTTCTCAAAAAATATTTTTATTGATTTTTGTGTAAAAATAATTGAATTAATTCATAAAACATTCATAAAATTTATTTTAAGAAAATAACATCAATTTTTTAATCAACATGTCAAAATTAGCTTAGGGTGATTTTTTAGAATTTTTTTAAAAGTTTACTTTTTTAGTGAACAGTGAGAATACAAATTTTTATTAAAAACCGCTTTTTGGTCTAAAGAACTTACAAAGGTCTATATTTTTTTAAAAAATGTAAATATAAAATTAGTTTAATTATTTTATGATTAAATAATTTTTTTTTAATTAGAATCAAATTCATGTTGACTTTTCTTATTAAAATGTCCTATACTTATGAAAAGTTTCTCTCTCTAGAACCATTTTTTCGTCGTGTCTATGAGTTTACATTTAAATTAAATATTTCCACTTACATAAATGGAATTTGGAAAAATGGAATCCATATTTTGAATAAGAATAATTTATATTATATAATATGGTAAACTTAACTATTTTTTCAAACTGAATAATAATAACAGTAAAAAATAATTTTTGTGATGAAGTTTTAAAAGGGTTTATCAGGGGGAGTGTTAAGTAAAAATGATAAGGGTTAAAATGGCTTAAAAACATGTCCCAATAATATTTTATGGCAAAATATTTACCTTTTTACCTCTTCCTGTTGGGAATTATATATTTTGACCCTTTGGCATGTTTAAAATGATGGTATATCTTTTTCATTTTAAAAATTCCATGTTTGTCCTCTTCCCCACATATAAAGGGTGCCCAATATCCTCTCCCCCTCACACATCAAATACATTATATTTTTTCCAATAACTACCCAAATTTCTTCCTTAATTCCCTACCCACATCCTAAAGGCCTTATTTTTTTTAGTAACCCCTCCAATAATTCATTAGGTATAGACCTAAATAGAACTCTGAAGAAGAGGTATAATTTTTAAACATGTGTTTTTTTACTTCCTCCCCCATATAATTAAAATATTTTTCGACTACGATGATATAAAAATATCTCTCACATATACTAAGATTTTATTATGTTAATGAAATAACCTATATCCATATCTTATTTATCAAATGGGAAATGAAACCATCTATTGCATGTTAGATAGACTATCACCTCACGAAGCGATGTAATTTTTTTTCCATCCCCACCTATCACAGATCGATATAATTATTTATATAAAATATTTATAATATATTTAATAAAAAAATTATAATTTTATAATTATCAGGTCACATATACCTTATTATTTTCAATTCCATAAGAATATTATTACAATGCTCGTGTGTACGGCGGACTACCGCCTCACGAATCGATGTGATTCATTATTCAAATAATCTTAAAATAGAAGGTAATAAGGTAAAATTTAATTTAAATATATTATATTTATAAAATATTAATGAATCTATAAAGGTGATATATTACTTTCATTTTTTTAATTGTATCCATCGAGAAAATGGAAACAACGTTCATGCGTACGTATAACCTACCATCACCATGAACTTTGTAATAGATTTTATATCTCTAACTTTTATTGATTGATATGAATTCATATGTAATGAATATATATGATATTTATATAATGGTTACCATTTTGGATATATTAAAACCAAATCAAAAGTAAAGTTTATTAAAATACCAAATCAAAACATATATGAAAAAACACATTTAATACCTGAAATGTGTTTTTAACAATGAATTGTTAATAAAATGGTAATAAAAGGTCATAAGTAAAACATATATGGTATAATTTATATAATAATGTTTTTGTAATAAATTTATAATAAAAAAACATTTATTATATAAGTACCCGGCCATAAAACATTACATAATCATGAATTAAATGAATAATTCACATTGAGGATCTTTTCAGGTTTAGAGTTTTAGAGAATTAGGACACAACTATCACATCTCAAAGATTACAAAGTAGACACTTCTACTCAGTTTCCATTTTTTTTCCTAAAATAAAAACTTTTAAAAATAAACACGTCTAGTTCCTTGTTTTAGGCAGCATGACATTTCCTTGATAACATCCTTGACCCTATTCCACTTTATGTCCTGTGAAAAACATTTCAAAAACTTGGGATGAGAATAAAAAGCTCAGTAAGAGATACACAAATAAGGGAAACTGTTAGTTTTTCAAAACAATAATTAAATCATGAATACTTTATCATAAGTAATACTTTTCGCCTTTATGAAGTAGTAAATACTATTCACTAAATAAAAGATCATTGCTTACCCTTTTGTAACCAAAATATCACCATAAAACCTATATAAATAACACATAACATATAAAGGTAACTGGAGATATAAATATACTTAAATGGAATAACCATACGGTCGACTTCCACACAAGTCACTAAATGGAATATCCATATGGCCGACTTACATACCCAATGCATTGGAGGTTATAACGTAACCACCCATCCTAGTTTTCATGGCACCACCCGTCATTTGGTTTATCACGTAACCACCCGTCAAATTTACAAGTACCATAATAAAATCATAACACATAAAACCAATATAAAGGAATGATAAAATTTCAACATTTCAATCGAAATATATCATTTAAATATATTGACATAAAATAATCATTTATCAAAACCATTTTCAACACCAAAATACATAAAAGAGTATATGGTATTTATTTTCTTTTAAAACATTATGGATTGTTGAGGAAGCCAAAGATCAAATAATACTTGCGATGGAGGAAAGGTCGTTGTCACCACATATGTTAAAAAAAACATAATTTTTTTCATTTAGTAAAACGCTTCGTAGAGGAAAGATTACTTTTGAATAAAAGTAAAAGTCAAAGGGGTTTATACACCGTATAAAATAATGTTGTGTATAAATGAAAATATGCCTCAACAAAAAATATTGAGACGAAGTCCCTTACAAAGACGGTATCCTTAGATTAAGGATAAATCAATTACATAATTATGTGTGAAAAATATAAATACACCCAATATAAGTTGATATTAAGTGTAAAAAAATCAGAGTTCATCCCCACATATTCATAGCACGACATAATCAAGAAGTAGAGGTTTAACCCGAAGAATTGAAATTAGATTAAGAAGTTCCGTTGAAAAAAATCAATAGCCTAACGACGTCACTTTAAACTTCATAAAATGAGATGATGAGAGATAAAAAAGGTATATCATCACTTGTACATACCATTTACATCAATAAGGATATATAAGAACATATCCCGACATAAGAATATGTAAATTAAAATACCTAACAAAAAGAAGTCTTTTAAAAAGAGGAGGGTGAAAGGTTCCCTTACCGATTTGGGTAACTTTCGAAACGTACACCCCATGAAAGAAGGGTCATACAATGAAGATGTAAATACACATAAATTAAAGTATATTACACAAATAATACAATAATGGGCAGTACATACACCACAAAAAAGGAAATAGTGTAAAATGTAGCATGAATCTCACGGGAATAAAAAGTGAGATAAACACCCCTTACCTCGTTGTAATCAATCGAGTCGTATGACCAAAAGATAATAAACACAAAATGAATCACATAATAACATGAATATAAATAGAATCATGATAATATATATGAAATGGAAGTACACAATACACCACATGAAATAAATAAGTGGCGAACAATGGAAATATCACGGAATTAAAAGTGAGATAAGAAATCCCTTACGAAAATTCAGCAGCCTAACGGTAGCACATAAAAATTCCAAAAATGGATTGATGAGATAAAATAGGGTCTCTCATCATATGAACATAAAAATTAAATTAATAGGAATATAAAAGAATATCTCCCAACATAAGAAAGAGGATCTTAAAAGGAATGATACAAAAGAGAGTACTTAAAAAGAAAGAGAGAGGTAGGATCCCTTACCCCAAGTCTGACTTGTCTTGTTCATTTCTTTATATTAATGAATAGTAAAATTTGGTCAATATATAATTTATTAAGGACCTCCTTTATTATTCAATTCATATCACATATTATAATGTTATAATAATTAGTTAATTATGTGATTTCATATCAGACATTTCTGTCGATGTTCGGTACATGAGTCAAAAAATGGACTTCTTATAATTACATGATGTTCATGAGGTCCCAAGTTCATTAAATAAAGAATGATATTCATCATTTATATGTAATATGTATCATATATATCCATTATATATATTTACTTATAATAGTACATAACATTTGGAGATAAGAAATAAAATGCACCGTTCATGGAGACGGTAAGCCATACGTATGCATGAACACTACTTTCATTTCTATTTCATAATTTAATGGAATTAAAACATAATGATACATAGGTATATTATAATTAAAGTAAAATATATATGTTATATATGTTACATAAGTTTATAAATTCTATCCTTTATATGTTCCACGTATGGCATGAATGATTCATATCACTTTGAGGAGACAGTAGTCCGCACTTCCTAAAATGAAATTATCGCGTTTACCTATCATTGAAACCATAAAGGTACTCCATAAAAGAAACATACAGAGGCATAATGAAAACATAAAAATAATATATATCAAATATAAATACAGTGACATATTAATGGCCACCATGAGAGGTGGTAGGAGATAATTGAACAATCATCGTTTAGTGAGGTAGTAGTTCGCTGTCCACAGAAACAGTATGTTCTTCACCCATTAGATGGAGGTGTGTGTAAGTGTAGCTCGAATAATTCTCATAACAAAATCATAGTATATTTAAGATACTGGTGTTGTTACAAAAGAAATAATAAAAAAAATTTAGGGGGTTGGAGAAGCAAAATAAAATAAAAGAACATAAGAGAAGACATTACCTTTAAATCGGGTAACTCTTTTTGATTTGAGCCAAAGGCTTCCTTGGAAAGACTTCTACCCAAAGTGAGGATTCTAAGAGTAACAGAGGGATTTGGAGAGATAATATGAGTAGAGGTTGTACTATCTAATGTCTTTAGAGGTGTGGGTAAGGGGGTAGAGGTGGGGGCCTTTTATAAGAGGGAGGAGGGCCACTTTTGGTAGGTCTTGAAATGTTACTTTATTATAAAATAGTTTTCGGATTTTAAAGGTCCAAAAATGATATATTTATAGAATAAGGTGATAAGGGTTGTAAATAAACCCATAAAATAGGTTTTCGACAAGTTTATGTCTTATATTTTACCTTATCTTTCCATTTTATTTAAATCGTTCATTAATGAGGTAATCACTGCATCATCATGGTCTCTTAAATAAATTTATTTATTTAATGTCTAAAAATTATAAAAAAATACCATGATATAGGAAATATTTTTATCTTTCCAATGAATATTTATATTCAAAGATATCATTTATATAAACAAAACTATGATTTTTTTACTTAGGTGATACATACTTTGGTTATACTTTCCTTTCTTTAAAAAAATAATATGATAAAAGGTCACTATCACAGTAAAGTGATTCCATGGGGTCCCAAAGTTGGCACAAGGCATACCATGGTCGGACATGACTCAAAAAATATCATTAAGACACATGGATGGGTAATTTTGTATTATTATGATATTATTTTATTACCCTTAACTACCCGATTACTAATTAATCACGATAATTAAAGATAATTGCCGACGTTACTATTAATAATGTCCAAAAACAAGAGTCTTAATTACATAATTTGGACCTTATGATTACAAATATGGAATCCATTTTACCAAATTCCAAACACAGAAATTGTAGTAATTAATTTAAAAATAATTCCCGTTGTCAAAACAAATAGCGTGTTTTTAAGAAACAATATCTATCAAAAGATTGACACTTGTTTATGTCCAATTTCAAAATGAAATTAATTCCAATGACCACCATTGGATTAAATGGTAAAAATATATTTTAAATAAAATTTAAACCCAATTAAAAAGATAATTTAACCATATAAATAAATTAGATTAAAATGAGGTTTTGAATTAAAATACAACATTTTGCACTATTCATTAAAAAATGAATTTTATCAAAAAAATAACAAAAAATTATACAAATTACATTTTGATGTCCCGATTTTAAAGAAGGATTTTATTTTGTCAAATATAACATATAAAATTGACAAAAAGTAGTTTTAAAAAGGGGTCGCCATCAAAAGGCGGTTAATCGACCTTTTAAAGAATATTAGAATATCTATGCTTAAAATTGGATTCATTCACATTTTAAGCCACTAACATTTATTGGATAAATGTAAAAATATTTAACAAACATATATAATCATTTTTAGGTAGTTCTATTCATTCTCTCCATTACAAAAGCTAGGCATTAACTACCATTTTAAATAATATTATTATATTATTAGTGTGCAACATAAGATTTCAAAGAAACTCGTTGTTGCATATTGGGTACGCCATCGAACATAGAATTCCCTTTAAAGTAATATTAACATTTTATTCCCAAATATTGATAAATATGAAAATGTAATATTCTTTATTTACCTGGGATGTTATATATTATATATTTTCTTCCAAATCATACGAAGAATGCTGAGACTTGAGGTAAGGGATTTCTAGCCTCTCTTTTATATTTGGCTGACACAAGTCATATTCATCAATCGTTTCTTTTTTGTGGTGAATATACCTCCCCATTGAACTTTTATATAATTAATTTATTTATTATTATGATATTTATCATTTTTATGAACTAATTATTCCATGGGGAATACAATTTATATGTTACCAAAGTAGTAAAGGAATTTTCATTCAACTTTTATTTCTATTGGACACATTCCCTATTCAACACTTGTTCATTTTTGTGTGGTGTATATACATCACATGAATGTATTTTACTATTATTTTCCTCATAATTATGGTATATACAAATCAATCTATTGTTTACTCATTCATGGGTATTACGATTCAAAAGTTAACAATGCGGTAAAAGTTTTATGTTACAATGCCATTATTTATCAAGAGTTTTTAGGATTATTCTTTTATTGATATGTTATTATGATCTAACTCTCAAGAAAATCATGAAAATTCTTCTCATATGAATATTTCATAAAATTTTGTGTTTTAATTTTGATTTCCTCTCTTAAGGTACTCAATATTCCAATGGAATATTTTTAAGGAAAAAATTAATTTATTTCTCTCTTTGGTTGGAAATATTTTTTTTCCATGTCCATGTTTTCTAAAATTGTTTTAAATAACATTTTAAATATCCTAAAATGATTATTTAAATGAATTTTTACCAATGATATAATTTTTTAAAATGGTTTAAAATTAATCTTTTTTCTTTTTTATTAACAATAGGTTTTTGAATTTTTACGAAAAATGTGAAAGAAATCATTATTTTAACATGTATGAAATGAAAAATTTCCCTGATAATAACCAATCAATTATTTGAAGATACTTTATATGTTTTCAAGGTTATTTTCAAAGAAAAATTTTTCCATAGCATTTTTGATATTTTTATATTTTAAATAAGTGATCTCAAATGAAATGATTATTTTCCTGTAGATTGTTTTAATGATCTTTTATGGACTTTATATTCATCAATGAAAAAAACATTGGTGATGCTTATGTTTTATTAGGGATATGATCCAATTTTACCATATTTGATTATTTTTTGATGGTTTATGTTTATTATTATTATGAATGTATTTCTATGGAAACCATTTCCTTTCCATGGTTATGCTATGTTGAAATTATTTTGTAGACCATTTTTTCTATGGGTTACACTATGATGAAATGATTATAAAGACCATTTGTTTTCTATGGGTTATGATAAGGTTAATGTTTTATTAACTTGTGGCACACATATATATAATTTTTATTACGTTCAATGTAGGAACAATATCTCCCTTCAATGAATTGGGTAATGTTTTATATACCATGAGATAATTATGGGAAGCAAGATGATGTGCTTGATCTGCTATGGTAATCATTCCCATGTGCTTGATCCTCTATGAGAAACATGTAATCATTCTGAATCTATTATAAAATGAGAAAGATGTGTTGATTTTAGGTTTATTATGATTTTATGGACTCAGTTATTATCCTTGACATATGAAATGGTTTTTATACTTATGATGGTGCCTCACTTATATGATATGAACTTATGGTTCATGATTGATTTATGATCATTTCTTACTCTTATGGTTCATGTCTTTTGAAATGATAATGTTTTATTCCATGAATCATGTTTATAATCCATGATATATTAGGTATGAAAATTATAATTTATTTTCATAATCTCATAGCTTTATGATTATATTATTGTTTTATATGATCATTGATTAATATCTTCCATGTTTAACCTTACTAGGCATCTATGCTCACCATTTCTTATCATTTCTTTCCTTGAGTTTGTTAATAATGTTTTTTTATAGTATTTATATGAATATTAATAAATTGAAATATATTTATAGAATATATTGAAGATTTTTCATACAATAAAATGATTGTGTATCTAGTGTCCAATTAATTTAATCATATACAATCATCATACATGTATGTTTGAAAGGTATTTAATATTCATTTATTATCATGTAAAATATTTTTATTAGAATATTGGGTCACTACTGTTGGTATTAGTGAGAAGTTTTAGATATCATTTGGAAACTAGGATGATAATACTTTAGTGAGATCATAAATTTAATGTCTAAGGATATGCCTTAGTATATGTCTAAGGACATCTCAAAGGATAAGTCATTGTATAAGAAATTTTATTAAAATTTTTATGTATGATAGAGAAAGTATATTCTAAGAAATTACATCCCTGTCTATATACTAAATATAGATGTGGAATTTTCACATTTGTACCTAGGGGTAATAACTCCAAAAGGGGCACATTATGTTGGATTCAATCCTATTATAGTGCATGAAGATGAGACTTGTTGCACACCTGGTTTGAGTCTCTCGGGGGATATTTTTTGGAAATTAAAAAACTACATCTAAACCACCATGATGTATTTGAATAAATTATCAAAATTGATGACTTGGGTTAAACCTAATGTGTCATAGATTAAAAATAAGGTGTCATTTTTTATAATTCATAAGAATTATTTTTTGCAATTGATGACTTCGATCAAAGTTTCCTAATGATAACTCTAACCAGTTTATTTTTAGAAAGGGATTGAATATAAAACAATGATGTTGAGTTACTGAAAGGTATGCTTAAATATTGAATTATCTTATTTGAGTTTATTTATATTAATTCTATTGTATCATGAGAAGTTTTTAGGAATGTGAATTCCTATCCTCAAATATTATATTTTGAATTAATAGTGAAATCCATTTATGGAATGATGATCACAGATCAAGTATATGATTATTATCTAGTTGGAGTTTATGTTAACGTGATTCCTAGAAATCATGTAATTATCCTTCTAGTTGATTATGATGTTTTCTTAGGCATGTAATGAATTTCACTAGATAAGTACAATATCAATTTTTGAGGAAGGGAAGTCATGTTTTATATTATAAACCAACTTATGATCTTCTATTAGTGCGATGATAAATATAAAATTATATTGGAAACAAAATAATTTGTATAAAATTATATTCACATTAAAATGAGGTCATTATCTAATATACTTAGTAAAAAAACATAAATTCAATGATATGTGAATTTTATTGGACTTTGTTGAGGTATTTTTGGAAGATATTCCTGGTCTTCCACTGAAACATGATGTACAATTCTTAATAGAAGTCATAGTTGGTGGTACAAATATTTTAAAGACTCTCTATATAATGAGCCTAGTTTAGTTGAAGGAATTTAATAAGAAACTCTTATAGAACATTTAAAAGGGATTAATTTGGTCAATTGTGTCACCTTTGGGTGCAATAAATATATTTATTATGCAAAAAGATGGAGTAATGTCACAACCCGATCAGACGAGGCCTGGGATGAAACACCCCAAGCCCACTTCCAATAGGACAGAAGATAGTGAATAGAACTGAAAAGGATTAACACTATCATGGGAGGCATTTACTATGTTCTAATACACATGCAAACATCTCCAACTGAAAAAATATAGAAATGTAAAAACCAAAGGAAGCTAATGCATGTATAAACCTATATCCCACAACTAGAGTACAATAGAAGTACTAAAAGCGTAAAATGGAAAAAACAACACCCACCAAAGAAAACTAAAATGCATTAAACCTGATCAGAAGGAGGGGACCCCTGTAAGCTGAAACTACTGGAAAGCTTCTTGTCCAAGCTCTAGTAAACACCTTATTCTATCTATCTCATTAAGCTTCACTTGCCTCAGGTCCTCCATGGAATATGTTGAAAGGAATGTGGTCTATACAATACAAAAAAATGTTTGGGAAAATCCCATGCATGGGTGAGTATTAAAATACTCAGTAGGTGCCCCAAAAGCCACAAAATAAAAAGGGAGCAACTGAAAGGAAACAGTCCATTTGACCTAGCTTGATAGAATTCCAATTGAGATAGAAAAACCATCTCGAACCATACTCAATTGTACATTACAAGTCATCTTATTCTACCTAGGGTGTCAACCCCAACATGTGACAACACCACAAGGACTCCCAGAAATCATCCACATATACTCATCACAAACCCTAAGTCTCATGAGGTTCCAAACTCATATCCAACAACACGATTATCTTCGTAGGATCTAGCCACAACATAAAACTAGGAGAAGATACTCCATGAGATCATCCATCCCAAATGGAACCCATCCAAGAGATGCGCTCCATTAGGAACAACTCTACCATTCCTAATGGTACGTCCAAGAGAATGTGTTCCATAGGGAACATCTTACTAGGTCCAGCTCTAGTGCCTATCACTATAGGTCCTATCATCATTACCTTGCACCCAATGCAAGCTAAGGAAAACCATGTGAAGAGGCCCTCCCCACACCACTACACACAATTGAGGGAGCACTGCTCCAGACTATGCACTGCGTGCATCCTATCTTACAAGAGAAAATGGAGGGATCCACACTCCGCTACTTCCCCTCATTCAAGGGAGTACTACTCCTAACTACCCTTCAAAACCTATGTCACTCCTGTATGGAGTGGACCACACCTCAGTTCATTTAGGGAGAAGTAACTCCTATATGGGAATTGTTCATATTAAGTGGAGGGGCCCACTCCTCGTAACTATATCCCACAGTCGAGGGAGATCCAACTCCAATGAGGACCTGTTCCCAGCTACTACTCAGAGATGGGGGAGTAATAATTCTTAATAGAGGACCCACACCCTAATCCAATAGGGTTATACTACTAATGAAGGAACCATTCCATGATATTATAGGGGAGTACCACTTCATTGATCAAGGAGCCACACCCTAACCCTGTAGGGGTATACTACTCAGTGGATAGAGGATATGCACCCTGGTAGGATAGGGGAGTACGAAATCTTGAATCCCATTCACTATGGGGGACCCTCAACCTAACACAGAAGGGGAGTACCAACCTTAGGGTACATGACCCACTCCTCAACATGGAATAGGAGTACTGAATCATCCGAAATT
Source organism: Viscum album (assembly GCA_963277665.1). NCBI lineage: Eukaryota > Viridiplantae > Streptophyta > Magnoliopsida > Santalales > Viscaceae > Viscum > Viscum album. The sequence continues at coordinate 1,430,822,986 of OY728151.1, forward strand.
ACACGTATAGAGGACCCATGCCCTGGTCCAATAAGGGAGTACCAACTCCTAGGATAGAGGAACTTCTCCCTAGCATGGAAAGGGAGTATCGAACCTACATATACATCTTATATCGATAAACCATTCCTTGGAAGGATAGGGGATTATTATCTATCTTCACAAACATCACGAGGAAACCCACAACCTAGTCTATCAAGGGAGTAACACCTCCGAGGAAACTACCCAAAGGTAATGAACCCATGACCATGATGTGGGGATCCCCATCTCTACCTAAGCATAGAGTTAAAGAAAACCTATTCCCTAGTCCATCATCGGAGTAACAGTCCTAGAGTATCTCTATAAGAACCACATTGATCACCAACAATGGATCAATACCACTCCACACGTGTCTTACTCGATTCATGCCACCTCCTATCTCATAATCTATAAAGGAGGACACCATCGTGTTCTATGTGAAAAATTGATCACGATGGACTGATCTCAATCCAGAATCTGAGTCCTAAAGAAGAATATATGGATGGAAGAAGATCCCCGAAGGATCTCCGAGTAGTACACGGTGTGAACCGGGGAACACACGGTGTGTGAACCCACCCGAGCACTTACTCGTGTATCTTTTCCACACGGTTCCCAAACCATGTAGGGTTACATGGTGTATATAAGTGGTACACTCCATGTCCCTCATCTCTCGACCCTTGTCCATTTTACTCTTCTACATGGTCTAGTCAATCATTCCCCTTACACGTCATGCATCCCAAACTACATGGAATGTTAAGGATAAACAACCACCTGCCCATGTAGTTTTCCCATGTTTTTGTAGCATACCCCATGTCTGTTTACCTTGTCTGTGTGTTAGTACATAGACATGTGTTTTCACACACCTATCCCAATCCATCTCCCATGGTCACACGGCTTAGGGTAAACATGACATCTAATCCCTATACACAACATATAGTCCCAAATGTTCATGTTCCACGAACAAGAATAGATACATGGAATGTTTCACTAAACTACATTTCTTTTAGATGGTGATTACAGTCATTAATCACCAGAAAAACCCTCAAATTTTTGGCAGTTTACCCTAAAACCTACAGATCTACCTAGAAGGGATCTATAACAATTGTAATTGGGCTCTATAACCTTAAAACCATGCAAAAACACAGGAATTGGGACAAAAACTGAAATCCATCTACATATTTGGTGAGATACCATAGATTTGGATGAAGAAAAATTCATGGATCATTCTTTTGCATGATCTATTAATGATATGTATAAAAAATGTGGATCGGTGGAACTTCACCGCTTCAATTCGATTACAGTTTCATTCATCACCAAAGGGGAGAGGAAGAGAGGATGAGGATTTGCCCCTCCTTTGTTTCATGCATCCAAAGTTTGGGGAGGTGGTGAGGGTATTTATGTTTAGGATATTTTAGTTAATTAAATTTTCTTTTAATTAATTATTTCACCACACAACAACCCGCCAACCCAACATCCTTGCACGGAAAACCATAGGTGAACCTAGGGTAAACACAATGTTTTAGACACAATTGTAGTCTCCTAAATTCAATCCAAGACTCTAAATGAGAGTTATTTAAGTTTCAAGTGAAACTGTATGCACATAAAAAAAATATTCAATATTTTTATTATCATTGTACCAAGGCTCCCCAGTCCCCGACATCCCATGCCGACTCAATGCCTGACTTTGGAAATAATCTACAGAATATTATAAAGTATTATAAGTCAAAACTCATGTCATTTCATTCTCCCCAATATAGGTCTTTTCATCCCTAAGAAGAGAAAACCTCTGCACAAGGGAAGAAACTGAGCTCCCCACTGGACTCCCATGCCAGCATGTTCACCAAGGGTTCCTATACTGCTTACAAGCATGCACACAGAGAAACCACCAATACCAAAAAACTATTATGTCAAGCTTCTTCCAGTCCAACATCGTGAAATAATTGGGAATATGTATCCTTAAAAACAGTAGGTGGGGAAGCACCAAACACCATGGTCCATCCATAGTCATGGTGTCTAGTAGTACACCACCTCACTAAATTGACTAAAATACTAACATAACCCTATAGTTCACATCCACACCTTGATGGAATGTACAATAGACTCCCAAGATTTTTTTTTCATACATGGTTGTTGCTCAAATCATGAGGATAATTATGAAAAAAACAAGGCTTCCCAAGAGTATACACTAGGTATTACTTGGCCCTTCATCTACAAAACTCTCCATGTAACATATCTCACCAAAATAGTAACACTTCCACACAGAATAGTGGCATCCCAGCTAAGTATGGATGGTAGGAAACCAATAGACACTATGGAAACATTGTAGGGTCTAACTCTAGTGCTATGGAATGATTCTAAGCAAGACTCTCCCTCTCCCAAGGCCTCCAAACAGAAAGGGGTCAAGCAAGAAAACTTCTATGGCATGGCTAGGGACTTCTCTAACACTTCATCGCATAACCTCACCCTGAAAATGCATGTATTAGGAAATAATCCACCACACATCGACATTGTCCACTTTGGGTGGCACTAACTTTCCAGTACAGTCCTAATCGTGTCACAAAAACACATCTCTGTGTGGAAAGTGTCCTCCTTATTCATGAGTTGAAATATATGTCTAACAAAACCACAACCTCCTCGATCATGTCACATAAAAATCTGATGCAAAACACATGAGGCTACTTAGGAAAAACGACAAGCTACTCAAATATGCACTGGGTATTACCAGGCCCTCTATCTCAACAACCAAATCAGAGTTCTACTAACTCCCTATTCCACCCTAGTTAAACATCGAGCAAGATCTTAAAGAAAAGAGTAACCAAAATAGTGTCTAACAATTTCTACTTAAGAAAGTTGAAAGGACACAGGGTGTACCTCTATTCATTCTAGGAGCTTCTGGGTCAAAGGACTCCAAAAACTATAGTTTTCCTCACCCACATCCTCTATCTGCCTAATCTTGTCGTGGACCACCTAACGGTGGTGGTGGAAACCCGTCAAACTACCTACGACCTCCTACCGCTCTTCCAACTCCTCCGCCTCATCCTCTACCTTGAAGAAATTCTTTCTCCAAATATTTTCTCTTCCAAGGCGGTTTGTTAGTTGGATCCATCTCAACAACATTATGGGTTAGACAATATCTAGAGATATTCCCCTGACCATCGCAAGTGAAACACCACCTCTCATGCGGCTGATCAAATCCTCAGTGTTGATCCTGTACTACAAACCCACACATTCCTATCTAGGATTGGGTATTCCTCCTACATCGTGATCCTATTACATGTCCTCTACTAGCTCCTATAGATATATCATCCTCATGACCACTGTTGCGGGTCACATCCACTTGTTCCCCAGCCAGGAAAATTTCCACCACAAGAGCTCCCTATATCACTCCAGTGTATGTGGGAATGCAATGTAGAATCACAGATGCCCTAATCTCCTGATTCATGTCCTTCTTGATGTTCTGTGCTCTAAAGAACGGATCCTAAACCATATCCAAGTAGAATAATGACAAGTCTTTGAACCACATTTAAAACTCTTCCATCATTAGGCTACCCTATCGAAGTTGAAGAAGCTCCAGGATATGCTCTGATCCCAACATTACAGGGTAAAACTCTTCCCCTAAGAGTCGTTCGAACTATACCCAAGTGAGAATCACCTCTTCATGAGTCTGTATCACCAGAATCCACCATCTCATGGATAGACCCTATAGGGGCTCACCGCTAGCACCACCATCTGATCGAGGGGTGTCCTCACCATGTGAAAAACTCTCTCGAATGCCTTAAACCAATAATACACCTCTTGGGGGTCTGGATCACCCTGGTACCTCATAGGTCACTTCCTCTGGAACTCTTGTAGCTCAGTCAACCTACAATAATCCTTAACCTAAATTATAGATAAAACCTGCTACTCAATAGGTGGTGGAACCACTGGTAAACCACCTAGAGGTAATGCCTCAGAATTAGTTCCCTACACTAGAGACTCATCACAAGGTAGATTATAATTTCAATTATGTCATAGAATCATGTTTGGATGTCTTCTCCAAGGTATCCTGAAATAGAATCATGACATTCCACAATCAAAGCGTATATCTGGGAAGCTGACTCAAGAAGGATAGGAAAAACCAAAATTCAGTTCTATATTATTCATGTACCATTTATTTCCCATTGAATAGTATCTAATGTACTGAGTCAAAAAGTAGGTTATCAGAGTCTGGGTGAATGGATACATTAGCCGTTGTACCAACACTAGAAATTCTGGCATGAGAGATGAACTCGAAGCATCCTAACATTGTTGTTATGCTTTCTAAACCAATCTCACGACACTATGGTCCCAATGGGGAACTTACCACCTCAGATAGCACTCAATCACAACCCAAAATGATGAGGCCCAAGATGAAAATACCAAATCCTACCTCCAATAAGCCAGGGGATGGCGATAAGAGTCGATAAGGAATATCACTAACATGGGATACATTTCATATGCACATGTACGCATTCACACATCTCCATGCTCACAAAATGATTAAATATAAAATCCAAAGGCAATTGATTCATGAATACACCTATATCTCACAATTAGAGTATAATAGAAGTAATGAAAGCATAAAAGAAAAAAAACACCCACCAAATAAAACTGTAAAAGTGTCCAACCTACTCAGAATGAGGGGATCACTTTCAAATATAACTATAAAAAAGATCCATGGTGATTCTCTAGTAAACACCTCAGTCTATCTATATCACTATGCTTTTCCTACTTTGGATCCTCTATGGACTCCGTTGAAAGGATTATGGTCTACACAAGAAACAAAACATGTGCAGGAAAATCCAGTGTAGGGGTGAGTATAAAAATACTTAGTAGGATCCCCAAAAACACCAAAAGAAAAAGATAGAAACTGAAAGGCAATAGTTTTCTCGACCTATCTAGATGGAAACCAAAATTGAGAGAGAATCTATATCTTTAACCATATTCTACTGTACATGACAAGTCATCTTGATCTACCCGGGGTGTCAACCTCAACATGTGACAAAACCACAAGGACTCCTAGAAATTACCTAGTTATACTTGTCTAGTACCCTAAGTCTCATGATGATCTAACCTAATATCTAGAAATAGGATTCTCTTATTATGCTCTAGCCATAAAATAAAACCAGGAGAACACACTCCATGAGATCAAACATCCTATATGGAACCCATCCGAGAGATGCACTCCATTGGGAACAACTCTACCATTGTTAATAGTATGTCTCAGAGAACATGTTCCATTGGGAAAATATTACTAGGTCCATCTATAGTGACAAAAAACAGAGGTCAAAGAAACCCAAGTGAATAGGCCCTCCCCTCACCACTATACACAATTGAGGGAGCACTGCCCCGGACTATGCACCACATGCATCCTCTCTAACAAGAGAGAACAGAGGGACCCACACCTCGCCACTCCCCCACAATAATGGGAGTACTAATCCTAACTAACCTTCAAAACCACTATCACTCCTATACGGAGTGGGCCACATATTAGATTATTTAGGGAGAAATAACTCTTATCTAGTCATCGTTCATATCAAGTGGAGGGGCCCGCTCTTCGTAACTGTGTCCCATAGTCAAGGGAGATCCAACTCCAATGGAAGACCCACTTCCTGATGCTACTAGGAGAATAGGGAGTATTAATCTGAAGGTGAGGACCCACACCCTAATCTAATAAGGGAGTACTACTCTAAAAGGACTCTCACCATGATACAATAGGGTAGTACCACTTCATAGATCGAGGACCCAGAACCTTACCTAGTATGGGAGTACCACTCAGTGGATAGAGGACTCATACCCTGGTAGGACATAGGAGTACCAACTCTGCCAACTCATTCACTATAGGGGACCCACACCTTAACACGACAAGGGAGTAACGATTCTAGGATAGAGGACCCACTCCCTGACATGGAATGGGAGTACTAAATCTGCCGAAACAACACATATGGAGGACCCACACCCTGATGCAACAGGGAGTACCAAATCTTAAGATAGAGGACCCACTCCCTGACATGAATAAGGAGTACTGAACCTACCTATTCATCTTATATAGAGGACCCATGCCCTGGAATGACAGGGGAGTACTTTCCATCTTCATGAACATCGCAGGGAAACCCGAACCCTAATCCATCAGTAGATTAACACCCCTATATGAAACTACCCAAAGGTAAAAAAACTAGTGCCCATGATGTGGGGAGTCCCATATCAACCTAATCCAAGAGGTATGGAAATATTGTTCCCCAATCCATCAGGGGAGTAACAGTCCTAACATCTCTCTTTATGAACCACACTGATCTCCAACAATGACTAATTACTGATCCATATGCATCTTTCTCGATTCATTCCACCTCGCATCTCATAATAAATAATATAGGACACCATTATATTCTATGTGGAATGCCCCAAAATATGGATTACACACATACCTGAATCCAATTCCCAGTGAAGAAGTCACAGAAGGGGTAAGATCCCTAGAGTATCTCATAGCAGTACATAGCGTGTACCGGGGCACACACGGTATGTGAGACATCCTGAGAACCTACGCATGTATCTAGTACACATGGGTCTCAACTCATGTAGGGGTACACAACATGTAGAGGTGGTACACTCTGTGTCCCTCATCTCTTGGCCCCTAGATGTGTTCCTGTTCTACACGAACCTACCAACCGTGTCCCTTACAGTCATGCATCCCATTCTATAGAGCATGTTTAGGATAAACGACCACCTTCCCATGTAGTTTTATTGTGTCTATATACGGGAAATCATGTCCATGTACCTTATCCATGTGTTAATACATGGCTATCCCAAGCCATGTCCCATAGTCACACGTTTTAGGGAACTACGCAACTTATAATCCATATAAACAACTTAAAGTCCGAAATTTTCATATTCCCCAAATAGAAAGAGATACACAACATGTTTCACTGAACTATACACTATGTAGATGGAGTTTCTAATTAGTAATCACCTAAAAAACCCTACGATTAACTCTAGTTTACCCTAAAACCTACAAATCTACCTATAATTGATATCTAGAAATTATAATTAGCCCATAGTACCTAAAAACAGTGCATAAATAGGGGAATTAGTACCAAAACTCCAATATGACTACCTCATTAGAGAAATGAAGAATATTTGGATGAATAATGCTTCCTATATCACACTTCTCCTTGATTTTATGATGATATTTGTCAAAAATAGGAATCAGTGGCACTTCATCATTTCAATTTAGTAGAGGTTTCATTCATATCCAAAGGGGATAAGAGGGGAGGAGAAGGAATCACTCTTACTTTGTGTAGTGTATCCATAACATGGGGAGGGGGTGAGGGTATTTACATTTAGTTTATTTTAATTAATAAATTGATGTTTAATTAATTAGTTCACTACACAACAACCCACCAACTCGCCTTTGACCAAACCGCGTGACGTGAACAATCTCAGGTCACACCTAGGGTAAACACGATGTTACAGACTCAACCGTGGTCTTAGAAATCCAATTCAAGACTCCTAATTGGAGTTATTTAAGTTTCAAGTGAAACTATTAATGCACAAAAATATATATTTTATATTTTTAATATCGCCGCACCAAGGTTCCCCAGGCCCCTACTTCCCACACCGACCTAGAGACTGCTTTTGAAATATTCTACGGAATATTCCAAAGTCATTCTGGTAAGAAACCAAGTCATTAAAACCAATGTGGATTTGTATTGATTATTAAGAACTAAAAAAGATCACAATCAAGAACACGTATCCTATACCATGTATTGTAGACTTGTTTGATCAACTACATTGAGCTCAATACTTTTCCAAGATTGACTGTCATTATTTATATCATCAATTGAGGTTGAAGAAGGAATATATATCCAATAAATCATTATCTACAAGGTATGTACACTATGAATATACAGTGAATTTATTTGGTCTTACAAATTCCTACTATCATCACAGATTTAATGAATAGTGAATTTAGAGATTACCATGATATGTTTTTGGTAGTCTTTATATATTATATTCTTAAATTTTTTAAGTGTAAGGAAGAGAAAAAACATCACATGATTATTTTTTTGACAACCATATGGGGGGATAAATTTAATGAAACATTTACATTGTGATAATTTTAGATATAAAAGGATTCAATTTTGGGTTATATAATCTCAAGAGAGGGTATATGAGAGGACCCATCAAAGATGAAGGCTATTGAACATTGGTTTAGACCAATAATGGTAACTGAGATTCAATGTTTTCTTTGTTTTTCTGAATACTATCCACAGTTTTTGGAGAATTTTTCATGACTAAATAATACACTCACCATGTTAACTCAAAAGGGAGAGAAGATCCACTAGAAGGATGAGTGTGAGAAAAATTTCAAGGAACTAAAGATAATATTAGTCATCACACCTGTGATTACATTACCGAACAATGTATAAGGGTTTTTAATTTATAGTGATGTATCCTAGAAGGTATTGGGAAGAATTATCATGAAAAGTAAAATGGTTACAACTTATTCCTTAAGGCAATTGAAGTTTCATGATTAAAATTTATGAACTCATGATTTGGAGTAAGTAGTAGTATTTTTTTGTTAAATATATTGAGGAATTATATTTATGGATGAATGTTTGATATATATACCAATCAATAAAGTTTAATGTATATATTTGTAACATCCCTGTCTCAGGTTCCATTGAATGGTGCCCCAATCTCGATTGGCCACATAGCCTCAATCACGTCTCCTAAAATTCTAGAGGCTATCAACTAACAATGATGGCACAAGTGTGTCTCTGGGGAGACTATGTCATCATCACCATAGTGAAACAAAGTGAAAATACAATAATAGATAGATATAAGAAGAAAAAATTCATACATATAAAAAGTAAATGGTGGAAGACTACTATATATTCAATTCCAGAAGCCACCTCATATAAAAAATGATGATACATGTCATATGAATCCAATAAATCATCCAAAACATCTGTAAAAGGTAGATAAAAAAACATGTAAAAAAATTATAAAAAGGCTAAAAACTATTTATCTATCATCACAAGCTTCAGTTCGGTCCCATGATCCCCTATTCCAAAGCATAAATCAAGATCTAGTAATAGTATCTTATCCATATCCATACCAATAATCATATATTCTATTTGGGTACCCATAGGTGGCCCACACAAGGTGTGATATATAATCCCTGTAGGAAACCATCCATGATCTACTACCAATCAGTCAGTGAATATATAAAAATCACAATTTGAAAATATTAATATAATATGAAAAGGAATTACTAAATTTAAAAATAAAATAATGTCACAGTTTTCATTTATAACCAAGTACTTTTAACATTCAATTCTGTTTGAATAAAAACACTCGATAACTGGCACATTTCCCAGTGTCTCCCATGAAAACAGTTAAGAAAATAATGCCTAAAAATTCCATACATAGAGTATAATCAATGAGTGAATACATGTTTGTGATTTGGATTGGTAGAGGAGATGTATAACTCATTTCATTAAATTATCAATTTAGACCCTAAACCCATCCTTAGAGTTCTTAATTTGGAATCTAAGTATCACTAAAGGTATATTTTAAAGCAAGTACCTAAAAGCCCATCTATGTAGAACCAATCAAGAACCCAGGTATCGCTCTAGGTGTGGTATAAAATCACTACCACTCAATTATATCCTTGGAAGTCCACTATGGGAGACCAATTATTACCCATGGATAAAGATATCAATTCCCTTTGAGTACATCCATGTAATTATCATATTAATCCATGTATCACTTGATATATAAAATTCAAGCCTCATAGTCCATCATTGGAAGCTCGCAAGGGAGTCCAAGTATCACCTAGGAACGAGCAAGGCATAAGTCAACTGATTTTGTCCATGGAATTATCAGATGAATCCACGTGTCACCCAGGAAAAATAAGAATTTATCCAATTCAACAACATTCAATGAAATTAATTTAATCCATTTCATTTAAACATGTCATGGTCAAAACTAATAACATTAAACCAATACCTCAACTCAAATGGGTGGATAAAGTCTTGGATAAGCTTGAATGGATTAATCTTTAATTTACCCACGTGGTTAATTAATAATAATAAGAATCACCCGCTTAATAAACAAATTCATGGAAAAGGTCTAGGGTCATGGCATCCATCCCTTTTCCTTACTCAATTCAATTTTTAATTGAAATTACAATTCAATATACATATCAATTCACAATTCAAATAATTAAATTTGATCTACAACTCCATTTACAATTCACATCCTAGTGAAGGGGTAAATAGTCACACCTCAAGGGCATCCAAATCCACAAATCATTATAATGGTCCATTTAATTAAAAAAACACTGAAAGGGTTGGTTCCAATTCCAAGGTCCTCAACTTATTACCAATCATTAAAAGGACTCTCTAATTACATATTTCATGCCTAAAAATTCAATTGAAGGATAAAAATCCATTTCAAGGTGACACTTAGAAATTTCTTGCATTGAATTATGACATATAAACACTTCGACATTTAGAGAAAGGCATGAGACCACCTAAATTAGATTTGTAGTGGATAGCTCATCATGTATCAGTTCCTGATTCGACATTGATTTGGAGAAAATCAAATAACAAATGAAAACATAATAATAGGGCATATTAGATTGCACCTAAATAACATAGCGTGTATCCAGAATAACGAAGAATGACTAAAAAGTTATTGATAACTCACTGATGTGGATCTAATGAGATAAGCATCGCTTAAATTAGATATCAGACATAAGATCAGGATAAAATCCTATAATAACTAGAAAAGGGCTCTCAAAATGGAGGGGCTTTTGTCCGTAGGAGGAAAAGAAATAGAGGCTTTGGTTTAAAATAATTTGAAAGGAAAATGGTTATTTAATCCAAAATATCTCATTCACACGGTTTGGGGGCATGAATTTACAAACCGTGTGCCAACCGTGCATTATATTATCTAGGAAAGGGGAACCCCCACACAGTTTATCTGCATGGCTTGACTGACCATGTATAAACCCTGGAAAACCCAAATATAAAAATTACAGACATGTCCACATGGACATGCACCCAAAATCACACGGTTGGACCAAACTGTGTGGTCTATAGCATCTCATTTTCTATCCTTTCATAATTTATCTTATATTATATAAGGCCCCAAAAGATTTAATCTAACCATGCTCTAGGCCATAATTTCCCAAATGGTTGGGTTTTGGGATCTGAAACAGCCCCAGACACCCCCAAACCCTCCATGAACTCAAGGGGAATTCATATTACGCCAAATTTAAACAATTAAACTAAAAATTAATGGAAATTAAAGGATTTATAACTCAAAGAATAATTAATTTCTTACAAAATTCACCCCTTAAATAAAATAATCTAGGAATTTACCTTCCAACGGTAGTAATGAATTATCAGATAATAACTCCACTCACCATGATCATATATCGGCCTCCCTCTCTAAGGACTCATTCTGTATTCATTAGTGATTCCATAAAACCTATAATATAGGAACATACTGACCTTGGAGAAACTTCTTTTTATGATCCATAATATGTATAAGATGCTCTCCAAAGGACTCATCTACCTATAACTTAGCCTCATTAGGAGGAAATTCATGATAAAATCCTGAATACTAACATTTTAGATGAGATATGTTGATGACGTTGTGCATTGTCTGGTACCTCTGATGTAACTACAACCGATAGGCTACCAGTCCGGCTCTCTCAAGAATCTCAAAAAACCCAACATAATGCATTGAAGCCTAACCTATATCCTAATCCTCCTATACCTCATCCTTGTTGAAACATTTAATAAAACCCATTCCCTGAACTTGAAATCTTATGTTTATCAAGGGAAATCGACTTATGAGTTTTGATAAGGTTGTGAAGTAGCCATATGCTTCTGAATCAACTGCACCTTCTATATGGCCTCTTAAATAATATGAGGTCCAAACATAGTTTTCTCTCCTACCTCTAACTAAAATAGGGGTGATCGAAATGTCCTACCATACAAATACTCATACTGTACAATATGTATAGTATCCTAGAAGCTATTGTTTTAGGTGAATTAAACCAAGGATTTATAACTCTCATAAGAGCCCCAAAATTCTAGGACACATGATCACATCATGAACTCAAGCACATGAATCATACGCTGTGACATGGAATCTATCTGGGGGTGTTATTCTATGCTCAGAAGCACCTATGTACCTAATGAACTATATATCCCTTCCTAGAAATGTGAAGTAAATCATGAATCCCTAACATTATTGATAATTTATGGGACCCCATGGAGTGATACTATCTCATTGATATAAAACCTCCTAGGATAATCAACAATAAATCTTTCCTTGATCGGTAGGAAATGTGTAACCTTAGTGATCCTGTCAACAACAACCCATATGACATCATTACATCGAGGTTAACTTAGTAAACCTATCATGAATTCCATCACAATTTAATTCCATTTCCACTATGGAATGGGTAATTGTTGTAAAATTCCAGATGGTCACTGGTGTCCCACATTCACATTTTGACAACTGGAATATCTCATGAAGAATCTAACTACATCTCTTTTCATACCTATCCAGCAGTACTGGACATGTAAATACTGATACATATTTTTGAAACTGGGGTGCAATGCCCAATTTTATGAATTAAAGACTCACATTATCTCCTTGATCATGTCCGTTGAAACCCATATAGAACCATGTCCATTTAGAATTTCATCCTCGCATATGGTTCAACTCAGAAGAGGGTCCTCACATGACAAACTATCCTATAGAACTATGTCCTTGGAATATGATAGTTTCCTCATCCTCACACTATGAAGTAGGGTATATGTAATAGATATGGATGATAAAAAAGTATTCCCCTGACTATCATGCACCTCTAAGTGAATCTTAGAGAACAAATACATAATCTTCCACTTTCTTCTGGATGGTTTCATTTCCTGTATCTGAGTCTACCTACTCAGTGCATCAGCCACTGCATTACCTTTACCAAGCATGTTGGAAGCTATAAATAAAAAAAATATAGGTACTCAACCCACAGTAAAAGCCTTATATTCAAATGGTGGTGTGCAAATATGTATTTGAGGATTTTTTGGCCAGTTTACACCACAAAATTATCTCCCAGTAAGTAATGTCTCCAACAACTCAATGCTTGAACAACCACAGAAAACTCAAGATCATGAATTGGTTAATTCCTATCATGTGGCCTAAACTACTATGACCTATATTCCATTACTCTATCTAACTACATTTTAACTTCTCCCAGAATGATACTTGATGCATCATAGAAAATTATTTAAATCTTTCCTGACTCTATAAAAACCAGGATCGACGCTGAAGTCAATCGCCCTTTCAGCTCCTGAAAGGCCATCTCGCAACAATCTTTCCATCCAAAAATCAAAACCATCATATTAAATCCTATGAGTGGTACTCCGAGGTGTGACAAGTTCTATATGAAATTCATATAGCAACCATCTATCTCCATGAAACTCTTTACACCAAAGGTGTTCTTGGGATGTTCCTAAGAAACTACAACTCTCACCTTCTCTAGGTTAATAGATTCTATTATCCCAGTGATAATGTGACCGAGGAAGTAAATTTGATCCATCCAGAAGTTTCACATTTTGATCTTAGCATAAAACCAATTCCCTCATAGCATATTCAATACTTTCTCAAGGTATTTGGCATGGTCGTGTAGATTCTGAGAATACACCAAGATATCATCCATGAAAACCCTCAGAAAAATCATGTTCCTTGAAGACTAATGGCATGTTTGTGAGCAAAAATGACATAAAAAAACACTCATATAAACAATATATTCAATGAAAACCATTGACAGGTTTTTTTGGTGGTCTATCACCCACATGATGATAACCAAATCTCAAATAAATCTTTGAGAAAACCTAATCTCCTCGAAGTTGGTCGAAGAGATCATCTACCCATGGAAGAGGATATTGGTTCTCAACCATCAGTTGGTTCAATTTCTAATAATCCCCGAATATCTTGAGATTTACATGTTACCTTTTAAAAAAAGACCAAATAACCCCACATAGAAGTAATGGGATAGATAAAACCCATTTCATCTAAATCATATAGCTGTCTATTGAGATCTTTCATCTCAGTAGTAGCCATCTTGTAAGGAGAAATGGGTACTAGTGAATTTATTAGAACTATATTGATAGATAACTCTACCTCCCTTACTGGATGTAATCCTGAAAATTTATCTAGGAGTACATCCCAAAAATGATCAAATGATGGAGGTAAATTTGTTAGATGTGTTCCCTGATCATCCCAATACAATCTCAAAATCTTGGCTATCATCCCACCATACTCATGATGCTCGAGTCTAGCTCGGATTTACTAGATATCCAATTACACCTTTTGAATGAACTCTCTACCTTATAGTGATGTGAAGGTCACCCTTTGATGATATAAATCAATGAAATCATGAAAGGTAACCAACAATCCCATCCTAAGAATGATGTCAAAATGATTCATCTTAAGGAAAAAGGGGTCCCATTCAATGTGACACACAGAAATCTCAAGGGGAAACTCATTGTAGTGATGTGAATCCTCTATTATAATCCCTAATATATTTTCATTCATCATAACACCATCAGAATTATAAATGGTGAGCCCAAGTCTCTTCACCACAGGAACATATATAAAGCTACGAGAAGTCCCTGTATCAAAAAGCGTAGAAGCTAAAGTAAAGGCTACTAGAGTAGTACCTATAATCATAGGAGGTTTTTATCCTTCTTCTGATGGGTATGTTGTAGTATGCATAGCTATCTTGAACTTCATCCTTATGATACTGCTTGTATACCCTAGGTAGATTCACCCTAATGTCATTGTAAAACTGGGGTCTGACTACCACATCCATGACCACGACATCAGCTTGATCAGCTAGCTATAATCTATCAACATGCCTAATGATAAACTTATGACACAAATTCTAAATGTATAGATAATAAAAACCCGCTCTCATGGGATGTTGGTGGAAATTTTCTTAAGAAGCATTTTATATGGCCTATATTGATGAAATATTGACACTCGACTAGGTCCCTCATACATTGTGGCCTCATATTTCTTAACCTACTACACTAGTAGCACCATACCTATATACCTCAATATGATCTATTTATGCTAACATCACCACATTGAATCCCTAGATGATGCTTCCTACTGCAGGTCTATATAGTACCCGATCAAGATGATAAATTCCATGGATCACACCACCAGCCTCTTTCATATTACGCTCTATGAGAAGCAGCTGATTTATTATTCCATAAAGGATAGAAAGTAAAAATAAATTCACATATAATCAGATTTCTTATGTGAGACCATCCTCAAATCGTTTGGAATTAGATAACACATCACCCATCAAAATAGGTGTGAAGCACTAGAGCACAATAAAATAGGAAAAATATTCCCTAATTGATAACGTTCCCATCTCCAAGTGCATAAAATTTATAGATATATCATCCCTAAAGGACTTTGGATAAAATTAGTCAAAAAATCTATATGAAAATCACTTAAATGCATCTAATGATGATGATCTATCTGAGTAATGACATCCCACCATCACTTGTTGTAATCATGCAGAAAATATGTAACAATATTTAACCTCCTCTCAGGTGGCATCTCTATATGCTAAAATATAGACAACATTGTGTATATCCATGACTCAGTTACTTGTGGTCCTCCTTCCCCCCAAGACATGGGTGGATGATTCTACCGGTACTCACATGTAAACTCTTCCATAGTTGGGGTAGGTCGTACTGCTCCATGAATGGTCTGCATGAACCACATAAATCTTTCATGGAACTATTCATGAACACCAGTGTATGGTATTATCACCCGGGCCTAAGTTATAACTATTGATGGATCCACTGGAAGCCCATGTCCCACTACCTCTATATCATGGTCTTTGAAACCCTCCTAGAATATGACTAGAGTTCTTCATGGTGGCATGATGATACAATGCCAGACACATGCCTAAGATCGATATATTTATCAAATTTCATAGCTCAAAAGTGAATATATTTAAAAAAGATAGGTAGAAGCCTTACTATGTAAGAAGAACACCCCTCCACCTACTCCTTGAGTCAGTTATAGGAGAAATACATATAACATATAAGAAATATACACTACCAATTTCCTTCTACTAAGGTATGGCTCATCAATTTCTCTACTATAGTGATTTCAGTTTCCAATTACATTTATTTAAAATTCAATTTCACTTTATCACATTTCATTTAAATGTTAGAACCAATGGTTGAACAAATTCATATTTATGAGGGCCTATACTCCTTAGCGTCCAACGTATGGCATCCACCTAATTCACAGCATAACACATTCCAAAATAACTTTCACAATAGAAGGCATATCTATCACGACACCTATCACAACAACATGAAACAAGTAATGCATCCTAAATGGAATAGCATAATGAATGTCATGTGATTTCTAACAAGCATCTATATGATGAATGATATAGAATACCCTCATATCATTAAGTTTAAACATAATAGAACCAAAAATCATGTCAATAATAAAATCTTTATTCAAGTGCATCACCCAATGGTGGAATGAAATTAACTTTAATAATCATGAAACAAAAATTATCAATTACATACAAAGAAATTTGGATCTTTCCTATACATGGGATATCTACACCTAGGAACAGTTCATTACAAAACATTATTTCCTTCATATCCCTTCCTATTGTCTCCAAAGAATAATTCAATCCAGAAAATAATGTCATGATATCAATTTGTAACATCTCAGTCCCAGGTGCCATTGAATGGTGCTTTGATCTGGGTTGGCCATGTGGACTCAAGAGTATCTCCCCAAATTCCAGAGGTTTTTGGATAGAAGAGAGGGACTATGTGTGTCCATGGGAAGAATATTCCCTCATCACCTATGTAATAAAATAGAAATACAATAACAGATTGATACCAGAAGCTGTAAATCATACAGAAAATAAGTAAAAAGAAGAAGAATAATATATAAGAAATTCCAGAATCCCCCTAATATAAAAAATGATGATACATGTCATATGTCTATAATAAAGAATACAAATAATGTACACAGGTAATATATAAAAATCTTGTAACAAAAGTAAGAAAAGGAAAAAAACTATCTATCTAGCATCGCAAGCCTCAAATCAGGCCCATGATCCCCTTTTCCTAAGGAACAATCATGAACTTATAGTATGGAGCTTTCTCTTATCCATAAAACTAATCATATAGTCTATTTGGGTACCCAAAGGTGGCCCAAATAAGGTGTGAGATATAATCCCAGTAGGAAACCACCCAAGGTATGGTGCAAATTATTTAGTGAATATATAACAGTGGATGTGTTCATATAGAAATATAAAATAAAAAGTAATTATTGAATGTAAAAAACAAATAAAATCTAGGTTCTCATTTATAATCAAGGTCTTTGAAACATACACTTCAATTTTATTAATAAGTCTTAAGACTCTGAATATAGTCTGACATATCCTCTAAAAATAGGTATGCAAAGGATTCCTAAACAAGACATCCATATATTATAAACAAATACCAAATCCAATATTGTGATTTGGTTAGGAAAACATGTCATATAACTCATTTAATTCATTAATAAATTTATACCTTGAGTCCTTCCTTCACATTTCTAATTTGGAATCTAGGTATCTCTAAAGGTATAATATAAACCAACACCCTACAAACCCATCCATATAAAACCTATCTAGAAACTAGGTATAACTTTAGGTGTGGTATAACATCACCCCCACTCATGTTTATCCTTGGTGGTGCACTATGGGATCCCAAGTATCACCCATGGTGTAAGACATTAATTCCCTTTGAGTTTGTCCATGGTATTCTCATATGAATCCATGTATCACTCAAAATGTTAAAGGAAAGCCTTAGAGTTCATCCTTTTTAACCCGATAGGGAGTCCAAGTATCACTTATTTATGAGGAAGGCATAATCCAATTGTTTACATCCATGTAATTATCATATGAATCCATGTATCACCCAAGGAATATAAGTATTTAGGAAATTAAAAAACATTCAATTGAATTCATGTAATCAATTTCATTTAAACATGTTATGGTAATAACCATTATCATTCATCTTATAAGTCGCCTCAAAAGGGTGGTTAAAGGATTTTCTAAGCTTAGAAGGATTATTCCTTAATTTAATAACATGGGAAATTCATAACAAAAAGCATCACCTAATTAACCAAAAAATTCATTGTAATGATCTGGGGTCATGACATTCATCCCTTTTCCTTACTCAATTCAATTATCAATTGATATTTCAATTAAGTATACATATGAATTAATAATTAAAATCCATAAATTTGATCTAAAACTCCATTTTCAATTCACATACCAAGGATATGGGTAAATAGGCACACCTCAATAACATCTAAATTCACATATCATCATAATTGTCCATTTAATTAAACAACACACCCAAAGGGATGGTTCCGATTCAATGGTACTCCACCAATAACCAATCATTAAAATGCCTCTTAAATTACACAGTTCATGCCTATAAATTCAATTCAATAATCAAAACCCATTTCAAAGTGATGCTCGAAAATTGGGAGCATGTAAAGATGACATATAAGCACTTATACTTTTAATGAGAGGCACAAGACCACATACCTTAGGTCTATTGTGGAAATCTCATCCAGTAATATTTCATGATTCAACTTAGATCGGTAGAAAATCAAATAAGGGATGAAGAACCTAATAACAGGGAATATTATATTTCACTTAAATAGTAAATCTGATGTACAGAAGAATGAAGAACATCTAAAAAGGAATTGATAACTCATCGATGTAGATCCAAAGAGATGAGCGGTGCTTGAATTAGAGATCAGATGGAATATCAGTATCAAATCCTAGAATATCCACCCAAAGAGATCTCAAAAGGGAGGGGGTTATGTCTATAGGAGGAAAATAAATAGAGGCATAGGTATAAGATAATTTTAAAGGAAAACAATAATTTAACGAAATATATCTGGGTGACATGGTTTGGGTTAGTGGTTTGAAAAATAGTGAACCAAATGTGGATGATCTATTATAGTGAAGGGTCACCCCACATGGTTTGTCCACATAGTTTGACTGACCGTGTGCAAACCATGAATAACACCACTATCAAAATTTTTAACATTTCCACACAGTTGTGTGACCAAAATTGGAAGGTCTGACATAACCATGCTTCCTATAGCCTCCTGATGTCTAGCCTCACATAGTTTTATCTAACATTGCATCCGACCCTGCAAAGTTTAATATAAACATGTGACAGACCATCTTCACCAAAAAGGTTTGGTTCTAGGCTCCGAACAAGCCCCAGACACCACTGAAACCTCCATAACCGCAAAGATCATTCATATTATGCCACAAGTAAACCATTAAACTGAAAATTGATACAAATATAAAGTATTTGTACCTTATATAAGAACTAGGTTCATAAAATATTCACAAATAATATGTTTTACTTTCACCAAAGATGATGGTTTGTGAAAATTAAATATTATGAATCCTAAATACATTATCACCCTAGGAAAGTGAACAATGTGGCCGATGCTTTAAGCAGAAATGATTATTCCATCTCATCCATGATGAGGATCACAAATGATCTAATATTTATTCATTTTAAAAGGTCGGATCTTATAATATTGAATGAAGGGTATAAATCTTATCTTTCTCAATTAAGAGTTCAACCATCAATCCTTGTGAGGATAAAAGAGGCACAAAAGGCTGATGTGGAGCTGTAAAAGAAACTCATAAAATTTCCTATGTATAACATTGATCATGATGGATGGATTGATATATATATCCCATTCATACTAATTAAAAGAGGGATCTATTAAGGGTAGCTCATATTTTATTATTTTATATTCATCCAATAATTACTTTTATTTAAATGAATTTGAATGCGTATTTATAGGGGTATGGCATGAAGCATTTTATTAAAATGTTTATATATCGATGCTTCATATTTCATCATGTTAAGTATGAGAGACAAACGTACAAGAGTATAAAACCATTACCCATACAAGAATTAAAATTTAAAAACAACACCATTTATTTTGTCACTGTACTCTACAAAACATCTAAAGGGAATAATGAAATATGGGTTATAGTTTATCACCTTAAAAATTTAGTACAATTATTCTCTATCTAAGAGGATTTCTCTCTGGATCAAATTTAAATGATATATATTAAGGAAGTGGTAAGTTTTCATGGAGTACCACATTCCATTGTATCTGATCTTGATATGATGTTTACCTCAATGTTCTGGAGAAGTATTCAACAAGCTCTTGATATGATGATGATTGTGAACACCATGTATCATCCCTATATATATGTTTAGTTTGAGATAAAAATTTAAAACATATAGGATATAGTGAGATTTTGTTCTATGTATTTAAAAGGTTTTTGGGATCCTCACCTTCCTCTATTTGAGATTCCTAAAATAATAAATTTCAATTGAGCATTCATATGGCTCCTTGTGAAGATCTATCTTGAAATAATTTTATAACTCCAACGTGTTGGGATGAATTTCGAGAAAGAAAACTATTAATACCAGAGCTATTTGAATAAATGGAAGAAAATGTTAGATCTATTAATCAACACATAAGGTCTAAAAAAAGTTGATATAAATGTTATGATAATAATCATTGACGCTGTTTCTATTTTGAAGTCTGTGATATAGGGTTTCTATAAATTTCTCCATGGAAAAAAGTTAAGATATCTGAAAAGAAGGGAAAACTAATACCTTATTATATCTGTCCATTTGAAATTCTTAACCATATCCTAACCATAGATTATCACTTACAACTTTCGCTTATCCTCTCTTAGGTTCCTGATTTATTCCATGTATCTCCCTTGAATAAGTACATACATGATCCATCACATGTGATAAACTAAAAGGTCATACAATTAAAGAATGATGGTTATTTTGAATTATAACTGGTGGATAATCTGGATCATATAGAGAATAGTTTATGAAAAAATACCACTCCCAAGATCAATGTTTTATTTCCAAACCACTATCGTTAGGATGCTAGGTGGGAAATAGATAATGTAATAAAGTATAAGTATCCTCAATTTTTTATAACAATGTGATAGAATTTCATGGGTGAATTTAATTTTTTGGGGAGTATAATGTAGCACCATGATATTGTATGAAATATATTTTTTGAATAAATTTAATTTCTTCAATATCTTTCATTACACACAACACCAAGTTTTAACAAACCATGATATACTATTAATATTATTATTTAGACATGTATGTTATAAAATAGCTATTAAACTTAGTGTTATTAGTATGAGTAACCATTTATTAAAATTATATATAATTTTTTGGGATATTAATGATATATTTATAAATAGGGGATGAATTTTTAGTGAAGTCTTCCTATACTTTTAAAATATTTGTTTCGAAAATTTTTTTTATTGATTTTTGTGGATAAAAAATATAATAAATCATTGAATTATTTAGAAAGTTTATTTGAAAAAATTAAATTCATTTTTGGAATAAATAAGTAACAATTATTTATGGGTTATTTTTTGGGACTTTTCTGAAAAGATTAAATTTTAACTGAATCGTGAAAAATATTGATTATTTTTAAAATTGCCTTTTTTCATTTAAGGAATTTAAAAATGTCATTATTATTTTAAAGTTATTAAAAATGAAAATTATTTAAATTGTTTTATTATTAAAACAATTTATCTCATTGGAATTAAAGTCATGTTGATATTTGTTAATAAAAAATTATATACTTATGAAGACTTTCTCTCTCGAAAACCACTTCTTCATCACTTATGAAAGATTAATTTTAAATTAAATGTTTCAAATTTGAGGAATTTAAATTGGAATAATGTAATAAATATTTTTAATTAGTATAATTATTATCATATAATATGTTCAACATAAATTTTGGTCAAAATGAATAGTAAATAGAGTAAAATTAATAATTGAGGTTAAGGTTAAAATAGGATTACCGATTTTTGAACTCAAAAGAGAAGGTATAAAATGAACCATAAAATTTTCCAAATACTATTTTATTAACATAATTATACATTATCATCTCTAAGGATATTTAATGATCTATTTTGATCCTTTTGGTATGTTCAAAACATGGTTACACCTTTTTCTTTTCAAATATCCAATGTGTGTCCTCTCCCCCACTTATAAAAGGGAACCCCATATCATATTCTTTTCAAAAATTAAAAATATTTTTATTTTGAAAATACCTAAAAAATAATATTCATTAATTCCCTAAAAAAATCCTAGACACCTTATTTTTATTATTGTTATGTTCTATGAATTCTTCCAGAATAAACCAAGAGAGTCTATCTGAAGAAGAGGTAAAATTCATAAACTTTTGTTTTTGTTTTACTTATTATTCATTATCATTAAAAAATTAATCAAATGAGATGATATAATAAAACCAATATCTAAATTATAATATTTTTTTTATTATAATGTTTTAACCTATATCTATATCCTCTTTCATCAATTGGGAAACTAAACCGACCAACACGTGTATGACATACTACTGCCTCACAAACCATTGTATTTCGTTTTCCATAACCACTTATCAAGACTACATATAATTATAAATTTTACATATGTATATTATATTTACGAAATAATTATACTTAATTAGTTATAATATGACATATACCTTCTTACTTTCCATTCTGTAGGAATACGATAACGTCACATGTGTGTACGACGGACCACCACCTCACGAAGCGATGTGATTACTTTTTCAGATACACTTTACATTGAATGTAATAAGGAAAATTTTAATAAAATATGTGGTATATCTGAAATTATAATGACTCTATATAGGTGATTTACTATTTACCTTTATTTTTATCCATCCATTTAAAAAATGGAAATAATGTTTATGCGCATGTACGACATATTGTCACTATGAAGTTTTAATTCATTTTCCATTTAAAACATTTATGGATTACTATAAATAAATATTTAATAAATATATATTATATTTATATCATGTTTAAAATTATGGAAATGATGTAAAAATGATCAAATTAAATGGATTAAAAATATAAAATATAATCATACATGAATAAACCTTCTATTTATTACTCGAAATGTTATTTTAATATCATCCAATGGCCCAAAGGACTTCAATTTTATTTTTATTATGATAGATACCCCTTTTAAGGGAATAAGGGGGGGGGGGAACCCACAAATACTTCATGTACATAAAAAAAGCACACTTGAAGGACATGAAATTAAAAACAGACTGAAAACATGGAGCTTCCCCTCCCTAATATTTAATCATGATGAAGCTCTTCACCACTATAAGGAAATTAATAAAGCAAGTGTTCTATGTCAAAGTACAGACCCGATCTGATAACAAACACCACACCCTCTCAAACAACCAAATCTATAAAGATCAGAAAAGATGAACCAACAACTCCAAATCCTCCTCTAGGGCCTATTCCAAGTGGTTGAATCCGGCTGAACTATCTTCCCACCATCAGGATCATTGGAAAAATCACAAAACAAAACTCCTCAGACCCTAATACCATTAACAAGAAAACTTTCAACAAGACATGATGATTGAACCACAGACAGAAGTCCAAAAAAAACACCACCACACAAATAGAATCACAATACCAAAACCACATCACAATCTTCACGATTCAACAAAGACGTCAAGAAGAACACCACCGGGATCACCAAATCAATGCAATCAACAACAATTTCAGGAATCACCAGGAACTGACCTGTAAGAATCAAAAGGAATTCTGTAAGCTCGAACAAGAAACCCACCCCCTCCGCACCACACTGGTATGACACTGATCCACTAAACCTTTGACTATCGATGCTGAGTCTATATCCAATTCCAATACACCTCCATCTGACCAGATCTGAGGCCATCGGCCACCAAAAAGTTTACCCACTGGGACTTAGATGACAAAAATAACGCATCACCTGAGCTATCGAAGCCAAAATCCAGAAGTTGGAAACCTCCATATCGTGCAAAGATGATTCCGAGATGATGGAGGCTGACACCAATCCATCCGAGTTACACCGGAGGATGTAGGGAGCCGCTTTATAGGTGGAAACCCTAGCCTCTTCAAGAGAAACAACACGTTGCCTCTCCCAATGTGATTTTAATATAGAATTGTCAGTAAATGGGTAATAAAAGGTGATAAGTAAATAATATATGGTGTGATATATATAAATATTTTTGTTTTATATATTTATAATATAAATTTTTACATTATATAAGAGTTTCCAATACGTATAATGGAATTTTATAGTTGAGGTAAGGGATTTATAGTCTCTCTTTTATTTCTAGGAGACACATTCCATATTCACTACTAGTTTTTTTTTCATTTTTAATATACTACCCCATTAAAATTTAATTTCATCAATTTATTTATTCTATGGATATTTAATGTTTCATTTAAATTTATTCTTCCATGGGTGTCATGATTCAAATTTTACCATGGTTGTAAGGTAATTTCTGCCTCACTTTTATTTTAATCAGACACATGTCTTATTGAACACTTGTTTCTTTTGTTTATTTTATGTACTTACCATGATTAACTTGTGTTATTAATCTCATGATAATTATGTGATACAAATATTTACATAATTTTATTTCTTTCATGGGTCTTATGATTAAAAATTTACCATCGTGGAAAAAGTTTTATGTTACAGTCTCATTATTTATTGGTATTTTAAATGATTATGCTTCTGATGATGAGATATTATGATATAAATCTCAAGAAACTCATGAATTTTAATTACCTATTTTTATTAATTAAAATTATATTATTTACCTTTAAATTTTATATCTTTATGTGCTCACTATTCAAAAATAATGTTTTTAAATAAAAACCAATTTAATTGTACTCTTCGACCAAAACCCTTTTTCTTGTATGTAAATGTTTTCTTAAAATAATTTAAATAATGTTTTAACAATTATAAAATGACTATTTAAATAAAATTTTACCCATGATTGATTTTTTAATAAATAGTTTAAAAGGAATTTTTATATCATTTTCCAAACAAGGCACTTTTGAATTTGTACAAAAATGTGAATGAACTATTTGTTTTAACATGTACAACATGAACATGGTTATCCTTCATCAGGAACACACAATTAATTGATTATTCCATTATTTTTTTTCAATCATCATTACAAAAAAAGTTTTCCTTAATATTTTGGAAATGTTTAGTTTTAAAATAAGTGATTTTTAATGAAAATGATATTTTCTCCAAAAATATTTTGCTGATTTTTTATAAAATTTTATTTTATCATTGAGAAAAAACTTTGTTGTTGCTTATGTTTTTCTAAATATATGATCTAATGGTATAATCCTTAATATTTCATTTATTGGTTTATTTTCTTTTTAATGGGGATAAGATATTTATGAAATTCATTTCTTTTCCATGTGGTTTCCTATGATGAAATACTTATAGAACTATTTTTTTTATATAGGTTTTTAAATGATGAAATTATTATGAAACCCAATCATTTTATATGGTTTATGCTCTAATGAATGTTTTATGATCTTTTGAAACACATATATTATTTTCATTATGTGAAATATGGGACCTATATCTCCATCAAATACGATGGGAAATGATTTAAATCAAATAAGATAATGATGGGAAACACACTGATGTTCATGATCTTCTATGGGAAAAGGCTAATGTTCTTGATCCACTATGGGAAATAGGTTATGATACCTGATCCATTATGAAATTGGAAACATGTTCTTTTACTGATATGTTATGATTTGATGGTCTTGGTTGTTAACATTTACATACGAATTGGTTTCAATACTTATTATGGTGACACACTTATATGACATGAAATTATAGTTCATGATTTATTTATTATGATTTCCCACTATTATGAATCATGTATTTTTAAATGATAATTTATTATTCCTTGAATAATTTATAAAATACATGATAGTTTGGGTATGAACATTTTAAGTTATCATTGAATTCTCATACCATTATGCTTATCTTATTCATCCATATGATCTTCAATTGATATCATCAATGTTTACCCTTACTGAGCATCTAAGAACAACCTTTCTTATGTTTACATTCCACCAGGTTATGAAGAAAGGACCCTGAATTATATGTCTATTAATAGTAATAAATGGGAATATCCTTATGGGAGATGTTGAAGATCATTCATGAAATAAGACAATTGTTTATCTAGTATCTAAAAATAGTAATCCTCAATGGTCCTTGGACTTGTTTTTGTGAAATTTACTGAATATTCATTTATTAATATGTAATATATATGTATGAGAAGTATGAGTCTCTATACTAATAATAATATATCAATTTATTAGTAAGTCTAAATCTATTTAAATATAATTATTAAAATTCTTACTTTTAATTTCATAGTTTTATAATTAATAATATATTGTGAAAACATATATGAATTTATATTTATTTATTTTATGGATAATAATAATAATATTTTATATAAATATAATTAATATATTTTTTCATAAACTAATAAGAATAAAAAATTGATTTAAATTTAATTGATATTAAATTCAAAGTTAATCTTAACCAGTTTTCCTTTAATCTTATGAATAGTTGTTTATCAGTGCTAATTTTAGAACTGATTAATATACCAATATCAACTCTAAGTAATTTATGATAATGATATATATGTAATATTAAAATTAATTTGGTTATTAATTAATCATTGAATATTATTGTTTATCTTATATAGATATTTTTATCAAAATTTTTTTTATCTATGATAAATGAACCTAAATCAATGATAAATATGCCACTCATAAATATCTGAACATAATATTGAATCAGAGTTATGAAACTAGAACATCATAATTAAAAAAAATTATAAGATTAAACTCTTAATTATCAGTTCTAAATTTAGTGTTGATAAATATCAATGTTTATCAGTGCTAAAAATTGCGATTATATAATTATAAAATTATTCTCATATATAATTTTAGTACTTATGAAAGAATCCTTTATCAGTAATTTTTAGTACTCATGGAAAAGGCCTTACCTTCCTTATAAAATAACCCCAACTACATCGCCCATCTACCCTGTCATTAATTTCGTTATATAGGTTGTACTCTTCCGCACCCCCTTATATTATTTTTTTAATGAACATGTTTTAATGATATATCCACTAATTTTTGGATTGTGATTTATTTTATCTACTTCAATTCATTCTTATGAAACCATTCTACTCTCTTATTGCTCTATATGTGTATATATGTATGTTAGTTTTTGCGTGTATAAAGATAAATATATTCCCATATCAATTGATATATTTTTGTACACACAAAAATATAAATTAGTTTTGTTTTATTTATTGAGATAATAATTGATCTAATTTGTTGAAGTTATTTATTCATTGGTTTTAATTAAATTTGATTGATTGTTTCCTCATTTATCATGTTTAGTTGATGGAATAGTCCCATTTGAGGGGAATCTCTTAGGGAGTTCTTGGTACATGGTGCATGTGGTTCTCCGAACATTCTTGGTTTTGATTCATGGGTTTTATAATCATTAATATTTACCTAATATAGAGATTAATACCATTCTGACCCATTATTTTTAATGTTTTGGGTGTTTAAGATGTAGAGAATATGTTTGAGGATGGTTCAATGGAGTTTGATATGAAATTTATACTAAGTGATTATTTTGTAGCATGGAGGTATGTGTTTTCCCATTAATGGTTGGTTAGAATTGTCATCTATTGAATGGTGTTGGCCATTGTGACATTGGACCTTAAGAGACTGATTTTTATGGCCTTCATATTTAGGTATAAATGGGTCATGGGTGTATAATCATAATTAGGCCTAGGTTTGAGTTTTTATTAGGGTATAAGGGAGGCTAAGGATTGGGGCCTGGACCTCATGGAAAAAATCTATAGTTTTCACTAATACATTATTTTGGATCTATTAATTCATAAGATATTTCCTAATGGAGACCAAGTTACACTGTAGTGGGGGAAAACATATAAATCCAGTGTCATAGAGATCAAAATTAGGGAATGTAATTCCCTTGTATTTATTTTATATGATGGTTTAATGTTTTATTGAGAAGGGTTATATAAATCATGTTTTATAGAGTTTACATTTATTGGGACCTATTAAATAATGACCTATCATTCTATGATATAATTATGAGAAAAAATTTAACTTTGTGCCATATCCTCTCCCACTGCACCATGGTATTATATTTTCCATTATGGGTATGAATTTAGAAGACCTTATGAATTCCATTCAATTTCCATTCATTATCTTTACCCTTGGTAACCATAGGTATGATTTTGAGAGATATTTGATACCCTCATTGGTTATTTTTATAATAAATATTATAGATTGAATATTGGTGATCTGGGTGAATTCCATCCCTTTTTTAGTTGTTTCTTATCTATTACTTGTATGGAGAAGGTTTTTGAATTAGAAATGGATATTTTTAGTGAGAAATATTATGAGTCTGTTATTTTATTTTTATGTTCTAGATTTATTAAGGGGCCACCTATTCTGTTGTGATCATTCTATAACCATTTTCTCTTCTAAAATGGTTTGTAAATCTCCATTTTTGGTAGGGGATTAGATAAATGACATCTAAATTGTTTATAAAATATAATTAGAATGGTTTTTTTCATTACATAGATATTATAAATTGGTCTAACAAATTTAATAAACTATAAATCATGATGTTGATGTTGAAAGTTGATTCACATGTATTTACCTACCTTCTTGTTATTGTTCATGTGTTCATTTGGGGTTGTTATTGTTACTAAAAATCATTCTTGATTCTAGGAATTGTGCGATAATGAGGTATTTTATTTTTTATAATAAACTTTCATAAAATTATATGTACTTAATATGGATAAAATCTATTTTTGTTTGAAATATATAATTTCTTTATTGATGCCCAGATAAGATATGTTGAACTAATGTTAAATATTATCAATAAGAATATTTGACTGTATTTTATTAATGAAATTTGGTGTGATTACAATCGTTTTCCTTGTAATTATAGTGTATTTGTTGTGTTTATGGTTGTGGGGGTAGTTATATATTGGTCATATAGTTGGTTCTAGATGTTACCACACATTAGGAGTTAGGGTTTTTATTAGTTATCCTCGGATGCATTTTGGGATGGTTTTGAAGTGATTGGTTGATGGTTGTCATGTTATTATGACCAGCATATTCCGAAGGAGGTGGAGTTGGATTCCCATCTGGAACTCCTCATGCACTATGGTGAAGACATGAAGGAGGATGTTCTAGTGATTAAGGCAGCGATGGAAGATATTGATCAAATGATGGGAAGATTTATCCAAGTGGCAGTTTCTAAAGAGCAAGCTGATTGGATTGACAAGCAGGACTGAATTCTAATCAGAGGTTTCAACATGGAGAAGATAATAAAAGAAAAATATATGCAGGATTGGGAGTATCTAGCAAGGCACTATGAAGAACACTTATGGGAAGATCCCTACTTCCAGGTAAATTCCCTACCCTGGAAATTGCTTAGGGAAAGAGACTCAAATCTCCTTAGACTTGCATTTGATAAGTACGTTGTAACCTTTGATGCTGGACTTCCTTTTTTTGTAGGGTTCTCACTTCCCCCTAAAAGTGTTTGAAAATTAAAAAGTTAATTTGGATGGTGTGTAGTGGTTTCTAGTTAAATATAGTGAATTGTGGTGATGTTTGTGGGTTTTGACTGGGATGTATTAGTTTGAAAATTCTTGGTTGGGATTATGTGTGGATTATTGTACTTGTATTCTCTGATGGTTTTATATTAACCCCAATTGAGTCTAATAGTCATTATGATGGCCAAATGTTTTGGGATCAGGTGCTTTCACCAAACATCAGGGTTGGTGAGGGATCAAATAGCTAACTACTCCCTCTTACTTGATATCCTATTTATGTGTGGTACGATGGACTGGTTATATAGATGTGGTGATGATACTTAGTGGGGGTTTTCATTAAAGGATGAGGGAATATGTTTGATTTCCTTTATGTTCACAATACCCTATTGAGATGGATATATTATGAGGTTATGGTGTATGATGGATATTTGTATATGTAATGTGCAATGGATATTGTGGTTATGCTATAGATGAAATGATTCCTACATGATATGTTGGACCCTGTGGGGGGTGGGATAGGTAGGGCTATGATCCAACCCACATTAGATGTTATGGGATTATTATAATGTGTTTTGGCATGGTTGTGGAATCAATTAGGAGTACATGAAGTTTAGTTTTGATTCATTAGTGTAAAAAACCAATGAGTAAGTGGTTATGAAGTACCTAATTCTTATATATTCCTAAAATTATGATTATTATACTTGTCTGTGATATTTGGTGGATGGGGAATACTATGTCTTGGTGGTATTTGACCTATTAGATGCTTTAGGGGTCTACTATTTATTCACTAGAGTATTATTATTCTTGTTCCATATTTTGTGGAGATGTTTTAGGTATTATCATACCGAGGATCTTTTTTATTATCACCCTTATATATATATAAACAAATTTCATGTTTCAAGGATGATTTTGGTAACCTAGATAAACTATGATAGCTTGGAGATTGGGATTGGATGTGGAGTCACTGAATAAGAGTTTTATTTGAATTTTATTTAGAGAATTATATTTTTCAGCATATTCCATCGTTGTGGTATTATTGTGAATCTTGGTTTATTTATATCATGGTGTTTATTGATTTATATATTTTTATGTTCCTAGGATTTATTAGATTAATTACTCAAATTTAAATGTTATATACACTTGATATTAGTAACCAAATCAGGTAATATTAGAGGCATATCTCGATGGAAAATCTCATCTTCATTATAGGCCTTGTAGGGGATTCTAGTGGGAGAAAATCATGAAAATATATTAAAGAAAATATGGATGGGTTACAAAAAAAATCTACACATATATGTAGAGACAAAAAATTTCACTTCCTATATCACAAAACTTATATTCTCAATCCATATTTTAAAACTACTCAAAGTCCTCTTTAAAAATTACCATATGAATATATGAGATAAATATGGTTATGTTTTTGGTATTTTAGGTTTCTTCTTGATAGATCATTAAAAAATTAATTTATTGATTTTTTTACACACACACACATACATACATTTAAATTTTAATGAAAAAAAACCAACAGAAACTAACATTAAAAATTAGAAGAATATCGATACTCAACAACTTTTCATTATTAATATTATAGCAAAGTGACTAAACACCCATGATTTCATAAGAAAAAAAATAATTAAGACATTTTTTTCATAAGATACATTCTCAAAATCTTATCTATGTCAAGACAAAGGTCATGTAGCTTTCTGAAATTTTCATATAAGCATTATAATGAATTACCAAATCAATAATTTATTTCCAACATTGGAAAAATAATCTCTCATTTTATTGAGAAAATTCTTTTCAAATATATTTTTATATATACCATTTTATATTTTATGTTATTTAGAATTGAAATCCGACGATATTTTTTAAATCAATTGGGATTTGTTGGAGTGGATTTCGGCAAGGAAGGGTGAAAGTATGAACCATTCATAATAGAATCATATTCAGTATAAGATTTTATGACCAAAATCGTCTAAAAACATATTTTAAAATTATTCTATTTTTTCGTAAAACAACAATAGGGGTAATTGAAAATTCCATCAAGGATAAATTTTTTATTGGGAAGTTTCAACAATTTCATAGTTTTCTCAATGTAGAAGTAATATTGTATATCATAGGGGACTATAAAGAGGTAAATTATATAATTGATAGTGGGGAAATACCTTTAAAAATTAATTAAAGAAAAATATTTCAATGAATAAGTAAAAAGTCTTTGATTATTATTTTTATATTAAATATGTTTCCTCATAATATTATGTGCTCTCTACTATATTTATGTAGTATAAATATTTTTTTTAATATTTGTGAAGATAATCAATTACAAACCTATAGATTCTACCAATCTAAATTAATAACATAGTGGAGATGTTTAAATTGATAAAATATTAGCAATTTAAGATCATTTTGAAGGTTAGAAACAAACTTAAGCTGATAAAGTTGTAAAAATAGATATGGTCGAAAATAGATAGGAGTAGTGGAGAACATTAGTTTTAGTACAAATTATTAATGTAATATGCAAAGGTAAAAAATTAAATGTTGAATGGAATGAAAATTTTCACCCTATTCACCATAATAAGGAAATTTTAATTATTTACATTGGGGCTAAAGCACAATTACATGTGCTAATTGATATAGATATATAACAAAATGTTGTTCCTACATTAATGAAAACAATTTGGGAAGAAATTAGTGTAAAATTATGATATAATTATGATATTTCATAGAAAGGATTAATAAATAAATAATTAATTTACCTTCATTATTATGCACAAGTTATATTTATATCAAAATATTGAAAGATGAAAGTATTACTAGTGGCCACTAGAAAGGATACTAGATAATTTGAGAATCCTTTAATGAAGAATCATCTTAAGGATGTGTTGGGATCACATGGTATATAAAAAACACTAATAAGGGGGGTATGAATTAGTTTTGGTTATAATTTTAATAGTGAAATATTTTACCAATTTACCTATAAAATTATTCAGTGAAATAATATCTCTATTTTTTATATTACGTTTAGTTTTTATACATACATTAAAACATTAAAATAATACAAAAAAGGACACTAAGGTTTTATAATGAGGGTTTCTTCTTGTGTGGGTGACTGCATCCTTGGTGTATGGGATTATTATCCCACCCACACAAAACACTAATTTTATTATAAGAAACTACTGGGCAATGATATCTCCTTAAATCCATATCCTAGCACTAATGAGGTACAATTGAAAAATATACTTGTTGATTTCATTCTCCATAACCACCAATTCCATAATCTTAAAATAAAATATTATAATTATACCATCTTGATGTAATATTAATATTATAAGCCTATTTACCAAATGGATAGTGTGGATATTATCTTATTCTTAAAACATCTACAACCACAAGGTTTAAATTTAACATCTTCCGACATTACTACATAAGTGAATCCTAGTCCATGAATGTGAAACTTCTTCTCTGACAAAAAATAATGATCAATATATGATAGGAGAATCTATATTCTTATTTTATTTTGTCAACACACATGATCAACCATTCATAACAACAATGGTTCACTTCTTTTCATAGACACATAGAATGTGTAGTTTGATCCCACAATCAAACATCTCTCTTTCTCTATTTGATACTCAAGGCTCACAAAAAAATGAAGTATCAAGTATTTACTCTAAACTAATTTATCTCTTATACTATATTCTTATTTATATATTTAATAAAATAAATATCTTTATATATCTAAATATAACAATCCTTCTTGAATATATTTTGAAATATCTCTCCATTAATTATCATTCAATAGTAGTCAATAATTTTATTTTAAAATATATTTAATATCTATGAGTCCCGAGATTTTTTTTTTCAAATATTCAATAAAAACCAATAGGTATTTATTCTATCTATTCCATAATACATGTTTACATTCACACAAATTTTTCTTGAAACACCACACATTGTGAAATGAGTTAAGCCTAAAATTCCTTCTTATAATAATGGCCATGGTGTGGAACTTCAAATTGTGATAAAATATGATCTCAAAATACATAAATTTATTTGGATAATATTTCTATTTAAATAGTAATAATGACATGTCTGTATTCTATATATAATGTAACCAATTACTCTTCATTTTCATATATATATATATATATTATTTGGATAGAATCACTTATTTATTTAAATAATCATGATATTTTTGAAATGCATAGGAACATAACATCATATGATTTATCTTTGGAAATATTAATTTCTAAACCCCAACTCTTAAGATTTTGCATAACAGTTGAATCCAGATCAAAGTATTACATAGAGAGAAATAAATCCTTACATAGAGGGCCTTATTTATATATCACTAAATGAAGAGTATTATGAAATATATTAGGCCTTATGAAAACTTACTTTTCTATTTTACCATTTTTTATTAAGACATGTCTTATAAAAAAGCCCAATACTCTTGCAAAATCCCCATAGAGCTCCAATAATTGCTATTTTTTTTTATCTTAAGAGTTTTACATGTATATAAAATAATTTTATTATTTACATCATATTTCATAAAAAATATTCATGATAAATTATTAAATATCTAGGACATTATAAATTGTTTAATAGCCTTATGAAATCTTTAAATTTTATTATGAAACTATCACAAGTCTCATAAAAAACAACATAAGTATTATGGAATTCTCGATAAGTTTAAAAAAATACAGAAAAGGCATATAAAATCATTTAATTATTAGGAAATATCCATGACTTATACATTCTCTACATCAAATAAAAAATTTCTATATTCATATAATAATGCAAAAAAAAATCATTAATAATTTCCATCTACATCAAATAACATTAGAAAAAATTCGAATAATCTTCACCAACCACTAGAATATATTCCAAAGTTCATGAGACATATAAAAACTCCTTAAAATTTTTTCCATTAAATCCTAAATACCTTATCATATAATCTTCATTAAACATCATTTATATAAAATTATTCAAGATATAAAAACATAATGATAAAAATTCATTTTATCAAAACTTGCTTCTCAACTTATTTATAGAGTTATAACGTCATTCTCTATGAAAACTCCATGGAACTATAATTTTATATAATGTATTAACATATTCATGAAATTATTATATCCATGTAATAACAATTAACATTATATAACTATTATCATGGAAATGTGAATGAATATCTAATAATACCCCATGGAAGATAATCCATTATAATATAAATATGAGGAAAACTGAATTAATTTATAACTTTTTTATAAGAATTTATATCTAAGAATAATCCAAGTTAGATATTATTTTTCTCATATAAAAATAAAATAAACTCAATTAATTAATTCCTCTTCCATATAAATAGTAGCAACATCTAGGATACCTCATCCAACACTAGACTACAATTCATTCTCAAATATTCTCAATCCAATTTTTATAGAAAAAATTATATTGGTACTGTCATGAATCATCTTAATATGATTGGGAACTCAAACTACCTTATAATATATTCTTCTTTATCACATATTGGCATCATGAATATATAATTAATTCTCATTTAAAACAAATACAATAAAAACACAATGTTTCTTTTATAATCTTTCCCTTTATGTTTGTTTTCAATGGATACTTATATAAAATTCATCTAAAAAAATCATATTTATTTTATTCTTCCCCCCTTGATGGAAATAAATTTAATTAACATAACAAAGGATTATACTAATTTACTTAAGTAATTATTCCAATAATTATTCCAGTCAAATTTTATGTGAGGCATACTCGATGTAGAAAGAAATATTGTTTAATATTGAAAAAAATATTGGCCATTATAAATTTATAATAAGATGCCGGTAGATATAAAACTAATCTATTATTTTCTGAATTTACGTTAAAATTTTTATAGGATAATTAAATTAAAACCAAATGAAAAATATATACTTTTAGAACCACAATATGAGATTCCTATACTCATTGATTACATAGATTAAAATCATTAAATAATGACTAGAATAATTTTAAATTTAATTCAAAATTATTCTCATTTTCATGTCATTGATTAAATTAATTTCTCCTACTTAATAGAATAAAGTAATATTTCAACACAAGGATGAGATAATATCAAAAAAATAAAATTTCAATTACTAATTTCAAGAAAAACTCCAGAGTTATATATTTTTATGAAATTATATACTCATGAAGTGTCTAAATACTCATAAAAATTACTCCCCCTCATGAGTAGAATCTTATGGATTATTTATCTATTATAAGAATTTCATAAAATAATCTTGAAGACAAAAAATTTTAGATCGTTAACTAATATGGTTTCTTTTATCACAACTAGAAAATTTATTCCTTCTTGCTTAATATATTATCAAGTTATTAAATCCTCCTCTTCCACATTATTTCTAGCTATTAATGTATATAGCAACATTATTTCTATTCATATGTGGTATAAATACAAAACAATTTATATGATAATATGGTGTAAATTCTTTTCTCCTTAATGTGAAAATTAAGGTTGACAATTTATTCTCATCCATGATAATTATTTCATTCTATATGCATGTTTGGGTGAAATATTCATACTTTAATTTATATTCCTAAAGGTAATAATCGAGATCAACATGGTTTACTCCATCTTCTCAAAATATTTTTTATATGTATCCCTACTTTGAATTATCCAAAAATTCAAATGAATTCTTTATTCTAGGATTCATTATATTTTTTAAATTTCTATTTGTGATAGTAATATTATTAAGTAATATTTTCAAATTTGATCAGATTTATTTCACTTCCCACTAAATTCATCTTGTGATCTTGAGAACCATATTTTGAAAACCTATATTTAAATTTTAATTATATTTGTTGAGTTTATTCTTTCCCTTTAAAACTAGTATTCACTTAATCAACGTCTAATTTTATTTTTAATTCCAAACAAGATATTCAAATAACTATACATTAATTAGAAGATTTCTCAACATGTTTGTAACATAAACATGGAATCTCAAGAATGTCCATCACAAAAAAGTACTACTAATTCATTATTGTAATAATTCCTCACATTGAAGCAGCTTTGCCACATTAAAATTGTTCTCTATGGAGTGTTTTCAATGGTCCATGGTGTGTCCTCTTCTACAAAAAAATAAGAAGATATTCCATTTTTGGTTCTTCATTATTCTTGGAATTCTTGGGATTACATTTTTTAGAATGTTTTTTCTACTTATATCCTATGAAAACATAAACTCTTTTAAAATTATATGCTATTATATTATTTATAGTTTTCACGAAATTATTGTCTATTTGGATATGTATGCTCTACCACCATGATAAATTTTATTGCACATTAAACATAGTCCTCCAATTAATAATTTTTTTTGAGATAGAAATATTATTACTTGAATTTTGTTAAATATAAATACTATGATATTTTATCCTATTGATCTAGGATTTATTTTCACATAATAAGTTGATATATTGAATGGAAAATCTATTGACTTGTTATTATATTTGTCACAAAACCAATAGCATCTAAAAAACCTTGATTTTATTCATTGAAATATATGCTATCAAGATTTTATTTCTTTCTATTTTTGAGCTCTTTTCTCAAGAATATATACTTTATTTTTTTAACAAGATCTTCTGTACTTTCTCACATCCATAAAATGTATAGTTTTTGGTTCTTTTACAGTTTTCCTAATATACTTTTTACAGATTTAAAGCTGAAACCTAGAAAATTTTTAAAACCATAATTTGAAAAACCAAAATTTCTGGTGTGTTTGGTACCATTTTATTTTATCTTGCTATATATTTACCATTAAATGACATATGAAATTTTTTCCTAATAGATTGATTTTTTGGGAATAAAGAATATCCATGTAATTAAGTGTAGAAATATCACATCACTCATCTTGTAGTATATAATTAACTTGGGTTCAATCCATATTTTCATGTTTAATCTCCAATTAAAGACATTTCATATTGAGGGTATTCTTCTCATCAACTACTAACTTCAATTTGACTTCATAGTCATTACAAATATTCTCAACCTAATATTTATGCATTTGGTTTTTTATTGTAATTAAATATCATTACCATTAATCTTATTGGTTATGATCCCCAATTGACCATCCTTGACAAAAAAAAACTTCTTTTAATGCATGGTAATTTTTATCAATTGATTTATTTTTTAAGATGAATTGAATTGGGCCAATAATTTTAAAATCTATAGAAGTTTTATCCAAGGTCTATATTCATGTCATGTATAGCTCCAACTTGTTTAAATATTTGTACACACATCAGCTCCATTTTTTCCAAATCAGTCCACAGATATATAGAGTCCTTCTTAACTGTGGTGATCTCTAACTAAATTCTTATAAAAGAAAAATAAATTAATATAATTTATGTTTAGTATATAAATGTATTATATAATTTAAGGAAATAATTAATTTAACTTGTAAATATTATAAAATATGATCTTACCCACTATTTCTTGGGTATTTTATAAAATAGCATTGAATGGAAACTTAAATTACCCCATTACCTTATAATTATTATTAAATAGAAAAGGAAAAAAATAATTCTAATATTATTAGTTGTGGATTTAATCAAAAGTTATTCTCCCTTCATGAATGATTTATCTTAATCAGGATCAGAACATTGGGAAACTAAATTTTTTTCTTCTTTGCATAAGAAGGATATATTCTCATCAATTATTTCATTAAGAGATATATTTAGAACTGATATAATATAATGAACACTACATTATCACCATCAACTAGTAGAGATTCATTTTCTATTATTTCATTGATGAGTCCCTTTTCAACATCATTTTATATGTTTTATATGTTTTATTCAATTTATTTAGAGATATTTTTTCCATGGTTTATTTTTCTATGAACTCAAAATATTCTTGAAATTTTACTTCATAAATCCTTGAAAAAATAGATGCTCAAAATGTCAAAACATGACACTATTGAGAATCCAACCAAATGGGGAAACTATTGTTTTTTAAAATTATTATTATCACTAGGAATATAGAAATTATAGGGCGTGTGTTGGTGTATGTGTATGTGTGTGTGTGTGGGGGGGGGGGTTAAATTAATTTTTGTGACAATATGACCAAATAAATATGTTATCCATTTTTACCTTTTTAGTAATCCTATGAATAGATCTCTATAAATATTCTCTCACATTTGGTTTTCATGCATGTACTATTTTCACAACCGATCCCTCTAAATTTCCCTCTCCTAGGATGAAAATGTTGAAATATAGATAATAACCCCACGAGTCCCACCTCTAGTAGGCCCCAGGTTGGAAACTAGCACCAAGGGTATAAGAATGTCACAAATGGGTGGAATTACACTCTATAATATAACAAGATTGATAGATAAGATAAATTTGTATGAATTAAATCAATAATATAATTTAAAATAAACCTAAAATCATCCCAAAATTTATGTATAAGAAAAAAAATAGAGAGAAAATTCTCCAAAATAAATACCTAATGTTAAAATCTAAGATAGAAACATGACAAAAACCAAAAGGCCTGATATTACAATTTCCAACATGGTCCACAAAGTCCTACTAGAAAATTGAAAAAGATATGTATATACATAGGGTGAGAATATAGTTATACTCAGTATTGTTACCAAAATCTGCCATGAAGATGTGAAAATATAATACTAATGCAATAGTGTGAAAATTGAAAAACCAACTGCATATACAAAGGTCAACTAACCAAGCCCATTAACACTATAATACACTCACCAAATAATAAATCCATATGTAGTAACAAAATAAGTAGTCTATTTATAATGGGTTACCTGCACCCTATTCCAAATGATATTCCACTCACACACCCCAAAGTCTTATCTTATGGTTCTCCGATCACATTGGTATAACACATCACGTATCACATCCCCTCAACATAGTCACATAACACCTCACCTGAAGACACCTAGAATATCACATCACATCACATCTTGATCATAGACACCTAGGAGATCATATAACACCACAAAAACATATCCACAACAGTAAGGTATCATGAAAATTAAGGATATAAACCTTGTTCCCACCTCTTACAATGCATGAACCCCACTATAAACCATCTCATCAAATTACATCCCACCCAAAGACACATGGGATATTACGTCCCATCACCAATATTAAACTATTGTCATTTGGCCTTCACAAGACATTCATAACAAGCTCACCAGTAAGAGGCTACTAAATATATGAGGTAACCAACCATCCATAATACTCATTAGGATATTTGGAAATTCATCACCCACCCACACACACACACACAGATATATATATATATATATGTGGGTTTTGATACATGATGGTCGACATGGGTGGGGTGTGTATAAAAATAATGAGGAATATATTGAGTATATATATATATATATATATATCCAAACACATTCCCAACCTATAGGTTCACATAAAAGAACTAAAAAACTCATGAAATCATCCAAATCCTCACAATAGTACTACTTTAGTAGCCACCACTAAATAACTAACACCACACAACATGCCACAAGACACAAAACACATTTAACTAATTACACCTACTAATTTTCCATTCTATTTATATCATATTAAACATCAACCCCATTTAACAACACGACCCATTTTTATTCATTTAATAACTATTACACTGTTAATAAAACCATCCCATTCCATTTCAAATAATTATTAACAAATTCTATTACTAAACTGGAAACTAGCATATCACAACACCACACAAAATAAATTCAATCCTCATCATCAAGACAACTATCCCCACATCACCAAAATATTCCATCACAACTTCCCCATAACACAACCACACAACTCATAATATTTCTACTTGACAACATAATCACACCATAACAAATTAAACTACCTCCCCATAACATAACTGTACATCAACTCCCCAGAACACAACTTCACATCATCACCCCACAACATGACCAAACCACAACACATAATCCCTATACACCACAAACACCTATATCACTTACAATATTTCAGATTTAACATGGGTATTCACATCACATCCACATATTAATTTTCATATTCAATTGAGGGGATTTAATTATGTTTCTCTTTACTTTTATGAGAATTCTCAAACAAGACATGTTTTCCATGTAAAACTGATTTTTAGCCAAATATAAGTAGTTATAAAATTTATATTTATAGTGATAAAAACAAACACAAAACATGGTTTCCATAAATATAAAAACCATAGTGAAAACAAATCCTCCAATGACCAGAAATTTTTGTGGGGTATTTAGCCCATACAATAAAAATATTAATAATAATAACAGTGATATAAAAACATGAGATTTATCTTAAACCCCCTTAATTTTCACATTAAATGAATAATTATCATCATTAAACTAGATATAAACCTTTATCCTAAGGATATACAAAAGAAAAAACAATCTAGCATGATACACTTGGAAATAAATGATGGAATCCTTACAATAACGTGACTTCTGATCTTTTAAATAAGGTTGAATTGAGAGGGGGAAACCACTAATAAAATTGAAAAATGGTATGACCTTAACAACATAAAACTCAACAACCATAACTATACCTTATTTATAAAACATAATAAACTTGTTTTTACATGACAACATCCTTTCAGAATAATAAAATTGGGGGAAAATGGGGAATAATAAAGAGGAATCTCACATTATCATGCAAGGATTGGTATACACAATTCGAGATAAAAATCCAATGATTATGGGATGAAATAACTATTTAGGATTCAAGTTGTTCTTACATGAAATGAGAGAAAAAATGGGATGATAGAAAAGTTATGTGGGGGCTCTGTAAAGTTATATCCAGACAATAAAACATATGACTATAGTATAACCAACCTGAACATGTTGCGACCAACTTAAAAACAAAGGGAACTAAGATGAAACACCCTTAACCATGTCATAACAATGATGATCAAAATGAAACTAGGATTCATGTCTATATCTACGATAAAGACACTATAAAACATGGGTGTCACCAAGGAAAATTGAAGGAAACTATTCCAAAGAACCCTAAAAACTGAGTGGAAGGAATCATAATATCCCTCAAATCTATTCCATTCCATAATGGAAAAACACACAACCCCATTCCACCACCTGACACTACACTGCCATTGTGAAATGTTTTGTAGAATTTCTAGAAACTGGACCCAGGGACACTATGCCATAGTCAAGCCTCTATTCCATAGCTAACCTAAAAACATAAGTATCATAAAAAACACCAATAACCACATAATACACTATAGTAATCCCTTGTATTCCATAGTGTTCACCCTATGGTGTATCCTATGGATCTATGCTATAGGGCTCCTCCATGAAACTTATCCTTTTCACCTCCAAACTCCTTGGAACCTCCTTTAGGAACCTCTTCCACTAGATTTATATCAATTTAATGAGATTTAAGGTCCATAACATTACATCATATACCTATCAATGTATTATCACCTTGATAATTAAAACCTAACTAAAAGTAATGAGGTAAAATGCAAAAACAACTATCCCAAGAGATACCTCTCGAGGATATCTCTATAAACAAAACACCACCTGCAACTAAACACTCCATCTGGTTCATGCCCAAATTTACCCAAGAGAAGAAGGGTAGAACGGTCCTTGTATTGTAGTTTGGGTTGTCGATTCCACAGAGACCTAAGAAGATACCTAAAATACACAACCTAAGGGATGGATTTTTGGCTATGAAGTGGCCAAATTGGATTTGTTTTTAAGTGATTTGAGAGAAGACTAATAAGCTTAGTTGAGTTCAATTATAATGAAATGGGTTGATCTTAGGGTTACGCTTGGTTGGATTGAATGCATTTATTTCTTTAGACAAATTTTTGGTTTTATTAATTCTTGATGAAACCATTATTCAAAATAACACTTCCTTAATAATTTTCTGGTTAGATACTAACTAAACTAAATTACTAGTCACCAACACACTTAGTGAACCAGATTCATGATCTCTCTAAGGTATATGGTCAATTTAGTAATTGGAATT
The DNA here is from genome assembly GCA_963277665.1 of Viscum album. Taxonomy (NCBI): domain Eukaryota; kingdom Viridiplantae; phylum Streptophyta; class Magnoliopsida; order Santalales; family Viscaceae; genus Viscum; species Viscum album. The sequence continues at coordinate 1,430,865,751 of OY728151.1, forward strand.
AGCTTTTTCAAACACAGTGAAGATGAGCGAAAATAATTGAAGAATGGAAGTCTTGAATTATTTAACCAATTAACAAAAATACGTGCATTAAATAACATTCAATCCAGCCTTTGCATCTTCCTAAGATCAACCCATTAAAGGTTTATCCCTCCATTGATGATATGCTATCAATGGTGGGTGGAAGACGACTTACAAGAATTGAATTGAAGAGATTAAAACCACGGAAATAACGAGCACTCCTCCGTGTGTGTGAATGGAATTCACACATATGTGTGAACTATATCACCAACACACAGAGTTATCACTGTGATTTTGTGATTTTAGAGATTTAAGTATATAAATTGGAAGAATAGAAGAGAAGGAATTGGATTAAGAACTTAGAAATACAAAAAGAAACTTACATGGGGAAATGAAAGCATTACAACGAAAATTGAGCATAATAACATTACATGAAAGAAAGTATATGTTCCTCCTCACCACCACTGCCTTAAATAAGAAAATTTGGATCCTTAGGCCGAGCTCCAATAGTACAAGTCGTCCCAATAAATGAGGGTAGGCATAGGTGGTGGAAAGTAGGTGGAGAGGAGACTTCTCCACCCTTGACCCGAGATGGCATCCGGCTTGCATCCACTTGACATATCCGCTTCAAAGTAATTCTAGATGGCCGATTTGGAGTGGTCCATAGAAGACAAAAATGAAGCCCCGGATTTATTCTAACATCCTGTAAAATATCATCCCAATTTAATTTGTGGTTCGAGAGATATGTAAGGATCATTGGGATGAAATTCTGGGCCGCAGATTCTGGCCCAGATTCTGATCTTCCATTTGGGCTGCCTTGATCACCATCATGGAGACCGAATTAGCACTTTGGCCAGAAGAATTATTTGTTCCCCTGTATGTCTTATATCATCACAAGAAATTTGGGCTTCATTGGTCTAGTATTTTGGGACCCACATCTTCAACAGTGGGTTGGTGTCCAATCTGCCTTCACCAGAATTGTCTTCTTTCATCACCAAATATCTTTATCATCCTTTATGAATTTTCCTTGCTACCTGAATGAGAAACATTTAAATTTGAAGTGAAGATACATTTCCAAAAAATATAATATTAAAACATGAATAATTACATTCAATAAAATCAGATGAGTCATTGGGCCTAAATTGGTGTACATTAGGCTTGAAGTGCACAATTGATGAGAGTGGATGTTTAAAATTAAAATGTACTAACTCAGGCCCATATGATCAAAAATGAACTTTTAATCCCAATAAAATGTAATTATAAAATTTGTTTTGATTGTCTAATCACACCCCCAACTTGAGATTTTCTAGTCCCGAGCAAATAACTCAAAGATTATGAAAATCAAATTCCCTTTTCCAAAAACATTTTAATAAACAATGCTCACCAAAATACCTCATACCAAAAAATTATACATCCCATCAAAATAATTTAATACAATGTAGGTTCTAAATTATAACCCAATACCAAGCCCATTCTTCTGATCAAATTCAATGCCACATTTCATCCAATTACAATTAATCATGATGATGTGTTGTGTGTCACAATAGACATGGGGGTTCATTTTTATTCAAGGGGGGAAAGATGGAAGTGCTAGGTGGAATCACATTTTAATATTAATATGATTATTCATTTTTTTTTGCAATGTTTCCATGGTTATTGAAATTTCATTCAAATGAGTCAACCCTTGTAGCGAGACTTTGCCGATGACTCCCAGGCTCAAAGGCCTTAGGGCACCAAGTGAAGCCCACATACTCGGGCATCATCTCGAGTTAACTCATTCAAAAACAAATTCGAATTTACACAAATAGAGATAAAATTCCCAACTCTGGGCCAGACAACTATGGAGTCACGATACCCAAGTGCCGAAATCCACACATTAAGTCATTTCATTGCTCTATGCGCAAATTTATTGTAGTTTTTTTGTTGTTTTTTTGTTGTTTTTTTGTTGTTTTTTTACACCTCTTTTATATATATATATATATATATATTTTAAAATACTCATATTAAATTTAAAATGATCACCAAAACTATGCTATTTATTATGGGACCCCAAGAATTCAAATTAATACCCCACAATCCAATGGACGGGCATTGTGAATTTTTTTTATAAAAATTGGATGAAAATGTAACAGTGAAAAATCACATTAGACAGCCACACTTTCAAAAAATTTATCCTCATGAACTTAAACATGTATTAAAATCAGAATCAAGGAATACAAAATTATTTAATATTCAGTTTTCAAGGTTTCCAATGTGTAATAACATGTTCAAGGTTAAGGAAAATTTTCATTCAATTAACACGCACATTTTATTGCTCTATGTGATTGATTTTTATTTTCAACTCCCCCCAACATAATATAACACTGTCCCCAGTGTTTAAAGAAAATATAATTTAGAAGGGGTAGAGGCAGAAAATAGGAGCATAGAACAATTTCACCTGATATTTGATGTTGAAGTTTGTGATGCTCTCATTTAATCCCTTGGTCTCCATGTCACTTGAAAAATCCTCATGGTAGTGTACGCTTGTACTCTTATGATTTCCCTGAAAATCCATCAAACTTGGAAACCCTTGTTAATTTTGAAACTCCAACGATCGACACTCATAACAAGTAATAATAAAAAATAAAATAAAAAAATAATGTATATATATAAAAATTTAAAATATAAGTATATATATAAAGAAGATAGAATAAGGAAGCACCAACCGCCGTAGTTCAGTGGTAGGCGTGCACCCCTGTCTCCCTTTGGTCCCGGGTTCGAGTCCCGCGGCTTCGCCGACCGTGACGGGGTTTGACCCACGTCCTACGGCGTGTCACTTTTTTTTTACATTTTTTTTGTTTTGTTGTTTTTTTAATAATAATAAATAAATAAATAAAATAAAATAAAATAAAAACTTACAAACACCTATATTGTTGATACATTGTCTTCTTTTTAATTTCTGGGTAAGATAATACTCAGGGATCACACCTCGTGACACAGATGAATACAGCGCTCCCCTTTCATACCCATCCATACTCATAAGAGAAGAATAGGTCAACAATATGAGGTAAAATTATATCAAATTGTTTTGCTAAAAAAATTGATTAAAATAATAAAGTGATTGTAAATTTAAAAATCATAGGTTGCCTCCCATTCAACGCTTTGTTTAACGTCGTTAGCTCGACTTAAACCCCTAATTGATTAATTGTTTTTTCATCAAAGGTGGGTTCACTCAGGTATTCATCAACTTCATGTTTTTGGAATGGTTCTATGAATGGTTTGACTCTATGACCATTAACTTTAAATATTTGAACATTGGTGGGATCTTGAATTTCAACAGCCCCATGGGGGTACACCGTATGCACTATGTATGGACCGGACCATCTAGACCTCAAATTTCCTGGGTGCAAATGAAGTTTATAACTATAAAAAAGCACAAGTTTCCCTGGTTCAATGTGTTTAGTTTTAAGATTCCTAGACTGGTAGGCTTGAACTCTAGCTTTATTGATCCTTGAATTTTCATAAGCCTCCATCATAAGTTCCTCAAGCTCATTTAGATCCAATTTCCTCTTTATTCCGGCCAAAGAAATATCAAAGTTCATTTTTTTGATTGCCCAAAAGGCCTTATGCTCAATCTCCACTGGCAAATGGCATGCTTTACCATAAACCAACCTATATGGGGACATTCCTAGGATGGTGTTAAATGCTGTTCGATATGCCCAAAGAGCATCTAAGAGTTTGCTCGACCAATCTTTCCTAGATGGATTAACAGTTTTCTCAAGAATTTGTTTGATTTCTCGATTGGCTAACTCAGCTTGACCATTGGTTTGTGGGTGGTAAGCGGTGGACACTTTGTGAGAAATTCCATACTTCTCCATGAGTGATGAGAATGGGAGATTGCAGAAATGAGTTCCATGATCACTAATGATAGACCTAGGAATTCCAAATCTAGAGAAGATGTTTTCTTTAAGGAATCTAATCACAGTTTGATGGTCATTGGATTTTGTAGGAATGGCCTCAACCCATTTTGAGACATAATAGACAACCAAGAGAATGTAAAGATATCCCCTAGAGTTTGGGAAGGGACCCATGAAATCAATTCCCCAACAGTCAAAGATTTCAACCACTAATATTCGAGTGAGAGGCATTTGATTCCTTTTTGTGATGGACCCTACTTGTTGACACCTAGGACAGCTTTGATAAAATGTGTAGGAGTCCCTTGAGAGGGTGGGCCAAAAGAGACCACATTGAAGAACCTTGGCAGAAGTTTTCTTAGAGGAAAAGTGACCTCCATAAGCCTCACTATGACAGAACATTAGGATGGACTCTTGTTCGGATTCTAGCACACACCTCTTAATGACTTGGTCATGACAGAACTTATAGAGGTATGGATCATCAAACACATAATGCTTGACATCAGAAAGAAATTTTATTCTATCTTGGGTCCTTAAGAATTTTGGAATGACCCCTGAAACTAAGAAGTTGGCTATGTCATCATACCAAGGGCAATCACTCACAGAATAGAGGTTCTCATCGGGAAATGAATCAGACACAGAAACGTGATGTGAGTTGTCTTTGAATTCCAACCTGGAGAGGTGATCAGCTACAAAATTCTCGACACCTTTTTTATCCTTAATGTTTAAATCGAACTCTTGAAGAAGAAGGACCCACCTAATCAATCTAGCCTTGGTATCTTGTTTTTGGAAGAGATATTTTAGAGCTGAATGGTCGGTGAAGACAATGATGGGTGATCCTAAGAGGTAGGACCAGAATTTCTCTAAGGAAAACACAACAACAAGTAACTCCTTTTCAGTGGTGGTGTAATTGATTTGGGCATCATTTAAGTATTTTCTTGCATAGGAAATTAAATATGGAGTTTTATCACACCGTTGTCCTAACACAACTCCTACAGCAAAGTCACTGGCATCACACATGAGTTCGAAAGGAAGGTCCTAGTTTGGAGATTTCATAATGGGAGGAGAGGTGAGAGCGGATTTAAGGGTTGAAAATGAACCCTCACAGCTTTCTGTCCAAACAAATAGAGCATCCTTTACTAAGAGAGCACAAAGAGGACGAGAGATTGAACTAAAGTCCTTAATGAATCTTCTATAGAAACCAGCATGTCCTAAGAAGTACCACACTTCCTTAACAGTTCTGGGTAATGGAAGGTGACGAATGATGTAAACCTTTGATTTATCAACTTCAATTCCCCTACCCGAGACTATATGGCCAAGGACTAACCCCTCTTTTACCATGAAATGTCATTTTTCCCAGTTTAGGACCAGATTCCTTTCTTCACATCTTGACAAAACTCTCTCCACATTACTAAGACATCCCTCAAAAGTATCCCCAAACACAGAGAAGTCATCCATGAAGACCTCTAGAAAATCCCCTACCATGTCTGAGAAGATTCCCATCATGCACCGCTGGAAGGTTCCAGGGGCATTGCATAACCCAAAGGGCATGCGTTTGAAGGCAAAGGTACCGAAATGACATGTGAATGTAGTCTTCCCTTGATCCTCTAGGGAGACCTCAATTTGATTGTACCCCGAGTACCCATCTAAGAAACAGTAGAAGGCATGACCTGCCACTCTCTCAAGGAATTGGTCAATGAATGGTAAGGAGAAATGGTCCTTCTTGGTGAATGAGTTTAGTTTCCTATAGTCAATGCAGACCCTCCATCCACTACTCACCCTTGTTGGAAGAATCTCTCCATCCTCATTGGATATCACTGTGATTCCAGCCTTTTTTGGAACCACTTGGATTGGGCTCACCCACTCACTCTCAGCTATGGGATATATGATACCAACTTTTAACAATTTCAGAAGTTCTTTCCTTACTACCTCCATGAGATTAGGATTGAGTCGCCATTGAGGTTGACGACATGGCTTTGAATCAGATTCCAGAACAATCCTACAAGTCCCAACAAGTGGGCTAATCTCAGGAATATCAGATAGTGTCCAACCAATGGCTTTATTATGTTTCCTAAGGACATCTAGAAGCATCCTCTCATGATTGGCTTCAAGAGAAGAAGAAATGACAATAGGATGTGTTTGATTGTCCCCTAGGAAGGCATACTTTAGTGCAGCATGAATTTCCTTCAATTCAAGATCAGTTTGGTTCAGAATTTCAGTAGAAGATTGGGACATTGGATCAAGATCAATTTATTTTTAAAGAGTTTCAGATAGGATTGATTCCCCAGATATAGAATTTTCATCTACAAGATCGGTTTGATTAGATTTAGTGAAGGAAGTTTGATAGGTCTTCATGAATGTGGTTTTTTGAAAGGTTTCACTAATTGTTGGACCTAATACTTCATCATAAGAGAAATTTGAAAATGATTCAAGCCAAGGAGATAGACTTCCTTCATACGAACAAAGGAAATCAATCTCATCCGGACTTAAACATTCATCAAATATTCCTTGATGTTCCATGGATTCATTATCAATGCTTCCTATCATGTTTACTTACTGAATGTCCTCATCATCCCCTATTTTTGAGCTTGAATTATAGATGTTCAAGTCTAGACTCATGTTCCCAAAGGTGATGGTCATGTTCTCATTTCGGACTCGGATAACAGAGTTGATTGTTGCAAGGAAAGGACGACCAAGAATGATTGGGGTTTTCTCCCTAGGACCTACACTTGGATGATTGTCAAGGACAATGAAGTCAGCAGGGTAAATGAAATTCTCAACTTTCACTAAAACGTCCTTTAAGATCCCCTTAGGAACCCGAACACTGTGATCAGCGAGTTGAAGAGTGACAGATTTGGGTTGGAGTTCTTCGAGCCCTAACTGACAATACATGGCATAAGGAATGAGGTTTAAATTGGCACCTAGGTCACACAAGGCCTTGAATTTTTTTTTCTCTCTTAGTTCAACATTGATGTAAGGGAAACCCGATTCTTTCATCTTTAGAGGAATGGTCCCTTGAATGGTGGTACTAACATTAACAGCCAAAAGGACATGGTTTTTATGTAAAAATTTCCTTTTAAAAGTGGACAAGTCCTTAAGGTACTTTGAGTAGGCTGGTATGGTTTGTATTGCATCGAGGAGTGGAATGTTCATCTTGACTTGAGAGAAGATTTCGCTCAAGGTTTCACTCAGTTCAGGCTTGGGTTTCCCCCTCATGCGTTGAGGGAAGGGAGCAGGTTGTTTGAGTGTTTGGTGTGGTTGTGGTTCCTTCTCATTCTCATTGGTTTTTTCAGAATCTGTGGGTTGTTCTTCATAATTTTGAAGTGATGTTGAATCTTTTAATAGTTCTGAAATGGTTTTTTCAGGTTTTTCAATTGATTTCCCACTTATTAAGACTGTCACTGCTTTCAATTGTTCATGATTTGATTGAGTGCAACTTGACTCTCCCCTTGTTTTTTGTTGTGGAATGGCTTGGTTAGTCATGGGTGCCTTCCCAGTTTTGATTGTTTGAAGTTCTTGTTTAAGGGAAGAGACTTCCGAGTTCATCCTTTCCATTTGTTTTCACAGTTGTTCTAGTAGGCTTTGTGGAACAGTTTGGGTTGGTGCTTGAGAAGATTGGTTTATCCCAGGGGGATATTTTGAAGGTGGAATGGTTTGTTGAAAATGTACTGGTGGCTGTTGGTATTGGATAGGTTGGGTTTGAAACTGATTATGGGTTTGGTAGTTCTGTTTAGGGTAAGGATTTTGCCCTTGTGGTTGGCTATGTTGTTGGTTATCCTTCCATCGGAAGCCTGGGTGGTCATTGTACCTTGGATTGAAGGTGTTTTGGTATTGGGGCTTTTGAAAGTTTAGGGCATTGACTTCCGCTAGGGGTCCTCCTAGAAGAACATCCTTGATGGATGGAATGGTTGGGCAGTTGTCTGTTTTATGGTCATGTTTGTCACAAATTGTGCAAACAAGGTCAACATTTTGGATTTCATGGACTTTCCTAAGGTCTATCTCTTCAACCTTCCTAGAGAGTGCTATGAGTTTAGCCCTAAGGCTCTCCTCTTCTCTAAGTGTATGAATTCCAGTGGTTCTTTGTGGCTTTTCAGAATAAGGTGAAGTTCCCCAAGAGAAGAAGGGTAGAACGGTCCTTGTAGTGTAGCTTGGGTTGTCGATTCCATAGAGACCTAAGAAGATACCTAAGATACACAACCTAAGGGATGGATTTTTGGCTATGAAGTGGCCAACTTGGATTTGTTTTTAAGTGTTTTAGGAGAAGACTAATAAGCTTAGTTGAGTTCAATTATAATGAAATGGGTTGATCTTAGGGTTACACTTGGGTGGATTGAATGCATTTTATTTCTTTAGACAAATTTTTGGTTTTATTAATTATTGATGAAACCATTCTTCAAAATAACACTTCCTTCATCATTTTCTGGTTAGATACTAACTAAACTCAATTACTAGTCACCAAAACACTTAGAGAACCAGATTAATGATCTCTCCAAGGTATATGGTCAATTTTGTAATTGGAATTAGCTTTTTCAAACACAGTGAAGATGAGGAGTGAAAATAATTGAAGAATGGAAGTCTTGAATTATTTAACCAATTAACAACAATTCGTGCATTAAATAACATTCAATCCAGCCTTTGCATCTTCCTAAGATCAACCCATTAAAGGGTTAGCCCTCCATTGGACTTGTTTCAAGTTCTGACTTTGGGGTTTCAAGAATATTTGGATCTGATTTAAACAATCTCCTAGGTGCACTTGACTCCCCTATCCTAGGACTTTCCACCCTAACTAGTCTGTTTGATAAATCGCGGGTGTAGGCGGACATGCGCCAAAAAAAAGCGATAAAGGGACAAGATAAGAGATCTTGGGTGAGAGTTGAAGAATGGAGGTGAGGAAAGAAGGTTTTTTGGATCTAAGGTACTTACTTGGTCCCCGACAACGGCGCCAAAATTTGGTTCACGCCCAAATTTACCCAAGAGAAGAAGGGTAGAACGGTCCTTGTAGTGTATCTTGGGTTGTCGATTCCATAGAGACCTAAGAAGATACCTAAGATACACAACCTAAGGGATGGATTTTTGGATATGAAGTGGCCAACTTGGATTTGTTTTTAAGTGTTTTAGGAGAAGACTAATAAGCTTAGTTGAGTTCAATTATAATGAAATGGGTTGATCTTAGGGTTACACTTGGGTGGATTGAATGCATTTTATTTCTTTAGACAAATTTTTGGTTTTATTAATTATTGATGAAACCATTCTTCAAAATAACACTTACTTCATCATTTTCTGGTTAGATACTAACTAAACTCAATTACTAGTCACTAACACACTTAGATAACCAGATTCATGATCTCTCCAAGGTATATGGTCAATTTAGTAATTGGAATTAGCTTTTTCAAACACAGTGAAGATGAGGAGCGAAAATAATTGAAGAATGGAAGTCTTGAATTATTTAACCAATTAACAACAATTCGTGCATTAAATAACATTCAATCCAGCCTTTTCATCTTCCTATGATCAACCCATTAAAGGGTTATCCCTCCATTGATGATATTCTATCAATGGTGGGTGGAAGACGACTTACAAGAATTGAATCGAAGAGATTAAAACCGCGGAAATAACGAGCACTCCTCCGTGTGTGTGAATGGAATTCACACCTATGTGTGAACTATATCACCAAAACACAGAGTTATCACTGTGATTTTTTGATTTTAGAGATTTAATTATATAAATTGTAATAATAGAAGAGAAGGAATTGGATTAAGAACTTAGAAATACAAAAAGAAACTTACATGGGGAAATGAAAGCATTACAACGAAAATTGAGCATAATAACATTACATGAAAGAAAGTATATGTTCCTCCTCACAACCACTGCCTTAAATAGGAAAATTTGGATCCGTAGGCTGAGATCCAACAGTCCAAGTCATCCCAATCAATGAGGGTAGGCATAGGTGGTGGAAAGTAGGTGGAGAGGATACTTCTCCACCCTTGACCCGAGATGGCATCCAGCTTGCATCCACTTGACAGATACACTTAAAATTCCTTCTAGATGGCAGATTTAGAGTGGTCCATAGAAGACAAAAATGAATCCCAGGATTTATTCTAACATCCTGTAAAATATCAGCCCAATTTACTTTGTCGTTCGGGAGATATGTAAGATTCATTGGGATGAAATTCTAGGCCACAGATTCTGGCCCAGATTCTGATCTTCCATTTGGGCTGCCTTGATCACCATCATGGAGACCGAATTAGCACTTTGGCCTGAATAATTATTTGTTCCCCTATATGTCTTCTATCATCACAAGAAATTTGGGCTTCATTGGTCTAGTATTGTGGGACCCACATCCTCAACAGTGGGTTGGTGTCCAATCTGCCTTCACCAGAATTGTCTCCTTTCATCACCAAATATCTTCATCATCCTTTATGAATTTTTCCTTGCTCCATGAATGAGAAACATTTAAATTTGAAGTGAAGATAAATATCCAAAAATATAATATTAAAACATGAATAAATACATTCAATAAAATCAGATGAGTCATTGGGCCTAAATTGGTGTACATTAGGCATGAAGTGCACAATTGATGAGAGTGGATTTTTAAAATTAAAATGTACTAACTCAGACCCATATGATCAAAAATGAACTTTTAATCCCAATAAAATGTAATTATAAAATGTGTTTTGATTGTCTAATCACCAACCAAATGAAAACATCCACCATTAATCCCACAAAACCACTCTACCACACCATTGTATCATTAATATCATCATGTCAATCCCCATATAGCCCAAACTAATGATTAAAATGAGTATTAGATAACAAGTCTCACACATACAAATAAAATAATTTCTATCTCCCATGTTATTCGATTTTTTTTCTTTGGGAAGTACTAACTCATTCACATGGTTTTAAACACGTCATTTTATAACTCATATCGACTTGGAATCAATAATCCCCTTATTATTATCAGTGAATATTTAATACTCATATCGCATCAAGAAATGGCTCATTTCATATCATAGATAGATCCAAACATCGTATCACAAGGAAAAAAATAAAATAAAAGCTCTAGGTACTAGGTACAAATCTGTGTCTCATGATCTCAAGTACTATCCTCTAGTCCACCATGTCTCCACAACACATGAACCAAGGGAATGTTCCATCCATGCAACACATTATCTCAATGATCCTAGATCTTCACTGGATGATCTAAAATTGTCATGTCATCCTTGATATCTGAATATCCCCACTAAATGAGATAAAAGTCATCATGAAGATACTGATGGATCTAATAGATGTGAATGATATCATGAATCCGGTCCAGCCATTGTGGAAGTTCAAACCAATAATATACCTCACCAACACATCTTGACACATTGAAAGGACCAACAAACTTTGGAGATAGATTATTCCCTATGTGAAAACTATACTAATCACATTGATGGGAATTCATCATGAACAAAGGGTATATAACCTAAAACACTAAGGGTGTCATCCTATGATTGGCATAAGACTTTTTTCATGTGATTATTTCACACCATCACAAACAAGATAAACATTATTTTCCATGCTCAGAAATGCATCAGGATTGTGAATTGATGGATCTCCTACCTTGGACCAACATAACATAGAAAGATAAGGCCACTAATATAAAGTCTCATATAGGGTCATGCAGATGGATGAGTGATAGCTATTGTAATAAGAATACTCATCTAATGTAATGTAACTTTCCCAATATATTCTGATGACTAAGTTGTATTCCTGCAATATATCCTCCACTATTTACATTGTACTATATCTTACCATCTATATGAGGGTGGAAAAATATTTCTAAGGAATAGATGTTTTCTAAAACATGATTCAATCCACTACATACTCATGAGATAAATCATGCACCCCATTTTGATACAACTGACCATAGAACTCTATATAGATGCACCACCTTATCCAAATACCCCATCACAAAGACTTACAAACTTCTCGACTCCTTGATCACTTAGAAGTGGGATGATTTCATAAACCGATCCATCATTACATAGATGGTATCAAAACATCCCTAATATTAGGGTTACCCAGCATTGATGTTCCTTTTATATTTCTTCCCACTCCCACTTGGGAAAATACAATAGATGTAACAACCCTCAAAAAACATCATGGCCATCCTTTACCTACTTAAAAACAAGAAAATGAGCCACAAACTCTATGACTATCCATTTCATCCATGGCCAACAAAATTGGGTCCTCAAGCCATGGTACATAATGGGTAATCTTAGGTGAAGAACCAAAGGCGATCTATGAAAATCAATAAGGAATCTCTCACACATCACAAACAGAATAAATAATATTCCCTAAAACAACATTCTACTCAGACCATCCACCATCCATGCCTATAGAGCATTACCATGGACAACATGATCTCACATCACTACTCTATTTGAGACTCACCATAGAGAATATACCCCATGATTCATTATAGAATACTATACTATAATATTAAATAAGAAACCTCTACCATGAATCATCCTTGTATCTAAGAACATGGCTTCCAACTCCTTCATATCTCTCCTAACATATCTGGACTCCCAAAAAAACTTCCATATATGATTTTTTTTAAATATTCATACAAAATATTTCACTTCCCCAAAGTATAGGATATCTCAAATTTATACTCTTAATGAAACTCCATATACCCCCGCTTCTAAAAATTCAAATCATACTAAGAAATGATATACCTCAAACTCGTGTGATTTGTAAAGACCACAAAGTCCCCCATAATGAGGAAATGTTTCCACAACATTAGTGAAAAGAAACAGCTGCTATCTCCAGATCACTGGTTGAATAGTTATGCTCATGGGGGAATAAAATCATTTTATTACATTAACACACATAACATAACCAGATTGGAAGCATAAAAAACTCCTCAAACATTATCCCTTCCTCTGGAAATTAGAGCACCGAAGCATTGATCAATTTCCCATTCAATTATTCAAACCCTTCATGACATTGATTAGTACAAATAATATCCTATTACTTCCACATAAAATATTTAAACTGGGATGCAATCCATAAGAAGTCAGATATGATCCTCTAGTAACAACCCATAAGACTATGGAATCTACGAACCTCCACTAAACACTTGGGTTCTACATAAGAAATAAATTATTTGGACTTTGATGAGATGACACCCTTTATAGACACCATGTTCCAGAGGAAATGAACATCTCATGTCTAGAACATACACTTGGACAATATTCCACAGAGATGGGGGTGTCAAAGAACCCAAAAGTAAACCCTTACATAATCATTATGATATTAAAATAAATTAATGTAAATCAATATATTATCATGAACATGAATATAAACTAGTCTAGGATCTACAGAACATGGATTTCATGAGTCCCATGAACATGTTTGGTGTGTTTTTGAAACTAAATTTCTTGAATTCAAATATGAAGTGACCATACCTACATCTAAATGTAGTCATTGGGATATCTATATCATTTACCCTCAATTGGTGATACCTAAAATGTAGATCAATATTTATAACCAACATAACCCTGTAACTGGTTGAAAAGGTCATCTGTCATCAAAAGAGGGTAAAAATCATGATTTTCACCTAATTCAACCTATAATAGTCTATAAAAAACTTCAAACTGCTATCATCAATCATAAAGAACAACACTAGAGAAACCTAGGATGACACACTAGGCCAGATGAAACTCATCTGCATCAAACCATTTATCTGAATCCTTAAATCCCACAAATTAGAATGTCCCATCTGATAAGGATCTATAAAAATCAGAGAAACTCCAGGATGAAATTCTATATCGAATTCAACATCACATATAGTGTGTATTATCAACATCTACTCCAGAAAAACATAAAACAAATCTCTAAAAAAATCTAATACCCCACCATCCCAACATCCACTAATTCCATAGAAAAATTATCCATCATGGAATGAAGGTGATCCACACATCTACTTCCCACCTGATAACCCTTATCACAAAAAAAACCACACACTGGCCATGCATATCCAAGAACTCGAATCTCATATAGAAGCAGTCTATATTAGCTCACATAGAATTTACCCATTCTATTCTGACTATGAGATGAAACATCTTAATCTGAAGAAATAAAATACCCTCGTGGGACTGATGTGGCCCAATATATTCCCCCATCACTCATCATGTATGTTTCTTTATCTTCCAAATGGAATATCCAATACTAAAGTCATGGGAAACTATTCTATTCTTTATCCTAGATAAAATAATAGAGAGGGGGAAATAAAGGACTGTAAAGATCTTAAATCGAACAATAAATAAAAAGGGAGGATGATGAGTGTACCATACCTTGAATGATCTATGGACTCTCTATCATTCCCATATCCACTTCTTGGAAATGAACATGACCAACTCCCCTACCTCTCATCCCACATCCACCTCCATGAAAATGCTCAGGTCAAGGTCCCAGAACTTGAGGAACATCCTAGGGCCAACCTCTACCAACACCATCTCCCCTTGGTTGATTATAATTCTGATAACTATAATAATAATACATCCTTGTGTGAAAATACTACCAAGGATATAACTAAATAGAAAAATCTCTATAATTGATCTCAAAGAACCACTAGGAATTGATTCTGATTATTCCCATGAACCCCATAGACAATTAACCCTAGCCTAAGTCCCATAAAAAATATAAAGAACCACTATACCATAAAGGTTGGAAAGGAAGTTGTTGAGGTTGAATACTTTCGAATCGAGAATAAGAATCCCTTGGTTCTTGTGTCCTACTACTGATAAAATTTCTCCCTAAGGAACCCTTCTAGTTCCCCCATGGAAAACCTTTTTGTGAGTTCATCCTCTTGATCACCTTCACCTTATTTTGAACCTCCCATTATATCGAAAATGGAAATAGAGTAAAAATATTATAGATTGAAGGAAATAGTTCTTTATCAAGACACTGTGCTCAAGAATCATCATATAATAATTTTCTTTGGGAAAGATGAAACATATCCTTAAACATAATTCTATACTCCCACACTAACATAGTCCCCTACTAAATAGAGAGTAGCTCCTGCATCTTCATATCCTTCTTGGTCAAAGAAAGAAAATATACCTAGAACCATGTTTTTAATTCAATCCATGAAACATATTCCCATTTCCACTCACCATGATACAAGGTATGCCACTGAAACGAAACTCCTCACATTCGACTGACTACCCATGGGTCCTATCACTCTACTAAGGCTCAGATCAACCTAAAGCCGATATCTAGCTCCTCTAAAAATGAAATATCATAATTTTTTATAAATTATTATTAGTTTGATTAATATAAAATTATTTTATAGATTTAATTATATGAAATATTGTGTTTAGCATGTGTTGCATGAAACACCATGTTTAACTTATGTTACACTTGACAATGAGATTTTAAAAAACCATAATCCATTATTAATATTATTATTTAAATATGACCATTATAACCTAGCCAATAAGATTAGAGATATGTCTAATAATAACTAATTATTAAATATTATGTATAAAGGATTTATATAAATATAAAATATTTGTAAAAAGTATATAATTTTCATTAAAGTCATTATATATTTCAAAAATATTATTTTCAAAAAAATGTTTTTATTTCATTTTTTGAAAAATAATAAAAATAATTTCATAAAATTATAAAAAATTAAATTTATTAAATAAATTTCATTTTTTAAATTATTGTGTCAAAAAATTATCCTAGGGTTTATTTTATGGATTTTTCTGAAAAGAATAATTTTTCAATGAATAGTGAAAAATAATGGTTTTTATTTAAAACTACCATTTCATTTAAGCTTTTTATAAGGTTTATTTTTAAATTAAAATGGGGTTAGAAGAAAATTTAATTCAATTATATATAATTTAATCCTATTTTGTTCATTTGAATCATTTTCATATTTTTTTAATAAAAACATTTTAATATTTTGAAAATTTTATCTTTGATGGCCCCCTCTCTCATTGCATATGGTGATTAATTTTAAATTAAAATTTTCACTTTGATGAATGGATTTTGTAAATATTTAATCAATATTTTGAATTATTATAATTTATATTATATAATATGTTCATATTAATTTTTGACCGTAATGAATAGTATAAATAGTAAAAATCATTCACCATGTTTAATGTGAAATTGGGTTTACTGGTGGTTGAACTAAATAGATAAGGGTTGAAAAGTAGCCAAAAAATTTATAATACAAAATTTATGGAAATATTTAGATCTTATATGTTCTATTATAGAGATTGATCCATCTCGGTTCCTTTTTTGATGACTAAATTGTGGGAACAACTTTTTATTTTCAAGAATTACAAGTGTGCCACTCACCTCAATTATGAAAGGTCAACTTCTCTCCTATCCTATCCATAATTACTCCCATTAATTTCCTCCATGAACTTCCAAAACAAATCCATGACTCCCTCTTCTCATCATCTAACCCTTATTTTGGTTAAAAATCCACCCTATGAAGGCTTTAGGAAAAATCCTAGAGGCTCTCCGAAATAGTGGTAAATTCTTAAGCTTGATTTTTTGTTTTATTTCTTATTTAAAATCCTTAAAATGTTCTTATATTATTATGATATAAAGAATACATTGTCTTCCATATATTGAGGAGCTATTATTTTAAAGTAATAACCAACATCCATCTTCTATTCCATCAAATGGGATATGAAATCATCATTTGTGCGTATGATGAACTACCACCTCACAAACCGATATTATTCTATTTACATCAAAACCTCTAAAAAATGGATATAATGATAGAATTATTGTTTATATATTATTTTTATGAAATTTTTACACTCATTTAATTATTATATCACATATACCTTCTTACTTTCCATTCCCATGGAATATGATAATGTTTCTCATGTGTACGACGAACTACCATATCGTGAAGTGAGGTGATTCGTTCACACTTTAAATGAAATGTAATAAGGATGGATTTTATGAAATTATGTTATATATATGAAATAAATATTATTTTTAATAGTAATAAACTATTTAATTTTCCTTCTCTAATCCTTCAAGAAAATGGAATCATTGATCATGCATTTGTACGACCTGCTGTCTCAATGAATAATGTATCTCCTTTTTAATCTCTAACTTTTATAGATCACTAAAAATACCTATATACTGAATATATATGATATTTATATAATTATTAACATTATATAGATAATTTAACCATGATAATATTAATAGGAAAAAATGATAAATGGCAACATATATGAATAACAAAGTAGTGATTACCCGAAACATGACTTTAACATAATTTTTTTAATAAATAGGTAATAAAATGTAATATTTAAATCATATATGCTATGGTGTATATATGTATGGTTATTTAATATATTTATAATAATATTATATTTATTATATTGTAGGTTTCAATATGTATTAAGGAAGTCAAGACATAAGGTATGGGATTTATTATCACTCATTTATTTATCGGAGACATATTCCAATTCACCACTCATTTAATTTGTGTGGTGTATATAATACACCTTTGACATGTTATATCATGAATATATTTATTTTAATGAAATTTATAGTTTCATTTTATATTATAATTTTTCTAGGTTTATGATTCAAAATATTACTAAAGTCATAAAGTATTATTATCTCAATTTTTCTTCTTTGAGACATATGCCTTGTTACGCACCTATCTCCTTTTATGATGTGTATATACACCCCCTTTGAAATATAATATAATATATTTATTATTTATCATGATATTTTAATTATTACTCAATTTTATTCTTTCATGGGGATTATGATTCAATGTAACCAAAGTGGTAATGGTTTTATGGTACAATCTCATTATTTATTATGATTTTTTATACTCATAATTTAGGTTATGAAATAATATGAAACATATCTCATAAAAATCATGGTTTTTCTTCTACTCTAGTTATGTCACGAGAATAAGTATTTTACATTCATTTCATCAATTTATTTACTAAATATTAAAAAAATTAAGTCAATTGACTTCATTTCTATCCTCAGTAAAAAAACTATTTTTTATCCATATCTATGTTTTCAAAAAATGTTCTAAATTTTTTTTTAAAAATATTTAGAGGATTTATGAAATATTTTTTTTCCATTTTTTTCTTTTAAATGTTTTTAAAAAGAATCTTCATGTTGTATTAAAAAAGAATACACGTTTTTCTCTTACTGAATATGTGAAGGAAATATTTTTTTTAACTTTTAGAGAATGAATAGTATTTTTCACCATCGATAACAAATGATTTTTTAAGCTTCATTTATAGGTTTCAAGGTTTCTTTTCAATGGAAATGATTTCAAAAAAATTTATTAGTTTTTTTTATAAACAGTTTTTTTCCAAATGGAAGGGTTATTTTCTTTAAGAAATCTTCAAAATGATTTTAAATATTCCTTTATATGTTTTGAAGGAAATTTTTAATGAAAATAATTTTGAATATATTTTATGTTTTAAAAAGTTTTTTTTTTCAATGTGGAAATGATATTTTATTTTGGAAATAGTCTAAGTAATATTTTAGAAATCATTTACCACTTAATATGAAGTCACATTATATAACATATTACTTAGGATATTATCCAAGAACATAAATATTATTCTTCATCTGAATGGTTTATATTTATGATGAAAATATGTTTATGAAACCTATTTATCTTCCATAGGTTATACCATGATAAAATTATTATGAAATATAATTATTTTGCACAAGATATGATTTGATTAAATGATGAAACAATTATTAAACCATTTTTTCATAGTTTATATTATGATGAAATGATTATTAAACCCATTTATTTTCCTAGTTTTTGATATGATGAATGTTTTATGATCATGTGGCATAAACATGTATGATATAAATTATGTGATAATGGTTTTTATGACCATGTAATGTGGTTACGTTAAGAAAACATAGTAGGGACCTATATCTCCCACAAATACATTGGGTAATGATAAATGATATATGATCTCAAAGGTTATACGGGAGGTTATCCCAAGACTGAAAGAGAGTACATAAGAGGTTATCTGATGGACAAAAGAGGGTACATATGTGGTTTTACCAAGACCTAGGTTTGTAAATTGGTAGTTATACCATGACTAAAATGTTATGAATGTATTGGTGGGTAGTCTGGACATAAGATTTTCTATAATTATATATAATCCACAAATCTATGTCTTATGCCAATTTTAGGCTCTCATTGATCATGTTCTTTGATTCCATTATGATTTATTCCTTATGAACTACCATGACTCATGTTTATGATCTATGTTATGTAGGGTATTGTTTTCATATATTATGAGCATATTCTCATACCTATATTCTCATGTAATATTGATATCTACCTTATTTAACCTTACTAAGAATATGTGCTCACCATTTCATATGTTTCCTTTCCCATGGATATGAAGAAATGTATTATGTATGACATGTCTAAGAAGGATTATAATTATGAAGAATATAGTGGGAGAAGGCATAGCTCACTTATGACTAGTTTTTTTATGCGTTATAGTTTCCAAAGGAACTATAATTAAATGATTTTGGAGGAGATCATTTTTAATGTGATGGATATTCATTTATGAAGATATAATATTCATATATTATAATTTTGGGTCATTACAGTTGGGATCATAGGAAAGTTTAGTTAATCTTTATAAACCATGAGGAGAAAATATTCGTGAGATCCCTAGTGATATTTTTAATGATACACTAGGGATATGCTTAAGGATAAGTCTAAGGATGAGTCAAAGTAGAGAAAAATGTCTTGAAATTTTGGTAAAGGAGAGATTTAGTAGTTTCCATGAAATTTAATCCCTATATGGATAGTACAAGTTGATTTATCTCAGGAATATATGTACCAAGGGGTAATAACTCCAATAAGTGTACATTGATCTGGACTCAATCATGACCTGGTGCATGACAATAGGCCTTGCTGTACACCTAGTTTGACACTTTTGGGGGATATTATTGGGAAATTAAAAAATATTTATAAAACATCATGAATATATAGGAATTAATATTAATCTTCCTACGTGCCAAGAAGGTGTAAATAATAACCAAGAAAAATATCTTAATTGGAGGTGAAGATTTTTTCTACGATGAGCTCAAGGTCATAAAGAAATGAATTTACAAATAATTTGATGTTTTATATATGAGGAACTTAGGCATTATCAAAGTCAATTACATGAAATAAGTGTTATACGATAGACAAATGAAGGAACTATGTAATTAAAAATCATTGAATTAAAATGGTTGAGGTGTTTATGTATTTGGATTCAATAATTATGTTGTATTATAATTTTACCAATAATATTTTTGTTATAATAATCATGAATCATTTAAGGATTATGTCATATTTGGAATTATATATGTATCTATGTATGATTAAGTTAACTAATATAAATTCTATCATGGGTTTATAAGTTTTCAAGTTTTCATAATGTTCAAAGTCATTAAGACCCCTTTTGAGGTTTTAGGTGATGGAATTATATCAATATTAAGAATATTTTTAGAGACATTTATAGAAATAGAACCATTTGTGTTATTATATGTTTTTATGAAAAATGAAATTTGAGGGGGATATGATTATATATATTGGTAACATTTAGGTTTTATCATATATCAAATATTATGAAAAATATGGGTTATTTCAATTTCAAAATGTTTTCATTAAAAAAGATTTTGGAAAATGTAAAATCAGAAATATATGTGATAACTTGATTCATCTTGTAATTCCATGGGGCTTAGAACCACAACCAAAGAATAAAATGGTATAATTCCATCCAATGAACTACATATAATTGTTTTTCTATTAGAAAAACATGAAAATAGATATTGTTGAGTATGTATATCAGTACTTGGTATATTAGAAGGTTAAGTAAGAGAGAAAATTGTTTAAGGGGGTGATATAAACATTATCCCTACCACAATGGAAATGGGAAAACATCACCGTGGGTTTTTTTTAGACACATGAAAATATAAAAAGGGAATAATTCTACACGGTATCATGTTGATCACATTATAAATTCTGCACACATCATATTTATCATAAGATTTTTTTATCATTCGATAAGATTTTCAGGATATAAATTATGGAAGGGTTAAGGTTTGATTAATGAAAACATTATATTGTATCTGATCAGGTATTTATGGTTACCTTGATGTTTTGGTTAAGTCTTCAGAAAGATCTTGATTTAGAGTTGTGTATCATCACTACATGTCATCCCCTGAACGATGGTAAGTTAGAGTGAACAACTAAAACACTAGAGGATGTGATATTATTTTGTTCGATGGATTTAAATGGTGGCTGGGATCAACACCTTACTCTAGATGGATCTTCATAAAAAATAGTTTTCACTTGATCATTAATATGTCTCATTAGGAATACCTCTATGGAAATAAGTGAAGAACTGTAATGTATTAGAATGAATTCGTAGAATGAAATCCATTGGGACTTGAGGAAGCTGATGAAATATCAGGGGATGTTAGTGTCATTTAGTAATACATAAGGGTAGTAGAATGTTGACATAAACTTTTTTCATATAATTGTTGACACTATGTAGAATTTTAAGTTGTAATGTTGGTGTTTCTATGAAATTATTTGTGGAAGAAGTGATGGAAAACTAATCCCTAGGTATATCACTCCCTTTTAAATTCATTATCATATTGAGTTGGTATCTTATTGTTTGGTGCTTCGATTAATCCTCTATTAATTATATTATGTGATCCATGTATATATATTTTGAAATTATATACCTAATACTTCACATATACTAAACTCAAAGGTTGTACCACTAGAGAATGATATATCTTATGAGGAATAAAAGGCAGCGATACAAGATCATTTCGAGAATGTTCTAAAAAAAGGACAAATCACCTAGAAATTTGTTTTTGGCAATACAACCATCTTGGAGAAGTTACATGGGAACCAGATGATGTAATAAGAAAAAATTATCCTCAGTTATTGGTATCAAAGTGATGAATTTCTAAGTAAAAATTCATTTTAAGGGGTAGAATGAAACTCCCTTCCATTATTTGAATTATTATTCATTGATTAAATAATGTTTCCTCTATATATTATGTTTCATGTATCAATTATTGTATGTTGTGTTGCACAAAGCACTAAGTATAGTTTTTGTTACACTCAACACTAAGTTTTAACAAACCATGATATATTATTAATATAATTATTTAAACATAACAATTATACAAAATCCATTAAAAGTAGCAATATGAATATCAATAAATTCATTTTAAATATTATGAATATTTTTTGACATAAGGAAAACTTAGTTAAAAAATATTTCTTAAATTTTAGTAAAGACATTATATGTTTTGAGAATAATATTTTTTTCAAAAAAATGATCATATTATTATTTTTGTGAAAAACTAAAAAAATAATTTTGGAAAATTTTAGAAATTTAATTTGATAAAATAACCTTTATGTTTGGAAAAAAAATAAAAAATTATCTTACGGTGATTTTTTGTTATTTTTCTGAAATGATTTATTTTTAGATGAACAATATAAAATGGTTGTTTTTATTGTGAATTGGATTTTATTTTATAGAATTTATAATGTTATTTTTGGTTTTCAAATGATTTTAAAAGTAAAAATTGTTAACTTAAATATCTATTAATCCATGGTCATTTTAATCATTTTCATATTGAATTTTTATATAAAAACTTTTTAAATTTTGAATATATTCTTTTTGAAAACCTACTTTTTCATCCCATATATGGGATTTATTTTAAATTAATTTTTACCACTTATATGAATGTAATTTTGAAAAACATATTCCATATTTTGAATCATAATAATTTATATTATATAATAATTTCAAATTATTTTTTGACCATAATGAATTGTAAAAATAATAAAAGCTATTTACTGCTGTTAAGGTGAAAATGGGTTTACCAGGGGTTAATCTAAAAATATAAGTGTTAAAAAATGAACCAAAACTTGTATGATACAAATTTTGTATCCATATATAGACCATATCTCGTATATGATCCATAATTGTCCATTTGTTATCCTATTGTAATGATACAAACATGGTTTCACCATTTTATTTTAAAAAATTACAAGTGTGTCACTCACCTCACTTATAAAAGACCACTCCATCCCTTCTCTTCTTCACACATACAAATCTACTTGGTCTATATAGGACCTATATAAATAAATTAATTTATTATTTACCCTCATACATATTTATTTAGTAATACGTCATATGAAGGATTTTGGTATAAACCTATGGATGGTCTTTTAAAAAGAGGTAAATTCATAAAATTGTGTTTCTGTTTTATTAATTATTCCTCCTCCATAAAATCAACCTCTATTATGATGATATAATAAAACCTATATCTACTATATAATGAGATTTTTTTATGTTAATGTAATAACCTACTATCCATATCATTTCTATCAAATGAGATATTAAATCATCATTTGTTTGTAGGGTGAACTTCCACCTTGTTAACCGATGTTATTTGTTTTCCATCACCACCCCTCATGGTGGAATTTAATGATGGATTTATTATTTATTTATATATAATATATGATATTTTTATTATTCTGAAATTATTATATCACATATATCTTCTTACATTCCATACTTTGAGAATACTATAACGTTGCTTATGTGTATGGAGGACTACCACCTCAAAAAGTGATACGATTCATTCATTTTTTACATTGAAGTTAATAAGGATGGGTTATATTATCATGTGTGTTATATATGATATCAAAATTATTCTTTAATGGTAATTTATTGTTTACCATTATTTATTTAAATCCGTTGATAAAATGGAAACAATGTTCAGGCATATGTATGACCAACCGTCTCCATGAACGGTGTAATTCATTTATATATATAACTTTTATGGATCACTATAAATATATATATATATAATGAATATATATGATATTTATTTCATGGTTAAAATTCTAGAGGTAATTTCACCATGATCAATTTAAGAGGATTAAAAATAACATATGAATATATACAGGAAAAACAAAGCAGTTATTGCCCAAATATGACTTTAACATGGAATTTTCAATAAATGGATAATAAATGGTAATAAGTAAATCATATATGGTATGTTATATATAAGTATGGTTCCATAATATATTCATAATAAAATCAAATTTATTATACAATAGGTTTGAATAAGTACGAATGAATTTAAGACTTCTGATAAAGGATTTCTATTCACTCTATTATTTATGGGAGATATATGTCAATCCACCACACATTTCTTTTGTGTGGTCTGTATACTATAAATTTAACATATTATATTATGAATATAATTATTTTCAAGAATTTTTTAATTTTATGTTATTGAGGTTACAAAGGATCGAATAACAACTGAGAAGGGGGGGGGGGTGAATCTGTTGTTCACTTTTATAAATTTTAATTCTTTTCAAAACATAACCCCTAAAAACTGTTAAGATTTATATAATTATCAAATGTTAGTAAATAATCATGCATTAAATAATAGGAAATAAAGTAAATCATATAAATTTTTTAAGGTTCTTCCTTAGTGTTCTGATCTATATCCTTTCCACAGCCACTCCCATGGGTCTATGGAAATCCACTCTTAATAAGAAGTGACTACAACTTGTGTCAACTCCCATTAGAAACCTTCTATCTCTTGATAGGAATGATTATAATTAATCCCATAAGTTTACAATGTTTTCTTATAAAACAATTGATCCAAACAAAATAATGGAGACTTTTTTGAATCTTCTCCACAATTTCTCAATCAGAATCCTCAGTCTGATTTGTCTTGATATGATTCTCTCAATACAATAATGTTGGATCTTAGATATGATTATCTGAATATGATGATGATGGATCCTAGATAAATTCATTTAATACAATGATTTTGGATCCAATTCTATATACAATGATGATGGATCCGAATCTATCAAAAAATGATACTGGAACCTAGATCTAATTCTCTGAGTATTATAATTTAATACAATGAATTCAGTCTCAATCTCCAAAACTCAAAACCTACCCAAATAATCAAGTCAATTCTTCTTTAATATGATGGGAACATTAAAATTTTAAATATCCATCAGTCCACCTTTTGCGTGTGTGTGAAATTTTCAAATGGATGAATGATCTAAAGAAGTATTTATAAGTGACTTAGAAAACAAAGGTAGGAAACTTAGAAACATTCCCCGCTTCCTAAAATCTCAAAATCTCTAAAAATATCTCGCATTAAAAATTTCAAATTTTACATCTTCAAATGTATATATATTTATTTATGATTTACCAAAAATTTTAATTCATGTTTTACCACTTCAAATCATTATACCTTTATCATATCATTATGATCTATTTCTTTCTCAACTTCATTACAATCTGTTTCTTTCTTAACTTCATTAAAATCTATTTCTTTCCAAGCTTCATTATGATCTATTTCCTTAGATTAATTTTGATCTATTTCTTTCTCATCTCATTACGATCTTTTTCTTTCTCATACCATTATGATATTTTTCTTTCTCATATTATTACGATCTTTTTCTTTCTTAACCCATTACGATCTTTTGATTGGTCTGGATAAGATTGTCAGTATCCCTTCTTCTTTTTATCTGGTTTTGATCAATCTGGCTATGATCGCTTTCCCCCATATTATAAGTATGATCATTTTGGGTATGAATAGTTATTATTATTTAGATGAAAAAATGGATGCTATAGTACCTGATGTTGATCAATCTGTGTACGATCAAATTCCCATTATGATGTAATTATCATTATGATGAAATTCCCATTATTATGGAATTATTCACTTTAAAACTCTAAATTTATTCAAACCTCTCCACCATTTCATAAAATTATTTTATCATGAATGTTTTCATGATTTGTGAGAACTTATTTTCCTTCAATGCATCATATGATTTTGTTTTATAATGTATGAAAACTTTATAACTCCTAAAATCACTTTCTTCTTTTAAAACTCTTAAGAAACTTCATTATTTATCTAATTTTTTTGAATTTGATATTTATCAATGTCATGCTGATGGACCCGAATATTATTCTCTACATCTAGTTCTTCTATTACAATTCTTCTAAATACTTAAAACAACCTTTTTCCCATTATTGTTTGGAATCCGATTTGTCTGGATTCTTTATAGAAACCTCAATATGATTAAACTAAATTAGATTCTTGAAAAAAAACATTCTGATACAAAAAGAATTAGTTTTCAACTAATACAAAACTTTGTTAAAATAAAACACCATAATGGTTCTTCAATCTCCCCATTTTGATTTGGTGACAATCCTTGTTAACAAATTTTCCAACTATCAAAAGTTTTCACAACTCAACTTTTTAAAATTTTATCAAAACATTTACTTTCTCAAAAAATATTGTCCTGACATATCACTTTAGTATTAAGTAATGATTTTGAAGGAATTCAATCCTTTGGCAGGAAGAAAATTTTGTGGCCATGTAAAGATAACATATCCCCGCTTTTCTTTTTACACTTTCTTTTTCTTTACCCCATTATTTCTTTTTCCCACTTTATTTTTTTGTCAATTTTCATTTTCTCATCTCCATTATATAAAAAACACAACATCAGATTCATAAAATAAGGATAAGTAAAAAACATCTTACAAAGTAAAAAATTGTTAATTTCTCTTCCTATTTGTCAATATAATCTAAAAAATGGTGGAGGTTCTTTATTAAGAGGTTTTCAGAAGACATGGGAGGAGATAGAACATGAAGTTGCAGTCTCAATTCTAAAAAACATTATTTCAACATTAATTTTATAAAGATATCAACAATATGATACATTTTTGAAATGTCATATAGAAAAACATCTCCAGTAGAAAATGTTTCTTTATTAATGTGAAACTTTATATAAATGTGTTTTTATATTTAATGTTGGACAAGATTCTCGGAAAGATTAATTTCACTATGATTATCAAAAAGGATCTTTAACGGTTTAGAAAAATTCACATTCAAATCATCCAGTTGAAATTTCATCCACAACACTTGAGTATTGGCTTGAGTACTTGAAAAATATTCAGATTCAGCTGTGCTCAATGTTACTGAAATTTGTTTCTTACTATGCCAACTCACACTACATTCTCCCAAGAAAAATTTTTATTCAGAGGTTGATTCATATCATTACAATCTCCATGTCACGAATTGTCCTCGGGGCCTGTGCCATGACTACCCCAAGCCCGCCTTCCATAGGCCAGGGGCTGGCGACTAGCACCGAAGGCGTAAATCCCAATAAAAAGGGAAGGCATTGCCTTTATAATACTAAAAAACACTACAGAGTACAAGTAGAAGAAACTCTAAGTAAAGCTGTAAAACAAACGTGCTGAAAGTACAAGGGGCCGAAAATACAAGCCCAAAAGAAAGGTACAACTACAACTGAAAGTAAAGTACAACTCAAAGGACAACAACTGAAAGGTGAAGCAACTCCTGGATTGTCCTCCGGGTTCCTACCTGAAGGGTAGGTACAGATGTCATCCTCAGCACTACACATCCGATTGTCCCTCCATCCATCTCCTCTGAGTACTGTCTCGTCGAAAGATCCACCTCCGGGTACCGTCCAGTTCGTCAAGCCTCAACCACGACCAGTGTTGTCTGTCATCTGCAACCAACACAACGAGGTGCGGGCGTAGCTCGTGCAGGGGTGAGTATAACAATACTCAGTAGGGACCCCGAGACCCTCATGGTCTCACTAAATCCAAAAAGGATAACCACAAATAAGTATCTCAACAGATAACCCTTACTTAGGTATAGGCTCATACTTATACCTAAGTTATCAAGGAACCCATCTCAATCAAGAGGTAACACAAAGGTTATGAAAATAAACGAATAACCACTACTTCGTTATATTCCCATACATATACCTAATTCATCAAGTGACCCATCTCAATCATGAGGTAAACACAAAAGTCATTGACTCAGCTAAAACCAAGATTTTCATTATCAAAGCCGCAACTGCTGAAGAGCTCCGTCTCTGACGAGTACAGTGAACCTGTCACGACTCTGAGGCACTACTCACTAACCTAAGACTGCTGAGGTACTCCTCCTGTCGAGTACCGCGGGTTAGCCACCCAAACACAGCAGTGCTTCCCGCCGGGGTCTGCCACCTAAACAAAGTAGTGCACCCCCCCTAATAGCCTACAGAGGTACTCCTCCTGTCGAGTACCACGGGTCTGCCACCCAAGCACAGTAGTGATCCCCGCCGTGGGTCTGCCACCCAAACACTGTAGTGCTCTCCACTGGGCTATACAAGTCACTCCGACTCAAATAGGACACACAGTCTTCGGGTCTCATCCAGATACACGGTCTTCGTACTCCGTACACTCGTCTCCAGGAGGGTCCGCTCCACAAGCTAGTGGTCGATACTCAAAGTATCACAAAGTCTCACGAAGAAGTATCTCAAAGTACCACCACGTCATATGGATCTCAACGCAACAGACATCGCATCAATCGGTCGCCCGGTCTGTGAGTTATTAGCCTTTTAGTCCCGGGGGCCAGTTGGTTTCATGTACGAACCAACCTGGCCATATCTCAACTGTACCATGAACTCACATAGGGTATACTCAAAGGGACCTTTTCTCAACGTGATCACCAAATCCACTGACGGATCGTCAAACGGACGTCCGGTCTGAAAGTTTCCAGGGGCCCGGTTGGATTTCAGGTACAATCCAAACCGGCCATATTCCAACTGCATCCAAACCTTAGGTGAAGTATGCCAAAAGATCCGTCTCACCGAAAAAAATCCAACAAAATCAACGGCATGTTAATCGGACATCCGGAACTCAAGTTATAAGCGTTTCTGCTCCAAGGGCCTGGTTGGTTTCGGGTTCGAACCATCCCGGACCTACAAAACGTTCTCTGAAACCTTGAGTGTAATATACCGAAACAACCTTCTCGATCCAAGGATCCCAACGCAACTGACGGTACGTCGATCGGGGGTCCGTAGCCCAAGTTATGGGCGTTTGAACGAAACTGCCCGAAAACAGGGGGTCTGGGCCCGTTCCGACCTGGCCCAGTACCCCCTGGGTCGGCCCGAACTGGGTCGACCCGACCCAGATCCGGGTCTGGCCCAATTGGGCGCGGCCCGGACCGCGTGGCCAGCAGCTCGGCCATCGGCCGAGCAGGATGCGGAGTGGGGGCACTGCCCCCCTTGATTGCTGAATGATCAGCCAATTAAGGCCTGCCTTAATTGACCCGCGAGACTCGTAGGGTCCCGTCTCTAGCTGGCACCAGTGGCCGGCTCAGCCAGCCGCTCCCCCGAACTGCCACGACCATAGGCCGCGACTCCTTCCCATTCAGCGCGGCACAATGACGCCGCACCCCTCTGCCGCGGCCCGCTCCTGGCCGCAGGCTCCTTTGGCCTCACTGGCGGGGCGCGACGGCGCCGCGCACCTTCGCTGCGGCCTGCTCCGGCCATAGTTCCCTCGTTCCCACACGGTGCTACAACACCGCTCCGTCTTCATCACCGAGTGAAACAACGTAAACAAGATAAGGGGAGGAGGATCAGCCGTGTTTGTATGGTCCGACCTCCTCCCATTGTGACGGTAACAGGCGGCCAACGAATGGGTATTCACAAAGACAAACAAAGCCCAAATTTAATTGATTAATTTTGAACTTAACCCCTACCTCAAAGAAATTCGCGGAAGCTAGCATTGTGGAATGAGGCTCCGTATACGTCGATGGAGAACGTCTGAGGAGGAAGCGGCATCTCCCTTCCTTTGACGTGGAGAGAAGATGGAATGATGTGTTAGCATGCGTCCAAGAATGGAATGGCGTCACACACCGGCTACGAAGTGGAGAAGAGAAGACACATCGATCTCTCCTTGCGGTGATGGCGTTCTTCGTCGAAGTCTTGGCGTTCTTCACGTTCTTCAACGAGGAAGTAGAAGTTCTTCAGACTTAGAGTTTTCTTCTCCCAATCTCCTTACACCACAAGCCAACCTAATAAAATAAGATTTCTCTCATTTTATTATCTTAAGAAATGTCTTTCAAAATTACAAATTTCAATACACCTAACTCACTTAATTAAGTTAATGTGTTGGCATTGAATTAATGTGGGGAGAGGGGAGGTCACAAATTAATTGGAAGTTTTAAGGGTTACACACTTAAGAGGGAGTTTAGAGGAGTTAGAGAATATGAGAAGATAGGGGATCATGTGGGCCCCACCACCCTCATAACCACACATGGGAAGTTGGGTGGTTGTGGGTCCCACCAACAACTTCCCATGAGAGAACTAAACTACCATGGATAAAATAAAATTGCGCACAATTTTATTTTACTTAACATTTGATTCCCCAATTTTTTTACAACTCCTCCCAAGAAAACACAACTCCAGAAAAGGTCTTCCTAAACAAATACCGGTGTTATGGTTTCATCGGTGCCCTCAGATTTCAATTCCGAGCACCGGTTCAAAATATAGAAAAAACTCGCTCGTTCGTTCACTGAACGTACCCGAGCTAAACTTCAGAAATTGATTTTGGGAAAACCGGGCCTCAGAATCAGGTGCCGTTAGAAACTGCGGACTCATAAAATTACAAAGAAATTAAGAAAAAAATTTCCTTGAAATTTCTGGGTCTCTAAATTACTCCCACCTTAGGGATTTACATCCTCGTAAAGCTATAACACACACTAAGGAAAACAAAGTGGTACTGAGCATGTATCTGAGCCCTTTGCTCCCATGTGCTTTCCTTGAGGTTCCTATGCTACCAGCTAAAGCGCACATGAGGAATCGACCATCCCCGTAGGACCCGCTCCTATCGATACTCAACCTCTATTGAAAACCTGAGAAAGTCACCCCATCATCGATGTCCGGCTCTCCGTGGTCGATGGTGACGATTAGGTTGTGCGTACATCACCTCAGCTGAGATAAGTGGAAGATGTTGTGCACCCGGTGCAACTGTGGTAGAAAGGTCATGCGGTAAACCACCTCACCTACCATGCTGAGGACCTAGAAGTGTCCAATAAACCTCGTAGATAACTTGTCGCCTCTACCAAATCTTTTTAGACCTCGTCAAGGTGATACCCGTAAGAATACGTGGTTGCCATTCTCGAACTCTAGTGGTATTCTGTTAGCTTTGTGAAGTCTCATCTGCCATGATACAAAGGCGATCAATGCCCACTCCTACATCAGGACACACCCGAGTCTGGTCCCTGATGCGTCGCAGTGAACTATGTAACCAACGCCCACAGGTTGGGCGCACCAGTCAACCTCTACCCTAGCTCCTGAAAGCTCTGCTGGAAGTGGTGTAGCAACTCTGGAGAATTCTGGCAGAAAGGTATCTTTTTCCATCTCCTGAGTGATCGAATGCACCCACTTATGCATGATTATGTCCTGTGCTGCCTGGGTTTTCCTTTTCACTGACCAAGGAAAACCCCATCCCAACGTTGTAGATAAACCAAAACCTTTTTTCCTAATACCATCAATCCGTGTATGAACTGTGGTTGCCCAGTCCATAACCAAACTAACGTCGTAAGGACTCTACGCTACCACCAAGAGGTTCCAACCGAAACTCTCGCCTCAAGGGTCATATCACACTGTCGGCGTAAGTGTGATTATCGAGTCTCATTCCAAAGGTATCTCCAGACGTGAGGGTCAAGTCAGTGGCTTAACCGGAAACTCTAGGTCTGGGACAAGATTCATGGAAGGTATAAATGATTGGTACCTATGTCTATTGATACAGCAGCTAGTAGTAGACATAGATCGTACCTCAAATCATTCTTAGAGCCCTTGGGTCACACTCCTTGACCGCATGCAGCTATTCTCTTCCCCTTCCCTCTAGCTCTGCTTCCACGTCTACTGCTCTACAGATTTATCTGTGCTTAACATTTCTTCTTCTTGAAATATTCACATGCCCAAGTCTCTGAGACTGGAACCAGTTTGCTGCATTCCCACTTCTAACATTCTCTAGCTGTATTCGTTCAGCCAAAGAAAATTCAACCACAAAGGTTCTCTCTAGCACCCTAATGTGAGTAGGAATGCATAGAGGAAAAAGTGATGGCTCAGATATCCTTAAACACAGCATGCTCAGAGGTTAGAGCTATATAGTACTGATCGAATCGTACTCATCGAGTACCCGAAATGATCGGTACGCCTCGATGAATACTCAGCTACCGACACATCGTCCTACCAAAGTTGTATAAGCTCTAGTAAACTCTCAACCACCTCCTCAAGCCAGTCCTCAGCCACCTGAGAGTCGGGCTCACCATAGAACCTGAGGGTATGTGATGTTGGAACACGTGTAAGGCAGTGATCCTACATGTGTCACCTTTCGGTACCTCCGATTGTAACTGCAGGCCAACCGGTAGTGATGTATAGCCGACACGCTACCCGAAGGTACTATCTCAGACATCGGTCCACATACCGAAGCCTCATCACTATGCGGACAATCCTCATGGTCACTCACTGGAAAACACTAGTAGCCAAGTCCACCATCTACTCTACTAATGTCTCAACTAGGCGGAAAACTCTAGAAATCGCCTCCAGCCAGTCCTATGCTGTCTGGGAATCTGCCTCACCTCGTAACCTCAGAGGCCTCTACTGCTGGAACTCGTGCAACGTGCTCTGTCGGTTTGCACCGTCTGCTAGTATGGTAAGTGGCATCTGCTGCCCACCAGGTGGTGGTGCTGCTGGTACACCACCCGAGGGTGCCAATATAGTAAAAAGGGCCCCGCACCGGAGCCTCGTCGCTCAGTTGGCCATCATCGTGTACTGTCTCAGAACTCCAACTGACTGTCTGAGTGGAGACATCATGAACAGATGCGACACGGTCAACTATTTATACCTGGTGAGATGACCTAGTTTGAGATGACTTTAAAACTTTTGGAAACACACACACAATCAGTGTTTTCATGCACAAAGTCAGAAATCAGTAGTCAGGGTCCTGGTGTATGGATACGTCGGCCGCCCGCACCAACACTGGACTCCCTGAACTGAAAACCACACTCAGTACCCTTAACACTATTTCTTCACAGAAAATAAATATCAGAGCTATAAGTTCTGCGGTAGAACCGACTCCTCTGATACCAATTTGTCATGACCCATCCTCGGGGCCCATGCCGTGACTACCCCAAGCCCGCCTTCCATAGGCCAGGGGCTGGCAACTAGCACCAAAGGCGTAAATCCCAATAAAAAGGGAAGGTATTGCCTTTATAATAGTAAACAACACTATAGAGTACAAGAGAAAGCAACTCTAAGTAAAGCAGTAAAACAAACGTGCTGAAAATACAAGGGGCCAAAAATAAAAGCCCAAAAGAAAGGTACAACTACAACTGAAAGTAAAGTACAACTCAAAGGACAACAACTGAAAGGTGAAGCAGCTCCTGGATCGTCGTATGAGTTCCAACCTGAAGGGTAGGTATAGATGTCCTCCTCAGCACTCCACGTCCGATCATCCGTCCGTCCATCTCTTCCGAGTTCCATCTCATCGAAAGATCTACCTCCGGGTATCGTCCAGTTCGTCAAGCCTCAACCACGATTAGTGTTTTCCGTCGTCTGCAACCAACACAACGAGGTGCGGGCGTAGCCCGTGCAGGGGTGAGTATAACGATACTCAGTAGGGACCCCGATACCCTCATGGTCTCACTAAATCCAACAAGGATAACCACAAAGAAGGATCTCAACAGATAACCCTTACTTAGGTATAAACTCATAATTATACCTAAGTTATCAAGGAACCCATCTCAATCGAGAAGTTACACAAAGGTTATGAAAATAAACGGATAACCACTACTTATGTATATGCCCATACATATGCCTAAGTCATCAAGTGACCCATCTCAATCATGAGGTAAACACAAAAGTCATTGACTTAGCTCAAACTAGGATTTTCATTATCGAAACCGTAACTGATGAAGAGCTCCGTCTCTGATGAGTACAGTGAACCTGTCATGACTCCGAGGCACTTCTCACTAACCTAAGACTGCTGAGTTACTCCTCCTGTCGAGTACCGCGGGTCAGCCACCCAAACACAGTAGTGCTTCCCACCGGGGTCTGCCACCCAAACACAGTAGTGAACCCCCCCTAATAGCCTGCAGAGGTACTCCTCCTCTCAAGTACCGCGGGTCTGCCAACCAAACACAGTAGTGATCCCTACCGTGGGTCTACCACCCAAACACAGTAGTACTCCCCACTGGGCTATACAAGTCACTCCGACCCGAATCAGACAAGAAGTCTTCAGGTCTCGGCCAGCTACACGGTCTTCGTACTCCATACGATCGTCTCCGGGAGGGTCCACTACATGAGCTACTGGTCGATAATCCAAGTATTACAAAGTCTCACGAAGAAGTATCTCAAAGTACCACCACGTCATAGGGATCTCAACGCAACATATGACACGTAAATCGGTCGCCCGATCTGTGAGTTATTAGCCTTTTAGTCCTGGGGGCCCGGTTGGTTTCATGTACGAACCAACCTAGCCGTATCTCAATTGTACCCTGAACTCACATAGGTTATACTCAAAGGGACCTTTTCTCAATGTGATCACCAAAGCCACTGACGGATCGTCAAACAGACGTCCGGTCTGAAAGTTATCGGCTTTTCCGTTCCAGGGGCCCAATTGGATTTCGGGTACAATCCAACCTGGCCATACTCCAACTACATCCAAACCTTAGGTGAAGTATTCCAAAAGATCCGTCTCACCGAAAGGAATCCAACAAAGTCGACGACACATCAATCGGATGTCTGGAACTCAGGTTATAAGCGTTTCTACTCCGAGGGCCCAGTTGGTTTCAGGTTTGAACCAACCCGGACCTACCCAAAGTTCACTTAAACCTTGAGTGTAATATACCGAAACAACCGTCTCGATCCAAGTATCCCAACGCAACTGATGGT
Organism: Viscum album; assembly: GCA_963277665.1. NCBI lineage: Eukaryota > Viridiplantae > Streptophyta > Magnoliopsida > Santalales > Viscaceae > Viscum > Viscum album. The sequence continues at coordinate 1,430,900,536 of OY728151.1, forward strand.
GCATCGATCGGAAGTCTATAGCCCAAGTTATCGGCGTTTGAACGAAACTGCCCGAAAACAGGGGGTTTGGGCCCGTTGCGACCCGACCCAGTACCCCCTGGGTTGGCCCGAACTGGGTCAACCCGACCCGGGTCCGGGTCCAGCCAAATTGGGCGCGGCCCAACCCGCGTGGCCAGTGGCTTGGCCTTCGGCCGACCGGGATTCGGAGGCGGGGCGCTTCCCCCCTTTATTGCTGAACGGCCGGCCAATTAAGGCCGGCCTTAATTGACCCATGGGACCCGTAGGGTCCCGCCTCTAGCTGGCACCAGCGGCTGGCTCAGCCAGCCGCTCCCTTGAATCGCCAAGACCATAGGTCGCTCCTCCTTTCCATTCGGCATGGCGCGACGGTGCCGCACCCCTCTGCCGCGACCCGCTCCTAGCTGCGGCCCGCTTCTAGTCGCGGCCCGCTCCTAGTCGCGACCTGCTTCTAGCCGCGACCTCCTTCGGCCTCACCGGTGCAGCGTGACGGCGCCGCGTACCTTCTCCATGGCCCTCTCCGGCCGTAGTTCCCTCGTTCCCGCGGGGTGCTACGACACCGCACCGTCTTCATCACTGAGTGCAACAAGGTAAACAAGATAAGGGGAGGAGGATAGGCCGTGTTTGTGCGGTCCGACCTCCTCCCGTTGTGACGGTAACAGGCGGCCAAAGAACGGGTATTCACAATGAAAAGCAAAGCGCAAATTTAATTGATTAAATTTGAACTTAACCCCTACCTCAAAGAAATTCGCGGAAGCTAGCGTCGGGGAATGAGGCTCCGTATACGTCGATGGAGAACGTCCGAGGAGGAAGCAGCGTCTCCCGTCCTTTGACGTGGAGAGAAGATGGAACGACGTGTCAGTGTGCGTCTAAGAAGGTAATGGAGTCACACACCAGCTGCGGAGAGGAGAAGAGACGACACGTCGATATCTCCTTGCAGTGACGATGTTCTTCGTCGAAGTCTTGGCATTTTTCGCGTTCTTCAATGAGGAAGTAGAAGTTCTTCAGACTTAGAGTTTTCTTCTCCCAATCTCCTTACACCACAAGCCAACATAATAAAATAATATTTCTCTCATTTTATTATCTTAAGCCATGCCTTTCAAAATTACAAGTTTCATTACACATAACTCACTTAATTAAGTTAATGTGTTGGCATTGAATTAATGTGGGGAGAGGGGAGGTCATAAATTAATTGGAAGTTTTAAGGGTTACACACTTAAGAGGGAGTTTAGAGGAGTTAGGGAATATGAGAATATGGGGGATCGTGTGGGCCCCACCGCCATCATAACCACACATGGGAAGTTGGGTGGTTGTGGGCCCCACCAACAAATTCCCAAGAGAAAATTAAACTACCATGGATAAAATAAAATTGCACACAATTTTATTTTACTTAACATTTGATTCCCCAATTTTTTTACAACTCCTCCCAAGCAAACGCAACTCCAGAAAAGGTCTTCCTAAGCAAATACCAGCATTATGGTTTCATCGGTGCCCTTGGATTTCGATTCCGATCACCGGTTCAAAGGATAGAAAAAACTCGCTCGTTCGTTCACTGAATGTACCCGATTTAAACTTCGAAAATTGATTTCGAGCACACCGGGCCTCGAAATCAAGTGCCGTCAAACACTGCGGACTCATAAAATTCCAAAGAAATTAAGAAAAAAACTTCCTTGAAATTTCCGGGTCTCTAAACTCCAGCCCAATAAGCATCAGTATAACCATGAACCTTCATCAAAATATTTATTTTTTATAACAACCATTATGAAGTTGTTCCATTGACGTATCTCAGAATCCTCTTTTATGCAAAAATATTTGATTCTTTTGAATTAATTTGATACCTAGAAGATAAATTCATAAAATAAACAATATTAGTAATTGAGATTGTACGGTAAAAAAGACTTCCTATTAGATTTTTAATGTCTTTATGATTCACACTTTTTCTAGATTCACATTTACTCAACATTGTGCTCATTGAAATAGGATTAGAAACTTCTCTTTATTATGAAATCCCAAACTTCTTTAGTAATTCCTTGGAATAATTTTCTTGAGATAAGAAAATTTAATTTTTTTTGTTGAAGTTGTAAGACAAGGAAGAATGTTTATTCTCCAATCATAGACATTTAAAAATTCTTCTTAATTTTCTCAAAACATGTTTTACAAACATCTTCTATATCCCCATAAAAAATTATATCATCCACAAAAATAATTAAAATTAGAGCTCTTGAGTCAACATCTTTCACATATAAGTTTCTATCATCTTTTCATTTAGAAAAGTTGAATATTCTCAAACAATTGTCAAGTTTTGAATACCAAGCATGTGGAACTTGTTTCAGCCCATATAAATATTTCTTAAATTTATAAACTTTGTTTTCATATTCATCAAGTAGAAACCCAAAAGGTTGTTTAATGTAAACTTATTACTCAATATCAACATTTAATAAAGATGACTTTACATCCATCTGATAAATTTTTTAATTCCAATAAGAATCCACTTCAAGAAACATTCAAATAGTTTCTATCCTTGAAATTGGGGTAAAAGTTTCATCAAAATTCACACCTTCCATATGTACATATCCTTTAAAAATAATTCTTGCTTTGTTTCTTGAAACTTCTCCATGCCCATTAAATTTGTTTATATAAACCCAATTTGTTATGATAACTTTTTTATTTTCTAGCCATGAAACAAGTTACCATGTTTAATTCTTCTAAATATTATCTTACTCTTCATTAATATAATCCATCAATTATTTATGTTGAATGGACTCTAAAACTAATTCTGGTTTAACTTTTGAGATAAGTTATGTTTTATTTTCTAATCTCAAATTCCATCTAGTCTGAACTAGAGCCTTCATATTCCCAATAATTTTTTCAGACACAACATGTTTTATTCATGTAGTAAATCTCAATGTCTCTTTCCCACATGAAATTTCCTCACCACATGACTCATTTGAATCTTGATATAGATGTTTTGGATAAAATTCACTATCATTGGAATTCTCCAGTGCATACTCTTCAGTATTCTCAATAAATTTTGTTAAGGAACATTGATATTCTATTTCCTTCACATAATATGAGTCCACTAACTATTTTAATTTTTTTTTTCTAAAATTTGTAACTTATTACATTTGGTGAATAACCCATAAAATTTCCTTCCTCATATCTCTCATAAAACTTTCTCAAATTCATATTTTTTATTTTGAGAGAGTATAGAATTAAAAAAACTATATAGTAATCAATGAATGTTTTTTTGTTATACCACGTTTCATAATGATTCAGGTTAGTTTATAGTCTCAAAAAGAATCTATTTTGAACATGTATAGTAGTACTAATATATTCACTCCAATATAATTTTTAAATATTGTATTCAGCTAACATACTTCTTCCCATTTCCACCAAGATTTTGTTTTTTTCTTTCTGATGATCCATTTTGTTATGGATCATAAGGAATACTATACTAATGTTTGATACCATTCTTTATCAGATAAGTTTCAAAAGAATTGATTATGAATTTTGTACCATTGTCTGTTATCAACTTATTTTTGGAAAACCCCATTTATTTTTCAACATCCTTAATGAAGAATTTGAAAATTTCAATAGCATCAGACTAGTGCTTTATAAACATGATGTTTTTCATCTGAGTGAAATCATCAATAAAAGTGATAAAGTATAAATCTAATTTTTTTGATTAATGTATCATCATCCCACACAAATCGGAATAAATATGATGAAGTGTCTGGGTAGACTGAATCTAAATTCTCTTATGAATTCTGTTAGTCATGTTTCCTTTTTGATAAGTAATACAAACATATTCATATTTTTTATTCAATTCTAGAAAATTCTATCCAACATCAAAATTAGATAGTTTATTTATGTTTTCTGCCCATGGTGGACATGTCTTCAATGCCACAATTTGTTTTCATCTTTAACACTCAAGTAGTATGAGTTATTGAATTATTCTATTCGAAATAGATTTCCAATGGTCCTTCTTCTTTTATAATGAATTTTTCAACTTTCAAAATTTTGATGATACAAAAATATTTTCTAAAAACAACTTCTATTCCATCATCAGAATATTGACTTACATTGAGTATGTTGTGTTTTATCCCATCAACAAAAAAACCATCCTTAGATTTCAACTTTTTTGTCTTCAATATTAGCTGTTCCATTTCCTTTGATGTTTAAAAAACCATCATCTCCAAAGGTAACTACTCCCCCATCAAGACATTCAAAGTGTTTCAATATATTTATATCACCTATCATATGTGATGTGAAACCACTATCATGTATCCATGGTTTGTTCCTTTTACTTTCATTAAAAGATATTTCAATAAAAAAATCCATTTCCTCAACTTTATTCTTTTCATATTTCATTTATTTTATATTATAAGAAACATGTTCTAGGAGTGTCATACATATATCAGAAAGATGTCCAGCTTTATCACATCATCCAAAAAATTCTTCTAGACATTTACATTGATTTGTTATTAGAATGTTTATAATGTCTCGAGAATTCAATTTTTCATCTTTCTGTAAGTTATGAAAGTTTCTCATTCTATTTTAACTATTTCTTCTAATTTTCTCAAAACTTATTCCATGTAAGGATAAGTTCTATAAAAAATTATTATCCTTGTGCCCATAGATTCCACTACACCAGAAATAATAATCAAATCATGATTTTATATTGAAATTAGATCTTTCTCTATTGAAATTTTGTCGAGGATAGTAACTTCTTCCGGGTTTAAGGTACTAAGGACATGGAACATCATTTATTTTGAGTGAGTTTTCTACTTTTTTATAATTGATAGGTTTTTGAAATCCTTTTTCCATCCAAGATTTCCCAATACTTTTTATGGAACCTGAAATGTTAAAATAATTAGGTGAAACCTTATTTTTGATAAGAGAATATTTCACTTTATTCTCATATTGAGCCTTATGAAAAACATTATAAGTATCAGATTTTACTACTAAATATTTGTTATAGTTTTCATTCATCTTCCTAAAGGTTCTTTCAGACTCATGATGTTTTGATCGAATCTTTTTAACTTCTTGTTCCATATTTTCTATCTTCTTACTAAGATCTTTAATCATCTTTCCTTGTTCATCAATTATATGTTTGCAACTTAAAATCTTCTCGATGTATTCTTCCTCTTGCTTCATAATATCTTTTCTTCCGTCATAATATTCTTGAAGATAATTATTCATAACTATAATTTATTTCTAAAGAGTTTTTTTGAAAAATACATGAAAAATTTATGATTCTAAGCTGATATTATCTATAATATTCTTCACCACGTTCTTTACTCTATGAGGAACCTTTTGTTATCTCTGTTTTTGCAATGAATTTTTTTAATTATTCTAAATAGTCACTTTCAAAATAATTGTTGTTGGTTGTGTTCGAGTCAACATTACTACTCAACATACTTATTCTATTTCCAGTAAACTTCTTCTTGTATCTATTGGAAGACTTTTCTTCTTTATAATATTTTTTCCACTTCTTCCATTGAGGTTTTCCATCAGAACCATCTCTATATTCTCCAACTTTCTTCTTGGGTAAATTCATAACAAATTTTGTTATTCCACCACAATCAAAAAATTTGAGAGGATTTTTACCTAAATACATTTCTCTTCCTCTTAAATAGTTTTTGGATATAAGTGACATGATTTTCTCATTCAACTCATCATCCTCTTTATCTTTGAACAAATAAGGATCAACTTCTTCAAAATCTTGTATTTTCATCTTTCTCATAGCTTAAATAGAAATTTGATCTTTCATATTTTTTTTATAAATTGGATATTTCCTCATTTCATAAGAAATAAGAATGTTATGCAATTCATTAAGAGATAAATCATCCTTTTCTTCTAATGAAGAAATTTTAAAATCAAACTTGTTCGAAAAATGTCTCATAAGTTTCCTCAAAATTATAGATTCTTCTAAGACATATCCAAATCCTATGATATTGAAAACAATTTTATTTACTCTAGTGAATTATTCATTAATAATTTCTTCATTTCTCATTCTGATTTATTTATACTTACCATGATATATTTGTTGCTTTTATTCCTTGACTTAAGTATTCCCTTAGAAAACACATTCCAACTTACCCCCCACAAACTTTTTGATGTTTTGAGTACCATTAACTTCTAATGAATATTCTCTGATAAGGACATGAGGATTTCATTTCTCGCCTTTCCATTAACATGTATATTTCTCTTATCAGCAAACTTTATAGGAGAATATTTTTCAATAGGTGGAAAACCAGTAGTAGAAGCATCAAGATTTTCAAGGCCAAGAGATAGGAGATAAGGAATCATCCTATTTTTCCATCCATAATAATTTTTCCAACAAATGTAGGAATTAATATAATATTGATAGAATTGATATTATCCATGATAATAATTCAACAAGGTAACCTTCTCTCTGATACAAATTGAAGTTCTAAAGGATCAAATAACAACTGAGAGGAGGGTGGGGGTGGGGGTTGAATCAGATGTTCATTTTTATAAGTTTTAATTATTTTCAAAACCTATCCCATGAAAACTGTAATGATTTATATCTTTATCAACTTTTAGTAAATACTCATGCATGAAATAGTAGAAAATCAAGTAAATGACACATGATTTACAAGGTTTGGCCTCAGTTTGAGAACCTACAACCTTTCCACTGCATCGTTTGTGGTTCTATGGAAATACACTATTATGATTAAGTGAATATAACTTGTTATAACTCACATTAAGAACCTTATATACCTAGATAGGAATTATTATACCGAATCCCATATGTTTACAATATTTTATTATAAAACAATTGATCCAAACAAAAGAATAAATACTTTGTTGAATGTGCCCCACAATTGCTCAGTGTGAATCATTAGTCTAATTTTTCTAGATCCGATTCTCTCAATATGTTAATGCTAGATCTTAGATACGATTATATGAATATGATAATTTTGGATCCTAGATACGATTCATTAAATATGATGATTCTAGATCTGATTCTCAATACAATTATGCTTGATCGAATTATATCAAATCAATTTTATTGGATCCTGGATCTGATTTTCAAATTATGATAATTCAGTAAAATAAATTTAGTCTCAATCACCAAAACACAAAATCTTCTCAAATGCTCAATTAAATTATTATTCAATCATCTGGGAACTTTCAATTTTGAATTCTCCAGTGCTCTGCCTTTTTCACATGTGTGAAAGTTGCGAATAGATGAATTATCTAAGGAAGTATATATAGGAGACTCTGAAAACAATTGTGGGAAACATGTAAACTTTCCCTGCTTCCTCAATTCTCAAAATATTTGAAAATATCTCATATTCAAAATATCAAATTTGACTTATTCAAACCTCCTCAGAATTCTCTAAGATTTACATAAAATTGAAATTCATGTTTGAAAACTTCAAATCATAATTCCTTTATCATCTCATTATAATCTATTTATTTCTCAACTGTATTATGATCTATTGCTATATTATAATCTATTTATTTCTTAGCTTCATTATGATCTGATTTTTTCTCAACTTCATCTTGAACTATTTATTTCTTAGCTACATTATAATCTAATTCTTTCTCATCTATTTTGATCTTTTTCTTTATCAACCCATTACAATATTTTCTTTCTTAGTTCATTATGATATTTTTTATTCCTAGCCCATTATGATCATTTGATTGTCTTGGATGAGACTATTAGTATCCCTTCCTATTTTCATATGGTTTTGATCTATCTAGGATGATCATTTTCTTCCTTAGTCTGAGTATGATCATCCTAGGTATGAAAAGTTTTTTATGATTCAGATGGAAAACCAAATTCTACAGTACCTGACGATGATCAATATAGGCACAATCAAATTCCCATTATGATGGAATTCTCATTTGGATGTAATTATTATTACGATCAAATTCCTATTACAATGGAATTCACATTAAAATGAAATTCCCATTATGATGGAATTATTTACTCATCTGTTCTAAATTTCTTAAAACCTCTCCACTACTTCTTCAAAAGATTTTATCATGAATGTTTTAATGATTTGTGAGAACTTCTTGACCACAAATAATTATCTAATTTTGTTTTAGTAAGTATGAAAACTTTCTAACACATGACTTTACTTTAATCTTTCAAAAATCTTCAAAAACTTCATTCATTATATGATTCTTTTCAATTTTATGATTTTCAATTTCATGTCAATGGACCTAAATATGATTATCTTCTTATGGTTCTTCCCAGTATAATTATTCTGAATACATAAAAGAACTTTCTCCCCCTTTTTGTTTTGGATCTGATTTTTTAGCATTCTTTATAGAAACCTCATTACGATGAATCTGAATTTGATTCCTAGAAAACAAAAACATTCTTATATAAAAATTTTTAGTTTTCAAAAAATAAAAAACATTGATAAAACAAAACACCATGATAGTTATTTAGTTATTCGTTATTGGGATATACAATTTAAAAAATTAATAAAACTATAAGGGATTTTGACTCAATTTTCCTTCATTGAGACATATGTTATGTTATAAAGCTATCTCTATTTATGAGGTGTGTATAAAGACCCATTGATATGTAATATCAGAAATTTATTTTTCCTCATTATAGTTTACTTTTCATTTAATTTTATTCTTTCACGGGGCTTATGATTCAATGTTACCAATGTGGTAATGGGTTTATAGTATAATCTCATCATTTATTAGGATTATTTATGTTTATCTTTCAACAAATGAAATCATAGTATACATCTCTAAAAAAACTCATGATTTTTTGGTAATATAGTTATTTTAGGAGAATACATGTTTTCCCATCATTTTTAACTTTTTACTCTAGATTCAAAAAGAATGTTTTTAAATTAAACTGATATTAGTTATCTATTCGATTGAAAACCCATTTTTCTTCAATATCCATGTTTTCTAATTTTTTTTTAAAATATTATAAATTTTGAAAAAGGATTTATTAATTATGTTTTTACCCATTTTATATATTTAATAACTATTTTAAATTGAATAATTTTGTCATATCCAAAAAACAATCCCTTTTTGGATTTTACCAAAAATGTAAAGGAATATTTATTTTAACACGTATCAAATGAAATTTATTTTTTTTCCTTCATGGGAAACTCATTGATTTAATCAATCCCTTATAAGGTTCAAAGTTTATCTTCAAATAAAATGATTTCCAAAATGTTTTATAAATATTTTATTTTAAAAATTGTTTCCATGATGAAAAGGAAATTATTATCAAGAAATATTTTTTATGATTTTTAAAGATTCTTTTATAAGTTTACAAGGTTATTTTTAATGAAAATGATTTTTAAAATGTTTTTTGTTTTATAAAACATTTTTAAAGTGTAAATTCTATTTTCTTTAATAAATCTTACAATTAATCTTTCAAAAATAATTTTCCATCCAAGATGGCCTACTTTGATGTAACCTATTCTCTGCTTGGGTTATCATTCAAGGAAACCATTATTATTCTTTTGTTGAACGGTTTATTTTTATGATGAAATCATGTTTATAAACCTTTTTATATCCCATGGTTTATAAAATGATAAAAGGATTATGGAAACCACTTATTTTCTATAGGTTATGCTTTGATGAAGTGGAAAGATGATTATGAAACCGTTTTATTTTCAACATGTTATATTATGAGGAAATGTTTATGAAACTCATTTATTTTTAGGGGCTCTAATATGATAAATGATTTATGGTCTTTTGGTACAATCATGTATGATGGTGGTTACGTTATGACCTAGGATGGGTGTTATGTGATATCCATGATGGTTGGAACCTTAATCCCCCTTTAATGCATTGGGTAATGATTAATGTTATATAGGCTAAAGTGGTATAAAATAATTTATCCCAATCCCAAAAGAGGGTACATAAGAGGTTATCCCAATCCAAAAACAGGGTACACAGGAGGATTTCCCATGATCTATGTAGGTACATGGGTGTTTATTCGAAGCATGACATGTTATGAATGTCTTGGTGGGTATCCATTCTATATGATTTTATATGATTTTATATATTCCAAAAATCAATGAATTATTCCTATTATGATCTCATGGATCATGTTGTTTTATTACATTATGATTCATGTATTATGAACTGCCATGATTTACTCCATGAATCCCATATATGACCAATGTTCTATAGGCTATGGTTTTAATATAAAATTATCAGTTATCATACAAATTTTCTCTTGTTATATTATTATCTCCCTTGTTTACCCTTATTTAGAATCCAAGGTCACCTTTTCTTATGTTTCCTTTCCTCGGGATATGAAGAATGGTATTATGTATGATATTTCTAATATGGGTGATAATTATGAATAACTTTGTGTGAGATACAATATCTTACTTATGAATTTTTTTTATGGGTTATTGTTTCAAAAGGAACTAGACCTATACATTTTAACCCTGAATTTTATGCTTTAAATTCTAGAGGCCTTACATTTTTATTTATTTTTTGGATAATTACCTTTTTAATTGAGTTGAGGGGGAACCATTACATGACCCATAGGCATAGTAGGCACATTTCCTAAGTACATGAATCTAAAGGCCTTTAATAAATGATCACTAGAACATCCCATTCTGTCCCACCCAGAATTCGTATCGAGGTATGTTTTTAATTTTTATTTTTATCCCTTAATTTTATTTTCCTTAAAAAAAATTCTTGCTAGAATGTGGGCCGAGCCTGACATGAGTCGTGTTCTTTTGCGCTGATAAATGAGCATCATCCTTTCATCGCCTTACCTATGGGTAGGGCGCAGGAAAAGCTGTGTATCTTCACCAGTCTAACGTGGGGCCAACCTGGTGCGTGAATGATCAAATAACTGAATAAATATAAAATTTATTATAATTATAGTTATTTTAATTATTAAGGTTATTGTTGTCATTATTATTATTATTAGTTTAGGTTAGATTTTCTTTTTTAGGTTTTAATTTAATTTAATTTTTTTTTTGGTTTCCCATCTCCTTATTTTTATTTTATTTTATCATTTCTTTTCTTTTATTTTTATTCTCTTCTTTTCTTTTCTTTTCTTTATTTCCTTTTATTTTCTTTGTTTACCCTTTCTTTTTTATTTCTTTTTATTATTTTTATTCTCCCTCTTTTGCTCTCTCCCTCGCAGCGCTACTGTTCATGCACCTCCCTCCTTGTGTCCTGCGTTGAACCCTAGACGCCTCACCATTTCTCCTCTTGCTAACCGGCTGTAGCTCTTCTTCCTCGGCCAGAGTCCTGCTTGGTGGTCTCCACCCCCTCGTCGAGCCGAAGTCCGCGCGTGCCCCTCCTCATTGAGCCGAACTCCGCATTCACCCTTTGTTCGGCCGAATGCATGACCTCCCCTGGTTCCAACCATTCGCATGACCGGTTCCTCTTCAGCCGAGATCCTGCACCAGCAACCTTCCCTAGTCCAGCCGAAACACCTGTGCCCAACCCCTTCTATGTTTGGCCGAGACCCCTACAACCCTCCCTTACTCGACCGAGTTTTCAGCAGCCTTCCCTTCTCGTTTTTCCGGTAATGCGCAACCCACAACACCCTCCGGTGACCCGCGACCAGCCTTCTGTACCCTCTCTATAGGTTCGTTTCCCCCCAATTGGTCATTCTTCCTTTTTGAGTGATTGTTATGGTTATTGTTTAGTTTGCGATGGGTAGGATCTTGATTATTTTATTTAATACATTGTTTTAGGCTCCATTATATACTCCTTGTGGTGCGTTTATTGTGCGGAGAGAGTTTCATGCCAAGATTGTGACACTTTCAATACACCGGCAGGTGTTTCCGCACACAATTATTATCTGATGATCATTTGTATGTTTGTATAATTATTTCAGCACCTTGTTAATTAGTTTCTATGCTAAAATAGTAATTGAGATTATGTTTTTAATGTGAATTTAATTTTTTGGAAGTCTGTCTAAGTGAATTTTTCCATTTTTGTTTTGAAATCCCACCTTGAAATGTTTATCAATGTTTTTTGAATTGTGCAATTAGTGTATTAGGAAGTGCAGATGATACAGTTTTTGCTTTTGCATGGTGTAAAAAATTCATTTTTCTCTGAAAAATGTTTTGAGTGAACTTTTGACATTAAAAATTATGTGGCATGTTTGGAAACTGTTTAATAATTTCTCATAGTGGTTTTCTCAATTATCAAAGTGTTTTGTTACGTTATGTAGGTAATTTAATTTAATGTGTAAGCGGTGCAGATTATGTTTTAAAAAGTTTTGGTGTGCGTGTTGTTTAAAAAGAGGATATCAGTGTGCAGATGACATGTTCTTGTGTCTAAGCACCTTTTTTGGCTCTTAAGTGTTAATGTGACATGTTATGTGAACTTTGAATTTAGGTGAGCACAAAGAGGGAAGCCTGGGGTATTAGGTGGTGGAACCAGGACTAGTGAGCTAGTGTTCCGGATATGACTTGGCATGTTTTTAGTGGCATGATTGAAGATTACAACACTAACTAAACATATGACGACTGAGGGTCATGGCTTTCTTAATCCACATTTTCTGAGGGTCGTGGCCTTCTAATCCACGTTTTTTGTGGGTTGCGGCCTTCTAAGCTACATTTTCTGAGGACTGTGGCCTTCTAAGTCACGTTTCACCGAGACATGACGTTCTAGGGTCCCACCTATTTCTAGTACCCACCCATAGGAACTCTCCCATCCTTTGGTGCTACTGGTTACTTTTCACACACCGATGATACATGATATGTCACTTGAGTTACTACCCAAACATGTGTTTTATTTAAACTGCATTTCTTTAAGGTCGTATTATGAAAACTGTTTTCACTAACGTTGATAAGCATTTCTTACTTTTGTTTATTTATCATTACAAATGTAATTGTCTTTTAATGCTTTTGCATGGAATTTTTTCTTGGTGACAGCCTGATGGGAGATTTCTCACACCCTACATACACCTTTGGGTGTAAGTAGATTTTTTTATGTCTGATTCAGGTAGGGGTCCAGCGTTTGGGAGCAGTGGTTCATGTTTTTAACAGATATCGTGACGTGGCGTTGTGGTGGTGGCTTGAGGGTGGTGTCCTCTTTCTGGGAGACAATTTTCGGGTTGGTTTTAGGTCACCAAACATTTAGTATTGTTTGGGTTTTGGTTTTACATGTGACTCAAAAATCTGGTTCTGGTTAAATACTTGTTTGGCAGCAAATTTTACTTTTGTTTGGTTTATTTTATTGGCTGATTTATATTTTTTTACTTGGGTAAATCGTTCCCATAGTTTATATTAATACCCGAGCACCTGTGCCAGCCTGTGGGGACCGGGAACGCCCTTCGGGCCTTGCCGTGGGCTTGGTTGGGCATCAGTTTGGATGGCGACCTGACAATGTTCATGACAAAATGGTATCAGAGGAAGGTTTTGTTGTCTGAGTTATTTATTTGGGATGAGTCTGGTTAGACAGGAGCTAGGATTTTCGGGGCTCATAATTCTAGTTTCGAGTAGGGTGCCTGGCCAGAACACCTCGTGACAGACTCTAAGTCGCCATGGGGTATAAGGATGCTTGTTTGACTTCTCTTCCAGGTGGCACGTGCAAGCTGCAGACTGTGCATGAACATTGAGTGGGGAAGGAGAATTTGGACACGATGTTACTATTGAATTTTTGGTTTACTTATGATTACTTATCTTTCTAGGAATTTGATTTTTCTTTTGATATGATGTATTGATGATGTTATTTTAGGAATGTTTCTCTTTGCAATAATATGCCTCCCCAGAGAGCTTACACGCACCCACAGGAGGAAGCCGAAGAGAGTTCTCCCTCACCGCTTGATCAGAGATTGGTAGAAGCCATGGTCCGAGCTATTCAGGCTTTAGGATAGGGGGAGACTCCTTCCCCTACCCCTATTCCAGCTAAAGGAGATGGGTCTGGCTCCAAGAAGGATAAATCTTAAGAGTTTCTAAAGAATAAACCTCCTTCATTCCAAGGTAGTTCAGAACCTCAAGAGGAAGGGTAATGGATTGAAAAGATAGAGAATATGTTTGAGTTCCTTAACACACCAGAGGAAGTCAAGGTAAAGTGTGCCTCATTCTAGCTAGAGGGTTCCAGTCGCAAGTGGTGGGAATCAGTGATTTAGGCTGGGAAGCATGAGCAGATGAGTTTGAAGGACTTCAAAGCTATCTTTAACGAGTAGTGCAGTCCTGAGTTCCTAGCCTATGCCAGATCCTGGGAGTTAATGGATCTTTCACAAGGGATCAGATAGTAATGGAGTATGCAAACCGCTTTTCTGAGCTAGTGCAGTACACACCTGAGATTGTTTCAAGTGAATATTTGAAATCTCGAAAGTTCGAGAAGGGACTTTGACCAGAAATCCACCCTTAGTTTTTCTTATTCAAGATGGGAACTTATGCCGAGGTGGCCGATCATGCTTGTATGGTTGATATTGACCAGAGAGGAAAGTCAGGGTTTTCTGGATCAGTGTCAGGGTTTGGCAGTGGCAGTTCATCCGTGAAGAAGAGGAAGCGTGATGAGTAATAGAAGAAGAGTGGTGGCAGCTCAGGATATCCTCCCAGGAAGACTTCATCTGGGGCTTATAGTGCTGGGTCTGTGGTGTTTCATCAGTACGGAAGGGTAGGGAACATTCAACCTGCATGTATATACCCTCCCAGACCTTTCCATGGGTGTGGAGTTATAGGACATCTACAACGCTTCAGCAGGACTGCACTCCCTTACCAGAGTGGGACTGGATATGTGGCTTCCAGAGGGGTATCGGTTCAGTCAGAGCCGATCAGGATGACAAAATCTCAGTTCGGTGGCCATGGTGGTAGGACCGAATCATCTTCGGGGTAGATCCAGATTAGGGAAGAGCCTTAGGCGAGCGATCATTCTCAGGTAGGGACCATACACTTGCATGCTGTGGATTAGGCACCAGTGGGATCTGATGCAGGACCTCCGACTGTTTGAGGTACCATTCTGATTGCATCTTCTATATCTGCAATTTTATTTGATACTGGTGCTTCAGTTTCCTTTATATCTACCTATCTTGTGAACTTGTTGAGCCTTCCAATTGATATTTTATCTATTGAAATGGAGTTAGTAACACTACTGGGTAAGAAAAAGAAGCAGGGTCTTAGGTGCCTGTCATGCGCACTATCTATGTCAGGAGTAGAGATGGAGTGGGATTTCGTGGTCCATGATATGTACCAGTTTGATGTAATCCTCAGCATGGACTAGATGGTGCACTTTCAAGTGCATATTGACTATTATTGGTGCCAAGTCATCTTTATGGCACCAGATGGGAGTCCTCAGTCATTTCATGGAGAATGGGATCCTCGGTCGGGTCGTGCGGGACCACCACTCCTTGAGTTGGGGAATATTTCTTATCAGTTTTCATTGCTCTCACTAGAGGACGATGGTGGTGTTTCTCAGGGTGGGTTACCTCATGTAGTGGATGAATTCCCAAAGATCTTTCCAGATGATTTTTCAGGCTTACCCCCAGAGCAGGACGTGGAGTTCTCAATTGAGTTGGTGCCAGAAACACAACCTATATCTCTTCCCTCATATCTCATGGCCCCCACTGAATTGAGGGAATTAAAGATACAACTAGACGATTTGGAATCCAAAGGATTCATTCTCCCAAGCATCTCTCCTTGGGACGCCCCAGTTTTATTCGCAAAGAAGGCTAATAGAACCCTCCAGTTGTGCATCGATTAACAAAAATTGAATAAGGTAACCATCAAGAATAAATACCCTTTGCCCTAGATTGATGATTTGTTTGAAAAACTAAAGGGGGAAAATTGGTTCTTCAAAATAGACTTTTGGTTGGGTTACCAGCAACTCAGGGTGAGAGAAGAAGACATTCCGAAGACAGGTTTCCGAAGTAGGTACGGTCACTTCAAGTATCTAGTCATGCCTTTCGGATTGATGAATGGCCTAGCAGTTTTTATAGCACTCATGAATAGGGTGTTCCACCAATATCTTGACTCATTTGTTGTGGTATTTGTGGATGACATCTTAGTTTATTCTGGATCTGAGGAGGAGCATGAGCATCAACTGCAGATTGTTTTGGGCATTTTGAGGGACCACTGCTTGTATGCCAAACCCTCGAAGTGCACATTCTGGATCAAGGAAGTAAAGTTTCTGGGGCATGTCATCTCAGAACAAGGGGTTTTAGTGGATCCCAAGAATATCAATGCATTTATGTCATGGGAACATTCAAGGAATGTGTTTGAGATCATGAGTTTTCTTGGCCTGACAGGATATTATAGGCGTTTCATTCGGGATTTCTCACGGCTTGCCTCCTCCATGACCACACTCACCCAGAAAGGGGTAAAGTTTGAATGGAGTCCATAGTGCCAGGCATCCTTTGAGGGGTTAAAGTGGTGGTTGACCACCGCACCTATTTTGATCTTACCAGAGTTTGGGAAGGGCTATGTGGTTTATTGTGATGCGTCAGGTACGAGCCTTGGGTGTGTACTCATGTAGGATAACCATGTGGTGGCTTATGGTTCTCGCCAGCTCCGGTCGCATGAGAATAATTAACTGACTCACGACTTGGAGTTGGAATTAGTGATGAATGGCTTAAATACTTGGCGTCAATACCTCTTTGGGGAGACAATTGTGGTATATTCTGACCATAATATCCTAGCCTACATTTTCTCTCAGAGGGATCTCAATCTGAGGCAGTGCCACTGGATCGAGTATCTATAGGGGTTTGACTTTGACATTGTCTATACCCTGGGAAAGGGTAATGTGGTTCCTGATGCTTTGAGTAGGAAGGTTACAGTGCAGGCATTGAGGAATTCCAACGATGAGTGGACTTTGATGGGTATCTTCGACCAGATGCACTTGGAGAACAGGGAGCACAACAGAGGTGCTTTCTTGGCTAGTTTTTATTTGACACCTGCTCTTCTGGAGTTGATTCAGTGGGAGAATCCTGGTGATGACCTGTGCTAGCGATCTATACAGTTTCTTCATGGTGGGGAGACTCATTCGGATTGGTCTATGTCTCCCGAGAGGATCTTGTGGTTCAAAGGCCGTGCAGTGGTGCTGTTGTCCCTGCAGAAGGTGGTGATGCTGGATACCCACCAGTCTTAGTGGACCGTCCATCTTGGTACTACAAATATGTATTAAGATGTTCATCTCCAGTTCTGGTGGCCAAGTATGAGACGAGACATAGCCGAATTTGTATCGAGATGTTACACTTGTTAGTAGGTGAAAGCAGAGCATCAGAGACCATGTGTCCTACTTCAGTCATTACCCATTATTATTTGGAAGTGGGACAAGGTTGCCATGGACTTCATTGTTGGATTTCCTTGTACACCTAGAGGAAGGAATTCTATTTGGGTAGTGATTGATCATTTGACCAAGTCATCTCACTTTATCCCGATCAAAGATACAACAAAGGTGGAGGAGCTAGGCCGTTTGTATGTTCAGGAAGTGGCCAGACTTATGGTGTGCCATCAACAGTTGTTTCTGACAGGGACCCCCGCTTTACATATCAGTTTTGGGGAGGCCTCCAGAAGGCTTTGGGGTCACAGATTAAGATAAGCACAGTATACCATCCTCATACGGTTGGCCAGATGGAGCGGGCGAATAAGATTTTGGAGGACATGATTCGCGCATTTGTGTTGGATTTCGGAGGTGCATGGGATAACCATTTGGGATTGGCCGAGTTTGCTTATAATAACAGTTACCAATCCTATATTAGAATGAAACCCTTTGAGGCGCTCTACGGTCGGCCTTTTCATCCTCCGTTGTGTAGGGATGAGGTAGGCAAGACCTCACTCTTGGGACCAAGCCTTGTTCAGGAGAAGTCTGAGAAGGTCAAGTTGATTAGAAAATGGTTGTTGATAGCCCAGAGTCACCAAAAATCTTATGCAGATCAGAGGCATTGATATCTTGAGTTTTTAGTGGGGGACAAAGTGTTATTGAGGTTGGCCCCTCACTTAGGTCACCATTGCTTGAGAAAGCAAGGAAGGATAACACCGAGGTATGTTGGGCCTTTCGAGATTACTGAGCGGATTGGAAAGGTGGAATAAAGTTTAGATTTAGCTTCACAATTGACATTGATTCATGAAGTATTTCATGTCTCCCAACTGAAAAATTATAATCCCGATCCGTCGCATCTGTTGAATTGGGAAGAGTTGGAGATTTAGCTAGAATTATCAGTGTTTGAGCGGACAGTGCGGATAATGGATTATTAGGAGAAGGTACTTCATGGAAAGTCTATTCCATTGGTTTTTATTATCTAGCAGCATGGGAATTATGAGCATGAGACTTGGGAGTGGAAGTCTTGGGTTGAGCAGGAGTACCCATTTCTATTCTCTGATCAGGCTTCGAATTGACTTTCCGAGGGTGGAAAGTTTTCATGGTGGGGAGAATTGTCACACCCAGACTTCGTATCAAGCTATGTTTTTATTTTTTATTTTTATCCCATAATATTATTTTCCTTTTTGAAAAAAAATTATTGCTGTAATGTGGGCCGAGCCCGACATGATTCATGTGCTTTTGTGCTGATAAATGAGCATTATCCTTTCATCGCCTGACCTGCGGGCATGGCACGTGGGAAGCCGTGTGGCTTCACGAGTCTAACGTGGGGCCGACCCGATGCGTGAATGATGAAATAATCGAATAAATATAAAATTTATTATAATTATTGTTATTTTCATTATTAAGGTTATTGTTTTCATTATTATTATTATTATTATTATTTTAGGTTATATTTTCTTTTTAGGTTTTATTTTATTTTGTTTTATTTTAATTTTTTCCCCATCTCCTTATTTTTATTTTATTTTATCCCTTATTTTCTTTTCTTTTTATTCTTTTCTTATCTTTTCTTTTCTTTATTTCATTTTCATTTATTTTTTCACCATTTATTTTCTATTTCTTTTTATTCATTTTTTATCCCTCTTTTGATCTCTCCCCCACAGCACTACTATTTATGCACCTCCCTCCTTGTGTCCTGCATCGAACCCTAGCCGCCTCACCATTTCTCCTCTTGCTAACTGGCTGCATCTCTTCTTCCTCGGCCGGAGTCCCACCTGGTGGTCTCCCCCCCACATCGAGCCGAAGTTCGTACGTACCCCTCCTCATCAAGCCGAAGTCCGCATGTGCCCATTGTTCGGCCGAACGCACGACCTCCCCTGGTTCCACCCGTTCGCATGACCGGTTCCTCTTCGGCCGGGATCCTTCACCAGCAACCTTCCCTAGTCCAACCGAAACACCAGCGCACAACCCTTTATAGGTTTGGCCGAGACCCCTACACCCCTCCCTTGCTCGACTGAGTTTTCAGTGGCCTTCCATTCTCATTTTTTCGGTGATGCACAACCCACTACACCCTCCGGCGACCCCCAACCGGCCTTCCGCACCATCTCCATATGTGTGTTTCCCCCAAATTGGTCGTTCTTCCTTTTCGGGTGATTGTTGCGGTTAGGGTTTGGTTTGTGATGGGTATGATCATGATTATTTTATTTAATACATTGTTTTAGGGTCCATTATATACTGCTTATGGTTTGTTTTTTGTGTGGTGAGAGTTTCATGCCAAGATTGTGACACTTGAAATACATTGGTAGGTGTTTCACCACACAATTATTATCTGATGATCATTTGCATGTTTGTCTAATTATTTCAGCACCTTGTTAATTAGTTTCTATGATGAAAAATTAATGGCGATTATGTTTTTAATGTTCATTTAATTTGTTGGAAGTGTGTCTAAGTGAATTGGTCCATTTTTTTTTGAAATCCCACCTTGAACTTTTTATCAATGTTTTGTGAATTGTGCAATTAGTGTATTAGGAAGTGCAGATGATGCAGTTTATGTTTTTGCATGGTGTAAATATGAATTTTTCTCTAAAAAGGGTTTTGAGTGAACTTTTGACATTAAAAATCATGTGACATGTTTGGAAAATGTTTAATAATTTCTCTTAGTGGTTTGCACAATTATCAAAGATTTTTGTTAAGTTATGTAGCTAGTTTAATTTAATGTGTAAGCGGTGCAGATTAAGTTTTAAAAAGTTTTGGTGTGTGTGTGGTTTCAAAATAGGATATTAGCGTGAGAATGACATGTTCTTGTCTGTAAGAACCTTTTTTGGTTCTTAAGTGTTAATGTGACATGCTATGTGAACTTTAAATTTAGGTGAGCACCAAGTGGGAAGCCTGGGGTATTAGGTGGGGGATCCGGGACTAGTGAGCTAGTGTTCTGGAGATGACTTGGCCCGGTTTTACTAGCAGGATTGACGATTGAAAAAGTAACTAAACAAATGATAAATAAGGGTCATGGCCTTCTAATCTATGTTTTCTGAGGGTCGTGGCCTTCTAAGCCACATTTTCTGAGGGTCGTGGCCTTCTAACCCACATTTTCTGGAGGTCGTGGCCTTTTAAGCCACATTTTCTGAGGGTTGTGGCCTTCTAAGCCATGTTTCACTAAGAAACGACATTCTAGTACCCACCCATAGGGCCTCTACCATCCTTTGGTGATACCAGTTACTTTGTGCACAACAGTGATACATGATATGTCACTTGAGTTACTGCCCAAATATTTATTTTCTTTAAACTTCTTTTCTTTAAGGTCCTTTTATGAAAACTGTTTTCACTAACGTGGATAAGATTTTCTTACATTCATTTATTTATCATTATAAATGTAATTGTATTTTAATGCTTGTGTATGGAATCTTTTCTTGGTGACATCCTGCTGGGCGATTGCTCACACCCTACTTACACCTTTGGGTGTAAATAGATTTGTTTATGTCTGATTCAGGTAAGGGTCCAACATTTGGGAGTGGTGGTTCAGGTTGTTAGAAGACCTCTTGACATGGCGTTGTGGTGGTGGATTGAGGGTGGTGTCCTCACACCAGGTTATAGTTTTTGGGTTGGTTTTTGGTCACCATACTTTTAGTATTGTTTGGGTTTTGGTTTTACATGTGACTCAAAAATCTGGTTTTGGTTAAAGACTTTTTTGGCTGCAACTTTTACTTTTGTTTGGTTTATTTTGTTGGATGATTTATATTATTTTACTCAGGTAAATATTTACCAAAGTTTATTTTAATACTTGGGAACTTGTGCCAGCCCGTGGAGATAGGTAATGCCCTTCGGGCCTTACCGCGGGACGAGTCGGGCATCGGTTCAGATGGCGAATCAACTTGGTTCGTGATATCTTTCTAGCATATTTGATATATTTTTCAGATCTCCCTAGCCTTTTGACTAGATTCAAAATAAAAATAAATTAGGAAGACATGAATGTGGCCCAATATTGATGGAAAATGTCATACCCTCTTGATCATCCCAATATAGTAGCCATGTTAAGATGGGCGGTGCTGCTTGAATCCCCATATGAGTCTATTTTTTATGGACGCATCTCATATATAGTTTTTTCTATGAAATATCCACTCTATACTATATAGAATACCACCACTGGTGAGCCTGTACTGAATGCAGATCATCTACTCTATTGACCTGGGGATCCCCTCTTGTTGATGTTGAAACATGTATGACACAGCTAAATGAGACCACTCATCACTTGGGATTCCACTGAACCGAGAACACCTAATGTCACCACTACAACTCCTCTCTTCGATCCAATTCACTAATATTGATGCGAACACCACTATAAAAATATCCCACCACTATCTCATAAGGAAAATAATTCCCCTGGAATGCACGATGAAACCATGATTCCCACCAACAACTTCTCTACCCACTAAATCCTATCGAGGCCTATGGCATTAAGTGCCCCATAGAAATTATTAGCTTTTGGGACTCAAACACAATATTTTATGGTGAATGATAATTATGTTATGTAATTAATATTAATATATTATTTTTTAAAATTTATGTATGGGAGGTTCAGGTATTTACTAACCAGAATTCTGTCTATATATCATAGACATTAACCTCACACTTCCCCAAATCCTACCAATGGAAGGAATGAAATGACCTCTACCATTGATCATCCTCATCAACTGGATCAAACCTATAGAGAGTATCTTGAATATACTATTGATACACCTCTACCTAAACCATATGAGTTCAATGATCAAGATCCATCACTAAAATGGAAACAATATTTCCTATGACTGGTGGAATAAAATTTTATAATGATTTATTTATTTCACTGTAACTCCCCCAAACTGCCTAATTAAAACAATAACACAAGTCATCATGATATACTTACCCCTATTAGGACTCAAACCTATAAGCGGTTCGACCTCATTTGCTTATTTGAGAGGTTATGAGTCCTTCCATCAGATCATGGAGGGGGGGGGGATAAAATCCCATGCTCTAGACATTCTTATTATGTCTATGTCGCATGCCAAGATCAATATAAATTGTTTCCATACCAACCCATTAAATCATAACTTTTCCTAAATTCAATATCCAACCTATACCACTTCCATCTCCCTTTGATAAACTTTATCATGAACCTTACATATAAAGGATCCCCTCTTGGACCAACAATAAAGGATGAGAGATAATGACCTATGAGTCCCACCTCCAAACATGATGAATCAGATCGGTTCTTTAGTGGCTTAAAACCAAGTCTTCGAAGGGTGTTAGCCATAAGGGACTTCAATAGCTACGAGGAAATCATTCGATGTGCTCTCAAAGTCGATATGGAGATTGGAGTAACCCATCAGTCATATGGGTTTGATAAGAAGAGGAAAATGGAATTCAAAGGAAAATCTAAAGAGCACACTGAAAAGAAGATGATCTTTCCCTTATGCTCAAAGTGTGGAAAGAAACATGGAGGGAGTTGTCTTAAAGGGACAAGTAAATGTTTCAAATGTGGAAAGGAATGTCATCGGGCATTTGAATGCCACAATGATGGGAAGAAGATGTCTAATGATGCAAAAAAGGAAGGGATACACAGAATGAACCTACTACAATTCAATGTTTCAAGTGCAAGGAGATGGGGCATTATGCCAATAAATTCCCTAATCCAAGGGTTGATGATGATGGTCGACGTCAACAAACTCTTAAGGCCAAAGACAAAGGAAAGTCACATGCAATTTCTATCAGCGATGTGGAGTACGATAACGATGTGGTGAAAGGTACACTTACCATCCACTCTAAAGTAGCAAATGTTTTATTTGATTCTGGATCCACCCACTCTTTTATTTCTGAAGAATTTTCTAAGGGTATCACCGTATTACCTCAACAATTAGATGTTGAGTCAGCTGTGACAACACCTAATGGCACAACAGTCGCATCAAAAGTTTATAATTCTTCTCCGATCGAAGTTTGTGGGAAAGTGCTTCCTGAAAATATTGTGATCCTTCCTATAGTGGAATTTGATGTGATTCTTGGCATGGATTGGCTTTCTTTATATGGAGCTCATATCAATTTCCAAAGAAGGGAAGTCACATTTCATATTCCAGATCAATCTATGATTGTCTATCAATGCAAGGATGAACATAACCTTCCAGTGGAAATTTCTTCCATCTTATGGGTCTTGATTCCACTAAATGAAGGTTATTTATCTCAAATGGTTGGTGAGAAACTCACGATTAACAATATTCCCATTGTACGGGAGTTTGATGATGTCTTTCCGGAGGAATTACCGGGACTTCCACCAAATCGTGAAGTTGAGTTCTCAATAGAACTCGTACCGGGTGCTTTGCCTATTTCAAAGACACCTTATAGAATGGCCCTAATTGAGTTGCAGGAATTGAAGAAGCAACTCCAAGAGAATCTTGATAAGGGATTCATACACCCTAGTGCGTCACCTTGGGGAGAACCTGTTCTATTTGTTAAGAAGAAAGATGGATCAATGAGACTCTGCATTGATTATCGAGAACTTAACAAGATCACTATCAAGAACAAATATCATCTCCCACGCATTGATGACTTATTTGACCAACTACGCGGAGCTCAATACTTTTCCAAGATTGATCTTCGTTCAAGGTATCATCAATTAAGGGTCAAAAGGGAGGATATACCAAAGACGACTTTCCGTACAAGGTATGGACACTATGAATTTATAGTGATGCCATTTGGTCTTACTAATGCCCCTGCTATCTTCATGGATCTGATGAATAGAGTCTTTAGAGACTATCTTGATCAATTTGTGGTAGTCTTTATAGACGATATTTTTGTCTATTCAAAGAGCAAGGAAGAACATGAAGATCACTTGAGAATTATATTAAATACCCTGAGAAAGGAGAAGCTTTATGACAAATTTACCAAGTGTGAATTTTGGCTTAAAAAAGTTGCATTTTTCGGTCACATAATCTCAAAAGAGGGGATATCTGTGGATCCAGCAAAAACAGAGGTTATCGAAAGATGGTCGAGACCAACAACAGTAACTGAGATCCGAAGTTTTCTTGGTTTGGCTAGATATTATCGACGTTTTGTGAAAGATTTTTCACGATTATCTAATCCACTCACCAAGTTGACTCAGAAAGGAGTTAAGTTTGTTTGGACGGAGGAATGTGAAGAGAATTTCAAGGAGTTGAAAACAAGGTTATCCAGTGAACCTGTGCTCACACTGCCCTGTAGTGGAGAAAGGTTTGTGATCTACAGTGATGAATCCAAGAAGGGATTGGGGTGTGTTCTTATGAAAAATGATATGGTGATAGATTATGCCTCACGACAGTTGAAAATCCACGAGCAAAATTACCCAACACATGATTTGGAGTTAGCTGCGGTAATCTTTGCATTAAAGATTTGGAGGCATTACCTTTATGGTGAAAGGTGTGATATTTATATTGATCATAAAAGTTTAAAGTATATTTTCACACAAAAGGAGCTGAATATGCGTCAAAGAAGATGGTTGGAGCTGATTAAGGATTATGACTGCTCAATCCATTACCACCCTGGGAAAGCAAACAAGGTGACAGATGCATTAAGTCGACAAGACCATGCTAGTTTATCCATGATGAGGATCAAAAAAGATCCAATATTTATGGATTTACAAAGGATGGATCTTGGAATTATAATGAAAGGGGAAAAGCCTTATCTTTCTCAAATTAATGTTCAACCATCTATACATGTGAAGATTAAAGAGGCACAGAAAGAAGATGTCGAGTTACAAAAGAAGGTGAGAAATGTTCCTGAATTCAACCTTGATTGTGATGGGATAATAAAGTTCAGGAATCGGGTTTGTGTTCCTCCGATCCCCGAATTAAAGAAGGAGATGCTGGATGAGGCTCATAGTTCTTCATTCTCTATTCATCCTGGAATCACGAAGATGTATAGGGACCTGAAAGAGTACTTCTGGTGGGATGGCATGAAAAGAGATGTTGCTGAATATGTCTCTCGATGCTTGGTTTGTCAACAAGTTAAAGCTGAGAGACAGAAGTCTAAGGGGATGTTACAACCATTACCCATACCCGAATGGAAATGGGAAAACATCACCATGGACTTTGTCACAAGACTTCCTAAAACATCCAAAGGCAATAATGCTATCTGGGTCATAGTTGATCTTCTTACAAATTCTGCACACTTCATTGCTATTAGAGAGGATTTCTCTCTGGATCAGCTTGCCAGGATATATGTAAAGGAAGTGGTAAGATTGCATAGAGTACCACTTTCTATTATATCTGATCGGGATCCGAGATTTACCTTGAAGTTCTGGCGAAGTCTTCAGCATACTCTGGATACAGAGTTGAGTTTCAGCACTGCTTATCATCCTCAGACAGACGGTCAGTCTGAGAGAACAATTCAAACCCTAGAAGATATGTTGAGAGCTTGATCTATGGATTTGAAAGGTGGTTGGGATCAACACCTACCTTTGGTGGAATTTTCTTATAATAATAGCTTTCACTCCAGTATTCAGATGGCTCCTTATGAATCTCTCTATGGAAGGAAATGCAGGACTCCAAATTGCTGGGATGAAGTTGGGGAAAGAAAGCTATTAGGACTTGATCTCGTTGATGAAATGGCAGAAAAGGTCAGATCTATTCAACAACACATAAGAGCAGCTCAGAGTCGACATAAAAGTTATGCCGACAACCGAAGAAAAGACCTAGAGTTTGAAGTGGGTGATAAAGTGTTCTTACGAATATGTCCCTGGAAGAGGGTTATGAGATTTGGAAAGAAGGGGAAGTTGAGCCCTAGATATATTGGTCCTTTCGAAATACTGGATCGTGTTGGGAAGGTAGATTACCGATTGGCGCTTCCACTGAATCTCTATCAAGTTCACGATGTGTTCCATGTATCTCTCCTGAGAAAGTACATACCTGATCCTTCACATGTACTCAGCTCAGAAGTGGTACCGCTGGAGCAAGATCTTTCTTATGAAGAACAACCGATAGAGACTCTGGATCGTAGCGAAAAAGTCCTACGAAACAAGACCACTCGATTGGTGAAAGTTTTATGGAGGAACCACCAATTAGAAGAAGCTACATGGGAGCTTGAGGATATGACGAGGGAGAGGTATCCTCATCTGTTTGTTACAAAGTGACGAATTTCGAGGGCGAAATTCATTTTAAGGGGGGTAGAATGTAACACCCGAGACTTTTATGTTATATAAATCATCAAAGGAATCTTTTTCTACACAATACTTGCTTGGCTTGCTTTACACGAAATCGCGACCTTCCTCGATTGCTTGCGTCTTACGCAATACCGAGTTTCACTAAACAACGATATGCTATTAAAATATTATTAAAACTAGCCGTTATGAATAGTAATAACCACTTTTTGAAATTTTATAAATTTTATTTTTTAAAATGGTCTTCATTTTTTGATTCAGAATATCGAAATTATCCTAGGGTGAAATTTTGGTATTTTTCTGAAAACTTTCAATTTTTGATGAATAGTGAAACCACTAAGTGGTAGTTAAAAAAACTGAATTTTTCATAAAACATAATTTTACCGCTTCTGTGAATGGAATTTCGAAAATCTGAGAGACACGGTTAATATCAAGGACTAAAATGTGGTTCAATGAGATGAAAATAATTTTTGGTGAATAGTAACTTTTTACTTTTTTTTACCGCGGTTAATAGTAAATAGGGTAACTAAGGGTAAATATGATATTACTATTACCCTAACATATGTCCTAATTCTATTGGATAAGTGTAATTCGACCAAAAACAACCTTATGAATATAATATGACCATTTAGGTCCAATTGTATTAGATTATGACATTTAATATTATTTTATTTAATGAATAGTTAAAATAGTTAAAATCAAAGTTTAATAACTAAAACATTTTTAATATGGGGTTATAAATAAGATAAATTCGACTATAAATATTCATTAGAAAGCTAAAACGATTTCCTACATAATGGTATTTTATTTTTAATTTTTAGACATTAAATAATTTAATTTATTTATGACACAATGATGATGCAATAATTATTTTATTAATGAAATATTGACATAATTGATGTTATGAACACCAAAATAAATGTAATTTGAGACTTTTTATGAATTACAATAATTTTCTAGGTTAATATGACATGTTATTATTGATTTAATTAACGTTTTTTGAACTAATAATTCTGTTATGATTTTCACAAAAATAAATTACTAAATAGTGTCAAAATTGACATAAAATAGTTTTTAACACAAATATTATATTAGTAATTGTTATTTTATTTCTAAAAATCTAAGGATCGGAAAAATGACTTAGATAAAGTTATATATATTAATAATAAACAAATTGGGGTTCTTTTGGCTGCTTATAGTAAGTTTATTAACATTATAGTATAAGAACACAAGAAGACATGGTAAAAGTAAAATTATTTAACTTAATGTTAAATCTAAATGATAAGGTTAAAATAGGAACCTAAACTTTTCTAAATTCTATTGTATGAGAGGATTTCGACCCATCCGCACCTTATCTTCGAAATATATCAATTTGGAGCTATTTAAAACCGAACTTGACTTTATAATAAAATAATAGTTTTAGTTATTCCAAAGGTGCCCCTCTGCTCCCTTATAAAAGGACACCTCCTCCCCTTCTTCCTCACACCACATTGAGCCTTCAAGCTCGGCCAAACCCTGCCACTTTCTCCTCTCCACTTCCCTAGAGACATCCTAGAGGTTCTGGTCTTCTTCAAAGACCCATTTTAGTGCCCTAAAAGGAGGTCTCAAAGAAGCACTTCAAAGAAGAGGTAAAGCCCATTACCGATTCTTTCATCTTTATTTCTTCTTCCACTTCTTCTTCTTAAGTTGTTTCATTATGAAGTAATAACGTCAGTATCACTCATATACTGATATGTTATTATAAGCATGAAACAACCCTATTTCACCATCTATCCATCCTACGGAAAAAGAAATCACCGCGCGTGCGTACGTACGGAATACCGTCTCCACGCCGTGGTGTAATCTATTATCCACCACCACCTTACTTGGATGGGTATAATGGTGTATATAATGACTATATATGACTATTATAAAGTGATACTGATTCTGAAATAGTATACATACACTCCAATACAATTCCACGATCATAGGAACGATATCATCACTCGTGCATACGCACGAAATACCATCTCCACGACGTGTTGCGACTCGTTATACATGATCTTTATTTCATAATGATTATATAAATGAATTGAATGAATGAATATGATATATATTACACTAATAACATTCTGGAAATGAGGTATCTATAACCTAAAGAGAAGAATAAGAATTTATTCGACAAAACACGCATAAGAACAAAAAGTTATAAACACCTGAATAACAAGTAGCAATGAAATATTACTACTAAGAAGCTAAGAATATGACCATATATGATATCATAAAAATAAGTATGATTCTGGAATAAGTCAATAACATTATTTAAATCATTATACAGGAGGTTCGGACACTTACAAAGCAAGTCGGACCTAAGGTAAGGGAAATATCACAATCTCATTTTTATCTGAGATTGTTTATACTTTAGTATTTACTGGGGTGTATTTTATCATCCAAATCCATGTTTCCTCAATATGTAATATTATTTCCATCCACCTACAATTTTTTTAAATCCAATTTTACCCTTCAGTGAGTTTTTAGTAAAGGATATGAAAGGAATCTTTTGTCGTTTTTCGTACGAGGTACTTTTTGACTTTTCCGACAAAAGTACGAAGAATGTTTTTTAAAATTATACGACATGAATGGATTTTTAAAAAATTATTTCCAAGAAGATTCCTTTACAAGTTTTCAAGTTTATTTTTAATCAACTTCTTTTAGTTTAAAATTGTACGACATGTTAAGAAAGGAAAAGTGTTTTTGAAGTAGAAAGGATATTTTCCTCAAGAATGGAGTTCAAGTGTTTTATCAAAATTATTTTCCATCTAAGATAATAAAGGGTTCTGTTTTTATCCCTATTATTACATTGATTTTATTATGTTGTGATGGAATTATATTTTTATGAATTCCTTTATCTTATATGAATTGTTTTATGATGTCACGATGATTAAGATTCCCATTTTTATTACATGGGTTATGAAATGATGTATGATTTATGATTTTGTGGCACACATAAGAATGGTATCATTATGAGATGGGTGGGACCTATATCTCCCTCCAATGCATTGGGTAAAGATTTTATATCTCATGAGATAGACATGGCTGGAACGGTAGGTTATACCGGTTCAGTGAAACATGACTGAAACGAGGGTGACTCGGTTCAGAAAGGGACTTTGTCCACTAAGATAGTCTTGGCAATGAGTCTTGACTAACAAGAAATGATTCTATATGATTATGTGTGTATGCCACAAAGTTTCATGTTTTAAGTTATGATTATTGTGATTACATTTCACTGCCATGATTTATCCCATGTTATGAAATTATGATCTCTTTTGCAGGGTAAGATTTCCAAAAGTTATGTGCTTATGTATACAATGTGATTGATCTTTCTTTTGTTTACACTTACTGAGCCTTTGAGCTCACCCTTTTGTATTTTTTATTTCCCCAGGTCAGGAAGAAGGTTATTAAGTAGGATATGCCAAAAAGGGACTCTAGATATGATGAAATAAGTGGGAGGCAAAGTTGATGCTTTATGAACCAGTTGTTTATGTTTCCCAGTTTCTAAAGACACTATACCTATACGGTCCTTTCGTGGTTTTGTTATATGTTGTAATAAGTATGCTTCAATTTTGAAGTATTAACAATGTATGTAAAGTATGGGTCGTTATAGTGGTGGAGTACGAGGATGTCATCCTTGAAGATGTTCTAGGTCTACGTCCACGCCAAGAGGTAGAAATTGTCATTGATCTACACCCCAAGATGATACTGATATCCTTGTTAACATATTGGATGGATCCTACAGAGCTTCATGAGATGAGGGTGCAGTTAGAGGAATTGAAGAGGGAGGGATTTTTTGGACCCAGTGTTTCACCTTGGGCAGCATCAGTTTTGTTTTCCAAAAAGTAAGATGGAAGCTTAAGGTTGTTTTTGGACTACCAATGCTTGCATTAGGAGACTATGAAGAATAAGTATCCACTACCGGGGATGAATTCACTCTTTGATTAGTTGATAGGGTCGTGGTGGATCTTGAAGGTTGTCCTCAGGCCAGGATATCATCAGCTGCGAGTATAGGGATGATGATATATCAAATATGTAATTTAGATGTCATTATGGTAACTATGAGTACATGGTGATTCCTATTGGCGTGATGAACACCCCAATAGTTATCATGGTAACCATTAACTATATCTTCCAGTTTTTCCTATATTGGTTCTTGGTAGTCTTCATCAATGATATACTTGTGTACATAGCGCTTGAGGAGGAGCATGCGAGACACTTCAGATTGGTTATAGATGTACACTGTGAGCATCAACATTATGGAATGCTCTTGAAGGTTCAGTTCTAGATATATGTGTTCCACTTTGTAGGATATTTTATCTTGGTAGAGGGAGTGGTAGTGGTCCTATCCATGGTTGAAGTAATGTTAGCTTGGGAGCCACCTAAGAGGGTGATAGAGATGAAAAGATTCCTAGTATTGGAAGGCTATTACTAGAGATTGAAACCTAATTCCTCTAGAGTATCAAAATGCATGACATCATTGAATGAAAAGGGGAATCCTATAATGTGGACATAAAGGTTCTAGGAGGACGTTCAACAGTTGAGATAGTGTTTGACGAGCACTCCTATATTGATATTTCCAAAGGAGGGTGTCAAGTACATAATGTTATGTGATGTATCAGGGATTGGAAATCGTTGTGGTCTAATGTAGACGAAAGTTGTGAATTCCTATGGTCTAAACTAGTTGATACCACATGTGAAAAACTACATGACCCACGATCTTGAGTCAGTAGATGTTGTATTCACATTGAAGATGTTGAACACTACCTGAAGGGTGAGAATTTTTTCATCTATTATGATCATAGGAGTCTTAAGAAGATCTTCACATAGAAAAGAATTAAATTGAGATAGATGTGATGGGTAGAGTTCCTCTAAGATTATGACTTAAATAGATTCTATTCTCCTAGGAAGGGGATCATGGTAGCAGGTTCTCTCAGAATGAGATCTTGTCTACAGCTACTAAATGAGGAATCTAAGCAGTTGGAATCGTTATAGTTATCCTTTATGGATAAAGATAGATCATCTTACATACAATCAATGGTTCTTACACCTATATATTTTTATTGAACAAGGAATTCATAGCTTGGGGATGTTAAATTCATGGCCCTACATGCTCGTATATCTACTAGACACACTCGTTATGGATTTTTTAAAGGTGTGGAACATTTTTTTATTTTAAATTTACACATTATGGTACATATGATTTTTCATGAAGAGGTTATGAAAAAGTTTCATACATCTCCTTTAGAGGTACATAAGTGCATGGAAAAGACATACCAGGACCTCTAACATCATCTTTGGTGGTTAGAGATGAAGAAAGGAGTTACATAGTTTTCCTCTCGATGCCTTACTTGTCAGCATGTGAAGGTTGAACACCATATTCCAGTGGGTTTAACTCAACCCCATGATGTTCCAAAATAGATGTGGGATGGGATTGTAACGTCCTAGATCCGGGTGCCACTCAACGGGTGCCCGAACCCGGTCGATCACATGACCTCAAGTGCATTTCCCCAAATTCTAGAGGCTGCTGACTAGAAGAGAGGGCCTAGGTCTGATAGTGGGGAAACTATGCCCTCATTTTTCAAAGTGTAGCGCAGCGGAATATAAATATATAAACATACAACAGCGGAAGCAGTAAATGACATACAACTAAAATGGACAAATGAAGTAAAATAGAACTAGCAGTCATAGATATAATGATGCAGCATGTAACTAATTCTATGAAAATATCCAAAATAGGATACACTACAATACAATATAATACAACTCAAATACAAGGTACAACCAAACAAAACCAAAGTAGAGTAAAAAAACATAGTATTATCGTAATCCTAGTCTCAGTCCCATGCTCTCCTACTCCTTTGCAACAATCATGTACCTGTATAGGGGCCCTTGCCCTTATCCACACCTGCAGTAATATAATCTGTCTGGGCCGAAGACATGACCCAAACAGGGTGTGAGAAATAAATCCCAGTAGGCAACCACCAAAGGCCCATGCCCAACTGTTAGTGAGAATGTGCACCAGCTGTGTGCTAATGTAAAATGAAGTAAACCGGTAAGTACTGAAAAGTAACTATCACTATTAGTTACATTTCCATTTTAATATTAATTTAACCATGCCTAATCCTGAGATTTAACTTGACAGGTATACCATACGAAAATCACCACAGTGAATATACAAAGTAAACGTTGTCCGTAGACATGCAAATCATTAGAAACAAAACCCACAGGTGACTGCCCACAAGCATAATGAATATTTCCCGCAGGCGTACGAGGTGTCGCGCACAGGCATAGAATCTACTGCCCATAGGCATGAGAAAAGTTGCCCCCATGCTAAACGAACACTACCCACATGCTAAGAAAAACACTGCCCTCAGGCTAAACAAGTAGTCGGGCTGAGCCCAATGCATAGAAAGAAATTTATATAAAATTCATCTCAAGGAAATTCAAAGAATGATAAATTTTAAGGTATACTCTTGGGTAACTTTGCCAGACGGCTAAATAGAGGAATGCACTACCGGGGTGGTCCTG
Source organism: Viscum album (assembly GCA_963277665.1). Taxonomy (NCBI): domain Eukaryota; kingdom Viridiplantae; phylum Streptophyta; class Magnoliopsida; order Santalales; family Viscaceae; genus Viscum; species Viscum album. The sequence continues at coordinate 1,430,933,480 of OY728151.1, forward strand.
GATCCAAGGAGTAATCTGAAACAGCAGTTTTAACGTATCATCAGACTATCTATGCAATTATAGATATCTTTCAGCAAAACCCTCATCCATACGACACCCTAAACATGGGTTCGTAGTACAATGATCCAAAAAATCAACTCAACAGTTGCAAATAAACATCAGACCACCTACGTCGATCACCCCTGATCAATATACGTGAACGATGCCCCCCGAATCGTCCGTGAACGACATAGATCTGGTATAAATGTTCACCCATTAAAATGTAAATAACCCTCCCTCACGAAAGAATTGGTAATAATGTCTCAAGGATAAGGAAAGAGTTACTCGTACGGTCCAAACGAGATCGTCAGCGACGGAAAAAAATTCCTGGTGTGCAGTCAAGTGATCCTCAAAGCTCCGACCTCCTATCCTGGCTCCAAAACGCATCCAAAGCCTCCTCTGCCAAAAGAGGAGGCTACTTCCCATTTTAAGTGAAAAAAACTACACGGTGTGTACTCTCAAGTACACGACGTGCACTTTTCATTTTTTAAACTCTTCCACTGGCTGCTTCTTTCCACCACGACACTGTTCATTTGTCGACATGAGTACATAGTGTGTATTTCTGAATACACGACATGTAATGTCGCTCCACTGGTGGATACTTCCACCGCCTTACTATTCACCTGCCGACTGAGTACACGACATTTATATACTAAGTACATGGCTTGTAGTTAGTTTTTACACCCTTCATCGCTGACAGGCCTACACACCTTGTGTACTCATCCCACACGGCCAAAGTACATGGCGTGTGGAAAAGTACATGGAGTGTACCCACAATATTTGGAATTTTCCCCCATTTTCTTTATTTTCTCAAAAACACTTAAGGAAAAAGGAAAAGAAGAAACTCGTACCTCAAGAATAAGAACCGGGTTCTTACAAACTTCGACCCTTAAAGAAATTCGTCCCCGAATTTCCCTTCCAAGGGTGGTGAAGTTATAGCTAATAACAACTCTGGACACTAAGCATGTACATCAGTCTCCCGCTCCTAGGTTCCATCCTACACTCAACCATGCTGCCACAACACCCATACGAGAGGAATAGACTGGACTCGAAGAACTATTGTGCTCTTATCAATAATAAAAATTTGATTCTCCTCAAAGGATGCATCGACCTGATGCTCAACCTCCTCAGGCTGAAAGATGTGAGATGGGTCTGAGTGATAGTGGCACAACTGAGATACATGGAAGATGTCATGCATGTCCCGATACCTCTGTGGTAACTGCAACCGATACGAAACCAGCCCGACTCTTTCCAGAATCTCAAACATCCCCACATACCTCGGTGAAGGTTTACCCTATCTTCTGATCTGCATGTGTCCCAACCTCGGTGAAACACGCAATAAAACCTAATCCCCGACCACGAACTCCAAGGGTCTTTTGTGGCGATCAACATAAGATTTTTGACGAGACTGTGCAGTAGCAATCTGCTTCTGAATCAATTGGACCTGCAATGAAGTCTCCCACACAAGACTTAGTCCCAGTAAATCTACCTCACATACCTCCAACCTGCACAAGGGTGATCATCATGGCCTACCATATAAAGCCTTATAAGGTTCCATCTGAATAGTTTCCTGGAAACTAATATTATAGGAAAAATTGGTCAGGGGTATATGCTTATACCAAGAGCCCCCAAGGTCTAGGACGTATGCACGCAGCATGTCCTCTAGCACCTGTATTGTACGCTCTGATTTCCATTGGTCTGAGAGTGGTAAGATGTGCTCAGAAGCACCTGTGTACCCAGTGTCCTCTGAAAACTCTGCCAGAAAAAAGATGTAAAGTGGGAGTCCCTATCTGAAACAATAGAATGAGGAAACCAATGAATACATACTACCTCTCGGATATACAACATCCTGAGCTCGTCTACACCGAAGGTCTCCTTGATTGGAAAAAAGTGAGTTACATTTGTGAGTCTGTCCATAACAACCCACACGACATCATTACCTCGAGGTGACCTCGGCAACCCAATCATGAAATCCATCACGACATCATCCCATTTCCACTCCAAAATGGGTAACTATTGTAATAGTATGTATGGACTCTGATGCTCCTCCTTCACCTGCTGACAGGTGGAACATCTCATAACAAAACTAGCTAATTCTCGTTTCATACATGGCCACCAATATTGACATCTCAAGTCACGATACATTTTGGTAACTCCAGGATGCACTGTCCAAGCTGAAGCATGAAACTCCCACGTCAGATCCTCGTGTATATCCCCTGGAACCCACACTCATCCATGGATACATAGAACCTCATCATCACCTACTGTCCAACGAGGAGGAGGGTCCTCACTTGCAACCGACTCCCGTAGAACTAGGCCTTCTGAATCAGATAGTTGTCTCATCCTCACTCTATCAAGGAGGGTAGAAGTCATAGATAATGATGAAATACAAGTTTTCCCCTGACTATTGTGCACCTCCAAATGCATCTCAGGGAACAAAGCCATATGCTACCACTCACCACTGGCCTCCTGAACTGCCTGTATCTGAGTCTTCCTGCTCAGTGCATCGGCTACTGTGTTACCCTTACCAGGTGTATAGGAAAGCTCGAAGTCGAAGGAATGAAGGTATTCAACCCACCTTCAGTGTATTATATTCAAGTCACACTGGGTAAAGATATATTTGAGACTTTTGTGGTCTGTGAACACCACAAAATGCTCTCCCAAGAGATAATGTCTCTAACAGTGTAACACATGAACAATTGTAGCCAACTCAAGATCATGCGTCAGGTAATTCCCTTCGTGTGGCCTCAACTGCCGAGACCCATACACAACTACTCGATCGCCCTACATCAACACTGCTCCCAGCCCAATACCTGATGCATCACAATAAACTATATAGATCTTCCCTTGCTCTGGAAGTATCAGGACTGGTGCTGATGTCAACCTTCCCTTCAGCTCCGGAAAGGCTGTCTCACAAGCTTCTGACCAAGAAAACTTCACACCCTTCTTAGTCAAACCTGTCAACGGCACTACTAAGCAGGATAAGTCTTATATAAAGCGCTTTTAGTAACTAGCAAGCCCTAAGAAACTCCATATTTCAAACACCTTCTTAGGCTGCTCCCAGGAAACTACTACTCTCACATTCTCTGGGTCTACTATAACTCGTTCCTCTAAGATAATATAGCCCATGATGTGTATCTAGTCCATCCAAAAGTGGCACTTTGAGAGATTAACATATATCTGATGCTCTCTTAGTGTACTCAAAACGATCTCAAGATGGGTATCATGGTCGTGTCGAGTGTGAGAGTACACCAAGATGTTTTCCACAAAGACTACCACAAAAAAATCTAGATAAGGATGGAACACAAAATTCATCAAAGCAATGAATACTACCAGCGCATTCGTGAGTCCGAACAGCATAACTAAGTACTCGTATAGACCGTATCTGCTCCGAAAAGCTTTAAGAGGTATGTCTAATGGTCTAACGCACAACTGATGATATCCAAATCTCATGTCAATCTTAGAGAACACTCATGATCCTAGAAGCTGATAAAAAAGATCATCAATCCTCGGTAAGGGATATCGGTTCTTGACCATCAACTGGTTCAACTTCCGATAATCCACACCGAGTCTGAGGGTACCGTCTACCTTCATAGAAAACAGAATAGGCGAAACCCAAGGAGAAGTACTTGGTCAGATGAAATCCTTTCCATGCAACTCCTCCAACTACCTCTTGATCTCCTACAACTCAGGTGTAGACATCCTATAAGGAGGAATGAACACTGATGCTGATCTTGGCACAATATCAATAGAGAAATCCACCTCTCACTCTAGAGGTAGACCTAGAAAGTCGTCCAGGAAGAAATCCCTAAAACAATCAACGACTGGGGGAAATACTTCTAAAAAGTTCCATGGTCATCTAGATATGAACTCGCAATCTGGGCTATCACTTCACCACACCCACGATGCTCGGGTCCAGCTCGGCTCACCTAGACATCCCATTCCCCCTTGTATAGAAATTCCTTGCCCTCTGGTGATGTGAAACTCACCCTACAACGATAGCAATCTACAAAGTCTTGGAAGGGTACCAACCAGTCCATTCCAAGAATGACATCATAGCCCATCACCTCTAAGACATAGAGGTCCCATAGAAAGTGACAACCACCAACCTCAAGGGGGAACTCCCTAAACTGACGCACACTAGCCGTTCTAGTCCCCAACGGAGTGTCTTGCATCATGACATTATAAGAAGAAGAAAAACAAATCCCAAGGATCTCCAAAAGAGGAACATATATAAAGATATGTGTATCCCCAGTATCAAAAAGTACGGAAGATAAAACAAAAGCTACTAGAATAGTACCTCTGATAGTGGAAGGTCTGGTATCCTACTCATGCTGGGTTTGTTGCACTGCATATGCCTGCCTAGTGCCGCAGCCCTGCGACACAACCTGGATACCCTGAGCTAACCCGCCTTTCTGCCTCTGAGATCCTGGTTCCTGGCTACCATGGTCACAACCACCTTCTCGGACTGCACGCCCCTGACGTATTCCAATTTCCCGACCGGTAAGAAGATTCTAGTCCTACTACCACACACGGAGTCTGTAAAAATTCCCTCTCACTAGCCACTAGTGGAAACTCCCTGCAGTAACATTGTAGATGACCCATCCTACCGCAATCTTGGAACTCCACTAGGTCACGTGGACACTGCGGTATCTTTTTTCCTTCCTTACCACACTGGTAGTGCATGACCTGGCCACCTGAAGTATTCTTATGGATAATACTTCTACTGTGAGAGAAATCCATCTTCCTCTTCTTCTTGCCGGTAGAAATAGTACCACAAACTTGTACTGATCCGCCCTGGCCTGCACCACTAGCTTCCCACAGGTTCTGCTCAGTAATCAGTTCCTGGTTCACAATAGCATGCACTATAGGTAGCCTGAAAATATTCACCAATGCTCAGATGTCATACCGAATACCATCCTCGAAGTGCCTAGCCCTCAACGTCTCATCACCCACTAGAATAGGTGAAAAATGATGTAGCTCGGTAAAGTCTGTAGAATAGTCCATCACTGACATGGCGCCCTGCTGCAGAATCATGAACTCTCAAGCTCAATCTTCCCATAGAATCTCTAGGAAGTAGAAGTCATAGAATACTTATTGAAAATCTTCTCACTCCATGTCCCTGTGATGCTCATACTAAGTGGTAACATCCCACCATATCTTGGTGGAATCACGTAGCATATTTGTAGCAATCTTGACCCTCCGCCCCGGAGGCATCTCCAGTTGCTTGAAAATCTTCTGCATAGAACCTAGCCAAGAATCCACATCCTATGGTCCTCCATCCCCCTAAAACATAGACATATGTTGCTACTGAAATATATATGTCTCGGGAAGGTCTGCATAAACCGCATGAAGCCTTCACAGAACTATGCATCTGTGCCCGCTTCCAGTGTAACGGATGGCGCCGCATCTGTCTTTGTTGGATGATCCATCGGTAGCCCCTGGCCTATCGTATCTAGAGTATACTCATTGCCACTCTCATGGCGAACAACGTGAGGCCGTATCGGCGGCATGACACTACAAGATCAAACATGCCTTAGATTTAAGATTATCAAGGACTAAAAACAAGGAGTGTAATAAGTGAATAGGAGAAAGAAAGCTTTCAAGTTTTTCAAAACAAGACTACACGACGTGTCTATAAACTACATGGCATGTTCCCTTTAGTATTTGACATGGGAGTGTACTCGGCCAAAAATGGTCGTGTAACACCCCAAACACATGACGTGTTGTCTACACACATAGTGTGTACTTGAATTTTCTTCCCCTGCCCGAGTCCTCTTACACAGCTTAGCCACACGACTCTCTTTTGAACAAGACTACACGGTGTGTATAATATATACATGGAATATACTGGACAAGCTTTACTGACCTGTGTTGTTCTGTACACGTCTGGGTACTCAGATGATAATACAAGACATGTTACACCCGCACACGGCATGTAGACCACCCCATTTCCCCAGCCACATGGCCAATTCCACATGGTCTCTCATCGGTCAAGACTACATGGCTTGTCCCACAGGTGTATGGTGTGTCCTATAAGAGATAACACCGACCCGTGTTGTTAGGTACACAACCAGATTCCTAGGTCACACTACACGATTTGTACAATCAGTACACGATGTGTGTTCCCAAAGTTTCATTACCCCATGTTTCTGCCCATACAGCCTATGACAAGGGCAGAAACTAAACAGCATGTACATATGGTACACGACATGTACTTTTAAAAAAATTTCATTCTTCCGAACAGAAGAGTAAACGGCATGTAATCAAAAATACATGGCGTGTATTCTGGGTTTTTCCAGATAGTAAGCCTCAGAAACTACCCTAGAGCCCAGAAAACCACTAGATAAAAACCAAAGTTCCAAATTCTGATCCATGAGGGCCCATACTCCCTGCGAACCAATTCATGGCATCTTACACGTTTTATAAACGAGGTAAACCAGTCAATGATCCACCAAATTCCGGTCAATGAGGGCCCATACTCCTCAAGAACCAAAGTTTGGCATTCATTCAACAAAACCTTATATAACAATACCCTATGAAAATAGCAAGTAGTTATCAAAGAAGCTATCATGACATCGTGCTTTTCTAGCACCACATTTATCACAACAACATGAAATTTCTAATGCACCTACATGGCATGGAAACTATGCATGGTATGTGATTCTAACATGTGACTAAACAATTCATGAGATGGAATACCCTTATCTCATTGGGTTGAAACTAAATAGAACCCAGTATAAAAATATAAATAGCACACCACAAGTACGTCACCCAACGGTGAAAATCAAATCAACTGTAAAATTGAAAAACCAGAAAAGTTGCAATTACTAGGTAATTTGGCTTTTACCAGTACACAAGTTAGCAACTCCCGGGCACAACTTATTACTAAATAAAAATTTTCGTCATATCCCTGAATATAGGCTCCAAATAGTAATTCAAAGAAAAGAACCTCTTTTGATACCACTTTGTAACATCCCGGATCTGGGTGCCCTGAACCCGTTCGGTCACATGACCTCAAGCATATTTCCCCAAAGCTAGAGGCTGCCGACTAGCAGCGAGGTCCTAGGTCTGATAGTGGGAAAAATATTCCCTCATTTGTCAAAGTGTAGCACAAAAGAATAATAATATACAAACATAAAACAACGGAAGCAGTAAAGAACATACAACTAAAATGGACAAATGAAGTAAAAGAGAACTAGAAGTCATAGATATAATGATTCATCATGTCACTAATTCTATGAAAATATCCAAAACAAGATACACTACAATACAATACAATATAGCTCAAATACAAGGTACAACCAAACAAAACCAAAGCAGAGTAAACAAAACACAGCATCATCGCTAGCCTAGGCTCAGTCCCATGCTCTCCTACTCCTCTACAACAATCATGTACCGGTATAGGGGACCTTTACCTTATCCACACCTACAGAAATATAATCTATTTGGGCCAAATGCATGAATCAAATAGGGTGTGAGAAATAAATCCCAGTAGGCAACCACCAAAGGCCCATGCCCAACTGTTAGTGAGAATGTGCAGCAGCTGTGTGCTAACGTAAAATGCAGAAAACTAGCAAGTACTCAAAAGTAACTATCACTACCAGTTTCATTTCCATTTTAATATTCATTTAACCATGCCTAAGCCTGTTCTGTAACTTGGAAAGTATACCATATGAAAATCACCACAATGAATATACAAAGTAAACGTTGTCCGCAAACATGCAAATCCTTACCCTTAGGTAATCCGAATCGAAACCCGAAGGTGACTACCCACAGAAATAACGAATATTTCCCGCAAGCGTATGAGGTGTTACCCACAGGCATAGAAGATACTACGCACAGGAATGAGAAAAGTTTCTCGCAGGCTAAACGAGCACTGCCCATAGGATAAGAAAAACACTACCCTCAGGATAAAAAAGTAACCGGGCTGAGCCGAACGCATATAAATAAATTTATAAAAAATTCCTCTCAAGGAAATTCAAAGCATGCTAAATTTTATGGTATACACTCAGGTAACCTGACCAAAGGGATAAACAGAGGAACGCAACCCCTAGGTGGTCCTGGATCCAAGCAGTGATCCCAAACAACAGTTTTAACTTATCATCAGACTATCTATGCAATTATAGATATCTTTCAAGAAAATTCCTCAGCCATACAACACCCTAAACATGGGTTCGTAGCACAATGATCCACAAATTCAACTCAATAGTTGGAAAAAAAATTCAGACCACCTACCTCGATCGCCCTTGATCAAAATACATGAACGACGCCTCCCGAATCATCTGGGAATGATGTAGATCTGGGATAAATGTTCACCCATTCAAACGTAAATAACTCTCACTTAGGAAATAATTGGTAAGAATGACTCAAGGAGAAGGAAGTAATTACCTGTGTGGTGCAAATGAGATCATTGGAAATAGAAATGGATTCCTGGTGTGTGGTTGGGAGATCCTCAAAGCTCCGGCCTCCTCTCCCATCTCCAAAACGCATCCAAAGCCTCCTCTTCCAAAAGAGGAGGCTACTGCCCGTTTTAGGAGAAAAAAGCATACTACTTGGTGTGTACTCTCAAGTACACGGTGTGTACTTTTCATTTTTTAAACTGTTCCGCTGGTGGATTCTTTCCACCACGACACTGTTCATCTATAGAAATGAGTACACGGTGTGTATTTCTGAATACACGGCCTATACTGCCACTCTGCTGGCGGCTACTTGAACCACCTTACTATTCACCTACTGATAGATTACACGATGTGTATATACTAGGTACACGACGTGTAGTCAGGTTTTACACCCTTCATCGCCGACAGGCCTACATGCCATGTGTACTCATCACACATGGCCAAAGTACATAGTGTGTGGAAAAGTACATGGCATGTACCCCCAGAATTTGGGATTTTCCCCCATTTTCCTTATTTTCTCAAAAACAATTAAAGAAAAAGGAAAAGAAGAAACTCCCACCTCAATAATAAGAACCAGGTTCTTACATGGATAACCATGGAATTCATGAAAATATTTCCACATACTTTTAGTGGACATGATTACATCTAGTAGATCATTGAAGGACTCACCATGTTGGCCCACCACCTAGGTATATGAGAGAAGAGTTAAGAATAGATCTTGGGACACCTCTACGTGCATGGGATATTCTGACACAATGAAGTTCCATTAAAGATTTTTTCTGATCTTAATGCTCACGGTATATATCGATTGTTTAAGGGATTACAAGAGGTGTCTGGGATCAAAATATTCAAGATAATAGCATTTCACCTGCAAAATGAAGTCTAGACTGAGCGAACCATTTAGGTTCAAGAGGAAAAATTTCAAGCTTGAATGTTGGACTTTGGAAATAGCTGGGTGGATCACCTACTACTAGTGAAGTTTGCATACAACAACAACTGCCATTCCAACATAATTATGGAGCCATTCACATCCTTGTAGGGAGACCCTTTATGTCACCACTTTTCCAGACTGATCCAGGAGAGTTAGCACTCATGGGTCCAGAATTGGTGCAAGAAACAAAAAAAATAGGTACAGACCATCGAGGAGTGAATAGAGACTGCATAGAGCATCAAATGTCCTATGCTGAAAGGAAATATAGGCCTTTGGTGTTCGAGGAATGAGACCATATTTTTCTATAGGGTTCACCTTTCTGTGGATTACAGATATATGGATGGGGTGAAAATCTATCTATGAGGTTCATTAGATATTTATACATACTACGTGGAGTTGGAGAGGTGGAGTACCACTTAGAGGTACCTCCTCAATTAGACTGAGAACATGATATTTTCCATGTATCACAGCTGAGGAGGTACATGAATGAACCATCCCATGTTATTAATTGGGGAGAGCTAGACATTGAGAATAGAGTAACCTTTACAAAGTGCCCCATAGAGATCATGGATCATCATGATAGGATCCATCATGGGAGATCGATTCCTTTAGCATGTGTCTGGTGACAGAATGAGAATATCCATGAGAGAAATGAGAGTGATAGGCTCAGATTCATGATTAGTACACACATATTTTTGGGTAGCCCTTGTTTTGGATCTTCAGGATGTAAAGCCCCCTGGTGGGAAGAATGTAATGTATCATATTTTCTGTATATTATTTTTGGACATTACATGGATTATTTTCGAGGCCAAGAACTTAGACAAAATTCGATTCCAAGGACCTATGTTCCCAGAATAAATTTTAAAATATGTTAAATATATAAAATATAACACTCACACAATTTTCCCAAAAAGTGTAATAACTTATAAATGGGTTCCCAGATTAGAAATATGAGGGAACCATTGAGTTTATAATGAATATTTTACCCTCGGCATGACATATGTCACAACCCGTCCTCTGAGGCCCGTGCCATGACTACCCTAAGCCCGCCTTTCATAGGCCAGGGGATGGTGACTAGCTTCAGAAAGGAATGTCCCAAAGAGGAAAAGAACTTCCTTTAAACCTGTATACACACACATGTCTAACCACATCCCAACAAACTGAAAGGGGAAAAAAGTATACCACTAAAACAAGGTTTAGTGGAAGTACAAAAGAAAGCAAATGGGCCAGAATACAAACCCAATAAGGAACTAAAAACATTACAGTACAAAATGGAACTCTAATGGCTATCTACGGGAATCCCCACCTGATCGTGATAGTATTGAAGATACTAGAAGCCTAAGTAGTACGTACTACCTACCCATTACAACTAGGCCCCACCTGTTCCTCGGCCACCAAGTCCTCCATAGTAGCGTCCATCAGTACCATCCCCCTGAGAACCTCTGTCGAAATGTCGATCGTCTACACCAGAAACAACACCTGCAGGAGAATCCCATGTAGGGGTGAGTATAAAAATACTTATTAGGGACCCTGAGACCCCTGAAGGTCTCTCGGCAATCCACTAAGGGGAAACACCACAAATTAAAATACCCTAGAGGTAAAACCACCAAGAAAGACATCAACCACATGGCACAAATTAAGAGACGCAGCTCACACCAGGTATATAACATAAAGAACATGATTAATGAATATTAGTTGTAAATCTAAATCATCTTATTATATTGAGAAGTTCCACTACTAAACCATGATGAATTCATTCTATTGCTGATCCACATAGGGTTGTATTGTTGAGTCAATAAGGATTTCCTTATGACTTTTCCGTTCCTTCTTGTTTTGAAAATCACAAACATCTTATCTTAAGGAAAATTGCTTTTATAAGGAAAAATGATTTCTTAAGGAAAATCGCTTTTATAAGAAAAATTATCCTTATCATATTTTTCCATATTTTTCTTAAGTATAAGTTTCAGATTCATTTTCTCGGAATCATTAAAACTTTGATATAAAGCATTATGTTTAGTATTCGGATTCTGGACAAGAACTATAAGGAAGTTTCATTCCGAATTCCGGATATGAACTCTGACTAAGTTCTATTCCAGATTCAGGATACAAATTCTGAAGAAGAATTCTCATTACGAATTCTAATGAAGAAATCCCATTCCGAATTCCCATTACGAATTCCAATGAAGAATTCCCATTACGAATTCCAATGAAGAATTCCCATTACGAATTCTAATGAAGAAATTTCATTCCGAATTCTCATTACGAATTCTGATAAAGAATTCTCATTACGAATTCTGATGACGAATTCTCATTACGAATTCTGATGACGAATTCTCATTACGAATTCTGATGATGAATTCTCATTACGATTTCTGATGACGAATTCCTATTCCGAATTCTCATTCCGAATTCACCTATTAAACAGAATCTGATTATCATTGTTTTATACACTCTGAATTTATTCACTCCGAACCTTCACTCCGAAGTTTTCATTCCGAACCTTTATGTTAGAGTTTAAAACGATGTCGTACATTCTGTTACACTTGTTTTGTTATAAAACGATGTCGTCTATTTTGTTATAAACTAACCGTTGTCTAAGTGACACGTGTATAGGTCCCTCCGATCTTTAAGGAATATATGACCGTTGGAGAAGGAGCCGACCTTACCTATAAATAGGAGCTCATTTGAAAAAGCTCGTAGCTGTTGGAAAAACGACTGAGTTTTGTGCCTACATGCTGTTGAAGTGAATTCTAGAGAGAGAGGCTCTTATTAACTCTCAAAGCTTCGTGCGACTCCGAATGTTGGTGATTACATTCGAGGGCTTCCGGGGATAGGAAGATAGTGGTGCCGACTACCTTAAAGTTCGAGGGCTTCCTTGCTGAGGAAGAAAGAGGTTGCCAACTACCTTGAAGTTGAGGGCTTGCCGGGATAGCAAGACAGAGACTCTGATCTTCGTATCGAGGGCTTACCCTGGTGTGGGTAAGACAGACTTGCTTGAAAGTATAAATCAAGGGACCTTTATCCAAGGTTGTTGGATACCCTTCTCTTTGGGTTAAAAGACTATTATCTTGTTACTAGTAGTTCTACTACTTGTTTTTATTCCGCTGCAATTTGTATCTTAAGGAAAGTATAACTTTCTTATACTTCCTTACTTACTCTGATTCATTTAGATTCTATACGCTTTAAGGTAGAATCTCATATTGTAACTTTTGTTAAGTTTCAAATTCCGGAACCATATTTCCGGAACCCACTTTTGGAATCTCTTTCCAAGTTTAGTTCGGTGTTAGAGGTGTTGTGAATTTACTTAGTTTAACTTTGTTAAACTTAGCCCTTTCCTTTTCTTAAGGAAACTTTAGTTATTCATAACTAACTTTAAAGGTTCCAAAGGAATTTTTAAAGTATACAATTCACCCCCCCTCTTGTATATTGAGCATCTCATATCATATTTCGATCCTACAATTGGTATCAGAGGTTGGAAACCTCTTACTCTATACCATTCTTACATTTGGTATCAGAGCAGGATACTGAAATACTTGTACTCACATACAAGTTTTTCTTGCTCACTTTATCCTTCCGAACTTTGTCATTCCGATTTATCCATTCCGAACTTTTCTCATTCTGAACTTTGTGATTACGATTCTGAGCTACTAACAAGTTTGTGTGCAAAGTTATTTCTAGTATGGCAGGAATTAATGTTGGATCTATTGACAATCTAAATCCTACAAGACCACCTATATTTGATGGAAATGATTATGAATACTGGAGATATCGTATGAAGACATTTGTTATCAATACTGGAGTAGACAAATTTGTTATGCTTACTGGTGATTATAAAATTCCTGACAAGGAAGTCAGAACCTTTACTAACCAGGAAAAGCAAGAATATCAACTCAACTATAAGGTACGCAACACTTTACTATGTTCAATGACTAGAAATATATATAGCCAAATTTCTTCTTGTGAAGCAGCTAACTGTATATGGAAGAAGTCGGAAGTTACACACTTTGGGACTTCCAAAGTGATTGAAACTAGAAGAGCTATGCTTAGAGCTGAATATCATGGATTCAATTTTCCTTATGGAGAACCTATATGTAAAGTTCAACAAAGATTTATGACTATTGTCAACAGTCTACAATCTATGGGAGAGAAAGTTTTAGATGATGAAGCTCTTGTGGACAAGATAATTGACATTATGCCCAATGAGTGGGAATCCAAGAGAACAACTATAGATGAGAACAGGAAGGTCACTCAAATTACTCGTGATGAATTATTCAGAACTCTTCTACAACATGAAACCAGAATGAAGAGAGATGCTGACAACATCAAGAAGAAGAATGGAAATGGTACTGTTGCTTTTACTACAACTTCAAATCAGATGAAAGCTAAGACTCCTGAGAGAGTAACCAGATCCAAGTCTAAGAAAGTTATTTTTCAATCCGAATCTAGTTAGAGTGAAGTTTCAGAAAATGAATTAGCCAATCTTGCTCGAAGGATGAACAAGATAGCTGGACAGAGAAACTTTCAATCCAAGTATAAGAAAAAGGACAGGAAAGATAAGAAAGATGGAGAAGTTACTTGTTATGAATGCAAAAGAGCTGGACATATTAGACCAGATTGCCCTATGATCAAAAAGAAAGAAAGAAAGGAAAGGCATTCAGACAGGAACAGGAAGAAGTATTATAAAGCCAAAGCTAAGAAAGTTCTGAAAGCTAATGACACCTGGAGTGCCAGTGGTGGTGACTCTTCAGATGAATCTTCTGATTATGAATCTTCAGGACAGAAGAATCTTGGTCTTATAGCCAGATTACCTATTGATAATCATTGTCTTATGGCTAAGGTACGAAATGTTGAATCATTGACCAATGTTTCTTTAAATTCTAATGATAGTAAGTATTATAACTCTTCTGATGAAGAATCATCTTCTGACGAGGAAAATACTTTACCTACTTATGAAGAAGTCTCTAGGTTTGCTGAACTTCTTGAGATTGAGAATTCCAAACTCAGTAAGAAACTTGATAAGGCAAACTCTAGGAGTTCTATTCTTACTAAAGAGATATCAGATCTTTCTAAAGATCTTGATAAGAAAAATGATGATTTTGAAAGTATTTCAAAAAATCTTGAGGAAGTAAGTTCTGAGAAGAACAAACTTTCTAAAGAGTTAGAAAAAGTAATTTCTAATAAAAATGTTTTCGAGCCTAACTCTAGTTCTAAAACTAATGATTTTGAGGATAAAAACTTGGTTGTAAAACTCAAGTCCGAAATTTTTTCCTTAAAGAAGTGTTTATCAAACTTTACCCATGGTAAAGAAAATTTTGATAAGATGTATTCTCAAATACGACCTTTAAGAAATAAATCCGGATTTGGTTATACCCATGCAAAACCTATTTTCAGTAACAATTATTTTGTTCCTCAAAGTGCCCCATTTTGCACCAAGTGTCAATGTGGTGGTCACTGGGCAAAGAATTGTTCCTTAAACAAAACCCAATCTCTAGGATTTCACAAAGCTTACTTTTCCAAGAAGATGTGGATACCTAAAATTTTGTTGTCTGGAAATCTCGGATCCAAGAAAATTTGGATTCCGAAAATCTAACTTTGTTCTTAATTTCAGGAAAATAAAGAAAGTTCCAGCAACAATATATGGTACATGGATAGTGGATGTTCCTGGCACATGATTGGTAACAAAATATTTTTTGAAAAGATTATCAAAACGAAAGGAGGAAAGGTAACTTTCGGAGACAATGCTAAGGGAGAGATTGTTGGTATTGGTAATATTGTTATTTTAGGTAAAACCTTAATTTCAAATGTTCTTTTTGTTAAAGGTCTTAAGCACAACCTCATTAGCATAAGTTAGTTATGTGATGAAGGTTACCTTGTGAATTTTAGGAATGATAAGTGTTTAGTACACAATTCCAAGGAAGAATTTATTCTCTCAGCCAACAGGCAAGAGAATGTTTACACCTTAAAATTAGAAGACCTCAGAAGCCAAGATTTACCTTGCCTAAGTGCAATGGAAGATCACTCTTGGTTATGGAATAGAATATTAAGACACTGTAATCTTAGGAACCTATGTAAACTCTCTAAGAAGAAACTAGTTAAGGATCTACCAGAGCTTAGATTTGATTCTTCTAAAGTTTGTGATCCTTGTCAATATGGCAAGCAACATAAATCTAGTTTTAAGTCAATCGGTGAAGTCTCAACAACTGATGCATTACAGTTGGTGCACATGGATCTTTTTGGTCCAACACAAACTGGAAGTATTGGAGGCAAATACTATGTGTTTGTTCTAGTTGATGATTACACTAGATTTACTTGGGTCTATTTTCTAGCAAAGAAATCTGAAGATTTTTCTTATTTCAAAAGTTTTAGAGCTCAAGTTAAAAATGAGAAAAACCTTCCATTGAAAACTATTCATAGTGATCATGGAGGAGAATTTCAAAATTCTGATTTTGAAACTTTTTGTAGTAAGAAAGGTATTACTCACAATTTTTCAGCACCTAGAACTCCTCAACAGAATGGTGTAGTTGAAAGAAGAAATAGAATTCTTCAAGAGATAACTAGAACCATGTTGAGTGAATATTCTATTGCTAGACATTTCTGGGCTGAAGTTGTAAGTACTGCTTGTTATACTATAAATCGAGTTTTGATTAGACCTTTTCTTAATAAAACTCCTTATGAGTTATGGAATGGTAGAAAACCAAGACTTTCCTACTTCAAGGTTTTTGGTTGCAAAGTATTCATTTTGAATACTAAAGATAACTTACATAAATTCGCACCAAAATCAGATGAAGGGATTTTCTTAGGTTATTCCACAACCTCTAAGGCTTATAGAGTTTTTAACAAAAATACTTGTACTGTTGAGGAAACAGTGCATGTGAAATTTGATGAGTCAGATCCTTTTGTTTTTAATCCATCTCAACTTACCTCTTCGGATGTGTTTTAAAAAACTGATTGTCAGCCTTTGATAGAAGAACCTTCTGATAAGGAAATTGTTCTAGAAGATACTTCTAAAACATTTACCCCAGAAGACTTTCTACCCTATGTTGATGAACAGGTTTTACAAAACCCAAATCAGGTGTTTCTTAAGAATCATCCCAGTGATAGTATCATTGGTGATGTAAATCAACCTGTAAGGACTATAAGTTCCTTAAGAAATGAAGTAGAACATCTAGAATTTCTTTCCCAATTAGAACCTAAAAGCACAGATGAAGCTTTAGGTGATGATGATTGGATCAAAGCAATGCAAGATGAACTAAATGAATTCGAAAGGAATAAAGTCTGGACCTTGGTTAAAAGACCTAAGGAAACTTCTGTTATTGGAGTAAAATGGGTTTTCAGAAATAAATGTGATGAAAATGGAGTCATTGTTAGAAATAAAGCTAGACTTGTTGCTAAAGGCTATAATCAGCAAGAAGGAATAGACTATGAAGAAACCTATGCTCCAGTAGCTAGACTTGAATCTATCCGTATTCTACTTGCTTTTGCAGCATTCTTTAATTTCAAACTATATCAAATGGATGTGAAATGTGCTTTTATTAACGGTTATGTTCAAGAGGAAGTTTTTGTTGAACAACCTCCTGGCTTTGAAGATACAAAACATCCAGATCATGTTTTTAGACTTACCAAAGCTTTGTATGGCCTTAAACAAGCCCCACGAGCATGGTATGATAGACTCACTGGATTTTTCCTTCAAAACAAATATGTTAAGGGAAATGCAGATCCAACCCTTTTTATAAAGAAAGATAAGAAAAATGTTTTAATTGTTCAAATTTATGTTGATGACATTATATTTGGTTCAACTCAGCAATCTTTGACTGACTCTTTTGCTAGTCTAATGAAATCTGAGTTTGAAATGAGTATGATGGGTGAGTTAACATTTTTTCTTGGTTTTCAAATTTCTCAAAAACCAGAAGAAACCTACATATCTCAACATAATTATATTAAAGATCTTCTTAAAAAGTATGGTTATGACAACACTAAGAGTATAAGTACTCCCATTGGTACCTCAAACTCTTTAGATATTGATAAAGCTGGGAAACCGGTAGATCAAACATCTTTTAGAGGTATGATAGGAAGTCTACTTTACTTAACAGCTAGTCGACCAGACTTAATGTTTTCAGTATGCTTATGTGCAAGATATCAATCCAATCCTAAGGAATCTCACTTAAAGGCAGTAAAAAGAATTTTTCGCTACCTTAAGGGAACCATGGATCTAGGATTATTTTATACTTCTGGAAATGATTTTGTTCTAAAAAGATTTTCTGATGCTGACTTTGGTGGATGTAGAATGGATAGAAAAAGTACATCCGGAACTTGTCATTTCTTAGGAGATTCATTAGTTTCTTGGTCATGCAAGAAGCAACATTCTGTAGCACTTTCCACTGCTGAAGCTGAATATGTAGCAGCTGGAAGTTGTTGTGCACAAGTGTTGTGGATGCAACACACACTCACAGACTATGGCCTGAGTTTTACTAAAACTCAAATTTTGTGTGATAACACAAGTTCCATTGCCCTCAGTAAGAACCCTGCACATCACTCCCGTGAAAAACACATAGATATTAGGCATCACTTTCTTAGGGATCACACACTTAAAGGAGATATTATTCTTCAGTTTATCGGAACGCAAGATCAACTTGATGATATATTCACAAAATCTTTGCCTTCTGATAGATTTGAATATATTAAACAGAAGTTAGGAATGATAACCGTAAGGTAATCTTCCTTAATTAACTTTCTGTTGAAAAAGTCTCCTTACAGTAATAAACTCCTTTTTATAGGGGGAGTACATTTGATTGTTTGGTTAAAAAAGTTTTTCAAAATTTGTTTTCAAACTTATCGGAACGAAAATTTCCGGAATGAAACTTCCGGAACTACAATTTTTTAGATTGGACATTTTTGAACAGAACACTTCTGGAATGGAAGTATTCATGTTAAAAATTTCCGGAATGACAGTTTCGTACTGGAAGTTTCATAAAGGAATTTTCATACCAAATTCTTCGAATTGTATTTTCCGTACTAAATTTTTCGTACTGATTTTCTTCTTAAGATTGTTTTTTGTATTGAGTTTTTCGTATTTACATTTTCGTATTGAGTTTTTCGTATTCAGTTTTTCGTATTGAGTTTTTCGTAGTCATCTTTATATTACCAATTACGAATAACTTTCCTAAGCTAATCCGAAAGGTATGATTTCCTTACTAAAGTTTTCGTAATCATATTTTACTTGCTGGAAGTTTCTTTTATTTTGTTTTCAGATTTTATATTTCTTAATTCTTTGTTTTAATAAAACCTCAAAAAGATCGGATTCGAGTTTTCAACCGTCAGATCTGATCGCAGCTCATTCCAACCGTTAGATCAACTATGGAATGTGAACCGTCATCTCATTGACTATATAAAGGGGACCATAATTTCTAGTCCCACATCGGTTTCAAGCTTTCGCGTGCTGAAGCTCTGCCCCTCTGATTTAAGGCCGTTCCGATTTTCAGTCTTCTCCGTTCCGAACTTCCCAGAGAACTTCTAATCCGAATGTCTGCAGAATTAGCATCTCAAGAAATGTCTTCAACCAAGCCTATATCTCAGTGGTTAGTTTACAGAGAAAGGTTAGTTCATCCGACTTTCTTCAGCAAATACGATTCTATCATCTCAAAGAACATCAAGTTGAATGGCTGGGAGGATGTTGCGGTATCTAAAACCGGGAATCAAGATGAAGTTTATTCTGATTTACTTGTCGAATTTTATGAATCCGTTTCATTCTTTAAGGAAGATGATAAAGAGAAGTTTTCTTTCAAATCGTATGGCAAGACATATAAACTCTCTTATACCAAGGCTGCAAGCTTGGTAGGGTTAAGTTATGAAGGTGAAGCTGAGTTTATTTCTCACGTATTTCCAGACTCTATGGGTAGTTTCAACAAGGAAAAGGCCTTAGAAACTCTCGGATTGGCTGATGATAAGGATCTGAAGATTGAAACTCTATCAACAAACTTCCGGATTCTGGAATTATGGGTGCAAGGACTTATCATACCGAGAAAAGGTGATAAGGATAGCTTGAAGAAGAGTGAGATATATATCTTAGATTTCCTGATAAATCTAAGAAAGTTTAACTTGATGAAGCATATTCTTCTTAATATTGAGAATTTGAAGAAGGGGAATCTGAGAGCTCAGATTATTATGTATCCAGCAATCCTCTCCAAGTTGATTGTTAGGTGTTTTGAGTCTTTCAAAGAGGCTTTCAAATCTAAGCCGAGAGTTTGCAAGATAATGCTGCTTAGTGATGGCACGCTTAAAAGAATGAATATAGATTTTGACAAGAAGTCTGGAAAGTTTATTGATCTACCTCCTCAAGAAGAAGTAGCTCCGAAATCTGCTGATCCGGAATCATCCAAGCCAGTAAGGAAGAGAAAGCTGAAAGAAGTGGCAGTCGAAGCCGAGGAACCCAAGTATAAGGAAGTCCACTCTGCACCACCAAAGCCTAAGAAGAAGAAATCCTATCCTGATGAAGTTGTTTCAAAGTGGAGAGCTGACAAAGAGAAGAGGAAAGAAGGGGATCCGCAGTTCAGACTGGACCCTGCAGAGGCTAAAGCTTTGAAGGAGAAAATGGCTGATGAGCTTGAGAAACAAGCTAAGGAAAAGAAGCTTAAGAAGAAGATGTCAGAAGCCGAGGCTGTTCAAGCGTTGTTGAAGTTCAATGAAATGGTTTCAGTAACAATCCCAGTTCCGAGATCTTTCTCCCTAGAATATCTACCTAAGACTCCAGGAAGAAATCTCGTTGCTCCGGAACAAGCTGTTGCTACTAATACTGAGGAAGTAGAGCAGGTGGAGGAAATAGAGCAAGTGGAACAAGTAGAAGAAGCTGCTGAAGGAAGTAGTGAGACATGAGATGTGCTAAAACAAGTAGATGAGTATAAGGGAACTCCTTCGGAACACTTATCACTCCGGACTTTAGAAGCTCAATCTTCAAAGCTAGTTACTCCTGAATTGGAAGAAGAGAAAGGGTAAGAAGAAGTTTCCTATCATGGAGAAGAAGAACAACTTTTACGTGATATTGCTCAGATGAAAAATCTAGAGGATACTGTTCAGGAAGTTGCTGATCACGAAGATAATATTGTTCAAGTCTCTGATAGTGAGAAGAGAACTCCGGAACAGGATTCAATTCCAAAAAAAGATAAGGGGAAACAAATTCTTGCTGATACTCCGAGTTCAGAAAAGAGGATGAGAAAGGAAGCTGGTAGTTCTTCTAAGAGAAAGATGGAGCTTATTGAGGAAGAAAACTCTCCGAGTAAGATTTCAGATTCGGAGTCATCTTCGTTGGGGCATGATTTTGTTGTCCAGTCTTTGAAGAAGTTGGTGGGAACCATTCCGACCTTCTCTAGTATTGACTCTAGATGCCAGATGCTCCAACATACGTTGAATCAGAAAACAGACTCCGTATCCATGGTTATGGATAAGTGTGTTGAGATTGAAGCCCAGTTCAAAAACTTCTTTATTGGTTATGAAGCCCATAAAAGATCTTGCAAGAGGATGACAAGCTGGTCTAAGAAGACTGTGGAAGAGATGAGGCTTTTCTATGAGTTTCAAGATAATGTTAAGGATGCCTTTGAAACCGAGGACAAGAAGTTTAATGAGATGACTGCATCCTTTGAAGAAAAGTTGACAGAGGAAAAGAACTTCCGGATCCAAGAAGTCAGGGATCTGAATGGGAATTTGAATTCTGTTTCTCAGAATTGGAAATTTAAAAGGGATCATCGGATCGATTTTGAAGTAAGGATGAAGGCTCAGGAAGAAAAGATCCAAGCTCAGGAAGAAAAACTGAAGGCTCAGGAAGAAAAAATTGAAGCTCAGTCCGCAAGAATAGTCGCCTTAGAGAAGCAAGCAGAAGAAGATCATAAAGAATTAAAGAAGATCAAGACGATTCTTAAGGGGCTCATGTCTAAGGAGAAAGATCCGAAATAACCCAATCCGATCTTTTTGTTGTAATTCTTTTGTTGCTGACATTTCAAATCTAATGAGAATTGTGCTTGTTGTTTCTATTGTTGTCATTACTAATCTTTCAGGTACTTCGTTATTTTTTTTCCATTCCCTCCAATTCTTTTTGAAAATCACAAAGGGGGAGAAGGAAAAGATCCTTAAGAAAAATAGGAATTCTAATAAGAGTTTATCAAAGGGGGAGAAAGAAAAAATACCCAAGGAAAAAGAACTCTAATAAGAGTTTTTTTAAGGGGGAGTTTTTCTTAAAGAAGTCTTTCTTATGAAATATCACTCCGGAAATATGAATACGATCCTTAGAGTTTCAAAGCCTAAGGGGGAGTTAGTCGTATTCATCTATATCCTTAAAACAAGGGAGATAAGCATTAATATGTTTCTTTCTTCTTAGAATTTTTTGTTTTTCGTAAGGATGTTTGTGCTTTCCAAAAAGGGGGAGATTGTTGAGTCAATAAGGATTTCGTTATGACTTTTCCATTCCTTCTTGTTTTGAAAATCACAAACATCTTATCTTAAGGAAAATTTCTTTTATAAGGAAAAATGATTTCTTAAGGAAAATCGCTTTTATAAGAAAAATTATCCTTATCATATTTTTCCATATTTTTCTTAAGTATAAGTTTTGGATTCATTTTCTCGGAATCATTAAAACTTTGATATAAAGCATTCTACTTAGTATTCGGATTCTGGACAAGAACTATAAGGAAGTTTCATTCCGAATTCCGGATATGAACTCTGACTAAGTTCTATTCCAGATTCAGGATACGAATTCTGAAGAAGAATTCTCATTACGAATTCTAATGAAGAAATCCCATTCCGAATTCCCATTACGAATTCCAATGAAGAATTCCCATTACGAATTCCAATGAAGAATTCCCATTACGAATTCTAATGAAGAAATCTCATTCCGAATTCTCATTACGAATTCTGATAAAGAATTCTCATTACGAATTCTGATGACGAATTCTCATTACGAATTCTGATGACAAATTCTCATTACGAATTCTGATGATGAATTCTCATTACGATTTCTGATGACAAATTCCTATTCCGAATTCTCATTCCGAATTCACCTATTAAACAGAATCTGATTATCATTGTTTTATACACTCTGAATTTATTCACTCCGAACCTTCACTCCGAAGTTTTCATTCCGAACCTTTATGTTAGAGTTTAAAACAATGTCGTACATTCTGTTACACTTGTTTTGTTATAAAACGATGTCGTCTGTTTTGTTATAAACTAACCGTTGTCTAAGTGACACGTGTACAGGTCCCTCCGATCTTTAAGGAAAATATGACCGTTGGAGAAGGAGCCGACCTTACCTATAAATAGGAGCTCATTTGAAAAAGCTCGTAGCTGTTGGAAAAACGACTGAGTTTTGTGCCTACATGCTGTTGAAGTGAATTCTAGAGAGAGAGGCTCTTATTAACTCTCAAAGCTTCGTGCGACTCCGAATTTTGGTGATTACATTCGAGGGATTCCGGGGATAGGAAGACAGAGGTGCCGACTACCTTAAAGTTCGAGGGCTTCCTTGCTGAGGAAGGCAGAGGTTGCCAACTACCTTGAAGTTGAGGGCTTGCGGGGATAGCAAGACAGAGACTTCGATCTTCATATCGAGGGCTTACCCTGGTGTGGGTAAGACAGACTTGCTTGAAAGTATAAATCAAGGGACCTTTATCCAAGGTTGTTGGATACCCTTCTCTTTGGGTTAAAAGACTATTATCTTGTTACTAGTAGTTCTACTACTTGTTTTTATTCCGCTGCAATTTGTATCTTAAGGAAAGTATAACTTTCTTATACTTCCTTACTTACTCTGATTCATTTAGATTCTATACGCTTTAAGGTAGAATCTCATATTGTAACTTTTGTTAAGTTTCAAATTCCGGAACCATATTTCTGGAACCCACTTTTGGAATCTCTTTCCAAGTTTAGTTCGGTGTTAGAGGTGTTGTGAATTTACTTAGTTTAACTTTGTTAAACTTAGCCCTTTCCTTTTCTTAAGGAAAATTTAGTTATTCATAACTAACTTTAAAGGTTCCAAAGGAATTTTTAAAGTATACAATTCACCCCCCCTCTTGTATATTGAGCATCTCATATCATATTTCGATCCAACATGTATGTCATCGATACACACTGTGTCGTATGTCATTGATCCACACAGGGTTATAAGTCACTGATCTACAATGGGACATTATAAGACTGGTCCTCATTGGGTCTCACTAATAATGATTCACATAGGGTCATAATTCGTTGATCCACACAGGGTTATAAGTCGCTGATCCATGATGGGCCTCTCTAAGGCTGGTCCTTGTCGGGTCATGCTACTGCTGATCCACACAGGGTCGTATATATCCAATCCACACAGGGTCATAAGTCGCTAATCCACAACGGGCCTCTCTAAGGCTGGTCCTCATTGGGTCGCTTTACTACTGATCCACACATGGTCTCTATGATGTCTGTCTACAAAGGGCCGCTCTTTACTTGACATCCAACCACAGGATTCCCGCACTTGGTGCACTTGAGTTTTCGAGAAACTGCTCCTCAAGGCACTGGTCATATTTAAACCTCCTTGAAGTCTCAAGAATAATTAACACAAAGGACCTCCTTGTAATAAGGGTTCCAATGCGACAGACGACGCGTCGATTGTATGCCCAGTCTGTAAGATATAAGCAAAAAGGTAAATAGGGAATGATTGGATTCAAGCCCAATCCAACCCGACCATAAACATCTGACAAAAATCAACTAGAGTATCTCAAAAGGATTGCCTCATTTCTAGGGTCCTCACACCGCTGATAGTGCATCAATCAGATGTCCGGTTTGCGAGATACACTCAATTTAGAGAAATGAGATCGTTTGGGTCCGGGCCTAGGAGGGGCCCGACCAGGCCAGCTGGTCCAGCCCGACTAGTGGTCTGGCCCTACCAATGGCTCCGACCTAGCTAGAAGACCCGAACATCTAGATATGGGCCAGTTGCTGGATGCACCAACTGGACACGGTGCGTCTGGTTCGACCAGCTGGCAGCGCCAGCGGGGTGCCGCCCCCCTTCTGAAAAGGCCAGCTAGAGCCGGTCGTTGGTGCATTCGAGTGGCATGAGTGGGATGCTTATCTCCCTATGCAGTGCGCTGGCGTCACGCCATCCCACTACTGTGGCCTGACTAGCTGTGGCTTCTGCCGCCACAGCGCCTACGGGTGCTGCTCTTCCATCCGGCAGGCTCGGCCGGCCATTGCCATGCCAGTGGTGCCGCACTGGCGGTTGCTTCCGCGGGCCACCAGAGATGATCCGATGGTCCTTTCTCTTTCCCATCTATGCCTACGGGTCTCCCGGGTCACCCCTTTCACTGCAAATCCCTTAAATTCTTCTTGCCACTTCATTGCCCGGTTGCGCACAAAGAATGCACATAAACCAAGAACGATAGGGAGTCTGGGACTTGTTTGTATCAGCCCGCACACTTTGCATTAGTGTTCTAAGATGAGGTGATGGCAATTATCAATAATAGTTTAAAATTATCACATAATTAAAACCACGCAACAACTGGCCTCTTGAAAAAACGAGATGTGGATCAACCTGTTAGTTGGTTGGTCTACGTTCGCTGTATTTTCCAAGAACAGGATGAGAGGAAACATAAAACACGTAATCCCCTTACCTCATTGACATTCAATGCTGAAGCGTTTGTCCTTGAGTATTCAATGCATTTATTTCGTCACTTCCACTCTGTTCTTTGAGGTTCATCGATGTCGGTGGAGTCTCACTGACATTCTTCATCATTCTTCATTGGGGAGAAAGTTTGCTAGAGGTTCGTCAGGGAATCCACGTAGTTTTTTCATCCTCAAACTCCAACATGCTGGATTATTTAAAAGAAAATAATTAGCATTCCAACATTTCACCCATTAATTATTCTCATAAAATGAGATAAATTTAATGAGCCACATTAAATGAGTCAATTAGATAAAAACATCATATTTTAAAACAAGCCATTATTGACCCTTCATTAATGTGCCTCATCACCGCCTCATTACTGCACCGCAGTGTCGCCGTCTGTCACTCACTGGTGAGAAAATAAATAAAATATTGTTTTTAAAATATTTTATTATTTCTCTCAAAAAGTCCGAAAAATAAATTTTCCGCTCGGCCCTTTCTAGATGAAGTTGAATAATTTCTAGGCGAATCCTGACGTTCCGAATTCAACGGTGCTCTCGGATTTTCAATCCTAGCATCAGTTCAAAGGATAGAAATTCCTGCCCGCGTGTTTACTAAACATACCTTCAAAAAAGTTTAAAAATAATTAACATTCACCCTTGACCCACGCCGAATGATGTTAGGCTCCACCTAAGGGGACCAGTACCCCATGAACTAAATGGTACTCTTAGAGTTTCAGTAAAAGTTTCCATTTATAAGTTTTAAGGATTTAACAATAAAATATTTGTTACTTAATTATTTTATTTATGGCCAGAAACTAACTTCCAATTATGGCCTATGCCAGACAATGTTAGGATCCACCTAAGGAAAGCATACCCTCATGACCTCAGGAGTGGTCTCGTATTTTTATTCCAAGTCACCATTCGTGAGTTATAGTATGACATGCTCCCCACCTATTGAAAATATATCGATATAAAGTCTTGAGGATATCTGAGCATGTAGAGCCTCATATTAAACATCCACAAGTTGTGCCTCCCTAACTTGATGTAAGAGTGTGGGAGTGACAATCATAAACTCGAGGTAAGCTGCTTCATCACTATCCACCAAGGATATCTGTATCGTGGCTAGCTGCTCCATCACCTCACTCAGGAGATGTAAACTAGAACTCCTACTAAGTGAGTTTGTTACCATGTTCCCCCTCATAGGAGTATAGACTATCTCAAAGTGAGAGCCCTGGAGGAACTCCATCCATCACCATTGTCTCAACTATTGTAAGGCCTTCAAGTACCTTTCCATCCCAGCGAAGGGCTAACCCTTTTAACGAATTGATGTTCCCATTGATCCTTTGGTAGTGGGTACTCATTCTCCATGTCCACTTGTTTAAAGTGATGGTAATCCATACATAACCTCGAACACTGGGTCTTACTTAGACCTTTTTCTGCAAGTCCCCCAACTATACTCTCAACTCCCAGAGCTCTGTAGGAGCAATCCGATATGCAGTTGTAGAAATCAGTGTCATACCTAGGTACAAGGCAATGCATAAGTCCCTCTCCATGCGGGGAGGTAATCTTGGAAACATCTTTGGAAAGGATGTTCCACACTCTACCACTACTGTTGGGAACTGATAACTCAAAACACCTGCTACCATGAGGGTAAGGCTGTCCGATTCAAGAGTGATCGGCTACACCCTATTATGTATGAGTTTATCTCATGCTGCTTATGTTTCCTTTTTTTTCACCGACCAAGGAAAACCCCATTCCAATGCTATAGATACACCACATACTTTTTTCCTAAAACAGTCAATCTGAGCATGAACTATGGATGACCAGTCCATACCCAAACTAACATTGTAAGGCCTCAACACTGCCACCAAGATGTTCCAACTAAAACTCTCACCTCAAGGGTCATATAACACTATCAACATAAGTGTGATTATCAAGTATCCTCTCATAGTTATCTCCATATGTAAGTGTCAAGTCAATGGTTTAACCAAAAACTCTACGTCTTGAACAAAATTCATGACAAGAAGGAATGATTAGTACCTATGTATATTAATACAACAATTAGTAGTAAACACAAATCATACCCCAAATCATTCCCAGAGCGCTTGGGTCATACTCCTTGACCGCATGCAGCTGCTCCCTTCCCCTGTCCTCTCTCTCCCTGAGCCTGGTGGGGACCACATTGGGGTGCTGTTTGTAACACGTAAAAATGAATACCACATCCTACTGCTCTCCTAGATCCTCTTCCATATCTGCTACACTGTATATACATCTGTCCTGATCACTTCCTCTTCCTGAAACATTTTACAAATCCAAGTCTCTAAGACTAACGTCGGTTTCTTGATTTCCCACTGATGACATTCATTGGTTGTATCTACACATCCAAAGAACTTTCAACCACAAAAGGTTCTCTCTAGCACCATAACATAAGTAGTAATGCACAGAGAAATAGTGCTGGATCAGATGTCCCTAAACACATCTCTCTCAGAGGTCCGAGACCTGAATCACTGTTTGTATTATATTATTCGATTACCTCGAATGGTCTGTATACCTCGACGAATACTCAGCTACTGACATGTCATCCTGCGAAAGATGTAGAAGATCTTGGGAACACATACCCCTTATCTTTTTATGGAAAGAGACCCCTTATATGAGGAAGGTTTCTAATATTTTTCCATGGAAAAGTCACCTCATCGTAAGATCAGGGTAATCTAAACACATTCATCTCCCTGCTAAGACATGTAGAAGGATCACTGTTAGGATCACAATATGATCTAATGGTGCCCTAGCTAGATGGAAACTCAGTCACCACCTCAAGACAGTCCTTAGCCACATGTGAGTCGGGGTCGTTTCATAACTTGAGGGTATCTGTTGCTGAAACTCATGTAAGGCACTGAGCCTAGATGTTTCTTCTACTAGTAGTGCTAGTAGTAACTGCTGGCCAATGGGGAGTGGTATTACTGGGACACCACCCAAATGTACTATCTCAGGCAAAAATCCCTACACCAAAGCCTCATCACTTTGCAGACCATCCCCATGGTCACACACTGGAATCCTAACAAGTGGTCTTTGTGGAGTCATATTGAAAGAGAATCAAGATAAACCACGTTCAAAAGTTCATACCTTGTGAGGTGACTCAAAATAGATCAAAAGTATAACATTTTCAAAACACATGAAACTAGTGTTTTTGTGTACCGAGTTAGAAAGCAGAATTCAGTGTCCTGGTGTATGGATACGTTGGTTTCCACACCAACACTAGACTCCCCAAAGTGCAATCCGAACTCAAGACACATTACACTATTGCTCCATTGAAAACACAGATTTTTAGTTCTTCTGGTAGAAATGACTTCCTTTTGATACCACTTTGTCACGACCTATCCCAGGAGGCCCATACCGGGACTACCCCAAGCCCGCCTTCCATAGGCCAGGTGATGGTAACTAGCATCAGAAAGGCATATCCCAAAAAAGCAAGGAATTGCCTTTAAACCTACACACACACATGTCCAACCACATCCCAACACACTAAAAGGGGAAAAAATTATACCACTAAAACAAGGCTGAGTGCAAGTACAAGAGAAAGTATGTGGGACAGAATACAAACCCAACAAGAAACTAAAAATAGTAAAGTACAAAAGGGAACTCTGATGGCCATCTATAGGAAGCCCCACCTGATCGTGAGAGTAGTGAAGCTACTAGAAGCTGAAGTAGTTCGTCCTACCCACCTAGTCTTACTAGGTCCCACTTGGTCCTAGGCCAACGAGTCTACCGTCGTAGCGTCCGTCAGTACCATCCCCCTGAGCACCTCTGTCGAAACGTCGATAGTCTGTACCAGACACAACACGTGCGAGCGAAGCTCACTCAGGGGTGAGTATAACAGTACTCCGTAGGGACCCTAGACCCCCGAAGGTCTCTCGGTAATCCATGAAGGGGAAACATCACAAATTAAAATACCCCAAAGGTAAAACCACCATGCAATACCTCAACCACATGTCACAAGGTAATAGACGCAGCTCACACTAGGTATATAACTTAAAGAACAAAAGTAATGATGATTAGTCATAAAGATAAATCATATTATTCCTTCGATAAGTTCCACTACTGAACCAAAAATAATTCATTCTATTGCCGATCCACACAGGGTCATATGTCACAGATCCACAAAAGGCCATAAGACATCGCTCCATAAAGGGTATTAAGTCACTGATCCGTGATAGGCCGATCTAAGGCTGGTGCTCGTCGAGTCACGCTACAGCTGATCCACACAAGGAAATAATTTGTCGATCCACACAGGGTCACAAGTCATTGATCCACAACGGGCCACTCTAAGGCTGGTCCTCCTCAGGTCGCGCTCTTGCTGATCCATAGAGGGTCGTAATTCATCGATCCACATAGGGTCATAAGTCGCTAATCCACAATGGTATGCTCTAAGGCTTTTCCTCATCAGGTCGCACTACTACTAATCCACATAGGGTCACTCTGATGCCGGTTCACAAAGGTTCTCTCTTTACTTGACAACCAACCACAGGATTCCCACACTTAGTGCGCTTGAGTTGCTGAGAAACTGATCCTCAAGACATTGGTCATATTTAAACCCCCATTAATTCTCATGAAGAAGTAAACCGAAGAACCACCTTGTCATAAGGGTTCCAACATGACAGAAAAATCCTTGATAGGACACTTGGTATTTAAGATATAGGTGATAAGGTAAATAGGGTCTGGTTGGATTTGAGTCCGATCCAACCCGGCCATACTCCAAATTCTTACACAACTCAACTGGTGTATCTCAAAAGGAACATCTCATTGCGAGGGTCCTCACACCGCTGATGGGGTGTTAATCGGATGCCTGGTTTGCGAGATACACCCAATTTAGTGAAACAGGACTGGTCAGGTTCGGTTTTGGCAGGGGCCTGACCCGAACAGCGGTCTGACTAGTGGGTCCGGCCCACCTAGAAAACCCGGACCACCATATGTGTTCTGGTTAATGGCTACACTGATCGGATGCGGTGTGTCTGGTTTGGACAGCTGGTGGCGCCAGCAGGGCGCCACTCCCCCTTCCGTAAGGGCCGGCTAGAGCCGGCCATTGGTCAAGTTAAGTGGGAAAAGCGGGCTGTTCTTCTCCCCATGCGAAACGCCGGCGATGTGCCATCCCACCACTGTGGCCCGGATGGCCTGGACTTCTGCTCCAGTGGTTCATGTGGGCACCGTTCCTCCATGCAGTTGGCTCGGTCAGCTGGCACTGCCAGTTTCCGGTGTCGTTGTGCCGGTGGTGTCGTGTTGGTGGTGTCGTACCAGCGGTTACTTCCACGGGCCACTGAAGATGCTCTGGTGGTCCGTTCTCTTTCCCTTCTACGCCAAATGGCCTCTTGGGTTTCCTCCTTCAATGTGAAACTCTTAAATTGTTTTTTCCGCTTCGTTTCTTGGTCACGCACAAAGAACGCACATAAACCAAGACTGACGAGGAGTTTGGGCTTTGTTCGGATTGGCCCACGCCCTCCGCGTTAGTGTTCTAACATGAGGTGATGAAAATAATCAACCATAGTTTAAAATTATCCCATAATTAAAAACCCACAACAACCACCCACATGAACAAATGAGATGCAGATCAACCTAATAGTCAGTTGGTCCATGTTTGTTGTATTTTCCAAGAACGAGATGAGAGGAAACATAACACCAGTAAACCCCCTACCTCGTTGACATTTGATGCCGAAATGTTCTCCCTTGAAGATTCAAGACATTGATGTTGTCACTTCCATTATGTTCTTCGAGGTTCGTCGAAGTTGGTGGAGTTTCATCAGAGTTCTTCATCATTCTTAGTTGAGGAGGAAGTCCTCCAGAGGTTCGTCAGAGAATCCCCACAGTTTTTCTATCCTCAAACTCCAACACAATGGATTATTTAAAATAAAATAATCAGCATAGCGACATTGCACCCATTAATGATTCTCATTAAATGATCCAAATTTAACAAGCCACATTATATTATTTGATTAGATAATAGTTTCGTGGTTTCCAAAGAGCCATTATTGACCCTTCATTAATGCACCTCGTCGCCGCCTCATTGCTGTACCACAACGTTGCCATCCGTCACTAACCAGTGAGAAAATAAATAAAACATTTCTTTTAAAATATTTTAGTATTTTTCTCAAAAAGTCCAAAAAATAAATTTTCTGCTCAACCCTTTCCAGCTTTAGATAAGTCATTTCTAGGTGAATCCCAACTTTCTGAATTCAACGGTCTTTTCAGATTTTCAATCCAAGCACCGGTTCAAAATATAGAAATTCTCACCCATGTATTTAATGAACGTACCTTAAAAAATGTTCAAAAATAATTAACATTCATCCTCACCCCGCGCCGGTTGAGGTTAGGCTCCGCCTAAGGGGAAAAGGCCCCCAAAAACTCAACGATACTCTTAGATTTTCAATCTGATTTACCATTTATAAGTTATAAGGATTTAACAATAAAATAATTGTTACTTAATTATTTTATTTACGGCTAAATACTAACTTCCACTACTGGCCTGTGCCGAACAATGTTAGGATCTACATAAGGAAAGAATACCCTCACGAGCTTAGCAGTGGTCTCAAATTCTTAATCCGAGTCACCGTTCATGAGTTATAGTCATTTGAAAAATAAAATAATTTTATTTAATTATTTAATTTATGATTATTCCATTTTAGGGTTTTCTCACAGGAGGCCTATATCAACTAAAATTAAGTCATTCCTAGGGTAAACCCACCATCCTGAACGCAACAGTTCCCTCATATTTTTGATCCGGGCTCCCATTTAAGTTTTATTCCACTTTATCAGGAAAAATGCTCACATGCAATATTTAAAGCTTAACATTTTTTGACGGCTCATTCCAGGAACTCTGGGACTCAGAATCACATGATTTAAAATTTCAAGGTCTTGAAATAATTCCATATAAACAAAATTACATGGAAATTTTAAGATGTTACAAAATAACATTAGTCGGTGTGGTTATTTTGTTGAAATTTCATATTGGGCCCATAAATGGATTAAACAATTTAAATAAAATTATATTATTTTGTTTGTTTGATGAAGTAACTTAGAAATATTTGAAATTATTTTTATAATGATATCCCAGGTTTATCTGCACATCCCTATAGAGTCCATAAGATCCTTGGAGAGAGATTCATAGAATTATATAAAGCATTCAACAATGTAATTTTGAATCCAAGTGTGACACACCTCGGATTCAATAGATCTTACTAATGATGATGGTAATATATCGTTCACCATTAGAGATCAAACCAAATAAAAGTCGGGTGTATGTTTTATTTGGATTTTTCCCCATTAATTATTTCTACGAATAATATAGACCAATCAACGAACAACATGATCCTCGATTCGATCATCTTGTGCGATGGGATAGAATTATTAGGGTTTGTGAGAATTTATTTGTGATAAATTATTGATTCATTGATTTTCATTCTAAAAACAATGAACTGTTATCGACATGAACATTGATCGAGGTTAGTTCCTCTTGATTGATTTAGTTATTTTCTCCCCCGATTCACCGTTCATAGTGGGCATTCATTTCTAGCCAATGGTCTGATGTTTTACAGAATAATGGATCATTTCACACTCATTTTATGGAAAAATGATCCAAAATCATAGATCTAGGATCAAAATTATATGACAGTGGTGCGATGACAGAAGAGATGATGAATTCATGATAGTTTCTACCTGATTTCATGTTCACCTGAAATTAGAAAAGAATGATGATGGAAACAATTTTCTAGTAGATCAAAGGCAAGAATATTTTTGATTTAGTGTTTGAATTAATATACTAGGATCAATTTATAGTTTTGTGTAAGGAAATTACTTGATCAAAGTACGAAGCATATGACGGATGTGAGAAGGTAGAATCTGAGATTCTAGAAAATCCTACAGAACACAACATGTAAACTGGATCTACAAATCATGTGGGGATACCTCAGTAGTGGATAGTGTTTTATAGGAAGATAGACATCACAAAACATGCGATAACTATCACCTGACATGTGGTCCCCCCCAGATACTTGGTGTATACCTTGGGAAGTACAAAAACATGAGGTGAAGTATAAGGACTGACTACACGGTGTGTACTCCCCCACAAGAAAATGGGTTGGCAGACTACATGGGTGGATTCATGTACTATAACATGGGTATAATACACTTGATGAATACATAGTGTGTAATATACTACACAAACACGGTTTTATGACACATTCCGTTTACACGGGTAGGACATGTGGTCAAGGGACACAATGTGTAACCCTTTTACTTGTTGTTTACTCTTTTCTATATGGCTCAGAACCCTTTTCTTCTGTATATTGAATAGGTATCATTAGGGTTCATTCACCTTATCCTTTCCTTGAATATTTTTATAGAATCATTTCCTAATACTAGGACTACGATCCCTTTATCATAACATCCTAGATAGAGTTTTTGGAATCCCTCCAAGAGGCCCAGATTGAGATCCTCTATTATTCATCATGCCCTAGGTGGGAGTTCATTGTATCATCATGAACAACACTATGAAGGTTTCAATCCTCTACATATCAGCTTAATAATGATTTATTTTTTTGGTGTCACCTCAAGGCCTTGGTAGTGATCATCATCTATGTATAATTTTATCTTCGGACTATTAGCATGGACATTATTGTGATGATACCCGATGACCAATACCACTTTGATGGATCTCATAAGTGATATTAGACTCTGGATTGTACTCTCTCAGATGAGTGCTTCATGGATCTTTGAGCTGGAAGCCTAACGTGAGTATACTATAGTTGTGACTTACCTTTATACTGTGTGTCTTTATTGAGTATATAAGGATATTCTAATTATATGTGTTATAAAAATATACCATTTTATAGCTAAATGTATTTTCATTGTTGTTCGATTATTAGTTTTGGGGTGTCCTACTATGTATTATTGTACTCATACCTTCATGGTATTTTCCCATACATGTCATTTCTTGTGCAGACGATCAACCTTTTGATGGGGACCTAGGTGGGTCAAGACCAACAGGTGCCTAGTGAGACCAGATAGACTGAAGTGTGTTCCTAAAACTTTCAAACATAAATCTTAGTACCTTTATTTTCATGTTGTAATTTTTTTGAAAACTCTTTTTTGTGATATTTTATTTGTCCCTATTTACTTTCATTACATGTCGTCATACTCTGGTTGTGGGATATAGATGTATACATGCATTGGTTGTTTAGTTGTTTTTACATTTCAGCTTTTAGTGGGCTTAGAGATGTGTGCATGTGTACAATTACTTTGGAAATGACTCCCATGATAGTGACATTCCTACTCAGTGCTAGTCACTAGCCGATGGACTATTGGAGGTGGGCTTGTGGAGTTGCGTAATAGTCCCCACTGGGACAGGTCATGACAAAAATCATCTTAGGGATTTATTAGAGACAAAGCATCTCAAGGATGTATTATAACTAAATCATCTCATGGATTTATCATACCTATACCATGTTAGGGCTTTATCGACCAAAAAATATCATAGAGATTTTCTGGACCAAACAATCATAGGTTATTAAGGGACCAAAACCATTTCATAATTATAATCTATAGATATGTGTTCCATACAATCAAAAATCAATTCAATATCATAATGTAAAGAACCAATGAAATGAAAATGGGTTTCATATCCTTTCTCATAAGGAGAATATTCATAATCCTATTAATAAACATAAGATGAAAACCTATGAAATATAAATGTGTATCTAATGATACTGAATAATTTTATAGGTTGATAAAATTCAGTGATATATATGGTATTTACACCATATAGAAAAATCGTATATGGTTTAGTAAACATTTTGAAAAATAAATTGATGTATGGTAACTCAGTAAACACCATTAAATCAATGAAGTTGAAAATAGAATATACATAAACGAATATTATTGGAATAAAAATCCTAAAACTTCAATGACTAGGAAAGATAAAGGTAGTAATGGATTTTGATGAGTTTAATTTTATAAAATAGTATATGAGAAATTAGTGGAAAATTCATGAAAGGAGATTTCTATGGAAATAAATAATTTTGAAATAAATAGTAGAATATTTTAATAACCATAAAATAGTATTCAAAATTGATATTAAAATTATCATAAAAGAACAAATTATAGTTCAATTTCCAAAAAATCATTTTTGAAGATGGTAATATGAAAACAAATTGGAATAGAAATTAAAAAAATCCCAATAGTATATCCTTGAAAATGAAATTTATGTTATATAAAGGAAATGAAGAGTTAAATTAAAAAATATAGACATTAAATATAATAACATTTCGATAGTTTGAAAAGAATATTTTTTAAAACTACATCATAAAATGGTTAAAAAAACTTACATTTTGAGGATTTTTAAGTATAAATATTAAATTAACATGAGACAAAACATATTTGAGTTTCAAAATGGAACAACCCAATAATTTAAAATATATTAAATTTAGAGGAAATTTTATTTTTCTACTATACTACTTTATAAAAAACACCATGTTAAGATTATGCTGCACACAACACCGAGTTAGCTTGTGTTATTCGCAAGACCGTGTTTTACTACCTTTTAATGTAGTAAATATTTTAAAAATAATTATTACACTTTTATAAGTTTTATTTTTTAAAATAAACTCCATTTTGTAATTATTAATTCTAAATTATCTTAGGATTAATTTATGGTATTTTTCATTGAGGTTTCATTTTTTGATCAATATTGAAAAATATTACATTTTAGTTAAATCAAACTTTTTATTTAAATAATTATTAATGTTAAATTATATTTCAAATTTGATTTAAAGTACCAATAGATAAACTATATATATTTTAATTTGATTCAGGTCACTTGAATAATTTTTTTATTTTTGATATAAATACATAATGAAATTTTGAGTGTTTTCACTTTAAAAACATGCTTTCTTGACATGTTTGTGGGATTAGATTTAAAATTATTTTTACCACTTAATTGAATTGAATTTTGGAAAAAACATAATTTTTTATAATAAGAATAATATTTTTCTTATAATATGACCAAATTAGTTTTTACTATAAATCTTATAAAAAGTAATTAAAATTAATTATAGTGATCAAGGTAACATTAAGCTTGACATTGGACTAAACCTTACACTTATGGGCCAAAATAACCTTTAAGATTTTGAAAAAGACATTTTATGCCAATAGTTAGAAAATATCCCCTCATGGTTATAATTTTTAGAAGTTATTGGAACAGATGTTCATGAAGTTGGCCTATATAATAAGACAAGTAAGGAAAAAGAAAAAAAGGAACCTGTATTACCTTTAACGTTTATAATGATTTATAATACGGAAGAAGATACATAGTTTCGGTTATAAACATTATTTTGAAATAAAAATGAGTTTTTCTATCATGATGATTTAACTATAATTTTTAGAGATGATATAGTAACATTAGACACATAACAAACTCGAATGCATGGATTATTTATTTAATAACTAGTTAAGTTAAATGAGGCTGATAACATTACCAGTAAAGTAAATTTAATGAGAAATTATGTCGAATAATTTTTTTAGAAAAATATATCATTTTAGATAGTTTTAAAGTTATTATATTTTAATTGCAATAAATTTTTGAAAATTTTAAATTATAATTAAATAAATAAATTCAAAATTGAAATTAATGTTATTTAATAACAAATTAAATTTTATTAAATGATTCAAAATTAATAAAAATCATATATTATTCAAAGTGAATTTTATGTGTTATAAATATCAATTATGGTCCATTATTGGAATAATTAATCTTTTATGATTTACATTTTGACCTGTAGATAGTGAAGACATTCTTATCACGGTCTGAGCTGAAGCATTTTTTTGCGCGTTACATGCACTTATTTTAATATTAATTTCCAAAACACATGTGATTTATATTTTTTATATTCTATATCATATTTATAATTTAGTGGGTCTATATATTCTGATAGATATCACATTAATTTAATCTTAATTGTTAAATTACATAGTTTTGAAATCTATTTACTTTAATAAAAACCAAAATGATAAAATTGGGGAAACATAGATACTAGGGAACATCATTATGTAAATGAAATTATTCTTCTATTTTATTGGATTTTATAGATCATATTTCCACTTTACTCCATTATTTATCTATTTTGTAGAAACATGATGTAATGAGGACTCTAAATAGTTTGTAACTTTTGGTATTTACAAGAATACCACTCCCCCTCCACTATAAAAAGGAATTCACTCTTCCCATTCCTCACAATTGTCAAGACCCTATGGCTCATCCATAATCTACCCAAATAGTCTCTAAACATCCCTCCACACATTATATAATCATAAAATTTGTTATAATGCAATACAAGTAAGCCTTTTGGTGCACACCAACAGGAATTACCCAAAAAGTGGTAACATTCTTAAATTTACATTTATGTTTTATTTTTCCCCCCCAATTAATTTATTCTTATTCCATGATAAAATAATAAATTAAGTATCTTAAAACATGATTTTTTTTATGTTAATGTTTCTACCTATAACTAAAAACATTTCAATCAAATGGGTAACAAACTTACCGTTTGTGTACAACGGACTACCACCTTGTGAAATGATGTCGTATGTTTTTCATTTAACACCTCTCATGGTTGGGAATTATAATTAATTTTTTTATATGATATATATGATACTTATTATTTCATTATGATTTTGTAATTTTTAATAAAACATACCTCTATATATTTCATTTTATATAAATAAGATAACATCATTTGTTGACATGTGTACTTCTGCCTCCTCAAAGGGACATGATACGTTCCCAAATTACATTGAATACATTAAGGATGTTTTTTATTAAAAATATGTGACATAAAATAAATTTATATTATATTCATGACATAATTACCATTATATAAGTACAATATATCATTTTCTTTATTACACATTTCACACACTAAAAAGTGATAACGTCGTTCGTTGACGTGTGGACTACCACCTCTTCAATGAGATGTGATTCTTTTATAGCACAAGAATTATATATATAAGTATATATGATATAGTAACATGATATTTATGATATAATTATCATTTAGGAAATATATAAGTCTACTTAACTTCATTCCATAATGATAATTGAAATATGGAAACGTTACTCATGCGTACGTACGACTAACCGTCTCCATGATTGTAACATTGGTTCATTTTTCATAACCATCAGTCCTGATTGGTTTTAAAATAATAATTTATTTTTATATTTGATAAATATTTCATTATTATTATTTTTCTGATGTTTATATAGTGACCCATTTTACCCTGTATGACCTACCAAAGTCATTATTAACACATTAATGGAATTTAGTCAAAACACCAAATATAAACATAATTGTTTATGTAGTTGTAAAAAACATTGTAATAAGTGAATTAAAATTATTAATAAACATGAAAAAGTATATTAATCAAGTAATTTGTTAACATATGTTTATTATTCCAGAATATAAATATACATGTAACAAGTCAGACTCAATGTAAGATATTTTCATCTCAGTTTTTACATCTGTGAGATAAATTTCATATTTACCAGTTACTTGTTTTCTGTGGTGTATATACTACCAATTTTGATATATTATATCATGAATTATTTTATCATCATTTTATTTAACTATTTCATTAAATCACTATTATTTTTTGGGTTTCATATTTAAATGTTACCACAATTGTAAGGGATTCTTGTCTCACTTTTTCTTCCTTGAGGCACTCACAATTTTCACAACATATATATTTTGTGTGATATATATTTTGACTATTTTTCATTTAATATAATAATTAAATATTATTTAATGGTATTTTATGTTTCAATTTGAATTATGTCATCCAATGGGTTTGTCTTGAAAATTACAATGTGGTAAAACTTATCTTTACAATATCACATTCTTTTGTGATTATTATCTTTCACTTGAAACAATCACTTCATTATAATTATTTTTATTTTACGTTTCATTTATATTAAATATACATATTCTCATGTAATAGATATTATTATTTTTTAAACCATATACCGTTTTTACATAAGGCATTCACCTTTATAATTATTTGAGTAATTTGAGAAATATTGAGAAACATGTATCTTCTACTCAACATGGATATTTGTATTTATTAATGAAATAAATTATTCCAAATTTTAAGAATTCATTGGATTTCATATGTGATGGGAGGGTCATGTTATATCCTCTATATGAATCTATAGGTTTGATGATAAAATTAGATATGGGTTTTGAAGAGACCATACCAATTTTTTAGATTTTTGTGATGAAGCCTGGACATTATTATATTTTTAGCATGATGCCTTGAAAATATTAGAGTCTTATCATTAATACTTGATGATATTATATTCTTGGAACAAATCCTCAACAATATTATATATATATATATATCATTATGAATTCCATCATTATGAATTTGTTTATTGTTATTCCATTTGATTATTCGATTAGTCAGAATATCAACTATTAAGTTTCAATCCTAAATTATTCATTAAATGGCAAGTGTTTCAGTTATATACCTTTTTGTATTTATGTTTCTTAACCAATTGTCTAAATGGAAACTGTTTCTAGTTTCTTTTACATTAACATATTTATTATTCTTATTGATTCATGTTTACTTGTTTTATACTTAACCTTACTGTGAATTTGAGCTCGCCCTTTTTTTGTTCCCTTTCCATAGGATATGAAGGTGAATTAGTGGAAAGAGTTTCAAGGTTGCATTTTATTATTATTCATTATATATTAAGTTCTATTTTATTTTTCCAATGTAAAATGGGATTTATGTATAAAAATTGATTTTCCAAAACTACTAAATTTATCTGTCCATCGGGATTTTATTTCTTGTAACCATGCCAATGAAATAAAATAATTCACTGGATCTGGGATTCTAGGGTTGGGGAACTATAGTTAACATAAACATAAGTTTAGTAGAATCCATGGAAACTAGATTTAGAAAACATATATTAGGGAATAAAACCCTAAGTTATAGATTTAGGATTAGTATATAAGAACATCCCAATGAAATCTTGCTTATGATTACATGATTAGTTATGAATAAATGTTACAATTTATATTATGTATGTCACTAGTTTTAGACAATATTTTTCATAGTGTTAGTATATAATATAGTATATGTTATTGTATATAAATGGAACATGAGAGGAAGATAGGTTTAAATACTCAAGGCCAATGCTGATGGTTATCGAATGAGGAAACAAATAATGATTGTATTGGAACTAAGAACATTATGGATATATTAGAACAAATTAATCAGGTTATGAAAAATAAAATTTCCCATATAGAGAAACATACTCCACAATGAGTCTCTCCAATGTTAGATAACGTTATGTGATAGTGGCCCCATACTTTAGTGGGAATAATGATCCAATTAATGTTGAGTAATGGATTAATTCTTTAGAGAATATATTTTTAGTGTTGGGATATGGTGAAAAGGAAAAGGATACACTTGATGTGTATTTCCTGAGATATGATTTCATTCGGTGATGGTAATTGATTAAAAAATACTTGGTAAGAATAGGAGATAGAACTCATGGAATATAATTATTTTAAGAATATTTTATTAGATAAATAATTCCATCATGAGAAAAATATTGAGATGAATAGAAAGTTACTTAGTTTAAAGAAAAAGGAGGAAGAATGTGTTCTAGATTATGAAGTTAGGTTTAAAATGATATAAAGGCATGGTACAAATTTCATAAGCAACATGGAATGAAAGATTAACCATTTCATTAAAGGTTCTAAGATAAGTCTTCAAACAAAATTAATTCCTCAATAATGTTTCTCATATGATGAAATAGTTTAATGTGATATAAATATACAGAAATAATTATCCAAGTCTTATGGAATTGAGGGGAATAAAGTTAAGAATATGAAAATAGAAAAAATATGGATAAATTTGAAAAGGTAAAGAAATATTTTCCAACATGTCATACTTGTGGAAGGAAACCCCTTAGTACATTCTTAAAAAAGAATGTATTTTTCTTCATGTATAAAGAAAAATCCACCATGTTAAGGATTGAAAGGGGAATAAAGAATTTTCTTATGATCAATATTTCAACTGTAAGGATATGGGGAACTATACAAATGAATTCCACAATAACCATGAGAATATACCCTATAAGAAGTTGTAAGACCAAAGTTAGGTATATGCTATTAATATAACTGAATTGAAATGATTAATATTTTTTTATATGAATTCAATAATTATGGTATTTTAGTATTTTATCAACAATGTACTTGTTATAAGTGTTGTGAAATATATATGAATTGTACTACAATAATATTTAATTAAGGATTTGAGATCACAAGTTGAATGGTACCGATGAACAAGAAAAATGATTCAGTGAGAAGTTAAACTTCTTGGAAATCACATGGATAAGAGAAATATATCCCTTATTATGTTCTTGATGTTGAGATAATGATGATTACAGATAAAGTAAATTATATACTAAAAAAATCCTTAGAATTGATTCTAATGTTTTTGATCATAATAATTGTAAGGTTCATAAGGTTAACCATATATAAAATAGATTATCTTAAAATTTTTAATTGGTTTTAGAGATTGATATATTACTTCACTATATAACACATCTTGTGATATGAAATAAAGTGGAAATAGCTCAAGGGGGAATCAAATAAATGATTATATGAACACATATTTAATTATATTATTAGATTTTGAAATAATATCCCAACTCTAATAAAATGTTCTTGAAAACAAAATGATCTGTTATTATCATCATTTTTGTTTATATGAATTATTTTTTTCATAAATCCTGTTTATGAATTTATGGTAATCATCTTTAAGCTAGACATATTCTATATCACTCTCCATCAGAACATGATATTTTTATTTTTCTTCCATGTCCACATTTTAAATAATGTTCTTATATTAGAAATACTAGTTTTATGAAGACCTTATAATTGATCCTTCACTCTTTTTTAGAATATGTGTTTTTAATCCTATTTATGATGAGGGGTTTTACAAAAACAATATTTTCAAATATCAAACCCTAGCTTATCAAGATCAAGTTTAAATTATGAGAGAGTAATTTAATTAATGTGGGGAGAATGTATCACCCCAAGACCTTAAAATTATTTTTTATTTTATAATAAATTTTAGTTATTTTATATTTATTGATACACAACACCATGTTAATCGTACTCTATACACAATACTGATATAGCTTGCATTACATGCAAGACCAAGTTTTATTGCCTTATAATGGAACACCTATTTTATAACTAAATTTTTTTAATTTTATAAATTTAATTTTTCAAAATAATCTTCATTTTTGAATTAGGAATGTCGAAATTATATTAGGGTGAATTTTTTGGGTTTTTCTAAGAAGTATCATTTTTAAAGAATAATGAAAAATTCTGCAATTAAGTTAAATATTTCGTTTTATTTAAAGTAATTATTAATGATAAATTATATTTTAAATTTGTTTCAAAGTCAAATATGACCAATTATATATCTATTAATACAATTTAGGTCATTGGAATTATTTTTATATTTAATTTAGATATAAAGACTTAATGAATTTTTGAACATTTTCACTTTAAAATACCTCTTTCTCATCGTGTATGCGGAATTAGATTTAAATTTAGTTTTTCCAATTTTGTGAAATGAATGGAAAAAATGGATATAAAATGTTTTAATAAGCATAATATTGAGATTTTAATATGATAAAATTATTTTTTTACCAAATTGATTAGTAAGAGAAATTAAAATTAATTATAGTGATTATG
The DNA here is from genome assembly GCA_963277665.1 of Viscum album. Taxonomy (NCBI): domain Eukaryota; kingdom Viridiplantae; phylum Streptophyta; class Magnoliopsida; order Santalales; family Viscaceae; genus Viscum; species Viscum album. The sequence continues at coordinate 1,430,976,280 of OY728151.1, forward strand.
ATAAAGTTAAGCTTAATAAGGGATTAAAACTCACACTGAAGGGTAAAAATGACCTATAAACTTGAAAAAAAATCCATTTGATGGAAATAGTTTGACCATATCCCCTCTTGGTGTAGATTTTATATGTTAGTGGGATACATGTTCCTGAATGTGACCCATATAATATGTTAAGTAAGGAAAAAGACGAAAAAGTAACCTTCCTTACCCTTAACATTTATAACGCTATAGTGTATGGAAAATTTTAATGAAACTTTAATGATTATTTTAGCATGATAATTTAAAAATAATTTTTATATATGTTATAATTTCATTTAATTCTTAATGAATGATAACACATGGAATATTTATCTAATAATTAAATTAGATAAAAGATACTAAAAAGACTAAAAGTAAAGTAAAATTAATGAATCATTGTGTTCAATTATTTTCATAGAAAAATATATAACGATAAAAATATGTGGAAGTAATATATTTGAATTAAAATAATGTTTTTATATTTTAATATTAAAATTATATAAATAAATTCAAAAATGACATTAATGTTATTTTATAATAAATGAAATTTTATTAAATGATGTAAAATAAAAAAAACAGTATTTCGAAAAGATAGTTGTATGTTTTAATAAATATAAAATATGGTAATTAATTGATCAGTTGATCATTTATAATTTACATATTAACCCATAGATAGTAAAAACATTGTTAGCATAGTCTAGGTTAAACGAGTGTTTTTGCACATTTATGCACTTGTTTTAAATTTAATTTCCAACACAAAAGCTATTTCTATTTTAGAAATTAGATATTATATTTAGAAATAATTAGTTCTATATTTTTTCATAAATCTCACATGAATTGAGTCTTAGTAGTTAAATTACTTATGTTATAAAACTAGTTACTTTAATAAAAACTAATATGTTAAAAATGAGATAACATAGACGTTAAGGAATAAAATCATGTAAAAGAAATTAATTTTTAGTGGTGGTGGTTTTTTTAGACCTTAATTAACCTTTAATACATTATTTTTCCATTTTGGAGGAAGTTGAGGAAATAGAGACCTCCCAATAGGGTTTACACTCTGGTATTTACAAGAATTACATTATCCCTCCATTATAAAAATGCATTAACTCTTCCCATTAATCACACATCTAAAGCCACTTTTAATCATAAAACCTCATCCAAATAGTCTCCCAATATCCTTAAACGCAACATTGAATCCTCAAATTTGGATGAAATAAAACCAAGGAAGCCCTTTTGTTCTAACCAATAAGAGTTACCTAAAAAAGAGGCAATATTTTTTAATGTGTATTTCTGTTTTATTTGATTCTCCACCCCGTCATTTCATATTATTTCATTCTTATATAATAAAATAAATATTCGATATATAATGAAATATTGTTATGTTATGGCCTACACAGACTTTTATCAAATGGTTAAGGAACTGACCATTACTGTACAATGAGCTATCACCTAGGAAAACAATGTCATTCATTTTTCCTTTACCACCTCTTTCATTGGAAATTATGATAGAAACATTGATATTATATGATATATATATAATATTTATTATGAAATTTTTATTATTTAATTTTTATATAACAGATAACGTTTTTGAGTTCCATTTGGTGCAAATATGATAGCATTGTTTGGGGATGTGTGGACTACCACCTACTCAAAGAGATGTGCTACGTTCACACATTACATAGAATGTATTAAGGATTGTTTAAAATAATATTATGTGAAATAAATTATATAAATATTATATTAAATACATAATAATATTTCTATAACTATAATATTTTATATTCTTTATAAGCCTTTTCAAACACTAAAAATTGATAACAACATTTGTGGACGTGTGGAAAACCACCTGCTCAACATGATGAGATTACTTAACATAACATAAATTATATGTATAAGTATATATGATTATATAACATGGTATTTTTTATATTATGACCATTATTTAAATATATAATGTTACTTACCTTATTTCTGTAACGATCATTGAAAAATGAGAACATTACTTATGCGTACGTATGGCCTTCAGTCTCCATGATTGTAAAGCTGGGTTAATTTTTCATAACCATCATTCATGATTGGTTTGAAAAGAATGATTTATTTATAAATTTTATAATTGAGTCATTATTATTATTTTTGATATTTTTATATAATTACCCCATTGACCAAAGTTGTCCTATCAAAGTCGTTTTTGACACATGAACCGAATTGGATCAAAACACCAGACGTAAACAAAATTGTTTGACTAATTGTACACAAAATTGTAATAATTGAATTAAAATAAATAAAAAACATGAAAAATTCTATGAATCATGTAAATAATTAAAATATTTTAATTATCAGGTATGATAAATACTCACGTGACAAGTTGGACTCAAGGTTAGGGATTTTCATCTCACTTTTAACATATATAAGGTAAATTTCATATCCCCCACTTACATCATTTTTGTGGTTTATCTACTTACCATTTTGTTATATAATATCAAGAATTATTTAATATTTATAGTACATAAATTTTTCATTATATGACTGTTATTTTTGGGGTTTCTTATTCACATGGTACAATAGTTGTAAGGGATTTTTGTCCCACTTTTTCTTCCATGAGGCACACACCATTTTAACGAATTATTTATTTTGTGTGCTTTATATTCTAAAAATTTATAAATTAATATCATTATTCACTCATATATCATGGAACTATAAGTTTCAATTTGAATTATCTCATCCAAGGGGTTTCATATGAAATTAACAAGTTGTAAAAGTTATCTTTGCGATATCACTTTTGTGATTGTTAACATTCTCTTAAAACAATCAATTCCCTATGATAATTTTTATTGAAAATTATTTTTCTATTAATCAACCACATTATCATGCAATATATATTATTATTTCCTAAATTGTATAAAATCTTTATATTCAATGTTCACTTTGACATTTATTTGGGTAGTAGGAGAAAAATTGAAAAATTTGTATCTTCTATTCAATACATATATTTTTATTTATTAATTAAATACACTATCCAACATATGATGAATGAATTTTATTTATTATGTGATTTTAAGGGACAACTATATCTCCTTAACTTATTAGAAGGTTTCATGAGATAAACTATATATGGTTTTGGATGAGGCCTTACCCATTTATTAGATTCTTGGCATGAAGCCTTGACAATATTAAATTCTTGGCATGAAGCCATGAAAATATAGGATTCATGGAAAAAAGCCTTTGTCACGACCCCTTCTCGGGGTCTGTGCCGTGACTACCCCAAGCCCGCATCCCATAGGCCAAGGGATGGCAACTAACACCAAAGGCGTAAAACTCGATAAAAGGGAAGGCGTTGCCTTTATAAGAAATAAAACACCACATAGTATGCAAAATGAAGTAAGCACTAAGTAAAAAAAAACTCAGGTAAGTGATAGAAAGTAAATGGTCTAGTATACAAACCCAACTGAAAGTGCAGTACAACTGAAAGTAATGTACAACAACTGAATAGTCAAAGCAGAAACTGCCAGGATGTCCTCCAGGAACTCCCACCTGAAGGGTGAGTACAGTCAGTCTCATCGGCTCCTCGTGTCTGTCTGTCCTCTCCATGTATGTCCCACCTGATAGACCATCTCCAGGTACTGTCCCGCTCCACAAGCCTCAACCACGATCAGCGCTGTCTGTCATCTGCAACCAACACAATGTAGAGCGGGCGTAGCCCGTGCATGGGTGAGTATACGATACTCAGTAGGGACCACAAGACTCCCAAAGGTCTCCCAGAATCCATAAAGGATAAATCACAATGGAAAGATTATGAACACAATTATCAACCAACACTACTTAGGTATATTCCCATACATATTCCTAAGTCATCAATTCCAGTTCTGCTCCAGCACACGAGATCAAGTTCAACCAAGTCGACACAAGAAATTACATCTCAATCCACACATGAAAGTATGACCCAATCCACACAGGAAAGCATAATCCAATCCACACAGGATATTAGGTCAATCACATCGAAGATAATGATTGAAAGTCAAGACTCATCTCACACAAGTATACTAATCACGAAGATTGGTGGAGATGATTGATGTAGCCTCTGAATCATATCCTCTTCTGAACGCACGTAGGATCCAAGTACAGATGTCGTCGCTGCCAAACCCACGTAGGATCCAAGTACAGTAACCGTCGCTGCCGAAACCACGTAGGAACCAAGTACAATCATCATCGCTATCGAACCCACAGAGGATCCAAGTACAGTCGTCCTCACTACCGAACCCACGTAGGATCCAAGTACAACCGTTATCATCATTGCAGTCGCAGCCAACTCTAGGGTTCCCGCACACAGCATGCTTCATTCTGGGAGGGTCTTCTCCACGAGCCAAGGTTCGATACATAAAATGTCATGATGTCTAGAGTTTATGTATCACAAAGTTCCATCTCATCAATAGGAACTCAATGAAATAGACAGCGCGTCAATCGGATGCCCGGTCTGAGAGTTATTGGCTTTTTCGTTACAGGGGACCTATTGGTTTTTAAGCTAAACAGAACCTGACTATACTCTAACTACTTCCAAACCATGATCAGAGTAATCCAAAAGAACCGTCTCACTAAGAGGAATCTAACAAAGTCGACGGTACGTCAATCAGACGTCCGGATCTCAAGTTATAAGTGTTTCCGCTCCGAGGCCCCGGTTGGTTTTGTGTTCGAACCAACCCGGCCATACCCAAAGTTCTCCAAAACCATGAGTGTAATATACTGAAATGACCATCTTGATCCAATGATCCCTACGCAATAGACGATGCATCGATTGGAGGTCCGTATCCCATGTTATGGGAGTTTGAACGGAACTGTCCAAAAGTAGGGGGTTTGGGCCCGGTCCCACCCGACCCAATACCCCCTGGGTCGGCCCGAATCGGGTCGACCTGACCCGGGTCTGGGTCCGGCCCGGTTGGGCATGGCCCGACCCAGCTAATGCTGGTCCGGCCCAGCCGGCGTGGCCCGGCCCAGCACGGGCACCCACGTGCTGTGCAGACGCGGAAGGCGAGTGCTGCCCCCCATTATTGGTGGGGCCCGCCCTACTTAAACCGGGGGTTTCGCCCTCCCCGGATTCTCATAAGGGGTCGGCCGGTGGCCGGCCGTTTGTGGCTACTTAGGGACCTACTGGTCCCACATCCTGGAGCACCGGTGGTCGGCAGAGTCCGTCCGCCCTTCATTGCACCGCCGTGGCCCACCGCGACCGCAGCCCTCCATGGTGCTCCGACATGGCGCGACTGCACCGTGCCCCTCTGCCGCGGCCTGCCCTTGGTCGCGGCTTCCTTCAGCTTCACCGGCGCGGCGCGACGACACCGTGATCCTTCGCCACCACCCGCTCCGATCGCAGTTCCCTAGTTCCCGCACGGTGCCGTTGCACCGCGCTGCCTCCATTCCAAACGACAATAAAGATCCATAACAAAGTGGAGGAGGATCGTCCGTGTTTGTGCAGTCCGACCTCCTCCCGTTATTTCGATATCAAGCGGCTAATTATTTAACAACAAAAATTTGTTAAATAAAACTTGAACGATGAACAACACCTACCTCAATTCACAAAGATTTATCGCTTGACGAAGAAAGGGAATGACCCGCTATTCCGTAGATGTTGCCGCGGGATGAAGGCGTCGCTTCGTCAAGCGTCGAGAAGAAGGAAGTTGAGGTTGGCACTGGCGTTCTTCGAGTTATTCAATGTTGAAGATGAATATCTTCAAGACTTTGAGTATTCTCTCCCAAGTCTCCACACAACGAAATAACAAAAATAAAATAAGGATTTTGCCTTATTTTATTACTTTTTCCAACACTTTTAAAAGTCAAAGGTTGAATTATATTATTTAATAAATCTAAATTTTTCAAAATTTATGGTGAGTTAAGTTGGCAAGAATTAATGACAAGAGGGGTTTAGAAGGAGTTAGGGAATTTGAAAATTTGGGGGCTCGTGTGGGCCCCACCTCACCTTTAATCCTCTCAAGAGGAGTTAGGATTTTAGTGGGTCCCACCCTAACTCCCACACATGGGGTTTAACCACTTAGGAAAGTGGAATAAAATTTGTAACAAAATTTTATTTCTCTTAACAATTAAACCACATTTTTAAACAACTCTTCCCCAGCAAATGCAACTCCAGTAAACGTTTTCTTAAGCAATTACCGGTGCTGCGGTTTCATCGGTGCCCTCAGATTTCGATTCCGAGCACCGGTTCAAAAGTTAGAAAAACCCTCTCGTTCGTTCACTGAACGTACCCGAGCTAATCTTCGGAAATTGATTCAGGCACACCGAGCCTCAGAATCAGGTGCCGTCAGAAGTTTCGTACTCGTAAAATCCCAAAGAAATTAAGAAAAAAATTTCCTTGAAATTTACTGGTCTTTACATTACTCCCACATCAGGGCTTTACGTCCACGTAAAGATACATCACAAATTTGGGAAAAAAATGAGGGTACTGAGCACGCATCTGAGTCTCCCGCTCCCAAGTGCTCTCCTGGAGGTTCCCATTCTACCACCTGATGCGCACTAGAGGAATCGACCACCCATGTAGGACCCGCTCCTATCGATCATCAATATCCACCTGGACCTCAGCAAAAGTCACCCCGTCATCGATGTCCAGCTCCCCATGGCCGATGATATGCGTCGGGTTGTGCACGTATCTCCTCAGCTGAGATACATGGATGACGTCATGCACCTGGTGCAACTGAGGTGGTAGAGCCAGGCGATAAGCCACCTCGCCTATCCTACTGAGAACAAGGAATGGTCCTATGAAGCACAGAGATAACTCGCTGCCCTGGAAAAATCTCCGTAATCCACATTGAGGTGAGACCCACAAGAAAACGTGGTCGCTATCCTCGAACTCCAGTGGTCTCCGCCTCCTATCAGCATAAGACTTATGTCGGCTTTGAGCTGTCCTCATCTACTCCTGGATGACCTAGACCTTCTCTGCCATGGCCTGGACCATCTCTGGTCCCACAAGTGCTGACTCCCCAGGGTCTATCAAGCATAGAGGTGATCTGCATGGTCGGACGTACAATGCCTCATATGGTACCATCTCGATGGTGGAGTGGTAGCTGTTATTGTATTAAAACTCCACCAATGGTAGGTGATCCTCCCAGCTACGACCAAAGTCAAGGACACATGAACAAAGCATGTCCTTGAGAGTTTGAATGGTCCTCTCTGTCTGACCATCTGTCTGCGGGTGAAAGGCGGTGCTTAGATGTAGCTGCGTCCCAAATGCCTCCTGAAACCCCTTCCAAAGCCGGGAGGTAAAACGAGCATCTCGATCAGAGATGATATATGATGGCACACCATGAAGCCGTATGATATCTTGAATGTAGAGGCGTCCCAAGCTCTCCACTGAGCCCTTCTCTCTGATAGGTAAGAAGTGGGCCGACTTGGTGAGTCGGTTGACGATCACCCAAATGGAGTCGTGTCCTCTGGAAGTACGTGGAAGTCCAGTCACGAAATCCATAGATCTCCCATCCTACTTCCACTCCGGGACCTCCAAAGGTTGTACCAAGCCTACTGGTACCTGGTGCTCCGCCTTCACCTGCTGGTAGGTGAGGCATCGTGAAATGAACTCTGCTACAACCTTCTTCATACCCAGCCACCAGTGATGTCGTCTGAGATCCTGGTACATCTTCGCTACTCTTGGATGTACCGCCAAAGGGGAGGTATGAAACTCTCTCAGCACCTCCTCTTGTAAACCAACTAGTACCATGGTACGTCCTCTGAAAAGGATGACGTGCTCTCCTCCAATAGAAAAACCATCAGGTGCCTGCCCTGTGGAAATCTGTGCACGCTGCGTCTCACAGTCAACGTCCCCACACTGTGCCTCTCTGACCCGCTGAAGTAGTGGAGGAGTGACCATGAGGGACTGAAGAAATGCTGCCCCATATCTATCCACGAAGGATATTTGAAAAGCAGCTAGCTGCTCTGTCGCCTCACCAAGTAGCTGAATGCTTGTCCTCTTACTGAGAGCATCAGCTACTACGTTCCCCTTTCCAGAAGTATAGACTATCTCAAAGTCATAATCCTGGAGGAACTCGAGCCATCGCCGCTGTCTCAGGTTCAGGTCCTTCTGTGAGAAGATATACCTGAGACTCTAGTGGTCAGAGTAGACTGTAAAGCGCTCTCCCATCAGATAGTGTCACCACATCTTCAGAGCGAAGACCACTGCTGATAACTCTAGGTCATGGGTATCGTTGTTCTGCTCATGTTGCCTCAGCAGTCGTGATCCTTAAGCGATCACTGCCCACTCCTACATCAGGACACACCTGAGTTTGGTCCCTGATGCATCGCAGTAGACTACGTACCCTAATCCCTCCTCCAGTAGCCTCAAGATGGGCACAATGGTCAATCTCTGTCTCAGATTCTGGAAGCTCTGCTGACATCTATCTGAACACATGAAGGGTTTCCCCTTCTTTTTCAAAGTAGAAAGTCGTACTGCAACTCTAGAGAAGTCTGGCACAAACCTCCGATAGTACCCAGCCAGACCCAGGAAACTTTATACCTCTGTCACGCTCCTGGGTGGGTCCCAAGTTAGCACTGCCTCGATCTTCGCAGGATCCACCATAAATCTCGCCTCAGAGATGACGTGCCCCAAGAAGTTGACCTCACGTATCCAGAACTGTCACTTCTAGAGCTTACCATAAAGTTGGTGCTCTCGGAGTGTGTCCAGTAAAACCCTCAAGTGGTAGGTGTGCTCCTCCTCAGTAGTCGAGTATATCAATATGTCGTCGATGAAGACTACGAAAAAATGATCGAGGTATGGCTGGAAGATCCTATTCATGAGTCTCATGAACACTTCTGGAGTGTTGGTTACGCTGAAAGGCATAACTAAGAACTCATAGTGGCCATACTGACATCTGAAGGCCGTCTTCTGCACATCCTCGTCTCGAACTCTGAGCTGATGATATCCTGACCTGAGGTCTATCTTTGAGAACCACTGTGATCCCTTGAGCTGATCGAAGAGGTTTTCAATCCTTGGAAGCGGATAATTGTTCTTCACGGTCACCAGGTTTAGGAGACGGTAATCAACCCACAGTCGCAAGCTCACGTCTGCCTTCTTGGAAAACAAAATCGGTGAAGCCTAGGGTGAAACACTGGGTCGAATGAATCCCTTTCCCTACAAGTCTTCCAGTTGTACCCGTAGCTCACAAAGCTCAGCAGGATCCATCCGATATGCTGGTGTAGATATCGGGGTTGTCCCGGGGTATAGGTCGATGTAGAAGTCTACCTCTCTGCGAGGAGGTAGTGCTGGAATGTCATCAGGAAAAATGTCCGCATACTGATCCACCACAACAGGAAAACTCAGACTCCGCACGTCAACTCCTCCTTGGATGAGGCTATCCACCTGATGAGTGATCGTAAATCCTCTCTTCTGTGTGAGTCCATCCTGGGCTGCAAAGGCTCCCTTCTCACTGGTGAAGGTGAACCTTCTCCCATCGGTGTGGACACACCACATCTTCTGCCTAATACAGTCGATCTGAGCATGAACTATAGATAACCAATCCATGCCCAAGATGACATTGTAATGCCTCGATGCTACTACAAGAAGATCCCAGCTGAAGCTCTCACCTCCTAGAGTAAGCTCACACTACTGGAACCAGTGTGTAATCGTCGAGTCTGCTTCCGTAGGAGTATCTAGCCGTAAGGATCGAGCCAACGACTCCGTCAGAATCTCTGAGCTCCGAACAAGGGCAACAGAAATAAAAGAATGACTTGATCCTGTGTCTATAATAACTGCAGCAAGGGTGGAGTAGACATAGATAGTACCTCGAATCATCTCAAGTGCGCCGTGGTCATAGGCCTCCACTGCCTGAAGCTGAGCCTACCTCTGTCCGCCAGATCCCTGTGGTCGGGGTGGACCTCCTGGTGGTGGTGGTGGTAGAGTCTCAAAATGTCTTCCACCACCTACCACTTGGCCAGCTCCTCTGCCTCGTCCGCCTGCTCCCTACAAACCACCACAGTCGAACCTCTGCCTCTGCCAGGGTGGTCCCTCAACCGTCTGCTGCTCCTCTACATGGAGGGCCTGGCAGTCACGAGCCATGTGGCCCTACCCGCCGCATGCAAAGCACTGTCTGCCTATCATATGACTGGCTCTGCTGCGTGCGCCCCACACCTCCGAGCCAGTATCATGAGGTCATCCGCTTGATGGTCTGGTCTGCTTGGACCCCTGTGACATCCGTTGACTACCACCTGCAGAAGACTCTGCTACGTGCCGCCCTGTGATAGATCTCGCTGCTGGTGTAGGCTCAACTAGAAAGATCTCTACAAGAAGGGCTTTCTCCAATAATCCTTCCTACGTCTGTATGCTAAGGGATATCATCGAAGCCCTCATCTCATGCCTCATTCCCTGCTCGAAGGTCCGGTCCTGGAATAATGAGTCCCATACCATGTCTGTGGAGTAGTACGAGAGATCGGTAAATATCGCCGAGTACTAGGCTACTGCCATGCTACCCTGCCACAACTGTATTAGATCCTGAATCAACACCAAAAAGAGGGTGTCTAGAACAAACACCGAGCATAAGAGGCTCTCGAAGTCCGTCCAAATAAGTGATGCCTCGTCGTTCACCTGGAGCATCAGGCTCCGCTATCTACCTGCTGCCGTGTGCAGGAGACTCGCTGCAAGGATCAGAAAGAGGTCAGCTGGTGTCCCTAATAATCTGAAAAATCGAAAAATAGCCTCCAGCCAGTCCTCGACTGCTTGAGGGTCCATCTCTCCGCGGAACCTGGGTGGTCTCTGACACTGAAACTCGTGCAGTGCACTAAGGCGACGTGCACTCTCAGCGGCTGGGGCTGGTGGCATCGGTGGCATGGCGGGTAGGGGTACCGCCGGTGCCTCTGCTGTAATGGGCCCCTACACAGAGGCCTCGTCGCTCGGTGGGCTACCATCTCGTACAACACTCGGTACCCTAGCTGGATGCAGTCATGGGACCATCCAGAAAAGAAACAGGTGCGCCACAGTCAATACAGTATAACTGGTGAGCTGACACAAGTAATCACAAAGAAAACTTTGAAACACACATTCAATCAATTTTTTCATGCACTGGGTTGGAAATCAGAAGTCAGGGTCCTGGTGTATGGATACGTCGGCCACCACACCAACACTGGACTCCCTGTACTAATAACCACACTCAATACCCTTAACACTATTACTTCACATAGAAGAGAGATCAGAGTCCTGAGTTCTGCGGTAGAACCGAACTCCTCTGATACCAATTTGTCATGACCCATTCTCGGGGCCCATGCCATGACTACCCCAATCCCGCCTCCCATAGGCCAGGGGCTGGCGACTAGCACCAAAGGCGTAAAACTCGATAAAAGGGAAGGCATTGCCTTTATAAGAGAACAAACACCATAGAGTACACAAACTGAAGTAAACACTAAGTAAACTGAAACTCAAGTAAGTGATAGAATGTAAATGGGCCAGTATACAAACCCAACTGAAAGTGCAGTACAACTAAAATTAAAGTACAACAACTGAATAGTCAAATCATCAATCATGAGGACATCCTCTAAGAACTCCCACCTGAAGGGTGAGTACAGTCAGTCTCGTCGGCTCCTCATGTCCGACCGTCCTCTCCGTGTACGTCCCACCTGATAGACCACCTCCGGGTACCGTCCCACTACTCAAGCCTCAACCATGATCAGCACTGTCCGTCATCTTCAACCAACACAACGTAGTGCAGGCGTAGGCCATGCAGGGGTGAGTATACGATACTCACTAGGGACCCCGAGACTCCCGAAGGTCTCCCGGAATCCACATATAATAAACCAGAATGGAATGATTACGAACACAAGTATCAACCAACACCACTTAGGTATATGCACATACATATTCCTAAGTCATCAATTCATGTTCTTCTCTAACACACGAGCTCAAGTTCAACCCAGTCCACACAGGAAAGTACATCTCAATCCACATAGGAAAGTACGACCCAATCCACACAGGAAAGCATAATCCAATCCACACGGGATATCAAGTAAATCACATCGAAGATAATGATTTAAAGTCAAGACTCAGCTCACAAAGGTATACTAATCACGAAGAGGGGTAGAGATGATTGATGTAGCCTCTGAATCATCTCATCTGCCATGTCACACACCGAATCTGATCGCCACCAAAATGGGCACCAAACCCGGCCCGTGACAAGGACCAAAGGGCGTTCCCGATCCCCATAGGTTGGCACAAGTGCCCGGGTATCATAAAATGAAAATTGGGAACGATTTACCCGAGTTTATAAACATAAAACAACAATAGAATCCAATGAAACAAATCTGGATTTTTCAAAATAAACAATGTTTTACAGAAAATCAGAACTAAATTACATAGTCTAAAACAACTCAACAAGACTATAAAAAAGGAACAAAACAAAAAAAAATGAACAGACCAAGAACCTCAACATGGCAAGAGGCATTTCCCTCAAGCCATCTCCACAACACCGCATTATGAATGACCGGTGAAAACCCGAACTGTTGGCACAAATGTTATACCCAAACCTGCGACAAAAAAAACCAAGTCTACTTACACCCAAGGGTGTAAGTAGGGTGTGAGCCAATGCCCAGTAGGATACCACCACCAAGAGATTCCCTGTGATAAACATTCAAAGACGAAAATCTTGCAAGTTTTCAAAAACATGTAATTTCTAGTTACAATTTCTAAAAGATGCAACTTAAAAAAAACAGTTTTCAAGTGGGCTAATTTAAAGAATCAACACTTTTAAAATAAATTCAAAAGCTACTGATTTTTCCAGCCAAATATACCATATGACGACGGTAAGTATAAAATATCTAATGAGCACAACCAATAGAAAATAACCCCTAGGCACTAGCTAGCTGTGGGTTCCAGGTACCTCGTATCTCGGTGAGAGTAACCACAAAAATTATTCGTTCTCGTGCACGGGCCACTAGTAGGGATCATACCCATAACCTAGTGGTCCCCAATAATCATCATCATAGTTTAGTTAGAGTTGTAAGCGTCAATATTTCTATGTGAAACTGAGGCCAAACCCCACGGATTCACTAGCATACTAGTACACGTCCACCCACCTAGATACCCGGGTTTTCCCATTGTGCTCAAAGAAGTTCACAATCCAAGAAATATAGTTTTCACATGCAAATATTACTTCCACATCACACATTAACCAAACAGCCCCATGTATATCACTAAAGTCACAAATTCCACTTTTCATTCAAATGCATTTTGAAATCAAACTCACTTCAAATTGCCTACAACACTTTTAACATTTCTTTAACACTTCCACAAATCCATTAAACAATTTTATAAAACCATTACAAGATATTCAACTCACATAACATCCCACACACATGTCACACAATACCCTTCTAACCTTCACGATTCATTTTATAAATAAACTCACAAAAAATATCCCACACCCGTGTTTCGCACACAAAACACAATTTAGTAAAATATTTCAGCAATTTATAAAAAAATTATAAAAATGTTTATCATATCAAATCACCACTTTAACATTAAAAACCCCACATTAATTGAACACACTCACCCAAACAGTACATATACACCCTTTCCCAACTCTGTTTAACCGAATAAAACATTTCCAATTTTTATAAAACAAACCCAAGAGGTATAACCATCGTTTGCACACTAAACCCATTTCAAAACCCTCATTCAAAACCAAAATCATACCAATACCAATCCAAAATAGAACTTTTAAGCCCTAAAACAATTATTAACCACCCCCAAATGTTATAAAAATACATCAAAAAATACCACAAAGATACACAAGAAAAACACATGTTTTCATAAATCACTTTCAAAAAGTACAACACAGTTTTACACCTTAAACTCATTCAAAAACCTCTTTTCAAGGCCCACATGACAATAAGGAATTAAAAAAACAGAATTGATAGCCCTTTTCAAGACTAATAAATCACTTTCATATGTTATAAACTAAACCCAAACATTACCCCAAGAGTCACACATGAAAAGTACCCAATTTCAAGCTAAAATACAACTAAAAATTAAATGTTTAACCAAATTCATCAAAAACAGTTTTCAAACCACACAAAACAGATTATAAACCTACTAAATTAAAAAACCAAGCAAGCTAACTCATCATAAAATGGTTACACATGGAATCACCTACCTTTTGAGTCGAAACCCTCAAAACTTGGTGCGAAACCTTAAGCGCACCACCGCTGCACCACAAGGAATATAAATCCAGACCTAGACCACCAAAAATTGACCCAAAAGATACCAAATCAGACATTAGGATCGAACCCTAACTTCTGGACATGAGGAACTTCAAGAAATAGGAAATAAAACTAAAAGAGGATGGAAGGAACCAAGAAGGAATTCCCTTACTTGAAATATATTGAATAAATCAGCCCCAATCCACCAATATATGAATCTACAAGTACCCAAAACTGATATGGAGGTCCTAAGGAGTCATATTAGGTCATGTGGGGACTGAAATGGGGTGAAAAGGATGATAATTGAAGGAGTTATGAAAGATTCATTTTACCTCATCAAATCTGGTCGATTTGAGAAAGATTGAGAAAGATCATCCAACTCCTCGGGGTATATGAGCTCCAAAGAGAAAAACGCGATACAGGGAGTGAGGCTGAGGTTTTTGGTTTCGAGTGGGAGGTTTAATCACCGAAAAACAGTAAAAAACTAATGAGATATTGAAATTTTTAAAAAATAATTTAAAGCAGGAAATGGGCTTACGGGCAGGCCCATTACCTTAATTAAAAACCCAAATCCATCATGATTTGGGATTTCTATGTGGTTCAAAGGGATATGGTGATTTTAATATATTAGGTTTTGCCAATTGGGAAGTGGAATGAGTATAAAATATTTAAAATTGAAGGAGTTATAGAAGAATCAAAATTTGTTTTTAAATCTGGATTTGGGCTCACGGTTTGACCCAAATTTTCAAAACCCACCATTTTCAACAAAATGAGTGGTAAACCCCCAAAACAAATCAGGAATGGAAATTAAATGAATAATGAATTTAAAAAAAGTCATGGGTGTGACAATTCTCCCCACCATGAAACTTTCCGCCCTCGGAAAGCCACATCACGGACAAAGCAAAAACCAAACTCAACAGAAATGCAGAAATGGACTCCTTTGCTAAGCTTCGCCCCGAAAGGCCAAAACACCTCCAGTGATCAATTAAGGAAGGAATAATTCACAACCAAAACATACACCTCATTACTGAAATTTTCAAGCACATTCAGGATTTATCCTAAAATAAAAGTCCTCAAAAACTATCTGAACAAGGATCAATAAATTTACCCAAACAGACAAGAACATCGAACAAGGTTACACTTACCTTGATATAACTAAACCACTGGGAACTCTCGAATCCCAACATTTACCCAAGGAAGATGTATGTGGTTATATAGCTTCGAATGAGACTCCACACATCCGATCCAAGACCAAGTACAAAAGTGAGTTACTGGTACAAGGATACACAAATGGGCTCCCCAACCATAAGAGACAACTTAAAATTTTTTTTTTCCGAGAAAGAATCAAGACACTAACAGGGGAGCCCTGAACAAACTCCCCAGTACAAGGGGTAGAATCCCATTAAGAATTTTCAAAAAAATATACATGAGACTCATAATGGTTCTCCCCACCATAAGAACCATCCATATTAACTGACCTATATGGGCCGGCATAGAAAAACCCCAAAACTTAAAGAGTTGGGACGACAACACGGTTAGCCCGCACAATTTGGTAAACTTTGTGCTAACCATGTGGATCCTTATACCTACATGGTTTTATAGGGAATGGTTACTAATAAGTGTTCACTCAACATGTCTATAAATATCTAAAACCTTTCCCCTGAACCCAAAGTAAACCAAAGGGGAAAAGAAAGTCATTGGGAGATAACATGGGGATGAGGCCCGCCACCTCTTTCCACCGAACGTGAAAAAATGAAGAAAGATGACAACAAAAAATGTTTAAACTATTCTCATCTCTCATACTAAGAACATTTCTTTGTTCAAGTTTAAAAACTACCCTGGGATTTCCTCTGACTACATGCCAGCTTCTCTCCGGGACCTATGGCTGGAGCTGGAATGATTGAAGCATCTTCGACCTCGTAGTTAGGATTTGGAAACCCCCAAATAGAATTTCTTATTATGATTCTAGAAACAAATACACGTAATCCCAGATGGGTTCACCCAGAAATAACTCACTCCAGAAATCACTTTACCCTAACTTTTAAATTCATTGAAATAAAGGACACATATAAAGACCTTCCTCTAAAATAGAGGATGTCAAGATCTCCCAAAAGGAAAAATATTTTTGAAAAAAATAGACTCACATAATATTGTACAACTTTACCTTTACAATCAAATGAGAACGTGACATCACATCACATCACAAAACATGACCAAAGCGACTGATAGAAATAATACAAGGAGGGGGGCCTTATAAAACATCACCAAATATCACAGAATTCCAGAAAGTGTCCATAACAGCCTCTCGTGGCCAGATTTCCCACACTTGTGGTTTAACATAAACCCCTTATACAAAGAGACTATGAAGGACTTAGAGGCCCTCTTAGACACTATCCATACTGACAACCCCAGAAAACTTTCACCTTCGACGAATCAGGTATCTTAAAAAACTAAGGTCTCTTTCAACCATCCACGAGCACTCTTACGCAACAAGAGGATCCGAAAAAAAAACCAAGAAATTAAATGGTGTAGACTCATTCTACAAATCTCAAGAAAAGATTCCTTACATTAATCAACAGGAGGATTTTCCAATGGCAAAACAATCCGTGTTGTACTTCAGTTGTGCACTAAATCTTAATGGGGGCGCACCTTATCCAATGAGAGAACCCAAGGACCCAACCAAGCTGGTCCATTGGTAAAAACATGCAAAAAAATAGATCCAAACTCATTAATGGAACCATCTTAAAGGTGTCCCGAAACATATATCATAGGAGTCTACTAACCGGACCTTCTACCCAGCTTTCCGACCAAACACAAACCCAAAAAAACAGTTTCAAACAGGAGGGGTTCTTGGACTCAAAACATCCCACAACATCAACACTTTCAAAAGACCATAATAAAAACCATCCCAAAATATTCATCAAGAAAACATGTTTTTCTTTAAAACCATTTCTGGGAAAAAAAACGGTTCAGCGGTAAGCGTATCCACCAATGGTACCCCATGGGCCTCACACATGCATGTTTTTGTGCCACACCAGGCACCCATCTTGGCACTCATCCAGTCATGCCATAAACCATCTATCATCCCATATAACCCCATGCATGTGGTCACTCATGGAAATACCAAAGGTTAATGCAATGATTCTTTCCACTTTTCAAAACCAAAAAGGTCAACCAACAAATCATTCTTATCAAAACCGCTAACCAGGAGGTCGAACCCAAATTACCACATAAAAAAAAACTTTTCAGAAAGGAACAAGCGTTCCAATGAAAACTCACATTCAAGTTATTTACATCAATTTCAAAGCATCTCATCCCCAAAAAAACCTTTTAATAGTTTAGAAAACTCTAATGGGAACACTTTTTCAAAACCAACTTCAATATAGTTTCTGCTTTCAAAAGAGGTGTAAGAACATACTTTTCCATTTCAAAATAATTCTGAATATTCAGTTCCACCATTTCATAAATCAAACCATTCCATATTTATTTGAAAATTATTTCACAAAAACATTACACTTCTTAAAACCAAGTCACTTTAAAACCAAAGTTCCAAGATTTCAAAACTAAAGAACACCAGACAATGCGAGAGGAAACTAGTTTCAGTGGGTGACTTGGACATATGGTTGGCGGCCATATTCCAATCACTTCACTATCACATAGAGTGTTCTAGGGAATATCACTGGATCCACATGGCTTTCCAGACCCTGTGAGCTCATTGAGACCATTAACCCAACTCTCTTTTCATTTCCCCTAATCATCATCAAACCATGAAAACCAAAAGACATAGACAAATCCCAACTTCCCCTGGAGACTTGAATCCTGAAATGAGGTGTGGTGATCAAGCACAAATACCATAACCAGAATTCCATGTCCCAAAAATCATAACTCTAGACTATCCCGACTATTTCCCAAATAACATGACTCAAATGGAGCGAACCTCCTCTGATACGATTTTGTCACGAACTGAATTTGATCGCCACCAAAATGGGCACCAAACCCGGCCCGTGACAAGGCCTGAAGGGCGTTCTCGATCCCCACGGGATGGCAGAAGTGCCCGAGTATCATAAAATGAAAATTGGGAACGATTTACCCGAGTTTATAAACATAAAACAATAAAAGAATCCAATGAAACAAATCTGGATTTTTCAAACTAAACAATGTTTTACAGAAAATCAGACCTAAATTACATAGTCTAAAACAACTCAACAAGACTATAAAAAAGGAACAAAACAAAAAAAAATGAACAGACCAAGAACCTCAACATGGAAAGAGGCATTTCCCTCAATCCATCTCCACAACACCTCATTATGAATGACTGGTGAAAACCCGAACTGTTGGCACAAATGTTATACCCAAACCTGCGACAACAAAAAAAAATAACCAAGTCTACTTACACCCAAGGGTGTAAGTAGGGTGTGAGCCAATTCCCAGTAGGATACCACCACCAAGAGATTCCCTGTGATAAACATTCAAAGATGAAAAGCTTGCAAGTTTTCAAAAACATGTAATTTCTAGTTACAATTTCTAAAAGATGCAACTTAAAAAAAACAGTTTTCAAGTGGGCTAATTTAAAGAATCAACACTTTTAAAATAAATTCAAAAGCTACTGATTTTTTCAGCCAAATATACCGTATGCCGACGGTAAGTATAAAAGATCTAATGAGCACAACCAATAGGAAATAACCCCTAGGCACTAGCTAGATGTGGGTCCCAGGTACCTCGTATCTCGGTGAGAGTAACCACAAAAATTATTCGTTCTCGTGCACGAGCCACTAGTAGGGATCATACTTATAACCTAGTGGTCCCCAATCATCATCATCATAGTTTAGTTAGAGTTGTAAGCGTCAATCTTGCTAAGTGAAACTGAGGCCAAACCCCACGGATTCACTAGCATACTAGTACACGTCCACCCACCTAGATACCCGGGTTTTCCCATTGTGCTCAAACAAGTTCACAATCCAAGAAATATAGTTTTCACATGAAAATATCACTTCCACATCACAAATTAACCAAACAGCCCCATGTACATCACTAAAGTCACAAATTCCACTTTTCATTCAAATTCATTTTGAAATCAAACTCACTTCAAATTGCCTACAACACTTTTCACATTTCTTTAACACTTCCAGAAATCTATTAAACAATTTTATAAAACCATTACAAGATATTCAACTCACATAACAGCCCACACACATGTCACACAATACCCTTCTCACCTTCACGATTCATTTTATAAATAAACTCACACAAAATATCCCACACCCGTGTTTCGCACACAAAACACAATTTAGTAAAATATTTCAGCAATTTATAAAAAAAATTCTAAAAATGTTTAACATCTCAAATCACCACTTTACCATTCAAAAACCCACATTAAGTGAACACACTCACCCAAACAGTACATATACACCCTTTCCCAACTTTGTTTAACCGAATAAAACATTTGTAATTTTTATAAAACAAACCCAAGAGGTATAACCATTGTTTGCACACTAAACCCATTTCAAAACCCTCATTCAAAACCAAAATCATACCAATACCAATCCAAAAGAGAACTTTTCTGCCCTAAAACAATTATTAACCACCCCCAAATTTTATAAAAATGCATCAAAAAATACCACAAAGATACACATGAAAAACACACGTTTTCATAAATCACTTTCAAAAAGTACAACACGGTTTTACACCTTAAACTCATTCAAAAACCTCTTTTCAAGGTCCACATGACAATAAGGAATTAACAAAACAGAATTGATATCCCCTTTAAAGACTAATAAATCACTTTCATATGTTATAAACTAAACTCAAACATTACCCCAAGAGTCACAAATGAAAAGTACCCAATTTCAAGCTAAAATTCAACTAAAAATTAAATGTTTAACCAAATTCATCAAAAACAGTTTTCAAACCACAAAAAACAGATTATAAACCTACTAAATTAGAAAACCAAGCAAGCTAACTCATCATAAAATGGTTACACATGGAATCACCTACCTTTTGAGTCGAAACCCTCAAAACTTGGTGAGAAACCTTAAGCGCACCACCGCCGCACCACAAGGAATATAAATCCAGACCTAGACCACCGAAAATTGACCCAAAAGATACCAAATCAGACCTTAGTATCGAATCCTAACTTCTGGACATGAGGAACTTCAAGAAATAGGAAATAAAACTAAAAGAGGATGGAAGGAACCAAGAAGGAATTCCCTTACTTGAAATATATTGAAGAAATCAGCCCCAATCCACCAATATATGAATCTCCAAGTACCCAAAACTGATATGGAGGTCCTAAGGAGTCATATTAGGTCATGTGGAGACTAAAATGTGGTGAAAAGGTTGAAAATTGAAGAGTTATGAAAGATTCATTTTACCTCATCAAATCTGGTCGATTTGAGAATGATTGAGAAAGATCGTCCAACTCCGCGGGGTATATGAGCTCCAAAGAGGAAAAGGAGATACAGGGAGTGAGGCGGAGGTTTTTGGTTTCGAGTGGGAGGTTGAATCACCGAAAAACAGTAAAAAACGAATGAGATATTGAAATTTTAATAAAATAATTTAAAGCAGGAAATGGGCTTACGGGCAGGCCCATTACCTTAATTAAAAACCCAAATCCATCATGATTTGGGATTTCTATGTGGTTCAAATGGATATGGTGATTTTAATATATTAGGTTTTTCCAATTGGGAAGTGGAATGTGTATAAAATAGTAAAAATTGAAGGAGTTATATAAGAATCAAAATTTGTTTTTAAATCTGGATTTGGGCTCACGGTTTGACCCAAATTTTCAAAACCCACCATTTTCAACAAAATGAGTGGTAAACCCCCAAAACAAATCAGGAATGGAAATTAAATAAATAATGAATTTAAAAAAAGTCATTGGTGTGACAATTCTCCCCACAATGAAACTTTCCGCCCTCGGAAAGCCACATCACGGACAAAACAAAAACCAAACTCAACAGAAATGCAGAAATGGACTCCTATGCTAAGCTTCGCCCCGAAAGGCCAAAACACCTCCAGTGATCAATTAAGGAAGGAATAATTCACAACCAAAACATACACCTCATTACTGAAATTTTCAATAACATTCAGGATTTATCCTAAAATAAAACTCCTCAAAAACTATCTGAACAAGCTCAAGAAATTTACCCAAACAAACAAGAACATCGAACAAGTTTACACTTACCTTGATATAACGAAACCACTGGGAACTCTCCAATCCCAAAATTTACCCAAGGAAGATGTATGTGGTTATATAAATTCGAACGAGACTACCCACATCCGATCCAAGACCAAGTACAAAAGTGAGTTATTGGTACAAGGATACACAAATGGGCTCCCCAACCATAAGAGACAACTTAAATTTTTTTTTTCCGAGAAAGAATCAAGACACTAAGAGGGGAGCCCTGAACAAACTCCCCAGTACAAGGGGTAGAATCCCATTAAGAATTTTCAAAATAATATACGTGAGACTCATAATGGTTCTCCCCACCATAAGAACCACCCATATTAACTGACCTATATGGGCCGTCATAGAAAAACCCCAAAACTTAAAGAGTTGGGATGACAACACGGTTAGCCCGCACAATTTGGTAAACTGTGTGCTAACCATGTGGATCCTTATACCTACATGGTTTTCTAGGGAATGGTTACTAATAAGTGTTCACTCAACATGTCTATAAATATCTAAAACCTTTCCCCCGAACCCAAAGGAAACCAAAGGGGAAAAGAAAGTCATTGGGAGATAACATGGGGATGAGGCCCGCCACCTCTTTCCACCGAACGTGAACAAATGAAGCAAGATGACAACAACAAATGTTTAAACTATTTTCATCTCTCATACTAAGAACATTTCTTTGTTCAAGGTTAAAAACTACCCTGGGATTTCCTCTGACTACGTGCCAGCTTCTCTCCGGGACCTATGGCTGGAGCTGGAATGATTGAAGCATCTTCGGCCTCGTAGTTAGGATTTGGAAACCCCCAAATAGAATTTCTTCTTATGATTCTACAAAAAAATACACGTAATCCCAGATGGGTTCACCCAGACATAACTCACTCAAGAAATCACTTTACCATAACTTTTAAATTCACTGAAATCAGGGTTTAGAGGATGCACTCACATCACACCTTACTTCTTCGGGTGAGAAACATCAGAAATAAAGGACACATATAAACACCTTCCTCTAAAATAGAGGATGTCAAGATCTCCCAAAAGGAAAAATAGTTTTGAAAAAAATAGACTCACATAATATTGTACAACTTTACCTTTACAATCAAACGAGCACGTGACACCACATCACGTCACCGAACATGACCAAAGCGACTGATAGAAATAATACAAGGAGGGGGGCCTTATAAAACATCACCAAATATCACAGAATTCCAGAAAGTGTCCATAACAGCCTCTCGTGGCCAGATTTCCCACACTTGTGGTTTAACATAAACCCCTTCTACGAAGAGACTATGAAGGACTTAGAGGCCCTCTTAGACACTATCCATACTGACAACCCCAGACAACTTTCACCTTCGACGAATCAGGTATCTTATGAAACTAAGGTCTCTTTCAACCATCCACGAGGACTCTTACGCAACAATAGGATCCAAAAAAAAACCAAGAAATTAAATGGTGTAGACTCATTCTACAAATCTCAAGAAAATATTCCTTACATTGATCAACTGGAGGATTTTCCAATGGCAAAACAATCCGCGTTGCACTTCAGTTGTGCACTAAATCTTAATGGGGGCGCACCTTATCCAATGAGAGAACCCAAGGACCCAACCAAGCTGGTCCATTGGTAAAAACATGCAAAAAAATAGATCCAAACTCATTAATGGAACCATCTTAAAGGTGTCCCGAAACATATATCATAGGAGTCTACTAACCGGACCTTCTACCCAGCTTTCCGACCAAACACAAACCCAAAAAAAATAGTTTCAAACAGGAGGGGTTCTTGGACTCAAAACATCCCACAACATCAACATTTTCAAAAGCCCATAATAAAAACCATCCCAAACTATTCATCAAGAAAACATGTTTTTCTTTAAAACCATTTCTGAAAAAAAAACGGTTCAGCGGTAAGCGTATCCACCAATGGTACCCCATGGGCCTCACACATGCATGTTTTTGTGCCACACCAGGCACCCTCCTCATATCCATATTGGCACTCATCCTGTCATGCCATCAACCATCTATCATCCCATATAACCCCATGCATGTGGTCACTCATGGAAATACCAAAAGGTTAATGCAATGAATCTTTCCACTTTTCAAAACCAAAACGGTCAACCAACACATCATTCTTATCAAAACCGCTAACCAGGAGGTCGAACCCAAATTACCACATAAAAAAAACTTTTCAGAAAGGCACAAGCGTTCCAATGAAAACTCACATTCAAGTTATTTAAATCAATTTCAAAGCATCTCATCCCCAAAAAAAACCTTTTAATAGTTTAGAAAACTCTAATGGGAACACTTTTTCAAAACCAACTTTAATATAGTTTCTTCTTTCAAAAGAGGTGTAAGAACACAATTTTCCATTTCAAAATAATTATGAATATTCAGTTCCACCATTTCATAAATCAAAAAATTCCATATTTATTTGAAAATTATTTCACAAAAACATTACACTTCTTAAAACCAAGTCACTTTAAAACCAAAGTTCCAAGATTTCAAAACTAAAGAACACCAGACAATGCGAGAGGAAACTAGTTTCAGTGGGTGACTTGGACATATGGTTGGCGGCCATATTCCAATCACTTCACTATCACAGAGATTGTTCTGGGGAATATCACTGGATCCACATGGCTTGCCAGACCCTGTGAGCTCATTGAGACCATTAACCCAACTCTCTTTTCATTTCCCCTAATCATCATCAAACCAAGAAAACCAAAAGACATAGACAAATCCCAACTTACCATGGAGACTAGAATCCTGAAATGAGGTGTGGTGATCAAGCACACATACCATAACCAGAATTCCATGTCCCAACAATCATAACTCTAGACTATCCCGACTATTTCCCAAATAACATGACTCAAATGGAGCGAACCTCCTCTGATACCATTTTGTCACGAACCGAATCTGATCGCCACCAAAATGGGCACCAAACCCGGCCCGTGACAAGGCCCGAAGGGTGTTCCCGATCCCCACGGGCTGGTACAAGTGCCCGGGTATCATAAAATGAAAATTGGGAACGATTTACCCGAGTTTATAAACATAAAACAACAAAAGAATCCAATGAAACAAATCCGGATTTTTCAAACTAAACAATGTTTTACAGAAAATCAGAACTAAATTACATAGTCTAAAACAACTCAACAAGACTATAAAAAAGGAACAAAACAAAAAAAATGAACAGGCCAAGAACCTCAACATGGCAAGAGGCATTTCCCTCAAGCCATATCCACAACACCGCATTATGAATGACCGGTGAAAACCTGAACTGTTGGCACAAATGTTATAGCCAAACCTGCGACCAAAAAAAAACCAAGTCTACTTACACCCAAGGGTGTAAGTAGGGTGTGAGCCAATGCCCAGTAGGATACCACCACCAAGAGATTCCCTGTGATAAACATTCAAAGACGAAAAGCTTGCAAGTTTTCAAAAACATGTAATTTCTAGTTACAATTTCTAAAAGATGCAACTTAAAAAAAACAGTTTTCAAGTGGGATAATTTAAAGAATCAACACTTTTAAAATAAATTCAAAAGTTACTGATTTTTCCAGCCAAATATACCGTATGCCGACGGTAAGTATAAAAGATCTAATGAGCACAACCAATAGGAAATAACCCCTAGGCACTAGCTAGCTGTGGGTCCTAGGTACCTCGTATCTCGGTGAGAGTAACCACAAAAATTATTCGTTCTCATGCACGAGCCACTAGTAGGGATCATACCCATAACCTAGTGGTCGCCAATCATCATCATCATAGTTTCGTTAGAGTTGTAAGAATCAATCTTGCTAAGTGAAACTGAGGCCAAACCCCACGGATTCACTAGCATACTAGTACACGTCCACCCACCTAGATACCCGGGTTTTCCCATTGTGCTCAAACAAGGTCACAATCCAAGAAATATAGTTTTCACATGAAAATATCACTTCCACATCACAAATTAACCAAACATCCCCATGTACATCACTAAAGTCACAAATTCCACTTTTCATTCAAATGCATTTTGAAATCAAACTCACTTCAAATTGCCTACAACACTTTTCACATTTCTTTAACACTTACACAAATCCATTAAACAATTTTATAAAACCATTACAAGATATTCAACTCACATAACAGCCCACACATATTTCACACAATACCCTTCTCACCTTTATGATTCATTTTATAAATAAACTCACACAAAATATCCCACACCCGTGTTTCGCACACAAAACACAATTTAGTAAAATATTTCAGCAATTTATAAAAAAAATTCTAAAAATGTTTAACATCTCAAATCACCACTTTACCATTAAAAAACCCACATTAAGTGAACACACTCACCCAAACAGTAAATATACACCCTTTCCCAACTTTGTTTAACTGAATAAAACATTTTCAATTTTTATAAAACAAACCCAAGAGGTATAACCATTGTTTGCACACTAAAACCATTTCAAAACCCTCATTCAAAACCAAAATCATACCAATAACAATCCAAAATAGAAATTTTCATCCCTAAAACAATTATTAACCACCCCCAAATGTTATAAAAATACATCAAAAAATACCACAAAGATACACATGAAAA
This sequence comes from Viscum album, assembly GCA_963277665.1. Classification (NCBI taxonomy): domain Eukaryota; kingdom Viridiplantae; phylum Streptophyta; class Magnoliopsida; order Santalales; family Viscaceae; genus Viscum; species Viscum album. Next base: position 1,431,002,214 of record OY728151.1, read on the forward strand.
ACACACGTTTTCATAAATCACTTTCAAAAAGTACAACATGGTTTTACACCTTAAACTCATTCAAAAACCTCTTTTCAAGGCCCACATGACAATAAGGAATTAACAAAACAGAATTTACAGCCCCTTTCAAGACTAATAAATCACTTTCATATGTTATAAACTAAACCCAAACATTACCCCAAGAGTCACACATGAAAATTACCCAATTTCAAGCTAAAATACAACTAAAAATTAAATGTTTAACCAAATTCATCAAAAACAGTTTTCAAACCACACAAAACAGATTATAAACCAACTAAATTAAAAAACCAAGCAAGCTAACTCATCATAAAATGGTTACACATGGAATCACCTACCTTTTGAGTCGAAACCCTCAAAACTTGGTGCGAAACCTTAAGCGCACCACCGCCGCACCACAAGGAATATAAATACAGACCTAGACCACCAAATATTGACCCAAAAGATACCAAATCAGACCTTAGGATCGAGCCCTAACTTCTGGACATGAGGAACTTCAAGAAATAGGAAATAAAACTAAAAGAGGATGGAAGGAACCAAGAAGGAATTCCCTTACTTGAAATATATTGAAGAAATCAGCCCTAATCCACCAATATATGAATCTCCAAGTACCCAAAACTGATATGGAGGTCCTAAGGAGTCATATTAGGTCATGTGGGGACTGAAATGGGGTGAAAAGGATGACAATTGAAGGAGTTATGAAAGATTAATTTTACCTCATCAAATCTGGTCGATTTGAGAAATATTGAGAAAGATCGTCCAACTCCGCGGGGTATATGACCTCCAAAGAGGAAAACGAGATACATGGAGTGAGGTTGAGGTTTTTGGTTTCGAGTGAGAGGTTGAATCACCGAAAAACAGTAAAAAACGAATGAGATATTGAAATTTTAAAAAACTAATTTAAAGCAGGAAATGGGCTTACGGGCAGACCCATTACCTTAATTAAAAACCCAAATCCATCATTATTTGGGATTTCTATGTGGTTCAAAGGGATTTGGTGATTTTAATATATTAGGATTTTCCAATTGGAAAGTGGAAGGAGTATAAAATAGTAAAAATTGAAGGAGTTATAGAAGAATCAAAATTTGTTTTTAAATCTGGATTTGGGCTCACGGTTTGACCCAAATTTTCAAAACCCACCATTTTCAACAAAATGAGTGGTAAACCCCCAAAACAAATCAGGAACGGAAATTAAATGAATAATGAATTTAAAAAAAGTCATGGGTGTGACAATTCTCCCCACCATGAAACTTTCCGCCCTCGGAAAGCCACATCACGGACAAAGAAAAAACCAAACTCAACAGAAATGCAGAAATGGACTCCTTTGCTAAGCTTCGCCCCGAAAGGCCAAAACACCTCCAGTGATCAATTAAGGAAGGAATAATTTAAAACCAAAACATAAACCTCATTACTGAAATTTTCAAGCACATTCAGGATTTATCCTAAAATAAAACTCCTCTAAAACTATCTGAACAAGGATCAAGAAATTTACCCAAACAAACAAGAACATCGAACAAGGTTACACTTACCTTGATATAACTAAACCACTGGGAACTCTCCAATCCCAACATTTACCCAAGGAATATGTATGTGGTTATATAGTTTCGAACAAGACTACCCACATCCGATCCAAGACCAAGTATAAAAGTGAGTTACTGGTACAAGGATACACAAATGGGCTCCCCAACCATAAGAGACAACTTAATTTTTTTTTCCGAGAAAGAATCAAGACACTAACAGGGGAGCCCTGAACAAACTCCCCAGTACAAGGGGTAGAATCCCATTAAGGATTTTCAAAATAATATACGTGAGACTCATAATGGTTCTCCCCACCATAAGAACCACCCATCTTAACTGTTCTATATGGGCCGACATAGAAAAACCCCAAAACTTAAAGAGTTGGGACGACAACACGGTTAGCCTGCACAATTTGGTAAACTGTGTGCTAACCATGTGGATCCTTATACCTACATGGTTTTATAGGGAATGGTTACTAATAAGTGTTCACTCAACATGTCTATAAATATCTAAAACCTTTCCCCCAAACCCAAAGGAAACCAAAGGGGAAAAGAAAGTCATTGGGAGATAACATGGGGATGAGGCCCGCCACCTCTTTCCACCGAACGTGAAAAAATGAAGCAAGATGACAATAAAAAATGTTTAAACTATTCTCATCTCTCAGACTAAGAACATTTCTTTGTTCAAGGTTAAAAACTACCCTGGGATTTCCTCTGACTACGTGCCAGCTTCTCTCCGGGACCTATGGATGGAGCTGTAATGATTGAAGCATCTTAGGCCTCGTAGTTAGGATTTGGAAACCCCCAAATTGAATTTCTTCTTATGATTCTACAAAAAAATACACGTAATCCCAGATGGGTTCACCCAGAAATAACTCACTCCAGAAATCACTTTACCCTAACTTTTAAATTCACTGAAATCAGGGTTTAGAGGATGCACTCACATCACACCTTACTTCTTCGGGTGAGAAACAACAGAAATAAAGGACACATATAAACACCTTCCTCTAAAATAGAGGATGTCAAGATCTCCCAAAAGGAAAAACAGTTTTGAAAAAAATAGACTCACATAATATTGTACAACTTTACCTTTACAATCAAACAATCATGTGACATCACATCACGTCACCGAACATGACCAAAGTGACTGATAGAAATAATAAAAGGAGGGGGGCCTTATAAAACATCACCAAATATCACAGAATTCTAGAAAGTGTCCATAACAGCCTCTCGTGGCCAGATTTCCCACACTTGTGGTTTAACATAAACCCCTTCTACGAAGAGGCTATGAAGGACTTAGAGGCCCTCTTAGACACTATCCATACTGACAACCCTAGACAACTTTCACCTTCGACGAATCAGGTATCTTAAGAAACTAAGGTCTCTTTCAACCATCAACGAGCACTCTTACGAAACAAGAGGATCCGAAAAAAAACCAAGAAATTAAATGGTGTAGACTCATTCTACAAATCTCAAGAAAAGATTCCTTAAATTGATCAACTAGAGGATTTTCTAATGGCAAAACAATCCGCGTTGCACTTCAGTTGTGCACTAAATCTTAATGGGGGCACACCTTATCCAATGAGAGAACCCAAGGACCCAAACAAGCTGGTCCATTGGTAAAAACATGCAAAAAAATAGATCCAAACTCATTAATGGAACCATCTTAAAGGTGTCCTGAAACATATATCATAGGAGTCTACTAACCGGACCTTCTACCCAGCTTTCTGACCAAACACAAAAAAAAAAAACAGTTTCAAACAGGAGGGGTTCTTGGACTCAAAACATCCCACAACATCAACATTTTCAAAAGCCCATAATAAAAACCATCCCAAACTATTCATCATGAAAATATGTTTTTCTTTAAAACCATTTCTGAAAAAAAAAACGGTTTAGCGGTAAGCGTATCCACCAATGGTACCCCATGGGCCTCACACATGCATGTTTTTGTGCCACACCAGGCACCTTCCTCATATCCGTCTTGGCACTCATCCAGTCATTCCATCAACCATCTATCATCCCATATAACCCCATGCATGTGGTCACTCATGGAAATACCAAAGGTTAATGCAATGATTCTTTCCACTTTTCAAAACCAAAACGGTCAACCAACACATCATTCTTATCAAAACCGCTAACCAGGAGGTCGAACCCAAATTACCACATAAAAAAAAAATTCAGAAAGGCACAAGCGTTCCAATGAAAACTCACATTCAAGTTATTTACATCAATTTCAAAGCATCTCATCCCCAAAAAAACCTTTTAATAGTTTAGAAAACTCTAATGGGAACACTTTTTTAAAACCAACTTCAATATAGTTTCTGCTTTCAAAAGAGGTGTAAGAACCCAAATTTCCATTTCAAAATAATTCTGAATATTCAGTTCCACCATTTCATAAATCAAACCATTCCATATTTATTTGAAAATTATTTCACAAAAACATTACACTTCTTAAAACCAAGTCACTTTAAAACCAAAGTTCCAAGATTTCAAAACTAAAGAACACCAGACAATGCGAGAGGAAACTAGTTTCAGTGGGTGACTTGGACATATGGTTGGTGGCCATATTCCAATCACTTCACTATCACAGAGAGTGTTCTAGGGAATATCACTGGATCCTCATGGCTTGCCAGACCCTGTGAGCTCATTGAGACCATTAACCCAACTCTCTTTTCATTTCCCCTAATCATCATCAAACCAAGAAAACCAAAAGACATAGACAAATCCCAACTTCCCCTGGAAACTTGAATCCTGAAATGAGGTGTGGTGATCAAGCACACATACCATAACCAGAATTTCATGTCCCAACAATCATAACTCTAGACTATCCCGACTATTTCCCAAATAACATGACTCAAATGGAGCGAACCTCCTCTGATACCATTTTTTCACGAACCGAATCTGATCGCCACCAAAATGGGCACCAAACCCGGCCCGTGACAAGGCCCGAAGGGCATTCCCGATCCCCACGGGCTAGCACAAGTTCCCGGGTATCATAAAATGAAAATTGGGAACGATTTACCCGAGTTTATAAACATAAAACAACAAAAAAACCCAATGAAACAAATCCGGATTTTTCAAACTAAACAATGTTTTACAGAAAATCAGAACTAAATTACATAGTCTAAAACAACACAAAAAGACCATAAAAAAGGAACAAAACAAAAAAAAATGAATAGACCAAGAACCTCAACATGGCAAGAGGCATTTCCCTCAAGCCATCTCCACAACACCGCATTATGAATGACCGGTGAAAACCCGAACTGTTGGCACAAATGTTATACCCAAACCTGCGACAAAAAAAAATAACCAAGTCTAATTACACCCAAGGCTATAAGTAGGGCGTGAGCCAATTCCCAGTAGGATACCACCACCAAGAGATTTCCTGTGATAAACATTCAAAGACGAAAAGCTTGCAAGTTTTCAAAAACATGTAATTTCTAGTTACAATTTCTAAAAGATGCAACTTAAAAAAAACAGTTTTCAAGTGGGCTAATTTAAAGAATCAACACTTTTAAAATAAATTCAAAAGCTACTGATTTTTCCAGCCAAATATACCGTATGCCGACGGTAAGTATAAAAGAGCTAATGAGCACAACCAATAGGAAATAACCCCTAGGCACTAGCTAGATGTGGGTCCCAGGTACCTCGTATCTCAGTGAGAGTAACCACAAAAATTATTCGTTCTCATGCACGAGCCACTAGTAGGGATCATACCCATAACCTAGTGGTCCCCAATCATCATCATCATAGTTTAGTTAGAGTTTTAAGCGTCAATCTTGCTAATTGAAACTGAGGCCAAACCCCACAGATTCACTAGCATACTAGTACACGTCCACCCACCTAGATACCCGTGTTTTCCCATTGTGCTCAAACAAGTTCACAATCCAAGAAATATAGTTTTCACATGAAAATATCACTTACACATCACACATTAACCAAACAGCCCCATGTACATCACTAAAGTCACAAATTCCACTTTTCATTCAAATGCATTTTGAAATCAAACTCACTTCAAATTGCCTACAACACTTTTCATATTTCTTTAACACTTCCACAAATCCATTAAACAATTTTATAAAACCATTAAAAGATATTCAACTCACATAACAGACCACACATATGTCACACAATACCCTTCTCACCTTCATGATTCATTTTATAAATAAACTCACACAAAATATCCCACACCCGTGTTTCGCACACAAAACACAATTTAGTAAAATATTTCAGCAATTTATAAAAAAATTCTAAAAATGTTTAACATCTCAAATCACCACTTTACCATTCAAAAACCCACATTAAGTGAACACACTCACCCAATCAATACATATACAACCTTTCCCAACTTTGTTTAACCGAATAAAACATTTTCAATTTTTATAAAACAAACCCAAGAGGTATAACCATTGTTTGCACACTAAACCCATTTCAAAACCCTCATTCAAAACCAAAATCATACCAATACCAATCCAAAAGAGAACTTTTCTGCCCTAAAACAATTATTAACCACCCCCAAATTTTATAAAAATGCATCAAAAAATACCACAAAGATACACATGAAAAACACACGTTTTCATAAATCACTTTCAAAAAGTACAACACGGTTTTACACCTTAAACTCATTCAAAAACCTCTTTTCAAGGTCCACATGACAATAAGGAATTAACAAAACAGAATTGATATCCCCTTTAAAGACTAATAAATCACTTTCATATGTTATAAACTAAACTCAAACATTACCCCAAGAGTCACAAATGAAAAGTACCCAATTTCAAGCTAAAATACAACTAAAAATTAAATGTTTAACCAAATTCATCAAAAACAGTTTTCAAACCACACAAAACAGATTAGAAACCTACTAAATTAAAAAACCAATCAAGCTAACTCATCATAAAATGGTTACACATGGAATCACCTACCTTTTGAGTCGAAACCCTCAAAACTTGGTGCGAAACCTTAAGCGCACCACCGCCGCACCACAAGGAATATAAATCCAGACCTAGACCACCAAATATTGACCCAAAAGATACCAAATCAGTCCTTAGGATCGAACCCTAACTTCTGGACATGAGGAACTTCAAGAAATAGGAAATAAAACTAAAAGAGGATGGAAGGAACCAAGAAGGAATTCCCTTACTTGAAATATATTGAATAAATCAGCCCCAATCCACCAATATATGAATCTCCAAGTACCCAAAACTGATATGGAGGTCCTAAGGAGTCATATTAGGTCATGTGGGGACTGAAATGGGGTGAAAAGGATGAAAATTGAAGGAGTTATGAAAGATTCATTTTACCTCATCAAATCTGGTCGATTTGAGAAAGATTGAGAAAGATCGTCCAACTCCGCGGGGTATATGAGCTCCAAAGAGGAAAAAGCGATACAGTGAGTGAGACTGAGGTTTTTGGTTTCGAGTGGGAGGTTGAATCACCGAAAAAAAGTAAAAAACGAATGAGATATTGAAATTTTCTAAAAATAATTTAAAGCAGGAAATGGGCTTACGGGCAGGCCCATTACCTTAATTAAAAACCCAAATCCATCATGATTTGGGATTTCTATGTGGTTCAAAGGGATATGGTGATTTTAATATATTAGGGTATGCCAATTGGGAAGTGGAATGAGTATAAAATAGTAAAAATTTAAGGAGTTATAGAAGAATCAAAATTTGTTTTTAAATCTGGATTTTGGCTCACGGTTTGACCCAAATTTTCAAAACCCACCATTTTCAACAAAATGAATGGTAAACTCCCAAAAAAAAAAATCAGGAATGGAAATTAAATGAATAATGAATTTAAAAAAAGTCATGGGTGTGACATGACAAACCCACATAGGATCCAAGTAAAGATGTCATCGCTGCCGAACCCACGTAGGATCCAAGTACAGTAACCGTCGCTGCCGAACCCACGTAGGATCCATGTACAGTCGTCATCACTGCCGAACCCATAGAGGATCCAAGTACAGTCATCCTCACTGCCTAACCCATGTAGGATCCAAGTATAACCGTCATCATCATTGCAGTCGCAACCAGCTCTAGGGTTCCCACACACAACATGCTCGATTTCGGGAGGGTCCACTCCACGAGCCAAGGGTCGATACATCAACTGTCATGAAGTCCAGAGTTGATGTATCACAAAGTTCTGTCTCATCAATAGGAACTCAACGCGACATACAACGCGTCAATCAGACACCCGGTCTGAGAGTTATTGGCTTTTTCGTCTAAGGGGCCAGGTTGGGTTTTAAGCTAAAACCAACCCAACTGTACTCCAACTATGTCCAAACCTCAAACAGAGTACGTAAAAAGAACCATATCACTAAGAGGAATCCAACAAAGTCGACGACACGTCAATTGGACGTCTGGAGCTCAAGTTATAAGCGTTTCCGCTCCGAGGCCCCGGTTGGTTTCGTGTTCAAACCAAATCGTCCATACCCAAAGTTCTCTGAAACCTTGAGTGTAATATACCAAAACAACCTTCTTGATCCAAGGATCCCAACACAACTGACGGTGCATCAATTGGAGATCTGTAGACCAAGATATGGGAGTTTGAACGGAACTATCCAAAAATAGGGGGTTTGGGCCCGGTCCGACCCAGCCCAATACCCCCTGGGTCGGCCCGAAACGGGGCGAATGGACCCGGGTCTGGGTCCGGCACGGTTGGGCGCGGCCCGGTTGGGCACGACTCGGACCGACCGGCGCGGGTCCGGCCCGACCGGCGCGGGTCCGGCCCAGCCGGCGCGGGGGTCCAGCCCGGCGCGGGCGGCCCGACCCGGTGTGGGCAGCCCGGCGCGGGGGCCCGCGCGCTGTGTGGATGTAGACGGGGGGTGCTACCCCCCTCATTGTGAAACGGCGGCCCCCCATTATTGGTGGGGTCCGCCCTAATTAAACAGGGGGTTTCACCCCCCCAGATTCACGGAAATGGAAGTTAGTTGGCCGGCCGTTTGTGGCTGCCGCGGGACCTGCCGGTCCCGCCGCCTGGAGCGCCGGCAGCCGGCGGAGTTCGGCCCCCCTTCACTGCACCGCAGCGGCTTTAGGCCACGGCCCTTGTCCGACTGGCGCGGGGCGATGGCGCCGCGACCCTCCTTGGTGCTCCGGCGCGGCGCGATGGCGCCGCCCCCCTCCATCGCGGCCCGCCCTTGGCCGCGGCTTCCTTCGGCTTCAACGGCGCGACGCGATGGCGCCACGCTCCTTCGTCGTGGCCTGCTCCGGCCGTAGTTCCCTAGTTCCCGCGCGGTGCCGTTGCACCATGCCGCCTCCATTCCAAACGACAATAAAGATCCACAAAAAAGGGGAGGAGGATTGACCGTGTTTTTGCAGTCCGACCTCCTCCTGTTATTTTAATATCTAGCGGATAATTATTTAACAACAAAAATTTGTTAAATTAAACTCAAACGATGAACAACCCCTACCTCGATTCACGAAGATTGATCGCTTGACAAAGAAAGGGAAAGCCCCGCTATTCCGTAGACATTGCCGCGGGATGACGGCTTCGCTTCGTCAAGCGTCGAGAAGAAGGAAGTCGAGGTTGGCACCGGCGTTCTTCACGTTCTTCAACGTAGATGATGAAGATCTTCAAGACTTTGAGTATTCTCTCCCAAGTCTCCACACAACGAACCAACAAAAATAAAATAAGTCTTTTGCCTTATTTTATTACTTTTTCCAACACTTTTAAAATCCAAAAGTTGAATTCTCTTATTTAATTAATCTATATTTGTCAAAATTTATGGTGAGTTAAGTTGGCAAGAATTAATGACAAGAGTGGTTTAAAAGGAGTTAGGGAAATTGAAAAGGTTAGGGCTCGTGTGGGCCCCACCTCACCTTTAATCCTCTCAAGAAGAGTTGGGATTTTAGTGGGTCCCACCCCAACTCCCACACATGGGGTTTAACCACTTAGGAAAGTGGAATAAAATTTGTAACAATTTTTTTTTCTCTTAACACTTAAAACACATTTTTAAATAACTCTTCCCGAGAAAACACAACTTCGGTAAAGGTCTTCTTAAGCAATTACCAGCACTGCGGTTTCATCAGTGCCCTCAGATTTCGATTCCGAGAATCGGTTCAAAAGTTAGAAAAACCCGCTTGTTCGTTCACTGAACGTACCCAAGCTAAACTTCAGAAATTGATTTCGGGCACACCGGACCTCAGAATCAGGTGCCGTCAAAAACTGCGTACTTGTAAAATCCCAACGAAATTAAGAAAAAATTTTCCTTGAAATTTACGGGTCTTTAAAGCCTTGATAGTATTATATTTTTAGCATGATTCCTTGATTGTATGTTTTATATATACAATGTTGTTGATTGCATCATTATGAATTGATTCATTATTATTCAATATGATTATTCGATTAGTTATAATATTTATGGTTAAGTTTCATTATAAAATTATTTATTAAATGGATTTTTTCCCAATTATCCACCTTTCCAAATTGATTATGCCATATTTATTTGTATAAATGGAAAGTGTTCCTAGTTTCTTTTACCCTTCCATATGGATTATTATTTTTGATTCATGGTTACTTCTTAATTTACTAATGCTTACTGAGTATTTGAGCTCACCCTTATTTTGTTTCCTTTTACTAGTATATACAGATAAATTTTTGGAATTATTTTCAAGGATTTAGTTTATAAGTATTTGTTATGAATTTTGTTTTAATTTCTTTTCCCAATATAAAATGGGAATCATGTATCTAATCTAGTTTTCTAAACTACTAAACTGATCTGTCCATCAAGATTTGACTCCTTATAATCATGAAAATGCAATAATGTAACACACTAGCTCTGGGCTACTAGAGTTAGGGAACTACAAAAAATATTAATTTAAAACAATTATAGAAATAAAGAATATGGATATGGAGGAAACATAGGAATGAAATAGAATTGGGATTATTCCAAAAACATTATATTTTCATGAGGTAAGAAATCTATGTAAGGAATGAATTGATATAATAATCTATAAAAAAGAATTCCATGAGGAATAAATTTAAATCCATAAGACTTAAAGATTATGTAATATATATTTCAATAATATGATATAATATACTATACATGTAATGTCTCATATTTTTCATCTATTATTTTTAATTATTATATGAAATTAATTCGAGATCAGGCTTTACGATGGCATGAGATTCCAAGGCATAGAGTGCCTGAGATAATTGCTTGAAATAAATTAAACTTTTAACTAGTGCGTGTGATCAGTTATAATAAAAAAGTGGAAAAACAATTAAATGGGTACCTGGATCAAAAATACGAGGTCACCGTTGCGTTCAAATCAGTGACTTTACCTTAGGTGAGGCCTAACATCGACCGACATGGGTCGGCTACAAAATTTAATTTTTGGGAATTTTAAAGGAAATAAAATAAACTAACAATTTATTTTATTTCAAATGTTTTAAGGACATATCAATTCATTTTATTTTTTTTAAATTACCTAGATCCAAAGGTTAGGGTCATAACCCTAGAAAACTCCATGGAATCATCTGGAGATTTGGAGAGGAGCCTCCCTTGGAGAATTCTCAATGAATGACGATGAATGATCAACTCGTGGATCGTTGTGTATCATGGTCGGAAGATCTAATTGAAAACAATAGAAAATAAACCCTTCATCGATGATTGAGGTAGGGGTTGTTATTTTAATTGTTATTTCCCTGTTCTTGGATTTAAATGATGAACGCGGATCAACCCATGAATAGGTTGACCCACAGTTCGATCGTTCTTGCGGGAGGGTTTGATTTGCGGGTTGGTTTTCTAGGATTGATTAATATTGGATTTGTTTTTCTTGATCCTTATAATGGGATCATATCAAGGACATAAAAATCAATGGGTATGGTTCATTCCTTTTTTTTTATATGAATTTACTCCCCCTCTAACCCCACATGTTCTTCATTCTTCACGGGGTTATGAATGATGGATTGTTACACATCCGTCTCACAATGAAATGATACCAAATCTGAGATCCGACATCATGAAGACCTAGAGGGGGTGTGTCAAATATGGCAGAGGATGAATCGACACGGTTCATGAGAAATTTTTCTTCAACCGTTCTTCATGTGGATGATCAAATGAGTTTCCGGGACCGATCGAACACCCGAAGCATATAGAATCATTGTTTCTATGACGGGACAACCTAAGATCTTGAGTTTCTAGGTAATCAAATTGTTAGATTGAGAATGAAAGGATTATTAGTGGGACCCCAACAAAGAATAGTATTTTTGGAAATTCATGATGAACACGACATGTATACTGAAGAACACGGTGTGTGGGGATGGATCAAAAGTGGCTAGGGTTTCAGGCCATTGAAAGGTTGAACACATTATGTGACAGATATCACTTGGCGTGTGGGTCCTTACATAGGATTCATCATGTATCTCAGACAATGCACATACACTAGGTGGAGTACACGACATATACTCCACCACACAGCTAGTCGAGGTTAGTTATGCGGGTTACCCCGTGTACCGGAACACGGGTCAGTCGACACGGGTTGAAGCCATGTACGAGCACATGGCTAGAGTACATGGAGAATCCCCCAAATAGTAGGACACACCATGATACTCTTCAACACTCTGTGTATATCTTATTTTACATGACATTCTTTTTTCTACACGAGTCGTTATACATGGGTAGGACTCGAAGTCAGAGGACATAGCCTGTGACACCTCTACATTCCATGTACTTCCATGTACATGGCTCTATCTCCTTGTCTACCATATCTTGGACAAATTTCTTTTGGTTCAGTGCCCCTTTACTCATTCCCTTAAAGGGTATCATTTCAATCCCCATGAGTATGATCCCTTCAACATGACTTTCTTGATAGAGACAGAGTCCCTCCGAGAGGCCCGGAGCGAGATCCTATATCTATTCATGATCCTAGGTAGAGTTAGGTATCAGTGTGACCAATCCTATAAGATGTTGATCCTATATTTATCAGGTGAATCCAGATGAGTTATGGTATACGCCAAGGCCATGACAGTGATCCTCATCCATGTATCGTGAAATTTTCCCACTCAGGAGTGCATTATCCTAGAATGAGTTTATCTGTTATCTCTTAATATATCTTAGTACATCTATATCTCTCATGAAACTTCTCGATGAGCACTACTTATTGGAAATACATCATTAATGATATCATAATTGTGGAGTGAGTTCTCCCAGATGAGTGCTTCATGAAATCTTCAGACTAAATCCCTAACGTGGGTATGCAGGTTGCTGTGATTTATCTCAAGACTATGAGTATGGGTTTCAAGTATATCTCGATGTTTCTATTGTTATATGATCTGTAGAAATATACTATGTAGATCCGATTGTACCTTTAATTTGTGTATTTATTTGTGGTTTTTGTGGTCTCCTACAGATTATTATTATACTCACCCCTGTATGGGATTTTCCCATATGTGTCGTGTCTTGTATAGAAAAGAAGCATTTTGATGGAGTCCAGGGTAGAGCATGACCTGACCGATCTTTGTGAGATTTCCTACAGGATGAGGTGTTCCTTCGGTGTCAAAAAATAGTCCCAATACATTTCATTTTACAGGTTGAACTTTGTAGTTATAGACTCTTTCTTTTGGTGGGATTGTATTATAGACCAATTAATTTTCCACAATTCAAATTTTGTTGTACTCTATTGGTTGTGTTCAGTTATACAAAATCATTTTTACTTAGTGGTTTTTTTTACATTTCATTATTTTTGGGATTTGAGATGTTTTCATGTGTACATGTACTTAGGAAATGCCTCTCATGTTAGTGATGTGCCTAGTCAGTACTAGTTACCATCCCTTGGACTATTGGAGGTGGGATTGAGGAGTCACGGTGTGGACCCACTGGGATGGGTTGTGATATAGTGGTATCCAAGGTGTTCAGTTCTAACTTAGGACCAAGAGTCTGTGATATTTTTTGGGAAACAATGTTAAGTGTGTCAAGTTCGGCTTTCAGGCCCCAAACTCTAGTGTTGATGTGGGCGGCTAACGTATCATACATTAGGACTATAATAACCTACTTTTATACTCAATAAATGAGAAAAGTAGTGGAAGGTAAAAAAAAGAATGGTACATGCATCATATATTAATGAGTTGTGGTTTCCGTGTCCTTTATGTTAGCTATCCATATATACTCCTTGACTATGCCACATCTTTTTTTCCATACAGGATTCCTCTATGTCTCATACGAGCTAGGATTCACCCTCTCGATCATGAGGATGATTCCTTTAGTGACGAGGCTTCTATTCAGGGGCCAATTCCCCATGCATTACCTCCAGGTGGTTCACCTATTATACCACCACTGGTGGAGTAGCACGTGGTACCTACAGTACTAGAATATGGGGAGTGAAAGATGAGCGCACTCCATGAGTTTCAATGACAGAGACCCCTCAGGTTATGAGGTGATCCCTACCATTAAGAAGTTGAGGACAGGCTTGAGGTAGTGACCCGATTTTTTCGTCTAGTGAGGACACCAACAGATGAGATGATGATCCTTGGAGTGATCCTTATTCAGGTTTCTATAGGGGGATGGTGGAGTTTGACCGCACAGACTCACAAAAAGATGAATCTTTCATGGACGGAGTTTGAGAGACTCTCTAGGGAGGATTTATCTCCTGTTACACTGAGAGAAGTGTGTATCCAGGAGCTTCTTTAGCTCCAGCAGGGTAGTTTGATGGTGCCAGACTATTCATCGAGATTTACCAACCTCACCAGGTACTCGATGGATATAGTCGGGGATCCATACTTTAGATCTTGGAACTTAGAGAAAGGTTTACTATGGGAAATATGTTCTATCGTGATGCCTATATCCATTCCAACTTATGATGGAGTGATCGAGCGAGATTTAGTGGTCAATAGATTCTTGGATGACCAGAGAAAGCCAGTGGCAGTCAAAAGTAGGCATACAGGTGCAGAGACTATAGTACCAGAAAGCTGAGGTCAGGTACCAGGATTGGGATGTGGGAGATGTCTCAAGAGGTCCTAGGAGAGGGTATCTATAGTCCAGGGCTCTCAGGCTGGATCCATTCATCCTAGGGAGAGGCAATGCTACACATGTTATGATAGGGGACATCTCTCTAGAGAATGTCCATCCCGACAAGATACTGATAGGGACATGGTGATTGGACCACCGAGGAAGAGGCAGAGAGTGGAGCATGCATACTTACGAGGTGTCAGACATGGTAGAGGACCAAGGAGAGTTGTAGAAGGTGTTAGATGGTTTGACAAACTTCCACCACCACCCCTAGGAGGTTCGCACCATGCTTAGGGAGTTGGGGGACAGGGGTGGGGTTATTTACATGCAATTGGGTCATATGACCCCTGTACTCTAGTGATAATCCAAGGTACCATCTGTTTCATTTCTACCTTAGCTACTGTATTTATAGACATAGGTTCTAGTCATTCATTACTCACCACATGTTTTTTGAAAAACCTTGATATTCTGATAGAGTTGTTGAATCTAACCTTACACTTGTAGACAAATACAGGATGAGACTCAATGATCACTCATATTTTCCAATAGTGTGATCTTACCTTTGGAGGTGAGAGTTTTGGTTGGAACCTCTTGGTGACAGTGTTGATTCCTTACGATGTCATTTTCGAAATGGATGGGTTATCTTCGGTCCATGCCCAAACTAACTGCTTTAGGTGAAGGGTGGCTGTTTTTGTAGTGATAGGATGAGGTTTTCCGTTTTTGGTGAAAAGGAAACCCAGGCAGCACAGAATAAGCACATACATAGGAGGGTGTAGCCGATCACTCATGTGTTGGCTAGAATTACCTTCATAACAGCAAATGTTATGAGCTTTCAGTTCCCAGCAACAGTGGAGGAGTATGATGATTTCTTCCTAGAAGATGTTCTAGGGTTACCTCCCTACTAGGAGATCTAATTATGCATCAACTTAAACCCTAATATGGAATCTTTATCCTTATCAGAATATTAGATGGCTCCCGTAGAGCTGTGAAAATTGAGGTTGTAGCTGGAGGATTTGTAGAGGATGGGATTCATAATACCTAGTGTTTCACCATAGGCAACCCTAGTTTTATTTTCCAAGATGGAGGATGAGAGTTTGAGGATGTATGTGGACTACCAGCGCCGGAAATAGGTAATAGTTAAGAACAGGTATCCACTATCGAGGATCGACGACCTCTTTGAATAACTAAGAGGGGGACGATGGTTCTTGAAGTTTGAACTTCACTTGGGTTATCATCATCTTTGAGTAAAAGATAGGAAAGTTCCAAAGACATATTTTAAATGCTGCTACAGTCACTATGAGTAATTAGTGATGCCTTTCTCTAACGACCTGAACTTTTTAATAACTTTTGTTTCCTAATTTTGTGTGTTATTTTATTTATACTCAACAAAACTATTTCATTTATTTAATGAAATGAGTATAATTAAAATGATATCATTGGGTTTCAACTTTTATATGATGGTTGGTCAATATGACCGTTGGTCAATATGACTGTTGGTCAATATGACTGTTGGTCAATATGACTGTTGGTCAATATGACCGTTGGAAACTAAACTCTTAGTGTTGTGATTTATGTTCATAAATACAAGTGATCTTGGTTACAGAAATACAATTCGATGGACTCATCCAGTAGTCTCGGGCCGATCGAAGCCCATCTGACGGAGCTTGGGAAGGAGGTAGAACCACTAGGCTTTCCTCTGGACCAAACCCAAGCTGAACTTCATCGTGTGAGCTTGAACGGAATCGCCTACGGGAGAAGTTCAAGCTGATAGAAATCACTACTCAGGAAATGTTGGCCAAGCCGCCCCAAGATTCTATCACCTTAGCGCACCTTACACTTAGGTCCTACACTGGTGTTATAAGGGGATATGTAATGAGACATTAGCCACTTTATGTAATTCTTTGATATAAATTAAAATTGTTATTTCTTCTTATGGTTAAGTTTTTGAATTTTCAAATGTCCGGATAAATATAGGATGTATATTATTGATGAATTTTGGAAAAAGGGATATTTTAAAATATTTATGTAAACCTTAAATAATTAATAACATGTAATGATTTTTAAAAAATGGTCTTCTACAATTATGTTCAGTAATAAATTTAGAGTCTAATAAGATCAACTTAATTTTTGATGAGTATTAAATTATGAATAGTAATTTTACGCTTATTATTAGTAATGTGACCAAATGGAATAGTAACCTCACTTAAGAAAGTATTAATATAATTTAGGCACCTTAATTAGGTAATGTGACTCGATAAAATAAGTAAATAACTATTTCAGAAATTATTAGTTAAGTATTAGTTATTTTTCGGGTTAATAGTGTTTTTATTTAAAAATTAAATTAAATATATTTAGAAAATTATTTTTTTAAAATGGAGTTCATCTTTGAATTCAGAGCATCAATATTAGTTTAAGGTGAATTTTGGGGATTTTTATGAAAAAGTTGAATTTTCAGTGAATAGTATTTTTATTTAAAAATTAAATTAAAAATATTTAGAAAATTATTTTCATAAAATTGAGTTCATTTTTGAATTCATAGCATCGATATTAGGTTAGGGAAATTTTTTGGGATCTTTCTAAAATAGTTGAATTTTTAGAGAATAGTAAATTTACAGATTTAAGTTTCAGGTGTTTAATGACATCATTAATGATGTATTAGTTATGTAATAAATATGGTCGACTTATGAATAGAAATATAATGTATGAGGTGTCCCATGTGGCCAATACCATGGGAAGATACCATGGGAAATCCCATGGTTTTTCCAATACCACCCATGAGGTGTCCCTTGGCCATTATTGATTTGTTCCCTCACTTATCCTATACATACCAAGCCTTTCCGTCATTAATTTCACTCCAAAATCCTCCCAAATGATGTTCTAGACTTATTACCTCCCATGTAGTCCTCCCTAGGTTCCCTAAAGCCTCACAAGGTCCTGACCTTCAAACTTTCGAAGTTACTCTTCAAGGTAAGGCATCCTTTCACCCTCCTCTTTTAAGTCATGACTTCCTTTATGTTGTGTCTTATATTTTCCATCTATTTATGTTGAGGGTATGTTTTTATTTGTTCTTATTACTGTTCATTTCATGACCAAAGGATGAGAGACCCTTTCTTCTCTCATCAATTTGTTTTCTTAATTTTTAAGTGATGCCGTTAGGCTGCCGAATTTCTCGTAAAAGAAATCACATCTTCTCTTTTCTTTCATGTTTCATTTTCATGTGGTATATCATTCAAATATCCATACCATGATCTTATTAAATACCCATACTATATTATGAATTATTTATGAGTGTTTGACCCTTGCCCCCTCTCTTTTAAATGTTTTCTAAAACCATGTTATATAGTTGTTATGCTGTAGAAATTTCGTCTCAAAATTTCTATCTCTTTCTCTCAAGAAATTACCTTGTTTATTTATGTGAATACCTAGACCTATTTAGTTTCTATGGGTGTTCATAAAAAAAAATATATATTTGAATTTTTAATTGACATACATGTAACCCTCACTCCTTTTCCATGGGTTATAAATGACATAACAATATCATTTTTAAGTACTCTTTAAAACATCACGATTTTGAAATGAAACCCATTTCTTTTATTCTCTATGGGTTATTTATGAAATGTTTTATTATGATATATGTGGATCACATGAAAGTAAAGACATATTAAGGGTGAGCCCTGATAGAGCTCTAATGCATTGGGTAAATAATTAATCTCTTGAGATGACAAGTTTCATGATACCTTGTTGAATAACCGTGGTAATTTTTATGACACCTTGGGGATGTACCTTCGTGATATGTTCATGAATCTCTAAATGAAATGTTGTAGCCAACTATTTAAGTTATGTTTCAATTTCTTTTCATTATGATATGCCTATATTTCCGTTTCTCATGTCTTTATGTTTTTATTCATGTTCTTATTGATATCACAAGTAAACTGATTCCCTTGTTTACCCTTACTGGGCCTTCTGCTCACCCTTTACTTTGATGTATGTCTCTAGGACATGATACGTAGTAACTGTACATAGGATGAACTTATGATGAATCCTTACAAGTAGATTAGAAGAATGTCTTATGTTGTTTTGATGTTTTATGTCCCTTATTTCCAAGACACTAGACTTTAAAGGTGCTCTGTTTGTAAAATGTAATACAAATTTATGTAATAAAAAGGTGGGATGAATTAGTTGGTATCAGAGGATAGTTTAGTTATTTATGGAAACTAGGACATGAAAACTTTAGGAAGAGTCCTATAGAAAATTTTAAATATAGTAAAACATCCTGGTATTTCGGTGAGTATTGAGTAAGTGGTTTATACAACAATTATATCCCTATCTGGATACGAGCAGGTAGAGGCAGATCTGGTACAGAGGTACCTAGGAGTGAAAACTCTGACAAGGAGTTTCGGTCTTGACCCTAGGTATCCTAGTACGTGACAATGGACCTTGCTGCACTCTTGGTTATGACACTCCCGGGGGTTATGTTTGGTTAACCACAAGCTTTTTATGAATCATTGTGAAGGAATTATAGGTAAATGTAATTGTTTAAGCATGTGGTTTTAATACATAAAATCCTTTATTTTTAAAAGATTCGTAAATGAAATAAGTTTATCACTAAGGATTTATTCTTTTAGAAAATGGCGGGCAATAGAAGGAACCATACAAATGGTGACCGAAAAGGACCATGCACTGACGACCTCCCGATGGAATCCAGAATGGAAATATTCATGCGAATGATGAACCAACTAACTCAAGTTATGGGAAATAACTTGAATCAAGCTGATATACTGATCTCATTGTGAAAGGAACAACATTCGGTTGAGTCCTTTATGTGTCAACGACCACCAAACTTCATTGGATCAACCGACCCATTGACTGATAAACAGTGGATCATCTCTATCAAGAATATCTTTTCTGTGCTCCGTTTTTCAGAGTAAGAGAAGGTTACCCTGGCTATTTATCTCTTATAGGGAGAAGCTGATCAATGGTGGGAACTAATTAAAAACACAAGGCCAAGAGTGGAAGTTGAATATATAGAGTGTTATGAGTTCAGAGGGATATTCTTCAACAAATATTTCCCTCATTTCATGAGAACAAGAATGGAGAAGGAGTTTCTCAAGTTGAAACATAAGGAGAACGAATCTATGGGAAGCTACGAGATGAACTTCACAAGGCTTTCATGATATACCTCTAGCATTGTCATGGATCTAAATGGAAAGGTTGATAGATTCTTTGGTGGACTGAGACATCATCTGCAGAAGAATCTATCCAACTGAGACTATGATAGATTTGAGGAGATCGTACGGAGTGCGATGAAAGTCGAACTAGATTTTGGTGATACAAAGTAGTCTCACAAATCCAATGATAAGAAGAGGATGATGGGACCAAGATTAGGGAGGATATTCGATCAAGGAATAAGAGGAAATAAAGTACAACTTCTTATGTGTAATAAATGTGGGAAGAAGCATTCGGGGAACTGACTTCTCAGGAGTAAGAAGTGCTAAAAGTGTGGTAGAGATGGCCACATTATAAGGAATTTTTGTAGTGAGGTGAAACCTCAACTTAAAAAAACTAATGAAAAGAGGAATATCGTACATTCCCTACCTGATGTCCAGTGCTTTAAGTGTGGAAAATGTGGGAACTTTTCCAATCACTGTCCAAATCTAAGGGTATTGGAGGGGAACCGCCATCAACCTCAACAAAGGCCAAGAGAGCAAGGTCGTGCTTTTGCAATCACGACAACTGAATTTGTAGCCCTGAATGATTTGGTAGTAGGTACACTTGTTTTCCTCTCAAAGATAGAAAGTACTTTCTTTGATTCTGGTTCAATGCATTCCTTTTTTTCCTCCAAGTTTGCAACGAATTTAGATTCAACCCCCGATTTTCTAAAAGCATAGTTATCAGTCAAGACTCCGAGTGGGATTATTCAAGAGTCATCAGTGTTTAGAGACTCTAATATTTACTTTAGTGAGCACAATATTATTGAAAATCCAGTGGTCATTACCATGCTGGAATTTGACATTATAATAGGGATGAACTATTTCTCAAAGTATAATTCTAAGATCAATTGCAGAAGTAAGAAAATATCAGTAGTCTTGAATGGAAAACATACAATTATCTTCCAAGGAGAGATATCTCAACCTGATATTTGTCTAAAAGAACACCCTATATCCTTATTTATAGAGTTGATCAGTGAAGAAGAAGAAGGAGATGAGAGTTTAAGGATAGAAAATGTCCCCATCGTCCAGGAATACATTGACGTATTTCATGAGGAGTTACCTGGACCTCCCCCCAGAAAGAGAGGTAGAGTTCTCCATTGAACTCGTACCTAGATATCATCTGATATCAAAGACCCCTTATAGGATGAAAAATGTGGAGCTGGAGAAATTAAAGAAGAAACTCCAAGATCTTTTGGAGAAGGGATTTATCCGACTGAGTGTGTCTCCTTAGGAAGCACTAGTTCTATTTTTGAAGAAGAAGGATGGATTGATGCAGCTATGCATTGATTATAGAGAACTGAATGGGATAACAATGAAGAACAAATACCCTATTTCAAGAATTGATGTATTATTTGACCTACTCTATGGGGATCAATTCTTATATAAGATTTATCTTCGATCTGGTTATCAACGATTGAGGGTGAAGAAAGAAGATATTCCAAAAATTACCTTCTGATCAAGATATGGGCATTATGAGTTTGTTGTTATGCCCTTCAAACTGACTAATGCACCTGCTATTTTTATGGATTTGATGAATAGAGTCTTTAAGTACTACCTTGATAACTTTGTGGTAGTTTTTATTGATGATATTATGATATATTACAAATGTTGCAAGGAGCATCAAGATCATCTAAGGGTTATTTTGAAAACTCGATGGAAGGAGAGGCTTTTTGGAAAGTTCAGTAAATGTGAATTTTGGTTACAACAAGATGCTTTCTTGGGACACATTATTACCAATGAAGGAATCACAGTTGACCCAACAAAGAAAAAAGTTGTAGATGAGTGGACTCAGCCTACAACAATAACTGAGATTCGGAGTTTCCTTGGATTAACAGGATATTATAGGAGGTTTTTGAAGTACTTTTTAGGACTTTCTAATCCATTAACCAAGTTAACTCGAAAAGGGATCAAGTTACTCTTGACAAAGAAGTGTGAGGAAAGTTTCCAAGAGCTCAAGAAGAGATTGGTTACTACACCCATGTTAACTCTGACCTCAAGTGGAGAAGGATTAATTATTTTTAGTGATGCATATATCAAAGGGATTAGGTGCATCCTCATGCAAAATGACAAAGTCATTGCTTATGCATCTCGATAGTTGAAGATTCATGAGCAGAATAATCCTACGCATGATCTGGAGCAGGCTGCGGTCATTTTTACTCTGAAGATATCGAGGCACTATATTTATGGGGAGAAATGTGATATATACACTAACTATAAAAGTTTGAAGTATATTTTCACACAAAAGAAATTGAACATGAGACAAAGGAGATGATTGTAACTTCTCAATGAAAATTATTCTTCAATTCATTATCATCCTAGAAGAGAAAACAAAGTCACTGATGCATTAAGAAGGAAATACCCAATTGTTCTTTCCATGATGCGGATTCAAAGAGATCCTTTGATCAATGACCTAGTAAATCTGGACATGGGAATTATAAGGGAAGGGACATCATCAACCCTAACCCAAATGATTTCTCAACCATCATTAGTAGAGAAGATCAAGAAAGCTCAGAAAGAAGATCCTTTGTTACAGAAGAAGTTTGAGGCAATAAAGGATGGGAAGTTTCCTGAGTTCAATATTGATGAAGAAGGTGTATTGAAATTTCATACAAGACTATGTGTTCCATATATTTTATAAATAATGAAGGATGTGTTGGATGAAGATCATAGCTCTACATTCCCTATTAATCCTGAAAGTAAAAAAATGTATAGGGACCTTCCAGACCATTTTTTGTGGGATAATATGAAAAAGGAGATTGCTGGATACACTACAAGGTTACTAGTATGCCAGCATGTGAAGGCAGAGTGACAACTTCCAAAAGGGGTATTGAAACCACTACCCATACCGGCATAGAAGTGGGACAACATCACTATGGACTTCGTCACTGATATCCTGAGAACTTCCAAAGGAAATAATGAGATATGGGTTATTGTGGACTATCTCACCAAGACCGCCCATTTTATCTCCATTTGGGAAGATTCGTGTCTTGAAAAACTATATAGGATTTACGTTAATGAAGTGGTAAGGCTACATGGAGTTCCACTTTCTATCATATCTGATCATGATCCAAGGTTGACATCAAAATTTTGGAGAAGTCTTTAACATGCTCTGAGCACTGAATTGAATTTCAGTATGACCTATCACCCCCAAACTTATGGCCATTTTGATAGGACTATTCAAACACTTGAGGATATGATGAGAACATTCTCAATAGAATTTAAAGGTAGATGGGATCAACATATCCCTTTAGTTGAGTTCTCTTAAAACAATAGCTTCTAATCGATCTATCAAATGGAACCCTATGAAGCTATATATGGGAAGCGATGAAGAACTCCTACTTGTTGGGGTGAAGTTGGTGAGAGAAAGCTTATTGGGCCTAATCTTTTCCAAGAGATGACTGAAAAAGTCCATGCCATCCAACAACACATTATGGCTGCTCAGAGTTTGAAAAAGAGCTATGCTGACAACCGTCGAAGGGACTTGGAGTTTGATGTTGGTGATAAGGTCTTTCTTCGAATTTCACCATAGAAGAGAGTCATGAGGTTTGGGAATAAAGGGATGCTCAGCCCTAGGTACATTGGCCCCTATGAAATCCTTGATCGCGTAGGAGTAGTGGCCTATCATCTTTCACTTCCTCCAAATCTAGCACAAGTTCATGATGTCTTCCACGTATCCCTGTTGAGGAAGTACATACCTAACCCTTAAAATGTACTAAAATTGGAGGTGGTATAACTAGAACATGACCTCTCTTATGAGGAGCAACCGATGGAGATCTTGTATCGTAGGGAAAATGTTCTACGCAACAAGACTACCCACCTTGTAAAGGTGTTGTGGGGGATCCACAGATATGAAGAAGCCACGTGGGAACCAGAAGAGTCTATGAGGCATAATTACCCACACATTTTCTATTCTTAGTGTACGAGATAAAATTTCGAGGACAAAATTTCTTAAGGGGGGAAGAATGTAATGACCTGAACTTTTTAATAACTTTGGTTTCCTAATTTTGTGTGTTATTTTATTTTTACTCAACAAAACTATTTAGTTTATTTAATGAAATGAGTATAATTAAATTGATACCATTGGGTTTAAACTTTTATATGACCGTTGGACAATATGGCCATTGGTCAATATGACCGTTGGTCAATATAACCATTGGTCAATATAAACATTGGAAACTAAACTCTTAGTGTTACAATTTTAGTTTATAAATACAAGTGATCCCAGTTACAGAAAGACGATTCGATGGCCTCATCCAATAGTCTCGGTCTGATCGAAGCCCATCCGACGTAGTTTGGGAAGGAGGTAGCACCACTGGGCTTTCCTCTAGACCAAACCCAAGGCAAACTTCATCGTGTGAATCTTGAACATAATCGCCTATGTGAGAAGTTAAAGATGATAGAAATCACCACTTGGGCAATGTTGGCCGAGCCACCCCAAGATTCTATCACCTTAGCACACCTTACACTTAGGTCCTACACTGGTGTTATAAGGGGCTATGTAATGAGACCTTAGCTACTTTATATAATCCTTTGATATAAATAAAAATTTCTATTTCTTCTTATGGTGATGTTTTTGAATTTTCAAATGTCCGGATAAATATAGGATGTATATTATTGATGAATTTTGGAAAAAGGGATATTTTAAAATATTTATGTAAATCTTAAATAATTAATAACATGTAATGTTTTTAAAAAAATAGTCTTCTACAATTATGTTTAGTAATAAATTTAGATTTTAATAAGATAAAATTAAATTTTTATGAATAGTAAATTATAAATAGTAATTTTACGCTTATAATTAGTAATGTGACCAAATGGATTAGTAACCTAAATTATTAATATAATTTAGGCAGTTTAATTAGGTAATGTGACTAGATAAAATAAGTAAATAACTGTTTCAGAAATTATTAGTTAAGTATTATTTATTTTTCGGGTGAATAGTGTATTTATTTAAAAATTAAATTAAATATATTTATAAAATTATTTTTATAAAATGTAGTTCATTTTTGAATTCGGAGCATCGATATTAGGTTAAGGTGAATTTTGGGGATTTTTATGAAAAAGTTGAATTTTTAGTGAATATTGTTTTTATATAAAAATTAAATTAAAAATATTTAGAAAATTATTTTCATAAAATGGAATTCATTTTTGAATTTAGAGCATCGATATTAGGTTAGGGTAATATTTTGGGATTTTACTGAAATAGTAGAATTTTCTGTGAATAGTAAATTTACAGATTTAAGTTTCGGGTGTTTAATGACATCATTAATGATATATTAGTTATGTAATAAATATGGTCGACTTATGAATAGTAATATAAGGTATGAGTTATCCCAAGTGGCCAATACCATGGGCAAATACCATGGGCAAGCCCATGGTTTTTCCAATACCACCGATGAGGTGTCCCTTGGCCATTATTGATCTGTTCCCTCACTTCTCCTATAAATACCAAGACATTCCCTCATTAATTTCACTCCCAAGTCCCCCCAACGAATTTATGGTATTATTAACTCCCAAGGAGTACTCCCAAGGTTCCCTAAAGCCTCCCAAGGTCCCAACCTTCAAACTTTCGAAGTTACTCTTCAAGGTAAGGGATCCTTTCACCATCCTCTTTAAAGTGATGACTTCCTTTATGTTGTGTCTTATATATTCCATATATATATGTTGAGGGTATGTTCTTATTTGTTCTTATTACTTTCCATTTGATTTCCAAAGGATTAGAGACCCTTTCTTTTCTCATCAATTTATTATTTGAATTTTTAAGTGACGTCGTTAGGCTACTGAATTTCTCGTAAAAGAAATCACATCTTCTCTTTTCTTTCATGTTCCATTTTCATGTGGTATGTCTTTCAAATATCCATACCATGCTCTTATTCAGTACCCATACTGTATTATTAATTATTTATAAGTGGGTGACCCTTGTCCCCTCTCTTTTCAATGTTTTCTAAAACCATGTTATATAGCCGTTATGCTGCAGAAATTTCGTCACCAAATTTCTATCTCTTTCTCTCAAGAAATTCCCCTGTTTATTTATGTGAATACCCAGACCTATTTCATTTCTATAGGTGTTCATAAATACACAAAAATGATATATTTGAATCTGTAATTGACATACATGTAACCCTCACTCCCATTCCATGGGTTAAAAATGACATAATAGTCTCATTTTTAAGTACTCTTTAAAACGTCACGATTTTGAAATGAAACCCATCTTCTTTATTATATATGAGTTATTTATGAAATGTTTTATTATGATCTATGTGGCTCACATGAAATTAAAGACATATTAAGGGTTCTCCCAGATAGTGCTCTAATTCATTGGGTAAAGAATTAATCTCTAGAGATGACAAGTTTCGCGATACCTTGGTGAATAACCTTGGTAATTTTTATGATACCTTGGGGATGTACCTTGGTGATATGTTCATGAATGTCTAAATGAAATATTGTAGACACATATTTAAGTTATGTTGCATGTTCTTTTCATTATTATATGCCTATACTTCCGTTGCTCATGCCTTTATGTTTTTATTCAAGTTCTTATTGATATCACAAGTAAACTGATTCCCTTGTTTACCCTTACTGGGCCTTCTGCTCACCCTTTACTTTGATGTCTGTCTCCAGGATATGAGAAGCAGTAATTTTACCTAGGATGAACTTATGATGAATCCTTACAAGTGGATTAGAATAATGTTTTATGTTGTTTTGATGTTGTATGTCCCTGATTTCCAATACACTAGACTTTAAAGGTCATCTGTTTGTAAAATGTAATGAAAAGTTATGTAATAAAAAGGCAGGATGCCATACTTTCATCCTGAAAAATTCCCATGTAGTGGTCCTGGGACTCATGAACCAGATCTTCCAGCCATAATTGAACCGGTTCGTAGTATTCTACATTGAAGACATCCTTTTGTACCTAGCATTAGAGGATGAGCACAGGAGACACCTGTGGATGGTCTTGGACATACTCTGAGAGCACCAGATTTGTGGGAAGCTCTCTAAGTTAGAGTTCTAGATTTAGGAGGTCCACATTCTAGGGCATGTTATCTCAGTATATGGAGTAGCGATAGAACCAACCAAGGTTGAGGTGGTGTTATCATGGAATCCACCTTGGAGTGTGACAGAGGTGTGGAGCTTCCTTGGTATGGTAGGATATTATCAGAGATTCATTCCTGAGTTCTCCCAAATATCAGAACCGTTGATAGATTTGACCCAGAAGGGGAAGCCTTTCATATAATTGGTGAAGTTCCAACATGATTTCCAGTAGTTGAGGCAGAGTTTGAAGAGTGCACCGATCTTGATATTTCTATAATAGGGTGTTGAGTATATAGTTTTCAGTGACACATTAGAGATCATGATTTACTATGTTTTGATGAGATATAGATGGTGATTGCTTTTGGTTCATGCTAGTTGAGGCCGTATGAGTAGAACTAATCTACCCATGATCTTGAGTTGGCAGCAGTAGTCTTCACATTGAAAATGTGGTGACACACCCTGATGGGAAAATGGTTTATCATATACTCTGACCACAAGAGCCTCAAGTAAATCTTCTCAAAGAAGGATATGAATATGAGAAAGAGGCAATGGCAAGAGTTCCTCTGGGATTATGATTTTTAGATTGTCTATTCTCATGGGAAGGGGAACATAGTAGCAGGTGATCTTAGTTAGAGATCGAGTTCACAACTTCTGAGTGAGGCGTCAGAGCAGTTGGTCTCACTACATTTATTTTTTGAGGATTGAGATGATGCAACTTACCTTCAGTCAATGGTTGTTACCCCTCCACTCATACAATGAGTCAAGGGGGAACAACTTGGAGTTGTCGACTATGAGGATTTATGTACTTAGTTATCCACAAGACAATCTTCTGATGAATATTTACATAGTGGGGAGCACATCTTCCTTTTTAAAGGATGCAAAGTTTTTGTAGTGGCATTGCAGGAGGAGGTTCTAATGGATTTTCATACATCCCATTTTGTAGTACATCCTAGAGTGGAGAAAATTTACTAGGACCTATGCCCTTAGTTCTAGTGGACCAGAATGAAGAAGGCCACAACTGAGTTCATTTATCAATGCCTTACGTGCCAGTAGGTGAAGGTTGAGCACCAAGTTCTAGTAGGACTAGCTCACCCTCTAGAGGTTCTGGAGTAGAAGTGGGATGGAATAACGATGGACTACGTGAAAGTCTTACCATGAACATCTATGGGAGACAATTTCATCTTTGGTGATCATTTACTAATTGACCAAGTCGGCCAACTTCCTAGCTATTAGGGAGGAGAGTTCAATAGAGAGTTTGGGACACCTCTATGTGAAGGAGATAGTTTGGCTTCCTAGAGTCCTCTCAATAATATTCTCAGACCATGATGCTCATTTCACATACTAGTTGTGGAAGGTATTAAAGGAGGTGTTTGGGACTCATCTATGCTTAAGCACAGTGTTCCACCCCTAGATAGATGTTCATACATAAAGGACCATTTAGGTTCTGGAGGGTTTGTTGTGGGCCTATATCTTGGACATTGGTTGTAGTTGGGAGGAACTCCTACCATTGGTGGAGTGTGTGTACAACAAAAGCTAAAACTCCCCCATTGGTATGGCTTTGTTTGAGGTTTTTTTTATGGGAAACCCTACCTTTCACTGCTTTTCTGGACCGACCTGGGAGATTCAACACTCATGGGTTCAGAGTTGGTGCGAGCTACCACCAATAAGGTGAAGATCATCTAGGATTAGATGAATACTACACAGAGATGGAATAAGTCTTATGCTAATAGACGACAGAGACCTCTGGAGTTCTAGGGGGAGCCATGTCTTCCTCTAGGTCTCACCTTGATGAGGGTTGTAGAGATTTTTAAGGGGTGACAAGTTGTCCCCAAGGTTCATTGGTTCTATCCAGATACTACGTAAAGTCGGTGATGTGCCATACTTCCTATCTCTACTCCTGCAGTTACACTTGGTGCATGATGTCTTCTATGTGTAGCAGTTTAGGAGATACAAGCACGATCTTTCACATGCCATCAAATGTGGAGAGGTGGAAATCAAGTATGGATCATCCTTTTAAAAGTACCCCATGTATATTGAGTATCGGTAGTAGTTGATCCATTGTGGGTGAGAAATTCCCCTGATGCATGTCTGGTGGGAGAATGGGAATCATTAGGAGAGCATGTGGGATCGGGAGGCTCATATTTATGCACAGTACCCACATCTATTTGAGTATCCTTTTGTTTTGGATTTTCATGGACATAATGACCTCATTTGGGGATAATGGAATGTATTTGATTTATGTAAATTATTCATAAATGTTATATGGAATTAATTCAAGACTAGGCTTTGCGACGATGTGCGATTTTGAGGCTCAGAGTGCTGGAATAAATGTCTGAAATAAATTAAACTTTTAAATAGTGTGTGAAAGATGTTTTCCTAGAATATTTGAATAACTTTTAAATTGTTCCCATATTGGAAATATGAGGTAACTGTTGCATTCAAGGAAACGACATTACCTTAGGCAAGGCCTAACATCGACCGATGCAGGTCAGTTGTAGAAGTTTATTTTTATACATTTTAAAGGAAATAAAATAAAATAAAATAAAATTTTATTTTAAACATTGTATTGAATTAGCAATTAATTTTATTCTTTTAAATAAACAGGATCCCAGGGTTAGGCTTATAACCCTGGAAAACACCCTAGAATCCTTTGGAGCTTTGGAGAGGAGCTAACCTTAGATAATTCTCGACAAACAGTGACAGACGATCAAATCATGGATCATTGCATAGCATGGTAGAAGGATATAATTGATGAAGATATTAAATATAAACTTCAATGATGATCAAGTTAGGGATTTATGTTTCAATTAAGTATTCCCCATACTTTTATTTAAACAAAAAACATGGATGAACCCATGAACAGGTTGACCCGTGGTTTGATCGTTCTTGCTGCAGGTTTTGATTTGCGGGTTTTTTTTGGGATTGATTCATATTGGATTTTTTTATTAATCCTTATAATGGGATTAGATCAAGGATGTAACAAACAATGTTTAAGGTTTGTTCTTTTGTTTGTTATATGAATTTCCTCCCCTTTTAACCACTCACATTCTTAGTTATTCATGGGGTTATGAATGAAGAATCATTGCACATCCTTCTCACAATGAAATTATCCCAAATATGAGATCCAATATCATGAAAACATAGAGGAGGTGTGATGATGATGAAAGTAGATGAATCAACACAATTCACGAGAAATCATTATTCAATCATTCTTTCTGCGGATGATCAAAACAAGTTTTCAGGACTAATTGGACACCTGAAACTTACCAAATCTGTGTTTCTATGATAGGAAGACCCATGATCTTGAGTTTTGAGGTGGTTGAATGGTTGGATATAGAATTTTAGGAGCATCTAAGGTGCATCTATGAAGAACAATTTTTCTAGAAATTTGCGATGAACACGACATGTATCCTAAAAAACACGACGTGTGGGGCCATATCAGTGGCGGCTAGGGTTTCAGGTGATAGAAAGGTTGAACACAGTGTGTGATAGATTTCACATGGCATGTGGGTACTTATGTGGGATGTGGTGTGTATCTCGGATGATACATAGTCACGGGGTGGAGTACACAACATGTACTCCACCACACAACCAGACCAGGTCGGTTATGTGTTACCCTGTGTAGCGGTACATGGGTTGGCAGACACGGGTTGAAGCCGTGTACGGGAAAATGTCTAGCATACACTAATTGGCCCTCAGATAGTAGGACACAACATGTTACTCTTATAAACACCATGTATATGTTTTTCTTAATGACATGATACTTTCAACATGGGATGTTGTACATGGGTAGGACCTAGGGCCAGAGGAAATGACATGTGAAACCTCTATACACTGTGTACTTTCTTGTACATGGACTTTCTCCTTGCCCACAGTATCTTGGAAAATTTTTGTTTGAGATTTTCCCCTTTTTTCATTTCCCTAAAGGTTAGGTATCATTTCCATCCACAAGAGTATGATCCCTTCACCCGGAATTTCTATATAGAGCCGGAGCCCCTGCGAGAGGTCAAGAGAGAGATCCTCTATCCATTATTGACCCTAAATAGAGTCAATTATTAGTGTGACGAATCCTATATGGCATAAATCCTCTACATAGTAGGAGAATATGGATGAGTCTTGGTATATTCCTAGGCACTGGAAGTGATCCTCATCATTGTATCATGATCTTTTCCCAACCATGAGCGTGTTCTCCTAGAATGAGTGTATTTATTCTCTTTTCAGATTTCTCAGTGAATCTGTCTGTCTCATGACACTTCCCTACGAACAATACTTCTCATACAGACATCATGAGAGCTGTCAAAATCATGGAGTGAGTTCTCTCGAACGAGTGCTTCATGAAATTTTCAGACTGAATCCCTAGCGTGGGTATGTAGGTCGTTGTGACTGAGCTCTAGACTACGTGTCTAGGTTTCAAGTATATCTGGATGTTTCTCTTATTATGTTATCTTTAGACATATAATGTGTAGAGATGACTGTACCTTTACTTTGTGTATTTCTTTGTTTTTTTAGGGTATCCTACTGAGTATTTTTATAATCACCCTTGTATAGGGTTTTCCTGCACGTGTCATGTCTTGTGTATAAGATCAACCTTTTGATAGAGTCTAGGGTGGAGCAGGACTAGACCGAGCTTTGTGAGCTTCCCTACAAGTCAAGGTGTTCCTTCAGTGTTGAGCAGCTATCCCAGTACCTTTCTTGTTTAAATTTTGAACTTTGTAGTTATAGATTCTTTATTTTGGTGGGCTTGTATTCTAGCCTAATTAATTTTCCTCACTTCAATTTCTATTGTACTATATTTATTGGGTTTGTTTGTATTCATTCATTTTGTTCCTTAGTTGTTTTCTTACATTTTAGCAATTGTGGGCTTGGAGATGTGTACGTGTGTGCACATGTACATAGTCAATTCCTCCCGTGTTAGTGATATTCCTACTCGGTGCTAGTCACCATCCCCTGACCTATTGGAGGTGTGGTTGGGGAGTCGCAACACGAGATCCACTAGGATGGGTTGTGATAAAAAAATAAGAATGATTTCAAGAAGAACAATCTTAACTCAAAGAATAAAAATTGTGTTTTTATATAGCCTTTGAAATTTAGTAACCTTAAAATGAAATTATATTGAAAGGATATATCACTAAATGGAACATTATCTAACATGAATATAAAGTGAAACCTGATATAATTTTTTATGTAAGAAATAATTATATCATAAAAGTAAACATGGTGGACATTATGAAACATGTGTTAAGGAAATCAAAAATTGATACAATGTAACACAATTCATTTTAACATATCATTCATGAATTTATATATAATATTTACCAAAAAATAAATATATTATTAACATATTTAATAAACTTATTCAAATCTATAACTCTTGTTAAATTTATTTGTAACTATCCCCCATGTGAATTATAGTCATTCATTATCCAATTTGAACATTAGGTTTTAGTAATCATAAATGTTTTTACTTGGTTTGTGTTAGTATTGTGAGAATTTATTATTCTCCTAGTGATCATTATTAAAATACCATTCAAGGTACTGTAAGGGATGACCTATTATTATTTAAGATGTTTTAATTTGATTCCATATGTGTTTTAGTTTTTATTTTTGAGGATGAATTTAGTGATGAGCATGTTTAGTTGATTTTGAACAAAAGAATAACGGTTTATTAATTAATAAGTAAAATTTTGAGGATACTATTCCATAATAAAAATCAATTTTATTTTAAAAATTTATATAACACTTTACTAATACTTTATCTTTTATTTCCATCCAATTTTAAAATTTAAATCTTTTGTCTAAGTTGGTTGTAAAATGGAACATACCATATTGAATGGATGATAATGACGTGATTTAGGAATAATATTATTATTCCAGAAGCATGGTGATATTATTTAGTGTTAATTGTTTTGATATAAAAAAATTTAAGTGAATTAAAATAATAATTATTGGATATGAATATATTATATTATATTAATAAATTTTTTCCCCTCAGTACTCTCCATTTATATTGATGAATTTAAAACGACTGTGGTTCCATATATTGTTATCAGATTGTCTATTTTTTTAATTTTAGGTGGAATTCACCCATTTTACTTTTATATGGTATATTTATTATCTTGTTTATTTATAATTTTCTTTCTTCTTATGTTGGTTACTCAATGTTGTTCGGTTAATTATTTTAAAAAAATTGGTTTGTTGACTACAGTCAAAGGTTTTGTAAAATAACTTCACGATCTTGATATCTTCAGAGGATAATTTACTTTATTATCGAATCATGATAACACACACACACACACATATATTCAAATCTTGTCCAAAAAAATATCCATATAAATAAAGGGGCCTTGAAAAGTCCATTTAAAGCGGTTAAAGTTTCCATAACAATTTATTACTTTTATTACTTATATGTTTTCATATATTTTTCATTCAAAAATATTAATAGTTTCAATAATATAATTTCTAAATACTCAATAAAATTTCAATTTCAACCAAGTTAGGTGATAATGGGAAAGAAATCATGGAATTCATAGAGGCAGTAGTTCACACACACTCTTGATGACATTTTCGTTTTATTCAATTATTTTAGAGGAATGTTTAAATTAGATATTTTATTGGTACAAAAATATTTTATAATAGAATCAATGATTTTGTTATTATAAATGAATGTATATATGGGACTTGAGTGGTGTATAAGAAGAAGAGAACATAGAAAAGTTGGGCAGGAAGTATTACCTTTCTCTTGGAAGTACTCCCTTAGGTAACTATTTAAGACACATTAACATTTCCTATTGGTTTGTTCATGGTGTAAAATACATAGATAGGATGTTTAAGATATAAAACAAGTATTTTTAATGGTTATAGACATATAGAGGACATGAACTCATTTTATAAGAGAATAAACGGGCATCATTGTAAAAACTGATTATAACTCAATAATATTTCTCTATTATTCAATGTAAATGGATCATAAAATGGATAATAGTTCTCTGAAAAAATAGGTAATAATGAAAATACTTCCAACATCCAATATCAAACATATTTTCAATTTTTTTAACAACTTGCAATATGTTGAACTACATTTAAAGTAGTTTACCCTTACTGTGGTAACTCCACATTCACCAATGGAGACTAATTTTAATGGATTTTTTAAATAATACTAACATGATAAATTTAAATATGAAAATAATTTTATAAAATAAAAATTCTATGTTTTAGATAAACTAATTTTCATATTAGGTTATATGACATGTAAAAATAATTTCCTAGAAAAAGATCATTTAAGATTAATATTTAAGTGCG
This sequence comes from Viscum album, assembly GCA_963277665.1. Taxonomy (NCBI): domain Eukaryota; kingdom Viridiplantae; phylum Streptophyta; class Magnoliopsida; order Santalales; family Viscaceae; genus Viscum; species Viscum album. Next base: position 1,431,036,236 of record OY728151.1, read on the forward strand.
TAATATGATTATTAATGTTTTTTAATTTCATGAAATGAATTAGTTTATTATAAAATAATTAAAATTTATTCTCCTTTAAAATTAATTCAAAACTAAATTTGATCAAAATAATATACATTTAAATTAAACAAAAAATAGTTTTTTAATAAAATTAAATCTTTTCTTCTGTTTTATAAAAATAAACATATGATTTGTAAATTATAGAACAATATCATTAATATGAACTAATTTGTTCCATAAATAAATATTTGATCAATAAAATTCCATGTTTGTCTTATATACTGATGAATGCCACCATGTTGGAAATAATGTATTCTTTCATGTAAATATATTTTTTTGATGAATCTAAAAAATTAATACTAAGCACATTTTCACATGATGATTCAACAAAAAATTCAGTTTATTATATTCATTTTATATATTTCACTAAGATTATTTTTATATATAAGGTCTTAAAATCCAATAAAAACATTTAAAAAAATCATTTTAACGAATGAAATATATCTACATGTTAGTTTTTTATTCCATAATTATTAAAATTAACCTATTATGTTCCAAATTAATGTTGCAATGATGTTGGTTCTTATAATATAATAGTCAATATAAGAAACATTTATACATTCTGTTTGGGGATATCAATATATAATTTTAGAGTTGTTACATTCTTCCAAAATTATGAAATGTCATCCTCATAACTTTATTCCACACACTAGGGTGAAAAAATGTGAGTACTTCTATTTCATGGTCTCTTTAGATTTTCATGTCGCATATTCTAAAATATTATTTCACCAATGTAGCTTGACATGGTGAGATATCATGTTTCATTGAACTTTGTTTTTGTGGTCTAAGATCTTCACTAGATGCTCCTCACAAGAGAGATTTTTCTCCAATTTAACCACCAAATAATTTATAACATATGAGGGATTTGGTATATAAATATCCAAAAGGGATATGTGGAACACATCATGTACTTTAGACCATTTTTGTGGGAGAACTAGTCAATATGACAGAACATCAATGTGATTGAGAATCGCAAGGGGTTGATTAATCCTGGACTTAGCTTCCCTTCTTCACAAATATCATTTCTCTATTCCCTAGAGATATATAGAGGAATACTTAATCACCAACCTAAAATTATTGGTCTCATTGATGGTTATCAATATAACTCTTATATTGACTCTTCCATGATTTGATGTGTTGTTTGATAGTCTTTACATTATCTTCCATTTTATTGACCATCTTAGATCCTAGAAACAATTATTCTCCAACATCACCTGAGAACATAGGTTTTTAACTTCTCTTCCAATATAGGGATTCATATGAGGTCATTTGGACGGTTTTTTTAAACATTTTTTGTAAGAGAACTCAACTAGATTCCAATGTTGGACCCAATATCCCTTGAAGTCCATACAGAATGCTATTAACAAATCCTCATCTTTTTGGATAGTTCATTCATATTGTCCATCAGAATTGGGATTATAGGCTATAATAAATTTCTAATATTTTTTTATAGTATGATAAATACAATTTTCTAATAAATAACATTATAACGTGATCAAGTGAGATTTCCTCTCAAATATAAATGAAGTGAGCAATGTTTGTTAACCAGTCTGCCATAACCATATATAATTATTTCCTTGTGATATATTTGTAAGACCCATGAAAAATATCTCAATGATGTTTTATAATTTCCATGTATTTATTGAAAATAATTATATCATACCATCGGTATTGTTTCTATTAGCCATCACATGTTTGATGAAATATTTTTTATATATTACGTAGTATCATTCTTCATATTGTTCGAAAAATTGTTTTCTTATAGACCTCTATGCATTTTTGTGTCACCTCAGTGGATGGAGAATGTTAAGCTATGGGAGTTAGTCTATAGCTATTCATTTATATCTAGATATAATATATAAAAAATTCATTTTACATATATCAAAAATCCTTCACCATTAACATTAAATATAGACGATTTTCCTTCCTTGAGGCTTACACCTTATTTGGTATCTCCATATCATCCCTTTGAGATATATTAGTCTTATCAAGCACTGATAGAAGATAAATTATTTGGGAAAGGTAGGATGATTTTCCTTTCTCCATGAATCCCATGTCCATCTATTCAATGTCCAAGAATCTATAATACTTATCAATACTCATTATAAATAAGGTTTCAGGATAATTTCTCCTTAGAGAATTTTCCCCCTTTTCTTTCTTCCCTGGAAGATAGTGGATTGATTAATCATAATAATGGATCAGATATACCTATCTTTGTTGGCTCATGCTGGGATCCTTGTATATTAATAAATATTTTAAGATAGTGTAGTCCGTATATATATCACACTTCTCTTTATAGAGATAAATCCTCTTTATTTTCAATCGAAATATTACCTCATCATACTCTATAACATGTGTAAAATATTTTTTCTCATGCACATTTAACTTTCTTAGGTTTTAGTTTATAACTTTACCACACCTTATGAGTATACAACCAAATCACAATTTTGATGCCTAACTATAGATCAAATATTCTTCAACACTATGAGGTATAGTTAGTATAGGTGGTGTGTTTATCTTCTTCTTCATCTCCTTGATACGATCTTCATACTTGTCTTCCCATATATACATCACTACCTTCCTTGTACGATTTATTTTAAGGACTGAAAATAATGAGATGTTTCTAAAAAAATATAATAGTATAAAAATGATATGATAAAACTGTGGATATTGAACATAAATGATGATCTAGGCTAATCCTCAATCACTTTAGTCTTTAAAGGGTGAACATATATCCCCTTAAAAGTGATAAAATGACCAAAAAATGATAATTTATCCATACAAAACACATATTTACTGTCCTTTTCATATTAATATCCCTCCTAAATGTATTGAACATAATATTTTAACTCTCCTGTTGTTCCTCGACTCATAATAAGTATATAATAACATCATAAATAAATACCACCAAAATATTATCAATGTAATCTCTAAAGAATATATTCATTAAATCCATGAAAATAGGTGTCAAAATTGTGATTCCAAATGGAATAACTATTTACATGTTGTTACCATAACTTATACAAAAGGTTACTTGGGAATATTCTTATTCTTCACCTTTAACTGATGAAATATTGATATAAGTTACACTTTATAGATGAATTGTTCTCTTCATAATTATTTTTAAAATTCATCAATCTATGAGAATGAATAATTTTCCTTTATCATGATCTTATTGAGTTCATGAAAATCAATAACGAGACATAGAAACACACAGATATTCTTGATAAAGAGGACTAGTGAACCCCATGGTGAAGTACATGAGAATATCAATCCCAAGTAATTTTTTTTTTATAATTTATTCTTCAGTTTATCTAGTTCAATGGGGGCCACTCTATATAGATTATTGCATGTAATTAGGGATCCAAGTATATGTTAAATTAATAACTCAACCACCTAGTTAGGAGTAATACCATAAAATTTTTGAAGGGACACAAATGTATAATCACTTACAATGAAAATATAGCTAGTATTGGTCCTCTATATTGATTCAGTAATTTGAGCTAGATATTATTTCTCATAAGGCATAAATATATGTTCTTCATATAATGATTCTAAATGATATTAATCATCCTCCTTACACTTGTATAAAATTAAAAGATAATTCTGGATATATAAAGTGATTTCCTTCTCCTAGTAGTTGATGTGAGCTCTATATAGTGATAACCAATCCATTACTAGAAAAAAAGTCCACAAAAGGGGTTATGAAAATATTTTATTATAGATTAATCCCACATATATCGACTAGGGATAATTTATGTACTAGATATGTAACAATTAATCCTATAACAGTTTGTAATGATAACTTAACTTCCACATTTTCTTGGTGGTGATTGAATATTTCCACTAAAAATGCATGATGTGAAATATTTTTTAGAACCAAAAGTAGATACTATGTCTGTAATGACCCAAAATTTTCTCAATGGATTCTCCATTCTTATAATTTTATCATATTTATAAATTTAGTGTAAACAACTTGCAAAAATTTATATAACCAATAAAAACATATTATATTAAATTGAAAATTACATTTAGATAATGAAATTGGACATAGTAATTGAAATTACTAAAATAATATAAAAAACATAAGATAAAATAAATATAATTTAAAAAATTTGATCTTTTCAATCCACCAGAATAACTGCACTCATGGATAGAGATGTTGAAATGAACCATAGTATTATAAATACAATATTCATTTTGAAAATTGAAATATATATCACTGTGAGATAAAATATAATTGTATGAAGAATTAATGGAATATTAGGTATTTATATATATTAGAAAACCTAAATGATGTTACAAATTTGACCATTTGAATAGTAATACGATTTTTGTAATAGTAACCGGAAAGTTGGAATAGTAATATGAATGATTGGAATAGTAATTAAACCATTAGAATAGTAACATCACTACCAAAAATGTAAAATAATATCCTATAAAATGAAAATATGATATATTTAAACCATGGTAGATGTAAATAATGAGATTTAAATGGTAAATTATGGTTCTTTATTTTTCTAAAATGTAACTGCTTTGGTTAAAATTTTATAACAAATATAATGATTTTATAGAATATTTATTTTATTAAATTTTATTAACAAAATAACAAGATTTTGTATTATGATTATAAGATAATTTTATGAGAAAATATTTTATTTTTCAAGGGGTTGGAATATTGATCATAATATTAAAATTACTATTTTTTGAATGCATGACTATATTATTGAAAAATTAAAATTTTGAAATTTATAAAATTATTTTCATAAAATTAATTTTATTTTTGGAATCTATATGTTGAATAATTTTTAGGGTGAATTATTGGTTTATTCTAAAATACATTAATATCTGGCTCTTGGTGTATTTTTTTAAAATGCATCATTTAACATTATAAGCTAAACACATGAATTTTGATTCATAGATGATGTAAGAAACAATTATTTTGAACTCACATAATCCTTTTTCTATATATAGTCAAAAAATCAATACTATTGATTATATTGAGTAAAAATTATAAACTAAAGTGTAAATACCCCAAATGAAGTACCCTAGAGAGGTTGCATTAATTTATTAAATTTTCATATAAATAAGGAAGATGCATCCTAAAGGATCAAATTGTGTAGTTTTTTTTTGGAAAACCAGATTACATATATGAACTTTACATTACAAAATTAATTGAAATACAACATATCAACTTATTTTTAATCACACACAAAATCCTAGATTATCCCTAAAGGTCATTCATAATACACATCTTCACATCATAGGAAAAAATAAAACATAATAAAGGGGTGAGATCAGATGCTTAGTAAGGGTATAAAATATAGCGAAAGCATAAATAAGTAATAAATCATGGTTAATAACTAAAATTACATGCCATTAAAAGTAAAAATGAGCATAATATGGTAGAAATATAAAATGATTAAGTAATTCCAAAAACAAATGTAACCATGGAAATTATACTATTCAAATAATCACATGGAATATTAATTAGTATTTTTATAATGAGGGAATCCATAATGCAAGACATCATAACTATACCATCAAAGCCTCATGCCAAAACCATACATAAATAGGTAAAAACCCAAACTATTTTGCCTCATGAAACCCACCGAAGTACCGATGGGCTATAGAGGGAATCAATGAACACATAATAAGTCAAATTCATTCCAAATCTGAAAGGGTTTTAACATAATCAATATATACAGTTGTATTTAATCTAGCATATGAAATTTAAATAACTTCCCCAATCAATAATCATAATCCCCAACCATTCAGAGTAATATGGTAAATGGTATCAAGGTAGAATATCCATATTTAAACTATTCATAAACCATTCAATAAAATATGGTATGTGATATCATAAAATATTAATACCAATTGAATGTCAGAAATAATGTGGGTGTCTAAATAGATGAAAATACTTGTATAAAATCATTGAGAAAATTTTGAGATAAATACTCTTTTACATTGAAAAGAAGATTTTTTTTGGAAAAATAATTATATAAAATAAAAATTGAATTAAGATAGTATTTTAATAACAAAATGAGTGATTTTAGGAAAAAGATTGTGGATTAAAATAATTATATACTTCAATTTAAAATAGTTAAGAATTTTAATTTTTATCTTAAATTGGGTTTACATGTCAGGATGAATTGAAAAATATCATTAAAAAACATGTAACTACCCACCATAAAAAGAAGGATTATTATTAGTACACACATATAGAATACAAAAAAATAATTTATTATGATTACATAATATTAATTTATAATGTAATATAGGTAAAGAGAGAGAAATCATAATCCTGAATGAAAAATGGAAGTTCGGGGAGACACCCTTTCCTTATACCCGAATGTGTTTTCTACTTGACCTTGATGACATTTATAATCAAATTAAATCCATGAATTAGTTAATTAAGAACCTTATATATATGTATTTGATTAATTATTATTTTATGATGTTCTTTTTTGGACTTATTTATGAGTTATAGATTTTAATTTCATCATTTGGGAGCATTCATTTTCATAGCTACCTTGATTAGTTTACTTGTTTATGAAGTTCATGTAAAATGGGTATAATTCTCCAAAATTTCAATTATATGTAACTTATGAACAAAAAAATGTTTAATTGGTATTATATATTATTTTATTCATATATAAGGATGAATCATTAGATAATGTTTTAATGATAATCGTTTTTCATAATTTTAGCGGTTTTTTGATCGTGACGATATTATTTTGTTCTATTATTTAATATCATGTATATATGATGGTTCCTGTAATGACCCAATGTTTTATCAATGGAAATTAACTTTTATAATTATGACATATAATCACTTTAAATCACAACACAATGAACTAATAAGTACTATGTGACCTTTAAACATAATATTGTCACTTCTGTAATTTGATTTTCGAAAATTTTACATACATGGTTACGATCAATAAGATTCTTGGAGTCTGATAAGACAAACTTATTTTTTTGGTGAATAGTTTCCTACCCTTATTAATAGTAATATAACCTTTATGAATATTAAATCTACCAAAAATAATATTAACCTCACCCTTGAATTTATAAATAAAATTTTGGGATCTTATAAGTGATAAAACGACCATAGTAAAAGTATTTGTATTTTTGTAAGTTATAAATAAATAATTAAAATTAATTAATTAATTTAAAATAAAATTAATTTTCCTAAAAGGTGTTTATAATTTATCAATTGTATGTCTTCTGGTTTTAAGATAACTTTATAAGACATTGTGTAACTTTTGAAAACATTATAAAGTCAATTATAGTTTTAAAATTTGTATTTTCAAGTAAATTATGATTTTAATTAAAAATTAAATTAATTATATTTAGAAAAATTATTTTTGAAAAATAGTGTTCATTTTTTTTGGATTCTACATGTCAATGAATGGTTAGGGTGAGTTTTGGGGATTTTTCTGAAATACTTCAATTTTTGGTGAATAGTAAAATACGATAATTTATGATAAATGCTAAATACATGAATTATGATGTCATCAACTGATGTATGGATTATGTAAGGAAATAATGTCAAACTCACATGAACTATTTACTATTTTTGTCCATGGAATCACAAATATTTCTGGTCTTGAGAAAAATTATTAAACTAAGGAATTAAATATTATGAAAACCCTCCTCTCCTCCACTCGAAAAACCACCCCTCCTAACCTCTTCTCTTCACTACTGTCAAGAATTTTGACTTACCTATATTTTTACTCTGTCTCTCCCCAAGATCCTCCCCCACGTCCAAAAGTCCTTAGTCTCTTAGAAAGACCAAATTCCCTCCCCTTAAGAGGCTCTCAAGGAAGATTGATTCTAGAGGTAAATTCCACTTTTCAATTCTTTTACTTTCTTTTCATGTTCATTTTTTTCCTTTTCTATCCTTACCTCTACTCATCTAGATGTTATGAAAACTCCAATACCTTAAATTAATTTTAATTTTGTAATGATAATGTTACAAGTTATTATCATCCCTCTTTACTCTTCTTTTATACTAGTAGTAAAGACACCATCTGAGATTTGTTAATTGACCACATTCAAGGATAATGGGTTTTCAATTTATTTTACCATTTTCAATTCTGTTAATGATACCATTTTTATGGATTAAGTAGAATATTATATATGTATTTTATCTTATGTGATGTTCTAGAATCCTTTTTCACAGTTGATTTGAAATAATAATTCAAAAAAATTTAATTATGAGCAAGATCACCAAATTAATCCAAGTGTTTATCATTAATGTTTTATATAATGATTCTACATCACTCCATATAACCAAATGAATTTTACAACCTTGTAAAATTATGTATTTTCAATAATAAAATATAAATTCAGTTTTGGATAACCACTTTCATCATACTTGTGTATCCAAACATGAATATAAGTGAACAGACCATTAAAACAAAGGAAAAAAACGAGCCCAAACAATGAAATTGATCCCCATAACCAATCGAAAAGGTTATGAATGAACTCAAAAGGCTATAATAAATCATTTAAATGTAATATAGTTTCTTGATTTATTAATTAATAAACCTAATTTTATTTTTCATTTCATTAATATCAAGTGGATAACACCATTGGACTTAAGGTAAGGGATCCTCTCTATCTCACATTTATTCAAGAATCTCATATATGTTATTACCTTTTATGTATAATTCCTAATGATGGGGTATGATTTATAACCTTACCCATACTTCCCTCATGATTTATAAAAGTTGAAAAATCCATTTCTCTATCATTAAGACTTCCTAAGTACACCCAATACCATGCTGATATTCTGTAAGAGATTCAACCCGAACCACCTTTATTCCTTCAGGTTGCACTATCTTTATTTTTACCCAAATGATGCTGTATTTTATTTTTATATAAAACTTATAAATACTGTGTATATTCTCCAAAATCATTTTTCAAGATCCATCCCTTATTATCTTTCAGGGATATAAATTCTTTTAAGTGATTCCCTCCTCGATACTTCCCAATAAGAAATCTGGTTTTAAGGGGACTTCCAAAATTTTTACCTAATTTCAAGTGCACTCTACCATTTCATTTAAGACACTATTTTTTTATAAAATAAGTCCTTTTATTATGATAAAATTCTTATTTCACTTATGGGTTTATTTTAAATATTATTCCCTATTCACTTTTAAATGCTCTTTAGTATTTTTCTTAAAACTACACTAAAATGTTTTAATGCTAAGAATTTACTAAAAAATATTCTTACATGTTTTCACTTTTTTTTGACATAACTTACCATTATATATGCCTATTTTACCTTATTAATGTCAATGTATGTGTTAATTATTTTCTCTCATGGACACTTTTATGATACACCCATTCATTATGCTTTATGACATGAATGTGATGCCCATTCCCCTCCATGGGTTCCCTTATCTTTATGTATGGTTGATTATGTATGATTATTTATGTGGAAAGAATATTTATCAACATGTTAATATGGATACACCTAGATATATATCCAATGCATTGGGTAAATTTTAGTCTCATTTGATGTTATGTGCAATGGTCTTGGTGGTTAGCCTTGACTCGTGCTACCATGTGCAATAGTCTTGGTGGTTAACTGTGACTTGTGCTTCTCTATGTGTAATGAGCCCTGACTCGTGATAAAGTTATGATTTAAATTTTTTCCACATTACTTTGAATTCATGTTTATATTATCCCATTTTTATATGTTATGATTCTATATTCCATTTTATATCATTTTGTTAGGATCCCTAACCCTTGTGCTAAAGCCTTATTATTGTGTTTATTTCCTTGCTAGGATTTTTAGCTCATCCCTTTGTTCATGTGATCCTGAGGGTACCCTATACAGATGTAAGGGCTCAAAAGAAGTTAGGATATTTTTATGAATATCAAATAAAGAAGTGTTTTGTTGGTTCCATGTTTTCAGTTTTATGTACCTAGTCGTCAAAGATACTAGAATTCATGATCCTTGGATTGTAATCTGATGTTTAATTATGTCTAGAATCATGAAATGTTTTGTGTAAAATGCTAGGGTTTCTATATTTGGTATCAGAAGATTTTCTGGTTATTTTTGGAGATTAAGAGTAGATAACTCTAGTAATAACCTTAAGGATGAGACTAAGTATAACAAAACATTCCAATATTTTGGTAAGTATAGAGCAAGTGGGTTATTAAGAAAATACATATGTGTATGGATAAAAATAGGTAGAGGTGGCTCTGACATAGATGTTTCTAGGGGTAAAACCCCAAAACACCACTTTGAGAAAGAATCGAACAGGAACTGGTGAACAACAATGGGACTTACTACACTCTTGGTTTGACACTCCCATGGGATATGATATGGTGAATTCGTGAGCTTAGTACAAACCATTATTAAGGGAATAAAAAAAAATCCCATAAGAATATAAGTTATGAAATAGATCAAGGATAACCTTGATTGAAACATTGGCAATAAAAAGTTAGGATATACTTCTCATTTAAAAGTTTCCTTTTTATAATAAATATCTATGTATTCAAGACCTCTAATTGTATGTTATTTTTCTTAGTGAATGGAGGGAAATAGAATAACACATTATAACAATCAATGTTATAGGTAATGTGAGGATTTTTCTAATGATATTCCTAATATGATGGCAATGGTTTCTCAAAACAACATGACAGTACTTGCCCAGCCGGATCAAGTTATGAATAATACCTTGAATCATTTGGAACACCCTCCTACTCTAAGGAAAGGGAAATTTGTCATTTAATACTTCATACAAAAAATTCCTCCCATGTTTAGTGGATCTTTTTATCCCCTCCACATGGAATAGTGGATTAACTACATTGAAAATATATTCTCTGTCCTCCAGTGCTCAAAAGAAGAGAAATTAAAACTGGTGGTCTATCGTTTTGATGGGGAACCTGATTAGTGGTGGACACTAATCAAGAATATGAAGCCATAGGAGGAAATTGATTCTATGGATTGGGTGGAATTCAAGAGAATGTTTTTCAATAAATATTTTTTTTGAACCCTCCATCTTAAGATATAAAGAGAGTTACTCAGACTCAAGCAGAAGGAAGATGATTCCATCAGGGAATATGAAGAAAACTTTACAAGTCTTGTAAGGTAAACCTATATCTTTGTCATGAACACTGAATGCATGGTGAATCACTTCTTTAGAAGACTAAAGATGAGTCAAAAAAAGTGTTGGAAATTGGAGAATTTGACAGCTATGAGGATATAGTATGTTGTGCCCTTAAACTTGAAATGGATATCGAAGACTCTTAGTGGTATCATGGGGCTAGCGAAGAAGGAGGAAAATGGAATCTAATATGGGAAGTTCCACAAATAAATTCCATGGTGGAAGGAATATTGATAATCCCATGTGTAAAAATTGTGGAAAGAAGCATCTTGGGATCTATTTAAAGGGAACCAAGAATTGCTTCAAATGTGGAAAGTTGGGAAATATGGATAATAAATTCCAATGAGATATAAATAATCCCATTAATGTGGAAGAATAAAGAAAGGCTCATATTAACACTCAACCTGTAGTGTAGTGTTACAAAATACATGGAGCATGGGAATTATGAAAAAAATTTCAGTATGTTGAGGGTTGTCAGAGGCAATCAATAACAACCTCCAAGGAAAAAAGGAAGGTCTTATTCTATCACTCCTGCTGAGGTGGAGCTAGAAAATTATATGGTGATATGTAAACTAGTTATTCATTAAAGAATAGTGAATTTACTATTTGATTTTGGTTCTATGCATTCTTTCATATCTTTCATGTTTAGTAGAACATACCAAACACCACCCCAATATTTGGGGAAAAATTCATCTGTGAGAAAAACGAATGGGGTAATTATTTCTTACATGGATAAAAAATACTACTTGGTTAATGTTTGTGTACTGAAACTCCCATAAAATCTCATCATACTTCCTTTACTGGAGTTTGACGCTATCCTGGTCATGGATTGGATATATTTATACAAAGCCAACATCAATTGTTAGGAAAGGGAGATGAATCTTCACATCTTGAAGCATCTTCCAATTTTTTACAAGTGTAAGGTGGAAGTTGAATCTCCATTAGTATCATCTTCTCATGTGTGGATATTGATTCCTTATTATCAACCATATCTAGCCCAAATTATTGAGAAAAAGGAGATAATCATGCTTAAAGACATGCCCATTATGGGGGATTACACTGATGTATTCCCTAAAGAGTTTCTTGGTCTTCCTCCTGATTGAGAGGTTGAGTTATAAATTGATCTTATTCTTGGATCTATTCCAATATCAAAGAAACATTATAGAATGGCCACCATAGAGCTTGAAGAGCTAAAGAATCATTTACAAGATAATTTGGAGAAGGGATTTCTATACTCGAGTGCTTCACCGTGGGGTGCGCTAGTCCTTTTCATCAAAAAGAAGGATGGTTCAAGGAACCTATACATTGATTATCATGATATCAATAAAATCACTATAAATAAAAAGTATCCATAACATCATATAGATGACTTGTTTGATTAGCTTTGTGGGGATAGTTTTTTATATAAGGTTGACCTTTGGTCAGGATATCACCAGTTAAAGGTGAAGAAGGAAGATATTCCCAAGACTTCCATTCGAACACAGTATGGACACTATGAGTTCATATTGATACCCTCAAGACTGACTGATTCTCTATAAATATTCATACACTTAATTAATAGAGTCTTTAGAGATTACCTTGACATATTTGTTGTAGTATTTATCAGTGATATTCTGATATACACCAAGAGTAAGGAGGAACATGGGGAGAATTTCAATAATGTGTTAAAGACATTGTGAAGGGAGAAGCTATATGAAATGTACAATAAATGTGATTTCTGGATGGAGGAAGTATCATTCTCGGGGAATTTTATCACCACCAAAGGGATATTTTTGGACCCTTCCAAGAAAAATGAGATTAAAGAGTGTCCTAAGCCAAAATTTGTAACAGAGATCTATAACTTTCTAGGTCTAGCTGGGTATTATCGACGATTTGTGAAGAACATCTCACTATTGTTGAACCGAATGAAAAAGATGACATAGAGGGGAGTAATGTTTGTCTGAACATAGGAATGTGAAGATTGTTTTAAGGAGTTGGAAAAGAGGCTTATCACTACGCCAGTACTCACACTCCCAACAAGTGGAGAACTCTTTGTGGTGTACAATGATGATTCAATGAAGGTCTTAGCCTGTTTGATGATGAAAAATGATAAAGTGATAACCTATTCCCCAAGGAAGACGAAAATCCATGAGAAAAACTATCCTATGCATGATCTGGAGTTGGAAGCTGTGGTCTTTTCTTTGAAAATATGGCGTCATTATCTCTATTGGGAGAAGTGTGAGACATATATTGATCATAATATTATAAAATATATAATCACAGAAAAAGATCTTAATATGTGCCCTAAAACATGGATATATGTCATCAAGGATTATGACTACTCAATACACTACCATCCTGGTAAGTCAAATAAGGTGGTGGATTCTATAAGTAGAAAGAATCCTTCATCTTTATCAATGATAAGAATTGAAAAGGATATGATCTTCTTAGATTTGCAGAGGATGGACATGGTAATAATTAAGGGAGTAACATCATCAATCCTTTCTCAAATTATTGCTCAACTATCCCTCATGGAGAAAATAAGGGATTCTCAAAGAAATGATGTTGAAATTCAAAAAAGGGTGGAAGCCATTAAAAATGAGAAATCCTGAGAGTTTATAATTGATGAGGAAGGAGTTTTAAGATTTGGGTCATGATTATTTGTACCATATGATCCAGAGATAAAGAAGGAGCTTCTGAATGATGAACATAGCTCAACCTTCTCTATCCACCTAGGGAGTACAAAGATGTATCAAGATATCAAAGAGAACGTTTAGTGGGAAAATATGAAGAAGAAGATTGCTGAGTATACATCAATGTGATTTTTATGTTAATAAGTAAGGCTGAAAGACAGAAGTCCAAGGGGATGATGCAACTACTACTTATACCAACATGGATGTGGGAGAACATCACCATAGAATTTTTCACTGTACTTATAAAGAAAATACTTATGAAACAATGTTATATGGGTCATTGTGGATTGTCTTACAAAGACATCTCACTTTATCGAAATTCAAGAGGACTTATCAATAGATAAACTTTCACGTATATATATAAAATAAGTGGTAAGGCTTTATGGAGTGCTATTATCAATTGTATCCAATTGATATATGAGATTCACCTTGATATTCTGGAAAAGTCTCCAACATGCTCTAAGCACTGAACTAAACTTTAGTATGACCTATCATCCCCAAAATGATGGCCAATCTTAGAAAACTATTCAGACACTAGAAGATATGTTGGGAGAATGTTCTATAGACATAAAAGAAGGATAGGACCAACATCTTCTACTATTTAAATTCTCCTGCAATAATAGTTTCCACTCGAGCATCTGAATGACACCATATGAATCCATTTATGGGAAAAGGTGCAGAATACCGACATGTTGGGATGAAGTGGGTGAGAGTAAGCTGCTAGGACCTAAAATGGTTGAAGAAATGGTGGAGAAGGTGAAAACCATTTAGCAGCACATCAAGGCATCCCAAAGTCAACAGAAGATTTACGTAGACAATCATCGATGAGACCTTGAGTTCAAAGTTGGAGACAAGGTATTTCTAATCATATCACCATGGAAGAATTTCATGAGTTTTGGGAACAAAGGAAAGATAATTCCCATGTACATCGGCCCCTTATAGATTTTTGATCATGTCGGGGTTGTGACCTATTGACTAGAACTTCCACCTACCTTGTCCAAAGTACACGATGTCTTCCACATATCCCTTTTATGGAATTATATACCAGATCCTTCAAATGTACTCTATTACGACGTGGTACGGTTGGATGATGATCTTTCTTACGAGGAGCATCCAGTGAAGATCTTGGATCGTAGAGATAAAGTTCTACGTAACAAGACTACTCACCTGATCAAAGTACTGTGGCAGAACCATAAGTACAATGAGGAAACATAGTAACTAGAGGAGGCAATGAAGGAAATGTACCTGCACCAGTTTAAGGATTAGAATGTAAAACAAAATTTTGAGGGAAAAATTTCATAAGGGGTGAATAATTTAATGAACCAACGTTTTATAAATGGAAATTACCTTTAATAATTATGTCGTATAATTAAATGAAATCACAACATAATGAACTACTATGTACTATGTGACCTTTAAAAATAATATTGTCAATTTTGTGATTTGAATTTCAAAAATCTGACATTCACGGTTGCGATCAGTAAGATATTTGGAGTCCGATAAGAAAAAACTAACCTTTTTTTGTTGAATAGTAACCTACCCTTATGAATATTAATATGACCCTTAATAATAGTAAATCATCCAAAATAATTGTAACCTCACCCTTGAATGTATAAATAAAATTTAGTCATCTTATAAGTTATAAAATGACAATAGTAAAAGTATTGGTATTTTTGTAAGTCATAAATAATTAATAAAAATTAATTAATTAATTTAAAAGAATTTTTTTTCTTAAAATTTGTTCATAAATTATCAATTTTATGTTTTCTGATTTTATGATAATTTTTTAAGACCTTATGTAATTTTTGAAAGCATTATAAAATCTGTTATATTTTTAAAATCTGTATATTTCATGTAAATTATGATTTTAAATAAAAATTAAATTAAATATATTTAGAAAATTTCTTTTAAATAATGGAGTTCATTTTTGGATTCTATAGTTTGAAAAAAATTTAGGGTTAATTTTTGTTATTTTTCTAAAATACTTGAATTTTTGGTGAATAGTAAAATATGACAATTTACAATAAATGCTAAATACATGAATTATGATTTCATAAGCTAATGTATGGGTGATTTAATGTCATAATATAGAACTAACATGAACTATTTACTATTTTTGGCCTTGAAATAAGCACTCTTTCTGGTTTTTAGGGAAATTATTAAACTAATGAATTAAATAAAGTGAAAACCCTCTTCTCTTCCACTATAAATACCACCCCTCCTTACATCTTCTCTTCACAACTATAAAGCCTTGTTCATTACCAAAATTCAACCAAAATCTCTCCCCAATCACCTCCCCCATTTCCAACATCCCTTAGTCTCTTCAAAAGATAAAATCCTCTCCCTTTAAAAGGATTTGAAAGAAGATTGATTCTAGAGGTAAATCCCTCTTTTCAATTCTTTTACATTCTTTTCAAGTTCATTTTTTTTCTTTTCTATCCTTAACTCTCCTCATTCAGATGTTATGACAACTCCAATAACATAAATATACTTTAATGTTGTTATTATAACATAATATGTTTTTATCGTCTCTCTATTACTCATCTTTTATACTAGTAGTATAGACACCATCCCAGATGTGTTAATTTACCTCATTAAAGGATGATGGGTTTTCAATTTATTTTAACATCATAAATTCTGGTCATTAATCTATTTTTATGGTTGAAAAAGACTATTATATATATGTATTTTATCTTAGTTGATGTTCTGGAATCCTTTTTCACAAAATATGTAAAATAATAAAACCAAATAAGTTAATTATGAGCACGATCACCAAAATAATCCAAGTGTTTATCATTAATGTTTTATATAATGATTAACCTTCAATCCAAATAACCAAATGAATTTTATAACCATTTAACCTTATATTTGTTCAATAATAAAATATAACTTCAATTTTATACAACCACTTTCATCATACTTGTGTATCCGAACACGAATATAAGTGACCCGATCATTAAAACCAAGGAAACAAACGGACCCGAACAATGAAATTGATCCTCATAACCAATAAAAAAGGTTATAAATGAACTCAAAAAAGTTATAATAAATAATTTAAATGTAAAATATTTTATTTAATTAATAATTAATGAACATAATTTGATTATTCAGGTCATTAATATCAAGTGGAGAACACCATCAAACTTAAGGTAAAGGATCCTCTCTTTCTTACATTTAATAAAGAATATCCTCTATTTTATGACCTTTTATGTATAATTCCTAATGATGGGGTATTATTTATCACCTTACCCATACCTCCCTCATTACTTATAAAATATGATAAATCCCTCTCTCTCTCATTAAGACCTCCTAAGTACACCTGATACCATGACGATATTCCGTAAGGGATTCTACCCGAACCACTTTTATTCCTTCGGGTTGCTCTATCATTCTTTTTACCCGAATGATGTTGTATTTTATTTTTATGTACAAATTATACTTAATTTGCATAGGATCCAAACTCATGTTTCAATATGCATCCCTCATTCTATTTCTGGGATATACATGAATTTAAGTGATTCCCTCCTCGATACTTCCCAATAAGAAAACCAGTTTTAAGGGGACTTCCCAAATTTTTACCCAATTTAAAGTGAAATCTACCATTTTTTTAATCCACAATTATTTTTATAATGTAATTATTTTTATTATGATAAAATTATTGTTTCACTTCTGGTTTTATATAAAATATTATTCACTTTTGAATTTTAAATTCTCATTAGTATTTTCCTTAAAACCGCACCAAAATGTTTTAATGCTATGATTTTCCTAAACACTCTTCTTAAAAGTTTTAACTTATTTTTGACATCAATTTACATGACATATGACTAATTTATCATATTAATGTCCATTTATGTATTAATTCCTTTCTCTCATGGAAACAGTTATGATACACCTATTCATTATTCTTTATGACATGAATGTGATACCCATTCCTCTCCATAGGTTCCCTTATGTTTATGTATGATTGATTATGTATGATTATTTATGTGGAAAGAATATTCATGAACATTTTAACATGGGTTCAACCAGATAGAGATCCAATTCATTGGGTAATGTTTAGTCTCATGAGATGTTATGAGCAACACTCTTGGCGGTTATCCTTGACTCGTGCTACAATCTGAAATGGTCTTGGTGGTTAACCTTGAC
Organism: Viscum album; assembly: GCA_963277665.1. NCBI lineage: Eukaryota > Viridiplantae > Streptophyta > Magnoliopsida > Santalales > Viscaceae > Viscum > Viscum album. The sequence continues at coordinate 1,431,054,246 of OY728151.1, forward strand.
TTGTGCTCCTCTATATGAAACAAGCCTTGAATGATTTCATTACTATGAATTACTATGAATTCATGTTTATATGATTTAATTTTTATATTTAATGACTCTATATGACATTTTATATCATTATGTCATGATCTCTAACCGTTGTGCTAAAGCCTTATTCTTATGTTTATTTCCTTGCTGCGATTTTTAGCTCATCTCATTGTTATTGTGATCCCCGAGGTACCCTATGAATATGTAAGGAATAAAAGTAAGTTATGAGATATTTATTAAGATTAAATAAAGAAGTGTTTATTGAGTTCCATGTTTTCAGTTTTATGTACCCAGTCTTCGAAGACATTAGACTTCATGGTCCTTGGCTTATACTCAGATGTTTAATTATGTCTAGAATTATGTAATGTTATGTGTAAAAGGATAGGTTTTCTATATTTCAAGTATATTAAATAAGATATAATAAAAATTTTATAATCTTTTTCAACCATAAAAATGGTTTCATGACCATTCTTGGAGATTAAATTGAAGAGAAAATTTTTGTTGTCCAGGAACGTTTTAAATCGGCACCTCCCGGATGATGATTTCATTCCTAAAATAAAATAGAGATAGGGTAAGGATATTGATAATTTATATTCCATTAACATTATATAATTCCATTATATATGATAATGTGGTTATAATAATCATTTGGATAGATGAGGTTAGGAGAGAATAATAAAAGAAAATAAATTTAAAATAATTTAAAAGGAAAAGGAAGAGGATTTTACCTCTTGAATACTCCTCCTTGAGAACCTCTTAAGGTGATTGGCTGTGGTATTTTTATGAGACCAAAATCCCCTAAAAGTGGGGTATAAGCTTGGGAGAAGTGGTGGTGAGGGATGTTATTTATAGTGGAGGAGAGGGGTGATTTTTGAATATTTAATTCATGAGTTTATTATTTTGGCTCAAGGCTATGAATTGTTTGAGAATTAACAAAAAATTTATTAAAGTAATGAAGGGAAGTTATAGATTATTGTTCCTATATCATACATGACTCAAATAATAGTTTATTTATATTATAATTTATTTATACTATAAATTACTGTATTTTACTATTCACAAAAAATTCATGTATTTTAGAAAAATCACAAAATCTCAGCATAACGACTTTTTGATGTATAGAATTAAAAAATGGACTCCAATTTATGAAAATAATTTTATAAATATGATAAATTTTATATTTAATTAAAATCATCATTTACTCGAAATATATAGTTTTGGAAATTAAAACTGATTTTATAACACTCTAAAAAATTAACGATGATCTCATTAAATTATTAGAATTTCATAAGAAATCAAAATATTGATTTATGAATCCATTTTAAGAAAAATTATTTTTTAAAATAATTTAACTATTTATAAAATTGTTATTAAATATTTATGACTCATTCAAATACTAACTCCTAATTAATAATTTTTAAAATGTTGATTTAATTATATTGTGATGTAATTATATCATACATTCACTTATGAGATACCTAAATATTATTTATACTTTCATGGGTGAGGTTACTATTCATAAGGGTAATATTACTATTCCTAAGGTCAAGTTACCATTTTATCGCTGTAGGTTCCATAACTTATATAATTACCTTTAATTTCATTAATTCTTCATTTATAAAGTTTATATTGAGTTCTATATGTGATTTAATTTTATCTATAATATTTAAAATAAACATAATAAAGGAAATATCATTGATAGAATTATGGATCTTTACATTCTCCCCTCCTATAAAAATTTTATCCTTGATATTTCCAAAATGTTACCTCATAAAAAGATTTGTATAGTTCTTCGTCATAAGTTCATCAGGATCCCACACTGCATTTTCAATTTTATGATTTTTCTAGAGAACCTCTACTAGACAATTCATCCGATTCCTCAACACCTTTTCATCAGTGTCCAAAATATTAATAAGATATCTATATTAAGATAAGTCATGTTACAATTATATTATTTTATAAGTGAGTACAAATGTTGGCTCTAGAATGTACTTCTTTAACATGGATATGTGGAACACATTGTCTACTTTTGAAAGTCTAGGTGGCATATCCAAATGATAATCCACAGCTCGAAATCTCTCTAGGATTTAAAAAATGTCCAATTTACATGGGGTAAAGTTTTACATTCCTCCTAAATCTTATAACACCCATGCATGGAGATACTTTAAAGAAAAAACGATATCTCTTTTGAAATTCCAATTCATTCCTTTGATTATCGATATAGATATTTTTCCTTCTTTGAGTTGATTTTATATGGGTTCTAATAGTATTTACCATCGCCAGTATTTCCTCCACAAGCACTAGGACTACTAGTTCCTTTAACCAACCTCATCGAAAAAACATTTGTGTACAATATCTCTTTATATACAATGATTTAGATGGTTCCATTTGAATACTATAATAGAAAATATTTTTATTGTAAAAATCCACCAAAGGTAAATACTAATCCCATATACCTTGAAAGTCATGTGAGTATGATATCAACATGAATTCTAAAGTTTGGGTTGTCCTTTCTGAATACCTTTCAGTTTGAGGGTGATAAGCATTACTCAAATGAAGCTCAGTATCCAAATAATTTTAGATACTTTTATAGAATCTCGATGTAAATCATGGATCACAATCAGAAAAAATTGAGATAGGTACTCCATGATGTATTAAAACATCATTAATATAGAGTCGTGCAACACGATCTAGTGGAAAATATTCCCTTATAGTGTGGAAATGTGAAGATTTGGTAAGTCGATCAATAATTACCAATACTACATCACTATTTATTAGGGTTTCGGTAATGCAATTAAAAAATCCATAGTTATTTCATCCAATTTACATTTAGGAATAGGAAAAGGTTTCCTGACACCTCTATGATGTTTTCCATCATCCTTATTCTGTTGATAGAATAAATATCTTGATATATATATATTTATTAATTTCCCAGTTCATATTATCCCACTAAAAATGTTCCTTTAGATCAATATACATATTAGTGGTACTAGGGTGTATAGAGAAATTCAAGCAATAAGAATCAACCAATAACTCCCTTTTTTAGTTCAGGTATAGAGGGGACACCTAACCTTCACCTAACGTTCTGAATTCCATCCATAAACATAAAGTCTAGAAACTTCCCATCATTCACTGATTTAATTCAATTTTGAATATTCTCATCATCACACTAAGAAATGTTAATTATTTCCAATAAATATGGTTGGGAAAAAAATTGAAAAAGTAAATATGTTTCACCTTCCATGATAATTCCCATATATGTCCTTACTAGATCCATATACATAAGATCCTTGTCAATCCTCATTTTGTTCAGAACCCCATGATCCTTCACGCTTAATGCATTTTACACCTTAATTTCCTTCCCTTGGTAGCAGTGCATTGAAAAATCATAATCCATGAGTAGCTCAAGCCATCGCCATTTCCTCACGTTGAGTTCATTTTGTGAGAAGATATGTTTCAAACACTTGTGATACTTATTTATCTCTCATCATTCCTCACATAGATAGTGTCTACATATTTTTAGGGAAAATATTAAGGCTTCTAAATCTAGATCATGAGTTGGATAGTTCTTTTCTTGAGGTCATAACTTCCATGATGCATAGGAAAACTCTATCATTCTGTATAAGGACACACCTAATTCATTTCTTTGAAGCATCACTATAAATCACAAATCTATCATTTCCCAATGGTAGAGTCAATATCATAGCATTCAATAATCTCCTCTTCAATTCTTAAAATCATTCATCACATTCTTTTATCCATACAAACTTAACCACATTACATGTAATCTTGGTTAATGGGTTAGCAAATCGGAAAATGTTTTGAACTAAATGACGATAATAACCTACTAAACCAATTAAACTATGTACCTAGTTTATGTTCATTGGTGCAGGACATTCTTGAAGTTCCTTTTTCTTCATAGGATCAACTGATATTCCATCCTTAGAGACAATATAGACCAGAAAATAAACTGATTGAAGCCAAAATTCACACTTTCTAAACATCCCATATAATTTATTTTTTATAAGAGTATATAGAACAACCTGAAGGTGATTCTCATGGTCTTCATAGCATATCTAGTATTCTAAGATATCATAAATAAATCTCACTAAAAAATTTATCAAGTTTTTCCTTGGAAACTATATTCATTAGATCCAGGAAATCAAAGGGTGAATTAGTCATTCCAAAAAGAATTACTATAAACTCGTAATGCCCATACCCTGTTCAAAATGTAGTCTTTGGAATATCTTCCTTCCTGAACCTCAATTGATGATATCAAGATCAAATTCAATCCTTGAAAAAGATTATTCTAAGTGAAGTTAATCAAATAAATCATCAATGAAAGTAATATGATACATGTTATTTATCATTATATCATTAATTTATTTATAGTCAATACAATGACTAATGGATCCATCATTCTCATTAAAAAAGAGAACATTGGATCTCCATGGATAAACACAAGGGAGAATAAATACTTTATCACTCAATTTCTATAGTTATTTATTTAGATCCACTAATTCCACTATGTTCATTCTATAAGGAGTCTTTGGTATATGCCTTTCACTAGGAATTTTATAAATAGAAAACTCAATTTCCCACTCTAGAGGATGTCTAGGTAAATCCTCTGGAAATACATTAACATATTATTACACAATAGGTACATCCACAATGTGATTATTTCTTTCCCAGCCATAGATATTGAGTTATATTCCTCCACAAAAATTTTATTTGATAAAGATACTAGGGGTGGATCTCGATTACAGTCAAAAGAAGAGGTTTCTTCTATAAAGCTAAGGGATTTTTCATCATTCTAAAAATTGGTAACTTACTTCTCCTTTTAATAGATTCTATCATCATAATTTGAAATCCAATTCATACTAATAATTATATCAAAGTAAATCATAGGTATAATGAAAAGGTCACAAACTAAATCATGTGTACGTGTCATAAAGGGTACTGATCAACACATATTAGTTTCAATGATACTTCCCTTAGGAGTTTTTACTGAAAAATACATTATTAAATCTAACTGGACATGTATAATTTTATTGGAATATAGGGAAGATATAAAAGAATGTGATGATCCAGAATAAAATAAAGCATTGTATTTTTTAGGAAATGATTAGAGTACCTTCCACCACATAATTAGGAACTTAAAACTCAATAGTTATGATCACATAATCTTGGCCTTGATCCCTTGGTCTTATCTAAGGAATGTTTCCTTGATGTCTAAGACATTCATGTGAATAATGTACCATATATTTATAATTGCAGAATTGAACATTGGTATATTATTTATTTCCCTTGAAATCCTGATATTGGTGGCATTTTTATCCACACTTGTAATAGACTCTCATTCCCTTCAAACATGTACCAGAGTGTTTCCTCCCACAATTACTGTAGGGTGTAAATTTAATTCTTCCATTCTTTCCCATTTATTTCATTTTCAATAGTGTTCAGTATCCCTATTATTCTATTTATTTAATTTGAAGTCATATTACTTAGAGAATTCTATTTATGTATTGATAGAACACAAGACTACATCTTCAAATAATGATAAATTTTGGGAGGCCAATTCCTTATAGCAGAATTGTTTAAAACCATCAAAGAATTAATCAATCATTATCCATGGATTATGTATGTAGTCTACGACATGACTTTCTAATGTCGTAATGCTGGATTTTTACATTACAACATCTTCATCCTCTTTATGTATTAGGATCAATAATTTCATCTCCATATCTTCTTGTTGCTTGCAAGGAAAATATTTTTCTCGGAAAAGTTCCTTAAAATTCCTCCATTCCATATTTTTAATTTCTTCATCCTCCTTTGTGTTTTGAATTAGTGACCACCATTGATTTGAATCTCCCAATAGATGATAAAATTTCTTGATAACCTTATCCTTTTCATTACTTCCCATAGTGAGAAATATCTTCTCCAATGAACTTATTCACTTCTCTGTTACAAATGTGTTTGTAGTCCAATTGAATGATTGGGGATATTTTCATATAAATCATTCTAACACTATACCTCCACATTGTGGATATAGATTCTCCATACGGGTAAGGTTATTATTAATAACCTAAGTTAGCTGTCCCAGTATAGTAATAAGTTTCTTAACACTAGTCATAACTCAAAAACAAACATCACACTACAAAATATTTAACGTTTTCCCTACAGGGTAATATCTGTTGGTAAAAGTACATTTTCTATTGGTAAAATGTCTTACCAATACATATTTCTCTGTCACTAAATTTTCAATAAAAACTCTGTCACTAAATGTTTTTGGAATAGATAAGATAGTTTTGTTTCAATTATATTAATACTAAAAGATAATTTATATGTTGTTATAATAATTTAGCAACATATTCTTCTGAAAAATTTATCTATTGGTAATAATATTACCTACATATAACATATGTTTATAAATTACATTTAAATAATAATTATAAATTTTTTCGGCTAGTATAATTTAAGATTATATTCATTAATTTATCATATATAATACCTATGTTTTAATTATCAAACAAAATACACTTTTAATGCATGTTCAAACTCGAAAAATATTAATTATATTAATAATAAAATTTGATTCAAAATGAATCAATACATAGTTTAAGTTTACTAATCCCTAAAAAGATAACTAAAACCCAAACCTCCCCCCCAAAACAATAAACAGAAAAGGTAATGTCGTTTAATAACTACAATCCTCCAACACCCTTCATGATTAATGAGTAGTTACTCTCACAAATTTTCTTTCATCAACCCCATGTAGGCCACTAGAATAAAAAAATCCAGTGAAGTCCAGTACCAATGAGGAACCTCCAGACGATGTTATGCCACACCCTTCAACTCCAAGATCTACACCACATAGCCAAAGATAATACCCATCATAAAAATGAGGCGAATAAAAAAATAAATATATAAATAAAGTGAACACATTATATAATAGAGAAAAATCATGTGAATAGAAAAATACCAATGAGTTAATACAACACACACCTACCATAAAACAAACCAAAGGAAGAATGATCTTGTTGACTGTTCATTCGAAACACAAACACATGAAACCACATGTATACTAAAAAAATATTCTAAAATAACAAACCGAATAGTTGTTAGGTTACCTGTGATGAAGAAAGGGAAGGGAACAGGCGATACACAGGTGATATAAATTTAGAGCCAGAAGTATAACATCAATTATCATTTCTAGAAGCTTCCAGATTATGATTCCTAGGAAATTGAAGAAAGAAACAAATGGATGCAAGGCAGTTCCTTCCATAAAATAAAGCCCCTCCTCTACTCCACTAGAATGAATTTCTCAGGCCTACAAGCCCAATCTCAATGCAGTCTGTGGAAAAGAGATATGTTATCCACTCCAAATCAAAAGGTAGAACTTTGGAAAGTCCTAAAGGATGAATTTTTCAAGAATTTACCTTGGTTATAATGGAATACATGTGACCAAATTGTGAAGGTTTCATCAAAGGGTTAAATGAATCAATGGTATCCAAGATTAAAATAGTGCATACTACATCATCGATGTCCATTAAATCCTACTACGCCACCTCTGCCTTTGGTACCGTCACCACCATCACCCTATTCTCCATCACGTCCTTCACCTCCCCTACCTTTGTATTCTCCGGTAGCCTAAACCACCATAGGAACCTCCCCGCCCTACACTCCACCTTGTGCCACTTGTAGTTCTCCTCCTCCTCACATATCCTCTCCCTGATGATCTTTAGAATCCTCCCCTCTTCCACATCCACCTTCACCTCTTCCTACTTCAACCCGGGAAGGTCCTACTTAAAGATGTGTGCCTTAGGCATCTCCTTCCAATCGATTCTTATGTTCTCCACTACTGATGCCTCTCTCTCAGTAGGGGAAAGTTCCTCACTGAATCCAGGAGCCCTTCAAATGGATCCCAAATGTCCAGCAAAAACAAATCCACTATTTTTCCCCTACCGTTTCTAAATATCCTTGAAACTATCGACATGATAACTTTCCAAGTGACAATGATTTATTCTGAATGTAGGGATCAATGATCTCTTTATATTTTTTCACTATGATCAAATATTACATTCATTTACCATAAACCATAAAAATTTTAGTTTTTATCTACTCTTAAAACTGTTAACATGTATCCAAAAAAATATGCAACCAAAACCATAAAACAATTAGTATGTCAAAAATGTTAATCAAAATGTAAATATGCAGCCAAACTATAAGATATATAAGCTAAAATACATATATATAAATCTTTTCAATTAACAAGCTATTGGAATGTGAAAACATAGTGATAAAAAATGCATATATCCATATTTGTTCACTGACCGTGGAATTGGAAAATAAAAATAGTGTAGTCATCTCAAATTCTATAAACTATTTTAAAACATCATCTAAACCTAGACCATGTTGAACATAGAATTGTGGAATGGCTTGTATTAACCATTTTTCTTCAAGACAACCTGCATCTCACAGCTTTCCGTCATCCTAGAATTAATAAATGATTGCACTACATCATTTAGACCCTAAGAACCCAACACAAACAATGATTTATTGTGTTCCTTGTTTTTCATTATCTTTTAATTATCTTTACTCAATTTACATCCATGAAATTCAATGATTCCACATATTTCATAATGTGTAAAGATCATTACCATCATGACATGGATTTTCGCAGAATATGCAGTCAAAGAAATGTGTGTGCTATGTCACAACACATACATTTATTTGGTTTCTATTAATTGAGATAATTATAGGGTTATGAAAATATATTTCAAATAATTACCTTATTATGAACTTTTTAGTAGCATCACTTTCAATGTATTTAAATAGAAACATGAATATGTTAGTGGAATGAACACAATTTTAATAAGACATAAATAATGAAATGTATGCTCCAAATAGTAAATAAATGCATGCTTCAAAGAGTTTATAAAACATTCAGAATTTTATACCTTAACAGAAGAGTGTTCCTCCATCCTTGCTTCTGTTTTACTCAGTGACACTTTCATATTGAATCGTGGATGACATTTCATAAAAACATAGAAAAATTATTTTAACTCTTTAGTATCAGCTTTAATTTGGAAATATTTAAACTATTTAGTATCAACTTTAATTTAGAATCACTTGCTTTATATAGTAAAAAAACGGATTATATATGAAATATCAGTAGTAATAATAAAAATAAAAAATAAAAATAGATAAGAGATTGATAAATCTACTGCATAGTTATTGGAATATTTAATATACATGTCCAGGAATGAAATGTATTAATAAATTTTCATCATTCAGATTTTGAATATACCACAAACTGAGATTATCATTTTGATGTTTCAAATATTGAACTTCTCATTTTTTATATACATGGTTTAATCCATTTTTTTAAATCCACTAAACTATCACTAATTTTGAGGTAATTTATGTTTGAGGTAAAAAATGGATTTAGTTCAAAGATAAATATATTTTTCTATTAATTACATATAAATATTAAACTTCAGTAAATAAATAGAATCTTTATTGTAAATGAAAAGCATTTTTAAGAATTAATGTTAAGTGGGTGAATACATAAGAAATTTGGGCTTGTAAGAGAGAAATCATTCTTATTGTGTGACGAAGATCCATTAAAAAGAAATTAATGTAGTGAAAATAAATTGAATAACTTCAAATTAATTTTTTTCCTCTCCAAGGACTATAATAATAAACTGAAATAATATTTATTATTAATATGTTTTTTATCTTATTAGGGAATGTAAGTAATAATAAAATGCTATGTATTTTTAAACTCGTGTGTATGATTAATAACTATCCTAGAGTAAAATGAAAATAATAATAAACTAAAATAATGTGTATTTGACATCATTGAACAAATCTAAAACCAAACACTTACTCAATCCCTAGAAAACTCATGTCGCTGAGGGGTCCTACATTTGGAAATGAAACTTAAATTTTTATTATTTAATAATAACAAATGGGGCCTCAAAAACATATAATTACATTAATATAAACTTGAAATATCAAATGTGAGGTTCCAAAAATAAGTAAATTGAGTAAAAAATTGATTTTTTGGGTGACCTTAGATTTTTACCATTCAATGGACATCCAAGATAATGCGATTCAAAAATTATAATTTTATTGACTAATGAAAATCATAAATACAAATTCATAAATAAATATAATTGAATAAAATCATATTTTACTATAATTTGTTTTATTTAAGCATCAATTAGAGGATATATCATAATCAAAATATTATAATTTTTAAATAAATTTGTTATAAAAGTTTCATTAAAACAAATTTCAAAAATACCTACCTTTCAAGACATGAAAATTATTATTCTGAAGCTAACTATAATTTTTGTGTAGGATAAGTTATTTTCTACAAACACATGGAAGGATACCTAAAAATATAAAAAAATTTAACCCAATAAAATATGGTTATACTGAGAACAATTTCTTATTACATTGTAATGTGTATCAGGTTTCGCATATAAGGATGTATTCACACTTTTTACAGTGCACTTATATCGCCAATGAAAAAATTATACCTTTTAGAACAAAAAATAGTAAGGCTCATGCGAATGAAATTTGGAATTAAGAAAGTGATCACGCGATGAATGTTATATCACAATGTCAATAGATTTTCACAAAAATGAGTGTTGATATGATAACCAATAAAATTGAATGTCATCATATACATTGAGAAGAATAAGAAAATCATTCAGATGTTAAAAATGAGGATAAAAGATAAAAAATTAAAATACAAAATATTGAAGACAACTTTTTCTCTAGCTCCAACAATGGAAAACAAGTACAAACCCAATATCGAATCAAAACATTAAAAATAATGTCCAATGTAAACTTGTATTTCTAGAAAAAAAGTAACTAGGAATAAAACATGGATTGAAAAGGGATGTTATGGGAAGACCTGAAAAAACAACATTTGTTCTGTCAATAGCATGTACATCCCCTTGAAAATCATCCTTCAAGAAATTTAGTAATTTTATATTGAGGAAAAACAAATAAAAATGATAAGTAAGGAAAAAAATGGATGAAAACTTATTTCCAGAAAAAAAGAGTAGATTTCATGGGGGTTATAAATTACCTACTAGTGAGCAGAGAAGAGAGATAAAATAAAATTCTATGCCTAGAATTTTAAACAATATAACAATTATCAGTGTTATAGAAAAAACAATGATCATATAACCTATTTAAAAACAAAAACAAACTAAATAGAAACTACTAACTACATAGTTGATTAAAAACCAATGCTACGCTTAACCATCCAAATAAAATCCAATTTAAAACCAAAATGATTCATAAGATATGAAATCTAGAAGTAAATTTCATGAAAACCTTACAAAGAAATGATAAGTTGACAAACATCAAACCAGAGGGTAGCGGTGGGTGCCACAGTTATGACCGGGGGTGATGGGCAGGGATTCTCGGGGCAGATAGGGTTGAGCTAGGGAACAAGGGACATATATGTTGGATGGGGATACCAATATAAAGCTATGAAGATGACGACAGTCAAGCCGTGACAGGGGCTTGGAAAAAATGGAATGAAAAGGTCCACTAGGAATACAGAGGGGGTTCTCACGATGATATCATAGGGGGACACTGACCGAGATTAAGGATGGGGTTCTTACGAAGATGTCGATGAGGAGAGCTGGTTAGGAATAGTGAGGGGTTCCTAAGAGGTGGCCTGTGAGGAATGCCTATGGTGAAAAGGGATGTAGGGTTAGGGGAGGGACGTCCTGACAGGGGGGTGGGGGTTACATTAATGTGGGTCTTTAATTAATTTTTTTAGAGTTTTTTTATTAGAATTTTTTTCCATTATTATTATTATTATATTATTTTTTATATAACTTTTTATGATGTTAATATATACATAATTTTTTTTATTATCAAAACTATATTTTATTAGGTGATATATATATCAATATATTCACTTTTTTGGTAAAGTATTTGATATTAATGAATAATTTATTTCTAACGGATTTTTATGATAGTAAATGATTTTTTGGTTATAGTAATTTATAACAACATATTCATTTACTAGTAAATCAACTATTGGAATTATTATAATAAGGAAAAAAATTTAAATGTTGGTAAAAGATTTGTCAGTATTGTACTACTAATATAAACAGATATATTTGTTGGTTGAAAGAAATGTTGGTACCAATATTTATTATCAATGGAATATAATATCTGTTGGAAATAATCATTTTTACCCACATATATATTATCTGTCAGTAATTTTCTGTTGGTAAATGTCATTTTTTTAGTGTCATTATATTTCATAAGAGGGAAATCCCTACATAGTATACAAGTGTTGATGCAATTTCCATTATTTCGACTAGGATCCATTTTAAATAATGGAATACACTAGATTAGGCTATGAATCATAATGTATAATGTTGAATTAGAAAAACACTTCACATAAATTTAATTTTTTTTCATGTCGAATATCATAATCATAACCATGATTTCTTTAGATAAAGATTTAAATTTAAATCCATTATAATGGTTTGTAAAGAAAATGTAAATTATCGAAAGCATTCCCCCCATGATTTTCCAACTAGGTGTGTATTAAGGCCTGTTTTCTTGTACTAGGTTACTCCAAGTAAGGACCAAGACAAATTTTCAACGTTTTTATTCCTAGGTACATCTAGGCCTGTACCACATCCACTTGTAGTACTCATATTGGGATGTATTTCTAGGAAGATCCGTATAATCACGACCTTATCAAAATTCTAGGATATTCTTTTATAAATATCTTCCAAGTTTATCTTTGGGGATTGTTCCATATTTTATGTTTTCTAAATCTAGATTCCACAATTTCTACTAATTATCTTTTGAAACAAACTATAAAGAACCCGACCCCAGTATCACAGAGATGATGCCTTAATGTATTACATTAGAATACAAACAAGGAAGATGCATCATGGAGGACTGGATAGTTTATTAGTTTGGGAAAACCATATTAGATACATGAAATTTACATTACAATATGAAATGAAATACAACATATAAAATTCCTTTGAATCACACATAAAATCATAGATTATCCATGAAATTCATTCATAATAACAATCATATCATCGTGAAAAAAATAAATCATAAGAATGGGGTGATCTCAAATGATTATTAAGGGTAATAAATACAAAAGAAACATAAATAAATAATAAGGAATGTTGAATGACTGAAAATAGATTCCATTAAATGTAAACTTGTGGATAATATGGAAGAAATATAATTTTTTTAAATAATTATATAACAATACTTAACAATGGATGTTATACTATTTGAATAATCACATGGACTAGTAGTTACTAGTTTCCTAATGAGGGAATTCATAATATTGGACATCATAACCATGCTGTAAGGGCCTCATTCCAAAACCATACATAAACCGGTAAAACCCCAAACTAGTTTGTCTCATGAGACCTACCAATGAATATAGTGGATATAACAGGCCTAAAATTACAACTAATAAGTCTAATTCATTACTCATATGAAAGGGGTGAAACATAATCAACATATACATTCATATTGTAACTAGAATATGAAATTTAAATAACATCCCCAATCAATAAACATACTCACTCACTTTTCAGAGTAATGTGGTGAATAGTATCAAGGTAGCTCATAAATAATAATACTAATCATAAACCACTAAATAAAATATGGTATATGATATCCTAAATTATTATTCTAAATAAAACATAATAAACAACATGGGTTTTTAAATAGATGAAAATACTCTTATTAAACCATCGAGGAATTCTATAGAGAAATACTCTTTTACTTTACAAAGAAGAGTTCTTTTGGAAAATATTTGTATAAAAATAGAAGTGATCTAAGATAGTATTTCAATAATAAAATTAGTGATTTTAGAAAAATAATGGTGGCTTAAAACAGGTTATAGAGTGCACTTGAATATATGTAAGAATTCAAATTGTTCTCTTAAATCAGGTTTGTGTATTAGGACGAATTGAAAAACTTCCTTATAAAACATATAAATCCATATAAACAAAAGGAGGATTGTTATTGGTATACATATTTAGAAAATTAAAATATAATTTAGGAGGATTACATAATAATAATTAAAAATTTCATTGTGGTAATGAGTGAGAAAGCGTAATCCAGAATAAAAAATGGGGGTTCAGGGGGAAACCCTTACATTTTGTACAAATGCGTTATATACCTGACCTTAATGTAATAAATAATAAAATTAAATCAATTAACTAGTTAATTAATAACATTATCTATATTTATTGTATTAATTAATATTTTATTACATTCATTTATGGACTTATTGATGGGTTATAGAGTTCAATTTCATCATTCGGCAGAATTTGTTTTCTTGGTTTCCTTGGTCGGTTCGCTTGTTTATGAAGTTTGTGTGAAATGGTTATAATTATATAGAATTTCAATTATATTTTATTAATGAATAAAAATAATTTTTATTGGTATTATGTATTTTTTTATCCATATATGAGGATGAATTATTAGAAAACATGTTAATGATAATCATTTAGGCTAATTTTAGTTGGTTTTCAATCAAAACGAACTTTTTTTCTTATATTTTTTTATATCATGTATATATGATGTTTAAAAAACATTAAATAAGATAAAATAAATACTTTTTAATCTATTTGAACCATTAATATGGTTTCATGACCAACTTTGAAGGAGAAATTGAAGAACAAAAGTTCGTCGCCCACAAAGGTTGTGAATCAACAACTCTCGGATGATGATTTCATTTTTTAAATAAAATAGAGAGAGTAAGAAGATTGAAAATGGATATTTTATTAAAATTATATCATTATAGTATATATATGATATTGGTCTTATCATTTCCATTTGGACAGAGTATTTAAGGAGATAATAATAAAATAAAATAACTTGAATAGAAATTAAAAGCAAAAGGATCATGATTTTACCCCCTGAATTCTTCTCATTGAGAACTTCCTTTAAGGGATTGGTTTTAGTGATTTTATGATAAAAAAATATCTTGTATGTGGCGGATAGTCTTGGGAATAATATTGTGTAGAATGTTGGCAATGATCTATGTCATAGAGGTGTGATGAGAGGTGGTGGTGAGGGGTGGTCTTTATATTGGAGGAAAGGGGAGATTTTTGAATATTTATATCATTTCTTTATTATTTTGGATCAAGACTATGGATAGATTGAGAATTATCATAAAATATATCAAAATAATTATGGTATGTTTGATATTATAGTTCTTACATCATCCATGACTCATGGAATAGTGTATTTAAATTATAATGTATTTATACTATAAATTATCGTATTATACTATTCACAAAAAATTTATGTATTTTTTGAAATATCAAAAAAATTCACCCAGACCATTTTTTGAAATATTTATTTCAAAAGTGGACTCCATTTTATGAAAATATTTTTCTAAATAGGAGAAATTTAATATTTAATTAAATGAATAATTTACTTAAAAAATAAAATTTCGAAAATTAAAACTGATTTAGAAACACTCTAAAAAATTAACTAAGGTATTATTATTTTATCCTAAAATCATAAGATCAATAAAATATTTATTTACAAATCTATTTTAAGAAAATTAATTTTCTTTTTAATAATTTTTTTATCATAAAAATGTAATTAAATATTTATGACTCATAGAAATATCAACACTTATTTAAAAATTATTAAAATATTCATTTTGTTATACTATGATATAATTATATCAATCATTAACTTATGAGATTCCTAAATTTTATTTATACTTTGATGGGTGAGGTTACTATTCATTTGGTCAATTTACTTTTTATAAGGTTCATATGACAATTCCAAAGGTCAAGTTACTATTTCATCATTGTAGGTTCCTTAAGTTCTAAAAATACATGTTATTTCATTCATTATAAATTTTTAATGATTGTATTGTGTTATATAAGTGATTTTATGTGATATATACTAAATTAACTAAACATAAGTAGGAAAATATGATTGATAGAATTCTGGGTCATTATATAAAGAATATGATATTCAAAAACACCACTCACATCCTATTCTTCTTACACCTTCATAGGCTTGGAGCTTGAAAAATTTATGTCAAAATCACTTCAAAATACTCTCCTCCATATCCTAGGGTTATCGATCACATAAAAAGTCCATTTTAAGGAACATTAATGGGTGTCTTAAGGGGTTGTGATTAAAGGATGATATATGATTCTTGACTAATCGCTTTCAATTTTATTATTTTTCTACCACCACATATAATAAACATAAACCAAAACATAGTAACATAAGTATCTTATAAATATTTATATTTCATTATTATGGGGTAATATCCTTATTAAAACCTCCCTTATTCTATTTCTAAAATGAATACATTGTTTACAATATAGTTGGTTCACCGCCACCATGAACAAGGAACTCCATTTTACTTCAATGCCTTAAATGATAGTCATAAAATTAATATTATGGTTAAATAATATTATAATAATTATATTATAACTTATTTCATTTTATGTGACAAATGTGTTTCCATAATTTTAATTAAAATGATTCAATTTCATGAAGGTTGACAAAAACAACCTAAATGAACTAACCATGTAACATTAACATTTTTTACTGATTGATTTTTCATTACATTGGAATACATATAGATACATGGTACCATTAAAATTTTTAGAAGTATATTAATACCATTTCATCCCACTTATTGAGTTCCACTACCATTTATCAAGAATTTTAATAATTATCAATGACTGATTCGACCATGGAACCATGGAACTATGAGATAGATTCCTTTGAATGAGTGAGTTTAAAAACTATATCTCACAGAAAAGGATACAAATGAACATTACAAAATCCATGTAAATAAAAAATATGTGAAAAAATTTATGAATTAAGTAATTAAGGAAGCTAATTTGATTATCAAGGATTTTATATGAAAGTGAAGAATGATTTTGGAACATAAATTTGGGGATCTTTTCAAACCACCCTTTTTCATTGGGTTATGAACCTTATCTTTATATGTTCCAAACCAACCTACATACCCTAGTAACCCAATAAACAAGTCATCCATAACATTCCTGAAGGGCATTACCAATCCCCACGGGTCAAAGACTAGCACCTAAAATCACATAACATGCAAGTGGGAATGATTTGGCCACTAACAATGAAGAAGAAAAGAAACAAGACATAATTCATAAACAAATGAAACTCCACTGGAAGTAATATACCATAAGTCAACAAGGAATAAACCATTCCAAGTCACTAGAACCAATTTTCTAAATTGGGAAAACATCCCCAAGGTCCATAAGGACACAACTCACCAAGACCAAAGTTGTACAGTAGGATCCACCTCCAAGAGAACAATTCCCTTTGATCGAACCTAGAAGAAGAAATTCTAGAAACACCCAAAGGAAAAAGTAGGGTGTCAGCCTAAGACCAATAAGATACCACCAATAATTCTATACTAGATGCCAAATATAGATTATCCATAATAATGATTTCAATTTTTAAATATAAATAGGATTGGAAATTCAAAATCATTTTTAAACAGAACATGCTACACATTTTCATAATAATGGAAAATACATTCAAATCACATGATTTACTTTACAAGAGATGGAATATTTCTAAAAAAATGTCTTAAGTAAAACATTTATAGAAAACAATTTATATAAATTCAATATGCATGTAAAGAAGTTCTAAAAAAAATTGGAATACATTACTATCTCAAATATAAATAAAAAAGCGAGAAACATGGCCATCTTCCAAAAGGTACGATAATATTAACCAACTATAGGATTACGCACTCTCTATGCGAACTCAGAAAAATGTGTATACACACATCCCTATAACACTATCTAAAGGAGACTTGTCACCAACCCTTTGGGGATGTGACCTATCGCAAGTATTTTTTAGAACATTTTTATAACATAGAGTGTATCCAAATAAGTCACTAACTACCTAAGGATTTCATGAACTCTTAAATGATCGGTGGACTATTTTAAGACTACATAAAATTTTGATCAACCCCATTATTCCATTTCAAAAGTTTCAATTTCTTTCGATTTAAAACCAAAAAAGGTTTTATTAAAAAACATGCCTTTTTCACAAGATAAAACAATTGGGTTTCTATCAATTCATTTCAAGCCATTTTCACCAATTTAAAATCCATTCAAAACTAATTCCATCATTAGACAATTTATTTTCACAATTAAATTCAACAATTTAATTTAAATCATTTCGATAAAATCCACAATTTAAATTAAACAATTCAAATCATCAAATTTCTATAAACATGCCCAATTCAATGGAATTGGGTTTTTTCCAAATTTCCATGCCAAAACCATTTATGATATCTCGAATAAATAGAATCAGGTTTTTATAAATTTAATTGAATGAATATTTAAGAAATTGAATTTAAATCACCAATTGAATATATATCAAGAAAACAAAGATAATCAATTTGGCTAATCAGAACGGAACCACATACTTCAAGGTCATAAATGTTAGCAGAAATGATAAACCACCCTAAGTGGTTCAATACACCTCCTCATGACACTATTATTGTAAGCATCAACACATCTATGATCGATGTTCTTTAAGGGTTCCTAGAAACAAAACATCTATTTTATTTCATAAGGAAGTAAAAAAAATTACATACCATTACATTTTATCTCTTCTAGACAATCACAGGATCATCGTTTTATGTCAAATCATGCAATCTCAAGAAAAATTCAAAAGAATAATTATAAACCTCCTTCAATAATTATATCCCTCTATTTTATTTCCCAAGGAAATAAAATATTATATGCGATTACATTTTCTCTATGCTAGATAATATCTAGATTATCATTTTATGTCAACACATGTTTTTGAAATTATACATCAATATTTCATGAAATTACAAGTGGATAATTTTATATTTAATAAAATTATCCTCAACATCCAAATTAATTATCAAAAATTGTATATATATATATATATCTTGATAAAAAATAAATAAAATTAGATAAGTATAATAAATTATCACTACAAATACCCATAATTTCCATGTATTTTTTTAAAATAAATGGGAATTTTACGAGTCTGCGAAAATTGACAGTGCGTGATTCTGAGGCCTGGAGTGCCCAGAATGAATTTATGAAGTTTTTATCGGGTACGTTCAGTGAAAGTTCGAGTGGGTTTCTATATCTTTTGAAATGGTGCTCGGAATTGAAATCTGAGGGCACCGTTGAACTTGCAACGTCGATATTCTCTTAAGGAGACTTTCACCTCGATGATAGTTGGTCAAGGGTGAAAGTTAGTTTTTTGGTTTTTCATGGAAATAATAAAATAAAAGAAACATAAGTTTTATTTTATTTTATCTGTTGTAACCACCCATGTGGAAGTTGGAGGTGGGGACCACCACACCTTAACCTCCCATGAGAGGTTATGGTGGTGGGGACCACGAGGGACTAAACCCCCATTTAATTGTTGAAAACCTCTTAACTCCCCTCATTAATGAGGGAGAGCCTCTTGAACTCCTCTACCCATTAATTGTTCCACCATCTCCGTTAATTTATTACACTACCCACCTTAATTAATTATGTTTTTTAATTCTTTACAACAAAATAATATATGGTTTAATCTATTATTTTGGCACACCATTTATTTTTGGGTGGAATTTGGGGAAAGGAGGAGCTTTTGGGAGAAAGTTTCTCCAACTAAGAACAAATAACTTCTTCCAAAAAGAACTCCAGCGAGGAGAGTATTCAAATTCTTCCACAGAAGCACCTTGCGGAGGAAACCGACATGGGAAATCTTCGAAAACCGGCCTTCCCTCCTCATCATCGTCAACGAACTGATGCATGAGCTCGGGATTGGAGGTGTGTGGTAGATGCGATGAACGACAACAAATCCGTCTTCTTCCCTGTGACTCCGTTGACGTATCAACCAGAGGTAGGGGATTTTTGTGAATGATTTTATACACCCATATTCATCCCTTCTAAAACAAGGAACACAGATCAACTTTCTAACTAGTAAATCTGCATATGTTTTCCTTTTGTGGGTTTTGGGATTAATCTTTTCATGAGGTTTTATTGTGCTTCGTTCTTGTGAGAAAACTTCTACCACCATAAATGTGGAGGGTGCGGGCCAAACCAACATGGACTGAACCCTCCACCATTTTATTTAGTGTTTCGTATCCATCTATGTGCTCTATTATATAGTTTTACTTAGCGTTTAGTATCCAGCTATGTGGTCTGTTGTGTGTGTATACAGGTTATGAAGGAAATTCCTTCCCACTTTTAGGGAATTACGCCTTTGGTGCTAGTCTCCATCCCTTGGCCTATGGGAGGAGGGATTGGGGTAGTCACAGCATGGGCCCTGGGGGATGGGTCATGAAAAATTAGTATCAGAGGAGTCGGTTCTACCATAAAACATAGGGCTCTGATCTTTTCTGTGAAGCAATAGTGTTAAGTGTAGTGAGTGTGGTTTTTTGTTCCAGGAGTCCAGTGTTGGTGTGGTTGCGGATGTATCCACACACCAGGACCCTGAGTTCTGATTTTTGACTTAGTGAATGAAAACATTGATTATGTGGGTGTTTTTAAAAGTTTTCTTTAAGTCAGATCACCAGGCCAGTTCACCAGGTATAACTTTTGACCGTAGTGCACCTGTTTCTTTGCAGGATGCCTCCACACAGATAGCGGACTAGAGTTCCGAGACTTGTACGCACTGATAGCCCACCAAGCGACGAGACCTCGGTGCAGGGCCCTCTTCTAGTAGAGGTACCAGCAGTGGCACCCACGGTACCACTCCCCGTTGGGCCACCGATGCCACCAACCCCATCAGCAGACAGTGCACACCACTTGAGCGCATTGCACGAATTCCATCGCTAGAGACCACCCAGTTTTAGGGGAGAGACGGACCCACATGCGGATAAGGATTGATAGGAGTCCGTGGTGAGAGTTTTCCAATTGGTAGGGAGACCAGTCGATCTCATGGGGATTGATACTTCCAGACTTCTACAGGAAGCATCCAGAAAGTGTTGGAGCTTGATGCTCCAAGTTCATGACAAGTTAACGCTTCTCTGGGTAGACCTCAAGAGCCTGTTTTAGGCAGAGTTTGTTCCAGTGTCTCTTCGCACAGTGCGCCTTCAGGAGCTACTTCATCTGCAGTAGGGCATCATGACCGTGGCTCAGTACTTAGTGAGGTTCACTGACCTCTCACGCTACTCCACATATATGGTGTGAGAACCATTCTTCAGGGCCCACACCTTCGAAAAGGGACTCAGGTGGGAGATCAAGGCTTCTGTGATCTCACTCAGCATCCCGACACAGGCGGGGGTGTTAGAGAGATCCCTCCTAGTGGAGAGTTTCCTTGCTGAGAATTCTCCAAGAGTGAGATCCACAACCAGTTGACACATATTAGAGTCTTCTATAGTTGGTAGCAGATAGATGTAACAAAGGTCAAAGAGGACTAGACCTGTAGGTAGACAACCGCATGACTCGAGATCGGTTTTGTGGGGCACCCGAGGTGGAGACATACCTGCTAGGAGCAGGAAGTGTTACACATGCGGTGGGAAGGGTCACATGGCACGTGACTATATGACTCACCATTTGGATGATCAACAGACAGTCGAATGACCGCCTAAGAAGAGATATAGATTCAATTGAGGCGGTCATCAGGGAGTAGGAGGACGTGGCAGAGGAGCTGGTCGTGCAGCTGGCGATGGACGACGATTCAAGGTTTTACCACCACCACCACTAGGAGGTCGACCCCAACCGCATGGAGCAGGTGGACATGGGAGATCCCAGCACCAGACAGCTGAGGCCTATGATCACAGTGCTCCGTAGATGATACAAGGTACGATCTGTGTGTACTCCACCATAGCTGCAGTACTTATAGACATAGGTTCCAGTCATTCTTTTATTTCCACCACCCTTGTTCTGAGCTCAGAGATTCCGACAGATCCATTGGCTCAATCCTTACGGCTAGAGAATCCTACGAGATCAGATTTGATGATTACTCACTGATGTTTGCAGTGCGAGCTTACTCTAGGAGGTGAGTGTTTTGGCTGGGATCTCCTAGTAGCAGCGTCGAGGCATTACAACGTCATACTGGGTATGGAATGGTTATTTATAGTCTATGCTCATATTGACTGTATTAGGCTCATAGTGCAGTGTGTCCACATGGATGGGACCAGGTTCACCTTCACTGGCGAGAGGGGAGCCTTTGCCGCGCCAGATGGACTTACCCAGAAGAGGGTGTAGCCGATCACTCATCAGTTGGCTAGCCTCACCCTCAAAGATGTTGATGTGGAGAGTCCGACTTATCCTGTTGTGGTGGACCAGTACACAGATGTTTTCCCTGATGATGTCCTAGGTCGTACTCTTCACAGAGATGTGGACTTCAACACTGAATTGGGCCCCGGGATGGTACCGATATCTACACCAATGTATCTGATGGCTCCCGTGGAGCTTCGTGAGCTATGGGTACAACTGGAGGACTTGCGGGAGAAGGGGTTCATCCAGCCCAGGGTTTCACCTTGGGCAGCCATGATTCTGTTCACCAAGAAGGAGGATGTGAGTAGGAGGATTTGTGTTGACTATCGGTGCTGGAAGCAGGTGACCATGAAGAACAAGTACCCACTCCCAAGGATTGATGACCTCTTTGATCAGTTAATGGGAGCACGATGGTTCTCGAAGATAGACCTCAGATCAGGCTATCACTGGCTCAGAGTACGTGACAAGGATGTGTAGAAGATGACCTTCAGATGTCAGTATGGCTACTATTTGTTCTTGGTTATGCCATTCGGCGTGACCAATGCTCCATTAGTGTTCATGAGAGTCATTAATAGGATCATTCATCCATACCTTGATCTCTTTATAGTAGTCTTCATCGATGACATTCTAATCTACTCAGCTACTGAGGATGAGCATGCCTATCATTTGTAGGTAGTACTGGACACACTCCGAGAGCACCAACTTTATGGTAAGATCTCAAAGTGCCAGTTCTAAATCTGAGAGGTTCAATTTCTAGAACATGTCATCTCAGAGGATAGAGTTGCAGTGGATCCAGTGAATATTGAGGCGGTACTTTCTTGGGATCCACCCAGGAGTGTGATGGAGGTACGAAGTTTCCTGGGTTTGGATGGATACTACCAGAGATTTGAGCAAGATATCTCCAGAGTTGCAGCACCAGTATCAGCCTTGAAAAAGAAGGGGAACCCCTTTGTGTGGCCAGAGAGATGTAGTAGAGCTTTCAGAAGTAGAGGCAGAGGCTGACTAGTGCCCATATATTGAGGCTTCCCAAGGAAGGTGTAGGGTATGTAGTCTACTGTGATGCATCAGGGACCAGACTCAGACGTGTTCTGATGTAGGAGCGAGCAGTGATCGCATATGGTTCTCAACAGCTGAGATAGTATGATAAGAACAATGCTACCCATGACCTGGAGTTTTCAGTAGTGATCTTAGCCTTGAAGATGTGGAGACACTATCTTATGGGAGAGTGTTTTACTATGTACTTTGATCACAAGAGTCTTGGGTATATATTCTCTTATAAGGACCTGAACCTGAGAAAAAAACATTGTCTTGAGTTCCTCCATCACTATGACTTCGAGATAGTCTATACTCCTGGGAAGGGGAACATTGTTGATGATGCACTCAGTAGGAGATCCGGTAAATAACTTCTAGGCGAGGCAATTGAGCAGCTGGCCGCTTTGCAGATATCCTTTGTGGATAGAGATGGAGCACCTTTTTTTCAGTCTCTTACAGTCACTCCCTCATTTCTTCAGCGAGTCAGTGAGGCGCAGCATGGGGACGCTAAATGCGAGACATGACGTGCTCAGATATCCACAGGACAGGTACCCGATGGATTTTCTGAAGGTGGGGAGCACGTCATCCTTTTCAGAGGATGTACCATGGTACCAGTGTCACTTGAGGAGGAAGTGTTGAGGGATTTTCACAAATCCTCTCGAGAGGTACATCCAGGAGTGGAGAAATTGTAACAGGACCTTCGACGACAACACTGGTTTTCGGGAATGAAGAAAGCTGTTACAGAGTTTGTCTCTCGATGCCTCATTTGTCAGCAAGTGAAGGTAGAGCATTAGGTACCATCAGGATTGGTTCATCCTTTAGAGGTCACAGAGTGGATGTGGGATGGGATATCCATGGAGTTCGTGACAGGACTTCCACGTACATCTGGTGGACATGACTCGATCTGGGTGATCGTTGACCAACTCACCAAGTCGGTCCACCTTCTACCCATCAGATAGAAGGGTTCAGTAGAGTGCTTGGGATGCCTCTATGTGCAAGAGATTGTGCGGCTAAATAGAGTACCTTCGATGATTGTCTCAGATTGCGACACACGTTTTACTTCCTAACTATGGAAGGGGTTGTAGGAGGCTTTCGATATGCAACTTCATTTGACCATTGCATTTCATCCTCAGACATATGGCCAGACTGAGCAGACCATTTATACCCTTAAAGAAATGCTACGTTCTTGCGTCCTCGAATTCAGTCACAGCTGGGAGGATCACTTTCCTTTGGTGGAGTTTGTGTACAACAGCAACTATCACTCCACCATTGGGATGGCATATTTTTAGGCGTTATATGGGTGACATTATAGATCACCTTTGTGCTGGAGTGACTTGGGGGAGTCAACACTAGTGGGACCAGAGATGGTATGGGCTACCACAGAGAAGGTGCTGATCATACATGAGTAGATAAAGACTGCACAGAGCAGGCAGAAGATGTATGCTGATAAGAGACAGAGACGTTTATAGTTCGAGGATGGTGACCACGTCTTTGTATGGATCTCACCCCGAAGAGGTTTACCGAGATTTGGCTGAGGCATCAAGTTATCTCTAAGATTCATCTAAACTTTTTAGGCCTTTAAATGAGTTGGCGAGGTGGTATACCGCCTAGATCTTCCACCTCAGTTGCACTGGGTGCATTCCATCTTCCTCGTATCCTAGCTGAGGAGATACATGCACACCCCTTATCACATCATTGACCATGGTGAGTTGGATGTCGACGATGGGGAGAATTTTAAATAGGTTCAATAGAAACTGAGGATCAACAGAAGAGGGTCCTTCATGGATGGTTGATACCTCTGGTGCACATTTGCTAGCAGCACGGGAACCTCTAGGAGAGCACATGGGATCGGGAGGCTCAGATGCATGCTAAGTACCACCACATGTTTACCTAGTTTGAGTTGTGGATTACAGGGATGTAGATCCCTGAGGTGGGGAGAATGAAAATACCCGGAATTTACATGTATTTTTTTTAAATAAATGGAAATTTTACGAGTCCTTGAAAATTGACGGTGCCTGATTCCAAGTCCCAGAGTGACCAGAATGAATTTCTGAAGATTTTATCGGGTACATTCAGTGAATGTTCGAGTGGGTTTTTATAACATCTGAACTGGTGCTCGGAATTGAAATCTGAGGGCACCATTGAACTCGCAACGCCAATATTTGGTTAAGGAGACTTTCACGTCGATGACAATTAGTCGAGGGTGAAAGTTAGTTTTTGAGTTTTTCATGGAAATAATAAAATAAAATAAACACATGTTTTATTTTATTTTATCTGTTTTAACCACCCATGTGGAAGTTGGAGGTGGGGACCACCACACCTTAACCTCCCATGAGAGGTTATGGTGGTGGGGCCACCTGAACCTAACCTCCCACGAGAGGTTACGGTGGTGGGGACAACCCAGGACTAAACCCCCCATTTAATTGTGGAAAACCTCTCAACTCCCCTCACTAATGAGGGAGATCCTCTTGACCTCCTCTACCCATTAATTGTGCCTCCATCTACATTAACTTATTACGCCACCACCTTAATTAATTAGGCTTTTTGAATTCTTGATAACAAAATAATTGATGGTTTAATCTATTATTTTTGCACACCATTCATTTTTGGGTGGAATTTGGGGAGAGGAGGAGCTCTTGGGCGAATGTTTCTCCAACAAAGAACAAAGAACTTCTTCCATGAAGAACGCCGGCAAGGAGCGTCTTTGACTTCTTCCTCGGAAGCACATTGCAGAGGAAAACTACGTGGGACATCTTTGATGACTGACCTTCCCTCCTCATTATCGTCAACAAACCGACGCACGAGCTTGGGATTGAAGGTGTGTGGTGGACGCGACGAACAACAACAACTCTATCTTCTTCCCTACGACTCTGTAGACGTATCAACCCGAGGTAGGGGATTTTTTTGAATGATTTTATATACCCAAATTCTTCCCTTCTTGAATAAGGAATACAGATCAACTTTCTAACTAGTTGATCCGTATATGTTTTCTGTTTGCGGGTTTGGGATTTATATTTGCGGGAGGGTTTGTTGTGGTTCATTCTTGTGAGCCAAATGCTACCAACCTAAAAATGGAGGGTGTAGGGAAAACCAACTTGGACTGACCCCTCCACTATTCTCTTTTGTGGTGTTCTTAGAAATGGAGGAAGGAAACAATGGTGACGAAGGAAAATGCCGCGCCACCCATGGCCTTCGCGACCCGCGCCGCCCCCACGACGTTCCACACCGTCACCGGCCAAACCGGCCCCGCGACCCCTCGCGACACCCCATCCGAACCAGCCATGCCCTCTCGCCATGCCCTGGCTGAACCGCCCCCGCGGTCTCTGCCCTTCCAGTCAAGCCACCCCAGTCTTGGCTGAGTCGTCCTGGACACGCCGTCCGCCGGACGAACCAGCCCTGGCCACCCTGGCCCTGTGGTGACCTCCCGGGCCGAATCGGCTCCACACCCGGCCTCCTCGCCACACTCTCCTGGCCGAACAGGACCTGCGGCTCCCTCCTGAGCTGCCCCGGCCGTGCCAGCCCGGCGGCCTACCGAGCCCCCGGCCGAACCCGCACCCTCGTGGCGCCCCGGCCGAACCGGCCCGCGCCCTCTTGGTGTTTCAGCCGAACTGGCCAAACTGGCCCCTAGAGGCACCCTCCGGGCCAAGCCGCCCACATGGCACCCTCCAAGACGAATCGCCCTCATGCCGACTCACGACCGGTTTGTGTCCTCACATATCTCTATGGCCCCTCGCAGCCTACTAGGCTGGGCCCAGCGGGCCGGGATGCACCCAACGTGCTAACCCGCCCAACGGGCCGGGCCAGACCCGAACCGGGTCGGACCGGACTCGGGCCCACTACGACCCTTTACTTTCTTTTGGCCATATATTTGGCATCAGACGACCGTTTGACGAACCATATGCGGTGCTGGTAATCGTGGAGCATGATGGTCCCTTTGAGTATACCCCAATGGATTTTGGGGTATAGTTGAGATACGATCAGGTTGGATCGTGCATGAATCCAACCGGGCCCCCGAGACTAAATGGCTAATAACTCACAGACGTGGCGTCTGATTGAAGTGACATCTATTGCATTGAGACCCCTATGACGTGGCAGACATTTGAGATACTTATTCATGGGACTTCGGGACAGTTGGAGTATTGACCAGTAGCTTGTGGAACAGATCCTTCTGGTGACGAGCGAGCAGTGTGTAGAGACCTAGTAGCTAGCTGAGACCTGATGACTACTAACTGTTTGGCTCAGAGTGACTCTTCTAGAACAGTGGGGAGCGCCTGGGTGTGGTGGTAGACCCACGATGGAGGACCACACTTGGTGACGAGGCAGACCCACGGTACTCGACATGAGGAGTACCTCAGCATGCTTGGAGGGGGAGCATGCTTGGTGTCACGGTAGACCCACGGTGGGGAGCACCTCTATGTAACGCAGCAGACCCACAGTACTCGACCGGAGGAGTACCTCAACAGTCCAAGGTTAGTGGGAAGCGCGCTTGGTGTCGCGGTAGGCCCAATGTACTCGATAGAGGATTAGTTCTCTAGCAGCCGAGGTTTCAATAATGTTTTGGGGATGTTACTTGATACTACCCGTAGAATAAAATCCTAGTTGTGCTAAGTCAGTTTTTCTATGTTTTCATCATGATTGAGATAGATCACTTGATAACTTAGGTGTATGTGTGGGCATACACCTAAGTAAGGTAATATGTTGATTTCATACTTGTGGTTTATCCTTGATGGATTTTGTGAGACCCTGAGGGTATCAGGGTCCCTAATGAGTATTGTTATACTCACCCCCTCATGGGATATGCCTGCACCTTGTTGTGTTGGATGAAGACGACATACAACGCTGATCAAGGCTGAGAGTACTAGGACTGGACGGTACCCAGAGGTGGACCTTACGACAAGTTGGTAAATAGAGGAGACAGACAGATGATGAGTGTTGAGGAGGTGATCTGTACCTACCCTTCAGGTAGGAACCTCAGAGGAAGACCCATCGACGGATTTTCTTTTCTTTAGTCATACTTATACTTCCAGTTTCTTGTACTTCACAATTGGGCTTGAATTTCTGGTACCTTTTACATTTCAGTACTCTTTTGTTATACAGTTTTACTTAGTGTTTTGTATCCAGCTGTGTGGTCTGTTGTGTGTGTTTATAGGTTATAAAGGCAATGCCTTCCCACTTTTAGGGAATTATGCCTTTGGTGCTAGTCGCCAGCCCCTGGCCTATGGAAGACGGGCTTGAGGTAGTCACAACACGGGCCCTGTGGGATGGGTCGTGACAATCCCAAGTGTGTTTATCGATATATATATATATATATATATATATATATATATATATATTGATAATTAATTATCTTTTGATAATCCAAATAATTATCATTTGATAATTTTAAACAATTATCCATTCAATAATTTCCTTCTAATAATCATTCCCATTTAATCTTTGATTAATCATTGTAATTATGACTTGATAATTCATTGCAACATTTTTTTGATAAACATAGAATATTTATCTTTTGATAATTTAAATACTCAACATTTTTTAAAACAGATGTTTGAAAACATCGGATGGTTCAAAAACAAGGTTTACCTACTTAAGAAGATGATTGAACAGTGAAATTCCTTTTTTTATAATTAATATTTTAATTATTTAATATTAAAATTAAATGACACCAAACATCCGTTGAGAATTAAATTTATACCCCATCAAGGGTAAACACCTTGTTCTAGACCCAACGGTGGTCTAATATTTGTCATAGGACCCACCGTTTGAGAGATATTAATGATTTATTAATTAAAAATAGGAATAATTAATTAATTATAATAAAATGTGTTATTTTTGTGAGTGAGGGATCCAAACCCATGACACTTACAAATGTTATACCCTATCTAGGGTAAATCCCTCATTCTGGACCCACTAGTGGTCTCAGATTTCCCATACAATGCACCATCTGAGAGATATTTAATTATTTTTAATAAATAATATATTAAATATTATTTAATAACTTTATCTCATGAGAAAGATATCCAAATGTTCAGTGCCTTCGAATTTTATACCCATCCTAGGGTAAACACCATATTTCAGCCATAATAGTGGGTCACAGATCTTTCAAATGATGCATTATTTTGGAGTTATTAAAATATTTTGAATAAAAAGCATACAATTAATATATTTTATTTAATAATTTTATTCCATCTTCTCTGAGTTTTGTTGGGTATTGTAAACTCATATTTACTTATTTTTTAACTAAGACAATATTTAATTGAATATTACGGAGTGTTAATTGAGCATTTTACCATTCCACGATGTGTTTAACAGAAATGAAAAATTTCAATGATAAACCATGTTTTTCCCATATAACATAATAATAATTTAACCCAATAAGTTTTTAGAATACCTGAAATAGTAATGGAATGTTACAACCTCCCCACCATAGGAACTTTTTGTCCCCATAAATCCTACGAAGAAACCTCCACCTCAAAAAGACAAGGCCACTGTTCTCTCATCAATGATACCATATCATACAAACCATAGGTATCGTACTCTCATGAAGTACCTTGGTCTAAGAATCAACAACCATGACAGGTCATTTAGTCAAAGATAAAACAGGTTTTGACTTCAAGATCATGCCAACTCAGAACATGACATGGGTCAGATAAAAGGTTTTGAAGCTAAGATACATGAAACAAATTATGTATCGATATCAGTTGTGGTGGTAGTGCTAAATGTTAAAAACCCTTCCCTGCCTAATCAACAACCTCAAAAGATCCCAAAAAACAAGGAGCAAATTCCCTTACCTCTTAATCCATTGATGACCCAACTGGAGTGAAACATTCAAGAATACATGGTCACCAAAACTATTGCTTTAAGTTGTAGATTGTCTAAGTTCTTCCTGGGTGCACAAACCATTGGAAATTATGGAAATTCACCATTATAGTATTCCTTGTCTCTAACGGTGAAACATAACGATTCTGATAAAACATAACACCATCTTTGGAGAATGACCACTGGGTATCAGTCTCCCCACCATAAAGAGAGTCTCTAGTGCTTACGAAATTCGTCAAAATATTCTGTTCCTGAAGAATCATCTTGAGAAGAGAAGATGTCAGAGAACCATTAGATTTCATGGTGGAGAAAACTAGCACCACCCAAAATGACACACTTGGGTGAATAAAGTATTTCCCAAGAAGATCATCCAACTCATACATTAATTATTTCAGTTCAAATAGAGCCATTTGGTAAGAGGGAAAATAAACTGGTTGATTATCAAACATTAAGTCAATAGAAAACTAAACCTCAATTATTAGTAGAAAACTAGAGAAGTTAGAAGGAAACACATTGGGAAACTCAATGATAACTAGAGGGAGATCACCACTCACTGAATCTCCCTCTAGATTAAAAGTAAACACTGATATCACTTTCACCAACTCTAAATAAGAAGGTCCATCTCTACTCAACCTTGGGTCACATTATTTTTGAAGGAAAATAGGTACGCTACTGGGTGTAATAATGTAAACCTGTTGAAGATAAAAATCAATCCGGTATTTTTTGTAACGATCCAATCCATTTCGAATATGACGTTAATATATTTCATGTTGAGTACAAAAAAACTCCAAGAAATATTGACAACTGATAGAGAGAAGACACCAGAGGAATTATGGATACCCTTCTCTCCCTTTATATAGAGGGGTATAGTAATATCCATTGCACAGGATAAAATATCCATAGTAAGATTAAGCAGATTAATAGTATGGGTTGAAATAAATGATTGAGATATACTCGTATCAAAAGAGTAGTCACTATGTCAAAGCTATAGTAATAGCACCACTCACAGTCGTTGAACCAGTATCTGCTTCCTCTAGAGACTCTTCCAAATGCACACTGACTTCAAGACAAAAGCTCGTCCTCCCTTTGATACCATTTTGTCCTGAACCATCCCAGGTACCCTGGTAACCCAATAACTGAGCCGAACCTGAAATATCCCGAAGGGCGGTCCTGATCCCCATGGGTCGGTGACTAGCACCTGGCATCACACAACATGCAAGTGGGAATGATTTTTACACTAATAATGCAGAAGAAAAGAAACAAGACAGAATGCATAAACAAATGAAACTCCACTAGAAGTAATGTACCATAAGTCAACAAGACATAAAGCTCAATAGCTGGATCCACCTCCAAGAGATCTATTCCCTTTTCTCGAACCTCAAAGAAGAAAGTCTAAAAACACCCAAAGGAAAAAGTAGGGTTTGTTCCAAAGCCCGGTTGGATACCACCAATAATTCCAAAATAGATTCCAAATATATATTATCCACAATAATTCTTTCAATTTTTAATGATAAACAGGTTTGAAAATTCAAAATCATTTTTAAACAAATTATATACATTTTCAAAATGATGGAAAATATATTTAAAGTGGAGGATATACTTTACAAGAGATGGAATATTTCTAAAAAATGGACTAAGTAAAACATTTATATAAAATATTTTATATAAATTCAACAGGCATGTAAAGAAGTTCCAACAAATATTAGCATATATTTATATCTCAAATATAAAAACAAGTGAGCAATATGGGCATCTTCCAAAAGTTACAATAGTATTAACCAGTTATAGGATTATGCACTCTCAATGTGAACTCAGAAAAATGTGTAACACAAATCCCTATGACACTGGACAAAAAAGACTCATCACCACCCCATCAGGGATTTGACCTGCCACATGTATGTCTTAGAAAGTTGTCCTAGTATAGAGTGTATCCAAATAACTCACTATCCACCTAATTCTTGCATGCGATCTTACATGATGGGTGAACTATTTTAAGACTTCTTAAAAATAAGACCAATCCCATTCTTCCATTTCAAAAGATCCAATTTCTTTCCATTTAAAACCAAAATAGGTTTTATTCAAAAACATGACTTTTTTCACAAGATAAAACCACTAGGTTTCTATCAAATAATTTCAATCCATTTTCACCAGTTTAAAATCCATTGAAAACCAATTCCATCATTACACAATTTATTTCCACAACTAAATTACAAAATTTATTTGAAATCATTTCCATAAAATCCACAATTTATATTAAACAATTTAAATCACCAAATTTCCATAAACACACCCAATTAAATGGTATTGGGGGTTTTCCAAATTTCGATGAAAAAAGAAATTCAAATATCTCGAATAACTGGAATCGAGTTTTTATCTATTTAATTGAAAGAAAATTTGAGAAATTGAATTTAAATAAATAATTGAAGATAAATAAAAAAAACAAGGATAATCAATTTGGCTAATCAGAACAGAACCACCTACTTAAGGTCATCATTGTTAGCGATAATGATAAACCACCCAGTGTGGTTCAATACACATACTCACGACCCTATTATCATAAGCATAGATACACCAATGATCGATATTCGTTAAGGGTTACTATAACCAAAACATCTATTTTATTTCATAAGGAATTAAAAAAATGTACATGTGATTACATTTTCTATCTCCAGGATAATCACTAGATTATCGTTTTATGTCAACTCATGAAATCGAAAGAAATATCCATAAGAATAATTATAAACCTCCTTTGATAATTATATCCCTCTATTTTATTTCACAAGGAAATAAAATATTATATGAGATTACATTTTCTATCTCCTGGATAATCTTTGGAATATCATTTTATGTCAATGCATGTGTTTGAAATTATACATAAATATTTCATTCAATTATATGTTCACAATTTTATATTTAGTAAAATTATCCTTAAGTTACAAATTTATTATCAAAAATTATATAACTATATATATATATATCTTTTGATAACCAAAATAACCAAAATAACCAAAATTTGATAATTTTCATAAATTATCCCATGTGTGTTTATCGACACATACACACACACACACACACACACATATATATATTGATAATTCATTATCTATAAATAATCCAAATAAGTATCATTTGATAATTTTAAAGAATTATCCATTCAATAATTTCATTCCAATAGTCATTCAAATTTAATCTTTGATAATTCATTGTAATTATCATCAGATAATTCTTAACAATAACTTTTCTTTGATAAAAAGACAATATTTATCTTTTGATAATTTAATAACTCGACATTTGATAATTTTTTTTAAGAATTATCCTCGATAATTTCATTGAAAATATTCTTTAATAAGTTATTTCAATTATTATTTTATAATTATTAACAATTATCTTTTGATAAAATTATTTAAAAAAACATTTAAAATCTGAAAAATAGGATTAATGAATACCTAGTTGCCTTTGAAACAAAAATATGATTTAGGTTCTTCTCATCGAGATGAGTCCAAACACACCGACAGTTCATGATTCCTACCAACATGGAAGTTATTAAATTTATAATAATGGATAAGTAATAATAAAAATAATAAACAAAAAATAAAATAAAAGAAGAACATACCTTATTCCGGCAGCACACAAGGTAAGAGAAATAACCCCCCGCTCCATCTCCTGAAGACAACCCATGAGCCAATGATTTCAAACTGAAGGCAAAGTGTAACATCCCAGGTAAATAAAGAATAAGACATATTCATATTTATTAATATTTTTTAATTAAATATTAATTTTTTTGAAGGGGTTGCTATGTACGATAGCGTGCCTGATACGCAACAATGAGTTTCTTTGAAATCTTACGTTACACGCTAATAATATAATTTCAAATGGTAGTTAACACGTAGCCGTTGTACTGGAAGGAATGAATATAAATAACTAAAATACGAATATATATGTTTGTACATTTATCCAATAAAAGATAAAGGCTTAAAATAAGAAAGGAATTCAATTTTATACATAAATACATTAATATTCACTAAAAGGTTCATTTATCACCTTTTGATGGCGAACCATCTTTAAATATAGTTTTGGTCACTCTTATAAATTCTTTTGGACCAAATAAAATCCTTATTTATAATAGGGACATCAAAATTTACTTTGTGTATGTTTTTGTTATTCTTCCGATAAAGTTCATTTTTTAATGAATAGTGTAAAATGTTGTATTTTAATTCAAAACCTCTTTTTAATCTAATTTATTTATATGATTAGATTATCTTTTGAATTGGTTTTAAAGTTAAATTAGAAAATATTTTTACCATAAAATCCAATAGTGGTCGTTGGAATCAATTTCACTTTGAAATTGGACTTAAACTAGTGTCAATCTTTTGATACTTATTGTTTCATAAAAACATGCTATTTGCTCTGACAACGGGAATTAATTATTAAATTAATTAATGAAACTTATATGTTGTGAATTTCGTAAAATTGACTTCATTTTTGAATTCGGAATATCAAATATATCTTAGGGTGAATTTTTGGTATTTTTCTGAAAAACATCAATTTTTGATGAATAGTGAAACCACTAAGTGGTACTTATAAAAACAGATTTTTCGTTTAAATGAAATTTTACCACTTATGTGTTTTGAATTTCAAAAATCCAACATACATGGTTGTCATTAAGAAGTAAAATGTGGTTCAATGAGATAAAAATAATTTTTTGGTGAATAGTAACTTATTAAGTTTTTAATCACGATTAGATGTAATTAGTGCAATTTAAGGAAAAAATGATATTATAATAAAATGAAAATACCTTGACACATGTCCTACCCTTATTGGATGTGTCATGGCCGACCAAGACAAGCCATGGGTCAACTTGGGGACCCCATGGAGCCACTTTGGTTGGGAAATGACATAAATAACTTTTTATTAAATGTTAAAGTAAAAATGACACACACATGAGATGTTTTACTAAAACAATTTTTACATGGGGTTATACAATTCATATTTTTGACTATAAATAGTCATTGGAATTCTAAAAAGATTTCATACATCATAGTATTTGTTTTATAATTTTTAGACATTAAATAAAGTAAATTATTTATGACATCATGATGATGCAGCGATGACCTCATTATTTAACGATTTAAATAAAATGGAATGATAATGTAATATCTAAGACCTACACATGTCCAAAACCTATTAGATGAGTGTATTTCGAACCCTTATCACCTTATCCTAGAATTATATCAATGTGGGACCTTTTGAATCCGAAACGCTTTTTAAAATAAAGTAACTTATCTTTACTTTCCAAAAGTGCCCCTCCTCTCCTCTTATAAAAGGCCCCCACCTCTACC
Source organism: Viscum album (assembly GCA_963277665.1). Taxonomy (NCBI): domain Eukaryota; kingdom Viridiplantae; phylum Streptophyta; class Magnoliopsida; order Santalales; family Viscaceae; genus Viscum; species Viscum album. Next base: position 1,431,089,731 of record OY728151.1, read on the forward strand.
TCATTTCACACAGTCCTCAAGCCTTTGGCTCGGCCATACCCTGCCCATTTACTCTCTCCACATCCCTCTCCTCATCCTAGAGGATTCACTTGGGGCAGAATCCTTTCAAAGGAATCCTTTAGGCTCAAATCAAAAGGAGTTACACTTTTAAAGGTAATTCATTCTCTCATGTTCATTTGTTTTATTTTGCTTCTCCAACCCCTAAACTCTTTTTATTTACTTCTTTTGTATCAACACCAGTATCGTCAATATACTAGGATGTTTTTATAAGATTTATTCAAGCTACACTCTCAGAAAACTACATCAAATGGTTAAAGAACATACGGTTTCCGTGGATGGCGAAATTCTGCCTCCCGAAACGATGATTGTTCAATACTCATTTAACACCTTCAAAGGTGGCCATTATGATGTCACTATTTTTATATATGATATATAATATGTTTATTCTTCCCTTAAGATTCTGAATTTTTCATTTATGGCATACCATTATTGTTTCCATTATGGGTAAACACGATATCTTCATTTTAGGAAGTGCGGACTACCGCCCCCTGAAAGTGATTTGATTCGTTAATACCATATGTGGGATGTGTAAAGGATAAAGTTAATGATATTATATATGTTATTATACTGGAATTATAATATATGCTTATATCATTATGATTCCATTCCAGAAAATACGAAATAGAAATGGAAGTAGCGTTCATGCGTACGTACGGCTTACCGTCTCCATGAACGGTGCATTTCATTTCTTACCTCTAAATGTGATGTAATATTATAAATAAATGTATATGATGAATATATATGATATATATGTTATACAAATCATTAATATTATTCTGGATATAACGAACCTTTGACCAAATTAACAACATGTAAGTGTAAGAAGTCTATTTTTGACTTAAGAACCAAATACCGACAAAATGAACATTATTAACTTAAATGATTACATGATGTTCATCACATGGTATAAAAGGAATAATGAACTTAAAAAAGGTTCTTAAGCAAGTAGAGATTAAGTCAAGTTTATTATTCAGGAGATTAAAGAACAGTCGGGTCAAGTCGGATACGAGGTATGGGACTTCGTCTCAATCTCCTTTCATTGAGGCATATTTTATTTTATACACAACCTTCTTTTATACGGTGTATAAAACCCTTTGACTTTCACGCTTATTCAAAAGGAATAATTTTTATACGAAGCATTTTACAAAATGACAAAAGGGAATGTTTTCTTGTCGTATGTATGCGGCGACAATGACTTCTCTGCCATCGTGACCATTATTTGAGTTTCGGCTTCCTCTACAAGCCATACCCTTTTTTTAAAATGAAAAATAAATACCATGTTTTACTTTGGTATTGAAAATGGTTTTCATAATGTTTTTATTATATCAATGTGTTGTATTGATATCTTGTGATTGAAATGTGGAAATGTTATGTTTCCTTTATGCATGTTTTATGTGATATGATTATGTTATGGTTCTTGGGAATTATTATGAAGACGGGTGGTTCCGTGATAAACTAAGGGCGGGTGAGCCCGTTATATCTCTCCAATGCATTGGGTAATGCGTAGGAGTGAAACGTTAAGGTTTATCCGAAGAGATTTAGGGAATATACTGTGATTGGTATTCCAAACGTAACCAAGAGGGTTAATCCCTACGTAAGAATGTTATGAATGCCTCAAGTTACCTTTATGTCTTATGATTTCTATGATTTATTCATGATTTGATGAGGTATGTTAAAATGCTTATGTTTTATGGGTAAAGTATGATCTCATTCTTATGTATATATGTACCCATGTTTCCTTTCCATATTTTTATATCCCTTACTGAGCTTTTTATGCTCATCCCAAGTTTTTTTGAAATGTTTTTCACAGGTCAAGGGAAAGGTACATGATATGATGATAGTGTCAAGGAAGTGTCAAGAAAGTATCCATGTTTTATTTTAAATATGTTTCCATTGATGGGAAATAAGAATACTATCTTTATGTAACCACTTTGTTTACATGTGGAATGTAATCTAAGTTTTATGATCTAATTCTCTAAAACTCTAAACCTGAAAAGATCCTCAACGTGTAATCTTGTGATAACTCAAGATTATGTAAGGTTTAAGGCTGGGGCCTTATATTTGGTTTCAAAGGTCGGTTTAGATAACTTTAGGAGTTATAATTCTATTAAATGATTATCCAAAAGTTTTTTTTATGGTCAAATTGAAATGATATAGCATTTAAAGATTACCATGTTGCTTTATCTAAGACATGTTTGTTCAGAATGGTTTTCCGCAGAGGAAATAGGGAAGCAGTTCTAGGAAGGCATACGGAAGGAAATAACCTTCCGAACCAGCATCCTGAGATAGTCGGAATTGGAACTGAACAGTTTTTTACAGTAATGGCACAGTTGACTCAAGCGGTAAATGTTGGTGGTATCCATGCATGAGATTAGCCAGATCAACCGCAAAGGAACATGTCAGCGGTGGAACATTTCATGAGGCAACATCCCCCATCATTCAGAGGATCATCTGACCCTGTGTTAGCTGAATGGTGGATTAAAGCACTAGAGAAGATTTTCTATGTCATGGGGTGTTCAGACAATCAAAAGGTTAGTCTTGATATTTACCGTTTGGAGGGTGAAGCAGATCAGTGGTGGTCGATGGTTAAAAACATCAGGGACGCTGATGAGATTGATTCTCTCTACTGGGATGAATTCAAAGGTATTTTTCTAGAGAAGTATTTTCCTAAGGCTGTTCGACTTAGGATGGAAAAACAATTCCTGGAATTGAGGCAAAAGGAAGACTCAGTGGATGCCTATGAAGAAAGGTTCACTCGATTGGCAAGGTATGCTCCAAATTTTACCCGAGACCTTGATAGTAAAATCAATCGTTTTTATTCAGGATTAAAGCCAAAATATCAGAGGGCTTTATTTTCTCGTGAGTTCAAAAGTTATGAAAAGCTTGTTCGATGTGCTGAGAAGGTAGAAATGGAGTTTTCCGATGATCAAGTGTTCTACAACAACCAACAAAAGAAGAGTCTGAGGTGGCAGGAGAAAGGAAAGAATTCTTCAAAAAAGTATGATGGTAAGAAAACTAAGTTTCCAGTTTGTGATAAATGTGGAAAAAGGCATACTGGGGAATGTCTTCTGAATTCTGGAAAGTGCTACCGTTGTGGTAATATGGGACATAAGGCTCGTGATTGCACTGAAAATGATCAAGGTGAAGGTAAGACCAAATTTGATTTAAAGTTAGTGAAATGTTATAAGTGCAATGAGATGGGTCACTATGCAAACGAGTGTCCGACAAAGAGCTTGAGTGATGGGAAGCAGTTAGACTACAAGCAGAAAGGGGTGGTGAAATCCTTTGCAACAACTACAGCAGATGTCGGGCCATCAAATGAAGTTTTATCAGGTACTTTGTTTGTTTTTTCAGATTATGCCAGTGTGTTATTTGATTCGGGGTCTACACATTCTTTCATCTCTGAAAACTTTTCTAGTAAAATGGGAATACCATCTCAAGAAATGACTCCTGAACTTGTGGTAAAAACACCTGGGGGAAATGTTGAGGCAAAAAGGATTTATAAGAATCTTCCTATCCTTATCTGTGGAAAGAACCTACTTGCAAACCTTATTGTTTTACCTCTAATAGAGTTTGATGTTATCCTGGGTATGGATTGGCTCTCAATTTACCATGCTAAGATTGATTGTAGAGCTAAAGAAGTTTCTTTTCAGAAAGACTTTCAGTTTGTGTACAAGAATGAACCCTTACTGTTGATAACATATCAAGAGGTCGAGAAAATTGTAAAAGATGGAAATGAATGTTACCGTGCACACATTGTTGAAAACAAGGGAACTGTTCAGATTAATGATGTGCCAATGGTAAATGAGTATCCTGATGTTTTTCCTAATGAGTTTCCTGTAATAATATCGGATCGGGAAGTTTAATTTACTGTTGACTTAGTTCCTGATGCTAAGCCAATTTCAAAACCCCCTTATCGAATGGCTCAAATTAAACTTTTAGAGTTGAAGGAGAAATTGCAAGATTTATTAGAGAAAGGTTTCATCCGACCTAGAACATCACCATGGGGTGCTCCTGTTTTATTTGTTAAAAAGAAAGATGGTTCTATGAGACTTTGCATTGATTATAGAGCCTTGAATAATATTACTATTAAGAACAAATATCCTTTGCCTCATATCGATGATTTGTTTGATCAGCTCCAGAGAGCTCAGTATTTTTCGAAGATTGACTTGAGGTCGGGGTACCATCAGTTGAAAGTAAAAGAAGGAGACGTTCCGAAGACTTCTTTTCATACTAGATATGGCCATTATGAATTTGTAGTTATGCCTTTTGGGCTAACCAATGCACCTGCTGTATTCATGGACTTAATGAATATAATTTTCCATGAATTCTTTGATAAGTTTGTGGTGGTTTTCATTGATGATATTTTGGTGTTTTCTAAAAGTAAAGAGGAGCATGAAAGTCATTTAAGGGTTGTTTTTCAAACCTTAAAAGAAAAGAAACTATATGGAAAATTCAGCAAGTGTGAGTTTTGGTTGCAACAAATTTCTTTCCTTGGTCACATTGTTTCTAAAGATGGGATAACTGTTGATCCTACTAAATCAAAAGTTGTTGAAGAATGGCCAAGACCCACAAATGTAACCGAGATACGTAGTTTTCTTGGTTTGGCAGGCCATTACCGAAGGTTTGTTAGAAATTTTTCACGGTTATATGGTCCAATGACTAAGCTAACTTGGAAGGGTGTTAAGTTTATCTGGACAAAAGAATGTGATGATTGTTTTCAGGAATTGAAAAGAAGATTGGTGAATGCTCCAGTTTTGGCACTACCTTCCAGGAATGGTGAGTTTGTTATATATAGTGATGCTTCATTGAAAGGAATTGGTTGCGTCCTAATGCTGAATGATCAGGTAATTGCTTATGCTTCACGACAGTTGAAAACACATGAGGTAAATTACCCAACACATGATTTGGAATTAGCTGCTGTTGTTTTTTTATTTGAAAATTTGAAGGCATCATTTTTATGGAGTAAAGTGTGAAATATATACCGATCACAAAAGTTTAAAGTATATATTCACTTAGAACGAATTGAACATGAGACAAAGGAGATGGCTAGAATTAATCAAGGATTATGATTGTACGATTCACTACCATCCGAGAAAAGAAAATAAAGTGGTTGATGCTTTGAGTCGAAAAAGTAATGCTTCATTAGAAATGTTGCGTTTGGAACGTGATCCTTTGGTTAAGGATTTGATGAACTTTGGCATAGAAGTTGTTGGTGCAGGAAGTTCTTCTGTTTTGTTTCAGGTATCAGTGAAATCTTCTCTATCAGACAGAATCAAGCAAGCACAGAAGCAAGATAGTGAGTTGCAGAAAAAGGTAGAGCTGGTTCAGATAGGTATGTTTCCTGAATTCAACATTGATAATGATTGTGTTTTGAGATTTGGGAAGAGATTGTGTGTACCTTGTGATTCACAGTTGAAGGAAGATTTGTTATGTGAAGCTCATAGTTCTCCGTTTTCAGTTCATCCTGGCAGTACTAAAATGTACAGAGATCTTCGAGAGTATTACTGGTGGGATGGAATGAAAAGAGATATTGCTGATTTTACTGTGAAGTGTTTGACTTGTCAGCAGGTTAAAGCAGAGTGGCAGTTACCTAATGGGATGCTTCAGCCTTCACCAGTGCCAGAGTGGAAATGAGAAAACATATCCATGGACTTTGTTGTGGGATTACCGAGGACATCTCGAGGTAATAATGAAATCTGGGTTATTGTTGATCGCTTGACTAAATCTGCTCATTTCCTTGCTATACGAGATACGTTTTCCCTAGATCAACTTTCCCATTTGTATCTTAAAGAGATAGTCAGGTTACATGGAGTTCCTCTCTCCATTGTATCTGACCGTGATCCCAGGTTCACTTCTAACTTTTGGAAAGGCCTTCAGAAGTCGTTGGGTACTAAATTAAATTTTAGTACATCTTTTCATCCTCAATCAGATGGGCAGTCAGAACGAACAATTCAGAACTTGGAGGATATGCTTCGAGCTTGTTCGATGGATTATCAGGGAAGTTCGGACCAACATCTTTCTTTGGTTGAGTTTTCTTATAATAACAGATTTCATTCCAGTATACAGATGGCTCCATTTGAGGCATTATATGGCAAACGGTGTCGAACTCCATCTTTTTGGGATGAAGTAGGGGAAAGGAAGCTGATGAGACCAGAGTCGGTAGAAGAGTTGGCATAAAAAGTTCAGCTGATTCAGAAGCACATGAGAACAGCTCAGAGTAGGCAGAAGAGTTATGCGGACCATAGGAGGAAGGATCTCTCTTTTGAGGTAGGTGATCATGTTTTTCTCAAAGTTTCTCCATGGAAAAGTGTTATGCGATTTGGTAAGAAATGAAAGCTAAGTCCAAGGTTCATTGGACCATACGAAATTCTGGAGAGAGTTGGATCAGTTGCATACCGAGTGGCTTTACCTCCGAGTTTATCTCAGGTACACAATGTTTTTCACGTTTCGATGTTGAGAAAGTATATTCCAGATCCATCTCATGTTTTGAGTCCAGAGGTAGTTCAGCTGGAAGAGAATCTATCTTACGAGGAACAACTGGTCCAGATTCTTGACCACATGGAGCAGGTATTGCAGAATAAGGTTATTCATCAGGTAAATGTTTTATGAAAAAACCATATGGTTGAAGAGGCAACATGGGAATCTGAAAATGCTATGAGGGATAAATACCCCCACTTATTCGATAAGTGAATAAAATTGCGAGGACGCAATTTCCAAAAGGGGGGAAGGATGTAACATCCCAGGTAAATAAAGAAGAAGACATATTCATATTTATTAATATTTTTTAATTAAATATAATTTTTTTGAAGGGGTTTCTATGTACGATAGCGTGCCCGATACGCAACAATGAGTTTCTTTGAAATCTTACGTTACACGCTAATAATATAATTTCAAATGGTAGTTAACACATAGCCGTTGTAATGGCATGAATGAATATAAATAACTAAAATAAGAATATATATGTTTGTACATTTATCCAATAAAAGATAAAGGCTTAAAATAAGAAAGGAATTCAATTTTATACATAAATACATTAATATTCACTAAAAGGTTCATTTATCGCCTTTTGATGGAGAACCCTCTTTAAATATAGTTTTGGTCACTCTTATACATTCTTTTGGACCAAATAAAATCCTTCTTTATAATTGGGACATCAAAATTTACTTTGTGTATGTTTTTGTTATTCTTCCGATAAAGTTCATTTTTAATGAATAGTGTAAAATGTTGTATTTTAATTCAAAACCTCTTTTTAATCTAATTTATTTATATGATTATATTATCGTTTGAATTGGTTTTAAAGTGAAATTAGAAAATATTTTTACCATAAAATCCAATAATGGTCGTTGGAATCAATTTCACTTTGAAATTGGACTTAAACTAGTGTCAATCTTTTGATACTTATTGTTTCATAAAACCACGCTATTTGCTCTAACAGCGGGAATTAATTATTAAATTAATTAATGCAACTTATATGTTGTGAATTTTGTAAAATGGACTTCATTTTTGAATTCGGAATATCTAATATATCTTAGGGTGAATTTTTGGTATTTTTCTGAAAAACATCAATTTTTGATGAATAGTGAAACCACTAAGTGGTACTTATAAAAACTGATTTTTCGTTTAAATGAAATTTTACCACTTCTGTGTTTTGAATTTCAAAAATCCGACATACATGGTTGTCATTAAGAAGTAAAATATGGTTCAATGAGATAAATATTTTTTTGTGAATAGTAACTTATTATGTTTTTAATCACGATTAGAGGTAATTAGTGCAATTTAAGGAAAAAATGATATTATAATAAAATGAAAATACCTTGACACATGTCCTACCCTTATTGGATGTGTCATGACCGACCAAGACAAGCCATGGGTCAACTTGGGGACCCCATGGAGCCACTTTGGTTGGGAAATGACATAAATAACTTTTTATTAAATGTTAAAGTAAAAATGACACACACATGAGATGTTTTACTAATACAATTTTTACATGGGGTTATACAATTCATATTTTTGACTATAAATAGTCATTGGAATTCTAAAAAGATTTCATACATCATAGTATTTGTTTTATAATTTTTAGACATTAAATAAAGTAAATTATTTATGACATCATGATGATGCAGCGATGACCTCATTATTTAATGATTTAAATAAAATGGAAACATAATGTAATATCTAAGACCTAAAAATGTCCAAAACCTATTAGATGAGTGTATTTCGAACCCTTATCACCTTATCCTAGAATTATATCAATGTGGGACCTTTTGAATCCGAAACTCTTTTTAAAATAAAGTAACTTATCTTTACTTTCCAAAAGTGCCCCTCCTCTCCTCTTATAAAAGGCCCCCACCTCTACCTCATTTCACACAGTCCTCAAGCCTTTGTCTTGGCCATCCCCTGCCCATTTACTCTCTCCACATCCCTATCCTAATCCTAGAGGATTCCCTTTGGGTAGAATCATTTCAAAGGAATCCATTTGGCTCAAATCAAAAGGAGTTACACTTTTAAAGATAATTCATTCTCTCATGTTCATTTGTTTTATTTTGCTTCTCCAACCCCCTAAACTCTTTTTATTTACTTCTTTTATAACAACACCAGTATCTTAAATATACTAGGATGTTGTTATAATATTTATTCAAGCTACACTCTCACACAACTACATCAAATGGTTAAAGAACATACGGTTTCCGTGGATGGCGAAATTCTACCTCCCGAAACGATGATTGTTCAATACTCATTTAACACCTTCAAAGGTGGCCATTATGATGTAACTATTTTTATATATGATATATAATATGTTTATTAGTTCCTTAAGCTTCTGTATTTTTCATTTATGGCATACTATTATTGTTTCCATAATGGGTAAACACGATATCTTCATTTTAGGAAGTGCGGACTACCGCCCCCTGAAAGTGATTTGATTCGTTAATACGATATGTGGGATTTGTAAAGGATAAAGTTAATGATATTATATATGTTATTATACTGGAATTATAATATACTGTTATATCATTATGATTCCATTCTAGAAAATACGAAATATAAATGGAAGTAGCGTTCATGCGTACGTACGGCTTACCGTCTCCATGAACGGTGCATTTCATTTCTTACCTCTAAATGTGATGTAATATTATAAATACATGTATATGATGAATATATATGATATATATGTTATCCAAATCATTAATATCATTCTGGATATAATGCACCTTTGACCAAATTAACAACATGTAAGTGTAAGAAGTCTATTTTTGACTTAAGAACCAAATACCGACAAAATGAACATTATTAACTTAAATGATTACATGATGTTCATAACATGGTATAAAAGGAATAATGAACTTGAAAAAGGTTCTTAAGGAAGTAGAGATTAACTCAAGTTTATTATTCTGGAGATTAATGAACGGTCGGGTCAAGTCGGATACGAGGTATGGGACTTCGTCTCAATCTCCTTTCATTGAGGCATATTTTATTTTATACACAACCTTCTTTTATATGGTGTATAAACCCCTTTGACTTTCACGCTTATTCAAAAGGAATCTTTTTTATACGAAGCATTTTAGAAAACGACAAAAGGGAATGTTTTATTGTCGTACGTATGCGGCGACAACGACTTCTCCGCCGCCGTGACCATTATTTGAGTTTCGGCTTCCTCTACAAGCCATACCCTTTTTTTTAAAATGAAAAATAAATACCATGTTTTACTTTTGTATTGAAAATGGTTTTCATAATGTTTTTATTATATCAATGTGTTGTATTGATATCTTGTGATTGAAATGTGGAAATGTTATGTTTCCTTTATTCATGTTTTATGTGATATGATTATGTTATGGTTCTTGGGCATTATTATGAAGACGGGTGGTTCCGTGATAAACTAAGGGCAGGTGAGCCCGTTATAGCTCTCCAATGCATTGGGTAATGCGAAGGAGTGAAACGTTAAGGTTTCTCCGAAGAGATTTAGGGAATATACTGTGATGGGTATTCCAAACGTAACCAAGAGGGTTACTCCCTACGTAAGAATGTTATGAATGCCTCAAGTTACCTTTATGTCTTATGATTTCTATGATTTATTCATGATTCGATGAGGTATGTTAAAATGCTTATGTTTTATGGGTAAAGTATGATCTCATTCTTATGTATATATGTACCCATGTTTCCTTTCCATATTTTTATATCCCTTACTGAGCTTTTTATGCTCATCCCAAGTTTTTTTGAAATGTTTTTCACAGGTCAAGGGAAAGGTACATGATATGATGATAGTGTTAAGGAAGTGTCAAGAAAGAATCCATGTTTTATTTTAAATATGTTTACATTGATGGGAAAGAAGAATAATATCTTTATGTAACCACTTTGTTTACATGTGGAATGTAATGCAAGTTTTATGATCTAATTCTCTAAAACTCTAAACCTGAAAAGATCCTCAACGTGTAATCTTGTGATAACTCAAGATTATGTATGGTTTAAGGTTGGGGCCTTATAAAAAGTATATATCCTAACTAAAATTAGTCTTGGGGTCGCATGGTTTTTATAGGATCGATCCAAAAAACCGAAGGTGATCAGCCATGAAAAACTCAATGCATGTGTCTCCGACTTTACATTCAAACTCTCATTTTAAACACCGATTTATTCCAAAAATTATGATGGAGTAATCGATTTTAATTTATTAGGCCGTTTATAATTTAATATCAATCCAAATAGTGGTAAAAAGATGTTTGAAAACATCAGACAATTAAAAAATAGGATTTACCCACTTAAGAAGTTGACTGAAGAGTGAAATTTGTTTTTTTATAATAAATATTTTAATTATTTAATATAAAAATTAACTAACACCAAACATCCATTGAAAATTAAATTTATTCCCAATATAGGGTAAACACCTTGATCCGGAACCAACGGTGGCCTCATATTTCTCATAAGATGCACCGTTTTAGAGATATTAATGATTTATTAATTAAAAATTGGAATAAATAATTAAATAAAATAAGAAGTGTTATTTTTGCGAGCGAGGCATCTAAACGCCTGACACTTACAAATTTTATGCCCTCTATAGGGTAAAACCCTCGTTATGGACCCATCGATGGTATAATATTTCCCATACGACACACCATTTGACAGATATTTAATTAATTTTAATAAGTAATATATTAAATATTATTTAATAAATTTATCTCATGAGAGAGATATCTAAATTTCTATCCCCATTGAATGTTATAACCCTCCTAGGGTAAACACCATATTTCAGACATAATAGTGGTATCAAATTTCTTAAACGATGCATTATTTCAGATTTATTTAAATTTTGTGAATAAAAATTGCACACTTAATATATTCTATTTAATATTTTTATTCTGACTTCGTCAAGATTTTTTGGGTCTCGTAAACTCATATTTACTTGGTCTTTATATAACAAAATATTTAATTGAATATTATGGAGTTTCAATAGGGCGTTTTACCATTCTGCGATGTGTTTAAAAAAAATGAAAATCTTCACTGATAAACCATATTTTTACCATTTAACATAATAATAATTTTACCAAATAAGGTTTAGGAATACCTGAAACTGTAATGGAACGTCACAATATAACTCACTTTTTATATATCTTTGATGTTATAAAATGATAGAAAATTATGTGTATATGATTGTTGCGTATATACCAAGATTATTCTCCATTCTTTTAATAGGATAATACATAAATTAAGCTCATTTATCAAATTCCTTGTATCTATGACTTAGGATTTAATTCCTTTTTTTCCATAGATTATGATATACATGTTATGATGGGTGTTCCTAGATAGTTCACCAATGCATTGTTTAATGTTTTCTCTCATGAGATGTTATGAGTGGGAATAGTGAGTGAACAATATCCAAGATGGATATTTATCCACCATTGCATTTTTCACGGGTTTTAGCATTGATTTATGCTTATTTAATATTATATGTTTCTTCAAATTCCCAATTATAGTGACCCTACGTTTTATTACATGACTATCACATCATTTTTAAGATAAAAAATATGATAGAGATATAAATATAGTATGAAAAGGTTTAGTGTATTTGGAATATTAGGACCATGTATAACCTGTACATAATAAAAACATATATATTTATTTAAATGATTCTTCTTTATCTTTCTAAATGATAAAATTCCCCTTAGTACATGTTATCAAATTACGATATACATCAAATAATGGGGTGAGCTTAAAGCCCATTAGAATAATGAATAAGGGACATGAATCAACATAACATGGGTGGACATAATTATCATCAAACTTTCATAAACATAGGACCACAATAATAATCATGAGGGAACAAATTTGATAATTTAACGGAATGTGGAAGTGCATAAAAATGAAACATCATGTCATAGTGGTAAAATTCCACAAATAGTTTTTAATATATCATTCATAATTTTTATCCATAAAATATGTGCATAATAAAAAAATCATCACTATAATGAATTATAGCATTGTGTTTACTCATATTACACATTATCAAATGAGATAAATCACATTACCGAATGAATTTTTGGGATATATAATTTTGGGCCCACCAATCACATCATATTATTTACGCTATCATGCATGCAACAGAAAACATATAATTGTCATAATCATGAAATAATAGTTGGAAATGAATGGGTTTGATAATGATTTCCTAAAGAATACATTCATGTATATACATTGGGGTTCCAAAATTGAAAAGGGAGATTAATCTTTGGAATAAAATAATATTTTTTCTTGGTATAAGAAACAATACTTGAGGAGTCGAGGGTTTGTTTTCGAAAGAAAAGTCTTTTTCAAAAATTATTTTATTTTGATTCAAAATTGAGTTTGAACATTTATATAACCAAAAATAAAAGAGAATAAAAATGAAATGATGTTTAATTAACATTAAAGGAATATACACACATGAGATTTCATGAAATAGGGATAACCCAAAGAAATGGAATTGGGTTCAAGAATCCCATTATGTTAATTCTCAGTTTATTTTTTCACTTTTTCACCTCCTAAATAATAAACATACTTTTATTAAAATATTGAAATAAAATTGAATTATTGTATTTTTTACCACTTTAGGTGAAATATAGGAATTTGTTTATATTTATTAACTTCATTGGTTATTGTGTAGTCATTTACATATCATGTTTTACATAAAAATTTCCCATTTACGTCTATTTTTATATTTTATTAAATTTAATTTATACATTAGTACAATTAATTATAGAAGAATATAATAAATATAAATAAATTTTCTTATATTATATAAAATTAATATTGTATATACAGTTTGTTAGTTATAAGCATTGACATGGAAATGTCTCCGTTGGTGGTTAACCAAACTTTGACGAGACATTCTCGAAAGACCAAGAATGATAATTTTGATATATATTTATATAGTAAATATATACATACAGTAGGTTATAATCATGAATATAATGTTAACTTAATCCATAATTAATCTTATAATTGTTTTTTAATTTTGGTGTCAACAATGAACGAGAAGAAGAAGAATAAGAAGAAAAGAAGGGTAGATCGGAACATACATAATCCTCGGTGTAGCTTTTCTTGTACTCCACTGAAACATCCATGATATTTTGAGTTAGATTACTCCAGAATGTACATAAGGATTATATTGGGCTTGAGTGGATGGATTTTATCAAAGGATATTATTTTCTAATTGGGGATTAGTGGTTTCCAAGTGGTGGGAGTGTGGTTATTTATACTAAAAAATAATGATATTTTTAGAATAAAATATTTTATAAAATAATAAATAATGTTAACAATTGTAATAGTAAATTTTTGATAATATAAATCATATATAATTATAATATAATGGGATTAGGAATTTAAATACCATTAATTATTATAATTCATTGGTTTATTAAGAAGGAATGTTGAAAAATGAGAAATTTTTATTTTATGGAATAACTTTTAACTTTAGGTTTTGGAAAGTGCATTCTTGGATTCGGTAGTATGGTTATTATAATATAATAACTAATTTATGAAATAAAATTTACCATGATAAAACATCCAGTTCTATGATGGATTTATTCATTATTATATCATGAATTATGTAATTTAATATATACTCGTTATGTGCAAAAGTGAATTTTTACTATTCCCCAAAAAATGAGTTAATTAGGAAAATTACCAAAAAATAACACTTTAAAAATTTAAACAATATGATTTCGAAAATGATATTCATTTTATTAAAAAAAATATTAGAGGTAATTTTCATTTTTAATATAAAAATTATGATTTTTAATAAATTAATTAAAATATAGTTAATTAAAATTGTGCTCATAGTTTCAATGTCTTTTTAAAAAATGATAATTATTTTTTTGGGAATTATAAAATTTATATTTACAAGAATTGATCATGATAGAAATTATATATATAAAAAATTATTATTTTTAGTTAAAATTATTATTCCAATGGAGAGGTTACTATTCCTAGAGGTCAATTTATTTTTATCAATGGTCAGGTTACTATTCTAATGATCACACTTCTATTGAAACAATTATATTATATCCTATAAATTAAAATAAATTCCTTCATTAATTATTGAAATAAATTATTATTAAGGATTTGTATTTTTATTTTCTATAAATTAGATTCATTTACTAATATTTTATTTCTTTTCTATAGTGTTCACTGTGGGGAAGATGATTCTGGTAGACTGGGGTGACCCATATTTTATCATTTTAGATTTTATATTATATATTTTTTGTCCAATTGTAATATTTGTAATTTTAGTTGGTTTCAATGCTGATTAATGTAATATTATTTATTAATGAAATAATTATTTTGGGATTATTTATGTTCCTGATACAATATAGTCTATTATAAAACACATTTACCTCAATAGAAAATATCACTTATAAAATATACATCTTTAATCCTATGTCTCCATGATTATATTATACCATGACCATTATGTTGTGCAACCATGTGAATATTATTGATCCATCCCTTTTATTATATAAGGATATTCCATTTTAATCACATGATATACTTTGTTATCTTATTTATTCCCATAATAGTTTTTTGGTTCACCCCATTATTCTATGTATTCAATAGGTTATCTTATAATTTTTTAGGATCTCAAAGTGTTTCATAATATCCTTATAGAGATTATAAAAATGTTCTATTTTAGTTTCATGTTGTTGTTTTATTTACCTAGTCTTCCAATGAAACTGTTCCTATCGATCCTTTGGTTTTATTTATTGAAAATTTTCTATTTAAAAAATGTAATAATATATGTAAAATTCTTGGGTTATTATAATGTTCACTATTATTTAATGAATAACTATAGTATCTTCTACAACATTATTTACCGAATCCAAATCTACGGTAGTAATAGTATAATCCTTCACTTTCTCTCATGGAATTTAGTTATATTTCATATGTTATCTTAGATAAAAATTGGATGATTTCCTTGGTTTTTATAGTGGCCATGTTCCATTCAGTTGAAGAATTGAAGAATATTATGAGGACTGATCAGGTTTTTTTCTTTGATTACAGTAGTGTGATTCTTAATCTAACTTTTAAATGTGTTGTCTTGAGGTCCCTCTTTTCCACACAGGAAATATTTCCTAGTCCCCTTTATCTAGTTTTCAGGATTATTTTTTCGACACTTATGACATGTGTGGAATTTGATTTTCATACCACCGTGAGTTTTATTGGATGATACCCCATAATTAAAATCCACTACCCTATTCTTATCTCCATTCCCATGATACCATTGAAAATCAACCATTTCCATATCAAGTTTTTCTGGACATCAAAAATATTCTCCGTACCTATCATATTCCATAATTAGAAAATCTCTTCATAGAAATAACTTTATCACACTATTGAAGAGGTAAATTTTACATTCATTGTTAATTATAAAAATAGATGTGTATCAGGGAATTCATGTGAAGTTATCCTCACAAGGCCCAATAGATTCATCTTCCTTGTACATGTGTTCAAGGAACTCAAACCCAATTTTAAGGAAAATGTAAAAAGGATAAAAATATTGATAAATAAACTCGTGAATTAATACCTCTCCATATATTCTATGTTTTCCCTAGGATATTTATTTTGTATCAGTTTCCACCACTGATTTTATTCTCCCTCAGAGTGGTAAGTAAAGAGCATGAACTTCTCTTTCTCAAAACATTGATGGACATAGAATATAATAATAATTGAGATAATAAATTATTTGAATATCCATGGATTAACAAATAGAGACCCATATTTCTCATATATGGATATTATATCATTTTAGATGAATATTCATCACATTACAAAAGTAAATTAAGGAGGACTTTAATAGTTTAGCGTATTTAGAAACTTGAAAAAAAATATTCCAACTTGGTGAAATATCTTAAATGTTTCCTATAAATATATTCACATTTTTTAATCATAAATAAATCCATTCTTCATAACCTGAGAAAGTTAACATAAGAAAGGGTGATTTTAGATGCTTAGTAATGGTATATAGAGGATATATTTAATCATAACATGAACATAAGGGTTTGATAACATTAACATAACAATTTAAGTTCTACGCTACATATAAGAGATCAAACACATGATTCATGGAATAAATATTAGAATATAATAATACATGACCATAAAGTAATAAATAGAATAATCCATGAGATAATAACCTAAGAATAAGACATGGAATTGTGGTAGACATAAAATCATATGGAATGACTTCCATAGTAGTCAAGGATCACTTCCAAGGCTATCTTAGTAGAATGGATTCACTCCCCAAACCATAATAGTCATCAAGGATTATTCACAATACCATATTATTTGTCAAGTATAACTCTTAATACCATCTTAGATGTAATGGTTCACCCCCAAAACCATCTTAATGGACAAAGTCCTTTTCTGATCTGGGTTTACTCCCCATCCATCCATATATATATCATGAGATATAAATCATTACCCAATGAATTGGAGCACTATTTGGGAAAAAGAATCATTTATTATATAAAAATATCACATGTAACTATATGGGACACCCCATCATAGTTATTCTAATTGTCGTACCTGACATTATCTTGGCCACCACATCATAGAGGCTGTAATAGGTTTACCCAATGCAATCTGGACCACCCCATCATAAAATTTTCTACTTGCATACCCAATTTGATTTGGGATTACCCATCATATAATGTATAATAGACATACCTAACACTTTCTTGTCCCCCACATCATATAAACTATTTTCATGAACCATATTAAAAAATTATGTACAAAAATCTTGCATACCATCATAAAAACTCATAAAAATAGTAATTATTATTTCATAACCTGATTAACCCATTTAAAATAAATAGTTTTCATTTAAATTTCATTGAAACATGGTTAAAACATGTAAATGAAATTTTTTTCATACCAATCTCATTGGAAAATGATTGATCTATGAAAAATAAACGGCTTCTGTAAACATTAAAACATTGGCCATTCAGAGTAAAAATATAAATGCTATCCTTGGTTAATAACCCTTGTAATGAATATGTAACACCATTTTATTTCATTATATATAGAAAATAAATTTTAATGGACCAATAAAAACATTTCTTTTTGAAAATTTCTGTTCTTCTTCAAAAAATGCTTCTTAAAACATAAAACATTTTGAAAAACTTGTACTTCGAAGAAAATACCAGAAAACTTAAAAATAAATCTTTGAAAATAATTTAAAAAAAAATTTAAACATAAATAATTTATAAATAATTTTCCATGAAAAATATCTGAAAATATGATTTAAAAACATTTAAAAAATCATTCATGAAAACATGTTTTTTGAATAAAATAGATTTCCAACTAAAGAGAGAAATAAAGTAAGGATTTCTTAAAAACATTTTCATAACTATCAGAAGTTCCAAAGAGTGTAAAAATGGAACCATTAAGGATGATATCGTGAATAAATATAAGGTTTTAATATTATGTTAATTATTGATAGATTTATCATGATATTTCATCAATGGAAGCATAATTATAATTAATATCGATAAACAATGAGATTGTACTAATAAACTATTACCATTTTAGTAAAATTGAATAATAAACCCATGAAATAATAAAATTTAATGATTCTTTTAATATAATTAATATATTTGGATTCATGTTATAAAATTTAAATGGGTCATTATATATGCCTAGTAAAATAATGTTGGTTCATAACAAAACATGTGTCTCAAAGAAGGGAAATTTAGAAACAATTCCATTACTACTTAAGTAAATTTGAAACCATAAAACCATAAAACTGAGATCCTAAAATAGATATTTAAATTATAAAATAAGTAAAATAATAATATTTTACATTCATGGGATGTATATAAAGCACATAGAAGAAAACATTGGTGAATATAGCACTTTCCACACAAAAGAAAAAGGGAGACTGAAATACCTTACCTTAAGTCTTGAATCTCTCTATAATTGTTTAAAAATCATGTATAATAAATATAAGTTTATTATAAATATATTAAAGAAACATATTCATATATATAATATCATATATTAGTTACTTATGACTTTGTATTAACTATTTGTTAACAATTTGATGGTAACATTATGTTTTGGGTAATAACCTATTTGTTTTTCATACATGTGTTGAATTTTTATTCACGATACTCTTACTTAGATAATAATTTTATAATATCCATAATGGTAACCTTGATATAAATATAACATATATAACATATATATGTATCTATATTAACTAGTAAAATTTATTGGATGGAAATAAAATACAATGTTCACGGAGACCATAGTCCATACATTCACCTGAATGATGGTTCCAGTTTCTTATATTATTGAAAGAAATTAAATTAAGTGATATATATATATATACATTAAAAAAATACATTTCTATGTTATATATATAAAATATGAAAATTAAAATTATCTTTATTCCATTCCATGTAATTTTGAATGAATCACATCGATTCGTGTGGTGGTAGTCCACCGTACACTCAAACGATGTTATCATATTCACACAAAAGGAAAGTATAAATGTATGTGTTATATAAAAATTCTAGGATAATAATATCATTAAAAAATCATGAAAATCATATATAAATAGAATTTACATCATTATTTGTGATCACGAATGGTGGTAATGGGAAAATAGGCGATATCTGTTCGTGAGGTAGTAGTCCGCCGTACACACGAACAATGATTTCATAGGCCATTTTATGGATGTGTGTGTGATTTTAGTTCATACCAATAACATGAAAACATATAATTATATTGAATATAATAAATTTATTATATAATAATTATATAAAAAAATTAACGTGTTTGAGGAAGAAATAAAACAAAAACCTTTGTTGATGAGTGTTACCTCTTATTCAGATATCTCTTTTTGGTTGGATTTATGCACAAAGTAATGATTTTAGTCTTATAGGAGGAATATTTGGAAGTGATTTTGGTTACGTGTTGTCAATAAAAATGGATTTATATGTTTGAAGAAGTGGGGAGATTGGATTCCCTTTAATAATGGAGTACAAGTGACATTATTATAAATAAACAAAAGTATTCACTTTTTGGAGGTATCCCATAACTAATGTGCCTAAAAAATTGAACAATAATTTAATTAATGGGTGTATTGGTTGATATATACCTCCAAAATAAAATCAATACATTTTTATCATGTTATTCTTTATTCATTATATATATTTAATTTTATCTTTATTGTTTTTACCGTGGTAACTTGTTTCTTTTTAATTACCGAGTTAATTTATCCATCAATAATATAATTTAAAAAATAATTATTAGGTAAATTATAACCACTGATTATAAATATCGTTTTAAATTCATTAAATTAAAACAATATGTGTTTGTGTGATTAATTTTAATAAAAATTCATGTAATGCACAAACCCATATTTTAACATTAATCACAGTAATTAATTTTAGTTGTTTTCACTAATAATTATGTTATAAAATTAAGTTTAACTTATAATATAATATAATTTTTTTACGATTCCAAATGTTTAATCCTTTTTCTAAATTCCATTCAATGAATTTTCATAATATAATTTAAAATTAATCCCACTGACATAATGATAAATCATTGTTTTAAATTGAAAATGATAATTTTTTTAAAAAAACATTATATCAAAATTCAATATGAAACTGATTCTAATTACATAAATTGGATTAATATATGTATAATTTATCTAATTATACTTTAATCCCAATTTAAAATATTATTTGACAATATAAATAAAATGATAAAAAATAATCTTTTCAATTAAAATTCAATATTTTTCACTATTAATCAAAAAATTTATATTTTCAAAAAAATCCTAATAATGTACTCTATGATAATTTTGAAATTTAAAATTCAAAAATTAATTTTATTTTGTCAAATATAAGATATAAAATTTTCATAAATTAGTTTTAAAATAAATTCCCTATTAAAAGGTGGTAAACCTACCTTTTAGAAAAACACATCTTTTTATGTGTAAAATTGGATTTATTCTTATATATTTTCTAGAAAAAATAAGAATAATTTTAAATATATTCTAAAATATATAATTTTAAATGTATGTAAAATATTTCATCAAATTTGGTTTTTCAAATTTATTGGGATAAAATGTTTTTCTGCATTGAAAAATAGTTTTTTTAGAAAAGGAATTTCATTTTTTTCAAAGCGCTATAACTTTCATTTTCAACTAATTGGTTAACAAAGAATTCTTTTTTTTGCATTCACAAACCAAATTTTATAAAATTATATTATACTTTTCATACAATCCATTAAATTATTTAGGTCATATCTATAATATTATTTTAATAATAATATTAAATGTATATTGTATTTTGATAAAACTTAATCATGCGAGTAATGAAAGATATCGAAAGAACTCAGTATTACGTGTACTGCAAGATAAACGTAGTTTTTCTTGTACAAATATTCTAAAATGTTGTATAATTCAATAAAATAAATTTAATAAATTTAATTTATTTGAAAAAAATAATTAATGAGAAAATGGGGTGTTACATTTTATTCCCCTTGAAATGAATTTGGCTATAGATATTAATTTAGGTCAATAATGGTTTTTTCATGACCCGTCCCCCAGGGCCCATGTCGTGACTACCCCAAGCCGACCTCCCATAGTCCAGGGGCTGGCGACTAGCACAAAAAAGGAATATCCCGATAAACGGGAAGGCATTGCCTTTAAACCTGCAAGCACACAGTCCTACCAAACAGCATGATACAAGAAAGAAGTAAACTATAAAGGAAAAGAGTGAGTACTGTAAGTAATGGAAACAAAATAAAAGCCCAACTGAAAAGTACAAGTAAAACTGAAAGACTGCTCTTATGATCATCCGCCAAGGATCCAACCTGTTGGGTAGGTATAGATCATGATCGACCGTCTCTACGGCACGTCATGTTAAATAGTCCACCTCCGAGCTCCGTTAAGTCCTAGATCCCTCAAGCTCGATCAACGCTATCTATCGTCTGCATAAGACACAACAAGGTGTGGGTGTAGCCCGCGTAGGGGTGAGTATAACAATACTCAGTAGGGACCGAGAGACCCCGAAGGTCTCACAGAATCCACAAAGGATAAACCACAAAGCAATACCACAAACACAAATAATGAAGAAAAAGTCAAACCTACTTAGGTATGTGCCCATACATATACCTAAGTTACAAAATATACTCATCTCATTCATGAGGAAACAAAATAATCCAACCTTTTATCCATTAGCACAACTGTTCCACAAAGGTAGGAACACCACGAAGGTAAGTCCACAAGGGTAAGTACCACAAAGGTAACATCACAAGTAAAACAACAAAAACGTAATACCATGAAGAAAAGTACCAAAAAGGTAAAGAATCGGCTCACACTAGGTATAAATTAAGTATAGAAGTATAGATTATTAAACGTATCACTAGATCATCATACTTCATCGAGAAGCTCTACTGTTGAACCAGACAGGATTCGTATAAGTTGTCCCACACAAGATTTGTAGAAGCTAACCCACATAGGATTCGTAGAAGTTTACCCACAAAAAATTCATAGAAGTTTTCCCACACATGATTTGTATAAGTTTACCCACACAGGATTTGTATAAGTTCTTCTAAGACATCCAGCCACAAGGTTATCCGCACCCGGTGCACTCATGTTCTGTAGAAAACTTCTCCTCGAGTCATCGGTCATACCGCGACCACTACTAATCTAAAAAAAGTCATATCCCAAAGGACTAGAATGTCGTAAGGGTCCCAACACGACAGAAGACACATAAATCATATGCATGGTATGAAAGTTATTAGCATTTTAGTGCCGAGGGCCCGGTTGGATTCGGGTTCGATCCAAACCAGCCGTACTCCAACCTTCTTCAAAACTCAAGTGGAGTATACCAAAAGGACTGTCTCGATCAAATGATCCCAGCACCATAGATGGTTTGTGAAACGGATGTTTGGTTCTCAAGATATGGCCCTTTATGTTTTTATGGGACCAGTTGGGCCCGGGTCTGGACCAACCCGACCCGTCCTGGGCCAACCCCACCTGATCCGGGTCTGACCCGACTGGGCGGGGATGCGGCAAGCTCGAAGCATAGGGGGGAGCGAACCGATGGGCAGGCGACCCGCTAGCAACGTGGCCCGACTGCGTGAGGTGCGGCTCACAGCTGGGTGGAGTGGCCTGATGTGGTGGGCCCCACGCTAGCTTCCACCCATGGGAGTGACCCCCCGGTTTTCCTGAATGGCCGCGAGGGCCATTTGGTCCCTTCAGCAGCAGTAGTGCCACATGGAATCGCCAGGTGTCATGCGGGACCTGCTGGAGTTGGTCTTGCCTCCCGTCACGGCCGGCCGGTGCCGGCCGCCATCTCTAGTGGCGCGCGATGGTGCGACGCTTCTCCACTAGTGGCAGGTTAGTGTGCTGACCACCTACTTTGGTCCGTCGTGCCTAATGAGTCGTGGCCCGCGCCATCCGGTGGCGCACGGGTCACACCGAACTCTTCTTCTGTGGCTGGTCGGTGTGCCGACCGCCTCCTCTATCCGTCGTGGATAACGAGCCATGTCTAGTTCCTCCGGTGGTGCGGGTGCGCTGCCTCCTCCCTCATGGTCGGACACCACCTTGGTCCCCACCGGTGCTAGTATCATCATGCCGGTGGCCTTCCACGGGTCACCAGGGGAGCTCCCATGGATCGTTTTTTCTTCCGAAGGGATCGTTGAACTTCCCGGGACATCACCGTCTCTTCTGCCCATTAAAATTGGGTTCTGTCCATCCCGAAGAATCACCCGCGAAGAATGCACAAATTAATCAAGATAGCTGAGGGATCGGGCCTTATTTGTTTTTCCCAGGCCCTCTGCATTAGCTTAATCGCAATAGGTTGAAGAGATTGAATCATACATACTTGAAATTAAACAAGTTCAAATCCCCACCTCGAATTGTTGGAGTGTGCTCATAGTTGAAGATGATGGGTCAAGGTTTTTCATTCCATAAAAAGCTTCAACGGTTGCTCGAACGTCAATACTGTATTCTTTTCTTGGTGAATTTGTTCTTCCAATGGTTCTCCAATGGCTCTCCAAAGTTCTCTCCTCCCAATTCGAATCTTCTCCAACGAATGACCAAGAGGAAGGAGAGAAGCCTTACTCATTAACATAAGTTAATGGTTTCTTTAACATGTCATTAATGAGACTTCATTAAAGGGTGGGTTTCATGGTTACACACTTTCTGTAACTGGGCATTTAATTCCCAGTATTAAATTCCCGACCACCCTCATGTGGTCCCCACCTCCAATGAATTCAAAAGGATGGATGGAATTTAATAAAAATAAAGAATTTCTTTTATTTTAGTCCTCCACAAAAACCCACAAAACCCGATCTTCCCCTCGATATACTATAGTCAAAGTGAAGGATTTTTTAAGCGAATCATGGCATTATGAATTCAACGGTGCTCTCATATTTCAATTCTAAGCACCCGTTCAAAGGTTAGGAATTCCCGCTTAGTACGTTTACTAAACATACCTTAAATAATGTTCAGAAATTCATTCTAGGCACACCAGGCCTCAGAATCACGCGCCGTCAATTTTCTCAAACTCGTAATAATCCCAAATAAAATTAATACAAAAAAATTACATTGAAAAATATAGGACTTTACAGGTTTGATATTTGATAATTTATTAATATAATCCCACATAGTAGATAAATTAATAATAAAAATTCTTTTTAAAAATAATTTTGGAAACATACTAGTTACCAAAATACACTCATAACTAGGTTTCCACCTAGTAGAAAAAATGGAACGTGATGATTTTTACATGAAAGAAAAGAATAAATAATTAAAGAGAGTGATAAAGATCACTAATACTAATAAAGTTCATGATTTAGAGAAGGTTAGTGACCATTAAACCATATCCCAATTAGTCATGATGTGGTAACTGATATCATTAAAAACGATCATAATAGGAAAACATCCATTATTAGATCCTTTTCATAAAGTTGAATAATTTTCACAAGGAGATATACTTACTTGATTCCATTCCGTTTCATATGCACAATATCACCCTTTGGTTATGCCTTGACCAATTTCAATTTCATAGCTGGATCAGAAAATGAATCTTAAATTTTAATGCCTAAATCAAAATCAAATCATTAGATCTATAAATAGAATGATAAGTCATTTCATCTATCTTTTGTAACCATCAATGAAAAATGGATATCATATGTTTTCCCAGATTCATAAATCTTCACTTGAAAAAATAATACATTAATCTCTAAAACCAAATTCAATGTTAAACATAATCCATTTCATATATGGTTTGACATATTACCCTTTTAAAATATTAAAAATAAAAAACATGAGAAATGAGGAAACTAAATTTCTCAATATGAGATTAACATGGATCCCACATATATCATAAAATAGTTCATAATTGTAACATATCATACATGTGAATAGCTTCATCATTTATTCTCTTGAAAATGGAAATGGCCTAAATTTCCATAAAACCTTAAGGAAAATTGCATGTTCTCTAATTTTATAGATAAAACATATATTATTTGAAATATTCCTTAAACTAAAAAATGTTGTAAACTCCATCCTTGAAGAAATGAACCACCTTTTCAAAAAACAATTATTTAGTTCCAAGGTAATCATTACTACCAAATTTACTTTATTCATATCTATCATCACATTGTCCTAACAACATAATCTCAAAATATGAATCCTATTAAGGGTTATATTCCATTAATCAAAAGATCAATTTTCTAGTCCATCAGTACCATTTAACTCATTCATGAAAATCCATAATACCAATATGCCCCAAACAATACATATATATTTCAAAATTCATGAATAAAATACATAAACACTTCAACTATCCTACCATATCATTAATCCATTAGATATGATTTATCATCTTATTCCTTAATTCCTATTTCATATCATATACTATTTGTATTCTCTTCATCATATGTAATATATCCTTTACTCAAACCTCCTTGCTAATTCTATTGAAAAGTATTCCCATTATGAGATCTTTTTTAATAATTACCTTACTTTTGACATTTAAGTCATTTAACATTTAATGATATCTTAAAAAGTATAATATTACCTTCCATTGCGTTAACTGAACTTTTTATTTTCCATTTTTAGATAATTTCTTTGTTTCCTTGATTTCCACAGTCATAAAATATTATCGTTCCTCTAAGACATCCACATGGGTGTTTCTTACCATATTCTCAAGACATGGGAAATTGAATCTTCGTTCCTCCATGGTCTTCACTACCCAAACTATAAGTGAACTTATTCATTCTATTCTCTAGTCAGTATGAGAGTTGGTTAAGGTATACATTGTTAATCACATTAATTGAAAACCAATTTTCCATAATCACAATATTTTTTACTTTAGTTATCATACAATTTTTCTGCTCATTTGAAAATTTTCCTTTACAATAAACGTTAACATAGTTCATTCTAGTTACCTCCATTGAATATAACAAAAAATAACAGTGTGAGAAGTAGTAAACATAGTGGAAAACCACATAATCAGGAAAATTTATATATTGGATTTATAAATCATGAAACATTTTACTTCAATATATGAAACCTTATGTTTACCCTAGATTATTCATTGTAATCTTCTATTTAAATCCTTAATGGAAGTTCATGAAGAGTTTGTGAATTTCAAAAGAATATCCCTTGAGATTGTCAACATAGGTGTGTCATAAGGCCCATTTTTGTGCAGAAGTTCAGGATTGAGTATAGTCCAATGTAGTGTTTTCGTGGTTTTTACACACATGTACATATTATCCAGACCCACATCTACATTTTCTATATATAAAAGGATATTTTTCTATAAGAACACTCAATATATCCTTTACTAATGTTCTAAGAAATTTTACTACACTTTAATTCATCCATAATCTTATCCTTAGAGACATCCATGGATACATCCTTAGAAATGTCACTAGGTATCTCAACAAAGTTTTCTATTTCTAGTTTCAAAAGGTTGAATAAACAATTCCGTTGATAACAACTATAGTGACCCATATTTCTTATATATAGATATTGCATCATTTTAAACGAATAATCATCCCATTACAAAAGTACATGCCCGTGGAACATAATAATTTATCGTACTTGGAATCATGGAAATAAATCTTTTAACCTGGTGAAATATCATCAATGTATTTAAAAAAGATAATCCCATTTATTACTCCTAATTAAAAACATTATTCATAACCTAGGGAAAGAAACGATAAGAAATGGTGATCTCAAACACTCAGTAAGGGTAAATAAGAGAGATACATATGAATAACATGAACATAAGTGTGTGAGAACATGAGAATAACATTTAAAGATTGTACCATGCATATTAATGATAACACAGAAGATTCATGTAATAAATAATGGTAGATCATAAGACATGAATAATAAAGGAATCAAGATAATACTCCATTAGGGCATAACTATGGAATAAGAAAAGGAATTGGGGAAGACACATAAACATAAAAAATGATTTCCATAGTAGTCTTGGATCACATACAATGTTATCTTACTAGAATGAGATCAGAACATAAAAAATCTTATTAATCATTTTTTACTCCAAAGAATATCATAGTTGTCAAGGACCACTACCAAGAACATCTTAATAGTCAAGGTTCACTCCCAATACTATCATAGGGGGAAACATTCCCTATGAAACTAGGTTCACATCCAATTTCATCCATATATATATCAGGAGATCTAAATCATTATCCTTTTCATTGGAGAAATATCTAATTAGACCAATCACGTTAGATATAATGGGATAACCCAGTGTTATCTAGTCCACCCCATCATAGAATATGTAAAAGTCTTACCTTACACTATCTGAAATCCCCATCTTAGAGGCTACAATTGGATTAAACAACGCCATGTAGGATTCCCCATCATAGAAGCTATAACATGATTACCCAAAGCTATCTGGTCCTCCCATCATATATGTTGTAATGGACTTTCTTGATGCTATTTGGTACACACTATTGTATAATCTATTTTGATGAACCATAACATAATTATATTACAAATATCCTGTATATCATCATAAAATCCAATTAAAAAATCATTATTCATTCATATCCTAATTAACTCATGGAAAATAAATGGGTTTCATTTAAATATCATATAAACATTATTAAAACATAAAAAATAAATGGGTCTCATAAAAATTTATTTGTATCATTATTGGACCAGTAAAAGGAAACAGGTTCCATAAACATCATACTATTAAAAGATAAACCATTCTGATAAGGAATATGAATTTTATCCTTGTATCATTTAACCTCTAAATAAAATGTAAAAAATGTATGTAATATTATATGGAAAATAGTTTGGAAAGACTTATTTAAAACTTTTCTTGAATAAAACATCCTTCCCACTTTTGAGAAAACATTTTAAAAAAATAAAACATTTTAAAAACATTTTCCTTTGAAAATAACCATGAAAACTTATAATTGAATATAAAAAAATAATTTAAAACACATTTGAAACATAATTTTTTTTTGAAATAATTTCTTTTAAAATGGAATTAAAATATAATTTAAAAAAATTACCTAAAACTCATTTTTGAAAATATTATTTTGGAATAAAACTGATTTCTGACCAAAGAGGGAAATATACTTATATTTTCTAAAAAAATTCTTAATTATCATAAGTACTAATGATTTAGTAAATGGTACAATTTAATGAATATATAATGGATAAACTGGGGAGAATAAAATTACAGATTTTTTTTGAGAGATGAATCAAAATATTTCAACAGTGGAAGAATAATCATAAACAATCCTTATAAATGATGAGATTGTAGAAATAAACTTTTAACACTTTGGTAACATTGAATCACAATCACCATGAACGAATAAAATTAAATGAAGCTAATAATGTTAAAAAATAAGTATATTTAGGATATAACTTGTAAAATTGGCATTATATACAAATTATTAAAGAAAATAGTTTGATAACGTAACAAGTGCAACAAAAAAGGAAAATTGAGAAAAAATCCACCTACCACTTTGGTTGATTTAAAACCATAACACCTAAAAGATAGATCATAAAAAGGATATTTAAATATGAAAAATTTTATGTAAAAGAATAATAATGTACATTCAGGGGTAGCATATACAGCACATGGAATAAATAGGTGGTGTATATAGAACATGTCTCATAAAAGTAAAAAGTGATGTGAAAATTGCTTACCTTAAGTATTGAATCTCATCATACTAGTTCAGACTACATGTATAAAAATAATAATAATATTATATATCTATAAAAGAACTATATTAATATATATCATACCATGTTTTGATTAATTATGACTTTATAATACCCATTTATTAATAATTCCATTTTAATGTTATGTTTTGGGTAATAAATTTTATTTTTCATACATGATTTGAATTTTTATTCTTATTACTCTTACATTTTTCATGATTTCATCTTATAAAAAATTATAAACAAGATATTAATATCATATATTTTAATTATATATATATATATACATTTATATGAACACATAAAATTTAGTGAATATTAATGAAATACACAGTTCATTGAGATGGTAGGTCTTATATTCTCATGAACGCTATTTCTGTTTCCTTATCATGTTAAAAGAAAGAAAAGTAAATGATATATATATATTCATACCAGTAATACTTTTATGATATATATATATGTATAATATGTCTGTTAAACACATCCAAAATAAATTCCATGTAACTGTTAACGAATCACAATACTTAGTGATGTTCTAGTCCACTGCACACATGAATGACATTACCATATTCCCAAAAAATGGAATCAATTATGGTATGTGTTATATCCAAATTACAAAATCATAATTAAATAATAAAAATAATATATAAATTGTATTTAAATTTTTATGTCCATCCACGAATGGTGGTAATAAAAAACAAAGGATATCTATTTGTGTGGAAGTGATCTGCCATACCCATAGATAATGATTTCGTATCCCATTTGATGGGTGTGTGTGTGATTATAGACATTAAAGATAACAAGAATACATATAATTATATTTAATAGTATTATGATATTATATAAGCATGATATAAAAATAATTGAAGTGGTTTTAGGAAGAAATAAAACAAAAACATCCATTGATGAACATTACCTCTTCTTGGGGAATATTTTTTAGGTTTTTCACCAATGGAATTAATTGGATGGATTTGTGCCAAAATTAAGGATTATAGGGTGATTTGAGTTAATTTTGGACGTTATTTTGTAATGGTTTGGTCAAGCCAAATGTCTTGATATGAGTGAATAAGTAGGGAGAGTGAATTCCCCTTTGTGAAGGAGGAGTGGAATTCCTATAAAACCCCAAAAGAACTCACTATTAGGAGGTCTCCATTTCATAATGTTCCTTAAAAGTAGAATATTAATATAGGGTAGGGGATACATGGTTGATAAATACCTCCACCATTAAAAATAAATATACTTATTATCATATTATTCCTTAGTTTTTATGTTTACTCAATTTTATCATTATAGTTCTTAACAAGATAAATTTTAACTTTTTTATTACCTAGGTAATTTAAACATCATGATTATAACTAAAAATATAATTATGATGTAATTTATACCCAATGATTTTAAATATTATTTTATCTACATTAAATAAAAATCCATTATGTATGTATGAATTATTTTAATATAAGGACATGTAATGCACATAACAATATTTTAATCATAACGACGTTAACTAAATTTAACTGTTTTCACTAATAAGTATGGTAAAAATTTAATTCGATCGTATTATATAATGTAAAATATTTTTATTCAAAATAAAGAATCTATTTCTCTAAATTACATTAAAATATTTTTCAAAATTTTATTTTATATGAATCTAGATGATGTAACGATAAAGCATGTTTTCAAAATGAAAATGTCCAAAAGTTTATTAGAATTTTATTTCCAATTTCAACTTGAAATTGATTGAAATTAGTTAAATTATAGTAATATATTTATAATTATTATAATTATAAATTAAAAAAATTTAAAATATGATTTCACTACATATATATTTAAAAAAAAGGATGTTTTCAATTAAAATTTAGTATTTTTCACTAATCATAAAAAATGAATCTTTTAAGTAGAATCTTAAAAATTAATCACAATAAAACATTTATGTTCCAATTTAAAAAAATATTATTCTCTAAAAAATAATTTATAGATGATTTGAATATTATTTTTAAAATCGGTGCGCCAATAAAAGGGGTAAAGCTATTGTTTAGAAAAATAAATCTTTCTATGCATGAAATTTTATTTAATCTTATCACTTGTATAGAAAAAACAAATATTAATGTTAAAAAGTTTATTTAATATATAATATATAAATTTAATTAAAATCATTAATCAAAAGTTTTTTTTCCAAATATAATGTGGTAAAACATGTTGTTGAATAGAAAAATAGTTTCCTAGAAAAGGAATTTCCCAATTTTCAAATTGTTCTTAATTTGATTTCTAACTAATTAAATACCAAATAATTCATTTTATAAACATGCATAATTTTTTTCCATAATTTAATCAATCATCATCATAGCCTCCATTATAATGGATTGGTGATAAATTTAATAATATTTTAATAATAATATAAATTTATATTTTTGTTTAGTAAAACACAGTCTTGCGTGTAACACAAGATATAGAAGGAACTATATAGTTTATTCACCACAAGATAAAATAATTTATTCATGTAAATAAAACATAACATGGTG
Source organism: Viscum album (assembly GCA_963277665.1). NCBI lineage: Eukaryota > Viridiplantae > Streptophyta > Magnoliopsida > Santalales > Viscaceae > Viscum > Viscum album. The sequence goes on from OY728151.1 coordinate 1,431,121,027, forward strand.
TATCATGAAAAAAATTCCATAAAGAACTTTTAATTTATTCTAAAATAAAATAATTATTAAAAAATTGGGGTGTTACATAGAAGATCCACTAAAATTAGAGGCCTCTAATGCATAATGGAGTCAGCATCAACTTTATATCATGGAGGGTGTTCCTTTGGATTTATTTTATTATTTATAACATGACTATGTTGTTCTAAAACTAAAATTAGGTCCCAAGATCCTTCTCTAATCTTGTTATTCATTGCATTAGGTATGTGATCACATTTCCCATTGCACAGGTCGTTAAAATGATTCTCTTATATCCCACCATTTTTTAAAATAATTGATATCTAGGGTTGTGAATAAATTGATTAATAAATTTATAAAATATATACCATAAAAATATAATAAGTAATGCATACATGATTTTCTGAACCAAAGGCATCAATTTTGATGTTTCATTCTATGTTATCCATGACTATTTTTATAATAGGTTCTCTATCCCAATTAATTTCCATATAAAAGTTTTCAAATCCCTCATAATAGTTTTTAAAGAGGATTGTAATTAAGAAAATAATATCCCATGGGGGTGTTTGGCTGGTTTTGCGTTTAGGCCACTTATCAATATACCCAGTCACAATTGATTTAATATACAATATTCCCTATTTGAGAGATATTACCCCTTAATACAACTATTTCAGAGACTTCATTCATATTTTAGTTTCCTGAAAGGGATATATTTTCTTATAAATCTATATAATCTCAACTTTATTGAAATTTTATGATGTTCACATATACATAGTATTATTTCTTGGACTTTTATATAGTATTTTCAATAAGTTTGTGTCAAAATAGATCTCAAAGAATAACTGGCCCTTACTGTGATACAAATTATATAGAACTAAGACATTAATATAGATTTATACAAGATTTATAACATACTTCCCCAATAATATATTCTATATATCTAGATGTTTAGTGTGTTTGAAAGATTAGATACATATGTAAATCATGTTAAAAAAAGAAAAATATTTTTTTAAAACTCCACATATTAATCAAAACAACCATAAATGTTCTAAAACTGTATGGGATTCTAGAGGGAAAATAAATAAGAAAAATCTTTACCTAGAAAACCTAGCAAGGTAACAAAATTTTTAATAAACAATTACATGAGTGTAAATAGGAACAACCTAATATCATAAAGATTATGATCATAATTATTGAAACACAGAATAAGGAAATGATATAATAATATCATATAATCATAAAATTGTTTTAATGATATAAAATATGATATCATAAAAATAAGACAACCACTCCAAATACCATCATCATAAAGTGGATAAAGTCCAACGGTGGATTAGTTCACTCCCAAATCATTTAAATGGAATATCATGAGATAAAATTAATTAGTAATTTCATTATATGGATATATAATTCTGTTCACACATATCACATAAAAAAGAATCATATATTAGTGTTCCTCATATAGAAAGTAAACCATATATATATCATAAGGATGAATATACACCTAATAAGGATGTAGGTTTCATAGTTACAATTCACGTAATTAATAAAGGATAAATTATAAGGATTCCACATATAGTAAGGAATTAAATTTTTTTAACCCTTTATAATTGTAATGGGAAAATAATTCAATACCATGTAGTTCTATTTTATAAAATTCATGGGAATGGTTTTGGAGAATAAATAATAAAAACAGACGATTTAGGTGATGATTTATAAAATAAGTGTCTTTTTCAAAATAATGACAGAGAATATAATTATTTATAAAACATAAATTGAACTAATAGGATGTTTCAAAAAAGAAGGATAGTTTATAGAGGCTATATATGGTTAAATTTTTTTTATGGGGGTGGTTCTTGATACAAAAGAAGTTATAGAAATTCTCCCTTAAATAATTTTCACTTAAGAGTGAGAATTTCAGATGGAACTAGAAGCATGAAAAACCATATAAATGAAAATGATATTGAAAAAGGTATATATTTAAGATAAAAATATAAAAAAATATTAAATTAATTAGGGTAAGGTTTTATAAAATTGATAAAATCAAAGAGAATGTTGATAACAAAAGTAGCAATGGTGGTATGGAAGATTGATGATCTCATATAAAATATAACCCTTAAATTATAAATAGCATCATGTATAATTAAATTAATATCACTAAATATATATCCAATAACCTTAGTCTTCTAAATTTAATTTTTTATCTTCAATTTATTATAATTTATAATTTATTTTTAATTTATTTTTCTCATATTGTGGTTACTCGAGTTTATTTGGTAAATTTATTCATAACACATTTGGTTTGTTGACCATGGACAAAGGTGTTGAAAAATAACCTCATGATCTAAAAAAATATATATTTTTCATATCATTTAGTATTTCACTATGACAATAATTTTATAGTTGTAAATTTTGTCAAAAATATCTCAAAATTATGAAAGGTCCCTTGAAAAGTTCATTTAATTTGGATAAAGTTATTATAAAAATTTATTTTATTATTAATCATATATTGTCATATAAAATAATTAAATGATATGAATCATGTCAAAAATATAATTTTTTAAAATAAAATATATAGAATTTTAATATCATCCATGTTAGGGGGTCTAGAAAAACTAAACATAACATTCATCGAAACAGCAGTCCACACAAAAGCAAGATGACATTTTTTCCAACATATTCTGGGGGAATGCATCAAATGGATATTACATTTATTTAATAAAATTTAATTTTTTAAAATTTTAAATCTTATTTTCATTGATAGAGGGGACTTGAGTGGTGTATAATAATCAAACAACTTAGAAAAGTTGGGTTGAGATTATTATTATTTCCATAGAATTTCTCCCTTTGGTGAAACCTTATGACTCCATGGCATGGTATTTTAGTGATTATAAGGATTAAAAGGCATGTAAATGGTGTTATAGATAGACTATTTTAGATTTTTGGTTGATCCATTTCTTTGAAAAGGGTGGAGAAATGTGGTTGAGGTGTTCTCCTTCTATAAATGTAGAAAACAATACTTGCAAAAAACTCATTACATCTCAGTAATATTACTCCAATATTCATGAATAAAATATAAAAAATTATTTAAAATTCTATGTTAAATGATATGACACCGATAATCCCTTATATATTAAATTTCACACAATTTTTACGCATGATTGAACTACTTATATAGTGTTAATAAACTTTTAAAATAATTTTCCATTACCGTGGTAACTTCACTTTCACCCTTGGAAAAAATAATGTAAGAATAACATTTAAATAATTTAATAAATTTAACATAATAATTTTAATTATTTTAACATTTCTTTAAATTAAATTTTACATGATTTAGAAAAATTAATTTTAGTCATAGTGTACATGATATATAAAAATCATTTCATAGAAAACAACTATCTAAAGCATAAAATTTAAGTGATTAATAAGATTATAATTTTTTTTTATTTTCATGAAAAAATTATGTTTATGATAAAAAATTAAATGTTATGGGTCTTCCAAATCAAGTCAAACTAGAATATTACCAAAATAATGTACAATATAAATAGAAGACCAAAACCTATTTTTTATATGAATTAAAATATTTATTTTGTATTAAAATTTTAAAAATATGTTTTCTAAATTATATAAAAAATATTATTAATGAATAAAATTATTCCATATATTCATATTTAGTCAATCAGATTCTAAGTATGACTTATTAAAGATAAAATTCACCTTTTAATTTGCAGAAATGATATTTTTTCATCAAAATATAAATTCTTTTTGAAAAAACACATCCAAATATTCCTATGATTATTAAAACATGATGACTCAAAAAAATAAACTAAATTTATCATATTAATCTTATAGAATTTATAAAAATTAATTTTAGATATATGTTCTTTAAATGAAATAAAATTTATTTTTTTGAAAATGTTTTTAATGAATGATATACATCTACTTGTTAGATATTTATCCCATATGAAATATTATAAGAATATTGTGTTATGAATTAATGAAAAATTTATGTTAGTTATTATAACATACATAACGTTATTGGATAAATGTATATATTTTGAAGGTAAATTTATATTTAAAAATTCAGGTTCATTACATTACATCCTTATAGTTTTAATTATTACTAACTAATGAAAATATTTGAGGGTCTTTAAATTATTTCTAAAGATGTAGACATATTTTAATGGGAGATATCAACCTAATAAACAAGATAAAAATACTTTCTCCCTCAATATATGCATACCCCTAATATTGAGTTTCACTCTATCTATTTATTCTAAGAGTCTATGATTATTCTATATCATGACCATATTTTAAAAATTCCTTTAAAGGGTGTTCATAATAATCATTTACTTGATATAATATCATAGTTTGATTTTAAATGTTATTCAATTACTCTAAATAACACTTATCTATATCCGTAGAAACAATATATTTCAATAATCATATTAAATTCATAAAAAAAATGATAATATGGATTGCATGAATCATAATTCCACTAACCATAAAGGAGATGCATATAATTTTGATTCGATGATGATAACACTAATAATTTTTAATTTTAACTTTATATCCAATAATTGGTGAAAAAATACAAATACAATTCTTCAATAATTTTAGAGTGAATAATAACTACCACAAATTAATTGTAAAAATCAACCTCAATAGCAGTTGTTTCATAATAATTTCTATGTTCCCATGGTCTAGGTGGTTATTTTCGTCGACTGAAATTTGGATCAATTGGATTAATGAAATTTTTTTTCATAGTGAAAAAATTTATTCACATCTAAAACATCAAATTTCAATATGATACCAACAAAAAACGTTATTTTTATCTATCACGTTAACTAAAATAATTATTTTTCCATAGAATATTGTTGCTCGATACCATCCATAACTATTGATAAAACATATTATAGTTCCTTTGATACATTTATTTGGGTTCCTATTACAATATTTTTGATTAAAAGGAAGTTAAATCATCATTACTTCATCATCTTAATCACATGGTCACCTATGAAACTCTACAATTTTATTCATTACTAGGTTTTTATGTTCATAAAGAATCATATTTTTAATCATAACACTATAATTTTTGGGGATCATTTGAACAAGATTTTGAAGACTAACTTCTATCACATTTTATTCCAATTTAGTACAATTAAAACATTTTCATTCACATCCATTATTACCTATTTTCATTATGACTTCAACCATTACTAAAGAAAAAATAATAGCATGAGTAATATTACTATATGATATTTATCAAATATAATACATTGAGAATTTAACCTCAAGATTTCAAACTATTATTCTTTAATTCAACCTATATCACTCTTGGTTCTACCTATATTATTTCAAGATGGGGTCTCTATTACTTTTTAACTTCATCCTCCAAATAAAGATTCAAAAGTATCATTAACATCATTAAAATATTTTAAACCCAATTTTCATTGATATCTATTTTATCATAATATAAAATAACATATATCAATTAATATGTTACTAAACTTATGAATATATATGATACAATCTAGGTTACCCATGGAAACATTCTACATGGTTATATAACCCAAAAAAATTTATCTATCAAACTGGTTCATAAAGGGAATATGATTATCAAAAGAATATGCACCGAGAGTGTCTAACTAGGGGTGTAGTCTTAGGAAATATCATTTCAGATTGAGTGATGATTGAGATAAAATACAACCAAACTTTAATAGGGTGATTACCACTAAATTCTTCTATTACATAACCTTTTCTACTTACCAATATGTAGAAAGGGATGTAATATCACAGAGATCCTTGTATACTTTTTGTTACCAAATCCATAAGATATTTTCTTATGTTTATACTTCTCCCCAAGGGATTCACTAATGTTATATTATCCCAACCTAAAAATTACTATACTAGTCCCCCAAAAAATAGACCCTTCTTTAATACCAACTATAACAACCCAAGCAATGTAAACACACTTAATACAGTATTTTACCTCAGTATTCCTTTCATTTTACAAATAGTCTTGAAATCCCAAGAATATAAAGTTTAGTTTATTTGGGGACTAGCTAAAAAGCCTCAAATTTTAAAATTCTTGTGAACATTTCTATATGATATCTTAAAACTATATATCCTTCAATAAATTTCCTAGGTCATCTCATATTCATAGCTCAGGGAATGGAAACTTAAAAAATGGTGATCTCTAACTCTCTTTAAGGAAAAAAAATGCATTAACATTTTGTCAAGGGTCAGATCATAATCTTATCATAATACATGATAAAGGGGTAGAAATATGATTAACACGAATAAGGAAAAATAATAACTCTCTATAAACATAATAAAAAGACATGTTATCTAAAATGATCAAATATATTCTATGGATTAATAGTGTGGAACCATGATACAAAAAAATTACATTTTATGAGCCTAACAAAGGTATACAACATAAAAATGTGGTATAAGAATAAAAATATGAAATTAATACTTCAAAAAATATCCATCCTCATCATATACACACTCAACATCACAATCTTTGGATTAATAAAAAATTAACCAATGTTTTGGAATGATTAATAGGAAAAAACACTCTTTGGGTTTTATCAAACCCTCACATTCTTAGTGTTTTATCAGACCCAAACCATCATAAGGATTAATCAAAACCATATTTTATATGGGATTTATTAGAACCAAACAATATTAGGGATTTATTTTACCAAATGTATGATAGGTATTTATCATACCAATAATGTCTTAGGGATTTATGGGATCCAAAATGAACCATAATGAGATTCCATAGACATGTGTTCTACACAAAAAAATCAATTAAATATCATAACCTTAAGAATCCATGGAAATAAAATAGTTTCCATATCCTTTTTGAATGGAGAAACATAAGGAGAAAATTCATGAGTCCATTAATAAACATAATAGGATAAATCATAGAATATATATGTGTATTAAATGATACTAAATAAAAATATATGAAGTTACCATTCAATGAAGTATATATCATTTTCACCATATTGATAAAGGTTGTATAGTTTATTCAATAATTTCCCTAATAAATTGATTTATGTAATTCAGGTGAATACCCTTAAATTAATAGAATTTTAAATAGGGCATTCAAAAAGAAAATTTATTTAAAATAATAATAAGCCTTTAATAAATAGGTAATATAAAGGTATTAATGAATTTCTATGAGCTTAATTCCCCAAAATAGTATAAGATAATTTACAAAGTAATTCGATAATGTAAATTAACATGGAACTAAATATTTTTGAGGTAAAGTATAAAATTAAATTTAAACGAGAAAATATTTAAAAAAACATTATTGACATTATCATAAAATGAATGTATTATTTTAATTAAAAAAATAAATTTTTAAGAAGTTAATAATAAAACCCTTTTAAAATATAACATTAGAAGATATAATAATAATAGAGGTATGAAAATTAAATAATTATTTTCTGGTTTAAATGTAGAGTTAATGATAAAAATATAGACATTAAGGGGGATTCCATTTTATTATTTAGAAAATGTGTTTTTTGAAACTTACATCGAAGAACGATTAATCACGTTTTCCATTTAAAAAGTGGTAAATTTTTTTTTAAAGTCACATGGAATAAATAATATTTTAGTTTAAAAATTATAAAATAAGACTTAAATGGAAATAATGAATATGGATTTAGAGGAAAATTTTTTGGAAGAGAATTGAGATTATTCTGAACAATGATAGATTTTTATAAGGAAATAAATCCATCAAAGGAATGAATTTATGTACAAATACTTAAAAATTAAGATAATGGAGAATAAATATATTTCTATATAAAATTAATTTTATTTAAAATAAATTTTAATAATATGGTATAATATACTCAACATATAAGAATGAAGCTTATGAAAAATGAGCATTTCATAGTGATTAAAAATTGAGTTACTAATAACCCTTACAGATTCAGTAAAATTAAAATCATATTTTATTAGAAGGGATCTGTTGAAATTGACAATTATATGCCAATAATATTATGAGAATCATGATATAATATTTCAAGTAGTCCGTCATTAAACAATAAAAGGAAACATGTTGTATATTATAAAATATCTCTCAAGGAAATAAAAAATTTGGATCATGAAACCCCATACCTTTTATCTTGTCTTTCATGAACATACTCTAAAATTATTTTCCAAAAACCAAAACAATTAATCACTAATTTAAAAACTTTTGGTCAGAGTAGAAAACTCCATAGGGGGGGAGGGGTGAATTGAGCTTCTAAAAAAATTTATATTAAAAAATATAATTTTAAATTCCCCCAAATTTGAAATCCAATTGACCAGTTAGTCAGTAGTGAATTTATAAGATCTTGATTGTTCAATTAATTTCTCAAAAGAGTGATTAGCTACCAGTTATGTAAATTTGATAATTAATACAACTTTTGAAACTAACCTAATAATTAAAAATACTTATAAACACATTCTAAGACTAATAATCAGAGTTCAATTTTGTTTTTTGAAATATGTGATAAAACATAGTACAACTAAAAGTAAAAGCACAACAGAAATGAAACAAGAGGTTCAGTCTCATGCATAGACCTAATCCTCTACACTTTTGACCACCATTCCACAAATCAATTTAAATTATTAAACAGTGTTATCCACACCCTAGATCAGGGTTCACAACAACACAAATGTTCTCTAGCTAACAATACCTCTACCACAGTTCTTTGTGGGTACAAACTTCCAAGTCACAAAAGGAACTCTTCCAAACTTATATGTGGGAGTAAAAAGATGTTATAAGGTATTAGTGGAAGGATATATTGTATCTTTTAGTTTGATAAAGGAGACAATGTGTGATTTTCAGACAGATATACACACTACTCAAAAGTATGTAAAAATGCACACAAGAGAGAAAACAAATATGAGAATGTATTTAGAAGGATTTTTGTGTCTTGAGATATAGATTTGGAATCTTTAGATGTAGTTGAGATTAAGTTTGAGTCCTCTTCTAAAATTTAACACTAAAACAAAGTGTTTTATTCTGTATTTCAGGTACAAGTATGGTTCTGAAGGTATATCCTTCTCCTTCTTTGATATGCTAAAGTAGTTTGTCAATTCAATGTACAACTTGATTGAGATTTCCCTGTATGTTCTTCTTTTGTGATTAAGTTCACAGTGGGTGCATGAGAGTCACATATGTTCTTCTATGTCTCTCATGCGGGCATGCCACACTTCTCTTATATTTTTTATTTATTCTTCAAAATGATTTTATATTTGATGGCCGATAGAGAGCATGATCTTTTCATGCGCATAGGTTCATTGTACATTGTACTATCTGATAAAAGTCCTTCAAAATAATATTAAATATGTAAGTATCATTAAATGACTCAAATATGACTATAAGAAATAATTTTAATAAATTTAAATTTAAATTTTTTATCAGTGAGTCGTCCTGTCGGTGAGACATCGGTCAATGACTCATCTGTTAGTATCACCTTCGGTCAGTGACTCAACCCATCGATATGTCAATATTTCAGTCTTGATATACATTAGTGACTCATTACATCAATGGCTCATTTTAACTATTGGTGAGTCATGTGCATCAGTAGGTTGTCTTCTTTTGATGAGTCATATGCCTCGGTAGGTCGTCTAAGTCGATGACTCATATGCATCAGTGAGTCATTTGTCTGTCAGTGTCTCAGTTCTTATGTCGGTGTCAGTGACTCATACTTAGATAATTTTAGACTTTCTATATTTAATATAGTAAAAAAAGTTAGAAAGTGTTAATACCCATAATTACACATATATAATATGTTATAATCTTGTTTAGACTTAAACAAACATAATTAGTTATATGATTGAATAGATATGATATACAAGATAAGATTAGAAATAATTTTGGATCTATCATGAGGTAAGATATATGTTAATATATGACATGCTTTGTGATAATTAGAACCCTTATAGTTAGAGATAGCGTCCAACAATCTCATATAAGCCAATGACATCCCCTTTTTGATGATCACAAATCATGGCATTATTAACTACCATTAGAGAATGATTAAAGTAAACCATATGATTATTAGCTCCCACAAAGATGAATAGGCTAAAAAATAATTATGTGAAGTTAAATTTATTAGAGTAACATTAAACAATAATAATTATTAAAGAAACAAAAATTATTAATAATTTTCTCCCCATTTTGGGATTAACAAAAAGTGTAAGTTTAAAAAGTAAAAAAGAAAATTAGAAAAAATGAATTGGTAGTCATAATCAAATTAAACTGAAATACAAAAATTAAAATCACTCAACCCTATAGAAAAGATTCACTCCACACTACTTATTAGGGTTAAGGGGTGCTTTCGCTTTATCATATGGATCAACAGTAGGACCAATAGGTGGTGGCATAGAAACAAGAGAATCTAAAGGGATCTTCAATGAAGGTAAATGAATTCTAGCTGGAAAAGTTGGTGCCAGGATTGGCTTGTACTGGGATAAAACCTAAGGTTGAGGTTGTTCTGTGATAACATTCTAGATTTGGGTCAATGGCTTGAGAAACTGACATTGGAGAGGAAGTCATTAGTAGAGCATAGTGAATAGAAGTTGTAGCTAGAATAATATTTGCTTCACTCTAAACATGGGGATATGGTTTTAGTAGCCTAATAAATTCATCAATGATTTCTCCTCCATACATCATATATTTCTCAAATTCATCCTTGTTCTCCATAAATTTATCCAACAAAAGAGTGAAGTCTTTAAATTTATTGAATTGTTTTTTGAAAGCTTTTTTTGCTGGGGGTAAAGTGAAATTATCTACCAAATACATAAAATGACTTTTTCAACCAGTACATGGATTAAATCTTATAGAAATATGAATTTATCCTCTTTGTAGTCTCTTCCTAAGTGGAAGATGCTTACTTGGTATATAATCTGACCATATCATGTACACAATCACTATTCTTCTCAATATTTTCTAAGCTTCCCAAGCCAATGGTATCAAATAGAGCTTTAAGCTCCTCTTTTACAACATTTCTGATTGCCTTAGTAACCAGAGTCTGAGAGGTCCGAACAAATGTAGAAGGAATATGAGTAGGAGTTGAGGTTGAAGCAGATTTCACAATTTCCTTTACGTCCTTTCTCAGTTTGAAAAAATTAGGAATGTTAATATGAGAAACAAGATATTCAAGTCCTTTCATGAAACTCTCCATTGTAGTTATATATTTAGAGGTTAAAGAATTTATGTCAATAGTTAAATTCTACATCTCATTTCTAGGATTGGTGTTTCTTTCTATAATGGTTTTGGCAGTTGTAATCAAATTTGGATGAATTTACTTTATCACTATCTATGAGACTGAAACAACATCAACTTGAGATACATTGGTTGTGGTAGGAGTAGAAATAAGTGTTCCAGTTTTCTTTACTCCTTCAACCATAGACCAGATAGCTTTCAAGTTATTAGTCAGCTCAGTGTTTTATCTCCTAACTTCATCAATATCATAGCTCATTTGAGATTGTACTGAATGTATTAATGATGAACATACGACTTCCTTGAATTTTTACAAATCTACCTTAGTGACATAGTCACTTGAAAGGGTCTTGGCCACTAGATATCTTGTAGAAGGTAAAAATACTTCATCATATGAATCTTCATAATCTAATCCTAGTGCCACATAACCATGATTCGTCTCCCATTCAACCATTACATCATCATCTAGAGGAGTAAGAGTGTCAATCCTTACTCTTCTAATTTGTTTTTATTCTTCAACTTGATTTTCTCTTTCTTGACGCTGCCCATAAATTTGATATTTCCTTAATGATTTATCATCTTCAGTATGAGGTTTTCTTCTTTTGTAAACCAAATGAGGTACATGAATTTCTTGATCTTGTAATTCAACAACACCTTTAGTATTGTATCTTAGTTAAATAACAACTTCAGGAGGTTCTTCCAATCGAGCCCGATCCACAGCTTCAATCATTTCAACATCTTCACATTGATCATCCTTATAATGTTCATTATCCCTTCCATAAAATTCATCATCATCATATCCATATAAATATTATTCATTTGTATAATTATCACCATCTTCTTCATCTTCTTTTTCTTCACTACCAATTCCACATTCACCATTTGCAATTTCTTATTCTTCTTCTGAGCCACTAGATCTAATTACATATTCTACAATACCTGGGAGTTCTATCTCCTCATCAAAATTATCTTAAAGAGTGGGTTCATCAGAGGGTAAGGTAACTGGAGGACTATGTGGTCCAAAGTAAATACCTTTGCAAGGTCTAGTTGTGTCAGGATAACTCCTATAATCAATAGGAAATACGTGATCTCTAACTGGAGTGAAAGGCTCTTCTTCTTCTTAAGAGTTAATAGCTTCCTCATTTGGTCCCAAACAGGATCATCCATATTCCTAGGTCTAGTTGGATAATCCACTATATTGAACTTGTCATAGATCATATCTTCATCTCCAAACCATTCTCTCTTCCATGGGTTCCTGTTGATTTGCATCCCCTTACAAATATCTTTACTAAGTCAAATCCTTGAAAGTGAAACCGATTTTCACCTACCGACCGTTGAAGTCTCTGGTTCTCTTATAATGTATATAGTAGTATTCAGATAGAATCCTCAGAGATGATAAATTTTAACAGTAGATTGTATTTTGATTTGTGGGGGGGGGGTGGGTGAGTTGTTTTCATATCATAATTGAAATGATTAATTTATTAAGATTTATTTAAATATTTGACAAATATTAGGTTGAGTTCATTATTAGGTAGTTAAGATTATGATATCCTTGAGCCTTGCTTTATATTGCATTAAATTAACAACCATTTCACAAGTTGATGTTGATTGGATTTCCCAAGTGTTAAGGATTTAATGAAATCCTTAACATAACTTAGGGTTCTAATATTAATCATATATTTTTTATGGTAGTGTATTTATGGTTCCAATAATCCATGTAATCCACTTTTTAAACAAAAAAATTCATTAGTCCATGACATGTTAAGTCCAACATACACAATATTAATTCAATGAATATTCATTGAGAAAAAGCTATAAATCAATTAACATACCTAAATTATAACTCACCCCAATGATAGATTTACTCAAAAATTGAAATTATTAGTAATATAGATTATTATTTTTATGATTATGAATTAACAAGATAAGAAAGAGAAATGTATATGAAAAGAGTGTTGTGCCAAACACACACACAAGTAACGAATAAAAATAAACATAGACTTTCAATTGAATGTGAAATAAAAATGAAAAATGGAATTTTACTAGATTTAAACTATTTTAAGACCATTAATATTTAATAACATAGGTTTTATTAATCAATGATAATATAAAGAAGAAACATTCATTAAATTAGAATTACAAAAACAAACACATACTCGATTATAAACGAAGAACAACACAAAAGTAAAGGAAAAGAAGTAAGGAGGAATAGTTTATAAAGTGAAAACTTGAGTATGAAAGATCCTCCCTAGAATTTGAAAGGGAATTGGTCATGCCAAAAAATCATCATTTTCTCTGAAATGACAACTCTTTTGATTGAGAGGATGGGGGTGTATTTATAGCCCCAAGATTTGGATAGTTTGCATTCCAAATCTGTCCCTCCACAATAATCACCACCTTGGCCATCAAGAAAGATGAATATATAGATATTACATTATTCCAAGTTGTATATATTGATGTTTTATTTCATTCCTCAAAATTTGGAGGCCGTTGGACTTTTTTAACCAATGATATGGCTATTTTACTAAACAGTTTTCACATGTCCATTTTTATCAAAACTTTTTCTAAGGATGAAATGTGAATGGTTTTTTGAACAGTAAGGTTCCATCGAATAAAAATAATTTCTTATAAAAATTTGTCCACCAATATCTTATATTTCAAACTGGAAAATACCACCTTGATTTTATGAGTAGATATGGAGAAAAGTCAGGAATAGTGTATGGATATTAATTCCCATCCATAATGGTGGGCTAGATATAAAAGCAGTAGTTGGGGCCTTTGTTTTTTTTAAAACAAGTGGTGTTTCAGTCAAGGACCAAGACACAATTTATTAAATAAATAGGGTGGGGGGTTACATGATTCTGAAATAAGGGAATATTTTACAATCCCTTTCATAAAGAGGAAGGAGCTCAACAGGTAGATCCTCCTTCCATGTAAGATACTGGCTGATACCCATGTTAGCAAGATTGTCACCAACCTTGTTCTCCTCAAAAAAGGTGTGTGTGGTAATGTAGTTGATCTACATAAGAGAGGAGAGGCATATCATCCAGAGAGTAGTGATTGTCCAGGATAGATGTAATTTCCCATTCCATATAGCTTGAGCAACAGTGGATGAGTTGCTCTCAATACAGATGTTGTCCCATCCCTTTAGCATGATGAAGTTCACATCGCGAATCACCCCCATCATTTCCGCCTGCAAGGATGAGGCCATACCACAGATACCAAAGAAGCATCCATGGCATCTCCCATTAGAATCTCAGAAAATATCTCCATGACCAGTAGGTCCAGTATTTCCATTGGAAGCTCCATCAACATTAACTTTAATCCATCCTAGAAGCGGGTTTTACCAAAAAACTTCAACGGTGCGCTTCAGTTTCCTGCAGATACCATCCACTCTGAGGCAATGAAGGATCTAGAAATCACAAAATGAGTTGTCACAATTGGATTTTTGAATATACGCAACATCCATGATGGCCATTCGGATTTGTGTATGACCTGCATTAATGTTGAATGAGTCGTTATTGTGAATAATGGAATTCCGATCATACCAGATCATGTGTAGAAGCTCCGCCACCACTGCTAAAAAGAGATTTTTGATTTACTGTGAAGAATTTAGCTCCACACAGTACTTTATTTGAGTAATAATTGAGTTAAAATGTAACCATATGTAGCCAAACGAATCAGTAATATAATTCCAAAGTGCTGAAGCTATAGCACAAAACAAGAATTATTCAATTTAGATAAGTAGGCTGAGAGTTATAATTAAAATTGTTAACTGAATCGATTTGATTAATTCAAATAATGATAAAAAATTAAAAATAATATTAAAACATGATTATTTCACACTAATTATTCACTTTTCATTGAAAATTATTAAATAGAGTAAATAAAAAGTTCTGAATAACTGAATAACATCAACTCCCCCATACATAGGCTTGTGCCTGTCCACATGTCCCACAAATATAAAAAACATTACAAAATAATTTTCACTCACCAAAAAATATTAAAACTTTTCTACCACTTAGGGGAGGTTTAGATTATTTAAATCATGAATATTGAATTCAACCTCAAATTTTTATAGAAACAATGTTCCAAAAATAACTCTGTTTTCTTGCTCAGATTTAGAAATGAAGAATGTGGGCACTCGAAACATAATCCTCTCAAGATGATAAAAAATAATTTCTAGAGGTTCCCTCATTCACCAACCAAAAGTAAAAATCATAGATTTTGAAAGATATATCAGCTTCCATTCCCTATCCTATAGTGAACAAGAATCAAGAGGTCTTTTGAAGGGGTTTTTCTGTGGCTTTGGGATGGTAGGAATTCAGTATTCAAAAGAGTAGAATGAGGGGTAAAACACCAACATGGAAAAAGAAATGCACAATATTTTTGAAATAAAACATGGAAAGAAATGGAAACACATAGCTTCAAGGGAACTATTGTGTGAATAAATATACAAAAGAGGAATAAAATTTGAAAGGAATGAGAAGATAAGATACTTACAAAACACAAAACTTCCCCCAATGACATAAGTGTTAATTTTTTTTGTATTTTTTTAAAAGTTGAACTTGAAACAAATATCACAATCATTTCTCAACCCATTATAGATCTACTCAAGAAAATAATTGTAATAGTTATAACAAGATCAGAGGTTAAAGAAGAGTGATTTTTGACCCGCCCAAGACATAACCTTTTTTTTATTTTTTCTAATTTTTTTCGTTTTTTGAACACTTTTCAATAACATTTACAAAATTACATAATTAAAAGTACATTCCCCAAGAATCACTGAATGAAAACCTCTCCCCCACATCTAAAATGGATGCTTTCCCCGAAGCATATGATAACACATTGAAAGTCAATAAAAGGAACCCAAAAGTGAAATCCATCCCCCACACTTAAATTTCAATAAATAATGAAATTTAAATCTATGTCGATGTTGGGTGGGATAAGGTGCCTTGTATAGTGGCTATCAAAGAAAAGGTTTTCATAGGCTCAGACGGGCATTCAAAATTAGGATTAATGTAAGGGTAATGTGAGGCTATTTGGCTATTTTGATTCTCATGAGATTCAAAAAATGCCTCTATCATATTAATTCACATCAATGTTATAAATTTAGGTCAAAAGTCCACAAACTCAAGACTCAAAATTAGGGGTGAAAACACACATGCTGAAAATATCACCATAGGTGGCCTTGGCATGAAATATAATGTTGTTCCTCATGGTTGTAAAAATGAATTTTCCAAATCAAAAATTGAGGATTCAAAATTTTTTGGGTTCGAACAAGATTCTTTATCCCTAATTATAATGAAAATACAAAATTTTTGAGATGAAAACATGTCTTCTAACCACCCAAAATGGTTGGAAAATTTTTTAGTTTTGGATGGTGAGTAAGTATGACTATTTTTGTTCTTTTGTTTTTTTTTTCATTTTTGTATTTTTTTTATTTTTTTAGTGTGTTTAAATTACACGGCCACACAAAATAGAAAGAGAGAAATAAAAAAATTGATGATGAATGTGGTAAAAAAACTGAAAAATAGAGGAAGGAGAAGAAAAAGGGAGAGAGAGGGAGAGAGAAGGAGAAAGAAGAGGGAAAGAGGGAGTTGATGGAAAATATGTACCCCTGGTTTGGATTTGGTGGGTCATCATCGCTATCTAGAAGTGGGTTTACTGTAGAAGTTGTGGATCTAGTGGAAGTTGATGTTGTTATATAATTGTGCATCCTCTCATGGTGATGCTTTAACCGATGTCCATTAACTGTGAATTTCCTTTTTAAAGAGGGGTCTTGGACTTGCACTGCACCAAATGGGTAAACACGAGAAATAATAAAAAGGCCTTCCCAACGAGAGTTAAGCTTACCTAGGTAAAGTAAAAATCGAGAATGCAAGAGAATTTCCTTTTCACCTTCATGAAATTCTTTTAAGAGGATGTTTTTATCATGGAGTGCCTTGGATTTTTCTTTGTAGAGAATATAATTCTCATAAGAATCCAGTCGAAGCTCCTCTAGTTCAGAAAATTGCAACAATCTTTATTCAGAAAATTTTTCACAATCCAAATTGTCAGTTTTCACAGCCCAAAAAGACTTATGTTGGATTTAAACTGGTAAATGACATGATTTAAAAAATACTAGCCTAAATGGAGACATCCGAATGGATGTTTTATACGGAGATTGATAAGCCCAAAGTGCTTCACCAAGTCTCTCCGACCAGTCTTTTATAGTGGGATTAAAAATTCTCTCAAGCACTGTTTTCACTTCTTTATTAGAACTTTAATCCATGACATTTGTTTGGGGGTGATATGAAGCCAATGTTTTATGTAAAAACCCATTTTCAAAATAGATTACATAGTTCTATTACAAAAATGGGTTCTTATGTCACTTATCAAGGCACGTGGTGTGCCAAATTGGTGGAAGATGTGTGTCTTTAAGAACTCACTAACACTATGGGATTCATCCTTTATAGTGGGTTTGGCCTCAACCCACCTAGAAATATAATCAAATGCAATAATAATGTATGAGAATCCATTGTAAGGGGGGAATGGTCCCATGAAATCGATGCCCCAAACATCGATGTTATCACAAAAAATTAATGGCTTTTGGGGAATTTCATTTCTCTTTGAAATTGTGCCAAAATTTTGACAAGTGGGACAGGATTTCCAGAACACATGTGAGTCCTTGAAGAGTGAAGGCTAGAAGAATCCAAAGTCTAGGACCTTTCGGGAGGTCCGTTGTGGTCCGAAGTGGACACCTCTAGGAAGTGAGAAACATAATTCTAAGGAGGAATGTTCATCATCATCAATGCATAACCTAATTACCATGTCAGCCCTAGTCTTCCAAAGTTTATTATCTTCCTAAAAATAATATTTTGAATCAATTTTAAACATCATTTTTTTCTTTTGATAATTTTTTTGGGAAAAAACCAGAAACCATGTAATTTAAAATTGGGGCATACCATGGAAACTTTGGAGTGAGAGATGAAAGGTTATGAGTGGGGGAATTCAGGATCAATTATTTAAGAATGAGAAGAATTAGAAATTCTACTCAGGTGATTAGCCATAGGGTTTTATTTTACTAGTCTATGTTTGATTTCAAGGTCAAAATCTTAGAGAATTAGGATCCATCTTATTAACATCAGTTTGGAATCACTTTTCTTAAGTAAGAATTTTATAGTAGAATGGTCTGTGAAGATGATGATTTTGGAACCTATGAGAAAGGGCCGTAATTTATCTAAGGAAAAACACACGGCTAAAAGTTCATTTTCAATCACAATATAGTTATATCGAGTTTCATCCAATGTTTTTTAGGCATAATAGATAACAGGAGGAATGTTTTCTCTTATTTGACTATGAACAACCCCGATAGCTCTATCAGAAGCACACACATCAACTTAGAGGGTAAGGAACAATTTAGGGGTCGGATTATCAGGGCAGATGTAAGAGAATTTTCTAGTTTAATGAAGTCACTCTTTCAAACCTCATCAAAATGGAAAGTGACATCATTTTGGAGAAATTGAATGATTGGGAGGGAAATCCTTCTGATTTTATGGATGAATCACCGTTTGAAACTGGCATGACTGAGGAATGAACAGATGTCTCAAACAGAGGTGGGTTCAAGAAGTGATTGGAACATTTCAATTTTGGAAGGATCAACTTCAATACCCTCTTTTGAAATAATGTTCCCTAGAAGAATCCCATTTGCAACCATGAAGTAAATTTTTTCAAAATTTAACACAAGGTTACACTTGACAGACTTTTGAAGGACTAAAGAGAGTGAATTCAAGAAATATTCAAATGACTAACTATAAATGGTAAATTCATCCATGAATACTTCCATGAAGTGTTCAATGAATTCAGAAAAGATACCCACCACACACCATTGGAATGTTGTAAGAGCATTGAAAAGGCCGAAAGGCATTATCCTATATTCATATGTTCCAAAGGGGCAAGTGAAAGCAGTATTTTCTTGGTCCTGAGGAGTGATTAAGATTTGTAAGTAGTCTGTGTATCCATCAAAAAAGTAACTGTGTGACTTTCTAGATAATCCTTCTAACATCTGATCAGGGAATGAAAGATGGTAGCGATCTTTTATTATTTCAACATTAAATTTCCTATATTTGATGCACACACTCCATTTTTTCTTCACTCGAGTTGTGAATACCTCACAATTTTTATCAGGGACAATATTTATCCCACCCGTCTTAGGTACAACTTGAATTTGACTAAACCATTCACTATTATAAATTGGTTAGATAATACCATCTTGAAGAAACATGGTGATCTATTCTCTAACTACCTCAAGTATGAGTGGGTTAAGTGTTCTTTGTGGTTATCTAATTGGTTTGTATGATTGTTCAAGATGGATACAATGTATGCAAATGGATGGGATGATTCCTAATATGTCATCTAGGGTCCAACCTAAGGCATTTTTGTTTTCCTCTAACACTTGAACAAGTTTTTACTCCTCAGTTTCGGTAAGTGAAGTGAAGATAATGGCATGATAAGAGTGACCATGTAAAAGGAATGAAAATTTCAGGTGTTTATGAAGAGGTTTCATATCATTCTTATCTCTCATTTGTGGGTTAAATAGCTCCAGAATAGAGGAAGGGCTTTCAGTTGCTTCAGATTCATTTTCCTTAATACTGTCCATGGTGGAGCTGCAAAAATTATAGTTGATGAGGGATTTCAGAGGGATTTCAAGATCGTCTATAGATTGATAGAGTATATTAATGAGAGTTCCACATAAACTTCACCATTTACTACTTTGTTAATCATGGTGCATATTTCACAAGATCCTTTATCAGTAGAATATGAAGAACAAGACGTATTGGGGTTCAATTGACACTCAGAAGTGTCCTTGGAAGCATGGATTGATAATGCAGAGTGATCCTCATATGGGTATCACATGGATTGGAAAATGATGAACTTGACTAGTTGGTCACCAAATTCCATGGATAAGATGCATGAATGGACATCAATCTTGGTTCTCACTATCAATAGGAATTGTATTCTTAGAATTAGGGGTGATCAAGAAGAGTTCATCTCACCTTCCATGTCAAGGACATAGAAAATAGTAGGGAGGATAAAATCATTCACACGAACAAGGAGAAGCTTGATTATACCCTAAGGACTAGCAGTTCATAGATTATCCAATTGAATGACAACACCCATTGGATGTAAGGGACCAAAACCAAGGTTGGTGAATATGGGTTTGGGAATGACATTAATTGAGGATCCTAGGTCTATGAGTGCATCATCAAAGTTGGAACTTCCAATTTGGCATGGAATCGTAAAGGTCCCTATATTTTTTTACATTATGGGAATAGACTTTTGGGTGGAAATGTTTTTAAAGGTCATATGTTTCCTCTTATGGGTTCAAAATTCCTTAAAAACATGGCATACTTAGGGATTTGTTTTATGGAATCTAAGTTGGGAATGTTCACTTAAACACATATAAACATGTTGAGAATTTCAGGATCGATTTAAAATGACTTCATTGGATTAGAAATAGCTTGAGTAAAAGTAATTTGATCCCTAAGTGGAATAGAATGAGGTGAGGGAATTTCTTCATATTCCTTTTAATTTTTCTTTTTCTTTTTATTTTCTAAGTCAACCTTCAAAGGGGGGTTGGAGGACTTATCTTGAGGCATATCAATTTTCTTCCATGATCTAAGTGAAAATGCACTTACATTACCATTGGGGTTGGATAATGGTTGAGCTGGGAGTTGGGAAGAATTCGATTAGTGTTTCTCGCTTAGGTAGGATGCAAGTTGAACATTTTTTGTTTCAATTTTTTTAAGGATGGAATTTGTGAATGAGGAAACAACTTCCACTGCACTTTCCCATGGTTTCATGGATAAATAGGCTTGTTATGTATTATGATTTCCTTGATTTTTGTTCCTGGGAAAGCGATCGTATTGGTTTTAGAATTGGGAAGTCTCACTAGGATAGTGGAATCTAGGAGGATGATTGTTCCTTTGAGGTTGAGGAACAAAAGGATAAGGTTGATGGAAGTTACCACCACCTTGACCATATTGGAATTGGTTTACATTTTGACGAGGGAACTAAGGGGTATGAGAAATGGGATTCCCATATCTCAAGTTATGGTTATAGGTAGAAGAGAAGGGCTCAGAGTGGGATTGGTTGAAGTTTCTAACAAACTGACCTGATTGTTGAGTGTTTGGGTTTCATTGAGCATATGATGAATTGAGATCCATTGGTTTGGATGAATCAGATTAATCCTCTTGAAGTTTTGGACACGTGTCAATTTTATGTGATGGGGATCTACAGATTCCATAGTTCTTGATAGTTCCATGGTACAAATATTGTGGAGAAGATCAGGTTAGGGCTTTGGAAGCCACAACTAGTTGTCGCACAAGACCTGTATATTCACTCATCCACTCTATCATCTTGTTAGGATCTATCAATGGACTATCATGGGTTTTTTGTCTTGAGCATGTGCTTGAGTATGGAGTTGTTTTCGGTTTTCATACATGTTGCTTATGAGATCTCTTGTAGTTGTGGGAGTTTTATCAATAAGAGAACCACCACTTTTGGCATCAATGAGGGTTCTCTCCATAGACAATAACCCATCATAGAAGTATTGGCTCAAGATTTGGTTAGGGATTTGGTGGTGTGCACAATTTGCATCAATATTTTTGAACCTATCTTAGTACTCATGGATTGATTCATTTTGGAATTGATGGATACCACTTATTCCCTTTTGGATAGAAGTAGTAGGAGAAGTAGGAAAGAATTTCTCTAAGAAGAGTCGCTTCATGTCATTCTATGTGGTTATGGAACCATGAGGGAGGTAGTAGAGACATGACTAGGAAGTGCCATCTAGGAAGAAAGGGAATTATTAGAGTTTTATTTGTTCCTAAGAAACCCCATTAGGCTTTATGGTAGACTACACCACTTGGAACTCTTTAAGGTGGAGATGTGGATCCTCACCAGCTAGCCCATGGAAATGAGGTAGAAAATGAATCATACCTGATTTGAGTTCGAAGTCAGCCTATATGTTTGGATATTTAATACCAAGGGGTTGTTAATTCATATCAGGGGCATAATGTTCTTAGAGTGTTTGTTCCCTAAAATTGGCTATATCTAATTGAACTGGTTGGACAAGGACTAGTTCTTGAATTATTAGATTATCCCTAATGTTCCTCATAAGTTGGTGAAGAGTTCACTCAATTTCAGAGTAAAAAAAATCCAATGATTTGTTTGGGAGGTTAAGGGGAATTCATATATGTTTGGAAATAATAAGGAAGGTGGGGTTTTCTTTGTGTGTTTTCTGTTTATGATTTTTATGAGAAGGTGGGTTTTTTATTTGTGTTTATTTGTCAATTTTTTTTAAAAAAAATTGTTTTTTTATTTTTTTTCTATTTCTTTACAAAAAAAAAAAAACTAATGAATATTTAAAGCACCATCCATAGCAACATCACCATTTGAAACAATGACTGATTGTCTCCTATCGACCGTTCAAGGTTCCGATGCTCTGTTAATGTGTATAGCAACACTCGAGTCAAATCCTCGATGAAGATACTTTTTAATAGTCGATTTTTTAGTTTATTGTATTATGATTAGTGGGGGGGGGGTTTATGTAGAGATTAATTGAAATTATTGATTGATTAAGATTTATTTAATAATTTGATAAATGTTAGGTTGAGTTCATCATTAGGTAGTTAATCTTGTGATATCCTTGAGCCTTGCTTTATATTGCATTAAATTAACACCCATATCACAAGTTTATGTTGACTGGAATTCCCAAGTGTTATGGTTTTAATAGAAGCCTTAAGTTAACTTAGGATTATAATAATAATAATATCTTGTTTATTGTTGTGTATTTATGGTTATAATAATCCATCGAAACCATTTTTTAATCAAAACAAGTCATTAATCAATGACATGTTTTGTCCAACATACACAATATTAATTCAAAGAATATTCATCGAGAAAAATATCTCAATCACTTAACATACCTAAATTATAACTCATCCCAATTATATATTTACTTATAAATTTAAATGATTAGTAATATTGATTATTATGTTTATGATTATTAATTATGAAGATAATAAAAAGAAATGGATAAGAAAAGAGTGGTGTGCCGAATATACACACATGTGGCGGACAAAAATAAACATGAACCTTCGATTGAATGAGAAAGAAAAATGAAAAATATAATTTTACAATATTTAAAATATTTTAATACCATTAATAATTAATAACATAGGTTTGATGATTCAAATATAATATTAATAGGAAACATACATTAAAATAGAATTACTAAAACAAAAACATACATGATTATAAATGAAGAACAGCACAAAAGTAAATGAAAGGAAGAAAGTAGGAATGGTTTATAAAGTGAAAAAATGAGTGTGGTAGATCCCCCCAAGAATTTGGAAGAGACTTGGTCGTGCCAAAATATCATACTTTTCTCTGAAATGAAAAATATTTTGATAGAGAGAATGGGGATGTATTTATAGCCCAAGGAGTTGGACTGTTTTCATTCCAAATCTTTCCCTCCACATTCATCACCAATTTTTCCATAAATACATCTAATTATAGAGATATTCTCTTCTTACAATTTTTAGATATTTATTATTATTATCATACCTAAAAATTTGGCAGCCATTGGACATGTGGAGCCAAATATATGGCTATTTTACTAAATAGGTTGCACCAGCCTGTTTTTATCAACACTTTATCAAAGGCTGAAATTTGAATGAACTTTTCAATAGGAAGATGCCCTAAAATAAACATAATTTCTTCTAACAAGTATTCCACCAGTATCTTATCTTTCAAATTGAAATATTATAGCTTGATTTGATGAGTAAATCATGAGAAAAGTCATGAAAAATGTATTGATTTAAATTCCCAGCTAGAATGGTGGGCTGGAATTCAAAGCATCAGTTGGGACCCTTGTTGATGTAGTTGGATCTCAAAAAATTTATCCATGATTATTTTTGATAATCAAGAACATATGGTGGAGTTTCATAAAATTTGGGTTTTAGGATTTAGACCTGTAACTCAATCATCATGGATGGTCCAGTTTCTCTATAGATTCTTTGGGTCTTCTTGTGTGGACCATATGACCCTATAAATTAATGGTTTGGCCAAAGGTCCCTTTTAATGAAATGATGGAATTTGAGTCAAGAACTATAAAAAACAAAAATCATTAAATTTTGATAATTCAGGTGAGGGTTATAATTAAATTCATAAATTGAATCGGTTTGATTAATTCAAATAATGCTCAAAAATTACATTTAATATTAAAACATGAGTACTTCATACCAATTATGAAATTTTCATTGAAAATCAGTAAAGAGAGTAAATAAAAATTTCTGAATAAGTGAATAACATCAATACCACTACACTTAGAAAAATCTTCTTCACCTTTATATACAAAAGATTTTCTTTCAGTATAGCTGAGATAATCGATGGATAGAATGGGGAATTAGTTTTGCAGGAAGGTTTGATCATCTCAGTCATCTGCACAACAATGTATCTAAATTTTTTTACCTTGATCAATTTTCTTAGAAAATAAACTAAGTATACGTGTTGATAGTTTAGAGAAGAAAATTTCCCTTTCGTAGGAAATATTTGATTCTAGGTAAAATTAAACAAGATTCTAGAGTCTCTACTTAACTTTGATGAAATGGGTCTTCTGTGCTCACCATTATTAATAATATATTTTAACATTGTCTCAAAGAAAAACATATCACTATTATTTGTAGAGGTAGAATGATAATCATCAAATACACCTTGATGAGGACCTTTAAGACATTCAACCCAATGTCTTGATGAGAAAGAGATTCTCTTCCCTTTTGCTATGGATTTTATCCAGGTGACATCACTTCTGTAAAAAACACCATATTCTTTTTAAAATTCATGAACTAGCTTTGGGTAAAAGGGTTATTAATTATTTGAGAACCACTCAAGAAAAACTTGATATTGCAGTACCTTAAGTGGTAGTGACTTTCTTTATAACAACCATTCTGCAAGTACTTTTTTTTCTAGAGTTACAACACGATTTCTGAGAGAAAGATTCATTGGTGATAGTGATTTTATCGATTCAACTTTCTATTTATTATAATCGTGAGACTCTCCATCATCAAGAGCTCTCTTCACATGCACCATTCCAATCTATTCACTCTGAAGGATAGAAGGTGAAAGGTTGGGGGTACAGAGAGAGAAACTGCCGAGAGAGTGTAGAGGTAAAGGAGTAGAGTTGATCTATTAAAATTTATAACATTTAGGGATTTTGAAATTACACAATCATGAAATAATGAAATGTGTCCAAAAACATTAATGAAACAATGTAGTTTTGATAAAAATGTAAACCGTATAAAAATAGCGAGTCATCAGTGTCATCATGACAGATTTTTCCTAACACTAATAGGGTCGACATGAAAACTCTTTCGGCATGACATAACATCAGTGTCGGCATGAAAACCATGTTGGCATGAAATAGAGTTAATGTTGGCATGAAAACTGTGTCGGTATGACATGACATTAGTGTCAGCATGACATAGCATCGATGTTGGCATGCAAAATTTATTTAAAAAGATCAAAGGAATAACAACCTAAAGTCTTATAGATTGATCATTCCTAACTCATGTGTAATTTAATTATTTCATTCAGAGTTTAATAGATTAGTTAATATTTTAGCAAGCTGATTTTAAGTGCCAATAAATTCTAAAGTGATATCACCCTTTTGATAATGATCTCTCAAAAAGTGATGTCTTACATCAATATGTTTTGTTCTAGAATAAAAAACTGGGTTCTTAGAAATGTTAAAATCACTTGTATAGTCAAATTCTATATGTACATGTATAAATTGATATCCATAGTCTACTAGAGTGTGTTTTATCCACAAAATATTAGTAGAATAGCTACCAACAGCTATGTATTTAAATTCAACAGTAGATAATGCAACAAATTTTTTTTTCTTACTACACCATGAAACCAAATACTTTCCAAAAAATGACATGTTCTAGAGGTTCTCTTTGTATGTAACTTTTATCCACCAAAATCATCATCAAAATAACTAACTATATCAAATGATTGTCCTTTAGGGAAAAACAACCCTAAAATGATAGTGTGTTTTACGTATTTGAAAATTCATTTAATAGCATTTATGTTAGATTCTTTTGGATTAACTTAAAAACAGGAGCACATACACACACTAAACATTATATCAACCCTAATATAAGTCATGTAGAGAAAACATCCAATAATTCACATGTAAATGGTTGTTCAACAGATTTATGATCTTCATCAAGGTCCAACTTACATGTAGTACTCATTGGAGTGTCACTAATTTAATTCTATTAGAGAAACATATTTTTAAAAGGTATTTTGTTTATTTACAATGATTTAAAATTATACCTTCTTTATTTTGAAAAATATAAAATCCAAGAAAGAATTTGATTTCACCCATAAAACTCATTTCAAACTCTCTTTGCATCATTTTATAAAAATCAATACATAAAAACTTTCTTGAATTTCCAAAAATAATAACATCTACAAAAATTTGAACCACTAAAACATCTTTAGAAATTCATTTTATAAAGGGAGTAGGATCAAAAATTCCTTTTGTAAAGCCTTTTTAATGAAAAAGAACACAGTCTATCATACCATGCTCTTGGAGCTTATTTTAAATCATATAATGCTTTTGTTAATTTGAAAACCTCATTTTGAAAATGAGGATTTATAAAACCAAGGGGTTGTTCCACAAAAACATCCTCAACTATATACTAATTTAGGAATTAACTTTTAACATCCATCTGATAAAGTTTGAAATTACGATGGAGATCATAATCAAGAAGGATTTTGAGGGCCTCAATTCTAGAAACAGGTGAAAAAGTTTTATCATAGTAAATCACTTCTTCATGACTATAACCTTGTTTTACCAATATGGCTTTATTTCTAACAATATTACAAGGTTCATCTACTTTATTCCTAAACACCCACTTAGTGCCTATGGTCAAGGTGTCTTTGGGTCTATCCTCACATTCCCAAACTTTATTTATTTAAAATTGATTAAGTTATTCTTGCATAGCCATCATCCAAAATTCATCTTTAATTGCATCATTGATGTTTTTAGGTAAAAGCTGTGACAAAAAGGCTTGATGTTCAACCTAGTTTCTAAGAGAATCACTAGTTTTTGTCCCTTTATCTAAGACTCCAAAAAAAACATCTAAAGGATGGTTCTTGAGAGTTCTATTTGGTCTTAAAAAGGAGGGGCTAGTAATTTTAGGTTCATCTACATGTTTGGGTTCATCCTTTAGAGAGTCTGAATAATTTCCAGAACTATTTGATTTAACAGATTGCTTGAAAAGATTATTATATGTTTTTGCATTTATGTCCAGTTTTGACATATCATCTTTAAGGTTGTTGAGGGAGGCCATAGGTTCATGTGGATATATTTCATCAAATATAATATGCACAGATTCATCCACACACTTGGATATTTTATTAAAGACAATATAGGATTTACTAGAAGTTGGGTAACCTAAGAAGATTCTTTCATTACTCTTGGTTGAATTTTTTTCAAGATTGACCTTTTTATTAAGGATATAAAGTTTTCAACCAAAAACATTGAAGTAACTAACTTTCGGTTTTCTATTGTTCCAAAACTCATAAGGAGTCTTTTTGAGGATAGGACTAATTACGACACTATTAATTATGTAGAAAGTTGTATTCACAGCTTCAACCAAAAAGTAAATAGGTAGGTCATATTCATTAATCATTGTTCAGGAGATCTCTTATAAGGTTATATTTTTTCATTCCATAGCTCCATTTTGATGAGGTCTCCTAAGGAAATAGAAGTTATGACTATAGCCATTTTGTGAGCAAAAATATTCAAAGTCTTGATTTTCAATCTCACGGCCATGATCATTTTATTATGGATTTTATTCTAATTACACTTAGATTTTCCACAATTCTAGCATACTTGGTGAAGTAATTACATGCTTCACTTTTGTGATCTAAGAAATAAGTCCAAGTATACATAGAATAATCATCTAAAGAACATAGGCATAGTGCTTCCAATTTAAACTAGAAACTCGAGATTGTCCAAACAAGTCCATGTGAACCAACTCTAAAGGTTGAGAAGTTGAAAATTATTTCTTTGATTTTAAAGATATTTGTGATATTTACCATTCTGAAAAGGATTATATACTTTTTCATTTGGAAACTCATGTTTGGGTAGATCCTTGATTAGTCCTTTTCGAGTATGATTTATAACAGAGTGTACATTGTAGTTTCCTAATCTTATATTCCAAATCCAAGACTCTTTGTTAAATACACAAAAGAATGATCCATTTGGAGAGACTAAAGAATCTATGTTAATAGAATATACATTTTCATTCCTAAGAGCACAAAATAGAAATTAATTTTTAGAGTTAAAAACATTGCAAGCATCATTTTGAAATTTAACATGAAATCCATCATCACATAATTGTGATATAATAAGAAAATTATATTTCAATACATCAAAAAAGGTCATTTAGAAATTAAAAATGAGTTACAGTTACTAATCTGGACAAAGGAAATTATTTTTTCCTTTATAATTCTCACCAAAAATTACATATCCACCATTAATCTTGATTAAGTTCTTGAATAATGAATAGTATCCTGTAATATATGTTAAACATACTCTGTCTAAGTACCACTGACTCTTGTAGGAGCTCTTCAGAAAACATTCCAACAGAATAATACAAAAAAATAAATTTTGGGGCCCAGACTTTTTTGGGTCCAGCAACATTAGTAATTAGTGATTTAGGTACCCACATTTTACTTATGGGTTTTCTATAAAAATTATGTAACATATTTAAAAAATATAATTTATTTAGACCAGAAAAACTTGTGGTAGTAAATTATTTTCCAGAACTCGAACTAGTAGTAGAATTTTGATTTTTAGGTAGAAAACAAATTTTACATATTTAGTTACAAAATGTGTTTTAGATAGGGGTCACTTTCCAGAATGATATCCAATAATGGAAGTGTACTTAGGAGCTATCTATTTACCATGTATTTGAGTAAGAGTATTTTTCCCATTGCTAAAAATTTATAGATCTTTTATCAATTTTACACTAGAAATTTTTAATTAATTATTTTCTTTGAGAAGTTGAGAATTATTTTCCTTTTTAGTAGTACGTTTAGAGTTAATATTTATAGTGAGAGCATGCTGTTTATTTAAAGATTTATATTTATCTTTTAATTCATTTAATGTATCTTCTATAATGTTACAATATTCAAATAGTTCATTACTTGTCAAATTCTAAGAATCACTTTCATTTCAAGAATAGTAAGAATTTTTTGTAGGAGAATCTAAGATTACCTCAGATGTATTTCTCATAAAACACATATTTTCAATGTTATCTCTCTTATCATGAGATGATACTGATTGACTAAAGCTATCCTCAGAGGCACTCCAGGTGAACTTCATAGGTTTATTATACTTCTTGTCTTTTTTTTCATACCTGTTTTTGTATTTTAATTTTTGACAGTCATATTTGACATGTTCTCTCCTCTTACATTCATAGCAGACAATATCCTCATATTTTTAATTTCATTTCCAGTCCTCTTTCTAGTTTCCCTTGTTATCATATCTTCATTTATAATTGGGCTTCCTGAATAAATTCTTCTTTCTATAGAATTTTGTGAATCTTTTTTCTAGATGATCTAACTTTTAATCACTATCTGATGTTGATTCATCATTATTAGAGCTTTCAAAATAGTCTAGAACCTAATCTTTTTTCTTATTCATAGAGATAATAGTATTTAAGGCAATATATTTTTTATTAGGTTCATCCTCATCTTCCTTGTTGACTTTCATCTATTCTTTGTACATCATCAGTTTTCCAATGATTTCTTTGAAAGGTAGTTTGCTGATGTCACTTGATTCTCTAATGGAGACAGAAGTTCCTCTCTATCTATCTGGTAAGCATCTGAGAATTCTCATAATTCTTTCTTTGGTAGTAACATCTCTTCCCAAATAGATCATAGTGTTCACTATTTCATTAAACTCGAGATACATGTCAGAAATAGGCTCATTAGGATTCATTTTGAAGTTTTCATATTTAATAGTTTATGTGTTAAGTATTATTTTCTTAACACTATAAGTTCCTTCATGTGAAACCGATAATGTATCCCAAATTTCATGGGCTATTTTACATGAAGAAATTCTGTTCAATTCTTCTTCTCATAAATAATAGTATAAGATTTTCATGGTTTTTAAATTATTATTATTATAAACAATCTTAGTTGGGTCATCCCAAGTAGTTCTAGTAGTAGAAGGAATCTTATATTCATATACAATTGAAGACCAAATTTCAAAACGCATAATTTCTAAGTGAGTTTTCATTTTAATTTTCCATTGAACATAGTTGGTTCTATTAAATAATGGAGGTCTATTGGTAGCAGGACCTTATAGAATATTTTTCAAAATAACGAATAAAGTGTAGATATTTAAAGAACTAAAAATTTAGAACTAACAAAAATTTTGAGATCTTTTAAACACAACTAAAATTAGAGTTGAAAAACAGATTAAAAATTTTAAAACTAGGGATTTTGAACACTTCTATGATACCAAATGTTGGTCGAAGTAGGACACTCAAGAGGGGGAGGGGTGAATTGATTTCCTATAAAAATTTTGTTAACAATTATAATTTGAAATTACTCTAAATTTGAAATTCAATTGACCAGTTATCCAGTAGTGAATTTATAAGAGCTTGACTATTCGATTAATTTCTCAAAAGAGTGATTAGTTCTCTATTATAACAATTTGATAATTAATAAAACTTTTGAAACTAACCTAATAATTCGATACTATTATAAATACTTGATAATACTATCTATAAAAGTTCAATTTAGTTTTATGAAATATGTGATAAAATATAGTAAAAATAATAGAGAAGGCACAACTAAAATGAAACAAGAGGTTCAGTCTCAAGAAAAGACCAAATCCTATACACTTGGAGATCACCTACCACCAAGAAATTTATATTAATAAACATTTTGATCAACACCCTAGAACAGGGTTCATAACATCACACAAGATGTCAAGGTCACAATACCTCTACCATAGTTCTTCGTGGTCACAAACTACCAGGTCACACAAGGACCTATTCAACACATATCCATGGGAGTAAAAAGATGCAAGAATATATGAGTGGAAGGATATATTATATCCTTTAGTTTGATATAGGATACGGTGTGTACTTTAAAGATAGATACAAAAACTTCTCGAAAGTATTTAAAAATGAACATAACAAAGAAAATAAATATGAGGAAGGATTTAGAAGGCTATGAGTGACTTGAGATGCAGCTTTGGAATCTTCAGATGTAGCTGATATGAAGTTTAAGTCCTCTTCTAAAAGTTGACACTAAAACAAAGTGTCGTATTCTAGATTCCATGTACAAGTATGGTTTTGTAGGTATATCCTACTCCTTCTTTGATATTATGAAGTAATTTTTCAATTCGATGTACAACTTGATTGAGATATCCCCATGGGTTTATATTTTGTGATGGAGTTCACAGTGGGTGCATGAGAGTCATGAATGTTCTTCTGAATGTATCACACGTGAGAAAACCAAACTTCTCTTATATTTTTTCTTCATTCTTCAAAATACTTTTATATTTGATGGCCAACAGAGAGAACCATCTTTTCACGTTCATAAGATCATCATACCTCGTACTGTGTGCTAAAAGTCCTTCATAAGATTTTTAAATATGTTGGTATCATTAAATGAATCAAATATAACCATTAGGATTAATTTTAATAAATTAAAATTTAAATAGTCTATCAGTGAGTCGTCATGTCCGTGAGACAACTTTCAGTGACTCGTCTATTGGTGTCTCCTTATTTAGGTGACTCAAACCATCAGTATGTCATTTTTTCGGTCTTTCCATGTGTTGGTGACTCATTACATTGGTGGCTCATTTTAACTATCAGTGAGTCATATGCATTGGTAGGTCATCTATATTTTGGTGAGTCATATACCCCAGTAGGTCATCTACGTCGGTGATTTATATGCATCAATGAGTCATTTTTCTAGTAGTGTCTCAGTTATTCTATTGATGTTAGTGACTCATACTTACATTATTTTAGATGTTCTATTTATCTTATAGTACAAGAAAGTCAAAAAGTGTTAATACCCATAGTTACACATAAATAATGATTTATAATATTATTTAGACATAAAAAAACATAATTAGTTTCATGATTGATAAGATATGATATACAAGATAAGCTTTAAAATAATTTAGGATCTGTCATGAGGAAAGATATATGTAAATATATTACATGATTTGAGATAATTAAAACAATTATAATAAGAGATAGTGGAAAACAAATATCCTATAGGCCAACGAAAAACAAATTCAAATATTTAAATATCAATAAATTTATCTATCTCTATCCCCTAGGTGAATTCTGATTTGTTATATCTAATCTCAACATTTGGGTTTAGTAATCTTGAATGTTTTGTATTTGATTTGCAATAGAATTGCTGGTAATCAATTAATTCCCAAAGTTCATAATTATAATATAAATAAATATATTATAAGGTATGATCTTTAATTATTAATGATGTTTTAATTTCATTCCATAATTATTTTAGTTTTAGTTGTTAAAGACTAATTCGATAACAAACATGTTTTAGTGATTTTAAACAAATGGTGGTTTTTTAATTAGTGTTTTTAATTATAATTTTACCAATATGGAAAAAATAAAATATTTTTTTTCATGTATATATTATTTTATACCTAGAATTATTTATTTATATCAATACATATTATAATTTATATCATTATTTCATGGGGGTGGCTAAACCTAGACAAATAATAATATACCATGACTATTTGATGATTATGAGGTGATTTAGTTATAATTTCCTTATAGCTGAATCATGTTTATATTATTCAGTTTTAATTAGTCTTATATATCATAATTGATATAAATTAAGAGATTATGTAATGTATATTAGGCTATTACATAGTATTTAGAAACTTCTTTTTATATTAACGTGATCATTTTAGATGACTGAATTTATAATGATCATTATTGTTTATGTTATTACTACATTCCAAATTTAACATACCATAACCTTAATAATTTCATGATAATAATATTAATCTATTAATCCCATTCTTAGAACCATAAATTTATGTTGGTAATGCAATATTGGATGCATCATTCCATAAAGGCATTAGTCTTCTTGTGCACATGGATAATAATTTCATTTTCCATAGAGTGAAAGAAATGTATGATATGTTTTATAATTTCATAATCTAAAACATGCTATAAGTATCATTTTTATTTATTAAATTTTCCATAATGAAAATACATGAAATATCAGTAATGTAAAAGAAACATGGAAATTCATGGAGGTGGCAGTATGTACACACACACTAAATTTATTTTCAATTTCCTTTAGTGAAAAATGTCATGGACGATAATTATTGGTAAAAAAATATAAAAACATGAAGTATAACATAAATAATTAATTCATAGTATACTAATATGAAAATATGTTTTAAATTTAATTATTAAAATAAAAAAACATTATAAAAAATTAACCACTTATGTTGAGATTATATGTCTTCTCTTGGAGTAATCCTTCGAAATGGTGGAATTTAGAAACTATTATGTTACTAGAATCTAAACAGAGTGTAATAGGATTTCTAGGGAATGTAAAAGGGAATATTTTTTTGTGGAAATAAAATTATTTTAGATATCATGAAGGGGTGGTGAGACAGACCTTTTATAAGTTGAGGAAAATGACATTTTTATAAATACCCATAACAAGTTAATGATTCCATGAAACAATTCAACAGTCAATTATTCTAAAAGTGGTCCTTAAATGATTTTATAGGAAATTGGATCACTATATACTCAACCATGCATATTATTATAAGTTTTAATCATATTTTGAGTGTTTTAACATTATATTTTTACAATTTACAATTTTGGTTTGCACATTTGTAACTAGTATTGTTAAAAAAGGGTTTATCCTTTGCAACTAAAAATAATATAGTCCATATTACATAATATGGACCATATAATTCATAATTTTAAAACTATTTTACTAGATACACTTTGCAAAAGCGATAACAATCTAAATTAAAATAAAAAATTGACAGTTGATTAAAAAAAATTTATTGAAAAAGTAACTTAATTTCTAAAATATAAAATATAAGTATTTAAAATAAAAAAATATTTTTAATTTTAAAATTTCACTTATAAAATATATATATTTTTTATAAAATTGTTTCATAAATCTCTAAGACATATTTATATACAAATAATTTCACAGAATTCATGGTATTTTTTAAAAGGGTATTTTTCACCATTCATGTAAAAATCATCCTTTAAAAAAAAATTAATAATAAGATAATTTTGAAATCCTAAATTTGAAAATTATTTTAATTTTTTATAATTAAAATGATAAATTTTTTATATTTTTATTGAAATGAATAAATATAAGTATAAATTACTTTTATTAAAAAAATGTAATTTTAAATCATTATTGGTTATTAATATTATTTTATATCAATTTATAATTTAGATAGTTTTAATATATTAGATCATCAATTGAAATAAAATATTTCCTTATAATAATATTTTAAAGGTGGAAAATTTAATTTTCTATGGTAATATACACAACAATTAAGATAAATATTTATTTTATAAAATAATTAATTTTTTATATATTAACTTCTAAACATGAAAATTTTCAACTTATTAGAAGCTATTTATTTTTCATTTTTCCTCTTATTATAATTTTCTTATGAATTTTTATATAATATGTCACAAATCATTTTTTTTGGTTCTATGTATGAAAGAAAACATGGAACAAAATATTAATTTGATTTAAAAATTATATCATAAAATATTATGGTGTTATAGATATAAACGTCATGATTATTGAAAACAAATACTATACAAATATAATTTTGGATTAATAGGATACTTAGGGTAATGTAAAACCCCAGACACCTACTATATATACCCATGTCAAAAACCATGAGTCCTTGGATTATATATTTATCCATTGAGAGGAGGAAGAAATTATGATACATTATAATCGGTATTATTTTATTTGAAATTATGTTTACTGATCACTTTTATTCATAATTATTAAAATTAAAAATATATAATGAGTGTATAAATTAGATAATGTGCATTTAAACCACCATACCCCAATAATAAATCTAATATTTGGTATTCTTTACTTGAAAAAAATTATGTATTTCAATTCTATAGTAAATGTATTTTGTGATATAAAAAAATAATATAATTATATTACAATGTTAACATGTAGATGAATGGTTTAAAATATAAAGACACATCGATCCCACATTATGTTTTCCTTATAGAGGCTTGTGTAAATAATACATGACAAATTGTAGATGGAAACACAAAGAAAGTATGGAAATCCTGTGTAATTAATAAATAATAGATTTTTTTTCTACATTAAAATAAAATTTCATAATAATGATTACTTATCTTTCTATGTTTTGTTATCAGGTTTGGACATAAGAATTGAAATTTACCATATCTGATGATAAACTACTTTTAGTGGATTTGAAGCATCCATATCAGTATTAATGTGTTAGATCTATAGGTTTTGGAGTAACAAAATTATAATACAATGATAATGTACTGGAATATGTGGATGAAAATGATAGAATGAATATGATGTAAGAATAAATGGATAGATTAACAAAATATCTTATCTGAAAGGCTGATTTAACAAACCAATTTCTTTAAAGTAATCAATGATAAGAGTCAACATAGTAAAAACTGCAATACAAATATACATCACCATATTTAAGGCTACCCATTCCCTTCAAAGACCTACCTTACACAAGGTAATCAATATTTTCATAAATACATCTAATAATTGTGAATTAAATAACTAGTGAGACATTTCATTCACTAAAATCATTTTTGGATAAATTAATTTTTATTTATATCTATCAGCACCCACTCATCACCTTTATATGAGACGTACAATGTACAATATCCAATGCACAGTTCTATAAAATATATAACTTTTAAGTGATCATGTTAGAGGATGTATTCATATAGATCACTATCCAAGAACTGAGCTACCTAATCCATTTGATTTAGAAGGTTACCAATTAACAATGGTTATTTTTCATTTAACACATCGGTTATAGAAACATGAATACTTATTATGTTAAAATTAGTGTTTTAACATTCATTATTATAAATTAATATCGAATGTGTCTTTTACATAAGTTATTATAAAATAATAACATTCAAATACCAACTATATATTCATATACTATGACATTCAAATAAATATTTTTCATAAAAAACTGATGTTGAATGTAATTTTAACATCAATTTTTATAATAATCAATATTTAAACCAAAATAATATATTTTTTAGAATATATTTAAATAATATTACAAATGACCATTAATCATAAATTTAGAACCATTGAACCATAGTAAATAGTTCCAAACATTAAGAAACTATTACATGATCCTCATTAAAAACTATACCCCAACATCAAAATTGTAGAGATATATTTTAAAATTAATCAAAAAATTATGTATATTATAAATAATCCTTTAAGGTTTCTTAATTAATATTCTAAACATAATAAGGAATCATAAAATACCTATAGAAACAATAAATGTTTTAAAATTAGTAATTCATCATATTATTTAAAAATAAAAGACATAAAATGGAACTATCATTTTGAAAAAGAGTTATCATTACAGTTTTGAAAATATAATAAATAAATTATATAACATGATAACCAAATTCTAGTATTATTATTCGATAATGAAACTATGATAATTAAACAATAAATAGAAAATAAGATACCCTAAATTTGTAATATAGAACACATAAAAACTAATAACACATTTATCTACCTCCCCTTCCACATAATTAATTAGACTTCTCTTATTTATCAATAAGTGTGTCTTGTAAAAAAGATTATATAACATATTTAATTTACATATATTAACTACTAAAATAAATATTACATAAAAAATTTAATAAAAAATAATATAAAAATATCAAACTTATAAATTAAAGAAATCTTGAAAATTTTCATGAACATTCCCATCAAGAAGAATATAAAATATGTTTTTTATTCATTTGGGAGGAATACAGATGACCTATAATGTCCTCTGAAATATAAAAAGTTCATCTTAATTTTAATTATAATAAATTTTATTTATTTAATATATAATTATTCTTACATATCAATGAATGGATAATGAAAACACATAATCCCTATGTTGTCACTATCTAAGATATATATTTAAATGAGAAAGAAATTTCCTTATATTTAACCATTATTAAAATTAATTCAGGATACATATAACCATAAAAAGTGATCTCATTGGTTATGCAATGTGTTTGTAGATACATAATTATATATTTAAAAAATTAAATAACTAGAATTTATATTTACATAATGAAATGAAAATTTATATTGAAATTTACTTTCATGAAAATATTGCATCATGGGTACCAAGATCTCCTAAAAAATGAAACATCCAGAATTTATTTTTTAAACATTATTTTCTAATAGTATCTCAAAAATATGATTCAATTAATTATAAACTCTTAATAATATTATAAAATAATTGAATTATCTTCTAATTATTCATCCTTGAGAAACCTAAGAGGTATTTCATGGTGTTGGTTCCTGAAACATTTATTTACTTTCTAATGATTTCAAAGATTTCAGATACTCCTATATAATTTATATGTATGAAAACATCACATAAATTTGAAATCAAAACAAAATAAATATTTTAAATTAATACATACCTTATATTTCAACTGACAAACATGGATGGATATACGAAGTTAAAATGACCCATATTATCTCCAACTAGGGCTATCTCAGTGATAAGCAATGACATGGTACCGGTTGGATAAAAAATGTAATGTATAATGACAATTAAATGAACTGATTTTATAAGATGATGATGTAAAAAATCCCACATTGTATAAAATAAATTTTGGACTATAATATGTAAATGGGTATCCCTAGTATGAAACTTGTATTGCACAATTGGGTTAAAATGAGGTGGTAGAAGACCTAGACTAGTAGGATTGGCATACTATTCCTATATCACCATTTTTTACAAACATATATTATAAAAAAATAATGTTATTTTCTATCAATAGAGTCATATGTTAAATAGAATCCTTCATGAAATCTATTTCGACATTTTATCCTTCTTCCCTGAATTCAATACGACTATATCTAGTAAACTATAATACTAATACCCACCTCAAAGACTCATATTGGGACCATGTATTCTTTCATTTATAATGAAGTTTAAAAAATGAGTGTTTTACCCAAAAATATATAGTTCTGATGTGTCCTTTTCTTTTTAAGTATATCATTAAATGATTCAAATAAGTTTTATATTTGTTGTGATTAATTTAATAATTACCAATTTTTGAGAAAAATAAAAATAAAAACCTTATGATCATAACATTTAATTGATTTGATAGATTAGTAAGAACCATCTATTTTTATTTCATTCTCATTATTTTCTAATACCCATGGTTACTAGGGAAATTGTGGAACAAATTATACCTCTTAGAAGATAGAAAATTATTTATCTCTTAATCCATCAAACATTTGGATTATCATTTTATCTTATAATAAAAGATACCCCATAGGATAAGGTATGATGGTATGAATTTTATGAATATCTCTATTGGTGATATCATCTATATTATTATTACTGTGAAAGAAATTAATAAGTCATCATGTATATATCATATAATTTTAGGAATTGATTTAATAAATAATTTTCCTATCATGATTTCTTTCCTCTAATGAGAAGGGGGATTTGAATCTGTTGACAAAATTTTTTTAAATTTTTATTTAAAAATAACATTTGTGTTCTTACGTCATTATCCACTAAAAAAATAGCACAACATCACTTGATCATGTAGAAAATAAGTAGCAGGGACATCCAAATTTTTACAATTTTTGAATCCAGGGTGGAATCCTGCTCGTTGTCATAGATAGTTTCTCCCCTCAACCAAAGATTATTTTCCAAATATCTCCAAGTAAAAATCAATTGAATGAAATAATATGTAATCCCACCACACATGTCAGGATTAACACTCATCAAAAAAACTTCTTATTGAAATACACAATATTATTACAAAAACTACTCATGATAACCTGGAAAATAGATCGGTTCTACAATAATGAATATAGATCTCCTTCATTGGGCCTATAGGATATGAAATGAAGTAATTATAAAAGTTTATTCATGAAATTAATATATAGATATTCTCAAAATAAAACCTCAAAATCAATAAGATGACTAATTCAATGAATTTTGTTCTCTAAATAAAAAAGAAAAACATCAGCTTCTAAATTCCCTATTGTTTCTCAATATTGATCATTATCTACTCTCTAAATTGTGTCAAAAAAGTCGAATATTTTTATCTCAACATTGGCCCATATTTATAATTTATTTATTTTTCATAATATTATCTGTACTATTAATCAATTACATCCACCAATTTTTATGAAAAATAATGTTAAAACATTAAATCTCGATAATTTCCACAACTACATTCAACACCCACATCTCCATAATGGGATAAAAAACTGATGTTTGACATCATGGAGGTATAAAAAACAATCCATGAAAATAAAAATTCATTTCAAAACATTAATTTTGAAACCCGACTAAAAGAAATTCCAAAAGAAGTACAGATTTAGAATCCGTTATGTGGAACTTTCACAAAACACATACATGAAATCTACTATATAAATCCGTACATAGTAAAAATGGTTACATGGAATAGAAAACTATATGGATCTCAATATAATTGTCAATGTATATTATTTAGACACATTAATAAATATTATATACAGATTGTTAACCTATGTGATTCAAATTTAGACAATTTTAATAAACCACTTCGTAGTTCACATTTCAAAGTGTCTACATGGATGAAATATATATGTCATTACCTTATATTGGATAAAAATATGTGATTCCCATAAATAGAAAAAAATGGACACCTTAGTCCCTTATAAAGAAAACATGGATATATGAATCATTCCTTACCAATTCTACTATGTGATTCAATAGCTTCACAAAAATTCATAGATAGTTCCAAAAACCCAACAAAATCAACTAGAACTGCTCGAGCCGATCTCCAAAACTTGTCAAAACTCATTATAGAATCATGGAACTTATTTCTATACTATTCACAGCCATAAAATATCGATCAATAATTTTAGTACATTATGATATCCTTATATGTTGTTGTAAACAAATAAAATGTCCCAAACGTAAGAAAAACCATAGGATATTCATTATTCATTGAACCAAGACACACATCCCCGAGGTTTATCAATACCCCCCATAGAGTTTTTTTAAATCATTTGAATGTATCTTATATTTCCATCTGTCAAACATACACACAGTTCTTAAAGAAATGGAAACATTTCATCATCTCTGAGAATGATAATTTAAATACTATTACTATATCCCACAAAATCAGTCTCTCCTTCCTCTAAATAACATGATAATACTTATTCATGATCATATTAAGTGCATAAACATTAGAGGAATATACCTTCAACATTTTCAAGGAGTATTATTTGAAAGGCATAACTTACCCTTAATTACTCACACCACCTTCCATACTAATTTCATCATGAACTCTTGTTGTGAGTTATCATCATTGAGAAAACCTATGTACCAAGATATTAATAAAAAAATCCCTAGAAAATATACACCCCTTTCACCACAATAGACTTACCCCACCCTCTGAAAACAACATCTAATAAGAGCATGGGGGAACTCAAAATGACTAAAATTCAAGTGTATGGGGAAGGATGAACATGAATTTTGAACCATACGTCCTCAAAACTATACCTTTTCATGTATTTAGTGATCATTTATACTATATGTTCTTTTTGGAAATGTATTGAAGTAAGGTATCACCACTATCCACCTTTTCTTTGACAAAATGTAATTTGATATCAATTTTATTAGGTCTCAAATATTGTACTAGATTTTTAGATAAACCAATAGCACATTGACTATCAAATGATATTTTTAGAAATATTATAATTTCAATCATTATATCATTTAACTGCACTTACATCTAACTCATATATGTATATATATTCTTGGTAGCTGCATATTCTACCTCCATCACCCTAAGAGTCACTATATTATGCATATTTATATACCAGATAACAAATTTAACTCCTATAAATAATGTTCACATAAAAATGACCGTATATATATACTTTCATAGTCTAAATATTCCACAAAAAATCCAAAAAAGTTCAGATCATCACAGTACATTCATATCATCCCACAGTTCAGAGTTCCATTCATATATCTCTATATAATTTTACAATCCAACCTACGAGACTCATTATGTTCAATATGAAATATGGAATATAGAGTCACTATATATGTTCTGTCTATTCTTGATATTGTCAGATAAAGTATACTTTTAATTATTCATCTGAATTAATTCTATTTAACATCACTTACATATTCATCCTTGTATAGTTTAATAAAAATGAAATGTTTATTGGAAACCATTCTTATAGTTTCCATTAAAAACCACATAAGAAATTCCCTTTCATATTTTTCTTTAGATAGAAGGTTATAATATAGTGTCTAATAATTTTTAAATTCCAAAAATAATGTCATCTCACCAAGTCTATACATATCAATGTTATTTTTCATGTACTCAACAAACCCCTTTTAGGGAAACTTCATATCTCTTGAAAAAATTAAGAGAACCACATATATAATTACAATGAGAGTCTGTTTTCTCATTTCTTTCACATAAATGATATAGTGAAATTTACCTTTAGTAAATATAATTTCTGATAAATAGCTATCTAATTTGGAATACATGGCTCTATGTTCCAGTTTCAAACCATACAATGAATTATACAATTTAAAAACCATGAGTCCACCATTTTCTAAATGTAAGACCATCATGTTGTTCTATATAGACTTTTTCCTCAAGATAACCATTTAAAAATGAATATTTTACATTCATTTCTAAAAATTAAATGAATGTTAATGGACATGACTAGGAACATTTTTATTGTCTCAGATCTTACCATAAGTTCAAAAGTTTCTTCAATATCAATACCATCCTTTTGAGAATATCATCTTATCACCATCCTAGCTTTGTTCCTTGATACATAACCTTTTACATTTATCTTATTTCTGAAGACCAAATTCGTAAAAATTTCATTTTTGGGTTTCTTTCAAAGAATAATTTCCCGTTTAAATTTATTGTTAGTTAGATTTATTTTTACATCCATTGTTTTACACTCATTAATCTAGTTCAACAAGCTCATCCATTATTCTCGGTTCAATTTGTGATACAAGATATATTTGGTTAATATTTTTATTATTCTTCTTATTTTAAATCTTGTATTCTAATTATCAATGAAATTATTGGTATCAATATGTTCATTTAATATATGAATTTGTAAATTTTTTTTCCTTTCATATTTTAGTATCTTTCTTATAAATTTTATAAAAATCTATTTGATTTTATCATTAGAATACTCAAAATATTCTTGAATTTAGTGAATTTTTTTACTATATTTTCATCAATTTTTTACTTTAGGATATAATATAATTTTATTAAATATTTAATTATAGTATTTATACCATTTTTGATTACTTAAATAACCTATAATGACAATATAATCATCCTTTTATTCCACCTTTTCCATCCTCCATGGATTGATTTTAATATAATAAGGACTACTAATGATGTTTAAATATTTTATAGTAGTATTATTTTGATAACACATTACATAGGGTGTACCATGTGTTTTGAGCCTCAAGAGACATCTATTATGAATATTTACTGATGTATGCATGGATACTATCCAGAAGTGTTTTGAGACATCATTTGTAGATACCATTGTTCTGTCCATTTCAACGATGCTTACATTAATTTTCTCTTCCACACCATTATGATGTGGATTATAAGGTGTGTTATCCTGATTCTTGATTCAATTTTTTCTATGATAAATTTTATAAATACCCTATGTGTATTATTTCCCATTATTAGATATTAGTTTTTAACACCTATTCCATACCATTTTATATCTTATCTTCTGTATATTTCAAATATATTGACCA
This sequence comes from Viscum album, assembly GCA_963277665.1. NCBI lineage: Eukaryota > Viridiplantae > Streptophyta > Magnoliopsida > Santalales > Viscaceae > Viscum > Viscum album. Next base: position 1,431,164,457 of record OY728151.1, read on the forward strand.
CTTCATATTTTTTCTTGATGAAATTTAAATTGGTTATCTAAGTGATGTCATCTATGAAGGAAATAAAATAAATATCACCTCATGTATACTTCAAACTCATGGTTCTGTAGATATATGTGCAGAATAATTCTAATGGTCTTATGGATGCAATATCAACCTTATTTTGAGCCTTTTGAGTTATGTTTCCATATTTAAATTTTCCAAAAACACTATCATGTTATCTATTAATATTATATAAATCTCATACTATATCATGTTATAAATTTTTTTTAGGATTATTTTCCCAAGATTCCAATTTCATCGATCCATAAGAAGTTATCACCTTTCATGGTTTTGTATAATATATTAGATAGATCACCAATAAAGTATAAGTTTCCATCTATTCTAATACCTCCACAAATAGTTATTTCGTCACTTGTTTCTTAAATAATTCATGATTTTTTCTTAAATTTTAACTCATTCCCAGTTTCAAAAAATTTTCAAACACTTTTCATATTTTGTTTTATGCCTTTAATATAAAGACCTCTTTTGATCCCAATTTATTATTTCTAATATAATCTATTTCAAAAACATTGAATTTCAAGGAGGATTAATTACCAAATGTAACTGAACCTCTTTTATGTTTCAAAATATTATTAAGAAATTTGGAAACATCTATTATATTGGAATAACATTGTTTTTTTATCCAAACCATAGTTTCATTCTTTCCATGAACGACACATCTACCAAGAACAAATTTTATTCACTAAATAGTTGAACTCATTTAACATTATATTTCACATGAAATTAACCAAATAAGATAGTCATACACATATCTTATCTATTCCCCTTTTGATCATAACTAATAAATAGCTTATAAATACATTCAAATCTATTTTTTCAATCAGCTTGTGTCCAATTTTCTTCTCTTCTTGGATTCTTACATAACTAATTTTATTTTTATTGGAACTACTCGCTCTAGAATAATTCTTTATCCACAGAAATGATATGGTATAAAAAAATACATCATCATTGTGTAAGATCATTCCACAACACTTGTAATAACTTTGAAATCAAAATATACTTGATAATCCATTGTAATATCCGAAAATATTATATTAATAATTTTACATTCATTAAACTACATGGGTATAATCTATCTTATGAATATTAAAATAAGAATCATAGAAAATTCCTCTATCACTAGGTACATTTATAAGTAATTTTTCACCATTAATGATTGTATATATTTGAATATATTATGGATTAAAACCTGGAATGATAGTATCAACCATTCTAGAAAAATATTTTTCAAATGATGATTTTACAAAACATTTCTAGAATCTTTGGAGTATTTTCCATTGACCTTAATAGAGGTTATAAAGTCATTTTTTTAATATGTAATTGATATTTCATAGTGAATGATATTTTTATTATTTCATTTATAATTCAACATCATTTAAATAAAGGTTTTCATCTATATATTTTTTTATCATTTTTTCATTTTTGGGATCCTTCAATCTAGGATTTTTATCTTGTTCTATAATAATTTTCTCCCTTTTATATTTTTCAGAATTTTCATCAACCAATTTCCTACATTATCTTAAAATAATCTTATTCCATTTATTGATAATTATTTTTTTCTCAATATTTTCCACAAGTTCATCTTTGAGCATTAATTCATAATATTTTGATCTAGATTTATCATCATAATCAGTTAATGAACCAAAAGTCTTATAAACATAAAAAATAAAATTTTTAAATAATTATTTTATATGTATATCAAAATCAATGGATGAGGTAATACCATGTTACACTAAATTTCTCATTATATTTCTACTTTTGGTTATTTGAAAACTATTCTTGTTTCCATTAGCCTTTGAATCATATTTGGAATTTTTATTCCACTTCATTAATTATGTCCTTTCATCATATTTGGATTCATAATATACTCCTTTATTATACAGAATATTAATTAAAAAATATCAATGACCATTAAATTATAAATATATAGAAAAAGTGGCGTTATTATACCTTTTTCCTTTTTGTAACCATTAAGGAAAAATTGTATGACCCCTTTGATATTAATCTTCATACTCATAACTTCTCCAATCATAAACATATTCATCATTTTTAATTTTCATTTTCACATTTCATCAAGATCAATCTCTTCTATTTACTTATTTTTTAATGCCACATGTTTTATAATTTCATAAGAAGTTAGAATGTTATGTATCTCATAAATAAAATGTTCATCTATATCTCCACGTGTTGAAATTTTGGGTTCAAATATTTTTGAAAAAATTATCATCATTTTATTTAGATTAATGTTGTCATCAATATTCTCACCAAATCATAGAATATTACCCAAAAATCCATTTACATTAAAAAATAATTCATCAATACATTCATAAAATTCCATTTTATTGTCTTCAAATTTAAATCTCAGAATCTATAACTCTTCCTCTTTATCTATTATATTAACTTCACATCTTCTTTCAAACTTATCCTAGATCTCCATTAAAGTATGTAGGAAAATAAATTTGTGCAAATATTTAGTGAAAATGATATATGAATATAATTTTTTTCTTTTCTATATATATCCATATTCCTCTTATCAGTATATGTCCTTAGAAAACCATTTGTGAATGATGGGAAATGCATTGTCACATCATAAGAAACATAAATACCCATAGAAAAAAGGTATTGTAACATTATATTCATATATCATTGATAATTTTCCATTATAATGTAATTACACCTCTATAATGAACTGAATTGGTATTATCCATGTTTAAAATTATAATTTATTGGATGATATAGTGGGAACATATGCTATGATACAAATTTAAGTTCATATCTAGATTTGTTTCATCCAAATAAAAGTGAGGTTGAATTTGTAGACAATTGTGTTTTTAAATTTACTAGTAATCCAACCAATTATCTATAACATATTAGAGTATACTCCACTAAAAATATAAATATCATATACTCACACAATCAATTATAAAATAGTGACCAAGGGACATGATGATTTTTCAAGGTTCTGATCCAGTGTGGAATCCTACTCATTGTCATGGATGGTCACACCGCCAAACACAATTTATTTTACCAAAATCCCCAGGTGAAAGTAAATTAAATGAAAAATTATCGCATCAAAAAACATACGTTAATATTCAATACCAATGACACAACATCCAACTATATCAAAAAAGATGATTAAAAAAATATATAAGATCACTAGAAAAAGAGGATTCTTCTACGACAATGTCTATACATCTCCTTCCATGAGACAATAGAATATAAAAGGAAGTAATGATCATAGTGTAGTAATGAAATAATTTCATGGATATTCTTAGACTCCATCCTAAAAGTTTTGAAGATGCGATATTCATTATATGTTGATCACTAAAGAACCAATAAGTCATCATTTTCAAACTCCCATGTTGTTTCTCTATATTTATCACTATAAACTATCTGACGTACATTAATAGGGTCTATTATTTATCTCTCTATATCAACCCACCTATCATGTCATTAGTTTTTTCACAATTATCTCTCAGGAATGCATCATCTATACCAACCGCTTTTTATGAAGAAGATTGTTCAGAAATTTAAGCCCCAAGATCTTCATAACTAAGGTCAAGTACTACATCTACATCATGGAACACAAAACTCGCATCTAATATCAATGTCGCATGATGAAATTTTCATAGAATTTTTTTATCCGAAATCATTAATTTTGTGACCCTGCTAAGAAATAATCTGAAAGCAATGTAGCTTCATAATCAGCTATCTGGGTCCTTATTAAAACACTAAAATTTAATTTGTCTAGAGAAAATCCCTATGTAGCATAAAAATATTTCTGGAATATACAGATACATGGATATCATCATAAATAGGCTATATATATAAATTAGATACATGAATCAATTATCCACATTGAATATTCACCTCTATAATTTTACTTTCAGCTATGACATGATATGGATACGTCATTTGAATCTCAAAATTTATACATAGATGAAATGGATTATTTATTATCTTCAATATAATTTTTTATGTGATTAATTTACATAGAAAAAATGACTACATGTATCCCTTACATATAAAAAATAAATTTCAATCATCATTTACCATCTTGAATACTCCATTTGGCCCCTTTACAAAAATGTATGCAATGTTCCAGAAACCACCCAAACTCAACCAAAAATTGCTTCAAATGGTCTCTATCCATTCCAAAAAAGCATTCTAGCATCATGAAACTTCTTTCCAAAATACTTAAATCCATAAAAACAGATTAATAACAGTCATGCATTATTATATCCTCATATGTGGTTGTCAAAAAATATAAAAACATGAACATACCAAGAACCCTGAGATCCTTAAGTTTCTTTAAACAATGAAACACACAAACTATAATTATTATATCATTAATACTTCTTTCTATTGGTAGGAAATACACTTTACTCATGTATCATTATATACAAACCCATATTTGAGGTATGGATTTTCATTATGTTTATTCTCGAAAAAATATAAATTGAAGTCAACATTGATTTAAAATTCTACCATTAAATTTCAAAAACCAAAAATTTAAATTTTCATAATTTAATTCATAATGGAAATTATATAGTCATTTTTAATTTAGTAGATAGAATTTTAGTTATGTAAAATATATATTAATTTAAAATATAGAAAATAAATAACCCAATTTAGATATTTCAAAATTGAAAACTCCTATAAATTATCTTTCATCATTTTGTCAATAGTCCTCCAATTAGAATATAAAATACTAATATTATATTTACTGTTTTTGTCTATACAACTCATAAAACAATATTTTCAGAATGGGGAAGATATCCTTTTTAAAAACTATTAAAATATGTTTGTAATTAAGGGTGATTAAAAAAAACATATAGATTTAAAAATAATGTGGTGGGTTTTTAATGATTTCATGGTATCTATTGAATTAAAATTGTGTATTTTTTTAAAAACATTAACATAGTTTTAATATTTAATTTTCAATTTTTAAGATATAATGGGGATATTACTCAAATATTATGAAACAAAAGTGATCTGTTTAACCTTAATACCCTTTTTAAACGAGAGTATTTTATAAAGTTATTATTTTTTTGAAAGTATATTTATGATAAAAATAATTACATATTTTTATATTGAATTTTAAAATTGATTTCATTTTTAGGGGAGCTAAGAAATTTTTTCAAGTAAATGATTTATAGAGTTTTAGAATGGATTTTAAAAATTATAAGATTCCACCCGTTTCTAGATATGTCTCCAAATTATTTTCAAGTACTCTTGAATTATTATGAGTATACATTGATTTGGTTTTACCTTGGTATGTTCTTGTGGTAAATTGATGAATTGTGGAAGAAATATTGGTAGTGCACGGTTGGTTCACAATTTTCCCAAACCTTGTGCACGGGCCGTATAAATGTATAAACCCAAAAAAATGATATTCTCATGGCTGGGGCACTATTTTTAAAAATGTGTTCCCTTTTAGTAGTAACCACGTGACTCCCTGAGAGGAGGCACATAGTTTGGTACACGGTTATGAAAAACTATGCACCCCATATGGGAAACCGTGCACGTGGAAATTTAATACCCTAAAAAATATAAAAACTATCACACCCCATGGTATAAAATCCTAAAACCCCACTAAAACCTAAATAGATTCCTACAAATTTTAGAGGCTCTTGGATAAGTCCTAATGATTTCCAACCTCCATTTTAGATAAATCGAGGGTCCTTTTATCGATCTTCCACTCTTCTTATACACGTTTTTTTACTAATTAGATTTTTCTCTATCTATTTTCTCATTCCAAAAAAAGGTATGTTTTTCCTCTATTGGTGATGGGGTTGGATCTAGATTTGATGAATATTGATTGTTTTGATCATAGATCTAGTTTTTCATTTTAAATCACATTCTTGTTCATGATCTTGATTGTTCTACTTTAAGTGGGGTTTTCTGTTGATTATTGTTTGTCATAAATCTTCATTCAAGTGGTCTAAATTGAGAATCCCATTGTCTTAATTTAATCATGTTTATGCAATTGTTAAATACCAACTTATATGATTAGAAAATTGAATCTGGGATTAAATTGAGATGATTTAATTTCCATGGGATAATGAATTTTGATAAATTTGGGGTAATTGTAATTGGTGGAATTGTATAAATTAATTTTTTAATTAATTAATGTTACATTGTAATGGTGGAATTGGTGGGATATTTGGATTTTGTGATCATTTAATTAAGATGACTATGAATTAATTGAAAATGAGGATTATGATATGTTTGGATTAACCTTAATGTGTTAATTATTGTATGATTTGAAAAACAAAAATGGTTTAGTGGTGAATTATTCATATTACTCCCTGGAATTAAATTGTGGACCATGTTTGTTGTGATAAATTGAAATTGTATACCATGGAAGGAAATAGAGATAAAGAGGGTTAATGTTGATATAACTTAAATAATATGATATGTGTTATATATATGTGATTTGATTGATATATGATTGTGGGACCCAAACTGAGGGTCCAAATACCCATATGTGACAAATGAGTGTAGGGCAGGGGCTAAAGCCCTAAAAAACCATATGAGATATCAATTGTGGGATAGAGATTGAGGATCTAAATAACTATTTGTAATAGAGATTATGGGATAGGTAATGAGGCTCCAAATACCCATGATACATTTAGGCGTGGGACTTGTAAAAAGGCTCCAAATATGAATTGGGTGTTAGACATGATTTTCTAAGCCCATGAGATTATAATTAGACTATGTTTCCAAATATTCATGATGTGAAATGAATGGAAATGAAAAATTAAATCCCTTGTGTCATAATTAATTTTGAGTTTCAAATAAGATATGGTTTAGATTACGACATGGGCCGAATAAGGTATTGGAGATTTTAGTGTTCTTATGAACTCAGGGGGTTTATGTGGTTAATTAAAGAGAAATGAGATTTGATAATAGTTTACATTATGCATTATTGCTATATTAAATAAACAATTTCATACACTATTATTGAATGGATACTATTATATACACTGTTGGTTGTGGAATACTGAGTTATATTAAAATACTTCTCTAGATACATGATTGGAAACTGAATAGACTTTTTCTTATAGGATATGATAAGGTCGATGTCCCAATATAAGATGGATACGTTTGGTTGGAGCATATAATGAGGGAAGAATATGTGTCATAGGGACCATCCTGGGAGTTTTTAGTGACCTTATTTATCATGGGTCATTCATGTGGACAGAAGACACATAATTGGCTTGAAAAATCTACTATTTTGTCTTGGATATTGTATTCTATTTTTTTTCATCACATGATACTGATATTCGGTGGATATTTGTTATTTTCTTTGGCTATTTTTTATTTTGTATGTTGTTGTGCTACTTTGATAAATAGGGTATAGTCTTTCCATGATTGATATTATACCTACACAGCTAGTCGGGAGCCACTAGCATACGAGGAGACGTGCTTGAGCTCATGTGACTGACCAGATCGGGGCACCGTTGTGTGAAAATTGAGTCAAGATATTACAAAGTGTTATCAATGGAGTTTTCTTTTCTTTTCTTTTGTATTACCATTTTGGAAGGTTATATAGGAGAATATGATGATTCAAGCCTTGGTTACAAGCTCTCTCATGGGAGTTGCTAACCCATGTATGAGGGTAAAAGATAAGTACCCATGGTGGGATTGTTTTTATGGACATTTTGTGTCATAGTTGGATGTTATTTCACTTAGTTTTATACAATTATTAGGGGATGAGATTATTTTTTCTGAATTTATTATGATATTTGACTCGTGGACTGGTATGGCATATAGCAACCCGACCTCAGAAATCTTGGATCCTATGCCTCCTACCATTACATTGGGATATGATACATGTAAATCTCATCCCAAAAAACCAAAAAGTTTAGTAATCTTGGTAAACCAGATAGATACATGAGTGTTTTTTTTAAAATTGAATACACTAATTAGAACATACTTTTTTCAAGGATAACTTTTTTCCATCTAGTATATCTTTCCATATCTTCCTTAGTACACTTTTTTGAATCATTGGGAAATGAAACAAAATAAGGGTGAAATTTTTTTTTGAGTAAGGTTTAATATATAGGAATAAATAATGAATCAATGATCATAATAAACCTAGAAAGGTATATAACTGAGAACACACTCTATTTAAATAAATGGATAAGGAAAAATCAATATGGAAGGTAATTAACATAAATAGACGACATTTATTCAACAAGTTTAGAATTGACTACTTCTATAGATAATTTAAAAGAAACAATCTCATGCATAAATAATAATTGAATCCGAATAAGGGGAATTCTTAATTATTGGTTGGAATTTTTCCCAGGTACAAGGTACCTTTACCATCAAGACCTTTTACAAGATGGTTTATTATATACTGTGTGAAAATCCCATTATCTTAGATATGTAATTCATTCATCCCATGGTACTACCAATGAATTGAGGGGATATCCATAATCGGGAGCCACCCATGGCGTACATGTCCAAATAATTCCTCATATAATGAATAATTGATTTAGTTATTGAACAATCTGCAATATCAGATATCCTTGTTTAGTGAAATATGTGCATTTATCAATATTTACCCATATTTTAAATAACGTTTAATTTAGACACCATATGTGAAAATTGTATATGATTTAGGAAATAATCATAAATAAGATAAATTATATGAATATTTAGGGAAAATTTAATGTTCAATGATCACTAGAAATTTAATATTTAAAGTGTAATAAAAGAAAAGAAAGAACTGAATAGAAATAAAAACCTTGGTCAAAGAAATAATAATCCAAGTATAGGAAGAACAATTATGGTATCAATAAAACAAATCCCATGTGGTGTAAAAATAAATTGTTTTTGACATTGATGAATGAAAATACTAAAAAAAGATGTTTCAATTTTTTTATGATTATATCCTTTTAATTTTGAAAATAATTTCTATTGAAGATCAAATTTTGAAAAACAATTATTGGAAGATTTAAGATTTAAACATACAAAGTCTATTTATAAGAAATGATGGTGGGTAATTCCATACATACCGTACATGGTAAAATAATATACCTATTGTAAGGTAAAAGGTTATAAAACTTCCTTATTCATAAAGTGAAAACAATATTACTTTAAAAATATTTGTAAAATAAAAAAGGGATAAATTTATTTAATAAAAAAAATTTAAATGATACAAACATATTTTAAAACCTTTGAAATTTTGTTTAGAAGAAAACATGTTCTCCGACTAACGATAGAAATGCATGAGTATTTTCTTAGAAACCCTTTCTAAATCATTTTGAGTACCAAAGAGTGGAAAAATGGTAATATTACTTGATAAATCTAGGAATAACCAGATGAGTAGAAAATGAAGGTATTTATTGAACAATCTTATAATAATTTACTTTTATGGAAATTCATCTGTAATCAATCCAGAAAAAATGGGATTGTGAAGTAAACTATTGAAATGACTATAACATTTATGTGAGATTCAATCAATGAATATATTATGTGTGTAAAATTTAAATCCACATAATACAAGTGTAAATGAAATAATATATTGTAAAAAATTATTACATACATAATATTATAATATTAATGACAACGAAGATGTAATATAACCTAATGAAAAGGAATGGAGTTATAAAATTTTTTACCACTGGGTAACTTTTCATTCAAATCTCATTAGAAGAAAAAATTCAATTTGAAACTCAAAATTACATTATGATAAAATAAATGATGATATAATATATAAAATTGGGTATAATATACACTACACAAAATAAGTATGTAGAGAATATAACCTGTATCTAACATATCTAAAAAGTGAGATGAAAATTCCTCACCATGGGTTTCCTTTGTTGGTGAAGATATTTATCCACCAGAATATTGGTCTAAAACATATAAAAAAATAATAAAATAACAACAATAATATTTATAATATCATATATAATCTTATTATAATATCTTATTACCCATTTGTTAACAATCATTCAATATCTTCACTATTTAATTTGTCAATTGCCTAGTTTTTCGAGTATTCTTTGACTTCTTAATTTTTGGTATTATAAATTAGATCCTGATTTCATCATATAAAGAATTTAAACATTCATTTTTTTTAACATATATTGTATTTATATACTTATTTATAAGAATATATAATATGTGGATATTGGAATTTAAATGCACCATTCATAGAGACAGTAGCTCGTACGTTGACATGAACGCTACTTCCATTTCATTATTGTATTTAAAAAGTAAGTGATATATATATTTGTGTGTGTGTGTTTTTGTTTAAATTACCATTTAATTATCATATTTATATCATATATTTCAAATTACTTCATTAAAACCATCATTTATATATTCATTGTATAACATGAATGGATCACATCGCTTTGAGGAGGAGATAGTCCACACATCCCAAAACGAGGTTATCATCTTTACACAAAATGGAATGCATTAGGGTATGTGTTATATTAAAATTAAAAAATCATGAAGTAATTATAAATATAATATATATCATATGTAAAAATAAGTTACATCATAATTACTACCTTGAGAGGTGGTAAAGGAATTACGAACAATCATTATTTCACAAGGTGGTAGTTCGTTGTACACACGAACGGTAAGTTCCCTACCCATTAGACAGATGTGTATGTAAGTGTTTGTTGAAACCTAAATATAAATAATATTAGTATAATTAGGATACTTAGATTATTATGTAATATTTTTATAATATTATTTTATGTGGTGGATAATGAAAATAAAACAAAAGATCTTAGGAAAGGATGTTACAATTACTTTGGGTAACTCCTTTTTAGTTTACATGGTTCCTTGTATGGATTTATTCATAAAGGGGGATTCTAGGATTCTGGTATGGAATTAGGGAGATTGTTTTTTTATTTTTTGAAATTAAAATGGCATTTGATGTGTGAATAAATGGGAAGGGTGAGTTCCATTTTATAGTCGAGGAGGAGTTTCATTTTTTTCAAATATAAAAAGGTAAATACTATTGAGAGGTCTCCCTTAAAACATGTGCCTCCAATAATGGTCCATATTCGATAAAAGTGAATTTCTGGTCTGAATATGTCCATCAAACGAATTTTGGACAAGTTTCTCAGTCTTTTTTCCCTTATGAGTAAGGTGTATATTTTTTTAATCAAGTTTTCCTCCTAATCGCTATAATTAATTTTAATATCATTCACTAATAATTTATTCAAAAACTAATTTTACCTCATTAGATATTAGAAATTTTTATGATTCCAAATATTTTATCCATTTTTCAAATTCCAATAACAAAATTTGTTTAAATTATTTTAAATTTAATACCATAAACAGGACAAAAATGTAGGTTTTTAAGTAAAAATGTTCAAAAGTTTTATAAGTTTTTATATTCAATTTAAACGTGAAAGGTTATAATGACTCAAATTTTATTAATATATTTAAAATTGATCTCATTTTTCATTAAAATACCTCAATAATATAATTTAAACTTCTAATTATATTAGTTGAAAAATTAGTTTTGGAATTAAAATTCATTATTTTGTACTATTCATCAAAAAATAGAATGTCCCTGAAAATACAAATCATTTACCCTAAGATAATTTTTATGTTATTATTTAATAAATTAATTTCATTTTTACTTAATAAATTTATAGAATTTCGAACTTTTTTTATTTAAAATATGATCTCTATTAAATGCATGTAAAATTTCCATTAGAAAAATATAGGTTTTATGGGTATTATTTGGTTTTATCTCATCTAATCCAAATGAAAAATATTGGAAGAATTAAAAAAATGATTGGATATATAATATACATATTCTCATAGTTTATTTAATACAATTCATAATGTATAGGTTGTATCTTATTATATTAATTAATTGTAAATTAATAATAGATTTTTTTTCTGGTAATACTCAGTCTCGTGCGTAACACAAGGAATCAAAAAAACTATTTGTTGTGGGTAACACAAGATAACTAATTATTATGTGAATTTCAAGCTATATAATAGATTGAATTTGTTTTAAATAGTAATTATATTGTAAAGTCTCATGATATTATATTTCTTTACATTCTTGGTGTTGTGTGTTATACACGACATCAAATACAGTGTTCTTAATAAAAATTTTGAGATATCAAATTCTCCCCACCTTAATTAAATTGTATACTCACAATTTAATCATCACCTTGGAAATAAATTATTTAATGTTTTCTATTTTTAAATTAAATAACAATAGATATGTTTAAAAAAAATTATATAGAAAAGAGATAATTGGATGTAAAATGGTCACATATATTATCATATAAATAGGTTTCTAGTTAGGGGAAAATCAGTGGAAAGTAGAGATATATACATGGAGGAAAAGATTAATTTTTTATAGAGAGACTGAATTCATCTATCAATAAAATTAAATGACCAATAGAACATTTTGGAACTCAAATCCACAAATCTATATTGATTTAAAAGACCATCAATTTTAAAAAAATAAGCTATTTGGAAAACATTTGTTTGATCATTTTGTTAATGTTGAGTAATTATTATACTGAATAAGAATATAAGGAAATATAAATACATGAAATTTTTTAATTTCAAATGAATAATTCCATATTTTGGTTGTGGTACAATAAAATTCTAATATGTACCTTACTCTATGAAATGGATATCCTAGAATGAACCACCTTTTTTAAATCACAAAAATATTAATTTTAAAGATCATAATACCAATAAAAATTCATTATATTTGGATTTAACTATTTTAAAAAATGAATATGTTAAAGACATTAATCAATTAACATAAAAGAAAAACTACAAGTTCATCATTAATAATTTTTTTCAAATTGTATAACTAAATACAATGATATATTAACTAGGACATTGTATAAGTCAATGGATGGAATTAAAGCCTTATAATCCATCTTTAATGGGTTCATGTCTAGTGGAATTTCTGGACTTGATGGGTTGTCACCCGACACATAGGTTTTCCAATTTAGAAACCATATTAATATAATTTTAAAAATAAATATAATCTATATCCTTGAAATTTAGTCATTAAAAATCCATTTAACTATGTTACTCAATAAAACACTATATAGAAATACTTTATCCATTTATGTCAAAATAAGTCATTCCCTAGTCTAGGGTTTAACCTTTAGAAGAGGTAATTGAATATTATAATTCCTAGGATCCCTACAGTTATGGAAACAAACTATAAATGGATCATCAAGATGAGATTTATTTCATTCTATCTTACTCTTCATTTTACCTTTTCAATTCATTTGTTTATATCCTTCATTTCCATGCATAAATCATTTCTATATTATATTGAGACACTTTCCTAGTTGTCTCATTCCAAATTTCTTTTCTAATGGATATTAAACCTTAATCACTCTATAGTATCCACCACATGAGATCTTAGAAAACTCCATCCTTATCTTCTTTAGTGTGTTCATATATTGGGTAAGGTATATGTTTTTAATCATATCTTAGGAAAATATATTATGAATGAACATGATATCATTCACTGCATTCAACAATATGTTTTGTTTCTCATTTTCACCACTATGTCCTTCACATTCAATGATAACTTGACTCCTTCGAGTTCCATCCATTTACTAAAACCAAAAAGTATTGTGTGAGTGAAAATTGTCATAGTGGGTAATATATATAATCTTTTTTATGGTGTCTAAAAATTGACACATACTTTTTTTCTAGGACAACTCAGGTTTACCCTAGGTTATTTATTATCATTATATATACAATTTCATAATAATAGGTTTTAAAGTAAATGAGAATTATCCTAAGAATATCCCACAAGAGTGTCAAACAAGTAAGTAGTAAGGCCCATTGTCGTATACCAAGTTATGCTTGAGTTAGGTCTGATAGACCTTTTCAGAGTTGCTACACCTGAGTACATCTGGCACAGAACCACACATAATCTCTATATAACCAACCCTTTAGTATGTTAACATACACATATCCTCACATTCTACCCATGGTTGGCATTTTATAATATATTTATTCCTAAATCTAGTTCCTAATATTTCTATTAAACCAACTTTGATGCCAATTGTAGCAACACGACCACAACAATCCCAAAGCCAATGACTATTACCATTACATTGGTAGAAAATACAAGTAAATAACATCCCAAATTACGAAAACTTTTAGTATTCCTTGGTCACTGGATTCATACATTAGTATATTTTTTCAAATAAATATACTTTTTAAAACATAATTTTTTTCTTGATAACTTTATTCCATCTAGTATATCATTGGATATCATTCTTACTACACTTCATAGAATCATGGGGAAAGGAAACAAAATAAGGGTGAACTCAACTACTCCGTAAGGGTAATTACAATGGGATTAATAATTAATATCTGAGAATAATCTACATAGAAAGGTAAACAACTGAGAACACATTCCACTCAAATACCTCAATAATGAAAAATCAACATAGAAAGGTAAGTAACTGAAAAACAATCCAATTTATCAACAAAAAAGATATAAATACATCCATAGATAATGTCAATGAAAAAAAATTACATGTAAAAATATCAACTAATTCTGAATGGGGTAAATTCTTAATTATTGAATATCATCTTTCCTAGGTACATGGTACCTTTACCATCAAAACCTTTCACAAGACAGTTTATAACATACTAGGTGAAAACACCATTAACATAGACTGAAAAACTAATTTATCCCGTTAGACTACTGATGCATCAAGTGGATATCTATAACAAGTCCCCACCCATGTTGTACCTATCCATATCATTCCACATATATTGAATAATATATTTAATTTATGAAAAATGGACCTTTTAAACCATCCACATTGAGTAAAAATTTAGATTTACCAATATTTCCCTAGATATCAATTAATATTCAGTGTAAACACCATATATAAAAATGGTATACGATTTAGGAAATAATTATATTCATGAAAAATCATATGGATATTTAGGTGAAAATTTATGTTCTATGATCACTTAAAATTGAATATTTCAGGGGGACTAAAATTAATTACGTAAGTGAATGGAAATACTATCCTTGATCAAATAAATCATAAACCATCTTGATGATGATTAAGGATAGTAACAATACAAAATATCCCATGTTGCTTAAAAATAATGGGGTTTTTTAATTGATTAATTGAAATTATATAAAAATATATTTTAAAAAACATTCTTGAGGAAAATATCATTTCCATTTTGAAGTAAATATAGAAAATAATTTTATTTATAAATCGATTTTTGAAAAAAATTTCTTTAAAAATAATCTATTTAAACATAAAATGAATGTTTCAACAAAACGACGGTGGGTAATTCCATACAAGTCATAACCAGAAAGAAGAACATTCTATTTCTAAGGTAAAAGAATAGAAAAATTCATTGTTTAGAAAGAGGAAAAAGGATTACATGAAACATATTTATAAAAGAAAAAAGGGTAAATGTGACATTAATAAATAATTTATTAAAGGTAAAAAATATTTAAAACTTTTTTTTTGAAAATTGAGTGTTTTGGAGACCATAGGTTCTTTGACTAAGTAGAGAGATGATGTCGAGTTTTTCTAAAAACACATTATAAAAAATTTTGACTACCAAAGAGTATAGAAGTTTTACTATTACCTGATAAAGGTCATCGATAACCAGTGGAGAATGAAATTAAAGTGTTTGTTGAATATTGATACAATAATTTTCACTGTTGGAAATTAAAGTGTAAATAATCCCGAACAAAATGAGATTGTGAAGTAATCCCTTGAAAAACCTATAACAATGATGTGACAATAAATCAATGAATAGATTATATGTTTGAAATTTAAATACACATAAAAAAGTGGAACTAAAAAATATATAATAAAAAATAATTACACACATTCTCATAGAGAATTAATGAAAATGAGTAAGTAATATAATCTAATAATGATTTGGGTTATTATATTCATTACCATATAGTAACATTTAAACAGAATCCCCTTCAGAAAAAAATTCAAATTGAAACTCTAAAGAAACTGAATATAAATAATTAATTATTTAATATATTAATGTGTTAATTAGATATACCACACAAAATAAGTAAGGGGTTAATGAGGCATTTATCTCAATGATGTAAAATCTGAGATGAACATCCCAAACATTTCATTTTCTTTTTGGGTGAACGTCCTTTGACCTCATATATATTAGTTTTAAACATGTATAAAACATATAGGAGGACCATAATAATATTTATAATATCATATATGATATTATAATAGTATATTATTTCCTTTTTTAACAATATTTCATTATTTTCACTATTTATGGAGTTCATTTCTTAGTTTTTAGCATGTTTTGGCTTCTTACTGATTGCTCCATTTAATTAGATCACGATTTCATCATATAAATAATGAAAACCATGATTTAATTTTTATTTATATGAGGTATATATATATATATTTATAATAGTATATAATATTTGGACATAGGAAATGAAATGTACCAATCATGGACACATTTGGTCGTACGTACGTATTAACTCTACTTTAATTTCATTGATATATTTAAAAAGTAAGTGACATATATATATATATATATATCTGTGTGTGTGTGTGTGTCTAAGTGTGTTTTTTAAATTATCATTCTAGTATCATATTTATATCATATATTTCACTTTCTTTTATAAGAACAATCATTAATACCTTCCATTTATAGTGTGAACGAATCGCATTTCTTTGAGGATGCAGTGGACAAAGTATCCACAAATAATGTTATCCTATTTATAAGAATGGAAACAATAAGGGTATATGTTATATAAAAATTGAATAATGATAAATAATTTATAAATATCTTATATATCATATATAAAAATCATGTCCATAAAAATTCCCACCATGGGAGGTGGTAAAGGAAGAGCGAACACTCATCATTTCGTGAGGTCGTAGTCCATCGTACACATGAATGGTATGCTCGATACCCATTATATGAAATTGAATGTCAGTTTATATAGAAACCATAATATTAAAAAATCATAGTTTATTGGGGATATTTAGGTTATTATTTATGCATGTAATATGAATATTTTAGTGGATGAATAATGGAAATAAAATAAAGAACTCGAGGAAGGATGTCACCTCTTCTTTGGGTAACATCTTTTGGTTTTCACTACTGTGTTTACTTGGATGGATTTCATACTATGTCACACCCATGAATTTTTTTTTAAATTCATTACTCATTTAATTTCCATTCCCGATTTTTTTGGGGGTTTATAACTCATTTTTGTGAAAATGGTGGGTTTTGAAAATTTGGGCCAAACCGTGAGCCCAAATCCATATTTAAAAACAAATTTTGATTCTTCTATAACTCCTTCAATTTTTACTATTTTAAACCCATTCCACTTCCCAATTGGCATACCCTAATATATTAAAATCACCATATCCCTTTGAACCACATAGAAATCCCAAATCATGATGGATTTGGGTTTTTAATTAAGGTAATGGGCCTTCCCGTAAGCCCATTTCCTGCTTTAAATTAGTTTTTTAAAATTTCAATATCTCATTCGTTTTTTAATGTTTTCAGTGATTCAACCTTCCACTTGAAGCCAAAAACATCACCCTCACCCCCTGTATCGCGTTTTCCTTTTTGGAGCTCATATACCCCGCAGAGTTGGACGATCTTTCTCAATATTTCTCAAATCGACCAGATTTGATGAGGTAAAATGAATCTTTCATAACTCCTTCATTTTTTATCCTTTTCCCCCCATTTCAGTCCCCACATGACCTAATATGACTCCTTCAAACCTCCATACCAGTTTTGGGTACTTGGAGATTCATAGTTAGGTGGATTGGGGCCGATTTCTTCAAGATATTTCAAGTAATGGAATTCCTTCTTTGTTCCTTCAAACGTCTTTTAGTTTTATTTCCTATTTCATGAAGTTCATCATGTCCATAAGTTAAGGTTCGATCCTAAGGTATGATTTGGTATCTTTTGGGTCAATTTTTTGTGGTCTAGGTCTGGATTTATATTCCTTGTGGTGCGGCGGTGGTGCGCTTAAGGTTTCACACCAAGTTTTGAGGGTTTCGACTCAAAAGGTAGGTGATTCCATGTGTAACCATTTTATGATGAGTTAGCTTGCTTGTTTTATTAATTTAGTATATCTATAATCTGTCTTGTGTGGTTTTAAAACAGGTTTTGATGAATTTGGTTAAACATTTAATTTTTAGTTGTATTTTAGCTTGAAATTGGGTACTTTTCATGTGTGACTCTTGGGGTAATGATTGGGTTTAGTTTATAACATATGAAAGTGATTTATTAGTGTTGAAAGGGGCTTCCAATTCTATTTTTTATTTACTTATTGTCACGTGGGCCTTGAAAAGAGGTTTTTTGAATGAGTTTAAGGTGTAAAACTGTGTTGTACTTTTTGAAGGTGATTTATGAAAACGTGTGTTTTTCATGTGTATATTTGTGGTATTATTTGATGTATTTTTATAACATTTAGGGGGTGCTTTAATAATTGTTTTAGGGATTAAAATTATGTTTTGGATTGTTATTGTCATGATTTTGGTTTTGAATGAGGGGTTTTAAATGGGTTTAGTGTGAAAACAATGGTTATACCTCTTGGGTTTGTTTTATAAAAATTGCAAATGTTTTATTTGGTTAAACAAAGTTGGGAAAGGGTGTATATGTACTGTTTGGGTGAGTGTGTTCACCTAATGTGGGTTTTTGAAAGGTAAAGTGGTGATTTGAGATGTCAAACAGTTTTTTAGAATGTTTTATAAATTGCCGAAATGTTTTACTAAATTGTGTTTTGTGTGCGAAACACGGGTGTGGGATGTTTCAGGTGAGTTTATTAATAAAATGAATTGTGGAGTTGAGAAGGGTATTATGTGACATGTGTGTGGGTTGTTATGTGAGTTGAATATCTCGTAATGGTTTTATAAAAACATTTAAAGGATTTGTGGAAGTGTTAAAGAAATGTGAAAAGTGTTGTAGGCAATTTTGGTGTGAGTTTGATTCCAAAATGCATTTGAATGAAAAGTGGAATTTTTGACTTGTGTGATGTACATGGGGCTATTTGGTTAATGTGTGATGTGGAAGTGATATTTTCATGTGAAAACTATACTTCTTGGATTGATGAACTTGTTTGAGCACAAAGGGAAAACCCGGGTATCTTGGTGGGTGGACGCGTACTAGTATGCTAGTGAATCTGTGGGGTTTGGCCTCAGTTTCACTTAGCAAGATTGACGCTTACAACTCTAACTAAACAATGATGATGATGATTGGGGACCACTAGGTTATGGGTATGATCCCTACTAGTGGCTTGTGCACGAGAACAAATATTTTTTTGTGGTTACTCTCACCGAGTTACGAGGTACCAGGGACACACAGCTAGCTAGTGCCTAGGGGTTATTTCCTATTACTTGTGCTCATTAGATCCTTTGTACTTACCGTCGGTATACATTTTTGTTGGCTGGAAAATTCAGTAGCTTTGTTATTTATTTTAAAATTGTTGTTCCTTTAAAATTATCTCACATGAAAACTGTTTTTATTTATTATTTCATCCTTTAGAAAATTGTAACTAGCATTTCTTATTTACAAAACATGCAATGCTTTTTGTCATGAAATGTTTATCACATGGAATCTCATAGAGGTGGTATACTACTGGGCTTTCTCTCACACCCTACTTACACCTTTGGGTGTAAGTAGACTTTCTTATTTTATGTCACAGGTTTGGGTATAGGTTTTATGCCTTTAGTTCGGGTTTTTAGAGGTCCATCATGATGCAATGTAGTGGAGATGGCTTGAGGGCGGTGCCTCTTTCCATGTGGAGGTTCTTGGGCTTTCTTTTCTTGGGTTTGTACCTTTGTAATGGTCTTTAAAAATTGTTCAAAATTGTGTAATTCAGTTCTGAATTTTTGAAAAAGATTATTTGGTTTGAAAAATCCAGATTCGTTTCATTGGATTCTTTTGTCGTTTTAAGTTTATAAACTCGGGTAAATCGTTCCCAATTATCATTTTATGATACCTGGGCACTTGTTCCAGCCCGTGGGGATTGGGAACGCCCTTCGGGACTTGTCACGGTCTGGGTTTGGTGCCGGTTTTGGCGGCGTCCAGATTCGGTTCGTGACAAAATGGTATTAGAGGAGGTTCGCTCCATTGGAGTCATGTTATTTGGGAAATAGTCAGGATAGTCTAGAGTTATGATTGTTGGGACATGGAATTATGGTTATGGGTAGTGTGCTTGATCACCACACCTCATTTTAGGATTCATGTCACCAGGGGAAGTTGGGATTTGTCTAGGTCTTTTGGTTTTCTTGGTTTGATGATGATTAGGGGAAATGAAACGAGAGTTGGGTTAATGGTCTCAATGAGATCGCAGGGTCTGGAAAGCCATGTGGATCCGGGGATATTCCCTAGAACACTCTCTGTGATAGTGAAGTGATTGGAATATGGCCGCCAACCATATGTCCAAGTCACCCACTGAAACTAGTTTCCTCTCGCATTGTCTGGTGTTCTTTCGTTTTGAAATCTTGGAACTTTGGTTTTAAAGTGACTTGGTTTTAGGAAGTGTAATGTTTTTGTGAAATTATTTTCAAATAAATATGGAATGGTTTGATTTATGAAATGGTGGAACTGAATATTCAGAATTATTTTGAAATGGAAAATTGTGTTCTTACACCTCTTTTGAAAGCAGAAACTATATTGAAGTTGGTTTTGAAAAAGTGTTCCCATTAGAGTTTTCTGAACATTTAAAAGGTTTTTTTAATGGGATGAGATGTTTTGAAATTGATGTAAATAACTTGAATGTGAGTTTTCATTGTAACGATTGTGCCTTTCTGAAAATTTTCTTTTAATGCGGTAATTTGGGTTCGACCTCCTGGTTAGAGGTTTTGATAAGAATGATGTGTTGGTTGACCATTTTGGTTTTGAAAAGTGGAAAGAATCAGTGCATTGACCTTTGGTATTTCCATGAGTGACCACATGCATGGGGTTATATGGGATGATAGATGGTTGATGGCATGACTGGATGAGTGCCAGGACGGATATGAGGAGGGTGCCTGGTGTGGCACAAAAACATGCATGTGTGAGGCCAATGGGGTACCATTGGTGGATACGCTCACCGCTGAACCATTTTTTTTTTCCAGAAATGGTTTTAAAGAAAAACATGTTTTTTTGATGAATAGTTTGGGATGGTTTTTATTATGGGTTTTTGAAAATGTTGATGTTGTGGGATGTTTTGAGTCCAAGAACCCCTCCTGTTCGAACTGTTTTTTTGGGGGTTTGTGTTTCGTCGGAAAGCTGGGTAAAAGGTCCGGTTAGTAGTCTCCTATGATATATGTTTCAGGAAACCATTAAGATGGTTCCATTAACGAGTTTGGATCTATTTTTACGAATGGACCAGCTTGGTTGGGTCCTTGGGTTCTCTCTTCGGATAAGGTACGCCCCATTAAGATTTAGTGCACAACTGAAGTGCAATGCAGATTGTTTTTCCATTGGAAAATCCTCCAGTTGATCAATGTAAGGAATCTTTTCTTGATATTTGTAGAATGAGTCTACACCATTTAATTTATTGGTTTTTTTTCGGATCCTCTTGTTGCGTAAGAGTGCTCGTGGATGGTTGAAAGAGACCTTAGTTTCTTAAGCTACCTAATTCATCGAAGGTGAAAGTTGTCTGGGGTTGTCGGTATCGATAGTGTCTAAGAGGTCCTCTAAGTCATTCATAGTCTCTTCGTAGAAGGGGTTTATGTTAAACCACCAGTGTGGGAAATCTGGACATGAGAGGTTGTTATGGAAACTTTCTGGAATGCTGTGATATTTGGTGATGTTGTATAAGGCCCCACACCTTGCATTATTTCTCTCAGTCGCTTTGGTCTTGTTCGGTGACGTGATGTGATGTCACGTGATCATTTGATTGTAAAGGTGAAGCTGTACAATATTATGTGAGTCTTTTTTTTTTCAAAACTGTTTTTCCTTTTGGGAGATCTCGACAATCCTCTATTTTAGAGGAAGGTGTTTATATATGTCCTTTTTTTCTGCTGTTTCTCACCCGAAGAAGCAAGGTGTGATGTGAGTGCATCCTCTAAACCCTTATTTCAGTGAATTTAAAAGTTAGGGTAAAGTGAGTTTTGGAGTGTGTTATGTCTGGGTGAACCCATCTCAGATTGTGTGTAGTTGTTTCTAGCATCAGAAGAAGAAATTCTATTCGGGGGTTTCTAAATCCTAACTGCGAGGCCGAAGATGATTCAATCATTCCATCTCTAGCCATAGGTCCCGGAGAGAAGCGGGCACGTAGTCAAAGGAAATCCCAGGGTAGTTTTTAACCTTGAACAAAGAACTGTTCTTAGTATGAGAGATGGGAATAGTTTAAAAATTTGGTTTTTTCATCTTTCTTCTTTTGTTCCCATTTGGTGGAAAGAGGTGGAGTGCCTCATCCCCATGTTATCTCCCAATGACTTTCTTTTCCCCTTTGGTTTCCTTTGGGTTTGGGGAAAGGTTTTGGAATAGTCTAGACATGTTGAGTGAACATTTATTAGTAAACATTCACCATAAAACCATGTAGGTATAAGGATCCACATGGTTAGAGCACAGTTTCCCAAACTGCATGGGCTAACCGTGCGGTTGTCCCAACTCTTTAAGTTTTGGGGTTTTTCTATGCCGGCCCATATTGTTCAGTTAAGATGGATGGTTCTTATGGTGGGGAGAACCACTATGAGTCTCACATATATTATTTTGAAAATGCCTAATGGGATTTTACCCCTTGTACTGGGGAGTTTGTTCGGGGCTCCCCTGTTAGTGTCTTGATTCTTTCTCAGAAAAAAATTTAAGTTGTCTCTTATGGTTGGGGAGCCCATTTGTGTATCCTTGTACCAGTATCTCACTTTTGTACTTGGTCTTGGATTGTATGTGGGTATTCTCATTCAGAGCTATATAACCACATACATCTTCCTTGAGTAAAAATTGGGATTGCATATTTCCCAATGGTTTAGCTATATCAAGGTAAGTGTAACCTTGTTCGATGTTCTTGTTTGTTTGGGTAAATTTCTTGAGCCCTGTTCAGATAGTGTTTGAGGAGTTTTATTTTAGGATAAATATTTAATGTGATTTATAATTTCAGTAATGAGGTGTATGTTTTGGTTGTGAAGTATTCCTTCCTTAATTGATCATTGGAGGTGTTTTGACCTTTGGGGACGAAGCTTAGCAAAGGAGTCCATTTATGCCTTTCGGTTGGGTTTGGTTTTTGCTTTGTCCGTGATGTGGCTTTCCGAGGGAGGAAAGTTTTATGGTGGGGAGAATTGTCACACCCATGACTTTTTTTAAATTCATTACTCATTTAATTTCCAATCCCGATTTGTTTTGTGGGTTTACCACTAATTTTGGTGAAAATGGTGGGTTTTGAAAATTTGGGCCAAACCGTGAGCACAGATCCAGATTTAAAAACAAATTTTGATTCTTCTATAACTCCTTCAATTTTTACTATTTTGAACCCATTCAACTTATCAATTGGAATAACCTAATATATTAAAATCACCATATCCCTTTGAACCACATAGAAATCCCAAATCATGATGGATTTGGGTTTTTAATTAAGGTAATGGGCCTTCCCGTAAGCCCATTTCCTGCTTTACTTTTTTTTTTAAAATTTCAATATCTCATTCGTTTTTTACTATTTTTCGGTGATTCAACCTCCCACTCTAAGACAAAAACCTCACCCTCACCCCCTGTATCGCGTTTGACTCTTTGGAGCTCATATACCCCGCGGAGTTGGACGATCTTTCTCATTATTTCTCAAATCGACCAGATTTGATGAGGTAAAATGAATCTTTCATAACTGCTTCAATTTTCATCCTTTCCCGCCCATTTAAGTCCCCACATGACCTAATATGACTCCTTCGAACCTCCATATCAGTTTTGGGTACTTGGAGATTCATAGTTAGGTGGATTGGGGCTGATTTCTTCAAGATATTTCAAGTAAGAGAATTCCTTCTTGGTTCCTTCCATCCTTTTTTAGTTTTATTTCCTATTTCTTGAAGTTCCTCATGTCCAGAAGTTAGAGTTCGATCCTAAGGTCTGATTTGGTATCTTTTGGGTCAATTTTTGGTGGTCTAGGTCAGGATTTATATTCCTTGTGGTGCGGCGGTGGTGCGCTTAAGGTTTCGCACCAAGTTTTGAGGGTTTCAACTCAAATGGTAGGTGATTCCATGTGTAACCATTTTATGATGAGTTAGCTTGCTTGTTTTATTAATTTAGTATGTTTATAATCTCTCTTGTGTGGTTTGAAAACTTTTTTTGATGAATTTGGTTAAACATTTAATTTTTAGTTGTATTTTAGCTTGAAATTGGGTACTTTTCATGTGTGACTCTTGGGGTAATGTTTGGGTTTAGTTTATAACATATGAAAGTGATTTATTAGTCTTGAGAGGGGCTGAAAATTCTGTTTGGTTAATTCCTTATTGTCATGTGGGCCTTGGAAAGAGGTTTTTTGAATGAGTTTAAGGTGTAAAACCGTGTTGTACTTTTTGAAGGTGATTTATGAAAATGTGTGTTTTTCATGTGTATCTTTGTGGTATTATTTGATGTATTTTTATAACATTTAGGGGCGATTTAATAATTGTTTTAGGGCTGAAAATTCTGTTTTGGATTGTTATTGTTATGATTTTGGTTTTGAATGAGGGGTTTGAAATGGGTTTAGTGTGCAAACAATGGTTATACCTCTTGGGTTTGTTTTATAAAAATTGAAAATGTTTTATTTGGTTAAACAAAGTTGGGAAAGAGTGTATATGTACTGTTTGGGTGAGTGTGTTCATCTAATGTGGGTTTTTGAAAGGTTAAGTGCTAATTTGAGATGTCAAACATTTTTTAGAATGTTTTATAAATTGCTGAAATGTTTTACTAAATTGTGTTTTGTGTGCGAAACACAGGTGTGGGATGTTTCAGGTGATTTTATTTATAAAATGAATTGTGGAGTTGAGAAGGGTATTATG
The DNA here is from genome assembly GCA_963277665.1 of Viscum album. Lineage (NCBI taxonomy): Eukaryota > Viridiplantae > Streptophyta > Magnoliopsida > Santalales > Viscaceae > Viscum > Viscum album. The sequence continues at coordinate 1,431,189,464 of OY728151.1, forward strand.
TGACATGTGTGTGGGTTGTTATGTGATTTGAATATCTTGTAATGGTTTTATAAAATCGTTTAAAGGATTTGTGGAAGTGTTAAAGAAATGTGAAAAGTGTTTTAGGCAATTTTGGTGTGAGTTTGATTCCAAAATGCATTTGAATGAAAAGTGTAATTTTTGACTTGTGTGATGTACATGGGGATGTTTGGTTAATGTGTGATGTGGAAGTGATATTTTCATGTGAAAACTATACTTCTTGGATTGTTGAACTTGTTTGAGCACAAAGGGAAAACCCGGGTATCTAGGTGGGTGGATGTGTACTAGTATGCTAGTGAATCTGTGGGGGTTTGGCCTCAGTTTCACTTAGAAATATTGACGCTTAAAACTCTAACTAAACAATGATGATGATGATTGGGGACCACTAGGTTATGGGTATGATCACTAATAGTGGCTCGTGCATGAGAACATATATTTTTTATGGTTACTCTCACCGAGATACGAGGTACCTGGGACCCACAGCTAGCTAGTGATCAGGGGTTATTTCCTATTACTTGTGCTCATTAGATCCTTTGTACTTACCGTCGGTTTACGGTATTGTTGGATGGAAAATTCAGAATCTTTGTTATTTTTTTTAAAATTGTTGTTCCTTTAAAATTATCTCACATGAAAACTGTTTTCATTTATTATTTCATCCATTAGAAAATTATAACTAGCATTTCTTATTTACAAAACATGCAATGCTTTTTGTCATGAAATGTTTATCACATGGAATCTCATAGAGGTGGTATCCTACTGGGCTTTCGCTCACACCCTACTTACACCTTTGGGTGTAAGTAGACTTGCTTATTTTATGTCACAGGTTTGGGTACAGGTTTTGTGCCTTTGGTTTGGGTTTTTAGCAGTCCATCGTGATGCAGTTTCGTGGAAATGGCTTGAGGGCGGTGCCTCTTTCCATGTGGAGGTTCTTGGGCTGTCTTTCTTGGGTTTGTACCTTTGTAATGGTCTTTAAAAATTGTTTAAAATTGTGTAATTCAGTTCTGAATTTTTGAAAAAGATTATTTGGTTTGAAAACTCCAGATTCATTTCATTGGATTCTTTTGTCGTTTTATGTTTATAAACTCGGGTAAATCATTCCCAATTATCATTTTATGATACCCGGGCACTTGTGCCAGCCCGTGGGGATCGGGAACGCCCTTCAGGACTTGTCACGGTCTGGGTTTGGTGCTGGTTTTGGTGGCATCCAGATTCGGTTTGTGACATATTAAATGGAGGATTATAGGATGAGGGGGGGGGGATTTAAGATCATATTTGGGAAGAGGATGGTGATCCATTGGACTTGAGTGTAGTGATTAATTTGGAATTGAGAGTTCCTTTTTATAGCGGAGGAGGACTGGTATTCTTGTAAATATAAAAAGGTAAACACTATTGAGAGGTCTAACTTATGTAAATTTTCTCAAATAATGTTACTTATTTAATATAATGGAGGATACAATATATATATTTCTATGAAATGGATTTTGGACATGTTTCTAGGTTATTTTTTGACAAATGGTTAAGGTATTGTTCTTTGTTAAGCTAATTCCCCTCTTAATCACAATAATTACTTGTAATCAATTTCTCTTATAATTTTCTTAAAAAACTAAATTAAACTTATTATAAATTAAATATTACAACAGATCTAAATATGGAATCTATTTTTAAAAATTCAAATCATATAAGTGGCCGAAATTAATTTAAATTTAATCCCATAGACGGGACGACAAGGAGTGTTTTTAAAGTAAAAATGTTCAATAGATTGCTATTTTATTATCCAATTTCAATGTGAAATTGATTTAAATTACCTAAATTGTATTAATATATGTGAAATGGATCTAGTTTTAATTTAAAATTAATCAAAAATATAACCTATCCTTATAAATAAATGAAATGAAAAAGTAGTTTTAAATTAAAATTCAATATTTTCCACAATTCATCAAAAATGAATCTTCATAGAAAAATAACAAAATGTCACAAAAATATAATATTTATCTTAATATTTGAAATATGATGTTTATTTTGAAATTAATAATTTATAAAAGTGAAAAAAATTAGATTTAAAATAGGTTCTTCATTAAATGGTGGTAGAAGTACCTTTCAAAAATATAGATTTTTATACATAATATGGGGTTGGTTCCACTCTTATTCCTATAAAATATATTGGATAAATGTAAAAACATATTATTGGATATATAATATAAATATAATCAGAATTTAGGTAATACTATTCATATCCACTACTTTAATGGCCAAGATATATCATATTATATTAAATTATAATTTCATAATATTATACTGTTGTTCAGTAAAACCTAGTGTTGTGTTTAACTCAAGAAATCAAAAAAGTATTTGTAGCATGTAACACAAGATAAATAAGTATTTTGTGTATTTAAAGCTATATCATATATTTAATTTCATTGAAATATTAATTATATTTAAGTTCTCATGATATTATATCCCCTTATATGCTTGTTGTTGCATGTCATAAACGATATTGAATACAATTTTATTAATGTACAATTTTTGGGAATTATATGGAATGAGTTTTGAGTATGAAATCATCATTCTTGTAACTTAGGATTAATTGTTCCATACATCATTTTAGGCATGCATGGGAAAAAATAGGCTTTTGGGTGATTTTTTTAGATTTGATATGTTTTTCCATGATGTGTAATTGAACTAAAAATGTTCCTACTATGAGTGAAAAATTGTAAAATGATTTCATATAGAAAAAATAGGTGTCTAATGAAAAAAAAGAAGAAAAACAAGGATGTGATTACCCTTTTTAACCATGACATAGATGTAGGATGGTTAAGGGTAGTGATAGTGCCTTAGTTTTGACCACATGGTAGGGTTTGTGGGAATGAATTGTATGTATTATTATGAATATCTCAAATATAAAAGTGTTAAAATTGTTTAATATGTCCTGATATGTGTGTTTATAATTTTAGAGATATTCTTCCATGATTATGATTGTTGAGGGGATGGTAGGAAGATGTGGCTGGAGATGATCCTCCACCAGTGGAACCTATGGCCCTAATAGTGTTAGGTGAAGGAGTCAGAGAGTTGTTTGATGATAAAATTTCTCACTTCATTGATTTTATGGAGAGAGACCCAGAGTGAGTTAATAGTATGTCTAACCTTACCTAAGAGTTTTTGTTATAGTACCCTCCAAATTTCACCGGAGAGGGTGGAATTGAGGTAGCTAAGTTCTTTATTAAGTCCATCCAAACTATGCTTGACCATATAAATTATCCTTATAAGAATAGGGAATGTTGGATACTTGTATGTATAAGGATTAGAATAGTGATGATTGGAATTTTATGATCAGACTAAAAAAACAGATTGTATGTAATGGAAATCATTTTTGGAGAATATCCAAGAACACTTTTATCAAAAGATACAGAGACAATAGAGGTTAGCTGAGTTCCAATGGTTGACCCAGGGGGTATGACACTGATGGAATATGTTGGCCACTTTACTAAGATGCAATGATTTTCTCTAGTGTTGGTATGGGATAAGATAGCAATGGAAAGGAATTTTCATGGTGGGCTTAAATACGAGATTATGTCCTAAGTTAACATATATTAGTTAATGATGTCTGATGAGGTGGTGGATCATGCTATCATATTCGAGGGTAAAATGATGTAGGGCCTAGGTGGGTTCGGTAACACCCAAAGCTTCTACGGTACACTTCTCTTTGAATAATGCAATAGCGTGTGTTGTATGCAACATCGAGTTCTAACACACCAAAACCAATCAAACTAGACGCTATGAATAGTAATACCCACGTTTTGAAAATTTATATTTTTTTTCAAAATGGACTTCATTTTTGGATTCAGAATATCGAAATTAGCCTAGGGTAAATTTTTTCGAATTTTTCTGAAAAACTTCATTTTTTGATAAATAGTGAAACCACTAAGTGGTAGTTAAAAAACTGAATTTTTGATAAAACTTAATTTTACCGCTTCTATGAGTGGAATTTCGAAAATCTAAGAGACACGGTTAAAATCAAGGAGTAAAATGTGGTTCAATGAGAAGAAAATAATTTTTGGTGAATAGTAACTTTTTACTTTTATTTACCACGGTTAAAAGTAAATAGGGTAATAAAGGGTAAAAATGATATTAATATTACCCTAAAACATGTTCTAATTCTATTGGATAAGCTTAAGTCGACCAAAAACAACCTTAGGAATAAAATATTATCATTTAGGTCCACCTGGATTAGATTAGGACATTTATTATTATTTAATTCAAAAAAGAGTTAAAGGAGTTAAAATCAAATTTTATTTACTAAATAATTTTTAATATAGGGTTATACATAATATCAATTCAATTTTAAATATTCATTAGAAATATAAAGAGATTTTCTACATAATGGTATTTTATTTATAATTTTTAGATGTTAAATAATTTAATTTATTTACGACCCAATGATGATGCAGTAATTACCATAATAGTGAAAAATTAAAATAATTGATATTATAAATACCAAAATAAATATAATTTGAGACTTTATATGAATTACACTAATTTTATTGGTTAATATGATATGTTAGGAATGATTTAATTAACTTTTTTCGAAGTAATCATTCTGTTATGATTTTCACAAAAATCAATTTTCCGAATAGTGTCAAAATTGACATAAAAGAGTTTTTAAAACAAATATTATATTATTAATTGATATTCAATTCCTAAAAATCTAAGGTTCGTCCAAGAGACTTATATCCTGATAGGTGTATCATTAATGGACGACTTGGGGGTCTCTTGGAGGTATATAGTATGTTTATTAACTATATATTATAAAAATACAAAGTGATATGGTAAGTGTCAAACTAAATAAATAAGAGTTAAAACTAAAAGATTAGGTTAATATAATGACCCAAACCTGTTTAAATTCTATTGTTTGAGTGGTTTTAGACCCCACCCCACCTTAAAATTTAAATAATCCACTTTGGAGCCATTAGAAACCGAATATGAATTTATTATAAAATAATATTTCTAGCTTTTCCAAAGGTTCTCCTCACCCCTCTTATAAAATGGAACTCCCCCTTATCATTAATTAACACCTTAAAATCCATTTGGATCGGAAAAACTCTACCCAAATACTCTCTCAACTTCCCTCACTTCATCCTAGAGGCCTTACTTTAGTCAAAAATATAACCTATGGAGCCCTTTTGATCAAATCAAAAGGAAGAACCAGAAGAAGAGGTAATGATTTCACCACCCTTTTTCAAGTTCATTTCTTCTTCCACTTCTTCTTTATTTGTTATTACCATTATAAAATAATTACTTTAGTATCTTATATATACTGTGATACAACCATATTCAGTATTCTATCCATCCTTTTAATAACATGTCACCATACGTGCGTACGTACGGCTTACCGTCTCCACGTCGTGTTGTAATTGTTATTCAATAAATTATTATTTGGATGGGTATAATAATGATGAGTAATTCATGTAAATAATAGATATAACATGATAATGATTCTGTATATATGATATAACATCCAATTATATATTATTTAAATATCAAAAGAATAATATTATCACTCGTGCGTACGTACGGACTACCGTCTCCACGAACGCGATGAGAATCATTATCCATCGTATCCATTCAAGTATAATTATCATTTGATGATTTCAAAATAATGTTTAAGGACTTGATATCATTATGGATATGAATAATATACAACCTATCCATGACAAACACGGATTATGTAACAACACATATAAAAGAAAACGAGTAAGTTAACACCCGAAACAACGATAATTATAAAATATTATTAACAAAGCAATGTTAAAAGATCATATATGATATCATATCAATATATATGATTCTTTTATAATTTAATAACAATTATTTAACCATTATACAGGAGGTTAAACTACCCCAACCAAGGAAAAGTACAAGGTAAGGGTTATTTCACAATCTCTTCATTATCGAAGGTTATTTATACGTAATAATCTACTGGGATTTATTTATCATCCACATCCATGTTTCTAAAAAATTTATTTCAAAACATTTTTACTATTTACAAGAATATTGGTTAAAGTAATTTATACCCTTTTTTTACTTTTTATAAGATTTTTATAAAGGAATCTTTCCGTCATTTTCTAAACAAGGTGCTTTTTAACCTTTTCGACAAAATTAAGGTAAGAATGTTTTTTTAACTTATACTGTGGGTGCAGCTATTTTCCGCCATTATAAAATCTTTGAAGCTTCCCTTACAATCTTATAAGAAAATTTTCAAACAAAATGTTTTATTTTATAATTATGTTACTTTTAAATGATTTCAAAAAAAGAGATATTTCTTTCAAATAGTTTTGATTTCATCTATGTCAACATCCTTTGATGGATTTTAAGCTTATTTGAAGTTGATTTATTATGATACAAAACTTCCATATTGTATTGAAGATTTTGTGATTTTTTGGAATATGGATGTGTTATTTTTATACCATTCATGGTTTATGGAGAATGTATTGACATTTCATATGCTAGTTTTAATATGAATGTTTATGTTATGTTTAAACATGTTCATATGAGGAATGCATTGGACTTAATATGTGACGGGTGGAGCCCGCTATAGTTCCTCGATGCATCGGTAGGTCTCATGAGACAAACTAGTGTCTTGGCACAAGGCCTTGACAAAATCTTATTTGTAGTCTTGGCACGAGGCCTTGGCTATGTGGTTATGATATTCTAGCATTCTGCATTCCATCATTATGAATGTGGTTATTGATATTGCATGTGATTATTAGATTAGTAGAATATCCATGTGAATAAGTAAATGGAATTATTTCATTTTATTTTTTCCATACTATGTTTAATTTAAAGGTTAAAAGGCCTTTGTTTTAGTTATACATTGCCTTAAATGTTTATTCTTATTTATGAATGTTTCCGCTATATTTTTATCCTTACTGGGAATTTGAGCTCACCCCTTTTCTATGTTTTATTTTTCCCAGGATGTGAAGAAGTAAATTATGAATGACCTGCATGGATAGTATGAGGGGATAAGAGTGTAGACTATGAAGACTATGTTGTTGTAGTTTTCATTTTTATGATGTATTGAAAAACTTTATGAATATATCTAGTGTTTCCAAGGCTACTAAACTAATCGGTCTTTCCAGATTTGATCTTTCTTTTGATCATGGAAATGTTATGTAATAATGCACCAACTCTGGGTAACTAGGGTCGGGGCATTACAGTTGGTATCATAGGAAGTTTAGTACAAACCTTGGAAGCTAGATTTAGATAAAATTTTAATAATCACATAGATTTAATATGGACTTTGAGGATTAGTATAGAAGAACTTCCTAGAATTTTGGTATTGTAGAGATTTTGTGAGTTTTCCGAGAAATACATCCCTGTCTGGATACGAGCAGGTAGAGTCAGCTCTGTCACAGATGTACCTAGGGGTAAAACCTGAAAAAACTGCTTTGAGCTAGACTCGAACGGGAACTGGTGCACGACAACGGGCCTTGCTGCACTCTTGGTTACGACACTCCCAGGGGATATGCTTAGGAAAATTCTCATTTTCTTTAAAAACCATTATTATGGTTTTATGAGTATATACATCCTTAAAGGAGAAATTTTTATGATTATGGATTATATCCATAAATTGTTCAATTTATGTTAAGTGTTTTATAAGTATGGAATTCTATATTTTGATTCATAAACTAATCTAGTTTACGCCATTGTTTAGAAATGGCGCCTAGTGGAAGAAATAGAAACCATATCAATGCACGCACTCCATGTAGGGATTTCTCTCCTGATCAAGATAATTATAGTGGAGCTGGTGATGAAACTGGTGCTGATCAACTAATCACCATACTGGGAAAACTCACTCATGATTTGAATAATAACCTTACCTGTATAGATCATCCTAATCCACAGTGTGGAGGATCAATGTTAGATCGCTTCATGAGGTAGCAACCACCAACATTCAATGGGAGTACAAATCCATTAGTAGCTGAGCAATGTATAAGTTCCCTCGAGAAAATATTTCAGGCTTTGGGATGTAGTGAAAGGGAAAAAGTTATCACGGTAGTTTACCACCTCACTGGAGATGCTGATCAATGGTGGTCATTGATTCAAAACATGAAGGAAGATGATGAAGTATCAAATATGGAATAGAGGGAGTTCAAAGATCTATTTTTAGAAAAATACTTTCCTCGTGACCATTGAGCAGATATGGAAAGAAAATTTCTGAGTGTGAGACAAAAGGAGTATGAGAATGTCAGAAAGTATGAGGCTAACATTACAAGGTTAGAAAGGTATGCTGGAGATTATATACGTAACCCAAGAAGTAATATTGATCGTTTCTTTTATGGGTTAAAACCATTTCTCCATCGATCATTAGTCACACAATCCTTCTAATCATATGAAGACATTTTATCATGTGCTATCAAGATAGAGAAAGAATTATCTAAGTCATATGAATTTAAAGCAAAGAAAGAGAAGAAGAGATTTGCTGATCAATATGGGAATGGAAATAAAGGGAAGAAGGGAAAAGTTGAATATCCATCCTATGGTAAATGTGGGAAGAAACACCCAGGTACGTTCTTGAAGGGAATGGGTGTCTGTTACAAGTGTGGTGAAAAAGGCCACCAAGCCCATGATTTCAAAGGGAAGAAGGAAGCTACTGATGTTCAGTGCTACAATTGCAGGGAGATGGGATATTATGAAAATGAATGTCCTAAGCGTCAGGGTAACTTACCTCAGAAAAGGCCGAGGGATCAAGGCCAAGCATATGCTATCACTACTGCTGAGGTAGAAGCTCTGAAAGACGTTGTGGCAGGAAATTTAATGATTTCCTCAAGTTTAGAAAATGCATTATTTGATTCTAGATCATCACACTGTTTCATATCTTCCCGGTTTGCTAAGAAAATTAGATATTTCCAATTTGATTTAACAAGGGAGTTGTCAGTTAAAACTCCTAAGGGAAGTATCATTGCAACAAATTTTTGTGAATCAGTCCCCATTAGAGCACATAAATGTTCTTTATCCGCTGATCTCATCATCATACCTATGATTGATTTTGATATAATACTCGGTATGGATTGGATTTCAGACCATGATGCGAAGATTTATTGTAAGAAGAAGGAGGTTACGATTTTTGATGATGATGATAAGGAACACCTTATCTTTAGAGTAGAATCGTCACCACATAATTCTTCTCTAGATCCACCCCCAGTAGCTCAACTAAATTCAATTATTGGGGAGGAAGAGAATGAAATGACTATGGGTGAGTAAAGGAATGTTCAAATATAGGATGCAACTATTGTGAAAGAATACGTAAATGTGTTTCTGGAAGATTTACCTGGACATCCTCCAGAACGAGAAGTTGAGATTTCCATTGATTTAATTCCTGGATCAAGGCATATATCGAAGACCCCTTATAGAATGGCCATTGTAGAATTAGTTGAACTAAAGAAACAACTAGAGGAATTGAGTAATAAGGGATTTATTCGCCCTAGTGTTTCTCCATGGGGAGCCCCTGTTCTTTTTGTTAAAAAGAAAGATGGATCTATGAGGTTATGTATCGACTACAGGGAGATCAATGCTATAACAATAAAGAAAAAGTATCATGTACCTCGCATTGATGATTTATTTGACCAACTGCATGGAGCTCAATAATTTTCAAAGATTTACCTTCGATCTAGATACCATCAGTTGTGTGTGAATAAGGAAGACATTCCGAAGACAGCATTTCGAACCAGGTACGGGAATTAAGAGTTTACAGTAATGCCTTTTGGATTGAATAATGCACCCTCTGTATTCATGGATATGATGAATAGATTTTTCAAGGAATATCTCGATGAATTTGTGGTGTTATTTATTGATGATATCTTGGTATACTCCAAAAGCTACGAAGATCATGAAAATCACTTGCGCATTATCCCGAAGACTCTGAGAAGACAAGAATTATATGGGAAGTTTAACAAGTGTGAATTCTGGCTTCAGGAGATTTCTTTTCTTGGCCATGTTGTCTCTAAAGATGGAATCTCTGTTGATCCTTCTAAGACCAAGGAAATCCAAGAATGGAGAGCACCTACGAGTATAACTGAGGTACACAGTTTTATTGGTTTGGCAGGTTATTATCGACGTTTCATCCATAATTTTTCCCGATTGGCTAACCCATTAATGAAGATCACACGTAAAGGGGTTAAATTTGTTTGTAAAAAAGAGTGTGAAGAATGTTTCTAATAAATGAATAGAAGATTAGTCAATGCTCCTATATTGACTCTACCATCGGGGAATGATGGGTTCGTTATTTATAGTGATGCATCGAAGAAAGGACTTGGTTGTGTTATTATGTAGAATGATAGAGTTATTACCTATGCATCACGACAGTTAAAAATTCATGAACAAAACTATCTTACTCATGATCTCGAGTTAGTAGCTCTGATATTTGATTTGAAGATATGGAGGCACTACCTCTATGGTGAAAAATGTGATATTTATACTAATCACAAGAGTTTGAAATATATTTTCTCACAAAAATAACTCAACATGAGGCAAAGAAGATGGCTTAAATTACTCAAGGATTATGATTGCATGATACAATACCACCTGGGGAAAGAAAACAAGGTGGCAGATGCTTTGAACAGAAAAGACCATGGAGTTTTGAACAATATGAGAATTGAAAGGGATCCAATTTTCATGGATCTAGTGAAGATGGACATGGGAATAACCAGGGAAGGTGAAACATCAATGCTTTTTCAAATGGTTTCCAAAACATCTTTACTAGAAAGGATTAAGAGTTCTCAGACCGATGATGAAGAATTTCAAAAGAAGATTAAAGCTGTGAATGATGGGAGATTGAGAGACTTTTTGTATGAAGATAGAATTTTGAAATTCGGGAAGAAACATTGTGTTCCCGATATACCTGATCTGAAAAGGGAATTGTTGGATGATGCTCATAGTTCCAATTTCTCTATACACCCTGGGAGCACCAAAATGTATAAAGATTTGAAGGAAAATTTTTGGTAGGACAACATGAAGAGAGAGATTGCCGATTTTGTGTCAAGATGTATGGTTTGTTAATAAGTGAAAGCTGGAAGGAAACAACCTGGTAGAGTATTGCAACCTCTTCCCATACCTAAGTGGAAATGGGATAATATCATGATGTAATTTGTCATGGGGCTACCAAAGACTCCTAGAAGGAACGATGCAATATGGGTTATTGTTGATCGTCTTACCAAGTCAGCACATTTTATTGATGTAAGAGAAAATCTACCACTGGAACGTCTAGAAAGACTATATATTAATGAAGTGGTGAGACTTCATAGAGTACCCCTATCAATTGTTTCTGATCGTGATCCCCGTTTTACTTCAAGATTCTGGAAAAGTCTTCAGAAAGCCTTGGATACTGAACTTCATTTGAGAACTGCCTACCACCCTCAAACAGATGGAAAATCAGAACGAACTATTCAAACCTTAGAAGACATATTGAGATCCTTCTCACTTGTCTTTCAGGGTATGTGGGTTTAATATTTACCTCTAGTAGAATTTTCCTATAACAATAGCTTCCATTCAAGTATTCAGATGGCACCATATGAAGCGTTATACGGAAAGAGATGTCGCACACCAACCTGTTGGGATGATGTTGGTGAAAGAAAATTTGTAGGCCCAGAACTAGTGGAGGAAACGATGGAAAAAGTGAAGGTAATCCAAAACCATATCAAAGTAGCTCAAAGTAGGCAGAAGAGCTATGACGATAATTGAAGGAAGGATTTGGAATTTCAAGTTAGTGATCATGTTTTCTTGAAGGTATCTCCGTGGAAGGGAGTCATATGTTTTGGTAAGAAAGGTAAATTGAGTCCCAGGTACATTAGACCTTTCGAAATTCAAGAACTAATTGGGGCTGTAGCTTACCGATTGGAAATGCCACCAAGTCTCTCCAAAGTTCACGATGTGTTCCACGTATCTCTGTTGAGGAAATACATGCCCGACCCAACGCATGTACTCACTGATGAAGAATTAGAACTGGAACCTGATATGTCTTATTGCGAAGAGCCCGTCAAGATTCTTGATACGAGAGAACAAGTACTGAGAAACCGAATGACTCGTCTGGTAAAAGTCTTATGAAGAAGCCATAAGATGGAAGAGGCAATGTGGGAACCTGAGGAACTTATGATGAATAACCACCCGAGTCTTTTCATGTGGCAGTATTCTAGAAATTTCGAGGACGAAATTATTTGAAGGAGGGGAGAATGTAACACCCCAAGCTTCTACGGTACGATTCTCTTTGAATAATTAAATAGCGTGTGTTGTACGTAACATCGAGTTCTAACAAAACACAACCAATCAAACTAGCCATTATGAATAGTAATACCCACTTATTGAAAATTTAAAAATTTTATTTTTCAAAATGTACTTCATTTTTGGATTCAGAATATCGAAATTATCCTAGGGTGAATTTTTTGTATTTTTCTGAAAAACATCATTTTTTGATAAATAGTGAAACCACTAAGTGGTAGTTAAAAAACTGAATTTTTCATAAAACATAATTTTACCGATTCTGTGAGTGGAATTTCGAAAATCCAAGAGACACGGTTAATATCAATGAGTAATATGTGGTTCAATGAGATGAAAATAATTTTTGGTGAATAGTAACTTTTTACTTTTATTTATCACGGTTAAAAGTAAATAGGGTAATTAAGGGTAAAAATGATATTAATATTACCCTAACACATGTCCTAATTCTATTGGATAAGCTTAATTCGACAAAAAACAACCTTAGGAATAAAATATTATCATTTAGGTCTACTTGGATTAGATTAGGACATTTATTATTATTTAATTCAAAGAAGTGTTAAAAGAGTTAAAATCAATGTTTATTTACTAAATAATTTTTAATATAGGGCTATACATAATAAATATTCGATTGTAAATATTCATTAGAAAGATATAAATATTTCCTACATAATGGTATTTTATTTATAATTTTTAGACATTAAATAATATATTTCATTGATGACCCAATGATGATGCAGTAATTACCATAATAGAGAAAAATTAAAATAATTGATATTATAAATACCCAAATAAATATAATTTGAGACTTTTTATGAATTAAACTAATTTTATAGGTTAATATGACATGTTAAGAATGATTTAATTAACTTTTTTCGAAGTAATCATTCTGTTATGATTTTCACAAAAATCAATTTTCCGAATAGTGTCAAAATTGACATAAAACAGTTTTTAAAACAAATATTATATTATTAATTGATATTAATTTCCTAAAAATCTAAGGTTAGTCCCAGAGACTTATATCATGATATTTGTATCATTAATGGACCACTTGGGGGTCTCTTGGAGGTATACAGTAAGTTTATTAACTATATAATATAAAAATACAAAGTGACATGGTAAGTGTCAAACTAATTATCTAAGAGTTAAAACTAAAAGATAAGGTTAATATAATGACCCAAACCTGTCTAAATTCTATCATTTGAGTGGTTTTAGACCCATCCCCACCTTAAAATTTAAATAATTCACTTTGAATCCATTAGAAACCGAATATGAATTTATTATAAGATAATATTTCTAGCTTTTCCAAAGGTGCCCCTCACCCCTCTTATAAAAGGGAACTCCCCCTTCTCATTAATTCACACCTTCAAAGCCATTTGGATCAGAAAAACGTGGCCCAAATACTCTCTCAACTTCCCTCAATTTATCCAAGAGGCCTTACTTTAGTCATAAAGCCAACCTATAGAGCCATTTTTATCAAATCAAAAGGAAGAACCCGAAGAAGAGGTAATGATTTCACCACCCTTTTTCAAGTTACTTTCCTCTTCCACTTCTTCTTTATTTGTTATTAACATTATAAAATAATTAATAAAATATCTTATATATACTGTGATACAACCATATTCATTATTCTATCCATCCTTTGAATAACATGTCACCATACGTGCGTACGTACAGCTTACCGTCTCCACGTCGTGGTGTAATTGTTATTCAATAAATTATTATTTGGATGGGTATAATAATGATGTGTAATTCATTTAAATAATAAATATAACATGCTAATTATTCTGTATATATGATATACCATCCAATTATATATTATTTTAATATTAAAAGAATGATATTGTCGCTCGTGCATACGTACGGACTACCGTCTCCATGAACGCGATGATAATCATTCTCCATCGAATCCATTCAAGTATAATTATCAATTGTTAATTTAAAAATAATGTTTAAGTACATGATATCATTTTGTATATGAATAAGATACAACCTATCCATGAAAAACACAGATTATGTAACAAAACATATAAGAGAAAATGAGTTAGTTAACACCCGAAACAACAATAATTCTAAAATATTATTAACAAAGCAATGTTAAAAGATCATATATGATATCATATTAATATATATGATTCTTATATAATTTAATAACAATTATTTCACCATTATATAGGAGGTTAACCTACCCCAACCAAGGAAAAGTACAAGTTAAGGGTTATTTCACGATCTCTTCATTATCCGAGGTTGTTTATACGTAATAATCTACTGGGATATCTTTGTCATCCACATCCATGTTTCTTAAAAATGTATTTCAAAACATTTTTACTATTTAGAAGAATATTGGTTAAAGTTATTTATACCCTTGTTTGAATTTTTATAAGAAGTTTATAAAGGAATCTTTCCGTCGTTTTCTAAACAAGGTGCTCTTTAACCTTTTGGACAAAATTAAAGTAAGAATGTTTTTTTAACTTATACGGCGGGTGTGGCTATTTTCCACCGTTATAAAATCTTCAAAGCTTCCCTTACAAGCTTATAAGAAAATTTTCAAATAAAATGTTTTATTTTATAATTAGTTGACTTTTAAATGATTTAAAAAAAGGGATATTTCTTTCAAATAGTTTTGATTTCATCTATGTCAACATCCTTTGATGGATTTTAAGATTATTTGAAGTAGATTTATTATGATACAAAACTTTCATATTGTATTTAAAATTTTGTGATTTGTTTGACTATGGATGTGTTATTTTTATACCATTCATGGTTTATGGAGAAAGTATTGACATTTTGTATGCTAGTTTTAATACGAATGTTTATGTTATGTTTAAAACTGTTCATATGAGGAATGCATTGGACTTAATATGTGACGGGTGGAGCCCGCTATAGTTCCTCGATGCATCGGTAGGTCTCATGAGACAAACTAGTGTCTTGGCACAAGGCCTTGAAAAAATCTTATTTGTAGTCTTGGCATGAGGCCTTGGCTATGTGGTTATGATAGTCAGGCATTATGCATTCCATCATTATGAAGGTGGTTATTGATATTGTATGTGATTATTCGATTAGTAGAATATCCATGTGAATAAGTAAATGGAATTATTTCATTTTATTTTTTCCATACTATGTTGAAGTTAAAGTTTAAAAGGATTTTGTTTTAGTTATACATTGCCTTAAATGTTTATTCTTATTTATGAAAGTTTCTGCTATATTGTTATCCTTACTGGGAATTTGACCTCACCCCTTTTCTATGTTTTATTTTTCCCAGGATGTGAAGAAGTAAATTTTGAAGGACCTGCAGTGATAGTATGAGGGGATAAGAGTGTAGACTATGGAGACTATGTTGTTGTAGTTTTCATTTTTATGATGTAATGTAAAACTTTATGAATATATTTAGTGTTTCCAAGGCTACTAAACTCATCGGTCTTTCGAGATTTGATCTTTCTTTTGATCATGCCAATGTTATGTAATAATGCACCGACTCTGCGTAACTGGGGTCGGGGTGTTACAGGTTCTATTGCATGATCAGGAGGATCACCTTCTAAGAATATGAATCGTCACTATAATAATGTTGACCAAAGTTGTGGAAAGAAGAGTATCTAGGGGGAAGGGTCAATTTATAAGTATCTTTCAAGAGTGATTTTACACCAACGTATTAGGTAATTCCATATCCATAGGTATTTTTACCAACCACCAATAGAGTACCGAGCTTGTCAACGGATTTGGAATCTATAGAGGTTTTGTTTGAGCCTATGAAAGATGTGTAGTGACGGAGGATCTTGGAAGAAATAGACTATGGGAAGAGAATATTATACAATATACTAGATTGAAAGTTGTAGTAATGCTAGATATGGTTTTCAAGTAATTAAACAAGGTTTTTCTAGGAATGAGAGCATGTATTAGTATAATAGTGAATCTTATTGGACTCAGACTGCATTACAGGGAAGAGAGTCATAACATTTTCATGATGTTTTCCAAACACTTGTTGATGGTGAGGTAGGATAATAGATAGTTTTAGGTACTATTATTTTAGAATCTATTCTAGATAGAGCCTTATATGATACTCGTTCCTCTAATTATTTTATATCTACAAAAATTTTGAATGGTTTGAGCCAGGTGGATGAGTTTTGAGTGCATTTATGAAGATAGATACAACATTGGTAGTATGGTCGAGAGGCATATCTTTATGTAAGAGGTGTTCTCTCGATATTGGGGAGAATTATTTTAGTTTGTATCCTTAAATCATTGATATTTATGGCATTGATCAAATTTTTGGTATGGGATAGTTAGTGGAATACCGATAAAAAATTGATTCTTATATAAGGAGAGTTCCATTTACCTCTTCTGAGGGTGATATTTTTGTACACCATGGATAATTGTATACCAAGTCTAGACACATATGTATAGTTCATTAGATACTAGTGGAGATCCCCACTGAAGTTTAATGCATGTTTCTGGATGATGGGGGTGGTATGTAAGATATCTTTCCACCTTTGGTGGTATAGTTTTAGGATGTATTTCATGAATACTTCTCTGGGAAGCCACCTAAGAGAGATGTTGAATTTACAATTGATCTCATGCCTAGGGATTCAATATTTTATATTACACCATATATAATGAAAAAACATATCCTTATGAGTTAAAGACACAAGTAGAGGAGTCTATGGTTAAGGGTCTATCCATCTGAGTACGCCAACTTGGGGTTCTCCAATTCTATTTGAAAACAAGGATGATGGGAGTTTGTGCTTCAGTGTCAATTAATGGAAGTTCAACTGAATGATTATGAAGAATTTTTATCATCTTCTTCTAATCAGTAATCTTTTTGACCATTTGAGGGTATCTTGTGTCTTTTCTAAGATTGAATTTAGATTAGTGTATCATCGATTGAGAGTTTTACCATCTAGTATGTCGAGTACTGATTTTAGAAGCATGTATGAACTATATGAGTTTGTCATGATGATGTTGGGGATGAAAAATTCCCCGAAAGGGTTTTCTGGAATTGATGAAAAAAATCTTCCACCTGTACCTAGATTATTTTTTGGTGGTATTTTTGAATGAAATCTTAGAGTACTCTAAGACTTATAAAGATTATTACCAACATTTTTAAATCATTCTAAGAACACTGAGAGAGCATCAGTTATACGGAAATATATACTTGTTTCAATTATAGATTATTTAGGTAAACTTGTTGGGTCACATCATATTAGAGGATGGTTTGTCAGTGGAACAAATGAATGTCCAGGAAGTGGTTTATTAGAAGAAGGCCAATTATTTTTTTAATCAATAAATTAATGGGATTATCAGGTTATTATAAAAGGTTCATCTAAGAGATTTCCTATCTCAAAGTACCACTTTCGGGCATGAATAAGAAGGTAATACTATTTGAATGTTGTGGATCATGTTAGAATGATTTCTAGGTGATGAAGATAGGTTTTACTACTGAACCAATCTTGATCCTACCAGAGTCACATGAATAGTATATAGTGTTTTGTAACACTAATGGAATAGGAATTAGAGTAGTGTTTATGGAAGGATATTGAGTTGAGGTGTATGGTTCATGGATGCTAAGGCCTCATGATCTGAATTACTATATACATGCTCTTTTATTGAATGCAATTTTTTATTCCTTGACATGTTGGAAGAATTATCTGTTTGGTGAAAATTTATAGTTTTTAAAAATTATAAGAGAATAAAGAATATGTTTTTTCTACGATATTTGAATATCTAAAAGCATAGAGGGTTTGAGTATATGTAGTCATTAGACACTGATCTTAAATATATGACCAAAAAAGGAAATAGTGTTGCAGACGCTTTGATTAGGAATACTCAGTATAAGGAAGTTTACAAGTCCATATCTAACTAGAAAATGATGGAATTTCTGGCTTAGTTGCATGTTATGGTTTATGGTAGTTTGGAGAAGATGTCCCTCATATTAGTTTTAGTGAAGTCCACACTTTTGAGTCAGATAAGGGAAAAATAGTATTATGATCTTGAATTCTTGTCCTTGAGGGAAAGTATTGAAGGTGGGGAGACACCTATAGATTGGATTATAGATGATGATGATATTATCTGTATCAGGAATCATTTTGTTTTAGCTACAAGTATGTGGGTGTAGTTGATTCATCAGTTTCATTCCTCGAAGTTGGTGGGGATCCTAGTTTGAAAAAAATTTACTATGAACTACGTTGATTTTTTTGTGGCTAAGAATGAAAACGTAGAGATTAGGATTCATGAAACAATTCTAAACAAGTTAATAGGTGAATTATGATCATTAGTAACCTATTGGATTACAATATATATTTCCCATTCTAGAATGGAATCAGGATGATGTTACCATGGATATTGTGTTGGGTATTCCAAGGACACCTCAGAGGAATGGATATATTTGTGTTGGTGTTGTCCTATTAACTGTGGTAGCACATTTCGTTCCTATATGGGAGAATTTATCAGTGTATTAGTTGGGAGACCTATACACTTGGGAGATATTCTATCAGAATGGGGTTGGAAGAAGTATTTTTTTTTTCAAAATTTTACATGCATTTAACTTCATGCTTCTAGTAGGGAATGAAAAATGTTCATGGTACACAGGTTTTACTTAGAATGTAATTTCCCCCAAAAATAAATGGGTAGTAGGAATGTACTATATAAGTACTTGAGGATATGATTCAGGTGTATTTCCAATACATTGGTGGGTCATGGGTGAAACTACTAGATTTTGTGTACTTAAAATATAACAATAGTTATTAGAAAAATATATATGGAACCATATGATGCACTTTATGGTAGGCCATGTAGATCACTTCAATGTTGGATGGAGGAAGGTGAGTTAGAATTATTGTGAATGAGTCTCATGAAGGAGACGTCATAGCATATTTTGATGATTTAGTTGTGTATGGATCTGAACCATAGTATAAATAAGACATATGATGATAGAATCTAATGAAAACTAGATTTTTCATAGGTGGATCATGTATTCCTTTAGTTGTCTAATAGATTGGGTCACCACAGGATACAAATACATGAAAAGTCAGTGCTCAGGTTTATTGGACCATTTGAAGTTATGGAGAAAATTGGGTATGTGTCATATGTATTAGCACTTACTCATAGGTAAAATGAAATGTTATACATGTTTCATGTGTCACAACTTCAAAATTTTCACTTAAAACCTTATCATGTGATCGATGTGGATGATTATGACACTGATAAAATGATTCCTTTGAGAAGAATTTGATATGTTTATGGTATCATAACGAGAAGTTTTCATAGGGAATGATCATGATAATAGGTTGTGTATTATAGTATCATGGATTGTTTTAAGAGGAAACATTGTAGAGATAAGAAGATATGTGGGCTCAATGTCCTAATCGTTTTACCTCAAAATATTAGTGATACTTGGGAGTACAGGTCGAGGATGAGTTGTTATAAACTGGCTAGAATATAAGATCCTGACCTTTACCAGAGATGTTTCATGATAATTTTTAGGTAAAATTTTACCTTTTTTATATTATATATTGTTTGGGTTTTACCATGATATGTTTTTGGGTGACATTAGATAATTTTGGAAGAAATAAGGATAGTTCACTGTAGGTGCATGGTTTTCTGAAACCATACACCCAAGACAGCGAACCGTGTGAACCCAAATAGAGGGGATTTAGATGGCTAGTGCACAATTTGTCAAACCATGTTCCCTTTTAGTATTAAATTTGAAAATATCAGGGATTAAGTGAATGGTTAGGAAAACTATTTAGGTAAACCTTGTGGCCAATACAGGAAACCTTCACATGGAAATTTCTTCCACCAAAAAATTAATATGAAATCCAAAACTCACCACTATTAATCTCTAGTAACCGCCAATAATAACTAAACTGATTTCTACAAATTTTAGAGGCCCCCAGATGAGTTACAAGGATTTATGAACTCCTTTATTGATGAATCAATGATCTTTCTATGGATCCACACCTCTTTTGGTTTGTGTTTTGATTCGGAATAGATTTCTCTCTCTCCTATCTTTCTGTATGGATAATAATGTGGTGGTTTTCCTATATTGGTGATGGGTTTGGATATTGGTTTGACGGATCCCATCACTTTTTATCTTTGATCAAGGTTTGGTGTCTAGATCTTTTTCTTCATCATGGTCTTGTTTTTTACTCTTTATGTAGGGTTTTACAATGGTGATAATTCATCATCTATCTTAGGTACGTGGTATAAAGTGAGAATCAAATTTCATTGATTTAATTACATTTATGTAATAGTTAAATTTTAATTTTTATAACTAGGAAATTTCATCATCATAGACTGAATTTATTTAATTTAATTTCCATGTGATGATGAATTAGGATAAATTTGGGGCAATTGGAGTTGTTCGAATTGGATTAATTAATTAATTGAATATTATTATTGAAGAATTGATGGGATATTCAGATTTTGAGATTGAAAAATTAATGTGATTTTGAATTAATTTTCAATGAGGATTATGATATAATTTTATGAACCAAAATGGGTTTATGTGTATAAGTTTTAAATAATTAAAAAAGGTTTAATGGTGAATTGTTCATATTATTTCATGTGATTAAATTGAGGGACCACATTTTTTGTTATAAATTACAATGGTATACCACAATGGAAAATAGTGACAAAATTATTAAATGTTTATTTACCATCACTAATGTGACATATGTGATATATGTGTTATTTGATTGATATATGAGTATGGGACATGGAATAGGGATCCGTATACCCATGTTTGATAAATGACTGTGGGATATCTGACGTCCCGACCCAGGTTACCAAGAGTCGGTGCATTATTTTAATACATTGGCATGATTACAAGGAATCAAGTTCCAAAGGACCTATCGGTTTAGCAGTCTTGGAAAATAAATTACATACATGGACATTACATTACACTTTATAAAATACAACATAATATAAATAATCCATTGAGAATGCCATTGTTCCCTTAACTTAACCCTACATATCAATCATAAAACACTTCATAGGATCTTGGGAAAATAAAAAATAATAAAGGGGTGAGCTCAGATTTTCAATAAGGGTAAATAATTTAGTGGAAGCTATTAACTTTTAAGGCAAGATGTGTAATAAAAAATAGCCCTTTAATCATAAACATGAACATAATATGGAAAAAATAAATCAAACATTACCATATAAACATGCACATGTATATTTTACTAGTCAAACAATCACATGTAATAACTAAATTCATATTGTGGGAATACATAATTGCAGACATCATAACCACGTAGTCAAGGCCTCGTTCCATGACTACAAATAATTGTTTTTTCCAATGCCTTGTGCTAAGAAAATAGTTTTTCTCATGAAACCCACCGATGCATCGAGGAGCTATAGAGGGCTCCACCCTTCATTTACTAAGTCTAATGAATTCCTCACATGAAAAGGTTGAATCACAATATAAACATTCTTATTAAAACTAACATACGAAATGACAATACATTAACCGTAAACCATGAATGGTATAAAAAATAGCACATTCACAGTCAAACATATCATAAATCATTCAATAGAATATTGAAGATTGTATTTAAAATAAATCAACCTCAATCAAGAATAATATCCAAAAAGTATATGGACATAGTTAAAAATGATTAGTAAAACACTTTGAGAGAAATATCCCCTTTTCATGAAAACATTTAAAAGTCACACAATTTAGAAAGAAATATATTTAAATACATTTTTGAGTAAAATTTTCCCATACCACTTTGAAAATCTTGAAAGGAATTAACATTTTAAAACATTAATATCCATACAAATAAATCCTTAAAACCCATTTTGAAAACATTGATATTAATGATAATGATTTGGAAGAGTAAATATTTAAAACATTTAAAATTATATTTTAGATAAAGAGTCTCTTAAAAATAAACCCTATGAAAACTCTTTTATGATACAAGGACATGGATAATAAATATTTCCTAGTAAATACTTACAAATAAACAATCTCGGATAATAATGAGATTGAGAAATTAACCCTTGCCTTGCACTTTATTTTGGTCAAGGGTACATTTAACCTCATGTATAGTGAACATAGTATGTTATTAAATTATACCTGAACCATATTCATATTTATTATATCATACATGATTCATTTATGACTTTATACTACCAATTTAATAATGTTTTCCATGTTAATTTAACATTTTGGGTAATAATCGATTTCTTTATCGTACATGGTGTAACTTGTTATTATTGATCATATCATTTTGATCATGATTTTAAAACATCCAGAATATAAAAAATGATTTATATATCATATATATGTAGAATATAAATATGTATAATAGCTAGATATATGAAATGGAAAACACTGTTTATGGATATGGTATGTTGTTTGTACATATAAACGATGTTTCCGTTTTCATTTCGTATTGAACTGAAGTAAGTGAATAAGATATATGTAGGTATATACATACATAAATACATACATACATCCATATATATATATATCTAGTATAATTATTATTTCATATATTCTATTCTTTTTAATTAAATATATTTTTATAATATTCTTTGAATTGTGAACGTGGAAATGAATCTCATCGCGTTGTGGAGACGGTAATCCGTACGTACGCATGAGCGACAATATAATTTCATGAATGATTAAAAGGTGTGGAATTGGATGGTATATTAATTTTACAAAGAAATTATCATGTTATTTTCATTATTTATATACATATTACTCATCACTATATCCATCCAAATAACATAGCATTGAATAACAAATTACACCACGCCGTGGAGACGGTAAGCCGTATGTACGCACGCATGGTGACATTATCATTCATAGGATGGATAGAATAATGAATATGGTTGTAACATATTTATAAGAACATAATAGTATGTATAAGGTATTGAAGTTATTATTTTGTTATAGTAATAACAAAGAAATAGAAAGTGGAAGAAGAAGAAAACTTTGAAAGAGTTGATGAAATTATTACTTATTCTTTGGGTGTTTCTTTTTGATTTGAAAAAAAGGCCTCCTTAGATTGCAATTCTTATCAAATTAAAGCCTCTAGGTTTATGTGTGGATAATTGGGAGGATATTTTGGTAGGTTTTGACCAAGACAAATGGATTTGGAGATGTGAATTTCAGATAAGGGTAAGGTCCCTTTTATAAGAGGGGTGAGGGGAACCTTAGAATAAACATGAAATATTATTTTATTATACAATCATATTCATTTTATAATGGCTTAAAAATAATTTATTTCGATCCTTAAGTGGTCATGGGTCGAACTAATCTCAACCAATAGGTTTTATACTAGTTTTGGTAACCATATTAACCTTATCATTAAGATTTAACTCTTGGTTAAATAGTTTAACATTTACCGTGTCTGCTTGTAGTTTTATATTATATGGATAATAAACTTTTATAATATGACATGAAAACCCCAAGTGGTTCATTAATGACATATATATCATTATTTAAGTCCTCTGGCCGATACTTATATTTTTAGGACTATTATATCATTTAATTATATAATATTTGTTTTAAGAACTCATTTATGTCAATTTTGACACTATTTAGTAATTGATTTTTATGGAAGTCATAGCAACATGATTAATTCAGAAACAATTCATTTAATCATCCCTAACATGTCATATTAACCTACAAAAGTATTGTAATTCCTCAAAAGTCTCAAACTACATTTATTTGGATATTTATAATATCAATTGGTTTTATATTTCATTAGTAAGGTAATTAATGCATCATTATTGTGTCATTAATAAATTTAATTATTTAATGTCTAAAAATTATAAATAAAATCACATTATGTATGAAATATATTTATATTTCTAATTAATATTTATATTCAAATTTATCTTATGCATAACCCTATATTAAAAAAAATTAGTTTTGAAAACTTGAATTTAACATTTTTAACTCTTCTTTATATTAAATAATAATAAATGTTTTAATTTTATTAAAGTGGACCAAAGAGGGTCATATTTTATTCCTAAGGTTTATTTTAGTTTAAATACACTTATCCAATAGAATTAGGACATGTTTTAGGATAATTATAGTATCTTTTTACCTTTAAATACCCTATTTACTTTTAACCATGGTAAATAAAATTCAAAACTTACTATTCACCAAAAATTATTTTAATCTTGGTGAACCACATTTTACGTACTGATATCAACTGTGTCTCTCAGATTTTCGGAATTCAACTCACACTAGAGGTAAAATTATGTTTTATACAAATTTGCAAATGCTCCTAGAAGGTGGGTAAAAGACAGTAATAAGTTCAACAAAATTTTATATATCTAATATTATTATAGAATTACTATAATGAATTAAATTGAACTAATAGAGTTATTATGTATCTATTTTTACTTAAAATAAATTTAAATAAAATAAATAATTATTTAAATAGAAATTCTATTTTAAACAATAATATAGTTTTTTCACTAGTCATCAAAAATGAATGTTTTCAGAAAAATACCAAAAATTCACCCTACTATAATTTTGATATTATGAATTCATAAATAAATTATATTTTACCAATTTCAAAACATATAAGTTGCATTAATTAATTTAAATTTAATCCCCATTGTCAAAACCAAAAAGCGGGTTTTTAAAAAGTAAAAACTATCAAAAGATTGACATGTGTTTATGTCAAACATAAATTTGATATTACTTATAATGACCTAACATGTAATAAATGACAAAATATAATATAATTATACTTCCAATATATTCAAATTCATAATTTAATACTATAAATTATTTCGATTAAAAAAGTTTTTTTCAATTAAAATTTAGTATTTTTCACTTTTCAGCAAAATATGAATGTTATCAGAAAATTACAAAAAATTTATTGAAACTAAATTTTTATTTCCCACTTCTAAAGAAGAATTAAATTTCAGGAAATTTAATATATAAAAGTGTCAAATATTGGTTTTAAAAAGGGTTCTCTATTAAAAGGCTGTAAAATTGCATTTTTTTAAAATACTTCTTTTATCTGAAAAAATGAATTTGTTCTTATATTATGTATAAGAAACACATAATATGGATTATAAAATTATATAAAGTATATAAAATTCAAAATAAAGTTAATAATATTCATAACCTATTTTTTAAAAACTAGTTTAGTATGTCGTGGTTCACTCAAACTCGGTGTCACGGGTAGCACAAGCTATTGAATTACTTTAAAGAGATAACGTACTATGAAATCTTGGGTTGTTACATTCTCCCTCCTTCAATAAATTGCATCCTCACAATTTTATGTTGTTCTTAAAAAATAAAAGGTTAAAAATAGAAAATACCTTTGTGTAAAACCCACATCAGAAATAGGGTTAATAATATTTAGTCTTAATAAGTGGGAAAGGGAAATGAAAAATTCACCACCAAATTAGGGTTTCAAATAGGAGAACATTGGTGGAAATTATAGACAAATGTTTAGAGGAAAATGTAAATATTTATAGGGATTGATTGAGGTCCTCAATCCCAAACAAGTGTAAAATTGAGGGCCTCAAAGCCATCAATCTATGATGATTTAAAATATGATTGGTTCAACAAAACATAAGTTATTAGGATAACAAATTTTTGGTTTTAAGATCCATTCCATAAATATTAAGAATTAATTTCTTCATAGAATAAGAAAAAAAATACTTGACAAGTATAGTCCCATACTTTAACTAATTTCTACCACAAACTCATTTTTTTCTCCAAAAGATAATAGAATTCAAAAAAAATATTATATTTATCCTAATCATATAGGGTTCCAAAAATAATGAATTTATAATTTATTTATAAGACCATTTACAAAAACTACTTTATTCAAACTAGGACATCACAAAGGCCAGTGGTAGGTGATGCATTCTTGTTGCCCTTCGGTTGTGGGTTGAAGTATCGCAGCCTTGCCGGATGCGACGGGTTATCACCAGACCTCCGGGTTGTCCTTTTTATAAAAATCAAACAATAATCTTAAGAAATGATTTTATCTTAATAATAGTATCCATTGTCAAACTTAATCCATTCCATCCTTTATACTCATCCAAAATACTTCTATCCAAACTCACATTCCAAAATTTATAAGGAAGGTCACATAATATACATGTGAATACCTTCATTGGGTATTCTCTTAAGACATGGTAATAAAATTAATTACTTGAAAACCATATTGAATACGTGCATTCTTCCTTATTCCTTCTATAAAACATAGTATACTGGATATACTACTTAAATCCATAAATTTTATAAACTCCAATAATGACGGAATAAACAAACCATTAATTCATTCCTAGGTAGTCAATAATATCCAATATACCTTATAAAACTCATTTATCTCTTATTTCAAAATCATTACCTAAGAATCAGAACTATATTGAGGTTTATATTTCCCTCAAACAAGTATTTTACAAAATCTTTAACTTGAAACTGTGTCACTTTACTTGGTACCATACAATATCAAAAACTTAATGAAATAGTACTGCAACACAATCCTTATATACAGTATAATTCTTATAACATGTACATCATTAATACAATACTCAAATAACACAATTATTTAATAACAACATAAGAAAACTAATCATTCAACTTCATATGTGGTAGTATCATAACTTTATTATTATCCAATAGCATTATTAGGGTAATACTCTTAGGATTTGGACATTTATTCGCATAGTGTCCCAATTCCTTGCAGATGAATCATTTTACATTCGAAACATTTTTGTACCATTCCAATCATGTAATTGGTGTAATTTTTCTCCACACTTATATCAAACTCCCATTCCCTTCAATAATTTACCAAGGAGATTCGTTCCATAGGTATCACATATGGGAAAATCCTTTTTTCCCCTCTTCACTTTATCCATCTTTATCTCTACCATCATTTTATTCTCTTGCATCCCTTCGAATCCATAGGACTCAGAGAATTATTTAATTATCTTATTAACACATGAGACTATTTCTTCATATGATGAGAATACGTGGGAGACTATTTCACTTCTAAATGTTGGCTTAATACCATGAAAGATATGGTCATTCGTACTCTTTGGATCATTCGTATTGTAGTAGTTCTCAATCCTTCCATAGGGAACCATTTCTAAACAATGACATACACTAGGTTTGTTTATGAATCACAATGCATAATTCCAAGCTTGTAAAATACCTAACGTTAATTGAAAAGATTATGCATATAATCTATAATCATAAAAATGTTTTCTTTGAGGAATTATTTAATCATAAATCTTTCATAATGGTTTGTAAAGAAAATATAAATTTATCCTAAGCGTATCCCCCGAGAGTGTTGTAACCAAGAGTAAAGCAAGGCCTGTTTTCGTGTACCATGATACCTCAGGTCATGCTTGAAAATTCTAGTTAGAGTTTTCACTCCTAGTTAAATCCGTTCTAGAGCCACCTCTACCTGATCGTATCCAAACATGGATTTATTTCTTGGAAAACTCACAAAATCTCTAAATTACCAAAATTATAGAAAGTTTTCCTAGACTAATCCTCAAAGTCTATCTCAGGGTAATTTTTCTAATCAGTGTTTTTCTAAATTCAGTTTCCAAGGTTAGTACAAAACATCCTCTAATACCAACTGTACCGCCCCAACCCCAGTTACCTAGATTCGGTGAATTATTTTAATACATTGGCATGATTATAAGGAATCAAGTCCCAAAGGACCGATCAGTATAGGAGTCATGGAAAATAGATTACATACATGAGAGTTACATTACACGTTCTAACATACAAAACAAGATAAAAAATACTTTGATAATTCCATTGTTACCTTAGCATAACCCTAAATATAAAACATACCACACTTCTTGGGATCCTAAAAAAATAAAAAATAAGAAAGGGGTGAGCTCAAATGCTCAGTAAGGGAAAATAGTTTAGTGGAAGCTATAAAATATTAAGTCAAGATGTGTAATAAAAACAACAACCTTTTAAACATAAACTTGAACATAATATGGAAAAAATAAATAAAACATTAAAATATAAACATGCACATAGATATTATACTATTAGAATAATCACATGAAATAACTAAATTCATAATGAGGGAATATATAATGCTGGACATCATAAACACATAGTCAAGGCCTCATGCCAAAACTACAAATATTTTTTTTCCAAGGCCTTGTGCCAAGACACTAGTTTTTCTCATGAGACCTACCGATGCATTGAGAGCTATATCGGTCTCCACCCATAACTTACTATGTCCAATGCATTCCTCATATGAAATTGTTGAATCATAACATAAAAATTCGTATTAAAACAAGCATACGAAATGTCAATTCATTAACCATAAACCATAAATGGTTTAAAAAATAGAACATTCACAGTCAAACATATCATAACTCATTCAATATAATATTGAATATATCATTTATAATAAATTAACCTCAATCAAGAATAATATCCAAAAATTATGTTGACATAGTTGAAAATGATTAGTAAAACTCTTTGAGAGAAATTTCCCTTTTTCCTGAATACATTTAAAATTCACAAAATTTAGAAAGGAGGATATTTAAAGATATTTTTGAATCAAAGTGTCTGATACCACCTTGACACTTTTGAAATGAATTAACATTTTAAAACATTAATATCCATATAAATAAATCCTTAAAAACCATTTTGAAAACATGGACATTAATGAGAATGATTTGGAAGAATAAGTATTTAAATCATTTATGCTTTAGAAAAATGGCATCTTAAAAATAATCCTTTCGAAAACTCTTTTATGATACATGGACATGGATAATAAATATGTCCCAGTGAATACTTACATATAAACAATCTCATATAATAATGAGATTGAGGAATTAACCCTTACCTTGCACTTTCCTTTGGTCGAGGGTACGTTAATCCTAATGTATAATGACCATAGTATACTATTAAATTATACCAGAATCATATTAATATTTATTATATAAAAAATTATTCATTTATGACTTTATACTACCCATTTAGTAAAGATTTCCGTGTTAAATTAACATTTCGGGTAATAATCGCTTTCTTTATCGTACATGTTTTAACTTGTTATTATTGATCATATCATTTGGATCATGATTTAAAAACACCCAGAATATAAAACATGATTTATATATAATATATATTTATAATATAAATATGTATAATATATAGATATATGAAATGGAAATAACCCTTTTTGGAGATGGTATGACGTACGTACACATAAACGTTGTTTCCGTTTTCATATCATATTGAACGGAAGTAAGTGAATATGGTATTTGTAAGTACATATATATATCTCGGTTATTATTATTATTTCATATATTAAATACTTATTAATAATATATATTTTTATAATCATCATTGAATGTTGAACGTGGAAAGGAATCTAATCGCGTCATGGAGACGGTAATCCGTACGTACGCACGCATGACAATATCATTTCCTTAATGATTAAATGGTGTGGAATTGGATGGTATATTAATTTTACAGATAAATTATCATGTTATTTTCATTATTTTTATATATATATTACTCACCATTATATCCATCCCAATAACAGAGTGTTAAATAACAAATTACACCATGACGTGGAGACGGTAAGCCGTGCGTACGCACACATGGTGACATTATCATTCCTAGGATGGATAAATTAATGAATATGGTTGTACCATATTTATAAAAACATCAAAGTTTTTAGAAGGTGCTGGATTTATTATTTTGGTATAGAAAAAACAAAGAAATAAAAAGAGGAAGAAGAAGATAACTTTGAAAGAGGTGATGAAATCATTACCTATTCTTCTGGTGTTTCCTTTTGATTTGAACATAAGGGCTCTATAAGATGGGTTTATGATAAAGGGAAGGCCTCTAGGTTAAATTTAGGATAGTTTGGAGGATATTTGGGTATGTTTTGGCTGAGCAAAATGGCTTTAGAGATGTGAATTTGAGAGAAGGGGAAGTGCCCATTTATAAGAGGGGTGACGGGCACCTTAGGAAAAAATTGAAATATTACATTATTATAAAATCATATTCGGTTTAAAATGGCTCCAAAATTATTACTTTAGAGACTTAAGTGGTTATGGGTCTAAATAATCTCAAAAAATAGGTTTTATACAAGTTTAAGTAACCATATTAACCTTATCTTTTAGATTTAACTCTTTTTTAGTTAGTTTAACATTTACGAAGTATCCTTGTATTTTTATATTATATGGTTAATAATGTTACTATAAAATTCCAAGAAAACCCCATGTGGTTCATTAATTAAATATATATCATTATGTAAGTACTTTGGTCGAACCTTTGATTTTTAGGACTATTATATCATTTAATAATATAATATTTGTTTTAAAAACTCATTTATGTAAATTTTGTAACTAATTAGTAATTGATTTTCGTGGAAGTAATAGAAACATGATTAAATAGAAAAAAATTCATTTAATCAACCCTAAAATGTCATATTGACCTATAAAATTATTGGAATTCATCAAAAGTCTCAAATTACATTAATTTTGATATTTATAATTTCAATTTGTTTAATCATTCATTAGTAAGGTAATTACTGCATCATCATTGTGTCATAAATAAATTTAATTATTTACTAAAAATTATATATAAACTTCAATTATGTAGAATATATTTTTAACTTTATAATGAATATTTATATTCAAATTTATCTTATGTTTAACCCTATATTAAAACTGTTTCAGTTATGAAAAATTGAATTTAAAACTTTTAACTCTTCTTTAAATTAAATAAGAATAAATGTCCAAATATAATTCATGTGGACCAAATAGGGTAATATTTTATTCATATGTTTGATTTTACGCTAAATTCACTTCTCCAATAGAATTAGGACATGTGGTATGGTAATTATAATATATTTTTTACCTTTAAATACTCTATTTACTTTTAACCGTGGTAAATAAAATTCAAAAGTTACTGTTCACCAAAAAATATTTTCATTTAATTGAACCACATTTTACATTCGGATATTAAGCATATATCTAGTATTTTATAAATTCAACTCATAGAAGTGGTAAAATTATGTTTTATGTATATTTGCAAATGCTCCCACAAGGTCGGTAAAAGACGATAATAAGTTCAATAAAATATTATATATCTAATATTATTATAAAATGGCTCCAATGAATTAAATTGAAATAATATAGGTATTATGTATCTATTTTACTTAAAATAAATTTAAATAAAATAAATAATTATTTGAATAAAAAGTCGGGTTTAAACAACAACATATTGTTTTTCACTATTCATAAAAAATTGAATGTTTTCAGAAAAATACCAAAAATTCACTGTAAGCTAATTTTGATATTCTAAATTAAAAAATGAATTATATGTTACCAATTTCAAAACATATAAGTTGAATTAATTAATTTCAAATTAATTACCATTGTCAAAACCAAAAAGAGGGTTTTTAAAAAGTAAAAACTATCAAAAGATTGGCATGCGTTTATGTCAAATATAAATGTCAAATTACATATAAAGACATAGATTGAATTAAATGATTAAAATATAATCTAATTATACTTCCAAACCATTAAAATTAATAATTTAATACTATAAATTATTTTGATTAAAAAAGTTATTTTCAATTAAAATTATGTATTTTTCACTATTCATCAAAATATGAAAGTTATCAGAAAAGTACAAAAAATTTATCCAAACTAAATTTTCATGTCCTGATTCTATTGAAGAATTTAATTTCATTAAATTGAATATATAAAATTTTCAAATATTTGTTTTAAAAAGGGTTCACCCTTAAAAGGTGATAAAGTTTCATTTTCTGAAAAATACTTCTTTTATTTGAAAAAAATGAATTTGTTCTTATATTATGTCCAAGACACACAAAATATGGATTCTAAAATTATATGGAGTATATAAAATTCAAAATGAAGTTAATACTATTCATAACCTCTTTTTAAACTGCTAGTTTGGTAAGTCGTGGTGCACTCGAACTCGGTGTTGCGGGTAGCACAAGCTATTGAATTACATTAAAGAGATAATGTACTATGAAATCTTGGGGTGTTACAGGATTGTGAATGAGGATTCAAAGAACCATATTGGATGGAGAGTGTGGTATAGGGACCAACACTCCAAATACATATTTGTGGTAGAGATTATGGGGAAATAACTAAGGATCAAAATAGCAATGAGACACTGAGTTGTGGGATAGAGATGAAGTATCCAAACACAAATGGGGTGTTAGACACAATGTTCTAAACCCATGAGATTGGAATTGGAATATTTTTCCAAATGACTGGGATTTGAAATGAAATGAAATGGATAATGAATTACCATGTGTTATAATGAATTGTGATTTTCCTATGTGATATGGTTTAGAATCCTTTACGGGCCAAAGCAGGTATTGAGGGTTTATGTGTCCTTGAAAACCCAAGAGTTTATGTGGTTGATTAAAGAATAATAAAATGTGATAAGGGTTTACTTTATTCATTTTAATTTGTTAATTATACAACTTTATACATGGTTATTTACTAGATAGTGTTTTAGATGTAATTGGTGGTGGCCAATGGAGCTGTACATACACCCTAATTAGGAATCATGGTATATACCCAAATAGAATTCATGTTTGTAGTATAGGATAAGGGAAATATCCCTATGTTATATGGTTGCGTTAGG
This sequence comes from Viscum album, assembly GCA_963277665.1. NCBI lineage: Eukaryota > Viridiplantae > Streptophyta > Magnoliopsida > Santalales > Viscaceae > Viscum > Viscum album. Next base: position 1,431,222,354 of record OY728151.1, read on the forward strand.
ATGAAGAATGAATGAGTGAATTGAACATGTTGTCAAGAGACACTTGTTATTTTTTAGTGTATTTATTTATTATGGGGATTTCATATTGAAACATGACATGTATATGGTATGACATATCTATTATATTAGATTGGATATTTTATTCCTGTTATGGTCAAAATGTGACACACATATTTTATGGGGATTCGTTATTGTATTTCGACTATTGTTTATTGTATCTTATGTTGTGATACTTTGATAAAGATGGTATAGCCTCCCCATGATCGATATTAGAATCTTGATGCTAGTTGGAAGAATATGATATACTCGGAGGTTCGCTTGAGGTCATGTAACCGACAAGATCACGACATTGGTGTGTGAAACCCGAGTCAGGAAACTACAAAATAAGAACATAAGATTGAAAAATTATGGTATATAGTTTTCAAATGATTTAATGAGGAGTTTTGTGATTTTAATTTTTTGTATGATTTTTAAGGAAGAATTTTGGTTCTGTTTAATTCCTTGGATTTATTATTAGGAGTTCTTAATATATGTTTGAATATATTTTTAATTATATGTGATTCAAAATTTTAGAGATTGAACGGGGTTTTCACTTGTTTATTTATTTTTTGTATGTCTCCAATAGTAGTCCTATGAAGTTGTGAGGAGGTAGTTCCTTAGAAAATCCTTCATATCCATGTCTCAAATGGATAATATGTAACCAATGTAATTATTGGTCCTACCCATACTTTGTGATGAGTGGAAAACCAAATCCCCATATTTTTGGTCCCTCCTTGTTTCATTTCCTCTTCTTGATTGTTGGTCTTTTATTTTGTGATGATATATAACTATTGATTTTAAATATAGAAACTACATGTATTTGAGGTATTGGATGTGTATTTCATGAGAGATTCTATTTGAGACCCTTTTAATTGTAGTGCCCATTAATGATTCTTAGGTGTCTCTTATAAAGAACCTCTCCTTCAAGTTCAATTTTCTTTTAGACATATTTTTTTTGATTAGGTGATCTTGTAGAATTGAGATCATGTTTGTACTGATTATGATTATTTCACATAACCCTTCTCAATGGGTATGTATTCTATGAGTCTTATAAAGCGGTGGCTTTCATGAGATTCATTCTAGGATCACTAACTATGTTAAAGAACTTGGGGCTTCTTAGGGTGACTAGAATGGATGTTACACCAGTCCAGAGGGTGCACTAGCTGACATGGATCTAATATTTTTTGAGACCATTCTGGTCAGTGTCTTAGGAATTTGATATTTGGTTTCCTCTCCCAACACATGGATATTGGGGTTAAAAATTATGTCATCTTGTTTGGGGTATATTTTTGGTCTATACAAATATCCCTTTCTTTTTTTATGTATGGAAGGATGTCAGTGTGTGACTCTATACTAATTGTTTCTGGAGATATCTTTTTGTAACTTTTAGGGTGTTATTTTGTTTGGGGATAATATAGGGATTTTTTTGATGTAATTTCACCATATATTCCTTCTCAAATACATTATTCATTGGTCTGTAGAATGTATTTTAGGAATTTCGGGGTTCAGTTCATTTTTTAAATATTGGGGGGGAGGAGAAAGGATATGTGGGTTAGTGGGTGTGTGATGTTTGGTGGTTCTTTTTTGGGTTTATTTTTATTGGAATATGTAGTTTTATTTCACAGTGTTCCTTCAGTGGTACCCATGTCTTATTTATCCACCATGATAGTGTTTTTATAAATATTGGGGAGATGAACTATCAGCATTAGTCTCAAATTATCTTTGTCGAATTAGTCAATTGTGGGTTAGATTTTTTGAAATGTACATGTTTCTGAGGTTTTGGATATTGTTTAAAGAGTTAAGGGGATCAATTATAGGTGAATCATTCTCTTCATGGTAGTATTATTTGGATTATTTTATTATATCACATCGTCTTCATGGGCAAAAGGGATAAACCCCTTCATTCCCTCTCCCCCTATGCTGAATCCATGCTGTTTCATTATGTTTAATCACTAGATTCCTAAGGTAAAGAATCCAACCTCCCCAACTTTGTTACTTTCATCCTCAATATTTCATTTAGTTTACCTATTATGGTCTTAAGGGTATTTCTAAGCCCTTGGATTGAATATTGATTTGGTATTTTCTTTGTTTTGGTGTTTGTATTTTTGTTGATAAGGGCTATTCAAGAATCCTCACAGTGGTTTGGAATCATTCTAAATGGGTGTGACATGTTCTCCTTCAGATTAAGGAAAGTGTCACTTTGAGTTATCCATGAAATTCAAGAAGCTTTTTTCTCATTTAAATTCATTTTTTGATTATTAAATAATGGTATTATATATGATTAAGGATTATTCAAATGGAAACTGATGTGTATCATGATTTTAATTTTAATATTAATGGGTCATTAATTTAATAAAATTGATTAAATTGGTTTCACACAACTATATACATAGAGTAATTTATTAAATTCATTATTGGCCATTGTAAATGTTTTTCATTGATTTCAAGAGGTATTTTTGTGTTCAATATAGTTTCATGTGTCTTTACTGAATTTCAAATGGTGTACTTTGTTTTAAAAATAGTGTTTTATGGATTTGTTTTTAAGAATATTTGTAAGGACCTGTGTGAACATTGAAAATGGAATTTTTTAATTAAAAACTCCCATGTAATATGATCTCATAGTTTTTTTCTATCTATGCTGATTATGTGTTCAAAATATAGGACAGATTCATTTTAGTTCAATTACTATGACATGGGGATGATTTTATAAATGGTACTTAGGCATGAGGTATTCATGTGATTCATTTTTTATCACTTCAATATGCTTTTATTATCATATTGATTTGTGAAATTTTTATTGGACAACCCCTATTTTACATGTCATGAGAAATCTGGAGTAGCTAGTGATTTTTTTGAAAAACTCATACTGGAATAGTTTAATATCATGATGTAAAGTCATGTCCCCCGGGGCCCGTGCCACGAGTGCCCCAAGCTTGGATCCCAAAGGCTAGGGGATGGTGACTAGTGCTAAAGGAAATATCCTGCAAGTGGGAGGCATTTTCCGAGTACCTGTACACATGAACCCTCACAACCCCATCATACAATTATGGAAAGGAAAACATGCATACCACAAAAAATAACACCGAGAGTCAAGGTAAAAGCTGTTAATAAAAATGGGCCTGAATACAAACCCAAAAAAAAGAGAAGCTATCTTAGGTCCACTAGGCTAGATACCCTGGGGGGGGGGGTGAATCAGGGTATGACAGATTAAAACAAATATCCCTTGATCTTGTTTTGTTGTTATACAAAACCCACTTCTCTATCACATTCCCATTACAGAGTATGAATGAATTTTAAATCATTCACATGACACAACAATTTTTACTTGGTTCACCATCACTAGGCTACGTCCAAGGAGCATACACCGACAGTGTGCCGATGTACCAATTCCACTACAAGAGCACTACTATTTACAAGTTCAAAGTAGACTCACTATACCTCTTGGTATACAACCACTCCCAATTTGAGAACTTACTACGCTATCAACTGAAGTGAGATCACTACTTCTTCAGAAGATCCACTCATAGTTTATAGACTTGTAGGTCTCTTTATTACGACTAATGAATTAATCCTCTACTATATGTAGATGCTCTATTGAAATCCCAATTTTATCCACCGATGAATACCCCTTTTCCCATGAACACTGGGTAATTCCTTTGGAAATACCTTCACAAAGAACCCTACTTCACGAGGCTCCTAATTTCGTGACGCTCAAAAAAGCCTTCATGAAGCTTATGCCTTTTTGCGAAGATTAGGCTATCGAAGAGCACAAGCCTTCACGGAGCTCCAGTCATCGCAGATCGAATTCCTTCGTAAAGCTCACTAAGCCAGTGCGGAACACTTTCGTGGAGCTAAAATAACTACCGCGAAGTTCCTTCATTTCGCGAATCACAGTCCCTTCACGAATCTACTTTGCGAATCGAGAGAAAAATATTTTCTTTGAGAACTCTTTACTTCTATTGAGGGGGTTGAGGACTATTTATATGCGATTCCACCGACCCAAGAGCCATCCGCGTGAAGTTACCTCCATGTCATCTCAAATCGAAAAGCATAGAAATTTTCTCCGAAATTCTCTCTTTATCGCGAAGAACCATGACAATTTTCCAATCACGATGCTCGTCGTAATCGCGGATAATTCCATCAATTACTTCGCGCTGCCACCACGAAGCTCCCTCGTATTTCCCTTAATCTCTATTGTTTGTGAAGTCTATCATAATCGTGAAGAATCACCGTTAAATTTTTTTATGTCCTCTCAAAATCCAATCCATGAAGCCTATCTTCGTGAAATCATTCCTTTTCTATATTTTGATAAGATATTCAAGGGAATCCATATTTCGCGATGCTCACTAAACTCAAAATTTTGGACACCCAAAAATTTGGAAAAACACTGGAAAACAATGCCACCTTGTATCTGATCTTTTTTTACCACCTCCAGGTCGACCATTCTTTTGTCATATTTCTTTTTCAACATGGATTGTCAATAACCTCTCTGTAACTCGACAGTTCAACATGGAAACCTGCATTGTCAACAAACACAAGCAACCCACAAAAGTTTCAATGTTACCTTGAGGGATTTTGGGCCAACAATCTCCCCCTTTGGGTTTGTTGGAAACTCTTCCTAAAACGATTCCCTACACTTTGATACCTCACTAAAGCTCCTTCCACCATCTACCACTATTCATCTCTAGTGAGTTAGATAGTGATCAGAGATTCACTCACAACATACTCTAATCCCACACGAGTAATGTGCATCATGGGAAGCAAGAGTAAATGAAAATATCATGAATGAATCACTTCATTTCTATCAAAAACTCTTGACACCCAACTGATTCCAATTTCCACACTGATACCAATTGTTGATACCACAATGATAAAATTTGGTGTAGCTAGAAACTTTCTCACAACATTCCAAAATCACTGGTATGCTTTTATCACGATCCTCAGCTATCGTGATATCTATGCTTTGATCGATCACTTCTACCATCATCAGATTGAAAACTCTCCCCCTATCTCATTGCTCTCCCGTATCTCGCTGATCCACCTACCTGTCAGCTTCTCTCCGTGTCTTTGACTAAGACATTTTTTCACTTCTTAAACCGCAGTTTCTCCCCATTTAAGAGTCACTATTTCTCCCCCTTTGTCAATGATCCCAAAGGTCACTCCTTTGTGGTCTGCAACATTGGATGGATCAAATATTAGAGCATTAGGGAAAACATGCCATACCTCAGGGTGAGGTTGAGGGGATCCCACAACCACACTTTTTCAAGTGCGGGGAGTCGACTGAACTCCAAGATCTAGTTGATGTATTTCAAAAGATTCCTTTTGTAAGGACTTTTTCAGAATTTCTGCAACCTATAGTTCTGTAGGCGCATACTCCAACTTCACAATTCCCTTTTCAGCCATCTCCTTGATAAAATGATAATTTATCTCAATGTGATTTTTCCTTGAGTGATGCATAGGATTTTTGATGAGATTTATAGAACATGAGTTATCGCACTGGATTCTGATCCGAGATTTCACTTCAATGCCCATATCATCAAGCTACTGCTTCATCCACAATAACTGTGTGAAAGTTTGAGTGGTGGCAATATACTCAGCTTCTGCGGTGCTCAATGAAATTCTATATATCTTCTTTATTAGCCAAGAAATACACAATCCACCAAGATATAAAGCACTTCATGACGTTGATTTCCTATCATCCACTGAACTATCCTAATCTTCATAAGTATATCCCAATCACTCTGACTGAGATTTTTCACTATATATCAAGCCGAAATCCACCATTCCCTTGATTTGACAAAGTATTATTTTCAATTAAATCATGTGTATTTCCTTGGGATTACTCTGATATATTTCTACTTAGCATGTGGAGAATACAATTTGATGCCTTATCGTAGTTAAGTACAACATACTTCCAATGACTTTCCCATATTCTGTGATATTAACTACCTTTCAATCCTCATCTTTATATAGTTTCATCTAGGTAGAATCTAGAGTCTTCATCTCCTTGGAATTTTCCATTCCAAATATTCTCAAAACCTCTTTGGCATATTTGGATTGAGAAATTAATGTTCCATTGCTTCCTTATGTCACATGTATTCCAAGGAAAATGTTAGCTCTCTAATCATTGACATTTCGAACTCACTTTTCATGAATTTGGAAAACTGTCTGCGCTGATCTTCATCTGATCCCACAAATATTATGTCATCGACATAAACTAGCACCATCATACATTGAATACTGTTTTTGTTGAAATAGTGATTGTAAGAAACTCCACCAAAATGTAAACCATTTTTCTTCAATTACTGATCAAGACTTGAGTACCATGCCCTCAATGCTTATTTCAGCCCATATAATGCTTCCTTCAGCCAACAAACCTTCTTCTCATCCTCATGAATGATAAAAACATATGGCTTCTCGATATACACTTCTTCCTCCAGAATCCCATTCACGAATGCAGATTTGACTTCCATATGGAACACTTTGAACTTCCATTTACTACAATGGCTAGGAAAAATCTGATTGTTTCCATCCTTGCAAGTGGTGAAAATGTCTCATCAAAATCAATCCCCTCTATATGGGAGCATCCTTTTAACACAATTAATTATTTTTTTGAATCATTGTTCCATCTTTATTCGTCTTATTGCGAAATACCTGTTTAGTTTTTATGACATTCTTATCCAATGGTCTCGAAACAATGACCCATGTATAATTCTTCTCAATCTGATCTAGCTATTCATTCATATCATGAACTCAGTTTTCATCTTCAGATGCATCAACAATGCTTTTAGGCTCTACCTAAGATAATAAATATTCCTCCTGCAATGATTTCATTCTTCTTGTTAGAACTGGAGTTTATTGACCACCAAAGATTTTTTACTTATCAATTTCAGCTTGACTCCTTGGATTTTGTGAAGAAAAAGATTTTACTTCTTCATTATCAACATTTGTATCTTATTATGAATCTACAACATCCAATTCTTCTCCCCCTACATTTCTTTCATCATTTTCACTATCATCAAGAAATTTTTCACTGTTCTGTTGACTGATATCCTCATTCTGCACTACAGTGACATCATTTCTCTCAACTACTTTTCCCAGCCTTTTTTAAAGAATATGCATGCCTTTCTTTTTCTGGAGTAGCCATGGAATATCCCCTAATCTCGTCATGACGCATATTTCCTATGTTTTTCCTTGTTGAGGTTAAAGAACTAACTTCTAAATATTCAAAAGTATTTCACATTTGGCTTTTTTACATACCCCATCTCATATGGAGTCTTTCCTTCCTTCGGACACAATAGAGCCTTGTTAAAAATTTAGACCGATGTCAAAATTGCTTCCTTCTAAATTTTTTCTGGTAGGTCCTTTTCTATGAGTATCGTTCTGGCCATGTTGTTGATGATATGATTTCTCCTTTCATACACTCCATTATATAGGGGAGTTCTCACTGAGGAAACTTTATTCCTTATCCTATGTTTCTCGAGATATTCTTCCACCTGACTATTTGTGAATTCTGTACCATTATCAGTATGAAACATCCGAATTTTTTGTCCAATCATCCTTTCGCACTTTATCCGGTATTGTTTTCAGCATCTCAACAGATCCGACTTATAAGAAATAACAAATACACCTGACATTCTACTATAGTAATCAATGAAAAGAATGTATTACCTCTATACATCAATTTTTCTTGGTGTGATTGGTCCACCAAAATCTTCATGAACCAATTCGAGCACTCTGGTTGACTTCTTTTCCTTTTCCTTATATGTCTTTCTGATGAGATTCCCTTGTTGGCATGCATCTCACGCCGGAGTATGTTAATCTGATATCTTAGAGAGGTCTCTTGTTGCATCACACTTTACTAGATATTCTAGGGTTGGTTGTCATAGATGACCAAGTCATTTATGCCACAACTTTTTTTCTTCCTCTCTAGAAAAAAGCATACGTCTTCATCTCCACATACCAGGTCGAGATTCCCCTTTGTCCTTTTTCCTAATAGAACTACTACCCCATTTCTTCCTTTGAAGTTACAAATCTTATCAGTAAACCTTATAGAATGTCTTGATTCACATAGTTGATTAACTTTTAGAAAATTTTGACTGAGGCCTTCTACTACTAATACATCAACACATCTCACCTCTTTACCCCCAATCATTACCTTTCCTAAGACAATAGTCTTCAGGCCTTCATCATTTCCAAACATGAAAACTCCTTATTTGTCATATTTTATGCCTAAAAAAAGATCCTTATTAGTTGTCATGTGAGATGTGTGGCTGCTGTCAATGATCCACACACTAGAGCGATCTGATGCTTTAAGGGAAATTTCTGCCACCACACCCTTCTCATCCTTTTTCTTCTTTTTCCTTTTTTTCATTCACACTCAGCATGGATTGGGACTTATGATCTTTCTCAGAAAATGATGGACCAACTTCATCATATAAAGATGAAAATCTATTTTTCATTTTCAACTCACATGTTGGTTCATTGATCTTCTACTTGTGAACATTTTGACTCCGCTTTGGAACATTCCTCTGTATTGTCGAATTACAATACCTAGCCATGTGACCAAATCCTCCACACCAAAAACAGTGTCCTTCGAAGTATGTTCTAGAGAACTGTTCTCTGTTTGGATGACACCTCTATTCTTGTGCCCTTCGATATCTATTGGCTATGGAAAATACATACTGTGAATGTCCCATATTTCCACAACAATAACACCTGATATAAGGTGCATTCCTTTATTTAACTTCTACACTTCTAGTTTATCCTTGGGATCTCTGAATAGTTTGATTCTTCTTTGTGCCCAAATCTACCTTCAATCTTGAAATGGGTGCTTGTGGTTTGAATTCAGTTTTCACAGCTTTTTATTTTAGATCAATCCCCCTGTTAGCCTTAGCATCTGAACCTAATTGATGCTTCCTTTCTACTAAATCACTATTTTCCACTTTCATATTCTCATTTTTTTGAGTGATCTTCTTTCTTAATGTTCCCATATGAGTCAAGAGTTTTTCTTGATCCTCAACCTTTTTCCACAAATCGACAACTTCCCCTTCATGTTCTTCAATATTCTTGATTTGATCTTTCCTTATTTTATTCAACCCATCGATCTCCCTTTTATGTTCTTAAATCTTTATTTTATACTCACTAATTATTTCTAAGTCATCTGGTGTTGATGATTTGAGTTTCTCAATTTCTTCCCTCAAATTAGACTTCTCTTCTTCCAACTGCTGCATATAGAGTTTGGCATCACAAACAACTTTGTTGTCTTTATTTGTTTTGTCTCTCTAAACATCTATCTTCTCTAGAGAATCCTCTAAATCAGATTCCATATCAACTTTTCCCTCAACTTCTTCTTCTTCTTCATCAGCTTCAGTTTCATTCTTCTTCTCAGAACTACTGACAACTGCCACCATAGTATTTTCTCCACGATCTCTAATGTTCTCTATCTCTTCAACCTCCTCAACCCTAGACTCCTCTGAATTGTCACATTCTATTGAAAGAAGGTTCTTCTTCTTAAAGAAATTTTTCTTGAACTATTTATTTCCTTTCCCATAGGCTGAATACTTCTTTTTTGGAATTTCAATTTCATCGACATCATCATGTTCTTGGAACTTTTTGGGGTACCTTGCTGCAAGATGTCCTACCTTCCCACAACAAAAAAAGGAAGTGGAAGCTTCCCTTTAAAAATTCCTTCTCCTCTTTAAAGGTTTGTGGAGGGGAATGACATCACCTCATATGTCTCTTCTTCTTCTTGAGAATATTCAATGCTGAGCTTCATCATGGCCTTGAATTCCACCTCTTTAGATTTCCACTTTTCCACAGCATCGTTATCATCATTTCTCATTTCATATGAAACAAGGGTGCTGTGCAGGTTATCTAATTTCAGCTATTTCAGGTCATTATCTTCCAACACTGAAACTTTCAAATGGAACAGAGGAGGAAGTTTCCTCAAGATGCGCTTCACAACCTTCATGTCTTCAATAAAATCTAAAATACCTCACATGTCTCCCACTACAACATTTACCCTGTCAAAAATGCTTCAAGAGACTCATTAGGGTTCATTCTCAGATCTTCATACTTGTTCCACAACACTTGCAGCTTTTCCTCTCTGACCTTTGTATCTCATTAATATATATTTAACAGATTTTCCCACATGACATGTTATTTTTTTCATGGAATCACCTTTGTATGGATATAATTGGTTAGGGCTCCCCCTAATGCATTAATTCCCTTAACATCTGCATCCAATTCACTATTCTAAACTTTTGATAATGCACCATGATTAATATCGGCTATTATGCCATGCATCGCTGCTATGAAAAAATACATTCCCACAGACTGGAAGTAGTGTTTCATCTGATTATTCCATAGCTAGAAATTGTTCCCGTCGAAGATTAGAATCCCTTTGTGATTGGTGACCTCCATTTGGGAGAGAAAAACTGATATCAACCTTCCCTCTGATACCAATTGATAGGTCCACTAGTCTAGATACCCTGAGAGGGGGGGGGAATCAGGGTATGACAGATTAAAACAACTTTCGATTGATCTTGTTTTGTTGTTAGACAAAACCCTCTTCTATCTCTCCTCCCCATTACGGAGTATGAGTGAATCTTAAACCATGCACATGACACATCAATTTTTACTTGGTTCACCCTCACTGGGCTACGTCCAAGGAGCATACACCAGCAGTGTGCCGATGTACCAATTCCATTATAAGCGCACTACTATTTACAAGTTTAAAGCAGACTCACTGTCCCTTCTGGTTTAAAACCACTCACAATTTGAGAAATCACTACTCTATCAACTGAATTGAGCTAGCTTCTTCTTCAAAAGATCCACTCACAGTTTATAGACATGTAGGTCTCTTCATTACTACTAATTAATGCATCCTCTATTGTATGTAGATGCTCTATTGACGTCTAAATTTCATCCACTGATGAATACCCCCTTTTCCCTGAACACGGGGAAGTTCCTTTGGAAATACATTCACAATGCACCCTACTTCGTGATGCTCCCAATTTCGCGAACCTCAAACAAGCCTTCGCAAAGCTTCTGCCTTTTCACGAAGCTTAGACCATCGCAGTGCTCAATCCTTCATAGAGATCAAGTCTTCATAGATCAACTTCCTTCATGAAGCTCACTGAGCCAACGCAGAACACTTTCACGGAGCTAAATTAGCTGTTGCGAAGCTCCTTCCTTTCTTGAAGAACACTACCTTGGCAAAGCACCTTTGCGAATCGAGAGCACAATATTTTCTTCCAAAACTCTCTACTTCTATCGAGGGGGTGGAGGGCTATTTATAGGTGATTCTACCAACCCTCAAACCTTCCGTATAAAGTCAGCGCCACTTCATCTCAAATCGTGAAGCTCCAAAATTTCCGCAGAAATTCTATCTTTATCGTGAAGCACCACAGAAATTTTCCAATCTCGGAGCTCGTCGTAATCACCGAGCATTCCGTCTATTATTTCTCGCCACCGCCACAAATCTCCCTCACATTTCCCTTCATCTCTACCATTCGTGAAGCTTGCCATAATCATGAAGAATCACTATCATCAATTTTTATATCTTCGTGAAATCCAATCCGTGAAGCATATCATCACAAAAATCATGACTATTCTATATTTTGATAAGATCATTATAGAAATCCATATTTCTCGATGCTCACTAAACATCAAATTTTGGACCCCCAAAAATTTGGCAAACACTGAAAAATGGCGCCACATTGTATCTGCTCTTTTTGTACCGCCTCCAGATCATCCATTCCTTGGTCATGGTTCTTTTCCAACATGGATTATCAAAAACCTCTTGGAACTCGACAATTCACCATGGAAATCTACATTGTCAACAAATACAAGCAACCGAAAAATGCTGGAATGTTACCTTGATGGATTTTTTCCCAACAAGCTGTAAACACAGGAGTACAAGGTATTTGATAATCTATTCATAGAAAACCCTACATGAAGTGTATGTGAAGAGTAGCTAATAGAAGTTATAGGAGTATATTCCTCACATATCTGATCTCATTGGGAACCGCCTGATCCTAGACCACCAAGGCCTTGGTCAAATTTTCAATCGTCTTCACAAGACATGACACATGTGTGTGAATCCTATGGAGGGGTGAGTAAAAAAATACTCATTAGAGACCCTGAAATTCAAATATATGTACACATGATGTAATGGAAAACTCACACAGTTAAAACCTAAAGTGTAAAAAGAAATATTATCAGTCGTAAAGCTTAAAATATTGTACAATTGAGGAACTCATACTCGATGATTCCTTGATTTTTTCTAGACCACTAAGGTCTATTCGTCCATAGGTCCATTGAGGTCTGTTCTCCACTGAGTTCTTCTGGTCCAATGAGGTCTGATCGTTTGTCGGGCCACTAAGGACCGGTCGTCTGTCAGGCAACAAAGGTCCGCTCATCTACGAGGCCACTAATGTCTTCTCGTATGATGAGCCACTGAGGTCTACTCTTCTTTAATACCACTAAGGTTATCTCTTATACCATTCCATTGAGGTCAACTCTACTTGTCAATCAGACACAAGGTTTGGATGTTATGCCCATTTTACTGAAAAGCAGTCAGTTGGGTTTGGGCTTGTTCCGACTTAGTCGTACTGACTATCCCCGGTTAGGCTGAACCAACTCGACCCGGTTGGGCATGGGATGACCCAAACCAGTTGTTATTGGGCCAACCCAATCCAGGCTAGGCCTGTTGGACTCAACAGATTGGCCTGTGGCTGTAGTCGGCCAGGCCGCCCTACGGTCTAGTTTCCCTCTGGCCCGACCAATGTTGGTGGGCTAGTTTTGTCCATCCCAGACACGACATGCACTTTATCCTTCTTGTGTTGTGTGTCTAACTCATTTGGCTACCTCCCCTGCATGTGGTCCCATGGACTGCATGCCAGCACTAACTCGCAGCCCGACCGCGGGTCTCCCGACCTAACGCGGTGCCCCACTAGTGCTGTGATTCGATACCACTATGTCCAAATAGTAATTGTGTTTTCCAATGTGGCACCCCACTGACACTTTCTACCTCCTATATGCGGCTTCCACCACATGCTGCTGCTAGCTTCTTACTAGTTTCCCCAATCTAGCTCCTACGGTGGCCGCCGCGGGTTCCACCGCTACCCGCATTCGAGCCGACAGCTCCCCTGGCTTCACCTCCTGTCTCCACCGCAACTATCCTTCTTAGGCAATGGTTTTCATTACATCATGAAGAATGGAAGAAAATGTGTAGAGAAGAAGAATTTACAAGGAAGACACGAAGGACGGATCCTGACCACTGTTCGTGTCGGCTTGATTCATCCTTTTTAATAGTTTGAAGATGGATAAAAAATGTGAATCCAAATTCCCATAACTCCCCACTTGCAAAAATCCCGAATCCCACAAGAAAAAAAATCCCAGGGATCATCCTGTTAGTGGCTTGATCGACATTCATAATTTATAAAGAATGAACAGGGAATCCAATTCCTAAAGAACAAAACAATTACCTCAAGGTTGGATAATTCATTAGTGAAGATCACACCATGGCCATTCATTTTTTTTCTTAAAATCATGTGCCGTCTGAGCACCTGTTCACAAAATAATCCAATATAATATAAAAAATAATTACATGGAATTTATGGGACATTAAATTACCCCCACTTTTAGGTATTTACATCCTCGTAATCCAAAACAAGGGCTAAACAAAAAAATGGGGGTACTGAGCTTGGATCTCAGCCTCTCACTCCAACGTGTTATCCTATAGATTCACATGATGACACCCAACAAGAACCAAAGGAATTTACCATCCATTAAGTACCCACTAATTTCATTCATCAATCTCTACTAGGATCTTCGCATATTTCTGCCCATCTTCAATATCCAACTCGACCTAGTCGATGACGTGTGATAGATCTCGCATGTACCTCCTCAGCTCTTATACATGGAAGAAATTATGTACCTGGCGCATCTGTGGGGGGAGAGATAGGTGGTATTCCACCACTCAAACTCTGATTAGAATCTGAAAAGTCCAATGAACCTTAGAGATAGCTTTCCCCCTAGCTAAATCTATACAATCCCCATCGTGGTGAGACCTGAAGGAACATGTGGTATCCCTCCTTGAACTACAAGGTCCTATGTCTCCTATCATTATAAGATTTTTTCCTACTATGTGGAGTCCTCATCTGCTCATGGATGAACTGTACCTTCTCATGGGTTACCTGTACCATCTCCGGACCCATGAGTGGTGAATTATCTGGGTGTTTCCAGCATGACATTGACATATATGGTCTCCCATACTATGCATCAAATGGTTCCATAACAATGGTGGAGTGGTAGATGTTGTTGTACATGAACTACATCAGTGGAAGGTGAACCTCAAAACTATGCCCGAAGTACAAGATACAACCATGGATCAAGTCCTCTAAAACATGGATAGTCCTCTCCATCTGACCATCTGTATGGGGGTGGAAATCTAAACTCAAGAAAAGCTGAGTCCCAAATTCCTCATGTAATCCCTTCCGTAATCGATAACTAATGTGTGTGTCTCGATTCAAGACTATCGTCGATGGGAATCCGTGGAGTCGAACTATCTCCGGTATGTAGAGGCTTCCCAAGATATCTACTAAACCCTACCCTCGAATGGGTAAGAAGTGGTCTGACTTGGTGACTCGGTAAAAAACAACCCAGTTGGTATCATTTCTCCTAGATTTATGCGGTAAACCCATCACTTATTCAATCAAGATACCATCCCACTTCCACTCCAGCACCTCAAGTGGATGAGTCAAGCATACTAGAAGCTGATTCTTCTCCTTCACTTGTTGAAAAGCGAGGCATCGTGAAATGAACTCCACTACTTCCATCTTCATTCCTGACCACCGGTACTGATGTTAGAGGTCCTGGTATATATCTTACACTACTTGATGTACCACCAAAGGGGAGGTGTGGAACTCCCCTAGAATCTACTCAAGCGATTCCATTGGCACCATGGTGCATCCTCTGAAAAGGATGATGTGCTCCCTACCTATCGAATATACATCCGGAGCCTATCATAAGGATAACTAATCACGTCAGGCCTCATAGTCAATATACACAAGCTGTGTCTCCCTATATCACTGTAAGAGTGGGGGAGTGAGAGCCATCGACAGAAGATGATATACCCCATCACCATCCTCAATTTATATCTACATCGCACCTAACTACTCTGATTCCTCACTCAGAAACTTCAAACTGGATCTCCTACTGAGCTCATTCTCTACCATGTTTCCCTTCTCAAGAGTATATACTACATCAAATCCATAGTCCAGGAAGAACTCTAGACACCACCACCAACTCAAGTTCAAGTCCTTATGGGAGAAAATATACCTAAGACTTTTGTGGTTGGAGTATATGGTAAACCACTCACCCATCAAGCAGTGATGCCACATCTTCAAAGAAATGACAACTACTACTAGCTCTAGCTTAGGAGTCACGCAATTATTCTCATTCTTCCTAAAATTTAATGAAACTTATATGATCAATACTTTCCCCTACATCAAGAAAAAACACAATCTAGTCCCAAATGTGTCTCAGAATACTACATACCCAATTTCCTCCTATAGTATTCTCATGATGGGGGTACTTGTTAGTCTCTACCTCAGCTCCTGAAGAATATGCTGGAACTCCTCTATCCATACTAAGGGATTTTTTCCCTGTCAAAGATAATAAGGTTTCTTCTACCCTGGAGAAGTTAGGCACAAACCTCTAGTAGTATCCATCCAAACTGAAGAAACTCTTCACCTTAGTCACGCTCCTGGGTGGCTCCCAAGTAGGCACCACCTCAAACCTTTCTGGATCTACTACAACTCCAGCCTCTATAATGATGTGTCCCAGAAATTGGACATCTGGAATCTGGAACTGACACTTTGAGAGCTTCCCATAATGATGGTTCTCTTGAAGTGTATGCAGGACTATCCGCATGTGTGTAGCGTGCTCCTCCTCGGATGACGAGTACACTAGGATGTCATTAATGAAAACAACATTTAACTGATCAAGATAATGCTAGAATATAATTTTAATGAGTCCCATGAACAAATCTAGAGAGTTGTTCATGCCAAAAGTTATAACTAAGAAGTCATTGTGGACATACAAACATTTAAATGCCATATTTGGTACATCCTTATTCCATCCACGAAGCTGATGATAACCTAATCTAAGGTCTATCTCAGAGAACCATCTCCCTCCTTTCAGCTGATTGAAGAGGTCATCAATCCTTGGTAGTGGATACTTTTTCATCATGGTATCTTGATTCAAGCACTGGAAGTCTACACACAACATCAAAGTCTCGTTTTCCTTCTTGGAAAAAAAATATTGGGGGCTGCCCACAGTGAGACACTGGGTCTCACAACGCCCTTCTTCTGCAAGTCTTCCAACGACACCCTCAACCCACAAAGCTCCACGATAGACATCTGATTTTCTAGTGTGGATATCGGTGAATTCTCAGGTTACATATTGATGAAAATGTCAACCTCTCTGTGAGGGATTAATCATGGAACATCCCCAAGAAAGATGTCTTCGTACTTTTCCCCCACTACAGGAAAGTGAGGAATCTTCTCATCAACTGCACTGAGGGTAAGGCTATCCAAATGGTGAGTGATTGGATTCACACACTGAGAAAGTCTGTCATGTGTTTCAAGAGCTCCCTTTTCTCTGGTGAAGGAAAACATAGTCCCATCTTCATAGAAACACCAAACTTGGGACCTAAAACAATCAATCTGAGTATGAATTGTAGATAACAACTCCCTACCCAAGATGGAGTTTTAAGCACTCAATGCCACTAATAGAAGATCCTAGATGATGTTCTCAGTGACATGAGTAAGCTCAAACTACCATCACTTGTTTGGAATTGTATAATCCCCTCCCGTAGGAGTCTCTATTCATAAGGATCGAGCCAACGGCTCTACCTGAATCTCTGATCTCTGAACAATGTCTATGGAAAGGAATGAGTGAATGTTACCCATGTCTACAAGAACTGCCACTAAGGTGGAGAAGACATAGATCATAACTTTAATATCTCTGGAGCATGATGGTCATAGGACTCCATCTCTTGAAGATGGCCTCTCCCCTATCCACCAGCTCCTGGAGCCTATGGTGGACCACCTAGGGTTGGTGGTGATAACACCTCAAACCAATGCCCACCGCCTGCTACTCTGATGAATCCCCTACCATTTCCACCACCCTGTGGGCCACCCTACTCGAACCTCTACCTTGGTAGTCCCTCAACCATCTGTTGGTCATCCGTGTGGAGAGTCGGGAAATCACGATCCATGTTCCCCAGACCACTCTATGAGTAGCACACCCTGCTCCTCTAATGACTCCCACTTCCCAGGGGGTCTTGTATAAATGATCCATCATCTTGGACCCATCCCCTAATATTCCTAGCTCACTTGGTCCCCCCATTTCTACTACCTTTTACCCACGACTGAAGACTCCACTTCTAGATGTCTACTTGTAACTCCTGCTATTGGCGTCTGATCCTCCAGGAAGATCTCCATGAGTAGGGATCGCTCCAGCACTCCAGCCTGAGTAGGGACGCTAAGAAATATCCTAGACTCCCTTATCTCCTGAAATATTCCTTGCCCAAAGGCTCTAGTCCATAATAATATGTCTTACACCATGTTCTCGGAGTAGTGAGAAATCATGGAAAATCTCATCAAGTACTCTGATATTGTCATGCTATCCTGTTATAGGTGCACTAGCTCCTGTATGCACACTAAGTACAACATCACTGGAAATAAGTCCTCTCTAAAGAGGCTCTCAAGGTTTATCTGGGTGAGGTTTTCCTCATCGTTTGTCTGGATCATCAAGCTCCACCATCTCCCCATTGAGCCTAGAATAAGGCTCGTGGATGAGATCAACATCTAGTTGAGAGGCATCCTCACTATATAGAAGTCTTGCATTACCACATCGAGCCAATCCTTGGAAACTGGGGGTCATTATCACCCCTGAACCTGGGAGGTATTTTCCTCTAGAACTCATGTAAGGCACTGAGCCTATGTGCATCCTCTACTAGTAGCACTAGTAGAAACTGCTAATCAGCAGGTGATGGAAATTCTAGTACACCTCCTGGTGGGGACATCTTCAGTACCGGTCCCTATACGGATTCCTCATCGCTAGGATACTATCCTTGTGGTCACACAGGGGAATCCTCACTGGATATCTATGTGGAGTCATCCTGAAATAGATCAAGATGAATCACGATAAATATGTTACACGTGGTGAGATGTCTCTAACTCAAGAATAACATGAGAAAACACTCAATTCCAATATGATGCAAGCAACTAGTGTTTTTTTGTATCGAGTCGAAAATAAGAATTCAGGGTCTTGGTTTATGTATATGTCATATACCACACAAAAAATAGACTCCCCAAGATTTAACTTCAAACTCAAAACATTCTACATTGTTTTCCCAAAACAAAGACATAGAATCTCAGTCCTTATGGAATAACAAACCTCCTTTGATACCAATTTTTCACGAACTGTCCCTCGGGGCCCATACCAAAACTTCCCCAAGCCCACCTCCCCAAGGCCAGGGGTTGGAGACTAGTGACGAAGGCATTATACTACAAGTGGGAGGAATTTGCTGAGTACCTGTACACATGCACACTCACAACCCCAACCCAAAATGCTGGAAAGGAAAACACACATACCACTAAGACAACCATTGAGTGTAGATGTACAAGATGTAAGTAAAAATGAGCTAGAATAAAAAACCAACAAAATATAATCTATAAATAATGGAGTACAAGATCTTTGATAATCCATCCACAGAAAATACAACCTAAAGGGTAGGTAAAGAGTAGCTGTCAGAAGCCATAGGAGTATACCTTTCATGTCTGATCTAACTGGGCACCCCCTGGTCCTGGACCACCAAGGTCTATATCAAAACATTGGTTGTTTTCAAAATACATGATACATTTGGGTAAATCCCATGTAGGGATGAGTAACATATTACTTAGTATGGACCCCAAAACACAAAGAAAATTACACACAATGTAATAGACAACTCACATAGGTATAACCTAAAGAATAGAAAGCTACATTATCAGTCACAAAGATGAAGATCATGTACTACTAAGGGACTCATCCTTAATGAGTCATTGAGGTCTTCTGGACCACTGAGGTATACTCATCCACTTGGCCATTGAGGCCCATTCACCACTGAGGTCTGTCAGGCTATTGAGGTTCACTCATCTGTCGGGCCACTGAGGTCCACTCATCTACCAGATCACTGAGGTCCACTTGTCTATCGGGACACTAAGGTCCATTCATCACTGAGGCATATTAGACCACTGAGGTCTGCTTGTCTGTTGATTCAATGAGGACCACTCATCTATTAGGCCACTATGGTCTACTAATATTCTAGGCCACTGAGGTTCTCTCATCTATCGGGCCACTGAGGTACGATAGTCTGCCTAGCCATTGAGGTTCACTCGTCCCCTGGGCCACTGATGTCTGCACGCCACATCCTTCTCGTCCCATCCAGTCGCATGATTTCCTCACGTAGCGTGCTTGATTCTGGGATAATATTCAATCGAAGACATCATTTGTATGTTAACATACACAGTTACACACTTGGAGTATTCCAAAAGTATCTTCTCTTCGCAAGGGTCCCAACACCCCAAATGTTTAATCAATTGTATGAATGGTTTGTATGTTATGAACGTTTAATAGAAAAGGGACCGATGGGGTCCAAGTCTGGTCTGGCCCGACCCGGTTGGGCATGGGCTAACCCTGCTTGGCCTAGGCCCACTAGACATGGACTATTTTTCCATGGGTCTAGACCTCTAGGCAGCCTATAAGCCCACTCTTCCACTGGCCTGATCCACACTTGTGGGAACAGTTTTATTCTAGCCCGGTCTCCTGAACGACCTATCCTTAGAGTCGGCAGCCTTTGACGCCTCCGCGGTCGTCCAAGACGTGGACTTATGTCACCACCAATTCAATCCTTCTTGGACCATGATTTTTATTAAATCACTACTGGAAAGATGACCTATACCCAAGGTTCAAAACCGTGGGTATAGCCCCCAAAACCATGGGAATAACCTATACCCACGGTTTTGGGAACCGTGGGGATAAGAGGTGTCATAATAAGGATATGAGCCTATACCCACGGTTTGGAAAACCATGGGTATAAGGGTGTCGTAGTGTGTCACACCACTATATAACATGGAACAACACTTCCCCCACTGTTTTCAAACCGTGGGGATTTATATTCAAAAAATGAAGACGGAGGGTATTGACCACGAGACCCCCCACCATTAGGCTGCCCTCTTTGACCAACTGAGCCAACTACATGTTCAATATATATATATATATATATATATATATAAATTAATATAGCCGCATCTGTAAAAATTATGATGGAGAGAATCGAACACACAACCAGTTTGATGAGGTTACGTCGACTGACCAACGGATCTGCGGAAATTCACTAATATATATCAATACACCTATTTACTTATATTAATTATAACTCATTTATTAGAAAAAAAATACTCGCCGAGATTCGAACAGTCATCCGCCTTCAACAATACAGGCTACCAGACCAACCAACCTATACATATTACTTGTTTTTGTATGTGTATCTTTGTAATTATATTAATCCAAACCGTGTTCCTGCCAAATATTTTTGTTTTCCCACATAATTTTTCCCCACCATAATGCAAGAAATCTATACCCATGGTTTGGACAAATTGTAGGTATAGGTCTTCAAAAAAACCCCAATACCCATGGTTTTGAAAAACAGTGGGTATAGGTCTCCCGAAAAAACCCTATGCTGACGGTTTGGACAAAACTGTGGGTATACAACTTTAAAAAAAACCCTATAACCACGGTTTTTCAAAACCGTGGGTATAGGTCTTTAAAAAAAATAGCCACAGTTTGGGGGAAAACCGAGGGTATAGATGACCTATACCCATGGTTTTTCAAAAATGTGGTTATAGGTCCCCATATTAGCCCTATACCAATGGTTTTTTGATTAACCGTGGGTATAAGTCCATTTTCTAGTAGTGAATCATGATGAATGGATGAAAAGGGTCGAAGAAGAAGAATTCACAAGGGACAAACTAATGACAGATCATGTACTTTGTTCATGTCGGCGTGATTCTTCCTTTTTAGGAGTTGAAAGGAGATAAAAAAAATGTGAATCCCAATTCCAATAACTCTGTACATGCAGAAATACCAAATCTTAGAAGAACAAATGAACCTATCATAAACCTATTAATGGGTTGATCCACATTCTTTGTTTAGAAATAATGAATGGGGAATCCAATTCATAAATAAAAAAACCACTACCTCGAGGTCAGATCGTTCATTGAATATGATCACACCATTGTCATTCGTCATTTCTCAATCTGTCATTGGTGACAGTTCATTGACCATCACTAACCAATTCCAAAACTCCAAGGGTTCAGAGAAATCGTCGACCATGCCAATTATCTCTCTTAGATTAACCCATTAAATGTGGAAAACTCTTTTCAACATTTCTATTACACTGCTTTCCAAGAATCTTCATAAAATTTCATTTATGAAACATCATTTCAGTTATGATGAAAATAAATTCAAAATTCAAATACTATAAACTAAAATAACCTTTTATTTTACTTTTCCTTAAAAAATAATTTTATTAAATTTATTAATAAGTATGAAAATCAACTTTTTCCCTCGACCCGCACCGGTCAAGGTTAGGTCCTTCCTTTGGTAAATTTGTCATTATAGATGCAATGATGCCCAAATATTTTTAATCTGGGAACCTTTTTAGAGGTTTCCAAAACCTCTCATGTGATCTATTTTAAATAAACTTAAAAAAGTTTTAAACACTTATTTCGGGATCACTAAACCTCCGAATCAAGTACAGTCTGAGCGTCTTGTCTCAAAATAATACCATTTAATTTAGAAAATAATTACATTGAATGTTTGGGAAATTACACATGATATGACTAGAGTCCCTAGGTTACACAATGTTTTCCTTATGTGATTAGTCCCATTTCTTAGGCTAGTTAGGTTAAGACCGGTTGTTAGGGATATTATATTGAATCAAGAATATTGATTGGATGAATCATGTTTTAATGCGTTCATGATTTTTTCAGGATATCATAGCATTCTCATGATCATTGGTATTTAGTAATATTTTTTTTATGTTTCATGATTTCTATGGTAATAAACTGATTGATTACTTTAGGTTTCCCTTATTTTACTATTGATTCCTTAGATCCCATTTCAATGGCCCAACATTTTTTGGTTAAATTTTCAAAAAATAGTATACTGGTGAATTAAATGTTTTCAAAATGATTTATAACCCCTTATGAAAATGATTTAAAAGTATTTTCTATTTTCAGAAGTCACAACATCACATTTTTAAATGGGTTGTTTTTATGAAAAAGGAGAAACCCACCTTGATTGGTTTTTAAAAGTAAAATTAAATACCTTTTTTTGAGTTTTGTATTTCCAATCTATCATAACAAGGTTTGTTATTTATATGTAATTTATTAGGTTATGTTTTCATAGAATTCATAAGGAGATTTATGCTCACACATACTTTACTATTTAGATTTCAGGCTCAAGTTCAGTTGTTGTCACTCGTGGAGTGTTCATGGTATTGTGTTTGGATGGTGAATCTTAGAGTCACATTGAGATTGAGTTGTGTGTTTATTTGAGTTAATTATATTTCTCATTAAATTTGTATTATCCATGTATTTCAATCTTATATCAATGCTTATTTCCAACATTGTGTAACATTTTTCTTAGTTGATTATTATTTTTTCAATCTCATTCAATTTCCCTATAATTAATAGTTATATACATTTTAAATTTGTATATATTATCATTTTATATTACTTATCTACAAGGGCACTAATCTAAAAAAATATATGCAAGAATTTTTAAGGGAATTTCCTGGTTTATTTTAACTTTTTGGTGAAATAGTATCCAATAGGTCTCTTCTAATGCAGATTATGATTGATTCCATCATAGGGGGATCAATAAGACCCATTAATTATGTCACTATCTTACTTAGTCACCTGATCCAATGGTGGATTAGGATGTCTGTGACATGAAAAATGGGGATTGGTGGCCACCAATTGCGTAACATAGATGAAAAAGTTGTAAAATAAACGAGGTAGTTGGAATTTATCCAAGGGTTGTGGAATAAATCCCAATTAGTAAGAATCAGATGTTGGGGGAGATAATATTATATAAGTGGATGTGGGGGGAATCTAAAATAGTTATAGGGATGGTTCATATTTCTTGAAAAACCTATGGTTTTAAAAAATCTTGAGTAAATAGAATGAGTAGAAAATAATGACACATATGTTTTTTATGAATTTATTACACATCTATTATTATAATAAATTGTCTTGAAATATACAATGTCTGTGTTTGATTGTTAGTTATTATATTACTGATATTAAAAATCAGGATTTATCATTTTTTATCTTAACAAAAAAATATAAGATCCCCAAAAAAGGATTTTAACAATAGTTTTCTAAATGAATGATGGTAAAAAACTTTTTTATATTGATTAATATATAAAAAACATTAAAAAAACAAATAAATAGATATTTTTAAAATATACAGACATCTTAACATGCTATTGGAACTTTATTAGTATGATCATTTAATAATATAAAGATACATGATGATAATGAGGCGTGTCATTTTAATTTTTTATTCAAAAACATTTGTATATTTTAGTAAAAGTTATAAAATGTTGTTATAGTAGGTGAAAACTAAGGAGAAACATATGGTTGATTCCATAAGATCTAATATATCAATTTATGAATTGAATGAACTTCCCAATAATTCATTTACCATACCAATTTTACAAAAGTATTTATTAAAGTTACAATTTAATTAAAATAAAATATTCCAAGAAACAAATATTTACAAAATTTAATATAAGGAAGTATTTTTTAGAGATACCATTAAGGAAATTATTGTTCTTGAGAATGTAAATAAAATTCTAATCCCTGAATGGCTTGGATCCTTGATAGTTAATTTTTACTGAAAGTGTATTTTTATAATTTTTTCTAATAATTGATATACTATGTTTATTACTATTTAATATTATTCATATTTTCTATAGGTATATATATCACACCAATGAAAAAGGAATACCATGGGAATAAAAATTTGTATTATTTTATCATCATGGAACCTCTATAGGGAAATAATCAATGGTTGAGAATGAAATTTTATTAAGAGAACCCCAAGTAGTTTCATTGTTTGAAATGAAAATAATAGATGATACGATCTTCCTAATAAATTTAATATAGGGGTAAATATATTCATTTTAATGGTATAATATATATATATTTATTTTAAATTTCATATACATTATTTTTTTATACATTGGTAACTATAACGATATTTTTTTGGATCTATTGTGTGAATATCCAAAACATCAACCATATATGATGTGAATTTTGAATTTTTACACATTACATTAAATATTTATCAAATTAGAATCAAACTATATTTTTTATATTATGTTTTAAAAAGAATTTAACATCAATAGGGAATTTTATATTTATCATCAAAACCATTATATTATGGAAACCAATGTCCATATGAAATCTATGAAATTATAAAACTAGGTAATTTTAGGATATATATATATAATAAATTTTCACTATTAAATCATATATAAAAATAATTAAGTAGTCTATTTAAATGTTTTGGTAGTGTCCAGAATAGATTAATCACATTTATTGGTGTTATTAAATTTTTAAATTTAATTATATTGTAATATTCCAACCAAAAACTTAAAACATAGAAGAAGAATATCCAAATATGATTGAAATTTTAATTAATTTTTTTATTAATTTTTTCAATATTAATATTTTTGGGTTTTACAAAGGATTAAAAAAAAACCATATATTATAATGAGGAAATATATTTTCCTTTAAATGTGTGGGTTTCTTAAACAGTGTCAAAATGTTCTTATACATCATGAAATGGTGGTTTCCTATAAAATATTCAATTATGTTTTCACAATGATCATGAAGAGGAGGAATATCTATTTCTTATTTAGTTAATATTAATTTAATTTTATGTTAGATTTATTTAGTGAGACTTTAGAATTGATAATTTTATTCATAGTGAGGACAACAAAATACATATTGAGATTTGTTTAATAAAGGGATTTTATACTAATGTTATGGATATGATATTGGGATACCATGTTTTTTCCATTGTTAAATATTTTAAATATTTATTCCTAATTATGAAATGTGATGGATATATTAACATATATGTATTTGGTAAGAATAAAAATTGTCGGTTAAAATAGAGAAAGGATTCTAGTATTTTTTGTGATAAAAAAACTCTTTGAAATTCATGGGTAAATTTTATATGACTGTTATTATACGAGATATTCAATACGATGCTAACAATTTCCCTTTAAGGGTATGCCATAAAATAATTTGGGAATCATAAATTAAAATTTTATGATTGAATTATGGGAATACAAAGATTTATAAGAATAGATATGAATGTATTTATAAGAAAATTTGAGTGGATATGATTAAAGAGAAAAATTATAAAACTAGAATAAGAAGGTTTTAAAATTGTAGAGGAATCACTATAGATGAAACTATGTATATTATAATCTTAATGAAAAAATAAGTTAAAAAGTAGCAATGATATGAAAAATGGATCACAATAAAATCATTCAAGATGATCTTATTTTAAATTGTTCTTATGAAAATATGTTTTCAAATAGTGGTAATTGAGGTTGTTTTGTCCTTGTATCCAACCTCATATAATTGGGTTTAAAGATTCTTTTTTTATTTGTGTTATTTTTTTTATCAATGAGTATATTTATTGTTGATAATTTTTTTTAGTTATATGTATTTAGAATATTTTAATATGACCCAAAATATTGAATTTAATGATGAAATAATATTTCTAACTAAAAAGGGTACACCAATTATATGTTTTAAATTTGAAAGTTTAGTTTTATTTTTAAATCATGCATCATATAGTCAAAAGATAGAAAATGTGATTTAATTTTCATAATTATTTAGGATGAAAATAGTTTATTAATTAATATAATGTTTGAATGAACCATATATCAATATGACACATTCTATGTGAATTTGTGATTATAGGTGTTCCTTTTTAGTTTAAAATTAATGCTTTAAAAAAGTGTATCACACACTATGAAAAATGAAAATCATCTTTAATTATTTTATAAATTTGGATTTTTTTACAAGTCATTTATTACATGTATGAAATAACTATATTTAAATTCAATTCACATTTTGGATGGTATGATAGAAAGTGTGAGTTTCAATTTAGAAATGAAATTGTATTTCAAAAATAATATAACATACTCAAATCAAATAAAACATGATTGGATTAACATAATACTTTTTAAAAAACTTCCATTTTTCATTATTGATATGTAGGAATCAATATCATATTAATATAACACATGGGGTGTCCAATCTGACCCAAATGTTGGGTTTGTAGTTTAAAAGTTGAATTTTTACTGACAGCATACATGATATAATCAAAACAAAGAAAAACTATTTGTTTCTTTTGGTACTTTTTGAAGGTTATCAATTCATTTATGACTTGTAAGAATTAAACTCATATAATTATGAAATATGGTGTGGTTGGTATGAATGAAATGGGGTGTTTTTAGTTTAAAATTTAAATTTTAGTTCAAAATGTTTACCACGTACTCCCAACCAAGTAAGATTAATTATATTTTCCATATACTATAGAAAATAATAATTAGTTCATTTCTGATGTACATGAACTAACCATGCATCAATTTGACACACTGTGTGTCTAGTATAACAGAATTTGTGTGATTTCATTTAAAAATGAAAATTTAGATAAAAAAAGGCATCAAACACTAAAATTAGAGAAAAAATGACTGATTTGTTTTGATACATTAGGATAGAGATTGGTTATTCATATTTTACATGAAATAATTTATAACATGTCAATCTGACATGTGGTGTGGTTAATATTACTGAATATGTGTGTTTTCAGTTTAAAACTGTCATTTTTTGTTCAAAATGAACCTGACATTGTAAAAATAGTGATAACATGTTTGGATTATAATGATTCATTATGAAAGTGATTGATTATCAAATTATTAAATATTGTAATTAAATGTATATAATACAACATTGGGGTTTTGAGTATGACTAAAATCCTATCACATATATAAAATAGAGTAAACATATTTTAAATGTTATATTACAATTTAATATGTTTCATTTATTTATTTTATGTCTAGAATTATTGTAGGTGTCAACAAGAATGGATATGAAACACTGATTAATATTAATGGATATGTATCATATAGAAAATTACATTTATTATTTTGAAATAGTGATATGAAATCCATAATGGAAACAAGATGTTTGTGAATAGCAGATCCGAAAAAATAAAAGAAAGAAAACAAGTTTTAATTTTCATTGGGTTGTGTTAAACCTATGTACACCATAAGAACAATACCCAAACTATCATTATTACTAAAATAAAACCACCATATATTTAATGACTAATTTTTTTAATAGACTAAGTATTCCATTTTAGGGTGTTGGTTTTTCTAAACCGGGTTGTAGTGATTTACTTTATCATGTGTATTTATAACTATCAACTTCTCAAGTGACTCACACAATGAACACCAAGAATAAAAGGATATATCCCATGAAATAGAAACACGAATGGAGACACTTATAGAGTTACACCCTAATTACCATGAACTAGTTATAACTATTAATGATGAACATATTTCCTATAATGAAGCTTCATAAAATGAATTTCTAGCTCAAAATCCTTCATTTCCACTTATCTTCACCAAACTAGTACTCTAAAAATGGGAATCATTATGTAAATATTTGTGTGGAGTCGTGATATACGGTGTCAGACCCCTTCTCTTCCTCTCATATATATTTCCCTCTTAGAAGCCTATGGTTTCACCTCTCCTTATATAAAGAAAACATACTAGAATTAATCCTCCTAGCCAAAAAAAAGAACAATGAAATTGATAACACACAAGTGATATGACAGGTGAATAGAAAGGCTATCAGGATGCATGATGTGTTACTAACTTAGATCTAATTATCCATTTGGATAATAAAAAAATAACTTAATCAAATAGGTGCAAAAAAATAGATAGTCCATGAGAGATAAACATGAATCAACCCCATTCGGTGATATAGGGAAATAACAAGGAAAATAAATATAAAGAGACACATAGCACAATTATATCAGTCAGGATCAACTATAAAAAAGACCCGATGTGATAAACCACACTATGGAAAACAAGAAAAAACACATAACTAAACAAAATTACGGGTGATAACTAAAATTCCAAATAAATTTCACATATAAAAAGGGTAATCCAGGCATGAAACATGATGGTATATCAACAGTACCAATAAGTTAAAACAATAATGAGGAAACCAAAGTATCATATCAATTTTAAAATACTAATATATCAATTTAATTATAAAAAATAAATTATAAGAAAAATTCAAAAAAAATATTTTAATAAAATTTTTAGGCACAATGGTGTTCTTGTAATCTATATTATTTTACTATGACTATGATCATTAAACCCAAAAAATTTATAATAACTTATAATGGAATTAATCTAGTAAAACTATCATATGAGTTATCATTTGTTTGTATATTATTGAAACAAACCATTAGAGTCTCAATAACATTCTTAACAACATGATGCTTAATTTCTCTATGCTTCTATTTACCATGGATGAAATTATTATTATATAAAATAAGGGAAGTTTTACTACCAAAATAGGATACAATACTTGATTTAAAAAATAAAATTTATTTATAAATCCCTATATCCAAAAAAATATTGTATAACATTATTTAACGCAATGTATCTACCCCCATTAATGGACAATTAAAAACCAAATATCATGTCACACATACCATAAATAGGTCCCCCATAAGTAAGAAAAAAATACTGAGTAATAGATTTATAGTTTCTTACATTAACAACATAATCATAATAAACAGACATAAGAGCATCATTATTATAATGATATTTACTATCATATTGAATGAATAAATCTATAGAAAAATACACATACCTGAGAATCCATTTTAACAAAATCCATTATAGTTTACCATGATCTCCCATAATCCTACTCAAAGTAAAAAATTTAAAAGGAAATGTCAAGGGTAGATAAGATCATAATATTTATAAGACTACAAACAATGTTAGCATATGGAATCATACAAAAAAAATTTACCTTTGTGTCATAGTAGGGGGACTAACTAATGGAAAACATAATGGGATGGACCAAAGAAACACTAACAAGTTTAATATGCTCAAATATATACCATTTTAAAACTTTTTTAACATAAATATGTTGTAAGAGACACACATTCTTAATCTATTCTTCAATAACAATTTCCATACATATAATCTATTTTACACTACCTAGGAATTTCATTTTAAATTCAAGAATTATTTTTGTATAATATATGACTAATAAGACTCATGTTAGTGCATATATGAATCCTTTCATCAACACATAAAATAATGTAAATAATTTCAGGCTTAATAGGTTTGAAATAATCACAAACATCATATTTACCTCTCTTATAACCTTTTCTACCAAAAAAATAATAAATGCATTTATAAAGTTATCTATATGATAGTTTAAGTCCATATAATATTTTGTTAAAGAAAAATTATATTTGGTATGAAAACATTACAAAATACATTAGAGACTTATGGTAAATTGTCCAATTTACCATGATAAAAAATAGTTCTGACATCAAACTATATTATATGGAAACTGAAAACCTATTATAAGAATTTATTAAAACTGGGGAATAAATTTTAGTATAATAAATTCCTCCTTGTTTAATTAATCCTTTGAATACTAACCCTGAATTATATTTTGTTTTTAACTCCTTGGTTCTATCATACTTCTGTTTAAAGATCAATTTAAAAAAATTCATTAATATTTTCAGGATTAGTTATAGTTATCTCGGTCTGTATTTTATGAAGAGAATTTATTTCTTCATTAATAGTAAAAAAAATACTTGGATTATTTTTACTTTATATCTTTATTAATGGTTTGGGGATCATCACTGTTAATATCCTGAGAAATATTTAACAAATATGAAACCACATCAGTGTGAATGAACTACGAGGGGGTATGAAAGTCCTCCTAACTTTATATTAGGTTATGTAGAAATCCTTGATATTTTCACCTCTATAGACCTATGATTGAAAAAAAATCAAAATTAGGTTAATTATGGGGGAACATATCAGCAGAGGAATGCATGGGTTCATTCTACTCGCAAGGCTCAAGGTTCACCTCAACACCCAATGGTTAGTGTGTTTTATAATTTTAGGTTTATCAAACTTCTGTTTTTGAAATACAGTCACATGAAATACCATATAAATATACATGATTATATTATAGTAAATATTTTTATCTATCTAAAATATATACCCCTTAAAACCATCAAGATCACCAACAAATATACTATAATTTACTGAACTTGGTCTACTTAACACATTGGCCATTCTATCTTTCTAGTAGGATTGAATAATGTTACAAATCACTATTAGGTATAGAAAATAACTTGGGTATTAGAATAAGACCATGAGAAATGGATTAACCCATAGAATCCTATAAACACAACATATATTCAACAAAATATTCTAGAATGGCCTATCCATGCGTCAGATTCCAATATAAAGAAAAAATAAAAATGAAATATATAAAGAAAGAAATACATTAATATAGAAATTATAAATTAATAACTACAAAGAATCACTCCGTGAATTTAAATAAATTTAAAATCAATATTCATAAATAAAATAAACCAAAATACAATCAAGGATGAATATATTGTTACAAAATGTCCCAAAACATCACTGAGGATCCCAAAATACTCTTCATTAGACAAAAATTATCAGTACCCACAAACACCACTCCCACCACCACTAAGGAAGGATAAAAAACACAAGAAAGAGATGTAAAACTCTATGGAAACCTTTAATTAAATTGTTTCATATAAAAAAATTGTACATACACCCAGTGGGTATAGAAGGGTGTGAGGCGAAGCCCAGTAATATTCTACAAAGAATCTAGATAATTTCATTCACAATTCAAGAAATTATTTCATGTTTGGAAATTTTATTTTAAATAAATATCTTAAATAACATTTCATAATATACTTTATTTTCTTTAAAACATTCCATGTTCAATAAAAACATGAAAAAGGTGACCATAAAAAAAGATGAGGGAATTATGGAATGAATAAAATCAATCTTTGAATACTAAAATGGAATATAAGAAGTAAAAAACCTTATTCAAGTTACACACATACCTCAATGTGTCGATCCGAAGGGTCTGAGTTCACTAGTACTAGCTTAATTAAAAATAGCTAGAATTCATTAACAAAATATATTCAAGATCTCTTATGTTCTCATCAGGGTTCAAGATCTATCCCATATATAACAGGAAAAAATTCCCTAGTAAGCAGATAATCTATACAGTGGATACAACCTTTTTGGTTTGCAACTCTCTCGATGCCCCCATTCATTTTCAATTATGAAGAACATAACAAAAAATTAAATAACCACATAATGAAATGTTCCTATAATAATTGGAATATAAATCAAAAGTTAAATTCCTTTTAAAATAATTTTTTAACTCATTTGAAACAAAAATCATCCTTGAAGAATTGTATAGAAATTTTTTGGGTGAAAAAATATAATTTTAATGAAAAAATATTTGAAATCACCATTCCATTCCACAAATTATAGTTATTGAAATAAAAAAAATAAAATAACCTTCAAAAAATCATCACATGAATTTTATGAAATCAAATATAATGTATATCTCAAGAGTTGATGGTATTCGAAGTGAAATAACAATTAGGTACAAACACCCACCACAAAAAGAACGTAATAAACATCACCTTCACTTAAACCCATAAGAAATGAGAATAAAGGATACCCAAAAGCCTAAAAGATCAATAAATTTAATTAAATACATAAAATTAACCCTATGTTTTCCCATATAGCTATATAGGGTTCCAGTAATTACGTGAAATGGAACAACATGTTAATAGATAAAGAAAATTGTAGAAAACTAAGGTAGATTAAGACATACTTCAAAGGAATCCACCAAAATCAAATGTAAACCCGAAATTAGGAAAGGGGAAAAAATAAGATTATGGGTTAGGGGATGTCAGGTTTGATCTAAATGGTTGAGATTTAATTTTATAGGGGAACAATATACATTTAATATTTTTATGAAAATTGGGAAGGTCACATAGTAAGTCTAAATGAATAGGAAAACTCGACACCAACTATGTGAAATATAATGATTCCACATAGAGACATCACATGTTTTGGCTTCACAATTTCAACAAACCATTCCCTAA
This sequence comes from Viscum album, assembly GCA_963277665.1. Taxonomy (NCBI): domain Eukaryota; kingdom Viridiplantae; phylum Streptophyta; class Magnoliopsida; order Santalales; family Viscaceae; genus Viscum; species Viscum album. Next base: position 1,431,254,826 of record OY728151.1, read on the forward strand.
TCGTGTGAGTCATCCCCACAAAAAAACATAATGACAAGGTTCCCTATAGATCTTGTATAGTTTAAAAATTTGTTCTTTAATAGTGAAGAACACTACTAGAACCCCCTTCCCCACTTCACATTGTTAAGTGCATTGTTAACAAAAATTATTCACTAAAAATTTCATGATGGATATTTCCACAAAATCATGTAATTTTTAATGAAAAATTTTATTAAAATAAAATAAATTTATAAACTGAAAATAGAAACATAACATTGACCAGATGGGTGTCACAGTTTCCCCACTGTGCTACATTTTACCAAAAGAAAGTCCCCAAGGTTCTGAATGGAATAAATGATTTGGCCACTTCCCTCTCACCATTTTCTCTTACTCCTAGGTCATGTGGCAATCTTTGTTTCACTACTATAACATATTAACCAAGGGAATTTATTTTCTATGAAACATATTTTTTTATAAATATATGATAAGACATGCTTCTCAAAAATAGTGATGTCTGACTCCACTTCCAATTCCTACCACAATATCTTGTGTAATGGTTTCAGATTGTACTTCTTTAGCCTGGAGGAAAAAAATAAAATATGATAGGATTCTAAATGATATGTTTAGACCATATGTTATTCCACATTCCTAATATATAACATTATCTCAAATGAACAGATGTACCACAATACCATATAATTATATCTTCCCAAATAAAGGTGTGTTAGATAAGAAGAAAACCTCAAAAAATTTGATCACCAACCTTAAATTCCAATGGATGAAGAATATAATTAATAAAATATTTCTAATTATTTTTTGTTTTTTCCAATCAAATCAAAATTTACAGCACCTTCTTTATCATCTCCTAGATGAGGATCACCCCTAACAAATAATAATCACCAAATTCCATCCAACACATAGGGGAGTATAATGAACTTCCATGATACACTTAAAATGGAGCCACATTTATCGAATGATGTTGAATATTTTTATATGAAAATTAAACTAATGAAAAATGATAATCCCCATAACTATTGAATAGAATAAATAATTATCGATGTATATACTCAAGGATTTGGATATCAAACTCAGTATGACCAAATATTTTAAGATGATACACCATTCTAATCATTAGCTAAGATCCTATATCTTTCTAAAAATAATTCAAATATTGTGAAGTTATTCTTGGGACTCGATCAGAAACAATGGATGATGGAACATAATGGAGTTAGGAAATATCTCAAATATCTTATTTTTTAGTATTCATTAGTATCTAATAAAACTTATTAGAAACAAGCAGAAGTATTTTATTCTCATGCCTGAGGATCTCCCATGAAATAAATAATCAAACTGTATCTAAATTGAAATTAAAAACACTACTATAAAATGGACATCGTACGCTGAAGATCATTTAAAATATCTATATCACAATTGTATCCTCTTGAGAGAGACCAATTAGGGATTCTAGAATACATACCCTCTATATGTTATAACCATGATTAGCTCTGAATTCCATCTAATATATGTGGGAAAATCAAATATCCATGATTTGGTTGAATCTCATTATGTAAATAAAGAAGGATAAATAGAGATTCTGGTTTCATTGATGTTTTTTCTAACAAAAAATCAAGCACACCCTGGCATTTCTTGGAAATGCGATTTAAAAATACCTTGAGGACACTCTTGAATTATGTATTAATTAAATAATACATTTATAAGAAATAATTTAATTCATCACCCATTCATTCATAATATGTATAAATTAAATAAAATCCTCCAAAAATATATGTAAAACCCTTGAATAATATGACAGAAATATGGTGTTTAATGTTTTACATTGGTATAAGATACAATAGATACCATCTTAAATAACTCAACATCTTAGTTGTCTTTAGAGACTATATGCATACATGATTTTCATAATACATTGTAAATATAAATGATTGCATGAAAAGGTTTCATCCACCCTAGAAAATATTTTGAATATTCGTTATTCATATCATGTGAAAAGGAAAAATTTATGGGTTGATATTAAATACTTAGTAATGGTTATGTATAGTGGAATCTATACTTACTTAATAAGTAATTAACAATATAGAAGTGTGGAAAATTAATACATATTTCCTTTAATAAATAACATCATCCCCAAAATATATCCATGGAAAATATCAATTAATAATCATTGGATAATAATAAATAAAACCATAATGAATGATATTTATAATGTTGGATGTCAAGATCAAACAATCATGGTCTCATGTCAGGACATCATAAACCTTTCCATTAAGACCACGTGATATGTAATTTCAATAAATGGGTTAGTATAAACTATATATCCAATTATTTTAGAATAATATTTGTATACTAACACCTATCTATGCATCAAGGGGATATCTAAAACTTGGCCACACCCAACAATTACATATTTCCAATGCATTCCTCATAAATTTAAAAAAAATATAATACACTGCATTATTATTTATCAATTTCTAGTTATCTATATTCAATCACAAAAAAAGAATTTCAATATTTCCCTATTAATTTAAGTAAATTTCATAATAAGATTCTTTCTGTTAAAATCATATATAATAATGATTAGATACTTAATCAAAATTATGATAAATATTTATAGATAACTTAGTTTGTTTCACAGATAATTTGAAATATCAAGAGAATTTCACTCAAGAGATCAAAACTTGGTGTATAGTTAGGCTCACTAGTTGTTCACTGAGTAAATATGGACTTAATACCAAACCAATTTATTTAGGGTTAACACCCTTGTATATATCTATGATACAACTTTATTCCACTTGTTTGTTTCTAGGAAACAATCTCATTACTAGGATACCACCACTCTTTACATTAGAATTTATTTGTTTATTAACATAGAGGGAGAATACATTTATAAAATGTATATAAATATAAATTGAGAACTAAAGAAAAAATATTTTTCTTTTTGTAATATTTAAAAACAAAAAAAATTCAAAAAAATTTATTATATATATATTTTAAAAAAATGGAAACTTATTAATAAAGAAAAATTGTAAATAATATTCATGGAGGTGAGGGAATTTGTTTACACCGTAAAATTTTAAAAGAACCTTCCTTTCACAATTTTGTATAAAGAAAAAAATGACATGTTTAAAAAATCAAAAAAATATTCCTTTGAAACCTTTTCAAACAAGTAAAAGGTAGTATATAAATTCCTTTACCAATAATTTAAAATTATATAGAAACCTTAATAAGAAAATTTTTGTAATATGGACAAGGAAAAGAAATATTCTCGATTTGAAGGAAAAAAAATCTTCATCATTAAGTCTGTAAATAATAAAGTGTGGAAAAGTATTAATAAGAAAATTGGAGCCCTATAAAAAATATATGAGAACAAAATATATTTTCTTTAATAGAGAAAGGTAAATTAGTTCTTCAAAAAAAAATTAAAAATGAACACTTCTGAATAAGAGTGTGACTATACAATAATCCATTACGACTATAATAATGTTTGAATCAAAAAAAATTAAATGACAAATCATTAATTAATTCATTAAATATAATTAATAAGTAGTTATTAATGATATAATATGATAACTTTTAATTATATACCTCATATGATATAAATTATGTGCATAATGTAAAATATATCTCGATGTAGTGTAATGGAAATTAAAAACCCTTACCTAAAGTCTCAAATTGATTCATACATGTTAAAGCATCATGTATAAAAACAATATATTTATTATTAATTTATAATAGAAACATATTATTACATATCCTGATATATGTTATTTTCTTATAAAATATTCTCGCCCATTAATTAACATTTTTTCATTAACATTATCCTCTCATTTTTTTAATTATTCATTTTTTCATGTATTTTTCAGTTTGGTAGTTTATGTCATTGAATCTTATTCCCAATTTAATTATATAAAAAATCCTAATAATCATATATATTCATTTTATATGTTTTATAATAATCCATGAAAGGTAGTGATACAAAAATTAAATACACCTTCCACATAGATAGTAGAATGTACTTACGCATGAAAGTTGCTTTCATTTTATAATGAAATGAATAATGGAATTTTAAATAATATTATATAATTATATAATCATAATTATGGAACAAAGTTGAAATAAAATAATTAAATCTATCAATATATCCATCCTTGAGTGTTGGTAATTAGAAATTACATATTTCACAAAGTGGATAAGTAGTCCGTATGTATACACGAGTGATAATTTTTTCCATGGGATAAAAGAGTATGAAGTTAGATTATATATTATCATTCCTAAATAATACATATATAGAAAATATCATATATAAAAAATTAAATCTTTCACAATAACCAACCATGAAATGTGGTGATGAAAAACAAAATACATCGCTTTGTGGAGGTGAATGTCCATATGTATCAATGAGCGATGATTTGATTTCTAATTTGATGGAAAGGTGATGGATAAGGGTTTTTCCTTATAAATAATAAAATTTCAGTATATTTATGATAATTATTTTAATATATTATTATGTTTATAGTTTATTTATAGTAGGTTAATGATAATATAAACCTTGAAATAGTCTATTAAGAGTTACACCTATTCTTTGGAAAACCTCATTTTGCTTAATACTTATGCCATAAAAGGTTCATCCTATAGTGAGAAAATGTATTATATGTTTTGGGGAGGAATGTGAGTAAGGTTTTTAAGAAGTTATTTTATAATATATGTGTCTTAAAAGGTGTGCATAGGAGAGGATATGATTTGTCATTTTATAAGTGAGGTGGGAGGAAGCCTTGTAAATATTCAATGTTCTGAAATATTATAAATAAATTTTCATGTAAAAGTGGAATAATGTGGAAAAAATTCCAAAGATAAGATATATGATGTTCTAATTCTATTAAAAAATCATATTTATACAATATTATGTGTCATTTTATGTATTATCTATTATCTTAACCCCATCATTAACAATTTTTAACCCTTATGATAGCGATAAATTTTTATAATTGTTACTATTCCTTATAAAAACATTAAAATCATATAATATCTCATGTTTAATAATTTTGATTCCAAATATGGAATACAATTTATAATATTCAATTAAAATAATTTTTAGATAATATATTTAATATTATTTCAAAAAATACATTGAAAACCTATTTTTAGAAAATTATATGTTTAAGAAAAAATGATATTAAACCAAAGTAATGTATAATGTTGATTACCATGGAATTAAATGTATTAAGATAAATAAGTGGATACCTATTTCACATTAAAACCAAAATAAAACTGAAATTACCCTTTTAGAAACATGATAAAAATTAATATTAAAAAATAGGATTTTTTGAATAAAAACAATACAAAGAATTTCAAGACGTCAAACATTGATTTGTAAGTAAAATATTCTTATTTTTGAATAAATTATATAATTTAATTAATTAATATTTAGTGAATACTTTTTTCATATTCATGAATGTAAATATAATTTTATAATATTGGAATTATTGTAAAATTGGTATTTCTCATTATTCACCAAAAAATCAACTATTTATAAAAAATATATAATATTTAACTCAAGCTAATTATGAAATGATGGATTTAAAAAGGTAATTGATTTGATATTAAAATAAATTTTTTATTTATGTTTTTAATCATAGTCTTAGATAAATACTTGATCACTATGATATCGTTTCATTAGAAGGAAATATTTTCTTTCTATGAATGGAGATTGGGTGTCAAATTCTTCGCCCCTTTATAAATTTAATACTAAATTTTTTTGTAATATATGATCATAAAAAGAATTTGGGTAGTTATTCATCATAACTACTTCAGTTTCCCATTTTTCGTATGATATCTTACGACTCTTCCAAAGTAACATTACTAATAAAGTCTCTTAATTCTACAACACATGTTTCCTAATGTCAAGAATCATTATAGGAATTTCTAAATATAAAAAATGATGACCCAATTAGTTTTCTTAAATGGAGGTTTCTTTAATTTATTCTATCATATACATCCTAAATGAAGTTATATCAATCACACCATGCACATTATAGAGGATGGGTGTATTTTAGCAGTGGTACCCATAACTCTAATTCTTTCTAAAACCCCAAAAGGTCCATTGTACCTGTGACATAGTTTCTCTTTCCTTCTAGACCTTATAATAAGCTTCAATAGATATTACTTAAATAAGACATGATCTCCTACTTGAATTTCCATTTACTTCATTAAATTATCAACATAAATCTTTTTCCTAATTTGAATTCCATTTAAATGACTCTTAATAGATCTAAAATTCAATATTTTCTCCTTAATATGTTCTATGAATACTGTTTTACTATCTCTAAATTTATCAAAATATGATTGGGAATAAAATATATTCCTATTCAATACTTAATATGGATCTATTATAATTCCTGAATAGATGATATTATTATATGAAAATTTGACCAAATCTGTATATATATACCTTGTACCATGAATGTTAGGTGAAAAAAACCCTCAAAATGTTTTATAAAGTTTAAATAGTCTTACCAAAATATCAATCTATTTGAGGATAATAAGAAGTGCTAAATTGAAAAGTGTTATAAGGATGCTTATGAAGAGTTTTCTATAATTTCATTATATACCATGGATCATGATCAGATACAATCAAGAGAGGTTCACCATGAAATATCATAACATTATTTATATAGATTAGTGTGAGGATATTAAGAGGTAGATCTTCCCTTAGAAGGAAAGAATTTGTGGGTTTGGTACGAGGATCGATAATTACCAATAAGTAATCATTTATTTTAGGAATCACATGAAATCCATCCACACAGTCCATAGGAATATCATCTCATTTTTACATAAGATTAGGGAGATATTTTATGACCCATTATGGATATTATCTATTAAAATTTACCTATTTAAGAAAAATCATATTTATACATTGTAATTTATCACTTCGAATTGTCCAACTAAAAATGTCCCAATAAATCCACGTACATCTTGGTGATACCATGGTATATAGAGAAATCTTAGCTATGGGCCTCGTATAATAATTCCATAACTAACTCAAGTATTGTTGAAACATATATAAAAATTAAAAATATTAGAAAAATATCATCATAAAGAATGTCTACAAATTTATAATCTTTAATGACATTATCCTTTTCTTGGAAAATCTTAGCAATAAGATGATACCATTTTATTTTCTCTAGTAAATATTGTTTGTAAATAATTTAAAAAAATGAGTGTTTTCCCTTTTATAAATTACTCCAATATGAAAAATTACTATATTAAAGAATATAGGATCTATTTCAATCCTCATTTTACGTATATCTCCTTGATATTTCCTATCCAATGCATTATCCACACCATTTTATTTCCTAAGTTTGTAGTGTATTTATAAATCATAATATTTGGGTACCTTTAAAATCTACATCCATTATCTCATGTTTTTCTATTTTTTTGGTAATATTTACTTCAAAAAAACATGATATATATATCTCACATCTTTCACTTTATAGATAATTCCTCTATATCATCATGGAAAAGATTACAACTATCAACTCTAGATCATGCGTCAGACAATTCGATTTATGATTTTTTTTTATTTCATTATAAAATAAGAAATAAATCTATCATTATCAATAAGGAAACATGTGTAATGACACGAATCCGGAACCCTTCCACTGGTGCCCCGTACCCGGTTCACCACATGACCTCAAGCGCGTTTCCCCAAATGCCAGAAGCTGCTGACTAGCAGCAAGGGCCTTGGTGAGTCAGTAGGGAAACTATGCCCTCATTTGGTAAAGTATGTAGCAGAAGAATAAGTATAAACAATAGCGGAAGTAGTAAATAGCATGCAACAACTGGACTGAAAGTAAAAGCAATGTCTGATATAATAATGATGCAGAATGGTACATGTGTCTTTGGAAAGCAGTAAGGAGAACAACATGCTAAAATACAACTGAAACCAAAGAACTAAAAGTAAACATCAACTCCAGCATCGTCGCGAGCCAAGACCCGGTCCCATGCTCTCCAGCTCCGACCAGCAATCAAGTACCTGAGGTGGAAGGGCCACAATCCCTACCTAAACCGACAACCATATAATCTATTTGGGCCGAAAAGAAGGACCCAAACAGGGTGTGAGACTAATCACATTAGGAAACCACCACAAGATTTGCGCCCTACTGTCAGTGAGTGATATAGCAGAAGTAAAGGTAAACAATGCAGTAAACAATTCTACAAATTACCATTCACATTCATTTAATTACACAACCAGGGAAACCAGCAAAGTTTCTTATTCCAAGATAAGCAAGTAACATAGCAGGTATCTAAAAAGACTACCTAACACAAGCAGTACAAAACCCAAGCTTGTTCTTTGGCTTGGTGGACTCGTCACAACCAACCATCAAAAATCACACTGACTCTCTGGGTGGCTTAAACTAGAAGACTCCTATAGTCCAGTAAATAGACAAGGCACAGACACTCTAGGAAGCTCTTACGTCAATTCCCCTATGGTCTTGCAATAAAAGCTATAGAATATCTGAGGAATCACTTACGTATAATTCCTCCTGTGGTCTCGATGTGTCGGTAAACTAAGAACACTCATGGGAAGCACAAAGTCTGATCCCCGTAGGTCATATGTACGAAACTAAAACCAACATACCCTCTAGGGAAGCACTTAATCGTCTATTCCCTTTTTGATCTCCCGCACCATGTTCTCACGGCCCTAAGCAGTCCAGTAGTGCGTAATCGACTGTTAGCATCCCTAAGTAAGTTAAAAAAACTACTTGGATAATAGCTAAAAAATGCATCCACAAGCATATACACAACATGTAATACATGAAATCAAGTCAACAGGAATACTAGCAATGAAAAATGGGTTGCCTCGTGGGCAAACCATGCCAAATGGAAAAAAACAACCAAAACCAGGGAAAACACCCATGGGGTGATCCTCAAACATGCTAACAAGCAATTATTAATCATCTTATAACCTCAAGCATACAAGACATCTGAGGCAGATAAATAAATAGGATCAAAACCCTAACCCGGGATACCCGATACATGGGTATCCGACACTTTTGCAAACAAAACTTAAATAACTTCAATGTAGGGAAACAAAGCACCTACCTCGATCCTTGAAGATCAATATACTTGAATCTAGACCCGTGAATCAGCCTAGAATGGAGTAGATCTGCAAAAACATCTAAAACGCTCAAACTCAGATAACCCACACAAGAGGAAGAATCAGGAAGCGAGGATAAAGAAGAACCAAGAACTCACTGATGCGATTCTTCTACAATCGACGGAGTTCGATTCAGACAACCGGTGACAGATCGGTGGCATGGAGAAGAATCAGCCTCCTTGGACGCTCTGGACAGAATTAGGTGGAGAAGAAGGTGTTTACGAGCATTAGGCATGACCCCGGTCTGATTAATGAAATAAAAAGAAAGTACACGGTGTGTACTTCTTGAGTACATAGCATGTACTTCAATTTTCCGTACCCCGAATTAACCGGCCTCCACCTCAGCCTTAGACACCGTGTGTGTGGTCTGGACACGGCCAATCACACGGCTTTGAGTGGAAGAGGAGTACACGGCGTGTACTCATAAAGTACATGGCGTGTACTCTGAAAATTTCCAGATTCTCCATTTTTCCTTAAAAATCCCATAAAAGAGACCCGTACCTGAAACCGAAGCCCGGGTTCTTACAAACTTCCCCCCTTAAAGAAATTATTCCCCGAATTTCCCTAGCAAGGCATAAAAGAAGAAACCTCGAACAACTCTAGCCACTGTGATCATATATCAGCCTCCCTCTCCCAAGTCTCGTCCTGTATACGGCCATGATGCTATAACACCTGTACCAGAGGAACAGACCGGCCACGGAGCACTTTTGTATTACGATCAACAATCCTGATAGGATGCTCCTCGAAAGATGCATCTTGCTCCAACTCAACCTCCTCGGGTTTCCAAACATGAGACGGGTCTGAGAAATACAGTCGAAGCTGAGAAACATGAAAGACGTCGTGCATAGCCTGATATCTCTGAGGTAACTGCAACCTGTTAGCAACCAGCCCGACTCTCTACAGAACCTCAAACGTCCTGATGTATCTCGGTGAGAGCTTACCCTATCTCTGAATCCTCTTGTGTCCCATCCTCGGTGCGAAACACAAGAAAATACGATCCCCGACCTCGAACTCCAGAGGTCGTCTCCGCTGATCAGCATAAGACTTCTGTCGAGACAGTGCTGCAGCCATCCTCTTCTGAATTAGCTCTATTTTCTCTGAAGTCCCATGAACAAGACAAGGCCCCAACAAGGCCACCTCTCCTACCTCTAGCCAGCATAAAGGTGGTCGACATGGTATACCGTACAAAGCCTCGTAAGGTGCCATCTGAATAGTCGCCTGAAAACTATTATTGTAGGTGAACTCCACCAGAGGAATATGCTTCTCCCAAGAACCGCCAAAGTCTAGAATGCAAGCTCAGAGCATATCCTCAAGCACCTGGATTGTGCGCTCGGACTGGCCATCAGTCTGGGGATGGTATGTTGTACTCAAAAGTACCTATGTACCCAACGCCCTCTATAGCCCCTGCCAAAAGTGCGAAGTAAAAAGCGCATCCCTGTATGAAACAATGGAGTGTGGAACTCCATGCAGACGTACAATCTCCTGGATGTACAACCGTCCCAGCTCATCAACATTGATGGTCTCCATGATCGGCAAGAATTGTGCAACCTTCGTGAGCCTGTCCACTATAACCCAAACCGCATAATTTCCTCGAGGCGATCTTGGTAACCCTGTCACAAAGTCCATCGCGACATCATTCCAATTCCACTCGAGTATGTTTAGCTGCTGCAAAAGCCCTGCTGGTCGCTGATGCTATGCCTTCACCGGCTGACAGGTGGAATGCCACATAACAAAACCAGCCACATCCTTCTTCATACCTGGCCACCAATACTGGCGGTGCAAGTCTCGGTACATTTTGGTGACACCAGGATGAACTGCCCAAGCTGAGGCATGAGACTCCTCCATCAGCTCCTCACATATGTCTGCTGAAACCCATACGCGGCCATGAAAACGTAGCACCTTGTCATCGCCCACTGTCCACCCCGGATTAGGGTCTCCATCTGACACACCCTCCCGTAGGACTAGGCCTTCAGGGTCTGATAGCTACCTCATTCAAACTCGATCAAAAAGGGTAGAGGTAACAGCTACGGAAGAAAGAACCGTCTGACCCTGTCTGTTGTGTACCTCTAGATGCATCTCAGAAAACAGAGCCATGAGTTGCCACTAACTGGTGGCTTCCTAAACTGCCTGCATCTGAGTCCTCCTGCTCAGTGCGTCCGCCACAACATTGCCCTTCCCAGGCGTATAAGAAAGCTCAAAGTTGAAAGACTGTAGGTACTCGAACCACCTCCGCTGTCTCATATTAAAGTCACGCTGCGTAAAGATATATTTTAGGCTCTTGTGGTCAGTATATACCATGAAATGATCTCCCATGAGATAGTGCATCCAACAACATAAAGAATGAACAACAACATCCAACTCCAAATCGTGCGTAGGATAGTTCCTCTCATGTGGCCTCAACTACTGAGATCCATACATGACAACATGATCTTCCTGCATAAGCACTACTCCAAGACCGATGCCAGATGCATCACCAAAAACTGTATAACTCCTTCCCGGCTCTGGCAGAACTAGAATCGTTGTTGAAGTCAATCTCCCCTTCAGGTCCTGGAAGGCTGAGTAACATGCTTATGACCAACCAAACTTCACCCCTTATTATTCAAGCCCATCAACGGTGCTTCTAGGCATGAGAAGTCCTATATAAACCACCTATAGTAACCAGCCAACCCCAAGAAACTACGTACCTCGAAGACGTTCTTCGGCTGCTCCCATGTGACTACTGCTCTAACATTCTCCAGGTCTACTGATACTCCTGTCTCTGAGATGACCTGACCCAGGAAGTGAATCTCATCCATCCAAAAGTGGAACATTGAGATTTTAGCATAAACATGATGCTCCCTCAGTGTACTCAAAACGATCTCAAGATGGGTTGCATGGTCGTGTTGAGTGTGAGAGTACACCAAGATATCGTCCACGAAGACCACGATGAAGGAATACAAGTAAGTTTGGAACACTCGGTTCATCAGTACCATGAAAACTACTGGTGCGTTCTTAAGGCCGAACGGCATAACCGTATACTCGTAGAGGCCATACCTACTCCTGAAGTTTGTCAGTGGTATATCTGAAGGCCTAACGTGCAGCTGATGATATCCGGATCTCAAGTCGATCTTCGAGAACACCCGAGCTCCTCGAAGTTGATTGAACAGATCATCAATCCTTGACAAGGGATATCAGTTCTTGACCCTCAACTGGTTCAACTTTCGATAATCCACGCAAAGCCGTAAGGTACCATCCACCTTCTTCGCAAACAACACAGGTGAACCCCAAGGGGAAGTACTAGGTCGGATAAAACCCTTAGTCTGAAACTCCCCCAAATACTTCTTGAGCTATTGAAACTCAGGCGTAGCCATCCTATAAGGAGGTATGGATACTGGTGAGGCTCCTGGCACAAGCTCAATCGAGAAGTCTACCTCACACTCCAGAGGCAAACTTGTAAATTCTTCTTGAAAGACATCTGGAAAGAAATCAACCACTGGAGGAAAATCCATCTGAGAGGTTCCCTGATAATTCAGATATAAACAGGAAATCTAGACTGTAACTCTACCCAAACCATGATGCTATGGTCCATCTCTGCTTGCCTGGACATCCCATTCACCCTTGTGAAGAAACTTCCTTCCCTCTAGTGATGTGAAACTCACCTTGCGGCGATAACAGTCGAAAAAGGCATGAAAAGGAACTAGACAGTCCAATCTCAGAATAACCTCATAACCTGTCATCTCCAGGACATAAAGATCCCACACAAAGTGACACCCACCAACCTCAAGGGGCACTCCATACACTGATTCATATTAATAGTTCTATGTCCCAATGGAGTGTCCAGTGCCAAAGTATCCTCATAAGTAAGGACAGTGAGTCTAAGGATCTCCACAATGTGCATAGAAAAAAAGATATGAGAAGATCTAGTATTGAACAGTGCAGAAGATAAAACTGAGGCTACTAGGATCGTACCTCGAACTATGGAAGGTCCAGGATCCTGCTCCCGATTAATCTGCTCTACTACAAATGTCTGGCCAGTACTGTGACCCTGTGTAGTAGCCTAATGTCCCTGAGCTGATCCCCCTTTAGCGTGACCACCGCATCTGCGACCTCTACCCTGGCCTGAACGTCCTGAAGAACTCCAACCCCCAGTCTTCTATGGGACTGGTAATCCTACTCTTGAATGAGGGGTAGAAACAGATCCTCCTTCACTAGCTGCTGGAAGAAGAACCCGGCAAAAACGCTGCAGATGACCCATCTTACCGCAATCTCGGCACTCCAATGGATCTCTCGAGCACTAAGGATTATTATGCCCACTCTTTCCACATTGATAGCTTACCACCGGGTTTCCAGAAGGAAGATCCCGTCCCCCAGAAGATATACCCCACTTCCTCGAGTCACATAGAGTAGACCCTCGGTGGCGCTTCCTGTTGTCAGTATGAAACGACTCTGCCTTGGGTGCTGAACCACCCTGGTCAACAACTCCAATCTCCAGCAGATTTCTTTCGATGATCAGTGCCTGGTTGACTATCAAAGTAATATGATTCAACTGGAAAATGTTCACATGTGATCTGATCTCTTATTTGATGCCTTCCTCAAACTTCCTCGCCAAAAACAGCTCGTCAATTCCTAGAATGAGAGTGAAACGCTGTAACTCAGTGAAGCGGGAGGAATACCCCATAACTGGAAGAGTACCTTGTTTTAGTTTCATGAACTCCCTGGCCCTGTCGGCCCTCAGCATCGCTGGATAGAAGTAGTCATAGAACGTACGCTGGAATTTGTCCCAAGCCATAGTCCGCTGGCACCCTGCCTGTGAGACCACATCCCACCATCTCTTGGAAGAATCTCACAACATGTAAGTCACAAGCTTAAACTGTCTGTCTGGGGGTTTCTCCAAATGCTCAAAGATGGAAATCATGGTTTCTATCCATGAATCTGCAACCTGAGGTCCTCCATCCCCTGTGAAAGTGGGAGGATGTTGCTGCTGGAAGACTCGTGTTAGCTCTTCCATAGACAGTGCAAGATGCTGAGCTCCCTGGAAGGTTTGCATGAACCTCATGAAACCCTCTCTGAACTGAGCGTGCAAACCAGTGTCCGGAATCACTATAGGTTCCATATTCGCAACAATCGGTGGAACTACTGGTAGTACCTGGTCTGCCGTACCAGGCTTACGGTCACTACCTGGTTCCTCGCGTGCAACGGGAGGACGTATTGGTTCCATAACCCTGAATGGTCAAAAGCACACTCCATATTTAAGATCAAGAAGGATATAAAACACAAGAGTACAAAACGGGAACAGGAGAGAGAAACACTTAAACTTGAAAAACTAAACTACACGACGTGTATTTAAACTACACGATGTGTTTATTAAATCCATTTACATGGGCGTGCAATTCTTCCACCATTGGTCGTGTAACATTCTAGACTACACGGAGTGTTGTCCAAAAACACGGCGTGTACCTGGACTCCACTCCCCTACCCGAGTCTCTTTTCACGGCTAACTTACACGGTCTTCCAAAAACTAGACTACACGGCGTGTTCATCGAGGACACGGCTTGTACAAGCCAGGCTTCAGCGGTCCATGTAACAGGTTACACGGCCGGCCACATGGCTAACCCCTTACACGACATGTTCGGAACAAACACTGTGTGTATCAGAGGAGATAACACCGACCCGTGTTGTTTGTGACACGATCGGGTACCCAGAAGAAAACTACATGGCGTGTTCTTCTAACACACGACGTGTACTAGACAGGCTCGGCGACTTGTGTAGCAGGTTACACAGCCGGCTACACGGCTGATCCCCTACATGGCATGTCCCGAACAAACACGGTGTGTATAAGGAAGGATAACACTGACCCGTGTTGTTCGTGACACAACTAGGTACCCAGAAGAAACGTACACGTCGTGTATTTATAACACACGACGTGCACTAGATGAGCTTCCCCGACCTGTGTTGTTCGCGACACGGCTGGGTACACATTTGAATACCACACAACGTGTACATAAGGTACAAGGCGTGTACCCAAATATTTTCCGACACCCCGTGTTTTTGTTTACATAGATAATAACACAGTTTAAAAACTACACGACATGTATGAAGTAAGTACACACCGTGTATTCTAGGTTTTTCTGGGCAGTAGCTCTGAAACTACTCCGAACACTAGAAACACTGAAAAACAACCAGCTATGTGCCAAATTCCGATCCGTGGGGGCCCATACTCCCTGCGAATCAAAGCTTGGCATCATCATAACAACATACAACAAGTAAACAACATAACAGACAATGATCCACCAAATTCTGATCCTAGAGGGCCCATAACACCTCCAAGACCAGAGCTTGGGCCCATGCTAAATATGCTGTAAAATAAGTAATACTCTATCAGCGCAACAAGTATTTCTATCATAGCAACTACCACAACGACATGCATAATCTATCACGACATATATCACAACAACATGCAATTATAATGCACCCTAGATGGCATGGTAAAATGCATGACCGGTGATTTCCTAGCCGGTGCCTATATGATGCATGTGATGGCACACCATCATCTCATCAGGTTGCAACCAAATAGAACCATAATCATATAAACTGTAACAACACAAAACATTTTCATCACCCAACGGTGAAATATAATAAACTGTAACACTTGAAAAAACTAAAAATTGCAATTATGAGGTAATATAGATTTTCCTTATACATGGGTTAATTACTCCCGGGCACAGTTCCGTACTAACTACCCAGTTCTTCCTATCCCTGGCTATGGTCGCAAAACAGTAAGGCAATAGAAAGAAGGAAAAATCCTTTGATACCACTTTGTAACAACCCGAATCCGGAACCCATCCACTGGTGCCCCGTACCCGGTTCGCCACATGACCTCAAGTGCATTTCCCCAAACACCAGAGGCTGCTGACTAGCAGCGAGGGCCTTGGTGAGTCATTGGGGAAACTATGCCCTCATTTGGTAATGTATGCGGCAGAAGAATAAGCATAAACAATAGCATAAGTTGTAAATATCATGCAACAAATGGACTGAAAGTAAAAGCATTGTCTAATAAAATAATGATGTAGAATGGTACATGTGTCTATGGAAACTAGTAAGCAAAAAAACATGCTGAAATACAACTGAAACCAAAGTACTGAAAGTAAACATCAACTCCAGCAGAATCGCAGGAAAAGACCCGGTCCCATGCTCTCCAGCTCTGACCAGCAATCAAGTACCTAAGGTCGAAGGGCCACAATACCTACCTAAACCTATAACCATATAATCTATCTGGGCCGAAAAGCAGGACACAAACAGGGTGTGAGACTAATCCCAGTAGGCAACCACCACAAGATTTGCGCCCTACTGTCAGTGAGTGATATAGAATAAGTAAAGGTAAAAAATGCAGTAAAAAATTCTACCAATTACCATTCACATTCATTTAATTACACAACCAGGGAAAACCAGCAAAGTTTCTTATTCCAAGATAAGCAAGTAACACAGAAGGTATCTAAAAAGACTACCTAACACAAGCAGTACAAAACCCAAGCTTGTTCTTTGGCTTGGTGTACTCATCACAACCAAACATCAAAAATTACACTGACTCTCTGGGTGGCTTAAACTAGTAGACCCCTATAGTCCAGGAAACAAACAAGGCACATACACTCTGGGAAGCTCTTACGTCAATTCACCTATGGTCTTGCAATAACAGCTATAGACTCTTTGAGTAAGCACTTAAGTCTAATTCCTCCAGTGGTCTTGATGCATGGGTAAACTAAGAACACTCTTGGGAAGTACAAAGTCTGATCCCCGTAGGTCCTGCGTACGAAACTAAAACCAACTGACCCTCTAGGGAAGCACTTAATCGTCTCTTCCCTCTTTAATCTCCTGCACTAGGTTCTCACGGCCCTGAGCAGTCCAGTCATGCATAATCGACTGTTAGCAGCCCTAAGTAAGTTAAACAAGTACTTGGCTAATAGATACAAAATGCATCCACAAGCATATACACAGCAGGCAATACATGCAATCAAGTCAATAGGCATACTAGCAATGAAAAAGGGGTTGCCTTGTAGGCAAACCATGCCAAACGGACAACAACAACCAAAAACAGAGAAAACACCCATGGGGTGATCTTCAAACATGATAACAAGCAATTATTAATCATCTAATAACTTCAAGAATACATGAAATCTAAGGAAGATAAATAAATAGGATCAAAACCCTAACCCGGGGTACCCGATATATGGGTATCCGACACTTTTGCAACCAAAACTCAAAGAACATCAACGTAGGGAAACAAACCACCTACCTCGATCCTTGAAGATTGATATAATTGAACCTCGGCATGTGAATCAGCCTAGAACGGAGTAGATCTGCAAAAAAATTTAAAATGCTCAACCTCTGATAACTCACACGAGAGAAAGAATCTGGAAACGAGGCTAAAGAAGAACCAAGAACTCACCACTGCGATTCTTCTGCAATCGATGGACTTCAATTCGGACAACCGGTGACAGATCGGTGGCTCGGAGAAGAATCGGCCTCCTCAGACGCTCTGGATGGAATTAGGCAGAGAAGAAGGTGTTTACAAGAATTAGGCATGACCCCGGTCCAATTAATAAAATAAAAAGAAAGTACACAGCGTTTACTTCTTGAGTACATAGTGTGTGCTTCAATTTTCCGTACCCCGAAATAATCGGCCTCCACCTCAGCCTTACACACTGTGTGTGTGGCCCGGACACAGCCAATCAGATGGCCTAGAGTGGCAGAGGAGTACACGACATGTACTCATAAAGTACACGACATGTACTCTAAAAATTTCTAGATTCTCCATTTTTACTTAAAAATCCTGTAAAAGAGATCCGTACTTGAAACCGAAGCTTGGGTTCTTACAACATGTATGTCCATTATTCGACACATCACTATATATCAGAAATCCACCCATTTCTAATGGTAATTTCAAAATCAGTTCATTATCCATTGTACACTTCAGTTCCTCAAAACATTGTCTACAATATTGTGATAATATGAACAAATACCCTTTACATTTCCACAAGGTTAACGGGTTAAATAATTAGTTTTTTTTGAAAAAAGTGTTAATAAGGACCTTATAATCAATCTAAACTACATATATAGCTTATCTTCATGAGAGTATAATATTCATTAACTACATTTTTCATTAAAGGATCAAATAATTTTAAATCCATGGAGATAATATATCCATGAAAAGAAACCTTCTTAATCCATAATTAAATCTTATTAAAATTCGTAGATAACTCCTTTCCATTAATATTTTTAAGAATGCTTTTTGAGATGGACATTAAGATATGCATATATTTTATAATATATTAGGATTTCATTGATAAATACCGAAATGAAATTATCAATATAATAATTTAATACATGGATAATAAGGTCCATAAAAATACATGTTCCACTAGTCATTCCAAATGGAATTATTGTAATCTAATAATGTTTATAACTCACATAAAATATCATCATTGGAATATATTCCTTCTTTACTCAAACATGATGATACCCATTACAAATTCTATTCTTTGAATAACATTGATCTCATTGATGTTGATCAAATAAGAAATAAATGTGAGGTAAATTATATATTAATTTTAATGTAATGGAATGTATTTCAATATAATCATTGCACACATGATAGATTCAATATTTTTATTGAAAAAATAATTTGGGTTTCCCAAGGTGAAATGAAATGGAAAATGAATCCATTAATACATAAATCATACAGTTGTTTCCACAGCTCCACTAATTGCACTTTGGCCATTCTATGAGGAGACTTAGATGTTGGTTCTTTACCAGGTATGAATTTAATTGAAAACTCAACTTCACACACTTGTGGAATTCCTTGTTACTCTTCAAGAAACAAATCAATTTACTCATGAAAAATATGTAAATATTCTATGAAAAGGTAACCATTCCCATCAAAATATTTAATATACTCCTATTTTCTATCAAATTAATTAAGGTGTAACTAGGTGCCAAAGGCATATTGAATTCCCTCTAATACCATATTGTAAAACACATATCCCAATCAAAGACTATTGATCTCAGAACTCCATGGATACAGACCACCCTATCCACATACCTCTCTGATAGGGAATCCATTACGCTTGACTCCTTGATCGCTAAGAAGTGAGCTGATTTCGTCAACTAATCCACTACTACCTAAATATCATCGCAAAATCCCTGAGCCCCAGGTAATCCTATGATTAAATCCAACGATATTTCATCCCACTCCTACTGGGGGAAATCTAGGGCCTACAAAAAAGGAGCTTGAATCTCCTTAATCAAACACAACACAAGAAAGTGTACTAAAAAAAACTGATTATACGTTGAAATATCTCCGTCCCTACTAGAACACCTACCTCTACAACATGAAACTGCCTATTAAATTCTCCTCTACCACTCCACTATCATCAACCTCCCCAAACACACCCTTGTTGAGGTCCCTGAGGATCACCCTGAGGTTGGCCTCCTCCAGAAACGTCCACCCTTAGTGTAGTAGGGGCCAAATTTCCATGCACCTGGAAAGGCATGTTTGGAAACTACTACTGAGGTGAGCACTGAAATTTCACACCTCCATCATACTAAGATATTATTGGGAACTATCCCTGGAGGATCCAATGGAATACAAAAGAAAGGCAGCATAGACCCAGGCTCATGAGAAAAGGGAGAGGACGACAGGTTCGGAACTAAAACTGTTGGGAATGACTCCCCACTCGCCGAAACTTCAAAGGCCCTGACACCAGAGACTTACTGCTAATGAGATTTCACTTTGAATAGCTCGAGTGAATTCCCTACCATTGCAGTCCTCCACCAGAGTGCATCCTCTCCACCTCCCCATCCTTTGTCTGAACCTCCAAATATATAAGTATGGTGAAGGGAGAAACCACATATTGAAGAGAAGGACAAAGTGCCTCCTCTAAGAAACTCACTTGAGACTCCACATCGAGAAAGAGATCCAGAGAAAAATATAGGAGAACCTTGAACTTGATCACAAACTCCCTCACCTACATACTCCCATTCTATATAGAGGGTAGATCCTGTATCTTATCAGCATTCATCAAGGAAGAATGGAATTCCGCCCAGACTCCAACACCAAGTCGACCCACTGAACATCGGTCTCCTTCCTCTCCCCGAGGTAAAGTGTCCATCACTGCTATGATGCTCCCCTCATCTGGATCACGTCCATGGGAACTCAGTACTCTGTCGGAGCCTAGATCAATCCGAAAGTGATCACCTGCTCCTCGATCCATATCTCCTTATCCATGTTTAAGACACTACACTCATAATTTCCAAGAGTGTGCAGTTGGAAATAACTAAGCGTCTTATTCCAATGATCATTCTCCTCCACTAGATTGTCCCTCCACTGGTCGAATTGGTCAGTCTGATGACCTTACACTTTACAAAATACATTCGGGAGATGTTTGGGATCCATAGCTGAAAGGGAAACAAGGAACTCCTAAGCCCGGTTAGTGTGGAATTATCTCTTGAGATTCATTTTTTCTCTTGATTTATTTTAATTTATCAAAAATTACCACAACAAACCAGAACAAAACTCATCATGATGCATTTACCTTTCCCAGAGTCTATAACCTACAAACGGTGTAACATCACTTGGTCATTTGGTAAGCTCAGTGTCCTTGCATTGGATCGGGGGGGGGGGGGGGGGATAAAATCTTGTGTCCTTTCCGGTCTCCCCTGGCCTATGTCATGTACCCAGATCAAGTTACACAGTTTCCCTACCAATCCATTCAATACTCACTATGCCTAACTCCAAACTCCATCCTATCTCTCAACCATCACCTATTATACCATTCTATCATAACCCCCCTTTTTAAGATGAGGTAATGGATAAGAAGATGTCGAGACCTTAAATCATCAAGATGAAGGAGAGATATTGACCCCCCAAGTCCCACCTCCAATAGGCCCCAGGGTGGTGACCAACACCAAGGGAATATAAATCACACAAAAAATGAGAGGCATTACCCTTTTCATAGTAACCATGAATGGGAGATAATACATATCAACCAGAAAAAACTCCAAGATATATATATATATATATACATATATAAAGAAACTAAAATCCATTCGACATGAATGTTTAAAGTGAAAGTTCTAGAAATAAAAATGAGAACTCAAAATTAAGTACCAAAATAAAACCAAGAAGCGACACAACAACCTTTCCCAGTGTCCAAGATAGTATGGTCCATCATGGTCTACATAATCTCCCTTGAAACCTAAAAATAGTTTTATATACTGAGGTTTAGCATAGAAATATACTGAGTAGGAAAATCCAAACAAACCCATGCACAAGTGGTAGGAACATACTAAAGCCATTGTGAGAAAACATTAGAAACAAAAAACGCCTTTAGAGGAATACAAACCACCCACCCTCACTAAGGAACACTCACCAAGTAATGAAAATGAAGTAATTTAATATAATAAAAACATCAATATTTGGGTACCTCTTACCACTTACCACAGGTTAGCTGCTCATCCCTAATGGTGAACGTCATGATGCTAGCATTCTCTTCCACAAGCCCCAGTGTCACAACTTACCCACACACACTTGGGCCACAAAAACAGAACATTGTTTCCCATAGACACCTGGGCCACACACATACCACATGTCTCACCCAAGAACACATTGGCCTCTTCTCAAAGAAAACTAGGAAAAAACACCTCTCACACACCCAATACTTTAAATTTGTTATTAAACCTCAATCCATTAGAGCTTTCCCAAAGAGTATTGGGTAATAAATTCCTAGATGAGGGAGCATGGTAAATTTAGTAAACAATGATCCATCCTCCCACCAGGATGTTGGGAAAGACACCCTCCCACATAATAATCAGGGTGTTTGGCATATAGTGCTCAACATGGGTGGAGTTCATAGAGAAAACATAAGGAACTAAAATTTTATACAAATAAGTAAAAAACACTAAGCCCGTCCTATGGGATTTCAAACATACAACCATACCACTCAAAACCAATTTTGTTTGTACCCCTACATGTGCATAACCCCATGAGAAATGGTCACTTGAATGCCGCTTCACTACAAGACATGACATGAAACATACCCCCAACTAATTCATTCAACAATTCATCCTTCATAATTATAAATTCATTTATTTATTTATTACATCCATTCCCGAGAAACTACCAAACACAACACAAGAAACAAACACACAGTCAACCATAACACACTAGGAATAAGGACTGAGGTAAAATAACCCACTGCACACTCCCCTTTCTGAACACCCATTCAACCACTAAAAACATTAATTATTCAATGTTATCCCGTCTAGTCATCCTCTCACAACTAATATTGGTATCCACACTTCACAAACAACACCACACCCAACACACCCATAAAAATGAAATCATGACACGAACGAGTCTTCTTTCCCTGCTGCACAACCACTACCTAGATACAATCCCACTGTATAACAAGTCCATCCATTCCAAAATCAACAGATCTCTCACCTTAAGATACCATTACACCACACCATACACACAATCACACAAGAACCACCACCAAAACACACACAATGCACAAAACCCAAAATAACACCGCATAGAACCACACCTATCATGCAAGGTGTATTCATATATGGCCCAAAGTATTCATTAAATTTCACTTTGATAAGTAGGGGTGATCACAAAAGGGTTTTCATCCATGGTAATCCATTTATTTAAATAAGTGTATCTGATTAATCAGATATATATTTACAGAAATTATTCACAGGGAAACAACAACAATTATAAAGCCTCGACCACATGTAAACAAAGTCCACCAATGACCATGGTTTTCAGGGGCCACATAACCACAATAGGTCACTTCATAAACCAAGATAACAAATAAAATAGGCGATCAACACCAATCCACTCCTAGACTATTATGAGGTCTATATTTCATCATTAGAATTTATCTTTATAAATAGTTGGATTCAATAGTTTTTTGTGAAAGAATCTTACTATGACCACCTTGCATGATACAAAAATTGTACGGATATGATGAAAATACCAACCTGGAACAACAAGCGACCAAAAGTCCTCCTTACACTGAAATAGAGGGGTTGCGTGAGAAGGGGACTCATAAGATAACCGAAAGGGTGGGGGGGGGGGGGTTAGAGCATATGTGTACAACTCTTGTGGGAATAAAAGTTATCCGAACACCAAGAGAAAAGAGAAGATAAGACCTTGGATTTAGAAAATCCAGATACTATATCAATGGAAAGAAACAATTTTAAGGACATTAATTTCAGATCATTCTCGACTATTTCAAATTCCCCCGAGCATTAGGATATTAAATATATAATTAATATCCTGTAAAATTCCCTTAGAAATGCCCAAGAAAGGATTTAAAATATATTTAAGTCAAATAAAATGTAAGAGGTGCGAAAATGGAAGAAATTAAAAAAACTAGAAATGGGTCTCTAAAGGGTGAGTCACTGACAACAAGAAACTGGAAGAGAGCCACTGACAACGAGTCACCGACGCTGATCCACCGATGTTGAGCTACTAATGCTGAGCCACCAAAGTGACCTAACGATGCTTGAATCACCAACGCCTTAATTCAGCGATGCCTTGAATCACAAACACCCTGACTCACCGACTCCCGGACACAGTGACACCCTAACTCACCGGTGCCTTGTATCACCGATGCACGGAATCACTGACTCCCTCACTGACTCCCTTACTCACTGACACCCTGTCTCACCAACACCCTGTCTCAGTGATACCCTAACTCACTGATGCCCTGACTCACTGACACCCTGACTCACAAGTGCCCTAACTCAGCGATGAACTATGTCACCAATTCCCTTCCTCACCGACATTCTGACTCACCGATGCCCTGGACTTACAAAGGCCTCGACCTACCGATGGAAAAGCAGGAAATTTGGGAAAATACTGAAATGGGATACCATTGCCTCTAAGAACACCATAAATAAAAGATTTGGACAATATAATGGATGATGGAGGTCCGAGCCATTACACATGCCTACTAATTTTTAATGTTTTATTAATTCTTTTAAATTATGAACTATATTTTTTTAACGACATTTTACTCTTTAAAAAATACGTATTCTCCAAAAGTCATTCTATATATTTTTGAGTTATTGTTATAATTAATTTTTAAAAATTTATGGAAATTTATTATAGAAAATTTATATCATTTTTTAATTAATAATTTCAATATTATCTTAGGATGGGTTTTTGATATTTTAATTAAAATATATATTTTTTATGGAATTGTAAAAAATATAGATTTTTATTTAAAACATAATTTTATTTTAAATTATTTATAATGTAAAATGTTGTTTTGGATTATATTCAATTTTTTATTAGTCAATTTTTAATTAAAATAAATCATCGATGGTTTTAAAAAATAAATTTATATTTAAATTTACTATAAAAACATTTTATATTTTAAAATAAAATTTTCCGAAAAAACCGTATTTAGTTGCAATTTTCAGGTTTGATTGCAAATTAAATTATTAGAAATATATGATTTGAATTTTTAAAAATGTATTCTATATTTGGAATTAGTGTGTCAAAATTTAATAAATAGAACTATTTTATATTATGAAAATATAAATAGTAGCCACAGTAATCATTATTACCACAATAAAGGGTAAATCCAGTAATTTATGTTTAAAATAATATGATAACAACTATTAAAGTACCCAAAAACATACCTAAATATTATTGTATGAGTATATCTCGACAATAATCAGCCATGGTTTTAAATTTTAACCTTTTGGGCCACATTTATGAGATGTTGAAATTTATATTATTTTATTTCATGAAAATTAAAATATGTCACACTCATGTTTTTAATAAGTATATTTTTCCTAATATAGTGTTTTTAGGAGGATATGTTCACCTATAAATAGTTTTCTGCCTTAATATATTTATATTAATCAATGATATTTATTTCTATACTTAATTTTCGATTTAATTACATTAATTCTTTCACAACTGTAATTTAGTAATTATTTAATTAATAAAAAATTAAATAAATGTTATTAAAAATATTAAAATAAAAATAATACTATATAGTTAATAAAATAAAATTTTTTAAAGATTAATTTAAATATTCAGTACATAATATAATTTATTTTTTGAATTATTTGTTTTATATTTAAATTACCAAATTTAAAATCATGAATAGTTCTTATAATTGACATCATGGATATTTCTTATTAATTAATATATTATTTAATAATATAAAATTCCTAAAATGCTAAAAAATTTCCAGGTGAATTTGACATAGAATAAAATATCAATTGTTTTTATTTTTTGTGTTTCTAAATTTTATATTATCTATATTCACCCACAAAGTGTAAAAATCTCTTTTGTCACTATTAGAGATAATGGGTTAAATTAGTGTTATTTCCAAAAGATAAGGGTATAACTATTGTAAAAACATATATACTTCTTATTTTATGATTTTATTTTGACATATACTCATATTAGTATCTAAATAATTCCCTTTGGATTAATTAATATTTATTTATTAATTTACATTAACATAATATTGTGAGAAATTCCAAGAGCACCCCTCCCCTCTCTTATAAAACAAAACCTCTTTATTTCATTTATTCATACTTGAAAACCCTTTTGGTTTGGTAAATTACTAACTATATACCTTTATAAATTCCATAATATAATTATAAAGGTAATTTTTTCTAGGATTAACACCAATAATATAGGTCTTAATTTATTAAACAATATAGGATTTCTAATGAATAGATATAGTTTCTATATGCATTTGTTAGTTTTGTTTCATCTTCCACATCTGCGAAACATTATTAAAAAATTAAAAAAATAATAAATCCCAAATAATAAATATTATAAGATATATATTTTTAAATTCTTGACTTATATCCATATCCTCTTCTCTAAAATGGTGAGTGATTTCACCATTCATGTCTATGGTGGACTATCACCTCACAAACCGGTGTAATTCATTTTCCATCGCCATCACTCAAGAAAGGTTTTAATGATGTAATAAATGAATATATATGATATTCATGACATATTTATCATTATTAAATGATAAAATATAATTTATCTTCTGACCTTTTAATGCACTAGAAAGTGATAACGGTGTTTATGCTTATTTTTGGACAACCACCTCTACGAAGTGATGTGTTTCATTTTTCATCACAACATCACATGTATGATATATATATAAGTATATTTAAATAAAAAATATTAAATATGTGATATTAGGATAATTGGGGAAATATAAAATAATATTCAACTTCTTTCCATAATTATAGTTGGAAAATATAAATCTTACTCATGTTTTCATACGACCAACAATCTCCATGATTGTAACATAATTCATTTTCTATAACCACATTTAATTGATGGATTTAAAATTTTAATTGATATATAAAAAGGATAATTATAAAATTATTTTTATTATTGGGATTATTTACTAATGAAATCATTAACTACATTTTACATACGGAAGTCATTTTGGATTTATGACCGAATATCGTCAAAAAATCCAATATGAAATTAAGTGAATAAATAATTGTATATATTAGGGAAATAAGTGATTTAAAAGGAATAATAAACATAAAAAAAGTTATAAGAAAATAAAAATGGGATTTTTTATTAGTTAGGAATCTAATGAATATATGTGATGATTAAAAGTCAAGGTAAGGGACATTCTTTTAAAAAACCTCTTTTAATGTTCCTATTTCAACCCATTTTACTAAGGGCTAAGAAAATATTTTTTTAACTTATAAAACATT
Organism: Viscum album; assembly: GCA_963277665.1. Classification (NCBI taxonomy): domain Eukaryota; kingdom Viridiplantae; phylum Streptophyta; class Magnoliopsida; order Santalales; family Viscaceae; genus Viscum; species Viscum album. The sequence goes on from OY728151.1 coordinate 1,431,281,746, forward strand.
AGAATATTTTCAAACCCTAATATCACATGAATGCATTGAATTTTCCTATATATTTTTCCAAAGTTATTTTGAAAGAACATTGTTTCTTTATTTAACTGTTAGTTTTTATATTTTAAAATTTATTTTTAAAAGAAACGGGTATTTTGAAATAAAAATGTGTTTTTATCTGGGTTCAAAAGAATTTTTCAATGGTTATTTTGATGATAAGGTTAAAGTATAAAATTTGTTATTTGTGATGTGGTATTGGAGCAATTTATCTCATCACTGATATCGATATAACATATACGAATACTTGAGACCAATTATAGCACACATGTGAACACAATAAAACTTCTATTAAGGGTTGAGCCACGTTATAGCTCAAGGGAAATCCCAATATAAATTATATGAAGGGTTTATTACCATTATGGCTCATAGGTGATCAAAATATAGTTTAATAAGGGCTATCCCTATTATATCTCACTAATTTATTACATAATAATTGAGTTATTTGAGGAATTTTATTAGATGTTGTTCATATAGTTATTATAATTTCAAGGATTCTAAAACAGATTTATGAATGTAATGATCAATATTTCCAAAAGGGGTTTTTATTATTTGGATATGGGTTTTAAAGTATTTTTTTGAGTTTTTTTGTGTTTTTTAATGTGGTAATTTTCTATTTCATACAATCAATGAATATTGATGATAAATTTATGAATTATATTGAATTATATGTTTTCCAATAGAGTAATGGATTTATTAGTTTTCATGTACCTTAATGTGATTATTTTGATCATAAATTTTTTTTTAAAATGGTATTCATATGGTTTATGTATGAATAGGGAAAATTATGAGGTCAATATAAAAATTGTGAATATTTATCGTGAAAATAAACAATGTTTTTGAAAATGTTTTTTATTGTTTGGGAAATGGATACTGTATATATGTGTAAAATTATACTGTATGGGAACAAAAAATACGACATTGTCCTATTTCACTAAAAATATAATGAAAAACGATTCATTGGATTTTAAGAATGTTAATTCTACCTCGAAGACATGAGAATGTGTAATGATTATGCTCGGGACCATATAGTTTCCATCATAGGAGGGTTTATATAACATGGGAAATTAAGATGTTTTCTTGTGAGGTATTCTTAAGACATACATATATCATCATGGGATTATAATTTTAATGGTGATCATAAGTTCAATGTACTTGACATCCCATTTGAGGCTTTATGTTATGAAATTTCGAGGTGACTAATTGAATTTTTAAGACATATATTTTTGAGGTAAATATGGGCTATTATATTTTAGGATGAAAATTTAAAAATAGCGGATTAGATTTTATTAAAAAATTTCTTCAATGATGAATATTATAATGTTATTTTGATTTTTATCACATTTATTGGAATTTTATAATGATTATATTAATATACTCTTAGAATAAGGACCACTCAATGGTCGGGATACAACCTTTAACATCTGGAATGGCCAAGAGGGATGAACCCACAACTGAAGGGCCATAAGGGTGCATCACATACCACTGGCCTACATGAAGTCCCAATTAGTTTGGATTTTTTTATTTAATGGATATTATATATAAAAGATCTGATTATTGTGGGAATATATATTATTTCAAATATATAACCATGGTTTTGGAAAATGATATGGTGACTAAGAGATTAATTTTATTTCATAAGATATTCAATATTTTGGGAATCCTATTTGATTACGACAAACAAAAAAGTATGGAATTATACTTTATGAATAATGATGGAATTATATTTTAGAATAATATATGATTTTATTTTATATATACAGTGATTCAGGTTATTTTTGGATATCAGTATGGTATATTAGAGAATATGTGATTTTGGAAATAATTATTTTTGGTATGAGACATTAAGAGATATTAATGTTATTTAGAGATAAATGATGTGATTTATCCTAGAAGACTATGTATTCAAATAAATTATATTTTTTGGATTCAGTCACAATTTAATTTGTTTTGTAATTTTAAGGATTGTTATTTATTGAATGATCTATGTTGAACTTTGGGTATTATAATTAAATTTTTTACATTAAAGTAATTTTGTATCATATAAATGTTTATTCAGTTTAGAGAATTATCCTATATTTTACTAATCATTTAGGTTTTTTTATTGCCTAAAGATATATGGAATATTTTTTTTTCCTTTTTTGGATTTTTTGATCTAATGAATTTGATTCTGATGCTTCATGCAATAAAAATTCATCTTGAATACTCATCATTTAAGAAAAAGATGGTATTATGGATGAAATTGATTAAAGTATGAAATTATAATTTTCATGTAAGTAATTTTCATTATGTTTATAGTATATATGGAAATGTAATTTCAAAACTCTAAGAAATAGATATTGAAATAAAAACATTATTAGATTAGTTTTAAAAGTGAGGAATTAGAGGCCTTTTAACCCCTCAAATATTTGGGTTTTTGTGAATCATAACTTTCTCATTACTATGTTCTCATTCACCCGATATCATTCCATAGAAGATAATTTTATCTTCCATATCCATGTTTTTAACTTCACACTTATTTCATCCTACTTGGATACCTAGAATTTGTTATAATATATGTCTTTCACTCCTCCCTTCCACTCTTATAATGTGGAAGTTTTATCTATCTTTTATTTTATGTGAAATTTCAATAAATGTATTTTGAAACATAAAAATTATAGTTATATATATTGTGTTAAAATTATAATGAAACAATTTCCAAAATGTGTGGATAATGTAACAACTTTATATTTTAAAAATTGACCATGTTCGATAGTGTACAATATAAAAAACACTAAGATTAAGTGAACAAAGAAACAATATAATATAAATGTGACTATTATAACATAGATTTTAAATTAGGGGGATTTAATATTATAATATTATTTACATAAAATATAATTTTCATACATATTTATAATATATTAATTATTTATTTTTAAATATGTTCTCTATTTTTATTTATGTTATTTTATTCGTTAAAAATATGTTTTATTCAAAAATAATTTATTGATTTTTATAACTTTTTGTTATAAATAATTACTATAAATTCATGAAAATTTTTCTTAAAAATGTGTTTAGTTTTTAATTCATTATATCTGAATTATCTAAGGATAAATTTCTAATAATTTTCTTACAATATTAAGTTTTCATAGAATAATGAAAGATACTAATTTTGTTAAAAAATGCATTATATGTTGATGTATCTACTAGCTAAAATTATGTTCTATATTGTTTTTAAATTTTATTTATTTAAAATTAGTTTAAAATTATCCAATTATGATTTTTAAAATGATTTTATACAAAAAATTTACGAAAAACCTTTTATATTTTAAAAGGCCATTTTATTCTGAAAAAGTATTTTAATTTTTTCTTTGGGTTTAATTTTAAATTAAACATTGAAAAAATGGATTCCATATTTTGAATCAGTGGAACAAAATTAATTTAATAGTTCCCTTTAATTTTTAAACAATATGAATAGTAATTTTAGAAAATTTTTATTACTATATTAAAGGTAAAATCATGTAATTTTGGCAAAAAAATTATAAGAACTATAAATTGACCACACCACTTACTGAAATCTTATTGGATGACTATAGATCTACATAAATCATCTATGGGTTGAATATATAACCTTTTTAGGCCACATAGATTGGAATTTAGAATTTATAATATTTTATTTAATGAAAATTCATTCTTATCACACTATTGTTTTTTATAAAAATAATAATTTTCATATGTTTTCATCCATAGGTAATAATGGAATATAATTTTTTTGGAAATATAATATATTTAACTTTATCATTGTAATTTTTTTTAATTAATGTGAAGATATAATTACCCAAAATGCTTTCACAACTCTCATGTAGTAATTATTTAATGAATTGAAGTATCAAATAAATGATATTCAAATTATTAAAAAACTATTTTGAGATAATTAGTTTAATACAAGAACTTTATAGATTATGATTAAATGTTTGGGACAAAATATTTTTTTTTGAATTATACGTGTAATATTTATATAATTAAATTCAATGTATTGATCAATTCTTAAAATGAGAATATAGATATTTTATTGAAAACTATATTTTATTTTAAATCATTTGGAAGGTAAAATGATGTTTTCGATTATATTTCAATTTTTATTTGATAATTTTTATTTAATATAATACATTTATTATCTTTTAAATGGATTGTAAAATAAATTTTATTATTAAATAATTTTTATACTTTATAATGGAATTTTTCTTAAAAAGGGTTTAATTTTGTTTTTTAGGTTGAATATTAAATTAAATTCTAAAAAAGATATATTTTGTATTTCAATAAATGGATTTCATATTTTGAATCAATGGGTAAAAATTTATGAAATAGGTCCCTTAATTTTTTTGAAATTTGAATATTTATCTTAGTGATATTATTGCAATACTAAAGAGTAAATTATAAAATTTAGGAAAAAAATAAAATAATAAAAACTACTAAACAACCTAAAAATTTACCTAAATTGTATTTTATTATTATTTGTAGACTATAATCATTAATGGGTTGATTGTATCTCCTTTTGGGGCCACTTGGATGTGATTATGACATCTATTGTATATTATTTATTGAAAAGTCTAACACACCAAACTCCTGTTTTTATTGAGTATAATATTTAAATATGGTGTGATCTTGATGATATGCTCAAATATAAATATTATTATGAAATAAATTCAATTTATATTAATCATGGTAATTTATTTATAATTTTTTTAGTGATATAATTACTTGAAATGCTTCACAACAGAGATACAATAACTATTTAATAAATGAAAAAATAAAAGAAATGATATTAAAAATATTAAAAATATATATCCTGAGATAATTAATGTAATCCAAAAATTTTTATAGATTACCAAATCATGTTAGGGATATGATAAAATAGTTTTTTTTGAAATATAAGTGTTATTTTTATATTATTAAATTTAATGTAATTAATAGTTCCTAAGATTTTCATTATGGATATTAAATAGAAAAAATAGTTTATTAAATGATAAAAAATTTATAAATATATAATATTATTCTAGTGACTGTGATAAGGTTTAAATATAAACCATGGTCGACTTATGAGACTTTTTTTTGATTCATAGTATCTATATTTTCCCATAAATAGAAAAAGTCTATGTAATCACGATATGATTTAAAGGGGTTAAATAGGGGTTATAAACAAAAGATAAGTGAATAAGTATAGTAAAAAAAGTTTAATTAGTTTTTTATAAGGTTATTTAAACTAATAAATTTATTTTATTACAAATAACTCACTTTGGAAAAATTTATAATTATACATTAATTTATATTAATTAAATATTTTGAGAAATTTAACTAGTAACACTCACCTCTCATAAAAAAGGGAACCCCGTCTCTTCATTAATTAATAATTAAAAAACTATTTGGTTTGGAAAATACCCAAAAAAATATATCTTTTTGGTCCCTCCTAAAATTCAATAAGTATTTTTTTGCATAATAATAATCTTATATGGCTTAAGGTGTAAAGAAAAGTAATTTTTCCAAAGAAGCTGTATAGTTTTTATCTGAATAATTTAGTTTTGAATCATTTTCCACATCCCTAAAACCTACTTAAACCATTATAAAATAATATATAATATATAATTCATATAAAAAGATTCTATTATGTTAGGTTAATGCCATATATCAATCTCCTCTTCCATAAAATGGTAAATAAAATCATCATTCATGTTTACGGAAGACTATCGCTTCGCAAACCGATGTCATTCATTTTCCATCACCTTCTATCCAGTCGGAACATAATGATAGAATGAATGATTATATGTGATATTAAGAGCATATTTATCAATATTAAAAAAATAAAATATCATTTACCTTCTTACCATTCCATCAAATGGAAAATGATATCAATTTTCATGTATATGTTTGGACTACCACCTCCATGAAGCGAGGTTATTTTTTATCATCATGAAATAAAATTGATGATAAATATAAGTATATTTAAATAAATATAATTATATGTGAGATATTAATATCAATATGTATTGATAAAATAATATTTAACTTCGTTCCTTAATGATCCCTGAAAAATGGAAATGTTGTGCATTCATACGTATGACCTACCGTCTCGATGATTGCAACATAATTCATTTTTAAAGACCAAATTTAATGGATAGATATAAAAGAGTAATTGATGTAAAAAAATTAAAATTAATTAGTTATTATTATTATTCCTATGATGATAAAATAATTGTCACAACCCGTCTTAATGGGTCCCGTTCTACAACTCCCCAATCCCGCCTCCAATAGACCAGGGGCGGGCGACTAGTACCAAGTAGGCGTGGCTGTATCTTGGAAAGCCCTAGCCTAAAGTACATGTATGAATGCACACATCTACTTGCCCATAAAATTATGAAATGTAAAAAACTGATAAATGATGAATCCATTCATCCAAATCACACAACCACAGCCTGGCAACATGTAAGGGAAATTAAACATGGCCAAATAAATGACCACCACCAAGAGTCTGAAAAAAAGTCCTATAAAAAAAATAAATAAGGGGACTAATGTCAAGATAACTATAGGAATAAAACATGATATTTATAGTTAACAAAGTACTACCTAGTCTTGGTCCCTCTAGGACTCCTTAAGATGGTAAATCATTTTCACAACACACAATATTCAAAGGGAAAGCCCATGCAAGGGTGATTATAATAATACCGAGTAAGACACTCTGAAAAAACTATGAATATATCAATAAGAATAATAGGATCCTATACCTTGTTATATGCCTAAAACTCATATAATAATAATATCTAGATATATTCAACAAAGACACACAGTCCCAATGTAATGTTATAACCATAATGCTACTATTAGATTCTTACTTAATGGTTCCACATAACACTTGTCTAGGATAACACACTTTAAACTTCTAAAAATCAATCCATTAAGAGTGTTTTCATTTATCAACGTTTGAAAAATGTACTGATAAAGTTCATCTTTATCAGTGATAATAAAAACATCGATAAAGGGATCCCTTTTTCAGTGCTAAACAGAATCCCTGATAAAGGAAACCCTTTAGGAGTGCTTTTTTTAGCATTGATAAAAGGGAACCTTTAACAACACCTTATTTATTTCTAAATAAGGTTTCCATTTATCATTTCATCATTTATACCATTGATAAAGGTCCATAATAAAATGGAATAATTAAAGGAATAAAAAAATTAAAAATTTCATTAGTTAAATAATTATTGTTAAAAATGAATAAATTGAATATACATATATATAAGTTTTAAAAATTAATAAATAATATATATTAAATAAATTTATATGTAAAAAGAATAAAAGGGAATAATTAAACATATAAAATTTTAAAATGAGTAAATTAAGAAAAATATTATACATTTTATTCATTAAATATTTATTAATAAAAATGAATAAATTCAATAGACATATATATATATATTATAAATATTAATAAATAGTATATATTATATATAGTTATATAAAATTAATAAATTTTAGAAATAAAAAGAAAAATTAGAAATGAAAAAATTTAAAATTATTCAAAAATATATTAAATAAACAATTATTAATAAAAATGAATAAGTATAAATTATATATAGATATTAATTATAAATATTAATAAATAATATATATTAAATATACATATATATAATAATTAAATTATAAATTAGAAACTTAATAATGTCTAATTCAATTTTAATGTTGATTATTTTTTCAATTTACCATTCCTCAATCATCGTGTGTTACATTGATTTCATATATATATATATGTGTGTGTGTGTGTGTGCGTGTGTTTTTTGCGTTTAATTAATGAATTTTTATACACAAATGTATGAACAAATATATTTACGCAATATATAGAAAAATATACACCTATTTTTATGAAATTTATTCAATTTTTATCATATTTTAGAATTTCAGTATAACAACATAAATTTAATATATTATGTTTTTAACTAGTATATTTTCTAAAAAAATTACAGTTAGGGTATTAATTTTTAATATTTTATTAATTTTTTTATTAATTTGATCATTTTCTAATATTTATTTATGTATATTTAATTACTATGTTTTAGTATTTTCAATACGTATTCATCATTAATTAAATATATATATCCATATATTTTAATTAATTTATATTTAATTAAAAAATAATATCCATTTTTTCAAATATTTTTAAAGTTTACTCATTTTGAATTATTCAATTTCCTTAATTTTTAAAATTCATGTATTTATGGTTATATATATACCATTAATGTTAAAAATATATTTCTAAATAAATATTTATAAATGAATATATTTATAAATGTATTGTTATTATATTTATAAATTTATAAATTTATTATTATTATAAATAAATCATAATTATTTTTTAAATAAGAATTTATATTATTCTAAATAAATAAGTATATAAATTTAAATAATTCTAAAGATAAAATAAATTTATTTAAATAATTATAATTTTAAATCCTTTATCAATGCTATTGTTTTATCATTAATAAATGGATTCTTTAGTAGTGCTAAAAAATCACATTTAAAAAGTAATCATTATCAATGCTAAAATGTTAGCACTGATAAATATCCCTTTTATCAGCCCTTTTCAATTTAGCAATAATAAAGTGGATCTTTATCAATGATTTTCTGAAAGTGTTGTTAAATGTTTTTATAATCTATCAAAAAGAACCCTAGCCATGAATCAGTCACTCTTGATTATCAAGCTCTCATGGAAGTCCTCTATTGACAGCATGTATCCTCTCCATTCCATTGGATGAATCATAGCTAGAATTTAGTTTATGTTATTTTCTACTATTCTTATCTCAATGTTTGATTTTTTGGGTTCTGCTGTTTGAATTTTTTCTATGTTCTTAACCACGATGAACACTGTATATCATCTCTTTTCCACTGAAATACAATGAGTGGTCTAATTTTAGATTTTTCCTCCATAAAAAATGATTGTGAAGAAATAGAAGGATGTTTTCCTAAGGTAAGGTTAGTCAAAATAAGTGTATGGGCCTATATGGATGAATAAAATAGATTTTTTCACCACACACTACTATAAAGATAATTCTATCCTTATAGCATGAGCAAATTGTGAATAGTTAAACATTGAATATGTTAACCCATTTCCAGAACATGTTATATATATCTCTAAGCATTGAAAGAAGACTTTAGTGATCATGAATTGTGTCTAAGGTTATACGATGATCTTAATTAGATAATATTTGGGTATACGATGTTCAGAGAGAAACTATGGATATTGTTATTTATTACAACCAAATGAAAAACATTCCATACATAATAAGTATTTAAAAAAATATGTCTAGATTGCATAATTATATTATATTATTGAGTTACCATATATGTTTGAGGTTTATTTATTTATTTTTTCATTGACTTATATTCTCAAGTCTAATGCCTATTATTTAGGATTTGATTGGTAGGTATAAGTAATAATATATACAATTTCCTAATCTTATGTCTCTTTGTTTAATTTTTTTATCATGATACAATTGTAAATTAATGTTAATAGAAATTATAATCTTAAACAAATAGTGTATTCTTATTTACATATTAGCGATGATTAAGTTTATATAACATATTAATTGATTTATTTTATTTATTAACCCCCTTTATAGATAATATTAGTTAGTTTTTTTAGTTATATTCAGAATAATGCTTGTAGAATCTTCTAAATTATATTTATGGTTTGAAAAGACTTACTGAAACGAAATGAATTAGAGATATGGGTAGGGGGTTCACATTTAATATAGATTATTTTGTTTCTATTCATGAATGATTAATTTTTATTACATGGGGAAAATTATGTCAATATATACATAAATATAGGATATTTCACAACTCTGACCCCTATATCTCTGTAGTAATCATCCAATGAAAATCCACTATATGCTAGAACTTATATTTTTCCTCATGTACTAAAGGTAATTGTAGATCTACTTGAAGTTTTTTGGATTAACATTCAGTGATGAAAACATATAATATCAATTGTTCCTCTAATATTTAATTGAAATATACTATAATAATAAATTTATGATTGTATTGAATACATTCATTTCATTTATAAGTGTAAAAAAATTCATTATAAATAATGATCATTATTTGAAAAAATCACCCATTAAAGGGATATATGTTATTAGAGGCATCCTACTGTGGATTAAAAAATTATCCGTAATTGGAATGTGAGGATTCCTTGAGTATAAAATAGTGATATCGAATGTAGGTGGGGTGAGATTAATTTCATAAAGACCATTAGAGTGGGGGTATTCCAATTCCTCCTCAATTGAGGAGACATTTGAATTATTTCCATTAGTGTAGGTTCCAAGGACACATTAATCCTTGTTTCCTCTTTGATGTAAAAAATTTCTATCAATGTGGTTCGTTGGGAACCTCCAATGGTGCTTTTGAGCTATTCCTTCTATATATGGTCATTATACATGAATGGTAGATTATTTATGGCTAAGTAGTCTATGGATTATTCTATAAAGGGTTATTATATAGTAGTAGGTACAATCCTAGTATATTATACTCTTTTTGTTGTTCTTAGAACATAAAATATTCCTATTATTTATTTTTGAGTATTATATATTTCATATAGGATTGGGATTATAACTTATTCATCATGTTATTAACATCAATATAATATATAAGTAAACATGTATAAAAAGAGTAATCAGTGTCAATTTTATACTATAGTGGTAGGCACAAGTTTGTGTATCATCATGAATTGAAAGTGAATGTTTCTTAAAGTTGATTCATACTGATACACCTAGATAAGATTGATGAAATATTTAGTATATTACGAAATTGAGATATTATAATGTATATATATATATACATTGATGATTTTTATATCATTACTATGAGGTATTTTTATTATATTTTTTAGTATGACATGTTAATCCAGAATTGTGCTCATGCTTATTTTCATAAAAGGGAATGTTCACTTATCCTCTCAGACTAGTGATTATTATACATTTATTGGATCATGGGAAATCAAAAAAGAATATATGGGATCGAATTAGGATAATTTTTTATTTATTATCATATAAATGATAAGTATGATGCTTGGGATGGTTAAATATGTCCATATAAATATTCTACATTTAGTGGTTTATATGTTTTTAACGGTGTTCCTTGATGATTTTTCTAATATACCTCTAAAGAGAGAGTTGGAAATACCTAGCAATCTATTGGATAAAATAGATCTAATTTCTCATCAAACTTCTCAAATTTCCCAAACTAAATTTTTTGGAGATAAAACAAATAGATAGAATAGATTAAGTACAATGGAATCATTCGAAATAGTATCTCTCATTAGGACGATATGGTCCTCTTTACTCAAAATAGTGATGAATGTATACATTTTTATATCGATAATTGAATTTTAAATACTGTAACTATTATGGAACACATTCCTTTTCATAGAATAAATGACTTATTTGATTAGCTGAAGAGAATAAAATTTTTTCAATGATGAAATGAAAATATACAAAATAATCAAGTCTAAGTTAGTTTTGAGAATGTTTTGAAGTTGATATGGTAATAATAGTCCAAAATCATGCCTTTTGAGTTTGAAAATGATCCAAAAAATGTTTATTGTGAAATTGAATTTAATATTTTATACTATTCTTGTTATACTAGTACCGAGTGCATAATCCCTCTGGGGATCTACATCGGAACCACAATATCTAAACATCATGGGACCCAAAAATCTATCTCTCTCTCTCAATTACCTATACCTACACAATGCCACCATACTATGTAAAATCATTCTAGCTTCATACGAGACCACCAAAAACTACATCTCCATCAGTTGTGAAGGAATAACACAAAAAATAATATTCGTAAATAACATAAATAAATTTTCATTAAAATGTACCATGAGTTTCAAATATAAGTTTTTATAAATAAAGACTCATTTTCATAAGATAGATATAAAATACAATACAATCCATGTATAAAAGTATACAATTACATGCATATTACAAGAAAATTGTTACTATCCTTAATAGATATATAATACATCAATACCGAACTACAATTATCATTCAATACCTTTATTTAATCCATCCTCAGACGGTTGATTTCCTCCCACATCTTGATGAAGTATTGGACTCCCTCTTTCAAACTAGCTTTTCTCCCATCATTGTGGTTCCAATTTTCCTTGATTACAAAATTCATACTCGAATTTATTAATTAATATACATGAAAGCATGTACCGTGGCATTAAATACCGCATCTCCTAACTCATTATTGAACTCTTTCATCCTTTTATCCTCTTTATTTACTACTTCTTAAAAACAAAAAAAATGACACCAAAACATTTAGTCAAAACAAAATGAATTAATTTTTGTGGTTACTTGATAATAGTTTTATTATATGACACATTTAATTAATTTTGATAACACATCATAGAAAATTAATTTTATTTTTATTTTGGTCACAGTAGATCATATTATAAATCTATAATTAAGAATACGTGGATAAGAATACTACTACGATGAGTTAGATCATGAAAATACTCTTGTGTGCACATTTTTTGTGTTTGAAATGAATCCAAACTAACCTTTTTATTTTATTTCCTATAAAACATGATAAATTTAAAAGGGATCAAACATAACCCTTGAAAGTATTCATCTCACAATGAGAATAGGTCTCTGACACTGGTTTTGGCTTCATGTTTTGGAAAATTTCTCTTGGCAGCTTGGAAAAATTTAAGGTTGTCAAGCTCTCCCATACACGTCACACTAATACCACCAGAAGTTTGTATCTCCCCTATGACCTACAAAAAAATAATCATTTTTGAGTAATTGAAAAAACAAATAAACGATTGTGAGTGGAAGTAAATGACTACAACTAGATGTCATGTAGAATTGAATGTTCATTCCTCAATTTTTTAATGTAATATGCTTGGATCCATAATTATTATTTCATTTCAATTAATTTTGAACCTCAGTGTAAACTAAACTTTCATCTCCCAAACAAGTATTATTGCATTTTTTTCATGATACTCATCCCCCATCTATTATATGATTTCTAAACTATTCTGAGTAGTATTCATCCAAACTGATCACCAATAAATTATGTGAAATGAATTTTGGTTAGATTAGTTCAAGAAACATAGGTGCATGTCCAAAAAATATCAGAGAAAAATATCAAACAAAAAAATCAAATTATAACTATTCAGGAGGTATGTCACGAAGGAATATTGGAACTATAATGAATGGAGGAATTTTGGTTTAAAAAGGGAGACCAATCCTTAATCAAGATATGGAAGGTAATCAACATATAAAGAAATATTAAATAGAGGTAGTGAAGGTTTGATATATTTTGAGTATTAGAGTATTATATATCTATTCAATATAGTATTATTTTTCCTGAAAGATGAATGAAAATGTGGAATTTTATGTATAGATTATATTTTAGTATTGTTATTTAATAAAAATTAAATATTTGACTACTCATGAACACAATGTCTTGAACACATGATTATATTATGAATCCTGAGGAAGAATATACTATTGATGATGAAACTACAAAATTATTATGGGATCAAAAACATGTTGATGAAAAAACAACAGTGACACAACACCACAATGGTGAATAAAATTATCAAGGAAATAAGTCAGGGTATAAAATTTTCAGTTGGTTAGAATCAAAATAGCCAACCTATTGACCAAAAAAATTCAATGTTAATTAGTTATCATGGGGTCACAATAAGGATGTATGTGTTGATTGATATTGATTCATGGTTTCATGTCTAACCTGTAACAAAGGAAATACATTGGGAATATATAATAGAAATGTTACAATATACATTCTCTATTTTACTGAAATATTATATAATGAAACATTGATTTTATTTTCATAATTCCTTGAAAACATTATTATTTTATGAATAATTTTGTAAAAAATTCCTCTTAATAGCCAACATAAAATCCCATAGAGACAAATCGAATCTTCTCTTGATGTTATGAATTCGGGATGCTAAGGGGAAAATAAAGCCCCACCCACCACATAGTAATGCACACATTACAATGTAGAAAACATGCACTACTTTCATCAATCATCATTATGAGAAAACATTACATGTTCATTCTATTTGATAATTTTTTTTAAATTATTTACTTTATCCAAATTGATTAAAATTTCTTAATTTTTGAAACAACAAAGAAGTGGTGAAAATAATGAAAGTTAATCAAAACCATTATATCCCTATCACAAAGAAAGGATAGGGTAAACTTCATCAGAGAAGAAATTGGTATGTAATTTAAATAAACATTAAAAGTTTAATTATGAGTTATGAAAACAAATATATTACATCGTTTATATGAATATTGATCAATCAAAATTTGAAGCCACTTCCATCACATGTCATGTGCTATGGAAGGAGGACCGTGTAAATTTGGAGGGTAAATTAGTTGATGAAAACACAAAAAAAAGGCTGGAAAACATTTTTATGTATGAAAGAATTGTAATTTTTATGATTTATAAAATTATAACATAAAAAATATATATTAATGTTCATTTTTATATGGTTTAGACCCATTAATTGAAAATGACTATACTATAAGAAAAGATACATTCATTAGCTTTGATGTGGCCTAAACAATATGGTCCTATTAGGGGATTAGGTATTGGAGTCTCTCCACGAACATATTTTGAGAAGATAAAACCATATAGAGATACATATATTATGGTGACATTATTATAGACACAAATACACTCACTACTAGATATTATTTTTTCCGGTCTGGTTTTGTAGAGTAATGTATAAGAAAGGATCAAAGAGAACCGAAAGTGGAGTAAAGATCCATATATAAACCCAATGATCCCACTAGATTTGAGGGTATTCATTCCCCCCAAATCCATACCATACCCTGGGTAATAAATTTTTTCAATACTCTTTCTCCTAAATGGGAATCAAAAAACATAAGTTTACTTTATATTACTAAAATTATAAAGGGTATAGTTTTATAAGGTTTGTATCCTTCAACACCCACATACATCCATTTTGTGATGGGTATAATTTGCAATGTCTTTGAAGAAAAGATTCATGATCAAGACCTCCCCAAAGATCATATGAGAGTGTGGATTGAGGTATATTATTATCCAATTACTGAGTTTCTTGTTCCACTTGAGGGTTCATATATTATAATGGTCAATGTATCCATTATACATTTCATGGAATAGAGATACAATCTTATTAATATACATGAGGTATGCCTATAAAAACATTAATATGAAAAACATGAAAAAGTTGATGATAAAAGGTTTGAAGATAGATATGATTTTACATATGGATAAATAGGTGGATAAACTGAGGGTATAATGAAGATAATATAGTGAATCGACTAAGAAAAAAATGACCATCCAAGAGATCCTTATCCATACTAGTTCAAGAGAAAAATTTATTATCATTTCAAATTCTTATAAAGACCACATTTGTAGATAAAAATATGTCTTACATTGATTATGAAGAAGAAATATATGGATACTCCTTGATAGATGGAATTGGTCGCAATCATCTAAGTGAGACTCTCAATAATGAATGTCTGGAAATATCATTTGTGAATACATACAAAAGGTATATTTTCATAATACGTCAGTCCAAATAAAAACATAATATGTTTATAAATATCACTAACTATTGTAGTACTCTCGGTTTCTAGTATGTAACTCTTACTTGATGATTTACATGATTATAAAGATTAAGGGTGAGGAATGGGATTGATGGGAGAATGATGGATGTGTTTTTTAAGCAAAAGGGAAGTCGCACGGGCGACACATGATTTGTCTAAAATTGCACCCAAACTATGCGTAGTTGGTATTCTTGTGGTAGTGGCTCTGGCATGGTGTGCGCATGGTTAGGGAGACCATGTGAGGAGGTCGTGTGAGAGTCTTCCTTGGTAGTTTATAACGCACGGTTAGAGCACAATTTGTCTAAACATGTAAACTTACCGTGCATGCACTGAAGTGAGATCCTAAAAAAGTGGATCTAACACGTTTTTGCATCTAAGTGGCTCATTTTTCCTCTTAAGTGGCTCTAACTCCAGATTGTGATGATCCTAAGGCCAAAGAAGGTTCTCCCATCATTATAGAATAGTAGGGTATTCCAAAAAGGAAATATTGATAAATTTTTTTAAAGCTTGTTTAGTTATTTTTATGAAAAAATAACTTGCTAGAAAATTAATTTTAATTTCACTTTGTATGATTTTGGTTATAAATGGTTTTGGGAAACTTATTTACATCGTGTTATAATCTATTTTGAGAAAAATTTTATATAAACTGTTTATTGTAAATTTTTCTAACTCATCTATCCTAGTGGCATGAGTAGGGACGTCATTGGGGATAACCTAATAAGTTTAATACTCACCCATGCTTTGGAACATTGTTGCTTTTGCAGATGCTATATTCCCAGATAGGAGAAACGGTAATGTTTCACATGTTTTTCACACCACCTCATGATTTTTGGGAGGTTCGGTGATTGTGGATCTTGGATAATATGGAGCATGGAGTGGTGTGACCTCTTAAGAGTATGTAGTAGTTTATCTACTATTTACTTTGATGCTTGTTCAGTCTTCCGTTGTTGTACTATGATGTGTTTTGAGATACATGAAGTCGTTTAGTTTTATTCCTTTTTTTCATGAATCATTTAGTGTACGGTTTGGTTATGGGATGTTTGTTCATTGGTTTATTTCAAAAAGTGTAAATCACTCCCCACATATACTTTAAAACCTTCGGGATTTATTGCCAGCCTTTGGCATCATGGGGATGTCGCTTAAGTTCTAGTAATGACTAGTTTCCCTCTCACATTGACTATTCTGGGAGAATAGTTAGTTTCATGACTGAGGATAACATCGAGAATCTCTTCAGAAGAGAGGGGAGTATAAAGAATAGTGGAAAGACCTTGTTGGAACCAATAGTGGGAACAATCTCTTACCACATGGAAAGGTTGACTTTGGCATCAATGGAAGAGATTCAGGAAACTATTTTTCCAGCAATTGTGGATCAATTTCCCGATGTTTTCCTAAGAAAAACACAAGTTTACCACCAATAAGTGAAGTTGAGTTTATGATTGATCTCTTTCCGCGAAGTAGTCTTATTTTCCTTCCGTATTATTGGATGGCACTAACAGAGTTATAGGAATTGAAAGTTTGGTTGGAAGAGCTGGAAATAAAGGGTTTCATTCAACCAAGTATGTCTTTGTGGGCAGCACTAGTTTTGTTCATGTAGAAGGCAAATAGAACCCTTTGACTGTGTGTTGATTATCATAAGCTTAACCAAGCTGTGATAAAGAAAAAATATCCACTTACACACATTGATGATTTTTTCTATCAATTAAGGGGAGCTTAGTGGTTCTCCAAGATTTACATGCAATCAAGATATCACTAATTGCGAGTTCGGTAGGAGGATATTCCAATCACATATTTTCGAAGAAGATATGGCCACTATAAATAAGAAGTCATGCCTTTTGGTCTAATTAATACAACAGAGGTCTTCATGGCTTCGATAAATCCGATTTTCCAGAAATATCTAGATTCATTGGTTGTAGTGTTTATGGATGACATTTTGGTGTATTCAAAGACAAGGGCATACCATGAGGAACACCTGGAAACTGTATTACAAATCTTGAGAGATCACCATTTTTATGGAAAATTATCAAAGTGTGATTTTCTGATATAGGAAGTACGTTTTCTTGTCCATGCCATTTCTGAGAAAGGAATTTCTGTTGATACTGAAAAGATAGACGCAATTATCTCTTGGAAACCAACGAAGAATGTTTTCGAGATACAAAGTTTTCCTTGGTCTAGAAGGTTAATACCGACACTTCGTGAATGATTTATCATGACTAGCCTCTCCAATGACAGCTCTGATAAAGAATAATCCTCTATTCCAATGGACAGAGGAATGTCAGAAGTCCTTCCAAGAAGTAAAAGTTTGGCTTACATCAGCTCCTATCTTGATCTTTCTAGAATTAGGACAGGGGAATGAGGTATAATATGATGCTTTAGGATCGGGGTTTGGATATGTTCTCATGCAAGGAGTCCATGTGGTTTCTTATGGTTCTATATAGTTGAGGGTGCACGAGAATAATTACCCAACACACAATTTGGAGTTAGTTGCAGTCGTTCATGCCTTGAAATCATAGAGGCATAACCTCTTTGGTGGGAAATTTACTATGTTTATGGATCAAGAAAGCTTGAAGCATATTTTCTCACAAAAAAATTTAAATCTGAAGAAAAGGAAATGGATGGAATATCTCCAAATGTTTGACTTTTACTTGATGTATACACCAAGAAAATGGAATTCAGTGGTGGATGCATTGAGTAGAATGTCATAAGCTCAGTTGGAGAAAGAAGCTTCAGATGAATGGTAGTTGATGTCGGTATTAGAAGAGATGCATGCAAAATATGAAGACTGAGGTTATATAACATTTCTATTTTAACCTATTCTTGTTCCTGATTTAGTAAAAATGATCAAAGAGGCACAAACATCTGATGTAGAATTTCTGGTTGTGACTTTAAAACTCAATGGTGGGGAGACCATTGAAGGCTATTGTAACATCTCAGGTAAATAAAGAATATGATATTTTCATATTTATTAATATTTATGAATTAAATATTAATTTCAATTTAAACTTTATGCTATGTTCGATGGAATACCCGATACGCAACAACAAGTTTCTTTGAAATCGTACGTTGCACACATGGTTGAGTTATACCGAAAAATAATATAGTAATAATAATATTTTAAATGGTAGTTAACTACACTCCATTATAATGGCGGTAATGAAGAGAACTAACTAAAATATAGTTATACATGTTTATTAAATGTTTTTTCATTTATCCAATAAAATTTATTGGCATAAAAAGTGAATGAATCTAATTTTAAGCATAAATACTCTAATATTCGTTAAAAAGACAATTTACCGCCTTTTGATGGCGAACCATATATCAATATATTTATTTTCAATTTTATATGTTATATTTACCAAAATAAAATTATTCTTTATAATGAGGAAATAAAAATTTTATTTTGGAAACATTTTTGTATTTTTCTGATAAAATTCATTTTTTAATGAATTGTGAAAAAACTGTATTTTAATTCAAAACTTACTTTTAATATAATTTATTTATACAATTTTATTATCTTATTAATTGGTTTTAAAGTACAATTAGATTATATTTTTACCATTTAATACAATTTTGGTCATTGGTGGTAATTTCACTTTTAAATTGGACATAAACAAGTGTCAATCTTTTGATAGTTATTATTTCTTAAAAACACGCTTTTTTGTTTTGAAAATTGGATTTAATTTTAAATTAATTAATGAAACTTCTATTTTTTTAATTTTTTAAAATATACATCATTTTTTAATTCTGAATATCAAATATAGGTTAGGATAAATTTTTGGTTTTTTTTGAAAAACCTTCATTTTTTAGGAATATTTGAAAACACGAAATAGTAGTTAAAAAATCCAACTTTTTCATTTAAATGAAATTTAACCACTTTTGTGAATTGAATTTAGAAAATACTACATACATTGTTGTTATAAATAAGTAAAATATGGGTTAATAAGATGCAATTAATTTTTGGTGAATAGTAACTTGTGACTTTTATTTACCATGGTTAAAGGTAAATAGGGTAATTCAAGGTGAAAATAATATTAAAATAATATTAAATTACCCTAACATGTGTCCAAATACTATTGGTTGATACATTTCAAACCATGGGCATCTTTGGGTCGATTTTGGGACCCCATGGATCCACATGGGAGTAATAATGACACTTTATATTAATTAATTTAAAGTGAAGACAAAAATGACACAGACATATATATTTTAATAAATAAATTTTTAAATGGGGTAATATAAGTTATCTCATTAACTATAAATATTATTTTGAAAGGTAAAATTATTTTCTACATCATTGAATTTTTTTATAATTTGTAGATATCAAATTAATAAAATTATTTATGACACAATAATGATGTTGTGTTTACCTCATTAATAAATGATTTAAATAAATAAGATTATAATGATTAAAAAATATCCAAAACCTATCCTATTCTTATTGAATGATTTTATTTTGAACATGATTCATCTTATCTTAGACTTTAATAAGTTATGGAATTTTAGAAACCAAAAAATCATTATATAATAAGATAATATATTCAAACATTCCTAAAGAGCCCCTCCCCCCATATAAAAAGCCATCACCTCTAACCCATTACTCACACCTCTCAAGCCCCTTGGATCATCTAGAACCTAAATAAATAGGCTTTCAAGATCCCTCTATTCCACCTAGAATACTTACATTAGGCATAAAGCACTTCAAGGATGCCTTTCAGTCGAAACTAAAGGGAGTTACCTGATTTAAAGGTAACATCATCTCTTAAATTATTTTCTTTTAATTTACTTATCCAACCCCCTAAACTCTTTTTATTCCATTATTTTATGAAAAAATAGTATCCTCAATGTAATATGTTTTTTATGATAAGGATTCCAGCTATAGTTACACACACCTCCTTCTAATGGGTAATGAACACATTGTTTTTGTGGACGGAAAACTACTACCTCACGAAATGACGATTGTTCAAATATCTCCCACCACCTCTCATGGTGTCCATTATGATTGAACTGTATGTATATATGATATATATTATGTTTATTTTTTCTTTATGCTTCTGCATTTTTCATTTATATCATACCTTAATGGTTTCCAAAATGGGTAAATGCGATAATTTTATTTGACGAAGTGCAGACTACCTCCCCCTCAAAGTGATATGACTCGTTTATGCCATAAGTGGAACTTATAAAGGATAGAAATAATGAAATTATATATGATATAATAATGGAACTATAATATACCTATGTATCCTTATGTTTTAATTCCATTAAAATATGAAATAGAAATGAATGTAGCGTTCATGCGTACGTACAACTTACCATCTCCATGAACAATGCATTTAATTTCTTATCTCCAAATGTTATATACTATTATAATTACATATATATATTGGATATATATTATAAATATGATATCTAAATCATTAATATCATTCTGGAGATAATGTAATTTTGATCAAATGGACAACCTATAAATATAAAAAGTTCATTTTTAAATCAAGTACCCAATATCAAAAAAACGACCGTTATTATCTTAAATTATTAAATTATGTTTATAACATGGTAATATGTGATATAAATGGAATAATAGACTTTAAAAGGTTCTTAAGAAAGTATAAATTATGTTTAGTTTATTATTCAGGAGATTAAACAATGAACGAATCAAGTCAGACACGAGGTAAGGGACTTCGTCTCAATATACTTTCATTGAGGCATATTTTGATTTATACAAGACTTTATTTTATATGAAGTATAAACCCCTTTGAATTTTACTTTTATTCAAAAAGAATATTTTTTCTAATAAGAGTTTTAATAAATGAAAAAAGGAATGTTTTTAACATTTGTAGTGACAATGATCTCTCTGCCACTATAATCATTAGTTGGCTACCACTATAAGACTTACTATTTTTAAAATGAAAAAGAAACACCTTATTATATTTTTGGGTGTTTTGGTATTGAAAATGTTTTTTGAAATTGACTTATTATTTCAATATCTTAAAGTGATTTATTTTGATTGAAATTGAAATGTTATTAGTGACATATTTATATTTTCAATATTTTATGATGGTACTTGGAAATTTGATGGGTGGTTACATGATAAACCAAATGATGGGTGGTTCCATGATAAACCAAGATGGGTGGTTATGTTATAACCTCCAATTCATTGGGTATGGAAGTAGGCCGTATGGCTATCACATTTAGTGATATGTGTGGAAGTCAACCATATGTTTATTCCATCAAAGTATGTTTATGTCCCAAGTTACCTTTATTTGTTATGTGTTTTTTCTATAGGATTTTTGGTAATATTTTGGTTACACAATGGTAAGAAATGATCTTTTATTCAGTGAATATTATTTAATACTTTATATGGGTGACAATTATTACTTATGATAAGGTATTCATGGTTTACCAGTTGTTTTGAAAAAATAACAACTTTCCTTCTTTGTGTATCCCATACTAAGCTTTTTATGCTCATCCCATGTTTCTGAAATGTTTTTCACTAGATATAATGTGGAATTGGTTCAATGATGAGATTAAGGAAAAGTCATGCTATCTATAACATGGATCTAGACATGAATCTTTTTTTCAAAGAGTTTTTAATTTATGAAAAAAATGGATACAGATTAGAAGTGTCAACATGTATTATTCAAGTTGTTATGTTTATGTTATGACCTAAGTTTCAAATGTTATAAACATGAAATTATTCTCAATGTGAATTATTATCTTAATTCAAGATTATGTAATGTTTTAATTATGTGTCATTTAGTTGGAATCATCGTTTGGTTTAGACAACATTAGGGGTTAGGGTGTTGCTAAATTAATATCCGTAAATAAATTTATGGTAAGATTAAAATGATATAGCATTTACAGATTACCATGTTTCCTCACATATGATATTTCTATGTTTAGAATTTTTTTCCGTAGAGGAAACATGGCAGCTATATTGGGAAGGCATAAAGAGGAGAATAACCTTCCAAATCCGTAACCTGAGATGGTTGGAATCAAAACTGAACAGTTTTTTGCAGGGATGAAACAGTTGACTCTGGCTATAAATGGTGGTGGTATCCATGCACAAGATCATCCAGATCAACCACAGAAGAACATGTCAGTAGAAGATCATTTCATGAGGCATCGTCCCCCATCATTCAGAGAATCATATGAACTTGTTCTATCTGAATGGAGGATTAAAGCACTGGAGAAGATTTTTGATGTCATGGGGTGTTCAGAACATCAAAAGGATAGTCTTGCTATTTACCGTTTTGAAGTTGAAGCTGATCAGTGGTGGTCGATGGTGAAAAATATCATGGATAGTGAGGAGATTGATCCTTTTTATTGGGATGAATTCAAAGATATGTTTCTTGAGAAATATTTTTCTAAGGTGGTTCGACTTAGGATGGAAAAAAAATCTTGGAATTAAGGAAGGAGGATGACTCAGTGGCTGCTTACCAAGAAAAGTTCACTTGACTAGAAATGTATGCCCCAAATATCATTGGAGATCTTTATAGTAATACAAATCAATATTACTCAGGACTAAAGCCGCAATATCAAAGGGATTTATATTTTCAGGAGTTAAAAATTTATGAAAAACTTTTTTGTTGTACAGAGAAGGTAGAAATGAAGTTTTTTGATGATCAAGTGTTCCAAGAGAGAAAAAAAAGAAGAGGTCCATAGAGTTGGAAAATGGAAAGAATTCATCAAAGAAGTATGGTGGTAATAAAATTAAATATCCATATTTTGAAAAGTGTGTTAAAAAGAATCCTGGAGAATGTATATCAACATATGGAAAGTGTTTTATGTGTGGTAAGTCTGGTTATATTGCTCGTAACGATAAGGAAGATGATCAAGCAGGCAATGAAAAGCTAGCTGTAAGATTCTTTAAGTGTAATGAAATGGATCATTATGAAAATGAGTGTCCAGCAAAGAACTTAATTGAGGGAAAGCATCCAGAACACAAGAAAAAAGGGGTGGTGAAATCATTTGCAACTACTTCACCAGATGTTGAGACATCAAATAATGTAGTATCAGGTACACTTTATGTTAATTCAGATTATGCCAACATGTTGTTTGATTTAGGGAATACACATTCATTCAATTATAAGAATTTTTCATGTAAATTGGGAATTCCATGTCAATATATGAATCATGAACTTATGGTAAAAACATGAGGAGGAAATTTTTCGATAGAAGGAAATCATAAGAACCTTCCTGTCCTTGTGTGCAGAAAGAATCTACCTAAAAACATTATTGTTTTTCCTCTAGTATAGTTTGATGTTATTTTTGGTATGGATTAGATTTCTTTTTATCATTCTAAGATTGAGTACAGAGCGAAAGAGGTTTCTTTTCAGAAATAATTTCAGTTTGTGTATAAGAATGAACACTTACTTTTGATAAAATATCACGATGATGAGAAACTAGTAAAAAGAAAGAAATGAATGTTACCATGCACATATTTTTAAAAACAAAGGAACTGTCCAAATTAATGATGTTCCAGTTGTAAATGAGTACCTTGATTTTTTTTACTGATGAGTTTCTTGGTATTATACCTGATCATGATGTTGAATTTACTATTGAATTAATAACTGATGCTAAGCCAATTTTAAAACCAGCTTATCGAATGGTTCAAATTGAACTTTCTGAGTTAAATAAGAAATTGCAGGAGTTATTAGATAAATGTTTCATTTGACCTAGAACATTAACATGGGATGATCTTGTTTAGTTTGTTAAAAAGAAAGATGGTTTAATGAGACATTTCATTGATTATAGAGAATTTAATAACATCACTATTAAGAAAAAGTACCCTTTTCCTCATATCGATGATTAGTTTGATTAGATCCATGGAGCTCATTATTTTTAGTAGTTTGATTTGCGGTTGGGGTACCAACAGTTGAAAGTAAAGGAAGCAGACATTCTAATGACCGTGTTTTGTACTAGATAGGACAATTATGAATTTGTAGTTATTCCTTTTTGTTTAACCAAATTCACCTACTTTATTTATGGATCTTATGAATAGAATTTTCCATGAGTTCTGGGATTAGTCTGTGGTTGTGTTTATGAATGATATTTTGGTTTATTCCTAAATTAATAAGGAAACTGAAATTCATTTAATGGTTTTCATGAAAAGCATAAAAGAAAAGAAACTGTATAGCAAATTCCGTAAGTGTGAGTTTTGGTTACAAAACATTTCTTTCCTTGGTCACATGGATTCAAAAAATGGAATAACTATTGATCTAACTAAAAAAAAGTTGTTTAAGAATGGACAAGACCCACAAATATAACATAGATCCATAGTTTTCTTGGTTTAGCTGGTTATTACCATAGGTTTGTTGAGATTTTTACTCAGTTATCTAGTCCAATGATTAAGTGAACTCGAAAAGGTGTTAAGTTCATCTGGACAAAATAATGTGATAATTATTTTCAGGAATTGAGGAGAATATTGGTGAATGATCTAGTTTAGACACTACCATCCAGAGATGGTGAGTTTATTTTCTACAGTGATGCTTTTTTGGAAGGAATTGGATGTATCCTTATGCAGAATAATCAGGTAATTTCTTATGCTTCATGTTTGTTGAAACCTCATGAGTTAAATTACCCTACAAATTATTTAGAATTACCTACTGTTGTTTTTGCTTTAAAAATTTGGAGGCATCATCTATATGGAGTAAAATGTGAAATATATACTGACCAAAAATGTTTGAGGTATATATTCACTCAGAATGAATTGAACAAGATACAAAGGAGATTACTATAATTAATCACGGATTATGATTGCATGATTCATTACCATCTAGGAAAATAATATAATGCGGATGATGATTTGAGTCAAAAAATTAATGCTACATTAACCTTGTTAAATTTGGAACAAGATCCTTTGATTAAAGATTTGATTAAATTTTTCATAGAAGATATTGGTGCAAGAAATTCCTCGGTTTTGTTTCATGTGTCAGTGAAATCATCTCTATCAGATAGAATTAAGCAAGCGTAGAAGGAAGATAGTGAGTCTCCGAAAAATGTAGAGTTGGTTCAGACGGTTTCATCCTAAGAGTACTAAGATGTACAAAGATCATCAGGAGTATTACTGGTGGGATGGAATGAAAAAAGATATTGTTGATTTTACTGTGAAGTGGTTGAGTTGTCAGCAGGTTAAAAGAGAGAGACAATTACCAAAAGGGATGATTCAATCATTACTGGTACCAGAGTGGAAATGGAAAAATTTATCCATGGACTTCATTGTGGGATAACTGAAGACATATCAAGGTAATAATGCAATCTGGGTTATTATAGATCGATTGACAAAATCTACTCATTTCATTTATATTCAAGATACATTCTCTCTAGATCAACTTTCACAATTGTATGTTATAGATATAGTTAGGTTTCATGGAGTTCACCACTCCATTGTATCTTATCATGATCCCTAGATCACTTCTCACTTTTGGAAAGGCCTTCGAATGTCATTGGGTACAGAATTAAATTTTTGTATAGCTTTTCATCCACACTAAGATGGGATGTCAAAATGAAAAATTCAAACATTTGAGGATATGCTACGTTCTTTTTCGATGGATTACTAGGCATATTGGGACCAACATCTTTCTTCGGTTGAATTTTCTTATAATAACTATTTTCATTACATTATACAGATGGCTCTGTCTGTGGCATTATATGGGAAGTAGTGTCTAACTCCATCTTTTTGAGATGAAGTGGGTGAAAGGAAGTGGATTGGACAAGAATTTGTAGAAGAGATGGTAGAAAAAGTTCAGTTGATTTAGAAGCATACTAGAATAGCTCAGAGTAGGCAGAAAAGTTATGCGGATAACCGAAAGAAAGATATTTCCTTTTAGGTAGGTGGTTATGACTCTCTCTCAAAGATTCTCCATGGAAAAGTGTGATGCGTTTTGGTAAGAAAGGAAGGACGAGTCTGAGTTTCATTGTAACTTATGACATCATGTAGAATGTTGGATCAGTTTCCTACAAATTGGAATTACCTCCAGGTTTATCCTAGGTACACAATGATTTTAATTTTTCAATGTTGAGAAAGTATATGCCGGATTCATCTCATGTTGTGAGCCCATATGTAGTTTAGTTTGAAGATAATCGCTCTTATGACAAACAACCAGTCCAGATTCTTGATTGAAGAGAGCATGTGTTGTGGAATAAGGTAATTAATCAGGTAAATGTTTTTTGTAAAAACAATATGGTTGTAGAGGCAATGTGGGAATCTGAAAATGATATGAGGGATAAATACCCCCACTTATTTGATAAGTGAATAAAAATTTCAAGGACGTAATTTCCAAAAGGGAAGAAGATGTAACATCCCAGGTAAATATATAATTTGACATTTTCATATTTATTAATATTTGTGAATTAAATATTAATTTTACATTAATGTCTATGCTATTTTCTATGGCGTGCCCGATACACAACGACAAGTTTCTTTGAATTCTTACATTGCACACAACGTTGAGTTATACCGAAAAATAATATGACAATATTATTATTTTAAATGGTAGTTAACTACAAGAAGTTGTAATGGCGTGAATGAATAGAACTAACTAAAATATAATTATACATGTTTATTAAATGTTTTTTTCATTTATTTAATAAAATTTAGTGCCTTAAAATGTGAATGAATCAAATTTTAAGCATAAAAAAAATTATTCTTTAAAAGGCCGATTTACCTCATTTTGATTGCAAACCCTCTTTAAATATAGTTTTTTGTCACATTTATATGTTCCATTTGACAAAATAAAATTCTTCTTTAGAATCGGGACATCAAAATTTACTTTGGTTAAATTTTTGATATTTTTCTGATAAAATTTATTTTTTAATGAATATTAAAAAACACTGTATTTTAATTTAAAACTCCCTTTTAATCTATTTTATTTATATCATTAGATTATATTTTTAATTGGTTTTAATGTTTAATTAGATTATATTTTTACCATTTAATCCATTTTTTGTCATTGGAAGCGATTTCACTTTGAAATTAGATATAAACAAGTGTCAATCTTTAGATAGTTATTATTTCTTAAAAACACACTTTTTGTTTTGTCAACAAAAATTAATTTTAAATTAATTAATGAAACATATATGTTTTTAATTTTTTATAATATACCTCATTTTCGAGTTAGTAATATCAAATATATCTTTGGATGAATTTATGGTATTTTTCTGAAAACCTTCAATTTTTGATGAATAGTGAAAATACTGAGTAGAAGTTAAAAAAACCAAAATTTTCATTTAAATAAAATTTTACCACTTATGTGAATTGAATTTCAAAAATACAACATATATTTTTGTTATTATTAAGTAAAATGTTGTTAAATATGATTAAAATATTTTTTGGATAATAGTAACTTTTGACATTTATTTACCACGATTAAAGGTAAATAAGGTAATTTAAGGTAAAAATAATATTATAATAATATTAAATTACCCTAACATGTGTACTAATCCTATTGGTTGATACATTTCCAATCATGGGAATCCTTGGGTCGATTCTGGGACCCCAGGAAGCCACATGGGAGTGATAATGACACTTTAAATTAATTAATTTAAAGTAAAGACAAAAATGACCCAAACTTATATCTTTTAGTAAATAAATTTTTACATTGGGTTATCTAAGTTATCTCTTCAACTATAAATATTATTTATAAAGCTACAAATATTTTCTATATCATGTTATTCTTTTTATAATTTTTATACATAAAATAAATAAAATTATTTATGACACAATAATGATACTATGTTTACCTCATTAATAAATGATTTAAATAAATAATATTATAATGATTATAAAAATATCATAAACCTATCCAATTATTATTGGTTGATTTTATTTTGAAGAAGATTCATCTTAACTTTGACTTTTATGAGTTTTGAACTTTTAGAAACCGAACATCGTTATATAATAAAATAATATTTTCAAACTTTCCTAAAGAGCCTCTCCTCCCACTTATAAAAATCCATCACATCTAACCCATTACTCTCACCTCTCAAGCCACATGGGTTGTCCATAGTCTGACCAAATAAGATCTCATGATCCATCCCTTACACCTATAAGCCTTACCTTAGGCATAATTCACTTCAAGGATGCCTTTTGGCTCAAACCAAAAGGACTTACCCGATTTAAAGGTAACATCTTCTCTTAAATTATTTTATTTTATTTTACATAAAAATCCCCTTATAATCATTTTATTCCTATATTTTATGACCAAAAAAGTATTTTCAATATACTTAGTTTTTGTTTTGAGAAGGATTTGAGCTACCCTTACACACACCTCCGTCTAATGGGTAAAGAACACACTGTTTCTGTGGACGACATACTACTGCCTCACAAAATGATGATTGTTCAAATATCTCCAACCGCCTATCATGGTGGCAATTATGATGGAACTATATTTATATATGATATATATTATGTTTATGTTTTATTTATTCTTTGGTATTTTTCATTTATATCACACCTTTACTGTTTCCATAATGGGTAATGGCAATAATTTCATTTGAGGAAGTGCGGACTACGGCCCTTCAAAGTGATATGACTCATTCATGCCATACGTGGAACATATAAAGGATGAAATTAATGAAATTATATATGATATTATACTGTAATTATAATATACCTATTTATTATTAAGTTTTCATTCAATTAAAATACGAAATAGAAATGAAAGTAGTGTTCATGCTTATGTACGGCTTACCGTCCCCATGAAGGGTGCAATTCATTTCTTATCTCCAAATGTTATGTAATATTATGAATAAATTTATATATTTGATATAAATGATATATATGATATCTAAATCATGAATAAAATTCTAGAGATAATAGAATTTTGATCAGATGGACAACTTGTAAATATAAGAAGTTTATTTTTGACTCAAGTACCCAATATCGACAAAACGACTGCTATTAACATAAATGGTTACATAATGGTTATAACATAGTAATAAGTGACATAAAAAGAATAATAGTCTTGAAAAAGGTTCTTAATAAATTTGAATCTAACTTTAATTCATTATTCAGGAGATTAAAGAATGAACTAATCAAGTCAGACATGAGGTAAGGGACTTTTTATCAATCTTCTTTCACTGAGGCATATTTTTATTTACACACGACTTTCTTTTATACAGAGTACAAAACCCTTTGAATTTTACTTTTATTAAAAATGAATATTTTTTCTATGAAGCGTTTTAATAAATGAAAATAGGAATGTTTTTAATGTTTTCGGTGACAATGACCTCTCCTCCACCGTAATCGTTAGTTGACTTCCACTATAAGCCTCAATGTTTTTAAAATGAAAAAGAAACCCCTTATTATATTTTGGGGAGTTTTGTTATTGAAAAGGTTTTTTGAAATTTATTTATTATTTTAATATCTTGAAATGATTTATTTGGATTTCAAATGAAATCTTATTACAGAAATATTTATATTTTAAAATTTTTATGATGGTACTTGGACATTTTATGGGTGGTTACATGATAAAACAAATGATTGGTGGTTCCATGATAAACCAGGTCGGTTGGTTACGTTATAACCTCCTATTTAATGGGTATGAAAGTCGGACGTATGGATATTCCATTTATTGATATATGTGGAAGTTGACAGTCTTGTTATTCCATATATACATGTTTATATACCAAGCTACCATTATATGTTATGTGTTCATTCTTTGGATTTTATGGTAATATTTTTGTTACAAAATGGAAATCAATGATCTTTTATTAAGTGAAGAGTATTTAATACCTCATAAAGGTGAAAAGTATTACTTATGATAAGGTATTCATGGTTTACTTGTTTTTTTGAAAAACTAACAGTTTTCCTTCTTTGTGTATACCATATTGAATTTTTTATGCTCATCACATGTTTTTGAAATTTTTTTCACAGGACATAAAGTAGAATAGGGTCAAGGATAGGATCAAAGAAAAGTCATGATATCTAAACATGGAACATGACATGAATCTTTTTTTTCAAAGATTATTTATTTTTTCAAAAAAATGGATACTCAGTAGGAGTTTCTACATGTAATATTCAAGTTGTTATGTTTTTGTTATGACCTAATTCTCTAGATCTCTAAACCTGAAAACATCCTCATTGTTAATTATTAACTTAATTCAATATTATGTAATGTTTTAAGGATGAGTCCTTATAGCTAGAAATTTGATGGGGGTTCAACTTTGTATTCCAGAGATCAGATGGTTGTACCTATGTCTTTTCAGGAACAAATCCTTCACGCTTACCACCATTTGATATGGTCTGTACATCCAGGTACATAGAAGATTTATAAGGTGTCGAAGGCATAGTTTTGGTGGAGCAGCATGAAAAAGAAGGTGGACAGGTTCGTCTTACAGTGCCTAACTTGTCAGTAGGTTAAAGAACAACATCATAGACCAGCTAGTATGTTGTAGTCTTTTCCTATCCTAGTGTGGAAATGGGAGCAGATTGCGATGGATTTTGATTCAAGTCTTCCAATAATGGTTTGAAAAAATAATTCAATAAGGATGATAGTGGATTAGCATACCAAGTCAGTCCATTTCATCCCTATTCTTGAAACTCATACGGTACATGATCTTTTAAAAATATAGTGGTAAAGAGGCATGGAATACCAATGTCAATAGTCTCAGATAGAGATTTGAGGTTCATGTATCATTTCTATAAATCTATACAGTAAGCCCTTGGGATTCAGTTGACTGACCACAACATATCATCCTCAAATAGACGGCTTGTCTAAGCGGATGATACAAACATTGGAAGACATGTTGTGGGCTTGTGTAATGGATTACGGTGGCTCATGGGAGGATCATATACCCTTAATGGAGTTCTTATACAATAATAGCTATCAGGCCTCAATACATATGGCTCCGTTTGAAGCATTGTAGGGGCGTCCTTGTCGTTATCTACTATGGTAGGTGGAAACAGGTGAATAATCACAAGTTGGGATGATCCTTGTCCAAGAAATAACAGAGAAGATCTAGTTGATTAAAAAGAATATGGAGATGGCTCAGAGTTGTCAAAGATATTATGCGAATCATCGTCGAAGGAAATTGTTTTTTAACGCCAGAGATCAGGTGTTCTTGAGGATATCTCAATGGCTTAGATATCTTCATTTCATGAAGCATGGAAAGTTATCTCCTAGATAAATTGGCCCTTTTGAGATATTGGAACGGGTCAGGGAGGTGGAATATCAGTTTGAAATTCCACCACGGTTCAGTTAGGTGCATAATGTGTTCCATGTATCTCTGTTGAAAAAATATCATCCTAATCCTGACCATGTGATCTGATGGGATCACGCTGACCAAGAGCTGGATTCATCATTGATACATATCTCAGTATGGATTGTGGATAGGAAAAATAAAGTCTTGTGGGGAAAAATCATCAGTCTAGTGCGGGTTTTATGGAAGCATGATCAGATTCAGGGAGAGACTTGGGAACATGAGAAGGAAAAGAAAGAACAATGGCCAAAACTTTTTTAAGAGCGGTGAGGGTTTTCCACTTTATAAGGATGGAAATACCAATGGTGGGGAGAATGTATCACCCCTAGTTTTTGGTATGTAACCCTTAAATGATGATTTTCATGATTATAAAATGTAAGGGTGTGGTATGGGAGAGTTGGGAGAACGTTGGATGTGTTTTTAGAGAAAAAGGGAAGTCACACGAGTGGCGCATAGTTTGTCTAACCGTGCGTCCAAACCATGCGTAGTTGGTCTTTATGAGGTAGTGACTTCGGAACGATGTGCTCACGATTAGGGATACCATGCGAGGAGGCCATGCGATAATTTTCCTAGGCAGTGGATAACGTACGGTTAGTGCACGGTTTGTCTAACAGTGCAAACTAACTATGCAGGCAGTTAAGTGAGATCCTAAAAAAGTGTATGTCACACGTTTTTGCCTCTAAGTGGGTCTTGTTTCCTCAAAACTGGCCCTAACTCGTGATTTTTCTTCTAATACGGCCAAAGAAGGTTCTCCCATCATTTTGGAGTGATCCAAAGGCTTCTCTTGGGGAATCGAAGCTAGATTCTTGAGGTATGAGATCATTCTTCATCGTTCTTGACTGGTTTATTAGATCTACTAAGATATACTTATCCTCTTCTCTTGGTTTCATAGATCTACAGCCGTTATGGGTATATCTAAGTGGGTTGATGAGAAATATGTTGAGGTTTTTTCTTGATCTTGTTAGGGGAAGAGATCTAAGGCGGGTTCTTGGAGAATCGACCTGGTTTTGTTGTGTGCTCTTCTTTTGTTGGGGTTTTCATCAAAATCTTTGAGGTAGGAGGCTTCTTAATCAACCCCTCCTACTAGAATTTATTGTATTAGTTTAAAATTGGTTTATTTGAATAGGATTGATTAGGAAAATCATGGTTTAAATCTTCATTAGTAATTATTTATGGTTTTAGTGAAATTCTGAAATCTCGGTGAATTGTTGTGAAAAGTGATTTAGCTTTGTGAATTTAAAATGATGATTTCAAATTATGGATTTTCTAGAATTACTAAATGGTTGATGAAAAAGGGTTTTTCAATAAAGATGGTGTTTTATTGAAATGGTTTGACATTGAATGAGTTTGGCATGAAAATGGTTTTGGTGGAAATGGTTTTCAATAAAATGGTGTTTTTATTGAAAGGGTTGTTTTGGGATGATCTTTGGGCTTATTGGTGTGTGAGTCCATGTTGTATTTATGGGGAATGGTTGAAATATGACCATGTGCTCTGTGACAAAGGTTTAATGGAAGATAGGATATAAACATTCATATTGCATATACGGGGTTGGTTGAAAAATGACATTGTTCTCGGTGCCAACGGTTTAATAGCTCATGGGAAACAACTACCTTGTGAAAACTTTGTAGATCGAAGAGAAACTGCTCATGAGTATGGAGCTATCATAACATAGCATTCATGTTTGGTTGAATGAGTTTGTAGGATGGTTGGGTGTGCCAAAAATGGGATATTGTGAACTGGTTTTAATGGTTGTTTAGTTATTTTTATGGAAAAATAACTTACTGGAATATTTGTTTCAATTTAACTTGTATACTTTTGGTAATTAATGATTGTGGGAAACTTGTTTATATCTTTTTATAAACTATTTTGAGAAAATGTTTATATAAAATGTTTATTTTAAAATTTTCTAACTCTTTTATCCCAGTGGAGGGAGTAGGAAGGTCATCTGGGAAAACCTACTATGTTCTATACTCACCCCTAATTTGGAACATTGGATCTTTGCAGATGCTATATTCAGGGATAGAGGAAAAGGTATTGTTTCACATGTATTTAGCACCACCTCGTGATGTTTGGGTTGTTCAGTGATTGTGGAGCTTGGAGCATGTGGATCATGGAGTTTTGTGGCCTCTTGAGAGTCTGTAGTAGTTTATCTACTGTTTTCTTTGATGCTTGTTTGGTATTCCACTATTGTACTTCGATGTCGTTTGAAATACATGAGGTTGTTTAGTTTTATTTATTTTGATCATGCATAACTTAGTGTATGGTTTGGTTATGGGTTTTTGCTTCATTGATTTATTTTAAAAAGGTTAAATCATCCCCCACTTTTACTTGAAACCCTTTAGCATTTATTGCCAGCTTTGGCATCATGGGGATGTCTCTTAAGGCCTAGTAACGACTAGTTGTCCTCTCAAGCCAATGAGAATGAGCAGGTCATTACAACTATTCATATTTTTTATAGGATTTTATATCACAACTATATAGGGGGATGATCAAGTGAAGAATGATTTGGATTCAATAATCCTTATCTCATTTCTACCCAATAATGTACATTTAATGATAAAGAAACTAAGAAGAAACAAGATGAGTTACTAGAATATATTAATAAAAAATAATTAGATGAATTACTCTTTTTTATTCCAACAATGAAAATTTAAAACTAAAAAATATAATCACATAAAATATATTTTTAATTATATCATTACTTAATTGTTTTTTTGGATGCACCGAATGCTGATAACAGTCAATCTAGTCACCCCAAATATTGACTTTTTGGATCCAATTCATGGATATAAAACCAACTGACCACACATGATGTGTATTTTGAATATTTAATAAACTGAAAAAAATATTTATAGATAAAATATGAATTATATTGTCATTATGTGTTTTAACAATATTTTTCTAATGATACAGTGTATGCTAAAAATTGGCTAGATCATGCAATGAATCTAGTGTCTGTAGGGATATAGCCTTTTATTTATTAAAAATGTTAAAATTTTTGGAATATATAGAAATATTTTACTATAAAAAAATTTCAATGCAATTTACTTAATTTTTTAAGGTTTTTGTTGTTTCTTAAACAAGATAATGACATTTATTATGGATATTATATTAGAAAATTTAATAGAGATATCATAAATCATGGAAATACCAACATCCCCCAATAGGTAATTTTTGACGAAAATTAAAATTTCATTAAATATATTTCATAATCATTTGTTTTTTTATATTTTCATTATACCTGAAACATAGTAACTCATAAGACGAAATCAATTTATTTAGAGACGAGTGGTTAATGTACTTTTTGTCAGAATGTATATCAAAAAAAAATAGGTAATTAGTTTTTATGTTTATGCTCTAGCAGAAGTAAAAACCTTCAAAATATATTTGATGTGTGAAGCATTAGTTTCAGAATGCTTATATATTATGTTTGATCTCTTTATCAAGGAGAATTATAATGGGGGAAATTAGTTTTATTGAGATTTTGACCTACAAAAAATAAAATTGATGAAAAACCATAGAGGTATTGGTAGAGGTAGAGGTGAAGGTGAAGCCAGAGTCTGAGTTAATGACTGATGTAGAGGAGGAGGCGGATGTGAAGACCTAGCTGGAGACTGAGGTGGAGGAGGATAAGAATATATGGATTACAAACAAAAAAAATGTTGGGTAATTAAGTATAATGAGGATCATACCATGATTATGTTTTCAAATAATTGTTTAAAAGTTCAAGCAACATTTTTCCAATAAGATAGATCCATTGGGATAATGTATCATATGAATTATTGAAATAATGTTTTCACCACTTGTTTATGTGATTTTATATAGGTTAGTAATCCACCTATAAGATCATTCTATGCCGAAAGCTTTAATTTCTCCAATAGTGTTATTGGAGCAACATATGCACAACCTTCAATCATAAAAAAGGTATATAATCCAATATAAATATTTGAAAAAAAATTTGTGTAATCAACCACCAGAGTTAGAAGGTGTATGAATGACATATTATAGGAATAGAAGAACTATTATATCATGGTCATCAAGGGGAGCTAGTGTCAATGTGTCCTATATCAATTTAAAATTGAAATTTCAATTCAAAAAAGGTTCACTCATTAAAGACCAAAAAATAATGCTAGGGATGCCTTTATAATTTTGGGAATGTTTCATAATTCAATTTTGATAGGTATGAATTGGTCTCATGTCAAACCCACACACGATGCAACTTGTATCGATCAAAGTGCATGTTTCGAGTTTAAAATGAAAATTTAGTAAGAAACATAAGTGGCATACTAAAAACCGATGAAACACATTCTAATTGTTTTGAAACATTAATACAATGATCTATGAGTCATTTTTTATGTGTAGAAATCCTATATATCTTACTCCAATGCATGGTGTGACCAGTTTGACTCCAAGTGCATATTTTTATTTAATATTGACATTAATTTTATTGAAAAAAACAACTGACATAATGAAAACTGACAAAATGCATTCGGATTATTTTGGTATTTTAGGAAAATTATCCATAAATTATTTTTAATGTCTAGGACTCATCCACACCTCAAACCAATGCATTGTGTGACTGGTATGACTCCAAGTGTCCATTGTGAGTTTAAAACTAACATTTTACTACAAAATGAGTCACTCACTAAATGAAAATAAAATGCACACAGATTATCTTGTTAATTTGGGAAATAGATACATAATTCACTTATGATGTATATGAATTAGTCTAATATTAAAACCACACACGATGCCACCTGTATGGATCACAGGGAATGTTTCAAATTTATAATGAAATTTTAGCAAAAAACACAGGTGGAATACTCAAAACGATGGAAACATATTCTGATTGTATTGATACATTAAAAAAATGATCCACATGTAATTTTGGATGTGTAGAAATAATTTTAACCTCAATCTAACACAAGGTGTGGACCATGTGACTCCATGTGTATCTTTTTATTCAAAATTGATATTAATATTAGTGAAAAAACAACTAATATACTCACAACTGAACAAATTAATTTATTTTGTTTTGTTACTTTAGAAAAATGATCCATAAGTCATTTTTGATGTGTAGGAATCATCCAAACTTCAATACATTGCACAATGTGACTGGTATGACTCAAACTGTCCATTATCAGTTTGAAATTAAAATTTTAATACAAAATGTGTCACTAAATAAAAACCAATAGGAACACTCAGATTGTCTTGAAAATTCCGGAATATGATTCATAATTTTTTTTGATGTGTATTAATTGGCCTCATGTAAAAACAAAACACAATTCCACTTGAATGGCTCATAGTGCATGTTTCCAGTTTAAAATGACATTGTAGTAAAAAACATATGAGGCACACGCAGAACAAAGGAAACACATTATTATTGTTTTGATACTTTATTAAAAAGACAAAAATTTCATTTTGGATGTGTAGGAATCATCCTCACCTCAATCCGACACATGGTGTGACCTGTATGATTCTAAGTGTGTTTTTATTCAAAATTGACGTTAATTTTACTGAAAAAACTCACATACTAAAAACTAAGAAGAGACATTCAGTTTTTATTGGTACATTATGACAAATATCCATATGTCATATTTTATGTGTAGGAATAATCCTCACTTCAATCTGAGGCACAGTGTGACCAGTATGTCTCAATGTTTCCATTAATACTTTAAAAATGATATTTTAAAACAAAAGTGTGTCAATCATTGAACAAATAGAAAACATGCTAAAATTTAATTGATAATTTGGGAAATGATTCATAATATATTTTTTATTTTCAAGAATCAATATCTTTTCAAACCCACACATGATTCCACATGTGTGGCTCAATGTGCATGTTTCTAGTTTGAAATGACATTTTAGTAAAAATTACACATGGCGTACTCAAAACTGAGGAAAAAAATTCTGATTATTCTGTTACATTATAAAAACGATCCATATGTCATTTGGGATGTGTAGTAATTATCATCACTTGAAAATGATGTATAGTGTGACCATTATGACTCAAAGTGTGTCTTGTTACTCAAAATTGACATTAATTTTAGTGAAAAAACTGACATACTCCAAATTGAGTAAAAAATTGTGGATTA
Organism: Viscum album; assembly: GCA_963277665.1. NCBI lineage: Eukaryota > Viridiplantae > Streptophyta > Magnoliopsida > Santalales > Viscaceae > Viscum > Viscum album. The sequence continues at coordinate 1,431,319,761 of OY728151.1, forward strand.
TTTTGGTACATTAGGAAAATTTTCCAAAATTCATTTGTGACTTGAATGAATTAGACGCACCTAAATATGACTCATGGTGTGACCGGTATGAATCAAAGTGTCTGTTATTAGTTTTAAAATTGACATTTTACTACAAAAAATTATCTGTCACTAAAAAAGAGAACATACTCTGATCTTCTTGATAATTGGGGATGATGATTCATAATTCATTTTTTTTGTGTATGAATCATCCTCATGTAAATCCCACACATCATTCCACCTATATATCTTAATGTATGTGCTTCTAGTTTAGCATATATCTTAGTAAAAAACACATATAGTATACTCAGTAGTGAGGAAACTAATTCTGGTTGTTTTATACATTAGTAAATTGATTCATATGTCATTTGGGACAAATAGGAATCATTATATCCTCAATATGATGCACAATGTGACTGGTTATACTCCATGTGCATCTTTTTATTCAAAGATGACAATACTTTTAGGGAAAAAAACAGACATACTCAAAACTGAGAAAACACATTCAGGTTGTTTTGGTACTTTAGGAAAATGATCCATAATTCATTTTTTATGTTTAGGAATTATTAGAACCTTAATCCGATGCATGGAGTTACTAGTATGACTTGAAGAATCAGTTATGAGTTTAAAATTGACATTATAATACAAAGAAGTTCCATCATGTGAAAATAAAGGAAACACACTCGGATTTTCATGAAACTTTGGTACAATGACTCATAATATATTTGTGGTGTGTATTCATTAGTATCATTTCAATCCCACACATGATTCCCCATGTATTTCACAAGGTTCATTTTTTCTAGTTTAAAATGAATTGTTATTAAAAAATTGGTGTACTTAATACTAATGAAATGTAGTTTGATTGTTTTTTCAACTTTAAGAAAATAATACATATGTCATTTGGTATGTTTAGGAATCAGCCTCACCACAATCTGATTCATGGTGTGACCGATAATACTACAAGGGTGTATTTTTATTCCAAATTGACATTAATTTTATTGAAAAATAACTGACATACTAAAAACCAAGAAAGAAATTTGAATTTATTTGGTACTTTAGGAAATGTTCCATATGTCAATGGTGATGTGTAAGAATCATCCACACCTCAATCCAAATCACGGTTTGACCGGTATGACTCCATGTGTATCTTTTTATTCAAAATCGACATTAATTTTAATAAAAAAATAACCCCCACCCCCAAAATTGAGATAATGCAATCATGTTGTTTTCGTAGTTTAGGAAAATGATCCATATGTCATTTGTGATGTATAAAAATTAGTCACTCCTCAATTCAACTCATTGTGTGACTTGTATACTCCAAGTGTTCCTTTTTACTCAAAATTTACATTAATTTTAATAAAAAACAACTAAACTACTCTTTAATATTTTTTATTGTATTTTTGTTTGAAATTTTATTTCATTTAAATTTTGTATTTTTATATTAATTTGTTAATTTATGTTTCTATTTGTTTTGATGTAGTGTATTGTAAAAACACCCTTCATGCCCTGTTTTTTGGTGATGTAGTGTGCTGTAGCATCACACTGTAGTTTCCCCATTATCATTGCTAAATAAAAGTGCTAATAAATAGTGTCATTTATCTATTATCTTGAAAGCACCGATAAAATTATTCTTGGAAGTGATTTTATTTGTAATGATAATGATACCCTATTTTATCTCTTTAATTTCACTGATAAAATCATTGAAATGTTGAACACAATGAGGTAGTTAGTGATTTTCTATTACTGATAAAGGCATACTCTGTCACTATTTAAGGCCTCTTAAGAAGTAGTTCCATAAGTTAGATATCATTTATGACAGTCATTTGAGAGGTTTTTCTCGTCGGTTCTCATCTTAGGAAGTATATGCTTGATTTATAAAGAGATATGATACACATATGGGGATCACACCCAAGGCCATGTGGTACAAAAAAAAACATTCTTCAATGACCCTCTATATAGAGGATTAGTGCCCATTAATTGGTAGTCATTGTAAAGACCGATAAATTTCAAGGAAATTTTTTTCTTAAATTCTTTGGGATTTTACATGTACGCAGTCTCTGACGAAACCTGATTCTGAGGCCCGGTGTGCCCAGAATCAATTTCTGAATTTTAGCTCGGCAACGTTCTGTGAACGAACGAGTGGGTTTTTCTATCTTTTGAACTGGTGCTCGGATTTGAAATCCAAGGGCACCGATGGAACCACAACGCTAGTAATTACTTAAGAGGAGCTTTAATGGAGTTTCGTTTTCTTGGGAGGAGTTGTAAAAAAATGTGGATTAAATAAAGAGTAAAATAAAATTGTGTTAAAATTTTCTTTCTTTTTCTATGTGGTTTAATCCTAGGTGTGGGAGTTAGGGTGGGACCCATTAATTACTATCTAACCATGAGAGGATAGAGGTGAGGTGGGGCCCACATGAGCCCAACCCTTCACATTCACTAACTCCTCTAAACCCCCCCTCTTAAGTTGTGTAACTCATCTTAACTTGGATAAACTTCCCCATAAATTGGGTGGCTTCTCCTCTCCTCACATTAATTTAATGCCAACACACATTTATTCAATTAATTGAACCTCTTTAATTAATTGAATTATGTTTTTTGAATTTTGTAATTTTGAAAATCTTGGAATGTGTTAATAAAATAAGGTAAGGTCTTATTTTATTTTGGTTGGATTGTTGTGTGAGGATATTTGTGGAGAGAACTCTAAGTCCCTTGAAGAACATCATCACCTTCGTTGAAGAATGCAAAGACTTCGAAAAAGAACATTGTCACCACAAGGAGAGATGACATGCCATTTCTTATCCTCTCCGTAGCTGGTGTGAGACATCGTCCCATCCTTGGACACACGCCAACGCTGTCATCAAAACCTCACCCTGTGACGTTATCTTCCGCGTCGCCAGCAAATGTCAACGTTTATCGAGGTAGGGGTTAACTACGTTCAAGATTTAATTAACGACCTTTGTTGATTATTTTTTTTCTGGCTCTTATCGTCATAACGGGAGGAGTTCGGACCGCAAAAACACGACCAACCCTCCTCCCCTTATTTTGTTGATTTTGGTTGAGCTTGGTGAAGAAGGTGACGCGGTGCCATTGCACTGTGCGGGAACGAAAAGGTCCATGGACGAAGCGGGACGCAACAATGATGTGCGGCACCATCGTGTCGTGCCGGAGAGGCCAAAGGAACTGCGGTTAGAGAGGGCCGCGACGAAGGTGTGCGGTGTCGTCGCACCGCGCCGGAGGACCCGAGGGAGGCCGTGACCATAGCGAGCTGCGGTGGAGGGGCGCGACACCGTTGCGCTGTGCTGGTCAAAGAAGGGCCGCAGCCTTAGGCCGCGGCGGTCCAACAAGGGCGGCCGAACAACCGGGCACCGGCGCTCCAGGAGGGGGGGACCCCCTGCGGGTCCCGCGACGGCTTAACCGGCCGGCCTTAACGGTCTGCCGTTTCCCAAAAAACCGGGGGTTGAAACCCCCGACTAGCACAAAGGGCAGCGCCATCCTTTGCGCCCCGCTCGGCCAGTGGCGAGCCGCCCTCGCCAGGCCAGGACGCCCGCGCCGGGCCGAGCTTCTCCGCCGGGTGGGACGGACCGTGCCAGCCAGGCCAGGCCGACCCATGGTGTATTGGGCTGGGTCGGACCGTACCCAAACCCCCTATTTTCGGATAGATCCGTTCAAATGCCCATATATTGGGATATATACCTCCGATCGACCCACCATCAGTTGAGTTGAGATACTTGGATCGAGATGGTCATTTTGGTATATTACACTCAAGTTTTCGATGATGTTTGGCTACGACCGGGTTGGTTTGAACCCGAAACCAACTGGGCCCTTGGAGCAGAAATGCTTATAACATAACGACCGGACGTCCGAAAGACATGCCATCAGTTAAGTTGTTTTCCGCTTAGTGAGACGATTCTTTTGGCTTACTCTTCTCAAGGTTTGGATGCAGCTGGAGTACGGTCGGGTTTGTTTTAGCTTAAAAACCAACCGTGCCCCTGAGACAAAAATGCCAATAACTTTTAGACCGGGCATCCGATTGACGCGCTGTCAGTCGAGTTGAGTTCCTATTGAAGAGACAGAACTTTCTGATACATCAACTCTGGATTTCGTGACAGTTGATGTATCGACCCCTTGCCTCATGGAGCGGACCCTCCCGGAATCGAGCGTGTTGTGTGCAGGAACCCTAGAGCTGGCTGCGACTGTGACGACGACGACGACTGTACTGGAATCCTCCGTGGGTTCGACAGTGACGACTACCGTACTGGAATCCTCCGTGGGGTTGACGATGATAACTACTGTTCATGTATCCTATGTGGGTCCGGACGTATTGACCTCTGTACTTGTATCTTGTGTGGGTCCGACATAGTAGCTGGTCTTGTATCCTGTGTGGGTCCGATAGCTTGGATGGTCTTGTATCCTGTGTGGGTCCGACAGCCTAGATGAATCGGTGGCTACATCTGATCATCTCTATCGCCATATGAAATAAGTATACCTATCTGAGCTGATTCTTTAATTTCAATCATTATCTTTGATATGATTGACTTGCATTCCTGTGTGAATTGGGTTGTACTTTCCTGTGAGGATTGAGTTACGTATTCCTCTATGGACTTTGTTGTACTTGAGCTCGTGAGTTGGAGCAGAATTAGAATTGGTGACTTAGGTATATGTATGGGCATATACCGAAGTAGTGTTTGTTGATACTTTGTGTTTGTATCATTCCTTTGTGGTTTATCCTTTGTGGATTCTTGGAGACCTTCAAGGGTCTCGGGGTCCCTACTGAGTATCGCATACTCACCCCTTCATGGGCTATGCTTGGACAACATTGTGTTGGTTGAAACCGACAGACAATGTTGATCGTAGTTGAGGCTTGAGGAGTAGGAAGGTACCCGGAGTTGGACTATCAGGCGGGACGTACAAAGTGTGGACAGAAGGATTCGAGGAGCCGAGGAGACCGTCTGTACCCACCCATCAGGCGGGGTTTCGTAAGGATGTCTCAGTGGTTGCTGCATTACTTTTCAGCTGTTGTAATTTCTTTTCTTAGTTGTACTGTACATTAAGTTGGGTTTGTATACTGGACCATTTACTTTCCAGCACATACTTTTGTACTCAGTTTACTTAGTGTTTATTTCTGCTTGCGTACTTTGTGGTGTTTATTTTATATTATAAAGGCAATGCCTTCCCTTTTATCGGGATTTACACCTTTGGTGCTAGTCGCCAGGCCCTGGCCTATGGAAGGCGGGCTTGGGGTAGTCACGGAATGGGACCCAAGGATGGGTTGTGACAAATTGGTATCAAAGGAGTTCAGTTATACTGCAGAACTCAGGACTCTGATCTTTGTTCTATGTGAAGCCATAGTGTTAAGGGTATTGAGTGTGGTTATCAGTCCAGGGAGTCCAGTGTTGGTGCAGCGGCCAACGTTTCCATACACAAGGACCCCGACTTCTGATTTCTGACTCAGTGCACAAAAACATTGATTGCATGTGTGTTTCAAAAGTTTTCATTGTGATTACTTTATGTCAGCTCACCAGGTATACTGTATTAACCATGGAGCACCTTTTTCTTTTCAGGATGGCCCCACAATAGCATCCAGCTAGGGTTCCGAGCTTTGTGCGAGATGGCAGCTCACTGAGCGACGAGGCCTCGATACAGGGCCCCATTACAGCGGAGGCACAGGCGGCACCTCTACCCGACGAGCCACCGATTCCACCAGCCCCAGCAGCTGAGAGTGCACGTCGCCTGAGTGCACTGCACAAGTTTCAGCGTTAGAGGCTGCCCAGGTTCCATGGGGAGATGGACACTCAGGCAGTTGAGGATTGGCTGGAGGCTATCGTTCTAGTTTTCAGATTAGTTGGGACACCAGCTGACCTCATGGTGATCCTTACGGTGAGTCTCCTACATGTAGCTGCAGGTAGATGGTGGATCTTGATGCTCTAGGTTCACGATGAGGCATCAATAATTTGGACGGAATTTGAGAGTCTCTTTCACTCGGAGTTCATTCCAGCCGACCTTCGTGCGGTGCGCATTCAGGAGTTGCTAGAACTACGGAAGGGTAGCATGACTGTAGCCCAGTACTCAGCGAAGTTTACCGAACTCTCTCGCTACTCCACTGACATGGTATGGAACCCATTCTTCCGGGCCTGGACATTCGATCAGGGACTGAGGCACGAGATCAGAGCTTCAACTATTCCCCTCAGCATTCCAACGCAGGTAGGAGTGCTGGAGCAAGCCCTTTTAGTGGAGATATTTCTCGCTGAGCAGCCACGAGCAGCGAGGCCCACTGCAGGAAGGCACAGAGCGGAGTCTTCTACAGTTCGTAGTTGACAGATGTCACAGGGGTCAAAGCAGACCAGACCGTCAGGAGGGAGACCTTAGGTTTGAGCCTCATCTATGCGGGGCACACGACATAGAGACAACCTTATGAGGAGTAGACAGTGCTATGCATGCAGCGGGCAGGTTCACATGGATCGTGACTGCCCGACTCGCCATGCAGAGGAGAAACAGACGGTTGAGGGACCACCCAGGCAGAGGCATAGGTTCGACCGTGGAGGTCCACAGGGAGAAGGTGGACGAGGCAGAGGATCTGGACGAGCAGTGGGTGGTGGACGACGTTTTGAGGCTCTACCACTACCACCACCATGAGGTCCAGCCCGACCACATGGAGCTGGCGGACAGAGGCAGGCTCAGCTTCAGGCAGGGGAGGCCTATAACAACGGCGCACCTGAGATGATTCGAGGTACTATATATGTCTACTCCACCCTTGCTGCAGTTCTTATAGACACATGAGTGAGTAATTCTCTCATTGCTGCTACCCTTGTTCGGAGCTCGGAGATTCCGACGGAGCCGTTGGCTCGATCCTTACAGCTAGAGACTCTTACGGGAGCAGACTCAATGATTACGCACTTGTACCGGCAGTGTGAACTTACTATAGGAGGCGAGATAATTGGCTAGGATCTTCTGGTAGTGGCGTCAAGGCCTTACGATGTCATCTTAGGCATGGACTGGTTATCTACATTTCATGCTCAGATCAACTGTATTAGGAACAAGGTGCAGTGTGTCCGCACAGATGGGAGCAGGTTCACCTTCACCGGCGATATGGGAGCCTTTGCAACACAGGATGGACTCACGTAGAGGAGAGGACAACAGATCACTCATCAGTTGGCTAGTCTCATCCTGGGAGTAGTTGACATGCGGAGTCCGAGTTTTCCTGTTTTGGTGGATCAGTATGCAGACGTTTTTCCTTACGACGTTCCAAGACTACCTCCTCGTAGAGAGGTAGACTTCTATATTTACATGTACCCCAGGACAACCCCGATATCTACCCCAACATATCGGATGTCTCCCGCTGAGCTTCGTGAGATATGGGTACAAATGGAGGACTTGCATGGCAAGGGATTCATTCGACCCAGTGTTTCACCGTGGTCTTCCCAGATTTTGTTCGCCAAGAAGGCGGATGAGAGCTTGCGACTGTGTGTCGATTACCATCGCCTGAACCAGGTGACCCTGAAGAAAAAGTATCCACTTCCGAGGATTGATGATCTGTTTGATCAGCTCAAGGGAGTACGGTGGTTCTTGAAGATAGTCCTAGGGTCAGGCTATCATCAACTCAGAGTTCGAGACGAGGATGTGCAGAAGAAAGCTTTCAGGTGTCCATATGGCCACTATGAGTTCTTGGTTATGCCTTTCTGCGTAACCAATGATCCAGCAGTGTTAATGAGTCTAATGAACAAGATATTCTAGAATTACATCGATTTATTTGTCATAGTATTCATCGACGACATATTGATTTACTTGAATATTGAGGAGGAGAACGCCTACCACTTACGGGTTGTACTGGACACAATCCAAGAGCACCAGCTTTATGGTAAGCTCTCGAATCGTCAGTTCTGTATTTCAGAGGTCCACTTCATGGGGCATGTCATCTCTGAGGCAGGATTTGCAGTAGATGCTACAAAGATCGAGGTAGTGCTAGCTTGGGAGCCACCCAAGAGCGTGACGGAGGTGCGGAGTTTCCTAGGTCTGGATGGGTACTATCATAGATTTGTTCCAAACTTCTCCAGAGTTGCAGCACCACTTGCAACTTTGACGAAGAATGGGAAAACCTTTGTGTGGTCAGATAGATGTCAGCAGAGCTTTCAGGAGCTGAGACAGAGATTGACCAGTGCACCCATCTTGAGGCTACCAGAGGAGGCAGTAGGGTACGTAGTTTTCTACGATGCATGATGGACCAGACTTGGGTGTGTCCTGATGCAGGAGCGGTCAGTGATCACCTATGGATCATGGTAGTTGAGGCAGCATGAGAAGAACTATGCTACCCATGAACTTGAGTTAGCAACAGTGGTATTCGCCTTGAAGATTTGGTGACACTATTTGATGGGAGAGAGATTTACAATCTACATTGAACACCAGAGTCTCAGGCACATCTTCTCGTAGAAGGACCTGAACCTGAGACATCGGCAATGGATCGAGTTCCTCAAGGACTATGACTTTGAGATAGTCTGTACTCTTGGAAAGGGGAACGTAGTAGCCGATGCTCTCAGCAGGAGGTCGGGCATTCAGCTAATGGGAGAGGTGACAAAGCAGTTAGCTGCTTTGCAAATATCCTTCATGGATAGAGATGGAGCAGCCTTCCTACAGTCCCTCACAGTCACTCCTCCACTACTTCAGCATGTCATAGAGGCACAGCATGGGGACATTGACTGTGAGATGCGACGTGCACATATTTCCACAGGACAGACACCTGATGGATTTTCATTAGGAGGAGAGCATGTCATCCTTTTTAGAGGACGTACCATGGTACCAGATGCATTACAGGAGGAGGTTCTGAGAGAGTTTCACACTTCCCCTTTAGCGGTACATCTAGGAGTAGCGACGCTGTACCAGGATCTCAGACGACAGCACTGGTAACCGGGTATGGAGAAGGTTGTGGCAGAGTTAGTTTCACGATGCCTCACCTGCCAGTAGGTGAAGGCGGATCACCTGGTGCGAGTAGGCTTGGTACAACCGTTAGAGGTCCCAGAGTGGAAGTGGTATGGGATATCTATGGATTTCGTGACATGAATTCCACGTACTTCCAGAGGGCACAACTCCATTTGGGTGATCATCGACCGACTCACCATGTCTTCCCACTTCTTACCTATCAGAGAGTAGGTCTCAGTGGAGAGCTTGGGACACCTTTACATTCAAGAGATCGTACGGCTTCATGGTGTGCCATCATCTATAGTCTCCGATTGTGACACTTGTTTTACTTCCCGGCTTTGGAAGGGGTTGCAGGAGGCATTCGGGATGCAGCTATGCCTGAGTACCGCCTCCCAACCACAGACGGATGGCCAGACGGAGAGGACCATTCATACTATTGAGGACATGCTCCGTGCATGTGTCCTCAACTTTGGTCATAGATGGGAGGATCAACTAGATTTGGTAGAGTTTGTGTACAACAACAGCTACCACTCCACCATCGGGATGGCACCATACGAGTCATTGTATGACCAACCTTGCAAATCACCTCTGTGCTAGAAAGACCCTGGAGAGTCAGCACTTGTATGACCAGAGATGGTCTAGGCTACAACAGAGAAGGTATAGATCATAAAGGAGCAGATGAGGACTGCTCAGAGCCGATAGAAGTCCTATGCTGATAGGAGGCAGAGACCACTAGAGTTCGGGGATGGCGACCACATTTTCTTACGGGTCTCAACTCGACATGGATTATGGAGATTTTTCCAGGGGAGCAAGATATCTCCGCGTTTCATCGGACCCTTCCAGGTTATCGGAAGGATAGGTGAGGTGGATTATTTCTTGGATCTTCTACTTTAGTTGCACCGGGTGAACGACGTCTTCCATGTATCCCAGCTGAGGAGATATGTGCAGGACCTGAAACATATCATTGATCACGAGGAGCTGGACATCGATGATGGGGTGACATTTATGGAGGTCCCGGTGGAGAACGAGGATTGATAGGAGCGGGTCCTACGTGGATGGTTGATTCCTCTAGTGTGCATCAGGTGGCAGCACGGGAACCTTCAGGAGAGCACTTGGGAGCGGGAGGCTCATATGTGTGCACAATACCCTCATTTGTTCCCCTAGTTTGTGATGTATCTTTACGGGGACGTAAATCCCTGAGGTGGGAATAATTTAAAGACCAGTAAATTACAGGGGATTTTTTTTCTTAAATTATTTGTGATTTTACGAGTACACAGTCTCTGACGGAACCTGATTCTGAGGCCCGGTGTGCCCAGAATCAATTTCCAAAGTTTATCTCGGGTACGTTCAGTGAACTAATGAGCGGGTTTTTCTATCTTTTGAGCTGGTGCTCATATTTAAAATCAGAGGGCACTGATAGAACCACAGCGCCAGTAATTTCTTAAGAGGACCTTTACTGGAGTTGCATTTTCTTGGGAGGAGTTGTAAAAAAATGTTGATTAAATGAAGAGTAAAATAAAATTGTGTTACAATTTTATTTCTTTTTCTAATCGGTTTAATCCTAGGCGTGAGAGTTGGGGTGGGACCCACTAATTACTAACTACCCATGAGAGGATAAAGGTGAGGTGGGGCCCACACAAGCCCAACCCTTTACATTCCCTAACTTATCTAAACCCCCCCTCTTAAGTTGTGTAACTCATCTTGAATTGGTTAAACTTCCCCATAAATTGGGTGAATCCCCCTCTCCTCACATTAATTTAATGGAAAAACACATTTATTCAATTAATTGAACCTCTTTAATTAATTGAATTATGTGTTTCGAATTTTGTAATTTTGAAAATCTTGGCATGTTGTAATAAAATAAGGGAAGGCCTTATTTTATTTTGGTTGGCTTGTTGTGTGAGGATATTTGGTGAGGGAACTCTAAGTCCCTTGAAGAACTTCATCACCTTCATTGAAGAACGCTAAGAATTTGAAGAAGAACTCCGTAAACACAAGGAGAGAAAATGTGCCGTTCCTTCTCCTCTCCACAGCTGGTGTGAGACTCCGTCCCCTCCTTGGATGCATGCCAACACCGTCATCGAAACCTCACCCCGTGATGCTATCTTCTGCATCGCCGGCAAACGTCAAAGTTTATCGAGGTAGGGGTTATCTACGTCCAAGATTTAATTAACGACCTTTGTTGATTATTTTTTTGTCCGCCTGTTATCGTCATAACGGGAGGAGGTCGGACCACACTAACACGGCTGGCCCTCCTCCCCTTATTTTGTTGATTTTTTTTGAGCTTGGTGGTGAAGGCGGCGCAGTGTCGTTGCACCTTGCGGGAACGAAAAGGATTGCGGCCGAAGCGGGCCGCGACAATGATGCGTGGAACCATCACGTCGTGCCAAAGAGGTAGAAGGAACCGCGGTCAGAGCGGGTCGAGGTAATGGTGCGCGGCGCCGTCACGCCGTGCCAGAGTACTCGAGAGAGGCCACGCTCGGAGCGGGCCGCGGCAGAGGGGCGCAGCGGTCCAGGAAGGGCGGTCGGACAACCGGCCGCCGACACTCTAAGAGGCGGGACCCCCCGCGATGTCTCAACAGGCCGACCTTAATGGCCAGCCGTTTCCAGAAAAACCAGGGGTTGAAACCCCCAGCTAGCGCAAAGGGAGGCACACCCCTTTGTGCCCCGCTCGACTAGCACCGAGCCACCGACGCTGGGCCGGGCCGCCCGCACCGGCGGGGCCGGACCACGCCGACCGGGCTGGGCAGCGCCCAAATGGGCCGGACCCAAACCCAGGTCGGGTTGACCCGGTTCGGGCTACCCTAGGGTGTATTGGGCCGGGTCGGACTGGGCCCAAACACCCTATTTTCGGACAGATCCATTCAAACGCCCATATCTTGGGCTATGTACCTCTGATCGATGCACTGTCAGTTGCGTTGGGATCCTTGGATCGAGACGGTAGTTTTGGTATATTACAATCAAGTTATCAGGGGAATTTTGGGTACATATGGGTTGGTTCGAACCCAAAACCAACCAGGCCCTTGGAGCGGAAACGTTTATAACTTAACGACCGGACGTCCGACGGTTCTTTTGGCTTAATCCACTCAAGGTTTAGACGCAGCTAGAGTACGGTCGGGTTGGTTTTAGCTTAAAACCCAACTAGGCCCCTAGGACAAAAACACAAATAAATTTCAGACCGGGCGTCTGATTGAAACGCCTTCTATCACGTTGAGTTCCTATTGACGAGATGAAACTTTGTGATACGTCAAATCTAGATTTCATGGCAGTTGATGTATCGACCCGTTGGACCGTGGAGCAGACCCTCCCAGAATTGAGGGTGTTGTGTGCGGGAACCCTATAGTTGACTGCGATTGTGACGACGACGACAACTGTACTGGAATCCTTCGTGGGTTCGACAACGACGACTACCGTACTCAAATCCTCCGTGGATTCGACGACGATGAATACTGTTCTTGTATCTTGTATGGGTACAGCAGTATTAACCTCCGTACTTGTATCCTGTGTGGGTCGGGCAGGGTAGCTGGTCTTGTATCCTGTGTGGGTCCGACAGCTTGGCTGGTCTTGTATCATGTGTGGGTCCGATGACCTAGATAAATTAGTAGCTACATATGATCATCTCTATTTCCATAAGAAAGAAGTATTCCTGTGTGAGCTGAGTCTTTACTTTCAATCATTATCTTCGATATGATTGAATTGCTTTCCTGTGTGGATTGGGTTGTACATTCCTATCTGGATTGAGTAATGGATTCCTGTGTGGACTGGGTTATACTTGAGCTCGTGAGTTGGAGAAAAATTAGAATTGATGACTTAGGTATATGTATGGGCATATACCTAAGTAGTGTTGGTTGATACTTTTTTTTTGTATATTTCCTTTGTGTTTTATCCTTTGTGGCTTCTAGGAGACCTTCGAGGGTCTCGGGGACCCTACTGAGTATCGTATACTCACCCCTGCACGGGCTATGACCGCACTACGTTGTGTTGGTTGCAGACGACGAACAACACTGATTGTAGTTGAGGCTTGAGGATCAGGACGGTACCCGGAGGTGGAATATCAGGCGGGACGTACATGGTGTGGATGGACAGATTCAAGGAGTAGAGGAGACCATCTGTACCCACCCATCTGGTGGGGTTTCGGGAGGACGTCTTAGTGGTTGCTGCTTTACTTTTCAGCTGTTGTACTTTCTTTTCTCAGTTGTACTGTACTTTCAGTTGGGTTTGTATACTGTCCCATTTACTTTCTAGAAATTACTTTTGTACTCAGTTTACTTAGTGTATACTTCATCTTGAATACTCTGGGGTGTTTATTTTCTTTTATAAAGGCAATGCCTTACATTTTATCAGGATTTACACCTTTGGTGCTAGTCGCTAGCCCCTGGCCTATGGAAGGTGGGCTTGGGGTAGTCACGGCACAGGCCCTGAGGATGGGTCATGACAGTCATGATGATAATAATAACTCTAAATTAGGTAAGAACATGAAAGAGGATTTCACTCTCAGTCTTATGGAAGGATTCCAACAACTCAATCCAATAATTCCGACTAAAAGGGTTGCTATAAATTTTTTAGATCATGATTCTATATTAACCTTCAAGGGTTGATATTGGTAACACACCCTATGTAAATTAATCCATGATAAAGAGGATAAGGGCTCCAATATTCTTTAATGGAGTACATGGAATGTACTAATAGTCCACAACATGTCCCTTTAGTACATTTTCCTTCTCATTTATCATGGCCCATTCTTGTGTCCATGTCAATGTACATGGTGTGTCAATGAATATTTAATTTCGACCATGTCCATGTATAGGGATCTACCCATGTATAACTGGTCAGTCCATATGCTTGTAGAAGCACACGGTGTGTCAAAAACTATGCAATCCTACCCATTCATGTGTTCCATCTGAGGTACATACCAAGATTCTAGGGATGGTTTAAACCCCATGTGTCATATTCAAATGTTGTGTGATACTTAACTTCGCATGAAACCCCATCCACTGCACCAGGGGTCCCATGTAGCCTATAATCCCAAATTACATGTAGGTTAATGTATAATTATCTATATTTTCATATTTGGTTCATGTGTTTCAAACAACTTCTTCATCCTTTGTTCTAGAAAAACACCTTCCCAAAAATCAAGGAATACCATTAGCCACATTTTTACGTCATCAAACACTAGGATCTAGCCATTGAATCCATTTAGAAAAATCCCTCACAACTCATCCACCATCTTATGACAGAGAGAAATAATTTTTTTATACCTAATCCTTCCAACCCATGGCCAGTTGAATCATCAAAGAATCCCCATATCATATAGTTCCCTAATCTATGATATAGAATTGTTTCCCCAAGAAATGGCTACAAAAAATTTGATATATTGGTAATTTTTAAATCAAGGGACACAGAATTTTCCCACAATGAACAATGAAATGGGGAAGTAAAATAAATTATAAATATGAGTAATGATCCTTAGAAACATTCATTGTTGGGATCAATTCGATTCCTTTATAAACAAGAATAAAGATAAAAATAAATAACCACAATGAATTTCTACCAATTCCTATATAAATATAACACACACCAACAATAAATAAGATATTTATATGAATTTGTTAGTTGATAGATTCTTGTTAATGATAGTTATCATAAAATGGGGATAATTCTAAGAAAAACAAAACCGTAAATCATTTTTTTTACCACTGATGAAGAAAAATGTTGTGTGATTATTGTTGGTGAGATCTTTGAATCCCATTTCACATGAATCATCAAACTATGATCCGAAATTTATAATCTAATGGAATATACTACAACATATCTCCTACATTTCTTGGGATCTCTAGGGATTAGAAGATAAACCTAAGAATCCACCATAACCATATATGTATAGAATTATTATTAGGATAGTTAATTAAAATAAATTAATTTTTCAATTTAATTTAATTTAATCATCTACCCACAATCGTGACTCAATTAAAAGGACTAACATGTTCTGATGTTATATCACACATAGTAAAACCCAAGCTCTAAACATAACAATAGCCTCATATTTCAAATCCGATTATCATTTTATAAGTTATTAGAAATTTTTTGGAATACTACATGCTCGTGATATTTATATACTTAATATATTATATACAATTTTTCCGGGAACACTAGGCCTCAGAATCACATGCTGTCTTAGTGAATATTGTTGAATGTAATCCGTAAATTGTAAAAAAAATAATACATAGAAAACCCAAGTCACTAAATTTTCCCTACCTAAGGGATTTACATCCCAAAAAGATAAAAAATGTGGCTACACTAAGAGATATGGGTATTGAGAACACATCTGAGCCTCCCACTCCTAGGAGCTCTGCTGAAGATTATCGTGTTGTCACCAGAACCAAACAAATGGAATCACTCACCTATAAAGGATCCTATCCTATCAATCCATGATCTATACAATCTAATCAACAAAGGTATCTCCATTATATATATTTATCTCTCCCAAGTCAATAATGTGCAAAATGTCATGCACAAACATCCTTAGAAGAAAGGTGTTGAAGACATCCTATACCCGATCTAATAGAAGTGGTAGAACTAATTAGTAAACCACCTCAATAACTCCACATAGTATCTATAAAGGGAAAATTAATGTTAGATATTAGTTATGGCCCTGACCAAATCATTGTAATCCATGTCAAAGTGAATCCTATCATAACACATAATCTCACTCTTTCAACTCAAAAGGCCTTCTTCATCTATCCATATAGGTCTAATGATATCTCTATATAATCTCAACCCATTTTCATATTATCTATTGCTTCTCTATAGTGGTTCACACTAACTCTGGGTGAGTAATCTCAGACTCTCCTAGGTCGTTCCACCAAAGTGGAGACCTGTAGGGTTACCCATACAAATTCCAAGAATAGTTCCATAATGAAGGTGGAATGGTAGATGTTGTAGTACCTAGAATCCAGAATTGGTGGGTGTTTCTCCCAACTATAGAAAAATTACATTAGGGAATCTCACAACATTTCATCTAAAACATGAACAGTCATCTCGATCTGGCCACCAGCCAAGGGGTAAAAATCCATGCTAACACATAGATGAGTCCCAAAATCTTTATATAATCCCTTCCATAAAAGTGATTCATAGTGTGCATCACAATATAAAATTATCATTGAGTGAACTCAAGGGATTTGGGAAATATCATGCATGTAGAAGTGTCTCAAGATCTATACTAAACTCTACTCTGAAATAGGTTGGATGTGGGATGACATGGTGAGTCGATCTACGATAACCTAGATGGAATTTTTCCCATAGACTTATGTGGTATCCCGGTCATCAATTTCTTTGATATCCTATCCAACTTACACTGTGAAACCTCAAGGGGTTGAGTTAAAACCACTGAAATTGAGTGCTAAACCATCACTTACTTGACAAGTATTGAAATTGATAGACAAACTCGACAACTCCCTTCATAATCCCTAGAAAAACAATTTACAATATAGGTCATGGTATATCATTTATATACATGGATTGACCTCTAATGTAGGTGTATGAAACACTCATATAACCTAACCCAACAACGAAACATATAGCATTATCCACCCTCTAAAAAGAATTACAATCAACCTTCACTCATAAAATCCATCAAGAGCATGTCTTGTGGATATCTAAGTATGAAATGTCTCACATTAAGAATCCCCAAGTTGTGCCTCCCTAAATTTCTAAAAAATTGGATGGTAAAAGACAATGTATTAAATGTAATATGATTCATATCTATCCGTAAATGATAACTAGAATGAGGAAAACTTCTCCAACTCATTATTCAACAATTGTGAAAATGATATCCTTCTGAGAGCATCTGCTACCCCGCTCCCCATAACATGTGTATAGAAAATATGAAAGTCATTATAAAGGATTAACCTTTCCCTCATTTGTCTTTGAACTTAATATCATTATAAGAGAAGGAATTCTTGTGACTCTTTTGGTCATAATAGATGATAAACTGCACACCCATCGGGTATATTTTTCACATATTTAATGTGAAGAAAACCCTTTATAACTCAAGATTGTGGGTCACATGGTTCTTCTCATGTGGTATAAATTGATGTTAACAATAAGAAATCACTACCTTATTGTAAATCAGAACACAACCATTCCCAATTCCTTATTCATCACTAAACACAACATACTCAACCATCTCTTCAGGGAAATATAAATATGGCATCACCCATCAATATCTATCTCAAATCCTGAAAAGCATACTGGAACCTCACCACCCACATAAATGGATTCCCCTTTCAGGTCAATTTTTTCATGGGGGATGTATCTCGGAGAAGTCAAATATGAATTTATTGTAATATCCTACCTATATATGGAAGCTCTACACCTCGACAATTCTTTTGAGTGGCTCCCAATATTACACTACATTGACCTTCCCCGAGTCCACTATCACATGATATTCTAAGATTAAATTTCCCAAAAAGTGGACCTACTAAATCCAGATATGGAATATTGAGAACTTTGTGTAAAGCTGGTTGTCTCAGTGTACATCTACAACAATTCACAAATGTCTCGTTTTCTCCTCCTCATAATACATGTACACAATGATGTCATTAATAAATAACACCATGATCCGGAATAAAAAAGTTTTAATGAACCAGTTCTCAAGTCTCATGAATAATGCTGGGGTGTTCTTCATGCAAACATAATTCACCAAGTACTCATAGTGACCATAGAGTCATCTAAATGTCATATTATGTATATGTGCATCACATACACACAACTAGTGATATCCTGACCTGACACCAACCATCGAGAACCATCCTGACCCTCTCAACTGATCAAGTAGTTCATCAATCCTTGGTGATGGATAATTGTTCTTTAAGGTCACATGGTTTGGGTTACATTATTCACTAAAAAACTCATTCTCCAAACCACCATCTTGGTGAACAAAACTCATGCCTCCTAGGGTGAAACACTTGGTCTAACAAATCATATTAAAGTCCTATAACAACACCCTCTTATCTGGAATATATTCAGGATTCATCTGATATGATAGAATAAATATAGTTTTCATCCCAGGGTGTAAATAAATACATAAGTATGTCAATTATTTAAGAGTAATCCAAGAAAATTATTTGGACTGATGTCCATATAATCCACCACCACAGGAGGGAACTAAAAACAAATAAAATATACCTTACAAAGTGTCATTATAGACAACTGATGAGTAATCGACTACACCCTACTATGAAAAAAATCCATCTTGTGTTTCCTGGGACCCCTATTTCCCCATCAAGGAAAAACTAGTCCCATCAATACAAGAACCCCTCATCCTCCTCCTGAAATTGTATATCTAGTAATTAACTATGGATAAAAAGCCTATAACTAAGATGTTTCTATAAGGCCTCATTACAGCTAAGATGATATCCCAATATAAAATATATCTTCCAAGATTCATGTCACATTTTGACACTATTTTGTGATCATTTCATCATATTTAGTAAGAGTTTCATAGAAAAAGGGCCTAGCATAGGGCTCAACCCATAAATATTTGTCTCAAACAAGATAAGTGGAAATAAAGTAATTATAAGAACCCATGTCTATTAGTAATATAGATAATGTAAGAAAATAACATATCATACTTCATAATATTTCCATATCCTGTAGGTCATATTACTCGACCTCTAGCAGCTTCCACTGCCACAATACCCTAGCTCCCTATGACTGGCATGAACCACCTGAGGGTGATGGTGGTAACAAGTTGTAGTGTCTAAAACTACTAGATGATCTAACAACTCAACTAACAAATCTTATGTAACATCCCTATCCTACTCATTGGCTTGAGATGAGGTTGAAATACTAAATGGACATAGGAAATATCCTCAAGGTGCAAAAGGTTGGCAATAAACAGAAATGGCTTCATAACATTTGGGGGATGATTTCTCGTTATTGGTAATAAAACAAAAAACCAAAAATACCATAACCACATAACTATATGATGAAATATAGAAAGGTAATACAACTTAATAAAACCAAAAGTCCATCATAAAAAAGGATAAACATATCCATAATGAGAATACCAAAGTAGAGGACTAATCATCAAAACTCAAAGACTGCAAGATAAATCTCCATAGTTCCACACCAAGATCCAACCTCCAACACCACAAAACAGTCCATATATGACAATGAACCACTATAGGAATGAGATGCCTTACATATATGGAATCTGTAAAAGCACAAAAGTTACAAATTAGGGGGTGAGTAATGAAACTAAATACTCATACTCAAAATGAAATTTTTAGTCACACCACAGTGATAGAAAAAGTTAAAACACTTATACAAAACCATTTAAATAGTTCACAAATTTCCAACAAGCCAAACACATCCATAAAAAAATATTTTTTACCAATAGGTGAATTTTCCAAGAAAGAAACCAAACAAGAAATAAAACCATACCTCCAAATTCCATACTAGCATAACCCATTTCATTTCACAAAACAATAAACTCACACCTCAACCGCACACACAAGCTTAGTGTTACTATAAATGGTGGAAAATAATTTCCATACCTCATTACTTTGATGGTGGAACATACCATCCATAACCCCTCTATATTATGGTGGTACTATGACGACCATTATCCGTCCCATTCCATCCACACATAACTAAATATTACAACAACATGCCAAACAAATAATTTCCAAAAAATATCAACTATACCAACAAGTCACTTCAATAGAAACAACTATTTATTGAAATATATTCCATAAAATATTTGAAAAAAAACCTTCTCATTAAAATATCATTTATATGAATCAAATTTTTTTAACCGTTTTGAATCTAGGATACCATTTTTACTTTCCACCAACACACCCAAAATGCACAATTCTCTAGGTCATCATCATATAAGGTTTCCATTAAAAAATATCTAACAATTACACTTCCAATTTCATGAAAAAAACGAATTTGAAATCCAATCCTACATGTTCTAGAAATATGAGTCGAGATTCAAGCCACCTATATTGATGGTATTGGTGAAATTGATGAACAACATGAAACACTCACTGAACCAGGTAAAAAAATCCAAAATCCTCCTCAGATATCTTCCCCTGACATCAAAAAAGAAAAACATAACCATGATTGGCATCAACAACCCTATATCTATGTGACACAGAAATATATCAAAGAAATATGGAGAGAGAGATAGAGATAAGTTGATCTAAGAAACACCATGAAAACTACACCGAAGGTGACTTAACAAGGAATATTCAACTTCAAAACACTAAGAAATACCTTGAAATCAGTTTTGAAAGGAGAGGTTACCTATCCGTTGGGAGGAAGAAATCTTGAGTTAAGGTTGATATGGAGCCAAAATTAGGGGTTTGGGGTGAAAAAATTGTGAGGTCAGTTTTTTAGAGCACATTTTAAAATCGTGCATGGTTTGTCACAAGATAAGGAAAACCGTGTGCTAACCATGTGGTATCTCCTACCCCAAGGAGAAACCAGCATAGTTCTTCCACATGATTAGACAAACCATGCACCAACTGTAAAAAAACCCACTATCTCAAAATGAACTCTTTCTCTAGGGTGGATGCACAGTTTTTAAAATCCATTAACTAAACCATGTGTCGTCAACCTAGACCACGTCTCATGGTGCATAGTTTCATGCATGTTTTTAACGGTTTCCACTAACTGTGAACCACCCATGAACCATTAAAAATCCCTCAAAACAACAATCCATAAGTCATCCAAACTCTCCAAAAAATCACCCAACCAATTTATATAATTGAAATAAATAAAAGAAGGGTTAATTTCATGAAACCGAGGGTGCTACATCCTCCCCACCACTGGTCTCTCAAAATATAGAAAGTTGAAAGTCACCATTTTTCGGAAACAGTTATGGGAATTTATCTTTCATTTCCATATCCCTTTCTGTAGTCTTCTCCTAAAGCTGAGTATGTTTCCATAAAACCACACTTGAACTATGTTTTTCCACAAAATAATTTCTCTTGCCTATACATATTCTGCACTTGCACATGCTCCAAAGAAGAATCCGAGTCTAGATCAACATTATACTGTCAAATTATGTGGTCAGGATCATGGTGATAATTATTCCACTGAGATAAATGAAATAAATCATGCACCACACTGAACTGGGGAGTTAAAGCTAACTAATATGCCACATCTCCAAACTATTCAAGTATCTCAAAAGGGACTATATACCTTAGAGATAACATTAAATTCATTCCAAATTGTTGATGTTCATGCCTATGATAGATTATTAAGAACACATGATCTATAAAATTGAATGAAAATGGAAATTGATAGTGATATTTAAATTATTTTTTATGATTTTGTGCCATCTCAATTCTCATCTGGACAACCTAATATTCTATGTTTTCTCTTAGAAAAGGAGGGGACCAAACAATGAAGTCTCACCTATTTCCACCCAAAAATGTAGAGAATGATAAGGAAACCCATTAAATGCTTCAAATAAGGAACTTCATATAAATTATTTATGACTATTTTTATATTGGAACCCTAGTAAGGGTTTGTGATCCTCCAAAGAGCCTCCAAAATCCTTGACACAAGCTCGAAAGATGTGTTCAATTTTTTGAATAATCTCCTCAGATTGTCAAACCTTCTGAGGATGGTATTATGTACTCATAGTTAACTTACTCCTAAGGGATCCTTACATGGATCACCAAAAACTAGATGCAAATATTTGATATCTATTAGATACTATGGAAATCGGTTCACTATGAATTTTTCCCACCTCATTAATATATAATTTTGAATGGTCCTATACCATATAAGATTCAGAAATAGGGATAAAATGGGATGATGTTTTGAGAAGATCCGCTATGACCAATATGTAATTGTGTTTCCAAACTGTTATTGTGAGACTTGTAAAAAAATAAGTACCTATCTGCTCCCATTTCAAAATAGGGATAGCTAAAAATTGAACCATACCTAATTGTCACTGATTTGATACCATAACTTGATGAAAAGTTTTGAATCTTGAAAAAAACTCAAAAAAATTACTTTTCAAGGCTACCCCACAAAAAAATTCACACAACGACTTACAAATTTCATGCATTCCATGATGAATAGCCCATGTTGAATGATGGTATTCACTAAGATATTCTTTATTACAATCCATGGTTACAAAAATCTGATTCCAAATCTACAAAACTGAACTCCCATCCAGTTTCCATCCCTCAATGGTCACCCCACCACTTTGTTTTTACCTCATAGCCAAACATTTTGAATGATAGGCCTGCACATCTTCAACTATCTTAATCAAATCATGAAAGAAAAATATCTGAATCAAATACACTACATCATATTAGTCTTCACATTCCAAATTCATGGTAGCTATAACTGAAATAAACTACCACTGATCTGAAGCTTCTTTTTCTAATTGATCGTATGACTTATTACTTAATTCAGGAACCATTGAATTGTCTTTAATCAGTGTCTAAATCAAGTCAATATAAAAATTTGGATATAATAAATCTATATCCATTGTCTGAAATTCATATCCCTATTTGAGAAAATATGTTTCAATATTTAATAGCCCATAAAATCTATGAATTTTTAATCGATGAGATAATGATTCCATGTTTTTAAAACATTAAATAAAAGAAAAAAAAATCATGTTTTGTGTAGTTATTTTCATGAAACCATAACTATAGTGATCTATAAGAAACAACATGATATCCCTACAAGAGAAAACATTACAACCTAGATCCTGATGCATCACAATACACCATATATAGTTTTACTCATTCTAGAAAATCCATGATTAATGTCGATGTACAGTGAACCTTGAGGTCCTAAAAATACTTATTACATTTCTCATTCAATTGAAATGGAAAATTATTTCATTTAAAACCCATTATCAAAGAATCTATTGATGAGAAGTCACAAAAAAAGCATCAATAATATCCATCTAGACCAAGAAAACTTCATATATCAAAGAAATTATTTGATGGTTTCCAAGAGATAACATCCTCTATCTCTTCCAGATCCACTAAAGAAAATTTCCCAAAAATAACATTTCCATTGAAACGTATCTCTTGTATCTAAAAACCAATCATTGATAATTTGGAATACAACCAATGATATCTTAGGTTTTCAAACAATGTCACCCAGTGTTTTTCATGGTTAGAAATTTTACTTGAAGAAACCAATATATCATCCCCAAACACCACCACAAAGGAATCCATATATCTATAAAATATATGATTCATCCATTCCAAATAGATTTCTAGTACATTAATAAGAACAAAAGGAATATCAATATACTCATAATGGACATATATACTCCTGAATGTTGTTTTTAGAATATCCTCCTTCCCATCCCAAAATAATTGGTATTCTAATAGAATCTCATCCTTGGAGAACCACCAAGCTCCCATCAATAGATCGAATGGATCATTATTGTGTGTATTTATATACTGGTTCTTTACATAAGATGGTTAAGATTATGATAACCCACACACAACCATATAGTTCCATCCAAATTTTTCACAAACAAGACCAGTGATCCCCCACAAAGATTTGCTAAGCTAAATGAACCATTTTTATTCTAGAATATCCACATACACATTTAATTCCATCAATTCTGTTGGTGTATTCATGTAATATGGGATGAAAATTAAACTGGTCCCAATATAGATATCAACCATAAATTCCACTTCCCTTTTGGGTAGTAACCCTGATAAATCATTGGTAAAGACATCCAAAAAATGATCAACAACCACTAGAAAACTGATATTTTTCCTATCTTCCATCGATTCCAATGTAAAATCTTCCAACTGATACATGATCATTCTATATACTAGTTCCAAAAATCCTGTTTCACCCACCATGACATTCCATTCTCCTCAAAAGAGTTTCTCAATTCCAACATCAGTCATGAAAATGACAGTTTTTGTATAATAGTTAATGTGATCCTTGAGCATTGTTTTTCAATACATGCCTTGAAATATATCATAAAAATCCATCTCAAGAACCATTAATTCCCATATCAACTCAATTCTATCAATCATTATACAACATTATATACACAGGTATCAACAATGTATTTTACTAAGAGGATCTTGAAGTTTCATAACAGAAGCCATCATCTAAATATTTAATCCCAAAAAATAAAAAACATGAGAAGAAAATAATGAATAAGATGCACCTATATAAAGAAAATTCTTGCATAATGGTAAAATTCATTAGAACCATAACACTCACCATGGATGGTCCATGTTTATCATTCACCATAACCTTCTCAACTCCATATACCTAGTTACTCACCACACATTTTTCTTTATTACCCGGGTGAAATTTTCCTTCTAAGGAGTCATGGTATTCCTCTAATCACCATGGTAATTTCTATTCTACTATTGAGGGTTATTATACTACCCTCATCCCATTGAAGCATATGAAGCATGTGACCCTAAGAAGTGTTCAAAACATATAAACATATAAAATTGTGATAATAACACTAAAGGTTCCCCATATTGTTGCAATAATGGAATCCTCTATGTTTTATCATACACTCTAACTTCTTATGTATAAGAGAACCACATTGAAAACATCCCATATTACTCTTAGGTTTAGAAGGAAGATTCATCAATCCATCCATTGGGTTTGGAGTCATTCTCCCACCTTAGAAATAGGTATCTATCTTCCAAATTCTCCCAGCAAGATAGTTCCCACCATTTCATGTAGTTATCAACGTGCATCCCCAATATAGAACTCCTAAGAAGTCTCTTTCTACAATTAGTTATCTATTAAACATATCCATATAATCCATTATTGAGATCATCACAATCTTCGATGAAATTTTATAACATATCCCCCATTCAAAAATGTGTTCCTTCATGGATGCACTAGGAGTTTACTCTAGTGAAACCCAAAAAAATCATGAATTTATCTATATACTCTGTCATTAAAAGATTCTCATGATTCTAGATAACTAAGTATATTACACTACAAATTCTGAATGTGTGAGGGTATAATTTTTTTTGTTAAACAATGATTTGAAATCCACTCATTCCATGTCTTTATCCACTTTATCCTAGACCTCTAAATCCCACCAGTGATGTGAAAGCTCCTATGACATGTACATTTCCTACATGACATTCAACTTTTCTGGTGTTCTTAGGAAATAAAAAATTCAGTTCATCTTATTCATCCACACATAAACCTTTTCTGGTTCAAATCACCCCAAATTATGGGCGGATTCATCTTCTAAAATTTAATATAATGATACACTTATCGTGGAACAACCATCGAGATCCCACTATCCACATCATGAAAATATTAAACTACACTATGAACCAGTTATGGTTTCACCTTTGGATTAGGTGGGACCATGTTTTTAGTAGAATCTTCTAGTTGGTTTTGACAATTCCTACAAGGTTCCATTTTCTATAAACACAACAACATCATATGTCTAACTCTATAGAGTATAAAGGGTTAACATTTACACATTCTTCTAGATCACATTAATGAAATAACAGATTTTTAAAATTCAAAATTTGCGTGGTTATCCATTTTTTTAGAAAATGTAACCATTCTTTTTAAAATTAAAAAATTATTAAAATAACCATATCATGTGTTTTAAAAAATCTGATATTTGAAAAAAAGTGTAATTTGTTTCAAAAATTAAATTTTATCTGCTAAAATCATATATCATTTCTCTAAATGAAATATGAAATACTAGTGGGAATTCATTACTCTATGGAATGCCATGCTCATCTAATTGGACAAACCAATGAAATTGAGATTCTAATGATAATAATTTTTTTCAAAACACTTATTTACCCAACTCCCTGGTAACTTGATGTTTTTCATAAAATGGTTAGCTACATCTTATTGTGGTCTTAATTTCTTGTTATAAATATCCTTCTCCATTCTACCATCCGAACATGAGAACCTAATTGAAATGAGTAACAAATCCAAGACTAACAAACCAATATCATTTGTAACTTAAGGACTGAAAAAGATGATTCCACTTGTAAAATCCTCCCCCTCCTCATTGGATTGAGTTGAGGAAGAAATTTTACATGGACTTAGGCGACATTCCCAAGTAACTAATGTTAGAGAATAAATATGAAGTTCTTCACAACAATTGGGGGACAATTTTTCATTTTTGTAAATAAAACCAAAAACCAAACATACCATAACCACATCACTATATTATGTGTAATAGAAATGTAAAACAACTCAAAAATATCAAAACACCACCATAAACAAACAAAAACATATCTAGAATCATATTTCCAAATCATATGAATCGATGAAAAAACTCATAGACTCAATGATATAGCTCCACAAATCCACACCATGCTCCAAGATGTAACACTAAAAATAGATCAATCATCACAATGCAACACTAGAGAATTGAGATGCCTTACCTGTATCAGTGTCTCAGAATACAACATCTGTGAAAGAACCAAAGAACCATATAAAGGGGTGAGTAAAGAAACTCAGTAGTATTTCCTCAAATGATACCCCAACCTATGACACTATGATTAAATAAGTTATCACAATCATATTAAACATCTTATATAACATTTAAACCGTTCAAAAATTTATAAAAAGGCAAAAAAATCCATAGCAAAATAGTTTTCCCCAATAGGAATAATTCCTTGGAAAGATACCAAGAAATAAATTAATATATTACTCCAATTTCCATTCAAGAAACACTCATTCAGTTTCACACAAATATACACACCCCCTAACCACACCCAAAATCATGGTGTTACCATTAGTAGTTGAACTTCATTTCCATAACCCATATTGCTGACGGTGGAACTTCCCATCCATAACCCATCATTTGATGTTGGTACTATTCCAAACATTACCCATCCCGTTCCATCCATTTTGAACTATTTTCTCTAACAACATTTCAAACCAATCATTTCTAAGCTGATTCATCTATTATAATAAAACCATACTTTTATTAAAAACCCATACTAATAATCCATTTTAGTAAAACAAACTGTTTATTGAAAAAAATTCCACATTACATTTAAAGAAAAACATCCATTCTATTAATGTTACCTTTTTATAGATCAAAACAGAGTTAAAATTTTTAAATCATCATTTTAAAAGAAAGCTTCCATCTCACATTCCACCGTGATTCTAAAAAATGCACAATTTTATAAACCATAACCCAAGAAGGATTCAGTCAAACATTGTACAATAATTACACAACCACTTCCAAGAAAAGAAATCAATTTCAAATAAAGTAATTCAATTTCGACTAGATGAGTCAAGAGTGATGCCACATATCATGAGGTTTTTGAAAAAAGAAATGAATAGAAAAAAACTCTCACTAAACCAGGTTAAAACACCAAAAATCCTGCTTAGATCTCTTCCTATAACATCAGTAAAGACACATCTACCAATTATTTTCATCAATATCACTATATCCATCCACAATAGAACTAGATTTATGAAATCGGGATATAGATAAGTACATATAAGAAACACCATGAAAAATACCATAATGGAGACTTAGAAAACAATATGTGGCTTCAAAACACTAATAAAGTTTTTATAATCACTTAAAAAATGATGGGGAGAGTTTTCATAGACATTGGGAAGAATAAATCTCGAGTTATGATCAAAATGGGGCCAAAATTATGGGTTTAGGTTTGAAAAAAAATGAGATCCATTTTTTTGGGTATCACATTTTAAACCATACATGGTCAGTCACATGGTTATGAAAAATGTGTGCCACCCCTGTGCAAGCCACTACCCCATAGAGAACCGTACACAATTAACCGAAACTCTTAGACAAACTGTGCACCAACCGTGTGAAATACCACTTTCCCAAAATTCATGGTTTATCTATGGTGGCTTCAAATTTTGAAAAAACTATACACCTAACCTTGAACCTTCTCCGAAGTCCATGTCTCATGGTATATAGTTTCCTACACATGTTTCACTGGTTCCACTAACTTTTCACCGCATGTGAACCCTTATAAAGGCCCCAAAAGATTCCAAAAATCCTCCAAACTCCCCGAAATATCACCAAACCACATTTATTAAATAAAATTGATGAAGTAAGGGTTACTTACTTGAAACCTGGGGTGATGAATCTTCCACCCTATGGACCTATTTTCTACTACCACTACCTATAACATGTCAGCCCATAAACTATCTCCCTATAAGTTATATGCCAGGTCATAAAATCTCATGAAATATATGATATGTCAACACATGAGTAGGACGACCTATCCCTAGGTTTAATATACCTATCCTATGATCCTTGTTACATAGACCCTCGGTCATGCAACCTCATCCTAAAATGTATCTCATGTATAGGTTTCTAAGACTAACGTTGGTTCTCTATGACTGAATCTTCTAGTGTTATATTCCATTGGATGGAAACTACTATCTAAGTCTCCCAATACATGAAAAACTCAACAAAAAAATATCACACTTGAACCCCAAAATAGGTATGAATGGAAACAATTATAATACTAGATAAAATTTCTTTAAACAACCCATCCTCGAAGGACTGAGTCCGAAAGAACTGATCAAAAACCATATACATCAAGTGCCTAAGATGTTTTTAACCTAAAAGAATACCCGATCAATGTTGTGATATAATTTAGTTGATAAATAAGCTTCTAGATAAACACATACCTCAACATTCCTAAAGGAAACTCATATAAAAAAAGTAGATCAATCTCTGACCATGGTAGAGTCACCTCATTATACTAAAGAATAACTAAACCCACCATCATACTATAGTCCCAGAGGGAAGTATTACTACCAAAACCATCATATGATCTACCAATGTCATAACATGATAGGAAAATTGGGGCACCACTTCATGCCAGTCCTCACATGCCTATGGGTCAAGTTCAGCTCAGAACCTTAGGGGTCACTATCGCTGAAACTCGAGATGTCTGTTCTATCTACACATCTCATATTTTAGAAATGAGGGTATCATATACGACTCTATAGGTGGTGGTATAGTTGGTAAACCACCTAGAGGTAACATCTCCAGATTGGACCGCCGTATCGACACCTCATCATTGAGGAGATCAACCTCATTATCTTAATGTTGAATACTAGTTTTCATATATTATAGAGGAATCTTGAGATAAAAACGATGTACCATGGTCTATGAGTAAAATCTAGAGATTTTAATAAATAAGGACCTGAAAAGCAAAACATATTCCTATATAATGAAGTTATCATTACTTTTCTCTACAACCACTATCCTCATGTTCCAAGTGGATAGGTAGGTCATCATAGTCATAGTGAATGGATATACATGCTACCATAACAACACTGTATTACCTGACTTGAAAGGTGGACTCAAAACACTTAACACTATTTCCAAAAACCAATCTCAGAGGCTCCGGTACTAAGATACATCTGGATGATCTAATACCACTCAATCAGGACCCATTCAAATGGGTCGTGTTCCATAACTCACCAAGCCCACCTCTAATTATCTAGGGGCCAGCCACTAGAGCATAGTAGGTATATCACTAAAATTGGAACTTTTATACTAAAGTCCCTTTAAACATACACAAATATCAAATACTGTAAACTATTAAAATATAAGAAAATTAAGAAATCCTGAACACATACCCCTATATTCCAAAAAGAAAGTTTCACAACATTTAACATAATGTAAACAAAGCTGAATATAAGCACACCAAAAAGAGCCTGAAAAAATTTCAAACCTGAAAGTAAATATGGGGAGTATTTTTATAATAAAAATAAGAAAATACCTCATTCTATCTAGATCACTAAGAACCACATGTATTTTTACATCTAGGAATCTATCAAATGTTCAATCATCTACACAATACACAACACTGGTAGGAAAATAATTTTTAGGGGTGAGTATAAAAATACCCACCTAGAAACCCAAAAAACACTAAGTATATGACAACAATAATAACAGTCATCTCAAGCCAGATATTTTTCTATAACACATATATCATGAAAATCTAGATATATTAAACAAAGAAAAACATTTTTAATGTAAACTCAACACCACATTTTAATTCTAGGATTCCTTCTCAATTGTTCCACATAACACTAATCCTGGGGAACACACTCCATGAGTTATATATCAGTGAAGAAATCCATTTTGGTGTATTTCCTCTAAATTCCATGTCATTTTAAGCCTACGATGGAAATATAAAGAGATATGACACATATTTAAGGATCACACCCAATGCAATGGGGTATACAAACAAATAAATATAGAATAATCCCTTTTGTAGAAGATCGATGCCCGTGTAGTGTTGTTCATGATGATACTATGAACACCAATTAAGGAATGAATATGATAGAGGATCTCACTCTGGGACTCATGAAAGGATTCCAAAAAAATCAACATATGATTTCCTTCTAAATGGATCACTATCCAATGTGGAGGATATGATTCAATACTAACCCCTAGGGAATGAGTATAGGGAACAAAATCTAATGATAATCATCCATGATAAAGAGGGAAAGGGCTCCATGCCAATACTGAATGAGTACACAATGTGTAATAGAAATACAAGTCATGTTATTTTGGAACTTGGTCCTTCCCGTGTACGATGAATCGTGCCCATATCCCTATCGAAGTACATTATGTGTCTATGTTGGTGTATATATGACTTTTTCCAATGGTCAGTGAGTAGAATATATTTGGTATATCACTTGGTCATGACATGTCCCAATGGTACCATTCTATGACTCCCCAAGACGGCCTCCAATTAGCTATGGGCCAGTGACTAGAAAAGAGTAGGTATATCACTAGAATCAGACCCATTAGCCAACAGTATCTATACAAATACACACATATTGAAGCCTATAAAATTTCAAAATGTAGTAAAAATTATTTTAAATCATGCATACATACATCTATATCCCATAACCAATGTAGGACACATGTAATGAAATGTAAATAGATCTGAATATGACCCCACTGAAAAGAGTTTAAAAAATTATAACATGAATATAAAAATGGGAAATATTTTCAAGATAACCAAAGTAACACACCATGGACTCTCTGGATCACTAAGAACACCCTAGTCTTCGTACCTACAAGACTCTATCAAATGGTCGATCATCTATACAAAACACAACACATGCAGGAAAATCCTGTGTAGGGGTGATTATATTAGTACCCAACTGGAAACCCCAAAAACACTAAGCATATAACAATAACAACAATATTCAGGTCTAGACACATATATGTCTATAACATATATAAATATAGTATCCATATATTCTCAATAAAGACAGAAAATAAAAATGTAAAGACCCAACCATAATTGCAGTCTAGGATTCCTGCTCAATTGATCCCCAAAACACTCATCTTAGAGGACAAAATCCATGAGAGAAATATCACTAAATACATATATCTAAGTGGAATTCCTCATCAAGTATCATTATTGGAAGTATATGATTGAAATATGAAGAGAATGGATGAACATATGAGGATTACACCAAAGGACATGGGGTATATGAGCCACTCAATATAGAATAAATCATTATGTAGAGGATCAACGCCCGTGTAGTATTGTTAATGATGATACCATGAACACCACCTATGGAAAGAAGATGGTAGAGGATATCACTCTAGGACTTTCAGAAGGATTACAAAAAATAAATCTATGATTTCCTTCTAAAGGGATCATTATCTAATGTGTATGA
This sequence comes from Viscum album, assembly GCA_963277665.1. Taxonomy (NCBI): domain Eukaryota; kingdom Viridiplantae; phylum Streptophyta; class Magnoliopsida; order Santalales; family Viscaceae; genus Viscum; species Viscum album. The sequence continues at coordinate 1,431,351,369 of OY728151.1, forward strand.
TATGATTCCATAATAACGCCCATGGAACGAATATAGGGAACATACTCTAATGAGACTCTTCCATAATGAAGAGGACAAGGGATCCATGCATAATCTTAAAAATTAAACCACATGTGAATTTAGTACAGGGCATGTCCATTTGGCACTGGGTCCTGCCTGTGTACCACATCTCATTCCCATATCTCTCTCAAAGTAAATGACATGTCTATAAACCTATTCATATGACTATATCCATGTAAATAGATTTAAGCAGGTATAGATGGCATGAATGTATCCATGTCATAGTAAATGATGTTTCTGTGTCCATGTACTCCTTTCCAAGTTTGTGTTTACTCCGAGGTACAAGCTGAGCTGCTATGGAATGGTCACAAACCAAGTTAATTAGGCCCACTATAATAACCCTTAAATTTATCACACATTATTTCGTGATTTATTAACTAAAATAGAACATTATTGAACATGTAGGATTGATAAGTCTAGTTTCATGGAGAATTAGGTACATTACATAACAATTAAAATGTGGAAAAATCATCATTATTGAATACATCCTAAACATGCTCAGAAATAAAACTGAATGGGATAACCTGGGGACATGCATATGAAACGTGTGCCCTATAAATACCCGTAAGGGAATAAGCATGGAATAAGGTAATACATGCATGACAATAGGTATATCAATGTGTAATTAAAGGAACATGAATAATTAGTCATGATATAACATGAAAATCATAACATTGGAAATGTGGAAACAAATTAACACACTACATCATAATAATACATAATGGATGATGAAAAATAACTAATAAAATAATCAGGTTCAATACATATCCCAAAATTACATCTCATGATTGTAAATACTAACCAATTTACTGGAGTAGTATATAATTTCAGGTGCACCCATCACTTTCATTTTATTCAAATGCTTATGTGTGCCACATAGATCATACAACACATATTTCTCATCATTATATTTAATTAAATAATCAAGGAGTGTGGAGTAAATAAAAGTATGTTCAAATTAAAATTAGTGAATGTGTATTAAGGTTATCACAATTGATTTGAAATAGGTATGGTATTCTCTACACAACTGTTTTGTCTTGAAAAATCATAGTGAAATTTTGACTGTATAACGACATCACATTAAAATTCATAAAATGATTTTATGAGAAAATATGTTTTAAATAATCAATTTTAAATGAATCATGATGTAATAGGGACAAGGAAAGATATATCAAAATTTTAGGAATTAGAAAATATAATGGATAAGATATTATAGAAAAATTAATAATGAATAGAAGGTGAGGATCCCTTACTGGACTATATGACTCCAAATGCATGATAGAAGCTTGTCGAGATCTTTAGGGAACCATATGATGACTCTGGATATGGAAGAGAAGATTAAATATGTGATCCATTTATTTCTACATGGGATAAATGGGATATTTTGTGTGATTATATATGAAGTGAGTGGGTATTCCTTTATTATTTCTCAAACATTGGTTTTGGACTCTATATAATAAAATAACCAAAACCAAAAAACCATCCATTGGTTTGTTCCCATAGATTCTCAAAAATGGGACTGTTTTTCATTATTTTATTATTCCAATGGATTAACATATTAATATAATACACTATATGATTTGGAGGAGATTCATATTCTTAATGAACCAATTTTAAAACCTTAAAATATATTAATAGTTTTGGACAATTAAAAAATAATTTATAAAATTAATCAAATAAAAATAAAATCACATTATATTAAATGGAAAGCATATATATGGTCATGGATACCATTAATAGTAATTATTAAATCAATTTTGGGTTATTATGATGTCATTATACACATAATATATTTATACGGTATTTAATTTTTAATAGAAAATTTGACTATCTAATAAAATAACGAAAAATTCACCATTGGATAACTTCAATATTATGATTCCAAATATAATATTTATTATATATATTTGATAATATAAATATGTTCATTTCACATTTAATATAATAATTTATATTTATTGAGAAATGTTTGGTTTTTTTATAGTAATAGTTTTTAAAATCTTATAAAAATTAAATTTGACTTCAAAAAAATTATATTGTATTTTAAATTTAGTAAAAAATATTATATTAAATTATTTTATTAAAATATTATTTATTTCAATACAAGACATAAATTCATGATAATTAATTCCAAAAATTAATTCATATTTTACCTAAAAATACAATTTTTTTATTTCATAAAAATAAAAGTCATTTATAAAGTAACAATAATAAAATTAAAATATATTAATTATTATATAAAATGTACATGTACATTTTATTTAGGTCTTGATACATATACACTTAATACACCATCCGACTCCTAAGGGTAAGGTGCATGAATTAGAGACTCTAATGGGGCGGTTCGACTATCATGGTTTGGGACATGATCTCGATGAGCTTAAACATATCCCATAAATAGTATCTCTCATTCTTAATTTAGAGGATCTCATATTGGGATTGGTCATAGGAAAATCTTAGTGATGATATCTCCCTCGTTTGCTCTGATAAATGTGATTCATAGGATGCGATCCTATTGGTTGATGCCATCACTTCCTTTGTCTGTGCCAATTGGATTTGCTAAAACCCTAAATTTTTACATATTGTATGATCACTATTCAAAGCTTATATTATCAATGGTAATGATTCTTAATGATATTTTAAATCTAATAGAATACAATAAAATCAAATAAGATCTTGTGTTTTCTATAACCATAATACATAATAATACATTTTATTAAATCAAGAGGAGAATTTTATTTATATTAGTTCAGGTCTTTACAGTATTGCCCCTTAAGATAATTTTCCACCAATATATTATTTTACCACATTATAAATTATGAGGTTAACTCTATTTTATCACCTCCTCTAGTTACCACGTTGATTCATTAGACTTGTGGTTTCTTCACAACCCTTTGACTAGGGGAATTATTTTTTTTCATAGAACATTGGATCTGAAATCTAATATCTTCAATGGATGATCCTCATAGGAAAGGAAATTCTCTAATGGTACCACCAATGGATTTAGTATATGTGAGGGTCATGGTGTGTAATTTATCTATAGGGATACATGGAATAAGTCTTGTACTTGAGATAGGTAAGGTGGGAGTGCAAGTCGGTAGGCCACCACTCTGATGCAACCAAGGATCATAAAGTTTCTACTTCTTCTTGGACAAAGATTTCCCTAATTCCTAAACCTCAAAAATTTCTTCCATGTATATATATGGAGGAATACCATTTCTCCATCATCAATATCTAGTTCTCATCATTCATTATCAACATAGCTATTCCTTCGACTCTAAGAAGCCTTGATGTGCTAATGAATGGTCTATAATTTTTTCACCATTTCATCAACAATTTTAGTACCATGATGTATTCATTCCCCATATTCATACCTTATGAATGTGATCTCCACCTATCCTCATAATTGTACTCATAAGGAGCCATTTATATTCTTGAGTGTATACTATTAATGTACAAGAACATCACTAGAAGAAGATGTTGATCCCATCCACCATTGATGTCAATTGAGAATACTGTAAAAATGTATCATAGTGTCTAGATAGTCCTCTCTAATTAAAAATTTGTTTTAGGGTGATGCACTATTATTAAATTCAACTCAATGTTTAGATCAAGTTGGATTCTTTTTCAGAACATAGAGATGAATCATGGAACTCAATCGGATAAAATTGATAGTGGTCCTGTATGAATTCTCACCACATCTATGATGTATACCTATACAAGTTCATCGAGTTAAGAGTAATATCATATTGAAATTAAGTGAAAAGTATTCTTAAGAAGTTCCACCACAACCCAGATAATATTTTTTCCTCTTGATGTCTATGGAAGACTAGCGGAAAAGTACATTGTGATTTTTCCCGTTTCCATATAGGTATGGGTAATAGTTTCATCATCCCCTTAGATTTATTCATTTCCTTATTCATCTTCTAATATACAAGAAATCATGTAGTATGTTATTTGATTTAATTCTTCATATTTTCCCACCAATAGTGTTCTCATAGATATTAATAACTCATTAAGCTTCTAGGATGGATATATATGGTTGAGGTATGTGCATCATCTGACATATCCTTCATTATCCGAGGATTTGATGGAATACATAGCCATGAACAAAATCATGCAATACCTTCTCCATTAACACTGAACACTAAGGATTTATCATTTATTATAGTTTTCACATTCTTATGAATTCCCAAATCATGTCTTTGAGAACCGTTTGACCTCTCTATAAGGGATGGTTTAGAAATAATTTTTAATGGAATGATTATGTTTCTTTCATTATGATTCCCATTTCCACTATTTTTCATGACTAAAAAGTTTAGATACTTTTCAATTCTCATCAATGATAAACTTATTGGATCCTTTATACTTATATCATCCACAAAATTATTCTTTATTATAGTATGGAAGGGGGTTGAGCAGTCCCAGTCCTTGATCCTGTCTAACCATTTTTGGTGAATAATCATAACATTATAGGTGAATATATACTTGTGGGTTTTTTGATCCATATATAGTCAACTCTTATAAAAAAAGAGTTAATACAATCATATTTTCAAAGTGAATTTCCTAGCATCAAACTCCAGATCATACATTGGGTAGTTCTATTGGAGAAATTTCAACTAACTTTAATAATATTATAGGATGTTGTCATTCTACATTAACTCATTTCCCAATCCCTTTTTTAAATCATTAATGAATACTAAAAAAATATCTCTACCTATTGCTAGTGTATGCATACATGCAGTGATAAGACTCTTTTCCAGATCCTTAAAGATCTCTTCAAATTCATTATTCCATAAAACCATGACTAACTTATGAGTTATGATGGTCAGAGTGGTTGATAATTATAGGAAATTTCTCACAAATTAGTGATATTACCTAGATAATCCAAGGAAACTGTAGATATGTGTCACATATTTTGGCCTCTTCCATTATTAAATTACTTCAATTTTCTAAGGGTCCATATATATTCCATTTCATGTGATGATATTCCCTAATAGCTAGACATATATTAACAAGAACTCACATTTTCTATAATTTTCATAATTATTATCATTTCATAAGGTCATTAGTACAGTTCTCAGATGATCCTCATGGTCCTCCTTAAAATTAAAGAATATAGAGACTAAACCAAAGATACTTGAGATCTGGTGTCTACTATTAATTAAATGGGAATGATTATAAGGAATAAAATATTGAAGGCCGAAGAGCTTAGTTCTCTTGGTAAACCTGATATATAAATGAGTCCTATGTTACAAATGAATACACTATGTAAAACATAATTTTATTTCTAATTTATAAATAGATAAATTTTTATTTAACTTTAATCCATATAAAAATCCCAACATATATTTTGTAGTGTTATAGTTGGATTCCAAGGGAGATAAACATAACAGGTTGAGCTCTAGTGCCCAGTAAGGTAAAATTTTAATGAAAGAAATGTTGAATCAATGAGAGTAGTCAATATGGAATGGTAAATAACTGAACACACATGTAATGTAGTCAATAAACTGAATGGAAGTTCATAAAAAATATGAAAATTTAATAATTTGAAACACTTTCCATTCAAATAACTATATATTTAAATATCATTATTGAAATGAAATTAATTGAAACACATTCCATTTAATCAATGAACTGAAATAAAATATATCCCCATAAATTTCAACAGAAAATATCATGGATGAATAATAACTAAAAGTAAATGAGTTTAATTCATTCTTAATGTATTTCATGTCAAAGGAACAAGAAAACCTATAACATAAATACCTTTCACAATATTGTTTAAAACTATGGATTTAAACCCATTTAATTTGCACAACTAATTTGTTCTGTGATAACCTATCAATGCATCAAGGAGCTATATAAAGTCTGAGCTCCACCTTTCATTACCAATCCAAATAATTCTTCATTTAAAAAATAAAATAATTAACATTCCTAATAAAATATCTTTATTGAATATAGAAAGTGTAATTGTCAATATTTCAAAAAATAATCAAATAACTATCAAATTAGACACTGTATGTAAAAGGTATATGGATTAGGAAATATGAATATCTATTGTATAATAATATGGATATTTATGTAAATTTCCAAGGAAAATTGATTACAATAAAGAATTTTTTCAGGGGAATGTTAATAATGACAAAAGGCGTTCATATTTAAAAGATAATAATTTAGAACATTTTTGAGGAGAATAATCATTAAAAATTTCAATGTGTCCCATAGGACATTGAAAAATTTACATCATAATATAGATGAAAGAATAATTTTTAAATAAAACATAAAACATCATGATAGTAATTAGATTAATGATATAAGATGAAAAAAAGAAGTATATAAACCAAATAAAAGTGAATTGGAGCATAAAAACAAATAATTCTCAATGGAATAAAAATTGAGATTAAATTCTTTTACTAATGTGGTAACAAATGAATTGGGAAAACCAAAGGATATGATCCGAAAATAATATGTTCAAATACCATGATGATAATAGAATTCATTATATTATATGTCAGTGTGGGAGTATACATACCATATATGAGAAATTAGGTGCAAAACAATAAATTATGCCTCACAGAATGAAAAGGGAGGCAATAATCCCTTAACATAAATTTCTATTCAGGGGAACATCCTTTAACATTATTTAGAATAAAGTCATTTTAATTTTTTACATGCATTAGAACCTTTTTTTATTTTTATCATTTCATTAATTTCACATAGTATCATTTTTTATCAAACTACTAAATCAATTAAGGTTACATCTTGTGTTTTGACTAATTTCATTTTATATGTCAAAAAAAACTTTTGTAGGCCAAATATAGTCTAATGGGTAATTATATAAAATCTAAAAAATAATAAAAATGAAATAATTATCGTATTTATAGATCAATTATACTTTTAAAACTAATCATTAAATATGGTTATGAAAAGTGAATCAATGTTATAATCATGGAGACTGTAGGTCGTATATACACATAAGTAATTTACTTATTTTTAGTGATCATTTCAGAAAGAAGGTAAGTAAATTAAATATTTATTGAATGATAATTATATAAATAATATAATATTATTTAATCATAGATACTTATATATACAATTATTTTTATGTAAAATGAATGAAATCATTTTGAAAAGGCGAAAGTCCACACGTCCACGAACAACGTTATCACTTTTTAAGTGTGTGAATGGGTAATTAAAAAAATGATATATTATATTTCTAGAAAGAAAATAATTTCATGAATATAGTAGTTATATGTTTTTTATTTCACATATGTTTAATTAAAATCATACTTTTTACATTCTATGTATAGTTTGAATGAATCACATCACTTTGAGTGGGTGGTAGTCCACACTTCCATAAGAAATTTTATCTTATTTAGAAAAACTTGAATATATAAATATATGTGTTTTTAAAGAATTCAATAAGACTAAGTACATAATAAATATCATATATATAACATATAGACAAAATTTCCATCATAATTTCCACCATGAGTGGTGGAAAGAAAGAATTAACAATCATTATTTAGTGAGGTGGTAGTCCGCCGTACACATAAAACTAATCTTCTTTACCAATTAGATGGATGTGTGTGTATGTGCATGAATAAAAAATAAAATAACCACATAATAGTATATTTAGGATATCAGTTTTGTTACATTATCATGGAATAAGAATAATTGAGGGAGTGGATAGTGGAAATAAAATTAATGAGCTTTAGGAAATACGTTACCTCTTAATCGGGTAACTTTTTTTTTCGTTTCCACCAAAAGGAATCACTGGATTGATTTATGAAAAAATGGAGGCTATAATGAGGATAAAATGGATGTTTTGGAGCTATTTTGTCAAAAAATTTCAAACATATGTGTCTTGAGAGGTGCGAGGAAGTTAGAGGAAAGGAGGCCATTTATAATGGGGGAGTGGAACCCTTGTAATATTTTCAAAGAAAGGAACCCCACCCACATTTTTTAATTATTGTGGAAAAATAATGTTCCAAGTTAAATAAAAGGTAGGATAGTGTATAAAAATCATAATAAAATTTCTTTTGGAAAATTTTATTGGTCTTTTAGGCATTATTTTAATGTCTAGTCCCTTATTAAGCGAATTTAACCATAGTCATTGTAATTAATTTCAATTACATTCACTAATATTTTTTATAAAAAAAATAAAATTATCAGAAATTATAAATTATTTTGATTAAAAATATAGGAAATTTTTTTCTATATTCCAATCAAAAAAGTGGTTGAAATTAAATTAAGATTTAATCTCACAGAGATGACAACAATACGAGTGCTTAAGGTAAAAACATCCAAATGATTGCTCTGTTTTTATTTCCAATTTCCATTTTAAATAGATTAAAATGACCCAAATTGGTTTAATAGATTATAATAATATCTAATTAAACTTTTAAAACTATCTAAATTATAATTTATCTTTATAAATATATTAGATGAAAAAGAAGTTTTAAATAAAATATTATTATTTTTTCACTATTCATAAAAAATAAATCTTCGTAGGAAAATTCAAAAATTATCCTCAGAGAATTTTTAAGTTTCAATTTCAATGATTAAGTTTAATTTGATATTTATTATTAAAAAAATTATTAAAAAATGGAATTAAAATTGGTTCTCCATTAAATCGCGTTAAAATTTCCTTAATAAAAAAATATGTTTTCACATGTAATTTTATTATTATTTTATGCCTGTTAAATATATTGGATTATTAATAAAAAATTATTCAATATTTAACATATATATTTCATTAATATCATTCAATAATTTTAAATAATTCAATTTATTAAGACAAAACGCCTTTGTGAGTATAAAAATAATAATATTTCCATTATATTGAATTAGTTTTTATTTTCATTTCTAATTAATTAGTATCCCATTAATTCATTTTATATTTTTGTAAAAAAAATAAATTTTCATAATTTGTTTAATACTATTCTTAACAAAAAATTTTAATTTCTAGGTTAGGTATTGTTATATGAAATAATAATATTTTAATAATACAATGTTATTTGGTGAAACTTGGTCTTGCGTGTAACACAAGAAATAGAGGAATGTATATCTTGCATTTGATGAATGATAATTCAGTATTGTGTGCATCACAATCTATAAAATATATTTAATTTATTTAAAATATTAAATTTATTATAAATTATTGGGATATTATATTCTTTTACATACTAGGTGTTTCATATCATATATGATATCGAATTCAATATTCTAACTCTAGAATTTCAGGGTGTTACATTCTACCCTCCTTAATTAAATTATGTCATCAAAATTTAAACTCTATCTTGGTAATATTTTTTTAAATTTCATTTGTGGAAATCAGAAATCATGAGAAAATTATACAAGGAATCCTCTAAAAAAGAGATATTCAGAAGTGAAAGGGTAACATGGAATAACATATAACTCGGTATCTAAATAGGTGAACCTTAGTGGGGAGTATAGATACATACTCGGAGGAAAACCATAAATATTTATAGGGGTGATTGATTTCATCAATAAAAAAAATTCAATAATCAATGGAAAGTTAATGGCCTCAAATCCATAAATCTATGATGATTTATTAGGCTATTTGTTCAAAAAAAATTAATGTATTGGGACAACATTTTGTTTATCATTTTCACAATGTTGAAAAATTATTTTACTACACAACAAACGAAGGAAATTTCATCTCAAGATAAATTTAAATTTCTTAAGAATAATTTCATCTATTGTATGTAGTTCAATAAAATTTTAATTCATACCTTTCCTCATGAAATGGGTAAGCAGGAAAATAACATTGATCCCTGAATCACTGAAACATTTAATGGATCCTAAGGCCTATAAAAGAGTATCAAGTATAACTATTTGTCTCTAACTATTCTACAATGTCAATATGGTTAATATAATAATCTAAAAACATTAAATTTAACACTATTGGTTTATTATTAAAATTTATTCATCAAATTGATTAAATAATTACAGATTAACAAGGAAATTAGGTTGGATAGTGTTAGAAAAAAACCCTTATTGTCCTTCATTCATGGGTTCATGTGTTGTGGCCTTATGGTAATTAAAGGGTTGACATATGTTATATAGTTTTTTACTTTTCTAAATCCATACTAATATAATTTTCCAATTAAATAAGATGGAAATCATTGAGATTTAATCATTAAATATACTTTTAACAATGTTTTTCAATAGAATAATTTTTTATAATGTCTCACAATCTTTTTTGACTGCAAATATAATTTCATTACTTATCAAATGAACTCTTAAGGTTATCAATATCCTGAAACATACTTCTATAAAATGTAAATGCATTATTCCTTAAATAAATTTTTTCCTCTAAAACATATGCTTCTAAAATCATAAATAATCCAGAGATGTTTCATTATTATTATATCCAAAATATAATTGGTAATATTATTCTAAAATTTATTTATTGATTCCCAAAAATACATCATCAAAATAGGTTCTTACAAAATATCATTTGTTGTAATTCTAAATCATAAAAAATTATATTCAATATAAGATAATGTAGGTTTAACCTAAGTTACTTATTATGTATCCAAATCCTTTATAATGATATGTAATGAAATCGCGGATTATCCAAAGAATATCGCCAAGGAGTTTAAATCTATGTGTGAAACAAGGACCATTTTCCTATACAAGGTTACTATGAGTCAGGCCCGGAACACACTTTCAGCATTGTTACTCCTTGGTACATATATTCCAAAACCACATCCACTTGTTGTATCCAGACGTGGATGTATTTATATGAAGATCCACATAATATATATTTCAAAAAAATTATAGCGGGTTCATCTATACTTATTCTCAGAAACTACCTTATGGTAATGTTAACTAATATTGTTTTCCTAAATCTAGTTCCCATTGTTAGTACTAAACTTCCTATGATACCAACAGTAGTGACTTGACCCCAAATATCCTAGTTCTAGTGTATACTATCAATTACATTTTCATGATTATTTGGAATCAAATCCCTATTGACAAAGAGTTCATTAGTCTTGGTAAAATAGATACACAAATTAGTCTTATATTACAAATGAATACAAAAAGTAAGACATGAGTTTTTTCTTCATTATAAATAAATAACTTCATGGGTAAATCTAATCCATCCAGTAAATCCCATTATATATTTCACATTGTTCTTCTTGGATTCATGGGGAACGAAAATAATAAGGGTGATCTAAAATGCTCAGTAAGGAAAAAAATATTGCAAAATCAATAATAAATCATAAGATAAGTTATTATAGCCATGTAAATAAATGAACACATATTCCATGTAGTTAATAAAATTAACGGAAGTGAATAATAAATATTTAATGGTAATAAATAGAAAAATATCCCATTCAAATAACTAGATAGGGAAAAATCAATATAGAAAGGTAGTAAATTGACACACATACCATTTAATCAATGGACTGAATTGAAATCTATCTATAGATATGTCAATGCCAAATATCACAGACGAATAATAACTGAAAATAAATGAGGGAAATTATTACTTGGTGGATATAATATCTATAGAACAAGAAAACCTATACCATCCAGACCATTTATAAGATGGTTTAATAATATTGATAGAAACCTGTTTAATTTTTGCAACTACTTTGTCTCATTATAACCTATCAATGCATCAAGGATCTATATAATTTCTTATCTCTATACAACCTTAATATTCAAAATAATTACTCATATTTAATAATAAAAATAAATAATATGCCTTATATAACACACATATTGAATAAAGAATATGTAATTGTCAATATTTCCCAAAATAATAAAATAAATTTCAATTAATACACTATATGTCAAAAGTTATATAGTTAAGAAATACTAGTATCCGTTAAATGAGAATATGAATACTAAAGTGAATATTCATTAAAAAATGATTACAATAAAGTTATTTTTTCTAGTGAATGTTAATAATCATAAAAGGAAGTGAGATTTGAAAGATAATCATTAAGAACATTCTTTAGGAGAATAATCTTTAAACATTCCAAAGTGTCCCATACCACATTGAAAAAATAAAATTTAAATCCCCATGAAGGAATAAACTTTTTAATAAAACCATATAATATCATGAGAGTGAGTAAATTCAGGATATAAAATGTCAAAAGGCATTATAAAGACAAAATTAAAGAGAAATAGTGCATAATAGAAAATAAGTCTCAATGGAGTGTAAATTGAGAAGAAATTCCATTACCAATATGGTAAAAAATAAATTAGAAAACCCAAAGAAAATAATAATTAAATAAAACATTTAAATAAGATAAAAATAATATATTTCATTATATTATATGTTAATGTGGTATTATGTACACCAAATATAAGAAATTTGGTCCACAATAATAATGTATGCCTCACAGAAAGAAATGTGCGACAAGAATTCCTTACATTGAGTATCTATTTGGGTGAAAATAATTTGATTTCCATTATTTTTGGGGAAAAATACCTCAAGGTATAATTGAATCCTTTTTAGGTGATTGTGGTTGTTCACAAAGTGGGTCTCCATGTTGTGTTTGTTGACAAAGTAGACCACAATGTTCAATTTGTTTAAAAAGGGGGTTTACATGTTGAGTTGTCAGGTTTAGGAGGTGTTTTGATAATCCATTATTGATAGAATAACATCAAAAAAGTAATGGATGATCTGGAGGTGGTCCAAAAAAGAGAAGATGCAAGGTGGGACTGTTTTCTAGTGTTAGCCAATTTTTTTGGCCTCAAAATTGACTAATAGAGAAAAGTATTTTGGGAAGAGGGTCTTTCACAACAGTTTCGTATAGGCTTGGAAAATTTTGTGCCATATTCTTTTAAATATCAAAACATCAAAATATGGAAAAGGAAAGTGGGGCACCCAATTTTGGGTTTGGGTGCCCAAGGTGACTAGGGTGAAAGAGGATTAGGCGGCTAAACTTGCATTCTGGGAGGATACTTGCACGTGGCGCTCAGGGCGCCCAAAATTCCTATAAATATAGGGATACTCATCCTCATTTAAGATGAATCTAAACACTTAGAGAATTTTTATGCTCTAGTCGCGCGGGTGGTTTGGGTGCACAAGTGGTGGTTTGGTCACGTAAGAAGAAAGATATTCAGTAGTTACACACCAATTGATTGTTGCACACAAATATTGGCTTGGGAATAAAAGGGTGTGAGTTTCCAATGTTTTTGTGTTGAAGAAGATAGATTCATCAAAGTGGTTTGGTGACACTTGCACACCATGCTTAGAGAAGTGTGCCCATCATTATAGGGTTGCATAAAAGTTGGAAGCTTTTCCGATACACCCGTGGTAAATTTGTATTCATCAGTGGATGAAAGTAGAACATCAATAGGGTATCTACATACAGAGGAAGATGAATTCATTTTTGATAATGAAGGGACCTAAAAGTATTCAAACTGTGAGTGGATATTCTAAAGAATAAGTTAGCACACTTCAGTTGAGAGAGTAGTGAGCTTTCATATTGTGAGTGGTTATAAAACAGGTGGTACAATGAGTCTTCTCTCAACTTTGTAAACATCAGTGAGCTTTTAATAGATTTGGTATATCAGCACATAACTGGTGTATGCTCCTTGGACATAGCCTAGTGAGGGTGAACCACGTAAAAATTTATGTGTCTTGTGGATGATTTAATTCCTATTTACTCTTTTCAATAAGAAATAGAGAGAAGAGAGTTTTTCTTAACATAAAAACAAGATCAATAGGGATGATTGTTTTAATATGTCATACACTAATTCCTCCCCCTCTCAGGGTATCTAATCTAGTGGACCTAAAAATTGGAATCAGAGAGAAAGGTTGATATCATGGTTTCTCTCTCAAATGGAGGCCACCAATCATAAAGGTATTCCAAACTTCGTTGGTAATAATTTTCAGCTATGGAAGAATCAGATACAACACTACTTCTGATAATTGGGAATGGATGTGTTTATAGTAGAAATTCATGGTATAATAGCCGATATTTATTGGGTTGTATTATCAAAAGCTGAGTAAATAGAATTGGATGATGACACCAAGGGAATAAATTCCTTAGGCGAGTTCTATACAATTCTGTTTATACAACGGTGTTGTCATGAAAAACATCACATGCTACACAGGAAAATCTATAGAACATATATAAAGGATATTAAAATGTCATAGAGGCAAAGCTACAAGTGTTGTGGAACAAGTATGATGATATGGGAATGAACCAGTGTGAGTCTGTTGAAGGATTCTTTGATAGGGTAAATGTTGTTGTATAAAATATTTTAGGTCTTGGTGAAGTCATTTAATATATAAAGGCTGTGAGGTGCACCCTGAGGAAACTTCCACCTCGCTTCAATCTGAAGGTTTCAGTTTTGGAGGACAATGATCTGAAGGAGCTGACACTGGATAACTTACATAGTACCCATGTAGCATATGAAATGAATTTTTTTGATAATGATGCTGTCGAAAAGGGGAAAACCAAAGAGGTGTCATTCAAAGCCATGAAAGAGCTTATTATTGATGATTCTTAGGACAAATAATAGATAGATGAGGTAATTTCATTCCTTTCTTCAAATGTTCAAAGAGAAAAAGGAATTTTTTAAGGGAAAATTACAAATTCCTAATTTAGATGTGGAAATGTTGGTCAGCTTGCAAAAAGGTGGAACAAAAAGTTCCAAGAAGATGATGATGTCGACAAAGCTGAAATTCCAAAGAAGAAGTCTTCAGCCTATGTGAAAGGGAAGAAATAGTTCAAGATAAATTTCATCAAGAAGAAGAATCTTATTTCACAAGAATGTGACAGTCCATAGGAATATGAGGTTTAAGAGGTTAAATATATAGAAAAATGAAAATATCGTGGAGATAATTCCATAGTGGCTGTTGTTGGTAGTGGTCAGGAAAAGGAAGAAACCGAAATTGATGAATAAGAATAAGTTGAAGGATGAATTGATAGGAATGATGAGTTATAATCTGCTCTCGAAGAGATAGATGTTTAGAGAGCCAAAATAAATAAATCCAACAAGGTGGTTCATGATGCCAAACTCTACATGAAACAGAAAGATGAAGAGAAGTCAAAGTTAATGGATGAAATTGAGAAACTCAAGTCAACAACACTAGAGGACTTAGAATTAGTTAGTGAGTATAAAATCAATGTTGAAGGACAGAATATGGAGATCGATGGCTTGAATAGCACAATTATATATCAAGTCAATCGTATCGAATAACTTGATGAGGAGTCTGTCAGTTTATGAAAAAAAGTTAAGGATCAAGAAAAATTATTGACCCCCAATGTGACATCAGGTAAGAAGATCATTCAAAAGAAGAAAAAGATGGAAGTAAAGAAAACAATTCCAACAGAACAAAAGAAAAAATCGAATCTAAGTGGTAAGACTATCCTAGAGCATGATAAAAAACAGAAAACAGTCATGGTTGAATTCAGACCATAGGCACCTGCTCTGATGTTGAAAAATGATTTGGGTATGAAGCATAATCATAATATTCAAAGAACCCAAGGGTCAACCAGTAGTGAGGAAGTGACATGCAAGAATTCACCCTATATTAGGTGTTATTGTTTTGGAAAGATGGGACATTCACATTATGTGTGTTCCGTAGCCAAGAGATATCGAAGGGATCAAGAACAATAGTGTCAGCAAAATAGAGATCAATATTATAGAACATCCATTGAGGGACATTTTTTGGGGGTGGATAATTTGGGCACATGGCTATATATTGTATATTAACCATGCAGAAGAATTTTCCAAGACATAATCAAAGTAGTAGGCAAGCAACAAATCACCAAACCAACAGGTGATTTGAAAATGCAAATTTGATTTGTAGCTCTGCATGATAAAGCTGGGCCATTGCACTATGAGGAATATTATGATTTTCAAAACACAAAAAATGTGAGGTCAAAGACATGGATAAAAAAGGAAGAGATGGTAGTCATGGAAGAAATTTCCCTTAAAGCATCAAACCGTTCTGGTGTATGGATCCTTGACAGAAGTTTCACATCTCACATGATAGGTAATATGGATCTTGTGACAGGAATAAAATATGATAAATAAGGAGTTTTCAAGTTTAGAAATAATGAAGGCCTGAATTTTTTGGCTTAAGAAAGGATAGGTTTGGGGGAAAGAGATGAGATGTGTTGATGTCTTAGTAGTGTAATGTCTCCATCACAATTGTCTTAGCATTAGCCAACTATGTGACTCAAGGTTTTCTATAAGGTTTACTAAGAAGAAGTGTATCATCAATGAAAGAGATGTTACAATGGTTTTATAGGGAAAATGAAAAATGGGGAATCTATACCTTGTAAGTGGAGAAGAATATATGTGTTTTCTTTCCAGAGAAGAAGAAAATAAGTTGTGGCATAAACGACATGGCCATATATGTCAACCATCCATGGAATATCTGGTAAAGTGTGAAGTAGCAAGAGACCTCCCTAAGATATCACGCAATAATAATCATACATATTATGCATGTCATTAAGGGAAAATCATCAGAAAAACATACAAAGTGAGGGAAAAGATGTCAATAAGAGTGCTTGAATTAATGCATGCTAATGTTCGTGGACCTATCTCACCAAGGGCCATTGATGGGAAGAGGTATTATGTTATTTTCATTGATGAATATATTAGAATGGAATGGGTATTCATCATTTACCATAATTCTGATGTGTTAAGTTGCCTAAAATATTATTTGATGGAATATGAAAGAATTTTTGGGAAGAATATTCTGATGTTTTGTACTGACAATGGTACATGACTCAAAAATATTCTAGAGGAAGACTATCTCGAGAAACATCTGATAAGGCATCAAGGTTCTTCAGTAAGAACACCCCAACAGAATGGAGTGGTTGAAAGGAGACACTGTTTCATCAACAATATTTCCAGAACAATGCTAATAGAAAAAGACCTACCATATAAATTTTGGAAGGAAGCCGTATTTACATCGTTCTACATTTCTAATACGGATCTCTTATGTCCAAAGGAAGGAAGGAATCTGTATGGATGTGGTATGAAAAGAACCCAATAGTAAAATACTTTCAAATCATTGGAAGTAAGTGATTCATTATCAATAAAGAAAAACACAGGAAATTTGAGTCACATGGTGATGAGGGGATATTCTTTGTCTACTCAGGAAAAATCAAAGAATACAAATTCTTTAACAAGAGGGTGGGAAAATTAGTGTTGAGAAATGAAGTCATTATTTTGGAAACTGAGGAGAATACTCTACATTATCGTGAACCATTTCTTGATGAATGTGATGAAGTATAAAGTGAAACAAGGTTATTAGAAGTAGAAAATGATTACTCAGAAGAAGATACTAATTATGAAAAAGAAGAAATCATGTATGTAGCTGCAAAGATGCCAAATATTTGAGAAAAAATTGATAGATAGAATATCATTACTGATCAATTAGCTTTAGTTCAGACAAGAAGAATGAAATCACTACAACATAAATATTTCCTATATTAAGTAGATCCTAAATTCTTTTCGGATACAGTTGAAGATGAAAACTAGGTTCATGTTATGAATGAGGATCTATATCATATTTAGAAGAATCGAACATGGGAGATTTTTTTGGGCTAGGAGATAAGAATGTCATCTGTAAAAAATTTGACATTCACAAAAAAATGAATGAAGGTGAGGTTGTGATCTGAAACAAAGCACCTATCATGTGTAAATTATACTCTTAGATAGAGGTTATTGATATTGATAAGACATTTGAACCAGTGGAAGGGATGGAAACTATCAGATTATTCTTGACCATTGTAGTTCAATGGAAGTTCAAGGTTTTTCTAATGGATGTAAAATATTCATTTTTAAATGGAGTTATAGAAGAAGAAGTTTATATTGAGAATCCCAATGGTTTTCTCATTCATGAGGATTAAAACAAGGTTTTTCGACAGACGAATGTGATATATGGGATAAAACAATAACCATGAGCATGGTACTCATGGTTTGATCAGTATTTGAAGAAGATTGATTTATAGCATAGTAGAATTGATTAAAATCTCTTTTTCAACAACGACAGTAATCGAAGGATGATGGTGTTGGATTATGTCAATGACATAATATTTTTTTGGATCATAAGATGCTTAGTGCAGACAGTTTTACAAATTCATGAAAAGTGAGTTCGAAATGTTAATTCTTTGAGAGCTACCATTATTCCTTGGTTTACAGGTGTCCCAAGGAAGGAATGAAACTTTGTTTATCAATCCAAATATTCCATGGAGGTTCTGAAAAGATTTGGAATGGAAAACTCCAACGATATGAAGACTTAGGTTTCTGCCCAGATGAAATTATCAAAAGATGATAATGTAAAGGCAGTTAATATCACATAATATAGGAAGATTATTGGGAGTTTAAGGAACATGATAGTGATGAGACCTGATATTGTTATTTCCATATTCCTAGCAGCATGATATCAAAGAAATCCCAAGTAAATCCAAATTATTTCAGTGAAAATAATACTTCGTTATATTTAGGGAACTGTGGATTTCTTTATGTATAATGATAATTATCAGCCAGAGCTTTTGGGATATACAGATACAGATTGGATCAGATCAGTAGATGACAAGAAATCTATGCCAGGAGGTGGTTTCTATCATGGAAGTTTGTGTATTTCATTTCTAATTAATAAGCGATATTGCATTTCATTGAGCAACGTAGAAGATGAGTATATTTCCACCACTCAATTCTCAAAGTTATTGTGGGTGAAACAACAACTTGATGATATGGGTGTTGAATTGAAGTCTCTGATCAGAATCTAGTGCAATTACTCAAGTGCTATAAATCTCATAAAAAATCCCGTCCATCAATCACAGACAATAAACATTGAGATAAATTTTTATTTTATCAAAGAGAAGGTGGAGCATGGAATCGTGAAGTTGAAGTATGTTCCTAGATAACTACAAGTTGAAGATATTTTGACAAAGGATTTACCCAATGAAGCTTTTGAGATGAATCAACTGGATATGGGAGTCCATTAGAGTCAAAGTACATGAAAATGTGTAGATTTGGAACCCCCCACTACCCGAGGGATGATTTGTTTTTACCTACTGTACAGATATGTGTTCACTACTCTATTACAAACCACAAAGGAGTGACCTTTGGGTTCGTTGAAAAAGGGGATAAAGGGTGACTCCTAAAGGAGGAGAACTTGTGTCTAAGGAAGGGAGAAAATGTATTTTCCAAATACATGGGGAAAATCTAATAGGTGGTGCGGTGAGATAAGGGGAGTATAAGAAGAAATGTGAAGAAATTGATAGGGGGAGCACCATAATGAGAGTATTTGGTGTTTGAAGTGCTCATCCAGAGCTTATCTTGGACAACACAAGAACTCAATAATCCAATAAGGAGAGTATTAAATATGACTATGCTACAATTTATCGATCAAAAAATAGATATCACGGCACCTGAGGATTGTGATAAAAGTAGAAGAGTGGCGTTGGAATGGTGTTAGGAGGTTTCCAGTGATCAGCAATTGGTTTTAGTTTGTTATCAATGATTGGTGTTAGAAATGAGTGGATTCATGAATGATTATTTCATTTAATCTTGTTTTTTCACTCCAGTCATTGGTCATGTGGTCTTAGAGTATGTGTTGAGTAAATCCTTGATCACTATAGGAATCGCCAAAGGAAAATGGTTCCTGAATAATTAATGTGGTTTCATTTTATGAGATGAGTTGTCAAAAAACCCAAAGGGGGAGATTTTTGGGAAAACATACCTCAAGGTATCATTGATACTTTTTTGAGGTGATTGTGTTCGTTGACACTGTGGGACTCCATGTTGTGTTTATTGACAAAGAAGACCACGATGTTCAATTTGTTGACAAAGGGGGTCTACATGGTGATTTTCAAATTTTAGGAGGTGTTGTTGATCATACATGATTGAAAAAGGAACCTCGGAAAAGGAATGAATGATCTAGAGGAAGTACAAAAACAGCTGATACAAGGTGGTACCGTTTTCTAGTGTTTTCCAAATTTTTGGGCCTCAAAATTGACAAATAGAGAAAAGTTTTATTTGGAAAAGGGACTTGTTCTATAGTTTCATCAATTCTTGGGAAGTTGCGTGGAATACGTTTTTAATGATCATAACATCTAAATATGTAAAAGTAAAGAGGGGAACCCATGTTTTAGTTTGGTCGCGCAAGGTGACTATAGCGATAAAGTCTTAGGTGGCTGGACTTGCACGCTGGGAGGATACTTACGCATGACACTCAGGGTGTCAAAAAATTCCTAAAAATAGAGGGCCACCCCACCTTATTTTAGATGAAGCTTAACACATAGAATATTTTTGATCTATAGTCGCAAAGGTGGTTTGGCTGTGCAAGTGGTGGTTTGGTCGCGCAAGTATAATGATATTCATAAGTTTCGCTCCAAATGATTATTTCACACCAATATTTTCATGGGAATAAAAGGGTTTGAGTCGTCCAAGTTTAGTGTTAAATAAGGGAGAGTCATGAAAGTGGTTTGGTGACACCTGTGCACCCAGCTTGGAGAAGCATGCTTACCATTCTAGGGTAGCCTGAGAGTTGGAATATTTTCTGGTACAACCGTGGTAAAGTTATATTCATCAGTAGATAAAAGTTGAACTTCAATAGAGCATCTACATACAGAGGAAGATGCATTTAGTTGTGATAATGAAGGGACCTACAGGTGTTTAAACTATTAGTGGATCTTCTGAAGAAGTATTGAGCACACTTCAGTTGAGAGAATAGGGAGATTTCATATTGTGAGTGGTTATAAACTAGGAGGGACAATGAGTCTCCTTTGAAATTTGTAAACAATAGATAAATTTTAGTGGATGTGGTACCGCATCACATCGTCGGTGTATGATACTTAGATGTATCATAGTGAGGGTGAACCAAGTAAAAGATTTTGTGTCCTATGCATGAATTAATTTCTGTTTATACTTTTCTACATGAAAGAGTGAGAAGAGAATTTTTA
The DNA here is from genome assembly GCA_963277665.1 of Viscum album. Lineage (NCBI taxonomy): Eukaryota > Viridiplantae > Streptophyta > Magnoliopsida > Santalales > Viscaceae > Viscum > Viscum album. The sequence goes on from OY728151.1 coordinate 1,431,372,362, forward strand.
TTAACAGCAAAACAAGATCAATAGGGGTAGTTGTATTAATCTGTCATACCCTGACTCACCCCAGTCTCAGGGTATCTAACCTAGTGGACCTAACACTTATAATAAATTAATGTTAATTTAATACTTAATTTCAGACCTATTTCATATTTATCATTAATCTAATTACACTAATTACTATGTTTTTTACATATACTAAATCCGTTAAGTTTATGTCGCGGGTTTTGACTAATTTTATTTTATGAGTGAAAAATATCATTAGTAGGTAAACATTAGTGAAAGGGGTAATTATATAAAACCACCAAATAATAAAAATGAAATAATTATCATATTTATATTTCAATTAAAATTTTAAAACAAACCATTAAATATGGTTATGAAAAATAATTCAACATTACAATCATTGAGACGGTAGGATGTATGTACACATGAGTAAAATTTTCATTTTTCAAGGACCATTTAGGAAAGAATGCAAGAAAATTCAATATTAAAAGAATTATAATTACATAAAAAATACCATATTATTTAATCATATAAACTAATATATATATATATATAATTATTTTGATTTAAAAGGAATCACATCATGTCGAGGAGGCAGTAGTCCACACATCCCCGAATGACGTTATCACTTTTTAAGTGTGTGAATTGGTAATAAAGAAAATGATATCTTAAATTTATAGAAAGTTAAAAATTTAATGAATATCACTAATATGATTTTTATATTATATATTTTTAATTGAAATCATCTTTTGAACATTCCTTTTATAGTTTGAATGAATCCAATCGTTTTGAGGGGGGCGGTAGTCCACCTCTCGACAAACAATGCTAACATTTTTACCAAAAATGGAATGTATAAAGTTATGAGTTGTAATGGAATTAAATAATATTAAATAAATAATCTATTTCATGTATTACATATATAAATAGATTCTCTATCATAATGGACATAATGATAGACGGTAAATGAACGATGAACGTTGATGGTATAGTGAGGCAGTTGTCCAATATACACGTAGATTGTATGTTAGTTACCCATTAGATGGAAGTGCGTGTAAGTTTTGGTCTAAAAACGAACATCAAAACATCATATTATATTTATTATAATGTTTTTTTATATTATTATGGAATAATTAGAATTGATGGACTGGAGTATGTAAATAAAATTAAAGAGATTTAGGAAAGGAATTACATCTTAATAGGGAATATCCACTTGGTTTTCACCAAGAAGCATAATTGGATTGAATTATATGAAAATAGAGGATTTAAAGAGGAAGTTAGGGATTTTGGGGAGCTATTTAGGCTGTTTATTTTAGATATTAAGTGCCCTGAGAGGTGTGAGGAAGTGGTAAGAAATAATGCTTTTTATAACGGAGGAGGAGTGGCACCCTAGTAATATTTAAAATGAAAGGAACCAAACCCATGTTTTTTTAATTAAATTAGATCTATAATTGAAAAAATTATATCCAATGGAATATATGGTCGAAATGTGGCCATAAAATAGGTTTTGGACATGTTTATATGTCATTTTAGCCATTATTTTAATGTTTTGTCCTTTAATAATCTTAATTTAACCTTAATCGTTGTAATTAATTTTAATTACATTCAATAATATTATTGGTAAAAAATAATATTGAAATTATAAGACATTATAAATCATTATTATTCCAAATATTTAATCCATTTTTCCAAATTCCAATCATATCTGTAGAAGAAATTAAATTAAAATTTAATCTCGTAGACCGGATGATATTGTGGGTTTCTAAAGTAAAAACATCCAACGATTTTCTATGTTTTCAAATTCAATTTCATAGTGAAATTGATTAGAATAACCAAAATTGAATTAATTTATACAATAATTATCTAATTAAACTTAATAACAATCTAAATAAAAATTTAATGACACAATTAAATGAGATGTAAAAGAATTTTTGAATTAAATAACAGTGTTTTTCACCTGTTATAAAAAATTAATCATTACAAAAATACCAAAAAATTACTGTAAGATAATTTTTGTATTAAAATTTAAAATATTATGTTTATTATGAAAAATAATATTCATAAAATTTTCCAAAATTTATTTTAAATATGATCTCTATTAAGATATAGTAAAAGTTCTTTAAATAAAAAATATTTGTTTTTATGTGTAATATTGAGTTTATTCTTATATTATGTCAATAAAATATATTGGATGATTATAAAAAATATTTTATTGAATATATGACATATATATTTCATAAATATCACTAAATAATTATATTTAGTTTAATTTATTAATACAAAAAACCTTTGTGAGTATAAAAATATTAATATTTTATTAATATTCAATTGGTTTATATTTTAATTTCTAATTAGTTGGAAACGCATTAATTCATTTTATATTTTTATAAAACATATATTTTAAATAGTTATTTAATAATATTCATATCCTCTAATTTCAATTGGTAGGTTATGTATTATTATATTAAATAATAATAATAATTTAATAATACAATGTTATTTATTAAAACTCGGTCTTGCATGTAACACAAGTTATCAGGGAATGTCGCTCTTGCGTGTGTTGAAAGCTAAATCAGTGTTTTGTGCATCACAAGATATAAAATATATATAATTAATTTAAAATATTAAATATCTTATAAATTATCAGGATATTTTATTGCTTTATGCACTTGCTGTTTAATGTCATACACGCTATCAAATTCAATATTCTTACTCTAGAATTTTGGGGTGTTATAGAGAATATTAGAATATCATCTATAAATACTATAAAATATTTGCTGAGTTAATATATAATGACTTTATTAATCATTTATATGAATATTTATATATCATTAATGAGTCTGGATGGCATTAATATGCACTCCTAATTCCCGTACCTTGTATGAAAAGTAGTCTTGGGAATACCCTCATTCTACACCAAAACATAGTAATATACCAACTAAAGATCGACCTTAGAGGAGTATTATGATCCACAAAGCTGATTGAACAAGCCATCAATCCATGTTAGAGGATAAATTATATTTTTCTTGATATTTTTGAGCTCACGATAATCAATGAAAAGGCACACTGACACATGACACTTTTTGATGAAGAGGGATGGTGGTACCCATAGTGAAGCACTTGGGAATATGAAACCTTTAAGAAAAGTATCATTTATTTATTTCTTTATCTTCACATGTTCCAAAAAACACATTATTTATTGAGTATTTGATAATGGTAACTATTTAGGTATATTCTAAATAAAAAATTCAACCTCTTGACTATGTGGAAGACCATACAATTTCTCAGGAAAGACATCAAAATATTCACTCACAATGGGAATATCTTCAGGGATGATATTTTCCTATGACAAAATCATTTTAGATTGATAAACATTATCATAGGTAAATAATATAAATAATTTATATATAGGTTCAAAATAAGATTCAACTTCCTCCTTGCACTTATATAGAATCAAAGGATGATTCACAATACGGATAATCATTCCCACATCACAACAATTTATGTCAGCTCTATATATATAAATCCAATCCATGTCTAGATTTACATCAAATAAAAAATATGTATTTTTACAATATGAATTTTAATGTTTATACCACATATTATAATAGTAGAGGAGTTATATACATTGTATGAAATTATTTACCCATTTTCCATTTTCACTGAAAGCTCTACATCCATGCTTTGTGGTGGTGTTTGTATAGTTATACTAAACATTCATGATATAATGGAATGAGTAAAAATAAAATAAAAAGTTATGTTCAAAATTTATAAACGAATTACTATCATAGCTTTCACCACTTCATTTTCAGGATCCACTTCAGTGGTTGTGATGGCAAAAGATCTCCGTTGCTACCTTGGAGGTTTTTGGTTATCTCAAAAAACCCTTAGCATAGTGCATTGGTTTGAAAAAGGGCCATGGTTTCTTTTATTTTAGGTAATGAAAAATGCCATGATGTTTTACTGGATAATTAATATCCTTTACACTTTAGTGGGTTTCTCCTATCAAAAATTGTTATCTTAGTGTCCTTACATCCCACACCTAATGACTTTCCTCATTCTCATTAGGAAATATTTTGGGTTATTCTTTCCACACCATTGGAAATTAGGATATTGAAATTTCATGAAATCATTATATTTACCAATCAGACTACAAAAAATTAACTCCACTTTCTCCTTATTATCCACATTACACACTTTAGATTTAACGATCTCTATATCAACTTTATAGAAACATAAAAAAATTTCCACATTGCTATCTATGTCATTGACCACCAGGGCATTTTTTGACTAGGTTTTATCCCACCAAAGAATCATTAAACCATGAATTATGGGGTAATGGAAATTCCAAAGGTGTATCCTGAATGCCTTGTGAATTTTCCATCATATTCCATGATTGATTCATCATATTTGTTCAAGAGGGAAAGTAAATACCTTTCCATTAAGTTAGAGAGTGTGAGGAAAATATTTATCAAAAAACATCTTCTGGAATTCCATCCACCCAATTTCATTGATAACTTCTTCATGATTTGTATTCTTGGTCAATATCCACAAAAAATAAAATTCTCTATACATTCAAAAAACATCTCGTAGAAACTTATCTTCTTCAGGAAATTGAAGGACATACAATATATTCTAAGTGGATTTGAGCCATTGTTCTGTGAATAAGGGATCAAACAATCGCTTGATATTTTGGGGAATTTGTTACATAAAGGATGGAATTGCATCATATATTTTATTAGGATGATTTGGGTGCTCCTCTTGATCGAGGATTGTATTCATAACATTAGTAAGTTGGTATACTATCATATTAAGGACTTCAAATCCCTCTCTCATCGGGTCGAGCATCTTGTTGGGTTAGTCATCATCTTGCATATCCCATTAAATATTTAACCGATTCCTCCCATTACCAACCATTGGCTATAATAAATGGTAGTCTACGGTTGAGTATTTTTAATCTAATATACATATAAATAGGAATTTACGGACAATAAATGGATAACTTATAAATTATATTTATTTCCATATGTTATGAATTTTTAGGATTCAATCTATGTTATCAATGATATATTTACTAACCTATATTCTAATGGGATTTTTTGTTGTTTCCTTAGTATTTTTGCATAATTATCTTGTGATTTTACCAAATAATATACGTTAGGAGTGTCAATATAGGTACATGGTATGACCTATTGTTATGTATCAGGTTACGAAGACTCAGGCCTGACACAACTTGTCATAGTTGTTACCCTAAGGTACATCAATTCTAGAATCACATCCACTTGGAATATCCTTATAGGAATTTATTTTCTTGAAAACCACCTTACACTATACTTAAAAAAAATTAGGGATGTTTTATTATTCATAGTCTTTTCCCTAATAATTTTTCTATAGTTTTCTAATCCTGATCCTAAAATAACTAATCATTTCCATTGATACTGAATATAATAACCCTTCCAATTATTACAAATTGAAAAAATATTTGTAGAAAAGAAAGTAAAAATAATATAACTGGGAAGATTGATAAATATTTTTTTTTGGTATTTAGTTACCTTACATATGAAATTAAAATAATAAAAAACACCATATTTATTTGAATGTTCTTCAATATTCTCGCACATAAAACTACATGGGATAACTTGGGGATATACATAAAAAAGGGCGAGATATACATATAATTAAAGGAATAATCATGGAATAAGGTAATTAATGTTAGAAAATAGTCACGTCAATGTTTAATAAAAGGAACATGAATAATAATTCATGATATAGAATAATAATAATATCATGGGAAATGTGGACACATCTTAAAACACTAAATCATAAATATATGACAGTGATTGTTGTAAGAAATAATAATGGGAAAATATCCCTAAAGGAATAATGTTCACTCCCTATCCTAGCATGATTTCTCTTGAGTCTAAAAATTACCCAATGCATTGGGGTGATATATAATTCCAGATTCACCCATCACTTTAATTTCACTCTCATTCTTAAGTGTGCCACATATACCATACAACATTGATTCATTCATCATAATATTATATTACATGAACAAAGAGTGTTGAATAAATACATTTAATTCCAATTTCATAGAATTATAAGTGAATGAATGAGGAAACCATTAATAGTAAATGGGAATGGTATTCACTACACAGTTGTTTTGGAATCGAAAATCACAGTGAAATTTTGGAAGTATAACGACATTACTTTAAAATTCATAAAAAGGAATGATGACAGGGAAATGGTTCCCCCATCATTGGAAATGAAATGGAAAGTAATAGGGACATGTAAAGACATATCCCAACATTAGGAAGTGGAAATTCAAAGGCATAAGATAATTAAAAAACATGAATAAAATAGAGAAGGTGAATAACACTTACTTGAGCATGACACTCCAAATGTGATGGAGAAGATTGATGAGAGCTTTGGATCACCATGGGAGGACTCTAGAGTGGTGAGGGTAGAGTAAAATAGTGATCCATATGATTATACTAAGTATAAATGGGATATTGGGTGGGTTTATATAGGAATTGATTGGGGACTTATTTACTATTTATCAGACATTGCATTTAAACTCAATATAATAAAATAACCAAAAAAATATTCCCATGGTATTTGCCCATAATATATCCAAAATAGGAGTAGTCTTCATGATTTTAGAAGTCAAATGGCAGATCTTAATTAAATAATACCATTGATTATGTTGATGTTATCCATACTCTTAATGAAATTATTTTAAAACCTTAAAATATATTGATGGATTTGGTTGATTCATAATGTATTTATATAATTTATAAAATAAACATAAAATCAAATATTATTAAGGGGAAACCATATATTAGGTTGTGGATACCCCTTATATTACTTATTACATCACTTCTGGGTAATTATGATGTCATATACACACCATATATTTATACATTATTTAATTTTTACCTGAAAATTTTACTAACTCAAAAAATTATGAAAAATTAATCATTGGATTATTTTGAAATTATGATTAAAAAAATTAATATTCATTTTATATAAATACTTTTAAAAATATTTTTTAAAGCTTTTAAATTATGAATCGACATTTATTGATATGTTCTGGGAGTTTTAACAATAATAGTTTTCAATTCTTTAAAAAAATTACACTGTACCTTATAAAAATTATATGATCATGGATATTAAATAAAAATTATTTAATAAAATTATTTTTTAAAAATACTATTTATTTAATAAAAAAACCCACAATTCATGAAAATAAATGACTTAATTGAATTTGAATATTTCCCAAAAATACAATTTTTTTATTTCATAAAAATACAAAACATTTATAAAGTTAAAATATTAAATTAAAATATATTAATTATTCTATAAAATATAAATTTTCATTTTATTAGCATCTTTATAAATATCCTCTTAATACACTAAAAATTCCATAAGTGTTAGGTTCATCACTGTGAGACTTTCATGGGGTGATTTGACTAACCTGGTTTGGGCCATGATATCAATGAGAATGAAATTATCCAATAATTTCTTTTATAAAGCCTGTGTTGTTTGACCATAGAATGGGAATGGTCAATGAAAAAAACCTAGTGATGCTACCTCATTTGGAAGCACAAAAAATGGGCTTTATAGGGTATGATCCCACTATTTGAGGTCATCAATTCCAATTTTTGTGTGAATTGGAATTTTTAAAACCCTATATTTTTCGTAATCATATGATAAATGTTCATCAACTATATAATCAATGGTATTAGTTCTTAATAGTATTATAAATATGATATAATATAATAAAACCAAATATGTGCATGTGTTTTGTATATAAATATTACATAATAACAAATTTAATTAATTAAAAGTGTAGATTTATCTATAAAAGTTCTGGTCATTACACACATTCTATATTATTATTAAATTCTCACAAAAACCATAGTTGTTTCACCAGGTGTACCACCTGATATGTAATCGTTATGTACACTCTATGTAATAGGGGATTTTCCTGATTTAAAGATCTGGTTTACAAGTTGTTAATATCTCCTTCGGCCACTGTTATGGCCATGCATGCAGTGTAACACCCCCAAATGATAAAGGGTTAAATGACTAAATAATATGACTCATGTCAACAAGGTGCACCTTCCTTTTCGAGAGCCTATCTAATTATAACTCCACAGTTAAGCGTGCTTGGCCTGGAGTAGTGATCAGGATGGATAACCTCCTGGGAAGTCTCTTAGGGTGTGTGTGAGTGAGGACAAAACACACTAAAAAGTACATGTGTTGGCCATTGGGGATTGTCAGATAACCCATTAGAGAACATGGGTGGGACCTAGGGTGGGGACCATGTGTCTGTGGGGAAACTTGTGGGTGGGGCCCAGTTGTCACATTTGGTATCAGAGGTGGTACCCAGCCTTAAGTGCGCAGTGCACTACTTGGGATGAGATGTAGGGCCCACAACGAGGACGTTGTGCTCTAGGGGGGGGGGGTGATTGTAACACCCCCAAATGATAAAAAGTGAAATGACTAAATGATATGACTCATGTCAACAGGGTGCACCTTTTTTTCGGGAGCCTACCAGATTAGAACTCCACAGGACAACACATGTCCTTTCCAGTGTTGTTTTTCCTCACTCACACACACCCTGAGATACTTCCCATGAGTTCACCCGTCGTGATCACTACTCCAGGACAAGTATGCTTAACTGTGGAGTTCTAATCAGGTAGACTCCTGAAAAGGAAGCTGCACCATGTTGACATGAGTCATATCATTTAGTCATTTAACCGTTTATCATTTGGGGGTGTTATAATCACCCCCCTTTAGAGCACAAAGAGGACCTGGGGTAGTGATCACGATGGGTGACCTCATGGGATGTCTCTAAGGGCGTGTGTGAGTGAGGAAAAACCACACTAGAAAGGAAATGTGTTGGCATGTGGGGACTGTCATTAGTCAGATAACCCATTAGGCCGCATGGGTGGGACCTAGGGTGGGGCCCACATGTCTACAGGAAAACTGGTGGGCGGGGCCCAATTGTCACATTTCCAAGCTGAGCTTCATCATGTCAAGCTCAAAAGGGGCTGTCTACCGGAAAAGTGGAAGTTGATAGAGAATACCACTCGAGCGATGTTATCCGAGCCACCCCAAGAGTCTGTCACCATCGCACACCTTACCCTTAGGTCTTATGCAGGTGTTTTAAAGGGTTATGTAACAAATCTCATGTACTATGTTCATGTACATTATTTTTTTATATAACAATGAATATACTTTCTTGTCATTATTGATACATTGTAAATAGTTTTTAAAGTACAAATATTGTTTTTCGTTATTATTTAATTAAGAAATCTATTTTATTAATTTAATGGATTTTTGAATTAAATAATATTTTAATAAAATATGATGATGATTATTAAATTAATTTTATTATATATAAATGATCATATAATTGAATGAATGTAATTATATTTTTTATTGAGGTTTGAAAGCCATTTCTGTCAAAACATGTGAATATTCGATAAATGTCGGGTTTTATTTTAAAAGTGAAAATTAACATATTTAGAAAATTATTTAGATAAAATAAATGATATTTCTGTAATCAAGATGTCGAAATTATCCAATAGTGAATTTTTCATATTTTTCTGAGACAATCAAATTTTTTGGTAAAAATGAAATACCGTTTAAATATAAAATGTGTTTTATGACATAATAATGACCCAATAGTGATGTAATAAAATACTATAATCTTTATGTTCTTCCAATATATGTTTTACCATAAAAATAATTTGATTTTGTGTTTTTTTGACTTACTTTTCAAAGAATTAATTTACCCCTCAAGACTTATTAAACATCTTGTCTTTTTAAATTATTTTCCATGGGAGTGTGACTCACCTCCACATAAGAAACCCCAATATTTTTAGAAGATCGGACTTTGGCACTATAAAATATTTTTTTCCTCTTCCATTTTCCAAAAACCATGGGAAAAAACCATGATCTGATTTGTGGTTTAAATTAGTTTACTGTAAGGGGTCCCAAACCTAAATAATAAAGAATTCACTCACCTTTCCTATATAAACCCACCCGTGCTCGCACTTACTCCTCACTCAAAGCCTTTGGAGTTCATCCGACCTCTACCCTACTCTCTCAAGAATACTCCCAAGGTGCCCCAAGCTCCCAAGAAGCCTCTCTCAAGCCTCTCTCAAGCCTTTGGAAGCACACTTCCAAGTAAGAGTTTTTTTCTTCCTTTCTCATTTTTTCCAATTTTCTTTAAGATGTTTTTCCCTTTTTATTTCCATTATGAATGTTGGGATATAGTTTCTATCCTCCCCCATACTGCCCTTTTATTGTTTGAATGATGGGATACCCCTTTATCTCTCATTAAATGCCTCCCATGTACACCCGTTACTATGCCCAAATTCCGAAAGGAACTTATCTCTCTTCATTTACATTCAAGAAACACTTCTGTATCATGAATCTAAATTCCATTAAATTTTTTTGTAAATGTATCTATATGACCCCCTTACTTTCCATTTCATGTGAATATGACGAGACACCCCTTTCTCTCTCATCAGCCATTTTTATGAATTCTTATGTCACGCCGTTATGCTGCCGAAATTGCACCGATTTTCTAAGCCAATGCCATTGTGTAGTGAATACCATGCCCATTTTTCCATCAAGGGTATTCACCATTATGCACATTTACTTATTGATTAAAAAGTTTCATGTATTAATTCCACATTCCTTTATCAGGGAATAAATTATTATGTTTTATGAATCCATGTTTTATGATCCATGTAGCAGACTTATGCATGAAATTAAATCATTAAGAAGGGTGTGCCCTTATAGCACTCCAATGGATTGGGTAAAGTATAGTATCATGATACATCATGTGCAATGAGTGTTGAATCATGCTAATTCAAGTTAAATGAGGGTTTACTCATGCTTCATGTGCAATGAGGATTTACTCATGCTTCATGTTCAATGGGCCTTGGCTCATACAAATTCCATGTTAAGTGTTGTTGCCACATTTTCATGTTATGATTATCAGGATTTATCATGACATTATGTCCATGTTTCTCTTGTGATCTATTGTTATTTCTATTGTATAACATATATTTTACTCCTCATGTATTCCATTTTTATTCCCTTACTGGGATTTATAGCTCACCCCTTTTCTTATGCATGTCCTTAGGTTATCCCATGCAATGCTAAGTATGAGGGAATGTAGTGGTCATGTAAAGGAAGTTTTTAATAAAGATGTTGTATTTCATGTTTTATGTTTATATGTAATGATCCTAAGCCCCAAACACACTAGACCTTTCGATCATCCATGTTGTATCAAGTGAACAATTTATGTAATAAATCATGTTTATGTTTGTAATAAAAACAGGGTTCTCATAGTTGGTATCAAAGGATAGGTTTAGTTATTTTTGGGATTAGGATTAGAAAACCCTAGTAAAGCGTTAGAGACAAGACTAAGTATAATAAAAACAACCCTATGTATTGGTATGTACTGAGTAAGTGGTTTATCAAACAAATACATCCCTGTTTGGATATGAGGAGGTAGAGGCGGCTCTGGAACAGATGTATCCTAGGGGTAAAACCCGAAAACACCGCTTTGAGCTAGACTCGAACGGGAACTGGTGCACGACAACAGGCCTTGCTGCAATCTTGGTTACGACACTCCCAAGGGATATGTTTTAATAAATTCACAAGATTAGTATGAACCCTTATTGATGGAATTACAAAAAAATTCCCCTAAGAATATATATTAGAAATTATATCATGAAAAGCTTAGATTGAAACCAATAGACTCATGAGTTAAGGAAATAAAAGTATATTTATAAGTCATCAACTTTTTTCTTTGGATTACACTTTATTTGTTACCCCTAACATTCCTTTTATTCCACCCAATGGCCGGTAATAGGATGACTCAGGCTAACAACTGATGTGAAGATCAGTGTGATGACTGTACTAATGAGATTTCAAATCCAATGGGAGCAGGAATCGCGAACTTTGTCACACTTATCTCTCAGCCAACTCAAGATTTGAATTGAAACATGGGTCAAGAGGAATATTAAACCCCCCCCCCCTAAGAAAGAACAATTCTCTATCTAGAGATTCATGAGACAAAGGACTCCTACTTTTAGTGGATCATCTTATCCCACGATCGCTGAACAATGGATCAACTCCATTGAAAATATATTCTCCGTCCTTAAATGTTCTGAACAAGAGAAGGTTCTCTTGGAGGCTTATCTTATGGAGGTTGAAGCTGATCAATGATGGACGTTGATAAAAAATACGAAGCCTGAGGAGGAGATAGAGGCGTTGGAATGGAAGGATTTCTGGAAGATGTTTTTTGATAAATATTTTCGGCACACCCTATGACTTAAGATGGAAATGGACTTCCTTTCCCTCAAGAAAAAAGATGAATAATCTATTAGAGTGTACGAGGAAAACTTCACAAGGCTTGCACGATACACATCCGGCTTTGTCGTTACCCCTGAATACAAAGCTGGCCGCTTTTTCGGTGGGCTGAAGCCTAGCCTACGAAAAGCATTAGCGATCCGTGACTTCAACAGCTACGAGGAAATTGTCTGATGTGCCCTCAAGGTCAAAATGGAGATTGGGGAATCACAAGGGTATCATGGGGAAAAGAATCATAAGTCGGACTTTAATTCTGGCGGTCCGATGGATAAATCCAATGGTTCTAAGAAGATCCTGCACCCCACTTTCCAAAAGTGCGGAAAGAAGCACCTTGAAAATTGCATCAAGGGGATGAGGAAATTATTTAGGTGTGGAAGAGAAGGGCACCTAGCTGTTAACTGTCGGAAGGAAAGACCCACAGTTGTGACAGAGGAGTGGAATGATCTGTTCTAACCTCAATGCGTTGTTCATTTCTACAACTACAATGAACCATGGAATTTTACAAATCAGTGCCCTAATCCAATGGTTTTCGGAGGCAACCAACAACCTCCAAGGAAGCAAGGAATATATTTTGTCATCACTTCTGCCGAAGTGAACCCCAAAAATGAAGTGGTGACAGGTACTCTAGTTATTAATTCAGGAATAGTGAAAAAACCTTTTGATTTAGGTTCTACACATTATTATATATCTTGAATGTTTAGTAGAACAATCCCAACACCACCACAAATCATGGAAGTGAAGATGTCGGTATGTACGAAAAATGGGGCAATCATTTCATCCCATGAATATAAGTCCTCCCCTATCATAATATGTGTATTGAATTTCCCAGCGAACCACATCATACTCCCTCTGGTGGAATTTGATGCAATTCTTGGCATGAATTGGCTTTCCTTATATAGAGCCAACATAAATTGTTGGGAGAGGGAAATCACACTCTATATGGAGAATCGACCCCCAATTCATTACAAGTGTAATGAGTAAGATGAATCTCCTTTAGCTCCATCATATCAAGCATGGATATTACTGCCCTATGAGCATGCATATCTGGATTAGATGATTGAGTCCATGGAAGAAATCATCCTAGAAAAAATGCCTATTGTGAGGGAATTCGCTGATGTGTTTCCCGAGGAACTGCCTGGTCTTCCTCCTAGAAGAGATGTTGAATTCTCAATTGAACTTATACCAAGGGATCTTCCAATATCCAAGAATCCATATAGAATGGATGTCGTGGATCATGAAGAGCTGAAGAAAGAACTACAAGAGAATCTAGATAAAGGGTTTATATGCCCAAGTGCTTCACCATGGGGTGCACCCGTCCTCTTTGTCAAGAAGAAGGATGGGTCAATGCGTCTTTTAATCGATTATCCTGAGCTCAAAAAAATCACGATAAAGAACAAGTATCCTATCCCACGAATTGAGGACTTGTTCGATCATCTGCATGGATCACAATACTTCTCCAATTTAGATTTGCGGTCGGGATATTATCAAGTAATGGTGAAGAAGGAAGATGTCCCCAAGACTGCTTTTCGTACATGATACGGGCACTATGAATTCATAGTAATGCCTTTGAGTCTCACTAATTCTCCAAAAATCTTTATAGACTTGATGAATAGAGTCTTTAGATATTACGTCGAAAAATTTGTGGTAGTATTTATAGTTGATATTCTAATATACTCCAAAACCAAGGAGGATCATGAAGAGAATTTAAGAACTGTACGAGAGACTTTGCGCAAGGAGAAGCTCTATGAAAAGTATAAAAAGTGTGAGTTCTGGTTGAAGGAGGTCTCATTCCTAGGACATATCATCACAAGAAATGGGATATCTGTGGATCCTTCCAAAATAGATGCAATTGAGGGATGGCCGAGGCCAACATCGGTAATGGATATCTGTAGCTTCTTGGGGTTAGGTGGATATTATCGACGATTTGTGAGAAATTTCTCATGATTGTCCAACCCTATTACGAAGCTAACTTGAAAGGGAGTAATGTTTTATTGGAGTGATGAATGCGAAGAAAGCTTCAAGGAGTTGAAAAGGAGGCTCATCACTACACCCGTTCTCACATTACCCACAAGTGGGGAACCTTTTGTGGTATTCATTAATGGTTCGAAGAAGGGATTAGGCTGTGTGATGATGCAGAATGATAAAGTTATATCCTATGCCTCAAAACAATTGAATATCCATGAGAAAAACTATCCAACGCATGATTTGGAGTTGGCGGCGGCGATATTTGCCTTGAAAACTTGGTGGAATTATCTCTATGGGGGAGAAATGCGAGATATATACTGACCACAAGATTCTTAAGTATATATTCACACAGAAAGAGCTTAATATGTACCAGAGAAGATGGATAGAGCTCATCATGGATTATGACTATTCAATACATTACCACCCTGGGAAATCGAACAAGGTGGCATATGACCTAGAAAGAAAGGCCCTAGAAATTCTATCAATGATGAGAATTGAGAAGGATCCAATCTTCTTAGAGTTGATGAAGATGGACATGGGAATCATAAAGAAGGGAAAATCATCACTCCTTTCACAAATGATTGCTCAACAGTCTCTTTTGGAAAGGTTAAAAGATGCTCAAAAGGATAATGTGGGAATTCAGGAAAAAGTGGAAGCTATCAAAAAGGGTAAATCCTAGAATTTTAATGTTAATGAAGAAGTAATTGTGTGATTTTGGAAAATAATATGTGTTCCATGAAGTCCGGAGCTGAAGAAGGGTCTTTTGGATGATGCACATAAGTCAAATTTTTCTATTCACCCAGGGAGCACAAAGATGTATTGAGATTTCCGAGAAAAATTTTGGTGGGATAATATGAAGAAGGAGACCGCGGAATATACATCAAAGTGCCTGGTGTTCCAGCAAGTGAAGGCAGAGAGGCAGAAGTCTAAGGGGATGATGCAACCATTGCCCATACCAGAATGGAAATAGGAGAAGATCACCATGGACTTTGTCACTGGACTCCCGAAGACATCCAAAGGCAACAATGAAATCTGGGTTATGGTGGATCGTCTTACAAAGACTGCACACTTAAATTGTTATTCGGGATAATTTCTCATTGGATCAACTAGCATAGATATATATCAGGGAAGTTGTAAGGCTGCATGGTGTACCACAATCTATTGTGTCTGATTGAGATCCAAGATTCACCTCTATGTTTTGTGAGAGTTTTCAACATGATCTGGATACTGAACTGAACTTTAGTACAACCTATCACCCTCAAACTGATAGCCAATCTAGTGTTCTTTGTCCTCACTCTCACACACCCTGGGAAACATCCCAGAATGTCACCCATCCCGATCACTACTCTAGGACAAGAACGCTTAACTATGGAGTTTAAATCAGACAGGCTCCGGAAAAGGAAGGTGCACCTTGTTGACATGAATCATCTCATTTAGTCATTTAACCCTTTATCATTTGGGGGTGTTACATGCAGTCACTTAAATTTTTTAGGTATTATTTTTTGATATATTATAGATTATTTTTGATAATAGGATCTATGTTAACGTGTGATTCCATGGCCCAATATTCTGGTAAGAATTATTTGTAATATATTAAATAAAATATGGGTTATTTTTTTTAAAGAATAGAATATAATCAAAATGGGGGGCCACATATTAGAGACCAATTGTCACTATTGAGTTTAGAATGTGGGTTTCACCCTAGTCATGATATAATACTGGAATCCTTCGAGCATTCAGATTAATCCATAGTTGTGGGTAAATGTTTTAAATAAACTAATTCTTTTAACTTTCCACCTAAAATAATAATATATTTAAATACACACATCAGGAAAATTGTTAGGGCTTGCTCTATAACCTTGAAAATAGTCATGGAGCCATGGAAGAGCATTGAAAGAGATTCTCTTGGATGACAATGATCGGATTGAAGATCGACAATTGGTGTGATATGAAATTATCGGATCTTACCATCAACCAGAACCAAATGATATAGTTCATCAACGATCAATCTTAATTGAGGTAAGACATTTTTTTTGATTTTCATTCATTCCAAATTTTCTACTTCGTTGATTAATGTAAATAAATTGACCAATGGATTGAATCATGGATCATCCCTTTTACAGGATGGAATTATTGTAGGGGTTTATTGGGATTACTTTTTTGATTATCTATTATCACACCATTCTTCATTCAAATGGAAACGTATTGAGGTTGGCATGAACATCGATCGAGGCCAATTTCTAAATATTATTCCTTGTTCATTTATCTCTTAGATTCTTCATTAATCACAGGTGTTATTAACTTCAAAATGGTTCCACATCCACTAATAAATTGATCATTGAAATGTTTTTGGCATAATTATTCGATATTGAATATGTAGGATTGAAAAAACATATTATTGGTGCAATGATGGAAGTGGAAGTGAGTAAAATGATTTTGGTTAACCAATTATCATGTTCTTTGACATGAAAAAGAGAACGATTCATGCAAAGGATTTTCTAGTAGTTTGGGTTTCCAAACTCTGGTGATTGATTGGGTAAATGGTCGACCGGACCAGATCCTTGATTTCTGCTGAGATAAAGGATAAAATAAGAGGAGGTGATAGTGACAACTTATGTGGAATGAAGATCCATTATTTCTATAAATACATGATCATCACAATGTGTATCTCACTGGTCAAATAGAAATGAGATCGAGTAAATGGGCATGAGAATGCCATGTACTCCTATACAAACATTACCAACCAGTATGTACACTATCAAAGACATGTACTGGTACATGGGATGAAGTACATCTGAAGTAGCACACCATGTACTTTTTTACAGACATTGGCATTAGCCATTATACACAGGCATGACTTAGTGACAATGGGAAATGAGGTGTACTCCTACTACACACTGTGTACTCTATCTATATTGTCTTACAATAATTATCATCATTGTATTAGAAAAGTTTCAATAGAGTGTGTTCCCCATATCCATTCACTGAGGGTTATTATGGAATCACCTACTAGAAATAGTATATTGACCCATTTAGTGGGAGTTGTTGGATAAAGTTGTTGGAATACATTGGTAATACTTGGAATGAGATACTCAATTTATCTTTATTCCATAGGTATAGTTTATTATATCACCACGACCTACACTACATAGGCATCAAGACTTTAATTATTAGGATAATATAGTTTGAGTTTTTGGTATTCCCAGTGGGCTTGGATGTGATCCTCATTTTATTATCATATCTATTCAGACATCATCAGTTTTTTTGAGAATCATAGATTTTGTTATCCCGGATGAGTTCATTATGGAACATTAGAGATAGATTCCTCTATTGGAGTAAAAGATTTTACATTACTATATGGATATGTCTCTATTTTGACTATATATGCATATTCTTATTCTATGTGTTATATAAAAATACCTATGTAGATAGTACTATTATTCAATTTAGTATGATTTGTGGTTTTGGGGTGTCCTGAGAGGAATTATTATACTCACCCATGCACTCCTTTTTCCCAAATGTGTCTTACAATATGTAGTTGATCATCCTTTTTACAGAGTCCTAAGTGGACTAGGACCCGACGAGTCTTAGTCAGATCAAAAAGACTAGAGTGTGTTCCTGATACATTTTGATACTAGTCCATATCATTAATTTCAAGATCTACTTATTTTCAAAAACGTTTTGGTGGGATTTTTTGGGACCTTTTTCACTTTACTTTTTATTCTATTGTTCCATAATTATGTTATTAAGACGTATAAATGCATATTTGTTCAATTTTTTTTTAATATTTCACCATTGAATGGGCCTAGTGATGTGTGTCTGTGTGAAGTTACATAGGATAAGTCCTCCCATGTTAATTATATGCCTACATAGTGCTTATCACCAACACATAGATTATTGTATGTGGGCTTGGGGAGTTGCAACATGGTCCCCATTGGGACAGGTTGTGACTGAGTGGTATCAGATAATTCCTTAATAATTTAGGACCATATTATGTGATTTTTATTTGGTATGATAGTGTTAAGTGATTTGAGTTTGGATTTCAGGACATGGACTCCAGTGTTAGTGTAGAGGATGAAATATACATAAAATATGACTATAGTCACCTATTTTTTTGACTTGGTACATGAGAACACCAGTTTTACAAGAAAAAGGGTATATGCTTCATATAGAAAGGGGTTGATGTTTCCATATCATTTTTGATCCATCTTTCCATATATAGTCATTTACCATTGAACATCTTGTCTATTTCATTATTACTTTATGACGTATTCTAACATGGAATTAGAATCATGATTATGAGGATAATCCTCTCAGTTATGATGCATTGATATAGGGACCGGTTCTAGTGTTTTTAAATCCATTTGGTGAGAAAGGTATGCCACCACCTATATATAAGTAGATTTTACCCACATTACCAGTCGATGAGGTGCATAGGATGAGAGAAATTCATGATTCTCAGTGATAGATACCCCAAAAGTTTCAAGGTGAGCCTTAACAATAGGTAGTTAAGGACTATCTTGAGGTAGTGACATGAGTTTTCCATCTTATCATGACACCAATAGATCATATGGTTTTCCTGGTGATGATTCTTCACCATGGCTAAGTATGATGATGATTGGGGTAAGTATTGTGTCCTAGGATTAACATAAATATATATACACAATTTTATATGAATATTCTGAATATTAAAAAAAATAAATGCATGAGAATGATAATTGTTTAGTGCCATTGGAAACATAGAAACATAATATTCTCACTTAGGGAAATATCATAAATATCTCCCATAATGAGCTTCCACTATAGTACTCCTACTTAAAACCATTATCCATAAAATGGGGAAGATAAACATAAGAAAGGGTCATATCAGATGCAGAGTAAGGGTAATAAAGGGATATATAATATCATAACATGAGCATATGGGTATGATAAAATTATCTTAACATTAGAATATAATACCCTACATATCAATGAACATACTCAAGAGTCATATAATATATATTTTATATTCATAAAATATTAATCATAAGGGTGATAAATAATTATAAATCAATAATGAAAAAAATATCATGTCATATAATTGAGGAACCATTATAACTTTATTAAACCATTTCATTCATCAAGGTTAACTACCTAGATCATCAATATAGATGATTAGGACAAACCTATTTCGAATTTTTCAATCTGGAAACATCTATTTCCCATATTTCATGAGGACACAACTATTTCCAATGGTAGATTAGGACTCACCTATTTCCCAATGTGGATCAGGACACACATGTTTCCAATTTTGTATTAGGATACACATGTTTCCCATTTTGGATCCGAACACACCTATTTCCCATTATGGACCAAGACACACATGTTCCCAATTTTGTATTAGGACACACCTATTTCCCATTATGTATCAATCCCTTTGAATTTTAATAATCATTATCTCATGAGATATAAATCATCACCAGATTAATTGGAGGGAGATATATGTCTCACCAATATCATAATGAAAGGGTTCATATAAGTTCTATAGAACATTCATCCTATCATAACCCTTAAAAAGATACCGGTTTCAAAAACATCACGTTTTGAGCAATGAAATTAAATGAGAATAATAAAAATGTAATCATATTATATCCTATGTAAAATAAATATGTTTTATAATCATTTTATTGTAGAATAACTCATGGAATGAAGCAGGATTCATAATTAGTTATCATGGTATAACATTTTTAAGAGAAACAGATTTCTTAAACATTAATCCATCATAACATAAAATATTCATAGAAAAAAATGAATGGTATTCTTAGATCATATCCCTATTAAAACATAATCTATAACCAATTATGTCATCGTATATGTAGAAGGATTTTGAAATATCACTCAAAACATACATTTTCTTGGAAAATCACATTTTAAAACATATAAAATTTTCAAAATCCTTTTACAGGAAAACATTTTTTTAAAAACAATGAAATCATGAAAAATATTTTAAAACATTTCTTGAGGAAAATACCTTTTACAATTTGAAATTTTTTTAAGACCAAACTTTATGAAAAAAATTTCTCTTGAAAATAACCATGAAAACATATAATCTAATTTGAATTTTTTTAAAACCATATTACATGAATTCTTATAAAATAATATTGAATATATTTTGAAAAATATTTTTTCAAAATACATTTAAATATAATAAAATATGTTTTAAAATAATGGGAATCTTTTTCATTGAAAAACAAAATTTTCAAACATGTAATGAATGATTTGAAAATAATTTAAAAAAAGTACATAGATTTTTATGAAAACCCCATTTATTTGAAATCCATTTTAATGAAAATAAGTTCTAGAATATTATGAATAAATATTTATTTTGAATATAAATTCATAAAATTTCAAATTAATCTTCATGGAAATTATGGCCATGATAGCGGGTATGTCCTTACACAATGAACATTCCATTTTCACTTTAAAACATTTAGAAAAGTAACTTGACTAGAAAAATAAAATAAAATTCCTTATTAATTTTATTCAAAGATTAAAACATGGAAACATATTTCCTTTAAACATCATAGGATAATATTAAAAAAAATTAAACCATTTTTAGAAAACATGGTTTTGAAAGAACACCAATTTTCAACCAAAAGGAGAAATAAAGTCATATTTTCATAATATAGTTTTATGAATTATCTTAATTACCAAAGAGTGTAATATAGTAATAACACCTGAAGATATCCTGGATAACTATAAGATAATATAATTCATTAGTGTTCTTTAGAGTTGGATCATCAGACTTCATCATTAGAAGCATAATAATAAACAGTCCAGATAAACCATAAGATTGTAGTAACAAACTTTCAAAAAAATGGTAACAATATTTCATAATACCC
This sequence comes from Viscum album, assembly GCA_963277665.1. Lineage (NCBI taxonomy): Eukaryota > Viridiplantae > Streptophyta > Magnoliopsida > Santalales > Viscaceae > Viscum > Viscum album. The sequence continues at coordinate 1,431,393,607 of OY728151.1, forward strand.
ACTAAATAATAACATCAATTAAATATTTTTAATATCATTAAATAAATGGAATACATTATATAAAATATAATAGGAGATTATATACAACACAAAAATTAAGTGAGTGGTGAATATGGAATGTATCTCAGAGGAATAAAAAGTTAGAGGAAATTCCATTACATTATATATTGAATTGCTTTGTACATGTTCAAACCTCATATAAAATAACTCTAATATCATTATACATATAATCCTGATCCATATTATTATATCTAATATCATATATTATTTTTCATGACTTTATATTACTTGTTTATTAACAACTATATTTCAATGTTACGTTATGGGTAATATCTTATTTGATTTTAGTATAAGTTTTTATTTGTTATTATTGATCCTATTACATAAAAAATGATTTAATTTTTTATATAATGTAAAAAATGATATAAATTTCATATACAATCAGTATATAAATATTTATAATGATATATAAATTATATAAGTATGAAATGGAATACATTGTTCATAGAGAAGGTAGGACATACCTACGCATGAACTCTATTTCCATTTTATTGTATTATTGAGTGAAAGAATATAAATAAAAATATATATATTATCATTAATGTAAAATTATTATGTCATATATACCATTTAATTTCACTAAATCCATCTTTAACAGATTCTATATAATGTGTGCACAAATCACATCACATTGAGAATGCGATAGTCCACACTTTCTCAAATGAAGTTATTATAATTATAGAACATCTAATGAATGAAGGTATGTATTATATATTAATTAAACAACCATAAATACACAATAAATATAATAAAGATCATATAATAAAATATTTTAAACCATAATTCCTAACCATGAGTGTGATAAAGTAAAAAAGAAACAACATAGTTTCCTGAGGTGGTAGTTTTCTATACCTAAAAATGGAAAGTTTGATACCCATTATAATGACTTATGTGTAAGTGTAGATAAAACCCATATAAGAAACAAATATCAATATATTAAGGATACATGGGTTATTATATAATCTATGAATATTAATAATTTTTGTGTTGTATAATGAAAATAAAACCAAAGGGCTTGTGGAAGGATGTTACATCTTCTTTGAGAAACTCCTTTTGGATGGCATCAAAGGGCTTCCAAGGTTGAATTTTTTCCTCAAGTTACTATTATAGGATGAGATGAAGGATTTTGAAAGATTATTTGGGATGGAATTGGATGAGATAATGTGGCGTGATAGGTGTATTAACATGAAGGGATGAGTTCCCATTTATAGTGGAGGAGGAGTGGCATTCTTGTTAATATAAAATGGTAAATATTATTGAGAGGTTTCACATACATCATATTCCTTCAATAAATCGTTAAATTTAAAAAAATATGGAACATGATCAAAATATTTCAATAAAATGAGTTTGAACATGTTTCTATGTAATGTCTAGGATTCTCCATGTATATTTTTATATATTTTATGGATTTATTTTGAGACCAGGTGTTGAGATGTCGTGTGATTTTGATTCCTAGTGTGCCCGGACTAAAAGTTTAAAATTTATTAAATATAATAAATAACACGCATGAGGAATTTTCATGAAATGTGGAATATCTCCTAAACTGGTGCTCATATAAGAAATATAAGGGCTTCATTGTGTTCATATCAACGAGTTTACCCTAATATCAACCTAACTTTAGACAATGTGGGTCAGTTGATTAAAGTAGTATTTGGGGTTTTAAAAAATAAAATAAATGGACAATTTTTTTATTTTAATGTTTCATTAATGATGTGATGTAGCATCATTACTTTTTTTTTTCTGAACCCAATGGGAAGGGTCCAGTGTTATAATCATAACCCTAGAATTCCATGGAGGCATTGGAGAGAGGAACATCGAGGATTATCTCGGCAAAAATGATGAGGATAAGTTGTATCGAAGATCTATAAGAGACATTATTAAGAGATATCAAAATTTGTGATGACACCAAAATTGATATTCATCAACATGAAATCCAATTCCTAGGTAAGTCATGTGTTTTAATTGGATTTCTTCCCAATTATTTATTCCTATAATGAATGTGAATCAATTGACGGACAGATTGACTCACAAATCGTGCATATTTCAAGATAGGATAATGATTCCAGATTTATAGGGTTGATTATTATTTTATTTTTTGATCATTCTCACGGGAACATATTGAGACCAAAACGAACGATGAACGAGGTACTTTCCTCGGGTTGGTTTCCTTGTTCATATTTCTTCTCCCTCATATGTTCTAATCATTCTTTGATCTTCATAGATTATAAATGATTGATCATTGTGGAATCTTTTCTTAGTGAAATGATTCAAAATTGAATATCTGGTATCAAGGATACCTATTAGAGGAGCAATGGTGATGGTGAAAAACAAATCAAAGAAGTTATGGAGATAGCGTTATTTAGGAAATTTTCGTGAGGGGGATCAGAATCGAATTTCAAAGCCAATAAAAGGCCCAAAACTCACCAAATTTGAGTTATGATGGTGAGGTGACCTTGGATATTCAATTTTGAGGTGAACAGATCAACGAATAAAGCATTGAAGGATCAACCGAGGCACATTGAGGAAGAACAACGATTCTAGAAAATCCCAATGAACATGACATGTAAATTGGAATACATAGCATGAGGCCCCGCTAAGCAGCAGTTATGGTTTTCTGAGGCATTGAAGAGTCACATGACATGTGAAACCAATTACATGATGTGTGGTTCCATTCCCTAGGGCTTGGTATGTATCACAGATGATACATGGGAACACAATGGATTGCACTACTTGCCTACATGGCATGTACTCCACCACACGGCTAGACCAGAGCTGGTCCCAATGACTACTCCATATACTAGTACACAGACAAGAATACATATGTTAAAGCCATGTATTGAAAGATGTCCAGTGTACACAGAGAAAACCTAGTATAGTAGGACATGGTATCTTAACCTTTCTACATGATGTGTATAGCTCTTCTACAAGACACATTCTGATAACACAGGCTGTTGAACACATGTAGTATCTGGGGTTAAGAGACACAACATGTGAACCTACTACACACCATGTACCCTATTTTATATGTCTTGAGTCTCTTGGACAACTTATCTTTGACTTGTTTCCTTAGGGTTTGTGCCCTTACTCATTCCCCTAAAGGTAAATTGGTATCCTTTCCTTTTCACAGGAGTATGATCCGTTTAGAATGACCTTTTGGTTAGATTCTAGAATCCCCTCCAAGAGGCCCATAGCTAGATCCTATATCCATTATTGAGACCTATGTTGAGACTTGGTATCAGTGTGACTAGTCATACTATATGATGATCCTCTACTTAGAAGGTGAATCTGAATGAGTTTTGGTATCAACCCATGGCCTTGGAAGTGATCCTCAACTATGTATAATGATCTTCCCCACACATGGATTGATTTCTCCTAGAATGAGTGTATCCTATTATCTATTCAGATATATCAGTGTATCTCTCTCATAATGGTTCTTGATGAAAAATACATCTTGGGTGGACGTCATCTATGCTATTAGAATTAGGAGTGCATTCTCCCAAATGAGTGCTTTGTGGAATCTCCAGACTGAATCACTAGTGCAGGTATGCAGTGGTTGCTACTTACCTCTTGAATATGGGTATGGGTTTGAGTATATCTAGATATATCTCTGTTATTTGTGACATGGTCACATTATTTTGTAGATATGACTATAGATTTACTTTGTGTATTTATTTATGGTTTCGGGGTGTCCTAATGAGTATTTTTATACTCACCCTTGCATGGGATTTTCTCACACATGTTGTGTCTTGTGCAGAAGAGAATCCTTTTTGAAAGATTTCTAGGAGAACAAGGACAGGGAATATGACCAAGTGGTGCTTCCTGAGTCTAGATAGGAAGTGGTGTTCTTAGAGTTATATATTTTAGTCACAGTACATTTTGATTATAGGATGGAAATTGTAGTTTAAAGAATCATTAATTTGGTTGGCTTGTATTATGGCCCAATTTATATCACTATAGTTTACATTCTTATCATAATTTTTTTGTTGGGTTTATTGGTACACTTGAATTTTTTTCCTTAGTGGTTTTTTATAATTTCAGCGTTTATGACTAAGATATGCGCGCGCGCGCGCGGTTGTGTAGGTACAAAAGAAACGCCACCCATTTTAGTGATATGATTACTCAGTTCATGTTACCAGCCCCTATCCTGTTGGAGGCATGCACTGGGAGTTGTGGTATGGTCCACATGGGGATGGGTCATGACATAATGGTATCAGAGGTGGTCAGTTATACTTACAGACCCAGAGTCTTTGAGATTGGTATTAGCAAATAGTGTTAAGTGTTTATAGTTCAAAATTAATGCCATGGAATCCGGTTTTTTCATAGAAACAAGCATATCTATACACCAAGACTCTGATAACCCACTTTTAGACTTAGTTCATGAGAAAACTGGTTGTAGATAAAATAATGGTACATGCATCATATCAGAATGGGTTGTTGTTTTCATGTTCGTATTGAGTCAACTATCTAGATATACTCAATGAGTGTTGTATATATTGTTTCCTTATATGATTCCACCATGAATCATAAAATCTATGATTCAGTAGCTCAATCATGATGGTGACCCCTTCTGGATGATAAATTAGTACATGGACTGGTTCCCAAGATGTTTCCTCCAGGTAGTGCACCAACTATACCACTGCCAATGGAGAGAAACATGGAACTTGTAGTATCAGTGGATAAGGACTATAGGTTGAGAAAACTCCACATGTTTCAAAGACAAAGAACCCCTAGGTTATGAGGAGATCTTGACCCTCAGGCATCAAAGACTTGTTTTAAGTGATTACTAGAGTTTTCATATAGTGAAGACACTAGTGGACCTGATGGTGATCCTCGCATCGAGCCATCTTCATGGTTCGGTAGGGATATGTTGGAGTTTGACCATATAGACTCAAGATGTGGAGACTCTTTCATGGATGGGTTTCAAGGATCTTTTTATATAGGATTTCTCACTGGCTACACTGAGAGAATTTCGAATACATTATCTTTTTCAACTCTAGTAGGATAGATCCATGATGGATAACTATTCATTGATGTTTAGAAACCTATCCATTTACTCGATGGATATGGTTAGACATAAATACATATATAATCAGACCTTAGAGAGTGGTCTATGTCTGGAAATATGATCTAACATTATAACTCTATGAATTCCAACTAATGTTGGAGTGCACGAGGAAGATTTGGTGGTAATGAGATTCTTTGCTGAGAAGAAGCAGCCAGTGACTATCAGCAGTAGGAAGACAGGTGAAAAGACATCTAAAGTGGGGAGACGATATCTGATATAGGTATATAGACATTGGAGGGATTATAGGAGGTCCCAAGTTATGGGATATTATATTTAAGAATCGTAACATGAATCCAATCTTCCTATGGAGAGGAGATACTACACATGATATGGAAGGAGACATCTCACTAGAGGTTTTCCACCCCCTCAAGCTACTAACATGGATATGGTGGATGGAACACCATGGTATATTCAATGACATGAACTGGTTGATCATTCAGGTGGTAGATGTTGAAGAGGATTAGAGAGAGATATAGGAGGTGGAAGCCGTTTTGACATATTACCACCATCACCACCACCCCAAGTGGTCCACAACAGGCTCAGGGAGGTGGGGGTAGGGGTGTGGGCATCTATATGTAGTCAAGGAGTTGGACCTTGGGACTCTAGTGTTTATTCGTGGTATGATTCATTTATTTTATACCTTAGATTCTGTACTGATGGATACAAGTTCAAGTCATTCCATTATTTCAACATACCATGTACATGACCTTGAGATATAGGTAGAACCATTGACTCGACCCTTATGCTTGGAGACACATACAATATGAGACTCGATGATCACACACCTATGCAGACTATGTGACATGACCCTCGGAAGATAGTGTTTCAGTTGGAACCTCTTGGTGGCAGCGTCAAGGCCTTACCACATCATTCTTGGTATGGATTTGTTATCTTCAGTCCATGCCTAGATTAACTTTTGTAGGAAAATGGTGTATTGTGTTTGCAGTGATGGGATGAGTTTTTCTTTTTTTTTTTGAGAAAGGGAAACCCAAGAAGAACATTATGGGATCATTGATAGGATTGTTAAACCGATCACTCATGAGTTGGATAGACTTACCCTTTGAGCCATAGATATTATGAGATTTCAATTCCAAATATTTGTGGTAGAGTATGAAGATGTCTTTACAAATGATGTTCTAGGATTACCTACCCATCGAGAGATCAAGTTATGCATCGATTTTCACCTTGGGATGACACAGATATCTACACCAATGTATTACATGGCTCCCATAGAGCATTGAGAGCTGGGGGTGAGGTTGGAGGACTTACAGAAGATGTGATTCATGATACCTAGTGTTTCACCCTAGGAAGAGCCAGTATTGTTTTCCAAGAATGAAGATATGAGCTCGAAGTAGTGTGTGGAATACCTGTACTTGAACTAGGTGATCGTGAAGAATAAGTATCCACTACTGATGATTTATGAACTCTTCAATCAATTGATTGGGTAATGATGGTTCTTGAAGGATGACCTTCTATCAGGATATCACTAGATGTGAGTATGGGATGAGGATATACTGAAGAAAGTTTTTAGATGCCTCTATGGTCTCTATGAGTACTTGTTTATTCCATTTGGTATAATGAATTCCCTAGTAGTTTTCATGGGAATCAAGAACCATATCTTTTAACCTTACATAGACAAGTTCATGGTAGTCATTATCGATGATATATTGGTCTACTTCGCGTCTGGGGAGGGGCATGCAATACACCTATAGACGGTTTTAGACATACTCTAAGAGCACCGACTTAATAGAATGATCTCTAAGTGAGAGTTTTGGATTCAGGTGTTCCAATTTGTGGGACATGTTATCTCAATGGATTGAGTTGCAGTGGACACTTCCATGGTCGAGGTTGTGTTAGCATGTGAGACATGTAGGAGAATGACAAAGGTGAAGATGTTCCATGTGATGAGAGAATATTACAGAGGATTCATCCCTGATTTCTACTGAATACTACCACCTATGACAGATTTAACTCAAAAGGGGAAGCCTTTCGAATGGATGGAGAATTTACAATAGGCTTTTCAGTAGTTTAGACAATGTTTGAAGAGAACCCTGATATTGAGATTGCTGAAGGTGTTTTTCATGTACATAGTATTCTGTGATGAATCAAAGGCTAGAATTGGTTGTTTCCTAATGAAAATACAAGTAATGATTGACTATGGTTCTAACCAGTTGAGGCCACGTGAGAAGAAATATGTGACTGATGATCATGAGCTGACATTGGTAACCTTCATGTTGATGATATGGTGATACTAAATGATGGGAGATAGGTTTATCATCTACTCTGATCAAAATATCCTTATGTATATCTTCTCTCAGAAGGATCTGAACTTGAGATATATGTGATGTCTAAAGTTCATATGGGACTATGAATTTGATATTTTCTACAATATTAGGAAGGGTAATGTGGTGGAATATTATCTCATCATGATATCTAGTTCATAGTTGTTGAATGAGGTGTTGTATTAGTTGGCCTCATTACAGTTATCCATCATGGATAGAGATGGAGCAGCTTTCATCTAGTAGATTGTTGTCCCCCTCCACTCTTACAGTTATTTAGGGAGTCACAACATGCGATACCGACTGTGAGACCCCACGTGCTCAGATGTCCACAAGGCATACACCTGATGGATATTCAGAAGGTGGGGAGAATTGTATTCTTTATAGAGGACGCACAATAGTACTAGTGGCATTGCGGGTGGTAGTTCTGAAGTAGTTTCATATATCCCCTTTATTGGTACACCCTATTATGGTGAATATGTTCTAAGACCTCCTACATCATTTTTGGTGGACAAGGATGAATTAGGTAGTGGCATAGTTTGATTATTAATGCCATATGGGCCTGTAGGTGAAGGTTTGGCACTCGTTTCCAGCATGGTTGGATCAACCCCTTGTGGCACCATAGTGGAAGTGGGATGGGATATCGATTGACTTTGTGATATTTTTACCACATATGTCTATGGATGATGACTCCATCTAGGTGATATTTGACCAACTCCCAAAGTCATCCCACTTCTAAGTTATCCAATAGAAGAGATTAGAATATATATTTGGATGAATCTATGTATAGGAGATCGTCTAAATCCATGGAGTCCCATCAAAGATTGTTTCTTATCGTGATTCTAGTTTCACATCGTAGTTTTGGAAGGTATTGTTGGAGGATTTTGGGAAATAGTTTCTCTTGAGCATGGTGTGTCATCCCCAAACGAATGGATAGATAGAGGGGACCATTCAGATTATGGAGGACATGATGTGGGCATGAATCTTGGACTTTTTTCATAGTTGGGAGGACAACCTACCACTGGTGGAGTTTTCATAAAACAAAAACTACCACTCCACCATTGGAATGAAACCATTTGAGGTGCTATAAAAGTGACTCTATAGGTCACCAGTTTGCTGGACTATCCTAGGAGAGTCATCACTCGTAGGCCCAAAGTGGGTTTAATCTACTTTTGAGAAGGTGTAGATCATGTAGAAGTGGATGAAAACTTTATATAGCCATCATAAATCTTATTCCAATAGATTGCAGATACATTTGGAGTTCTAGGAAAGAGACTATGTGTTCCTTCATGTCTCACCGCGGCATGGGTTGTAGAGATTTGGTTTGGGAAACAAGTTATCTTTGAGGTTCATCAGCCCTTTTCAGATACTATTTAGAGTTAGCGAGGTGGCCTACTAGTTGGATCTACCCCCATAAATGGACCAGGTACATGATGTCTTCCCTGATTTGCAGCTGAGGAGGTATGTGTATAACCCCTCACACGTCATCGACTGGGGAGAGATGTACATTGATGATGGAGATACCAGTACTAACGACCCAATAGAGATTGGGGAATAGCAGGAGTGGATCCTTCATGGGTATGAAATTCCCTTGATGCATGTTTGGTGAAAAAATAGAATCTATAGGAGGGAATGTGGGTGAGGGAGGGCCATATTTTTGTGCAATACCCACATCTCTTTATGTAACCTTATTTTATCCTTTTTGGGGGAATAATTCACTAAGGTGTGGATAATGTAATGTTCCATATTTTACATGTATTACATTAAATATTATATGGAATTATTTCAAGAGCAGAAACTAAGACGACATGTGATTATGAGTCCTGGTGTGACAAGAATAAATGTCTAAAATATATTTAATATATTAAATAGAACACACATGTAGTTTTCTTGAAAAAGTTAAATAACATCAAAACATGTCCCTAGATCAAAAATCTAAGGGCACCCTTGTGTTCAGAGCTGTGAGTTTACACTAGGAATGACCTAAATTCGGTCAGTGTGGGTCAGTTGTGGAATGCAGTTTTTGGAATTTTAATGAATTAAATAAATAGAGAAATTATTTTATTATATTGTTTTGTCAATGCAGCAACGCAAAATCAGTTAATTTTTAATGAAACTCGATTCCATGGTCTAGGGTTAGACTCATAAGACTATAATTCCCTGGGGGATCTGGAGAGAGGAATGTGGAGGATTATCTCAACAATGAACGATAATGGGAAGTTGGATCAATTATTTAAGGGAGCCTTTCCTGAGAGATCTCACCAATAGTGAAAATGTGACAACCTATCTTCTTTGAAACGTGATCCTATTCACAAGGAGGGCATGTTTTTAAATTTGTTTTCTTCCCCATTGTTTATTCCTTTGATAAAATTGAATCAATCGACAAATAGATTGATTCATGGATCACGAGTATTGTGGGATGGGATTATGCAGTTGGAATTATGGGGTTGATTATTTTTGTAGATGTTGATTTTTCTCAAGGGAATGGATCAAGATCAAAATGAAATATGGTTAAATTATGTTCCTCAGTTTTGTTTCCTTGTGTGTATTTATTCTCCCACATATGTTCTACAAGTACTTTTTTCATTTTGGATTATGAACAGTTGACTGTTTTGAATTGGTTTCTCACTGTCATGATCAGAATGTAATGATCCATAATTGGGGAGACCTATAGGAGTTATGATAGTGATGGTAATGGTTGGATAAAAGTAATTTGGGAGATATCTTTCTTCAAGTGATTTTCTTGTAGGTTATCATAATTGAATTTCAGAGGCAATCGAAGGCCCAATACTCACTGATTCAGTGCTATGACAATAAGGAAACCTTGGATCACAATTTTCTAGGTAAGCATACCAATAGATCGAGCACTAGAGGGTAACATGATGTACACATAGAAAGAATAGTGATTTTGGAAAATCCTAAGGAACACATCGTGTATTTCAGAATTCATAGAGTTTGGGGACCTCTGAGTGGCCGTTAGTGTTTTGGGGAGTAGCGAAGAGTCACATGGTGTGTGAAACCTATGACATGGAATGTGGATCCTACCACACAGCTTGGTGTGTATCTTGAATGCTAAACAAAAACCGGTTAGACTACATGACTTGCCAACACGTCATGTACTCCACCACCTAACTTGACCAGAGTTAGTGACACTGACTACTATGGGTACTTTTACATAGATAAGAATACATAGGTTGAAGTAATGTACTAGTATGTGGCTATAATACAAAGGGAAGTCCCCAAATAATAGTTCATTTCATGTTAACCTTTAAACACGTCGTGTATACCTCTTCTACACAACATGTTCTGATGACACATTCCATTGAATACGGGAAATAGCTGGGGTCATGGGACACGACGTGTGACCTTATTACATACTGTGTAACCCTTACCACATGGATTCAATCTATTTTTCAATGTATCTAGGTCAAGTTTTGTTAGGTATGGTGCCCTTTCTCATTCCCCTAAAGGTATGTTGGTATTGTTACCTATTCATAAGAATAAGATCCATTAAGTAGAACTTTCTGGGTAGATTCTATAATCCCATTTGAGATGCTCAAAGTATGATCCTCTATCCATTCATGTGAACTATGTAGATTCTTGGTATTAGTGTTATGAATCCTACTAGAAATTGATCTTCTACATCTAAGGTTAGTCTCGATGAGTCGTGGTACCGCCAAATGTCCCAAAAAGTTATCCTCGTCTATATATTGTGATCTCCCCACTTGTGGGGTTAGTTCTCCCAGAATGATTATATCATATTCTCTCTTTAGAACTATATATGTATCTCTCTCATGATGGTTGATGATGAATTATACATCTCAGGAAGACACCATTAGTGTTATCATACTCAATATTGTATTCTAATAGATGGTGATTTATGGAATCATTATTCCATATCCCTTGTGTGGGTATGCCATGGTTGAAACTAACCTCTAGACTATGGTTTTGGGTTTCAGTATATCTAGATATATCTCTCTTATTTGTGATCATGTAACAAACTTGTGTAGATATGACTGTACCTTTATTTTGTTTATTTCTTTGTGGTTTCAGGGCGTCTTATTGAGTGTTTTTATACTCACCCAAGAACATGATTTTCCTACACACGTCGTTTCATGTATATATGAGAAAATGTTTTAATAATGTCTTAGGTGAACTAGGACTAGGATGAGGATTGGAAACATGAAATTCTTTGTGAGTTCAGATAATCCGAGTTGTTCCTATGACTATAGAAATTAGTCCTAGTACCTTTTGTTTATAGGTTGGACTTTTTAGTTTACAGATTGTTTTTTGGGGATTATATTATTTCCCAATTTAATTTACTTCACATTACATTCTTATCATACTCTATTGGCTGGGTTTAGTGGTATGAATTCATTTTATTCCTTATTTGTTTTTTTACATTTCAGCATTTGTATCTTGGAAACTTGTGTGTGTAGAGGTACATAGGAAATGCCTCTCATATTAGTGATATGCATACTCCGTGCTAGTCACCTGCCCCCAGACTATTGGAGGAGGGATTTGGGAGTCATGGGATGGGTTCCATGGGGATGGGTTGTGACATTCGAGGTCATTTTTCCACGTAAGAGTAATGTTTAACCATTAAGTAATCTTCTTTTTACCTTATTAACTATAATTAATTCTAATTACATTCACTAATATTTGTGAATAATTACTAAGATATCCTTATTAGGCAATATAAATTATTCATATTCAAAATTTAAAATCATTTTTCCATATTCTAATCACATGATTGGCATAAATTAATTTAATGTTAATCCCTCGGACAAGTCTAGAGGATGAGCTTTTAATGTAAGGAATTTCCAAAAGTTTGAAATGTTTTTATATCCAATTAAATTGTGAAATTGGTTCCAATGTCCTAAAATTTATTAATTGATTAATTATTGATCTAAATATAATTTAAAGTAAAATTAAAACATAATTTAACTATATTAATAAATTATATGAAAAATGTGTATTGTATTTTAAAATTAAATATTATTCCACTATTTATCATGAAATGAATCATCTTATAAAAATACCAAAAATTCACCCAAATAAAATATTTATATTAATAACCCAAATAATTAGTTTATGTATCCAAATAGAATTTATAAAATTGTCCAAAATTATATTTATGATGGGTTTTCCACCAAAATGGGATAAAATTCCCTTTTAGAAAAATACATATTTTTATTCATAAAATAGGATTTATTCTTGTATAATACCTATCAAATATATTGTTTGAGTATCAATAATTTTTATTGAATATATAATAAATAAACATTATTAAAAAAATTAAACAAATTTTATTTAATTTATTAAGATAAATTATTTTTATACATATAAAATAGTTTTCTCAAAAAAGTAATTTTTTTTCAAGGAGTTCTTATATTCACGTATACTAATTTATAATAATAGGATTAATTTTACTATATTTTTTAAATAAAATTTTCACTATTTTATTAATCATATTTATAACATCCACTTGAACATCTCGGTTGAAGCTATAATAATAACTTTAATAATCATATAACTAGTATATTATAGTTCGGTAAAAACACAACCTTATGTGTAACAGAATCAATCAAAGGGACTCTATATTGTGTGTAATACAACCTAAACATAGTGTTTCATGTAAAATAATCTAATATAATTTTTTTTTGAAATACTATAACTTGGGGTTGTGTATAATGAAATCAAAACTATGTGCTTTTATATAAATAACTATATTCAGTGTTGCGTGAAATGAAAAATATCTAAAATATTAAATTAATACAATTTTTTTCATTAAACCTAGGGGTTTTACATTTTACCCCCTTAAATTTAATTTCACCCTCAATTTTATTCCTGTTATTAATGACATAATACATGGACATTACATTCATAGAAACCCACATCATAAAAATGAAAAAAAAATCATTATTTAAAAAGGGAATATTGGAATCATGATTCATACCCAAGGGAACCCATAACTAGGTTTCCACATTGGATAAGATAGTTGAGAAGTGAAAACATAGACATGGACGAAAAGAATAAATAATACAATAAATTGATAAAGACCACTGATCATAAGAATGTGTGTTATCCATAGGACATTAAAAATCAAAAAAATATATACTGATGAAGGGTAAACATGTCATTGATATCATATATAAATTATGATAATATGATAGTATTTTATTTTGAGACCCTTTTTTATTGCTGAATAATTTTCATGAGAAGATATAACTGCTTGATTACAGGAAAATCTCACCCTTTGTTGTGGTGTGATCCATTTCCACATTATCTATTATTCTGAAAATGATGATAAAATTTTTAATCTTAAAGCACTAATGGATCATAATATTCATACGTAGTGTAATATTTCATTACATTTGTATTTAGTTATCATCACAAAAAAGGTTAGAAAAATTTATCTAATATACATAAATCATTATATGGTGAGATAATACTTTAATATCTAAAAATCGTCAACCTTTTTACCCTAATGAAAGCTAAAAATCTAAAAAATTATAAATAAGATCATATATTATTATAAAATTTATCCCCCATATATCATAATGTAGATATTGGTTTTTTTGAATGGTGGTTCATCAGTCAAAGACCATGACACAATTTATTCAATAAAAACAATTACAAAAGTCTGATGGATGGTATTTTATTACAATCATTTCCATAAAGAGGGAGAATATAATCTAGTAGATCATCCAATAAAGTGATACCCTGGTTGATTCCCTTATTGGCGAGACCATCAAAAACTATGTTCTCTTCATGAAAATCATAATTAGAAATGTATTTGATCTTCTGTAGCGAAGCAAGGAAGATTATCCAGTGAGTAGTAAGAGGCCAACCAGGGTGCATCGTACCATTCCAGATGGCTTAAAAAATATTGGTTTATTCTTTTTCAATACAAATGGTGTTCAACCCCTTTTGTTTGAGAAAGTCAACCATAAGGATCACGACCATCATTTCCACTTCTAAAGCAGAGGCGACACTGCAACTGCCGAAGAAGAATCCTTGACAATGGCCAAAGGAGTCTCTGAAGACAACACCACATCCCGTAGTTCCCGGGTTTCCTTTGGAAGCCCCATCAACATTACTTTTGATCCATCCTGGGAGTACAACCTTCCAGAACACCTCAAAGGTGTGACTCAGTTCATAATTTAGATATAGGTTTTCACATTCCAAACATATGATTACTCATATCATATATTCTATTGAAACACGGTAATTATCATAATTCATTTGGTAAAATGGTCATGATTCCTTAATCTAAAATTACTGGATATATAACTTAACTCAAAGAAGTATTAAACTTCATCAATGACAAAATATCTCACTTTTTAAACAAATCCATTATCAGTTCAGAGGTCATAAATACTAACCAATTTAATTTATCCATTTAATCAACTATTTATCTATATAAAATATCATTTTATCATCCTCTAAAACATGATATGGGTAACCTTCACTTAATTTAATCATTCTATTTAATAAATTTTCTAGTTCATCAGTATCAGTTAAAACATTCTTGAATATTCTTAATGAGTTATATAATTAATAAATCCTTATATACATCATGATTCATATATAAATCATTGAATTACAAAACATATACACTTTAATCATCAAATATTATTCCCACGCTATTACATATGCTATATCAAATTATACCTCAATACATTTTCCAAGAATATTAAACATTAATCTTATCGTAAGGTTCCTCAACCTTAATATAATCATTCTTCTTAAATTTAATGAAAAGAATAATAGATGAACATACCATACCTTTTAGATGTCATTTTAAGTGTCTTTATCATCACTTTTATAACCAAAAATCATACCACCTTCCTGATTCACATCATGAAATTTCCAATTAGAAAATATATTTTCATAAATCCCATACTTTCCACATATCAAAAATACAATATTAACCATGTTCCTTCTAGTTCCATCCATTAACTAAAACTAGAGGGCATAATGTGATGAACACTTATCAGGGATAAAAATAAATAATCATGAGAAATTATTTATAGTATGACTAAATCAGGAAACCTACATATAAATCTATGACACCTTAGGCTTATTCTTAGAGGCACCCCTAGACATATCTTTAGAAATATTCCTATATATATGAAAATTATTTTCTCATCATAGTTTCCAAAGGCTGAATAAATCTTTCCATTTATGCCAACTATAGTGACCCAAGAATAACATACATGGATATTTCATCATTATCGATGAATATTAATTATATTAAAAAAATACATTCCGGGGGATCATAATAGTGTAGTGTCTTTGGATACTAGGAATCATATTCTCTTAACATGGTGAAGGATCTCTAACATCTCCATTAATGGTCATCAACATTATTACTCATACTTAAAACTTTTCTTCATAACCCGGGGAAAGGAAACATAACAAAGGGGTGAGATAAGATGCTCAATAAGGGAAATCAATGGAGATATTTAAGAATAACATGAGAATACGTGTATTAGAACATGCTCGTAACATTATAAGATCATACCTTATATTTCAATGATCATAATCTAAAGTCATGGAATAATGACTGGAATTTCATAACATATAAATCACAAGTGTGATAAATCCTCATAAATCAATCATGAACCATATGATTATCCAATATTAGTGTGTCACTATTATAACTATATAAAACCATTTCATGCATCATAGTTAACTACCAAGACCATCACCATAGCGGACCATGAAAACCTATTTACCCTTTTTTGTAGAAATACACACATATTTCCCATAGTGAATTAGGACACACATGTTTCAAGTAGAGGATCGTTACACACATATTTACCATAGTGGATTAGTGAACACTTGTTTCCCATTTTATATTAGGACATAGATGTTTCCCATTTTGGATCAGGACAAACCCATTTCCCATTATGGATCAAGAGACACCTATTTCCCCTTTTGGATTAGGACACACTATTTCCCATTATAGGTCAATACAATTAATTTTTTTTCCCATTTTTATATATTTATATAAAATTTTCACCCAATTTATTTTAGGGATATATAGGACCCAATCATATAATAATTAAATCATACATATGAGTGATATAAAACATTCATCATATTATGACCCATTAAAATATATGTTTTTCACAAACATCACATCATAACCTATGAAATTAAATGGGGTTTACAAATATTTAATGGTATCGTAACTTTTGGAAAATGTATAGGTTTGATAAAAATTTCTTCGTAGAATAACCTCTGAAAGGATGCAAGTTTCATAAGAATTTATCATGGTATAACCCATTGAAGAGAAAGAGGTTTTGTAAACATCAATCCATAAATAATTCAACACTTATAGAAATAATTTAACTTTCATCCTCAGATCATATCACTATTAATGCATAAACTATGTCCAAGGATGTTATCTTACGTATAAAAGTAGTTTTAAAGATCACATGGAACATAAATTTTCATTGAAAATCACTTTTTAAAATATATAAAATTTTCAAAATAATTTTCCTTTAAAACACTTTGAGAATATATAATGGAATCATGAAATTCATTAAAACTTTTCTTGAGTAAAATATCAGTTATTATTTGAAGAAAATATTTAAAACATAAATCATTTTTAATATAATTTTACTTGAAAATAAACTATAAAAATTATAATGAACATTGAAAACATTTTGAAAACCCATTTACTTGAAAATTTTTGTAAGAATATTGTATACATTACATAAAATATTTTATTAAAAAATACTTTGAGAACATATAAATGAATCTCTAAAATAATTTAAATACTTTTATTTTTAAACAAACTACTAAAAACATATAAAATATGCATTGAAAATAATTTTATATAATTTTTAAACATAAAACATTTTTTGAAAACCCATTTTATTTTGAAAAATATTTATAATAAATATATATATATATAATATTATGATAAACATTATTTTTGAAAATAAACATGTATACATATGGAGGAAGAATCAAGGAAATGACTATCAATATGGAGGGTAAGTGCACACATTCATAACATTCCTTTTACACCCTAAAAAATATAGAAAAGTTCCTTGATTAGAAAACAACAAGAATAACAATTTTAAAACAATTATGTAAAGAGGTAAAATATGGGTATAAATTTCCCTTAAACATAATAAGATAATAGTAAATAATTTATGAAAACATTTTTTGTAAACATTTTTTTGAAAGAACACATATTTTTCACCAAAATGGGAAACAAATTCGGATTTTCATAAAAACATTATCTTAATTATATTAGGTACCAAAAGGGTTGAAGATGGTATTAACACATAATGATATAATGGATAAACAGAGGAGATAAATTCTATGAGTGTTATTGAGAGTTTTATCATGATATTTTATCAAATGAATCATACTCATAAACAATGTTAATAAACGATGAGATTGTAGTAATAATCTATTACCACTTTGGTAATATTGAATTATAATACTAATGGATAAATAAAAACAAATAATTATTTTAAATATCAATAAATAAATTAAATTAGTGATATAACATTTCATAGGGAATTAAATACACAACACCAAAGAAGTGAGTTGTGAATATGGAATGTATCTCACGGAAATAAAAAGTGATACAAAATACCCTTATCATAAGTATTAAATTTATTTATACACATTAATACCTTATGTATTTTTAATATATGTTTATTTTACATATAACAAAATACTATGTTATTTTATCTAACTCCATATTTGATTTTTTATGAAAATATGTTACCCATTTTTTAACAACACAATGTCAATGTTATGTTTTGTCTAATATCTACTTTATTTTTAGTGTAATTTTTGACGTGTTTTTCTTGATCCTATTACTTAGATAATTAATTTATTATTTAATGAATGTAAAAAGTGAAATAAATATAATATATATTAATTATATAAATATTTATAATAATAAATAAAATACAAAAATATGAAATGCATTACAACATTTATAGAGACAGGAGGTAATACGTATGCATAAATGAATTATTTGTTTTATTATAAAATTGATTGAATGTAATTTAGTGGAATATATGTATGTATTTATAAATAATATCATTCTAGTAGATTTATTATATCATATATATCATATATGTTCACTAAATCCATTCTTAATAAATTTAATGTACAGTGTGAACGAATCATATTGCTTTGAGGAGGAGGTAGTCCACATTTCCAAAAATGAAGTTATCACATTTGAACAACATGAAAATCATGAAAAAATATTTCATAAAATAATTCCATAAGAATAAAATAATCATAAATATCATATATATTATATAAAAATATAGTTTCCAACATAATTCCCAACTATGATTTGTGGTAATCGAAAAATGAAAAACATTGTTTCATGAGGTGATAGTTCACTGTACAGAAGAACTGTAAGTTAGTCACCAAATATAAGTATGTGTGTGTATGTTTAGGTAAAAACCTTATAATTAAAAACCAAGAATGTTAAGGATACTTATTTTTTCTATATTTATGGGATTATAAGATTTTAAGTAGTGGATAATGTAAATAAAACAAAAGATCTTGTGGAAGGATGTCATATCATTTTTGAGAAACTACTTTTTGTTTTTAGAAAAGGGATTCATTGGGTGGATTTATTAAAATTATTTGGATTATAGGTTTATAATAGTTTTTTTGGTATATAATTATTTTAGGGGATGGATGAGCCAAAGTGTCTTGATAGGTGCAAGGAAGTGAGGGGGTGATTTCCCTTTTATAGTGGAGGAGGAGTATCATTCTTGTTAATATAGAAAGGAAAAAAACTATCGAGTGGTATCCATTACATAATTTTAGTCCAATAATTGATTAAATTTGATTAAATATGGTTATTGGTTAAAATTTGTTATGAAATTGGCTTTTTTAATTGTTTCAAATCATTTCTCCTCTTATGATTAAAGTTTAACCGATAAGTAATCTTGTTTTTGGCTTAATTGTTGTACTTAGTTTTAATTATTTTCAATAAAATTTTTGGTCAACAAATATGTTTATATTAATTGATATTGTAAATAATGATTATTATTAATATTAAATCCATTTTTCGAAATTATAATCACATATGTGGTGTAAATTAATTTAATTTTAATTGTGCCAATAGGGAAGGCATACATGTTTTAAAGAAAAAAGGTACAAAATGATGAAATGTTTTTATATAATGTTACATAAATTGGATTAATTGATGTATTATTTATCAAATTATAGTTTAAAAAAAATTAAAACATACTTCACAAATATAAATTAATTAGATGAAAAATCAGTTTTGATTGTAAAATTCATTATTTTTTCACTATTCATCATGAAATAAATGTTCATAAAAAATCACTCCATTATAAATTTATTATAGTGATTAAAAATTTATGTTTATATTATCATAACTTATTTGAAAAAGTGTCTGAAATTATATTTAAAATGGGTTAGACATTAAAATGCCATAAAATTCCCTTTGAGAAAATTCATCTTTTTACGCACAAAATTGGATTTATTCTTATATTATACCAATCAAATCTATTTGATGAGTATAAAAATATTGATTGAAGGAATAATATATAATTTTTTTTCAAAAAATTAATCAAAAGTGGGTTTTTAAATTATTGAAATAAAATTATGTTTCTATATAGAGAAATAGTTTTCTATGAAATGTAATTTCGTTATTTCAAATAGTTCCTACATTTATTGTTCTAATTGATAACCATTATAATAATTTTATATAAATATATAAATAATATTTATCAAATTTTAATTAATATATTTCATAAGATTCCTTTTAATGTCTAGGTTGTAGCTATAATAATATTTTAATAATCATATTAATAGTATATTTTAGTTCAGTAAAAAATTGACTATGGTTGTAAGGAAATCAATCAAAGATACTTAGTATTGTGTATAATAAACCAAACACAGTTTTTTGTATATTTTAAGATAATATAAATGTTATTTGTTTTAAATGATTAACTTGGTGTTGTGTATAAATCAATCCAAACATAGTGATTTTATATAAAAAAGAAATAGGCAGTGTTTCATGAAATGGAAAATATCAAAAAGATTAAAATATTTCTAAAAAATATACTTCACAAAATCTTAGGTTTTTATAGTTAGTGAAACAATTTTATGATGAGGAGACTCTATAATGGTCAGATTTTGTGTTCTTTTTCATAGGGTAGTTCTCCCATGATACTCTGAGGGATGTACGTATTGAGGAGCATCTACAACTTCAACAAGAAATCACGATAGTAGGTGAGAATTCATCGAGGTTCGACAACCTCTCTAGGTACATGATGGATGTAGTTAGATATTAGTTATTCTAGGATCATACATTCATGGGAGTATTTTCAAGAGTCATCTAGTATGTTTTTTACCTTAATGAAATCTTATGTATAAAGGGTTTCTATAGAGAGAATTGTTTGTTGAGAGTATATTGGATGAGAAAACACAGATGGTGGTTAATCGTAGTTTGACCATAAGAGAATATACCATGGAATTATGGAGTTTACATCAGTATTAGGGATCTATATGTGTGAGATTTTATGTATGAGGTCTTGGTATGTAGGGTCTATGTTTTAGGGCTCACAAGACATGTAAAATCATCCCAGAGAGAGGAGATGAAAATCATGTCATGACAGTGGACATCATTAAAAAGATTTTACAACCCACTATACAACTGATATAGAAAAAAAGTATGGGTGGCTATGTCTGCTGCATCAATATAGAAATAACGTTTTATAAGGAAGAAAATGTGGAAGTGGGGATAAGAGAGTAGCTATAGGTGTTAGAAGCTTAAACTTATTACTTACAGCACCCCAAGATGTCCATGCCTAGATCACAGAGCTATAGAACAGGGGTGGGGGAAACTATAGGTAGTCGAGGATTATGACCCATCATCTCCGGAAATGATATTAAGTGTGTATTTTTTATTTTCTCCCTTATCTACAGTACTTATAGACATAGGTTCTAGTCATTCCTTTATTTTCAATAATCTTGTTTGAGACATAGATATTATAGTTTTTCCATTGAATCAACCCTTGCGATTGGGAGACTCCTACTAGAGAATATTCAGTGATGACACACCTATTCCAATAGTATTACACAACTTCTAGAGGTGGGATATTCTATTGGGATCTCTTGTTTGTTGTGATGATGCCTTATGACATCGTCTAAGGTATAGAATTGTTGTCTAAAATTCATTCCCATGTTGACTATTTTAGGTGGAGGATGTGATGTGTCCACAATTATGGGACTATGTTTCACTTTTTTGGTAAAAACGAAACACATGAATTGTAGAATGGACTATTTCAATGGATAGTGATTCTAGTTACTCATCAATTAGCTTCCAAGACCCTTGGTGTCATAGATGTTATGAGTTCCCAGTTTCCTATAATAGTGGTGGTGTATGAGAGCGTAGTTCCTAAGGATGTTCCAAGATTAACTCCCCATTGAATGAATCACTAATTTATTGGTCTAAACCCAAAGACAAAACATATATCTATGCCATAATATCAAATGACTTCAATAGAGAATCTCAAGATAACTATTTATTTAGAGGAATTATAGAGGAAGAGTTGGGTTAGACTCATTGCTTTACCCTGGGAATCCCTAGTATTGTTCGTTAATAAGGTGTAACTGAGATTGTGGTTATGTGTGGACTACCACACATCAACCCAGTGACAGTTAAGAATATGTATCCACTACCGAGTATCGATAAACTATGTTGTTAACTAGGAGAGTAAATATGGTTCCTGAATTTTAACCTCAACCCAGGAAATCACCTATTTTGTGTATGGGATGAGGATTTTTCCATGATGAATTTATGTTTTCACTATTGTTACCATGATCACTTAGTGGTTCCCTTGGGAATGGATAATTCCCATATAGAGCTCATGAGACTCATTAACTAGATCATTCATACCATCATAGAAAAGCTTGTATAAGGAATCATAGATGATATCCATGTGTACTTGGTGTCCATGGAGGATCACACAAACCCATGTGGATGGTTCTGGACATACTTCGAGAGAACCCTATTTATAGGAATCTCAATAAGTTTTAATTCTAGGTATAACAATTACACATCCTAGGATATGTTATCTTAAAATATGGAGTGGTAGTGGACCTGAAGAAGGCATAGGCAGTGTTTTCTTGGGATCCACTGAAGAGTGTGAGACAGGTTGAGAGGTTCCATAGGATGGAAGGATATTACCAAATATAAATACCTTATTTTCTAGGATAACAACACCCATGATATCTTTGACCTTAGAGAGGAAACCTTTCTTGGAGGTGGAGAGGTTCCAAGAGACTTTTGAGAAGTTGAGGTATAGATTAATGAGTGTTTGCATCTTGGGATTTCTAGATGAGGGTGTTGAGTACGTAGGAACCGAGCTTGGTTGTGTTATAATGCAAAGGTAGGTAGTGATTGTATAGGGTTTATGTGAATTATGACAGAATGAGCAGAACAACACGACCCATGACCTTGAGATAGGTGTATTAATATCCACACTAAATATATAGAGATCCTACCTAGTGGGACACCAGTTCATTATCAATTATGGCTACAAGAGACCTATGTATCTCTTATATTAGAAGAATCTAAATGTGATATGTAACATATCAGATCCAGATTCCACTAAACTAGTTCCCCATACCCGGTTGTCCATAATGCATCAATCACATTTCCCAAAATGCCAAAGACTGCTGACTAGCAGTGAGGGACTAAGGTGTATTAGTGGGGAAATTATACGCTCATTTTCAAGGGACACATAGAGAAATAAAAAAAATACAATAGTAGAAGTAGTAAACAACATAAAATTAAAATAAACAATGGAAGACTGAAAAGATAAATTGGTATGTGTGGTTCCATAAAAAAGATGATAAAACATGTTATATGTTCTAATAAAACATCCAAAACAATTACACTATAGTAATATTCAATATTTGTCTCCAAATAACACAATAATCAAAAAAGAGACTAAGTTTCATCGCAAGATTCATCTCAGTCCCATGCTCTCATACACCTAATCATCACATCAAGTACCTATAGTTGTGTGCTTTCCATGATAAACACCAACAATCATATAATATATTTGGCTCCTAGAGCATGATCCCAAATTGGTGTGAGAATAAATTCCAGTAGGCAGCCACCAATGGTCTATTCCAATATATCAGTGGATATATAAAACATACAGTGTACAATAGTGAAAGCAGTAAAGATTAGGTACTCAAAAGTAATCACGATTGATGTCTCCGACGAAAATGTAAACATGTATATGTGAAGATCGAATCCAAACTTCTTCTTTGTCTTGTAATACACATCATAAGTCATCCATTAGATTATTAAATTCCATTGGATTAAATAATGTCTCAAGGTCTTTCCTAGGCCCTACAAACCCCACGTTTAAAAGTAACCGTCAACTTATGACATAATAGTCATTTATTCTTTTTGAATAAATACTAGCGTGGGTATCCCTCAATGGATATGAGGTTATCTTGTAATTTTATATAAGACACAATGAGATAGACCACCCAATCCATGGATCAACCTCTTGATCCTATCAATTATCTTTTATTTGAGAAAATAGTTCACCCAAGGTATATATGATGTAATTAGTCACATGATCTCAACCTTGTATTTTTTCCAATATTGTGGCTTTCCCATTGCTAATTACATATTTTTATCATTTAATTCAATTACACATTACATCTCAAATAAACACAATAAAATTAACCTATCACATGGGTTTTAAAAATAAAGTCACAAGGGCTCAGTTTACTTAATGACCAACTCATGTAAATTAAATTATTACACGGTCAAACAAGGATAACTCACATGGGAAAAAAAATAACATTCCTATTATGAAAATAAAATAATTTTAAGGCTTAACACATTAGGTATCTAATGGGGGAAAATAATATAATTTGAAAAATAATTAATAACCCAAAAATTGTAATCCAAGTTATGCTTCATAGTCATTCTCGAACAAATGGCCATCCAAGGGAAACGTACCCAAGGGGTGGCCCTAAATGAAGGCTCACAGCTCTAAACATGTTTTCAAATCATCTAATTAATTACCAAATAATAAATAGAAAAAACATGGTTCATTATTCAACCAAGCGACTCCCTAAAAGTGGGCGTGCAACACTCCAACATATATAAAAATCCTAAAAATTACCAAAAGGCACAAGACCACCCACCTTGTAATTGTGAAAATCTTCCCATCCAGCGTCAGTCTCTAATTCGATCTAGAACAGAGTAAATCCACAAAACAATTATAAATGATTGACCATAAATAACAGGATCAAAAGAATAAATAAGGAAGAACGGATCAATAGTAATCAATAACTTATAGAGGGGAATCCAACACATCCTATGTTGTTCGAATCAGAGATCAGACGATGAAAAAGGAGGAAAAGTCCTCTTTGGATTTTTTAGGTGCCCTGCTCATCAACTGTGGTTCTTTTTTTTCTTCTAAAAAAATAACACTACATCCCGATTTAATCGATTATAAAAAGTACACAACATTTAATTGAGACTACACACCATGTCCGTACAAATTATGGACAGACCATTACATGGATGTGAACTGGGACAACATGGTGTGTAGCCTTCCATACACGATATGTACCTATAAGTACACAACATGTATTTCTCAGTCACATCATGTTAGAGGCCTGCATCCATCCCCTTGACCAATTTTTACCCATTTTATTAATTATAAACTAAAATGGAATCATCCATTACTAAAGGAAGAACCAAGTTCTTAAAAATTTCCCCATAAAGTATTTATTCCCCAAACTTCCCTTCCAAGGGTAGTGGAAAAACATCAGAGAATATCTTCGACCATTACGATCATACATTAACCTCCCTCTCCAAAGTCTCATCCTACACTCGACCATGCTTACATAGCGCCCTTACCAAAGGAATATACCATCCAAAGAGAATTTTCATGCTAAAATCTACAATATGAATTTGATTCTCCTTAATGGACGAATCTTCTAACAACTCCACTTCCTAGGGATGAATAGTGTGAGAGGGGTACGAAATATAACGTCACAACTAAGAAATGGATATGAAGCTGTGTATATACTTATACCTATGATGTAATTATAATCAATAGGCAACTAGCCCAAACCTCCCCATAATCTCAAATGGACCGATGTATCTTGGCGAAATCTTACCCTGTTTGATGATCCTCTTGTGTCCCAACCTCGATGCGATATGTAAGAAAACTCGATCCTAGACATATAACTCTAAATTATATCTATGGTGATCAATGAATGATTTCTAATGAGACTATAAAATAACCAACTATTCTTGAATCAACTGAACATGATTTGTGGTCTCCTAAAAAATGAGGTCACATCATCGATGCCTCTCCGACCTCCATCCAACATAAGGGTGATTGGAATATCCTACCATACAAAGCCACATATAGAACTATTTAAATATAATATTGGAAGATATTTTTGTAGGAAGAGTCAATAAGGGATATGTGTTTCTCCCAAGAACCACCAAAACCCATGATGCTTCCTGAAGCATGTACTCCCACACATGAATCATGTGGTCTGATTGTCCATATATCTGGTGGTGGTAAGCTGTACTCAAAAGAACATGTGTACCAAAAGATTTATGTATCCCTTTCCAGAAAAAGATAAGTAAAATGGGAATTCCAATCTGAAATGATTAAACGAGTAACCATGTGTACTTGTATAATATTCAGGATGTACAACCTCCCAACCTCATCAACAATGAATGATTCCTTGATTAGAAAAAATGTTAAACCTTTGTAAGATTATAAACCCTATCCCATAATGCATCATTACCTTGGGTTGACCTTGGTAAAACCGTTAGAAAATCCATCATGATGTCATTATATTTCCACTCAGGAATTAGTAGCTTCAGCAAAAGTCTTGATGGTGTTTGGTGTTCCTCTTTCACCTACTGATAGTTGGAACATCTCATGAAAAAACCAGATACATAACCCTTCATACCTGGACACCACTACTAATGATGTAAATTCAGATACATCTTGGTGAAACCAAGATGCACTGCCTAAAATGAAGCATGAAAATCCTACATCACCTTCTGATTCATGTCTGCTGAAACACATAAATGACCCTGTAACTGAAAATATCATCCTCACCTATGGTCCAACTCAGAGGAGGGTCCTCCCCTAACATACTATCACATAGAACTAGGCCTTCGGAATCCAATAGATGCCTTATATTAACTCTATCAAGTAAGGTAGAGCTGACAATTAATGATGTATGAAAAGTCTCTCCCTATCTATTGTGCACCTCCAGATGCATCTCAGAGAACAAAAACATTAGCTTCCACATGCCACTAGTCTACTCTAATGCCTATATCTGAGTCATCCTACATATTACATTGGCCATGACATTGCCTTTCCTAAGCTTATGGGAAAGCTCAAATTCGAAAGACTAATGGTATTCCACCCACCTTCACTACCTCTAATTCAGATCATGCTGAGTAAATATGTACTTGAGACTTTTGTGGTTCATGTACAGAACAAAACGCTCTCCCAACATGTAATGTATCCAAAAACATAAGGCATTGACAACTACAGATAACTCAATATAATGCATTAAGTAGTTAATCACATGTGGCCCCAGCTACTGAGACCCATTCACAATGACTCGAAACCTCTATATAATCACCGGTCCCAACCTGATACCTAATTAGTTGTAGTACACAATATAAATCCTACCATGCTTTGAAAAAATCAGTATCGGTGCTTACGTTAATCTCCCATTCAGCTGCTGAAATTCCATATCGCAAGAATCTGACCCTCTGTACTTCATACCCTTATTTATCAAGCCCTTCATCTATTTTTCTATACGTTATAAGTCTTTTATGAATCTCATGTTGTATTCATGCAGCATTAGAAAACTCCGCACCTCAAAGGCATTCTTGGGATTCTCCTAGGTAACTACTACTATCACGTTATCCAGGTCCACAAATAGTTCTGTCTCGAAGATGAAATGACCCATGAAGTGAATTTGATCCATCCAGAAGTGGATCTTTGAGATAATAACATATAAATGATTCTCAGTTAGAGTATTCAAGATGATATAAAGATGGCTAGAATGGTCATGTCGATTGTGAGAATACACCAAGATATCATCCTTGATAACCATAAAAAAAATAATCAAGATAGGGATGGAAAAATCAGTTCATATGTGCCAAGGAGATCGATGGAGAATTCATGAGACCGAACGACATAAACACATACCCATATATACTATATATTTTTTGGAAAGCTATACGAGGTATGTCTGATGATGTAACAGTCACTTGATGATAACCAAATATCTGATCAATATTATAGAATACCTAAGCTCATCAAAGATGATCAAAGAGGTTATCTATTCCTAGAAGAGGATACCCGTTCTTTATCATTAACAATTTCAATTTATTATAATCCACACATTCCATGAGGAAACCTTATACATTTTTTGTAAAAAGGACTTGTGAACCCCACATAGAATTACTTGTCCAGATAAACCCCTTCAACTTCAAATCCTCTAGTTGCCTCTTTATGTCTTACAACTCTATCATAGTGATTTTATAAGGAATAACGAATACCAGTGTAGCGCCTATTATTATCTCGATAGAGAACTCTACCTCTCTTACTAGAGATAATACAAAAAAGTCATCTGGGAAGACATCCCTGAAACGATCAACCACTAGTGGAAATTCTAGATGACATGTCCCCTGGTCATCTCTATATAAACATGAAATCTATGCTATCATCCCACTCAACCCATGATGATCAGGTCCAGCATAGATCACCTATA
Source organism: Viscum album (assembly GCA_963277665.1). NCBI lineage: Eukaryota > Viridiplantae > Streptophyta > Magnoliopsida > Santalales > Viscaceae > Viscum > Viscum album. The sequence goes on from OY728151.1 coordinate 1,431,421,849, forward strand.
CATCCCACTCACCCTTGAGTAGAAACGATCTTCCCTTTGGTGATATAAAACACACCCCACGACGATAGAAGTGGAAAAAGGATTGAAAGGAGACTAACCATTCCATTTTGCAGATGACATCAAAGCCTGTCATATCTAATACATAGAGATCCGAAATTAAGCTACACCCACTAATTTTAAGGGGGCACTCCTTGCATTATCATACAACTGCTGATCTAATCCCTAATGGCATATCTCATTTCATAACATTGTTAAAATTAAAAACATGGATATATATGCTCTCTAAAATGGGTACAAATATGAAACTATGTGAATCCCCTATATTAAAGAGTGGTAAGACAAAATAGAGGTTACTAGAGTAGTACCCCTGATAGTAGAAGGTTTTGGATGTTTATCCTATAGGGTCAGTTGCACTACATATATATGTCTTGTACCGCGACCGTAAGACACTACCTGGGTACCCTGAGTTGAACCACCCTACTATAACTAAGACCCCATGGTCTAGATACCATGACCATGACCAACATATAGGCCTGAATGGCCTGACATATTCCAGTTCCCTAACTAGTGAGAAGTTGTTGACCCTGCTCCTAAATGTGGAGTTGGTGCATAACCTCTCTCGATATATTCATGAGGAAACATCCTGCTAAAAACACTATAAATGGCCCATCTTTCCACAAAATTGTCACTTGTCTGTGTCCATCGGGCACTGAGGTCTAGTATTCCCAATTCTTCCACACTTGAATCACCTCACCTAGCTACCAGAAGATACATTCTGAATACTAGATTCATGATTTGTAAGCTCTAAATGACACTTCCTGCTACCGATGAAAATTATACCCGATCTCGATGTTGAACATCCTAGGGTCTCACATCCATATTCCCTCTAATTAAGCTCATTAATAAGCACCTAGTTCACTATAGCTGATACAATAGTCATCTGAATTATTTTCACCTGGGAGCAGATGTCGTACCTGATACCATCCTAAAATAACCTATCCTTTGACAGATTGTTACCCATAAAAATAGGTGCGACGTGCTAGAGATCAGTAAAGAAGGCTGAGAAATCCATAACTGATAAAGTTACCTACTACAGATGCATACAATTAAGGGTTTTTTCCCCTCAACATATCTGAAGAGAACTAGTCATAGAAGACTATATCAAAATCTTTCTATGCCATGTTCCATTGACTCTCAGTCTGTGTGTTAACATCCCACCACCTTCTAGAGTCATCTCACAACATATAAGATGCATGCTTGACCTTCCCTTCAAGAGGAATCTTAAAATTATTGAAGATCTATAACAAGGCCTCTATCCTGGACTCTACAACATGTGGCCCACCTTCCCCATAAAACATGCGTAGATGCTGCTGCTGGAACACTCATGTCAGTTTTTCCATAGACATGGCAGGCTATGGTGCTCTCTTAAAGGTTTGTATGAACCTCATAAATCCATAAAATAAAATTGAGTCAGTAATTGCATCTAGTATAACTTCTAATTCTTCAACTGGCATGACTAGATGGTCCACTAGTATCCCATGACCTACAACCTCTAGGGTATGATCATCACTACTCTCATGGAAAACAACTAGAGCTCGTAGTGGAGGCATTTCTCTATAAAGTCCATCACATACACCTCAGTATAAGATTATTCATCTAGGTATGCAGTTCAAGAGCGCATGAACTAAACAAGAGAATAAAAGACTAAAATGTTAACAAAGTATGAGTACACGACGTTTAGGAACAATACATGATGTGTACACTTAATCCCTTACATAATTGGGTACTCCCACAAGCCTTGGTGTGTAATCATTCCAAGTACATGGAGTGTCATCCGGACATACAAATCATCCATTTACACTCTCACCTGGGCGTGTAACCTGATCTTTTTGGTCATGTAAAATTCATAGGTACATGGCATGCCAGGATAACACATGAAATATACTTAGGTCTTCCCTCTAGGACATGTAATTTTACTTGGTTAGAGACACATGGGTCTAACCCATGTAAAACTACACGGGGTGTACATAAGGTACAAGGCATGTTATTATCAAAACCAACAACCCTTGTTTTCTCTCACATGGAAATTGACACGGTCATCTACCACACGAGGTGTATTCAAAGTACATGATGTGTACTTGAACAATTTTTTTTCTTCCCAAATAGAAGAACACAAGGCATGTGTTCATCGGACCACACGCCGTGTTGTCTCGGTTTCCTGATATCAAGCCTCAAAAACATCCCCAGAACCCATGTTTTTGCAAAATAATGAAACGATGTTCCAAATTCTAATCCGTGGGGGACCATAATCCACACTAATTGAATCTTGGCATCCACAAATAGCACATAACAAAAAATTTATATCTCATGGATGAAACACGATCCTTCGAATTCTGATCCAAGAGGGCCTATAATTTTTAGGGAAGAAGTTTTGCGTCTATCCAAGTCAACAATAACACATTCCAATACACCGATCACAATTGAACTCATATCTATCATGTTATCTATCACAATATAAAGCATATATAGCCTGATATCTATCACAAGAGCATGAAACCGGTAATTCTCTCTAAATGGCATGGAAAGAATGCATGGAATGTGATTTGTCACAAGTTATTATATGATGCATGAGATGGAATACCCTCACATCATTGGGATTTAATAAAATAGAAAAACAATGATAGCAATAATAAAAGAAAAAAACAAGTGCATCACCCAAATGTGGAATTGAATCAACTGTAATAGCTCAAAAACAAAGAAAAATACAATTTCATTCCAGGTAAATAGGATTTCCCTTTTACACGTGGTAGCTACTCCCAGGAATAACTAATTACCAAATTCAATTTCCTTTATATCATCTCCAAACAAAAAATCAAACCATGAATGGAATCTCCCTTTGATAAAACTTTTTAACATCCCAGATCCAGATCCATTCAATTGGTGCCTCGTACCCAATTGGCCACATGGCCTCAAGCACATTTCCCCAATTACTAGAGGCTTCCAACTAGCATTAAGGGCCTAAGGTCTGATAGTGGAGAAACTATTCCCTCATTTTCATAGTGTAAAAAAGAGAAATAAATAACAATATAATAGAGGGAGCAATAAAAAACATACAATTAAAATAAATAATGAATGTATGAAAGGATAAATAACCCACCATGGTTTACTAAAAAATATTATTCAACATGTTATATGTTCTACGAAAATAGTCAAAACATGTAAAATGTAGTAATACACAATATTTGTCTCAAAATAAAAAAATGAAAAAAAGAGACAAATTATCATCACAAGCCTTGACTCGGTCTTATACTCTCTGACTCCTAAGAATCACCCAAGTACCTATAGCAGGGTGCATTCCGTGATCAACACCTACAATAATATAATCTATTTGGGCCCAAAAGCACGACCCAAATAGGGTGTGAGACTAAATCCTAGTCAGGAATCACTAAAGGTATCTTCCAATCTATCAGTGGATATATATAACAAGTAGTGTACAATATTGAATGTAGTAAATAGTTAGTACTCAAAATTAAGCACAAATGATGTCTCTGAAGCCAATGTAAACAGGTATATGTGAAGACCAAATCCAAGCTTCTTCTTTGGTTTGGAAGATGCTTCATAATTTATCCATTTAATTATTCAATTACATTAGATTATATAATTTCTCAAGTTCTAGCCTAGGGCCAATGACCCCCCCACCCCTCAGTATAAAAGAAACCATAAACTCATGACATTATTATCATTTAAGCATTTTCTAATAGATACCAACCTGGGTACCCCTTATTGAGTTTTTCTCAGCATTTTAGATAGACTCAATGAGCCCGAACATCCTATTCATGGATCACTCATGACCTTTACATAATTAACCTCTTGATACCATCCATTATATTTTAACCGAGAAAATGGTTCACCCAAGGTTTATAAGATGAAATTAGTCACATGAGCCCGAACTTGTCTTTTTTTCCAAGATTACGGATCAATCATTTCTAATTACCTCTTTTTATAATTTAATTAAATTACACATTCCATATCAAAAGAAAGAAATGAAAATTAAACTATCACATGTATTTAACATAATCAACTCACATGTTCTCAGTTTACATAATAACCACCATATGTAAATTAATCTATTACATGGTCAAACAAGGGTAAATCACATGGGAAAAAATATAGCATGTCTGTTATAAAATTTAAACAATTAATAGGATTAAAAAAACAACCATCTCACATGGGAAAATCATATAATGAGAAAAAAACATTTACCACCCAACAATGGGAATTCAAGTCATGCCTCGTAGGCATTCTCTGCTAAATGAGAATCCAAGGGAAACACACCCTTATGGTGGCCCTAAATCAAGGTTCACAACACTAAACATGCTTTCAGATCGTCTAATTAATTAACAAATCATCAATAGAAAAACATGGTTCATTATTCAACCAAGAAACACCCTAAAATTGGGTGCATGACACTATGGAATATATAAACATCATAAAAATTCATGAAAGGCACAAGACCACATACCTCATATTTGTATGACTCTCCTCATCAATCGTCGGGATCTAATTCAACCTATAATAGAGTAGATCTACAAAACATATATAAATTCTTGATCTTAAATAAATAGATCTCGAGAAGAAATTAGGAACAAAGGCTCAATAAGAATTGAGATATTACCATAGGGAATCCAACGCATCCAACGATGTTCGAATCAGAGATTGGATGATGAAATGGGAGGAAAAATCCCATTCCTATTTTTGGAGGCATACTACTCATCGAATGGGGTTCATTTTTTGTATGTATGGGAAAACAATGCTACTTCTCAATTTAATCAATTAAAAAAAGTACACTATTTGTACTTGAGACTATACGCCGTGTCTGTAAAAATTCTGGAACAACCATTACATTACTATGTTCCAGTATTACATGGCATGTGATCTTCCATACACAACATATACCTATAAGTGCACAACATGTAGTTCCCAGTCACATCGTGTAATAGTATTGATTCCATCCCCTCGACAACTTTTTCCCCATTTTCTTATGTATAAACTGAAAAGGAAAGATTCATACCTCAAGGAAGAATTGTGTTCTTACATGATACAAAGGAGATGACTAGAGTTTTTATAGGATTTTGTTTCTTTGAGATTTTATATACTATTTGGAAGTGGAATATTGTAGAAGATACTCTAAATAGAAGATCATGTTAACAATTTTTGAATAAGGAATGAGAGTAGTTTGCCTCACAAGAGTTATCCATTATGGAAGGAGATGGAGTAACTCAACTCCAATCACCTGTTGTTTCCCATATCATCATGTACTAGGTCAGGGAGGAACAACTTGGGGATGCCGACTATGAGACCCTACATACTCTTCTATCTACTAGATATACTCTTAACAGATTTTATAATGGTGGGGAGGATGTTGTTGTTTTCCTACGATGTGCATTTGTATCAATGAGATTATAAGAGGAGGTTCTAACAGTGTTTAAAAAATCTACATAAATGGTAAATATTGGTGTCGAAATTATGTAGTAGGACCTATGACATAAGTTTTGGTGGCCATGGTTGAAGAACATAGTTTTATATTTTCTCTCTCTATGTCTTAATTGTTAGCAAGTGAAGGCTGAGCACCAAGTTCCAATGGGTTTAGCTCAACCCCTTGAGGTGGTAGAGTGGATGTAGGATATGATATCCATGGAATTTGTGATGGTCTTACCATTTATGTCTAGTGGAATAAATTCCATCTATGTGATCTAACACAGACTTACCATGTCATCCCACTTCCTAGATATTATGGAGTACTGTTAATTAGAGATCATAGGATGACTCTACATATAGGAGATAGTCCACCTCCATTGTGTTCCCTCTACAATCATTTATGAATGTGGTTATCACAACTCATATATATTATGGAAAGGATTATAGGATAATTTTGGGAATTAGTTATGCTTGATCATAGTGTTTCACCCTCATATTGATATCTTTACAGAGATATCTATTCAGGTTCTAAGGGAAATGTTGTGAGATTGCATGTTGGAATTTTCCATAGTTAAGAGAATCATATGCCTGTTGTAGAATATTCTTACAAAAAATGATAAAAACACACCATTGGTATGGAACCACTCATGGATCTGTATAGGTGAAACTATAGGTCACCACATTTCTAGATTGACCTAAAATAGTCAGCACTTATGGGGCTAGAGTTGGTGCAAGATATTACAGAGAAGATGAAGACTATCTAGAAGAAGACAAGGATTGAAAAAAAATCCTTTATAAGTATTATGGGTATTAAAAAATATTCCTTTTGATTTTGAGTTGGGATACTATTTGTTCCTTTGGGTTTCACCTCCACATGGATGATAATGATTTATCTATGGAAGAAAGCTATCACTGATATTCATTAGTAATTTTGAAATACTATATAGTGTTTCTGGGATGGAATACTACTTTTCTCTAACACTGTAGTTATATAGAGAACATGAAATATTCCACATTTCAGGACTAAGGATTTACAAGAATGTCCCATCACCCATTTTTAACTTTGGAGATCCTCAAATTGAAGATTAAGCTACCTTTTCTCATTATCAAATAGAGATATATGATCAAGAGGATATGATCCATTTTGGGTGAGAAATTCTTTTAGTGGATTCCTAGTTTCATCACAAGAAACTCTTTGAGAGCACCTATGAGTGGGAGGTTCATATTCATTCTCTCCAATGACATCTTTTGTGCTGCCACGTTATTGGATTTTTTGGATGTAATGACCTAAGGTGGGGATAATTTTGTGACTTGGACATTCCAAATATTATTTTTGGATAATGTATGATTTATTTTAGAGACCAAATACTAAGATGGAATGCAATTCTAAGCCATAGTGTGACCGAAATAAATAGTTCAATTATATTAAATATATTAAATATAATTTTGTGAATTTTACCTAAAAAGTGGAATTAAATCTAAAAGGGGGACTAGTTCAGAAATATGGGGGTAATATTGGGTTCATAGTGTGGGTTTTACCCCTATGCAATATAATCTTATAATGCATAGAGTGTTCGGATTGAGGTGTGATCATGGGAAACTATTTTAAAATGAACTAATTTAATAAATAAACTTTTTTAATTGTATAGATGACCTAATAATAAGGTTAAAAACACACTAATCAACAGGTTTTAGGGTTAGTCACGTGAAACAACAAGTCATTCGATAGCCATTAGATAGAGTTGATGAAGATTCAATTTGATAATGATGATTTAATCAATGATCAATGACTGATGTAGGATAGAATAAGAGGATATCACCATCAATCAAGGTGAAGATCCTATATTTTCCAGTGGCCAATCATAAAAGTGGTAGGCTATTATTTTTATTTGGATTCATACCCATATTTCAAATTATATGATGAAGGTGAATCAATCAACCAATTTGTTGAATCATGGATCGTCATATTGTGGGATGGGAATATTATAAGTATTTATAGGTATAATGTTTTTGTGATTATTCATTTTATCTTTATTCACTATTGTATAGAAAACAAATTTAGGTCGACATGAACATTGACTGAGGTATGTTCGTCATGATTTTCCATTGTTTTTATCTACCCTGATTTCTTCATTTGTCATGGGTGTTTTTTATTAGCCTATTGTTTAACAAAGTCCAAAACTAGACCATTGCAAAAACATTTCCTAGAACAATGATTAAATATTGTAATTTGGGATGAGCTTGACTTAATAGTAGTATGAAAATATAAGAGGAAGTGGATACTATTGTTTTGGGCACCTTATTTTTTTGTTCTTCATTGTGTGACAAAGGATGATGCGTGGGAATGAATTATGAGTGGTATGGGTGGCCAGAATATTGTTATTGATGGAGAAAAGGGTTAGTCAATGTAGATCTTTATTTCTGATGAGATGGTGGCCAAAATTTGAGGTGGTGGTAGTGTACATGCACATGGGAAGAAGGACTAATTTTAATTGAAAAACCTGATCAACATGGTGTGTACCATGGAGGGTACATGTACACGGCCTGGAGTACATGGTCATAGAAAGACTGTGTAATGGAAAAAAGGAAAAACAGACATGATTTACATTTGTTAAGACTTTCAGCGGTATATGGGAATAACTACATAAGTATCAGGACTCTATTTACTTCTACAAGGAGATGCGAACATGATGTTTTACACAGGTTGGACTCGGTGCCAATGGGACACGATGTATACTGATTTTAAATTTCATATAAACTATCATTGTTGTTTTGGAGACCTTATACCACATATCAGGTAATTGATTCATTAGGGTCCATTCCATGTATCCCTTCCTTGAGGGTTAGAATGTAATTACCTTCTACACATAAGATGATCATCCCTTCACCATGATACCATTGATTAAGTTTTTGGAAACCTTTTATTTGTCCCATAGCGAGTTCATCTATTCATTTGATTCACTAGATGGAGTTATTTTCATCATCTTGACCAAAAGAATTTATGACACTAATCCTCTACATAGGAGGCTGATCCATATCGAGTTGTTGGAATACACCGTGTCCTTGGGTGTGAACCTCATCTATGTATCGTATCGCTTATAATTTCATTAGTGTTATTAAACACATGGTGTGTGTTATCATGGATGGATACATTGTGGAACATTAGAGTTGGAACCCTATGACGACATTATATATGTGACATTACAATCTAATAGTGTGTCTTGTTTGAGTTTATTTTGATAATCTTTTCATATGAATTGTAGATATATACCTATGTAGAGATGACCGTTATACAATTTTTTTAATGTTTTTTGGTTTTGGTGTGTCCTACTATATATTGTTACAATCACCCCTCCATACGAGTTTCCTATATATATTATTTCTTGTGATAACAATCAATATTTTGATAGATTCATAGATAGAGCAGGTGCAGATGGTTCCTAGTGAGACTGGATAGACCAGGGTGCATTCTTACAGTATCTTGAAACTATTACCTATCTTTAAATTTAGGTTGGAAATATTATAGACTATTTGTGGTGGGATTTTATTTTTCCCATATTACTTTTCATTACATCCTATCATAATATTGTTTTTATATTTAGATATATGCATACATCGATGTTTATTTGTTTTTACATTTCAAGATTGTACGTTCTTGGAAATATGTGTGTGTGTTGGGGTACTTAGTATAACGCCTCCCATGTTACTGATATGACTACATGGTGCTAGTCACGACCCCTTGGACTATTTTATTTATAGGGAGTTGTGTCATTTTCCCCATTAAGAAGATTCTTGATGACAAACCTCTCTAGAATCTACGGAATACGGTCAGCAGATCCTTTTTGTTGTTAGACACTATGATCTGACCATTGAAACCATTTAGAAAATTCTCTCGCATTCCATCAATCAACCCACCCCAAAAAAAAAATAACTGAGCATCCCACATCAGTATGATCCACTATTGCTTCCATCGCCACAATATCCTAATGTTGTACCAAGCCGAGATCTATGATATCAAACTATTGTACCACATAACAGGTACACACCGTTCGATTTAAGGGTATTTTTATAACTGGGGTTAGTGGATATGCTTAAGATGAAAGAATAAATAGAGAATAAGATAAAAAATACAAATAGTAGGGATGAAACTCAAAAAACCTTAATATTGGCCTTGACTTGTTACTATTAGAATGATGAATGAAGAGATATATAAATGAACATAAAGCATTTTCCTCAATTTTGGGATAAATATAACCAACGCCCATGACACACATGATATGTGAATAAATTCCATATTTAATTTTTTTTAATTCATCAAATATGTCATAAAATATGGGTTATTCAAAGAATATTAACATCATACCTCAATTTGGATTGATCAATGATGAAGAATGAAGCACTGTTGTTGTCATTGGTGGGATCCAAGAATCTTTTTGGGCACTAATCATCTAACTATGATCCCGCAATCGTTCACCCATGTAATCTCCTCAAACAACTCTCTAAAAATTATAAAAATATCTAGGGTTTAGCGGCTATTCGTATTAATCCACCATAACTGTATACTTATAGAACTATTATTAGAAAACGTTATTAAAATAAATAAATAAATAATTTTATTTCATTTTAAACATCTTCATATGATCTCACATCAACCTGAATTCCTCACACATTCCCAGATTATATGTCACTTAGTGTAAAACCAACACTCTGAGATTAACTGTGGAATTTGACTTCTACTAAAATAATACATTTATATGTTATTATAATTATTTAAAAAAATGGAGCTTTCTTGATATTAATATATTTCAAACATTTATTTTGGGAACACCAGTCCTCTGAATCTCCAACTTTCTCTATTCCTGGTCTTGAAAATAATCCATAAATTTCCCCAAACAAATTACATATAAAATATGATTCATTTCAATAATTACTTATTTGACTGTATTCAACATATGGAATTGATTTTAGGCTTATGAAAAAATTTCATCAAAATGCTTAATGTAAAATTGTGTTACTATGTAATTTAATATAACTCCGAAATAAATGATATAAAATAAATAATAAACTTGAAAAATATTATTAGGAAAGTAAATAATTAAAAAAATGGTTTATCCGTCATGAAGATAAAAAATGTTAGTGATGATTTAGACTCCTGGAAAGGGGAATTCTTAAAAAAACATTTTATGGTCATCCTTTATCTCTTTTTAATAATGTAAAAAGTGATGTTTTTCAAATCATACATCATGATAAAATTTCCCCACCACCATAAATCCTCCATGTTTTAATTTTTCTTTTATAGATTTCCTAGGATCATTTAAAAAAAAATTTCTCTATTAAATGAGTAGTTTAAAGATGATACAATTAATTTTTAAAATAAAAGGGTAATGTTATATACAAATGTGTTATTAATTGGGATAAAAATATTTTTTTAAAAAATAATTTTCTAATTTTTGGTATATGAATAATTTTTTTATTCATGATAGAGTAAATGATATTTATAGCTCATAGGTTCCCCAGAAACAACTTATATGATAGGATGATCCCTATCATAGCTCTTAGGTTATCCCAATAGATCTTATTTGTAGGGTGGAGCCCCACTATAGCTCCCAAGGGTTCCTGATAAAGCTTATACGAAGTGTTGAGACCCATTATAGCTCATTGGTGAGCATGATATTTCTTATACGAAGGGATATCTCCATTATAGTTTAGCAATCCACTGGGTAATGATAATGTTCTCTAGAAAATTTATTGGGGGTTGGAAGTATGGTTATTCCAATTGCTAGAGTTCCAAAAGGGGTAAATGAATGTAATGTTCTAAGATTCCAAAGATGTTTTTATATTATTTCAATAAAATTTTAAGGTTTTATTTGAGAAACAAGATGTGCATGTTTTGCATTTGGAAATTTTTTATTTCTTACATTCAAATACCAATGAGGATATTGGTAAATATGACCTGGATTTTCATGTTTTTCAAGGAATAATGAATTTATTATTTTAATGTCCCTTACATAGATTTTTATCTCTTCCAATGTTTTTAAAATATCTTCTATATGGTTTAATAATTATAAGTGAAATTGATGTGGTAAAGATGAAATTTGTGATGATTTACCATGAAAAGAAAAATTTATTTTTAAAATGGTTTCTTTTGATAAGAAAATGGATAATAAGAATAAGTGTCCTTTTATAGTGTTTGGGTTTGCAATGTAAGAGTTGTCCTAATTATCTAAACCTTTAAACCAAAATTTTAATTGGGATTATAAGAATTATAATTATAGATCAAAGACACTAGAATATGTAATACTTAAGGCCGGGTCATTATATATTTTGTATTATTGATCAATGACCACAATTGTTTAAAATTACCCTTTAATAAAATATTTCCAAAAACACATTTCCACTTTAATTACATCATAATTCATGGAATATAAACTCATATAGACTTTTTTTATTGCTAAATGGCTATTATATTATTAGTTCTGTTATATTTTGGATGTTTTTATCAAATAATACCATCCAAAAATGTTGCATCACACAATGGAACTATAGGTTTCTCTATATGGTTTTGTTATTTATCATGATATATTTCAGTTCACCAAATATTTCAACGATGATATTAGCTCTAATTACCACTATATTTGACTTGATCAGAAGGATAATCACTACTTTGGCTATGATTGTTAATGTAATTTTTATTTCTTCTAGTTGGAGATATTTATATACTATATCGATCATATAATTAGTGCATAACATCATAAATATTTTTTCATGGAATAAAAATATATGGGAAGGTAAGAGTTCTCAAATATTCTATGAGAATATCATAATTATTTTTTTAGTTATTTTTCTTATAAAATGTAGTCCCAATGGTCTTACTAAACATTTTTCATAACAATTATAATAAACCAAACTTTTGAAACATAGATAAGAAGAATACATTATCACATTATTGTAATATAAAAGATATCACATCTCAAAAGATCAATAAAGTTATAATTCTTTGGGGAATAAATACATATATGCATCCCATAATACTTTGTTAATATAAATCATAGAATAAAAAATTTTCTTTTAACCTTGAAAATTATTCCAAATTTCCTTATTCATATATTAGGAATAGGAATTAAATATAATGGGTTATCTCATATTCTCAGTGAGAGTTTCATACTGCATAAGCTATCATGAGTAAATAAGGAATTATTAAAATGGGTGTGTAAAAAACGAATTCATATAACTTTAAAAAAATTAATTGATCTTAAAAATAAATCTCTGTAAAAAATTAACATAAAAATTAAATGGATAATAATAATTTTAATATTAGGGAATAAAATTAATAATTCCCAACATTATGATTTTACCATAAATGTATGTTGATATGAAAAAATGAACCTTACCATCAATGAATTGTTACAAAACATTTAATTGAATTGGTGGGTGTATAAAATATAATCAAATAATTTTTACAATTATTTGTATTAGAATACATCACAATCCACCAAGGGAACATCTATAACATGGCCCCACCAGCCACTAAAACATTTAAAATAAATTCCTCATATAATGAATCAATAATATAATAAATAAACATTAATTTTTTCAATCAATAAATATCTAACTTGTATCAATAATACATAACATCAATATTTCCCTAGTAAATGAAATAAATTTCACAATAATATTCTTTTAGATCACACTATATATATTATTGAGTATATGATTTAGTGACCAATTAGATAAATAATTATAGATAACATATTATTGTTTGCAATGAGGAATGTGGAATTTCTATATAATCCCCTCAAGAGTGTCAAACTAGGTGTGCACTTGATTCCACTAGATTTGCACTGAGTAAAGATTGATTTAATACCCACCCAATTTTTTTAGTTTTATAACCACCATGAACCTTTGTAATGAAGCCGTCATCCACTTGTTTACTTCTAGATATGGTTATTATTTCTAGGGTACCACCACTCTTTATTTTACCAAAATTTTATGGTGTTAAAATATATATAGAATAATTTTGAATTTTTTTATAAATAAACATTAATAATCTGAAAAAATATATTTTTCTTTTATAAACCATTAAAAAAAAAAAATTTACATAACAATTAAAAACACAATTCTTTGAAAAATAGTGGACAATTTTAAAGGAATATATTTAATTAATAAAGTGCATTGAGGTAGGAAATGTTGTTCACACATTATCCATTAGAAATAACATTACTACCTAAATTTTTTAAATAGTTAAAAATAAAATTTTAAGAAAACATTAAAAATATTCACTTTATTTATTTTTAAAGTAGTCACAGTTAGTAGAAATATTCATTCATAGATAAAAAATTCCAAAAAATAATATTATGAATATTGATATGGAAGAAAAATATTCATGACCTAAAATAAGCAATATGGCATGTTTTTCTTAAAATCATTCATTCAATTTGTAGTTCCCTTGTGATGAAAACACAATCTAAATAAATAGGATCACTAGGAATAAATAGAGGATGAAATGATAGATGTGATTTAATATAATAATGATAAATAATTACACTAATATAAATTTTTCCATGAAAAATCTCGAATAATATTGAGATTCTAAAATCAACCATTACAACTTATTTAACTTTTTAATCAAAACAACTTAATAGAGAAAACATGAATTGAAACATAAAATGGCATGAATAAATATGGATTCAAGATATAATATATCAAAGGGGTATTATATTCACTACGTAATAAAAATTGGGTACATTTTATAAAATATGGATTGAATTAGTGGAATTGAGAAGAAAAAACCTTACCTAAAAGCTTGTATTGTTTATACGTGCACATAAATCGAATAAAATTAATAAAAATTTATTTTAAATCAATAACAGAACCATATTTAATATTATCACACCATATAATATTTTATTATTATAACAAGACTATAAATTATGATATATTTTTAAAATAAACTCATTCATCTCGATAGCTTGTGGTTTATAAAAACCCGTGTTTTTGTGGACAATGATATAAAGAATATTATAAAAATGTGTTTATAATAATCTATTCATTAAATTTGTGGGAATGAATAAGACTAACTAAATTATTAAAATTATATGTTTTATACATATATAATATAAATTTATTTGTTACTAATTTATATAAACTAAAAATAAGAATCATTTAAAGGAAAATGAAATGTTTTCTAAATATATGTGTTTTTAATGGATGTTTCATCAAACCTTGATTGGATATTTTAATGTTAATTTTACCACTTTTAGAAAATTAATTTAAATTTTTTAATTCTTTTATTAAATCATAATGTAAAAATTAACATAGAGTAAATTGTAAAAATATTCTTGAATGTATAGATTTTTTTGTGAATAATGAAAAATAATGACTTTTTTTAAAATATGAATTTTCCATTAAACCAGTTACAAAGTTCAATTTTTTGTTTAAATTTTTTAAATCAAAATTTGTTAAATAGTACTATTAAAAATGCAATATAGTTTATTAAAATAAATTTGTCATTGAATTCTCATAGGAAAACGTTTTTATATTTTGAATGATTGTTCGTTAGAAAATTGATTTTTCATTACACCTCTAGGATTTACTATATAATAAATTTTCCAACATATATGAAAATTATTGTTTTTAAAAATGGATTAAATATTAGGAATTATAATAATTTTTTATAATAAATTTATTATAATATTTTTTCATAATTAAAATTTAAAAAATAATACAAAATTAACAAAGGTAAGGTGAAAACGGGTTTACGGAGGGATAAACTAAGAGGATATGGTTCAAAATAACCTAAAAACATGACCAATATCTAATTATTTCTATATTCTATTATTATATAATTTAAACCTCAATAATTTTAAATGTTGGAGTCATTTGTCTTGTAAAAAACATTTTTATCCCTTTGTTATTTTCAAATATCTATAGTCTATCCTCTCCAACACTTATAATAGACCACCCACAATGCCCTACTATAAACAATCCAAAATACATATTTTATGGAAAATAACCCTAGAAATTTGTTCATAAAATCCCTCATCACATTGTAGAATCATATATTACAGAAAATTAATAATGGAAGGCATTAGTTATAAACCTTAAAAGGTTGTTATAAGAATATGTATCATTCATGAACATGAGTTTTCATTTTAGATAATTAAAATCTCAAAAATAAAGTCCAAATATTATGAAAATAAATAAAAAATGTCTATCATTTTATGATATTTTTTATATTAATGGAAGAATTTATTTCAATATCCTCTTCTATCAAATGTGAAACCAAACTGTTGATCGAGTGTATGACATAATACAACATCACAAACCATTGTAATTATTTTTTTCCATAACCTCCTCTCATAGCTAGATACAATGATTAATTTAACATATTTTTGTGATAATTTGGAACCTAATATAACTATTCGTTTAAAATATTAGAGATAACTTGTTATCTTTCAGTCCATTGGAAAACAATAACATCAATTAAGTGAATGTGTAGACTACCACCTCCTCATATTGAGGCAGTGTTTTTCATTTTATTTTTAATTTGATGGTAATAAGTATAAATTTAAATAATATACAAGATATATTTGATATCATATTTTTTATCTAGAGTTAAAATATTATTTAACATTATATTTTTATGTATTGGAATAAGTAAACCACCTTTCATGCGTACAACCAACCAAAATTCTTCATGAAATTTATAACTCATTTCCCATCTATAAATTTTATATACAACAATAAATTATTATATAATGATCATATTTGATAGTTATTTCATAGTTAAAATTTTGGTGATGACAGAACCATGATCAATGTTAATGGACCAAAATTACCGAACCAAAACATATATGAAAAACAAAGGAATTATAACATGAAATAGTAATTTTCATAATGAATTTTTATTAAATAAGTCATTAAATAATATAAATAAATCATATATTTTATGATATAAAAATATTTTTATTGACATATAATTGATTATTAATAATCTTATAATCATTTTATAGGAGGTTCAAAAAATTTTGAATGAAATTGGGCATGAGGTAGGGGTTTATCATCAAACATTATCTTCTGTGAGACATATGAAATATTCACAACATAATTATTTGGTGTAGTGTATATAATACACTTTCAATATGTTATATTATTAATAACTTCACATTTATGGTATTTATAGTTTTATTTTACATTATTTCTCTTATGGGTCTAATGATTCTGAATGCTGCCAATGTAGTAAAGGTTTATGTTACAATCTCTCTATTTATATAGATTGTTTAGGATTAAGTTTCTAATGATGAATTATTTTTAATTTATCTATAAAAAATTCATAAATATCTATATCCTATGGTTATGTCATTAAAAAATGTTTTCATATTGTTTTCCTCACATTATATAATAAAAATTTCAAGATAATATTTTTAATAAAATCTAATTAATTTCACTATTTGGTCCAAAATACATTTTATTCTATAATAATGATTTATAAAAATGTTTTATGTCTTGTTTTTAAATTTTTAAATATTTTAATAAATATAATTTTAATTATTTTTTATTTTTTGTAATTGTTTTGGATGAAATATCCGTGTTGTTTTCTGAATGACGGAATTTTTAATCCTTTTTACAGTAGTGGGAAATGATTTTTTAACTTATATGACACGTATGGATTTACCCTATAGCATGGATAATAAATTAATTAATTCTTAAATTATATTTTTTCCATGATATTTTATACAAATCATTTTATTAATATTATATAAATCATTGGTTTTTGAAAGTGATTTTCAAATATAAGAGGAAATTTTCCTCAAGAATGTTTGAATGAAATTTTAATTATATTTCTATTCATCAATGACGAAAACCATTATTTTAATTAAAGACCATTTTTAATATATTATAATGATACCATAATTATATTTTTTCGTGATTTTTTATTTTTAGTTTTACTAGGAATATACTATTTTGATTCCATTCACCATATAAATCTAGATTGTTTACGAATAAGTTTATTGATTGGGGAAAGTATTAACATTTCATTTTATAGTTTATAATTATGAATTATTACATTATTTATGTGTCAAAACTTCCAAATTAAGAATTCATTTGACTTATTATGTGACAAGAGGGTCCCATTATATCCCCTCGATGAATCGATAGGTCTCATAACAAAAAAAAGATTGGGTTTCTGCTTAGGTCTTACCCATTTATATAGATGTCATGGCGTAAGGGAATACCTTGGAACATGGCCTCAATGGTATTTAATAGTAGACTAGAATTAGGAATTCCATCATAATGAATTCATTTATTGATGCCCATGTGACTATTTTATTTTCAATGATATCCATGGATGTGTTTTAAGATCAGAATACTATTTATATAACATTATTTATTCATCATTTATTAATTTGATATTATCTCCATGTTTGTGTTATTGATTAAATAGTATATGTTTCAATTATTCACCTTTCAAAATGATTATTCCACATTTATTCATGATATCTTCCATTTTAAACATACCCTAAATTTGAATTAGATCTCACCGATTATAAATGATTTATATTCCTGAAGAATACTCTATGTATATTATGATTTATATATAGGGATATGAAAAATAATAAAATGGTTTTCTTAAAAAAAATTAAATACATTTTTTAATATGAATTTCATGTATGTTCCATATTTTCCAAGACTACTAAATTAGTATGTCCCTTGGAATTTAATATCTTGTATCTTGCACCAATTTAATAAAGTAACCATGGAATATTGGATATATAGGTAAGGCTATTTATATTTGGAAGTAGTTAAAGTTTACTATAATCATAGGGAACTACATTTTGGAAAACAATAATTAGAGAACAGAAGCCCGAGATTCACTTTAAGGATAAGCTTGAAATAAAACCCTAATGTTTTAGAAAGGAACATATTATATAGTTTCTACTAGAAATACCTCCATGTTTTGATACTACAAGTCGAAATTTTTTTGTAATATATGTAACAATGAGTAATAATTCAATAAAAGGGGCATCATTATTGACTCGATAGGTGCCTAGTATAAGACACAATGCAATACAGTTCACCTGGTTTCACACTCCTAGTGGTTATTTTTAGGAAAATCCATATTTTCCCTTATAATCAATTATAAATTATTTTAAAATATGTTTATTATTTGAAACATTTCAAAATATAACAATCTTTATGGTTATAATATTATCTATGAATAAATGTTTCAATTTATGTTACATATATAAAATGTTTTTGTATTATACATTATGTTTCATAATGTTATGATCTTGTCTAGTATATAACATTATTTATAAATAAAACATAGTGGATAGAATGGGAACCATATAAATTCACACACATCGGGTATATATTTCCTTCTTAGGAATGATATTAAAGATGGATCTAGAGATTGAGTTGGAAATGAAAAAATTATAACCATACTAGGGGAAACAAATGAAGTTATAATCAATATCCAAGGCCATATAGAGGTTCATGTAGATCCTATATGAATTATAACAATGTTATACCTCTTCACGAGTTAGCAACATCCATCAATAAATTCAATTGAAAAACCCATTATAGCTTAAAAATGGATTGGTTCCTTATAGAATATATTTCTCACATTGGATAGACTTAAATGAGAGAGCATTTACCTCGATTTTTATCATATCTCCAGGGATTTTGATCAATAGAGATCGTTGATTCAAAAAAATAAGGATGTTTAATAAATTAAAAACATGGATTTTAATGATTTTAAAGAAATTTTCTTGGAGAAGTATTCTTCTCATGAACAATGGGTCAAATATATGGAGAAAATTATTGTGTTTGTGAAAAAAGATTGTTGAAAAGTTTCAATATATGAAGATAAAATTACATGGTTATAAAGACATTTGTAAGACTAAATACATAATCCAAATAGAAATATTAGTTTTTTCATTTATGGGATAAATTACATCTTTCAAAGGGAATTGGTATCTCAAATATTTTCATAATATGAGGACATAGTATGATATTCTATGAAGGAAGAGAAATAATTCACTAAGTATTATGAAATTTTTAAAAATAAAGATAAGTATAGAAAGGTAAAAAAACTATAAGGGGAAGATGAGAATAATGAATTTTCCAACTTATGATACTTATGGGGGAAACACATTATAGCATTCTTAAAAGGAAATGTTGTTTACTTTATATGTGCTGAAGAAGTCCCACATGATCGTGATTAAAGTGGTAAGAATGAAAATAAAAATTAAAAATGATTCTTCTATAAGTATATGGGGAACTACTCAAATTATTTTCCAAGGCATTACAAATTTTTTCCCAACATAGACTAAGGGAACAAGACCATGCTCAGTCGATAAAAATATCTGAGGTAGAGTTTATTTAATATGACATGTTAGGTACTTTTATAATATCATAAAATTTATCAAATGATTTTTTTGATTAAATATATTTACACAATTTTATATCATTCATGTTTTCCAAGAGTAATAGATATTTACCTAGAACCATACTAGGAGAGTTATTAGTCAATACTCATAGTGGAAGTCTCAACTCAACAAGGGTGTTCCATTTAGTCCCCATTATAAAATATAAGTGTTTCATATTTAATGAATTCATTACTGTAACTATGGTGGATATTCACCTAATCATTTGAATAGATCATATTTTAAAAATATGGTGAAAATATTTATTCCAATGTGAAGGAAATTACAATTCATGTGGTAGATGTGGAATTCCATGTCTTTAGGGAGGAGACTTCATCTTATGTGTCATGTAAATATCCACCTTAGTAGCTCTTCTAAAAGATACTCATAAAGAAGAAGAGAAGAAAGAAACTAAATATTAAATGGGAAATATTCAGATTGAGTATGTACCTATTATATTGGAATACATTGATTTATTTATAAAGGAATCACATTGGAACCTCTAGAGAGTGAGGTTTTTTTTACTTGATTGATCCCTAGTGTAAGAAAAACATCAAACACTCCCAACATAATGTCCAATATGTAATTAGTGAAGTTAAAGAAATAATTATAGGAGTTTTGTGAGATGGGATTTATACATCATAGTGTTTCACAATGGGGAAAACCCATACTATTAATTAAGAATAAACATGGATCTACAAGGTTGTGCATATATTTTTGGAAAACCAAAATTATTATGAAAATGAAATAGTATCTTATACCTCGTATTAATGGCTTATTCTATAAAATTTCTAGAGATCATTATTTTTCAAAGATTTACCTTCATTATGGGTGTCATTCATTATGAATAAGAAAAGGAATATTTTAAAAGTCAACATTTCACATGAGGTATATACAATATGAGGT
Source organism: Viscum album (assembly GCA_963277665.1). Classification (NCBI taxonomy): domain Eukaryota; kingdom Viridiplantae; phylum Streptophyta; class Magnoliopsida; order Santalales; family Viscaceae; genus Viscum; species Viscum album. The sequence goes on from OY728151.1 coordinate 1,431,442,662, forward strand.
TATAGTAATTCCATTTGTATTGACTAATGAATCATTTTTCTTTAGGGATCTCAGGAACATAGTATTTAAGTAAAGTGTAGAATATTTTCATGTGGTATTTATTGATGATATCTTTTTGTACTCTATGATCTCTAAGGACCATGAAAATTTTTTTCAAATTATTCTTGAGACTAATATAACAATAGATCTATATGGGAAATTTTAAAAGTTAGAATTCATGTATCAAAATTTTTATTTTCATGGATACATTATCTCCAAAAATGGGATCCCAATTTATCTTTTAATGAAAATATAATTTGAAGTATATAATACACCAATGAACATAACTGAGGTATGTAGTTTCATTAGATTTCAAGGTATTATTGATCATTTTAAAAAATTATTCCTGATTATCCAACTCATAAACCAATGTTACATGTAAAGAAAATATATTCGTATGGACAAATGAACATGAATGATGTTTTGAAGAATGTAAAAGGATATGGGTGAATAATCTAATATTGAATCAACAATCATGTTATTTTTTGGTGATATATAGTTATTAATCAATTGTGGGAAATGGCTATGTCCATATACAGAATGATAAAATCAATTCCAATGAATCAAGGAAGTTAAAGAATCATGAAAAAATCTATCCAACCCCTGATCATTATTTGAACAATTTAATCAATAAATTTATGACATAGAGTCATTATCTCTATAGTGAAATGTGTGAGTTATATATGAATTATATGAGTTTAAAATACATTATTTCATAGAATGATCTGAGCATGAGGATGACGAGATGGATCAAGATACTCAAAGACTAAGATTCCTCAATATAGTACAACACAAGAAAGGAAAATAAGGTATCATATCCATTTATCTAGAAGGATCATAATGTCTTGTCCAAAATGAGGATATGAACGGATCCTATTTTCATGGAATTTTTAAATATTGATATGGGAAATTTTAAGGAAGGGTAAAAAACACACCTTTTTCGAGTTATTATTAAACCACAATAGTTTGAAAAGATAAAAAGTTATAAACCATATGAAGAGATGTTTTTTATGAAAATTAATATCATGAGTGATGTAAGATTGGTAGATTTAATTTGTGAAGATAAAATTATAAAATTTGTAAAGAGACATTGTGTTCCATCTATACTTGATATTAAGATTGAATTTTTTAATGATGCTTAAAACTCGGGTTTATCTATAAAACCTGGTAACACAATGATGTATTTAGATTTAATGGAACATATTTGGTAGGATAATATTAAGTAGGAAATATCTAGTTATGTGTTAATATTTTTGGTTTTCGAACATGTAGCGGATGATAGATGGAGTCCGAATAGAGATTTTATACCCTTAAATATTCCAATGTTTAAATGGCATGATATGTTTTTTGGAAATATTCACTATATTTCTATATACTCTTAGAAAGAATGGTGAAATATTTTTTATTTTTCATCACATCACAAAACATACACATTTATTCATTATAAGAGAGGATTAAAATCTAGATAACACTGTCTAGATCAATCTTAAGGATGTTGTAAGAATACACACCAAACCAAATTCAATCATGTATGATCATGATAAAATATTTACATTAATATTATTTAAAATTAATCATAATACTCTTAACACCAATATCCATTTAAGCACATATTATAGCCCTTATAATAATGGAGAGCCCTAAATGACTACAGATAAGTTATAAGAAATATTTTGTTAATTTTCTCCTAATATTCAAGGTATGTGGGACTAGTATTTACCTTTTATTTAGTTCAAATATAAAAATAGCTTACATTCATGTATTTAAATGGTATCATATGAAGAATTATATGGAGAGAGATTGTGTATGCCAACCTATTGGGATGATGTTGGTTATTATATTTTTGTTTTCCCAGAACAAGTTGATGAGACAACATCAATGGTAAATTCCATTCAAACAAATATCAAAGTATCTCATTGTAGTAAGAAGATCTATGCTGATAACCAAACAAAATATTGAAAATTTAAAGTTGGAGATCACATTTTCTTGAAGGTATCTCCATAAAAGTGAATTATATGGTCTACAAAGAGATAAAAACTAATCCCAAGGTAAATCATATCCTTTGAAATCCTAAAATTAATTAGATATGTGGCCTACCATTTTGAAATTCATCCATGAAACTTTATTGAAAAAGAGGTGTTCCAAATATCACTGTTAAGATAGTAAATGTCAGACCCAATACCTATGATCACATCTAAAATAATTGAATTGTATACTAACTTGTCCTACTGTGAAAATAAAATCATGAATAGAGACATTATGGAACATGTGTTTATGATTCAGATGACTAGTCTGGTAATGAAACATTGGATAAATCATATGATATAAGAAGCATCATGGGAACCTGAAGAGATTATAATGAAGAATAACCAAAATATCTTGATAAGGTGATATCATGAAAATATTGTAGATGAAATTTTTTAATGATGAAATAATGTAACACCCCGATAAATTTTGGTATATTCCATTTTAGAAAACTCATTATCTATAATATATTTTGATATACACAAACTGGAGATTAAATGAACGTGATTTAAATATTAGTATTTAAGCATGGTATTTATAACACATTCATTAAATTGGTGATTATAAATAGGAATAAATTAATATTAGAATTATATTTCTTAGATATTTATAAAATAATTTCATTATTTAATAATTTAATATAAAAAAATACAAATCATTTGAAAAAAAGAAATGTTTTTTGAAAAAAAAGTATTTTCTTAAAATATGATATCATCACGCATTACATAATTATTTTAAGGGAAATTTTTACAACTTATTGATGAAAAAATGAATAAAATTATCCTTAAAGTAGAATTCATCATGTCAAAATAAACACATGATTAATTGTTAAATATTTTATCAAAAGAATAATTTTTCAATGAATATTGAAAAATAATAATTTTTATTAAAAAATGCATTTTCATTTAAACAATTAAAAATTGGAAATATTTTTTTAAATTGTATTAAATTTAAAATTAGTACAACTATATTATAATTAATAGAAATTTTTTTATTTTAACTAATTTTATTTTTTTATGTAGAATCTTTTATAAACTTTTGAATGTTTTTTCATCAGAAAACTGTTTTTTCATCAGGTCTACATGATTCATTTTAAATAAAATTACACCACTTATATTAATTGAATTTTAAATAATTGATTAATAACTTGGAATTATTATAATTTATATTTTATAATATTTTTATCCTAATTTTATTTCTTAATGTATAGTTAAAATAGTAAAATTTAATTAATATGGTTATGGTGAATAAGGGTTTACTGACTATTAAAAAAAGTAGATATGGATTTAAATGAAAAAAAGAATTTCCCAATATCTATTGGATATAAATATTTTCATATTATTTCATCTAAATCTCAATAATGGTCCTTTATGAAGAATTGATTCATTTTTACAATGTGGGTATTGCATTTTCTTTTCAAAAATTCTATGTCTGTCCTCTGCCATGCCTATAAAAGGCCACCCACTCTCCTCTAATATTCACACTCCTAATGAATTTTGTATTGTAAATTCTATATCCAAATGTATTAAGTAACTAAAAAAACACCTCATAATATCCATTATTTTATCATAAACCAAATATAGGATGGATTTGGGTATAAACCTAACGAGGTTTTCTGAAGAAGTGGTTTGGTTTTTAACCATTCATTTCATTTTACTCCTTCATATAAATCAAAAAAATATTCTACAAAAATGATGAAATAATAAAAAAGGTATAAGAACTATTTTTAGGCTATTTTTTTTAATTTTATAATTTATATTAACTTTCTATTATGAAAAATAATAATTGATACTTTCTATTGTGTGTATAGCTGACAAGTACCTCATGAACCAATGTAATTCGTTTTCCATCACCACCTATCACAGAAGGTTATAATAATGGATTTAACATACATATTTTTTATTTAATAAAATAATATACTTCATTAATAATAATATAAAATATGATTTCTTAACATCCAATAAATTAGAAGTAAAATAACATCGCTTGTGTGTACGTGTGGAGTACCCCCAGGTAGTGATATGATATTATTTTCATTTTATTTTGAAATGGATGTTAGTAGGGATATATTTAATGAATATAATTGATATTGATGATATTTTAATGTTTATTTAATGGTAAAATTTTATTTACCTATCTTTCCCTCCATCAGTTTGAAAAATAGAAATAGCATTTTTGCGTAAATACGACATACCATTTCCATGAACGATGTAACTAAGTTTCCCAAAATAACTTTTATGGTATGTTATAAATATTATAAAATTATTATATGTGATATTAATACTATTTTTATTAGTATGGAGTTATTAGAAGCAGATTAATGCAGAGGGACCCAAATTTATAAACCAAAAACATACTTGGAAAATGAAGTAGTTATCAAATGGAACAATAATCTTAACAAGAAGTTTTACTTAAATGAATCTTAAAAGGATATATTTAAATCATATATGGTAATATATATATGATTAGTGTTACATAATTTATATATAATAATCCTATATTTATTATATAGGAGGTTCAAACATGTATGAATGAAATTGGACTGTAGGTAAGCGTTTCTCATCTCACTTTTACTTCCAATATATGTATACTATATTCACTACATAGTTCCATTTTTTGGTGCATATACGACCATTTTTATATTTTATATTAGTAATAAATTTAAAATAATAATATTTAATGTTTTATTTGATGTTATTTATTTCATGTGGATTATGATTCAGAAGTTACCAATGAGGTAATGGTTTATGTCATAATCAAACAGTTTATCTAGATTGTTCATGATTGAGTTTTTGATGATGAAATTTTATAATCTCTGATGGAAGAAACTCATTAATCTTCATATCCGTTTATTATATCCTAAAAATAGTGGTTTTAGTTATACTATCCTCTATTTATGTGCTTAAACGTTCAAAAGATTTATTCTAAAGAAAACATATTTCATTTCTCCAATCTATTTAAAAACATTTGTCTTCCATATTGATGTTTTATAAAAATTTATTCAATAATGTTTTATCATTAAAAAAATGATATATTGAAAAACATTTTGACCAAATTTCAATTTCTAGTTTTTTTAAATAATCTTCTTATCATTTTTCTAATGTGGAACTTTTTTTATCTTTTTTACAGTAGTGTGAAATGATTTTTAACCCATACGGCATGTACAAAATTACCCTACATTATGAACAATCATTTCATTGAAGATTACATTACAGTTTGAAAAGGATGTTTTTAAAGAATATTATTTTCCTTATATTCTATAAATTTTCAGGTTTTGGATGTTATATTCAGCATGAAAAGGATATATTCCTTATAAATGTTTTAATGTATTTTTATGATAATTACATTAATAAATGTTTACGAACCCTATTTTATTTATTTACTATTATGAATATGTCGTAGTTATAGCATCTTTATTATTTCACCAGATGATTTACGATCTTTTTGAATGGGGTTGTGAAATTATGATACCATTATCCATATTACATTACATAGTTTATGATTATTGTTATTTATTAAATAAACTATTTACATTTCACATACTAGATTTTAAAAACCAATGATTATGTGGATTATGTTTGACCCCTTTCATATGTGGAATAAACCCGACATAGTATGTGATAGGAGGGGAATAATATACCCCCTTTATGCATTGTCAGTTCTCATGAGAAAAACTCTATTGGGTTTTGGTTTATGTAATACCCATTAAAATAAATGTCTTGGAAAAATACCATTATGGTATTTAATATCTCTTAAACAAATCCTTAATGATTTCTCAGAAAATATGCATTTTATTATTATTAATTATGTTATTGATGACCATGTGTTTTTTAATTTTTAATGATATCTGTTGATGATTTTATAGCTCATTATAATATTAATATTGAATTATTTGATATTCATAAATTCCAACCATATAATTCATCTTTTTCAACATATTGATTAAATGAAATGTCTTTCAGTTATTTATCATTAAATTTTGATTATTTTTCATTTATTATTGATTGTTTCCACTTTATAAATACCCTTAATAATAATTATATCTCACATATTTCTTCTGGTTCAACTTCCTAGGATTATAAGACGTTTATTATGATGGGAATAAGGGGATTTAGAAAAGGGATTAATTGTGTTCTAAAAAATATATATTTTATATTTTCTAATGCGAATTGAAATTAAGAATCATGTTTTATAAGAATAGAAAACTATTTCATATCTTGGAAGTGATATCATGTATCTAACACCAAGTTAATAAAGTAATAACTGAATTCAGGATAATAGGTTATGGGTCTTTAATGTAACAATTTCTTATCAACAATTTATTAACAGTTCTTCATTGACATCACCATCTCCAGTGTTAACTGCTCTCTCTTTTTCATTTATTTGTCATTTTAGTTGTTTAAATCCTTGAATATTGATCATAATTTAATTTTTTATATAATTTATCCATCTTATATATTTATTACATATTTTTTTGAACCATCCATAAAAGAAAGATATAGAAAAATGAAATACACCATTCATAGAGATGGTAGTTTGTATGAATGAATGAAAATTGTTTCTATTTTCTAATTAAAGTATAATAATAAAGGGAAATAGTATTACAACATTATATAATCATATTTATATCATATATGTAACCTATTATAATAAAATACATAATTATATCACTCTATGAGAGTCAGTAATGGAAAATTAAGTACATTATTATGTGGAGATGATTGTCTATGCATATACACTAGAGACACTTTAATTTTCCATTTGATTAAAGAGTAATAATATTGATTATATATTTTAATTATATAATAATAATAATTATGTCATAAATATCATACACAAACATAAAATAAATCAAAATAAAAAACTAGGAAATGTGGTGAGTAAAAATTGAATACATCACTTTATAGAGGTGGTAGTTCACACATAAGCATGAGTGACACTTTCATTTCCAATTTGATAAAAATGTGATAAAAAAATGTTATTCCATAAACATAATATAATTTTAATATATGGAAGTTATTGAGTCTATTATAATCTCATGATTATAGAATATTTATTGGATATATAAGAAGAAAAAAACATGGATACACTCAGTTAAAAGTTATACCACTTCTTTGGAAGACCTCCATTGCATGATATATTAAGCCTTAAATTATATTATTATAGTGATTACATTGATTCGAGAATTCGGGGAGGAATTTTATAAATATATTTGGTTGGGTATTGTAAAATATATGTAGCTCAACATGTGTGAATAAAATAGTATAAGATGTACAATTTTATAAGTTATGCGGGTGGAAGTATTTTAAATATTCATTGTTTTAAAATATTATAATTCCAATTCCATGTGAAATTGGCACCATGTTGATTTATTTTTAATTATAATATTTTTTTTATTTTAAAATCTATTAAACGAATCCAATTTATACAAGTTTATGTGTCATCTAAAACCTTATCCCGTTGTTTAACCCCATCATGAAGCCTTTTTAACCCTTACCATAGTTATACATTTTTACCATGGTTCATATTCATTACAAAAACAAAATTATGTTTAACTCATTAAAAAAAATTATTTTTATAATTTTATATATTTATTCAACTTTAAAAAGTTTATATTCTTATACATTTCGTGAATAAATTTTAATACAAGTTTAGAAAACACTATAAAAAATTGTTTTTAGAGAAAAATATCTATAAAAATAAAATTGATTTTATTCTAGAATGTGGAATATTATTGATTAACATGGAATTAATTTTATATTTTTAAATATAAAGATATTTATTTCAATTTATAACCAAATAAAAATAGAAATTGATTTATTATAAACATGAATAATAGTGAAAAATCATTAACAATTTTTATTTCAATAAAAACATTACATATAATTTTAAAATGGTAGACATAGATTTCTAAGTTGAACATTATATTTTTATATGTATTATAGAACTTAATAAATTTTGAATTATTCTAGAAAATTATTTCATAAACTTTCATGTAATTTTAATTTAAACAAATTTACTACTTTGAAAATCGACATTTTTCACTTTTCATACAAAAAATAAACTATTTCTGAAAAATCTAAAAAATTCGACCTAACTTAATTTGGAAATGATTAATTGATATATAAATTTTTTTACCAGTTTAAAATTATAATATTTTTGAATTTAGTTTGTAATAACATTGTTCTATAAATCTATGTGTATTATGATGTAGTTTCTTTTGAATAAAATATTTTCATACTATAATTGAAGCTCAGGTGCAACATTAAAACATATGTGATGAATCCTTAATGATAGAATAAGTGGTGGGTTGATCATAAATATATCCAATACTACTATAATAGTAAATATAGAATAATATAACACATTATGGATGAAAATATAAATTTTAATACAATACATAAAAACATATAAATCATATATGTATGTGGATTTTTGTGATACATGTTCTTCAATCTTCCTCTTGCACTAATGGCAAAAATAATTTGTTCCATTCCACATTACATAGTACCTTATTCAATATCTTGTAAAACCATATCCCAAACATCATATGGATATCTACCAATATTTTTTAAAAACTATTTCATTACCCTCATCTTGTATCACAACATATAGAATATGTTGTGAATTACCATATAAAACAATGTAGGATTGACTCTAAAAACATTCTAGAGTTGGTATCTGAGTAAAAATCAATTCCCATTCACTCAAACAGAATGTTTGACACCAAAAACATTTATAGTGATAAAAAAATATTAATATCTAGATCTATAATTGTATGAAAGAGTGTCTTATATTAAATAATCTATGATACTCAATCTATAAATGGGTATAACATGATCCCCATAAAATAAATGTATATATATACACATTTATAGCCATATCTATCATATGAAAAGAATAATTATTATATTGTTTCCATTATATTATACATAAAGTGATTGTTGAATGTTATGGTTTTCAATCTCTTATATACTACTCATTTGTTCTAGATTCCCATAGTATAAACTATCCTCGTCGATGAATTACTCAAATTTCATTCATCATTATGTGTAAGGAAATATAATTTTCCATATCTAAATTGAAATGAAATATCTAGGAAGGTCCATATACATCCACAATATTTATCAATTGATTTCCCATTTTTTATAATGGTTATATGAGTGGAGAAAAACAATATTGTTTATTCTCCAATCAATGAAATGATCAACAACATAGCTAACCACCACCCAATTAGTTAGGTCAATATGATGACTAATGAAATAAGTGGATTAAAGTACAATGGTTCTAATGCTAGTAATATCAACAAACACATGTATTGGGGACCCTAGTATGATCGATTCACCCAAATTATACGAAATAGATCTAGAAGAAAATCCATGGGGCAGACATAGTGGGTCATATATCAAATAGAAAGAAACATATACTATTCTTTGTGCCTTATAATATTATTTTGTATATATATAAATAAATACTACACATGTAGACCATATCATTTAATCATAACCAATAATATACCATTATTAAAATCTATTAGATATTACTCAATGTCATAAATTGGGAGGTAATTCGTCAATATGTTTCTTGAAATGCATATATATATATATATCGAAAAAATGAATGTATGATATTGTTGAAATTTTAATTTATCTTTTTAAATTTCAATAGCCTTAAAAATCATTATTAAATATTTAAAAAACCCAAAATAATCACTGATTTATCATATCATTTATGAAAAAATCCCAAATCTTCTTTATATATGAATCACTTTCAGTGTTTTAATTTATCATTAATTCTTATGTTATTATTGTCAGATATCTATGTCGACATATAATAAAACCTGTCAACTAAAATATTTTAATGATTGACATATATGAAAAAAATAAAGTCTTAATAATGGTGAGACTTATAAATCATATTCCTATTTTTTCAGGTATATAAACATATTCAAAACTCTATATGTTCAAAAAAATAAATTTTATGATGTCAATGTGGCAACCCTGACCCCAATAACCCATAGTTAGTTGTCATTTTAGTAAAATTACATATTTACAAGAGATCAAATCACTAAGTATCAATTATCTTGTTAGTGTTAATGAACTAGATACATACATGGTGACCTTATTACATCATATAATATAAAAAACCAACTATTCTACTTCTTGTGACATATTAAAATATCTCACCTTCTCAAAATGGTGATGTATGAAAATAAAATGGTGAGATCAAATTCTCAGTATGTTTTATATGAGACATTAATAAGTGAACAAATATCAATAAGGATTATGCATTATGGAAGGAAAATAATATTTAAAACACATGCCATCAATACACTAATAAAGAAAATGAATCTATATATTTTATAAATATTAAAAACAAATGGAATGCAATAATTTAATAATTTATCATGAAAAGGATTATTTATAATAAAACATATTTCTAGCACATGAACCATTATACCTTCAAGATGGTTTAAATATGCGTTAATAACCCAACTAATTATGTTTGAAAAAAAGGGTTTGTTTCCAACATTTTTTCCTCATGTGACCTATTGATATAGCGAGGGAAAATATATAAATGGAAATCTCCCTGAACTGAAATTCAAAATATATATTTATAAATATATTTAATTCTTGAACAATATGACTTATAAAAATACCCTTATTGGGTTCAAGATATAGATTTATCAATATTTCCCCAATTAAAAGAACATTCAATGAAAAAACCATATGTAACAATGTCACATGAATAAGGTAATAATAATATCCATGATATAGGAAAATAAATATTTAATTAATTCATCAATTAATTCTAATCATAAATGAATGGTATGTATACATATACCACACACAAAGAATAAGTGGTGAATAAGTCATAAATAAATAGAATGTCACTATGGTGTCCCTGAAAGAATGGTTTAAAATAATACATGGACATTAATAATAGAAAATAGGAATATACCATGATAAATTAAGTCCAAATTATGGAAAAAATGTAAATGGAGTGTTTCAGAAACTTTAGAAATGATTCTCTTTAGTATTGTTTTTGCGAAAAAAACTAATGAGTCTTAAAAAAGAACAATTTATTGAATAAATCCAAAATTAAAAAAAGATATTATTTAATAATAAAATGATTTATTTTAGAAAAATATCAGTAGAGTAAGGAAAATTATGGATGGTATATAAAATGGTTATGATGTATAGAAATTACCTCTAATCGGGCCTGCTTATTGAGAGAAATTGAGAAAGAAACCTAATGAAACATAAATTTACCCATCCCATAATGGTTAAATAATCCAAATACATGATTTTGGACATATAAAAAGAATTAAGAAGAATCATATAAAAGTAAAGAAGAATTACATTATGGTAAATAGAGAGAAAGAGTAACCTAAATGAAAAATGGAGGGTCAGGGAGAATCCCTTACCTTATCTCTAACACTATTATGTATATGATCCTAACATCCTAGATAATAAAATTAAATACATTAATTAATTAATGAATATCTTTTGATATATTTATAATGATTTATTTTAATTTTATTTTGTTCATTTATGACCATTTTTGAGTTAGAATATAAAATTTTATCATTCAAGAGCGTTCATTTACTTGGTATTCATTAGTTGGTTACTTGTATACGTGTCTATCAGATCATGTAAAATCAGAAATAATTCTATAGGATTGAAATTATATTTTATTAATGTAAAAAATGATTAAATAGTATTATATGTCATTTTTTCTAGATATTATGATTATTCAATATATAATATTTTAACGATGAACGCTATATTATTTTTGTGAATTTATGACTATCAATAACAAGTTTTGTTTTATTAATTAATATTATTTAAACATATATACTGGTTCCATAATATTAAATTTGTGATAACATATATAACATAAACTTCTAAAACAATTATAAGAATTTTCATACTATCCTTGATGGAGGTAATGGAAAATAAAAACACATCATCCAAAATGGTGGTAAATCAACACATCACATATGATTTTTTCATTTTTAGAATAAAAAAGGGAGGAGAAAGGGTATGATGATGAATTTTCAATTACATTATAAAATTATATGATATATATGAGAATGTAGTTATTAATAATGTTTGGATAGAGTAGGTGAGTTAAGGATAAGAAATTAATGAAATTGAATCAAATTTAAAGAGAAGGATTAAGGGTTTCACTCCTTGAATTCTTCTCCTTAAGAACCTCATTAAATAACATTTTTTATTATAACTAATTAATACCAAAGGCTCCAGGAAAGGTTTGAGATACTTGGGCATATTATTATGTAGAAATTTTACAATATTCAAGGCTTTTTGAGGTGTGAAAAGAAGATATGGTGACGAGTAGTATTTATGGTGGTGGAGACGGGTGTTTTTTGATTATTTTATTCATTATTTTATTATTTTTTCTCAAGACTATGAATAGTTTGAAAAGTATTAGTAAATATATAAAAATAACTAAATATAGTTTTGAATTATGGTCTTAAATAATCTATACATCATATACGACTCAACAAATCAAGAATTTAGATTATATCGTAAATTACTGTATTCTAGTATTCACCAAAAAATTAACTATATTAACGAAATCCCAAAAAATAACCCAAAACATTTTATTTTGATATTTAAAATTATAAAATTTTGTCCTATTTTTGAAAATAACTCTATAAATATGAGATATTTAATTTCTAATTAAAATCCTTCTTCATTCAATAACTACCGACTTCAAAATTATAACTGATTTTGTGACACTTTGAAATATTAATTAAGGTATCATAAAATTATAATATAATGATAAGATAATAAAAAATTAATTTTGGATTCTATTATATAGAATAAAATTCCATATAAATTATTATATTAATTATAAATTTTTGAATAAACATTTAGGTTTCAAAAATTACCAATAATTAATTTGTCAATATTAATTTTTTTTTTCATAATCTGTTAATTAATTATATCATATTTCAATATAGAAGATAATTAAATTGAATTTTTAATTTCAAAAGTTAGGATACTATGACAATGGTCACATTATTATTCCTAATGGTAAGATTACTATTCAAATGGTCATGTTACTATTTAATTATATATTACTATTCATTTAAGTTCAGTGATTTTTGAAACATAATGTATCGAATGAATTGAAATTATTAAATAAGATAAAGAACATAAAATCATGGGTTTTATATTCATCCCACCTTCAGAAATTTCATCCATGAAATTTTAAATATAGTTTCCCTCTAAACATATGGGAGTGGCTCTTCATCATAACATTACCTAGATCCCATGTTGCTTATTCGATTTTAAGGTTCTTCTAAAACACATTTACTAGTTGAGTAGTCTGATTTCTCAACACAAGCTCTCTTGTATTATGAATCTCGATAGGCTCATCACTATACGAAAAATAAGGTTCCAGTTTTATTTATTCAAAGGTTAAAACATGTGTTGAGTCTAGCATATACTTCTTTAATAATGATATATGGAACACAACATGAAATTTAGTAAGATTTTGAGACATTTTTTATAGGTAAATTGAAACTCCAATTATTTCCAAAATTTAAAATGGTTTAATTTACCTTGGGACTAATTTCCATTTCTTAGTGAACCTTGTGACACCCTTCCATGGAGATACATTTAGAAAGGCATGATCTCCAATTTGAAATTTAGAATCCTTTTTTATTTATCAACATAACCCATTTTCGTACTTCTAGTCTCCTTGATATGAGGCTGAATAGTTTTGACCATATTAATTGAATAAACAATATATTTTAGGCCTATGAGTTTATTCTCACCAACATCATCCAAAAAAGTTGTAGTATGAAATATATTTCCATATAATGCTTCATATGATTCCTTATGAATACCAGAATGGAAAATATTATTGTAGAAAAACTATACCAATGTTAAAAACTAATCCTGCACACCATGAATGTCAAGTGATAATTATTAAAATAGGTTCTATAATGTTTGAATAAACATATCAAAAGTTCTTTTGGTTTGAGTTTGATATGATACACACAAATGAATCTCAGTATCCAATGAATTCTGACTTCTCTTCTAAAATTTTGGTGTAAAACAAGTATCTCAATTAGAAAAAATTCATATAGGTGCAACATAAAGTATTTCAAGATAATTAATATGGAGTCTTACTATGAACTCTATAGGTAAATAATATATTATCGAATTAAAATGTGAAGATTTTTTAAGGTGATCAACAATAACCCATATTGTACCGTTACTTATAGGTGTCTGTGGAAGTCATGTATCAAATTCCATCATAATATCATTCTGTGTCCACATAGGAAAAGTTATAGGTTACATGAATCTTCTAGGATGGTGTATCTCAGCCTTCACATATTGACAAACCAGACACCTTGACACATAATGATCAATTTTCAGCTTCATATTATCCCACCAAATTTTTTCCTTTAGATCAGTATACATCCTAGTACAACCATAGTGTATAGTGAAATTGAAATTGTTAGAATCATAGAATCATTCCCATTTTATATCTAGTATTAATGGAACAAATAATGTCTATACAAATTTGAGAACTACTACTCACACATGATGTCTTAAAATCTTTCATCCATAACAACATTAATTTTCTTTTGAAAATGCTCATCATCATATTGAGATATTTTCATATTCTCCACTAATGAGGGTTTATAAATCATTTTAAGTAGATTGATGCTTCTTATTCCTTAACAATTCACAAATCCTCTATTACAAAATAAAAGAATATATAATCTCTCTCAATCCTCATTTGGGTTAGAAGTCCATGATCTTTCCTACAAAATACATCTTCTACCTTATTTTCTTTTCCTAGTTGGTATTATATTCAAAAAACATAATATCTAAATAAATGAAACAATAACCATTGCCTCATGTTGAGTTTTTCTATGAACATATATATTTAAAAATAATATTATCTTTACAAATCTCATATATTTCACTATAGTGATAATTTCTTTATATCTACAAATAACATATTATGGCTGCTAACTCAAGATAATGAGTTAGATAATTGTTTTTCATGTTTTTTCAACTACCTTGATGCATATGTAAAAAAATTATCAATTTTCATAAGTATGGAACAAAGTCTACTCTTTGATACATCACTGTATATGAAAAACCCATCATTTCTTGATTATAGAGTCAAAATCTGGCACTGAATAATTGTATATTTATTTCTACAAAATAGTATGCACATTTTTTTCCCATAATAACATAACCCCTTTATTTGTGAGTTTGGGTAAAGAATTATCTAATTAGAAACAATTTTTAATACAATGCCAATAGTAACCTTCCAAACCAATGAAACTATTTACCATGGTTATGTTCATTTTCCTATGACATTATTTCATATCCTTTAACTTCATTGGATCAACTGATATTCCATCCATAGAGAAAATATGTTCTGGAAATGAATTTTATTGAAGGCAGAACTCAAAATTTCTAAATTTACCATAACCTCATTCTTTCTGAGAGTCCCAAGAATAATATGAAATTGAATCTTGTCATCTTAACAGATTTAATAATACACCATAATATCATTAATTGACACTAAAAAATCATAAAGATATTCCTTGAATAATCTATTCATTAGGTCCATGAATACACATGGTTCATTAGTCAATCCAAATAGAATTATTTTAAACTCAAAATGTCCATAGCTCATCTGAAAACATATCTTTAAGATATATTCCTTCTTTGAACCATGATTTTTATCAAAAAAATCATAAATTCGTGGAAGATGATATATGTTAATTATTATAATATAATTTATTTCTCTATTGTCAACAGAAAACCTCAAGGATCTATCATTCATCTTTACAAAGAGACTACAGGCTCCACAAGGAGAAACCCTAGGGAAAATAAATACATTATTAGTCAACTAATCTTGTTTTTTCTCCAGCTCTATTGATTATATATGGGCCATTCTATAATGAGTCATTGATATTGGTATTTTATCAAGGATTTAATGAAAGTTAAATTCAACATCATGCTTTGGGGTGTGACCAGGTAATTTGTCAGGAAATAAATCAACATATTGTTTTATAAATTTTTTATCCTAAATTTTAAGAATACATTACTCAAAAATAAATGTCATTTTATCTTCCTCCCTAAGAATTTCAATCAATAATGCTACTGTGGGTGGATTTAGATAAGAAAATGATGGTTATGTTTATGTTCTAATGATAGATAATTCTAAATCTTCGTCACATATCACAATTTAAATCATCTTGTAATAAATTCTATCATCAAATTTTGAAATCCCATCCATATCATGGATTATATAAATGATAAACATGAGTATGGATATATGTTTAGAAACTAAATCATGTCTATGTGATAGAAAGGGGACCAAATGCCACATTTTTATTGTAATGAGACTTCCTTTAGGAGTTACTACTGATAACTATCATGTTTAATATAATGGTTTATGTCTAATTTTCATGAAAAAATGGGTAGATATAAATGAGTGAGATTATCCATAATGAAATAATTCATTGGATAGATTTGAATATATGATTAATGTACCATCTACCTCATCATTGGGTACTTCCACCTCAAGTTTAGTGATCACATATACTTGGCCATCTCCCCTTGTCATCTTCTACAGTATATTCCCCTATTGTTGGGACATTGAATTGAATATTTTCACATTTCATTACAGTTGAATCATTTAGAATCATTGATATATTTCTATTCCTTGTAAACATTATCTCAATGACCATTTTCTACACACTTATAGAAAACTCCCATAAAATTTAAGAATTTACTAGGATGATTCTTTCCACAATTTTCACATAATGGAAAAGTCTCATTCCATTCATCTTCTTTACTGATTCAAATTTTACTTGGTTATTAGGGGACCTCTTCTTCTCTTTATTTCCATTGAACATATATGATCTAGCAAATTACTTATCGATAATTATGGCACATAATACTATTTCATCATATGACAATTTTTTTTTAGAATCTTGTTACCTTTAGAGACTTGTATTAATACCTTTAATGAAATGATAAATTATATATTTTGAATCACATATGTAATCAATATAATAATAGGATTGTGTTATAAATGTATCCTCATAATTTTTAATAATAAATTATTCAATTATCTTCATGTTATGTAATGATTTCTATGATTTAATTTTTTTCTCATAAGGGAAATATTTTTCAAATAATGTTTCATTAAAAGTAATCCATTACATATATTCTATTTCAACTTCCTCCTTAGTATTTTGGCACAATGACCACCATTAATCAGCATCTCTCTTAAGAAAATATACATCCAGTACTACCTTTTCATTTTAATTTCATCATAATGCCATAAATATAATTTCAATGTTCTTTATCTACTAATTAGATTCCACTGGATTTGTAGTCTATAAAAATATAGAGTCTTATGCCACATGAAATGATCTAACATAGGCGTAGTATGGTTATTTTCAATTACATTAGTAATTTTTCCTAATATGTTCATGATCAACCAATCACCAACACTAAGAGTTTTGACTTTATTAGTGGGGAAATACCTATATTTAACATTGGAATTTGTTACATTAATCTCATTAGTTTCCATTAATAAATAATGGAAAAAATTATGTTTTCTCTTATTCATCATGAGTATTAAGCCAAAAGTTCACAATAAGGGATTATTATACATCTATTGATTACTTAACATTTAGTTCCCAAGGCTTCTACTAAACTTTCTATGATATAAAATATAACAAACCTTACCCTAGTAGCCTAGATTTGGTTGTCATTTTATTATAATGACATAGAAACAATATATTAAATCACTAAAGATCGATCAATTACGTATTATTAAAGAAAAAGATAAATACATGGTATCCTTACTAAATCATAGAACATAATAAAATAAAATAAACTGCATCTTGAAACTTATTAAAATATTTCATCTTCAAAAATTGTGGAAGGAAAAAAATAAAAGGGATAGATAAAACACTTATTAAGGGTTATATAGAACAATAATAAGTGAATAAAAGTCAATAAGGCATAAAAATAAGGGAAAGGTAAATCATATGAGAAATACATTTCATCAATAAATTGAGGATGAAAATGAATTCATACATTTTTATCAAACTGAAGACCACATGGAGTGGAATAAATGAATACTGAATGTTGAAAATTATTATTTATTGTATGTAATTTATCTGGAACATGAAACAATATACTATCATGATCGTTTAAATCTGTGGGTAAAACCCATCTGATTCTTCTTACAAATAAATAGGAAGGGTTCACCACCAACTATTTTGTCTTATGAGACATAATGATTCATCAATGAGATATCTATAAATGGGCCCCAATAATTACTATATATCCAATTAATTCTTCCTACATATATATAATTAATGAACATTATGACTTATCAAAATACTCTTATTTAGTAGAGGATAGAGATTCATGTACATTTTCCCAATTAAAACAACATTAAATGAAAAACCATATATAAAAATGGAACACTACTAAGGAAATAATATTATACATGATAAGAAAATATGGATATTTAATGAAATAATCAATTAATGATTATCACAAATGAAAGGGATGTATACATACACTACACATAAAGAATGTGTTTAGAATAAGGTATAACCAATGGGAATATCATAATGGTGTCCATGATAGAATTGATTTAAATCATATATTGAACTTAATAATGGAAAAAAAGAATAGATAATTATAAATGAAATCAAAATTAAATGAAAAATTGAAAAATTAGTGTTTAATAATCTTTAAAAATGAGCATATTTAGTGTGGTTCCAGGGGAAAATACTAACGATAATTGATATCAGAAAAAAGAATAATTGTTTGTATAAATATCAAAATGGAGAAAGTTAGTTCTTTAAGATAAAATGAGTGATTTTATAAAAATATTAATATATTAATACATATTATGTATGGTACTTAAAAATGTGTATGGAGTTTTGAAGTTCCCTTTAATCGAGATTTCTTATTGGGAGAAATTGGAAAGGAATACTTATAAAACATTTATTTCCCCATCAATGAAAGGTGAATTGATCTAGATACATTAGTTTGGAAAAAATAACTAGAATATAGAATAAGTACATAAAATTATAGAATAATTATAATTGGTAAATTAGAGAGAGAGAGGAACTCAAATAAAAAATGGGGGTTCAGGGAGAATCCCTCATGTTATGCCTGAAACTATTCTATACTTGATCTTAATGTTCTAGATAATGAAATTATATACATTAGTTAAATAATTAATAAGAATTCATATATGTTTTTTTACTATAATTTTATGAAGTTCATTTATATCCTTTTTATGGGATAATAGTTAAAAATTTATCATTTTGGAGCTTTTGTTTCTGTAGTTTTCATTATTTGATTACATGTATACATGTATGGATGAGAATACAAATTGGGAAATAATTCTCCAAAATTAAAATTATATGTTATTAATGGTGAAAAATAATATTTAATGGACTTATACATAATTCATTTCCACATATGTGGATGATTTATTAAATAAAATGTTAACGATGAAGGATAGATTATTTTGGTGATGTTTCAATTATCAAAAAATAGTTTTGTTTTATTAAGTAATATTATATATATATATATATTGTTTAAAGAACATTAAATAATCTATAATACAAATATTATAATTTTATTAACAATTATAATCGTTTTATGACCTTCCTTGAAGTAGTTAACATAAAATGAAAAATAAATCATCCATGATGGTGGAAAAATTACACATTAGATATGATATTATTATTTATAGAATAAAATGTAGAGAATAAGGGTTTTGGTGATATATTTTCCCTTAACATAATTAAATTATAAAATATCTAATATATTGGAGTTATCATGAAAATTTTGAGAGATGTGCTGATAGAAGGATGAAAAAAAGAAATGAAATTGAAAGAAATTGATGGATATGAATTAAGTGTTTTACATCTTGAATTATTCTCCTTGGGAACATCCTTATAGAACATTTTTTTGTTATGTTATTGAGAAAAAGGATCCTTTACGCATGGGAGATACATGGGAATACTATTGTGTAGAAATTGGACAATATAAAAATATTTTGAGGTGTGAGGAGATGAGGTGGTGGGGGGTGGTATTCATAGTGGAGGAGAGAGGTGTTTTTTGATTATTTTATTCATTAGATTATTATTTATGCTAAAGACTATGAATATATATGATCATTATCATCAAATATACAAAACTAATTATAAATAGTTCCATTTTACGGGCTTACATCAGACATATATCGTACACGACTCAATAATTCACGCATATAGCTTATATAATAAATTATCTTATTTTACCATTCATCAAAAATTCAATTATTTTATAAAAATAAAAAAATAAATCCTAACCATTCATTGAAGTGTAGATTTGAAAAATGAAATTATTTTTAACATTATTTTATATATTTTATATATTAAAATTTTAATTATAATTATCATCTTTTAAAAAAATACTGATATCAAAATTATAACTAATTTTTTGACACTTTGAAATAATAATAAAGGTCTCGTAAATTTATATTATAATAATAAGGCAAAATGTATTCATTTGTGATTATATTTTATGAAATAAGTTATCTATAAAATTATAATTTTAATTATAAATTTTTTAATAAGTATTTATTATTCAAAAAATACCAATAGTTTATTAGTTATTTTAAAAACATTTATTTACATAATCTATGATATAATTATATAATATATCCATTTATGTCATTCCTAAATTTTATTAATAATTTCATTGGTGAGGTTACTATTATAATGATGATATTACGATTCCTAATGGTCTCATTACTACTCCAATAGTGATGTTACTATTTAATAGTATACATCTATTCATTTAAAATTGGTGTTGTGTGAACTATACACTATAAAATGAATTGATTTCCAAAAATATACATACCATAAAATCAATGAGTGTTGTAGTTAACATCAACAACATACATAGAAGTCGTTCTATGTTCATCATCATCATCCTTGAAACCCTATTTCATCAGATTTTTTCCATAAAATAATGTAACTACTTACATTATTGTTTACCTGTATATCATAAACCCTTTGGAATAATTGATATTCATTTTTAATTTTAACTAACGTAAGTATTTATTTTTCACTTTACCGCATTACACTAAAATATATTAGGATATCAAGTTTATTTCACTATATAAATTGATTAGTACAATCCTTCAAGAAATAGTGATATTCCCTTATCAAGATAAATAAATATAAATATTTACATTTTTATTTATCATTATATATTGTAGAATCATTAGGATTTTATATTAATATTAAATTTAATTTTATACAAGTAAAAATATTTATGAAATAATTATATCCAATTTTTATGTCAAATATATTTAAATCCTTTCATTTCTTAGCACCACACATCCTAAACTCTATAAGATATTAAGTGGAATTCTCTATAACCGTAGACTATTTTAATCCATTATTTATTAACATTAATATTTTTATATGTTAACATACTAAAACTACACTCTTATATATTATATTAATTTCATAATTTTTTTCTAAGATACTCAAACCCATTTCAGTTTAGGATATAATACTAATTTTCTTTTTGTAGACATACTTAATGAATTAATCAATTTTTAAATATCATAAATGGTATTTTATGAATTTTAACAATTCATTTGAGAACATGACTCATAAAATATACCCCTGATGGGCCTTGGAACACATTCCCTAATACTTTAACTTGTATCTTGACAAACAATACATCTTTGATAAAAATATTCTATCATTATCAGCTATTTAAAATATGTTGATGAATCATCAACCATATGTATTCAGGTAATCATGTTAATTTTTTTTTCAAAACAACACCTTTTTATCTATCCACCTCACATATCATATAACACAAAAGATATAAATATAGACATCCTTTTCTTAGATCTATATGAACAAGATATATTACTTTGTATTCAATATTTATTTATGCATAAACACTTTTCTTCATCATAAGTAAACTAAATTATCCATAAATTCGTCAATTTATTTTGAACTCTAGTATATTTATCACACTTGTAAAATGAATTCAACTTTAAATATTACGGAAAATTGAGGAATTAATTTTTATAACATCCATAACTAATATGTACCTTTTATGGAGTTTTCTAAACATCATAAGGTATTCTTAATAATCCTTTAATATAGAATTACTATTCCTCATTCCTAACAGTAACCAATTTCTATAACCTAAAATGATACATGAAGAAAGAATGTTCAATTATATATTCATATTTTAATATTTTGATATTAATTTTTACCAACTTTTATTATTTATAATACACATTATAGTCCTGATATCCTATATAATGATCAGTTATCCTTAACTCACTGAGATTATAATGAATTGTTTTCATGAATTCACTCTTATTTTCAGAAAATTTACACAAATGAAAATGGGATGGTTTCTATAAATATAATAATTAATTTTTATTATTACCCCAAATCATGTTATATAATTGAAAAAATAAAAAACTATTCTTATTAAAAAACAATCTCATTTTATAGACAACTAGTGTTTACATACCCTCATGAGGAGAAAAATAAGATATATAATACACATCTTATGATAGGTTCATAAAATTTCGGATGTTTCCATTTAATTAATTTTGAAAGACAATTAATCCACTACTTGGAGAATCATCAAGATTCAAACATCAATTCTTTATAATATTATGACATTCAATATGATTATAACTTTTATAAAACACAAAGTTGATATCATATATCTTTGAAAACAATTGTATTAAATTATATAAATAGTATCATTATATATACACCATTAGTTTAATAATTTCATTTGAAATTTTAATCATATTAAATATCAATTTTAATGGAAAATCATATTGAGTATATGTGATTAACATTTCTTAAATCACGGACATACCCAATCATATTGAGTAGTTAAATGTAGACTAAAATACCAATGTTCATTCTATGTCTAATTCCATTGAAATCATAAATGAACTGCTCTATAATTCCATAAGAAGAAAGATGCAATCTTTGAACTATTTAAAAACTTGGTTACCCATGGAGGAACTAGTATAGTGAAAATAATTTTCTTCCACAAGAAAATTTATTAAATAAAAAATACTGCATTGGAAATTATCTTAATTTAATATTCATAGGTGTACTAAAAAATATTACCCTTATTCTAAAAATAAATTTTAATTTATTGTTTTGATGATTATGGTACTCATCTATAAAAAAATATATTATCAGATGAGTATCATTTTTTATAAACCTTTAATAATTACTTTTATAATATTTAATCCCACTAAAATGATGACCCCTTCATAAATCATCCTATCTATCTCTGGAACATATTCTATATTTCACCTTGAATCACATTAATTCTTTCATGAAAACAACACATAATTATTTTTTTGGTCAATAATCCCAATCACAACATTTTTTACTCTAAGATATTTTAGTGGACAACTATTTATCCAATCAATAAAATGGATAAACTCAAGATAATCCCCTTGGTATCATAATTATTATGGTTTCCCAGTTATTCTAATCTAATGAAAGAACCATGAATAAGATAACAATGAAAAATAAAGGGTTACTAATATTGTTCATGATAATACCCAAAAAGATAATCTATAGTCACATATTACTTTCTCTATTTGTGCAACATAATACAACAATACTCATGTTGATCTTGACAATACCCAGTTGAATTATTCTAGTTCTGAAAAGTAAGAATTAGTTTGGAGTATAAAACATAATATTTTATGGAGTTTTAATCTCACCAAATTATCTCTTGTTATTTTCATTTATATACTCATGTATCTAGTAATTTATTTTGGAGTCCCATTAAATAAAAAAAATATATTCAAACCTTACTGATGTGTAACTATTTCCAAAAGAAACAAGTTTGTGTTACTCATTCAATAATACATGCATATTATATTCATAAATATCTTAATTCATCATATGCATAAGGTATTTGGAAACACCATTTAATGTTTAGTGTAATATGAGAATTAAAATATCTACACGAGTAAGTCTGAAGAGATAACTATCCAACCCTCGAACAATCCATAAATAACATTTTGCGACCTGACCCTATAAATATAAGAGCCCATGTCTACTACCATTACATTTGCATTATATATTAGTAAATTGTGTCTCAAAGAACTGAACTATTTGGTATTCTTGGTAAACTAGACACAAACATGAGTCTTTAATTAAAAATGAATACAAAAATTAAAATTTTATTTTCAAGGATAATAACTTTATCGATCTTGAATATCCATGCATAAAATTCTAGGTACACTTTGGGGAATCTTATGGAAAGAAAACATAATAAGGGTGAGAACAAATTCTCATCAGGGTAATGTACGAAAAAATTAATAACAAATAAATCACCATAGTAAATATGGAAAGGTAATAGGTGAAGATGCGTGCTATATAATCAATAAACTAGGATTGAAGTGTATAAACAATATGAAAAGGTAAATAACTGAAAAACATACAATTTAAACAAATTGTTAAGGAAAAATATATATGACATGGTATGAAATTAAAAACAAATTCTTTTTAATCAATAATCATAGAATAAAATGACTTCATAGAAATGTTGAAATAAAAACTCATAGATAATTAAATATTGAATCAAAATGAAGGCATTGATGAATTATTGGATGTCATATATCTATAACATAAACCACTACTATCAGTGAAATTTAAATATATTGTTTATTTATCATGGTAGAAAACCATCAATTATTTTAGTAAACAAACTCGATGGGTTTTTCACCAACAAATTTAATCTCATAAGACATTTGATGCATCATTGGGATTGAATTAACTGGTCCCCAACCCATTGGGATTGGTCTTAAATGGTCCCCACATGTTTCTTTCATGTCCGAATCAATTTCCATATTGAAAAACAAAATGCCTTATTAAATATCCATATTGAATAAAGGATACATATTTATCAATATTTCCCTAAATAATCAAATAACATTCAACATAAACACAATATGAAATATGTTATATTGTTTTGGTAATGAACATATATAGGATAAATGATATGTAAAATAATGGGAAATTCAATTATATCTAATTATAAGGAATTAAATATTTCAAGGGTATTAAAAATAAATAAATGATGTGAATAACAACATGATCCTTTTCCACATCAATCAAAAACAATCCATAGGAAGTATAATGATGGCATTAATAAAACATATCACATAAGAATTAAAAATAAAGGCTTTTTATCATTTAGGAATGGAAAAATTATAAAATAACTTTTAAAAATAGCCTTGCAGAAAATATACTTTTATTCTTGAAATCCAATTTGAATGTACATTTCCATGAAAATAAATATTTAAAAAAATTTATTTAAAATGTATCCTTTTAAACAGTCAATGTAATATTCAAATAAATAATGAGGGGTAAATCTGTACAAGTCATACAAGGTAAAAATTTCTTCCCATTTCCCCCATAAAGTAGTTAAAAAATTTTCTTGTTAGGAAAGATAAAATAAAATTCCTTTAAAAAACTAGTAAATGACAAAAAAGGGTAAAATGGAATTAATAAATAATTTTTTAGATGAATTTTTTTAAAACCTTTTTAGAAAAAATGTATTTTAGAAAAAAAAACAAGTTCTACAAATAACAAGGGAGATGATGTTAGGTTTTCTTAAAAATAATTTCAAATAAATTTCTATAAAAAAGAGGGGAAAATGGTACTATTACAAGAAAAAAGATCATGAATATCCAAATGATTAGAAAATTATATGGTCTATTAAAGAATGATCATATAATATACTTTATTTAAATTAAAATGTAAACAATCTTAAACAAAATGAGATTGTGATGTAAACCCATGAAAATATTATAACATTGAAGTGATACTCAATCATTAAATAGATTTTTCATTCCAAATGTAAATTTTATAAAAAAATTTGTAACTAAAAAAATAATCATTAAAAAGTGATTAAACATATAATATTAGAATATTAATGGAAATTAGGAATTAATATAACCTTGTGAAAATGAATTGGGTTATGAAATTCATTAACACTTAGTAAAAATTTTTTAAAATCCAAATAAAATAAATAATTAAAATTGAAAATCATAATACCATGATTATTAATAAATTAATTATATATTATATAAATTGGGTAGTAGATAAATA
The DNA here is from genome assembly GCA_963277665.1 of Viscum album. Lineage (NCBI taxonomy): Eukaryota > Viridiplantae > Streptophyta > Magnoliopsida > Santalales > Viscaceae > Viscum > Viscum album. Next base: position 1,431,468,964 of record OY728151.1, read on the forward strand.
GAAAAAACATATAAGTGGTGAAAATGGAGCATACCTCATGGAATGAAAAATTAGACCAGAATATATTATCTTACGTTTACTTTTCGGTGAAAATCCTTTGAACTCATTATAATGATTTTAGAAATGTTACTAAATTGTAAAAAACCATAATCAAAATTTTAATATCATATATTATATTACTATAATATCTTGATTCCATTTTGTTTATAATCTTTTGATATTTTTAGTATTTTAGGTGTTAATTTTCTAATTTTTTAGCATATTTTGACTTGTTACTTGTTGTTCCTAATAATTAGATTAGGATTTATTTATATCCACAATGTAAAATACTAATTATAAATTATACAGAATCATACTATATTTATTGATAATAATATATAAAATTTGGATATATGTAATAATGTGAACCATTTAGGAAGATGGTAGATTGTACATATGTAAGAACACTACTACCATTCCATTGTTGTATTTAATGGAACAAAAAGTAAAAGATATAAATGTATATGTATATTATAATTCTAGTAGCATGATTATTTCATTCATGTCACATATTATTATTAAAACCTTCATTTATATATTTATTGTATAGCGTGAATGAATCACATCGTTTTGAAGAGATGTTAGTCCATACGTTCACAAACGATTTTATCATATTCCTGCAAGATGGAAGGAATAAATTTATATTCTATATATAAATTTTGGAAACAAAATACATTTTAAATTTCATATAAATCCTATAAAATTTGAGTATTCATCATAATTCTTCCTTTGAGAGGCCATAAAGGATAAACAAACAATCATATTTTTTCAAGGTAGTAGTTCACCGTATACACAAGGTTGGTTCATTACCTATTTAATGGACGTGTCTCTCAGTGTAGGTATACACCACATAAAAACATATCATTATTTTTTGGATACTGGTGATATCTTATAATTTTGAAATAATATGAAATGAAGTGGTGGAAAATTAAAATAAAACAAGGGAGCTTGAGGAAGGATATTAACTCTTATTTGGGCAACTCCTTTCGGTTTTCAGCAAATGGATTCCATGAATAGAATAGTTCCTAATGTGAGGATTATAGTTTTAGGGGGTGGGGAGTTAGGGGGCTATTTTGGTAGATAATGTTTGATTCAATGTTGTTTTAGGGGTGTGGGTGTGTGGGGGGGGGGGGGGGGGGGGTTGAGTTACATTTTAAAGTGGAGTGGAGTGAAACTCTTGTAATTTTTTTGAAAGGGAACCATATCCATGTTTTTACCATGTCATATAGAGTAAAAAATGGAAAACATTACATAAAATGGAGGAAAGGGTATATATATATAAATTTCCAATATATTGTTGACATTTTTATATGTTATTTTGGATCTTATGATTATGTTTTAGTCACATTTTAATAAAATATTCCTCTCAATCATTAGAATTAGTATTAATTACTTTCACAAATATTTTTTTTTCAAAAAAAGTGTAACTTATTAGAAATTAGGATTTATGATTAAAAATTTGGAATCTATTTTTTAAATTTCCAATCATAAATTGGGATGATATTAATTTAAAATTAATCCGACATATGAGAAACAAATGTGGGGTTATAAAGAAAAAAAATGTTTAATCGTTATCTAGGTTTTTATAAACAATGTAAAAGTGAAATTTATTCCAATGACCTATTTTTGATTAAATTATTTTACAATTTATATATTATGACACTAATATATATTAAATATATAATTTAAAAATATAAATAAATTATCCAAAAAATCAATTTTGAATTAAAATTCAATATTTTCCATTAATTATCTTAAATTGAAACATAAGAAAATTTCAAAAGTTAATTTTTATGCTCTGATTTAAAATATTAAGTTTAATTTTACATATAATATTTATAAAAGTGACATAAATTGGAATTAAAATATACTCTTCATTCAAAGGTGGTAAAATAACCTTTATATAAATATTGGTATTTTATTTATAATACTAGGTTTATTCGTATCTTATGCCTATCAGATCTATTGGATGAATATAAAAAATAATTCATTGAATATATATATATATATATATATAATATTACTAAATAATATTTATTTATTTTAATTTTAAGGAAAATACAGTTTTATGTTTAAAAAAATAAAAAAAATCGATAATATTAAATTGTTTCTTATATTCATTTATAATTAATTTTTAACTAATGAATAGATTTTTTTTAATTTTTGTAAACCATATATTTTTCATAAGTTAATTAATCTTATTATTATCCTTTAATTAACAAGATAAGTTATATCTTAATATATTAAGTAAAAATATTTTGATAACATATTGTTGTTTGGTAAAACATAGTTTTGTGTGTAATGAAAGCTATCGAAGAAACTCTTTATTTCGTGTGATGCATGATTACATAGAATCAGAAGAATTTCACGAAATATAAATAATGGAAATTATATAAAATAATAAATATATCTTAATGTATCTAGATATTATATTCTCTTACATGCTTGGTATTTCACACAATATACACTATCATATACAATGTTCTTAATTTATAATTTCAAGGTGTAAAATTCTCCCCACCTTAATTAAAATGAATATTCAAAATTAAATCTCAATCATAGTAATAGACTGTTTGAAATTTCTTATGATTAAATCTAACATCATGATAAGGTATTGAATTTTTTTTCTAGATTAGTGTAAATGGGAAGTGAAAAGGTCAAATTGAATAACATTTAACTAGGTATATTTGTAGGTGAACATTAATGGAAAGAGGAGATACATATGTGGTGGAAAAATATAACTATTTATAGTGAGTGATTAAGGTCATCAATCATAAATAAGTGAATGGTCAATAGAATTTTGAGGGCCTCAAAGCCATAAATTTTCAATGATTTTGGGTACCATCCATTAAAAAAATGTTTTAAGACAACATTTTTGTGGCCATTCTTCTAATGTTGATTAATTATTTTACTAAATAATAATATAAGGAAATATATTTACTTGTTATATTTCTATAAACATAATTTATTCCTTTTTTTGTATTCCAACCATTTTTTCTATTCATCAATTACATCATGAAATTCTTATCCAGAAATTAACATTGATGCCTAATTAACTAAAATACAATTTAACGATATCTTATGTCCAATAAAAGCTGAAATGTATTTCCATTTGTCTCTAACAATTATCCAAATAAAATATGTATAACACATTAATCTCCAAACCTGAAAATAAACACTATAAGTTTATCATTAATATTTATTCTAAAAATTGTTCAACTAAAAATAAAATATTAACCAGGAAATTACATTGGAAATTAGTTTTATTTAAACCCTTATCATCATTCAGTCATAGGTTCAATGCTTGCATACCTGATTTATTTTATTGGTTATCAACTGAAATTCATTCAGTCCTTCTATAAAACCATATTATTATAATTTCCAAAATAAATATGATGAATATCCTAAAAATAAGGTTAATCACTAAATAGAAATTTAACTGAGGTATTTAGTACCACCTCAATACATAAATACTACATTTTTTATCATAAAATATGTCCCTCCCTGGTCTAAGTAATATCCTTGTCCATTAATTTTCATTATATATTCAAATAAATTAAAATATTCTGTATATAAAATTTGAATTTTCTTAAGCATATCCCTTAGGATTGTCAAACCAAATGCTCATTATGGACCATTTTCCTTTACCGTGTTATATCAAGTGAGGCCCGATGCACCTTACTAGAGTTTTTAACCAATGGTACATCTGTTCTAGATCCATGTACAAAATTAATATCTTGACATGGAGGAATTTCTATAAAAACCCAAAAAATATCTATATTACATCTTTAGTATAATATTCAATACATATCCTAAAAGTATATCTTACTGCTATGTTGTCTAATTTATGTTCTCCTTAATCTAGTTCCCAATTTTTCTACTGAAATTTATCTAACACAAAATATGGATACTTGACCCCAGAAATCCAAAAGATGGGGTCTACTACCATTAAGTTGGTATAAAATGTAGATAAATCATGTCCCAAATGTCTGAATAGTTTATTAGTGTAGGTAAACTAGATACATACAAGAGTGTTGTATTACAAATGAATATAGTAATTAAAGCATTTTTTTTGAGGATAATATCTCTATTTAATCTAGAATATCTTTCCATAACATTCTTAGTACACTTTTAGGAATGATGGAAAAAGGAAACATAATAAGGGCGAGCTCAAATGATCAGTTAGGATAAAGTAATGTGGAAGAAATAATGAATAAATGAGAATAGTCATTATTGCAATGTAATAACTGATGAAACATTCCATTCAATCAATAAACTGATAAGAAAAAGTGTAAAAAAATATGGAAAGGTAAATAACTACAAACACATTACATTTAAATAACTTCGGAAGGAAAAATGAATATTTCAAGGTAAGAAAATAAAAACCAATGAAATTTTAATCAATTCCATAAAAATAAAATGCATTCATATATAAGTCACAAAAAATCTCATGTATAAATAAATACTAAATCATAATTAGGGAAATTCCTAATTATTGGATGTCTTGTATCTTTCACATGAACCACAACCATCAGGACCTTTCATAAGATGGTTTGTGTTTGTGAATAGTGTTCCATATATTCAGTTTTAAATCAAACTAAAAGGGTTAGTCTCTAACTAATGTCATCTCATGATACTATAGATGCATAATAGGGCTTGAATTAATTTTTCCCCAACCTATATTGCATAAATTAAATAGTCTCCAACTAGTGTCTTTCAGGTCCCATTCATCCGTCGTATTGAATAAAACATATGGCAGATCAAATATCTATATTGGATAAAGGATATAGATTTATCGATATTTCCCAAAATAATCAAATATTTTTCAGTGTAAAAACTAAATGAAAAATGGTATATGTTTTAGGAAGTAAAAATTTACAGGATAAATTATATTGATAATTCGGAGAAATAAAATGTTTTGATGATCATAATGAATTGAATATTTCATGGGGACTAAAATGGAATAATGAAAGTGAATATTAATAATATCATTTTTCAAATGAATCAATGACCATCCATAGGAAGGATAAGGATAGTATCCATACAACATGTACGAAGAGAAGTAAAAATGACAGGGTATTTTCATTAAAAAATGGAAATATACTAAAAATATATTATAAAGAAATTATTGTGGAAAATATATTTTTTATTTTTAAAACCATTTTGAAAATCATTTTCATTGAAAATAAGATTTGAAATAATTCTCATTAAAAATTAATCTTTTAAGCTGGAAAAGGATTCATTGATGAAATGATGCTGAGTAAATTTGTACATGCTGTATGAGGTTAAAATATCATTCCATTTTCATTGTAAATGTTTTAGAAAAATTCCTTACTTGGATACGGGAAAAAATATTCCTTTGAAAACAATGGTAATATAAAAAAGGGTAAAAAAATATTTAATAAATCATATTGTAATGGATAAAAACGTTATTGAAAACACTTTTAGAAAACATGGTTCTTAGAAGAAAGCATGTTTTTTGACTAAAGTGAGAAATAAAGTAGGTTTTTATTAAAATCATTTTATAAAAAATTTTGATTAATCGAGCGGTTAAAATGGTACTATTACATGGATATGAACATTATCAACTATAAGATAAGAAACTGTGATGGGTTACTAGAAAATTATCAAATAATGTTTTTCTGATATAAATTCATGTGTAAACATTCTCGAAAAAAAGGTAATTCTGAAGTAAAACCATGAAAGAGTTATAAAAATTAAGTGAGAATCGAACAATTAATAAAGTAATATTTTCAAATGTAAATACACATAAAAAAGTGTAAATAAAACAATATATAGTAAAATATGATTACAAACATAATCTTATAATATTAACAACAATGAGGATGTAATATAACCCCATGAAAATGAATTGGGTTATGAAATTCTTTGCTAATTGGTACCTTTTAGTTCAAATCCCCTTAGAACAAATAATAAAAATTGAAACTCAGAATATGTTGAAGATAATGTAATTCATGATATATTTAACATTCAGATGTATATTCTACTAGTTGAAAAATCCCATGCATATCAATAACTAATCTCTTAATGAGGTAATGCACAATTCTGGACATCATAACGACACCATCAAGGAATCTATCCAATATTATACATAAATGGGTAAGAAACTAAACTAGTTTGTCTAATGAGACCTGATGATGCATCGAGGGGATATATAGGTCCCCACCCATCACTTACTATTTCCAATGTATTCCTCTTATTAAATAGGTAAAATTGAACCAACAAATTCATTTGTATAAATAATATAATTAAAAATGTTATTACATTAATAATTAACCATGAATGATATCAGATTAACACATATATAGCTTAAAATATTATAAATCATTCAATAAAATGTGGAAGAAGGTGTCATAATAAAAAAATAAATTAAACATATATTACAACAAAGGACGTTGACACAGATAAAAATAATTTTATAATATCATTAAAAATATATTGAGAAAAACCCCCATTTTTATTGAAATAATTTATTCAAAATCTATAAACTTAGAGAAGACATTTATAAAAATAATTTTGATTCAATATTCCTCATACCAATTTAATATTTTTGGATATAATTATCATTTTTAATCATTCATGTCTATATAAATAAATTCATTAAACCATTTTGAATGCATATACAATAATGAGAATGATTTAAAGAGTAAATCATTAAAACCATTAAATTTATGTTTTAGTTAAATATTACCTTATGTAAAACCTTTTAAAAATTCCTCTTGAAAATAATTTTAATAAATATGAACATGGATTATAAATATATCCTAGGAAATACATACATATAATGAATCTCTGATAATAATGGGATTGTGAAATTAACCCTTACCATAGGTCTAATTCCCTCATTATGTCTCTGAAACTCTTATATAGTTGTTCAAAACATATTATTAACTTGTAACAGAATAATAATAATATTTACGATACCATATACGATTCATTTATGACTTTACCTTACCCGTTTATTAGCAATTTCCATGTTAAATAATCATTTTCGATAATAATCACTTTGTTTATTATATATGTTTTGACTGGTTATTATTGATATAATTACTTATATAATGATTTATATACATATATAATGTAAAAAATGATTTATATATCATATATATTATGTATTAAAATATATATAATAGATAGATATATGGAATATAATACACCATTCTTAGAGAAGGTTGGTCGTACATACGCATGAATGTTGTTTATGTTTTCTTATCATATTGAATGGAAGTAAGTAAATAACACATATATATATGTGTATAGATATATTATTATATTCAAATTTTTATGTAATATATTTCATAATTATTCACCATGTGTCTATTATAATCATTATTTAATGGATAACATTGATAATGAATCTCATCGTGTTGTGGAGACGGTAGGCCGTATGTATGCATGAGTGACAATATCATTTTGTAAAGGTTAAGGGTAAGGAATTGAATGGAATATGAATTATAAAGAAACTATATAATTTAATATTAATTATTTAAATCCATTATATTAACCATTATACCCATCTAAATAACGTATATTTGGAAAACAGTTTACACCGCAGCGTTGATACGGTATGTCGCACACACACACGGATGGTGACATTATTTTTCATAGGTTGGGTAAAAGGAGAAATATGGTTGTAAAATAATCCTAAAGATATCATTTTATATTATATGTTGGATATATTACTTTATTATGGAATCATCTTAGGAAAATGAAGTAGAAAATATAATGAAATTGAAATGAATTTTCAAAATAATTACCACATCTTCGAATATCTCAATTTTATTTGAAAAAAAGTACTGCATAGGCTAGATTTATTTCAAAATAATTACATCTAGGATGTATTGAGAGATGTTGGTAGGATACATTTTTTGGTTTTCTCTAAAAAAATTGCATTAGAGACGTGAGTAAAAGAGAAAGAGATGTTCCCTTTTATAATAGAGGAGAGGGTCACTTTTGGAAACTCAAAAACTATAAATATATTATAAACATAATTTTGATTTAAAATATATAAAAAGTGAATTATTTATATTATAATATTATTATGGGTCCAAATAATCTCATATAATAAAATTTACACATTTTTAAATTTATTTTAAACCTTATAGTTTTGATTTATCCTAAATTAATCTTTTTAATGTTATTTGTGGTAATAATATTTTAACTATTTAATGGTTTTATATATTTACTTATATGGTGTTAATTGTTCATAAATGAAAAATTTATGAAATGTTAATCCTTATAATTATCACATTCTAGTTTTTATATATTTTTATGATTTCAGAATAATTTATTAATTTATTATTTTTATAAAATATCAATAGTGTCAATTATGACACTATTCATTACATTGACATTAAATAAAATCCTAATACAAGAATAAATTGAAAAAAAAACAAGTTTATACACTAAAACTATTTCCTAGTAACCTATAAAAATCATTTTTAACCTCAATTAAATCAAATTATATTTCTTTTAATATTTTTAACATCACTTATTTGATATTTAAATTAATAAAATAATTACATCTTCACTATTGTGTAATTTTTTATTGAGACTATTAAATATTTAAAAATGATTAATAAATTCTTTTGATGTACAAAAAAATTATATTTCTATATAATATTTACTAACTATAATATCACATGGATATCCTTATACTAAAATTATTATACTTATAAGAAATGAGAGTGTGACATTTTGTCACATTCTTAGATTTTTGTAATATCTATGATGTTTTCATAATTAAGTGTCCATTAAATGATTAAAAATAGATCTTAATGTCAAAAGGGTAGATCATTATCCATCTAATAATTTTTTGGAAATGTGATTATTATTTTTTAATACTTATCTTTTTTGTTTTATCACTTATTTATACAATTTAACTCTAACTCTCACAACATGTCTTTATTTACACTATAATGTTAACATGGTTACTATAAAATAAAAAAAACCACAATTGGGTCATTTTTTATATATTTAGCTTTATAAATTTTATTTTTATACAATATTGTTTTTATAACTTTTTATCAATTAATAAAATATTAATAATTATAAAATTTAATTAATGTCAATGTAGATACTATTTATTATTTAACTTTTTATAAAATTGTTACAACTTGATTCTATTAAAAAACTACATAAAAACATCACTAAAATTTAAATATCATAAAAAAACTAGTTGATGGCATAAAATATTTTAGATGATATTTGTTTTAATATTTTTAATATCACTTATTTGATCCATCCTCTAATAAATTAAATATTATAACATCACTGTGCCACCATTGAATTTAATAATTTAATTTCTAAAAATTATGAATAAATTATAATGATGTCCATAAATATTTTATCTCTCTAAATACTATTTATAGTTGAATTTATCTTAAGTATAACCCTATATTAATCATGATTTAGTTATTAATATTACAAAATGAACGTTTTAACTCGTATTTAAAAAAAATATAATTAAGGTCCTAAACTAGCAGAATTGGCTTAAAAAGGATTTTATATTCTAACTAAGTTTGATTTTTTTGAATAAAACTTATCCAATGAAATTTTGACATGTGTTAGGGTAATTTTATAATAATATTATATTTTTTTACCTTTAATTACATGTTTGACCCTTAACCATGGAAAATAAATAAAACCTTTCTAAAGTAACTATTTAAAAAAATAATTTTATCCTAATAGATAAAAAATTTCATACTAATTAAAACCATGTATGTTTTTGTTTAAAAATTACATGCATAGAAGCGGTAAAATAACTTTTATTGATAATCATACATATGTGGATTGAATGTAGGTAAAAGAGACGTCCATGAGGTCAATAATAATTTATATCTAATTCTAATAAAAAAATTCTTAAAATGAGCTATATTGGATTAATATATGTATTATTTATCTATTTGGACTTTAAGATTATTTTATAATTAATTAATTATTTAAATGAAAATGTATGTTTTTAACTACTGTGTAGTATTTCTCTATATTCATCAAAAATTGAAATTTTTTCAAAAACATACCAAAAAAATAAACGTAAAATAATTTTGATAAACCAAATTCAAAAATGAATCTTATTTAGAAAAATAAGTTTTTTAAGTTTCATTATCTAGTTATCAGTACTCATAACTTCTTTTTAAACAGCTAGTTTGATAGAACATGGTGCACTCAAACATGGTGTTACATGTAGTAAATGTTATATATTTTATTTTAAAAACACATTCAGTTAAATATTAGGGTGTTATATTCTCCCCTCCATCAGTAAATTACGTTCATTCAATTTTTTAATTTGGGTTCGGTAAGTGGTGATTGACTATTAGAAAGTATTTTGTTGAAATCCCATGTCAAAATAGGGGTCAATAAAGGGTATACTTTAAAATAAAGAAAGAGGAGTATGAATTCTAATAGAGATAACACATATAACTATTCCATATAGGAAAACATAGACATAAATTAATAATATAACCATCATGTTTTGAAGGAGAGTGATAGATAACATGATTAGGAGAATGTTAACAATCACAAAGATCTAAATATATGATGATCTATGTGACCATTTGATTCATCGGTAAAAGTACTATGACATAATTTTTGGTTTTAGGATCCTTTCCCTAGAGTTGAAGAATTATTTTACTATTATGATAAGAACTTAATTTATTTCTTTATATGTTATATGAATAAGGTCATTAATTGGTTGTGCTTTGATTAATTATCACTTCATCCCTTACACCTAGAAATAATTGTTCAAAATAAAATATTGACACCTGATTCTATTTTGATAAATCATATTTATTGAAAGTGTTTACTTCATCCTCTAAATGTTTTCAAAAACCAAAAATGTTATCCCAATGTATCCAATTAGTCATATTTTAACCTTAAATAACAATATCTAATGGTTAACTTAATATATTCCAACCTTAAGAATTTTCCAAAATACTTCCTTCCAAATTAACACTCTACAAAGGTCTCTAGATTTTCAAAATCAATCATAACATCATATTCCTCTAATAACATAATATAGATTTTATTGAAAAATACCATTATGACCTCATAATCTTTCAAGACATAATTCATTCTTCTAAATACATGATAAATATATACTTTATCACAATCTGTATATATCTAATGAATCTTATAACCATCGAACCATTAAAGTAATAATTATTGAGTTTAAATAAAAGATAACAATATTCATTACACTTCACACTTAAACAATTATCTATGCTTCAACATCTGATTACTTAATACCTCCTTTGTCTCATTTTTCTTTTTTATTATCTAAATTATTTGTAGTATAACCATTACATGTATTACCTTGATGATTCTAACCATTGACCAACACCGAAATCACTATACCAGAAACAATAATCATAGTGATATAGTCATGAAGAATCATTTATAGGATCTCTAAATTATGCCATATTATTCTCAATCCATAATTCATTAAGATTAATTTGGATCATCCATTACCAATTCTAAAGGATGATATCTTATAATTTGAGTATCCTCAAAGTCATTTATAGGGTTATGTTTTCTAATTAATATTCTCTAAATATAATTTCCATGGTTTCTAATAAACTTTCTTTTATACCAACTGTAAATCCCCGACCCTATAAGCTCAAATATGGTGCATTACTTCAATACATTGGAATGATTACAAGAAATAAAATCTTATAAGACTGATAATTTTAGTAGTATTAGTGAATATATTCCATAAATGAAGCTTATATTACAATTCAAAATATAAAATAAAACATAGATAATCCTTTTAGAATTTAATTATTATACTATATTTACCTTATATATCAAACATAGATACCTTCTTAGAATCATAGGAAAATAAAACATAAGAAAGGGGTGATATCAGATGCTCAGTAAGGGTAAACTATATAGTAAAATCTATCATTAATAAGCATATACTTTTAAGAAAAGAATAAAACTAAAAAACAAAAATTTTATAAATATTCTTCATTATAATATGGAATGAATATATAATATAATTCCATTTGAACATTCACATGTATATTCTACTAGTATTATAATCGCATGTGATATCAATAAAAAATAAAATAATGAGGTAATTCAAAATTTCAGACATCATAACCACACCGTCAAGGATTAATGCCAAGACTATACATAAAGTGGTAAAACCCCAAACTAGTTTTTCTCATGAGACATACTGATGCATCAAGGGGATATAGTAGGCCATGGCCATCACATACTATTTCCAACACATTACTCTTATGAAAGTGGTAAAAACATAACAAACATAAACATTATTATTAAAACTAGAATAATAAATGTTAATACATTAACCATAAACCATTAATTGTATAAAAGTACCCAATACATAGTTAAACATATCATGAACCATTCAATACAATGTGTTAAAATGTATCACAATAATAAAAACTCAATTAAACATTAAATCCAATAAAGGATGCTACCATATATGAAAATAATTTAATAAAATCTTTGAAAATATCTTGAAAAAAATCTCCCATTTATTGGAAATTATTTATTCAAAATGCATGCACTTATAAAAGACTTTTCAAAAGGGATTTTTGAATTAAATTTCTCATGCCAATTTTAAACTTTTTAAAGTAATTATAATATTAATAAATTCATGTCCATATAAATAAATCAATAAAACCATTTTGAAAACATGGACATTAATGAGAAATATTTAAAGGAATAAATATTTAAAAAATAAAAAAAAATTTAGTTTAATAATCCATTTTTTAAAACCATAGAAAAATTCCTTTTTTATGTATTTTTCTGAAACATAGGCATGGATTTTATGTATTTCCTAATAAAAACATACTTATAATTAATCTCAGATGATAATGAGATTGGAAAATTAACACTTCACGTGGGTCTGATTACCTCCATACGTGACTGAAACTCATTTATTGTGGTTTTAAACATATTATTAGCTTGTAATATAATAATGATAATATTTATGATATCATATATGATTCATTTATGACATTAAATTACCAATTTATTAACAATTTCCATGTCAAATAAACATTTTTTGTAATAATTTCTTTGTTTATTGTACTTGTTTTAACTCGTTATTCTTGATTTCAAAACATATATCATTATTTAATTACTTCGCAAATGTAAAAAATGATTTATATATCATATATATTTAGTATATAAATATATATAATATATAGATATATGGAATGGAATAAATCATTCATTGAGATGGTAGGTCATACATATGTATGAACATTGTTTCCCTTTGCATATCGTATTGAATGGAAGAACATAAGTGAAATATATATATGTGCATGTATATATATTATTATATTTCCAATAGTATTTCATATATTTCATAATTTTTCATTATATATATTTTTTATAATCATTATTCAGTGGTTAACGTGGAGAGTAAATTTCATCGCATCCTAGGGACAGTAAGTCGTATGTATGTACGAGCGACGATATAATTTCCTAATAGTAAAGGATAAGAAATTGGATTGAATATGAATTATAAAGAAACTATAAAATGTAATATTTTTTATTTACATCCTTTATATTCATCATTTTACCAATATAAATAAAATATAGTTGAAAAATAGTTTACACCACGACGTGGAGATGGTATATTGTACGTACGAACACATGGTGATATTATTTTTCATTTGATGGGTGAGAAGAAGAATATGGTTGTCACAATATGATAAATATATATATATATTTATATATTATATTATATTATTTATTAAATTTTTATAGAATACTATTAGGAATAAGAAGTATAATAAGAAAATAAATTGAATTGAATTTGTAAAACAATTTAATATTCCTTGAATACCTCCTTTTGATTTTCACAAAAGGACATCTTAGGTTGGATTTATGCCCAAAATATGACCTATAAAATGAAGTGAGGGATGTTTATCAGATAAATGGGCAGGTTTTGGTTGAGATAAAGTGAAATATATGTGCGAATAAAAGATAATTATAGGCTTCCCTTTATAAGAGAGGGGAGGGGCACTTTTGGAGACTTCAAAACTATTAATTTATTATAATTTTATTATTGATTTAAAATAGATCTAAAGTGATTAATTTCAAGGATATGATTCGTATGGGTCAAAATAATGTCATCTAATAAAATTTATACATGTTTTTATTTTTTAGACCTTATCAGGTTGGTTTATCCTTAATTAATCAATTCAATTTTAATAGATGTAATAACATTCTAAATATTTAATGATTATAAATATTTACTTATATGGTTCCATTTGTCCATAAATGGTCAGTTTATGAAATTTTGGACATTATAATTATCACTTTTTAGTTTTTAAATATTCTTATGATTTTAGAATAATTTAAAATTTAATAATTTTATAAGATATCAATATTGTCAATTTGACACTATTAATTACACTGACTATAAATAAAATCCGAAAAGAAATATAAATTGGAAAAAACAATTAAATACACTCATAACATGTCACATTCACCTAGATAAATAATGGATAACATCAATTAGGTCAATTTATATTTGTTTTGATATTTTTAAAACCATTCATTTGATATTTATATTAATAAAATAACTAATTCTTCACTATTGTGTCATTATTTATGGTAACTATTTAATCTCTAAATATGATAAATAAATTTCAATTATGTATAAAATTATATTATATTTCCAAATATTATTTATGATAGATGTTATCTCATGGTTATCCCTATATTAAAATTATTATACTTATAAGAAATGAGATTGTGACATTTGGTCACATTATTATTTTTATAATATATATGTCATTTTTCATAGAAAAGTATCCATTAAATTCTTAAAAATGAATATTAATGTGATAAGGGTAGATTATTATTAATAAAATAATTCTTTGGACAATTTTTTAATATTTTAAAATGATTATCTTTTTTAACCCTTATTTAAATAATATAACTCTTACCATGAAAATTTGTATTTTTTAAACTATATGGTTAATATGATTAGAATAAAATTCCAATAGAACCCCAATTGTATCATTTAAGATATATTTAACATTATTATATTATTTTTTCGGAGATATTGGTTTTTATAAATTTTATATCATTTAATACAATATTATTAATTTTTAAATCTCATTTATGTCAATGTTGACACTATTTATTATTTGAATTTTTATAAAATCATAACAACTTCACTACATCAATAAAAATTTCATTAAATCATATCTAACATGTCAATTTAATCAAAAAAAGTCTTTTATAGAATGAAATATTTCAAATAATATTTATTTTAATATTATTAATGTCATTTATTTGATTCATCCTTTAATCAATTAATTACTACATCATCATTGTGTCACCATTTAATTAAATTATTTAATTTCAAAAAATTAGAGATAATTTATCATGATGTATATAAATATTTTATCTGTCTAAATACTATTAATAGATGAATTTATCTTATGTATAACAATATATTAAAAATTATTTAGTTATTAAAATTTGAATATGACATTTTTGACTCTTCTTTAAATAAACTATAATAAATGTCTTGATCTAATACAAATGGCTTTAAAGGGATCATATTTCAGACCGAAGATTTATTTTCAGCGAAGAAAACATATCCAATGAAATTTGTACTTGTTTTAGGGTACTTTATTATTAATATTATATTATTATTTTTAAGATTTAATTACCAGATTTACCCTTGAATGTGGTAAATAAATAAAAAATTACTAATGTTACAATTATCCAAAATTTTTTGATCATCCTATTAGATATCAAATTATATACTTATTAGAACTATGTTTTTCATTTCTTCAAAATTCATTTCATAGAAGTGGTAAGATTATGTTTAATGCTAATCCTGCAAATGTGGCTAAAAGGAGGGTCAAAGAGATGTTCAAAAGTTCTATATTTTTTATATCTAATTATATTATAAATAAGATTCTGATGACCCACATTGTATTAATAAATTTTTTATATATATTTTGACTTTAAAATAATTTTAAATTAGCATAATTATTTAAAAGATAATGTTAGTTTTTTACTACAATGAAAAAACTATTCATAAAAAAATAAAACATTTCAGAAAAATTAACAAAAATAATCCTATGATATTTTTGATATTCCTAAATAGAAAATGAAGTATATTTTAAAAATTAGAATTTGTAAATTTCAAAATTTGGATAAAACAATTCATAACTGATTTTCTAAATGGCTAGATTGAAAGGACATGGTGCGCTCGAACTCGGTATTGCATGTAGTGAAAGCTATTTAATTTATTTAAAAAGAAACGTAACATGAAATATTAAGAAGTTACAAGAAATTTGTATAAGATTTGGTTCAAACCATAGAATAAAAAAATATTAGTATATTTATCATAATTGTGTTTTTATATACGAATTGAGTAATAATAAATTAAGGGGTAGAGAATGAAAATATTACAAAGGATCTTGGGGAAAGATGTTATCTATTATTCAGGTAACTCCTTTTGGTTTGAATTAAACGGATAAAATGGAAGGATTTATGCAAAAGGTGAGGCTTATTGGTTAAGGGGAGGAGTGTTTAGGGTCTATTGGGGAACATCATGGTCAATAAAATGTTTATTGAGAGGTGTGAGGATGTGTGGGAGGTGGTGGTGGGGGGGGGGGGGTGGTGGTCCATTTTATACTACAGAGGAGTGGCATTGTTGTTATTTTTTTTGAAGGGAATTCGGTAATCATTTTTCCTATTTCACGTTGCTCCAATAATGGACCCAATTTGATACAAGGGAGTATATGGTAGAAATTCAAATTGAAAATGGATTTTGGACAAGCTTCTAGGTCATTTTGGCTCTTATTAATAAGGTTTAGTCCCTTGTTAAGGTAATATTAGTCTAGTTCGTTGTAATTAATTTTTTTTTTAAATTAATTATTATTTTTCAGAAAAAACAAAGTTTAACTTATTTTTCATTATTTATTATTCTTATTCCATACATGGAATTCAATTTTTATGAATAAAAATTTGCGTAGTGGCAGAAATTAATTTAAAATTAGTCTTATAGATGGTATTATAATAAGAGTTTTGAAAGAATAAATGTTCAGAAGTGTTCTACATTTTAAATCCAATTTCAAAATGATAGTGATTCCAATTATCCAAATTAAATTACTTGTTTTATAATAGATATTTTTTTTGTTAAAACCAATTTAAAATATAATTTATCCATGAAAATAAATTACAATAAAAAATGATCCGGAATTAAAATTCTGTATTTTCCATTATACATCCAAAAATGAAACATCACAGAAATACATGAAAAATTTACCATGTTATATTTTTTAGGTTCCTATTTCATTTTTTAATTTTATTTATAATTATAGGAATTATAAAATTTCCAAAATTTGATTTAAAATAAGTTATCTATTAGAACGTAGTAAAGTACCTTTAAAAAAATATAGGTTTTTATGATTTATGATAGTATTGTTCATATCTTATGAATATAAAATATATTGGATGAATATAGAAACATATTATTGAATATAAAATATATATTTAATAAATTTATATTAATCAGTAATTTTAATGAATAAAATTTATTTAGATAAGAATCCTTTGTGAGCCTAAAATTGAAAATATTTCCCTTATAATCAATTGGTTATTATATTAATTTCTAATTATTTTGTTACAGTTGAATTTATTTTATATTTATACAAACCATACTTATTCATAATCTACTTTCTCATATTCATAACCTATAATTTAATGTGTACAATAAATCATAATATATTAAATAATAATATTTTTACAATATATTGTTGTTTGGTAAAACTCCATCTTTCATGTAATGCTATCTATCATAGAAACTCGTTATAGCGTATGATGCATGCTAACAGAGTATCAATTTCATTTTAAGTTAAATTATAAATTGAATTTATTTAAAATAGTAAATATAATTTATTGTCTGAAGATATTATAATCTAATAAGAGCTTGGTGTTTCATGTCATACATATTATCAAATACAATGTTCTTACATTATAATTGTAAGGCGTTGCACAATGCACATGCCTCTAGGTATATAGGTAGTCTAACCTCATGTGAATGTCCTCAGAGAGACCTTACTCAAGGTAAAATTAAATTCATCACAATTCTAATACCATATATTAAAATCTATATTCAATGACTAAATCCAAACTAGTAACTAAAATTGAAAACTGATGTCAAGGTAGATGAGATATTAAATTCATATTCATACCTATAATATAACTAAATAGATGCACATATGAAATTTTCTAGAGGCTAGGTAACATATTAAAAAAATAACACCAATTCATAACATAAACCATTTATCTTCTTGTATAAGGTATTTTATAACATTGAACTTTATTTATAATATAACATTTAGACATGAGATAACTATTTTGGGACACATCATAAATTGATGAAAAATAATTTTTTTTATAAATTACATAATCTATTATATACTTTTCATAAATACAAACATACAAATTTTATATTCAATTTGAAATGAATTCATTAATATACATTATAATATGGAGTTTTTTCTAAATATATGATCTTTTATCAATTATAGGGAAATTTATTTTTCAATCAATATGATCTAAATAGTTTCCATATTCTCAAATTAATATAATTAATATTTTTTATTCTATGATGAAATTAATATTCAAAATTATTTTTATATAGTGTAAATAATATCCGATTAATGACCCATTAATTTCTACAAATGAAATTAATTATTTATGAACAAATCATAATTTAAATATATATTTTTAACATTTTTCCTTATTAATAAAATAAATAAACACTATAGATATTATGGTTAGGATTTGTAACAAAACACATTTATTTATATATCATAATACTTTTCATATAATTTATTTAATATGTATTTCCAATACAAACATTTAATGATTGTGGAATATTTTATAAATAATTGTTTCAAAAAAACATAAATATAATTAAATATAAATAATTTAAAATTATTTTATTTTTAATCTATTTATAAATTAATATATTCCAAAAATACCATAAATCATGATTTATATAGAATTTAAAAATCATAGGAATATATATAAAATATAAAAAATTTACACTTTTCTATCTATCCTTATACAACTAACTTGTCCTATTTATATTTAAAACCCTTTTAATTTTTTAGATTAAATGAATAATGGAATGTGGTGACGACCCTTATGTTGACCGATATCTAAAAGGGTATGTTCTGATGAATCTTATGCAAACTACACTATCTAAGGTTATGTATGAATGAACCATTCATTGAATTTGATATCTATGTGTATGGTTGAATGAACCTTACATGAAATTTTCTATATAGAGGTAAATATGAATGAACATATATAGAACACTATTTATAATGGTACGATGAGATGAACCAAATAAAGACCACTCTGCGTAAGGGTATGATAAGAAAGACATATGAAAATGGACCTATATTAGGGTTATCTATTAATTATATTTATGTAGTCAGACTACATAAATGTGAACCATTTTATATAACATGTCATGAAATTTGGTAATGTGATGCTCAATTCTTCACATTTTATTCATTTCACATATGGTATTATAAAAATAAGAACACAGATAACATTGATACCATGATTAGTATTCATTTGGTTCTAATAACACTTAATAGAGATAAGTGGATGCATAATAATCCCATGATCGAGGATCTACCATGTAATATATATGAAATATATATATAAATTTAAATGAAAAACACTATTGTAAAATATTTACCTTAGAATGAATATCATCCACATCATTTTGATCACCATCATAGAGGATTCAAAGACATAAATAATGGTAGGTTATGGACATTTGATCTCCTTGGTGTATCCTTGGGTTGATCATAATCACATGTTAAAAAGGTGGTGACCTATATTTTCAATGATTTTCATGAATCAAATGAATTAATGGTGTTAAAGTAAGTTCAATTATGTTTTGGTGGAGGGTTTTCCAAGACAAAAAGCAAGAACACCCTTCCATGGAGTAGTAGTGTGCTTTATAAATCCCTCGATGACACTCATTCATAGAGAATTCATTAACACTTTCATTTATGAAACATGAGTTATTCATCTGTAATTAATTCATTATATGCATGAATGTATATAACTCCCTTCACATTACAACTATTGTAACTGATCTTCAATGGAAGCTTTAGGGGTGAGTGGATTTATTTTCCTACCAATACATCCATCATATCCAATATAGAATAATATAAATGATAATAAAGGAAAAAAATAGTTATTTTGCAAGAATATATATATATATATAGATTTAGGGGACATATCTTCTCCATAAGTGTCTTATCTCCTCTACAACTATTCACTATTTGATAGGAATAAAATGAAATATTTATTCAACTAATTAGTAACCACCCAAATAGAATCCTTCCCATTCAAATGTCATGGAAATATGGAAAAATTCCGTTGAAACCACATCCAACATTCCTACAATATTATGTAGGGTATGAAACAACCTATTGGTATCTTAAGTTCAGATTTAATCTTTTTATATATTAGTCATCCTGATATTAAATTAATAATCAATCTGTTCATCCCATTCCACAAATAATATTGTTTCGTTTCATAAAACATAATTGTATCCCCATAGTTAATATAAAAAGTGGAGTGGTTCCCACCCTCCATCAAGTATTTATATAAGACTAAGGGTACAATAATCATTCCATGTAAGTATTTATCATCCCCAAGACACTATGAACAATCATTTTAGGTATCTAAACCATTTAAAAATCATCCTATATACTAAAAAATTCTGGTATACTTCTAGCCCTATTTAAATTTGATCTTCCAAGTAATACATGATGTGTAAACAAGTTAAAAACACCTACTTAGCCTCCTCATCTATATCTAACCACATATCAACAAATATACTATCACGAACCATTCATCCATGTACTCTTTCTCCTCATGGGTCTGTAGTTTCCAACATAATGAATCTATAATCACATTCCACATTCTTGGATCATAAACTATATCAATGTAAAATGTATGTAGATACTCAACCCAACATATCTATTGAATATTAATTTACATCTTAGTAAAGATATATTAAACATTATTATGATATGAATACACTACAAACCACTCCCTATATATGTATTGGTGCTTTTTTTTCAATGTAAACATTATTGCTTCTTAGTAAAGGTCATGAGTGGTGAAATTCTTCTCATGTGGGTTAAAACTAGGAGGTCTATATTCCACTACATGATCATGCTCCACCGACATGAGGCTAACCCATATAAAAGGAATATAAAACATGGTATAACCCTAATCCAAAATTGGAAGTGTTTTAACTGGAGATAAATATGACATCACTTTTTATTCCTCATTGAATCTCAAACAATTATCATTCCATTAAAATATAACCCTATTTCAAGTCAAATCGATTAAGGAAGATCCAAACCTATAAATGTTATGAGAAAATCACTAGTAATATTAATCCTTAACCAATAATCTCTTGAAAAAAAATCTCTCCATACACACAATAAATCAATTTTAGGATTTTTAGAAGGATATACCAAGATTCCTCCCCTAGATATCACATGACGAATGAATATCAACTCCTAAATCTAGAACATAAAATTAGATAATGAAGAAGAAATGAAATAGACATTCAATGTTTCTAAAATAATGTCTAAATGGTCTCCACACCCAACCATTATCTTATAGTACACCATGATATCATCCACAAACACCATCATAAAGGATTCAATATAGGAATGAATAATATGGATCATTAAGGACATGAATACACAAGAGCATTGGTATGTATGAATGGAATAACAAAATTTTCGTAGTTTTTATACCTACTCCTGAAATGTTTCTTAGGGTCATCGATTCCTATAACTCTTAACTAATAGAAATGTGATCTCAAATCAACTTCTGAAAACCATATGGCTCCCCTAAGCTGATCAAAGTTTTAGAAAATCTAGGGGAATAGTTATTTTTTTCTTTATGGTCACCTATTTGAATTTTTAGAAATCAATTCAAAATTAGAAGATTTTGTTTTCCTTTATTGAAATGATAATCTGTGATTCCGACTATTACACACATGGTCAACTAAACCTCTTTCCTTGGTGTTCAAATAAATAATATATCTACTTATTCATATAGTTATGATTCATCTGATAAGATATAAAAGTGATGGGTAACATACATTATTAAATCAATAGAGAACTCTACCTAAAAATGGAGTGGAAATATAGTAAAATAATATCGAATTTCCTTGATATACAAGTATAACATTTCTAAAATACAACCAACAAAACTCTACTCACCTATATCGATGAGTATACTAGATTACTAGTGTAAGAGAAACCCAATATTTAAGATAATAGAGTGATGCCTCTGAAAAAACATCCATAATTGTTTATAATAATTATATTCATTTATATATCAACTCTAAAATCAAATAAGGAGACCCAAACATAACATTCCCTAATTACAATATAAATAACTAATCTTGAGTCACTAACATACCCAATACCATTTAGGTTTATCATTTTAGAGTAATAAGATAACACATTTCTAAAAAAACTCATATCTTTCCCATCCATTGGAATTTTTTTCCATTTAACAATGTAATCCTTATTTAATGCAATGTCTTCAAAATATCCTTTTAAATTATCCACACAATGAACACCTCTTATCATTTCATATGAAATATTATTATTCAAAAAACTAATAACATGAAAATAAAAAATGGTGAAATCAAATACTCATTAAGGGGATAACACATATTAAAAGAAATCATGGAATAAGAATGGATTAATATTATGTAAGAAATAAATATTAATTAAATAATTAAATAAAATTTATGACTTGATCCTGAAATAAATACATGAATGAAATTATAATATAAATAATCACCTGAAAAATAATAACTAATTTCATAGTGATAGCACACATTGATGGTTCTATGCACAATGGAATCACATATCAAGGAAAATAAGAACATTGAAAATATTGGATTTGATGGATCATTCACATATTATACAAGAAGTAAATGTCCAGACTGATGAAATTGTTCCAATAAAATAATGACAATTAAAGACACAAATAATAAGTGATAATATTTTTCTTGTTAAATTTATAAAAAATTTAATTTAACCAAGATAAATGATACCTCATTCTTGATATCATTCTTTAAAGAATATGTTGATCATCAGAAACATTTTTAGTAATAATTTCTCTAACATATGGGATATAATTGTAGAATCCATCTAATAGTGAACCAAATGTGATCCAATGATATCTAAAAAAGCCAATGAATCTCCATGATATTTTCGTGGTATATTGATAATCTTATATGGTTTATCTTCACCACTTTTTTATTATTATTTTTTAAATAAATTATTTTATTATTCTTATTCATGTTAGGAAGTGATAAGGAATATGTGAATTATAGAGATTAATGTTTTTTGAACAACGATTCTTGATTAACCACTCTTAAAATGTATTAGTAATTTATTTATGTACTAATGGTTAGGGTTTTTAATTTAATTAATCTCCCAAGGGTATATAATAAATATTATACCCATTTCAATCCCCTTTTCATGTATTGAAATGATAATACTATATATATTCCCCAACGTTCTCAAATGAAAAAATAAAAAAAATTATTTCCTTGAAAACTACAATTTGTCACCAGAAAAAAAATAATTTTCATATAGTCCTCATCGTAATTTATTGAATAAAAAAAATTAAATATATATTTATTCAATATAATAAATTATATATCCCTATAATATAAAAATTACCTCCTGAAAAAATATTTATATAATCTATTATATCATTAACACTGAATAAACATACTCATCCATATTGGGATTAATATTGATTTTAATAAATAAAAGAAAATTGTATTTAATGGAGAAAAATTTAATCAATTAGTTTTTGTCCCTCTAAGATTCATACTTTTCGGTATTAGGATGGATTTCTCATAGTATAACATTAATATATAGAAACATATCAAGGCACCCTTGTGAATAAGATAATGTCATAATGTCAGCAACCGCATATGAGCACTCATTGTGCAATATAATCTATTTGTCATAATATCTCATCAATGATGTTTCAATATTATGTCACCAGCCAATATTCATGATATATTTTTATATGACTATATGAAATAAACTCATAATTAAAACTTGGATGTCGAATTTAATGACATGGTTTACATTCAATCAAATGGAAAATATTTCAATATCCTTAAATATTGAAATGAAAAATTATTCCTTGAATTATTTTACTATTAACATGTCATTCATGATATGCCCAACATACCCTACATACCTCTAACCTGTGGAATAATTTTTTAGTCGGTAAATCTAATTTTTTGATTATGAAAATTCATTAATAATAAACATAAAGTCCATATAGTATTATACACATAAACATACATGAATATCTAATGAAACATTAACACGAACAAACCCTACATGTTGTTTTATTCTCATAGTCCTTCATTATAAAGATTACCAAGTATCAAATTCAAGATATAAAGTCTCATTTTCTTATAACTAATCTCAATTGATAGTCCACATTCGAGTTATCCCCACAATAGAATATTAAATTATCATAGAATTAGGCTTCATAATATCTTCATGTATTATTATATTAATGTAATGAAAAATAATAAACAGTATATACTAATATTACTAATTAATATTAATTTCATTGGATAGACATGTAATCCATAGTATAAATTGTTCTTTATGAAAAAAACTCCAATATACTATTAATATTAATAGGTACAACTATTAAAAAAATTTAGTATGCGAGACCTCACATGAAGATCTTATTTTTTCAGAGTTAAAGAATTAGTCAGGGTGTCTGCCATGTCGCCTTTTGTGGAGACTCTTATAACTAAAACTACAAATCTCTAACATAAATCAAAAAAGACATAATAGTTTCAATTTATGTTCTTCATAAAAAGATAGGGGAAAGAATCATTTTCATAATCCAACATTGTTGTATTATCAAAAATGATTTTGATATGTTATTTACTACTAGGTACAATTTCAAGATTATGGTTACTATTTTGTATGAAAATATAATCTATAACTACCAAATTATATGAAATATACTCATAATAAAATATATAATATGTGAAAATAAATTTCATTGAGAACTTCCAACTCACAATAATTATATTGAGTGTGAAGATAGATCTTGGCTGTGATTTTCAATCTTCTTAATCTATTTGGAAACTAGCGTATCCATATCCACTAATGACTAGTTATGTGTAACATCCCATGTATATATAGAATAATATTTTTTTATCTATTAATATTTATGCATATTATTATAATTTTACGTTAAAGAGGAAAATTTTTCTGATATCATACTCGACATGAAACAATGAGTTTCTTGGAAATCTTATGTCGTAGACAACATTGAGTTATAAGAAAAAATATTATTATAATAATAATATAATTTTAAATGGTAGTTAAACCCGAGAAATAGTATTGGTATGAATTAATAGAAATAACTAAAATATTTTAATAAATATTATCTAATTGTTTCTACATTTTTCCATTAAATTTTTGAGGCTTTAAATGAGAATCAATTCAATTTTAAGCATATAATACTCTAATATTTTTTAAATGGACGTTTTAATTCCTTTTGATGGATAACCCTTTTAAATATAATTTATTTCAATTTTATATGTTCTATTTGAAAGAAAAATTTATTTATAATTGTAACATTAAAATTTACGTTGGTTAAAACCTTTGTATTTTTCTCAAGAAATTCATATTTCAATGAATAGTGAAAAATAGAACATTTTAATTCAAAACTGCATTTTTATCTAATTTATTTATATAGTTATATTATTTTTAATTATATTTTTTTCATTTAATCCAATTTTGGTCATTGAAGGTAATTTTACATTTAAATTGTAAATAAACACATGTCAATCTTTTGATAGTTTTTATTTCTTAAAAAAACGCTTTCTAGTTTTGATAATGGGAATTAATTTTCAATTAATTTCTGTTAGTTCTGTGTTTTGAATTTGGAAAAATGGATTCCATATTTAGAATCATAAGGTCAAGATTGTGTAAATAGGTACCTTTTATTTTAGGAAATTATGAATAGTAACTTTAGTAATTATTTTATTTACCATGGTTAAAGTGTAAATCTGATAAATAAAGGTGAAATATAATATTATAATAAAATAAAAATAGCATAAAACATGTTATAATCCTATTGTATGATATATGTTCAACCATGATAATTTTTAGGCCTAACATTTGGCATTTTAGATCCACTTGGGTGTGAAAATGACATGTTATAATAATTAATTTAAAGTAAAGGGAAATTTTACATAAAGATGTATCTTTTCACTAAATCAATTTTAAGGTAGCATTATATAAATAATATATTATACTTTGAATTGTAATTATAAATAAAAAAATATTTATTACATCATGGTATTTTATTTATAAATTTTATTTATTAAATAAATAAATTCTTTTATGACACACTGATGATGCAGTGATTACCGTATGAATTAAGGATTCAAATAAATGATATTATAAACATTAATATAAATGTAATTTAAACCATATGATGACATAAATAAATTTTTTAAATGTCCTTGAAATTCTATGGGTGCGTTAATTCATTTTTTTCGATGGAATGAAGATTTTAGGAATTTAGAAAAGATAAATTACTAAATAGTATCCAAATTGATAGAAATGATTTTTTAAATAAAATAATATTTTATTAAATGATATAATTTTCATATAAATATATTATTTGAAAAAAACATGTAAAATGTTAAAATTTTAATTAATTATCCAATTTTGGTTCTATAATAATTTTATAGTCACTATAGTGACCATTTATTTTGAAAATACAAAAAGACACGGTAAGAGTTAATGTTTTTAACTAAGGGTTAAAGCTAAAATATATGGTTATGTTTGTGATATAAACATGTCTAAAACCTATTTTTTTATATTATTTAGTCCCATATTCATGTTAAACTCTAAATTTATAAATTTTAAACGATTTAAATTCTAAAATCAATTTATAATAAAATAAAATTTCAAGACTTTCCTAAAGTTCCCATCCTCCCTCTTATAAAAGGCGACCACCTATACCCACTTAATCACACGTATCAATCCCCTTGGATCATCAAAAATATAATTAAATAATCTCAAAACATCCGTTAATTCCTCTTATAATCCTTACCTTGGGAATATGGAAATTCAATAATGATTTTTGTCTCAAATAAAAAGAACTTACCTGATTTAGAGGTAACGTCTTTTCTCAAGTTCCTTTCATAAATTTCCTTGTCCACTCCATATTCTCTTCTTATTATATTATTACATATCAAAAACATCATCATAAAAATACTAGGATGTTTTTATGAGATTTATTAGAACTAAAAATAAAAACACCTCTATTTAATGGATATGAACATACTGTTTCTGTGTACGGCGAACTACTGCCTCACGAAATGATGATTGTCCAATTTTCTCCTACCACCTCTCATGGAGGCCATTATCATGAAAATATAATTAAATATAATATATATTATATTTAATTGTCTCTGTTCTTCTATAATTTTTATTTACAACATACCTTTTCTCTTTCCATAATGTGTATATAGGATAACTTCCTTCAAGGGAATGCTGACTACCACTCCCTCAAAGTGATATGACTCTTTCATGTCATACATAGAACATATAAATGATGTAATTAATGAAATTATATAACATATATAACATAGATATTATTATGGAATTATAATATAACTACATATCATTTATTATTAATTCCCTTAATATGATAATGAAATGAAAGAATCGTTCAGGCGTACGTACGGCCTACCATATCTATGAACGATGCATTTCATTTATTATCTCGAAATATTATTGATATAATAAATACATATATAATTTATATATATGAAATTTAAATAATGAAAAATTATATTTGGGAGATTATTGAATTTTGGCTACATGGCAAATTTACATCAAAACAAGTTCATTTTCGACTCATGTACTGAATATTGAACAAACATCCAATATGATATTAAATAATTATGTAATTTTTATAAAATGATAATAAGTTATATAAAAGAAACAATAAAATTTAAAATGGTTCTAACACAATTATAAATTAAACTATTTTTATTATTATAGAAATTTAGGAATGAATGGGACAAGTTGGATTCAAGGTAACATAACTTCTTAACCCGATTTTCATTATTTGGGTTAAGATTATACTTCTTGACTATATCATGCAATGATTATGGTAGAAATTAATTTTGATATATTATCTTTTATTTTTACTTGATTTATGGGGATTTATAGTGAATACACATAAAGAATCTATTTTATTAACAAAATAATCATTGTAAGGGAATTTTTAAACTCAATTTCTACTCATTGGGTTTTACAGATACTTTTTTGATTATATTATTCTATGATTATGCATGGAATCACTATTTATTTACATATTTTCTAATTCCCACTTCCATTTTGGTGGATAAACGTCTTAGACACCTAATTACTCCATTGTTAAATGCTTTTTTCATTTATATGAACTTTGTAAGGGAAATCATAACTCAATCTCCATTCATTGAGTTAAATATCCATGTCTTTGGTTTTGTTTTTCCGTGAATATGTGTGAACGACATTTTATTTTTTTATAGTGAATATGCACTTATATTGAGTGTACTTATATTTTTCATGCAATTTTTTTTTCATTTATTTATCCTTAATATGATGATATAATCATTGTAAGAGATTTTTTTCTCAATCTTCATTAATTGGAATATCTTGATGTTAGGAACATTTATTATCATATAAGGTGAATATAAAACCCTTTTGAAATTGTATATAATGAATTGGTATATTTTCATGATATTTAATGTCTTTTTAATATTATTACTTAATTTTTTGCATTCAACTATTTCTCATTTGGAAAGGGACTCTTTAACTAAAACATCAGGTTAAATTCTTTAAAGATTTATTCTTATAAAACCAGGTTTTTCATGTTCATGTTTTCAAAATAGTTTTTATGATTTTTTATATGGATATGATAATTTAAAAATGTTAATTATTAAAAACTTTCAAAGTTTTATGGAAGACTTTTATTTAAAATATACTTTATGAAATGTTTTTAATGGTTTTGGAAATGGATTTAATATTTAAATATCTTGAAATGATTTCTTGTGAATGAAAATGAATTTTTATGAGTGAAATGTTGAAAATTGAAATATTTTATGTTTTATTGTTATGAAATGGTACTTTGAAATTTTATGAGTGGTTACGTGATAAACCAAAGATTGGTGGCTACATGATAAACAAAAACTGATTGGTTCCATGAGAAACTGTGGACGTGTGATTACGTTATATCCTCCAATGCATTAGTTATGGAAGTTGGCTGTATGACTATTCCACTTTGTGATATGTGTGGAAGTTGACTATATGGTTATTCCATTTAATTATGTTTATTTCCAAATATACCTTTATATGTTATATGTTGCTTTCTATGGGTTTATGGTAATTTTTTGGTACAAAAAGGGTAAGCAATGCGATTATATTCATTGAAGTATGTTTAATACTTCTTAATGGTGAAAATTATTACTTTATGATAATGTATTCATGGTTTTCATGTTTTTTTGAGACTAAAATTTTTCCTTCTTTGTGGACACCTTACTAAAATTCATTGACACTTGGAGGTTTTCAAAATTTGTGGATACAAGATATGTTTCAAATTAAGATAATGATATTTTGTCCTTTTCACTACGTAAAATATTATAAAGGTCACTATCATTGAAAAGAATCCCATAAAAAAATAAATATATATCATTATGTTATAATGGTTGAAATATATTAATAAAATAATATTTCAGATGAAAAATAGTGGTAGTGTCACAGTTTTTTAACAAAATTTATCCATATTTACCAATTTATTGTGTTGAATGAATTTTTACTGTTAACTATGAAACAAAATTAGTTGAACATATTAAATAATATTAATTATTCTTATCAATAATATGGAATAAATTTTAAAAAATTAAATATGTATATGTTATAAAAATTTATTTTTAAACATCCCACAAAGTGCAATAAAAAAACAATTTTATGAATAAATGAATCTTTATGTCTAAAACTATTTTTATCCCAAGATCACATATAATGTTCATCAAATATGTTATAAAAATTATATTTAAATATAAATAAGAATAATTCTAATTTATTATAAAATTATAAATGAAATGGGACATTTTTAATGAAGATAAATTTTAGTTTCTAATAAATTATATTTTTAATTATTCGATTAAAATGACTATTTTTAGAAAAATACCAACATTTCACCCCATGTAAATTTTTATATGATGATTTATAGAATATTGTTAATTTTTACAAATAAGTATTCTTAATTTAACATAAATTAGTTAAATTATTTTATCATAAAAATGAATAAAAACATTTTTTGAAGAAAATTCATTTTTGAAGAATAAAATTATTTCACTAAAAAATAGAGCACATTTTTACCAATGAATATAGATTATATAAATACTCTATAGGAATTTTTCATAATGTAGTTTTTACTATTCATACTAAAATTTTTAATGATTTGGTTTTAAAGGTGAAATTTATATGATAATATTTGAATAATATATTATAGTATGTTAAAATTCAATATGGCCCTTAACACATTCTATGGAATAAAATAAATTTATTTTAAGTGAGACATATTATTCAATACCAGGGTTTTAAAAATATGTAATATATATCAAAGAACATATACTGAGAAAAAACCCACACCTCTACTATCAACATCCATTGCAGATCCTTAACATCAAATAAAAAAAATAACGATATTAATAACATAATTATTAACCTTATTCATATTTGTTACATTTTATAAAATATAATTATAGTCATTCAATATAAATTATTTATTTAGTTACTAATTGTCTTTATCACTAGGTATTAATATCATGTGTTATTTCGAATTAATTTTATAATATTGATGTTCATAACCCTTATTTAATACCATTTTTATAATTCTGAGATTGTTTATGTTTCTGGAATATATATTAAATAATTATTTATTAATTTATTATTTCAATCCTTGAGATTTTTTTTATTGATTTGTGAAGTTGAATTCAGCAATGAGCTTATTTTCGTGGTTCTGGATGAAAGAAATGATGAATGTTAGTTAATGAGTTAAATATAATCAATTCGAGTAAAGAAAAAAACTATTTTTTACATCATAATATCATATTTTATTAGTGATTAAATTTCCATAACCATCCATGATAAAAAATTATCCTTCATATATATAAGTGGTTAAACTTACCCAAACTGTAATGTGTTATAGTCAATGGATGAGTGTGATTATGTAGTGATTACGACATCATTATTATTTAATGGGAATGAAATTATTTATATTTTACTAATTATTTAAGTAATAATATTTAATATGCGAATGATTAAGTAAATATAATATGTTATTATTTATGAAGAACAAAATATTTTTCCTCATGGTATGCATGTTGTTTGTGGTTATATTTACAGTTATCAATTTTTATAAATATTACTATAGGAATTCCTAAATTTTATTTAAAAATATTAATAATTTATGAAATATATTTATAATGATTATACCCCTTTTAATATCCTTTAATTAATGGTTTTGATGAAAAAAGAAATATGTTGTTCATGGTAGATGCCGCAGGCTTGTGAAATGAGTGACATTTTTATTTTTTTTAAATTGATATAAAGAAATTAGAGAATGTTTATTAAAATAACATAATAACATTTATGTATAAAAATGTTGTTGATTTAATTATATTATTATTGCTAAAATTTGTTTTGATAACAAATATTGGGAATTAAATGTTAGAGATTGGATATTACTCAGGTTGAGGAATTAATTCTTCCTTTTAAGGTCCTCTTGGAAATGAAGGAATTGGGAAATATTAATATAACCAACGGCTGATAAAAATAAAGGTGTTCTTAAAGAGATGTTTAATATGTAGTTTTTGAATAATATTTCAATGGATTTTTTTGGAAGGAAGAGGGACAAATTGAGAATATTTTATAGGTGAAAACATGAACTTGTTCATGGAAATGATTGTTAGGTGATGGTTAAAAACGGAATCACAATGGAGTTAGCTAAGTTCATTAAGTAATGGTTCATATGAAATATGATTATGAATTTTAAACCATTATTTAAATGTTCAGATTGTTGTGTTATTTTTGAAAATTTATTCTACCTTAAGTTACCCATTTTTATTCTTATTAACCCTAATTTAGTTTTTACCTTGAAAATTATTTTTTCACTAAAAAAAGATGATTCATGTTACTAAATTTTATATGTAGTTATCATAAATTTTGTCTCCATTTAATATAATCAAATTTCATATTACGATAAAGTGAACTTTGAAATTAAATCATAAGATATATAGGAAATAAATTTTCATAAAAAAATGAATTTTTAAAACATTAACTATAAATATTTTTGTTTCATATATGATCATAATTAAATTAGTGTTAATATATTATTAATACATAATTGTTTTATAATCATTTAACCATAATAAATTTATTTCATTAAAATATAATTGCATAATGCATCATTATTTTTACTAAAATACATTTTTATGCATATAATTATTTTATTAGTTATTTAGCTACATTAATTTAATGATATTAAAATTTATATTAAAATAAATTTTGTTTTACTTTAAAATTAGAATGTGATACTTATAAAAATACATGTGATTTATAGAAAAATTAATACAATTATAATTACATTTTCATATGATCCTAACATATACTTACAGAACCCTACAAGATTTTCATATAAGTTATAAGTATAATGTATGTAGTGGTGGTCATCATGAGTAGTGTTTTAGGTATATTGGAAGTCATAATGATATCCATTAGCATGAAATTACCCCACAAATTATTTCTATCTATCTTATATTTTTAGAGTTCTTCATGGGTTTAGTATATAGAAAACCCTAAATGAATTTCATCTTTCCAATTATATAAAAATGATTATAAAAATGAATAATTTTAGTACTTTATGTCATTTATTCTTATTTTTTTATCGATTTATTAATATGGTTACTTTTATTTTTACCCTCCAATTCAACATCAATCTTACAAAAATAATATTTTAATTATAACATGGTTAATTTTCATTCAAAATTACATGTAAAACATGATATCAAAAATTTCTCATATTATAATTTCTATGGTCTTCATTTTAACCCCTTAAATAAATTTTTTAGTAAATTTTTTTATTATTACCTACTAAGAAAAATAAAAAACTGTATCTAAAAAATATGCACAACAAGAGATATAACATCAAACATGATATCTAACATTCTATCATAATTAATACTAGGAATAACATATTTTCCCTTATATTAGGTATATCCCTAATATTGTGTTTTTCACCAATAATTTGTTTATAAAACATCTCAAGATTTTCTATTAAGTCCCATATAATGGAATTAATTTTTATAGAGTTCTTAATAAAACTTGAACAGATTGATGATTATATGTTTATTTGACATAAAAAATTTGATTCCCCTATTTTGGTAATTAATATAGATTCTATGTTTGGATAACCAGTCTATTTCAATAATAAAATCAAATTCATACAATTGAATATTAATTATATTTTCACAATGTAAATTCCAAAAAATACAACTTGGGATATATTCAACATATAACAAGATATTTTCTCTAGGGATCAAATCATTGGGGTGGTTATTCTGTACCCATTGAAAAATTCTTAGATATATTGTAATGGATCGAACTTGAATCTAATTAGAGATCTATAAATCTGGAGAATAGGATATGTGACTTAATTATCAAAACAAACTTCCCCCACAATTATTGCATAAATTCTTCTTTGTTCCCTTGGTCTTCGAGGGTGTCAATGTCTATTATCCTCATTAGCCTTTGGATTGGGTCATCAATTTTAATAATTCTCATATTCCATACAGTTGAATCATTGAAATATGGTTAGTTCGTCAGTTTAGACAATTATTTTAGAGACCCATTATTTTCATACATAATTATTATAACTTTTTAGAAGAGTATTCAATATAATCAAAAAATACTCAAATGAGTAACCTAATGGTTTAATTTAATTTTTTACTAGATTCACAATCTTCTTATTTAATGAAACATCTCCAATTTATCTCATAAATAACATACTGTTTCATATACATAATAGAAAATCTCTACATGAATTCTTTCTTCATAAAACGAGGAAAGGAAACATAGGCTAGGGTGATCCCAGATTCTTAGTATGGGTAATCATGGGAGATATCAATCAATGATCCTATGAAAGGATAAGATAAGTATGAAGGTGTTAAATAGTGTAAAAAATAAATGGATCATAAACAATCAATCATGGACAAAAAACATGAGTTTTGGAATAAAATATTATAATTTAAAAATACATAAATAATACGAGTGATAAATAATGATAAATATTATGAGTGAAAATAATTATAAATCATATATGCACAACAATATCATATCACATAACTGTGGAAAATCATATATCTAGAAAACATTTCATATGTTATGGTTATTTATTAAGACCATAAAATCATAACATATCATGAAACAACACATGTTTACTGTAGTTGAACCTAAAAATGAAATGTATACCCAAATAGATCAAACACATTTATAATCATTCTGTAACAAATCAAGTACACAATCTTATTTACCTCATGGGATATAGGAAACAATCCAATGAATTTGGGAGATATATAAATGTGTGTCCACATGTAACAAAATAAAAATCATACATATTAATTCCAATTTCTTATAAAACATCCATCATATCATGTCCAATAGAAAGAAAATGGTTTCCATAACCATCTCATTATAGAATAACCCATTGAAAATAATGGTTCTCATAAGAATAACCAATGAAAATGAAATATGTTTTATAAAATTCTAGTAATCATAATAATAAATTTACTATTGAAATAATAAGGATGTTATCATTAGATGTTATCCCCATTAAAGTGAAAATAGAGTCAAAGGATGTTGTCGTTGATGAATATAAATACCATTAAAACATCATTAGTATCATTCTTGAGGAAAATACCATTTTACATTGAAAATAAATTTTTAAATCTATAAATTTAATATATATAAATAATTAATTTTCCCTTGAAATGAACATATAATCTGGTAAATTCCGATTTAAATCATTGAACGATTATGATAGATGGAAATGCCATTCATTTCAAATACGCAAAAAAATACTCTAATATTTTGAATAAAATACCAAAGGTATCTCATTCAAACAATTTTAGGAATATTCCATTTATATTTTTCATGTCATTGTATAAATGAGGGAGAAAATTACCATAAAATATCAAAGGATAATTGTGAAAAAAAAATTAAAGCATTGATACGGGAAAAAATTTTCTTCGATCGAAGAGATAAATAAATTCTATTTTCCATACATTTTTCCATACAATTGAGATTCTAATGTGATGAAAATTAAAGTACCACATTTATTCTAAAAACAATAATTAATTTATAAAAACATTAATTTTTTTAGAGATATATCATTATATTTAGTCATCAAAACATAATAAAAAATGATCTTAACAAACAATGAGATTATAATATAATACCCTAACCTCGTTAGTAACATTTTAATTATAATTAACATGAAATAAAGAACCATATATAAATATTTATAACCGTTAATATTTTTATGATTAATAAAAATGGAATTCCAAATCATTATATAAAATGAAAAATGAAACAACTAGTTAATATGGCATGTGTCCTAGGGAAATAAAAGTCAGACAAAAATCTCTTACCCCACATATCAACATTATTCATACATGTTAGAACCTCCAATTGAATAAATATAGGATTATTATACTTTTATTCTATAACCATATAAAAAATAACATACTATATATTATTTTATTATACCCATTTAACACCCATCTATAAACAAATCTATGTTAAGAACTCTATTTTGGGTAAAACATAGCTTTATTTTTCATGTATGTTTTCGTCTGATAATTTTAGTCCTAGTGATGTTATTATGGTTCCATAATCTCCATAATTTCAATAATGATATAATTTTATTATATATTAATTATATACATATTTATATTCATCAATAAATATAAGATATAGGAAAAGTAATTACTTAATTGTTAGATAAAGTAGGTCACATGTACACATGAATGTTGTTCTATTTTCTCGAGGGATGAAATAAATGAATTGTAAATAATAACAAACCATTAAAAAATTTTAATAACATCGATATCATATATATTAATTAAATATATTCTTACCACCATCCATGTAAAAATAAAATATAATATAAATCACATTTCTTTGAGGGGGTGGTTATCCACATCTATACATAAATGATGTTATCACCATACGATGGAATGAAATTCAAGCTGTTAGATGTGATATTATAATTAAATATGTATTATTATCACATAAATATTAGATAGATACATTAAATCCATCATTATATGAAATTGTGAGAGGCGTTGACATAAAATAATTTATATATATCTTTAGGCTCTACTTCACAATACATATAATAAACAGATTCGTTTCCCATATTAAGGAATATGATATTGATATATGTTGTGAAATTAAACAATAAACATATTTTTATAGTTTAGATATTTTGTTATTGTATCATCATATTTGAATAATATTTTATGGAGGTTGAATTAGAAAGAAAATAATGGCGCTCTATTAAGAACAATACCTATTTTTCAGATAAACTATTTAGATTTCCTCCAAACTCTTTCATAGGAGGGTTCAGTATTCAAAAAATCACTTCCCATTTTTTAGTATGAATTTAATGAAATTGAATTTTCATTTATATCATGATTCAAAATTTAACATCATGTGACCAAAAATTTTGTATTTGGTATAGAAAACATATATATTTAATTTTTAGATTTGTTATTGATAAATTTGACCTAATTTTTTCTTATCAAAACATACAGTATCGGAAAAAAGTATTAGATCACATACATCACTATGGACCTTTGGACTTTATAGTTATATAGAATTATGAAAAAATTTACATATCATATACAAATATACAATTATCCCATAGATAATTATATCACCTCATAAAATTTTTTCACGTCTAGAACCATTCTTAGATGTAACCAACTCAAATCATTTCCTGAAAACATGAGGAAAAGGAAATATAAGAATTGTTGAGTTTAGATTCTTATTAAGATTAACTATAATAGATAAAAATGATTATCTAAGAATAAAAATATCATATGTGTATATTAAAAAAATGTTTTAAAATGATACCCTATGTATAAAAATCATAATCATGAGTCATGGAATAAATCATGGAGTTTCAAAAGATATCAGCTATAAAAGAATAAAAAACATAATCCATGATATCATAACCTGAAATTGTGGCATAAAAATTTCCATATAAAATATATAGAAAGATATAACTCATGATAGAGACAACCCCCCATCCCTAGTGGAATCCCATTCCTCATAGTGGAATATTTTCTCTTCCCAAACCATTGTAGTAGTCAAGGTTCACTCCCATGACTCCCACGGTGGAAAAGGACCCTTATAGAATCGAGTTCACTATCTATTCTAGTCTTGTATATTCAATGAGATATAAGTCATTACCTAATTAATCATATTTATATATAAGTCTGAACCATAAAATAATGAAAACTATACATGTTTGTTCCATAAAAACATAAATCATTCACAATATCATAACCCATGAAATAAATGGGTTTCATAAACATTTCATCATTTCAACACCCATACAAAAGTAAAGGGTTACATAAAAATCATCAAATCATAAATACAAAAAATAAAAATAAATAAAATGGATGGTATCCTAGAATCATATCTTCATTAAATCATAATTATCAACACATAGTGTTTTCTTATATTAAAAATTATTTGGAAGATCACATGAATAAATTTTTGAGGAAAATATCCATACCAATTTGATTTTTTTTTTGAAAAGAAACAAAATTAAAAATGGGAAAAAATTCTTTGAAAATAACCTTGTAATATTTTAAATTAATCCTAAACTCATTTTATAAGATTGATAGTCACCAATGTTGCACATGCCGTATAATTTAAAAAACATTCCTTTTGTATTTTGGTTAAAAAGAATCAAAATGCACCATGTTTGAAAAATAAAAAAAAACATTCATTTGATCTATTTTTTAAAAATTAATACTTTGGAAAAAAAATATTCTAATAAATACAAAAAACACTTTTGAATTTTTTTTTTAAAAAAAACATAGAAGGGAAATATTCCAAAATCGTGAATTAAATAGATATAACCATGAATACTGGTGAGAATGTTAAATAAAACCTTACCAACTAGTAATCATTTCAATCATACAAACCAAGGAATAATAGAATTTATAGACCAATAAATACGTAGATAATAATTAAATTCATGATATACCATGTCAAAGGATCATTATATACCCCTCATAAAAGAATATACATGCATAACACCCAAATATTCCCGAAGGACTGAAAAATGACATGATGTCTCATACAGAGATCATATCATTAAATTTAATAGAAAAATATATTATGTATATGTACATTAAATATGTCTAATGAAATTATAAATGAAACATAAGCTAATAAAAATTTATTTCACACAAAATATTAGAATGAAATAATCATTGAATTAGAAGTTTCATCGAATGAATGGAAATTGAGTTAATAAATCTTGTACTTTATGTCCAAATCATAACATACATTTTTTATCATTATTAATAATAAACATAGGCTATTTAAATTATTAGAAAAAATTGATGTTTATTAATAAATTTATTTCACTTATTGTAATGTTATAAAAATTACATAATTATTTAATTCCATATCAAATGGTTTGACGATATTAAGAAATTTAGTCAAAAATGTCTTTAGTACGATTTATATAGTTAACATGGTCAAAATTAGAATTTATCCTAATAATAATCCATAAATAATAATCATTTTTATAAATAAATTATAATTTTAAATCCATCAAAAAATATGGATATGAAAATTGAACCATGCTAAAATTAGGGAGATGATAGACCATGCATATGCATCATTATGGTTTCCATTTTTGAATTATCCTTATAGATGAAGGTAAATAATATTTTATATTTCCCCAATGATAATAATATTTTTTATATAAAATTAATTAATTATATGTATATATATATCTTCCAAGTTATGTAGAGATGAAAAATGAATCGCATAGCTTAATGGAGGTGGTAATCCACTCATAAGTAAAAATGATGGTATCATTTTTTTATTTTTGAAATGGTAAGAACCTAAATGATATTTTATCTATTGAGAATGATATATGTCATTAATATATTACAAAAACATTAATTCCATCATTATAACATGTTTTTAGAGACAGTGATGGATTATGAGTTACATCTATTCGTTATGTAGTAGTCCATCATACACATGAACAATGAATTCCTTTCCCATTTGATGGAAATGACGATGGATATATGTAATTAAAATAAATAACAACATATCATTATATGGATGGTATTGGATATATCATTTTAACATGGTTGAATAATGGATGATGAATGTGGATGAATATACCAAAAATAAGTACTCTATTTAAAATCACACCCTCCATTATACAATATCATTTTCAAACCACCATAAGACAATTCAGTGTGGTGTTATCCATAAAATAATACCTCTATAATGTTGGTAGAGATTAACAGAATATATTGGGGTTGATATTTTCCATTTCAGAAATGGATCTGAAGTGTTCTGAAATGTAAAGAGGTTCCCTATTTTGAGAGAGAGGGGCACTCTTATAATTTTCCAAAATATTAAATTAATAAAACTTAATTACAAACTTAAATTAGATCCAAAGTGATTTATTTATAAAATAATATTTTTATGTGATGAAAAAACCTCATAAAAATATATTTTAGATAATTTTTTACAGTATTGAGACCCTTATCATTTTATTTTAACACTTATTTAACACCATTAACTCTTATTGCGAAAACATAGATTTGTCCAGTTTGAGGATAAACAGAGCTACTGTAATAAGAAAAAATACCCATAAATGTATTATCAGTGAAAATTTAAAC
This sequence comes from Viscum album, assembly GCA_963277665.1. Classification (NCBI taxonomy): domain Eukaryota; kingdom Viridiplantae; phylum Streptophyta; class Magnoliopsida; order Santalales; family Viscaceae; genus Viscum; species Viscum album. Next base: position 1,431,509,186 of record OY728151.1, read on the forward strand.
ATTATCCCATAAACTGGGAAGGCATTGCCTTTATAAACTAAAACACACACAATAGAGTATGAAACTGGAAGTAAAAAACTAAGTAAAAAATGTATACATAAGATGTTCTGGAAAGTAAAAGAGGTCGGAAATACAATCCCAATAGTAAAATTCAGCTGAAATAATGTAAAACTAAAAGCTAGTACAACTGATAGCTAGTACAACTAAAAGTAAAGTAAACCAGCTATTGGGGTGTCCTCCGAGGTTCCTACCTGAAGGGTAGGTATAGATGGCCGCTTCAGCACTCCACGTCTGACTGTCTCCTCTGTGTACCGTCACACAGATTTGTCCACCTCTGGGTTCCATCTATTCCTACTACTCTCTGCCTCAGTTAGCGTTTTCCATCGTTTGGAACCAACACAACGAGGTTCGGGCATATCCCGTGCAGGGGTGAGTATAACAATACTCAGTAGGGACCCCGAGACACGTAAGGTCTCACAAAATCCAACATGGATAAACCACAATGAATGAAATCAACAGAAAAAAATTACATAGGTATATGCCCATACATATACCTATTTTATCTAGTAACCCATCCCAATCATGAGGAAAACAAAAATTCAGTGACTCAGCTCAAACCAAGATTTCATTCTTGGGGTAGTAGAAAGTAACATCCACAAAAAAACTGTCGGATCCTCAGCTGATGGCGTACACCTCCTCCAATGAGTACAGTGGGCCTGCCGCATCGCATAGAGGCACTTCCCACAATTATTGGACTACTGTAGTACTCCTTCTATCGAGTACTGTGGGTCTACTACGCTCACATAGAGGTGCTCCCCACCGTGGGTCTGCCGCGCTCACAGAGAGGCGCTCCCCCTCGTAGCCTGCTGAGGTACTCCTCATGTCGAGTACTGTGGGTCTGCTAGGCTCACACAAAGACTCTCCCCATCGTGGGCCTACCGTATCACATAGAGTCTCTTCCCACAGGGATAGTCGAAACACTCCGAATCGATCGGTCAACAGTCGTCAGGTCTCAAGTAGCTACTCGGTCTCCTCACTACGCACGCTCATCTCCGAGAGGATCTGCTCCACGAGCAACTGGTCGATACTCCAACTATCACCAAGTACTAAGATGAAGTATCACAAAGGTCTGCCTCGTCATAGGGTTCTGAACACAACAGATGGCGCGTTTATCAGATGACCGGTATGTTATATATTGGCATTTTCGTCCCTAGGGCCCAGTTGGATTTTAGGTTCAAACCACATGACCATACACAAATTATGTCCAAACCTCGCATCAGACATGCCAAAATAACCATTTCACTCTTATTTTTATGTCACCATAGATGGTTTGTCGATCGGGCACCTGTAGACCAAGTTATGTGTGAAAAGGTGTATTTCGGTTAATCGGGTCTAGACTGGGGTCCAACCGGGGCCGAGGGGTGGCCCGACCCGAGGGAGTGACCCAGACTGAGGGGCGGCCCATCCCGAGGGGGAGACCTGACTTGAGGGGGCGGCCCGAAGGTGGCACGGCCCGGTGGCGGCCCGAACCGATGGTGGCTCGGCCCGGTAGGGCGGCCCGACCTGTTGGCGGCCCCGCACTGTGGCAGCCCTGACCAGTGGGGTGGCCTTATGTCGGTCTAACCCGTTGGAGACCCAGCCCGGCCTGATGGCGGCCCGACCCGAGGGGGCGGCCCGGCTTGAGGGCAGCCCGACCAAATGCGGCGGCCCGACGGCCCGCGTGGCCCGGCCAACTGGCCCTCGTGGACCGGCTAGCCATGCGGGGGGGGGGGGGGTATCGCTCCTTCTCCCATCCGAACGGAACCAGTGCTAGGTGCCGATTCAGGTATCCCGCGGGACCTGAGGGGTCTTGCCTTGTCCGGTTGGCCGAGCGGCCAGTTGGTTGCGCACCACCGACGCGGCCCGACAGCACCGCACCCCTGCTTCTTTACCACGTCCCAGCCTGGTTGCGACTTCCCTACTATGCGCGGCGCGACGGCGCTGCGCTGTTCCGTTCGACCTCTGCGGCCCACCTGGCCACGTCCCTTCCACCAGGGCAGCGCAATGGCGTCACGCCCTTCCGGCAGCCCACTTGGCCGCCTTGCTCCTCCGCGTCCCGCGGTGGCCATGGCCTGGTTCTCCATGCGGCACGGTGGTGCCCCACCCTAGTAGAATCCCAGCGGCCTTGTGCCGCTGGCTTCGTCATGGATGACCCATCGCCGACCGCCGCTACTCCGCCTCTATCGTCAATAAACGAGAACAACCATAGGGGGAGGGTCAGGCCATGTTCGTGCGGTCCGAGCCCCCCACGTCCTGGCGATAACAATTGGCATTACATAAACCAAAAATTTTGAACGATATAGAACAAGAAAAAATTAAACTCAAATCCCCTAACTCGTATGACGATAATCGTTGGCGAAGTCGCGGATAGGCGGACGTCGTTCCATTGACGTTGGGAAGAGTCTAGGGGTAGGAGACCGATGAAGAAGCACCATCAGCATTCTTCGGGGTCGGCTCCTTCTCTTTTGGCTCGATCGAAGATCGAAGGTATGTGTTTATCGTTCTTCAGTGGAGAGCTCTTCTCCTCCTCAACATTCTAACCAAATAAAAAGATTACGACAACCCCACAATAATAAAATATCACATCTTATTATAATGTAGGCATAATGAATTCAAATTGGGAAAAATTAATTAAGGGTGGCCCCACTTAATTAATTTTTATGTGTAGGCACAAATTAATTAACTGGAGATCAGGAGGTTTCATGGGTGGTGGCTCCATAAATGAGGAGTCCATGGGTTTCATCCTCGGGTGGTCCCCACCATACTAAATGACAAGAGGTGTTTAATCCTCGTGTGGGCCCCACCCCTAACCTCCTCTTGGAGGTTTTAACCACCACAAAAAAAAATAAAGTCAACACATTATTTTTATTCAATTTAATTATAATCCCAAAATCTAACTTCAATTCTCATTAGAACGCAACTACGGAGATGGTCTCACTAAGCATTCACTAACGCTATGAGTTCATCAGTGCCTCAGAATCAAGCACCGTAAATTTTTGCAGACTTGTAAAACTTCCTATATATTTAAGAAAAACATTTCCATGGAATTTCTGGGTCTTTACAAATAATATTTTATGGAGGTAGATGAGGAAATAAAACAAAAGTTCTTAGTTAAAAAAAATATCATTTTCGAACAACCTCTTTAGGGTTTCCCAAAAAATATCATAATTTCGATTTATAATAAAAATACATCTAGGTACTAGAGAGGTAATTGATGATTTTACTTGGGTATCGAATGGATGAAACAAGATTCTTTGTATGTGTGAAGAGTAGATGAGAGGGGTTACAATTTTTAATTGCGGTGAGTGGCACATATTTAATTTTTCAAATAATTCCAATTATATCATGTCACTTTCTTGATAAAGGGAATACATAATGGATATAAAAAAAACCAAAAAAATATAAGGTCTATATTTGACCAATAAATAGTTATCAGATATGTTTTGGGTCATTTTAGAGCTTATACTTTTAGTTTCACCCTTGTTAAACCCATTCATCCTTAAATGTGGAAAATAGTTGTTACTATTTTTTAATTTCCATTAAAAAAATATGTTTTAAGTATTAACTATATAAATATTTTTATATAAAATATAGAATACATTTCACCCAATTCAATTCATACAAGAGGAAGAATTTTGTGTAATGTTAAACACGTAGACATGATGGAAAAATGATTTTCAAAATAAAAACATTTCCAAAGATTAAAATTATTTTATAGGAAAATACAACATAAAATTAATTTTTATATATTATATTTTATTTTTAATAATATAACATAAAATAATTTATTTTTCAATTAGAAAAAAGATCTTTGAAAAATATTTTAGGGAAAAAAATCTTTTTTTAGAAAAATAAATATTTTTCACTAATAAATAAAAATTTATTAATTTGAAAAAAATTCTAAAAATTTAAATATAATCTAATTCTGAAATTCTGATTCTAAAAATAAAAGTAATTCTTCAAATAAATTATTTCAATTTGGGAAAGGATTTATTTAAATATTTTTTCACAAAAAGCAGTAAATTTTTTTCTGAGGAACCATGTATTTTTGAAGCATATAATTAATTCAAATAAAATTAAGTAATTATTTATGAATATATCTTCTTTTTATATAAAAACCATTTATAATTTCATAAATAATTATTACTATTCATACATCCTAGTTATCATATAGGTTATAATTATTAGAATTAAGTAATAATATAAATGGTATATCTAGGATCAATAAAACTCAGTGTCGCGTATAAAAGGTGAAATCAATGATATTAAATTTATTTGATGTAAATTACTCATAAAATCTTATAGTATTACATTAATTCCACATTATATTTTGACCATCCTATTTAATTATCATATACAATCATGAGTTCGATGGTAAATCCTCCAACATTTGTATCAATTTCATGTCATTTTGATACATTCCCTTGGGTGAGGCCTTACATATTTTTAATACATAGGAAACCAAATAATATTTCTTCTAGGGTATTTATCACAATAACATCTGTGAAACATAAATTCAATCTTATTTAGTACGTTATTGATATCACAATGGTTCATGATGTTAATAATTACTCAATTTTGATGGGTAATCATTATCAAAATATTTTCAACAACATCTACCAACCCATCTAGTTCCTCATTGGGATAATCATCACATTTTACATCACATCAACTATTTTTGGTTCACTTATATCTTCATACATTACATAAATAATATAATCTTGATATATGTTAATACATTAATTACTGAATGTAAAAAAATAAACTATACTAATTTATTAAGTTACTCAAAAATGATGTGTACACCAAAAATTCTATTTTTATAGGTTTCAAAATTGGTTACTCATGCTCATATTCTAGTTAGGTAATATAACCTCCATAGTCATATAAATTAATATGTTTAAATCCAATTTATTCTTTTATTATGTGCATGCGATTCAACAAAAATTAATCCCCCACGAGTGTCAAACCGGGTGTGATGATTGGACAATAAATTGTGCACTATATTATGATCTGGTTAATAATAAACCATATTTTTTTGGATATTTATCCATAGGTGCATCTGATATAGATCATGTTTCCACATTTTCTTCATGATAAGGATTCAATATCTTGGACACCATACACTCTTAAAATTTACAATGTTTTATGATATCTTCTATATTTAGTCATAACCACAATGTTTCAATAAAATGTAACCTTGTCAAAATTTATAAAAAAATTAAATAATGATCATTCATTGTACAACCTAAACCCTAAATTAATGGAATTATATGATTATGGAATTCAACATAATCGTTATTCCCAAAAATCATGAAATAAAACTCCAATAAATATCCACCTTAATCACGTATTATTCTAAATTATATTATTAATTTTAATAAAATTTATTATTGTGTGATATTAATTCACATACCATATCTACAGAATACCTATAATTTTATTATATTGTCTTATTCACAACTAATGTTTTATAAACCCTTTTTTAATACAATCTATGTTTCCCCAAAACTATATTCCAGGATCTCGTCCTATGAACATATTCTTTTATATATCCTCTATGAAATATACTATGGACAACCAATCATAACCTCACACAATTAAAATACCCACACAAAATATTGAGTAACTATTATAATGAAATCCATTTAGGGATAGAGTTATGCATAATTAAGAAACACCCTTTAACTAAAAAAACCCTTATATTTTTATTCCGATGAGATGTTTTATCATTTAACCAAGGATTCGTTAATCAAAAATATGTATTCAACATCTCCTCTGAAATTACCAACACATGATTCTAATCTGGGAATTTCATATGTAGTACACATAATCATAATCCTAGAGAAATTTAATCATAAGAAGGGTGATCTAAAATGATCATTATGGTGGTATAATATATTAGAAGATATACAAGAATAAACAAGTATTGAATAACATGACACAAATTAATAAGAATAAAATAATTTTGTATATCTTATCACATAATCTTGAAAAGAATCCATCAAAAATATAAATATATAAATAATCACAGAGACATCAATAACTTATTTCATTATGAAGTATTTAATAATATCAAACATATTAATCTTATAGTCACAACCACATCCAAGACATCTTAAATACCAACAAGGCCTTATTCATGATATCCCACATTCCTTCAAGGCCACATCTAATACAACATAAATATTAAATTGGTTTAAATACATAAAATATCCATACTATTTTTTTTCATGAGACCTACCGATGCACTAAGGGGATATATAAATCTAGGAACCACTCATTAATTAATTAATTCAAATTTATTCACTATATGAAAAAATGAAAAATATTAAAACTCAAAATTATCTTGCATTAGTAATAGAAAAAATATCACATTGGAATAAAAAACTAACATGATTTTATTAATTACTATAATCAATATATATCACAACATGATCATTATCCATCCAGATAATAAATGTTGATGGTATCATTAGAGAATATACCATGTGAATAATTTGAATATTTAATGACGTTGACATAGTAAAAATAATCCATTATAAGAAGAGAACTCTGGTAAGTACCACATAAGATGAGATCAAGAATTAGATCATTTTATTCTATATGTATAATCCAATAAAATATAGTATATGGGAATTTATAGGTTAATTAATGAAATATAATAACTAAAGAGATAAAACGATTTTTATATATTTGGGGAAAATGGAATCAAAATTGTAACAAAGTATTTCGAAATGTTTTTAAAAATGTCATAGAAATAGGAAGTTAAGATTCATATTCAAAATTAAATTTCAAATATATTACAAATTTTTTTTATTAAAATCATAAAAATTAAATGAATATCATGAATTTTTACCTTAAAATGAAAAAAAGTTCATGCTTATAAATTTTGAGAAGATCACTAAAGTTAATAACATGAACCAAAAATCCTTTTCAGTATTTTAATGTACCATTATTACAACCCACATCATAAAAAGAAATAAAAAAAATTCCATCCACTATTGTAAAATTGGGTTTCCATGTTTTTTGTGGTTTTCATGTTGGATAGTAGGAGTTTTTATTTTAAGTGATGTTGTATTTATATTTTTTAGTTTGGTTATTGTTAAGCCACATGAGAAATTATATTTTCTATCGGTTTTAAATTTAACTAATAGGAATCTATAAAATATAAATAATGGGTTGGGTTTTCATGTCATTTATACAATATCATTCATGGTAGACCCTTTATAATGATAGTTATTGAAAATAACTGATTTGTTAAACTTTATTTCATGTCAGCTATACGATAATTAACATAAATAAATTATTTCTAAATATTTCACAACCATTATAAAATAACAACCATTATATATATTTTTTCATAAAAAAATAAATAAAAACTCAATAGTAATATAGTAATGTAGTAAAAAAATAAGAAAATTTTAGTACAATAATAACTAGAAAATAACATCTAAAATTAAAATTATGATAATATTAAAATTTTAAATTTAATCATTCGAAAATATATTCAAAATAATATAAAAATATATAAAACCTTTGTAACAATATGCACATTGTAATTTTAAGTGATTTATCATGATTTAAAAGTAATGGTGAGGGTTATCAAGAAGCCAAAAAATAAATGGAATCCATTAAACATGTATTCATATTAAAGATATGATACATTAAATAATGGGTTTCGATAAAATTTAATATTGATCACTTCTATATCTATCTTAATCGAATTTATTTGTAACATAATTCGTAGAATATAATATATATATATATTATTTTTAATATTTTCGATGATTACAATTCTTTTTGAAATTTTTTTTTTGTTAAATACGTCATGTTTAGTACATTCAACTAAATTGTATTAATTATGAAAAGTCAACTTTGCGCACACATATTTGATCTTTGTTGTCCTCATTCCTTTTGTATCTCTAAATAACCTCATTAATATTTTTTAAATTGATATATATAATCTAATGTTAATTTTTATAATATTAAAGTATTAAAATAGTCATTAATATATGTCCAATATTTTATGAATGTTTTCCTATTTGTTACCATGTATAATGGATATCCATTAAGTTGTATTCTATCTTGGGAAAAAATAAAAAACATATAATGGATACATGTATATAGAAAAATTAATGTTAGTTTCTTATTTACTTATTACGAGTAACAGATTATGAAATAAATTTTCCATACTAATCATATCAAATAATCACTCTACAATAAATTGAATTAAATTCTATTCCTACAAAAATAAATATTTTTATTCATTATCTATCATTTTTCATGTTATTGGTGAAATAAAATTGTGATTTAAAAAATTCCATATATTGTTGTCGTATCACACAAAATAAAAATTATATAAATTTTAATAATGGAGAAAACATAATTTTTATATTTTATTATATTAAATGATTTTAATGAAATTTGATGATTGCATGATATGGGAATTTTTTTATCTCATTGAATCTAAGAAAACCACTTGTTACAATCTCCATGATATCCCTTCACCCTCGAAAATGTTATAATCTATTGGAATCTATTAAAATTTCTATAAAAAGTATGAATATATTAATAATTTCTAATGTCTAGAAGAAGTAGTATCTGAGATCATAGTGAAAAGTTAATCTTATTTTCTAAAAAATTGGTATTTAGATTTAATGAATTCCTATAAAAATATATTACAAAATATATAAATTAAGACAGTTAAAAAAAGATCACACCAATATTAAATAAAGGTTTAATATATAAAACACAAGGTTGAAATATTTCATACAAATCTAGATTTAAAAAATAAAAAATAATTAATACATTATCAATATGTAATATCACATATATAAGAAATGTTACTCTGTCTTATTTATATATAATATCCTAACTATAAACCAAAGATAATCCATCATTATCTATTGATGATGAAAAACATACCTAATATAATATATGATCCCACATGCAACAATATTATCATTTATATCCTTAAAATACAACTAATAATAGAACATAATATAGTAAGAATGAGGTGTATGAGTTGGATAATCTGGGGGAGTGGGACGTACAGTCAGAGGTAGAGATGTGGGATGTTTATCCTGACACTATCATTGCATATCTATAGATACCGACTATACCAAATCTATAATCCTCTTCTCAATCGTCTCACCCTTCTTTTGAACATTATATTCAATAAATTCTTTTTCCAATTGTATACATACATATTTACGTAACCTCATGAATAATCAAAACATTTTTGATCATTACACCACCATTTTATACTCATACGCAATAAAAGTTTTTAGATTTTTACAATATAGTATATAAAATATACTTCCTACACTAAAATATTAAGTTCCCTTATGATAATCAATATAAATATCTCCATACCATACTCTGATCAACATTTATCAACTCTTTTCTTAGATATAATTCATTTTTTCTATTTCATTCCCTTTCAAGTTTTCATATCTAATTAGGGTAAGAAGTGTCATCCATGGCAATGTATAAGACATGTCTCTTAGTTTTTGAATTTTTTCTTTCATTATTAGTTCTTGAAAAAAAAAATCCATCCAAAAGATAATGTTTGAGGTTTTAAATTTTTATATTTGATGTCATGATGTTATATCTTGAGTAGTAGTAAATTAAGTAAAAAGAATCTTTAATGTGATCATTACTACATAAAAACATTATGTAAATGAAAAAATTACACTTAGGAAAAAAGTTTATTTTCTTCTACTTTCAACAAACCACTTCTGTGTACATTTATTTAGAAATGGATCCATATAAAATGGATTTTTATATTTTGTTTCCCTAAAAAAGAAATATAATGTGTGGGTTTATTTAAAATTCCAAAATGTACCAGAAACCAAAGATAAACATTTCTTCATAACTTATCTTCAATTAGGTATATCATGTGTTAAATGATACAAATTGAAAAGAAGAATATTTGTAATAAAATTATGATAAGTAAAACAATAATAAATGATCTTATAAAAACTGTCTACCAAAATTGAGATATTTTCTATTTCTCAAAAGTTTCCTAATGAAAAATAAAAAATATGTTTTTTTCCAATGTTGTTATAGAAAAAATGACTTCAATAATTTTGAATTTAGACCAATATGATAATAATAGTCATCAAACCCAACATATATACTCTTGTACTAGATAAGAGACACTGATAACTATGGTAAATGTGTGCTACCATGATTATCAACCCTGTAGGACTTCTTTAACTCTATGGAAGTATAAAAATCCAATATAGATAGACTAGGATGATCCTAAGCAAGAGTATGTGTGTAGTGTTAACCAAAAGATCAATGTGACTCAAATAATTGATCATATTTTACCGTAAAAATCAAATTAATATTCAATTAGTAAAAAAATTTAAAAAACACAATGTTAAACATGAAATTAAATAAAAAATTTAATAAAATAAAATGTAAATATAACTAAACTAAACACATTTTTATTAATATTTTCTATAATTGGTTATATAATAATTTAATAAAATTAATAAGAGAAGAAATTAAATTAAAAATGGAAACAAATAAGCACAATATTATAAAAAACCATCAATTACATAAAAATTTTAATAATGAATTTAAAATGATACAACCAGAATAAATTAATACAAAACAAACAACTCTTTATCATATTCATTAGATTAGTTAAATTTGTTTTATATAAAATATTAAAAATATTAATTATTTTATTCCTTAGTAATTAATTATTTTAAAATAATATTTTTTTTTTATATTTATAAGACTTAAAATGATATAGATAAAAGAATAATAATTAAAATTTTATACAAATATCACAATTACACATAATATTGAATAATAGAAAAATGATAAACAAAAAAATGAAAGAAATCTAAAAAATATCTTATCATAATTGTTAAAATATGTGTTTTAAGAATAAAAAATTTAAACTAAAATACACTAAATTTTAATAAATTAGAAAAGGAGAATAAAAATTTAATACATGTTACCATTAATTATTATATGTTACAAGAGTATTTTTTCCCCATATTCATTCATTGTGATCATTATTTGTGAAAAAATCCACATCTATGATGTTCTCATCGATATTTTCTAATAATATTTCCATAGTAGTAGGGATATTATATAAATCATCATTATTATAAAGTTTTCATCACTAAAATACTATTACTTACATTATAAAAGGAATAGACCACTAATCATTCAATGGATCAAGAAGACAATATTTTTTTCGTGAGTTGGAATGATAGATGAATCAACTATGTATTCATTTATATTTATATTAAATAGTGTTATATCGAATTAAATATGTCTGAAATGGTTGTTACCAAAAATATATTGGTAGTTAAACATTGGAAATTTAAATTTAATTTAATCATATTCCTATATTTCATCAGTATCTCTATCATATGCACTTGACATAGAGATTTTGTTTCAATCTTTGGCACTCAAAAAATACATTACTTATGTGAAAAAATACACTATAATTATAATCATCACATCTATTTTCCTAATCTTAATTTTTAAATACATCTAAATTAATGTCATAACCATCTCATTTTTTCAAATTTAAAAATCGGTCTCTGGAAACCCATTTCAATTATTATAATGAAATTGAACAACTATACATGGTACCATTAAAACAAGAAAAAAATGTTTTTTATCCTCATTCAATATACATATATCTTTCTTCTATGGATAACATTATTTAAACCCATAAATGTGAAATTGTATTCATTTATTGGAAATACCTATGTTATTAAACATTTATAAATGAACATAATTTATCAGTTCACCTAACAATGATTTTTATTAAACCCACGAATCAATTTTCCACCATAAATTACTCATTCATACCAAGATATAGGAAACATGATGTTTTTTCACTTCAAAAAAGTTTTTTTGTACAATACTCTCTAACCGCATCATATATATAAATCTTAATAATGGAATATTTGGGTAGATTTGGATTCTTATCATATACATTTGATATATTTATATACATTTCAAGAGGATAAATTAAAAAATAGACATAAAGGTGTGATATGAATTATTTTTCAAACTAAATGAACTATTAAATATACCATGATATAAAGAAATATAGTGGAAATTTCTTTTCCAATTTATAATTTATCGAAACACCATCGTTCTCAAAAAATTTCAATGAATTTTGATTAATAATTTTTTTAAATTATTAATTTAAAAAATAACAAGACTTTTTTATAGTAGTTCAGAAACATATGAAATGTATGAGATGCAATGAAATTGGTAGGATGTATCCCTTCATGACATAAAAATAATGATATTTCATTCCTGTTAACATCAAATATTTTAGTGGCACAAGTTGTTTCACATTTCAAGAATAACAATGTACCACTTTAATACCATTGAAGCACTAAAAAAAGTTATCTTTCTCTCTTATAGATAATATATGATAAGATAAAATTTTTTTTGTTTATATTCCATTATTAATGGGGTATGATTCCAATGATATTCCTATTTAAAATAGGACCAATCTATAAATTAACCCATCCTTAGTAATTCCTTTAAAATCTAACAATTATCCAATCAAAATATTAAATACATTCTTCTCCACATGCATGAAATTAATGTTATATTTTAAATCATGATATCCCTAATATGGTTGATAAAAAACTATTGATTTTTCATGAAAATATATCTTCCATTACTATATTTTTATGTATTCCCAAATTTGATATCAATGTTTTTAACATCTAAAAATAATGACATGTTGACCAACGTTTTATAGAAATATCAAATTCGTATAATCAATTTAATTCCATTTTTATTCATTAATAATGTATATCCATAGAGTAAAATAATTGATGACCCATTTTTATAGCTTTTCTCCAAGACTGTATCACATTATATGATGTAAATTTTCACAAATTAAAAAATCTTATTCCACTTAAACCTGTATCCATAATAATTTTTACACACGGGGAAATAATTTATACTACACATAATCATTTAATATAGTTGAAAATAATTCATATTATGAGAATCATAAATGATGATATTTCCAGAAAAAATAAGTTTGAAATTATAAATTAATATTGACATGAAAATAACAGTATAATTTTTGGCTATTTTGATCTAGAAATCAGAGAAACATAACATGAAATATATCCTCTTTAAAAAAAATGATAATTTTTAAATTACCAATAAAAATATCAATGATCTATGATTTCTGATATGTCTTTAATGTGGATTCATTATATCATTTATCATTACATGTTTGATTTTTATAACTTCATATATAAATATAGGAAACTATTGATCAGTTATCTTCCACTATGGAAAATTAGTTTGATGAAATAATTTCTCATCAGATATTAATTCATCTACATGACATCTTATCATTCCTACATTTTATGCATTGTAAATTAAATGTTTTAAATGAATTATTATGGGAAGGTTCCAAATTACAATGGATTTAGTGTTGGCAACTAATAAATCATCCTGTTATATTTTATTATACTTATACTATGAATTCCTACATTTAGTAAACTCTAACAGACCTTTGTATATCTTCATATATTGGAAAAAATCATTCTGGTAGGAATTTATCTTTATTTTCCACAAACACATTATAAAAATTATTTTTTTCATATAATAATTTTAATCCAGAACATCATTGTTTTCAGGAAGTATGTCATTCAACGGTTGTAGATACTCCGTAGGACTTAGGTTACTCCTTCCATTCCATTCTTTAAATATAACTAATCCTAACAATATTCATAAAAAAATATTATAACTGGGATATAATGTATTTTTTTAATAGCTATATAATGTTCAGTTATTTATGGTTTCTAAATTTCATCTACTAAAATATCATGAATCATATTATCCATTTGATCAGAATTACCATCTTAAAAACAATAACAATCAATGGATATTGAACTTTCCCAAATTTCAGCAGGCCAAATCCAAGAACTATATGTCAGATTAAAACCATTACAAATTAAATTATCATTGATATGTCCACTTTATAACTTTTTCATATTTAAGTATTTCAATCATTGACAGAAAAATAAGTCATCATTTAAAAAATATATCTTTAAAAATTCAAATAAATCTCACACATCTTCCTCATATTCATCAATAATAAATAGTGTAATAACCCATCTATGAATCATTATTATCTACAAAATATTTCATGAATTGAAAATAATTTTTTATATTTTTGAATTTATTATCAAATTGAATTTTATAAACAATAATAAAAAACAAACATAAATACATCCCAAATAATAGAATGCAAACACATTTCATAAAAAGGGTTCAATTGGAACATAATTATTTATCACTATTCTTGAAAAAACATAAAAACTTTTAAAGAAACATTATGAATTTTGTGAAAAAGAAAAGAAAAAAAAATAAAACACAATAATTCATTATTTGTTTTTTAATTTTATAATTACATATCTATTTTTATCCCAGTAAATTATTAAATATAATAATATAATTTCAAAAATATTAGAAGGTGATTAAAATTCTGGTTAAAATAAATTAATAATATAAATACATTCCTATTCTTATACTAAAATTGAAATTCAAGAGTAAATCACACAATATAGTCATTAGGCTCACCAAAAATAGATTCTATAAAAATAAAAATAAAATTAAAAAAGAATCATTATATTTTGGAAATATATGAATAATTTAAATATTTAAAACTATTTCATATTAGATGCTAAATTTAAAACAATTCAACTTATAAATTCATAGGTATGCATTGTATTTTAAATATAAATTAGTAATATATCACAATAATTTCAATATTTACCATTTATTAAGACCTATTCAATAGAATGGGGTTTAACAAATAATATGCTAAAATAAAATTATTCCCTATTAAAATTATGGTCCTGCAATCTGTTTTTTGTTAGTGAAAAGATTAATTCGAATTTATATATTATTATTTATGATAATATTATCGTGAAATTAGTATGGTCATTTATTAATATAGTATCAATAATCCATATTCAATACTCATAAGCCATTTTACCTTCAAAATAATAATTCAAAATGACGGAAAAAATAATAACGTATAATTCCATTAATGAGTAAATTACCATTATATATGACACCAATTAATCAAAGAATCATTTAATTATATAGTAATCCCAAAACATTCCTTCATCAAATAATAAATTCCATATATTTGTGAATAATAAAAACTAAAAATACAAAAAATGAAATATGTTATAGAGAAGTTGTAGAAGAGATCACCCTGAACAACAATCCTAATATTTACAATCATAAAATTAAACATATAATTGATTCAAGGAAAATTATATTAATAAATATAATTCCTAAATTGATATTGGAGAGTAGTGGTGATAGAGGACACTAAAGAGTGAGGTGGGGAAGGGGGTGGTGGTGGCAGTGGCCTATAATGAGGGTCGAGATGATGAGGTATAATTAGAAAATGTTTCACAAAAGACATGTAAGGGGGATGAAAACAAGGTTTTAAAGAGGTTCAATTTAATTTTAAACACATTATATAATGGTTTCTAAATTTATTTTTACATCAACATGAAAATAAAAAATTTGTAAATTTATTTATTATGTTGATTAATTTTTTAACTAAGGTAAAAAATTTATATTTTATGTAATTCAATACATAAGTTATGTGAATAATAGTAAATAATTATTTTTTATTTCAATTAAAAATTAAAGGATCACAAAATAACATTTATAATGTTGGATTTTAAAAATGGATGTAATAACCCCATCGTATAAAATATTTCGTATACTTGTGTTTTGAAAAGAAGAAAAGATAACTATGAAGATCATAATAGATAATACATAAATGTGGAAAATAGTAAGAAAGGAAAATGTTATTTTATATGGAAACAACTTGGTTATTGGGTATAAATTACAATTAAATAGAATGAAGTTTATTCTAAACATTAATTCATTTTTATGGAGAAATAAATCCATCAATGAAAAAGAATCAATTTTGAAATCCATCAAAATTGATTTCATAAGAGAAAATTTTCTATAAATTGAAAATTAATTTTAATTAATATATAATTCCTTAAAAATGTAAAAAATTCACCAATATATATGAATAATGTCCAGGAAGAATAATCATAACTCAATAAATCAAAATTGAGTTATTAAAAAACCCCTATGGGTTTAGTAACACCTGAATAGAAATTGTTGAAATAGAAATATTTGGATTGATTTTTGAATCTATTGAATTTTAGGATCATTATGATAGATGGAATCAATTAGTCAGTAAATACACTAAAAAAATATGTGGTTAATATGACATATGTCTCAATGAATGAAAATTGATACAAGAAACCCATATATTTATTCTTTAATTCCTAGAAATCATATTAAACTATTGTATAAAAAACACATCCATATTAATAGATTATTTCACAACATTATTCATATATAATAATTTTTTTAAACAATAATTATATTCATTCATTATACATTTTTAGTTTATTTTTGTTTACTTACATCACCACATCTTATTATACTTGAATGTTTCATATAAGTTTCTAAATGTCAATGCAAATATATGTTCACTAATACCAAGTTATGTATTCATATATTTATTAATTAATATATTTTATTATCCATAATGATTTATATAGTTCTTATATAATTATATTATTTTGTTTTTAAGATTCAAGAATATTTAATCATCAAATATCTTGTTTCATTGAATTTTAATGAATGAAAGGGGTATCTTAATTATGGAGTTCAATATTAATATTATCATTTTGAAAAAACCCATTAATTTGAATACTAATTTCATAATATAGTTTTAATTATGTATCAATAATGATCCATGAAAAAAAAATTGAGCATCAAATATGTTTGTGGTAAAACTATCTCAAACAAGAATGTACTATAATAAAATGGATGAGTATGATTATGAAGTGAGTATAATTTTATTATTACTAATGAAAAATGATAATATATATATAACTAAATTGATAAATCATAAATGAGAATTTTTAGACGAATTTGAAAATATAAGAAGCTATTAGTTACAAAGAAGAAATCATATTTACTCTTAGCATTCTAATTTTAGGTGATTAAATTTACAATGATAATTTGTTTTTAATATTACTATCATAATGGTAAATTATCCTTATATTATATTAATAATTTCATAAATTTCATATTTATTTATTATTCCTATATCTTTAACTATCTATGATTGGTTGTTATGAAAATTGAAATTTTTCACTCATGGAGAAGTCTGTCCGCACATAACATGAGTGATGTTTTCATTTTTTAAATAAATGGGAGGAAGGTAGAGAATGGTTATTACAATAACACAATACATTTTTTATAATAATTATACTAATTTAATTATATTATTATGGTTATAAGTGGTTTATTGGAGAAATAAAAAGAATAAAATATTTACTAGTGGATAATACTCATGTTGAGAACATAAATATTCTCTTGGTAGACATCTTTGAAATACTAGAGTTATAGAACATTACTGAAACAAAGGGATTTCAAAAATAATAGGAAATTTTATAAGATTAAAAATAAGGATATTGTCAAGAATAATTCAAAGTCTATGTTGGAATTTAATTTGGTGGACATGATATCTTCTTATAGGTGAAAAAGAGGGACTCTTTGATGGAAATGAATGGTATGTGATAGTTAAAGATGGAATCACATATTAGTTAAGTGAGTTAGTAAAGGAAGGGTTTATGAGAAATGTGGTTATGGATTTACCACCAATTTTATTATAACTTAGAAGATTAAAATTAATTTTGAATAAATAAATCTACCTTAGGTTACACATTTTTTCCCATATTAAAAATGATTAAATTTTTACAATGGTGTTCAATTTTTAGTAAAACAATTATATGAATCCCATTACTAAAAATAAATGTTTTCACTCAAAATTTGGACTCAATTTAATCAAAATAAATTTCCAATTATGGGAATATTTAATTTCTCATTTAATAATACAAAAATTATAAAAAAAATCATTGAAAGATGAACCTTTAAAATATGAAACATTATTATTTTTATTTCCTATCAATTTCTAATAAAATTAGTTCAAAATATAATTCCTATAAAAATTACTTTATCTTAATTTGAAATAAATATAAATATATTATTAATATTAAAATTTTGAGATAATAAATGACATTTTATTGTAAAATGAAATTTCAAGCATAAAACGATTTTATAAGTTATTAAACTACATTAATTGAGTTTTATCAAGATGTTTGAATTAAAAATTTCTTTTAGTTTTATTTAAAATTACAAATAAAAAATTTATAAGAAAAACATTTAATATATAACCAATTTATTATATTGATACTTACATGTTTATATAATCCTAATTTCTAATTATATATTCCATCAAATTTTCAACATAATTCAGAATGTTATGGGTGAAAGTATTGTTTTCATGGGTGGAGGTTAAACTATCTTGGATTTTTTAGTTAATTTAATGATATTGGACTTCTCCCAAATACTATTACATTTATGCTTAAATTTTTAGTTTTTTTGTTGATCTTCTCTAGATGAAACCCTAGAGAAGCTACCTCTTTCCCAAATTTGGAAAAAATAGCCTGACCATGAAAAATTCCATGAAAATAAGAAATTTCATATTCCTTTTGTATTGATTTAATAATATAGATATTTCTATTTATACAAGCTAATATAATGACTATGTTATAATGAAAATATTTTAATTATAACATTTTTAATTGTAATTTATCATTATGTATAAAACCATATATACTAAATTTAACTTATTATAATTTTTATTGTGTTTTAATATTTCCTTCCAACCCAGTCCTAAGATCCCACTAACTTTAGAGTATGTATGTTTTTTATTTAGGATCTATAAATTGGTATCAGTCATAAAATTGGATATTCAATCCATGCTAAAAATATTATAAAAAAATGTGTGTAGAATACTAAGAAATGTGACACAATTTCAAAATCGAAAATCAAAACAATATTCTTTGGACATTTGATGGTATGCTCATTACTCATTTCTAATAGACTGGAAATGAATATTCAGAGTGGAATTATCTCAGAACACAATACCAATGAATCAATCAACATTTATGGAAGCAATTTTAGGGATAAAACTATATCAAAAAATTACAAATCCATAAAAGAAGAAATAATCATTATACATCTCAGAGTGGTTGTAATAGAACCTAAATCCATCTGAACATTCCTAGCTACATATAGATTTGTAGTCTCAATTACAATTGAAGTATTCTAGGATGATGAGAATCACCTTTAGTATAATAATTTAATTATTCACCCACATATTAATTAGTGGATATCCTAGTGTATTGGGTAAAATAATACCCAACACTTAAAAGCACCGATGACTTATTGAAAAATTAAAATGGTGGACTAGATTCACCCAATGAATATTTAGATTGTGTGTATCTAGTAATTATAAGTTATTTTGGAATGATTTCCCAAAATAAAAAACTACTCACTTTCTTCCAACCAGAGTATTACACTAGAATAAAATATAATTATTAATGTGATCCCCTTCAACATCTCTATTGGGACTCACCTCAATTCCTATTTAGGATGAATAATGTGCTCTTAATATCCCCTATTGTAAATGAAGCACCATTTAGGGTCACCAATTATACAATATAACTACCTTCACTTAATATTTTGTTAACAACATTTAAATAGGTCAATAAGAATAACCATATGTGTCTTCAAAAAATCATAAGATTCAACAACATATAAATGCACTAAGCCTTAAGACAATAATTTTTAATGATCTCAAGAGAATGAGGAACATGTAGAGAAAATCAATTAGAATACTCCAATATATGAATAATTTCATTTCTTTAGGGTTGTTAACGTTTAGGAAATTCTCTCATCCAATGAATTTTGATAAATCTTCTAATTAAACAACTTATTATAAGTGACCCAAGTTACACCCTCATAAAACATGTCTTGATTTATTTACTCCCACAACTTCTAACTTGGTCCTTCTAACCTATATTTTGTGAATTCATCATTAGTGTTCTATGGGGTATTTATAAAAATAATTACATGATCAAAACACTACACCCACTCCTCATGATTCAGAAATCATTTATAATAATGAAAAATTGTTGGGATTTTCTTAGTAAAGTATTGTTCATAGTCCAAAATTTATTCTCTTTATTTCCCACCCTCCTAGAAAAATTATTGGATGTTACAAATAACCATTTAAATAATATTAGGTTATATAGAAGTGTTATCATAAGGGACGTTCTTCATAATTACCTTACTTTATTATATTGGGGAAAATCTAGGGGACATAATCAATATAACATAAAACATGAAAATCAATTAATATAAAACATTAAAACTAAAACATTAATTTAATCATAGAAACTAGTATAATAAGTTTCATAAAACTACAATAATCATTTACAATAATTCTAAATACCAAAGCTATGAAAACATTGAACATTTAAACATTTCCCCAATGTAAATGGTTTTTCCAAATAGATTAATAAACCATTCACCGACGATGCTTGTTCCACAAGACGGTGTCTATACCTAGCCACATGACGTTAAAATAGTTACCTAGACCATCCAACTAAACAGTGTGCCTTTTTATTTTTCCCTATTTCACCATAAAAATGAAAATTACCAGAACAACACATATACTCTTACAATAAGTTATAATCTATAGCACACAAAATAAAATCTCATTAATATGATCAATAAATCAAAATTTACTTCAATAACCAATTCCAGACTACCCATTGTAACTGATGGTTTATAATGAGGAAGTGTTATCCATACACTCCACTACACCTAAAACATCATCTCTAGAGGTCATATCTCATTTCTACTGTTAGGCCCCTAATAAAAAGAGGGATCCAATACAATTTTTAAATGAACATGAATAGTTTGAGTAGATAAATCACCTTATTTGGATCTCCACAGTTCATAAGTCATATTCCCAATAACTATATTCTATAGAGAAGAACCAGTGTATCAAAATATGACCAATTAGAAAACTATTACCCTCATAATCTAATAACCACACGATTGATTACAAAAATAATGAAAACTAGCTTATCATTCACTATGAAAATCATGTACATAATGAATCTATAGAAAATATGGAAGAAACCGATAAAATAATCATCCAATAATGATGACTAAATATTGAATAATAATTACATCATAATAATAAATAATGTGTTAATAAACACCTATTAAAAAAACAAATATGGTCAAGGTTGATGTGGCTGGTATAAATTTTCCAATAATATCAAAAACAATCCCAAAATAGTATATGAATGCCACAAGTCCTAATAAACCATGTTCACTACAACTTACAACACTATTGAAAGATGATGAGTATTAGGAAGAGTCACTAAATTGTACAACACCATTTCCATTAACTTTATCCTACTAATCATTTAATACATAAACCTAATGGGTATATATACGGTGTGAGTAAAATCCTTGTAGGATACCACCATGAATATAAATAATTTAATTCACAATGAAATCCATTATTTCATGTAAGAAAATAATTTTTAAAATATCTTTCATAAATAACATTTCATAAAATCCATTTGTTTCTCTAAAAGAGGAAAAGTTCTGTAAAAAATAAACAGTGAAACTATAAAAAACTATGGTATTATTGGTATTAATTAAATAAATATCAAAATAAAAAAATGAGAAATAAGAAGTAACTTGCCTTATACCCATTTAACACATACATGAGAGGATAAAACTTATGGTTCTAAGGAAACTAAGTATTTCACAATGAACGCCAGTAAGAAAATGTGATCCAAATAGGTTTACGATTCTCTTAAGGTCTCCCCATAGTTAATATCCATTTCCTTAGTTCACTTAATCTAATAGGAAAATATTCCCTAGGTAGTGAATAATCTACATTAAGGATATTTTCATAAGGTTTACTAACCCGTCGAAGTTCTCCCATGTGTAATTAATCATCAATCACATAGACAAAATAAACAAACCACATAATAAAAGGTTTCCATAATCACAAGAACATCAATTATATGGTAAAACCTTTATAAAATAAATATTTTATAACTATTATTAAATTAAAAACCTTCATTGATATATTTTATCAAAGGCATTTTTGGCGAAAAATTTTCTTTAAGGGAAAAAGTCAATTGAAATAAATATTTTATTCCACAAATGACAATGATCACATTCATAATAAATATAAAAATACTAATGGAATATTTACAACCATTTTACATAAATCGTAATAAATTACATCTCAATAACCAAGTCTATTCAAATAGATATTCCTATTAATTATAGACACATACCTCATGAAATTAGTAAATATCATAATCCTCACTTGAAACCAAATAATGTGACAATATTGTGTCCTAAAATTATTAAAAAAATTAGTAAAATTAATTAACCCACATCCCTAAACCTATTTTCAACCCTCATTAACATCAACTATTCTGATACACATGGAAGAATGAAAAATTGTAATAAAATAAGGAAGGAAGAAACAATGAAGGGAAATGAAGGCTCATCTCCAAAGAATCCAGAAACTATAAAGGGAATTACACATGGAATAAATGAAGAAGGTAGTTGTAGGAAAAAGGAAGTAAGGTTCAAGGTAAATAAGAGAGATGAATGAGGGGATGAGTAAAATTTGACAAGGGGATAATAGAAATATTACATTTTTATGAAAACATGTAAGGCTATGTGGTTAGTCTATATAGTAAAAAAAGCTATGATCCCACTATGAAAAACCCTTAAATCCACTTGAAAATATCATGTGGTTGGAAACATTGTTTCTTATAACTGTGTTTGAACTATGAAGGTCATCCCTAAAAAGAAAATTGGGCCATACAGTCTCTTGGAAATACATTATTGTTTAATAAATAATTTTATAATTATAATAAATTGAACTATAACCCCACGGTGGACGAAGCGCCTGGTAGTTGGCCGTAGACCCGTGGTACTCGACTGGAGGAGTACCTCTGTAGGCTATTAGGGGGAGCGCACGGTATTTGGAGGCAGACCCACAGCGGACAGAGCGCCCAGTATTTGGCAACAGACCCGCAGTACTCGACAGGAGGAGTACCTCAGAGACTTGGATTAGTGATCAGTACCTCGAAGTCGTGACATGACCAGTGTACACTCTAGAGACGGGGCTCTTCAGCAGTTACGGTTTTGATAATGAAAATCCTTGTTTGAGCTGAGTCTATGACCTTTGTGTTTCCTCATGATTGAGATGGGTAACTTGATAACTTATGTATATGTATGGGCATATACCTGGGTAGTGGTTATCCGTTGATTTCATAATCATTGTGTTTCCTCATGATTGAGATGAGTTACTTGATAACTTAGGTACATGCATGGGCATATACCTATGTAGAGGTTATCTGTTGAGATATTCTTTGTGGTTATCCATGTTGGTTTTAGTGAGAACTTGAGGGTCTCGAGGTCCCTACTGAGTATCTTTATACTCACCCCTGCACGGGCTATGCCCGCACCTTGTTGTGTTTGTTGCAGACGACAGGCAGTGCTGACGGAGGCCGAGTGATCGAGGACTGGATGGTACCAGAGGGTGGACCACACGATGAGTCAGTATTCGGAGGTGGACTTCACGGCGAGACGACAATCGGAGGAGGTTGACGGGCGAGAGCGTTGTGGAGGCTATCTGTACCTACCCTTCAGGTAGGATCCGTGGTGGACGATCCAGGAGCTGCGCCATCTGTACCTACCTTTCAGGTAGGATCCGAGGAGGACAACCCATGAGCATCTTCCGTTCTTCCAGCTGTTGTACTTTTTTCAGTTGTAGTTGTACTTTTATTTGGGTTTGTATTCTGGCCCATTTACCTTTCAACACTTCTCTTTGTACTTAGTGTTTTACTTCCTCTTGTACTATGTGGTGTTTTTTTTACTTTTATAAAGGCAATGCCTTCCCAGTTATCGGGATTATGCCTTTGGTGCTAGTCGGCAGCCCCTGGCCTAAAGAAGGCGGGCATGGGGTAGTCACGGCCCGGGCCCCGAGAACGGGTCGTGAAAAATTGTTATCAGAGGAGTCGGTTCTACCGCAGAACTTATAACTCTGATGTTTTTTTTCTTTGAAGAAATAGTGTTAAGAGTACCGAGTGTGGTTTTCAGTTCAGGGAGTCCAGTGTTGGTGCGGGCGGCCGACGTATCCATACACCAGGACCCTGACAACTGATTTCTGACGTTGTACACGAAAACACTGATTGCGTGTGTGTTTCCAGAAGTTTTTAAAAGTCACCTCAAACCAGGTCAGCTCACCAGGTATAATATTTTGACCGTGTTACGTTGATTCTATCAGGATGCCTTTTAACGGACGACCAGCTAGATCCCAGAGGGATGTGCATACTGACAGCCTGCCGAGCGACGAGGCTTCGGTACACGACCCTCTTTCAGTTGAGGCACTGGTGGAGGCACCAGCAGTACTACCATACGTTGGGCCACCGATTCCACCAGCCCCAGCAGTGGGCGATGCACGCCACTTAAGCGCGTTGTACGAGTTCCAGCACTAGAGGCCACCCAGGTTCCGGGGAGAGATGGACCCGCAGGCGGCTGAGGATTGGCTGGAGGCTATGGTGAGAGTCTTCAGGCTAGTGGGGTCGCCAGTAGACTTCCTGGTGATCTTTGCTACCAGCCCTCTTCAGGCAGCAGCAGGCAGGTGGTGGAGCCACTTGTTCCAGTTTTGCGATGGGATGACCTTCGCATGGGAAGAATTCGAGACCTTCTTTTGGGTGGAGTTTGTGCCAGTAGCTCTACACCCCGAGCGTGTTCAAGAGCTGCTACCTTTTCCGCCTGTTTTTTGATCAGTAGCCGAGTCATCTGTGGGTAGTAGACAGATGATGCAGAGGTCCAAGAGGACCATAGCCAGCTGTACGAGAAGCAGGAAGTGTTATGAATGTGGCAGGAAGGGTCACCTGGCACGTGACTATCCGACTCCTCGTACAGTTGATCTGCAGGTGTTGGAGGAGCCACCGAGACAGAAGCAGTGGCTGGTTCTTGAGCAACAGTCGAGCAATGGACAAGGCAGTAGAGCTCCGGGAGAAGGTGGACATGAGAGGAACTAGTTGATACGTCCCTTGTACTTCTAGTTCCATGTTGATGTTGTATTCGTGTCTTTGTACTATGAGCTGCAATAATAAAAAGACACTTATCTTTGTGATGTTCTCTTTCCTGTCCTTTTATTTGGTTGATACTGAGAGGTCACGGTTAAAACTGTTGACTTGACCCTCACTTTCAATATTTCTACTGGAGGAGACCCCGTGACCTCACACTGATGCCGACAGCGTGACTCGACCCTTAAAGGCGAGACTGACGGTTGGACCTCTTGGTAGTTACGTCGAGGCCTTACGATGTCATCCATGGCATGAATACATCATTCATGTCAGGATTGACTGTATTAGGAAATGGGCATGGTTCATCCAGGGGATGAGACCTAGTTTCTCTTTTCGGAAAAGGATAAATTTTACCATCTCTTTCAGATCGTAGGCAAAGAAGGTGCAGATCATCCAGGAGCGGATGAAGACTGCATAGTGCAGTAAGAAAAAGGAAACCGTCGCCAGTCTTAGAGACTCGAGCATTTTAAGAGTTTCAAGAAGAGGAAGCTTTAAGGAGAGATGAGTCTGCGGAGCACTAGGCATGGAGGCAGAGTTAAGAGAGCAGCATGAGGTGGTGTACATCTTAGCATGCAACAACCACACGCCTTAGTTATCCCCGCCAGGCTCAGGGAGCTGGAGGGCGGAGGAAGAGTGTGGCTGCATGCAGTCAAGGAGTGTAACCCAATGGCTCTAAAAATGATTCAAGCCATAGTCGGTGTCCACTAATAGCTTCTGTAGTAACGGATGTTGATATTAATCATTCCTTGCTTTCACCAATCTTGTTCTAGACCCATAGTTTCTAGTAAGTCATGGACTTGACCCTCACGTGTGGAGATACATTGGGAGGAGACTCGATAATCACACTTATGCTGATGGTGTGGTCAGACCCTCGAGGCGAGAGTTTCGGTTGGAATATCTTGGTGGCAGCGTCGAGGAATTACAACGTTATTTTGAGTATGGAATGAGAAATAACTGTTCATACTCAAATTGGCGGTATTAGGCAATAAGGTTGTGGTTTAACTACGACGTCGGGATGGGTTTTCCTTGGTCGGTGAAAAGGAAACCCTAGGTAGCACAGGATAAACTCATGCACAGGAGGGTGCGACCGACCACTCTTGAGTCGGTCAACCTTACCCCGTGGAAACAGTCATTTTGAGTTTCAGTTCTAATAGGAATTGGAGACCTCTAGAGTTTTAGGATGACGATCACGTCCTTATACGGGTCACACCTCGACGAGGTTTACAGAGATGTGGCCAAGGCGACAAGTTATCTCCGAGGTTCAACGGACCTTTCTGGGTCCTCAGCTGGGTAGGCGATGTGGTTTACCGCTTGACCCGTCCACCTCAGTTGCACTAGGTGCACGACGTTTTCCAAGTATCTCAACTTTGGAGATATGTGCTCGACCCTTCGCATATCATCGACCATGAGGAGCTAGACGATGGCGATGAGGTTACTTTCACGGAGGTTCTAGTGGGGATCAAGGATCAACAAGAGTGGATCCTACGAGGATGGTCGATTCCTCGAGTGCGCTTTCTTTGGCAGTACGGGAATCTCCAGGTAAGCACATGGGAGCGGAAGGCTCAGATGCAAGCTCAGTACCGCTTTTGTATCCCTAGATAGTGTTAAAGCTTTACGAGGACATAAATCCCTGAGGTGGGAGTATCTTAAAGACCCGTAAAAATCAAGGGAAATCTTTTCTTAATTTTCTTTGGGTTTTTACAAGAACGCAGTTTCGGACGACACTCGATTTTGAGGCCCAGTGTGTCCGGAATTTCTATCCGAAGTTTAGCTCAGGTACGTTCAGTGAACGAACGAGCGGGAAATTCTAACTTTTGAACCGGTGCTCGGAATCGAATTCTGAGGGCACCGATGAAACCGCAGCGCCGGTAATTGCTTAGTAATTCCTTTTCTAGAGTTGTGTTTGCTCGTTATGAGTTGTTTAAATTTGTGGATTAAGTGTGAGTGAAATAAAATTTCGTTAAGAATTTTATATCTCTTTTCCATGTGTTAGAACCTAGGTGTTGGAGTCAGGGTGGGACCCACTGATTGTTAGTTTCTCTTGAGTGGATTAAAGGTAAGGTGGGGCCCACACGAGCCCCACCTATTAAATTTCTTTAACTCCCTAACTCCTCTTAACCCCCCCACTTAAGCTGTGTAACACTTTTAACTTTTAAACTTCCCTTTAATTTGGGTGACTTTTACACTCCTCTCATTATGTATACCAACTCACTAATTCAATTAATTCAATTATGTTTTGAATTTTTGAATTGTTGAATGAGTTAATAAAATAAGGATGAGCCTTATTTTATTTTGGTTGGTTGTTGTGTGTGGACAATTGAGGAGAGAGCTCTTGGGTGTTTTCATCTTCATCACAAAGAACACCAAGACTTCGACGAAGAACACCCTCACCGTAAGAAGAGATCGACGTGTCTCCTCTTCTCCTCTCCACAGCCGGGGTGTGACCCCTTTTTCTGAAGATCGACGACGCACCCTCTTTCGATCTTCTTACCGTGTCAATGAAAAGGAGACTCCACTTCCTCCTCGGACGTTCTCCGTCAACATACGTAGCTTCACCTCGCGACGTCGTTTTCTGCAGCGAACCCCCGTTCTAGCTATGCTCAAGGTAGGGGTTATTTAATTATTTGGTTCGTGTTTACCACTTTGTCATTATTTGTGAAAATACGACCAAATGCTATCGATTAACGAGAGGGGGCCGGACCGCACAAACACGGCCGACCCTCCTCCCTTATCCGTGTGTTTGTTTCTTCGTGGTTTGAAATGAGTGTGGTGCGGTGCCGTCGCACCGCGTGTGATTGTGCGACAAGGAATGTGCGGCGTCGTGGAAATGAACAAGGACACGACGCCGTCGCGCAACGTCAGAGAAACCTAAAGACACCGCCGCCGGAGCGGGGCCACGGTGGAAGAGCATGGCGTCGTCGCGCCACACCGGTCGACCAAGGCCGCGACCGGTTCCGGGCCACAGCGATGCAGGGTGACCAGCGGCCGGAGAAGGCCCGCCGGCGTCAGAGCAAGGAGGGGACCGGCCGACGCCGGTCTCGTGGAGAAAGAATCGGTCGTCCAGGGCGGGCTGACCAGACAGGGGAAGAGCCGGGGGTCAGAACCCCTGGCTGGCCTGCTGAGTGGCCCCTTAATTGGGGCCGCAGTTTTCGAACGGCGGGGGGCAGCACGCCCCCCCGTATAACTGAACGGCTCGGCCGTTCGGCAGAGCCAGCTGGCGCCGCGCGCCGGGTTGCTGGGTCACCGGACCGGGCCGCCGGGCCGGGCCGTGCCCAGCCGGGCTGACCCAGACCTGGGCCGGGTCGACCCGGTTCAGGCCGACCCAGGGGGTCTCAGGCCGGGTCGGTCCGGGCCCGAAACCCCCGTTTTCGGGCCCTTTTCGGTCATTTGCCCATATCATGAGCTGTAGACCTACGATCGATGCACCGTCAGCGGTGATGCGATCCTTGGATCGAGGCGGTCGTTTCGGTATATTACACTCAAGGTTTCTAAATACTTTGGGTTCGGCCGGGTTGGTTCGGATACGAAACCAACCGGGCCCTTGGAGCGGAAACGCTTATATCTTGAGCTCCGGACGTCCGATTGATGTACCATCAACTTTCATGGATTCCTCTAAGTGAGAAGGATCTTTTGGCTTACTCCGCTCGAGGTTTGGCTGTCGTCGGAGTGTGGTCGGGTTGGTTCGCTCACGAAACCAACTGGGCCCCTGGAACGAAAAAGCCAATAACCCACAGACCGGGCGTCCGATTGATGCTCCGTCTGTATCGTTGAATTCCTTTTTATGAGACGGTACTTTTGGCATACTTCCCATAAGTTTTGGTTGCTGTTGGATAGTGGCCGGGTTGGATTGTACCCGAAAGCCAACCGGGCCCATGGAACGGAAAAGCTGTTATCTTCAGACTGGACGTCCGTTTGACGAACCGTCAGCGGCGTTGGTAATAACATGGAGAAACGGTCCCTTTGAGTATACCCTATGAGAGTTCAGGGTATAGTTGACATACGGCCGGGTTGGTTCGTACTCGAAACCAACCAGGCCCCTAGGACGAAAAGGATAAAAACTCCCAGACCGGGCATCCGATTGACGATCCATCTATTACGTTGAGACCCTTATGACGAGGCGGTCCTTTGAGATACATCTTCGTGGGACTTTGTGATACTTGGAGTATTGACCAGTAGCTCGTGGAGCGGTCCCTCCCGTAGACAAGTATACGGAGTACGAAGACTGTGTAGACGACTGAGACCTGACAACTACTTGACTGACTAGACTTGGAGTGACTCGACTAGCCCAGTGGACGTAGCGCCCGGTATTTGGCGGTAGAACCACGGTGGACGAAGCGCCTGGTAGTTGGCTGCAGACCCGCGGTACTCGACCGTAGGAGTACCTCTGTAGGCTATTAGGGGGAGCGCCCGGTATTTGGCGGCAGACCCACAGCGGATGGAGCACCCAGTATTTGGCAGCAGACCTGCGGTACTCGACAGGAGGAGTACCTCTGAGACTTGGATTAGTGAGCAGTAGCTCGGAGTCATGACAGGACCATTGTACACTCCAGAGACGGGGATCTTCAGCAGCTACGGTTTCGATAATGAAAATCCTGGTTTGAGCTGAGTCTATGACCTTTGTGTTTCCTCATGATTGAGATGGGTTACTTGATAACTTAGGTATATGTATGGGCATATACCTGGGTAGTGGTTATCTGTTGATTTCATAATCATTGTGTTTCCTCATGATTGAGATGAGTTACTTGATAACTTAGGTATATGCATGGGCATATACCTAAGTAGAGGTTATCTGTTGAGATCTTCTTTGTGGTTATCCATGTAGGTTTTAGTGAGACCTTGATGGTCTCGGGGTCCCTATTGAGTATCGTTATACTCACCCCTGCACGGGCTATGCCTACACCTCATTGTGTTTGTTACATAAGATGGGAAGTGCTGACGGAGGCCGAGTGATCGAGGACTGGACGGTACCCGGAGGTGGACCACACGACGAGTTAGTATCCGGGGGTGGACTTCACGGTGAGACGACACTCGGAGGAGGTTGATGGGAGAGAGCGTTGTGGAGGCTATATGTACCTACCCTTCAGGTAGGATCCGTGGTGGACGATCCAGGAGCTATTCCATCTGTATCTACCCTTCAGGTAGGATCAGAGGGGGACGACCCAGGAGCCGCTTCCGTTCTTCCAGCTGTTGTACTTTGTTCAGTTGTAGTTGTACTTTCATTTGGGTTTGTATTCTGGCCCATTTACCATTCAGCACTTCTCTTTGTACTTAGTGTTTTACTTCCACTTGTACTCTATGGTGTTTTGTTTACTTTTATAAAGGTAATGCTTTCCCAGTTATCGGGATTTACACCTTTTGTGCTAGTCGCCAGCCCCTGGCCTATGGAAGGCGGGCTTGGGGTTGTCATGACACAGGCCCCGAGGATGGTTCGTGACAATTTTGTGTGTGTATGATCACATATAGATGTATATATGTGCATATACATGTATGTTTAGGTGTTTTTATGTGAATTAATGTGCGTGTACTTGGATTTATGTACATGTATGTGTGTTTTTTCATGTGTATGTGTGGGAATATGATTATATGTGTGTGTTTTTTATTACACATATATATATATATGCATGTGTTTATGAGTATATGTGTGTATGTGTAAGTGTATGTAGGTGTATGTGTTTGTATATTCATGTATGTACGTTTAGGGACATGTATGAATATTTATGTTCATGTATGTGTGTGCATGTTTTTGTGAATGTTTATTTGTATGTGTATGTGTATGCATGTTCATGTTCTTGTGTATGTACATATATATATACCTCTCTCTCTCTATATGTGTGTGGGTATGAGTATATGTGTGTATCCATATGTCTATGTGGGTGTATGTGAATATATGTGCATGTATGAGCATATATGTGCATGTATGTACATTTATGCTCATGAATGTACATATAATTGCATGTACATGTATACACATTCATGTATGGGTACGTAAGTATATGTGTATGTATGTGTCTCTTTGTGTGTGTGTGTGTCTGTGTCTACATGTGGATGTGTGTGTAGATTTATGTACGTGCATGTGTTTGTCTGTGTACATAGTGGGAGACACACTGGAATGTTTTGGTTCACATATATATCCCAAACACGCATAAAAAATATATTTATACATTTATATAAGTAATAGTATTTTTATTTATAATTTTAAATTTTAAATTATGATTATAATTAATTATATTTCATATTTATGATGAATAAAACAAATATAGGTTTATAATTAATTATTGGTAATAATATATTTATATATTAACAAATGTAAATGAATATAACTATAAATACTAAAAAATTATATTTAATTTTAGAGTTTTTATAATTAATTATATACTTTGAAAAATAATTATACATGATATTACTATTTATGCAATTATAAATAATATATTTGAAAAAAAACTATACATTATATATTTAATAATATCTTTAATTATAACCTAAAAGGATACATATATTTAATAATTTATTATATTTATCCATATTTATTATAAAATAGTTTAATAATTTTTAATTTATTATATTATTGAAAGATTTATTCATAATATTTATTAAAATATTAATACATTTAAAAATAAATCAATTACTATATTATTAATAAATTTATTATAATAAAAATAGATTTTTTTGATATCATAATACTATAATTTTTCTTAGTACAAAAATATTACTATTAATATAGTATTCATAATATTAATAATCTTTTATAATTATATTATTATAATATTAATATTATTACAATAAATACTATTAATTTATTAATACATTTATCCTAATATATAATCATTTAATAAAAAAATTAAAGAAATAATATTTTTTAATTCATTTGTAATTTTTTCTAATTTATTCATTTTAAATATTTTTTCATTTATATTATTAATTTAATTTGTGTTTATTAATTTAATATAATTTGAATATGTTTATCAATAAATTTTGTTGTAATTTCAATACATTTATTAATATATGGGTTAATATATCATTTATAATATTATTAATGCATTTATTATAATATTAAACATATATTTATCATAATATTAATACATTTACTTTTGTGTTGAAACATACTTAATTACTAATTCCAAATTTATTTTATTTCATGATAAAGATTATTTTTAGGGTTTAGGATGCAACTCTTATGTGGCTCAAATTCCATGTGGCCCAGAATCCCTTTAAAATTTAATGGACTGATGTCAAAAGATGCATGCCTAAAGTTCAATGGATCCTTAGTCCTTGGTTGAAACATCTTTTCATATATTTGTTACATCCTCCTATCAGAGTCCTGGAATTTTCCTTCAAAACATTCCATCTCCACCCTATACTATTGATTGAAGTAAACATGTTTCTCAGTATATTGTCTTTGCATTATGAATGATCGCACAAAAAGTCATCTTTCACCTGATCTCCGCTAAAGACCTTCGTCGCTCTATTATTTCCACCGTTTATAAGCATCCTTTCTCAACCAGATGTCTTGAATGGTAGCCCAATGGGAAATTTAAATGATAGCTTAAAGTACTAGTTTCCTTTTGTCCCAAAAGCCTAAATTGGGAAAATATTACTACTACTAATGTACCTTGTTATAGTATTCACATTACTACAGTTCTACCACACTACAATATTGTCATTAAAATTCACCTATTCAAGATTTTGATCTCGGGTGTTCGGTGTTGGATCACGGGGACCTTACCACATGGGTAAGCCCCCAAAATTTTATATTGTTAATAAATTAATCATAATATTAACATAGTTATTAATATATTTAATATAATTAATTTTTTTATTTATTTATTATTTATTATTATTTATTCATTTGAATGATTATTAATTTTTTATTATATTTAAATTTTTAATATTTAATTTTATATAATTAGAGATTTATTGTAATTTTTTAATATATTTTTACATTTTTAATTTTCACAAATATGAATTAGTGATAAGTTTAGTTCTAATAATGTCATACAATATCATCCCCTTTAGAGCATTGATAAAGAGAGAATTTTATTTTAATGTTGATAAAGGCAGCTTTTATCAAGAATTTTTACTTGGGCTGATAAAACTATTTCCCCTAATTAAAAAGTACCCTAATAGGTTGTGTCACTGAATTTTCTTGTTCAATCTATCATAGTTGATGACTATAATTTTTTGGTCGTTTTTTGTACAAATTGACCCACAAATAAGTAGGTAAGTTACTTTTTAATTTTTTGTCAATATTGCAAGGGGTTTCTTATTGTTTCTGTTCTAATCACATTTATGTAACATGTTCATGGTTCCTCTCACTTTTCAACCACAATACCCTGATTGGAAATTTATACTATTCACACTCATTGATATTGTGTCACTGTTATATGTATCTAATTTAATATTAAGTTTAGACTTCCATTTCATGTGGTTTCCTCTAATATATATAAAATAAATAGAAAATAATAATAGAAGCATAGATATTTGTTTATACATAAGAGATCCATATGTTGTGTGGATGTATTAATAAATTTTTATAAATATATTTATGGAATTTATCACTTTTTATTTCATTAAATAAATCATTATTTCCTAATTCATAGTAATGTTTCATTAGAAAGGAAATTGTTATTTTATTCATGTATTTTAAATTATTCTACAATGGAAATGTTTATATGATTGAAATGTTGATTGATAATTACTAAATGTTTATAAATGTTTTTATAAATGTATACATAAATTTATCATAGATGTGATTAAATGTCATTATTTTAGCATTTTTTTTTGAAAACTACTACTTTTGTGTAAAAATAATTTTTATGATCCTTTATTAAATGATTTTAATCATGGAACATAATCAATATATTGGTAAATGTTTTCTATTATTTGAGTTATGTTATGGAATGATATTTAAATACAAGGTAAAGAACTATTCAATAAAATTAGGGGGTTGTGGACTAGAGGAATAAAATTATAATTCTACTTCATGTGGTATAATATTTTAATTGTTTGATTTTGTCAAATATTTAGAGTTATTTTGATTATATTATCTTGAAATTAGATATTTTTTTTAGGAACTAGTATATTTTTTTCTAATTAATATCATTATTATGTGGTATAATTTTTATAAAAAAACGTTTTTGGTTTGATCTAAATTTGTATTGAGATGTTTTAAATTGACCATCCATGTGAATATATACAATGACAAGGGGTATTTGAAACACAACCCTAAAAAACAGATAAGTGATTGACAACCAAATATTCCATGATACATTGAAATGAAGTACATTTAATTATATACATTGGGTTCACTACTCAAATTCCTATTCCAATTGATATAGATATGTAATTTCAGTGTGATTATGTTGAATAAAATAATTTTGAAGGATGTTACTATAACATTATGATATAATATTTATTTTTTATAAAAGAATGGAATAATCAAAATATGAATTTACACTTTATTTAAAATATAGTGTACATTTATGTTAGATTATTATCAAAATAAATTTGAAATAATGCTAATTTTGAAAATACTAGAAATCCTTTGAAACACTTCTTATAAAGAATTATCTTATGGATGTTGAGGGGTAGGTAAACCCCCACCCACCAGTAATATATAAATTCATGATAATCCATGAAACATTGAAATTTTCATTTTTCATTGTGAAGATGAATCATTTAATATAAATTATAATCGATAATATTTGGTATTACATTATGTTTATTAATTAATTTTATTTATAATTGTTAATTTATGAGATAATATATTGATAAAAATAAATAGCGTGCAAAAAAATATGAATCTATTTTCATCTCACATAATTTTCTATAGAAGTAGGCTCATGTAAGTTAAAATGGACAAATTTAAATGACAACACATAATTATTACGAGAATAATGTATAAGTATGACATAGTTGAAATGAAATCATTATTAAATTAGAATACAATAATAATGAATACTTCATTTCCTCTAGTTTTTATCTGAGTATGAATTATGATTCATTATTACTTATAACTGAAAAATGACACATTTTAGAGGCCATAGAGTGGATATGAAAACATTGACATTTTATAGGGGTATGTTTTGGAATGTTACATTGAGCATGTTTTGAGACAAAAAATAACAAGGAGGTGTATATTAGAGAATGAAGGGCATTTAGGCGTAGAGAGATTCTCTAAGTGGAATGGTAAGTTGTAATTTTTGTTTCATAGACCCGTTTAGGGGAAGGGATCAAGGATAATATAAAATACAATAACAACAACTACATAAACATCCTCCTAAAACTTTGAGATTATCCATAACCATCATATTAATTATTTAACTAAGATAGTCTATTTTTTCATAATATTTTCTACTAAATATAAATAAAAAACTACTAACACATATTTGATGAACTAAAATTTTACATAGTGGTATTTTTCCTGAAATCATTTTTTTTCATTTTCTAAAAAGAAGTCACTTTTGGTGAAGTGAGAACCTTACAAAAGCCGAAATACGATACAAACATCAGACACATAAAAAAACCATTCCCACAAACCTGAATCCAAAACCCACATTCAAAACTTAAAATCAAATTCAAAAATTGGAATCCCGGGCAAAGCGTGCCACCCGAGAAACCCACCATCGAGGAAGACCTAACTGCATCATCACTCGCCGACCAAACATCACAGCAATTTCTATCACCATCACGTCTTCAAATCACCATAGTTATCCACTTCTTCGTAAAAATCACCACTGATTTCTCAGAAAAAACATCACGGCTTCATAAAATCACTACTGCTTCCCCAAAAAATCACCACTGTAACACCATCGCACGTTCTTTTCAAAGACCAACATGAGATCTTCATGATTGCAAAACTCAGAAAAACCAGAATCAAACAGAGATGGACACCAGATCCGAAATGTGAAGCCAACAGCTTCGAATTGCCGACTCCCAGAGGAGCAAATCCAACCGTCGCTAATAAACCCGAACCGAGACGAAACGCCTGAAGGAGGTCCCGTTGTGGCCAGATCCTGTCGCCGCCAACCAGAACACTCAAAGGGATGAGGCGAACCACCCTGCGCACCCACCGGAGATGAGACGACAGCCTTCGGTAGTTGGAGCTCGATCGTGGGTCACCGCGCCGCCAAAGAAACCCTATCCAGCTACGAGGATTCGGGAGAAGAACCGGCTAGCAACGGTAAGAAGCGTCTGATCCTGAGAAGAACACCAAAATAGATCCACCGCCACATCTCACCGAGCGCAAGGAGGAGCGCCGAGCCATCCCGAGGTGAAGAAGGCAGCGACAACAAGGGGGAAAACCTAGCGCGTAAGGCCCCTTACGGGTTCATCCCAAGCCTACATAGTGGTATTTATTTTGATTTATATTTATTAGGAGGAACCCATCAACTTATTTGGGGGGGGGGTGTAATGTAAAATGAAAAAATAGATTTTATAAACAACAAAAAACAGCCATGATATCATGAGAGTGTAGGGATTGACATAGTTCTTGTTCTAAGAACATTAATATATATTCCCCTTGATGATATATATATTTACATAGTCTACCTTTCCATTTGAACTTTCATTTCATTTTCATATAATTGTATAATAACACATAATTAAAATGAGATTTGTAATTTCGATTTATTTTATAAATAAAACAAATAAAAATTAAAATAATCTTCGAAAATGATGTATGTTGTTAAATACTGAAGAATAGAAGGGAAATCATAAGACTGGGTCAAAACAGAATAGGGGATCAACCAATAAACCAAAAAGACCTTATAAGAGTTCATTTTTAACACTATCTATAATGATACATTTATTAACATTACTTTTCAGTGCAAATATGAGGTTTAAATATCAAAATATATCTTATTTAATTTAATGAATAAATGTATAGAGGGTACATTACATGTCTGATTGGTAAATGAAATTCTCCTGATTGAATGGTATGGATCCTCAGTTCTGAATGTTTACATGTGGTGTATTTTTATTATCTATTTTTCCAATATTTTATCATCATTGTTACTTATAGTTAACTCCTATTAATATTTTATATAGTCATATATATATATATCACTACCATGTTAAGAAAATACCTAATGAGGATAATTTATACTCATCAGTACCCATATCACTTCTGAATAACAATTTTCAAAGCTAGAAGTTGAAATTTAAAAAAAGCCATAGTTACATAATTTCAATAGAATATAGTTGATGAAATTATATTATTAATAACCACAATAACAGGGTGACCCTCTACAATTTAATCATATAAAATATATCTTTATTTTTTCATTTTGTCATTCATTTTTTATTTTAATAAACACATGATTCTAATTATAGTCACATTAGAAAAGCCCAAGATTTATTTTTTTGATCCAAATAAATGAATTTTGACATATATACCACTCATGATGTCATTTATCAATTATTAATATACTATAAACTACATCTTCAGATAAATTTAGGATTATATATTTTGTAAAATGCTAAATGTTTATGAAAATTATTATATGGTGGTGTTTTATTATAATGAAAATGATGGTATAGGGAAGATGAATATGTATAATGAGCCTCTCTGTAGCTTAATATAGATAAGTACAAGGTTCTATTTTAATAATACATAACTATCAAAATAGAATAATTTTTTATCTCAGTTTTTCTACAATATCTAAATTAATGTGATGAAAACTATTGTGGTTATTGAATTTGTAAATATTTGAATGATATTGTATTTTTACAACAAACTCGCTTCCCTAATGAGATATTTCAAAATGAAATTAAAATTTCATTTTAAAAAAAAAAATTTAATAATTTTCCAGTACATTAATGACATTTCAAATTTTTTGTCTTGAAAAGAAGAATTATATTTTTTTAGAAATTAGTTACAGTTTACATGGTTTATGAATGGTTGTAGACACCATGATGAAGTTATTTCCTATCATGTTTGTAATTTCGATCATAATCATCATGAAGAGTAGGATTCTCTATAGTAATTTTTTTATTTTATTTACAAATACATTTCATTCTTATTTTGTTAATTTTATTACCAGTTATAGTTACTAGACCTTTTATTAATTTTCAATATGATCATGAACATGTGATTTCGTAGTGATTTTTTTCCAAATATTATAATTCCTACTAACATTAAAAAATTACTTGATATGTTGTTATGGTTTCTTCTAGACTAATATAATAGGAAATGATTTTACCCTCAAAAAAATAACCAAAACTATATATTAAAGCCTTTTATTATCGTTATTTCCATAATAATTTTGGTGGAAAATTGATTTTTGATGAAGTAATTGATTAGGATGATTCCCTAATATGATTTTTAATTTTTTCATCATGGATATTTTTTTATCAATTTTATTTTATTATATTTATTAGTGATTCCTTTTAATAAAATGCTAGTGATACAAAATTGAGTTTTATGGATAAAAAAGATGTTTTGGTATTTACCCTAGTAGGTGACTTTATTTAATGAAAATATCACTTGTATACATATTTTATTTCTCACTATTGCGTACATATATACATTTATGGATAATTCATTCCTGATTTCCCAATGATATTTGAGGATAACCATTCTAATAAAAGTAATATTTTATCTTACAACACATATTATGTTGTCAATAATAACCAATAAAGCATGAGTTTTCATGATATATTAATAAAATGATCCATAATTCATTTTTGATGTTAAAAATTAAACCACTCTAAATCCAACACATAGTGACATTGGTAGACTATTGTGTGTGTATCTATTTATAATTGAAATTTTATTTAAAACATTCATCTTATACGTAAATCTAAGAAAACATACTTGGATTTTCATGATACATTTGAACAAAGAATAAAAATACATTTTTGTTGTGAAGGAATTAATTAAATGTCAATATGAGACATGGTGTGGTTGGATTGACTAAATGTGTACATTTTCAGTTAAAAGTCATAGTTTATATCAAATACTACATCACAAAGTCAAACCCATGAAATTACATGCTGGTCTTTCTGGATCCTTTTGGAATATAATATATTATTCATTTAAAATGTGTATGAATGATCCACATGTAAGCCTAGCACAAAGTGTGGTTGAAAATGATCTAAAGTTCTTGTTTTCATTTTAAAAATGGAATTCTAGTTCAAAACATGCATCATATGAAAAAAAGAAAACATACACAAAGTGTCTACATTTTTAGGGAAATGATTAATAATTCATTAGAAATGTGTAACAAATATATTAACATTGATATCAAATATGGTGTGGTCAGTGTGATTAAATGTTCATGTTTTCATTTTAATGTGAAATTTTAGATCAAAAAAATCTATAAACTGAAGGTTAATTTGATATTTTGTGTGATTGTATGAGTCAAAGACAATTTTGTAAGTGTAAATTTATCTTTTTTCTGAAAATATGCATCATATAGTCAAAATAATGTTAATAATTTCATTTTATTTGGAAACACTATAAAAATGATTATTCATTAATTTATAAGATTTATGTAGTAACCACTAATTAATCTAACTCACTATGTGGTCAGATTAATAAAAAG
Organism: Viscum album; assembly: GCA_963277665.1. Classification (NCBI taxonomy): domain Eukaryota; kingdom Viridiplantae; phylum Streptophyta; class Magnoliopsida; order Santalales; family Viscaceae; genus Viscum; species Viscum album. The sequence goes on from OY728151.1 coordinate 1,431,548,910, forward strand.
TGCATATTTTATGATTAAAAAATATATTAATGTCTAAAATTTTTATGACATAATCATAATGATATAAATAAACTCATATTGTATAGATAAATTTGTAAATTGATCCATTATTCATTTTTTATATGAAATAATTATTTTCATGTAAATATTACACATGGTGTGATTGGTATGAAAAAAGGTTCATGATTGTATATTAAAATGATATTTTAGTTCAATACATAAGCAACATACTCAGAACCAGTGGAAAAATTTTATTATCTTGATATATTAAGACAATGATCCATGATTGATTTATTATGTATAGAAATTAAAAACTTTCCTATGGAATACACAGTGTTGCTAGTATGACTAAATGTTAGTTCTTTCATTTGAAAGTGACATTTTAGTTTAAAAAATGTGTAACATCCACAAAACTAATCAGATGTGCACGAATTGTTTTGATACAATAGGAAAACAATATGTGATTCATATTTTATGTTTTAAAATAAATATAACAATAATTCAACTCATGGTCTGGCCATCATGACTAAAAGTGAATGATTTAAAAAAATGGTATTTTAGTTCCAAATGATCATCACATAATAAATAACTAAATAACACTCTCTAATTGTCTATATCCTTTAGGAAAATGATTTTTATTCATTTATGATGTTTAGGAATCAACCATGTGTCAATGTGACACTATGTATGTCCAATATGATGCAATTTTCCTGTTTTAAGAACAAAAGTAAACTTTTAGTACAAAACATGGGACACATAGTCAAAAATTATAAAAATTTCTCAAATTGTATTGATATTTTAGGAAAATGACCTATAATTCATTTATGAAGAGTATACAAAAATTTACATCAATGTAACACCTGATGTGGCAAGCCTAACAATTTTTTTAATGTTTTTAGTATAAAAGTTACATTTTTTTCACAATTCTTGTTCAACAAAATCAAAGAACATATAACAAATTAATATAATATTTATAAGTTCTGAAAATTACGTGTTCTTCGTTTTTTGTTTCACATGAATTAACCAAATATAAATCCAACACAAGGAGAGGGAGATACCGCAGAAAGTGTTTATTTTAATAAAAATTGACATTTCAGTTCAAAACACGCATATCATACTCAAAACTATGTAAACTCCATATATATTCATTATATTTAGGAAAACATTTAATAATTCATATATGACATAAAGGAATTAAAATCCACTCAATATAAACCTTATGTTACTAGTATTATATAAAATGTATGGTTACATTTAAATAGGATATTTTCATTTAAGAAAAGTGTAGCAGATATAAAGCTGATCAAAAAAGTGTAGATTGTCAAGATACATTATCACAAATAGAAATTTGTCACTATATTGATGGAAGTGACCTCGTGTAATTCCAATTAAAATTTAAAATGTATTATATGATATTTTAATTGAAATATTATATATACTATTACAAAAATAAATATTGTTTTTATTTCAAACACATTCTTATTTGGTATGATGTTAGTTTGGTTAATGGTGACTACCGGGTATGAGAGTTTTGTTTTTGGATTATTTTAATTGATTTTTACATCAATACAAATGTTAATGAACCAAAATTATTTAATTTCATTATTGTATTGAGTGATGGTGTAAAATAAATGTTAATTTGATGTGTTTAATGTAATATTTGAAATAAAATTTAAATTTACTTTTTGTTTTTTTATCAGTTGGTTCATAGTGTTACAATAGTGATTTAAATTTTTTTATTCAATATGTCATAATAAAAGTATTACAATGTAATAAAATATATGAATGGACCATGAATTTGGTTTTAATATATTTGATGAGAAAAAACTATACGACCTAATTACATAATCTTCTATCATTTTAATTCGTTAAAAAATATAGTTGAAGATAAAAAATGAGCGATAAGACATGTTTATGTGTAATTTTTTTTAAATTTACATCAATTCAAAAATAAGAAAATTTATTTTTTCTAATAAAAACACCATAAAGGATGCTACCAAAAAATAGAAGTGGTAGATCGAATACACCACATCTATGTCTATGGATATATGACATGTAGCATCATCCATTCCAACAATGCATCTAGGATCCCCTCTATTCATTATATTCCATTATCCTCCATCATCATTTCCAAATTTTACATCTCTCCCTAATGATTCATGCTTATTATATATTATATAGGGCTGGGATTACCCTTTAACTCTTCTATGACAATGTCATTCTAGTTCTTTTCCATTGGTTAAGGTGGAATAGACAAACATAATGGGTTATATGAAAGAGAAAAAAATAGAAAAATACAATACATCTTTTAAATATATCAACCCCAAATTCCTCAATCACATTTTATTTAAAAATAAATAATATTTTCAATTTAAAAAATAATAGTGTATATGTTTTGAGTTTTTTTCATATAACACACATTCTATTTTTAAATTTAAAATTATTATATAAATTAAGATATAAATATTTTTTAATATGAAAAAAAACTATTCAAAAAATAACATACATTATTGGTTCATATTTTATGAATAAAAATATTTATTTAGAATGTCAAGAAAGAAACCAAATTTTCTTTTTTAAATAATACTCAGCATATTTAACTGATCATATTCATTCAAAATAATTTTTTAGGATATCATGATATCTAATTTTTAAAAATTCTAAAATCATCACAAACATACTATTTTTTTATTATTTTATATTATATTTTTAATAAAAATAAATAAAACATATTTTGATGAATATTATTTACAAATTCGACATAGAATATATTTCTTTTCATTTTTTTCAACAAATATAAAATTCATAAAATAAGAAAAATATATATGAAAATGATGAACCTAAAAAACAATATTTGAAAAAAAACATTTTGTGTAACATCCTCCCCCGTCTCATTGGCTTAATAAGGTATAAGTATTCTACATAACCTTAAGTGACATCACCAAGATTCCAAAAGAAAGAAATAAATTTTAAGGGATTCATTTACAATTTGGGGAATAGTTTTCCCTTTGAAAAGAAAACACCAAACAAAAAAACCATGACAAAAAAACAATACATCATGCATGAAAAAGGTGAGAGGGAACTCAAACATTTCGTTATTATCAAATCCAATGAAAAGTGTACCACAATATAAGACACACTAATGTCAAGGTAAATAACAGAAGAAAAAAAGTCAACAAAACACAAAGATAACCATAACTCCAAAGCTCAACACGCTCCATGATCGAACTCTACTAAATTAACCCAGGTATCGTGTAGTACCGCTAAAGATGTGAGACACATTATATTTATTGATTCATGATGGTATAAATCTACAAAAGAACCAATGATCCAATGTAGGGGTGAGTAATGTAACTCATTAGAATTTCCCCTATGACTTCCCTACCCACTCTAATATGATAGATCATGTTAGAAAAGTTATAAAAAATAGTTAATATAACGAAATTTCTAAAAAAAATTATATTAAAATATAAATATCTTTGATGATAAAAAAATGTTCTAATGAAAGGAACATTAAAATGTAATAAACTAATGAATTCTTTAAAACCATTTTAGAATTTCCATTTCAGTATAATAATTTCCCTTCAACATACCCACACATCTAACCATGAAAGAAAAACTATACCTTCCTATACTCGTGAGTGGTGAGTCATCCATTCCCTATTTCATCAAATAATGAACCATGATGATGTGGTAGACCTGTAAACCTTATCCATCCTAATCATGATGTGAATACTCCTTACCCTAATCTATTCTAAATTCATATGAACACACACAACCATTATTCCAAAAACCAATGCCAAAACAACAATTTTAACCATTTCAAGAAAACATTCTTTTATAGAAAATTTATCAACAATACAAATACAAACAACCATTCCCATTATTTCAATAAAAATATATTTTAATGAAAACATTTTTATAAATCCATTCACCGTAATTTGAGAAAATCCATATTTTACATTTTCTATTTTAAAACAATGTACCAATGCAGTTTCTAAAAAAACATATTTTCCATGTTTCAACAAACTATAACTCAAGAGTGTTTTTGAAAATCAATTCACTGAAAATTCACTATATATTCTATGAAAAATAAAAAAATTTACATCAAGAATTCATATTCTAAATATAGGAGTCGAGAGTAAATCCTCCTATGTAGGGACATCCAGCAAAAATTATTAATGAAAATTAAATTCCAATGAAACCCAGTTGAATCTAAGAAAAAAATATTTTATATATCTTCTGATATTAAAAAGAAATCCAAATAAACACTTATTTGGAACACACACCAACAGATATTCACATAGTGGGTGTTGATCTATGCAACAAGTTGAGAGAGAGAAGTAGATATATGGAAAACCATCAAGAATAACCTAGAATGAAAATTTACAATAAGATTCCAACTTTAAAATAGAATGAGGAAAATTAATATGTTCTCTAGATTTATGGTAGAAGATTCATTATCCTATGGGAGGATAGAAAATCAATTTAAGACCATTTTGGGGAAAAAAGGGTGTGTTGGGGGGGGGGGGGGTGAGGCCCTCAATTTTAAGTTATCTCTTTTAAACTATGAACGGTTCATCACATGGTTATGAAAACAATGTGGTAACCATGTGTTATACTCTACCTCAAGGATAAAACTTGCATGGTTGTCTCACATGGTTTCCAAACCATGCAAAAAACATGACGAAGACATTTCCATAAGAATCGAAATCCATTATTTCAATGCACACAATTTATTTTCTATGAATGCACAGTTTGGGAAAACCATGTGCTACCCATTCACATTCCATTTAACCCTAGTATCACTATGTACAATTTTTTATATATGTTTCATGGTTTTCCCAAACCATTAAGTAATTGTGAAACTATAGATGTGCCCCCCCAAAACACTCCAAATGTTCTCCAAACTCACCTAAACATCACCCACTAATATTACATACATCAAAATCATAAATAAAGTTTTACTTACCTGAAATCATGGGTTCTACCCACCATTATAAATTTGGTCCCCAAAATATAGAAAACCATCGGTGTCTTGAAATAGTTACAACCATTACCTATTAATCTCTTTCTCATGTTCCCAAGTCTCTTCCTAAATCTTATCATGTTTCCCCAAAAACCTCACTAGTCTGATGCTTTTTAAATGAAATAATTTTTATTTCCTATCAAAAATTTTCACTGTCATGTGCACTAATGTAGCATCCAACTCTATGTCAATGTGATCCAATCTTATTGCATGGCTAGGATCTTGCAAATTCTTCTTTGACTAAGATACATGAAACACATTGTAAACCACACTGAACTATGGTGGAAATTCCAACCAATATGCCACCTCTAAAACATGTTCCAATATGTCAAAAGGTATTATGTATCAAAGAGATAACATTCCATATTTTTCAAAATGACAATATTAAATAATTGGATAGATCGCCAAGAACACATGATTACTCACTTTTAACAACAATGAACATTAAATATAATATTCAAATGATTTCAGAAGACTCTATGTCGTCTCCATATTTTTCCAAATTAACAACATTTTCCTCACTGTCTCTTGGAAAAGGCCAATCATAATAAGAAAAGGCCCACCTTTTTCTATAAAACAATGTGGAGATATCAGGGACATGCAAACAATGCTAAATTGAGATAAATATGAATTAGGGCCCAATAGTTGTTGTTATAGGAGAACTCCAACAATGGAATATGCTCTTCCCATGACCCAAAAAAATCCATTACACTACACCAAAACTTTTCTTCCAACATTTGTATCATCTGTTCATATTTCCATACCATTTGAGGATGATACACTACACTCATCGTCATCATAGTCTAAAGGATTTATAAAACAATTTAAAGAAATTAAATTTAAACCTCACATATTTGTCCGATAGGATTGAAATTGGCATCTCATGCCTCATTAACAATTCACAAATATAGATTTATGACAATTCCTACACCATATGAGATTCATGAATAGGGATTAAATGACATTAAATTTGGAGATAATCTACCATCACCCATATGAAATAGTGTTTCTGAACCATTAAAGAGAGACTTGTTACAAAATCCATAACTATCTACTCACATTTCCAAATAGGGATAAGTAAAGACTACAACATAACTCTTTGTCTCCGATGCTCAAAATTAAAATGCTAAAAATATAATCACCTTGAAACAATCTCATCTAAATACAATTTCAGGAAGATCCACCAAAACTATAAGGTAAATGCCTTATACAAATTCTATATTCATGGTTGAACAATCCATCTTAAATGGTGGTAAGCAAGAAGAAGTTTTTCTTAACACGCCATGTGTACGAACTTCCTCATTATGAACTACAACACTAAACTCTCATCTAGATTATATCCCTCAATGGTCTCCCAACTATTGGGTTTTGAACTCATCCCAACACATTATAAATAAGTTGTCTGTATATATTTAAACCTCTTTTAAAAATCCAGAACACTAAAATCAAGAATAAAACACCCACATCACCTCTATGTTAAAATTTCAAATGAATATTGGCTGGTACCGTCATCAACTACCATAGTTTTAAAGCCTCTTTTTCTAACTAACATTAATGCTTTTTGAAAAATACATATCCACCAAATTTCTTTTACTCAGTTTATACATCAAGTCATAGTAGAAAATTTGGAGATATTATATCAATCTTTCATGTCTTAGATTCAAAATACATTGTGATAAAATATGTTTCAGGATATATGATTTATAAAAGCTATTAATTTATCACTGAAGAGATAATGATGCAATGTTTTCAATGCATAGACTATATTTGCTATCTCCAAATCATGTGTTGGGTTGTTATTCTCATCTAACCTTAACTATCTTGACCCATAATCATTAACATGATCTCCCTACCTACCAAAACATCGCATCCCTTATCCCGAAGCATCTAAATACACCCCATACCATTGTCCTAATTCTTGAAAAATAAGTCTTTCTGCTAACGTAGAGGGAAATTTCAGCACATGGAAGGACTTATGACATCCCTCTTCCCAGATTAATTTCATTTTATTCTTTGTTAAAGTTGTTATAGGATATTATAGTCATGAAATATCCAAAAAAAATTTGGTAATAAATAGCCTATGTAAGAATGATCTATATCGGAATGATATTTTTTGGCGGTTTACATGATATAACATCTTCAATATTTTATAGAACCTCCAAAATATCTATTTTAGAAATTACATGGCCAAAAAAGTGTACTAATTATATCCAATAATCACAATTTTATTTTTCAGCATACAAATGATGGTCTCTCATTATTCCAAACACAGCCGCCATATGTTCCTCAGGCTCATCCCTTGTCATTGAATACACCAACATGTCATTGATAAAAACCAAAACAAAAGGTTATATATATCTCTGAAATTTATGACTCATCAAATCTATAATGAATGATGGTGTATTCGTAAGACTAAAATGAATTACGACATATTCATAATGTCTATATCTACTTATGAAATCTATCTTCCGAATATCCACTTTTCAAACTCACAATTTGTGATATCCTCATTGCATTTCAATATCAGAGAACCACTTAGTTCCAAATAATTGATTTAATATATCATCAAATCATGGACGTGGATACATGTTATTTATCTTAACATGGTTAATCTTAAGATAATTCTCACATAGACTTTGAGTTGCATCAGCCTTTTTAACAATCAATACCAGTACATCTGATGGAGACATGATAGGCCGAATGAACACTTTAACTTCCTGATTAAACAATAGAACTTCCAATTACCTTAATTCAGTATGTTCCATTCGATAATAATGAAGTGTGATAAGACTAGTCCTCAATATGTTATCAATCATAAAATCAACTTCTCTTATGGGTGGAAACCCTGAGTAATTTTTGAGAAACACATCCTGATATTTAACTACCATTAATGAAAAACTGTTCTGTTAAATTTTGAACATATATTCCAATGTCAATGATTCCAATTGGAAAGTGATCGATCAAACTGAAGGTGAAAACAAGCAGAACACACCCATATTTATAATCCTTTCTCCTCAAAATGGATTCATGATTCCATCCTTAGTGGTGAAACTAAAAGTCCTTTTATAACAGTTGATCTCAACGTTGAAGGTTTTCAATGAATCCACACTTAGGATTTCATCATATACTTCCATTGCTATCATAGATAAATAACATATTAGAATAGCTCTATTAATATTTATAGAACATTATTTACACAAAAACTATCAACATTCTATTTTCCCATGTGGAGTTTTATGTTTTATCACAAAAGGAATCATCTAGACTTTTAAAACTATAGAATAAACATAACAAGAATAAATAATGTAATTTGATGCACATGTATCGAACAAATCTTGTATAAGGGTTGCATTCAAAAGAATATCATACCTCTCATCGTAGATGGTCTGACATGATCATCCACAATCACCTACGCATCTCCATATAGTTCCTTAGTCTCCATACTTTTCCCATTATTTCCACATTTAGATTGTGCTTATTTTTAACTCATGGTATTCTTGGGATAACCAGGGATATCGTTGTTATATTAATGATATTTATTTTTCTACCCACCTCATGTAGAAGCATATGATACCTATGACTCCGGAGATGTGTCACGATCACCCGACCGCATAGCACTATAAAAATACCTCTGAATATGACACATCTGATTGAAATTTTGTCATGATCTAGGTGGGTTCATATGGTTACACATCTTATGGTCAAAAAAACCACAAAGAAAACATACAGGATGGATTTTTAGAATTGGAGGAGGATTTAATGACCTAGAAACTTGATTCCCTGTCATACTCACACCTAGGAAATTGATGACCCTCTTCTTCTTTCTCCCACCATTTGAGTTACCATTATTTCATGTGGGTATCAACATACATTCTCCTCCTATAGCTTCTGATATATCTCCCTCATCCACTTTACCTCTACTCACCATCTCTATATTATTCATACCATATAGCACATTATTCTTTTAGTGAATTTCCTACCTCATCCCCGATTCGAAGATACATACCTTCAAGGATACATTAGGTAATACTTTGGGTGAAAAGTATACTAAATTCATCAAATTATCCATATACTCATTGAAAAGAGAGATTTTACTTCTTTAACCTAAAAAAGTGTATCATTATTTGAATTCTGAACAAGTGTGGATAGAATTCTTGGTTGAACTATTTTTAAAAATCCTCCAAACCAAGGCATTTATTTGCTTTAGCATGCACAACTAAATCTCACCACTAGTGTGCATGATCCTCCAGCATATACATCACGCGATTGACTTTCAGATCAGATGGCGTGACGATGAAATCTAAGACATGATTCATCCTATTTAGCCTCACCTCTACCTTTTTAGGTCCTGAATCAACCTGATTGATGGGTGTATTATTCTTCTGGAATGGGACATAATGATCCACTTGTCATGGCTAATCAATCAGGATCCCTATATCCACAACATGAAATGTATGGACTATACTCTAAACCATCTATTGGATCACCTATTGCATCAGCGCAACCAAATTTCTATAGATTCTTCAATTTGATTTCAATAATCCTAATAGGTTCCATTTTCTAAAAAAACAAAAACTTTCATAAGTATTACTTACTACTTAAGGAAAGTTTATCATTTCAAATTCTACCACATCATATGATCACAACAAAGATTCTAAAATTATACCTTTACCATGACTAATTTGTTTAGAAAAATTTCATATTTGTTTTGAAAATTCAATCATTTTCAATTTAACAAAACCATTCTCTTTTCATGTCTATAATTTGATAAGAATTTTGGAAAACAAAATAAAGGTATATATATATAAATATTAAATAATAAGTACTTAAAATTTCATTTGAAATTAAAATAAAAATAGGAATTCTCATTCAACTAGGAGTAATACCATTAAATGGTAGATATTTGCAAAACCAAACAAGTATATGTCTTTAAAAATATTCCAAATGCCTAAAATAAAAACCCCCAAAATTTATGTCGCCCAAAATCCAAACAAAAATGACCCAATAACACAAACCAAAAGGCCCTAATAGAACACATGAATACCAACATGTCGAAGTCCCCATGGAAAAAACCAATGGCCATGATTTATAGGAATATAATTACATGTGAAAAAGTTAAATAAGACCTTATTGTTACAAAACATATCCCTATCCACATAATCTACCATGCCACCGGCCACAATTATTGCCCATGCTTCCCAATATAACTTGGGGACATCCTAAAATCATCACACCCTCAACCAGCCATCATCAAAGTCATATAACCTCATCGATTATGCTAAAATTGAAGATTACCTACAAACCTACATAACTTTGGAAGCTCAGACACGAATCCACAAAACTATCATTCTCCTCCTAAACAACAATGGGCCATGGATTCACCAAAAATGACACAGCCTAAGATCCAAATACCAGATATCCCATGGACTAACCACCCCTACCAAGGTCATGATCCATAGATGAATTCCTAATGATGATTGAGAAAGAAAGGGAGTTGCTCCACTAGACCCATTAATGAGGTCAAATACGATGAAAATAATCAAAACAACAGTAGTTCATAGGCTAGAGTCATTCCCCACCAAACGTAACCTAGGAAATAACCACATGAATGAGTAAATTTAGGTACCTTTGGATGATATCCAATGAATAAAACATGAGAATAAGGATTAATGCTAAATTCATGGGCACTCTTGAGAGCAAAGAGCTCAGGAGAGTGCCTCTAAATGCCTTTAGTAAATTGTAATCATAAAATATTTTTTATACATATATGATTTCCATTGTGTAAAGTGAAAATATTGTCAAATTAAAATATACCAATCATGTATATCTGTTTTTTGTCTTAAAATAAAATGAAATGGATTAAAAAAAATTATTGGATTCAGGATGAATTAGTATATATAGATTTTTCTATTGCAACTCTAGACTCTTAAATTTTAAATTTGTATTAATTTATAATATGATTATATTTGTATTTTATTTGGGTGGAAATGATTCATGTATAGGGTGGTAGAGAAGTTGTAGGATCGGAATGGGGCGGTGGCTTCCAATACCCATGTTAACCACACCCCATTGTAAATTGGGATATTTACTATATGGTAATTTACCCCCATAATTCTATATATAACTAGGGATTTTTTCTATCATCCTCTATTGGAATGATTTCCATGATAATTTTTTTCCAATTATGTAGGTGATAAAATGGGTAATTGTTCAATCGTAAGTACAATAAAGCATATTTCTTGGAATAGGCGGGGGGTGGGGGGGGGGTGGGTTGGGGGTTTGGAAAGATGAACGGAACCTTATGATATCAATTAGAGTGCTTTAATTTTTTTATAAATTACAATGTTCTAGCTATAGAGTGGGTCAACCCTTCAAGTATGGTGTGATCTATTCTTACCATCAAATTGGTTTGTTATATTTTGTTTCCTGAAACCCCAACCACACACACACACATATAAATATATTTATTTATCATTTGTTTAATTTCTAATATTTCAAATTATAGGCACAATTAAATAAACAAATAGGAAAAAAACTAATGAAGATAGGTGGATCTAACTTTACTGGATCATTTTATGGTTAATATATTTTAATTGATCTCATATTTTGATATTATTTTTTATATAATTTAAATATCTAGGAAGTTATGTGATTTTTTCCACCTGATTTAGACTCTAAAAACTATAGAATCATGAATATTCTATACTACCCATTAAATGTTATAAAAGAAGATCTAATAAAAGGGGTTATTTTATCATCTCTAGATAAAATATTCGATGATGGTTCCAATTATAAGTGCTCAAAATATATGATAAAAGAACCCCTTTGTCTAATATTTTTCTTATTTATGAAAAATAAATCCTTAATAAGTTCTTTTTTTATTGTTTTTAAATTTGGTATTCATCACCACTTATCTTAACCCTGATAAAAGGATCCCATCATAATATATATATATGTTTTATTAAAAATAATATTTTCATATATAAAGAAATAAATAAATATTTATAAATATAAAATAAATTTTTATAAATATAATTTAAGTAATAATAAATATATATTTAAAATAAGAATATAATATATTTAGAGATTAATGTTTCAAAAATACTGAAACATTAATATTAACTAATAATTTTGTATTTATTATTTGGTAATAGACATTGAATGTCAATTTACTAATAAAAAGAATTTATAAATGAATTAATATGTTACAATAATTTGAAAACTTCACTCTAAATATGTACAACCATAAATGTTGATCTGAGTGTCTCTCTGTGCTGTATGAGATATGAAATTGAAATATAAAAATAGAAATATGATATTTTTTATTTTAGTTCAGAAATGGCATAAAATACCTCAAAAATGAGTTTCTTGATAGGATGAACTAATTTTATAATATTTATTGAGTTTATGGCTTCTTTTAAAAGGGTCATCTAGTATTTTTCTAGTGGAAACTATATTTATTCATTTGTATTACAACAATGTGAATATTATTATCTTCAACTTTTAACCTTTTTATAGTATATCAATACTAATATTTAGATATATGTATATATATAAATATTAACTTGAATAAATATATATTGAAACATATTTTCATATAATTTTTTTTAAATATATACACCAGATTGAATTAATTATCTATTATACATTTAATTTATAATAATTATTAATAGATGTGTATGTACCTATAAAAATGTTTAAAACATGTAGATATATAATTATGTGTCTATATCTATATTAAAATTAATTTATATTTCAATGAATATTCTAAAATATTAAAATAAATATATATATGTAATAGATGTGAAATAGTATAATAGACATATTTATATTTATATAAACACATGCAAGGAAGCCCTATGGCCTTATATTTTTAATTATTATCTTATAAAAACCTATATAATTCGGTTGCAGGGTAACCTTACATTTCTTATAGGACCATAGGAAGTAGGGCCAATACGTTGTCATGGAGGACTGAAGAGTAAACAACCAATTTAAATCACACCAATCTAATGCACAAATTTTCATCAAAGCATCCATACTACAATGTTACTTAGAATGAAATCCCCATGCATGACTAAATGGGACCTGGTACTAAATGAAAAGTAACACCCTATCATTAATCCATTATGATTAGATTATTGGTGGTTTATTTCTTGATCTCACCTCATTAGGGACTGCACCTGGGATTTGACACTGTCTTTCCCCTGTTTTCCTACAAATATTTCAACATCATTGTTTTTCAATCCTACCAGATAACCCCTAATACCATCTATCTGCATTTTGGTCGTTTCCAGAGAGCCTATAACTGATTTCATCATTTACGACCTTGTTATTATCCGAGATCAGTGACTATGATGAACCCTGATATGGAAACACCTTCAATTAATACTTTCCATGAGGAGTCTCATGATCCCACCACCACTGATTCAGACAACCACCTGGTAGTAGACACATATATGTATAAATACGCACATATAAATATATTGACAATAAAAATTTGTATATATGTATTTGAAAATGAATGTATAATTTCTTTAAATATATGGATATAAGATATATATCTATATATACATAATAAAATATTGAAGAATATATCTTGTTGTAGTGGAAAAGAATAGTATCCTGGAGGAAAAATCTATAAGTTTAAATCCATAAAGTTGCGAAATGGTGTTAGGCATGGAGATAAATAATAAAGTAATTAGTGGGGGGAATGATAAAGTGGTTTGGGGATTATTAATGAAGGAAACGATGGAGGGTGGGGTGGAGCGTTAATAAAGGCTACATAAATGTGGTCGAAGAGGTGGTGAAGTGGGTGTAGAGCCCTAAAAAAATAAATGTTAGCACACATTAAATCCTAGTTTTATCAACACTTTTTTATATCTGAAATAGTGGATAATTATTAGAGTTACCAAAATTTGATAAAACCCGGGAAGATAATGGCACCATCATATTTGCTAAAAATTATTGATAAATGTCCTCTTTATCAGTTTTCTTTTCTCATTGATAATGGCTTCCTTTGAAAACACTTTTTATATCATTAATAATGGAAACCTACATTTAATGGATCTTACAAAAGTAGTATTTTTAGCTATAATAAAACCCTTCTTGCAGGATGAAAATATGTGTATCATTAATAGATCTATATACTATTATGATAAAAAATTAAATTAATCAACACTTTTATCTCATCTTTATAAATGACGTTTTGAATTTACGTTAAAAAAATTAAAATTATTTAATATTTCAATATATTTTTTAGTATCATTTTTCACATCCAAAAAAATATTTTTTTAATTTTTCATAGATAATATTTTATAAAAAATGCAAATAATTATTTTTGAAGACAATAGTATTTAATCAAATCAAATTTATTATTAAGAGTGTATTATAATATAATATTTTGTTTGTATTTTTAAACTATTTTATTATGAGTTTTTTATTTTATACACAATTTTAATATATACTTCCATTGAAAAAAAATATTATCAAGGAATAACTTTTAATAGAACTTTTTATGATTTATTTATTTAAAACATACAAAAAATTATTAAAATAATTTTATATGATTCATTTTTTATGATATAAAAAAAATTCCATGCATGAAAATTATTTTTAAAAAAATATTTATTTTGAAATATTAATTTTCATCCACTTAGTTAGATGAATCGAGTTAAATTATAATAATATGATGATATTTATGAAATTTCATTCAATAATCATATTTCTAGACATATTTTTCATGCCACATAATTGAATAAAAAAAATAACATTAAATCTACATGATAAATAACTATTGAAAATGTACTAATAAATATTATTTTGTATTTATACAATTTTTACACTATTATGGGTAATGGAAGTTAATTTTTCATTATCTTTGTGTATGGAAATAATATAAGTTATCAACTTATATATCTATCACAATATAATGAAAAATGTTATTTTATCTCATTAACTATATCAGATATATTTTGCATGTGAAAATCATTTTTTAATAGAAACTCCACTCGACCCATGTATAGTTCATTCTCTTCATGGTTTTCTTATGATCCCCCTCTATTGATACTCCCTTGGCATGAATAGAAGAGAGATATTGGACCACAACGCCTATATCTGATAGGCCACTAGTTGTCGACTGACATCAAGTTTAACACCAAATTATTTTATGATTTTTATTTCAAATAAATTACATTTCTTCAATATATTGAATTACATACAATATCGAGTCTAGAAAAACCATGATATACTATTTTAATATTATTCTCTCGAATCTATCTCACATACATTGTATTGAAGCCTAAAAATATGGCTAACTAATATATAAAAAATGTATGGTTTCACATTTTTGAATCAATTATTTTGTTATCAATTTATTAGAAATTAAAATTAAAAAATTAAAATGATATTTATTTTTTTTTCTTCTGAAAAAAAGATTTTATGTTCTTAAAATGTGGTAATATTAATTAATTATATTGAACAATATTTTTGAATCATGTCCATGAAGTTAATATATTTAATACTAAATCAATATTTTTACCATTAATTTATAATTTTTTCTTGCCATTATATATGAATAAATCCATTTTTATGCTTAAAAATATATATTTTTCGGACATATGGATTCATCATGTATTGAGAACTTATTTTAAAATTATTTTATTTCATGTATATAAAATTTATTTTAATTTTTTGTTTTTAAAATAAAAATTTTATAATTATAATTTGTTTAATTTCTATAAATTTTATGAAAATATTAATATTTTAATTAATAGTTAAAATGTAATTTTTTATAATTAAAATTATGATTAAATATTTATAAAGATTAATTTTATTTGAAAATGTTTTGAAAATTATATTTAGTTAAATTAAGATATTATTAATTCAAATAAGTTCAATTTCATATGCCTTATGTTTAATGTTTTAAAAATCATTTTATACTGAATAAAAAAATTTATTTATAAAAAACATTGTTATTTTGGGTTTATGTTAAAAATAAATTTTCCCACTTATAAAAATTTAATTTTTTAAAATGGATTTTATATTTTTAATTTCAATAATTAATATTATTTAACCAGGTCAATATAATTTTTTTCATAATAAATAATAATAATAGTACAAATTTATTACCATGTTTAAGGTTAAAACCTCTTTACGATGGGTTAAACTAAAAAGATAAGGGTTATAATTATCTAAAAACTTAATGGAACTATGTTTAATGACTGGATTCCAACCATAACCTTACCACCATTGAATTTGATTCATTTTATTGCCTTTTCCCAAAAGGGTGACTTGATATTATTTTAAGGCACTAAGAAATCATATGTGTACCACTCTGCGCAATTATAAAAGGACACAAAATTCTCTTCCATTAGACAGATAAAGAGAAAATTCATTTAGAAAATACCTTCCCAAATAACATCATTTAATCACTAACCATGTCCTAGATTCCCTAATTTAGTCATAAAATTATCTTAGTGAGGTCCTATATATATACCAAAAAATATTTTCCGAAGAAGATATATAGTTATTAAGATACATTTTTATTTTATTTCTTATTCAACGTCATAAAAACATTCATTAAATATGATGAATAAAAAATTAGTATCTTATATATAATGATATTTTATTTTGTTAATTTAATAAAATATTTTCATCTCAACTTTCATTTATTGGTAAATTAAACTATCGATCATGCGTACGGTGAATAACAACTCCACAAAAGAATGTATTTCATTTTCTGTAACTAAATATCACTGATAAATATATTGATGGATTTATTATATATATATATATATATGATATTTATAAAACATTTATTCATAAATAATTATAATATCACATTTACCTTCTTACCAACCAATCTGTTGGAAAATAATAACATCACTCGTGCATACATGCCAACTAACACAACCATGAATCAATGAGATTTATATTTCATTTATGTTTAAATTTTGTGGTAATAAAGTGGTATGTCATGAGCATATTTAATTTATATGATATAAAAATTATTCAAAAAAATTTAACTATTATTTACCTTTCTTTTTTTCTCTCCATCGAAAAATGAAAAAAGCGTTCAGGGATACGTACGGCGTACCTTCTCTTGGAATAGTGTAATTAATATTTCTATTTCTACATTTTATGGAAGGCTATAATTATATTTTAAATTAATATATATTATATTTATTTCATTAATTAAATTATGTTGATTATGGAACCATGATCAAAGTACTAGGGTGGGGACCTCCGAGACGAAACATACATAAATAAAAAATTTATTATCACCTAGAAAATTTATTTTAGTAAAAACAATTAATAAACAAGTGAAATTATTTAATAATTAAATCATAAGTTGTGTGAGGGATATGAATATTGATCTATGATAAATTTATTATACCAATATATTTATTATATAGTAGTTTCAATCATGTACCAAGAATATCGACCCCTATAGTTACAGATTTTTTTTCAATCATATTTTTAGGATTTATTATGCTTGAATTTACATTAGAGAAGTTATATAGTCCTTATATTAAAAATAAAATTCGTGTTTATATCTTATTTTCATGTTTAGATGATTATTTTTAATTATATTATATTCAATTTATTTACAAAATATAATGAAGGAATGTTTTGTAAGAAATCAGACTATGTTTTAATATTCGGACAAGAATTATTCTCTTCTATGTCTTTATTTTATAAAAATGTTTACTAGAATTTTTTTACTATTATCCCATTACAGTTCAATGTCATTTATATACTTTTTAATTTTTTAAAGAAATACATAAAAGGAAAATTAATGTTATTCACTAAAAGAGGTACTTCTTATTTTTTACAAGAATGTGGTGATAATATTTTCTTTCATCTTATACGATAAAAAAAATATATATCATCATGGCCACTAAATTCAATACAAAATATTTTTAATATATCCATAGATTACTTAATGAAAATATTTTTTATAATATATTTTAATTTCTTTCTTTTTAATGAATCCATTTAGAAATGGAAGGGTTTTGTTCCTAAATAATATTTTTTAGGATAATTTTATGTTGTTTATATTCAATGATGAAAACAACATTTTCTGATTCTTATGTTTTACTCGAGATATAATCTAATGGAGAAATCCATATCATTTATTGGGTTGTTTATTGATTATGATGATGATGATATTATTCCTAAACCCATCAATTTTCCAGGGTTTTATGCTTTGATGGATTGATAAATGTTTATGAAACCCATTTTCTTTTCACGGGTTATGATATGATGATATTTTTAATGCTATAATGTCACACATGTACACGGTTTTCATTATAATGTGGGTTGAAATAGAATCATATTTACCTTCAATACATTTTACAAACATTATATCCCATTAGATAATTATGGGATGCAAGTCTATGTGATTGATCCACCATGGGAAACAAGTCAATCTGCTTGATCCACTATGGGATGCATGTGGTGATACCTAATCTATTATGATATATGAATTAAGCATGGATACCTAATCCATTATGATTTGAATGTCTTTGTTGTAAACCATTACACACGAAATAGTTCTAATACTTAATATGGTGTCACACTTATATTTAAACTGCCTAATGTATTACAAATGTAATTATATTTCTGAATTAATAAATATATTATTACGTAATGTGGTTATAAAGAACACATGCACTACAATGGTTATTTTGGAACATTATGCAGTCTATTATATTTAATAGACTATTAAGAAACATAACTTTTGAATATATATCCATTGGTCAATAACCCCTAATATTAGTATAGTAAGGATTATTATAATAAACAATTAACATATATGGAAGTGGTGATAATAATGACCTATAAGACCATACATTATGAAGCCAAATTATTTGAGCATCCAAGGGAGTTACCATAACTGATATTTTACCTTGACTCTAACCAAGAAATGATTCAACAACCCATTCACATGTGAAAAAATTTATAAGTTAATTTCGGGCTTATTGATTTTACATCCTAAACCCTGTTCATTGAACCACTCCAAGTAATCCTTCACATTTCACACTTTAATATTAGGGAATATATCAATGTAATAAAGGGTAATGTATATAGACCATACAATTATGAATATTCATATTTTTATTTCTAATAAAATTGGGATTATTATTATCCTTTATTACAATATATTAATTTGAAAATAAGTGTGACAAAAATTAGATATTAATACGATGCTGGCAAAAATTTTATATTTTTAAAATATATAGATTCAATAAAGAAACTCATTTTGAATATATAAAATTAATATTTAAATAAACTATACTGAAAAAAATGTTATTATTAAGTAATATTTAATAAACAAAAATGTTGATATATTTTTATACTGTAAAATATAATATTTTTAAATGTTAGAGAGATATTACATGAAAAAAATATTTTTTATCAATAAATTTTGATTTGATGTTAAAAATTATAAATTATGAAAATTTTAAAAAAATTGATATAATAAAATCATTTTTTAAAATTATCATGTCAAAATTATTGAACCATTTATTTTTTATAATTATCTGAGAGAATCGAATGTTTTAGTGAAAATAAAATATAATTAAAATATATGATATGCATTATAACATTATTAAATAAAAAATGTGATATAATAAATTATATAAAAATTATGAAAGGATAATATAAATTTTCCCATTCAATATAATCTGTTTTAGGTAATATAATTTATTTTATAAATTTATTATGACTCCTCCAAAACCCCTATTATATGTTATAGTTATAAAATCAAGTCCTTATAAAAATGACTCACATCCCCATCCCAAATTGTATTATTTAAATATTTTTGGTTATAAAACATAAAATATAATGCAATAAAACCAACTTTCTAAGAAACTGTTGACTAAACCAATTCAATTTTTTGTGATTTAGATTACTTAATTATATATTGTTCAAAATCTATGTTTGGAAATTAATAAATAATTTCCCACTCTTTTGATATATAAACCCACAATACCCAACATACCGCTTTACAAAAACTTCTCGAATCACTAAATTAATCTTCCTTAGCCTCTCTACATCCCCCCAAGGTTTCTCTATGATCATAAAAATCTCCTCACAAGATTTTAGAAGCACCCTCTCAATGTCGGGGATCCTATTGTCCCCATCTTTATTCAAGTACATCCACCATATAAAGATATTATCTATTATTATTAAAGTTGGTATATGTTTAAAAACAGCAACGATTCTATTATTATGATGTATAAGTTGTCATATAACCCTTTAAATCTGACTAATCACTCCCATTAATCTTTATGTACCCCTATTATGTTTCTAAAATTATATTTCCCTGTTTATGCCAATAATTTATGTTATGAATAATCATCCCCATTTCAACTTAAGGTTATTAAACTAGTATTACTTATAATTAAATTATTGGGTATTTGTATGTATGTAACACCTACTCATTAATCATTTTATTAATATTGAATAAATTTTTCCTTCACTTGTATGATTTATGTGGCACTATTATACATGAACATGACATCTAAGTGATGGGTGGACCCATAATTATATTTCCCTCCAATGAATTGGGTAATGTTTCTATATCCTGATATTCTAGTAATGGTTCTTGAGGGGAGGGATTATCCTAAGAATTGTATGTTATGTTTTCTTAGCGGTTATCCTTGTCTTATGTTTATGATTTTATGTTTTATGTTGTTGTAACATTCTGATATTGCCTTTATGTTATTATTATATGTCATTAAACATTGTTCAATATTTTGAATCTCACCGCTTATGTTTCCTTAATATGACTCTTGTATCACATGTAATTCTTTAACTGATTCTATTCATGGGTTATTCTTTTATTGGGTGTCATTACCCACCATTTTCATGTGTATTCCCCTAGGCTATCCCATGTAGTTTTAGAATATTGAATCAATTTTCCGAGAAATTTAATGATGCTTACAATAAATTCATATTATTATTGTTTAATTTTAGTAAGATATGTAACTAATATCCTGATGAAACTATTTTTCATAATATTTTGGGATTTTATTAAGCGTAACATTATGTAATTAATCATGAAATAAAGTGTATTATTGATATCGGTTGTCATAGTTGGTATCATAAGGATGTTTTGTTGTTTTGGGGAATATAATAAGAAAAATATAGTGAAATACTTTGGGATAATGCATAACATATGATGACATCCTGAAATTTTGTCAAATAAAAGAGTAAATGGTTTCCAAGGAAATAGATAATTCGTTGGATATTAAAACTAGATGTGGATATATAATTGTCATACCTAGGGGTAATAACCTTGAAAATGTAATACTATGTTTGAATCAATCATCACCCAATGTAAAACTAAATAGACTATCTAGACAGCATGATTTAAACTTGTGAGGGATATGCTTTGTTAAATTCACAATCACATTATAATCCTTTGTGAAGGGAAGAAAAATGACAATGTGATTTTATTTTAGGAAATATATATTGGATAACATAGAATGAAACCTATGAATTAATAGTTTATGGAACATTTTTAATTTATGCTATACCACTTCAATGTTCTTTGTTTTCTCTTTTATATGTTTAATTGATTGAAAACCTTCATTCATAAGTATATTTTGGGTGAATTAAATTATTCAGCCTAGAATAAAGTATAGAATGACTAGATTATGATCCATTCATGAAAATTATATATCCAATATAACTATGGTTTTACTCATTCATTTATATCATGGAATTTTTGTTTGAATAATAAAACCCCCCTCAAAATATAGAAATCGAGTTATTGGTGATGACATAAAATTGATAAAATTTTAAATTTCAAGTATATAACTCCTACCATGTCTATATTTGAGAGTTTAAAATTATAGTAAAATTGTTTATACTCCCTCTAGTGAAATTTTATGCAATTCTGAGTATGTACTGGCTTTCATTACATAGGGACATCATAAAATACTGAGAAAAGGAAATCACCCTTCGTATTTCAAATTTCCCTCAAATTACAAACATGTGCAGTGAGGAGGATAAATTTGTTTTGGTATTATACTCTCAATAATTTATATTATAAAAAAATGAGAAAATTTATCTTGATCAAGTTCGCGAGACAAATGAAGAAATCAACATTTATGACATGAAAAGTGTGAGATAAATCATTGCCATGATCCCTAAAGAATTGTCTTGTATTCCTCATAGTTTTTAGGATGAATTCTAGATTGATGTTATAACCAATGATCTTAAAATATCCTAAAATCCATGTAGAATGACCATTATTGGAAATTTAGAGCTGTTGAATAATCAACATGATAATATGGATTAACAGTTTATACGCCGGAGTGTTTCACCATGGGGTGCACAAGTCATCTTCATCAAGATTAATGTTGGGTCACTTCCCTTCTACATTGAGTATCATGATCTCAAAAAATATCATAATAATGAACAAGAAAACATTACCAATTAATGATAAATTGTTGGGTGTTTTTATGTATAAGTCCCCAGCCTTAAACCTTACTTAATCTTGAGTTATTACAAGATTACACATTGAGGATCTTTTCGGGTTTAGAGTTTTAGAGAATTAGATCATAAAACATTCATTACATTCCACATATAAACAAAGTGGTTACATAAAGATAGTACTCTTCTTTCCCATTAATGGAAACATATTTAAAATAAAACATGGATTCTTTCTTTACACTTCCTTGACACTATCATCATATCATGTACCTTTCCCTTGACATGTGAAAAACATTTCAGAAAACATGGGATGATCATAAAAAGCTCAGTAAGGGATATAAAAATATGGAAAGGAAAAATGGGTACATAAATATATAAGAATGAAATCATTATTTACCCATAAAACATAAGCACTTTAACATACCTCATCAAATCATGAATAAATCACAGAAATCATAAGACATAAAGGTAACATGAGGCATTCATAACATTCTTACGTAGGGAGTAACCCTCTTGGTTACGTTTGGAGTAACCATCACAGTATATTCCCTAAATCTATTCGGAGGAACCTTAACGCTTCACTCCTTCACGTTACCCAATGCATTGGAGAGCTATATCGGGCTCACCTGCCCTTAGTTTATCACGGAACCACCCGTCTTCATAATAATGCCCAAGAACCTCAACATAATCGTATCACAAAAAACATCCATAAAAGAAACATAACATTTCCACCTTTCAACCACAAGATATCAATACAACACATTTATATAAAAACATTACGAAAACCATTCTCAATACCAAAATAAAAGAAAAGTAAAACATGGTATTTATTTTTCTTTTTAAAAAAGGTATGGCTTGTAGTGGAAGCCGAATCTCAAATAATGGTCACGGCGGCAGAGAAGTCGTTGTCACCGCATACGTACGAAAAAAACATTCCCTTTTTTCGTTTAGTAAACGCTTCGTATAAAAAAGATTCCTTTTGAATAAACGTAAAAGTAAAAGGGGTTTATACACCATATAAAAGAAGGCTGTGTATACAACAAAATATGCCTCAACAAAAGGAGATTGAGACGAAGTCCCATACCCCGGGTCCGACTTGACTCGATCGTTCTTTAATGTCCTGAATAATAAACTTGAGTTAATTTATACTTGCTTAAGAACCTTTTTCATGTTCATTATTCCTTTTATATCACTTATTTCCATGTCATGAACACTATGTAATTATTTAAGTTAATAACTGTCGGTTTAACGATCATTGGTACATGAGTCAAAAATAAACTCTTTATAATTACAAGTTGTTCATGTATCCATTATATCCAGAATTATAATCATGACTTATATATCATATACATCCAGTATATACATTCATTTATAATATTACATAATCATTTAGAGATAAGAAATGAAATGCACTGTTCATGGAGACGGTAAGCCGTACGTTCGCATGATCACTACTTTCATTTCTATTTCATATTATATAGAATGGAATCATAATTATATAAAGGTATATTATAATTCCAGTATAATATTATATATAATATCATAGTTCCATCCTTTATACGTCCCACATATGGTATTTAACGAATCAAATCACTTTGAGGGGGCGGTAGTCCGCACTTCCTTAAATGCAGATATCGCGTTTACCCATAATGGAAACCATAAAGGTATGCCCAAAATGAAAAATAAAGAAGATTAAGGAAGAAATAAACATATAATATATCATATATAATTATAGTGACATCTTAATGGCCACCTTTGAAGGTGTTAAAAGAATGTTGAACAATCATCATTTCGGGAGGCATAAATTCACCATCCACGGAAACAGTATGTCCTTTAACCATTAAGTGTAGGTCTGTGTAAGTGTATCTCTAATACTTCTTATAAAAACATCCTAGTATATTGAATATACTGGATTTGTTACAATAGAAATGAATAAAAAGAGTTTAAGGGGTTGGAGAAGCAAAATAAAACAAAAAGACTCAAGTGAAGACATTACCTTAAAATCAGGTAACTCCATTTGGTTTGAGCTCAAAGGCTTCCTTGGGAAGACTTCTGCCCAATGTGAGGCCTCAAGGAGTAAGAGATGAATGTGGAGAGACAAAATGGGCAGGGGTTGTCCGAGACAAAGGCTTTGGGAGTGTGGGTAAGGAGGTAGAGGTGGGGGCCTTTTATAAGAGGAGAGGAGGGGCACTCTTGGAAAGTAAAGAAATGTTACTTTATTAGAAAATGATTTTCCGAATCAAAAGGTCCCACATTGATATAATTCGAGGGTAAGGTGATAAGGGATCGAAATACACCCATCCAATAGGTTTTAGACATGTGTAGTTCATATATTTTACATTATTATTTCATTTTATTTAAATCCTTTATTAATGAGGTAATCGCTGCATCATCACGATGTCATACATAATTTAATAAATTTAATGTTTAAAAATTATAAAAAAATATCATGATTTAGGAAATCTTTTTATCTTTCTAATAAATATTTATAGTCCAAAATATAATTTATGTAGACAAAATTAAAAATATTATACTTATGTGATACATTCTTTGTTACATTTAACATTCATTAAAAATAATAAGATAAAAATTCACTTTCTCACAAAAGTGATTCCATGGGGCCCCCATGATTGGAACAAGTCATCCCATGGTCAGCCGTGAGACAAACAGTAGCCTTAGGACACATGTTGTGGTCATTTTATATTATTATGATATTATTTTATTATCTTTGACTACCCGATTACTCATTAATCAAGATAATTAAAGATAATTACCGTCGTTACTATTCATAATGTCCAAAAACAAAAGAGTCTTGATTACATAACTTGGAACTTCTGATTCCAAATATGTAATCCATTTTTCCAAATTACAAACACAGAAATTGAAATAATTGATTTAAAAATAATTCCCGTTTTCAAAACAAATAGCGGGTTTTTTTTGAAACAATATCTATGAAAAGTTTGGCATTAGTTTATGCCCAATTAAAAAGTGAAATTAATCCTAATGACCACCATTGGATTAAATTGTAAAAATATATTCTAATTTAACTTTAAAAACAATTCAAAAGATAATCTAAGCATATAAATAAAGTAGATTTAAAAGTAGTTTTGATGTAAAATGCAGTATTTTTCACTATTCATTAAAAAATGAACTTTGTCAGAAAAATACCAAAAATTCACACAAAGTAAATTTTGATGTCCCAATCATAAAGAATAAGTTTATTTTGACAAATAAAGCTTATAAAATTTTCAAAAGATAGATTTAAAAATGGTTTTCCATCAAAAGGCAGTAAAACAATCTTAGTGTATTCCATGCTTAAGATTGGATTTATTTTCATTTTAATCCTCTAAAACACTATCGAATTTATTAATAGACAAAGATAAAAATATATATTATTAATTACTTACTTGGGATGTTACATCCTTCCCCCCTTTATAAAATTGCGTCCTCTCAATTTATTTACTTATCGAATAAATGGGGGTACTTATCCCTCATTGCATTTTTAGATTACCATGTTGCCTCTTCCATCATGTGGTTTTTCCACATAACCATTACCTGATTAATCACCTTTTTTAGTAACACTTGCTCTATGTGGTCAAGAATCTAGACCAGTTGTTCCTCATAAGATAGTTTCTCTTCCAGCTGAACTACCTCTGGACTCAAAACATGAGATGGATCTTGCATATACTTTCTCAACATCAAAACGTGAAAAACATTGTGTACCTGAGATAAACTCAGAGGTAAAGACACCTGGTATGAAACTGATCCAACTCTCTCTAGAATTTCATATGGTCTAATGAACCTTGGACTCCGCTTTCCTTTCTTACCAAATCTCATCACACTTTTCCATGGTGAGATTTTGAGAAAAACATGATCACCTACCTCAAAAGTTAGATCCTTCCTCCTGTTGTTTGCATAACTCTTATACATACTCTGAGCTGTTCTCATGTGTTTCTGAATCAGCTGAACTTTTTCTGCCATCTCTTCTACCAATTCTAGTCCCATCAACTTCCTTTCACCCACTTCATCCCATAAAGCTGGAGTTCGACACCACTTCCCATATAACACCTCAAATGGTGCCATCTGTATACTAGAATGAAAACTGTTATTATATGAAAATTAAACCAAAGAATGATGTTGGTCCCAACTTCCCTGATAATCCATCGAACAAG
Organism: Viscum album; assembly: GCA_963277665.1. Classification (NCBI taxonomy): domain Eukaryota; kingdom Viridiplantae; phylum Streptophyta; class Magnoliopsida; order Santalales; family Viscaceae; genus Viscum; species Viscum album. Next base: position 1,431,575,559 of record OY728151.1, read on the forward strand.
CTCGTAGAATATCCTCCAAGGTCTGAATTGTTCGTTCTGACTGCCCATCTGATTGAGGATGAAATGCTGTACTAAAATTTAATTCAGTACCCAACGACTTCTGAAGGCCTTTCCAAAAGTTAGAAGTAAACCTGGGATCACGATCAGGTACAATGGAGAGTGGAAATACATGTAACCTGACTATCTCTTTAAGATACAAACAGGAAAGTTGATATAGGGAAAAAGTATCTCGTATATCAAGGAAATGATCAGATTTAGTCAAGCGATCAACAATAACCCAGATTGCATTATTACCTCGAGATGTCTTCGGTAATCCCACAACAAAGTCCATGGATATATTCTCCCATTTCCAATATGGCACTGGTAAAGGCTGAAGCATCCCTTTCGTTAACTGCTGCTCTGCTTTAACCTGTTGACAAGTCAAACACTTCACAGTAAAATCAGCAATATCTCTTTTCATTCCATCCCACCAGTAATACTCCCGCAGATCTCTGTACATCTTAGTACTGCCAGGATGAACTGAAAACAGCGAAATATGAGCTTCACATAACAACTATCTCTTCAACTGTGAATCACAAGGCACACACAATCTCTTCCCAAATCTCAAAACACAATCATTATCAATGTTGAATTTAGGCAACTTACCTTTCTGAACCAGCTCTACCTTTTTCTGCAACTCACTATCTTGCTTCTGTGCTTGCTTGATTCTATCTGATAGAGATGATCTCACTGATACCTGAAACAAAACAGAAGAACTTCCTGCACCAAAAACTTCTATGCCAAAGTTCATCAAATCCTTAACCAAAGGATCACGTTCCAAACACAACATTTCTAATGAAGTATTACTTTTTCAACTCAAAGCATCAACCACTTTATTGGATTTTCCCGGATGGTAATGAATTGTACAATCATAATCCTTGATTATTTCTAGCCATCTCCTCTGTCTCATGTTTAACTCTTTCTGAGTGAATATATACTTTAAAATTTTGTGATCAGTATATATTTCACACTTTACTCCATACAAATGATGCCTCCAAATTTTTAAAGCGAAAACAACATCAGCTAATTCAAAATCTTGTGTATGGTAATTTACCTCATGAGTTTTCAACTGTCATGAAGCATAAGCAATTACCTAATCATTCTGCATTAGGACGCAACCAAGTCCATTCAATGAAGCATCACTGTATATAAAAAACTCACCATTCCTGGAAGGTAGTGCCAAAACTGGAGCATTCACCAATCTTGTTTTCAATTCCTGAAAACAATCATCACATTATATTGTCCAGATAAACTTAACACCCTTCCAAGTTAGCTTATTCATTGGACTAGATAACCGTGAAAAATTTATAACAAACCTTCGGTAATAGCCTGCCAAACCAAGGAAGCTACGAATCTCAGTTACATTTGTGGGTCTTGGCCAGTCTTCCACAACTTTTTTTTTCAGGATCAACAGTTATCCCATCTTTAGAAACAATGTGACCAAGGAAAGAAATTTGTTGCAACCAAAACTCACACTTGCTGAATTTTCCATACAATTTCTTTTCTTTTAATGTTTTCTAGATAACCCTTAAATGTCTTTCATTCTCCTCTTTACGTTTAGAAAACACCAAAATATCATCAATGAAAACAACCACAAACTTATCCAAGAACTCATGGAAAATTCTATTCATTAAGTCCATGAATACAGCAGGTGCATTGGTTAGCCCAAAAGGCATTACTACAAATTCATAATGGCCATATCTTGTACGGAACGCGGTCTTCGGAACATCTGCTTCCTTTACCTTCAGTTGATGGTACCCCAATCTCAAGTCAATCTTTGAAAAATACTGATCTCCCTGGAGCTGATCAAACAAATCATCGATATGAGGCAAAGGATATTTATTCTTAACAGTGATGTTATTAAAGGCTCTATAATCAATGAAGAGTCTCATTGAACCATCTTTCTTTTTAACAAATAAAATAGGAGCACCCCATGGTGATGTGCTAGGTCGAATGAAACTTTTATCTAACAAATCTTGCAATTTCTCCTTCAACTCTAAAAGTTCAATTTGAGCCATTCGATAAGGGGTTTTTGAAATTGTCTTAGCATCGGGAACTAAGTCGACCGTAAACTCAACTTCCCGATCTGGTATTATTCTATGAAACTCATCGGGAAAAACATCAGGATACTCATTTACCACTGGCACATCATTAATCTGAACAGTTCCATTATTTTCAACGATGTATGCAAGGTAACATTCATTTCCATATTTTACAAGTTTCATGGCCTCTTGATAAGTTATCAACAGTAGGGTTCATTCTTGAACACAAAATGAATGTCTTTCCGAAAAGAAACTTCTTTATCTCTACAGTCAATCTTAGCATGGTAAATAGAGAGCCAATCCATACCCAGGATAACATCAAACTCTACTAGAGGTAGAACAATAAGGTTTTCAAGTAGGTTCTTTCCACAGATAAGGATATGAAGATTCTTATAAATTCTTTTTGCCTCAACATTTCCCCCAGGTGTTTTTACCAAAACATCAGGAGTAATTTCTTGAGATGGTATTCCCATTTTACTAGAAATGTTTTCAGAGATGAAAGAATGTGTGGACCCCGAATCAAACAACACACTGACATAATCTGAAAAAACAAACAAAGTACCTCATACAGCTTCATTTGATGACCCGACATCTACTGAAGTAGTTGCAAAGGATTTCACCACCCCTTTCTTCTTATAGTCTAACTGCTTCCCATCACTCAAGCTCTTTGTCGGACACTTGTTTTCATAGTGACCCATCTCATTACACTTAAAAAAATTCACTAACTGTAAATCAAATTTGGTCTTACCTTCACCTTGATCTTTTTCAGTGCAATCATGAGCCTTATATCCCATCTTACCACATCGGTAGCACTTTCCAGAATTCAGAAGACATTCCCCAGCATGCCTTTTGCCACATTTATCACAAACAGGAAACTTAGATTTGTTACCATCAGACTTTTTTGAAGAATTCTTCCTTTTCTCCTACCACCTTGGTCTCTCCTTCTGCTGGTTGTTATAGAACACTTGATCATCGACAAACTCCATTTCCACCTTCTCAGCACATCGAACAAGCTTTTAATAACTTTTGAACTCACGAGAAGCTAATGCCCTTCGATATTTTGTCTTTAATCCTAAGTAAAAATGATTGATTTTACTATCAAGGTCTCGGATTGGAGCATACCTTTCCAATCGAGTGAACCTTTCTTCATAGGTAGCCACTGAGTCTTCCTCTTGCCTCAATTCCATGAATTGGTTTTCCATCCTATGTCGAACAGCCTTAGGAAAATACTTTTCAACCTTTGAATTCATCCCAGTCGAGAGCATCAATCTCATCAGCGTCCTTGACATTCTTAACCATCGAACACCACTGATCTGCTTCACCCTCCAAACGATAAATAGGAAGACTAACCTTTTGATTGTCTGAACACCCCATGACATCGAAAATATTCTCCAGTGCTTTAATCCACCCTTCAGCTAGCACAGGGCAGATGATCCTCTGAATGATGGGGGATGCTGCCTCATGAAATGTTCCACCACTGACATGTTCCTCTGCGGTTGATCTGGCTGATCTCATGCATGGATACCACCACCATTTATCGCTTGAGTCAAATGCACCATTACTCCAACAAACTGTTCAGTTCCAATTCCGACCATCTCAGGATGCTGATTCGGAAGGTTATTTCCATCTGCATGCCTTCCTAGCACTCCTTCCCTGTTTCCTATACGGAAAACCATTCTGAACATACATGTCTTAGATGAAGAAACATGGTAATCTTCAAATACTATATCACTTCAATTTGACCATAAAAAAATATATTTGGATAATCATTTAATAGATTTCTAACTCCTAATTTTATCTAAACCGACCTCTGATACCAACTATAAGGCCCCAGCCTTAAACCTTACTTAATCTTGAGTTATTACAAGATTACACATTGAGGATCTTTTCGGGTTTAGAGTTTTAGAGAATTAGATCATAAAACTTGCATTACATTCCACATATAAACAAAGTGGTTACATAAAGATAGTATTATTCTTTCCCATCAATGGAAACATATTTAAAATAAAACATGGATTCTTTCTTGACAATTCCTTGACACTATCATCATATCATGTACCTTTCCCTTGACCTGTGAAAAACATTTCAAAAAACTTGGGATGAGCATAAAAAGCTCAGTAAGGGATATCAAAATATGGAATGGAAACATGGGTACATATATACATAAGAATGAAATCATACTTTACCCATAAAACATAAGCACTTTAACATACCTCATCAAATCATGAATAAATCATAGAAATCATAAGACATAAAGGTAACTTGAGGCATTCATAACATTCTTACGTAGGGAGTAACCCTCTTGGTTACATTTGGAATACCCATCACAGTATATTCCCTAAATCTCTTTGGAGAAACCTTAACGTTTCACACCTTCGCGTTACCCAATGCATTGGAGAGCTATATCGGGCTCACCCTCCCTTAGTTTATCACGGAACCACCCGTCTTCATAATAATTCCCAAGAACCTCAACGTAATCGTATCACATAAAACATGCATAAAGGAAACATAACATTTCCACCTTTCAATCACAAGATATCAATACAAAAAATTGATATAAAAACATTATGAAAATCATTTTCAATACCAAAATAAATGAAAAGTAAAACATGGTATTTATTTTTCTTTTAAAAAAAGGTATGGCTTGTAGAGGAAGCCAAAACTCAAATAATGGTCACGGTGGCGGAGAAGTCGTTGTCGCCGCATACGTACAACAAAAACATTTCCTTTGTCATTTAGAAAATGCTTCGAATAAAAAAGATTCCTTTTGAATAAACTTAAAAGTCAAAGGGTTTTATACACCATATAAAAGAAGGTTGTGTATAAAACAAAATATGCCTCAACGAAAGGAGATTGAGACAAAGTCCCATACCTCGGGTCCGACTTGACTTGATCATTCTTTAATGTCCTGAATAATAAACATGAGTTAATTTCTACTTGCTTAAGAGCCTTTTTCAAGTTCATTATTCCTTTTATATCACTTATTTCCATGTCCTGAACACTATGTAATTATTTAGGTTAATAACGGTCGTTTTAACGATCATTGGTACTTGAGTCAAAAATAAACCCTTTATAATTACAAGTTGTTCATGTATCCATTATATCCATGTAAAGACCCGTAAAATTCAAGGGAAATTTTTTATTATTTTTTTTTGGAATTTTACAAGAGCGCGGTTTCTGACGGAACCTGATTCCGAGGCCCGGTGTGCCCGGAATCAATTTCCGAAGTTTGGCTCGGGTACATTCAGTGAACGAACGAGCGGGAATTCCTAACTTTTTATCTGGTGCTCGGAATTGAAATCCGAGGACACCGATGAACTCGCAGCGCCGATATTCGCTTAAGGAGACCTTTTCGGAAGTTGCGTTTATTGTGGGATGAAAGTTAATTTTTGAGAGAATTATAAAAAGTTTAATAAAAATGTGGAACACTTTTTATTTTATTTTTATGTTAGTTAACTTCTCCCAAAGGGAGTTAATGGTCGGACCCACATCCACTTAACCTCCCTTGGGAGGATTAAGTGTGGTGGGGACCACACGAAACCCAACTTTTCAACTTCTCTCAAAACTCCCTTTAACCCCTCTTTAATTGTTTTGACAACTTAGCTTATTAATGAGATTGAGTTTTAAACTTTTTCAAACCTTTGAAATTCAAAAAGGTTTGGTTGAGTTAATAAAATAAGCTCTTATCTTATTTTATTTGGTTAGTTTTGTTTAGCCATCTTGAGAGGTTTGAGAGCTTTTCTTTCTTCTTCAAGCTTTGATGAAGAACGCTCAAGCTTTGACGAAGAACGCTCAAGCTGCGACGAAGAACGCCGCTCCTCTCTTCTTCGTCTTCCGTGTCAACGAATGGGAACGCCGCTTCCTCCTCGGACTTTCTTCGTCGGCTTACAAAGATTCGCCAACGACGTACCTCTTCGGACATACCTCCTCGTCAACGGATTTGACGAATGTTTACCGCGACGCCCGACCTCCGCGACGTTGTCTTCCGCGGGTCGTTGACAATCTTCGAGCTTGAACCCAAGGTAGGGGTTGTTGTTATTTGTTTATTTATTTATTCTTGTTCTTGGTTCTAGCATGACTAACGTGAGGATATTGGATATTTAAATATGTGTTATTGTTTAACGTGAGGGGGGCCGGACTGCATGAACACGGCCGAACCCCCTCCTTTGTTCTTGATAATTTATCCTGCGGTTGAAACAAGATGGCGTGGTGCCGTCGCACCATGTGGATATCCACATGATTATATTGTGCGGCGCCGTCACGCCGCGCCGTGGAAGGATCATCAAGAACGCGACGCCGTCGCGCCGCGTCGAAGGGAATCAAAGGCGCGGCGGAGGGGTGCGGTGCCGTCACACCGCGCCGGACGACGAACACCGCGGCCGGTTCCGGGCCGCGGCGAGACGGGAAGACCGGCAGCACGTCGGGCCGCCGGCGTCGGAAATCGGAAGGGGACCGGCTTGCCGGTCCCGTTGGAGAAAGACCGGCCGGCCAGGTGGCCGGCCGGAAGGTCAAAGACCGGGGGAATAAATTCTCCCGGTCAACTCTCAAAGGCCCCCCCCCTCATTTATTGGGGGGTGGGGGGGGTGGTTTAATTGAGGGGGGGGCAAGCGGCCCCCCGGTTCTCCTCAAGCAGGCCCCCACGAGGGGGGCCAGTTGTCCAAATGGCGCGGCTAAAAGCCGCGCCGCCTCTTTCTGGAAGCGGGGGCTTAGCCCCCCGCGCGTGACCCTAGCGGCGCCAGGCCGCGCCGCCGCCGGCCGGGCCGGGTCGGCCCGGACCCGGACCCCCCGTTTTCGAGACGGATTAGGTATTTTGGCCATAACTTGAGCCACGGACCTCCGATTTACGAACCGTCTGTGGCAACACGATCCTTGGATCGAGACGGTCATTTCGGTATATCGCACTAAAAGTTTTGGAATACTTTGAGTTCGGCCGGGTTGGTTCGTTCACGAAACCAACCGGGCCTTCGGAGCGGAAAGACTCATATCTTGAGCTACGGACGTCCGATTGACGTGCCGTCAGCTTTGTTGTTTTCCTCTTAGTGAGACGGATCTTTTGGCATACTCTGCCCGAGGTTTGGACGCAGGTGGAGTACGGTCGGGTTGGTTTTTCCATCAAAACCAACCGGGCCCCGGGGACGAAAATGCCAATAACTCTTAGACCGGGCGTCCGATCGACGCGCCGTCTGTTGCGTTGAGTTCCTGTTGACGATACGGAACTTTTGGATACATCAACTCTGGACTTTGTGACAGTTGATGTATCAGCCTCTCAGCTCGTGGAGCGGATCCTCCTGTATGAGCTTGCTGTGTGCGGGAACCCTAGTGCTGGCTGCGACTGTGACTGCTACTACTGCTACTACTGCTACTGTGACTGCGACGACGACAGTACAGAGATCCTGTGTGGATTCGACGACGACGACTACAACACTCAGCGATCCTACGTGGATCAGTGCTACAGGTCCTGTGTGGGCCTGATCCTGTGTGGGTCCGATCCTGTGTGGGTCTTTGCGCTCAGCGGTCCTATGTGAACCAGCGCCTACAGGTCCTATGTGGGCCCGATCCTGTGTGGGTATTTGGCGGGGGTTAGTTACCTATCGATCCTTCGTGGGTCCGACGACTTAGATGGATCAGAGATCATCTTTATCGTCTTTCGAAGAAGTTTACCTGTGTGAGCTGAATCCTGTTGCTTTCCTGTGTGGATTGTGTTGTGCTATCCTGTGTGGATTACATTTTGCTTTCCTGTGTGGAATACGTTTACTTTCCTATGTGGACTGAGTTGTACTTGGGCTCGGAGGTTGGAGCGTATTTGAAATTGATGACTTAGGTATATGTATGGGCATATACCTAAGCAGTGTCGGTTGTTACTTCGTGATTGTACCTTTCTTTGTGGTTTATCCTTTGTGGATTTTGTGAGACCTTCGGGGGTCTCGGTGTCCCTACTGAGTAGCTTATACTCACCCCTGCACGGGCTATGCCCGCACTACGTTGTGTTGGTTGCAGACGACGGAAAACGTTGATCATGGCTGAGGCTTGCAGAGCAAGACGGTACCTGGAGGTGGACCACTGGGCGGGACGTGTTCGGAGCGGACGACGGGACCCGTGGAGCAGTGGAGCTATCTGTACCCACCCTTCAGGTGGGATTTCCAGTGGACAGCTCGGTGTAGCAGCTTTTACTTTTCAGTTGCCGTTTTCCCTTTCGAGTTGTACTTTACTTTCAGTTTGGGTTTGCATACTGGCCCATTTACTTTCCTCACTTTCAGTTGTACTCTACTTTTGCTGAGAGTTTACCTTCCGCTTGCTTACTCTGTGGTGTTTGTTTACTTTACAAAGGCAATGCCTTCCCTTTTTACCGGGATTTACACCTTGGTGCAAGTCGCCAGCCCCTGGCCTATGGAAGGCGGGCTTGGGGTAGTCACGACACGGACCCCGAGGGCGGGTCGTGAAAAATTGGTATCAGAGGAGTTCGGTTCTACCGCAAACTCTGATCTTTTCTATGTGAAGCAATAAGGTTTAGCGTATTGAGTGTGGTTATCAGTCCAGGGAGTCCAGTGTTGGTGCGGCGGCCGATGTATCCGTACACCAGGACCCTGACTTCTGATTCCCGACTTAATGCACGAAAACATTGATTGCGTGTGTGTTTCAATGTTTTCTTTGTGATTACTTATATCAGCTCCCCAGGTATACTGTTCTGACCATGGCGCACCTGTTTCCTTTTCAGGATGGCCCCACGACGGCAGCCAGCTAGGGTTCCGAGAGTCGAGTGTGACGACAGACCACCGAGCGACGAGGCTTCGGTGCAGGGCCCTTTGTCAGCAGTGGCACCGGCGGTAGCTCTACCCGTCGAGCCACCGATACTTCCAACACCAGCCGCTGACGATGCATGTCGCCTCAGCGCACTGCATGAGTTTCAGCGCCAGCGACCACCCAGGTTTCGCGGGGAGACGGATCCCCAGGAAGCCGAGGACTGGCTGGAGGCAGTGGTACGTGTGTTTAGGCTAGTGAGGACACCAGCTGACCTCATGGTGATCCTCGCTGTGAGCCTACTACACGCAGCAGCAGGACGATGGTGGAGCTTGATGCTCCAGGTGCACGATGAGGCATCTCTACTATGGATGGACTTTGAGAGCCTCTTCCGCTCGGAGTTCGTCCCAGCCACCCTTCGTGCGGTGCGTATCGAGGAGCTTCTTCAGCTGCGGAAAGGCAGCATGACGGTCGCTCAGTACTCGGTGAGATTTACCGATCTCTCGCGCTACTCGACCGACATGGTACGAGACCCATTCTTCCGGGCCCGGACCTTCGAGCAGGGTTTGAGACACGAGATCAGAGCATCGCTGATCTCCCTCAGCATACCGACTCAGACAGGAGTACTGGAGCGGGCCCTTTTGATCGAGAGCTTCCTTGCTGAGTCTACACCAGCATCGAGACCCACCGCAGGGCGGCACGTGGCAGAGTCTTCTGCAGCTGGCAGTCGACAGATGACTCAGGGGTCCAGGCAGACCAGACCTTCAGGCAGACGACCTCAGGACACTGGCTCAGCAGTGCGGGGCACACAGCGCGGAGCCAGTCTTTCGAGTGGAAGACAGTGCTATGCATGCGGCGGGCAAGGCCACATGGCTCGTGACTGCCCGACCCGCCATACAGAGGAGCAGCAGATGGTTGAGGAACCACCTAGGCAGAGGCAGAGGTTCGACCGTGGCGGTCCGCAGGGAGGAGGCGGACGAGGAAGAGGATCTGGCTGAGCAGCAGGTGGTGGGCGACGCTTTGAGGCTCTACCACCACCACCACCAGGAGGTCCACCCCGACCTCAGGGAAGAGCACAGCTTCAGGCAGCTGAAGCTTACGATCATGGAGCTCCGGAAGCGGGTGGACTAGTTCAGGACTAGCTCCAGGCATAGAGTCCTTTTCCCATAATGCCTCTAGCTTCGTATTTTGTGTTTCTTTGTGACCTTGTTCTTTATGTTGAAGAAATAAAAGACACTTGCCTTGGTGACTTCTGTTTTCTTGTCTTTTTTTTGTTTTTACTAAGAGGTGCCGGTTAAAAAAAACTGTTGACTTGACCCTCACTTGTGTGATTCTTACTGGAGGAAACCCAGTGACCACACACTGATGCCGACAGTGTGACTCAAACCTTGGAGGCGAGAGTAATAGTTGGATCTCTTGGTATCAGTGTCGAGGCCTTACGACGTCATCCATGCCATGAATTAACTAATCATGATGGGATTGACTGTATTAGGCAAGAAACGTGGTTCATCCAGGGGATGATATCGGATTTCACTTTTCGGCAAAGGAGAAATCTTTGCAGCTTTTCCGTACATTAAGGAGAAAGGGGAACGTAGTAGCCGATGCCCTCAGCAGGAGGACGGGCATTCAGCTACTTGAGGAGGCGACGGAGCAGCTAGTCCCTTTGCAGATATCCTTCGTGGATAGAGATGGAGCAGCCTTCCCCCAGTATCTCACAGTCACCCCTCCTCTACTACATCAGGTCATAGAGGCACAGCATGAGGACACTGACTGTGAGACACGGCGTGCACAGATATCCTCGGGACAGGCACCTGATGGTTTCTCCCTTGGAGCAGAGCACAACATCCTTTTCAGAGGACGTACCATGGTACCAGTCGCTTTGCGAGAGGAAGTGCTGAGAGAGTTTCACACTTTTCTTTTGGTGGTACATCCTGGAGTGGAAAAGATGTACCAGGACCTCAGACGACTGCACTGGTGGCCGGGCATGAAGAAGGCAGTAGCATAGTTCGTTTCTCGATGCCTCACCTGCCAGCAGGTGAAGGCAGAGCATCAGGTACCAGCGGGCTTGGTACAGCCCTTGGAGGTTCTGGAGTGGAAGTGGGACGACATATCTATGGACTTCGTGACTGGACTTCCACGCACTTTCAGAGGTCACGAATCCATATGGGTGATTGTTGACCGAATCACCAAGTCGGCATAGTTCTTACCCATTAGAGAGCAGGGCTCAGTGGAGAGCTTGGGACGTCTCTACGTTCAGGAGATTGTGCGGCTCCACGGTGTGCCATCATCTATCGTCTCCGATCGAGATGCTCGCTTTACTTCCCGGATTTGGAAGGGGTTGCAAGAGGCGTTCGGGACGCAGCTACGTCTGAGCACAGCCTTTCACCCTCAGACGGATGGTCAGACGGAGAGGACCATTCAGACTCTCGAGGACATGCTCCGCGCATGTGTCCTCGACTTTGGTCGCAGCTGGGAGGACCACCTACCGTTGGTGGAGTTTGCGTACAACAACAGCTACCACTCCACCATCAGGATGGCACCGTATGAGGCGTTGTATGGCCGACCTTGTAGATCTCCTTTGTGCCGGACAGACCATGGGGAGTCAGCACTTGTGGGACCGGAAATGGTCCAGGCCACGACAGAGAAAGTCCAGGTCATCCAAGAGCAGATGAGGATAGCTCAGAGCCGGCAGAAGTCATACGCTGACAGGAGGCGGAGGCCACTATAGTTCGAGGATGGTGACCACGTCTTCTTGCGGGTCTCACCTCGACGTGGTATTCAGAGATTTGGCCGAGGCGGCAAGTTATCTCCGCGCTTCATCGGACCTTTCCAGGTCCTCAGCAGGATTGGCGAGGTGGCTTATCGCCTGGCTCTGCCACCTCAGTTGCACCGGGTGCACGGCGTCTTCCACGTGTCTCAGCTGAGGAGATACGTGCACGACCTGACGCACATCATTGACCATGGGGAGCTTGACGTTGACGATGGGGCGACTTTTACGGAGGTCCTGGTGGAGATAGAGGATCGACAGGAGCGGGTCCTACGTGGGCGATCGATTCCTCTTGTGCGCATCAGATGGCCGCACGGGAATCTCTAGGAGAGCACGTGGGAGAGGGAGGCTCAGATGCGTGCTCAGTACCCTCATTTGTTCCCCTAGTTTTTGATGTATCTTTACGGGGACGTAAAGCCCTGAGGTGGGAGTAATGTAAAGACCCGTAAAATTAAATGGAAATTTTTTCTTAATTTTCTTTGGAATTTTACAAGAGCGCGGTTTCTGACGGCACCTGATTCCGAGGCCCGGTGTGCCCGGAATCAATTTCCGAAGTTTGGCTCGGGTATGTTTAGTGAACGAACGAGCGGGAATTCCTAACTTTTGATCCGGTGCTCGGAATTGAAATCCGAGGACACAGATGAACTCGCAGCGCCGATATTCGCTTAAGGAGACCTTTTCGGAAGTTGCGTTTATTGCGGGATGAAAGTTAATTTTTGAGAGAATTATAAAAAGTTTAATAAAAATGTGGAACACTTTTTATTTTTTTTTTTATGTTAGTTAACTTCTCCCAAAGGGAGTTAAAGGTGGGACCCACATCCACTTAACCTCCCTTGGGAGGATTAAGTGTGGTGGGGCCCACACGAAACCCAACTTTTCAACTTCTCTCAAAACTCCCTTTAACCCCTCTTTAATTGTTTTGACAACTTAGCTTATTAATGAGATTGAGTTTTAAACTTTTTCAATCCTTTGAAATTCAAAAAGGTTTGGTTGAGTTAATAAAATAAGCTCTTAGCTTATTTTATTTGGTTAGTTTTGTTTAGACATATTGAGAGGTTTGAGAGATTTTCTTTCTTCTTCAAGCTTTGACGAAGAACGCTCAAGCTTTGACGAAGAACACTCAAGCTCCGACGAAGAACGCCGCTCCTATCTTCTTCGTCTTCCATGTCAACGAAAGGGAACACCGCTTCCTCCTCGGACTTTCTTCATCGGCTTACGAAGATTCACCGACGACGTACCTCTTCGGACGTACCTCCTCGTCATCGGATTTGACGAACGTTTACCGCGACGCCCGACCTCCGCGACGTTGTCTTCCGCGGGTCGTTGACAATCTTCGAGCTTGAACACAAGGTATGGGTTGTTGTTATTTGTTTATTTATTTATTCTTGTTCGTGGTTCTAGCATGACTAACGTGAGGATATTGGATATTTAAATATGTGTTATTGTTTAACGTGAGGGGGGCCGGACTGCATGAACACGGCCGAACCCCCTCCTTTGTTCTTGATAATTTATCATGCGGTTGAAACAAGATGGCGTGGTGCCGTCGCACCACGCGGATATCCGCACGATTATATTGCGCGGCGCCGTCGCGCCGAACGCGATGCCGTCGCGCCGCGTCGAAGGGAATCAAAGGCGCGGCAGAGGGGCGCGGTGCCGTCACACCGCGCCGGACGACGAACACTGCGGCCGGTTCCGTGCCGCGGCGAGACGGGAAGACCGGCGGCACGCCGGGCCGCCGGCGTCGGAAACCGGAAGGGGACCGGCTTGCCGGTCCCGTTGGAGAAAGACCGGCCGGCCAGGTGGCTGGCTGGAAGTTCAAAGACCGGGGGAATAAATTCCCCCGGTCAACTCTCAAAATCCCCCCCCCCCCATTTATTGGGGGGGGGGGGGGTTTAATTGAGGGGGGGCAAGCGGCCCCCCGGTTCTCCTCAAGCAGACCCACACGAGGGGGGCCGGTTCTCCAAATGGCGCGGCTAAAAGCCGCGCCGCCTCTTGCTGGAAGCGGGGGCTTAGCCCCCCGCGCGTGACCCTAGCGGCGCCAGGCCGCGCCGCCGCCGGCCGGGCCGGGTCGGACCCGGGTCGACCCGGTTCGGGCCGACCCGGTGGGGGGGGGGGGGGGTCGGGCCGGGTCGGCCCGGACCCGGACCCCCCGTTTTCGAGACGGATTCGGTCTTTTGGCCATAACGTGAGCCACGGACCTCCGATTGACAAACCATCTGCGGCAACACGATCCTTGGATCGAGACGGTCATTTCGGTGTATCGCACTCAAAGTTTCGGAATACTTTGAGTTCGGCCGGGTTGGTTCGTTCACGAAACCAACCGGGCCTTCGGAGCGGAAACGCTCATATCTTGAGCTACGGACGTCCGATTGGCGTGCCATCACCTTTGTTGTGTTCCTCTTAGTGAGACGGATCTTTTGGCATACTCCGCCCGAGGTTTGGACGCAGGTGGAGTAAGGTCGGGTTGGTTTTGCCTTAAAAAGCAACCGGGCCCCGGGGACGAAACTGCCAATAACTCTCAGACTGGGCGTCCGATCGACGCGCCGTCTGTTGCGTTGAGTTCCTGTTGACGATACGGAACTTTTGGATACATCAACTCTGGACTTTGTGACAATTGATGTATCAGCCTCTCGGCTCGTGGAGCGGATCCTCCTGTACGAGCTTGCTGTGTGCGGGAACCCTAGTGCTGGCTGCGACTGTGACTGCTACTACTGCTACTACTGCTACTGTGACTGCGACGACGACAGTACAGAGATCCTGTGTGGATTCGACGACGACGACTACAGCACTTAGCGATCCTACGTGGATCAGTGCTACAGGTCCTCTGTGGGCCCGATCCTGTGTGGGTCCGATCCTGTGTGGGTCTTTGCGCTCAGCGGTCCTGTGTGAACCAGCGCCTACAGGTCCTGTTTGGGCCCGATCCTGTGTGGGTCTTTTGCGGGGGTTAGTTACCTATCGATCCTTCGTGGGTCCGACGAAATAGATGGATCAGAGATCATCTTTATCATCTTTCGAAGAAGTTTACCTGTGTGAGCTGAATCCTGTTGCTTTCTTGTGTGGATTGTGTTGTGCTATCCTGTGTGGATTACATTTTTCTTTCCTGTGTGGAATACGTTTACTTTCCTGTGTGGACTGAGTTGTACATGGGCTCGGAGGTTGGAGCGTCTTTGAAATTGATGACTTAGGTATATGTATGGGCATATACCTAAGCAGTGTCGGTTGTTACTTCGTGATTGTACCTTTCTTTTTGGTTTATCCTTTGCAGATTTTGTGAGACCTTCGGGGGTCTCGGGGTCCCTACTGAGTAGCTTATACTCACCCCTGCACGGGCTATGCCCGCACTACGTTGTGTTGGTTGCAGACGACGGACAACGTTGATCTTGGCTGAGGCTTGCAGAGCAGGACGGTACCTGGAGGTGGACCACTGGGCGGGACGTGTTCGGAGCGGACGACGGGACCCGTGGAGCAGTGGAGCTATCTGTACCCACCCCTCAGGTGGGATTTCCAGTGGACAGCTCGGTGTAGCGGCTTTTACTTTTCAGTTGCTGTTTTCCCTTTCGAGTTGTACTTTACTTTCAGTTTGGGTTTTCATACTGGCCCATTTACTTTCCGCACTTTCAGTTGTACTCTACTTTTTCTTAGAGTTTACTTTCCGCTTGCTTACTCTGTGGTGTTTGTTTACTTTACAAAGGCAATGCCTTCCCTTTTTACCGGGATTTACGCCTTGGTGCTAGTCGCCAGCCCCTGGCCTATGGAAGGCGGGCTTGGGGTAGTCACGGCACGGACCCCGAGGGCGGGTCGTGACAATCAAGAATTATAATCATGATGTATATATCATATATATCCAGTATATACATGCATTTATAATATCACATAATCATTTATAGGCAAGAAATGAAATGCACCGTTCATGGAGACGTTAAGCCGTACGTACACATGAACACTACTTTCATTTCTATTTCATATTTTATAGAATGAAATCATAATGATATAAAGGTATATTATAATTCCAATATAATATCATATATAATATCATAGTTCAATCCTTTATACATCCCACATATTCTATTTAACGAATCAAATCACTTTGAGGGGGCGGTAGTCCGCACTTCCTTAAATGAAGATATCGCCTTTAACCATAATGGAAACCATAAAGGTATGCCCAAAATGAAAAATACCGAAGCTTAAGGAAGACATAAACATATTATATATCATATATAAATATAGTGACATCTTAATGTCCACCTTTGAAGGTGTTAAAAGAATGTTGAACAATCATCGTTTCGGGAGGCATAAATTCACCATCCACGGAAACAGTATGTCCTTTAACCATTAGATGTAGGTGTGTGTATGTGTAGCTCGAATACTTCTTATAAGAACATCCTAGTATATTGGAGATACTGGAGTTGTTACAAAAGAAATGAATAAAAAGAGTTTTGGGGGTTGGAGAAGCAAAATAAAACAAAATGACTCAAGTGAAGACATTACCTTAAAATCGGGTAACTCCCTTTGGTTTGAGCTCAAAGGCTTCCTTGGGAGGAATTCTGACCAAAGTGAGGCCTCAAGGAGTAAGAGAGGGATGTGGAGAGACAAAATGGGCAGGGTTTGGCCGGGCCAAGGGCTTTGGGAGTGTGGGTAAGGAGGTAGAGGTGGGGGCCTTCTATAAGAGGAGAGGAGGGGCACTCTTGGAAAGTAAAGAAATGTTACTTTATTTGAAAATGATTTTCCAAATAAAAAGTTCCGAAATTGATATAATTTGTAGGTAAGGTGATAAGGGTTCTAAATCCACCCATAAAATAGGTTTTAGACATGTGTAGGTCATAGATTTTACATTATCATTTCATTTTATTTAAATCCTTTATTAATGAGGTAATCGCTGCATTATCATGATGTCATAATTAATTTAATAAATTTAATGTCTAAAAATTATAAAAAAATATCATGATGTAGTAAATATTTTTAGATTTGTAATGAATATTTATAGTCCAAATGATCATTTATGTAGACAAAATTAAAAATATTTTACTTATGTGATACATTCTTTGTTACATTTAACATTCTTTAAAAATAAAAAGATAAAAAGTCACTTTCTCACAAAAGTGATTCCATGGGGCCCCCAAGATTAGAACAAGGCATCCCATGGTCGTCCATGAGACATCCAGTAGCCTTAGGACACATGTTGTGGTCATTTTTTATTATTATTATATTATTTTATTATCTTTGATTACCCGATTACTCATTAATCAAGATAATTAAAGATAATTGCCGTCGTTACTATTCATAATGTCCAAAAAACAAGAGTCTTGATTACATAATTTGGACCTTCTGATTCCAAATATGTAATCCATTTTACCAAATTCCAAACACAGAAATTGAAATAATTTATTTAAAAATAATTCCCGTTGTCAAAACAAATAGCGGGGTTTTTTGAAACAATATCTATGAAAAGTTTGGCATTAGTTTATGCCCAATTCCAAAGTGAAATTAATCCTAATGACCACCATTGGATTAAATGGTAAAAATATATTCTAATTTAACTTTAAAACCAATTCAAAAGATAATCTAATCATATAAATAATGTAGATTAAAAAGCAGTTTTGATGTAAAATGCAGTATTTTTCACTATTCATTAAAAAATGAACATTGTCAGAAAAATACCAAAAAATCACACAAAGTAAATTTTGATGTCCCAATAATAAATAATAAGTTTATTTTGACAAACATAGATTATAAAATTTTCAAAACATATATTTAAAAATGGTTTTCCATCAAAAGGCAGTAAAACAATCTTAGTGTATTCCATGCTTAAGATTGGATTTATTTTCATTTTAAGCCTCTAAAACACTATCTAATTCCTTAATAGAAATTGATAAAAATGTCTATTATTCATTACTTACTTGGGATGTTACATTATGTAGAGGCCAAAACATCTCTACGGTGGATATTCTTTTGAGAAATTATCCTATAAATGTAATTAAGGAGGATATCCCCATACTTATTTTCATTCAAGGTACATGAACTACTAGTTCATCATGATTCCATTTGGAATCACTAATGCTCCAGTGATATTTATGGACATAATGAACATAGTATTTAGTGATTTCCTTGAAAAATTTATCATAACATCTACAAAATTATAATTTATAATGATTGAGAGAAAAAAAATGTCCAATAACATGAAGAGAGAGATTTTGGAGTTTGTATCTTGATTCATGGCATGTCAATAAGACACATTGGAATGATTGAATTAAAAATGCATGATGAAATAATTTACCATACCAGGATGTAATCAAGAAAAAAACTTATGTATTTCATGATAGGACTCTTTAGAATCACTTAATTTGATAACATAATGTGGGAGATGGTTGATCATCATAATAATTAAATTAACTTCCATACTGTCAAAAAATATTTATCACTTCACTAAATCACCAATATATACATTAGTAAATTGTTATTAGTTCAGGGAATTAAAATCTCTATTATATATTATCTTGATTCAATTCTGGCCTTTAGGATTTGCATATTACGTTAGTAAGAGTTCAATAAATGTATGATCTCTAGCACTCCTTATTACCCTCAGAAGTATGGTTTGATGGAATGTATCATTCGAACTCAGTAAGATATATTTAGATCAGGTTTAATGATTTTCAAAGGATAATGAGTTTAATACCATCCCCAAATGGATTTATCATAAAAATATATCTTTTATTCTTATATCCAAATAAAACCCTATGAGGATATTAATGGTATGTGGTGTGATAATACAACATGTTGTGATGATGTCAAAGAGTATAAGATTATTTGACCTGATCTTATCTAATATATGATTGAGATGGAAAACAATATTCAATGTCATATGAAACCTATGAAATGAAGACAAAAAATTTATGCTTATAGTCCACCAAATGACCTAGTGTTGGAGGTTTAAGATAATATATACCTTTATATATCACCATGGAAAATATTAATGGGGGACCTAAAGAAGGGAATGTTTATTCCTAGATAAATCAACCCCATTGCGATCCTTGGTTGCATTAGAGTGGTTTTCTAATGATGGTAACTCCCACCTAATCTAACACATGAACATGATGTGTTCATCATATGCCTCGTGAGGAAGTACATACCCAAACCCATATAGATACTGAATCTAGAGGTGGAAACATTGGATAATTGTCATTCCTTAGAGGATAATCTGGTGAAGATGGTAGATCAAAAAACAAAGATCTATGTAACATGACAACTCTCTTGGTCAAAGTGATATGGTCGAACCACATGATTGAGGAAGTAACATGTGAATTAGATAAGTTGATGAAACATAATACTTTAGACAATTTTAGTGTATGAAATAAAAATTTATTAGGTGAAATTTTTGAATAATAGAAGAATATAATGACCTATTGTATTAAAAATGAAATTCCCTTTGGGAATATATATATATATATATCATATTAAAAAAGTATTTATAGAAATAATTTACTAATTATATTATTCGAAACCATTATATAGCCTTTCAAATTTAAAAGAATGTTCTTTATTATAAAAAATTATAATATAATCTTTCAATAATTACCATTATGATAATAATATAATGTTTTATGATATATTCCAATTGACATAGAAGGAAAGAGATATGTCCTTGACTAGTATGATTATACCAAAAGAATTCCAAATGTTGGAGCATCAAATTAGTTGGTATCACTAGGCTTTACCCTTGATTAGGACAAAGATAATAATAAAAAACAAAATCATGATATAAAACTTTTATGGGAGAAGTTTAAGATTATCAATATCACAACCTAAACTATGTTTATTGAACCACTCCAAGAAAGCCCCACTATGACACACCATACCCTTAGATAATACACTGGTGTAATAAGGGTTTTTTTAACTATACCCTAATAGTGTAAATTTTCATATTTTTCATTTATTAATAAATAATTATTATATTTATCTTTTATTAATTTATAATTAACCAAAAATAAATTTGAGAAAAAAATTAATTTTGATATGATGAAACACAAATTGTATTTTTGAGAAATATATAGTATCAATGAAGACTCCAATTTAATTAATTCATGATTTTTTTAAATAAATTATATTTTAATAAAATATTATTGTAAAATAATTTTGATTAATTATAATTGATAATTTAATTTTATGTGGAAAAATATAGTTTCTATAACAATAAAAAACCAATTATTTTCAAAAAAAAAATTATTTTTCCAAGATATGTTTTTTGATTTATAAGATTAAATATTTATATTTATAAAAAAAATTTAAAAAATTAAATATCATTTTTAAAATCATCACACGGAAATTATCCAACTGTGATTCATTTTTATTTTCAAAGAGACTATAATTTTTGGGTAAAAATTAAATATTGTTTAAATATAAAGTATCTATTATAACATCATAAAATTGAAAATTGTAATGTAATAAATACACTAAATAGAATCCAATATGAAAATAATTTTTCACCTTTAAAATAATGTGTTTTTATTTTATTTTCATAACTGTTATAAACCCTTATGAATCCTCCAAATAAATATTATATATTATGGTTTTAAAAATAGTTCTATTTATACATTACTCACTCCCACATCACCAATATTATAATTGTAATTATTTCAGTTCATACCTACTTAAAATAATTAAATAAACCCCTCTTTGGTAGAAAACATGGACAAAAACCAAGGGATTCTTTACGGTTTCAATTAATTTATTGTATAGAGTCCAAAACCTACGTTTAGAAATAAATAATGAATTCCCATCACTTTTACTATATAGACCCATAAAATCACCCATTCATATTCAATAAATACTATTTTATAATGATATTTATTTTAATTTCCCTATTAATATCCCACCCAAGGTGTCCCCGGTCTCTTATGATGCTACTCCCATGATTTTGGATGCACCCTCTCAAGGTAAGGGATCCTCTCATTCTCTTATTTATTTAAGAACCTCTATAATATTATTAATTTTTTAACTTTTAAATCTTGTAATATGTTTCCAAAAATATCATTTACTTCCCATATGATTTCAAAGTGTTGATACACCACATACACTCTCATTAGGCACTTCCATTATTCATTAAATATCCCCATTATGATATAGAAATTATCTAGTGATTATCTATGATAAGAATTTGTGTTTTGAATACCCATCTATATTTCTTCTCAAGTCTTTTATCCTAGTTTTATGTATCCACAATTTATTGGATATTTCATTGTATCTAACCAGAACTAAATAATCATGGGATCAAAATTCACGAAATACTTCATTATTTTGTATGAAATATTTTCCATGCTTATGTATGTACATGATATGAATGTAACAGAAGGGATTATAATAATATATCCCTACAATTAAATAGGATATTTTTTTTAACTCTATGATTTCTATTCATTGAGGATGAGAAGTTATAATAATAAAACTATGTTATGTTTTCTTGGCGGTTAGTTAGGAATTATGTTTATGAATTCATGTTTTATTTTGTTTTCACATTACTTTTATTCCATTATGTTATCAATTAATTTTATGCCCTGTTGTTAATTATTATGTTTCTCATCCATCTTATACTACCGTGATATTCTTTTTGGATCACATATTCTTCTTTAAAATATGATATGATTTTTTTTCTCATACTGGGACTTATAACTCACCATTTTCATTTTTATGACCCTAGGTTTTCCAATTCCATTTTTTGAAGAATGATTGAAATTTTTGAGCATGTTTAAGATGTTTTCAATAATGTTATTATATAAATATTGATATTTTATTTTTATGTATATAATTTTTCAAAGACACTAGGCTTAATTATAAATATTGATTTTATTCATTTTACCTTTTTGTAATAAATTATAAAATAATTTGTATTACATATATGTATTATCACATTTATGAGATGAAAATATAGTTTATGATTGATTTATGATGATTTATCACTCTTATGATCTATTCATATTAAAATGGTAAATAATTTTTCTATGACTCATGTATATAATTTTTTAAGTACTGTGTATAAACATTGTAAGTTATGGTTATAATATATTACCACTATTCTAATATTATGATTCTATATGTTCATTTATTTACATCTTACATGCTTACTCCTACTGATCATCTGAGCTCAATATTTCTTATTTTTCTTTACCCTTGGTATAATGAATTACTTTAATTAGGATATGTATATGAAGATTAATAAATGGGAAGATATTTTTGGAAGGTGTTCAATATCATTCATGATATAATATGATTGTGTATCTTGTCACCAAAAAAACTATACCTTTAGGATCTTCAGCTATGTATTCATGATATATATTAAATATTAATGAAGAAGATGTAATATTTATGAATTGAATGCATAGGTCCTTACATTTTTTAGTTGGGGAAGGATTTTCGAATATTTTTTGGTTAGGATTAGGGATCGTTAGTGAAAACAATGAGGATAATATTATCAATAGAAATACATCATAATGTATTGGAAAGGAAGATAATATGAAATTTTTTTATAAGAACACTTTCTAGACACTACAAGTGGAATTTGTTTTGGAACATATCAATCTAGGTGATATAACCTATAAAATAGTTGGTTGTGTATATCTTGACTATCTTCTGGTTTGTGTTGTCTATCCCCGTGTGGTGAACCTAGTTTGACACTACATGTAGATGCAAATGAGATAATTAAAATTTTATTTATGGTAAATTATAAATTATTTGAATAAATTATGACCATATATGTCATAGGATAAAAAAAATCTGTCATTGGATGAACAAAAAGTTTCGTAAAATATACATCCAATAAATGATTTATTATTATGTGGTTTCCCACTATTATTATTTTCCACACACTCTTTTTGGTTTTAATAAATGACTAGAACTAGAATACATCATGATAACAATGAATGTGAAGGAATGTGCAGTGAAATTCCACCTAACAAACCAAATAATGTGGGATATAGAAGGTTTTTTTTCAATTCCCATGCAAAATTCACTGGCAATGAAACATGAGGAGATTCTAATTAATCAATAGTGGGGAAAATTTACTACTGAGAATTTTGTGCAGTATAATCCAAGTTCTTTTACTGGTAATTGTAATCTAATTGTTTTTGAGAAATGGATCAACACCATGGATAAGATATTTTCGGTTCTACAAGGCTCGTAATATGAAAAGGTCATCCTGCCCATTTTCCCATTGAAGGAAACGTAGATAAATGGTGGAACATTTTTATGATATTGAGAAAAAGATAAATAAGTCGAATCTTAGTAATGTGATGTGTTTAAGATGATATTTTCTAATATTTTTATTCCTCATAATCCATGTAACAAGATAGATATGAAATTCCTTGTTCTTAAGAAAATGGAGGACGAATACTTTGGTACTTATATCGAAAATTATACAAGATAATTAAGGTACTCATATGGCTTAATCATCAACCCTAAAAGAAAAATTAATTGATTCCTTGGTGGATTAATACCAATTATATGATAGGAGTTAGATATATACTTTAGTATATATGAAGATATAATTCAATTTTCACTCAAGGGAGTAATGAAAATTTGGTTCTCCCATGATTCCCATCGTTTAGATAAGAAAAGGGAGATAGAGACTCATGAAACTAGAATGAATCTCATGGTGGAATTAAATAACAACCATATTCATGAAAAAAATATGTATGGAAACATCATGTGAATTACTTTAATGGATATAAGATGTTTTTTATGTTGTCCTAGAGAACACTTAATGAATACTCAACAGGGGGATGACTTTAGTTCCACAAATTTTCATTACTTTAGACTACCATCTTTATGGTTTATTTGTTAAAATCCATCCCTTAATAAGAATATGTCATGGAAAAGGAATCATATCATGGAAATAGATTGAACCTGATTCATTTAGAGTGGTTCGGGAAGCTGAATTCCCCTAGCCTACTTCTCCTATACTCTATTACATGAGTTCTTAGATTTGAACTATGATAGGCCATTTTCTTGGGGCACCCAACTGAGTACAAGAATCTCTAATATATAACAAAGGTACAATAGAGTTTAAGCAAGATCTCCCATTAAAATAGTTATCCACTGCATTAACAAACTGATAGACTCTATTTATAAACAAAATAGATATGATGGAATTTTAATGAACTATAACAACACATAGTTGTATGAAACAAATTATAGTAGATGAAGATACATCCTAAGAAGTTGATTATCATAAAATAACATCTCTTCGTGATGTTAAATTTCATCTTATTGTTATGTGTTCACAACACAGGGTCATTGGGTAGTGTTATTATTGTGTTCATTTTATCTTCATTAGTGTTATTATTGAATTCATATATATGTGAATTCACACACATTTGTGTCTATATCTCTCTTAATGAAGAAGATAACTCCTCCGTTTATATTTATTATTTGAATATAAAACAACGGAATTCAAGATAATCACAAAGTCAAGTGGATAATATATAGAAAATTTTGTAAGATAGGATCTTAGTTTCATGTGTCCATTCCTTATAAATATGGAATAGTGTCATATAAAAGAAATTCCAGATATATTATAAATCATTAGATCTATAACATCAAGAGAAAAAGTCATTTTATTCAAATTTATATTTCATTAAATAGATTTTTTTTCTAAAGTGTTCTAATTAATTATGTGACTTGTTAAGTGGTTATGAATTTATCATTCCATTCTCTATAATAGTTAGTTATTTATAAGATATCCAACAGATAGTACAATTCTTATCAAATAATTTTTTAGAAGTATTCAGAATATCATAAAAATATTTGTATTCATTAGAGCATATGATAAATGGTATCAAAATTTCAAAGAATAATTTTTATTATGTTAAATATGTTACCAAAATGCGATAATTAATTTCACAACTTCATATGGTGCTCATATGATATTCAGGTTGGAATATCCATTTTCTAAGATTAATACATCTCATATATAATCCCTAAGTGAAAAATATTACATTAAACATGAAGTGGGTAGTCTATTATCTTCATAAGGTAATATCGTATGTTGTAATGTTTTATTTTATCATGTATTTATCTGATTATATATAGATTTAATATAATCTTTCATAAATTATATTGTTTTATGATAAAATAATATTTGGCAGATTTAACCTTTTACATGACATATGATAATCCATTATAGTCTGTAGAAGTTAAATTTTTTAATACAATATCATCAGAAACACTTAATATAAAACCATTATAAAAAATAAGGATTTTTTGAAATATCAAAACACATAAAAACTAATATATGTTTCAAAAACCTATGTATGTCCAAAAATATATATTTTTTCCTAATTTCTAAACCCATTTAATAATAATGAAATTTTTTTCAAAAGGATCTTTAAAATAATATTTTAGTTTTATTTTTCTAATTTTTCTTCTTCCCTTATTAATTTTATATATGCCTTTTTATTCCACCTATTTTTTTGATATAAAAAATAAGTAGAATTTGAAAAAATAAAATAATAAATATTTCACATGAAGAAGTGTAAATATATAATACATTTGAATGATGAAATATATTTTCATGAGGTTTTATTAATGGAAATAATGAACAACCGAATATTTAAAAATTCAGCGAAAAAAATGAGTAAAGAAAAAAAAAATATGAGTATAAACACATTATAAATATTTGAAATCATATTCACTAAAAACATTAGGACCCTAGAAGACATAAATTAATTAAAAATATGAAATTAAAGCATTCAAATTCTTTTGAATCACTATATAGCTATTTTATTGACCCAACATTAAATGAAACATGAATATTGTGATAGCTTGTCCATTATGATATGATAATTTTGTCAAGGGGTAATTTTAATGAATTTTATTAGCTAGTAGGTAAGGAGGATATAGGTGAAGGAGAATCACTCATATCTTGAACAACATCACTAAAACTAAGTAATGTTACTCAAATTTTAGATCAATCACATAATAAAATCCTTAGAGATGTGGATTGAATGTTGAGATTATCTAACTATTCCCATACAATATCAACATTTTATATAGGGACAATGAAAATCTGATGAGATGGTATAGGTAAAGGAAATCACATTTCATTTAAAATCCTAAGATATTCCCTATTGTAAATTTTAGTAAGGTCATAAATTTCCATGATTCATTGAGTGGAGAGGCATAATGATCAACAATAGGAGCTTCAAGAAGACTTATACCTCAAAATTTGAAATTGTGCTTCTAAAAAAGAATCTATTATCCTCACTAAATCCTATTTTCAATAATCCATTAGAGTTGAGAAATAGAACTAGACCATTTCAGATAAATACCCATAGTGAATTTTCAAAACATATTTTCTTGCACGATAAATTACTAGCTTTTTCGATGAATTTAATGGGATTTCTAACAAACTAATATTGAAATTGGTAAAAAAAATATTCATTTATTTTTACAGATTTTTGATGATTCTTTTTTTCAAAATTTTCTTAAGACTCTTCCTCTCCATCTTCATTGGATTCAATGTTTAAACTAATTATGACCAACTAGTGAATATAATCAAACATATTTATTAAAATATTGAAATTATATTATAAGGACTCATCAATTATTTATAGTCTAATAATAATAAAATCAGAGTCCTTTTGTAATTTTTCCAAAATACTATTAATTTGTGGATTATTTTCCTTTATTATATATTCGATATCCATTTGAGAAAGATCAATATATAATATAGAATTTGGTGAATGTAGGAAACCTTCAATCATAATTAATCACATATTTTTAAAGATATTTAATCATTCCACTATATTGTAGTTAACATTACATTGAATAAAAGGTAGAATCCATCTTGTTAACTTCCAAAGAAACTTATTATAAGCTTTAGAGTATGTATACTAGATTTGTGGGTTCTTCAGCAGGTTCAATTGAAACCATTTCCAACATCAATTGAACCAATAGATCATCTTAATGAACATCGTATTTAGAGACTAAATTATCATAGAGAGTCCTAATATAACTTTTAGACTTAATTCACCAAACTCTAGGTGGTTATAAATTAGACACAAAATTATAGCAGCTTTCCCATGCTCTCTCATCAGTAGTATTTAGTTTTTATTTTGGAATTTCTAAACTTTTATGGTATGCATAAAGAGGAGAAAAATAATCTCAATGAACTTATGTACATTGATTTTTATCAACGTGTTGATGTTCAAAAACATTAATTATTTAATCCACATGATATCGTTATAATAATTCTAACCCGAATCTTTTATTTGTAACAAGATGAGATTCATAATATTATTATTTATGTTTTTCTCCCACAGCAGCTTCAGGATTTATTTATATTTTTCAAAGTCATAAACCTTTCAGCCTAGACAGAGGTATTTCAACATGTTATAGAGAACCTGACACTCCTTAAATTGTCTATCCTTGACCAACATTAACCAACATAGTTTTAGTTGAGGAAAATTCTTCTCTAAAAAAAATTGGTATGAAAATAGACTAAAATGCCATAAATATAAGAGGTGAAATGATTTTAGGAAATGTTCTTTTTATGGACTGAAGAACAACCCTTACTCTTCATCTCTATTAAAAAAGAGTTTAATTACCAAAAATACCCCCTACATCTATAATGTTTAGTAATCTTTTTATAGAACATTTATAATTATAGCAGTATGAAAAATAGAATCACTAGAAATTGACAGTTGGGAAGACTCCCACTGAATCAATGTAGGATCTACCTCAATTTACTCTTCAAAACAGATAGTAATTAGTTTATTTAGAAATGAATTCAAATATAAACGGCCACATATTATAATATTTTCATTTAAAGAAGGTAGTCCTTGAAAATGAGGTTTAGTATTGTCATTCATATAGACATCCATGTTATGAATTACTAGAGTCAACAACATTGCAAATGGATAAATATTTACTATCATATTATGAACGAAAAAAAATATTTCAAAAAGGGCTAGATTCAAAGGTCACCATATTATAAACTGATATAGTAATGTATAATGATGAAAAATAATGTTTTCAAACTCATAATTAAATTGTGAATTAGTGTATTGAATAAAAATTATAAGTACCTTTCTTTCTATTTCTATATTTTTTATTAAATTTTTTGAATATCTGTTATACTGAATAGTGATATCATCATTTCTCGTGATGTCATCTCATCTACAATTACTAAAAAAGTATTAATTTCTACATAACTATTTTTAGGATATTTAAATGAATTTTTCATTACAATATATGTTATCAAAACACGTATGAGGTTTATAGTTATAGTAACCATATCACTATTTTCATGGAAATGAAATACCATGGTCTCATAAAAGTAGTGAAATTATTTCTAATAAAGAAACTTAGTTCATTTTTTATCAGAACTAAATTCCTAGACCTGAAAATTTATTTATTTCTTAAGTATAATATTAGTTTTTCTGGACAACCAAAATCTAACTCTCTTACACATAAATAATTCCTTACAATCCATTGAAATGTAACACTACTAGAGGTTTCACCATCAAGTATTTTTTTAATTATAACAGTGTTTTGGAATACTTTTGGGTTATAGAAGATAGGTTTTGATAGAATAGAGTTAATGATTCATGTGTTTCAAGGATTTCATACATAAAACTGAAATAATTTACTGACACTCAATGTAATATTTGGGTCTTATAGTTTTATGTGCAAATAGTTCATAAAAAACTATGAGTAATTTCCTATTTTGATGTGACTCAAACTAACACCAAATCACAAATAAAATAAATTATTTATTCATATATAAAATCTTTCTATCAGGTAAAATTGAAATAAAATCCCGTTAATTGAAATAAACCTAATTTGGATTTGATAAAATCTAATCTATTAGTAGGAAATGGTTTAGTTAAAATAACTTCTAATTGTTTTTTTGGGAAAACAATTTAGAAACATCTCACCTATTTTTGCATGATCACTTATGAAATAATGTCTCAAATAATTTTGGTTTGTTATAGAATTGTTGATTGGATATTTTTTAAATATTTATAGAACTCATGTTTTAAAATGTTATTGGAACATGGTTAAAATTGAATCCAAAATCCATTAGTGTTTTTTTTCAACCAAAAAACTTATTCACAACCACATCATACTGCAACATTTTTAGTTTCAATAGTTTATAATTATACATATTATTGTTTCATACTTGACCAATATACTATATATTTAATAATAAAATGGCATCTCCCTATGATTATTTTCTTATATAGTCTATGTCATGAAAAAACAGCATCTGAATATGTATGGGAAATGAAAATATAAGGAATTGAAAAAATATAAAAAAGTGACACATTTCCTTTTAAATATCTTAAAATATTTAGGCAACATTTAGATTATATTATTTTGGATTGTATTGCAATATTTCAAAGGCATATTGAAAACATAATTTCTAGTCTAGTTGCTGTAAGATAATGTAAACTTCCATTGGTTCCACTATAAATTTATTTTTCATTGTGTAATCTCGCATTATCCACATCGAGTGTGATATTGGAGATCATTGGAGTTGATAATGTTTTATTATTTTCATGTAAAATATTATTATGTAAATTATGTATTCATATTCTATGTTTTATGAAAATAACCAATTTTCATTGATAATTTTGAAATCCTAGAAAATAGTTCAACTCAATAATCATACTCATTTTAAAATTCTCTTTAATATTACTTAAAACAACTTCATAATTTTTTATTTGTTGACCCGATTGTAACTTCATCAATAGATATTTGTACAAATAAAAATTTTAAGGGAAATTGTTTCATAAAATATCATTGTTCTACCTTTCCAACTAAAATCACATTTGATATATTATTGGAGATTAATCTCTCTTACCATGATCTATGTGTTTTCTTAATTTCATTTATAGGCTTGGTATGTTAAAAAGAATAATTTTTAATGTGAGGGTGTTTAATACCAAGAGGTTGTTGAACATAGAATTTATCCATTAAAAATAAATTTAGAAAATAATATTTAACATCCATCTAATATAATTTAAAATTCATATAGGATACATATGCTATAAGAAGTATAATTTCATCTAAACTAGAAAAAGGGGATATGTCTCTTAATAATATATTCCTTATTATTGATTGTAAAATTTTGAGACTAATCTATATTAATTTCTATTGATTCATCCATGATCATCTTATTTTTTCCTATATACGAATTCTGTTACCATAATAGTATATTCATAGTCTATTTCATTTAATTTTCCTATATTTTTTCTCATGAACTGACTTCAGTCCCATTGCATTATAAAAAACCATATTTCATCAGCTAAGGATTGTTCTAATGTTCATTCTTCTAACTGAGAAAAAAGGTATAGAAATCACCTTTGTTTTATATATTTCTTCTATTTCTAACTCCATCATATTTTCTTCCTATAATTATTTCAAGAGTATGGTCTTTGAGGTTTCTTTGAAGTCTAGTAAGGATACTTTCTTGGTCACTAGTATTGACCCTAACCGGGATGGGTTAAAAAAATTAATTTACAAATAATGATCCCGGTCTATTTTAAAGAACTACTAGGTCTCTGTTCCTTATGATAATAAAATAATTTATTAGTTAGAGTGATTTTTTATTAATATTATAACGTTAATGAAATGTAACATGATGTGATTTATATATAGTCTATACAAATATTTTTGAAAACTCTATATGTATTAAAAGGAGTAGAATATCCTTATAAGATACCTTTGTCATCATTTGGATCAAACTTAATAATATTTTCATTTTTTTTAATATGTAATCTTTGCATCAAATTACATTAATTTATCCCACATTTGGTTTTCAATTATTAAATAACACATAGGTTTTATTCTTTAGGTTATTCCTTGTTAGAACTATGTTAATGACATAACATTATGTGTTAAGAGTGTCATCCAAAAAATGTGTGGTCATGTTATAAGAAAAAAAAATTCTAGAAATTTTTTGGAAATTTAATATTCTTTATTTAAAGAACACCATTATTAAGAGTTTCCCATGTTGATGAAAATTGATGTTTAAAACATTAATTTTATAAATATGGATTAAATTAATGGTTCTAAAATTATACACTATGACCACCTCTGAATTTAATAATTTCGTTATGTTTTTAATTTTTATAATTTTCATATAAATTAATAAAAATATAAAATGCTTCAATTTTAGTTCTCAATATTAAACCCATTTAAATCATGGAAAATAAACTACCAACATAAAAAAAGTAATTTTATAAAATTAATTTTATTTCATGTAGGTTAAAATAGATACACATAGATGATATTTTGAGGATTCAATGTGGAAACCTTTTTAATTGGTTTAAAATAATATTCGTGATTCTTTCCCATTTGATAGACATCAAAGAGTCTCTTTTTAACAAGATAATGTTCAAGAAAATTAGAAATAAAACATCTCTTTGATATTTTTTCATGTAAGAAACATTATATTGTCCAAACCTTCTATTCAAAATCCATGATTCATAAATTTCAATATTCTATCATTTAATATTTCTTCTACATAATAAATTATTATCTAACATAAGACATTATATTTTATAGTTGCCTTAAATTTGATAGATTTTTATTTTAAAACAAAGCATGAATAATTTTAAAAATAAACTAAATAACCATCATCAAAATGTTGAAAAATAATTTTTAGTTTTCTTAAACATTAAAATAATGAATTTTATTGATGGAAATAGATTTTGGATCTATAACTAATAAAATTTTAAAAAACACACTTTTTTCCATTGTCACAAAATGAGACATAACCTCTACCATTCATGGAATATGAGAAAATGTTTGAGAAATATCTCCTGATATGTATTGAAAAACCATGATCTGTAGACCATTTTACATTGATGTTAATGTGCATTTATTCCTTTAATGACCAATCGAACAATAAAATTTTTTCTACCCAAGTACTATTGGTTCCACCAATGTTAGCTACAAATGACCTAGGGATCCAATTTTTTCCCATTTTCATAGAAATTAGTATAATGATTTTAAAAAAAATATATGAAAATAAATTTAAATTATGTGGAATTGAGAATTTTACAGATGATATAAATTATAATATTGTAGCACATATCCATAGTGAAAACATGAACCCATGGAGACGTTTTTATTTTTTTTAACAAAGAAAAAATAATTTTTATTTCATTTAGGTCTTTCAACTTGAAAAAAACACAACATTTTCCCTTTATAAGTTGATTTTGAGAATGATTTTTGATTAGGTAATCACCCTTTTAGTAAATACACTTCCAAAATAATTTATTTTTTAAACCTCCTTCTATTGGTTCTAAATTACTTTTAAAATGTTATGTAAATGATGTCATACACTTTTCGAACTGATTTTTCAAATCATAATTTTTCCCCATATCTCCTCGACATTATTAATAATTTTATTATTGGAGTTACTAGGAGTTTCATTTTTATTTTTTATTATTTAAAAAATAGATTATAAAAGTTCTAATATTCATTTAATTCTATATAAGAAAAATTTTCATTTTAAAATTAACAACCATGCTCAGAATAATGGGAATATGAGAACTTCTACCCAAATAGAAACGCGAGGAAGAAAACTGTTGAAAGTGACTCCCATAAAGCCATAACCATGTCTGTTGAAGAATTTTCAATCATCCCCAAATACCCCCTATCCTTATTGCGATTTTATGTATCCCCTATCAATATGATATTATATGAGAATGCATAATATCAATATCCTCAACCTTATTTATTACCAATAAATATATATGTACTAATAATGAGGTATCCCAAATATGATTAAACCTATATATAGACACCTCAAAATTAGAATCTCTTGACTCCACACCAATAAAAATATCTCAAGAGATGTGTAGAGAATACTTTAATTTCATCTCGAGCTCCTGCATGCCCAGGATCCTCAATTGAAGGGAGATAATTAATTATATAGCAACCCAGCTATTTCTTACATTACAATTACGTCCTTTCAAATATAATAAACATAATATTATTAGACATAGAGGATCTAAAGGTTTAGTGTCTTGGGAAAACTAGGGCCATACAAAACAATTAAAACATCAACTTTAAACATTTATTTAATTTCGTCTTCTCTGGCTTCTTATTGGCACTTGTCCTCTCATTAGTATATGTAGCCACCCAAATATATACATAAAAAGGGGTGAGATAAAATCCCAGTAAAAGGATAGAATATAAGAATATAGCATGGGGTGAGAAAAATCATGACATAGGAAAAAGATCATGAACATGAGAGGAACATAAATAAAAGACTTGAAATGTGGAAATGCATAAAAATGAAACATAATGTCTTAGTGGTTAACTACCACACATAATTATCAACCAAGCTATAATCTTTTTCACACATCATTTCAAATTTACTCATGATATTCATCACTTTACCCAATGCGTTGGAGCGCTTTTTAATTCTGGGCGCACCTATCACTTAGAAACATTCATATTGCGCTATATAATTTCGGGCGTGCCCATAACATCATGACATTATCATTATCATGATTTCAACATGGAACATATATAAAAAGTGAACATAAAAAACCCGTGGTAAGGAATTGGTTTCATCTCATAATAATACATTCATAAGCTTTGGGTTCCCAAAAGAAAGAGGGAATAAAATACTTGGTACAAGAACCATCAACCATGAATGAGTGGTAAAAGTTGAGTTCTTAAAAGAAGTGTTCTTTTGGAAAATATTTGCATTGACATAAAATTCATTATAAAAAATGTATATCCTAGAAATGGTAATATGATAACGAACAAATTATTTTTATGAAGTGACCATACCAAATTGGAGTGAAATAGGGAGAACCCCAAGAAAGAAAATTGGGTTCGAGATTTCCCCCTTACCTTGTATTAGATTGATTCCTTCTATTTAATGTCTTGTATAAAGACATTACATTCATTAATTAGAAATCCAGAACCATGTGTAAACTAATATGTTTCATAATGAATTAATTAAGTGATTTTATGTTCCTTTTGATGAGATTTAGAGTTTAAAAACATTATTCGGGGATGTTTGTTTTTATGGTTTTCTTGAGTGGTTCACTTGTATTCTTAAATAGAAGTTTGGGTAGAACATGAGTAAACATAAAGAACTGATATTACATGTTATTAATGATATTACAGGAGTTTTAATGATCTTATAATGAATCATATTATATCCATGTGTATAAATAATTAGATAATAATTAAATGATGATTATTTGGGTTAATTTGGGCAGTTTTTTTATCACAACAAAATTGTTTTAATTTATCACATAGTAATATGTACATAATTTATTTAAAGAACTTAAAATAGGAAATAATAAATATAAAACATTCTGGTTCAACCATAAAAAGTGTTTCATGAGCAGATCTGATGGTTGAAATGGAAGAAGAAAGCATGTCATTCTTGAAGGTGATATATTAACACCTCACGAACAACGTTGTCTTTAATAAAATAACAGGAAGAGGGAAATGGGGTGGGATGATATAATATCCCATTAGAATCATAAAATTACATTATATGTATAATAATGGAGTTACTATACTATTTTTATGATGATAGATGGGGATAGATCAAGAAATGTACTTGACCATGAAAGGAAATTAAAAGAGAAGTGGGAGAGAAATTACCTCTTAAATCCTCCTCTTGAGATCCTCCTTATAGAAGCTAGGCATGGCCTATTGATTAGACTGGCAGGTCTTGGACCTAGGAGAGGGGCTAGGTAAGATGTTTGGGAAGAGTTTAGAGAAGTCATGGAGCTTGAGAGGTGTGAGGAAATGAGTGAGTGAAGGATGGATTTTATAGTGGTGGGGAGAGGGATTTCCTTAATATAAACTTCATTAGTTTATTATTTCTTCACATGAAAAGTAATAATGATTATTCCATGACCAAAAATAGTAATTTTATAATGTTATCCCTAACCAAGTGGGATTACATCAGCAGACAGTCACACATGACTCTATAATTATCTTAATTAGCTTATTTTTGTAAATTACAGTATTTCACTATTAATAAAAATTCATGTATTTCAGAAAAATACAAAAAATGTAACCCAACCATTTTTTTATTTATAGAATCCTAAAATGAAGACCATTTTTCAAAAATAATTTTCTAAATATTATTAATTTAATATGTAATTAAAATCATAATTTACATAAAAAACAGTTTTTAAAAATTAAAACTGATTTTATAGTGCATTCAAAAATTACGTAGGGTCTTATAAAACTATCAAAAAAATAACAGACATTGATTTAATATTTTATGAATACATTTTAGGGAAATATATTTTCTTTTAAATTAATTAATTAATTATAATTAATTATTTATGACTTACAAAATACCAAAACATTTACTAAGGTCAAATTGTCAATTTCTAAGATGTATAAATATTATTTAATTATTCATGGTTAAGGTTACTCTTATGTTGGATGATTTACTATTCATAAGGGTCATAATACTATTCATAAGGGTATGATATGATTTACAAGGGTAAATTACTAATCAATAAAAATTATTTTTGTTTCATTAGACTCCAAAAATCATCTTGAACACAACCGTGTGTGTCGGATTTTCGAAATTAATAACATAGAATTGAAAAATTTATGTTTAATGCTCACTTATCCCTTAGTAGTTCATTATTTTGTGTTTTCATGACATTAATTTAAGAAGGTAATTTCCATTGAAAAACATTGGGTCATTACATTTCCCCCCTTAAGAAATTTCGCCCCCGAAATTTCACTTTACGAAAACACATGAGGGACTTTCTCCTTCATAGCCTCTTTTGGTTCCCAAGTTACTTCCTCAAACTTATGGTTCCTCCACAACACTTTGAAAATAGGGGTTGTCTTGTTGCATAGAACCTTATCTCTCCGATCCAGAATCATTACTAGCTACTCCTAATAGGAGAGATCATCTTCCAGCTGCACCACCTCTGAGTTTGTTACATATGAGGAGTCTGGTATATACTTTCTCAGCAGTGATACATGAAAAAAATCATCAAATTGATCCATATTCGGTTGAAGTGAAAGACTATAGGCCACAACTCCTATGCGGTCAAGGATCTCAAAGGGACCAATATTCCTTGGGCATAGCTTCCCTTTCTTCATGAATCACATGACTCTCTTTCATGGAGATATTATAAGGAAGGCTTTATCTCCAATGTCGAACTCAAAGTCCCTTATAAGGTTGACAACATATCTCTTTTCCATCGTTGAGTAGCTTTGATGTGTTTCTGGATGACTTGAAACTTCTCTGTCAACTCTTGAACAAGATTAGGTCCACGTAGCTTTCTTTCTCCAACGGCATCCCAACAAGTTGGAGTTCTAAATTGATATCCATATACAGCTTCATATGGATCCATCTGAATACTCAAGTGGAATCTATTTTTGTATGAGAACTCAACCAATAGGAGATTCTAATCCCATCCACCTTTGAATTATAGAGAGAAGGCTCTTAGCATATCTTCAAGTGTCTGAATAGTCCTTTCATATTGGCCATCAGTTTGGGGGTGACATGTCGTGCTGAAATTAAATTCAGTACTCAAAGCATGCTGATGGATCCTCCAGAATTAAGATGTGAACCTTGAATCATGGTCAGAGGCAATTGAGAGTGGAATACCGCGTAGTCTCACTACTTCCTTCACATATATCTTTGAAAGTTTTCCAGGAGAGAGATCTTCCTGAATAGCGATAAAATGGGTAGTCTTGGTGAGTCAGTCAACCAAAACCCATATCACATTATTTCCCTATGTCATCTTTGGGAGACTCGTGACAATTTCCATTATAACATTTACCCATTTCCACATGGGTATAGGCAATGGATGCATCATACCATGGGACTTTTTTCTCTCAACATTAACTTGCTGACATACCAAGAACCTTGAAATATATTCTGAAATCTCTATCTTCATTTAATCCCACCAGAAGTGTTCTCATAGATCATGGCACATCTTGGAACTCCGAGGATGGATAAAGAAAGTTGAGCTATGTGAATTATCCAACAACTCCTTCTTTATCCCGGGTGATGAAGGCACACAAAGCCGGGTTCCAAACCGAATCACAACATCATCCTCGATATGGAACTCTTGCAGCTTTCTTTACTTTACTGCATTCACCCTATTTTGTATCTCCACATCATCCCTTTGTGCTTCCTTAATCTTCTCCTGATGGATAGTTCTGCAATCATTTGGGCAATGTAAGATGTATCCCTTGCCTTAGGATTTCCAAATCCATCATTTTAATATCTAAGAAGATAGGGTCTTTCTTAATCCGTAACATGGATAGAGTAGCGGGTTCTTTTATACATATAGCATTAGCTACCTGGTTCTCCTTTCCAGGATGATAGTGAACAGAGAAATCATAATCCTTGATTCCCTCTAAACATATCCTTTGCCGCATGTTGTTCTACTTTTGTGTGAATATATACTATAGGCTGTTGTGGTCGGTGTATATGTGACACTTCTCACCATATAGGTAGTGCCTCCAGATTTTCAAGGAAAACATTACGGCTGACAGCTCGAGATCATGTGTCGGGTAGTTTTTCTCATGGATCTTCAACTGTCGTGAGACGTAGGCTATCACATTTTCATTTTTCATGAGTACACAACCCAAGCCTTTCTATGAAGCATAACTGTATATCACAAAACATTCTCCACTTTTCAGTAGTGAGTACAGGTGCTGTGATCGGCCTTCTCTTTAGATCCTTGAAGATTCCCTCACATTCTTCCATCCAGACATACTTTACCCCTTTACTTGTTAAGATAGTAAGTGGGCTTGAAAATCCTGAAAAGTTTCTCAAAAAACGTTGGTAGTACCCAACTAATCCATGAAAACTATGGATTCTTGTGACACTAGAGGGCCTGGGCCATTCCTTAATCGCCTTTGTCTTTGAAGGATCCACTGAAATTCCCTCACATCTGATCACATGACCCAAGAACGTGACTTGCTTCATCCAAAAGTCACACTTTCTGAACATGGCGTACCACTTATCCTTTCTTAATGTCGCCAACACAAGTCTTATATCATCTTCATGTTCCTCCTTTCTCTTGGAATATATAAGAATATCATCAAAAACCACTACCAAAAATTGGTCTAGATAATGTCTAAATACTATATTCATCAAATCCATGAAGATTATAGGGGCCTTAGTAAGTGTGAAGGGAATCTCCAAAAACACATATTGCCCATACCTTGTTCGGAAGGCAATATTCTATGTATCTTCCTTCTTCACCATTACATGATGATATCCAGAACGAATATCCACCATTGAGATATATTGAGAACCTCCTAACTGGTCGAACAAGTCATCAATACTTGGGAGAGGATACATGTTCATTATGGTGATCTTCTTGAGTTCTCGATAATCTATACACATTTGCTTTGTTCCATCCTTCTTCTTCATAAAGAGAACTAGAAAACCCCAAGGTGATGCACTAGGGTGTATGAACCCTTTGTCCATATGCTCTTTCATCTTCTTCTTTAACACCTCCATTTCGATAGGAGCCA
This sequence comes from Viscum album, assembly GCA_963277665.1. Lineage (NCBI taxonomy): Eukaryota > Viridiplantae > Streptophyta > Magnoliopsida > Santalales > Viscaceae > Viscum > Viscum album. The sequence continues at coordinate 1,431,613,653 of OY728151.1, forward strand.
TACTATAGGGACACTTTGAGATAGGAGTAGCTCCAGGTATGAGTTCAATTGAGAACTCTACCTCTTGATTCGGGAGGAATTCTGGGTAAATCTTAGGGAAATACATCGTTTTATTCCCCCACGATGGGAATTTCCTCAAGGTTGGCACTTTACATCAACTCATCCATTTGGGCGAGGTTTTCTTCTTCATAGGGAATCAACACCCACACCATTGAAGGATTTTTCAAAGGATATTCATGGTCTTCCTTGCATTTGTAGAGGAGCATGTGATGGTTCCAAATATGAAAATATATTTCTTTTTCCCGATAGTTGATATGTGCTCTATATAACGAGATCCAATCCATTCCCATTATAGCGTCGAATTCCACCAAGAGAAGAATTACGAGATTTTCTAGAAGAATCTTCCCACATACAACAACAGGAGTAGAGTCAAACAATTGGGTTGCAATAATTTCACCACTTTGTGTTTTTACAGATATCTCTACTTCAAGGTTTCAGGGATTCAATTATATGGTTCTAGAAAACTTGAAATATATAAAGGAATGCGTAGAACTAGAATCAAATACGACCTTTTTCATTCTTGATTGAATCGGAAGTGTACATTGTCTGACTTCATTATCATGCTCCACCTCCGCAGTAGTGATGGCATAAGCCTTCCATTTTTTCCTTTGTCTTTGGTAGTTGCAGATGCTGATTACCCTCGAGAACTCGAGGTTCAGTGCACTGGTTTGCATAGTTCCCTCGCTCACTACAATTGTAGCATTAAACCATGTGTGGTTATATCATTTCATCAGCTACATTATCCTTCATTTTTGTGTCTTTTTGACACTCTTGATCATGGTACAACTTCCCGTGGTGCAAATTCTCACATTTTTGGCATGTGGGTCATTGATTTTTCTTCCCACCACTGTCATTAGATCCACTAGCTTGAAACTCCATCTTTCTTTTCTTATCACCATATAGATGGGACCATCCTACAAATTCCTTCTCCACTTTATAGCACAACGAACAACATCTTCATAACTATCAATGTCTTGAATTGTGAGAGCCTTTCGAAGGTGGGTTTTTAATCCACTAAAGAATCTATTAATTTTTCCATCATTGTTGATAACAAAACCTGAAGTGTACCATGCAAGCCTTGTGAAATTGACTTCTTAGTTTGTGGCTGATTCTCCTTCTTTTTTCTTGATCTCTATAAATTATCTCTCCATCTTTATACAAAGAGTTCGTGGGAAATACTTATTAAGAAACATTATCTTAATGTCTTCCCATTCCACCTCTTCAATTTCCTACCTTGGCTTGGTGTTCTTAATGAAATCCCACCATTGATCAGAATCTCCATCTAGACGATAATCGTCTAGGGTCACCTTCTCCATCTCAGAATAGTGAAGAAAAGAAAAGATCTTCTCCATGGAGTTAACCCACTATTCCACAACTAGTGGATTGGAAGATCCACTAAACGTTGGTTGCCGTTGTCGCATAAAACATTTGATGGCCAATTTCTCCATATTTGGTGAAGGAGGATGTTCCCCATTATTATGGTTATTGTTCATAACCTGAGATAATTTTGTAAGAATCGCCAAGATGTTCGGAACTCCACCTCTCAAATAATTGGGGATGTCATTCGGGAAATTGTTGCATTGGCCCTTGCACAAGTTGTTGGCCTGATATCTCCTGGTTCCCACCATTTTCTAAAATAGAAAAGGTTTGAACAAAACATAAGTAAACAAGTAAGGAATAACTTATTCAATTAAATAATTTATACCAAAAACATAACATATGGGATCCCTATGTAAATATTCTTGTGTGCATATTTTTACTTAGTCTCATGCTATACATTTTCCCTTGAGTTCACTTATCCTAATTCATAAATTAACTAAACCATTCCTCTGATACCAACTATAGTAACCCTAAATTTTCTTAAATTACAATTAATTCATTTCAAAGATAAACAACATAATAGTATTACACATAGAGGATCCAAAGGTTTAGTGTCTTGGTCAAACTAGGACAATACAAAACAATTAAAACATCAAGCTTAAACATTTATTTAATGTATTCTTCTCTAGATTCTTATTGAAACTTTTCCTCTCCAAAGTTCATGTAGCCACATGAGGATATACATAAAAAGGGGTGAGCTAAAAGCCTATTATGAGGATAGAAAAGAAGAATATAGCATGGTGTGAGCATAATCATGACATAGGCAAAATATCATGAAGATGAGAGGATCAAAAATAAAATACTTGAAATATGGAAATGCATAAAAATAAAACATCATATCTTAGTGGTTAACTACAAAAAATACTTGTGAACTAAGCTAGAATCTTTTTCACACATCATTTCACATTTACTCATGAGATTCATCACTTTACCCAATGCACGGGAGTGTTGTATAATTCTGGGCACAACCATCACTTTGAAACATTCATATTGCGCTAAATAATTTCGGGCGCACCCATCACATCATAACATTATCATTATCAAGCTTGAAACATGGAACATATATCAAAAGTAAACATAAATAACCCATGGTAAGTAATGAGTTTCAACTCATAAGAATACATTCATAAGTTTTGGGTTCCCAAAATAAATAGGGAATAACATACATGAAACAAGAACCATCAACCATGAATGAGAGGTAAAATTTGAGTTCTTAAAAGAATAGTTCTTTTGGAAAACATTTGGATTGACATAAACATCATTAAAAAACATTTATATCCAATAAAGGGTAATATAATAATGAAAAAATGTTTTATAAGAAGTGACGATACCAAAATAGAGTGAAAGTGGGAGAACCCGAAGAAAGAAAATTGGGTACGAGATTTTCCCCTTACCTTGTATCTGAATTATTACTCCTCTTTAATGTCCTGTATAATGACATTAGATTTATTAATTAGAAATATAGAAACATGTGTACATTAATATTCTTCATTATGGTTTCATTAAGTGATTTTATGTGCCTTTGGATGGGTTATATAGTATAAAAACATTGTTCGGGAATGTTTGTTTTTATAATTTTCTTGAGTTGTTCACTTGTATTCTTAAATTGAAGTTTGGGTAGAACATAGGTAAAATTACAGAACTAAAATTACATGTTATTAATGAGATTTTTTTAGTTTTAATGATCTTATAATGAATAATATTATATCCATGTGGATTAATCATTAGATAAGAATTAAATGATGATTTTGTGGGTTAATTTGGGCAGTTTTTCGATCAGAATGAACTTGTTTTAATATATCACATAGTAATATGGACATTAGTTATTTCAAGAACATTAAATAGGAAATAATACATAAAAAATATTATTTTTCTACCATAAAAATGGTTTAATGACCAGATATGAATGTAGAAATGGAATAAGAAATCATGTCGTTCATGAAGGTGATAAATTAACACCTCACGATCAACATTATCTTTAATAAAATAAAAGGAAGAGGTAAATGGGGTTGGATGATATAATTTCCAATTATAATAGTAAAATTAACTTATATTTATAATAATGGATTTACAATACCATTTGGACGACAATAGGTGGGGAGAGATCATGAAATGAACATGAACATGAAAGGAAATTAAAGGAGAAGTGGGAGAGAAATTACTTCTTAAATCCTCTTGAGATCCTCCTTAATGAAGCTAGGATTGGTTTTTTGATGAGACCAGAAGCTCTCGGACGTGGGAGAGAGGGTAGAGAAGATTTTTTGGTAGAGTTTAGAGAAGTATTGGAGCTTGAGAAGTGTGAGGAAAAGAGGTTGGTAAGGGTGGATTTCATAGTGGAGGGGAGAGGGGTTTCCTTAATATAAAATTCATTTGTTTATTATTTTTCACGTGAAAAGGAATAGTGAGTATTACATGACCAAGAATAGTAATTTTATCATGTGATCCAGAACCAAGTGGGCTTACATCAGCAGAACATCACAAATGACTCTATAATTAGCTTATATAGAATATTTTTTTTTAAATTACAGTATTTCATTATTCAACATATATTCAAGTATTTCAGAAAAATCCCAAAACTTTACCCCAACAATTTATTTATTTGTAGAATCAAAAAATGATGTCCATTTTCCAAAAATAATTTTCTAAATATTATTAATTTAATATTTATTTTAAAATCATAATTTACATAAAAACATTTTTTAAAAATTAAAACTGATTTTACAGTGCTTTAAAAAATTATGTATGATATTATAAAATTATCTAAAAACTATAATAAATCGATTCAATAATTTATGAATACATTTTAGTGAAATAAATTTTATTTTAAATTAATTAATTAATTATAATTAATTATTTATGACTTACAAAATACTAAAACATTTACTAAGGTCAAATTATCACTTTCTAAGATATCTAAATTTTATTTAATTACTCATGGGTAAAGTTACTATTATGTTGGATGATTTACTATTCATAAGGGTCATAATACTCTTTCTAATGGTATGTTACTATTCACATGGGCACGTTACTACTCACCAAAAATTATTTTTGTTTCATTAGACTCCAAAAATCATCTTGAACACAACAATGTGTGTCAGATTTTCGAAATTAAAAACATAGAAGAGAAAAACATAGGTTTAAAGGTCACTTATCACTAAGTAGTTCATTATGTTTCGTTTTCATGACAGAATTATATTAATGGAATTTCCATTGAAAAACTTTGGGTCGTTACAAGTTTCCTCCTTAATTCCCATCATTTATTATAGTAAATCATCATGGAATTACCACTGAATATCATCTATTGATTTATCTTCTACATTCTTCTTTTAATGATACTAGATCCACCATCGAGGCACCACTCGGTGCATTGGATTAATAGATAGAGGAACATGAAAATATAACATGTCTTAGATTAGGGGAAAAAAATCTGAAGATCCTCTCACCATAAATTAGACTCTAAATTTGAGGTTCTACACTCATATTTCTCAATAAATTTATTCATAAATCACATAAAATCCTCCTACATTCCATATTTTCGCCATCTCGATTATAATTTATGTAGTCAATAGGGTTATCCTATGAGGCCTCACCAATTTATACCAGTATGATCCCTAAATTCTCTTAATATGTCATTAAATCATTTATATGTAAGCTTTTTTCCTTGTATTGATTATATATTGTATGGATTTAACTTTGATGTCTTTGGTTGAAATATTTTTGTTTCATTTGGTTTTCTATACCGCACTATTGATGCCTGATTTTCCTAAACTATCCATCCAACCCCAAGAAACCATAAAACACATGGAAGAGAGTAATTTCAGGGATGAGACATGGATTTTAAAATCAATAACCCTTTTAGTAGTTACCATGTGACACCCCATGGTGTGCGGTACTGTTTGGGAACATAGTTTGGATATTCGTTCACACCTAAATAGGAAAATGCACACATGAAATTTTAAACCCCCCAAAATTCGGTTATAAATTCTTGAAACCAATAAGAACATAAAAAATAAATCATATTCAACCATAAACATTTTATCGTGTATTTTGATGGTTTCAGAAAGATTAATTGGAATTAAAAATCAAGTTTTTGGTGAATCAAAGAATATATTGATTATTTTAATCTCTCTTGGTAAGATATTGTAATCCCAATAGGTTTCCTTTCTCTCTCATATCCATTTTTAGAAAAAATTTATTTTTATACCCACTGGGTAATTGATATTGATTTAGGTTTCTAGTTATAAAATCCATTTTATTTTGGATCATAGTTTTAAGTATAAATCTTGTTCTTCACCATGATGTTGAATATTCAGCTTCAAATTGGTCATTTCTATTCATGAGTGTTTTTCAACATTAGAAGGTAGATGGTATAAATTGAAAAGTCAATTTTATTGATTTAATTTGATTTATATAATTTTGAAATTGAAATTACCTTGATTTGGAAATTACATTATAGAATGAAATGATTTAATTAAATTGAACTGCAATAATGATTTAGGTTAAATTGGTTAAATTTAAATATATGATATTGGATTATCTAATTTATTAATATATTAATGGAATATTTTGATTTTGAAATTTATGGGATGTTGGGATTATGAAATATGGAAATTAATACTATTATGTTTTCATGGACAGTGATAATTATGATGGATGACTTCACATATCTTCATTTTTGTTTGGAAATTGTATTGTAGTTGTAGTAATCATGTGATAACATGTTTTTTCAGTTTATGGTTTTTATCTCATAGGATTTTTTATATTTTATTACTCTTATAAAGAGGGTATAGTCTCCACATTATTGATATTAGTCTCTCACTAAATGTTGTAAGTCTTTGGCATACGGGGTGGCATAGTAGAGGGCTTGTGAAAAAATCGGCTCAGTGCAACAGTGTGTGGAACCTAGGTTGAGATTTCAGAAATTGGTATCAAGGGATTGTATTATTTTATATTATTATGTAATTATATTTGCGAAAGATATACAGGTGACTAGGAAGAGTCAGGCATTGGACATGCACTTTTTTAGGGGAGTAACTAACCCATGTATGGGGGAAAACCCAAGTACCCAAGGTGGGATTATTCTTATTGATGAGTTTTGTTATAGTTTGATATAATTTCACCTTGAGTGATACACTTGTTTTCTGATGTGATTATATTTTAAGGATTTTCTGAGATTTGACTTGTAGATGGTAATGGAACGATAGTATATTTTTCATGCGTCATTCCAGGAAATATGTACTATCATGAGACATGAATGATTTTAAGCATGAACATAAATCTTATTTTATTAAAATTATTGATATTGAAATGTTTTTCCTTTCTTGGGAAATTTCACTATAATGGTTTCTAATATGAAATTGAAAATTGAAAAAGTTGAATAAATGTGGACAGTGGATGTCTATTGAAACATGAGTAATGATATTTTTTACCCATTATTAATAATGACCATGATGTAGGATGGTTAGGTGTAGGGATACTCCTCAGTTTTTACCATGTAGCAGGTTTTGGGGGAATGACTTGTTATGTATTATGTAAATCCCTCTTTTAAAATGTACTAATATTGTGTTTTTTGTCATGAGATTTGTGTTTGGAAGTACAGAAATATCCCCCCATGAAGATGTTTGTTGATGGGATAATAAGAGTATATGACTGGAAATGATCTTCCTATAGTGGATAATGAGGAGTAGATTGTTCCTAGACAAATGGATGGTGAGGAGTTCCATGAGAAATTAATTCACTTTAGGAAATTTAGGCTAGTGACTCACAATGGGACATGAAGAATATTTCATACCAAACTATGGATTTTCAGTTACATCACACTCCAAAATTCACTAGATAATGTGAACTTGATTATATTTTGTTTGGATTTATTTAATCTAGACTATACATTACCATTTAGAGACTCATGCTAAGAAGGGGGGTCATATTTGATACTTACATGTAATGAGGATTAGTGAATAAGTAGTGGGATTTTCAGGCTCAGACTAGGCTGATTGAGGGCATGGTATAGAAGACGTTTTTGGAAAATTTAATGATTCACTTTTATCTAGATACGTAAATACTAGAGAACAATGTGGAGTTCATTTTATTCACTTAGGGTTGTATGATTGTGATGGACTATGCAGGCCGATTTACTAACTAGTAAAAACATTCTATAGTGTGGAAAAGGGATGAGACATCTATGGAATGGTGTTTCCAAGATAAAATTAAATGTGATATTAAGTCCCACGATAAAATCATTCATATGAAAAAGATATTCTAATGTGGTGTACTAGACTCTCATATCTGAGGGGAACATAAAAGTAGCTCCAACTGGAGGACAATTGGTTTCTAATAGACGATTAGGTGGTACATATTCTATGGGATAGAAGTGTCGATTTGATAATGTCAACCAAATAAATGGATATTATAGTTGCTTGGGTGAATGGATAGTTTCTTGTGATCTATCCTGAGTGATTTTCAATCAGTGTGGTATTCCGATCCACTATGATTGAAATTTTCCCTGAACACAGGTTGGGTGAAAATACTATTTCTTTATGGGGTATATATAGAGTTCTTCTAGGAACCACAAATAGACATGTAATGAAAGATCATCTGGGAAGAAATAGAGTATGATAAAAATATTTTCTACAACATATTAGGCTGGGTTTATAGTTATATTTGTGGGGGTGGTAGAGAATGTGGACATTTATCATTTGAGAAAGAGTTATGATATAAGTAATGTGGTAAAACTTAGGGGATTCATACTGAATCACAGGTAAGAGGGACCAGAAAGTTTCATGTAGTTCATCCTATAATTGTGTATAGTGAGACTATAAAATCAATAGTTAGTGGTACTGTTATTTTAGCTTCTAAAAATTTTAGTTTCTTATTATATACTGGTTCCTTTCATTATCTTATATCTACAAAACATTTGAATGGGTTTAGCCCGATAGTGGAGTTTTTGATTGGGGTGATGATGATAGATAAAAATTTTGGATCATGATAGAGAGACATATATTTTGGAAATGGGTGTTCTCTCAATGATGGGGAGTATCATTTCCTTTAGTATATTAACATTCTGGATATGTCTTGAGTTGACCTAATTATGGGCAGTGACTGGTTAGTAGAATATCGATCCCAAATTGATTTATAACAAAAGATTTAATTTTTTATATAATTGGGGCAACAATTATATTCACCATGGGGAATGTGATATAAATGTATGTTGTGTCGGGCCAGTTCATCACCAATAAGGGGAGCTCCCCACCCATTTATCTTGTATGTTGTCGGATGACGGAGGTGAAAAGCATTAAATCATTCCACATGTAGTGGATTAGTTTTAAGACATGTTTCTTGAATACATATCAAGGGTGAAACCTAATATATATTTATAATTTACAATTGATTTCATGTTGGGTTTCAATCTAGGTTATATTCCACCATATATAATGGAAGCAACAAATATTCAAAATCTTAATACTCGACTGAAAATCCTGATTGAAAGGGGATTTATCCTTCTGAGTACATCGACATGGGATTCTCCAATTTTGTTTTCTACAAAGTATGATTGGACTATGGGGATGGAATTTGATTATCGGAATTTGAACCAGGTGATTTTGAATAACTAGTTTTCTCTTTCATGCATCAACGATCTATTTTACCAGTTCAATGGATTTCTATTTCCTCCATGATCTACATGAGTTCATGGAATCATAAATTGAGTGTTAGACCTCTTGATATTCTCTAAACATATTTGAAAGGAAAGTATAAACATTATGAGTTCTTCTTAATGAAATTTCGGTTTATGAGTGCACATACTACATTTATAGATTTTATTAATAGAATCAAACACTCATACTTAGATTATTTTGTGGTAGCATTTGAGGATGACATTATGGTTTTCTCCAAGACTCATGATGATCATGACCAACATCTTAACATTATTTTTAGTACACTGGGAGTGAGTTATCAATATGAAAATCTATCTAAGATTCAATTTTAATTTAAACAGTTTCAAATAGGAGGTCACATAATCATAGAGGAAGGTGTGTTAGAGGACATAGAGAATGTTCAGGAAGTCGTTTATTCTAAGAAGTCAATTGATGTTTTTGATATTTATAGTTTTCTGGGGCTAGAAATTTATTATTGAAGGTTGATCTAAGAATGTATTCTTTATTAATTAGTTCTTTCTATCTTAACCAAGAAGGGGATAAATATTGACTGGAATGGATAATGTGAGAATTATTTCTATGAGATAAATAAGTGGATGAAAATGACACAAAACCTGATCATACCCAAACCACGTGTGGAATATGTGGTGTTTTGTAAAACTTATGGGATTGGAATTATAACAATTTTAATGCAGTGAGATTTAGTTGTGGATTATGGGTCATGGATGTTGAGTCCATTATAATGGAACTACTCTATGCAAGACATTGAGTTAGAATCAATTGTTTCTTCCTTTATGTGTTGGCAGTATTATATATTACTGGAAAATTTTACTATGTATATTTCTCACAAGTGCTTTTAGAAATTTTTTTCATAGTATGACTTGAATATCTAGGAGTAGAGGTGGGTTGAGTACATGAAGTCATTTGAAAATTTTCTTACATATATGCTGGAGATGGGAAATAGTATAGTAGGAACATTAAGTGTGAAAACTAAGACTCAACTATTTTAGGAGTCCAGTTCTACGATGAAAATGATGAAATTATTAGAAGATATTCTTGTTGTGGTTCTAGAGGGTGTGGAGCAGATGAAACTATTATCTATTTTGGTGGAGTCTACACATTTGAGCAAGAATAGAGAAAGAACCTATGAGGATCCAGTGTTTTTGGCCTTTACTAAATCCATGATGGTGGGGGTCACCTTCAGATTGGACTATATATGAGGATGAAACAATCAAGGTAAATAATCAGTTTTTTGATTTAAATACCTTGAGGTAAGAGATTAAACATGAATTTCATGCAATGATGAGGGTCGTGCATCCATTTGTGACAAAAATTTACCATGACCTATGACGATAGTTTTGGTGGCTGGGAATGAAAAAGTAGAATCCAAGGTTTCAGGCATGCTGTTATACCTATCGACATGAAATGGTTGAGCATCAATATAAGGCCCCAACCTTAAACCATAGTTAATCTTGAGTTATTACAAGATTACACGTTGAGGATCTTTTCAGGTTTAGAGTTTTAGAGAATTAGATCATAAAACTTGCATTACATTCCACATATAAACAAAGTGGTTACATAAAGATAGTATTCTTCATTCCCATCAATGGAAACACATTTAAAATAAAACATGGATTATTTCTTGACACATTTTTGACTCTATCATCTTATCATATACCTTTCCCTTGACTAGTGAAAAACATTTCAAAAACTTGGGATGAGCATAAAAACTCAGTATGGGTTATAAAAAAACATGGAAAGGAAACATGAGTTCATATATATTCATAAAAATGAAATCATACTTTACCCATAAAACATAGGCACTTTAACATACCTCATAAAATCATGAATAAATCATAGAAATCATAAGACATAAAGGTAACTTGAGGCATTCATAACATTCTTACGTAGGGAGTAACCCTCTTGGTTACGTTTGGAATACCCATCACAGTATATTCCCTAAAATCTCTTCGGAGAAACCTTAACGTTTCACTCCTTCACGTTACCCAATGCATTGGAGAGCTATATCGGGCTCACCCGCCCTTAGTTTATCACGGAACCACCCGTTTTCATAATAATGCCCAAGAACCTCAACATAATCATATCACATAAAACATGCATAAAGGAAACATAACATTCCCACCTTTCAATCACAAGATATCAATACAACACTTTGATATAAAAACATTATGAAAACCATTTTCAATACCAAAATAAACGAAAAGTAAAACATGGTATTTATTTTTCTTTTAAAAAGAAGGTATGGCTTGTAGAGGAAGCCGAAACTCAAATAACGGTTACGACGGCGGAGAAGTCGTTGTCGCCGCATACATACAACAAAAACATTCCCTTTTGTCGTTTAGTAAACTCTTCGTATAAAAAATATTCCTTTTGAATAAACGTAAAAGTCAAAGGGGTTTATACACCGTATAAAAGAAAGTTGTGTATAAAATAAAATATGCCTCAATGAAAGGAGATTGAGACGAAGTCCCATACCTCGTATCCGACTTGACCCGACCGTTCTTTAATCTCCTGAATAATAAACTTGAGTTAATCTCTACTTTCTTATGAATCTTTTTCAAGTTCATTATACCTTTTATACCATGTTATGAACATCATGTATTCAGTTAAGTTAATAATGTTCATTTTGTCGGTATTTGGTTCTTAAGTCAAAAATATACTTCTTACACTTACATGTTGTTAATTTGGTCAAAGGTTCATTATATACAGAATGGTATTCATGATGTAGATATCATATATGTCATATATATCCAGTACATACTTGCATTTATAATATTACATAATCATTTAGAGGTAAGAAATGAAATGCACCGTTCATGGAGACGGTAAGCCGTACGTACGCATGAACGCTACTTTCATTTCTATTTCGTATTTTATAGAATGGAATCATAATTATATAAAGGTATATTATAATTCCAGTATAATATCATATATTATATCATAGTTCCATCCTTTATATGTCCCACATATGGTATTTAACGAATCAAATCACTTTGAGGGGGCGGTAGTCTGCACTTCCTAAAATGAAGATATCGTGTTTACCCATAATGGAAACCATAAAGGTATGCCCAAAATGAAAAAACAGAAGCTTAAGGAAAACATAAACATATTATATATCATATATAAAAATAGTGACATCATAATGGCCACCTTTGAAGGTGTTAAATGAGTGTTGAACAATCATCGTTTCGGGAGGTAGAATTTCGCTATCCACAGAAACCGTATGATCTTTAACCATTTGATGTAGTTGTGTGAGAGTGTAGCTCAAATAAATATTATAACAACATACTTGTATATTTAAGATACTGGTGTTGTTACAAAATAAGTAAATAAAAAGAGTTTAGGGGGTTGGAGAAGCAAAATAAAACAAATGAACATGAGAGAATGAATTACCTTTAAAAGTGTATCTCCTTTTGATTTGAGTCTAAAGGCTTCCTTTGATAGGATTCTGCCCAAAGGTAATCCTCTAGGATGAGGAGAGGGATGTGGAGAGAGTAAATGGGTAGGTGTTGGCCGAGCCAAAGGCTTGAGTAGTGTGTGAAATGAGGTAGAGGTGGGGGCCTTTTATAAGAGGAGAGGAGGGGCACTTTTGGAAAGTAAAGAAATATTACTTTATTTGAAAATGTGTTTCGGTTTCAAAAGGTCCCACATTGATATAATTCGTGGATAAGGTGATAAGGGTTCGAAATCCACTCATCCAATTGGTTTTTGACATGTGTAGTTCATATATTTTACATTATCTTTCCATTTTATTTAAATCGTCAAATAATGATGTCATCGCTGCATCATTATTATGTCATAAATAAGTTAATTTATTTATTGTCTAAAAATCATAAAAAAAATACTATGATGTAGGAACTCTTTTTATCTTTCCAATTACTATTTATAATAAAAAATCTGATCTTTATAACCCCATGTAAAAATTGTTTTCGTAAAACATATTATGTTTGTGTCATTTTTACTTTCACATTAAATAAAACGTTATTTATGTCATTTCCCAACCAAAATGTCTCCATGGGGTCCCCAAGTTGACACATGGCTTTTATTGGTCGGCCATGACACAACCAATATGTTTGGGACATGTGTCTAGGTCATTTCATATTATTAAAGTATTATTTATACCTTAAACTACACTAATTACCACTAATCGCGATTAAAAACTTAATAAGTTACTATTCACCCAAAAATTATTTTAATCTCATTGAACCACATTTTACTTCTTAATGACAACCATATATGTCAGATTTTCAAAATTCAATACACATTAGTGGTAAACTTTCATTTAACTGAAAAATCAGTTTGCTTGATTACCACTTAGTGGTTTCACTATTCATCAAAAATTGAAGTTTTTCAGAAAATTACCAAAATTTCACTCTGAGCTATATTTGATATTCCAAATTCAAAAATGAAGTCTATTTTACAAAATTCAAATCATATAAGTCACATTAATTAATTTAATAATTAATTCCCACTGCCAGAGCAAATAGCGTGTTTTTACAAAACAATAAGTATCAAAAGATTGACTCCAGTTCAAGTCTAATTTCAAAGTGAAATTGATTCCAATGACCAAAATTGGATAAAATGGTAAAAATATATTCTAATTTCACTTCAAAACCAATTCAAAATATAATCTAATCATATAAATAAATTAGATTAAAAAGCAGTTTTGATGTAAAATGCAGTATTTTTCACTATTCATTAAAAAATGAACATTGTCAGAAAAATACCAAAAATTCACACAAGGTAAATTTTGATGTCCCAATCATAAAGGATAAGTTTATTTTGACAAACATAGTTTATAAAATTGTCAAAATATAGATTCAAAAATGGTTTTCTATCAAAAGGCACTAAAACAATCTTTTAAGAATATTAGTGTATTCCATGCATAAGATTGTATTTATTTTCATTTTAAGCCTATATAACACAATATTAATCATTAATAGATATAGATAAAAATATCTATTATTCATTACTTACTTGGGATGTTACATCCTTCCCCCCTTTAGAAAATTGCGTCCCCGCAATTTATTTACTTATAGAATAAATGGGGGTACTTATCCCTCATTGCATTTTCAGATTCCCATGTTGCCTCTTCAATCATGTGGTTTTTCCACAAAACCTTTACCGGCTTAATCACCTTATTCTGTAACACTTTCTCCTTGTGGTCAAGAATCTGGACCGGTTGTTCATCATAAGATAGGTTCTCTTCCAGCTGAACTACCTCTGGACTCAAAACATGAGATGGATCTGGCATATACTTTCTCAACATCGAAACTTGAAAAACATTGTGTACCTGAGATAAACTCGGAGGTAAAGCCACTCGGTATGCAACTGATCCAACTCTCTCCAGAATTTCGTATGGTCCAATGAACCTTGGACTCAACTTTCCTTTATTACCAAATCTCATCACACTTTTCCAAGGAGAAACCTTGAGAAAAACATGATCACCTACCTCGAAAGATAGATCCTTCCTCCGGTTATCCGCATAACTCTTCTGCCTGCTCTGAGCTGTTCTCATGTGTTTCTGAATCAGCTGAACTTTTTCTGCCATCTCTTCTACCAATTCTGGTCCCATCAACTTCCTTTCACCCACTTCATCCCAGAAAGCTGGAGTTCGACATCGCTTCCCATATAATGCCTGAAATGGTGCCATCTGTATACTGGAATGAAAACTGTTATTATATGAAAACTCAACCAAAGAAAGATGTTGGTCCCAACTTCCCTGATAATCCATAGAACAAGCTCGTAGCATATCCTCCAATGTCTGAATTGTTCGTTCTGACTTCCCATCTGATTGAGGATGAAAAGCTGTACTAAAATTTAATTCAGTACCCAACGACTTCTGAAGGCCTTTCCAAAAGTTAGAAGTAAACCTGGGATCACGATCCGATACAATGGAGAGAGGAAATCCATGTAACCTGACTATCTCTTTAAGATAGAAACGGGAAAGTTGATCAAGAGAGAAAGTATCTCGTATAGCAAGGAAATGAGCAGATTTGGTCAAGCGATCAACAATAACCCAGATTGCATTATTACCTCGAGATGTCTTCGGTAATCCAACAATAAAGTCCATGGATATATTCTCCCATTTCCACTCTGGCACTAGTAAAGGCTGAAGCATCCCTTTCGGTAACTGCGGCTCTGCTTTAACCTGCTGACAAGTCAAACACTTCACAGTAAAATCAGCAATATCTCTTTTCATTCCATCCCACCAGTAATACTCCCGCAGATCTCTATACATCTTAGTACTGCCCGGATGAACTGAAAATGGATAACTATGAGCTTCACATAACAAATCTCTCTTCAACTGTGAATCACAAGGTACACAAAATCTCTTCCCAAATCTCAAAACGCAATCATTATCAATGTTGAATTCAGGTAACTTACCTTTCTGAACCAGCTCTACCTTTTTCTGCAACTCACTGTCTTGCTTCTGTGCTTTCTTGATTCTATCTGATAGAGATGATCTCACTGATACCTGAAACAAAACAGAAGGACTTCCTACACCAACAACTTCTATTCCAAAGTTCATCAAATCCTTAACCAAAGGATCACGTTCCAAACGCAACATTGTTAATGAAGCATTACTTTTTCGACTCAAAGCATCAACCACTTTATTTAATTTTCCCGGATGGTAATGAATTGTACAATCATAATCCTTGATTAATTCCAGCCATCTCCTTTGTCTCATGTTTAACTCTTTCTGAGTGAATATATACTTTAAACTTTTGTGATCGGTATATATTTCACACTTTACTCCATACAAATGATGCCTCCAAATTTTTAAAGCAAAAACAACAGCAGCTAATTCCAAATCATGTGTAGGGTAATTTACCTCATGAGTTTTCAACTGTCGTGAAGCATAAGCAATTACTTGATCATTCTGCATTAGGACGCAACCAAGTCCTTTCAATGAAGCATCACTGTATATAACAAACTCACCATTCCTGGAAGGTAGTGCCAAAACTGGAGCATTCACCAATCTTCTTTTCAATTCCTGAAAACAATCATCACATTCTTTTGTCCAGATAAACTTAACACCCTTCCGAGTAAGCTTAGTCATCGGACTAGATAACCGTGAAAAATTTCTAACAAACCTTCGGTAATAGCCCGCCAAACCAAGGAAGCTACGAATCTCGGTTACATTTGTGGGACTTGGCCATTCTTCCACAACTTTTGTTTTTGCAGGATCAACAGTTATTCCATCTTTAGAAACAATGTGACCAAGGAAAGAAATTTGTTGCAACCAAAACTCACACTTGCTGAATTTCCCATACAGTTTCTTTTCTTTTAAAGTTTGCATGATAACCCTTAAATGTCTTTCATGCTCCTCTTTACTTTTAGAAAACAAAAAAATATCATCAATGAAGACCACCACAAACTTATCCAAGAACTCATGGAAAATTCTATTCATTAAGTCCATGAATACAGCAGGTGCATTGGTTAGACCAAAAGACATTACTACAAATTCATAATGGCCATATCTCATACGGAACGCGGTCTTCGGAATATCTGCCTCCTTTACCTTCAGCTGATGGTACCCCGATCTCAAGTCAATCTTTGAAAAAAACCGAGCTCCCTGGAGCTGGTCAAACAAATCATCGATATGAGGAAAAGGATATTTGTTCATAACAGTGATATTATTCAAGGCTCTATAATCAATGCAAAGTCTCATAGAACCATATTTCTTTTTAACAAATAAAACAGGAGCACACCATGGTGATGTGCTAGGTCTAATGAAACCTTTCTCTAATAAATCTTGCAATTTCTCCTTCAACTCTAAAAGTTCAATTTGTGCCATTCGATAAGGGGGTTTTGAAATTGGCTTAGCATCAGGAACTAAGTCAACAGTATACTCAACTTCCCGATCTGGTATTATTCCAGGAAACTCATCAGGAAAAACATCAGGATACTCATTTACCACTGCCACATCATTAATCTTAACAGTTCCTTTATTTTCAACGATGTGTGCAAGGTAACATTCATTTCCATCTTTCACAAGTTTCTCGGCCTCTTGATATGTTATCAAAAGTAAGGGTTCATTCTTGTAAACAAACTGAAAGTCTTTCTGAAAAGAAACTTCTTTAGCTCTACAGTCAATCTTAGCATGGTAAATAGAGAGCCAATCCATACCCAGGATAACATCAAACTCAACTAGAGGTAGAACAATAAGGTTTTCAAGTAGGTTCTTTCCACAGATAAGGATAGGAAGATTCTTATAAATTCTTTTTGCCTCAACATTTCCCCCAGGTGTTTTTACCAAAAGTTCAGGAGTCATTTCTTGAGATGGTATTCCCATTTTACTAGAAAAGGTTTCAGAGATGAAAGAATGTGTAGACCCCGAATCAAAAAACACATTGGCATAATCTGAAAAAACAAACAAAGTACCTGATACAACTTCATTTGATGGCCCGACATCTGCTGAAGTAGTTGCAAAGGATTTCACCACCCCTTTCTGCTTGTAGTCTAACTGCTTCCCATCACTCAAACTCTTTGTCGGACACTCGTTTGCATAGTGACCCATCTCATTGCACTTATAACATTTCACTAACTGTAAATCAAATTTGTTCTTACCTTCACCTTGATCCTTTTCAGTGCAACCACGAGCCTTATGTCCCATCTTACCACATCGGTAGCACTTCCCAGAATTCAGAAGACATTCCCCAGCATGCCTTTTTCCACATTTATCACAAACTGGAAACTTAGTTCTCTTACCATCAAGCTTTTTTGAAGAATTCTTACCTTTCTCCTGCCACCTCGGTCTCTTCTTCTGCTGGTTGTTATAGAAAACTTGGTCATCGGCAAACTCCATTTCCACCTTCTCAGCACATCGAACAAGCTTTTCATAACTTTTAAACTCACGAGAAGCTAATGCCCTTCGATATTTTGGCTTTAATCCTGAGTAAAAACAATTGATTTTACTATCATGGTCCCGGATAAAATTTGGAGCATACCTTGACAATCGAGTGAACCTTTCTTCATAGGCAGCCACTGAGTCTTCCTCTTGCCTCAATTCCAAGAATTGCTTTTCCATCCTAAGTCGAACAGCCTTAGGAAAATACTTCTCATGAAACATACCTTTGAATTCATCCCAGTCAAGAGCATCAATCTCATCGGCGTCCCTGATATTTTTAACCATAGACCACCACTGATCTGCTTTACCCTCCAAACGGTAAATAGAAAGACTAACCTTTAGATTTTCTGAACACCCCATGACATCAAAAATCTTCTCCAGTGCTTTAATCCACCCTTCAGCTAGCACAGGGTCAGATGATCCTCTGAATGATGGTGGATGTTTCCTCATGAAATGTTCCACCACTGACATGTTCCTCTGCGGTTGTTCTGGCTGATCTCGTGCATGGATACCACCGCCATTTATCGCTTGAGTCAACTGCGCCATTACTGCAACAAACTGTTCAGTTCCAATTCCGACCATTTCTGGATGCTGATTCGGAAGGTTATTTCCTTCTGTATGCCTTCCTAGCATTTCATCCCTATTTCCTCTGCGGAAAACCATTCTGAACAAACATGTCTTAGATGAAGCAACATGGTAATCTTTAAATGCTATATCATTTCGAAAAAAAATATTTTTGGATAATCATTTAATAGAATTCTAAATCCTAATGTTATCTAAACCGACCTCTGATACCAACTATAAGGCCCCAGCCTTAAACCATACTTAATCTTGAGTTATTACAAGATTACACGTTGAGGATCTTTTCAGGTTTAGAGTTTTAGAGAATTAGATCATAAAACTTGCATTACATTCCACATATAAACAAAGTGGTTACATAAAGATAGTATTCTTAATTCCCATCAATGGAAACACATTTAAAATAAAACATGGATTATTTCTGGACACATCCTTGACTCTATCATCTTATCATGTACCTTTCCCTTGACCTGTGAAAAACATTTCAAAAACTTGGGATGAGCATAAAAAATCAGTATGGGTTATAAAAAAACATGGAAAGGAAACATGAGTTCATATATATTCATAAGAATGAAATCATACTTTACCCATAAAACATAGGCACTTTAACATACCTCATAAAATCATGAATAAATCATAGAAATCATAAGACATAAAGGTAACTTGAGGCATTCATAACATTCTTACGTAGGGAGTAACCCTCTTGGTTACATTTGGAATACCCATCACAGTATATTCCCTTGAATCTCTTCGGAGAAACCTTAACGTTTCACTCCTTCGTGTTACCCAATGCATTGGAGAGCTATATCGGGCTCACTCGCCCTTAGTTTATCACGGAACCACCCGTTTTCATAATAATGCCCAAGAACCTCAACATAATCATATCACATAAAACATGCATAAAGGAAACATAACATTCCCACCTTTCAATCACAAGATATCAATACAACACTTTGATATAAAAACATTATGAAAACCATTTTCAATACCAAAATAAAAGAAAAGTAAAACATGGTATTTATTTTTCTTTTAAAAAGAAGGTATGGCTTGTAGAGGAAGCCGAAACTCAAATAACGGTTACGACGACGGAGAAGTCGTTGTCGCCGCATACATACGACAAAGACATTCCCTTTTGTCGTTTAGTAAACGCTTCGTATAAAAAATATTCCTTTTGAATAAACGTAAAAGTCAAAGGGGTTTATACACCGTATAAAAGAAAGTTGTGTATTAAATAAAATATGCCTCAATGAAAGGAGATTAAGACGAAGTCCCATACCTCGTATCCGAATTGACCCGACCGTTCTTTAATCTCCTGAATAATAAACTTGAGTTAATCTCTACTTTCTTATGAATCTTTTTCATGTTCATTATACCTTTTATACCATGTTATGAACATAATGTAATTAGTTAAGTTAATAATGTTCATTTTGTCGGTATTTGGTTCTTAAGTCAAAAATAGACTTCTTACACTTACATGTTGTTAATTTGGTCAAAGGTTCATTATATCCAGAATGGTATTCATGATGTAGATATCATATATGTCATATATATCCAGTACATACTTGCATTTATAATATTACATAATCATTTAGAGGTAAGAAATGAAATGCACCGTTCATGGAGACGGTAAGCCATACGTACGCATGAACGCTACTTTCATTTCTATTTCGTATTTTATAGAATGGAATCATAATGATATAAAGGTATATTATAATTCCAGTATAATATCATATATAATATCATATTTCCATCCTTTATATGTCCCACATATGGTATTTAACGAATCAAATCACTTTGAGGGGGCGGTAGTCCGCACTTCCTAAAATGAAGATATCGTGTTTACCCATAATGGAAACCATAAAGGTATGCCCAAAATGAAAAAAAAGAATCTTAAGGAAAACATAAACATATTATATATCATATATAAAAATAGTGACATCATAATGGCCTCCTTTGAAGGTGTTAAATGAGTGTTGAACAATCATCGTTTCGGGAGGCAGAATTTCGCCATCCACAGAAACCGTATGTTCTTTAACCATTTGATGTAGTTGTGTGAGAGTGTAGCTCAAATAAATATTATAACAACATCCTTGTATATTTAAGATACTGTTGTTGTTACAAAATAAGTAAATAAAAAGAGTTTAGGGGGTTGGAGAAGCAAAATAAAACAAATGAACATGAGAGAATGAATTACCTTTAAAAGCGTATCTCTTTTTGATTTGAGTATAAAGGCTTACTTTGATAGGATTATGCCCAAAGGGAATCCTCTAGGATGAGGAGAGGGATGTGGAGAGAATAATGGGCAGGGTTTGGCCGAGCCAAAGGCTTGAGTAGTGTGTGAAATGAGGTAGAGGTGGGGGCCTTTTATAAGAGGAGAGGAGGGGCACTTTTGGAAAGTAAAGAAATATTACTTTATTTGAAAATGTGTTTCGGTTTCAAAAGGTCCCACATTGATATAATTCGTGGATAAGGTGATAAGGGTTCTAAATCCACTCATCCAATTGGTTTTGGACATGTGTAGTTCATAGATTTTACATTATCTTTCAATTTTATTTAAATCGTCAAATAATGATGTCATCGCTGCATCATTATTATGTCATAAATAATTTAATTTATTTATTGTCTAAAAATCATAAAAAAATACTATGATGTAGGAAATCTATTTTTCTTTCCAATGACTATTTATAATCAAAAATATGATCTTTATAACCCCATGTAAAAATTGTTTTCGTAAAACATATTATGTTTGTGTCATTTTTACTTTTACATTAAATAAAAAGTTATTTATGTCATTTCCCAACCAAAATTTCTCCATGGGGTCCCCAAGTTGACCCATGGATTTTCTTGGTCGGCCATGACACAACCAATATGGTTGGGACATGTGTCTAGGTCATTTCATATTATTAAAGCATTATTTATACCTTAAACTACACTAATTACCACTAATCGCGATTAAAAACTTAATAAGTTACTATTCACCAAAAAATTATTTTAATCTCATTGAACCAAATTTTAGTTCTTAATGACAACCATGTATGTTGGATTTTCAAAATTCAATACACATTAGTGGTAAACTTTCATTTAACTGAAAAATCAGTTTGCTTGATTACCACTTAGTGGTTTCACTATTCATCAAAAATTGAAGTTTTTCAGAAAATTACCAAAAATTCACCCTAAGCTATATTTGATATTCTGAATTCAAAAATGAAGTCTATTTTACAAAATTCAAATCATATAAGTCACATTAATTAATTTAATAATTAATTCCCGCTGCCAGAGCAAATAGCGTGTTTTTACAAAACAATAAGTATCAAAAGATTGACACCAGTTTAAGTCTAATTTCAAAGTGAAATTGATTCCAATGACCACCATTGGATAAAATGTTAAAAATATATTCTAATTTCACTTCAAAACAAATTCAAAACATAATCTAATCATATAAATAAATTAGATTAAAAAGCAGTTTTGATGTAAAATGCAGTATTTTTCACTATTCATTAAAAAATGAACATTGTCAGAAAAATACCAAAAATTCACACAAGGTAAATTTTGATGTCCCAATCATAAAGGATAAGTTTATTTTGACAAACATAGTTTATAAAATTTTCAAAATATAGATTCAAAAATGGTTTGCAATCAAAAGGCACTAAACCAATCTTTTAAGAATATTAGTGTATTCCATTAATAAGATTGTATTTATTTTCATTTTAAGCCTCTATAACACTATATTAATCATTAATAGATATAGATAAAAATATCTATTATTCATTACTTACTTGGGATGTTACAATCAATGACATGGTGGATTATTATATCATTTTCCCATTCCATAATGGCAGTGGTATGATGTGACCATGGAAATTTTGGTTGTTCTCCCATGGATGAAATTGAAGAATTAGCCAATTTAGGGAATTATGAACAATTTTTTAAAGTTAACACATTTCATACAAGTACAAGAGACTTTATTAGTTAATCAAATTGGTTGATATATATGTTTTAGAGATAATCCATCTTCCTATGTTCGAAAAAATATAGATTCATTTTGTGAATCTTGGTTCACATCGTGATTCTGGTAGAACTTTTAGAAGTATGTTAGTGTATAGGTTTTACTAAGTGTGTATATGCACCCATAATAAGATGGGATATCTAAATGTGAAATACATGTTCTTAAGGATATTATTTGAGTCTGTTTCCTTGAATTTAGTGGGTCTTGATAGAATCAATTAGTTATCATGGAGTTATCCCCTATAAATAGTTATTAGGAAACACTAAATATTGCACCAAATGAGGATCGTTATGGTAGGCCATGCAGATCACCTATATGTTGTTTTGAGGCAGGTGAGGGAGAATTAATGTGACTGAGTCTTGTTCATGGGATGTCAGAGTAGGTCCATATGATTTAAAAAATATTGACATAGATCATAGTAGTCATAAATTTTATGTTGAGATACATAGGTGACCACTAGAGTATAGAGAGGGTGATCCTGTGATCCTTTGGGTTTTGTCTAGACAATGTCATTGTAAAATTCCGACATAGGGAAAGCTAGAACCTATGTTTTTTGGACTATTTGAGGTTGTGTAGATAATTATACTGGTGGAATACCAATTGGTTGTTCTATATAGGTATAGTTCTATTCATTATGGTTTACATGTGTCACAACTTTGGTGGAATGTCCCAAAATCCTCTCATGTGATTAATGTCGATGATGTTGAGCGACAGACTGATGTGTCCTTTAAAGAGAATCTTATGCACATGTTTGATCGCATAGAGAATGTTTTGAGGGGGGGGGGGATAAATACCATTATAATAGTTCATATATTTTATAAACATTATGTTTTTAGGGGGAATCTTTGGAAATCAAAATAGATTTGATGGTCTTGTAGACCAATCTTTTCGACTTTAACTCTTTATGATTCTTGGGAGTATATATTGGCGACGATATGTTATTGGGTTGTGATATTGTAAGATCATAACCATTTTTATAGATTTATTGATCTATTTTATTATTAATCATTTGAATTTTTTTATGTATATGTTGTTGGGATTTTATCATGGGAAAATTTGGGTGAAATTCAGATGTTTTGGTGGGGCTTTCGGGTAGAGCGATGTAGACACATGGTTTTCAAAAACAATGTTCCCTAAACCATGATTCCATAAAACCCATGGAATAGAAGAATTACATGGTTGGTCCAAAGTTTGTAAAACCATGTTTCATTTTATTATTATTCATTCGAATTGCCTTGGTGATGAGAATGATTTGGGAACATAGTATGGAAAATTGTCTTCCCATACCTAGGAAACATTGTGTGGAAAATTATAAACCCCCAAAAATAATATTAAAAATTCAAGAACCCCCAAAAACTATTATATCTTGATCCTATTTGACTTCAAAATTTTTCTTTTCTTTTTTGAGGTGTCTAGATGGATACCATGGAATTATGAACCGTGATATTGACAAATTGAAGTCCGGGTTGAAGATATGCAGCTCTCCCGGTATAAGATTCTAAGACAAAATGGTTTCATTTCTCTCTAATCTATCTTTTGGGTTAAAAAGGGGATGGCTATCCTCATTTTAGTAATGGATATAGATCTAGGTTTCCATGGATAAAATCTATTTGATGACAGATCTTGGATTTGGTTATACATCTCATTCTTTATCATGATTGTGAATGTTCCTCTTCAAATTAGGGATTTCCATTGATGAGTTTTTTCCATAAATCTTGAGGTTTGAGGTATATATTTCAAATCCCATTGCCCCAATTTAATTATGGTTTTTTAATTTTTAAATTTGAATTTCCATGACTGGAAAATTAAAATATTGATTGAATGGAGTTATTTTAATTTCTAAGAGATAATGATTTCGGTTAAATTGGGGCAACTAAAAATGGTAAAATTGTATGCATTAATTTATTAATTAATTAATGGTCTATTTTTTTAAATTTATGGGAAATTGCTGTGGTGGAATTGATAAATTAATGTGATTATTGATTAATTGAAAATAAGAATAATGATAGTTGGTGTGACCATAATATGTTAATGTGTTATATGGTTAAATGATTAAAAATGGTTTAATAGTGATTGTTACACATTATTCCATGTGTTTTAATTGATGAAAAATATTTTTTGTGATAAATTGTATTGTTATACTAATGTGTTATATGTTGATAAAAAGTGTTAATGTTGATTAACAATGACTACTGTGATATATGCAACATTGAGATATATTAGATATTGAGATATATTAGATATTGTTATATATGTGATATACATGTGTGGTACACAAAAATAAGATCCAAATACCCATATGTGATAAATTAGTGTGGGACAAGGGCTACTTCTCCAAACTCGTAGATGTGATAAACTCGCATGGGACAACAACAAACGCTCCAAAATACCCATAAGTGATACACGAGGTGTGGGATAAGGATTGAGGATCCAAATAACAATATGTGTTTGAGTGTATGGGATAGGGACTAAGGCCCCAAATACCCATGTGACATTGAGGTGTGATACATGGGGCTAAGGATCGTAATATCCCCTAGGAGTTATACATGAGCATTTGAACCTTTGAATTTTTTAATTATACTGTGGTTCTAATTGGTCCTGATATAATTATAGTTGAAATTATAAATGATAACTATGTTATTTCTATGTGGTTCAGACTCCAAAACTGGATGAATCAGGTCTTGAGGGTTCAATTATCCTTGGGAACATATGGATTAATGTGATTAAAAAAATAATAATAAAATTTTATGACTATTTACATTATTATTCATTATACATTATTATTTATAAAATATATTATAATATTATTGATTTTATATTATTCTATATGTCGTTGGTGGTGGCCTACAAATTTTTACTCAGACCCTAATCGATGTGACAAATAGGTACTTGAATAGAATTCATGTTTGTTGAAAAGGAAATGGGAAAGAGTCATTTGATAGATGGATGAAATTGGATGGAGGGTGGATGAGGGAACCTGAAATTTTGTTAGGACCGGCTTGGTAGTTTTCAATCTCAATACATATGGTTTTTCATTTGGGCACTTGATACATACTTGGAATGACATATTTTTTTTTATTGGATATTTTATTATTTTAGTCATCATGTGATAACTGGTTCATTTTGGTCATGGTGTTTATCTCTTTAAATTTTATATTTATTTCCATTATTTGGTTACATTGATAGTGAGGGTATACTCACCCATGCTCAATATTTTACCCTTGATAATAGGATTTAGCCTCCGGTGTACAAGGAGGTGTTCCCAAGTTAAGGTGAAAACTGGATTGGGGCACCGGTGTGTGGAACATGGGTCGAGGTGTCACAATAAAACACATGGATGATAACTTACAGACATACTTTTGAGTAAAATTTGAATACCATAATCCTGGAAAAATGGATTTTATTTAATTTTTTTAAATTATATTCATTTTATTTCCAAAGAATTCACCTAGTTCAAACAGTAGTGTAAAAGAAATATGAAGAAGGTAACTTCCCTAGATATATAACCTAAAATAATAATTACTCTCAAAATTTTTTCTAAAATCTTGTGTCCCTTGCATTATATCTTTGGAGGGGCCTAATCACTAGTGTCTTAGTAACTCTCCCTTTATAAATCACACAATATTTTAAACTAAAAATATCTACCTTTTGTTCACTAGAAATTATCATTAGTTCATAATTATTATATATAAAATAACTATCAACCACATATTTGATATGACCTTTTCATAACCTACAACCACTGAAAACCTCTTTTTGGTTTGCTAGGTAGATGAGAATTACCCTTAAGGGGAACCTCCAAAGGGCCCTTGGTTGGCGACCAACACTGATGGTACTAAAAACGATAATTTTATGCATTACCCTCATATAGAATATGAAAATAATAAGAAACAACTAAATGAACACTGTGATATAAAAAAATACCAATCTCCTTCAATAAACAAGAATATTTTATTTTTCATTGAATATGTTAATCCAAATTGAAAATAAAAAATAAGAACCCTTGTAGTATTTACAAACACAAATCCAAACTCCAAGCTTGTAATACCTACATCTGCCTCCAAAATCACACTGAAATCCTAAAAAAGAAATATATATAATGGTGAGCATAACAGGTAAAATATATAGGATACACCTCATATTATCTCATTAAAATGTGGAATTAGAATACTACTGATTTAGTGAATAAATTATTGGATAAAAACACACTTACCAAGTAATCTATCACCCAACCTCACTATGGCCCACTCAATATTCATGCATACCAATGTAATAAAATAATATCTATCAAATAAATAAAGGGTTCCCGATAAACTCGTTCCATTTTTTTCGTTCCCAGACCCCAATATAAAATTACATGTATTTCTCTCCCTTTCATATCTATTAATCATAACATCAGTAAACATGTCAATTGAAAACTGATGTGGGTCGTAATGCATCCCTACATATCCCTACATTCTACAGGGTCTAATATCTTATTTTAGATTCAATCCAAATACACATGTTATTGCTACATTATGTCAGATTGTTTAATTACATATCCACACATCTCGGAGGCTCCATCATTTTATATTGGCATCAATTCAAAACTATGACAACATATTTATATCATTATCCATATCAAACATAGTGTGGCATTATGATATTGAAAAAAACCACTCACTATATACTCATTCCTTGAATGATCCCCACTACTAATATGTAATTGTCACATCATATACTATGCATGTAAGGGAGAATGGTAAAGTGTAATTATTCATCCATAATTTACTTTTGAAACCTGAACATTTTAGGAAATTTCCCATTCCTAAAACATTTTTTCGTTGGCAAGGCTATCAAACTTAGGTGGTTGTTTATTAAAACACATGAAAATTAATTCATACTAATCCATTTAAAAAACTACCCAATACTATTTACACCGAAACAACCATATCATATCTAATAAACAACACTATATTCAAATAACATTTCATGAACTATTTCTACCACCTATACCTCACCAACCGACACCCCTTCCCAAAAGAACAACCCTAAATATGAATCAAATATTAATATTTATTCAGGTTGAAAACTATCATTTTTTTATTTTTGGAATGTTCTGTTTATTATGTAATTAAATTCCATATTTAATGGAAAACCATTTCTAACCATTTCCATGTTTACTTATATATATTACCCACTCATTCGAATTATACATATTTCTATTATAGCCATTGATTATACAATTTCAACCCACACAAATTTCCTATTTAATATCAACATCATATTACAATACTATAAGGAAAATACCAAAAACAATCCGGAAACAATAGACCATCAAAATATCCTCTCCACAATATATCCCCAACATACCCTAGAAACCGACAGCACAAACCACGACACAAGAATACATCAATTACCCCCACCACAATGATAAAACATTTCATCCCTACACAAACAAACCAAAACCCAATTTACTAGCACACATGATATAAAAATAAACCATTACAATTACTAAACAATATTCTCCAAAATAACCACACAATATAACATACAATGAAAAGATAAATAATAACAATCAATATCTAATTTTAGTGTACACAGAATTCTACACTTTCCTTCTCTTCAAAAGAAATGAAACATCAATATAATCTACAAAACAAGTTTTTTAATTAAATTATTTATGTTATTGACCTTTTATGAGAGGGAATCCAAATATTAATTTCATATAATAGAGCACAATCTTTTCAATTCCATAAATTTTCTGTAGGAGAACAAATTAGACATTAATCACTAGAGCATTATCATGAAACCAAAAAATATTAACATCACCACCTTCGCATTAAGATATAGTAATATACATCATATATTTAAAAGGAGTATCCAGACCATCCCCCCAATTAAATAAATTATATTTACATTTCTAATTTCATACGTAAATAGAATTATTTTTTATCAACATAGATTTTGAAGATTGAATATTTTGAAATTCTTTGGAAAAATTCATAGACATTGTTCCGTGACGACAAGGGATTCCAAGGATCTCTATTCTTGAAACAATTCATTGGAAGATGTTCATTTTATAATAAAGAGTATGATAAATTTTGCTAAAAAGTGTAATAAATCTAAAATGGGATCCCAGATCAGAAATCTGAGGGCACTATTTTGTTCAGAGTAGTGGCTTTACCTTAGGAAATACCAAACTTCGGTGGACGAGCATCGGTTGTAAAAGATAGTTTTTGTTGGTACCCAAAATAAAATAATTAAATAAAAATTATTTCGTTTTCAAAACATAATAACTCATAAAATTGGACTCATATTTGAAATATGAGACCACCATTGAGTTCATAATGTGGTATTTCACCTAGGTACAAATTAACATTAGTTGGTGCATATATTCCGTCGAAAACCCTGAAAAAGACATAATCATCATTGAATCTTTTAAAAATACTATTTTTATTGATTCAAAAATAATTTCCTTTAAAAGCATCCTTATGTTTAAATCCCACAATTATCAACATAACTCTAGAAATTATGGAGAAATGAGTGGGAGATCATGAATGATTTTACAATGGGGAGTGATGATCAGATCATTGATCGATGATCGACACACAACAAAATCAAAGGATCTTGCCAAAAGTCAAATGGAATGTTCCTTCTTTATTATAGTTTGAACCCAATGAGGTAATTCATTTTTTTATTACTTTTTTCCATGTTCTTAGATTCAATGAGGAATGCAGACCATCCTATAAGTATGTTGATCCGCAGTTCACTCATTCTTGTGGGGTGGGATTTTCATGTAGGTTTTTATTGTTTGTTGATTGTGATTGTGTTACTATTTAGTTATCTTGATCATTCATACGGAAGGAATGTGTCTGTAACACAAAATGAATGATGTTTTTATCATGGGCTGTTTAATTGTTCTTTTATCCACATATTCTTTTCTCATTCTTCATGTTCTTCACGGTATATGATCAAATGATTGTTGCACCTCCAATTCATTGCACGATGATCCAAAATTGGAGATATAACCTCATGAAAACCTATTAGAGGTGAAAAAATTATGGAAACCAAAATGGCGATGTTTTTTGTGAGACAATGTTCTTTGGGAGAATTTCATGTTGATGATCAGAATAAATTTTCAGAGCTGATCAAAGGCCCAAAACACACCGATTCAGTGTTGAAATTGAGAGAAAACCATAGATATTAAGTTTAAAGGCAAGAAAATCATCAGATAAAATATCAGAGGATCAACTGATGAATGTATAAGATGAACCAAAGTTCTATAAAATTATGAATAACAAGGCATATAGTATGGATTACATGACATGTGGCCCCCACTGAGCAGGGGCTAGGGTTTTAAGAGATAGTGAAGTGTCACATAGTGTGTAACTCATGTCACATGGTGTATGGGAACTTACCTGAGACTCGACGTACACTATGGGAGTAAAAAAACATGGGGTGTAGTATATGTCTTGCCTATATGGTGTGTACCCCATGAAATGGATTTGGTGAGCTGTTTACACGGATGACCTCGTGCCCTAGTACACGGGCAGGTGGACCCGGTTTGACATTGTTTACCAACACATGGATGGGGAACATGGGAGGACCCGAGTGGATGGACATGGATAGTAAATATTTCTAAATTACATGTATACATTTTCCCCATGACATGTTCTACTGAAAAGAGTCATTGTACCGGAGTAGTACCTGGGGTCAAGGAACATGGCAGATGACCCTTCTACACACGGTGTACTCTAGTATACATGTCTTTATCCCATTTTACACCTTATAATGGAAATTTTTAATTAAATATGGTTCCCTTGATCCTTCCCCTAAATGTTATTAGGTATCATTTACATCTCACAAGAGTATGATTCCTTCAGGGGGAATTCTGGACAGAGTAGTTGGTATCCCCTCTGATAGGCCCAGAGAAAGAGCCTCTATCATTTCCTAAACCCTAGGTATAGACTTGGTATTGGCAACAAGAGTCATATTGGACACCAATCCTCTATATAATAGGTGAATCCAGATTAGTCATGGTATCACCCTGTGGCCCTGGCAGTGACCCTCATATTTGTATCATGATCTTACCACTCATGGAGTGAGTTCTCCCAGAGTGAGTGTATCATATCTCTCTTCAGATCTATCTACATATCTCTCTTATCACAATTTCTACTAAGAATAACCTATCAAATAGAACTCAAAATAGCTATTGGAATTCGGATTATACCGTCATGGATGAGTGTTTTGTGTAATCTTCAAACTGAATCTCTAGTGTTGTTATACGGTAGTTACGACTTTCCGCTAATCTATAGGTATGGGTTCGAGTATGTCTGTATATATTTATTATATGTTCTATACACACGTAATTTGGTAGAGATGATTGTACCTGTACATTGTGTATTACATTTTGGTTTTGGGGTTTCCTATAGTGTGTTGTGGTACTCACCCCTTTATGGTTATTTCCCTCACGTGTCGTTTCATTTGCGAACATGTGTCCTTTTTGATAGACTACATGGCAGACACAGACAAAGTGGTGCTTCATGAGTTCAGATGGGATATGGTGTTCCTATGGCAACAGATAAAAGCCTCATTAACTTTTTCTTATGTTTTTTACTTTTTAGTCTACATGCTCATTTATTTAGTGGTCTTTTATTCTAGCCCAGATTACATTACTCCACTTTACCTTCCCTATTGTACTCTTTTAGTTGGGTTAAGAGGTATTTAATCATTTTTTTCCATAGTGTTTTTTACTTTTTATAATTTGTTTTCTTGAATAGGTGTTCATGTGTACAAATACTTATGTAATTCCTACTATGTTAGTGATATACCTACTTAGTGCAAGTCACCTTCTGCTAGCCTATTAGAGGTGAGCTTGCGGAGTCAGGGAATGGGTCCCACTAGGACGGGTCATGATAGAGTTGTATTAGAACTGGTCAGTTCTACAATAGGATTTAGAGTCTATGAGATTGGATTGAGGAAATAGTGTTAAGGGTTTTTTGATTATATTTTAGGCTATGGACACCAGTGTTGATGCGGCAGCTGACGTATACATACACCAGGACTCTGATAACCTTTTTTCAACTCGGTACATGAGAAATCTAGTTGTAGGGAATCAATAATTGTACATGATCATATAAGAATGGTTTGTGTTTTCCATGTCCTCATTGAGTCATTTATCCATATATACTCATTGACCATGGTATATCTTCTTCTCTTTCAAGATGTCTTCACAATGTATACTATCTAGGGTTTAGCATCTTGATCCTGAGGTTGAACCCCTAAGTGATAAATTTTTGAAAAAGGGATCATTTCCCCTGATGTAACCTACATGTGGTGGTAAATAAAAATCTCAATGTGTAGAGTAACACATGGTACTCATAGTACTAAAAAATGAAGTTCATAGTTTGAGAGTGCTTAAGGATTTTTAGCAGCAGTGAACCCCCATGTTCTAAGGTGGGACTAACACATAGGCTCCCGAGGACTACCCTGAGGTGGTGAACTGAATTTTGCATCCATTCAGGACACCAATAGATTAAATTGTGTTTCTGGTGGTGAGCCTTCTCCTTCGATCAGTAGGGCGATGGTGGGGTTTAGTTAACCGATATAACAACAGGGAGACCCTTCTATGGTAAGATCTTGAGGACCTTTTTAGAGAGGATGCATCACCTTATAAGTTGAGGATTATGTTTATCCAAGAACATATACAGCTCTGGAAAGAGGACATAGCGGTCTCTGAGTATTCATCAAGGCATACCTACCTTTCCAATTACTCAATGAATATGACGCTCAGCCAACACTATATGGCTTGGACGTTTGAGTGAGGTGTACGTAGACACATATGAGTTAGTGTATCCCCTATATGAATTTATAATTGTACTAGGGTGATATATTAGGCTTTTTCAATTAAGAGTTCCTTGGAAGAGTAGATACAGCCACTGGTAGTCAACAACAAGAAAGAAGGCGTAGAGACCTCACTGTCAGGAAGACAACACCATTCTCAGAAATATAGATGTAGGAGACGTCACAAGCAGAAGGACTAGAATAGAGAGTCTACCTTTAAGGTCTAATGGGGTGGGTCCAGTCAGTATAGTGGAAGGCAATGTTATTATTTTTATGTTATGGGACATCTCACTAGATATTTTCCAACCCATCGTGCTCATAAAAGGGAGACAATGGATGGGATGCTTAGGCAATGGAAGAAACATGAGTAGAAAAATCTATAGGAAGGTTGAAATGGAAGAGGTTTTGGGAGAGAAGCAGGAGGTTGCAGAAATTTTGACATGCTACCACCAGCACCACTAGGTAGTCTGCACCAGAATTAGGGAGCCAGAGGCCATGGGCGGGGATAACTATGTGCGGTTGAGGTGTATGACCCACAGGTTCCAAGAATGATTCAAGTTACGATATAAATATTTTATAGAATATAATCTGTATTGAAATACATATATACTAGTGATTATATTCTTATCACAAATTATGTACAAAACCTTGAGATTCTAGTTAGACCATTTATTGAACCCTTAGGCTTCAAGACACCTGCTATAGGAGACTTGATGATAACACTTTTTCTAAAAGGGTTAAATTATCCTTGGAAGAGAGAGTTTCAGTTGTATCATCTTGGTGGAAGCATCAAAGTCTTACAATATCATTCCTGGTATGGATTTGTTAACTTCGGTCAATGAACAGATTGTCTATTTTAGGCAAAGGGTGTGGTATTTCTGCCCCGATGGATTGAGGTTTCCCTTCATCAGAGAGAAGGAAACCCATGAATCACATGGTGGACTCATGCATTGGAGGGTCAGCCAGTTACTCCAAAGTTGTCTTTAATAACCCTCATAGTAATAAATGTTTTTATTTTTTATTTCCTATTATTATTAGTAGAATACATATATATCTTTCTTGATGTTTTATAGGATTTCCTACTTAATGAAAAATATAATTTCTCAATGTTTTACAGCCCTGGACGTCATCAATATTAGCACAAAAATATCAGATAGTTCACAAAAGTCCTCACAAGATGTGGGTTTAATTGGAGTACATGAACATGATGGTCATAGTAATACCTACTATTTTACCCTATGCATCCTTTTTTTTACCAAAAAGATTATGTTGCATATGAGAGCTTAAGGCTGTGTGGGGATTTCATTCATTTTATCCCCGTGACTATGGAGAACAATTATAAACTACCAAGGATCGATGAACTCCTCTAGTATTTGAGAGGGTAACTACGGTTCTCAAAGGTTTACCCTAGGTTAATGCTTTCATAATTTGATATAGAGTTTGGAAAGTTCCCTAATGGTGAGATTTATGGATACTGGTAGTTAGTATGTAGTGTTTTGTGATGCATTATGGAGAAGACTTGCTTGTGTCTTGATGTATAGACCACTTGTGATTTCATATGATTCATGGTTTTGGAGGCCAAATTAGAAGAACTATGTGACCCATATTTTTGTGTTGGTAGTGGTGGTCTTTGCATTGAAGATGGGGAGACACTACCTGAAGAGAGAGTAGTTTATTTTCTACTCCAGTCCCAAGAGTCTCAAGTCTAACTTATCTCCGGAGGATCTGAACTTGATACAGAGGTGATATCTAGAGTTCCTCCAGGACAATGACATAAATATTTTCTATACTCATGGGAAGGGGAACGTGTTGGTAGATTATCCAAGTTATAGATCTAGTTCACATGTTGTGAATGAGGTGTCATAGTGTTGACCTTGTTATAGTTATGCTTTATGGATTGAGATGGTGAGTATTAATTGTAGTCGATGGCTTCCACCCTCAAATCTAATAGTGATTCAGGGAGTCATAGCTTTCAAATATAGATTACAAGACCTTACATGCTTAGATGTCCATAGGTCATTCCCTGATGGATATCCACATGGTGGGGAGCACATCATCTTTTTCAAGGGACACATAGTTGTACCAACGGAATTATAGGAGGAGGACTTGAGGGATTTTCATACACGCCCTTTGGGGGTACATAATGGTTTGTAGAAGATGTACCAGGACCTCCAGCATCAGTTGTAGTTGTCAGGGATGAATAATGGATTTGTGGAGTTTCTTTATCAATGCCTCACATTTCCACAAGTGATGGATGATAAACAGGTTCCAGCAGGTTTATCTTAAGCCCTTGATGTGCCTAAATGGAAGTGGGATGAAATATTGGTTGAATTCGTGATGGGTTTACCATGTACGTCCCAGGGATGTGATACCATCTGGATGATGGTTGATTAACTCACAATGTCCACCCAATGCCGACCTATCCAAGAGAATAGTTGAATAGAGTGGTTGGGATGATTCTACATTCATGATAATGTTCAACACCATGGAGATCCATCATGTATTGTTTCATATCGAGATGATCATTTTAAATCCACAATGTGGAAGGGATTATAGGATTCATTTGGTATTCAGTTTTAATTGAGAACCTCGTTTCTCCTATAAAAAAATGGCCAGATAGTGAAAACCATTCATGTCCTAGAGGGCATGATGTGGGATTTCATATTGGACTTCATCCATAGTTTGGAGGATTTACAAAATCTAGTGGAGCTCACATACAAAAGAAAAATCATTTAAAAAATTGAATGACACCATTAGAGGTCCTATATGGGAAACCGTACCAGTCACCACTTTTCTAGGATGCCCAAGAGATTCACCACTCATGGGCCCGTAGTAAGTTGATGCTACTATAAGGAAGGTGTAGATCATACAAGAGAAGATGGAGAATGCACAGAGCTCCCAGAAACCGTATGGTGAAAGAAGGAGGAAGCCTTTGGAGTTCAAAGAATAATAACATGTGTTCCATCTCATCTCAACTTGATGAGGGTTGCAGATATTTGACTGGTTGGAAGGTTATCTTTGAGGTTCATTTATCCATTTCAGATACTTCATAGTGTTAGAGAGGTGTCATAACCCCGAGCTCTACCCATACAATTATACTGGGTAAATGACTTCTTCCACATTTTGCGGCTGAGGAGGAATGTGCACGACCCATCACATGTCATTGAATAGGGAGATCTAGACATTGATGATGGAGAAACAATTACTGAGTACCCAGTAGAGATTGAGGGTT
The DNA here is from genome assembly GCA_963277665.1 of Viscum album. Taxonomy (NCBI): domain Eukaryota; kingdom Viridiplantae; phylum Streptophyta; class Magnoliopsida; order Santalales; family Viscaceae; genus Viscum; species Viscum album. Next base: position 1,431,649,262 of record OY728151.1, read on the forward strand.
GGTTGGAGAATATATTTTTTAGGTAAACAATTCCCATAGTGTGTGTCCAGTTGGAGCACATGATTCTCTAGGAGAGAACATGGGATCAGAAGGCTTAGATATATGAACAATACACAAAACTTTTTGAGTAGTCTTGTTTTTTTATTTTTGGGGATGTAAAGACCTAAATTGGGGAGAATGTAATAACTCAAATTTTCATGATTTTTCGAGAAATTATGTTGGAAAATTATGAGGCCAAAAACTAAGAAGACATGATAATTTTGTGCCCACTATTCCTAGAAAACTAATAGAAAAATGTTTTGTTTTTAATTAATCAGGTGAGTGGTTTTCCTAAAAAAGTGGAATAACTCAAATATAGTTTCCCATCTCAAAAATCTGATGGCACTGTTGTGTTTTGAGAAGAGGCTTTACCTTAGGAAAGGCCTATCATCAGCTTACATAGGTATTGAATAAAAGAATTTTTTTGAATTACACCATAAATAAAATAATTTAATAATATTTTTTGAAACACTATGAAATCAGAAACAGGGAATCAGATTATAATTGTCAGACACTGTTGAGTTCATAAGGTGGTTTTTTCATCTATTAGACTAAACATTAGTTTGTGTGGGTATTTTTTTTTGAAAAACCATAAAAGGACTTACTCATAATTAAATAATTTAAAGATCAATTATTTTTTTATTGTAATGATGACTTCCTTTAAAGGAATCTTTATGAATAAATCCCATTTTAGTCGCATAAACCTGTGAATACTGGATAATCGTTAGGGAGATCTTCGAGGATTTTACCATTGTGAACAATGACTTGATCATGGATCGATGATCAGAGCAATGAAAAAATCAAGGGATATCACCAAATATCATGGCACAATTTAATTCTTCATTGGTGTCTGAGCCCAATGCAGCAGTTTGTGTTGTTTTGATTACGATTTTCCACATTATTAGCTTCCACGATGAATGTGGACAAACATACAAACTGGTTGATCCGCTATTCACTCGTTCTTATAAGATTAGATTTTCTTGGGAATTTTTATTGTGGGGGTTATTATGACTATATTACTATTTTTTTATCTTTACCAATATTATGTAATGGATTTAATCTATAATGAACAATAGATGAGGTTCATTGCTTTGGTTTTTCATTTTTTATTTTCTCTCCCAATGTTCTAAGAATTCATTGTGTTCTTTACATGATATAAATGGGTGATTTTTGTGTCTCATATTCTTAGAGAAATGATCTAAAATTGGATATCAAACCTCGTAACAACCTACCAAAGGTTCGACGATGATAGTGACAGATAGGTCGAAGTATTTTGAGAGATATTTTTCTTCGAGTGACTTTCATGTGGATGATCAGAATCATTTTTTAGATTCAATTAACATCCTGAATCCCACCGATTTTATGTTTCAATAGTGAGACGACTTTGGATCTTCATTTTCATGGAGAAAATATCATCTATTGAACACCAAGGAAACAACCGAGGTGTGTAGTGGAAGAGCCAGCATTTTGGAAAATTCCAAAGAACATGGTTTGTAGTTAGGACTACATGGAATATAGATCCCATTGAGTAGTATATAAGGCTTTGGGAGGCATAAAATTGTTACATGACATGTTAACCCTATCACACAACATGTGGTACCATCCCCGAGAATCGTTTTGCCCTCTCGGAGTACATGAACATGGGTTGGAGTACATGGATTTACTACATGGCATGTACCCCACTAGATGGATTTGATGAGCTGGTTATGTGGATCAACTGATGTACACATACACGAGAAGGAAAACACGGGTTGACACCATGTGCTGACACATGGTCGGGGAACACATGCAGACCTATGATAGACAAACATGGTGTGTAAGCCTTCCTAAATACCATGTATACCTTTTCCACATGATATATTATTTTGGAAAGGAATATTGTACAAGGGTAGTACCCTAGGTCACAAGACACGGTCTGTGACCCTTCTACACATTATGTACTCTATTATACTTTCCTATATCTCATTATCCACCACATCTAGGACAAGATTACTTTGGGTAAGTTCCCTTGATTTGTCCCCTGAAGGATAATTGGTATCATTTCCTACTCACATATTTATGATACCTTCAATAAGAAATCCTAGATAGAGTAGTTTGAATCCCCTCTAAGAGGGATGGACCAGGATCCTCTATCATTCCTTGTTCACTATGTATAGTATTGGTATCGACGTGACAAGTCTTACCAAACGTCGAAAATCTTCATTGAAGGTGAATCTAGATGACTCATGGATTCACCACATGACCCTATTAGTGATTCTCATCTATGTATCATGACCATACACACAAATGGAATGTGTTCTCCTAGGGCAAGTGTATCATACCTATCTTTAGATCTATTAGCATATCTCTCTTATGACGGTTTCCAATGAGAATAACCTATCGGACGAAGGTCATTAGCGCCATTAGACTCATTAGTATGTTCACTTAAATAGATTATTCAAGGTATCATAAAAGTAAATCTATAGTGTTGGTATACATTACTTGCAACTTACCACTAGACTATAGGTCTGAGTTCAAGTATATTTGGATATCATTGTTATATTCCATATAGAAACAATAATATGTGTAAATAATTGTACATTTACATTGTGTATTTCATTGTGGTTCTGGGGTGTTATAATGGGTATTTTTATACTCACCCATGCATGTGCTTTTCCCACTAGTCTCGTGTCTTGTGAAGATAAATGACCATTTTAATATAGTCTTTGGAAGAATAGGTCCAGGTGGTTCTTTGTGAGTTCAGATGGGAAAATGTTTTCATATGTTGACATATAGCAGTACCGGTACATTTTTATTGTAGGTTAGACTTTTTAGTTTATAGAATATTTCATTTACTGGGCTTGTATTCTAGTCCATGTCACTTTACTATACTTTACATTAACTGTTGTACTCAATTTTTTTGGCTTAGAGGCATGCATGCAATTTGTTCCTTGGTTGTTTTTTACATTTTTGGATTTTTTGGCATTGAGACGTGCGCATGTGTACTTGTACATAGCCAATGCCTCCTATGTTAGTGATATTCATACTCAGTTCTAGTCACTAGCCCCTATCCAATTGGAGGCAAGCTTAGGGAGTCATAGCATGGGTCCCACTGGGACGGGTCCTTCACAATTCACTACGAAAAGATTAATAAAGGAATATTTGACCATAATAGAAATCCCATAATAGTGTAACCCCATATACCTAGATAAAATAAACACTCCATCAAATGGCATAGAGAAAACCCCCAAATCAATCTAACGCTACCTCCAAGAATTTCAATATATAAATTAGAAGAAAACTAAGACAAGGAGGTGAAGATTTCACCATGGATCACCAAAAATATATATCCAAATCCAAGGAAAAAATAATATATGGAGGAAAAAACATATAAGATAAAAATAAATAGGGATTCTCCCATGGTGAAGATAAATTTAATGAAAAATGGTAATTAAAGGAACCTTGTTTTTCCTACATGGATCACAAAATCATTTTTCATGAAATGACAGACCCTCAACACACTAAAACATGTATAATTCCACCTATATGGGACAATCATACTATGAATATCCATATCTATCCCACATATAAGAATCAATAAATTATATAAATGTTATAAATATAATGAAGGTTTTCACTATGGAGAAATATTTTTGGTTTGACATCACTCACGGAAGAAGCGTTATAATTAACAAATCGGTCCCCACACTGTGTTAATTCTATTCTTGTTGTGAGGTCCCTTAATGGAAAACGTAAAAAAATACCATGATAAATTTCTACATGAATAAAGACTTAATTAAATTACCAAAACAATTGTTGATGATAAATTCATAATGTTGAAATGAAATAATAAGTTTCATCCCTTCACAACGCAATATTTACTAATGAAATGAGATTCCTTTTCACACCGTGATAAAACCTCCAATTCCAAAAAACAACTTTACTAGCCTACCTCAGATGAATGTGACTACCACTCCATGTTGTGATGTATAAATTTTAAAATCTACCCATCTAATTCAACTATCCCCTCATTCCCAGATGCCTGTAGGCCACACCAAGACCTACCTATCTAAGATAAAATCATTGATCCAACAAAACATCCATTCCTCTAATCTCCTCTCATTTCATCAGACATCCAAATGACACCAATAAACATGATGGGATTTTGAAATTCATTACACTAGGGCTAGTAACTAGAATAAACACTATATAAACAAAACAATATTGAAGGAATTTAATAAATAAATTTAATAATAAATACAAAAACAATTAATTAACACTATATAATATGAAATAATACCATCCCAAAATGCTGGAAAATTTTATAATGAATTATATAACATTAAATAAAATACATGAACAAAACACCAATTGCAGTGACACTATTAACAATAATGATCAAAATTACCTATTAGGGCTCATACCCATCAACTACTTCATCATAGAAACATCTTAATGTACATATATATATAGATGATATTTAAATATTATATATTTGGATCCTCCCCCAAAACTCTCTTGAAAATACAAAAGAGAAATAATATTTATTCAGTAAATAAATATCTTATCATGTTATTGAAAAGGATAGGTCATCTACTACCCATTGAAAATAATTTTCACACTCCAAACATTACATCCGATTATAATAACATAATATAAAAATAATATATGTTGAAAATTTACCCCAAAACTACATCCCCACGGAACAATACTCCCTCATACCTCAATGAAATAGACCATATGATATAACCCTACCATAAATCCAAAATCACACATCAGTAACCAAATATATATAACCACATACTGTATACTAAAACCAAAAAAACCCATGTACACATCCACATTCCACATCACCCCATTATTACCACAGAACACATCATCATCACAGTTGGGTATATTAAAAATGATGAAAACATCATTATTCCATGCACCTACTATTTATATACCTCACCATGAGTCCACATTATATCCTAAAAACAATATTTTCCAATATAAATATATATATCAGAGCTTAAATCCATTTAATTTCAGATATAAATACCTCAACAATAATCCATCACAACATATATTATTTCCAAAGTGTCAAAGATAATGTTTTATTAGTTATTCATCCATTACCTTTAAAATATGGATGCTGGGGAAATAAATAAAATACCCCAAAACAGTAAATCGATATTTGTATGTTTACCCAACATGGGAGTTGGTACATAAGAAATAACATAAAATATAAATGGTATTTGAATGACTAGAAAAGCCCTTCTTAAAAGTTGATCCTAAAACATGATTTATTTATTAGGAGGACTTGTTAAAACAAGATCAACCAGACCACCTCAAACCCATAACCACTTCTATAATTGGCCATAAAAAAGGTAGTATTAACAAAGAAAAAAAGTTAGAGAAAAAATAATCCTAACTTCCCACTTCATTACATCATTATCAAATTTTATGTTTATCATTACCAACCACATTAAATTAGGTTAATTTATATTATTTTATTTATCTTTATTTATCAATTTAATTTATTCATTATATTAACATTAAATTTTAGAAATCCAAATTCCACATTTTAAAAAATATCCCACTACACAAAAATTTATTCATATTGCCTATTTATATTATAATTTATTTCCCCCACATTTCATATTACTCATCATCTAAATCTCAACTATGTCAATGCATCCTAAAATGACATTCTCCCACTACATAATATTAGTTAAAGACCACCACATAAATGATTACAAATCCACTCTATGACTAAAACCTTAAAAATATTACAACACAAACTATTTTATTCCCATATTAACCATTACAACAAATTGAATAACCACCAAATCCAATCACTAAAAATTCTGTCATAAAAAACAACCAATCATGAAACTTATTACCAAAACAAGAGTAATAACAATATAATTTCAATAATAAATACTGTCTATAATATCAAATATCACTAAACAAGCCCTTTTTTGAGTATATAAATATTAATTTTACACTTTATCCTTAAACATAGATGTACTATTTCCTGATTTAAAATTCTATAATTTTATAATAACTTTATGTGATTATCAAATTATAAATAGTAGAGGTAATCACATCAACAATAATAATAAAATCACAATAACATCAAACTACCAATAAAACAAGAAGAATCATGTTACCAATACATTTAAATCATACATAGAGTATATTAATCACATACACCCATAAATTTCATTTTAACATTTCATTATATTCATTAGGTTAATCCTAAAAATCTGTCTATTTCTTGAAAATGAATTATAATTCAACATTAACACATAAAAAAATAAAACATAAGTTTTAAATTCAGTTACTCAACCAGAGTTTTGATAATAACTGGACAAAAGGGTTAAGAACATGAATAAAACACCACTAAACCAACAGGGACATCCCACAAAACATATACATATAAAACATTTATCATATACATGGACAACATCCTAAAAAACTCAAATTATTCCACCACCATATACTTATATAGAATAAAGGTAATGATTGAATCTAGAAAAAAGTTGAGGGGAAATACAAATGGATCATAATATATTTTTTACTTGAAGTTGAGGATAAAAATACAATAGAGAATAGCCGAAAACCTCTTAAGAAGAGGTAAAGGATGATTATAATTTGAAAGATTTGTTGGATTTGGGAAAAAATTTGGTGATCCAAAATTTAAATAAATACTTGAAAATAGAACATCAAAACATGACATTATTTGTCATTCTAGAATGGTGGAAGGATTTGGAAATTAGGACATTGTTTACCCATATATCAGTGCTAAAATCGCTTCAAAACTGATACAAGCTATGAGTCTTAATAATAAATAGGTGGATTAATGATTATGTTCTCACAAACATGAGAATCATGTCACAAAATTCTTCCTTAAATCTGAAACATAATTAATACTTAACTGACACCACGGTGCGACATCATTCACCATAGCGAAAAAATATAGTAGGACCAAAAAACCACCAGCCAAGACTCCCATGGAGAAACACTAATTACTATAGAGCTATGAATCCCATGTATGATTAAACCAGAAACCTCTCATGAATCATTATTTTGTGACCTAAAAAATCATAGTGTACCCAATAAATAATATAAAATAAAAGGGAAGCAAAATAATATGACCAAATCTCTAATCCACAACATAAGAACCGACACCATATACCTACTGATCCTAACACACCAAACTAGACTCTAACAACAAATTTTATCCTTTAAAAACTCCATTCCATAGTACCAATAGTAATGATATTTTATCTTTTATCATAGACAATTTCTATTTATAATTTCACCCCACTAGTACCAATCATTTCTAAACCTCCTCTAAAATCACCAACTCCTTGATGAATGCAATTTAATGTACCAATAAATATTAGGATTTAAAATTTCAATTTTTAAAATGATAAAAGATAGTTCCTGAATATAAATTAGTCATATATATGGGGTAAATTAAATTTTTAAATGATATATCATTATTGGTGACACTATCTCATCTTATAGATTAAATTTTTTTCAAAAACATAAAACATTTTATTTTAAATTTATCTCCTCATATACATGTGATAAATTTTATTTTTTCAATAAAATATGTAACATTGTAGAAGAAAGTCATCACATATTATAAATATGGTAAAAATATTTGATAATTGATGTATTAATATTCATTAAATTTATCTATTTTTTTACATGTGCTAAATTAAAAAAATTTAGACAGTTGTCATAAAATTTAAATTTATGTTCTCTCATGAAACAGATAAAATTCATTTCTTAAAATATAAATATTCCAATAAAAAATATAAAAAATTTATTATTTGAGTAAAAATTTCATTTTTTATTAAATTTATCATTTTTTGTGAAACATATATATTCAAATAAATAAAATAAATATCATTTTTACAAATATTTAAAATAATACTATTATAATTTGTCATTATTTTTTAATAATATAACAACTAATATTTTATTTCATTTATATGTTTCTATATTTTTTTTTAAAAAATAAATATTTTTATCATTTTAATAAATTAATATTCCAAAAAAAATTCAACCATAATGTGAGATAATAATTATTACTTTTAAACATAGTTAACATAAAATATGTATTAATGAAGTTTACATTACCAAATAAATATAAATTTACCTTATTGGGGAAATGAAATTATTAAAATAGAAACACACGTTTATTTTTATGGTTTGTCAATACTATAATATAAAACTAAAATTAGTTGAATTTTCTAAGTGAGATAATTTTTTTAAAAAAAATTGTAATTTATTTCATTTCATGGAAAATGATTATTATTATATAAAAATTTATCTTATCAAATTTATGTAATAAATAATGAGTAAGAAAATAAATTTCAGGGTGTTTTTTATTATTCAATTGAATATTATGATAAATGAAAATTATTTTCTATTAATAAAATTCAATTTATGATATAAATTTTTTTATGATTGAAAAAGATGATACATTTAATTAATAATCTCTTAACTGTTATAATAAAGTTTTAAATAATTTATCATATATAATAATGTATTTCCACATTTCACACAAATTTTTATAAAATTTAATAGTTATACATTTACAAAATTATTATAAAATATTTAAATGTGATAGAAGTAATGGGTAGAAAATGTTTTTTAAATATTTATGTTAATAATATTATTGGGATGATAAAATAGTTTTTTCTAAAGATATCATTTTTCATTTATTTTTTTTACAAAAATTTTTAGAAACCTAAAAAATAAATTTACAACATTAATAATAATAAATATCATATATATTAATAATAAATTTATGAAAAAACATATAGATAATTTATTCAAGGCCTCTGAGTTTAAAAAATTTATAAACTCTCACATTCATGGGACAAAAAAGGGAAAACTAACACTTTTTCTTGGGTTGACACATTCTATAGCTTACCCAATACAATTTATAAACATACCGAAAGCCCAAAATTTGAGTTTTTCAAATTAGGAAAAAATAATAAATTAAATTATAGAATAAATAATTAATTCATTGTCTGTCATGTATTTTTTTTGTGGAAAAAAAATTATTATACTAAATTTAAAGTATTTTGTATATATATTTAAAACAAATGTTTTATCAATGTATTTTTTTCATTTATGATGTGAGATGAAATATTGAACCTTGTACGATATGTTTTTATAAAATATTTTAACATTTTATAACCACGTTTTACATTATATTATACATATAATGAAAAATATAAAAGAAACCATAACCTGAAAAGAATAAATATTCCTATATATAAAATAAATTTAGTGAATATAATAATAAAATCAATATATATATATATATGTATATATAGAATTATTGAGCACATTTTAGTGTTCTGTGTTATTGAACTGGACAAAAATATAAGGTATTTTAATCTTTTTCATTTATTGGATGGTTAGAATTTAAATCCAATCATCAGAACTCACTTATGGATATTTTAAGGATTTAATGTGATGTTTTTGGACTTTGGTGAATGTCTAGGAGGTTTTTGGGGTGTCATGGTGAGTTTCAGGGGAACATGTCAAAGAAAGGAATGGTTTTCAATGTCTCTAGAGGGAACATGATTTTTCCGAAATTGTGTTTCCCAGTGCAGAAAACAATTCGGCCTTGTGAAAGTGAGATAGAGGCATTTCTCACAAGCTGATCATAGTTTTCCAAGCCATGTATCTTTCCCACAAGACGTTATTTTGGAGGCAGTAGCCTCACACTGTACATTTCACTATTTGGAAAACCGTGCGGGTCAAACTGTTCTATTGGTATTCATTTATGAAATTATATTACATATAAAATTAGGTGGAAAATAATTTAAATTGAAATAAAAGTGGAAACATGTTTCAATGATAATAAGAACATTAATAATAATAATAATAATATTATTATTATTATGTTAATTGTTAGGAGAACCGATAGAGGGTCCTCCCTCTCCAGCTATAGTGTGACACCCCCTTCAGCAGAACCACCCTCTCATACAAAACCCTCTCTGGATCGGTCTGTTTGGCACAGGTTCATTGTGTTCATCTTAGTGAATCTTATCCAAATCATGGTAGGGGTTTCTTTTCCCTTGTCTTCCTTTTTCGTCCATTTTACTGTCTCCCTATCACCCCTCAGGCATGACCAAAAACCCTAGGATTATGGTTGATGCTTTTTTTGTTTTCTTGTACTGTTAGGGTTTCAAAGAATCTATTGGTACTCTTTTTTACTTATTCCAAAATCAAAAAATGATGGTGAGATGGATGGGTAAGATATTGATCACCATGATAGTTTTGGGTAATGTTCTAAACCCTTTGTTTTTTCCCACACAAGAATTGATAGTTTGAGGTTTTCATGAGTCACTAGTAATTTTATGGAGGTGTGTTAGTCCTTGACACAATAATTTTGAGTTCCAATTATTGTTATAGTGAGTTTCATTATTGTACGAGGGAACACAATCATATACATAGGTATGCATACATATAAGATATGTATATCTCCCATGTACATATTACTTTATGGTTTGGGGAATATGTGAAATGGGTAATGGATATATATATTTATATGTGTAGGTATGTGCATGAGAGTGTGGGTCGGTTTTGAGTAGTCACCATCTAATCTAACAAGTGTAGAGTGTGGTCATGGACAACTACATGACGTAGGGTCTGTATCCTTTCACCATTAAATTAAGGAATGGATTAATTATTTACGTATCATACATTAAATATATTTTAAATTAATAATGTATGGTATGTAAATTAAATTCCTCTTAAATGTGATTTTATTATGTTTCATGATAGATATTCTCAATATGATAATTGAATTATTTGAAGAGAAATGTCATGGATTTATAATAAAACTCCTCTAACAGAGGTGTACTATCTTTATGATAAATATTATTGATTAGTCTTTTATTAATACATGCATTGTTGTACTGATAGGTCCTTATGATCATTCCATAAATTTTATTGGATGTTGGTGGAAATGTCCACAACTCCCAACACCCCATGAGGGGTGATACTCAATAATTTAGTCTTTAGAATTTTGATAATATTTATACATCATTCGTGGGTGCTCAAGCTCGACCAGACAAAATAATAAGACTCTTTAAATTAATTTATTATTAAATCATCAAATTTTGAATAGATTGTTCCTTGTAAATTACACTTGACTCACCTAAGGTATGTTCCGAAATGTATGTAATTCATTGAAATGATTTTATGGTAACAAAACAAAAGTACATAAGATTTTCTTGTTATATTTAATGGAATGTTTGGTTCCTTGTATAATGAACCAAGTATTTATAAAATAATACTTTTTAATTTACATTAATAGTTATGAATGTGAGATTAATTTTATGTTAAAGGGGTCCCCTTTCCAATAGCGTACTCGAAACCCAACAATTGGTTTCTCCATAATCTTACGTTGTAAATAACATTGAGTTATACCGAAAAATAATACAGTAATAATATTTTTATTTTAAATGGTAGTTAACGCATAACCATTGGAATGGAGGGAATTAATTGTTTAAACAAAATTATGATAATATGGATTACACATGTTTAAATAATGATTCATTGGTTACCATATTTTTTTAAATGTAAATAAAAACCAATTTAATATAAAGGATGTGTTTTTATGAAAACCAATTTAAAAAGTGAATATTTTGTTTTATAAAATCATATCAATATTTATATATTTTTAATTAATTAAAAATATAAGTTTTGATTTCAATTAAACATTTCAAATTCATCTTATATATTTTCTAAATATTATATAAGAACAAAATCAATTTTTTCAGATAAAAGAAGTATTTTTCAAAAAATATAGTTTTTCGGCTTTTTGATTGAGAACCCTTTTTAAATTTCGTTTTTGACAATTTTATATATTCTATTTGAGAAATTAAACTTCTTATTTAGAATCAGGACACAAAAATTTACTTTGGATGAATTTTTAATATTTTTTAATAACTATAATGTTTTTCTAAATAGGAAAAATATGTTAAATTTAAATAGAAAACAAGTTTTTTAATCAAGATAATTTATATGGTTTACTCATATTATTTAACGGTTTTAAAGTATAAATGGAATATAATTTCATAATTTAATAAAATTTTGGTCATTTGATGTATTTTCAATTTTAAATTGCATATACACACATGTCATGCTTTTGATGGATTTTACTTCATAAAAAACCTGCTTTTGGTTTTTATAATAGGAATCAATTTTAAATTAATTTATGAAAATTCATTATTTTCAATTTCAAAAAATAAATTCCATATTTGGAATCAAAAGGTCCAAATTGTGGGAATAGATACATTTTATTTTTGGACATTATGAATAATAACTTTAGTAATAATTTTATTTACCATGATTAAAAGGTAAATATGGTAAATAGAGGTAAAAAATAATATTATATTAATATTAAAATACCATAACACATATTCTAATCCTATTGAAATAGATATGTCTAACCATGGAAATCCTTGGGACGATTTTGGGACCCCATTTAGCCACATGTGTGTGAAAATGACATTTTATAATAATTAATTTATTTTAAAGAGAAATAAAACCTAAACATGTATCTTTAACTAAAATAATTTTAATATAGGGTTATATAACTGATCTCTTTGACTATAAATATTCATTAGTTATCTAAAATTATTTCCTAAATTATTGTGTTTTATTTATAATTTTTATACATTATAAAAATAAATTTAATTTTGACAAAATGATGATGCAATGATTGATTCAATAATAAAGGATTCAAATAAATGATATTATAAATTTTAAAATAAATGTTATTTGACTATTTTGATGAAATAAAATTATTTTATAGATGATATTGACATATTATATATTATTTAATGAATTTTATTGAAGAATTAGGTTGTTAGGAATTTTTAATGAATTCAAGTATGAATAGTTTCCAAAATTGACAAAACTCATAACTCAAAACATTAAATAGTTCATTAATTAATATTAAATTACTAAAAACAATTATCATCGAAATGGTTAATAAAAGTCCAAATATTTTTTAAATGACCATTTTATGTTTTTTTGACATGATATTGTAATTTCATTAATCGATAATGTGTAAATAACATGATATCACTATGTGATTAAAAATGGTAAAATAAGGGTTAAATAAAAAAGATAATGATAAAAAATATTCAAAAAATATCTAAAAGTTATTATATGTTTTTTATTAGAACCAAAATCATATTATATTATAATTATATCTATTTTTGACAATTATTAATCAAAATTGAGTTTATAATAAATTAATATTTAACAAAATTCCTAAAGTGCCCCTCCTCCCTCTTATAAAAGGCCCCCACATCTACCCATATAAATCACACCACTTAAAAACCTTGGATCATAAAAATTCTACCTAAATACTCTCCCATAATTCCTATTGTATTCTTAGAATCCTTAAATTCAGCGTAAGGCAATTGAATAAATCCTTTTGGATCAATTCAAATTAAGGTACCCGATTAAGAGGCAATGTTTTTTCTCAAGTTCTTTTCTTTTATATTCCTTCTCCACTCCCTATACTCTTCTTATTATTTGATTAATTAAAAAAATAATCTTCAATGTACTAGTATTTTGTTATGATACGTATTTCAACTACACTTACACACACCATCATCTAATTAATATGCACATACTATTTCTATGTACGCCAAACTACTACCTCAAGAAACAATGATTGTTCAATTTTCCCCTAAATTCTTTCATGGTGGCCATTAGGATGAAAATTTATTTATATATGATATATATTATATTTATATTTCTTCTATGATTCATTATTTTTTATTTACAATATACCTTTATGCTTCCCATAATGTGTAAATATGATAATTTAATTTGTGGAAGTCCGGGCTACTGCCCCTCAATGTTATATGACTCATTCATTCCATACATGGAACATCTAAATAATGGAATTAAAAAACATATGTAACATATATAAAATATTTATTATACATGAAATATAATATACCTATGTATCATTTAGTTTTCATTCCTTTACTATGACAAAGAAATGAAAGTAGCGTTCATGTGTACGTATGGTCTACCATCTCCTTGAACATCGAATTTAATTTCTTTTCTAAAAAGGTTATGTACTATTATATATACATATATATACTGGATATATATGATATTTAAATAAAAAATAATATTCTGGTGATAATTTACATTTGACCGTATGGACAATTTGTAATTATAACTAGTTTATTTTGGACTCAAGTACCGAACTTCCAGCAAACGACCGATATGAACATGTATAATTATATGATTATTATGTAAAGGTAATAAGTTATATAAAAGGAATAATAAAATTTAATATGGTTATATGGAAATTATAAATTAACATTATTGTATTATTTATGGAGATACAAAATGAATATGATAAGTCAGACTCAAGGTAAGGGAACATCTTAAACCAATTTCCATTATTTAGGTTAATTTCTACTTATTGATTATGTAATGATAGGATTATGGGAGAAATAAATTTTGATATAATTAAATTTATTTATTAATTATTTATGGGTATTTATAGTGAATACACATAATTGATCTATTTTATTAACACAATGATCTTTGTAAGGGGATTTCTAAACTCAATATCCACTCATAGGGTATTATGTAGACTTTGTTGATTATATTATGAAAACAATTGTGTGTGGAATCACTGTTTATTTATTTAGGTTTTAATTTCCACTTCCAATTGTGTGTATATACTATTTATATACTGAATAACCCCATTTATAGATTTGTATGTCATTTATATAAACTTTGTAAAAGAAATTTTAACCCAATCTTATTATATTGAGTTAAATATCCATGTTATTGGTTTTTTCTTTCAAAGAATATGTGTGAATATACTATGATTGTTTTAAAATTAATATCCACTTTTATTGGCTTTATTTCTATTTTCAGGCATAATTATTCCATTGATTTTTTTGTAAATCCATTGAAATGGTCTTTCTAAGGTAATATGTCTCAATCTAATTTCATTGAGGCATATCTTGATATTGTGGACCTTTAATACTCTATAAGGTGTATATAGTACCCTTATAACATGTTGAATCATGAATTTCTATATTGTCATGAAATTTAATGTTTTTTTTGATGTTATTCATTAATTATTGTTATTAAATTATTTCTCAAGTGTTACGAGGATCTTTAACAAAAACTTCATTTTAAAAGTTTGAAAGATTTATTCTTCTAAATATTTATAATTAATATTGATGTTTCCAATATGATTTTAAGGATTTATATATAAACACACATACACACATATATATATTAAACTTATAATTCTATAATATATTTTAAATGTTTCAATGTTTTGTGGAAAACTTTGATTCAAAAATATCTTTAATAAATGTTTTAAAAGATTTTGGAAATGGATGAATATTTAAATATCTTAAACTGATTTATTCTAATTAATGAGTGAAATGATGATAATTTCAATATTTTACGTGTTATGATTATATAATGGTACATGAAAATTTTAAGGGTGGTTATGTGATAAACCAAATATTTGTGTTTCCATGATAAACCAAGGGAGTTTGAGCGTGTGATAGCTCTCTAATACATTGGGTGACGTGGTTGAGGTAAATGATAAAGTTTCTCTTAAGAGATTTAGGGAATATACTACGAGGGGTATTACAATTGAAACAATAAATGTTACTCCATATGAAGCATTGGGATCTAAGAAGTACGTATGTTATGGATGCCACAAGTCACCTTTGTGATTTATGATTTCTATGATTAATTAAAAAATCAAATGATTTCCTGATCTATGTTAAAGAGATTATGTTTTTTGAGTGAAAAGTCAAATTTCATTGATTTTTCTATATTCAAGGACTAATGTTTTCTTTCCTTACATTACTTGTCTTATTGATATTTTTATTCTCATACCAAGTTTTAGAAATAATTTTTCAAGGTATAAGGAAGGATAAGATAATGGAAGAACTCAAGATTATTTATATAAATAAATGAATCATTTTTTAATTTAAGAAGTTTTATTGTTGTGAAATAAATTGATTGAGTAGAAGTGCCTACTTTGTAATATTAGAGATGTAATAGTTATGGTCTAATTTCTAACACTGTAAACCTGAAAATATCTTCAATGAGAATTCTTGACTTAACTCATAATAATGTAATGTTTAAGGAAGATGCCTTACAGTTGGTATCATATGAAAGGATTAGACAACTATGGAGATTAGGATTTTTTCTTAAGGGTTAGCGATATAATCATGGGTTTATAATTTTAAGGTATATCATAAGTACAATGCCTTATAAAACCCTTTTGAGTCTTTATGATGTAAAATATTAAGGTGACTAATGGTATTTTTGGAGACATTAACCTTTTTAGAAATTATGGGTTACTAATTTTTGGGATGAAAAATGAGTGGTATGAGAAAAAATATGAGGTTAAAATATGTTCTATCTCATTTTGATAATGTTATTATAATTATATAGTTTTTGAAACGGTATAACATATAGATAGTGTGAAAAAACGTTTTGTCAGACAAATATGCCGGAATCGATCCCACAACCAATGTGTGATAGGGATTTGTCACCTACCACTAGTCTACATGAGAGACCTAGGTAGTATGACTTATTATTTGAAGATAAATGATTTTATCAATCAATAATAAGTTGATTTTTAAAACTTATGTTTTATCAAATTGATATCCTTAGTATCAGAACATGATTTTCGGATAAATTGTTAAGTGTTATTTTCGAAGACATTCTCTATTTTGGGAACACTATAAGTCTAAGGAAAATAGAATACTATTATATTTCATTTTTTGAGAAACGAATGAAATATTATTTTGGAAGAATATATGATTTTATTTTGTAGATTTATCGATTTGAGTTATTTATGGATATGATTAACCTATCATAGATAATATGTGATTAGGTTAAATACTTTTCAGTATGATACTTCAATAGTAGTTGATGTTAATTAGATATAAATGTTCTGGTTTATTATGGAAGTCTATGTGATCAAATCCTTATGAATTTTGGTTTTCTAACATAGTTATTTTGTTATTTTGAATAATATTAAGGAAAATTGTTTATTTAATGGTCTTAAAAGATCTTTGGGTATTGTTTGTTGAATTTTGGATATTAGGAGTAGTATTTCATTCGATAAAGGATTATCCTTTTTTTAGGATTTTATGATCTTAAAATAACCATTTTGTTTTTGGTTAATGTCTAAAGATAGGGGAGATATATAGTTCATATTTTTTAGATTTTTTAATTCTCAAGAATTTTATTCTATTGCTTTAGGTGTGACCATGTCTTATTGAATACTCACAGTTCGAAGAAAAGATGAGTTTGTGGTAGAAATTTATTAAAGGTTGAAACACTACTTGAAAAGTAAATATATTTCATTATATTATTACTTAATATCTAAAATAAATTACTCGAATTTATGAAAAGGAACATAAATAGAAAATATTTTTCCATTTACTTTCCTTACTGGGGAATCATAGACCATTTATCCCAGAACATTATTATGGTCTTTTGGTAGTTAATATTCACCTAATCATGTTTTCTATCACTCTCTATCAAAACATTATGGTTAGTTTTTCTTTCATATACATGGTTTCCTACATGGAATCACAATATTTAATATCTCTAGTGAGCCTTTAAATACTATTTGTGTCTTTTATGGTGATAGATTTATTGAATCTTTTTCTGATATGGTATTTTTAATGATGTTTTCGGGCCTAATTTTAAAATTGTGAGGATGCAATTTCCAAAAGGTGGAATGATGTAATTACCCATGTATTTATATAATAAAAATTTTTATTTTCAATTAATATATTTGAATAAGATATTAATTTTAAATTATAGGGGGAACTTTTTCCGATAGCGTACTCGACACACAACAACGGGTTTCTCCGAAACTTACGTTGCACACATCATTGAGTAATACCGAAAAATAATAAATTAAAAATAATAATATTTTAAATGGTAGTTAATGACTAGCCATTAGAATGGCATGAGTGAATAGTATCAATTGTATTATTAAAATTTGTTTTACACATGTTTAAATAATTATTCATTGGTTACCAAATTTTTTAAACCTGGAAATAAAAACCAATTGAATAAAAAGGCTATGTTTTTAGGAAAACATATTTATAAAGAGAATAATTGTGTTTATAAAATAATTTCACAATTAATTGATTTTAATTTTATGAAAAATAAATTTTATATATTCAATTATGTTTTTTAAATTCACGTTATATGTTTTCTAGATATGATATAATAAGAAATTCGATTTTTTCAGGTAAATAAAGTATTTTTTTAAAAATGCAGTTTTACTACCTTTTAACGGCGAACCCTTTTTAAATTTAGTTTTTAATGAATTTACATATTATATTATAAAAAATAATCTTCTTAATTAGAATCTGGATATCAAAATTTACTTTGAATGAATTTTTTATATTTTTCTGATAACTATCATGTTTCGATGAATAATAAAAATACACTAACTTTTAATTGAAAATGACATTTTCCATTGAGATAATTTATATTGTTATGACATATTATTTAATGGTTTTAATGTCTAAATGGAATTTATTTTTATTATTTAATCCAATATAGTTCATTGGATGTAATTTTACTTGTAAATTGGATATAAAGACATGGCAATATTTTGAAATATTTTACTTCTTAAAAATACCCTGCTCTTTGATTTTGACATCGAGAATAAATTTTAAATTAATTTCATAAAATTATATGTTTTGAATTTGAAAAAATGGATTCCATATTGGAATAATATGTTCCAAACTATGTGAATAGGTACCTTTTATTTTTGGACATTATGAATAGTCACATCCGTAATTATTATATTTTCCATGGTGAAAAGGTAAATCTTGTAATTAAGGGTAAAAATAAAATTATATTATTATTAAACTACAATAAAACATTTCCTAATCCTCTTGGATGAGATATGTAAGACCATGGTCATCCATGGGTCAATTTTCAGAAACAATAATGCCACGTGGGTGTGAAAATGACATTTTATAGGAATTAAATTGAAGTGAAGAGAAATATAATATAAACAAGAATCTTTTACTAAAAAAATTAATATAGCTTTATATAACGGATATAATTGACTGTAAATATTAATTATATATATAAAATCATTTCCTATATCGTGGTATTTAATTTATAATTTTTAAACATTAAATAAATAAATTTAATTACGACAAAATGATGATAGAGTGATTGATTAATTAATAATGGAATCAAATAAATGATATTATAAATATTAAAATAAATTTAATATGATTATTTAGATTCTATCCAAGAATTTTATAGTTGATGTTGATATTTTTTATTTGAATTAATTTCATTGTTTCAAAAGAATCATTTTTTTCTGAATTTGTAAAAACGTCACGTATTAATAGTGTCCAAAATTGTCATAATTGATAACTAAAACATAATTAGTTTATTAAATGATATTAAATTATTAAAAATATATGATTCAGTAAAATTGTTATGAGAAGACTAAATATTTCATAAATTAATCTTTTGTTGGGTTATTGGACTTTATATGGTTATTACAATAACCCACAATGTCCAAATAACATGATATCACTAGAACATTAAAAATGGGGAAATATGGTTTGAACAAAAACGATAAGGATACATAAATATTCTAAAAATGTCAAAAAACTATATTATTATTGGTATTAGAACAAATATCATATTAGCGTGGAATTAAATGAGTTTTTTTACCATTTTTAATTGAAATTGAATTTTTAATAATTTAATATTTCTTCACTTTCCTAAAGTGCCCCTCATCCCTCTTATAAAAGGCCTCCACCTCTATCCACATAACTCACACCTATAATGCCACTTGTATCAACAAAATTAAGATAAAATAAGATTCCAACATCAATTCATTCATATTAAAAGCATTTCCTTGGGAATAAGACAATTCATGAAATCCTTTTGGCTCAAATCAAATGATGTTACCCAATTTAGAGGTAACATCTACCCTCACATTATTTTCATCAATTTTCCTTCTCCACCCCCTATACTATTATCATTGTTTGATTAAATAGAAACAAAAAAATAATAAATATACTAGTATGTTTTTATAAGTAGTATTCAAACTACACTTACGGACACCTCCATCTTATGGTTAGGAACATACTATTTCTGTGTACGGCAAACTACTGCATCATGAAACGATGATTGTTCAATTTCCCCCTACCAACTTTTATTGTGTCCATTATGATGGAAATTTATTTCTATATGATATATATTATATTTATATTGTCTATATTCTTATGGTATTTTTATTTACATCATACCTTTATGCTTTACATAATGTGTAAATACGATAATTTCATTTGGGGAAGTGCGGACTACCGCCCCCTAAAAGTGATATGACTCATTCATGACATACATGGAAGTTTTAAATGATGGAATCAATGAAAATATTTAACAAATATTAAATAGATATTATACTATAACTATAATATAACTATGTATCATTTAGATTTCATTCCTTTAATATGACAATGAAATGAAAGTAGTGTTTATGTGTACGTACTGTCAACTATCTCCATGAACGGGGAATTTCATTTCATATCTTCAAACGTTATGCACTATTATAAATACATATATATACTAGATATATTTTATGTAAATATAATTAATAAAATTTTGGAGACAATGTACTTTTGACCACATGAATTTTTTTTAATTATAACATGTTCATTTTTTACTCATTTACCGAACATTGACAAAATGACTGACATGAACTTGAATATTTATATGATTTTTATATCAAGGTAATAAGTGATTAAAAAGAAATAATTAACTTTAAAATGTTTCCTATGAAAGTATAAATTTACTTTTGTTTATTATTCAGGGAGATAAATAATGAACAAGACATGTCAGACTCAATATAAGAGAACTTCTTAACAAAATTTCCATTCATTAGGTTAATATTATACATCATGATTATGTCGTGATATGATAATGTATGAAATATATTTTTATATACTATCATGTATTTAAAATTTATTTATTTGTATTTTCTGTGAATGTACACAATCGATCTATTTTATTAACAAAATGATCTTTGTAAGGGAATTTTGAAACTCAATTTCCCCTCATTGGGTATTATGCATAAATCATTGATTATCTTATGACCAGATTTTTTGTGGAATGACTGTTTACATATTTATGTTTTAATTTCCACTTTAATTTTCATAGAAATAATCTTCATACAACCGTTGATAAATTCTTATGTCATTGATATGTACTTTGTAAGGTAAATTTTAACTTAGTCTCATTTCATGGAGATAAATTTCCATGTCATTAGTTTTGTTTTTCTAAAAACATGTGTGAATTTCCTCTAATTTTTAAAACTAATATACACTTATATTGGGTTAATTTCTATTTTTATCACAAAATTATGTCCTTGATTTATTTCCAATTTAATTAAATGGTCTTTGTAAGGGACTATGTCTCAATCTCCTTTCATTGTGGAATATCATGATATTGTGCACCTTTAATATCATAAAGTTGTATATATAACCCTTCTGAAATTTTATATCATGAATTTGTATATTAAAATTATCTTTAATGTTTTGTTTGATGTTATTATTTAATTATTTTTATTCAATTTTTTCTCATGTGTTTAGAGACTCTTTAAATAAACGATAATTTTAAAAGTTTTAAAGATTTATTTTCAAAATCATTTTCATTAATGTACGTGTTTTCAATATGGTTTTAAGGATATGTTTATATGGTCATATATGTTTTAAAATTATAATTATAGAATAAATTTTAAATGTTTCAATGTGATATGGGACACTTTGATTAAAAAATATCTTTATTAAAAGTTGAATATGGTTTTGGAAATGGATTGAATATTTCAATATCATTAATTGATTTCTTATTATTGATGAGTTAAATGTTTATAATTCCAATTTTTTATGTGTTATGATTATGCAATGGTACTTGGAAATTTGATGGGTGGTTACATAATAAACAAAATTTATGTGGTTTTGTGATAATCCTCGGGTGGGTGAGCCCGTTATTGCTATCCAATGCATTTGGTATTGTGATGGAGGTAAACGAAAATGTTTCTCCTAAGAGATATATAGAATATAATTTGACGGTTATTCCAAATGAAACCATTAAAGTTAATCCCTATGTAGATATTAATGCTACAAAGTATGTTATGGATTCCACAAGTCACCATTATGATTTATGATTGCTAGGAGCTATTCAATGATGATATGATTTAATGAGGTATGTTAATTAGCTTATATTTTATGATTGAAAATTAAGATCTCATTGATTTGTATTTATTCATGGAATAATGTTTTCATTACTTATCTTATATCCCTTACTGATATTTTTATTCTCATCCTCTATTTTTGAAATGTTTTCCCCAAGGTATAAGGTAGGGTAAGAGAAAGTAATAATTCCTGAATATTTATATCACGAAATGAATACATGTTTCATTTATAGAGTTTTATTGTTGTAAAAAAATTGGATAGAGTAGAAGAGCCTACTTATAAATATTAGAGTTTTAATATTTATAGAATAATTCTCTAAAAATTCAAATTGGAAAATACCCTCAATGTAAATTCTTGAATTAACTCAAGATTATATAATGTTTAAGGTTGAGGCCTTACAAAATGTCTATAGCACGCCGTTTAATGTTAATGGAAGCCATTGGAATGAACCTTTTTAATTTATCTTTACTAACATGGTTTTAATTAAATGGTTTCATGCTACTTGTATTTTTCAAACAAATAAAATGCAAGGCTTGAACCAAATGGCCTTATTTATTACTTATGAATTGATTAAATGGTTTCATTCTCAATTAGCCTTGTCACACAAATAAAAGGAAATGGATTGGACCTTATCAATTATATTTGACATCATTTACTAAATAAGAGTGGATTGACTCATGGTCACATTGGATTACTAAGGGAAGACCTTAAGCACTCAATGAACTCATTATGTATTAAAATATATGACTTTATTATGTCTTTACCGACCTAGAACACAATCCGCTCCTATCCTTGGATGCCTAGAATGAAACAAAAGGATCCCCCATGTAGAAATATAGTCTGTCGTGGATACACTCTTGGGATCGAAAATTGACATTTAGGTACCATGGTTAAATCCCATTAGGAACAGTCATTACACAGACCCATTTTAACTTGGATGAACTCCATAGACTCAGTATGAGTCTTATTGTGGAATTACATGGATGATGATCCTTGGATTACAATTTTACCCCTTAACAAAAATCAATGGATACACTCATTGGATCCTGCATTGACATGTTCGTTCCATGGTTAAGTCTCCTTGGGCCCAGTCATTGCATAGCCAAGTTTTAACTTGTATGAACTCCAAGGAAACATAAGGTGTCTTATTGTGGAATTAAATAGACTATTCTTTTTGAATTACACTCTTAACCTAACACAGACTACAATTATTACTGATTTGGTGACCCTTGTGGTCTACAATGCCTTGGTTATTTCCTTTAAACATCATTATTAAGAATAATGACGTGTTTCCTTATTATATATTTGAACCCTAATTATTGAAAACATGAGACACAATTATAAACTAGTAGTTATAAATTAATGAACCAGTTACATGTTTATAACCTATACAAGGGTCAAAGAAGTGATAGTCTTTATGTGTACCATAGGATCTTGGATGGGTGATGTTTATTCATTTTTTTTATTATTTATGTATTTATGTAGAGTTTTTAAATTATGTTTCACTCTCTAGATTGAGATTGATATCATGGGTGTTAGCCTGCTGAGATTTATATCTTACCCCTATTCGGGTACACTTGGTACTATAGCAGACCGTATATGTTCAAGATATTGGTTGACTATTATATTTTTTGTACATTGGAGTAATGAGAAAAGGACAATGTTGATGCTCGGGAGGCTCATGGAGATCGCATGTGGGGCTTTACTGTCTTTTAATTATTTGTGTACTATAATTTAATGAATGATATATTGATTATTGTTTTATCTTATGTATCATCTGTCATCTATGCATTGTATAAAATGGCACTGACCATCTTTTTCTAGTTATATAAAATATATCTTATGTTGATTTATCATTTATTTATTTATTACTACTTCTGCCTAGGATTAATATTTACTCTCTAATAACATTGAGAATCTTTGATAAGAGGGTATATTAACCCCACTATAATCTCCCGAGACCCTCACAACTAGTAAATATCATCTATTGTATGAGGAGATACACTTGAGGCTATTTGACCCGTTGGTCTAGCTACCATTTTAGTGGAAATCCGTGTTTGTATGATAAACAATGGAATTAGTGGAGGATAAAGTCTTTCCTTTTCCTTTCTATTTTAGGTTGTTAGACAGGAGATTGGAAAATTTCCAGCACTTGTCTGATAGTCATTCTTGGGATTTATCACCCCGTGTATGAGAAAATGACCATGTGTCTAGGGAATGGAAATGTTGTTCATGGTGTTATATATTATTGTTGATATGATTTCACCACACTTGATTGGTGTAATTTCCACTACTTGTTGATTTATTGAATTTTTAATTTTACCCTTGTCCTTTTTTAGAGTGCATGAAATATTGAATACATTATAATTTCATGTAGGAAATTCACATTCAATACATATCCCATGCCATATAGTTGTACATATTAGTTACCTTCTGATTGGATTTTGTGCCTTTAGTGCTATTCCATGATTATATTTATACCTCTTTAGATAATTAATTAGCATGTCATAAATGTTTACATCTCATTATATCATCCCTCTCTTATTAAAATTCCATTGTTATGTGAGTTCGGAATGTTTCACTATGTTAGCTACTTCTAGTGACATTCTAGCATTCATTGAAATATAATTGGTGGCTTTTTGTTAATGAAATTGTTGTGATTACGACTAGAGCTAGTTTTTTATTGTAAGGTGTATGGGGACCATATTAATAGAAAAAGGTATCCACTATTTTCAAACCATTGTATAGGGGTATTAAATATGAAATTTCTAAAGTAAATCAGTTCTAAATAATGGGAGCCAAATGAAAAACTATAATGTGTATGGGTTCCTTACAGGTTAGTTTCTTGCCACCCATATCACTAGTCCATTGTTTTTGAGCATGTGAAAAGTCTAAAATGTAATTTTTTTAATAAATGATATCCCAATATCAATTTATTTACTGTAAGTGTTCTTCATTAATTGTTCAATGAAAACTCATATTAAAATAAATGGACTTGTTATGTTTCAAATGGTTTTAAATGTCAAAGATGTTTAGTATTAATCTCATATTAATTGGTTAATTCTTAAATGAAACATGACCCATTTAGGCCAGTTTGGAAATGTTTTTATCTGATGACCCAATATGGGTGTTTTGAATTTTTAATGTCTTAACATCTATTATCTGGTTTCATTTTGATGAACCACAGATGGTTAAAATATGACCCTTGTAGGTCGCCGTAACATCTAAAAAAGATTTGTTTTTGTTAAATATCATTATAATCAAGGGATATTTTTGAGTGTTAAGTTTTGAAAAGGATTTTTTATATAAATTCATGTTATAATTTTATGTATTATTTAAATCTTTTAAAAGGTTGAATATTTAAAATGTTAATTAATGTAATGGACTTGAAAATGGAAATCGTAAGTGGTGTCCTCTATTAAAACAGTCATCAAAGGGTCGATTATATTTCTATTGACTTTCCGATTAATGGAACCATAGGTTTTTTCCATTGGCTATTTCCTGTTCTGAAATTACATGAATTATTGGATTTTTAGTCGGTGACTTCAGTTGACATATCCCAATGATAGGGTTCACATTTTTTTCTTAATGGAATAGCTTATCATATGTAGTTCACTTTTGAATTTAATTCCTTGATATTGTCATGGGTTTCCTAATGTTTGGTTCCATTGGGGTTTTGTTGTCCATAGTAGGACATTCATTTTCTAATGGAACCCTTGTTTAAATGGGTGATCATGGTTTCTTTGTCCATGTAATGGGCATGAGAAGTGATTTATTCTCGTTTTCAGCAGGTTTGACATGCCATAGTCATAGTCGGCAACTTTATAGGTCACTTGAACAATCTTATTCTTAGTAATGGATTAATGGAAATGGTTTCATCCCAGATATTGATCAAATGATGCCATGCAACTCTAAAATAAATTTTATTTAGTGTTGATTAAGATCTCAAGTCATATCCAAGTAGAGTGACCTGAGTGATAAGGAATCATGTTCATCACAATTCTTGAGATGATGTTTCTAATGACTCTTGTGTTTTGATACACTAATATCATTGGTTTGTATTTCATGGAATTATTTTACATACATGATCATGGATCATAGGAGCAACACACATATGGATAAAGAGTTTTTGTATTTACTCTCTTTTGAGAGGCTAGTGTATGGAAGTGTCCTTAAACATTAGATAATCTTGTTTTAAGTCATGAATTTTATTTTATTTGAAATTGATGATTTTTCATGATTATAACATTAGATAATTAGGTCATAAAATATACATAAAAAATCCACATAAATACAAAGCGGATACTTTCAATGGTATTAATTTTTTCATAAAACAAAAATGATTAAAATTAACATGGTTTCTTTTAATGTTTCATAATCATAACATTTATATTATCCAATAATTATCTATATTATCTCTTAAATACTTTGAAAAGAATTTTAAAACATGTGACGAGCATAAAAATTTCAGTAATGGATAAAAAAGGAAAACTGTTAGTCATAAAAAACACATAAACAATGAATCGTTTATCATAAAGTAAAACCATTCACCATAATGAAGTAGTAAATAAATTATATTTGATTATAATTTCATTTGATATATTTTTTGATCAAAATATTACCATTAAACCCATATAAATCACATATAAGAAATAATGGTATCTTGGTATATAATCATACTTAAATGTAATTAGCATACTATCGACTTCTATAAATATCACTCTTAGAAATAGAATTACCATACATCCGACTTCCATAACAAATTCATTGTAGGATATAATGTGTCCACCCATACTTGTCTTATGAGAAAGCACCCATCTTTGTATTATTATAAAACCACCTATATTTGGTTTATCATGTGACCACAAGTCAACTATAAAAGTACCATTGTATAATTATGAAACATAAAATATTACAATAATTCACATTTCACTAAACAAATTTCATTATTATTCATATGAAATAATATGATGATATTGAAATATTCAAACCATTTTTGAAACAATTTTGAACAAAATAATCCCCAAAAAAATTAATAAGGTATTTAATTTCACATTTCAAAATATTATGTTTTTTAAGGAATTCAAATATCAAATAACGTTCATAGCGACTGAGAAATAATTGTCACTGTTTTTGTTAAAAAAGAACATTAGTTTTGTAATTTTTATAGATTTTAAAATTATTCACATAAAAATATTCTTTGTGAAAAAATTGAAAGGAAATTATATGTCAAATGGGTTTAATATATATCTTATAAATGTGGGCGGTGTATAACATCAAATATGTCTCAATGAATAGAGATTTAGACAAATCCCTTTAAAATGAACCCTTTGAAAAAATTGGATCAAAATTAAAAAAATTAAATTTTAAAAAACTAATTTCCACAAAAATACATTCATAAAAACTATTTATAAATCATGGACATAAACTATAAATAATTATAAGACTAAATAATCAAAACAATAAAATGTGTTTTTGAGTTAAAAAGTCCCCCATCACTTGATAAACACTTGAATAAAAATAATAAAAAGAATAGAATAATTAAAAACATAGAATATAATGATAATATGGATATTCAAGATATAATCTTTCATATGGTATTATATACACCATATAAAAGTAAATTTGTGCATAACAACAAATAAGCCTCAATGGAATGTAAATTGAGATGAAATCCCTTACCTCAATTCTACCTTATCTTATACATTAGTTATATTCCTAAATAATAATATTACGTAAATTTATAATTTATTAATAAACTATTTAATGTTAATTAATAATTTTATATCACTAATTATCATTTTATGACAATTATATAATCTTTTAGGTACAAGTTGAACATTTTTGTGATATTCGGTAGTTGAGGTGAAAATGAACTTAGTATGATGTCATTAGTCCATGTGGTCATAAGAAAATAATATACATTATAATATCAGAGAAATTATTTTCATTTTATAAATAAATTATAATTTTAAATAAAATGATTAATTATTGTTATTAAAAATGAACAACGTTATAATCATAGAGACAGTAGGTCGTACATACACATTAGTAACATTTTCTATTTTTCATTGATTCTTGTCGAATGAAGATATGTATTATTTTATCTTTAATGATTTATAATAAAAATATTAATAACATATTAATAATTTAAATATAATTATATATATCATAAAAGTTATTTACTAAATAAAAACAATTCACAACGCTTCGTGGAGGTGATAGTTCACACGTACACATGAACATGGTTATAATTATTATGTTCATAAGATATCTGAACTTAATTGATATATTATATTCATATAATGATTAACAATCATTAATATCATGTATGAAAATTTATTTCACTTTTATTAAATGTCATGGAATATGGTTATGGAAAACGAATTAGATTGTTTCTTGGAGGTGATAGTTCACACGTACACACGAACAATATACTACTTTTCCATTTAATGGAAGTGGAGATGGATTGTGGTGGTGATATTAACATAATAAAATATATGTATATTTACAATACCAGTGTTATTATCTCATCAAGGTTGTATAATATTTGAAGGTGTTGAAAGAAGAATGAAAACATAAAAACTTACATAAAAACATTAAATTTCCTTCAGACGATCACCTTAGCTTAACAAATTAACACCTATAAAGAGTATTCTATTCTTAAACTAGTGCTTAAATAATGTAGGGATGGATTCATGGACAGTTTTGGGGAAGATATTTTCTTAACCAAAATGTTTTATCAAAGTAGTAGATTGTGAGGAATGGGTGTCGTTTTATAAGATATGGGAGGGGCACTGTTGGAATTATAAAATGTAATAAATTAATATAAATTCATTTTCTATTCCAAATGAGTCCAAATTGATTTATTTATAATATAGGATGATTATATGTCTAAATAAATTTTTCTAATAAAATAGTTAAATTTTGGATTATTTTTTAATCCTAATGTTTTTAATAATTATTTTACCCTTTTTAATTATACTGTGATATCATGTTATTTACACTTTGTGGGTTAATATAATTACCATAACATTCCAAACAACCAATAAACGTGTCTTTTCTGACATATTAGTACTTTTAACATATATTTGGAAAAATATGTTATTTATCAAAATTTTAAATTATTATATAAAATATTTTATTTTTTAAATTACCAACAGGAACTATTTGGACAGTATACATTAGTTGACATTTTAAATATATCATTAATGAATGTTAAGTTCCAACCAACTCCTTCAAATCATCACTATCATGTTAATTTCATGTAGAATTGTTTTTATTGGAATAAATTATATAATATTATATATATTTTAACAGTTATAATATCATTTATTTGATTATTTCATTAATTAAGGAATTATTGCATCATCATTATTTCACCATTTAATTGAATTATTTATTTCATGAAAATTATAAATAAATTAGAATGATTTGGGTAATATTTTTTTTTATTGAATATCTATAATAGAAAAAATATCTTATATAACCCCATATAAAAAATGTTATATTTCATAATATATTTTATTTCTATAATTCAATATGAGTGATTTATTAACTTATTGGTTTAAAAAGATATTCTACATATTTAAATTGTTTTTCAGTAAAAAATTTCCATTTATTTTTAAAAGGGGTTTAAGTTCATTTATAATTAATTGTTCACCATGGAATTATATATATTTTTAAATATATTTTCATAATTCAATTATTACCATTCATTCTGGCCATTCTATTAGGTAGGTTATGACGGTATCATTTAAATTACAATATTGAAATTTTCATTTAATATTTATGTGCAATATTATGTATTCTATCGATCATAGTACTTTTATAAAAGAGAAATCAGGGCGTTTCATCCCCCCCCCCCACATTTGGAAGTTGAATCCTCACAATTTTAACTCTGGAGAAAAAAAACTAGGTGGTTTGACTTTTAAAAACAACTTTCTTGAAATCCATCATTGAAAAAAGATTAATGAGACCTTCAATTTAAAATAAATTTATATACGTATGAAGGTCACCTAAAATAACACATACAAGGGTTATATGTAAGAAAAAATGGAAATGGAATAGAAAACTAATGATCATGTTCTAAGTAAGAGTAATAGAAAAAAAATTAGGAAAAAGTTAACAATCAGAAATTCATAAATTAGTTATTGGTTAAAAGGCAATTTATTTATTAGAAGGAAAATTAAATAGATAACGTTTTTGTTTTAATATCTTTTTAATCTTGTTGTGTAAATAATTTACTTACATGAAAATAACATAAATAAACATACATAATTTAGAAGTATAATTTCATCATTTTGTCAATTCCCACAATGTTCTATTCTTTTTTCAAAACCATAAGTAGTAATGATTTATTTTTCTCAGACATAATGTACTACAAAAAATTTCAAGAAAATAAAATAGACCTGAAATGTTTAACTATTTATTTCTCATGTCTTAAAAAATTACCCAAAACTAATATTGTTAGTATATGATAAAACAATTCCCATAAAATAATAAACAATAAAATAAAGATTGACTAATTTTAATATCTAAAATTAAATAGTGTTACTGAATGTTGAAGATTGTCTATTCAATAAATAACAGTCCATAAAATCCCGAAAAAAATTATAAACTATGATTGAAACCCAAAAATTAATTGATCAGATAATCTTTCTAGATAAATTTCAACATTTTTCCCTATATAAGATCATGCTATCTTGATGTCTCATACCAAAAATTAATTACCCTAAATACATATTCTCCAAGATAGGTTAATAATATTTATAAATGACCTTAATCACCAAAAGTCCATAATTAAATCACATATTTTTTCTAAAGATAATTCAAAAATTACTCCTCAACTAAAATCAAATAGTTTTTATTTACCGTAATCATATAATGCTCTCAAAATAGTGAAAGTATTCTAAAATAACATTCATCACTTAATCCCCAAAATTAATTTCCAATACCAATGTATCTATTTTATAAAAAATATGTTCCTAAAATAAACTTATCCATGTCTAATAAACTAATTTAACTAAAAATGAATATTCATATTAACCATGGACTTCACGTATTCTAGTGGTAAGTGATGTACCCTTGTCACCCTTCAGTTGTGGGTTCATTTTTTGTTTCCTTATCCGACACAAGAAGTTTTCAACCATCCTACAGGTTTAACTTTTTAAAAAACAATAAAATTCACAAAATATGATAATGTCCTCCAAAATAACCACATCATTTTTTAATATTAATGGTTATATCATATGTATGAATTTTCATCCCAAAATGTAATATCTCATAATTACCTAAAAAGAGAATGTTTATCAAATACTGTTAGCAAATTAAAATTTCACAATATAAAGTCTCAAAAGGGTATAAAAAAGAGTAATCCTATAATCAAAAAAATTATAGACTTATGATGATATCCCAAACTCTTTAGAAAACTTCATAATCTCCAATGTTATCTAAACCATCATCTAATATGAACTGTAAGAACCCAATATTGAAGATTTCATAATATTCACTCTAGTCAATAATTTTATTTTATTTCACATTGAGAATCATTTCATGTTTATAGATTTAGAGAATTATTCCATAACCTATACATAAAAAAATAGAGGAAAAAATTGGACACTTCCAACAATATCCATTTCATTCATAATACAATTTTTTTTAAAATTAACGATAATTTTTTTTAATCATTATAGCTTTTCTTTAATCCAATTCAGTACTCTATTATCCATTTATTCCTGTGAATTTTTTTTCAAAACATGTGTTGATCAAAATAATTTTAGTAAGGGATACAGAAAGAAGGAAATATATTAATATTGAAAAAATATTTAAACCATGAATACTTTATAATAAATTCTTTCTTTTCACCATAAAGATGAATTTAATACTTCCATAGATTATAATATAATTGCTTCAATTTTTATAGTAAAAATATTACCATAAAATACATATACATAATATATACATATAAAGGTATCATGGGAAAAATCATACTCAAATAGAATAACCATATGAACTATATCCATACATACCACTCTTAAAAAGGGAATCACCATAAGGATGACATCCATACCCAATGCATTATAGGTTATATTATAACCATCCATCCTTGGTTGATCACCAAACCACCCATATTTGTTTTTCATAGAACCACCTCTATTAGGTTTATCACATAACCATCAATAAAATGTCTATGTACCGGTGTATAATCATAAAACATAAAAGATTTCAATTACCCACATTTCACTAAAAATATTACATTTGAAATCATTGGAAATAGTGTTATGATATTAAAATAGTCAAATCCTTTTCAAAATAATTTTCAATACCAAATTATAATAAAATGGAATAATTTAATTATTTTACCAATTAAAAACATTGTGGCATATATTGTAATCCAAATATAAAATAACAGTTATATTGTTGAAGATTTCTTTACCGCCGTATACATAAAAAAATGCTTTTGTCATTTTTAAATAAACTAAAAAACACCATATAAAAATATTTCCATTGTAAAAATTTAAATGAAATTAAATGGTAAATGGGTTGATTATACACCTTCTATAATAATGTGGTTTATAACATCAAACATTCCTTAATGAAAGGGGCTTGAGACGAAGTCCCTTACAAGGATCCCTTCATGAAAACATTTTAGAGGAATTAAAAATTTCACATTTAAAAGATTAATTTTCATTTAAATACATTAATTAATACAATGTTTATGAAATTTCCATAAAATATACATATTTATAAGAATGAATCATAAAAACATTAAAATGAGGCTTTTAGTTAACAAGTCTATCACCACTTGAGAAAAAATTGAATAAAAATAAATATGAAATAAGATGAAACAAAAATAATAATATCATTAATATAATGAGATTCATAATATAATTTTTCAAAGGGTATTATAATCAATATATAATTTTGAATTTGTTTATAACAACAAATAAGTCTCAATTTAATGTAAATGGAGACAAAATCCATTACCTCGAGTATGAATTTTCTTGTACATTATTTTTCTTCTTGAATAATAAAATTTGGTTAATTTACACATTAATGGGAACATTTTTCATATTTATTATTCGTTATAAATAATTTCATACAAAATTATGACAATTACATAAGTGGTTAAGTTCATATAGGATGTTTTGTCGTCATTCGGCACTTAAGTGGAAAATGAACTTGGTATGATGTCATTAGTCCATGTGGATATAATTCCATAATCTACAGAATAATATTCATGAAATTATTATTATTTTATAAAAAAATAAAACTTTTAAATCAAAATAAATAATTGTGGTTAAAAAAACTGAACAATGTTATAATCATGGAGATGGTAGGTTATATGTACACATGAGTAACATTTTCCATTTTCCATTGATGATTATTGTTAGAAGTTAATATTTTACTATATTTCCATAATGATCATAAAAACATTAATATCATATTAATAAATTAAATACACTTATATATATCTTAATAGTTATGTAGGTATAAAAAATGAATGACATTGCTTCCTGGATGTGATAATCCGAACATACTCGTGAAAGATGTTATCATTTTTATATGCATAGAAATTAAGAATATAATTGATATATTATTGTCTTATTTTGATGAATATATTATAAAAATAACATATTAACATTAATTACAATATTATAACTAGTCATGAGAGACCGTTATGGAAAATGAATTAGATCAGTTCATGGAGGTGATAGTTCACACGTATACAAAAACAATAAATTCCATTCCCATTTAATAAAGTGGAAATGGATATAAGTGATGATATTAATATAATAACTCATAATTATACTTATTATGTTAGAGTTATTATCTCATCACGGTAGGATAATATTTTAAGGATGTGGAAGAAGAAATAAAATATAAACACTTAAATAAAAACATTACATTTCCTTCAGATGATCACCTTTTCATAACACCTTAGCACCCTTATGGAGGGTCTTGTTCCTAAAACAATTCATCAATAATTTATGAAGGGATTATAATAATGTTTTTGGGTATATCTTGGTCAATAAAAAATATTTTTTGGAGTGAAACTAAACCACCGGAATGGGTTCCCTTTTATAGGAGAGGGGATAGGCACTCTTGGAATTAATAAAAGTATTAAATTAATATATATATATATATATATATATTCCATCAATATGGTCAAAATTTGATTAATTTAGAATATAGGATGAGTATGGGTGTAAATAAATTCATCCAATAAAGAGTAAATGTTTTTAATATTGGGTAATCCTTATCTTTTTGTTTTAATACTTATTTTACCCTTTTTAATCATACTAGGATATCATGTTATTTATACATTTTGGGTTAATATAAATACCATAACATGCCAAAGGACCTATTTAACAGTTATCTATGATATATAAGGACTATTAAAAACTATTTGGTTGAATAATGTATTTTTAGAAATTTTAGCACAATTAATAAAATATTTTATATTTTAAAATACCAATATTGTAAATTTTGGCTATATTCCTTAGTTGACTTATTAGAAATATCATAACAGTAAGATAAGCTTGAAACATCTCAATTAAATTATAAATAACATTTCAAATTAATCAAAAAATTTCTGTATAGAATCAATTTTTTAGATTTTATTTCTTTTATTTTTTATAATAAAATTTATTTCATACTTTCATTAATAAAGAAATTTTGGTAACATCATTGTGTCAACATTTAATTTAACAATATAATTCCAAAAAATTCAATATAAATAACCATGATGTATGTAATATTTTTAAAATTATATGTAACAGTTATAATTAACTATGTCACTTATATAACCCTGTATTATAATTGTTATATTTATGAGTAACCTGATTATGACATTTTTCTCTTTTTGTAAAATAAAATGTTATAAGTGTCATAATCACACCCATGTGGCTTACAAAGGCCACCATTTCGGCACAATGATTTCCTTGGTTGAAAATTAACTCATCCAATAATATTAGGATAATATTTGGGACTGTTTTATAATATTTATTATATTATTTTAACCGTTAATTAACTGATTTACCCTTAACCACATTAATAAAAACAATTACTATAGTTACTATTCATAATGTCCAAAAATAAATGGGAGATATTTAAATAATTTAGACCTCTAGATTCTAAATATTAAATATTTTTTTGGGAATTCATAAAACATGATTTTTTAATCAAATTTAAAAATAATCCAATTTTCAGAATGAGAAAATGGGGTTTTAAAGTAAAACGTTCAAAAGAACACATAGTTTTTATATCCAATTTAAATATGAAATTTATTTAAATGAAATAAATTAGATTAAATGATAAATTTTTAATATAATTATACTTCAAATAATTCAAAAATATTATTTAATTTCATAACTAAATTTGATGAAAAAATTAGTTTTGGAACTAAAATGCAATATTTTTAACTATTCATTATAATATGAAATTTATTAGAAAAATACCAAATATTTATCTAAAGTAAAATTTTATGCCATAATTCAAAATAATATGTTTTTTTGTCAAATATAATTTATAAAAACAATACTTAAAATGTTTTCTCCATCAAAAGGTGGTACACATGAGTTTTTTTAAAATATATCTTTTATGCATAAAAATGAATTTGATTTTATATCATGCCCATAAAACATATAAGATGAATTTAAAATATATATTAAATATAATTGATATATATTTCATTAATTCAATTCTAAATGAGTGATTTATTATGTTTTTGGTTTAAAATGCACCACAGCACATTTAAATAGTTTTTCTGAAAAAAATTTCTTTTATTTTAGAAAGGGTTTTACATTAATTTATAATTAATTATTAACCATTGAATTATATAAATATGTAAATAATATTTGAATAATTAAATTTATACAATTCATTTCCACCATTCTAATGGCATGGTTATGACGTTAATATTTAGACGACATTATTTAATTGTTCGTTTTAGATTTATTTGACATATTATCTATGATATCGGTCATAGTATTTATTTTTAAAAAATTTGGGATATTATAACTAGTTTTTATTCTTATCCATTATTGACAGGGTCCTATGATATGTAGTTTGATGGTTTTCTAGTAAATGGGTGCCTTCCAAGTATAAGCAACACAATCCAAGAGTCCATTGAATACTGTAGCTTCTTATTAAAATCCCTTAAGAGTATTTGGGTTTACGAATATCGGTGATTTATTGGAAGAAATAATTTGATCTTGTTTGAAGTGAATGAAACCTATGTAAAACACTGTTGTTCGTGGATGACATTAGTGGTTAAATCATTAGAATTCATGAAAATCATTAGGGGGTAATGGCTAGTGATCAGTTGTAATGACGTGTCGGCATGTGATGCTGAGTTTCTTCTAATAAGTTGTCTAGTTGTGTTTCGACTATTATACATTCCAATATTGGGGTAGGATTTACTAGAAGTGGTGAAAATCATCTTAGTGTACTCTTATTAGTGATGATCATCTCCCATATCTTGATATCATCCTTGATGCACCAAGAGAGCATTGGTGTTATGTCATGTGAAAGATTTATTCTATTGAGATTTTGGTGAGAGTTTTATTAGTGTTTTACAATGACACATAGACCGTATCAAGGCTTGGTATGTTGTGAGTGATTTGCGGTTTCCATGAAGGAACTTATCAGATATGCTAATGGAATCAAGATGTTTATTTTGACTTGACCTCCTATAGAATTCCACAATGTAATGAGTTAATATTCATCTTTTTATTTTGTGGGCTTGTACTGATATTATATTGGTAAAATGGAGTGTTAACTCCCTTGGAATAGTTCCTCAATTTCTAGTCTAATTTCGTGGCTGATGTTTTGACCAGTGAATTGTCACATAGAGTCATGTATGATCTTTAGAAAATGCACTTTTTGTATTTGCAAGATTCCATAGATTAAGGAATTGCAGTTTAAATATGGAATATAATGTTCATCTATGTAGGGATCATTAGGAAAATTCGGCTATGTGTCTAGAGTCAT
The DNA here is from genome assembly GCA_963277665.1 of Viscum album. NCBI lineage: Eukaryota > Viridiplantae > Streptophyta > Magnoliopsida > Santalales > Viscaceae > Viscum > Viscum album. The sequence continues at coordinate 1,431,686,581 of OY728151.1, forward strand.
TCCATATTATTTTAGATCAATGTTTGTGGTTTAAGGAAACCTTTTTCTAAATCGTGTTTCTAGGTTAATGTGAGTGTAATTTTAGGGTCGCTATTGTCTTCAGAGAAATAGTGTGAAATTGGTTTCTATTATTTCAATCATAATTAGAACGTTCATTTTTAATAAAGTCATTCCAGAATCATTGTTATGACTCTTAGAGGAGTTCTTTGTATAGAAATTATGATGTTTGTGGTATCGTTGCTTGGAATTGTCCCCTTTCTAAAGTTAAGATATTTGGTGGGGAGAACCATCAGTCTGATGATTATTGGGATAATGAAATGAACATTTCACTATCATAACGGGATCATCTAAGATCTATTTTTATGTTTTATACATAAAGAGAGGGTTGCATCACATTGTAATGTCTTATGTGTGGAATAATTATGTAGGTATTAAAGGAGTGTTGGGCGTTGGAAATACAATGTTATAGTTCCAATGAAATTTCAGGGACTTAGTAGGTTAGGTTATGTTTGAGTTTTCTCTAAAAGGATTCTTGTGGGCGAGACATTCTAATATGGGAATATTTTAGAGTAATGTGTTTTTGAACTAGAAAAAAATCCATCGTGTTTTTACCCTTTTCATTTACTAGATGGGTCAAATTTAGAACCATGATTTAGAACACAATTCTATGAGTTAGAATGATTCAATGGGATGCTTATTAACTCGGGTGATGGACCAAGTATTTTCCCGTGTGCCTTGGCTATTTTTTGGTGTAGAAAACCCAAAAATTCATGATTTAGAATGGTTTCAGAGTGTGCACAGTTTTTTAAAAACAACAAAACCCACTGTAGGAAACTGTATGTCCTTGTATAGGTGAGAGAGAGGATTTTCTCAGGGGATATTCACGGTTTTCCATACCGTGATCCTATCCCTTATGTCGTGCTTTTGGAGGTTCTAGCCTTGTATTATACCCACATGGTTTTTGCATGGTTTGGGAAACCGTGTGGGTCAACCATTACAATGGTCATTATTTTAAAATTTAAATTTAAATTAAAAATTAATTTACAAATAATTGAAATGGAAATAAGAGTGTGGAAATAATTTTTTAATACTAATAATAATAATAATATTATTATTATTATTATTATTATTTGGTTAAGTGTTAAGAGAACCTAATGAGGGTTCTACCTCTCCCCTAGTGGCATGCCACCCCCATCGGATGAACCCCCCTCTCGTGCAACCCCCTCTCTGGCTCCTGCATTCTGGATCAATTTAACATGGTTATTATTATCAATTATTCTCCAAAGCACCATGTTAATGGTTTTTTTTCATTTTTTTCGCATTTTAACTGATTTATAGTCTCCCCACCAACCCTCATGCTCAGCTAAAAACCCTAGGGTTAGGGTTGGTGTGTTTTTCTATTTTCATGTAGTGTGAGGGTATCAATGTTTCTCATGGGACTCCATTGTGTGTATTTTGACATCTGTCATAGAAGGCGAGGAGGATGGGTTTGTTTTGGCATACCTCCATCATTTTGGGTAAGGTTCTAAACACCTTGTTCTGTATATCACCCTTTAATTGAGATTTCTATTGTGTATATTAGTCCCTGGTAATTGTATTGAGGTTTGTTGGTCCGTTCGATAATAATTTTTAGTTCATATTATTTTCTAGTTAGTTTTGATTAATGTTTTAGGGAACATAGGAATATACATAAGTGTGTACACATTATATATATATATATATATATATATATATATATCACCGACATACATATTTCATCATGGGTTGGATAATACATGCACTGAGTTATGGTTAAATATATATAGGTATGTGCGTGCGAGTACGAGGGGTATTGAGTGGTCACTGCATAATCTGACAAGTGCTAATTATTGTCCTGGACTACTGCTTGAGGTAGGGTCTCTCCCTTTTCCAAATGGATTTCATGAATTCATTATTTATTTACATATTTCATGTTCATTTGATTTTTGATTGAGTATGGTATTTAGATTAAATTTCTCTTAAATGTGAATAGATTATGTTTCATGATTGAAATTATGAATATGATAAATGAGTTATTTGAAGATAAATGTCATGATTTTATAATAAAACACCTCAAACAGAGGTGGGTTATCTTCAAGAAAAAAATAATTGATTATACTATTATTCATGATTGACTTGTTTTAATGACAATTCTTTATTCTATTTTAATAAATTTTATTGGTTGTTTGTGGTAAAATCTATAACTCCCAAAACCCCAGGTTGGGTGATATGCCATAATTGGGACATTAGCATTTCAATATTTTTGATCCATAATTTGGTTTTTCTCAAGCCTGACCGTAGTAATTGTAATTCTATTTATAATAATTGTATATAAAATCATGAAATTGTTAAGAGCTTGTGCCTTATCAATTCCACCTGACCCCCCTAATGTAAGTACTTACATGTAAGTAATTCATTCATATTATATTACCAAAAGAATACTTATTTACATTGATTGGACTTTTAAAATGTAATGTAATGTTTAGTTTCATGTTTGTAGAAGACCTTTCCCTATTCATGGGAGACATTGTAGTGATCCTCATTAATTAAAATATAATAGAATTTTGTTAAATGGTTTCATGCTACATGGGCTTGTCAGAAAAAATATTGGATAGGATTGAACCAAATGTGATTATTCATTTCATTTTAATTGATTAAATGGTATCATTCCAAATTAGCCTTGGAACATAAATTAATGGTAACATATTGATCTTTACGAATTATATTTGACTTTTTTATCAAAATAATAGTGGCCTTACTCGAGATTGCCATGAATTATTTGGGAATTCACTGAGAACTCAAGGATGCCATTCAAAGTTCAAGTATAATTCTTAATTTGGAGGATATCCACCAAGAAATAGATCCTTTTATAAAACTAGATATTTGGTATGACATCATAGTACCCCTCGTGTATAACTACAAGATTCTTTAAATACACTCCTTTTATCCAGCATTGACATGATGGTTCCATGGTTAAATCCCATTTGGAAAAGTCCTTACATAGACCCATTTTCCTTGGATGAATTGCTCAGAATAGTGGAAATATTTTTGTGGAATTCCAAGGATGATTATCCTTGGATTACACACTTACCCATTAACAACATTCCTTGGATATTGTCCTTGGATCCAGCATTTTCAACTTTGTTCTATGCATAAATCCCATTAGGTGTAGTCTTTTCTAAGCTCGATTTTACCTTGGATAAACTCCCTAGATATAGTTTGTATCTTTATGTGGAATTCCTTAGAATATTCTCCTTGGATTACACAATTAACCACATCTTGTATATAGTTATTACTATATTTTCAACCCTTAAGGTATATGTTTCCTTAGTCATTACCTTGTCACATAAACATTAAGTATCATCATCAGTTTCATTATTACGTCTTGGACCCTTCATTATTGTAAACATGGGACGTTATTTTAAAATAGTAATAATCAACTAATTAATTGGTTACATGTTCAACCCCCATCTAAAGGAAAATTCAGGTGTAACCATCAGGTGTCGCATAGTAACATAGATGGGTGATGTTTATTTTTTCAATTTATGATTATTGTCATATATATGAAAAGTGTTTAAATTATGTTGAAATTTATTGATTGTGATAGACACCATGGGTTTCAACCTACTGAGATTTATATCTCACACCCTAATCAGGAAACCATGGTACCCAAGTAGAACTTATATTTTTAGGATCTATATTTATTTTGTTTATTTCATGTAATTGAGGGATAATAGCAATGGACTGAGATGATGCTCGTGATTCTCATGGTGATCACTCGTGGGAATTTATTAAATTTTTATTATTTTTATTCAACATTGTAAAGCATGATGTATAATTTATTTATTTATATTATGTATCATCCATCATCAGTGCATTGTACAAACTGTCATTGGCCACTTTGGTCTAGTTATATAAAATCTGCCGTTCACTTATTTTTCATTGCTTTATTTATTAACACTTATGTTTTTTTATTGTTATTTACTCTATAATACTAATGTGTATCTCAAATAAGAGGGTATAATCTCCCCTCGATCACCTCTCGAGACCCTTTCTGTTAGTTAGTAGCCTCTGTCATATGAGGAGACACACTTGAGGCCATGAGACCCACTGGTCCGGCTTCCAGTTTAATGGTAAACTGTTTCGAGACATTATAAAAAAATATGTTTTTATGATTATATAACTATGAATTAATGTAATACAATTATTATAGTTTTATATTTAATATTGTAAATATATCACCAAACTTTTAGTGGTAAAAATAAATTAATTTTTTTTTTATTTTTGATGAATAAAAATATGTTTTCCAATAATTTAATTTATTCATATTTATTTTAGTTTAGTTTCATTTTTTCATTTATTACAACTATATAAGGAGAATGCGTTTTTTCTCATTATAGGTGGAAGTAAAATGAGAGATGAAAAAATAGGAAAACAAGCATCCTATATTCGATGTGAATAGATTACAATTAAACCCGACAATACCCATGGATTTCATTAAATAAGTTATAATTATATTAACCCTAGGTTTTCATATAGTCGAGTTTGATGAAAAAATATCATATTTTTTAAAACAATGGTAATATCCATGGGAAACAAGATAATATTATAATAAAATATTTATTATAGATTTCTAAACAACACAAATAATATCTAGTATCCAAAATATTGATCATCATTTTTAGATCATGTAATAATGTTATAGAATCCATAATGGAAGTAACCAATATTAATTCTTGTTTTATGTCAATTAGTCGTAAAATTTTTGACTAATGGAGTTATCTTTATATGAAGAATGAGAAGAATATAATGCATTTGGGATGTGATGTTTACATTATCTTATTATATTCTTTGTTTTAATATCTATTCAAGTTATTCATTTAATTGAATAGAGTATTTCAGTGTCGTAGTTCCAAAGAAATAAAAGAATCCTGAATGTGATAAATGATATAGATTATTTAATAGAGTGATAAAAATATTTTAATATTCATAAAATATATTTTTAATATACAATTTCAAGCTATGTGTGTCCATTTTAATTAGAATATCGTAGGAGTGATTACTCTGTTTCCATCCTAGAAATTGAATATATATAGTTTCCTTAGCATGAAGAGAACTTATACCATAAGCCACTTTAGTATGAAAATTAACCATATGACCATGGATGTCATAAAGTATCATTAAAAATATAGAACCATTATTATTGTATAAGGTGTAAACATCAGTCTTGTACCAACCCATAAGAAGTTGGGAATAAGAAATAAATTTTCATGTTTTAAACCTATGAATCCCATATCATGTATAAAGGTCACATATATAACTACTCCTTATCACGATAACAGACTTCATAGTCTAGTAATATGTAAATAAAATTAAATGTTATTTCATGTCATAAATACAACTTGATCAATACATGTCCCCCCATCATGACAAAGGTGGTTTTAAATAACCCATAATATTTAAATAATAGTCAACAAAATCATATTATAAATAATTTTATAATTAGTACTCTCAATGCAACACCACTATTACATACCCGAAATAGTATGATTTATTTCTATATGATAAATCAATCTAAGAGAAACACAGTTAAAAAATTCCATCAAAATTTAAATTACATTTTAATATTTTAGAATCATCTAATAGTTGGATAATTTTTTTGTGAAGGAATATATCATTATGCTAAATGAATGAAAAAATTAATCAGGTCCACATATGTAGAAAAAATATTATGAAGCATAATCCAAATGAAAATGTATATATGTTATGGAATAATTTAATTAAAGATAGAACTGAAATCCACATTGGTGTTATTTATTTTGTAAAAACTATGATATATAATTGAAAAATAATTATTTTTCAAATTGGTAATTTTAAAAATTTGAGATAAATTTTTTGTTTAAATGATGAAGGGATGTCTTTAATGAATGAATAATAATTTTTGGATGGGGAAATTATGTATGTCTCTATTGAACATAACATATGAAATATTGGAAATATTGATCATACTACAAATCATATGTATATATGATTTAGCCTTTTCATCAATCCATATAATCCTAAAGCATTTTTTCAGGTAGGATAACATTATATTATTTCCATGATATCTAATGACTTTTTTACTAAAATAAAAATCCCTCAGATATAGAACGTCCACTATTCTTTTTTGAGATTGAGTTATAGCCTTATAATGGGGATTAAAATATATAAAATATGCACAATAAGTATATATCACAAGATAAATAATTTAATATTTTCAACCTATAGAAAAAATATATTTATTCAACTATATATTTATGTCTCATGTTAATCTAGAATATATTTAACGTGATTATTATTTGGTTTTTCACTATATAGGGTATAACCAGGGTAAGAGTGGGAAATCGGGATAGATCCCTCCAATTCTATTCAAAATGATTCGGATTTTTCTTATTGGGTTTTTTTAAATAATAAACTTACAATTTATTTATTAATTGCAATCTTTTAATAGAATAATATTTTGAATAAAAAATCCATAAGAATATTCATATATCTAATATCCAATTTATTATATGTAATGAAATAATATTTATATGAAGATACAGAAAAAAAATTATTTTTTAGCTATTTAAAATGGTTAAAGTCTTCCAATAATATAAATAATGAAATGTTCTATATATGTGCCTTATTGGTATTGATGAAATGTATAAGAGAGGTTGGAAAACCATGATTTAAACCTATTGGTGGATTAAAAAATCCAAAATAATGTTCATGTTATAAAATAATGAGAATGGTAGGAGTAAAACGTGAGATCATAATGTTAATGAAATGTTGACCAATTCCAAAACAATTATGAACTATAATAATAAAATACCACTATATAGGTTTGAAGGTATTATAAATGTCTAAATTAAAGAGAGGTATAAAACATTGAATATTTTTTGAGAATACACATTGTTTCATTGGATAAGATAATTTTTAATTATTTTTTATCTTATAGATAAAATAATATTATTTAATAGACATAATCATATATCGAATGGGATCCAAGATGAAAGAAGTAATATGAGTAAATATTTTACTTATGAAGTAATATAATGGAATAATTTGAAAAAACTAATGGTTATTAGGGGTGTAGCTCTTTTTTAATATAATGGTTTGGGAACTAACAATAACTATATTGATAATAATAATTTTAAGGATATAAAATAATCACACAAAATTTAATTATTGATAATTTATTATCTCTATTTAAAAAATAAAAATCAAATTCCTAGAGGATAATATAATTTGTTTAATCTAAGGACCAGAAAACAAATTTAATTTCATCCAATTTAATCATACATGATAATATTTATTAAAAATTATTATTCAATAAGAGATGAATATTATCAACAATTTACTTATAAATATATATCTAAATATATTTTTATAATTTTAATAATTTGTTAATAGAAAACTCCTTAGTCTATGTTGGATCAATAATGAGAAGGACATATCCCTTTTTATTCAATCTAATTGAAGAATATTTAATTTTTTTTAATATTTTCATAAACTTATTCTTTATCAATGTCCTTATATTTGACCCATTTTATTATTTACTTATTTTTCTAGGAGGTCTCCACTTTTTTTAATTTGGTAATAATATTAGCCAATCACTTGTGTAAAAAATAATGATTAGGTAAAGAAGGGGTTGGATAATAATTAATTTAGTTAATTATAACCTATGCATGTTTTGATTTGTTAGAATTACATTTTCACCAATGTTATTATTACTCATGTTTTTGAGAAACTATCTAACCTTCCTAATATTATAAAAGTATCCTCACAATAACAACACCGGATTGATTTATCCACAAGTAAAAACATATGAATTTTAAATTATAGATGAATCAGCCACATGTCATGAAAATTATTCTATTTATGATCGTAATTAGGTGTAATGTTTTTAAAAAATGGATGTATGATATGAATAATTATGATTAATATGGGTCATATTGACCTCATCCATCCAATTATAATAATCCTAATACATGAGGTATCTATCCATATCGGTATACATAATTCAATTAGACTCGTTACCATAGAATTTATAAAGACTCCCCACACTAGGATGATGTTCTAGATTGCTGAAAAAAAAAATTATTTAAATCCTTTTAATTTAATATGTAATGATGAGAACACCGTAAACACCGTAAACATTAAAAATATTTTTATGAAATATTAAAATAAACATCATGAATTAAATTAACCTTATATATATGATTTAGAAGAGTTGTGGAATAGAATATGTGTCATATCTAATTTATAATATATTCTGCATAGGTAATTATCTAATGGAATGAAATGTTACCATATGATAAATTAATTATAATGTGGAGAAATTTATGTAGATTTCAATTAATAGTGAGGAAAATAGTATTGTTAAAAAAATATAAATTTTTTCCTAGATTTTCTAACACATAAATATTATACCAATATAGTATAAAAAGAATGTGAATTTTATAATAACGTCATTGGATTTTTTATATAAAAAAAATATGATTATTGTACATGAAAATAAAATTATGGTGATGTAGGGAAGGATAAATTCCTATAAAAATCATGTTTAAAATATTAATCATTTGTATAAATCTCATGAAAAATAATTGTATTAACATTTTGTGATTTTACTCCCCATATATGAGTGGGGATAAGGGAGTTATAAATTATATTTTTAGTAAAAAAATTAATAAATGGATTTGAATGAATGTTACATGATTCAAAGAAAATTATTTTATATAATTTAATTATAGTAGGTCCAACCCTAAGAAGATTAATGGTGTTATAAATGGGAATGAAATCATGAGAGGTTTCAAAGTACTAAAAAATATGTTTAATTTCCTTAGGAGAAATAAAAAATTTGTCGAAAGTAATCAAGTCCTCTTTTAGACCCTATGTGTATGTTAATTCAAGAGGATGAAGAAAGGGATGATCATCGTCATGTGGTGTAAAATTAGGGAAAATGTTATTGTATATAATAGAACTCTATAATATAGGTGGATCAAGTGTTACAATGGAATGATTGGGTATTTGATCAACCATGAATTCATTGTCACATCCATTATCATTATTGATAGAGTTTTCTATAACATAATATAAGACATATAGTTTCTAATTATTGTAATTATTTCAAACCCAAATCATTATTTATTAAGGAATTACCACTCATGGATCTGAGGGCTCAACATTAGCATATGTTTCAATATAGTGTGAGTTAGTGTTGTTGAGAATAATATGGATAGAAAAATACGTGGGAGTGTTCTTGTAATTGAACTATCAAATAAACACTCTCATATAATTGAAAATATAATTGACTTCAGTTGAATTATGCGATACATAAACCTTGATGAAAATTAATAACACTAATAGTCTTATTCAAGTATTCATAACAAAATTATCCTGGATTTGTTCAGTAATCATTAACCTATTCACCATATTTTTTGAATTACCTATAAGATGAATATGACATTGATGAAAAGAGACCCTGACTAGTATAATAGGTGTTTTGGATTTAGAATGATCATTTGGAGTTTATTTACAAACGTCCAATAGATTTATATGAAAGGAATAAGATTTCCCAATTCCATATTTATAATCCTAATCTGTAGATGAAAAATTCATTAGTAGATGTATTGGTTCGATTAATTTCACATTGAATCCATGAATCCAATGGTTTATTGGGTATTTATCATTATAATATTATGAAACACCATAAAGAAATTTCTATCATGTGTGAAATGAAAAATTTAATCAGGGAATTATAACCCTTATTAGCATAAAGATATGTCCATTATACCATTATAAAAGAGTTTTTCCTTGACCATTATGTGATCACCAATTAAACCTTTTTAATGAATAGGGTTATTATAATTTTTAATCTTTATTATGAGAGTTTTAAATGATGGGGTTGTAATTGGAAGTGGAGGAGGAACATCAATAGGAGAATAACATGGAATGCTCAGTGAAAAAGTGGGTTTCAATAAAAAACCATGATGGATATTTTTAACGATATCTCACTCCAGAAAAATCGTAACTAAATGTCTAAAAATTATGGGATAAGTAAAATATTATTATTTAATATGTTTTAAATTTGGTATCATTCCAAAAAATAAATATAGTTTCTATCCGATTTCATTATTGATATTTAATTTAATTTTTATCATTTTAAATAGATTAATTATACATGAATTACTCATGGAATAATTTCCAATAATAAATCATGATAAAAACTATTTTTTTGGGTTTTTTGAAGAAGGAATAAATGTTTTATGCATGAAAAATCATAGAATCAAATTTTTTTACATAATAGAAATAATATAGACATAACATGTGTTTTGAAGAAAATTAAACACATACCCCCATGGTTCTTAATTGATGTGGATTATCAATAAATGTTAATCTCTTAAAATATGGTGTTAAATGTAGTATAATAATCTCAAATTGGGATGAAGATGGGACCTAAATCCCTGAAATTGAATTAATGATAACCCCAACCCTTTTAATTTCACAAAAAAAATAAATTATAAATACATTATTTATTAACTCAATACTATTACCCTATAAAATTATATTCTTAAATACTTAATTGACTACATTGAAAATATAAGTAATTATTTAGTGTTAACTAGTTTAACTAATTTGATATTTATTGCATCAAGATCCTTCCATTACTCATTATGAATTGAAAGAGATATTGGAAGTGAAACAAAAAATACAATTAAAATGGGCCACAGATTAAATATTATAGCCATAAAAATATAATTCAATTTATGAGATAAAATAAAATATTAAAATTGGGAACAAACACTCCCAAATCTACAACAATTTTTTTCATCAAAACATCATAATATGATACCAAGGAATTAGGGTATGTCACATGACCCTAATAATAAAAAAATATATTGGTGTAAAAATACACCAAATGATATAATATGACATATATAATATTAAAACATAATGAAAATTAATCTCCTACATCTAAAAATATGTACAATTGTTTTTCAGGAAGCATGGTCCAACATGACCTGTATCCCAATTATGAAAATCTAAAAACAATAGAAGTAGGGGTTAGTATGGCACTATTCTCAATATCATTCTCTATAAAACGAATGGGTCAATGAATATGAATCTTAATAAATAATATATGAATGAAATAGAAAAATATGATTATCCACCCATTCCATGGTATGTACAATAGTCAACCGCTCCTCGAAACAACAATATCATATTTGTATAGCTGATAATTAATGATATAAATATTATAAGGCCTCACACAAAACAATTTCAATTGAATTTACTCTAATGGATTATATAATCTAAGGAATATATATATACATGTTTATGTAATACAATATCATATTGTGGAATAAAATATATTATATGAGTAACATGAATGTTTATTAGAAAAACATCAATGACGATATGAATTTTAGAGTTCACTTGGATGGTAATACACTAAAGGTGTTCACTCTCTTAGAGACTAAATTATGTGATTTTAATATAGAAAATGTAAAATAAAATATTAAAAACAACTTAAATAATTTTTTTTATAATTATACACTTGTAATATTGATAACATAATTGACATATTATCACAGACATAATATTCCCACTTCCATTTCTATTAACATAATATATTCATTTATATTTATTATTCATAAAATGTTAATTTTTTAATATAATGATATATACTAATTTTATTATATATTTTCCATAAAAGGAGATTAAGAAAAATATAATAATAGTAATATTCCCATATCTATATCTATATTTTTATATAGTTCTACCTTCTTTGTATTTCATTACTATGTTATTTCATTATGTCGCTACCACTCAACATCTAATTATTCATCAACCAATAATATTTATATTATAACTTTAAATAAATTATTCTTAATTCCATATCAATATAACCAGTTTTGAATACATTATCTTATTATATCCTATGAACACTAAGTAAAACAAACCTTATAAAAAAAATACATTTGGTTAGGATCATAGAATAAAAAATTAATTCATTTGTATAATAATATATCATTATTCTATTCTATAATCCATATATACATTAAATAGAATTCAACATTTTTTATTTATGTTGGATACATCACAATATTAATTAAAAAATGGAATACATTATATCATATATACGCAGTCATCCACTTTACCGATAAAAAAAATTAAAATTACATAGTGTGAAACTATTCAATAATTCAATAATATGGACTACTTAATAATTTATCGCTTTATCTATAATAGATAACAATATTAATTTATCCCACATATACCTTTTATAGTTTTTAAATTAAAATATGTAGAGACACATGGTCGTACAATCAAGGAGTTTTAAATGGTTACAAAACCAAACACCTCACCACATAAGATATATTTTAAATTTGGCAGTGGGATCATAGGATATATTAATATATTATTTCTACTATATAATATACTATTTTTAATTTTAGGTACTTATACATGTAACCTTATCCCTAAATATTTTTAATGTAGTTTCCTTTCTAGACCCACACTTCTATTTGAAAAAATATATATATCACATTGAATTGATTGTGGGAGTGGCTCGATATAAACACGATGTTGAAGGATAAATAAATATCCACAGTCATCAAAGTGATCTTATGATCCCAATATAAGATGAAACCACTGTTTATTGTTTAAGAATACACAATGAGGGGACATTCACTTCCATAAGGGGTGTGTAATTAGAGGATAAATGATCCTTGATGATCATGACTAATCTCTCCACAACATAAGATACTATAGAAACATTCACCATTAGTGTTAAACATGTACACAATTCAGGGGAGTTTCTATAAAATACGTTTCCCACATCCCCTTCATTAATTTTTTTTATAAGGAAGAAAATAAATTAAATGGGTAAATATGATAGTGGATGTTTCAATGAATGATATCGATAGGGAAAAATTAATAATCATTGAGAGAGGGTCTAGCCTAAGATGATAGGTGGAGACTTAATTCTCTTTGTTCCTAAAAGTGTTATAAGGATAAAAGATTTTTTTACATATCCAAACAAAATGGTGATGATATATATATGTCTATACTTGTAGGAGACATACAAACCATGAAAAGCATTTTCATTGGAATGTGATCTACGACATGCATTCCAGAACAAAAAATCACCTTCTATGGGATGATGTTATCACATATACCTTTATATCAACGATCATATACCTAGTGAACTTCATTTTTAATAGGAAATTACTTCATATTAATGTTAATTGATATAATATGGATGAATGAAAAATAGTTTATTCTTCATTAGGAAAAACGTTATTGAAAATATCCATTGAGTTCACATGAAGGACAACATTTTTGATACTTGGGTATCCCACTGTCATTGTATAATTGATATTGGTTATTGTGAAAATATGGAAAAAAGTGGTAACCAATACCAGTAGCCTTTTCAAAATACAATAACACCACCCAATGATATAGTGAGAATAATTCACTAAACGTATATCTAATTCTAGAAGAGACATTTGATAGATAACGATTACCAAATATAACTTAAGAAATCAACCCAATATATCTATAACAGTTGATCTGTGATTCAATATTACCACTCCCAAAATCATATATTCAATTGGAAAATCATGATACTTATAAATAACATACATTTTTCTATCTATTTTGTCCCACCGTTGAGGAAAATTGATAAGATAATATTTGTAGGTTTTAGTTAGTTATAAATACTATTAGTCACATTTAATATAAAATACATTATTCTCCTATAAAAAACAGTGTGTTACCACCAATTGACATCAATTTAAAAATTGAATCCATTATTTCTTCTATCAATATAATATGTAACTACATAGGAAACAAAATACAGACACATTTGATATCATATTTTTTGTTCGAATAAATCATTTCAACGTAAAATTATATTCCATGATATCTGGGAGTAAAATCCATGAAATGATTCCCTCTTCATGTTCCCAATTTGTATCCACAAAATTTACACCTTAATATTTTGTGAAATATTTTTTATCATATTAAATTAAAATTTAAAATATCTTGAATCCCACTTACCAACGAGTTTCTTCGATAGCAAGCAAGACATGTAACACCGAGCTTCAACGAACCATGAAATAATATTATTTTAAACATGACTATTATAACCTAGCCATAAAATAAAAGATAATGACTATTATTGACCACTTTATGATATGTAAATATAAATTCCCTAATAAATATATCATTATTTATAAACTATTAGTAAATAATCTATCTGGTTTTGGTAATGTAATTATTTTCATTAAAAATATGCCTTCATCAAAAATGTTTTTAAATTATTTTTTTAGAATATATTAAAATTAATTTACAGATAATTTATAAAGTTTATTATATAAATAATAACTATTCTTTTAATCATCATATTTAAATTAAATTTTTGTAAAATATTATTATTTTCAGAAAATATTGAATTTTCTGTGAAAAGTGAAAATTCCATTTTTTGTAAAAGTATCATTCCATTTCAATATATTATGTAATTTAAATTACTTATTTTTATTTAATGTAACATAAAAATTATTCTGTTATATATGACCCACATTATATCTTTTGGATCTTCATTATAATTTATTTTGGTATAAGTTAATTTTTTGTGTGTAAAAGTGCATTTTTCTTGATTTTTTTAAAACTACATAATTTTAGCCCATCAAAAATAATTACAAAAAATTACTAATGACCAATATTTTATGTAAAAATTATACTTAATATATTTTTAAATTTTAATTTTTATTAATTAAATGATTTTTATTATACGTAGTGTTAATATAAAATAATATTGTTCTTTCTCAAAACCTGTTTTTTCTTCCATTTTTTGCGTTTTGTTTTAAACTAATATTTTATCAATTTTACAAAATTTATAAGAAAAAATTAGATTCATTTTTTAAAATTCTGTTTCAAAATTATATTGTGGTTAAATTTTCATAATTGTCTGGAAATGATATTTTTTGGAAAAATTGTAAAAAAATACTAAATCATAAGTGAATACTACAATTTCTATTAAAATTATTTATAAAGTGATATTATATTATAATATCATTTTAATTTAATATTATTTAATATATATATATATATATATTAATTAAATATTTTTCATTTGAATCAATTTCATATATAATTTGGATCTAAAATCATTGTAATATTTTAATTCTTTGTTCTTTGAAAACAATCAATTTAATTTCATATACAAGATTAATTTTAAATATATCACTTCCAATATTGTGAATTTAACTTGAAAAGGTGGATTCCATATTTGGGAAAATTATTATTTAGATTTTCTTATAATTTCAAAATTATTTATGACCAAAATGAATAGTGAAAATATAAAAAATTAATTGTTGTGGTTAAGGTAACAATGGTTTTATCGGGTTGTTAAAAAATTAGAAAAGTGTTAAAAATACATTAATACTTTTATAAATTTTATTGGAATACATTATTTTCATCCTATCATGTCTAATTTTTGATAGTGACCCATTTTGGACCCTTGTTACAATTGAAAAAGCGGAAGGTCTTAATTCATTTAAAAAATGTCAAGTGTATCCTCTCCCATACATATAAAAGGCCAATCCTATACTATAACACTGAAACTATACAAACCATTTGGATCACTCTTTTCCTACCCAAATCTATTCCTATATTTTATATTATCACAAATAAATCCTTATTTTGGACAGAAACCCAACCAAGGATGGATTGTGTTGCAAACCTAAATTGGATACCCAATGAATTGATAACGTTCATCAACAAATACTTTTATTTTATTTTATCCATCGAATCATTTAATGAATATTATAACTTTATTATTTAATAACCTCAGTATATTCCACATATAGATATTTTTTTATGATTTGGGAATATAATAATGTCTCTCATGTGTATAATGAACTACCACACCGTGAAGAGATGTCATTCAAGAACACATTTCATTGAAGTTAATAAATATGGATTTAATGAAAAATATTATATCTAAGAATTTAAAATTATTCCAGAATGATAATATATTATTTGCCTTTATTTAGTTGAATATAACATGAAAATGGAAAGAACATGCATATGTAGATATATCCTAACATCACCATGAATGGTGTACTTAATTTTCTATCACTAAATGTTTTGGATTCTAAAAAATATATATAATGAATATATATGATATTTATATCAAGGGTAAAATTATTAATATGAGGAAATAAAGATCAATGTAATTGAAAAAAAATCAAAAATAAAAAATTACATGAAATCAATGTAGTTATTGACTGAAACATGACTTAATAATAGAATTATCAATAAATGGGTAATAACTTGTCATAAGTAAATTTTATATTTTATAAAAAAAAAAAGTTATGGTTTTATAATATATTATTAATAAACATATAATTACTATACTGGAGGGTTTTACATGTACTATGTAAGTTAAAATTTAAGGCAAGGGATTTCCGTCTCACTTTAATATTTTTGTAGGAAACATTCCATACTAACCACATGTTTCATTTAAGTGGTGTTTATAATATATATGAAATTATTTTATGATGATTATATATATATATAAATATTTATTGGTGTTTGAAAATATAATTTGGATTAGTATTTCTTGTGGTTTACGATTCAAATGTGACCAAATCATTAGGGGGTTTTCTTCACAATTTGTCTTCTTTGAGACATATGATTATGTTATGCTCCTATCCTCTTTTACAAGATGTATAGAGAGACCCATTGACATATAATATCATTAACTAATTTTTTTATCGTGATATTATATGATTCATTTAATGTTAATCATTCATGGATCTTACTATTCAACAATACTAAAGTGGAAAAGAATTTTATGTTGCAATATCATTGTTTATCAGTATTGATTATGTTTATGTTTATAAAGATAAAATATTTGGATATATCTATCAAGAAACTTCTTATTTTTATTCCCCATAATTTATTCATGAAATTAATATTATAACATTACCACTCATTGGAACATAAAATAATTAAGAAAATGCTTTTATAAAATTAATAATTTATTTCTCTCATCGGTTAGAAATCTTTTGTATTACAGAACCATGTTTTACAATAAAAATTAATTTTTTTAAAATATATTAATATTATCCAATTATTTTATAAATACATATTTACCAGTTTTAATTTTTTTTTAATAAAATAAAATTTCTCCTCATGTAATTTTCCAAACAATTCATGTTTGGATTGTATAAAAAATGGTATAGGAATATTTGTTTTATAATGTTCAACATGACCGATGATTTTGTATTTTGTGAAAATTATTTTCATTGAATATTCCATTAATTTTTTTCAAGTTTATTTTCAAGTAAAATGAATATAAAATATTTTAAAATTTTAAAATTATTCTTCAATGAAAAATGGTCATTCTCATATAGTAATGTTTTATTTGATTTTAAAAGATTATTTTAAAAGAATACAAGATTATATTAAAAAGGAAGTAAAATAATATTTTATAATATTTATGTAAAAAAAATTTATATTCGATTAAATCGTATATTATTAAATAAATGATCCTTGTAATTTATCTTCAAAACCATTTTCCAACAATGATCACATGTTTTACTATATATATGATCCAAGGACACGATTCATATTCCTTATCAGAGTTTTTTATTTTTATGATGATTTTTTATGAAACACATTTCTCTTATAGAAGATACACCATCATAAAATTTTAATGAATACTGATTCTTTTTTCCATGGGTTATTCTTTGATGAAATATTAAGATGATTATGAGACCAGTTTATTTTCTATAGCTCATGATATGATGAATTTTAAATAATCCCATTTCTTTTCATTGTTTTTAATATGATGAATGATTTTATGATATTTTGGAAGACATATATATGATCTAAATAAAGAGCCAAGTCAGAAATATATATCCATTTGATGTGTTGGGTAATAATTAATATTCCATGAGATAGATAATAATGGAACATGGAGTGAATCTTGTTCAACAAGGGACTTCGCTTATTTCCATGGTCTTGAGAGTGAACTATGACAACTATAATGGTTTTCGGAGTGAAATGAATCCATTATTATTGCATTGGATGTGATCCTTGTATAATATTGAAATGATTTTATATTTTTATATGTATTCCACAATATTATGTTTTATTCCTATGTTATGCACTAAGGTATCTTGATCGTTGATTTCCTTACGATTCATGTCTTTTGGACTTCCAACATGTTTTCAGTGGCTTAGGATTATAATCATTGATATGAAGGGTATGTTTTTTAAAATATTATGCCCTTGTTCTCAGACCCTTTTGTTCTTATTATAATTATTTGTCTCCCATTTTTCTAATATAGTGAAACTAATCTCATCTGTTGTTATGTTCTGTTTCCTCAGGTCTGTAAGAATGATATATATAGGGTATATTTTTGAAGAGTGCTGAAGGGGAAGATATTTATTGGAGACATTTAATATATTTCAAAAAATTAATAATATTTTGTTTCTTGTTTTCAATGGAACTGAATTATTATGATCCAGGGGTGCATGTGTTTTTAATGTACTAAATATTCATGTAAGAATATATTATTTCCATGTATTGAATTCTTAGGTCATTATAGTTGGTATTAGTTAAAAGGTATAGTTAAAATTAATAAATTAGGATAAGAATTATTTTTGAGAACTATATGTATATTTATAAGGATATTTCTAGGGATGTATCTGTTTATATGTTTAAGGATGAGTCACTATATAGGAAAAGTTCATGGAATTTTGGTACAAGATATATAAAGTGGTATCAATGAAATTACATCCTTTTCTTGATACGATAAGTGGATGTGGCTTTATAATAGTAGTACATGGGGTTAGTAACTCCAAAGAGGGTGTGATGTGTTTGAATTGATCATCACCTAGTTAATGAAAAGTTTCTTTACTACACACCTAGTTTAAGACTCTCATGTAATATACATGGGAAATTAACAAACATTTTACAAATCACTGTGATATATTTAAATAGATGATGAGTATTAATGAAATTAGATAAACCAATGGTTTCATAGATTAAAAAATGTTTCATGTTTTATATATAGTATAAGTTTTTTTCATGATTATTTAGTCCTACATTGTTATTGTTTCTTTACACTATAAGTTTTTGTTTTAGTAAATTGAGGGAACCCAATAGAACTAGTTTGAAATTGAATTTGATAGAAATTTTTATGATGAGAATCCATATTGGATGATGAAACAAGTGATGGATATTGTGATTATTTATAATCATCTATCATGGAAGTTATTTACAACATTAAATATGACATACTCTTTGACTCAACAAATAAGATACAGATCATGTTTTCTAAAAGATCAGGGATTGAAGACCGTGTAGGAAAGAAGATTCAATTTTATAAATGTTGAGAATTTGGGAGGAAGAACTCAAGGGAATGTCTCAAAGGGATGAGAATATGTTTTGAGTGTAAAAATATCAGACACAATGAAAATTATTGAAAATGAAAAACGTTTTTTTAAAAAAATTGATAATAATAATCGTATAATGAAGGTATCATCAACCAATGAATATTTTAAATGTGAAAATTATGGCCAATATATAAATCATGGTACTTCGAGGAAAACTCAATATGAGAATTAGTAAGGTTTTATGAGTAATGGTTTTTCTATTGGAAATGAAGAGAATATGTATGTAATATAAAAGAATAATGTATTAATGAATAAGATGATGAATCCTAGTTAATGTTTTGAAAATGATGTGGTATTATTAAAGTATTTATGTATTGGAATTCATGAATTAGAAAAAATATAAGGATTTTCAGGTATAATTTTTACAATAAGTGTCTGAAAGAATATATTGAATTATTTTTATTAATATGATAATTGATTTAATGGAATGATGATATTTATGGGAAGCACATTATCAAGGGAAATTTAACACCTAATATCTTCTTGAAAACGGTTTTGGGAAAAATGCATGACTGATATGAATAAATTAAATTGGATAGTATTTATGACCATTTAATTGATTAATGATTTATTGACAAAGGTGATTATTCTATCCTTGATAGAGTTAAAAAAATATAAAAATGAGTAATATATTTAATAATAGATTTTTAATTTAACGAATGTTGAAGAATTTAAGTTTGAAATATCGTTTTATGTAATTTCATATTATAAACAAGTCTCGGGAGAATACATGATAAATGTTTTGAAGTTTTTATTATGCGACGATCAAGAGGTAAATTATGATATATGGTGGAATATTTTTATGTTAATTTTCCTAAATTTATTAACCTTATTTATAAATATTTAATTTTTGAAGTGTTGTAAAGTTAAAAATTTAGGGAATAGTTTATGTTTAATTTTTTATTATGTTTTTGATATTATTTTATTACTTCAAAATATGCTGATTTATGAATATTAGAGAACCAATGCTAAAAAATTTTGTTGTGATAATAACTAAAGATATATAGAATGAATTATCATTCTATATTTGGATAATATTATCTATTAGGTATCCCTGAATAAAAAATTCACAATCATTTCTTAGAGTAAGAGATGAAGTGGAAATTTATCGAGGAAAAAACAAAGGGTGAGATTGTGACAATGAAATATAATAAAATCAAGTTCATATATATTCACATAAAAATTAAGAAATATTAGGAAAATGATAAAGAAATAAAATATAATCATGTAATATTCATTTAGATGATATCAATGTCATTTTATTGCACCTCTTTGGGTAATGAGTTTTTGTTCAATAACATTCTCCTGCCCATGTTCTCTATCACTCTCCATTAGTATTTGGGTGTTAGTTTTATCTTTATTTTCCATGTATTGACTTCATACTTATGTTATCTAATTTGGAAAGAAAATATTTTTTATTCTATATTTATTTATAAAATTCTTTTATCTTTTTTAATATGATGTATTGTTATCCCTTTTTACAATGTGGGGTTCTATGATGTAATTTCTAAATGATAAACCATTGATGTCCAATATGATTTTTTAGTGTGAAATTAATTTTTATGGGTGAATAATGTCACAAATTTAGAATTTGTGTTTATTTAAAATTAAATTATATTTTTATATGTGTTCAATTACAAGGAACATCTTGTTTCTTCGATATCATTCATTACAAACAACACCGAGCATTAGTGAACCACAAAATAATATTATATTAAATATAAAAATAAAAACCTATCCCTTAAATATGAAAACATGAATATTATTAACCAATTTATGAAATATGAATTCATATTTTATACTCAATATATACATAAACTCTTTTTAAATAATAAATTATTTTTTGGTAAGGTTATTATATTAATAAAAAATATTTTTTCTTTAAAAATGATTTTGTTTAAATTTATGAGTAAATATTATAATTAATTTCTTGATATTTTAAAAAATTTATTTTATATAATTACAAAATTATCATATCAAAATTACATTATGGTGAAATTTTGGTATTTTTCAGAAAATATTGATTTCTTAATGAATATTGAAAAATCTATTTTTTTGTAATAAATATAACTTGTTTTTGTTAATTTAAATAATATAAATTCTATATTATTATTTAATGTTAAATATGTATTATATATTTATATTTATTCAAATTAATTATTTTGAATCACATTTTAATATTCATTTAGAATAAGTTTATTTTTTGGTTTTAAAAGAGGGCATTTTTTCATAAACATATTTTGATGTGAATATTGATTTCACATTTTCATTAATTAAAATAATACATACAAGGGAATTTATATGTAAAATTTATTGATTATATATCAATAAATGATAATTTATATTCATATAATTAAGATTATTATACATATAGTTAATATAAAATCATATTTTTGTTAAAAAAGTTAAACATAATAAAAACTCAATTATTATTCTTGTATGTGAGTTATTTTAAAATTGTATTATTTACAAATATAGAAACTTTATTTCAGGGGAAAAAGTAATATTTTAAATAAAAATTTTAAAAATATATTATAACAATGTTTTAATAATTTTCTGAAAATATTATATTTTTAGTAAATAGTGAAAATATTGATTTTTAATTGATAAGTGCATTTTGTTAAAAATTATTTGTAATGTATAATTTTGTTATATAATACTTTTAAAGTTATATTAGGTCAATAATATATGCAGTAATTCTGAATATGTTGTTGGAATCATTTCCATATTGATATTGGATATAAAATCATTTTAAGCATTTGAACATTTTCTCTTTGAAGCCCTATATTCTAATCACTTATGAGGGATTTTGTTTCAATTAAATTTGTTCACTTATAATAATTTAATTTGGAGAAATTTATTCCATATTTTAAATAAATTGAATATATCTTGTCTAATAAATTCAAATTAATTTTTTACCGAAATAAAAAATCAATAACAGTAAACATTAATTAAAGTGGTTAAGGTAAAAATGGTTTTACTGGGGGTTAAACTAAAAAGGTAACTATTAAAATGACTTTTTAAATATGTTTATTAGAAATATAAATAACATATGTTGACTAATTATTTATTTTTGATATGTTTAGACCCTTTTTAAATGTGAAAAATTTGGGAGAATTGAATTATTTTCAACAATACAATTTCTGTCCTCTCTCTCACATATAGAAGGCCACCAATTTCCTTTCCTATTCACACATCAGAAAATTTTGTTTCCACAATAACCATATATGAAATTATTAAATCCCCTCCTCTAATGATATAATTTTTTTTGAAGATGGAAATCCTAGGAATGATTTTTGAACATACCTATAGAGGATACCAGAAAAAGTAGTAACATTCATCAATGATTGATTTTTTTATTTCTTCCTCTATGTACATAAATTATTGTTATATTAGGATGATTTAATAACCACAAAATCATACATAAATTAAAAGTTGTTAGGTTAATTAAATTTCCTAAAATAATCACCACTTCGATCAACTCAGTTATGAAATCATCGTTCATTCATGTGCACGGCAGACTACCACCTCACGAGCCAATTCAATTCATTTTTTTTACCTAACACATATAAAGGATTGTTATAATTGTTATTTTACTGTTTAATTATGATATTATTTATATTATGAATATTATTTAATTATAATATCACACAAAACATCATTAATTCCATTTTGGGTGATAATGATAATGTCACTCATGTGTGTAGCGGGATACCACCTCGTGAAGCAATGTGATTTATTCACGATTTACATAAAAGGAAATCACATTGGGATTAATGAAAAATTGTGAGATATATTAAATTAAATTCTTTTTTTTGCTAATATATCATTTTTTTTCATTCGATCAAAAAGTAAATGTAAACAATGTTCATGCGTATGTACATCCTATTATATCCAAAAACAGTGTATTTCATTTTATATCCCTAAATTGATGGATTTATAAAAATAAATATAAAAATGATATAAAAGATATAAATATCAGTTTTACAACTCATTATATGATGAAACCCTGATAAAAGTAATATGAAACAAATAAAAAATCAATACTAACATGAAAAGAAAAGCCGTCATTGCCTAAAACGTGACTTCAACATGGAATTGTTAATAAATATGTAATAAATTGTCAATTGTAAATTTTATATGGTAATATATATTTATGGTTATGTAATAGATATATAATAAACATATATTTACTATTAATGAGTTTTGAAAGTGTATGATGGAAGTCAAGACTTTGGGTGTGACATTTCCGTCCCACTTTTATTTTTTGGGAGACACATGACATATTCCCCATGTGTTTATTTTTAGTGGTTTATATACTGACCATGAATGTAATTTATGAGAAATATTTTTTTTTAAAATATCCAACTTATGATATCTATTTAATGTGGTTTAATATTAAAAAATTACAAAATTAGTAAGGGATTTTTGTCCCAAGTTCCCTTTTTTGAGTCTTATAGTTATGTTATTCACCTATTTTCTTTTATGTGGAGTTTATAAATTCCCATTTACATTTAGATTAATGAATTAATTTTACTTCTTAATATTATATTTTTCTTTTATTTAAAATCCATTATTGTTATTATGATTCAATGTTACTAGTGTTGTGTATAATTTTATGGTACAATCTCATAATTTTTCAAGATTAATTGTGATGATATTTCTGATTATAAAATTTTATGATACATATCTCAATTTACTAAATAATTTTTTTTCCTTTTTATTCATGATATTTATAGAAAAATTTACCCACTCTTTTGAACATAAAATAATTAGATAAATGTTTTAGGAAAATTTGAATTTATTTATCACTTTGGAGAGAAAATTGTTTTATTATAAAGACATGTTTTCTGAAAATGTTTTCACAAATGGTTCACTATTACACTATGATATTTTGAATATATTTTCACCCATTTTTTAATTTTTATATAAATTTTTCAATGGAATCAACTTTCCATTTTCCAAACAAATCATATTAGGATTATACTAACATTTTTAGAGAAGACATTGTTTAAATGTGTATGAATGAATGTAATTTCCCATCATCATGGACAATTTTTTATTCATCCTTTATAAATTTTGAATGTCATTTATAAATAATAGGATTTAATTTTTTATATATTTTAAAAAATATCCAATTTATAAATTATATATTCTTCATGAAATTGTTTAAATGGGTTTTAAATATTTAATTATAAATTTTGATTTTTATTCTCAATGAAAATGATTTAAAAAATATTTTATAATGTTTAGTAAATAATTTGAATTTCAAGGAACGTTTATTTTCATATTGAAACATTAAAACTCATTTGTCCTCCAAAATCAATTTCCTTCCAAGATAAAATCCTTTTATGTTACTTATTCATTACTGTGGATATGGTCCTAGGATAAAATTATTATTACTTCTATGAATTGAATATATTTATGATGAAATGAGATTAATAAAGCCCATTTTTCTCACATAGTTTATTCCATGATAAGATTCTTCTAAAACCCACTCTTGTTCCATGGGTTATTCTTTGGTGAAATTATGAAATGATTCTGAATCCATTTAATTTTCTAGAAGTTATATTATGATGACTATTTATGAGACCCATTTATTTTCATGGGTTCTAATATTATGAAGGTTTTATGATCTTGTGGAACATATATGTATGATCATCATTATTATATGGGTCGGACCTATACTTCCAACAAACTGATTGGTTAATCATTTATATATCCTGACATATATTGGACTAGAATTAGTTGTATCACTGATTTTCTAAGGGACTTTGTCTGCTATGATGGTCTTGGGAGTGAACCATGACTACTGTGATGCTTTGAGGAGTAAAACTATTCCATTATGATATCCATAATAGTGACACATTACTAACATGGAAATCATTCAACAGGATTTTTCATATTCTAAAAAACATTGTATTATGCCAATGATATACTATCGTAGATCGAGTTATTTTATTTCCTTATGATTCATATGTTATAAAATGATACGATTTATTCCCTAATTCATGATTATAAATGTTGATGTGAATAATAAGGTTTTAAAATGTTATAATTATGTTCTCATAAACTTATGTTTTGGTTATTCATACACATCTCCCTTGTTTACCCATACTAGGCATCTGAGATCTCCCTTTCATACGTTTCAATTCTCCTGGTCACAATGAATGATATATATAGGTAATGTTTTTTATGATTACTAAATGGTATGATCATTTTGGGAGAAATTGAATATATTTCATCAAATTTGAAATATTTTGTTCCTAGTTTCTAGAGGCACTAATCTATTATTGTCCTCATCCTTGTGTTTTAGTAATGTATTGAATATTTATCAAAAAACATGTCATATACTTGTATGAAAATCCTATTTTATAATAGAAAACCTCTTCTAAATACAATATAGTATATCCTAATTAAAAAAAATTGTTATTAATATAACCCCAATTGTAGTTGTTATTCCAAACTCTATGTCTAAGGATGATGAAATGTCTATAACACTATTATTTTTTCATTATATTTCCACATGTCATGAATCATATGAGTATTTTCAACATTTTTACCAATTAATATTTTAAAAATTACTATAATCATTCAATTTATGAACTAAAAATTATTTAATTCATTTTCAACATGGTGTGGTTTTTGTCTTCAGAAATATTTTTCTTGTAAAATTATTTTTTTTGAATCTATCTCATTCTCTTATATCTCTAAAACTATGAATAATAAAATTATGAAATTTGTGTTATCATATTTGACACCACATAAACAATTTTAATCCTTGATAATATATAACACACAATTAAAATAATCATAAATAAACAATGAAAAATCTATTCCAGCAAATTAGATACCTCTCAAATTCATGTCACCATTAAAAACCCCAACCATATTTTAAACTCATACTCAAAGCAATTCTGGATGTGAAAGAAAATAATTTTAAAAAAATTATGATATGGAACATTAATTTTTGAATCACTAATCTATGTAATTTCCATCATATCCCCATGAATCTATAGAGTACATATGAAGGGAATAACTCATATTTTCAATACCATCTCTCAACGAACATGAGTATATGCCAACTACTCTAAACATATCATATCTTCGTTATATTGATCTCACCGGAATCAATCACATAAGAGTATTCATGAATTTTCATTTATTGTAATAATACATAAAAAATTATCATAAACCAACTAAATTAATTGTTTATGTTCTAAAAGATATGCATCTTCATAGAAAAAATAATATACCTTGAAAATATTTGGAAAACATTATAGAACTTTTTCATCCACTACTAAATCCATATTTTCTATTATAATATAAAAAATATATGAAAAAACCATAATCTATATTAAATATCATAATTATATTCATTTCATAACATATTTATTATAAAGAGGTTTTGAAATAGTTATCAATATATCCTATTAGTTTTCCTTTATAAATTTTCTAGGTATTAGAGAATTAAGGGGAAGATGGACAACTATGTTTGAAAATAATATTAGATAAAATTCTCTTGGTGTGTGTTTTTTGTAGTTTTTATTAAAAATTAAATGGAATTATAATTTAATTTAGACTCTTTATTCAGGTGGAGTCCATTTCATAAAGGCTAGAAGTGGTTTAGATCAAATCTAGTGAAATCTGAAGGAATTCAAGTAAAATAGTGTGAGAGGTTATTTATATAAATTTGTTATGTATTTTGACCATATATATTATCACAACAACGCATATGATTCAACTGGACTGAGAAAATGTTTTATTTCAAAAGCTTATGTTTGTGTCACTTTGGCTAGAATGTATAATTTTGGAAGAGGTTGGATTATATATGTTTGTATTTGGATATGCATAAGAATGTATTGACTCGACAAACATGCATTTATGGGTCAATGTAAGTGAGTTTGGATAAGTGTATGTGTCATTTCACAATAGTATATGTGTCAACCAATCTATGTACTATTGAAAATGTACTTTCTTTCCTTGGATGGAATGTGTTATATGGGATGTAGAAATTTTGGAAAATTCAACCAACAACATTTTTTGATCTACTTATTGGGACCCTTTACATAATCTATACATAGAAGATTAAATCAATCCATCAACATATAAAACCATTTAAAATATTATCTTGATTTTATAAAGTTATATCCTTTCAAGATGTGTGGATTGTAAAGAACTGGATTTTCCATGTAATTTTTTTAATTATATGGGAATATTACGAGTCCAAAAAAATTGACGGCATGTGATTCCGACACCTGGTGTTCCCGAAATGAATTTCTGAACTTTTTTTGGTTAATTTTAGTATATGGGTGAGCGGGTTTTTTAAACTTTTGAATGGCTGCTCGGAATTGAAATCTAAGGACACGCTTGAACTCAAATCGCATGTATTTCCATAAGGAGACCTTCAAGTTGACCAAAAAAGGTCGAGGGTGAAATATCGAATTTCGGTTTTTGTGGGAATATAAAATATAAAGTAAAATAATGTTCTATTTTATTTTATTTGTTGAAACCTCCTATTTGGATGTTGCAAAGGTGGGGACCACCTGAACTAAAACCTACCACATGCGTTATGGTGATGGGGACCACCTGAGCCTAAACTACCCGTTTTGAATTATAGGTGGGGACCACCTGAACCCCTTTAATGGGAGACAAACCTCTTAACACCATACTTTAGTTATCCAAACTCTCCTTTAATTAATTAATACAACTCTCCCTTAATTAATTAAGACAACCATTTTTCTCTAATTTTAAATTAGACAACATATTCTATTATGGTGGATATTTATTTTCTTTTCGGTGGAATTGGGAAAGGATTGGAAAAAGAGAATTGGGAGAGAGATTGGGGGAAATTCGTCTTCTCTAATTAAGATCATCTCCCAATGAAGAATGAACAGCAGAGATCAAATAACGAGGAAACCAACCATGAGATAGATCAAAAGAACCATACAGAGGAAACCAACATGGGATGTCTTCAATCAACGACCATCCTTCCCTCCTCATCGACATCAAAAAACAAAATAGGTAGGGTTTTAGTTGTGTTTGATTATATGTCACCATGTTTTTTCCTTTTAAAACAACGAACTTGGATCAACACTCTAACTAGTTGATCCACGGATAATTTCTCTTTTGCGGGTTTGGGAATAATCATTGCGGGTGGTTAGGGTTTGACATTCTTCATTGAGGTTTTTGTTTAGCCGCTTGCTACCTCTCTAATGCGGAGAGTGTGGTCCAAACAAACATTGTATGAACTCTGCTCAAATATTTTGTTTAATCTTTGTTTTCTTCACGATGGAGGAGGATGACAACCAAAACTCGGTGGGGGCACGAGAATAGAGGCTGACACCACCATTGTCCAAAACCCAAGCGATGACGCAACAGCAGAGCCCCTCGGTCGTCACCACCTCACGGCCTCTACCGCTCGCAGCCCCCGCCGCCCTATGGCCACCGCACCTCCCACGGCCTCACCACCGTGTGACCCTTCCCGCCACCTCATGGCCCTCCACTCCTCCTGCAGCCTCGCCGCCCCAAGGCCTTGCCGCCTCGTGGCCTACCATGCCGCCCGCAGCCTCGCCGCTGTGTGGCCCTCCGTGCCACCCCGTGACCTCGCCATCCCACGGCCCTCCACACCGCCCTGCGACCTTGCCGCCTCATGCTGCACTCGCGTATTATGCGGCCTTTGCCGCCCCGTGGCCTATACGCTGCCGCGTGGCCGCCGCACCATCTAGGCTGGACCGGACCTAGCGGGTCTGGCTGGTTCGACCCAAACCGGGTCTTCCCAGGTGTGGTCACACCAGACTCAGACCCACTCAACCCATTTATGCTCTTTGGGCCATAACTTTGGCACTGGGAATCCATTTGAAAAATCGTTAGTGGCACAAGAATCCTTGGAGTGAGGTGGTCCATTTGGCATACCCTGTAAGATTTTTGGAGATGGTTGGGATATGACTTGGTTGGATCAAGCACGAATCCAATAGGGGCCCAGATACTAAAAAGCTAATAACTTACAGACCGGAAATCTGATTGTCGCACCGTCTTTCGCTTTGAGATTCCTATGATGTGGCGGTCCTTTGAGGAACTTCTTCTTGAGACATCCTAGAATTTTGAGTATTGACCAATAGCTTGAATAGAGGACTCTTTCAGAGATGAGCAAGCTTAGTGAAGGAACCCAGTAGCTGGCTGTGACGTGTAGAATGAATAACGATCCTATGTGGGTCAGCACCTAGCGAGCCTGTGTGGTTCAACACTGAGAGATCCTATGAGGGTCAGCACAAGTGATCTAGTGTGGGTCAGAACTGAGTAGTCCTCTGTGGGTCAGAACCTTGTGATCCTATGTGGGTCATCACTGAGCTATCCTGTGTGGGTCAGCAGTAGAGCCTCTTAATAGAATAAGATGATCTAACCTTCGACTAATCATATGAACTTATTTACTTATGATATACCTGGTGTGAGTCGAGTTCATATCTGTGTGGTACTTTTCTTCATGGTAATACCTTAGTGGTATTATTCTGTGTGGAATACCTGTGTGTTACTTACCATCATGGTATTTCTTCCATTGTGAAATAGTAGAGCTTTGGGATTTTGGGTTTGACCTTGTGTTTCCTATTGATTGAGATGAGAATAATTGATAACATAGGTATATGTATGGGCATATACCTATGTTGGGTTTACAGTTGACTTATTGCTTTTTGGTTTAGCCATTGTAGATTTTGTGAGACCTTGAGGGTCTCGGGGTCCCTACTTAGTACCGTTATACTCACCCCTGCACAGGCTATGCCCGCACAGTGTTGTGTTTGGTGAACACGATAGACAGCGCTGATCAAGGCTAAGGGTACAAGTTCTAGACGGTGGCTAGAGGTGGACCATATGACGAGTTGGTTCATGGAGGAGACTGGAAGATGTGTAGTGCGGAGGAGGCAATTTATACCTACCCTTCTGGTAGGAACTTCAAAGGATCACCCATATGTTTTCTTTCTTTTTCATCTGGTGTATTTTTTTAGTGGTACCTATACCTTTATGATTGGGATTTTATTCCAATACCTTCTAATTTTAGCTCTCTTTTTGTTTTACAGTTTACTTGTTTCATATCTTTTTGTGTGCTTGGTTGTGTGTTTTCATAGATTAAATGGAAATTACTTCCCTATTTTAGGGAATAAACCTTTCGGTGCTAGTTTCCATCCCCTGGACTAAGGAAGGCAGGCTTGGGGTAGTCACAACACGGGCCCCGAGTGACAGGTTATTGCAAATCGGAATCAGAGGAGGTTGTTCTACCATAAAACATAGGAATATGATCTTTCTTTTTTATTGAAAAAGATTTAATTGTATTGAGTTCAGTTATCAGTTTAGGGAATCCATTATTAGTTTGGTGGCGGACATATCCATACCCCAGGACCCTAAATTCTGATTTATTCGGCCAAGTGTTTCTCCTTAGGCAGCCCCAATTTTGTTCGCTAAGAAGGCAGATGGGGTCTTGACACTTTGTGTTGTGGATTTTTAGGATGCAAAGCCCTGGGCTGGTGAGAATGTAAATACCTGAATTTTCAATGTAATTTTATAATTATATGGGAATATTACGAGTCCGTTAAAATTGACGGTGCATGATTCTGTGGCCCGGTGTGCCCAGAATGAATTTCTGATCTTTTGTTCCAGGTATATTCAGTAAACATGCGAGCGGGTGTTTGTAACTTTTGAACCAATGCTCGAAATTGAAATCCTAGGACACCCATGAACTCATAACACTAGTATTCTGTTAAGGAGACCTTCACCTCAACCATAGTAGGTCAAGGGTGAAAGATAGAATTTTGGTTTTTCCTGGAATTAAAAATAATAATAAAATAAAATATTCCTTTATTTTATTTTTTTGTTGAAACCTCCCATGTGAATGATGCAAAGGTGGGGACCACCTAAATTAAAACCACCAACATGGGTTATGGTGGTGGGGACCAATCGATCCTAAACCCTTCATTTTTAATTTGAGGCGGGGACCAACCGAGCCCCATTAATGGGAGAAAAACCTCTCATCTCTATACTTTAATTATCCCGTCTCTCCTTTAATTAATTAAGCCAACTCTCCCACAATTAATTAGTCCAACCATTTTTGTGCCAATTTTAAATTAGAAAACATATTCTATTATGATGACTATTTCTATTCTTTTTGGTAGAATTGGGAATGGATTGGAAAAAGGGAACGGCGAGAGAGCTTGGGGAAAATTCTTCTTCTCCAAGGAAGAACACCTTCGAACGAAGAATGACCACCAAAGATCGAAGAATGAGGAAACCAACCCTGAGCCGGATTAGCAGAACTTTGTAGAGGCAACCAACATCGGGCATCTTGAATCGATGACCACCCTTCCAACCTCATTGATGTCTACAAAAAATGAGGTAGGGGTTTAGTTGTGTATGATTATATATTCCCATGTTCTTCCCTTATAAAGAAAATAACTCGGATCAAATCTCTAACTAGTTGATCCACATATGGTTTTTCATTTTTGTGTTTTGGTATAATCATTGGGGGAGGATATGGTTTGATGTTATAAATTTTGGTTTTTGTTTAGCTGCTTCCTACAGTTGTAACGCGGAGAGTGCGGGCCAAACAAATATGGCACAACCTCTCTGCAAATCTTCTGTTTAATTGCTATGTTCTTCGTGATGGAGAAGGATGGAAACCAAACTTCACTGGGGAACGATAATGGTGGCTGAAACCACCGCTGACAGTGATGATGGTGATGGCTCAACGGCGCCTCCCCGTGGCCTCGGCCATCCACGGCCACCGCCGCCCCGTGGCCTCCTCCCTCCGCAGCCTCGCTGCCCCACGACCTCACCTCCGCGCGGCCTCGCCCCCACGCGGCCTCGCCGCCCCGCAGCCTCGCCGCCCCCCGCGGCCTCCCCCCCCCCCCCCCCCCCGCGGCCTCACCCCCTATGGCCTCGCGGCCCACCGCGCCGCCCCATGACCTCCCCGCCCCACTGCCCTCCTTGCTGCCACGTGGCCTCACTGCCTCGCGGCCCTCCACATCACAGCCTTTGCAGCCTACACCACCCTATGGCCACCATGCTACCTCGTGGAATCCACACCGACCTGGTCGGGCCATCCAGTGTGGGCCGGGCCGGACCCATCAGGTTGGGTCAGACCGGACCCAGACCCACTCGACCCATTTATGCTCTTTTGGCCATATCTTTGGCACTGGTCATCCATTTGATGGAAAATCAAAGGCCCTATAAACCTTGGAGTGAGATGGTCCCTTTGGAATACCCAACTAGAGTTTTGCATAAGGTGGGGATACAGTTAGGTTGGATCGATCACGAATCCAACTGCCCCCCCCCCGGACTAAAGTGCTAATAACTTACACATTGGGCATCCAGTTGATGCACCATCTTTTGCGTTGAGGCCCCAATTACTTGGCAGTCCTTTGGTATACTTATTCATGGGACTTCCTAGAAGTTGGTGTATCGACAAGTTGCATGAGAAGAAAACTCTCTGAGAGATGAGAAAGCTTAGTGCGGGAGCCCAGTAGTTGGTTCTGACGTGAAAATGAATAGTGATCCTGTGTGGGTCAGCACCTAGCGATCATGTGTGGGTCATCACCGGGCGATCTGGTGTGCGTCATCACTGAGCGATCCTATGTGGGTTAGCACCGAGCAATCATGCGTGGTTCAATACCTAGAGATCCTTTGTGGATCTGCCCCGAGCGATCTTGTGCGGGTCGGCCACACAGCCTCTTAACAGAATAAGATGATATAGACTTCAACTAATCATATGTACTTCTATACATAAGTTATACCTGGTGTGAGATGAGTTCGTACCTGTGTGGTACTTTCCGTCATGGTAATACCTTGGTGGTATTCTTATGTGTGGTGTACCTGTGTGGTACATACCTTCGTGGTATTCCTTCCTTTGTGGAACAGTTCAACTTTGGGCTTTTGGGTTGGACATTGTGTTTCTTTTGATTGAGATGGGTATACATGATAAATGAGGTATATGTATGGGAATAAACCAAATTATTCTTTACCGTTGAATTCATCCTTTTAGGTTTATCCATTTTGGATTTTGTGAGACCTTGAGGGTCTGGGGGTCCCTACTGAGTATCGTTATACTCACCCCTGTAAGGGTGATGACTGCACCACGATTTCATTGGTGAAGATGACAGACAGTGCTGATCGAGGCTGAGGGTAACATGTCTGGATGGTTCCTGGAGGTGGACCATATGATGAGTCTGTATAAGGAGGATACAGGCAGACGTGGAGTGCTAAGAATGCGATCTGTACCTACCCATTTGGTCAGAACCTCATAGGACGACCTAGATGCTATCTATATTTTTCTTTACATGAATTTGTTTTTTCAGTTGTACTTGAACCATTACTATTGGGCTTGTATTCGGGCCCCTTATACATTCCACACACTCTTTTTTATACATTTAACTTTTTGTTTGTAACTTGTTGTGTGTGTTTACAGGTTATAAATGAAATGACTTCCCAATTTTTGGGAATATGCCTTTTGGTGCTAGTTTCCAGCACCTGTCCTCTGGAAGGCAGGCTTGGGGTAGTCATGACATGGTCCCTAGGGGATGGGTCATTACATGGATTTTTTGAGAATAATAACTCTTCATTGGGGATTCTGAATATATTTTTGTGGAAGGTGAGATATATTTTTATATTCCCATTATTACTCCATTTAATGGGTATGCTTCCTAATATACAAGGTGGTATTATCTATAATTAAAAAAATATGGTCCAAATGAGAGAAAAAATAACGTTTTTTGAGATCTAAAAGTATAAATTTTATAGAAAATATAAAAAATTTATAGTGATATGACTTGATATAAATTTTCCATGATACTTTTTATAATGAAGAAAATGAGAAACTATTCATTCCTATCCTTGATGATTGGAAGGAAAGATAAATATTATATATCCATGTTCGAATACTAGATGGTTGAAGGTGATGGTTATATTTTCCATGATTTCTTCTGAATTTTTTTTTTCCAATTTTCCATTATTGTGCTAAACTATCCTAGTATATTTTCATTTGTATGGTTTTTTAGAAGAAATATTTCATATATGATTTTATGTTATCCACTATTATGTGAAAAAGTGCATTCATCAAGGTGTATAACTTTATTTATCCTTCAAGTGTTCATGGTTTATAACTCAGAGTATATTTGAGACATCTTCATTGTGTAAATAAATAGGAATATTTGTGCATTATTACTTTTGTTGTAGAAGTGCATTATCATGTATACTTGTCATATTAGCCTATTTTATTAAACCATGAAAAAATTACATCTTCCCTTACTTTTTATTGAATTATGACTATGATAAAGATATAATGGATTGTGCCACATAGTTATGGACCAAGATCAATGAGAAGAAATTGTTTTAATATATACAACACGATTCACCCCCACATAAGGTGAATACCTTAGTAAGGACAATCGCATGGTACTGGAGATAGGTTCAATGTGGAATTATCTTATTCAATGGATTGATGGTGGTAGTGGGGAAAAATAATTGAATACTTATTATTAGAATCAACTTCTATTTATTGGAAAATAGAATGAAACATTATTTACATAAGATACAGATTATTTTTTATGTGGATGTAATTTATTAAATGAATAAAAGTATGGAAACTGAATCATTTATAGATAGTTATCACAAATAGTTGGATGATTATATCATCATAATAAATACATAAGGGGTGATTCGAAATCCCCTACATTTACAAAGTTAATATCTTTCGAGAAATATTGTGATATGTTTTAGAAGATAAA
The DNA here is from genome assembly GCA_963277665.1 of Viscum album. Taxonomy (NCBI): domain Eukaryota; kingdom Viridiplantae; phylum Streptophyta; class Magnoliopsida; order Santalales; family Viscaceae; genus Viscum; species Viscum album. The sequence goes on from OY728151.1 coordinate 1,431,721,865, forward strand.
AAAACATTTTTAAATGTGATTCAGAAGTTTTGAAAGAAAATATTTCAGTCTTGTTAGAGATATATTAATAGTTGATAAGGATCATAAACATGATTTTTTATGTTTTTTGTGATCATTTGACCATTTCTATTGTTTTTTGGCATGTTATTGTGTGAAATCAATGATTATGTGAAAATTTTCAAATAAATAGTAATGATATTTCTTCCACTATTCAATCAAATAGATGATGTGCTTAATGATAGATACCCGAATTAAGAAAATTTGGAACATCATTATATTAATCTTGATTATTATGATATGTGGAAAAACGAAAAATATTTTTTCTAAAAATTTACTCTGAAGAGATAGATTTCATTTCCTTAAATAAACATTGAGTGATAGAAGACAATGAAGAAAAAAATGTTGTTGGGATAATGTAATTTATCTCCCATAATATTATAAGGGGAAGTATAATTTCAAGGGAATGCTAAATTATTTTTCTAATTTGGTAAGGTATAGATTCATTTATCTAGATATCACAATAATAGTTATTATGGCAATGATTAAGAAGAACACACGGAAATGTCATTGAGCTGTCTGAGAAGCAAGTGGAAACTGAATCAAAAATACCTCGAGAAAAATAATCGCATATTTAATCAGGATGAGGAAATGTAGGAAACAAAATTGGAATGGTTTTTGTACTATGGATTCTTATGATAATTGATCATTATTGCTGTTTTAGATAAAACTAAGAGGTATAAAATGATGATGAAAATAGTATAATTGAGCATATAGTTGTTCTTGATGACAAACATGAAGAATCCAATGATGATATATACAATAGGAGAGAGAAGAAAAATGAAATATAATGGTTTTTTACATTAAAATACAAAATATATTTAGTAAAAATATGAATTTGAGACTAAATTGAAAGATAAACATTATTTTTTAGAAATTTCGATATCATGGAAAACGAAGTTTATTTAATGAACAAGGTTGATGAAAAATATGGAACCATTGAAATGATTAATAAAATTAAGAAACAAAATATTACACAGGATTAAATTACTTGATTCAGAAGTCAGGACATAGAGATTTAATTTTAAAAATAAATAAATACACCTAACTCCTAGTATTCCATAGGGGAGAACAGGTGTATTTGAAAATAATGAATTTCATGCGATGTCCACTAATGAAATTGTTCCATTTAAATGATTGAATTAGTGTGGTGAAAAGGATAGTTAATGATAGTTCAAGATCGGAGAATAAGGTAGTGTAAGTGAAAGAAAAATATCTATAACCAATGCCATAAAATAATATTGATCTACACTAGACTCAATGAACTACTATAAATTTTTCATAGGAGGAAAATAAGAAAAAATGTGCAATGATATTTTTTTGTAATGTTTGGTTACATCTCATATTTAATATCCAACAGAATATGATACATAATTATGTAATAAGGAAAACAATATATGATTTCTATTTTCTTGGTATTCTTTGAATGGTTAATATTATTTTTGTGAAGATATTGAGAATAATGATTTGAATTTTTCATCTATAACATAATAAAGTATGATTATATGGTATAGAGAAAGTGGGAAACCATGAGAATAATAAAAGAATGATGAATAATAAAAACATATTTTTGGTTATCTAATACTAGGAATTGAATTTTCAGATGGATATGAAGAAATCATTCTACTTATTAAATAAATGAAACATGTGGTTGCAGATCAAAAAGGTAAGAGATGAGGAGGAATTTTTTTCATAAATATCCATAAGTTGAATAAATAATTTCAGAACATGGATTTTGTATAGTTAGTGTGACCTTCACAAAAAAATATCCATTTAATTGATCACTAGATAATAATAGACTTGTGATAGAGTTGTACACTTCATCAATTATTAGGGTATTAACGTTATTTGGTACAAAAAATCCACATTTTCTGGAAAATATATAATATGTAATGATGTTTTCATTGTTTATTGTTTTATTCATAACATTATATATGTGATTCAACTATAACAATCATCACATGTGGTGTAATTAAATTAGAATTCATTCAAAATTAATATACAATATGGTATGGCTGTTCATACAGGGAAGTGAACAATAAATAATCACAACATTATTGGTGAGGTGGTTGTGTTCATTACATATGAAGAAGTTGAAATTAGATTGTATCATAGGTTGATTTTTTATTTGATTTAAACGCCAATGAAAACAAACTCATGAATGATGGTGATTTAGAACTTCCCAAACTCACATTTAAGGAAGCTCACACATGTGATTCATTTCATAGTGAAATATTGTGAGAAACCCCTACATGGCGATGAATATAAAATATGAAATGTTACACATATCAGTTCATGATATTGTTTTTTGAAAATTAATCTAAAAAATTTTATATAAAAAGGTACTATAAATTTTTTACTGATGTATTCAATAGGTTGGTTTGGCTTACAGTGATTACCTAAAAAACTGAGGTATTGAAATGTTTCACTCAAATTTCAAGGAATGTAAAATATATGACTTCTGTAAAAAATGAAAAATATTTATATTGAGAATGAAAACAAAATTATATTCAACCATGTATAATTTTACATATAAAATCATGGGATTAAACATCATTTTTCACGGATATGGTCTCTTTAACAGAACTGATTCCTGATAAGAGGAAGCATATCATAAATTACATGGATCAAATAATTCATATTATAAAGAATCTAAAAATGTCTATTTATAAAAAAGGATTTGTCATCTTGATATCTGTCTTTATCCAAGCATTGTTATCTCCAATTTTCTAGAATAACCCTTACGATATGTGGTACAAAAATAAGTCAACAATCAAGATATTTTGTATGTTTGTGATAAAATGTTATTTTCACAATAAAGATAAGAAAAATAGTTTAAAGATAACAGGGAATAAATATTTATCAATCAACACCCAAAAAAATAATTTTTTATATGTTCTATGAAAAAATACTTGGAAATTACTTTTGATCCAAGATGTGACATTTATAAAATTGATAAAATTTGGAAGATAGACTAGTATATTTCATATTTTTTATTTAGATTAAACATAAATATAGTAAATAAATTTATAATAAATTTATTATTAATTTTATGGATTATGGGGTGTTCATGGGGATATACAAAACATATATGATAATAACAATTTTTAGGATAATATAACATGTACAACATATACAATAAAAATTATCCAAAAGATCATAAATCAATAATAATAAAATTATTGGTGGCTAGAAAACACCAATTTAAAACAAAATAATAATCAGTATAATATATTATTTAAATTCTCAAGTGTAACCTAAAATCATTGAAAAGGATTCAAGATACTAAATTTTGGGTCCTGTAAATTAATGAATAAATTATACAAGCTGATATGAATGGGACTTTGGATGTTATTACATCATCATAAAAAAATTAATTCCATATGAAAAATGGGCATTCTAAAATAAATTCAATAATGATGGAAATTTTAAAATGAACATAAAATGTATTGTGTCTATGGGATACTAAAAAATATAAAGGATTGAGGTTGATAAAACTTTATCACTAATGATCTATTTTGAAACCACTATATAAGTTATTGATATGATAGTAAAAAGGAGATTTAATTTTTATTTAATGGATTGTAAATAAATATTCATGATATTTGTTTCACAAAAAGAGGTTAATATTAATCAAAATGAAGAATTTCTTGTTAATTATTGTGATAAAAAAGTTTGATGGTGGAAGAAATCCTTTTATAACCTAAAGAAAGCACCATGGTCATGGTACTCACAACTTGACTAAACATTCATGTATATCATATTTCATAGAGGTGGAGTTTTCCATGATCTAAACATAAATAAACATATGAAAGGATATTTGTACATTTTTATGTGGGAGAAATAATTATTGTATGATCGAATAAGGATTATAGAAATTTATTTTCATATTCCACGATATATGAATTTGAGATGACTTTGATCGGTGAGCTAAATTTAATATTTTTACTATACGTGGTTCAATGTGAGAAGAGAACATTAATTTATAAATACAATCTAATGAGGTGATAAAAAAGTTCGACACTGAAGGATCAAGGTCGATGAGTACTCCGATGGAGAACTGAGTAAAATTATCAAAGGATTAGGTTAGAAAAGAGGTTGATGTGAAATATTTTGGGTAGATCATTGATATTTACATATAGCTTATATCCACATAACTGAATGTAATAATTTCAAAATTCAATGTCACAAGTTATCAATGCTACCCAAAATAAATCCATATTCATTTCATAAAGAGAAAACATTTTTATATCAGTCAAAAATTGGATTTTTAGTGGTTTTATAAAAGGATACCATTGTTGAAATTGTTGGTTTATTCAAATGTGGATTAAGAAGGTTTGGTGGTTTTCCTAATTTCATATTATGGAGGAGAATTCAATTTTTGATATTTATATATCTTATATGTCATAATGAATAATGATTAAAAATCATTAAGTGTGGTGGATGCTAAATATGTATCCTCCACTCAATATTTACCCAATTGACATGGGTTGGAAAAAAGTAGATGACATTGGATTGGACTGAAGGGAGCCAAATGACAAACTATAAAGAGTTTGGGAAATTTTGAAGTCGTTATCTGGCCACCGATATAATTTGGATTGTTTTGTTTAATAGTGTTAAATTCTGAATTGACATTGGTACATATTAATTGGGGCTAATTTTCCATCCCTGGAGTGTAGGAGTGCTTCATGAATTGGGAAATGGAAACACATATTAAATGAAATGGAATGATTCTTTGTAAAATTTATATAATAGTTAATGATGTTTATGGTTGATTTGAAATCAAATGGACACCTATAAAAAGCCAACAAGACCCGAGTAGGTCAGTAGGGGAATGTTTTTATAAGATGACCCACTGGGTGTTTACAATTTTTATAATTTTTGGAATATGCTATTGGGATGCATGATAATGAACCTAGGTTGGCTTAGTGGGACCCTTTTAGGTTTCCTTAATTACTAAATGTAATTTAGATACTAAATTTCTTATTATGATGGAATGGTAATAAATGTAAATGTTTAAAAAGTATGTTTTATAAATCATTTCTGTTTTTTCCTTGGGGTGTTAGTTAAAATCAAGTAGCATGTGATTTTTTTTAAAATGATACATTTATTTTTTGATTAAATCTTTTTATGACTGAAGATTAGGTTTTTTTTATATTAGATTCCTGAAAATGGAACCTCTAGTGGGTCTACTATTTAAAAACACTCATCTAAGGGTAGTTCGGACCTCATTGGAGTTGAATTAGAACAGAATCTTGAGTACATTCCATAGGCATTTTTCTCAGTATCAATGGCTTTATGATATAGTTTTAAGCCAAGTGAATTTTTTTCACTTGTCCGAGTGTTAGGGTTGACACTTTTTCTCTGTTAGGGGATAAACTGTGATAGTTAGAACCCTTAGAACTTAAATCCCTTCATATAGCTGTGACTTTTCTCACTGTTGTTGTTGTTTGGGTGTCGTTGACCCTAGTAGGAATTACAATTTCCAACGAAACCCATGTATGGATGGGTGTTCATGTGTTTCTTTACCATATTTTTGGTTCAGGAATTGAGTAATGCTCTTTTTTCAGCTGGTTAGATGTGGATTGGTCAAGGTCGGTTGCTTCTTAGGTCATTTGTCCCTTTCTTCTTCATAGTAATGGATGACTGGTTATAGAATCATCCAGGATGATAGTCGTATGAAGCAATAAAAATTAGAAATAAATATTATTATACTATTAGGTATGTTTTTGGGTCATCTCTATGTGTAGTGACTTGAGAATTAAAGAATCAGTTTCATTCTAATACTCTGGTTGGTTTTCGAAATACATGGGTGTTTTGACATGCCGCCCTCATTGTTATAATCTAGCATGCTTATGAGCGGATATTTTTCTTCCCTTTAATCTAAGACACTCCTATGGTGGGAATTATCATGGTTATTATATTAATGATACCTTTAATGTATATGGAACACCTAATAGGACTATTGGTAAATGGTTGGTCATTGCTTGAATGCCTTTGAGGATGTTGGTGTTTTTTATGTCAGTGCTTTCTCGGCAGCACAAATTTTATCTGGTTCGATTGTATCATCTTTAATATTATGGGCATCTGTAATTGGAATCCCCCTATAAAATATCTCAGTGTACTCTTCTTAATAGATGAGCATGCCTCATATCATGACGTCATCCTCGATACACTAAGTGGGCATCCGTCTTACGTTGTGCTAAATCATTAAAAATATGTTATGATTTTTGGATGTTCTTTGTTTGTGTTATATTCTAAAGAATAGTTCTAAAAGAGGTTTGGTATGTCTTGAATGATTCATGGGTTGCAATGTAGTAATTCCATGTTCAGACTCATGGACTCTACCAATTTCATTGGATTTTTCCCAGATGACTAAGCCAAACATCTATGAGATATGTTGGCCAAGGGGCTCGAATCATTCTATCTTCCCTTAGTTCAATGTTTACTATTATATAGAGATGTTTTGAATCACATTTCTAGGTGAAAGAAAGTGGGTTTTAAGGTAGGTAGTGTCCTCCAATAAATCTTGAATGAACAATGTCTTTTAGTTTGATTGGGGTCCGAACATTAATTTTTAACGAAATCAATGCTAGGAGTGTCATAAGAATAGTTAGGAACATTCTTTTTACGGCATATCCGAATATGGATGTACTGTGGCTAGGATTTTCCCTTATTTAATTTCTCACCTATTGTGGGAAGAACCATCTATTGAGTGTATATCGAGATGATAATGTGATCGCACCTCTATCTAAATGGGCTCATGTATGCTCTATTTATGTGTTTATGTTGAACTTTGAGCATTGGACCAATTTGTGAAGGCTAAAGAGAGTGTGTTGGAGATGCATAAGGTGAATCGAGTGTTTATATTGAAATGAAACCATTTGAATGAATATTCATGACCCTTGTAGGTGAGTTGGTGATTACATTGTTCTCGAAGAACTCTCCAGGATGAAAAGTTTTTATTGTCGGCAGATTGTATAATCTCGTGTTTTGAACCGTAATAAAATACGAAGGTTTTTGAAATTGTTCCTATGCTGAGTGGGTAGGAATTATTTTTGATTTTCATAACATAACTTTGAGTTTTGTTTCATATTAAATTGGAGTTTTAGGACTTGTTAAAAGTATCTAGATGTTTCCCAATTGGATAGAGAATTTTTGGGAGTTTCAAACCCAAAACAATAATGTTTTACGTGAAAGAAGGGGGAACATGGTTTGTTCACTATCTGATAACCCATTTGGCCCATTGAAGGTAACCATGTGGCCCTATGTTAAAATGGTGTAGTGGCTTAGCACATGGCATGCACATGGTTTCCTAAACCATGTGCCAAGCCCCATGCTGGAAGTAGAATCTGCGCGGTCTGTGCATGGTTTGGAAAACCGTGCAAGTCAAACCATGTAGTTTCATCAATTTAATAATTTTATAAAATTTTAAATAAAATTAATTTAAAAATTAAATCCTAAATCTACCCTTATCCTCACCCTCTCTCAAATATAACACACACAAGGAAAGGGTTCCCCCATCATTGTGCACAACCCCTCTCCTTCACCCTCTCATATTTCCCAATTTCTCACTTGATTCCTTCTGATTCTCAATCTAAATATCCTAGGTATGAGTCTCATATCCCTTCACCTCCATTTCTCAGCTTCTATTCATCCTAACTATTTCCCCATGGCGTTCATTAAAACACAAGATCTATTGGGGTTTTCGTATTTTCAAATTGTTTTTGTTCTAGGTTAGTGCCAAAGGCCTCCTACGTTTGGTTGGTGCCTATCCCGAAAACTACCACTGAAGACGTGGCAGTTCAGGTTGTTTCAGTCCGCCAACATTTCTTTAGGGTATGTTTTCTCCTTCCCGCCTAGTAATGTTTTGGGACTTTTGGTATTATGAGTTCCCTACATGTTGTGTGTTGTGCACGGAACTCCTTCATGGGGTATTTGGGAGATTTGGTTCGTTGTCCCCATCAGAGGTATGGTTTTTAACCTGCTACTTGTTTCGCACCATCTAATTTGATATTTTTATATGTTATAAGATTCCATGCCCCAATCTTCTAGTGTGTTGGGATGTTTCATGTTATTTTGAGTTGCCAAGTCAAGGGAGACTCACCTGCTTACTCATAGGTATGTATATATAAGTATGAAGGTTCCCCCATTAAATGTAATTTCACCCATGGAAGATAATTTCACTTATGGGGAATGGTTTTCCTATGCATAGATATGGAAAATGCATGAATAGGTGATAGGAGGATATATTATGAATATAAGAATACATGTAAGGATCATTTTGCACATGATCATGACCACACAGGTGTATGAATAGGGAATAGGAGTCCTTATATGTATGTGAAGGTGCATATGCTTTGTGGGGGAGTTGCTTCTCATTGTTAGAAAGCATTATGTTCTAGAGTGGATGAAATAGTTTCCCTTCAAGTAGGGTCCCCTTCCATGTCCTCAATCTTTATCGATGAATTAATAAAGTTGCATACTGCAATTTTGTTATAAATTAATTCATGCTATGAAGTATTATGTCCAATGCCTATGAAATGGGAGTTTAGAATGTTCATTATTAGAATGTTAAATATATAAATGATTTTCTGATAAACAATATCATGTTTTAATAATAAAACCCACGAATCGAGGTGCGCTACATTAAAGATAAACATTAGTGGTTAAACCTTGCATGCATGAATTGTTGTGTTTATAATTCTCAATCCTTGACTCTATGTTGAAATATGACATGTTTAGGTCATAGCCTAATTTTCACCAGAAAAACAGAGTTACCATTTTGAAATAATTAAAAAGGGCAAAGGCACTGGCTATGTTCATGGACCAGTTTGGAATTGGATTTAACCATGGTTGATGTTTTCTATAATTGTCATTTTGTGTTTTGACACATTCATGCCACCTTTTGGGTGTTCCTTGCCTTCACCCATATAAAGGTAAGACCTTAAATATCAAATGGCTGAGTTATGAAATGAATTATATCATGGAAAGTACCATGTATTCTCATCACTTTAACCACCTGAGGTACGTGATTTAAATTGAAAATTAAATGTAAAATATAAATTGGATAATATACTAATTATATCACTTGGAATTATTAAGAATTATTGAATAAATGTTGTGTAAGAATCCAAATCGTCGTTTCAGGTATGTTTTTCCTTTTTCTGAAGTTTTTGAGAAAAATGGAGTTTCTGGATATTTTTGAAGTACATGCCATGTAATTTCTGAGTACACGCCGTGTACTCTTTTCCCGCTTGAAGCAGTGTGTTGGCCGTGTCTGGGCCACACACATGGAATGTAGGGGTGACATGGAGGCTGATTTTGGCGGAGTACGGAAAGACCTAGTACATGCCGTGTACTCTAAAAGTACACGCCGTGTAATGTTTTTTCATTAAAAAGACCGGGGTCACGCCTAATCGAAGAAAAACACTTCTTCTCCTACTTTTTCATCCTTGAGCTCTAGGAATCTGTGGATCTTCTATGAGCCACCATTCCTCCATCCATTCTCCAATTCGAAAACGGTCGATTATGTTGGAATCGCAGCGGTGAGTTCTCCCTTCATCATGAGCCTTGTTTTCCAATTCCTCCTCCTTCTCAAGATATTGTGGGTTGAGCGTTTTGGGAGTTTTCTCAGATCTATGTTCTTCGGGGGAGAATCAATCATTTTTGTTCATTTATATCGTTCTCCTAGGATCAAGGTAGGTGGTTTGTGCCTTACCATTCAAAGTCTATGAGTTTTATGTGCAAATTCCACCAATACCCGTGAACGGGGTATTGCATGTTTACCTTGTTGACCTTATTGTTTTCTTTCCTTGCTTGTATGCTTGTGTAGAGGTAAATTAATAATGTTAGAGGATATTTTTCTGTGCTTGGATGTTTTTCCATGTTTTGTTCTAGTTACGACCTTCGGTTTTTGTTAGCCTTCAGCTGTTATGACACTTGCCATGCCTTATGTCTAAAGGATGGAGTGTTTTGCATTACATGATTGTTGCCTTGTAGACTGTTTATCCAAGTAGCTCTATAGGTTTAATTTGGTTAGCCAAGAAGATCTATAGATTTACTTTGGACATATAGCATTATTATGCACTGACTGGAATGGGGCTGAGAGAACCTGGTGCTATAGACTATAAGGGATAGACCGAGTGAACTTCCCAGAAAGTCTTTGACATTATAGACTACAGGAGGGTAGACCGAGTGAGCTTTCTCAGTGAGTCTTAGACATTATAGGCCATAGGGGATAGACTGAGTGAGTTTCCCAGAGTGCCTTCAGATATTATAGACTACAGGAGGGTAGACCGAGTGAGCTTCTTTAGAGAGTCTTACTTTGTTTTAATATTTTTAAGAACCCTCCCAGGCTAGAGGAGGAATCGACCGAGTGAGCTTCCTCAGAGAGTATGTGGTATACCTAAGGCTATAATAGGAATTGACCAAGATAGATTCATCAGAGAGTCTATATAACTTGGGGCTAAGAGGGTTATACTACGTGATCTTCCTCAGAGAGTCCCTGACTACCCTAAACTATAAGGGGAATTGACCAAGTGTGCTTCCCCCGAGAGTCTCATAAATTCGTATGAAAAAACTAGAGAGGTTAGGCTGAGTGCACTGCCCAGAGGGTTGTGGTACTTCTTGGATAGGACCACAGGGGATGGCTGCGAGTACTTCCCAGAGGGTTTTCCTACTTGTTACTATTTTCATCACTGCTTTTGTTGGTTGTGGTTAGATTACTGTTGTGTATCATCCTACTCTACAGCTTACTCTTTACTGCCTACTTCTTTGATGTTGTTGTTTACTGATTAGTGTACTTTTACCTATCATATAATCACTGACTATTAGGCACAGATCATCGGGTGAATGCCTAATGGGATTTAGTATCACACCCTATTTGGTTCATGCTTTTGGGCCCAAACAGACTTTGTTGTTGCAGGTATAGAGAAGGGAAAGCACCCTTCGACTTCCGGTACTTGATTTCTTAGAGTAGTAGATCATGGTACCAAGCTTTGGTTTGCAATTATGTTGAGCTGTTTTGTTTTCTTTTCTACATGTTTTGGTACTATGGTGTTTTCCAACATTATGACTTGTTTGGATGCTTTCCTAGATATATATCATGCATCATTTCATATCTACATATGTGCTCCAGTTTGTTGATTTAGTCTTCAACTATTTATATTTTTGGTTATTACTGCTTCCGATATTGCATGTTTATTTTTCTTCTACTATGTACTCAGCCAATGAGGGAATAGTATCCTCACGATAACACCCAAGGCCCTCACTGCTAGTAGGCATCCTCAGGCGTTTGGGGAAATGTGCTTGAGGCCATGTGACCAACCGGGTACGGGGCGCCTCTCGGTGGCTTTCCGAACCAGGACATTACAAAGTGGTATAGGAGGAATTATTTTCTCTTGATTTACTGTATGGATCCTTTAGCCAGGGATAGGACGGATTCGGTACTTGGTAATGAGTTGGGCCCGAGAGTAGCTAACCCGTGTATAGTGAAAAGCCATACTACCTCGTAACTGCAATTTTCTAGTATTGAGATTTTATGGGGCATATTATTTCACCTAGAGTGATTCACATGATTTGTGCAGTTATTGTTTTGATATTAATGTTCTATTTCTGTCGCAACCCAATGAGATGAGGGTATTCCATCTCATGCATCATATAGGCACTTGTTAAAAATCACATGCCACCCATTCTTTCCATGCCATCTTAGGTGCATTAGAGATTTCTAGTTGTTGTGATAGACTCTATTTAAATTATATATGCTGTTGTGATAGATGCTTGATAGAATCCCTACTGTTGTGATAGAGAAATTTATTGTATTGTACCTTGCTTAAATTAACACCAAATTTTGATTCTGGAGGTGTTATGGGGCCTCTTGAATCGGAAGTTGGTGGATCATGATCCTGTATTCTCTTGTACAAGAATGTAGGAGATTCGAAGATTTGATTCGCGGGGGAGTATGGGCCCCCACAGATCGGAATTTGGCACCTCTTTGCCTTGTATTCAGTGTTTCTAGGCTTCTGTGCAGTTTTTGAGCTACGACCCAGAAAATCCCAGAATACATGGTGTGTACTTTCTGGGTACATGCCATGTTGTTTTCATGTCCTTCCACTGACCATGTGTGCAGAAACACAGTGTCGTAAGAATAAGTTCTAGAACACGCCATGTATGGTAGGTGCACGTCGTGTAATTTAGAGTCGTATACCTGGCTGTGTCACTAATAAAACTGGCTGGGGAAGCTCGTGTAGAACACGCCATGTTGGTAAAGAACACGCCGTGTAGTTTAGAACCATGTAATCAGCTGTGTACCTAACAACATGGGTCAGGGAAGCTCGAAGAGAACACTCCGTGTGGGTATAGAACACGCCATGTTGTTTTCTCCCAGGTACCCGACCATGTAATGAACTACACGGGTCGGTGTTATCTTCTCCTATAAACGCCATGTTTTTTCAAAACACGCTGTGTAAGGGAAGTCGTGTGGACGACCGTGTGACTAACAACACGGGCCGCCGAGACTGTGTCTAGTACACGGCATGTCCCTAAGGAACACACTAGGTTGTCTTGGGTTAGTTGGATCGTGTGGGTTATCCCTGTAAGGAGACTCGGGCAGGGGTTTGGAGTTCAAGTACATGCCGTGTGTGGGAACAACACTCCGTGTAGTTTGGGGTGTTACACGATCAGTAGTGGTAGGAGTACACACCCATGTTAATGGCTAAATAAGACACACCATGTAGATTTTATACACACAGTGTAGTCATGTTTTGTAAAACATGATTTTTCTTTCCCCTATTTCCATTTTGTACTCTTGTGTTTTCAGTCTTTGTTAATCCTGATCTATGGTGTGCTTTTTATCTTTTAGAGTTTTTCCTCTGAGACGTCCCACGATAGTGCGTCAGTTGTCGGACGGTGACCATACACAGGGAATGGCCAATCAGGGACCTCTTGTTGATCCTCCTGTTGTGCCAGCCTTAGAACCAGCAGTTATACCCGTCATAGGCACCAATGCATAGTTCAGTGAGGATTTACTGAGGATGATAAAGACTTTTCAGGGAGCTCTGCCTCCTGCCCCATCGATGGCTGAGTTGATGAGGGGTTTTCAGCAGCAACATCATTCTACATTCTCAGGTGATGGAGGAACTCAGGTTGAAGGGTCGTGGTTTGAGGCCACCCTGGCTATCTTTAAGCATCTGGTGATACCCCCAGAGAAAAGGGTAAAGCTGGCCACCTATTTGCTCCAAGACACCGCAAAGAGGTGGTTGGAGGTGATCTCATAGTCAGGGCCTCAGCAGGGTATGTCATGGGATGTGTTTTGACGCACCTTCTATGACTAATTCTATCCGGAGACCCTGAGGGCTGATCGAGCTTGGGAGTTTATGAGTCTGCAGTAGGGTACTCTTTTTTTTATGGAGTACTCATCTCGCTTCACTGAGTTGCAGTGTTTCACACCGATACCAGCGGGTGTGGAGTTGTTTCGTGCTAGGATGTTTGAGGGCAGTCTCAGACAGGAGATCTATTCCCAGGTGAATATCTTCCAGTTGACTTCTATATCCTCCATCTTCAACCAGATGCTGATTACTGAGCGCAATCTGTGGTATTCTGGAGCAGTGATCCAGGGCGGTTCGACACCCAGAGCTAGTGTTCCTCCTACAGATAGTAGGAAGAGTCACAGAGAGTCTTCTTGAGGAGATCGTCATTTTTGGGGTACGTCTTCTTGAAGCCAGGTTGTATGATACTAGTGTGGTAGGAGTGGGAATACTAGGCCTCAGTGCCAGAGAGATCCGATGGAGTGCCTATCTTGTGGAAATATGGGCCATCTTCAGCACTTTTGTCATATTTTCTCACCTTCAACAAGTGGTAGGGGTTCTTATCTGACCCCGCATTCTGGAGATGCTTTTCCAGTTTCACACTATACAAGAAACTGGAGTTTTTCCAACCATTCGGGCTGAGGTGGAGGCCGCGGCCATGTTGATCAGTCACCAGGTCATCAGCGACAACAGAGTGGATCAGCTTAGAGCGGTCATCCAGGGGCGCAGGGCCACGGTGCAGGATAGTCTTTCACCGTGGAGCAGACCTACCAGGAGCAGGATTATAAACCTTCTACAGTTCACGGTACGATCTTAGTAGCCTCGGTTTTATCTTCATCTCTTTTCTATATGGGTGCCTCCCATAGCTTTATCTCTGTTATGGTTGTGGAGAGCCTTGGGATATGTATCTTTTCATCTACTGACTTGTTGAATCTTGACACGCAGTTTGGAAAGAGGACATCTAGTGTATGTCAGTGCAGAGAGTTCCCTCTTGAGGTTGCGGGGTGTCATTTTTTATGGGACCTCAATGTCCTAGGGATGACGGGCTATGATGTCATTCTCAGTATGCAAAGGTTGTTTCCCTTCCAAACAGTCGTCGATTGGTATCGTTGCAGGGTGAGCTTCGTATCACCAGAGGGCATATCTTTTCTTCATATAGGCTAGTGGGATGTCTAGGCAGGTAGAGCTGGACCCAAGCATCATGGGCTAGGGGAAGCTACAGGACAGATTTCCAGTCATTATCTGGATGACTAGGGGACTTCACAATTATACTTTCCCCCAGTGGTGGATCGTTTCAGGGATGTCTTTCCAGAAGACTTTTTTGGTTTGCCTTCGGAACATGAGGTAGACTTCTCGATTGAGCTCATGCCAGGAGTGGCACCGGTGTCCGTTCCTCCTTATAGGATGGATACACCCTAGTTGTGGGAGCTCAAAAAGTAGTTGGAGGAGTTGCAGGAAAAGGGTTTCATCTGACCCAGTACTTCTCATTGGGGTTCTCCAGTCCTATTTGTGAAAAAGGAAAATGCCACCCTTCAGCTTTGTGTGGATTATCGAAAGCTGAACCAGTTGACAGTCAAGAACCGATATCCCTTACTGAGGATAGATGGCCTCTTCGATCAACTTCGAGGAGCCCGGGTGTTCTCGAAGATCTATTTGAGCTACGGTTATCATCAGTTGCGCAATAGAGAATCAGATATACCTCTTACAGCCTTCAGTAGTAGGTATGGTCTATATGAGTATATAGTCAGGCCGTTCGGTCTCACGAACACTCCTGTGGTTTTCATGGCATAGATGAACCAAGTGTTCCATCCGTACATGGAATCTTTCATCATGGTCTTTGTGGACGATTTCTTGGTGTACTCTCACACTCGAAAAAACCATGCCACACATCATGAGATCATTCTGAGTACACTGAGAGAGCATCGGTTATAAGATAAGCTCTCCAAATTCCACTTTTGGATGGTTCAGATTCACTTCCTGGGTCATGTTATCTCAAGGAAAAGAGTTCCAGTGGACCTAGAGAAAGTGAGAGCTATAGTTTCCTAGGAGAAGCTGAGGAACATCTTTGTGGTGCTGAGTTTTCTAGGGTTGGCTAGATTCTACATGTGTTTGATAATGGGCATTTCGCGCCTAGAAACACCATTGACAGGTCTGACCAAGAAGGGGGTGAAGTTTTTATGGTCAAATTCTTATGATTCAGCCTTTCAGGAGCTAAAGGGGAGGTTGACATTAGCACTGATACCAGTCTTACCATATCCAGGAAAGGGCTATACTGTTTGCTGTGATGATTCAGGTATCGGTCTAGGAGCTGTGCTTATGCAGGGAGATGGGTTCATTGCTTACGGGTCTCAGTAGTTGAGGCCACACGAGAGGATCTACCTGACGAACGATCTGGATTTCGTGGCAGTTGTTCATGCCTTACGCTGTTGGAGACACTACCTTCTGGGAGAGCACTTCATGGTTTTCACCAACCACAAGAGTCTAATGTATATATTCACTTAGTGTGATCTGAATCTCAGTCAGTGTAGGTGGGTTGAGTATCTTCATTCCTTTGACTTTGAGCTCGCCTATACGCTGGGAAAGGGCAATGCAGTGACTGATGCTTTGAGTAGGGGAACTCAGATTCAGGCAGTTCTGGTGGCCAGCAATGAGTGGAAGCTTATGGATCTGTTCTTTGAGATGCACAAAGAAGTGCACGATAGGCCGGGACAGACTATCCTATCTTCTTTAGTTGTTACCTCTACATTTCTTGATCAGGTGCAGATGAGGCAGCTATCAGATTCGGAGGCCTTAGTCCTGTGGTAGAGTGTGTCAGGAGGGGACCCTCTTCTTGGATGGATAGTGAGCGAGGATGAGATCTTGAATTTCCAGGATGCATATGGGTGCTAGTAGATATACGCGAGGAGAAGATGTGGGATTTTCAATCATTATTTTGGGAAGTTCATCCTGGCGTCACCTAGATGTATCAGGATCTTCATCACCAGTACTAGTGGCCAGCTATGAAGAGAGATGTTGCTGGTTTTGTCATGAGATATTCTACATGTCAGCAAGTGAAAGCAGAGCATCAGCGACCAGCGGGGATTTTACTGCAGTTACCCATTCCATAGTGTAAGTGGAACGATGTCGCGATGGACTTTGTGACTGGGTTACTGAGGTCACCTTAGGGGAGTGATGTTGTTTGGTTTGTCATCTATAGGCTTACGAAGGTTGCACACATCTTTCAAATCAAGGATACATTCAATTTTGATGATCTAGGAAGATTGTACATCCAAGAGATTATACGTCTACATGGATTTCCACACTCTATTGTTTCATACAGGGATGTCCACATTACCTCTCAGTTCTGGCAGGGACTTCAGAAGGCTTTGGTTACACATTTTCTTTTGAGTAAAGCATACTATCCACAGACTGATGGCCAGTCTGAGCACACAATCCATGTGCTTGAGGATATGCTCTAAGATTGAATTCTATCCATCAGCGGTTCTTGGGAGAAGCATATCCCTTTGGTGGAGTTTGTATATGAAAACAGTTTTTTGGCGACTATTTAGATGGCACCATATGAGTCTTTGTACGGTAGTCCATGCCTATCACCCTTATGCTAGCCGGAGTTTGGAGAGGCAGCTTTGCTGGGATGTCGTCCTATTCCGGTAACCTCAAAGCAGATATAACTGATTCCGAAGTGGATGGCTACAACAGAGGTTCAGCAGAAGTCTTATGCTAATCAGCGGAGATGACCTCTGGTGTTCGAGGTCGGAGATCATGTTTTCCTACGTGTCGCACCGTGGTTGGGACACAAGAGAATTTGATGATAGGGTAAGCTCTCACCATAGTACGTCGGTCCATTTGAGCTGTTGGAGAGAGTTGGGCCGGTTTCCTATCAGTTGCAGCTACCTCAGGGGTACCAGGCTATGAATGATGTCTTCCACGTCTCTCAGCTCCGACGTTACTTTTCAGACCAGTCTCATATCTTCCTACCCGAGGAGGTTGAGATTGAATTGGATGCATCATTTGAGGATAATCCAATCTGGATTGTCGATCGTAGTATGAAGGTTCTTCGAGGCCGGTCTGTTCCTCTAGTACAGGTGCTATGGAAACACGAGCGAGTATAGGATGAGACTTGGGAGAGGGAAGCTGAGGTTCGATCACATTGGTCGGATCTGTTCAGGGTTTCTTCTTCTACGCCTCTCTAGGAAAATTTGGGGACGAATTTCTTTAATGGGGGAAGTTTGTAAGAACCCAGATCATCGTTTCAGGTATGTATTTCCTTTTTCTAAACTTTTTGAGAAAAAATGGAGTTTCCAGAAACTATTGAAGTACACGTTGTGTACATTCTGAGTACACTTCGTGTACTATTTTCCCTCTTGAAGCCTTGTGCTGGTCGTGTCCGGGAAACACACAGAATGTGTAGGGGTGACATGGAGGCCGATTTTGGTGGAGTACAGAAAGACCTAGTACACGCCATGTACTCTAAATGTACACACAGTGTACTTTTTTTTCATTAAACGGATTGGGGTTGCGCCTAATCGATGAAAATATCTTCTTCTCTAGCTTCATCGTCCGAGAGCACCGGGAATCCATGGATCTTCGATGAGTCACCCTTCCTCTGCCTGTTCTCTAATTCGAGCATAGTCGATTGCATTGGAATCACAGCGGTGAGTTCTCCCTTCTCTTTGAGCCTTGTTTTCCAATTCCTCCTCCTTCTCAAGATGTCGTGGGTTGAGTTTTTTGGGAGTTTTCTCAGATCTATGATGTTAGGGGGAGAATAAATCATCATGGTTTAATAATATCGATCTCCTAGGATCGAGGTAGGTGTTTTGCGCCTTACAATTCAATGTCTTTGAGTTTTATGTTCAAATTCCACCAATACCTGTGAACGGGGTATATCGTGTTTACCTTTTTTCCCTTGTTGTTTTCTTGCCTTTCTTGTATGGTTGTGTAGAGGTTAATTAATCATGTTATAGGATATTTTGTTGTGATTGGATGTTTTTTCATATCTTTTTCTGGTTACGACCTTCGGGTTTTTTAGCATTTGGATGTTATTACTCTTTTCATGCATTGTGTCTATAGGATGGAGTGTTTTTCATTACATGCTTGTTGCCTTGTAGACTATTTAGCCAAGTAGCTATATATGTGTACTTTGGTTAGCCAAGTAGCACTATTGGTGTAATTTGGAATTATAGTATTATTATGCACTGACGGGCATGAGGCTGAGTGAACTTGGTGCTATATACTATAAGGGATAGATCGAGTGAACTTCCGAGAGAGTCTTTTACATTATAGACTATAGGAGGGTAGACCGAGTGAGATTCCTCAGTGAGTCTTAGACATTATAGGCCATAGGGGATAGAGCGAGTGAGCTTCCCAGAGTGCCTTCAGATATTATAAACTACAGGAGGGTAGACCGAGTGAGCTTCCTCAGAGAGTCTTACTTAGTTTGAATCTTTTTATGAACCTTCCCAAGCTAGAGGAGGAATTAACCGAGTGATCTTTCTCAGAGAGTATGTGGTATACCTGAGGCTATAGAAGGAATTGATTAATATAGATTCATCTGAGAGTCTCTAGACCTTGGGGCTAAGAGGGTTAGACTGTGTGATCTTCCTCAGAGAGTCCCTGACTACTCTATACTATAAGGGGAATTGACCGAGTGTGCTTCCCTGAGAGTCTCAAAAAAATTTATGACCAAACCAGAGGGGTTAGGTTGAGTGCACTGCCCAGAGGGTTGTTGTATTTCCTAGATAGGACTAGAGGGGATGGTTGTGAGTTCATCCCATAGGTTTTTCCTGCTTGTTACTATTTACTTAACTGCTGTTGTTGGCTGTGGTTTGATTACTGTTGTGTATCATCCTGATTTACTACTTACTATTTACTACCTACTGCTTTGCTATTGCTGTTTACTACTTAGTGTACTTTTACCTACCATATACTCACTGACTATTAGGCACAGATCTTCGGGTGAATTCCTACTAGGATTTAGTCTCACAAATTTTTTGGGTCATCCTTTTGGGCGCAGAAAGACTATGTTGTTGCAGTTATAGACAAGGGAAAGTGCCCTTCGACTTCCAGTACTTGATTGCTTGGAGCAGGAGAGCATGGGACCAGGCATTGCCTTGCGATGCTGAGGAGTTGTTATATTTTCATTTGAACTTGTTTTGGTACTGTGTTGTTTTCCTGAAATGGGACTTGTTTGGATACTTTCCTAGATAAGTACTATGCATCATTTCATATATACATATGTGCTCCAGTTTATTGATTTAGTCTTCCACTATTTAAATTGTTGGTTATTACTGCTTCCGCTATTGCATGTTTATTTGTCTTCTCTTGTGTACTCTTCCAATGTGGGCATAGTTTCCCCATTATTAAACCCAAGGCCCTCACATCTAGTTCACAGCCTCTGGCGTTTGAGGAAGTTCTCTTGAGCCCATGTGACCAACATCGTACAGGGCACCTCTGGGTGGCTTCCGGAACTGGGACGTTACATGGTGCATGTTCATATAACCCCTTTACATGTTGATGGAAGAAAATAGAGTAATCCTTAAATATTGAATATGTCTTAATGGATTGTACTAAATGGTTGTAATGATACTTGACTATAACGACCCATACTTTACATACATTGTTAATACTTCAAAATTGAAGCACTCTTATTACAACATATGACAAAACCACAAAGGACCGTATAGGTATAGTGTCTTTAGAAACTGGGAAACATAAACAACTGGTTCATAAATCTTCTACAGTGTCTCGCATTTATTTCATCATATCTAGGGTCCCTTTTAGCATATTCTACTTAATATCCATCTTCCTGACCTGGGGAAAAGAAAACATAAAAGGGTGAGCTCAAATGCTCAGCAAGGGCAAATAAAGGAAATAAAAATCATATCATATCTTTTTGAAAATCAAAACCTGCAAAAGAGATCATAATATCTTATCATGGAATAAATAATAGAAGTGAAAATGAGATCCCCATAATCATAACATAAGACTTGAAACTTTGTGGCATGCACACATAATCATGGAAAATCATTTCTTGTTAGTCAAGACTCATTGTCAAGACTATCTTAGTGGACAAAGTCCCTTTCTGAATCGAGTAACCCTCGTTTCAGTCCTGTTTCACTGAACCGGTATAACCAACCGTTCCAGCCCTGTCTATCTCATGAGATATAAAATCTTTACCCAATGCATTGGAGGGAGATATAGGTCCCACCCATCTTATAATGAATCTTTTCTTATGTGTGCCACATAATCATAAAACATACATCATCGCATAACACATGTAACAAAAATGGGATTCTTGAAACATCATGACATCATAAATCAATTCATATAAGATAAAGGAATTAATAAACATAATTCCATCACAACATAGTCAAATCAATGTAAAAATATGGATAGAAACAGAACCCTTTATTATCTTAGATGGAAAATAATTTTGATAAAACACTTGAATTGAATTCTTGAGGAAAATATCCTTTCTTCTTCAAAAACATTTTTCCTTTCATAACATGTCATACAACTATAAAATAAAAGAAGTTGATTAAAAATAAACTTGAAAGCTTGTAAAGGAAGCTTCTTGGAAATAATGTTTTAAAAATCCATTCATGCCGTATAAGTTAAAAAAAACATTCTTCGTACTTTTGTCGGAAAAGTCAAAAAGTACCTTGTACGAAAAACGACAAAAGATTCCTTTCATATCTTTTACTAAAAACCCACCGAAGGGTAAAATTGGATATAAACTATTGTATAAGGATGGAAATAATATTACATATTGAGGGAACATGGATGTGGATGATAAAATACACCCCAGTAATTACCAAAGTAAAAACAATCTCGGATAAAAGTGAGATTGTGATATTTCCCTTACCTTAGGTCCGATTTGCTTTGTTCGTGTCCGAAGCTCCTGTATAATGGTTTAAATAATGTTATTGACTTATTCCAGAATCATACATATTTATATGAGATCATATATGGTCATATTATTAGCTTCTTGTTAGTAATATTTCATTGTTACTTGTTACTCGGGTCTTTATAACTTTTTGTTCTTATGCGTGTTTTGTCGAATAAATTCTTATTCTTATCTTTAGGTTATAGATAATTCATTTCCAGAATGGTATTAGTGTAGTATATACCATATTCATTCATTCAATTCATTTATATAATCATTATGAAATTAAGATCATGTAGAACGAGTCGCATCACATCGTGGAGACGGTATTCCGTACGTACGCACGAGTGATTATATCGTTCCTATGATCGTGGAATTGTATTGGAGTATATATATATATTATTTCAGTATCAATATTACTTAATAATAATCATATATAGTTACTCATTACACCATTATACCCATCCTTGTAAGGTGATGGTGGAAAATAGATTACACCACGGCGTGGAGACGGTATTCCGTACGTACGCACGCGCGGTGATTTCATTTTTCCGTAGGATGGATAGAAGGTGAATTAGGGATGTTTCATATTTATAATAACATATCAGTATGTAATTAATACTGATGTTATTACTTTATCATGAAACAACTAAAGAAGAAGAGGTTGAAGAAGAAAGAAATTGAAAAGATCGGTAATGGATATTACCTCTTCTTTGGAACGCCTCTTTGAATCCTCCACTTAAGGAACTAAGATTGGTCTTTGGAGAAGACCAGGAACTCTAGGATTATTCTAGGGAAGTGTAGAGGAGAAAATGGCAGGGGTTGGCAGAGCTTGAGTGCTCAAATTGGTGTGAGGAGGAGGGGGAGGAGGTGCCCTTTTATAAGGGAGGAGAGGGGCACCTTAGGAATATCTCAAAATATTATTTTATATTAAAGTCAAAATCGGTTTATAATGGTTCCAAAGGGTCTTATTTCGAAGCTAAAGTGGGGATGGGTCGAAATCCTATCAAACAATAGGATTTAGACAAGTTTAGGGTATTATTTTAACCTTATCAATTAGATTTAACTCTAAGTTAATTAATTTAACTTTTACCGTGTCTTTTTGTTTTCTTTCACTATATGGTTAATACACTTACTATAACATGCCAAACGAACCCCAAATTGTTTATTATTAATATATATATCCTTATCTAAGTCATTTGGCCGAACCTTAGATTTTTAGGAATAAAATAACAATTAATAATATAATATTTTATTTAAAAACTATTTTGTGTCAATTTTGACACTATTTGATATATGATTTTTGTGAAAGTCATAACAGAATTATATGTTAGAACCAAGTTGATTAAATCAACAATAATATATCATAGTAACCTAGAAAATTAGTGGAATTCATAAAACGTCTCAAATTACATTTATTTTGGTATTTATATTATCAATTTTGTCAATATTTCATTAATAAGATAATTACTGCATCATCTTTGTGTCATAAATAAATTAAATTATTTGATGTCTAAAAATTACAAATAAAATACCATCATGTAGGAAATATTGTTAGCTTTCTAATGAATATTTACAATCGAATTTATCTTATGTATAACCCCATATTAAAAATTATTTACTTATTAAACTTTGATTTTAACTATTTTAACCCTTCTTTAAATAAATTAATAATAAATATCCTAATCTAATCCAAGTGGGCCTAAATGGTCATATTTTATTCCTAAGTTTGTTTTTGGTCGAATTAAACTTGTCCAATAGAATTAGGACATGTGTTAGGGTAATATTAATATCATATTTACCCTTAGTTACCCTATTTACTATTAACTGCGGTAAAAATAGTAAAACGTTACTATTCACCAAAAAATTATTTTTATCTCATTGAACCACATTTTACTTACTGACATCAACCGTGTCTGTCGGATTTTTGAAATTCCATTCACAGAAGCGGTAAAATTATGTTTTATGAAAAATTCAGTTTTTAACCTACCACTTAGTGGTTTCACTATTCATCAAAAATTGAAAGTTTTCAGAAAAATACCAAAATTTCACCCTAGGCTAATTTGGATATTCTGAGTCCAAAAATGAAGTCCATTTTGAAAAATAAAATTTATAAATTTTCAAAAAGTGGTTATTACTATTCATAACGGCTAGTTTTAATAGCATATTGTTGTTTAGTGAAACTCGGTATTGCGTACGACGCAAGCTATCGAGGAAGGTCGCGATTGCGTGTAAAGCAAGCCAAGCAAGTGTTGTGTAGAAAAAGATTCCTTTGATGATTTATATAACATAAAAGTCTCAGGTGTTACATTCTACCCCCCTTAAAAAGAATTTTGCCCTCGAAATTCGTCACTTTGTAACAAACAAATGAGGATACTTCTCCCTCATCATATCCTCAAGATCCCATGTAGCTTCTTCAAGATGGTGGTTCCTCCATAAAACTTTCACCAAGCGAGTGGTCTTGTTTCGTAGGACTTTTTCGCTACGATCCAGAATCTCTATCGGCTGTTCTTCATAAGAAAGATCTTGCTCCAGCGGTACAACTTCTGAGCTGAGTACATGTGAAGGATCTGGTATGTACTTTCTCAGGAGAGATACGTGGAACACATCGTGAACTTGAGAGAGATTCGGTGGAAGCGCCAATCGGTAAGCTACCTTCCCAACACGATCCAATATTTCAAAAGGACCGATATATCTAGGGCTCAACTTCCCCTTCTTTCCAAATCTCATAACCCTCTTCCAGGGAGATATTCGTAAGAACACTTTATCGCCCACTTCAAACTCTAGGTCTTTTCTTCGGTTGTCGGCATAACTTTTCTGTCGACTCTGAGCTGCTCTTATGTGTTGTTGAATAGATCTAACCTTTTCTGCCATTTCATCAACGAGATCAGGTCCTAATAGCTTTCTTTCCCCAACTTCATCCCAGCAAGTTGGAGTCCTGCATTTCTTTCCATAGAGAGCTTCATAAGGAGCCATCTGAATACTGGAGTGAAAGTTATTATTATAAGAAAATTCCACCAAAGGTAGGTGTTGATCCCAACCTCCTTTGAAATCCATAGAGCAAGCTCTCAACATATCTTCTAGGGTTTGAATTTTTCTCTCAGACTGACCGTCTGTCTGGGGATGATAAGCAGTGCTGAAACTCAACTCTGTATCCAGAGTATGCTGAAGACTTCGCCAGAACTTCGAGGTAAATCTCGGATCTCGATCAGATATAATAGAAAGTGGTACTCCATGCAATCTTACCACTTCCTTTATATATATCCTGGTAAGCTGATCTAGAGAGAAATCCTCTCTAATAGCAATGAAGTGTGCAGACTTTGTAAGACGATCAACTATGACCCAAATAGCATTATTGCCCTTGTATGTTTTAGGAAGTCCTGTGACAAAGTCCATAGTGATGTTTTCCCATTTCCATTCGGGTATGGGTAATAGTTGTAACACCCCCTTAGACTTCTGTCTCTCAGCTTTAACTTGTTGACAAACCAAGCATCGAGAGACATATTCAGCAACATCTCTTTTCATGCCATCCCACCAGAAGTACTCTTTCAGGTCCCTATACATCTTCGTGCTTCCAGGATGAATAGAGAATGAAGAACTATGAGCCTCATCCAGCAGCTCTTTCTTTAATTCGGGGATGGGAGGAACGCAAACCCGATTCCTGAACTTTATTATCCCATCACAATCAAGGTTGAATTCAGGAACATTTCTCACCTTCTTTTGTAACTCGACATCTTCTTTCTGTGCCTCTTTAATCTTCACATGTATAGATGGTTGAACATTCATTTGAGAAAGATAAGATTTTTCCCCTTCCATTATAATTCCAAGATCCATCCTTTGTAAATCCATAAATATTGGATCTTTTGTGATCCTCATCATGGATAAACTAGCATGGTCTTGTCGACTTAATGCATCTGCCACCTTGTTTGCTTTCCCAGGGTGGTAATGGATTGAGCAGTCATAATCCTTAATCAGCTCCAACCATCTTCTTTGACGCATATTCAACTCCTTTTGTGTGAAAATATACTTTAAACTTTTATGATCAGTATAAATATCACACCTTTCACCATAAAGGTAATGCCTCCAAATCATTAATGCAAAGATTACCGCAGCCAACTCCAAATCATGTGTTGGGTAATTTTGCTCATGGATTTTCAACTGTCGTGAGGCATAAGCTATCACCATATCATTTTGCATAAGAACACACCCCAATCCCTTCTTGGATGCATCACTGTAGATCACAAAGCTTTCTCCACTACAAGGCAGTGTGAGCACAGGTGCACTGGATAACCTTCTTTTCAACTCCTTGAAATTCTCTTCACATTCCTCTGTCCAGACAAACTTAACTCCTTTCCGAGTCAACTTGGTGATTGGATTAGATAATCGTGAAAAATCTTTTACAAAACGTCGATAATATCCAGCCAAACCAAGAAAACTTCGGATCTCAGTTACTGTTGTTGGTCTTGACTATCTTTCGATAACCTCTGTTTTTGCTGGATCCACAGATATCCCCTCTTTTGAGATTATATGACCCAAAAATGAAACTTTTTGAAGCCAAAATTCACACTTGGTAAATTTGGCATAATGCTTCTCCTCTCTCAGGGTCTTCAATATAATTCTCAAGTGATCTTCATGCTCTTCCTTGCTCTTTGAATAGACAAGAATATCGTCTATAAAGACTACCACAAATTGATCAAGATAGTCTCTAAAGACTCTATTCATTAGATCCATGAAGATAACAGGGGCATTAGTAAGACCAAATGGCATCACTATAAATTCATAGTGTCCATACCTTGTACGGAAAGCCGTCTTTGGTATATCCTCCCTTTTGACCCTTAATTGATGATACCCTGAACGAAGATCAATCTTGGAAAAGTATTGAGCTCCGCGTAGTTGGTCAAATAAGTCATCAATGCGTGGGAGAGGATATTTGTTCTTGATAGTGATCTTGTTAAGTTCTCGATAATCAATGCAGAGTCTCATTGATCCATCTTTCTTCTTAACAAATAGAACATGTGCTCCCCAAGGTGACACACTAGGGCGTATGAATCCCTTATCAAGATTCTCTTGGAGTTGCTTCTTCAATTCCTGCAACTCAATTGGGGCCATTCTATAAGGTGTCTTTGAAATAGGCAAAGCACCCGGTACGAGTTCTATTGAAAACTCAACTTCACGATTTGGTGGAAGACCCGGCAATTCCTCCGGAAAGACATCATCAAACTCCCGTACAATGGGCATATTCTTAATCGTGAGTTTCTCACCAACCATTTGAGATAAATAACATTCATTTAGTGGAATCAATACCCATAAGATGGAAGAAATTTCCACTGGAAGGTTATGTTCATCCTTGCATTGGTATACGATCGTAGATTGATCTGGAATATGAAATGTGACTTCCCTTCTTTGGCAATTGATATGAGCTCCATGTAGAGAAAGCCAATCCATGCCAAGAATCACATCAAATTCCACTAAAGGAAGGATCACAAGATTTGCAGGAAGCACTTTCCCACAAACTTCGATCAGAGAAGAATTATAAACTTTTGATGCGATTGATGTGCCATTAGGTGTTGTCACAGCTAACTCAACATCTAATTGTTGAGGTAATACGGTGATACCCTTAGAAAATTTTTCAGAAATAAAAGAGTGGGTGGATCCAGAATCAAATAAAACATTTGCTAATTTAGAGTGGATGGTTAGTGTACCTTTCACCACTTCGTTATCGTACTCCACATCGCTGATAGAAATTGCATGTGACTTTCCTTTGTCTTTAGCCTTAAGAGTTTGTTGACGTCGACCATCATCATCAACCCTTGGATTTGGGCATTGATTGGCATAATGCCCCATCTCCTTGCACTTGAAACATTGAAGTGTAGTAGGTTCATTCTGTGTATCCCTTCCTTTGTTTGCGTCATTAGACATCTTCTTCCCATTATCACGGCATTCAAATGCCCGATGACCTTCTTTTCCACATTTAAAACATTTACTTGTCCCTTTAAGACAACTCCCTCCATGTTTCTTTCCACACTTTGAGCATAAGGAAAAGCTCATCTTCTTTTCCGTGTGCTCTTTAGATTTTTCTTTGAATTCCATCTTCCTCTTCTTATCAAACCCATGTGACTGATGGGTTACTCCAATCTCCATCTCGACTTTGAGAGCACATCGAACGATTTCCTCGTAGCTATTGAAGTCCCTTATGGATAACGCCCTTCGAAGACTTGGTTTTAAGCCACTAAAGAATCGATCGATCTTACTCTCAGGTTGGATAATAATACCAGAAGCGTACCTTGCAAGTCTGGTAAAATTTGCTTCATAGGTACCAACGGATTCATCATCCCTTTGCTTCAGTTCAAGGAACTCTTTCTCCATCTTTGTTCGGAGAATACGAGGGAAGTACTTATTGAAAAATAAGTTCTTGAACTCGTCCCATTCCATAGACTCAATTTCATCCCTTTGCCTCGTATTCTTAACAAGATTCCACCATTGATCCGCATCTCCTTCCAAACGATACACTGCTAGGATGACTTTATCATGCTCAGAACATTGAAGAACTGAAAATATCATTTCAGTAGTACTAATCCATTGTTCAGCAACTAATGGATCAGTAGACCCGCTGAAAGATGGTGGACGCTGCCTCATTAAGGATTCAACAGAATGTTGCTCCCTCCTTTGTTCGTTTGGAAATCCTGCATGATTCATAACTTGAGAAAGTTGTGTGAGCATGGCTACAAGATTTTGCATTCCAGCTCCCATATCGTTTGGTTGCTTAGGGGGACAATCATTGCATTGCCCATGGCATTCCGCATTAACACGGTTCCTTCGGGTTCCAGCCATTGACTAAGACCAAGAAGAATAGTGTGAGCAACACTAATTATAATATGAAACCACATAATTCAAGGAAAAAAAATTTCATGCTTATGGTCTTATCCTAGGTTATTCATGGCCATTTCTAAGATTGTGTTCTATGCTTAGACTTATCCTTAGGGTTCTTACTAAGGTTTTCACATCCTAGTTTCCAAAGGTTGACTATACCTTTCCTCTGATACCAACTATAATGACCCATACTTTACATACATTGTTAATACTTCAAAATTGAAGCACTCTTATTACAACATATGACAAAACCACAAAGGACCGTATAGGTATAGTGTCTTTAGAAACTGGGAAACATAAACAACTGGTTCATAAATCTTCTACAGTGTCTCCCATTTATTTCATCATATCTAGGGTCCCTTTTAGCATATTCTACTTAATATCCATCTTCCTGACCTGGGGAAAAGAAAACATAAAAGGGTGAGCTCAAATGCTCAGCAAGGGCAAATAAAGGAAATAAAAATCATATCATATCTTTTTGAAAATCAAAACCTGCAAAAGAGATCATAATATCTTATCAGGGAATAAATAATATAAGTGAAAATGAGATCCCCATAATCATAACATAAGACTTGAAACTTTGTGGCATGCACACATAATCATGTAAAATCATATCTTGTTAGTCAAGACTCATTGCCAAGACTATCTTAGTGGACAAAGTCCCTTTCTGAATCGAGTAACCCTCGTTTGAGTCCTGTTTCACTGAACCGGTATAACCTACCGTTCCAGCCCTGTCTATCTCATGAGATATAAAATCTTTACCCAATGCATTGGAGGGAGATATAGGTCCCACCCATCTTATAATGAATCCTTTCTTATGTGTGCCACATAATCATAAAACATACATCATCGCATAACACATGTAACAAAAATGGGATTCTTGAAACATCATGACATCATAAATCAATTCATATAAGATAAAGGAATTAATAAACATAATTCCATCACAACATAGTCAAATCAATGTAAAAATATGGATAGAAACAGAACCCTTTATTATCTTAGATGGAAAATAATTTTGATAAAACACTTGAATTGAATTCTTGAGGAAAATATCCTTTCTTCTTCAAAAACATTTTTCCTTTCATAACATGTCATACAAAATTAAAATAAAAGAAGTTGATTAAAAATAAACTTGAAAGCTTGTAAAGGAAGCTTCTTGGAAATAATGTTTTAAAAATCCATTCATGCCATATAAGTTAAAAAAAACATTCTTCGTACTTTTGTCGGAAAAGTCAAAAAGTACCTTGTACGAAAAACGACAAAAGATTCCTTTCATATCTTTTACTAAAAACCCACCGAAGGGTAAAATTGGATATAAACTATTGTATAATGATGGAAATAATATTACATATTGAGGGAACATGGATGTGGATGATAAAATACACCCCAGTAATTACCAAAGTAAAAACAATCTCGGATAAAAGTGAGATTGTGATATTTCCCTTACCTTAGGTCCGATTTGCTTTGTTCGTGTCCGAAGCTCCTGTATAATGTTTTAAATAATGTTATTGACTTATTCCAGAATCATACATATTGATATGAGATCATATATGGTCATATTATTAGCTTCTTGTTAGTAATATTTCATTGTTACTTGTTACTCGGGTCTTTATAACTTTTTGTTCTTATGCGTGTTTTGTCGAATAAATTCTTATTCTTATCTTTAGGTTATAGATAATTCATTTCCAGAATGGTATTTGTGTTGTATATACCATATTCATTCATTCAATTCATTTATATAATCATTATGAAATGAAGATCATGTAGAACGAGTCGCATCACATCGTGGAGACGGTATTCCGTACGTACGCACGAGTGATGATATCGTTCCTATGATCGTGGAATTTTATTGGAGTATATATATATATTATTTCAGTATCAATATTACTTAATAATAATAATATATAGTTACTCATTACACCATTATACCCATCCTTGTAAGGTGATGGTGGAAAATAGATTACACCACGGCGTGGAGACGGTATTCCGTACGTACGCACGCGCGGTGATTTCATTTTTCCGTAGGATGGATAGAAGGTGAATTAGGGTTGTTGGATATTTATAATAACATATCAGTATGTAAGTAATACTGATGTTATTACTTTATCATGAAACAACTAAAGAAGAAGAGGTTGAAGAAGAAAGAAATTGAAAAGATCGGTAATGGATATTACCTCTTCTTTGGAACGCCTCTTTGAATCCTCCACTTAAGGAACTAAGATTGGTCTTTGGAGAAGACCAGGACCTCTAGGATTATTCTAGGGAAGTGGAGAGGAGAAAATGGCAGGGGTTGGCCGAGCTTGAGTGCTCAAATTGGTGTGAGGAGGAGGGGGAGGAGGTGCCCTTTTATAAGGGAGGAGAGGGGCACCTTAGGAATATCTCAAAATATTATTTTATATTAAAGTCAAAATCGGTTTATAATGGTTCCAAAGGGTCTTATTTCGAAGCTAAAGTGGGGATGGGTCTAAATCCTATCAACCAATAGGATTTAGACAAGTTTAGGTTATTATTTTAACCTTATCAATTAGATTTAACTCTAAGTTAATTAATTTAACTTTTACCGTGTCTTTTTGTTTTCTTTCACTATATGGTTAATACACTTACTATAACATGCCAAACGAACCCCAAATTGTTTATTATTAATATATATATCCTTATCTAAGTCATTTGGCCTAACCTTAGATTTTTAGGAATAAAATAACAATTAATAATATAATATTTGATTTAAAAACTATTTTGTGTCAATTTTGACACTATTTGATTTATGATTTTTGTGAAAGTCATAACAGAATTATATGTTCGAACCAAGTTGATTAAATCAACAATAATATATCATAGTAACCTAGAAAATTAGTGGAATTCATAAAAAGTCTCAAATTACATTTAGTTTGGTATTTATATTATCAATTTTGTCAATATTTTATTAATAAGATAATTACTGCATCATCTTTGTGTCATAAATAAATTAAATTATTTGATGTCTAAAAATTACAAATAAAATACCATCATGTAGGAAATCGTTTTATCTTTCTAATGAATATTTATAATCGAATTTATCTAATGTATAACCCCATATTAAAAATGATTTACTTATTAAACTTTGATTTTAACTATTTTAACCCTTCTTTAAATAAATTAATAATAAATATCCTAATCTAATCCAAGTGGGCCTGAATGGTCATATTTTATTCCTAAGTTTGTTTTTGGTCGAATTACACTTTTCCAATAGAATTAGGACATGTGTTAGGGTAATATTAATATCATATTTACCCTTAGTTACCCTATTTACTATTAACCGCGGTAAAAATAGTAAAAAGTTACTATTCACCAAAAAATTATTTTTATCTCATTGAACCACATTTTACTTACTGACATCAACCGTGTCTGTCGGATTTTTGAAATCCCATTCACAGAAGCGGTAAAATTAAGTTTTATGCAAAATTCAGTTTTTAACCTACCACTTAGTGGTTTCACTATTCATCAAAAATTGAAAGTTTTCAGAAAAATACCAAAATTTTACCCTAGGCTAATTTCGATATTCTGAGTCCAAAAATAAAGTCCATTTTGAAAAATAAAATTTATAAATTTTCAAAAAGTGGTTATTACTATTCATAACGGCTAGTTTTAATAGCATATTGTTGTTTAGTGAAACTCGGTATTGCGTACGACGCAAGCTATCGAGGAAGGTCGCGATTGCGTGTAAAGCAAGCCAAGCAAGTGTTGTGTAGAAAAAGATTCCTTTGATGATTTATATAACATAAAAGTCTCAGGTGTTACATTGACCTTTCCACAATAATGAAAGGCAAGGCTTGAACCAATAAATAAATGGTTGCAATACTACTTGACATTTCCACAGTAATGGATGGTAAGGATTGGACAAAAATAAATCATTATATGACTAATTTATTAAATAAGAATGGTTATACATGAGCTTATCATGGTTTCTGATAAAATAATACCATGAGCACTCGTGTACCCCATTCCAATTTCAAGGATGTGATGCTACGGTTCAGACATGCATAGATCTCATTCCTTGTATTATCTTTGGATTCCCGATATATGACTTTTGGGCCCCCATGTAGTAATACAAGATGCCATAGATACTCTCCATTGATCCAGTAATTAACTTGTAGGTGACTTGGATACACTCCTTGGACCCAGTCCTTTCAAAACCACATTGTACAATGGATACACTCCTTAGACCTAGTAGGTGCCTCATTGTAGAATTCCTTGGACTATGCTCCATGGATTAAACCCTTACCCCTTAGATTGACCCAAATAATACTGGGTTATTATTTCCTGAGATCTATATTACCATGGTTATTACCCTAGAATTCCCTCACTTGATATCTCTGACAGGATTCCTTAATATGTCATGGGATCTTCTCTCCTTATACTATCACAAGGTGTTTTCCGTGGTAATTACCTTCGGACATTATTACTAAATACCATCTCAATATCCCTTGGATACACTCCTTGGGTTCAACAGTGATTAGTAGGGTCCATGGTTAAAGCCCATCAGGCCTGATCATCACATTTCCCAGTTTTAACTTGGAGGAAACTCCATTGACTTGGTAGGAAACATATTCAGAAGTGAATTATGAATAAATTGTTAATACTCAATTAATGATCTGATTACATGTCCAAACACAAGCCCAATTGTTAAGAGGGTACTTGGGTATCTAGTTACATAGTATTTATTAATTAATTAATGAATTATTGCACCCTGATTAATTTTTATTAATGTGTCGGTAATGGGTTAGACACCGGTGGTGCTGGCCTACTGAGATTTATATCTCACACCCTACTCAGGCCGCCATTACACTAGGGTACCTGAGAAGTCCATTGTTGTTCGCACGGCAATGGACCTTGGTTCTTGAGGTTTTCATGTATGTTGGAGTTAAGTGAAACGGACTGATCTAGAGCTCAAAATGCTCATGGAGATCGCCTTTGGGATTTTAGTAGTTTTTCTTAATTGAGTTCTATATTAATTGTATTGAAAAGAATGTGGTACCCTTTAATACTTTCAGTCATGTATCAATTTTCATTCCATGAATATATTAAATCTATAAACCAGCTTTGGCCACTTTTATTCATTTATATGTAATATATCTTCCACTAATTTATTATTTATTTATAATATTTCGTCTTTTGATTGTTATTTACTCTATTATACCACTTCGCAACTCTAGTAAGAGGGTATAGACTCTGCTCTGAATATCCTTACACCCTTACAACTAGTCGGTTGCCTATAGAGTATGGGTAGGAACACTTGAGGTAATGTGGAGACCGGTGCTACCACTGTCATAGTGGTGTTCCAAGTCGGGATGTTATAAGAATCAAAATAAATGTGAGTTCAGATGCTAAGCAAGGGTTAGTGAAGAAATTAATCTATTATTGTAATTTCATGGAATAAATTTAAAAAATAAAATGGGTATTGCATGGAAAAAATATTTCCCGAGAATATTCAACAAAGGTAATAAATAATTACAAGAATAATAATAAATTAATTAAAAATGGTGGGATATATAATTAAATAAATCATAATCACAATATAAAGGCCTAAACCATGACATGATGGTTATCACACCAATCGATTTATTCCCATCTAATACAATTCAATGCATAATTTTTTCCCCTTATTTTTGTTTAAGATGTTTTTGGCTGAAGGAATTGAAAATTTTAATATTTGTTTACTATTTCATGATCTATGAAGGGTAATTTAAATGACAGAGTGACCCTAATGATGATCCTTTTGTGGGGTTCCCTTTTTTTCATGGTTAGTGGGCATGGTTTAATGAAAAAACATTATATGATTTTTTTTATAAGTAATTATTAGTCGGTTTTTTATTTCATGCTTAAATCATTTGAGAAGATCATAGTTGACTACAAACAATGAAATTTATTGTAGAAACCATGAATTTCCTTTTATGAATATGTTCCCTAGAAAAAAAAATTCACACAGTTAGTAGAAACCATATAAAAAAATGTAAATGAATTTTATGATTATGAATGTGGGTTCTTCATGGTTAGTACTTGGTGAGGTAAATTGTGCGGCCAAATATTACGAGTGACTAGGTCTTCTAAAATCCCATTGGAATAGTTGGCACATGGTTTTCACACTATATTTGCTGAACCATGGAGTCATTTAATTATGTAGAATAATGAAATTAACAAATATACCACCCAAATTTTAAACATAATGAGTCATCATTCTCTCTAGTTATCTCAACTGTTGTTAGGCGCATGACTTCCCATATCATATGCGCTTCCATGTAATTATTCAATGTATTTCTTCCATACTTAATCTTAAATTTTTAAAAATTCACTATTTTTATCTCCCTATTCATTGTTAATTTACATTTTTTGGTTTGTACTTCTCTAATGAACTATAATGTTCTGTTTCAATAATTTTTCAGTTTTGGTGGGCTTAATGTTATAATTCAAGATTCCTAGTGCATGTATCCATCGTCTTCATCTCCATTTTCACTTCCACCACCATAAGTGTCATGGTCTGCTCACATTATTTTGTGTGATTATATGTAATAACATTATATGAAATGTTTATGTATATTTGATATTTCCTAAAATAATTTTATATTAGATTACTATTATACCTAGTGGATTTGAAGGGTATTGAATAATTTTCATTATTTGCATCACTTGGAATAAATTAATTTTAATGGAGTTCATAGTTTAAAATTTTTAAATTGATGAATTTATTGTTATATGTGAATTTTCCGAAGATTTATGGGATTTACCAACGATTTTATTAATATATATGGGTACTTAACATTGTAATTTTGTTGGAATGGTTTTTTTTCAATTTAAAAAGGATTTTATTTTTTTATGAAACATTTATAAATGAAATTATTTTCCTGAGATAAATGTTTCATTATTCAATGTATTGTTTTTTATGAATGAAAACAATATGAATGATGTCAAAATGGGTTCTAGGAGGCCATCTTCACGATTGATCTTATAAAGGATCGTATGAAATCATGAAATCCAATTCTAGTTTGTGAGCCTCATTGAACAGTATCTATAATGAATTCAAATTATTAATTTGTATTTTCCTCTAAATTGATCCCCTTGATTGGTATTACATAGTTAGGAAGTCTCCCTTCAATATATTTATTTTAATTATTATTTTGAAATATATGATATATATACATGATTATGAAGGTGGATTTTTTACGTGAGGGTATTTTAGGTGAGGAGAGATTTATTTTTTGTTCTTTATTGTTGATTGAGATACATCGTATGATTATTTTCTCACTTACACTTTGTTTAATACATGGGAAAACTAGGTATATAGAGTGGTCTATAATTTTTCTATAATAGTTATCTTAAAACCTGGATATTTTCCCTTAGTTTTACCATTTAACCCTTTCTAGAGTAGTGACCATTGTAAGACCCATATGGGTAAGATAGGTGGATTAATATTTTTCTAGGATGAGAGGTAGGATGATAGTAGGTTATTTGTTCTATGAAGTCATGGTCCATCTTCCATTAGGACCTAGTGAGTTTCTCAAGTTATTCATTTATCTTAGATGGTATTATATAGGGAATCCCCATTGAATGATTATTATATCCTCTCGTATATTTGTGGTGACTCGAGCCTTAAAAATATCTAAATTCTATATATTTTTATGAGAACATAATCCATTTCACAAAAACTCATGTTTAGAAACTGTAATGGTTAAAAGACATAGGAGACTAGATAATTGATCATTAATTTAATATCAGTCAATAAACCTATCCCTTAAATATTCTTCACATATGGTACAATTTTAGAATAAACATACAAGAAAAACAGTCTTCATAACCAGGTGAAATGGAAACATATTAATAGATGGGCTTAGTTGCTCAGTTTGGGTAAATATGGGAGTCATCAGTGAAAGATCATTAGTTTATGTAAGATTATCTAATGCGTAAACAACATAGTAATTGAATATAATGTTTATACACAAATTATTAAATGTAAAATCATGAGTGACGACATGAAACATCAACATATCCTAAGGCATGAGTCGTAAGAGTGAGGAACATTAAAAAAACATGTGACAAAATAGAATAATAATGACATAAGAATATGACTTATGAAAGTGGTGTAAAAACAATTTTAAAAAATTAATTTAAATTTTTACACAATGAAATGCATCATATAATATGTCTAGAAAACCATATTTATACCTTCATAGGATTGAGATAACCACCTTTACACCCTAGGGATTGGTATAAACACACGTGTACCCCATTTGACTTGAAATAAATATGTATGTCCCATCATGGATTTGAGTTCACATCCCATAAAACCTTTGATATGATAATATATAAAGAATTACTAAATTAATTTGAGGAACATATAATTTTGGGATGAACCATCCAAAATATTAAATAATACATGTGTGTGAGACAAGTTTGTTTTGGCATTTTATTGTTTATTTAATTTTATGTTTTTAATATTAATACTCTAAAGAAAAAATTATCAATCACTAATTTTTAGTGTTAAATAAATTTATATTTTCTTCTACTTATTTGGATTTTAAATGGGATATTATATTTTCTTAGAGAAATTATTACTTAGATATATTTTAAGGATCTTATAATCACCGTTTAATCATTCAATTCCTTATTTTTAATCATTTAATTTTTATTAATGTTTTTTCATTTTAATTACTTAATTTTTTAATTAATATTTATTAAATATATTTTAAGTGTATTTACTACTTAATTTTAAAATAGTTTATCAATTGTTCCATCCTTGGCTACCATTGGACAAATAATTGAGCATACATTATGTATGAACATAGCATATGAAGAAATTGTGATGATTAGTTATGTTATCACATGACATGCAGATAATCCTAACATATATAGTATGTTGAGTTGACTCTGATGTAATATTGGATGACCTCTATCTAAATAGTAATACTGACTAGCCACAAATATAGGTCCTCAACATTATATGATGGTTTACCCTAACACAAGAACATTCAACCTACCAAATGTGTTGTGTCTAATTACACCACCAGTGTTATTTTTCAACCTACTTTTAATATTTAAAGTGACTGCAACATAAATATATAGCTAACACAAGTATATAGTAAAAATTTAGCATATTCGAAAAACAAAAATTAAAATTCTATATGATATATCCTCATTTATGGAAACATTCATGACCTACAATATTCTCAATGTGAAAGGAATCGATGTCACATCTTCATGCTGAACAAGAGAATACAATACTCATTTCAAGTGAAACAATTCATTCATTCATGATATTTTTCATGAAAATATTACTCATTTACATAATTGTCAAATGGACTTCATAAATACTTAGGTATATTAGGAAAATATCTCTTCATCTTGAAGACATGATCTTTCATGAACTCATCATGTGTCTTCTAAATCAGAAGAATCACATATAGTAAAGCTGAGCATGAATACATATAGACTAACCATACAAATAATCTATTCTGCATCATGTAGTAAGTTGTCTTACCAAGGTTTAAATATTTACTCCTTGTGGTAAGTTTTTGAAGATATTATTTCTCTTCAAAAAACAGATCAATGAATAAACCATAAGATATATGGATTTACATTACATTTTACTAACCAACTATGGGATCCCTTTAATCTATGTACATCAACCATATACAAAATCATCGTTAGGATATATTCTTCATTTCCACCATACACTCACGATTAGTATAACACATCACCTTCTTTCTTGAGATCAATAATTTTACTAAATTAAATTTTTTGAATTTATATTAATATTTTCAATATTTTCATTTTTATATTATGTGTTGTAATTTTCTTTATTATTTTGAATACTTTTATTGATTACATGGATACCATGGGATGTAATTTCATAGTTTTTAAAATAGTTTAATTAATGAGTTTTAATGTTTTTCGTGTTTGTATTGACAAAAAACATATATTTCTAAATTTTATAGTAGATTTATTTTAAGATGAAATATTATTATTATTTTTAAATTAATGATTAGTGATTAAAACATAATCAAACATTTTTATAGTATTTAACATGCTTTAATTAAATTTTCAATATATATGACTATACATCATTATGTAATAATTTTTACAAAATTAAATTTTTTTTACATAAATAAACACTTTTATTTTTATGGGGTTCATTGAACAATTTGTATGATAATATTATTGATTGTTTAGCGATAAATTGATTTTTTTTGAATTTTTCATTATTATTCAAATATCAATGAATATTATTATTATTATTTAGTTATCTATTATATAAATCAGATTTTTTAATTTAAAATGTTTTAACTGGTTGGATATTTTCTTGTTATTTTTTTGAAATTATTATTTAAAGGGGTTGAGACTCTTCAAACCATACCGGTTCCAAGTGAGATAATACACTACAATATTTCTATGTATTTATTTCTAAGAGAACATTCAACTCATTTTGTGTGACCCTATTTTCTTCTTATTTATGAACTCCCTTGTAGAATCCAATATTCTTAAACTTATAATACTATTTGATAATAAATTTATACCCATTAATCAAAGACCAACACCTATACTTATTCTGTATTCTACAATCTCATCTACTTGGTTCTTTTTGTGTATGATCTAATTCATCATATCTATATGATTTATACACTAATTGTAGTTTATAATTTTCATTCCTAATATAATTTTCTACCTTTAGGATGTGACACAAAGATTCTAAATTCAATAACATTAATATTTTCACTCCTAATATATAATGACATTATTTTAATATTTGTGACTCCCCATATAAAATTTAGTGTTTTTAGTTTGACTAACAATCTATTTTTTTAATTATACTAGTTTGTAATTTGAAAAAAATAATCCATTCATGAATACATATATATTAATGAGTACGGATTGGTAAGTGAAAATTATATCTACTTTATATGGAAATAATACAGACTAATATCAATATAAAATATTTAATTTTACACTACATTATCATCAGTTGTGCATTCTTGCTAAATTTTATAATTTGATAATTTAAAATTTTAATTTGGTATTTTCACCCCAAATAGAAAATATATCATCACCATATTAAACACAATTTTTTACAAATAATATACCTATTAATGATAGCTAAATATTCTTCCTATTTGATATAGATTAGTCTTTATATGTTATATTTTTTTGAACTAATTATCAAAGACCAAAAAGTGTAAAGATGAATATGAATATAATGAGAAGAATAAAGGTAAATGATGGATAGAATCCTCATAGGACACAACCCAAAAATGGAAATTGTTTTGGTTTCTAGAAATAAATACTGTATATATACCTCAAAAATCTCAGTATTTATCCCTGAATAATAATGGAAAATACATATAATTTACCTTTCTCTACTCTGGATATAATTTCTAGAACTATTTTTCATAATTTTTTTTAAATTATTAATTTAGTATTTTTTTTCATGTTGTGATATTAACATAAATTTTTTTAGTCATGATGCTAAATATAATAAAACTCATTAGATATTAAATATTCCCAATATTAAACCACATGAATCTGATAATATGAATAGAACCAAACATGGAAGTGTTCATGCTGATAAAAAATATTTAAGTTTTGATGAAGATGAAATCATCAACCAAATGATCCATCGAATCACTGGAATTTGTGAAATAAAATGAATTCCTTTGTATTAATGTCAGAAAATCAAGTGCATGGTGAAATGTTTATATGATCTCCTCCAAAAAAGTTTCATGTAAAGAATGTTGCAGTTGATCATTCCATAATCACTATGTAATACACATTGGATGAACTCATGGGATCATTACATCAAGTCTAACCACATCTTATGGAAATCACGAAACTAGAGTATTCAATGAATAATGATATTGAATTTAAATACAATATATAAATTTTTTATAATTTTATTTTTTTGTAAATCATAGTAATTTTTGAAATAAATATATGATCTAAATAAGATTGATTAATAAATATTAAAATTAATAGGAGGATTAAAGTAGTTATTTTAAATGGATAACTATATAGTTGATTGAAATAAGAAAGATAAATATAATTTTGATGATGTTTCCAAAATAACTAGTTATGATTGTATTGAGGATAAACAACAGAAGCCAAATTATATGATGTTATAGATATTGAAAAATGATTAAAGTATATGAAAATGGATAAATGTTATTTGGAAGATCAATTTTACACAATTGAGTAGTGTGATTCAAGTGATGAAATTAGAAGTAAAAAATAAATGGATTGATATTTCTTTATTTCAAAAGTTTAATTGGAGAATAGAAAATATTATATATATCTCTCTCATATTTTTCTGTGTATATTTCATATTATTCTAAACATTAATAACCTAATGTTAAAGAATTATTGAATCAAAATTAAAAACATCAAAAATATGTTTTTGGAATTATATATTTGTATATATATTTAAAATGAAAAACTGATGATCATATTAAAATATATGAAATGATGTCAAAAAATTTAATTATTTTGAAATACAACATATTTTTGAAATCTGGATGTTTTTTTTCTAATTTTTAGTTTTCACAAAAACCGATTAAACATATTGAAAAAGAAATTATATGATCAAAGGAAAAAATAAATAATTTTGTCTGAGGGAATGATGATTATTATAAAATAATGTCATTGGTTAAACAAAATTATGAAATAATTAGATTGGGTTATAATAAAAAGTACATAATATTTATAAGAAATCCATTCCAAAGAGTAGTAATGGAATTATTTTTGAAGTTATAAGTTTTAAATGTTGAATTATACAGAACTATTCAATTAATTTCATATATTTTTTATTTTGTAACTTTTTTTACTAAAACATTTATTAAAAAAATCTCTTATATTACACAAAAATATTTGTTTTAATTCTATATGTTTGACAATGAATTACTATACTAACCTGATTTGACCCAATTTTGATTAGTCATCAAAATTGTTTGCGTAATAATTGATATATCAAAGATAGATTTATTACCTTTGTATTAGAATTATATAATATGTGTAATAGATTATTCCACGACATTACTGGAGATCAAAAAATGTTGTAAGCATACAATCAATGTGATCGTGTCTCTATGAATTTTGCTGACAAATAAAATGGAAATGTAAAGGGATTCAGTGTAGTATGAACATTTAATATTTTATAAATTTAAAAGTATTATACATTTAAGGATTAAAACATAACCGAATTATTAGTTAACAATTATATAACAATCGAATGTGTGTTAAATTAGAAGATAATATAATATTGTTTTCAAAAATGATTATTTTTTATTTTACAAGAATAGTGTAAATAATATTTGTTCTATTTATTTTTATGAGTTGTCATACAATAATGATAAATTTATTAATGTTGTAGAGAATAAAGATATCTTATAACATCAAGGAGTTAAACATGTGATATAACACACCAGCTTGAATGTCATTGTTTATGATGGGATGCAACACAACCTCATGTGTGCCTCCTCATATATAAGAGGTCTCCTACTTGAGGAGACAGTCTACGAATCAACATGGGGAGTCAATTCGATCAATACATGGTATTCATCAGATTATAGAAATGGATGAGAGGGTAATAGTCAACCAATAATTAATAAATAAATACAATTAATGTAATAAAATATAAAAATAAACCAGTCCATCTGTCATCAATATTGAATTCCATATATATAAACCAAAATTTTACAAGCGATCCAATTTATACATTAAATATAGTGAATAAAAGTAGAATAGAACATCCAACACAAACACCATCTAGTAATATCCACATACTTATGCAAACTTACTCAACTATCCTCCCCAAAGACTATTACCTTTCTAAAATCGACGGTTATAAAACCTATAAGACCACCTGAATGCTTGAGTAGGGTGCTAGTAGAGGAATCCTTTGGATACTACTGATGACCATAACAGAAGTAAATAATACATATACCAGTGTATCGCATCAATGTAAACTAAAAAGATATAAATGTCAAGTATATCACACAATGAAATTACATATGATGGGTCCGCAGAGACAATCTCTACGTACATCAGCACCATGTCAAAAAGAACATTGTCATCATATTAACACATACCACTATAATGGATAGTCTAAAAACGCATGTGAATCATATATATAAATGGGATAACCCATTTATATTGAGAATAGTGACAGATATATTCCCCTAGGGGATATACAAATAGGCTCAACCTTCATTATCAACTAATAATTATAGAAGAATAACACATATGATAATTTAAAAGAATGATAGATCAAAAATAAATCTTTTTAGGTAGAATCATAATCATCACAATCCAAATGAAATAAATACAAGAACAACACATGTAAGATTCTCTCTCAAACCTCATGTGATCAAATATTAAACAAAAGTTTCACATGGATTCACATGAATGTCAATTATCGTACCAAGAACCTATGTTAAAAAAGTTCTATAGTTAATAATTTCCTAACATAGGTTTGATTATGATTAAAGGAAGTTGTAACTGTCATATTTTAAAAGCTTCACCAAATCCTAGAATGCAACCCGATTCAATATGATTTTAAATTATTGGATAGTGTTAAAGAAGAATCCAAAAATTAGTGGTATGTCAAAGACAAATATACCAAATAAGATTTTCTTTAAAAAATTATTTTAGTGTGATAAATGAACATGCACCAAATTATTGAATTAGGGTGTCAATTATATCAATGACTAATGAATCCATTGTCATAACATTCCAATATGATTTGATTTGTTAAAAATATCTATGATATAATTAGTTTTGATCTACTGGAAGAGAAGAATAACATTCTAGAAAAATTATGGACTTTCTAAATTAGATGAATTATATACATTTGTTATTTGGGAATTAATTAGAGGATATAGGAGGAAAAATAACACTAAAATTTGATTTGGTTTCTAGAGTTTTAAGAGTCAATGAGAGAATGATAAAATAAATAAAAGTTTGAAGAGTGTTTATTTTGTTTAAAACACTGACAAACTTAGTTTCCCCATTGGGATCTATTAGACACCACCTCCTACCTAATGGATACTAATCTGATGTATATTTAGAATGGAGAACCACTTTCTTGTTAGTGTATTCTAGAAAAAATCACTTGCAGTTAGTATCCCCATTTTCAATCTAGTGGGACTACTATTACATGAAAAGGTACAACACATCCAACACCGCCACCTCATCTCAGTTTTAACCTCATTAATTCCTCATTCCCACCATTAAATAATTAAATATTACCTTAAAATAAATATAAAAATTCAAAAGAGTCATGAAAGAAATATGTGCTCCATAATTATCTCCCAATTATGGATTTTCACCCTCAAAAACTATTCCTAAAGGACTTCTCAAAAAACTCAAACCAGAACACCAAATTTTCAGTATCCCATTTGGAGGTCTCTTCTTATATACACATGTGCATCCATAGAACTAGAAAATAAGAAAAATTATATCCTTATAGAACCATCATACTTCATTACACTATCAAAAAAGGTCTCTCCAGAAACGATGCATCTATATCCATCACAACTTTCTTGTAGTCAATAACTTGTATAGTTTAATCCTCATACTAATGATGATATGACACATGTTACAAATTATACAAACCCTGACAAAGTAGATGAATATTAAAAAATATTAAACCCTCCCAATGCATTCAATGATCTATAAAAACCAAACAAACTATGTCTCTAACATTAATTTATTCTTTAAACACATATTCCCCATTCGAGGGGACACCTACAAGAAGATATTATCATTCACATCAACCAAAAATGGCTTTATCCTTCAGTAATCATAATTTATCTACATATTAAATTCTATATCCATCCATTTTAATATAAATTTAAATAACTCCAATTCTCTTATACCATTAAAAACCTTATATTGTATATTATAGCACCATATTCCAACAATATGGTGACCTGAATGGAAACCCATATAGAGACTCAGGTAGATCCATCTAAATTGAGGGATAGAATATACTATTATTTAAAAAAATTTCCAAATAAATGTTATCTTATCAAGATCATCTATGATATAGATTAACTTCATGAAGCATATCAACCTTGTTTTGAATTCTTCAATCTGATTTCCATCTATTATGAAAATGAATGAAAGTACTCAGTTTCAAATGAGCATTAATTGACTTATATATGACTTTATAAAGTAATGTGGTAAACCAGGAATGTCGGTCAGAAACCACTCTATATGGATCTTTTTTAACGTACATGATCTCTGGAACATAGATCAATAATTTGACATCCAATTTTTTCAACTATTATATTAATATTAAGTTATCTATCTTGGAAAATTGATTTAATGAAACCCAAATGATGTTTCAACCACTCATTGTACAGGAAAACCCCTTCCTGAAGTCTATTTTTAGACCAACCACTTACACATATGCAGTAGAAGTGGATAAATAAACCCTATAGGGCTCTATTGCATGAACATGATTCAGTGGGAAGTCACACAACCAGAGAATAATATTGTATTCTGTCTCCTCATTTATGGCCTATAAAAATTTCATCAGACATCATGATACATCTTGGTCAATCATATGTGCATTTTTCTTTGAAAAACATGAGAGGCCGTGATAATCATCATTATTATAGATGATGGAACCATCACCATTGAATGAACCAGAATCATGCAACATCTATATAAGGCCCACCCCAAAACTGAGAACCTTTATTCTAACCTAACA
Organism: Viscum album; assembly: GCA_963277665.1. Classification (NCBI taxonomy): domain Eukaryota; kingdom Viridiplantae; phylum Streptophyta; class Magnoliopsida; order Santalales; family Viscaceae; genus Viscum; species Viscum album. The sequence continues at coordinate 1,431,766,716 of OY728151.1, forward strand.
TTCATGGTGAAACACTACTAATCAACCTTTTAATTAGACTTCACTTATTCTAAAAATGATTCTGTTATCAATAATGGTTCACTATAACCTAACCCTTGATCCTCAAATTCACACACTTCATTTTTGACCAAAACATCCATGATCTCACACTGAATATTAGACATGTTCTCCCAAAACTCTAGAAAATTACTTCCAATCACATTTAAAAATTAATTTCATTTCCTAGGAGTTCACTTCATCCCAAATTCAAATGTTTTCATTTAATATACCCAATCCTCCCAATAACTATTTAGTACACATTGGGGTGAGATTTAATATTGAAAATTACTTCCAATATAAATGAAATATCATTCATAAAAGTGTATTATTCTGAAATTTAGAACACATGAACTAAAACACCTACTTTAAGTCTTTTGTAGTGTAGTTTTTCTTAGGGGGTCATAGATGATGAGACCCTTAAAAAAAACCTTTTCACCTTGAATTAGATAGACTCCCAGGACAATGATAGATGTGTCACAAAGTAATACATAGACAACTCTATACGTGGGATGAATATAGATCCATGAAGACATTGACAACTTATTGAAATCAAAAAGGATTTATTTATACTGATTTATCCAAAAAAACAACTACCATCAATGCAGTTTTGGTCATGGGTGCTTCCTTTTAGTAAAATTCATGAGTAAAACTCATATAGTACACAATAAGAGTGAGAAAAATATGAATCTAAAATACATTCATCAACCATTCCCAAGATATAAATTCCACATTCTTCTGGGGGTCAAAAAATTATTTCCACTTGAGAATATATATTCACAAGGAATATTAAACCCTATATACAAAGGTTTCACTTCAAATAGAAGCCATAAAACAGATGTTCACAAAGTATAATTAATTCAATATCAGAGTGTCTATCTTCTGAGTATAATGTCTTGAAAAATATTATGATTTCATTAATTAACACAATGATGAAGGAGTCTATGTATGGGTGGAAGGCCCTATTCGTGAGATCCATGAGCGTTGTAGGGTAATTAGTTAGTGAAAATGGATAAATGAGATACTAATACAACCCATAACTAATCTAAATCAGTTTCATAGGTATATATTCCTCTCTCACTCAATGATGTTGGTATCTTGAATGTATATGAGTCATAGAGAACCACATAGACACCATAAACTGATCAAACAAGTCATTACTTCTTCACATAGTGTATCTTTCATAGAAATTATTTTTTTAACTTATGGTAGCCTATAAATATATCAATATTAATAAATTTCATCATGTAGAACAACACTAAGGTACTCCATGGGGAAGTGACTGTTCTGACTAATCCCTTAGCCTCATGTTAAAATAACCACACCTTGAGTTCCTTTATCAAAGGTGATGTCATGTGATATAGTGTAATATAAAAAGTTTATTTTCTAGGAAGACACTCAATATCAACCTCTAATCCAATATATGATATAAAGCCGATGAAATACTCTAGAAATACAAATCAAATTAGGTATACCATTAGAGGAAAAACTAATAGAGTTACGGTCAAATCAACTATTAGGAAAATTCAGTCTAGCTGTACCGAAAATAATTCTCTCTATTGAGGATCTAGTGACACTCGACATACCTAGATATCCCCTATCACTATTCTAGAAAAACATATCAACATTAATCAAGGTTAAAGTTTCTCAACTATGAGAATAATTTTTATCTGTATATTATCTCTCCAACTAGTCCACACCATGGAAAATGTCGAACCCTATTCTCTCAAGGATTATAAAGATCCATACAATAAAAAATATAGAAACCACCTTAGGCTAGTTAAAATATATGTTATAGGGATAATACTTCTTAAATAGGTCTGTATTGAATCAAAACATCTCAAAATAAAATTTAACTTTTATATCAAAAAAATAGATACATGTGGAAATATTAGAAAATTATATACACCTATATTAAAAATTATATATATATATCATATAAAAATCCAGACTGCACCTCAGACTAACAATTATCTATATCTACTACCCATTATAGCCTGATCAACCAAAAAATCTTTATAAATACCCACCCCATCACACCATAGTGGCTCATGAGTTAACTAATTCACTGACACTTGTGTGGTATTCAAATTCTTCCATGATACTCTTCCCACCGATACAATGTCCATCCATGAAGCCCTATCATAGAGCTTCTTCAAATTCCTAGTCAGGAAACCTTGGTGAGTAGTTTATATGGAACATTTACAGTCCTTAAGAATTTATCCCTTCTCCCAATGTTGTATAGATTAGAAAATTCACCCCCAATAGTGGGACTTGTTGAACAAATACTATACTCCACCAAATGAAAACTACACTAGAATAAATCATCTCACTTCCTTTTATAATTCCATGAATACGAAACTAGGATTGCACTATAAGATGTAACTTTTAATCCACTAACAACTGGAGTAAGACATATAGCTTAGTCTTATTCAAATCTCATCTAATTTACTAGTGACTTATGATTCACTGTATAATTATTCAGTGATTTTTTGTTCAGGAACATACATTTGATCTCTGGTGATGAAAAATATAGAACTTTATGGCCGTATGTGCTACATTCCACACACAAAGAGGAGAAAAACAAATCAGCTATGTGAAACGTGTTGAATAGGATGAGATAGTTAGCATCCCGTATTAGGGATCCATGAACTCATAATCATGGTCTAGATTAGAGTATATTGGAGAAGTAGTTGAATAATATATCCTTGATGTTCTCCCAAGTCATCCTTTCCCATCTACCAACTTGTATCATGATATCACACCATCGTAAAACTGATTCTAGAATAATTATGGTTGTAATCATATGTTTCTAGTACTATTTGGTCTCTACCAGAAAAAAATACTCTCTATGAAATATAACAACTCCAATATATCTTGGGATCCTCTATAAATGTAAATGGATTGATTACTAGTGCTGGAAGCCATGAATTAAATTGATCATTGTAAGAGAGTCCTAAGGGATCATCCCTGCTGAACTGGAGCTATCCGAAAGAGTCTCTTATAGATATGTTCTATAGACCGTCCCACTATAAAAAATAGTAAAAAACTCTCAGTTACATCATCCAACATAATAGTTGTTGTTACTAAATTCATGATAACTATAGGGATATAGTTCCTAAAATTATAGAACAAAACCTATAAGGTGTTAAAAAAATTAAAGTAGATCAATAAATACACAACCACACAAAATGGATTAAAACAAGATTAAACATACGATGTGACCAATAAGAATAAGGATTAAACCCCTAAGAACTACCCAAAACCCAAGAAAATCTCCCATTTCCTACACAACAGTCACAAAAACCAGTATACAATCTTGCATATAATACACTAGGCTCCATAAAAACTATTCATCAAATATTTCACCACATTAAAAATCACAATTTCCATAAGAAAGTTTTATTTAGGCTCCGTATAATGATATTAATAAGTATTTGGAATATTATACTATGTGCGTAAAATGATTCATGAACAAATACCAAATACACAAAATTTTTACACCAACATCTTTTTCATCAACCAAGGGAATTTAAATAATATATAATATCAAATAATAATATCATAAAGATACCATGTTCACAGAATCCTATAGATACACTCTAAAATGAAGTACATGAACTGAATTAGTTCTCTAGCATGATCCCCAACCATACTAACTCATGTATACCCTATCTTGAATTAAGGAAAATAGATGAAAGAAGTTAGTGAAACATGTTTTTAGATTCAAGTATCTAACTCCTTCACCCAAAATACTATGTAGGAGCCATGATTCCTCACGACACCATGAACGCCTCCTCACATGCAATAGGTTACAAAATTGTAGTGTGAGAATGTAGAACATTATAGGGATATAATTCCCTCATTACAAGGTAAATATCATAGCACAAAATTGAAGTAATGAAAATAATAATAATAACTATATTTCATCACAGCAAAACATAGACAAATAAACTATCCCATGATGTATAAATAGGTTATTCTAGTAACACAAAACTAAACCAATCTATAGATCCAATGTACGAGGTAAAGACATTAAGTAAAACTAGTTGAAAATATTCATCCAAAACATTATCGAGAAACATCTACATCCTCCTACAAACATGGTCAACCTTCCATTATATGAACCATTACCTTGAAAAGATACCTAGTCATGAAATCTACAAGTGCACATGAATATTTTGGTAGGGTGTGAGTACATGGAATAGTAGGATTCCTCTATTTTTTAGGAAAATAAATAAATAATATATATATATGGGTGCATAATATAATAGTAAATGGAATAAATATAAGAAGTACATAGATAACAAATGAAAATTACATATGTTGGTTCTATAGAGACTAGATTTAGTTGACTCTGAACCATTATAGAAGAAATTTCATCATCATTGTGACACTTCCCCTTTTGATGGATAGTCTAAAAAAACATGTTACACAACCCAATGGTCAGGATAACCCTGGTAAAAAGTGAAAAATGTTTGACACATCCATCTGTTGGGATATTCTAATAAGTTCAACCAATATTCTCAACATTAAAAGAAAGAATAAGTAAACATATTACAAAAGATAAAAATTATATATAAAATAAAATTCCATCTAGAAGTAATCATAATAATCACAATACAAATGTATGAAATATAAGAATGGGTCTCACATGGAACTCAAAAACACCTCATGTAATGAAACATCAAACGTTGGTCTCATGGGGCCACATATTCACCCAAATAATCAGGACTAAAACCCATAAAGATCATCCACTAATCTCATTATATTTATACCTTTGGTAAAATGATGGTAAATGGAAAAAGTAACCATCCATGTCATAAAATCCACATAGAATTTGAGAAAAAATCCTGATTCAATTATATTTTTAAATCAATGATCATTTTCAATAAGAAACTACAACATTTAGGTAGATCTTGGTCAAGCATACCTAATATGTTCATATTCTAATAATGATCATGATTTTATTGATTTTTATATGCCAAATACTTGTATCTGGGTGCCAACTATTTCAGTAATAAATAAAAAACATTATATTACATTATAAAAACTATATATTTGATTAAAAAATCTCAGACCTAATCAGTTTCAATTAAAGAGAAGAGATGGGGATTGTTTTATAACAATGAAAGACTCCCCATATTGGAAGTGCAAGTTTGATTCATTCACCGGGAATCAAATATAGGATATATAATGTGAAAAAATATTATAGATGGTTATTATGGTGTGGGGAGTCAAATGTATAAATAGAGAATAAGTAAAATTTAGAAGAGGAAACAGTTTAGAAAAAAATACTAAAAACATGGTATCCTCTCTAGTTTGTTTCAGATAGAACCAGATTGTTGGTGGCCTTCACTAGATGCTTGTTGTCCACTTGGGGGATATGGTTCATCCTAGAGAACCATTGGTCTTCAACTGTCCACAAGATGGTATCATGTTTTCCAATAATCCTCAATATCATTATGATGGCTCTCAATAAGGTAGCTTTTAGGGCTACTATAACTTGAATATTTAGTGATCGTCCGCCATACCTACCTCATCCATGTTCTATCCTCCCAAATTCCAGTACCATACTAATAAACACTTCAATTCTGGGTAAAAAGATATATACATATTAACAAGTGTTTTACTTAAAATTGAGGTTTCACATGTTAATATTGGACTATCTCATGAACTTCTAAAGAAACGACATGTGCATCAGTTACCCAATTTTGAAAATTTGTAATAATATTATTTGTGATTCATGTTTAAAAGGTAAAAACATCAAATTATTATTAAAAATTTTTATGATGTTATAACTTCTAGTCTATTAAATATTATTAATTTATATTTATCTATCCAAATTCATGTTATAGGTTTAAAAGGTATGAAATATATTGTTTGGATTATTGATGATATATGTATATTTCCAAGGATTTAATTTTTATTGTATAAAAGAGATAGGTTATCTAAATTTAATGTGTTCTATAAATTAGTATAAAATAAAATATACTACATTATTTTTTATATTAGATGTGATAATTTATGGGAATTCAATAATAATTAATTTGAAATTTTTTTGATGAACTTTTAATTTTAATATTTTTTTCCTCCTACAACACCATATGAAAAATTGTTATAGACCATAAAAATTGATCTATTAATGGAATGGTAAAAATGAGGTTCAATAAATATAGTCTACCTAAATATTATTGGGTTGAATATGTGAATAAATTTTTTTATATTTTAAATAGGGTTTTAATGAGAATATTTTGAAAAAAATACTTCTGAATTTCCTAATGATGAAATACCTAATGATTATTATTTTAATGTTTTGGGTGTAATGTTTTACTTTTAAATAATATGAATTACTTTTAAAAATTTGATTCACAAATTTATTCACAAATTTTTATTTACTATTATTATAAGTGTATATAAATTCATTTTTGTGATAAATGAATAATTCATATAGGAGAATTATACCGTGTTATGTTTATTAACGATGATATGAAAATTTATTCTACAATAGAGAATTTTCAAGAAGATCCTGATGAGTTAAATTTTGGTGAATATAAATGATAATATATTCATTAAGGGGGAGAATAATCTTTATTATGATAATAAATCATAGAAAACTCATATAGAAAATCATATTGATAAATTTATGGGTAATGTTGATTCTAGTTTTACAACTAAAAATTCTCTTTGATATTGTTATTTAGATTATTCCATTGTTTTTTATTTCGGATCAAATTATGAATTTGATAATTTGAATGATAAAAACTTTATTTTTTCTGTGAAAGAAAAATTAATTACTTTTATTGATCTAATTTTTGATATTCAGTTAAATCGACTATAGATAAGACGATTATATGTTGTAAATGGTTTTTTATAGATAAAATTGTTTAATTTTTTAAATGGTTGATAATAAATATATGCTTATAATGAATCGTTATTTTAAAGAATACTGTATATAGTTTCATGATTTTTTTTCACATGTATAAATTATTGGATACATTATAATCCAATTTATATTTATTCTTTTTATGATTTCATCATATATTGAATATATCTTAAAAAATATTTTTTTTAATAGTTCTATTTTTGAAGAAGTTAATGTTTTCAATCCAACTATATTGAATATAAAAAAATTATTAATAATGTTTTTAAATATGAAATAATTTATATGGTCATAGGAATCACCTCAATCATGGAATATAGATCACAAAATTAATATTAATAGGATGTCAACTTTTCAAATTTATATTAATGATATTTTTTGGATCATCAATTGATTTTATGTTAAGGATCATTCCAAATTGATGTAAACTTAATTTAATATGAAATTAATGGGAGAATATAAATTCTTTCATGACTATAAAATTATCTAATAATTAAGAGAAATTTTTCAATCAATAAAAATTTGGTAATGATTTGGTTAAATTTTATGATTTTCATTCTTTTAATACATTTATGACTGATATGAATACTAATGGAATGTTAGTTAAAAAATTCTCCTTTTGTTTTTTAAATTTCACAGAGATGGAGTTTATTATGATCTTATAATTGTTTGTTTAAATTTTTTATTTGGAATATTATACTTCCTCACACTTTTTAATCTATCAATTATTATTAGGGTCACATAAATTTATGTTTTAAATATATATTATTATTGGAATGGATAATTATAATTTCTCCTAGTAATTTTTACATTAATTTTTTTGGATTATAATGTTATTATTTATTATTATAAAAACCTAATTTTTTATTGTTTAATTTTTAGTACTGTTATTTAATATAGAAATATTTATTTACATATTTATTTTTATAATACCCCCTTTTCTTTTTTATTCGATTTAAATTTTCAATTATGTATCGACCTTGCCTTCATAAGCTATAAAAAAGATAGAGCGATGAACATATCATAAATATAAACAAACAAAAAAGAATCATTTTTCATGATTAGTTAAGTAACCATATGAAATGTAGACCAGCCTACCACAATTAGCATGTTTCACCGATCATGAAGTACCCTCTCCTAGAAACACATCTCGCCTTCATATTGACCTACCACATATATATGTATTCACCAACTATGACTGTAATACATTCCTAATGACCATATATCCTACCACATGTGTCATCACAGAGTCTACAACATCTGTAAATTTCTAACCTACCATGAATATTTGTATCAACAATAATGTAGTTATTTATCAATTTCATGCATACAATATACATCTTACCATTTTAAACATCTTCAAACATAATTCTGAAAGGTGAATCCTCATGTTCATAATATTTTATGAGATGTCGTACTATTAACAGGAAGACAAGATCTATCATATGTTCTTGTAGAACCAAATCATATAGTTATTTTTTCATGATAAATAGTGCATGGATGCATTATATGCCTCTGGTGAATATTCTTCATGTTGAGAAATCTATTATAGAGATCATATATTACTTAAATAAATTATGAAAATATCATTATTTCTTAAAGATATGATCGAACTTGAACTCATCATATATTTTTGAAATTATAACTATCAAATACCATGAACCACGAATAAATTCCCAATGATCTACCACACAATGATCTATTTATTATTATGCAGTGAGACAACCAACAAAGCATTATATATTCAATTCATGTTGTAACTGTTTCTTTTATATAGGTAATCTTTTACCACATGGTCAATACATTTACTTCCTGATATATGGATAAAAACACATTTTACCCTCCAATTATGGATTCCATTCAAGGTAATTACAAAAATTGTAAGCAAAATAGAATGCATAGTATATTAATTATAGTGACTCTACAATCATGGTTAGTTCAAAAAATTTCCTTTTTTTAATTCTCAAATTCTATAGAATTATCTATTTTTCATTTACGTTATTATTTTCATTTTCATCATTGTTATATTAAGTGTTATAAACATTTAAATTACATTATAAACTCAAATTCCATCATATATACACATAAAACTTGTATAAAAATATAATATTTTTAATAAATATGTTTTATGACCACATTGAAAATTGATATTATAATACATGATTCATTTTTAATTTGTAAAAAAATAATTATGAAAAATTATTCATTAAAAATAATGGGTGGGTTTCAACTATTCAATTATTTATAAATTTTTTTATTTATTTTTTAATGACCATGTATATTGGATGGTTCTAAAGTCCTAATAATGTCATAAATATTACATATATTAAATATATACACTATTAGAACCATCTATGTATGTAATATATGAAAAATGTAAAACATCACTTTAGGGGGGCCGTGAATAGCCCATATTGAAGTGTGATGTATAAATTTTTTAATGGATGGAATGAATGAAGATTAAATAATAATTTATCTCTATATAATCGTAATTATATGATAAATATCATATGTATTCGTTAATTAAATATATATTAACTTCTATAAGAGGAAGTGATGAAAATTATAGTAAATTTCATCATCTATATGGTTGTCCATAGGTACACATTAGTGATGTTTTCATTTTACACTAAATGTAATTGAGGGATGAAGTTACTATTACATTAATATAACAAGGTATTGAAAAAAATGTTTTATCATGTCACTTTTTAAATTATAGTTGCCATATGATGTTATTAAAATAAATGTTGTAAACATGTTCTTGTCATAAATAAAAAATAATGCCATTACAAATAAAAAATAATTAAATGTTTGTCATTTAAATTTTTCATAACTGATGTGATAATCAATTTTGAACATTGGTTTTATTAAAAATGAAAATATTAAAATGTATAACTTTATTTTTCATACAAATAACAAGATAATGTATATTATAATATATTTAAATGTTAGTTTTTAAGAAAATTTATGTTAAACCTCAAACTAAAATTCATATGTTGGTGACGGTTTAAAACGTTTGTTAATTCACAACCAAAATGGAAAATAGATTACCTTGTTGGTCGTCATAAAAACACAACATGATAACTGGTTATCCACATTTTTAGTTTCATAACTAAAGTGGTAAACGTCCTAAAAAATTAAATTTAGATGATGATTACAATTTTAGTTACAGAATAAAAAACACTGTAAACCATTTACAATAATGTTTGTTATTAAGAACCAAGATGGTAAACCATTAATCAAGACGTTTTTATATCAACTTGTGTGATTAAGATTATTATTTGTTTCTTATTTTTCATTATAAAATAATTGATTGTAAGAACCAATTTTTAATAAAAATAAATATATAAAACCCCCACTAGAAAATAATCAATAAAAAAATAGAAAAATAGCAGCAGTAGTAGTAGTACCAAAATTTACATTTTAATCATGAAATTTAAAATTGTATGGAAGGAATAATGTATTCCCCAATTTGAATTATTAAATAATTCAAACATTTTATTTGTATTTTTCTTAACCCTTCAATAGTATTAATCATTGGTTCATCAAAAATAAAAAATTGAAAATAAATGATTTTATAAGTATTCTGAAAAAAACAATCAAACATTTATGTAATGTATTATAATGAAATTTAAAAATATAGACCCTTTTAAGTATCCCCATTGAAATTATTTCAAACATTCATATTAGATAATATTATACATGTTCCAGTACTCATATTTTAATAAAAGGTTATTAAAAAATAAATTTTCAATTCAATAGAACATTTTATTGACTTATAAAAAATATGTTGTAATTGTAAATGAAAATTCCCCTTTTCTTTAATAAAATTTATCTTCTCCCTATTCATTATTGATGTATCTGTTAATAAATTTCATTCCCTATTTCAAAATAATATGTATGAAATAAATTTATATTATTTAAAATTATAAAAGTATTCAAACATAATATGTTATGTTTGCAACACATTCTGAAAATTTTCCCATAGTAAACCATTGATAGAGGATAGAGAGTAAATAAAATTTTCTTATGGACTAAAAAAACCTAACATCCAATGAACGCTAATATAAAAAATAAATATAATGTGATGGTTGTTATTTTATGTTATTTATAACAGAATGAGACATATGTTTCATAAAATATATGATAAGGATTTGTGAAACATTTAATGAGTGTATTCTTTTGAAGAATATTATAAATATAAACTATTCTTTCTACATAAATAATTTTTCACGATTTCGGTGAAATATATTGTGGGTATATAAATTCCCAAACTAATGTGGTATAATATTGAATATAAATACTATAATGATACCTAATACACAAGAAAAAATTATATTGTTTCAATAAATTAAATTAATTGAAATACATATGATAATCTACAAACATGGAAAAGTGTTTCATCTTGTTGATTCCCAACTAATATATATTTAAAATATCCATAATATCTTTTCTTAAGACACAATATTCATTTCATAACCCTTAATGTCATCTTCCTATGGAATTTTATTAACATCCAAAAACAAATTTGAATATGTTGATAATCTATCAAGAGAAGAAGAAGTTCTATATGAATTTTTGCATCATGTATATGTTGTTTTCAACAGATTATGTCATTACCTTCAATGTATTACTATAATAACAATATTAACATTTAAATGATAAAATATTTTAAAAAATTAAGACCATTATGAAATAAATGATATATTATTTATATACCTCAATGGTTATTTTTCGAACTAGTCAATATGGAAAAACATAAAAATGGATGATACTTTCTCTAATTTTTCATACCTCATCTATTGTAATTGGATTTTTTTGGACTTTATATACTATCATGAATACTAATCCCAATAATATCATTCTATATATATTTTCAATGTATTTTATGGACAATATAATATATAATTATATATGAAACAATATTATATTTGCGATATTGAGTATATACCGAAAAATATGATTTTGTAAAGGAGGAAGTTTAGTGGTTGGATAGGTGGGATATGAGAGAGTGAGATTTTAATTTGGAGGTGTATGAGTGAGATCTGCATATGGAGGTGGAGGAGCATGATCAGTAGGCTAAAACTATCATTACATATATGAATCATTGACTATACCGAAGCTCTAATCATTTCCTCTATCATCAAACCCATATCTTAAAATTATCTTACAATGATTCAAATTTAATTTTATAATCATCCTATATTGAATATGTTTAATAAAGGCTAATGAATTATCATATTAATAAATATATTGGGAATAAACATTCATGAAAGGAGTGTTTTTTGATTTAGCAATGTAAAAGGTAAAATATCCTTTTGACCCTTATCCATAAAGTCCTCTTATGTTCTATTCTCCTCATGGAACTAATGTATAGAATTTTTTACCATTTATTAGAGAACTAAAATCAATAAATATTATATTTATGCTAATGATCATGAATAAATTAAATAAATTCATACAATTGTATCATCTATAAATATTGATTCCTCTATAATATATCATCCATATTTAATCATCTAGGACCTATTATTTTTTCCATGTCTTTATTCAAGGAAGGAGTGTCAACCTCTACTAATCATGATGAATTATCTCTCAATTTTGTAATTTTTCCATCTATCATATGTTAATTAAATAATATATCCCCGCATTAAGATAATGTATGGGGGTATATTTTTTAGGAATGAATCTCCAAATTATATATCTTTATTTACAAAATGTTATTAATAATTAAATCAGTCATGTGAAAACTAATATAATATATATTCTAAAATCTAACCCTGAAATTACCAAAAATTATTTTTGTCATATTATTTCAAAAAACTACATCCCTGTATCATCATAAAAAATTGATATATATCACATGGATTTTGATATTGTCTATCACAAAAAACAATTTTGGATGTGAGGGTTGATTTAAAATCCCTCCATTTTACAAAAGCCAATCCTAAACATTTCTTCATGACTCCTCATGTATCATATATTTCATACATCATCTAATAAAAGGGTAAAAACAAAAATTAGTTTAAAATTTTAATGATTTTTAAAATAATAATAGATTACCTCAACAAAATTGTGTCCTATAATATAGATGAAGTCAAATTTTCAACACTTCTCATGATACAAATCAAAATACTGAATTACCATGATCCCAAACATTAATAAAAGTACTAAATTGTTTTTAAATTGAACACATAGTAATATAAATATAAAAAATTAAATTTTAACCTTCTGGTCTCGACCATGGGAAACTAATAATTTTGGTAATCATCAACAACTCATTTACCATCCTTCGAACTATTTTTGGCCCCTATTGAAGAAGATTGATTATGTGTTGAAGTATGATGAGTTACGTCAATAGTAGTATGTGTAAAATCCACCCTAGAATTATGTGTTCCATCGTCACTAGAATTAGGTGATGGATTTGATTTTTTTCTTCAATCCTAATATAAATCAATGTATCAAACAATTATTTCACAAATAAAAAAATAATATAATTTTACAATAATAAATACATAATATATGAGAATAATTGGAACCTCCAATAAAAATAATGAAATAAAGAGACATAAATGGAAAAGTATAACATAAAATCTAAATGAATATACCTTGTATTCCCAAAAAAATGAATCAATAAATTCAAAACAGAAAGTGAAAATGGAACTGAGGTGATTGAGAAGGAGATACCAATTGGAAATACGTACAAGCAGTGACCACTAATGGGTAGCCGTTGGGGTGAATTCCAACTAAAAGAAAATGAAACATCAATTGAATATTTGACCCAAAAATATAAATGAAAATACATTGGATTCATAAAAATTAGAAACAATAAAAAAGTAATAAATAGAAACATAAAAAAGGAGGATTGTTTTGGTGATACCAATGAGAATAATACACAAATTGGGGTCCACGACAAGTGATAGTGGATGGTTCATGGTGGTGGATGTATAATCAAAGATCAAGAAATATAAATAGAAAATTGGAACCTAAAATAAAAAATAAAATACCATCAATTCATGGAAAATGGATAAAATATACACAAATGATAAATTGAAATATGAATCAAAAGGGTTGAGAGGGAGATATTATTGATAATAACATTCCCCCGCCACATGATGATGGGTGAAAGTGGATCAAAATTTGTAAATGATTCTTTATAAAATACATTCAAAGTAATTGATTGAATAAAGATATTATTTTATTAAAACTAGCTGATATTGAATAGATTTAAGGGGACATTTCGAAAAAAGGAAGGGTTAGTTTTTTCCGTATGAGAGATATTCGAAGTCAATTCCATGATAAAATAAATAAATTAAAGATATTGACAAATAATTATATTTATATGGATTTTAATAATTGGTTATTCTATAACATCCCTATTAGAGAAGACTTGTTTAGGTCGGTTATTGGTGATAAGATGTGGAAAATTTGATTTTTTATGTCGGTTCTTCTATAACTGATGTTAAAATCACATATTCCACACTAGTTATTAAATACCCAAAGTGAAATAAAAATAATATAATGTCACTTATTGTTGAACCAAAATAAAAAATTATCATAAAAAATTATTATTATTATTGTTATTTTATCAAAAACCAATTTGAAATATTGGAATTTCGTGTTGATTATTAATAAAATTATGTGGAAAGAATGAAATTTTTTTATCATCCATCTTAGTTATAGATAAGCGTGTGAAAAATGTGTTGTAAAAAATAAATTGTGTACTACTGAAAGTATTTAGTACATTAGAGATACTAATGTAATTATCTTAATATGGTTATTTAATTTTTTAAGATATTTATAATTAAAAATACATAAAAGTGTTTTGTAAGAACATATACCTCTTATAGGGTTAATATCATTCGAAAAACATGATAATTATTCTTTGATTGGTCTTTTAGGAAGAACATAACCTATAAGTATTGTATAATGGGTTTTTAAAAGGTATATGGATAGATATTTTTTGAGATTAGGTGCTCATTTGTTATGGATATGTGATAAAGGGGCTTTCCATTTAAAATTGATAGAAGTACCACCATTGTATATGCAATTAGTATTAAATTAATATAAAGTCGTTTTCAGGTGAAAATGAAACCAATTGTAAATTGTTTATAATATTTGTTAATTTAATGCCTTCAAACACTCAATAAATCATACTTATACATGTTTTTTTATATTTTAAGCATTATCTATTAGTTTAACACCCACATTAACCCTTTTAACCATTACCAAGGTGACTAATTTTTTACACTGATAACTATTCATTAAGAATAAAAATGAAATGGTCCTCATTAACAAATTATAAATTTATAATATAAAATATTTAATCCATTTTATAAGATTCATTATATATTGAAAATAAAAAATAATTTTAAATAAAGTAGAGATAACACGATAATAAAAAGTTTTTAAAGGAATGGATTTTTATGAAAAAAATTTATTTTCCATCAAAATAATTTATAATATTAATTTCCATTAGCTAAATAAATTTATTTTTAATAAAATAATAATTATATTAATATAAAACCAATATAAACATGAAATCAACCTTTTTAATACATCATTAGAAGAGAAGAACAAAATAATGTTTTTAGTTGAATAAAATAAATTCATTGATTTTTAAATAGACAAACATAGAGTTCATAGTTAAATAGTATATATATAATAAGTATAATTTTACTTATTGTATGTATTATTTTGTATAAAAAATTTTAATAGACTTTTATATAATTTTTATATCAATATAGTTTCTTAAAACCAGTATTTTTTAAGATCTTCATTTTTCAATATTAACTCCATAATCAACTATTTCAAAAAAGTCAAAACATTTCAACATAAGATAAATGATGAAAAGAGTAATTAATTACTTTAAAAAAAATTAATTTATAAAATTTATAAATTTAACTTTTAAATTAAAATATAATATATGATGGGCATATTATTTTATAGAAAAATAACCCTATTTAATATTTAGTGTTCCTAAAATTAATTCATATAAATGAACAATGACTATAATTTTTTTTTATATTTCACACATAATATTTATTTATCTTTAACTTTTATAACAAATAATTATTATTTACATTATTTTGGTTTTTTAAAATCATAATAAATCAAACACATCAAATATTTTAAGGAAACTATCTTATAAAATAACATGGTGTCACATTCTACCCCCTTATAAGAATTTCCTGATAAAAATTCAAATACTCCGAAGAAAAAACTAATTATTATTCAACCTCATTACATCCTTGGGTTTCCATAGAGATCCCGAAACATATAGTTTCAACACATAACTTTGACCATGTGAGTGTTCTTTTTCCACATCACATTATATCATCGATCCAGAATCATCACTGGTTCTTCACCATATGAAAGGTCATATACAAGCTATAGAACCAATGTGTTATATACATGAAAAGGATAATGTATTTTCTTATTAAAAATTAATACATGGATGACATAATAATATTTGGAGAGGTCCATATGAAGTTACATTAGATAATATATCATCTTGATATAATCAACAATATAGAAGGGATCAAAATATTGTGGGCTTAGCTAACCCTTAATTATAATTATCATAACCTTATTCTATGTAGATATTTTATGTAATCACTTATCTATTAATTTATACTTTATATCTAATCAAATATTATCATCATTACTTTTATATAAACTCAAATCCATCCTAATATGTTTCTGAATAACAGTATTGATCTTTTTTATTTACCAAGCTATCACATTTCCTAATAGCTTACATTCACCAACATCAACCCAACAAGTTGGTGTTTTGATATTATTTATAAATAGGTAATAATAAGAATTCATCTTAATTTTGGATTAAATGCTATTATTGTATGTAAATTTGAACATAAGATGGTGCAGATCCCAACATCCATTTTTGTGCATAGATAAATTTCTTTGGATATATTTTAGGGTTTCCATGTTCCTATCAGACTAAAAAAATTCTATGGATGATACACAATAATAATGTTAAACTTAATATTTAATTAATTATGATTAATTATCTATAAATATGCGGTAGAACATGCATATAAATCACATATGATTGGTAGTTTAACTCTATGAAACCATACCACGTCATTGTTTTATATTCTAGAAAGTAGATCTGGCTAGAAATCCTCATGAACAATAATTAAATGTGATGTCATTGTAGAGAAATTTACTACAACAAGAATATAATTATTTCCATTATTTTTCTTGTGGATTCCTATAATAAATTCAATTGTTATTTTTTCCATTTAAATATATATATAGTTAAGTGTGGTATAATCCTCTTATACTTTTAAAATTTATCCTTAACATGTAGGCATACTAGGCATATCATCATCCAAAATATACTTCTAGTTATCCCACAAAAAATTCTCCTTAAGAAAATTATACATATTCACACTTCCAACATGTATAGATAATTATGTGCTATATTATTGATCTAATATCACTTTCTAGAACTCTCTAAAATATATTATATAAACTTAATTACATAATTTTATTTCTCTCTTTTAATAATGTTTGAAAACTGAATCTATCCTTGCCTTCTTTTGTAGCTATATATCCTCTTTCTACACCACATCAATTTTCACTTGGATGGTTTGTTGAAAATTCTTGTGATTAAGACAGGTTTTTCCCCATCACTTATTTTTTTCATGTTGAATCCACTATAAATCGACAATTAATGGATCACATTTAATCCTCATCATAAGGAATCTAACATGAATCTTTCTACTCATAGCATCATCCACATTGTTCACTTTCCCATGTTGATAATATATTTAAAAGTAATAATAATTAATCAAATAAAAAATTAATCTATGGATAACATTAAAATATTTTTGTGTTGCAATATAGTTCTAGATTTAATGAAAATTATTTGTTTTTCATTCTCACAATGGAGAAAATAACTAAATGTCTTTAAGGAATAAATAACAACTACTATCTCCAAAATTTTGAGTTCGGAAATTTTATTCTCGAACATTAAATTTTGAAATGGAATATGATATTGTAATATTATTTTTTATGAGAACACATCTTATTCGAGTCGTTGATGTATCATTGTATATCAAAAAATCATATCTTTTGTTGGCTAGTGTAAACGGAGGATAGCTTACCGACATTCTCTTCCTCTCCTTGAATTTTTTTCAGATTCATTTATATAAAGGAACATAGATCCCTTCCATGTCATCTAGGTTATTTAATTTTATATTAATGATAAATTTATCACAGAGCATTGATTCCTTCTATACAATCTAAGAAAACCAGATATCTCAGTGACCATGGTTAGTATAAGACATTACACAATGGCTTCCATCGTAGAAGGATTCAAAAATGTACCCTCTCTTCTAATTACATGACCCCTGAATAATACCTTCTATATCCAATATTTACAATGTCTCAATTTATAATAAAATTTATCCATCCCCAATTTATTGAACTGAATCTTAAAATTATATTCATTATTTTCCAAGCAATTAAAATATATAATCAAATTGTAGAAAAGTAATACCACAAAAAAATCCAGGTATCCCCTAAAGTAACTATTTATTATATCCAATATTATAGTGGGCAGTTGGTAAGTCCAAATTGAATAACTCTAAATTCATAGATTCCATACATTTTTTGGAATGTTTTTGGTATAAAATCAATTTTTACCATTTATTGATGATATCCAAATCAAATACAAACCATGGTAAAGTATCTAGGACCTTTTAACTGATCAAACATGTCACAAATATGATGTCGATGATTCCTTTCCTGATATTTAACATTTTTCTAAATAATTAATGTAATGAAAAATGAAAATGTATTTCCTATTTTAATGAAAATAGACGCAATCCATGGTGATGCATTATAGTGTATGAATCTGTTTTCTAGTTTCTCATAGTGTTTCTTGTTCAATTCATAAATCACAATTAAGGCCATTCTACAACTAGTCTTCAAAATAGGTTCAATATTAGATATAAGTTCTATTGGAAACTAATCTTTAGTATTTATAGTAATACTAAGATACTATCAATGAAATAAATCATAAATTTTCTTAATAATATGAATATATAAAATATTATATTTATACCCAACTATTTGAGAAAAATACCCCTCAAGAAAAGGTAGTGAAACCCATATAATTTAATTGATTTCCACTGGAACTTAATTTTTTTCCACAAAAGAATATAAACCCTATATGTTGATATAAAAATTGAAATATGGATTCCCATACTTGAAAATTTATATCGGATCTATATAGAAATAGATAATTCAAAATTTCATCGATGCACATTCCAAAAAATATATCATATAAGAGGAATAAACTTCATATGAAATCATCATTCCATTAGGATTTTCCTATAACGACCCATAATTTACATACATTGTTAATACTTCAAAATTGAAGCACTCTTATTACAACATATGACAAAACCACAAAGGACCGTATAGGTATAGTGTCTTTAGAAACTGGGAAACGTAAACAACTGGTTCATAAATCTTCTACAGTGTCTCCCATTTATTTCATCATATCTAGGGTCCCTTTTAGCATATTCTACTTAATATCCATCTTCCTGACCTGGGGAAAAGAAAACATAAAAGGGTGAGCTCAAATGCTCAGCAAGGGCAAATAAAGGAAATAAAAATCATATCATATCTTTTTGAAAATCAAAACCTGCAAAAGAGATCATAATATCTTATCATGGAATAAATAATAGAAGTGAAAATGAGATCCCCATAATCATAACATAAGACTTGAAACTTTGTGGCATGCACACATAATCATGGAAAATCATTTCTTGTTAGTCAAGACTCATTGCCAAGACTATCTTAGTGGACAAAGTCCCTTTCTGAATCGAGTAACCCTCGTTTCAGTCCTGTTTCACTGAACCGGTATAACCTACCGTTCCAGCCCTGTCTATCTCATGAGATATAAAATCTTTACCCAATGCATTGGAGGGAGATATAGGTCCCACCCATCTTATAATGAATCCTTTCTTATGTGTGCCACATAATCATAAAACATACATCATCGCATAACACATGTAACAAAAATGGGATTCTTGAAACATCATGACATCATAAATCAATTCATATAAGATAAAGGAATTCATAAACATAATTCCATCACAACATAGTCAAATCAATGTAAAAATATGGATAGAAACAGAACCCTTTATTATCTTAGATGGAAAATAATTTTGATAAAACACTTGAATTGAATTCTTGAGGAAAATATCCTTTCTTCTTCAAAAACATTTTTCCTTTCATAACATGTCATACAACTTTAAAATAAAAGAAGTTGATTAAAAATAAACTTGAAAACTTGTAAAGGAATCTTCTTGGAAATAATGTTTAAAAAATCCATTCATGCCGTATAAGTTAAAAAAAACATTCTTCGTACTTTTGTCGGAAAAGTCAAAAAGTACCTTGTACGAAAAACGACAAAAGATACCTTTCATATCTTTTACTAAAAACCCACCGAAGGCTAAAATTGGATATAAACTATTGTAGAATGATGGAAATAATATTACATATTGAGGGAACATGGATGTGGATGATAAAATACACCCCAGTAATTACCAAAGTAAAAACAATCTCGGATAAAAGTGAGATTGTGATATTTCCCTTACCTTAGGTCCGATTTGCTTTGTTCGTGTCCGAAGCTCCTGTATAATGGTTTAGATAATGTTATTGACTTATTCCAGAATCATAAATATTGATATGAGATCATATATGGTCATATTATTAGCTTTTTGTTAGTAATATTTCATTGTTACTTGTTACTCGGGTCTTTATAACTTTTTGTTCTTATGCGTGTTTTGTCGAATAAATTCTTATTATTATCTTTAGGTTATAGATAATTCATTTCCAGAATGGTATTAGTGTAGTATATACCATATTCATTCATTAAATTCATTTATATAATCATTATTAAATGAAGATCATGTAGAACGTGTCGCATCACATCGTGGAGACGGTATTCCGTACGTACGCACGAGTGATGATATCGTTCCTATGATCGTGGAATTGTATTGGAGTATATATATATATTATTTCAGTATCAATATTACTTAATAATAATCATATATAGTTACTCATTACACCATTATACCCATCCTTGTAAGGTGATGGTGGAAAATAGATTACACCACGGCGTGGAGACGGTATTCCGTACGTACGCACGCGCGGTGATTTCATTTTTCCGTAGGATGGATAGAAGGTGAATTAGGGTTGTTTCATATTTATAATAACATATCAGTATGTAAGTAATACTGATGTTATTACTTTATCATGAAACAACTAAAGAAGAAGAGGTTGAAAAAGAAAGAAATTGAAAAGATCGGTAATGGATATTACCTCTTCTTTGGAACGCCTCTTTGAATCCTCCACTTAAGGAACTAATATTGGTCTTTGGAGAAGACCAGGACCTCTAGGATTATTATAGGGAAGTGGAGAGGAGAAAATGGCCGGGGTTGGCCGAGCTTGAGTGCTCAAATTGGTGTGAGGAGGAGGGGGAGGAGGTGCCCTTTTATAAGGGAGGAGAGGGGCACCTTAGGAATATCTCAAAATATTATTTTATATTAAAGTCAAAATCGGTTTATAATGGTTCCAAAGGGTCTTATTTCGAAGCTAAAGTGGGGATGGGTCGAAATCCTATCAACCAATAGGATTTAGACAAGTTTAGGGTATTATTTTAACCTTATCAATTAGATTTAACTCTAAGTTAATTAATTTAACTTTTACCGTGTCTTTTTGTTTTCTTTCACTATATGGTTAATAAACTTACTATAACATGCCGAACGAACCCCAAATTGTTTATTATTAATATATATATCCTTATCTAAGTCATTTGGCAGAACCTTAGATTTTTAGGAATAAAATAACAATTAATAATATAATATTTGATTTAAAAACTATTTTGTGTCAATTTTGACACTATTTGATATATGATTTTTGTGAAAGTCATAACAGAATTATATGTTCGAACCAAGTTGCTTAAATAAACAATAATATATCATAGTAACCTAGAAAATTAGTGGAATTCATAAAAAGTCTCAAATTACATTTATTTTGGTATTTATATTATCAATTTTTTCAATATTTCATTAATAAGATAATTACTGCATCATCTTTGTGTCATAAATAAATTAAATTATTTGATGTCTAAAAATTACAAATAAAATACCATCATGTATGAAATCTTTTAATCTTTCTAATGAATATTTACAATCGAATTTATCTTATGTATAACCCCATATTAAAAATGATTTACTTATTAAACTTTGATTTTAACTATTTTAACCCTTCTTTAAATAAATTAATAATAAATATCCTAATCTAATCCAAGTGGGCCTAAATGGTCATATTTTATTCCTAAGTTTGTTTTTGGTCTAATTACACTTTTCCAATAGAATTAGGACATGTGTTAGGGTAATATTAATATCATATTTACCCTTAGTTACCCTATTTACTATTAACCGCGGTAAAAATAGTAAAAAGTTACTATTCACCAAAAAATTATTTTTATCTCATTGAACCACATTTTACTTACTGACATCAACCGTGTCTGTCGGATTTTTGAAATTCCATTCACAGAAGCGGTAAAATTAAGTTTTATGCAAAATTCAGTTTTTAACCTACCACTTAGTGGTTTCACTATTCATCAAAAATTGAAAGTTTTCAGAAAAATACCAAAATTTCACCCTAGGCTAATTTCGATATTCTGAGTCCAAAAATGAAGTCCATTTTGAAAAATAAAATTTATAAATTTTCAAAAAGTGGTTATTACTATTCATAACAGCTAGTTTTAATAGCATATTGTTGTTTAGTGAAACTCGGTATTGCGTACGACGCAAGCTATCGAGGAAGGTCGCGATTGCGTGTAAAGCAAGCCAAGCAAGTGTTGTGTAGAAAAAGATTCCTTTGATGATTTATATAACATAAAAGTCTCGGGTGTTACATTCTACCCCCCTTAAAAAGTATTTCGCCCTCGAAATTCGTCACTTTGTAACAAACAAATGAGGATACTTCTCCCTCATCATATCCTCAAGCTCCCATGTAGCTTCTTCAAGTTGGTGGTTCCTCCATAAAACTTTCACCAAGCGAGTGGTCTTGTTTTGTAGGACTTTTTCGCTACGATCCAGAATCTCTATCGGCTGTTCTTCATAAGAAAGATCTTGCTCCAGCGGTACAACTTCTGAGCTGAGTACATGTGAAGGATCTGGTATGTACTTTCTCAGGAGAGATACGTGGAACACATCGTGAACTTGAGAGAGATTCGGTGGAAGCGCCAATCAGTAAGCTACCTTCCCAACACGATCCAATATTTCAAAAGGACCGATATATCTAGGGCTCAACTTCCCCTTCTTTCCAAATCTCATAACCCTCTTCCAGGGAGATATTCGTAAGAACACTTTATCGCCCACTTCAAACTCTAGGTCTTTTCATCGGTTGTCGGCATAACTTTTCTGTCGACTCTGAGCTGCTCTTATGTGTTGTTGAATTGATCTATCCTTTTCTGCCATTTCATCAACGAGATCAGGTCCTAATAGCTTTCTTTCCCCAACTTCATCCCAGCAAGTTGGAGTCCTGCATTTCTTTCCATAGAGAGCTTCATAAGGAGCCATCTGAATACTGGAGTGAAAGCTATTATTATAATAAAATTCCACCAAAGGTAGGTGTTGATCCCAACCTCCTTTGAAATCCATAGAGCAAGCTCTCAACATATATTCTAGGGTTTGAATTGTTCTCTCAGACTGACCGTCTGTCTGGGGATGATAAGCAGTGCTGAAACTCAACTCTGTATCCAGAGTATGCTGAAGACTTCGCCAGAACTTCGAGGTAAATCTCGGATCTCGATCAGATATAATAGAAAGTGGTACTCCATGCAATCTTACCACTTCCTTTATATATATCCTGGCAAGCTGATCTAGAGAGAAATCCTCTCTAATAGCAATGAAGTGTGCAGACTTTGTAAGACGATCAACTATGACCCAGATAGCATTATTGCCTTTGGATGTTTTAGGAAGTCCTGTGACAAAGTCCATAGTGATGTTTTCCCATTTCCATTCGGGTATGGGTAATGGTTGTAACATCCCCTTAGACTTCTGTCTCTCAGCTTTAACTTGTTGACAAACCAAGCATCGAGAGACATATTCAGCAACATCTCTTTTCATGCCATCCCACCAGAAGTACTCTTTCAGGTCCCTATACATCTTCGTGCTTCCAGGATGAATAGAGAATGAAGAACTATGAGCCTCATCCAGCAGCTCTTTCTTTAATTCGGGGATGGGAGGAACGCAAACCCGATTCCTGAACTTTATTATCCCATCACAATCAAGGTTGAATTCAGGAACATTTCTCACCTTCTTTTGTAACTCGACATCTTCTTTCTGTGCCTCTTTAATCTTCACATGTATAGATGGTTGAACATTCATTTGAGAAAGATAAGATTTTTCCCCTTCCATTATAATTCCAAGATCCATCCTTTGTAAATCCATAAATATTGGATCTTTTGTGATCCTCATCATGGATAAACTAGCATGGTCTTGTCGACTTAATGCATCTGCCACCTTGTTTGCTTTCCCAGGGTGGTAATGGATTGAGCAGTCATAATCCTTAATCAGCTCCAACCATCTTCTTTGACGCATATTCAACTCCTTTTGTGTGAAAATATACTTTAAACTTTTATGATCAGTATAAATATCACACCTTTCACCATAAAGGTAATGCCTCCAAATCTTTAATGCAAAGATTACCGCAGCCAACTCCAAATCATGTGTTGGGTAATTTTGCTCATGGATTTTCAACTGTCGTAAGGCATAAGCTATCACCATATCATTTTGCATAAGAACACACCCCAATCCCTTCTTGGATGCATCACTGTAGATCACAAACCTTTCTCCACTACAAGGCAGTGTGAGCACAGGTGCACTGGATAACCTTCTTTTCAACTCCTTGAAATTCTCTTCACATTCCTCTGTCCAGACAAACTTAACTCCTTTCCGAGTCAACTTGGTGATTGGATTATATAATCGTGAAAAATCTTTTACAAAACGTCGATAATATCCAGCCAAACCAAGAAAACTTCGGATCTCAGTTACTGTTGTTGGTCTTGACCATCTTTCGATAACCTCTGTTTTTGCTGGATCCACAGATATCCCCTCTTTTGAGATTATATGACCCAAAAATGCAACTTTTTGGAGCCAAAATTCACACTTGGTAAATTTGGCATAAAGCTTCTCCTTTCTTAGGGTCTTCAATATAATTCTCAAGTGATCTTCATGCTCTTCCTTGCTCTTTGAATAGACAAGAATATTGTCTATAAAGACTACCACAAATTGATCAAGATAGTCTCTAAAGACTCTATTCATTAGATCCATGAAGATAGCAGGGGCATTAGTAAGACCAAATGGCATCACTATAAATTCATAGTGTCCATACCTTGTACGGAAAGCCGTCTTTGGTATATCCTCCATTTTGACCCTTAATTGATGATACCCTGAACGAAGATCAATCTTGGAAAAGTATTGTGCTCCGTGTAGTTGGTCAAATAAGTCATCAATGCGTGGGAGAGGATATTTGTTCTTGATAGTGATCTTGTTAAGTTCTCTATAATCAATGCAGAGTCTCATTGATCCATCTTTCTTCTTAACAAATAGAACAGGTGCTCCCCAAGGTGACGCACTAGGGCGTATGAATCCCTTATCAAGATTCTCTTGGAGTTGCTTCTTCAATTCCTGCAACTCAATTGGGGCCATTCTATAAGGTGTCTTTGAAATAGGCAAAGCACCCGGTACGAGTTCAATTGAAAACTCAACTTCACGATTTGGTGGAAGACCCGGTAATTCCTCCGGAAAGACATCATCAAACTCCCGTACAATGGGCATATTCTTAATCGTGAGTTTCTCACCAACCATTTGAGATAAATAACCTTCATTTAGTGGAATCAATACCCATAAAATGGAAGAAATTTCCACTGGAAGGTTATGTTCATCCTTGCATTGATAGACGATCATAGATTGATCTGGAATATGAAATGTGACTTCCCTTCTTTGGCAATTGATATGAGCTCCATGTAGAGAAAGCCAATCCATGCCAAGAATCACATCAAATTCTACTAAAGGAAGGATCACAAGATTTGCAGGAAGCACTTTCCCACAAACTTCGATCGGAGAAGAATTATAAACTTTTGATGCGACTGTTGTGCCATTAGGTGTTGTCACAGCTAACTCAACATCTAATTGTTGAGGTAATACGGTGATACCCTTAGAAAATTCTTTAGAAATAAAAGAGTGGGTGGATCCAGAATCAAATAAAACATTTGCTACTTTAGAGGTGATGGTAAGTGTACCTTTCACCACTTCGTTATCGTACTGCACATCGCTGATAGAAATTGCATGTGACTTTCCTTTGTCTTTAGCCTTAAGATTTTGTTGACGTCGACCATCATCATCAACCCTTGGATTTGGGCATTGATTGGAATAATGCCCCATCTCCTTGCACTTGAAACATTGAAGTATAGTAGGTTCATTCTGTGTATCCCTTCCTTTGTTTGCGTCATTAGACATCTTCTTCCCATTATCACGGCATTCAAATGCCCGATGACCTTCTTTTCCACATTTAAAACATTTACTTGTCCCTTTAAGACAACTCCCTCCATGTTTCTTTCCACAATTTGAGCATAAGGAAAAGCTCATCTTCTTTTCCGTGTGCTCTTTAGATTTTTCTTTGAATTCCATCTTCCTCTTCTTATCAAACCCATGTGACTGATGGGTTACTCCAATCTCCATCTCGACTTTGAGAGCACATCGAATGATTTCCTCGTAGCTATTGAAGTCTCTTATGGCTAACGCCCTTCGAAGACTTGGTTTTAAGCCACTAAAGAATCGATCGATCTTACTCTCAGGTTGGATAATAATACCAGAAGCGTACCTTGCAAGTCTTGTAAAATTTGCTTCATAGGTACTAACAGATTCATCATCCCTTTGCTTCAGTTCAAGGAACTCTTTCTCCATCTTTGTTCGGAGAATACGAGGGAAGTACTTATTGAAAAATAAGTTCTTGAACTCGTCCCATTCCATAGACTCAATTTCATCCCTTTGCCTCGTATTCTTAATAAGATTCCACCATTGATCAGCATCTCCTTCCAAACGATACACTGCTAGGATGACTTTATCATGTTCAGAACATTGAAGAACTGAAAATATCTTTTCAGTAGTACTAATCCATTGTTCAGCAACTAATGGATCAGTAGACCCACTGAAAGAAGGTGGACGCTGCCTCATGAAGGATTCAACAGAATGTTGCTCCCTCCTTTGTTCGTTTGGAAATCCTGCATGATTCATAGCTTGAGAAAGTTGTGTGAGCATGGCTACAAGATTTTTCATTCCAGCTCCCATATCGTTTGGTTGCTCAGGGGGACAATCATTGCATTGCCCATCACATTCCGCATTAACACGGTTCCTTCGGGTTCCATCCATTGACTAAAACCAAGAATAATAGTGTGAGAACACTAATTATAATAGGAAACCACATAATTCAAGAAAAAAAAATTTTTCATGCTTATGGTCTTATCCTAGGTTATTCATGGCCATTTCTAAGATTGTGTTCTATGCTTAGACTTATCCTTAGGGTTCTTACTAAGGTTTTCACATCCTAGTTTCCAAAGGTTAACTATACCTTTCCTCTGATACCAACTATAACGACCCATACTTTACATACATTGTTAATACTTCAAAATTGAAGCACTCTTATTACAACATATGACAAAACCACAAAGGACCGTATAGGTATAGTGTCTTTAGAAACTGGGAAACATAAACAACTGGTTCATAAATCTTCAACAGTGTCTCCCATTTATTTCATCATATCTAGGGTCCCTTTTAGCATATTCTACTTAATATCCATCTTCCTGACCTGGGGAAAAGAAAACATAAAAGGGTGAGCTCAAATGCTCAGCAAGGGCAAATAAAGGAAATAAAAATCATATCATATCTTTTTGAAAATCAAAACCTGCAAAAGAGATCATAATATCTTATCATGGAATAAATAATAGAAGTGAAAATGAGATCCTCATAATCATAACATAAGACTTGAAACTTTGTGGCATGAACACATAATCATGGAAAATCATTTCTTGTTAGTCAAGACTCATTGCCAAGACTATCTTAGTGGACAAAGTCCCTTTCTGAATCGAGTAACCCTCATTTCAGTCCTGTTTCACTGAACCGGTATAACCTACCGTTCCAGCCCTGTCTATCTCATGAGATATAAAATCTTTACCCAATGCATTGGAGGGAGATATAGGTCCCACCCATCTTATAATTAATCCTTTCTTATGTGTGCCACATAATCATAAAACATACATCATCGCATAACACATGTAACAAAAATGGGATTCTTGAAACATCATGACATCATAAATCAATTCATATAAGATAAAGGAATTCATAAACATAATTCCATCACAACATAGTCAAATCAATGTAAAAATATGGATAGAAACAGAACCCTTTATTATCTTAGATGGAAAATAATTTTGATAAGACACTTGAATTGAATTCTTGAGGAAAATATCCTTTCTTCTTCAAAAACATTTTTCCTTTCATAACATGTCATACAACTTTAAAATAAAAGAAGTTGATTAAAAATAAACTTGAAAACTTGTAAAGGAAGCTTCTTGGAAATAATGTTTTAAAAATCCATTCATGCCGTATAAGTTAAAAAAAACATTCTTCGTACTTTTGTCGGAAAAGTCAAAAAGTACCTTGTACGAAAAACGACAAAAGATTCCTTTCATATCTTTTACTAAAAACCCACCGAAGGGTAAAATTGGATATAAACTATTGTAGAATGATGGAAATAATATTACATATTGAGGGAACATGGATGTGGATGATAAAATACACCCCAGTAATTACCAAAGTAAAAACAATCTCGGATAAAAGTGAGATTGTGATATTTCCCTTACCTTAGGTCCGATTTGCTTTGTTCGTGTCCGAAGCTCCTGTATAATGGTTTAAATAATGTTATTGACTTATTACAGAATCATAAATATTGATATGAGATCATATATGGTCATATTATTAGCTTCTTGTTAGTAATATTTCATTGTTACTTGTTACTCGGGTCTTTATAACTTTTTGTTCTTATGCGTGTTTTGTCGAATAAATTATTATTCTTATCTTTAGGTTATAGATAATTCATTTCCAGAATGGTATTAGTGCAGTATATACCATATTCATTCATTCAATTCATTTATATAATCATTATGAAATGAAGATCATGTAGAACGAGTCACATCACATCGTGGAGACGGTATTCCGTACGTACGCACGAGTGATGATATCGTTCCTATGATCGTGGAATTGTATTGGAGTATATATATATATATATATTATTTCAGTATCAATATTACTTAATAATAATCATATATAGTTAATCATTACACCATTATACCCATCCTTGTAAGGTGATGGTGGAAAATAGATTACACCACGGCGTGGAGACAGTATTCCGTACGTACGCACGCGCGGTGATTTCATTTTTCCGTAGGATGGATAGAAGGTGAATTAGGGTTGTTTCATATTTATAATAACATATAAGTATGTAAGTAATACTGATGTTATTACTTTATCATGAAACAACTAAAGAAGAAGAGGTTGAAGAAGAAAGAAATTGAAAAGATCGGTAATGGATATTACCTCTTCTTTGGAACGCCTCTTTGAATCCTCCACTTAAGGAACTAAGATTGGTCTTTGGAGAAGACCAGGACCTCTAGGATTATTCTATGGAAGTGGAGAGGAGAAAATGGCAGGGTTTGGCCGAGCTTGAGTGATCAAATTGGTGTGAGGAGGAGGGGGAGGAGGTGCCCTTTTATAAGGGAGGAGAGGGGCACCTTAGGAATATCTCAAAATATTATTTTATATTAAAGTCAAAATCGGTTTATAATGGTTCCAAAGGGTCTTATTTCGAAGCTAAAGTGGGGATGGGTCTAAATCCTATCAACCAATAGGATTTAGACAAGTTTAGGGTATTATTGTAACCTTATCAATTAGATTTAACTCTAAGTTAATTAATTTAACTTTTACCGTGTCTTTTTGTTTTCTTTCATTATATGGTTAATACACTTACTATAACATGCCAAACGAACCCCAAATTGTTTATTATGAATATATATATCCTTATCTATGTCATTTGGCCGAACCTTAGATTTTTAGGAATAAAATAAAAATTAATAATATAATATTTGATTTAAAAACTATTTTGTGTCAATTTTGACACTATTTGATATATGATTTTTGTGAAAGTCATAACAGAATTATATGTTCGAACCAAGTTGATTAAATCCACAATAATATATCATAGTAACCTAGAAAATTAGTGGAATTCATAAAAAGTCTCAAATTACATTTATTTTGGTATTTATATTATCAATTTTGTCAATATTTCATTAATAAGATAATTACTGCATCATCTTTGTGTCATAAATAAATTAAATTATATGATGTCTAAAAATTAAAAATAAAATACCATCATGTAGGAAATCGTTTTAGCTTTCTAATGAGTATTTACATTCTAATTTATCTTATGTATAACCCCATATGAAAAATGATTTACTTATTAAACTTTGATTTTAACTATTTTAACCCTTCTTTAAATAAATTAATAATAAATATACTAATCTAATCCAAGTGGGCCTAAATGGTCATATTTTATTCCTAAGTTTGTTTTTGGTCTAATTACACTTGTCCAATAGAATTAGGACATGTTTTAGGGTAATATTAATATCATATTTACCCTTAGTTACCCTATTTACTATTAACCGCGGTAAAAATAGTAAAAAGTTACTATACACCAAAAAATTATTTTTATCTCATTGAACCACATTTTACTTACTGACATCAACCGTGTCTGTCGGATTTTTGAAATTCCATTCACAGAAGTGGTAAAATTAAGTTTTATGCAAAATTCAGTTTTTAACCTACCACTTAGTGGTTTCACTATTCATCAAAAATTGAAAGTTTTCAGAAAAATATCAAAATTTCACCCTAGGATAATTTCGATATTCTGAGTCCAAAAATGAAGTCCATTTTGAAAAATAAAATTTATAAATTTTCAAAAAGTGGTTATTAATATTCATAACGGCTAGTTTTAATAGCATATTGTTGTTTAGTGAAACTCGGTATTGCGTACGACGCAAGCTATCGAGGAAGGTCGCGATTGCGTGTAAAGCAAGCCAAGCAATTGTTGTGTAGAAAAAGATTCCTTTGATGATTTATATAACATAAAAGTCTCGGGTGTTACATTTCCATCAATAGTTAAATATCTAACTGTTGAGGTGGTGATATGACACACTTAGAAAATACTTCAACTATACAAGAGTGGTTTGAACCAAAATATGAAAAGGCACATGTAGTTATAGTGTGGGTAATCATTGTACCGTTCACACATTTTTTATCATGAACCACTTCACTGGTTGAGATTTCCTAAACCCTACATTTTAACTTTTATTTGGATGTTATTGAAATTGATTATAATTTTTAACCCTTGGTTTTGTGAGTTTTTCGGCATAGTTTTTTTAATTCTTACAACTAATGAATTGGAGTATGGGTGGGCTATTCACATGAGATTTCACATATTTTATTTCAGTGGAATATCAATTGAAATTATGTATACAATTATGGTGTTGAATAAGTTAACTTATACAATAGAATAATTTACATATCCCTTGGAGACTGTTTCCATAATTCTTCTTTCTGCATTTTTTGTATGATGTATGATTTATTTTCATTCCCTTATGATTTTTATTCTTGAAATTTAACCAAAACTAAATCATTCTCTTATTATACAAAAAAAAAGAATAAATGGAGTCTATAACCTCTATTTTTACCTTTAGATCACGTCAAATGGTATATTGGTTGCTAAAAATGTCTCTTATATCCATAAAAATTTAAATACATGCCTTCTTCCACTAAGAATTTGGTTAGTTTTTTCCTTCATAGATGATGATAACATTAAAAGAATAACCTGAATGTATGGTCGAATTTTACCCACTTATACTAATAGATTCAATATAATTTTGTTTCAATTATTGAAATTCCATATCTATTTTATATTTATGAGTTAAATGAAAATACATTTTGGAAAATATCTTCATAAACTCTAGCCATATCATGGAGTTAATTTCATATTCTTACCTCATATTCATTATAAGAATTTCCCATTAATCAGTATCACATTCAAAATGTTTCATATAAAATAAAACATTCTCATGGTTTTATAACAATA
Source organism: Viscum album (assembly GCA_963277665.1). Classification (NCBI taxonomy): domain Eukaryota; kingdom Viridiplantae; phylum Streptophyta; class Magnoliopsida; order Santalales; family Viscaceae; genus Viscum; species Viscum album. The sequence continues at coordinate 1,431,798,934 of OY728151.1, forward strand.
GGATGTATAATATCTTTTACATATAATCAATCCATTTCATAAAATTAAGTGGATCATAGCAACCACAAAACGAATTTGGAGGTCTGTGCATAAAATTGTCATTGGTAAGTTGTTCCTTCGCCTTCATATTTGGATATTAACCTTTATTTATTTATTAATAGATATGTGTGATCATAGATATATGAATTTTCATCCCAATTCACATTAAATTATGTTTTTTATGAGGATTTTCATTCCATTAGATTTTAAATTTTTTTCTTCCCATGTGTACTCCTAGTTATCCACTGATTAAAAAATAAATATTAGTGTTGGTATGAATAAATAATTATCAGATTGAGTAATAATATGATAATAAAAATAGTTCCAATGATATCCTTAATTATAATAACTTATTATCAATATATAATAGTTTATGATTATAATATACCATTTTTTTATAACAGGTTTCCATAGATTGTATTCTCTAATTTAATTAAATGGATTATAAGGACAATGTGAAATAAACAAATCACATAATTTCGGAGTGTCAATCTTGGTGTGAAGATATGATCATTTGTTTTGAAATGAGTTATTATAAAGTTAATACAAAACAATAATATTTCATAGGGTTATTACCCCAAGATGAATTTTTTATAGAGAATGTATCAGCTTGTTAGAACCTAGATAGGGATGTAATTTCTGGGAAACTAAACACTCAAAAATTTACCACAAATATAAGCTTGTATTCATAATTTAGGCTAATCCTTTTATTTATTAATAAAATAGTTAATCCTAATATCCAAAAATAAAATTATCCTATAGTGATACAAAATCAGTTGTCTTAATAATGACAAACATATATATTCCATTATTATAGACAAAATATATTACATTTAATTATAATTCATGCCTAATAAAATTTATAGTTTTGATTCATTGTAGTGTAAGTACAAGATCAATCTATTATAAATATTAATTAATATTAGTAATAAAAATTACTAATATGCGTTACCCTGGTCAACCCATCTTAACTAACACGCATCATCACAACCTTGGGAAATCAAAACATAAGTAAGGATGAGCACAAATTCTTAGTAAGGTAAAAATGTTTCATCAATAAATGAACATAATTAATAATTTTATTATCAAAAGTGTATGAGAACATAATTTTGGAAAATAAAATTAATACCCAATTAAATATATCATAAATAAAGAGTAATAGAATAAAATATCAACATAACATATTATGTGAGTTATAGTAGTTATAAACAATAATAAATATTAATCGATGAGATAATAACATTGGCTTAAGAATATTACATATGAATGTTCCGTAAACATAAAAATTTATATCATATTTCAGGATTATCTACAAATTAATTCATCAAATAGTAGGTTTGAGACAACCACTGATACACCTTCTTGGGATTTTTTATAACTACTCTATACCGTTGGGAGTGGGTTAAACACCTGTGAACCTTATTAGGTTTGGTCTAAACAATCATTTAACCTCTTGGGAATAGGCTAACATACCATATAACATTTGATATTATTAGATGTAAATCATTACCAATTGAATGGGTTGTCTATATAATTATATTCCCACCCATAACAGTATGAATACCATAGTTATATATGCAAAAAATTACCAAACTACATTCATCATTTTGTCATAGCATAATTAACCTATATAAATGATAGGGGTTTATAAAAAACACTTTAATAAATAATAAACTAAATAAATATATGGAAATAAATAAGAATATGTCATTTGTGAATGTCCCTAGTGATGAATAAAAAAATCATCAAAGAGTGTTACAAATGATGAAAAACACCTTTATAAAAGATATAGAATCATTAGTTGATAAAGGAGAGGAAATAACCAATTCATGTTTCAATTTTTGAAAAAATGAAATATTTTAAATGTATTTTCATTGAGACCCCAAATAAATTATTAATGTAATTTAAAGTCTAGATACATTGAATGATGGCGGGGAAACCAATCCATTCCATATACATTAAAAAAGAACATTATTTTTAATGTTTTCTTAAAAAGATAAAATCTAGTTACATGAATAACATTTTAAAATATTCCATTTAATTATTTGTAAATAATTTCTAAGGTATTATATTATACAATTATAAATAATTAATGTTCAGATAAAAACTTTTTAAAAATAATTTGATGAAAAAAGACATGGATGAAACTGAATCCAATCCAAAATTGAGAAATAAGGTCGACTTTCCTATGAAAAAGGATTCGATATTTTTGAGTACCAATGAGAGGGAAAACGAAATTAATACATAAAAACAATAGAAATAATTTGATTATAACACAATAAATATGCTTTATTATTGAAATAGATTGAAATTTTACAAATGGAAATTGAAACGTAATCAATGTCGATAAAAAGTTAGATTGTAACACAATCTATAACCTCAAGTCCCAAATTTCATTGTTTTCACTCTATCATCTAGTATAATAAATATTAATTTTATATAAAAATATAACACAAACATATTATTTCAAAACCCCGTGCACTCAATGGGTACCCCTTCTAGACCAGCAATGAGAGGATAGTGATAGTGACACTTGAGTCCCACCTCCATTAGGACTCAAGTTGGCGACTAGCACCAAGGGTATAGTAAACACACAAATGAGAGGAATTAACAACTAAGAGAAAACATGAAATTGAGTGAGATAAGATAGAAACCAACTACCTTCTGCTCAAACTATAATATAAATGTAATCCTGTGTACTCATATGTTATTTAATTCATGAAATACTACAATTGAAAGGTAAAACTAAAAGTACCAAATGAAAGAAAAATGACATCGGCCATGAATCCTAAACAACTCATGCAACCCAAAGTAAGTTGTAAACATACTAATCTCTTACATATTCCAATTGACTTAAAAATAGTTTATATATACATAGGGGTTTTATAATATAGAATACTTAGTGTATCTTACCTAGATCCTCTCATTCAAAAGTAATGAAAGCATGCAAAATCATACTGAATAATAAGTGAAAAAAACTCATCACCTAAACATGTGTACTATGTTCCCATCCACACTATGGATTATTTCACCAAGTATCGCATATAATATTATATAATATAATATATAATTTCAAGAGAAAATAACTACCACTACCCCATTGGTTTTCCTCTTTTCAGTAACATCACAAACACTATGCATCACTCTCCAAAAAGGATGTCCCACAGACACTTGGGAGAAGTACAAAAACATGAAACTAATGTAATTGAACCACCAAGTCCATGTAACTGAGTTAACCAGGAATTTTCTAGGATCCACCACAACTAAGATAATATGTATCATCTGTTGGGTAGTATACCTCAAGCCATTACAGGCCATACACTAATTAAGGATCCTTAATCCATCACAACCTATACATATTACACAAATAGAATCCATAGTAATCTTTATCTATAATATATGTTTTTGAATAATCATAATCCATTACATCCCTCTATACACATATATATGGGTAAAACTAACCATTTTTCCTATGAGCACATGTAACTACCAATAGAAGATAGTGGGGCCAAAGGGGGTAGTCATCCATCCATCATCCCATTGAGATGTTGAGGAAAACATGCCACCCCCAGTGCTCATAATCTAAGGGGTGTTCTCTAACCGAAATGGAGGATTAGCACATAGAAACAAAAAAAGTAGAGAATATAAAATATCTCACAAACACACTGTGGGAATAACCTTGTCATAGACTTTACTACAGTTTATGTCTCTCAAACTCCCGACAACCACTTCTAAAACAAGCTATCCTACAAGAACACAACCATTTAAATAGCTACATTAGATTACTTTATCCCTTTTTATTAGTTACACTATATGTTATTTAATTATTTAATCACTATTTAACCATTGTCACTTCCCCATTACATTTCATTAGCTTCACAATAATGTTCAATTCCCTTTAGGAATAAAAAACCAAGTCCACATTTCCGTTAAACTATAACCTCAGCATTGAATTCCATCAAGATCTAACCCCATGGGATAACATCATAAATTCAGTCAATTATTAAAATTGTTTTCACTTTTCAGTAATTCTAGGTAATCATAAAAAGAATTCTATGCTTCCAAACACAAGGGGCCTAACACAGTGAGTATGTGAACTACCCGTTGAGTCTTTTCCACCATTAGAAAGATATTAGACTAATCCATACACAAGAATCTAAACAAAGAAAGAACATGGCATACCACATGCATCTTTGCCTCTTTTGGAAGGAGAGTAAGCCAAAACAGATTCCTCATGTTTTTGGAAAATTAGAGAAGATAAAAAACAATAGATTCACAAAAAAACATCCATATTAATGAGTAAGACCATATTCGACCTATTCCATCATCCATGATGTCGTCCCCAACACCCACATGCATAAGCTGATAAATCTCTACACTCTAGGTTTCACCATATGAAACCACCACCAGGCATCCCTACCCCAACATACATTAACTACCCTCCAAGATCATCCTTCCTAGGCTCACACCACAACACAAGCAGTATGAAACAAACAACATAGAAAATGGGTGCTTGGCCATAAACAAGGCATTCAACCGTCTCACACAACTAGCACTGGAAACTCCAAATCATAAGACACATGGACTATAAAAGAATGAGAGTTACATAGATCCCTTAAAGGAATTTTCATTGTCTCACAACCAGTCCATTATTGCATATTTAATTTACCAATTCAGTTAAACATGCATAAAGACATCCATCTTAATTGTCACCAAGCATGAAAAAAACAACCAAATTCATTAAACAATCCTCTTTATCTTTGGGCTATTAATTTAAAATTAACCTCGAATTTACATTCTTCTAAAAATTACATCAAGAAAGACATGCTAAGAATTCAAATCATTGATATCACAATATCTATAAAATCCATAGGAAATAACATCGTGAGGAAAAATATATCAATTATTTATTCTGGTTCAAAATTTTATCTTGTCAATTTCATTATGATTCAGTTGCTAAAACATGATAATTCAATGGCTCCATGTAAAATAATGTAGAATCCATGAATCCCCTAACTTAAATGGTTTTTTAAATTGTTTTCACTAAAATGGTCCAACAAAGCAGACCACGATCACCTCTCCCACAACAACTGCATCTACCTCAGGATGTCGCTACAAAACTACATCAACCAACACATGAGAAATGTTCACTAGAAACATGGAGATCACATGTCGGATCATGGAGTGGTTAACCGAAGAAAATTGAACAAAAAACCCAAAATAGCAGACCTAAAACAAACCTTATATCAAAGATGGATCGTCACATCCTTATTGCACCAAAATTGGGTGTGCACTTGTAGTAGGAAAATCTAAAAGAAAAAATGATCCAAGGATAACAAAATCAGCCAAATCCTTAGGAAAAGAGGATCAGGGAAACTGACACCAAGATAAAGTATAATAAAGAATAAGAAATAATTTATCTTCTCCCTTTTGAAAATCTAAACAATGCATCAATTTAGATATGGTTTAGATTTTCATTTAAAGCAGGATCTGTTCAAAACTTTGCAGTTAGACCTAGTAAAGACACCTGAATAGTTATGTATGTTAAGCAATTAGTTATAAGATTAAAATCATACATAAATCTCATAAAAACTCTTAAAATTCATAATAAATCATTGAAAATGTAAAATTGGAGAAAATTTTGGATGTTGGTATCTCTATTCACCGACTGATCTAGAAACACTTTAGCACCTACCGACAGATGAACTTCTGAAAAGACCTATTTATAGATGACCTACTGATGAGATATACTGTCATAAAACAAACTGACCTAACCTAATAGATGGAACTATGGAGAGACATCCTACCAACACAATCTACCGAAACGACATACTGATAAATGAAATATTAACAAGAAATACCAATAGGACCTACCGATAGACGACATAAAATAATGACCAACTGACAGATGACCTACCGAAAAAGAACCTACCAACATGACATACTGATAGAACATACCGACAGGACCTATAGATAGGACCTACCAAAATATTACCTACCAACAATACCTACTAAGATATGACCAACTGATGACAGTTGTCAAAAAACTAGAAAACATTGTTTACAAAACTATAAATTTGGGAAAAGTGTTGGGAATTAGTTATCATGGCCTCCCAGAACACCTCAAAACCCATATTTTCAAAAATAAATGGACCAGAGAGGATAGGTCTATTACATTATATACATATCCAAACATTTTCATCCTCAGGAACCAAAAAACCGTCATAGGAAGGAAACATAATAAGGGTTCGAACTACCACCCTTAGAGATACCTCTCAAGGCTCTCACAACCAAAGGAGATTAACCAATTCAAAAAAGATACAACGTGAAACCACCTGGAAACTAAAACCAGATCCAAACTACTATCCTAGGGGAGATACCTCTCAAAGTGATCATGCCACAACAACCAACAAGTGGAATCCATATCATAAATAAGAATGGTCTACAACCACAAATGGACATAATTACATGAAAGAAGCTAAACATCAAACAACTCAGGGTACAGAGCATGTATCTATGGATAACATTACCATGGACTCTCCTCCATGCCACTATGCCACAACAAGACATGAACCAGGGGATACCACACCCACGCAACACTGTCTCCTTACAATCCAAGATCTCTATAGGCTCCTTCTTGATGGTCACTTCATTTTCAACATAGATCTTTCCATAATAGAAGATATGATAGCTATCATGAAGATTATGATAGATATGTAACTCATGAAAAACATCATGTATCATTCTCGTCTATTGGGGATGTTCTACCTGATACTCCACAGCTCCAACAAAATCCAGCACCTTGAAAGGCCTAACAAATCGAGGAGAAATCTTACACCCCTGAACAAACCTTCACTAACCATGATGGGGAGTCACATTCAGAAACAAATAATCCTAAACATCAATATCTATTGGTATTATCCTATGATTGGAAATAGATTTTGGATGAACCTACACTACCTTAATCCTCTCAAAAAACACATGAACCATCCCTGTCATGTTCTATACTAGTTCCGAAAAGAGAATTTCTTACTCTATGACCCCAGTCCAACACAACGATGAATGAAAAGGTTATCCATAAAAGGATTCAAAAGGCACCATAATAATGGTTGATTGAAAATTCTCTTTTTTACAAAATCTAATAATGGTATGTGCCTCATCCAAGAACCTCAAAAATATTGGACACTATAGTGCGTCATTCCATTAAGAGTTTAGATGGTCTGCTTTTTCTAAACATCTATCTATAGATGAAAAGTAGTGAAAATGGAAATGCGACAAACGAAATCATGGTTGAGGCCTCTCCAAAATCATGAGGTAAAATTATGATCTCTATTAGAAATTATCCACCTCAGGACTCCATGGAGTCTTAATTCCTCCTACAGATACTGCCTCGACAAAAAATCAACTGATATCACCTCCTTGATTGCTATTAAGTGGTCTATTTTCATGAAATAATCCAATACCACAAATATAACATCATTTCCTCCATGTTCATGAGTTAAACTGGTAATAATATACATTGATATTTCCCCCCACTTACAATGAGGATCATAAACGGCTGGAGAATACCATTGGGAACACAGTGCCCAACCTTCACCTTCTGGTAGACCAATCATTGTGACACAAACTGTACCACTACATGCTTCAACCCAAGACACCAGAACCGACTCACCAAAGCTCAATACATCCTTTTTCACAATAGGATGTACCACTAAGGGTGAACTATGTCACTTTGTGAGAATCATCCCATGCATTTATAATGTAATGAAAATCCTTCCTTAAAACATCACTGGATTTTGTTTCTCCTCATACCAACCATCTTGGGCCTCACCATGAAGAGATTTGACTCTCCGTACTTCCACCAAATGATCCTCAAACTAGGATTCCTTCATGTACTACACAAATTTTGACTACACTGTCAACTGAATAAGACAACCTCTACAACAATCATCTTCCATATCTATATTTACTGTGGAAATTTATTCCATTATTCATTAGGAATCAACTAATTCAAGAACTACATTACTATGTGTCTTCCTACCTAGCGCACTGGAGACAACATCTCCTTTACTAGGGGTATATGAGATTTCAAAATCATATTACTATAAGAACTCTATCAACCGATGTTATAACATGTTCATGTCATGCTAGGAGAAAACATACCTTAAGATTTTATGATCGGTGAAGACCACAAAGTGCTCTCCGATGAAGTAATTTCTCCCTAACTTATAGGAAAACACCAATACTACCAACTAACAATAGTGGGTGGCATTAGTTATTATCTTTGAGACATATCTTTCAAGGCACATTTGAAATGACTCATCTCTGCTACATTAGAACACAACCTAACTAGAGATCCGAAGAATCCCATATAATCTCAATCTGAAATCCATCTACTGGTACACAAATAATTGGAGCACTAACCAACTAATCCATAAAATGATCAAAAGAATCCTGACACTTATCAGTCCACCTAAATGGTTGATCCATTATAGTCAATGTTATCATTGGAGTTAAAACCCAAGATAAATCGTCTATGAACCTCCTATAAAAGAATGTCAGACCAAGGAAACTTCACACCTATGCCACTATATTGGGGATTCTGAAGACTAAACATGTTCTATCACAGATAAATCCCACACTAATCCCTAATAGGATACAACAAGGCCAATGAAATATAATTATCAAGCCCAAATATCACAAGTTGACAACTACTGATATAGTTATTGTCTATGAAGAACTCTAATAAAGGCACACAGAATCTCAACATACTCCTCCGTTGGTATAGAGTACACAAATATTTCGTTGATGGAGACCACTAGGATCTTATCCAAGAAGTCATGAAACATAGTGTTCATCAACACCATGAACAAATCATTATAATTCGTTACACCGAATGACATCACAAAGAACTCATAATTCCCAAGATGTCAACAAAAATAAGTCTTAGTGATATCCTCATCCTTCACACACATCTAATTATATCCTGAGCATAAGTAGATATCCAATAACCAACTTTCACCCTTCAGTTTATTGAATAAATCATCACTCTATGAACAATGGTAGTAGTTATTTACGATCACATGGTTCAAGAAATGATAATCGATACAGAAACACAAAGTGTCGTCATCCTTCTTCATAAAGAAATATAGTGTTCCTGATGGTCACACACTCGTCTAAAAGAAACCGCACCATAATAGAACATAGAGCTATATATGCATCTTCAACAACTCATAAGGCACCAACCTATATGGAGATATTGAGATAGGAGACACACCTACGTTTATCTTGATCCCGAACTCGATATCCCATCAAGGGGTTAATGCTAAAACCTCTTTTGGAAAGACATTAGGGTACTCTTATGCGACCCAAGGAAACACCATCTAGTGAACCATTTATGAACTCATAATCATCTAATAAATCTAGGATGACAATGATGTAACATGCCTCGGACCCATAAAATGGTCTCACAATCCAACAAACACTACTGGATATCAATCATCATTGAAGAACACCACATTCTTCTAGATTCAACCCATGATAGATTGCACCAAATACTACCAGACCTTGTCGAGGATGACATCATATGGTTTTATTTGTTAAAATTTGAAATCTCTCAATGAATGTTGATTCCCTAGAACTAGCTCATAGTCATTACATACATCAAAGAAATCATCTCGACAAACAACAACTGTAGCCAAAGCTAAAGGAACTATAAGCCTATATACCTCAAGTCTAATGGCCTAGAAAATGGTTTTTGATATGAAGGATTGTGTATCTATTGAATGAAACAAGTCATTCACTGAAGATGGAAACAATAAAAGGGTACTTTAAACAACACATGGCTCTCCCGACATTGTAACACTAAATCGTAAAGATGACTATGACTTGCTCAATGACCTCTCAGACATAAACAAAGACCACCAACATGGATGAACTCTTCTCTCAAAGGATGGGGATAATATCAATGTTATCATTTAGCTAACCCATCTTCTCTTTACAAATCCATAACTATTTCAACTTACTGTTGCTACCTCAGTTGGAACTGCCTCAACTGAAGAACCCAGAGTAGAAAACCCAAAATACACTAACTTCTCCTAAAGGATGGGAACTATCGCTTATTATGACCTTTTCCTCCACAAAAAACAATCTCTTGATAAAATTTCATAGGTTTGAGAGCCTCCTCCATTTGAGAAATGAGACACTAATGGATGGCACCTACCCCTGGCTGAATATAAACACTTCTTCCTAGAAAATCTAGAACCTCAGATCAGATCTCTCCTTCATGAGGAAACCTAACGACTCACCAATCTTGATGATATATTTCTGTAATAAACTCTATCAATGAACACCTCCCTCTCCAACAGCTTTAGACACAACTTGAGTATAAACATGGTGACCGGACGATGGTTCTCTTGATGCATAGCCTCCTTAAAATGCCTCTTCCTAGCCTCATCATATGGAAACAGTTGAAAACCAAATCACAAAAGGTTCTAGAAATGGATTCCAACTTATCTAACCCTATAAATCCTCTGTTAAATGGTATAAAACCCCTGGTGACTGGACACCTTTTTAGTTGATGAAATAAACTTAACCCTGAATTGGATTTAGAACTGCTCCCACTAGACTGATGACTCCTCAGGATCCCCAAGGAATAAGAATCACCACTTCCTCACTTCCCAATGAAACATCATCACAATCAAAAACACCTAGTTCTCCTTTCGTAATAGATCAAATTGAAGTCTATCTCAACCTTCTGCAATATGTATTTCATGACAGCTTTTGATACAGATCCCTAGAACCTTAGAAAACTCTATAATAGAAACACAATGAGTCCTCCTCTATATTTCATTATCATCAACCTCTTCTTTTTAACTATCTGCTGGCATAACCTTCTGAACATATTCTGTATGAACCTAACATGGGTGTCGACTTGGATCTATACCTACAAAAGAATAAATATTTAGAGACCCCAAACCTAGAATATGGAAGACTGAATATTAATTAATTAATTAATTTCATTTATTCATTTTAGGTTAACCTATCCCTTGTATACCCATAAAAACATAGTTAAAAACAAGAAGGATGCAAGATAATTCCCTATATAACTACCCGAAAACAAGTATCACCTCATTTAGTAGCTACCATAATCTTAAAGGTCCATGAATCAGATCACAAGGGTCCCTAAATTCCCATGTATCATCCAATATCCCATTAATATATTGGGATCAAAACATACCTGGCACTATTTACATACAATTCAATGTAACCTCACCATTTCCTAACTCAAAAATACATCATATCCCATAAACATACCTCTTATACCACTATGCCATGACCCACTCCCCGCAATGTTTAAACCTCCTTGGATGACAATGAAGGAAGATAGATAGAGACACATGAATCCTTCCTATAGTTGGCCCCAGGACAGTGACTAGCATAAAGGGTATAATTTACGAACAAATGGGAGGCATTAACCTGTTAGAGAACGCCTGTGAAAGATAGATATATGACAAATAGTGACCAACTACTACTTAGACTACAATATAAAATAAATCCCATGTACACATATGTAATGTCATGCAATAACTACTAAAACTAAAAGGGAAAACTACATGTATCAAAAGAATGTAAAACAACAGCCACCACGAAGCAAGAACCGCTCACGCAACCCTATGATAGTCATAACCACCCTGATTTCATGCTTCAAGAAGTGATGTCCCTTAGTGGATTCATTTTATATGTATATATTTGGGTCATGGGGTTTACAGGATATAGCTATAGTGAGTCATCTCGACTCTAGGCACATTTGATTTCGTTTCACAATAGAGGAGGATTTGGTTAAAGCCTGGTCCAGTGGCCCACATAGCTATAATGGTCTTCGATTTTTCCTCTTCCATTGGTAGTATGACATCATCGTGAACCATGAATCCCTACAGCATCACTTTGGGTTAGTTTTCCGCATCTTCCTTTACCATTTCAGAAAACCAGTTTTTTAGAATTCTCACAAATCTTATGCGTTGATTTCTGTGTGCTGATTCAAGAACTAGAGCACTCTGTCACACAGTCTATCCCCATATATGTGTGGAAATTGATGTCTCGAAAATACATAGTGAGTTTGTGTGAAATACAGTGGAGGGAGAGTTTCGGCACAAACAACCTGTTGTTTTTGATACTTTTCTTGACTTCTGTAATTCCTGCAAGAAGCCGGGTCATTCCATGGTATCCTGCAGACGTGGGAGGATAGATCTGATGTTGGTTACAGATCTATGAAATGGAAGAAAGGGGTTGTGTATGAGTATAGGCAGTAGAAAATATTTGGAATTTGAACTAGTGTCTGTCAACAATGGTACTGAATATGGAAAGCAACAAGAGATTGAGGCACCAAGACATAGTTCTGTTCATATATAAAAAGATTATGTGGGTTAAATAAAGGCCCCCCCTCCAAACCTGAATGTAGCTATGGTGTTTGATAGATTAAAGGGGGACCTGGGGGTGTGCATCCCAGGGGTAATGGAAAGCACAGACATTACATCTGACATGGATTCTAGCTAGTTGGTTTCCAAGGATAATGAAGTTTCAGGTCGTAGTAAAGAGGTAGGGAAAGACCTGCTCATGCTTTTCGAAGGAGGCCCGTCTGGAGGTAGCAATGATGGTATGAAGGGGTCCACCTGGAGGAAATTGAAACCCAGATGGAACCAAAAAATGTAGCCAATGTTTGTAAGGTGACTGAGGGACTTTGTGAGGACGCTAAATCTGGTGAGTAATCCCAGTGTATGGAGGACACCTCAATGCAATTTCAATATATGGTATGAGGATATCAACAAGCAGCAACCTACGATATGCCAATGCAGGCGACCCTATCTTATGCTAGGAAGGATAGAGATGGGTCATATATTAGCTTCCAAAACTAGTATTCAGTGTTGGGGGATGATGATTGACAATCTGGTGGGGATCTAGTCAGGAAGGATGGAGAGGATCACTCAGTGGATGCAGGAGAGGCCCATGAAGAGATGGACGATGTTCTAGATTCCTCTACTGATCCCAAGGAATTTACCATTGTGGAGGAATATCTCGGATCCTCCTCATGGGAGGGGAAGTTCATTACTATTGATTCAGATGGATTTATCAAAAAAAATGGAGGGGGTGGCATTGGAAGGAGTACTCTAACCTACGTAGTCCTCATATCACTAGATATAAAAGTAAGGGAAAGCCTATCCCAAGTTCTCCTCTTACTATGAGAAACTCAGATGCAGTGGACAACACACATAGCGACACAGTTTCTGTAGGGGGTGAGGTTGGTGTCCCTGCCTCTCCCTCGACAATGACAAGGGATCCATGACAGTAATGTGAGACAAGCTCTAACGGAGACCCTCAGTGATAGATATCATCGGTGCTGGAACACATAGACTTAGTTTTACACTCAAATGAAGAAATAGAAGAGAATGATATGGATAAGAAGGTGTTGAAGAAGACAGAAAGAATGCTTTGTGTGACCACCACTAAGGAACAAGGAGAGTGGATTGACAATAAGGCCAATATTATTCTCAGAGGCTTCAATATGGGGAAGATTAACAGGGAAGAGTTCACAATAGCTTGAGACAACTTGGCTCATCAGTACAAAAGAATCTTAAAGGGATACCCTGACTCACAGGTAAATTCTATTCCCTAGATATATTTTTGGGAAATTGATTCCAATTGGCTAAAACTATTCTTTAAAAAATATGTAGTTTCTTTTTGTGTTTAATGTTGTGAGGGTTCTAACTACCCCCTTAAAAGTTTTTTTAAAATAAAAAAGTAACGTTGAAGGAAGGAATATGATACAGAATGTCAAGGGTACCCCTCAACCACTTCCACACCAGTTTACCTCTTTTCTCGAAAGCCACATATCCTTTGAAATTTCTCTCAAAAAAGGATTGCATACAGACACCTAGGTGAGTCACCACAAGATGTACCTCATAAAACAAAACCACCACATCCACGTAACCATAGTAACTATTAGTTTCTTGGATCCAAAACAGCTCACATAACCTGTGTCATACATTAGGTATTATACCTCAAGACATTACAACCCACACATCGAGTCAGGATCCTCAATCCATCACAACATATACACGTTACACCTAGAGTTTTTTATAGGAAAATATATCCATAATATATGTGTGTGAATAATCACAACCCACCATTTAACTCTACACACATACATGGGGAAACCTTACTATAGTGCCTACTAGCACAAGTGACTACCAAGATAAGAGAGTGGGCCCAAAGGGGTTAGTCATCTATCCATCCTTCCACTTGGATTTGGTGGAAAACACTACCACAGGGCACAAAATCCATGGGGTATTAGTTTCCCTAACCGATAGGGTGGAATAGCGTATAGAAACACTAAATTCACAGAATATAATATTGATCGCAACCACACTATGGGCATATCCTAGTCTAAGACTCAATTGAATCTTACATTTCTCAGACTCTAAAATACCATTGCTAAGACTATGTATCCTATAATAATAAAACCATTTAAAGAGATACGTTAGATCATTTTATCCATTTTAATTAATTGAACTACACATTAAAAAATTAATTGACCACTAATTGAGGATTATCATTTCTACATTACATTTCATGGGAATCACAAAAATGTTTCATTCCCTCCATGCATAAACATATGAATTCCATAGGTCATCTAAATCATAACCTCATCATTTCATCCCAGAAAGATCCAAACATATGGTTTAACATCATTAACTCAATCATTTATTAACATGATTATCACTATTGAATAATTAAAGGTATTCTAGATAATCATTATAAGCTTCTAAACATAGGGGATTATCACGAGGAGTTGGTGAAATACCCTTTGAGTCTTTTCCCCATATTAAAAGAGCATATACCCATCCATCCTTGAGATGTTAAACCCTGAAAGAACATGGTATATCCCAACATCTTCACCTCTCTTGGAAGGAGAGTATGAAAAACAAGCTACCTCATGTAGTGTGGAAATTAAATCACATATCAAACAATAGAATCAATAATAATCACTTTCATATAAATACGTAATCCTAGCTTTAACCTATACCATCACCCCCAATGTCCTCCCTAACACCCACATGCATAAACCAATGCATCATTCCATGTGAGGTTTTAAATTATACAACCACCATCAGCTCTCCCTGCCCCCACATACAACAACAACCCTCTAGGTTTGGCCATCCCAAGTTCACACCACATAACAATAATCATGAAAAAAACAACATATCAATTGGGTTATTGGCCATATACAAGGAAATTCTCCTTTACACACAATGACCACTCACATCTCCATAACATAAGGTTCTTGGACTTTAAATGAAAGGGAGTAACTGATATCCCTTCAAGGAATCATATTTATCTCATAAGAAGTCCTTTTTCCATATTTAATTAACTAATTAAATTAAACATGCATAACTACATCCTTTTGATATATCACCAAGCACAACAAAAACAACAACCACATTAATTAAACATGATTATTTACCTTTGGAAAATTAATTTTCAATTAACGCCATGTTTATGATATTTAAAAACTTCCATAATGAACTACATGATAAAT
This sequence comes from Viscum album, assembly GCA_963277665.1. Classification (NCBI taxonomy): domain Eukaryota; kingdom Viridiplantae; phylum Streptophyta; class Magnoliopsida; order Santalales; family Viscaceae; genus Viscum; species Viscum album. Next base: position 1,431,814,568 of record OY728151.1, read on the forward strand.
ATGAATATCATAGATATGTCACTAACCATCAAATTATGATGGATAAACATCGCTATGAAAAATATAGAAATTCTTTAATCTAGTTCAAATATTGATTATGTCAATATCGTTGTGATCTATTTGCTAAAACATGCTAAATATATGATGGCATATAAATGAATATAGAAGAAACAAATCCCCTACCTCAAAAGGTTTCCTACAACCTTTTCATGAGAACAGACCAACACAATGGATCACAAACACCTCTCCTACAATGACTGCATCCACTTGAGGATGACGCGATACAACCACCTCAACCAACACCGAATAAAGGTACATTAGATACATGGATATCATAGGTCATAACATGGAAAGTAGAATTAGAAGAAATATATTGGGTATCCTAGAAGAATGTAGATATAACATACCTTATATCAAAGATGTATCAACACTTTCTTGTTGCACCAAAATAGGGGGTGCGCATGCAGCAGAATTAAATATAAGGCGTAATGATCCATGGATTGAAAAATCACACAAATACTAAAGGAAATATGTTTTGTTGACTTCACACCAAGAAAATTGAGAAGACAGAAAAATAAAGAATCTATATTCTACCTTTTGAAAATCTAAATGCAATAGCATTTTAGATATAGTTTAGATTTTCCATTAATGGATGATCTGGTAAAGACTACGCGGTTTGACCTAGTTAAGGAACTAGTATACTTAGGAATATTAAGATACGATAAAAGTGATTTGAATTATCCATAAATCACTTAAAAATGTTTTAAGTACATTTTATGTCAATGGAAACATCAAATAGGAGAAATTGTAGGAAGGTGGAAACATTATCCACCAACTAATCTAGAAACCCTGTATCAACTGCTTATAGAGGACCTACCAACATATCACCTACTGAAAGGCCCTACCAACAAAACATTCATAATAATACATACTGGAAGGACCTAACGATAGTCTACCTACCAACCAGACCTATCAAAAGATGACCTACCAAAAAGTCCTACTGACAGATGTCCTACAAATAGGACCTACAGACAAATGACTCATTGATAGGCCTACTGACATACGAACTACCGATAGATGACCAATCGATATGACCTACTGACAACACATACCGACCAAAGACCTTCCCACAGGACCTACTGAAAAGACCTATAGACAAATGAACTAATGACAAAACCATCTGACATACGACTTACAGATGGCACTATTCACAAAAATGGAAACACTATTCACATAACTGAGAGTCTGGAAATGTGTTTGGAAGAAGTCACCATGACCTCCCAGAACAGCTAAAAAACAATATTTTCACAATGGAATGGTCTATAAAGGTCTGAGCCATTAAATTTTAATATATATAAGAAAATTTATGATTCACTTATAATTTATAATTACCCGTTTATTTATAATTGTTTTCTTAAAATCAATGAGAATGTGTCAAATATTTTAATTTCCTTGCATGATTCGGTTCGGTGATTCCAATAATCACACCACTTTTATGGTCTTATTCAATCTATAATTTCATAAATTTCACATTTACTCAATATATAAAATTTAATAATAATTCATGTATGTTGGTTGTGAAAATGGATTACATCACTTCGTGGTGGTGTTTGTATGCAAGTAAGCACAAGTGATGTTTTAATTTTTCAATGGATGGGAAAAATAATGGTAGATAATAATTAATAATTAAATAATCACAATTATATCATAATGTTCATATAAATCCAATAAATTGATCTATATGATCATCCATGAGAGGAAATTCTGAAAAATAATATATATCACTTCATAGAGATGACAGTATGTCTGTATGTGTGGGAAATCATTTCATTATCCATTAGATTTAAATGAGGAATAAAATGATTGTTACAATAACATAATTTTTTTATTAAAGTAAATATACTCATTTAATTATGTTGAGATAGTTAGAGAATATTTTTTAGTGTTTTTTGAATAAATAAAATTAAAATAGTTTGGTATGAATATATACCTCTTATTTGAATAAACCCCTTTAAAAACACCTTATGGATTATTAAATGGGTATTTTGGGAAGAACATGGCCAATATGTCATGATTAAGTGTTCATTAATTTATATTGGATGATATTATTAAATATTAAGTGATTAAATTTTTATGATAAGTGAGAATAAGAGGTTCCCTATTATTATTGTGGAGAGTGGAACCAATTAAAATTCTATCAACATAAAAAATTATAAACTCATTTTCATGGTAAATTGAAAAATATATTATAGAGATAAAATATTTTATAATTTATGGTTTATACACACTTAAAAAATAATATATAAAATTTTTTTAGTAATATTTTAAATCTTATCTCTTTGTTTAACCCCCATGTTAACCCTTTCAATCCTTACCATGGTGGAAAACTTTGTACCATTGTAAGTATTAATTATTAATAAAAAATTAAATGGGCCTCATAAACAAATTATAAATATATAATATCAAACATTTACTGTATTTTTATGGGATTAAATTTCTAGATTTATTAAAAATTAATTTAAATACTGGTATACATAACACAATGGAAAACACATTTCAGAAGAATTTTCATTTTAAGAATAAAAATGATTTTATAACAAAATAATGGATATTCTTGATTCGCATGGATGTAATTGTGTTATTTTTAGTAAAATGATACTTAGTTCACATTAAAATAAAACCAAACCAAAAAAGTAACCATTTGAATACTCAATTGAAGAATAAGAAATAAAAATTTATTCGAATTATATCATTACATAGATTTCCAAAAAGTCCATCATAGATTATAAATCACAACATTTTATTTTTATATTATTTATAAAAAATATAATATATATATTTTTCTGTAAAATAAATGTTGAATATATTTTCAATTATTTTTAATGTCATTTTTATTTAATAAAAGTGAATGTATTTCCAAATGTTTTATTTTTCATTACTCACCACAAAATAAACCATTTAATATAAATATTAAAATTTCACCATAATAAAATTTGATATTATGAAACAAAAAATGAAATCATTTGGTTTGAAATTAAATTTGTAATATTATTTTTATGGAACTCAAATATAAAACAATAATGATATAATAAAATATTTTTATTTAAATATTATTTTTTCTAAACCTTATTTAATATCAACTACCAATGAGTGTAAAAATATTTGTATGATAATTTTATAGTCATAATTTATTGACATTTACATTAAATTTTAATAATTTATTTTCAGATCTCATTCTATGTTTTGTGCATAAAATGAAATTAAACACGTTAAATTTATTTAAAAGGAAAATATATAATAAAATCATGAGTTGTTACATATATTGATTTTATGGGACCTATGTACTGTTGTTTCTGATTTTTATCATACTCATTGATACAGTGAAATCTTATTGTTACCTATTTCAACTTTTTTATGTATTATGTCACAAATGGGTTATTTTAAAAGGGGATATTGAGATAGTATTCAAAATAAGAAGGGGAGTATGATGGAGATTCATTTTTTTATAGATAAGGTGTTTCCCCTTAATAGTTTCAAATAATTTACATTTAAATAAATAATTTATTAATGTTTTAAAAGGTGGATAATTATGAGACAATGTATTTTCTGTGTATTGTGATGTGAATTTTTTTATTTTATGGTCATTCATGTAAAATAATAATATTTAAATATTTTTCAGATATTCATTTTTTGAAATGGAACATATAATTGATAATATACTCATTGGTAGTTTCTCACTGGGAATTTTATTTCACACCCTACCTACAACAATGTGTTTATACATCTCTTATTTTTTCTATTATGTTCTATGTTCTTATATATATTTTATTCTATCAAGTTTTCCTATTAATATTTTCATCTTGATGTGGTGTTTGGGCATAAGACCCTTAGAATTTGTATGAATGGTTCATTATTTGTTTCCTTATCTTTTTTGATCTTTTGTATCTTCCACTTCATCCATCTCTATTAATATTTTTTACATTTTATTTTATATTTATTTTTTTGTTCACTATATATCATTAAATCAATTAATGTTATTTTCAATTGTTATTTAACATTATTCCATGTTTGGATTCTTTTATTTATATTAAATTTCTAAATTCTCATGCATTGTAGTCCAATGATTGGATTTACCATTCCATATTATCAGAATTATTTCATATGGTTTTATTTATTTTTTGTTTGGTAAAATATTATCATATTTGTGGTTGATGATGAAAAGAAAATTATTTCTAGCCCATGGGGATCAAAATCACTCTTCAAGCCTAGTGATGGGAAACTATGGGTGATGTGGTAAGTCATCCTTCGACAATTTTATACCATAGAAACATTGTCAGGTCAATTTTCCAAGACATCATACATTATTAGGAAGACATAAAAAAGCATTACTATATTGTATCAGTATAACTACCAATTAATCATGGCCTAATATAATCTTAAAACCCAATAATCAGATAACAATTCCTATAAATCACACTATTATTATGTTTAGATAAAAATACATATCATAATGTTCAAAAATAACCACTTAGATACAAATGTCACAATATTTAATACATTTTAATTTAGAATTAATTGGTATATTTATTGTAAATTTCGTTGAAAAAAAGTGAATTGAATGGATGTCTAGATGAATATCCATTAATCAAGTATGAATTCTAATATTATCATCATGAAATAAAATGCATCCTAGATATTGTTTTAATAAGATGGGCCACCTTCATCAAATAGGGGTAAGAATAAGAATCAACAATTCAATGCTTTAAAAAAATCAATGATAGAAAAATATTCCTATAATGATGATTTTTATAGAAAATTAATAGATAGTTAGGATTTAATAATAAGATGCAATGGTATTTTCTTATTCATAATACATTCATAGATTTTTTATAACAAAAAACAATCGTACATAGGGAAATGTTAATTAATTGAGAATAATTTTTTAAGATAAATGACAATAAATGTATGGTAATTCTTAACTTTTAAATTACTATCCAATGTCTTTAGAATAAAATCCATAAATAATTTGATTTTGGTACATCAAAATAGAAATGTAGTTAATGGTTTTTTGAATGATTAACTTATTGTGACTCCATAGAAAAACTGTTTACATTGTATTCAAGAGATAGATAAAGATATATTTTGAAAAACTTATTTACCTAAGTCTCTTATTAATGATTATAGATATATAAAATTAGAAAAAACCATACAAAATGGTTTTGGAGTATAATGACATGGGGGATATGTGGGTTTTTATTTAAAATGAGTCACAATTTTACAATAATTTCCAAAATAAGGCTCAGATGCAAGGTTTTTTGAATATTTACAATCAATTTAATCCTATGGATTTAAACCACACTATTTAACAGTTATGGTGTTTTGATGATTTCATTCTTATGAATCGAACACCATTACATTATATTATTTTTTGTCATAGAAATGATAATTTATTTTTAAAAAAATATATATTTTTAAGTGAGAAGAATATTTTTCCAAAAATTAATAATAATTACTATTTAATCATATTTATATAACAGTGTTGTAATAATTATTTATGTATACCAAAAATGTGTTTCAAATATTCAATAAAAATTTGACACTCTCAAAATAATCTAAAAAACCCATATTCATGTTTTTTTTGTTCCTGATATTAAATGCGATTTACTTCTTATGAATCTCATTTTATATATTTTTAAAAATTATTAATTTAATAAAACCCTTAGTTTCTTTCAAAATCAAAAAATTTAGAGCCAAATATTTAAAACAAATTCTAAGGAATATGTTTTTTTATATTGTTATTTTTTAAAATAAATGTTTACAAATTAATAAATACTATTTGATTTTAAATATTTTTTTACATACATGTACATATGAGGGTTAAATTACTATTAGAATATTTGTAAAAAGATGTTACTATTCTAATTGTATGATTCCAAATGGTTGGATTCTAATGGATACCTTAACCTTCCATGAATCATATTATACCATATAAATACACGTCAATATAAAATATTAAACCATTATTATTGCTACATTAGTAAAAAACGATGTATATTTAGTTTATTATATTATTATTCGTAATAACAATGCATCTTGAAAAATTATAATTATTTTTAGTGAACAGATCAATATTTTAATATTATATTAGTTCTGGACATTGTTAATTTTTCAATAACACCGGTTACATATATTATAGTGAATAATTTTTTTTAGATTTATTTTTTACTAATATGATGATATAATAGAATGTGCATTGTGAAATATTTATTTTGTCATTAATTTTTTATTTACTTTTGTAATATCATGGGTATTATAATTGTAGAGGACCCCCACCGACTCAATTAAAAATCTGATGATGTCAAAAGTTTGATGTTAATTCAGAGAACATTTCCACCTTGATTACAATAAAGAGTTTTAGGGATCATGGTCAAGGATCTAAATGAGGTTACATTTAATACTTCTTAGAGTAGTAATATTTCATATGAGATGAGGTATAAATATGATTATCTAGTGGTAAATATGAGTTATTGTAAATGTTAATTTAAGGATATTTAGAAGATCATAATGGATAATGAGCCTGAAGAAATTGAGATTGATGAATCTATGATATTTGTTTAATCAAATCAAAAAGTAGAGGTAGAAATACTATGGGAAATGGTCCACCTAATTATCTTTGATATAGGATTTTTTTGTAAATTTGATAAAATGTCTCACAATAATTTCTATGATATCAATGAAAATAAAATATTCATGAAAACATAATCTCTTACTATGAAATGCCATATGTTCCCCAAATATAATTTTGTCAAGAAGAAGAACGTATTGTCACTTGAGGATTTTATCTTATAAGAAAAAAATGTGGAAGAAAATTCATAATACGAATACGATAATAAATAATTTTAGTTTTTTCATATAATTAAAAAAAATTAGAAGAAATTGGTGGAGAAGATGATGATTTCAAGGGAAGAGTGAACCTTAATGTCGTGTTTAAGGGTTCGAATGAATGGATTGATGTTTATAGGGAAAATAATTTAATTAAGTTATTCATAAATACATGATGTATATGTAGTAGAAAAAAATGTAGAATTATTATAGGAAGTATAAAATTTTAAATCACAAGTAAGATAATCTATAAAACATATAGAAATATATTGAGAATAAATATGCATAGAAGGGAAATCTTGAATAATTATTGGGTTGACTGACTCATTGAAATATAGATCCATGTATATAATTAATATTAATTCATAAATAATTGGTGTACAATGAAAACATATTGATAAATATTTTATTAACTCCTATTATAACATTAATAAGATTAATTATGGGGACTGAGAGAAAGTTAATGAAACACATAGAGATCCAATAGGCATGTTTGAGAATTTTATTTTGTAATATATGAAATATCTAAAATGAATAAATATTTTATAGTTTATGTATAAAACATATGATTCCATTATTGATTCTAAGACATAAGCACCAACACCATTACACAATTTTGATATGGGAGATAATAAAAAACACAAAAATAATTCTAGTATAGTAAAATTGAACATAATAATGACCAAAAAATAATGAAACATTATTAACGGAAGATTGGGAATTTTTAATTTTTGTTTTCATTAACTAGGATGGTTTCCAAGGAATAAGTGAAAATGGGATTGATAAAAAAAATAAAGTAAATATTTTTCTTATGATTTTTTTATGTGTGAAGTATATATACATAATTTAATAATTTTTTCTGTTTCGATGTATAAGAATATTCCATGAGTGATTTGAAGTGGTATTTATAAATTAAAAAATGTATCAAAATTTCATATTAAAATAAAAAATAATTTTTCAAACATGATAGATGAGTTTTATCCACTATATTTGGAGGAGGATCATGAATACCAATCACTAACATAAGTGATATGAATGGAACAAGTTAAAATTATAGGATTGAGATAGTATTTTTAGTATCATATATGGTAATGGATCTATATGGAGTGTTGATTCTAGAAACTGGATACACTATTAATATAATGGAATATAAGGATCACTTTCTTGGAATAATATATAATAACATTTGTTTATTACGATTTAGAAATGATGAAGGATAGAGAATATTTTACTCTAGAAAAGACAAACATAGATAAAAATATAGGAGGAACACCATGTTTTTTGATATTAAACCTTTTTTTCACAATAAACAAATTTTAAGATGATTATGTGACTTAGAGAAGTATTTTAACATTACCATTGATATTTATATCATCAAAGGGAAATATTATGAAATTATAATGTAAAACTAATCATGAAGTAGAATCTATACCTCAATAGTGTAGATGAATATAGGTTTTTCTAATTCAAGTAAGAAGAAAATATTATATCCCAAAATTCATGGAAACATGGTCAAAATCTTGAGAAAGTAGGTGATGAATGAAGGTGATCATGATATCTCTAAAGTCAAACATGATTTTACTCAGATGTCTGATTTTATTTCGAAGTGGAATGATCATTCATAATATTTATTACATGAAAAATAATAAGTATAAGTATTTAATATAATTGGTTCATGTTCATATTTAGTGGTTGATGTCAACATGAACCATTAATGGAACATTGTATTATATGCCAGTCATTGATGAATATATATTGATATCATGGTTTATAGTGGTTACAAAAAATTATAAGTATCATATTTCATTAGAAATTATTAATGATTGTTATCTATGTATATTGTATTGAAACTCATAAACAATTAGAGAAATAATCATATAGAGTTAACAAATAATAATGTTAATAATTCTCCCAAGAAGCTTGCATTAAAGAATCAAGTCACTAAAGTGATAATTACTCAATAAAACTATAACATCCGTGGATTATAGTACATAACCCTTTTATTGTGTAATTTAATATTATATTATTATTTAGATATGATTTGAGAATTTTTTGGATACTATCAATTTGTTTTGGAAGTGTTTCTAGGTGTTCGCAGTTTGGAAACAGTTATTTGAAACCATGATGAATTATTAAGAGACAATGGAAGTGGGGATAAGAGTTAATGTGAATGTTCATGGTTGGTGAACATTTTTTCCATGTTCTGATAATTCATATGAGAACCCATGTAAATGGGATCAAATTAAAAAGAATGGATGATGAATAGTTTTTTAAACAACTCGAGCCAATTATGATGGGTTTAGACATTAGAGAGTATAATAACATGGTTGGTGACAAGATATCCAAAATTGTTGGCATAATAATGAATATATCTATTTTAGAGTTTGTATCAGGAAAAGGTTTGGTGCATGGTTTGATAATGTGTGTGGAAAAACCGTTCGGTATGAATTTAATGATCTAAAAAATAAATTCTCATTTCGATTAAAATGGTAATACAATAAATTTAATATATTATTCAAGGTTATAATATTACTATCAATTCCTATTATCCCTTTTGTAATTTCATTTTATTTAAAGAAATCTTTATTCAATTCAATTTGTGTTGAAAATCTATATTTGTTAGTAAGTCGTCTTTTCTCCCTCTCTCTTTAGATAATCACATATTCACTAACAAGTTTCAGTATATCTAGTCCTACATATATAAATATATGTTCCATATTTTGGATGTTTAGTAAATTTAGTAGATATATTTTTTTAAGGTTTTGTGATTAATAATCGAGAGGTTTTAAGTTTTGTTCTTCATTTCCATCATCTGTTGAGTTGTAGGTGGATTATCTCACATGTCCACTTGATCTAAAACAATAATTATTGGTTTTATATTAATATTTATTAATATTTATATGAAATTTTAGTGTGATTATTGAATAAGACATTTTCAAGGTCATGTTTCGGAAACATGTTAAATGAGGTTGATTTTAGAAAACCACATTGATTATAATTTTAAAATGGTGATTTTTAAATTTTGGAATGGTTTTGATGAATGATATTTGTTTGATAAAATGTATTCAATGAATTTTTTTTGATAAAAGAGTTGGTATGGAATTTAGAATAATTATATCAATGTCTGTTCATGTGGTACATATTATGGTCATCACAAACATGTATAAAAAGTTGGATGGATAATGTTCATGAAGTACGGCTATCAATGTTAACAAAATGATTCTGTGTGTCTCTAGTTGAGTGTGTGTAGAAATTTAATGGATTATTCAATATAATAAAGTGAATTTTTTATTTTTGGATATGTATTATCTTAAATGTTCATCCATTATGGAATTATAAATATTATTTAATAATTTTAAACTATTTTACACAAAATGTTCTAATTGGTTCTTATCCTAGTGGTGTGTGTTAGAATTCCTTTGTTGAACTACTATTTAATTTATAATCAGCCATTCTTGAGAAAACAGATTTGTTTATAGATGCTATCTATGGAGAATAATATAAGGTAAATGGATCTTATTTTTATAGTGAGGTGCCTTGATTACATTGTGTATCAAGTGGAGTTCGATCTTGGAGCTTGTATGCATGTTTCATGGGATAATTCCACCAGGATTTCATTGGTTTTGGTTGTGTTTTAATTCATTATGGATATTTACAATCTTATTTATTGTAACAATGATATTTTTGGATAGTTTTGTTATACTTTTTACTGGTAATTACTTATTCTCATGCATCATTTATTTAGATTAGATGTTTATTTTTACTATACCAAGGTTATCTTACTTGTCTGGGGAATATTGTCCCCTAATTTTCTCTTATTACCATGAAATTTATTCTAATCCAATGTTGTATTGGGGATTTCACCTAATTTTCGTATCAAATCTATCTCCTTCCTTTCCAAAGAGTGAGGTGTGGGATGTAACAAAATATATCAATATTGTTTGGTTTGTTTGTTATTTTTGTATGGAAGAAAGGTGTTAAGAATGTTGGAACATGGAATTTATAGCATAAAAATATATTTATGGTGTTATTATGATGAAATCAATGTTACCAAGGTTTTTGGGTATGAATGTTTTTAAGGAAACAACTTTGTGTGTTTTAATCTCATCATCATGGGATTAACCGATGAGTGTGACCTATAATGAGTTAGTACTGAGACTTTACACTAGGAATTCATTGTTTATTTTTCATTTCATAATTTATGAAAATGGTTAAAACATTTATGATGGTGGATTTTTTTAGTAATTCTTTCATTCTTTTCAATTATTATCGTTGGAAATGTACTATGCCTTCAGTTTATCATGAGTGATGATTATGTGGTGTTTTGTTATGTTTATAGAAATTACACCATGTTGAAGTCGTGAAAAATAATTATAAAAGGCAGTAGAAAATATGGTTTCACCTAAGCCAATGGTGAACCAGTAACACCTCAAAAGCATATTTTGTTATTTTGAACCCATTAAGAGAATTAAAATAAAATATAAACCCAAAAAGTGGACAAATGCATCAAATTATAGTTGGGAAATCCACCCATTGTTAGAGGTAATTTGGAACGTGAATGTACATAGGAATGGTTGATCGAATAAAATATATTTTTGAGTTATTTGGTACACCACCCAAACTGAATTTTGAGATGGAAATCAATATTCTAGAGGATCTTTCATGCCCAGGGTGGAATTTATTTGTCCAATATAAAGTCCAAAATTATATTACATGTGATGAATTTTAATAATTTTTCAATAAAAAATATTATCCACAAACAATTATAATCTCAAGAAAACCCAATATATTTACCATTAATAAAATAACCTATCTATGATAGTGTATGTTGGAAAATTTATGAATTTGGTCCACTTTTTAATAGATGAATCTCCTAGTATGTCATTTAAGGAACAAATCTTGGAGTTTGGGTTGTAAGAGAATATTTTCTCTATGAGAGTGGTTATTTGATCAATGGATTATATAAAGATGGTATATTGAGAAATGTTGGTGGAAGGAGATATATTTGGATATTTGATTCTTTAAATTATATTTAAATCCATGGGAATGGGTGAGAACACAATCACTAAAAATAATAATAATAGGGAACCCAACTTAACAAATCCTGGAGCATCTCAGAATGAGACCATGGGAATAGGTAACTTTCCTCAAATCGCATAGAGTATTCATGGGTTCTTTTTGTGTGGTACACGTTAACACAACAATATACACTCTATTGAACCACCTAGAGCATTTAATAGTTGAATATATATAGAAAATCCCCAATGGAATTGTTGTAGTTCTCAATGATTGTTGCTAGAAATGCATCTCATGATTCTGTGAAATCATATGCTTTTACAGGGTGATCCAATTTGAACAATTCTATTAAAAAGATCCAAGTGAGACCAGATGAATCTATGAATTCCATGACTCCTCTAACAATGAAATATCATCATGGATATAGTAAAAAACGATGAGTGAGTATGTAAATGTGTGGTGCTCACTAGTTGATCATAAAGGATCAACTGATTCCTTTAACTATGTGAGATAAATTTATTTTTATTTCTACATTTATTCCTAAATTTTTGGATCTGTTTTCATCCTACTCATTTATTTTTTATCCTATATTCCATCATTTGGGTTTACATATTTATATTATTCCTTATATTTTGAAACTTCAAACTCATATGGTAAAAGAGAGTGATGAGATTTAATTATGCATCATGTTCTGTTATGATCGATGAGGATTAATTGGATTTGGAATTCTGTATTCCTAATATTTCTAATTTTGAATTAATTTTTTAACATCATTAAATTCCATCATCAACTACAATGCACATCATGTTAATTACACATCATTTGATGCAATTAAAAATATCATTAAAGGAGACTGGGAGGATATTGCAATATGAACACGGAAAATAATAGTAGTGGTTAGGAATATCTCTCATAATATGGTGGAACTAAATTTGGAATATATTAATGAAAGTGAAAATTAAAATTTTTCAACCATCGGTGACAAATTTATTGAAGACAACCTTTTTAAAAATTCTATATTTCCACCCGAAAATTATGTTGTATTTATGATTGACACCCTACCAAAGGAATGTAATATTTTACTTATATATTATAGGATGGAACCAATCGAATTTATAATATTTATTTTCCAATTTGAAGAGTTATAAAGAAGATATTTATTTGACATGGAATGTTGCTATAGGAATCACATGAGGTTTTTTTAATGAAGGTAGATGGATGTATTTGGATATGTGTGGACTATTATTATCTCATACATGTTATAATAAGGAAGTAATATAGTGTCCCAAAATTTATAAACTTTTTAATCAATATATGGGAACCACCATGTTCCCTAAAATTAATTTATGATCAAGATATCATCAATATTTTGTTTTAAAGGAAGATATATTTTTTAAAAAATAATCTAATGAATTCATTACAATTATGAGAATATGGTGATTCTCTTTGTCCTCAAGAATTCATTGTAAGTATATATGTTATTGATGAATTTGATTATTGAAAGGCATCATTACCCGTTTATGGTTGTGTTTATTGAGGATATTTTTTTTATTCTAGAACCATGGGAATTCATTTTTAAAAAATTCAATAGTATTGGGTGCCTTGTGGGAACATTTTCTTTATGAAAGAATTCAAAATTAATTTGTTTTATATAAGATGCTCATTTTCATCATGAGGTCATCTCTGAATATAGAGTTACTATGGATCCTAAAATGATAGATGTTATTATCACTTGGTAATAAAAAAATATTTATTCTGAGAAGCATTGTTTCATTAGAGTAATAGGATATTGTCTATGCTAATTTATTTATTTTTCATTACATTACTCACAAATGAAAATTTTGGTGAGGTGTTTTTTTCCATTCCAATCTAGTGATTAGTTCAACAAATAATTTCATGTTTTTAATGTTAATCGTACATCATCATCTAACGTTGTGTTTCTTAAGTCAGGATAGTACTATATTGTATAATGAGATGCATTGGGATCTATGTTTGGATGTGTTTCTATTAAAATTGATCATGTTGTAGATTATAGTTCAATATAGTTACCGGGGAATGATAATATCAACCAAAAACATGGGGTTGAATTAGTTTTTTTGGTTAATTCATTGAATACATGGAATCATTATCAAATTGAGGATAATTTTTTTTAGATCATAAAGGATTGAAACAAATTTTCTAATTAATTTATTTAAACAGAAGTTAATTAATATGAATATAATTTCATTAGATTTTTAACTTCATTTTTATGTATACACCACAGAATGGGAATAATATAGTTGATGCATTTAGTAGTAAGTCAGATAATTGATTGGATAATGAGGATTTTTAATAATGAAAGATATCATTTTTCATTTATGATATACATCTATATTTTGGTGAGTAATGCTGAGTTGTAGTTTTTATTCATATCTATTTTGTGTCTAACTTGGTTATGTTGATAAGAGATGATCAGGACTCAAATCTAGAATGTATACCCATGAGTTCCAAAATCAACTGTTGGGAGACTATTGAGGGAAATATTCCAGATTATATATCTATGTTGTATTTTAGAGATAATAATTTTGTTCATACTGCCTATCAAAAACATCCTCATAATGCATATTACCATTCAAAATTGGTTATTCATCCCTGAATATGGGAAATGTACAATGCATTGAGAGCATTGTTTTTTGGGTTGGTATGAAGAGAAAAGAGGATGAAATTATCTTGAGATGCCTCACATAACAAAAGGATAATGTAGTGATCCAACAACCATTTTTAGTGTTATATTCATTACATATTACTATATTGAAATTAGAGTAGATAACAATGGATTTTTTCATATGTGTATAAAAAATAGTATTAAAACCCATTCTGTATGGATGATCATTGATCATGTCAAAATGGATGCTCACATAATCCCAATAAATGAAACCAAAATATATAAATAGTTTTTTAAAAATCTATATATGAGATTTTATAAAGCTAAATTGCATACCAAATTTAGATGTTCTTTCATAAAACCCTAGAATTACATCCTATTTTGGGATTCCTGAAAGCAGACCCCTGAAACTAAACTAATGGTGAGAGAAACTTATCATCCTAAAACATATGTAAAATCTGAATGTAAAATAAAAAAGTTCTAAGACAATCATCAAGATTCAAGGATGGATTTTCTGGATCATGGGAGGATTTTATAGCATTAGTGGAATTCGCATACAATAATGATTATCAGACCTTCATACTATGGATCGTTTTAAATATTTGAGTCATCATTCTTATCATTTTCCACTCTGTTGGGTGGAAGAAGGTGAGTCTTAACTTATCAGAACTATTATTTTTCATTGGATAATTGATAAGACATGGACAATTAGAATTATTATATAGATGTGTCAGATATGTCAAAAATCATTTTTGGGTCGTCATCATCATACATTAACATTTTAGGTGAGCTATCATGTTTTTATTAGAATATCTCAATGTATTTGGAAATTTTATTTTGGTATGAAATTAATGTTTTATACATAGAACGTTGGCTATTATGAGATACTTGAGTTAGTTGACCTTATTGAAATCAGTTTCCTTTTCCACCATTATTCAATTTAATGAATAATGTGTTTCATGTATCTATATTAATAAACTACTATCATGATCCTAACCATGTGATTTGTTGGATACATACTGATTTTTATCTATATTCTAATTTTATCCATGTGATGACGCATATCGTAGATAGGAAATAGAATCACCTATGTGGTAAAATAAAAGGTTTGGTATTTGTTTTTTGGTATCTTGTTTAAAATTTGGAATAGACATGGGATCTTAAGGAGAAAATATTATAGTAGTGGCCCATGTTCTTCCAAATAAACACCATACACCTTATTTATTTAGAAAAATACCAATGTTGGGGAGAATTAAAGAAAACTTATTATTGTTATTGTAATATTTTATTAGGGATTATGATCTTATATAATATTTGGGTTATGTTATGGGAGTTTCTGCAGTGCATTAGAGCATTTTGTAAGTGTCTTTAGTGGTCCAATTAATGAGTATGGTTTGTAAAAACTATGCACTATCTATAAGAATAAATTAAATAGAGGATGTGTGTTATTGGAATGGTTTAAAATCAATGAACTATTTTTCTTAACTAAGAGAGTTCCCAGGATAAACTATGCATGTGGGAATAAATATAAAAGCATAAGAGGTTCATGGTTTGTTAAACTATGTGAGGGTGTTTCCTTAAGACAGAATTACCATGATGATGGTTCCTATTTATCCAATACCTATAGAAAAACATGTTCTCTATCTATATGGGAGGAAAATAAAATTCAAACTGTTTTCACATAGTTTGATAAACCATATATCATAAAAGTTGAAAAAACTGTTAATGGTCAAAAAATATATTTTATCATGGATTGAAACCATAAAACCCTCATTTTTTCCCAATAATTACACATCCTTGAACTCCTAGTTTGTCTTATGATCCCTTGTAAATTAAATTCAATTCAGAGGAATATTTTAGAATGTTAGGTTTTGTTAAGGTTTTTAATCAATTGGAAAGTCATCAGATCATCCATATCATTAGATCACATCATTTTCCATCAATGGGATAATTAGATCTTGTATACCATGGATAGATATATGTTTCATTTTTTGGATATTGATTATATCTATTAAACCTATTAAAGGGTTGTATTTATTAGGCCATAACTTGGTGTTTTTAGTGAAATTATTTTTTCATATCATCCATTGAGTGGTAGTTGGATTCTATCTTAATCCATTAGATCTAGAACAATAAGACTTGTTTTATTTAAAAAAATTCTAGTATTTGATAATAAAATGTGGTTCCATTCTTGGAGGAAATCATTTTTAGTTTTGGTTTTTGAATCATCGAAATCTGTTTGGATTTTGTATATCCTCATTAGATATATTTTCCAAAAATAATTATATTAAAATTATAGAATGGATTTGATGCATGAATGTTTATTGATGAATTTTTTTCAAATAAATAATAATTTTTCATGAAATGAATTGTCCTAGATTTTTGTATAATTAGACTTTCTTGTGTTTATGTTATATTAAATATGGTCTTGAAGTATAACCACCAAAATTGGGATGGTGTATGGTCATGAAGTACCAAAATCAATGGTAACACCACAAGTGTGTGTGTCTGTGGTTGGGTGTGTGTTGGAAAAGAAAGTATTATGTTAAATAATTAAATAATTAATTTATTCTTGGTTAAGCATTATATCAAATGGATTTCTCAAAATTAATTTTTAAAACATCATATATTTTTTTCATCCCTCTTATATAAAATTTAATAATCGATTCTTATCTTAGTGGCACATGTTTGGATGCATTTTTGGAATGGATACTAAGTCTATACTGACCCCATACATTGGATCATTGGTACATTTTAAATGTCATCAACTGGGAAACATTCTAGGTAATTGTATCTTGTTTTTTTATTGACTCATCTTGATACCATGGTGTAGTATGTGGATTTGAAGGTTGAATATGATAAAAGAATTTATTTTGGCGATTCGACATGGTTTTTATTCGGTATGGTATTGTTTTTTCCATTATAGATTTTTTCTATCCATTACGTTTCCACTCTAATATTGATGTATTTTAATGTTACTTTTTAGTTGTATTTATTTATACACATGCATCAGGTTTTCATTTTAAATGTTTATTTTTGTGTGTTTTGGTTATTTTACTTTATTAGGGAAAACCTTCCAGTACAGTTATTTTATTCCATCCACATTTATTTGCATCACTGGTTATCATTGGAATATCAACTATGATTAGTGGAACCTCCTTCTCTTACCACGAAAATAGCTTAGGGTGTGGATGATAAAAACATATATGTGAGAATAAATTTTAGAATAAAAAACTCTTCCAAAATGATGTTAAATATGAATGATATAATGGCCCTACTTTTTCTTTCATGCCAATTATAGCATTTTATAGATAAATGAAATAATAGGGTTAAAAATCTATAATCAAAAGGATTATTGTATTATAGAAATTAGGATCATAGACAACTTTTAGATTAGAAAACATAATCATTTATTTAAATCCATTATATTTATCATTTAAAAACATTATGTTATCCTTAATATACTTAATCACCTCAGGATATACATCAAAAAAACTATTGATCTTAAATCCCAGTAAGAGTATGAATAAAGGACATGAGTCAATATAATATGTGTGAAATTAATCATCATCCTAATATCATGAGAATAGGTTAATTATTAATATCATGGGTGAGTCATTTGATTATTTCAGGGAATGTGGAAATGCATAGTAGTGAATCATCAAGTCCCCTTGGTCAAATATGACACATATTTATAAACAGAGTTTTGTTCATTTTTTGGGAAAAAATATGTGCATAATCATAAAATCATATTCTTAAAAAACCAATCATCATGTTCACACATAATACACACTATAACATTAGAGACATCACATTACCCAGGGAATTAGAGGGATATATAGTTATGGACCCACCCATTACATCATAATATTTTCAATATCATGAACACCATATAGAACATATAATAATCATAACATTGAAATAACTCATGGAAATTAATGGGTGTCATAAAGATTTCATAAATCATGATTTCATGAATAATATTGGGGTTTCTAAATTTAAATTGGAAAATAATACTTCATATAAGAGTAATAATTTTTTATCGAACAAGAAATTACTTAAGAAGAGTCAAGTATGTTCTTTAGAAAGAATAATTCTTGTGTAATGTGATTGTATTTGTCCTAAAATTAAATAATAAATATGCATATCCAAAAAAATTGTTAAAATATTGAAATTATATTTAACTAGCATCAGAGGGGTATTCATACCAATGCTTTCATGACAGAGGGATAAACCAAAGATAAGGAGTTGGGTTTGAGAAACACCTTACATTAATTCCAACTTTATATCGTCAATTATTCACCTAAAAAATAATATTTTTTTATTATAACATTGAACCATCTGTGAATTATGTTCATTTATACAACTATATAGAAGTTATTATCATTGTTTTAAACTTCTAAATATATGTTGTTGAAATTGATGTAGTTTTATATAATGTTCTTAAAAAATCATATTTCACTATGGTTTCTATATTTTTGTTCCATGCATTTACAGAAATGTATAATTAACTCCATAATCTTAAAACAAACATACTTACTTATTGAAAAATTATACATAATTAATAATATCCATCCAAAAAGTTTATTAAATGATATTTCATGGAAACTTCTGAATGGGTGGTTAATCGACCTTTAATGAGACATTGTCAAAAGAGCGTGAAAAGGGAAGTATGCAATATATATTTTTCATAAATACAATAATTGTACTAGGTTAACATAATTAATATAATTTTACCTTACTACTGAATTAATTTTATAGAATATGGTCTTGAAATTAATTGAAGAAAAATGAATATAAGAATAAGAAGAGAGGGAAGAGTTAATAGAGACTTACTCTCTTTTTGGTGTAGCATCTTTGATGGATAGTATAACACCCTTGGTGATTGGAGATAGATTTCTCCGGAATTTTTCAAAATATTATAAGGGTCTTTACAAGGATTATCTTCTTCTAGGATGGGATTATGGTTTGGGTGGGATGAGTGGTTTTCTAAGGGAAGTAGAGGGGTCATTTATACATTAGGAGAAGAGTTTTTAGAGTAAAATATAAAATAAAATAATATATCCAAGATAAAACTTATAAAAGTGAATTTTTAAATATTTTAATAATATATAAATATAATAAAATAGTTTTAGGACAATAAATCCTCATTATAATTATAATTAATTATTTTAAATAAATTTCAAGCGTGAAATAAGACATGGTAATTTTATAGAATCACTTTTGACTTTATGTTTTGGAAAGTTATTTTTATGGTTGGAAATTGAATTTATTATATTTTAAATAATCATTTATAATGTTTAATATATCGTGGCTGAAAAAGATTTATTGAAAGGATTAGTTCATTATTAAATCAATAATTTTGTTATTTAACATACACTAGTTTTGTGAAAACAATATTTTTTTAATTCACAAATGTAATGATGTATTTTATAAAATTTCAAAAACAAGTCACCCTTGGAAAATTTCAATGTGAAGATTTAAAAAATTATATTAACTCTATCAAAATAATTTTCTAGAAATGAAAATTTTAAATATTAATATAAAAATTATTATTTATGTAAAATAATTTATAATACATTTAAAAAAAGTTTTCCTCTATTTTCTTTGTTTGTTTTATAATGATATTTATTTGTTTAGCATCATTAAAATAACATTTTCATAATTTAAACATGATAAATAATAATTAAGTAAAATTTTATTATTTTGAGGTAAAATTTCTATTCCAATTGTTCTGTTCTAATTTTGAATGATAAGGTAACTATTCTCAATGGTCATGTTACTATTCCAATGGTCGCAATATTATTCCAGTGATCACATAACCTCTTATAACAACCTTTAATTCCTATTACTCTTTATTGGAAGTAAATCCTCTCATGGTTATATATTTCCTATTTTTATATTGTTGATTTTTTTAATATCATTTATATTTTTCAATATTTTTGGTAGTGATATGGGTTATTCTATGGAATTGGGGAGATCCATGTTTTCACATTTTATCTTTTATATTTTATATATTTTTTCCATTTGAAATGGTTTCAATTCTATGAAGTTTCACTATTTAAAAATCTTATATATTTTATTAGTGAAATTATTTTTTGGTTTGATTTTCGATGTGTATAATACTATATAATATATTATAGAACACATTTATTTCAAAGGAAAATTATCATTTATAAAATCCATGTTCTTGCATTCATCAGCCCTTTAGAACAAATTTCCTTGAAATCTCAACTCATATTCTCAGGTAAGAAAAAATTCGGGAACTTCAGTTTTATTGTTTTCTCTCATTCACATGTGATATGATCATAATAATGCTTCCCCCACAACACTTTGAAAAGCTGAGTTGTCTTTTTTTCTTAAAAAATTGTCTATATGTTACATGATCATTTCCAGATACTACTTATATGAGTGGTAATTCACATATTGTAACTCCTATGGAATGAATACATGCAAGGGTTTAGGTTTGTAATTCATGAGGATTTATACAAGGAACACATCATGAACATGAGCCATTCCCAATGGAGGGGAAATATGATCATCGAATTCTCTTATGTGATCAAGTATCTCAAATAAGAAAATTTACCCTAGGCTAATAATCCCTTTATTTCCATAAATTATGACTCACTCTCATGGTGATAATCGATGGAAAACATTGACTCTAACACCGAACCCCATTTCTTTTCAAATGTTGTTAACATATCAATTTTAATGAATATGAGTAGCTTTTATATATTGTTGGATGTATTGAACTGTCTCTAACATCTCATTAAAAAGATTAGGTCCATGTATCATTCATTCTCTATCTTCATCCATAGGGGTTGGAGTTCCACATCACTTCACATATATATCTTTATATGGATCAACTTGAATACTTGAGTGGAAGATATTTTTATATAAGAACGCATCCAATGGTATATGTTGATATTTTCCTCATTTGAATTGCATTGAGTATGCCCTTACAATGCCTTCGATAATCTTAATAGTCCTTTTTTATTTTCCACTAGTTTGATGGTTATAGGAAATGATGAAATTCAATTCAGTACTCAAATAATGTTGAAATATTTTCTAAAATTTAGATATGATACATGGAACATATTAGGAGATGATCAAAAGAGGAACCCCATATAACCTTACGACATCGTTCACACATATCTTTTAAAGTTATTCAATCGAGAAATATTCCCAAATAGTGAAAAATTTGGCTATATTGGTGAAGTAATCCACCATAACCCATATCTCATTATTACTTTTATATGTCCTCAGGAGACCGGTGAAAATTTTAATTGTGAAATTCTCCCATTTCATCATGGGTTTAGGAAATTATTTAATCATCACTGTATACTTTTGTCTCTCTTATTTAACATACTAACATACCAAACACTAGGATATATACTCCAAAATATCCTTATTCATGTTGTCCCTATAGAAGTGTTCAAAAATATCACTATACATATTTTCACTTCTTGGATTGATACATAAAGGTAAGTCATGTGAATTATCCAATAGATGCTTATTTTTATCAGGTCATGAAGGCACACAAATC
The DNA here is from genome assembly GCA_963277665.1 of Viscum album. Taxonomy (NCBI): domain Eukaryota; kingdom Viridiplantae; phylum Streptophyta; class Magnoliopsida; order Santalales; family Viscaceae; genus Viscum; species Viscum album. Next base: position 1,431,836,656 of record OY728151.1, read on the forward strand.
CTCATTCAAAACTAAATCAAATGATCATGGTCTATATGGAAATCATGAATCGTTCCATCTATTTTTGTATTCCCCATCAATAGTTACTCTAGATCACCCCTTTGTGCCTAAATTATATTCTCTTGAACTAGTGGCTGGGAAATAAATTTGGAATGTTTGGATTAATTCCTTATCATTATGATTTTATAATGTTTCCATTTCTTTTCCATAATGATTGGGTCTTAGTTTAGTGATTTGGATTTCATAGTTCCCTTTCTCTCTATATTTGAATCAAGTAACCATGGGTGGTGAATTGGGAGGATCCATCCATTCATTTATATATTTTGCTGACTAGTTCATTTCTCTTCAACATTCATGTTCTTGGTGGCCTTCTCTCCCTCTCTTGAAGCATTTCCCTACCCAATTGACGCAATTACCATGCTTCTTCTTCCCATATATTCGACAGGTGGGTAGTGAGATCCTCTTTCATCCTTTTTCATTTGACCCACCATCTTGATACTATAAGAGTATATTATAATATACATTACTATGTGACTATTTCCCAAACTGTATCTCTACATTGAGATCACATCCCACAACTTTTTCATTAACTCCCAAAGACATAGATAGCTTGAGATTATTGATGTTGCGGTTTTAAACCACTAAAAATCAATATATTTTTATATCGCGATAGATAAAAAACCATGAGTCATATCTTGAAATCATTCTACTGTTTTTATCATAAGTCTTCATATATTTTACTTCATTATTTTTTATCTCTATGAATTATTTTCCTATTTTCTTCTAATTTTCTGATAGAAATTGTTTCTTAAAGACTTCCCACTATATCTCCACCATTTATTCCTTTGAATTTTTTTTCTTTATCAATTCCTACCGTTGAGTGAGTTCTCCCTATAAATGACTAGTATCTCGAGTCACCATCTCTTTCTCATAAAAATGTATCAGTGAGAAGAACATATCCAAGGATTTAACATACCATTCCTAGTCAGGTGGATTAGAATTTCAACTAAACATTGATGGTAATTACTACATAATGGACTCCATGACAAGTTGATAATTCTTGGGTGAAGGTGGTAATTCCCCACGGTTCAAGTTATTATTCATAGGATGAGACATCTTGGAATGAATTTCCATGATGTTTTGAACACCACATATCATTTCATTGGGGATTTATTTTGTACAATCATTGCATTTCCCCACATACAGGTCGTTTTCATGGTGTCTATAGGTTCTAATAATTTTCATAAATAGAAATGGTTTGAACAAAATATAAGTCAACAAAGTTTGAATATTTATTTATATTACTCTATTAACACTAATGATATATCTTTTTGGATCCATATTTTTATCCTTTTCTAAAAATATTCCCCTAATTTGTTTTACCATTATATAGAAATATCCTTACATATTTCACTCTTTTTTTTGTAATCATAATTAAATAATTAACTAAATTTTTCTCATATACAATCTATAGTGAAAATATATCTTCTTATATGAATATTAAATCATTTTAATGACAAAATACATCATAGTGTTACAAATACACTATCAAAAGGATTTTTGTCTTCGAGAAATTCGTAACAAACACAACATTGTACATAATAAAACATAAAAATTTATTTAAACCCTTCCTATTTATACTTATAAAATTTTTCCTTCTTTTTAGTACATGTAATCTCCCAATGATATACATCATTGAAAGGGGTGTACTAAAATCCCAATAAGAGGTTGAATAAGGGACATGAATCAATATAACATCTGGTATAAGAAATCATCATTATTATATAATAATCATAGAATCATAACTAATATCATGAGGAAAACATGTGATAATGATATGTAATGTTTGAATGAATAAAAATGAAAAAATATGTATTAGTGGTCAGATACCACACATAGCTGTGAAAAAATTTGGAACCATATTCATAGATAACATATGTCCCTAATAATAAAATAATATTTTGAATAAATCATGTATCATGTTAACAAATATTAAAAATTATGTCATGGCATACCAAAAATTACCCAATGCATTGTATTTATATATAATTATAGACCCACTTATCACATCATAATATTTACATTATCATGCATGCCCCATAGAACATATTATAATCATATTCATTAAATAACTCATGGAATATAATTGGTTTAATAATTATTCCATCAATAATTATTTCATGAATAAACACGGGCCACCCATATAAAAATGGGAAATCACACTTGTTATAAGAATCATAATTCTTGAGAGAAGAAGAAAAAAATCAAGAGGAGTCAATGATATGTTTGGGAAAGAAGAGTTATTTTTAAAAATCATTGTATTTTTTATACACTAAACTATGAAACATGTTTCTTCCCGAAAGGAAATGGTAATAATAATTAAATTATATTGATGGAACATTTGGTATGTATTCATTCTAATTATTTCAATAAATTTGGATAATCCAAATAAAAGGAGTTGGGTTCGAGAATCCCCATACCTTAATTCCTTCTTTATTTCTTCGATTTGGTGCCTCAGAATAATAAAAATAAATTTAATAACACATTGATATTGAAGTGAATTTTAGTAAACGATATATATATATATATACATATTAATATAACTAGATCACATTTCTGATTTTTTTTATGGAATAGAAGCATTTTTAGATATTTTATTCTTTAAATACATATCTTTTGACTTTAGTTTCTATATTTTATTTTAAATTCATTTAAAGAAAAGTATAATTTACCTCAAAACCTTTTATTAAGTATATTAAAATATTTATATATTATATATAATTATTACTATATATCCATGATAGTGGTTATAATAAGTTTATTGGTAATGTCTCTGTAGATGGGTAACCGACCATTAAGAGGACGTTATAAAAGGAGCGGCATATGGATGTATGACATTTATATTCGTCAAAAATTTGATAATTCCAGTAGGAAAATATCATTTATGTAATTTTGAATTAAATTATATTTTTTAAAATATTTTTTTTTAATTTTAATTTGGGAAAACAGAAGGGAATAATAAGATAAGTGTGAAGAGTTAAAAGACACTTACTCTCTCATTACTGTAGACTTTAATGTGAGACACTATAAATAACACATTATTTGGAGTTTGATTGATCCTTAATTTACCAATGTGTTATAAGGGTCTTGATATGGGTTACATGGGAAGCTATTGGTCACTCTAATGGGAAGGAGTATTAGTTTTTGAAGGTAAGGGATAGGGGTTATTCATAATTGGGGATATGGGTATTTTTGGGATAAAATATTAGATAAAACAATATATCAAAGGTAAAACATATAATAATAATTTTTTTTACAACAAAAATCATATATAAATATAATATAATGGTTTTGACACTTAAAATAAAATTTATACTTATAATTCATTAGTTTATTAAAAAGGATAATGGGAAAAAATGAAATTGTTATTTTAAGGAATGATTATTGACTTTAGGTTTTGGAAAGTGTTTTTTAGCTTTTGAAATTAGTATTATTAGATTTTAATGACTTATTTATGAAATTAAATAAACAATAAATGAACCTCATGTTATATAAATTATTATATAATTATCACATCAAGAATGATGTAATTTAAGTTACACCAGTTTTGTGAAAAACAATATTTTTACTATTCATCTAGAAAGTGATGTCTTAAAAAATTACCAAATATTTACCCTTGAAAATTTATTCATAATTAATTCAATAATTGAAATAATTTTATGAAAATAAAATTCAATAATAGGTAATCTTAATTTAGAATATGAAATATTTATTTTTACAAAATACATAAAAATATAGTTTATAAAAAACGTGGTTATATTTTCATTGAGTTATTAATAATTTTATTTATTTTTCGGAATTATTAAATTTATATTTACATAAATTAGTCATGATGAATAATATTTATAACAAAATTTACAATTTAGAGGTAAAAATACTATTCCAAATGTCATTATAATTGTCTCAATGGCTAGGCTAAAATTCCCAATGGTTAGGTTACTATTAAAACAATAACATTACTATTACAACAGTAACATTACATCATAAAAATAACTCTAAATTCCATTATTAATTATTAAACTCAATTCATCTTAATGTTCTATATTTCCATTTTTATTATTTTGATTAGTTTAATCAAATTTGGATTCATTTCAATGGTTTGCAATGTGGGACGAGGATTCTACTAGATTGGGGAAATAAATATATTCCCATTTTAGCATGTCAATTGGATTTTTTTTTTCTAATTGAAATGTTCATAATTATAATTGGTTTAATTTAGGATAAATATATCAATTTTTGTGGAATAATTTTTTTATTTATTTATTTATGTGAATAATACTATATAGAATATTATGACACACATTTTTTTCAACATGATAATATCAATTGTAATATTGTGGTTGTTACAAAATATTTATTGGAAAAAACATGGAAATATGTATTCTTTGTTATGGACATTGTCTTGGATATCTCTATTGAATGCATTCCGTTTTTCATCCTTAGTTATGATTGATGCATTAGAAGGTGTTATTTTTCTATGGTTATAGTTACGAGGGATGTTTCGGTGGTCCCAAATAAGGTTTTCTTTGTTTTATAAGCCCCAACCCAATAAAATTATTTCTTTTAACTCATGTTCCTTAGCCTCTATCACTGTCCAGATTGAATTTAATTTTATAAATAGGGTTTTATATGTATGGTATTGTAGTCGACGATGTTACTCGCACGACCTAAGTCAGTCTCCCACCTACATATTTGGGTTAATGGATTCGTTTTGAAGTCAGTTGAATGTGATGGAGTCTATGTAACAAGAATTATGGGTTTATTAAAATTGAAAAATAGTTGGTGGGGTTGCTACTAACATATTAGAAATGAAAAATGAGCTCAATTTTTATGGGGAGCAGTGTTAGTTGGCTCATGGTTCAGTTTCATGTCCCATGAGGTGATTTTTTTATACTCGGATCGATGTGTTTATTTCAGTAGATTAAGAATTTTTAACCCATTAGTTTGTATGATTACAATATTTAGTTTTGACATTGAATTTTGAAATGTGTATGCGGATCGAATGTACAGTTTCCACTAGATCATATAATGTCTTTTATAAAATTAAAAAATAAGGATTTGGAGGAATGTATTATTGATTAGATCATACATCATAGATAAATATTTTTTATATTTTTTGGTAAATAAAAATTACCATGATATATTTGGTATGGGTTGAATCCAACATTAAATTAAATTCAAAGCATTGGATCTAAGTTCATTTTTATCTATAATGATATGAGTCATATGATTTTAAATTCATGGGATTTATGAAACATTATTGGCTACTATTTTAATAAATTTTTGTGAATATGTCTTGAAAAACAACATGAAAAAATAGTTGAATGTAAATTCATTATTGTTTTTAATTAGGATATTTTTTTCAATGAAACTATTTTTATATTCTATAAGGATGTTATTATGAGCTATCTATTATAGGGTTAGCATAGGTGGTTAGGGATGATTATAAATAATACATTGTTGATATAGTTTATCAATCAAGATCATACATTTCATGTAAGAAAAGAACTATCACAAGAACTAGTGAATAAATAATTTTTAGTGACTTAATAGCTCTATTATAGATTATGAAAATGAAGTATCTACAAAAAACATCACATTTTTATTAGTTAAGGACTAATAGTTTTAATGAGGATACTAAGGATGATATTTATGTGATGCTGATGATTGAATAAAATGAAAAAATTAAGTATAATTAGATAGGATAATATTTTTAGTTTAGTGGAATAGAAAATTAATGAAATAATGATTCAATATAATAAAATAATTGAATAAATATACATGATTTGGAACATGGAAATAATTTTATTAAATAACTATAACTAGATTGAATGAATTTATATTGAATATTTGTATTATCCCTCCTCCAGTTTGAGGAAATAGATTTATGAAAATCAAAAAATTTCTTTGCTTTTTGATAATGATGATAAAAAGGATTTGTGGTTAAATAAGATGATATAAAAGATAAAGTGTACACCATGTTTTTGGTATTTGGGGATTAATCAATAATTAAGATTTATTTGATTCAAAATATTAGTTGATAAAAATTGAAATCATAAGTATCAAAGGATGGAAGTGTCAATCTATGATAAAAAAATAATCATAAAAGGGTAAAATAAAGATAAATGAAATACTTTTATTGAATTTATTGGTTTGGAATTTGAAATGGAAATGATAGGGGAGATTCATTTTTTATATAATTTTTTGGTACTGAATGGAAGGAATTAAAATTTATTTCAATAGGAAAACATATAATGGTTATACTGGAATTATTTTTAATGTATGATTCAAAGGTTGTGATAAAATTGTTTTCTACATGAATGTAGATTTATTATAATGGAGAGGGGAGAGTTCAATATGAATGAGTATAATAAAATTATTGGAATACTATTTTATCTTACATGAAATTGAATTGGAATTTTCTTAGTTACAACAAGGTATAAATGTTATACCATGGAAATCCAAATTCATGTAGTGAATTAGAGACTAGGGTATGTTAATGTAAAAATGGATCTGGATTTTTTTGTAATGTATCTTTATAAAAGTATTATGTTATATTTTTATTTTGTGATTGTGTTGGTTCAAAATATGATTTAAATTAATCATCTAATTGTAAATTTTTTTGTGGAGATTTATATATTTCATATATTTGTAAGAAGAAAAAATATATCTCCTAGAGTTTTATAGAGGATGAATATATCAATTTGAACATTATTCTTTTAATTAACACTTAGTTGTACTATTTAAATTTTTACTAGGGTATCAAATAATTCAATATTAAATGGGTAAAATATTTCATTATTTTAAGTATATAATAATATAAACAAATAAATTTTATCATTTTTACTATATCAAATTTATTATATATTTTAAAAAAATATTAAATACTTTTGAATAATATAATACAACATAATTTTGATAAACAATGAACAATATCAATTATGACACTATTAAATTCATTGATTTTTAAAAAATTTAATATAAGAAGATTATTTAAAACAAAAAATTTAATTATATGAAGAGGTGGTAGGTAATCTAGAAAAATAATTATACATGTTAATTACCCACAGTTATAATTAATTGAATATTTTAATAACATTTATTTTATATTTATCCTAATAAAATAATGAGTACAACAATTTTGTGTAGTTTTTTATATTATTATTTGTTGGAAAAAATTTAAAAAAAATAAGATGATGAATATAAATCTAGTAGATTTCATAAGAATAATTTTAGTTGAATTTATCTTTTGGAAGATCCAATATTTAAAATGTTATAATTATTAAATTATGAAGGTGAAAACATTAACATCACATTAAATAAAACAATAATGTGTCATAATCTCTTTTATAAGGCTCGAAATGTCACGACCCATCCCCCGGTCCCATTTTTTGACAAACTCAAACCTGCCTTTCATAAGCTAGGGGCTAGCGACTAGCACCGAATAGTGTATTCCCTAAAACGGGAAGGCATTGCCTTTAAACCTGTCCAAACACATGGTCCGAGAACAAAACAAGAAGCAACTATGAAATAAACTACTGGAGTAAAAGTGTGTTGAATGCAAAGGAGGTCGAAATAGAATCCCAACTATGAATGTACAAGTACAATAGAAATATCAATACAATTGAAAAAGGGAAAACAACTACTGTGTGATCCTCAGAGGATCCTACCTGAAGGGTACGTATAGATCTCCTCCTCAACACTCCACACCCGCCTGTCTCCTCTGCATACCGACTTGTTTTGTATCCCTCAAACCTCATCCCATCTTCTCGTCGTCCGCATAAACACAACATTTTTTTGGTATAGCCCATGAAGGGGTGAGTATAACAATACTCAGTTGAGACCCTAAGACCCCCAAAGGTCTCCCCGAGATCCACAAAGGTAAAGTACCATACATGTATGACTCAACTAAAACAAGGTATACAATATACAGATATACGATTATGATGCTGGCCCATATAGGATTGCTATAAAGGTGGATATCCAACAATGTGATTCCCAACAAATAGTAACATGTAACATCCACAGTCACAATGTCAAACACCTCAGCTACTGGAGAAGTCCCCCTCTATTGAGTATAGTGGGCCTACCAAGAGACATAAATATGCTTCCCATTAACCTTGGACTATTGAGGTACTCCTCTTGTCGAGTAACGTGGTTCTACGACATCACATAGATGTGTTCCCCATCGTGTCCTACTGAGGTACTCCTCCTATCGAGTAATGTGGGTCCTCCACATCACACAGAGGCACCCCCCAACGTGGCCTACTGAGGTACCTCTCTTGTCGAGTACCATGGGTATGTGGCATCACACAGAGGAACTCCCCACCAGGGTCTACTGATGTAATCATACTATTGAGTACTATAGGTCTGCTGCATCACACAATGATGCTCCAAACTAGGCTGTCGATACATACAGAGTCAAAAAATTAGCAGTTGCCAAGTTTCAGCTTGTCGCAGGATTCCATATGTAGTGTGTTTGTAAGAGCCATTCCTCAAGACATCGTTCGTATTAAAACTGGAATAATGTCTCCCAATCTAGTTACTCAATGACTCGTTGGGTCATAAGGGTTCCAAAACAATAGATGGCTCCTCAATCGGATGCCCGGTCTGGGCATTATTTGCATTTCAGTGTCGAGGGGCCAGTTGGATTCGGGTGTGACCGAACCTGGGCAAATACCATGTTTTCCAAAACTCTCATAGAGTAAGATAAAAGGACTTTCTCACTCCAATGATCCCAATGACATAGAAGATTCATAAAAAAGATTGCTAGTTCTCAAGATATGGCTCTTTAAGGGTTTCTGGACCCTGTAGGGCCCGAGTCTGGTCAGACCCAGTCAGACCGACTTGGCCCGAACCGATCTAGGCTGGGATGCTTCAGACTATGCCCACTGGGCCGAGGTCCTGCCTAACCTGCAATAGGGGTGTCCTGCATGGGTGGCCCGACCCGCAAAGGGGCGGACCGACCTACGAAAGGGAAACCCGGCCCTCGGTGGGGCGCGGCCCCTAGGAGGGTGGCCCGACCATGTAAGGTGCAGCCCACAAGGCTTCTACTAGGCAGCTCGGGGGGAATCGCTCCCATGGAATCCTGAAGGACCAAAACCATTTGTCCTTTGATGCAACGGCAACACATGTGCGCTTCCTGGTCACCGCGGAATCCATCGGAGGCGTGGGTTCCGTCTCCTCCACCGTGACTTCATCCACAGATCCTTTGCACACCGGTGACGTGCTGGTCGCGCCACCCTTCCTTTCTATGGCCAGCCGAGGTGCCAGAATCCATCTCTAATTGCCTCAGCTGATGAGCTGCGGTCCCCCTTAGTCACTGGCGGCGCACGACGGTGCGCCGCACCTCCTCTGCTGCCAACTTCTCTGATGACCGCCACAATATCCTCTTGCATTGTGGGTCAGCGCATTTCCTCCTTCGTAGATGCTTGGTGTCGCCGCATATACGGTATCCCATGGAAAAAAGAAAGGGTATAACAAAGTATCGGAGGGTCTCAGCCAAGATCTTTATACATGTTCCCTCCACATTATTAGATAACATAAGGGAGGATAAAGGGTTCCATAAACTCTTGGAATTTAAATTAAGATAAACCCAAAAGGGTATCCCGCAACAACCTCCTGCAAAAATGAATGAATCACAGGTCAAACTATTATTCGTTTGACCCACGTTCATCATATAATTCAAAAACGGGGATGTGGAAAATCATTTAAAATGAATAAATGAATAAATCCCCTACATCAAAAACCTATTGGAGAGCATCCACGCTTGAAGGTGGATCGTGTTCTTCATTTTCACAATTGTTTCCAAGCATCGCCTCTCATACATTGTCCCCCATAACATGTTTCAATTTCACCTTTCACCTCCTGCTGGGTTCGGTTCCGTCCTCTAAGGGTCCGGCGTCGTGGTGCTCCATCAGCACTTCGTTTCTTAGCAATGTTGATCTAGTACCCCCCCAAGCTCTATATAAATAGGAGAGGGGTAGGGTAATTAATGACATGGGGAATTAATGGGGGATCATAAATTAGGAACCATCAAAATCTCCCAAGGATGTCGTTACATAGAATTGTAATGTCAATCCATTCATTCTCTTGACGCTTAATGACCCCACACTCCTCTTGTCCGTTGGTGGAGAAGAAAGAAAATAAAATAATAATACAATTTTATTTCATTTCTTTTAAAATTCACAAAATATAACTTCTTCTCCGGACCTACTTCGGTCAAAGTAAATACCACTTTAAAAAAATCTCGGAGTTTTGGATTCAATGGTTCCCTCATATTTTTAATCCGAGCACAAGTTCAAAAGTTAGATAAGCCACTCATGTGGTTACTCAACTTACTTGAAAAAAGTTCAGTGATTAATTCCAGGCACACATGGCCTTAGAATCCTGAAACATAAATTTTTTTGAACTCATAATAATTCCATATAAATATATAAATAAAACATACAAGGAATAATCTGATTATTTACACTCTCCCCACCTTACGGCTTTTCATCCCCGAATGCCACAACATAGAATAAGAAAACGAATGGGGTACTGAGTTGGAATCTGAGCCCCACACTCTCACATTCTATCATATAAATTCTCATGAGGCCATTGAATGTTCATCAAAGGTATCAACTGCCCACGAAGGACCCGATCTTGCTGATCCTCAATATCTACTGGAAGCCTATGTAAACATCACCCCATCATCTCTGTCCATCTCGCCATGGATGATGACGTGAGATTGGTCGTGCATTTGTATCCTCAGCTAGGATATGTGGAAGAGGTTGTTCACCCTCTCCAACTGTGATGGAAGTTCCAAGTGGTATGCCACCACACCTATCCTCCGAAGTATCAAAAATGGTCTGATAAACCTCAGTGATAACTTTCGACTGCAGCCAAATCATTGCAATACCAACCGAGGGGAGACTCACAAGAATACATGGTCCCAATCATGGAACACCAGTGGTCTCAGTCTCCTGTCAGCATAAGACTTCTATCTTCTCTCTGCAGTCTTCATCCGCTCCTGGATGACCTGCACATTCTTAGTGGTAGCACGTACCAACTCTAGACCCATAAGTGGTGACTCCCTTTGGTCTGTCTAGCATAGAGGTGATATGTTTTGTCGAACGCATAAGGGCTAGAATGGTGCCATACCGATGGCAGAGTCATCCCAGTTTTTTTGGAGAACACCACCAATGGTAAGTGACCCCCCAACTTCGGCTCAAATCTTAGACGCATGAACAAAGCAAGTCATCTAGCGTCTAAATGGTCTACTCCTCTTGACCATCTGTCCGAGGATGAAAGGCGATGCTCAAACACAGCTTAGTCCTGAACACCTCCTATAATATATTCCTCAACCAGGAATTGAAATGTGCTTCACATTTAGAGAAGATCATCGATGGTACCCCATTATGTCACACAATCTCTTATATGTAGAGGCATCTCAATCCCTCTACTGATTTCCACTCTTGGATAGGTATGATGTGGGATGACATGGTGAGTCTATCAACGATCACTCAAATGGAATCATGTCCCCAGAACATACATGTAACCCCTATCACAATGTCCATGTAGATCACATCAACTACCACTCCGTCACCTCTAGGGGCTGAGCTAAGAATACTGGAACCTGATTCTCGGCCTCCACTTTTTAACAAGTGAAGCATCACGAAACAAACTCTGCCACTGGCTTCTTCATCCCTGGCCACCAGTGAAGATTCCAGAAGTCCGGGTACATCTTCATCACACTAGGATGTACTACTAGATAGGACGTATGTAACTCCCTCAACACCTCCTATGCTAGAACCACTGGCACCATAGTACATCCTCTGATGAGTTTTATGTGCTCTACACCTTCAAAAAACGCATCAAGAGTCTGTCCTGAGGATATATGAGCACGTTGTGTCTCGTAGTCAATGTCCCCAAGTTTTGTCTCCCTGACACGCTGAAGGAGTGGGGGAGTGACTGTCATAGACTGGAGGTATGATCCTTCATCTCTATCCACAAAGGATATCTGCAATGCCGCAAGCTACTTTGTCACCTCACTGAGCAACTATAGACTAGACCTATTACTAAGTGAATTTGCTACCACGTTCCCCTTCTTTTGAGTATATACTATCTTAAATTCATAGTCCTTGAGGAACTCTGTCCATCACTATAGTCTCAGGTTCATGTCCTTCTGAGAGAAGATATACCTGAGAATATTTTCATCAGAGTAGAATGTAAAATGTTTTCCCATCAATTAATGTTGCCACATCTTCAAGGAGAAGATCACTGCTGCTAACTCCAGGTCATGGGTAGCATAGTTCTTCTCATGTTGAATCAGCTGTCATGAGCCATAATTGAACACTTCTTTATCATGCATCAGGACACACCCAATTTCGGCCCCTGATGCGTCACAGTAGACTACATACCCAACTCCCTCTTCAGGTAGCCTCAATATGGCAGCACTCGTCAGTCCATGACTTAGCAAAATTAATCTCCAAAGGTATTTCTCAATCCATACGAGGAGTTTACCCCTCATCTTCAATGCTAAAAATGTTTCCAAAACTATGGAAAAGTCAAGAACGAATCTATGGTATTATCCAAAAAACCCAAAGAATCTCTGCACCTCCTTCATGCACCTAGGTGGATCCCAAGCAAGTACATACTCTAACTTCGCTGGATCCACTGAAACTCTAGCCTCTGCGATAACATGTTCCAGAATGCGGACCTCTCATATATATAACTGGCACTTCGAGAGATTACCATAAAGCTGGTACTCACAGAGTGTATCTATAACTATCTGTAGATCATAGGCATGCTCCTCCTCCATCGGTGAGTATATCAAGATGTAATCGATGATAATCACCACAAAGTGATCGAGGTATGGTTGAAATATCTTTTTCATGAGTCCCATGAACACTGTAGAGGAATTGGTCCCAAAGAAAGGCATAACCAAGAACTCATAAAGGCCATACCAAAATCTGAAGGCCATCTTCTACACTTCCTCATCTCATATCTTGAGCTGATGAAAGCTTGATCTAAGATCAATCTTCGAAAACCAACATGCTCTTTTCACCTGATCGAAATGATCATTAATCCTCATAAGTGGATACTTATTAATAACAGTCACTTGGTTCAGGCACCGGTAGTCCACACAGAGTCTCAAACTCCCATCTTCCATCTTGGTGTACAAAATCGGGGATGCCCATTGTGAAACATTGGGCCTTATGAACCCCTTTCCGTGTAAGACATCCAAATGTACCCGTAACTCAAAAATCTCCATGGGAGCCATCCGATATGCTAGTGTAGATAGTGGTGCCATCCCGGGGTAATGGTCGATGTAAAATTTTACCTCATTGTGTGAAGGTAGTCCCAAAACATAATCAGGAAAGACATCGACATACTGTTCCACAACTATATGATAGTTCGGACTCTCAACATAAGATCCTCCAAGGGTACGACTAGACAACTAATGAGTAATTGGATGCACCCTCCTTTGTTTATGTCTATCAAGTGATACAAATGTTACCTTCTCTCCAGTGGAGGAAAACTTGGTTCCATCGGTGTAGACACACAACAATTTACGCCTAATACAGTTGATATGAGCATGTACTCTGGATAACCAATCCATACCCAAGAGGATATCGTAAGGCCTCAAAGCTGCTAGTAGGATATCCCAGCCTAATCTCTTGCCTCCATGAGAATGCTCAGACTGCCGACACCGGTGTGTAATCAACGAATCTTCTTCTGTAGGAGTCTATATCCATAAGGATTGAGCCAAAAACTCCACCATAATCTATGAGCTCTGAACGAGGGTCGTGGTAGTAAAAGAGTGAATGATACTTGTGTCCATAAGAACTACAGCTGGGGTGTAGTAGACACATATCATATCTCTAATCATCTCCAAATATTTTTGTTTGTAGGCCTTGGCTACCTAGAACCGGGATCGTCCCTTTCCACCTAATTCCTAAGGTCGGGGGTGGGCCACCTTATGGTGGTGGTAGTAGAACCTCGAATTGTAGCCCACCGCCTGCTGCACAGGCAGCTCCTCTACCACATTCTCCTCCTAAAGACATCCTCTCTCAAAACTCTACCTCTTCCTTGGTGGTCCCTTGACTGCCTTCTGGTTTTCTATACAACGGGTCAGGTAGTTGCGAGCCGTGTGGCCCTGCCCACCACATTAGTAGCACAACATGTCCCTCAACTTCCTAACTCTACCCCGCAAGCCCCGCCAAACTAAAACTTTATACTGAGGCTGTCTACCAGAATTCATGGCCCTCTTGGGCCCCTGTGTCATTCATCTACTACCTGTTATAGAGGACTCTACTACCTGATGTCCTGGGGTGTATCTCGTTATCGATGCCAGCTGAGCTAGGAATATCTCTTGAAAAAACGCTCTCTCAAGCACCCCAGCCTGCATCAGGATGCAGAGAGATATCATTGATGCTCTGATCTACTATTTGATTCAAATATCAAAGGTACATGCCCTAAATAAAGGTTCTCATACTGTGTCAGGGGAGTAGTGAGAGCGATCAGTGAACCTCTACGAGTACTAGGCTACTATCGTGTTACCATGTTCGAGGTGCAACAACTCTTGTATACGCACTGGGTGTAAATTATCTTGGATGAAATCTTCCCAGAAAAGGCTATCGAAGTCCCCCCGGATGAGTTTCACCTCATCATCTATCTATAGAATCATGCCCCACCATCTCCATGTTTCTTCTGGAAAAAGACTGATAACTAGGATCACCATAAGGTCAGCTGGGGTCCCAACTTGGTAGAAAACTCAGGCCTCATCCTCCAGCCAGTCCTCAGCCGCCTATGGGTCCATCTCACCTGGGAACCTCAGAGGCCTCTACCACTGGAACTCATGCAGCATGCCCAGTCTGTGTGCACCCTCTACTATTGGGGCCAGTGAAAGTGGCTTCCCAACGGGTAGTGGTGTTGCTGGTACACCGCCCAATGGTGCTAACGTCGTAAGAGGGCCTTGAATCGAGGACTCATTTCTCAGTGGGATGTCATCACGTACTGTCTCAGAAATCCAGGCTAGCTATCTATGTGGCGACATCTTAAAAGAATACAGGTGTTCCACGAACAATAAGTTATACCTAGTGAGCTGACTCATGAGATCAAAAAAAAAAGTTTTCAAAACACATGAAATGAGTCTTCTCGTGTGATGAGTCAGAAATCAAAATTCAGGGTCCTGGTTTATGGATATGTTGGCCACCACACCAACACATGATTCCCAAATCTATAAACCACACTCATAACACTCAAAACTATTTCCACATTGAAAAAAATCAGAGTCCTAGGTCATCGGTAGAACCAAACTCCTCTAATACCACTTTTTCACAACCTGTCCTCTAGGGCCCTTGCTGTGACTACCCCGTCCCCGCCTTCCATTGCCCATGGGCTGGATACTAGCACTGAAAGGTGTATTCCCTAAAACGGGATGTCATTTTATTTTAAAATTGTAAAAACACATGGTCTGAGAACTTAACAAGAAGCAATTATGAAATCAACTACTCGAGTAAAGGAGTGATGAAAATAAAGGCAGGTGGAATACAAGCCCAACCGTGAAAGTACAAGTACAACTGAAAGAACAATTCAACTAAAAAGGCAAAAAAGCTAGTGGGTCATCCTCCAAGGATCCTACCTGAAGGGTAGCTATAGATCGCCTCCTCAGCACTCCACGTCATCTTGTCACCTCTGCGTAGCACCGAGTCCGGTCTCCCTCAAACCTCCATCCAACTGCTCATCATATGCATAATACACAACTAGGTGCGGGTGTAGCCTATGTAGGGGTGAGTATAAAGATACTCAGTAGGGACCTCCAGACCATAGAAGGTCTCCAAGAGTACAACAAAGGAAAAACAACAAAGGTAAACTACCACATAGGTAAGACTCAGCTCAAACCAGTTATACAACACAGAGAAACATGATTATGATGCTTACCCATAGAGGATCACTGTGAAAGCTGATATCCAGCCATGTGATTCTCTAGGGATAGTAACAAGTAACATCCTCATCACAAAATCGAACTCCTCGGCTGTTGCAGAACTCGTTCTTTATCGACTGCAATGGGCTTGATGGGTCACACAGAGTCTCTTCCCACTAACCTTGGACTGTTGATATACTCCTCCTATTGAGTACCATGGGTCTACCGTGTCACACATAGGCACTCCCCACCATGGCCTTCTGTGGTACTCCTCCTGTCGAGCACTATGGGTCTTCTGCATCACACAGTGGTGCTCCCCACCGTGGCCTGTTGAGGTACTCTTCTGGTCGAGTATCATGGGTCTTCTGCATCACACAGAGGTGCTCCCCACCGTTTCCTGATGAGTTAATCCTCTTTTCGAGTACCTTGGTTTTTCTATGTCCCAAAGAGGCCTCCCCACTGGGCCGTCGAGTCACATAGAGTCAAAAAAATCTGCAGTCGTCAAGTCTCATCGAGTCACAGGGTTCTGTATGTAGCATGATTGGGAGAACCGCTTCTTAAGAAATTATTCATATATAAACTAGAACAAAGTATCACAAAGGAGTAACCCAATTATTGGTCATGTCATAAGGGTTCCAAACCAATAGATGGGACATCTATTGGACACCCGGGATGTGCATTATTGTAATTTCAGTGTCATGGGCCCAGTTGGATTCAGGTGCAGCCCAACCTGGATATACTCTGGGGTTCTACAAAACTATCATGGATTGTGTCTAAGGGATGGTTCGCTCCATAGATCGTAATGCCACTAACGGATTGTCAAACGGACATCCATTTCTCAAGATATAGAACTTTATGTGTTTCTGGTCTCGGGTCTGATCCCCCCCATTTGGGCCGACCCTTCCTGACACAGTCTGGGCTAGACTGCAGCGAACTTAGCCCAGTGGGACGAGGTCTTTCTTAGACTGCAAAGGGGTTGCCCGACCCACAGTGGGGTGCAACCTGACACGCTGGGCAGTAGCCCGCTTGGCAGGCGGCCCATAGGAGGGTAGCCCAGCCGCATAGGGTGTGGCTTGTTATGGGATTCCACTAGGCTACATGGGGGATCCAATTCCTCAGAATACCAAACAGCCAAAGGCCGTTCGGCCTGTGAAGCGGCAACACCACATGGGTGCCGCTCGGATGCCGTAGAACCCAACAGAGGCGCGGGTTCTGTCTCCTATACTGCGACTTTGGCCACAGTTCCTTTTCACAACGGGGGCTTGCTGGTCGCACTTCCCTTCCTTTTTGTGGCCGGATGATGTGTGGAATGCCTCCTCCAATTGTTGCAACTGATGAGCTTTTTTCCCCCTTGGTCACCAGTGGCGTGCTACGACACTCCGCACCTCCTCCACATCCGGCCACTCCGATGTGTACTTCGGTCTCCTCTTGCAGCGTTGGTCGGTGCGTTTCCTCCTTCTTAGCCGGTCGATTTTGCTGCTGTGGTGGTATTCCATGGAGAACGCATGGGTATTACAAAGTAGAAGAGGGTTCGGGCCAGGTTCGTTAGTCCCACACCCTCCACATTAGCTCGTAACATAAGGGAGGATAAAGGGTTCTATAAAATCATGGAATTTAAATCATGACAAACCCACAAGGGTACCCCACGACAACCCCCCCTCCCCACAAAAACCAATGAATCGTAGGTCAACCCGTTAGTCTGTTGACCTGTGTTCTTCATATAATTCAAGAATGGGGAAGTGGAAATCAAGTAAAATGAATAAACGAATAAACCACTTACCATCAAAACCCATTGGAGTGTGTCCTTCCATGAAGGTGGATCATGTTCTTTGTTTCATCAACTGGTTCCCAACATCGCCTCTCTTACATCATACCTCGGTTCATGATTCAGGGTCATCCATCACCTCTCGTAGGGATTGGCTCCATTCTCTAAGGGTCTGGCGTTGTGGTGCTCCTTAAGAACATTGTTTCCTGGTGATGCTATTCTAGTACCTCCCCCAAGATCCATCTAAATAGGAGAGGGGGAGAGTAATTAATGACATGGGGAACTGATGGGGCCTATAAATTAAGAACCTTACAAATTCCCCAACGACGTCATTACATAGGATTGGCAAGTAAAGTCATTCATTGTATTGATGCATCACAACCCAAACTCTTCTTTTCCTTTGGTGGAGAAGACAGAAAATAAAATAATAAAATTATTTTATTTCATTTCCTTTAAAATTCACAAAAACCTAACTTCTTCTCTGGACCAACTGAGGTTAAAGTAAATCCCCCCTTAAGAGAATCCTGGCGCTGCAGATTGAATGGTACCCTCAGATTTTTAATCTAAGAACCCGTTCAAATGTTAGAAAACTCCCCTCATGCATTTACTGAACGTACCTGAAAAAATTCTCAGAAATCAATTTCGGGAATACAGGTCCTCATAATCACACGCCGTCAATTTTCACAGATTCGTAATAATTCCATATAAATAAGTAAAAAATTGACCTGGAAAAAAGTGGGGTTTTACGTAAAATTCTACATAACTCGACCCTTGGATGATTATGGACGATATATATACTCCAAAAATATGATTTTATCATGTTTTAGGACCTTTTAGTGGGTATTAGTATTTTCACGAAAACTGCATTATTGATTTTTCATTAATTAAATAATTTCTACATCATTAATGTAATGCTATTAAGGTAATTATTTATTTCATAAAAATTAACAATAAATTACAATGATATAGAAAAATATATTATCATTCAAATTAATATTTATAACCAAATTTATCTTTTTTATAAAATTACATAAAAAATTATTTATTTACTAAAATTTTAGTGAGACATATTTATATTTTATATAAAAAATAAATTAAATTTCCTAATATCATCCAAATTGATTGAAATGGATACCATTTATACCCTAGGGTGATTTAGGTTGAAAAAAACTCATACAATGATATTAATATAAGTTTTAGGGTAATTTTATAATTGGATGCTTACCCAAAATTACATGGTTTACCGTATTAGCGTATTAATAAAAATTACCAAAGTTACTTTTCCAAATGCAAAAAATAAAATAAATATATTTACATTATATAGACCCAATAATTACAAATATAGAATCCATTTTCCCCAATAAAAAAATATGTAGTAATTAATTTGAAATTATTTCAGTTTTTTGGAAAGAGGGAACGAGTTGTCAAATTTTTAACATTGCAAAATATTGAATATTTTTTACATCTATAATCAATGAAAAATTAATTCTAATGATTTAAATTATATTCAATGATAAAAATAAATTATATATATAATTTAAAAACATTAAAAATTATAATTTCACCACATAAATTATTTCAATGAAAACAATGTTTTCATATAAAATTTAGTGTAATTTTACAATTCATCAAAAACTGAAAGTTATCAGAAAAATATTAAAATTTCATCTAAAGTAATTTTTTTTTATCCCAAATCAAAATAACAAGTTTATTTTAACATATAAAATATTTTAATGCCTTAAAATAGTAATTTAAAAGGGTTTACCTATTCAAATGTGTAAAATTTCCCTCTTAAAAATAGGTTTTAATGCATCAAATATTGTTTATTTATACCTTATGAATAAAATATTTCTCAGATGAATATAAAAAATATTTTATTTATTATCTAATATATATATATTTAATTTAATTATAGACAGTAATTAACTCCAAAATAAAAATATATAATTGAATTATATTTTTCATTAATAATTGATAGCTAATGAATTCACAAAGAATTTTCACAAGTTATTTATAATTACGTCCACTAATTGAATAACTAATAGTAATTTTATTATAGGGGTGTATTTTATATCATTTAAACTCACGATTGTGTGTAATATATGATATGATGAATTAAAACTATCTAAACAAAATATTTCATAAAAACATCAGTGTGTTACATTCTTCTCCCCTTAAACTGAATCCCACCCTCAAAATTCGTGACATTACAACAAAACGATGAGGATACCTCTCCCTCATAATATCCTCAAGTTCCCATGTAGCTTCATCCAATTGGTGGTTCATCCATGAAACATTAACCATGAGGTATTTCTAGTTTTATATAATATTTTTCGCTATGATCCATATTCACTATTAGTTGTTCATTATAAGAATGATCTTAATCAAATGGTATGATGTCTACATTTTGTAAATATTAATAATTGGGTTTGTATATTATCAAGAGAGATACATGGAGAACACCATGAACTTGAGAGATATTTTCTGGAAGCTCCCATCCATAATCTACCTTTCAATCCCGATCCATAATTTTAAAAGGACTGATATACATAGGGATAAGCTTTCCCTTATTTCCAGATCTCACTACTATATTCTAAGGAGATACTTGTAGGAACACATTATCACCAAAATCAATCTCTAGGTGTTTTGTTTAGTGGTCAACATATCTTTTTGGTTGACTCTGAGCTTCTATTATATATTTCTACATAAATCTAACCCTTTCTAATATTTTATCACCATGATAAGGTCCTAATAGATTTCATTCCCCAATATTACCCTTGTATGGTGGAGTTCTGCACTTATTTCAATAGAGTGATACATATGGAGCCACATGAATATTAGAGTGAAAGCTATTATTGAACGAAAATTCAACCAAAGGTAGGTGTTGTTCTGAACCACCATTAATATCAATAGAGAAATCTCTCATCATTTCTTCAAGAGTTTGAATTGTCCTCTTCGACTAGCTGTCTCTCTGAGGATGATAAGTAGTGCTGAAACATAACTCTATATATAGACCATGTTGAAGACATCACTAGAACATTGAGGTAAAACTCAGATCCCAATCAGATATAATGGAAAGTGGTACCCCAAGAAATATTACCACTTCATTACCATTTATCATTGTGTATCTTATCACGTTATTACAAACATTCATGATTTGGATTTATTTTTAACGTATTCAATTATTCAATATCATTATAATATATTTTATGATTATTTATATTTATTTGTAGGAAAGGATATTTAATGTTTATGTCATTAACATTCTTCTTATGTTATTATTATCCCTATGCAAACTAATTAATATTATCCATATGATTTTTCTCTTTTATTATGTTATTTATATCGTTCTCATGTTCTCCTTCATTTTCATTATGTAATAATTTGAGATATATATTTTAAGTCAATGATTATTTGAGATCATCCATTTCCCATGTTTTTAATCCCTATGTTATAAAGATGATTGTATCATGTGATAGGTCTAGAAGGGTTTTAGATGATCATGGATATTGGTAAAAGTATAATTTTTTTTAAAATAATTAATTTATATAACTAATATCTAAGGCACTAAATGTTTAGGTCCTTTTGTTATTTGAATATAACTGTTTATTATAAATAATGAATGTTTTCAATATTTAATTTATGTTCTTTCCTTGGGTACTTTTAGTTGGTATCAAATAATTTTTTACATATTTTGGAGTTTAGATTAGTTATTTTGGAGATTATTTTTGTAATGTTAGGGATTTTTTTAGTCAATAATTGAGTATAGTTCTATTATTTTGTTGATTAATTTAGAAAACCCCATTAAGAACACTATAGATGTGTCCATATATAAAATTTGATCCAAAAATATTTGTAAATTCTTGATTAAATGGGGTTTCAAGTCAATACATCCCTATATGGATAATATTAGTTAATATGGTTGTAGTGTAGATGAATAAAGCATAAATAAAAATAGAATGGAATAGTAATGAATTGACTCAATCATCACAATGATGCATGATGAGTGGGCCTAAGACTAAACATATGTTTTGACACTCCAATAGGATATTCCTTTTTTGATCATTTTTTTATGAACTACAATTAAAGATTAATTTCCAAGTTATTTTTAAGAATTTGGTTGAGAACCATATGAAAGCACAACATATAATATCAAAGATTAATCTAAGATTAATGTTGGTTAAAAAATAAACTATTGGATAATATGGAAATATACAAGAAAAATATGTTTTAAGGTTGAATTAATTTATAATTATAATAATATGGAACATAGTTTTAATGTTTTTTCTCTTATATAAAACATTTTGATTTTGTAATGGAATTAACTATATATAACATGGTTTTATGAGAAAATGTGATAGTTTCATCAGGGAACAACCCATTAGAATTAGATAAAAAATAGGAAAACCTATGATTATGCCAAAATAGAATATGATTGAAAATGTGATCATATTCAAAGACCTAAATACTCCAATGATGATAAATATAAAGTCTCATGAAATATCAAGAGAATAAGATGGATATGTAAAAAAGAATAAATTTTATATATCTAAAAATTGTGGGTAGAATTACCATGGTAACTACCTTAGGGGGGACCTAATATGGCCTACTTTTGGAAGAGGGAATCTTAATGAATCAAACAATAATAGGAAAATTTATGAATTCATTTAACATGGAGAAAGAATATGGAAAACACATTATGGAACCACTAAAAAAAATTTATTTTGTGTGGAAAACATATCTAGTTTCCAAGATAATGACTTTATTCAATGATTTTAGGGGATAGTATAAATTTAAAAACTCTACAACCTAGGGAGTAAGGAATAATGATTACAACAACTACAGATGAATAAAATATTTTTAATTAAGTTAAAATACCCTCTATCTTGAATTAATATATTCATTCTAGTTCTATAAACCCTATTTTATCAACAATATATAAAAATAACATCATTCTCCACCCTCAGTGATTTTTATTTTATGAATAAAATTAGTTATATTATTATTATGTTTTTAGAAATAAAAATTTAAGAAATATTAGTATCCTCCTTGAAGAAATTGAATCTATTTTTAATATAGAATGGTTGTCATCATAATGAATAATAATTAATTTCTAGAATACAGAAAAACAAATTCAAAATAATCCTTGACCATTTATTAGTGGATGTCCAACTAATAATTTTTTAAGAAGAAAACTAGATCTGTAACATGGGCCATAATACATAGTTGTGAGATATATATCATTTTAATGGTTATGAAAAATAAGTGTAATCTAGTGTTCCCTATGGAATTGAGTATCATATATCATTATAGATAATATCTTGGGGCTTGCAAATTGTTTCACCACCAACTTTTTTTCATTACTCGAAATGGTAATTAAATATAGATTATGAAATTTATATAAGGGTTTCGATTGTAAATACTTTATGTTACAGATCATGAAAATAAAAACTATATTAAAAAACATTTTTTACCTGATAAATGAAAATTAATAAAAAAACATATTCTGAATATATTGTTAAAAATATATAAAAATTGAAATAATTTAAACCACTAAAAGTTGTCACCATTAGTTTGTAAGTAATTAATAAGAGATAATATGGGAAAAATATTTACTATAAAAAATTTTATACTCATATTATAAATTATTCATAAAAAGATATATTTTTTAAATTTAGTATTGTTTTTTATAATGTAAAATTTATTTTTGAATTCCTGAAATTAAAAAAAATTATAATATATTTAGAGGTTTTTATAAAATAACATATTTTTAGTGGAATATAAATATAAACATATTTTTTAATATTGTTACATTCATGACCACGGTGAATGTTTTGAAAATTATTATTATGAAATTTTATTTTACAAATTATAAAAAATAATAAGAATATTATATTAAATTTATAAACCCATAGTGATCATTTTGAAAATTTATTTTACATTTTAATGAAATTAGTTTGTTAACAATTTTTTTTAAATTAAATCATGGTGAAATGGGTTTTACAATTTATTTTATTTATAAATATATAATAATTTAAATATAATTACTATTTTGAATTACTATAAATTGGTGGATTTATTAATTTATCATAAATATAGATATGTTTTTTGAAATAAGTAGCATTATTAAAAAAATAGTGGTTTTACAAATTACATGTGGTAAAAATATGATTAACATCCATAAACATGAAATGTTATCTTATTAAAATTATTTTTATGACTAATATAATAATTTTATTATTATTTACAATTTTCAATTTGAGTTTATTAAAAATATTTATCTATAGAAATATATTTATTTATATGGACAATGGTGAAATAATAATTTTAACATTATTGTTTTATTAATATCATGGAATTTATATCAGATATTTAAATGTAATTTTTAAAAATAATTAAAATAATAATATTCTAAAACTCCCATATATATATATTAGCAGTCTTTTTATTTGTATTCAATGCTAAATAATATGTACAATCTAGAATGGTCAAAATGAATATTTTATATAAAAAAAAATTTTTGTACACACTACTCGATTTAATTTTATATTTAAATTTTCAATATTTATAAATTTAATAATATCAAATAGATATTAAATTTAGTTCCATAGTACCCAAGTTTATTTATATGTATTATGATATATGTTTAAAAACATAAAATAACATAGTAGAAAACTAATAACCAAGTTCAAATGTAAAAGTGAAAAATGTAAAAGGATAATAAAAAAAATCCTAAAACATGTTTTGAAACATTTCTATAAGAAAACTATCAAACAAAGTTATTCCACACACTAAATAATATCATATATATGGTTTCATTAACAAATTCATAGTTTCATGACATTATTAATATATAAATT
Organism: Viscum album; assembly: GCA_963277665.1. NCBI lineage: Eukaryota > Viridiplantae > Streptophyta > Magnoliopsida > Santalales > Viscaceae > Viscum > Viscum album. The sequence continues at coordinate 1,431,861,251 of OY728151.1, forward strand.
TAGTTTCAAAATCTTCCATTTTCCTCTCTTATAAAAGGGGACCACTTGTACCCTTTCAAACACAAAAATATCATTCTAATTCATTTATGAAACTTTTAAATTTTAGACTAAATATTACCCTAAACCAAAAAATAATTACCATGTTCAATTGATGTTATCCTATGTCTTTAAAATTCAATGGGACTTACATGGAAAAAATTTAGTATCCAATGTATGTATTATCTCCCTTAGATATTATTCTAAATATTACTCATAAAAAATATCATATCCATAATAATCAGAGGAATTAATAATAATTATATAACTGATATATTTTTATATTAATGGTGAAAATTTTATTTGTTAATGGTCATGTACTTAGAAGAACAAAATAATATCATAAATGTGTTGCGCATACTGCCGCCTCTATGTAGCGACAAAGTCTTCTTCCCAAAACACTTTTAATGGGTGATAACATAGATGACATGGATGAATAAATATTATACATATAATATAATTATGATTCTTAAATTTAAATTCAATATCTGTATTCAACCCACTCGTGCATTGATAAATGGTAACACTAATGTAGTGTAAGATCATATTATAGCGTCTATAATTAAAATTATTTGTGTTTTTCATTTCTATTTTATACACCACATAAATTTATTCAATATATGGTTAAAAATAATGAAAAAATAAAAATTATATCAGTATGGTTTTATAAAATTTTATTATTTCAAAATAAATACCTCCAAAACCATACACTCCAATCTAGTTACAGATTTTTCATATTACTATTGGTTGGACTAATTATCTGAACAATGATTTGAAATAAAAATAAGGATAACAATGGGAAAAGTGTAAATAATATAATTATAGTAAATTATATGAAATATTATTACTATATAGTTAAACAATTTTTATAATATATATTTAATTTATTATTAATGTAACATTTTCATTCGTAAAGTTTCATAAAATAAGCCATTATTAATTTGATCTTTGAATAAAGTTAAAAACATATGTAATTAAAGGAAAACATTTTAAACCAATAATATATACATATAAAAGAATATTAAAATATATAACGATGATAAACTCTTTAAAAAAACATGGCCATTGATATCAAAATTATTAAAATGTGAAAAATAATTAAAAATATTAACACCCAATGGTCATTACTCGCTATAAATTATTAATATATTTGTGATAAATATTTATAATAAGGACTATTATAGGTTAATTTTTTTTAACTAAGGTTAGAAAATATTTTATTCTGTTATCTATTTTTTATAGGCGGTTATATTTTCATTTACTGTATAAGGAAACAATGTAAGGGTTTATTGTCTCATGTTCACTTTTGTTACAATATTATTTATTGGGTTTATCATATTTCTATTTTTTGTTGTATACATACTAAAAAATTAATTTCATTACCATAAATATCCTTTGTTCTTTAGTTGTATAATTTTATTTCATAATCTCTCCAAATGTTATTTCAATCTGTTAACTTTTCATATTGAATGGGTTTAATTGTTTCAAATTTGATTCCATTTAGACATGATTAGGTTATAAAATATAAGTTATTTAAAAGAATGAAAATACATCCCAATTATATTTTAATATCACATTTAAATATTAATTAATTATTGTAAATTTTTTATATATTGATACAAATCTCATATGGTTTTAGATGAAAAAATTACAAAGGTAGTAAGGGTTCATCATGAGCCAAATCACTATTTCAGGTCACAATCACACATCTTGGATATATTATTTCAGGATTGGTCTAATGTAACCAGGTATGATGTTATGTTGTATTTAAAAAATTATTTTAGGGGGAAAAAGACTAATAATTATAAATATTAATTTCTTTGATTAAATGTTTTCCTGAAATAAAATTATATCGTTGGTAAGAATAATTCTCATTATTAGGAATGGATATTTTAATATGATCATAATTGCACCCCAAAAATATCTCCTATATATTTATAAATCCTATATATACTTGTACATATTATTTTCATAATTCTTTATTTCAATTAAAATTTTAAATTTTATACTCATTAATGACAAGGTTTTTTAAGAATATTATTTCAATGTTCTCAAAAAATTGTTTCAATCCTTCCAAAAAATGTTTTATCATCTACACAACATTATCATTTGATAACTAATTTGAATTATTCCTATTTTCAATCATTCAATTTTAAAATTAAAAAAAATAAATTTATTTTAACCTTTGATTTTAAAAAAATTATATCATATTCATGTTCCCATTATATGTTTTTAAATGTATATGATTATATTTATTTTAATATCCCATTTTTGAAAACATTATAAGTATTATTTAATGATTTAAAATTTTAACGAAATTTCAAATTATCTTTTTATATAACCCTTATTCCTTTTACAGATCATATATTCGTATCCCATTATAAATTGGATTTAAAATATTCTTTCTTTCACTTGATCAGGGAAATTTGACATATGTAAGGGCCTTGGTAACTAAAACTCCTTTGTGTGAGTAAAATTCTTATTTGGTATTTTTTTTCAAATAATTAACATTTAAATTATTTTTTGTTTATTAAATATATGGATAAGTGTTTATGATCCAATTTCATATCCATTAAGTATATAAAATTATTGTTTCCTAAAAAATGTACATTTTTAAAATAGAATCGTAAAATTGAATTTAATGATGATAAATAAAAAATGTTTTCAAATGTATTTTATTTCTTATTTTTTATTATTAGCAAATGATTTATGTCTAGTGGAGTTATGTTTAATGTATAACCATATATTTTACTTTTATAACATTGTTGAGTGGGATTCTAGTTTTTGTGTTAAATAATTTTGTTCATAATACAATTTTATAGTGTGTTATTACATTATGGACCTCATTTTATTTTTAGTTGTTCCTTATGAAAATAGAATGTCATAAATTTATGATGTTATATAAAATCGTATAATGTCGCAGAATAGCTATGTGTGATTTTTAAATATTATGTGGTATTATTAAATGACCATAAGATTCAAGGGTGTGTGATTTCGAGGCCCAAAGTGCCTGGAATAAATGTTTGAAATAAATTAATCATTTATATAAAGTGGGTGGGAGGTTTTCTTGAAAAAGTGTATTAAATTATAAAATAGGTGCCGATATCAGAAATTCAAGGGAACCATTGCATTTAGGTCATTGAATTTACGTTAGCCAGGGAATAACATCGACTAGAATGTGTTGACTGTTGAGGTTAGTTGTTGGACATTTTAAAGGAAAAAACTAAATTAATAATTTTTTTATATTAAACATTTCAATGATGTAACTACATATCCATTGGTTTTAAATAACCTCGAGGCTTCGATTAGGCTTATAATCAAGAAACATTCCTTGGACTCTCTTGAGCATTGGAGAGGAGCCATCCTTGGAGGAATCTCGATGAACGACGATGAGCAATTACACATGGATAATTGCACAATGAGATCGAATCACGATGGACACCCAATCTCCCACTTCATCAAATATCTAGTTAATGGATTTTATTTCAATTATTCCTTCCCTATTCATGGATTTAAACGACTATGAAAGAACATCCCACGAACATGTTGTCCCATAAATCGTTTGTTCTTACAGGAGGGTATTTTATCGGGTTTATTTTGGGAAATTGATCCATGTTTGATTTGATTTATATTTATATTTTCTCCATTTCATCCCTATAACAGGATCTAATTAAATATGTGATGAACGATGGTGGAGTTTCATTTAATTGATTCGATATTTGGATTTATTATCCCCTTTGTACATAACATTATTTTCATTAATTGTGGGGTTATAAACAATGGATCGTTACTTGTCCATTTCACAACACCACGATCCCAAATCATAGATCGAAACTCATGATGACCCATCATAGGTGATATGAATATTGAAGAAAACAAATCGACATGGTTCTAAAGAAATCATTCTTCGACCGCATTCCGTTCCGATGATCAAAAAAAGTTTTTGTGGACAATCATACTCCAGAAACCTCCTAAAACATAGATGTTATAGAGGGATGACATCACATATTGAGTTTTGAGTGAAAAAAATGTCTAGATCGAGAGATAGAAGATCACATGTAGCAGTATATGAAGAACATTGTTTCTAGAAAACCGTGGAGAACACAGAGTGTTCTTTGAATAACACGGCATGTGGGGTCGACTATACAGTGGTTAGGGTTTTGTGATGCAGGAAACAATGACACAGGATATGAAAACTGTCACATGGAATATGGGTTCTTATGCATGATTTATTATGTATCTGGGATGATAAATAGACATGAGGTGGAGTACAAGTCATGTACTCCACCACACGGCCAGACCAGGATAGTTATGTGGGTTACCATGTGTATCGTTACACGGGATGGCATATTTGGGTCGAAGCCGTGTATGGTCACATTTACGGTAAATATAGGGTGGACCCAAGATAATCGAGCACAACATGTGACAATCACTACATACAGTGTATGCCCTTTTAAAATGACATGTCTTCTTACTTTGATCGTTGCACACAGGTTGTACCCAATGTCAAGGGACATGGTGTGTGACCTTGCTACACACAGTGTACTCTATTCTACATGTTTTGATCTCCTTATCCATCGTACCGTGGACAAGTATCATTTGGGTAGGTTCCCATTTTCTCATTCCCCTAAAGGCTAGATATAATTTCCATCCACAAGAGTATTATCCATTCAATAGGACTTTCTGGATAGAGTTATAATCTCTCTAAGAGACCCAATGTGAGATCCTCTACCAATTATTGTCCCTTGGTAGTGTCAATAATTGATGTATCCAATCCTATCGGATACTGATACTCTAATTAGCTGGTGAATCTAGATGAGTTGTGCTATACACCAAGGCCATAGGAGTGATCCTCAACACTGTATCGTGATCTTTCCCTACTCCAGAGTTAGTTCTCCCAGGATATGTTTATTCATTATCTCATTAGATATATCGGTCTTATGTCTCTCTAGTGACACATCTTGAAGAACGTACATCTTAGACATACATCATTAGTGTTATCAGACTCATTGATTGAGTTCTCCTCGACGATTTCTTCATGGAATAATCGATTTGAATCATTACTGTTGGTATGTGGTCGTTGTGACTTACCTCCAGACTATTGTACTGGGTTTTGAGTATACATGGATATTTTTCCTTTGTTATACATTCTATAGACATATACTATTTGAATATGATTGTGACTTTAAATTTTGTATTATTTTTTTTGTTTTTTGGGTCCTCTACTAAGTATTGTTACACTCACTCATGCACTGATTTTTCTTGCACTTGTCGTGTCTTGTGAAGATGAGCAGCCTTTTGACTAAGTCTAGGGTAGACTAGGACCGAACCAAGCTTTCTGATTTTTTTTAGAAGATTAGGTGTTCCTATTTCTACGAGGAGTAGTACAAATACCTATTTCATTCTTATAGATATGAATTTGTAGTTTTCAGTCTCTTTTGGGGGACTTGTATTCTGGGAAAGTTTACATTCTGCACATTACATTATGTTTTACTTGGATGGATGGGGTTTTTTATAAGCATCCATTTTGTTCCATAGTGGTTTTTGTATTTCATAATTTTTGGGATTTGGGATGTGTTTTTATGTACTAGTGCTTAGGGAATGACTCATATGATAGTGATATGACTCCTCTATGATTGTCGCCATCCCCCGGCCTATTGAAGGCATGCTTGGAGAGTTGTGTTATGGTCCCCAATGCGACAGGTCATGATAGAGTGGTATGAAATGTGTTCAGTTATAACATAAGACCTACAATCTATGATAATTGTTCGGGGAAACGGTTTTAAGTGGTCTGAGCTCCGATTTCAAGAAAGAGACTCCATTTTTGGAATGGGTGGCCGGCGTATCCATACTCGAGGACTCTGATAACCTACTTTTCAACTCAGTACGTGAGAACACTAATTCCTGGGAAACAAAAAAATGGTACATGAATCATATAAAAATGGGTTTTGTTTTCCATATCATATGCGTCAGCGATCCTAATATACTCATTAACTATGGTACAACATGTTTACTGGAAGCATCCATGATTCATAAATGCTATGATTCAGCAGCTCTATCACAAGGAAGACCCCCTTAGTGACGAGGCTTAAATTTATTGGCCAGTTCCCCAAGAATTACCTCCCGGTGGTTCACCTAGTATACCAACACCAGTGGAGTAGAATGTTTTAACTTTAGTAACAACATATGTGAAGCATAGGATGAGTGAACTACATTAGATTCAAAGACAGTGACCCCTCAGGTTCCAAGGTGATCCATATTATGAGGTAGCTGAGGACTAACATGAGGAGGTGACCATAGTTCTCCATTTAGTGAGGACACTAGTGGAACAGATACTGATCTTAGGAGTGATCCTTATTTAGGGTTCATTGGGAAGGTGGTGGATTTGGACCATGAAGAGTCACGAAGAGGAGAATATCTCATGGAAAGAGATTGAGATACTCTTTAGGGAAGATTTCTCTCTCGTTACACTATGATAGATGAATATCAATGATCATATTCATCTCAAGTAGTGAAGTTTAATAGTGGATAACTATTCATCGAGGTTCACCAAACTCATCAGATACTTGATGGATATGATCACAGATCCATAGTTTAGAGCTCGGACCTTCGAGTAAGTTTTACAACATGACATAAAATCTAGTGTCATGCATCTATGAATTTAGACTTATGTCGTAGTGCTATAGATAGATTTGGTGGTAGAGAGATTCGTGGCTGAGTTAAGACAACCAGAGTAACTCATCTAAGGTAGAGGTGATGATACTCGTTCAATGATAAGGAAGATATCACTAGAGATATCCCAATCAGTCAGAAAATAGATAGGTAAGTAGTGGATGGACCACCGAGGTAGTGGAAAAGTGTAGAGAAGGTAGACCCTCCATGTGGAAGATGTGGAAGAGGAGCAAGGAGAGCTGCTTGAGGTGGAAGATTCTTTGAACTACTTCTACCACCACCCCTGGAGGTCTGCACCAGGTACAGAGAGCTTGGGGACAAGGGATGAGGTACCAACATGTTGTCGAGGCATATGATCTAGGGACTCCCTAGATGATCTGAGGCATGTTCTCTATCTTTTAGACCATAGCTAATGCACTTGTAGACACATGTTCCATTCATTCTTTACTTGCCACATGTCTTGTCTCAAACCCTAAGATTCTAGTAGATCTATTGACTAGAACCTTATTAATGGGGACACATATAAGAGGAGACATGATGGTCACACATCGTTGCTGATAGTTTTTCTTAACGCTAGAGGTGAGAGTTTTGGTTGGAACCTCTTGGTGGAAGCATTGAGGACTTACGAAGTCATATTCAATATGGACTGGTTTCTTCGGTCCATGCCAATATTTACTGATTTTGGCGAAGAGGGAGTTGTGTCTGGAACAATAGAACAAGGGTTTCCATTATTGATGAAAAGGAATCCTAGACTTCACATAATGGGCTTATTCTTAAGAGGGTGGAGCCGATCACCCATAGGTTGCAAAACATTACCCTCGAAGTAGTAGATGTTGTGATCTATAAATTCTTAGTAGTAGTTGTGAATTTTGAAGATGTCTTTTTAGAAGATGTTATAATATTACCTCCCCACTAAGAAATAAACATCTGAATCAACTTACACCATGAGAAGACACCAATATCCCCACCGAAGTATCAGATGGATCTTATAGAGATTTGTGATATAAGAGTGTAGTTATAGGATTTTCATAGTTAGTTATTTGTACAACACAATGTTTTTCGTTGGGAGACCCTAGTTTTGTTTTCCAAGAAGGAAGATGGGATATTGATGTTGTGCGTGGAATAGCGGTGTGAGAACTAGTTAACATTCAAGAACAATTATCCACTTCCGAGGATTGGTGAATTCTTCCATCAACTGAGAGGGGTGAGATGGTTCTTGAAGGTTGAACTTTGAACTAGTTACCACCCGTAATGAGTACGAGATGAGGATATATCAAATATGGATTTCAAATTTTGTAATGGTCACTACGAGTACTTGGTGATTCCTTTCATTGTGAAGAACAACCCGACATTGTTACTGGGACATATGAACTGGATCGTATAGCCATAAAAAGATCGATTCATAGTGGTATTCATTGATAATATCCTTGTGTACTCAACATCGGAGTAGGAGCACGTGAGACTCTTGTGAATGGTTCTAGATATACTCCGAGACCACCAACAATATGGGAATCTCTCGAAGTTCGAACTCTAGATACAGGAGGTCCGCATTCATGGACATGTTATCTAAGTAGATGGAGTATTAGTGGACCCAACCATGGTCGAGGTGACATTGGTATGATACCCTGTCCAGATAGCGATAGAGGTTCAACGATTCATTGGGTTGGTGGGATAATATTAGAGATTTATCCCTGATTAATCCTAGATATCAACACCGATGATAGCCTTGATCTAGAAGGGTAATTATTTCTTATGGATGGTGAAGTGACAATAGGCATCCCAGTAGTAGAGGTAGCGTTTGATGAGTGAAACAATCTTGAGATGTCCAGAAGATGTTGTCAAGTACATTTTTTTCATTGATACGTCAAGGACTGGGCTGGGTTGTGTCCTAATGTAGACATAGTCAGTGCTTGATTGTGGTTCACGTTAGCAAAGACCGCTTGAGCTAAATATCACAACCCATGATATTGAGTTGTTAGTGGTGTTATTCATGTTGAATATGTGGTGGCACTACCGGATGTGCAAGAAGTTTATCATCTAGTATGACTATATGAAACTCAAGTAAATATTCATGTGGAAGGATCAGAATTTGAAGCAGAGGAAGTGGCTAGAGTTCCTACAGGGTTATGACTTCAATATTGTCTATACTGTTGGGAAAGGGAACACTGTTCTAGATTTTATCAGTAGGATATTGAGGTTCCAACTACTGAGTGAGGCTTTAGAGTAGGTGGTCACACTATAGTTATCCTTCATAAATGTAAATGCAATAGTTTATCTCAATTAGATGGTTTTCACCCATCCACTCTAACTACATGTTAGGGAGGCACAACCAGGGATTTCGACTGTGAGATTTACATGTTTAGTTACCCATAGGACATGCTCCGTATGGAAATTAAAAATGTGGGGGAATACGATAAATTTCAGAGGATGAAAAGTTTTGGTAGTGGTGTTGATGGAGGTGGTCCAGATGGAGCTTCATACATTCCCAATAGAGGTACATCCTTGAGTAGAAAAATGTATCAGGACCTCCGATATCATTTCTGGTGGATAGGTATTAAGAATTTAGTATTTGAGTTTGTTTCATTATTCCTTACGCACCATTAGGTGATGACTACAAACTAGGTACCAAGATGGTTATCTCACCCCATAAAGTGCCAAAGTGGATGTTGGATGGGAAATCAATTGAATTCATGAAGCAATTACCACAAAAAATATAGGGGAAAAGATTCCATCTTGGTGATTATTGAACGATTCACCATGTTGGCCCACTTCCTATCTATCAGGGAGCCAAGTTTCATAAAGATATTGGGATGCCTCTATGTGTAAGAGACAGTTCACCTTCACGGTGTCCCTTCGATGATAGTCTCAGATCACAATGCTCAGTTCACATCCCGGGTGTGGAAGGGATTTCTGGAGGTGTCTATGACTCACCAACATTCCAACACAATGTTCCATCCACAATCATATGGTCATACTGAGAGAATTGTTCAGGTTCTAGGGGATATGTTGTGTCCCAATATCATTGAATTTGGTCGATGTTGGGAAGACCATCTAGTAGTGGAGTTTTCTTACAATGATATCTACCACTCCACCATTGATATGGCACCATTTGTTGAATTATATGGGTGACCTTATTGGTCACTACATTTCTAGACTGACCCTAGAGTGTAAAAAATCATGGGTATGGAGTTAGAATGAGCTACCATCGATAATGAGAAGATCATCCATGTGTAGATGAATTCTGCACAGAATTGAAATATGTCTTTTTCTCTCAAAAGATGGAGACCTATAGAGTTCTATGAGGGAGACCATGTCTTACTTTGGGTCTCACCTTGATGAGAGTTGTATTGATTTGGATAGGTTGGTAAGTTGTCTCTGGGGTTCATCGTCCCTTTTGAGATACTACTCAAAGATGGAAAGGTGGTTTACTACTGAGATCTACCACAATAGTTAGACCGGGTACATTTTTTCTTCCACGATACATAGATGAGGAGGTATGTGCATAACCAATCGAATGTCATCACCTTGGGAGAGGTAAACATCCACGATGGATCCACCTTGGCCGTGTACCTAGTAGATTTTGTAGTTTGACATGAGAGGATCCTTAATCAGTGAGTGATTACCTTTCTTTGGGTCTGATGGTTGCATAGGTACCTTTTAGAGAGCTTGTGGGAATAGGAGGCTTAGATTTGTGTGTTGTACCCACATCTATTTTTGTAGCCTTTTATTTTTCTTTTATGGGATGTAAAATCTATAATGTGGGGATACTGTAATGTCTCATATTTTTCAGTTATTATATTTAAATATAATATGGAATTATTACGAGAAAAAGGTTTGGGATGATGTGTGATTCTGAGGCGTGGAATGTCCTAAATAAATTTTTTAAATAAATTAAACATTTAAATAGTGTGCATGAGTGGTTTTCCAGAAAATTGGAATAGCATTTAAAAGTGTATTGAAATCATAAATCTAAGGGAACCGTAGATTTCAATGATAGTACTCTTCATTAGGATAGGCCAAACCTTGACTGGCGCGGGTCGTATGCAGAAGTTAGTTATTGGGAGTTTGAAAGGAAATAAAATAAAATTATAATTTTTTTTTATTATAAACGCTTCAATGATGAAGTGGCACATTGATTGGTTTTAAATAACACGGATCCTACAATTATCCTCATAACCCTGGTAACTTTTCATTGACACTCTCAATCATTGGATAGGAGAAATCTGTGGTGGAACCTCGATGAATGAAGAAGAGTGATGATGCATGTATCATTGCACAATGAGATTGAATCCATGCCAAAGACCATTGTACCTCTTCATTGATAATCAAGGTCGGGGTTTTTATTTCATTTCACCCTTCCCCATTCTTGGATTCAAATGATGAAGACATATATACCCACAAACAAGATGACCCATGGATCCTTATTTCTTATGGGAGGGTCTTATATCGGGTTTATATTTTTGAATTGATCCATGTTTGACTTGATTTATATTTTTATTTTATCCATTTTATCCTTATAATCAGAGCATATCAATGCCATGGAAAAAAATGGAAGAGGTGGATTCCATGATTCATTATTTCGATTTCTTCTCCCCTTCAACCCACATGTTCTTCTAGTTATTCACGGTGTTATGAAAAACTGATTTTTGTGTGTCGCTTTCACATTACAATGATCCAAAATAGTATATAACACATCATGATGACACAATGGATGTGAGAATATGTTGGTGGTAGCAAAATGGACACATTTTGGATGAAATGATCTTTCGACCACGCTACTTGCGAATGATCGAAATGTCTTTTCAAGGCTGATCAAACAAATAAAAACTTCGAAATGTTTATGGTATGACCTGAAATCCTTAGATCATGAGTTTAGAGAAAAAAAGGAAAGAACAAGATATAAATGATCACCTGATGTGATGAATGAAGAACATCATTTCTGGAAAATCGAAAAGAACACGTCATGTTCTCTATAGAACACGACATGTGCGGTCGGCTCTATGTAGACTAGGGTTTCACAATGCAGGAACCGATGCAACGGTGTGTTAAAACTATCACATGGTGTGTGAGTCGTTATTTAGGACTCAACATGTATCATAGAAGATACAAAGACAGGGGGTAGAGTACATGACATGTTCTTCACCACACACCTAGACAAGGTCGGTTACGTGGGATACCTCGTGTACCGGTACACGTATTTTAATACATTGGTATATCTTGTGTACAAGAACATGGCCAACATGCACATATAAAACCTGAATAATTGGACATGGAATTTGAACAAAACTACATGTCATATATGTGATTTTTTCCCAACATAACTTCTGTCTCAGGCCATTGTAAAAGGGAATTACCCGAAGTGAAGTAACATGGCATGTGACCTTCCTATACGCTGTGTACTCTCTTCAGCATGGCCTGATATCCTTTTCCTTCGTACCTTGGAAGAGTTTCATTTGGGTTGGTGACCCTTTTCTCATTCCAATTATGGTCATTTATTTTTTCCATCCATAGGAGTATGATCCCCTCAGTAGGACTTTCTTGATAGATTCAGAATCCCTCCAAGAGGCCCAAAGTGAGATCGTCGACCCATTCATGGCACTAGGTAGAGTTATGTATCGACTTTACCAGTAATACGTGACATGGATCATCTACATGGAAGGTGAATCTGTATGATTCATGGTATACACAAAGGCTCTACCAATGATCCTCATCGATGTATCATGATAATTCCCTACTCAGTAGTGATTTCTCATGGAAGAAGTGTAACTGTTATCTCTTTAGATATATTATTGTGTATGTCTACCTAATCACACATACAAATGAATTTACTTCTCAAAAGGATTTCATTTGAGCTATCAAACTCTTGTAGTGAGTTATCCCAAATGACTGGTCTGTGTAATCTTTGATTTGAATCCCAAGTGTGGGTATGCAGTCGTTGTGACATACCTCTGGACTACGGGTCTGGGTCTCGATGTTTCATTGTTTATATTCTATATAGATATATAATGTGTAGAGATGACTATAAATTTACATAGTTTATTGTTTTGGGTTTTTTGGGGTCCTCTACTTAGTATTGTTATTCTCACCCCTCTATGCGATTTCCATGAAAGTGTCATGTCTTGTCCAGATGAGCGGCCTTTTAATGGAGTCCAGGGTGAATCTGTATCAGACCGACCTTTGTGAGATTCCTTATATGATGAGGTGGTCCTATAACTATGATATGTAGCCCCAATACCTATTTCTTACTTATAGATAGGACTTTGTTGTTTTCATACTGTTCCATCTATTGGGTTGGTATTCTGGCCCTATTTATATTCCACACAATACATTCGATTGTACTCATTTGGATCGGTATAGTTGATTGAATTCATATTGTTCCTCAAGGGGTTTTTACATTTTATCATTTGTGGGAATTTGGATGTGTGAATGATTACAGGTTCTAATGAAATGCCACCCATGTTCGTAATATGCCTACTCGGTGATAGTGATCGGCCCCTGGAATATTGGAGGCGCTATTAGGGAGTCATGGAATTGGCTCCAATAGAACGGGTCATGACAAAATCATTTCATTTTCAAGTGTTCATTATGTAATGATTTTGAAATATCATGTATCCTAGTTTAATTATATGTTTTATTCTATGATGTGATGATTTTTAAGGGGCATATAAATGTACTGATTATGAAATGTATAGGATCTATATCTCCCTCCAATGAATTAGGAAAATGAATATATCGCAGGTTATATAATTTTTTTTAATATTATATATTTTCTCTATGTTCACAATGTGTTAATGTGATTTTGTTAGTCTCTACTAAAAATTTTACATGTAATCAAGTTAACATGTATCTAGGTTCATAAAAGTTTAACGTGATGGTGTTAAGATCTACTCACAATATTACATGTGTATATGTTTTAAATTATTTGGGATCATGAATGGTTAGTGTGAATGATTTAATATATAACCATAATTATATGGGTGACTATGTTTTGGAAAATTCTAGTTCCCAAGGATATGAAATCCATTATTTACTATTTGGACAAATTTTGTAGTTGTTTCTCATCATATTCCAATTTTTCATTATTATGCCTTATTTTTATAGTCTCATGAACTTATATATCATTATCACATGTTTTATATATATTGATATTTAATTTTAAGAAATTTTATATCCTATATGATGCAATAATGATCTTATTTTGATCATATTTATCTATTTGAAATCTTATTTTTATTATCATTTCACTATTGATCATTTATCATGTTATTTATTTGTTTCTCATATTCTTATTCACATTTATGATCTAAAATATTATAATATTTTTTTCAATTATTTGGAATTTCAGATCACACCTTTCATATATTTCTAGTCATAAATATATTAAGATTATTGTAACCTATGTAATGTCTAGAAATGGTATAATAGGAGAATGATTATGGTTAAAAAATTGTATTTTTTGGAAAATAATATTTTTATATAACTAATCTCCGTGACACTAAACCTTTTGATGTTTGGGTTGTGGGACTATTGTAAGATGTATTATTGAATTAATTATATTAATGTTTTATTTAAGGAAAAATTTTCATGGGTTTATTTAATAAATACATCTAAAAGATTAATTGACTCAAATAACATGACAGGTATTTGGGATTTACTTTATATTAAAAGAGAATAAAGAATCCTTGAATAAAAGCCAGATTACTTTATCATGTATTATAAATAACACTCACAATATGTGGGTGTATATTAAAAATAATGAACCTAAATGAGAGGAATCTGTTCTGAATTACTCGTCCAATGTTAACTTTCATGGACCTATTGAACTTCTCTATTAAATTATTGATGAAATTGTTACTTTAATATGACATATATAAGGATAAGATCACCAAATAATGTCTAAAATGAATGTAATGAAAAAAATTCCAAACCATGGGGGTCTAATTTTACTTTTTAGGATTTGAAAGTAATAAAAAATCTTATTTTATAATGGATTCTACATAGGGTTATATTATGTGCTCGTTAAGTGGCCATTGGGTACTTTGGAGAAGAATAAAATTTCATTTCATGCACTAATCCCATACTATGTACCATATAAATGAACATCAGGTAGATAATTCATTTTAGGAACATATTCCCCTTCTCCTTCCCCTTTTTAACCTTCATCAATATACTATAGCTCTCTATAACATAAAAAATCTCACAAAAAGAGTAATTTTGTTTCAAATCAAAAATTAACTCATAAGAAATGGTTATTATTATTACAAGCATTTTACTCTCTTCACTCTCGTAATAAATAATCCATCAATTTAATAGATACTAGATTAAAAATATATAGAAATTTATTTCCTTGAAAATGAGTGTTTTTACTACTCATATTCATATCTTTTGGAATATTTAACATGTGGTCTAATGTGTGGTATCTTTCTCTCTCATGGGTAATTTGAGAAACTGTTCATTTCTTATTGATAAAAAATCAATTAATTTCTATGTATGTTCATTAAAAAGGGATTAGTAAAGGCCTAAGAATGAAATTTGTAGAATTTGAATGATTCAATAGTATCTGGGTAGAAAAAATCATCGCATGTATATTCCACTTAGTATTTTTAAAAGTGTAGACTATAATTCAATGTTGAAAATAAGGGGGGGGATGGTTCATTCCATGGATAAAATTGGATTTAGGTAAAACATTGATATTATAAAGGAATATTATCATTCTAAATAATTTTAAACAAAAAAACAATGATATTAATCAACTAGTAGAATATAATTTTTGATATATATTCTATTTGAGAGATTGTGATGCACACAACCTCGTATCTAAAAGAACCGTAATATAATATATCGTCTTAACATAGCTACTAAATTAATGGTTTTTAATACAAATAACTAAATTAGGATAATTATAATTTCTGAACAAGTAAAAAATTGATTTCATGGTTATCAATTAATTTTAAATAAAATGATAACAAATGTAAAGGAAAATAGTTGCCTTAAAAAAAATTATTTTCCTTAAGGGTGGTTTTGTCACATTTTTCACATATACATTAAATTTAATTTCCAAAAATTTAGAAATTATTTTTAAATAAAAATTATTTTTAAATTATCATGTCAATTTTAACATAAAACAAACTTTTATAATTTTAGGAAATGATTATTTTTTCAATGAACAGTGAAAAATGCATTTTGTCATTGAAAATGGCATATTTTTAAAATTAGTTTATTCGTTATATTATGATTTAAAATTATATTAAAAGTTTAATTGGTTAAATTATATTAATATCAGTTCAATTTAGGACTTTTAAAATAATTTAGTATTGAATTTTGGTACCAAAAATTATATCCTTATGAGAATCTCCAAATTGGAAAACATCTTTTTTTCATGTTATCTATTGGTTTACTTTTAAAATAATTTTTTGAACTTATGTGAATATGATTTTGAAAAATGGATTATGTATTTGAAACAAAATTGTAATATTATAAGATAACATAAACTTATTTTTAGGTCATTCGGAATATTAAAAAGAGTGAAAATTAATTACCATGTTTAAGGTTAAAACAAGTTTTCAGTGGTGTTAAACTATAAAGATAATAGTTTTAAATGACCTTAGACATGTATAATTAGTATACCATAGACATATTTAAACCCTTATCACCAAGGGATATAATATTATGTGTTTTGGGAAACAATTCAATGAATGTGACCGACATAATAATTTGTGTAAAGAAAAAGAAAAAATGTCACGCTCTTTCTTTTAAATTTCAATAATGAGTTCTCAAAGGGGAAAATAGTGTTTTCAAATAATGTTACCATTAATTATGAGACTAATGAAATCGTTTTAATTTTTTTAATTTTTTTATTTTTTTGTAATTATATAATTACATAAAATCTTATAGAACCTCAATGTAGTATTAATTTAAATAATAAAAAAAATTTATAACTGATTCTAAAAATATTTAAATTAAAATAAATTTAAAACAATTATTGTGTTCTATAAAATTTTTATAAAAATTCATCTTTAATATTAGTTGTTTGCTGAAATTGTTTATTAAAATTATTGTCTTTATATTGTTAATGTTCAGTTTAATGAATAATGTCGAAATGGGAATTAATGTTATTAAAAAGTAAATCATATTTTATTAAATGAATTAAATTTCATGTAAATCTATTATTTTTACAAGTTACATTTAGATTATTAAAAATATAAAATATGAACTTTTCATGGAACGTTTTTTAGTGACTATATTAACCACAAAAGGGTAATATCTTTGATTTTATGGTTGAGGTTAAAACAAGGTTTTTCCCCATTACATGCGCTTGTATCAAAATTAGTTTCATATACACATAATATTTTTATCTGGTAAACTAGATTTCATATTCAGAACCATTTTTTCCAAACTATGTAATAATTAATATAATATTTATATTACAAATGTTCAAATTACAAAGGAATAAAAACTAATTAATGTGGTGAAAAATAAAATTATAATTGTGAGTAAACATAAAGGATAAAAAATAAGATTTCTAAAACATTTTTTTATGATTGAGGTGTGTATTGACCAAATAATCCATAAATGTTATGTATTAATTATTGACGATATTAGGGTTATATTGTATTTCAATTAAGGAATTGTCTTGGGAATTTATAAAAATGGCACAACTTTTCAATTAAAAAAGAGAACTTCCTCAACTAACTTATTCACACCTCATAAGAAACTTTTATTGAAAAAAAAACCCAAAAAAAATCAATAGCTTCCATGGAAACATTTTAAAGCTTATTGTATTCCAAAAAACACCACGCTTGTGGTGTTTAATAAGATATCTAATGGAGTTTTCCCTAGGCAAATGTATTTGTCTTCACAATGCTCATTCGTTTTTCCTTATTATCTTAAAATCTTCATTCATGTCTTAATAATTTTATATAGTATATCCATTATGTACCATATAATTAGAAGTTATTATTTTTATGACATAACTCATATCGATCCCCTCTTTTTTCAAATATAAAATGATAATATCGATCATCTGTACGATGGACTACCCCCTCGTAAATCGATACAATTCATTTTCCGTCATCGTCTTTCAAAATTAGAAGTACTGATTGATTTTACATATTTATATGTTATTTACGAAATTAGTATACTTATTATACATTAATACCACATATATTCTCTTAACATCCCATCAATTGGATGAAAATAGAGTACCTCATGCATAAATGAGGTATACCGCCACCACATTGCGAGGTGAACTGTTTTTTATTTTATATAGAAATGGGTCGTAATAATGATATGTGAAAATTATATATAATACATATTTGATATATTTATTGTTATATAATTTTTAAATATTATTTATCTTTCTACGAATCTAATTTTTTTGAGAAATCGGAACATCATGCATGCATACATACGACCTGTCATCTCTACGAATGGTTTGACTCATTTCCCATCTCTAAATTTTATGGGCTATTTTAAAAAAGAATATAATGATTATATATGTTATATATATAATGGTTAAAAATATTTATACTATTTAATTACGATGAAAATAAAGGGGAAAATGTTACCAATCCAATATATATTTGAAAAACGATGAAATTATCACCATAAACATAGATTTTAACTTGACATAACAAACAATAAGTAACTCATATATGTTCTGAAATTCATGACTATGGTGTTTTAATAGTATAATAAAAAGTTTATATTTATTATAAAGGATTTATGGACATATATAATTGATATATACACTTGAGGTAAGGGTTTTGTGTCTCACTTTTACATTCATGAGATGTAAGACATATTCCAAATGTTGATCATTTTTTGAATTATAATCTAGAAATTTGATATGTTATATGATGAATATATTTATATTAATGGTATATACTGTTTGATTTGAAGTTATTTATTTCATGGTTCTTATGATTAATATGTTACCAACATGGTATTTTATTTTGTTACAATAACATTGTTTAAAATGATTATTTCTGATTACCTTCATGATGATGAAGTCATATAATCTAAATTTCATGTTGCTCAACAATTTTCCTCCCATATATATATTTATTTACAATACAATTGTTACTCTAATTTTATTCTATTTATGTAAATAATGATACTTAAACAACATTTTTAAAAATTACCAAATTAATTTCTCTCTTCGGTCGAAAACCACTTTTCATCTATATATATGATTTCAATAAAAGGATATACAATATGTTTTTATATTATATAAATTATTTACTAAATATTTTTTTACCAATTTTAGACATTATAAGAAATAGGTAGAATATAATCATCTGATATATTTTAGAATTTGGAACATTTTAACCTTTTAGAATAGTATTAGTGGAATATTTTTTTAACATAATAAACATATACAAAATTACCCTCCATAATGACCACTAATCACATTGAATATTCCTTTACAATTTTAAAGGGATATTTTCAAATAAAAATTATTAATAAATATTCTAGAAATTTTCAGTTTTTGAAATTGATAATAAATGTGAAAAGGCATTTTCCTCCAATTTTTTGAAATGAAATACTTATAGTATTTCAATTCATAAATAAAATCAAACCATATTTCAATTATGTTGTTTTGTGAATATGTTACAATGATACCATCTATATTATTTGTCTAGATGGAAAATGATTTATTTGATAGGGGATGCACAAGTTTGAATCCATTTTCCCTATTTCTATAAATGGTTTCTGATTATGTTTATTGATTTGGGATTGTATTAAAATATCATATACTAGGTTTTCAATAAAAATGATTATATTATTTATGTATCCCCAATTTAATATTAAGACTTAATTGAACATATTAATTGATCGGATGGGTCTTATATAGCCCCTTGATTCATTTTTTGTTATCATTAGAAAAAAAATATAGGGTTACAATTCCTTAACCATATATATAGTTTTTTGGAAAGAAGGCCTCGATGGAATTTTAGTTGTCTTTATTGAATGACTCAGCAGTATCTTCCAGATGATCAGAATTATGTTTTCTAACATTATGAATTCAATTCTTGATGTTCATATGATTATAATTTTGTAATGATATCCTTGAATGGGTTCCAATTTCATGATATTATTTATATGGAACGATTCAATTACCATTTTTTCCTACCGTATTAGTGTTCATGTACAATTAGTTGATTTAATGATATGTTTTTAGTTATTTAGCTTAACATATTAATTATTCATGATATACATGGTTTTATGAATACCATTACTGATCATTATAGAACAACCCTTTCTATGTTTCCTTTTACATTGGATGCAAGTATGTGTATTGTGATTGATATTTAGGGACATTATAATGATGATTTTGGTGTTAACAAATAAATTCAATATTGTATTTTAGTTTTTTCTAATTTAATTTAAATTTATTGTATGTATATAATTTTCCAAGAATACTAAACTATTCTATTCTTCGGAATGTAGTAACTTGTATCTCGCTCCAATATAATTATGTTACCACTAACTCATGGATAATATGGTCAAGGTATTTATAGTTGGTATCAGGGAAATATTATTAAAAACCATGGGAACTATATTTAGGAAAATATAATTTATAGAACATATCTCTATGAATGACTTGGAGGATATGTTTAATTATATGAGAACTGTAACATCCCAGGTAAATAAAAAATAAATAATTTTCATATTAATTAATATTTTCTAATTAAATATTAATTTTACTTCAAAGGGTTTTTATGTTCGATAGCGTACCCAATACGCAACAATGAGTTTCTTTGAAATCTTACATTGCACACTAGTAATAAAATAATATTATTTTAAATGGTAGTTAACACATAGCCATTGTATTGAAGGGAGTGAATATAAATAACTAAAATATGATTATATATGTTTTTTAAATGTTTTTACATTTATCAAATAAAAGATAAGGGCTTAAAATAATAAAAAATTTCAATTTTAGGCATATATACTCTAACATTCACTACAGGTCGACTTATCTCCTTTTGATGGAGAACCATATTTAAATATAGTTCTGGTCACTATTATACAATCTATTGGACCAAATAAAACTCTTATTTAGAATTGGGACATCAAAATTTACTTTGTGTAAATTTTTGGTATTTTTCCGATAAAGTTCATTTTTTTAATGAATAGTGAAAAATGTTGTATTTTAATTCAAAACCTCATTTTAATCTAATTTATTTATATGGTTATATTATATTTTTATTTAGTTTTAGAGTGAAATTAGAATATATTTTTACCATTTAATACAATATTGGCCGTTGGAATTAATTCCACATTGAAATTGTACTTAAATTAGTGTCAATCTTTTGATACATATTGTTTCATAAAAACACGCTATTTGTTTTGACTACGGGAATTAATTATTAAATTAATTAATGCAACTTATTTGTTTTGAATTTTTTAAAATAGAAATCATTTTCGAATTTGGAATATCATATATAGCTTAGGGTGAATTTTTGGTATTTTTCAGAAAAACTTTAATTATTGATGAATAGGGAAACCACTAAGTGGCAGTTAAAAAAATTGTTTTTTCGTTTAAATTAAATTTTACCACCTCTGTGTTTTGAATTTCAAAAATCTGACATACATGGTTTTCATTAGAAAGTAAAATGCGGATCAATGGTATTAAAATAATTTTTGGTGAATAGTAACTTTTAAGTTTTCAATCGCGGTTAGAGGTAATTACTGTAGTTTAAGGTAAAAATAATGTTTTAATAATATGAAATGGCCTAGACACATATCCTACCCTCATTTGATGTGTCATGGCCGACAAAGAAAATCCATTGGTCAACTTGGAGACCCCATGGAACCACTTTGGTAGGAAAATGACATTAAAAACTTTTTATTTAAAGTTAAAATTAAAATGTCACAAACATGAGTTGTTTTACTAAAAAAATATTTAAATGGGGTTATACAAGTCATATTTTTGACTAAAAATATTCATTAGAAAGCTAAAACTATTTCCCACATCATGATATTTGTTTTATAATTTTTAGACTTTAAATAAATTAAATTATTTAGGACACCATGATGATGCAGCGATTACCTCATTATTCAATGATTTAAATAAAATGAAAAGATAATGTAACATCTAAGCCCTACACATGTCAAAAACCTATTGGATGGGTGTATTTAGAACTCTTTTCACCTTATACTCTAAATATATAATTTATGGACCTTTAAAATTCGAAAATTATTTTATATTAAAGTAACCTTTTATAACTTTCCAAGAGTGCCCCTCCTCTCCTCTTATAAAAGGCCCCACCTATACCACCTTTCCCACACCTCTCAAGCCCTTGGCTCAGACAAACCTTGCTCAGTTTGTCTCTCCACATACCTATATTACTCCTAGAAGTCTCACTTTGGGCATCAGTCTTCCCAAGGAAGCCTTTGAGCTCAAATCAAAAAGAGTTACCCATTTTAAAGGCAGTGTCTTCTCTTGTGTTCGTATGTTTTATTTTGCTTCTCCACCCCCTAAAATCTTTTTATTATATTCTTCTGTAACAAAAACAGTATCCTAAATATACTAGGCTGTTGTTGTAATAAGGATTCTAGCTACAATTACACACACCTTCATCTAATGGTTAAAGACCAAACTGTTTCCGTGGATGACGAATTTCGTCCTCACGAAACGATGATTGTGAAATATTCTTTGAACACCTTCAAAGGTGGACATTAAGATGTCACTATATTTATATATGATATATAATATTTTTATGTTTTAATTAGTCTTCTTTATTTTTAATTTATGGAATACCTTTATGGTTTCCATTATGGGTAAACGCGATATCTCCATTTTACGAAGTGCAGACTACCACCCCCTCAAAGTGATTTGATTCGTTAATACCATATGTGGTACATATAAAGGATAGATTTAATGATATTATATATGAAATTATAACTGAATTATAATATACCTTTAATTCATTATTATTCCATTCCATAAAATATGAAATACAAATGAAAGTAGTGTTCATGCGTACGTACAGCTTACCGTCTCCATGAACGGTGCATTTCATTTCTTATCCCCAAATGTAATGTACTATTATAAGTACATATATATAATCGATATATATGATGTACATTACATCTAAATGATGAATATAATTCTGGAATTAAAATATACATATCTCTCATTTAGTTTTAATTCCATTAATATGACATAGAAATGAAAGTAGCGTTCATGCATACGTACGGCTTACCGTCTCCACGAACGGTGCATTTCATTTCTTACCTCTAAATGATTATGTAATATTATAAATGCATGTATATACTGGATATATATGATATATATGGAATCTACATTGTGAATATCAATCTTGAGATAATGGATATTTGACTACGTGAACAATATGTAAATATAGGAAGTTCACTTTTGACTCAAGTACCAAATATCGACAAAATGACCGTTATTAACTTAAATGATCAAATTATGTTCATAACATGGTAATAAGTGATATAAAAGGAATAATGAACTTGAAAAAGGTTCTTAATCAAGTAGAAACTAACTCAGGATTATTATTCAGGACATTAAAGAACGATCAAGTCAAGTCGGACCTCAGGTAAGGGACTTCGTCTCAATCTCCTTTCATTGAGGCATATTTTGTTTTATACACAACTTTCTTCTATACAGTGTATAAAGCCCTTTGAATTTTAATTTTACTCAAAAGGAATCTTTTTATATGAATCGTTTTACTAAACGACAAAAAAGAATGTTTCTTTTAACGTACATGGTGACATTGACCTTTTCCACCGCCTCGAGTATTATTTGTTCTTTGGCTTCCTCAAGGAGGAGTAATGTTTTTTAAAATTAAATAAATACCATATACTCTTTTATGTATTTTGGTATTGAAAATTGTTGTTATAATGGTTTTTTTATGTTAATATATTTAAGTGATATATTTTTATCAAAGTATGGAAATGTTTTCTTTCCATTATATTTGTTTTATGTCATATGATTTTATAATGGTACTTGGACATTTGACGGGTGGTTATGAGATAAACCATATGACGTGTGGTGCCGTGAATACTAGGACAGGTGGTTACATTATAACCTCCAATGCAATGGGTATGGAAGTCAGCCGTATGGCTATTCCATTAAGTGATATGTATGGAAGTCGACCGTATGGTTATTCTATTTATGTATGTTTATGTCCCAAGTTACCCTTATATGTTATGTGTTCTTTATATGGGTTTCATGGTAACCTTTTGGTTACAAAAGGGTATGCAATGATCTTTTATTCCGTGAAGATTTTTTACTACTTCTTAAAGGTGAAAAGTATTACATTGATAAAGTATACATTGTTTACTTGTTATTTTGAAAAACTAACAGTTTTCATTCTTTGTCTATCCCTTACTGAGCTTTTTATGCTCACCCCATGTTTTTGAAATGTTTTTCACAGAACTTAATGTGGAATAGGGTCAAGGATGGGATCAAGTAGAATCCATGCTATCTAAAACATGGAACTAGACATGTTTCTTTTTAAGAGCATTTATTTTATGGAAAATTATTAGAAGTGTCTACTTTGTAATCTTTTGAGATGTAATAGTTATGTCCTAATTCTATAAAAATCTAAAACTAAAATAATCCTCAATGTGAATTATTCATTTAATTCAATATTAAGTATGGTTTAACCCATGGGCCTTATAGTTGGTATCAAAGGTCGGTTTAGATAACTTTAAGAGTTAGAATTCTTTTAAATGATTATCCAAAAATATTTTTTTATGGTCAAATTGAAATGATATAGAATTTACAGATTACCATGTTGTTTCTCCTAACATACTTCTATGATAAGAATGGTTTTTATAGAAAAAACATAGTAGCTTTTCTAGGAAGGAATACAGAGTATAATGACCATTTGAATCAGCAACCAGAGATGGTCGGAATCAAAATTGAGCAGTTTACAGCACTGATGGCTCAGTTGAATCAGGTGTTAAATGGTGGTTGTGTTTATTTATGATATTTTGGTGTTTTATAAAAGTAAAGAGTAGAATTAAAGTCATTTAATGGTTATCTTTCGAACCGTAAAAGAAAAGAAACTGTATGGAAAATTCAGCAAGTGTGAGTTTTTGTTACAACAAATTTCATTCCTTGGTCACATTGTTTCAAAAAAAAATCATAACGGTTGATCCTACTAAAACAAAAGTTGTTGAATAATGGCCAAGACCCACAAATGTAACCGAGATCCATTTTTTCCTTGGTTTTTAAGGTTACTACCGAAGGTTTGTTGAAACTTTTTCATGGTTATCTATTCCAATGAATAAGCTATCTTAGATGGGTGTTAAGTTTATCTGGACAAAAGAATGTGATAATTGTTTTCAAGAGTTGGAAAGAAGATTGGTGAATGCTCCAGTTTTGGAACTTCCTTCCAGGAATGGTGAGTTTGTTATCTACAGTGATGCTTCATTGAAAGGAATTGGTTGCGTCCTAATGCAGAATGATCAGGTAATTGCATATTCTTCACGTCAGTTGAAAACTCATGAGGAAAATTACCCTACACATGATTTGTAATTAGCTGTTGTTGTTTTTTCTCTAAAAATTTGGAGTCATAATTTTTATGGAGTAAAGTGTGGAATATATACTGATCACAAAAGGTTAACGTATATATTCACTCAGAAAGAAGTGAACATGAGTCATAGGAGATGGCTGAAATTAAATCAAGGATTATGATTGTACAATTCATTACCATCTGGGAAAAGCAAATAAAGTGGCTAATGCTTTGAGTCAAAAAAGTAATGCTTCATTAACCATGCTACGTTTGGAACGAGATCCATTGGTTTTTGATTTGATGAACTTTTGCATGGAAGTTGTTTGTGCAGGATGTCATTCTGTTTTTTTTTCAGGTATCAGTTAAATATTATCTATCAGAAAAAATCAAGCAAGCACAGAAGCAAGAAAGTGAGTTGCAAAAATGGTCGAAATGGTTCAGAAGGGTAATATTCCTGAATTTAATGTTGATAATGATTGTGTTTTGGGGTTTGGGGAGAGATTATGTGTTCCTGTTGATTCACAGTTGAAGAATGAGTTGTTATGTGAGGCTCATAGTTCCCCGTTTTCAGTTCATCCTTACAGTACTAAGATGTATAGAGATCTGCGAGAGTATTACTGTTGTGAAGGAATGAAAAGAGATATTGCTGATTTTACTATGAAGTGTTTGATTTGTTAGTAGTTTAATGTAGAGTGGCAGTTATTGAAAGGGAAGCTTCTGCCTTTACCAGTTCCAGAGTGGAAATGGGAAAATATATCCATGGACTTTATTTTGGGATTACCGAAGACATATCGTGGTAATAATTCAATTTGGGTTATTGTTGATCGCTTGACTAAATCTGCTCATTTCCTTCCTATTCGAATTACTTTCTCTCTAGAACAACTTTCTTGATTGTATCTTAAAGAGATAGTCAGGTTTCATGGAGTTCCCTTCTCCATTGTATCTGATCGTGATACTAGGTTTACTTCTATCTTTTGGAAGGGCCTTTAGAATTCGTTGGGTACTGAATTAAATTTTAGTACACCTTTTCATCCTCAATCAGATGGGCTGTCAGAATGAACAATTCAGACTTTGGAAGATATGCTATGTGCTTGTTCGGTGGATTATCAGGGAAGTTGGGACCAATATCTTTCTTTGGTTGAGTTTTCATATAATAACAGTTTTCATTCCAGTATATAGATGGCTCCGTTTGAAGCATTATATGGGAAGCGGTGTCGAACTATAGCTTTTTGGGATGAAGTAGGTGAAAGGAAGCTAATGGGACTATAATTGGTAGAATAGAAGGCAGAAAAAGTTTAGTTGATTCAGAAACACATGATAACAGCTCAGAGCAGACAGAAACGTTATGCGGATAACCGGAGGAAGGATATATCTTTCGAGGTAGGTGATCATGTTTTTCTCAATGATTCACCATGGAAAAGTGTGATGCGATTTGGTATGAAATGAAATCCAATTCCAAGGTTCATTGGACCATATGAAATTCTGGAGAATGTTTGATCAGTTGCTTACTGAGTGGATTTACCTTCGTGTTTATCTCAGGTACACAATGTTTTTCATGTTTCGATGTTGAGAAAGTATATGCCAGATGGATCTCATGTTTTGAGCCCAGAGGTAGTTCAGTTGGAAGAGAATCTTTCTTATGAAGAACAACCAGTTCACATTCTTAACAGAAGAGAGAATGGGTTGTGAAATAATGTAATTCACGAGGTAATGGTTTTGTGGAAAAAACCATAAGGTTCAAGAGGCAACATGGGAATCTGAAAATGCTATGAGGTATAAATACCCCCACTTATTTTAATAAGTGAATAAAATTGCGAGGACGCAATTCCCAAAAGGGGGGAAGGATGTAACATCTTAGGTAAATAAAAAATAAAGCTTTTTCATATTTATTAATGTATTCAAATTAAATATTAATTTTACTTTAAATGGTTTTCTATGTTCTATAGCGTACCCGATATGCAATAATGAGTTTCTTTGAAATCATACGTTGCACACTAGTAATAAAATAATATTATTTTAAATGGTAGTTAACACGTAGCTGTTGTATTGGCGGGAATGAATAAAAATAACTAAAATATAATTATATATGTTTTTAAATGTTTTTACATTTATCCAATAAAAGATAAGGGCTTAAAATAAGAAAAGAATTCAATTTTAGGCATATATACTCTAACATTCACTAAAGGTCGACTTATCGCCTTTTGATGGTGAACCGTCATTAAATATAGTTTTGGTCACTCTTATACATTATATTAGACCAAATAAAACTCTTCTTTAGAATCGGGACATCAAAATTTACTTTGTGTAATTTTTTGGTATTTTTCCGATAATGTACATTTTTTTAATGAATAGTGAAAATGTTGTATTTTAATTCAAAACCACTTTTTAATATAATATATTTATATGATTAGATTATCTTTTGACATGGTTTTAGAGTTAAATTAGAATATATTTTTAACATTTAATCCAATATTGGTCGTTGGAATTAATTCCACTTTGAAATTCAACTTAAACTAGTGTCAATCTTTTGATACATATTGTTTCATAAAAACACGCTATTTGTTTTGACAGCGGGAATTAATAATTAAATTAATTAATGCAACATATACGATTTTAATTTTTTTAAAATAGAAATCATTTTTGAATTTGGAATGTCAAATATAGCTTAGGGTCAATTTTTGGTATTTTTCTGAAAAACATCAATTTTTGATAAATAGTGAAACCACTAAGTGGCAGTAAAAAAAACTGATTTTTCGTTTAAATGAAATTTTACCACCAATATGTTTTGAATTTCAAAAATTCTACATACATTGTTTTCATTTGGAAGTAAAATGTGTAGAAATGGGATTAAAATAATTTTTTGGTGAATAGTAACTTTTAAGTTTTTAATCGCGATTAGAGGTAATTAGTGTAGTTTAAGGTAAAAATAATGTTTTAATAATATGAAATTACATATAAACATGTCCTACCCTAATTTTATGTGTCATGGACGACCAATAAAATCCATGGGTCAACATTGGGACCCCATAGAGCCACATTGGTAGGAAAATGACATTAAATACTTTTTATTTAAAGTTAAAATTAAAATGCCACAAACATGAGTTGTTTTACTAAAACAATTTTTAAATGGGGTTATACAAGTCATATTTTTTACTATAAATATTCATTATAAATAAAAAATACTTCTTAAATCATGATATTTTTTTTATAATTTTTAGACATTAAATAAATTAAATTATTTATGACACCATGATGATGTAGCGATTACCTTATTATTTAACGATTTAAATAAAATGAAAAGATAATGTAAAATCTAAGAAATAAACTTTTCAAAAACCTATTGGATTGGTGGATTTATAACTCTTATCACCTTATCCTCGAAATATATAATTTTGGGACCTTAAAAATACGAAAATAATTTTATAATAAAGTAACCTTTTATAACTTTCCAAGAGTTCCCCTCCTCTCCTCTTATAAAAGGCCCCCACCTCTACCACCTTACCCACACCACACAAGACTTTGGATCGGCCAAAAAATGCCCATTTTGTCTCTCCACATCCCTATATTATTCCTAGAAGACTCACTTTTGGCAGAAGTCTTCCCTTGGAAGCCTTTGAGTTCAAATCAAAAAGAGTTACCTGTTTTAAAGGTAGTGTCTTATCTTGTGTTCTTATGTTTTATTTTGCTTCTACAACCCCATAAACTATTTTTATTCTTTTATTTTCTAACAACACCAGTATCCTCAATATAATAGGATGTTTTTATAAGTAGTATTCGAGATACACTTACAAACACCTTCGTCTAATGGTTAAAGAGAATACTGTTTCTGTGGATGGCGAATTTCTGCCTCACGAAACGATGATTGTTCAATATTCTTCTAACACCTTCAAAGGTGTCCATTAATATGTCACTATGTTTATATATGATATATAATATCCTTATGTTTTACTGAAGCTTCTGTATTTTTCATTTATGGTATACCTTTATGGTTTCCATTATGGGTAAACGTGATATCTTCATTTTAGAAAGTGCGGACTACCGCCCCCACAAAGTGATTTGATTCATTAATACCATATGTGGTACATATAATGGATAGATTTAATGATATTATATATGAAATTATACTGGAATTATAATATACCTTTATGTCATTATGATTCCATTTCATAAAATATGAAATAGAAATGAAAGTAGCGTTCATGCGTACGTACGGCTTACAATCTCCATGAACGATGCATTTCATTTCTTATCCCCAAATGTAATGTACTATTATAAGTACATATATATAATGGATATATATGATGTATGATACTTCAAAATTATGAATATAATTCTGGAATTAAAATATACATATCTGTCATTTAGTTTTAATTCCATTAATATGACATAGAAATGATAGTGGCATTCATGCGTGCGTACGGCTTACCGTCTCCATGAATGGTGTATTTCATTTCTTACCTCTAAATGATTATGTAATATTATGAATTCATGTATATACTGGATATATATGATATATATTGCATCTACATCATGAATATCATTCTTGAGATAATGGATATTTGACTACGTGAACGACTTGTAAATATTAGAAGTTCACTTTTGAGTAAAGTTCCAAATATCGACAAAACGACCATTATTAACTTAAATGATTACATAATGTTCATAACATGGTAATAAATGATATAAAAGGACTAATGAACTTGAAAAATGTTCTTAAGAAAGTAGAAATTAACTCAAGTTTATTATTCAGGACATTAAAGAATGATCGAGTCATGTCAGACCCGAGGTAAAGACCATCATTTCAGTCTCCTTTAATTGAGGCATATTTTGTTTTATACACAACTTTCCTTTATATGGTGTATAAACCCCTTTTCCTTTTAAATTTAATCAAAAGGAATCTTTTTATACGAAGCGTTTTACTAAATGATAGGAAATAATGTTTCTTTTAACGTACGCGGTGACATTGACCTTTTCTGCTGCCGAGAGTATTATTTGGACTTTGGCTTCCTCCACAAGACATAATGTTTTTTAAAATGAAATAAATACCATATACTCTTTTATGTATTTTGGTATTGAAAATGGTTTTTATAATGGATTTGTTATGTCAATATATTTAAGTGATATATTGTGATCAACGTGTGGAAATGTTTTCTTTCCATTATATTTGTTTTATGTCTTATGCTTTTATAATGGTACTTGGAAATTTGACGGGTGGTTACGTGATAAACCATATGACGGGTGGTGACTTGAATACCAGGACGGGTGGTTATGTTATAACCTCCAATGCATTGGGTATGGAAGTCAGCCATATGGATATTCCATTAAGTGATATGTGTGGAAGTCGACCGTATGGTTATTCCATTTAAGTATGTTTATGTCCCAATTTACCTTTATATGTTATGTGTTCTTTATATTGGTTTCATGGTAACCTTTTGGTTAAAAAGGGTAATTAATGATCTTTTATTCCGTGAAGAGTTTTTACTACTTATTAAAGGTGAAAAGTATTACATTGATAAAGTATACATGGTTTACTTGTTATTTTGAAAAACTAATAGTTTTCATTCTTTGTGTACCCCTTACTGAGATTTTTATGCTCACCCCATGTTTTTGAAATGTTTTTCACAGGACTTAATGTGGAATAGGGTCAAGGATGGGATCAAGGAAAAGTCATGCTATCTAAAACATGGGACTAGACATGATTCTTTTTAAGAGTTTTTATTTTATGGAAACTTAGTATAAGTGTCTACTTTGTAGTCTTTTGAGATGTAATAGTTATGTCCTAATTCTCTAAAACTCTAAACCTGAAATGATCCTCAATGTGAATTATTCATTTCATTCAATATTAAGTAAGGTTTAAGGTTGAGGCCTTATAATAATAGCCTAATATCTTTTTTATATAGATATTGTGTTATTGAACTAGAAATATATCCATGACTAAATACTAAATGTAGAAATGGTTCTAGAACAAATGTTTCTTGCTGTAACAACTAAATATAAAGGTGTGTTATTATTAACTTGATCATTACCAAGTTAAAGGAATTTTTTTTACTACACACCAGGTCTAGAACTCCTAGGGGATATGATTACTTATTTCAAATTTTATTTAAAAACATTAATGATGTATTTTAATATATTATGACTCCCAAATGAATAGGGTTAAACATATTGTTTCTATAATTATAATTAATGTATAACGATTTCTACATAATTTAAATTATTCATCATAATGATTTGATTTAAACTATTATTAGTGGTTCACATAATATTTTTTTAGTTAATGCATATAACCAGAATAAACATAGATAATATTGAATTAGATAGAAAATGTGTTGATGATAAACCAAATGGGATGATGAATTGATTGAATGATATTTTGGTTATTCCCAACCAATTATAATAATACATGATTAACAACTTACAACATAACTAACCCTAGACATGAAAAAATAGAATGACATAGTTCAATACGAGCTGAGGTGGTGGAGTCCATTGAGGAAATAAAATAAGCTTTAATATATATCGTGAATTTGTGATGTAACACGCAAGGGATTATCCCGAAATAATTGGAATATGGTTTAACTATGGAGAAGAGTGATAAAGTGTATGAAATTGATGATGGAAAATAAAAAATGAAGATAATGAAATGGATGTGAATATTTTCCTTCCAAAGATATTATCAATAGATGAGTATATTAACTATAGATAGAATGGTCAATATGAAAATCAATATCCTAGGCAGAATGATCATAAAGTTTATTTGAAAGGTTTTATGACTAATGGTTTTTGAATTGTTGATGAATTGACTAAGAATGACATGTGAAGGGAATGCAGTGATAAGGAATAAGATGATGAAGCATAGTTAATGGTGTCTAATTAATATGGAATGATCGATGTGTTTATGTATTGTGATTCAATGAATTATATTATCGATGAATTATATCAATAATATTATCATTATAAGAATCATGAAACGAGTAATGATATTACTTCAGTAATATTTATATAATGATTTAAAATCATTTGATAAACTCTACCAAGAAAATTGATTCAATGGAAAGATGAACTTTTTTAAAACACATGATGAAGGTATGATAACCCTTATTGTGTGATCAATGATGAGATAAATATGATAGTGATATGTTCATGGGAAAATATTTCATTCCATAAAATTAGTGAGTGATTTAATTGTTTATAATATTTTTACCATAGTTTACATCTTTATTAGATTAATGGAATATATTGAACAATATAAGATTTTATCTATAAAAGAATGATTTCTTTCATTAAGGATTTATGTGAAAAGGTTATTCAAGTATTTTTTATGTTACATTAAGATATAAATTATATTGTTAGGGAATATTATTTTATATTGATGTCAAATTTTTACTAACCATTGATATAATTTTTTTGACAATGATTTTGGGGACATATAACTTGGATGAGTATAAAGATTAACTATTTTCGCCAATGGCCCCAAGGTATTCATTTTTATTGATTTCTGATAGCTCCCCTTTCAAGGGATGATGGGAAATACTTAATAGTCCCATTGGATTTGATATTACATGTCCTGTTGGATTAAGAGAAATTATATGACCTGAAGGTCTTAAGGAATTCCACCATACTATAACTACAAGGAACTGCCCCTCCTCAGCATCTACATTATGTTGGTAGCTCTGCACCATTACATGGACATATCTCTAATCATCATGTGCATGAATAGGTAGGTCTAAATGGTGTAGCCATACCCTCTTATTATTCCAATTCCATTTGTTCTGCTTTGGTGAGTGCAACTTCTCTAAATCCTCCTTTGGTGTTGCTCCTTTTTTGTAGAGTCTATCTAGGGAAACTGCACTGATCAGGTGGCCTGAAGGTCTTGAGGTGGCCTGAAGGCCTTAAAGGTGGCCTGAATACCTTATTGACGACAAGGCCTAGGTGGCTCGAAGGCCTTGAGTACTCCAAGCCCAAATCGGTGGCTCGGAGGCCTTAAATTTTTTATGTTGAACATTAGGGGTTTTATTGAGGTTTTATAAACTATTTTATTATGGGATAACTTGAGCTAACCATTTTTTTCATAGAATATATCTATAGTCAAATTGAATGAATTTTCAATGATTTATGGATCTTATAATCTGTTTAATGTTATTTTTTGTTCTTTAGGAAAAATTGTTTTTATGTTGTATATTCATTTCAAATATTATGAAATAACGTGTAAATTTAATAAAAATTATTAATATGGGGAAATTTTAATTTAAATGATATCAAATATATATATTTTATTGTGTCATCTATCATGACAGTAAAGTAATATCTCAACTCTCGTAAACAAAATGATATCAGAAAAAAGATAATCTATTACCTTCAAATCAAAAAAATCATATGGAATATTTACTCGTCACATATTTATGGATTTAACATCATTAAATTTTTATTGGCCAATCAATTTCCTATGAACTATGATCTATATTATTCTACATAACTATTTACGATTTTATTCATTGTCTTTGTACTCACATCCAACCATTGATATTCTATAAGGTAAACTATTAATGGGATACTCTAGAGAAACTTCATATTTCCCATTTTATTAATTAATAGTATGTTTTATAGAAAAAAATTTATTTAGTTTTTTATAAAATGTATTCTAATATTGAAAAACATTGATTTTCGAGTGCATGTTTAAATTATAAGGATATTTTTTTGAAGGTGGAGAGAATGTGACAATATGAGATTATAAAAAAACAACATTTTGTTTGATAAAATATATGTCATGCAAAACCAATATTAAATGATCCACAAAATAGATTTCTTTAAGTTTATCATGTTTTATATCCTACCATGCACACTAAACCATGTATAAATGAATTTTGATATAGTATATTATTATAACCTAGATGTTAAATTGGTGAATATGAACATGAATTACTATATTATGAAATTTTAATGTTATAAACAGTTATAAAATAAATTAGTTGGATATGTTGGCATTATAAATAAAATTAAAATAACTTTAATGTAATGGAAGTGTTTTTGAGAACCCATATTCTCCTAAAATGAGTTTTTGATGCCCATTGAAGACATACATTAAAAACAATTTTTGATAATTGTATTAAATTTATTTTAATATCCAATGTTTTGAAAAGTTATTATTCTAAAAAATGCGTTTTTAATTTCATTAAGTTATCTATAATTTAATTATTTTTCTGAAAAATTTATAAAATTAAGATTTGAATTTAAAAATAATTTTTTAAATAATTATTTCAGAACTAGTTTATGGTAAATTGATTGGTTTTTTATGAAGTTCTTAATTTTTCGATGAATTTTGAAAAAAAAATATATTTATTTAAATGTTCCTTTTCATTTTCAATTATTTATTCAGTTAATTTTTTTATAATAGTATTAAAAGTAAAATTAAATCAATTTGATACTGATTAATCCAGTTTAGGTCATAGAAATCATTTTCCTATCTCATTTTTATATAATTTTTTAAACTTCTTAACCTTCTCTCTTTGAAAATCCACTTTCTCATCACGTTTTTAGGATTAATATTTAAATTAGCATTTTACACTATTGTGAATAGAAATCAAAAAAATGTTTAACATAATTGGTATCATACTATTTTATATTATATTAATATTTCAATATAAATTTATACCATAATGACTAGTAATAAGAAGAAAATTTTTTCCATGGTAAAGGTGAAAATGGGTTTACCGAGGGTCAAAGTAAAAAAATAAGGGTTAAAATTACCCAAAACGTACTTAACAAGCTTTTTATAGCCATATATGTAGATCATATATTCTATGATTGATAATGGTCATGTTTGGAGCCTTTTGAATTTTCCAAAATGTGGGTATACCTTTTTTAGTACAAAAATTACTAGTGTGCAACAAACATCCCTTATAAAATGCCAACCCTATCATATCACCATCAAACATTAAAATAAATTTAGTTTAGAAAATAAAATCCCAAATAACATAATTTATTCCCTACAATAATATGGGAATTCTAATTTTCATTATTATGTCCTCTTCGGAAGGATTTTTGTATAAACTAAATAAGGCTCTCTAATGAAGAGGTAAATTATTAAACATTCATTATAAGTTTTCTTTATTCTTACACCTCTATAAAATAATATTATATTATTATATAATAACACCCTTAACTACCATATAATTTATGATATTATGTTAATATAATAATCAATATTCATTTTATCTTCAACCAATGGGATTAGAAATCATCAATTGTGTGTATGGTGGACTACTACCTCACGAACCGATGTAATTCATTTTCAATAGCCTCCTCTAATGAATATATTTATTGATGGATTTATTATTTATTTATGTTATTTATGATATTATTATTCCTTTGGATTTTTTGTATCACATATAACTACTTTCATTCCATTTGAGGGGAATATTATAACTTCAGTTAACTGTTATGTGGAATTCCACCTCATGTAGAAATGTGATATATTAAAGCATTAAATGTATTGTATGAAGGATGGGATTAATGTACTAATGATTTAAATATGATATAAAACTTATTTTAGAATGGTAATATGATATTTAACTTTCTTTCCTTCAATATATTGTAAAAATAGAAACAACTTTCATGCGTACGTACGACCTACTCTCTCAATGAATGACATATTTAATTTTATGTTATTAACTATTATAGATCAATATAAATAAATATATACTGAATATATATTTCATTTATACCCTATTTAAAATTATGGAGATATTTTAACCAGGATAAATTTAATACAACAAAAAATAAAAATGTAATTGAAAATCAAATAAGTTATTACTTAGAACATTACAGTAACAAGAAATTATTAAAAAAGGTAATAAAATGTACTAATTAAACCATATATGGTTTTTTTATATAAAAATGGTTCAATAATATATTTTTAATAAAATTATATTTTATTATATTATAATATTGGATGTGAATGAAGGAAGATGTGACTTATGGTAATGGATATTAGTCTCAATTTAACTTCTTTGAGACATATGTTATGTTATGAGCTGATCTTCATTTATGAGTGTATATAAAAACCCTTTTACGTGTAATATCATGAAATTATTTAAACTCATTAAATTATATATATTAATTAATTTTAATCTTTCATTCCGATTGATAATAAATTTTACTAATGCTTTTAGGAGTTTTATGTTACAATATCATCTTTTTTCAAGATTGTTTACGAATATACATCCAAAGAAAAAGTCATATGATATATATATATATATATCAACAAACACAATCATATAATAATCTTATAGTTTTTTCAAGGGAATGCATGTTTTCCCTTCATTTTCCTCTCTTTAAATGATCATGATTTCAAAAGAATTTTTTTAATGGAAACTGACTAATTTCTCTCCTCTGTTGAAAACACACTCTTTTATGTACCTATCTATTAAATATGTTATAATAAATGTTTTAATTAGCATATAATATTTTAAAATTAATTTGTACCCTTTTTTTATTTTTTCAATTTTTCTCAAAGGATTATTTAATTTTTTTCAAATAATAACAATTTGGCTTTTAACAAATATTGGAAATGAATATCTATTAAATCATTTACGACATGAATAGAAAATTCCAAATGTCAGAATTTTTTTTACTTTGAATCATCGGTTATACATTTTCATGGTCGTATTCAAGAAAAATTATCTCCATAAAATTTAATGAAATTTTAATGCTATCGAAATTTATTTTCAATCAATGGATATATTCATCAATAAACATTCAATGTGTTCTCTCTTTCAAAATAATTTTCTATCTAACATGAAATCATTTTATGTTACATATGATTTATTGGGTATATGATCCAAGGATATCATCAATATTATTTTTCTTGTTGGTTCATGTTTATAATTAGATGATTTTGATGAAACCCATTTCTCTTCCTATAAGGCCCCAGCCTTAAACCTTACTTAATATTGAATTAAATGAATAATTCACATTGAGGATCTTTTCAGGTTTAGAGTTTTAGAGAATTAGAACATAGCTATTACATCTTAAAAGATTACAAAGTAGACACTTCTACTAAGTCTCCATAAAATAAAAACTCTTAAAAAGAAAGATTTATAGATTCCATGTTTTAGATAGCATGAAATTCCCTTGATCCCATCCTTGACCTTATTCCACTTTAAGTCCTGTGAAAAACATTTCGAAAAACATGGGGTGAGCATAAAAAGCTCAGTAAGGGATACAAAAAGAATGAAAACTGTTAGTTTTTCAAATATCAAGTAAACCATGTATACTATATCAAAGTAATACCTTCACCTTCATGAAGTAGTAAAAAAAATCTTCACTGAATAAAGTATCATTACTTACCTTTTTGTAACCAAAATATTACCATAAAACCCATATAAAGAACACATAGAATATATAAAGGTAACTTGGGACATAAACATACTTAAGTGGAATAACCATATGGTTGAATTCCACACATATCACTTAATGAAATAGACATACGGCCAATTTCCATACATACTTAATGGAATATCCATACGGCCGACTTCCATACCCAATGCATTGGAGGTTATAACGTAACCACCCGTCCTGGTATTCACGGCACCACCCGTCATATGGTTTATAATGTAACCACCCGTTAAAATGTCCAAGTACCAATATAAAATCATAAAACATAAAACCAATATAAAGGAATGATAACATTTCCACATTTCAATCACAATATATCTTAAATATATTGACATAATATAATCCTTTTTCAAAACAATTTTCAATACCAAAATACATAAAAGAGTATATGGTATTTATTTTATTCTAAAAACATTACGGCTAGTAGAGAAAGCCAAAGATCAAATAATACTCGCGGTGGCGGAAAAGGTCGTTGTCACCGCGTACGTGAAAAAAACATTCCTTTTTGTCGTTTAGTAAAACGCTTCGTAGAAAAATATTCCTTTTTTATAAAAGTAAAAGTCAAAGGAGTTTATACACTGTATAAAAGAAAGTTGTGTATAAAACGAAATATGCCTCAATGAAAGGAGATTGAGACGAAGTCCCTTACCTTAGGTCCGACTTGACTCGATCATTCTTTAACATCCTGAATAATAAACTTGAGATAATTTATACTTGATTAAGAACCTTTTTAAAGTTCATTATTCTTTTTATAGCACTTATTTCCATGTTATAAACATTATGTAACCATTTAAGTTAATAATGTTTGTTTTGTCAATATTTGGTTCTTAAGTCGAAAGTTGACTTCTTACAATTACATGCTGTTCATGTGGTCAAAAGTTCTTTATATCCAGAATGAAATTACCGATTTGGATATAATATGTATCATATATATCCATCATATACATGTATTTATAATATTACATAATCATTTAGAGGTAAGAAATGAAATGCACCGTTTATGGAGACGGTAAGCCGTACGTACGCATGAACGCTACTTTCATTTCTATATCATACTTTAATGGAAAGAAATAATAATGATATAGAGGTATATTATAATTCCAGTATAACATCATATATAATAACTTTAAATCCATCCTTTACACGTCCCACATATGGCATTAACGAATCACATCACTTTTAGGGGGCGGTAGTCCGCACTTCCTTAAATGAAGATATCGTGTTTAACCATAATGGAAACCATAAAGGTATGCCAAAAATGAAAAATACATAAACTTAAAGAAAACATAAAAATATTATATATCATATATAAAAATAGTGACATCATAATGGCCACCCTTGAAGGTGTTAAATGAGTATTGAACAATCATCGTTTCGGGAGGCAGAATTTCGCCATCCACGGAAACCGTATGTTCATTAACCATTTGATGTATTTGTGTGAGAGTGTAGCCCAAATAAATATTATAAAAACATCCTAGTATATTGAAGATACTGGTGTTGTTACAAAATAAGTAAATAAAAAGAGTTTAGAGGGTTGGAGAAGCAAAATAAAACAAATGAACAAGAGAGAATGAATTACCTTTAAAAGTGTAACTCCCTTTTGATTTGAGCCTAAAGGCTTCCTTTGAAAGGATTATTCCCAAAGGGAATCCTCTAGGATGAGGAGAGGGATGTGGAGAGAGTAATTGGGCAGGGTTTGGCCGAGCCAAAGTCTTGAGAAGTGTGTGAAATGAGGTAGAGGTGGGGGCCTTTTATAAGAGGAGAGGAGGGGCACTTTTGGAAAGTAAAGAAATATTACTTTATTTGAAAATGTTTTTCGGTTTTAAAAGGTCACACATTGATATAATTCGTGTATACGGTGATAAGGGTTCTAAATACACTCATCCAATTGGTTTTGGCCATGTGTAGGTTTTAGATGTTTCATTATCTTTCCATTTTATTTAAATTGTCAAATAATGATGTCATCGCTGCATCATTATTATGTCATAAATAATTTAATTTATTTAATGTCTAAAAATTATAAAACAAATACTATGATGTAGGAAATATTTTTAGCTTTCCAATGACTATTTATAATCAATATTTGGACTTGTATAACCCCACTCAAAAATTATTTTAGTAAAACAATTTATGTTAGTATCATTTTCACTTTAACATTAAATAAAAATATGTTAATGTCATTTTCCAACTAAAGTGGCTCCATGGGGTCCCCAAGTTGGCCCATGGCTTGTATTGGTCGGCCATGACACAACCAATCAGTTTGGGACATGTGTCTAGGTCATTTAATATTATTAAAGCATTATTTATACCTTAAACTACGCTAATTACCACTAATCGCGATTAATGAAAAAAAGTTACTATTTACCAAAAAAATTATTTTAATCTCATTGAACCACATTTTACTTCTTAATGACAACCATGTATGTCGGATTTTCAAAATTCAATACACATTAGTGGTAAACTTTCATTTAACTGAAAAATCAGTTTGCTTGATTACCACTTAGTGGTTTCACTATTCATCAAAAATTGAAGTTATTCAGAAAATTACCAAAAATTCACCCAAAGCTATATTTGATATTCCGAATTCAAAAATGAAGTCCATTTTACAAAATTCAAAACATATAAGTCAAATTAATTAATTTAATAATTAATTCCCGCTGTCATGAAAAATAGCGTGTTTTTGCGAAACAATAAGTATCAAAAGATTGACACCAGTTTAAGTCCAATTTCAAAGTGAAATTGATTCCAATGAACACCATTGGATTAACTGGTAAAAATATTTTCTAATTTCACTTTAAAACCAATTAAAATAATAAAATAATCATATAAATAATTTAGATTAAAAAGAGGTTTGAATTAAAATACAACATTTTACACTATTCATAAAAAAAAGAACTTTATCAGAAAGGTACCAAAAATTTACACAAAGTAAATTTTGATGTCCCGATTATAAAGAAGAGTTATATTTGGTCCAATAGAATTTATAAGATCGATCAAAACTATATTTAATGGCAGTTCTCCGTCAAAAGGTGATAAGTGAACCTTTCGTGAAAATTAGGGTATAAATGCCTAAAATTGAACTCTTTCCGTATTTTAAGCCATTATCTTTTATTGGGTAAATTTATAAACATTTAAAAACATATCTAATCATATTTTAGTTATTTCTATCCATTCCCGCCAGTACAACGACTACTTGATAACTAACATTTAAAATAATATTATTTTATTACTAGTGTGCTACGTAAGTTTCAAAGAAACTCATCGTTGCGTATCGGGTACGCTATCGAACATAGCAACCCCTTTAAAATAAAATTAATATTTAATTCGTAAATATTAATAAATATGAAAATTATTTATTCTTTAATTACCTGGGATGTTACATCCTTCCCCCCTTTTAGGAATTGCATCCTCGCAATTTTATTCACTTATCAAAATAAGTGGGGGTATTTATCCCTCATAGCATTTTCAGATTCCCACGTTGCCTCTTAAATCACATGGGATTTCCTCAAAACCTTACCTGATGAATCACCTTATTCCGTAGCACTTGCTCTCTGTGGTCAAGAATCTGGACCGGTTGTTCCTCATAAGATAGGTTCTCTTCCAGCTAAACTACCTATGGACTCAAAACATGAGATGGATCTGGCATATACTTTCTCAACATCGAAACATGAAAAACATTGTGTACCTGAGATAAACTCGGAGGTAAAGCCACTCGGTATGCAACTGATCCAACTCTTTCCAGAATTTCATATGGTCCAATAAACCTTGGAATCAGCTTTCCTTTCTTACCAAATCTCATCACACTTTTCCATGGTGAGACTTTTAGAAAAAATTATCACCTACCTCGAAAGATAGATCCTTCCTCCGGTTACCCGCATAACTCCTCTGCCTGCTCTGAGCTATTCTCATGTGCTTCTAAATCAGCAGAACTTTTTCTGCCATCTCTTCTACCAATTCTGGTCCCATCAACTTCCTATCACCCACTTCATCCCAGAAATCTGGAGTTCGACACCGCTTCCCATATAATGCCTCAAATGGTGCCATCTGTATACTGGAATGAAAACTGTTATTATATGAAAATTCAACCAAAGAAAGATGTTGGTACCAACATCCCTAATAATCCATCAAACAAGCTTGTAGCATATCCTCCAATGTCTGAATTGTTCGTTCTGACTGCCCATCTGATTGAGGATGAAAAGTTGTACTAAAATTTAATTCAGTACCCAACGACTTCTGAAGGCCTTTCCAAAAGTTATAAGTAAACCTAGGATCACGATCCGATACAATGGAGAGAGGAACTCCATGTAAGCTGACTATCTTTTTAAGATACAAACAGGAAAGTTGATCAAGAGAGAAAGTATCTCGTATAGCAAGGAAATGAGCAGATTTCGTCAAGCGATCAACAATAACCCAGATTGCATTATTACCTCGAGATGTCTTCGGTAATCCAACAACAAAGTACATGGATATATTCTCCCATTTCCACTCTGGCACTGGTAAAGGCTTAAGCATCCCTTTCGGTAACTGCCGCTCTGCTTTAACCTGCTGACAAGTCAAACACTTCACAGTAAAATCAGCAATATCTCTTTTCATTCCATCCCACCAGTAATACTCCCGCAGATCCCTATACATCTTAGTACTACCCGGATGAACTGAAAACGGAGAACTATGAGCTTCACATAACAACTCTCTCTTCAACTGTGAATCCCAAGGCACACACAACCTCTTCACAAACCTCAAAACACAAACACAAACTTATCCAAGAACTCATGGAAAATTTTATTCATAAGGTCCATGAATACAGCAGGTGCATTGGTTAACCCAAAAGGCATAACTACAAATTCATAATGGCCATATCTAGTACGGAACGCAGTCTTCGGAACGTCTGCTTCTTTTACTCTCAACTGATGGTACCCTGACCTCAAGTCAATCTTCGAAAAATACTGAGCTCCCTGGAGCTGATACCACTTCATTCGATGGCCCAACATCTGCTGAAGTTGTTGCAAATGATTTCACCACCCCTTTCTGGTTGTAGTCTAACTACTTCCCATCACTCAAGCTCCTTGTCGGACACTCGTCTGCATAATGACCCATTTCATTACACTTAAAACATCTTACCGTTGGCTTTTCATTTCCTGCTTGATCATCTTCCTTACAGTTACGAGCAATATGACCAGACTTACCACACCGAAAGCACTTACCAGACTTTGATAAACATTCTCCAGGATGCATTTTACCACACTTCTCACAGGATGGATATTTGGTTTTCTTACCTCCTTGCTTCTTTGATGAATTCTTCCCCTTTGCATGCCAACTAGGCCTCTTATTCTGTTGTTCGTCATAGAACACCTGATCATCGGCAAACTCCATTTCCACCTTCTCCGCACATCGAACAAGTTTTTCATAACTTTTGAACTCACGAGAAGCTAAAGCCCTTCGATACTTTGGATTTAACCCTGAGTAAAAACGGTTTATTTTACTATCAAGATCTCGTATGATGTTTGGAGAATACCTTTCCAATCGAGTGAACTTTTCATCATAAGCAGCCACTGAATCATCCTCCTGCCTCAATTCTAGGAACTGTTTTTCCATCCTAAGATGAACCACCTTAGGAAAATATTTCTCATGAAACATACCTTTGAATTCGTCCTAGTGAAGATCCTCAATCTCATCACTATCCCTTATATTTTTCACCATCGACCACCACTGATCAGCTTCACCTTCAAAACGGTAAACAGCAATACTAACCTTTTGATGTTATGAACACCCCATGACATCAAAAATCTTCTCCAGTGCTTTAATCCACCCTTCAGATTGCACAGGGTCAGATGATCCTCTGAATGATGGGGGATGTTGCCTTATGAAATGATCCACCACTGACATGTTCATCTGCGGTTGATCTGGCTGATCTCGTGCATGGATACCACCAACATTTATAGCCTGAGTCAACTGTTCCATCACTGCAACAAACTGTTCAGTTCCGATTCCGACCATCTCAGGTTGTTGATTTGGAAGGTTGTCTTCCTCCTGATGTCGTCCCAACATAGCTGCTTTGTTTCCTCTGCGGAAAACCATTCTGAACACAGAAATATCTTAGGCGAATCAACATGGTAATCCGTAAATGCTATGTCATTTCAATCATATTATAGATTAACACTTTTCTAACTCCTAAAGTTGTCTAAACCGACCTCTGATACCAACTATAAGGCCCCAGCCTTAAACCTTACTTAATATTGAATTAAATGAATAATTCACATTGAGGATCTTTTAAGGTTTAGAGTTTTAGAGAATTAGAACATAACTATTACATCTTAAAAGATTACAAAGTAGACACTTCTACTAAGTCTCCATAAAATAAAAACTCTTAAAAAGAAAGATTTATAGATTCCATGTTTTAGATAGCATGAAATTCCCTTGATCCCATCCTTGACCTTATTCCACTTTACGTCCTGTGAAAAACATTTCGAAAAACTTGGGGTGAGCATAAAAAGCTCAGTAAGGGATACAAAAAGAATGAAAGCTGTTAGTTTTTCAAATATCAAGTAAACCAAGTATACTATATCAAAGTAATACCTTCACCTTCATGAAGTAGTAAAAAAAATCTTCACTGAATAAAGTATCATTACTTACCTTTTTGTAACCAAAATATTTCCATAAAACCCATATAAAGAACACATAGAATATATAAAGGTAACTTGGGACATAAACATACTTAAGTGGAATAACCATACGGTTGACTTCCACACATATCACTTAATGGAATAGCCATACGGCCAATTTCCATACATACTTAATGGAATAGCCATACGGCCGACTTCCATACCCAATGCATTGGAGGTTATAACGTAACCACCCGTCCTGGTATTCACGGCACCACCCGTCATATGGTTTATAACGTAACCACCCGTTAAAATGTCCAAGTACCAATATAAAATCATAAAACATAAAACCAATATAAAGGAATGATAACATTTCCACATTTCAATCACAATATATCATAAATATATTGACATAATAGAATCCTTTTTCAAAACAATTTTCAATACCAAAATACATAAAAGAGTATATGCTATTTATTTTATTCTAAAAACATTACGGCTTGTTGAGAAAGCCAAAGATCAAATAA
This sequence comes from Viscum album, assembly GCA_963277665.1. NCBI lineage: Eukaryota > Viridiplantae > Streptophyta > Magnoliopsida > Santalales > Viscaceae > Viscum > Viscum album. The sequence continues at coordinate 1,431,905,981 of OY728151.1, forward strand.
TACTCGCGGCGGCGGAAAAGGTCGTTGTCACCGCGTACGTTAAAAAAACATTCCTTTTTGTCGTTTAGTAAAACGCTTCGTAGAAAAATATTCCTTTTGTATAAAAGTAAAAGTCAAAGGAGTTTATACACAGTATAAAAGAAAGTTGTGTATAAAACGAAATATGCCTCAATGAAAGGAGATTGAGACGAAGTCCCTTACCTTAGGTCCGACTTGACTCGATCATTCTTTAACGTCCTGAATAATAAACTTGAGTTAATTTCTAATTGATTAAGAACCTTTTTAAAGTTCATTATTCTTTTTATATCACTTATTGCCATGTTATGAACATTATGTAACCATTTAAGTTAATAATGTTTGTTTTTTCAATATTTGGTTCTTAAGTCGAAAGTTGACTTCTTACAATTACATGTTGTTCATGTTGTCAAAAGTTCTTTATATCCAGAATGAAATTCCTGATTTGGATATAATATGTATCATATATATCCAGCATATACATGTATTTATAATATTACATAATCATTTAGAGGTAAGAAATGAAATGCACCGTTCATGGAGACGGTAAGCCGTACGTACGCATGAACGCTACTTTCATTTCTCTCTCATAATTTAATGGAAAGAAATAATAATGATATAGAGGTATATTATAATTCCAGTATAACATCATATATAATAACTTTAAATCCATCCTTTACACGTCCCACATATGGCATTAACGGATCACATCACTTTTAGGGGGTGGTAGTCCGCACTTCCTTAAATGAAGATATCGTGTTTAACCATAATGGAAACCATAAAGGTATGCCAAAAATGAAAAATACACAAGCTTAAAGAAAACATAAACATATTATATATCATATATAAAAATAGTGACATCATAATGGCCACCCTTGAAGGTGTTAAATGAGTATTGAACAATCATCGTTTCGGGAGGCCGAATTTCGCCATCCACGGAAACCGTATGTTCATTAACCATTTGATGTAGTTGCGTGAGAGTGTAGCTAAAATAAATATTATAAAAACATCCTAGTATATTGAAGATACTGGTGTTGTTACAAAAGAAGTAAATAAAAAGAGTTTAGAGGGTTGGAGAAGCAAAATAAAACAAATGAACAAGAGAGAATGAATTACCTTTAAAAGTGTAACTCCCTTTTGATTTGAGCCTAAAGGCTTCCTTTGAAAGGATTATGCCCAAAGGGAATCCTCTAGGATGAGGAGAGGGATGTGGAGAGAGTAATTGGGCAGGGTTTGGCCGAGCCAAAGGCTTGAGAAGTGTGTGAAATGAGGTAGAGGTGGGGGCCTTTTATAAGAGGAGAGGAGGGGCACTTTTGGAATGTAAAGAAATATTACTTTATTTGAAAATGTTTTTCGGTTTTAAAAGGTCCCACATTGATATAATTCGTGGATAAGGTGATAAGGGTTCGAAATCAACTCATCAAATTGGTTTTGGCCATGTGTAGGTTTTATATTTTTCATTATCTTTCCATTTTATTTAAATCGTCAAATAATGATGTCATCGCTGCATCATTATTATGTCATATATAATTTAATTTATTTAATGTCTAAAAATTATAAATAAAATACTATGATGTAGGAAATCTTTTTAGCTTTCCAATTTATATTTATAATCAATATTTAGACTTGTATAACCCCACTAAAAAAGTATTTTAGTAAAACAACTTATGTTAGTGTCATTTTCACTTTAACATTAAATAAAAATATGTTAATGTCATTTTCCAACTAAAGTGGCTCCATGGGGTCCCCAAGTTGGCCCATGGATTGTATTGGTCGTCCATGACACAACCAATCAGTTTGGGACATGTGTCTAGGTCATTTAATAATATTAAAGCATTATTTATACCTTAAACTACGCTAATTACCACTAATCGCGATTAATGAAAAAACGTTACTATTCACCAAAAAATTATTTTAATCTCATTGAACCACATTTTACTTATTAATGACAACCATGTATGTAGGATTTTCAAAATTCAATACACATTAGTGGTAAACTTTCATTTAACTGAAAAATCAGTTTACTTGATTACCACTTAGTGGTTTCACTATTCATCAAAAATTGAAGTTTTTCAGAAAATTATCAAAAATTCACCCAAAGCTATATTTGATATTCCGAATTCAAAAATGAAGTCCATTTTAAAAAATTCAAAACATATAAGTAAAATTAATTAATTTAATAATTAATTCCCGCTGTCATGACAAATAGCGTGTTTTTGCGAAACAATAAGTATCAAAAGATTGACACCAGTTTAAGTCCAATTTCAAAGTGAAATTGATTCCAATGACCACCATTGGATTAACTGGTAAAAATATTTTCTAATTTCACTTTAAACCCAATTAAAATAATAATATAATTATATAAATAATTTAGATTAAAAAGAGTTTTTGAATTAAAATACAACAGTTTACACTATTCATAAAAAAAGAACTTTATCAGAAAGGTACCAAAAATTTACACAAAGTAAATTTTGATGTCCCGATTCTAAAGAAGAGTTATATTTGGTCCAATATAATTTATAAGATCGATCAAAACTATATTTAATGGCGGTTCTCCATGAAAAGGTGATAAGTGAACCTTTCGTGAAAACTAGGGTATAAATGCCTAAAATTGAACTCTTTCCGTATTTTAAGCCTTTATCTTTTATTGGGTAAATGTATAAACATTTAAAAACATATCTAATAATGTTTTAGTTATTTCTATCCATTCCCGCCAGTACAACGGCTACTTGTTAACTAAAATTTAAAATAATATTATTTTATTACTAGTGTGCTACGTAAGTTTCAAAGAAACTCATCGTTGCGTATCGGGTACGCTATCGAACATAGCAACCCATTTAAAATAAAATTAATATTTAATTCGTAAATATTAATAAATATGAAAATTATTTATTCTTTAATTACCTGGGATGTTACACTTCCATATTTTATACAGTTAAAATAATTCATATGAAACCAGCATTATTTTCAACAGGTTATTATTTAAGGAATGGTTTAAATGATTTTGTGATCCATTTATTTTCCTGGGTTATGGAATGATATGTTTTTTTATGAATTTGGTATTTTTTATGTATAATTTTAATAATGTGATTGGTAGAACGTATATCTCCCTCCATTGCCTTGGGTAATAATTAACGCTAATGAGGTAAATGGTTATATATGAGATTATCCAAACCCTTAATGAGGATATATCATAGGTCTTCTCAATAATGACGTATGTTACATTATAGGTTATGAAAATATTTATAATGGGTACACATGAGGTGATCCCATGACAAAAATTTGTTATTTGGGCAGTTAGACCAAGTCATACATGTCCTCATGGTCTTGGTGGGTAGCTATTACATAATATTTTATTTGATTATGTATATTTCCAAAATACATTTCTTATGAAAAAATTATGCTCAAAAGTATCATGTTCATTGAATAAATTATGATTCATTTCTTATGAGAATCTATGATTTAATTTAAAAAAATGTTTATTATCTATGATATGTTGGGTATGGTTTTCATAGGTTATTATCTGGTAATCATGTCCATATTATCGTGTCATATTTATATATCCCATATTTACCCTTACTAAGCATCTGATATCACCCTTTCTTATGTGTATATTCCCCATGATATGAATAAAATTACCCTGTATAAAATTCTTAATAAGGGTGATAATTATAAATAACACAGTATGAGATTGCATACCTCATTTATAAACTAGTTGTTTTCTGGTCAAAGATTCTAGAGAAAATAGACCAAAAAAATTCTAGTGTTGATAGTTATGTCTGTTAATTAAAATTAATATATAAATTGGTAATATTTATGTTTTATAAGTGATTCTAAATATTGTTTGTATAAGAGAAATGATTAGTTCAGCTATAGAAATTTTCATGAGAAAACATTAGTGAGTATCGTGATTATGATTCTAAAGATAAGTATAATGATGAGTCAATGTATATGAAATTGTCATTGAATTTTGGTAAAGGAGAAAAGAAGTTGTTTCTTTCCAATTACATCTCTCTCTAGATACTATAATTTGTTTTGACTCTCACAAAAGGGTACCTAGGGGTAATGATTCTAATTTGGGTCCATTGACCTAGAATTGATTTTCATTTGGTTCATGACAACGAGCCATATTTTACACTTTGTTTGAGACACTTATGCATATTCTATGGATATTCCAAAACCTTTTATGACTCCTTAGGAATGATTTAAATAGGCGATGACTAGAAATTTCTTGGGATAAACTAAATGTTTCATATATGAAAAAAATGAGTCATGTTTTTGAAGTATATATGTTATTCGTAATGATTATGTGGTTCCAATATTTGATAATTGTTTCCAACATAATTATTTTTTTTTATAATCAGTTACTAGAACCAAAATAAAACATGTTATTGTTGAGTAAGATAGAAAATGAAATTATTTTCCCCTAACGTGTCCAAATATTAAGGGAGATGGAATTGGAAATCTAATTACAATCCACACACAATTTTCTAATTCTATTAATGATATTTAAATTCCAAATGAATAAACAATGGAATTATGTTTTGTTGATTCCAATATGAGGCATTATAAACCTTCCTTCAATGGATCCCAAAATCATCTAGTTGATGATCAAAGGAACAATACCTATAATTTGTTTTCCTATTCACCTATGTTTGGAACATGAAATTGTAATTTTAGTTGTCTATTATTTTTAAGGAGAGGAAGATCAATGGTGGACTCTCAAACAAAATATAATGGAACATAATGATTTGTATCCATGGAGTGGGAGGAGTTTAAAATATTATTTGACAATAAGTTCGACACTATAATTCATTTAAAAAAATAAAAAAGGAATGACATTAGATAATGTAGAATGATGATGAAGTTAATGGTACCTATGCGAAAAATTTTACACAATATGAAAAATACATATCTGGCACTATCATCCATCAAGAGGGTAAAGTTGATTGATTCTTCAGTTTCATAAAACTTATTCTACAAAGGGAATTATCAATAAGGGGATTTGGTAGATATGATGAAATTGTTCTTTATGAAATTATTTTTTACACGGATATTAGAGTTACCCATCAACCTCTTGATTTGAATATTAATTTTTGACATAATTCAAGTGAATCACTGAAATTCATAGACACAATAAGGTTACATTTCCATCATGCTCTATGTTTGGAATGAAACACAGGGAAACATTACATAATCGTACTTCTAAAGGTTTTCAATGTGGAATGGAAGTTTATGAAGTAGATGAATATACAATGGGGGGGGAATAAGTTATCTATTGATATGAATAATGATAAATCCCCATATAATGAACCTCCCACACTATACTAATTCAAATTAAGGAGTATAAAAAATATGATAACCAGTTCCCAAATTAAATGGTTAATGAGGATGATCAACATCATTAACCTCATATGTGGATATAAAAATAAGAAATTTCATGTGATCATTATTTTAGACAAGGGTTGTAACAAAAATGCGATAAATGGTAGACACACCATCCACTCTAGAATGACTAATGTGTTATTTGACAATAGATCTGCCCTGTATTTTATATGTAATGAAATTTAAAATGTAATTATGATTCATCACAAAATATTAGATATATAAATAGAAGTGGAAAACCCTATTTGAATGAGGATTTAATCTCAGATATATGATTCCTATCGTGATGAAGTTTGTGTTAATGTGATTTCATGAACTATTGTCATTATTCTTTTGGTAGAATTTTATAATTTCATAGAGATGTATTGGATTTATCTATATATATAAAACACAAATTTATGATGAATGGAATAAATGTTATATAATCCAATCCAAATATTTTCATCTATGAATATGATGATGAATATGAACTTATGTTGGAAATCATACCCATAACATGTGTTAGAAACTGACTTTTATCATTATAAATTCTAATGAATTTACACTACAATTAACATTAAATAATTCCAAATAATATTTTAGGTTTATAGTTATACATAAAATAGATATAATATTACAAAGTAAAACATAGATTACATGTGGCCACTTCTAAATAATAACTCATTTTTCAATAAATCAAAATACTTTAAAATAAAACATGATTTAATCTAATCATAAATCTATAATATCTTCTTGATGACCTCATAAAATTTATTATTCTACCATAAACCATCTGATAAATTTTTTAACCATTTTATGAGATTAAATAATTTTTTAATGGATATAAAAAATTGAAATAAAGAATTAGTTCATGAATACATTAAAAACTCCTTTTTCAAAAAAACAATTTGTGGTGAAAATAAAAAAATTCTTACATTTGAGATCACCTTTTCTTACAAAATATTATCCCAAAAAATTAATATGAATTATAAAAGGAAAAAACCCATAATGTATTTGTTTATCCTTTTCATACTAATTTATTATTTCACAATGTTAGAATTTTCTCCGTTTAAGAGTAACAAAAAAATTCCATTGAACATAAACAAAATAACAGATATTATGAAAACATGATATTTATTTAGATACACTAAAATCACAAAAATTAAATATATTTTACATGATTTACCATTTTAAGACTTACTCATGATTTCACAATCATATATACCGTAAAACATCTCATATGGTTACAAATGACATAACCCTTTTGGTTATACATAGAGTAACCATAACAATTACATATAGAATAACCAGTATGGATAAATTATAATATATTCAGTGAATTATAATGATATCATGAACCCACACATATTTCATTTATAAATTAACCACTATAATCATAAACCATTCCAAATATATATAACATAATCAATAAAATAAGTACCTACATTATAAAGATATCCCGTGAGGAAAATCACTTATTTTAAAAGAGTATTAAGAACATACAAAGATTTTTTTATCAAAATAACCATGTAATCAAGTAAAAGAGGTTTAAAAATACTAATTATTCATTATTATTATAATATCCATTGTTTCCTTATTTGATTAAAAATATATACTTTTTAAATTTTAAAAAAGAAACATATAAAAGAATTTTAAAATGAGTATCCCATGAAAATATCATATCATTAATTTGAGAAAAAAATAATTTTATTAAATTATTTGGATTATCTTTCCATAAAAATAATAAATTTGATATAAAACAATATATATTCAAATTTTATTTCATAAATAATGTTTTAATTGTATAATGATGTATATATTGGACTCAAAGAAGGGATATTGAGTTGACAATTCAATTTCCATGTGCCTGAATTTGTTACATAGTGGAAAATAATATATTGGATAATAAAATTAAATTAATTAATTAAATTATTAATAAAAAATTATACAAATAATGTTTTATTACAATTTTTTATGTTCATTTTTTTCCATTTTCATGAGTTATAAATATCAAAATCATCATTACGGGAGCATTTGTTTCACGGTTTTGTGTGTGTATAACTTGTTCATATTTATAGATGTTCTAATTAAATGGGAGTTATACACTAGAAATTAGATTATACGGTATTCATGCACATAATTATTTTTATATAGTCCCATTTATCCTTTTTTTATTTCTTATATTATGATGATTCATCTGATAAAAATTTAGTGATAAGTTTTTAGTTTATTTTATTTATTTTTACACCATTGTGAATTTATTTCACTTTATGTAATATAATTTCTATATATTATTTTCATAATATTAAATGATTTATTATGTTATTATTAAAATAAAATATAATCATAATATTAGTTTTGTAACAATCCATGATATTGGTAACGTAAAAATAGTCATTATCCACAGAGACGATTATCCTCCATATTTTGGACATTGTTTTTATTTCAAAAAATAAGAAGACACAAGAAAAGGAATGTGTATAAGATATTCCACTATAAATATAATATTATAGAATATTAAATATACATGAGTTGTTATTACAGGATTTTTGAATGATGTAAAGATAAGATAGAAGAAGAAATGATATTAAGAGAGGCGGTTTAAGAAAGATACCTCTTGAATTTCACATCCCTGAAGGATCCATTAAAGAACATGGAATGGGGTTATTGGTGATTCAAAAACCAATACAATGTTTCTAGACATGTTGATAATGTGTTTATTCATATTATGGCAGAGTTATAAATATAATTGTGGTGAAATTATGTGAATTAATGTGTGCCCTTTTATAATCTATGTGCGGGTCACATTAAGAATTTTTGAAATATTAGAATATAATAAGACTATTGTTTAGAAAAATAATTCTAAATATTTCATAAATTCCTAGGGAATTAAATTTTAGAGAATATATTGTTCCCTACGTTATTATTTCATATTATTAGTTTTTTAGTAATTTAATAAAATATTCTACTCCTGAAATATTAGTATTTAAAAATTTAATAGTTTTTATTACTATGAATTTAAAAATGTTATAAAAAGAGTAAAATTAGAAACAAATATTTTATTATATCCTAAATCTATCAAAGTTTTCTAGATAATTCGTGGAACTACTTAGATACATTAAATTATATTTATTTTATTATTTTTTAAAAATATTATTTGATTTCTCCATTAATTTACTAAATAATGCATCATTTTTTAGAATGGTGTTATGAAAAATATATTATAAAAAAAATTACAAAAAAATATCACTAATAATTTAAATAATTCATATTTAAAAATAATATTTATGGTTATACATATCATCATTATGTGAATAAATTAAAAAATATATACTTACATAATAAACAGTGTGACATGTTTGAGCTTTCTTAAAATAATTTACTATATGGTACATAATGAAAAAATGTGTATCCAAAAGGTCATAAATTCAACACAAGGATGAATTTTGTGGAAAATATAGTATTCAATGTGATCAGTATAAGAGTCATTGTTATTTTTAATCCTTATCATATTATAATTACCCTTAATTACTAGATTTATCCTCAATTGAGGTAACACAAATTTCTAATATTACATTTCATATTGTTCAAAATTAAAATACGTATTCACTAAATTGGGACCAATGATTTAAAATTTTGTTTTTTTTTCAAAATTACTTACCTAAATGTGGTAGAATATAATTTAAAATAAAACATGAAAAATCCATAATAATGTTTCCTTTAAATGACAATTTTAAATATAAAACCGTTATATTTTTAATTCATGTAAAAAACCCATAAAAAACATATTTGGGTTAATATAAATAGAAATGAACTGATGAAAATTTGAAAACTAACCCCAATAAAAATTTTACCATTTATATAAATTAAAACATTGAATAAAATCTTGTATTTTTCATTGTTCATCGAAAAATCGATCATTTCATAAAATTATAAAATTTTCACCACATGGAATTTTTTATATTCGGATTTAAATATAATGTTAATTGTTTAAAATAATATTTTTAAATTTTCATGATATTTATTAAAAATTTTGTAAATATGATGAATTAAAAATCATTTTCTGAGAAAATATGTTTTCGATGATGAAAATGGAATTACAAAAAATCTAATAGAATGAATTTAGTAAAAATAATGTATTTATTTAAAAATAAATAATTAACACATTATAAATGAGTATGACTATTATTTATTTCATAATGATAGTAATATTATATATTACATCGAATTTAATTATTATGTTATAATTTTCATCTTTAAATAATATGATTCTATTGTTCGATTATGTTTGGTGTTACGTAACATGTACAGTATCAAACATATTATATTCTTTTAAAATATTTGGATTTTGCATTATCTCCACTATAAAAATTACATTCTCACAATTAATTATTGGGATCAGTGACAATTGTTCAATTAGGAAAAATACCTCTGTTGAAATCCAACAACGTAAATTGGGTCACCCTATATTTTAATTGAAAATAGGAAATTTAAGTACTATGGTCATCTAGAATAACACAGAATTGGATTCCATGTAGGAGGAAATAAGTGGGAAGTTAAAACATGGGAATATAAGGGAATACCATATACCAAGGACTGGTAGAAGTTGATAGAGAAGTTATTCATAAGAAATTTATCCACCACAAAATTGTAAATATGTGATAGGTTAAAAGGCCATTGTTCTCTATTTATGAATAGAATCTGAATAATTTTTTTCATTAAAAATAATTTTCCTATAGTTTGGTAATTACATTATTGCATAGACTAAGATCATAAGGAAACATAATTACAATTAAAGTAGAGTTTCATCCATTAGGATAATGCTTCCACCTTAATGGTTATCTTATTCCATTCATTTTTCATCCCAACCAATAATTAACCCAATTGATTATTCAAAAACTTCTTTCATACCTCCAGATTTGAAATTTGATCTCCCTACGATTTAAACAATACCTTCACAAGATGATATAAATTCACACCATGATCACATTATTCAATATATTTGACCATTTTTTTGTTCACATAGATAGAACGTTCACTCATCGAAATAATATTTTTTAGATTCATCACTGTACCATTCTTCATTTTTTCAAATATACCTTGATTAAAATTTAAAGTATGTGTTTTGGTAGATAATTTGTTTGGTAAAATCATTATTTGTGGTATATAAATAAAAAAAAATATGATAAATTTTTACTTCAATAAAACCATCATACAAAGATTTTTTTGAAACATAAAATTAAGGGTCCATTAATAATACCAAAATTATGACCCATAAGACTAAAAATTAAATCAAAATATAAATATATTACATTAGGGCGCATTTTTTGTAAGATGTGTTGAATTAATAATATACTTCAATGTCCTATGATAAGGTAATGTTTGATAAATCCCATGATGATATTTACATTTTTTGAAAAGATGTTAAAATTGGTAAATTTGGATTTTATTTAAAAAAAGTTAACTATGTGTGAATTGAGGTACTGAGGATATTATTCATATTTCATAGAACTAATTTTAAGAGTTTTTTATGTTACCAAAAATAATCATAACCCTATGGACATGGATTTTTTGTTATTATGTCAAGTATGTCATCAATAATAGTTAGATGTTTTGTTCGATATCCTCCTACTTCCTTTTATAAATTAATTTCATTGATATTTAAATGTTATGGAACATTGATTTTACTAAAATAGTTAAAATATAACCTTATCGTATGTTTAACTAAAAGTCATACTATATAATGTTGTTTAATCTATACTCTGATACAAACTGTAAGAAGCCTCCTTTAAATATTACATACTCTTTTGACTATAGATTATAATTTAGTTTATTTCATTCCTAATGATATTTTAGGTTTAGTTTCACATTGAATTAGGTTAAAAAATTACAATTAAACCCACAAATTTTATGTGGATACTTATAAATACTAATGATTTTTTCTAAAATACAAATGTCTTTAAAATGAAACATGATTTATTTTCATGACAATTGTTCACATTTTTCATCATGAAATCACCAATGATATTATTCTCTATTAAACACTAATAATTTTTATTTAAAAAATTTTATGAGAACAAAAACATCAATATCGAATTTAAAAACATTGAAGGAATGTTTTTTTCCATTAATTCTTATAAAAACTATCCTTTCTTAAAAATAAACACTAGGATCAATATAGAAATTTTCCTCAACATTAAATCACCATTTCATTAAAAATAGGTTCATAAAACATTTGATAATAATTTTAAAAGGAGAAATTAAACAATTTTTTTTCATTTATAACATTATAAACTCATTAAATCTTTTTTAGAAGACTATAATTTTGACCCTTAAAGAGTAACATATAATTGAATTTGAACAAAAAACAAATAACTTACCTTTTGAAAAAATGATACTTCTGTAGAAACTAATCAATCAAAAAATAATATATATATATAAATTGGGGAATAATTTTAACATATACTTATGATATAACCCTCATAGCTACCTTAAAATTACCATAATGATTATACTTGACATAACCCTCATGGTCATAAATAGAGTAACCATCACTATTACATTTGGAATAAACATCATTATCAACTTCCAATATCCCAAATGCATTGGATGGATATCAAAAATCCCCATAAATTTGGCATCTAATTTCCCCACCCATGATTATAAAAAAATTACAACAGTAATAATAAGGCTATAAAACAAGTATACATGCATTAAAAACATTCCCTGAGGAAAATCACTTATTTTAAAAGGGTATTTCATAGATAAAAAGGAAAATATTTGATTTTAAAATAACCATGAAATATTAAAGAATATGATTAAATAAAATATTTTATCACGAATTATGTAAATATTATCATGATGTGCAATTTAAGAAAACCTTATTTTTTAATTATTTAAATTGTGACATTAAAGAGGATTTTTAAATGAAAAATACCTTATAAATATCGTACCATTGAAGTGAAAAATAATAAATTGTTTTTATTATGAGTATTATCTTTAAATAATCATATAAAAGGTTGAAATAAAACATAATACAACAAAATTTAATTTTAAACATAATATTATTATAGCATAATGATGTAGAAGTTTAACTCAAAGAATGTAAATTGAGTTAAGCATTACCTTACATTGTGTTTGATTGTTTTTTGAACTCACTCTTAATATATGAGGTAATCAAATTAAATTCATTCGTTATTTAATTTCTAACATCTTAAAAATATATATTCTTTATTATAGATTCATTATGTTCATTTATGTCAATTTTTATCAGTTATAATGATCAAAATTATTGTTCTTGGTGTGTTTGTTTCATGGTTTTATAGTTTGCTCACATGTGTATATTTATTGATGTTTTTCAAAATGGGAATAGTACTCATTGTTTGAGATTATGTATTATTCATTAACATCAATTAGTTTTAATGGTCTTATATATTATTAGGATTTTTGATAATAGAAGGATTATTTTGATAAAATGTTAATGACAATTATCTATTTTTTGGTGGTTTTTCTGACCATAATGAATTGGTTTCATTTTATTTATTATAATATATATATTATTGTCCAATAAAATTATATAAGTTATTATATACTTATTAAAATTTAATTTTTACCATAATAACAAATGTATGACCATATTAGAATGTGGTAATGGAAAACCAAAACTCATTATCCCTAGAGACAGTTATCCCATAATATTTGGACAACAATTTTGTTTCATTGAATAATAGGATATAAGAAAAAGGAATTATATAATATATTACATTATAAATAGATAATTCATTTATATAAATGATACTTGAGTTATTATTCCTTGATGGTTGAATGGGGTGAAGGGAAAGTGGTAGAATAAATGAAATTAAGAGATACAGTTTAAGAAAGATACATATCCAATTTCACGTCATTGGTGGATCCCTTAAGGAACATTTAATTTTTCTATTTGGTAATTTAAAAACCAATATAATGGGTATTTATTTTGTGGTGAATAAAATTGTTATACGATGGTTGAGCTAGGAGAATAAAGGTGGTGAAATGAAGTGATGGAAGATGTTCCCTTTTATAAATGAGGTAAGGGGATCTTTTGGAATTTTTTAAAATATTAATAATAAATAAGACTATCCAAGATCTCCATTTTTCAAAATCAACCACAAGTTCACAAGGGATGATATTTTTTACCATATATTTTCCCCTATGTCCTTATTTAATATTTTTATTATTTGTTAATAATGTAATAAAATCTTATATTTCTAAATTATCACTGTTTCCTAATATAATAACTTTAATTACTATGAATTTATAAACATCATAAAATGATTAAATTTAGAACAAACTAATTTATTATATACTATAAATTACTTAATTATCTATATAATTAATGGATAAACATTAATATCACAAAATATATGTACTTTAATATCGTTATAATAAATTTTATTTTTCTACTAATTTAATAATTACTAAATAATCGTTGTGAAAGACATTAAGGTAGTTATTTAAAACATAAAAATTAATAATAAATTACAATGTGGGAAATAAAAATATGATATTTTCTAATAATATTTATACTCTAACATAGATTCTATATTACCATATATTGAAAATGTTATACATATTAAAAACAATACATAGATAAGTTTGGATTTTCATAAAATAACATACTATAAGAGACCTAATGTCAACCAATCAGATCCATGAGGTCATAAATCAGAACCATGGATGAATTTGGATGATAAATAATCATCCATTAATTTTTTTCTAGTTTTATTTTAATTTTCCAATACCTATAAATTTACATTAACCTATAATTACCCAATTTTCCCTCAATTGTGGTAACACAAAATTATAAGACTATAATTCATATTGTCCAAAACTAAAAAATGGAGGTATTTAATAAATATATACCAAAAAATTCAAAATATGGAATCTATTTTTCAATATTCAAATTTTTTTTTCTAATTTAATTTAAATTTATATAATAAAAATTAATCAAACAATGGTTTTTTAGAAAATGCGTCTTTTTAAATATAAAATATTTCTATACTAAATTGATGTATAAAACCCATTAAAACCCATAAATAGAATATTATATATAAAAATGAACTACTAAAACTTTTAAAACAAACGAAAATAATAATTTTACCTCATTAAAAAAATATAGTATAAAACCCCAATATTTTTCATTCTTTGTTGATATGTCTTTTTTGAAGAAAATTATCAAAATTCACCATATGAAAATTTGTGAATGTTGATTTAAAAAGTAATTTTCTTTCTAATAATTAAATTTATTAATGTTTGTATATATTATTTATATTATTTTTTCACAAAAATAAATTGAAATCAATTTTGATGAAAATATGTTTTGATGAATAAAATGGCATTTCTAAAAATAAATTATAATGACATTACTAAAAATCTAGTAATTATTTAAAACAATTAATTGTTACATTATAAATGAGTGTCAAAAATATATATTTCATTGTGTAATTAATATTGTTAATTCTTTCAAATTTAATTTGGTTTGTTATAATAGTCAAATTTAAATAATAATCATCCATTAATTCTTTAAGATCATTGATCTATATCTTATATACAATCGAAGATATTATTTTATTTTAAAATCATTGGATGGTGTAGTATGGGTTTCGATTATTATTGAAGAGGGCTGTTTATAATAGATAACCCGATTGGAACTCAAAATTCAGGATATTTATACTGGGATGTTGTTTTCTTTTGTATTTTGAGAGGAGTATCATATCCTTCCTCCAAAATGTGAAGTTTAATTCTAAATATTACACATACTATGTGTAATTAATATTTTAAAAAATTTATATAGAATGGACCAAATTTTATTTCAAGAATAAAAAAAGTATCTCTAAGAGAATCATGTCAAATGATATATTTTTCAATGTGTGTCACCTTGGGGTGAACACAATATTTTTGATATTTGTAAATATAGATCAGTCAGATATTTTATTGATTATCAAGATTTGAAGTAGATCAAGACCATGATAATATATCCTCTACTTCATATTGATGATTTATTTAATCAACTATGTGGAACTCAATACTTTTCTATTATTGATACTCATTATGGATATCATTAACTGAAGGTCAAGAAAGATTTTACAGCCAAACTGCCTTTCATACAATTTTCGGAATGTATGAGTATATATTTATTCCATTTTACTTTCCAATTCCACATCTATATTTACATATTTAATTAATAGATTAATTTGATATTACCTTGTTTAGTTTTATGTATTCATTAAATAAGACATTATTATATATTTGAATGAAAATGGATACCACGATGATGACATGATAATTATGCTGAAGACCCTATGTGATGAAAAAATATAAGAATTATTTACATAATGTTAATATTAGTTTGAAAATGTTTCATTATATGGTGATAAAATCATAAGAAATGGTATATCAGTGGATGTTTCAAGGACATAATTCGATGAATATTTTCCCATTCCATCTGTAGTGAATGAGATCTTCATTTTTCATTTTTTTAGAAATCATTAATTCTTTATTGAGAATTTTTCAAACAGTCATATCCACTAAACATATTTAATCCAAAGATATATACGTTCTTAGGGATGGATGAATATGATGATGAATTTAGTAAACCAAATAAAAAATTAATCATCACACATATTAATACATTAACCTACCATGGAGAAGGGTTTGTAATCTATAATGATGCATCATAAAATGGATTCAGATGTATTTTCCTGAAAAATTAAACATTAATGTATTATGCCTCATGAAAATTGAGGGTTCATGAGAAAAATTACATAACTCATGATTTGGATTTAGCTGTGATTGTTTTTTAATTAAGTATATGGAAATATTAACATTATATATTTTAGTGTGATATAAATACTTATAAAAATGATTAGTGTATGTATTCAGACAATGAACATGAATATACACCATATAATGTGGGAATACCAGATTAAATATTATGATCTCTCAACACAATAACCCCATGGGAAAGGGAACATGGAGGTTTATGAATTGAATAGAAATGATCATGTTATATTATCTATGACGAGGATAAATAAATATCCAATATTTATTGTTTTTCAATGGAATAATAATAAAATTAGGAAGGAAGGGGATGATTTTTTTCTTTCTCAATTTAATGTTCAACCAACTATCAATGATATGATTAAATAGGTGTTTAATTAAGAAGTAGATAAGTAAAATATGGCATGAAATATTTATTAGTTTATCCTTGATAATGATGGAATGATACAGTTTAGAATCTATATTTTATTTAAATATCTTTTATATTTGAAGAAAGAGTTTTTTGAGGAATTCCATATTTAACCATTATTTATTCATCAGTGAAGTATGAATATTTATAGAGAATTGAAAGATTATTTTTGGCTAGAAGACATAAAGAGTGTTATTAAGAAGATTGTTTCTCAGTTCTTGGAATGTCAAAAAGTTATGGCTGGGAGATAAATGGATAAGGGTATGTTACATCCACTACCTATACTAGAATGGAAATGGGAAAACAATACTGTGGTTTGGTCATTGAATTCACCAAAACATCTATGGGGTATAATGTTATATGGGTAGTGTTCGATCTGTGTAAAATGTTAGTACACTTCATCAAAATCAAAGACTCTATAACTCTATGTGATCCTTCTATGATTTTATTTAAGATTTTAGTATTCACGGAGTTCCACATTTCACTATGTCTGATTGTGATATAAAGATTACCTCAATGTTCTAGCGAAGTATTCTTCATGATAGTGATATAGAGTTGAGATTCCAAGTCATGTGTTATCCTAAAATTTATGATCATTTTGAGATAATAATTAAAACACTATAGGATATTTTTATATTATTCTCAGTGAATTTTTATGTCTTTGGTGATAAATACCTTCCTCCAGTTTCATATTAATAAAAAAAATATTTCACTCATGATTTAGATGTATCATTTTGAAGAACCCCAGAAATAAGTGGATAAATTCAATGTAAATGAATATAGTTAGATAAATAAATATATTGGGACCTGAGAGAGATGAGGAAATGAAATATAGGGTTAATCTCCCTCAAGAGCACATTAATGTTGTTTAGAATCTACAAAAAAATTATGATGAAAATCACTAATCTAATAAAGAAATTGAGGTTAATGACAAGGTGTTTCTTTTAATTATTCTATGGATTATGGTTATGAGATTTAAAATAAATGTAAATGAATACCTATGTATATTTTTTCAATTTAAATTCATGATATTATCAAGAGGATATCCAATCAGTTTTTTATTCCACCAAACCTCTCTCAATTCCACACCATATTCAGTGTATATATTGTGAGAAAGTACGTACCTAATCCATCACATGTATTGAACTCAATTTTAGTACCATTTTATAATATTATTTTTAGTTGGAATAACCAATGGAGACTTAGTTTTTTATTGAGAATATTTTAGGAACCAAGAAAACACTCTAAGCCAATGATATGTGGTGAAACCAAGAGTGTGAAAAAGTTATGTGGGATCCTGATGAACTGATGTGATAGAAGTATCCTCATTTGTTTATTTTAAATTGATGAATTATTATTGGAAATCCTTTTATGGGGGTAATATGTAACAACCCATGATTATATAAATTATATTATTATAATAAATTGAATTCCATCCATATATTTCTTTATATGAAACGTCAAGTTTATATTATGTTACATGCAACACTATGTTTTATGAAACCATGATATTTTATTAGTACTATAATTTAAACGTGAATTTTATTACCTATTCATTAAAAATAGAGATATGAATAGTAATAAATTATTTTTAAAAATTAATAATATTGATTTTATATGATGGTAAAGTATTGAAAATAGTATACAATTTTGGGCAATGTAAATATCTATCTTGAATATGTTATTTTCTCAAAAAAATTAACATTATTTATTTTAGTGAACCAAAAAAAAATTAAACATTATTTATATTATATTGATAAAATAAAAATAATGTTTTATATAATCATGTTAAAATTAGAATTTTGTGGTTTTTTGGGATCCTTTTGAAATGATTAAATTTCCAATGAATAGTAAAAAATAATTTTTTTAGAAATTTTTTATTAAATATATAGAATGTTTAGTTCATATTATTTCTAAAATGGGTATAAAGAAAAATTAAATCAATTATACATCTATTAAAAAAATTGATGTCATCATAATTATTTTTATAGTGTGTTTTGATATAATTTTTTTAATCTTTTGAACAATTTATCTTTCAAAACTGACATTAGCATCATGTCTCCAAGATTAATTATTAATATAAATATATCCACAAAAATGCATGTAAATATAAAAAATAGGATTATATATTTTGAATAAGAATAATTAATATTATCTTACATGGTGAAATTATTTTTTGACCCTAATGAATAGTAAAAATTGTAAGAATTATTTATCTTGGTTAATTAGAAAATTTGTATACCGGGGGTTTAAATAAAATGATATAGGTTACAAATTAAAAAAAATATTTAAAAACCCATCAGATTTTCATTTTCTGACCTAATATCTTCAGGGGTCAATGATGTTCCATTTTAGAGCCTTCAGAATATGAAAAATGTGGGTACATGTTTTTCTATTAAAAATTTACTAGTGTTCAAGTCACTAAACATATAAAAGGTCACCTCTCTCTACTCCACTGTACACATCAAAAAACTATTGGATCATAAATCACTAACCCAAATAACTTCATATATTACCTAAATTCATCCTTGAATCCCTAGTTTAGTTATTATTTCCTTCTATGAAGGCTTTAGATATATATCTAAAGAGGCTTTCCGAAAAAGTGGTAAACTCATAAACATGAAATTTGTTTTATTTATTCTTCCACCACCTTAAATTATTATTATATTATGATGATTTTATAACAAAATTATATTATATATAGTGATATGTTATTATGTTAATGTAATATAATCTATGAGATTCATCTTCCATAAAATGGGATACAAAATCATTATTCATGGGTACGGTGGTCTACTGCCTTGAGAACCTAGGTTATTCCTTTTCCATCACCACCTCTATCAGCATGATTTTATGTCGTATATGTTGTAATCATATATTATTTATTATATTTTTACAATTATGAAATTATTATATCACATATGACCTCTTAATTTCTATTATGTGGGAATATAATATCGTCACTCGTGTGTACGATAGACTATCATCTCATGAAAAGATGTGATCCATTATCATAACAAAATTATGTTTCTAAGGATGAATTTAATTATATTGTATTATATATATATATGAAATAAAAAATATTCATTAATTTTATATATTATATTCATTTATTTATTTAAATTCTTACGTAAATTGGAAACATGTTCGTGCTTCTGTACATCCTACTTTCTCCATAATGACTGTATTTCAGGTTCTATGTATAAATTTTATACATCGATATAAGTAATATATAATGAATATATATGATAAATATATTATTTTTTACATTCTTGAGAAAATTTAACCATGATAAATGTAATATGGCCAAAAGAAAAAAAATAAATATATTAAAAACAAATCAGTTATTGAATGAAACATTACATTAACATGGATTTTTTAATAAAAGGTTAATAAATTATAAAATTTAAATCATATATTATTTGACTCATATAATTATGATTTTTATATATATTTATTAAAAAATTATATTTCTAGTACATGAGGTTTTAACATGTATAATGGAAGTCGATACTTAATGTAAGGTATTTTTTTCACCATTATCTTATTTTGGGACATAATTTATTTTATGAACAATTAATATTTTATTTAGGTTATATACATATCCCTTAACATGTAATATCCTAAAATTATATTTTCTCATCACAATTTTCTCACACCCAAAATTCTGTTATCATTCATTTCTAGGATTCATTTTTGGATCTTGATTTTTTTTCTAGAGATTTGGGTGGGATGTGGTTACATTTTGAAGAATTTATTATTTTTATATTCAAAATAGTAATTATCCTTGGGTTTCCCTTTAGATTTTTGATTAAAAGATGATTTTTTTGTGGTTTAATTCCTAAGGTTCATGGTTGGTGCATAGTTTTTCATACCGTGTACCCTTCTTCAAGAAACTGTAAGATAAATGTCTATTTTTGGATTGTGGAGAGCCCCATAGTTTGTGAAAGGTTTGGTAACTATGCAGGATAACAATTTAATGTGTACCTCTTAGATAGTGAAGAAAACAGAGTTTCGTATAGTTTGGAAAATCTGGTTGTAACACCATACGACACGTCTGGGTCATTAAAATCTAAACTTTTTAGCAGTGCCTCTCAAGATTTAACCCCAAATGATTCCTTAATAACCCCATTATATCTCCGGATCACAAAAACCTCCCTATATACCACTTGTCTCCCTTTGGATCCCTTAATTTTCGGTTTTTGGCGTGGATTATCTAATAAATCAATATGTATGTCTCTTTTAATTTAATTTTTTCATTCTTCTATGGTTTTCCTTTATTCATATATGATGTTTTGTTTTCTAGTGGGTATTTTGCATAAAAGGGGGATATATCTTTTGATTTTATAAATGTAAATGATTCTTTTGTTATTTCATTCCTTGTTAGGGTCTTTCGGTGGTGTAGTTTTGGTTTGACTAAAAATTTCAGAAGTTCCAAAACCTGAGATTTGTTTTCACTAATTTGATATTATTATATGATTTTCTCATAGTTTATTGATTTCATTAATGTGTTATATGGATTTATTTTGTGGTTTCAAATATACATCAGATGCTTCTTCCTATTCATATTTGATCGAAATGGGTTTAATGAAGAAAAAAAATACATTTTTATGTGATTTATTGTGGTTCTTCATGGAAGTGTTTCATGGGTAGTTTGAAAGGGGAGAAATGTGTTTTCAAAGGCACTAATAGTTCAGGTGTAATGAAATGAGTGTTTCAAATGAAATTTATTTTTATGCCAATATGGATACCTTTTCATGAACTTTTAAATTGACATGTTTTTTTACATGTTGGGAATCATTTTTATGTGAAATTTTATTTTATGTGGATTTAAATATTTTCTTGGCCCATGGAAATTGTTAAATTAATTTTGTAATTTTAATGTAAATGTTTTAAATGGGTATATTAAATTGTACAAGTGGTTATAAATATACTTCAAAATGGTTTTAAAAAGCGTCCATAAATTTTTAAATGATTTTAATAAGGTGGAAGTGGTGTTTTCCTCTCATGTTTGCGATGTCTGCTTTTTTTTGTGAGGGTATTGATATATGTGAAAATTGAAGGTTGAAAAATTGTACAATGGGAATCCTAGGTATCTAGTGGGTAAAAATAGGTCTAGTACACTAGTGATTAAAAATTTACAAGATCCAATTGTTCTAGTGGATTGATGGAAGTTGACTCGAATGTGGAAAAGACTGAATTACCTTAGCATGAATAATGATTAAAACACTAACTAAATGATGTTGATTTATTTCCACAACTATTATGTGATATTCCCTTTTAGTGTCTTTTTCTTGAGAAAGCTAATGTTTGTGGTTTCTTTGCAACTTTCACTGATGTTTGAGGATTCTAGAGTTACACTTATTCTAGATACCATTAATGATTTACAAATGGTTATATATTGTCACTAAATTATTTTGTGATGTGGTTCCATACATTGGTATATGGTGGACCTTGTGCATGTATATCATTTTGATGCATGTTTTTTTTAAAAAGTGTTTTCATAAATTTTTTATTTAAATTGTTCTTTTTAAATGTTCAATTAAAAGGGGTTAAAATATTTTACACAAATGTGCATGTTAAAATGTCTTCCAATGTTGTATAATGGAATATTTTCTTTTGTGTAACATCTTAAGAGGACTTGGATCATACCCTAACAATACCATTGTGTGTATGAAGACTTATCTATGTATAACCTAGGTAGAGGGATAAGTTTTTCATGGTGGATTCAGTTGCAAAATATTTTCCTGTTATTGTAGGTATTGGTGGTAGAGGCATGAAGGAGATTCACTCATGTTACACAATAGTTTTATAGGTTGTTTTAGTACCCTTCGACTATAGTATTTTTTTATTTAAAGTTGTAAACATAAAAAATCTAAAAAATTCCTTGTTTTTATTTTTTTTATTACATTGATGATTACTTATTTTGGTTGTTAAGATTTATATAATTGTCTGAAAGCATTCCAAAAGTGTAATATTGCTACCAAGGCACTGGATGCGAGCTTATGGACTAGGTCATGTGTCAGGTTTGTTGGAACTATGGAATTGTTCGTCACAAAATGGTATTGGTGATGCATGGTTCATTAATGGACCTAAAATTCAATCCACCCTCTGATATTTTGGATTTCTAGGTATATAGAGTTGGATTTTTAGAGATCAAGGTGTAGGTATGGTAGAGTGTTTAACAAAAACATCATGGTCCGAAATATGAGTTTCCATGGGTGGTCAGGTTTTTTTGGTTTCATTGGTTCATTCAGGTATTATTGTGTTTGGGAAATAAAAATAGATTGGGTTAAATGGCCTCAGTGAGCTCATAGGGCCTATAAATCTATCTGTATCTAGGTGTATGGTTTGAGAATACTTTGAGTGATGTTAGTGGGATTGGTATAATCCATTCATTCATATATCCAAGAAACCCTTCAAAACATTATTCCCTTGTATATTGGTATATGTTTTCATGGGTTTTGTCAATATTGTTGAAAAAAAACCTATTATAGAGTTGATAAAAATTCATTTAATTTGGTTATGCGTCAAGTTCGGAAGATAAAAAAATGGATTATTATGGCCGATTTTATTGAATATTTAGAGAATTGGATATTTTTAAAATGATTTTTGAATAAATGTAGGTGATTTTATGAAAATTTTATAATTATAATCCAAACTATATGTTCATAAAAATTTCTGGGTGGGAAATATAAATATGTTATAATAAAGACATTGGAATTTTGATTCATGTAAGAATAAATGAATTTTAATAAAAATGGTTGTGATGGATTGGGATTTCTTGTGCCGCTAAAAATGTGTATAAAATAGGATATTATTTTGAGAAAAAGGAAATCCATTGATAAGAGGATATTGAAAATTGTTTTCTATATAGGGATTAATGAGCTTTTGAATGTTTTTTTGAGTTTTAAAATTGGAGTTAGATTGAGAATTTCAAAGTGTGGTTTCAATTTCTTGTCTTGGAAAGTGGAATTTTTTTTGACCATTGGTATTCCCCTTAGTGATCTCATTCATGGACCTATGTGGGAATGTGGATATTAAATTACATGGAGTGAGGTATCCACAGTTTGGCATCAGAATATGCATGTGTGAGGACTTATGGAACAACATTGGTGAGTTTCAAATCCAGAAAGCCTATTATCATTTCAAGGGAACTTTTGTGAGAAAATTTGATGTTTTAATAACCATTAGTTGAGTGATGTGTCTCTGTGTGAATATAGAATGTTTCTTGTGGGGTTTTTGAGGTTGAAAACTCTTTATATTTGAAAAGAGTTTGATGTTTATGTTCTCTTGATGAGATGTATTGGAGATAATGGTCAATGCATTCATTTGAAAAATATTTTGCGAATCCTTTGAGTTGGTTTCCTTTGTGTTTTTAGTTTTTTGTGGTATGCTTTGGTTCATAGATTAGTCTAATTGGGTCCTCATATTCCTTGTTGGCTAGTTTATGCCCCAATAATGATTCAATTCTTATCTTATGTGCATCCACATGTGGTTCACCACTATAAGTAACTACAGTTGATCAATGCAAGGACTATATTTTTATGTCTATGAATTGAATCCACATCTTATTATCTTTTATCCTGGTCCTCTAAATGTATGAACGTGTATGTAGAATATTGTGGGACACTTTAGTTCCTTGAGTTTCATGAGTTGTTCATGGTGTCACTTTTCACATATATTCTATAATGTTTATCAGGAAGGTGGTGAAATAATTTCCAAAAATAAAATTTTTCCTAGAGCATTTTATTTTTTCACTGGAATTCAACGGCCTTTGGATATTTCAGGAGGTTCTGTTTTTAATATGATCATGTTTGGATAATATTTTTGGAATTCTGGTCATTTTAAGTTTCATTGAGATTGGTCCAAGTCTTCCAAAAAGCATCCCTTCCAATTTCTAGTAGTTGTTCATTATTCTAGGGGCTCAGTTTAAAATCAGTTTCATTTAATGCTTCTTTTTTCCGAATGGTTGTTTCCGATGGGGGTTTGGGGTATTTTATTTTAATTAAATAAAAAATTTGATGTTGTCAAAACTATTGAGAAATCCAGTTTTAATGGAAGAATATTTTTTCATTCCTAAATAATAAACCACCATATTTTATATAGAGGTGTATTCTATTGGACACTTGTTTATGTCATTTCTCATTCAACATGGAATAGGATGATGCATAAACATCTTCTATGAACATATTCATGTGGAAGAACCATTATTATACTAAGCGAGTGTCATAGGGTGTTGTTTTCTTTTGGTTCCTCTATGAAATTGGTGTGGTCGCTCAGGAAACATAATAATATATTCTAATAAGGGATTTTTAGGTTTTGACTATGAGGAATGAAATTATTTAAACATCATGGCTCAATCTATAGGACCCGATGTGTATATCACTAGAAGACATGATCCCCATGGGAATGAGAGACCCTGTTTTAGCTTTTGTATTAAATGTTGGAAATGGAGATAGTTCAAGCTTCTCATGTAGCTATTTCATAGAAATGTACATAGTGCCCTTGTAATTCTGATTATTTTTCCACCTATGATAAGAATATTATTTTGTTTGTCTATGTATGGGTTAACCTTTTGAATT
The DNA here is from genome assembly GCA_963277665.1 of Viscum album. Classification (NCBI taxonomy): domain Eukaryota; kingdom Viridiplantae; phylum Streptophyta; class Magnoliopsida; order Santalales; family Viscaceae; genus Viscum; species Viscum album. The sequence goes on from OY728151.1 coordinate 1,431,931,172, forward strand.
AGATTCTGATTTAGACTGTCTCATGGGGTGGTGTTTCCCACATTGTGTTACCCCTTGTGATAGGGGCTGAGGGTTCGTTGTCATGTGTGGAGTTTTATTGGGTATTCCATGTTGGGTTTCCCATGTTAGTTTAATGTTTTCAGTTCCTAAATTGTAGGGAGACCCACCGTAGGTCCCATTATGGTTTCGTTTAGTGTTTGTTGTTGTAGTTGGTTTTTCATAGTCGGTAGTCCATTAAGGCCTCTCATTTTGATAATCATGTTCGACATCTAGTTTACCTTGGTATTGAGAAGTATTTTTTATAGATTTTGGATATTGGATTAAATTATGAGTAAATTTTAGGATATTAGAGTGCACCCAATAGTCTTTTTTGAATCATTAATTGCAAACATTTAGGTTTGAGTTTTCTAATGTTTTTTGATAACTGATTTTGCTTTGTTTGTTCACTTCAGGTAAGTGGTACAAGAGATTTTTGGTAATTTGTAAGGGGTTGATGACATTATTGGTTATATTATATATGTTTTTTAGATTACATCTCTTTTGATCAATGAACTGGATGTGTTGTTGATTTCATAGGGTAGGAGGTGTGTGGGGGAGAGTCCATTCCGGCAACCCATGTTAAACATTTTAAATCACTATTTCTACTTAGTGGTTTATTTATTTCTCATCACAAATGTTTGTTATAAGTTATCTAGATTTTTTGGAGTATCAGTTTGTGTTTTTGGTCAAAACATGGAATGACTTTCTAAGGGAGGAATGTTTTCCTGGTCGGTATAATTGTCCAAAAATGATTTTTTTGTTCTTTTCTCTGGTTTATTTTTTGGATCTCTATTTATCTCTCATGTTTTAGGTGTGATAGGTTTTAGGTTTTAGGTAGTTACGTTGATTATTTTCATACCAGTGATTATCATTTTCCCCATTTATTTTGGATGAAAAATGGATTTCTGGGGATTTACAACACGGGGTGTATAATTAGGAATTGGTATGTCAAATCGTTCCCCATTCTCATGGAAACTAGGAAATCTATAGACATTTTTGGATATCGGTGAGCTATAGTGTATCCACACACTTTGGTAATCATTTTGGATAACACTATGTTGTGTCCCTCTAGGATTTTTAGGGGCACACGATTGCTGTCTGGTTTTGAAAATTGTGTTGGAATGTCATGTGACTTGTCCAAGTACTTAAAAATATAAACAAATTGGGTTTTGTACTCCTATTAATTATCCAAAAATCCATCATTATTGCACCAATTGACCACTCAAGCCCTAGGTTCTTTCCTATCTCCCTCTTTTCTACCTTGGTCTTCCATTCAATAGGGGTTTTGGTGTCAATTATAAGGGAAATCACAAATTAATAATTTATTCCTTTTATTTCATATTTCATCTGGGGGTTTCCTTCCACATTCCATGTGTTTTTAATTTTACTCAGGTATTTGATGAAAATAGAGGTTTTATATTGTGATTTTGGTATGGTTATAGATGATTGTTTATAAATCATTATTTATTAGGGTCTTGTGGTGCTGCAGTGGTAGTATCACACAAATTTCTAGATGTTTTCAAGATTGAGGTAGGTCACTCCATGATTTTTCAAAATTAAATGGTTTGTTCATTCATTCTTACATTCATAAATGTGTTCTATTTTCGGAATTTTGGGCTTAAAAAATATTTTGGAGGTTTTTTTGTATTAATATATGATGGAAATTAGTTTTATAAAGGAAAATGGATTTATTTTCTAATATTATTTATTTTGGTTCTCCAATGATGTTTTTCAGGTGTTCCATGAAAGAGTTGAAATTTTTATTTAAAGGAAAATATATAGAGGATGTGTTTTAATGTTTTTTGTAAATGAAATATAATTTTATTGATCGATCTCTACCTTATTTCCCACATTTAATTTGACATGTGATTTGATAAAATATAGGGAAGCATGATTTATGTGAAATTGGTTAATGTGTGGATTTAAAAAAGTTATTATACCATGGAAATGGTTAAATTAATTATTTGATTCTATAATAATTTTTCTAAATGGTATTATTAAACTCTCCAGGTGGTTTAAAATGTATACCTAGATGGTATTATAGTGTCTTTGGGAATTTGAAATAAATTTGGTTTGGTAGAAGTGGTGATTTCCTTTCTTGATTTGGATGTTTTTTCATGTTGTGAAATTATTTATATATGTGATATGTGATGTGTGAAATTCAGAACAAAGGTAATCCCTTGTATATAGTTGGGATAACCAGAATGGGTATACTAGTAATTCGGAAGCGAAAAGCCAAAATTCTACCTGTGGATTGAAACTAGTTTACTTAGAAGTGAAAAGCCCTAATTCCCTTATCATGATTGTTGATTAAAAAAATAGGTAATATATGATGATTAGAGACCACAAGTCCCTTGGTATGCTTCATCCTAGTGTCTAGTGCATAAGAAATTAGATTATTGTCATTTCTAGGCCACATTTCACTAAGTTACGATGTTTCTATATTTAACTTATTGTGGATACCCTTAGGTATTTACCCGCAGTTCTCTATTGTTACATAATGAATATGTGATGTGGTTCTTTACATTGGTATCGATTATACCTTGCATGTGTATTTCATTTTATAGAATTATTTTTGAAAAAAATTCCATTTAATTGTTTTGACAATGGGTTTTCAAAAAATGTACTCTCAAAAACTTTTTAAAATATTTCACATAACTATGTACACTAACATGTATTCTAATGTTTTAGCATGTAATATTTTATTTTGGGTTGAATCTGACTTCTATTTCGATTACACCGTAAATACACCATTTCATTTATTTAGACAATTTTATATATGACCCAAATATGGGTAAGATATTCCATAGTGGATGTGATTGATAGATTTCTGCTACTTGTTGCAAGTGTTAGTGGTTGTGAAATAATGGAGACACCCATCATGTTACACAATGGTTTTTTGGGTTGTTAATAGTTTTCTTATGTTGTAGTTTTTCTGGTTTTTGTTTAATCTTGTAATCCTTCAAATCTGAAAATATTTGTAACTTATTTAGATTTAGTTATTTATTATCATGGTGATTTTTTATTAGTGATGTGAACATATATTTATATTGGTTATATTATTCCCAAAGTTTGTTAATGGTAACAATGTAGTGTTTGCCTACCCGTGGAGATATGTAAATCCCTTTAGGCCATGCCACAGACCATGTTGGGATTCAGGTTGGATGGAACAATGCCTCTGATAATGAAAATTTTATCTTTCAATTAATTTTATTATTTCATGGGTCTTATGATATCAATGTCACTAAATTAGAAATACGTATCCTTTTGAAACTCATCATTTATGGATATTGTTAATGATTATTCATCCAATGGTGAAATATTATGACCAATCTATCAATAAACACATGAGTTTTTTTAATATATATATATATATTTAACAATAATTAATCTTTTTCATTATGTTTAATCTCTTTAAAACTTTATAGATCAAAATAATGATTTTATTGAAAACTGACTACATTTACCTCCTCTATTGTAAAATTTTTATCATTTATGTTCGTATTTAAAAAATCAAATGTCAATTTTATTCCATATTCCAATATGATTATTTAATGCATTTTTGACAAATTTTTAAAATTTTAAATTTATTTTAAATGTGTGCTTCATGCCATTTTCCAATCATGGTCCATCATTATATGACAAAAAATATGAATGGAATCATTATTTTAATGTGTATGACAAAGGAAATTTTTTTTGTCATCTTGAATATTAATTTTATTTAATATTCCTTTATAATTTTTCATGTTTATATTCAGTCAAAACGATTTCCTTATTATTTTAGGATATTTAAATTTTTTTTAAAATGATTTTAAACAATTTGATATTTTCCTCAAGAAACATTTAATATGAATTTTATTTCGAAACCATTTTCCTTGTGTGATATAATAATTTCCTGTCACATATAAATTAATTGGTATATGATCCAACGGTACCATTCTTAATCATTATATGGGTGTTTTATTTTTATGATTATATGTTTTCTAAGAGACCCGTTTCTCTTCCATGGGTTATACCATGATAAAATAATTTTGAAACCCACTTCTATTTTCACATGTTAGGATTTTAAAATTAATGTAATTACTATGAATTAATATATTTTCATGGGTTAAGATATTATTTATGTTTTATGATATTGTGGTACATGTATGAATGATTTTCATCATTTTACATGTGGGATCTATATCTCCTTACAATGGATTTGGTAATGATTAATGTTTTATTAGCACAAAGGGTATATGGGATGTTATCCCAATACCAATAGGGGGAACGTGTTAGGTTAAAAAATTAAAATTATGGTACATGGGAGGTTATCCCATGCACGAAAGATGTTATGGGGTAGGTCATCCAAATCTTGAAAGTGGTTACATGTGATGTTATATCATTCCCAAAATAGGGTACACTGGAGGATATCTAAAGCCTAAAAGAGGGTATATATGCCCATATCCCAATCCTAACAATTTTTGAAAGTCTAGGATGGAATCCCTGACATATTTTTTTCAATTATTATGTATATTTCATAAATCAATGTCTTATGACAATGTTATACTATCATGGATCAAGGTATTTTAATACATTATGATTCATGGATTAAAAACTCCTATGATTTATGCCTCTAATTTTGTTTATAATAAATGATATTTAGGGTATGGTTTCAATAAATTATTATCATTTTCTCATACCCATATGATCATGATATATTGATATCTACCTTGTTTACCATTACGAAGCATCTGATATCATCATTTATCCTGTTTCCCTTCATAAGGATATGAAGAAAGGTAATATGTATAATATGAATAAAAAAATGATAATTATTAATAAAAAGGTCGGTGATAACATAGATCACTTATATACCGGTTGTTTATGTGTCTATTTTTCCAACAGTCCTCAACAAAATAAATTCTAGCATAGATCATTATGTTATGTAATGAATATTTATCTATTAATATGTAATATATATATATATATATAATAAGTATGGGTATTTACATATATCTCAAAAAATTGACTTAATTTTTTAATTAATCATATCAAACTAATATTATAATGATTTTTTTTTGTTTTTTAAAAAAGAATAATTTTAATTGAATAGTAAATATACTAGTTTTCATTGTAAACTAATTATTTTCTTAATGTACATAAATGGTCCATTATAATTTAAAAAATTTTAAAAAGAAAGTGTAGTTCAATTATATTATAATAATGAAAATTTTGGTCATTGGATTAAATTTCTTATTTAATTTTTATATTAAATGTTTTTATATTTAGAAGAGATTTTTATATTTCAACTGTATTATCATCACATCTCCAGAAATAATATTATAAAAAAATTTCCTCTTCTGTAACATGAATTTGGAAAAATGGATTCCATATTTGGAATCAAAAAATAATAATACTGTATAATAATATCATTTTAATTTTTGATCTTATTGAATAATTAGAAAATAAAAAATCAATTACCACATTTAAGGTTTAAACAAGTTTTCCATGGGGATGAACTAAAAGGATAAGTGATAAAAAGGACATAATACATGTATAACTCCAATGGGATGATAAGATTTTGACCCTTATCAAATTAGTATAATTGTTTCAATTTTTTAGGTTTCTTGTCCATGAAAGTGACCAATATAATAATTTATGGAAAGAAAAAGAAAAAATATCACTCTCTAGTCTATAAATTTCAAGTTTGTATTCACATAGTAAAAACGAATTATTTTGGTGAATATTTATTTTAATTTTTATATTAATTAACAAAATTTCATGGTATTAGGATATTTCTAATTTTTTATAATTTGTTAATTCCTTAAATACTTATGCAATATCGATGCAGTAATTATATATTTAATATAAAAATTAAATAAATGATACTAAAAATATTAAAAATACTAAAATGGAATGAATTATTGTTTTCAATAATTTTTTTCTATAAATATATAATGTTATAAAGGTTTTAATGTTATTTATTTTAATTTCAACAATTTATATATATTTTTAATAACATGTTAAATGAATTGAGTAATGATTAACCGTAATGTTTTTTTACATATATAATATTTTATTAAATGAATTAATTTTTTTCAAAAAAATAAGTTAATACATGTTATTTTTTAATATTTAAAAATTAAAACAAGTTCCATTAATTTACCAATTTTTACTTTATAGTGACTATATTGAACAATAATGATTAAAACTATGTTACCATGGTCAAGGTTAAGATATGGGGATTGAAAGTTATTTTTTCTTGAATTAAATTAAATTTCCAAAACACTTATGATTTTGTAGTTGATAAATTAGATTTCATATTTAAAACAATTGGGTTCAAATTATATAATACAGATGTTTTTATTTTTATGATTTAAGGACAAATTACCAAAATAGAAATACAAATTATCATGGGGAAAACTGAAATGATAAATGATAGTAAACATTAATTCCAAGGAATAACATATCTATATAATTTATTATTTTCTTTTTGGAGGTGTTTCTCAGAAATATCCTCCATACAATACATTATGGGTCTGTTTGATAGGCACTTGGGAAGAGTGTGATGTTTCATTACTGAATAGTGTGAGGGATTTGAAAAAAATTGAAATCTTTAATTTTGGAAGGGAACCTCCTCCCCTCACTTATTCAGAACTTTTGAACCATTTGGATCAATAAGAACATACGAAAACACCTCCCTAATATTAATATACACATTATAATTCTTCTGGAATTGCAGACATTCCAATCATATGGTCCTTAATAGGAGATATGATGGATGTTTCTCTAAGGTAATTTAATTCCCTTCACCAAGATCATTCTTTTCATCTTATTCTCAAGACACATTCATTAATTTACTAGTAATTACATAATAATAAACCAAATATATTAAATTTATTTAAATTTTATTACGTTTATGCAAAAACTCATTTAAATCCCCCTTCCATCATTTGAGAAAATAAATTGTTGATCATGTGTACACCAAACTACCACATCATGAACTGATTTAATTCATTTTCAATTGTTACCTCTCATTAATGGACATAATGATGGATTTGACATATTTATATCATATTTATGAAATTTTCATAATTATATAATTATCATATAACATATAGCTACCTACTATCCAATCATTTAGAATAGAATAATGTCACTCCTGTGTAAGTGTGGACTTCTACCACCTTGTAGAGATGTGAATTTTTTTCATTTTATTTTGGAATGTAAGGATATAATAATATATTTAATGAAGTTAAATATATTATTTTATACAATATTTTATTATCAATGTTTATTTATTATTTAACATTCCTAAAATTCATCTCTTGAAAAAAAATAACATTCACACTTACGTAAGGCCCATCATCTCCTTGAACGATATAACTCATTTTTTCATAAATAACATTTAGTGAGTATTATAAATACTTATATAATTATAACGTATGATATATATATATATATATATATATATATATAAATTTTAACATTATGGAGTACATTTAATCATTATTATTTTAAAAGGATAAAAATTTCTGAACCAAAACATACATGAAAAAAAAGAAATTATCACTGGAAAAAGTGATTTTAAAAAATAACTGCTATTGAAATTATCATAAAAGACTATATGAAACTCTTATATTGTATGAAATATATCAATATTATACTTTAGTGTGTTACTATTATATTTATATTTATTATATTGGTTGTATAAACACATATGATGTAATTCATAACTGATGTCATGGTTTCTCATCTTGGTATAAAATCCATGATACCTATGTCACATTCCCCACTTAGTTTTTTCTGTTGGCACCTATAATGACCCTTTTCAATTTTATATCATGAACCCATTTAACATTATGGTATTTAATTTTTCATTTTATGTTATTTCTTTCATTGGGAATATGATTCAAGTTTTTCAAAAGTGGCAATAGATAATGTTATAATTTAATTATTTATCGGGATTGGTCATGATTAATATTCAATGATTATGTAATATAATATATATTTTGTGTCACGGCCCCCTCCCACCGAAGATGCCCCTTCAGATCTGGAAATGGTGAAAGGGAGATAATGACCCTCGAGTCCCACCTCTAGTACGCTCTGGCGTGGCAACTAGCACCAAGGGTATGATTTTTCACAAATATGGGAGGCATTACCATTTTTATTATTTAGGATCGAGAAATATGACAAGTCAACCACCCGAAAAGGAAAAGAACAAGTTTATAGAAATAAACCCAAACCAATCCCACATGCATGTTTAAACAATTTTATAACAAGGTACACGTACAAGAAATCTCAAAGTACAATACCAAAAGAAACAAGTGAACAACAACTGCAACAACTCCAACTGTCCGACTAGTAGGGTCCCGGACAACCCTAGTAGTCCTCCTAGAAACCAGAAAGTAAACGTATGGTGATCATACAAGTATACTCAGTAGGGAAACCTAAAGCTCTCATGTACAAGTGGGGAGACATCCTAATGTCCTGTGAGAATAATAAAAGAATCCTAGAAAGAAATTCTATCCACCCAACCTCACCTGGCACACTCACCAAAAACAAAATCACAACATGTATTAGTAGTATATGAAACATGAGTATTGGGTACCCCACACCATTTCCCTTTAGTTAGCTGCTCTTCATAGTGGCGAACGTCCTGATGCTGCCACACTCTCCCCGCCCACACACACTTGGGCCTCACAACCACGTATCTCGCCCGCACACACCTGGGCCTAACAACCACGTATCCTGCCCGCACACACCTGGTCCTCACAACCACGTATCCCACCCGTACACACATGGGCCTCACAACCACGTATCCCTCCCGCACACACCTGGGCCTCACAACCACGTATCCCACCCACACACACCTGGGCCTCACAACCACGTATCTTGCCCGCACACACCTGTGCCACATCCCGAAGATTCTTGGGAAATAGAAGAACCTGCCCGAAGAGTCTTGGGCGAAAACCACCCAAATCAAATCCAACCCAGAGAGTCTTAGGTGTAAGGTCGCCTCAAGCCATCACATCCTATGGGAAAAAGAGAAGGAATGAGCAAGTAACTAAGGGAAAAACACCCTCTCCCATGAAATGGGAGTGTTCGGCACTAAGTTCTCAACATGGGTGGGGTGAGATAAAACACAAAAGATACAGATATATATATTTATAACAAACACATAGCCCAAACTATGGATTCTAAATAGAGAAACTGAGCTCGTGCCTCGACACTGCTACCATGATGAATGCATACAAAATAACAACCCCAACCCCATTTAGGTTTTTACGTTTCAGCAGAATTAGTTTATTTAGTTCCTTAACTACTGGGAAACTATCCACAACCAATAATATCGATCGTTCTTAAAACATATCCCTGCCATCCACAAATCAAGTTAGGAAAACACAAGCAGCACAGCAAAACCCTTCTTATCAACCAACCAACCCATTGATTTTTAAACCTGTTCCATTACCATAACCCACCATTCATTAAATCTTCCACTTTTTATTTATTATTCACAACCCATAGTTCGATCACATTCAAGCCCATCCCTACAGCCCCACTGTCAAACACCATAACCACAAACGCACCGAAACCCATACATCGTTATCCCTTTAATACCATTTATCATAGCCCCGCTGCCCATAACCAACATAGCATTTACACCAACCCACAACCAAGTCAACTGCAGCCCCACTGCTCACCCAATCCACAACAACCCACAAAACACCCCCATCACATGCCACGTTTCCAAGACAACAACCACATGTTCATTATTCCGTTTTGTTCAACTGGGGTGATCACACAAGGGTTCCAGATTTTAAAAGCCAACATTATGTGATTAACCAATTTCCTCATTCCACAAAGTTCCAACCACAAAAATGGTCTAGAAAGATAGGGAAACATTTAATTGCACAGGAAAAGGCCCCCAACGACCGTGATTTTCAGTAGGCATAAGCCTATTAAATTCACAACATATCGATTGGATAAACAAGGATAAACATAACAAATTCCCCATCCCCGTTCTTTAACTAGTTATTATCTTTATTTAAACCGGTTCAACTGTTTCTCATGAAAACAAGAGGATACCCACCCAGCATGACGCACAAATTATACAGATGAAGGTAAGATCCCTACCTCAACAGGTTCTGATCACAACGCTCCCCAGGATCAACATTAGAAGACGTCCATCAGCATCCGTCACTTCCGTCGAGTCCCGGAAAAACCTCCTTGGGTGGAAGTCAGAAAGTAAAGGCTGAAGGAAATAAAACCAATCCAAGCTCATAAGTTCCGCCTCATCGTTACGATTCTGTGGCTATTGACAGATCGTAAATCGGAGCTCGGACGAAGAAGTTATGGAAGAAAGATCCTTTGAGTCTCTTGGGAGAACTATTCTTAGAGGAATGGGGAGGAGAGGAGTGAGTTGAAAAGGAGGAGGGGACCCCTCCTTTTATAGGCGATAAAAGAAAAAGTACATGGTGTGTACTTGGTTATTTCACACGGTCTCCACGCGGCTTCCAACACAGCTCCGCGGCCGTTGACTAGTCAACACACGGTTTGAGGGTAACACATACACGGGGAGGGACAACACGGCGTGTACCCATTTATTTCACAGTGCAAGGGCATGGCTCCAACAAGCCACACAGCCGTTGACTGGTAACGCATACGCGGGGAAGGACTACAGGGCGTGTAGTACTGGACACACGGTGTGCACCCATTATTTCACACAGCAAGGACACGACCTTTAACAAGGGGTATAACCGGCAAGGTGGTACACGACATGTAGTTACACTACACAGCATGTACCCATTTACTTCACATGGCGAGGACATGGCCTGCAACACAGGGTATACCCAAAACGGGGGTACACGGTGTGTACTCAAACTACACGACGTGTAATTTCAAAATTCTGGAAGTGTGGGAAAATTCCATTTTACCCTCCAGAACACTTCTTGACCTACTTTTTGACAAAAGGAATGGGCTGGAGAGGTCCGATAAATTACATCCGATACCTCTTAAAACATTCTCGTCCCCGATAATTCAAAAACTAACCCAAAAGAAACCCAACAAGATACCTCTTAGGGTTCTCGTTATAGCAGGAACCTAACCAACAACCCTAATCATATGTGTTAGGAATTCCTTCTCCTATGTCGATATATTATCCACTTTAGGCGGCACTGACTCGCCTTCACGTGTTCAATCACATCCTCATTAATGAGCTTCAATTAAGAATTGGGTCTTCCCACTTTCATACATTGGGATTTTTCAACTCGTACTACCCCCAACACCACACAACCAACACACTTCCCGAACACATGGTTTTTGGGTCATTCCTTCTCATATGTCAAGATATTATCCTCCTTATGCAGCACTGACTCGCCCGCACAGGTTCAATCGCATCCAAATTAATGTGTCACGATTAAGGGTCAGGTTTTTCCCTTTCCCCACTCATCCGTACATGTCACACATTACCAGGGAACAAGGAAAAAAAGGTGTCACAAATGACTAGCCAAGAATTCCATATATCAAAGGTACAGAGTAAAACATCATCAAAAATCTCAGAAGAACAAGGGAAAACACAAGTCAAAACAACTCCGGGTACTGTACATGCATCTGGGTCTCCCTCTCCCAAGTTCTCTCCTCGAGGCCGCCATGCCTCCACAACACACGAACCAACGGAATGGTTCATCCACGGAGCACCTTCTCTTTACGATCCTCGATCTTGACTGGTCATTCCTCAAAGTTCGCGTCGTATCCCATATCTAACTCTCCCTAGTCGATAATGTGGGAGTCGTTGTGTAAGTACCGACGAAGTTGGGAGACATGGAAGACTTCATGAACCGTCTCCAACTGAGGTGGCAGGGCCAACTGATATGCCACCTCACCGACTCACCTCAACACCACAAAAGGTCGGATGAACCAAGTGGAGAGCTTTCTCCTTTTCCAAAACCTCCGCTACCCCGTCGAGCGGAAAACTTCAAGAACACATGATCTCCCACCTATAACTCCAAGGGCCTCCTCCGACAATCAGCATAAGACTTCTGTCAGTCCTGAGCCGCTTTCATCCTCTCACGTACAAGCAGGACTTTCTCCATTGTGCTCTGCACTACCTCTGGCCCAAGAGCACCTGTCTCACAAACCTCTGCCCAGCAAATGGGTGAACGACATGGCCTTCCATACAAATCCTCAAATGGTTCCATGACAACAGTAGAGTGGAAGCAATTGTTGTATGAAAACTCTACTAAAGGCAAGTGTCATACCCATGATCCTCCGAAATCCAGAACGCATGCTCGCAGCATGTCCTCCTACATCTGGATAGTCCGCTCCTTCTGCCCATTGTTCTGAGGGTGAACAGTAGTGCTAAAGCTTAGCTGGGTGCCAAAAGCATGTTGTAACCCCCTCCAGACTCGTGAGGTAAACCGAGTATCACGATCTGAGATGATAGTCTTTGGGACTCCATGAAGCCACACAACCTCATCTATATACCTCTGTGCTAAGGTACTCACCGAGCCTAACTCCTTAATTGCTATGAACTGAGATGATTTCGTCAGTTGATCCACCACAACCCAGATAGCATCATAACCACCCTGAGCTCTTGGTAGTCCTTTGACAAAGTCCATTGAGATTTCATCCCACATCCACTCGGGGACATATAAAGGATGAAACAAACCACAGGGAACAAAGTGTTCAACCATTACTTACTGACACACTAGGCATTTAGCCACAAACTCCGCCACTGCCCGATTCCCACCGGGCCACCGAAACTGTTCCCTCAGGCCTCGGTACATTTTCGAAACTCGTGGATGTACCACCAAGGAAAAGCTATGGTACTCACGTAGAACTCCCTCATGCATTGTCTCAGGGACAAACAACCTTCCATGGAAAAGAATTCGATGTCGGCTGTCCTCTGTCCATTCTTCTGGAGCATTCCCCTGATCGACACGATCCCGTATCACTTCCTCCTAGGAGTCCCTCCACTGAGACTCTTCCACCTACTGCAACAAGGAGGACTGCACCGTCATCTAAAAAAACATCCTCTAACACCTTCTACCCTGACATCCAAGTGTAAGGCAGCCAAATCTCCCATCGCCTTCCAAGCATCAGTGGATTCTCGAACTACTTCCTGATGCGACTTCCTGCTCTGGGTATCAACCAAAATGTTGCCCTTACTTTCAGTGTAAGAGATCTCAAAATCATAGTCTTGGAGAAACTCGACCCATCTCCACTGCCACAGGTTCAGGTCACGCGGGGAGAAGATATAACGTAGGCTCTTGTGACTTCAGAAGACCACAAAGCGCTCCCCAAAGAGGTAATGTCGCCACAACTTCAGTGCGAACACTACTACTGCAAGCTCTAGGTATTGGGTGGAATAGTTATGCTTGTAAGGGCATAACTATCTAGACCTATAACAGATCACTCCCTTCTTCTCCATCAGAATACACCCCACACCAAGGCCAGAAGCATCACAAAACACCTCATACAACAACCCTTACTCTGGAAACATGAGTACGAGAGAACTGACCAACGTATCCTTCAGGTAGTCGAAATATTTCTGGAACTGCTCGCTCCAATGGAAGACCTGGTTCTTCCTAGTCAAAGATGTCAATGGAGCAGCAACCCGAGAGAAGTCTGAAACGAACCTCCGATAGTAACCTGCTAACCCTAGGAAACTACGAACTTCTGCCACGCTCTTGGGTGCTTCCCAAGAAAAAACTACCTCCACCTTCGACGGATCCACTGACACTCCATGCTAAGACACCACATGCCCAAGGAAGTTTAATTCTTGTGTCAAGAACTTACACTTCGACAATTTCCCATAAAGCTGGTGGTGTCGAAGGACTTCCAAGACTGCCCTGAGATGCTCAACGAGCTCCTCCTATGATCTTGAGTAGATCAGGATGTCATCGATAAACACAATGACAAACCAATCCGGAAACTCTTGGAAGACATAGTTCATAATTTACATGAACACAACCGGTGCATTTGTAACTGCAAACGACATCACTAAAAACTCGATGTGCCCATACCTGCACCTTAAAGCCGTCTCCGAGATGTCACTGTCCTTTACCCTCAGCTGATGATATCCAGATCATAGATCAATCCTGGAAAACCAACCTACTCCCCTCAGTTGGTCGAAGAGATCATCTATCATTGGGAGGGGGTAGCAGTTCTTGACTGTTACTCGGTTCAACCTTAGGTAGTCTATGCATAGCCTGAGACCCCCATCTTCCTTCTTAACGAACAAAACTGGAGCACCCCATGGAGATACACTAGTTCGAACAAAACCCTTCTCCATCAGAACATCAATCTGAATCCGAAACTCCCACAACTCCGAAGGTTCCATCCAATAAGGGGAAATCGAAATCGGACGGGCACCGGGCTGTAAGTCTATCCCGAACTCAACATCGCGTCGGGGGGTATGGTCACAACCTCCTCAGGAAAGAGATCGAGAAACTCCCCAACAACCTCTAGGAAATCCATCATCTCTGTATCAGCTGGAACCACTAATAACACGCCTAACAAAGAAAGGAGAGGCTCCACACGCCGACTTCCTACCTGATAACTCCTCTCGCCACCAAAAGATACGCGCTACCCATCCACCTCGGAGAACACGAATCTTCTCCAGAAGCAGTCGATAACGGCACTAACAGAAAAAAACTAGTCGATTCCTAAGAAGACATCGTATGGTTGCATCTGTAATAGAAGAAGGTCCCCACTAGATCGATGTGGTCCCAACGTCAGCCCACATCACCGGAAAACACAAGATACACAGGTCTAGCCTCCAACTGGTGTACTCAGCACCAGTGGTACACAAATTCTCTCTATGTCTAGTCCCAAAGAATGTGGTAGACCAAGTGCAACAAAGGAGTGTGAAGTTCTCAAATCGAAAAAAGCATAAACAAGTTTGCTGAACAAACAAATCGTACCTCGCACCACCTATGGTCCTGCTGAAGTTGTCAACTCTACTGCATGCAACTGTCCATGCCCAGCTCCTCCGCCTCTCTGATTTCTTCCACCTCACTAACCACACCCTGATCGAGGTCCCTAAGGAGCACCCTGAGGTCGGCCTCCGCCCGCAATGTCTACCGTTAGAGGAGCATGGTCCTGCTACTGCTGGAAGGGCCTCGCTTGAAACTGGTGCTGCTGAGGTCGGCACTGAACCTACCCATCTCCACTGTACTGAGCTCAGGTCGGGCACCGACTCTGAATGTTCCTGAAACCTCCACTAGAAAAACACTTCGGTCTTGGGCTCATGAAAAAGCGAAGAGGACCCGAAGATCTGAACTGGAACTGCTGAGGCCTGCTCCCCACTGGCCTAAACCTGGAAGGTCCCATCGCAGGAGACCTGCTACTGACTTCTATCCCCTTCAACGAGACCGGTTGGATCCCCTCACGTGGTGCACCTCCCAGTGAGTACATCCTCTTTACAACCTCTGCCTTCTTCTGTACCTCCAAGTACATCGGAAGGGTGAAGGGGGTGTCAACATACTGGAGCGAAGGACGAAGCTCCTCCTCCAAACGTCTCGGTCGAGACTCCACATCCAGAAAGTGATCCAGAGAAAACCACTGGAGATCCTTGAAATTTACCCCCAACGCTCGTACCGATATACTCCCCTACTGAAGGGAGAGTAACTCATGTCGCTTCCCTACCTTGATCATAGAAGAAATAAATTCCTCTCAGAATTCCTTCTCAAAGTCATCCCACAAAACCTCTGCCTCTATCCTCTCTCGGCGGTAGAGCGTCCACCACTGTCGCGTCGCACCTCTCAGCTGAATGACTTCTAGGGGAACCCAGTACTCCCTCGGAGCATGGATCAAGGTAAAAGAGATACCTAGCTCCTAAAGCAACCCCTCCGTCTCTGTATCCAAATTACTACCCTCGTACTTATTGTGGGTCTACTGTTGGAAAGATTGGAGAGTCTTCTTCAATTGGCTATCTTCCTCCTCTCGGTCAATCCTCAACTGATCGACCGCCTGAATCTGCTGGGCCTCGGCCATCTGAGCCACCCAGGGATGACGTCCAGGTGCCATTGTTGTACGGTAAACAAAGATCGCCTAATCCCATGTAGTAAGGAAAATTATCAAGCTCTTATTTTATATTTTTTTTCAATTCCTTCCCCAGAACACCCAAATAAATTAAAAACACAATCATGATGATGCATGTACCTTCCCTAGAGTCTCTACCCTGCAATCAATGTAGTCTCACTTGGTCGTTCAGTAGGCTCAGATTCCTTTAATCGGATCACGGGGGGCCATAAAATCGCGTGTCCTAGCCGGTCTTCCCTGGCCTATGTCACACACCAAGATTAACTAACATTGTTTCCCTACCATCCCATGAAATCCTCACTGTGCCTAACTTCATACTTCATCCTATCTCTCAACCATCATCTCTGATACCATTATGTCATGACCCCATCCCACCAAAGATGCCCCTCCTGAGCTGGCAATGGTGAAAGAGAGATAATGACCCCCGAGTCCCACCTCCAGTAGGCCCCGGGGTGGCGACTAGCACCAAGGGTATGAGTTTTCACAAATATGGGAGGCATTACCCTTTTTATTATTTTGTATCGGGAAATAAGATAAGTAAACCACCCAAAAAAGAAAAGAACAAGTGTATAGAAATAAACCCAAAACAATCCCACATGCATCTATAAGAAATTTTATAATAAGGTTCAAGTACATGAAAGCTCAAATTACAATACCAAAAGAAACAAATGTACAACAACTTCAACAACTCCAACTGTCCGACTAGTAGGGTCCCACACGACCCTAGTGGTCCTCCTGAAAACCTAAAAGTAAATGTATGGTGAGAATACAAGTATACTTAGTAGGGAAACCTAAAACTCTCGTGCACAAGTGGGGAGACAACATAATGTCCCATGAGAACAACAAAATAAGCCTATAAAGGAATTCAATCCACCCAACCTCACCAGCCACACTCACCAAAAACACAATCACAACAGGTAGTGGTAGTATAAGAAAAAAGAGTATTGGGTACCCCGCACCATTTCCCTTTAGTTAGATGCTCTTCCTAATGGCGAACGTCCTGACACTGCCACACTCTCCCAACCTGCACACACCGGGGCCTCACAACCACATGTCCCGCCGCACACACCTGGGCCTCTCAATCACGTATCCCACACGCACACAGCTGGGCCTCACAACCAAGTATCCCTCCCGCACACACCAGGGACTCACAACCACATATCCCGCCCGCACACATCTGGGCCTCACAACCACGTATCCCGCCCGCAGACACTTGGGCTTCACAACCACGTTTCCCGCCCGCACACACCTGGGCCTCATCCCGAAGATTCTTGGGAAACATAAGAACCTGCCCGAAGAGTCTTGGGCTAAAACCACCCCAATTGAAACCTACCCGAATAGTCTTAGGTGTAAGGTCGCGTCAAGCCATCACAACCTAGGGGAGAAGGATCAGGAAGGATCTAGTAACTAAGGGAAAAACACCCTCTCCCATGAAATGGGAGTGTTCGGTACTAAGTGCTCAACATGGGTGGGGTGTGATTAAAAAAAGATACTTATATATATATATATGTATACCAAACACACAGCCCAACCTATGGCTTCTAAACAGGGAAACTGAGATCGTTCCTCGGCACTACTACCACGAAGAATGCATACAACAAACAACCAAAACCCCATTTAGGTTTTAATGTTTCAGAAATATTAGTTTAGTTAGTTCCTTAACTACTAGGAAACTATCCACAACCAACCATATTGATCGTTCGTAAAATATATCCCTTCTATCCACAAATCATGTTATGAAAACACAAGCAGCACAGCAGAACCCTTCTTATCAACCAACCAACCCATTGGTTATTAAACCCTTTCCATTACCATAACTCTCCATTCATTAACTCTTCCACTTTTTATTTATTATTCATAACCCATAGTCCGTTCACATTCAAGACCATCCATGCAGCCCCACTGCCAACCACCATAACCACAACCGCACCGAAACTCGTACATCATTAATCCTTTAATACCATTTATCGCAGCCCCGCTGCCCGTCACCAACATAGCATTTACACCAACCCACAACCAATTCAACCGCAGCCCCACTACTCACCCGATCCACAAAAACCCACAAAAATCCCCCATCACATGCCACATATCCAAGACAACAACCACATGTTCATTATTTCGTTTTGTTCAACCGGGGTGATCACACAAGGGTTATAGATTTTAAACAACCAACTTTACGTGATTAACCAATTTCCACATTCCACAAAGTTCCATCCACAAAAACAGTCTTGAAAGATAGGGAAATATTTAATAGTGCAAGCAAAGGACCACAACGACCATGATTTTATGTAGGCATAAGCCTATTCAATTCACAACATATCAATATGATAAACAAGGATAAACATAACAACTTCCCCATCCCCGTTCTTTAACCAGTTTTTATCTTTATTTAAACTGGTTCACCTGTTTATCATGAAAAATAGAGGATACCCACACTGTATGATGCAAAAATTAGAGAGACAAAGGCATGATCCCTACCTCAACAGGTTCTGATCACAATGATCCCCCAGATCAACTTTAGAAGATGTTCTTCGGCATCTGTCACATCCGTCGAGTCCCAGAAAAACATCCTCGGGTGGAAGTCGGAAAGGAAAGGCCGAAGTAAAGACAACTGATCCATGGTTGGAAGTTCTGCCTCGTCGTTACGATCCCGTGGCCACTAAGAGATCATAAATCGGAGCTCGAACGAAGAAGTTATGGAAGAAAGAGACTTTGAGTCTCTTGGAAGAACTCTGCTCAGATGAATGGGGAGGAGAGGAGTGAGTTGAAAAGAAGGAGGGGACCACTCATTTTATAGGAGAGAAAATAAAAATTACACGGCATGTACATTATGGTACACGACGTGCACTCAGTTATTTCACACGGTCTCCACACGGCTTCAAACACGGCTCCGCGGCCGTTGACTGGTCAACACTTGGTTTGAGGGTAACACATACGCGGGGAGGGACTACACGTCGTGTGGTTTGGATACACGGCATATACCCATTTATTGCACACGGAAAGGACATGGATCCAACACAACACATAGCTATTTACTGGTAACGCGTACGCGGGGAAGGACTACACGGCGTGTAGTACTGGACACACGGCGTACACCCATTATTTCACATAGCAAGGAAATAGCCTTCAACACGGAGTATACCCAGAAAGGTGGTACACAGCGTGTACTCATTTACTTCACACGGCGAGGACACGGCCTGCAAAACGGGGTATACCCATAATGGGGGTACATGGCGCCTACTCAAACTACACGGCGTGTAGTTTCAAAAATCTGGAATGTGTGAGAAAAGTCCATTTTACCCTCCAGAACACTTCTTGACCATCTTTTTGACAAAGGAAGAGGCCAGAGAGGTTTGGGCCATTAAATTTGGAGAATATAATGGATATTATTACCCAATATTTATTTATGTATAATTCAAATTTTCAACTCATTATCCTTTTTTAACGACAGAATGATTCGAGAATAACTTTTTCAATGAAAACCAATATCAAATCTCTCTTTTGACTGAACCCTTTTCTTCCTTATCCATGATTTATAAAAATGATTTAATTTTTTTAAATTTGAAAAATTATTTATTCATGGAAATTTTCCAATTTATGAATTTTGACATAATTATTTGAATGAAAAAATATTGTTATTTTCCAAATGAGGAATATCATATAATTTTTCTAATAGTTTGAAAGGAATGTTTTTTAATTTACATTGAATATAGAGAAATGTATTCCATAATGACCACTAATTAAATTATATCACAAACTACATGTTCAGAAGGATATCATTAAAAAAATAAAATTTTCAATATTATGTAAATGTTTGGATTTTGAATTTTAGTTTCAAAGAGAAAAGGATATTTTCCTCAAGAATTTTTTTAATTGTATTTTCATGATATTTCAATTCCTCAATGAAAACAACTTGTATATATATTATGTTCCATTGGTAATATGTTGTAATTATACAATTGATATTATTTGTCTATATGCTTTATTATAAATTTTAGTGGGTATGTAAAATTTTTATACCATACAAAGTTTTACTATTAATGTTTTATGATTATGTTAATTGAATTGGGAATATTTTAAAATTTTATATGATTGTTTTTAAATTGAAATGTATATGTTGATTAATTTTTCCCCATTCATATTAAGAATTCATTAGTCAACAAAGGTGATGGGTTGTGACAATTATGTCCTCTAATTGTATCTAATGGTCTCATGGGAAAAATAGATTGGGGTTCGGTTGATTCTTTAACCATTTATATAGATTTTATTTCATAAGGCATCAATGGAATTTAAAATTTTCATTTAAAAATGCATTGAAAATATGTTTCTGATATTTTACATTATGCATGACATCATTATGAATTATTTTATTGATTTCTATGTGACTCTATTATTTTTTATGATATACAAAGATGATTTTCTATATCATGAGACAATTTTTATGTCATTATTTCATTATCATTTACTCTGGCCATATTTCAATTATTTTAAGTGTTATTAATTTACTAAAATGTGTTTTTGAAAATTAATATGTAACATTTATTATTAAATATTTATTCATTTTAGCTTCAGCTATTTACAAACCCCTAATAAGAATATGAGCTCTCCCATTTCTTATCTTTAATTTCTGAAGAATTATAGGAAGTGTATTTTTATTGAGATGTATGGTTATGATAAAGGTAATTATGGTATACTGAAAAAAGTGTTTTATTTCCTGTTTTTAATTGTATTTTGAATTTCATTCATGTATATAGTTCTCCAAGTCTACTGAACTCTTGAATATTTTGGGAAGTGATAAATTGTATCTAGAACTTATTTAATAATGTAATTTATAATATTTGGCTACTAAGGATGTGGTCTTCACATTTCAGGAATTTTAAACTCAAGGGGCTAAGTTTATAATGGATCTGGACATAACAAAACTGGTTTCAATGAATGGTTTTTGAGATTAACAAGTCATGTGGGAAGGTTTCTTTCAATTACAAATGGAAAAAAGTGATTTCAATGTGTATGAAGAAGAATGTAATGTTTCATTGATAAAAAATTCGTTTTACACATGTTTCTATTGTCATGAATTATTTTTTTAGTATTTGTGTAAAAGGAATATGAATCATTTAATACACTATATAATGATACATGTTGCTCAATTTGAATAGTGTAATTAATGTATTGTGTTTTGAATATTGACTATTTCTAACAAACCCAAAGGGGTATGTTGTTTATAAAAAATGCATGCATGAAATTATTATATGCGATTCATTATAATGCATATGGGAAATCATCTTAACAATTCATAAAATTATGAAATAATTATTTTCAATATTATTGTAAGACTTTAAAGATTCAGGGAATCATTTTGGTTTATTAGAAGAATAAAGATCATATTTGTGGCATTGTGTTCTATTAAAAATCATATGATGGTGTATATGATGAATGTAAATGAATATAATAAAAATGTAATCCTATGGGTTTTACATTTTTAAATTTAATATAGTATACTTATAACCTATAGGAAGTATTTTCTTAAAATTAAATGGAATTTAAATCCATTTTTATTCCATGGGGGAACATCTTAGAGATAATTTCTAAATGAAAATAGGAAGGTTGTATTTAAAAGTATAGTTTTTAGGATATTAGTTCTATATAAAAATCCATGTAATTAATAGAGAGACTAAAAATGGGTGTATCATTACTCATTTTTTCCTCCTGTATGATTAATTAATATTTTTATCAAGAAGATATGTTGATGTGGTGGAAAATGGGGAGCTCGTATTTTTTTATATTGTTTTTCATGAAATGGGATATAAGACATTTTGAGAGGTGTGGAATAATGATGTTAACATATTCTTGATTAATTTCATGATTTAGAGTTTTATATTACATGGTATAGTTCAAATACGAGATTTTAAAAAATGGATACAATTATATTTGTAGGTTATCCCTTAGCCAAACGTGTTTTTCAATGTAAAAAAATGGATATTCAGTCATGTGAATATATGAAGAAGATATTATAATGTGTTTGATTATGTGAAGATAAATTAATTACATAGATAATGAGGGAAACATTTTAATTATGTCAAAAATTAGTTCTCTTTTAGAGTTATAAACCATATGGTTTATGAGGAAAATTAAAAAATTTAATGAAATGGAATTGTTGTTAGTAAATTTTGATACACTAACAGATCACCACGTGTATAATTCAAAGAATCGTGATAATTTTGAAAATCTATGTATAATATATTATTTTAATCATTTAAACCCACACACAGATATATTTCACTATTTTGGAGAAAATATTATTATTTTTTATTTTGTAGTAAGATAATGGGTATGAGTTATTTTAAATTGACATACCTCAATTCACTACCTCTCAGTTTATCGATCCAGTTTGGGAATAATAAAACCATTTAAATATGGATATATCATCATATATTAAAGATATAATTTATATAAAATATACTAACCATGAGTATATTTTTACTAGTGAGCTCTATCTTCTTTATTTATATGTAATGATCCTGGTTAAAAAATAACACTCAAAAGTGTTCATCAAATGGTATTACATCGACCACTGAAATTCATATATTATATGAGTTGAATCCATGATATTGAAAATATTTTCTCATGTACTCTACTTAAATATAAATGATGAATATGGGAAATTTGGATTTATTGGGGTGTCTCTCAAATACACACGTTTAAAACGGAAGGTCCACATTCTCTATATTTCATGAGAGTATTCCATTAAATAGATTTAGCATTACCTTCAGTACATGGAAACCTCCATACCATATTGGTAACACATTCGAATTTTTTATGAACATTAATAATTTATGTAGATTCATAACTTTTATATTGGAAATAATGAATCATCACATCGATTAATGACCAAAGATAAATCATTCATGAAATTTTTCATGTAATGTTATATCATTTATCAAATATTTTAGTAATTTCATATGATGTGATATAAGAATGTCATGAAAATAGTATCCATTAATATAGAACTATATAACTACATATAATATGATTCTCTTTCATATCAAAGGATATGATATCAATGACTCATACCATATTATTCTTTCTGCATTAGTGTGTATCCATTAATCTTAATAGTTAGTAAATACTACATAATGAAATTTATTGATAACATATCAACTAATTTTTTATCCAACCAAAATCCATTGAATATTGTTTATGGAACATTATTATTTAAGATGAAATTTTATTAAAACATTTAACACATATTCTATGGCCTAACTATGTGACCCTACAGTTATTTTTAGTAATGATAAGTGTTATGAATTATCGAATTCCTATAAATAAGATATGAGAAACAAATAATAAAATATCAATAGAAATATAACTATGATTGGTTATACTTTTAAATAAAAAATAAGAAATTATATATCCATATAAACAAATCAACGAAAAAATGTATCTGATAATATATATATAATTTTAAAATCACATTGTAAATGGAAATGAGTTACAACTTGTTGTAATACAACAACAAAAATCATAGACATTGTCTGCTATCAATTACATTTGAAATATTATAAGGAATGAAATCGCATTGGACTGAGAATTTAGAAGCCTTGTTAAACTAGACACATAGATGAGACTATAATACACTAATTAAAAAATTATTTTAAATAAATAAAATTAGGAATAAATTTATTCCAACTATTAAATCTATGAATATCATTCATAGTACTGTTCTTGGATTCATAGGGAAAGAGTCATAATAACAGTGTTCTAAAATTCCCAATTAGAGAAACATATAGTGGATGATATAATTAGTAAATGGGACTAATATATATTTCATGGTAAATAACTTAACTCAAATTATATATAATCAATAAATAGATATGGATGTGCATAAACAATATGTAAAGGTAATACCTAGAAACATATGCCATTAAAATAAAATATAAGGAAACTATATATGGATATATAAGAAACTACAACTCATGTCATATAATCAATGAATTGAAAATGAAATGTTTCCATAGATTTTTTTATTTAAAATATCATAGATGAATAATAATTGGTTCAAATATGAGCATAATTCATTCCTAATGGACATCATTTCTATGGCACATGAAAACATATACCGTTAATACCATTCACAAGATTGTTTAAGACTATGATTAGAAACATATCTAATATGCACAACATATTTATAAAATGAGAACAAATTGATAAATCAAGGGGCTATATAATGTATAGGCTCCTCGTATCATTTCCTTTCTAAATCCTTCCCTATGACGAATATTCGAAATAAAAACTTTTCCTTATCAAATATCCTTATAGAATAAAGAATACATATTTATCATTTTTTACAAAAAATAATTAAATAAATGTAAAATTAGACACCATATATAGAATGGTATACCGATTAGCCAATACCAATATCTATGATAAATTAAATGGATAATAAGTGGCAATTTCAATGTTCAATGAGCATATGAGATTTAATATTTCCAGGGGAAAATGATTAAAGGAAGCAAATTTGAACACTATCATTGGACACATAAATAATAAACCATCTAGAGGATAAACTAGGATGTTATAAATGAAAAACAATCCCATTTCGGGTTAAAAAAGGGATATTGTTTTTTATTATTACAAAGACTATAAAAAAAATTAAAAAAATTACTGAATAAATTATCTTTTTTTGTAAAACCTTATGAAAAAAAAGTTCATTGAAAACAACTTTTGAAAAAACAATAATTAAAAATATTTCTTTTATACATGAAAGGGAAACTTCAATGAAATGATTATGAGTAAATCTGTAAATATTGTATATGGTAAAAAACATTCCTTTTTCAGGGTAAAAAAAGAATGAAAAAATGGATTTTTGGGAAAAAGGGTATATGATTCCATTAAAAAATAGACAAAGAAAAAAATTTAAATTTTACTTTACCAATTTATTTTAAAAGTATTTTTGAAATCATTTTAATAAAACATGGGTTTTTGAAAAATAAAGTCCTCTCACTAAAGATAAAAATAATTTCTGGGTTTCTTAAAAAACATTTTTAAAACAAATTGATTACGAAAGAGTGAAAAAATAGTAATAATAATTGAAAATGGTTATGAATAAACATAGTATATAAGATGAAACGTTTTATTGAACAATTTTCAAATAATTTACCCAAATATAAATACCATTTAATTATCATTAATGCTATTTTGGATGAATATTATTTTTAATCTTTCCAAAGTGTCCCATACCAAATTGAATTTTTTTAAATAATAATCCTCAAGATGGAATAAAATTAAATTAATATTTTCAATACATCTAATATAGACTTATTAATGAAATAATATAACTACCGGTTTGTTAGATAAACCACAAAAAATATGTATGTGGTGAACATGACATTTATCCCATTGATGTAAAATGTGAGATGAAAATCCCTTAACTCGAGTTTCCTTTAGGGTGAATATACTTTACCTTACTATATAATACAAAAAATTATTATAAACGTTCTTGATGACATTTTTCAAGTTTGTCAATACATTTATTTTAATTTTTTACATTGTTGTATAAGAGAACTTATGAAATTTTTTTTATGTCCAATGTTTTGGCCAAATTCAATTTATGTGTCAAGAGGTCATTGGTTGTTCTACTATTATCAAAAGGGGTCATTATATAAAAATCACATAATAATAATATTTAAAAAATTATCTTATTAAAAAATTATTTATACATATTTTTTAAATCATTAAATATGGATTTGAAAAAATGATTTAATTTTACGATCATGGAGAGGGTTGGTCGTATAAAAAAATGTGTAATGTTCACATTTTTCAATAATCACTATGAAAATAAGTTACATAAAACATTATTAACAAAAAATGACCATTATATCATAAATACAGTATTATTTAATCATATAAACTTATATATATAATTATTACTATGTAAAAGGAATCACATCGTTTCAAGGAGGTAGTTGTCCACATATCAACGAATAATGTTATCACTTTTTAAGTGTGTTAATGGGTAATCACGAAAATGATATGTATATAATATACTTTGAAAACAATTATTTATGTTATAAATATCATATAGAGTTTTTTATGTCACATATTTTTAATTTAATCCATAGTTTAAATGATCCATGTGTATTGTTAACGAATCACATCACTTTAAGGAGGTGATAGTCCGCACTTCCTCAACTGATGTTATCACATTAAAATAAAGTGGGAAGTATTAATGACATGTGTAATAAAAGTATTAATATAGTATAAATAAATAATAAATTTCTTATATATCAAATATAAAGAGAGTATCCATCTTAATGGCCACTAAGAGAGCTGGTAAGGAAAAATGAACAATTATCTTTTCGTGATGCAGTAGTTCTTCCTACACATTAACTGTATGATCGTTAGACATTAAACAAAATTGCATGTAAGTGTAAATATAAAATTGTTCGTAAAAACATACATGTATTTTGATGATAATTTTTTTGTACATGCATGAAATAATGAGAGTTGAGTTAGTGTAAAATGGAAATAAAACTAAATATCATCAAAGAAGATGTTACCTCTTAATCGAGTAACTAATTTTTTTTTACAAAAAGCCTTATTTAGAAGGGTTTCTTCCCAAAGGTATGATTCATGGTTTAGGGGAAGTATTTTTACATTCTATATGGGAAGATATTGGCAAAACTAATGTGGTATTGGATGTTTTACAAAATAGTAGAGGTGGTGAGCTTTTATAAGGTAGTAAATGGTGTCACAATGTATTTTTGGAATGATGTTATGTGTAACCTTGTTTTTACCAAAAAAAGTCATCAAAAACAAACCAGTCTAAATAAGGAAGGTTCATGGACGAATTATGGCCAAAAAGGGGTTTTTTACAAGTGGGTATTTAATTTAATCCCGTATGTAAAATGTTTAGATCTTTATTAATATTAATTTTACCTGAATAATTGTAATTAATTTTAATTACATTCACTAGTTTTTTTGGTGAAATTTTTTTTATTATAAATTATAAATTATGATGATTCCTAATATGGATTTATTTTATCTAAATTCTAATAATATATTTTGAATAAATGGATTTAAACTCTATTCCACGAGTGTTATAACAATGCATTGATTTAAATTAAAAAGGTCTGAATGATTCCTATGTTTTTATAATCAACATAAAAATAAAATTGATTCTAATGATATAAAATATATTAATTTATAAAAAAAATTTATAATTAAACATTACTACCAAAAAACAACATAATTTTACATTATAACTAAATTAGATGAAAACCTAGTTTAGAATAATAATTTAGTACTTTTAACTATTCATTCAAAAATGAAATGCTTCATAAAATTAACAAAAAACACAATAACCTATTTATTATGTTTTTATTTAAAAAAAGAATATTATTTTGACATATGAAATAAATTTATGTTTAAAAATTCAAATTTAAATTGTGTTCTCCTTTAATAGGAAATAAAATTTCCATTATAAAATTATAGGTTTTATTTATAATAAAAATTGTGTTCTTACCGTCTGTATATCAATCCTAGTGGATGAATATAGAAAATACATTAATGAATATATAACACATATATGAAATTATTATAACTCAACAATTTTAATTAACTAAATATATTATCATAAAAATATATTTTCAACATAAAAATAGTTTCCCATAAAAACATTCACTTTATATTATATTTATTATTATTTTCATTTAAAATTAATTTGTAACAAATTAATTAATTATATATTTTTATAATCCAACATTTTAATAAGTTGATTATTACTATTCATACATACTAATTTAATGTCTAGTTTATATATCATTATATTTTAATAAATTGTTATTGTTTGATAAAACATGATCTTGCGTGTAACACAAGCCATTGAGGATGGTCACTCTTACTTGTAATGGATTATGACATAGTTATTCATGAATTGAAATATATATAATCAATTTTAAATAGTAAATATTTAATAATGTATCTAAATATTATGTTATCTAGCAAGCCTTCTGTCACATGTCAAACATGCTATCGAATATATGGTTCCTACTTTTTATTTTTAGGGTGTTGCATTCTCCCAAATTTTTTTAAATTTCACCCTCACAATTTAAACTCGATCATGAATATATATTTTTTGATACATCGTATGTATAATATCACATATCTCGAGAAGGGTTCATAATTCATCCTCTTTAAAAGAGATAATCTACTGTACAAATGTAACATGGACTACCATGTAATTAGGTCTCTAAGTAGTGGAATATCAGTGGAATGTAGAGATACATTGTTAAAAAATTGAAAATATTTATACGGAGTTAAAGAGGTATAAATAATAAATAAACTAATGATAAATAGAATATTTAGGGCCTCATATCCATAAATATTTGGTGATTTAGAGTATAATCGGTTCATCCAAAATTAAGGTATTAGGTCAATATTTTATTTATAAGTAATATTACAAATGATGGATAATTATTTTACTACTTAAGAATATATGAATATATTATTACTTGATAGGTTCCAATTTCATATGTATAATCCATACTTATAGTTGTTCGTGAATGACTGGTAGTTTAGTAGTATTTGTAAACTAGATAAATAAATGGTAATAGAATACACTAAATATAAAATATTTTCTGTTTCATATAAATAAATATCTTCAAGAATAACAGTATTATATCAATTAAATACGTTCATTTACTTCATTGTACACTTCTTAGATTCTATAAAAAAAGAAACATGATAAGGGAGAGCTCAAATTCTCCGTATGAGTAAAATATAGTGGAAGTAATAACGAATCAATGCGAATAATATATATGAAATAGTAAATAACTAAACTCACATGCCATATAATCAATAAAAAAAGAGGGGAGTGTGTAAAAAATATAGAATAGAAAAGACTAGAAACACATAGATTTATGTAAAATGTTAATGAAAACTAAATATGGAATGTTATGAAACTAAAAATCATTCCATTTTTTAATGAACAAAAAACAAAATGAATCCATAGATATATAGACACAAAATCTCATGGAAGAATAATAACTAGAATTAGTATGATAGAAATTATTTCTTAATAGTTATTATGTATAAGTCACAAGAAAACCTATATCGTCAATACCTTTCACAAGACAATTTAAAACTACAGATAGAAACCTGTTTAATTTGTTCTACTAATTTGTCTCATGAGAACCTATTGATTCATTGAGAAGCAATATAACATCCAATCTGATCCCATCATTTTGAGTCCAAATCACTCCACATAAAAAATAATCGAAATAAATTATAAACATGATGAAATATCAATATGGAATAAAGAATATGAAATTCTAAATATTTCCCAAAAATAATCAAATAACATTCTATGAAGACACAGTATGTTTAATGATTTATAGTTAATGTAATAATGATATCCATGAGAAATGAAATTGATAATTATGCGGAAATGAAATGTTAAATGATAATATAATATTGAATATTTCATAGGGAATAAAAAAATATTCAATGAAGTGAATGAGAAAACTATACATAAGTATGTCAATAATAAAATATTCATAGGAAGAGTACATATTATTTCTATACAAAAAATATCGAGTGGATTAAAAATAATGTATTATTATTTTTGATGAATAGAAGTACTATAGATATATCATTTAAAATTATTATTGAGGAGAATATCTATTTATTTTATAAAACCTTTATAAAATGATTGTCTTTAAATATCAATGTTAGAAATATTTTCTTCAACTTGTATGTTTTTAGATATGAAATGGAATATTCACATAAATAAAGGTGAGTATATTAGTTAATTCTATAGGAGGAAATTTAACATTACTATCTAAGGGTAAAAAGGTTTTATTAATAACATCTTGAGAAAATTACATGAATACTCCTTTGAAAATATTGTAATAATACAAAATGGTTAAAAATTCCGTTACCAAAACATTTCCAATACATTTTAAAAAAAATTATAATAAAACAACGTTTTTAGAAGAATACATGTCCACTGACTAAATATATAAACAATGTGTGCTTTTATTAAAAATATTTCAAAATGATTTAGATTACAAATGATTTGAAAAATGATACTAGTAATTTTAAATAGTCAGGAATAACCATAAATATAGAAACTGAATGGTTTTATTGAAATTTTTTTATATAATTCCCATGAATTAAAATGTAGTTGAAAGATCAATAAATATATGGTTGAGGAGTATAATCATTAAACGTTCAAAGTGTCCCATACCACTTTTAAGCTTTTTAAATATTAAAAATCATGATGTAATAACATTAAAATAATGATTAAAAATAAAATTATGTCAAAACAATTAATGATATAATATAACAGTAGGGGATATAGATACACCCCAAAAAAGATGAAAGTGGTGTACATAACATTTCTGTCTTGGATGTAAAAATTTGGGATTAGAATCTCATAACATGAATTTCCTTTGGGGTGAACATATTTTAACATCATTTATAATAAATATATTTTGATTATATACTTTCACGAGAGAATTTTTCCTATTGATCAATACTTTTATTTCACTTATTACAATGTTTTATAAAACTACCTAAAAAATATGTTTATGTCAGGTGTTTTTACCAAATTCAGTTTATGTGTCAAAACAACTATGGTAGGCCAAGTACAATCAAAATGGGTTACTATAAAACATCTCCAAAGTAATAATCCCAAAATAATTTTCATATTTACAGACTAATTATACTTTTAAAATAAATTATTAAATTTTTTAAGAGAAAGTGAATCAACGTTAAGATCATGATGATTGTAGGTCTCACATACGCATTAGTAACGTTCCCATTATTCAGTAATCAATGTGAAATATGGTATGTTCCACCATATCATTATAGAATGATAATTATATCATAAATACTATGTTATTTATTAATATAAAATTATATATATATATATATATATATATTCTATGATGTAAAGGGAGTCCTATCGTTTCAAGGAGGCTATAGTCCATACATCCACTAACAACATTATCACTCTTTATGTTGGTGAAAGGGGAATAATAAAAATGATATATATATATATATAATATATCAACAGAAATTTAATTCTATAGTTATTATCAATTTGGGTTTTAAGTCATATATTTTCAATTGAAATGATCTTTATATGTTTCATGTATAGTGTGATAGAATCACATCGATTCGAGGGGGTGATTGTTCATAATTTCTCAAAATGATATTATAGTATTAACGTGAAATAAAATATAATAATGGAATGTATTATAAGGGGAATAATGAAGTATAAATAAATAATAAATATAATAACAATAATATATAAAATTATTTTCCATCATAATTTCCACCATTATATGTGGTGAAAAAATACAAACAATCATTATTTCATGATACATAAGTTCATCGTACACAGAAACCACATGTTCGTTACCTATATGAAGAACGTTTTTTCATGTGTATATCTCAAAATTATCATAAAAATTACTAGTATATTTATTATACTTGTTCATTTATAAGCTCATGAAATAAGGATAGTTGAGGGATTAGGTAATGGAAATAAAATTAAAAGGCTTGAGAAATGATATTACCTCTTAATCAAGTAAGTAGTTTTGGTTTGTACTAAAATGATTCCAAATAAGGATTTCTATATAATGGGAGGCCTCAAGGTAAGGTTATGGTATTTTTTGAAGCTTTGTCTGTATATAATTTCTTATCCTAATGGGTTTTGAGTTGAGTGGAATGGGGATAGTTGGTGGGATTTTATAAATGTGGAAAAGGACTCACTTGGTATTTTTAACTAGATGTTAGATGAACCCAAGTTTTGCCTAAAATAATCAGTTAAAAACAAACCAAATTCATTAATTTATGGTTCATTTCCAAATTATGGTAGGGAAAATGTTGTTGGAATAGTTTCTAGGTCATTTGGTACATTAATATAAATGTTTAGTCCTTTATTAAGATTACTTTTACATTAATTGTTATAATAAATTTTATTTACAGTTACATATCTTTTTGAAAAATACATTTCTATCAGTAGAAATTATAAAATTTTCTGATTCAAAATAATGAATAAAATATTCAAAATGTCATCCATAGAAGTGGTATAATTTTATTTAAATTTACCCACACTTGAGGGATGACAATGCTGGTTTTTAATGTAAGAATGTATGAAAGTGTTCTATGTTTTTATAATCAATTTCAAAGTGAAATTTTTTTCAATGAAATATATTGTATTTTTTGAAAACAATATAATAAAATTAATCATAAAAAATTTAAAAATATAATATTACCGTATAAATAAATTTAATGAATGATATATTTTGACTAAAATTCTGTATCATTAACTATTTAATAAAAACTGAAATGTTTCAGAAAAATTTAAAGAACTCACCATAATATAATTACTATGTTATTATTTCCAATATGAAGTTTGTTTAGAAATATTAAATTAATTAAAATGTAATATTTTTATTGAAAATGGGATCATCAATAAAAGGAGATAACTTTTCAGTTATAAAAATATAGGGTTTTTATGTAAATTTGATTTTGGACTTATATGATGTTTATGAAACGGAATGAATGAATATAAAAAATATTTTATTGAATGTAATATATATTTTACATTAATATCATTCAATAAACATAATAAATTTAATCTAATAGTGTAAAATAATCTTTTCAGCATAAAAAATAATTTTTTTTATAAAAATATTGACTTTATATTCAATTATATTTTATATTCATTTATAATTAATTCTTAACAAATTATTTCATTCCATATTTTTATAAACCACAATTTTATTAAGTTACTTATTAATATTAATAAATTCTATTATAAGAACTTTTATGTCTAATTATATTTTATTATTATATTATTATTCGATAAAAATCGGTATTGCGTGTAATGCATGACATCGAGGAAGGTCTCCCTTGTATGTCACACATGCTAACTCGGTTATCATTAATTGAAATATATGAAATATATTATAAATATTAAATATATTATAAATTATTTGAATATTATTTTACCTTTTTTACTTTGTGTCGGGTGTCATACATGATGTCAAATACATGGTTCTTACTTTAGATTTTTAGGGTGTCACACCACTAGAACTTGAACATGCCTATCTAGTCTAAGTGAAGATTTTTATTTTGAATTCTTTATGTAGAATATTGATTCCTAATAATTACATCAT
This sequence comes from Viscum album, assembly GCA_963277665.1. Lineage (NCBI taxonomy): Eukaryota > Viridiplantae > Streptophyta > Magnoliopsida > Santalales > Viscaceae > Viscum > Viscum album. The sequence goes on from OY728151.1 coordinate 1,431,964,429, forward strand.
TTGTTAATAATTATAAAAAATATTCACATAACATGAAAATTACCTATGAATACACATGAATTTCATCAACAAATCAATCAAGGGACATATATAGTTTCTTATCATGAAAGTAGAGAACACTATCTTTCCTTAACTAAACTATTTAAATGTTAAAAAATATACTCAACAACACCATTATTAGATTTCTTCCTAGGATGTAATTATAATGGTACAATTATGAATTTCAAAAAGGCTTGTTATATGATCATACATTGGTATTACTGATTAATATTAAGAATATAACCTTATGTAAAACAATGATTCTACGACATTCCATGGGTTATTATATAATATGTTTTTCCGGAGAAAAAATCATTAATTACATTCTCACAAGCCTACTATATATCATATTTGATACCTGTAGTAATGGTAATATTATTATATCATTAGAACATATAATATATAATGATGATCATTGATTTTAGACTACTAAATTTCATGCATTAAGGAGATAATATCATTTAACTATTAATGTATAATATATAATGTATACATTAATGAATTTTAAATAGAGATTATTATAATTATCAAACTAGATACAGTTTATAACAATTAATTATACTATATATTGTATTTTATACTAGTATATGAATCATTCTCTTATTATTATGTTGCAGTAATGGATTAATTAATGGATTCAATAAATTTGTAGTTGTTTCCATTAGAAAAATCACATATATAAGCCCTCTCAAAAATTTCTCAAATGTGATGGTATTTAAATAAAATTTTATTGGTCCTTCTCTAAGACCAAGTACATCCTAATAAAAAAATATCATTTTTTATCATAGTAATAATCAATTACAACATCAATATAATGAATTGTACCTGGTTTAGTAAGGAACATTTTGATCTAAATTCTTTATCCATAACATATCATGTAGTGATGTTTTCTACATCCATTTTTATGTTCACGAGGATGACCAATTTAGAACTATAATAATTGAATTCTCCACTATTTATGCATAGAATTAAATAATATTAAGATCCAATATATTTCTTCACTTTTTAGATACTATTATTATAATAACACCTAAAAATTTTGTCTTCCTCACCACTAAAAACTATGAACAAAACATTACTTTCTTTCTTGTTCTTAACATTGTTTTTCATGTAAATACTTTTAAAAATAAAAAGAAGAATATTGTTTTATAATTATTATAATAAAATCATAAATATCATCATTTCGAGGAAATAAATATAAAATATAATATATCATTTAGTGGTTATATAAAAAATATTATCCATATGTTCAAACTATTTAGTTGGATATTGAATCATTTCAAGATTGATAACAGATAACATTGATAGTGATCCCATCGTGGAGTTTTTTATTCCAAAATATTTACCACTCTAGTAATATATGTGTTTTAACATAGTATGAAAAACCACTTTAACAAATTTTATAGATAATGATAAGTAGAACATTGGATGCTTCATCCATGACATTCATTGAGATGTATTTTCAAAACCACATACTTAATGAATATAAATTTGTAATAAACATCCCAATGACTACAATATAATCCATAAAAACACAAAAATACAAAACTACTATGACTAAGTTGTTAATATACTCAATATAAATCCACATTATTAATGAAAAAAATCATTTTTACATAATTAAATTTCATATTCCAACATTGAGATTCTTTCTTCAATCCATAAACTGGTTATTCTGGCATAAATACCATAATAAAATAATTCAGAACTTCCAAACCTTTTTATCGTATCATATTAATATATTTGTATAAATTATCATTATATAATGTAATTTAGAATTTTATTTAATATATTTCATAATCATAATTACATTTTATAGAAATAAATATCTGAAATGACTTTATCCTCACAATTTGTGTAATATACTTTCAACTCTCTATAAAATTCATTTTTTTGTAACCTTTAACTAATATATGAGTTTAACAAGATGAAACTCATCCATCTGCATTAGATTTATTGTAGAAAATACTAATAAACCCTATATTAATTGACTATAATGTCACAGGAAATATGACCAATTAATTGATTTTGTACATAGATACCACCTCAGATCACATGGAATCATGAAATTTATAGAAATAAAAAATATCATTGGAATCTCAATAGATAGTACTTTTAACATTAATAAAAATTATATCATCAATTATTTCCATAAAAAATATGTATTTAAAAGGATCCTAATGAACCCTAAAAGACATTTTAGTTCATTTATATATAAATATAGGTTTAATTCAAAAATATATCTTGAGAATGACCCAATTTCTATACAATGATTAGTACCTAGTTTATATTTTGAACTTCTCCATGTTTAATTATACTCCCATAAATTCATTTATTTATTTGTACCTTATAATGGAATAAAGTGAACTTATCATCAACAACATTGTCTTCAAATGGATTATAGAAATAATATAAATTATCCTCAACAAGGAAATTAAAAAAAGAAATATTCTTATTTAGGGATGAATTTTATAAATACAATTTTTTTTGTATTACTACTAAGTATAAAATAGTCATAAAATAAAATCTAGGATTTTTACTAGTCTATATATCATATAGTATCTTTATCAATACTATAGATATGACTCAATTATGTTTGAATATAGTTGATTCATGATGGCATCCCATGATTTATGTAGGAAGTTCATAAAGTATATTCTGTTGTCAAAAAATGTTTACTGATTAATTATTCCTCTTATAAAACATTCACTTCACTTATATTTATATAATAATAAAATAAAATAAGTCTATTGCATTCAATTTATGCAACAATGATCATAAAAGAACAAAATATTATAATTTAAATCAAAATTTTGTAACCTAGACACTAAATTAGAGGGTATGAATATAAAATAATTTTTATTAAAATATAAAAAATAACTAATGAATATAAAATTATTGAATAAGTCTTAGAAAATAAATTCTTAGTTTTTATTAATGTCATTTTATTCTTAAAAAATAAATTTTTCTCACAAATCAGTGTTCTTTTATTTTTGAGTGAATATCACAATAAATTTTCATAATTTATAGAAAATATATTTTAAAAATAATTTTTTTAATTCATCATACCAAAATTAAAATTTATTTTTTTATTTTTTCCTTAAATGAAATATTTTTTAATGTATACTGAAAAAATGATTTTTATTGAAAAATATATTTTTATTATTTAAATATAATACTATATGTTGGATTAGTAATAATATTTAATTTGTTATTTTTGAATTAAAATGATACAATTATGATACTGGAAATGGATTTTATACTTGAATTCAGTATAAGAATATTTTATAATTATAATGGGAAATTTTCATGAAAATTATTTTTGTTTCATTATTCTTGTTAAATTTTAAATAAACAAATTAGACAATCTTCTTTTGAATTTTAAAATTTTGAATTCAAATTTTCAATTAGTGAAAAATATTTTATTAAATAAGTGGGTTTTTATTTCGGTTAATATAAACAGTAAACATACTAATTATTTTACATTTGTAATGAAGAAATAAGTTAATATAAGGTTAATATTAAATTTATAAGTACTAAATAATTATAATCACACATACATAAGTATTACTGTAAACTTATAGATTTTAAAAAATCATAACAATGTCTAATTTTTTATATTTTGGTGTTACATGGTTAAGGATATAAATTTTATAACATTTTCATAAATTAAATGCCAAACATTTCATCATCTTGATTTTAGTAACAGAAATATTTTTTACATGGGGTTATCTTTAGGTCATTCTATAATATAAATATTAATTTTAAATGTAAGGGATTTTTATTTATTATGTTAATTTGTTTTTATTTTTTAGTAAAAAATTATTTACCTTAAATCCATACATAATTATGATTTAGTACTTATTAAATTAATAAAAAAAATCAAAAACAAAAGATATTAAAATTGATATAATACTTATAATTTTATAAAAACAATGTAAAAAATTTAATTTTATTGATTAACATGGAATTTTCATGATATAACTGATTACTCTGGTCTAATTTAATTTATTAATTGATATAAGTAAATTAATGATAATAGATAGTTCTAAAAATTTACATTATGAATATTTTATACTAAATATTATTTGACTAAATGATATAAAATTCATAAAAATTATATATTCACAAAATTTATTTTGGTAAGGTTGAAAATAGAAACCTTGTTCCATTTATTGGTATATTTTTATCTTGTAGTGAAGATATTAAAAGTCAAATTGTTAAAATCTATATTGTATCAGTAAGTGTTAAAGGGCATAAAAGGGGGTTACAACCAAATAATAAGGCTATATATAGAGTCAGAATATGTTGAATATTTATTTTATGTCCTTATTTAGACTCATAATTTTTTTTTGAAATAACTCACTTTTGATCCTATTATAATTGACTCTTAATTTATATTAATTTATTTTTTTTGGAAATTGGAAGAGTACGACTCCCCTCTCTTATAAAAGGAAACCGCTTCTTCTAATAATATCACACTTGAAATCCATTTTTTCTGGAAAAACATCAATATTACCATATTATAAGATATATCCTAATTCTAGAGGCCTTATTTTTGGAATAATTACAACCATATAAGTGTTAAGGTGTTAATCAATAAAGGATTATCAATGGATATGTATAATATTTATTCACTTATTTTAGATTTATTTCTTCTACCAACTCCATGAAATAAGCTCCAGCCAGTGTAAAAATAATAAAACCCATAATATTCAAATAAATAGATATTATTAATTTAATACAATAACATGTATCCATCTCCAACAACCATCAAATGATAGAATAATTCCCCACTCATGTGTATGGTGGACCAATTCCTTGCGAATAGATGAAATTCATTTTCTATCACTATATCTCAGAAATATTTACAATGATAAAAAATTAATCTTTATTTATGATATTAATAAAATATATATCATTATAAAGACACAATATATCATATTATTTATTACAATTAAATTCATAGAAAAATTCTAACATCATTCGTGCATATGTGTCGACAACCACTTCTATAAAGTGATGTGATTCATTTTTCATCACCACATCACATGGATAAAAGATGTATATATATATTTAAATAATTAAAATGATATATAAGATAGTATTATAATAATTTAATGATATAATAATACTTCATACATAATTATTGGATTTCAAATTGTAATTGATGTATATAAATGATAATTATATCATTATTATTATTTTTTATATAATGGAATAATGACCTCTATGACCATAGTCATCCTACCAATGTCTTCTTTGACTTATGTACCATATATCGCCAACACACCCAAAATGAAAATGATTGAATTTTTAATTGATATAAAACATAAATAAGGGAGATAAAAGTAACAATAAAAATTAAAATTTTATTAATCAATAAAATAATTATTTTATGTTTATAATTTAGGAAGACAAGGAACACACATGATAGTCAAAATCAAGGAAAGGTTTTCTCTTATTACTCTTACTTTTGTGAGACATATTTTAAATTCACAACTTATAAATATTATGTAGTCTATATATTCCACCTCTGAAATATTATATTGTTAATATCTTTTTAAAATATTATTTAATGTTTCATTGGATATTATTTATTTCATGGGGCTTATAATTAAAAATAAACCCATGTGGAAAGGAATTATTTCAAAATCACATTATTATTCAAGATTGTTTATTTTTATGGCGCAGTTGACGAGAATTTATCCATCATGTAAATTTAATATAATTTTTTTTTATAATTTTTTTCTATTTTAAAATTTCTTTTAATTTATTTTTTACCATGTTTATATTATTAAAAAATAAAAATAAAAAATGTTGTTCTTGTATTTTTCTGCACAAGGTAATTTTTATCTTTATTTCAAAATAATGAAATTAATATTTTTAACTATTACAATAGGAATTTAATTTCCTCAAGTCTTGACCCCAAAATTATATAAATATTAATTTACCGATTTATAAGTTTATTTTCAAATAAAATGTTGTCCAATATAAGTGACCATTTTGCTAAAAATGTATTTTTTTAAAATGGAATGGTTATTTGTCTCAACACTTATTCCATGTGATCTTTCAAAATCATTTATCCAGACAATATAAAATATAATGATGTTACTAATAATTTATTAGGGATACTATCTATGTATATCATTCTTATTATTTTTATCTATGGTATAATTTTATGATGAAATAATGTATATGGGACCATTTTCTTATTCACATGCTTTGCTATGATGAAATTTTGATGAAACCAATTTCCATTAATGGGTTGTGATATGATAAATACTTTATGACCTTATTGAACAAATATTTGTGATATTCATCATTTGATGAGTGGAAAATATTTATCCCTCTAACCCCTAGATAGTGATTAATATCTAATTAGAAAATTTTGAATATAATGTATACTTAATCCAGATTAGTAAGAGATCATGGTTACTAGGATATTCATGGATGTGATCCTTGAAAAATATAATATCATGTAATGTCGATCAATTCCACTATAATAGTCTTATAAAATATCCATGAGTACAAATGTAATTATTTTTTATTCTTATATGTATTCCTTGACTACATGTCATATGAAAGTGTTATGCTCACGACTCATGTTTGTAAATTCCATTATGATTCATATCTTATTCACTAAAAATATTTATTCTTTAACTCAAAATTATGATCTATGTTATGTATGTTATGACTTTAAACTTTTATGATCATGTTCTCATTCCTTTTTTCTCAGTTTATGATTATATTATCATTAATCTATACATTGTGTACCCTTACTAAGCATTTGAGATCACCCTTTTCTTCTTTGTATTTTATAGAAGACATGAAGAATGGTTTTGTATTTGTTGTATCCAAGAGGGTAAGTGGATTTTAATATTATAGTAGAAGATGATGATGAACTATATAAACTAATAGTTTTTGAACCATAGTTATTAGGAGTTTATCCAAATACTGTAAAAATCAAAACCCATAATGTACATGGGTATGTAAGTGATCCAATATTTCCTTTGACACTATTTTTTTTTAAAAACATAGTTAAAATTGATTCAAATCACATCTATAAGTAAAATGTTTATTTTAATATCACTAGATCCAGAGGTTTGTGTTTTTATCTATTGGAATTGGCTTCATAGAGAGGATTAAACATATTTATAAATTGGAATTTTTCATAAGTGGTTATATTAATAGATATGGATATCACCATGGTTTTATAAGTTGGAGGTTAAGAATATGACTAGAGTCATAGACACCCCATTTGAGGTTATAAATTTTGATATATTAAGGTGATTAATGATATTTTAGGAGACATTTTATTTGGTAGAGTTATATGTAACCCATAAATTTATCACGTGAAAATGGAAATTTGAGGAAGAATACACTTTTAATTTGTTGAAAACAATTTTAAAGGTGTGGATATCCATAATAATTGATTTGATATTTTATTTTTCGGTATGTATGGGCTATTACATTTGTGGATTAAAATTTAAATGTGTGAGAAGAAATTTGAGGTTAAAACATTTATCTAATTTATGTATATATATTTTTCTTTTTTAGGAATATATAATAATTATTATAAATTTATAATTATCATATTAATTTCGTTTTATAAAAATGACAACCTTTATGTTAGTTGTTAACTAGTCACATATATCATGGTCGTGAGGTTTGATTCCACAACCAAATGGTGAGAAGGGTGTATCACTTAACACTATCCAATGTGATTTCATAGTTAGTATGTCATTTTCTTCCTTATTTACACAATAGGTAAGTAAAAATTTATGTTCATTTTGGGAATATATATTTAACCATATGGTTAAGGGTGGGATTGTAAATTGATTTTCTGAAAAGTGATTAATGTTTATTCAGAATGTGTTCACTATTTTGGTAACTCTATATGATTATAGTAAACAGAAGATTATTCAATATTATTTGATGAATAAACATTATATTATATTTTTAGGTGAAAATGATTTTGTTGATTTTGGTATTTTATGGAAATGGAGAGTGTATCTCGGTGATTATATGTTTAAGGAATGATCATTTTGGGAAATAAATACTAAATTTATCATGTAATGATATGTGATAAAATCTATTCTATTTATGGATTTGAAAATTATCCAAGAATTTTATGAATATTTTTAAGTATTTTTATTTTTTAAAAAATATATGTTGATCTTTTTGTATTTATGTTGAATATTTATGATTAATATAGTTTTCCATATATAATGGTTTATTATTTTTTTGAACCATCTTTTCATACACTAACTATTTTGGTTATTGATTGTTTTTAATGTCATGATCAATATATTTAAGTTGTTTTTTGGATTATGAGATATATTATACATCTATATTAGTGTTTTTAGATTGAAAAATCCCACTTTAATGAAAATGACATAGAAAATAATAAAACATTATGCCTGAAATTATTTAAATTATGAAACTGTACTTTTTAAATAAGAATATTCTCATTTTATTAGACTTAGAAGTACTGTAATTCCTCAAATCTCATATAAGGATCATGAAATAAAATCTTATTCATTTAAATTTATTATTGAAAAATCAATGGCCTTTTCCCATTATATAAGTATAGTTTTTACGGTTATCCTTCTTATTACCATGTTCTCCATCAGTATCGATATGAACTTGGATGTTATTTTCTAATTCATATCCATGTTTTAACTTATTACAACTAATCCCAGTTAATGTTTAATCTAGAAGACCTTTTTAATTCTCTTTCTCTCTATTTAAGTGGATGTTTTATTGGCCCTTTTCATGATGTATTATATAAACAATGGTATTTTCACTATTCAATCCATGGTTATGTACACAAATTGAAAATTTTTAGCATTAAATTTATAAATTGTGTAGAATTTAATATCATGTGATTTTAAAAAACATCAATAGAATATAAGATACACAACATAGTGCTTAAATGAAAAATGTAATATTATTATTGGAATGTTTCCTTTTCTAACCTTGCCATTAAATGGATGATTATGAATAAAAATAAATGATTTATGAAGTAAATATATGTATCCTACTCAATATAAATGTACATAATAATTATTATAACAATATCACTACATTTTTATAAAATAAATTTTATTCCTAAATAATATGTATTATTTAATAATGATTCTTTCATGTTATTTTTAGTCATTATTAATATTAACTTATAAAAATAGTAGAAAATATATAGGAAAAAAATTTATAATTTTTTTAATTAATTATTTTAAATATAACTTCAAAATAATTTTTTAAATTTTTTCATAAACTATCGAGTTTTTAATGGATAATGAAAACTATTTGTTTTTATTTAAAACGATATTATTTTATTTAAAAATTAGTATTCTATTTTTCATTAGTATTAAAATTTCATTTGTTCATTTTGATTTAGAATTACTTAATTGTTCTTTTATCAATTTATTTTATACGTTAAAATAGAATAAAAACATATTATATTTTTAAAGGTAGTTCTCAGAAAACATATTTTCCATTGCATTTCAAATATATAATTTTTAATTATTTTTCCCTTTTATGTATTGAATTTTTAATATTGAATTCCATACATGGAATTAGTAAGACAAAATTTATTAAATTGGTTCATATTATTTTAGTCCAATAGCAATTGTGAACATATATATTTTTGTTACCTCACTAAATGGAATATTATGTAGTTTAAGGTTGAAAATAAAAAAAATAGTGTATAATATTTTCATACAAATTTATTAATATTCTAATTTTGTTAGACTTGAAAATGGTGGTTTCTCTATTGTTGCCGATCCTGAAGCTTAGAAACAACGTATTGAACTTTGTCAGTTATCAATTATTGGTCATGCTATTTAGTCTAAGGGGGAAAAACCCTGGTCTTAAATTCGTATTAAAAGTAGGATATCTCATTTTTTGGTCTTCAGTAAATGGAAATTAATTCATATTGGAAAGGGATTATTTTACATAATCCTTGAATCGGGGGAATCTTTTCGTGGAACTTGGGACTTTGAAGTCTTCATTTTTAACTAATAACTTTTAGACTATCTAAATGAGATGTTAATTTAAATCCCTTAAAGCTTAAGCAAAACAATACTCATATTTGGATAAACTGCATGGATTGAATCAGATGTATTGGAATCCTATGATCCTTGATGACCTTGCCTCATGTATTGGCACTCCTATTAGATTGGATCCGAAAATATTAGTGGGGGATGTAGTATATTTTGCTAAAATATTTGTTGATGTTAATTTAGAAATAAAAAGATCGGATAGTATCACCGTTATTTCTAATGGAAATAATATTGATGTGAATGTTGATTATGAATGGGTTCACCATTTTTTTCATGTCTACATGATTGTTGGGCACTCTATTTTTAATCGACAAATGCATCCAAAAAAGTGAATGATGTACCTATTGACAAGGATTAGAAAGAGGGTAAATGGTATAACAGGAAAAATTAAGGTGTTTTTTGAAAATTATGGTCTTGAAATGTATATACATGGCCCTTCCAAAGTCACAGTTCATAATAAGAAATCCTGGGTAGATATCGCTGAAGATGTTGAACAAGGTAAGATTCCTGATCTGCCTAGTCCTCTTGCTCGGGTTAGTCACAAATCCTTGGAAAAGGAGTTGTATGACAATTTTTTTTAGACATGACATTGAGGATAGTATTTATGAGCTAGTGGTTTCTTTATAGTATGAATAGTAATATCTCCCACCTTACAATACTCTAATCTATACAGATTCGGTTTTGATTTATGTTGCACCTTTAAATGCTCCATATCAGGTTGTAGGGGATTCATCCAGGGGTATTACTGCTATTCAGGAGATCGTAATTGAGGTTCCTATTTGATCTAATTTAGGATCTGCATTACAAGAAGTTGGGATTGGTGTTTATGCTTCATATAATATAGTTCATGAAATGGAGTAAGTGATGATTGAGGCTGATGTTTCAACTATTGATACTATTGAAGAACAATCGGCTGAAATCATGGGTGCTGATTAGTCAAATGCGTCCTCTGTGTTAAAAGAAGGGCGGATTGATTTTCATTCTTCACCAAAAATTGTTTCTGCAATATAGGAAGTGATAATCGAGGCTCATGTTCCAACTATTGATACTGCTGAAATAAAAGTATCTGAGATCGTAGCTCCTATTTCATCCACGGTGATGCTGATTTATAGATTCGAAGGTCTCCTACATCATCCAGTTGTCTGGTTGAAAGTCATGATGTCGGGTCCTTAAATCCAATTAGAAATGGAAACATAAGCACTTCAGATATTAATGATATCTTACAAGGGGTTTCCAATCCTATGTAAAAGATGTGAATTCCTCCTTTATCAGGCAACAAAAAAATTTAGGGGTCAAAAAAGGGGGACTTCTTCCCTGTCTTAGATTTAAATGAAGCATATGTCCTGGAATTTCCTGTGACTAGAAAATCATGAAATAATGAGGTCCCTTATGTTTTTCATTCAAAAACATATGCCTCTTCTTATTGGTATTTCTAAACCTAAAGGGGTATTTTCTCCTAGTATATCTAATTTTGAAAAGATCAGCTTTCATCTTGTGGATTTTATCAATGGTCAATCAGATTTAAAGAGATTATGGGTTCTGTCTCATTGTTCCTTAACTAATATTTCTCAGATTTCTAATAGTGATCAATATGTCACTTTTTCTTTGAATTTTCTTGGTCTTTATCAATATTTCTCTTTTATTTAGGCCCATAATTGATATCGGGATTGAAGGAACTTATAGATGGACATTGGATATCCGAAAACTATCATCTTTGGATCGTGGACCATTCATCGTGACTTCAATGCTATCATGTTCTCTGATGATAAAATTTGAGCCATGAATAAATTCAAATCTTCTAGAGAATTCAAATATTGCATTGATGATAATGGATTTATTAAAGATAACCATTTTGGGGCTATGTACACTTGGTTTAGGAATATTTTGAATAGAGTGGTTGCGAGCAGAGTTGACAAGGATTTTGATGATGCAACTTGTCTTAATTTCTAGGGATCCGTTTCCTCTATGAATCTCTCTATAATTAATTATGATCATCATACCATCTTGGATTAACTGGAGGGAAATGATCCCAAGACCTACTTCCCTTTAGATTTAATAAAGATTTGGTCATTCATTATGAATGCAGGATAATTGTTGAACAGAGCTAGAATTATTGGAATAGTAGAAAGAATGAATTGTATTTTTTTATCAAGCTCAATATTCTTAAAAGAGCTCTAATGATATGGAGTAATGTCTGTTGTAGTTCTCTTGACTCTGAAAATTTTTCTCGTGATGAATCTATTCAACACATGCATGAAGAAGAACTCTTCTAATTATTTCCTTTATGACACCTTGGGGGAGATTCATCTTGTTTCCAAGCATAATAACTTGATAAATTTCATAGATTTTTTTCAACAAGGAATTTTTAGGGAGAATTGGCTAATATATGGTTATAGTTATCCGATATTTTTTAAATCATTTCTATGAATTAGGAAGGATTCGAGGCATCTCTCTTTAATGAGAAATGGGAATACTGTTTCAGAAAATAGGAAGGATCTTTCTGAGCATGTAGTTAATTACATTAAGGATCAATTCAATGGTCAGGACCCTCATTATGATCCTATGGGGAGTGTTATTTTTAATCTCATTTTCCAATAGGATAATTCAATTTTTACATCTATTACACTGGACATACAAATAAAGGAAGAGATCTTTAGTCTACAGACTGATAGCTCTCATAGTCATAATGGTTTTGGTAATTTTTTCTTCCAAAATTACTGTGATATTATTCATGTTGATGTTTTCTGGTGGGTTTCATAGTTTTTTAATGGTGAATCTCTCCCTCAAGGGATGAATGCTCAATTCCTTTATCTCATTCCAATGGTGGATAATGCTAATGAAATTCAACTTTTCCGGTCAGTTTCCATGGTTAAAACAATACTTAAAATTATTATCTAAATCATTTCCAGGAGGTTATATTATATTTAAAGTAAGATTGTTTCTCTTAATCAGTTAGACATTATAAAATGGAGTCCTATTTAGGATTTCCTCATTACTGCTTTAGGGTGTGTAAATATTCTTATGATATCCACAAGGGGCTGTAATATTTCTCTCAAACATGATGTCAAGAAAGCTTTTCATACTATAAACTGGAATTTCTTTTTTATGGGTCTTAATTCATTTGGATTTAATGATGTTTTCATTAATTTGTTGAAAATAATTTTTATGTCATCATGCATCTCTATTCTTATTAATGGTTGTCTTTAGGGATTTTTTTCTTGTTCAAGAGGGGTCAGGCAAGGGGAACCTCTTTCTACTATCATTTTTTTCTGTTGTAGAGGATTATCATAAAAGATTACTTCTATTATTGTTGGAAATGGGAAACCAAAGTCTATATATGTAGATATAGGTTTGGATACTCCTACTCCTTTATTTTATGTAGGTGACATCATTCTATTCACTCAATGGGGTAAAAGAAATATAAAGAACATAAAACGGGAACATTTTCATTATGAGAATGTTTTAGGACAAGAAATCAGTTGGAGTAAATACTTCATCTACTTTTATGTAGAATTCCTCCACCAAAATGAAGATATAAATTGTTAGGGAATTAGGAATTCATGAGGGATCTATTCCCTTTACATAGTTGGGTATTCCTATTTTCTGGGGAGCCCAAAAGCATGTTATATTTCTGATATACATAGCCATATCAGAAGGCATCTTGAAACAAGGAAGGGAAAATATTTCTCCTTGACGGGTCATGTATGCTTGCTCATGGATGTGATTATTTCTATGCTTGTTTATAACTTTAAGTTCTAAAATTGGCTGGTCTCTCTCAGCAAGATCATTAATGTTTATATCAAAAAATTTATTAATAGTGGTAACATTGTGGGGAGGAAATTATCTATGTTATCATGGAACAATTTCTGTAAACCTTGTAATGTAGGGGGGTTTGGTATCAAAACCATTCTCTATTAAATGATTCCTTACAGAATAATTTTATTTGGAGTCTGTTCAATTGTAATTATAAGTCTCTTGACTTACTTAGAAATAAATTCAAGGATAGACTTAGAAAGGGTGATTTTAATCATCTGGATTCATCTATTTGGACTACTATTAAGTCCAATTTCTCGAATAATGATTCTCATGCCAGGTGTCTTATTTCAATAAATTCATCTTTATATTTTTGGATAGACTACAATAATGGTTATCCCCTTATAGAGGATATGATGACTGATGATCTTAATTTGGACGTGGATTCCACCATTAAGGAACAACTGAACAGTATAGGGAATTTCGCAAATCCTATTTTCTATATCGTTCAACAATAATGTATTTCTAACAGAGTGGATTTCCTGGTCGAGAAACCTCCTGTCAATGGTTTTTATCTTCAAAATTTTTTTATCAGACATTCCTTATCATGAACAATAGATTTTTAGTGGATAAGTGAGTTTCACATGAACATTATAAGGCCATATCGGTCTGTTTTGACTAGGAGGCTGGCTTAGATGAATATATCTACATATTGTTTCCTTGAAGTATGTGGTATCTCTATTGATTCTTCATGTGTTCTTTAACATCATCATAAGATGGAAATTGACCATTTTTTTCTTTATTGCGTTAATGATTCATCCATGTGGAAGGCTGTTTTTGATATCATTCAAATTTCTCTACCTTGTCTATCTTCTATCCATGATTTTCTTAATGGCTCGTAGTCAGTTTTTCTTTATCAACAACTATTTTATCTCATTAAATTGGCTTTTCTGGAGCATCTTCATATCATTTGGTATGGTCAAAAGAAGGCACTTTATGAAAACTTCATTTTATTTCATCAGTGCTGTCATTTCCTCCATAGTTGTTGTTGTGTGTGAGGAAAGAACACCGAAGAAGAATTATTTCTTCAACTCAGTGTGTGACATGTTCATTTTTAGCCGGATTGGTGTTGAGGGGATCTTTCATCGGGCGTATAGAAACATTGATTTATTATGTAAGGAACAATTTTTCTGATGGATAAATGGGAATTCTGATGTATCTTCTAGAGGTAATCCAAGGCCTTCTGTATATGATACCATTTTCCGGAATCATAAAGCTGATGTAGTTGTATGATTTCAAGGTTCTTGTAGTCTTTATTACTCTCTAAATGACGAAATACATGGAATAATTATTACTTTGGAGTAATCCATGGACCATGGTTAGAATAATTTATGGTTTGAGAGTTACTCTACCATGTTCATCTCTGCCATTGTGATGGGTCTCTCTAATTTGGTTTGAGAGATATCTAATTGTTGGTGAAAAAGTTTGGATACTCTTTTGTCCATGAAACATATCATCAATCACATTTATATGGATGCCAATTTGGATTCTTATGGTCTTGAAAAAAAGGCCATCAATGGAGTTTACTTTTCTTGGTTTGATTAGGCTACTGATGATCTCAATCATTTTTTTAAAATGGAATGTGCACAATCTCCCATATTTAGATTTCTGCAAGCTGTTTTTTTAGGATAGAGGCATGGTGTCTCTTTTCTGTAGGATTTTTTGGTTTGTTCTTCTATGTTGTGTTTCTCTTATCCTATTGTGATTCTTTTGATTTTGTGATGGGTCTGCAAGTGTACTGAAGGCATGGATATCCTTTGGTTTTTGAAGGCATGGGTTTTCTTCTACTCTACATTGATGCACCTGAACATGCCTGTGGATGGTCCTACATATTAAAATTTATTACTGCTATGCTAGGTATAGATCAAGGGAATGATGAGATTTCTGGCCTGAGTGTTGCACTTACTATTTCTTGGACATGCATGGTGCTATAATGATTTTTCTTCTCTTGAAGGCATTGCTACTCCTGGAATCTCATGGGGCTGTAATGGATGTTTTTTGTTTTTTTATCATGTATTTTTCTATTCTTTTCAATATATTTTTGTTCTGGGTTCACCCGAATCATGTCTCTTCAAAAACAATTTATGAAATTTTTGGGGAACATGGATTAGATTAGGAATCCTATAATATTTTTTTAAATAAATTTCAATCAAGATTCCCTCATTGTTTAATAACCCAAATATTCTTAACATGGGGTTATCTAGAGGGTAATCTAGAATAAAAATATTATTTGTTTAAAAATAATGGATCTATCATCATCATGGTATTTAATATTTAATTTTTAGTAAAGATACTATTATTTTATATGCTTACAGAACACTGATTCAATAATTATTCAATTAATGAAAATATAAAATATAGGATATTATTAATATTATAATAAAAATAATTCAATATAAATAATGTCAATAATGAATTTTATTGAATACCATTACATGTAGTCGATATAATAAATTATTCAGATCTACTATTAGATGATCTCTTGTTGTTTTTATTGAAGAAGTACTGAATAGTTATAAAAATCAATATTCTAGAAATTTTATAGTAACCAATATTTTATTAAGTAATATAAAATATCATTAAATATTAAAATCTTTAATGTGATAATGATATGGATTTAAATATCATAAAGGGTCTATTTAAATGACACTAATCATTTTATAGTATCAACATTGAATCCCAAGGAGTAAAAATTTAGTTTTCATAGTAAGAGTTAATGTGGTTAAATGTTGGTTATAACCAAAATATGAGTGTGGAAATATTCTAAAAACATAAATATTTTTTATTTTATTAGATCATTTTGGAATGTTTTAACATTTTTACAAAACAACTCACTTTGGAGAAAATTTTTTATTTCTTTTTTATTTGTATTAATTAATTATTTTTTGAAATATAAAGAGTACCCCTCCCCTCTCTGATAAAAGGGATCATATTCTTCTCATTGGATGAAACGTAAAACCCAATTTAGATCATAAAATACCTTTCCAAATCAATTCATGGAAGCCACCCCACATTGTGGAGGAATTATTTTAGGAACATTACCAACTGTAGGAAGATTAATCTATTAACGAATGGGGATTTCAGATGAAGAGGTATAATTGTTCTCCACTATTATTATTTTTTTTCTTACACCAATATAAAATCTTATAAATACATTATAAACTAATAAAAATATTTTAATCCATATAATTAATTGTTATTATATTAAAAATAATAAACTATATATATCTCCAACATTGATAAAATGGGGGAATATTTCTTCAATCATGTGTGTGAAATACCCCCTCTCGAACCGATGTAATTCATTTTCCCTCTAGGTCTTTCTAGAGTAATTGTAATGATGGAATTATTTTTCATATTTCATATTAATTATAATTAAATAATTATCAATTTATTATATATCATTTAACATTATACCATTCCACACATTGAAAAATCATAACGTCTTTCTTGTGCGCATATGGACTACCACATCCTTGAAGTGATGATATTCTCTATTAATTTCCACATCACATGAATGATATATATATATATATATTTAATTAATTCATATGATATATATTAGAATAGTATTATTTATGAAAGGTAAAATTATATTTATCTTATTTTCAGAATGATCATTTAGAAATGTATATTTTACTCATATGTTTGTATGACATACCTTATCCATGATTGTAACAATGTTCATATTTAATAACCATATATAGTAGTGTGACCTAAAAGTATAATTTACAAATAAAAAATATAATTATGATGATATTAGTATTTATTATATGATGTATTAATGACTTCTTTATCTACAATCATCTAACCAAAATCATTTTGGACTTATGTTCTAGTATAGCAAAAATCATGACATGAACATAAATGATTATATATATTTTTTAAAATGTAATTATCGAGATAAATTGAATAAAAAAATTAAAATAATTGTTTTGAATGTAAATAACTAACCTCTTTTTATTATTAATGATGATAAATAATTTATGTGATCAGTCAGACTCATGGTAAGGGTTTCTTATCTAACTTTTACTTCTATGATACATATTCCATATTCAATAATTATTTCATTTGATAGGTTAATATATTATCTCCTAGATATATTATATATTTATTATCTTTATTTAAATGATATATAATGGATCATTTTATGTTATTATTCTCTGATTGTTATGATTAATGAGAAAACCAAGTAGTATGGGTTTATTTCAAAATCACATCATTGTTTGGGATTTTTTATTTCTATGTCACATTTGAGGAATATTTCTCAACTATGTCCATTATACGAATGAAATTTTTAAAAAAATCATTTTAATATATTATAATTACTGTTTAAATTCATTTTTACCCCTTTATACAATATTTATGAATTTTGTAAAAATTATTTTTCGTTCGTTTTATAAGAAAGGATATTTTAGATATTTCATAAAAAAGTGTTAATAGAATGTTTTTTAAATAATATATAAATAACATTATATCCAATAGTCATGATGCCTCAATGATTTTTTCATTGTATACAATTTAAAAATGTTATTTTAGAAGAAATATTTTTTCCATTATCTTTGTGCCATAATTTTATAAAATATTTTTTAAATAGAATGGATATATTTCCAAATAAATTTTCCATGTGATCTTTCAAAATCATTTTCCAGCCATAATTATAGACTTTGATGTTATAAATTATTCACTAGGGATGTAATCCAATAATAAAAATATTATAATTCCTTGGAATGAATTATGTTTATGTTGAAAATATGTTTATTAAGATGGTTCCATTTCTAGGTTTTACGGTATGCAAATTTTTTTGTAAACCCATTTAATTTTATTTGTTTTGATAAGATTAATTATTTATGATATTATCTAAAAAATGTATGATATTAATAATGTGAATAGTGGGGCCTATATCTACAGCTAATATATTATATAATTATTGATATCTTGAGAGATAAATAGGACTAGAATGGGGAGTGAACCCAGTTTAGTAAGGTACTTTCACTATGTTTTATTCAAAGTGAACCTAGAATACAATAGTGGCTTTGGAAGTGAAATAATTCGACTATGATAGTCTTAGGAAAGATCCTTTCCTACTATGGAATTTATTTTCAATTCTTATGTGTATTTCATAATTCCATGTCCCTTTTAAATGTTATCTTGGAAGCTCATGTTTGTTAATTCCTTTATGATTCATGCCTTATGAACTATCAAGATTTATTCAAGGAATACTAATTATTATCTATGATATATATGTTATAGTTTTTAAATTTGCTATTAAGGTTCCCAGATCCATTTCCACATGCTATTCTAATATGACAATTAATATATCATTTGGTAACGCTTACTGGCCATTTCAGATCATCCTTTTCTTATGTTTTTCACTATGCAATGAAAAATGGTTATTTCTATTTTATACCTAATAGGGTTAGTATATGTGATGATTTTAGTGGAATATAATTTCGACATTTATGAACGAGTTGATTATGAAACCATGTTGTTAAGGGTTTTTCATAATTCTATAAAACTCCAACCAAAAAAATAATTGAGTATGTACTTTATCCAATATTTTTCCATCATATTATAAGTTTATCAATTCAATAAATAAGACACAATTTTTCATTATCAAATAAAAATATTATTTTTAGGTTTGTAGTACATCATCAGGAAGTTCGTGTTTTAATATATTACTACTCCATTGTTTATGGGGGATTTGGATTAAAATACATTCCACAATCCCTCTATTGATTAATAAATTCCTATATTAAATATTTATAACCACGAATGGATAAATGAATCATAATAATATTTCATAGTTGAATATATAGTTTACTTTTAAAAAACATTATATTTTAAAAGGATTAAAAATTATGTCTCATTATAAATTATAAAACATACAGTCTAATTTCATCAATAAGGGTTATCATAGTTCTATTCACAAAATTTCCTTTAGAAATCATTATTCCATATACATTAAAATGTATAAGAACTAATATTCTACTAAACCTCTCAAAATTTCCACTAAAACACAATCCATTCATTTTTTTAATAAATAGTACTTAATTTTAAAAAAAATTAATTTTCAAATGGATAAAATAATCCATTTTAATTAATTATTTATATTTTAGTCTCATTTATAAGTAAAATGACACAATTCCATATAGATGTGGTGTTAGAATAATCCTTAACCATCTATATTTTGACTTTATAATGTATATAATTCATTTCAACAATGTAAAAACTATTAACCATATCTGAAATTCCATAAAATGTTTCATTTTGGTATATGGAAAAATTATTATTCTTAATAAAAAAAATTATTCATTACCATGACTGACAAATAAATTAAATTTATAATTATAATAATAAAATAGTGAAAATTTTAAAATTTTAAATCTAATTTATTTCATAGAAATAGATTATTGGTTTTAAATACTAAAATATTAAATGTTACACTCTTTTTATTTTGAAGAACAACTTCTCCATTCATTAATTCTATTTTATTTTTGAGTTGATGTTTACAAATATATAGGTTTGAACCATATACAGTGTCAAATAATGTTGATTCTGAATTATAGAAATGAATTTATATTTAATCCAGACCAAAATTATCTAAATGATTCCCACTGAAAAGCCCTATCATCCTACCAATCTCAAATTATATAATATGATATATATATGTCACACAATTTTATTTTCTGGATTCATTTCATGATATATTGGTGGGTATTATGTTTTATATCAATTCATCATGGACTTATAATATAAGAAATCATATAAAAGTTATTAACCCATATATCATTACATTTATCAGGATATGTTCCATATTTCACAATGTAATGATGCCTCTTTTTCAATTCCTAACCTCACATAATTAGTTATGTTGGTAATTATGAGTATCATATCAGAAATGATTTATGGATAGTTATGTCAATAAACCTCTTTCAACTCTATAATAGGGAAATAGTAAACACTTCAACACTAATATCCTATCATACATGGGTTCACATTAAGGAGTAATCAAAATTATAAAAAGATATTTGGGTAAACAAATATTAGGATTATCCATTTTAGGAATTCAATAAAAATTATAATCCCTAATTATCATGAATTAGTACGATAGACCAACGTTTATGATATTGGATTTCATATTTATTTTCATTGTAAGGAATATCACACTTATTATTTGAGGTGTTTTCATAGTCTCTCTACATAAATATTAATCCTATAGATATTCATGTCATTACCATTTCATGCCATGAAATATTTATTATCCCATTTTTTATTCCAATAATTATGTATATATCAAATTATTTTGTTTTTGAATACATATTCCATATATTATATTAATATGTATACACCATATTAAATTTCATTTATTAAAAAAAGTAATGTTTATGAGACAAAAACTAGAATCCAAAAATATCTTCAAATATTTAAATGAATCAAATTTTGTTGATATATGAATCATATGATGCCTCGTCGTAGAACAGATGTATTTTTTAGAGTGATATATGGCCTATGGTATGTCAACCCATACCTGAGAGGTATCTTACTAGAAATTTTTTCCTTGACCATATAATGGGTAGAATGTTACATAAAATAAATGATCAAAAAACATTGGAATATAAAAACAATCATCCATAGAAAAGATCTAGTAATATATATAGAAATTGAAAAACATAGTTCAATATAAAATGATGTTGTTATATAATGTCAAAAACCGATCAAACACTGGGACAATATAATAAAAAAATTGTCCATAAAACTGAGTTTAAATAATAATAAAAAAACATTGACGAAATTATACTCTATAATATGCATTTATCTACCCCAACCTGATCCAATACACTCCACATGCTTTGAAATCAACAAAATTTATATGGTATGTACACAAAATATATTGGTCTTAAAGGGTGTGATAATGTCAATTAGTATGATATGAGAAATCACCATTATTATAGGCCATGATATGTATGATTATGCATAATTAAATGAATTAGGAATGAAAAATTCTCACTGAGTCATTATAAGATGAACAACCAACTAAAGAACTTGATTACATACACATTCATATCATTTCATTAGGTGTTACCTAGGATAATGAGACATTATAATAAACCTAGTTTACTACAATTAAAAAAATCCTTCCATCACCTCATTCTATTAACCACTGATCCCTTATATAAACATGTAAACATGGTAGGGGATTTTCCAAACCCGATCTTCTACCCGAAGGGGAAAGGTAGAGTCCTATTTCTAGCCTCTAGAATTTATATCCAACTCAATGTGGCCCCCCATAGAATACATAAGCTCTGTCATATCACTCATTGTAGTTTCTAAACATCACATCTTGCTTTAAATCTATATTCCCTCTCACTCATGGTGGACCCCATCAAATCGTGCATCACATCATGTCCTAAAATCTATCTCACTGATTAATGTCCATCCTCTGATCCTGTCACATCACATCCAAGACAAATATCATCCATGGAGGTATGACTAGATCTATCTCACTCATGATGGGGACCAAAAAACATATCTCACTCAATGACATTCCAAATGGTATAAATAAACACTATATCACTCATGGATATCCAATACATCATACATAATAAGGACTCCATATGATAATAATCCATCTAGTTATATATAACTCATATTAAGGCCACGACCAAAGAACCCATTACCCAAAATGTAATCCATTGACTATGAAAATAATAATGAATAAAACAAAGAGTTTTATCCCTCCACATTGGTCTAAATATCAGAATATATATTATCATACCTTTAATATCCTCTTAAACATAATTGTTTCACATCTCTCCTATCAGTGTGTCTTGTAAGGCTCTTCAGATTTTTCTTGATCTATATTATTAATTACCAAATCTCACTCATTGCCTATCAGTGAAGTGCTAGTCTGTAGTCTCGTAAGACCCATTTCTCATCAAGAAAGTCCCTATTTTAAAACCAAATATCTTATCACATCCGGTACCACTATGTCGGTACAATCACAAGATATAGTTCCACAGGACCATTGGTAGCCCAATTCCAATCTCGTATCCATTTACTATAACCCACACCATGTTCTTGTCTTACAAATCGCAAGGGATACCTCTCAACCATTCACATAGAGGTCAATTCTCTTTTTCATGCACACCCATCCTCATATGGGTCGTCCCACTCACGGAACACTAGAATAGATCATCCCATGCATAAGGGGCTTCTCACCACCACACAAAAGAGTCATAGACATCTCACTGGTCATTTCCATCCCAATACACACATGAATTTCCTATAGTTTCTTAGAACAATACTAGTATACCCAAAACACATCTTGGATAAATGGATATCATATAGGTCCCTCTTTATATCAACTAATGAACTATCCACTTGATGAAATAGTGATCATGTGATCCCAACTCATCATGTCCCTTAGGATAACTTATTTGAATCATGAGAAGCCTAAATCCATCCAATAACAACATCCTATGGAACCCTTGGTATCTCACCCCAATCCCTAAATCCCATGAAGTATAAAAGCATGTACAATCATGTATAAATATCTAATGTTTTTTTATTAATGGGGATATGTACCTCAATCTCAATGTAAACCCCTCCAAGAGAACGGTCATGCCTTGTCCAAACACATTGTTCCTTGTCTATTCTACCAAGTAACAGAATGATTTCATAAAACATGAATAATTAAATATAAAAATTAAATAAAATTATTTAATTAAAATTTAAATAGACATAAACACCTAAATAATTTCAATTTGCCTCTAAAACCCTAAAAGTAAATCCAACCACACCTACAGAGTCAATGAAATTCACTAAAAATCATATCATTACAAAACCATAAGACATGACACAAATGAAATACGAAATTAATTTCATTTTACCAAAAAAGAATTGAAAAGGCATATGAAAATGTATCTATAATAAAATGAAACATGATATTGCATTGATAAAATCTCAGGATGTCTATAATTGTAGCTATTAAAAAAATCCAAATTGATCATAAAAGTTTAATATATGCTCTAGTGAAATCATATCCTAATCTATAGAAAAAGTAGTAAAAACCAATATCGAAGTAATTAATGGTAGAATGGAGTATTAAATGGACGAAACTACCTAAAAATATATGAATATGTCACCCAATAACATTCGCTATAAAGGGAAATCATGTTAGATTAAAAGAAGGATGATCAAATACCCAAATGGACTAGAGAGGAAACTATTTCCTATTAAAATCATAGCATGGTTCTATGGGTAATTTATTGTCCCTCCTAAATTAATAATCAATTATGATTCCATTCAGTGCATCACCAATACTGTTACACTATGAATAACTTTCTTCAAGTGCATTCATGGATTTAGTAGAATAATATAGAGGGGGAATACTCTAACCCATACTCATTCATGATATGAGGTAATGAAAAACAACTAAAAATATTCAAGTTAGAGTGGATTGATCCCTCCAACTACCGCATTCATGGTGTGACATTCTAGTTTATAATTTTAATGGACCTAAGATACAAAATTTTAGTCCCAATATTACTATAAACCTTACCTAATATCAACCTAAGAACCAAAAACATTATTTAAAACTCAAACCTTGTATAGAAACATAATTTAGGGATGTCTATACACTCAAATTGCCAATATGAGTCCTAATAAACCTAATAACCCCCACTCCAAATAAGAAATTGAAATTATATATCGAAATAAAGACCCAATAGTTTGCTTCATTTCAAATTCATAGCCATATGTATTTTTACTCTAGTGATGAATTTGTTAATCCCTCATATACAACCATAATCTACATTGGTCGATAATAAACCCACTACTAAATGATTACTAATAAGTAATTCCAAACATGAATCCCCAAGACTTCATAAAAAACTAAGACCAGTTACACAATATTTCCCACCAAAAGAACATTAACGAGAAAATGACTACCTAAATAACATCAACAATGAATCATCCAACCTGATTTTCACATCACCATGTCTAATAAAACATAAATCCACAAGATATTAAACCTACATATAACTTGTAAAAAGCAATCATCCAAAACTATTGTTGTGTATCCTCACCTACCCACCTAACAAAGATTCCCATACAACTGTATTCAATATATAATTATCCAAAATCCCAAATCAATCTATGAACCTAGAACCAAATCTTATTTCAATTTTTAATCACTAACCACTACACTAACAATCATTTTATAACTCTGATCATTGAGTTACCTCCAATGTGACTCACCCTAATATTACAAAAACATTATCCCATGCATCATTCCAACACACCATGCTGAATCCACATCCTAATTAAAATATGGTATTCTTAAATGATGAATATATACATAGATTTTCCCATAAAATGACATTTCAATTACACCATGACCATCCAGAGATATACCTCATCTCTACCACATCCCATCTAATTTGAGGGGTTTTTACCTACAACTAATTTGATTCCCCCTAAAATTGTATCATTAAAATAGTAACCATAAAAAAGAACTAATTATATCCATATAAAACATTACATCCATTACCATAGTAAAATACTATTAGTTTTCCCCCATCACCAACTCGAGAACCATCAACGAACACCAAAAATAGACCATTCCCAACATACTATGAATGTATTCTGTGAAAACACATAGAAATAAATAGTTCAATACCATCAATATATATCCCCTAACATATATAATGAAACACTAACCAAAATGGATCAAAACTCCACACCTCTCAGAAAACACTAGTAATGCACTACGTTCAGATCCACTATACCATAATACATCGATCCATCGTTGATGTCATATATTATCATTGTAGAATATCTATCATTTTAACAAAACCTGGAGACAACAATAGTACATGTGTCTCACATTAACCATGATATGTTCACCCAAAGAGTGTCCCCAAATTTACAATCTATGTACTACCACTCAAGCTCCCTTATGTCTTGAAAATTTTCAATGGCCCCACATATGGCCCATTCACTGATCCTAAAATCATACTAGCACAACACATAGTAACCACAGACCAAACCCTATATCGTATGTTTTCTCTAGAATGAGAAACAAAAAATCCCATACTCATCCTTAGGAAGAGTGACTCATAATGAACTAAACAATCAGTCTTTATCCCTGAACATGATCTATATCTCTGGAATATATGGATTAAACCTGCAATTATAACCAGATCACACAACTCAAATCATCATATAATAATTAATGTCCCATCAATCCTATGAACACATTCCTAACACACCTATGTTATCTCATGTATTCCCTGTATAATATCATGATCACTCACCACATGACATTGATCAAAACTCATGATCTTCTAGTAACATTCCTATCACCCTATGTGTGGCTGTCATGGATCTATTTTCAGTAGTCCATTACAACCCAAAACAAAATCATACATTTCATTGTTTGCAAATAATTTTTTCCCCTATATCCATACTCAATAAAATTATCATATATTATGATCATTGGCACTACCAAAGGAATATCAATAATGAAATTCTTCATCCTAATCAATGATTCCCCAAAACCATTAGTGATAATATTTTTTAGGTAAAATAGTTCCCCTACATATATCATATATTATTCACTGAGTTCCCAAATTTTCCTATCATTAGTGAATCTAATTTCCATAGCAACCCATTATGTGTCTGCACACATCCCTTTATAAATGGACTGTATTTCATTTAATTAAGAACCTGTCATCTTCAGATCCACATAACCGACAACAATTATAAATAAAACAAAATCTATCTATGTATAGTTCCACCAACATGTTTTATATGATAACATATTATATGTTATTGTTGGATCTTTAAAAAATTTAACCTATCATCTAAAAAAACAGTATCTAAAATTTAACCCATCCGTTGATTTTATATGTACCCATGTTACACGACCAAAATTTTCCTATGATTTTTCATGCCATGTTATTATTAATGATCTATAAATATATTACACCTATTAATTTTAAAGTTATTATTCTTTATTATGATAATAAATATCCCTCATAATTTTCTGTTTTATTTCAATTTGATGACGGTCCCTTTTATATCACATTGAAGCATTTTAATAATCTTAATGTGTTGTAATTAAGCTATAAAAATTTCATGTTGATTTTCAATGATGAACATTTTTCCATTTTATAGTTATAAAAAATTTAACTAAATGGTATTAACCTAGTTGTACCTATACGTCATGTACTATTTAATTCCTTATATATAACCCATAATCCTTGGTCTTCATATTAAATGTGGCTTGAGATGTTTTCTTTTATATGATATATGTGGCAAACTAATACATGTATGTGATATAATTATGATGAGTTCACCTAAATATCACTCCATTGCAATTAGAATTGTTTTAATCCCTTGAGATTCCATGTATTCGATACGTATTTTTATCCTAGGTCATATTTTTTAATATTTTATGGTGTCTAAACATGACTTATGTTTATGCTTTTTAGTTTAATATTTTTCCCCATGCCAATGTTGCCTTTATGATACAAGGTTCTATCATACATTATTTTTCATATTTATGATTCTCACAAATTTTCTATTCAATTTAAATACCTATTGTATAACATGTGATAATTTCTTCATGATCATTAATTTATTCCCTTATTGTAATTTATACCTCACCCCTTTCTTATGTATGTCCAAGGTTATCCTGTGTAGTTTTAACAGTGAATACTTTTTTTGAGAAATTAATGGTTGGTTTAAATAATGACAATGTACCACCTATTTTATATTGTCATGTAATTTAACTAATTACCAAATGACACTAGTATTCCTGATCATCAGAGTTCTATTATGTTAATTATTATGTAATAAATTAGGAGTTAATGTGTAATGATGACAAGGAATTTCATATTCAAAAGAGTATAAACTTCTTCATCACATAAACCTAACCCCATAGGTATTGTCTAACTCAAGGTGCATTCAAAGAGTTTACTCCACTGTTAGTATTGTTCTCACTGCCAAAATTTTCACGCAAGGAAATCACAATATTCATTCATTAATGAATTCTATAATTCATACCCACAACTTCTAGTGAGCCATCCTAGGATACCCACATCTAATCTCATATCCTCAATCAAACTAGATGTCCCTTTTTATATCAACCATGTCCCTTCCAATCAAATACATAGTTTTCATTATAAACCCAATTCAGGAAGGTGTTATATAGAACATATTAAAAGAATATGTGTTATAGAGATATTAAATCTCATATGCCTAAGTCTGATTTGGTTCCAAATACACTTTCATTTAGCCCATTGAATATTGATGAATTCATTCTAATGGATAAACATATATATTGTTTTGTATTAAAGGTGCCACATCCCTCGATCCCAGAGTTAACCCATCTCTACGATCAACTGATCCTCACATAATCCCACCAAATAAATTTCCATATTCTCGGTCTCATAAATCAAAAGAAAAAAATAATTATAAATGAATTGTAATTTAATTTTTTATTTAATTATAGGTAGGAATAGTTTTTATAATACACACCAAGAGTCATCAATTAACTAAAACTACCACAAACCACGCCTATAGGGTCAATACCACTTCCTAAAAACCATACCAACCAAAGTACCTAACACACTAAATCCTTTAAATATGAAATTAAATTTAATTTGAAAAATCCCCAATGAAAAATTACATAATAAAACACATCCTTTAAAATGATCTATGGTTGAGTGAAAATAAAATCTCCAGATTTCATATATGAAATCCAATGAAAATCACTAAAATGTTCATTCAATTTCCACATGAATTGGTGAAATTATCACCAAATACAACATAAAAATTGACCCAAATAAAAGGACATTAAATAGATGTAATAATACATCATGAAATAATGGAAGATACAATGAATACTTATTATATAACATAAAACCATCCACTTTAATGGGTAATAGAAGTGGAATAAAATGTGGGGGACAATCATTCCAAATGGAATCCCTAGGTTCAATTTCCTCAGAAATCAATGTGGTATATATTGATAAATTATTCCTGTTCCCATGGAAAAATAACCACAAAGGCTATGATTCATGCTGGGAACCAGCGGGTTCAAGTCATGAATCACTTTCATAAGGTTCATTATCAGACTGAATGGCCCGTGTAAAAGGGAAAATTCAATAGAAAAAGATCATCAATGTTTTAAACAGTGGTCCATTAATTGAAATATTCGATGCAGAGTAGAGATTCATCTCAGAAAACTCCATTCATGAAGGAACCATTGATTCATTGTGTGAGTTGATTAAAACTACTAAATTTCAGCCCCTTACTCACCCAGAACCTTATCTGTTATCAACTAAAGCATTGAAGACATTCTCTAGGCCTCAATCGAAATTAAAACACATCACATAGGTACTTCCCAAAACTCATATTCTCAATCCATGTCCAACTCCCAAAATTACCATAGACTAAATCAAATAAATATATTTATCTCAAAAAATAATGCCAAAAAAATAATGGCTCATTGAAAACCCCTTTACTATAATGTTTGAAAATAATATAAACTAAAAAAATTCTTTATAAGAGATATAATAGTGAGTCTAACAGAAAAATACAAATGTTTTTTACAGAGCATAATCCCCCTATTCCATGTGTAGTTTGACATATTTTAACACAAATCATGGTTAATATCACAAGATAGTACTCAATTCCATTATAATTTTTACACTCAATATTTTCATAAAATAAATAACTTCAAAATTCTATATCAAAACTCCCTAAAAACCCAAAAATAAATGTATATGAAAACAAAATCTTATGTTTGTGTACCAAGTATATATTGCAGTTTATGAAATTTTGATATGAAATAATTTATCATACTAATTAAATAATACATAATATTTTCATTATAGAAAATTTTTATATACATGAATACTTAAAAACTAAAATTAATAAATAATCATTTAAATTATTTAATAAATATGAGAGAGAGATATATAAATTTAATATTCAAAAAAGGTATAAAATTTTCCATTAATAATTAATAAAACTTTTATTTTATTAATGATTTACCCATGATAATAAATTTTCATGAAGTTATTATATTTTCCATTATTATATTATATTATAATTTATTATTTATTTTTAATTGTATGTTCTGATTCATATAAATGCATATAATAATATTTATCACTAATATTTTTTCACACATTATGATATTTGATATTTTATAACATGAATTAATTTTTGAACCATATCATTACTTGAGATATTATATATATCATTTTAAATACATGATTATTGTTTTTTAATGTAGTATACAATTATTGATAGGACATCATAACACTTATCATAGTTTATGATTTAGTAAAATATAATTTGTTTTGATGAAATATCTTATATTTTTTGTTATGACCGCCCTAGACATTAAAAATCATTTAAATCAATACTTAAATAATCATATATCATATATTTCTTTATAATGACCAAATAAATGACATTTGACTATGTCATATCAAAAAATATAATATTAAAAACAACTACGTACAAGAAAATTGTTATTAATAAAAAATATATGAAAACATACTGATTTAATGATAATTTTTTCATTTATATTGTTGATGGGTTTTTAAGACATGATGGTATCATTAATAGTAAAATAACCCCATTTAAATATAAAGAAATAATTATAATATATATATTTATTGTTATGAATATAAAATAACCTTGAGACTATCAGGTCTAGTGATATATATCTCAATGGGGTATCATTTAGAAACATCACTAAGAAATATATCTAAATATCCTTCTACTAAAGGTAATATGTCTACTATTACAGTACAAAATTTCTCTATGATTATCCCTTGATCCCTAAAAGACATTTTTCAATCCATTTATTGAATATGAATAAAGAATATGGATGAAAAAGGCATAGGAAATTCTTGGATCACACACACTGATATATATATATATATATAAAGGAAGGATTATAATGTCTATATAGTACTTCCTCATTCTTTATTGATGGTCGATCCTTACATCTAATTCTTAGCAGCCACCATACATTACTCATGATATAGATTATTTCTTTATAATAGTAATCTATTGTATTTTTGGTCATATAAATTTTATCACGAAATAATAATAATAATAATGATTTCTATCAAAATATAAACTTCTTAGTATATATGTCAAAATATAGTATATCATATATCATAAATAATAGTTATATCAAATGCATCGATATATTCATATTTGGACTATCACAACATGGAATATAACCCATACCACTATATGTGTTATGAATAACATGTATATCACATGTTAGGATACAAAGAAGAATTATATTATATAATTATTTTATTTTATCTCATTTTGAACAATCTCCCACTTAATCTAATTTCATAAATAGAACTTATGAAAAACATCACAAATACAAGTGAAATAATTCAATGTCCATTGTAAATATTTTATCTAGCTCTCTTATTTTCGAAAAATTGAATTGTACCAAATTTAATTCTTATTTTAACGACTATATATTTGGTCATATTTTCCTTTTTATCATTGATAAAAATTATAATTCTATAATTCATATATTTACTTAAACAAATCCCTATATTATAACATCATTTCTTCAGAAACTATAAATTATTTATGCATTATGTCAATTTTTCATATTAATTTCTATAAATTAACATGAAAAAAAATATGAATCAAATAAATCGAATTTATAATGATAAAATCCATTCATCAAAGTCATTGATTTATTTATACATATTGAACATGTCAATAATCTATTGTATCACTCGTACATTTTTTATTCTCTAAATATATTGACCATAAAGAATGATTATATCACATCTAGATCCATATAATAGATACAAACATCAAGTATCACTTATTTTATAATGACCACATATTCCATAAATTACTTTATAAAAGGCCTAAATTGATTTTATTGTTCTAAAAGTGAAAAAATCCAACCATAGTTAAACTGAACTACAAAAATGATCTTCAATATATATCACCACCTCTTGGTTTTATCAACCATAAATCCTCTATTGGAAAATATTAAAATTATGATAATTTACATGTTATATGTTTAGTGAAACTCATGTAATGGCATGTTATCTTAATAATATAAACCAATGTATACCAATGATCATATAAAGTTCCATATGATAATAATTATACAATTAATATAAATGATAAAAATATATTTATTAATTCAATTTCATAACTTTTATTAGATATGAAAATTATTATCTTATTAATATTAACACCACAAAAAAAATAATACTCTATGATAATATTTATTAATGGATAACTCAAAGTTATTATTTTAGGGGATTTTTTCATTCCACTATTCATTTATAACATAAAAAAATATATAATAAAAAATATTTTCCTTTATTATAAAAGCATAATTATTATGATATCAATTATATTAAATCTATCATGTATCTAATATAGAAATTTTAATCATGAACTCCATGATTCTATATTTTAAATTGTTTTGTCGGTGCATCTGGTAGTGTTTCATTAGTATCCACCCAACACATCATTAAATATCCCATCACAATTTTTTTCTGAATGATATAGTTTTTAGAAATTATGCATTTGATCCTTTAATATGGAATTGATTCTATAGGCATAGTAGTAACTCGATTGTTGTAATATTATTTTCAATTGTTATGAACCATAGAATTTAAAATAATTAACTTCTTTTTAATATTATATTACTTCAGAGTATCTAATTAACTGTTATACAATTCTTCTATTGTTGAGTCTGTAATGTAGTCGTATTTAGAGCTCTTTTATCTAATATCCACACCATTGTAAGAAGCATAATATAAATTTTAGTTCACATATTATTCTTGTAAAAGTTAGAATAAATCATGAAAATGTTAGCATATATTGATTTTTTACTCTCATCCAATGACAGTGAATATATATATATATATATATATATATATATATTATTAAGTTATTAAGGGTGTTCTTCCTGGTAATCAAGGGACTCCCAATGTGATTTAATTGGAATATATATTTTTTCATCAACACATATATTCCATAAGTTTGATTTCATGACATTGAATAAACAATAGATTATATAGTGGACACATATAAACTTATATCTATTCTATTGAACTATGTAGAGAGATATTGAATCATATTAATATTTATGTCATGAAACACTGGTAAAGACCCCTTATAAAAGTTATATTCATAAAACCTATTTAAAAAATTTAAAATATATGTGTTTAACTGAATCAGTGAAACATCTTCATTTAATATCTATTAATATACATTCCTTGTATGTATTAAACAGATGTTATGTCTTTCATCTTAAGGAATTTTACTAGAAACATCATTTTAGAAGGTAATGATAGAATATCATTTCCCAAATGTTTTTTATTATACTCATACAAATCATATACACCAGAACAGTCAAACTAACAAACATAACTTTAAAATAATCATCTATCTTCAAGAGGATACAAAGTATTATGTCATATAATTAAGCCATATATTCCATTTTGTGATACATTCTTTGATCCATAAATACATTGTTGTCATTTACATATATTAATAACTTCATGTGTAACATAAAACCCAATGAGATAAATGATCTAAAATAAATTTATATATTTTGATATTGTTTTCGATTTTATTCTATGTTTTTAAATATCTTACTGATATAATAAATTTTGAAATTTTTAAATAGTAATTATTATAATAATGGGTAAAATTACTTTTCATTATCAATTCCATGAGAAATTTAAAAAATATAGCTACCATAAAATATTTAATGGTATACAATATATGGTACAAGTAAGCTATTTTTCGGAAATACTGACCCCATTGGTCTTACAAATTTATGCGTGTTGAAACTAAAGGTGTTATATATAGGATTTAATATCAATTAATTTTATACAATTTGATTATTAAGGATGTAATTCTACGTTGATGACATTAAAAATAAATTTTGATCAGTAGTATATGCATGGACATGTAATGAAGATCATTGATATAATTGGGACAATATCAAAAAATGAGAAAATTTGTAATCTAATTATTGAATGATAAAGGTAGATAATGTTAAAATTATGGAGGGGTTAGTTCATGTCAATATATTAGAGATAATGGTAATATAAAAATGACAATTATAATATTAATATACATTAAAACAACACATTGTGTACGATTATTGCAATTTATATACATGTAATTGGAATAAAATTATTTGTTCATGACTATGTGGTAGTATATTAATATGTTACAGATATGAATAATCTTTATAATGTATGATGTTTAACTAAAAATGGATAATCCAATATATGGTATAGATAGATGAATAATGGGGTGTAAAATTTATATTATGTTTTACCATGTCATTTTAATACTTTTATGTGTGTATGGAATAATTATAATAAGTATAGATTATGAATTTAGTGGTGGAATAAAAACCACCCCACATTTCATTTTATGATGTTTCAAAAAATGATCTATTTTGATATACTGATGTTATGGTCAAAAGTAAAATAAATAAATAACTATTTATAATGAAAATAAATACTACCGCATAATGTGGAAACTATAAATTTTTTATCTAAAATTTATACAGATAATAATGTATCACGCTATAATATGGTATAACATGTTGCAACTTAATGAGATAGTAGGATGACAAATATATATTACCAAAAAATTACATCATTAATACCATAATTTATAGGCTTCATCATATGATAGGGATCCAATATAATTTGGTGTTGTTTTATAATTAGGTCTTTCACATTCAAGAAAGATGATTCAGAATGAGGATGATAAGATCTGACTATATTTGGATGATAATGATGATATTTTGAAAGGGATTATATTAAAAAATTATCAAGTTTTTAGGGATTTTTAGATTGATGCAAATCATAGGGTACCAAGAGGTGAGACATCATATTTAGTTGAACATGTAGTAAATGATAAAACAAGTTGGGCTATTTCACCTAGATTTTTGGAATTATAGAATATTTTAAATATTCCAATTGAAGAAAACAAAATAACATACCATGGAATTAAAGAATAATAAAATTTCATATTTATTAATAATTAGGAATTATATAATAATTTGACCCTAAAATGGATGTTGTGTTCCATAGTGTACCTAACATGAAATAATTAATTTCTCTGAAATCTTATGTTGTATACAATATTGAGTTATACAAAGAAATACTATATTGTTTATATTATTATTTTATGTTGTAGTTATCACATGGCCATTGTTTAAGAAAGAATAAATTGGAATAATTATATTATGTTTCAAAATTTTTATTAAATGCTTTTAAATTTTTGAAATATCTTTAAGAAAATTTAAATAAGAATAAAATATTGTTAAACACAAAGAGTTCTATATTTTTAAAAGGGCAGTTTTACCACCTTTTAATGGATAACCCTTTTAAAATCCAATTTTCAGATATTTAATTGATTATATATGTATATATAAACATCATTATTGATGGATAAAAATATAAAATAGGTTATATTGATTTTTGTGCATTTTTCTATGATGATTAATTTGATATGGAATAATGAATAATACTGAATTTTAACAGAAACTGATTTTTCAGTTCATTTATTTATATGGTTAAATTATATTTTAAAAATTGTTTAAAGTTTCAGTATATTTTTAATAAATATTAAAAATTTAGGATATTAAATTCCATTTCACATAGAAAATTAATATATTAATTTAGAAACCATTTGAATTTTTTACTTTAAACACTCGTTATCACATACCGTCAGCTATATTAAATTTAAATTAATTTCTTCCATGTATTTTATTGGAAATTGGAAAAATCTATTCCATATTTTTAATCATAATGTTTTATAATATCTAAAAATATTGACATAAATTTTTTACAAAAAACATTTGACAATGTAATTAAAAGTAATTATAATGAATAAGATGAAATTAAACATAAAAAGGGACTAAATGTTGTGTTGGTGGGACACAATAAAATATAAACTTTTCTAAAATAAATTTAATGTCCATATTTTTTACCTATCATCCCTTTTAATCAATATCAACCATTATTAGATCCATATTTCATTGAAAATACATTGGTGGAGTTATCTTTTCTAAAATTTACAACAGCATCACTCATCCTCCACTATAAAAATGTCTCATCTTCACCCACTTTCTAACATCTATCAATGCACATTGTTCTGGAAAGGATATTCACAAATATATACACAAAATTACTCTCCTTATCCTAAAATAATCCATTTTATAAAAACCATCAGGGAATCCCTTTTGTGAAACCCAATATGAGTTACCAGAACGAAGTGGCAACATCGTTCTTCAAGCACTTTAGTTCTGTTTAAAATATCCAATCCCTAAAATATTTTTATTAAATGATGAAAAAATAATCCTATATAATCTAGTATTTTGTTACAATAAGGTTTTTACATAAACTTACAGAAACATCTCTCTAATGGGTGACGAACAAATTGTTTATGTGTACAGAGAACAAAAACCTTGTGTAAAGAAGATTGATCATTTTTTCAATTACCAAATTTAATGGATTGGTATTATAATGGAAACTCTATTAATATATTTTATTTATGATATTAATTATTTAATTACAATTATGATTATCTCTTATAACTCAAAACATTATATAGTAAATTTTTAAACAAATACGATAAAATCGTTTGTGGATGTGTGGACTACCATATCCTCAAAGATATGTGCTATGTGAATATAATACATTGAAGGTATTTAGAATGTGTTTAATTAAATATATGTGAATTGTATAAATTATATATGATATTAATTGTATAACTAACTTCTATAAATATAAAATATATTTTTCGTTGAAACTTTTCCATATACTGAACATGACATAACGTTGTTAGTGGAAGTGTGGACTACTTCCATCTAAAAGCGACGTGATTCCTTTTAAATCACAAGAACATTATCTATAAGTATACATGATTAAAAAATAGAATATATTATATATTTATCATTATAGAAAGATAAATTTGTATATTGCTTCTATATATAAGGATAATTTAAAAATTCGAATGATACCGCGACATTTGTAGGACCTAATATCTCAATGAATATAATGTTGGTTAATTTTAAAATAACAATATATTATGATTGGGTTGAAACTATAATTTATATATAAATATTCTAATTATGCCTTGAATATTATTATGTATATTTTTATATAATAATCTTTTTGATCATAGTGCACCAACCAAGTTAATTTTGACTCATAATCAAAATATGGTAAAAAGATCGCTCTAAACATCAATTTTTTAATATGTGTTTTCAAAATTTTAATAAGTGACATGAAATTAATGATAAAATTGAAAGAATTTCCTATGGAAGAAAAAACATTAACATAATTTCATTATTCAGGAAGATAAATACACACATAAAAAATGATTCCCATAGTAAGGGATTTATTCTAAATATATTATCATTGAGTCATTTCATGATTACATGAATATATATTATTTTATAAAGGGTATATATATCCCTTTTTAAATTCCACATATATATTTTATCTAATCACATTTTATTTAATTTATTTTTAATTTTTATTGATTCATAGGGATTTTTATTTAAATTTTCAATATGTTATCTGATACTTTGAATGATTAAATATGTAATCCTTTATTTAGGAAAAAATTCTTGATATTATTTTTCAAATTTGTTTATATTTATATAAAAGGAATATAAAGGAAATTTTATGTGTATTTTTATATTTTTATTCCGTTATAGAGTAAATTAATCTCTTTTTGTGAACCAAGCCAGGTCAACCCTAAACCAGTCACCCAAACCGATCTATGGCATGGCCCAAAGGGTATTCCCAATTCCCATGTGCTGGAAGAATGATCTGGAAATCAATAGAGTACATAAATTTAATGATTTCTCTCAATAAATAACAAATAAACTATATAGTGGAATGTTGCACAAGTAGTCCAATATATAAATAAAATTTAATTGAACAACATTTATTCATGAAAATGAATGGTACAACAACAATTCAAATAAACCATGAAACCAAACTAACTCTATTTGACCCCATGGGTCACTCTCAAACAAAATCTTTACTCATATCGAAAGGTGATTGAACAAAAGATAAACCAACATAAGGGCTACAAAAAAGAAATGAACAATAGGTGTGAGTATTAAAAGCCATAGTATGTCCTAATAATCAATGGCCCAAAGCACATTATTTAAAAAAATAACCATCATTTTTCATGTTTGATCTACAATATATAAAATTATTATGTTCTACATGTATTACTCAAAAAATGTACAAACGATTTCCATTGTCCATTTTGAAACCAAACACATTTTTTTAGAGATCATTATTATTTTCTAGAGGAGTGTGATGTTAAAATTTTCATCTTGTATAAATAGTAAAAAATATTTTTATTGAAATCATTTTTATAACCCCTTTTTGAAACCAACAGGTCATCTTCCAAAAATTATACAACATGGAATGTCAGTAATAACGATCTTATATCAAGGGGACTGTAAATAAACGTGCATGCATCACATTCATAACAGAAAGAACTTTTGATACAATTGACATAGGTTAACCCAGGAGATCAGGAAATATATAAAATATACTAAAACATGATACCCCATCCCCAATTTCATACCACTCACTATTAAATAATATACTCCCTCAACACTCAACCAACCAATCTCATGATAGACTAATGGGACCAATCCCATTTTAATAAACCCAAATATATCCAAATTTTATGTGCCACCACACGGTGCATAATTTAGCTAGTATAAAAATGAATATAAGAAAATTATCCAACTATGGTAGGTTCTCAGGTCTCTTGTATAAAAGGTGTGCACCCTCAAATTACATCTGACCATCCAATCACATGTATATATAATAATAGTTATTGAACAACATGCCTCACCTCGATCCACCCTATGGACCAATGAAATGCCATTGAATAAATAAAACAAAAAGAGTCCCAAATGAGGAACTATGATTATAGTTCTTGGGGATTCCATAGTGAGGAATTACCATCTATTATATATATACAATTCATGAGAAACATCCAACAATGGATTTCAAACTAAATTTTTTTCGTCATTTTCACCGAGTTTCCAAACGATCCATATATCATTTCACAAAACCAAAATTTTTAAATTATTCAAAATTTAATTTACATAAAGGGGTGTAAATACAATATACAATTTCAAAATCACTTACAAAATCCTCTTAAAACATTTACACTACACATTCATGGAAAATAATATTGTAAATATTCCAGAAATGCCATTCATCTGTAATAGATGCCAAAACACCCTGAAACAATTAATCATTTTTTTATAATCCACAAAGACACTTGGGAAACCTATATAGGGAATCCAAGAAAACCTTTATCATAATACTAATATACTCACAAAACGAAAACAAGCTTCTTACATGATAAATTACTAATAAAATACAATTGTTCATTTAATTGTGCACTTGGGGTGTTTTATTTAACACAACAATTCAATTTATCATAAACCAATGTATAAAACTCTACTTTTAAAAACAAATTATTATACCAATAATCAAAAATAAGTATTTATAAATAAAATAAGGTTAAAAAATCCTTGAAATGAATCATTCTTATATTAAAAAGGAATTTTCATGAAAATCCTACCTTGGATTCATGGTGCAATGACAATGCATCACCAAAAACAATCCATAAGGGTTCAAAAACTCTAGATCGATAAAGGGAAACTGTTAATGAGAAAAAATTGCAAACATACTAAATGGGAAAACCAAACGTGAGGTCAAAGTAACTATGGGAGAATATAAAACCAAGAAGGAATAAGAGGACAAGGGAGAGGGAGTTGAGAGGAGGGGTTTACCATGAGAGATCCAACCAAACCCTTGTATATTTCCTCTTGAAATTACCCCAGAAGTAGGTGGGATTATTTAGAAAGAAGGTAGAT
This sequence comes from Viscum album, assembly GCA_963277665.1. Lineage (NCBI taxonomy): Eukaryota > Viridiplantae > Streptophyta > Magnoliopsida > Santalales > Viscaceae > Viscum > Viscum album. Next base: position 1,432,004,338 of record OY728151.1, read on the forward strand.
CCCTCCTAGGGTTGAACAATCCATATCAGGAAGGATGATAGTGGGTTAGGTTAATACCCTGAAATGTGTAAACTTGTAAAAACATATAATTTTACGTCTGGGAATGGTGCACGGTTAGGCTGCATGATTTACAAAACCATGCCCAAATGTGATGTAGCCACTGCCCATAGATAGATTGACCGCCTAAAAATCCATATATTTTCACATATGATTCATAGTTTATGTGGTAGGTTCTACTTGAACCCACCACCTGTAGCATGGTTACATGGGTTCAGCCCCACTATTTACCAAATCGTTCCCCAACAGTGCGTAGGTCACTACCAAGATGAAATTTCCATATTTATTCAAAAAAATACTAAATGAACTAAAGGAAATCCATGGTAAAAACTAAGATAAATAAATACATAAAAACTAATCACTCATCACACCTAGGACCAATGAAAAATAACGGGTTTCCCATCAAACAAGATCATTAACTGAAACATCAACAACCTTATGTGACAATTATCCCCACCATTAACACTTTCTTCCCCAATAAATCTACACCACATTATATTAATTGATTAATGACTGTGTATTCCAAATAAACATGTTACCGCCTTTTAATAGAAGAAAATTTCACCCACCATTAACAAAACTAAATCCCACTTCCCAAAACAAAACGACAACCCATAACTACTTTCCATGTACCAAGGAATGATCAAGCCAACACATACCCAACCAATCAAAAAAATAATTTTGGGACCTCTCCAATTAATCCCAATGCTCACCAAAAATGAGGAGGAAATGGAAAAAATATTTATCTTTCAAACAAACCACTTCAACAGAATCAAAATAAAAACAAAACTAAAATAGGTCACCGACATATGGGATTCCATAATAGACTACCCACCATTAGAAATTAATTATCACCCAATGAATTGTTATGATTAAACACAACGAGGCCCATAGTGGGTCTTCCAACCATTAATGACCAACTAATAAAGACCAAATCAAAATTCAACTTGAACCAGAACTGGGCCTTTCCCACACATGATTAGAAAAAATCTTCCACCATGACCTTCCCAAGATAATATGAACACATGTTAGGAGGAGAACATTAAGATAATCTAAACTACCCACTCCCAACACTAGGGTGGATGAATTAAGACAAAAAATAACTCATAGACCCCTCCCCCACATGGGTAGGGGAGGGAAGGGGCCTAATGATTGTACTGCAGAAACCAAATACAACAACCAACTATCACTCTTGAAATATGTATTGATGAAATACATGACTGCACCTAATTCACATGGGTAGTAAACACATGAAAACTAACCAGAAACTCACATCTAAGAAGGAATACCGATAGACACTTCATGAGGTGTATATCCACCATTCTCTTTGCAATAATAGGGGATTAAAAGTGACATGAAACCAGAATAAAAACACTAGAACTACCTCACCGTAATTGTAAAGGCACAAACTTAAACAAAATCATTAATCCATTAGATTGCTGAGTACATGTCATGTTCATTTTGGGACCTTTGGATAGATCTCTATGGTATGAATCATCAACTACCTAATAGTCTGGAGCTACTAATCCCTAACTAGAACACCTTCTTCTAGTTCCACCCAAATCCAAATAACACTCCTATAATGAAATAAAGGATTACGACATACCAAGAAACTTACATTCTCAAACAATACAATTTTACCCAAACAGAGACCTAAGGATACACAAAACTATTCTCTTCACTCTGAATGACGATTATAATAAATAAGGGACATCATGAAACACATCAAGAATCAACGAACAACACTACTATAACAAAACAAATTATTAAAAGAGGAAATCATTTAAAAGAATATTCAAATATCTTTCTATTCCAATAAATGATTTGGTACTTCATTCAATGATTTGGATTAAACATTTAAAACCCTCAAACAAAATCCATAGTTTGATCCATTGGAAATCCTTCCTATAAAGACCCATCTATAGACATAAAACAACATCCATCACAATTCTATAGCGGTGAACAAAAGGAAAAAATGAATCCCCATGCTCAATGAAAACCCTCTCAAGATCCCAAAACATCATACAGAATGAACACCTACTTAGAGGGAAACAAGATGAATGATTTCAAAAAACCTTTTTTAAAATCCCTCTAAGACGGTGCTTGAAGATTGAGCTACCAATAGGATCTCAATGTAGGATACAACAAGAGTATCACATCAAGGTCATGCGGAAGGGAACACCAAATTAAAAACATGTGGAAGACACAGATTAAAATTTCATATAACAATTGGATCAAAATATACTATAATTTATACTTTAAAACACTTTTGGAAAATAACAAAACATCATGGATTTTTCACACTCACTAAGGCTGTTCTATTGAGTTTTATTAACATGAATTTTTTCATTTTTTCCTTGGCACCCATACACCATGCCATACCATGCATCATCTACATTTCCACAAAGCACCACACATGTGAGAACCCTTGAGAATAGAAATGGATAAGACAAAACAACCTCATCTTAAAAAAATTCATTTAAACCTTTTCAAAAATCATGACCATTCCAAACCAACATTATCCATATAGTTAAGCAATAATTTTTTAGATTCCACAGAAAAACCCATTTTATCTCCATTAAAATGAAATTTCAAATATTTCCATCAAAAATATGTTTCATTTCATTTGAAAATTTGTAAAAAAAATTCAAAAAATCACAATTAATTAATATCATTTGATCAAATCCCATTCCTTTTTCATTAAAATTAAATTTCAAATCAAAATTAGCGTTTGAAATAAACAATTTCTATTTTAAACTATTCACTAAATTTTCATTCCATAGTTTTATTTCCACAAATATTAAAACTCATTTTCAATTACACAATCCTCTTTAGAAAAATACCAAGATTTAAAAACTGATTTCCAAAACAAATTTATCTCATTCGAACACTTTGTTTTGGAACTCCAACACATGCCATTAAAAAAATTCCAAAACCCTCTTTATAATAATAAATTCTCTTCAAACATTATATTTTAGTAGCCTATAATATTATAGTAAGAAAACAAAATTCTAATAAAACATTTCGAATTTAGACAAGGGTTGTTTTATGAAAAATCAAATTTATATAATATTTCTTAAATAAATTTATGAAAAGAAATTTCCACTTAACAAAATTCAACCATTATATTATAACTAACTTTAAAAATTATCACACAAGGATTTTTTAAAAAATGGAACTCAAGAAGATTATAGGAGACCCAAAAAGGGAACCAGTGTAAGTGGGTGACTTGACCATATGCTTGACAACCATATTCCAAACAAACCATCAACATGGAAAGTATTTTATGAAAATTAACCTAGATCTAATTGGATTTCTAGGCCCTATTAGAACATGAAGACATTTTTCCAAGGTCCTATGCGATATCCCAATAACAAAACAGTTCCTAAAGAGACATAAACTGAAAAACCATAATTTGCCTGTGAACCCAACGATCAGAATGACAAATAGTTTGTGATGCTCCTACTGTACATACCCATAGAGTCCTAAAATCCTTCTCCATCAACCTTGAAATCCCAAATTAACAAAAGGTGCTATGAATAGTAAGGTACTATAAATAGAAAACTTCTTCTAATACCATTTTGTCCCAAAAAAACCCAGTTCAACCATGAACTGGTCACTCGAGCCAATCTTTTGCATAGCTTGTAGGGTGTTCTCGATCCCCAGGGGCTGGAAAATAGTGTCGAGAATCAACAGAGCATAGAAAGGGAATGAATTTTCCAAATAAATAATAATTAATCTAAATATGGAAAATATTCACATGGAGTCCTGTATTTAAATAAAATTTAACTAAACTTTTTTTATACCTAAAACTGAACTACTGAATGACAATAAAATTATACCTACCAAACCGAACAACCACACTATCTCTATGTGACCCCACGGGTAACTATCCAAAAAAATTATTATTCATCATCCTGGTAAATCGAACATAATATGAACCTAGACAAGGGCTAAAAACATAAAGAACTATAGGCGTGAGTATTAAAACTCATTGTGCTATTCTGGTACTCTACTTCCTAATTCGAATCCTTTAAAATAAAAAAAATCATAATGTATGAAAAAAATATATAAAATTATTCTATATTAATGTTTTCCTCAAAAAAGTGTAAAACAATTCCCCTTATTCATATCAAAACAAAACATATTCCATTACATAGACTTTGTTATTTTTATTGGAAAGTAATGTTAAAATTTTCATCATGCACAAAGAGGATAAAACTATTTTCTTTGAAAACATTTTTCAGAAACCCATTTTGAAACCAACACATCACATTTCTAAATTTAGAACATATTAGAAGTCACCATGATGATCATATAATAAGGGAAATGTAAATAAAAATACATTTATCACATTTATCATTGCAAGATACTAAGAGGAAATAGACATAGGTGAACCCAAGAGATCATGAAAAATCTCGAACAAACTAATACATGAGACCACATCCCCAGTAGTATGACAATCATGATGAAATAAAAAAATTCCCTAGATTCATTTCCACCCTAACAAATGTCAAATCAAGGGGCCCAATCACATAGAAATAAACCCAAATATATCTAAAAACATCAGGCCACCAGCTAGTCTGTAATCTAGACAGTGACACTATAATTCTCATAAAATGATATCACTATGCCAGGTACGCAGGTCCCATATTTAAACGGGGGTATCCATACAATTTCTTCTTAGCATCAAATCACAATAATACATAATAATAATTATTAAACAACATGCATCACCCTGATTCACCCCATGTAACTATCTCATAATATAGAATAAATATAAGATAATGAGCCCCGACCAAGGAACTCAAATAATGGATCTCATGGATTCCACAGTGAGGACATCACATAAATTATATGTAGACAAGTAATGATAAACATCCAATAGTTGTTTAAAAAATAAACACATTCATCAATTTCACAGAGTTTCCATCCAAGAAATTATTAATTTCACAAAACCAATAATTTTTTATGATAAAAATTCCACATTTCATAAAGGGGGTAAATAAGTAATCTTAAATTTCAAAATCATTTAGAAAATCTACAAAAAAACATCCAGACTATGGTTTTATGGAAATCGTTCCTTATAAAAGTGTATAATGTTCCAATCATCAGCAAAACATGCCAAAACACCCTAAAATTCATTCCCCCTTTATTTATAAAACCCAAAAGCAACTGGTAAACCCATATAAGGAACCCAATACATCATTTATCATAATAAAAATATATTCAAAAAAACCAACACATTGTTCTTACATCACAAATTTATCATAAAAAAATCCATTCATTTAATCCAGCACTTGGTGTGCGTTATTTAATAGAATAGTACCATTTATAATAAATTGAGGCATAAAACATCAATTTTCACACCAAATATTTACACTAAGGATTATAGATAAATATTTATAAATCAAAGAAGGTTTGGAAAGAATGAAACTAAATATTCATAAATTAGAATGGCAAGTGCATAGAAAAAACAACCTTGAATCCATGATGTAGTGACAACACAAAACCAAAAACAATCCATAAGGGTTGAATAACCATAGATCTATGAATAGAAACCAATAATTAGAATGAAACCAATCATATAAAAGGTAAAAAACCCTATGGTCAACATGACCAAGGTCGAAAAGAAATCCAAGAATGAATGAGAGGAGACATTAGAGGGAGATTATAGGAGGGGTTGACCATGAGTGATCCAATAAAACCCATGATTATTTATACTTTAAATGAACCTAAAAGGAGTTTTGACTCTTGAGGAACAGAGGAGAACCCTACTATGGTCTAACGAGCCAAATGGGGGATTAGGAGAGTGATTTGGGTTAAAAAACAAAAGGGGTAAATGTTGAAAATCCTAAAATTTAAAGTCTAGGAAATGTTCATTGTTAAAAAGAACGATTTTCTAAACCATGCACTAATTGTGAGGAGAACACTTCCCAATGATGGATTTACTACATGACCATCCCACATGTTTTCTCGTACAATGTGCAGGTCGTGTAGTTCATTCTGCCCGAACGCACCACCTATTACTTGGTTACCATGGTTCGGCCACACCATTTACCAAACCATGTGCCAACTATGTACAGGTCACTACCATGAAAAATTATCAATATTTTCTCCCAAAAAATCATAAATAAACAGAATAAATTAGAAGGGAATAAAAAAAATTCACAACTCAGCACCTGTCACACTTGGGACCTGAGAATATAGCATGATTTCCATCAGATCAGATCATAATAAATAATGTGAAAACATCAGTGTGACAACCCCACTTTTCCTTTTGGGAATTTCTTAATTTAAATTATGTTTTAAAATTTGATGGATTATATTAATATTTTTTAATTTTTTCTTGTGATTGAAAATGAATTTTTTTGACTGAAATGGTGAAAATTGAAATCATTTCTGTTTTTTGATTACATTATGATACTTAGACATTTGATGGGTGGTAACATAATAAACATATGATGGTTGGTTCCATGGTAATCTAATGATAGGTGGGTCTATAATATCCCATGAATTCATTGGGTATGGAAGTCAGTCGTATAGTTATTCCATTTGTAAAATAAACATGTATGTAAAAAGAACTTATGGTTATTCCTTTTGTAATAGAGGCAAGTATAATGATTTTCCAATTTACTATTAAGTATTTATCTATTATTGTGATTGCTTTTATGCTAATATTATGGTTATATAAAAGGAATGAAATTATCATTTTATCAATGTAAATTATTTATATCTTAATAAGGTGAAAATTATTACTTTATGTTAATGTTTCCATCAGTTTTAATGTTTATCGAATAACTAATGGGTTCCTTCATTTTATATCCCTGAATGAGATTTTTATAATCATCCCATTTTTTTAATGATATTAATAGAACATAAGGATGAGTATGGTATTAGAATAATTCACATTTATAATCATAAAGAGTTTTCATTAAAAATACCATGATTTATTTTAAAAGATTGAGAATATGAATAAAATTGATACTGTTCAGAAGTGTCCAAATTGTATTTTAATGATTTTTTAATGATTTATTTATGACATAATTCTCTAATAATCTAAACTGAAAAAGATCCCTAGTGTGATAGATTGTTAATTATGGACATAACAAAATATTATGTAATTTATTAAAGAAAAGTCCTTATAGTTGGTATCAAATGTTGGTTTAATAAAACATTAGAGGTTAGGGTGTAACGCCCCGACCCCAGTTTCCTAGAGTCGGTGCATTATTAAATAACATTGGCATGATCAAAAGAAAGATCAAATCTCGAAAGACCAATTAGTTTAGTAGCCTTGGAAACTCTAGATATATTCATAATGTTTTACATTACATCCTAAATATGAAAACTACAACAACATAGTCTATATAGTCTACACTCTTATCCCCTAATATTATCCCTGTAGGTAATTCATAATTTACTTCTTCACGTCCTGGGAAAAATAAATAATAGAAAAGGGGTGAGCTCAAATGCCCAGTAAGGATAACAATATAGCGGAAACATTCATAAATAAGAATAAACATTTAAGGCAATATATAACTAAAACAAAACCCTTTCAAACTTTAACATCAACATCGTATGGAAAAAATAAAATGAAATAATTCCATTTAATTATTCACATGGATATTCTACTAATCGAATAATCACATGCTATATCAATAGCCACTTTCATAATGATGGAATGCATAAATCCAGGCTATCATAACCACATAGCCAAGGCCTCATGCCAAGAATACAAATAATATTTTGTCAAAGCCTTGTGCAAAGACACTAGTTTGTCTCATGAGACCTACCGATGCCTCGAGGAGCTATAGCAGGCTCCACCGGTCACTTATTAAGTCCAATGCATTCCCATATGAAAAGGTTTAACATAACATAAACATTCGTATTAAAACTAGCATACGAAATTTAAATACTTCATCCATAAACCATGAATGGTAAAAAAATAACACATCCATAGTAAAACATATCACAAAACATTCAATACAATATAGAAGTTTTTTATCATAATAAATTAACTTCAAATAAGCGTAAAATCCATCAAAGGATGTTGACATAGATGAAATCAATACTCTTTTTAGAGGAATATCTCTTTCTATTTTGAAATAATTTAAGAGTCATATATTCATAATAGAAAACATTTTCTTTGAAAATATTCTTATAAGATTGTAAGGGAAGCTTCAATGATTTCATAACAGCGGAAAATAGCCGCACTCTCCATATAAGTTAAAAAACATTCTTACCTTAATTTTGTTGAAAAGGTTAAAAAACACCTTGTTTAGAAAACTACGGAATGATTCCTTTATAAAATTATTATAAAAAGTCAAACAAGGGTATAAATGACTTTAACCTATATTCTTGAAAATAGTAAAAATGTTTTTAAATACATTTTTAAGAAACATGGATGTGGATGATAAAGAAATCCCAGTAGATTATTACGTATAAACAACCTCGGATAATGAAGAGATTGTGAAATAACCGTTAACATGTAAGTTTCTTTGGTTGGGGTAGGATAACCTCATGTATAATGGTGAAATAATTGCTATTAAATTATACAATAATCATATATATTAACATGATATCATATATGATCTTTTAACATTGCTTTGTTAATAATATTTTAGATTTATCGTTGTTTCGGGTGTTTACTTACTCATTTTCATTTATATGTTTTGTTACAAAAGCCGTGTTTTTCATGGATAGGTTTTGTCTTATTCATATCCAGAATGATATCAAGTCCTTAAACATTATTTTTAAATCATCAAATGATAATTATACTTGAATGGATATGATGGAGAATGATTCTCATCGCGTTCGTGGAGAAGGTAGTCCGTACGTATGCACGAGCGACAATATCATTCTTTTGATATTAAAATAATATATAATTGGATGTTATATCATATATATAGAATCATTATCATGTTATATTTATTATTTAAATGAATTAAAAATCATTATTATACCCATCCCAATAATAATTTATTGAATAACAATTACACCACGATGTGGAGACGGTAAGCCGTACGTACGCACGTTTGGTGACATTTCATTCAAAGGATGAATATAATATTGAATATGGTTGTACCATAATTATAATAATATTAAAGTATATAGTAGATACTGGGTTCATTATTTTATAATGGGAATAAAAAATAAAGAAGATGTTGAAGAAGAAATGAATTTGAAAAAAGTGGTGAAAACATTACCTCTTCTTCGAGTTCTTCATTTTGATTTGATCAAAAGGGCTCCATAGGTTGGCTTTCTGATCAAAATAAGGCCCCTAGGTTGTAGTGAGGGAAGTTGAGAGAGTATTTGGGCAGGGTTTGGCCAAACCAAAAGGTTTTGAAGATGTGAATTAATGAGAAGTGGGAGTTGCCTTTTATAAGAGGGGTGAGGGGCACCTTTGGAAAAGCTAGAAATATTATTTTATAATAAATTCATATTCGGTTTATAATGGCTAAAAAGTGGATTATTTACAGGATAAGGTGGGATGGGTCTAAAAACACTCAACCAATAGATGTTAGACAGGTTTGGGTTATTATATTAACCTTATCCTTTAGTTTTAACTCTTAGTTAATTAGTTTGACACTTACTATGTCACTTTGTATTTTTATATTATATTGTTAATAAACATACTATATACCTCCAAGATACCCCTAAGTGTTCAATTAATGATACAAAAATCATTATATAAGTCTCTTGGCCAATCCTTATATTTTTAGGAATTGAATATCAATTAATAATATAATATTTGTTTTAAAAACACTTTTATGTCAATTTTGACACTATTCGGAAAATTGATTTTTGTGAAAATCATAACAGAATGATTACTTCTAAAAAAGTTAATTAAATCTTTCATGTCATGTCATATTAACCAATAAAATTAGTTTAATTCATAAAAAGTATCAAATTATATTTATTTGGGTATTTATAATATCAATTATTTTAATTTTTCACTATTATGGTAATTACTGCATCATCATTGGGTCATAAATAAATTAAATTATTTAATGTCTAAAATTTATAAATAAAATACCATTATGTAGGAAATATTTTTATTTTTCTAATTAATATTTACAATAGAATTTATCTTATGTATAACCGTATCTTAAAAATGATTTAGTAAATAAACTTTGATTTTAACTCTTTTAATACTTCTTTGAATTAAATAATAATAAATGTCCTAATCTAATCCAAGTGGACCTAAATGATAATATTTAATTACTAAGGGTTTTTTTGGTCTAATTAATCATATACAATAGAATTAGGACATGTTTTTGGGTAATATATATATATATATATCATTTTTACCCTTAATTACCCTATTTACTTTTAACCGTGATAAATAAAAGTAAAAACTTACTATTCACCCAAAATTATTTTCATCTCATTGAACAAAATTTTACTCCTTGATATTAACCGTGTCTCTCGGATTTTGGAAATTCCACTCACAAAAGCGGTACAAGTAAGTATTATGAAAAATTCTGTTTTTTAACTACCACTTAGTGGTTTCACTATTTATCAAAAAAATGAAGTTTTCCAGAAAAATACCAAAAATTCACCTTAGGCTAATTTCGATATTCCGAATCCAAAAATGAAGTCCATTTTGAAAAAAAAATTATAAATTTCAAAATGTGGTTATTAATATTCATAACGGCTAGTTTGATTGGTTGTGGTGTGTTAGAACTCGATGTTGCGTACAACACACACTATTGCATTACTCAATTTGAAGTGTACCGTAGAAGCTTGGGGTGTTAAATTATCCCCTACTTCAAATAAATTGCATCCTTGCAATTTGAAAATTTTCATTGAAAATTAAAGATTGAATATAGAAAATATCATTGTGGGAAAACCCACATCGGAAATTGGGTTGATAATGTTTAGTCTTAATAAGAGGAAAAGAGAAATGAAAGGGTCGCCACCAAATTATGATCTCTATTCGGAGAACATTGGTGGAAATTAGAGACATATAATTGGCGGAAAACATAAATATTTATAGGTAGTGATTGAGGTCATCAATCACAAACAAGTGTAAAATTGAGGGCCTTATATTCATCAATCTCTAATTATTTAAAATACCATCAGTTCAGCAAAACATATGGTATTAGGATAACACATTTTTTTTGTTTTAAGATCCCTTCACTAAAGTATAACAATTAACATCTTCATTGAATAAGAGAAGAAGAAAAATATATACATGACAAGTACAGTCTCAACCTTTAACTAAGTTCTACCACAAACTCATCTTTCACTCTAAAAGATAATAGAACTTAAAAATAATATTTTATTTATCCTATTCATATACGGTTAAAAAATGAATTTATAATTCATCTATCAGACCCATTAATAAAATGACATTATTCAAACTAGGACATCACGTGGTTCAGTGGTAGGTGATGCACCATTGTCGCCCTTCGGTTGTGGGTTCACGTCTCGCGGCCTTGCCGGACGCGACAGGTTGATGCCCGACCTCTAAGTTTTCCATTTATGGCAATCCAAAATAATCCAAACTAGAACTATTCAAAATACTTCAGTCCAAAATTTATAAGGAAGGTAAACACAATGAAGATCCTTTTTCCGCGTAATAACATGTGGTCACCATCATCAGGTATTCTTTTAAAACACTGCAACATCCTGAATTACCATAAATCCTTATTGATTACATTCATGATCCCATATTCCTTAAAGAATAATAGATATACTCCTTCATTCTAAAAATGTTTTAAACCCCAACAATGATGGAATATAAAAATCATTAATCAGTTTCAAGGTAGTCAAGAATATCCAATATAATTTATCCAAATCAATCATATATTATTCTAAAAACACTACCTCGGTAACAGAACCATATTATGGTTTATCTTTCTCTCAACCATATATTTTCTAAAAATTTTACCATCTATTGAGTCACTTTTCATTATTCCATACAATCTCAAGTCCTTAATGAAATAGTACTGCAGTATAATCCTTATATACTCCATAATTATTATAACAAGTACAGTGTTGATATAACACTCAAATGACATAATCAACATAATAACTCTAATCCTTCCTCTTCATCTATGGTAGTATCATAAATTTATTATTATCCCATACCATCATTTGCGGCATAGTTTGATGACTGGGAAATAGGTTTGCATAGTGTCTAAACTCCTTGCAAATGAAGCATAGTACATTTGAAACCATTTTCTTACCCTTGCAGTCACATACTTTTTTCCCTTTTCCTCCACACTTATAAAAAACTCCCATTCCTTTCAGGAATGTTCCAGTGTGTTTCTTTCCACAGTTATCAGATATGGGAAAATTATTCTTTTCCCTCTTCCCTTTATCCATCTTTATCTCTTCCACCCTTTTCTTCTCTTGCTTCCCTTCAAATCCATAGGACTCAGTAAATTAATTACTTATCTTATCAACACATGATATTTTTTCTTCATATGATGATAATACATGCGAGACAATTTCTCTTATAAATTTTGGCTTAAGACCATGAAAGATATGATCCTTCATTCTCTTTGGATCATGTTCATTGCTGGAGTTCTCATTCCTTCTACTGGGTGCCATATCTAAACAATGGAATACACTAGATTAATTTATAAATAACAATACCTAATCCCAAACTTGTAAAACACATAACATAAATTAAATAGTTTATGGATATAATCCATAATCATAAAAATTTCTTCTTTGAGGATGTATATACTCATAAACCCTTCATAATAGTTTGTAAATAAAATGAGAATTATCCTATGCATATCCCCCGGGAGTGTCGTAAGCAGGAGTGCAGGAAGGCCCGTTGTCCTGCACCAGTTCCCATTCGAGACTAGCTCAAAGCGGTGTTTTCAGGTTTTACCCCTAGGTATATCTATGCCAGAGCAGCCTCTACTTGCTCATATCCAGACATGGATTTATTGCTCGGAATACTCACAAAATATATACAATACCAAAGTTCTAGGATGTTCTTCTATACTAATCCTCAATGTCCATCTTAAATCTATGTGCTCTAATCAGAGTTTGTCTAAATCTAGCTTCCAAGGTTTGTACTAAACTTCCTCTGATACCAACTATAATGCCCCAACCCCAGTTACCCCGAGTTGGTGAATTATTACATAACATTTTCATGATCAAAAGAAATATCAAATCTCGAAATACCGATTAGTTTAGTAGCCTTGGAAACACTAGATATATTCATAATATTTTACATTACATCATAAAAATTAAAACTACAACAAAATAGTCTCCATAGTCTACACTCTTATCCCCTCATACTATCCCTACAGGTCATTCATAATTTACTTCTTGACATCCTGAGAAAAATAAAACATAGAAAAGGGCTGAGCTCAAATGCCTAGTAAGGATAAAAATATAGCGGAAACTTTCATAAATAAGAATAAACATTTAAGGCAATGTATAACTAAAAAATCCTTTTAAACGTTAGCTTCAACATATTATGGCAAAAAAAATTGAAATAATTCCATTTACTTATTCACATGGATATTCTACTAATCGAATAGTCACTTGAAATATCAATAACCACTTTCATAATGATGGAATGCATAATGCCAGACTATCATAACCACATAGCCAAGGCCTCGTGCTAAAAATAAAAATAATATTTTTCAACGCCTTGTACAAAGACACTAGTTTGTCTCATGAGTCCTACTGATGCATCTAGGAGCTATAGCGGGCTCCACACGTCACTTATTAAGTCCAATTCATTCCCATATGAAAAAGTTTAAACATAACATAAACATTCATATTAAAACTAGCATACGCAATTTAAATACTTCATCCATAAACCATGAATGGTATAAAAATAAAACATCCACAGTAAAACATATCAAAAAAACTTCAATACAATATATAAGTTTTGTATCACAACAAATCAACTTCAAATAAGCATAAAATCCATCAAAGGATGTTAACATAGATGAAATTAAAACTCTTTTTAGAGGAATATCACTTTCTATTTTGAAATCATTTTAGAGTCATATATTCATAAAATATAAAATTTTCTTTGAAAATATTCTTATAATCTTGTAAGGGAAGCTTCGAAGATTTTATAACAGCGGAAAATAGCCGCACCCACCATATTAGTTAAAAAAACATTCTTACATTAATTTGGTCAAAAAGGTTAAAAAGAACCTTGTTTAGAAAATGACGAAATGATTCCATTATAAACATCTTTTAAAAAGTAAAACAATGGTATAAATGACTTTAACCAATATTCTTGTAAATAGTAAAAATGTTTTGAAATAAATTTTTAAGAAACATGGATGTGGATGATAAAGAAATACTAATAGATTATTATGTATAAACAACCTCGGATAATGAGATGATTGTGAAATAACCCTTACCTTGTACTTTTCCTTGGTTGGGGTAGGTTAAAATCCTATATAATGGTGAAATAATTGTTATTAAATTATAAACTAATCATATATATTAATATGATATCATATATGATCTTTTGACATTTCTTTGTTAATAATATTTTAGAATTATCGTTGTTTCGAGTGTTAACTTACTCGTTTTCTTTTATATGTTTTGTTACATAAGCCGTGTTTTTCATGGATAGGTTGTATCTTATTCATATCAAGAATTATATCAAGACCTTAGACATTATTTTGAAATCATCAAATGATAATTATACTTGAATGAATACGATGGAGAATGATTCGCATCACGTTCGTGGAGACGGTAGTCTGTACGTACGCACGAGTGACAATATCATTCTTTTGATATTAAAATAGTATATAATTGGATGGTATATCATATATATAGAATAATTATCATGTTATATTTATTATTTACAAGAATTACACATCATTATTACACCCATCCAAATAATAATTTATTGAATAACAATTACACCATGACGTTGATACGGTAAGTCGTACGTACGCACGTATGGTGAAATGTCATTCAAAGAATGGATAGAATAATGAATATTGTTGTAACATATTTATAATAATATTGCAGTATATAGGAGATACTGGATTCATTATTTTAAAATGGGAATAACAAAGAAAGAAGAAGTTGAAGATGAAATGAATTTAAAAAAAGGTGGTGAAAACATTACCACTTCTTCGGGTTCTTCCTATTGATTTGATCGAAAGGGATCCATAGGATTGCTTTATGATCAAGCTAAGGCCTCTAGGTTGTATTTAGGGAAGTTTATAGAGTATTTGGGCAGGTTTGGGCCGAACCAAAATGCTTTGAAGGTGTGAATTAATGAGAAGGTGGAGTTCCCTTTTATAAGAGGGGTGGGGGGAATCGTTGGAAAAGATAGAAATATTATTTTATAATAAATTCATATTCGGTTTCTAAGGGCTCAAAATTGGAATATTTAAAGATTAAAGTTACGATGGGTCGACAAACATTCAACCAATTGAATTTATACAGGATTGGGTGATTATATTATCATTATCTTTTTGTTTTAACTCTTAGTTAATTAGGTTGACACTTAGCATGTCACTTTGTAGTTTTATATTATGTAGTTAATAAACATACTATATACCTCTAATAGATCCCCAAGTGGTCAATTAATGATACACCTATCATGATATAAGTCTCTTGGACGAATCTTCTATTTTTAGGAATTGAATATCAATTAGTAATATAATATTTGTTTTAAAAACTCTTTTATGTCAATTTTGACACTATTCAAGAAAATTGATTTTTGTGATAATCATAACAGAATGATTACTTAGAATAAAGTTAGTTAAATCATTTATAACATGTCATATTATCCTATAAAATTAGTTTAATTCATAAAAAGTCTCATTTTATATTTATTTGGGTATTTATAATATCAATTACTTTAATTTTTCAATATTATGGTTATTACTGCATCATCATTGGGTCATAAATAAATTAAATTATTTAATGTATAAAAATTATAAATAAAATACCATTATATAGGAGATCTTTTTATCTTTCTAATGAATATTTACAATCGAATTTATCTTATGTATAACCCTATATTAAATATTATTTAGAAAATAAACATTGATTTAAACTCTTGTAACTCTTCTTTGAATTCAATAATAATAAATGTCCTAATCTAATCCAAGTGGACCTAAATGATAATATTTTATTCCTAAGGTTTTTTTGGTCGAATTAATCTTATAAAATAGAATTAGGAAATGTGTTAGGATAATATTAATATCAGTTTTACCCTTAATTAGCCTATTTAATTTTAACCATGGTAAATAAAAGTAAAAAGAAACTATTCACCAAAAACTATTTTCATCTCATTGAACCACATTTTACTCCTTGATATTAACCATGTCTCTTGTATTTTTGAAATTACACTCACAGAATCGGTAAAATTAAGTTTTATGAAAAATTCATTTTTTTAACTACCACTTAGTGGTTTCACAATTTATCAAAAAATGATGTTTTTCAGAAAAATACCAAAAAATCACCCTAGGCTAATTTCGATATTACAAATCCAAAAATGAAGTCCATTTTGAAAAATAAAATTGTTAAATTTTCAAAAAGTGGGTATTACTATTCATAACGGCTTTTTTTATTGGTTGTGGTGTGTTGGAACTTGATGTTGCGTACAACGCAAGCTATTGCATTATTCAAAGAGAAGCGTACTATAGAAGCTTTGGGTGTTACATAGGGTTAGTGTAAATTCTATATTATTTCAAGAATTTACATTTTGGTAATGTTTATATGACATAACATTTGAATATTACCATGTGGCTTCATCAACAGTATGTATTTTCAAAATGATTTTCTCCATAGGTAACCTGAATTCTATAGTGGGGGGGAATAAGAGTAATATATCATTCTAAATTAGTAACCCAATAAGTTTGGAAACTAAATTTATCAGTTTATTTTGTTTATGGATAAGTTTACTCAAGATATAATTGTTTATGGTGTCTATTTAATATATAAACCAGATATACCATAGAAGAACCTGATGATAGTAGAGCATTATATTAGATACCATCCCCGAAAATTTAGTGGAGCACTTAATCTTGTGATAGTGGTAGTATGGATTAAGTCCCTAAAAAAGTTAATCTAGGTCATGGGTTTTTTTTGAAAACAAAATATAATACTTGTAATTTATCATTTTTAAGGTGAATCTAATTAGTGGTGGTTGATGGTTAAGAATATAATGGAATGTTATGAGATTGATTCCATAGAATGTGATGAATTTAATAATATTTTATTTTAAAAATATTTTCCTATGGATATTCCAAATATGATAGAAAATCATTCCATGGAATTGACACAAAATTAAGAATCTTCCTTGGATACATATGAAGAAAACATCACCCAATTGTAGAGATACATTCCAAATATTATCCATGATATTTACAGAATGATAAATTGGTTTTCATTATCATTGAATCCAATATATCGATAGGACTATGATTATCACGAGTTCAAGTGCAATGAGAAACTCGTTTTATTTGTTGAGAAGTTATAAATGGAGTTTAGAAATGATCATGTGTCCCATGAAAACAATAAAAAGAAAATGTAAATTTTTCCAGGAAATGGAAAATAATTAATCCAAGAATTTTTTTGGTAAGAAAAATAAATTACCATATTTTGATAAGTGTGGTAAAAAGAATATAGGATATATTATTTCAATTTATGGGTAGTACATATGATGTGGTATGATGGGTCATATATTTCATGACTACAATGATATTGATCACACAAGAAATGATAGATTAACAGTAAGATATTTTAGTTGGAATGAGTTAGGACATTATTCAAATGTATATCCAAAGATTATTACTTAGGAGGGAAAATAGTATGATCAAAAGAAAAATATTGTGGAAAAATATTTTGGTACTAAAAAAGTTTATGTTGATCCATGAAAAATATTATTGGAAGGTATGTTATTGTTTTTTATTTTATTCCAACACTCTATTTGATTCTTGATATTCACATTATTTCATATTTAGAAGTTTTTTAGATAATTGGAAATATTACCTCATGAAATTAAGATATAAATTTTGTTGTATATATTGGAGGATGTGTTATAGAATCCATGATTTCTATTTATCCTCCTTTTAAAATTATTGGGATAGTATTTCCTATAAATCATGTCGAATTTCTCATTGTGATGTTTGATATCATTTTGGGTATGGATTGGATTTTAGATTATCACGACAATAATAGATTATAAAGACAAAAATGATTTATTCAATTATTTAATTCCTTTGATAAAATACCACGAAGATGATAAATTTAATAAATATGGATGTGAAAGTTATCCCATACATGTTGTTGAAATGAAAGAAACCGTTCTGATATGTGAAATCCTAGTAATACATGAATTTATGGATGTTTTTTCTGATGAATTGTCTATTGTTTTTTATGATTCTGAATTTTAACCTATTATTTATTTAGTGATGAGTGGTAAGAAAATTTATATACCGCTTATATAATGGTTCATGTAGAACAAGTGTAATTGATGATCTAGTCAGAATAATGTCTTTATAAAGGATTCATTCTCCCTAGAACATCACCATGGGGCAATACTATTTTATTTCTGAAAAAATAAAGAAGGTTATATGAGTATTTTCAATTATTACAGAGACTTAAATAAAATCACCATTATGAAAAGGTAGGATTTCCCTCATATTGATGATCTGTTTGGTCAACACTATGGAGCACTATATTTTTATGAATGATCAGAGGTCTAGGTTCCATCTGTTGAAGGTGAAGGAGGATTAAATTCCAATGACCATGTTTTATATTTGTTATTCACATTATGTGTTTTTAGTTATTCTATTTTCATTATTTAATTATCCATATTTATTTATGATTCATATGAATAGTGTCTTCTATCAGTTTTTGGATCATTTTGTAGATTTGTTTATAAATGAAATTTTAGTATATTCTAAAATATGTAAGGAACATGAAAGGAACATAATTATTATTTTAAAAAAAATTAAAATAAAAAAATATAGATATTTTTACATTCATTAAATAAGTTTAATAGTATTAAAATATAAATAAACTTAGGTTGTATGCATAAAAAGATCTATTTTTTTGAAATGGTAGTTTTACAACCTTTTAATGGACAAAAAATTTAAAATCCTATTTTTTGATCTTGTACTTATTTTATATGTTATAATATTATTCATTTTTGGATTAGAATCCCAACAACCTGGTTTATGTGAATTTCGGGTAATTTTTGTGAAGTTTCATTTTTAATGAAAATTGAAAATTACTGATTTTAACTCGAAACTGATTTATCATATAATATTATTATATAGATGAATTTAATTTATAGTAGTTTAAATGTTCATTTATATTATTTTTTAAAAAAATTACCCAATTTTTTTCACTATAATCAAATTCAAATTGAATTTTTAATATAAAAATGTAGAAAACTTTCGATCTTTTTTATTTTCAAAACCCACTATTGCATACCACATATAGGATTAAATTTAAATTAATTTCTGCAAGTTATGTGATTTTAAATTGGAAAACATGATTAAATATTTGGAATCATAATAATATATAATATCTAAAAGTCAAAAATAATTGTTTTTCAAAACATATATTGGAAAGTAATAAAAATAAATAACAATGGATAAGTTGAAATTAAGTTTAATAGGGACTTAATGATAAACATATGTGGCCAAATTACAGAGGAACGTATTCATAATCCATTGGATTTCCATATATAGACCATATCCTCCATTATCTCTAATTTGGTCCATTGTCATATCCAATGTAAATTTTAAAAACGATGGTGGAATTCAATTTTCCAAAATTTAATAAAGTGACACTCCCCCCAACTATAAAATGGCCTCCGCTCCTCCCACTTCCTTGCACCTCTCATTCCATATTGTCTACACCAATATCTAAAACTAAAATATCTTGAAAAAGTATATATACTATTCCTAGAATCATCCCTTTGGGAATATATCCATCCACAAATCTGTTTAGTATAAACCAAAAGGGGTTACCCCAGAGAAGATTTGTCTTGTTTCCTCAATCTATTTAATGTTGTTTGAATTATCTAGCCCAAAAAATATTCATATTCCTTGACTATATAATACACCGAATATAATTAATAAAAAATTTTGTTTTTATGATATGTTTTATACCTTAAATTACACACACATCCATCTAATGGGTAAAGAACATACTATTTAGGTTTATATAAATCTACCGCCTCAGAAAAAGATATGATATGTTTACGATAAATAATTTTTTTTATGATATGTTTATGGTAAAGAGAATACTTTTTATTAAAACATTGTTTTAGTAGATAAATGATTTTTTTTCAGGTATATTTTTATTCAGTTGAATTGGCCCTTAATCCATTATTATGGATCCATCTTCATCAGAATATTATTAATTGAATAATTTTACTATATACTGAATATATATATATATATAGTAAAATGAATCACAACATTCATGGAGACAATAATTCATACGTACGCATGAAATATTTTTTTCACTTTTTGGCAGTTGGAATTAATCCACGTTAAAAAATAATTAACATATTTAGAATCATGTTTATGCCAAAAATATTATTTAATCTTATTATTTTAATATCTATAACAATCCATTAAAATTAGGGATGTCAAACTAATTACAACTCTATGTGTATACGGTAAGCCTTATGTACACACAAGTTATGTTATTTCATTTCATAGCATGGAAAATAAATGGAAAATGGATGTCCAATAATAATAGTAACCTATCAATATATTTATTATATTGTATTTATTATTATAAAATTCTTTACCACACTTTAATATGGAGTATAATAAGATATAAACATTAATTATTTGGTAAAGGCGATTACATATTCCTTAGTGGAATCTATTTATATCACCTATTAATGTACCTGGGGATGTTATATCATATATTTCATAACCTGAAAGAACATTTATAACGATGTGTAGAAGATATATTTATAGGGTTTGGTTGATCTTTTTTTATTTATGTGGAGTAACAAGGTAAGGGAGGGGGTCCCTTTTATAATTAAGGTGAGGGGAGGTTTGTAAATTTCATAAAATTTTAAATTTAGGATGAGTTTAAATAATATAATCCAATAAAATTTTGATCTGTTTTCTATATTTGTTTACCGTTATCTATTATTTTAACCCACATTATCCAATTCAACAATTACTATAATATTAATAATTTATCTTATATATGGGATGAAAGTGAAATAATAAAATTATAGAAAACAAATAAATAGATAATGGTAGGTTAAAATAGCCATATAAAATTCATTTTCCAGAATCCCATATTTTTTATGAATTTATAATCATTTAATAAATTAATTTTATCATAAAATATCAATAATGAAAAGTTTTGAACTATTAATTTAGTTTGACTCTGATAACACCAATATGAAAACGAATGTAGAATAAAATTATTAAAAAATTATATAATATTATATTTTAACTTATAAAAATTAGGATCGATAATAATTTTTTCAAATTAAACTAATTTTAATTATTCTAATGTCATATACTATATTTTCTTGTAAATTAAATCATTACTGCATTAACATTGTGTAAACAATTAATTTAATAATTTCTGCACAAAAAATTAAAAATAAAATACGTTGATGAATATAAGTCAATTATATTTTTAAATTTTATTTTTAAATGAACATATGATTTGGTTATCCCCATGCTCAAAATTTTATTTTAATTAAAAATAAGTGTGTATCATTTTTAGCTTCTCTATATAAAAAATATTATAATGGTTATAATTAATATAAAATATATAAAAATATAATATAACCTAAAATTTGATCATTATTGATGAAATAGAACCTTCAAATTAAATGTAGTCATTTGTTTGGGTCATTTTTATTCATTATATTTTTATTTTTAATGAGAATTACCCAATTTACCATTTATCAAGGAAAAAAATGCTAATGTTACTATTAATATTTAAAAAAAGTTAATGTTTATTATTTAAGAACATTGGAAATTTAAATTAAAAATATCATATTCATGTTTCATAATTTGATTTCTCGAAGTGGAATAAAATAATTTTATATAAAAGAAAAAAAATGAAATGATAAAGAGTTTTTCGATGAAATGACTTTTTATGTATAAACATATTTTAATGTTAAATTAATTAATATAAATGATTAAATTGGTATTAATTTGATGTATATAATATAATTGAACTAATTTTACTTTTTTTATCTTTTAAATAAAAATTCCTCTGAAAATTCTGGAAATAACAATACAATTTTTTTAAAAAGAGATATTTGCACCATTCACTAGGATATCAATAATTTTTTAAAAAAACCCATAAAAGTCACAATAAGATAATTATTAAATTATTATACCAATAATTCAGTTCATGTTATCACTTACATTGTATAAAAGTGAAAAAAAAAATAATTAAATTTTTTATAATAAAAAATAATAAAAACATTATTGATTAAAATGTATATGATGACATTAAAAAAGACTACCTTTCATTTCAAAAGAATTAATAAATAAATTTATATTGAATAATACCATATAATATTTTTCATTATGTTGCCATTTCTATTCAATGAATAAATTTTAATTCCTATATTTTAATGTTTCTCTTTAACTAATAAAAATTTAATAGTGTTTGAAGGTTCATTTATGCTCGGTATTTCATTTTGAATATGCTATTAAACATTGAACTCTTTTTATAAAGAGGGGTTTCATACAAAAAAAAGATATTGAAGAAATGAAATTTAATTAAAATTAAATTTACTGAATTTTTTTACGGTGGTCCTTTTGAGATCCTTATTGATGTATGAGTTATGGACTATTAATTAGAGCATCGACAACGAAATGTAAAATTAATGTTATGCCTTATATGTCAATACTATGGATGTACATTACAAATAACTCAGAAAAAAAGGATTCATAGGTGTTAATATAGGTTCATGGAATCACTTATGAGGAGTAATTATATAAGATCATAGACAGTAGAGAAAGTTTTATATGTAAAAAATCAATTTACCTAGTCAATGTGTATTGGTGAAATCATTATTGGGAATAAGAAGCCTTGATAAAGAGGATAAAATTAAACAACATTTCCATAATCTATTTACAACAATTTTTATGTGTCCAATATTTTTGTTTGAAATTTATTATAGTGAATGATTTTGGGGACCCTAATGTTTCAATAAGAATTTTATATTATAATATTAATGGCTGTCATAATGTAAATCACATGAATGATATAATAAAATATAACATTATAATATTTTATTGTTAAAAAAATTATATATTAAGTGTGAATACAATTCAAAAAATTAAATATATGTGTAATGGGACAACATCGAAAACTAATTAATATAAAAGTAATTTTGGATTATTGAGTATAATGATCACATAGAATTGTCTCTGTATTGAAAAAAACTACAGATACAAAAGGATCCATTAAAATTCTGAATTGTAATTTTTTAAATGATATAAATAACATTCGGGGAAATATATGTAAATGATGAATGATTTAAATATTAGGGATTCAACAGTTATATATATTTTATATGACTATTTGAATAGTAAACATGGCCATTTGAATTGTAACATGACTGGTAAAATAATAACATGTTCATTTTAATATATTCATTGAAATTATAATATTCAAATGGCATGTAAATTATTCTTTACATGATTCAAACATGTTAATATAAATATTGAAATAACATAAAATAAATACAAAAATTAGGAAACCCAATTATAATATTGTTGTTCATTTTAATAATATGTATTTGAACATATTTTATAAAACAAAATTTTCAATTTTAGTATTTAAATATATATTTTAGTTTTTTTTCAAATTATTTTTATGAAATGAATCTAATTTTTAGGATCATCACACCGAAATTTTCCTTTCATTATTTTAGTTTAGTTTTTCTAAAAAGGATAAATTCATTGATGAATAATAAAAATATAGTTTTCTATGTATAACATATTTTATGTCACAATATTGATATAAAAATGACATAATAATTTCTAAAATGTTTTAATAAATTATAAATATTTTTAATAAGATAATAATTTTTTAAAAAATGAACTCAATTTCATAAACTAAAAAGTGATTTTTGATGTCTAATAAGATATTATATCACTAAAAAACTTATTTTCATTTTTTAAAATTTTCTTTTGTAATCGATAGACCCTCTAGGTTCATTACTTTGGAAACGTTATGATGTTTGGGGTATCTTAGAGACCATCAATGACTCATTGAAGAATTTTCCAAATTTCTGGTTGAGCGTCGGTGGAACTAATGGGGGTCGGTGGGACCGACTAGTTCTTCTGGCACCAACGAGCGCCGGTGGCAATACTGGGCTTTAGCAGCACCAATGGGCTTCAGTGTCACTGAAGGGTGTCAGTGGCGCTGAGGGGCGTTGGAGGCACAAATGATCATCAGGGCCACAAAGGCGAGTCGGGGGCAGTGAGGGGCGTTAGTGGCACCGAGGGGCGTCAGTGGAACCGAGGGGCATCGGTGGCACTTAGGGGATTCAGTGTCATTGAGGGGTGTTAATGGACCAAGGGGCATCAGTGGAACCGACGGGCTTTCATTGACACCGACGAGAAACAATGGCACATATGGGTCTTCCGTAGCACCAATCGGTATCTGTTCCACAAATATGGTGCTAGGGTGACGGTTCCAGGGAAACTCTGACTCACCCAAAGGTGAGTCATTTTGAGTTTTTCAAGACCAAACTTTTTTTCTGTAGTATCATATCTTTTGAAGTAAAATTGTTTTAATACCCCTTTCATATACATTTTATCCTAGTAAAATATGTTTTAAAACCCAATAATCGAGTGACCTTTGAGTTACCAAAACTTGTTTCATTTTTCCTCGATCATTCACATTTTGAATATTTTAGAGTTTCACCCTTGTTGTGCATTTTCTATGTTTAAAGAAAATCTATTAACTCACAGCCATTATCTCCACCTTCTCTAAAGAGAATTGTTAAATCACAATAAATTCTAGTGTGTGAATCCTCCCAACCATGTGGTCGATTCATATAATGATGTTTACATACTTCGAAATTGTCTCTCAGATTGTAGGATCTTGCCTTTTCATAAGCCAATATCCTTTATTCTTTGTTCCTTCTGGCCTCTCTAATTTTGCCTAAATGATTCCTTCCGAGGAAAATCGTGTGCCCATGAATGATCCATTCCCGCTCATCCTTGGATTCATCTATGTTTTTACCATATGATTCGCTCAATCCTAGTTCATGGAGTGAAGAGAAAAAATCGATAGGTGATCATCCAAGTAGTGTTTTTTCCATAGACTCTTAATTGTGCATCATGCAGGGTGTGTATGATAATGATCCCTCAGGATGTAGATGAAAACAAATAATAACAAAGATAATAAATGGACCATTAATGAATGTAGGGGTGTGAACGACAATTATATTTCTATATTCTTTTATCTTCATTTCTATATTTAGAATTTTATGGTTTTATGCCCATTGAAAATCATGGTTGTTGGTGGTTCGTTCTTGTGCACTAATGAACCCCTATTTTCATGATAATTATATGATTGAATGGTTATAACTTGGAAACTGTTTAATCACAAAAACATGGTTGATTAAATGGATGCTTGATGAATAAGAATCCATGTGTGATCACCCCATTTTACCAAACCGAGTGAAGGTACTTAATAAAAGTTGTGGGATGAATATTAATGATTCTTTGCTGCATTCTGGTTGTATGTATGGGGGATCTATTTGATGATTTTTGTGGTGGTGTGGATGGGAATGGAACTTCTAGTAGAGGGGTGGTTAGTATTTGAATCCAAGGCCATGTGGATCTAGTATGTTGGGGCTTGGTTTCGTTCCAGCACATTGAGGGATCTCAAAGATACCTTCAGTTTTTGTGACATTACAAGAGAACCAATTGTGAATGCTTAAATTCCTACATAGCTATTTTGTTCTTCAGTGTTTCTTTGGTTGTGTTTGTGCCCATTAGATTATCTTTACTGGATAATTCATTCAATGGAATCAATGTAACCTAATAACAAGAATGGGTTTGATAGGGAATCATTTTTTCCAGAAGATAGATGTGTTCTAGTAGTGGTTGTTGTGTATTTGTGCATGTAGAGGTAGCAGAAAAATTGGTCAGGTGTGGGATAGTTGTGTGTATTTGAACCCTGAGGCTAGGTTGAGTTCTTGATAACATATATGTATAATATTTACTTCTTCTATTTCTTATACGCACCCCACTCGTGTTGAAAACGTTTTTCCAAAAACCCCTATTTCGTAGGGGAGAGTGTTTTCCCAACATTCTTACAAGTGGCGGGTTATTATCTCCTTTTTTCTCCATCTCCAATGTAGCCAATGACTCTTCTAGTAGGCTGTGATAGAATAAGGTTCACTATGGTCGAAGAATCTTCAATAACAGTGTGTTGTGGTGGTTGTTCCTGGTGTGGGTAGGCATGTTTGTTTTCTATGTTTCCTCGGGATGAGGCTCGTGTGTCTTTGTTCATTGCTATGGTTGTTGTGGCCCAAGTGCCTGTGGGAGTTGTTACATGTGGTTGTTTTGGCCTCAGTGTTTGCTGGCGTGGTTTTGTGTTTCCCAAGAGTTTACAGGCATTGGTATATATGTTTTTGGTGGCCTAGGTGTTTGCAGGTGGAATGCATGGTGGTGGCCCATAAGGATACTATTGGGTGGATAATGGGGCTACAATGAAAATAGTGGGGGAGGTCTGACATGTAAATTGTCTTAAATAGACAATGGGGAAGAGGTGTCGGGAACCCATATATTGATGTGTTGTTACTACTATTTTCACCTGAGTTGATTTATTTAGAGATTGTGCATTGGTGAGGTAGGGTGGATAGTTTTCCTTGCTAGGTGTTTTAGTTGCCTCAACTTTCTCATGGGGAATTAGAATTCCTCCCGACTTGTTCATGGGTGCATTTGGTTTTCCTTGTTTAGTATACATATATACTCACCCTACACATACAAAAATATTTTTCAGGTCACTTAGATTACGTTGGAGATCAGGCTGGTTTGTAAAAGCTTGGGGTTCTAGGAGCTGTTTGGGCTTCATGATTGTGGCTATTGTTCCTTTATTTTCTTAATTTCTATTGGAGTTTCATGTAATGTATCAATTTATTCTGAACATGCATATGGGAATGAATTTTCTTTGGCCTTACTTTTACTTTTTTTTCTTTGGAGTTTTTTGGTATTTACCATCATATCTCCTGATATTAGTCTATAAAAGGTTAATGCCTTCCATATTATGTGTGATTATATAACCTTGGTGCTATTCGCAACATTAGGGACTATTAAAGGTGGGACTCTGGGGTCATTTTCTCTCTTTCATCTTAAATAAGGAAGGTTCTGGATGTGTTTTATCTCTTCAATAATTTTGGTGAAGGTGGGTCATGACAGAATGGTATTTTAGGCTGTAGGTTGAGAGATAGGATGGAGTTTGGGGTTAGGGAAACTGCAGATTTCATGGGATGGTAGGAAAATAGTGTCAAGAAATCTTGGTGTGTAAATTAGGCCAGGGAATACTAGCTACGTACCGAGATTTTAGGGACCCCATGATATGATGGATAGACTCTAGACCTGCCAAATGAAAAAGGGATGATACATTGATTGAAGGGTATAAGCCCTAGGAAAGGAACATGCATCGTAATGACTTGTGTTCTTGTGTGTCCGGGTTATTTGGGGGATTTTTAATAAATAATAAGCTTATGATAAATTTAAAATAAATATTATACACTAATTTGGCATTGGTATTTCATGTTTACCTTGAATCTATGGCACTCGGACGACGTACATAAGTAGTATGGGTGATTAAGGCCCAGTAGGATGATATGGATAATCAACAGAGGGATGATTGAGAGGAGGTGGATTTCTAGTGGAAGAATACATTTTTTTTATTTCTGTGGCAGACTCTTGGGAATTATGAGGGGTACATCTCAGACATAGAGGCAGAGATCTTTCTCTAGGAGCTCGTTATAGATTTCATCTTGATCTGAGATCCAGAAGTGTACTGGGTTCTTATGGCTATAAGCCAGATGTTGGGAGAACCACATCAGTGGTGGATGCTCTATATGAGGGAGAATATTGAATCTGAGGCTAAATGGACTGGTTCTGAGAAGGAGTTATTGGTGGAATTCCTTTCTTCCATGATAAAGGATGAAAAGAGGTAGGAAGTACTCTACCTTCCTTAGGGGAGTATGATGGTAAGTGAGATAGGGATCAAGCTCAAGGATCTCATTAAATTTTTCTCTATACAACTTATCAGAAGTGGAATTGCATTCAAGACACTTAGTGGGGTGCTCGACCTTCCGTTTAGTACGATGTTACTCTATGCACCTTATTGACATACTTTGAGTTTGATAAGAAGGATGATGTGGTGGAGAGGATGCACACATTGGGAGGTGTTCTGCAAGAGGGGAGCCAGTTGAGATCATCGAAGGGGAAGGCCATTAGTATTAGGCATCCATCATTAAGACCATGTGGGTTTTGGTCAGTCGAAAGAAGACCCTAGCTTTTCCAGTGTTGATATCCCAATCATTTCCCTTTTTATGATGGCCGATGACCAATGTGCATATCTTGTGGTTCCCATGGACATAATTATAATCAATGCCCAGAATGAATGAAATAAAATGTGGGTGCAAAGGTCCAAAGCCCACCTCACCAACATCATTTTCCTGCTAGACCATTTCAGTTGCAGCAATAAGGATAGTGAGCTTCCGCTCTACCAATGGTAGACGATGTGAGAGGAGACCGACCCCATGGTTCTCCTTATGGGCCTCGACCAGTGTATTTTCTTGGAGGTGGCATATAGTTGAGGGGTAGAGGAGTTGTGCATGGGAAGTTCCTTGCTCCATCGGTAGTAGTTCTAGTAGGGTCAGATGTTATTTAAGGTACAATCTGTTTGGTTGACACACTTTCTGGCGGTTTTTATGATTCCGGAGTTTTTTTACTTCTTTGCTGCACCAAGTCTAGCCCTTGACTTTGGTCAAGAGATAGAGATACGTTTCATGCCCCTGATGTTGTGAACACTAGTTGGAGGTCAGACCAACCAATTTGATGTTTTTCGAGGATGAAGACTAATTTTGGGGCCACATCATTCTAGTGGGAATCTATTTCTACAAATATTCATCCATACAATATCATCTTGTGTATCCACTAGCTATTTTATATGCATGTTTTTATCAACTACATTCTGAGATGGTTTGTGGTTTTACTTATGGGTGGCCAATGTGTAACTTTCATTGGAGATCATGGTTTCCAAAATGGAAGTGGGCCAGTGGAGCACCTTCATTCCCTGTTATATGATTTGTTAGTGGAGTTAGAAGACTCGAAGATGGTAGATGATATGGGATTGTCAGTGAGTTCCTGGACTTCCTACCGGAATAGGTTGTGACCCTACCCCCTCAATGTGATTCTGAGTTCTAGATAGACTTACAACCATGTGCTCGTATGATTTCGATGGGTCCTTATTGGAGGTCTCCATCTGAGTTGAGGGAGTTATCGATTTTGTTTGATGACCTGATGAGGAAGGGTTTTATCTAACCAGGTGGGTTTCCATGGGGTGGTACAGTCTTGTTCTCAATGAAGGAAGATGGTTTCCTTATGCTGTTCATAGACTACCAAAGGAAGAATCGTGTAATAGTTAAGAATAGTTACCCTGGAAGGAGAAACGATGAAATTTATGATTAGTTGATGGATGAAGGATGGTTCACTATGATATACATACAGTCTGGATATCACTAGTTGAGGGTGAAGGACAAAAAAATCTCTAAGGCTTATTTTAGGTGATGATATGGGAACATTGAGTTCGTGGTCATGCCTTTTTCTATTATGAATGCACCATCCATGTTAATGGGGCACATGAAATCCTCTTCCGTGAATATATAGACTTGTTCATAGTTGTGTTTATTGACAACATCCTCATCTACTCATGGTCATAGGAGGATCACACAGGGCATCTGAGGATAGTTTTGGATATCCTATGATCCCACCATCTCTATGAGAAGATGACAATGTGCATGTTATGGACATGATAGGTGCACTTCCTTGGACACATTGTGTCCTAGTAAGGAATAATAGTGGACTCATCGAAGTTCGAAGTGATTTTTTCTTGGGAATATCTCAAGAATGTGGAATAGGTTCATACATTACTATGTATAGCAGGTTACTACCATAAGTTCATTGCTGAATTCTGTCTAGTTGGAGCACCTTTGATAGCCTTGACCATGAATGACCATGATTTCATTTGGATTGAGAATTGATAGGAATCATTCATCTATCATAAGGGGAAAATGGTCAGTGCCCTAGTACTGAGGTTGCCAGAGGAAGGGGAAATGTTTGAAGTGTTTTGTGATTCTTCTGGTCTAGTCTTGGGTTGTGTGTTGATGAAGTAGTATGGACTGATCTCTTATAAGTCTAGGAAGTTACATCCAAACAAATCTATCTATTCATCCCTTGACTTTGATCTTGTAGAAGTTGTGTTCTCACTAATGTTGTGGCAACATTACTTCATCGGGGAACACCTTATAGTCTTGACAGATCACAATATCTTTAGGTTTGTCTTCTCCCAGTGAGACACAAAAATGTTGAAGTGGAGGTAGGTTGATTTTATCAAGGATTATGACTTCAAAATATCCTACACCTGTGGAATGGAGAACTTTGTGGCCGATTCCTTGAGCTGGAAGTCTTAGAAGCATGTGATCCGAGAGTCATCAGATGCTGGAGAGTGATCGAGGAGTTTGTTATCTTGTACTTGGATCCAAGGGTAGAGGATGGAAGATGATGCTTGATTCAAATGATTGTGTTTTCTTACATTGTACGATAGTTGTAGGACTCCAAATGGGGATACTTAGAGTCTGATGAGATGCGTGATCATGTTAGCCAGGGTGATGCTCCGGAGGGATGGTGGGAAGATGGCCAGAATCAGATGTTGTTATGTGGGAAGTTGTTTTTCCTAGAGACGATGTGTGGTAGAGTTCTCAGTGATTTCCATAACTCACCCTAGGAAGTAAACCCAAGATTTTCCAAGATGTACCAGGGATTGAGGGGTCAGTTTGGGTGGCCCAGCGTGACGCAGGTTGTGGTAGAGTTTGTTGGAATGTACCACTTGTGCCAGTAGATGAAGGCAAAGCACTGTGTTCCGAGCAGTTTGTTGCAGCCCGTAGATGTTCTCAAGTGAATGGTGGATGATATTTTTATGGAATTATTCACAAATATACCCAAATATGAGGGAGGTGTGATGAAATCTAGGTAGTTCTGGATTAGTTGACGAAATCAGATCACTTTTTAGAAATTAAGGAGTCGAGCATAGTGGATGCCCAAGGGCAGAAGTGAAAGGGTGAAGTCGTGCTATTGCACAGAGTTCCCAGAACCATCATTTTAGATTGAGATAAATGCATTACATATCATTTATGGAAGGGATTAAAACTTCCTTTTGGCATCCATCATTAACTTAGCACTACTTTCCACCCTCAGATGGATGGGAAAATAGAGAGCACCATCTAGATGTTGGATAATATGTTGCGCGCATGTGTTCTGGACTTTAGAGGATCGTGGGTATGAAACGAGGATTTGTTATGTTTTTAATACAATAATATTTATTACTATACCATTAGCATGGAACTGTTTGAATCACTGTATGGAAAATAGTTTCGTTTACCCATAGGCTGGATAAGAGTGGGGGAGGAAAGTGTTCTAGGCATAGAGGTAGTACAATCCATGAAAGAGAAGGTTCAACTTGTGTGTGAGAGGATGAAGGTGGATCAGGACTAGAAGAATTCATATTTTGATCATAGGATGAGACGCTTGGAGTTTGAGGTTGGGGGCCGTGTGTTCTTAATGGTCTCCCATCGGCGTGGGATGTGGAGGTTCAATAGGGGGAGTAAGTTTTCTCCTAGGTTCCTCAGACACTTCGAGGTGTTGGGTTGAGTTGGAAAAGTTCAATATCAGCCGATGCTACCACCGCCGCTACAAAGGTTCCAAAAAATCTTTCTTTCTTCTCAGCTCCATTGATATCTACACGATGACTCACACATCCTGGACATGGGAGAGTTGGATATCGAGGATGATGCAACGTTCATGGAGTGACCAGTGAGGATAAAGGATTTTGAGGTGAAGGTTCTTCATGGGGGGTCTATTCTCAGGGATTGTGTTTTGTTGAGGAATGGTGGCCTCAAGGGGAGTAACTGGGAATGGGAGGCACAAATGTGTGCCCAGTATGTAGAGATGTTTTGAGTTTTGATCTTGTGTTTTTCATTGTCCTTTGTTGTGATGTAATTCATCACCTTGTTTTATATAAGATGGCTTATTTTACTTAATATTTGAATTTATTTAAAGTCCTCACTCTAGTAAGGGGAGGACCTAATACCTAATCAAGAAACATTAAGGTGGATGTGATTAATCCCATTAATTCGAGTTAGTGCAACCCAATGTGGATAGAAGTTTGACATTGAGGAAGTCACTCCCGACCCATATGTGTGAACAGTGTGACCTTTATATGTTTGTGTGGTTACATTTTCAATAATGGTAGTAGTGTATCCATAGTTATTAAGGAGATATATGAGGGAGAGGTGTTATAAGATGTGGATTCTTTTTCCTATATTTCAACATTAGGGTGGTTTGTCCGTGAGAGGTTTCTTACAAGGTGGTAGTTCATACACCTATGTTTGTCTCATCTTTAGTTTTGAATTATCAATGGTGACAATAGTTTGATTGGTATTTGATGTAATGGAATAGACCCTCCAGGTCTATTACTTTACAAAAATTTTGGTGTATGGGGTATCCTAGGGACCAATAGTGAATCATTAAAGTGTTTTCCAAATTTTAGTTTTAGCGTTGGTGGCACCGATGGGACGTCCATAGCACCAAATACTCATCAGTTCAATAGAGATGATGCTAGGTCGATGATTTCAGGGGGGACATGGCTCGGGCGATATTTCTATGGTAATGGTGCTAGGGCGATGGTGCTAGGGCGACGGTGTAAGGGGAGGGTGGAAGGGTGAGGGTGCCAGGTTGATGGTGCCAGGGAGACGGTGCCAGGGTGATGGTTCCATGGAGATGGTGCTAGGGCGACAGTATCGATGTGCGATTGATTTGGAGACGGTGCCAGAGAAATGGTGACTCACCCAATGGTGAGTTATTTTGTGGCTTTCCAGGACCATCCAATTTTACCCAAGTAACATATCTTTTGGTGTAAATGTGTTTTAATACCCCTTTCAGATCCATTTAAACTAAGTAAAACATGTTTTTAAACCCTAATAGTTGGAGACCCCTGGGTTACCAAAATGTGTTGCATTTTTACTCAGTGTCACACATTTTCCATGTTTTAATGGTTTCCCCTTGTTATGTGTTTCTCTCCATTTAAAGTAAATACCTTAACTCACAGCCGTAAGATCCACCATCTCTGAGGAGAATTACTAAATCTCAATTAATTTTTTCATGATAAATTTCCCAATGGCTTGCTCGATCCACGAATCGAATTTTATGTACATTGAAATCATCTCTCTAATTTTAGGATCTGGACTTTTCTCAATCCATGATCATCTCTTATTTTTTCCTTCTGGTATCTCTTACTACACCTGGACACTTTCTTTCATGACGAATCATGCACCTGTGATGAATCCCTTATCTCTCAGCCTTGGAGTACTCAGAGTTCTTCCCCTGTGAGTTAGGCATCCCCATTTCTTGAAAGAAGGAGAAAAAATCAATCATTAATTATCCAATTAGTTGTTTTCCTTCATCTCTCTTTTAGCTGTACATCATGTGAGGTGGGAATGATGATGATACCTCTGAACATTGATAAAACCAAACATTAATGAAGATAATATATAGATCTTTAAAAGAATGAAGGTGTGTGAATGGTGAATTTGTTGTATTATACTTTTATCTTCACTTCTATGATTAGAATTGTATGGGTTTATGTATATTGAAAATCATGGTCTTTGTTGGTCCTTTAATTCCCACTAATGAACCCTTATTTTCAGGATAATCCCGTAATTGAATGGATGTAATAAGGAAACTAGTTATTCACATTAAAACGGATGATTTAATAGATCCATGATGAATTATAATCGATGTGTGATCACCCCGTATAACCAAATGGAAAGAAGGAACATAATAAAAGGTGTTGGATGAATTTGAAAACATCTTTTCTCTGTTCTACAGGTATGTGTAGTGTCTTTGTTTGATTCTTTCTAGGGTGATATGGATGGGAATGGAACCTATGGGTGAGGGGTGGTTGGGTTTTGATTACAAGGCCACATGAAGTCTGATTTTTGGGGCTTGGTTTGGGTCCAGCACTTCGAGGGATCTCACAGATCCCATTTGTTGTTGTGACTTTATAAGAGAATCGGGTGCGAAGTCTTAAATTACTACTTGGCCATTTTTTTTCTTTACTGTTTCTTTGGTTGTGATTTTTCCTATTAGTACCGTCCTAGTAGAGAATTATTTCATCAAAATAAATTGATCATGATAAAAAGAATGAGTTCGACGAGGAAACATTTTTTCTAGAATAGGGTTGTGTTTTGGTTGTGGTTGTTGTGTATTTGTGCATGTAGAGGTAGCATCAAAAGTGGTCAGGTGTGCACTGGTTGTTTGTTTCATAAACCCTATGTTTAGATGATTTATTAATTACATATACGTATAATATCTAGTAATTTTATTTCCTATAATCACCCGACCTATGTTGAGAACTTCATGTTGAACACCCCAATTTCATGGGGGATGGTATTTTCCCAAAATTCTTACAAGAGGCTAGTTATTATCTCCTTTTCTTCTCCCTCTCACATGTACTCCAAGGCACTTCCAGAAATATTTGATGGAAGAAGGTTCACTGTGGCCCAAGAATCATTAAGTAGGGTGTGATGTGTTGTTTGGCCAATATGTGTGTAGGCAGGTTTATTTCCCAAGGGTCTTTAGGATGTGGCCTAGGTTTATTCATGAGTGGTAGTGGATGTTGTGGGCGAGGTGTCTGTGGGCGTGGTTATGTGTCCTTATTATGTCCTCGTTGTTTGTGGCATGGTTTTGTGTGGCCCAGGCGTTTGTGGGTGTGGTTCTGTGTAGTTGTGGTGGCCCAAGTGTCTACAAGAGATATGTGTGGTGGTGTCCCGTAAGGTTGTTGTTGGTAGAGTAGTGGGACTCCAGTGAGACTTGTGGGGGAGGTCTTACGAGAAGGATGTCATAAATAGCTAGTGGGAAAGAGTTGAGGGGTACCCAAATATCAATGTACTATTATAAACTATTTTGACTAGAATTGTGTTATTTGGGGAGGCTTTCTTGGTGACGCTGGGTGGATAGTTTTTCATTCTTGGTGTTTTGGTTACCTCTACATTCTCATGGAGCATTAGAATTCCTCCCAATTTTTACATGATAGATTTTGGATTTCCCTAATGATTATACCTATGTACTCACCCTACATATATAAAACTTTTTTCAAGTAACATGGAGTAGGTTGTAGATCAGGTTGGTTACTAATAGCTTGGGGTTATATGAGATGTTCAGGATTCGTGGTTACTACTGTTCTTCCTTTCTTTTGGTACATTCTTTTAGTGTTTCTTATAGTTGTATCATTTTATTTTTAACATGAATATGTGAATGGTTTTTCGTTGTCCTTACTTTAATTTTCTC
This sequence comes from Viscum album, assembly GCA_963277665.1. Classification (NCBI taxonomy): domain Eukaryota; kingdom Viridiplantae; phylum Streptophyta; class Magnoliopsida; order Santalales; family Viscaceae; genus Viscum; species Viscum album. Next base: position 1,432,039,980 of record OY728151.1, read on the forward strand.
CTTTGGAGTTTGCGATTTATAATCTTATATCCTGATCTTCTTATAAAAAGGGTAATTCCTTCTATAGTATGCGTAAATCTATACCCTGGGTTCTAGTTGCCACTCTAGGGACTATTGACGGCAGGTCTGAGGCATCATTGTCCCTCCTAAACTTAAATAATGAAGGGTGTGGTAGTTTTTTGTCCCATCCCACATCTTGGTGAAGGCGGGTCATGAAATCTTTTGAATAAACAACTGAATTTAGGAGCGAATGGGTTACGAATTAAAAAAAAGTATTCATAATTAAATTTTCCCCCCAAAAAGAAGAACACTATTACATGTATTGGTCTTAAAATATTATTTTATTAAACATTTAAACCAAAATAATCAACCCATTCATGTATTATAAAATCCTCACAACCCCTTGTAAAATCAGTTATTAAAAAATTATATCCCTCAATATTTTAAAAATCTGTTTTTATTAATACACCAGTTGTCCTTTAATATGTTCTAGGATTATACAAAACCAATCCACTATTATATTAATTTCATTTAAATGGTGTAACTTCAAGGAATGTGGTAACCATTTTCACTATATCCTATCTATTTTTCCTCATTCAATTTTTCTCTTCAAATATATTCCTCTAAAAAATATAATTCAAAATTTATAAATTATTATATAAAAGTAAAATAAATTTTATTATACTGATAGATTTTTTTAATAAACTTTTTATAATAAGATTATTTTTTATCCTATTATTTTTTACATCCCCATTAATTACCGGTTTACCACATTTGAGTTTGTTGTCAATTCACTATATATCTCTTCCTTTAAAAAATTTGACAATAGATTAAATGAATATATATATATATATATTATTATTTTTCTATATACTTGTTATGAACTATTTATAATTTATTAATTTTATCTATCTCTATCTAATATATACTCATCAGTTGTCGTTTTACCAACCTATATGGATATTTTCAATTATTTTCATATCACCAACATCCTATATTTTTAGTCTCACATATTTATAATATTAAAATAATTAATCTTATATGTTTATCTACTTATATAGTTAATTAAACTAATAAGTAAATAAAAATTAATTAAACCATGAAATAAAAAAAATTATATAATTCACCAATGAAAATAATAGAATTTTATTCACTGATGAAATGATATAAAAAATAATAAGGATAATTAATGGTCAATAATTATATAAATGAGTGTTTTATAATTTTATGATAATGGTTTAATAATCATAGGTTTTTTTTAGGAGTTTTAAATGTGAGAAAACTAATTTATTCATAAGTTAATGGGACTCTCAACAATTTAATTTTATTTTTTGTTTTGTCCTTTATATATATTTCCTTTATTATTCATCTAAAATTTCTTCAAAATTACACCTTGTTATGTCTATCATTTCCATTAGACTAGGATCTATTATTTTATTCTACCCTTTAATGTAAAACTGATTTCATTCCATATATTGATTAGGAATATCTATAAGGACCTGGCCATTACCATTACATATCTAATTATTTAATGTAGATTTCACTTCATTATATACCCAAATATCTTTTTAAGTTTAAATTTTTAGAATTTTAGAAGAATAAAATCATACTTCTCAACCCACATTCATAAAAAGTTGGTAATATTGAAACACTATAATTTTATTCCAAAACACAAAATTTAAAACACAAAACAACCACCTAATTTTTTTGAAAAATATTCCTAAAATTTAACTTTACTTAATTCCTTCTTTTACACATCCATAAAACCTATTAAAGGTATTTAAAAACAAAGGATGATCCTAAAATGCTCAGTAAGGGATATCAAAACTATGAATGAAAAAATTATCCCATGAATACACATAAGTATATAAAATCATTTTAAGAAACACATACTACACACCCAAAAGAATGATATACTTACTTTGTGAAACATGAGATTTCCATATATCATAGAAAACATAAATACACAATATGGGTATATTGTTGAATTAAATAATTAATTTTGTAACCCCCTCAATAAACTTATGGTTTGCAACCCTTATAGTTACCTTACAATGTAACCCTCCTGTATACCTTATAGTGTAAACATCATAGTTACACATCGAGTAACCATACACCTAAACTACAAAATACATATACCAAATGAATTTGAAAGAGATATAGCTCCCACCATTCAACAAAGAAATTCTGATGATCTAGAGTATCATCATTATACTTGAATAATTGAATAAGAAATACTATTTATTTTTGTAAAAAAAATTAGAAGATGATTTTTAAAGGAAAGTCCCTTACAAATATAATGAAACTAATGTGCTAATTAATATAATGAGAGGATTGTGTGTATACACTATTATTCCAAATTATTTAAAATAATTTAAAAATTTACTAAACAGATATTCTTATTACACTATAATCAATGAAGGGGAGGGATAAACCAAAGAATGTAAATTGGGATAAGCATTCCCTTACCTTGGGTTTGTCTTACATAAAACATGTTTAAACATCTTATATAATGGTTAAAAGAGTGTTATTAAAAATTTAAAGAAATATATTCATGTTTATAACTCATTATTTGATCATTTTATAACATCATTCAACCCATTGATAAATATTTTATTGTTATTTCCATTGTTTCGGTTATGTGCATTACTTGTCTTCCATGGTCTGTTTGTAATGAAATTCCTTTTCAGATGGAAGGGAAACTACAAAAGTGGAATTAAATGGTATTAATATGTTTTAAAAATAGTAAATTATGACATAAAACATTTTGGTTATATGATATTAAGAATAATAAATAGATAATTCATTAGTGATACTAGTTTATATCATTTTGGTGGTTCATCGTTTTTTACGAACTTGTTTCATAATATACCATTAATATTATGAATATAAGTTAATTAAAAAAATAGAGGCTGTATCATAAAATTTGAAATCAGTTTCATCCATTTAAATGGTTTTAAATCTATCTTTGAATAATGAAATGGAAATTGGAGACACATTGTCCACAATGTTGGTAAATCGATACATCACAGTCGATGTTTTTATATTTAGACTAAGAGGAAGAGGAGAGGAATAAAGATAATGAATTTTAATATAAAAATTATAAAAATAAATAATATATTTAATAATGTTTCATTCATGCCTCATGTATAAGTTTAGGTGAAGAGAGTATATGGAAAGAAAATAATTTAATAGAAAACACAAGAAAATTAAAGAGGATTTTTACCTCTTTGGGTCTTCTCCTTGAGATCCTCCATATGACCTTTGGTTTTGGCCTTTTGATGATTCAAATATTTCTCGGACATGGGGTAGGGACGTGGGAAGGTTATTTGGATGATTTTAGTAATTTGTAAATGATATAGTGGTGTGCATGGAAGAGGGGGTTGAGGGTGGTATTTATAGTGGAGGACAGGAGAGGTTTTCAATTATTTTAATCATTAGTAAAATTATATCTCTCTAGACTATGAATAGTCTCGATTCCTGTAACCCTATATACTAAAAAGAACATGTGTGTTTGAAATAATTTCCATTTACATCATCCATTACATTATCAAGATGCATAAATTCGTTTATTTAGCATATTTCGTAATTACCAAATTTCACTATCCAAAAAAATTCATGTATTTAATAAAAATCCCAAAAATTAAACCTAACAATTTATCAACATGTACAATTCAAAAATTAACTCCAAATTTTGAATTTTTTTTTAAAATATGAGAATATTGATTTTTAAATAATATAATATTTTATTCTTAAAATAACTATTTTAAAACTATATCTCATTTTATATCACATTAAAATTTTATTAATGATAAAATTATATTATAACCTTATGAAAATAAAATAATATTATTATTTTCTATTCATAAGGGTCATATTACCATTCAGAATACTATTCGTAAGGGTATGTTACTATTCACTGAAAAACAATTTGGTTCTATCCGATTCTGAAAAACTTACTAATCCCAACCGTAGATGTATGATTTTCAAAATTCAAATGATTGAACATTTAAAAGTTATGTTTAATGGATAGTTTATAATAATATCCCCAAAAAATGTATCATTATGTAGAGAATCAATGTTTCATGCATTTTAATTTAATTTTTAAACCATTGGGTGTGAAATTCTCCCCACATTCTGGAAATTGCCTCCACAAAATTTTATACTGAGATTTATTTATTTTCCATAAGACATTAGATATACTTTCCAAATGTTATAAGTGAACATGGGATCACAGTCAGATTCAATGGTAATATAAATTCCATGTAACCTTACAATATCTTTGATGTACCGTCAAGAATAATGGTCTAATGACGTAGTATCTAGAAAAATAAGGATATGAAAATAATTTGTCAATTGTTCAACAATAACCCATATTTAATTGTTACATAGAAAAGACTTTTGTATCCCCAAAATGATTTCCATTGATATATTTTCCCATTTCCACTCTATCACTGGTGAATCTTGAACAATCTTCTTTGTGTGACTTCTTCTCTAATTTAACCAGTTCACATGTCAAACATTTTGTGGAAAAGTTAGAAATATCTCTTTTCATTACATCCCACCATTAATACTCTTTATGGTCTCTATAAAACTATGTACCACCTAAATGAAATGAAAATGGAGACCTATGGGCTTTACACAACAAATTCTTCTTCAGTTGAGAATCAAAAGGCACACACAATCTCTTTCTAACTCGTAGAACATAATATTAATCAATGTTAAATTCAGGAAACTTAACCATTTTAACCAATTATACCTTTTTATATAACACCCTATATTACTTATATTCATTCCTAATTTTTCCTGAAAAATATGACTACACTAAAGCCTTAAAAAATAGTGGAATTTCATTCAACAAAAAACATAATAACCAAAATTCATCAAATTATTAGACAAAGGGTCTTGTTGCAGCCATAACATAGTAACTGATTCATGATATTTTTGACTCAATGAATCATAAAATTTATTTTCTTTTTGAGGATGGTAATTAATCATGTAATTATAGTTCTTTATCAATTCAATCCATATTTTTTCCTCATGTTTAATTCCTTATTAGTGAATATATACATAAATTTTTTTATTGTCGGTCTAAATTTCACATTTCTCCATATAAATAATACATCCAAATTTTGAAAGAGAAATCAATAGCTAAAAATTCAAAATCATTTTAGGATAACTTAACTCATTATGATTTAGTTTTCTTTAAGCATAATCATTTACCTATTAATTATACATTATAACATATCTAAGACCATTCAATGAAGCATCACTGTAGAAAAAAATGTGAACTTTCATGAAGGTAGGGTAAGAACTAGAGATTTTTTCAATCCAATTTCTAATTCCTAAAAATAATCATCAAATTCTATGGTTGATTAGAATTTAACTCAATTTCGAGTTATCTTAGTCAATAGTCTATATAATCATGACATTTTTTCCACAAAACACTATTAACAGCTAGCTAAACCAAGGAAACATTGAATCTATGTTACATTTGTGGGTCTTGTCCATTCTTCAACAACATTAGTTTTAGAAGGATCAACCATTAAACCATATTTAGAAAACAATTACCAAGGAATGAATTTATTTGCAACCAAATTTCACAAATTATCTATTTCCTATATAGTTTCTTTTCTTATATTTTGTGAAAAAAACCATAGATATTATTCACAATTCACTTTACTTCAGAAATATACTTTAATGTCATAGAAACGTAACCAAAATCATTATCCATGAACTCATAAAATACTCCATTCATAAGATCCATGAACACTGTAGGTGCATTATTTAACAAAAACAACATAACAAAAAATTCATACTAACCATATCAAGTTCGAAAAGATTTTTTTTGGAATTTCATCTTCCTTTACCTTTAGATGATGGTTCCCAGATCTAATTTTAATCATGGGAAAATATTGTGCACCCTGTAGGTGATCACACAGGTCATAGATGGGTGTAAAAGGAAGATTATTCTTAATATTAATATTATTCGATGCTCTAAAATGAATGAAAAGTCTAATGGAAACATCCAATTTTTAACAAACCAAACAAAAGATCACCATGATGAATTCATAGGATGAATGAAGACTTTATTAATAAACTCGTGTAACTGATTTTTTATCTCATGAATTTCCATTTAATCCATTTTATTAGAAGGATTTGAAATTCAATTAGAATTAGGAACTATTTAATTTTTTGAATTCAACATCCTGCTCAGGTATTACCCCATGTAACACATAAGGAAAAGAATAATGGTATTTAATTACTAGTGAAACATAATTAATATGAATTGTCCCTTGTTTCCAAAAAATTTTAGGAAGGTAAATTTTATTTCCATCACTCAAAAATTTCCCATCTTAGTAATATGTAATCAATTATATGGGTTCATTCATGTATAAAAACTGAAACTATTTTTTAAAAACAACTTATTTATCTCTATAATAAATCCTAGAGTTATAAAAAATTCTAATCCATACCTAGAATGAAATAAAACTCCACTATGGGAAAAAACAACAGGGTTTATGGGTAATGTATTTATATAGATAACAATAGTAAGTTTCATAAAATGGATTATTATTATAACATTTTCCAATGGTGTTTTAACAAAATTATTATATCATTTATTGATGTGATATTTCCAATTTATAAAAATATATATATGAAATAATCAAATGTTTTGACCTCATATCAAATAAAAGCTTAGATCAGTTAGAGTAATCAATCCAAGTACCTGAAACCACATTATTGGATGTCCCAATATCTAATAACGTAATCTTAAAGGATATAACTACAACTATTTTCTCATAGTCTAGATGCATCTTATTATTAATATCTTTCATTAGGAAGGCATTTTCATAATATTTCATCTCATCACATTTGAAATGCTTTACATTTTTTTATTAGGATTAGTCATAAGATCATTTTAATTACAATATCGGGCCTTATGTCAAAACTTACAACCTCAAAAACAATTCCCAATTTTTGTAAGACATTACCTAGGGTTCTTTTACCACACTTTTCACAAACTGGAAACTGAACTTCCTTACTGTTAGATTTCATTGATATATTCTTACGCATCACATTCCACATAGACCTCTTATTCTATTTATTCAAAAATTAAACATGATCATTAGTGAACTCCATTTAAACCCTATCACCACATCGTACAAGTTTCTAATAACTTTTGAATTATCAAGAGGCTAATTAAATTATATTTCATGGATTCAATCAGGAATAAAAATAGTTTACTTTTCTATCAAGATCTAGAATATGATTTGGGTTATACCATGTGAGTTGGGTGATGTTTTCTTCATACACAACAACCAAATTTTCCTCATTTTTCCTCAATTCATGGAATTTCTTATATATCCTAATTCAAACCACATTAAGAAAATATTTTTCAAGGAATAGACTTTTAAATTCATCCAAATCTAAGGCTTAAATATTATCTCTATCCCAGATATTCCTAACTATTGACCACCACTAACAATATTCACCTTAAAAATAATAAATTTCATGACCAACGATTTGATTATATGGGAATAACATAAAACCTAATATCTTTTGGTGAATTTAATCCATCCATTAGTCACTACTGGGTCAGAAGATCCACTTAAAAACAGAGGGTGTTGCCTCATAAAATGTTCCACTATCTTCATGTTCCATTGTATCAGATCTGGTTGTCCTATTCCACGGATGCCACCACAATTTATTTCTTATGTCAGATGATCCATTACCATCACTAACTTCTCGGTTATAATTCCCACCATTCCTTGTTGCATATTCGGAAATATATCAACCTCTCAGTATCTTCAAACATAATCTTCCCAATTCCTGTTACAAAAAACCATTCTAAACAGATATATTTTAGGTGAAGAAACATGTTAATATTTAAATTATATACCATTTAAACATAAATATAAGGTAAAAATAATATATGGTATTATCATGACATCATACTAACCCATTCTCTGAAACCAACTATAAGGACCTGACCATAAACATTACATATTCTAGTAATTTCAACTATATTTCACTACATTACATTACCAAAGAAATTTTTGGGTTAGATTATCAGATGTTTTGGAAATTAATCATACATATAAACCCACAAGAATAAAAAGTGGGTACCATTAAAATAGTATCCATTTTTTTGAATCATTAAATTTTAATCATACTACAACTCCATGATTTCATTGAAAAAACGTCTTAACATTTAACTTGTCTACCTTCTTTCTCTTCTGCATTCTTATAACCTATTAAAATCATTTCAAAATATGGAATGAGCATAAAAATTCAATAAGGGATATAAAAAATGAAATGGACTATATCCCATGAATACATATAAACATATGAAATCATTTTCAAAAAACATTTTTCTCACTAATAAAAAATCATATACTTAATTTGTGAAACATAATATTTCCATAAATCATAGAATACATAAATATTGAAAAAGGGTATCTTGGGGAATTATTTACTTATTTTTTTAACCCTCATGCATACATTATGTTTTGTAAACCTCATGTCTACCGTATAATGTAACCCTCACATTTACCTACTGATATAACCGTCACAATTACACTTGGAGAAACCATACGGCCGACCTCCCACATACACATTCCCAATTAATTTGAGGGAGATATATGTACCACATTTAATCATAAAAAATTACCCTGAGAAATAACATAATTATAATACATTAATAATTTCATAAAAACATTTATTTTGAATTTTGTAAAAAATAATGTTAATGGAATATTTTTTAATAAAATTTCCTTACAAATATAATACAATTCAAGTGATAATTTATAGTATGAAAGGATTATTTGTATGATATATAAATCCTCAAAATAAAAAATTATATAAATTCCTTTTTACAAAAATATTCTTAGTACTATATAATCAATGAAGTGTATGGATAATCCCAAGAATGGAAATTGGTTTAAGAATTCCCTTACCTCGTGTGTATCATAGTCCAATCATATTTAAAACTCATGTAAAATTGTTAAAATAGTGTTAATAATATTTAACAGAAACATATGAATGATTATAACACCTTATATAATGATTTTATGACATCATTCAACCTATTTTTAAATAATATTTTGTTATTTCCATTGTTTCGGGTACATGATTTAAATGTTGTCTATGATAGATTCGTAAGGGATTTCCTTGTCAAATGGAAGTGAAAAAACCATAATGGAATTAAATGTTATTAATATGTTTCCAAAATATTAAATAGTTCAAAAAATAATTTTCTTTATGGAGTATGTGGATGAATCATTAAATATATCATTAGTGATACTAGTTTAGATCATTTTGGCGGTTCTTTGATTACCATGAACTTATTTCATCATATTATTTTAAAATTAGGAATATAAGTTAATTCCAGAACATAAGAGATAAAATATCATAAAAATTAAAATATTTTCATCTATTAACATGTTTTTAGAACCATCTTTGATGAAGATAAAGTAAATTGGTGTCACAACATCCATGATGTCGGTAAATTGACACATCAAGAACACTGTTTTTATTTTTAGAATAATAGGAATAGGAGAAGAATAATGATGATGAACATTAAAATAAACCTGATAATAATAAAAAATATAAACAATAATAGAGCATTCACTACTCTTGGTTAAGGGTAGGTGATAATATTTTTAGAAAATAAATTAATGGAAAAGAAAACAAGTGAAAATGAAAGAGGATTTTAACCTCATTTTCTATTCTCCTTGAGATCACCCTTAGGGCCTTTGGTTTTTTCCATTTTGTGATATAGGTAGGTGTTGAACGTGGGTAAGGGCTTTGGGAAGGGTATTTTCTAGAATTTAGACAATTCTCAAATCATTAGAGGTGTTAGTGGAAGGTGGGGTGAGGGTGGTATTTATTGTGGATGAGTGGATGATTTTTCCCATATTTTAATCATTAGTATAATATTATTGCTCCAGACTAAGAATATCCTTGATTTATGTGACCCTTAACAGTAATAAGTTCATGTAAGTACGAAACAATGGCCATTTACATCATCCATGACTAAGGCATGATGAAAAAATTCATTTATTGGGCACATTTCACAATTATCAAATTTCACTATTCATAAAAATGCATGTATTTCAGAAAAATACCAAAAATTAACCCTAACCATTTTTAGATATGTTGAATTCAAATATTAAAATCCATTTTTATAAAACAATTTTCTAAATATGATAAAGTTAATTATTCATCAAAATCAAATTTTCTTCAAAAAATAAAAATTTTAAAACAATAACAAATTTTTTATCACAAAGAAAAATTAATCAATATCTCATTATCTTATAACCTTATAAAATTAAAATAATACTATTTTCACTCTTCATAAGTGTCATATACTATTCATATTACTATCAATAACGGTATGTTACTATTCACCAAAAAACAATTTGGTTATATATAAAACTTTAAATAACATATAGAACCTAACTGTAGATGTCCATTTTTCTAAATTCAAATCATATATCAGGAAAAATTATGTTTAATGGATTTTTTATCAATATATCCTTAAAAAATGTTTCATTATGTAGAGACTCGGTGTTTCATGCATTTCAACTTATTTTTAAAACCTTTGGGTGTTACAATATCCATGTTTATTCATCGACAGATGGTTTACATAATCATTATGAAACTAATTGATTTATCATGGGTTTTATAATATTTACTATTGATATATGTTTCCTTATAATTTGGATTTTATGATTATTATTATATTATAATGTGATAGTCTGGCCTATAATTTTTTATCCCTCTAATTTATTATGTAAATTTTTTTCTTATGAGACCATTATATATAAATTTTGTATAGTTTTCCTTATATTCTATGTTATGTACAGTCACGATGTAGTTAGATTTTTTCACAATGTTATTTTTTCTTTATATTAGTCCATGAATGATTCTTCTGATTTTTCATTATATGCATGTTCCATTTCCTTATATTGCTGAAATGATTTATATATTCCAATTATGGTGATCCAATTCTTATGATATAATGATTATGACTATTCTCACCCATTATTATATATTTATTCATGTATCATATTAATTCATGTTATTTATCCTTTATGGTATTTTAGTTCAATTATTATTTGATTTATATCTTTAGGTTATTACATGAATTAAGGGGGTTAAAAATAATAACGGTTTGAAATTGATAAATGTTTTAAAAATAGAATATTGTTTTATATATATTCATGTTTAATGAACATTATTTTCCATGGACACAAAAAATATAATTGTTTATAGTTTTATTATTATATATTCATATCTTAACAATGATATAATTACTATTTTTTTAGATATATTTCTACATAATAAGTTGAAATCATTTCTCAACTTATATATATATGTCTATAATAGTCTATAGGACAGTAAAAAATATGTGATTGAATGAGAAAAAGGATGTAAAATAGTATATAATATACATAAAGATCAAAATAAATAAATCTTGAATTTTATAATATTGATAATGAGGTAATGTATAAAATAATATGAATAAATGGACAAAAATCATAACAAATAATGTTATAATTTTTAGATGTCTTCAAATGTATGTTAAAGGGGGATATCAGAATCCATAAATATGGAATCAATTTTATAATTATATGGAGGAGTTGTTCCCTTGAAAATATTTTTCAAGAATGGTATTAAAAATGGGATGAATATTAGTACTATAATTAAGTGATGATAAACATTATATATTATATTCAATGGGTTAAAAATAGTGTATCATAAATCCACAGAATTCTTTTGATGTTTTGGTTATCGATAATGGCTATTGATATATAAATGAATTAATATAAAAATACAACATGAGTAAAATTTAAAGTTAATTGGGTTGTGTATTAGGTTTTTTTAAATGAATGTAATTTTTTCTACATTTTATGATGAATTTATAAATTTAATAGGATCATCAACATTTTTATCAAATAGATTGTTCATGGGCATGTGAAGATGTTAGTAATGACAATTTTAACAATATAAAAATGGTAGCAAAAAATAAACCTAATAATTTTATTTTTATACCAATTATTGTTTTAATCATGGAGTATTTGGTATGTGAGAAGACATTATAGATAATATAAATACATGAATAAAGGTGAATATGATATGAATATATGAAATACATACTTGGTAATGTATGTTTAAAATATATATATGAAATTAGTTGACAAGGATGAGTATATAGAAGATGATATATTTAATTATTTTGTAATTTTAATGATAAAAGATGATTTATGAAGGGATATGTTTCCACAAAAAGTTATGATACACTAATTTTGGATAAAATAATTTAATGGATAACAGATTGTTTTTATGGTGATATATGAAAGACAACATTATAATTCATTTTATCTCACTGTAAAGTGTTATTTGTATAAATCAAAAAAAATTTACAATTACTAGTCTTGGAATAATAAATATTATTTTACTATAAAAGGGAAAAATAAAATATGTTTAGGGAATTACGGTAATTTTGGATTATGTAATCTTAGTAGAATCAGGTATCATGTTGAAACATGTTATATCAAGTCACAACTCCTATATGTTGTAGGATCAGAAGTGTGGAAACAAAAATAATGTCATAAAATAAATTTTCAATTTTTTTGTCTTGCCCTAAGATGGGGAATCTATTAGATTTTTTATTATTTTAGAATTAAGAGATTCATTCTGAACATATAAATCACAATGCATGAAAGATATGATGTGAGAGGATTTGGGGGATCATGAATTGATATTTACTAAAATCAAAATTAACATTAATCAATTTATTGTTGATCTATAGTAGATTTATAATCATAAAACAATGTGATATGAAAATCTATAATTTTTTAAATCAGGAGAAATTAATTTTATAATCTAGTATGTCATACTGGGATCTTTATAATATAGAATATGATGACTATATTGTTTGATGTAAAAAATAGGGATACATGTTTTGATATCTAGGACATAAAATTGATTATTATGGATAAATTATATAAAAATCTTTGGTATAAATAACATTATTACAATGATTCATGGGAATGATAATTGACCACCATTAATCTATGTGTTTTAAATTTGATGTCTTTAAAAATTTATATGTTAGTTTTTGGACAACTAAAGTGAATAGAAAATGATAATATTACATATATTGTTGGGAGAATATATCAATTATAGATTATTCTATACAAATATTATTAATATGATGATGTTGTATTAAGACTTGTAGAATATCACTAATCATATAATGTTTTTTTCATTAGAAGGCAAAGTCTATCATTGTTAATTCCTTTAATGAAATTATTTTTTATATAGATTTGTTATCACTACTGTGAAATTTGATTTGAAAATAACAATTTAAATCTTTAAATTTAAAGATGATATATTATGTATTTAGAGAATATGATCATTATATAGGTCATTTAAATTTTTTATCAAATATTTTCTTGAGTATTAATAGTTATATAGTGTCATATGTTTATGTGTAAGAGGATAATAATACTATAAAATTTCATTTTTCCACAATGAAATAAATAAAGAATAATGTAAAGGGAGTGACCATTAATTGAACAATGAGTGATCACTAAATATCATGTAAATCCATTAATCCATAAAATTATGTAATCTAAATATAAACATTATACACCGAACACTGTAATAATTGTGGATTTTGGTACGCTAGAAAATTTATTTATGACTTATATTAGGATATATCTCGTTGTTTTAAAACTGAGTAAAATACATCTAATTGTGTTATTTAAATTTTGAATTCATGTATTACATTTGGAGTGGTATTATTTTAGATAGAGATATATATAATTAATTCCTTCTTATTAGGGTACATGGTTAAATAATGATAATGTTTTAATGTTTATATATTGAGGAAAACGTTTTAGTTCTTACAGAACAAGGATTCACTAGCCACCCTGGGACCTTCGAGGCCTACATATTAACTATCCAGTTTAAACAAGGTGTATTGTCAATATTCCAAAACTGATTTGTGTACATTTAGTCCATATCTTATTATTGAGCCTCTAGAAATTTCTTGAAACGTGAATTCTCAATTTCTTCTCAATAAGTATCATTTTAATCATTTATAAACATCAATTCAACATCAATTTTCAAAACTAAATCCACATCTCCCAATATCATGATTAATAATATCAAATAATTATAGTTATTTCCTTCCAATAGTTAGTTCTAAATTAATAATATCATATGTAATTAAATAAATGTATGTAATTATAAAAAAAATTATAATTTTTAACTTCATCAATTTCAAAATTAGTCCTTCTTGTGCCCCAATTTATTTATTATTTCAAAAAAATGTATCAAATGAGGAAAAAAAATAATTTCATTAGTAGATTTAAAAGAATAATATCTTTTATTTACCATTAAATAAAAAAAATAAAAAATATTCTGATTTGTGGATGATTTTATGAGATAAAAAATTTCATATATATGCTTCACATTAATATATCCCCATAAAAGAATTTGGGGTGCTTCGCCATCCAGATATTAGATGGTGTATTTGTGATTTTTTTAGATATAATATAATTATGTATGAATATAGAAATTCTTAATGAATATCTTAAGAATGATCTAATAAGGATACATCGACTCATAATTAGTACAACCATGTCTCAAAATGTATGATTCCTCCTCTCAGAAACACCATTTTACTATGGTACTTTTGAAATAGTGATTTTGTAACAATTACAAAATATATTAAATAATTTTTAAATTCATTTATCATGTATTCAAAACATTAATTTGATTACATAATCATAAAAACATTTACCATATAATTGTATATATAAATCTGATCACCATTAAATAATCAACGGTCTCAATCTTGGGTCTTATCAAAACACATAACTATACTAACTAAAAAAACAAGAAAATTTTATAAAGAATCATTACCCAAATCTATATTTAGTATAAATTTATCAACATACATCACTATTAATTGTAGTTTCCAGGCACAAAAAAGATTGTGATGAGTAATGTCCAACATTTATTTTTTCTGTAATCAATGATCAATATGAAATCTAGATGATGATAAATGTAGTGATACACAGAATTGAAACAACAAAATAGAAAAATTATAATTACAATTGAACCATAAATTGGATCATCAAATATTATTTTAAATTAATTTAATAAAATAATGAATTACTTGTCAGGAATTTATTCCTCAATGGTGGACTTAGTCAAAGATCTTCGGTCCACCATTGTTGAATTGTAGAAACCATGTATAGATTTCCTATACTAGTGATCCACATTGTTCAAAAAACTTGTATATTTGGCAGGAGGAATATCTAGATGCTATCATGACATATCCATATGCTTTCATCATCCACCTTTGATCACTTCATGAACATAAAATGAGTTCTTCTTGATCCGACAGAGGTGGATTTTTTTCCATTCTTGAGAGAATTACTGATGAATATATATCTCTATGGATTAATATGACTATTCATTATTTTAAGGAAAAAAACATAAATAAACTGGTTTACCTAAGAGAATAAAATAATTTGGTATTTATATTTCTAGTTTTAAAATAAAATAATTACACGAGTGCCCTTAATTATTTCTTTCATCCTAGAAAACCCCATTTCAAAATAATAACATTATTATTATCAACTCTAAACATTCACTTTACCTAAGAATTAAAATTAAATTTTAATTCATTAAAAAATATTAAATATTTATTACTTCACACTAGACTATTAATCTCTGTCTGTCATACCTCAACAATATTTATCGTTCCTTGAATAATTCAGATTTATTTATTAAAAAAATATCTCTTCATTATTCAAAAATAAAATAATAAATATTATTCACTTAATATAATATTATGATATATTAAATATTCAAATCACATTTTGTTTTTGTGAATAAATGGTGACAGAATATATGTGACCAATAATGAATGAATAATTATTAACCCACAGGAGATAAGAAATTTTATTGAATTTTTAAATAATAAATAATAATTTAATATTTTACAATGATTCTGGATATACATAGTGTATGACCCTAAAGGCCTAATTCTCAGTGGAATTAGTTGAAGAAGCCTAAAGTCTATTATTCGTGTCTTCCAACAAGACAAGTCATTCATAGAGAATAATGCTAATGCCACGATGACATCTTACATCATATAGATGCTTAAAGTTTAATATAATCAATTTAACTTTATATCTCTAATCAATTAGGCTATATGCTAGTGTCATCAACCAATATTCTCAATTTCTCTTTTATTGGAATTATAGAATTGAACATTCCTATAAAAAACCATAGCCATAGATTTATTTAGGCAACATCATTTCTATTAAAGTTCCCAAGATATCGAATTTCTGTATTGAAACCAAGGTACAAATCCTTTATCACATTATTCATTAATGCATTATTAATTATGAATGACACAAGATATCATTCCTTGAAACGAACATCTATTGTCATAGTTTTCTATAATACATCAATGTAAGAAACTAATAACACACATTAATAATAAAATTTAAGACTAAGGATCAATACACACATCCGTAAATAGAAACAACCAATGAAACATATAAAGATGGATTTCTTATTATTTTGTCTTTATCTCATAATATCATACAAAACATTGCCAATGAAATACTCCATGAGAAGATTCCTCAATGTCCTATGAGTCTACACCCCTGATAAATTATATCATTTTTGTCCCTCAAATGATATCATCTAGATGGAGATCATTAATTCAAAAATAGTGTGGTATAAATTTTGGGATCTCATCATAGAAAGGAATTACATTGACCATTTATTGTGACATCAACTCTTAGGACATTATGCCATAATTTTTCATGAAGCAGAAGAATCATGATTTGATAAGTAATATATTGATATTAAAAACCATTAATAAGTATTATAATAATATATACTGGATATTAGTTTTAGTGATCTAACTCTAACATGAATATGATCAAAATGTCCAATAAGAATCTCTCATTTTCACAAAAATGTATTTTTGTCAATTTTCATTATAAAAAATGTCTCTGAATTTTTAAATGATTCATAATTTAAGGAATTAATTATTGATTAAATGTTTATTATATATATATATATATACATATCATTTAAATATCTACGATGAAAATGTGAATGAAATTTGTTGTTAGAATAAATATTTTTCTTCTACTATAAAAATTTATTGATTAGATTATCAATTTGAAGACTAGATGGAATGATCATTACATGAACTAGATAAACATGATCTGGATGACATGTAGGCGATATATATGATTATAGGACCAATGAACATGGTAAATGTCTTGACTATTTTATGTTAACAAAAATACATAAGTCTTCTAGAAATTAATAAGGCCAAAAATGCTAAGAAAACTTTTGATATGATTTTGTTCTTAAATACCCTGCTGAAGAGGGTGAGTGAGGTATTAATATAATACATTAATAAATATATTAATAGGATGCTTTCAAGAAATCATTAATTCAATACCTAAAAAAGAAAACATTTAATAGATAAAAACTCATTATTTAATTTGAACTAGGGAATTAATAAATGAAAAGTAATTACAGATGAGTGCATCAAGACCTAGCACATTATGTCATAATAGTGTAAAGAGATTATTCATCTGGAACCCATGTGAAAGTATTTTATTACATAATATCATCATTAACGAGAGTATTGTTTAAAATAGATCATTTTTTAATAGTTTTATGATTCCATTTTATTTTAGTCTTATAATTTTTGTTTTAATTTTTTTCTGGGTTCCCATTCAATGCTTAAAACTACCTATTTTGAAATCCAAACAAGTAACCTTGATAATCAAGAAACTTTTAAAAATTTATATATTCCCAATTCCATTAATTAATTATTCATTTTTATTGAATAAATATCATTCATAATTAGGACTAATAATGTTTTATTATCTAAAAAAGGTATAAAAATAAAATTTAAATTTATTGAAGGATCATAATAATTGTTTCCAAATTCTTGAAATAATCACCTACGAAGAAATATGTTATAACATTTGAAGAATATGGAAAAAAATCATTCCCCATTGAAAACATTTTATAATAATTCATGATACATTTAATCTATCATTATTGTGAATAAATTATTATCGGTACACATATGTAATGAATAATTGTAATCTGATACCCATGAGTCGTAATTGGAGAGAATGATTTCAAATAACATTCATATACAAATTTTTGTAGTGGTTTTATAAGATAATCATATTATACTTAACAAACTAATAAATAATTATATAAATTGCCATATATATAAAAGTACTCAAAAATGATGTTAATTATATTAACTAGTATATATAACAAGGATTATATTTAGGTGATCTCCATGTTTTATATATTTTCATAAGGTAATTTTAAAAAATTTAATCCAAATAAAGTGATAAAACAATACAAGATTTCTATCAGTCAGTTAAGATCTGTATTTAACTATGTAAGGATATCGGATTATAATTATTCTCATCATAATGTTATTTTGGATAACCATTTTATCAATCATATCATATATGAATCTTGAAAAGAAAATGGATATCCATTTTATATAATCTATCATATCGAAAGACCAAACATAATTTCCCATGTTTTTTATCTCATCAGGTTTACAATCAACACACATCCCATGCACATAGTGGGATTTGGTTACCTTGAACTTATAGTCATACATTTCCACCATTCCATGTAGTATATCATCTAACAACTCCATGATTTATTATGAAATACACTCTTGTATAATATATGTCTAAACATGTATTTTGTAGTGATGAAAACAATATTCCAGTTAATGAAGGGGTTTTCAGATTTTCACTATTTCCATATGAATATTTTACATATCCAACTCTGAATTATCAAAACATATAAATTAATTATTATCTTATATTTTATTCATATATTTTTACATTCATATAAAGATTTAATTTTTAAATTCTTATCCCTTATAAAAAATTAATTTGTTCAAAATTATATTCGTATATAAATCTTTACAGAACTAATATTTTTTTATTAACCAATAAATATAATATAAATGTATTTAACCATATCATAATTCATCTCCAAAATATTGTATATAGTTTTGTTTCATGTAATGTTTTAGAATAAAATGAATTAAAAAATATCTATAAGAGTAACCCTATCGAGTAAAATAACAAACCATGATTTTCACAAATGATAATAAACTGTTATTAATGTGAGAAATGAGACACAAAGTCCCATTTACTGGGATTGAATATTAAAGGGAGATATCAATTCAATTGAATCAATATTCCCTAATATTGCCAAAAAATAACAAACATCAAAATTTATGATAATTACTCTAAAATAAACTAAATATAGGGTACAATAAATAAAAATAATTTTGACATTCTCATTATGTAATTCATGGCATGAAAATTGTATAAAACAAATTTTGTTATATAATCTAAAGATACTTATTATTCACATCATTCGATTAATTAATAACCATGAATTTTATAATAATCTAAATAAATTAGTTAATATTTATCTCATTTACCAAATATGTGATGTAAATATTAAAATTTAATATTCAATTTCATTATAAAAATATACCCTTTTTGATTCCTGACATATATCTTTTAAAAAAAATTATAAAATAATGTCATTTTATATAAAAAATTAATTTTTATACTATATCATAGTTTAAGAAATAATCAATATAGTATAATAAATTTCACATAAATATATATGATAAGATATTTCCATAGTGGTATAAATATAAAATCTTAAATCCTTACATAATAATGACTTTTTAGTCAACAACTGAATTAAATTAATTTTACGGGCCATTTAAGGAATAGATTTCTGGATAATTTGGTAATATCCCTTAAATATTGATCCAATATATTATAAAATATCCAATAATATATTACTATCTAATTTTCAAAAAATAAATAATATTCAAAAATAAAAATATATTTTTTTCATGAAAAATCATTAAAAATATAAAATTATCTTATTCATTATTATATTTCATCCCAAAAATATTTAGATCCAATTAAAACCATGGGATGGGAACAAAAAACATTTTAATGGATGTAATTAGAATAAATTCATTTGTATACAAAAATATGGAAGCCCATAAAATACATATCATTATCTCTTTATTAAATTAGAATATAAACATAATCATTCATACATGAAAAACACATACATTGTTCTCAAACAAAACATTTAATCACGTAGAACTAAAATAGATTTCAATATCAGGTATCATAGAGAACCATATTCATAACCCATTTTATTCTTGTTTTATAAATAAATGAAGCTCAATTAATTCATTATAAGAAACTGAATATGTTAACTCCTTCCATGATTCATTTTAATATAAGGAACGTTAACTAATGAATTAGAGAGCTATAACAGGGATCACACATCAGATAATATATATATGGATCCCTAAGTATCATGAGATATAATGGGGATCAACCAGTACTATAACCTACATCAAGATCACCAATTTATCATATATAATAGTGAATTTCTATATCATGGAAATAATTTTATTGAATCTTTTAATAATAAACCATTGAATTTATTTAACAAATATTCAAATCTTTTTTAGATATGGACATACCATTTCCATTTAAGACCACATTTTCAAAACTAAAATTCCTAGAAAAAAGGTAATGATGGTATTTATTTAATTGTAACATGAAATAATATAATAACATAATAATTTAAAAGAAGAAAATTGGGTTATGAGGCTTATATGAAATGAAACACCATGCTTATATGATAATGTTACAATAAGGTACACTATAAATTTAATCACCATTGTAAAATCCTGGTTCTGGAAGCCCTCAAGGGCCACCCCGTACACAGTTGGTCACATGGCCTTAAGCGCATTTCCCCAAATTCCAGAGGCTACTGACTAGCAGGGAGGGCCTTCAGTGTATTAGTGGGGAAACTATGCTGGCAGAGTTACACACCGGAAGAGAAACAAAAATACAACAGCGGATGTAAGAAACATACCCATCAATGATAATTAGTGGAAAATTTAAATAATAATCAATTGGAGCACATATATAAAAGATATATGATACATATCTCTAGGAAAACAGCCAAACAAGTCACAAAGATGAATATAGAACTAATCCAAAGTACAAAAGGAAAGCAGGTAAACAACTCTACATCATCACAAGCCTATTCTAAGTCCCATACTTTCCATCTCCACGACAATCAAGTACTTGAAGTAGAAGGGCAGTTCCCCTTATCTATGCCTGCAATAATATAATCTATTTGGGCCCAAAATCATGGCCCAAATATGGTGTGAGACTAAATCGCAGCAGGCAACCACCACAAGATATTTGCCTAATAGTTAGTGAATATATGGTAGGTAATAACCAAGATAAATCATCAACAAAATGTTCATAGTAGTAAACAATCCATAGTTTCAAGGCATTCGGTTTCATACATCATGTAAACAGATAATCAGAGAAGGTAAACCCAAACAAGTAACCCTCTAGCAAGAAAACACAGTCTACCCCTATGATTCAGATTTCATGGATATAACAAAGACTCTATGAGGAAGTACTCACAGTCAAATAACCTTATATTCCAATATAATTAAACACTATTTGAGGAAGCTATCATAGTCAATTCCCCATATATTCAACTACAACAGGTTCTCATGGACATGTGTTTGTCAATCGACCATTGCAATGCAATACAACCAATGTAATCCTCGAGAACTACTTGGCTAACTAGTCTAAAACATATCAGTATGTCAGAACAATCACACCATCCTACAACTAGGCATGGGAAAAACAAGGCAGCCTAAAAGGCTAAGTAGAACAAATAGCCATAAGCAAAACATGAATGGTAAAACACCCCCAAAGTATAAAAATTCACAATATTCACAATCAATTATCCTCTACTCAAGAATAAAAGAATAATAGGCAAAAAATAGTGATAAAATAGTAACCACCCAATAAACCATTCATGGGTATTGGTGATTTTGCACATATATCTCAAAAACGTTCAACTGAAAGGCACAAACCACCTACCTCGGAGTTGGGAGATCACTATACGTGAACCAAAATCCTGGAATCTCCCAAAAACAACATAGATCTACAAAAACATCTAAAACATTCAATTAAGGATAACTTGAGAATGAGGAGGAATTAGGAAACATAGATCAAGATGAAGGAATAGCTTACTGAGGCGATCCGAATGTATTTGAGAAAGAACGATTCGTAGAAAAGAAGCTTGATCGGGGGCTCAACGAATAAACACAGGCGCTCGGACACTCTTGGAGGAACTACGTTGAGAAGAATGTGTTTTTGGAGATTAGACATGACCCCAGCATGTATAATGAAAAAAATAAAATACAAGAATTGTAATTTAGAAGTACACAACATATAATTTTCGTTTTCGTACTCTGCTTTAGGCAGCCTCCAGGTCAACACAATCAGCTGTGTGTGTGGGTATTTCACAACCATTGCACGGCTACCTGCGGTAACCAAGCACATGCCGTGAACTCATAAAGTACACAACGTGTACTTCCAAAATGTTTATAAATTCCATTTTTTATAAAAAATGACCTGAAAAGAAAGACATACCTGAAAAAGAATGTCCGGGTTCTTACAATATTCCCCCATTAAAGAAACTCGTCCCCGAATTTCCATTGCAACGAGGAGTAGAAGAAGAAACCCAAAACAACTCTGACCACTACGACCCTACATCAGTCTCCTTCTACCATGTCTCGTCCTATACTCACCTGTGCTTCCATAGCACTCATACAAGAGGAACAAACCATCCATGGAGGTCCTCCATAATTCGATCGACAATCGAAATAAGATGCTCCTCAAACAATGCATCCACTTCTAAATCAACATCCTAGGGTTGGAAGACATGAGACAGGTCTGAGAAGTAATTTTGAATTTGAGAAACATGGAAAACATCATGCATAGCCCGATACCTCTGAGGTAACTGCAATGGATAGGAAACCGGCCCAACTCTTTCAAACACCTCAAACAGAACGACGTACCTAAAAGAAATATTATGATGTCTCCTGATTCTTCTTTGTCCCAACCTCGGTGTGACACACAATAAAACCTGATCCCCAACATCGAACTCGAGAGGTTGTCTCTATTGATTAGTATAAGGCTTCTATCGAGACTGTTTCGTAGCTATCCTCTTCTGAATCAATACTGAATGCTCTGTGGTCTCCTGGAAAAGATGATGTCCCGACATAGCTACCTCTCCTGCCTCTAGAAAACACAAGGGTGATCTGCAAGTCCTACCCAAGAAAGCCTCATAAGGATCAATATGAATAGTTTCTTGAAAAATATTATTTTAGGCAACCTCCCCAAGAGGTATGTGATTCTCCCATGAACCTCCAAAATCTAGGAAGCATGCTTGGAGAATGTCCTCAAGCACTCGATTCGTACGCTCGGATTGACCATCTGTCTCGGGGTGGTAAGTTTTACAAGAATTCATTTGTATTCCCAACACTTTCTATAGCCCCTACCAGAACCAAGATGTAAAACGTGCATCCCTGTCTGAAAAAATGGAGTATGGAACCCCATATTTACGTACAATCTCTCATATGTACAACCATCCCAGCTCATCAACACAGAAGGTCCCCTTGATCGGAAATTATTGATAAACCTTCATGAGTCTTTCAATAATGACCCACAATACATCATTCCCTAGAGGCTACCTCGGCAACCATGTAAAAAAATCCACCATGACTTTATTCCACGTCCACTCGGGAATGGGTAACTCCTACAAAAGCCATGCTAGAAGCTGCTATTCCACCTTCACCTACTGACAGGTGGAAGGCCTCATGACGAAACCATAAACATCTCTCTTCATACATGGTCACCAATACTGATGGTGTAGATCACGATACATCATTGTGACACTAGGATGAATTGCCAAAAATAAGGAATGAAAATCCTATATCATCTCCTCACATATGTCTGTCGACACCCATATGCACCTATTAAAACGAAAGATCTCATCCTTGCCTATGGTCCATCCAGGAATTGGGTTCTCTCCTAACATAATTTCCCATAAGACCAGGCCTTCAGAATCTGATAGCATCCTCATTGACACTCTATCAAGAAGAGTAGAGGTAATTGCTACAGAAGAATGAAAATTATTCCATTGTCTGTCATTCACCTCCAAATGCATCTTAGAGATATTAAAATGCATCAATAATGTCGAAGAAATAATCCTTAAAACTATAATTAGGCTTGAAATCACAAAGGGATTGATCTGTAGAGCTTCCAAAATACCTAGGACCAGATCTCCAACCTTTTAAAGAACAAAATAGAGAGTTAGGGCTACATAATAGGGAGAAAATGTTAGCTAATGAGTAAAAAAGTGAGATCCAATTTTTAAGGATCTAAATTCGACCATGTGCATGGTTTAGTCACACGGTTATTCAAACCATGCAGTAGCCATGCTCATAATTCTGTATTAAAAAAGACCTCACACAGTTGGATCACAAATCATCCATGTAGCATCCTCTATGTAACACTTGTAAAAAGCTGTGCATAGTGAGAAAGGGGCTAAGGTGAGGAGCATGGGTTGCGCACGGTTTTTCCAAACAGTGCAGAATCCTAGGAGAAACCATCTATTGTGCTGAAAATGTTGTATATAGAGATTTTTTATGGTCGTCACATGGGTTGGAAGCTGTGAAAGCCAACAATATGAGTTATTTCTTAAAATAGAAGCAGGTTCATGGTTAGCACACCGTTTTTCTAATCGGCCTACTAAACCATTCACAAGGTCAATGTTAGATCCTTAAAATGTTGATCCCACTTATTTTACACATTATCACTAGAGATGTATATTATTATGTATACCTAACTCAGTTTTTTTTCTCTAATATGTTTAGGATCTTCTACCAAGAGAATTGGAAGCCATTTGGAGCCATCCCTTGGAGTGTTGAACACCGATTCATGCAGTAAGGCTTCATTATTCATCATTCAAGAAATAATTTCATAGATATACTCCTCCCATACACTATTTTTCTTTGATATATTCCCTTTGTGGGTATATATATATTTTTTATTCCAAATATGTTTATATTTGAGTTATTTAGTATATGGGATTAGATCTGTGATGGGTTCTTCGCTATTCAACCTGGCTTTGTGACATGATTCATGTTGTTTATCATTTTCTCCAAAATTCCAAATGTATGTGGTTTCACTCTCTAATCATCTAACTTAACAGATTGTATTACTTTAAAAAATATTCAATTGATTTAAATTTATATAAATATATTGGTTAAAATAATTATATAAATCATAATTAGTGAGCATTTATGATTTTTGGTGAAATTGTGGAATTGCAGATATTGTTTGTGCAAAGTGATTTTGTTTTCCTGAATTTTAAATGTTTTTTTAATAAGTCTTTTATTGAATTTTAAATGGATAATCATAAAAAGGTTTTCAATAAAATGGATGTCTTATTGAAATGGTTTCTCATGTGTGGATTTTCATGGTTTTTTGGCATACTTGGTTTGTGTGTTCGTACTAAATTTATGTGGCTTGTTTGAAATATGACCTTGTGATTGGAATGGAAGGGTATAATAGAACATGGGGTATACATAAATTGGGATGAATTGGTATATCAATGAGAGACCACTCGTTCTTATTGAACTATTGGGATGAGACAAACATGGTTGTTGGTTTTGATATATGAAATGGAATGGCTTTTCAAAAGGAAACTTCTGAAATGGTTTATATAACTATTTTGTATAAATGTTGCTTACTCTATTATCCTAGTGGTGTGAGTTGTAAATTCATTGGGGAAAACCTACTAAGCTTTAGTACTCACACATGCATTGTAACATTGGTTCATTGGCAGATGTCATCTATCGAGACACGGGGAACGGTAAAGTATCACACGTCATTAGAACTACCTCGTCATATATGGGATATTTGGTGGTGCTGGAGCACGGAGAATGTGGATCCTGGAGTATTTCAGTTTCCTTGTAGTTATATTAGTTTCTCTCTCATGTTCACTTGGGTATTGTAGTCATCCACCCTTGTACTTGATTTTAGTATGGTTTTAATAAATGAAATGTAGAGTCATTTTTCATTGTAATCATACATAATATAATGTCATGTTTGGTATTGATTTATTTGGTTGGATGAATTATTATTAAATGTAAATTCATTCCCCACATGAATTTAATCGTTTTAGCATTTATTGGCAACCATTACTGCATTGGGGACATTTGATAAGGCCAATTAGCATCCTCCAACCTTCTAAATCTAATGAGGATAAGGATGGATGTTAGAAATGGGATTAGTTATGTTCGGTCTAAAAATTTCGTTGAAACAAATGGTGTTAGTTTTTTTATGAGTAAAATACTAGGTGGTATAAAGTTGTAATCTTTTTCATTTCATTGTAAAAGAAGTAGTCAGTAGTATTTTCGGTCTTGAAATTGAATTCATACTTCTCTATTCCTAGGGTTAGGATCATAGAAAGGAGTACGTTTGTTGGGACCTGAAATGTAGAGCATAAAAAGACATAGGTAACCTTTTTATGTTGAACTTCTATTTATCTGGTAATTGGGTACCTAATTGTTTTGGATACACTTAAACGTTTGAAATATCTTTTTCATGGGTTTATCCAATGATACAATCATAACATGCATTAAAGGAATTGCATGCCACTAGGAATGCATACATTATTTCAAAGAATGATTTACGATTTTCTACAAAAGTGTCTATTTTTTAAAATTTGAAATCTTCTTTAAAATGAATGATTTTAGAAAAAGGCATCGTTGTTGTATTTTGAAAATAGATTTATTTCCAAAATCAAGCTTAATGTTTTATAAAATGTCCAAACATGGAAATAATTAATTTGAATAGAAATGATGTGATAATTGATTGAATATAATTTGAAATGATAATCCTTCAGTTGTAAATAGTGAGATTTATGGTTTTTTGTTCTTATAAAAAATAGCACATGGTACACAGTGTAGAAACTAACTATAAGAAGATATGGATAATATTGCTGCACATGAGAAATATATGAACCAACAGCTGGTTCTGAGTATTATCTAACAGTTTCCAGATAATGAAATAGAGAACGAAAAGTATGATCCATGATAAGTGGATAATAGTTTCTATTTCTAGAAAAATAATCCACTTATGTTCCAGGGTCATTAGGAACCTTAAAGAGTATAGGAATGGAAAAATGGGACGAATCATATTTGGATTTCATCAGTACACCAGAATAACTAATGTTCAATATGACGATGTATATAATCTTGTTTCTTTCAAGCCAGTGGTGGGATATATCAGTGCTTCTTAAAAAGTATAAAGGCCATAGTTATGAGGATTTTGATAATTTTTTAGAAAACCATTCTATCCTCACACGTTCAAGATCCTGAGAACGATGGACTTCTTCATCTTAATGTTGGATGATCTCTCTATCATTTATTATGCAGCTACATTTATGAATTTAGTGCACTCTAAACACTAAGATTCTACATGTGTTTCCATGAAGGAATGAATCATTGAATCAACGCTAAGGTATAAAATTACCTCAATGATTATTGACCTCTGTATTACTGATTATACATAGATGGTCAATAGAGCGACACTGGATGAACGAGACATCATAGGAGCAATGGGAGGAGGATGTATGTCAATACCCACAAGAACCAGTGGGAATTATAATGTTGGGAGAAAGATGAAGAGGGGAACCTACTTCTTCTGTGGGAGCGAGAATTAGATTCAGATAGATAGATTAGTGAAACAATAATTGAGACTAATGACAAAATAAGGATGTTTTAATTTGGTTCATTTAACCACATGATGTGAGGGTGTACAGAACCACCAATAAAAATGTATAATTGCGAAAAGATGGTATATCTTAAGAGATATTTTCATAGTTCTCTAATGTCTAGTTATTGAGACACATCTATGTTTTTGCATGGATCATAAGCTTCAATTGGGAGAGGGTAGCAGAATCAATAACATTAGTAGAGATGACCTAGCCATGATGATTCTAGGAACACCATGACTACTACGAAAGGGAAACCTCACCAAAGAAACAAGGAGCATAGTGGAGTGAAAAACAAATTATATGGTAATCAGCAGGGGATTTTGGATGATCAAGACATACCATATATGGTGATGGGTATGATTATTTTGAATTCTTCCCTTATGAAAGTGTTGTTTGATAAGGGTTCCTCACATTCATTCATTGCATCTCGGGCTGTTGATTATATATGTTTAAAAAATTAGAATATGCATTATATGATATAACTGAAAACTCTTATTATTCAAAAATAATGTTGACCCTTTGTGTGTAGAGATTGCTCTCTAGCAATTGTGGGATATGAGATAAAATGGGACTTCTATGTGTTAGAGATGGAAATATATGATGTAATCATGTGTATGTACTGGTTTTAAATGATCAAGGTTTACATTGACTATTATAGTAGAACTATTAGTTTCACGAATGAGGATGGAATCGAGCATCTATTTAAAGTAGATAGGGTTGTAAAGACAGGTGCAATGTGATTTTTGGACCCAGTAGTGGGAACAATCTATTACCAGTAGCTAGGTTTGCCTTTGGTATTGATGGATGAGATTAATAATACAAGTTTTACATAATTGGTTCACCATTTATCTATTTTGTTTCTAGAAAATTTATCAAGGTTTCCACCCATAAGAGAAGTGAAAGTTACGATTATTCTCTATTTTGGAATGAATATGATTTCCATACCTTCTTATAGTATGACATGAATATATTTAATGGTGATGAATGTGAAATTGGAAGAGAGGTAAATAAAGGGTTTTTTTGATGAATCATATCTCTATTGGAAGAACCTGTAATGTGTGTAATGATAGAAGATGGAAATATTTGGATTTGTGTCAATTATCTTAAACAAAAACACATTACGATAATGAATAAATATCCACATACACCAATTAATGGTATATTAGATCAATTTAGGGGACCTCAAGGGTTCCCTAAAATTAAATTATTCTCCAGTTATCACCAGTTGCATGTTTAACAAAATCTATTCTAAAAACAACTTTCCATAGAAGATATGGACACTATGAATATGTGGTATTACCATTCCATCTTACGAATGCATTAGAAGTCATTATGGAATTAATGAATTGTATATTTCATAGATATGAAGATTCCATTGTTGTGGTGATTTTTTATGACATATTATTCAATTAAATGACTAATGATGAGAATGAGAAACACATGGAGCTAGTGTTAGAAATATTGAGAGATAATAGATTGTTTACAAAATTATCAACATGTGATTTTTGGATACAAGAGGTTTTCATTCATGTCCATGTAATTTTTGAAAGAGGTATTTTAGTGGATCCAGAAAATATTGATGCTATTAACTCCTAAAAACCTTCAACGAACATCTTTTAAATATGATGTATTCTTATTTAATCTAGTTATTTTCCTCAAATCGTGCATGAATTTTCATAGCTGTTATTTCTAATGTAATCTTTGAAAAAGAAGAATGTTCCCTTTCCAATGGAATAATGAATGCAAGAAGTCTTTTGAAGAGATAAAATTTCCCCTTACATCTGCACCAATATTGACTCTTCCAGTATCTGTGCAAGGGTATGTAGTTTATTTTTATTATTCAAGAACAGATATGTGGTTTGGTCTCATGTTTGGATACCATGGTTTTTATTATGTATTAAGGATGTTAAGAGTTCATGATATGAATTACCAGACACATAATTTGTAGTTAGACACAGTATTCCACATATTGATGAGAAGAATAACTACCTATAATGTGTGATATTTACTATGTTCACAGATCATAAATCTTGAAACTCAATTTATTACAATGGGAGATTAATATAAATAAAATAATATGGACTTAGTTTTTCCATTTGTTCAGCATTGATTTGATGTATACACAGGTTAATGGAAATATGGTGGTAGATGTCGTATGCAGAAAGTCATATTCACGATTGTAAAACTTTACTTCAGATGAGTGGTAGTAGATTTTGGATCCTGATTAAATGTGTTCGGAAAAAATACCACAAGGAATCATTGAAGAATTATTGAGGTGATTGTGTTTGTGGATATAGTGGACATCTGTGTTGTGATTGTTGACAAAGAAAACCATGACGTAAATTTTTTTTGACAAAGGGGATTTCATGGAGGCATGTCATGTTCAAGGGTTGTGGTTAACGACCCATGTTTGATTCAAGAATGTCTACAATGTAATGGGTGATCATAAGGTGGTAAAAAAATAGCAGATACAAGGTGGCACCGTTTTCCAGTCGTTGCCAAATTATTGGTCCGGAAAATCAAAAAATAGAGAAAAGTGGTTTTGGTAAAGGGACTTGTGCGCCGTTTTCTTGATTGAGAGAAAAATTGAGTGCCATATGATTTTCAAGATCATACTATCAAAATATGTCAAAGGGAAAAAGGGCACCCCAGTTTTAGGGTTGGTCACGCAAGTGACTTGTGCGCTGAGTCTTGCTCGCTGAGATGAGACTTGCACACCATCGCGCAGGGTGTCCAAATGCATATAAATAGAGTTCAACCACTCCTTATTCTGGATGAGTTCAACACTTAGAAAAAATCATATCTCCCATCACATAGGTGTGGTGGTCATGCAACTTTTATTCTGGTCGCGCAAGTTGAAGTTTCACTCTAGTTGTTTATTTCACGCCCATGGAGGTTTTTGGTGAGAAAGAAAGATGTCGCCCATGTTTTGAGTAGAAGAATGGGGTGTTGTGCAAGTGGTTTGGTGACACTTGTGAGAAAATATTTGAAGAAGTGTGATAGTTTATGGTTGCGCATAAAAATTGGTTTGGGCGTAAAAGGGTGTGAGTCACGCATGTTTGGAGTTGAAGAGGCTAGCGTCGCACAAGTGGTTGAGGTGAACTTTCATGCCAGTTTTATCTTGCACGATGAGACTTCCGCGCCAGCTTGGAGAAGGGAACTAGGTATGGGTGAAGCACGAAAGTGATTCAGGGCGGCGTGGAAGCTGGAATATTTCACAATACCTTTGGTGAAAAATGAGATTCATCTAGGGTGAAATTCGGACTTCAACAGAACATCTACATAAAACAGAGGATTTATTCATTTGTGATAATGAAGAGGCCTACAGGTCTATAAACTGTGAGTGGATCCTTTCCAAAGCAGTGATCAAAGGAAGGGGAAGAAGTTTATCCTCTCCACTGGCAGTGATCCAGAGAGACAGACATGGAGTGACCCTTGGGAAAGCAGTGAGATGACCCTAAGCATTGTAAAGGCAGTGAGCCTGGGAATAGAAGTGATATATCCTAAATTTTGTAAACATCATTGCTCTTTTAGTGGATTTGGTACATCGGAACATTGTCAGTGTATGATCCATGGACGTAGCCCAGTAAGGGTGAACCATGTAAAAATATATGTGTCATGTTCATGATTTAGTTTCTGTTTATACTCTGCTGCAGGAAAGACAAAGATGAGAGTCTTTCTTAACAGTGAGACAAGATCAATAGGGACAGTTGTTTATATCTGTCATACCATGATTCACCCCCCTATCAGGGTATCTAATGTAGTGGACCTAAAATTGGTATCAGAGAGAGGTTGGTATCTGTAATTCTCTCTCAAATGGAGGTCACTATTCCCAAAGGGATTCTGATCTTCGGCGGAAACAATTTTCAGCTATGGGAGAATCGGATGCAACACTACTTCTTATCATTGAGAATGGATGTGTTCACTACTGCAATGCATGGTATAGCAGATGACATCAACAGTGGGGCATTATCAGAAGATGAGAAAAGAGAATTGGATTCTGACGCCATGGGCATAAATTCTTTTGGGGGATCCATATCCAATGCTATCAATATGGAGGTTATGTCATGAAAACATCACATGCCATGTGGGAAATGCTTTTGGGTATATATGAAGGAGATTCAATGGTCAGAGAGGAAAAGCTTAAAGTACTATGGAACAAGTAAAAATGATTAGAAAATGAAACTGAATGAGTCTGTTGATGCATACTTTTACAGGGTAAATATTGGTGTGGATGATATGCGAGGTCTTGGAGAAGAAATTGAAGACATAAAGATCGTAAAGCTCATATTGAGGAAACTTCCACCTCGGTTCAATCCAAATGCTTCAGTACTATAAGATAAAGATCCAAAAGAGCTGACACTGGACAATTTTCATAGTACCATGGTTGCATATGAAATTTGGAACGATGATAATGAGGTTGTGGAAGAGGTTAAATCCAATGATGTGGCATTTAAGTCCATGAGGAAGCTCACCAATGAAGATTATCAAGAAGTAGAAGAGACGTATGAGGTAATGTCATTCCTCTCCTAAAATCTTTAAAGAGGAAAAAAGAATGTTCAAAGGGAAACATCCACTTGCATGATTTAGATGTGGAAATTTCAGTCATATTCCCGCAAGGTGCCCCAAAAAGTTTCAAGAAAAAAATGATGAAGATGAAGTTAAAATTACCAAGAAGAAATCTTCATCCCATGTGAAAGGGAAGAATCATTTAAGGAGAATTTATTCCACTAGAAGAATCTTCTTTCACAAGAAATAGACATTTCAGATGATTCTAAGGTTTAAGAGGTTGAGGAGAATTAAAATTGCAATGATCGTGGGGAAAATGATATGGTGGCAGTCTTCGGTAGTTATCAGGAGAAGAACGAAACCGAAGATGATGAAGAAGAAGTAGAAGTTGAAGGAAGAGGTGATATGCTAGCTGAGATAGAGGCTGCTCTTGAGGAGATAGATGTTTGGAGAACCAAAAAGATAAATCTAACAACTTTTTTTGTGATTCCAAACTCTATATTCAGCAGTATGAAGAAGATAAGTCTGAGCTGATGGATGAAATTGAGAAACAGAAGTTATCAACACGAGAGAACTCAAAATCAGTTAGTTAGTATAATATCATGATTGATGAATAGAAATGGGAGATTGATGGCTTGAATAGAAAAGTGAAATATCAAGTCAAGTTTATCAAATAACTTGAATAAGAAGTGGTCATTCTACGACCAAAAATGAAGGATCAAAAAAATTTCTTGACCAGCAGTATAATATCAGAAAATTAGGTCATTTAGAAGATATAAAAGATGAATGAGGAGGCTAGTAGTTTATCAGGAAAGAAGAAACAATTGAGCTCAGATGTTAAAGCTGATTTAGGGCTTGATCATAAACAAAAATCTGTGAAAATTGATGTCCGACCGCAAGCACCCATCCTGAGATTGAAGGATGATTTGGGAACATAGAAAGTCAGAATATTATAAGATCCCAATGGGAAACTTATTGCGCAGAAGTAACATAGAGGAATGCACCTTATATCAGGTGTTATTGTTGTGGAAATATGGGACATTCATAGTATGTGTGTCCCATATCCAAGAGATATCAAAGGGAACAAGAACAGAGGTGGCAACCAAACAGAAAACCATTTTTCAGAACATATTTCGAAGGACACTATTTTTGGTGTGGAATATTTGGGAGCATGGCTAGGTACTGCACTTTGACCATACATAAGAATGTTCAAAAGCAGAATCAAAACATTCGCAAGTAGAAGATCAATAATCCAACAGGTGTGTTAAAAATGAAGAATAGATTTGCATATTTTCAAGATGAATCATGCCCATAAAACATTGATAAAGAACTGAAGTCTCAATCCATGCTGAGTGTGAAGGTAGATGTATGGACCAAGAAGAAGAAGAATGAGAAGTCTATGGTGGCAGAAATTTCCCTTAAGATATCATATCGCTCTGTTGTGTGGATCCTTGATTGTGGTTGCACATCTCACATGACAGGTAATAAAGATCTAGTTACAGGCACAAAATATTACAAAGAAGGAGTTTTAAAATTTTGAAATGATGAAGTCTAGAAGATTTCTGGCTCAGGAAAGGAAAAGACTGGGAGCAAAGATATAAGACATGAAGATGTCTTACTAGTATAAGGCCTCATTCAGAATCTACTCAGTGTTAGTCAACTATGTGACTCACGACATTCTATAAGGATTTCCAATAAGGTGTGTATCGTCAAAGGATGAAATAGGACAATGGTTCTATAGGGAAAAAGAACAAAGGGAAATCTATACCTTGTAAGTGGAGAAGATGATATGTTCTTTTTGTCTGGAGAGGACGAAAAAAAATTGTGTCATAAACGACTTGGTCATCTAAGTTAACCATCTCTATAAGATTCGGAAAAGTCTGAAGCAGCAAGAGACCTCTATAAGCTATCACATGATCTTACACATATATGTGATGCCTATAAAAAAGGGAAGATCATCAGAAAGAAGTACAAAGTGAAGGAAAATATGTTGACAACAGTCCTTGAATCGGTTCATGCTGATGTATGTGGACCTATTTCACCAAGCGCCATAGAGGGGAAGAGGTATTGAATTCTTTTCATTGATGACTATAGTACAATGGCACAGGTATTTTTTATTTCCCTTAAGTCTTTTGTGTTCACCGGACTAAAACAGTACCGAAGTGAATATGAATGGATGCTTGGACAGAAAATTATGATGTTTCGTAAAAACAATGGTACAGAATTCAAAACCAGTTAGGTGGAAGAGTATCTTGAGAAACATGGGATAAGGCATCAAGTTTCTTCAGTAAGAACTCCCCAATAGAATGGAGTGGTTGAAAGAAGAAATCAGATCATCAAAAACATGGATTGAACAATGCTTATAGAAAAATACCTACTAGATATGTTCTATAAGGAAGCAGTATTGACATCCATCTACATTTCTAATAGGTCTCTATTGTGTCCTAAGGAATGAAAGGCTTCGTATGAAATGTGGTACAGAAAGAAGCCTATAGTGAAATAAATTCAAATATTTTAAGGTATGTGCTTCATTCTCGAAAATAAAAAGAATATGAAGTATGATTCACGTGGAGATGAGGAAATATTCCTAGGGTACTCAGGAAAAAGAAAAACATTCAAATACTTTAACAAGAGGCTGGGAAAAGTAGTTGAGAGGAACGACGTCCATATCCGGGAAAATGAAGAGAATATTCAACAGAACAATGAGCAATTTCTTGATGAAAGTGATGAAGAGGAAAAAAACATAGGAGGAGCATAAGTGGCAGTTGCTGACTCAGAAGAAGACACTGATGATGAACAAGAAAGTGTCAAGTCTATGTCTGTAAGGAAGCCAAAGAGTAGAGCTGTAATTGACGGGTAGAATATCACTGGTGATCACTCATCTCCAGTTCAGACATGAATAATGAAGTCACTACTCCATAAATAATTTCTATCTCAGGTAATGCTTAAAGGATTTGTTGATGCAGCTGAAGATGAAAATTGGGTTCAGGCTATGAATGAAGATCTCGATCAGATTGAGAATAACCATACATTGGAGATTGTTTCGAGGCCAGCAGATAAGAAAGTCATCAGGAATAAATGGGTCTATCGCATCAAGATTAATGAAGATGGGATAGTGATTTGGAACAAATTATAACTAGTGTGCAAGGGTTAATCCCAGATAGAGGGAATTGATGTTTATGAGACATTTTCAATGGTTGTGATACTAAAGACAACTAAATTATTTTTATCCATAGCAGTGCAAATAAAGTTCAAAGTGTTCCAGATGGATGTCAAATCTACATTCTTGAATGGGGTTCTGGAAGAGGAATTTTATATTGAGCAGGCAGATGGTTATCTCATTCATGAGGATGAGATCAAAGTTTGCAGACTGAAGCAGGCATTGTATGGGATGAAAGAAGCACCAAGAGAATGGTACCCAAGGCTTGATCAGTACCAGAAGAAGCATGATTTACAGCATGTGGGTGTTGATTACAATATCTGTTTTAGCAATGATAGTAATAAAAGGATGATGGTGTTGGTCTATGTCGATGAAAAAATATTTGGTGGATCAGATGAAGCTCAGTGCAGACAGTTTTCTGAATTAATGAAAAATGAGTTTGAAATGTCAATGATTTGAGAGAAAAGGTTTTTCCTTGGTCTATAGGTGACACAAGGAAGTAATAGAACATTTATTTCTCAATCCAAATATGCTAAGGTGGTTTTAAAAAGTTTTGGAATGGATAATTCCATTGAGATGAAGGCTCATATTTTTTCTCAGATGACATTATCTAAATATGGGGATGGAAAGGAAGTTGATAACACAGAATACCGGAAAATTATTGGAAGTTTGTTTTTCATGACCGCAACAAGGCCTGACATTGTTTTTTCCACATGCCAAGTATCACGATATGAAAGCAATACCAAGGAAATCCAAATGATTGCAATGAAAAGAATACTTCGGTATATCAAGGGCACGATGGACTTCGACTTGACATAAAATGACAAATCTCAGACATAGTTATTTGGATATACTGATGCAGAGTGTGCCGGTTCAGAAAATGATAGGAAATCAACATCAGGTGGTGCATTCTATCATGGTGTATTATGTATTTCCTGGCTAAGCAAGAATCAATATTGCATTTCATTGAGCACCGCGGAGGTTGAATATATTGTGGCCACTCATGCATGCACACAGTTATTATGGATGAAGCAACAACTTGAAGATAAGGGAGTTGAAGTGAAGTCTCAAATTGGAATCCAATGTGATAACTCACATGCTATCATTATTATCTAAAATCCAATACATTACTCGAGGACAAATCACAATGAGATCAAATATCATGTCATCAAGGAGAAGGTGGAGAAAGGGCTTCTGAAGATGGAGTATGTGCCTACAAAACTATAAGTTACGGATATTCTGACAAAGGACTTACCCAAGGAAGCGTTTGAAAGGCATCAACAGGCTCTGGGAGTTCGGTCGACTCCCCGCACTTAATATAGTGTGGATGTGGAGCACCCCCTCTCCTCGTGGTATGATGTATTTGTTCCTAATGTGCGGATATGTGTTCTCTACTCTGTTATAGACTGTAAAGGAGTGACCTTTGGGTTTGTTGACAAAGGGGGAAAAATAGTGACAGTTCAAGGGGGAGATAGTGTATAGTGATTATTCAAGGGGCAGAAAGTGTGGAAATTTGATAAATCATGATTGATATGAAGAGAAGCTGACAGGCGGAGCAGCTAGATAGGGGGTGAGAGATGTGACAGTGGGAGATATTAAATCTGACGATGCAAAAAATGGTCGATCAAATAATAGATATGACGACAGCTGAGGATCGTTATAAAAGAAGAAGCATGGTGTTGGAATGCAGTAATAATATTTCCAAAAAATTGATAGCAGTTTGATGTCAACAGTGGGTGTCAGAGTTGAAGTGATTCATTGATTCTCTTTTCATTTACTGTTGTTTCTCACACTGAGCATTGCTCATGTGGGCTTAGAGTATGTGTTGAGTAAATCCATGATCGCTATTGAAAACACAATAGGCGAATGGTGGATGAATAATTAAGGAGGTTTCTTTTTATGGAAGAGTTGTTGACAAACCGATAGGGGGATATTATTTGGAAAAAATCCTTCAAGGCTTCATTGAAGCATTTTTAGGTGATTATGTTTTTTGAAAAAGTGGACATCTGTGTTGTGATTGTTGACAAAGCAAACCATGATGTACAAATTTTTGAAAAATGGAATTTCATGGTGTCATGTTGAGTTTCAGGGGTAGGGTTAATGATATGAGTTTGATTCAAGAACGTCGACAAAGGAATGGATGATTTTGAGGTGGTACAAAAAGTTCAGATACAAGGTGGCGGCGTTTTCCAATGTTTGGAAAATTTCTGTGCCTGAAAATCGACAAATGGAGAAAAGTGGTTTTGGAAAAGGGACTTGTGTACCATTGTCTTGAAGGATAGGAATCTTGAGTGCCATATGTTTTTCAAGATCTGGCCATCAAAATATCGCAAATGGAAAAGGGTTTCCCAAGTCTTATGGTTGGTCCCACAAGTGACTTGCACGCTGTGACATGCGTGCTAAGAGGAGACTTGTGCATTGTCACGTAGGGTGTCCAAATGACTCTAAATAGAGGTCGACCCCACCTAATTTTGAATGATTTCAATAAATAGATGAAATCATAGATCCTGTCACACAGGTGTGTTGGTCGCACAAGTGGTGGTGTGGTCGCGCAAATAGATGTTGTGCACCAGTTGTTTGTTGCATGCCCAAGGTGGTTTTGGGAGAGAAAGGAAGGAAGTCACCCAATTTTTGAGTTGAAGAAGGGGTGTGGTGCAAGTGGTTTGGTGAAACTTGCACGCCAGGTTTTGAAGAATCATGACATTTGATGGTATGCAAAACAAATTGGTTTGGGAATAAAAGGGTGTGAGTCATGCAAGTTTGTAGTTGAAGAGGCTAGGGTCACACAAGTGGTTGTGGTGAACTTGAACACCCATTTTAACTTGCATGCCAAGACATGTGTGCTGGTGTGGAGAAGGGTGCCAGGTATGGTTGAATCACAACAGTGATTCACGGCTGCGTGGAATCTTGAAGATTGCCCGATACCTTCAGTACAATGTGAGATTCATCTATGGGTGAAATTTGGACTTCAAGAGAGCATCTACACACAACAGAGGATGTATTCATTTGTCATAATGAAGAGATCTACATTTCTATAAACTGTGAGTGGATCCTTTCTAGAGCAGTGAGAAAAGGAAGAGGGAGAAGGTGATCTTCTCCACTGGTAGTGAGCCAAAGAGAGAGAAAGGGAATGACCCTTGGGAAAGTAATGAGTTGACCCTAAGCATTGTAAAGGATGTGAGCCTAAGAATATAAGTGATCTATCCCGAACATTGTAAACATCAGTGCGCTTTTAGTAGATTTGGTACATCGGCACATTGTTGGTTTATGCTCCTTGGATGTAGCCTAGTAAGAGTGAACCAAGGAAAAATCATTGTGTCTTGTGCATTCTTAAGTTTCAATTTATACTTTGCTGCAGGAAAGAGATAGAAGAGGGTCTTGTTTAACAGTGAGACAAGATCATTAGGGGTATTTGTTTTTATATGTCATACCCTGATTCACCCCCACCCCCTCTCAGGGTATCTAACATAGTGGACGTAACAATATGAATGTGGAATTTGAAGATAGAGTTGATGTTTCCATTTTTCATTTAGTATCTACAGTTCCTTATTTCGTAAGTGTGGTAAAAAAGAAACATACATACATTGCATAATGAAGGGATATGAGTTGAAAACTAAATAGTGGGGAGTCCATTTGAAAACTAGATTTTTTGTTTAATAATCTTATGGTGGTGTATATTTTTTTGGAAAAACTAATTCATTATTATCCTCATTCTAGATAGGAATTTCTTCTAGAAATATAAAAGATGTCTAATGTGATGAAGAGGTGGTTATGGTGGTTCATTATGAAATGGAAGGTGGATGAGTTTTCTCAATGTGTTCAACTTGTTATCAAGTTGAAGCAGAGAATCAGTGACTTACAAGTATGTTGTAGTCTTTACATATCATTTTTGGGAAATGGGAGAAAATAGTAAATGATTTTTGTACAGGTATCCTAATAATGGTTTAGAAAAATAATTCTATATGGGTGATAGTGGACCAACATAAAATGTTGGCACATTTCATCCCTATACATGAAATTCATATGGTGGAGGATCTATCCAAGATGCTTATCCAATAAGAGGTATATAAACAAGGCTTACAATTTTAGATCATATTAGATAGATATCCTAGGTTCACATCTCACTTCTATAAATCCTTATAGAAATCCCTTGGGGCTCAGTTGACTATTGGTATTTTTTAATATCATAAAACAGATATACTATCATTAAGGGTGATAAAAACAATGGAAGACTTGTTGTGGGATTATGTAATGGATTTTGGAGGATCATGGGAAGTGTATATAACCTTAGTAGAGTTATCATATAACAACATATATTAGTCTTCGATACATATGAATCATTTTGAATCATCGTATTTGTGTCCTTTTAATCATCCACTTTCTTGGGTGGAAAGTATTTAATCTTCATGATTTGGGCTGGTCCTTGTCTATAAAACAATGCAGAATATTCAGTTGATCAGAAATAAGATGGATATGGATTAGATTCATTTGAAATCATATGTGGATAATCATATATGGTCAATGTCATTTGCGGTGAGTGACCATGTGTTCTTGAGGATAACACCATGGCTTTTACATTGATTTTTTTGTGATGTATATAAATTTATATCTTTAATAATTATGCCCATTTAGTGTAATGGAATGGTTTGAAGAGGTGTCATTGCGGTTGGAAATCCCACCATAGTTCAGTGTATTGAAAATATGTTCCTTTTATCTCAATTGAAAAAGTATCTACATGATCCTACCATGTGATCAGATTGGATCATGTTTAACTAGATCTAGATGCTTCATTGGTATATATTCGGTTTTGGATTGTGGATAGGTAAGTGATTGTGTTGTGTGGAAAATACTTCTTCTAGGTGCATGTATTATGGAAACATGTATTGATTTAAGAAGAGACTTTAGAACATGAAAAGGAAGTGGAAGAGAAATGTTCAGAACACTATCTTTGAAATAATGGTTTTCTACATTTTAGGGATTGAAATACCAATGGTTTAGAGAATTTAGCACCCCCAGTTTTTATTATGTAATCCTTTATTTATGATTTTTTATGTACATAAAGTATATTGGTGAATTTTGGTAAATTTTGGGGGACTTTTAAAGAATTTTTGTGGAATTTTATAATGGTCCATGGATGGTTCATTTTCTCTAGAAACTATGAAAGACTTTAAGGAAATTGTGCACAGTGAGTCGATGGCTTATAGTGAGGTGCATGGGTTGTGCACGGGTTTTCCAAACATTATAGATGCCTAGGAGAAACCTTTCGTTGTGCTATAAATACTGTAAAGGTTATTTGGAGTGGTCATTGCATGGTATGGAAGCCATGTGAGCCTACCATGTTAGGTCTCTCCTATGAAAGAAGTTGGAGCACAGTTAGTTCATGATTTTCCTAACAGTGCGACTAAACCACGTGCAAGGTCAAAGTTATATCCGTAGAAGTGGATATCACTCATTTAACCATTTAAAAAACTATTTGATCCTCAAATAAAACCCTAACTAGAAATTTTGGTCTCTCAATGGTTAGAGAACCACTCCCAAGTGAATTGGAAGTTATCTGATGTCATCCACTTGTAGGATTATTCCCAATTATTGAGGTATGTCATTGTTCTTCATTGTTATTGATGTGTTTTCTTAGGCCTAATTCTCCCTTCCTTTAGTTTTTATAGATAAATACACAATTTGGGAAGATCATTGGTTTTAGATTCCTAATAAATATCAATTTTTGTTTGTTTATGATAGGAGATGATATCTAAGATGTGTTAATGGACATTCAACATGGTTTTGTGATGTTTTTCATGGAATTTATTGTTTTTTTCCAAAAATATTCTTGTAGGTGGATTCACATTGACCTCATAATGTTATAATTGATTTTCTTGGTTTCAAATTTATTTAATTGATTGTAATTTATTATCGTTTCATTTTGAAAATCATGATATAAATCCTCTTTAGTGACAATTTATGGTTTTTTTTGAAACTCTTGAATTACGAAGGTTTTCTGTTCAATGTGATTTGGTTTTCGTGATATTAAAATTTTATTTTTAAAAAATTAATTTTCAAGATGTTTGAAATAGATTTATGGAAAAAGATTTTTAGGAAATAGTTTGTTTAATTGAAATGGTTTCTTCATGTTTGGATTAGAATTGTTTTTATGGCATTCATGGTTTGTCTGTTCATATTGAATTGACGAGGCTTGGTTAAAATAAGTCCTTGTGATATGTTTCAAATGTGTAATGGAACATGGCATGTAATTACTTTGTGATGTCATGGTACATCAAT
Source organism: Viscum album (assembly GCA_963277665.1). NCBI lineage: Eukaryota > Viridiplantae > Streptophyta > Magnoliopsida > Santalales > Viscaceae > Viscum > Viscum album. The sequence continues at coordinate 1,432,081,750 of OY728151.1, forward strand.
AGGCTATGGATCATGAGTATGGAACTATCACAATGATACAAGAAGGGTTGGTGGTATGGATATGTGAAATGGAATGGATAGGCCAAAGAAAACATGTGAATTTTTTTTAAGGAATTTTATTTTTATTACCTTGAGAATATATTTTTCATTAAAATTGGGTGATAATTTTCTTTTTAATATTTAGTTATAAACTATTTGAAAAGTGGTTTATATATAGTTATAAACTATTATGCAAAATATTTTTCGATAACCATTTTTTATGAATATAGTTAACTCTTCTACCTTATAGGAGTAATTAGGTAAGTCATTTGGGAAAACCTACTATGTTTTAGCACTGAACCATGCATTAATGTTTTGTGATTTTGAATTTTCATCTACTTTGATATAGTAAATGGTAATGTATCACATTTATTTTGCACTACCTTCTGATAGTTGGCTTTTTTGTTGAAGGTGGAGCATATTGCATCTGGAGATTGGAGTCTTTTGCTTCTCATTGAATTTTATTATTTTTTCATCCACTATTTACTTTTTTATTTTAGTCTTTCATTGTGGTACTTGATTTGAGTTTGGTTTTTATAAATGATTTTTTGTTATGTCCATCATTATTGTCATTCATCATATAGTGGTTTGTTCAGATTTTATTTATTTTCTTTGTTTCATTATTATTAATGGGAAATTATCATAGAAAAGCATTGAATCACTTTGGAATTTATTATTATCCATTGGTCTAACACCCCAAGGTTTCATAGTACGTTATCTCTTTAATGTAATTCAATATCTTGCACCTCACACAACACCGAGTCTGAAACCACGACGACTTACCAAACTAGCCGTTTCAAAGAATTTATTAATAATAATAACTACATTTTGAATTTAAAAAATTCCTTATAATTTTAACATCAATATTATGTGTTTCTTAGACATAATATAAGAACAAATTCATTTTCAACAGATAATGGAAGTATTATTCAAAAAATGAATTTTTACCTCCTTTTAATGTAAAACCCTTTTTAAATCCAATATTTGACACTTTTATATATTCAATTTGACAAAATAGTCTTTTTTTAATCTAGACATAAAAATTTAGTTTCAATAAATTTTTGGGGTTTTTCTGGTAACGTTCATATTTAGGAGAATAGTGAAAAATAATAAATTTTACATGAAAATCCCATTTTAATCAAAATAATTTATAGTGTAAAATTATAAATTAGAATGGTTTGGAATTATAATTAGAGTATATATTTACCCTTTAATGAAATTTTGTTCTTTGAAAATAATTTCACTTTGAAATTATATTTATAAAATTCTAAATCTTTTGACAGTTATTGTTTTTTAAAAACACGCTATTTGTTTTGACAACTGAATTAATATTAAATTAATTAATACATATTATATTTTTTGAATTCAGTAAAATAGAAATAATTTTTTAATTTTGAATATAAAATATATCTTATACTAAATATTTGGTATTTTCTTAACAAACATCAATTTTTGATGAATAGTGAAACCACTAAGTAGTAGTTAAAAATCATACTTTTTCATCTAGATGAAATTTTTCCGCTTATGTGAATTGAATTTAAAAAATCCTATATAAATGGTTTTTATTATTATGTATAATGAGGTTCAATAAGATGGAAATAATCTTTTGTGGATAGTAACTTTTGACTTTTATTTACCGCGGTTAAATGTAAATAGGGTAATTCAGGTAAAATGATTATTCTAATAATAAAAAATAACTTTAAAAAATGTCCTAACCTTATTGGATGATTCATGTCTGATCATGGGAATCCTTGGGACGATTTTTTGACCCCATGGAGCCACTTATTAAAGATAATTGCACTTTATTTTATTTAACTTAATATAAATGCAAAAATGACATAAAAAATACCTTTTGCAAATAAATTTTTACATGGGGTTATATAAGTCATGTTTTCGACTATAAGTATTCATTATAAAGTTAAAATATTTTCTACATTATTGAATTTTTTCATAATTTTTAGAAATCATATAAATTAAATTATATATGACACAATAATGATGTAGTATTTACCTCATTAATAAATGATTTCAATAAATAAGATTATTTGTATTAATAAAATATCCAATAATTGCCCATTTCATATTGGATGGTTATATTTCAACCATTAGACTTTTTTGATTCCACTTTAATTAGTTTTTAACATTTAGAAACCTAATATCACTATATAATAAAATAATAATTTCACACATTCTTAAAGATCCCCTCCTCCCCCTTACTAAACGACGCCACTTCTAACCCAATCCACACACCTCTGAAGCCCGTTTGACTCATCCAACCATGGACAAAATAATCTCTCAAGATCTCTCTCTTCCTCCTAGAATCCTTAACTTTGGAATAAGTCACTTCAAGAAGTCCTTTTGGTTCAAAACAAAGGGAGTTACCCTAATTAAAGGTAATGGTTTCTCTTAACATCTTTTATTTTATTTTACTTCTCCAAACCTAAACTCATTTATTCCTTTTTTTATAACATAAAAAGTACTATGAATATACTAGTATATTTTTATGAGAAATATTTGAACTAAACAAACACACACCTTTATCTAATGGTTAGAAAACATACTATTTCTATTGATGGAAAACTAACGCCTCACAAAATGATGATTGTTCAGTTATCTCCTACCGCCTCTCATGGTGGCCATTAAGATGGATCTGCCTTTAAAATATAATATATATTATGTTTATTTTTTCTTTATTGTTCTTTATTTTTTTTATGTCATACCTGTATGGTTTCCAGTATGTATAAAACACGATAATTTTATTTGAGAAAGTGTGGACTACCACCCCCTCAAAATGATATGACTCGTTAATGCCTTATGTGGGACATATAATGAATGGATTTAATGATATTATATATGATATTATACTGGAAATATAATATACCTATGTATCATTATGTTTTAATTCAATTAAAATAAAAAATAGAAATGCAGGTAGCGTTCATGCGTACGTACAGCTTACCGTCTCCATGAACGGTGTATATCATTTCTTATCTCCAAATGTTTTGTACTGTTATAAATACATATATATACTGTATATTTAATATATATATGATATCTATATCATTTATATCATTCTGGAGATAATTAACTTATGACCACATGGACAAATTGTAATTAAAACAAGTTCATTTTTGACTCAAGTTCCGAACATCGATAAAATATCCAATATTAGTTCAAATAATTATCTAATTTGTATAGCATGGTATTAAGTTATATAAAATGAATAATAAACATGAAAAATGTTATTAATCAATTAGAAAATAACTAACGTTTTTTATTCGGGAAGTACATGGAACATACAAGACACGTCGGACTTGAGGTAAGGGGTTTCTTATCTCACTTTTAATTCTGTGAGATTTCCATTATTCGCCACATATTTATTGCATGTGATGTATTTCGTACTGAAATTTGATATATATTATGATGATTATATTTATATTCATGATATTCTGTGAATGATTTGGTGGTTATTAACTTTGGTTCATACGACTATATTTATTACAACGTGTTAATGATTAATTCAAAAACATCATCATTTTTCAAGGTTGTTTATATGTAATTATCTATTGGGACCTATTTATCATCCACATCCGTGTTTTATTAAAATTGTATTTCAAAACATTTTTACTCTTTAATATACTATGGGTTAAAGTCATTTATACCCTTATTTGACCATATACATTTTGAATGGAATCTTTCCTTCGTTTTTCCAAACAAGATACTGTATGTTGTTTTCGACAAAATTAAGGTATGAATTTTTTTTAACTTATATGGCAGTGGAGGCTATATTCCCCCGTTACAACATCATCGATGCTTATATTCCAAGATTATAATATTATTTTAAAAATAAATGTTTTATGATATAATTATATGAATTCTAAATGATTTAAAAATAGAAATAGATATTTTTCTAAAAAAAGTTTTGATTTCATCTATGCCAACATCCTTTGATGGGTTTTAAGGTTATTTGATGTTGATTTATTATTATACAAATCTTATATATAGTGTTGATGTTTTTTTGATAAGTTTGAATATGGATTTTTTAATTTTATAGCATTCATGGTTTTTTGATAAAGTATTCACATTTTGTTTTCTAGTTTTAATACGAATTATTATGTTATGTTTAAACCATTTCTAATGAGGAATGAATTGGACATAGTAAGTTACGAGTGGAGCCCGCTATAGCTCCTCGATGCATCAGTAGGTCTCATGAGACAAACCTGTGTCTTAGTGCAATGACTTGACAAAATCTTATTTGTATTCATGGCACAGGGCCTCGACTATGTGGTCATGAAGTCAGGCATTATGCATTTCATCATTATGAAATTAGCTATTGATATTACATGTGATTAATCAAATATTAGAATATCAATGTCAATAAGTAAATGGAATTATTTTGATTTATCGTTTCCATATTATTCAGATGTTTAATTTTAAAAGAGTTTTGTTTTAGTAATATACATTTCCTTAAATGTTTATGCTTATTTAAGAATGTTTCTGCTATATTTTTATCCTTAGTGAGTATCTGAGCTCACCCCTTTCTATGTTTTATTATTCCCAGGGTGTGAATAAATAAATTATGATTAACCCAAAGGGATAGGACAATGATATGAGTGTGTTCAATGGGGAAACAACGGTGTTTATATTTATTTCATGATGTAATGTAAAATTAATTAATGTAACTTGTATTTCCGATCCTACTAAACTGATCGGTCATTTGAGACATGGTTCCATGTATCATGCCAATGTTATGTAATAATACATTGACTATGGGTAACTGGGGTCTGTTCGTTATAGTTGGTATCAAAGGAAGTTTATTAAAAACCATGGAATGTAGATTTAGGTAAACTATGATTAGAACACATTACCATATTATAGACTTTGAGGATTAGTATAGAAGAACTTCCTAGAATTTTGTTAATGTTGAGATTTTATGTATTTTAAACGAAATACATCCCTATCTCGATACGAGTAGGTACATGCAGCTCTGGCACAGATGTACCTAGGAGGGAAAACTCCGAGATGTAGTTTCGGGGTTGACTCGGGGAATCCTGGAAAAAAACAACGGGCCTTATTGTACTCTTGGTTACGAAACTACCCGGGATATGCTTTTGATAATTTAAACTTTGTTTACAAACCGATTTTATGGATTTTAATATAAGATGAGAATAAATTACCTTAGATAATACTAAGTTTTTTCACATTTTAAATGAGGTTTTATGAAGATTTTATGACTCAGACAATGCTTTCTGGTTTTAGTGAAACTCACAGTTCAATTAAAAGTTATTAATTTTTTGATGAAAAGACGAGGTACGAGAAAAAATTTATGGTAAAAATATGTTTGGGTTATTTTTGATGAATTTATCTCAATTTTGGGAATGTTATAAAATTATATAGTTTTTCAAAAAGGACAACACACAGACAGTGTGACAACCTGTCACATTGGACAATGTTGCAGGAATCGAACCCACAACAAAAGTGCGACTGGGATTTAAAGCCTACCACTGGACTACGTGATGTCCCTAGTTAGTAAGACTAATTATTTTTAGTTAAATGATTTTATGGATCAAGAATATGTTGATTTTGGGAACTTAAGATTTATCCTTAGTATAGAAAAATGATTAGGTGATTAAGTGAAAAATGTTATTCTAGAAGACGTTCGCTCTGTTGGGAACGGTATATCCCTAAGGAAAATAGAATACTATGGGATTTAATTTGAGGAGTAAGGGTGGATATTTTTCTATGTTTTTTTGGATTTATATAAATTTGTGTTATTTATGGAAATGATTAATCTATCATAGAGACTGTGTGATTAGGTTAATTACTTTTAAGTATTTTACTCTAAGAGTAGTCGATGTTATTTGGAGATACAATTTAATGTGGGAGACAACGTAATAAAATTCTTCTGAGTACTAGGTTTCAATCTTAGTTAGGATTATATTGAAAGATTTTAAGGAAAATTGTTCGTTAAATGGTATTTTTTGAACATTGGACATTGTTTGTTTAAATTTTAGAGATTAAGAGTAGTATTTATTTCTATAAAGGATTTTCTTTTTTGGGGATCATCTGATCATGTACTAAACATTTTGGTATTGGTTAATGGTTAATGAAAAGGGAAATACGTAGTTCCTCATTTGGGGATTATGTGATTCTTTATATGTTTATTATATCTCTTTAGGTGTGACCAAATCATTTTGAATAATCATCATTTGGATAAAATATGAGTTTATGGTAGAAATTTATTAAAGGATGAGACTATACTTGTAAAGTATGTATATCTCCTTATGCTATTAGTTAATCTCATAAATAAATTCCTAAACATTATTAAAAGGAACTTAAAACAAAAACATTGCTCGTTTCTTTTCCTACTAGGTAGTCAAGAACCATTCAACCCATCACATGTTTAAGGCTTTCAGATCGTCAAATTTCACCTAATAATATTCTCGATCACTCTCCATCAGAACAAGATAGTTATATTTGTCTTCTATATTAATGTTTTCTTACATGGATCCCTAGTATGTTTTATTTTTAGTAACCTTAATACTTACCTTTTTTTATTTTAAAATAGAGGCCTCATTAATCCATTTTTGATGTGAGATTTCAACGAAGATATTTTGAAATGTCAAAACCCATGTTTTCAAACAAAAGCTTAAATTGCGAGGACTCAATTTATTAAAGGAGGGGAGAATGTAACACCCCAATGTTGTTCAAGGGAATTAATTTCACTTTGAAATTATAAATAAGAAAATGTCAATCTTTTGATAGTTATTGTTTCTAGAAAACACACTATCTGTTTTGTCAATGGGAATTAATTTTAAATTAATTAATACATATTCAATGTTTTGAATTTTTTAAAATAGACATCATTTTTTAATTCAGAATATCAAATATACCTTAGGCTGAATTTTTTCTATATTTCTAAAAAACATCAAATTTTGATGAATAGTGAAATCACTATGTATTAGTTAAAAATCCGACTTTTTCATTTAAATGAGATTTTACCGCTTCTGTGAATTTAATATAGAAAATATGAGATACATGGTTGTTATTAGTACGTAAAATGTGGTTCATTAAAATGAAAATAATTTTTGGTGAATAGTAACTTTTTGACATTTTTTTACCACGGTTAAAGGTAAATAGGGTAATTTAAGGGACAAATAATATTCTAATAAAAACAAATTACCTTCACACTAGATAAAACCTTATTTGATGAGTCATGGCCGACCATGGGCATCGTTGGGGAGATTTTGGGACACCATGGAGCCAGTTATGAATGATAATGAAACATTATTTTAATTAACTTAAATTAAAGGAACAAATGACAGAAACAAATATCTTTTGTGAATAAATTTTTACATGGTGTTATTTAAGTCATATTTTAGACTATAAATATTCATTTTAAAGATAAAAATATTTCCTACATTATGGTATTTTTTTTAAATTTTCAGACATCATATAAATTAAATTATTTTTGACACAATAATTATGTAGTATTTACCGTATTTATAAAAGATTTAAATAAATAAGATTATTAATATTAAAACAATATAAAAGACTTGTCCAATTCATATTGGATATTTTTATTTCGACCATGAGTAATCTTATCTTCGAATTTAAATAGTTTTTGACATGTAGAGACCAAATATAACTATATAATAAAATAATAATATCACACTTCCCTAAAGAGCCCCTCCACCCCCTTATAAAAGGACACCACTTCTAACCCATTCCACACACCTCTCAAGCCCCTTTGTCTCATCTATCCTCTCCCCATATAATCTCTCAATATCCATCTCATCCACCTACCAGCATTACCTTAGGTAGATGTCACTTTAGTAAGTCCTTTTGTTTCAGACATTAGGGAGTTACCAAAATTATAGGTAATGGTTTCTCTTAACTTTTTTTTTATTTTACTTATCCAACCCCTAAACTCTTTTTATTCCTTTATTTTATAACAACATAAGTATTAATAATATATGATAATGTTTTTATGCAATGTATTTGAACAAAAAATACACACACCTCTATCTAATGGGTAAAGAACATACTATTTCTGTGGATGGAAAACTAACGCCTCACAAAACAATGATTGTTCCATTATCTCCTACTATCTCTCATGGTGGACATTAAGATATAACTGTATTTATATATAATATATATTATGTGTCTGTTTTCTTTATACTTTTTTATTTTCTATTTCTTTCATACCTTTATGGTTTCCATTATGGGTAAAATGTGATAATTTCATTTGAGGAAATACGGACCACCCCCTCAAAATGATATGACTCATAAATGACTTATGATTTACATATAAAGAATCGATTTAATGATAATACATATTATATTATACTTGAATTATGATTTAACTATTTATCATTATGTTTAAATTCTATTAAAATTCAAAATAGAAAGGCAAATAGCATTCACGCGTACGTACGACTTACCATCTCCATGAACGGTGCGTATCCTTTCTTATCTCCAAATGTTATGTACTATTATAAATAAATATATATATATAGTATATGTAATATATATATATATGATATCTAAATAATTTATATCATTATGGAGATAATGAACATTTGACCACATGGACAAATTGTAATAAGAAAAGTTCATAAATATCTCATGTTTTGAACATCGATTAAATATGCAATATGAATTCAAATAATTAACTTGTTGTTATAGCAAGGTAATAAGTTATATTAAAGGAATAAAAAATCATAAAATGTTCATAATCAATTAGAAATTAACTTATGTTTATTATTCAGGAAGAACATGCAACATACAAGACAAGTCAGACATGAGGTAAGGGGTTTCTAATCTCACTTTTAATTCTATGAGATTTCCATTATTCGCCACTTATTTATTGCATGTGGTGTATTGTGTACTGAAATTTAATATATATTATCATGATTCTCTTTATTTTCGTGGTATTCTGTGAATGATTTGGTGGTTTTTAACATTTTATCATATGACTAGATTGATTACAACGTGGTAATGATTAATTCTACAACCTCTTCTTTATTCAGGGTTGTTCATATCTAATTATCTAATGGGAACACATTATCATCAACATCCAGGTTTTCTTAAAAATTTATTTCAAAACATTTTTAAAATTTACTAGACTATGGGTTTAATTCATTTATACTTTTATTTTACCTTATTCATTTTTAAGGGAATCTTTACGTCGTTTTCCAAAAAAGTAATTGTATTCCCTTTTCGACAAATTTAAGGTATGAATGTTTTATTAACTTATATGGAAGGTGTGGGTATATTATACCATTATAACATCATTGAATCTTCCCATAAAATCGTATAAAAACATTTCATAAATAAATGTGTTCGTTTATAATTATATGACTTCTAAATGAAATCAAAATACAATGATATAATTTTTTTTAAAAAAATGTTTTCATTTATAATGTGATGGGTGGAGCACACTATAGATCCTTGATGCATCGGTAGGTCTCATTAGAAAAACTAGTGTTTTGGAATAAGGCCTTGAAAAAATCTATTTTTAGTCTTGGCATAGGGCCTTGACTATGTGGTTATGAAGTCTGGCATTATACATTCCATTATTATTAAATTATCTATTGATATTACATGTGATTAATTGAATAGTAGAATATCCTTGTGAATAAGTGAATGACATTATTTTGATTTAGATTTGCTATATTATGATGACGTTTAATTTTAAAAGGCCTTTGTTTTAGTCATATACATTGCCTTAAATGATTATACATATTTATGAATGTTTCCACTTTGTTTTTATCCTTACTGAGCATCTGGGCACACCCCTATCTATGATTTATTATTCCCAGGATGTGAAGAAGTAAATTATGATTAACCCACAGAGATATGCCAAGGATATGTGTTTTTTCAAGAGGGAAAGAATGGTGTTTTTATTTATTTCATGATGTAATGTAAAACTTATGTATGTATCTAGTATTTCTAAGGCTACCAAACTGATCGGTCTTTCGAGACATGATTCCTTGTATCATGAAAATGTTATTTAATAATGCACCGACTCTAGGTTACTGGGGTCAGTACATTACAATTAGTTCTTTGTTAATTACTCTTGAGGCCAAGTTCAATCCTCATACCTTCTCAATCCAATGAGTAGAAGGAGGAATGTTACATCTAAAACCATTTTGAAATAATATAATTCTGTTAAAACACTATTAAGGTTGGAGAATAATAATTGAACTTGTGACCTAATTATGACCACAATCATTACGAAACCCCTTATCTATACAAATAATAATAATAATATTATTATATATCATAATTCACAAAAGTGTTGATAATTATTTAAATGTATTAATTAAAATAATATTAAATATGTATTTTTTGGAACATAGCTATGAAACTCGATTTATCCTTCCATAACAATGTTTACTAGTACATGAATAATAAATATTTATTTAATAAATAAATATCCCTTTGGTATTCTATAAAAAATAATTATATTTCACATTCACAAAATAGTAAATAAATATTAAATAATTTTATACTCAAAAAATATTCTCTCAATAATATGTCGGAGAATTGAGAGGATCATGTAAACATGAATATTTGTTAAATGTTTGAGGAAATAATTTTTATTCAAACAATTAGATAATAAATAATATTATTATTTAAAAAATAATATATATAAACTTAGTGAATTTCTTTGTAGGCCACATTACTAATGGAATTAGGCCATGAATCACACAATCTGTGAATATAATTTGTTGAAAATCCAGACAACCCATAGAGAATGAAGTTAGTGCTACAATGATAGAAACCATCATATGGAAACATATTGTGTAATATAATCCCTTTATCAGTATATCATTAATCAAGAATGATTCATATTTGTGATATTAACCTGTGTTTTCAGTGTATCTTTATATTTAATCTCAGAAATTAAATATTCTTATAGATCACCATTTCCAGGGATTTATTTTGGATGTATCATTTAAAACACAGGTACTATGATATTACCATCCAATAAATAAAAAAATGAAAAATCATTTCTCTTAGTTTTCATTAACTTAATATTACTCATGAACCACCCAACATTTCATACTTACTTGTGAACATATTTCATTATAGTATTCTTCTTTACAATAATGTAGGGGACTCACAACATCCATTAATTATAATAATAAACTATGTGGAATAATATGAATTTATAAAGATAAGAACATTTAATGAAACATATAAATGTTGATTTCCTATAGTAGGTTCTAGTTCCGATATTCTCCTATACTAAAAACAACCAATGGAATACACCATATAATGTTTCCTCAATTTCCTATGAGTGTCCTCCGTTAATAGTCTGATTCATTTGTTTCCTTTAAATTATTTCATAATACTATAGAACATATATTTTCGAATATTATTGTGAAATTTCAGGTTTCTCACAATAATATGTAATTTTTGTGATAATTTAGTTCGATAAATACTATTCATAAATGGAAAAATACAATGTCATAAAGATTAATAAACAATATGTTCTAATTAATATATTTATATTCAAAACAATGACTAAAGATAATAATAAAGTACACAAAATATGGTTCTAGTGAACTAATCCCAAAAAAAATAATGTGGATTATGCATTTTATCTTCATAATAAAAATTATATTAATTTTGTCTCTTTAATTCCTCAATTTGTCCCATATAATCCACGAAGGGTGGTGTTGGGGAGAAATGGATCTAATATCTCTATTTATGTGGTTGTCAGGAAAACACAAAATAGAATGTTTCATTTTTAATAGAAATGGGGGGCGAGGGTGTGATAAATTGTTAATATGATATTCTAGTAAAATTATATATAGAAACTATATTGGCTTAATTATATATTAATTAGAAATTTAAAATTTAAAAGTATGTTAGAAGGGAAAATGTGTTATAAAAAATGAGATCTAACATTGATGTATTTGATTTTTCCCTATATGATTACTAAAAAATGGATGTCTTGAGACATTATATTTTCACTAAAGGATAAATTGAACATTATCGGATTCTAGTACGATAATTAATGATATACATCCATGGGGAAAATAAAATCATTTATTTGTTTTTATGGGATGGTGAGTGGCTAATTTTATATCTGCTAATAATGGAATTTCATTAGTTATAACTACTTAATATAAAGGAAAGACATGTTAAAAATTCTGTATGGAACAATGAAAATGAAATAATCAAGTGAATAATGATATAATTATGATTTTCCATTAACTATTTATTTAAATTCATCCTTCCAGGTCCTTTAGTATTAAATTTTTTCTTTTACTCTTTCTTTTTTTATTTGGTTAAGTAATTTTTTACAAATATAATTAATGTTCAATGAATAAATAATTCAAATAATGTAATAAAATTTCACTAAATATTAAAAATATGAAATCCATTTTATAAGATAAATTTTATATGTCTATGAAAATTTAATATCAACAATAGTGCACTCAAACTGTAGAATTTTGTATTTATAAAAAAATCGTAAAACAAATGTGCATAGTAAAATAATCCATGTATTTAATTATCAGGATATTAATTTTGATATTATCAATAGATTAATTTTATGTGGCCTTCAAATAAATACAATCCTAAATTTTACCAAAATATTATTTCTAAAATAATTTACAAAAAGTAATGTTAATTTGAAAATATTACATATGTTCCTCAAATGGAACTCAAATATTATTTAATTTCAACATAACTATTTTAAATTTTTTTTTCTTTTAATCTACCTATTTTATCAATTAATATATTTTATAAACCAATATGCCTTTCTTATAATGCCACCAAATTTACTATTTTGGTAAAACTATATTTCTCACAATTCCTTTAACGATTTAATTACATTAAAATCTTAATAAATAATGTTAATATAATATTTTCATGATAAAGATAAGAATTAATATATTTCATCAAACTAATATTATATATTTCATAAATATTATTTTTTAAAAAAATAGTAATTTATGTTGAAATGTTTTTACTCTATACAAAATAGTTCTTTAGGAAAATTATTTATTATTCTAAAATTACTACTAAAAAATACCACACATAAACAATATCCATTGTAGAAAATGAATATTATATGAAAATGGATTTTTTTATCATATTTTTTCACTAGTTTTAAAATTAATAATATGGAAATGTATTTCATAATGTGGTTATACTTGTTTGTACCCACTTATATAACAAGTACCATAGTGTGGTGAAAATATAATTTTTTAAAATTTGTTGTGCTATATTCAGTTATGATATTCTGTGATATATAAGCTAAAAAATCGAATATATATTCAAGTGAAAAAATATTATGAAATCAAGGGATCTTTCATAAATCACAACAAACATCTATATTTTGTGGTAATGAATAATTTCTAAAAACATACCCACGTCATTCCTACATCATTTTCATCATCATTCTTCAAATATTGCAGTCTTATAATCGTTAATTACTTATGTATTCTATCATTTTAATGATAAATATGATATGTTATCATCTTTTTTTGGGAACCCTTATAACCAATTCATTAAATAAGTCTTATATAACTATTATGAAATTCATTATCTTCTCATGGGATTATTCCATGTTTACTATTGATATATGACTATTTAATATGTGTCACACATATTCATGATATATGAGATGTCTTCTATGATAATTATATATTTCCCCAAATTAATCAAGGAAATGTTCTATATTATGAGATATTATTTATAGTGAATTAATTGAGATCATAGAAAATTATCTAATACGTTCATAGTAGTGAGTATCCACTAATGTTATTATGTCATGTTTAATGTTTATACCACATTCTTATAACTATATTAATTTTCGTGATCTTATTATATTATTTACCTTTTATCATGTTCTAATGTGATGAATTGTGATTTCCACTGCAATGATTCAATACAGGGTGGATGAAAATTAAAAATAAGTACTCTTTATTAGAGACATATATACACTGAAAAAATAAAACTAGATTCTCAAAATTAATATTTAATAATTTACCACAATAGAATTATAACAAAATTGAAAAATTATTCAACAAAAAAATAAACTATATTTATATCCTTCAAAATAATGTAAATACAAAAATTAATAATGATTATTTTTTTGTGTTTTGAAAATAAAATTCACATATTAGTGAGGAGACAATAAATTATCACATCCTATTACATGTCTACATGGTGTTGGAAATGATGGATAATAAGACCCTCTCCAAACCATTAATAAAATCATAGTTAAATTCCATTTGGGTGTTAAACAACAATAAACAAAATGCAATATCATGCACTATATTTGAGTGGGGGTACAGTGTGACACCAACTATTATTCTGCACATTGGATACTCCAAAACCTTATTTACTTCTTAATATAATTTATGTTTAACATAATTTTGAGAAAATGATAGATTTTTAAAATAAAAAAATCATTCTGATTGTAATATATGTATAGATGAAGAAAATAGAGAAAATTGTGTATAAATGAATGTCAATATAGATACATCATTAAAAATTATCCTTACTCGATTTTGGATTGTTTGGTTGGATTTATCTTCTCTCCTCCCACCCCAACAACATGTGGAGGGACACAACATTGATAAGTTGTTTGATCAACCTAGTCCCGACATCTATTTCACTCAAAGAACATTTTCTTGGCCTTTTAGAGTCATTATCATAAAAACAAGGTTCCATTGATTAATGATGTCATATTTAGTGTATAACTATTTACCTTTGGAGTATATAAGTGATTTTACCATCTTATTCAGCCACTTATCATTAGATTTTTCTTAGTTTTATCCCTTGTTTGATGATTTTAGTAGTTTTTTCTAGAATCATGGGGATTGCGGTTGTTTGAGGCCATTTGGATTCTGTACCAAAAAAACAACACCATTTTGTTCTCTGTATAATATAATCCCCACCATTTGCGGTGGGGTGTTTAGTGTTTGGGATGTGAGGGGAAGGTCACAATGTGATGTACCAGACATGCATGTTTACTACAATTTCATTCATAGCATTATGATCTGAGGTAGTCGATGTAATATACCATATATAATATGATCTTTTTGTATCATCGAATATTGGATTTGTTTTATTTAATGCGATGTCTTTCATCATATTCAGTGGTCCTATAACATTCATATGTGTTGTGATCTCTTGACCATATCTCTTTGGTTTGTTTTCCATCACATTATTTTCAAAAATCACTAATCCTCATTTTTAGGTCTATATATTAAAACCATAGACATATTCAATTAAGATTGATCCTGAGAATTAATATCACTAGGATAAAGGGGTCGGAATCTCATCCTTAATTAGATTCATATTCACATGACATAATCTATGATATCAATAATAATATTTCAATTATGGATCTCTGAATAAAAACAGTTGATCGTAGGATTGTATTGTTTAGATATAAATTTCATGTGGTAAAAAATGGTGTGATTGTTTTATTATTAATACTTTGTATGTATACAATACATGACTAAATATTGTGATAATGATAATGTATGTCAATAGGGATACATTGAGAGATTTATTATTTCACAGATGGTGGAGGGTTCAATAGATTAATCTCTATATATATTAACTACTTTAGGGGGGGAAGTTGTTATAATATACGATAATCATACTTATTATTTTATAGTGTAACCCCCTATTAAAGAGAATTTTTTTGAAGATAAATTGTAAATTGTAGAACATTGATTCATATAGGAACCAAATATGTTTATAGGGTATGGCTTAGAGTTAAGAACACCATAGACTATCAAATATATTAATACCACTAGAAAAACAATAATTATTCAATTTTAAGATGTTTGAGAGGTGGTGGAAATCAGAATAATACTTCTAGATACATGAAACATTCAATTAAATATAATTTTCAATTGATTACCAAATAATATGAAACATGATGTACCAATTCCACATCTTATATATTACTCATGATGTGCAGGTTGTTCAAGAATATGATGCACTAACTAATGGATATGGGAATGACATGAATTATTATGAGGGGTATGATAATATTCTGATGTCCTTGGAGGTAAATATACATGTAATTTTGACACAATATTATTTTTATAAGAAAAATGGAGACTTTAATTAAAAGGATAATGATGGATGAAAGTTACCACGGTCTATGATAAGAGTAATCATTAACAAGATATAGTTTCAGATTCCATTTTAGGATATAAAGATCCAATAACAATAGAAACTGAAGTGTCTGGTAATTTTAAAAAAAATAATGATATAGAATTCTAGATATCAAAAAAATATAAATAAAGGGTTTACAAAGAGCGATATTTATGTCATGTATGATGAGATAAGGTAACAAATGTGGATTTGATTCAATAAATTATTCATTATTTTTGGGAATAAATATATGACTCATATGGATTACTATAATCTACCTAATAAAGGATGAAATTATTGGTAGGTAAAAAAAGTTCTCCCAATTAGTCAAAGGGTAAAAATTTAAACGAACTAAATAGATAAAATTTCAATAGATCAGCTGAAGAATTAGGAAAGTAAATATGGAATCAACGGTCGATAAATAATATAAAAAACTAGATCCTGATGATCATAACGGATACACTATGGCTAAGGGCCCATATGCATAGAACTATAGGGGATTAATATATCCCTAAATATTCATTGTTATGATGAAGGAAATTTTGAAAAGTATTAGAAAATTAATGAAAAAAATAAAATCAATGTTCTTTGATCCTGTATTATAAATGGAATATAGATTTCCATTGAATTATTATAGATCTCCCCAAGGCCTCACAAATCATCTCCTAAAATTAAATGACTAATATAATGATATTATATTTCATGAATTGGGACCTGATTTCAAAAATTGATTACTACAATGTGTTCTTATAGTTCATAATAGGTACTAATTATCGTAATCACAAATTCCTTTCCAATAATGGTATAAAAGATCTTTATTTGATGAAAATGTCTATAAACTAAACATTGACTATCATTGATGATTTTTTATTTTTATGGGAATTTTTTTTTCTAATTTTTATGTCTCCATGAAACCCATAGAACAACTTTCCAATAATATAAAAATTGTAAGTTGTAGGTGGTTTCCAAATTCATAAAATGTACACCATGAATTCCAAATGATAATTTATGTGCGTGAGTGATTTTAAAATTCATAATGTCAGGAATTCAAGATATATTAAATGTTCTCAATAATTTAAGATATAAAAATCATTATTATTAACATATTTTAGAGTTCAAATACTGATTGATGATTAAATTACATTGAATAATAATTGTTTTAATGGCTATAGATAAATATTATATTAATTCATTCTACACTATTAGAATTTTTTAAAAAATATTTCTAAATCTATAAATATATGAAAAAATTCATCCGTTGTTGACATATATTTTTACAAAAATAGAAATAATTTTTTGATAAATTGAAATACACTATATATGTGGTAAGACAACATATATATAAAACTATTAGTTCATACGATTTTTTTAAAAAATATTTAATATAATTTATCTTAACAATGAAAAAAGAATTTCCCCCATTCACATGAAAAAATTCAACAGTGATACATTGAAATAAATCATAAATTATTATATCCATGAATCATTGAGTCATACCCTACTCGAAATAAATCTAAAGGAAACTCTAGTTTTTCATTTTCCACACCATTTTCCTTCCAAAAATATCTCGAACTTTTGGACTAGAATATAATTATTCTTCCATGGTAATCATTGAATGATATTCATCCTTATCATATAAATATTAATGTTCACTTATAATCTCATGAATATTTCATTTATTTTCCATTATTTTCTTATATAAGAATTTTGATTCAATGTGATCCATACCATGGATTACATATCACTCTAAATCATCATTTTTTTTGTTGAATATAATATTCCATCCCATGGAATTTGAGAGAATTCAATGTTGTCTAATTTAATTTTTTTAATTATATTGATATTTAATCAACAATATATAAATATAATTTTGAACTTGGTATAAAATTTTACTGTCTACATATCATTTCTGAAGTATGTATTTGATTCTTTCATAACTCCAATTTATAATAATTTAGTACAAATTAATTTTATAGGAATCTATTAATTTTCATTCATTATTTAATGGGATATTCATGTTCTCTTTTATGTTATTCCATTACATTATCCCATTAAATATTTTTATATATAATAAATTTTAAATCCATTTTTTGTGACTTATTTATTTTATAATAACCCAGATCCTCAAAAACTCCACTTCTCCTTGTAACCACTATAAAAAATATTTTATATAGCATGTGTGTTTATATAGAGAAATTTTAATAATTTTTATTAATTACATATTATTGTATTTTCATAGAGGTATGTGTAGTATCAGTTTCATTAATTTTCTATTCCACTAAATAGACATAAATTAAAATTCATATAATTCTGTAATAATCTATTGAACTTGATGGAAATTTAGAATGGTTTTTTGTTTCACTGTCATCACATTTAAAACATTCACTCCCTCCATGATTATTAACTAGTTATTTGATAACAATTGATCTGGGTCTGAAAAATTAAATGAGATATTTGAATACCAATGGTCGAAATTTTATCATTCCATACTAATTGAATCTAGGTGATTTATCACACTCTAGATTTGAGAGTTCTTAACCACCCATATCTATGTTTCCATAAACATTTTTTTTCTAATTCCATTGATGATAAGAGGCGTTTGAGTTAGGAAAAAATGTGTTTTACAACTAAAAGATGTATTCTATGGAACACACTATGTAAATGAGTTTTTAATTCGGTAAATGAGGTTTAAAACATTAAAAGGGATTTTTTCATCTTCTGTATGAAGATTCAGAGGATGATAATTTCTATCAAAATTTTTTTATTTATGTTCAAAATACGCTAATCCTATCACATGGGAAATATTTTCATGATAATATCACATCATAATTACTAAATTTATAATGTGATTTAAATATAGGATTTAAAGTTTTAGGCGGTATGTTTTTTTGGAAGAATATAAATTGTGGGCCATTTTTATGTAAATGACTCATTCATATCTTAAACCCATTCAATTACATGAAATATGAAACCTGCATCACCATTTTTACAAACCAAAGCCAAAAGTCTCTTATCCTAATCTCCTGGAGGCCATAAGAATTCTTTTAAGTCATTTTGGGAGCCCTACAAGGGGGATCACTCTAGGAAATTCATCATTGATACACATATTTCCATGTTATGTTATACCACATAAATTATTGTTAATTAATATACTTCCTCTCACTTTTTATTTAAATTTAAATAAGGATTAAACACCAACTTCTAAATATATTTTTTTTTGTTAGTGTGATTTTCGAATAACATCGTCTGATGGATGAAGCCTTATTATGGGATAAGTGACTTGAATATGTTGAATTAGTCCATTCTCATGCTACGATCATTGAATCATTTAATGTATGTTATTTTTTTCCTCCTTGGTATTTAAATGAAATTATAAATTTATCATTATTTTAGAATTATGATCATAGTGGAATAAACCAAATAAATATCAATCTATATTAATTAAATTCGATAGTGATCAAATATCGATGTTGTTTCTTTGTGGAAGCATAATGATTTCTGTCTTATTTTTCAAGGAATCATGCTCCATATGTTATGCTTGTATTAATGTTTTTTATGAAATAGATTATCATATTTTCCTTGGTGAAAATTGTAAATAAATTTAGAGTGGTTTGTTTTTATTAGTTGTCTTATGAATTTATTAAGAGGTATTATTTTAATATAGAGTATTCTTAATTTTATGGTAATTAAAATTTATTCTAATTTCATGTTAAATTAAAAGTGATCTATCATGTATCAATGGAATTGATAAATATTGTGCATCATGTAAATTCTAGTTGATGAAATTAATAATAAGTCATATTAAATGAGAATGGTTCTTCGTAGAATTTTATGAAATTGAATTTAATGATTAGATAATGGTACAATATTTTAAAGCATGTTATAGGCGATTCTTTAGGTTACCCATTGTTGAAACATATGAATAATGAATCATTACATTGATGTTGAATAAGAACTGATTGTATGATAATGTTAAATCATTAGGTCTAAGAGTGCCCATAGTATATTAATGGATGAATTCCATATGCTAGGATTAATGAGAGATATTCTATATATGAATTTTGAATTCCTTATTCTTAAGGACTAGGATTCCATATCATCAATGCTTATTTTCGTGATATCGCATGATGTTCTCAGTTTCAGTATATTTCAATGTGATATGATATAAGCCTCATATGGATGATCACGGGATGGATGATCATGAGATAAATAATATTACATGGTTTGGGGAGGTCCAATTGATTTAGATGTGGTTTTCACCTATGATGCATGATGTGCATGTTGTGATATATATCATGGTCTCTTTGGACATGTTTATTTTGGAGAGAGATTGCATTAGATTGGAAACATTTGGGTATAATGGAAAACCACTAGAGACGTGATGGCTAGGTATCCTCAATTTTTTGTTTCTAGAATATATGATCTATTGTATGTGTTACATGGTGGGAGATATCCAGTGAGAGGTGGGGTATTTACTATACCTTTTTTTATTGCATTAGTTTCACTATTGTTCACTGTGCGTTATAAATCTTTTTGTATCTTTTTAAAGTGAGGATTCAGGGAGGAAAGTAAAAAAATCTACTATTATTATAACTCTATGTATATTTATATATATTTCATGTTATATGGATAAGGATTGAGATCAGGACGGATATTACCAGTTACTACTTTGTCAAGAGTCGCCTAAACATTGTGGTTTCTAACGTTATTACCTTTCTTGTACTTGTAGTTTGCCCTTTTTTCCATACTATATGAAATTAAATTTATGAAATTGAGATTATTTTATAAGTCCGGTCATTTTTTATTGGTTTATATATCCTATCTCTCTATTCAATATGTTTATTTAGTGGTTAATCCCTCTCATGTGAATGTTAGTAATAAAATTGGAGGTAGCTACTAACATGGGACCTACAGGAGATAGAACATATGTGGTCACTATATCCGTTATCTCATGCTAAGACCAAGATGTGTACACATATGGGGATCGTGAAAATATGGTACCATTGATGGAGGTTGATGGATCAAATGGATTTTGGAGTTATATACCACTGAGACTAAATGTGTTGTCCTAGAAATAGTTGTGGATAAATATAATAAGAAATTTAAACATTAGATACAAATAGAGAGTTGGGTATTTGAGGCCCCCTTTGATTAAATTCATAGTCCTTTATAATTCATATAAAAATTTTGATATTGGCTGAAGGGTGGGACCAAGGAAAAGACCATGAAACATTATTAATTAGGTGTATTATGGAAATGGTTATACCATGGGAAAAGTTCATCCATAATGAATTGATAAAAAAATAATTAAATAATTAATGTTACACATTTCATATTCCATGATTGTGAGACTAACCATTTGTTCTTCTTGATGGTATGGCTCTTGGTCGATGTCCTCATTTGGATCACAATAATTTTGTTCGGTAGGAATCAGTAGAAGATCACTATAGTTTAGTTTTTGATGATGAAGACACTAGGAGGAGGACCATCTGAGTGTATTTGACCTAGATTCAAAAGAATTATTAAAGATCTATTTCATATTATGTCATATAATACTAGTAATAAGATTTTTTTATAACATTTATTTTGATCACTGGTTTTTGGAATACCTAAGTCTCATTTCCTACACTGATTGTTTTGTACGGTAGTGAGGTAGTGGTGGTTCTTATTCCTGAAGGATATCAAGGAGATTACAGGGTCATGGGAGATGTTATAATTCGAGTTCCATGTAGTTTTTCATTCTCACACTATGAATTTTAGAAGTTACTTGGTGCTTCCAACCCATCTCAAGGGGATTTCTATTGTGTGGGAGTTTGTTATCCATTTTTTGATACTTTTGTGATTTTTTTGGACCAATTTCATGATGAGGAGTCCAAGAAATGAAAATTTTAGGAGTCTTTCCATAAAAAGAAATAGGGCCATATCAACACATTTATATTTTCTAAATATGTGGGGTCTATGTAAATAGAAGATTATTTATAAAAGAAACCTAACTCAATTTGTTCAACACCTATGGGAAGTCTACCATAATCTATATGAGGCATATAAATGTTACATGGATCATAGTTTTTTGGATAGAATATATTTTAGTTAGTCAGGGGTAGATCACAACCCTCTACATCACTTTTCAATATTGGTAGTTACTCTCAAATGTAAAAAAAGATATGATACATGATTTTTTTGAGTCTAAGGTCACCAAAGGATACATTGTTTAACCATATAAATAAGTCTGTTTTTCTAGGTGTTACACTTTATGTTCATCCATTAAAGAAATTTTAGGAAATGTAGCAGTAGTAAAGTGTTCCTATTTTGAATTAGAGGATAGGAGATGGGGTGGGTTTTTTAAATAACACGATGATCCTTATCCTATGAAAGAATAACGTTACCATGGATGTGGTATTCATCATGGTTAGATAGGTTGTGGAGTTTTCACAACTAGATATATGCTTTATCATTTCCTTTTTTGGTAAAATGATGTCATAGGAGGTACCATTTTCATTTTATCAGCATTTTTTCATTATTATATTTATTTTGGAGCTAAAAAATACTTAATATCACCTACCATTATCTATTCCACAATACATGAGGTGGATAGGAATCCCGTACCATTGGAGTTTACTGTGATAGTTCGACAATGAGGTCATTTGTATGAAGTATGCAGAGACGATGAGCTAGTTTTGGGGAAGAAACACTCAATGAGAGAATTCATATTTTTATGGATATGAACATATGTAATCATCCTCATCATTGATTGGTTTTATTCTCTGTAGGATTTTATGTACTGTTTCATGAGATAGGTTGTGTTATATTATTTTGAAAGTGAGAAAGCTGGGTTTTTGGTGAGCAAGAGCCTGAAATTTTATGGATGTGTATTTCATATTTATCATACATGATATTATGTCTGATGTTTATCATTTTAGGGGTTTAATATTTGGCGTTTACTAGGGTTTTGGAAGATTAACCTAGTTGAATTTCCCATGGATTTTGTAACATTACCCCCACGATGTGGAATAAATTATGGGATCATGGTACAACATTGAGTGCCTCAAATCTCGATGCCATTATATAGGATGAATCCTTCTGAGTTTGCATAGATGTGTGTTCAACTAAATGATCTTTTACAGTGAGTGTCTGTTTTTCCAATAGTGATATCGTTGGGAGAACTAGTTTGTTTTGGAAATGTATTATTTATGTTTGCATCATTGTATCATTTATTATATCATTAAATAGGTGAAATTGAATAATATTTATTATCTTCTAATAGTTGATGATTTATTCTACCAACTCAATGAATAAATTTGTATCTCACTGATTGATTTGTAGTCATGATATTAGTAGATGTGGGTAAAGTATGAGGCTATTCTGAAGACTTGTTTTTGTCATCTTCAAAAGAATAATTAATTTTTTTGTGATTTTATTTACTATTACTAATTCTTTAAGATTTTTAATGATTTAATGAATGTCGTATTCAATAATTTATGAGATATATTCATGGTGATTTCTATCGATGGAATAACTATATATATTCCATCCATGGAGGAGCATGAAGGTAGTATTATTTCCATTGTAGGAGTCCCATGTTAATAAAAGTTGTTCAATATTTTCACAAATAATGAATTTCATTCTTGTGAACTTTTATTCATGATTTATGTCATCTACTAGAAAGTAGTAGTTGTGGATCATTCAATGCTGATAAATTTTTTTCTATGGAATTCCCCAGGATACTAGAGTTGGTGATAATCATTTTTGTTATTTGTGTCTATTATAGAAGATTATTAATAGATTTAGCACAGTTTTTGTCTCTTCTGATGGTCATGACATGAAAGTTTCACGTGCTATTAAATATAGAACTGTTATAGGAAAATGTAGAGTACGTAAAAGAAATGTTATAGATATACTCCTCTACTTTCCTACAGAGGGTGTTTAGATTGATGTCCTATGGGATATATTAGATCATGGTTTGTCTATTTTTATGTAGAAAAATCGGTTGTTTTATATATTCCTTAGTAGTTATAAGCCCAATATTTTAACTGTCCCACCAATTATCTCAATCTAGAATGTTTTTTCATGATGTTATCGATACATTTCCTATTTGATTTGCATTTTTTTAAATTTTTACCGATCAGAATATTCTATTGTATATCATCTACTAATGTAAATTGAACTTGAAATAGTTATGATGGATGTAATTATTTAAGGATTGTTACATCGAGATTTTATATGCAATGGTATAGGGAAATATTATAGCTGGTGCACTTTGAAATATTTCATGTAGTCAGGATTTTCGTGAATATATAGATTCTTATATGGTAATCGAATAGATGTTAGTTACTAATCCTTATATAGGAGAGGTAGGTGGTAGTGGTTTTCTTTTCCATATGAAAATTCATCCATCTTTGGATTAGATTTTGGGGGAGTCCCAGGATGGGTATTCAATGATGTAGTTCTTAAGAGACTATGTTTTTTTGGGTGAGTCTCATGAGGTTTGGTACGAGTATGAAAAAAACTATGTGTTTTCCAAGGATTTTTTTATTCCTTTATCTTATGTCATCAATTCCATAGATCTCCATTGGGGTACATCATAGAGTCAAAATGATGTACTAATAGTTTATAGGTCATCTTTTATGGACTAGGCTGAAGCATGTAGTGTTAGTTTCTGTTTCTCAATGATAATTCATCTAGAAGTTGATTTTTAGTACTCTATTTTTAGTGGGTTTCTCGGGCTATTATATGTTCCCTAGTGAAAGCGAGAAGAAATATTGATGCAATTAGTTATATTATTACCTCAATATGATGTAGGACATGATGAAATATTGTTAATATTTCATCATTTGATGTAATAATCCCACTTTATATAGATTATGGATTTTATTTACAAGAGTTTTTATCGAGTTAGGACATGGTGGAGTTGCTGATACACTACTGAATTTTAATAGAGTTTATCTGCCACAATGATCCTCATTTTACCACCAGGGTGAGGATATTTCCTCAGCTTGATTTTGAATCTCAGTTATTCCATATCCAATCATTTCATTCACAGAAGGATGGTCAAACATAGTGGACCATCCAAACAATAGAGGATTTTTTTCCCATTATTCTATGATTTTTATGTGTTATGGTTGAGGCCCCATCTTATGGTTGAGTTTTAAAAAAAATCAATCCACTATTGGTATAACTTTGTTTGATTCAGATTTTCATCCACCTTGTTATTCTGAATTTTTCTAGACTTGGTTTGGATTAGAATCTTATACCATGACAGAACAAGTAATGTATAAAACATACATAGTTCATGTTATTCCTGATATGATGAAAGCTACAAAAAATTGTAAAAAAGTGATCTCTGATCAGAGGAGGCCTATAGAGATTGATGATAGAGATTGTGTTTTTCTAAATGTTACTTCTCATTATAGGAAGTAATTTTTTGGTAGTGTGAGTATGAATTATCTCTAGTTTCATTAAACTTTCAAGGTATAGAATAATGTTGGAGTAGTTGATTATCACATAACACATTCCCCACATATGAGACAAATGCATGATGTTTACAAAATGTTATAAATCCATTGGTAACTTTATGATGAATCTCATGGAAATGATTTGGGTCAGATCAATGTCAATGATGGTGAAACCTTCAATAAGAATATTTTGGGGAATCGAATATGCTACGGGAAGGCATTGTAAAGGATTTTATTTCCTTAAAACATGTATTTTGGAAATACTATTGGGTGGATGAGAGTGTTAGGGAACATGAATCACAAATATTATTTTTTACACTATTC
Source organism: Viscum album (assembly GCA_963277665.1). Classification (NCBI taxonomy): domain Eukaryota; kingdom Viridiplantae; phylum Streptophyta; class Magnoliopsida; order Santalales; family Viscaceae; genus Viscum; species Viscum album. Next base: position 1,432,107,708 of record OY728151.1, read on the forward strand.
TGTTTGATTTTTACCTCGTATATTGTCTTAGCATGTGTTTTTTATAACACCCCAAAGTTTCATAGTACATTATCTCTTTAATGTAATTCAATAGCTTACACCTCTCTCAACACCGAGTTTGAGCCCACGACGTCTTAACAAACTAGCCATTCAAAAGTATTTATTAATAATATTTACTACGTTATGAATTTTATATGTTCCTTATAATTTTAACATCCATATTTTGTGTTTCTTAGACATAATATAAGAACAAAATCATTTTTTTCAAATAAAGGAAGTAATTTAAAAAAATACAATTTTAACGCTTTTTAATGGAAAACCCTTTTTAAATCCAATATTTGAAACTTTTATATATTAAATTTGGTAGAATATTTTTTTTAATCGGGACATAAAAATTTAGTTTCAATAAATTTTTAGTATTTTTCTGACAACATTCATATTTAGGTGAATAGTGAAAAATTCTAAATTTTATTTGAAAACAATATTTTTAATCATAATAATTTATAGAGTTCAATTATAAATTTGACTGGTTTTTAAGTATAATTATATTATATTTTTACCATTAAATCCAATTTTGTTAATTGGAATTAATTTCACTTTGAAATTATACATAAACAAATGGAAATCTTTTGAGAGTAATTGTTTCCTAAAAACACACTATTTGTTTTGAAAACATGAATTAATTGTAAATTAACTAATAAGTCATATATGATATTAATTTGTTAAAATAGGCATCATTTTTGAATTTGTAATATCAAATATAGATTAAGATGAATGTTTGGTATTTTTCTGAAAAACAACAATTTTTGATGAATTGTGAAACCACTAAGTAGTAGTTAAAAATCCGACTTTTTCATTTAAATGAAATTTTACAACTTCTGTGAATTGAATTTAGAAAATCTGACATGCCTGGTTGTTATTAATAAATAAAACGTGGTTCAATAAGATGAAAATAATTTTTTGGTGAATAATAACATTTGATTTTTATTTACCACGGTTAAAGTTAAATATGGTAATTCAAGGTAAAAAGAATATTATAATAATAAATAATTACCATAAAACTTTTCGTAACCTTACTGGATGGGTCTTGGATGACCATGGGCATCCCTGGGTTGATTTTGGGACCCCATAGAGCCACTTATAAATGATAATGACACTTTATTTTAATTAACTTATAGTAAATGCAAAAATTACATAAACAAATTTATATTTTAAATAAATTTTCACATGGGGTTATATAAGTCATATTTTCTACTATAGATATTAATTGGAAATATAAAATCATTTAATACATTATGGTATTTCTTTATAATTTTTATTTATCAAATAAATTATATTATTTATCGCACAATAACGATGTAGTATATATCTCACTAATAAATGATTTATATAAATATGTTTATTAATATTAAAACAATATCCAAAAATTATCCAATTATTATTGGATGATTTAATTTCTATCATGAGTCATCATATCTTTGACTTTAATTAGTTTTGGACCATTAGAAACCAAATATCACTATATAATAAAACAATAATTTCACACTTTCCAAAAGAGACCCTCCTCACCCTTATAAAAGTACACAACTTCTAACCCATTCCACACACCTATCATGACCTTTCAGCTCATCCAACCCATTCCCAAATAATCTCTCAATATCCCTCTCCCACCTATAATCCATACCTTAGGCAGAAGTCACATCAAAAAGACCTGTTGGTTCAAACCAAAGGGAGTAACCAAAATTAATGGTAATGGATTCTCTTAACTTCTTTTATTTTATTTTACTTCTACAACCCCTAAACAATTTTGATTAATTTATTTTATAAAAATACTAGTATTATAAATATACAAGGATGTTTTTATGATAATTATTCAAACTACAGTTACAAACCCCTCTATCTAATGGGTAAAGAACATACTGTTTCTTTGGATGGAAAACTAACACCTCACGAAACAATGATTATTAAATTATCACCAACCGCCTCTCATGGTGGTCATTAATATGGAACTATAATTATATATAATATATATTATTTTTAGGTTTTATTTATTCTTCTGTATTTTCTATTTATGGAATACCTTTATGGATTCCATTATAGTAAAATATGATAATTTCATTTGAGGATGTGCGGACTACTGCCCCCTCAAAATGATATGACTCGTTAATGCCTTATGAGGGACATATAAATATTGGATTTAATGATATTATAAATGGAATAATAGTAGAATTATAATATAACTATTTATCATTATGTTTTAATTCCATTAAAATACAAAATAGAAATGCAAGTAGTGTTCAGGCGTACGTACGACTTACCGTCTCCATCAACAATTCATATCATTTCTTATCTCCAAATGTAATGTACTGTTATAAATACATATATACACATGATATGTAATATATATATTTTATCTAAATCATTTATATCATTCTGGAGATATTTAACTTTTGACCACATGGAAAACTTTTAATTAAAACAAGTTCATTTTTTACTCAAGTTCTGAACAACGATAAAATATCCAATATGAATTGAAATAAACAACTAATTGTTATATCAATGTAATAAGTGATATAAAATGAATAATAAACTTGAAAAATTTTCTTAATAAAGTGGAAATTAACTTACATTTTTTATTACGGAATAACATTGAACATACAAGACAATTTGGACTTGAGATATGTTGTTTCTTATCTCACTTTTAATTCTGTGTTATTTCAATTGTTGTTCACTTATTTATTGAATGTTGTGTATTGGGTACTTCCGTTTGATATATATTTTCATGATTCTCTTTATATTAATGGTATTCTCTGAATTATTTAGTTTTTATTATCTTTTGGCCGTACGACTCGATTGATTACAATGTGGTAAGGGGATTCCATCTCACTTGTTATTCTCGTGAGATTCATGCTGTATTGCCACTATATCCTTTTGTGTGGTGTATGTACTGGGAAGAATTGTATTACTTGTGTAATATAATTTAATCTATGGGTATTTACAACTTCATTGTATGATTCTTCTTTCGTGGGGTTTATGTTTCATGAGTTACCAAAATGGTAAGGAAATCTCATATTTCTATTTCCACTCATTGTGATTTACGCATACTTCATTGATTATATTACTCCAAGTATATGTGTATCATAAATATTTATTATTTATAAAATAAAATCCACTCCCCTTTCTGTGAACATAATTTTGATGCACATAATCACTCCATTGATAATATCCCAAGTAATTTATATGAATATGATAAGAGTAATCTTAACTAAATTTTCATTCATTGAGTTAAGCATCCAAGTCAGTGGTGTTGTTTTATTACAAGAATATGTGTGAATGTCCTATGATTTATTTACAATTAATATCCAACAATATTGACTGTATTTATAACTTCATTGTATTATTCTTCTTTCGTGGGGTTTATGTTTCATGAGTTACCAAAATGGTAATGAAATTTCATATTTCTATTTCCACTCATTGTGATTTACGCATACTTCATTGATTATATTACTCATAGTATATGTGTATAATAACTATTTATTATTTATGTAATAAAATCCATGGGTATTTACAACTTCATTGTATGATTTAATCTATGGGTATTTACAACTTCATTGTATGATTCTTCTTTCGTGGGGTTTATGTTTCATGAGTTACCATAATGGTAAGGAAATTTCATATTTCAATTTCCACTCATTGTGATTTATGCATACTTAATTGATTATATTACTCCATGTATATGTGTATAATAACTATTTATTATTTATGTAATAAAATCCACTCCCCTTTTTTTGAACATAATTTTGATACACATAATCACTCCATTGATAATATCCCAAGTAATTTATATGAACTTGATAAGAGTAATCTTACCTAAATTTTCATTCATTGAGTTAAGAATCCAAGTCAGTGGTGTTGTTTTATTACAATAATATGTGTGAATGTCCTATGATTTATTTACAATTAATATCCAATAATATTTACGGTATTTATATTTTGCACACATAATTATGTTGTTGATTTATCATTAACCTTATGATACAGTCTTTATAATGGATTTCATCTCAATTAACATTCTATTGATACTTCTATGTTTTTATACCCCAATTCAAATTTATATGGTGTATATATTGTACATTGACCTAGTATATCATGAATCCATTTATTCTCATGATATTATAATGTTTTTATTACCTCAATTTTTTTAATTCATGTTTCTCTCTTTTGGTTAGGAACTCTAACTAAAATATCATTTCAAATGTTTTAAGGATTAATTCTTCTAAATATTTTTCATTAATGTCCATGTTTCAAAATTGGTTTTATGGATTTATATATACGAAAATTAATGTTTTATAATTAAAATTACTTTTAAATGTTTAAATGTGCAAATCAAAACTTTGATTCAAAAATCAATTTTAAACGGCTTCTTTATTAATAGTGAGACTTTTAATTGTTTTCATGAAAAAGGAGGTATTTGTTTAAAATAGTTTTCATTTCATCAATGTCAACATCCTTTGATGGATTTTAAACATTTTTTATGTTGATTTATTAGGATAAAAAACTTCCATATTGTATTTTAAGGTTCTGTGATATGTTTGACTGTGGATGTGTTATTTTTATACCATTCATGGTTTATGGATAAAGAATTAACATTTTGTATTCTAGTTTTATTACGAATGTTTATATTATATTTAACCCTTTTCAAATGAGTAATGAATTGGACATTGTAAGTGATGGTTTGAGCCCGCTATAGCTCCTCAATGAATCGGTAGGTCTCATGAGACAAACTAGTGTCTTGGCACATGGGCTTCACAAAATCTTTTTTTTAGTCATGGCACAAGGCCTTGACTGTGTGGTTTTGAGGGCTGGCATTATTCATTCCATCATTATGAAATTAGATATTGATATTACATGTGATTATTCGACAATTAAAAATATCCATGTGAATAAGTAAATGGAATTATTTTGATTTATCTTTATCATATTATTCTGAAAATTAATTTTAAAAGGCTTTTGTTTTAGACATATACAATGCCTTAAATGTTTATGCCTATTTATGAATGTTTCTGATATATTGTTTTCATTACTGATCATATGAGACCACCCTTTTCTATGTTTTATTATTACCAGTATGTGAAGAAGTAAATTATGATTAACCCGTAGGGATAGGACAAGGATATGGTGCGTTCAATGTGGAGACAATGACGTTTTTATTTATTTCATGATGTAATGTAAAACTTATGTATGTATCTAGTATTTGCAAGGCTACTAAACTGATCAGTCATTCGAGACATGATTCCTTGTATCATCAAAATGTTATTTAATAATACACTGACTATGGGTAACTAGGGTCGGGGCGTTACAATTGGTATCAGAAGAAGTTTAGTAAAAACCTAGGAAACTAGATTTAGGAAAAATCTTATTAGAGCACATTACCAAAATATAGACTTTGAGGATTAGTGTAGGAGAACTTCCTAGAAATTTGGTAATTTTGAGATTTTGTGTATTTTACAAGAAATTCATCCCTGTCTAGATACGAGCAGGTAGAGGCTTCTCTAGAACAGATGTATCTTGTGAAAACTCCGACAAGGAGTTTCGGGCTTGACCCGTGTTATCCTATTACATGAAAATTATCCTTGCTGCACTCTGTGTTACGGCACTCTTGGCGGATATGCATAGGATAATTTACACATTCTTTACAAACCAATTTGATAGATTTTAATATTATATGACAATAAATGGCCTAGGTTAATATTAATGTGTTTCATAATGGAAAAAATGTGTTATGATGATTGTATGAATCACACTATGCATTCTGGTTATAGTCGAACTCGTCGTTCAATTACACGTTATTACTTTTTGGATGAAAATATGAGGTATGAGACAACATTTATGGTTAAAATATGTTTGGGTTATTTTTTATGAATTTATCTCATTTTTGGGAATGTTATAAAATTATATAGTTTTTGAAAATGGACAACAGGCAGACCATGTGACAACCTGCCGCATTGGACAAAGCTGCGGGAATCGAACCCACAACCAAAGTGCTACTGGGATTTAACACCTAGCACTAGACTACATGAAGCCCCATGTTAGTATGACTAATTATTTTTAGTTAAATGATTTTATGGATCAAGAATATGTTGATTTTGGGAACTTATGATTTATCCTTAATATAGGAAAATGATTAGGTGATTAATTGATAAATGTTATTCTAGAGGATGTTCACTCTGTTGGGAACACTATTTGCCTAAGTAAAATAGAATACTATGCGATTTCATTTAAGGAGTAATGGTGAATATTTTTCTATGTTTTTATTGTGGATTTATAGCTATTTGAGTTTTTTATAGAGATTATTAACCTATCAAAGAGAATTTTTGATTAAGTTGATTACTTTTAAGTATGTGACTTTAAGAGTAGTCATGGTTATTTGGAGATAAAATTTAATGTGAAAGACTACGTAATCAAATTCTTATGAGTTTTGGGTTTTATTCATAGTTAGGATTAAATTGAAGGATTTTAGGGACAATTGTTCATTGAAGGGTATTTTTTGAACTTTGGGTATTGTTTGTTTAAATTTTGGAGATTAAGAGTAGTATTTATTTATATAAAGTATTTTCCTTTTTGGGGATCATCTGATCATGTACTAAACATTTAGGTATTGGTTAATGTTTAATGGAAAGGTAATTATATAGTTCATCCTTTTTGGATTATGTGATTGTCTATATGTTGATTCTAGAACTTTAGGTGTGACCAAGTCATCTTGAATACACATCGTTTGTAGAAAAGATGAGTTTGTGGGTGAAATTTATTAACGGATGAAACTATACTTGTAATTTAGATATATCTTGTTATGATAGTAGTTAATCTCATAAATAAACTCCTCAACATTATGAAAAATAACTTAAAACAAAAACATTTCCCGTTTACTTTTCCTACTATGCAATCAAAGACCTGTCAACCCATCACAAGTTAATAGCTTTTATATCATCAAATTTCTCTAAATATTATTCTCGATCACTCTCCATCAGAACGTGATTGTTCTATTTCTCTTCTATATGCATAATTTCCTACATGGAACACTAGTATGTGTTATTTTCAGCAACCATTATACTTACACTTCTTTATTTTAAAATAGAGGCATCATTAATCCACTTTCGATGTGGGATTTTAAATAAGATATTTTGACATATCAAAACCCATGTTTTCATATCAATATTAAATTGCGAGGACTCAATTTATTAAAGGAGGGGAGAAGGTAACACCCCAAGGTTTCATAGTACGTTATCTTTTGAAATTAATTCAACAGCTCGCACCTTACACAACACTGAGTTCAATCCCACTATGACATACCAAACATTCCGTTCAAAAGAAGTTATTAATAATATTAACTATGTTTTTAATTTCATATATTCCTTATAATTTTAAAATTCATATTATGTGTTTGTTATACATAATATAAGAACAAATTCATTTTCTTCAGATAAATAAAGTATTTTTCAAACAATGCAATTTTACTACCATTTAATGGAAAAACCTTCTTAAAATCCAATATTTGACACATTTATATATTACATTTGACAAAAAAAACTTATTTTCAAATTTGGACACAAAAATTTAGTTTCAAATTTTTTTTTGTTTTTCTGATAACATTCATATTTAGGTGAATAGTGAAAAATAGTAAATTTTAATTGAAAACAAACGTTTTGATAAAAATAATTTATAGTGTTAAATTATAAATATGATTGGTTTGGAATTATAATTAGATTATATTATTACCATTTAATCCAATTGTTTTCATTGTAATTAATTTCACACTGAAATTATAAATAAACAAATTTCAATCTTTTGATAGTTATTGATTCTTAAAAACACGCTATTTGTTTTGAAAATGAATATAAATTTTAAATTAATTAATACTTATTAAATGTTTTGAATTTGGTAAAATAGACATCATTTTTGAATTCAGAGTATCAAATATAGCTTAGGCTGAATTTTTGGTATTTTTCTGAAAAACATTAATTTTTGATGATTACTGAAACCACTAAGAAGTAGTAAAAAATCCGAAAATTTCATTTAAATGAAATATTACCACTAATATGAATTGAATTTCGAAAATCAGACATACATGGTTGTTATTAGTAATCAAAATGTGGTTTGATATGATTAAAATAATTTTTGGTGATTAATAACTTTTGACATTTATTTACCGCAGTTGAAGGTAAATAGGGTAATTCGAGGTAAAAATAATATTCTAATAATAAAAAATTACACTAACACATAAAATTATTTTATGAGTCATGTATGACCATGGCCATCCTTGGGTCGATTTTGGAACCCCATGAAGCCACTTATGAATGATAATTACTCGTTATTTTAATTAAATTAAAGTAATGAAAAAATTGATATAAACAATTATCTTGGGTAAATAAATATTTACATTGGGTTATATAATTCATATTTTTGACTATAAATATTCATCGGAATGATAAAACGTTTTCCTACATTATGGTATTTTTTTATAATTTTTATACATTAAATAAATTAAATTATTTATGACACAATAATGATGTGTTATTTACCTCATTAATAAATGATTTAAAGAAATAAGATTATTAATATTAAAAAAAATATCTAAAACATTTCCAATTCTTATTTGATTATTTTATTTTGACCGTGAGTCATATTAACTTTGACATTAATTAATTTTGGACCTATAAAACTGAATATAACTATATTATAAATTAATAATTTCACACATTCCTAAATAGCCCCTCCTCCTCCTTATAAAAGGACCCCACTTCTAACCCATTCCACACACCTCTGAAACCCCATTGGATCATCCAACCTCTACCCAAATAATCTCTCAAGATCACTATCTTGCACTTAGAAGACATATATTAGGCAGAAGCCACTTCAAGAAGTCCTTTTGGTTGAAACCAAAGGGAGATACCCAAATTAAAGGTAATGGTTTCTCTTAACTTCTTTTATATTATTTTACTTATCCGGCCCCTAAACTCTTTTTATTCCTTGATTTTATAACAACACAAGTATTATAAATATACTATGACATTTTTATGAAAAGGGTTCTAACTACACTTACACACACCACCATCTAATGGGTAATGAATATACTATTTATGTGGATGTCAACCCAACACCTCACAAAATGATGATTGTTTAATTATCATCTACCGCCTCTCATGGAGGCCATTAAGATGGAACTATCACAACCCATCCTTGGGGACTATTCCGTGACTACCCCATGCCCACCTCCCAAAGTCTTGGGGCTGGAGACTAGCACCAAAGGCGTAAATCCTGACAAAAATGCAAGGCATTGCCTTAATAAGTAATCAAACACCACAGAGTAAGCCAGCAGAAATAAATACTAAGTAAACTCAGTACACAAGTAAGTGAGGGAAAGTAAGTGGGACATAAAACAAAACCCTACTAAAATTAAAGTACAACTGGAATGAAAGTACAGAAATTGAAAAGTAATGCAGCAACGTCGAGCCGTCCACTGGATGTCCCATCTTAAGGGTGGGTACAGATAGTCTCATCAGAACCTTGGGTCCAGCCATCCGCTCCGTGTACATCCAGCCCATTGGTCCACCTCCTTGTACTAACTTTCTCCACAAGCCTCAATCACGATCATCACTGTCCGTCGTCTGCATCCAACACAACGTAGTGCGGGCATAGCCCGTTCAGGGGTGAATATACACTACTCAGTAAGGAACCTGAGACCCCTGAAGGTCTCCCAGAATCCATGAAGGATAATCCACAAAAGAATGATACAATCATGAAGTAACATCCAACTCTACTAGGGTATATTCCCATACATATACCTAATTCATCAATTCAAGTTCGGATCCAATATCCGAGACCAAGTTCTTTCACGTCCACATAGGATAGTAAAACCCAATCCACACAGGAAAGCACATCCCAATACACATAGGAAAGCAAGTCAATCATGTCGAATATATTTATTGAAAGGTAAGACTCATCTCACACAGGTATACATCATTTGTAAAGAAAAAGAGATGATCAGATATAGATACTGATTCATCTAGCTGGGACCCACGTAGGATACTAGTCCAACTACACTGTCGGACCCACATAGGATACTACAAGTACAGTAGTCATCAATGCCGAACCCACGTAGGATTCCTGTATGGCTGTCATCGTCGTCGAACCCACAGAGGATTCCAGTATGAAAGTCTTCACCATCGAACCCACGAAGGATTCTAGTACGGTTGTCCTCGTCGTCGAACCCATTGAGGATTTCAGTACGAAAGACTTCACCATCGAACCCACGGAGGATTCCAAAATGGTTGTCAACGTCGTCGAACCCATAGAGGATTCCAGTACGAAAGTCTTCACCGTCAAACCCACAGAGGATTCCAAAACTGTTGTCATCTTTGTCGAACCCACAGAGGATTCCAGTACGAAATTCTTCACCGTCGAACCCATGGAGAATTCCCATACGGTGGTCATCGTCATCGAACCCATGGAGGATTCTAGTAAGAAAGTCTTCACCGTCAAACCCATAGAGGATTCCAATACGGTTTTCATCGCTGCCAAAACCATGGAGGATTTCAGTGTAATAGTCGTCGCTGCCGAACCCACGAAGGATTTTAGTGCAGTCGTCGTCGTCGCAGTCGCAACCAGCTCTACAGTTCTCGCACACAACATTCTCGTTTTCGGGAGGGTCCGCGCCACGATCCAAGGGGTCAATACATCAACTGACACGTAGCCCGGATTTGATGTATCCAAATGTTCTACCCCGTCGATAGGTACTCAACGTGAGAGAAGGCGCGTCAATCGAACACCCGGACTGAAAGTTAATGGCTTTTTCATTCAAGGGGTCCTGTTGGTTTTTAAGTCACAACTAACCCGACCATACTCCACCTGCATCCAAACATCGAGCGGAGTAATCCAAAAGGTCCGTCTCACAAAGTGGAATCCAACAAAGTCGACGGCACGTCATTCGGTCGTCTGGAGCTCATGTAATAAGTGTTTCCGCTCCGAGGGCCCGGTTGGTATTGTGTTCGAACCAACCTGGTCATAGCCAAAGTTCTTCGAAACCTTGAGTGTAATATACTAAAACGACCGTCTCGATCCAAGGATCGCATATCAATTAACGGTGCGTCAATCAGAGTTTTGTAGCCCATGTTATGAGCTTTCTAACGAACTTGTCCATTCTTAGGGGGGTTTGGGCCCGAACTGACCCGGCCCGAGACCCCATGGGTCGGCCCGAACCGAGTCGACCAGAAACGGGTACCGATCTGGCCCATCAGACTGGTGCAGCCAGTCCGGGCCGGCATGGGCACCGCGCGCTGCGCAAGCGTGGAAGGGGAGGAACCGCCACCCCCTTTGACGAAACGGCGGACCCGCGGGGGGTCCGCCCTACTAGGGTTGACCGGGGGTTCAAACCCCCAGTTTTCCGGAATCTGGCCTGCCGTAACAGCTGGCCAGCGCACCATGCGGGACCGGTTGGTACCACACTCCAGCACCCCGACGGCCAGTTGCTCCAGCCGCCCTCCCTTGCTCCGCTGTGGCCTCGCTCCGGCCGTGGCCTCTTCGTCGTTCTCCAGCACAACGTGATGGTGCCACACATTCGTTTCCATATTCCTAATTGTTTCCGCGTGGTTTTTTTGCATCGTGCCGCCTTCGCTCGAGCCGCAACGAAATCAACAAAAAAAGGGGAGGAGGGTCGGCCGTGTTCGTCCGGTCCGACCTCCTCCCGTTATAACGATAACAGGCGGCCAAAAATAAAATTATCTTTTTCATGAAAGCATAAATTTAATTCATTAAATTTGAAATCAAACCCCTACCTTGATGAAGTCGTTGAATGTGGATCATCACAGAAAAAGGAAGTCGCGAAAGAGGGCGTCGCGTAAGACGGCGTCGCGGAAGACGGCATCGTGGAAGACGGTTTCACAGAAGAGGGTGTCGCGGAAGAGGATGTCGTGGAAGATGGCTTCGCGGAAGACGGTATCGAGGAAGACGGCGTCGCAGAAGAGGACGTCACGGAAGACGGCGTCGTGGAAGACGACGTCGGCGTAGACGGCGTCGTGGAAGACGGCATCGCGGAAGATGGCGTCATATACGTCGTCGGTGCATTCCCGATGAAGGATGCGGTGCATCATCGTTCTTCGAAGAAGGAGTCTCTCACCGGATGTGGAGAGGAGAGGAGACGGCACGACGATTCCCTTGCAGTGTCAGAGTTCTTCGTCGTAAACTCGGCGTTCTTCACATTCTTCGGCGGGGAAGAATATGTTCTTCAAAGCGCAAGGGTTCTCTCCTTGCTTCCGCACAATGAATCATCCCCCAATAAAATAAAACATTGTCTTATTTTATTCACACACATGAATGCCATTATTAAATTTGATATTTAAAAAGTTCCCATTCAATTAATTAAATTAATTGAAGAGCCTTTAACAGTCCATTAAATTGGGAGAGTTGTCTTGTCTATAAATTTGGGGAAGCCGGTGTGTTACACAAATCAATGGGGGGTTTGCAAACTAAATTGGAGGTTTGAGGAAATTGAAAAGGTGGGGCTTGTGTGGGCCCCACCCCAACTTCATTGCATCTTCCTATTCCACAACGTTTAGCCATCGGTTAAATAAATAAAAATAAATTGTAAAACAATTTTAGTTTTATTCCTCACATTCTTAAAATCTCTTCCCAAGAAAACGAAACTCAAGGAAAAGTCTTCATAAGAAATTAGTGGCGCTAAAGTTCCATCAGTGCCCTCAGATTTCGATTACGAGCACCGGTTCAAAAGTTAGGAAAACCCGCTCGTTCGTTCACTGAATGTACCCGAGCTAAATTTCTGAAATTGATTCCGGACACACCGGGCCTTGGAATCAGGTGCCGTCAGAAACTGCGTACTCGTAAAATTCCAAATAAATTAATAAAAAAATTTCCTTGAAATATTCATGTCTTTAAATTACTCCAACCTCAGGTCTTTACTTCCACGTAAAGCTATAACAAAAACTAGGGAAACAAAAGAGGGTACTGAGCACGCATATGAGCGTCCCGCTCCCAAGTGCCCTCCCGGAGGTTCCCATGCTGCCATCTGATGCGCTCTAGAGGAATAGACCATCCACATAGGACCCGCTGCTATTGATCCTCGATCTCCACTAGGTCCTCCACAATAGACACCCCATCGCCAAAGTCCAGCTCCCCGTGGTCGATCAAATGCGTCGGGTCATGCACGTATCTCATCAGCTAAGATACGTGGAAGTCATCGTGCACCTGGTGCAACTGAGGTGAATGGGTCAAGCGGTAAACCACCTCGCCTACCCTGTTGATAACATAGAAGTGATTGATTAAGCGTGAAGATAACTTGCCACCTCGACCAAATCTTCGTAAACCACTTCGAGGTGAGACCCATAAGAAAACATGGTCACTATCCTCGAACTATAGTGGTCTCCCCCTCCTGTTGGCAAAAGACATATGTTGGCTCTGAGCTATCCTCCTCCTCTCCTAGAGGACTTGTACCTTTTCTGGTCCTACAAGAGCTGCTAATATTTCTTCTTTTCCGATATGAGAAATCCGGTCTCTTCCCCTAGATGAACCACGTTCTTTTCCTAATACAGTCATTCCTGACATGGATGATACTAATCCATACCAAGGATGACGTCGTAAGGCCTCGACGCTACTACCAAGAGATCTAACTGTTACTCACGCCTCCATGGGTTGAGTCACACTGTCGGCATCAGTGTGTGGTCACTCGGTCTCCTCCAGTAGGTATCTCAATATTGAGGGTCAAGTCAACAGTTTTAAACCGGAACCAATTAGTATCAACTACATAAAAAGGATAGGGAACAAAACATCATAAGAACAAGTATCTTTTATTACTGCATCTCACTTTAAAAAGACACATAACATAAATATAGCTAGATGAAACATGATCAAAAGTCCCCATGTCTTGAGCTAGTCCTGCTCCTGTCCATCTACTCCTGGAGCTTCGTGGTCATAAGCCTCAGCTGCATGTAGCTGAGCTCTCCTTCGTGTGCCCCCACACAACTGAATCTGTATCTTGAGATTGCTCGTCTGATGGTCTGGCCAGCTTGGACATATGTGTCATCAGTCTACTACCAGCTATAGAGGACTTCTCTATGGGTCGTCCTGCGGAGGGTCCCGCAGCTGGTGACTGCTCGGCGAGAAAAATATCCACTATAAGGGCTCTCTCCAGCACCCATGCCTACGTCAAAATGTTTAGGGAGATCATCAACGCCCTGATATCATGCCTTAGTCCATGCTCGAAGGTCCGGGCCCTGAACAACGGGTCTTGTACCATATCTGTGGAGTAGCGTTTGAGGTCACTAACCTCATCGAGTACTGGGCCATGGTCATGCTGCCATGTCGTAGCTGTAGTAACTCCTAAATGCGCACCCCATGGAGGGTGGCTGGAATGAACTTCGAGCGGAAGAGGCTCTCAAAGTCCGTCCAAAGGAGTGATTCCTAATCGTGCACCTAGAGCATCAGGCTCCACCATCTGCCTGTTTCCGCGTGCAGAAGACTCGCTGCAAGGATCACCATGAGGTCAGCTAGTGTGCCCACTAACCTGAAAACTTGAACAACAGCCTCCAGCCAATCCTTGGCTGCCTGAGGGTCCGTCTTCCCACAGAACCTGGGCGGTCTCTAATGTTGGAACTCGTGTAGTGCACTAAGGCAACGTTCACTCTCAGAAGGTGGGGCTAGTGGCATCGGTGGCTCGGCGGGTAGAGGTACGGTCGGTGCCTCTACTGTAATAGGGCCCTGCACCGAGGCCTAATCGCTCGGTGGGCTATCATCTCGCACAATGCTCAAAACCCTAGATGGCTGCCGTCGTGCGATGATCCTGAAAAGAAGCAGGTTCACCATGGTCAAACAGTATACCTGGTGAGCTGACACAATGTAATCACAAAGAAAACTTTTGAAACACACATGCAATCAGTGTTTTCATGCACTACGTCCGAAATCAGAATTCAGGGTCCTGGTGTATAGATAAGTTGGCCACTGCACCAAAACTAGACTCCCTGGACTGATAACCACACTCAATACCCTTAACACTATTGCTTCACATAGAAAAATGATCAGAGTCTTGAGTTCTACGGTAGAACTGAACTACTCTAATACCAATTTGTCACAAATCGTCCTTGGGGCCTATGATGTGACTACCCCAAGCCCGCCTCCCAAAGGCCAGGGGCTGGCGACTAGCACTAATGACGTAAATCCTGAAAAAGGGGAAGGCATTGCCTTTATAAGTAAACAAACACCACAGAGTAAGCTAGAATAAGTAAACACTAAGTAAACTGAGTACAAAACAAATTGCAGGAAAGTAAGTGGGCTAGAATACAAACCCCTACTGAATGTAATGTATGACTGGAAAGAAAGTACATCAACTAAAATGTAAAGCAGCAACGTCGAGTCATCCACTGGAAGTCCCACTTGAAGGGTGGGTACAGATAGTCCTCTCAGCTCCTCGGGTCCAGCCGTTCGCTCTGTGTACGTCCTGCCCAGTGTTCCACCTCCAGGTACCAACTTGCCCCACAAGCCCCAATCATGATCAGCGATGTCTGTCGTCTACATCCCACACAATGTAATGCGGGCATAGCCCATTAAGGGGTGAGTATATGCAACTCAGTAGGGACCTCGAGACCCCCGAAGGTCTCTCAGAATCCACGAATGATAATCCACAAAGGAAAGATACAATCATGAAGTAACATCCAACTCTACTTAGTTATATTCCCATACGTATACCTAAGTCGTCAATTCTAGTTCAGCTCCAATATTCGAGTCCAAGTTCGTTCACATCCACACATGTTATTAAAACCCAATACACATAGTAAAGCACAACCCAATCCACATAAGAAAGAATGTCAATCATATCGAAGATAATGATTGAACGACAAGACTCAGCTCACACAGGTATACATCATATGTAATGTAAAAGAGATGATCAGATGTAGATACTGATTCATCTAGCTGGGACCCACATAGGATACTAGTCCAACTAATCTGTCAGAACCACGTAGGATACTACAAGTACAGTATTCTTCACCACTGAACCCATGGAGGATTCCCGTACGGTTTTCGTCGTCGTCGAACCCATAGAGGATTCTAGTACGAAAGTCTTCACCGTCAAACCCATGGAGGATTCCAGTACAGTTGTCCTCGTCGTCGAACCCATGGAGGCTTCCAGTACGAAATTCTTCACCGTCGAACCCACGGAGGATTCCACTAGGGATGTCATCATCGTTGATCCCAGGGAGGATTCTAGTACGAACATCTTCACCATCAAACCCTCGAAGGATTCCAATACGGTTGTCGTCATCGTTGAACCCACAGAGGATTCAAGTACGAAAGTCTTCAGCATAGAACCCACAGAGGATTCCAGTATGGTTGTCCTCATCGTCGAACCCACAGAGGATTCCAGTACGAATGTCTTCACCGTCGAACCCATGGAGGATTCCCGTACGGTTGTCGTCGTTGTCGAACCCACAGAGGATTCCAGTACAAAAGTCTTCACTGTCTAACCCACGGAGGATTCCAATACGGTTTCCATCATCATCGAACCCAGGGAGGATTCCAGTATGAAATTCGTCACTGTCGAACACCCAGAGGATTCCAATACGGTTGTCATCATCGTCGAACCCACGAAGGATTCCAGTACGAAACTCTTCACCATCGAACCCACGGAGGATTCCAATACAGTTTTCATCGTCGTCGAACCCACGGAGGATTCTAGTACGAAAGTCTTCCCCGTCAAACCCACGGAGTATTCCAATACAGTTGTCATCGCTGCCGAACCCACGGAGGATTTCAGTGCAGTCTTCGTCACTACCGAACACACGGAGGATTTCAGTGCAGTCGTCATCGTCGTCGTAGTCGCAGCCAGCTCTAGGGTTCCCGCACACAGCAATCTCATTTCCGAGAGGGTCTACTCCACGAGCCAAGGGTTCGATACATAAACTGACATGTACTCCGGATTTTTTGTATCCCAAAGTTCCGCCTCGTCGATAGGAACTCAACATGACAGATGACGCGTCAATCAAATTCCCGGTCTGAGAGTTAATGGATTTTTCGTTCTAGGGGCCCGGTTCGTTTTTAAGTCAAAACAAACCCGGCTGTACTCCAGCTGCATCCAAACCTCAAGCAGAGTAAGCCAAAAGGACCGTCTCACAAAGAGGAATCAAACAATGTCGACGGCACGTCAATCGGATGTCCAGATATCATGTTATAAGTATTTCCGCTCCGAGGGCCCGGTTGGTTTCGTGTTCGAACCAACGCGGCCATACCCAAAGTTCATCGAAACCTTGAGTGTAATATACTGAAACCACCTCCTCGATCCAAGGATCGTATCACAACTAACGGTGTGTTGATCGGAGGTCTGTATCCCTAGTTACGGGCGTTCTAACGAACCTGTCCATTTTTAGGGGGTTTTGGGCCCGGACCGACCCGGCCCGAGACCCCCAGGGTCGGCCCGAACTGGATCGACCCGACCCGGGTCCAGGTCCGGCATATTAGGGCATGTCCCGACCCGGGCCGACACGTGTGTTGGGCGGGCACAGAAGGTGGGGAACCGCCACCCCCATCAACGAAACGGCAGACCAGCGGTGGGTCCGCCCTGCTGGGGTTGACAGGGGGTTCAAACACCCAGTTTTCCAGAATCTGGCCGGCCATAACTGTCGGCCAGCACACCATGCTAGACAGGTTGGTCCCGCCCTCCAGCGCACCGGCGGCCAGCGGCTCCGGCCTCCCTCCCTTGCTTTGCCGCGGCCCTAGGCCGCGACCTTGGTCCGACTGTCACGGTGCGCCAACGCCGCGCCCCTCCACCGCGGCCTCTTTGTGGATCACTTGCATGGCGTGACGGCACCGCGTCCCTTCGCCGCGGCCCGACTACGGCTGCGGTTTCTTTCGGCCTCAACGGAGCGGCGCAACGGCGCCTCACATTCTTCATCGTGTTCCTCTTTGTTTCTACGTGGTTTCATTGCATCGTGCCACCTTCGCTCGAGCTGCAATGAAATCAACAACAAAAAAAGGGGACGAGGGTCGGCCGTGTTCATGTGGTCTGACCTCCTCCCGTTATAATGATAACATGCAGCATAAAATAAAATTATCTTCTTCAAGAAAACACAAATTTAATTCATTAAATTTGAACTCAAACCCCTTCCTCGATGAAGACGTCGAATGAGGATTGTTGTAGGAAAATGACGTCTTGGAAGACGACGTCCTGTAAGAGGGCATCGCAGAAGACAGCATCAAGGAAGACAGTGACGCAGAAGATGGCGTCGCGGAAGACGACGTCGCGAAAGACGGTGTCTCGGAAGATGGTGTCGTGGAAGACGGCGTCGTATACGTCGTCAGTGCACGCCTGATGAAGGATTCAGTGTGTCATCATTCTTCGAAGAAGGAGTCTCTCACCGGGTGTGGAGAGGAGAGGAGACGACACAGCGATTCCCTTGCAGTGTCGGAGTTCTTCGTTGTAAACTCGGCATTCTTCGATGAGTAAGAAGTTATTCTTCAGAGCGCAAGGGTTCTCTCCATGCTTCCGCACAATGAATCAACCCCCAATAAAATAAGACATTGTCTTATTTTATTCACACACATGCCTGCCATTATTAAATTTGAAATTTAAAATGATCCCATTCAATTAATTAAATTAATTGAAGAGCCTTTAACAGTCCATTAAATTAGGAGAGTTGACTTGTCAATAAATTTGGGGAAGCTGGTGTGTTATACAAATTAATGGGGGATTTGAAAACATAATGGGGGTTTTGAGGAAATTGAATAGGAGGGGCTCCTATGGGCCCCACCCTAACTTCCTTGCATCTTCCTATTCAACAATGTTTAACCATCAGTTAACAAAATAAAAATAAATTGTAAACCAATTTTATTACTATTCCTCATATTTTTAAAATCTCCTCCCGAGAAAACGCAACTCCAGGAAAAGACTTCCTAAGAAATTAACGGTGCAATGGTTCCATCGGTGCCCTCGGATTTCGATTCCAAGCACCGGTTCAAAAGTAAGGAAAACATGCTCTTTCGGTCACTAAACGTACCCGAGCTATACTTTGGAAATTGATTCTGGACACACCGGGCCTTAGACTCAGGTTCCGTCAGAAACTCCGTACTCGTAAAATTCTAAAGAAATTAAGAAAAAAAATTCCTTGAAATTTCCAGGTCTTTACAAGAACTGTATTTATATATAATATATATTATGTTTATGTTTTATTTATTCTTAATTATTTTCTATTTATGGTATACCTTTATGGTTTCCATTATGGGTAAAACATGATAATTTCATTTGAGGAAGTGCAGACTACCACCCCTCAAAATGATATGACTTGTTAATGCCTTCTGTGGGACATATCAATAATGGAGTTAATGATAATATATATGATATTATGCTGGAATTATAATATACATTTGTATCATTATTTTTTAATTCCATTAAAATACAAAATATAAATGCAATTAGCATTAATGCGTAAGTACAGATTACCGTCTCCATGAACAGTGCATATCATTTATTATCTCCAAATATTATTTACTATTATAAATACATATATATACTGTATATATAATATATATATATATAATATCTCAGTTATTTATATCATTCTGGAGATAATGAGATCAAATAATTAACTAATTTTTATAGCGAGGTAATAAGTGATATAAAAGGAATAATGATCTTGAAAAATGTTCTTCATAAATTGCAAATTAACTTATATTTATTATTCAGAAAGAATATGGAACATACAAGACAATTCATACTTGAGGTAAGGGGTTTCTTATCTCACTTTTAATTCCATGTGATTTCCATTGTTCGCTACTTATTTATAGACTGTGGTGTATTGTGTACTGAAATTTTATAGATATTATCATGATTATATTTATATTCATGGTATTCTATGAATGATTTTGTGGTTATTAACTTTATTTCATATGACTAGATTGATTACAATGTGGTAAGGGAATTTTATCTCACTTTTTATTCTCGTGAGATTCATGTTGTGTTGCCAATATTTCATTTTGTGTGGTGTATATACTAGGTAGAATTGTATTCCTTGTGTAATATAATTAAATCTATGGGTATTTACAACTTCATTGTATTATCCTTCTTTCATGGGGTGTATGTTTCATGAGTTAACAAATTAGTAAGGTAATTTCAAATTTCAATTTCCCCTCATTGTGATTTACACATACTTTATTTATTATTTTACTCTAAGATTAAGTGTTGAATCACAATTTATAATTTATGTAGTAATTTCCACTCCCCTTTGTGTGGATATACATTTGATACACATAATCACTCCATTTATAATTTCTCAAGTCATTCATATGAACTTGAGAAGAGTAATTTTAACTCAATTTCCATTCATTGAGTTAAACATCCAAGTCATTGGTGTTGTTTTTTTACAAAAATATGTGTGAATGTCCTCTGATTTATTTACAGTAAATATTCAATCATATTGAGTGTATTTTTATTTCTCACACAAAATTATGTTGTTGATATATCCATAACCTAAGGTTACAGTCTTTATAAGGTATTTCATCTCAATTTACATTCCATTGAGACTTCTTTGTTGTTATACGCCAATTCACATTTATATGGTGTATATAATGTACTTTTACATAGTATATCATGAGTCCATTTATTATCATTATATAATAAAGTTTTTATTACCTCAATTATTTTTATTCTAGTGTCTCTCTTTTGGTTATGAACATTAACTAAAATATCATTTTAAATGTTTTAAAGACTTATTCTTCTAAATATTACTCATTAATGTCCATGTTTTTAAAATGGTTTGAAGGATTTATTTATATGGGCATTAACGTTTTTAAATTAATATTTATTTTAAAATTATGAAAGTGTTATGGGAAATTTTGATTCAAAAATCTATTTTAAATGGTTTCTTTATAAATAGATAGACATTTAAAAAATTTCATGAAAAATGAGGTATTTCTTTCAAATATTTTTCATTTCATCTATGTGAACATCCTTTGAAGGATTTTAAACTTTTTTGAAGTTGATTTATTATGATACAAATTTTCCATATTCTATTTATGGTTCTATGATATGTTTTACGGTGGATGTGTTATTTTTATACCATTCATGGTTTATGGATATAGTATTAACATTTCGAATGCTAGTTTTAAAAAGTATGTTTAGAATATATTTCAAACTTTTCATATGAGGAATGCATTATACATAGTAAGTGACAGGTGGATCCCTCTATAGCTCCTCCATGCATCGGTTGGTCTCATGAAATAAACTAGTGTCTTGGCACAAGAGCTTGATAAAATTTTATTTTTAGTCTTGTCACAAGGCCTTGAGTATGTGGTTATGATGTCTGGCATTATGCATTACATCATTATGAAATTAGCTATTTATTTTACATGTGATTAATCGACATGAAGAATATCAATGTGAATAAGTAATGGGAATTATTTTGATTTATCATTTCCATATTATGCTCATGTTTAATTTTAAATGGTTTTTGTTTTAGTCATATACATTTCCTTAAATGTTTATGATTATTTATGAAAGTTTCCACTATATTGTTATCCTTACGGAGCATTTGAGATCACCCCTTTCTATGTTTTATTATTCTCAGGATGTGAATAAGTAACTTATGATTATCCTGTAGGGATAGGCCAAGTATATGAGTGTGTTCATGGGGGAAACAATGGTGTTTTTATTCAGTTCATGATGTAATGTAAAACTTATGAATGTGTCTAGTATTTCCCTGGCTATTAAATTGATCGGTCTTTCGAGACAAGATTCCTCATATCATGATTATGTTATGTAATAATGCATCAAATCTGGGTAACTGGGGTCGGGCGTTACATTTTTATTACCTATTAGTTCATAGCATTGAGATGGTTTTATATTATAACATTATTATTTTAGAATTTATCGAGTTTTAGATATATATATCCCCCTAACCCCGGGGATGTGTGTAGGATATGGTTGTCTTGGTATGTGGATTTATTCATTTTACCTCTGAGTGAGGTGGTTTATCTTTTATGATTGTGTGATTCTAGAGAGTCATCTCATTGGGTTGATTTTCGGAAGATATATTATTTCCAATCTAGGGTTGGGTTTAGATAATATAAAAGCAGAATTTTTTGAGTCATAATTGATGTATGTGATCATATTCATTTATCATGGCCAATTATATGTTTCTAAATCCCATCTTGTGCAAATGATACCTAATGGGGAGGTATAGGGATTTCCCTACTAAAAGATTGAAGGAGGATATAATTTTAGGTGCAACCCCTAGATGAGGTACACAACAAGATATAATCCACTAGAATACCTAATTGGAATATAATAATAGGACAATACAAAATTTTTACATCAGTAGTAGGAACATTTTAGTTTTTCATGGTGAAATTCTTTCCAATTATCCTTATAGGTTGGGAGTTTTAGAGAATCATGGAGTACACTGTCAGGAGGGGTTGGTTATTTGTGTCATGTCATTTAGTCAAGGGTCATGTCATGTCCCTTGTTCCTATTAGAATTTGGTCCATGTAAGGTTCCCCAACAACATAGTTAACAATTAAATAATCAAAAATAAATTAAAATTTAATCAATTCAGATGTTGAGGTAAACGATCTGATCACAACGTACAACAGTTTTGGAGTGAAAAAAGGGATTTATTGAATTGTTCATGTAGATTCATATGATGATAATTTACAATTTAAAATTAATATTTACACCATAAAAACATCTATCCTTGCACTGGAGAACTTTTTTCATGATAAAACCATTTCATAAATATTATATTAATAACATGAATTAAATTCCAGTTATGTGTCTTGATGGTGCATATTTTTCAACGGAAAATGAAATGAAAACCATTTGTGATGTAAATGAACCATCCAAATTTTAAGACCATGATCATAAATGTAATATAAAACCTACATAACCATCTTCATGACAAAAACCCTATGTTATATTCTCTTAATCTCTAAGAGGCCGACAATATTCCCCCCAATCAGTTTGAGATCCCTTCAAAGGGGAACACATAACATCACAATATATTAAAAGGGGAACCTCATGTTCAATAGAATATAAAAACCAAAACATCATGTGTCAATGAAAATTTAATACACTGATACATTAAAATAAATATTTCTTTTTAAATAAAATAAATCTTTTCAATATCATATTATGCAGACCACACGATATTTAATAGAAACGTTATAGCCTATCAAAATATTAATATTTATACATTTACATTATATCCACAATGTTACATTGGTAGGAAATAATAAAAATAAATAAATTACTAAAATTATATGGTTTAAAAATGTATAAGATAATTTTAATGGTCATCCACTAATTAAAATTAAAAAAAATCATTTTAATTGAATGAAAATGTTTTATGAAAAACTATATTTTTCAAAATGGATATTTAATCGCTCATTTCATATATAATTTAAAAAATATTAAATCATTCATAAAATTTACTTGAAAAAATAAAAATCATTCTTATAATATATATGTGAAAACAATCATTGGGGGATTTTCTATGAATTATCAATGAATAATATTTTTTTAATAAATAGTCAAATTAACATTTTTTTTAAAACTGTATTTTCAATTAATTTTTTTCAAATTTCAAAATATATTTTATTTTTTTAATGTAAAATTAGTCCAATTATATTACAATTTTTATGATTTAGGTCCTTCGAATACATTTCATTCTAATATGAATAATTTTTAAAATGTTCAATGTTTTCCATTAGATTCCCAAATTTCTGATCATGTCTACTGGAATACTTTTAAAATTAATTTTTCCACTTATATGAATTGAATTTTGAAAAAAATATTCCAAATTTATAATCAGAATAATTTATGTTATATTATTATTTAAACTATATTGTTTACGATAATGAATTGTGATAACATTAATTTCAATTACCACATTTATTAAAAAATTGTGTTTACTTTGGAGATAATGTAAAATGATAAGGGTTAAAATGAACTAAAAACTTTTGAAAAACCAAATGGATGGATATATTTACTCCTTATCACTTAAATGGTTCTATAAATAAGAATTTATTGGTTTTAAAATTATTTTTTTAGTGTAATTTATTCAATTCAAAAATAAAATGTATGTCCTCTCACACACATATAAAACTCCTCAACCCCTTATCCCATATTCACACTCTCATTTCTATTGTGAAAAGAAAATAACAACCAAACTATATTCCAAAATTCCCTCCCAAAATAGACGATTTCTTTTCTAAATAATAAATTTAATATAGGATAGGATTAGTTCAATACAAAAGAGGTTTCTTGAAGATTAATGTTTTTAACTGTGTTTTTTCATTTTACAAATTCAAAAAATTCATTAAGTTATTCTAAAACTATGAAATATTATTAACCACAATATCAAACATATTCATAGATGTTTTTATGTTAATGGAATAACCTATATCAATATCTAATTCCCTAAAATCGGATACAAAACCATAGATAATGTGTACACCATACTACTACCTCACAAAGCAATATAATTGTTTTCCATCACAACCATTATATGATGAATATAATGATGAATTTAACATATTTATATAATATTTATTAAAATATTATTATAATTTAATTATCATGTGACATGTAACTTCTTATATTCAATTCCATGAGAGAGTTGATAATATCCCTTGCATGTATGATAATCTACGACTTCACAAATCAATGCAATTCTTTTTCCCCACCAGATTTACATAGAATGTGGTAAGGTTAAATATATAAGTATATTAGAAATTAGTGTTGTGGGAAAAAATTATATTATTATAAAATCACATCAATCTTATTTACTTCCCATCATTTAGAAAACAAAAAATTTCTAACATGTATTCGTGTGGACTATCGCCTCCACGCAGAGTTGTAAAAAGTTCTTCATATTAAGATTATACATAGATGATAAAAGGGTTGGGTTTTAATGTTATAATATATATATAAATGTAATTATTTTTTAATGGTTAATAAATTTTTTTTTTCCATTCAATCCATCCTTAAATATAAATGTAAATAATATTCATTCATAGGTATGGCCTACCATATCCATGAACGATGTAATCCATTATAAATATATGACATTTATTGATTAAACTAAGTAAATATATAATGATTATATATGTTATTTATATCATTTCTAAAACAATATAGATTTGGTAATCATGATAAAATTAAAAGGAAAACATGAACTAAGTGAAAACATACATGGAAAATTAATCCATTATCACTTAAAATAGTGGGATTAACATAGAATTGTTAACAAAATCATGATGAAATTCTATAGTTAATCCAATATTATATGATAAATATGATTATTAGTCTATAATTTATGTTAAATAATTCTTTATTTATTATATAGGAGGATCACACGCATATGAAGGATGTAAAAACTAAGTTAAATGTTTCTAGTTTTTCTAGTACTTCCAGGACACATACACTATATTCACCACCTATTCCTTATATAGGAGAATATAATACCAAATTTGATATGTAATATCATGAATAAAATTTAATTCATGGTATATAATATTTCATTTGATTTATATTTCATGTATATGGATTTTGATTTCGAACCTTCCAAATTTGTAAGGCTTTATTTTAGAATTTCATCATTATTTGAGATTGATTTTTTTCAGTATACCATAAGGGAATTATTTTATATTTATATAATAAAATAAAAATATTTTATTCCTGTACAGTTATTTATGAAAATTATCAATTAATTGAACCATTTTTCACTCTTGGTTATGTAAAATGGTTGAGAAAAATGTTTTTAATAAAATCCAACTATTTATCCCTCATTGGATGAAAAGAAAAATTCCTCGAAATCAATTTTTTTGTAAAAAATATTTAAAAACACCTTTTAAACCATTTAATATGAATTATTAAATATATTTTTACCCATTTATACATTTTATCGAATTCCTTGAATGTAATCTTCAGGTCTATTTCAAATCATATCTTGTTTTAGATTTTCTGAAAATGTGAAAAAAATAACTATTATAATGTTTATGACATGAATAAAATATTACACAATCATGGCCAATATATTTTATAAATAATATGCTACATTTTTTTCTAATGATATTTTTAATTAAATATGTTTTAATTTTTTTTTTAATTTTTGTAATACTTTATTTTCAATGTAGAAGAATATTTTTCTTCAATAATAATTTTAATAGAATTTGTATAGTATTAATATTCATTGATAATATAAGCCATTTATTATAAATATGATACAAAAGGGATATTTTATATTTTTATCATCAATATTCTTTCATTGAATGGTTTATTTTCAGTTTCACTAAGGATGTACACATTTATTTCTATTCAAATTATTATTACAGATGCTATATGATTATTTTTTATTTGGAAAATTATTAAAAAATTGTATTTTAGTTTTTCAATATGAATATTAATTTTGATTATGTTTCAAACCATTCATACGATGAATTAACTAGATAAAGTAAATAACATGTTCGTAGTGGTTATTGATATTCCCATGATGCATTTCCAGGTCTCATGAGACAAAATTTATAGGGTATTGTTTGTGGACATGATCTTTTATATAGATGACTTGTTAGAAGGTCATGATAGATTTTTTCCGATGTTTGATATTATTAATTCCAACATTACTAATTATATTATTGAAATTCCATGTGTTTATTTAATTATATAGAACATCCATTGTTACATTTTAGATTATATTAATCATTTATATGGAATTATTTTATCATCATTTATTCTTAGAATATTATGATCAATTTATTGGTTAAATGTCTTGTGATTCAATTATATTAATTTCCATATTGATTATGCATTATTTGTCCATAGATTTTTTTATACTCACACCCTTTTGATCATCAATGATCACCCATTTATTTTGTAATATATTCCATATTAAACCTAGATGTTTTTTTTGATTGATATGCGTGGATATTATAAAGGGAATCATTTTTGTTCTCAAAGAAAACATTATTTCTATTTTAAATTTTGGAATATTATTTTAATTTCAACTCTAAACCTTATTTAATAATACTACTAATCAACTCATTCCAATGGGATGTGATTTCTTTTATATGGTGATAATGTAATAATGTAACCACGACTCTAGGTTAATCGGTTTGTGTTGTTTATATTTGGTATTATAGAATGGTTATCATATATTTGAGTACTAGATATAGGTGAAAATTGGATATGGAACATATAAATGTGATAGAAATTGAAGATAAGAAAAAAAACAAACTACTATTTTGGTAAAGTAGATATTATGTGGTTTCCTATAAATACTATCACGACCCATCCTCGTGACCCATGTCGTGCCTACCCTAAGCCTGCCTTCCATAGGCTAGGGGCTGGCGACTAGCACCAAAGGCGTAAATCCCAATAAAAGGGAAGGCATTGCCTTTATAAAAGAAAACAGACACCACAGAGTACGCAAACTACAGTAAATAATAAGTAAACTGAAACCGAAGTAAATGCAGGAATGTAAAGGGGAAAGAATACAAACCCAACTAAAGGTGGAGTAAAACTGAAAGTAAAGTACAACTCAAGGACAATAGTTTAAAGGTGAAAAGCCGCTCCTAGATCATCCTCCGTCTTCCTACCTGAAGGGTATGTACAGATCTCCTCTTTAGCACTCCACGACCGTCTGTCTCCTCTGGGTACCGACTCGTCGTGAAATCTGCCTCTGGGCACTGACATGATGTGATATCCACCTCCGGGAACCGACTCGTAGTGAGATCCTCCTCCGGGTACTGTCCACCTCTACAAGCTCCAACCACGATTAGTGATGTCCATCATCTGCAACCCACACAACAAAGTGCGGGCGAAGCCCGTGCATGGGTGATTATACGATACTCAGTAGGGAACCCGAGACCCCAGAAGGTCTCCCTGAATCCACAAAAAATTAACCTCAAAGAAAATATACAATCACGAAATATCATCCAACACTATTAAGGTATATACACATACATATACCTAAGTCATGAAATCTAGTTCATCTCCAACTCATGAGCTCAAGTACAAACCATTCCACTCAGGAAAGTAAAACATAATCCACACAAGAATGTACGACCCAATTGACTCAGGAAATCATAGTCCAATCCACACAGGATAACAAGTCAATCACTTCGAAGGTAATGATTGAAAGTCAAGACTCATCTCACACATGTATACTACTCATGAATAGGGGTGGAGATGATTAGATATAGCCTCTGAATCATCTCCTCTACCGAACCCATGTAGTATCCATGTTTAGTATTCTTTCCTGCCAAACCCACGGAGGATCCAAGTATAGTAGTCATCGTCGTCGAACCCACAGAGGATCCCAGCATGATAGTTGAACCCACAGAGGATCCCAGTACAATATTTGTCCTCGTCGAACCCATGGAGGATATCAGTATGGTAGACGTCCTCGTCGAACCCAATGAGGATCCCAGTATGTTAGTCGTCCTCGTCGAACCCACAGAGGATCCAGTACGGTAGTCGTCCTTGTTTAACCCACTGATGATCCCAGTATGGTAGTCATCGTCGTCAAACCCACAGAGGATCCAGTACGGTAGTCTTCCTCGTCTAACCCACTAAGGATTCTAGTACGATAGTCGTCCTCGTTGATCCCACAGATGATCCAGTACGATAGTCATCATCATCGAACCCACAGAGGATCCCAGCATGATAGTCAAACCCACGGAGGATCTTAGTATAATCATTGTCGTCGTCACAGTCACTGCCAGCTCTAGGGTTCTAGCACACAACACGCTCGTTCCAGGAGGATCTTCTCCACGAACCAAGGGGTAGATACATAAACTGTCACGTAGACCTGATTTGATGTATCACAATGTTCTGTCTCGACAAAACGAACTCAACGTGACAGACGACATGTCAATCAGACGCCCGATCTGAGAGTTATTGACATTTTTGTTCCTGGGGCCCGGTTGGGTTTTAAGTCAAAACCAACCTGACCGTACTCCAACTGCATCCAAACATCGAGTGGTGTAAGCCAAAGGGTCCGTCTCACAATGAGGAAACCAACAATGTCGACGACACGTCAAACAGACATTCGGAGCTCAAGTTATAAGCAGTTCTGCTCTGAGGGACTGGTTGTTTCGTGTTCGAACCAACCCATACATACCCAAAGTTCTCCAAAATCTTGATTGTGATATAAATAAAGTACCGTCTCGATCCAAGAATCTCATCTCAACTGACGGTGCATCAATCGGATGTCCTTAGCCCATGTTATGGACATTTGAACGAATCTGTCAGTTTTAGGGAGGTTTGGGCCTTAAACGAACCGGCCCAAAACCCCCTGGGTCAGCCCGGCCCGGTGCGGGCGGCCTGGCCCAGTGTGGGTGGCCCAGCCTAGTGTGGCTGTCTGGCCTGGGCGACTCGACGCTGGCCGAGCGGGGCGGCTTGGCACTGGCTGAGCGGACGCGGAAAGGGGGGGGGGGTGCGCTGCCCCCCTCGTGAATGATGAAACGGACCCCGCATGGGGGGGCTTGCCTCTTTTCCAGCCGGGGGATACGACCCCCGCATGGGGGGGGGGCGCCTCTTTTCTAGTTGGGGGTTACTGCCCCCTGGAATTTCCAAAACCGGCCGGGAAAATTTCCCAGCCGCTGAGCCACTGTGGGACCCCCGCGGGTCCCGCCTTCCATGTGCCGCCGACCATTGGTTCCGGTCGTCCCTCCCTGCACCGTTGTGGACTTCTCTGACCAGCGCGGTGCGACGGCGTGGTGCGACGGAGCCGCACCCCTCCTCCATGACCTCACTCCAGTCGTGGCCTCTTTCGGCCTCAACGGCGTGGCGCGAGGGCGCCGCGCACCTCCGCCCGGGTGATATTCCTCGTTCTCGCGCGATGTCGTTGCACCGTGCCAACTTTATCCGAAACCGCAATGGTGAACATCAAAAAGGGGGAGGAGGATCGGCCTTTTTCGTGCGGTCCAACCTCCTCCCATTAATTTGATAGGAGGTGGCCAAAATAAAACAACTTTGAGAAGCATGCACGAATTTAATCCATTAAATTTGAACTTAAAACCCCTACCTCGAATAAGGCGTTTGTCGGTGTCATCGTAGACGGCGTCGCGGTAGACGGGAGTCGTTCCATCATTGTCTTGAAGGATGAAGCCGAGGGTGGCATCATCGTTCTACATTCTTCGTTGGAGGAAGAGGAAAACTTTCCAAGTGTTGGGCGTCGTGCTTCGTTGCTAGCGTTCCGCCGCTTGAAGAAGTCATCCAGAACTCCCCCCCCCCCCTTGCCTCCTTTAAATAGGAGTGGTGGGTTCATCATTGTCTTCCAATTCATAAATGGGGGATTTATGACATAGGGCCCCACTCAATTAATCCGCTGCGGTTGAACATTAAAAAGGGAGGAAAGATCCTCATTAATTAAACATGTTGGTATTTAATTAAAGAGAGGGAGTGAAGGTTCCTCATAAATTTCAGGGGTTAACATGTATTAAAGAGGGGGAGGGTGTTTAATGGGGTGTTAGGAAATTTGAGGAGGTGGGGGTTCATGTGGGCCCCACACCACTTCCTCACAACTCCCTTTTCTATAACTCAAAAACCACTAGTGGCGTAAGAAATATATAATTGTAAAACAACTATATTTTTATTACTCACATATTTAACATCTTATCCTGAGAAAACACAACTCCAGAAAAAGTCTTCCTAAGAAAAAACCGGCACTACGGTTTCATCAGTGCACTCGGATTTTGATTCCGAGGACCGGTTCGAAAGTTAGAAAAACCTGCTCATTCGTTCACTAAATGTACTCGAGCTAAAAATCGGAAAATTAATTCGGGCACACCAGGCCTCGGAATCCGGCGCCGCAAGAAACTGCGTACTCGTTGAATTCCAAAGAAAATAATGAAAAAAAAATTCCTTTGAAATTTACGGGTTTTACATTACTCCCACCTCAGGTATTTACATCCCCTTAAATAAAAATCTCAAACCAGGGAAAAAAAGAGGGAACTGAGCATGCATCTGAGCCTCCCGCTACCAAGTGCTCTCCTGGAGGTTCACGTGCTGCCACCCGAGGCACATTAGAGGAATCGACCGTCCATGTAGGACCCACTCCTATCGATCCTCGATCTCCACTTAGACCTCCGCAAAGTCACCCCATCGTCAAAGATATGAGTCGGGTCAGGAATGTATCTCCTCAACTGAGATACGTGGAAGTCGTCATTCACCTGGTGCAACTTAGGTGGATGGGTCAAGCGGTAAACGATCTCGCCTACCCTGTTGAGGACAAAGAAGGTTCCGATGAAGGTTCAAGATAACTTGACGCCCCGACCAAATCTTCGTAATCCACGTCGAGGTGAGACCCGTAAGAAAACGTGGTCTCCATCCTAAAAATCTAGTGGTCGTCGCCTCGTGGATTTCCTGAACCTTCTCTGGTCCTACAAGAGCTGCTATGATTTCTTCTTCGCCGATAATTGAAATCTGGTCTCATCCCCTGGATGAACCACATTCCTTGCCTAATACGGTCAATCCTGACATGAATGATACTAATTCATGCCATGGTTGACGTCGTAAGGCCTTGAGGCTACAACCAAGAGATCCAACTGTTACTCTCGCCTCCAAGGGTCAAGTCACACAATCCGCAACAGTTTGTGGTCACTAGGTTCCCTCCAATAGGAATCTCGAATGTGAGGGTCAAGTCAATAGTTTTAACCGGAACCTACTATTACACAAAAAGAGAGGAAGAAAACACCACAAGGAAATGTGTCTTTTATTATTTCAGCTTAAGTAAAATGACCAAAAACATCCAAAAACACAACATCAATAAGGCCGGAAGCAACATGAACAAAATTCTCCATGACTAGATCTAGTCCCTCTCCTTTCCATCAGCTCCCGGAGCTCCATGGTCATATGGATCAGCTTCTTGAAGCTGGGTTCTCCCCTTTCCACCCGTTCCCTATGGTCGAGGTGGTCTTACTGGTGGTGGTGGTGGTGGTGCCTCAAAGCCTTGCGCACCACCCGCTGCTTGGCCAGCTCTGTTGCCTCGTCCGCCAGCTCCCCTGTGGACCACCATGGTCGAACCTATGCATGGGAGGTCCCTCTACTACCTGCTGCTTATCTGCAGGATGAGTTGGGAAGTCTCGAGCCATGTGACCATGCCCGCTACATGCGTAGCACTGCATACTCCTTGTGTACCTGGATCTCCTTCGTGTGCCCCGCAAAACCAAATTTGCATCCTGAGATTGCTCGTCTGATGGTCTAGCTTGCTTGGACCTCTGCATCATCTATCTACTACCAATAGCAGAAGACTCCTCTATGGGTCATCCTATGGAGGGTCCTGCCACTGGTGACTGCTCGGTGAGAAAACTCTCCACTAGAAGGGCTCTCTTCAATACCCCGGCCTGCGTCGGAATGTTGAGGGAGACCATAGAATCCCTGATCTCATGCCTCAGTCCCTTCTCGAAGGTCTGAGCCCAGATGAAGGGGTCTCATACCATATCTGTGGAGTAGCGCGAGAGATCAGTAAACCTCACAGAGTACTGGGCCACGGTCATGCTGCCCTACTGTAGTTGTAGTAACTCCTGAATGCGTACCACACGGATGGTGGTTGGGAAGAACTTCGAGCGGAAGAGTCTCTCAAAGTCCATCCAAATAAGTGATGCCTTGTCGTGCACCTGGAGCATCATGCTCCACCATCTGCCTACTGCCGCGTGCAGGATTCTCGTTGCGAGGATCACCATGAGGTCATCTGGTGTCCCCACTAACCTGAAAACTCAAACAAGAACCTAAATCCATTCCTCGGCTGCCTGAGGGTCTATATCCACACGGAACCTGGGTGGTCTATGACATTGAAACTCATTTAGTTCACTAAGCCGACATGCACTCTCAGCGGCTGGGGCTGGTGGCATCAGTGGCTCAGTGGGTAGAGGTACCGCCGGTGCCTCCGCTATAATAGGGCCCTGCACCGAGGCCTCGTCTCTCGGTGGGGTTCCATCTCATACAACACTTGGAACCCTAGCTGGCTACCATCGTGGGGCCATCCTGAAAAGGAACAGGTGTTCCACGGTCGAAACAGTATACCTGGTGAGCTGAAAAAATAATCACAAAGAAAACTTTTGAAACACACACGTAATCAATGTCTTCGTGCATGGAGTCAGAAATTAGTAAGTAGGGTCCTGGTGTATGGATACATCGGTCGCCGCACAAACACTGGACTCCCTAAAATGATAACCACACTCAATACCCTTAACACTATTTCTTCACATAGAAGAAAGATCAGAGACCTGAGTTCTGTGGTAAGTCCAAACTCCTCTGATACAAATTTATCAAGACCTGTCCTCGGGGCCCGTGCTGTGAATACCCCAAGCTCGCCATCCATAGGCCAGAGGCTGGCGGCTAGAACCATAGACGTAAATCCGGATAAAAAGGAAGGCATTGCCTTTATAAAAGAAAACATACACCACAGAGTACGCAAAATATAGTAAACACTAAGTAAACTGAAACCTAAGTAAATGCTGGAAAGTAAATGGGCCAGAATACAAACCCAACTAAAGGTGCAGTGAAACTAAAAGAAAAGTACAACTCAAGGACAATAGTTGAAAGGTGACAAGCCTCTCCTGGATCGTCCTCCGGCTTCCTACCTGAAGGGTAGGTACGGATCCCCTCCTCAGTACTCCACGACCGTCTGTCTCCTCTGGGTACCGACTCGTCGTGAAATCCGCCTCCGGTCACCGACTCGACATGATATCCACCTCCAGGCACTGACTCGTCGTGAGATCCTCCTCTAGGTACCATCCAACTCTACAAGCCCCAACCACGATCAGTGATGTCCGTCATCTGCAACCAACACAACGTAGTGCGGGTGAAGCCCGTGCAGGGGTGAGTATACGATACTCAGTAGGGTCCCCGAGACCCCCGAAGGTCTCCCTGAATCCACAAAAGAAAAACCTCAAAGAAAAGATACAATCACGAAGTATCATCCAACCCTACTTAGGTATATGCCCATATATATACATAAGTCATCAAATCCAGTTCATCTCCATCTCACGAGCTCAAGTACAAACCAGTCCACTCAGGAAAGTAAAACATAATCCACACAGAAAAGTATGACCCAATCCACTCAGGAAAGCATAGTCCAATCCACACAGGATAACAACGCAATCACTACGAAGGTAATGATTGAAAGTCAAGACTCACCTCACACATGTATACTACTCATGAAGAGTGGTGGAGATGATTAGATTTAGCCTATGAATCATCTCTTCTACCGAACCCATGTTGGATCCAAGTTTAGTAGTCATCGCTGCCGAACCCACGGAGGATCCAAGTATAGTAGTCATCCTCATCGAACCCATTGAGGATCCCAGCACGATAGTCGAACCCACGAAGGATCCCAGTACAATAGTTGTCCTCATCGAACCCACAGAGGATCCCAGTATGGTTGTCGTCCTCATTTAACCCACTGAGGATCCTAGTACGGTAGTCGTCCTCATCGAACCCACTAATGATCCAGTACGGTAGTCATCCTCGTTGAACCCAGTGAGGATCCTAGTATGGCAGTCGTCCTCATCGAACCCACAGAGGATCCAGTACGGTAGTCATCCTCGTCGAACCCACTAAGGATCCCAGTACGGTAGTAGTCCTCGTCGAACCCACTGAGGATCCAGTACGGTAGTCATCGTCGTCGAACCCACGGATGATCCCAGCACGATAGTCGAACCCACGGAGGATCCCATTACAATCATCGTCATCGTCACAGTCGCAGCTAGCTCTAGGGTTCCAGCATAAATCACCCACATTCCAGGAGGATCCGCTCCACGAGACAAAGGGTCGATACATCAACTGTCACGTAGACCTAAGTTTATGTATCAGAAAGTTCCATCTCGGCAAAAGGAACTCAATGTGATAGACGGGGCATCAATCAGATGCCCGGTCTGACAGTTATTGGCGTTTTCGTTCCAGGGGCCCAGTTGTTTTTTATGTCAAAACCAAACCAACCGTACTCCAGCTGCATCCAAACGTCGAGAGGAGTAAGCCAAAAGGTCTGTCTCACTAAGTGGAACCCAACAATGTTGACGGCACGTCAAACGGATGTCCGGAGCTCAAGTTATATGCGTTTCTGCTCCGAGGGCCCGGTTGGTTTCATGTTCGAACCAACCCGGCCTTACATAAAGTTCTACCGAACGTTGAGTGCAATATACCGAAAAGAACGTCTCAATCCAAGGATCGCATCGCAAATAATGGTGCATCGATCGGAGGGTCGTAGACCATGTTACAGACGTTTGACCAGATCTTTCCGTTTTTAGGGGGTTTGGGCCCGGACCAACCCGGCCCAAAACCCCCGGGTCGGCCCGAAGCGGGTCTACCTGACCCTGTTCCGGGTTCGGCACATTAGGGAGCGGCTTGGCCCTGCTTGCGTGGCCCGGCAAAGCCCGGCCTGGAGCGGGCGGCCTGGCCCAGTGCGGGCGTCCCGGCCCGGCGCGGGCGTCCCGACTCGGTACTGCCGGTCCGGCCTGGGCGGCTCGGTGCTGGCCGAGCGGGGCGGCTCAGCGACGACTGAGTGGACGTGGAAAGGGGGGGGGGGGGCGCTTGCCCCCTCGTGAATGAAGAAATGACCCCCACATAGGAGGGCCCGCCCCTGTGCCAGCCGGGGGTTACGACCCCCCGGAATTTCTGAAACCGGCCGATGAGCCATCGCGGGACCCCCGCGGGTCCCGCCTTCCATGCGCCGGTGGCCGGTGGTTCCAGACACCCCTCCCTGCACCATTGCGTTGCGGTGGCGCCGCGCCCCTCCACTGCGTCCGCGCTCCTGCCGTGACCTCTTTCGGCCTCAACGGCATGGCAAGACGACGCTGCGCACCATCGTCGTTGTGATAATCCTCGTTCTCGCGCGGTGTCATTACATCGTGCCGCCTTCGTCCCAAACTGTAACGGTGAACATCAACAAAGGGGGAGGAGGATCGGCCGTGTTCTTGAGGTCCGTCCTCCTCTTGTTAATTTGATAGTAGGTGGCCAAAATAAAACAACTTCGACAAGAAGGAATGTATTTAATCCATTAAATTTGATCTTAAAACCCCTACCACGAAGAAGGCATTCGTCGATGTCATGGTAGAAGGCGTCGCAGTAGATGGGTGTAGTTCCATCAACATCGGGAAGGATGAAGCCGAGGGTGGTGTCGGTGTTCTTTGTTCTTCGTTGGAGTAAGAGGAAAACTCTCCAAGTCCTGGGTGTCGTGCCTCGCTGCTAGCATTCTGCCGCTTGAAGAAGCCGTCCAAAACTACTCCCCCTGGCCTCCTTTAAATAGGAGTGGTGGGTTCGTCCTTGGCACACAAGTCATAAATTGGGGATTTATGACATAGGGCCCCACTCAATTAATCCACTGCGGTGGAACATTAAAAAGGGAGGAAGGATCCTCATTAATTAAACACGTTGGAATTTAATAAAAGAGAGGGAGTGAAGGTTCCTCATAAACCTGAGGGGTTGACATGTATTAAAGAGGTAGAGGGTCTTTAATGGGGTGTTAGGAAATTTATGGAGGTGGGGGCTCATGTGGGACCCACCCCACTTCCTCACAAATTCCTTTCCCATAACTCATAAACCACTAGTGGCGTAATAAAAATATAATTTTAAAACAACTATATTTTTATTCCTCAAATTTTAAACATCTCAACCCTAGAAAACACAACTCCAGAAAAAGTCTTCCTATGAAAAAATCGGCGATGCGGTTTCATCGGTGCCCCCGAATTTCGATTCCGAGCACCGGTTCGAAAGTTAGAAAAACCCGCTCGTTCATTCACTAAACATACCCAAGAAAAACTTTGGAAAATTACTCTGGGCACACCGGGCCTCGGAATCTGGCGCCACCATAAACTGCGTACTCATAGAATTCCAAAGAAAATTAAGAAAAAAAATTCCCTTGAAATTTACGGGTCTTTACAAATACATCATGGGGTGGATGCTCCATGTGGAAATAGTTCTGAAAATGGGCAATATTACACACATAGTATGACTCTCATAGGGTAAAAGATTATGTTAATTCACATTTTTACATAAAACCATTATGGCGAATTTGATAAAAATTAGGATTTCAAATTATTTTCAAATAATCCATTTTTAGGATTATGAGATAGTTATGAAAAAATATTAAATTTATGATGTTTTTTTTCAGTAGATTTAGTGTTTTATATTATGTTTCATAATGTTAAAATCTAATATAGTGTACTCCACGGTTTAGAAATAGCTCTCAGGGAATGAAATGGAAACTATTTCAATGTATATACCACATGTAGGGATCTACCCATGGTAACGATAACAATGCTGGAGTAGGATCTAGAGATGGAACATATGAAATTATAACTATATTAGGAAAATTGACTTAGGATATGAGTAATAATATTTCTTGTTTAGATAATCCATTTAATCCACAATGTATTTTAATAAAGTTACACTTCAATAATCATCATCACCCCCCATAATTTAATGGGACTAAAAATACATTAGATGTTGAACAATGTAAAATTTCCATGAAAGAAGATATATTTTCCTCATTAAAGTAATGAATGGGAGAATATTCCCCCGGAAATTTATCATCTCTCAAGTCATGTGGATTAATATTGGTTATTATTTCCAAATAATAATAATTATGGGGAAATATAAAGAATGGTGTGGATGAATTTTGAGTGAGTATTCTGGGAGAAATATATTCTCTAATAACTAAGAGGTAGATATGGAGAGGAAATTCCCGAGTTTAAGAAAATTGAATGATTAAAATGTTTCATAGTTTAATGAAATTATTAAAAACTTATTAAGAAGCGGTAAACATATGTTCATTTAAAAAAGATAAAAATTTAATGTTTCCTTGAAAAACATAAATAAATACTTCGAAGAGTAATATTATATAAAATTTTCTCATCAATTGTGGACATATTGGCATATTCTATGAAGGTAGAAAATGAATTTTCCACATCTTATGGATTGAATGGGTGGAATGAGAAGAACCTAATAGAAAACAATGGAATTTATAAGGGGAGGAATATAAATATGGGTTTCCCATCATGTGAAACTTATGGAAGGAAACACCATTATACATAATTAAATGAAAAAGGTGTTTGCTCAAGTGTGCATAAACAGGGCACCATGCTGAAGATTTCCTGGGAAAGAAAGAATCTTAAAATGTGAAATGATTTCAATATAGGTAGATGGGAAATATTAAAAATGAATTCCCCAAGAATCAAGACAATATACTGTGAAATATGATGTGTGATCAAGATCATGTTTATTATATTACTACTGATAATGTCGAATTATGAATGTGATACTATTTTAATTCAAGAATAATGTTATAGGAATATATTATTCAATTATATATACATATAATAATTATAATATTTATCTAGATTATACTATAGTAATATTTCTATAAGGATTTTATAAAATATGTTTATTGTTACCGATGACAAGAAAAAGTGATTTACTATAACGTATAAATTCTTGAAAAAAAAACAGGATTAAGGGGGGATATCCATTAATATATTAATTATATTGATATACTAACTATAAAGTAGATTTTATTATGTTATTTTAACAATTATTTATTATCTAATATTTGATGTTTGGTTATTACTGGTTATTTCATTTTCATAATATTATATTAATTAAATTAATTTTCTTTTTGAAAAAATAATACTAGTATGCTTGGTGAAAACCCATTGTATATAGTAAGTCCTAAAGTATTGAACACACAATAAAATGGAATTAATTTTGATGCACTAGCCATGAAACTATGTGATTTTTCAGTTCATAAGATTTTTTTACATAAATTATTTTATGGATAAATAAAAATAGAATAGATTAAGATAAACTATATGTGTCACTATGAAAGTTTATATATAAATTTTTATAGGATAAATTAAAAATATTTTATGGATCTTATTATCCATTAAATCTTAATTTCAATGAATAAATAATAAACGATTCATATTGGATATTTCTTTTTATAGTAAAAAATGAAGTGTAAAATGATTGATGTACAACTAAATGATTAAATTCTTCCTTAATGTAAAATGATATCTTGAATTTATATTTCCTTATGTTACCATTCTAAATCAAATAATATTCCATACATATTTGGAAAATGATCTTGAAATGAAAATGGTATCCTATTACAATCATTTACATCAAATGTTTATGGAAGTTTGGTTGAAAACTATATTTTTATCATTCAGATTCTTTTCATGAATGATCTATACCTCTCTCTATAATTCCATTGGTGTTAGTATTTTCCTCTATTTTAACATGTTCACTATCCACTGATATTATCAAATTTGAAATCCTATAATGTGTTATTTATCCGACCATCATTATTCTATTCCAATATAACCAAGGGGATGTTTTATTAACCATTTTTAGAACGTAGGGTTTCAAGAGGGACATTTTCAAATGTTAAACCCTTTATTACTATGATTAATATTAAATTGTTATAGAAAAATTTATTTTAGGTTGAATAATGTAACACCCCATGATTTTAGAATAATAAAATCATGTTTCATAGTGTATATGAAATATCACACAAATATTATTATAAAATGTAATACATCATGAATTTAGAATATATATTTAGTTTTAAATAAATTATATCTATTCCATATCATTTGATGCAAATACCATTGGGTAAAACAAAATGTGACATTACATTAAAATATTATAAATATTACATGACCATTATAATATTGACTTTATACCAGATGTTATGAATATTATAGAATAAATCCTTAAAATAAATTGGTTTAAAAATATAAGATATAATGTCAATTTCCATATATTAGTTAAAAATAATAGAATCATTTGAATGGAGAAAATATTTCCTAAAAATATTTATTTTTCTTAAATGAAATTTTGTATCTCTTTGAGAAAAAATATTTAAAATTAATTTTTATAATTTTTTTAAAATTTATTTTAAATTATAAAATAAATTTTCAAATCTCTATGTTCAAATTATATTTTTTAAATTTTTTTACAATTTTTGGAAAATATTATTTGTTTGATAAATTTGAAAAATTAGGTTTGTTATGAAAATTGTATTTTTAGTGTAATTTATTTATCAGGTCAAATTATATATTATTATTTTTATTTATTATATGCTAAATTATATTAAATGTTAACAAATTTAGTTCAATGAGTTCAATTAAATCTAGATATAAAGCCATTTTTAATATTTTTAATGTATTCCTTTTGAAACCTTACATTTTGAACATGTTGGGAAATTATATTTTTAATTGAATTTTTCACCTATTTTTAATTCAATTTGAAATAATTTATTACATATTTATAATCAGAATTTTTTATTTTATTTAAAATATTAACCAATGTTTTACTATAAATTTTTATTGAAAACTAAAAAATATATTTTTAAATTTTTTATGTAAAAATGAGTTTAGTAGGTGTTAATCAAAAAAGATAATGTTTAAAATGAAACACCATATTTTCCAATACCCAATGGATGGACATATTTTAACATTATCACCACTGTGATTTGATAATTACCCATTTTGATGGATTTAGTAATGGTAAAACTAAGGGTTTAATTGAATATTTCCAAAAATACAAGTGTGTCCTCTCCCCCAACAATAAAAGACAACCCCAAGGATAAACTAAATAGAATACAAAACAATTATAATAGAAAAATAATTATCCAA
Source organism: Viscum album (assembly GCA_963277665.1). Taxonomy (NCBI): domain Eukaryota; kingdom Viridiplantae; phylum Streptophyta; class Magnoliopsida; order Santalales; family Viscaceae; genus Viscum; species Viscum album. Next base: position 1,432,148,394 of record OY728151.1, read on the forward strand.
ATAAATTCATTAAATAAATACCCTAATCCTATAAATTATATTTATTTCATAAATTAAATCTCTGAAGCCTTTTCATTAAACATAAATAGGTATCCTAAAAATGAAGTAATGTTCATAACTATGAGCTTTAAATTCTCTTATTATTATAACTCTTAAAAAAATACTCAATATATGAAAAACATAAATACACTTGTATCTAAAATGTATAGATATATTTTTATATAATTATCATAATCAATTTAAATCTTAACATTTGTCAAATTGGAAATGATACAATTGATTGTGTTTATAAAGGATTACTTCCTTGAGAACAAATTTAGTTCTTCTTCCACCCCCCATTTAATGGAGTTATTTAGTTATTTATTCATCAAATTTATTTGATGTTAATGGAATTATTTTACTTTTGTAATTATCATATAGAATATTCCTTTTACATTCCTTCCCATCATAGATATGATATTGTTGTTCTTGTGAATGGTGAACTACCTCATCGTGAAACAATGTGATTTGTCTTTCAATTACACATTACATGGAATGTATTTAAAAGAATTCAATGAATATTTGGGATACAAGTTCTAGAAAAAATTATAGATATATAATATCACATTTATCTTCTTCCAAAGTGATCTATTGGGAGATAATAACATCGCTCAGGTGTACATGTGAACTCCCACCTCCACCTAGAGATGCGAAAAGTTTTTATTTTATCATTTTTGTATGGATGGTAATTGGAATAAATTTTATTAATATAAATGATATATATAAATAATTAATTAATATGGAATGTTTAATTTATATTTATTTCCATTTCTTTATATCCTTCAGGAATAATGGAAACAATGTCAATTCGTACATAGGACCAACTGTCTTCCAAAATAGTGAAATTATTTTTCTATATCTAACATTTATATGTTACAATAAATGCATATATATTGAATATATATGAAATTAATATCATTTTTAAAATTATATATATATTATATAATCAGGATAAAATTTATTGGGAAGAATATTATTAATGAAAAACATTTACTAAAAATGAATCAATTATCACCAAAAATAGTGTTTTTAACAAAGTACTGTTAATAAATGTATGGTTTAAGTGTATAAGTAAATAAAATATGGGATGATATATATAATTACATTTTTAAATATTTTTATCACAAACCATTATTTTGTAGAAAACATTCAGAAACAAATGAAGGATGTCGAACCATAGGCATGTGTTTCTCATCTGACATTTACGTCCATGTGACATATTCCATATTCACCATTAATTACATTGTGTGATTTAATCACTATCCAATGTGAATTTTTATTCCCTCAGTATCTTCATGTTCATGTAATTTACAATTTCATATGATAATTATTTCTTTTATGGGACTTAAGATTCATAAGTCACAATAGTGTTTGGGATTTCTTTCAAAATATAATCATAATTCGAGATAATTTTTGTTTAAGTCTCCCTTGGTGGAATAATATGATATTTCTATCATAAATTTTATATATTATATTAAAATAAGGTTATTAATGATCTTTTTAAATTAAATGTTTCATTTTTAAAGAAATTCGTACTTAAAATACTTTAGATAATGTTTTTATGAAAATCCCTATTTTTTCACTCCTCGGTGGAAAGTCCTTTTTTATCAATTTCATTATATTAGAAAATTGTATTTAAAATTTTTTGACATAATTTTCCTAATGATAAATTGAATCCATTTTCATAAACTAATTGTTTATAAAAACTAAATGAAATATCAGTGTCATTATCAAAAAAGGACCGTTTGGAGTTCACTAAAATGTGAGAGGATTCATTGTTTCAATGTGTACAACATAAATAGAATTTTGTTCCCCCATGACAACCATGTATGATTGGTATAGAGTATGAGGATTCTGTCCTCTGATAATAATTATATGATCGAAATGATGATTTAGATGATCAATATACAAGAGTGGAGGGGGGTGAATTGCACACTTTAAAAATTCCTTTGGAAAAATTAAAGTAGTTTGTGTTTAACAATGTTAAACAAAAAATATTCACAAAACCTCTAGTTATAAAAACAATCTTGATTCAGGAAATGTGGTTCCAAAAAAGAAATTATAGAAAAGTGAATCTGGAAAGGATATTTAATCAAAAGATTACAAAGATGGAGATTCTACCTTAAATCATATAGAATCTAACTAAATCAGAGTATATATTTATAAGGATGTATAATATAGTTACACATTCCTTTAAAAACAAAATGGAGTGGAAAAATAAACATGTAACAAGATCAAAGTACTAGTAGTAAATCTTTTCTCCCAAAGAGAAGGGTATCCAACAACCTGGGATAAAGGACCATTGATTTATACTTTCAAGAAAGTATGTCTTACCCACACTAGGGTAATCCCTCAATACGAAGATCGATGTCTGTCTTTCTATCCCTACAAGCCCTCAACTTCAAGTTAGATGGCACCTCGTTCTTCCTCAGCTAGGAAGTCCCCAAACATGAAGGTAGTCAGCACCTCTGTCTTCCTATCCCTAGAAGTCCTCGAATGTACTCACCAACATTCGGAGTTTCACATAGCAAAACTAAAGAAGTAGTTCACTACACACTAAGCATGAGAGTCTCTATCTAGAAATCACTTCAGCAGCATGTAATTTCTAGGGTTGTAGAACTATTCATGAATGTTATGAGCTCTTTCAAATGAGATCCTATTTATAATAACATCACCAATGGTTGGCTCCATCCTCCAACAGGAATATTTTTCCTTAAATCATGGAGGGACCTGTACACATGTCACTCAAAAAACGGTTAGTTAGGAACATAATAGATGACATCTATTTATAACCATATCAATAATAGATAGAAAAAGGAAATAATGTTTTGTTATGTAAGGAATAATGAATGATTGGAGTCTAATAAAATGATATTTGGAGTCTATAAAGCATAGATATTTTTATTCCGTTTTTCAAGGAATTTGGAGTTTAGAATTCAATAGACTTTACAGTTTGAACTCATAGGAATTCATAATCAAAATTTGGAGTCCAAATTCATAAGATTTTGTGTTCTGAAATAATTATAATTCATAACATGAATTTGTAACCTGGATTTGGAGTCAAACATCATAAAATTTTATATCATGAATTCATAGGGGAACTTTATAATAGTTTGTAATCAAAATTTGTAGTGGAACATCATTAAAGTTTGTAACAAAAATTCGGAGTGGAAATTTATAAATGTTCGAAATCATAATTCATAGAGGAACCTCATTAATGTTCTTAACCAGAATTCGGAGTGGAACATTATAAATTTTCATAATAATAATTCATAGTGGAACTTAATTAACATTTGTAACTAGAATTCAGAGTTGAACTTTATAAAAATTCTTAATCAGGATTTGTAGTGGAACTTCATTAATGTTTGTAACCAGAATTCATAGTGTAACTTAATAAAGATTGGTAATCAGAATTTGAATTGGAACTTCATTAATGTTCATGACCGGAATTTGGAGTGGAACTTTATAAAAGTTTGTAATCTGAATTCGTAATAGATCATCATTAATGTTCGTAACTATAATTTGGATTGGAACTTTATAACAGCTCATAATTAGAATTCGTAGTGGAACTTCATTAAAGTTCGTAAGTAGAATTCGTTATGGAACTTTATAAAATTTCGTAATTATAATTCGGTGTTGAAAACAGAATCCTCTTTATCTAAGTATTATATGATTTTGAAGATTTAGAAATGAAATTAAATTTTACACATAGACAATATAATGAACAATGATAAACCTGGTAAGGATAAATTTCCTTGGGGATGGAAAATAATCCTTATAGAAATAAAATATAGGATAAAATAAAATATTCCTTGTGATAAGGTTTTTGTGATTTTCAAAACAAGAATGGATGGTGAAGTCATAAGGAGACCTTAATGACTCAAAAGTATCCCCAATTTATAAAGGAATGGAAAATTAATAAGGAAAACCTTATTGACTCAGCACACCAATGTCATAGAGCATCTTTTAAAATTTTAAAATCGTTTTCTTCAATGAAAGAAATAGAAAAAAAGTTTTTTGTAGTTTTCTAAAAAGGTGATTTTCAATGTGCAAAGTATGTTTTCCTTAAAAATGTTTCGACGGAAATTTTATGGTATTTATATGAATTAATGACAACAACACTTTATTATGCTTCAGATATAATTTGACACTATTGTAATTATACCATACTTTTTGTTTTTTTGGATTTTTTATGATCCTTTTCTCTAAGAATGTACAATTTTATTCCATTCACCTTAATATTCTAATTTTTTGGTTGGATAGGGTATGTATTATCATTTAAAATTTTTTATTAAATAAAAATGTTTTATTAATTATGATCCACCCATTATTTATCCATATCTTTTGTTATACTCATACCCTTACTGATTATCAATGATCACCCATTTCATAGGTTATATATTTCACATTATACCAAGATGTGTTTTTTAATGGTATACGTGGATATTACAAGGGAAAAAATTTAATTTCTCAAAGAAAACATTATTTGTATATTAAATTTTGGAATATTATTTAAATTTCAACTATAATCCTTATTTAAAAATACTACTAATATACTCAGTCCACTAGGTTTTGATTTCTTTTATATAGTGATACTGTAATAATGTAACCATTGACTCTAGGTTTATAGGTTTGAGGTGTTTATATTTGGTATTATATCATGGTTAGTGGTATATTTGATTACTTGATCTAGAATAAAATAGGTTATGTAACATAGAAATGTGATAGAAATTGGGGATAAGTATAAAAAACAAACAATTTTTTTGGTAATGTAGATATTATCTGGTTTCCTAGAAATACATCATGGTCTGGATACTCCATGTGGACATAGTTCGGGAATATAAATTTTTAAAGGTAATAACATTGAAAAAGGAAACCAGTCATGACTTAAGTGTTACCTGGTACATGAAAATGAGCCATAATACACACCTAGTATGACTCTCTTAGGGTACAAGATTATGTTATTTCGTATTTCAAAAAAAACCATTATGAAGAATAAGAAAAAAAATATTATTTAAAAATATTTTCAAATAAACAGTTTTTATGATTATGAGATAGTTATTGTAACACCCCAATATTCCATGGTACGCTTCTCTTTGAGTAATATAATAGTGTGGGTTGTACGCAACTTCGAGTTCTAACACAGCACAACCAATTAAACTATTCATTATGAATATTAATACCCACTTTTTAAAATTTGAGAAATTTTATCTTTCAAAATGGACTTAATTTTTGGATTTGGAATATCAAAATTATCCTAGGGTGAGTTTTTGGATTTTTTTCTGAAAACATTCAATTTTTGATGAATAGTGAAAACACTGGGTTACAGTTTAAAACCAAATTTTTATTTAAATAATTATTTATTTTATTTAAATTTATTTTAGGTCACAATGGATACATAACACCTATATATGATAAATTTAATTCATTGGAGTAAGTTTATAATAATTTTAGATATATAAAAATTTTATTGAACTTTTCACCATTTTTTACCCACCTCCTAGGAGAATTTGTAAATTTACCTAAAACATAATTTTACCGCTTCTATGAGTTAAATTTTGAAAATCTGAGATACAAAATTGATATCAGTATGAAAAATGTGGTTCAATGAGATGAATTGTTTTTGGTGGATAGTAACTTTTGACTTTTATTTATCGAGGTTAAAACTAAATAGGGTAATCAAAGGTAAGAATGATATTATAATTACCCTAACAAATTTCATAATTCTATTGGATATAATTTTTTTCGACCCAAAACAACCTTAGGAATAAAATAGGATCCTATAGGTCAACTTGTATTAGTTTAGGGCATTTATTATTATTTAACTCAAAGAAGATTTAAAAGTGTTAAATTAATGTTTTCATAAGTAAAACAATTTTAATATAAGGGTACACACAATATAAATTCGACTATTAGTATTCATTATAAATCTAAAAGTAATTCCTACAAAATGGTATTTTATTTGTAATTTTTAGACATTAAATTATTTAATTTATTTATGACACAATGATAATGAAGTAATTACCTTATTAATGAAATATAAAAATAATTGATATTATAAATACCCAAATAAATATAATTTGAGACTTTTTATGAATTCCACTAATTTTAAAGGTTAATATGACATGTTAGGGTTGATTGAATAAATTTATTTTGAAATAATAATTCTTATATGAAATTATAATAAACAAAATACCAAATATTTTCAAAATTGACATAAATGCATTTTTTAAAAAAAATTATATTATTAATTGATTTAATTTTCATAAAATTATATGGTTCGGTCAAATAACATATATAAAATTATATATACTAATAATTAACCACTTGGGGTTCTCTTGGCATGTAATAGAATGTTTGTTAGTCATATAATTTAAAAAAACTAAGAGACATGGTAAATGTCAAACCAATTAACTAATAGTTAAATCTAAAAGATAAGGTTTATATAGTGACCAAAACCTGTTTAAGACCAATTGCTTGAGTGGATTTTGACCCATAAACATCTTATATTTGAAATATTTCTATTTTTATCAATTATAATCTGAAAATATTTTTATTATAAAATTATATTTCTAGCTTTTCCTAAACTGACCCTCACCCCTCTTATAAAAGGGAACTTCCCATTCTCACTAATTCACACCACAAATACCATTTGTCTTGGAAAAACCCAGAAACAATATCCTATAAACTCTCCTCCCATTATCCTAGAGGCCCTTCATTAGTCATAAATCCAACCTAAAGAGTTCTTTTGATCAAATCAATAGGAATAACACAAATAAGTGGTCAATAACTCACCACCTCTTTCATGTTATTTACTGCTTCCTCTTCGTCTTTCCTTGCTGTTTCCAATATAAAATAATAAATCCAGTATATATATATAATATGGTGTTATTATAAATATGGTATAATGATATTCATTATTCTATCCACCCTTTGAATGAAATGTCACCATACATGCGTACGTACGGCTTACCGTCTCCACGTCGTGGTGTAGTTGTTATTAAATACATTATTATTTAGATGGTTATAATAATGATGTGTAAATGATGAAAATAATATATAAAACATGATAATTATTAGGTATATATGATATAACATCCAGTTATATATGATTTTAATATCAAAAGATTGATATTTTCGCTCGTGCATACATACAGATCATCGTCTCCACGTACACGATGAGATTCATTCTCCATTGTATCAATTCAAGTATAATTTTTTTAATGATTATAAATAATTCTTAGAGACTTAATATCATTAGTAATATGAATAAGATACATCCTATCAATAACTAACATTACTTACGTAACAAATCATATAAAGGAAGACAAATTAGTTAACACCCAAAACAATGATAATACTAAAATATTATTAATAATACAATATTAAAAGATCATATATGTTATCATATTGAATGTGTATGGTTATTGTATAATCTAATAACAACTATTTCACCACTATAAAAGAGGTTAAACTAACCAAAACCAAGGAAAAGTACAAGGTAAGGGTTAATTCTATAACCTCCTCACTATTCAAGGTTGTTTATATGATATTATCTAATAGGACCTCTTTATCATCCACATCAGTGTTTTCATAAAAATGTATTTCAATTTTTTTAATATTTACTATACTATGGGAAAAATTCATTTATACCCTTATTTGAACTTATATGTTTTGAAAAGAATCTTTCCGTCATTTTCCAAACAAGTTACTTTATACCCTTATTGACAAAATTAAGGTAATAATGTTTTTTTAACTTATAGAGCAGGTGTGGCTATATTCTGCCATTATAACATCATCGAAGCATCCCTTACAAGATTATAATAATATTTTCAAAATAAATGTTTTCTTTTATAATTATATGCATTGTAAATGATTTCAAAATTGAAAGAGATATTTTTCTAATAAATTGTTTTGATTTCATCTATGTCAACATCCTTTGATGGATTTTAAGCTTATTTAAGTTGATTTATTATGATACAAATCTTCCTTATTGTATTAATTTTTTGTTGATATTTTTGACTATGGATGTTTTATTTTTATACAATTCATGGTTTATGGATAAATTATTTACATTTCATATACTAGTTTTAATACGAATTCTTATGTTATGTTTAAAACTTTTCATATGAGGAATGCATTGGACTTAGTAAGTGACAGGTGCAGCCCGCTATAGTTCTTCTATGCATCAGTAGGTATCATGAGACAAACTAGTTTCTTTGAACAAGGCCTTGACAAAATCATTTTTATAGTCCTGGCACAAGGCCTTGACTATATGGTTATGAAGTCTGGTATTACGCATTCAGTGATTATGAAAGTGGATATTGATATTGGTTTTGATTATTTGACTTGTACAATATCCATGTGAGTAACTAAATTGCATTATTTAGATTTATATTTTCCATATTATGATTATGTTTATGTTTAAAAGTATTTTGTTTTAGTTTTATACATTGACCTAAATGTTTATGCTTATTAATGAAAGTTTCCACTGTATAGTTATCCTTACTGAGCATCTGAGCTCACCCCTTTCTATGTTTTATATTTCCAAGGATGCGAAGATGTATATTATAAATGACCTGCAGGGATAGTCTATGGGATCTCAATTCTATCCATGGAAACAATTTTTTTGTTGTTTTCAATTTTATGATGTAATGTAAACCTTATAAATGTATCTAGTACATCCAAAGTTACTAAACTAATCAGTCTTTCGAGACATGATCTTTTGTGAACATGCCAATGATACATAATAACGCACGGACTCTAGGTAATTAGGATCGGGGCATTATAGTTAGTACCAGAGAAAGTTTAGTACAATCCTTGGAAACTAGATTTAGATAAACTCTGATTAGATCGCATAGCCCAAAGATAGTCATTGAAGATTAGTATAGAAGAACTTCTTATAATTTTGGTACTGTAGATATTTTGTAAGCTTTCCGAGCAATAAATCATTGACTGGATACAAGAAGGTAGAGGTGGCTCTGGCACAGACGTACCTAGGTGTGAAAACTGTGACAAGGAGTTTCTGGCATGACCTGGGATATCCTGGTACATGACAACAGGCCTTGTTGCACTCTTGGTTACGACACTTCCAGGGGATATTCTTAGGATAATACACATTTTTTCTAGAAACCATTATGAATGTTTTATGAGTATATAACAGCTCAAAGAAAACATTTTTGTATGATTATGGATTATATCCATAAAACTGTTCAATTTTTGTTATTTATGTTTTATGTTTAGAATGATGTATTGTGATTCATAAACTAATCTATTGTATGAAATAGTTTAGAAATGGATCCAAGTGGATAGAATGGAAAAGGTATCAATGCATGAAATCAATGTAGGGATTTACCTCTGGCTCAAGATAGTTATAGTGGAGCTGGTGATACAACTGGTGTTGATCAACTTATCCATATACTGGGACAACTCACTCAGATTATGAATATTAACCTCACCCGTATAAAGCACCTGGATCCACTGCGTGGAAGATCAATGTAAGATCACTTCCTAAGGAGGCAACCCCAAACATTAAATGGGGGTAAAAATCTATTAGTAGTTATGGAATGGATAAATTCCTTAGAGAAAATATTCCACGCCTTGGGGAGTAGTGAATGGGAAAATGTTATCATTGTAGTTTACCGCCTCACAGGAGATGCTAATAAACTATGGTCATTGATTCAAAACACAAATGAAGATGATGAAGTATCACATTTGGAATGGTGGGAGTTGAAAGTGATTTTCATTGAAAAAAAATTTCCTCATTACCATCGAGTGGATATGGAAAGAAAATTTTTGAGTCTGAGGAAAAATGTGGCCGAGAATGTCGCAAAGTATGAATCTAACTTTACAAAGATAGCGAGGCATGCTGCATATTATATACGTAACCAATGAAGTAAGATTGATGATTTCATTGATGGGTTAAATCCATTTATCCACTGATCATTATTCTCATAATCCTTCTCATTGTACGAAGATATTATCTCATTTTCTATAAACATAGAGATAGAATTCTCTATGTATTACGACATTAATGCAAAGCAAGAGAAGAATAGATCATATGAACACTCTGGAAATGTATATAAGTGGAATAAAGGAAAAGTTGAATATCCATCATGCAGTAAATGTGGGAAGAAACACCCTGGTACTTGTCTGAAGGGAATGGGAGTATGTTAAAAGTGTGGTGAAAAAGGAAACTAATCTCATGACTTCAATGGGATGAAAGAGGTTGTTATTATTGAATGATACAATTTTAGATAAAGGGGACATTATAAAAATTGATGTCCTAAGCGTAAGGGGAAATTACCTTAGAAAATGCCAAGGGATCAAGGCCAAGTTTATGCTATCACTGCTACTGAGGTTGAATCTCTGAAAGACATAGTGGTAAGTAATTTAATGATTTCTTCAAGTTTAGTTAATGGTATATTTGATTCTAGATCATTTCATTGTTTAATATCTTTCAAGTTTGCAAATAAAATTAGATATGTCCATTTTTATTTAACAAGGGAGTTGTTAGTAAAATCACCTATGGGATATATCATTGCAACAATGTTCTGTGAATCATTTCCCATTAAGGAATATAAATTCTATTTATCTGTTAATATCATTGTTATACCCCTGATTGAATTTGATGTAATCCTCGGTATGGATTGGATTTCAGAACATGATGTGAAGATTTGTTGTAAGAAGAAGGAGGTTACAATTTTTGATGATGACGATAAAGAACACATTATATTTAGAGCAGAAACATCACCACCTAATTATTATCTATATCCACCCCCCGTAGCTCAAATATATACAATTAATGGGGAGGACGAGAATGAAATAGCTATGGGTGAGGAAAATAATTTTCAAATTGAGGATGTTCCTATTGTGCAATAATATGTTTATTTTTTCCAGAGGATTTACCTGGACATCGTCAAGAACGAGAAATTGAGTTTTACATTATCTTAATATCTAGTTCAAGACCCATATCAATGTCCCCTTATAGAATGGAAACTGTGAAATTATTGTAACAAAAGACACAACATGGGGAATTGAGTAATAAGGGATTTATTCTCCATAGTTTTTCCCCATCGAGAGCCGCTATTCATTTTTTAATTAGATATATGGATCTATGAGGTTGTGCATTGACCACAGGGATATCAATGATCTAAAAATAAAGAATAGTATCCCCTAACGTTCATTGATGATTTATTCGACCAAATTCATGGAGCTCAATACTTTTCAAAAATTGACTTTCAATACTGATATCATCAGTTGTGTGTGGAGAAGGAAGACATTCCGAAAACATCATTTTGAACCAGGTACGGGTATTACGAGTTTACAGTAATGCATTTTGGATTGACTAATGAACCCAATGTCTCCATGGATCTAATAAATATTTTTTTCATGGAATATCTTAATGACTTTGTTGTTGTATTTGTTGATGATATTTTGGTATAATACAAAATCTACGAAGATCATGAAAATCACATGCACATTATTCTAAAGACTCTTAGAAGACCTGAATTATATGGGATATTTAGAAAATGAGAATTCTGGTTTCAGGAGATTTTTTTCTTTTCCATATTGTCTCTAAGGATGGAATCTTTGTTGACCCTTCAATTACCATGTCAATCCAAGAATGTCCAGCACCAACAAGTATAACTGAGGTACGCAGTTTTATTGGTTTAGGAGGTTATTATCGGTGTTTCCTCCATAATGATTCCTGATTGGCTAATCCATTAACAAAGATCACATGTATATGGGGTAAATTTAATTGGACAAAAGAGTAAGAATAATATTTTGACAAATTGAATAGAATATTAGTCAATGCTTCTCTCTTGACTCTACCATCAGGGAATGATGGGTTTTTTATTTATAGTGATTCATCAAAGAAAGGACATGGTAGTGTCCTTATGAAAAATGATAGGGTTACTACCTATGCATCACAATAGCTAAAAATTAATAAGAAAAACTCTCCTACTAATGATCTTGAGTAAGCAGTTGAAATCCTTGCTCTGAAGATATGGAGACGTTATCTCAATTGTGAAAAATCTGAGATATATATCGATCACAGGAGTTTGAAGTATATTTTATCACAGAATGAACTCAACATGAGGAAAAGGAGATGTCTTTAACTACTCAAGGATTAAGATTCCACAATACACTACCACCCGGGGAAGGAAAATAAGGTGCCAGATGCTTTGAGCAGAAATGATCATGGGGTTCTGAACAAGATGATTGTTGAAAATGAATCAATATACACAGATCTAGTAAAGTTTGTCATGGGGATAACCATTGAAGGTGAAACACCAAAACATTTTCAAGAAATTCCCAAACCATCATTACTAGAAAGGATAAAGAGTTCCGAGACTGATGAGGAAGTGTTTCAAAAGAATATTAAAGCTATGAATGATGGGATATTGAGTGAATTTGTGTATCAAGATGGAATTTTGAAATATGAGAAGTGTCTTTGTGTTCCTGATATACCTGATCTAAAAAAGGAATTGTATGATGATGCTCATAGTTCCATTTCATTATACACACTAGTATAATTAATATGTTTAGTGATTTGAAGACACGTTTTTGGTGGGACAACATGAAGAGGGAGGTTGTTGATTTTTTGTCAAGATGTAGGGTTTTTCAACAATTGAAAGTTTGAAGGAAACAACTTGGAGGATTTATGAAACCTTTATCCATACCTGAGTGGAAATGGGATAATATTACAATGGTATTTTTCATGGGACTAGCGAAGACTACTAGATGGATCGATGAAATATGGGTCATTATTGATCATCTTACCAAGTGAGCTCATTTTCATACTATAAGAGAAGATTTACCAATTAAATGTCTAGAAAGACTATATATTAATGAAGTTGTGAGACTTCATGGAGTACCCCAATCGATTGTTTCTAATCGTGATCCCCATATTACATCAAGATTCTAGAAATTTTTATAGAAATCCTTGGATACTGAACTTCGTTTGAGCACTGCCTACCACCCTCAAACTGAGAGACAATCATAATGGACTATGAAAACCTTGGAATACATGTTGAGATCATGCTCACTTGACTTCCATGGTATGTGGTATTAATATTTACCTATGATAGAATTTTCCTATAATAATAACTTCCATTAAAATCATCAGATGGCACCATATAAAGCATTATACAGAAAGAGATGTCACGCACCAACCTATTGGGATGATGTTGGTGAATGAAAACTCATAGGCCCAGAACTTGTAGAGGAAACAATAGAGAAGGTGAAGGTTATCCAAACCCCAATCAAAGAAGCTCAAATTAGGCAGAAGATCTTTTCTAATAAATGAAGGATGGATTTGGATTTTCATATAAGAGATCATGTTTTCTTGAAGGTATCTCCATGGAAGGGTGTTATACATTTCGTTAAGAAGGGTAAATTAAGTCCCTAGTACATCAGACCATTCGAAATTGTAAAACGAATTGGGGTTGTAGCTTACAGTTTGGCAATGACACCAAGTTTTTCCAAAGTTCATGATGTGTTGCACATATCACTGATGATAAAATACATGCCTGAACCAACACATGTACTCCCCTATGAGGAATTAGAACTAGAACTTGATATGTTTTATTGCGAAGATCCTGTCATGGTTCTTGATACAAGAGAAATAGTGTTGAGAAACTGGATTTTATGGAGAAACCATAAGATAGAAGAGGCCATGTGGGAACATGGGGAACTTATGATGAAGAACCACCAGAGTCTTTTTATCCAGTAATATTCTAGAAATTTCAAGAACATAATTATTTGATGGAGGGGAGAATGTAACAGCACATGAATCCACAGTACGCTTCTCTTTGAATAATACAATAGCATGTGTTGTACGCAACTTCATGTTCTAACACATAACAACCAATAAAACAATCCGTTATTAATATTAATACCCAATTTTTGAATTTTTATAAAATTTATCTTCCAAAATGGACTTCATTTTTGAATTTAGATTATCGATATTATCCTAGGGTGAATTTTTTGTATTTTTCAAAAACCATTCAACTTTTGATGAATATAGGAAAACACTGAGTTATAGTTTAAAACATAATTTTTTTTAAATAATTACTTATTTTATTTAAATTTATTTTAGGTCAAAATAGATACATAATACCTATATATGTTCAATGTAATTCATTGGTGTCAGTTTAAAATAATTTTAGATATATAAAAATGATATTAAAATTTTTACTGTCTTTTACCCACCTCCTAGGAGCATTTGAAAATTTATATAAAACATAATTTTACCGCTTCTATGAGTTGAATTTCAAAAATCCAAGAGACAGTTGATATCAGTAAGTAAAATGTTGTCCAATGAGTTGAGAATAATTTTTTGAGAATAGTTACTTTTGAATTTAAATTACCGCGGTTATATGTAAATAGATTAATCAAAGGTAACAATGATATTATAATTACCGTAACACATGTCAAAATTCTATTTAATAAGTGTTATTCAACAAAAAACAAACTTAGTAATAAATTATGATCACGTAGGTCCACTTGGATTAGACTAGGACATTTATTATTATTTAATTCAAAGAAGAGTTAAAAGTATTAAATTCATGTTTTCATAACTAAAAAATCATTAATATAGTGATACACATTATATAAATTAGACTATAAGTATTCATTATAAATATAAAAATATTTCCTCCATAATTTTATTTTATTTATAATTCTTAGACCCAAGATAATTTAATTTATTTATGAAAAAATGATGATGCAATATTTAAAATAATAATGAAATATAAAAATAATTGTTATTATAAATACCCAAATAAATTTAATATTAGACTATTTATGAATTACATTAATTTTATAGTTTAATATGATATGTTATGGTTGATTAAATAATTTTTTTCGAAGTAATAATTCTGTTATGAATTTAGAAAAAGAAAAATACCAAACAGTGTCAAAATTGACATAAAACCGTTTTTTAAAACATATTATATTATTAATTCACATAATATTCCTAAAAATATAAGGTTAGACCAAATTACTT
Source organism: Viscum album (assembly GCA_963277665.1). Taxonomy (NCBI): domain Eukaryota; kingdom Viridiplantae; phylum Streptophyta; class Magnoliopsida; order Santalales; family Viscaceae; genus Viscum; species Viscum album. The sequence continues at coordinate 1,432,163,446 of OY728151.1, forward strand.
AGAAAAGTTTATATATATTAATAATGAACCACTTGGGGGTTGCTTGTCTTGTTATAGTTAGTTTATTATCCGTATAATATAAAAATAAAAAGTGGCATGGTAAATGTCAAACAAATTAACTAATTGTTAAATTTGATTGATAAGGTTAATATAGTGACCCAAAATTGTATAAAACATATTGGATGAGTGGATTTAGATCAATTACCACAATATCTTTGAAATTAATCAATTTGGATCTATTTGAAATCGTAAATGATTTTATAATAAAATAATATTTCTAGCTTTTCCTAAAGTGACCTTCACCCCTCTTTTAAAAGGGCACTTCCCCTTCTCAATAATTCACACCTTCAAAGCCATTTGGCCTAGCCAAAACCTTACCAAATATCCACTATACTATCCTCACTTTATATTAGATGCCCTCTTTTAGTCAGAAAACCATCATAAGGAGACCTTTTGATCAAATCAAAAGGAACAACCCGAAGAAGAGGTAAATATCTCACCACCTCTTTCATGTTTTTTCTTCTTCCACTTATTCTTCCCTTATTGTTTCCATTATAAAATAATAACTCTAGAATATTCTATATATTTTGATATAATTATAAATATGTTACAACAGTATTCATTATTCTATCCATCCTTTAAATGACATGTCACCATACGTGCGTACGTACAACTTACCGTCTCCACGACATGGTGTAGTTGTTATTCAATACATTACTGTTTGGATGAGTACAATAATAAGGAATAAACCATATAAATAATAAGTATAACATGATAATTATTATTTATAGATTATATAACATCCAATTTTATATGATTTTAATATCAAAAAATGATATATTCGCTCTTGCCTATGTACCGATTACTGTCTCCCTGAACACGATGAGATTCATTCCCCATCGTATCCATTCAAGACTGATTTTCATTTGATGATTAAAAATAATTTTTAAAGACTAAATAATATTATGAATATGAATATGATACATCCTATCCATAATAAACATTACTTAAGTAACAAATCATATAAAGGAGGATGAATCAGTTAAAACCAGAAACGACGATAATACTAAAATATTATTAACAAAGAAATATTAAAATATCATATATGATATCATATAAATGTATATGGTTATTGTATAATTTAGAAACAATTATTTCACCATTATAATGGAGGTTATCCTACCCTCAACTAATGACAATTACAAGGTAAGGGTTAATTCTACAACCTGTTAATTATTCAAGGTTGTTTATGTGTAATTATATACTAGGACCTCTTTATCATCCACATCCATGTTTGTAAAAAATTGTATTTCAATACATTTTTACAATTTACTAGACTATTTTCTAATGTCATTTATACACATATTTGACCTTATAAAATTTTAGAGGAATATTTCCATCGTTTTCCAAACAAGTTACATTATTCCCTTTTCGACAAAATTATTTGTACGAATGTTTTTATATTATATGGTAGGTGCAGATATATTCCGCCATTATAAGATCGTCGAAGATTCACTTACTAGATTTTAAGAAAATTTTCAAAATAAATGTTTTCTTTTATAATTATATGTCTTATAAATAATTTCAATATAGAAAGAGATATTTCTCAAAATAAAGGTTTTGATTTCATCTATGTCAACATCCTTTGATGGATTTTATGCTTATTTGAAATTGATTTATTATGATACAAATCTTCAATATTATATTGATGTTTTTGTGATATGTTTGACCATGGATTTGTTATTTTTATACCAGTCATGGTTTTTGGATAAATTATTGACATTTCATATGAATGTTTTAATACGAATGTTTAAGTCGTGTTTAAAACTTTTTATATGAGGAATGCATTGGGCTTATTTAGTGATGGGTGGAGCCCACTATAGCTCCTTGATGCATCAGTATGTATCATTAGACAAACAAGTGTCTTGGCATAAGTCCTTGAAAATATCTTATTTGTAGTCTTGGAAGAAGGCCTTGACTATGTGGTTATTAAGTCTACAATTATGCAATCCATCATTATGAAAGTGGTTGTTGATATTGAAAGTGACTATTCTACTAGTAGAATATCCATGTGAGTAAGTAAATGGAATTATTTTGATTTATATTTTCCATATTATGATGATGTTTATTTTTAAAAGGCTTTTGTTTTATTTTTATACATATCCTTAAATGTTTATGCATATTAATGAAACATTCCTCTATATTGTTATCTTTACTGAGCATCTGAGCTCACCCCTTTCTATGTTTTATTTTTCCCAGGATGTGAAGAAGTATATTATGACTGACCTGCATGTATAGTCTATGGGATCTTAGTGTTGTCTTTGGAAACAATTTTGTTGTAGTTTTCCATTTTATGATGTAATTTAAACCTTATGAATGTATCTAGTACTTCCAAGGCTACTAAAATAATTGGTCTTTAGAGACATGATTTTCTGTGATCATTCCAATGATGCATAATAATGCACTGAATCTGGGTAGCTGGGGTCAGGGCATTACATTTATGAAAGAATATTCAATTTATGATGATTGTTTCAGTGGAATTAGAATTTTATATCATGTTTCATAAAGTTATAATCTAATATAGTGTACTACACAGTTTAGAAATAGATCTCAGTGAAAGAAATGGAAACCATTTCTATTTATGTACCACATGTAGGGATTTACCCCTTGTAATGATAATAATGATGGAACTTGTGTTAGAGAAGGAACTTATGAAATTATAACTATATAAGTAAAAGTGACTTAGGATATGAGTAATACGATTTATTTTTTAGATAATTTTTTTAATCCACCATGTATTTTAATAATTTTACACTTCATTAATCATCATTTTCCCCCATAATTTAATAGGAAAAAATATATATTAGAAGATAAACAACGAAAAAGTTTCCTAGAGAATATATATTTGTATCATAGATGTAATGAATGGGATATTGTTCTCTTAGAAATTTATCAAATCTCAAGTCATGTGGATAAATAGTTGTTATTAATAATAAGTATTTATAATTATGAGGATATATAAATAATGGTGTTGAATATGATTGAGGTACTTTTCTCGGAAAATATATTCCCTAACGACAAATGAGGAGATATAGAGAGGAAATTCCAGAGTTTAAGAAAATTGAATGTATAAAATGTTTCTATGTCTAATGAAATTATTAAAATTTTATTAAGATGTGGTAAAAAATATGTAAATTATAAAAAGAGATAAAAATTTGTTTCCATGAGAAAATTAAATAAATAAATCGAAGAGTAATATTCAACAAATATTTCTCATCAAATGAGGACATATTGTCATATTCTATCAAGATAGAAAATGAATTTTCCATGTCTTATGGATTGAATGGTAGGAAAGGAGGAATCAAATAGAAAATAATATAATGTATAAGGGAATGAATAGAAATATGGTTTTTAAAACATATGATACTTATGGAAGGAAAAACCATCATATATAATTAAATGGAAAAGGTGTTTGCTTCATGTTTGTATAAAAAGGGAACCATGCCCATGATTTCATGGGAATGAATGAATCTTCCAATGTGAAATGATTTCACCATAGGTAGATGGGAAATACGAAAAATGAATGCCCCATGAATGAAGACAATATACCTTGAAATATGATAAGTGATCAAGATCATGCTTATTATATTACTATAGATAATGTTAAATTATGAATGATGTAGTATTTTCATTCAAGAATTGTGTTATGGAATTATTTTATTCAATTATATATACATATAATATTTATAAAATTTATAAGTATTAAACAATAGTAATATTTATATATGGATTTTATAGAATATGTTTATTGTTACCTATGACAAGGAAAAGTGATTTAATAGAACAAATAACTTCCTGAAAAAAACATGAATATGGTGGGATAACCATTAATATATTTGTGATATTGATATAATACTGATAAATTAGATGTTATTATGTTATCTTTAACCACTAAGTATTATCTAATTTTTGAAGTTGGGGTTATTATACGCTATTACATTTTCATAATATTATAGTTATTATATTAATTTTCTTTTTGAAAAAATGAAACTGGTATCCTCGATGAAAACCAATTGCATCTTGTAAGTCCTAAATTATTGAACACACAATCAAAGAGAATTAAATGTGAAGCACCAACAAAGAAACTATGTGATGTTTCAGTTAATATCATTTTATTTTATAGAAATGATTTTATGGATAAATACAAATAGAATATATTATGATAAACTATATGAGTCACTATTAAAGTTTATATATAAATATTTATATGGGAAATTAACAATATTTTCTGGATCTTATTATACATTAAATGTTAGTTTCAATGAATGAATAATAAAATATTCATCTTGGATATTTATTTTTATTTTAAAAAATGAATTGGAAAACGATTGACGTACAACTGAATGATTAAATTATTCCTTAATGTAAAAAGATACCAGGTAAGTATATTTCCTTATGGTCCCTTTCTGAATCATAAAATAATCCCTAAATAATTAGAAAATGATCTTGAAATGGAAATTGTATCCTATTACCATCATTTACATCAAATATTTGTGGAAGTTTGGATGAAAAATATATTTTTATCATTCACTTTATTTTCATGAATGATCTATACCTCTCTCTATAAATCCTTGGGTGTTATTATTTTCTTCTATTTCTATAACATTACTTTCCACTATTATTATCATATCTGGAATACTAGAATGTGTTATTTATCCAACCTTCATTATTCTATTCCTATATAATTAGGGGGATGTTTTATTATCCATTTTTTAATGTAGGGTTTCAAGAAGGATATTTCCAAATGTTAAACACTTCATTACAATTATTTTGATTAAATTGTTATGGAATAAATTATTTTAGGGGGAATAATGTAACACCTCATGATTTTAAAATAATAAAATCATGTTCTATAGTGTATATGAAATATAACACAAATATTACTATAAAATGTAACAATACATGAATTTAGCATATGTATTTAGTTTTAAATAAATTAAATCTATTCTATATCTTTTGATGCAAATGCTATTTGGTAAACACAAAATGTGACAATTCATTAAAATATAATAAATAAAACATGACCATTAGTATATAGACATTTTACCATGGGGTATGATTATTACAGAATAATCCTCAAATTAATTTTGTTTAAAAAATAAATTATAATGTAAATTTTTATATATTAGTTAAAAAATTTGAATAATTAGAATAATGCAAATATTTCTAGTAAATTTTTATTGTTCTAGAAGGAAATTTTGTATCTCTTTGCGACTATATATTAAAATTAATTTTTATAAATTTTATTAAATTTATTTTTATTTATAAAACTAAATTTTCAAATCTCCAAGTTCAAAATATATTTGGTAAATTTTTTGATAATTTTCATAAAATATTATATGTTTGATAAATATGAATAATTATTCTTTTTGCTAAAATTGTATTTTAGTTTAAATTATTTACAAGGTCATATTTTTTTATATTTTTTTAAATATTATATGGTAATTTAATTTAAATTTTATATACTTTAGTTCAATGTGTTCAATTAAATACTGATATAAATCCTTTTTAATATTTTTATTTTCTTCCTTTTTATTCCTTACATTTTTTTCTTATCTGGAAATTTATTTTTTAATTGAATTCTGCCACATTTTTTAATTGAATTTAGAATAATGGATTACTTATTTAGAATCTGAATTTTTTTATTTTATCTAATATTTTAAACAATTTTTAAACATATTTTTTAGTAAAAACTCAAAAATTTATTTACTATGTTTTATGTAAAATTGAGTTTATAAGTGGTTAATCTAAAAATATAATGGTTAAAATGAAACACCATATTTTCAAATACCCATTGGATGGAAATATTTTAACATTATCACCATGGTGATTTGATAATTACCCATTTTTTGTGGATTTAGTTATGATAAAACTATGGGGGTAATTGAATATTTCCAAAAATACAATTGTGTCCACTCCCCCTATTATAAAAGAAAACCCCACAATTAAACTAATCAAAATAAAAAACCATTATATTAGGCAAATAATTGTACAAATAAATTATTTACATAAATACCCTAATCCTATATATCTTATGTATTTCAAAAAATATATGTATAAAGCCTTTTGGTTAAACATAAATAGTTTTCCTTAAAATGATGTAATGTTCATAACTATGAGTTTTCAATTTACTTATTCTTATAACTGTTAATAATATACTAAAAATATGAAATAAATAATTAAAATTGTATCTAAAATGTATTGAGATATTTATATATATTTAGTATAAACAATTTAAATCTTAACATATATCAAATTGGAAATGATTCTATTGATCACCTTTATAAAGGATTACAACCTCATGAACAAATTTAGTTCATTTTCCATCACCTCATTTCATGGAGTTATTTAATTATTTATTCATCAAATTTATATGAAATTAATGAAATTATTTTACTTATTTAATTATCATTTTTAATATTCCTTTTACATTCTTTCCCATTAGAGATGTGATATTGTTGTTATTGTGTACAGTGGACTACCGCATCGTGAAGTAATGTGATTCATTTTTCAATTACACATTACACAGAAGGTATTTAAAAATATTCAACGAAAATTTGTGATATATGTTCTAGAAACAATTATAGATATATAATAATACATTTATCTTCTTCCCAAGTGATCTATTGGGAGATAATAACATCGCTCGGGTGTACATGTGGACTACCGCCTCTACCTAGAGATGTGAATTTTTTTTCATTTTATCATTTTTGTATGGATGGTAATTGGAATAAATTTTATTGATAAAATTATATATATAAATTAATAACTATTATGAAAAGGTGAATTTATATTTATTTCCATTTCTTTCCATCCTTTAGGAAAAATGGAAACCATGTTAATTCGTACATATGACCTACCATCTTCCTAAATAGTGAAATCCTTTTTCTATAACTAACATTTATAAATTACAATAAATACATATATAATGAATATATATGATATTAATATCATGATTTAAATTATATATATTATATAATCATGATAAAATTTATTGGGAGGAATATTATTAATGAAAAACATTCGCTAAAAATGAATCAATTATCACCAAAAATAGTGTTTTTAACAAAGTATTGTTAACAAATGTGTGATTTAAGACTATAATTAAATAAAAAATGGGATGATATATATATTTATGGAGTTAAATATATTCATCACAAAACATTACTTATGTAAAAAAATTCAGACACAAATGAAGGAAGTCGAACCATCGGCAAGTGTTTCTCATCTCACATTTATGTTCATGTGACATACGCCATATTCACCACTAATTGTAATGTTTGGTTTAATTTCTATCAAATGTGAATTTTTATTCCTTTAATATCTTCATATTCATGTATTTTAATGTTTCATATGACAATTATTTCTTTTATGAGACTTATGATTCATAAGTCACAATAGCTTTTGGGATTTCATTCATAATATAATCATAATTCGAGATTATTTTTGTTTAAGTCTCCCTTGGTGGAATAATATCATATTTCTATCATAAATTTAAAATATAATATTCTAATATGGTTATTAATGAACTTTTTAAATTAAGAGTTTCATTTTTACAGATATTGGTACTTAAAATCATTTAGAAAATGTTTTAATGAAAATCCCAGTTTTTCACTCCTTGGTAGAAAATCCATTTTTATCAAATTACTTGTTTTAGAAAAATGTATTTAAATTTTTTTTACATAAATTTCCAAATGATAAATTAAAACCATTTTCATATAATTTTTTTTAAAAAAAACTAAATGAAATCTCCATGTCATTATCATAATAAGGATTGTTTTGAGTTCACTGAAATGATAGAGGAATCAGTGTTTCAATGTCTAAAAAATGAATTTAATTTTCTTCCCCATGACCACCAATTTTATAGATCTTCTTTAAATTTTTTAAATTGTTATCTTCAATGAAAAAAATAGTAAATAAATTTTTTTATTTTTCATAAAATTTTATTTTCAATGTGCAAATATGTTTTCCTAAAAATGTTTTAATGGAATTTTTATGGTATTTATATGAATTAAAGTCATAAACACTTAATTATGATTCAGATAAAAATTTATTATGTTGTATTTATACCATAATTTTTGTTTTTTTGGATTTTTTATGATCATTTTATCTAATAATGTACAATTTTATTCCATTCTCAATATTGTTCAATTTTCTTTTGATTAAGGTATGTATTATCATTTCATATAAATATTTTTAAATAAACATTTTTCCCTAATTATGATTCACCCATTTCATATAATTAATTCACCTGACATAGTATGATACACATTAGGCTGTGTTAAAGAATGCATGTTGATTCATAAGTAGGTATAATGAATCAAACAATATTTGGATTTGGGAGACCACTTACCCATTTATTTAGAATACCTACTACAATGCCTCAATATAATATATTTGATGCATGTCATTATTAAATCCATTATTATAAATATAGTTATCTATATTCCATGTTATTATTCAATTTTTTATAATATCCTTGGTTGTGTTTTATCATCATGTGATTACTTCTATGGAATTATTTGATAATCATTTATTCATGTTATATTATGCTGAAGTAATCGATTCAATGGAATGTGATTCAATTATTCTTGTTCCAATATTAATTATTCTATATTGATTCATATATTTGGACATATTCATCAACTTAATGAAAATATGAAATCACCCCTTTATATTATTTTATATTCAGTGGGTTACTATGAAGTATTTTATGATTGAAAGAGAAGGATATGAAAAGGTTAAATAATTTATGTCTTAATAAAATCACATGGGGAATTTATTATCATAAAATTTAATTTAAAATTCAAGAATATATCTAGTTTAATGTGAATAATAAAAAAATCATTTTTGGTGTGATTCCTTACTGAGTTTGGACTACTATGGTCAGTGTCTTTACAGTTGGATCATAGCCTTCCATATTTAATATACATTGATCTGAGATTTTTTATTCCACGATTCTGATGGTTCATAAAATGGGATCCTCTCATATTTTCTTTTGTTGAGATGGACTATCCTCTTCCTTTTCGAAATATATTTTGTTGTATTTTTCTTGTTGTGGTGAAACCTCCATGAAAGTATGTAGTATTTCTAGGAGGGAGGTTACATGGATCCAGGATGTTGGTCCATTCTTCTATGATAAACATTGAAACATTTTAATTCATTGATTCATTGCATATTAGGTTTATTTTCATGAAATTATTAAAATATCATGATATATATATTTTGATGGTAATATAATTCACTAAGTAAATACTGACCCAGATACTAGAAATTGGATGGTGAACAAATCTCATTGTTGTCACTTTATATTGTGATAAAATTTTTCTTCATCATTTTCTTGATAATTATATATCAATGGTGGGGTATTCTATATATTATCATGTTTTCCAGGATGGGAAATTTTTTTGAATTTAAATTTGGTAATTTTTCATTTATTATCAAATGTATTTATTAAGAAGTATGTTTTTAATCTAGTTATTAATTTAATTTTATGGTATTAAAATTGATGAAAATTTATTTGTAAATTAAATGTCGTTATACATGTAGCATTTTAGTTGAAAAATAATTTGAATCATATCAATTATTGTTAATGGAATGAATAATAAATCATGCTAAATTATCTTGGGGTTTCTATCATATTGATGATATTAGTATTACCACTACAAGAGTGTAAATAATTTTGATAGATTATTAGACTTTATGACATATGTTTCCTATAGTTTTACATGGGAATAATGAAAATATTATTTCGTAATATATTAAGAACCTGTTGTCTGATAAATGAGTATATTTGTGTTCAACAGTTCACATTTGTGTATAGTGGTTCAATACCTTATGTTGAGTGTTGTGGGATATATGTTTTTATATAAAGTATGAATTACATATTTTAGGGACTTGGTTTCCCTATTTAAAATTCATGTTTTATTTCTATCTTTAGAGGTGTTATATATATAGTCCTTTATAAGTGATGTGATATGGTCCTAGTATTCATAATATGATATCAGGTAAAGAATCCATGATGATGTGGCAGAAGTTTACTAATATGATAGAGAGTTGTATTGTGATATGAATCATGTTGTTAGAAATGATAGTAGATATGATGGAACATGATGATGTAGGTATTTATTGTATCTTCCTGACCACAAAATCCTAGATTCTGTACCATACATTCAAAAATTGGTGTTACTAAATGGAATGAAATCATAAAAAATTGACCAGTTTAACCATTTTCGAAACCAAATACTTAATTGATGCCCATTTTACCACTGGAATAAGAAAAATAATAATACATATAAACATAAAATGACCATAATCCTTAAAATTAATTCTGAGAATTCAAATTCACATACTAGGGAGAGGAAAAATTTATGAGGAATTTCAAATGATCTGTAAGGGAATGTACAATGGAAGAAATATTAAATCAATAATCATAACTATCATTTCAATCTAAATAACTAAATGGAATTCCATTTTTTAGTAAACTAAAAAAAACATATTTTATTATTTATTGGTAGTTATAAAAGGGTTCAATGACTTTATAAGTGTCTAAAAAAATTGTACAAGGGAATAACCCATAATAAATGCATCACATCCCATAGGGACCAACCATGGATAACAAACTCTGTGAGGGGAGTGTCCTGAGAAGCCATCGAGGATAGAATGTTTGCAACACAATTACCTTTATTCCACATATGGTTGAGGTGAGTATCACAAGAGATAAGATCTGTGAAATGAGGAATCTTATAGATAATATTATAGGGGTGACTGGGATATCATTGAGGTAGCTATGAATAATTATACATTTAGTCTATTTTAATTATAAAAGGATCTTCTGGTAGTGGAAAATATCATGGCCTTTGAGAATGGTAGTAGCATCCACTTGCAAAAAATTATCTCCCCTATACAACTCACTAATGGAATAAACAAAAAAATGGAGTTATGGACCCCCTCCACCATTACATGGACATTGTCTTCATGCTCCATCAATATTTAATTTGATTCCTTGGTAGGAGGAGGCAAGCTACCCTATTTCTGCTAAAATTTAATTTTGGGAACCTCGGGGGGGGGGGGAAGTGTAGGGTTTATGAGATGGAGCCTCCTCTAGGACTTTACAAAGCTCACAAGGTCAACCATAAGGAATAAAACCTTAAAAATGAGGGAATTATTTGATGGGTGAAGACTATTATGGCAATTAATATAGGGATAATAAAAATCATACCACAACAGCTGTAAGGAATATTTTTCGAGCTTTATATTCATGGATGTTCCAACTCAACAGACAAAATAGCCCCACAGTAATTCCCCTATATAATCCACCACACCAGAAATAGGATCTAATTCACCAATTTCACTCCACAACCAACATTCCCATTCACTCTAGATGAAAACATAATGTATTGACTCCTCCTTGGGAACCAAACAATATAACCACTTTGATTTGAGAGTGAAAATATTATTGTTCACATCTCGGTCCATGGGAATGGATTGGATTTAGACTCTCAAAACTAATACGTTATATTTTGATACAATGTCCTAACACCAGTGGATCCCCCATAGTTTCTATTGCTAGCTATACCAAAAATAATGTCTTGAACACCCTGTCTATCAATGTTTTGTATGAGGATCCCATGAAAATATAGTAGTTGGAATTATTCTATATAATGACACTACAAAAATCATTATTATTAGTTTATAAGAGAATAATATTAATGAAGTAGGGGTGAACAATGGCTTTTATTGATGTTCTGGAAAGGAATGAGACATCCTGGGAAACCCAAGACCTCATCCACCCAATTTCATTCCCGTAACATGATGTATTAATTTCCATGAACTTGGCATTATTAATGTCAGTGAATGGGGATGTTCCCCCTTAAGGAGTTTCATGAAAGTAATGGTTTTTATATTTCATCACTAAACCATATCCATTTTTACTCTCATAAATATAATCCATATCGACCTGCCCTCAATTACCTACCATTCCAACTTCCCTTGTAGAGTGGTCATTACCTCCCCACATTCCTCACATTGATAACCCCATGATCAACTGGTCTAGACATCCTATCCCAGGAGGCCCTGTATAACATTAACTCCCCTTCTCCATACTAGATGAAATAATTTCAAAGATTCTATATTTTCCAATGAATTGACTTTGAAACCCTATGTATCGAAAGGATATTCATAAAATTGATGACATTACACTATATAAAATGTTTATAATCCAACCAATTTAAAAAAACTAGTCATTCTATTTGTTTATGTTGTTATGGATTATTTTGGACATTCCTTCAAAGTGAATTATATAGACTCTTCTATATGGAATGGGTTGTCCCAAATAGTCCATAATAAATCTCTGACCCTACATTAACAAGATATATTAGTGTTATTCCTTCTCCTAGATAATAAATTAGTTGAAATGAAATAATAGAATTTATCCAAATTAATACATTTCCTACTCCTTCTGGTGTATTTTCTAATTCATTTTATTGAATCCCATAACTATTTATTTTCTTCCATTGATTAAAATAATCATGTAACATACAGAAAAGAGGCGAGACACCCCATGGATGTGTCCTCCATAGTAGTATGAGATGATATAGAATTTTTTCACATAAGAGAAAAAATGTATACATTGAACATCATGATTATGATAATGAAAGTTACGGAAATCATGTACCCTTTCATTGGCCCCCTCATAAATTTTATTAAGCCACAGTTATCTACCCCTAAAATCAATGGGGAACCATATAAACTGTAGCAAGAGAATAGTACATAATAGTCCACTATGAGAACCCCATGAAATTAATGTCCCTAATGATTAATCTCCACTCCATGGGATCATAAGCGTTTTCCATATCAATATTTATGACATATTTGGATCATATAAAATTCAAATTGATATCATCGATCATCTCATTTGAAATTCCAGTAGCACCTCGGATAGACCATCTATAAATAAAGGATTGACATTATTATGATACCCTAGAATGTATGAATCTATTCAATATCCTATTGATGATGGAGGCCATCAACATATAAGAAAATGTAGTGGTCTAAAGTGTCTTATAATCAAATATCCTTATTGAATAAAAGAAACATAATTTTCAATATTTCCCAATTAAAGAAATAACATTTATTATACACCATATAAAAATGTAATATAGTATAGGATATAATCATATTTATCATTCATTAATATGGATATTTAAGGGAAACGTAATGTCCCCTAATAAATGACCACAATAAAGTGATTTATTCAAAATAATTTTAGAAATCATAATCATACGTGATATTATATAAACAAAAATTCACATGGTAATTTTCATATCAAATTACCTTTGATGAAATAATTCAAATTGAAAGTTAAAATTCCATGAAGAATCAATGAATCAATATATATATATATATATAAATATATGTGTGTGTAAAATTTACTATATAGTCACCACATAATAGTGAGTTTGTCCATACTATCAAATAAGTCTCAATGGAGTGTAAATTTTGGCTGAATCCTTTACCTCACACCATCCTTTTGATAGTAAAGGATTTAAAATCCTTTTATAGTAGTTAAAAAAATGTTATTATCCAATAAAAGAACTGTATTTAATTTTATGATATCATATATTATTAATTTTAAAACATATTATCCCCCATTTGTTAACAATATTTTATAATTTTCATTGTTTGAAATGTTAATTTCCTTTTTTTCAAGTATATATTGACTTGTTTTTTAATTTTCCTTATACATAGATAAATATTGACTTATATATATTATGTGAAACATGATTTTAATATCATTTATATTTACTATATATGTCATTAGAGTATTCAATGAAATTTTTTTATAGGAAATGAAATGCACTATCCATAGAGATTGTGGGTCGTATGTATGCAAAAAATATGTTGTAATTTAGATGTATAATTAATATAATGAAATGAATATTATATGTGTATATTTATTCAAGAAATTATAATATTAATCCCATATTTCAGATATTTTTTTAAAAAACATCTTTAATTAATTCAATTTAATGTGTAAATGAATCACACTGCATTGTGTACGGGGGGTGTCCATCGTACACACAATCAAAGTTATTGTATTCATAGAAAATAGAACAAATGAATCTATGTGATATATAATATTGTAGAGAAATTATTGAATTATAAATTTCATATATCCAATATATAAACTATAAATCTATCAATATTACCAATATTTAATGTTTCTAAATGAATAGATAATGAAATCGATTTGGGGGGTGATATTCTTCTATAGACATGAATGATGGATGTATATCCCATTTTATTAAATTTTGTGTGATTTTATGTACTAATAATATAATAAAAACATGTAATTATATTTCAGATACTTATATTATTATATAATAATAATAAAATAATAATTTAAGTGATGGATAAAGAAATATAAAAAAGTTCTTATGGATTAACATTACATCTTCTTCAGTTAACTCCTTTTGGTTTATACGAAAGTCCTTCATATTTTTATTTTTGCTAAAAATGGTTATATGATAAAGGGAGTCATTTTTTGAGTTTATATATTCATATTTAGGTTGATCATAATTGATATAGAGGATTAATGATATAGCTAAAGTGACTGTCCTTTTATATTGGTAGAGCAGTTTCATTATAATAAATATAAAATGGAAAACAATGTTTGGAGGTCACCCTTACATCAGTTTCCTCAATATAATGAACCAATTTCTATAAAATAGAGTATGTGGTCGATATATGGACAACAAATTTATTTTCTAAATCTTAATTTATGTTTTCCCATTCAGATAAAATTTATAAAAATAAATAAACCCATTTTCACCTTAATCAATATAATTAATTTTATTGTCTATAAATAATATTTTTTTTCAAAAACTAATTTGACCTTTATATAGTTTTTAAATTATGATTATTTTGAATAATTATCCCATTATTCCAAATTCTAATCCTAGAAGTGGCATAAATTAAATTTAGAATTAATCCCACTAATGGGATGACAAAACTGTTTTTAAAAGTGGAAATGTGAAAAAAATTAAATTTTTTACAACCACTTTCAATGTGAAATAGATTCTAATGCAATCTATTGCCTTAATATATTTTTCATTTATCTACATATTATTTGAAACCAAACTAATGTATAATTTATCAATATATATATTTTATATCAATATAGTTTATAATTAAAATCTAATATTTTCACTATTCATAAAAAATTAAAACATCACAGAAAAAATACAAAAGATTCAACCTAATATATTTTTGAAATTATAATTTCAAAAATGAAGATAATTTTTTCATATAATATTTATAAAAGTTGAATAATTATGTTTTAAATCAACAACAAAATTAAAAGATTTTAATTCAACCATTTGAAAAATACATCTTTTATGTGTAAAATTAGATTCTTTCCTTATCATCTATCTATTTAATATATTTGATGAATGTATAAAAATATAGTCTACTGTATAATATATAAAATTAATTTATATCATCCAATAATAATAATAAATTTATTTATTTATGATAAAATTCCTTTCGTGATTTTGGTATGATTTTTTTAAAACATTTGCTTATTAAATAAATTTTTTATTTATTAATACTTAATATGAAACAAAATAATTACATAAAAATATTTCAAGAATATTTTCTAAATATTTTTAATCCTTTGTATACTTTTCATTATAGTGGCTAGTTGGTAACTATCACAAACTAGATCTAGTCTTCATTAAAACCATCACTTGATGAGGTATGTTGTAAGGCCCCGAAGGGTGTTACCAATTATCAATAGCTGGAAAAAGTACTTCGTTATGAAAAATAAGTATTTTGTAATGATTTACCAAAATTTAGAAGCCTTAAACAACTAAAAAATATAAATAAAATGAATATAAGAATATTGTCTAAACAAGCAATTAGTAAAAATCAGAACTGAAATACATGGTTTTAGATAATTCCCAAGAGGGGAACAACATAAAAGAAGTATAAAAAACAACTCATGTAACCCACACAACAAGGTTCTATCAGCCCAAAGCCTTCTCCACAACACCGCATAGAGAATAGAAGCTAAGAACGCAAACCACCAATTCAAAAACCATTACACAAACATGTGAAAAACATTGCCAATTCTACTTACACTCAATGGTTTATGTAGTTTCTGAGCCTATGGTTAGTATGACTCCACCCAATGAGATTCCATGTGATAAACATTTTAAGACAAAATTCTTGAAATTTTTTATAACCATGAAATGGTATAATTAATTTTTAAGAGGACCCAATTACAAATGAAAACATTATCTAAAAGAGAAACATTAATGAAACAAACAATTTTAATAAAGATTTACATTCTACTAAATATTACAACCAAACACACTATATGCTAATAGTGAATACAAAATAATCAGTGGGAACTAGTAACAGAAACAACCGTAGGATCTAGCTAGTTGTGGCCCCCAGGTACCTCGAATCATGGTGGAAAGTAACAATAACAAATATCTATCCTCATGAAAGATCCCCTATTAGTCAACATACCCATATCCTAATGGTCCCAAATATCATCATAGTATTTTAGTTTTTGTATTCATCATCAATGTTTCTACGTGAAACAGGGGATAAATGACTTCAAATCACTAGCATATTAGTACAACTCAGCCCACCTAGATACCATGGTTTCCCTTTTGTGCTCGATCAAGTCCCACATCATTAAAAATACCAGTTCAGTATGAAAATTACATTTCAAAATCATGTACACAACAATCTTGTCCCACAAAATTCACAAAAGCCACCATTTCATTAAAATTCATTTTAACATCATACTCACACTAAACCATCATGCACCATGTTTCATATCACATTCACAATTCAATAAATCCTATAATAAAATTTTTAAAACATTTACCTAATGGTAACCATCACATAACATCCCCTTATGAACAAAATTCACCATTTCAAAAACGTACTCCTACCAAAAATATTTTCAATCAAGATTGCACGTCTTATATAAATCAATGAACAAAAAAAATATTCCTAAAACAATTCAATGTACTGAAACCAATATTTTCAACTAAAATCCATCTAAACCCCCTATATTAAAAACTAAATTCATTCCAATATCACACCAACACACATTTTTTATCCCTGACAACATTTAATAAAATCAATTCATGAACTGTAAAAAAACCCAAATCAATTCCACAAAAGATATACATGAAAAACACACATTTTTGAGAAAAAATGTAACATTGAAACAAGATGATTCAAAAATTCCATCAAAAATTGTTTTATAACAACACAAAATACAGTTGGAACATGATAAATAAATAAATAAATCATGAGAACTCATAAATAAATACTTACACATGGAATCACCTACCAAAGATGTCAAAAATACAAAATATTTGTGTCAATATTCAACCGCAGCACCTCTACACCATAGGGTGGTTAAAATGATTCTAAAAGAACAATATTGGACCAAGAAACTAAAAATAAAACCCTATGTACTAATTCTTAGTTTCAGGACATTTGGATGATCAAGAAGGAGGGGTGAAACCCTAAGGAAATGGAAGGAACAAGAGAGGAATTAACTTATTTGAGAAACATTGACGAAATCCCACCAAATACACAAATGCGTGAATCTACAAGTAGTAAAAATTGAAATGGGGGTTAAAATAAGAATGAGGAGGTCGAGTGGGGATTGAAATGGGGGTAAAAGTGTAAAAAATGTATGATTTATGAAAAAAATCACTTTGAAAATCGGGATGATTTGAGAAACCATGAGGAAATTCTCCCTATTCCACGATGAAGATGAGCTCCAAAGAGGGAAGAAAAAACATGGGGGTGACCCTATGGTTTTTGGGATTTTGTGAGAGGTGGAATGACCAAAAAAATATTAAAAAATTGAGATATAATAGAAATATATTATATCCATAAATCTGGAAATATGCTCGTGGGTAGGCCCAATTCATGAATAAATAACCATAATTAACCATTATTATGAGCTCCTAAGGGGTCCAATGTATATATTTTTAGGAATATATTTTGGGAGTACAAGTGGGATGTTTAATTTGTGGAAAATTTGAGGAATCATATAATTTATAAAATAATAAAATTTTGTTTTTAAATCTAGAAATGGCATCACGGGTTGGACCAAACATTGAAAAACTACACTTTTCTCCAAAACATCCTCATTAACCCCCAAAAACATAAAAATAAATGAAATAAAATTAAAATACCTGTAATAGAAGTCATTTTTTTTTACAATAATCTTGTCCATAAAACCATTACACCCCTAAAAAGTGACAAAATTATCGGAAAAAAAAACCTAACTGATAGACAAAAAATGGACTCCCTTGGTACGTTTCTCCATCCCCAAAAGGCCGAAAACACTTACAGTTGGTTGAAAAATCGAATGGATACTCTCACCAACCAAGATTTTCACCATTATCCTAAAACAGTCAATGTTACCACACCCAAACTTCCATAAAACAATTGTGTGTGCTCCAACCCCGACGTTTACCCAAGGAAGAAATTGGCAGTTAGATAGCTCTGAATGAGACAACCCACAGACAAACCTATACGAAGGACATAACGGTGTCACTGATATTGGTATACCTGAATGCACTCTCCATCATAATATCCTTCACTGTTTGTCAAGAAATAATTGAGACACCAACATGGGGAGTTCTGAACAGTCTCCCCACCATAAGAGATATCCTAACATTAGTCTCATTCTAACAGATTCTACTCGAGATCCATGGTGGGTCACCCCACTATAAGAAACAATGTTCATAACTAAATGGAAATGGAATAAATGAAAAATCCCTCATAATACCCAATCCCTACCATTTGGGGGGGTGACAATCAATTAAACTCTAGACCAATAGAGACACTAAGTGGTACATCACTCCCACAAACATTACCATTCTCGAATGAGTCCAACCAAAACTGAAATTGAAAATAGACTACAAGGATACTCATACATGAATAACCATTCTGATTATTGAACCAACTAGTGTTCATGAATAGTGTTTGGTAAAACAAAACCACCTCACCTCCCAAAAAAAGAAAAGACTTCTCCACCAATGCATATTACAACCCTAAGGGATAGGTTCACCACGTCCCATTCCACCCCATGGTACCACTTGAATCAAAACCGACACATAAAAACCTGAAATTGTATCCACCTCCCACCCAGGAGACATAAGGTGAACCAAGATCACTTACACCCCTAGAGATTTCTTGACTTCGCCAAAAACAACACATTGAGTCCTATGGATTGATCACTAATGTTTGAAGAATATTTTGCACCACAATAAAGGGATAATGATCACAAAACCTAACTAAATTCACTATCTCAAGAAACACACCATTACCCAAAACCGACTTTGATGATTCTTTTCCATCACCTATTTCATCCATAAAAATGAACCACCAATGGATAACACATGTAAGGTATCTTCATATAAAAAATGAATTCAAATGTGTCAGAATATAAACACACTTTCATTTAAGAATATTCCCTCAAATTCTTCTAAATAATCCACCCTTTTCCTTTAAAATAAAACAAAACACAACAATAAACCCCCAAAAATGACTATTGTAAGTGATAGAGTCATTACTTGTAGTGGAACCTTGAATAAAGTTATAAGTAACATGATATTACCGCATGTGACCATTATGGACTCGAATAATAAGATTATACACACTGGTGGCTCAAATGATATCTTGCTTCGACGATTCGAATGAAATACCCAAGGGCCCATTAAGACATAATTCTACATTGAAAACCCAAAAATTATTTCACCGTTCTCAGTGGTATTACCCTTCATCGCTTCCAGATAGAATAAATAGACACAATTGTTTCTAACATAACCATTGAAAATTCAGTAAAATTATGGATCCAAGTTTTATTTCAACCTTCCAAAACCACTCTCCTGATAAATTAGGATCTTGTTAACTGAAAAATAGTAGGGTTAGAGTCAACATCCATAGCTCATGAAGAATTTATTTATGTTGATCAAAAAAAGGATCTTCCAATGAAAAATCCCTTGTCGC
This sequence comes from Viscum album, assembly GCA_963277665.1. NCBI lineage: Eukaryota > Viridiplantae > Streptophyta > Magnoliopsida > Santalales > Viscaceae > Viscum > Viscum album. Next base: position 1,432,183,564 of record OY728151.1, read on the forward strand.
CTCACATCAATCATGATTTAACTATTTATGGTGGTGGGCATACCCTTGCCAAAAATACAACCCATGGACTCAACCATGTTGTTCCTTTTGTCCAAAAATACCAAAAACCAGAACTGAACACATAAGGGGTGAAACCATAAGGTCTTACCAAAACTTTTCTCACAAAGGGACACCAATCAACACTTCAACCCAAAATTCCGACAAAAAAACTCAAAAAATCATTAAAAAATAGTGTTCTCAAACTCAATACAACACACCACAAAATTAACAAAAACACATAGTAAACACATCCCAATTTAGTTATCAACAAAGAAAAGTTTCTTTTAAATTCATATATTTGAAAATAAATTGGTCGGTAGATAGTACGTCCGTCAATAGTACCTTAATGGTCATCACATAAGCATGTTTCTGTGAGACACCCGACACCCTCACCAAATCTATATCGGAATTAATCTATAAATACTAGTATACATCCCTTATACCATGTAAATCCATTTATATAGTCATTCACGGAAATAAATAAGGTTAAAAAATAAATTCTTTCCACTTTTGAAAACCAAAACTTTCAACCAACCCAACCTTTTTCTCAAAACCTCTAACCAAAAAATCAATACCGAAATAAAATATTATAATCATTTCAACAAAATAACTATAAATTCAAGTGAAAACACACATTTTTGTCACACACATTATTTTCAAAACATTTTTCCCTTTTCAAAACATATTTTTTATGAAAAAATCTATTCTACCCATACCCACTCATTTTAAAACTCATTTATCCTCATTTAAAACATGTTCCACAAAAATAAGTGAAAATTATTAAATTTAATTTAATTACAAGTTCAAAATCCATCTTCAATACCATCATATAAATTCTACAACACACATTTCAATTCATGAATCTTTTCAACGATTTAGAAAAAACAAGTAGAAAAAACATTTTAAAAACCCTTTTAATATAATTAATACTTTAAAAAAAGTGTAAATATAATATTTAATATTTAAAAAAAAATTGAAATTTCATTTATACCCTTTCAGAAAGAAAATAATTTCTGATTTACAAGAAATTCTATTCACAAAAATTCACACTTCTAAAAATGAAGTCATTTTTTCGTTAAAAACATGTTTCCTAAATTACAAAAATAAGAGACAGAAGAAACGTGAGAGGAAACTAGTGTCGATGGGTGAAAGCGGAATATGGTTGGTATCCATACTCATACCAATTAACCATCATAATTAGTGTTTTAGGGTAACTTCCCAAACACCATGTGGTATTCCAGGCCCCGAGAGCTCACTGAGTCCATTTTCCCAACTCTCTTTTCATACCCTCCCCAATTCGGAACAAACCACAAGAACCAACGATTCCAATTGAAATCTTGCATCCCATAGTGACCTGAATTATATCATTAGGTGTGATGGACAAGAACCCTACTCATAATTAGAATTTCATGTCCTAATAATCCTAGCTCTGGGCAATCTCGACTCTTTCTGAAAAACACATAACCCAAAATAAGAAATCCTCCTATGATAACATTTTTGTCACGAACAAGATCTAGTCACCATCAAAACTGGTACATGACCATATCCATGAATAGCCTCTAAGGGTGTTCCCTATTCCCATAGTCTGGTACAAGTTCTCGGGATTGATAAATATGTGTTTGGGAATGATTTACCCAAATTTATACATATTTAACAACAAGAAACAGTATATAAATTGAATCAGAAAATTTAATACAAAAAATCCTTCAATAAAAATCAGAACAGAAATATATGGTTTTTGAAAATGCCCAAGTGGGAATGACTAAAACGTTGCAGAAAAAAACTCATGGACAACCACAAAATAGGGGTATATCATCCCTAACCCTTATATACAACACCTCACTATGAATTGAAGCTGACAACCCAAACCACTGGTTATAAAAGCATTACAAAAATCTGAAAAAAAACATTACAAACCTACCTACATGAAACGGTGTAAGTAGGGATTGAGCCTATGTGTAATAGGATTACACCTAGAGAGATTCCATGTGATAAATATTTTAATAAAAAAATAATACGGGTTAAAAAAAATAAATTTTAATAATATTTTTTACAAGTATTTATCTAAAAATGAGAACAGTTTTTAAATGAGAAACTATAAGGAGAAAAAAAATTTAAGGATAATTTACATGATACATTATTTTCTAGAAAAACACACCATATTCTCATGGTGAATAAAAAATAATATTTGAGAACATGTCACATGAATACCCCTCGACCGTAGCTAATTCTGGGCCCCAGATACCTTGTATCTCGATGGAACGTAACCATAAAAAATTTCTATTTTCGTGAACGAGCCACTAGTATGGATCATACCCATAACATATTGGTCCTCAACAACATCATATTAGATTAGTTAGTTTTTTCATCATCAAACTTGCTACATGAAATAGTGATGAAACAACATTAGATAACTAGCTTACTTGTACATATCTACCCACCTAGATACCTTGGTTTCCCACATTGTGATTGATCTAGTTCTAAATCATAAAAAACCATTTTCACAAGAAAATTAAATTTTAAAATCACACACACACCCAAAAAATCCCACAAACATGTTACATAATCCCTTTTTTCATTCAAAATAATTTTAACATCATACTCACACCAAAATAGCATGCAACGTGTTTTATATCACATTCATAAGTCAATAAATCCTTTAAGTATTTATTTAAAAAATTTCCATGATGGTACACATCACATAAAATTACTTTTAAAAAATTGAACATTTCAAAAAAAATAATCCATCCCAAAATAGTTTTCCGTCCTGTTTTCACCTGTTATATAAATCAATAAACCATTTATAATATTCCAAAAACAATTCCAAGATGTATAATTAAGAATTGAACATAAAATCCATCTAAAAAACACTTTTTAAAACCAAATTAATTGTAATATAAAAAAAACCAGATTTTGGTAGCCCCAACACAATTTAATAAAAACATTTGATGCACTATAAAACAACCCCAATCGATACCACATATGTTACACATGAAAAACTCACATTTCCATGAAAAATGAAACATTAAAGCTAAATTATTAACCAATTATACAAAAAATGGATTTCAAACCACACAAAACATATTATTAACATGATAAATATATAAATGATGAATGATAACTCATTAGGAAATTTTTACAAAGTAATCACTTACTAATGATGTTAACCCCCCCAAATCATTGTGTGAAACATCAACTGCAACACTGATGCACCACATGGGAGTGAAAATGAACAAAAAACCACAATATTAGACCATGAAACTAAATATTAAACCCTATGTATTTATCCCTAGTCTATATACATTTAGAACAATATGATAGAGGGTAGAAACCCATGGGAAATGTAAGGAACAATAGTTTAATTAACTTACATGAGAGAATTTGAAGAAATCTCCCAAAATAAATAAATAGTTGAATCTCCAAGAAGCCAAAAATTAAAGAAATGTTCAAATAAGGATGAGGAGGTTGATTGGGGACTAAAATGGGGGAAAGTAATATAAAATGAATGATTTATGATGGAAACAAATTCCCCTTGCAAACCCGGGTAATTTGATAATCCTTGAAGAAATTTTCCCTCATCCATGATGATGATGATATCCGAAGAGGGGAAATGGAACATGTAGGTGATCTTCATGTTTGTGGGATCAAGTGATTGGAGGATTGTCTGAATAAAGTTTAATATTGAATGAGATATAATTGGAATACTTTATTTACATAAATCTAGAAATCGGTTCACGGGTTGGCCCAATTCCTTAATAAATCATAGAAATCAACCACGATTATGAGTTCCTAAGGGGTAAAAATGGATATGGGGGTTTTAATAGGTCTTGATAGGGAATGTGGGTTGTGTAATGGGTGAAAAATGTAAAAAATGTGGGAGTTATAAAATAAAAAAAAATCATTCAAATATAAAATGGCCACACGGCTTGGTCCAACTCTCGAAGAAACCACCCTTTTCTCCAAAAATTCCTCTGAAACCCCCGAAAAATATCTAATGATAGAAATTAAATGAAAAATAAATTTCAAAATAAATCATTTAGGTGATAATAACCATCATATTTAATAAAAATATTAATGGTATTTTTTTTGTTTTGTACAACACTGTATTCTGTGTAATGCAATCTATCGATGAAACACAGTGTTGTGTGGAACACAAGACAACATAGTGATGTATATAACAAAATCTAAAAAAAGTGTTGTGTATAGAATAATATAAACAACATATTTCATATAGATCAATATATAATGAAATTAAATTTATTTTACAGGTAATATATTTTAGTGTCTTGGTGTGTTACATTATCCCCGCCATAAATAAATAAAATCCTCACAACTAAAACATTATATCGTTAATTAATGATTTAATGTTTGAAAATATAATTGATGAAATACCGAGATATTAAAAAGGGTTAGTAAAACAAATATTTAATATAATGTAAAGCTAAATTTGAAGGTCACCACAAAACATGGATTTCAAATTGGATAACCTATGTTATAACATTGACAATGAAGATATATATAACTATTATGCATCATTGAGAGTGATAGAGAACATTAATCACAAAAATTGGATGATCTAGTTATGTTTAATGACCATAAGTCCATAAACCATATAGGTGTAATGCAAATCCTTGATATCATAATATATGATGATAATACCAACTAATATGTCTCAAGACACTTTTTATTATATTTGACGAATTATTTCACTACTTTAGAATATAAATAAATACCCAATTCCATTTTATTACCACAATCTTATCCTTTGGTTATTCCTTGAACATTATCGATATCAACTCATACTAAAAGATACATCATAAAGTTAGGTAATACATTAACCTCTGACACCATATCCAATGATAAAAATAAACCATTTCATAAATTGATAATTATAAAAAAGGATTATCATAGAAGATAATAGAAGGAATGTCACTGAATTTCCAAATTTAACATATCATTAGTATTCAATCAACAACATGTATCTCGATAATCATCACATACTGAACGTTTTAACAACATTATCATGTATTATCTTAAAAGATTGTAATAACAATAATTACAATTAAACTATATTGATAACATGCAAGATTCCTTATTCCTTAAATACAACATAGTTTGTTGGTGATATTACTTAAATTCAAAAATGTTGTAAAACCTGTCAATGTTATCATAAACCACATTATCATAAAACCAGTTATCTATTACAAGGTAGTTAGTAATATTAAATTTATATTATCCCTATTAATCATATCTTTATCCAAAAAACATTATCCCAATATTAGTAAGATATAACGGATTTTATTTCCCTCACTCATATGTTTTTCAAGAAGTTCAACTTGTCACTACATCATTATTCTTGGACATAAAGACCAATGCACACAAACATTTCAATCCCTTATGAAAAAAATACTATAGTATAATTATTTTAAATTCAATAATATTAATGACTAGTATATCATTAATTACATTCTGTTGTAAAATTATTTGAGGATCTAGATACATTTGAAAATTAACCATTCCACTTTAAGGATATATATAGAATAATATTGACCTTGATACCATATCTTTTTTGAGTTATATTCTCTTGATGCACGTGGAATTAATTTTTTTGTTAACTTTATCTTAGTAGTTTTAAAAATTAATATCCTAATTTTTATCTGTAACAGGGATTATTTTTCCATGTTGACCCTTATCTCAAAAGATATAAAAAACATACAATCCCTTAAATAGATTATTATTTTGTTTCATTCTACAATTATAACATGTGGAAATTCCTTATTTAACTTCTTCCCTTTATCAATCTATTTCTCTTACATCCACTTCATCTCATAAATCCCATCAAATCCATAAGACATAAAAAATTATTTATCTATCATTAATTGATATGGAACTAATTCCTACTATCAATAAAAATTTTGGTAGATTATTTCCCTTTTGTTACATAGAGTAATACCTTAAAAAAATCAATATCTCACTTTGTGTTGAGTAAGTAATCTCTAGAATACTTATATAACCATGTGATGTTAGCTCTATAATATGAGACATAGTTTATTTCTATTTTATTATTCTATGGAAAATTGTTTTCATTTAAATTTCTTCATAATGATGGGAATATTTTTCAATGAATGTATCCTTAGAAGAAATACATTCAATGAGTTCTATTTCATCATCATCCCTAATATTCATCATCAATGACCACTGTTGGGTATTAATTTATGATTAATTATACTACCAGTGTTGAATTTTAATTTTTTAGCCTCATAACACTAAAATATATATTTTGTGATGAAAATATCGATTTATGAACATCAATTGGATTAATAGTCACCCAAAATCTTGAGGGATTCTATCACATAATGAAATAAAACATGAGAAAGTTCCACAATGGATTAAGTTTATCTATCATGTCAATGTTATTTTTCTTAACCGAATTATGCATCCCAAAATTATCCATATTTTTATATGATCGAATAAAAGTTATATTGGATCCCTCATTAGGTAAATATTTAAATTTTCTAGAATTATTGATATCATTCATCCTTCTATGATCCATTTATAGAAAATGGAATGTACTAGATTATTTCATATCATTATGAAACATATTGTATAATCCCAAAAAACTGAAATAATGAAGATAAGTTTATAAATTTATGCGTATATAATTTCATAATCATATAAATGGTGTTTTTGTGGGGTTCCTCTATGCTTATCCTCAATTTAAATAATATTCCTATGTTCAATATTCTACATTTTCGTAAATATTTATTTAAGGGTCATAATAAACATTCTATTATACCAACTATAGATCCTGAAAACTAGAATCTTAGAGTCAGTTACATTCATTACTATATTAGAATGATTGAAAGGAATTATATCCTAATGGATTGACTAGTTTAATAGTTCTGTATACAAGATACATAAATAATCCCAATTTTACATTGGTAATAAGAGATAAAACATAATATATAACAAATGAAAATGCAATGAAAACACGAAACCTTGTCCAGGAATTCACAATCATATGTTGGGTAATGAAGACAAAATAACGGTGAGTTTAAATTATTAGTAGTGGTTATTTACATTGGATGAAATAAGGAATCAAATGATATAATCAATATGGTATTATAAATAAATGAAAATAATTCTTTTTAATTTATTAACTAAGAAATAAAATCGTCCATATATTTTTTAATATTAAAAATCTCATGTATAATACTAACTATATTCAAAATGAATGTAAATCATAATTATAAAATTTCATGCATCTTCCACATGAACCATAATAGTTAAGACCTTTCATAATATAGTTTTATCTATAGGTAGAATCCCATTTAATAATAGCATAACAGACTCTTCCCATAATAACCATGTTATATCGTGGGCATGTCTATGATCAGGCCCCTCCAGAGTCTTCTATTCCAAATAATACATCACATATCAAATAATCAATTTAATTAATAGAAATTGTTCCTTGTAATAATATATCTGTATTGAATAAAAGATATCTAATTATCAATAAATAAAATAAATAAAATAAAATTCAATGATGAAGTAATATTTGGAAATAGAATATGGTTTAGGCTATAATAATATCCATCAAAAAATAATATAGATACTGAACAGTAATGTAATATCCAATGAAAAATTATTACAATAATGTGATTATTCTAAGAGAATGATAACTATCAAAAAATAAATTGATATTATACAATAACTCTTTCTAATTATTAGTCATCAAATCAGATCCCATTAAATAAAATAATTCAAATTGAATATTAAAATAACACAAGTAATGAAAAAACAAGATATTACATGTAAACGATACAATATACAAAACTGATAATAGTGAATTGCTGCATAATAACATATATGTGTCAATGGATTGAGAATTGGGAAATAATCTATTATCTCACAATTTCCTTTTGTTTGTATGCAATTAAACATTTAGAATAGTGGCATAAAATGTAATTAAACAATGAAAAAACCATATTAGTTTTTATGATATCATATATGATTCTTTTATAACATGTTATTACATGTTTTTTGGCAATCTATCATTATATTTATTGTTTATGGAGTTAATTACCATATTTTTTTGTATATTTTGGCTTGTTATTAACAATTACACTTACAGAGATATTGATTTAATCATATTTAGAATGTTAAAAATTATTTAAATATCATATATATGTAGCATAAATGTATTTATATTATTCCCTAAAATTTATATATTGGAAATGGAATCCACCATTCATGGAGATGGTTGGACATACGTACGCATGAACAATGTTACAATTTTCCTGTCATATTAAAATAATTAAATTTATATTATATAAATATTTATTTTCACTTGAGTATCATTTTTATGTCATATATATAACATATATTACTTAAGTGATCAATAATACATTCAATCTAATGTTTCAACGAATCACATCGCTTTGTGAGGTGATAGTCTACTGAACACACAAAATAAGTTATCATTTTCCCAAAAAATGGAACGAGAAATTGTATGATTAATATAATAATTAATAACAATAAATAATAGATAAATATAAATTATATCATATATAAGTAGTAAATCGATCATTATTCCCAACCATAAAAGGTTATAAGTATTACAAACATCGGTTTGTGAGGCAACAGTCTTCCGTCCACATGATGGATCACCGTGTAAACCATTTCATGGATGTTTATTGGTTTTAGGATAAACCTTAATCATGAAAAAATTTATGTATATTTAGTATATTTTTTATTATTATATGATATTTATATAAATTTAATTCATGGTGTGAAGAATTAAATAAAAAAAGTTCTTATCGATGAACATTACCAATTCTTCAGGTAACTCTTTTTGGTTTATTCAAAAATCAATATTTGGTAATATTTTTGTCCCAAAAAATAATATAGGATGTGGTTAGGGATGTTTGGATTATATTAGAATAGTATTTGGATGAGAAAAATACCGATTGAGTGGTTTGACGAATTGGGTGGATGGAGTACCAATTTATACTAAAGGAGGAGTGTTATGCTTCTATATAAAAAATCTAAAGACTATTACTAATCCCCTTTTATATAATGTCACTCAAATAACGATAATTTTTTGATAAAATAAGATAAATGGTCTATATTTGGGTAAAAATGATTTTTGGACAAGTGTCTTGGCCATTTAGCCCCTTATGATTAAATTCTATCTACAAAGTAAACTAAGTTTTAGATTAACTAATGTAATACATTTTTTAATTTTCACGAATATTTTTTTAAAAAATAAATATTTATAGTTAATAAAAATTATAAATTATACTATTTGAAAATATGAATTTTTTTCTAATTAAAATAACATAAGTTATATAAATTAATAAAATCTTAATCTCAATGAAGGGATGAGCCATCGGGGTTATACTGTTAAAATTTTCAAAATCACGAAATGCATTTATATGCAATATTAACATAAACTCAATAAGAATGAACTAAATTGGAATAATATATTCAATTTTTATCTATTTATTCCTTATAAAAATATTATAATATAATTGGAATATTTATATAAATTATACAAATATATAGTTTTAAATTAAAATCACTTATATTCCACCATTCATAAAAAAATGAAACATCTAAAAAAATATAAAAAATTCACCCTATGAAAATTTATACATTTATATGCCACAACCCTTCCTCGGGGCCCGTGTTGTGACTACCCGAAGCCCACTTTCCAAAGGCCAGGTGTTGGAGACTAGCACCAAAGGCGTAAATCCCAATAAAAAGGAAAGGCAATGACTTTATGAAACAAAAACACACACAACAAGAGTACAAGCAGAAGCTAAACTAAGTAAAGCAGTAAAACAAACGTGCTGAAAGTACAAGGGGCCGGAAATACAAGCCCAAAAGAAAGGTACAGCTACAACTGAACGTAATGTATAACTCAAAGGACAACAACTGAAAGGTGAAAAGAAGTTCCTGGATCGTCCTCCGGCTTCCTACCTGAAGGGTATGTACAGATGTCCTCCTCAGCACTCCACTTATGTCCGTCTCCTCCAGGTAAAAAATCATCGTGAGATCCACCTCCATGTACCGACTCGTCATGAGATCAACCTCCGGGTACCGTCCAGCTCTACAAGCCTCAACCATGATCAGTGATGTCTGTCATCTGCATCCAACACAACGAGGTGTGGGCATAGCACATGAAAGGGTGAGTATAATGATACTCAGTAGGGACCCCAAGACCCTCAAGGTCTCCCTAAATCCCAAAAGAACATCCTCAGTAAAGAATCTCAATAGATAACCCTTAATTAGGTAAAATCCCATACTTATACCTTAGTTATCAAGTAACCCATCTCAATCAGGAGGTATCACGTAGATATGAAATAAACAGATAACCACTACATAGGTATATGTCCATACATATACCTATGTTTTCAAATAACCCATCACAATTATGAGGAAAATACAAAGGTCAATGACTCAACTCAAACCAGGATTTTATTCATGAGGTTGAAACCACAACTACTAGAGAACTCCTCCTCTGTCGAGTACAGTGGGCATGCCACTACAACCAAGTGCTTTCCACTAACCTAGGACTGCTGAAGTACTCCACCTGTCGAGTCCTATGGGCCTGCTGCTACAACCAAGCGCCCCCCACTATGGTTCCACCACTACAACCAAGCGCACCCCCTCAGAGCCTACATTGGTACTCCATCTTTCGAGTACCGCGAGTCTGCCACTAAAACCAAACAATCCTCTGTCGTGGGTCTCCCGCTACAACCATGCGCTCCCCACTGGGCTATCTGAATCACTCCGAGTCGATCGATCAGTAGTCGTCAAGTCTCATCCATCTACTAGGTCTCGGCACTCCTCTCACTCATAACCGGAAGGGTTCGCTCCACGAGATACTGGTCGATACTATAGGTATCCAAAAGTCCCACAAAGATGTATACCAATGGTCTACCATGTCATAGAAATCTCAACACAACAGGCGGCACGTCAATCGGGCGCCTGATCTGTGTGTTATTAGACTTTTCGTTCTGGGGCCCGGTTGGTTTCGTATAAAAACCAACCCAACTGTATCTCAATTGTACCCCAAACTCTCTTAGGGTATACTCATAAGGATTGTTTCTCAACATGATTACCAACGCCGCTGATGGTTCGCCAAACGGTCGTCCGGTCTGAAAGTTATCAGCTCTTCCGTTCTAGGGGCCCAGTAGGATTTCGGGTACAATCCAACCCGACCATATACCAATTTCGTCCAAACCTCAGGAGAAGTATACCAAATTTACCGTCTCATCAAGAGGAATCCAAAAAAGTCGACGGTACGTCAATCGGACGTCCAGAACTCATGTTATAAGCGTTTCCGCTCCGAGAACCAGGTTGGTTTCGTGTTCGAACCAACCCGGCCGTATGAAAATTTCTCCGAAACCTTGAGTTTAATATAAAGAAATGACCTCCTTGATCCATGGATCTCAACGCAACTGACAGTGCATTGATTGGAGGTCCGTAGCCCATGTTATGGGTGTTTGAACGAAACTACCGGGAAATAGGGGGTTTGGGCCCGGTCCAACCGGGCCGATACCCCCTGGGTCGGCCCGAACTGGGTCAACCTGACCTGGTTCCGGGTCCGTACGAGTGGGGTGTGGCCCGGCCCGACATGTGTGGCCCAGCCGGCATGGCTCGGCCCGTCGCGGGGGTCCGCCCAGCACCGGCGGTCTGGCCCAGCACGGGTCGCAGCTCGGTTTATGGCTGAGCTGGATGCAAAGGGGGGGGGGGGGGTTGTTTCCCCGCCGGTTGACAGCGGACCGGCGCGGATTTATTGCTGAGCCCCCCTAAAATCCAGAACAGCTATTCCCTTCCTGACCACCGTGGATGAGCCACAACGGTCTTCTCCGGCGGTGAGCTGCCACCGTTTTTCGGGGAGCACCGGACGCGCACCGGTGGTCCATTTCGCTAGCTGACTACGCCAAAGGTCGTTACGGGACCCAAACATCACTGTGGAGAATTCAAATTGCCATTGCGGTCCGTTTCGTTGTCATTCGTCAATCTTCACATCAACAAACAATCTGCGGAGGGTCTGGGCTTGTTCGTTAGCACGTGTCCTCCGCGTTAGAGATTTTCAACCAGGATCAAACTATAATTCATTCCCGAAAATTAAACCCGAAACCAACCCGCATGAACAAACGATCCACGGATCAACCAGTCAAAGGTTGGTTCGCGCACTTCGTTCCTTTCTCAATAGATAAATAGAATATCAAATAAAATTCCCCTAAGTTTTTTCCCACAATCAAATATTCCCAACCCAGAAACAAATACTTTCGCGGATCAACTTAATAATGATTTGATTCGCGTTCTCAGTTTTAGAAGGAAACAATCATGGGATTTTTAACATTCTCAATTTTAAACCCCTACCTTGACTCACGAAGGTTGATCACTTGATGAATAAAGGTAAAACTCTTTTGTTCCGTAGACATTTCTTTGGGATGATGACGTCGCTTCGTCAAGTGTCAGGAAAAAGGAAACCGAGGTTGGCACCAGGGTTCTCCGTGTTCTTCAACAATGATGATGAGTTCTATCTCCTCCAAAAACTAGTTTTATCTCCCAAAAACATAACACCACAATCTAAAACCAAATAAAATAATACACCTCTTATTTTTTTAATATAGCCATGAATTTTAAAATTCCAAAATTCAAAACCAAACACACACAATTAATTAATTTTAAGCTGTCATATTAATTAGATATTTAGCTGACATGTATTAAAGTGGGAGGTGAGAAGGGGAGGAATCAATTAATTAAAATAGTGTTTATAGGAGTTAAGGAATTTGAAAATGTGGGGGCTCGTGTGGGACCCAACTCACCTTTAATCCTCTCATGGGAAGTTATCAACCAGTGGGATCCACTCCAACTCCCACACCTAGGATCTAACACTTAGAAAGGAGAAATAAAATTTGTAACACATTTTTATTTCACTTAAACCACATTTATAAAAAACACTTCCCGAGCAAATGCAACATCAGAAAAGGTCTTCTTAAGCAATTACTGACGCTGCGGTTTCATCAGTGACCTTGGATTTTGATTCCCTGCACCGGTTCAAAAGTTATAAAAACCCGCTCGTTCGTTCACTGTACAAACCCGAGCTAATCTTTAGAAATTTATTCCGGGAACACCGGGCCTCAGAATCTGGTGCCGTCAGAAACTTCGGACTCGTAAAATTTCAAATAAATTAAGAAAAAAAATTTCTTGAAATTTCGGAGTCTTTACATTACTCCCACCTCATGGATTTACGTCCCTGTAAAGCTTAAACTCGCACTAAGGAAAACAAAGTTGTACTGAGCACACATCTGTGCCTTCCGGTCCCATGTGCTCTCGTAGAGGTTTTCGAGCTACTCGTGAAAGCGCACCTCAGGAATCGACCGTCCCCATAGGACCCGCTCCTGTCGATCCTCAATCTCCATGTGAACCTCTGCAAATGTAGCCCCATTATCGATGTCCAGATCACTGTGATCAAAGGTATGGGTCAGGTCTTGCACATATCTACTCAGCTGAGATACGTGGAAGACTTCATGCACCTGGTGCAACTAAGGTGGATGGGTCAAGTGGTAAACCTATAAGGCCCCAGACTTAAACATTACTTAATCTTGAGTTATTACATGATTACACATTGAGGATATTTTCAGGTTTAGAGTTTTAGAGATTTAAATCATAAAACTTGCATTACATACCACATTTAAACAAAGTGGTTACATAAAAGATAATATTAATTTTTCACATCAACGGAAACATATTTAAAATAAAACATGGATTCTTTCTTGACACTTCCTTGACACTATCATCATATCATGTACCCTTCCCTTGACCTGTGAAAAACATTTCAAAAACATGGGATGAGCATAAAAAGCTCAGTAAGGGATATAAAAATATGGAAAGAAAACATGAGTACATGTATACATAAAAATGAAATCATACTTTACCCATAAAACAAAAGAACTTTAACATACCTCATAAAATCATGAATAAATCATAGAAATCATAAGACATTCAGGTAACTTGAGGCATTCATAACATTCTTACATAGGGAGTAACCCTCTTGGTTACGTTTGGAATACCCATCACAGTATATTCCCTAAATCATTTCGGAAAAACCGTAACGTTTAACCCCTTCGCGTTACCCAATGAATTGGAGAGCAATATCGGGCTCACCCGCCATTAGTTTATCACGGAACCACCCGTCTTCATAATAATGCCCAAGAACCATAACATAATCGTATCACATAAAACATGCATAAAGGAAACATAACATTTCCACTTTTCAATCAAAAGATATCAATACAACACATTTATATAAAAACATTATGAAAAAAATTTTCAATACCAAAATAAAAGAAAAGTAAAACATGGTATTTATTTTTCTTTTAAAAAAAGGTATGGCTTGTAGAGGAAGCCGAAACTCAAATAATGGTCACGGCGGCGGAGAAGTCGTTGTCGCCACATACATACGACAAAAACATTGCCTTTTTTCGTTTAGTAAAACGCTTTGTATAAAAAAATATTCCTTTCGGATAAATGTAAAAGACAAAGGGGTTTATACACCGTATAAAAGAAGGTTGTGTATAAAACAAAATATGCCTCAATGAAAGGAGATTGAGACGAAGTCCCATACAAAGACGATATCCTTGGATTAAGGACAAATCAATTACATAATTATGTGTGACAAAATAATACACCCAATATAAGAAAATATTAAGTGTCAAACAATAAGAGGATATTCACAGATATTCATAGAATGACATATTCAAGGAGTAAAAGCTTATCCCAAAGAATCAAAATCGGGTTAAGAAGTTCCCTTGCAAAAATTTGACAGCCTAACGGCGTCACTACAAAATTTAGAAAATGAGTTGATGAGAGATAAAAAGGGTATCTCATCACTTGGACATAACATTTAAATCACTAAGGATATAGAATAACATATCCCAACATAATTTTATGTGAATTAAAAGACATAACAAAATAAGTCTTTTAAAAAGAGGAGGGTGAAATGTTCCCTTACCAACATGGGTATCTTTTGAAACGTACACCCCATTGAAGAAGGGTCATACAATGAACATGTAAGTACCCATAAATGAAATTATATTACACAAAGAGTATAATAATGGGACGTACATACACCACTCAAATGAAATGGTGGAAATGTAGCATAAATCACACGGGAATAAAAGTGAGATGAAAAATCCCTTACGAAAACTCGGCAGCCTAACGGCGCCACTAAAAACGTCCAAAAATGGATTGAGGAGATCAAATAGAGTATCTCATCATATTACAATAAAATTTACATAAAGAGGAATATAAAAGAACATCCCCCATCATAACAAAGAAAAGCTTAAAATAAGTGACATAAATGAGAGTACTTAAAAAAAGGGGGAGGTTAGATCTCTTACGAAAATTCGGCAGCCTAACGGGGCCACTCAAAACTTCCAAAATGGATTGATGAGAGAGAATAGGGTCTCTCATCATATGAACATAAAAATTACAGTAATAGTAATATAAAAGAACATCACAATCACAAGAAATATGAGATTAAAAGGAATGACATAATAGAGTTTACTTAAAAAGAAAGAGAGGAGTAGGATCCCTTACCTCGGGTCCGACTTGACTCGATCATTCTTTAACGTCCTGAATAATAAACTTGAGTTAATTTCTATTTTCATAGGAACCTTTTTCATGTTCATTATTCCATTTATATCACTTTTTTCCATTTTATAAACATTATGTAGTCATTTAAGTTAATAATGTTGGTTTTGTCGATATTTGGTTCTTAAGTCGAAAGTGAACTTCTTACAATTACATGTTGTTTGTGTGGTCAAAGGTTCATTATATCCAGAATGATATTCATGATTTGGATATCATATATATCATATATATCCCGCATATACATGTAATTATAATATTTCATAATCATTTAGAGATAAGAAATGAAATGCACCGTTCATGGAGACGGTAAGTCGTACCTACGCATGTACGCTACTTTCATTTCATTGTCATATTAATGGAATTAAAACTAAATGAGAGGTATGTATATTTTAATTCCCGAATTATATTCGTCATTTATATTTAACATACATTATATATATCCATTATAAATATGTACTTATAATAGTACATTACATTTGAGGATAAGAAACGAAATGCACCGTTCATCGAGAGGGTAAGCCGTACATACCCATGAACGCTACATTCATTTATATGTCATAAATTAATGGAAATAAATAATAATTATATAGAGGTATATTATAATTCCAGTATAAAATCCTATATAATAACTTTAAATCCATCCTTTATACATCCCACATATGGCATTAACGAATCACATCACTTTGAGGGGGTGGTAGTCCACACTTCCTAAAATGAAATTATCGTGTTTACCCACAATGGAAACCATAAAGAAATACCCAAAATGAAAAATAAATAAGCTTAAAGAAAAAAATAAACATATTATATATCATATATAAATATATTTTCATCTCAATGTCCACCTTTTTAGGTGTCAAAATAATGTTGAACAATCATCGTTTTGGGAGGCAGAAATTCACCATCCACGGAAACAGTATGTTCTTTAACCATTAGATGTAGGTGTGTGTAGGTGTAGCTCGAATTATTCTTATAAAGACATCCTAGTATATTTAAGATACTGGAGCTGTTACAAAAGAAATTAATAAAAAGAGGTTAGGGGGTTGGAGAGGCAATATAAAACAAAAGGACTCAAGTGAAGACATTACCTTAAAATCGGGTAACTCCCTTTGGTTTGAGCTCAAAGGCATCCTTGGGAAGACTTGTGCCCGATGTGAGGTATCAAGGAGTTATAGAGGGATGTGGAGTTACAAAATGGGAAGGGTTTGGCCGAGCCAAAGGTTTTGGATGTGTGGGTAAAGAGGTAGAGGTGGGGGCCTTTTATAAGAGGAGAGGAGGGGCACTCTTGGAATGTAAAGAAATGTTAATTTATTTGAAAATGAGTTTCTGATTTAAAAGGTCCCACATTGATGTAATTCGAGGATAAGGTGATAAGGTTTCGAAATATACCCATCCAATATGTTTTTGACAAGTGTAGGTTTTAGTGTTTACATTATCTTTTAATTTTATTTAAATCGTTAAATAATGAGGTAATCGATGCATCATCATGATGTCATAAATAATTTAATTTATTTAATGTCTAAAAATTATAAAAAAAATATCATGATGTAGTATATCATTTTATATTTGTAATGAATATGTATAGTAAAAAATATGACTTGTATAACCCCATTTAAAAATTGTTTTAGTGAAACATCTCATGCTTGTGACATTTTTATTTTAACTTTAAATAAAAAGTTGTTTATGTTATTTTGCAACCAATGTGGCTCCATGGGGTCCCTAAGATGACCCATGGATTTTCTTGGTCTGCCATGACACATCCAATGAGGGTAGGCCATGTTTCAAACTCATCTCATATTATTAAAATATTATTTTTACCTTAAACTATACTAATTACCTCTAATAGCGATTAAGAACATAAAAGTTACTATTCACCAAAAAATTATTTTAATCCCATTGAACCACATTTTACTTCTTAATGACAACCATGTATGTCGGATTTTGGAAATTTAAAACACAGAGTTGGAAAAGATTCATTTAATCAAAAAATCAGTTTCTTTAACTACCACTTAGTGGTTTCACTATTCATCAAAAATTAAAGTTTTCCAGAAAGATACCAAAAATTCACCCTAAGCTATATTTGATATTAAAAATTCAAAAATGAATTATATTTTTAAAAATTAAAAACATATAAGTTGAATTAATTAATTTAATAATTAATTCCCGATGTTAGAGTAAAAAGCGTGTTTTTATGAAACAATAAGTATCAAAAGATTGACACTAGTTTAAGCTCGATTTCAAAGTGAAATTAATTCTAATGACCACAATTGGATTAAATGGTAAAAATATATTCTAATTGAACTTTAAAACCAATTCAGAAGATAATATAATCATATAAATAAATTAGATTAAAAAGAGGTTTTCAATTAAAATACAACATTTTTCACTATTCATTAAAAATTGAAATTTTTCGGAAAAATACCAAAAATTTACACAAAGTAAATTTTGATGTCCCGATTATAAAGAAGAATTTTATTTAGTAAAATATAACACATAAAATTTTCAAAAAGTGGATTTAAAAGAGGTTCGCCATCAAAAGGCGGTTAATCGACCTTCTAAAGAGTATTAGAATGTTTATGCTTAAAATTGAATTCATTCACATTTTTTAATCGTCTAACATTTATTGTAAAAAGTAAGAAAATATTTGACAAACATATATAATCATTTTGCAGTTACTCTTGTTCATTCCCTCGATTACAATGGCTAGGCGTTAACTACCATTTAAAATAATATTATTTTATTATTAGAGTGCAACGTAAGATTTCCAAGAAACTCGTTGTTGCATGTTGAGTACGCCATCGAGAATAGTGTCCAATATAAATTTATATTAATATTTTACTCACAAAAATGGATAAATATAAAAATGTCATATTCTTTATTTACCTGGGGTGTTACATCCTTCCCCCCCCCCCATTTGGAATTGCATCCTCGCAATTTTAAAATTGGGCTCGGAAACATCCTTGAAAGTCCCACATCGGAACAAGAGTCGGTAAAATAATCACTATAAAATAAATAATGAGAAGTAAAGAGGTCACCCGAGTTAACCCATACTAGGATTTCATGTAGGAAAACATGGACATGGAGGAGAAAACAGAGGGTCATGTTCTGAGGGAGAGTGATAGAAAACATGTTTAGGAGAAAGTTAACCACAAGAAAATCACAAACTTGTGATGGGTTAAACGGTATTCGTTTCCCCAGTAGGAAAATTTAATAGACAACATTTTTGTTTTTTTTATTCATGAATTTAGTCATAAGGAAACATAATTACTTATCATGTTGACTTTCAACTCTTATTACATTCCATAAACAAACTCATATTTTCTCCAAAAGACGATTATTTAGGAAGACTTGTTCACTATAATCAACTTCTAGTGAATCACCTAATCCACAAAAGAGAACTATATACTTCCCATATCTTTAGACCTTAAACAAAACCAAACCCAAAAAGGTTAGTACAAGATCAGATAATACCCAAAAAGTATAATCCTTTTAAAAAAACAAATCTATTCTTAATCTCCAAAATTTGTCCAACAAAACCTAAAGTTCAACGAGGACCATTTGATAAACAATTTGTCCATAAAATTCTTCAAAGTAAACGAAAATAAGTTTTAAACCCAAAGATTTGAAGGATTTAGTCACATAGTCTTCCAAGTTAAATCGTAACATTTATCTTCGAACAACATCTGTTGCTCTTAATGTCTCGTTTTGAAAAGTAATTAACCTAATCACATATCATCCATGATAGATAAATAAATTTCCATAGATAACCCAAAATCAACTTAATCTTAATTCATAAAATAATTTAACTAAAAAGAATCAGTCACACTAACCAGGGACTTCACGTAGTCCAGTGGTAGGCGATAAATACCAGTCGCACTTTGGTTGTGGGTTCGATTCCCACAGCTATGTCCGACGCGATGGGTTGTCACACGGTCTGCGTGTTGTCCTTTTTCCAAAACTATATAATTCCGAAAACATTCCCCAAAACGAGATAATATCTTGAAAAAAATAAAATATTTTTACCTCAAGTTTATCTCATGCCTTTCATTTTCCATCATAACTTATAATAACCCATAATTACCTCAAAAGTAAGGATCATATAAACCCTAATGGTTACCTTTATAATTATTACCTGAACTTACACATCTATTGGTCATCTCATACATGATGCATTACAGATCATACCAAGGTTTAAGTGGTTGATCATGACTCCTTGATAGTTGGTTTAGAACAACCATGAGTTTCCTCATTGAATCCCCCATTTTATCTAGTATCTTAATCAGAGCACCACCATTGTTTCCTTCAAACCTTTTGTCTCTTTGGTTCCTGATAGATCCATCCATTCACTAAAAACAGAAATTTCAGTGTGAGTATATCAACAAAACCATCATGTACTAATGAGGAAGGTAAAAACTAAGGTATACTTACTCATTCACTTTATCTAAAACTAGGACTCTTTCTGAAATCCTAACCATTATGGTAATGTCACTTGTGCTTAGAGAGTACCCTATCCTATAAAGTTATCTAAACCGACATTTGATACCAACTATAAGGCCCCAGCCTTAAACATTACTTAATCTTGAGTTATAACAAGATTACACATTGAGGATCTTTTCAGGTTTAAAGTTTTAGAGAATTAGATCATAAAACTTTCATTACATTCCACATTTAAACAAAGTGGTTACATAAAAGATAATATTCATTTTTCCCATCAACGGAAACATATTTAAAATAAAACATGGATTCTTTCTTGACACTTCCTTGACACTATCATCGTATCTTGTACCCTTCCCTTGACTAGTGAAAAACATTTCAAAAACATGGGATGAGCATAAAAAGCTCAGTAAGGGATATAAAAATATGGAAAGGAAACATGAGTACATGTATACATAAGAATGAAATCATAATTTACCCATAAAACATAAGCACGTTAACATACCTCATAAAATCATGAATAAATCATAGAAATCATAAGACATTCAGGTAATTTGAGGCATTCATAACAGTCTTACGTAGGGAGTAACCCTCTTGGTTACGTTTGGAATACCCATCATAGTATATTCCCTAAATCTCTTTGGAGAAACCTTAACGTTTAACCCCTTCATGTTACCCAATGCATTGGAGAGCTATATCGGGCTCACCCGTCCTTAGTTTATCACAGAACCACTCGTCTTCATAATAATTCCCAAGAACCATAACATAATTGTATCACATAAAACATGCATAAAGGAAACATAACATTTCCAATTTTCAATCACAAGATATCAATACAACCCATTGATATAAAAACATTATGAAAACCATTTTCAATACAAAAATAAAAGAAAAGTAAAACATGGTATTTATTTTTCTTTTAAAAAAAGGTATGGATTGTAGAGGAAGCCGAAACTCAAATAATGGTCACGGCGGCGGAGAAGTCGTTGTCGCCACATACGTATGACAAAAACATTCCCTTTTGTCATTTAGTAAAACGCTTTGTATAAAGAATATTCCTTTCAGATAAAAGTAAAAGAAAAAGGGGTTTATACACCGTATAAAAGAAGGTTTTGTATAAAACAAAATATGCCTCAATGAAAGGAGATTGAGACGAAGTCCCATACAAAGACGATATCCTTGGATTAAGGAAAAATCAATTACATAATTGTGTGTTACAAACTAATACGCCAAATATAAGAGAATATTAAGTGTAAAACAATCAGAGATTATTCACACATATTCAGAGAACGAAATATTCAAGGAGTACAAGATTTTCTTAAAGAATCAAAATTGGGTTAAGAAGTTCCCTTGCAAAAATTTGACAGCCTAACGGCGTCACTAAAAAATTCAGAAAATGAGTTGATGAGATATAAAAAGTGTATCTCATCACTTGGACATAAAATTTAAATCACTAATGATATAGAATAACATATCCCAAAATAATGTTATGTGAATTAAAAGACATAACAAAAGAAGTCTTTTAAAAATAGGAGGGTGAAAGGTTCCCTTACCGACATGGGTATCTTTCAAAACGTACACCCCATTGAAGAAGGGTCATACAATGAATATGTAAGTACCCATAAATGAAATTATATTACACAAAGAGTATAATAATGGGACGTACATACAACACTCAAAGGAAATGGTGGTAAATGTAGCATAAATCGCACGAGAATAAAAGTGAGATGAAAAATCCCTTACGAAAACTCTGCAGCCTAACAACGCCACTTAAAAATTCCAAAAATGGATTGATGAGATCAAATGGAGTATCTCATCATATTAAAATAAAATGTACAATAAGAGGAATATAAAATAACATCCCCCATCATAAAAAATAGGTGGTTAAAATAAGTGACATAAATGAGAGTACTTAAAAAAAGAGAGAGGTTAGATCTCTTACGAAAATTCGGCTGCCTAACGGCGCCACTCAAAACATCCAAAATGGATTGATGAGAGAGAATAGGGTCTCTCATCATATGAACATAAAAATTACAGTAAGAGTAATATAAAATATCATCCAAATCACAAGAAAGGTGAGCTTAAAAGGAATGACATAAAAGAGTTTACTTAAAATGAAATAGAGGAGTAGGCTCCCTTACCTCGGGTCCGACTTGACTCAATCGTTCTTTAACGCCCTGAATAATAAAATTGAGTTAATTTATATTTTCTTAAGAACCTTTTTCAAGTTCATTATTCCTTTTATATCACTTATTTCCATTTTATAAACATTATTTAATCATTTAAGTTAATAATATCTGTTTTGTCGATATTTGGTTCTTAAGTCGAAAGTGAACTTCTTACAATTACATGTTGTTTGTGTGGTCAAAGGTTCATTGTATCCAGAATGATATTCATGATTTGGATATCATATATATCATATATATTCAGAATATACATGTATTTATAATATTACATATTCATTTATAGGTAAGAAATGAAATGCACTGTTCATGGAGACGGTAAGCCGTACGTACGCATGAACGCTACTTTCATTTCTTTGTCATATTAATGGAATTAAAACTAAATGAGAGATATGTATATTTTAATTCCAGAATTATATTCATCATTTATATGTAACATATATTATATATATCCATTATAAATATGTACTTATAGTAGTACATTACATTTGGGGATAAAAATGAAATGCACCGTTCATGGAGACGGTAAGCCGTACGTACGCATGACCGCTACTTTCATTTCTATCTCATACATTAATAGAAAGAAATAATAATGATATAGAGGTATATTATAATTCCAGTATATCATCATATATAATAACTTTAAATCCATCCTTTATACATCTCACATATGGCATTAACGAATCACATCACTTTGACGGGGCAGTAGTCCGCATTTCCTAAAATGAAATTATCGTGTTTACCAACAATGGAAACCATAAAGGTATGCCCAAAATGAAAAATACAGCAGCATAAGGAAAACATAAACATATTATATATCATATATTAATATAGTGTCATCTTAATGGCTGTAGAGACCCGAAGCTTGACGTACATTGACAATACATTACATTTTCGGAATACATAGTACATAACAAAAACACACACACAAGGATCGTAATAGTTTAGTGTCTTTGGAAACTCAGAATATAATCTTCTAATCCTGGTGAAAGATCTTCAACATCTCCCATAAAGATCTTCCTTTTTTTATACCTAAACCATTCTTTATATCCTGGGGAAAAGAAAACATAAAAGGGTGAGCTCAAATGCTCAGTAAGGGTAAACAAAAGAAATATCAATCACATCATATACATAAGCACATAACTTTTGGAAATCTTAACCTGCAAAAGAGATCATAATTTCCTAACATGGGATAAATCATGGTAGTGAAATGTAATCACAATAATCATAACTTAAAACATGAAACTTTGTGGCATACACACATAATCATAGAGAATCATATATTATTAGTCAAGACTCATTTCCAAGACTATCTTAGTCGACAAAGTCGATATCTGAACCGAGTCACCCACGTTTTAGTCCTGTTTCACTGAACCGGTATAACCTACCGTTCCTGCCCTGTCTATCTCATGAGATATAAAATCATTACCCAATGAATTGGAAGGAGATATAGGTCCCACCCATCTCATAATGATACCATTCTTATGTGTGCCACAAAATCTTAAAACACATATCATTGCATAACCCATGTAATAAAAATGGGAATCTTAAACATCGTGAAATCATAATAAAATTCATATAAGATAAAGGAATTCATAAAAAATATTTCCATCACAACATAATCAAATCCATGTAATAATAGGGATAGAAACAGAACCCTTTATTATCTTAGATGGAAAATAATTTTGATAAAACACTTAAACTCCATTCTTAAGGAAAATATCCTTTATCCTTCAAAAACACTTTTCCTTTCTTAACATGTCGTACAATTATAAACTAAAAGAAGTTGATTAAAAATAAAATTGAAAACTTATAAAGGAAGATTCTTAGAAATAATGTTTTAAAAATCCATTCATGCTGTATAAGTTAAAAAAACATTCTTCGTACTTTTGTCGTAAAAGTCAAAAAGTACCTCGTACGAAAAAACGACAAAAGATTCCTTTCATATCTTTTACTAAAAACTCACTGAAGGGTAAAATTGGATTTAAAAAATTTTAGGTGGATGGAAATAATATTACATATTTAGGAAACATGGATGTGGATGATAAAATACACCCCAGTAAATACCAAAGTATAAACAATCTCGGATAAAAATGAAATTGTGATATTTCCCTTACCTTAGGTCCGATTTGCTTCGTAAGTGTCCGAACCTCCTGTATAATAATTTAAATAATTTCATTGACTTATTACATAATCATATTCATTGTTATGATATTATATATGGTTCACTTATGACTTTATATTACCCGTTCTTTTGTAAATTCCATGTTAAAGAGCGTTTTGGGTAAAATTGTTTCATTTGTCGTCCGTGTTTTGACTTGTAATTATTCATATGATCACTTTGATCATGATTAATTAATTCCAGAATATAAAACATGATTTATATATATATATATATTAATAATATAAATATATATAATAAATCAGTAAATGGAAAGAAATACACCGTTCATGGAGACGGTAGGCCGTACGTTCGCCTAAACGCTGTTTTCGTTTCCTTATTGAGTTGAATGGAATTAAGTAGATGACATACATATATATACAAATAAATCCAGTATCATTATTATGTCATATATTTCATGATTACTTATTATATATACTTTATAATCATTCATTAATGGTTAAAGTGGAGAATGAATCTCATCACGTCGTGGAGACGGTAGTCCGTAAGTACGCACGAGCGATGATATTGTTCTCATGATCGTGGGACTGTATTGGAGTGTATGTATACTATTTCAGAATCAATATCACATAAAATAATAATATATAGTTATTATTTACACCATTATACCCATCCAAGTAAGCTGGTGGTGGAAAATAGATTTCACCACGGCGTGGAGACGGTATTCCGTACGTACGCACGCGCGGTGATTTCATTTTCCGTAGGTTGGATAGATGGTGAAATAGGATTATTTCATACCTATAATAACATATAAGTATATTAGTGATACTTATGTTATTACTTCATAATGAAACAACCTAAGATGAAGAAGTGGAAGAAGAAATAAAGGTGAAAGAATCGGTAACGGAAATTACCACTTCTTTGACGCGCCTCTTTGAGACCTCCTCTTAGAGAACTAAAATTGGTCTTTGAGGAAGACCAGAACCTCTAGGATGTTGCTAGGGAAGTGGAGAAGAGAATTTGGTAGGGTTTTGCCGAGCTTGAAGGCTCAATGTGGTGTGAGGAAGAGGGGGAGGAGATGCCCTTTTATAAGGGAGGAGAGGGGCACCTTTGGAATAACTAAAAATATTATTTTATTATAAAGTCATGTTCGGATTTAAATAGCTCCAAATTGATATATTTCTAATATAATGTGGGGATGAGTCGAAATCCTTTCATCCAATAGAATTTAGACAAGTTTAGGTTCCTATTCTAACCTTATCATTTATATTTAACATTAAGTTAAATAATTTTACTTTTACCGTGTCTTCTTGTTTTCTTATACTATAAGGTTAATAAACTTACTATAAGCAGCCAAACGAACCCCAAGTTGTTTATTATTAATATATATAACCTAATCTATGTCATTTGGCCGAACCATTGATTTTTAGGAATAAAATAACAATTACTAATATAATATTTGTTTTAAAAACCATTTTATGTCAATTTTGACACTATTTAGTAATTAATTTTTTTGAAAATCATAACAGAATGATAAGTTCTAAAAAAATTAATTAAATCAATAATAACATGTCATATTAAACTAGAAAATTAGTGGAATTCATAAAAAGCCTCAAATTATATTTATTTGGGTATTTATAACATCAATTATGTCAATATTTCATTAATAAGATAATTACTGCATTATCATTGTGTCATAAATAGATTAAACTATTTAATGTCTAAAAATTACAAATAAATTACCATTATGTAGGAAATCTTTTTAGATTTATAATTAATATTTATAGTTGAAGTTATCTTCTGTATAACCCCATATTAAAAATGATTTACTTATTAGACATTGATTTTAAATATTTTAACCCTTCTTTAAATAAATTAATAATAAATGTCCTAATCTAATCCATGTGGGCCTAAATGGTCATATTTTATTCCTAAGGTTGTTTTTGGTCGAATTACACTTTTCCAATAGAATTAGGACATGTGTTAGGGTAATAATAATATCAATTTTACCCTTAATTACCCTATTTAATTTTAACCGTGGTAAAAAAAGTAAAAAGTTACTATTCACAACAAATTATTTTCATCTCATTGAACCACATTTTAGTCCTTGATATTAACCGTGTGTCTTGGATTTTCAAAATTCCACTCACAGAAGCGGTAAAATTATGTTTTATGAAAAATTTAGTTTTTTTAACTACCACTTAGTGGTTTCACTATTCATCAAAAATTGAAAGTTTTCAGAAAAATACCAAAAATTAGGCCTAAGCTATATTTGATAATAAGAATTTAAAAATGATGTCTATTTTACCAAATTCAGAACATATCAGTTGCATTAATTAATTTAAAAATTAGTTCCTGTCGTCAAAACAAATAGCGTGTTTTTAAGAGATAATAACTATCAAAAGATTGACACTTGTTTATAACTGGTTTAAATGTGAAATTACATCAAATGACCAAAATTTTATTAAATTGTAAAAATATATTCTAAATATACTTTAAAACCACTCAAATTAATGATTTATCACTATTAATTATTTCTATTAAAAAAGTACTTTTTAATTAAAATTTAGTAATTTTCACTATTCATCAGAATATGAAAGTTATCCGAAAATCACCAAACTTTCACCCTAAGCTAATTTCGATATTCCGAATCCAAAAATGAAGTCCAATTTAAAAAATAAAATTTATAAAATTTCAAAAAGTGGTTATTACTATTCATAACGGATAGTTTTAATAATAGCATATCGTTGTTTAGTGAAACTCGGTATTGTGTACTACACACGCTGTCGAGGAAGGTCATGAATGCATGTAATGCAAGGCAAGTCAAGGATGCGTGTTGTGGAAGATCCTTTTGGTGTAATGTACAACACAAGACATTAATGAAATTAAAAAGAATATTTTTCATAAAATCTCAGGGTGTTACATTCTACCCCCCTTAAAATGAATTTCGCCCTCAAAATTCGTTGGGGTTATAAATGGTTTACTATTCGAATGTTTCTTTGATAGAAACCCACATCGTAAAAAGGAATACCAAAACCAATATTTAAAAACAAAAGTATGAAACTTAACGGTTACCCAAATAAACTAATCACTGGGTTTCCACATAGGTGAAAATATGGATATGGAAGAGAAATCTAACCATCATGTTCTGATGGACAGTGGTAGAGAAAATGGCTATAGAAAAGCCAGCAATCACAAAGCCATACATTTGTGATGATCTTGGGTACCATCTGATTCATTGGATATAAGGGCACTAGGACAACATTTTTGGTTTTCAATATCATTCCCCTAAAGCTGAAAATTTTGAATTAGAAGAAATACTTGCTTGATTTTGGTACAATCTCACTGTTGTTCGTGAATTGAACAATTTCCACTTCATCCCTTAAAGAAATGAAGTTGAATTTGTTATTCGTGATGTGTTAGCAGATCTTGTGATAGAATGATGGGTTATTCCATCTCTTTCAAACAAAAGGTTAGCAAAATTTATAAGTCCATCTTATGTTTAATTGTATATGGTTCCAAAAATGAACTTATACTTCATATATCATACCGCTTAATAAAATAAAACTAGTTTCTACTAACCAGGGACTTCCTGTAGGCCAGTGGTAGGTGATAAAGGCCAGTCGCACTTCGGTTGTGGGTTCGATTCCCACGGCCTTGTCCGACGCGATGGGCTGTCACCCGTCCTGCAGGTTGTCCTTTTTCTAAAACTGTATTACTAAAACATCCCAGAAATAATATCGAAAAAACTTCTATCCTTAAACAATACTAACTTTTTTCCAAATTAATCCATTCCAATCTTTCATCTTATCCATAATACCGCAGTCCACTCTCATAATATAGTGAAAATGATTACCAGGGATTTAATACCATCGTTGATCCCCATATATCATAAGATATGTCTTGTTTGTCACATTCCAAACATTCAAAGGCCTTAATCATGTATTCTCTTGAATACCCATTGAACCATAGTGAAAACATGAATGCAGTTAAAAGTTAAAACTTTCTACATACCAAAATCCTTAAAATTCTATATACTCAAACCATGATATCACATAGTCCTTATATCAATCATGATCTCATGAATACTGTCAAACTTTTCATTTTCTCCTTATCACTTCATTATGCGCATATCATCTACTTTCCAAAAATATCTGAATAAACTTTCATGGATACTGGTAACATTAATCATACACTTTCAAAACTCAAGGAAAGACAACAGTGTAACAATCCTTAGATGTCTTTTTATTCCATAGTACCATGAGATTACTTATACAACATTACACATGATAAACATGTAATCGTTCCACTACATTCTTAAACCATTGACCGAGATTCAACAATTCTCTCATCTCACATATCATTTGTAGTCTCTTCATCATCATCCACATAAATACTACCCATACGACCATACTGATTCTCTTCATTACACTTTACCTTAGGGAATTGGTTTGCATATTGCCTATACATTCCACATTTAAAACATTTAACCATTGTTGATGTCGTAGCAATACCATTATCCTCATCCCTGGTGTTAACTAGACCCTTTCCTTTGCACTTACTGGATTTGTGTCCTTCTTTTCCACACCCAAAGCATCTTCCAGTTCCTTTGAAACATTCTCCTTGATTCCTCTTCCCACATGATTTACATAGGGGAAATTGAACATTCTTTCCTTTATGATCATCATGAAACTCCATCTTTCTCTTATTAGCCGTGTCAGGAAACTTACCAAATTTTACTTTATTGATCATATTATGAGATTGCTAATTCAGCAAAATAATGATGTTTGGACTTCCAAATCCCATTTCATTTGGTTTCTCATGAAGAATATCATTCCATTGTCCTTCATATCCTCCATTATCGTGAATCATCATGTTTCCATCCATTTTCTAAAACCCTAAAAGAATAGTGTGAGAGGAAAAAATAATAATAAAGGGGGAGTAACTTCAATATCTAACATCTTTGGTTTAATCTAATATCCATACCATAGTTCTAGAACTATATCCTATACGTATACTTATCCTTAGGGACATCCCTAGACATACCTTAGAAATATCTCTAGGGATCTGACTAACGTTTTCGCATCCTAGTTTCCAAAGGTTGACTAAACTTTTCCTCTGATACCAACTGTAGAGACCCGAAGCTTGATGTACATTGACATTACATTACATTTTCAGAATACTTAGTACATAATAAAAACTCACACACAAGGATCGTAATAGTTTAGTGTCTTTGGAAACTCGGAATATAATCTTCTAATCCTGGTGAAAGATCTTCATCATCTCCCATAAAGATCTTCCTTTTTTTATACCTAAAACCTTTCTTTATATCCTGGGGAAAAGAAAACATAAAAGGGTGAGCTCAAATGCTCAGTAAGGGTAAACAAAAGAAATATCAATCACATCATATACATAAGCACATAACTTTTGGAAATTTTAACCTGCAAAAGAGATCATAATTTCATAACATGGGATAAATCATGGCAGTGAAATGTAATCACAATAATCATAACATAAAACATGAAACTTTGTGTCATACACACATAATCATAGTGAATCATATCTTATTAGTCAAGAATCATTGCCAAGACTATCTTAGTGGACAAAGTCCATTTCTGAACTGATTCACCCTCGTTTTAGTCCTGTTTCACTGAACCGGTATAACCTACCGTTCCAGCCATGTCTATATAATGAGATATAAAATCTTTACCCAATGAATTGGAGGGAGATATAGGTCCCACCCATCTCATAATGATTCCATTGTTATGTGTGCCACAAAATCTTAAAACACACATCATTGCATAACCCATGTAATAAAAATGGGAATCTTAAACATCGTGACATCATAAAAAAATTCATATAAGATAAAGGAATTCATAAAAATAATTTCCATCACAACATAATCAAATCCATGTAATAATAGGGATAGAAACATAACCCTTTATTATCTTAGATGGAAAATAATTTTGATAAAACACTTGAACTCCATTCTTGAGGAAAATATCCTTTCTGCTTCAAAAAAACTTTCCCTTTCTTAACATGTCGTACAATTATAAACTAAAAAAAGTTTATTAAAAATAAACTTGAAAACTTGTAAAGTAAGCTTCTTGGAAATAATTTTTTAAAAATACATCCATGCCATATAAGTTAAAAAAACATTCTTCGTACTTTTGTCGGAAAAGTCAAAAAGTACCTCGTACGAAAAAACGACAAAAGATTCCATTCATATATTTTACTAAAAACTCACCGAAGGGTAAAATTGGATTTAAACAATTGTAGGTGGATGGAAATAATATTACATATTGAGGAAAAATGGATGTGGATGATAAAATACACCCTAGTAAATACCAAAGTATAAACAATCTCCGATAAAAATGAGATTGTGATATTTCCCTTACCTTAGGTCCGATTTGCTTCGTAAGTGTCCGAACCTCCTGTATAATGATTTAAATAATGTCATTGACTTATTACAGAATCATATTCATTATTATGATATTACATATGGTTCACTTATGACTTTATATTACCCGTTCTTTTGTAAATTCCATGTTAAAGAGCGTTTTGGGTAAAATTGTTTCATTTGTCGTCCGTGTTTTGACTTGTAATTATTCATATGATTACTTTGATCATTATTAATTAATTCCAGAATATAAAACATGATTTATATATATATATATATTAAGAATATAAATATATATAATAAATCAGTAAATGGAAAGAAATACACCGTTCATGGAGACGGTAGGCCGTACGTACGCATGAATGCTGTTTTCGTTTCCTTATTGAGTTGAACGAAATTAATTAGATGACATACATATATATACAAATAAATCCAGTATCATTATTATGTCATATATTTCGTGATTACTTATTATATATACTTTATAATCATTCATGAATGGTTAAAGTGGAGAATGAATCTCATCACGTCGTGGAGACGGTAGTCTGTACGTACGCACGAGGGATGATATCGTTCTCATGATCGTGGAACTGTATTAGAGTGTATGTATACTATTTCAGAATCAATATCACTTTAAAATAATAATATATAGTTATTATTTACACCATTATACCCATCCAATTAAGGTGGTGGTGGAAAATAGATTTCACCATGGCGTGGAGACGGTATTCCGTACGTACGCACGCGCGGTGATTTCATTTTCCATAAGATGGATAGATGGTGAAATAGGATTATTTCATACTTATAATAACATATCAGTATATGAGTGATATTGATGTTATTACTTCATAATGAAACAACCTAAGAAGAAGAAGTGGAAGAAGAAATAAAGGTGAAAGAATCGGTAACGGAAATTACCTCTTCTTTGAAGCACCTCTTTGAGACCTCCTCTTAGGGAACTAATATTGGTCTTTGAGGAAGAACAGAACCTCTAGGATGTTGGTAGGGAAGTGGAGAAGAGAATTCGGCAGGGTTTGGCTGAGCTTGAAGGCTCAAAGTGGTGTGAGGAAGAGGGTGAGGAGATGCCCTTTTATAAGAGAGGAGAGGGGCACCTTTGGAATAACTAAAAATATTATTTTATTATAAAGTCAAGTTCGGTTTTAAATAGCTCCAAATTGATATATTTCGAGGATAAGGTGGGGATGAGTCTCAATCCTCTCATCCAATAGAATTTAGACAAGTTTAGGTTCCTATTCTAACCTTATCATTTGGATTTATCATTAAGTTAAATAATTTTACTTTTACCGTGTCTTCTTGTTTTCTTATACTATAAGGTTAATAAACATACTATAAGCATCCAAACGAACCCCAAGTTGTTTATTATGAATATCTATAACCTTATCTAAGTCATTTGGCTGAAAATTAGATTTTTAGGAATAAAATAACAATTACTAATATAATATTTGTTTTAAAAACTATTTTATGTCAATTTTGACACTATTTAGTAATTAATTTTTTTGAAAACAATAACAGAATGATTAGCTCTAAAAAATTTACTTAAATCAATACTAACATGTCATATTAAACAATAAAATTAGTGGAATTCATAAAAAGTCTCAAATTATATTTATTTGGGTATTTATAACATCAATTATGTCAATATTTCATTAATAAGATAATTACTGCATCATCATTGTGTCATAAATAAGTAAAACTATTTAATGTCTATAAATTACAAATAAAATACCATTAAGCAGGAAATCTTTTTAAATTTATAATGAATATTTATAGTTGAATTTATCTTATGTTTATCCCCATATTAAAAATTATTTACTTATTAAACATTGATTTTAACTATTTTAACCCTTCTTTAAATAAATTAATAATAAATGTCCTAATCTCATCCAAGTGGGCCTAAATGGTCATATTTTATTCCTAAGGTTATTTTTGGTCGAATTACACTTGTCTAATAGAATTAGGACATTTTTAGGATAATAATAATATCAATTTTACCCTTAATTACACTATTTACTTTTAACCGTGGTAAAAAAAGTAAAAAATTACTATTCACCAAAAATTATTTTCATCTCATTGAACCACATTTTAATCCTTGATATTAACCGTGTCTCTCGGATTTTCAAAATTCCACTCACAGAAGCGGTAAAATTACATTTTATGAAAAATTCAGTTTTTTTAACTACCACTTAGTGGTTTCACTATTCATCAAAAATTGAAAGTTTTCAGAAAAATACCAAAAATTAGGCCTAAGCTATATTTGATATTAAGAATTAAAAAATGATGTCTATTTTACCAAATTCATAACATATCAGTTGCATTAATTAATTTAAAAATTAGTTCCCGTCGTCAAAACAAATAGCGTGTTTTTATGAAATAATAACTATCAAAAGATTGACACTTGTTTATAACTGGTATAAATGTGAAATTACATCCAATGACCAAAATTTTATGAAATTGTAAAAATATATTCTAAATATACTTTAAAACCACTCAAATTAATAATTTATCACTATTAATTATTTCTATTAAAAAAGTTCATTTTAATTAAAATTTAGTAATTTTCACTATTCATCAGAATATGAAAGTTATCCGAAACTCACCAAAATTTCACCCTAAGCTAATTTTGATCTTAAGAATCCAAAAATGAAGTCCATTTTGAAAAAGAAAATTTATAAAATTTCAAAAAGTGGTTATTACTATTCATAACAGCTAGTTTTAATAATAACATATCGTTGTTTAGTGAATCTCGGTATTGCGTACTACACACGCTACCGAGGAAGGTCGTGATTGTGTGTAATGCAAGGAAAGTCAAGGATGCGTGTTGTGCAAGCTCATTTTGGTGTAGCGTACAACACAAGATGTTAATGAAATTAAAAAGAATATTTTTCATAAAATCTCGGGTTGTTACAATGGCCACCTTTGAAGGTGTTAAAATAATGTTGAACAATCATCGTTTCGGGAGGCAGAAATTCGCCATCCACGGAAACAGTATGTTCATTAACCATTAGATGTAGGTGTGTGTAGGTGTAGCTCGAATCCTTATTATAAAAACATCCTAGTATATTGAAGATACTAGAGCTGTTACAAAAGAAATGAATAAAAAGAGTTTAGGGGGTTGGGAAGGCAAAATGAAACAAAAGGACTCAAGTGAAGACATTACCTTAAAATCGGGTAACTCCCATTGGTTTGAGCTCAAAGGCTTCTTTGGGAAGACTTATGCCAAAAGTGAGGCTTCAAGGAGTTATAGAGGGATGTGGAGATACAAAATGGGAATGGGTTGGCCGAGCCAAAGGCTTTGGAAGTGTGGATAAAGAGGTAGAGGTGGGGGCCTTTTATATGAGGAGAGGAGGGGCACTCTTGGAAAGTAAAGAAATGTTACTTTATTTGATAATGATTTTAGGATTTAAAAGGTCCCACATTGATATAATTCTAGGATAAGGTTATAAGGGTTCGAAATATACCCATCCAATAGGTTTTTGACAAGTGTAGGTTTTAGTGTTTAAATTATCTTTTCATTTTATTTAAATCGTTAAATAATGAGGTAATCGCTGCATCATCATGATGTAATAAATAATTTAATTTATTTAATGTATAAAAATTATAAAAAAATATCATGATGTTCGAAATAAGTTTATCTTTCTAATTAATATTTATAGTCAAAAAGATGACTTGTATTACCGCATTTAAAATTTTTTTTAGTGAAACATCTCATGCTTGTGACATTTTTATTTTAACTTTAAATAAAACGTTATTTATGTCATTTTCCAAAAAACATTGCTCCATGGGGTCCCCAAGTTGACCCATGGATTGTATGGGTCGACCATGACACATCCAATGAGGGTAGGACATGTGTAAAGCTCATCTCATATTATTAAAACATTATTTTTACCTTAAACTACACTAATTACCTCTAATCGCGATTAAGAACATAAAAGATACTATTCACCAAAAAAATTATTTTAATCTCATTGAACCACATTTTACTTCTTAATTACAACCATGTATGTTGGATTTTTTAAATTCAAAACACAGAGGTGGCAAAGTATCATTTTATGAAAAAATCAGTTTCTTTAACTACCACTTAGTGGTTTCACTATTCATCAAAAATTGATGTTTTCCAGAAAAATACCAAAAATTCACCCAAATCTATATTTGATATTACGAATTCAAAAAATGAATACTATTTTAAAAAATTCAAAACATATAAGTTGAATTAATTTATTTAATAATTAATTCCTGCTGTCAGAGCAAAAAGCGTGTTTTTATGAAACAATAAGTATCAAAAGAATGACACTAGTTTAAGTCTGATTTCAAAGTAAAATTAATTCCAATGACCACAATTGGATTAAATGGTAAAAATATATTATAATTTAACTTTAAAACCAATTCAAAAGATAATCTAATCATACAAATATATTATATTAAAAATATGTTTTGAATTAAAATACAACATTTTTCACTATTCATTAAAAATTGAACTTTTTCGGAAAAATACCAAAACTTTACACGAAGTAAATTTTGATGTCCCGATTCTGAAGAAGAATTTTATGTAGTCAAATATAACACATAAAATTGTCAAAAAGTGGATTTAAAAGAGGTTCTCCATCAAAAGGCAGTTA
The DNA here is from genome assembly GCA_963277665.1 of Viscum album. NCBI lineage: Eukaryota > Viridiplantae > Streptophyta > Magnoliopsida > Santalales > Viscaceae > Viscum > Viscum album. The sequence continues at coordinate 1,432,219,054 of OY728151.1, forward strand.
ATCGACCTTCTAAAGAGTATTAGAATGTTTACGCTTAAAATTGAATATATTCACATTTTTTAATCCTCTACCATTTATTGTAAAAAGTAAAAAAATATTTGACATGCATATATAATCATTTTTGTAGTTAGTTCTGTTCATTCCCACCATTACAATAGTCAGGCGTTAACTACCATTTATAATAATATTATTTTATTATTAGAGTGCAACGTAAGATTCCCAAGAAACTTGTTGTTGCGTTTTGGGTACGCCATCGAGCATAGCATCCCCTTTAAAGTTATATTAATATTTTATTCACAAAAATGGATAAATATAAAAATGTCATATTCATTATTTACCTGGGGTGTTACAAAACCTCATCGCCTACCCTGTTGTAGACCTAGAAGGGTCCGATGAATCCCAGAGATAATTTGCTACCTGGGCCAAATCTCCGTAAACCACATCGTGTTGAGACCCATAAGAAAACATTGTCGACATCCTTGAACTCTAGTTTTCTATGTCTCCTATCCGCTTAGAACTTCTATCTGTACTATGGCATCTTCATCCGGTCTTGAACAAACTGTGCTTTTTCCGTTATAGTCTAAACCATCTCTGGTCCTAAAAGAGCTGCTACGATTTTTTATTTGCCGATAAGAGAAATCCGGTCTCGTACCCTAGATGAACCACGTTCTTTTCCTCATACAGTCAATCCTTACATGAATGATACTATTCCAAGTCATGGATGACATCTTAAGGCCTCGAAACTACAAACAAGAGATCCAACCGTTACTCTCACCCCCAAGGGTTGAGTCACACTGTCGGCATCAATGTGTGCTCACTGGGTCTCCTCCAGTAGTAATCTCAAAAGTGTGGGTCAAGTCAATATTTTAAACCCGAACCTCTTAGTACTCACAAATAAATGAAGGAAACATCATAAGGAAATGTTTATTTTATTACTGCAGCTCAAGTACAAAGACACACAACAACCACAAACAACAACAATGACAACAAGGAAACTAGAAACACCAAGATCAAAGGTCCCATGCCTGGAACAAGTCTCGCTTTTGTCCTCCAGCTTCTAGAACTCCATAGTTGTATGCTTATGCTACCTGAAGCTGAGCTCTCCACTATCCACATGTTCCCTGTGGTCGGGGCGGACCTCCTGGTCGTGGTGGTGGCAACACCTTGAAGCGTCGTCCACCTACAGCTACATGGACAACTCCCCTGCCTCGGTCTCCTGCTCCTTGAGGGCCACCTCGATCGAACCTCTTCCTCTGCATGGGAGGTCCTTCTTTTATCTGCTGCTCATCTGTACGGCGGATCGGACAGTCACGTACCATGTGACCAAACCCACTGTAGGAGTTACACTATCCACTCCTGGTAAGTCGTTATCCACCTTAGGTGCCTCACATACACGATCATGTGTCATGAGTTTGACCACCTGTAGGTCTGGTCCTCTTGGACATCTGCATCATCTGTCTACTGCCCGCTGCAGAAGACTCTGCCACATTCCGGTTAGTGGTGGGTCCTGTTGCTGAAGACTACTCAGCAAGGAAACTCTCCAATAAGAGGGATCGCTCCACCACCCCTGTCTGCATCGGGATGCTGTGAGAAATAACTTAATCTCTAAAATCTCTCCTAAGCCCGTGCTCAAAGGTTCGGGCCCTGAAAAATGGGACTCGTATCATATCAGTGGAGTAGCGTGAGAGATCGCTGAACCTCGCTGAATACTGCGCCACCGTCATGCTACCCTGCTGAAGATGAAGTAGCTTCTGTATATGCACCGCTCGAAGGGTGGCTGGTACAAACTCTTCCCGGAATAGGCTCTCGATGTCTTCCCATAGAAGTGTCTCCTCGTCATGCATCAAGTGCATCAGGCTCCACCATCTTCCTGATGCTGCCTAAAAGAGGCTGGTAGGAAGGATCAACATGAAGTCTGACGGTGTCCCTACTAGTCGGAAGACTCTCACCACGACCTCCATCCAATCCTCATCCGCATGTGGGTCCATCTCTCCCCTAATCCTGGGGGGCCTCTAGCGCTGGAACTCATGCAGTGTGCTCAAGTGATGTGCACTCTCTGCTGCTGGGGCTGGTGGCATCAGTGGCCCAACGGGTGGTAGTACCGTTGGTGCCTCTTCTAGTTCCTCAACTGGAAGAGGGCCATGTACTGAGGCCTCATCGCTCGGCGGGATTTCCATACGTATAACTATCGGGGCTCTAGCTGGTCGTCCACAGGGAGGCATCCTGAAAAGAACAAATGTGACACGGTCAAAGACAAAACCTGGTGAGCTGACCTGGTTTGAGCAGACATAAAGAAAACATTTGGAAACACACACGTAATCAGTGTTTTCGTGCGCTGTGTCGGAAATCAGTAGTCAGGGTGCTGGTGTATGGATACGTTGGCCGCCGCACCAATACTAGACTCCCTAAACTGAAGACCACACTCGGTACCCTTAACACTATTCCTTCACAGAAAATAATTATCAGAGTCTTGAGTTCTTCGGTAGAACTGACTCCTCTTATACCAATTTTTCACGACCCGTCCTCGAGGCCCATGCCGTGACAACCCCAAGGCCGCCTTCTATAGGCCAGGGGCTGGCGACTAGAACCAAAGGCGTAAATACCAATAAAAAGAAAATTCATTTCCTTTATGAAACGAAAACACACACAAACAGAGTACAGGAAGAAGCTACACTCATTAAAGCAGTAAAAAAACGTGCTGAAAGAACAAGGGGAAAAAAATACATGCCCAAAAAAAGGTACAGCTACAACTGAAAGTAAAGTACAACTCAAAGGACAACAGCTGAAAGGTGACAAGCAGCTCCTGGATCGTCCTCCAGCTTCCTACCTGAAGGGTAGGTAGAGATGTCCTCCTCAGCACTCCACGTCTGTCCATCTCCCCTGGGTACCGACTCATCGTGAGATCCACCTCCAAGTACCGACACGTCGTGAGATCCACCTCCAAGTATCGTCCAGCTTTACAAGCCTCAACCATGATCAGTGATGTCCATCTTCTGCATCCAACACAACGAGGTGTGGGCATAGCCCGTGTAGGGGTGAGTATAACGACACACAGTAGGGACCTAGAGACCCTCAAGGTCTCACTAAATCCAAAAAGAATATCCTCAAAGAAGGATCTCAATAGGTAACCCTTACATAGGTTTAAGCCCATACATATACCTTAGTTATCAAGTAACCCATCTCCATCAAGAGGTATCACACATATATTAAATCAACGGATACCACTACTTAGGTATATGTCCATACATATACCTAAGTTATCAAATAACCCATCACAATTATGAGGAAATCACAAGGGTCAACGACTCTGCTCAATCCAGGATTTTATTCATTAGGTCAAAACCACCACTACTAGAGAACTCCTCCTCTGTCGAGTACAGTGGGCCTGCTGCTACAACCAAGCGCTTTCTACTATCCTTGGACTACTGAAGTACTCCACCTATCGAGTACTGTGGGCCAACTCCGACAACCAAGCGCTTCCCACCATGGGTTTTCCGCTACAACCAAGCGCACCCCCTCATAACCTATAGTGGCTCTCCTTATGTCATGTACCGTGGGTGTTCCGCTAAAACCAAGCGCTCCTCCATGTTGGGTGTTCCACTACAACCAAGGGATTCCCACTATGCTATCTGAATCACTCTGAGTCGATCGATCAGCAGTCGTCAAGTCTCAGCTAGCTACAAGGTCTCTGCACTCCGCTCGTTCGTCATCAGGAGGGTCCGCTCCACGAGATACTGGTCGATACTCCAAGAATCACAATTTCTCGTGAAGAAGTATCCCAAAGGTATGCCATGTCATAGAAATCTCAACACAACAGACAATGCGTCAATCGGACGCCTGATCTGTGTGTTATTATCCTTTTCGTCCTGGGGCCCAGTTGGTTTTGTGTATGAAGCAACCCGACCATATATAAACTTTACCCCAAAAACTCTTAGGATATACTCATAGGGACCGTTTCTCAACATGATTACCAACTCCGCTGACGATTCTCCAAACGGTCGTCCGGTCTGAAAGTTATCATCTCTTCCGTTCCAGGGGCCCATTTTGATTTCGTGTTCAATCCAACCAGACCATATACCAACTGCGTCTAAACCTTAGGTTAATTATATCAAAAGAACTGTCTCATCAAGAAGAATCCAAAAAAGTCTACGACACCTCAATCGGACGTCTAGAAATCAAGTTATAAGCGTTTCCGCTCCGAGGGCCAGGTTGGTTTTGGGTTCGAACCAACCCGGCCGTACCCAAATTTCTCTGAAACCTTTAGTGTAATATACCAAAATGACCATCTCGATCCAAGGATCCCAATTCAAATAACGGTGTGTCGATCGATGGTCCTTATCCCATGTTATGAGAGTTTGAACAAAACTGCCCAGAAATATGGGGTTTGGGCCCGGTCCGACTCGGCCTAATACCCCTCGGGTTGGCCCGAACCGGGTCGACCCGACCCGGGTCCGGGTCCAGCCCAGTTGGGCGCAGCCGAACCCGGCCGGTGCAGCCTAACTGGTGTGGCCCAGCCCATCACGGGGGTTCGGCCCATTGTGGGCGGCCCGGCCATGCGCGGGCGGTCCGGCCCAGAGCGGACCACAGCCTGACTCATGGCTGAGCTGAACGCAAAGGGGTGGGGGCGCTATTTCCCCCCTGGTTGACCGCGAACCGGTGAAACTCTAATGCCATGCCCCTCCCCCCACCCAAATCTAGAATGGATTTTCCATTCCGGTCCACCATGGCCCAGCCGCGGCGGTCTTCTCCGGCTGCGCACCGCCGCTGCTTTCCGTGGACCGCTGGACGCACACCGGTGGTCTGTTTCGCTCGCCGACTACACCAAAGGTCTTTACGTGACCCAAAATTCATTGCGGAGACTTCAAATCGCCATTGCGTCCCGTTTCGTCATCGTTCGTCAATCCACACATCAACAAAAATTCTGCAGAGGGTCGGGGCTTGTTCGTTAGCCCGTGTCCTCCATGTTAGAGATTTTCAACCTGGATCAAACAATAATTCATTCCCAAAAATTAAACCTGCAACCAACCCGCATGAACGAACGATCCGCGGATCAACCGGGCGATGGTTGGTCCGCGCTCATCGTTCCTTTCTCAATAGATAGAGAGAATATCCAATAAAATTCCCCTATGTTTTTCCCTGCAATCAAATATTCCCAACCCAAAAACAAATTCTTTCGCAGATCAACTTACTAATGAGTTGATCCGCGTTCTTTGTTTTAGAAGTAAACAATCATGGGATTATTATCATTCTGAATTTTAAACCCCTACCTCGACTCACAAAGGTTTTTCACTTGACGATGAAAGGGAAAACTCCGTTGTTCCATAGACGTTGATGCGAGATGATGGCGTCGCTTCGTCAAGCGTCGAGAAAAAGGAAACCAAGGTTGGCACCGGCGTTGTCAATGTTCTTCAACGATGAGGATGAGTTCTATCTCCTCCAAAAACTAGAACTCTCTCCCAAAAATATAAATACACAAGCTAAGACCAAAACAAATAAGACACCTATTATTTTATTACTCAAGACATGTATTTCAAAATTCAAAAATTCAAAACCAAACACACTTAATTAATTAATCATAATTTGTCATATTAATTAGATATTTAGTTGACATGTGTTAATGTGGGAGGTAAGGAGGGGTGGAGTCACTTAATAAAAAAGGGGTTTAGTGGAGTTAGGGAATTTGAAAAGGTGGGGGCTCGTGTAGGCCCCACCTCACCTTTAATCCTCTCATGCGAAGTTATCAACCAGTGGGTCCCACTCCAACTCCCACACATAGGATCTAACACTTAGAAAAGAGAAATAAAATTTGTAACATAATTTTATTTCACTTAAACAACATTTTTTAACAACACTTCCTGAGTAAATGCAACTTCAGAAAAGGTCTTCTTAAGAAATTATCGGCACTACGGTTTCATTAGTGCCCTCAGATTTTGATTCCGAGTATCGGTACGAATGTTAAAAAAACCTGCTCGTTCGTTCACTGAACATACCCGAGCTAATCTTCGGAAATTGATTCCGGGCACACCGGGCCTCGGAATCTGGTTCTGTTAGAAACTGCAGACTCGTAATATTCCAAAGAAATTAAGAAAAAAATTTCCTTGAAATTATCTGGTCATTACATTATATTTTATAAAATATGTTTATTTTTTAATATAAAATTTATTAACTTGTAAAAATAATTTTTAAAACAAGAGTACTATTAAGAGGAATAAATCCAACTATTAGAAAAATAGATATTTTTCTATGTAAATTTTTAATTGTTCTTATGTTATTCCTATAAAAATATTGAATGATTTTCAAAAATGTTAATTTAATATATTATATAAAAATTATATTAATATCATTCATCAATTGTATTTAATGTAATTTATTTTTATAAAATACCTAATGTCCAGAAAAAAAATATTTTAGTTATAATATTTACTTTGTAATTTGTTTTTATATTAATTTATAATTTATTAGTCATGAAATTTTTATATAATCATATGAAAAAAATATTATGAAAATTTAGTTTATTTTACAACAATTTCATTACAAATGGATATTTGATAACAATCATTTCAGATAATAATATTTTTTTAATGTTGTTGTTTAGTAAAATAAGGATCTATGTGTAACAAAAGAAATCATAGGAATTTGGTATAATATGTAACACAAGGAAACATAGTGTTTCATGTATGTTAATATAATGTTAGGAAAAAATATATCATAATAGAAACATGGAGTTGTGTATAGATATAGTTATAAATAATATTAACATTATTCTAAATGTAAAATATTTTAATTAATAGTGATGTCACGTTATCCATTGAGATGATACAGATAGATTATCGTTTAAATGGTTGATAGTTGGGTTTCTTATTTATATTCATTCATTTACCCACTTCTCTAGGTAGATATATGTTGTTGGTAGAATCTCTTTATGGTATATGAGAACGGTTTCCTTGAGTGCTTAAAATATGTAATGATGTTAACAATGTTAAATAAATTATTATCCCATGGGTTCACATCCTAATGGAATGAAAATTAAATAATCTTTAAACACTATGGAATCGATTTGAATTATCCCTAAGGGTATGGACATGGATTTTATTGTTAATGAAATATATAACATTGGACAATGTTTATGATTAATTAATAGATAATTTATTAATTGGTTGAATTAAAAATTTACGAGGAATGAATTAATATAATTTTTATCATTTATATTCTTGTGTGCTTATAAGAAATCTAGTCCATAGTATAGTTAGATGAGATTAAAAGTGATTATATTTTCAATTGAGTCTTCGACTAGGATATCCCTATAGTGTTTTGGTGAGATATATCATATCACATACATTTTATGATTCAATACTCTACCCCTCCCATTTTGGTTCATTAGTATGAACACCAGTGGAGTCTGGGATAGATTTTTCCCAAATATCTATGTGGGAGGATGGATTTCTTACTATCCCCTCTATCCCATCTCAATTATCCTGGTTGTTTTATGTTAAGGTAGAAACATTGGTTAATTTTATCTTATATATATGTAGAGTTTTTTTGTGTATTATGGATAAATAAAACATTTGTATCTTTTGAAATGGTATGAATGTTATTATTACTGTCATGAAATGTATAGTTTTTTTATTTAGGTAACTTACTCGATTAATGGGATGTGATGGATTGAGTTATAATAACCAATAAAGGATAAATGTCATATGATATGTGACGGATCAAGTAATTTTCTCAGATATTGTATGGATATATGTATGAGCTAATGTGATGCACAAGATTCATATCGTGATACATAGCCCATGTTTCTTTTGGATGGAATATTTTAGAGAGAGATGGATCAGGATGTGTGATGTTGGGGAAGAGTGGAAAACAAATGGAGAAGTGGTAGTAGGGTACCCATTATGTTTCAATAAAATAATATATTATTACCCTTTTATATTATATGGTGAGATATATTCACTGTGAGAATCGAAATTTAGTATACCAGTTTACGTGATGAGTTAGTTCAACTATTGTTCATTATTCATTACCATTATTTAATTATCATTTTCATGAGAGGATCTCAGGTGGATCCTATTTAGTATATTTTTATACTAAACCCACACAGAGAGAGAGATATATATATATATATATGGTTTTTATGTTAATAGAATCAGTTTCGATATCATTTTAGACATTAGTAGTTCATGGTTTGGTACGTGTTTTTTGGGATTCTCGGTCATTCCCATCATTACCTTTTAGAACATTTAGTTTTACATGTACATGTGTTAGTACTATATGTAATTACAAATATTCCATTGGGATTTTATTATAAGTATTAGATGGTTTTCATTGTTGTATTTATCTTATATCTCTATTCTTCATATTCTCATGGAGGATAATTCATCCAAAATGTATGATTATTATACAATGGATGTGAGTATTCAACCATGGTACTACTTGAGACATGACTCAACAAATATTTATTTCCAACGTATTATTTCTATCCAAGGTGGGTTACTCATTTGGGGGAGAGTTCATGATAGAAATAAATTTATAAGGGTCAGTAAATGGATTTTATCACTATATAAATAATATAGATATGAAATTCAAAAGGTGTTTACTGATTTGTTATTCATGAAACCAAAATATTATTTTCAAAATTTGTGAAGCTAGTGACACGAAATTCCATTATAGAATGGTGTAAGAAAATTTAAAAATAATTCTCATTAACATAACCCTATTGAATTCTCAAAAATGATGAAAATATTCACTAAATCAATATATAATAAACAAAACTTTTTGAAATATAAAAAATAAAAAAATGATTACCATAGTAAATATATATAAATACTAACTTTAGAATAAAAGTATTCCACCAATACATTATATCTAATGAGTTATTTTAGATATCGAAATCTTATAAAATCTTTTTCTATAATTCCTAATGACATAAAAGACATGGGTTTATGAATTTAATCATTTTAATGACCTAAATTCAATACATAATAAATTAACAAGGCCAAATATGAGTCCCAAAAAATATTTGAGTACTTATTTCCATAAAATATTTATGAACCCTGTAAAATAAACCATTAGGTAATTTTTCATCTATTATATATTTAATTATTTTCAAAAATCCATTTCACAAATAATCCCATAAAATTTATGGCACATCAATACATCTAAGACCCCTTCATTATTTTTTTTGGGAATAGGGTTCAACCTTCATTCTATTTGTCACATCATAGGAAAAATCAAATTAATCTAAAATATGATCCACAAAAGGATCTATCACTATTATAATGCTAAAAATATATATAAATTTCAGACTATACATTTCCATGTACCCATCCATATGACAATTAGGTAAATCAATGAGAAAAAACTATAGAAATAATAATGAATAAATGGTTTTACATTACCAATACTGTCGAGGTAGATCATGAAAATTAGGTGACGGTAGGAACATATTTTAAGGATTTATGAAAAAATAATTTCTATTTTAATTCTAGATTTATGCATTATTTCATAACATTAATTTTATCAAGAAGTAATTAACCACCTATATAGTAAATGAAGGATTATTTATCAACGGAAACCCAAAGTGAAGAAACTCTTTCTTCTTTTTTATATAACTTTTATATAATTAATATTTTTTGTAAGAATATAAAAAAATCAATAATATTCATCAATGGATATATTTCAATGATATGTATTGAATAAATTGGTTGTCATTATATAGAGTCAACATAAAATCCATGTACATGGAATATAAATATATATCCAAAACCATCTCAAATTTAATATATATTCATGCATATTTATTAATGTTATTTGGTAACTCTTTTATAATTTGTGATATTATTATCTTATGATTAATAATATCTTGGTAAAATTTTTTACACAAAGGAAAGAATATCTATGAATGTATAATATTTTGGAAAAAATTTGATAATATGTTATCAAGATATTCATGGTACTCCTATAGTCATGTATTTTGGTTTTGAATAAAATTTATTCCTAGAGTTATACTAATATTTAAAAGCCTATATAGATTGTTTCCCATTAAATAAAAATAATTACATAAATAAATACAATAGAAATTTGAAATGGTTTTATATTAATTAATTCTTCAATATTAAGTGAACTATAACACATTATTGATTAGAAAGATGGGTCTATAGGAATCTATATTTATTATAATGTCATTAGAATGATCCACATTTCTGAATGGTATAAAAATTATTATTTTTGGAAATATAGCCATTTTTTAGTTCCCATGTATTATGTCCTATATTGGTTTAAAATTGTAACCCTTACCTAATATAATACACTATAATACCTTCTACGTTTATCCAATATTTAAATTCTTGTGATTTCAGGCCACAAAAATAATATGATAAAAATATGAAATTATTTCTATCTTGAATGAATGATTTTTTAATGATATGGTCAAGTATTTGAAATAATGTAACATATATTATATCAAAGAACCATTATTGTTTTCAAAATAATGTTTTTACACCATGAACAATTTTAGTTTAGTTTTCTTTAGGTGTCTCGAGAGTTTATTATCATAGGTGAAATAATTGATTGATTAATTTTTTTAATTATGGAATACCCCTAGATACATCACATTATAAAACCTATTATGGGATCTCTTTGTGGTTATCCATTATTAAAAAATGAAACCATATGGAGGGATTAATAGAGAGATAGAGCAGTATCTTGGTGGAATAAATTAATTAGAAGATCAATACATGACCTATAGTGTATTTGAATATCAAATCATGGGGTAGTGAAGATGGACTTGAAGCAATTTATATTCCTAATTACATAGGAATTATTCTTTGTGTATATGACTCAGTAATTATCTTTTCTATACATTGGAATTTAAATAATATCCTATTCTATGTCCCTATTGATTAAGTATGATAATATCTAATTTTTCTCGAGGTTGAGATCATCATTTAGAATTTCATCATGAAATGATTCCTTAGAATGATTACATTCAATACCTTATGACATTTATTTTTATTTTTCATTAGTGTTTTCATGTCCATGGTGATTCCTCCTTGTTCCAACATACTATTATTTATTTTTGGTGATTTATCATGTTGTTGGTATTCACACAATCTGTTATTTATAGATTTTAATTCGCCATTAAATTAATGATAAACACTATTACTCTCTTCAGATTTCGGTTTATCTATTGGGATAAAATAAGGGATACAGTGATAAAGATATATAGTGTTGGTTAAAATAATAGAAATCGATCAAAATTTGATGCATATTGGTGTGTGATATGATTTTTCAATGGTCATGAAAATTAGAGATCAATGATGGATCGATTTTTTTGAAGGACTCCTAATGGTTCGACATGATGGTTGGTGGAACAAAAATATTGTTGGAGGTAATTCCATAATCTGTTAGGTCAAGATCAGTAAGAAGATATAAAAAAAATATGAGAATCCTGACTATATGGAATGAAATTTAAAATACAACATGGAATGTAGACTTATGGTTGGGGTGGCTAGTATTTCATCTTTAGTTTAATATTATATGTCATGTAACATTTAACATAGATCATCTACCCATCACCAGCCGATATGCATCGTATAGGGAGTACATGACCAAGAAAGCCACTCGACCTTGCACAAATTTTTTATATGACCACATGTAGTGTAACCTCATATATGAAATCCATGGATTAATATTTGGTACACACTATGTATTCAATTATGGATCACACATGGTTTTTATTTAGAGACACATCATGTATTCAGTGACTTCATGACTCAGTGTTCATCTGTTATAAGTTGTGTATTTCTATGAGGTCAATGTATAACATGCCATCATCAAACTGATAGTTTACCAAGAAGTAGCTAGCACCAATGGGTTCTATGGCGGTCCCTAATAGATCTATTTCTATGTAGCGACTATCAAACACACATTATAATATTGATTGAAATTCCCCATTATAAGATAGCCATGGAATAGATATTGGATCAAGGGTTATACAATATATACCCCTAAACAAAATTTGATATACGATTCTATCTTATGTGTCTATTATTATCTCCTTACCGGAGATTCATATTTTGATTTTTCATTAGTGTAAACTAAGTGTTTCAACTTATATAAACATATGGTGGAATTGACTCTGATAATTGGGAAACGACATTTGGTGGATCAGACACTCTATTCATGATAGGAATATTGTGGTTGTAATTAGGGTGATTTACATTAAAAATTTGGTTTTGGAATGTAACTCATTCGGTGATGTGTGATATCCTATAGCTCTATTTAATAATAGGGTTATGATATATCACCCATGTACTCAATGTGTATTATATTCTATCACAACCAACATGTACCGTTAAGAATCTCCCACTGTGATAAAGTTGTGAGATCCACTATCCAAACATTTTTGTACTTATATGGTTTTAATATCACCCTCATTTTAAGTGGTTTTATATTATCTATATGAGATGTTTTAGGGTTAGATATCTCTACCAATTTTTAATATTTTAATAATTTTTTTTATTTACAATGGTTTAATAACATCGGGTTTTAAAGGATTATGTTATCATTGATTTTTTACATTAGTTATTTTCTAAAAGATGTAAAACTGACTTTTGTAATCATTATATTTGTTTATTATAAATAAATTTAAATGATATATTATTTATTTCAGATAAATCATTACATGATGTAAGAAACTTAGTTATAGTGTTAGTTTTTATAAAATGATATATATTTTTTTAAAAACTATCATGTTATGTGTCTCGTGTAAAATTACTCATCATCAAACCTACTTTTTATCTCTCTCTAACACATATTAATTGTCTTCAACTCATTACTCATCATCATCCAAACAATCATTTATTCCAATATCACCTCTTTTTCTATCACCATTTAAGTCATCAACGTCCTCTACTAGAGATTCTATATGATATCACTTTGTAGTTTCTATATATTTTACCGATTTTCCACAGCATGTTTGATTTGATTAATGGTTTATTTTTCATGTTGTCTTCATGAATGATATCCACCAATACTTATCTATGATATCCCCACACCGTTTTGATTTTTAGTTTTGTTTAATCATACATCTATAGTTCTTTTAAACTGATTAATGCATGTATCCATATTACAATTAAATTAAATGATTACTTGATTACTTTTTGTTATAAATAATTCAAATTTATCAATTAATGGGTGTTTAGTGTTTCAACCCATGATTTAATAATATTATATCCTTAAAAGTAGTCAATATGTTCTGTAGTGTTCTGTACTACCAAACCCAAACAAAATAGAAACCAAAATATAATTAGATAAAATATAAATATATATGAATAAAATTTAAAAACCAATCACTTGAATTATTTGGAGTGAATAAGAGTAACCACATTATGAATAATATGTATATTGAAAATAAAAGAATATTTTTATTAAAATTCAATTCAATTATTTTTAATAAAATAAATAACAACACCATATATTTTATTTTTTGAGATTTTAGTTTCCATTTTATTAAAAATATTAATATTAATAAATTAGGATTTATATTAATAATTTATTAACTCCAATGCATTTTGAATATGATATGAAATAATAATAAATAGTAAATATTTCAAAATTTATATTTACAGTTCAAACGTGTTTTTATATATAATTAATAATTTATTACAATTCTTAGTTTTTTAATTTAAAAATTTATATATATAATGAATTAAATTCATTTTTTAATTTATCATATCAACCATAATTTATATTCCTTTCTGAACCTTTTCTCAAAAGGTCAATTTGTAATAAAAAATTATGTCTATATCAAAACATGTAATTTATATTGTATTTATCATTTTTAATAATGACATAAAAATCCACAAATCCTTTTATGCAATATAATATTAATTTTAGGCATAAGATTATTCATTTTCAAATAGTACATAAACATATAAAAACTGTGGAAAAAATTAACAGTAATTACTATGAGTCTTTGATATAAAATGTTATTTTTCTATTTTCCATTTGAATCATATATTTTTCAACGGACATTTGGTTTTTTACATTCTTTATACATCTCATATATATTATTTTTTTAATTATTCAATTTATGTCAAAAGAAATAAAAACCATGAAAATTTTACCATATATATATGTTTAATGTTTAACAATACAATTTCTCAAAACATAGTTTTTCACATTTAAGATATTTTATTTTAAAATATTATATTCAATTATATAGAAATTTTATTTGATAAAATATATTTCAAATTATGAGTAATATGTTTTATATTAGGTAATCGGGTTATTTTTAATATAATTTATTCAAATATATTACTATGTTAAAAAACTAGTTACTATAATAAAAATAAAAAATAGTAAATGGTCTTTTACTAATAGGGAATGGATAAAACAAGTTAGAGACATGTTTACAAATGTATTTTTATGTTTTTATTGAAATTAACAAAAAAGTTACTCATTTATTACTATTTAATCCATGGGACCATTTAATAGTGAAATAAAATTTTTGAAATTCAATTAGAATTCCCAGATATACCATTATATTCACCAATAAAAGTGTAACATGTTAACCAACAAATGAAACAATATCCTTATAATAAATCATTAAAAACAAAAAATATTTATCTTCATATATCCATATTCGTCTTTCAAAATATTTTGGTCACCATTTGTTAGCATATTTACATCATTTACAAAGAGACTTCCATGCATAATTCAAGTCCCCGACAAGTGTTTTAACAAATACATAGTTTTACTCTTCATTATTTTTTATCAAATTTAGTTGGGAAAAACTAATATAATTACATTAATATGATTTATATAGATTAATGTTACTATATTATCTCAATTATCATTGTTTATTCATATATCCCAACCACTAAGAAACAAAATATTTTTTTTTTTCTGTTATGAGTACTACAACCTATACAATGTAACATGTCTTGTATTCTTTCACCATATAAATTGGAAAAATAAAATTACAATATTAAATTATATAAATTTATATTTTGGTAAATTTATGTTTCTATTGTGAAAAATAATAAAACTGATAAATTATATAATCAAAAAACATTTATAATTAATTTAATCATCTAAGAAGATTTGTACTAAGAAGATAATGATCTCATCCTTATAAGAAATTTATTTATCTAAATTATATTATCTTTATAAATGTTTCATTTATTTAAATCAAAATAATATATAATATATAATTCTATTATGCTTCAGTTATAAATATATTATAGGAGAATCACCTTATAATCATTTTTCAAATCAGTGTATTCTAATTTGTGGTTTGATTTAACGACCTACTAGAACAATACCATGAATTTATCTAATTAATGAATATGGGAATGTAATTGAAATATTAATATGATATAAATTAGTAGATCATGTTTTTTCGTTCTGGATATGTTATATCAATATTGAATTCATAAATATTGACATCACACTTCTATTGTCAAGAATCAATGAAACAAGCTTAATATCAATGTAAACTTCAATAATACAGAATAAAACTCCCAAGAATGAATTTTGGAACATATTACATGAATATAATAAATAAATAATAGTAACCATGATTACAAATTAATTATTACTTTTTGATAAATAATGAATCTGGACACCAAAATTATGAAACTAGTATAAAACATCTTGTCCTTAAACATCAGATGTTGTAAATAAAAGTAAATCACATATAGAATGACTGTATATGAAATTTGTGAATTAAAATAGATATTATTTAGGATCTTAATTAACTTGTTAATATATATATGTTTGTGATGTAGGAGGATAAATTTTTTTGTGGAATTTTATAACATGATGTATCGATTTTCATCTCAATTTTTTCTCTTTGAAATATGTTTTCTATTATGAACCTTATTTTATTTATGTGGTTTATATATTATCAAAAAATGATTTTATATAATGAATTATTTTTTATTCATAACATTTTATGTTAAACTACCATCTCATTTTGTAATGGGGTTTTAGTTAAAAAGTTTCTCATGTTGGAAGGGAATTTCATGGTCCCAATATGAATTATTTAAGACATGTTACATGATAAGAACCATGGTTCCATTGTATACTATATTAAATATGATTGGATTTTGTAAAACTAATTATATGTTGTGGTATTTAAAATAAATAAAATTCTATCTTATTCTTGTCTCTATTGATACATTCAAAACCATAATAAAAAGGATTATTGATAACATGAATCCAATTTTGTGAGATATAATTTTTTTCCAAGAATATTGTTATTATTTATTGTGATTAATAACTGTAATAATAAATATTATAATATAGTCCACTAGTTTAAATATAATTTTATAAAAATAATTTTCTTATTACAGTTTTAATTATGGGTTTTCAATACAGTAATTCCGTGTATTAAAAATGTCCCTTTCATAATCAAATGTTTTGGTTCCACATTTCTTATATAAAAAATTATTTAATTTGAATTCTATAAATATTTACTATTGTTTTCAAATTAATGTGATTCAATGAGTTTTCACTACACCTTCTGATAAATAATTTTGGATGTGACCCACAAAAATATCTCTTATATAATTTTCAATTATCTTCTAAAATATGTTTTATGTTTTCAGATATATTCCACTTTAAATTTTGATATGGGTTTTCTCTAATATATTTTTGTGTCACTATAAATACTATGACATATATATATATATATATTTGAATGATCTCAAGATATTGAAAAATTAAATATGATCCCTTCAGGGGTGATATCATGAAATAATTCATTTATTAGGATTTCTTTCATCTTTTCCAACATCTCTTTAAGGATCATTTGATATAGTTGGGATATGTTCTTTTGAAATAATCCAACTTATTTAACTAGTTCAATAATAATAATTATTATTACAGTATTTAATTATGCATAAAATCATTACTCCATATGTTGTGATAATAATATTTTTCAAACATGATATGTGATTATGTTCCCCTAGAATTAATGTTAGTCTGTTGTCATTGGGATATGCATTAGCATTCCCAAAATTTTTCTTCTGATGTGGATGATTATTTTCTAGTAACATATATTAATTTTTTATTGATATTCATTATTCTTTATTATAATTATATCATTGTTTTTTATCATATAATGATTCCCTAGAAAATTGTATGAAAGGTCAGTATAAATCTTATAGTTAATGCATTGGATTTAACCATGTGATGGTTTGGTCTATAATTGTATTGCCCCATGATAAATCGATATGAATAATGAGAAAAAATAAGATTAGGTATTGATCTGTGACTTATAAATTCAAAAAGATTTCATGATTATTGTCTCAATAACAAGTAAAGTATCATTGGAAAATTCATTTACAATAGGTTTTTGATGTTTGAAATTATGAATTCCATCAATATGATAATAGTATTAATGATATCAATTTTTTTATTTACTTTCAATTATATTGGATTCTCCCAGTTACATGTCGATTTGAGATTTATGTTGTTTACATATTCCTTCAATAATATTTAAGACATTTTTATTTCATTATTTATTTATATATATGTTTCCCTTAATGATATTTTATTCCCTATTATTTCTTATGATTCCATTAAATAATGCATAAATAAATGTAGTTAAAAATAAATATTTTGATGGATATCAAGTGTAAATGAATTTTTGGTAGATTTTGAATAATCCATAATAATTAAGTAGTGTCTAATATATAATATAAAAACATCCCTTAACAGATAAAGGATTTATATTTATTAGTTTATGGTTTGTCTTACTTTTTTAATAGTCTAAAATGGAAAATATCCATTAAATGTTTCGTATCAAAAAATTGTTAATGATTTTAGATTTTTGGATGGTTGTATCTAGGATTTAAAAAATGGTAACAGTGTGTGTAAGAATTATTTGTGTCTAAGGACACCGAACTCAGGTGTGTGGTTATAGTGATCCCATAATTTCATACAATGATATTATGACTTTTTCGATGAATATTAAATACATTACACAAGAACATGTTTAAGGACCATTATAGTTTATTTTCTTTTGATACATGGTAAAAAACCATCTTATATAGGGAATAACATTAAATGCTTCCCACAATGATCATCCCATTTATAACACATCACTTGAATATCGTATGTAAAAAATTTCTTCATAACATTGGAATGGAAACGTATAAAACGGTGAGCTTAGATACTCAGTAAGGTAAAAAAAATGAAATATATAAACATGTCATTTGGATAAGGGTTTTTGGATCTCATAATTAAATATTAAAACCATATCCTAAATATAACTGATCATGAACATTAGTGAAGTAATAAATTTTTGTATTTATTACTACATTATTCATAAGGAAATAAAATAACATTATTCATGATAGTTTTAAAATAATAAAAATTGTGGTATTTATTAATAAATTATTCATAATGAAATAAAATAACACGATTCATTACCGACCCAATAGAGGTACACTATGTGGGGAGGGGGCCATGGAAAAATTACTACATTTATTGAATATAAATTTTAGTTGACAATAATCCAAATTTCCCCTTTTTACTAAAAATTTAATATATTTTGAAAAATAGAAATACATTAATATAATATAATGTTGATATGAAGATTTCAGAAATGTAGTTTATATTATAAAATAATTTTTTAAAGGGAAGATAAAATAAATATAATATTTTCTGAAAATAATTTATTTTGCCTGAAAACATAATTTTGAAAAATATAATTACTTTACTAAAAATTGGTAGATCATTTTAAAATGAAATTTCTATAAATAAATATTTATTAATAAATTAATAATTATATTTCACAATGTATTTAAAAATATTCATACCATCCTACCTAATGTCAAGGATCAAATAATAGTATTTCATTGTTCACTGAAGCTCGGTGCCACATGTCATGCATGCTATCAAACAAACACCTCAGTAAAGATACATTAATCAAAACTTGGTGTTTTTTATAATGAAATATATACTTAGTTTTACATGTAATATAAATTAGTTAAAGAATTAAATTCAATTTAAAAATATAAAAAAAATCATACAGTGTTACAATTGTTCTGAGGGATGACAGCTAGTATCAATGGAATTTTTAAGATAAAGTGTTAAATTGTGATGTGTGATTAGGATAATTTAAGGATAGATACATTAAAATTGATTATAATTTCAAAAGTATATAAAATATTTTTGGATAATTATATGACTTTATGTTAACATAATAGTTCACAATTTATTTTCATATTAGGAGACCCGTGTTTTAGTGAAAGCCCTCATAATAAGTTTATGTATTTGATAACATAATAATGTTTTAATAAAGTTGAAAATATGTTTATTAGCTGAAATGGATCCAAATATGGATTATATATATATATGATGTCTCTATAATAGATTTACCTAGGGGAAGTAACACATAAAATGTTTTATATGGTATTAACATGATCTTCACTAGGCAAATGACAATGAAATTTAACCTTACACATGGATTGATACACTATATATATATGGTTTGGTTAATCACATTAAAATTATGATCAATTATGATGGATTTAATAATTATGTTATATAATTTTGGTAGGGAATTTAATATAATAAATGTTCATGGATAACTACATACTATACAACGATGTAATAGGTTTATCTAAAAGTATTAAATGTTTAAAAAAATTATCATAAAACATAACATATTTAGATTAATAATTTTATATTCATACAATTGATATTATCCTAAACAATTTGGTTTTAGTATTGGTTGGAAAATATTATAGAAATTGAGTACCAGATGATTTGTATCAAGGAAAAACTATGTCTTATAACTGAATATGGGAGCACATGTGAATATTTTATTATTTTAGAATTTTCCTATTATGATGGAATAATTGAGTATTGATGTATTTCCTATGAAAGTGTGGATTTAATTATAATAAGAAATAATCCCTTGATAATCATATTTTTTTAAATAGTGATATTTATCAATGATATTCTGTTATATTCTAAAAGGAATGGGTATTGTGTGATAGATCAATGGTCAATTCTTGAGTTTTTTCACATTGAAGATATAGAAACATATATTAAATGGTATTAATAACCATAATTTTTCTCTATGATAATGTTATTTTTTTGTGGGTATTTATTATAGAACATAAGATTGAGGTATATAAAACTCATAACTATAAATTACATTTGTTTTTCAGATATCAAATGTTGGTTTGATTTTAAAGATGTAATTTATATATGAATTGGTAACATTGTGATTTATAATTGATGAATATTTTTTCTATATATGTTTTTTTGATTTTATATATTATGAAATATAGTGAATATTTTTATTTCTTATGAACTAGTGGTTATTTACATTTGAAATTTAAAGAAATATTTTTATTTTAGAGGAATATAAAATATCATTGTGTCTTAATGTCATGGAGATTCAAATTGGATTGGAAAAATGTTTGTTCTTGAGAATATATGATTTGGATATATAAATAATGGTGTATATTATAGAATAAATGATTAATGTAGTTTCAGGAGTGATAAGATGTAACACCCCGATATTTTATGAGATATCTTATTTTTAATTTCTTAGATTTCTTCTATTTTATACCATGATTAGTTTGTATTATACGCATCAACATATTAGCTTGCAGAATACGCAACACTATTCTTGGAAAGTGTTACACACAATTTCAAGTTTGTTTTGTAGAAATTAGTCTCTGTAAAATTATGTGTAGATTTTGTTTAATTCATAAATGAAAAATGATTTGATTATGATATACTAAACACAAAAGGGAGTGTGCACTACACGCAGACCAGACTTGGCTTGCATTACACATAATCGTGACCTTCCTCGATAACGTGTAGTATGCAATAGAAGGTTTCACTTAAAAATGACATATGGTTAGAATATTGTTATGAACTAGCTTTTATGAATAGTATTAACTACATTTTCAATTTTATAACATTATTATTCATTTTACACATTTTCTATATCACGGTATGAGAACAAAATAATTTTTTTGGGTAAAACAAATATTTTAAACAAAATGTAGTTTTACCGCCTTTTGATGGTGTGCCCACTTTAAATGTAGTTTTTACATGTTTATAAGTTTGTTTTGACAAAATAATATTCTTCTTTTGAATAAGGTCATAAAAATTTACTTTGGATAAATTTTTCATATTATTCTGATAACTTTCATATTTTAATGAATAGTAAAAACACACTATATTTTAATTAAAAACAACTTTTTTTATCACAATGATTTATACGGTTAGATTATAATTTTGATTTCTTTTAAAGTGTAATTAGAATATATTTTTACCATTTAATCCAATGTTCTCCATTGGAATTATTTTCACTTAGAAATTTGACATAAACAAGTGTCGATCTTTTGATAGTTATTATTTTTTAAAAACACGATATTTGTTTTGATAATGGGAATTACTTTTAAAGTTAATAAAATCCACCTCTATGTTTTTAATTTGAAAAAATAGACATCATTTTTGAATCTTCAATATCAAATATATCTTAGGTCGATGTATTGGTATTTTTCATAAAACTACAATTTTTGATGAATAGTGCAACTACTTAGTGGAAGTCAAAATACTGACCCTTTCATTTAAATGAAATTTTACCACTTCTGTGAATTGAATTTAAAAAATCCGACATACATGGTTTTTATCAAGAAGTAAAATGGGGTTCAATAAGATGATAATAATTTTTGGTGAATTGTAACTTTTTACTTTTATTTACTGCGGTTAAAGGTAAATAGGGTAATTCAAGGTTAAAAGAATATTATAATAATTCCAAATTACCATAACAATTGTCCTAACCTTATTGGATGAGTGGTGGACGACCATGGTCATCCTTGGGTCGATTTAGGGACCCCATTTAGCCACATGTTAGTGATAATGACATTTTGGATTAATTAATTTAATGTAATGACAAAATTGACATTAACAAAAATATTTTAGTAATTAATTTTTATAAGGGGTTATATAATTAATCATTTAGACTATAAATATTCATTGGAAATATAATACGATTTCCTACATGGTTCTATTTTTTTTATAATTTTTAGAAATTAAATAAATCAAATTATTCATGACAAAATAATGACGCATTATTTACCTCATTAATAAATGATTTAAATATATAAGATTATAATGATTAAAATATTATCCAAAACAAGTCCAATTATAATTGGATGATTTTATTTAGACCATTAGTCATATTATATTCATCTTTAATTATTTTTGGACCTTTTTAAACTAATGATAAGTTTTTAATAAAATAATATTTGCACACTTTCCAAAAGAGCCCCTCCTCCCCCTTATAAAAGGAGACCATTTCTATCCAATTACACACACCTCTCAAGCCATTTGGATCGTCCAAAATCTACCCAATTAAGCTCCATACATCCATATCCTCCCCCTAGAAGCCTTACCTTAGGCAGAAGGAACTTCATGAAGTCCTATTGGTTCAAACCAAAGGAAGTTACCCAAATTAAAGTTAATGGTTTCTCATAAGTTGTTTTCTTGTATTCTACTTATCCAACCCCTAAAATCTTTTTAATCCTTTCTTTTGTAACAATACCATTATCCTAAATATACTAGGATGTTTTTATGGGAATTATTATAACTATACTTACAAACACCTCCATGTAATGGATGAATAAGATAATGTTTCTGTGGATGTCAAACTAACGCCTCACGAAATGATGATTGTTCGATTTTCTCCTACCACCTCTCATGGTGGACATTATGATGGAACTGTATTTATATATGATATATATTATGTTTATTATTTACTTATTTTTCTTTAATTCCCAATTATATTAAGACTTTATGGTTTCCATAGTGGGTAAATACGATAATCTCATTTGAGGAAGTGCGGACTACCACCCACTCAAAGTGATGTGATTCGTTAATGCCTTATGTGGGATGTATAAAGGATGTAGTTAATGATATTATATATGATATTATACTGGAATTATAATATACATATGTATCATTATGTTTTAATTCCATTAAAATAAGAAATAGAAATGAAAGTTGCGCTTATGTGTACGTATGGCTTATCGTCTCCATGAACGGTACAATTCATTTCTTACCTCCATATGTTATGTAATATTATAAATACATGTATATGAAGAATATATATGATATATATGATATATAAATCATTAATATCATTCTTGATATAATGAAACTTTGACCACATGAACAACATGTAATTATAAGAAGGCCATTTTTGACTCAAGTACCAAATATCGACAAAACGAACGTTATTAACTTAAATGGTTACATAATGTTTATAACATGGGAATACATGATATAAAAGGAATAATAAAATCGAAAATGGTTCTTAAGCAAGTAAAAATTATCTTTGGTTTCTTATTTAAGATATTAAAGAACGATCGAGTCATGTCGAACACGAGGTAAGGGAACTTCTTAACCAAATTTCTGTTCTTTGGGTTGATCATCTATTTCTTGTTTATGGCGTTCGTTGATTATGGGGGAAATGAATTTTTATATCATATCATGTATTTATACATTCTTTATTTGATCTTATAGTGAATACACATAAGTGTTCTATTTTATTTTCAAAAAGATCTTTGTAAGGGATAACTTTTCTAATCTTGTTTTTATCTGAGATTGTTTATTCGTATGTATTTACTCGGGTTACATTAATCATCAATGTACCTTGTAACACCACAATGGTTTTGGAAATAAATATAGAATTAAATTTTATAATCTATCCTCTTCTATGTTTTCAATTTCAAGAAATGTTCATCTAGAGTTGTGCTCAGTAAGTCATTTAGAGTCTGGTAGAACAAACTTGTTTTTTTGTGTGAATAGTATCATACCCTTATGAATAGTAATATGAATAGTAATATGACATCATGAATAGTAAAAAATATTATTATTTTATTTTCCCTATGCAATAGGATAATGGGATCTTAATTAATTTTCCAATGTCACATAAAACTAATTGCACTTCAATATTGTTATTTTTCGAATTAACTGTGACTTTATATAAAAATTAAATTAATAATATTTAGAAAATTATTTTTCAAAAATAAATTTCACTTTTGAATTCTACAGGTCGATAAATGGTAGGGGTAAATTTTTGGTATGTTTTTGAAACTCTTGAATTTTCGGTGAATAGTGAAATACGATAAAATACTGTATAATCAATTTATCAGTAAACATGCACTATTTATGACAACATAAGTGATGAAAGGCCACTTTCTTATAACTCACATGATATTATCACTATTTAGGGCCACTTTGTTTGAGATTATTCATAGTCTTGATAAAAATATTATAATAATGATTAAAATAATCTAAAATACCTTCCCTCCTCCACTATAAATACTACCCTCACTCCACTATTCCTCCCACACCTCTCAAGGCATGAGCATTGTCTAAATTCTGCCAAATTCCCTCCCCAATATTCTCCCCCACGTCCTAGATCTGCTGGTCTCACCAAAAGACCAAGACCAAAGCCCTTAAGGAGGATCTCAAGAGAAGAGATCAAGAGGTAATCATCCTCTTTCATTTTCATTCTTTTCTTCCATTTTATGTTTTTCTCTTTCATTACCTTTTTTTGTGTGGAGATATTTCATTAAATATTTCCCCTTACAGTCCATATTAGGTATGAATGATGAGATATTACATTCCTCTCATCAAAATATTTTTATAATATTTTAAGAGACATCGTTAGGGTGCCGAATTTTCGTGAGAAATTTATCAAGTTTTATTTTGTTTTAAGATTCCTATATTTGATTCTTCTTTCCTCACCTCTTCTATAAAAATGATCATGATAACTCCAGTATCATCTATATGCAATATTTATATCATGTTAATGGATGAAATATTTTAAATATTCTTACTCCCTCCCTTTTATTCTGTAAAAGAAATCGACGTCCATAAGGTTCCGATTTATAACCTTCGTGGAAGACGAAGTTTCTTTCTTAAATTTCATCTTCATTACTGGTCAGGAAACCATATTCATGTTTTAACCAGACTATATTATATGTTTTATAACCTAATTAAAATTCAGGAACCTGAATATGTACATATAATTAAGTTATATGACAAAACTAGTTCTTAATAATCCATGTACCGTCAAATAATCGAAGTGGTTGTCATCTAATAATTCAACCTCATTCCATGTAACCAAATGATAGAAGTGGACATTAAAAATTATGTATTTTCATAGTAATATTTAATTTCAATTCTAGAGATTTAAATCCATTTCACTTCATTACTTAAAAACAAGTGAACCGAATATGAAAATAAAGGAAACAAACAATCTAGAACGACGAAATTCAATACAATAACTTATCAATAAAGACCAAAATGAACTAAACAGAATTATGTTAAACTAAATAAATTTATATTAGGTTCTAAAATAATTCATTGATATGTATACTTTCACATTCCAGGACCTTAAGTTCAAGTGGAGAACACATTTGGATTTAAGGTAAGGGTTTCTTCATATCACTTCCATTTTTGTGAGATATTCTGTAATCACTACTATTAATTTTATGGTGTATGTATACTGCCAATTATTGTCTCATATCATGAATATATTTATTTTTATGATATTCAATTTATCATTTTACAATCATTAATTTTGGGGCAGACAAATCAATTGATTACAAAGTTGTAAGTGGTTCCTCGTCTCACTTTCATTTCTGTGAGATTTTCATCGTTCACCACTTATTTCTTGTATGTGGTATATGTGTAATGTAATATGATATATATAATAACATTATTATCTTTATATTCATGTTATTCAATGATTAACTTGATATTTATTATGTTCTGGTCATATGATTCGACCGATCACATTATTGTAAGGGAATTCATAACCTGATTTCCACTCTTTGGGTTAACATTCTACATTGTTAATTACGTGGTATTTGAATTGATTGTGTGATTAATTATGATTATAATATTTTTAATAATGTTTATTTAAAGAATATTTACATATTCCATCCACTCTATTAGGTCTCACTTCAAGTATATGATGTTTTAAGGGTATTTTCTTCTAAAATCCTCTTACAAAATTCTGTTTTACAAGATTCAAAAGCAAGGTTTTTATGCTATAATTTATGTTGTATGATTATGTTTTGGTTATTGGGAATTGTTTATCATGAAGGTTGGGACCTATATTTCCCTCCCATGCATTGTGTATGAGTAAGTTGGAGGTCAGCAGTATGGTTACTCCAAGTGTAACTGCGATGGTTACACACAGTAAGGTAGCCAAGATGGTCACAAGATTATGTAAGTAATGCCCCAAGATACCACTATGATTATATTTATGTTTTCATGTTTCATGTGGTTATTCAACTAGTATAATACTCTTAATTATGTTTAATTATGGCATTATTTGTTTAGCTCATATTTCTGCCATAATATGTTTCAAGTTTATTATTAAAGGCATGTGTTTTCAATTATTCACCATGTCTAATGTTTATATTATCTTCCATTGTATTTCTTACTCTTAATGAGCATTTGACCTCACCACTTTCTTATGTTTCATTTTCTCAGGATATGAAGAAGTAATTT
Source organism: Viscum album (assembly GCA_963277665.1). NCBI lineage: Eukaryota > Viridiplantae > Streptophyta > Magnoliopsida > Santalales > Viscaceae > Viscum > Viscum album. Next base: position 1,432,245,628 of record OY728151.1, read on the forward strand.
ATGAATGACTTACAAGCATAATCTAGGAGATGTGATGTTTCTAGTGGATTAAAATAGTGTTTTTGTTTCCCTTCATGTTGTAATGATAAACGTATGTCTGTTTCTTGTTTCCAATAATACTAGACTACTCGGTCCTTGGGGATTCATATTCCTTGGATGTATGCCAACTTAATAAAATAAGGCACCGACTCTGGGAAACTGTGGTCGGCTCTTTACCATTGGTATCAGAGAAAAGTTTAGTAGAAAACATGGAAACTAGATTTAGAAAATATAGATTTGGGAACAAATCCCTAAGATAGTATTTGAGGATAAACGTACAAGAACATCCTGATATTTTGGTAAGGAATATATTATGTTAATCCTTATATAAAATACATCCCTGTCTGGATACGAGTAGGTAGAGGCGGCTCTGGCACATGTGTATACAAGGGTACAACTAGAAAACACCGCTTTGAGCTTGACTCGAATGGAAACTGGTACACGACAATGGGCCTTGCTGCACTCTTGGTTACTACACTCCCAGGGGATATGCTTAGGATTATTCATATTTTTTTACAAGACATTATAAGGGAGATAATATAATTTTCCTCATAGTATTGGGACTGAATAACTCTGGAAACCAGAACTAAACAATTAAAAACTTTTTTAAACAATACTAAGAGTGAGGTTTTTTAAATTTTCAAATGGATAATGAAGGTACATGTCTTTTGTCCCTTCCCATGTAAATCCTTGAAACTATAATCGTGAAGTCATGTACGGAAGACTATGAACCCTTTGGAAACTTACGACTATCCTACAACCTTCTTTACAAAGTTTCGAACAACTCAAATGTCCTTCGAATCTTCCGGGGATCAGAAGTTGTGTATAACCAAATGGCCAATGCACTATTCGAGAATTATAAAAAGAAAGTGAAGTAATATGAGGGACTCTTTCTGTGTTTCACCATGAATAATAAATGGTTGGCCATAACAGCTTTCGGAGAAGCTGCAAAGGAGTTGGACTTCCGCGCAGTCCTTATGTACCAAATGATGAGTTTCAGCATGCTTGGGGACCTCTGTGATTTTGAATATTTTTTAAAATCATTCAAATATGATGTGGTTAAAAATATCTTTAGGAACCAAATCCAAGAAGATGTCGCAGAACTTGATGTTACTCGTGCCTATATCTGGAAAACCACCTCTATCAAACGAGAGCTTGGGTTTAACCACGATCTAATTTGTCGAGAGTTTATTTGGGAAGAGGAGACTCGCGAGCTTTGTTCATCCATGGTAGTAGAGTTGAATAAAACCTTCTTCCTTAGGCGGTGGAGGTTGAGGGACATCACCAAGGATGTCAAGAAGTCCATACTAATGCTTTGCGAAAGGGAGCAAGAGATTGTGTAATTTCTTGAGTTTTATAAATCATGTCTAAATGAATGATGTTGTATTCTCTCTTTTGATATGTTTTTTATATAAAAAAATAACTTGGTTGAAAATGTATTTGCCATGCTGAATTTTGATTTACTAAAACGTTTCAGATAGAATATGATTCAACCAACCAATATTTTATCACTACCTACAATGTTGTTAGAGACTATAATTGTCAAGACATGCTCTGAAGAGGACCAGCCCTATGCCATCATACGTCTGACTTGTAAACTACTCCATTGGGTATCAAATCATCCAAGCATTCTCCATATTTACCAAGGAAGAAATATGGCCTATTACCGTATTGTATATGCACAATTTGTTGCATATAGGAAAAGAGGGAAGTATCATGAAGCCGTTTTTCTAGGTTTCACTCTGGCTGATAACTACCGAGTTGTGGGTAAATTTCTTGAAGCTGCTTTGGATGGTGAGTATTGAGCGACCTACCTATTTCAGATCCTGAGTTTTAGTGTCTACGGAGAACTTTATGACATCAATACCTTCAAGAATAATGTGGTGCGTGGGAATTATAGGGATTTATACCACACTAAAATTTCCGACCTCCACACTTCTCGTGCCTCTCTATGGATGCCTGAGTGCTTTAAGCACAGATTCGACCCTAGCTGTCTAGAGTGTGTCTGGGTTAAGGAAATCGAAAAGCTGAATACTAAATTAGGAATTCACCTTAGGTCGTCCGCACCCTAGCATCTGTGGTGTCTCCGGTAAAGGTACTTCTCGAGTAACGTGTGTTTAGTGTTGCGTATGGTTTTTTTGAGATTTAAATATTTGAACTAGTTGGGGGATTCATGTATTGGGGGACTTGGGAAACCATTAGCACAACTTTACATTTTGAACTAGTGGTTATATACAAATATAGCATGTTGTCTCTAATTTTTTTATCCTTTCATCGGTTATAATTTTAAATGAGTATCACTAAGTAAACTTTTATAATAAATTTTCTGATGGAAGGACAAACCCATATGTTTTCTCTTCCTGTGGAGATCCTGGAGATCATTGCAATCAAAACCTATGATGAAGGGTACCTACCTATCGCAAACATTCCAAAAAAATGTAAACTATATGAAGTGACAAATAGTCCAGACATTCACTGTACCTGTCAAGGGAATTCTTCCATTTACTACCGCTTATCCATGGCACAATTGGTTAAGTACAAGCGAAGAGGAAAATACCACAAAGGGCTTTTCCAATGTTTCACCGTAGGACGAAACTATATGGCCAGGTTTTGTTTTCAAGAGGCTGCTTTGGAGGGAATCCTTTGTGCATCTTACATGTACCAACTCCTTAGTTTTATCTTTTACAACAATATCTACGACTTAGATGTTCTTAGTCGAGATATTGTTCGGCGAGTTCTTCGTATGTTGGTCCATTCAGACATTTCTAATCATTGCACTATTCGAGCCTACCTCTGGATGCCCGAGTGTTCGATGCAAGAGGTCAACCCCTTCAATCCAAGGTGTGTCTGGGTCAGAGAACTAGGGGAGTTGAGCAACAATTTGGGTTTTCCGCTGAACGCACCTGAGGATCCTCTACGACCGGAGATGTGATAAGAATGTCCAAGAACATTCTTTTTTGGTTATAAAATGAATTGCGAGGACACATTTCTTTGAAGGAGGGAATAATGTAACACCCCAAGGTTTTTGAAATAAATATAGAATTCAATTTTATAATCTATCCTCTTCTTTGTTTTGAATTTCAAGAAATGTTCATCTAGAGTTGTGCTCAGTAAGTCATTTGGAGTCTGATAGAACAAACTTGTTTTTTTGGTGAATAGTAACATACCCTTATGAATAGTAATATGAATAGTAATATGACCTCATGAATAGTAAATTATATTATTATTTTATTTTCTCAAGGCAATAGGATAATGGGATCTTAATTATTTTTCCAATGTCACATAAAACTAATTGCCCATCAAATATTGTTATTTTTTGAATTAATTATGACCTTATTTAAAAATTAAATTATTAATATTTAGAATTTTTTTTTGAAAAATGGATTTCACTTTTGAATTCTACACGTCGAAAAATTGTAGGGGTAAATTTTTGGTATTTTTCTGAAACACTTGAATTTTCGGTGAATAGTGAAATACGATAAAATATTGTATAATCAATTTATCTGTAAAAATGAACTATTTATGACATCATAAGTGATGAAAAGCCACTTACTTCGAACACACCTGATATTATCACTATATAGGGCCACTTTCTTTGAGATTATTCATAGTCATGATAAAAATATTATAATAATGATTAAAATAATCTAAAATACCTCCCCTCCTCCACTATAAATACCACCCTCACTCCCCTCTTCCTCCCACACCTCTCAAGCCTTGATAATTGTCTAAATTCTTCCAAATTCCCTCCCCAATATTATTCCCCACGTCCTAGATCTTCTTCTCTCACCATAAGACCAAGATCAAATCCCTTAAGAAGGATCTCAAGGAGAAGAGATCAAGAGGTAAACATCCTCTTTCATTTTCATTCTTTTCCTCCATTTTATGTTTTTCTCTTCCATTACCTTTTCTTTGTGTTGAGATATTTCATTAAATATTTCCCATTAGTGTCCATATTATGTATGAATGATGAGATATTCCATTAATCTCATCAAACTATTTTTATGAAATTTTAAGAGACGCTGTTAGGCTGCCGAATTTTCTTGAGAAATTTATCATGTTTTCTTTCGTTTTAAGATTCATTTCTTTTATTCTTCTTTCCTCACCTCCTCTATCCAAATGATCATGATAACTATATTAGCATCTATATACTGGATTTATATCATGTTAATGGAAGAACTATCTTAAATATTCTTTCTCCCTCCCTTTTATTTTGTAAACGAAATCGACGTCCATAAGGTTCCGATTTATAACCTTCATGGAAGACGAAGTTTCGTTCTTAAATTTATACTTCATTACTGGTCGTGAAACCATATTCATGGTTGAACCAGACTATAATATATGTTTTATAACCTAATTAATATTCCAGAACCATAATATGTACATATAATTATGTTATATGACAAAACTAGTTCTTAATAATCCAAGTACCGCCGAATAATCGAAGTGGTTGTCATCTAATAATTCATCCTCATTCCATGTAACCAAATGATAGAAGTGGACATTAACAATTTTTTATGTTAATAGTAATATTTAATTTCAATTATGGAGATTTAAATCCTTTCTACTTCGTTAATTTAATCCAAGTGAACCGAATATGAAAATAAAGGAAACAAACAATCCAGAACGACGAAATTCAATAAAACAACTTATCAATAAAGACCTAAATGAACTAACCATAATTATGATAAACTAAATACATGTATATTATGTTCTGAAATAAGATATTTATATTTATACTTTCACATTCCAGGAGGTTAAGTTCAAGAGGAGAACACATTTGGATTTAAGGTAAGGGTTTCTTCATCTCACTTCCATTTTTGTGAGATATTCTGTAATCACTACTATTACTTTGTATGGTGTATGTATAATTCCCATTATTGTCTCATATCATGAATATATTTATTTTTACTATATTCAATTTATCATTTGACTATCATTAATTTTGGGTTAGACGAATCAATTGATTACAAAGTTGTAAGGGGTTCCTCATCTCACATTCATTTCTGTGATATTTTCATCGTTCGCCGCATATTTCTTGTATGTGGTATATATGTACTGTCATTTGATATATATAATAACATGATTATATTTATATTCATGTTATTAAATTATTGACTTTATATTTATTATGTTCTGGTCATATGAATCGACCAATCACATTATTGTAAGGGAATTCTTAACCCGATTTCCATTCTTTGGGTTAACATTCTACTTTGTTAATTACAAGGTATTTGAATTGATTGTGTGATGAATTATGATTATAATATGTTTAATAATGTTTATTTACATAATATTAACATATTCCATCCACTCTATTAGGTCTCATTTCAAGTATATGATGATTACAAGGGACTTTTCTTCTAAATTTCTCTTTCAAAATTCTGTTTTACAAGATTCAAAAGCAAGGTTTTTATGCTATTATTTATGTTGTATGATTATGTTTTGGTTATTGGGAATTGTTTATGATGAATGTTTGGAAATATATTTCCCTCCAATTCATTAGGTTTGAGTAAGTTGGTGGTCAGCTGCATGGTTACTCCAAGTGTAACTACGATGTTTACACAAAGTAAGGTAGCCGGGAGGGTTACAAATTTTAAAGTAGCCAAGATGGTTACAAGATTACGTAAGTAATGCCCCAAGATACCTCTATGATTATATTTATGTTCTCATGTTTCATGTGGTTATTCAACTAGTAGAATACCCTTAATTATGTCTAATTATGGAGTTATTTGTTTAGCTCATATTTCTGCCATAATATGTTTCAAGTTTATTATTAAAGGCATGTGTTTTCAATTATTCACCATGTCTAATGTGTATATTATCTTCTGTTTTATTTCTTACTATTAATAAGAGCTTGATCTCACCCCTTTCTTATGTTTCATTTTCATAGGATATGATGAATTAATTTATGAATGACTTACAAGCATAATCTAGGATACGTGATATTTCTAGTGGATTAAAATAGTGTTTTTGTTTCCCTTCATGTTGTAATGATAAACTTATGTATGTATCTTGTTTCCAATAATACTAAACTAATTGATCCTTTGGGATTCATATTCCTTGTATGTATGCCAACATAATCAAATAAGGCTTCGTCTCTGGGCAACTAGGGTCGGGTCCTTACATACCTGTTTTCTAAAAATGATGTCCTGCATCTTTTAATTTCTTTTTACACATTTTTGAATTTTACTACCTGGTATGTACGGAATAATTCTTTTTTTACCATACGTGGTACTTTTTGACTTTTCCAGCAAAAGCAAGATAAGTATATTTTTTTAACCTATACGTCGTGAAAGAATTTTTACGGTTTTATAAAGCCTTATTTTCATGAAGCTTCCTCCAAAAGATTTCATGACTATTATCAACAAAATCTTTTTATTTTAAAATTTCATGACATTTTGTGAAAATAAAATGATTTTGAAAAAGAAAGAATATTTTCCTCAAGGATTCATTTCAAGTGTTTTATCAAAACCATTATCCATCTCAGATGACATTATTTCATATGTGTAGGTTTCAAGTATAATGTCTCTATTATTTACATGGTTTCAATTTTCTTATGATAAAATGATATCCATTTATTTTATATGGATTATGTTATGATGGAATGATGTTTATGAAACCCATTTTATTCTTTGGGTTATGATGAATGATTTATGTTTATGTTGTGGCACAATTAAGAATGATTTCATTATGAGATGTGTGAGACCTATATCTCCCTCCAATGCATTGGGTAATGATTTATATCTCATGAGATAGACAAGGCTGGAACGGTAAGTTAATCTAGTTCGGTGTTACAGGACTGGAATGAGGAGTGAACTCGATTCAGAATGGGACTTTTTCCACTAATATGGTCTTGGAAACAATGCCTTGGCTACTATGGAAATCATAACATGTTCTTAATGGATTCCACAATTACATGTTTTATTCCAATTCTAGTTTATCATGATTCATGTTCCTATATGATCTATTCCTTCTGTACATACAAGATTTATGTCGTTGTTCATGATATTGATGTTTTTATTTTATGTTCAAGCATTTGCATTCAAATTTTTATGGATTGTTTTATGTTCTATTTGCATACCCTTACTGAGCATTTTAGCTCACCCTTTATATTTTTTCTTTTCTCCATGATTTAAAGAATGATTATAGGTATGAAAACAAAAGTGGATGATCTTTATGGGAGATGTTGAAGATCTTTCACAACGATTAGAAGATTATTTTTTGAGTCTCCAAAGACACTAAACTATTGATATCTTGTTTTTTTCTGTTTTGGTTATGTATTAAGTATTCTGAAAAAGTAATGTAATTTCCATGTACGCAAAGCTTTGGTTCTCTACAATTGGTATCAGAGGAAAGGTTTAGTTAACCTTTGGAAACTAGGAAGCGAAAACACTGGTGAGATCCCTAGAGATATTTATAAGGTATGTCTAGGGAAGTCCCTAAGGTTTAGTATAACTATAGGTTATAGTCCTAGAATTATGTTGATGATCATGAATAACCTGGGGTGAACATAAGCTATCATAGGTTAAAGAAGGTGTCATAAGTTATACATCCTATAAGTGACTTTTTATGATTATGCGGTTCCTCAATATTGTAACTATTTATTACACAATGGATTCTAGTTTTATTTAATGGAGGGAACCAGAAGGAATTGGGTTGACATTGAATCTGATGGAAAAATTGGTGTCTATGAGCAGTGAAATTGCGTAATGCCTAGAGAGAAATATATTATGATCATGCCGAATCAGACATCGTTATATATGATTAACAAGGTGAACTTTAGTGGTATTCCCAATTCATCAAATAAGAGTAAGATGGACTTTTAAGTATGTTCGCATGATGAGGAGCATAGATAAAGGAAGATTGAGATTTCTAAAGAAGGGAAGAAGAACCTTGATTAATACATCAAATGGAGGGGAAGATGTTATCTGTGTGGAGAGAAGGGTCATATAGTGACAGACTATTATGGAGTTCAATGTCTTAACTGTGGAGAACATGTGCATTACCCAACTCAATGCACTGACCTAATAGGTTCCTTATAAATCAAGGAAGGACTTATTCCATGAAAATCATTAAATAGGAAGGTTTGAAGTGTTTATGTATTGGTATTCATGAATAATATTGTTGAGGTACTTTTATGGCATATTGGAATACCTATATATTGGTCCATTGTGGTTTTCCCTAAGAATATTTCATCGGTAACCATGAAAAGAGATTGAAATATTTTTGGAAAGCAGATGATATGCACATAATGAAGGGATAAAGAGAAAATCGTATGTTTGATAGTATTCATGAGCTCATGACTAATATAAGGACAAAGTGATATCATGGTTTAAGTATATATAAATTCTGGGATTTTGGTATGTTGAAAGTGTTAACTTTTGACAGCATTTATGTTTTCACTAAGGTTTAATGGGTATTAATTTTTCAAAAGAATACATGATTAAGGTATTCAAATGTTTGGAATGTGACCGACAAAATATATCTTATGATATATGGAGGATAAATGATGGTATTTACGTTCTTTTTATGTGACATTTCAAGTAATAGTTTTATTTATACTATGAGATTTGGACATATGTATTTTGGATAAGCCTAAGGATTTGAATGGATTATGTTTGACATAAGATAGTTTTGTTTAAGGCTAGAACTTTTTTTGATATTACTGCAGGAGTGTTATAATAATGTAGTTTTAGAAAAAGGGACAACCTACAGAGCGGGCGACAACCCGTCGCGTCAGAAAAGGCTGTGGGAATCGAACCCACAACCGAAGTGCGACCGGCCTTTATCAGCTACCGCTGGCCTACAGGAAGTCCCTGGTTAGTAGAAACTAGTTTTATTATATTAAGTAGTATGATATATGATGTATAAGTCCATTTTTGGAACTATATACGATTAATCTGACTATAGATGGATTTACGTATATTTAATAACTTTTGCTGTCCTTTTGTTTGATATAGATGGAATGACCTATCATTCTATCACATGATCTTATAACACTTCACGGAAGGAAAATTAAACTTCCTTTCATTAAGATATGATGTGGATATTGTTCACGGCACGAACAACATTGAGAATGTACCAAAATCAAGTAAGTATTTCTTTAAATTCAAAAAACAATTCTTCAAAATTAAGAAAAATGATCATGAAAACCAAAAATTTTGTCCTAGAGCTCTTATATATGATGAATAAGATGGCACCTTAGATCATCACAAATTTATGGCTTTGTGATTGTTGGTTTTTTCATAGCCATGTTCCCTACCACTCTCCATCAGAACATGATGGATAGATTTCTATTCCATATCCATATTTTCACCTATGTTCTCTTATGTGGAAACCCAGTGATTAGTTAATTTGTGTAACCATTATGTTTCATTACTCACTTTTTAAAATTAAGATTTAGTATTCCTTTTTACGATGTGGTTTTCTATAAAAGAACCGTTCAAGTAGTAAACCATTTATAACCCCGACGAATTTAGAGGGAGAAATTCATTTTAAGGGGGATAAAATGTAACACCCTGATTTTTGATGAGATATATTCCTTTTAATTTCTTTGATGTATTCTATTTTATACCAAGATTAGTTTGTAATATACGCAAAACAATATTAGCTTTCTTTATACACAACACTATTCTTGGCATGTGTTACACACAATTGCATGTTTGTTTTGTAGAAATTATTCTACACAAAATTAATTATAGATTTTGTTTAATGCATAAATGAAAAAAGTTTTGATGATGATATAAGGAACACAAAAGGGATCTCGCACTACACACAGCCCAAACATGGCTTTCATCACACACAAGAGCGACCTTTCTTGATAACGTGTGTAGTACGCAATACCGGGTTTCACTAAACAACGACATATGGTTATATTATTATTATGAACAAGTCGTTATGAATATTATTAACAACATTTTGAATTTTATAACATTATTATTCATCATACACATTTTATAGATCATGGTATGGGAACATAATAATTTTTTTGGGTAAAACAAGTAACTTTCAAAAAATGCAGTTTCGCCGCCTTTTGATGGAGCACCCACTTTAAATCTAGTTTTGAAATGTTGATAAGTTCAATTTGGAAAAATAAAATTCTTCTTTTGAACCCGGACATAAAAATTTACTTTGGATAAATTTTTCATATTATTCTGATAACTTTCATATTTTTAATGAATAGTAAAAACACCCTATATTTTAATAAAAAACCACTTTTTTCAGCTCAATAATTTATATGGTTAGATTATCTTTTTAATTGCTTTTAAAATTTAATTAGAATATATTTTTACCATTTAATCCAATGTTGGTCCTTGGAATTAATTTCACTTTGAAATTGGACATATACAAGTGTCGATCTTTTGATAGTTATTGTTTCTTAAAAACACACTATTTGTTTTGTTATTAGGAATTACTTTTAAAATTAATTACAGCCACATATATGTTTTTAATTTGGAAAAATAGACATCATTGTTGAATCCATAATTTCAAATATAGCTTAGGCTGATGTTTTGTTATTTTTCTGAAAAACTACAATTTTGGATGAATAGTAAAACCACTTAGTGGTAGTTAAAAAAACTGACTCGTTCATTTAAATGATATTTTACAACTTCTGTGAATTGAATTTCAAAAATACAACATACATGGATGTTGTAACACTGTAAAATTTCGTTCAATAAGAAGAAAATAATTTTTGGCGAATAGTAACTTTTGACTTTTATTTACTGCGTTTAAATGTAAATAGGGTAATTCAAGGTTAAAAGAATATTATAATAATTAAAAATTACCTTAACACTTGTCCTAACCATATTGGATGAGTACTGGCCGACCATGGGAATCATTGAGTAGATTTAGGGACTCCATTGAGCCACTTGGTAGTGATAATGATAATTTGGATTAATTAATTTAATGTAAAGACAAAATTGACATTCAGAAAAAATATTTTAGAAATTAATTTTTATAAGGGGTTATATAAATAATATTTTCTACTATAAATATTAATTGGAAAGCTAAAAAAATTTCTTACATGATGGTATTTTTGTTATAATATGTAGAAGTCAAATAAATTAAATTATTCATGACACAATAATGATGCAGTATTTACCTCATTAATAAATGATTTTAATATATAAGATTATAATTATTAAAATATTATCCAAAACAAGTCCAATTATGTTTGGATGATTTTATTTCGACCTCTAGTCATATTTTATTCATATTTAGTTATTTTTTGACCTTTTAAAACAGAATATAAGTATATAATAAAATAATATTTTCACACTTTCCAAAAGAGCCCCTCCTCCCCCTTATAAAAGGAGACCATTTCTATCCAATTACACACACCTCTCAAACCTTTTGGATCGTCTAAACTCTTCCCAATTACTCTCCCTATATCTCTCTCATCCCCCTAGAGGCATTACCTTAGGCAGAGGGAACTTCAATAAGTTCTTTTGGTTCAAACCAAAAGAAGTTTCCCAAATTAAAGGTAACCATTTCTCTTAAGTTGTTTTTTTATTCTACTTATCCAACCCCTAAAATCTTTTTAATCCATTATTTTGTAACAACCACAGTATCCTAAATATACTAGGATGTTTTTATGATAATTATTAGAACTACACATACACACAACTCCATCTAATGGATGAAGAACATAATGTTTCTATGGATGACAAACTAACGCCTCACGAAATGATGATTGTTCAATTATCTCCTACAACCTCTCTTGGTGGCCATTATGAGGACACTATATTTATATATGATATATATTATGTTCATTATTTCCTTATGATTGTTTAATTCCCAATTATATCAAGACATTATGGTTTCCATATTGGGTAAATACGATAATCTAATTTGAGGAAGTGCAGACTACCGCCCCCTCAAAGTGATGTGATTTATTAATGCCTTATGTGGGATGAATAAAGGTCGTAGTTAAGGATATTATATATGATATTATACTGGAATTATAATATACCTATGTATAATTATTTTTTAATTCCATTAAAATAAGAAATAGAAATGGAAGTAGCGTTTATGTGTACGCACGACTTACCGTTTCCATGAATGGTGCATTTCATTTCTTACCTCCATATGTTATGTACTATTATAAATACATGTATATTATGGATATATATGATATATATGATATATAAATCATGAATAAAATTTTGGATATAATGAACCTTTGACCACATGAACAACTTGTAATTATAAGAAGTCCATTTTTGACTCAAGTACCAAATATCGACAAAACTAACGTTATTAACATAAATGGTTACATAATGTTTATGACATGGTAATAAGTGATATAAAAGAAGTAATAAACATAAAAAAGGTTCTTAAGCAAGTATAAATTAATTTTGGTTTATTATTAAGGAGATTAAAGAATGATTGAGTCAAGTCGGACACGAGGTAAGGGAACTTCTTAACCAAAATTTTGTTCTTTGGGTTCATCTTCTATTTCTAGTTTATGTCGTTAGTTGATTATGTGGGAAATGAATTTTTATATCTTATCATTTATTTATACTTATTTATGTGACCTTATAGTGAATACACATAAGGGATCTATTTTATTTACAAAAAGATCTTTGTAAGGGATAACTTTTCCAATCTCGTTTTTATCTGAGATTGTTTATTCGTAAGTATTTATTGGGGTTATATTTATCATCCATGTACATGTTTTCTAAAAATGATTTCATGCAAGTTTAAAGTCATTTTTACCCATTTTTTACTTTTACTACATGTTGTGTACGGAATTTTTTTTTTAACCATACGAGGTACTTTTTGACTTTTCGGAAAAAAGTACGAGAAAAATGTTTTTTTAACTTATACAGCGTGAAAGGATTTTTACTGTTTTATAAAGCCTTATTTTCATTATACTTCCTCCAAAATATTTCATGAATATTTTAAAAAAAAATTATTTTAAAATTACATGACATTTTGTGAAAAGAAAATAATTTTAAAGAACAATGGATATTTTCCTCAAGAATTCATTTCAAGTATTTTATCTAAACCATCTTCCATCAAAGATGACATTATTTCATATGTGCATGTTTCAAGAATAATGTCTCTATGATTAACATCGTTCTGATTTTCTTATAATGAAATGATATACATTTTTTATATGGATTACGTTATGATGGAATGATGTTTATGAAACCCATTTTATTTTTTGGGTTATGATGAATGATTTATGTTTATGTTGTGGCACAAGTAAGAATGATTTCATTATGAGAAGGGTGGGACCTATATCTCCCTCCAATGCATTGGGTAAAGATTTATATCTCATGAGATAGACATGGATGGAATGGTAAGTTAATCTGGTTCAGTGTTACAGGACTAGAACGAGTAGTGAACTCGATTCAGAATGGGACTTTGTCCACTAAGATGGTCTTGGAAGCAATGCCTTGGCTACTATGGAAATCATAACATGTGCTTAATGGATTCCACAATAACATGTTTTATTACCATTCTAGTTTATCATTATGAATGTTTCTTTATGATCTATGCCTTGTGTACTTCCATTATTTATGTCGTTGTTCATGATTTTGATTTTTAGAATTTATGTTCAAGTTTTTGCATTCAAATGTTTATGGATTGTTTTATATTCTCTTTGCTTACCCTTACTAAGCATTTGAGCTCACCCTTTATATGTTTTCTTTTCCCCAGGACTTAAAGAAAGATTTTAGGTATGAAAACAAAAGGGGATGATCTTTATGGGAGATGATGAAGATCTATCACCACGATTAGAAGATTATTTTCTGAGTTTCTAAAGACACTAAACTATGACGGTCCTTGTGTATCTGTTTTCATTATGTATTAAGTATTCCGCAAAAGTAATGTAATTTCCATGTACGCCATGCATTCGGTCTCTAGATAAGATTAAAATTCAGATCTTATATTTTATTGATTATTTTGGACAGAATTTTTTATTTCTCTGGCTAACTTGTGATCTATATTTTAAGAAATTGGTTAATTTTTTTGATTGAAACTTACTCAATTTAACCTAGGATTGACCTTGAATGATATATATCAAAATATAAATTATATTGGATTAATACATTATATGTTTTAAGAAAAATTACCAAGAATGGTAGTGTTATAATGTCGGACATCATGGGGTTCTATATTTATGTGGTTATTTATGATAATTAACATATAATAACCATCAATCTTGTTAGATCATATAGGTCTAGTAATGGATGGTAATATAAATACATGGGTTTTTGGTACAATAAAAATATTAAATCATAGAACAACCCATAATAATTGTAACTAGATGGAGATACATTAAGAATTTTCCAAACCAACAATCACAAAAATATTTTTAACAATTTTAACATATAAGAAATTCCATGAACACCAAGGAAGATAAATATGGTGTATCATGAATTTTCAGGTGATGATGATAATGATGGAATGAAGATTCAGATTATTATATGTCACATATATTTGATGAATCATGGGATAAATGATCTTAATTAGATAGGTATGTGACATAAGTTTGGAGATGAAGGTTAGAAGACACTGAAGTTTAAGATAATTAAGGAAGCTATAAAATTCCACTAAATAAAATAAATTATTATTGGTAATATGAGACTTAATGTCCTAATGAAACTATTAATGATGTAAATATCAACCAATAACCATGAGAATATGTAAAATAATTTGACACTACAACTAAGGAATCAGATATTCTGTTTTCAACAAAGATATTTTAGTCTCCAATTTTTATGTATTTTTTCACTAACTAGTTGATATTATGTTATAAAAATCCAGAGTGGTGTCATCATCATATATACGATTTAATGGATTTCAGTATATTATTAATATTTTATTTATATATTATTCCACTAATAAAATTCATTATGAAATTAAGAATGGCTTATCCCTATTTTTAATTCACATATAATAATTTATCAATTTGATTGAGGTAATTCCATCTCCTAAATAAACCCATGATAATCTATTAGTAAATGATTAATTATGACTTCCCAAAAAAAAATTCATATGATTATATATGTGTGGAAGAAATTTTATTTATGGTGGATAATGTAATACCACATCATTTTAATATACAATTACCTTTAAATAAGTCAACATGTTCGATAGCATTGTCCACACACAACACTAAATATAATTGAAACCGTGATATATTAATATAAAATATAAATATATAATTATAAACATTATGAAACTAGTTGTTAATTTTATATTGTGAACATGTTTTTCCACTTTATGAAATATATTCATGTAGAAAATAATGGCTAATTTCTTAACAAATGATATTTAAATAGTGTTCCTATAATGACTAATAAAATCATTTCATATAATTTAGGTGATAAATTATTATATTTTAAGAATCATATATGTAATTATAATTTATGTATGATATTAATTATTAGTTAACATGATTTTATTGAATAGATAAAATGAAATAAGAATAATACAAGTTATTATTTGAAAATGCCAATTTCGAATTAAAATGGGGTTTCAATTAAATTTTATAAAATCATCCAAAAAATGAATTTTTATATCTTTTAATAAGAAAATAATAAATTTGATCTTCATTCTTCAATTACTCATAACATAAGTGAATTACAATGAATTATTATATTTCTCTAAAAATGCCGGTTTTAGTTAAAATATACTGGTTTCACTAAACATGTTACTTGTATGTATATATCATTAAATAATATTGAAATATAATAATATTAGAAGTTTTATGTAACAAAATATGATTTTTAGGTATAAAATTTATCATTTTAATGTAATGTTTGATGTTATAAGACTGATGGAAAATATATTTATTACTAATTAAAATCAAACATTAACATAATTTTATTTCGATCATTAATTTAGATAAATATTTTTTTGGGGTTTTGTTTTTCTATTTAACTTGAAGAAAAATATCATCTATTTTATTATAATTATTCAATTTATTTTAATTGAATTATAATAAAATTAAATTTACATTATATTTAAATTTAATGCCTAAAAATTATATTTCTCTAAAAGCAGTTTTACATGTTTATGTTTATATAATTTTAATTTATAATTTCAATCCTCTATAAATATTGATTCTTATATTTTTTTTTTCAAATATGAAATTATAATTTTCAAATTAGAAAATAAATTATTTTTTTATATTTTTATTAAAAATAAATATTATGGTAAAAATTAGTACTCTAGTAAAAAATAAAATTGGAAAATACCATTCACTAATAGAGAAATCAAATAATGAATTTTAATAAAATGTATTCAAATGTAATTTGGATGTTTTTATTTACCCATCCTCCTTTTTATTCATCATTTTTACCATTTTTAGTCACTTGACCCATCAATAGTAAAATTTGATTATGATATTCAATCTCTATTTTGAAAACTACCCATCATTTTTCTTATAAATAAGTAAAAAATTTACAACCAAAACACACACTTATTCTTTTAATTTCTCATTGAATAATTAATATTAGCTACTATTATAACCTTATTCCATTCTCAAAAAATTATGGCCACCATTTGTTTCATAAGGCCTTTATATATTAGGAGGATACCAATGAATATTGAAGTCCACAACGTGAGCATTGACTACAATGTAGAGTCATTATTAATTAAATTATTTAAATTTATTATAGAAACCCTAATATAAAGAAATTATTTTATTTTATATAGATTAATATACCTATAATAATGTTATTATCACTTTTTTATTATACACCCCATCCATTAAGAAAAACAAACATTTTTTTCATATATTGTACGGACTACTGCATCCCCAACATAAAATGTTTCATATTCCATCACCATAATTAGAGGAGTAATATAGGTATGTTTTGAAGGATTAATATTATTATAATTTTACCATTAAAGTTCTCTTATGATAAATAATAGATTCTATCTATGAAATGAACAATAAACGATCATCATTAATTTAATCATTTCAAATATGTGTACTAAGAGTATAATGATGTATTCTATATAAGAAATGACTCTATATATATATATATATTAAAATCCACATATAATCAATTAAAATTCCAAAATATATCAATAATAATAAAAAATTGTATAATTATGCATCTATTATAATTACATTGTAGAAGTACCATTTAATAATCTCTCATTAAATAAGGGAATCGTCATGATAAGGCCAATTTAACCACATACTATATTAATACTATGAATTTATATAGTTTATGAATATAAGAACATAATTAATAATATATTATGATATAAATGTGTAAATAATACTTTTTTTGTTCTGGACATGTTATATCAATATTTAATTCAACAATTAATAAAACCAAAATAGAATTTAATGAATCACCATAACATGCATCCTAACAACATTGCCTTAAGGATAAAGACTAGAAATCCAAATAAATGATTATTTAACATATAAAATTAATATAAAACATCATTATAAGTAATATTATTGTCATAGTAACTATTATCATTGGATAGATAATGAATACAGACATCATTATTACAAATCTAGTAAAATTATCAATACCCAAAACACCAGATGTGGAAAATTGAAAGAATTATTGTAAGGAATGACTAATTGTTAAAATCATGAAGGAAAATTTATATGGTTGATGTTTTGAATTATGTGAAAAATATTAATATTCTTTGTGATAATTGATGTTAAATTATGCCGATGTAAGTCATCAATAATAGGTAAAAATTTTCATCATAAATACTTCCCTCAGAGGAATGTTCCATGTTATGGACATGATTTCATTTATGTGGTTTATATACTAATAATTTTAGATATTAAATATTTAATTATATTCCAATATTGTTATTTAATTTTCAATAATGGGACCACTCGTTCAAATATTTTTATTAACATATTTATTAATCAGTAAGGGTTTTACATAGTCTCAAATACAATTCATAAAAAATGATACATGTAAAATGTAATGATTTATTTATATGGTGTATTTATTAGAAGTATATATTTTTTCGAAATTTTTTATTTTATAGAATTTTATATCCATATCTTGTTCCCTTATTTGATTATTTACTGATATATTTTTTCCCCACTACTAATGATTTTTTGTAACCCAAGTTCCCTTCTACGAGTTATAAGATTCTATTCTAAAAATTTCCCTTCAATTTTCGGGTTATATAACCTCTACATATAAAGGTATTTTATAATATTATTTTGTGAAAATATTTTTTATTATAAAGAATGATATATTAATTTTTACTATTCAATTTATCAACATAAGTAAATTCAATTATTAGAAATTTCACATTCATATTAAAATGTTTAGGATCCATTTATCATATAGAAAAAATTATTTCATTTTAAAAACTCTATTATTTTTTATAAAAATAAAATTAATTCTTTCCAAAGTTTTTAAAATTAACCATTTCAAAAATACCTTTACATGATTCATGTAACATCATCTTACACATCAATGCTAAAAATATTATTTGAAAGATCATTTAATTTTTCACTTCCATTTCAATTTGAATTATCTTTTGTTTTTTCCCTAATAGGAATTATGATTCCCAATTTTCAATCTAACTTATCTATATATAAATATTATTTGGGGGAATAAAAATTTGATACAAAAAAATTCATATTTATTATGCCTTCAAGGGTGGTATCATTATACCATTCTTTTCAAAGAATTATTCCAATCTATATGAACAAACTTTTTAGATTACTTTATTATATTAAGTATATGTTCATTTTAAAACCACCAAACATATTTTAATTGAATAATTTTTATCATTAATCTTATTTTAATGCATATTTGACAATAAATTATCTCTAGGAATGATCATAACATTTTAATTATAAGGAATTTAATAATATTAATCAAGAATTAATTTTATTATATTGGCATGGGGAAATGTGTAAGATTTTATATATTGTATTTCCAATATATATTATTATTAGGATTTAATATTTTTTTATCTTGTTTTAATATTTTGTTTCTTCATTATTTATAGAAAAATATATTTATTCATCTAAAGGTTTCATACAGCATGGTATTAATGGTATTCTTGATACTTGTGGTGAATTAATTGGATATAAGATTATAATGTCTGGTTCTAGGAAATTTATAAATATTCATGGACCAATATTTCACATTATAAAAAAAATTGGGAATTTTTTATGCATTCTAAATTTGGAAATATGCTTTAACTATGATCTCAAATTCTAGTATTGTTTCTCATTATGAGGCCTTTAAATCTAGGGTTTTTGTGTACAATCATGCACTCCATTAGTATGATATTTTTATTATTAATATCCATATTTTTGTTTATTTTTAATGATATATATAGCTCATTGACTTAATTTTATTATGGGTTTAGGATTTTTACCTTTTTATATCATATTATTTATTCCATGATTGCATTAATTATATGTATCCATTATTATGATTTTCAGATAACTTATTTCATTTGATTCCATTAAATAGTATATGAGGAAATTTTTATACTCATGACATTCTTAGAAGGAAAAAAATTGTGGAAAAATTTACTAAATATTTTTTAGACATATCATCAATTAAGTATTTTAATAAATATAATGTGAAAATATCCCCATTAGTTGATAAAGATTTATGCTTTATTGTTGTATGATTTTTCCTTTTTTCTAAAGATCGAATCCTAAAAATATATTTTTAATGTGGGAGAATAGTTAATTAATATTGTTTTTGTAATTATGGATGGATATATATACTTTTTCAATAGGTACCAATCTGAGTATGTGAATTATTTTTCTATGAGAACTAGACTCTATAGTTTGGGTACAAATCATAAAATCTATGGTATGTTATGTTAATGAATATATAATGGGTTTTTCTTAATGTATACTAGTTTATTTTTTTTAAATATGGTATACTAAATATATATATTTACATGATCATGCTGATCTCATGGAATTATTGTGGTCAAAAAATACTTTTTTCCATCTATATAATAATATATCTAATATTATAATGATATCATAATCATATTTCTAATATATATATATATATATATATATATATATATTTGTAGTTCAGTATTAATTAAATACAGTAAGACTAAATAAGACGTAACATATGTCAATTATTTTATTTATTTCAATATGTTTTTTTGTCTACCTAAATTTACTTGAATACGTAGGAATATTAAAATGATTCATTTGAATTAATTTTTTTTATAAAATGGAAAAAACATGATTATCTTATTTATGATAATAATATATAAAATTGATTTTATTTTCATTTAAATTTTATTTTTCTATAATCTATTTATTGTGATCCAAAAGAGTGTTTTTTAACCCATTCATGTTAAAATTTTTATAAGTGTATACATGTTTTTAAATTTATTTACTTGTTTTTGAATCTATATTTTTCCCACTATGTATCATTTGGCTCTTTACATAATAATATTTAATTATTGTAATTTAAATCAAAAGTATGTATATAATTTTGAAAATATATACTAAAATAATGTATAATTTTATTTCATTTGTTGTAAACCATTTATAATAAGTGTTACATTCAAATTAATTTTTTTAAAAAAGTCGTTCAATGTTGATAAATAAATATGTTCAAAGTGATATGTTTATTTATGATTTTTTTATATCTTTTTTTTTCAAAATAATCATTGTTTCATTCTTTATAATTATTTATACTAAAAAATTGGAATATAAATTTCAAAATATAATTAATATTTTCAATTTCTTAATTTATTATATTTATTAATGATTCAATATCGGATTACTATTTTGATAACAACATATGAATAAGATGAATAGTTTTCTGATTTTTTTGAATTATATAAAAACAAATTCTATAAAAAATTACCTATTTTTTGTAAATAATTAACACATTTAGATATAAAAGGGTTGAAATGTCTATAAATCCAATATCACATAAATTTTTCAGGTTCTAATCCCAGAAAATGTCCTTTGATATAAAACTATGAAATTAGGTATAATCCATGTTCCATAATAATTTATTATTTACATGATTGTAGGCTTGATCCAATTGAACAAATGTTGCATAATATTGAATTTTATGAAAATGAAAAAGAATTAGTATTTGAGTATTTTTAAAGAAATAATAAAAAACATTTTAATCCAGGATGTACATGTATTTTTGTAATATGAATGTTTTTAATATTTATTATATTAATGAAAAATATATATTTACTAACATGATATTTAAATATATACTATAATTTATGAATGAAATACATACTAAATAAACTTATCTTCTATATGAAAATTATAATTCGAATTAAATATTATGCGTAGTTGGTTTATGTTACATTAAAATTCGTGCATACTCGAATGATTATGTGCATTATTTAAAAATATATAATGATATATTAGATTTTCATAAATGTGGGACATCATGATAAATGTTTAATAAAAATAAAATCATGATTTATTATTTTAAAAGGTTCCTATAAAGTAAATTTTGTATCCTCCTATAATTAATTATTTAAAAATTTATTTTCAAATTTAAATAAATTAAATTAAAACTGGGTATGTGGATGAGTGTATAAAAAATGGAAAATTATAATGTCTAACTAATTGTCCATAATGTAATGATGTTAATAAATATAATACTACATTCATAAATTATTTATGAAATCCGAGACATTTACATTGAAAAGATGGAATGAATCCATATCTAATTCATAGTATAAAATATATTTCATGGCCTATATATTGTAAGATCCCAAATTTTCTTGATTTATCTTTGGCCTATTTTAAGGTACCATTTTTTCCTTATTTGGGTTCTTTTGGTTTGGGTTATAATATATGGTATGTTTCTATAGAATTTTGGAAAAAAAACAATGAACGAAAAAGGGTGTCCATGGTTGGTTCATGGTTTGGAAAGTCTATGCACCCTAGAACATCATACCTTACAACCCGAATACAATGGTGAATTTCATAGTAGGAACATGGTTTGTTAAGTTTTGTTCCATCTTGGGAGTAACTAGGGACCCCTAATTAATAGACACACAGTTGGCTCATGGTTAGGGAGAACCATGAGCCCCCCTACCCAGCTAAATGTGTCTGGAACATAATTTAGCACAAAATTTATTTTGAAAATTCCCTAAACCATAAAAGGTCACATATTCCAACCACAATAAGAGACAAGGTCCCATGTCACATATTTTATGCTCTCTGGACAAATTCATATCCCTCATGAGCACCATTTTTCATGAATCGAAGCCCATATCAATGTTACACTCCTCCATGTGTTAATGAAACATCTCTTTCTTCATCTCATGTGCTCGCCTAATCCTTTCCACATTCATCTACAAATATAATTAATTGTTTTGGACATATTTATATCTATTTGGTGTGATATAGATCATTATTTTCACAATCTTGATTTCCTTATTCTTAACTTTGGGATATGGGCTTCAGAAGTAGATCTACATCATTGAGCCAATAAATATATATGCATATTCATTGGGAGTTTTTTCATTAGATAATTAAGGTAGGTAGTCTGATATTCAACTCCCATAGTGATGAAATTGATACATGTAATAAAATGGTTAAAATTCTATCATTAATTAGAAATATTAATTCATAAATTGGAATAATTATTAGGTCAGATGAATAATTACTGTATTGTAGAAATAGATAATTAAATAGTGAATTAATTATGAGATTTAGGATTTTTAAAATTAGATAGTGAATTGGTGGATTAATTTTGAGATTTCAGGATTGCGATTTAGATAATTAATTGGGGAATTAAGTATGAGATATAGAATAGTTTGAATGAGATAAATAATTTTGTTATTAATTATGCGATATTGATATTATAGATTGAGATAAATAATTGTGTAATTAATTATGAAAAATTTATATTTAAAATGAAATAATTAAATTTGGGATTTTTTATGGGATTTGAATTTTTGAATTATAATTAATTTGTGGTTAAATTAATAAATGGGTTTAATGAATTAATTAATTAATGATATTTTTGAGATAAACTAATTTTTGAATATTTAATGTAATATATATGAATAATTAATTACTGAATTAATTATGATTCTATGAATGTGAACATGGTCATTCTAATGCACGGTTAGGAATGGGAACATTATCAATGAATTATGAATTACAAAATTTAATATTTTCATTCTAATGTGTGTTTATGAATGGTAACATGACCATTAATCTATGAATTAGATAAATTGAACATTTCCATTATAATTTGTGATGAATGAATGTTAGCATGGACATTCAAGTATGAATTAAATAATTGTAATGAAAGTAATCCAAGATATAAAGTCAGACAAGAGTAATTTGGACTCTCACATGAACTGAAAAAGTTAATAATAGATGATATCACCTTTGAATACATTTGGATTTGGGATGAGCCGAAGTAGATATTAATATATGATATTACCTAAGAAAACTCTAAGCTCCATCATGTGCTGAAGATAGCATTAAAGTATGAGTGTCATTGGGATCCCAGTACTTTATGTGGTTAGGTAAAGAATAAATGAAAATTTAAAAAATATTAACATATGAATTGTAATAATTTCTTTCTATAACTTCACACATTATTGTGTGACCGAATATTGTTTTATACACTATTGGTGGTGGTCTACTAAGATGTAATCACACCCTATATTGGATGCCTAAGCGATACATGAAAATATTTTATTCTTGTAGTACATGATATGAATAAATAATTTTTTTAAGATAGATGAGTGGGATAGAGTGTGAATGAGGTAACACACATGGTTCAAGAACAACATGGGAATCGTCAATGTCTTTATTTTCAATTATAATTTTATTCAGATAACAAATACATTATCATGGCTTGTTTCCGTTTTAGTTGGATATTGTGTTTTTTTATATATTGATCATCAAGATATATTGGTATTTTTTATGGTTATATATTCCACATAAATTTTTTTGTTTCCATTTTTTATTAATATGATTTAATAGGGTATAATATCCCAATTTATAACATATCATAGCCTCACTTCTAGCAGATGGCCTTCAGTATTTGGGGAGGAATTCTTGATTTCACTTGACCAATTGGCTCAAGAAACAGTTCGTGTGGCTCCAATGTTGGGATGTTATAATGATGTATAAGAGTTAGTGTTCTTTCAATGTGCAAGTAACAACAAGGTGCCCTTTTAGGGGCTAGTGAGGACGATTATGGATATCGTATATCAAAGGAGGAGGAGCACAATGCACCCATTTATATGTTTTTGTGGATACATATCCTTGAATGATTCTCTTTCCAATGTCATGCTTGAGGTAAATAGCCACGGGAAAGAAGTACAATCCAAGCTAGGCCAAAAGTGGGCAATATCATGATCGTAGGCCAGATTGTGCCATTAGAAATCGTAGAAAAGGCTAGCATTCATTTATTTTTCTTATTTCATACTATTTTTGAATGGTATACATGAGACTAGGAATACTCGAGGGTTCAAAATGAGCACATTCATGGGTTTTGAAAATAGATATATAGGGGGAAACCAATGTACTCATTGTGGAATACCTTTTTCTCTTTTTATTATTACAGTTTAATATTATTTCACCTCATCGGAGAAAAATGCTGTGTGGTGTGATTATTGCTTCAATGATTGTTTGATAATTGACTAGTGTAAATAAGTTGAACATGATTTATGATTGATGCATCATTCTAGGAACCATGGATTATTTTGTGACATGAATGATTTTAGGAACATATGTGAAAATGGATTTTGAGTAAGTCGTTGACCTTAAAATCTTATATGGGCTGGTGAAATTGATTTTAAAATGGTGCCTAATATGAATTTATATTGGAAAAATGATTTAAGATGATAATAAATGGGTTCCTAATGTGAATAAAATGAATACTATGATTTATAATACCCATAATAACTGATACCTATGTGTAGGATTGTAAACGGTAGTTTTACTACCTCAGTTTTGACCCAATAGAATGAAATGTGGAAAGGCGTTGTTTTGGCTAGTTATGATTTTCCTCATTTGTATATGTGATTAAGTTGTGTTATGATTCTAAATATGTCTATTTTTAATTGTAGGAACATTCCTCCATGATGATTCTTATTGAAAGGAATAAAATTGGATATCGTTGGTAATGATTGACTAATAGTGGAACCTGATGAATCATTAGAGTTGGGTGAGGAAGTAGGGGAGAATTTATGAGAGAAAATTTAATGCATCATGAAATTCATGGGAAAACACCTAGGTAGGGTTACAATAATAATTTCTAACCTGATGAGACAGTTTCAGTTATAAGATGCTACAAATTTTACTTGAGAGGGTCAGACTAAGATATTTGTGTTGTCTGTTTATTCCATCAAGACAATACAAGAACATATAGATAATGTAACTGAGAGCATGGAAATGTGTTCTTCTTATATGCTATGCATATTAATGGAGAACTAGTAGGATGTTTAGGCATGGACCAGATAAAATGAAGGTATGATATTGAAGTACATCTTCAAGGGGGTGTTTTGAGTACTTATACATAGAGACACTGAGGTATAAGATATAAGTGGAGATCATGTGACTGCCATAGGGAAGAATCTCCATGATGGATTGTATTGTATGCTTTACAGACCTATATCACTTTTCACCATTGTTGGATGGAGATTCCATAGCTATGATGATATGCTTTCAGGATGGAATTATGTGTGATATAAAGTCCAAAATTAACCTCTTTCAGTTAAATATGATTGCTGACGTGGTGGATTAGCCTCACATAGATGAGGGGAACCTGGAGGAGGCCTCTAGTTCAGTACATATATTTGTAATTATATGATCATATGGTGAGACTATTGAGAATAGGAAGAGTCACTAATATAGTTTTATTTGGGGAAATGGGTAGTAGGGTTTAAAACAAGAGAGATCGGTTTCTCAAGACCTCAATCATGTGATCTATAACCATTGTGGGATGTCATGACACATCTAGATATAGTTCGCCTAAACTCTAGTGGAGTTTTATTTCGTGGATGTTATTTTAGGTTCATCCAAAGCACATAAATCGTTAGAAGGTGACCTAATATTACATTTTAAAACATGGAATTTTTATAAAAATAATGGACACACATTTTTTTACCAAATATATGGCCAGAATAAGTATAGTTCAGAATAGTAATGTATTGGTGTTCACAGAGGCAATTCATTTATTCTGTTCAATATCCACACACCCTACCTCATCAAAATTGAATATTTTTATTTTATTAAAGAAACATGGGGGATTAATTAAATTAAATTTTGAGTTTTAGTGTTTAACTAAAAATGGGTTAATTTTATAAATACAGTAAGAAAGGATTAATTTAATATGAAACTATTTAATATATGTCAATTATAATATAAATTTGATAATTTTATAATGGAACCAAGTGAAAAAATCATTCCATGTTCTTGATCTATATAATGTGTATTGGCATATCATTTTTCGTTGGATAAATATTAATTTTAGAATAATGAACATAATGATGATTAAAATTTATACATGATCCATAATTCCACATAGAGATAATGGGATATTATTGTTGATCACATCATACGAATAGTTTTCACCATATAGAATGATCATGGGGGAAAAATATCACGTAACAATAATATGGTGATTTTATACTACTATATGTAGCATATATGTATATGTATATTTTTTTCCTTTGGATATTTATGAAAATTTTAGTTAACATAGTTTATATTTTTTTATTGAAAATCATTGTTTTGAAAAATTTGACAAATTTTTTGTTTAGATTTTATTTTATCATTTTTTAATTATTAAAAGTGATATGTATTTGTTAGTTTTGTGATAATATAAAGCTATGATTATATTATTTTGATTATATCATATTATATTTTCAAAAGTATATTTTAATCTTTTATCATGGTTATCTAATATTGAAAATGATAAAGATTTTTTTAGAATTATCTTTAACATTTTAATTAACCATTATAACAAATATGATGAAAATAGATTTTTTTTATTGTATTATTGTTTGGTATCATTTTAAAAAATTTATTCTAATTATTATGTTCCCATTTTATTTTTATAAAAATTTTCTAAATTTTTATTTTCCTTTTTTATATCAATTCATCACCCATTACATTTATTAAAATTAATTACAAACATTGGAAAATATGAAAGAATGTGTAAATTTTAGTTTTATTTATTGATTGATCATGTTTATTTTATTATATAATTTTAGTTGTAAATGTTATATTTTTATATTTTTATACTAATTGTGAAATTATTTTATTTGTAGGATAGTGGTATATGAAATAGCCAAGTCACATCGAGCAACATGGGAAGACCATACAAAAACATCCCTTAATGATCCTCCCCATATTTCTACACACAATCCACATAGTTTTATATGGTTATAATAACATTCTAGTCTAAAATCTCATCCCACACAACCAATTTAACTACAATCATTATCCAACTGTGGCATGAAATGAAGGGTGTTCATGGCCCCCATGATCTAGAGACTAGCACCTGTGCATCGAAAACAATAAGAGGGAATGATTTTTATGACTAAAAACCAAATTGGTAGAGAAAATAAAAAAAATAATGTTGTAATAGAATGACAAATTATAAATATATATTCCATAAACATAGAAAAACAATCTAAGTGATAAAAATAGAGCAATAAGATAAAACATAAATGTACATGTTCAGGAAATTGCAGAAAGATAATAAATCAACCACTCCCCAAGACATGTTGGAAACATTCCACAATCTCACCAATTGCTACCCAAACCTACCTAACCTAAACCTCATATCCTCAATATGGTGCATTGATTATTCCTACATCAATTAAAATACAAGGTATATACACTACTAAAGTGTTGTTGAGTGTGCGATCTGATAAGATCAATATGTTACCACCCAATTTTTCAATATCATGTCTCTATAAAATCATCCCAATATTCTCAATTTAAAAAATAATCAAGGGATGTTAAAAATTTAGAATATATTATTCAAAAGAATGATAAAAATTAGATTTTTTTCACAGTTATATAACATATGCAAGTAAAACTGATTCAATGAATAATACTCATAACCATTTTTCAGATTAGATATATAATACCCATAAAAATATACATTTTAATAATAATGTAAAACATTCATATGTCAAGAACAGTTTAGGCAAGTAGAATTCTCATATCATCAACATGACTAGTGCAAACTCAAGTCCTGTGGTCTTGTGACCTATAGATTAGAGGAACACCCTCCAAGTGAACTGACCAAAAATGTAAAGATCAATTATATAGGATGCATAGAATCCTGAGTAGAGGATTACCCAATAATCAAAGAATAAACAATAATAAAAAATAATACCAGTACCACAACATCCATTAAGTACCCAACTCTTCTAATGTGATGAATTTATAATTTCATTTCAATGAGCCTGTCTAAATTCACAAGAATATTCAAATAAAAAATTATTTCAAAATAACATTATCTTCAAGATGATATTAACAACCCCTTAAAATAATAATTTAAATAAACATTAATACAAAAATAAAGGAAAACATATTTTCTTAAAACAAATTTTTATGCATAGAAATTAATTAATCATGAAAAGTTTATTATAAAATAAATTATAAACAAATAGAAAGACTGGTTTTCCCAACACATGAATGAGAATGAATGAAGTCTTGGTAATAATCACAAAAAACCAAGAGGAGAGGTTCTCAAGGAGAAATATGCATAACATATGGGAATCTAGGAGGCTACACTATATGAGCCATGAGCATTGGCATAAGATCAACCACCGTGGTGTAGGGTGGAATACCACAGAATAGTGGTGCACTAGGAGAGACCTCAATGGAACATAATGTGTGGCTACATAATATGAAACTATTACATGGTGAATTACGTGGAATAATATATTCTAAAGTGAACTGTAACTCAACCTCATTGCATAAGGAGGGGGACTCTAGTGTATAAGACTCTAGAACAGAAACCACTCTAGAATATCATGAGCACTACGGTATGAAATCTTACCAGAAGCTATCCTTAAAGTACTTGTAACTATGATAAGAAGATAGTGATATCAATATTTATAGGGTTTTGATTCATGAAACATAATACACCCTTAAACCCTCATAAAACATAAACATGGGCTTCCAATTAATCCTCAAAATAGAACTATTTAAGGAAATGGAACCTAGTTCTCAATAGTGTGATCTTTTATTTAACTGCTCTCAAACATATCTCTATATTGTGGCCTATAAAACTATTACTCAATCCTTCCCATAAATTCCTCCACTATTAAGGCTATGATGTAGAATGAACAAGGAATAAATCATTTAAACTATGGAGTTGACTTTAACACCACTATAAACTATGGTGAAACCATTTACTATATGGTTAAATAAAATCTTATACAATGTGTTCTTGAGTTTAGTAGAAATGTTCTACATTTTTATAGTAATATGTTGAAATAATAAATTTACTCTAAACTTATTTTTGGAATACTAAACTCTTTTATATCATAATATATCAAAACTAGGCTTCCAAAATTCTGGAATCAAGGGTATATATTTTACCTGAAGAACATTTACATAAAAATAAACAATCCTAACCAGTTACTCAAAACCAGATGGATCTGATCACACTTCATGTTTTTAATATCTATAAACATTATATGGATCTGATAGATAGTATATCATTTGTGAGACATGGAACACATTGTGGATAGAATCCAATAGTGCTGTAAAATTCAAATTGAATGACACTATTCAAATCCTTTCTGTAAACTCAAATAGTCCCACATAACATGGTAATAGATCTCCCTAATTTCTAATAAATCATTAACCTAACCATATTGAAACCATAAAAAACAATATATTGTAAATATGAAACTCCAAATGGACTTGAAAACAATTAGCCTAGTATTCGTAAGGGGTAAGGGTTGTTACACATATATTTGGATAACCTAAATATTAGTTTTCATCCCATTGACAAAACCTTGTTCCACTAGGGAAGATTCACCAACATCATACAAACATAACATATATTTTCATAATTTGCAATATAAATATTGAAAGGGATATAAATTTAAATATTAGTAGTAGATATTAAAATATAGAGACACAAACAATACCACATGAATATATTTGGACCCCCAAAAGATTATGACACATGAATTTATCATATCCTCAAGGTTTTTAATTACCTATTCATTCTGGATAACAATTTGTTTATGGAATTCCATACCTAACTTCACCGGATATCCCATTAGCTATTGGATCGCCCAAAAAAATCGAGAAGTGGACTAAGGAACCCTATTTGAAATGGTTATATATGTACACCAAGAATCATAATGATTTATTATACATATAAATTTCCCAATCTCATGAAATTGGATGTATCACAAATTTTCATAAAGTTATATTATTTATTAATTTGTTCAATCCCCATCCATATTTTATTTTTTACCTCAACGTGTGAATCGAAATATTACCATAAAACCTATAGATAAATTTTACCAATTCTATTTCATTATTTGAAGCGGTTGGAGAAAACCCAGAGGCTTCTATTCCACATACATAACCTCTTCATAGGTATAAAAAAATGAAACAAAATATAAAATGTCTAATTTTATACCATGCCACAAAAAGAATCACCTAATTTAATAAAACAATTTTTTGGTCTTATGGTGTATATTATACTATCAGAAAAGACAATATCACATCACCACATTCCTAAAAGTAACAGGAATGAAACAGTAGTTATGAAATATGAGGATAACATTTAATGTTATAGTCCACCCTTTGATTGTCTCTCGATTATAAAAATAATATTTAATTTCCCAAAACCCATCATTGCGTTTCTGATCCTAATGAATAAAATCAACTATGTAGATATAAAATAAATACAAAAAAATTTACCCTAGTCTCATCCTCTTAGAATACCAAATTCAAAGGAGTTAAAAGGGATATGAAAATCAACTCTTCAGATGATTATTTCATGGCATTGGTGGTAACATCCCCATAGTGATTCAAAAATGTCATTCCCTTAAATGGGAGTGTAAGTAATTAAAAAATACAAATCATATATTTACATGACCCCACACCATTAATGAAGGTGAAAATATTTTTAAGAGATGATATAACTCATGTTTTCTATGATCATATTAGACATTAAACCATTCTACAAGAAGGTAATTACAACAACTCTTTCGACTATCCATCATGACTGATAGGTCAGGATCAGGTGTGGGATAGTTTATTCACGAGACTGAAGCTTATGTGAACTACAAGATAAAAAATCACCAAAAATCATAAAAAAACCATCCTCAAACATAATTTAATAAAAAGACCTCATAGAAATAAATAACTTCCAGAAGTGTCAAAATGGGAGATGAATGCAACCACCACATCAAATTATCAACAGAAATGTCATATTTTGTATCCAAAATGAACCCTACTCCATTATACATAAGATAAGGTTCGGGATAAGACAATTTATAAAAATAATTCACAAAAAATGTAAATTATTTGAAAAAACAAGAAAACGATGATTCACAATGAATTTTTTAGTCCCTTTCATGATATAATAGAATTCATCCTCTTAGGATCTACTGAGAAACTTTTTTTACACCAATCCCCATGCGCATTATTCCCCTCATTTAGAAGTTGTATTTAGAAATCATGGCCTATAGTTTATGGTTTATCAATATAACCAACACATATCACTGATGACATATGTGGTCATACTCTAACATAGAGTAAACCTAGAATTAATCAAAAATCCACAAAAACATAATCGAGGTACTTAGGGATAATCCAGTTCATTAATTCCTTTAAAAAACAAGATCAATTTTTATTCCATATTTTATAATATCATACTCATATTGGATATAAATTATTTTAATGTATGTATTGGTATTGTTAGTATACCTTATCCATGGTAGGTGATACCTAGGCTGTAGGTTAATTATTTATAAACACTTCCTGTCATTTAATTCATTAAACAAATCATCAATATAATTAAATGATACTTACTCTTAACAGTGAACCAATTTATCTTTCCACAATCATCATAAAGAAAATTGTAACCATAAGATTTCATAGAGTATAGCATATGTTCCTCCCATAGAAAAAGAAAATAGTTTATCTAAATGGTTTTTTATGCCCTTCAATTCCACAATTTTTATACTACAACAAGGAATTAAGATCGAAATAGTTCCTAGTTCTATATCAATAATGAACACTACATCCAACTCTGGGGAAGATCATTAAATTCATATTGGGGTGAATCAGAGAACCCCCTAAAAACTAAAGACGGGTCATTATGGTTGAAAATGAAATCATACAGTATTGAGGTCATAAAAAAACTCATCATCTTTGGGTGGGAAGTCCTCCATGAACAGATATCTAATCCACTCACCATAAAACCAGTGAGAGATCCCATAAATGAACATTGAATGAAACCCATCTATGATAACAATGAATACCATCATAATGTGATATACAAAAATATTTCCCAATGATAAAAATGACTAGATCCAGATCAATATCCATGAAATCCTAGAATAACATAAAGAAACCTATATAAGGACAAGAAAAATGAATATGAAGTCCCTACTCCTTCCACATTTCATGAGGTGTCTCTAAATCTATAACAAATGGACATGGTCTCCATTTGACATTTTAAAAAAATTAAAAAAGTGGCACGATATAATTTAGTGTGAGATACCTATATCAAATAAAGTATATTCTATGGATTATGAATCATAGTATAAGGACCCAGCCTTAAACCTTACTTAATCTTGAGTTATTACAAGATTACACATTGAGGATCTTTTCGGGTTTAGAGTTTCAGAGAATTAGATCATAAAACTTGCATTACATTCCACATATAAACAAAGTGGTTACATAAAGATAGTATTCTTCATTCCCATTAATGGAAACATATTTAAAATAAAACATGGCTTCTTTCTTGACACTTCCTTGACACTATCATCATATCATGTACCTTTCCCTTGACCTGTGAAAAAAATTTCAAAAAAACATTGGATGAGCATAAAAATCTCAGTAAGGGATATAAAAATATGGAAAGGAAACACGGGAACATATATACATAAGTATGAGACCATAATTTACCCATAAAACATAATCACTTTAACATACCTCATCAAATCATGAATAAATCATATAAATCATAAGACATAAAGGTAACTTGAGGCATTCATAACATTCTTACATAGGGAGTAACCCTCTTGGTTACGTTTGGAATACCCATCACAGTATATTCCCTAAATCTATTTGGAGAAACCTTAACATTTCACTCCTTCACATTACCCAATGCATTGGAGAGCTATAACGGGCTCACCCACCCTTAGTTTATCACGGAACCACCCGTCTTCATAATAATTCCCAAGAACTATAACATAATCATATCACATAAAACATGCATAAAGGAAACATAACATTTCCACATTTCAATCAAAAGATATCAATACAACACATTGATATAATAAAAACATTATGAAAACCATTTTCCATACCAAAGTAAAACATGGTATTTATTTTTCATTTAAAAAAATGGTATGGCTTATAGAGGAAGCCGAAACTCAAATAATGGTCACGGCGGCGGAGAAGTCGTTATCGCCGCATACGTACGACAAGAAAACATTCCCTTTTGTCATTTTGTAAAATGCTTCATATAAAAAATATTCCTTTTGAATTATCATGAAATTCAAAGGGGTGTATACACCGTACAAAAGAAGGTTGTGTATAAAATAAAATATGCCTCAATGAAAGGAGATTGAGACGAAGTCCCATACCACGTATCCGACATGACCCGACCATTCTTTAATCTCCTGAATAATAAACTTGAGTTAATCTCTACTTGCTTAATAACCTTTTTCAAGTTCATTATTCCTTTTATACCATGTTATGAACAACATGTAATCATTTAAGTTAATAATGTTCATTTTGTCGGTATTTGGTTCTTAAGTCAAAAAATAGACTTCTTACACTTACATGTTGTTAATTTGGTCAAAGTTTTGTTATATCCAGAATGATATTAATGATTTGGATAACATATATATCATATATATTCATCATATACATGTATTTATAATATTACATCACATTTAGAGGTAAGAAATGAAATGCACTGTTCATGGAGACGGTAATCTGTACGTACGCATGAACGCTACTTCCATGTCTATTTCATATTTTCTGGAATGGAATCATAATGATATAAGAGTATATTATAATTCCAGTATAATAAAATATATAATATCATTAAATTTATCCATTACACATCCCAGATATGGTATTAACGAATCAAATCACTTTCAGGGGGCGGTAGTCCGCACTTCCTAAAATGAAGATATCATGTTTACCCATAATGGAAACAATAATGGTATGCCATAAATGAAAAATACAGAAGCTTAAGGAAAGCATAAACATATTATATATCATATATAAAAATAGTGACATCATAATGGCCACCTTTGAAGGTGTTAAATGAGTATTGAACAATCATCGTTTCGGGTGGCAGAATTTCACCATCCATAGAAACCGTATGTTATTTAACCATTTAATGTAGTTTTGTGAGAGTTTAGATCGAATAAATCTTATAACAACATCCTATTATATTGAATATACTGGTGTTGTTACAAAATAAGTAAATAAAAAGAGTTTAGGGGGTTGGAGAAGCAAAATAAAACAAATGAACATGAGAGAATGAATTACCTTTAAAAGTGTAACTCCTTTTGATTTGAGCCTAAAGGCTTCCTTTGAAAGGCTTCAGCCCAAAGGTAATCCTCTAGGATGAGGATAAGGATGCGGAGAGAGTAAATGGGCAGGGGATGGCCGAGCCAAAGGCCTGGGGAGTGTGTTAAATGAGGTAGAGGTGGGGGCCTTTTATAAGAGGAGAGGAGGGGCACTCTTGGAATGTAAAGAAATGTCACTTTATTTTAAAATGGTATTCGGATTTAAGAGGTCCCACATTGATGTCTTTCGAGGATAAGGTGATAAGGGTTCAAAATCCACTCATCCAATAGGTTTTGGACATGTGTAGGTCTTAGATATTACATTATCCTTCCATTTTATTTAAATCGTTAAATAATGATGTCATTGATGCATCATCATGATGTCATAAATAAGTTACTTTATTTAATGTCTAAAAATTATAAATAAAACTACTATGATTTAGGAAATCTTTTTATCTTTCCAATGACTATTTGTAGTCAAAAATATGAATTGTATAACCCCATGTAAAAATTGTTTTAGTAAAACATATCATGTGTGTGTCATTTTTACTTTAACATTTAATAAAAAGTTATTTATGTCATTTCCCAACCAAAGTGGCTCCATGGGGTCCCCAAGTTAACCCATGGCTTGTCTTGGTCGGCCATGACACATCCAATGAGGGTAGGAAATGTTTCAAGCTCATCTCATACTAATAAAACATTATTTTTACCTTAAACTACACTAATTACCACTAATCGCGATTAAGAACTTAATAAGTTACTATTCACCAAAAAATTATTTTAATCACATTGAACCACATTTTACTTCATAATGACAACCATGTCTGTCTTTTTTTTTTGAAATTCAAAACACAATGATAGAAAAATTTCATTTAAACGGAAAAATCAGTTTTTATAAGTACCACTTAGTGGTTTCACTATTCATAAAAAATTGAAGTTTTTCAGAAAATTACCAAAAATTAACCCTAAGCTATATTTGATATTATTAATACAAAATTGAAGTCTATTTTACAAAATTCAAAACATATAGGTCACATTAATTAATTTAATAATTAATTCCCGCTGTCATGACAAGTAGCATGTTTTTAAAAAACAATAAGTATCAAAAGATTGACACCAGTTTAAGTCCAATTTCAAAGTGAAATTGATTCCAATGAACACCATTGGATTAAATGGTAAAAATATATTCTAATTCCAATTCAAAACCAATTCAAAAGATAATATAATCACATAAATAAATTAGATTAAAAAGCTGTTTTGATGTAAAATGCAGTATTTTTAACTATTCATTTAAAAAATGAACATTGTCAGAAAAATACCAAAAATTTATCCAATGTAAAATTCAATGTACTAATCATAATGAATATGTTTATTTTGACAAATATAGATTATAAAATTTTCAAAATATTTATTTAAAAATGGTTTGCCATCAAAAGGCAGTAAAACAATCTTTTAAGAATATTAGTGTATTCCATGCTTAAGATTGGATTTATTTTCATTTTTAAGCCTCTAAAACACAATATAATTCATTAATAGACATAGATAAAAATATCTATTATTCATTACTTACTTGGGATGTTACATCTTTCCCCCCTTTTGAAAATTGCGTCCTCGCAATTTTATTCACTTATCAAATAAGTGGAGGTATTTATCCCTCATAGCATTTTCCGATTCCCATGTTGCCTCGTCAACCATATGGTTTTTCCATAAAACCTTTACCTAATGAATCACCTTATTCTGCAATACCTGCTCCCGGTGGTCACGAATCTGGACCGGTTGTTTCTCGTAAGATAGATTCTCTTCCAGCTGAACTACCTCTGGACTCAAAACATGAGATGAATCTGGCATATACTTTCTCAACATCGAAACATGAAAAACATTTTGTACCTGAGATAAACTCGGAGGTAAAGCCACTCGGTAAGCAACTGATGCAACTCTCTCCATAATTTCATATGGTCCAATAAACCTTGGACTCAACTTTCCTTTCTTACCAAATCTCATCACACTTTTCCAAGGAGAAACCTTGAGAAAAACATGATCACCTACCTCGAAAGAAATATCCTTCCTCCAGTTATCCGCATAACTCTTCTGCCTGCTCTGAGCTGTTCTCATGTGCTTCTGAATCAGCTGAACATTTTCTGCCATCTCTTCTACCAATTCTGGTCCCATCAGCTTCCTTTCACCCACTTTATCCCAGAAAGCTGGAGTTCGACACCGCTTCCCATATAACGCCTCAAGTGGTGTCATCTGTATACTGGAATGAAAACTATTATTATATGAAAATTCAACCAAAGAAAGATATTGGTCCCAACTTCCCTGATAATCCATAGAGCAAGAACGTAGAATATCCTCCAAGGTCTGAATTGTGCGTTCTGACTGCCCATCTGATTGAGGATGGAAAGCTGTACTATAATTTAATTCAGTACCCAACGACTTCTGAAGGCCTTTCTAAAAGTTAGAAGTGAACCTGGGATCATGATCAGATACAATGGAGAGAGGAACTCCATGTAACCTGATTATCTCTTTAAGATAAAAATGGGAAAGTTGATATAGGGTAAAAAGTATCTCGTATAGCAAGGAAATGAGCATATTTAGTCAAGCGATCAACAATAACCCAGATTGCATTATTACCTCGAGATGTCGTCGGTAATCCCACAACAAAGTCCATGGATATGTTTTTTCATTTCCACTCTGGCACTGGTAAAGGCTGAAGCATCCCTTTAGGTAATTTCCGCTCTTCTTTAACCTGCTGACAAGTCAAACACTTCACAGTAAAATCAGCAATATCTCTTTTCATTCCATCCCACCAGTAATACTCCCGCAGATCTCCGTACATCTTAGTACTGCCAGGATGAACTGAAAACGGGGAACTATGAGCCTCACATAACAACTCATTCTTCAACTGTGAATCACAATACACACATAATCTATTCCCAAACCTCAAAAAACAATCATTATCAGTGTTGAATTCAGGCATCTTACCTTTCTGAACTAGCTCTACCTTTTTCTGCAACTCACTGTCTTGCTTCTATGCTTGCTTGATTCTGTCTGATATAGAAGATTTCACTGATACCTGAAACAAAACAGAATAACTTCCTGCACCAACAAATTCTATGCCAAAGTTCATCAAATCCTTAACCAAAGGATCATGTTCCAAACGCAACATTGCTAATGAAGCATTAATTTTTCAACTCAAAGCATCAGCCACTTTATTTTCTTTTCCTGGATGGTAATGAATTGTACAATCATAATCCTTTATTAATTCTAGCCATCTCCTTTGTATTGTGTTCAATTATTTCTGAGTGAATATATACATTAAAATTTTGTGATCTGTATATATTTCACACTTTACTCCATACAAATGATGCCTCCAAATTTTGAAAGCAAAAACAACAATAGCTAATTCCAAATCATGTGTAGGGTAATTTACCTCATGAGTCTTCAACTGTCGTGAAGCATAAGCAATTACCTGATCATTCTGCATTAGGACGCAACCAAGTCCTTTCAATGAAGCATAATTGTATATAACAAACTCACCATTCCTGGAAGGTAGTGCCAAAACTGGAGCAGTCACCAATCTTCTTTTAAATTCCTAAAAACAATCATCACATTCTTTTGTCCAGATAAACTTAACACCCTTCCGAGTTAGCTTAGTCATTAGACCAGATAACCGTGAAAACATTCTAACAAACCTTCGGTAATAGCCTACCAAACCAAGAAAACTACGTATCTCGGTTACATTTGTGGGTCTTGGCCATTCTTCAACAACTTTTGTTTTCGTAGGATCAACAGTTATCCCATCTTTAGAAACAATGTGACCAAGGAAAGAAATTTGTTGCAACCAAAACTCACACTTGCTGAATTTCCCATATAGTTTCTTTTCTTTTAAGATTTTCAAAACAACCCTTAAATGACTTTCATGCTCCTCTTTACTTTTAGAAAGCACCAAAATATCAGCAATGAAAACCACCAAAAACTTATCCAAGAATTCATGGAAAATTATATTCATTATGTCCATGAATACAGCAGGTGCATTGGTTAGCCCAAAAGGCATAACTACAAATTCATAATGGCCATATCTAGTACGAAAAGCAGTCTTCGGAACGTCTCCTTATTTTACTTTCAACTGATGGTACCCCGACCTCAAGTCAATATTCGAAAAATACTGAGCTCCCTGGAGCTGATCAAACAAATCATCGATATGAGGCAAAGGATATTTGTTCTTAACAGTAATATTATTCAAGACTCTATAATCAATGCAAACTCTCATAGAACCATATTTCATTTTAACAAATAAAATAGGAGCACCCCATGGTGATGTGCTAGGTTGGATGAAACCTTTCTCTAATAAATCTTGCAATTGCTCCTTCAACTCTAAAAGTTCAATTTGAGCCATTCGATACGGGGGTTTTGAAATTGGCTTAGCATCAGGAACTAAGTCAACAGTAAATTCAACTTCCCGATCCGGTATTATTCCAGGCAACTCATTAGGAAAAACATCAGGATACTCATTTACCACTCGCACATCATTAATCTGAACAGTTCCCTTGTTTTCAACAATGTGTGCAAGGTAACATTAATTTCCATCTTTTACAAGTTTCTCGGCCTCTTGATATGTTATCAATAGTAAGGGTTCATTCTTGTACACAAACTGAAAGTCTTCCTAAAAATAAAATTCTTTAGCTCTACAATAAATCTTAGCATGGTAAATTGAGAGCCAATCCATACCCAGGATAACATCAAACTCTACTAGAGGTAAAACAATAAGGTTTGCAAGTTGTTTTTTTTCACAGATAAGGATAGGAAGATTCTTATAAATACTCTTTGCCTCAACATTTCCCCCAGGTGTTTTTACCACAAGTTCAGGAGTCATTTCTTGAGATGGTATTCCCATTTTACTAGAAAAGTTTTCAGAGATGAAAGAATGTGTAGACCCCGAATCAAATAACACACTGGAATAGTCTGAAAAAATGAACAAAGTACCTGATACAACTTCATTTGATGGACTGACATCTTCTGAAGTAGTTGCAAAGGATTTCACCACCCCTTTCTTCTTGTAGTCTAACTGCTTCCCATCACTCAAGCTCTTTGTTGGACACTCATTTGCATAGTGACCCATCTCATTTCACTTAAAACATTTCACTAACTGTAAATCAAATTTGGTCTTACCATCACCCTGATCTTTTCCAGTGCAATCACGAGCCTTATGTCCCATATTACCACATCGGTAGCACTTTCCAGAATTCAGAAGACATTCCCCAGCATGCCTTTTACCACAATTATCACAAAGTGGAAACTTAGTTTTCTTACCATCAGACTTTTTTGAAGAATTCATTCCTTTCTCCTGCCACCTCAGTCTCTTCTTTTGCTGGTTTTTGTAGAACACTTGATCATCGGCAAACTCCATTTATACATTCTCAGCACATCGAACAATCTTTTCATAACTTTTGAACTCACGAGAAGCTAAATCCCTTCGATATTTTGGATTTAATCATGAATAAAAAGGATTGATTTTTCTATCAAGGTCTCGGATAAAATTTGGAGCATACCTTGCCAATCGAGTGAACCTTTCTTCACAGGCAGCCACTGAGTCTTCCTCTTGCCTCAATTCCAAGAATTGCTTTTCCATCCTAAGTCGAACAGCCTTAGGAAAATACTTCTCGAGAAACATACCTTTGAATTCATCCTAGTCGAGAGCATCAATCTCATCAGCGTCCCTGATATTTTTAACCATCGACCACCACTGATCTTCCTCACCCTCCAAACGGTAAATAGCAAGACTATCCTTATGATTGTCTGAACACCCCATGACATCGAAAATCTTCTCCAGTGATTTAATCCACCCTTCAGCTAGCATAGGGTCAGATGATCCTCTGAATGATGGGGGATGTTGCCTCATGAAATGTTCCACCACTAACATGTTCCTCTGTGGTTGATCTGTCTGATCTCGTGCATGGATACCACCACCATTTATCGCTTGAGTCAACTACGCCATTACTACAACAAACTGTTCAGTTCCAATTCCGACCATCTCAGGATGCTGATTCGGAAGGTTATTTCCTTCTGTATGCCTTCCTAGCACTGCTTCCCTGTTTCCTCTGCGTAAAACCATTCTGAACAGACATGTCTTAGATAAAGAAACATAGTAATCTTAAAATGAAATATCATTTCAAAAAAAATATTTTTGGATAATCATTTAATAGAATTCTAACTCCTAAATTTATCTAAACCGACCTTTGATACCAACTATAAGGCCCCAGCCTTAAACCTTACTTAATCTTGAGTTATTACAAGATTACACATTGAGGATCTTTTCGGGTTTAGAGTTTTAGAGAATTAGATCATAAAACTTGCATTACATTCCACATATAAACAAAGTGGTTACATAAAGATAGTATTCTTCATTCCCATCAATGGAAGCATATTTAAAATAAATCATGGATTCTTTCTTGACACTTCCTTGAGACTATCATCATATTGTTGAGTCAATAAGGTTTTCCTTATGACTTTTCCATTCCTTCTTGTTTTGAAAATCACAAACACCTTATCTTTAAGGAAAATTGCTTTTGTAAGGAAAATGCTTTCTTAAGGAAAATTGCTTTTATAAGGAAAAATGCTTTCTTAAGGAAAATCGCTTTTATAAGAAAAATTTATCCTTATCATATTTTCATTAATATTTTTCTTAAGTATGAAATTCGGATTCACTTTCTCGGAATCACTAAAACTGATAAAAAGCATTCTGTTTTAAGATTCGGTTCTGGACAAGAACTATAAGGAAGTTTCATTCCGAATTCCGGATATGAATTCTGACTTAGTTCTATTCCAGATTCAGGATACGAATTCTGAAGAAGAATTCTCATTACGAATTCTAAATGAAGAAATCCCATTCCGAATTCTCATTACGAATTCTGAAGAAGAATTCTCATAACGAATTCCAATGAAGAATTCTCATTACGAATTCCAATTAAGAATTCTCATTACGAATTCTAATGAAGAAATCTCATTCCGAATTCTCATTACAAATTCTGATAAAGAATTCTTATTACGAATTCTGATGACGAATTCTCATTACGAATTCTGATGATAAATTCTCATTACGAATTCTGATGATGAATTCTCATTACGATTTCTGATGACGAATTCCTATTCCGAATTCCTACTCCGAATTCTCATTCCGAATTCTCCTATTAAACAGAATCTGATTATCATTGTTTTATACACTCTGAATTTACTCACTCCGAACTTTCACTCCGAAGTTTCTATTCCGAACCTTTTTTGTTAGAGTTTAAAACGATGTCGTGCATTCTGTTACACTTACTTTGTTATAAAACGATGTCGTCCATTTTGTTATAAACTAACCATTGTCTAAGTGACACGTGTACAGGTCCCTCCGAACTTTAAGGAAAATATGACCGTTGGAGAAGGAGCCGACCTTACCTATAAATAGGAGCTCATTTGAAAGAGCTCGGTGCTGTTGAAAAAACAACTGAGTTTTGTGCCTACATGCTGTTGAAGTGATTTCTAGAGAGAGAGTCTCTTATTAACTCTCAAAGCTTCGTGCAACTCCGAATGTTGGTGATTACATTCGAGGGCTTCCGGGGATAGGAAGACAGAGGTGCCGACTACCTTAAAGATCGAGGGCTTTCTTGCTGAGAAAGACAGAGGTGCCGACTACCTTAAAGATCGAGGGCTTTCTTGCTGAGAAAGACAGAGGTTGCCAACTACCTTGAAGTTGAGGGCTTGCGGGGATAGCAAGACAGAGACACCGATCTTCGTATCGAGGGCTTACCCTGGTGTGGGTAAGACAGATTTGCTTGAAAGTATAAATCAAGGGACCTTTATCCAAGGTTGTTGGATACCCTTCTCTTTGGGTTAAAAGACTATTATCTTGTTACTAGTAGTTTTACTACTTGTCTTTATTCCACTGTAAATTTGTATCTTAAGGAAAGTATAATTTTCTTATACTTCTTTACTTACTCTGATTAGTTTAGATTCTATACGCTTTAAGGTAGAATCTCATATTGTAACTTTTGTTAAGTTTCACTTTCCGGAATCATATTTCCGGAACCTACTTTTGGAATCTCTTTCCAAGTTTAGTTTGGTGTTAGAGGTATTGTGAATTTACTTAGTTTAACTTTGTTAAACTTAGCCCTTTCCTTTTCTTAAGGAAACTCTAGTTGTTCATAACTAACTTTAAAGGTTCCAAAGGAATTTTTAAAGTATACAATTCACCCCACCTCTTGTATATTGAGCATCTCATATTATATTTCGATCCTACAATTGGTATCAGAGGTTGGAAACCTCTTACTCTATACCATTCTTACATTTGGTATCAGAGCCTTGGTTACTGAAATACTTGTACTCACATACAAGTTTTTCTTGCTCAATTTTCTATTCCGAACTTTGTCTTTCCGGATTTTCCATTCCGAACTTTTCCCATTCCGAACTTTGTGATTGCGATTCTAAGCTACTAACAAGTTTGTATCCAAGTTATTTTCAAGTATGGCAGGAATTAATGTTGGATCTATTGACAATCTGAATCCTACACGGCCACCTATCTTTGATGGTAATGATTATGAATACTGGAGAGATCGTATGAAGACTTTTGTTATCAATACTGGGGTAGATAACTTTGTCATGCTTACTGGTGATTATAAAATTCCTGACAAGGAAGTCAGAACCTTTACTAACCAGGAGAAGCAAGAATATCAACTAAACTACAAGGTACGCAATACTTTATTATGTTCAATGACTAGAAATATATATAGCCAAATTTCTTCTTGTGAAGCAGCTAACTGTATATGGAAGAAGTTAGAGGTTACACACTTTGGGACTTCTAAGGTGATTGAGACAAGAAGAGCTATGCTTAGAGCTGAATATCATGGCTTCAATTTTCCTTATGGAGAACCTATCTGTAAAGTTCAACAGAGGTTTATGACTATCGTCAACAGTCTACAATCTATGGGAGAGAAAGGTTTAGATGATGAAGCTCTTGTGGACAAGATAATCGATATTATGCCCAATGAGTGGGAATCCAAGAGAACAGCTATAGATGAGAACAGGAAGGTTACTCAAATTACTCTTAATGAATTATTTGGAACTCTTCTACAACATGAGACCAGAATGAAGAGAGATGCTGACAACATCAAGAAGAAGAATGGAAATGG
Source organism: Viscum album (assembly GCA_963277665.1). Taxonomy (NCBI): domain Eukaryota; kingdom Viridiplantae; phylum Streptophyta; class Magnoliopsida; order Santalales; family Viscaceae; genus Viscum; species Viscum album. The sequence continues at coordinate 1,432,289,550 of OY728151.1, forward strand.
TACTGTTGCTTTTACTACAACTTCAAATCAGATGAAAGCTAAGACTCCTGAGAGAGTAACCAGATCCAAATCGAAGAAAGTTATTTTCCAATCCGAATCTAGTGAGAGTGAAGTTTCAGAAAATGAATTAGCCAATCTTGCTCGAAGGATGAACAAGATAGCTGGACAGAGAAACTTTCAATCCAAGTATAAGAAGAAGGATAGGAAAGATAAGAAAGATGGAGAAGTTACTTGTTATGAATGTAAAAGAGCTGGACATATTAGACCAGATTGCCCTATGCTCAGAAAGAAAGAAAGGAAGGAAAGGCATTCAGACAGAAACAGGAAGAAGTATTACAAAGCTAAAGCTAAGAAAGTTTTGAAAGCTAATGATACCTGGAGTGCCAGTGGTGGTGACTCTTCAGATGAATCTTCTGAATATGAATCTTCAGGACAGAAGAATCTTGGTCTTATAGCCAGATTACCTATTGAAAATCATTGTCTTATGGCTAAGGTACGAAATGCTGAATCATTGACTAATGTTTCCTTAAATTCTAATGATAGTAAGTATTATAACTCATCTGATGAAGAATCATCTTCTGATGAGGAAAATACTTTACCTACTTTTGAAGAAGTCTCTAGGTTTGCTGAAATTCTTGAGATTGAGAATTCCAAACTCAACAAGAAACTTGATAAGGAAAATTCTAGGAATTCTATTCTTACTAAAGAGATATCAAATCTTTCTAAAGATCTTGATAAGAAAAATGCTGATTTTGAAAATATTTCAAAAAATCTTGAGGAAGTAAGTTCTGAGAAGAATAAACTTTCTAAAGAGTTAGAAAAAGTAATTTCTAATAAAAGTGTTTTCGAGCTTAACTCTAGTTCTAAAACTAATGATTTTGAGGATAAAAACTTGGTTGTAAAACTCAAGTCCGAAATTTTTTCCTTAAAGAAGTGTTTATCAAACTTTACCCATGGTAAGGAAAATTTTGATAAGATGTATTCTCAAATACGACCTTTAAGAAATAAATCCGGATTTGGTTATACCCATGCAAAACCTGTTTTCAGCAACAATTATTTTGTTCCTCAAAGTGCCCCATTTTGTACTAAGTGTCAATGTGGTGGTCACTGGGCAAGAAATTTTTCCTTAAACAAAACCCAATCCTTAGGTTTTCATAAAGCTTATTTTTCTAAGAAAATGTGGGTACCAAAAATTTTATTGTCTGGAAGTCTCGGATCCAAACAAGTTTGGATTCCGAAAGTCTAACTTTGTTCTTAATTTCAGGAAAATAAAGAAAGTTCCAGCAACAATATTTGGTACATGGATAGTGGATGTTCCCGGCATATGACTGGTAACAAAAGCTTTTTTGAAAATATTATCAAAACGAAAGGAGGAAAGGTAACTTTCGGAGACAATGCTAAGGGAGAGATTGTTGGTATTGGTAATATTGTTCTTTTAGGTAAAACTTTGATTTCAAATGTTCTTTTTGTTAAAGGTCTTAAGCACAACCTCATTAGCATAAGTCAGTTATGTGATGAAGGTTACCTTGTGAATTTTAGAAATGATAAATGCTTAGTTCACAATTCCAAGGAAGAGTTTATTCTCTCAGCCAATAGGCAAGAGAATGTTTACACCTTAAACTTAGAAGACCTAAGAAGCCAAGATTTACCTTGCCTAAGTGCAATGGAAGATCACTATTGGTTATGGCATAGAAGATTAGGACACTGTAATCTTAGAAACCTATGTAAACTCTCTAAGAAGAAACTTGTTAAGGATCTACCGGAGCTTAGATTTGATTCTTCTAAAGTTTGTGATCCTTGTCAGTATGGCAAGCAACATAAATCTAGTTTTAAGTCAATCAGTGAAGTCTCAACAACCGATGCATTACAGTTGGTGCATATGGATCTTTTTGGTCCAACACAAACTGGAAGCATTGGAGGCAAATACTATGTGTTTGTTCTAGTTGATGATTACACTAGATTTACTTGGGTCTATTTTCTAGCAAGGAAATCTGAAGCTTTTTCCTATTTCAAAAGTTTTAGAGCTCAAGTTAAAAATGAGAAAAACCTTCCATTGAAAACTTTTCATAGTGATAATGGAGGAGAATTTCAAAATTCAGATTTTGAAACTTTTTGTAGTAAGAAAGGTATTACTCACAACTTTTCAGCACCTAGAACTCCTCAACAGAATGGTGTAGTTGAAAGAAGAAATAGAATTCTTCAAGAAATAACTAGAACCATGTTGAGTGAATATTCTATTTCTAGACATTTCTGGGCTGAAGCTGTAAGTACTGCTTGTTATACTATAAATCGAGTTTTGATTAGACCTTTTCTTAATAAAACTCCTTATGAGTTATGGAATGGTAGAAAACCTAGACTTTCCTACTTCAAGGTTTTTGGCTGCAATGTATTCATCTTGAATACTAAAGATAACTTACATAAATTCGCACCAAAATCAGATGAAGGAATTTTCTTAGGATATTCCACAACCTCTAAGGCTTATAGAGTTTTTAATAAAAATACTTGCACTGTTGAGGAAACAGTACATGTAAAATTTGGTGAATCAGACCCTTTTGTTTTTAAAAACTCCCAACCTACATCTTCGGATGTGTTTTCAAAAACTGATTATCAACCTTTGATAGAAGAACCTTCTGATAAGGAAATTGTTCAAGAAGATACTTCTGAAACATTTACCCCAGAAGACTTTCTACCCTATGTTGATGAACAGGTTTTACAAAACCCAAATCAGATGATTCTTAAGAATCATCCCAGTGATAGTATCATTGGTGATGTAAATCAACCTGTAAGGACCAGAAGTTCCTTAAGAAATGAAGTAGAACATCTAGCATTTCTTTCCCAATTAGAACCTAAAAGCACTGATGAAAATTTAGGTGATGATGATTGGATCAAAGCAATGCAAGATGAACTAAATGAATTCGAAAGGAATAAAGTCTGGACCTTGGTTGAGAGACCTAAGGAAACTTCTGTTTTTGGAGTAAAGTGGGTCTTCAGAAATAAATGTGATGAAAATGGAGTCATTGTTAGAAATAAGGCTAGACTTGTTGCTAAAGGCTATAATCAGCAAGAAGGAATAGACTATGAAGAAACATATGCTCCAGTAGCTAGACTTGAATCTATCCGTATTCTACTTGCCTTTGCAGCATTCTTTAATTTCAAACTATTTCAAATGGATGTGAAATGTGCTTTTCTTAACGGTTATGTTCAAGAGGAAGTTTTTGTTGAACAACCTCCTGGATTTGAAGATACAAAACATCCTGATCATGTTTTTAGACTTACCAAAGCTTTGTATGGCCTTAAACAAGCCCCACGAGCATGGTATGATAGACTCACTGGATTTTTGCTTCAAAATAACTATGTTAAGGGAAATGCAGATCCAACCCTTTTTATAAAGAAAGATAAGAAAAATGTTTTGATTGTTCAAATTTATGTTGATGAAATTATATTTGGTTCAACTCAGCAATCTTTGACTGACTCCTTTGCTAGTCTAATGAAATCTGAGTTTGAAATGAGTATGATGGGTGAGTTAACATTTTTCCTTGGTTTTCAAATTTCTCAAAAACCAGAAGGAACCTACATATCTCAACATAAGTATATTAAAGATCTTCTTAAAAAGTATGGTTATGACAACACTAAGAGTATAAGTACTCCCATTGGTACCTCAAACTCTTTAGATCTTGATGAAGCTGGGAAACCAGTAGATCAAACATCTTTTAGAGGTATGATTGGAAGTCTACTTTACTTAACAGCTAGTCGACCAGACTTAATGTTTTCAGTATGATTATGTGCAAGATATCAATCCAATCCTAAGGAATCTCACTTAAAGGCAGTAAAAAGAATTTTTCGCTACCTTAAGGGAACCATGGATCTAGGATTATTTTATACTTCTGGAAATGATTTTGTTCTAAAAAGCTTTTCTGATGCTGACTTTGGTGGATGTAGAATGGATAGGAAAAGTACATCCGGAACTTGTCATTTCTTAGGAGATTCATTAGTTTCTTGGTCATGCAAGAAGCAACATTCTGTTGCACTCTCCACTGCTGAAGCTGAATATGTAGCAGCTGGAAGTTGTTGTGCACAAGTGTTGTGGATGCAACACACACTCACAGACTATGGCCTGAGTTTTTCTAAAACTCAAATTTTGTGTGATAACACAAGTGCCATTGCCCTAAGTAAAAACCCTGCACATCACTCTTGTGCAAAACACATAGATATTAGGCATCACTTTCTTAGGGATCACACACTTAAAGGAGATATTATTCTTCAGTTTATCGGAACGCAAGATCAACTTGCTGATATTTTCACAAAATCCTTGCCTTCTGATAGATTTGAATATATTAAACAGAAGTTAGGAATGATAACCGTAAGGTAATCTTCCTTAATTAACTTTCTGTTGAAAAATCTCCTTACAATAATAAACTCCTTTTCATAGGGGGAGTACATTTGTTTGTTTATTTAACAAAGTTTTTTCAAAATTTGTTTTCGAATTTTTCGGAACGAAAATTTCCGGAATGGAACTTTCGGAACTACCATTTTCCAGAATGGATATTTTCGTACAGAATACTTCTGGAATGAAAGTATTCGTATTGAAAATTTCCGGAATGGACAACTTTCGTACTGGGACTTTCATAACCAGATTTTCGTACCAAGTTTTGTTTTTCATATTTTACTTTTTCGTAATGAGTTTTCCGTATTGAGTTTTTCGTATTGAGTTTTTCGTATTTACTTTTTCGTATTGAGTTTTTCGTATTTAGTTTTTTGTATTAACTTTTTCGTAGTCGTCTTTATATTTCCCATTACGAATAACTTTCCTAAGCTAATCCGAAAGGTATGATTTCCTTACTGAAGTTTTCGTAATCATATTTTACTTGCTGGCAATTTCTTATAGTTTGTTTTCGGATTATAGTTTTCTTAAATCTTTGTTTTAATAAAACCTCAAAAAGATCGGATTCAAGCTTTCAACCGTTAGATCAGATCTCATATCATTCTAAACCGTTAGATCAACCGAGGAAGTTGAACCGTCATCCCATTGCCTATATAAAGGGGACCCTATTTTTTGAGTCCCACATCGATTTCAAGCTTTTGCGTGCTGAAGCTCTGACTCTCTGATTTAAGGCTATTCCGAACTTCAGCCTTCTCTGTTCCGAACTTCTCAGAGACTTCTAATCCGAATGTCTGCAGAGTTAGCTTCTCAAGAAATGTCTTCAACTAAGACCATTTCACAGTGGTTAGTCTACAGAGAACGGTTAGTGCATCCGAATTTCTTCAGCAACTATGATTCTATTATATCAAAGAATATCAAGATGAATGGCTGGGAAGATGTTGCGGTATCAAAAACCGGCAACCAAGATGAAGTTTACTCTGACTTGCTTGTCGAGTTTTATGAGTCAGTTGCTTTCTTCATGGAAGATAATAGAGAGAAGTTCTCCTTCAAATCATATGGCAAGACATATAAGCTATCTTACACCAAGGCTGCAAGCTTGGTAGGGTTGAGTTATGAAGGTGAAGCTGAGTTTATCTCGCACGTTCTGCCAGAATCCTTGGGTAGTTTCAACAAGGAGAAAGCCTTAGAAATTCTCGGATTGGATGATGACAAGGCTCCGAAGATAGCAAGTCTTTCTACAAACTTCAGGATTTTGGAGTTATGGGTGCAAGGGCTTATCGTACCGAGAAAAGGAGATAAGGACAGCTTGAAGAAGAGTGAGATATACATCTTGGATTTCCTGATATATCTAAGGAAGTTCAACCTGATGAAGCATATCCTTCTTAATATTGAGAACTTGAAGAAGGGAAATCTGAGAGCTCAGATAGTAATGTACCCGGCAATATTGTCGAAGCTGATAGTTCGGTGCCTAAAATCCTTCAAGGTTGCCTGCAGTTCTAAGCCGAAAGTTTGCAAGATCATGTTGCTCAGTGATGCAACTCTTAAAAGGATGAATATAGCTTTTAACAAGGAGTCAGGGAAGTTCATTGATCTACCTCCTCAAGTAGAAGTGACTCCGAAAGTGGCTGATCCGGAATCATCCAAGCCGGCAAGGAAGAGGAAGCAGAAAGAAGTGGTAGGCGATGCTGAGGAACCTAAGTCTAAGGAAGTCCATTCCGCACCTCCTAAGTCCAAAAAGAAGAAAACCTATACTGATGAGGTTGCAGCGAAGTGGAGAGCTGACAAGGAGAAGAGGAAGGAAGGAGATCCGCAGTTCGGATTGGATCCTGCAGAGGCTAAGGCTCTGAAAGAAAAGGCTGCTGATGAGCTTGAGAAGCAAGCTAAGGAAAAGAAGCTGAAGAAGAAGTTGTCAGAAGCTGAGGCTGTGCAAGCTTTGTTGAAGTTTAATGAAATGGTTTCAGCAACCATTCCCGTTCCGAGATCTTTTTCTCTGGAATCTCTACCTGAGACTCCAGGAAGAAATCTTGTTACTCCGGAAGAGGCTGTTGCTACTGAGGAAGTAGAGCAAGTGGAAGAGGTTGAAGAAGCGGCTGAAGGAAGTGGTGAGACAGGAGATGTGCTCAAACAAGTAGATGAATATAAGGGAACTCCTTCGGAACACCTCTCGCTCCGAACATCTGAAGCTCAATCTTCAAAGCTTGCTACTCCTGCAATGGAAGAAGAAAAGGGAGAAGAAGAAGTTACTTGTCAAGAACATATTTTACTTGATGCTGCTCAGATGGGAAACGTGGAAGCCAATGTTCAAGAAGTTGCTGATGAGGAAGATAAAATTGTTCAAGTCTCTGATAGTGAGAACAGATCTCCGGAATAGGTCTCAATTCCGAAAAAAGATAAGGGAAAGCAAATTCTTACTGATACCCCGAGTTCTGAAAAGAGTATGAGGAAGGAAGCTGGTAGCTCTTCTAAGAGGAAGTTGGAGCTTATTGAAGAAGAAAACTCTCCGAGCAAGTTGTCAGATTCGGAATCATCATCGTTGGGGCACGATTTTGTTGTTCAATCCTTGAAGAAGTTGGTGGGAACCATTCCGACCTTCTCCAGTATTGACTCTCGGTGCCAGATGCTCCAACATACGCTAAATCAGAAAACTGATTCCATATCCATGGTTATGGATAAATGTGTTGAGTTAGAAGCCCAGTTCAAAAATTTCTTTATTGGTTACGAAGCACATAAAAGATCTTGCAAAAGGATGACTAGCTGGTCGAAGAAGAATGTGGAAGAGATGAGGTTGCTGGATGAGTTTCAGGAGAATGTTAAGGATGCATTTCAAACCGAGGACAAGAAGTTTCATGAGATGACTGCCTCATTCGATGAGAAATTGACAGAGGAAAAGAACATTCAGAGTCAGGATGTAAGAGATCTGAATGGAAAGCTCAACTCTGTTAATCAAAGTTGGAAATTTGAAAGAGATCATCGGATCATCTTTCTAGAAAGGATAAAGTCTCAGGAAGAGAAAATGGAAGCTCAGGAAGAAAAGTTGAAGGCTCAGGAAGAAATAATTGAAGCTCAGTCAGCAAGAATAGTTGCCCTGGAAAAGCAAGCAGAGGAAGATCACAAAGACCTCAAGAAGATCAAGACAATTCTCAAGGGGCTCATGTCGAAGGAGAAAGATCCAAAATGACCAATCCGATCTTTTTGTTGTAATCTGTTTTTTTTTTGTTGCTGACATTTCAATTATAATGAAAATTGTGCTTGTTGTTTGTATTGCTGTCGTTACTAATCTTTTCAGGTACTTTGTTATTTTTTCCATTCCCTCCAAATTCTTTTTGAAAATCACAAAGGGGGAGAAGGAAAAGATCCTTAAGAAAAAGAGGAAATCTAATAAGAGTTTTTCAAAGGGGGAGAAAGGAAAATACCCAAGGAAAAATAACTCTAATAAGAGTTTGTTTAAGGGGGAGTTTTTCTTAAAGAAACATCACTCCGGAAATATGAATACGATCCTTAGAGTTTCAAAGCCTAAGGGGGAGTTAGTCGTATTCATCTATATACTTAAACCAAGGGAGATAAGCTTTAATGTGTTTCTTTCTTCTTAGAATAGCTTTTTCGTAAGGATGTTTGTGCTTTCCAAAAAGGGGGAGATTGTTGAGTCAATAAGGTTTTCCTTATGACTTTTCCATTCCTTCTTGTTTTGAAAATCACAAACACCTTATCTTTAAGGAAAATTGCTTTTGTAAGGAAAATGCTTTCTTAAGGAAAATTGCTTTTATAAGGAAAAATGCTTTCTTAAGGAAAATCGCTTTTATAAGAAAAATTTATCCTTATCATATTTTCATTAATATTTTTCTTAAGTATGAAATTCGGATTCACTTTCTCGGAATCACTAAAACTGATAAAAAGCATTCTGTTTTAAGATTCGGTTCTGGACAAGAACTATAAGGAAGTTTCATTCCGAATTCCGGATATGAATTCTGACTTAGTTCTATTCCAGATTCAGGATACGAATTCTGAAGAAGAATTCTCATTACGAATTCTAAATGAAGAAATCCCATTCCGAATTCTCATTACGAATTCTGAAGAAGAATTCTCATAACGAATTCCAATGAAGAATTCTCATTACGAATTCCAATTAAGAATTCTCATTACGAATTCTAATGTAGAAATCTCATTCCGAATTCTCATTACAAATTCTGATAAAGAATTCTTATTACGAATTCTGATGACGAATTCTCATTACGAATTCTGATGATAAATTCTCATTACGAATTCTGATGATGAATTCTCATTACGATTTCTGATGACGAATTCCTATTCCGAATTCCTACTCCGAATTCTCATTCCGAATTCTCCTATTAAACAGAATCTGATTATCATTGTTTTATACACTCTGAATTTACTCACTCCGAACTTTCACTCCGAAGTTTCTATTCCGAACCTTTTTTGTTAGAGTTTAAAACGCTGTCGTGCATTCTGTTACACTTACTTTGTTATAAAACGATGTCGTCCATTTTGTTATAAACTAACCATTGTCTAAGTGACACGTGTACAGGTCCCTCCGAACTTTAAGGAAAATATGACCGTTGGAGAAGGAGCCGACCTTACCTATAAATAGGAGCTCATTTGAAAGAGCTCGGTGCTGTTGGAAAAACAACTGAGTTTTGTGCCTACATGCTGTTGAAGTGATTTCTAGAGAGAGAGTCTCTTATTAACTCTCAAAGCTTCGTGCAACTCCGAATGTTGGTGATTACATTCGAGGGCTTCCGGGGATAGGAAGACAGAGGTGCCGACTACCTTAATGATCGAGGGCTTTCTTGCTGAGAAAGACAGAGGTGCCGACTACCTTAAAGATCGAGGGCTTTCTTGCTGAGAAAGACAGAGGTTGTCAACTACCTTAAAGTTGAGGGCTTGCGGGGATAGCAAGACAGAGACACCGATCTTCGTATCGAGGGCTTACCCTGGTGTGGGTAAGACAGACTTGCTTGAAAGTATAAATCAAGGGACCTTTATCCAAGGTTGTTGGATACCCTTCTCTTTGGGTTAAAAGACTATTATCTTGTTACTAGTAGTTTTACTACTTGTCTTTATTCCGCTGTAAATTTGTATCTTAAGGAAAGTATAATTTTCTTATACTTCTTTACTTACTCTGATTAGTTTAGATTCTATACGCTTTAAGGTAGAATCTCATATTGTAACTTTTGTTAAGTTTCACTTTCCGGAATCATATTTCCGGAACCTACTTTTGGAATCTCTTTCCAAGTTTAGTTTGGTGTTAGAGGTATTGTGAATTTACTTAGTTTAACTTTGTTAAACATAGCCCTTTCCTTTTCTTAAGGAAACTCTAGTTGTTCATAACTAACATTAAAGGTTCCAAAGGAATTTTTAAAGTATACAATTCACCCCCCCTCTTGTATATTGAGCATCTCATATTATATTTCGATCCTACACATATCATGTACCTTTCCCTTGACCTATGAAAAACATTTCAAAAAAACTTGGGATGAGCATAAAAAGCTCAATAAGGGATATAAAAATATGGAAAGGAAACATGGGTACATATATACATAAGGATGAGATCATACATTACCCATAAAACATAAGCACTTTAACATACCTCATCAAATCATGAATAAATCATAGAAATCATAAGACATAAAGGTAACTTGAGGCATTCATAACATTCTTACGTAGGGAGTAACCCTCTTGGTTACGTTTAGAATACCCATCACAGTATATTCCCTAAATCTCTTTGGATAAACCTTAACATTTCACTCCTTCGCGTTACCCAATGCATTGGAGAGCTATAACGGGCTCACCCTCCCTTAGTTTATCACGGAACCACCCGTCTTCATAATAATGCCCAAGAACCATAACATAATCAAATCACATAAAACATGCATAAAGGAAACATAAAATTTCCACATTTCAATCACAAGATATCAAAACAACACATTGATATTATAAAAACATTATGAAAAACATTTTCAATACCAAAGTAAAACATGGTATTTATTTTTCATTTAAAAAAAAGAGGTGTGGCTTGTAGAGGAAGCCGAAACCCAAATAATGGTCACGGCGGCGGAGAAGTCGTTGTCGCCGCATATGTACGACAAGAAAACATTAACTTTTGTCATTTTGTAAAATTATTTGTATAAAAAAGATTCATTTTGAATAAGCTTGAAAGTCAAAGGGTTTTATACACCGTATAAAAGAAGGTTGTGTATAAAATAAAATATTCCTCAATGAAAGGAGATTGAGACGAAGTCCCATACCTCGTATCTGACATGACCCGACCGTTCTATAATCTCCTGAATAATAAACTTTTGTTAATCTATACCTACTTAAGAACCTTTTTCAAGTTCATTATTCCTTTTATACCATGTTATGAACATCATGTAATCATTTAAGTTAATAATGTTCATTTTGTCGGTATTTGGTTCTTAAGTCAAAAATAGACTTCTTACACTTACATGTTGTTAATTTGGTCAAAGGTTAGTTATATCCAGAATGATATTAATTATTTGGATAACATATATATCATATATATTCATCATATATATGTATTTATAATATTACATCACATTTAGAGGTAAGAAATGAAATGCACCGTTCATGGAGATGGTAAGCCGTACGTACGCATGAACGCTACTTCCATTTCTATTTCTTATTTTCTGGAATGGAATCATAATGATATAAGAGTATATTATAATTACAGTATAATAACATATATAATATCATTAACTTTATTCTTTACACATCCCACATATGGTATTAACGAATCAAATCACTTTCAGGGGGCGGTAGTCCGCACTTCCTAAAATGAGGATATCGTGTTTACCCATAATGGAAACAATAATGGTATGCCATAAATGAAAAATACAGAAGAATAAGGAAATAATAAACATATTATATATCATTTATAAAAATAGTTACATCATAATGGCCACCTTTGAAGGTGTTAAATGAGTATTGAACAATCATCGTTTCGGGAGGCAGAATTTCGCCATCGACGGAAACCGTATGTTCTTTAACCATTTGATGTAGTTGTGTGAGAGTGTATCTCGAATAAATCATATAAAAACATCCTAGTATATTTAAGATACTGGTTTTGTTACAAAATATGTAAATAAAAAGAGTTTAGGGGGTTGGAGAAGAAAAATAAAACAAATGAACATGAGAGAATGAATTACCTTTAAAAGTGTAAATCCTATTGATTTGAGCCTAAAGGCTTCCTTTGAAAGGGTTATGCCCAAAGGGAATCATCTAGGATGAGTAGAGGGATGAGGAGAGAGTAAATTGTCTGGGGATGGCCGAGCCAAAGGCTTGAGGAGTGTGTGAAATGAGGTAGAGGTGGGGGCCTTTTATAAGAGGAGAGGAGGGGCACACTTGGAATGTAAAGAAAAGTCACTTTATTTTAAAATGGTATTCGGATTTAAGAGGTCCCACATTTATGTATTTCTAGGATAAGGTGATAAGGGTTCTAAATCCACTCATCCAACAGGTTTTGGACATGTGTAGGTCTTAGATATCACATTATCTTTCCATTTTATTTAAATCGTTAAATAATGAGGTCATCGCTGCATCATCATGATGTCATAAATAATTTACTTTATTTAATGTCTAAAAATTATAAAAAAACTACTATGATGTAGGAAATCTTCTTATCCTTTCAATGACTATTTATAGTCAAAAATCTGAATTGTATAACCCCATGTAAAAATTGTTTTAGTAAAACATCTCATGTGTGTGTCATTTTTACTTTAACATTTAATAAAAAGTTATTTATGTCATTTCCCAAAGCAAGTGGCTCTATGGGGTCCCCAAGTTGACCCATGACTTGTCCTGGTCGGCCATGACACATCAAAGGAGGGTAGGACATGTTTCAAGATCATCTCATACTATTAAAACATTATTTTTACCTTAAACAACACTAATTACCACTAATCACGATTAAGAACTTAATAAGTTACTATTCACCAAAAAATTATTTTAATCTCGTTGAACCACATTTTACTTCTTAATGACAACCATGTATGTCGGATTTTTGAAATTCAAAACACAATGATGGCAAAATTTCATTTAAATGGAAAAATCAGTTTTTATAAGTACCACTTAGTGGTTTCACTATTCATCAAAAAATGAAGTTTTTCAGAAAATTACCAAAAATTCACCCTAAGATATATTTGATATTATGAATTCAAAAATGAATTCTATTTTACAAAATTCAAAACATATAGGTCACATTAATTAATTTAATAATTAATTCACGCTGTCATGACAAATAGCGTGTTCTTATAAAACAATAAGTATCAAAAGATTGACACCAGTTTAAGTCCAATTTCAAAGTGAAATTGATTCCAATTACCACCATTGGATTAAATGGTAAAAATATATTCTAATTCCACTTTAAAACCAATTCAAAAGATAATATAATCATATAAATAAATTAGATTAAAAAGCAGTTTTGATGTAAAATGCAGTATTTTACACCATTCATTAAAAAATGAACATTGTCAGAAAAATACCAAAAATTTATCCAATGTAAAATTCAATGTCCCAATAATAATGAATATGTTTATTTTGACAAATATAGATTATAAAATTGTCAAAATATTGATTTAAAAAGGGTTTTCCATCAAAAGGTAGTAAAACAATCTTTTAAGAATATTAGTGTATTCCGTGCTTAAGATTGGATTTATTTTCATTTTAAGCCTCTAAATCACTATATAATTCATTAATAGACATAGATAAAAATATCTATTATTCATTAATTACATGTTATGTTACACATAGATAGTATATATCACTTCCATTATTACCTCTCATTGTTGCAATATCATGTGGAATTAGACTTATAGAATTTTATGCTTATATATTTTTCATAGTCTCCCTTGGATTTGATGATCCCTGAACATAAAAGGGATTAAAAATAGCTTCAATAAAACTCTATATATCACCATGTATGCCACTTTAATTAAAAGTATTTGTGTGGGAATAAGGGGGATTGTGACCCTCCCAACAAACACCATTATAGCTTGCAATAGGCACTCTATAGACTTCATATGATAGTGGAGGGGAGTGCCAATGCTATGAACCAGCTCCACCACCCTTACGATGATCATTCCACTTCATCTTTCTTCTATGTGACCATTTAATATTCCTCTTGGTGATAGTTAAGGGGATGAATATCCATTCATTCCCACAAAAATCATTTCTTCTATCATATCCATGTCAACTATGTTATTATAGTTATTTTGATTCACCATATACACCATAGATTAATTATTTGGTCGTAAAACCTATAGGTATATCTGATCTTTCATGTGATATTTCCTCACCACCTCAAGAGAAATATTAACCATATGGGAAAATTTATTAGTTTATTTAGAAATCAAGAATACTTCGTAAATAAAGGACATGAACTATAGAGACATCTACATCATTAGATACTATAGATAAAGATTCTAAAATAATAGAGTGTTAAAACAATTCCTATCTAATAACTTGTTTCAAAAATCATATACCATGGATTCCCACAACCATTAACTGGACCCTTAAGTATGAATGTAGTGAACATCATTATTAAAACCTTAGATGTATATGTGTTTTATATAATCGGAGTAATTTTTTTCAAACAGTGCTATACCTATTAGGGTAAATTATCACCCTTAATTAATTGGTGATTATCATGTTATTGATCATGATAATGATATATTTCTTTCTAGGACCTATTTTATAATTTAGTAGCTTCTTCCAAAAGTCATGGAACATTATACTCTATGTCATGGACTACAAAAATGATATTCCCTATATGATTTAGATCCAAAAATGGGTTTCGCAGAGGATAATATCTCACTACATCCAATTTCAGAACCCATCAATTTTCTCTCAAGGGAATACAAATAAACACAAAAAATAGTTTAATATAGTCAAAAAATATTATAATGTCACTTAAATTTATAAAATCCACATTATAAAAACAGATATAGGTAAAAAAACCAAGGTGAAAAATGTCACCGCATCTCAGGGATACATGAGTCTCTTCATGGAAATATCTCATCATTAAATAATTTTAACCTACCTATAATGATCCAAAAATACTATCTTTTATCCACAAGACATCCCAAAACTAAAACCCTTTAAGATAAAATATCTCTGATTCCAAATTTTCACAACCCAACAACCATAACCCATGAACTAACTCATCTGACCCCACCATTATCCAGAAATACATGTCATTCATTCTAATCAAACAATATGCTCTTACCCATCTAGGTCACACAAGAAATGGAAATAACTTTTGTTGTTCATTTGGGGTACTCATTAGTCTAATAAGTGACCCTAGTGGGTAATAGAATGTTGACTACTAAGAAGTAAACACACGTGTTATAGGAGACCCATGGGGTTAGATGACTATGTTCATTTCTAGAATGGTTGGTCCATGACATCCTGATTATTTTAAAAATGTATCACACATTCAGAAAAATTATCACATGACTATATCTAGGAACAGAAGATATATGCTGAGATTGATGATTATGATAACCCAATGAGTCCAAATTTATATAAATGTAATACATTTTCTTCATTGTATGATCAAAAAAAAGATAGTATTTTTACTTTTAACTGGAAAAGATTCAACAATGTGATAATATAATAATTATGGGAGTTAATTTTTCTAACAATATTTATTATTATTTTACTTATCTTGACATGTTTTTTCTAATATATGTTCACATCCCATCATATCATATAAAATAAGAAATACCTTGAAGTAATGATTTTAGGATCAAATATTAATCCTTTTACACTAGGATGTGGATGGTTTTTAAATGAACACTAACATTATATTTCATTTTTTGGGTAGTCAATATAAATAATTGTATGATATATATATTTATATATCCTTTTTATGATGATGATATGTGGAATCTATTTATTCAAAGCTGATGAGAAAATCATTTTCATTAAGTGAAATATAATAATTTTTATGGTTTTTTATATTAATGATTATATTAATGAATTTTTACCATAAATTTATAGTAACATTGGGGATATAGCCAATATATAACCATTAAAAAGATATACCCTCTTATTTTTTCTCAGTGGTGGAATACATGGCAAGAAGAATAAATAATTGTTGAAAATTTTCAAAAAACTATGATTCATGTTATTAAGAACTACATAGGATGGCCCTCTTTCCCCCCAACAATACATCAATATTTGAAGAGTGCTCGAATAAGAAAATATTTATAATAACTTATAGAAGATTCACAAAGTATATATGAGATTATTCTAATAAGATATTTTTGTTTTTTCATATCTATATATAACAAGATTCAATAATTAATTTTTTAATATACTATATAGAAATCCCTTGAGGATCATATCACATAAGTGACGTTCATAACTAATGGAAATGAAGAATATTGTATCCATCACATTAGGAAATCCCAATCATTATAGTCATAAATGAGTGTACGATATTGGTGTGTCAATAAAAAAATTAATTGGTTCCCCTAGAGATTGTTCAAAGGAAGAATTATATAATGGTAAAGTATATGATTAAGTAGATAAATTGTAGTATATGGTGGATACAATGTAGGATAAGATTAGGGATTTTATATAGAAAATGGTTTTAAACATGAAAAATATTCTCACTATACAGGTCACACTCCACCTTTTTTGAAATATTTCACTCCTCAAACTCCTCCTACATATACAACTGCTACACCAACTACTTCATATATTTCTATATTTAATACATTATAGGTTAATGATCCCCAAAATATAATTTTTACATAAGGGATTATATGTTAAATTTGGTATACCGTTCATCAACAATAAAAAATGATGGATCATCTAATGGTCATAGTGAATGATATTATGGATAGATAATCTTGAGTGTAGATTCCTATAAATGAATTCAATACAGTAGGAAAAAAACCAATAAATTTTTTTAATTAACAAATTTTCAAAAAAATAACACCAATTTATATATATGTGTGTGTTATTTCATTTCTTTCAAATTGGAATTAAATATTTCATAAAATTTTATAATTTAAATATTAATATACATTCTCTTTCAAGAATACATTAATTGTGTAAGAATAATGAAGAGACAAAAAACAAGCTCAACAATCTATGACTTCAAATAATAGTTATTTTCGAAATTAATGGTCATCAACATATTCCTCTTTGTTGCTGGATAATTATGATAAACCAATGGATTCTATCATTTGGGGATGTGAAATGACTTTCATTATTATAAAGATAGATATAAACAAATGTCTAATTGGAGATCTTTTTCACATAAATTTGATGCATGTATTTTCCAAAATAGTGGAATATATTATTTATTGTAGATATATTTAAATAATAAAACATATTACATATGTTTTTCCTTGTATTGGGTATCATTATACACTTTTTAATTACAATGATATTACAATAATATATGATATTTTTGACACACATTATATTTCACGTATAATATGAAAATAAATGATATAGAGTGAATGATATATATTTCTAAAATATTAAAAAATAATTTAATTTATCATTACATGCTTCCATATGATGAAATGTACAAAAAAGTATATTTTTTAAAGTATTATTTTTATTAACTAAATAAAAACTCAAATAACATTTTTTGTTTGACATTGGATTTTGGAGATTATGTTCCATTATATCAAATGATGATAAAACATAATGCCTTTGATCTATGCATGGAGAAAAGTGAAAAAAATTACAAAATATTGGAAAAAAAATTTAAATTTTCAAATTTATGTATTTTATATTTATTTATAAATTTAGTTCATATATATCATTTTCGAATAGGGAATGATATCAATATAGTTTTTAACTATAAAAAATAATAAAAGATTAAATATATTTTGTAAACGACGACTTATCGATTATAAATTAAAAATTTAGTTTGTATGTACTAAAATTTTCATTTTAAATTAAGATGATATATTGAATAAGAACATTAATAGTAAAAAAGAAGTAATAAAATTAGGATATTATGTTATATGATCTACCATTTAGATAATGTATGCATAAAATCTCACATATCAGAGGTCTATTGTACTCTATGATAGATACTGATCAGGAGTAAGGATGGAAAATCATGGGGCAAATCTTGGTGAAAATGGGTCTTATGTGGGGAGTGATCCCTCAATTGGTTTGAACAAGGATTTTAGATTCTCATTGAATCACAATAATCTCTATGGTAATAAGTAACTATTATGCCACTATAAACCAAACAAGAATACCATTTTGAAATATCTAAAGAGAAAAATACATTTGGATTGAATACGATATTACAACCACCATCAGAAGATAGTACTTTCATATGGTCTTCCAAAATGATTATTTTCAAGAGGGAAACTGTTAGTTTGGGATCATTTATTCTATTTCTTGGTATCCCCAAGTTCCATGAATGAGAATGAAAAATGTTTTTAAAAGTTTGTTAAAATGATCATGTGTATGTATGGATATGTATTAATAAAAAAAAATTGTTATAATACCATCTAATAGTTATCTAAGATGTCTCATACTCTATTTAGAACCCAATCTGAATGGTTAAGAAATTTGATAATTAAATGTTTGGGAACATTTCTAAACATTTGTATGAGGTTTTTATTGTCCATACTTTTGTTAAGGATGTAGTTATCCGGATCATGGATAAAAAAATTTCTCTGGATAAATATTATAGGAGGAAGAAAAAAATATTGAAAGGAATGGAACATATTTGTAAATCATATATTTGAGTGGAGGACGTAAAAATTATGTAACATATGTAATGTGAAGGGAAATAAATAATCCATTTGAGGAAGAGTAAAAGAAAAATAGATATGAAAATCCCATTCTCTATTCTCTTCTAATTCATCAATAGGGAAAACCAATTCATTGGATAATGGTCCTCATATTTCTATAGCACCTAAGTCATCCAGTCAGATCTCAAGAGATGCTAAATTTAATGATCAGAATATGCCACCAAACTAAGAGGTTTATTCTACTCTTGAATGTTTTATTATTTATCTTATTGGAGTTTTGGAAGTGAAAGTGGTGTCTAATCCATACAACTAGAAAAGGTGAATATAATTTATTTCCTTATTGTAAAAGACACTTATGTCTTTGAATATTTTGAGACTATTGATCCCCCTATTGGAATTCGAGTGAGTGATACGGAAATCCCAATAGGAACGAGCATCCTCTGGTGAAACACCGGGATTATGGATATACCCTAATCGAATCACAAATCTAGGAGGTCAATTAAACTTATTCTCAAGAGGCTATTGTATTGCAACCCTTTGGGTATAATTGTGGGTAAATATAATCTATAAACTACATTTAAAAATCCTAATACTTATGGTGATTGATTCCAGGATGTTATACCCCAATTTTCAAGTATTTATTTCATACATAATTCAATGGGAAGAATGAAACATGAAGATATGGAAACCACTTCTAGGGGACTTTATCTTCATCATTGTTTATAAGAGAATCCACTGGTACATTACGAGGAGTCTAAAAGTAATAATTTCTATACTCAAAGTCTAGAAATAAATGAATCACCTTCTAGATAGGATTTTTTAGCACAAACATTACCTCTTAAATTCGATTATAATAATATAGATGTTGAATTGTTGTATCCTGAAACATAGGGTGATGTGTACCAAGCTACTGTACCTCTATCTCTGGGTTAGTATTTAGTGAATATTCCAATGAGAATCATATAGAAACATACTCAGGGTCATTTTTTAGATCCATATATCCCCCAGAGATAATATGTGGCCCCACATAACGAGTGAGACTCTTCTTTCATTCATGTAAACCCATTAATGACTACTTTGATACGTTTTTTATGGTGAAACATTGATGGAAATTGATCAATATCCCCACAAATGTACTCCACTTAGTGGAAGCCATTATTCTAATGTCACTGAGTCTCCTTAATACTCTAATAAAATAATTGATGAGGAAAAAACATAATATTTAATGTTAAGTGTGTGGAATTGAATAAAAAAAAATAATGTGAGGGGAAATAATTTCAAAATGGAAATGTCATAGGAGGTAACCTCAATCTAAAAGAAATTTAACTCTAAAAAAATGCCAATCCTATACTGGAATTATCATGAAATTCAGAAATCTTCAATTGTAACATCCTATAGACATCTCCTAGTGACATAAAATATGATTTTGATTGGATTTTCTCAGAAAAATATGTTGGATAAAATTGGAAGGCCTTTAGATGAACATCCCTATGATTCTCTGTTATCTTATATTATCTCCATTATAATATTGTGGATAATATTTTGGAACATATATAATGATAGTGTTCCTTTTATATCTTGTAACATATGCCAGAATGTTTTTTTATTTTCAATTGACATGAATTGTTTTCAATTTACTAGTCCTTTATTTATGAAAACAATTATTAAATAAAATGAAGAGATATTTGGAGTGACTCTTTAATATTTTAGACCAAATGTATAATATTTGTATTATCTATGGTAATATGAACTCTGTTTATTGGCCCAATGTAAGGAAAAGATCTTACTTGAGTAGTTTTACATCTAATGATTTTTATACTATATTTAATTATGTATCTATGTTGAAGCTCCCAATATTGGATTTTATTTTACAAGGGTAAGATAAACCATAATCATGGAAATTGATATAAAATTAGATTGTTGTTTTCTCAAGGATGATGAAAATAATGATTTTATTGATGTCTATGATATAATTCTACAAAATTTATATTATGATCACAATCTTCGGATGACTTATATCCTCTCTAACACTATATATTCTTCACCCCTCTATTTCAAATTCAATAATTATTAGCTGGTAATTCCAAGATGTAGGGAGGTTTTATTGGGTCTATGGAAATTTGAGAACCCTACAAGAACTATTATCACATTATCTACAATGTTTAAAAAAATAAAATAATAATAATGGAATTTAGGAATGAATCTTTTTCAGAATTGATGATAAAATCAACGCTTCTGAAAATCACCTGATGCACTTCCATAACACAAATAAATTTCAAAATATTCCCTCTTGGGATGAAATCCAATATCTATATATTCTTGATGAATTTCCAAATATCAAGTATAATTTGTCTATTTAATAATACAATGATAGATAGGTAAATAACAAAAACAAGAATTTCATGTTATTTCGATACATCCCTATAAAAAATAATGTCAAGAGAGGGGTCATGAAAGTAATCATTAATAGATAATTTCTATCAAAAAATTACTTTTGTAATGTTGAGAGTAGATATTTTGGAAAACACTATACAGACAATGGATATGAAAACTCTCAATAAAAATTGAAAACATAACACCATGAATTAATGAGTTGAAAATAGGATGTTATATGAGACCCATTTGGAGAATTAAATCAATAAAGTCATTTTATCCTTTAATATTGATTATATGGTAGGGATATATGGATTTAAAAATAAATTATTCATGATTGACAGGGAAATTGGGCATGATGAGATTGTCGATACAGTGAGGGAATTTTTCAATCATGGTTACATACCATTTAGTGACAACTCTATCATCATTTCATTGATTTGAAACGAAAATTATGAGGATATTAAGGATATCAATCCATTTTAAATTCATAAAAAATCAAAAAAGTTATTAGTGCTATAATTTCCAGATGAATGGGAATTTTGTTTGAAGAAATAATTAATGTATATTTGTTTGGGTTGGTCATTAGAATGAAAATTCAAAATAAATTTTTTTCTTCTACTAAATTAATGAACATCGTAAAGATGATGAAGATAAATGGATGCATTTATATTTTAATTGAAAAATAAATGTTATTAAACATAGTCAAATATTCGTTCATAAATAATTTCTCAAAGAACATGGATTCATAAACACTTTTTTTTAATTTAATCCACCAAACTAACTTTATTTAGAGATTTTAAATTACTGGTAATGGATCTCCTGGGACTTATTTTAGTACTATAGGGGGCCATGAAAGAATATCCCTTATATGGACTCTTCTTTTTACTAGAGAATGACCATTTGGAAATATTCCCAAATGTCCATGATTTTGATGATTTATATAAGAAAATAGAGGATTTGAGGGGGATCTACACCATTTAAATTTTATTTGTACTAATGAAATTATTATCTTTAGAAACGATCATATAGAACTCAGATATTTTATTGTATCTGTCATTTGTTATTATTGGAATTTTTTTTCTAGGGTATCAGATAGAAAAAATCATTTTCCATAAGTTGGTATGGGGCTACTATCAAAATAAAAAATAGTGATGATAGATCACTTGGTGTTAAGAGAAGATCTATAAAATTTATTTATCATGATGTACCTTTCACTCGGGGTAATATTTAATGGTTACACTTGAAAATATAGTATAATATACTTTTTCATAGATTGAAATATTGAAGAGTATATCCGTGTCTTTGGATGGAGGAATATTCCTAGTCAACTCTACTGATAACTTCTATGTTTTATACACTTTCTCTTTATATATACATCCATATGACCATATTGAGATTTATTTTTCAATCAAAATGATTATCTATAATGGGTAAGTTCATGAGAGTAAGATAATCATTGTTTCCTAAAAAAGGTGTGTCAATGTCAATGACATGGGAAGATTAGTAATAATAAATTGAAAACTTCCAAATAGATTTATTATAAATAAATTCACATTGAACATACTTATATCCAACAAAAACTCAACAGTTATCCTTTAAATTATATTGGTATCAATAATAAAATTGTTTTTCTCCTCATACGTATCATCACCTTTATGTAGATTCATTAATGAATCATATATTTGTCTCATTAAATGATTAAAATGGATGGTATTCAAGATGTCTAATTGGAATTTTTGGAACACACCTTGGCCGATCGGGCCACTACATAAGGATGTGGTTGTCCCTCAACGCATGAATCAAAATTCTATTATTTAATAATCAATGTAATTATGCTTACACTTATGGGTTTATCCCCTCCTATATTATGGAATGAAATTTATATATATTACTATACTGATATAAACACTCTCATATAGACCCCAATTCTAGTGGACAACTCAGTACTATTCAGTAGAGCATGAACAACATTGATGATAATTTCATGGTACTATAGTTTTTCTCTTAAACATAAGGAAATAACAAATCCCCTAGAAAATAATGTTACAACTCCAGAGGATGTGGTGGAGGAATATTATGATTCACATCATTATAAGAAACCATGATTACATATTATATCTACATATTATCTCTACATTAATGGGAAAGAATGTATAAACCATTTTTATTCCCATATAGTTTCACATGAAATTTTATGGATTACTTGTAGGACACTGTTGATTTTGAACTGCATATGGAAACATTGATGAAATTATGACATCCAATAATAATACTAGAAATCATGGTCAGTTTCATAGAATTATAATTTTTAAGGCTAGTACTATAATTTTGTCTGTATACAGAGGAAAACAATGTATTTCATTTTATAACATTACACATTATTTTAATATGGTAATTTAGTATTTACATTGGTTTGTCACTATATATTACATGATATATACATGTCCTATGAATATTTATGTTTATTATCGTATTATTCTGAGAAACAAATTTGTCCCTTGAAGGACTAGAATCCCACTGATGGTGATGTCAATTATCTGGTTCTCCAAAATCCCCTCATTGATCAAATTCAATTATTTTGGGGTAGATTCAGTTGCAGCTATCTTTATAGGTTCTGGTAGTGGCTTCCAAACACATTCGGGCTTATTTAATGGAGGCCTCTAACATTTAATATGATATGGATGTTCAATAGATGATTAATTATTGGAAATGATCAAGGCCATCAAATATTTATTTCAATAGGGATGGAATTTTCTTAGGATAGAGTGTTTCTCAAATTTGGTAGTGTACATCTTGAAGGCTCGGTCATGGAATATCCTATGAAAAATGACACCAAACTAAATCAAATGTCCTCTACTCAACTTTTGATTAGCATGGATGTCAACCATGTTTATTTATAATCCTACTAGGTGTATGATACTTATTCAATGAGATCCATTACAGATGAAAGCCCGAGATTCTCCTTTATGGCCCAATATATCTGGTCACACTTTTGAGGAAAAGGTCTGCGGTGACAAAAATACTTTTCTTTATAAACCCCATCGTGATTTCATGTTATTATTTTTATTTACTAATCCTTTTTTACGTGGATACTTCTAGAACTAAGGCCATTTGTATTATTTATGTTCAAAATAATTTTATAAGATATAGTTATAAAATTACTACTGGATAAATTTCATCACATGTTTTCCTTTAATAAGTCATGGGTTTATACATCAAATTAATGTTAAATTATTTCACATTAATTGGTTAATTTTTCAGGATCCTTAAACATATTTTGAAAGAGATATAAACAAACATAAGGATTTTGGTTGGATTATTGGATTAGTTTTATTGGATTTTAGTTCTCCTATAATATAATATTTAATGTCTAAACATAAAATATTAATATGTGAGATGATTCTAATATATAATTATGTTTTTATTTTTATAATTTTTTTAATGTTTTTGATCTAATTTTTCATTAATGGGCTATTCTATTTGAATTTAATTTAAAAAATATGTATTTTCATTGTCGATTGTTGTAATATTATTTATGTATATTGTAGAGAGAATATTTTTAATTTATGTTATTATATAAAAGATGGAAATGTTGTTTACCATATTAGTTAATTCTTATAACTAGCAGGTTAAATGGATTTTATAGTAATGTATACAATACCTAATGTGAAAGCCCTTCAAATTCTAGATATTTGCAAAAATTTATTTAATGATATTTTATAAATGAATACTAAAAATAATTTTTCATATTCTTTAAAACTAATGTACATGGAAGAAATGTTTAATAAATCACATAGAATAATATATCTATGTAAACGACATGTAAACCCCATAAAAATATGATGGGATAAAGCTTATTTTTTCATTAGTGTATTATGTTCGATTCTTTATATGAGAACAATAGTTATTGGTTGAGGTGTTTTATTTAAATGTGAAAAATCTTATTCTGATGTTATTAGAGAGGTTGTAATGAATTTATAGTCATCAATGCATTAGATTCATGGTACCAAGGTCCAATATTAGTGGAATTGGTATTCCTCCCCATCTACATAAGAAATAGATCTACTGTTGTGTATCATGTAGGGTTTCATGGGTTAATTGATATGGGTATTATAGGATTTTTGATCGATGGTAGGATTGGATGATTTATATTGTACCTCCATAACATGATAGTTTTCTTCAACGATGTGCACACTCTCATTAATGGATAATGGTGGTGTTGTGATTATTATAAATAACCATGCAGTGTGGGATTTTACTATCTAATGGCTCTTCTATAACATCATAGCATCCTTCAAGAAGCTATAAAATATTTATTATTATCTATAGGATTCATGTACTCGTTAATGACCCAAATCATCATATTTGTTCATGTGACACAAATAATAAGGAATTTAGAAATGATGGTTCAGAAAATCATACATTTACAAAATATTTCTAGTTATAAAGCATATGTAGATCCCTTTTTATTTATCTAAGTTAATCTTACAAATTCAAGGATCTCTGAGTTAAATTTTTTATATTAAATTCTATATTGTTCTTTGGTTTCCTACTGAGTATGATTATTTTCACCATGAAAAAATTATGGTTCCACATGACTTTTGTTTATGAATTTTATGAAAAGGTCTGGATATATTCATTTTAGAGATCGATCAAATTTGTTTTTATACGACACACTTAGTAGCACTGGGTAACATGTTTAAGAGTATGATGATTGAAAATGGTGGCAGTTACCACTATTATTGGAGTTTGGTACATGTGTACATATATTTTGGATGATCATCTCTTTGCATAACATTTGGGAGTATTTTAGGATGTTCTATATTCTAGTATACATTCTTTGTGGGGTATAATTATACAAGTTGTCTCATGAATGTATTTCATAATTTTTTTTTGGTTATATAAGTATATACATGTTCATCATATTTGATTTATTGTTTACTTAATTAATTGGATTTATATATTTGTTTTAGGATGATACTGAATATGTGCTATCACTTTTTACGATATCCCAAATTGATACAGGTCACCATCTACTGGCCTATTGGATGTGGGTATGGGGTTTAACTCTATTACTATAAAATTTTGAAGTGGGTCCATGTTGTGTTGGGTTATTTTAGAGTACTATTAGTGCAGGGTTTCCTTAAGGATTCATTTTGGAGTTAGTTTTCATATATGGATTTATGTTATGGGGATGTTGAGATTGGTTATCAAACCCTGGACAGTAGTGTATGTATGAGATAAAAAAATATACTCTCTACATGAATCTGATAACTTGTTAGTTGACCCAAATTTCTAGGACATCATTTATGGGTATAATCAATACTGGTACATGTATCATATATTGTTTAGTTGAAATTTTCTATTCCCATAAGGTTGTATCTTGTTCATATATACTGTAATCAATTTTTCATCAACTTGTAAATGAATTATAAACCCCATTATAGACATATTATGTATACATATAAAGTTATGTTGATATATTTTCTATTAATTAGACTTTACACAACAATTTTAGGATTGTTATGTTATTTACTCAGATGATTCAATTGATGGATATCATCTCCCTATGATGTGAGGAAACTTTTCTCCCAAAATATCGTTATATATGAGAGAATAATATCTTTTCATCCATGCTAGATGTTATATTACTAGTTTTACATTTTGAAAATTTTTATGATCAAACTAATCCTTATATTTGAGAAATATAACATCTTTTGGAGTGTGAATTTTATATGTTTCTATCTATTCTAGTCATGCACATATGAAATAAAGAATTTATATTGTGATTATTTTATATACATGTGATTAAAGAGGGTGGGTATAATGATGATTAAATATTTAATTTGTGACATGAATAATTTATCATTCTATGTGTTTGAACCCATAATCTAATGTTTTATTTTATTTTATATTTTTTTTCTTGTCCAAATGGTGTGGTGACCATGTTTGTGTTTGTGTGGAGAATTGTGGGATTTCTGAGCTATTACTCAAGAATTAATATATCACATAAATATATGAGATCATATATTTCATTAGAGGCTCCAGAGAAGAGGATATTTGGATATAGGTATGCATCCATGTCAAAACACATTTTCTAGAGTAACTCTTGTGAGAGTCAGAAGATTGTGAGTCTTGGTTGAGATACTCCCTTGGTGTGGGATCATGCAATATCTTTACTTTATAAAATCATGTTTGGTTCCTGGGGTGATCTATTACATTATTTTTATGGGTAATACTTTAAAACACCATGATATTGGATATAATGATTTGTAATTAATTTTATAATAAATAATTGAGTTGTGAGAGATTAGTAATTGAGTTGTGAGAGATTAGTTGGAGGTGCATGATGCACTAAACCTATCCAATGATTTGGGACCATCAGTTAGATTCTATTTTACATGAAGAAAAAAATGTGTGCCATGAAAGATTATATGTGCATATTATTCCTGAAAACCATTCAAGAACTTGAGTAAAATGAAATATAAAGTATTTATATTTTACATAGACCCTCACATAGGAACATACATGTATTAATTTTTCATCATGAAAAATATGATTTATAGTTATGGATTCTAATGGAAACATGAGATAAAATTTATTCATGTAGAGAACATCCATTGATGGCGAAGGTTATTCACTCAACCCATCAAGTAATGTGAGACTGTATTTAATCATAAAAGAGTCCATCTTCGACATTCATCAATAAAATAGAAGTGGTTTTTTAACACCCACATGAATATAAATTATTTTACCTTCTCAATTAATGTGAGTTATTAATGATTTTTATCAATGTAGTATGTTCAATTTATTATATCAGGAATGACCCATAGGGTGTGGATAATAAACCCTAACCTGCTAACAATAAGTCCATATACCCATATATTGATACAGTTAGTGTCATATAATATGGGCTTAAAGGGGGAAATACACAGCCTTTTATGTTGTTAAATGTGTGGTCGATTATAATGGGTTACCAAAGAATGATCCTTATTAAAAAGTTAGTGTGTGTGTTGAAAAACAATACATGTATGGAAAATTTAATTATGATGACTTGGAATAATTGAATAATTTTCAATTATATATTATTCTTGGTAGATCATATCAGAAATATGGGGTCATTTAGTGAGGGATAGTAGTTTGAGGGGTGGCATTGACCATGTTGAAACTAAATCTAAAATAGAAAAAGAAATCATAGAATCAAATTCTAGAATATAGGATGCAGATCCATGATAAAAATACCACAAGTTGTGACACATATTGAGATTCTTTATCTTGGTCTCCTTCAGTAGACAATGATGGACTTGAAGATTTCCCCTTATATGAGTGATTCCACAGTTGTAATGTTTTTGATTCAGTATATTTGACCAACACTATTGTTGAGTCAAAAGTATTATTTTGACTTTTCTATTCCATCTATTTTGGAAATAAAAAACATTGTTTTTAAATGAATTCATATGTTGTTTTATTGTATTTAATTTTAGTATTTTGTATTAAACATTCGTCATTACGTTTCTTATTATATGTAAGATAAATATCATACACATCAAGAAATTCAATATGGTTATTTCTAATTTTATAAAAAAAAACATAATATTATTTATATCATAGTCACCTAATAAAATTTATTTCAGTCTTGTACATTATGTTTTTCATTCCCCATACCAATCAGTATCACACAGACTAGAAAAATATCATTCACTATCTTAAAAAACTTATCATACTCATTTACATTCAACATTTTATTTTATTAGATGAATAAAATTACTTTCATAACTACATTATCGTAACCAAAATCATTGTTTTTTTAAAAGAAAATCATTTAATTAAAATAATGGTCTATATTTTATTTTAATACACATGATAAAATGATATCATTATTTCAGTTAGAAGATGACCATTTGAGTTCCAGTTGTCCAATTCCCTCCATGATTTAAGGAAGAAATATGACCATTGGAACCAAAATATGAACATTGGGATGAGACATAAAAAAATTTCATTCGAATTATCTCAAAAGACCGATTTCATTTTAAGGCGCTATATAAGAGCTCGGTCAACCAATGCTTTGTGGGAAAGCCTTGAATTATCCACGTTGTGAACAACCTATTTTGAAACACAAGTAGTATTCAATATCATTGTTCTTATTTGGGAAACACCAATCGTTTGGGATTACCATCGAGTTATTCCTTGGATATGCAGAAATATGTGCAGATATGTAGAATATCATGCTCTTCCAGTTATAGGAAGATAGAGGTAGTAATTACCTTCTTAGGAAAGGGCTGCTGGGGATACACAAACATACTGAAACTGACTATAATATTGAGGAAAAACTATAGTGTGGGTAAGACACCATTAGTTTAAATTATAAATCAGGTGACCACAATCCATGGAAAAATTATACCATTCTATTTATGATAAAATAATTGTATTATTTTAAATTTCCACTACAATGTAATAGATAGAGAAATGTATTTGTTATTCAAGTTTCTATTCTATACTTTTATTATTTTAATCAATATGATTATTAAAATTTAATAATAATATGATTACTATATTAGGTTATTTTGATTATCAATTTACTCAATATAATTCAAGGTGATTCATTATAGGATTGTAGTATTATTTTATTTTGATATCATAACCATAGTAATTAGGTTATTTTACATAATTACTTTGAAAAATTAATTTCTTATATTAAATTGATTTATTTCAATTATGAGTTATGGAATACATATCCTAACTAACCTGATAGTGATATTCTTTTCATCGGAACCTGGAACCACTCCATTATTTTGTTTGAATACAATAAGAGATCGTGGGAATTTAATTATTTTTAATCAATTTAAAATAATATCATTAAGTTATAAAAATGATTGTTTTAAACCTATAATTCCTTTCTCTGGAATTGTGCCATCTATATACATATTTCGATACAAAAATTGTTATCAAAGTATGTTTTCACTACTCAATATTTGTACATTCAGTACTTCTTCATGTTGAATATATTTCTATCATAAAAATTATGTTTATAAGTTTTTTAACAACAATATGTTTCCTATAAAAATAGTTTTTTAATATTTTAAGTATTTTGGGTTTTATTGTGTGATCCATTCACAATTTGAATCCTACAAGACCACATATCTTTTATTAAAAGTATTATGAGTTCTACAGTGATATAATTGACACATTTTTATCAATATTTATGTTGATAATTTCAAAAAATTTAACGGAGATTATAATCTTCTTGATAATGAATTTATAATTTTTAACATTTATGAGAGAAAATAATATAAAAGTAACTATACTATGAAAAATAAATTACTTTGATAAATTAATAAATATTTATAAAGCAAGATATCATTTTTTGAATAGAAAAAAAGAATTTTAAACAACTGGATGTTACACATTTTGGTAAATCAAAATACATCGAGACAAAAAGATCCATGCTTAGACTGGACAATCATGCTTTTGTTTTCCCATATGAGGAACACGTAACTAATGTTCAATATATATTTATCACTATTTAAAATAGCATACAATACCTTGGATAAAATTAATTAGAATATAATGTTCCTAAGGAAATGATCATATACATCATGCCTAATGAATTAGAGTCAAAGAGATTACTAGTTGGAGAATCATGAAAAGTTACAAATGTTACTCTTAATGACTTGTTTGGAACCCTTCTATAATATGATAATAGATTAATGAATGATGAAGACATGGAAAATAAATATAATGGAAGCTTTTCTTTTACTACA
The DNA here is from genome assembly GCA_963277665.1 of Viscum album. Taxonomy (NCBI): domain Eukaryota; kingdom Viridiplantae; phylum Streptophyta; class Magnoliopsida; order Santalales; family Viscaceae; genus Viscum; species Viscum album. Next base: position 1,432,319,840 of record OY728151.1, read on the forward strand.
TTTTCTGACCAGAAAAAATCCAATACACCTATGAAAATAGTGAAGTCATTAAAGATGAAATTGGTTTTTCAATCCGAAACAAGTGAAACAAAATAATCATAAACTGAATTAGACTAGCATTCTATATGGATGAAAAATATTAATGGAAATAAATATTTTCAATAGAATTATATATGAAGAATGGTAAGGAGGATAATAATTGTTCGATGTCTCCTGAAATGAATGTAATAAGCAAGTCAAATTAGAAATTATTTTCCAAATCATAATAAGAACTTAAAAAAAGACATGCAATCCATGTGGAATTAGAAAATATACTTTAAGCATAACAAAAATAAATCTCTAATGGAAAATTATTCGTTGTGTGAATGTGGAGGATATTCTTCAGACAAATCATTAAATATTTAAATGTATGGACACAAGAATAGTGGTCTTATCGCTAGAATACCCTTTGATAATCAATGTTTCAAGGAAAAATTAAACACTACTAAATCCTTAACCAATATGACTTTTAATTATCTCTTTAAAAATAAGAATGGATATAATTCTTCAGAAGAATATTCATTATTATTATAAGATGCATTATCTTATTTTGAAAATGTCTCTAAATTCTCCATGTTTCTTGAAAATGAAAATAGTAAGATAAAGAATACACCGGATTAAGAGAATTCTAGAATCAATATTTTAAATAAAGAAGTTTTAGATCATTATAAGGATTTTGATGTAGAATATTTTGAAATAATTTAATTTTCAAAAAACCATAATGATGTAAAATCAGGAACATGATAGACTTTAATTGGATCTTAAAAAATTTATTTGTTATAAAAATATTTAGATACACCATATAATTCTAAAGGTAATGTTCATGAGGATAATAATTTAGACATTATAATACAATATAAATTATGTTATCTTAATAAAGAATAATCTTATTTTACATATAGTATAAATTAATTTGATAAAATATATTAAATAATTATTCCTCTATGAATAGTTCTAGAATTGGTTACTTTCTCCTAGAACCTATTTCTGGATATAACAATTTTGTTCCCAAAATCTCCACTTTATGCACTAAGTATCAATGTGGTGGACATTGGAGAATGAAAAATTCTTTAAATAGGATGAAATCTATAGGTTTTAATAAACCAAATTTTTTAAAACAAAGATATATTTATATTATTTTAGTTTCAAAACATATATCAATCCAAGAATATTTGGATTATAAAAACCTTACAATTTTTTTTCAAGAAAAGAAAAGAAGTACAAATAACGGAAAAACATTGTAAATGGATTGTATTTCTTAAAAGAATAGAACTATTAACAAATACTTCTTTGGAAATATTATTGAAATTAATGTTCGATGGGTTACCTTTAAAGATAATTCTTAAGGGAATATCAGTAGTAGAAGTAATAATGTTATTTTTGGAAGAACATTGATTTCAAATGTTTTATTTGTTAATTGTATTAAGAAAAACACTATAAGAATTATTCTATTATTTAATCAATGTTACATTTTGAATTTTAGTAATGATAAATTCCAAGTACATGAATAAAATTATGAATTTGTTCTTTCTACTAATCGGCATGAAAATTTTTACACACTTAACAAAGAAGACAGAAAGATAAAAGACATACCTTTCCATAAAGAAATAAAAGACCAATCAAGGTTAGGAAATATAATTTTAGGAAAATATAACTTTAAGAACATATGAAAATTGACTAAAATGACTTATTAAGGATCTACCAAATTATATTATTCAAAAGTATGTGACCCTAGTCAATATATAATGAAACATATGTCAATATTCAAATCAATTAGTGAAGTCTCAACTTCTAAAAAAATATTTTTAGTGGACATGGATCTTTTTATTAGTACAAAAACATGATGCGTCATAGGATAATACTATTCATTTTTTCTAGTACATGATTACACAAGATTTTAATTAATATATTTTCTCATAATGAAATATGAAGCCTTTTCTATCAATCAAACATTTACAGACAAAGATAAAAATGGTAGAAATATTCCATCGATAATTATTTTTAGTGATAATGGTGGTTAATTTGAATATTCATATTTTGAAACTATTTGTTGTAAAAATGGAATTACACATAAATTATCTCTTATAAGAAGAAATCATCAAAATGGCGGTTTTGAAAGAAGAAATCAAATACATCAAGAAATAACAATAACCATATTGAGTGAATATTAAATTTTAAAATATTTTTTTTAAAGCTATGAGTACTTCTTATTATACAATAAATCATGATTTAATGAGTCCATTTCTTAATAAAACACCTTATGAGTCATATATTGGCCAAAAACCAAAAGTTTCATATAATAGAGAATTTAGATGAAAAATATTGATTTTTTATATGAAATATAACTTAGATAAATTTTCACCCATGTAAGATGATGGTATATTTTTAGGCCATTCCACTACCTATAAGGATTATAGAGTTTTCAATAAAAGTTCTTATACAATTGATGAAAAAGTACATGTTTAATTAGAAAAAAATGATCCTTCTGTTTTTAAACAAACCCAACCTACCTTTTATAATATGTTTTCCAAAATTGATTACCAAACATTGATATGTGGATCTTCTAATAAAAATAATAGTAAAGAAAATGTTTCTAAAGAAATTACACAATAATACATTATACCCTATATTGATGAACATGATTCCAAAAACCCAGTTCAGTTGTATATTATGAATAATCCCTAATATTGTATCATTGGTTACTCAAATCAATCTTAAATGACAATAAGTTATTTAAAAAATTATTTAGAGCATCTAGTATTTCATTCCCATTTTGAACACAAATGTCTTAGTGAGGCTTTAAGCGATGAAGACTGGATTAAGGATATTCAAGGCGAACTAAATGAATTTAGAAGGAATAATTTGTGGACCTCATTTTAAATACTTATAATTTTTTTTTAATTTTAGTAAAATTATTTTTGAGGAACAAATTTCATGAAAATTGAATCTTTTCTTAAAATAAAGTGGGATTAGTTTCTAAAGGCTACAATCAACAAGAAAGAATATAATATGAAGGAACATATACCACAATATATAGACATTATTCAATTTATATTCTATTATCTGTATAGCATTACTTAATTTCAATATTATTAAATGGGTTGTTACATGTACTTTCTATATCAGATATGATCAACAAGATGTTTTTTTAGATATAACTATAGAAATATAAGACACAAAACACCCTGAATATGACTGCAAACATACCAAATCGTTATATAGACTTAAACAAGCCCATTGATCCTAGTGTTATTGACTCAAAATATTTCTATTACAAAATAATTATGTTATGGAAACTTATTATCCAACTCTATTTATAAATAAGAATAATAAGAACATTTTTATTATTCACATATATGTTGATGACATTATATTCAGATCAACTGAGAAATCCTTGATGAATTCGTTTGTGAATCATTTGAAATCTATGTTTAAAATGAGTATGATTGGTGCTTTAACATTTTTTCTTGGTTTTCAAATTTCATTTAAATTAGATAGAACATATATATGTTAACATAAATATATAAAAAATATTTTTAAAATTATTGATATGAAAATAAAAAAAGTATTAGTACTCTAATTGGATCATTTAGTAATATTTAAATTGATGAATTTGGGAAACCATTATATCAAACAATTATTAGTGTAATGATAGGATGTTTACTATACATATAGATAGTCACCCAAACATAATTTCATCAGGATTCTTATGTGTGTGATATCAAGAAAATACAAAAAAACTCATTTATAAGGTTCAAAAAAAAATTTCTGTCATTAGTTTCACAGTCTTGTATGATAAAAATCTCAGTATAACGTTCCCTGACTAAGTTTAAATATGTGGCGGCTGGAAGTTGTAGTGCTCAAGTGTTTTGGATGCAACACACAGTCACTAAATATGGCATGTGTTTTACTAATACACAAATACTATGTGACAACAGTAGTTCCATTGATTTATGTAAAACCCTTCATATCAATCATGTAACACCCCAAGATTTTTCGAAAAATATTCCTTTTAATTTCATTAATGTATTGTGTTGTTCACTACACCAAAAGGAGCTTGCACAAAACACATCCCTGACTTGGCTTGCATTACACGCAAGCGCAACCTTCCACGATAGCGCGAGTTGTACGCAATACCAAGTTTCGCTAAACAACGATTTGCTATTAAAATATTATTAAAATAAGCCGTTATGAATAGTAATAACCACATTTTGAAATTTTGTAAATTTGTTTTCAAAATGGACATCATTTTTGGATTTTAAAAATCAAAATTAGCTTAGGGTGAAATTTTGGTACTTTTTTGATAACTTTCATATTTTGATGAATAGTGAAAATTACTAAATTTTAATTAAAAACTAATTTTTTAATCGAAATAATTAATAGTGATACATTATTAATTTGAGTGGTTTTAAAGTATATTTAGAATATATTTTTACAATTTAATACAATGTTGTTCATTGGATGTAATTTCACATTTAAACCAGACATAAACAAGTGTCAATCTTTTGATAGTTATTATCTCTTAAAAACACGCTATTTGTTTTGATGACGAGAATTAATTTTTAAATTAGATAATGTAACTGATATGTTTTGAATTTTGTAAAATAAACATCATTTTTGAATTCATAATATCAAATATATCTTAGGCCTAATTTTTGGTATTTTTCTGGAAACTTTCATTTTTTGATCAATAGTGAAACCACTAAGTAGTAGTTAAAAAACTAAATTTTTTCATAAAACTTAATTTTACCGCTTCTGTGAGTGGAATTTCAAAAATCCGAGAGACACGGTTGATGTCAGTAAGTAAAATGTAGTTCAATTAGATGAAAATAATTGTTAGTGAATAGTAACTTTCTACTTTTTTTACCACGATTAAAAGTTAATAGGGTAATTAAGGGTAAAAATGATATTATTATTACCCTAAACATGTCCTAATTCTATTGGATAAGTTTAATTCGACCAAAAACAACCTTAGGAATAAAATATTACCATTTAGGCCCACTTGGATTAGATTAGGACATTTATTATTAATTTATTTAAAGAAGGATTAAAATAGTTAAAATCAATGTTTAATAAGTAAATCATTTTTAATATAGGGTTATACATAAGATAAATTCATCTATAAATATTCATTAGAATGATAAAAATATTTCCTACATAATGGTATTTTATTTTTAATTTTTAGACTTTAAATTTATTAATTTATTTATTACACAAATATTGTGCAGTAATTATCTTATTAATGAAATATTGACATAATTGATGTTATAAATACCCAAATAAATGAAATTTGAGACTTTTTATGCATTCCACTAATTTTCTAGGTTAATATTACATTTTATTATTCATTTAATTAACTTTTTTTCTAAGTAATCATTCTGTTATAATTTTCAAAAAAATCAATTACTAAATAGTGTCAAAATTGACATAAAATAGTTTTTAAAACAAATATTATATTATTAATTTTTATTTTATTCCTAAAAATATAAGGTTAGGAAAAATGACTTATATAAGGTTATATATATTAATAATAAACAAATTGGGGTTCTTTTGGCTTCTTATAGTATGTTTATTAACCTTATAGTGTAAGAACACAAAAGACAAGGTAAAAGTAAAATTATCTAACTTAAAGTTAAATATAAATTATAAGGTTAAAATTGGAACATAAACTTGTCTAAATTCTATTGGATGAGAGGATCTATACCAATACCCACCTTATATTAGAAATAAATCAATTTGGATCTTTTTAAAACCGAATTTGGCTTTATAATAAAATAATATTTTTTGTTTTTCCAAAGGTGCCCCTCTCCTCCCTTATAAAAGGGAACCTCCTCCCTCTCTTCCTCAAACCACTTTGAGCCTTCAAGCTCAGCCAAACCCTGCCAATTTATCCTCTCCACTTCCCTAGAAACATCCTAGACGTCCTGGTCTTCTTCAAAGACCAATTTTAGTGCCCTAAAAGGAGGTCTCAAAAGAAGAGGTAATGTCTGTTACTGATTCTTTCAACATTATTTCTTCTTCCACTTCTTCTTCTTTAGTTTTTTCATTATTAATTCATAACATCAGTATCAATCATATAATAATATGTTTTTAAAAGTATGAAACAACCCTATTTCACCATCTATCCATCCTACGGAAAATGAAATCACCGCGCGTGCGTACGTACGGAATACCGTCTCCACGCCGTGGTGTAATCTGTTTTCCCCCAGCACCTTACTTGGATGGGTATAATGGTGTAAATAATAACTATATATGATTATTGTAAGGTGATATTGATTCTGAAATAGTATACATACACTCCAATAAAATTCCACGATCCTGGGAACGATATCATCGCTATTGCGTACGTACGGAATACCGTCTCCACGATGTGATGTGACTCGTTCTACATGATATTCATTTAATAATGATTATATAAATGGATTTAATGAATTAATATGATATATATTACACTAATAACATTCTGGAAATGAGGTATCTATATCCTAAAGAGAAGAACAAGAATTTATTTGACAAAACATGCATAAGAACAAAAAGTAATAAACACTTGAATAATAAGTAGTAATGAAATATTACTAATATGATGCTAAGAATATGACCATATATGATATCATAAAAATACGTATGATTCTGGAATAAGTCAATAACATTATTTAAATCATTATACAGGAGGTTCGGACACTTACGACGAAAATCGGACCTAAGGTAAGGGAAATATCACAATCTCATTTTTATCTGAGATTGTTTATATTTTGGAATTTACTGGGGTGAATTTTATCATCCACATCAATGTTTCCTCAATATGTAATATTTATATCATTGTAAAATAGTTTATATCCAATTTTACCCTTCGGTGTGTTTTTAGTAAAAGATATGAAAGGAATCTTTTGTCGTTTTTTGTACGAGGTACTTTTTGACTTTTCCAACAAAAGTACGAGAAGAATGTTTTATTTTAACTTATACTGCATGAATGGATTTTTAAAACATTATTTCCAAGAATCTTCTCTTACAAGTTTTCAAGTTTATTTTTAATCAAATTCTTTTAGTCTATAATTGTATGACATGTTAAGAAAGGAGAAGTGTTTTTGATGTAGAAAATATATTTTCCTCAAGAATGGAGTTCAAGTGATTTATCAAAATTATTTTCAATATAAGATAATAAAGTGTTCTATTTTTATCCCTATTATTACATTGATTTGATTATGTTGTGATGGAATTATTTTTATTAATTTCCTTATCTTATATGAGTTGTTTTATGATGTCACGATGTTTAAGATTCCCATTTTTATTACTTTGGTTTTGCTATGATGTATGGTTTATGATTTTGTGGCACACATAAGAATGGTATCATTATGAGATGGGTGTGACCTATATCTCCCACCAATGAATTGGGTAAAGATTTTATATCTCATGAGATAGACATGGCTGGAACGGCAGGTTATACCGGTTCAGTGAAACAGGACTGAAACAAGGAGTGAACTTGGTTCAGAAATGGACTTTGTCCACTAAGATAGTCTTGGAAATGAGTCTTGACTAATAAGAAATTATTCTCAATGATTATGTGTGTATGCCACAAAGTTTCCTGTTTTATGTTATGATTATTGGGATTACATTTCACTACTATCATTTATCCCAAGTTATGATATTATGATCTCTTTTGCAAGTTAAGATTTCCAAAAGTTATGTTCTTATGTATATGATGTGATTGATATTTCTTTTGTTTACCCTTACTGAGCATTTGAGCTCACCCTTTTGTATGTTTTATTTCCCCAGGTCAGGAAGAAGGTTATTAAGTAGGTTATTCCAAAAGGGACTCTAGATATGATGAAATAAATGGGAGGCAAAGTAGATGCTTTATGAACCAGTTGTTTATGTTTCCCAGTTTCTAAAGACTCTATACCTATTTGGTCCATTCCTGGTTTTGTTATATGTTGTAATACATGTGCTTCAATTTTGAAGTATTAACCATGTATGTAAATTATGGGTCATTATAGTTGGTATCAGAGGAAAGGTATAGTCATCCTTTGGAAACTAGGATGTGAAAGCCTTAGTAAGAACCATAAGGATACGTATTTTCATAGAACACAATCATAGTGTTTTAAAAATGTCCACGAATAACCTAGGATAAGACCTTAAGTGTGAAATTTTATTCTTGATTATGTGTTTTTCCTATTATAATTACTGTTGCTCACACTATTCTTCTTGGTTTTATTCAATGGCTGGAACCCAAAGGAACTGTGTTAATGTGGAATGAGACGGGCAATGCAATGATTGTCTGCCTGAGCAAACAAACGTTATGGGAGATGGAATGAAAAATCTTGTATCCATGCTCACACAACTTTCTCAAGATATGAATCATGCAGGACTTCCAAACGAGCAAAGGAAGGAGAAATATTCTATTGAGTCCCTCATGAGGCAACGCCCACCTTCATTTAGTGGGTCTTCCGATCCACTTGTTGCTGAACAATGGATCAGTACCCCTGAAAAGATATTTTCAGTTCTTCAATGTTTTGAACATGATAAAGTCAACTTAGCAGTATATCCTTTGGAAGGTGATGCTGATCAATGGTGGAATCTTATCAAGAATTTGAGGCCAAGAGATGAAATTGAGTCCATGGAATGGGACGAGTTCAAGAACTTATTTTTCAATAAGTACTTCCCTCGTATTCTTCGAACAATGATGCAGAAGGAGTTTCTCGAACTAAATAAAAAGGATGATGAATATATTGGTATATATGAAGAAAATTTTACAAGGCTTGCAAGGTATGCATCTGGCTTTATCATCCAACCTGAAAGTAAAGTTGATCGATTCTTCAGTGGCTTAAAACCAAATCTTCGAAGGGAATTATCTATAAGAGACTTCAGTAGCTATGAAGAAATTGTGGGCTTTGCTATTATGATAGAAATAGAAGTTGGTGTTACATATCCATCTCATGGTTTTGACATGAAACGAAAGATGTAGTTCAAGGAGAAATCTCAGAATAATTGTGAAAAGAAGATGAATGTTTCCTTATGCTCAAATTGTGGAAATAAGCATGGTGGATATTGTATTAAAGGGACTAGAAAATGTTTTATGTTTGAAAAAGAAGCTCATCGAGTAGCTGAGTGTCGAAGTAATGGAAAAAGGGTTGCTAATGGTGTGAATAATGAAAAGAATGCAGAGAACGCACCAACAACACTTCAATGCTTCAAGTGCAATGAAATGGGGCATTATTCTAGTCAATACCCTAATCCAAGGGTTAATGATGATCGACATGAGCAACCACTTAAGGCAAGGGACAAAGAGAAGTCACATGTGATCACTATTAGTGATGTTGAATATGAAAACGATGTGGTAGAATGAATAAGTGTTTATGTAATGGTATTTCAAAATAATTTTGTATATAGTATCGTGGAATATTGGAATATTTATGTATTGGTCTTTTGTGGTTTTCAATAATTTTATGGTACCGGTAACCATGAGAAGTGATTGAGATATTTTTGGTAAGTAGATGAAATCCACATAATGAAGGGATAAGAAGATAATGAGATGTTTGATTGTATTCATGAGCTCATGATTGATATAAGGACTATGTGATATCATGGTTTGAGTATAAATAATTTTGAGGATTTTGGTTTGTGGAAACTATTAACTTTTAACTGCATTCATGTTTTCACTAAGGTTAAATGGGTATTCATTATTCAAGAGAATACATGATTAAGGTATTCTCATGTTGGTAATTTGACTAACAAGATATATCTTATGATATATGGGGGATAAATGATGGAATTCCCATGATTGTTATGTGACATTTCAAGTAATCATTTTCTTTATACAATGAGCTTGGACCGAAGTATTTTAGATAAGCCTAAAGATTGGAATGGATTATGTTGGACATAAGTTAGTATTGTTTAAGGATAGAAATATTTTTGATACTATTGATGGTATTTTATAGTAATATAGCTTTAGAAAAAGGACAACCTACAGGACGGGCGACAACCCATCGCGTCGGACATAGTAGTGGGAATAGAACCCACAACCGAAGCGCGACTGGCCGTTATCACCTACCACTGGCCTACATGAAGTCCCTGGTTAGTAGAAACTAGTTTTATTTTATTACGCGGTATGATATATGAAGTATAGGTTCATTCTTGGAATCATATATGATTAACCTCACCATAGATGGACTTATGTATATTTGATAACTTTTGCTATCCTTTTGTTTGAAACAGATGGAATGACCCATCATTCTATCACATGATCTATTAACACTTCATGAATAACAAATTCAACTTAATTTATTTAAGAGATGAAGAGGAAATGGTTAAAAGTACGAACAACAGTGAGATTGTACCAAAATAAAGTAAGTATTTATTCTATTTCAAATTCTTCAACTTTAGGGAAATGATCTTGAAAACCAAAAATGTTGTCTTAGTGCCCTTATATCCGATGAATCAGATGGTACCCTAGATCATCACAAATTTATGGCTTTGTGATTGTTGGATTTTTCATAGCCATGTTCTCTACCACTCTCCATCAGAACATGACGTTTATATTTCTCTTCCATATCCATATTTACACCTATGTTCTCCTATGTGGAAACCTAGTGATTAGTTAATTTGGGTAACCGTTACGTTTCATACATTAGTTTTTAAATCCAAGTTTTGGTATTCCTTTTTACGATGTGGGTTTCTATTAAAGAAACTTTTGAGTAGTAACCCATTTATAACCCCGATGAATTTCGAGGGTGAAATTCATTTTAAGGGGGGTAGAATGTAACACCCCAAGATTTTATGAAAAATATTCTTTTTAATTTCATTAAATTCATGTGTTGTATGATACACCAAAATGAGCTTTCAAAAAATGCATCCCTGACTTGGCTTTCATTACACGCAAGCGCGACCTTCCACGATAGCGTGTGTTGTACGCAATACCGAGTTTCGCTAAACAACGATATGCTATTAAAATATTATTAAAACTAGCAGTTATGAATAGTAATAACCACTATTTGAAATTTTGTAAATTTTTATTTCAAAATGGACTTCATTTTTGGATTCGGAATATCGAAATTATCTTAGGGTGAAATTTTGTAACTTTTCAGATAACTTTCATATTTTGATGAATTGTGAAAATTACTAAATATTAATTAAAAACCAGATTTTTAATCGAAATAATTAATAGTGATAGATTATTAATTTGAGTGTTTTTAAAGTATATTTAGAATATATTTTTACAATTTAATACAATGTTGTTCATTGGATGTAATTTCACATTTAAACCAGACATAAACAAGTGTCAATCTTTTGATATTTATTCTCTCTTAAAAACATGCTATTTGTTTTGACGACGAGAATTAATTTTTAAATTAGTTAATGTAACTGATATGTTTTGAATTTTGTAAAATAAACATCATTTTTGAATTCATAATATCAAATATATCTTAGGCCTAATTTTTTGTATTTTTTGGGAAACATTCATTTTTTGATGAATAGTGAAACTACTAAGTGGTAGTTAAAAAACTGAATTTTTTCATAAAATTAATTTTACCGCTTCTGTGAGTGGAATTTCAAAAATCTGAGAGACACGGTTGATGTCAGTATGTCAAATTTGGTTCAATGAGATCAAAATAATTTTTGGTGAATATTAACTTTCGGCTCTTTTTACCACGGTTAAAAGTAAATTGGGTAATTAAGGGTAAAAAGATATTATTATTACCCTATCACATGTCCTAATTCTATTAGATAAGTTTAATTTTACCAAAAACCACCTTAGAAATAAAATATGACCATTTAGGCCCACTTGTATAAGATTAGGACATTTATTATTAATTTATTTAAAGAAGGGTTAAAATAGTTAAAATCAATGATTAATAAGTAAATCATTTTTAATATAGGGTTATACATAAGATAAATTAGACTATAAGTATTCATTAGAAATCTAAAAAGATTACCTAAATAATGGTATTTTATTTGTAAATTTTAGACATTAAAATGTTTAATTTATTTATTACACAAAGATTATGCTGTAATTATCTTATTAATGAAATATTGACATATTTGCTGTTATATATAACCAAATAAATGTAATTTGAGACTTTTTATGAATAACACTAATTTTATAAGTTAAAATGACATGTTATTATTCATTAAATTATATTTTTTCGAACTAATAATTCTGTTATGATTTCCACAAAAATCAATTACTAAATAGTGTCAAAATTAATAAAAAATAGTTTTTAAAACAAATATTATATTATTAATTGTTATTTTATTCCTAAAAATCTAAGGTTTGGCCAAATGACATAGATAAGGTTATATATATTAATAATAAACAACTTGGGGTACGTCTGGCCTCCTATAGTATGTTTATTAACCTTATAGTGTAAGAACACAAAAAGAAACGGTAAAAGTAAAATTATCTAACTTAAAGTTAAATATAAATGATAAGGTTAAAATAGGAACCTAAACTTGTCTAAATTATATTGGATGAGAGGAGTTCGACCCATACCCACCTTAGCTTTGAAATAAATCAATTTTTAGCTATTTAATTCAGAATTTGGCATTATAATAAAATAATATTTTTAGTTTTTCCAAAGGTGCCCCTCTCCTCCCTTATAAAAGTGCACCTCCTCCCTCTCTTCCTCACACCGCATTGAGCCTTCCAGCTCGGTCCTCCCCTACCATTTACTCATCTAAACATCCCTAGAAACATCCTAGAGGTCCTGGTATTATTCAAAGACCAATTTTAGTGCCCTAAAATGAGGTCTCAAAGAAGCACTTCAAAGAAGAGGTAATGTCTGTTACCGATTCATTCATCTTTATTTCTTCTTCCACTTCTTCTTATTTAGTTGTTTCATTATGAATTAATAACATCAGTATCACTAATATACTGATATGTTATTATATGTATTAAAAAACCCTATTTCACCATCTATCTATCCTACGGAAAATGAAATCACCATGCGTGCGTACGTACGGAATACCGTCTCCACGCCGTGGTGTAATCTGTTTTCCTCCACCACCTTACTTGGATGGGTATAATGGTGTAAATAATAACTATATATGATTATTTTAAGGTGATAATTATTCTGAAATAGTATACATACACTTCAATACAATTCCACGATCATGGGAACGATATCATCCGTCATGCGTACGTACGGAATACCGTCTCCACGATGTGATGCGTCTCGTTCTACATGATATTCATTTAATAATGATTATATAAATGAATTGAATGAATTAATATGATATATATTACACTAATAACATTCTGGAAATGAGGTATCTATAACCTACAGGGAATAATAAGAATTTATTCGACAAAACACGCATAAGAATAAAAAGTAATAAACACTCGAATGACAAGTACTAATGAAATATTACTAATAAGAAGCTAAGAATATGACCATATATGATATCATAAAAATATTTCTGATTCTGGAATAAGTCAATAACATTATTTAAATCGTTATACAGGAGGTTCGGACACTTACGAAACAAATCGGACCTAAGGTAAGGGAAATATCACAATCTCATTTTTATCCGATATTGTTTATATTTTTGAATTTACTGGGTTGCATTTTATCATCCACATCCATGTTTCCTCAATATGTAATATTTACATCATTATAAAATAGTTTATATCCAATTTTACCCATTCGGTGAGTTTTTAGTAAAAGATATGAAAGGAATCTTTTGTCGTTTTTCGTACGAGGTACTTTTTGACTTTTCGGACAAAAGTACGAGAATAATGTTTTCTTTTAACATATACGACATGAATGGATTTTTAAAATAGAATTTCCAAGAAGCTTCCCTTACAAGTTTTCATGTTTCTTTTTAATCAACTTTTTTTAGTTTAGAATTGTATGCCATGTTAAGAAAGGAAAAGTGTTTTTGAAGTAGAAAGGATGTTTTCCTCAAGAATGGAGTTCAAGTGTTTTATCAATATTATTTTCCATCTAAGATATTAAAGGGTTCTGTTTATATCCGTATTATTACATTTATTTGATTATATTGTGATGGAATTATTTTTATGAATTCCTTTATCTTATATGAGTTGTTTTATGATGTCACGATGTTTAAGATTCCCATTTTTATTACTTGGGTTATGCTATGATGTATGGTTTATGATTTTGTGGCACACATAAGAGTGGTATCATTAGGAGATTGGTGGGAGCTATATCTCCCTCCAATGCATTGGGTAAAGATTTTATATCTCATGAGATCGACATGGTGGGAATGGCAGGTTATACCGGTTCAGTGAAACAGGACTGAAACGAGGAGTGAACTCGGTTCAGAAATGGACTTTGTCCACTAAGATAGTCTTGGCAATGATTCTTGACTAATAAGAAATGGTTATCAATGATTATGTGTGTATGACACAATGTTTCATGTTTAAAGTTATGATTATTGGGATTACATTTCACTACTATGATTTATCCCAGGTTATGAAATTATGATCTCTTTTGCAGGTTATGATTTCCAAATGTTATGTTCTTATGTATATGATGTGATTGTTATTTCTTTTATTTACCCTTACTGAGCATTTGAGCGCATCCTTTTGTATGTTTTATTTCCCCAGGTCAGGAAGAAGGTTATGAAGTAGGATATGCCAAAAGGGACTCTAGATATGATGAAATAAATGGGAGGCAAAGTAGAAGATTTATGAACCAGTTGTTTATGTTTCCCTGTTTCTAAAGACTCTATACCTATTCGGTCCTTTCTTGGTTTTGTTATATGTTGTAATAAGTGTTCTTAAATTTTAAAGTATTAACCATGTTTGTAATGTATGGGTCGTTATAAATCACATGGAAAGCACATAGATATTAGGAATCATTTTAATTGGGAAAATACACAGAAAGAAGGTTATATTTGAAAATTCATCAGAATGAAAGAACAACATAATGATATTCCTACAAAAACATTACCTTCTGAAAGATTTTAACATAGTAAACAGAAACTAATAATTATCATTATAAAGTAATCATTCATGAATAATTATTTCTAAAATCATCTGCTTACATTGAGAAACTCTTATTCAAATGGGGATTATATATTTATAAAATATTTATATATTATTTCAATAGTTTTCATTTTTCTACAAATTTGTTGTATCAAAATGTGAAAAAGCAGAATAAAAATATTTTTATCAACATAAGAAACTGGATTGGAATTATAAAATAGATTTCTATCATAAAATTTTCTGCCTCAAAATTTTCCATACACAATTTTTAAACACTTCACTATTTATGTTTTCAAAATTTTGGATTCATTTGAAAAATAATTTATTGAAACCAATAAATCTATCATGAGATTATGAATGCTATAATTAAATTTACATATTAATTCATTCTCAAACATTTATGTTTTGGTATTTTTTTTAATCCATTATCAGATTCACATTGAATATGATAATTTTTTTAAACAAAACGTAAAGAGTTAATAAAATTTCAGCCACTTGATCTTTTTTATCTAATATAGACCGTATAATCCAAACGATAAATTTTTCTCACCTATAAAATTGGGACACCCACCCTCATCCCACAAAAATTATCATCAAAATATATGGTGAATCCCTACTCCACATAAAATATATGTGTATGAATATTTTTGTACCTAGAGTATTCCAATTATATCCACGTATTAGTCATTAGAAATGTGTCCAAAAAATAGCTCCACAAGATTTCTCCATGACATAAAAATTTCAAGAAAGATTGATCAGAACAGAAAATTATGACAATTATGATTCATCTTTTAAGAGAATAACTTAATTCCATTCTTTTGAATTAGTTTTTTGGGGAAAATCCTAACCTTCAAGATCTGATCATTTTAGATTGAGTGATTCCTTTCATCAATTCTATGGAGGTTGATTGATATAATTTCAACGTATGTTTTCATATCATTTATATTGAGATATGAATGTGAGATAAACAATAAACAAATTTCCTAAATGTTCCATCAGAGGGAAATGTGATTTTTTCATTCCCAATTTTTCTAAAGAAAAATGGATCCTTTGTTGTTGAAAGTGCTGAACAATCACTATTTGACATTCATGATGAAAAAATGTTGAATAACCATTGTTCATTAATAAAAAGGATTATTTCACCCCGGATGAAATGTTTTTTATTTCCCAGATGTGGTGATAATAAAAATTGAAAAAAGCATATTTTTTTAATATTGAATATATTTTCAACATGAGGTTGAGTTACCATATTGGTTATATATTCAATACCATCGACAATATCAAGTTTGATGAAGTTAAATCTCAATTGATTATGTCTGTTGCCATCCTTAGTATGTTCATTCATGAATGTTTAATGTTTTTAAATACTTCTCTTATGAATATACAAAAACATTTAAGAATTATTTGGATTAATGTTCATATAGTCCTAAGAATGAAAATTTATTTTGATTTGGAATAAAAAAAAATTCATTAAAGACCATAATTCAAAATATCCAAAATATGAATCTCAATGAATTCATGGCCTTCAAAAATAATTGGAAGTGATTGATTCAGAAAAACAAAATAATTAAAATTAAAAATGTATTTTGAAACAAAAGATTAAAAATAAAAGAGTTTATCCTAACAGAATGGATTCTATTTAGAGAAAATAACATGATGAAAGGAAAGAGGGATATCCACAGTTTGGTCTCAATCCCACCGAAGCCTTAGCTGAAAACATTCATTCTGATGAAAATTATAAATCATTAAAAGGAAAAGAAACTGAAAAAGGGAAAGACGATAAACAAAGTCGTTTATTCTTTTCTAAATAATATTAAAAAATATATTTATATAATTATTAGAAGGGAGAATCTAAAAAATAAAAATACATTACATCAATATAAGTAATTGTAAACTGAAAACAAGTAGTTGGTTAATCGACTCCAATAGAAGTCTCTCAAGATAATGTTTCAGAAGAACTAGTGGATTTTGAAATGTGAAAAATAGATGATTATACCATAGAAGAGGATACAAGAGGATAAGGTTAAATATCTCAATTTAAATAAAATACTATGAAGGTCTTCAGAGTTAACATCAACTAAGTTTCTATCCCATCGAATTAATTCTTTAAACCAAATCCCAAAAGTAAATTTCATTCATATTTCAGAAAAGGAAGTAACTAGATCCTATGGTAATAGGATTATTATGTTAGAACAATATGATGGAATTCATAGTGCATAACATCCTAATTACAAGTAATATTGAGATTCAGATCAAATAGTCTCCATGAAATGAGATCAATATATTAGTCACTTAATAAGAGGGATTGAAAAGGATCTTATGCACCAACCATAAACTGAAGGGAACATTAATTCTATTATGTAAAATCAAAATAAAATATATCAATAAATCAAACTATAGAAGGAAATGAAATCAAGAAAGAGGAAATCTTTAAAATACTGAATGAAATCATTATGGAGCAATGAATAAATTATAATAATGTTGTGAAATGGTCACATAATTCCGATGAGAGTCATAAGGATTAGGAATATAGGATATATGATATTAGAAAACATGTCAATGAGCTCTCAAATGAATTTAAAAATCAACAAAGTGACACTGCTAAGAGATTAAATGTAATCATAAGCCTATATGAAAGTTAGTAATGTGAATTTAATGTTCTCGAAAAGATTTTGGATGTCATACAATCAATGATATTTCATTATCATGAATATAACAGTAACATAGAGAATCAAAATTCATTGTTGGGAAACAGAGTTTAATTACATGAAAATGTAACTAGTGTTCAAGAAGAAATGTATCAGGTTCAAGAAGATATGTTATTGAGTCGGTAAAAAGAATCTTTTCTCATTAAGAGAAGAAAAATCTCATGAATAATTCATTCATAACATATAAATGGTTTCATGTGATTAGCCAAATATGGTCTCATAAAAATCTATTGATAAGAATATAGAAGACCAAAAATTGTTCAAAAATATGAGGAAAATGTTTATGAATCTTATAAAGAAGTATAAAGAAAAAGAAAACAAATAAATAGTCTAAAATGTTATTGTAATCATTATCAAAATTAAATTAAATTGTATAATTTCTATGAATCTTTTGATTGAGTGTTTTCCATTCATTTTATGAATTTTATTAAATTTGTTTTATATGATAAATTACATAATCTATTTGCACTAATTATTTCACTGTCCATTTTTTATGAGTTTTTTAAATAACTCCCCAATTAGATTTTATAAATCATACAGGGGGGAATGTTTTAAATTATGGGAGAATATTTTATAAAGGGAAAGAATAAGGGGAGAATAAATGTTAAAAGGGATAATAGAATTTATTGGGAGAAAAATTCATAAAATATTTTTTTGAATAAGTTCCATAGGGTTTATATTATCATAAGGGTGACGTTGATCATACTTAATCATTATTCAAAAGAGTTTTCTAACTCAAGGTGAGGTATGTGTAAATTTTCACCTTTGAAAACCAAAATATACTTACATTTGTAAACCATTACTTTTTTAACTTGTGGTTTTCACTTTTGAAAATATGGAATATTTTTACTCAAAATTAGTCAATTAACTTTTGTATTAATTTTTCTTAATTCAAAAACGTAAATTTTTCATGAGTTCCTATAAATTATTTTTTATATACGTTATGAATTTTTTTATACTAGTTATTTAGTAGGTTTTTTATTCTACGTACTATAAATAACGTACACACTAACAAATTAAATATAATTATTAAAATGTTTATTATAATGAAACATAATACAATTTATATTGTACTCAACTAATATAATTTTTTTCAGTCACATTGATTACATTTTGCATTATCAAAACCAATCAGTATCATTATGAATAGAGAACTCATATTTTCTATCTTAAAAAATTCATCATACTCATTTACTATACATTTTTGAATTTTATAGGAAGATAGATATTCATTTCATAACCACTTTATAGTAACCTCTAAAAATTGTTGTTTTGAAAAGAAAATCATTTAACTAAAACAATGACATGTATTCTATCTTAATATACATGGTAAAATGATGTTGTTCTTTTAGTTAAATGATATCCATATGAGTTCCAGGTGTCCAATTCCCTCTAATATTTATAGATGAAATCCGACTATTGGATGAAAAAAATGACCATTGGGATGAGGCCTATAAATACCATGTCATTCGAACAAGATCAAGATATTGAAATGATTTTCAGACACTATTCAAGAGCTCTATCCAAAATTACGTTTTTGTAGAATCCTTGAAGTGGTAATGTTGTGAACATATTGATTGATACACATGTAATCATTAATAATAGTTTTTCTTCATGAGATACTGATCATTGGTGATTACAATAAATGGAATCCTTCGATAGGACGTCAGATGAGATAATATTTTGCAAATTGAGGGCTTCCAGTGATAGGAAGATAAAGGTGATGATTACCTTCTTAATCGAGGGATTACGAGAATAGGAAGATAGAATAAAATAAATCATCATATCTAAGACTTACCCTGGTGTTGGTAAGACATGAATTCATGAATGTATAAATCATGGGACCTCTATATGGGTCAATGAATTCATTCTCTTTGGGTTAAAATAATTTAATTCTATTACATTTATGAAACATTGTTATAGAAATAAAATTGTATTTGTTATTCTTAGTTTTTTTTCTGTACATTGATTTTTATAACCTTTCTGATTATGATAATTTAGCAATACTCTCATTAATATATTTTTTAATTTTGATCATCTGATTACTCAATACGAATAAATATGCTTTATGATTGGATTTTTTTATTATTTTATTCTAACTATTTTAACTATAGTGAGAACAATATTTTACATTCTTACTCTGATCAAATCATTTCTTCTTTGAAAATTCTTTATATCAACTACAAAATATGGAATACTTATCTTAACTAACCGAATTACGATATTCATTTTCATCAGAACTAGGACCCATTGCAATTTTTTTAATATAATAAGATTTACCTTTAATTGAATTATTTTAAATTATTGAAGACTAAGATCCTTTTAAGGGATAAAAAATGTTTTTAAACCTAGAATCCCCCCTCCCTCTTGTATTGTGCAATATACATTGATATTTTCACCAAATAAATATTTCATGTAGAGTTATAATTATATTTTTTTTGATTGAATATAAGTGTGTTTCATCCACCATCCTTTGGAGTATATTGGATTCCTCAATAAACTCATGTTGAATAATGTGAGGTTCATTGTGAGTGGGTACATCCTTAGTAAGTCCATACCCATAGTATATAATTCAAAAAGTATATGTATGGGTCACCAAATAGCACAAAAATCCTTGTTATGTTATAATTTAGAATGTTTTTTAAATGGTTTTGGATCTTAGTATATTATGAAAGGTCATTGTTAAGGTCTAGAGATGATATAGTATGGTCATATGAATCTTAATGACTGACTTATTTGAATTTTTATAGATTATAAATTTTTTATTTATAGTTATTTAATGTTGAATATTTGTTTTACTTTGGTACATATTTTTATATTCTCATCATTATATTTTTTGATGGAGTGAAAATACTATGACATGATATTTTGAGCATGGGTGAAATATATATTTTTTAATGTTGGGGGAATTCCCCTTGAATGGAATCATAAAAAAGTGCAAGGAACAAAAAAACGGAAACAGAAGTTCAACAACAGATCTATACCTATATCATGAGGTCCCAATCTTGTATCTAATCATTTCAATAGTCCTTCTTTATTTTTACACAATTCCCCCAATCTATTACATATCCAAAAGTATGTCCTCGCGCTTTTTGCAGAAGATTTTAATGTCTATGTCCGAGTATTAGACATCCAAGGAAGATTCATTCCTTGATGTTGTTTCATCCTTTCCACATTCCTTCCCCCGACTTCTAGCATGTCCCCCGCACTTCCCAACACTATCTTGCTGCCATGATTTATCCAAATCATCATTTTCAGTAATAGTGTGTTGAGATTTCACCTGAGGAATTCAATTTTCTGACTGCGACTTAGTACGGTACTGGATTGTAGCAGATTCTCCCTATTTCTCCATTGTATGCATATTAGGGGGGTCTTCAGTAGACATTTTTTCATGTGGACGAGTCAACAGGTTCCTTTTTTCCACAACAGCTCAAAAAGTAGGTGTGCTTCCATTTGATTTTTCATCCACACCTAGTATGGGTTCAATAACAGGATGCCCTACATTAGAGGAGGCAATCTCCAAATCTATATTACTGTCATGGAAATGAATATAGATCAAAGTGGATTTTGAAGCCCACAGAGCTCCAATAAATGTACTTTCTATATCATTGTAGGGATCCAAAATCGAAGGAGATGAGGATTCTTCCTCCTTTGTAGATATACTCATAATGTCACTTGACATTGAGGGTTTCAGTGAACTAGATATCAGTGGAATATCATCCTGACCCCTCTCCACAACGTCAACCCCTGATTTCTTGGAGTTTTATGAATGTTCAGGAGAGGATGTAATAGCCATCCGTGTTTTATCCATGTTAATATTGTTTCTGGCATATCATGGATCACCTGAGATAGATGATTTTTTTTGGGGGAAACAGAGTCTCGAGTTCCATCCGTCTGTCCAGGAACATCAGATTTATTATTACTTCCAGAGTGACCAAGTTTCATGGTTTTGTGTTTTTTAAAACATAGACTATTGTCATGACCACACAAAGATAAAATTCATAGATTATTTCACATATATATCTATAGGCATCATTCCCAATTGCTTTAGATTCTGGGCATATCCTGGGAAGGTTCTCAAATTCAATCCTCAATTTCAATTCCTCCTCTTTAGTTGACATAAAAACCGATTAAATCAATTTGGAACCTAAATATACTTCAACTAGGAATCTAGCATAGTGACCATATCTCAAAACATTATATTCTTTATCCATTTTAATCGGGACTCATATTGAAATTGAATTGTCATTCAAAATCATAGGATTCCACAAAATCTCGTTTAATCCATAAACATTGACCCATTTTAGATTTTTGTGTTATTTATTTCCATCAAATTGAACTGACTGTCCAATTTCCATATATGTAGTGCGTCTGTTGGAAAGAGACGGAGCCAGACCACCATGCCTGCATCTTGAAATCTTCATCGGGGAAGAGAAAGTTATTGAAATGCTTCCATAAGCAGATGCAATTAAAGGATGAAAATCCCTATATCTCTGATAGTCTTTGAGTAAGATAATCAATCTTCCATAACAACGAACCTGTGGGAAAATTTAGTCCATGATTGGGTCCACACTGGGTGTTTCCACAAAGAACTAAGTCATTTTTGTCTGATTGGACCTCTCAGGTGTTTGTTGTCGTTTGTGAAAAAAATTTAATTGTTAAATTAAATTATAGAGAAGACCAATAGTTATCATCTTATAAAACCTAGTTTGGGTCCTCTCTAGGTTTATACATTTTTAAAAATGTTTACCCTAGAGTGGGTGGAATATGAAGAAATTGAAAAATAATTGTGTTGATAAGGGAATTGATGGTTGATACAGAATTTATAGTGTCATCAAAGATAGTATTGTACCATTGCATCAATGTGTACAAGGATAAAGAAATTCGAATTGAGACATGCATTCATCTTTTTCTTTATTTCACCATCATCTTATTTATTTATATTTTCAATTCCCCCATTATCATAATAAATAATATTAATAAATATAGTGTATTTCATTTAATATTGTTTGATTATTTAATCAAACATAAAATATTTTTTAAAAAATGGTTCATAATAATAGTTCACATGTACCACTAATGAAAATTATAGGTGGTTTAATTTGGTTTGATTAAACCCTTTTAGGTTACTCATTTTTCAATCATCATGTGATTTATTTCCTAGGATTAATGATGTTTTCAGTATCCTCACCTATAACCATTTTTCAATTTCCATTATCATTTAATGAATGATCAACAAAATATATCGCTTGGGAATGTTGTCCAACCATGTAATAAATGGAAGATATTATGTGATGATTATCAGTATATTTTTTGGTGATCCAATAATGTAATTGACACTCAATGTAGGTTCGAGTGAATTGAGAATGTTATTTATTAATGTAAATTAGTAATTGAGGATTGATCAATTTTAATATTGGCATGCTAATTGATGTAGATCCCTGTGGATCACCCGATAGTATAGGTGGACTAAATTCATGGTGGGAGTGGAGAGATAATGTAATAGCTATGAAAGTACAATGAGAGAAATAACTACATGGTGTCAATATCAAAATAACAAAAAATTATATACTCCACAGGTTGTGAAGACTATGGTTTCATCTTGAGATAAATATCACATGGTGTCTAACCATATCAACATTTTTTGTACCCCTAGATGGATGATATAGAGTCTAATTGGAGTAGAAAACTAGGATATATGTTGTTACTTATACTTCTTGTGGAATTGGAATAAGCATTGTGTTCTCCAGGTAATGAATCACATATACATGCTAATGAGTTATTAATGGATCATATTCTATGTTTGTTAATTGATATGTCTTATAGTTAGGTACTTCATGGATAAGGGATTAGGTTGTACATTCCATGTTCTACATAGGATAAACCCATCATCCAACATCAGCTTAGGTTTTATCTACCATAGTGTAGTTGGAACTGATGTGTGGTTGCTATAGGTGTGTTCCCTGGGGAAATTAAATGTCATGTTCCAACTATAAAACGCACAATGAATTATTTAATTTCATGCTATTTTCTGATATAGTACAGTACCATAGGATATACGAGGTCTTATAAACCTTTCACCAATAAGATCTTGTTTTGTACCATTTTGGCCCGTGTGTCTCTTTATATCACATTTTTCATGACTGATATTTGGATGTTCGAGTAGTCTTACATGAGTGTTCCTCAACATAAAAAATGATGATGACCATATCTTAAATATTAGATGTACTATGTGGTGAAAATATATCTTCTTGATAGTAATATTTTTTTTCCTATACTGATTGATTTCAAATTAAATTATAGTTTTATTATATCTATGTCATATTGGGAGGAATTAGAACCACTATCTCAGTTTCTTTACTGGATTTAGAAATCTCCACATGCACATAGGGCTCGATATCCTCTATTAAAATATCAATTCTATTCTCAAATATTTGTGTTCACCTAGAGGGGGATTTTTTAATAAGTGATATCCTCATTATTTTATGAATTACTCAATTTTAACACATCCAATGAGAATATTTAAGGTATAAAACTAAATAGAAATAATTATATCATTCTGTCGCATCCTCATAAATTTGAGTAAGATAAATCCCAGTGAAAAATGTTTACATGGTTCAACCAAAAAACCTAATCCATGTTATGAATAATTAGATTTAGAATTCATGGAACCTCCATTATATTCACATGTGGTTACAACTCTAAAGACCGTCATACTCCATCCAGTGTAGATTCACAATTTGTTTTGGATCGTAAGTCACTTAAGATAGTATGTACCTTCACACATCCCACTATAATGTTTTTTAACGAAATATATTCTTGTTATAATTTTTTTTTGGTAAAACCCTTTTAACAATTATATTTATCTATGAATATATATTATCAAAAATAATATTCTTTTAGACTAACCATTAAGGACATAATAAGATGAATATGATGATCATCACTAATTATCTTTAAAATCATTCCAATACTTACAAATAATATTTAATTCACTTACTTTTAACGTCCCATGTAGATGGTACTTTTCACAAGTAATATATATCTACAATTTTTTCTCCTTCATCTCTCCTTGATATTATGATGTATTGGTATTTTAGTTCAACATAATTCACATAGTCATAATTTTTGAGTTCTCAGAAGAATAATTATTTTTTATTCTTATCTTATTTAATGTTTATATTGAATGGAATAATATCCTGAAAAATATATGACATAAAAATATAATTTTGGACACTCCATTATCATTCAAAGAATGAATGAACTCTATTTTAAATATTTCTATGATATATTATTTTATTTTTCTCATTCAAAATCACTTTCATCTCTTTTATGTATACTAATTCAAAAATACCTTAGGTCTTAATAAATGTAAAAACATTAAGGAGATTCCCATTTTTATATGTTGAATTATTATATATGGGATATTTCATAACCTCATAACCCAAATCATATATGAGCAGTTGAAAAATTCATAAAATCCAATTTTTCGTGATCTTGATCAAAATATAATACTTTATTCAAATGAAATATTGGGATTTTTATAGATACTACATTCCTTTTATATCATAAAAAATAAGCATCAAATTAATTTTTTATTTTATCAATCATTTTTGAAAAATGAAAACACCATTCATAGGAACATTTAATATACAATAAAAATGGTATGGGGTGATAATGAACTATGTTTCTTAATTATTAATTCATTTTCCAACATTTTTAACTGGTCATACAATGATATAGAAATATCATCTACATATTTAAACATTTTCAATCTAATTTAATTCAAAATGTTAAATAATCACATAATAATTTCTTTGTTTTATTGACTTGGCCTCTAAAAAATCCACATTCTATTGATTCATTATTCACATCCAAATAATATTGATGTTACTCGACATACATTTGAGACTAATAATAACATAATTAGATATATTAAACTCTATATTCTACATTCATTTTGTAAATAAAATAATACATAACAAATGGGAAAATCAATCCCCCCTTTGGATTAATTTTCAATAACACCATAGTAATGTTTTTCAATATGTGGAAATTTTTAAACATATTATTTTCCACATGATTCTTAATAACTATAAATTTAATATACAGTAATAATTAATTAATACACTTATTTTTCATATTAAAATATAAACGAAATCCTTATGCACTTTTGTAGAGAAGGATTACACAACATGAAAACTTATATTAGATATATTATTTACTTTTCACTATATATTAGTGGGTTATCCTAGTGCAGAAAACAATAGTGATTCACCAAGACATAAAGACTATCCATAATGTTTTAAAATATTTTCCAAATATAGAGTCATATCTTGTGGTCACTAAAAATAAAATTGATTTCTCATGAAATCCTTGAATCTTGGACACACCTCAATATACCAATCAAAATAGTTCATTTTAAAAAATAGAAACCCCCATGTTCTCATTTTATTATCTTCTAAAAGTACCCATTCATTAATATTATTGACATAAAAAAATAATTACTAAAATTCCTATTCGTATACATTTTTCTCATGTGTTTTTATATTTGTCTGTAATTATTAAATTCAACTCATGATCACTCCATCTGATTGCAGTACTAGCATATGGGATGCACTCAAAACCTCCTCTTCATGGATGTTTGAACAAAAATAATTAAAAAATAAATATTCTCTAATATATGACAAACATAATATTCTTCATCAAATATATTATTTTCAAAAAAGTAATGAAATGATTTAGAAAATAATGATTGAACACTGAGATCTATAGAAAAAATGAAACGTTTAAGTGTTTCCATTTTACCAATACGTATTATTTCTATTGATATTAGAAAGTGTAGTGAAAATATTATTTTTAAATTCCTTCAATGGGGGCATATTTTCTTTCATAACAATTATTTATTATTTTTGGGATGTTTAATTGCCTTCAATATTATAAAATGAATACTTATTTTCTTGTAGATTTGTATATAATATTAACCATTATTTTGACCAAGAAGATAAATAATAGACATATTCATTCAATTCCATGTATTTCCATATTTTTTACATAAACATTTTATGCCATCAAATGCATATATGTGGTAAAAATCACATCATAATCAACCTTATAGTATAAAATTAATCATTTTCATATTTAATTACCATATATATTGACTTATTTATATTTTTATACATTTATTACTGATCTAGAAACACATTCAGTCGTTATTTATTTACATTAGCAGTTTAATTATTATTTTCAATTTAACTTTTTTGTACACTATAATGGGCATGGATTCCCTATGACAATAAATTAATCAACTCCATGTCATTTAGAATTTAATTAATCAGATTTTTAACCTTCTTTCTCATATATTCCATAAAAATAATTCTATGTATTAAAATCCTTTTCGGTTGGATAGATTTGATTCCATACTAACACCATCATTCTAATTATTTAAATATATACTCAAATGATAAATATGGATCCCATTAGAAATGCATAATTTTTTATAAATTACAATTTAAACAAATATAATATTTCTTTATTTCATTAAAATAAACACAAAAAATATATCCCTCAAATCGTTGATCATCCATAATATTGATAATTTTATGCAATAAAATCATTTTTGTCCTCTTGTATTATAAGACTTACCTTTCCAAGGGGTTTATGGTATTCTTATAATTTTTAACCAATATTTTTCTGTGAACAATTACCCTTATATTATTTTCTTAATCTATTTTTATTCAAGTTTATTTTTTATATTTTAACTCGTTGAAATAAAATATCTATTTTTAACAGATTATGAAAAAATAAATCATTTATTTTGGATTTCATATTACAAAACCAATAATAAAAAACATTAAATTTAGTTGACATTTTAAGGTATTATATTCTTTTATTAATACCATTTTTTTCTTCTATATAGATAGTTTATTTACAAACATTCTATTCTATGTTTGGAAAAATTATTTCCATGAGATAAATTAGAATTTTATCTTGAAAAAATATATTTAGTTTAAATATCTTGATATATTTATGAAAATATTATCTTTTATAATATGTTATAATTTTTAAGAATCTTAAATCTTATTATTTCGTACTAATTCCCACTTTTCATTCTTTAGGTACATTTATTCTCATGAAATATTCTGATTCACATTGAGCTTCATTACACTCTTTATCATCATCGTTTCATGATGTTTCAGAACCCTTCCCATCATGAGAAAAGAAATTGAATTCATATCTGATTGTTCATTTTATGATGTTGTGTCTTACATATCTAAATTTATCATCATGTTGTTCTTTTTTTATAGAATTACTCATTTTATTTATACAACATGTTTTTTTGGAAAACTTATCTTGCTCATATCATTTAATTTTAAGGAAATTGAACTTTGGAAAATCATATGTGATGAGTTCAATAAAATTATATTTGTAACATCTTTGATTATTTTTCTTTTTCATTTCCATTTCCTTATATTATTATTTTATGTATATGTGAAATATTTTTTTGAATTCACCATCAATTTTAACAAATTTAAAATCAATTTATACAAAACCTACATCTTCATTAATATTCTCTTTTATCATTTCCTTGAAATCCACATAATCATTTTACTTCTTCTTGAAATAAGAATCCTTAATCATTTAGAAATCTACAAAAAAAAATTTAATCTTGTTAAATTTGAAATCCTATATAAATTACAGTTATAAAATAAGAGTAACAAATCAATCTAGAAAATTATTCATAATATTTTTGATAATGGTGGAGTCGTCTAGTTTCTCCCCAAACCTTATGATATTTCACATAATCTCACAAATTATTGTGAACTGTTAATTTATGTGCTCAACATAATCAATCAAAATATCTAGAAATATGATCCTCCAAACATGTAGTTTGGCTTCCATGATATTTAAATTACCTTCATAACTACTGAATTTTTTTTCAAAAATTTCTTTTATTGCTTGAAGTCCCATAAATTTTGTAAATAATTTTTATTATAGAGACATAATATGGGAATTTCGTAATTTTCCATCTAATGAATTACTATTCATCTCATCAGTAGTCATAAGATCACCATCTAAAATGTGTGGTTATCTATTGATTGATGTATACATATAATCCATGAAAATTTTAAATATGTAGGTCATAATATTATTCAATCAATTATCATAGTTATTTGCTTAAAAATTATTAACACCCCTATAATATAAAGAATTTCAATTCTTCATACTCTACAATTTAACACATCATTTATGGGAAACAAATTATTAGAAACCACTTGATGTTCCCAGGTCCTATTAGATCACTCAATGTGGGATGGGGGAATTAGTAAACTCATATTAATTTTTCAATTTATTCCTTTAATCTTAAATTTTTTTAATTATTAATGTTTTTATCCGTGATAAATAATTATCTCACAGTCTCACATCATGTGTATCATTAATAAGTGAAAGTATAACATATTTGATTTAAAATCATGAACTGAGAATACAATATACTTTTTCTCATTGGTTAGAGTCCCTTATCATGTGAAATACACTATATTCATAAGTGGTAAAACTCTAAGGGACATTATATTCCAATCAATATACAATCATGTTGTTATAAGGCATTCAAGAAATGCGAGTATATAGCTTCAAAATTAATACTATGATGAAATGATTGAAAATATATTATACTACATTAGGTTTGTTACAACCCAATTGAAATAATGGTTTTCAACGATGAATTTTCAATATCCATATGTCTACTCATGTTTGTACAAAGTCAAGAACACTAGTAGCTAAGAATGGTAATATGTACATTGGGTCTAAAAACTCTCTCCAGATCCTGAGTGATCTAGGTCATTCTATTCCTTATGAATTGTCTTGATATGGGTATAATTTAGTAATAAAATGTGTTTCATCATAAAACATTATCTTCTCTCTTTGATACAATGATATATTGGTATTTCAGTTCATCAGAACTCCCACACATAGATTTTGTGGGATCATTCAATCTACATTATCTTTCATTCATATCTTATGGTAACATCCAATCTAAATAATGAATATACATTTGAATGATTATTAATATTTTTTAATTAAATATTAATTTTACTTTAAAGTGGAGGCTATGTTCAATAGCGTACCCAATAAGCCACAGCGGGTTTCTTTGAAATCATACGTTGCACACTAATAATATAAAATTATTATTTTAAATGGTAGTTAATGCCTAACAATTATATAGAAGAGAGAGAATATAACTAACTGAAATATGATAATAAATTGTTGTTAAATGTTTTTACATTATTGAATAAATGTTAGAGGCTTAAAATGTGAATGAATCTAACCCTAAATATTCTGATATTCATTAAAAGGTTGATTTACCGCCTTTTGATGGAAAACCCTCTTTAAATCTAGTTTTGTTCATTTTTATAAGTAAACTTTTACAAAGTAAAATTCTTCTTTATATTCGGGACATCAAAATTAACTTTGAATAAATTTCTGGTATAATCTAAAAAAGTACATTTTTTATGAATAGTGAAAAATATTATATTTTAATTTAAAAGTGGATTTTAATCTAATTTATTTATATAAAAATATTATCTTTTTAATTGGTTCTAAAGTGTAATTAGAATATATTATTACCCTTTAATCCAATTTTGGTCATAGGAATTTATTTCACTTTGAAATTGAACATAAACAAGTGTCAATGTTTTAATAGTTATTCTTTCTTAAAAACACATTATTTTGTTTTCACAGCAGGAATTAATTGTAAATTAATTTCAGCCACCTATGTGCTCTGAATTTATTAAATTGGTTTCAATATTTTAAATAAGTTGGTCCAAATTTTTTAAATAGGTTACTTTTATTTTTATACATTTTAAATATTTTTGTAAATATTTTATATACCGTGATTAAAGGGTAAAAATATTTAATAAGTGTAAAATATAATATTATAATAATATTAAATTAACCAAAAATGTGTCTTAATCCTATTTTATAATATATATATGACCATGGGCTTCCGTGGGTCGAATTTGGGACCCCATGGAGCCAAATGGGAGTAATAATGACACATTATATTATTTAATTTAATGTAAAAACAAAAATGACATAAACAAATATCTTTTAGTAAAAAACAATTCATGGGGTTATATAATTTATATTTTCAACTATAAATATTTTTTTGAAATATAAATATAATTCCTACATCATGGTATTTTTTTTAATTTTTTGACATCAAATAAATTAAATTTTTTATGATAGAATAATAATGCAATATTTACCTCATTAATAGATGATTTAAATAAATAGGATTATAAATATGAAAACAATATCCAAAACCTATAAAAATCTTATTGGAATATTTTATTTCGACCATGAGTCATCTTAACATTGATCTTAAAGAACAGTTATCTTTTGAAACCGAATATGAGTTTAAAATAAAATAATTGTTTCAAACATTCCTAAAGAGACCCTCCTCTCTCTTATTAAAATCCATGACTTATAACTCATTCCTCATAGTTATCATGCCTTTGGATCTTCCATGATCTACTATAATAAGATCCCTAGAACCCTATATTCATTATAGAAGCCTTATCGTAGGCAAACATCACTTCAAGACCCCATTTGGTTCAAACCAAGGGGAGTTACTCAATTTAAAGGTAACGTCTCCTCTTAAGTTCTTGTTTTCAATTTTACATCACCAACCAAATAAATAATTTTTATTCTTTTATTTTATAATAACACCCATATCCTTAATATGATATTATGTTGTTATGAGAAGGACTCTAACTACACTTACACACACCTCCATATATTGGGTAAGGAATATAATGTTTCTGTGGATGGAAAACTAATACCTCATGAAATGATGATTATTCAATTATCTCCTACTACCTCTTATGGAGGCCATTATTATGGAACTATATTTATATATGATTTATATTATGTTTATGTTTTCTTTATTATTTATTATTTTTTATTTATAACATACCTTTATAGTTTCTATAATGGGTAAACGCGATAATTTCATTTTAAGAAATGCGAACTACAACCCCCACAAAGTGATATGAATCGTTAATGCATTATGTGGGACATATAATGGATGGACTTAATGATATTATTTAAGATATTATACTATAATTATAATATAAATAATTATCATTATGTTTTCATTCCATTATAATAAAAATTGGAAATGAAAGTAGCGTTTATGCATACGTACAACTAATGTTTCCATGAACGGTGCATTTCATTTCTCATCTCCAAATATTATATACTATTATAAATAAATATATATACTGGATATATAAGATGAATATGATATCTATATCATTAATATCCTTCTGTAGATAATGGACTATTGAACACAGGGACAATTTGTAATTATTAGGTGTTCATTTTTGACTCAAGTACCAAATATCGACAAAAAGACTATTATTAACGTAAATGATTATATAATGTTTATAACATGGTAATAATAGATTTAAAAGAAATTATAAACTTGAATAGGTTCTTAAGAAATTATATATTAATTTTATTTTATTATTCAGGTGATTAAAGAATAATCGAGTCTAATCGGACAGGAGGTAAGGGACTGCGTCTCAATCTCCTTTCATTGTGGCATATTGTATTTTATTCTCAACTTTCATTTATACAATGTATAAATACCTTTGAATTTTCATTTCATTTAAAGGTAATCATTTTCTACGAGGCATTTTACTAAAAGACAAAAAAAGATTGTTTCTTTTTAACATATGTGGTGACAACAACCTTTTCCTCTGCCACGAGAATTATTTGATCTGTGGTTTCTTTAACAAGTCGTAATGTTTTTAAAAAGAAAATAAATATCATATACACATTTAAAGTATTTTGGTATTGAAATTTTTTTGACAATGGATTTGTTATGTCAATATTTTTAAATGATATATTTTTATTTCAATGTGGAAATATTATCTTACCTTTATGTTTGTTTTATGTGTTATGAATATGCTATGGTTCTTGGTCATTTTTTATGTATACGAGTGGTTTTGTGAAAAACCTAGGATGGGTGAGCCCGATATAGCTCTCCGATGCATTGGGTAACATGAATGTTTCTCCTAGGATATTTAATGAATATATTGTGATAGGTATTCCAACATAACTCCCTATGTATCTATGATAGCAACAATGTAAGTATGACATGGATTCCACATGTTACCTTTATTATTTATGTTTTCTATGTGTTATTCATAAATATTGTGATTCCATGAGGTATGGTAACAAGATTATGTTATATGTGTAATGATGAACAAATGTTTTTATTCATTTTTTTAACACTTACTGAGCTTTTTATGCTCATCCCATGTTTTGAAATGTTTTTCATAGGAATTAATGATGAATACAGTCAATGATGGGATCAAAGAAATTCATGTTGTCTAAAACATGGAACTAGATATGACTCTTTTTTTCAAGAGTTTTTATTTAGTGAAAAAAATGAAAATAGGGTAGAAGTTTCTCCCTTATAATCTTTTGAGATGTAACAATTATGTCCAAATTCTCTAAAACACTAAACCTGAAAAGAACCTCAATGTGAATTATTCATTTAATTCAATATTATGTAATGTTTTAATT
Source organism: Viscum album (assembly GCA_963277665.1). Taxonomy (NCBI): domain Eukaryota; kingdom Viridiplantae; phylum Streptophyta; class Magnoliopsida; order Santalales; family Viscaceae; genus Viscum; species Viscum album. The sequence continues at coordinate 1,432,353,128 of OY728151.1, forward strand.
CCGGGTCCTTATAGTTGGTATTAGAGGTTGGTTTAGATAACTTTTCAAGTTGGGGTATGGTAAAATTAATATACATAAATTAATTTATGCCAATATTGAAATGATATAGAATTTACAGATTGCCATGTTTCTTCTCCTAAGTTATTTCCATGTTTAGAATGGTTTCCCATTGTGGAAATAGGGAAGCTGTGATGAGAAGACATACAATGGGAAATAAACTTCTAAATCAGCATCCTAAGATGGTCAGAATCAGAATTGAAAAGTTGGTTGCAGTGATGGCTCAGTTGACTCAGTTGATAAATGGTGGTTGTATTTATAGATGATATTTTGGTTTTTTCTAAAATTAAAGAGGAGCATGAAATAAATTTAAGGGTTGTCTTGAAAAACATAAAATAAAAGAAACTGTATGGGAAATTCAGCAAGTGTGAGTTTTAGTTACACCAAATTTCATTCCTGGGTCACATTGTTTCAAAAAAATGGAATAACTATTGATCCTGATAAAACAAAAGTTGTTGAAGAATGGAAAATATGCATAAATATAACTAAGATCAATCGTTTTCATAGTTTTGTAGGGTATTATATAAGGTTTGTTAATCAAAATTCAAGGTTATATAGTACAAGGACTATGTTAAATCACAAAGGAGTTAAGTTCATCTGGGCCAAAGAATGTGATGATTGTTTTAAAAAATTGAAAATAAGAATGGAGAATGATCTAGTTTTGGAAATTCCTTCTAGAAATAGTGAGTTCGATATCTACAGCGATGCTTCATTGAAAGGACATGGTTGTGTACTTATTTATAATGAATATGTAATTACTTATTTTTCATCTCATTTGAAACCTCATGAGTTAAATTACCGTACACAAGATTTGTAATTATCTGTTATTGATTATGCTTTAAAAATTTGGAGACATCATTTTTATGGAGTGAAACGTGAAATAAATACTGACCAAAGATGTTTTAAGTATATATTAACTCAAAAATAATTGAACATGAGACATAGGAGATGGTTGGAATTAATCAAGGATTATGATTGCACAATCTATTACCATCCAGGGAAGTAAAATAATGTGGCTAATTCGTTGAGTCAAAAAAGTAATGCTTCACTAACCATGATACATTTGGAACAAGGTCCTTTTTTATTTGATTAACATTGGCATATGAGTTGTTGGTGCATGAAATTTTTCGGTTTTGTTTCAGGTGTCAGTGTAATTACCTCTGTCAGACAGAATTAAGCTAGCATAGAAAGAAGACAATGAGTTAAATAAAAAGGTAGAACTAGTTCAGAAGAGTAAGTTGCATGAATTTAACATTGATAATGACAGTGTTTTGAGGTTTGTGAAAATATTGTGTGTGCCTTGTGATTCATAGTTGAAGAATGTGTTTTTATGTGAATATCATATTTACCCTTTTTTAGTTCATCTTGGTAATACTAAGATGTATAGAGATCTTCTGGAGTATTACTGGTGGGATGTAATGAAATGAGATATTGCTGAATATACTATGATGTGTTTGACTTGTCATTTGGTTAATTCGGAGCGACAGTTACCAAAAGGGATGCTTCAGTCTTTACCACTGCCAGAATTGAAATGGGAAAATATACCCATGGACTTCGTTGTGGGATTACCAAAGGCATCTCGATATAACAATGCAATTTGGGTTACTGTTGATCGATTGGAAAAATGTGTTTATTTCCATCCAATACAAGATACCTTGTCTGTAGATCAAATTTATCAGTTGTACGTTAAATAGATAGTCAGGTTGCATGGTCTTCCCATCTCCATTGTATCATATCATGATTTCATGTTTACTTCTATCTTTTGGAAAGTCCTTCAGAAGTTAATAGTAACTGAATTAAATTTTAGTACATCTTTTCATCCTCAATTAGATGGGCATCCAGAACGAACAATTCAGACCTGGGAGGATATTAGATGTTCTTTTTCACTGGATTACCAGGGATATTGGGACCAACATATTTCTTTAGTTAAATTTTCATATAATATCAATTTTCATTCTAGTATACCAATTGATCCATTTTAGGAATTATATGGAATGCATTGTTAAACTCCAGATTTTTGGGATGAAGTAGCTGAAAGAATGATGATGGGTCTAGAATTGGTAGAAGAGATGTCCAGAAAAGTTCAGTTGATTCAAAAGAACAAGATAACATCTCAGAGTAGGTAGAAAAGTTATGTGGATAACATGAGGAAAGATCTATCTTTTGAGGTTGGAGATCATGTTTTTATCAAAGCTTCTCCATGGAAAAGTGTGATTCGTTTTGGTAAGAAGGTAATATTGAGTCCGAGGTTCATTAGACATTATGAAATCTTGTAGAAAGATGGATCAGTTGTGTACTGAGTTGATTTACACCCATGTTTATCTCAGGTACACAATGTTTTTCATTTTTCAATGTTGAGAAAGTATATGCCAAATCCATCTCATGTTTTAAGACCAGAGGTAGTTCAGTTGGAATAGAATCTCTCCTATGAGGAACAACCAGTCCAGATTGTTGACTGTAAAGAGAATGGGTTGAGGAAGAAGGTAATATTTAAGGTAATGGTTTTTTTGAAAAACCATATGGTTGAAGAGGCAATGTGGTAATCTGAAAATGTTATGAGGGATAAATAACCCCACTTATTTTATATGTTAATAAAAAATGTGAGGACGCAATTCCCAAAAGGGGGGAAGGATGTAACATCCCAAGAAAATAAAGAATAATACTTTTGAATGTTTATTAATAATTTTGAATTAAATATTAATTTTACTTTAAAGGGGATGCTATGTTCGATAGTGTACCCAATATGCATGATCGGGTTTCTTTGAAATGTTACGTTGCACACTAATAATATAATAATAATATTTTAAATGGTAGTTAACACCTAGCCATTTTATTGTTGAGAACGAATAGAACTAACTAAAATATGATTATGCATGTTTTTAAATGTTTTTATAGTATCCAATGACATTTAGAGGCTTAAAATGTGAATGAATCTAAACATAAATACTATGATATTCGTTAAAAGGTCGATTTATCACCTTTTGATGGAGAACCCTCTTTAAATCTAGTTTTGATCATTTATAAATTTTCTATTTGACAAAATAAAATTCTCCTTTTGATTCGGTACATCTAAATTTACTTTGGATAATTTTTTGGTATTTTTCTGATAAAGTACATTTTAAATAAATAGTGAAAAATACAGTAATTTAATTCAAAAATGCCTTTTAATCTAATTTATTTATATGGTTAGATTATCATTATTATTGGTTATAAATTTATATTAGAATATATTTTTACCATTTAATCAAATATTGGTCATTTTAATGAATTTCACCTTGAAATTGGAAATAAACAAGTGTCAATCATTTGATAGTTATTATTTATTAAAAACACTCTTTTTGTTTTAACGGCTGGAATTAAATTTAAATTAATTTCTACCACTTCTATTTTTTGAATTTTAAAATGGATTTAATATTTTAAATTATGATATCCAAAAAATTTAAATAGGAAACTTTTATTTTTATACCTTTTAAATATTTATTTTAGTTAATATTTTATTTTCCATGATGAAAGGGTAAATATATAAAATACGGTTAACATATAATATTATAATAATAATAAATTACCCAAACCTGTGTCCTAATCCTATGTTTTGATACATATCATTCCATGGGAATCATTGGGTCGAATTTGGGATCCCAATGGCCATCTGGGTGTAATAATGAGACTTTATATTAATTAATTTAAATTAATGACAAAAATCACATAAACAAATATCTTTTAGTAAATAAATTTTAACATGTGGTTATATAAGTTATATTTTGGACTATAAATATTCTTTTGAAAGATAAAAAGATTTCCCACACATGGTATTTTTTTATAATTTTTGGGCATCAAATAAATTAAATTATTTAGGACACAATAATAAATCAATATTTACCTCGTTAAAAAATGAATTAAATAAATAAGATTATAAATATTTAAAAAATATCCAAAACCTGTAAAATTCTTATTGGATGATTTTATTTCTACCATGAGTCATATAAACACTGATATTAACTAATATTTGACCTTTTGAAACTAAAGATGAGTTTAAAATAAAATAATTGTTTCAATCTTTCTTAAAGAGCCCCTCCTCTCCATTATAAAAGCCCTCACTTCTAACTCATTCCTCACACTTCTCAAGACTTTTCCTCATCGAACCTCTACTCTAATAAGATTCCAAGATCCCTCTATTCATCCAAAAATCTTTACCTTAGGTAGAAATCACCTCAAGAAACCCATTTGGTTCAGACCAAGGGGAGTTACTCAATATAAAGGTAACGTATCCTCTTAAGTTCTTTTGTTTTATTTTACTTCTCTAACCCCATAAACAATTTTTATTCATTTTTTTGTAAAAAAACAGTATCCTAAATAAAGAAGGATTTTTTTATGAGAATGAATCATACTACACTTACACACACATCCATCGAATGGGTAATGAACATAATGTTTCTGTCGATGGAAAACTAACGCCTCACGAAATGAGAATTGTTCAATTACATCCTATGACCACTCATGGTGGACATCATGATGGCACTATATTTATATATGATATTTTTGATATTTATTTATACTTTATGATTATTTATTTTTCATTTATATCATACCTTTATGGTTTCCATAATGGGTAAATGTGATAATTTCATTTTAGGAAGTGTGGACTACCGCCCCCTCAAATTGATAGGACTTGTTAATACCTTATGTGGGACATATAAAGGATTGTGTTAATGATATTATTTAAGTTATTATACTGGAATTATAATATACATTTCTACCATTATGTTTTATTTCCATTCAAATACGAAATGGAAATGAAAGTAGCATTCATGCATACGTATGGCTTAACGTCTCCATGAACGGTGCATTTCATTTCTTATCTCCAAATGTTATGTACTATTATAAATACATATATATAATTTATTATATAAAATGTATATGATATCTAAATCATGAATATCATTATGTAGATAATGGACTATTGACCACATGGACAACTTGTAATTATAAGTTGTTCATTTTTTACTCTAATACCAAATATCGACAAAACAACAATTATTAACTTAAATGATTATATAATAATTATAACATGGTAATAAGTGATATAAAATGAATAATAAAATTTTTAAAGGTTCTTAAGATAGTATAAATTAATTTTAGTTTATTATTAAAGAGATTAATGAACAATCGAGTCATGTCGTACACGAGGTAAGGGAATTTTTCTCAATCTCGTTTCATTGAGGAATATTTTGTTTTATTTTCATCTTTTTTTATACAGTGTATAAATACCATTGAATTTTCATCTAATTTAATGTTAATAATTCTATACGTGTATTTTTACTCTAAGATAGAAAAATAATGTTTTTTCATGGTAAGCGGTGACAAAAACTGTTTCCGCCGTCACGAGTATTATTTGATCTTTGCCTTCCTTAACAAGCTGTAATGTTTTTAAAAGGAAAATAAATACTATATAATATTTTTACATATTTTGGTATTGAAAATTCATTTGATAATGTAATTGTAATCTCAATATAATTAAATTATATATTGTGATTGAAATGTGGAAACGTTATCCTTTTAATATGTTTGTTTTATTTTTTATGAATATGTTATGGCTCTTGGGAATTGTTTATGTGAAAGGGTGGTTCCGTGATAAACCTAGGGCCGGTTAGCCCTACATATCACTCCAATTCATTGGGTAACATGATAGAGGTAAATTTTAATGTTTCGGCTAAGATATTTAGGGAAATATATAGTTATAGGTATTCCAATGTAACTCCCTATGTAGCCTTGATAGCTACAATGTATGTATGATATGGATGCCAAAGGTCACCTTTATGATTTATGTTTCTTATGTGTTATTCATAAATCGTATGATTTCATGAGGTATGTTAATGAGATTATGTTAGGTATGTAATGATGAACTAATTTTTTCATTCATTTATTTTTAAACATTACAAAACCTTTTATTCTCATCCCATGTTTTGATATTTTTTCACCGGACTTAAAGATTAATAGGGTCAAGGATGAGATCAAGGAAAAGTCATGGTGTCTAAAACTTAAAACTAGACATGAATGTTTTTTCAAGAGTTTTTTTTGGGGGAAATGGAAACTGAGTAGATTTTTTTACATTGTTATCTTTTGAGATGTAATGGTTATAACCTAATTCTCTAAAACTCTAAACCAGAAAAGATCCTCAATGTGAATTATTCATTTAATTCAATATTATGTAATGTTTTAAGGCCGGGTCCGTATAATTATTGTATATTTTTATTCACAATAACAATATAATGAATAATTTTATTTTCTAACATGTCATTTGGGAGAATCAATTATCTTTGATAGAATAATTTATCTATATTTTAAATAGTTCAAGAAAATATGGTATTATTTTCCTTATTCGGGTTTATTTTAATCATGGAAATTCTTCAAAATTTTAATCCAATATTACTGAAGATAGTGTTTTTCTTGTGATCTGTTTTAATTTTAAAAACATTAATTCATTTTCAATATAAAATTTTAATTTTTTTAAATTATCTTATTTATTATGGCATAATTATGTGGAATCATTATCATATTACAGCGATATCATATTTGTATTCATTAATATTTTCTAAAATAATAACCCACATGAATGATATTTTATCCATGAAGAATGAAACATCAACATTTTCTGATTTAAATGTTTACACAAATATAAATATTTTGAAATTCTCAGCATTTTATGTGTCCGATATGAAAGTGAAAATTATAAAATCATTCTCAAAACTAGATATTCGAAATCAAGGTCATTAAACGATCCAAATCCATATGCTCCATCCAAAAAATCATATCATGATATAAAATTCAAAACATTATTTAAATAATATGATCTTGATAAATTTCATATGAATAAAAAAAATATAAAACATAATTCATATTTTTATTATACTGATAAAGTCATATTATGGTACTTCCAATTTCATACGTTTAAGTCTATAGGTTTAACTCAGTGTCATATATTCCAGAATGATTTATTATAAATTAAAAATTATATTTGAAATTGAAAATTTCATATAATGATATATTATAACTAGGAAAATTCATGAAATCTAACTTAATGAAATACATGATCAGTAGGAAGGGTCATTTTTTTAGTACTTATACTTTTTTCTAGAAACATCTTTGAAATAAATTCATTACCGAATAACATCAGGGGATACTGCATGTGACTGAATACCTTATAAATAACAATAAATATTATTGAATCACATTTGGTAATTTATAATACCTTTATGAATATCTCCATCACCATTCATAAGTACTTTTATATAAGCTATAATCACCGAAACATTACTACTATACCTTGAGGTTCATTACCCAGTATCTCCATGTTATAGTATCAAATTTTATTTCCACATAACAAATATGAAACTCATGACTTGTTATTGGCTTATTACCACATATTTTTATATCCATTACTTTTTATGTTAACATCATTATTGATAATAAGTGAAACATATCAAATTAGAAAAATTAATTAGGTTTTGTTTGACACCCTAGTGCTCATTGTATGAGATCCTACTTGAACATGTTATTCTTATGATAGGGTTTTTAAATTCAAATAAATATAAATGTTCTGAGATACTATATATATTATTGTTGTAGGGTTTGGTTCGTCAAATATTTTCAAATGTGTGAAATATTGTATCATTATATAGAACATTCTTAATAAGGTATTTTAAAGTAAGGTGATAAATCCAACCCTATTGTTCTTGGAAAGGATTTGAAGTTATTTTATTTATTGAAAAATTAGATTCATAGTTCATAAATAATATATATATCAATTTTCTACCTATCCACATATACTTTAGAACATGATCTATCACTATAGATCATTTAAAGTCCAAGAACTTTATTTAAAAAATGGTGACACAATCATTTCATTCTGCATATTTTAAAATCATTTTCAATAAATTTATATTTATTTTTAATTTAATTAATCATGATATTAAATGTTTTAATTAAATGATTCAAAATTGGGGATATGGAATTAAAATGGATTAAAATAAATGAAGAATTTTAAATTTTGATGGCTATTTATTATTATATAAACTTGGTTGATTTGTGTTAAAATTGTTCTGAGTGTCTAAATTTCTAACTCCGTATTAGTTTCTTTATAGAAATAGGTACCAATTGGTGCATCCCTCAAAAATTCATCCTACACATTTCATACCAAACCAATGTGGGTCACCCATCCATGTAGGCACCCAAGAGAGAAAACATAGTGGGAGGATACATAAAGGGGGATAGCCCTATGCATAGAGGCCTACCAAGGAGAAATCTCTAGGGACTCTAGGTTGGATGTATATGAGAGAACCAGTACATTGTGAAAATTCATGATTTGGTTGGAGTAATTAGTCTCCTAGATTCAGAAGTCTATTGTGGCGGATGGGGGTCCCATAGACATCACAATATAGCATTGCTTCAGGAGAGACACGCCGAAGATAATATGTCTTTTCCACCTTCCAATTCATTTCAATGTATGAAGGGGTTTATGTCTGACACTATTCTTTTTTAGAATAAAATTATCTTTTCCTGCTTATTTCATGCTCGGTTCTCTCTCAGAAACCTGGCTCCACCGAGCCCATCTGACTCCGCCACTCGAGATCACTAAGAACCATCTGTTTTGTCGAAGAACCACCATGTACAATCCATCATGGAGTTCATCCCAACATCAAACTTCACTAAAACCCACCAGGGGTCTCTAAGTCAGGATTAGATGACAACCATGAACACAATATTGAAGGTTCCACTAACCACATTGAAAACAAGAATCTAGAAGGTGATTCCCCGCATCCATTACTTAGAATATCTGTTTCAACTACTACTAATACTCATGTGAACCCCTATGATGTGTAATTCCACTTCCCAAGCCGATGCATGACACATTCACACAATCCATGAAAAAATAATATCGACACATCTTGGATCTACACTAAAAAATAACAACCACACAGTCTAGTTGTGTAATTTCCATTTCACATATAACAAGTTTTAGTGTAACTGATCTCCTCTAATTTGGATTTTAAAAAGATTAAATACCCTGGGCTTTGAATTAGGCTGATGATCCTCATCATTGTTTCCTATAAATTTAGATATTATGCACGTGAGGAAATAAAATCTGAGAGGATCCGCACACCATTGGAACAGGATGCAATCAAGGGCTCATCCACACTACCTTCCTTTTCCTAATTTATTTAATTTTTTTCATTTCCATTATTATTTTATTTTTAATATTCTATTTATTTTTAATATATATAATTATTGAATGATTATTTTCATAAATTGTTCCACCTTTTTATTCTTATTCTATTACTTTTCATTCGACTTCTTGAATTATAATTATCATTAATAATAATAATAATATTATTATTATTTTCAAATTCTTATTTTTATTTTATTTAATTAATTAGTTTCATTATTATATTGTATTCTTCTAGATCCCTACTTCCCTTATCTTTTATTTAATTCTCTATCACACTCTCACCTAGAATATTTTTATTTTATTCATATTATTTTACTTCCCACTTATCATTCCTAATTCCACCAAAATTTATGTCTAACTCTGGATAATTGGATAATGACCTAAGGCTTGGCCATGAGGAGGTGAAGGTGATCTTGATTTTTTTAAAAATTTCACTTAATGATTTGGTAGATACAAGTAGAATTCATGGGTTAGGTGAATGTTCCATGTGTAGTGATTGTCCCTTGTGACATGTCACTCAATCAATTTCTATTATTTTGTTTTAACTATTTTCCCTCTCATCATTTTATAACTTTTCACATGATAGAGTTGAGCATGTAAATTATTCAAACAGAATCTATAAATTTGAGTTCTGGAAGATGGAACACCCTCGACCAAGGTGTTTCATCAACATTGATCACATGACGATGGGGAAATTGATATGTATTAGAAATTTAGTAAATCTATAATTCTAAAATAAAATTAATTGAAATTAATGATGAGATTTTATGTTTTTATGTAATAAAAAAAAATGAAACAAATATAGGAAAATAATTATTGAACCTAATACTAAAAACAAATCCATTTTTTTTTTCCTTAAATCATTACCATTAGCAGTTAATGTTAGATTAGATTAAATTCTCAAATTATATGTCATTTAAATATTTATGGTTGAAAGCATGTAACCAAAAAATTATCCATTTCCATTAATAAAATTATAAATACAATAAAAATAATTACTTTATAAAAAGTATATTATGTGAGTGAACATACTAATAAGCTCATTAATTTAGATGATCCTTGTCCAATACTCTACTTCACTAGGGAAATAATATTTTTCTGTTCACTAGTGTAGGAATGCATTAAAATGGGTATTATTTCAGGTTTTATAATGGGGTTTTTGGGTTCGGGGATGCAGTATTCCGTCAATTGGAAAATCTTCCTCAGAATGTAGCTGGCATCAATTCATTGATTTTAATTTCAACATCATTGATTGACATTACAAGAATCATGGGATTTTTTTAGACATGTGACACCTCAAACAGGTCTTGGATATCATTTAGAAGTCATGTATGGGTAGATATCATCATTAGGATTTTTAAACACCTTAGTGATGTTTGATTTATGGTTTTAATAATTGATGTGACTAAAATGGATAAGGTCTTGGATGGTCAGTAGAAAGAAATATTTACCAGATGTGCCTTTTTTTAGGTAATATATCAATCATTTATTATCAATATCAGTTTATCCAACTCATGGAAGGGTCATTTGAATAAAATGTTGGCATTTCTGATGATTTACTATTCAGGAAACCAACTAAGAATGTTTATACTTTTTCATGTATTGGCATGTTTCTTAAATGGAATGATTCTATACAAATGAAATAGAGGTTCACAGATTGACTTAGAAGCTTTGTATATATTGTGGCATGTTTAGAGATGACTCAGAGTGATTTCTAAAAAATCATTATAGACCGTTTTGATTCATTATGGTGGTAATTATATATATGGATGGAGAGTTTTACATTAATATTTCTATAATGGAGTATATTCTCAATTCATCATTGGGGGGGGGGGGGGGGTCCAGCAATTTTATTTTCCATTGTACATTACTAGTATGGAATAATTGTACTAGAATTACCATCTATGTGTTTTATACCATTCAGTCAATTATATATATATGTTCATCATGCTGATATTATTTTCAATTTTATGAATTTTTGGAAGATATATTTTATAGGTTTATATAAGTTAAGGCCTCCCATATAATGTGATTTTCTTACTCATTGTTATTCAGTAGACCCTACCTTTTTTAGGTGAGCATGGAAAGTCTCTCTAGTCATACCATCAGACTATGCAGGGCGTCGATGGTCTAGGTCATGTAAAAAATGAGAAATTATTTTAAACAATGAATTACAAATTTTTTAAATAAATTTATTTAGTTTATTTGTTCGTTAGAGGAAGATTATTGACTGGGAAATCATCATTTTATTACTAAAATGGGTAATACTAAACAAATTTCCATATATATAGGATATATACATAATATTTTCATTGTCATTCAATTAAAAATCTAAAATTCACCAAAAATAATAATTTACTTTCTTGAAATGGTATTTTTGAGATTCCCTTATAATCTTTTTGGTTGATGTATAAATGATATTGGAATGTATTCTATAAAAATGGATCAATATGAGGAGGATTATTTGTATTATGTTAATGATTTTGTAAAAAATAAAATAAATTTGGCCTTTGGATATAGAATGGTATAAAAGTTTGGAACATAATCATAGGAATGTTGATATTTATTCACCAATTAAAGAAAGAGATTATAGTTGAATAGAATAGACTAATATACGATAATGAGAAATATGTTTTCCATTGATTAAATAGGAAATATTGATATTTAATAAATAATTTATCATATTTTTGAATCCAAATATACCTATAATCTAATTATGTAAAATCCTTTTTGGATAAATAACATTTTAAGGATATTCTAAAAGTGAAAAATAGTAGACAAGTCATTACACCCTCAATCACACTGCACTCATATGAGGAAAATTTGTTTATATAAAACTATTCTTCAAATAAGGGATTTGGTTTCCATGAATTAAAGGTTATAAATTACTAATTAGTGCCTAATTAAATTTAAATATCAATTAGAAAAGCTACATAATACATGATTTTAACTTTTGTGAACTAATATTTTCTTTACTAATTAATAGTATTTATCACTATGGTGACAAGGATTTCATATATATTCGTAACATAAAATCCTAATTTAGATACTCAATTATAAGGATTTAATGATATTTCAATAAATACACATATTTTTTTATAAATTTCTATGATTTATCAATTAAATAAAATTATAGAAATGTGATTAAAATTGTTGATTCTATATATTGAAAATATATTTCTATATTAACTATGGGTATAATACAATGATATCCAATTGTCTTTGTTATGGAATGGATGAATAATGGTAATTGTAAAATAAATGATAACATTTTAACTCACATAAATGATTGATCAATCACATACAAATATTATATTAAGCTAATATAATGTGGTGGTATAGAGAACCAATAGAAGGATAAATATTTTATGAAGTAAAAAATATCATTTTACCACATTTATAATGACTTATTTTTAGGATGATGAATATAGTTATGTTTATAATCAATGAAATAAAATGAGATATTATTTTAGGCTCACCTGTCAAATAAATATATCCTCCCCTAAAAAGAAATGATATATTATGATTCTATAGACAATTTATCATGTGGATAAAAAAATTTATATTATAGAATGAATGTTTGTGGTATTCTAACATGTTAGGTTAGACTGAATAATGTCTCAATGGATCATTCAACCACTAATAGATCATTATGGGTTTATTACTATATCTATAAATTACAACTGATTCATATTCCATAGAATATGTTTTGTTGGATCAGCATAAAATGACTCATCCCATCATCTATATATATGAATAAAATTAACTCCTTCAAATTTACTATATAAGTATATATATATAAGTGATGTGTGAGTCCATATGGAAAACTATTATCATTGTATCATATTGATACATGGGGATCCATTTAATTTCATACAGTGCTCATTAAAGGGCATTAAAAAAGAGTCAATCATTATCAATACATATCACACTAAAAAATTCTCAGTGATAATGGAAACTACATTCTCAAAATTAAATTCATAGAGTATTCATTTTGGAATTCAATGAATATGAGGATTAACCCTTTCAATGAATGAGTTATCATATAATAATATACTTTATTCAAGTATATATAAAACACTTAAAAATTACATAATAATAATAAATTTGGAACTCAAATACTAAATGATAACGATTCAAAAATAATGGAATAAGTAATATGACTAGAAAAATAAAGTATAAAATGACCTATATTTTTGGAAACATAACAGTGAATTATTTATCTGAAAGATAACCTATGTTTAAAATCATTAATAAAACCTATATTTTTATGTTTGGGATTTATTATTCTTGATGATATCTTCATGGAAGAGTGTTATGATATTAGGGAAGTAAGGTATGCTAAAAAATAGGAACATTAACCATGTTGAGATTATTAATCATTTTAGATACAATTGATTGAAATTAGAACGTCCATAAAACAAATATTTTTTCTATAATTAATTCCACGTATCTCCCAAGGATAAGAAAAAATTCTATCCCAACAATTTATTAAATTCAATGGTGATGCAATTAAAATATTATTTCTCTATTAATGAGAAACTAGTGGAGACCCTTTATCATATAAATAATTTTTTATTGAAAAAGATGACTTCTATATCAAATGATAACTACAAAAATCATTATTCTGATGGATAAAAAAATTGAACTCAATTATGTATGAGTAAAAGTACCTATATCTATTTTATTATGGTTTTTAATTAAAATTTTGTGAGTAATTTTTCTGAAAATGGTAATAAGGTGACATTCAATTTTATATGAAAATTACATTATAATAGTTATATACATCATTTCTAATTTCATATTAATAAAATAGAATGAAAGTGTAAAAAGAAATTATTTTTTCACTATTTAATAAAAAAATTATTTTATTTAATAATATAACATTATAAATGGAAGTTAGACTGATTTTATCCGATTAATACATGTGTAATAGGATAATGGTTATAAGTAAATAACATTATAATAAGGTAAATATTTAATGGATTATTTAATCCTAGAAATAACATATCATTATGAAAATTTATATTATGAACCAAAGAAATTATTGACATGATAGATATTGTTTAAATTAAATTATTTGGAAAATTGATAAAATATATAATACAAAATAATGATGGAATTGAATGGTATAAAAAAAGAATACAAACATTATGATTTTAATAAATGGAAAATGTATCCAATGAAAATATAGACATTAGTATAGTTACCTAATAAATTATATAGTATGTAGACTATTGGAATAGTAATGTTAATATAAAGGAAACTAATAAAGTAACATTAAAATTAATGATTATCATTAATAAAGTATGGGAAATTATGTAATAAAATTGGAGAAAAAATTTAATCAAAACATTTATTTTTATATACATGTATTTTTTTATAAAAAAATGTTTTACATTATTTGTGAAAGAACTGTATTTTTATATTCAAATTATATATTGGAATTACTTAATTTATAATATTATTTTTTAATTGGATCAAATTTTTGGAATCATCATTTAAATAGTAAAATTAATTATTTTTTTAATTAAAAAAATACTGTGAAATGAATGAAAATATAAAAAAATATAAATTATTTTATAATAAGGTACATTCTTTAACAAAAAAAGTCATTCATGATGTATGGATGTGGTATGAAATATTTTTTAATCACACGTCTTATTTAGTTTATATTGTTAAAAAATAGTAATACATGTTATTAGATTAAAAAAAATTCATTCTACAATTATTTTCAAAAACCAAAAATCCTATTTACATATAAATAACCCATCTTTTAATAATTTCTCCTCACATCCAAAAACTCTTCCATTAAGAAATATTTATGAAAATCAATCCAAAAACACTCTATTACATATAGGGAAATCTGTAAACTAACCAAAAGGCCTTCATTTGAATCATTATGTTTTATATCAATGGAGGCCTCTCAATTAGATGGAATATATAGGTACATCCTTATCCATTCAATACTCATGGTAAGGGGACACTCTTACAGAAACTGGTTGAAATAGTACTATATCATAGTGCAGAACCTCCCTAGATCTCACCTCCATATTCCCTCTGATTCTTATTTATAATCATATCCTAATTTACTATAGAATATACAGTAGTCAGCTAAAAGATATTCCCCTACGAGTGGATTTTGTACCTGATTCCATCCTCGAATCACCTATCCTGTGACACATTGTCACCCATCAGAATAAGTGTGAAGCTCTAAAGCTCAGTAAAGCAGAAAGAGTAATCCATAACTAACATAGATCCCTACTCAAGATGCATAAACTCACTAACTTTGTCATTGTTCTTCACGACAGGATAGATGTAGTTGTAGATGAAATTATGAAAATCATCCGACACTATGTCCCATTAATTATTTGTATATGTGGTAACATCCCACCACCTCTTTTCATAATTGCACCTAATATAAATCACGAGCCTGACCCATCTCTCAGGTGGAATATCAAGATGCTCAAATATTGATATCAGGGCCTCTATAAATGATTATGCACCATGTGTCCCACCATCCGTAGAAAAAATGGGTGGATGTTGTTGTTTGAAAACTAGTGTCAGTTATTCCATAGTCATGGAATGTTGTGTTGCTCCCTGAATGGTTTTCATCAACCACATAAAGACTCAACAGAAAATTTCATATTCACATGCAAGAAGTATAACATATGGATTCACAACTGGCATGAATTTATTGTCAACAGGTATCCCATGGCCTACCTCCCATGGGTTATGGTCATCACTACTCTCCTGGTGTACAATAGGAGGTATTCGTTGAAGAATTTCTCTATAACATCTAGCACGAACACCTAAGTATAATTTATTCATCAAGGTATGTAGGTCAGGAGCGTAAGAACTAAATAGGAGAAGAAAATCCTAAAATTTAAAAAATAGATGAGTACATGCTATGTAGAAACCATACATGGTATGCCCAGTTAAGCCCTTACATGGTCATGTACTCCTACATGAATAGGAGTGTAAATACCCTAGGTACACAGCATAGGGGGAAAATACCAGACGTTAAAACTTATGATCTTATATGTGCATGTAACAATTCATGTCATAGTTGTGTAAACATCATAGATACACAATATGTCAAGACCACACATGGTGTGTACTCATGTCTCCCATCCTAGACATATAATTTTACATGGCCAGAGCCACATGGGTTTACCTATGTAAAACTCAATTGGTCATATATAAGGAACATAATGTGTTCAAGTCAGAACTAAATAACATGGTCTTTCTCTCACACGTCCAGATACATGGTCATAAATCAAATGGTGTGTACTTTCAGTACATGACATGTAATTAAAATTTTTTGTTCATCCTAAACATAAGAACACATTGTGTGTGTTCATAGCATCACATTCCATGTTGTTTGGATTTCTGGATATTAAGACTCAAAAACATCATTGGAACCCCTTTTTTCATAACTAAAGGAACATTGCACAAAATTATGAACCATGGTGCCCATAATCTATTTGGATAAATGATTGGAATCTACAAATTTCACACAGAAACAAGATTTAAATCCCATCATCGAAACATGATCCATCAAATTCTGATCCAAGAGGTACTATACTCCTCAGCAACCATAGTGTGGTGTCCATCCAATTCAATGATAAGACATACCAAAACACCTATCAAAAGAATAATAATATGTATCATGGTATCTATCACAAAATAATGCATATATAACATGACGTGAATCACAACAATATGAAATCAATAATGCTCTCCAAATGGCATGGAAAGAATGCATGGAATGTGATTTCTAACAAGTGACCATGTGATGCATGAGATGGAATAACCTCATCTAAGGAGGATTCAATTAAATATACCTTCAATGGTATCCACAATAAAATCACAAAACAAGTGTGTCACCCAATAGTGAAATTGAATCAATTGTAATTATGAAAATCTATAAAATACAATTTCACTAGAGGTAATTTGGCTTTACCCTGTTTGTGGGGTCGCTACTCCCAGGCACAACTTAATACCAAAGCCCAGGCATTTCCATCTCTATCTATAATCACCAAAAAATAATGAATCCAAAAATTAAAACCTATAATTCTACATGGAAACATCCTAGATCTAGATGCGACTCAACTTGTGCAATATACCATGTTCGCCACATGGCCTCAAGCGCATTCCCCCAATTGCCAGAGGCTCCCAACTTGCAGTGATGGACTAAGGTTTGATAGTGGGTAAAAAATTCCCCCATTGGTAGTGTAAGAGAATAGAAAAAATATTTATATAATATAATAAGTTTTAAACAACATCTATCTCACATAAACCACTGAAGGTTGGTAAAATAAATTACCAAGAATCATTCCAAAAAAAGATGATGCATTATGTTATGTTTTAGGAAAACATCAAAAACACGTGCACTGTAGATATCCAAAATATATATTCAAAAATCAAAAAGAAACAAAAGAAACTAATTATAATGACAAGCCTCAACTCGGTCCCATGCTTTATGACTCCTAAACAGTATCTCAATTACATATAGAAGGACACTTTACCTTGTCGACACCTGCAATCATATAATGTATTTGGGCCTAAAACATTGACCCAAAGAGGGTGTGAGACTAAATCCAAGAAGGAAATCACACATGGTATGTGTCTATCTGTCATTTGATATATATAACAGGTAGTGTACAATAGTGAATGTAGTAACTATGAGTTATCAAATCAAGCACAACAAATATCTCAAAAAATGTAAATAAGTATATGTGAAGACATAATCTAATATTTTTGGTTGGATTGGTAGACATGACAGAATTCATCCATTTCATTATCCATGTATCATGAATTATATAAATTCTTTAGGTTTAGCCTAGACCCAATGACCCCATGTATAAAAGTAACTGTCAACTAGTTCCAAGATAATATTTTAATCATTTTCCAACAGAGCCTAGGCTAAGTTTCCGTTAATAGATCATAGGTTCTCTCAGATTTTTATATATGACTCAATTATCCTGAACAAACTATATGTGCCTCACTCAAGGACCATATATAGTTATCCTATTGAGCCTGTCCATTTCCTTTTTGCTGATACAATGGTTTACCAAAGGAATATATGGTGCAATTAGTCACATCAGCATCACCTTGAATTTTAACCGATACTATTGTTCACCCATTGATAATTGCCTATTTTATTATTTAATTTAATTATATGTTTCATATCTAACGTATAACATGTGAATAAGCCTATCACATGGCCTTAACATAATCAAATCACGGGGGCTCAGTTTACATAATAACAAACACATGTAAACTAATCTATTACATTGTTAAACAAGTATAACTCACATAGAAAAGTATTTAACAAGCTTATTCTAAAATTTAAACATTAAAAATTATTAACATAAAAAGTATCTCATGTGTGAAATTCCTATTATTAATAATAAATCTTTAACAACCCAATAATGGGAATTCAAGTCAAGCCTCATTGAAATTCTTATCCCAATGTCCATCCAATGAAAATGCACCCATGGGGTTTCCCTAAACATGCTTTCAAATTACCCAATCACTTACCTAAGAATCAATATGAAATAGAAGGGTTCATTATTAAATCACGTGACACCCTAAAAGTGGATGTACAGCACTCTGTCATATATAAACATCATGAAAATTTGTAAAAGACACAAGAAAACATAACTCATACTCATAAGACTCTCGACATCTTGTGTTAGGCTCTAATACGACCTAGAACAATGTAGATCAAAAAAAATATGTATAATAGAGAGGCCATAAATAACATGACCGAGAGAAAAAATCAGGAAGAAATTATCAAAAGGATTGTAGAGGTCACTGATGGGAATCCAACACATCTAAAGGTATACGAATAGGAGATACGATGATGAAACATGAGGAAAAATCCAATTTGGTTTTTCCTGGGCACGATTCTCATCAAATGAGGTTCATTTTTTTCTTTCAGGAAAAATGACTATACTGCCTAATTTAATTAACTTAAAAAAGTACACAACATGTACTTGTGACTACACATTGGGTTCGTAAAAATTCCGGCAAGACCATTACATGGATGTGTACCGGGAGTACATATGTGTAGCCTTCCATACACAATGTGTACCTATAAGAACACAACGTGTAGTTTCTAGTCATGTAATATATCTGGCTTGATGCTAACCCATCTACATCTTCTCCCCATTTTTATTAAGTATAAACTCAAAAGGAAATATCCATAACTCATGGAAGAACTATCTTCTTTCAAGAAATGTATATATAAGATGGAATTTAAATTAATATAGGTTATGTTGGCATGTATTCACTAGTTATAATTCAATAGAATATAATTTTTATCATAAAAAGATATTCAAATATCCCATAAGAAAATAAAAACTATCGGTGACATATTAAATATCAATCGTGGGATATATAGGTTATAATATATATTTAATCAACTGTTAGGTTTATACATTCATTTGTTATTATATATTTTTGTGTGGGATATTATCTATCTTTGTATGTCTTTAATATATAATTATATTTATATTTTTATAAATATATATATATCAGTACATTCATTTATATATATTAAAATTTACATAATAAGTAAATCAATTAAATGGTTATATTAATATTTTGAAAAATCTATAAATAACTATTTATATATTTATTTGTAAAATAAAATATTTATATATTTATTTATAAAATAATATATTTATAATTACATTATATATCATCCCTTAAATGAACAGAAACATAAATAAATATATAATGAATCAATTTTCATGACCCCTCCCTCCAATGATACCCCTCAAGGGAAGGTAGTGAAGCAAGTTACATCATGGCCACCGAGTCCCGATTCCAGTAGGCCCTGGGTTGGTTTCTAGGACAAAGGGTGTAATGATATCACAATATGGGAGGCATTACCCTTTATACTAAACACTATCAATAGATATATAGAATCATCCAAATAAACTTCAAGCCATAACATAATACAGAAATACAAAACCCATACCAAAATTCTTGTATAAATCGAATTGATACAAAAAAAGAATCCAAAGTAAATACCCAAAAGAAAATATTATCCTTGAAACAACAACTTTCCAAATGTATTTTCTAGTAATTACCAACATGGTCCATGAAAAATTCGTCAAAAACTGGAAGAAACATTATATACATAGCGTGATGATACAAGTATCTGTTTCGGAAAACCAAGGTATGTCGTGAACATGTGAATGAAGTATACTAATTCACTCGTGTGACAAAAATAGCTACAAAAAGAACCTAAACATGTATACTAACCATCCCATACACACCAATTCATGCTCACCAAATAACATAGTACATGTAATAAAATATAAATCACATCAATTATAGGGTACCCCACACCACATTCCAAATTATTAGCCACTCTCTCACCCCAATGGAAAACGTCGTGGCACTTCCACCTCTTTCCAATATACCCCATCACATCATACCAAAACACACATGGGCCACATAACACATCAAAACCTTCCAACACACACCTAGACATCACAACAAATAGTGCTCTCACACACTAGGGCCTCAGAACACATCCCAACCATACACACTTAGAAATCACAACACATCACATCTCATCACATGTCATCACATCTTTTTGTAAAGACAACTACGAATCATGTCATAACTCATTTCGAATAAACATCGTACACCTTATCACAAGTCAGCAGGAAGACACCTAGGACAACACATCACAACTCACCCGGATAATCATGGGCCATCATTGCTTAAGGATTGAGTAGTGTAGAGAAGGGGGCTAGCGATCCATCATCCAACTTGGTTGAAAGGAAGGGCACCCCCATATTGGTTATTTGGGTGTTTAGAATATATTTGTTAATGTGATTGGGGTTCATTTAGAAACCAAAGAAATATACAATTTCATAAATATTATCAAACACTCTAACCCAACCTATGGGTTCTTAAGAAAACAACCAAATCACAACATGATCATCTTTTCATGAACCTCTGAATGAAATTATTAGGATCTACAATCATCATTTTAGAATGAGAACATATTTAAAAACAAATTCGACCTCATAATACCCCTATATAAAACACCCATTAATTTTTTTATCTTCAATCAATCATTTTTGTTAACTCAACCAATATTTTAATATGTCTTTCAACAATTCCATGTCATTAATTGAACCAATCCAATTCATCTAAACATTACCAATAAATTATTTATTCATTTCAGCACTACCCGTGAAACTAATTAACACACTATGAATATTTGTAACTTTCACACTTCACATTAAAGACACAACAAACCATGACCTCTAGATACAAGGTTAATAATTATACATGTGATTAATGGAAAATCACCTATACTAATGACTGATTTCATAAACCTTGTTTATACTTCAAAAAACACCATACCAACCAAAAACAATCCCGAAGTCACAACTAAATATAATGAAATATACCCATATTAATTGTTTCACATCTCTTTGGAATGATCACACTATAACACAATGGGTTTTTTTGTCATTTTTTAGAATAAAATAAATTTTCTTTTATTTCATGAAAGGAATTAATTAAAACAATCCTTTTACATAAAAATAATTTTTAGTGTGTCATATGAATCCTACAAGGCATAGGATACATGGATCATCCACTTGGTGTGGGTTACGCGCAATATAGAGTTGGCGTACAATACAAGAAACACCGAAATATCTAAGAAACAAAAATTTTTATATTAATTATTCATATAAGAAAATAATAACCTATAAATTAAAAATACTAATATGAATAGAAATAATTGATTTTAAAATATGTTTTATAATGTTTTTATATAAATAAAACATATTTATAATAAAATATATGACTTTTTATAAATTCCTTTTATGTTTAGAAATATTTTTTTCTTGAATGATTGTATTTGAATATTAAAATTAATTTTAGACTCATTTAGAAATTGAATTTGACAAAAAAATAGTTTTTTAATTTCAATTTCAAAATTATAAATGGTTGATTTTTTTGTTATTTTATTGATAAAAATATTTTTTTATGATTATTGGAAAAATATGCATTTTAGATAAAAATTTCCTTTCAATTAAAATAATTAATAATGTAAAATTAAATTGTAATTTTTATTTATGGTAGAATTAGATAAAATATACCTCTATTAATATAGGTTAGATCATTATAATCAATTACATGTTTTTATGGTATATAAAATCATAATAAGGATTCCAACTTTTTCCATATTAAAACCCCATAAATTAATCCACCCTACGTTATTGTCATTAATCATTAATTTTTCTGATTCTATGAATTGAATTCACAAAAAATGACATAAACAATTATAATCATTAGAATATTTATTGTATAATTAGTTAGTGTATATTTTAGACCAAAATGATTAGTAAAAGTGAAATAAATAATGAAAATTATTAAAGTAAAATTAATATTAATTGATGACCAAACCTAATCTAAGGGGCCCAAACAACCTCAAAACATATCAAAAAACCCATGGAATGGAAGTATTTTAGCCAAACACATTTTATTACTAGTTTAGTTTGGTTTGTAATGAATATTTTTTTGGAATATCATTTCTGCACCTCACTTTTTTTCAAATATTCCATGTGAATCACTTTCCTCCCATATATAAGGTCATCACCTCCTGCACATCCCCACACCTCTCAAAACTATTATGTTTGGAAAAGATATACAAACCCCACATTCCAACAATCATCTATTCCTTGTAGAATACTTACCTTGATCATATGTAAATCCATGGAATCCATCTGGAAGATACCAAAATATGTGACCTGATTGAGAGTTAGTTTGAATGGGTACATAAAAACTCAAGACACAAGGTAATAAGATTTCATGTCACTTTTTAATTCTCCGAGATAAAATCATTGGTATCCACTATTTTTTTTGAGGTTTATGTACTTACCATGTTTATATTCTATGAATTTTATAAATATATTTGTGGGTATTCACATGTCCATTTTTTATCTTTCTTTCATAGGGTTTATCACTAACAAGTTACCATAATTTGAAGAATAGGTCTGTGTCAATTTACCTTCTTTGAGACTCACATTTTTTATGCACCTAAATTATTTTTTGTGTTTTATATACTTCCAATTTACATGTTATATAACTGATTTCCATTATTTCATTCTATTTAAAGATTCATGTAATTTATGTTTCTTACATGGAGATTATGATCCCAAATTAAAATGTATTAAGGGTTCACTGAGAACGACTCAATGCATTTAGATATTTTTAGGTTTATTCTTACTTTATGAAATATTATGACCCATATCTCAAGAATGCTCATGAGTTTCATTATCATCTATTTATTCTAGATATATACATGTATTATAACCATTTATTCTATATTTTGGCACATAAGATAATGTATTTCAGTAAATATTTTCCATATATATCTCTCTAGTTGAAAATCTATTGTACTGAGTAACCATATTTTAAAAAGTATTCTAAATTTTTTTTTTTCAGAACCTATTTTAATCCCATTTTCATGTAAAAGTATTTAAATTAATTTTTTATGATTCCTTTATATGTTTTCAATGATATTTATATTGAAATTGTTTTTAAAAATGTTTTATGTTTTAAAAAGTCTTTTAATGCAGAATAGATATTTTCCTCATGAAACGTTTTGAAACATTTTTGAAAAGTATATCACATATAAGATAACATTCAATGGTTCTACATATAACGTTTTGTGGAAATTATTCAATATTTCTATACATATTCATTTTATGAATGGATTATGAATTGATGGAATCATGTTTATGAATTCTCTTTCTCTATTATGTGTTATATTCTTTTGAAACATGCCAATTTTCCAGAGTTGTTTTTATGATGAAATTATTATCAGACATATATATTTCCACAGGTTATGATATGATTACATATTTATAATAAAAAATTCATTTCATGGGTTATGATATGATAATCTATGATCTTCTAAAACATGTATATATGATTTCACTATGACATAGTTGGGACATATATATCCCTACAATACATTTTGTATGCATTTATATCTATGGATATAGATGTGGTTGCATTGTGAAATGAAATTAGTTCAGTATTACACGGCTCGAATGGGAAATGAACTTGGTTCAGTAATATAGACCTAGAATGGGGTGTGAACATTGTTCAGTAAATTACATGGTCCACTAATATGGACTCTACAACAATGGATTGAATTCTATGGAAATCATTGTATATTCATATGTGATCCTCAAGATTTAATTTTTTATTCCTATGATATTATTTGAAGGAATATGTTCATTATTTCATTACAAATAATTCCTTATAAATGGCTAATCTTTATGAGATGATTCATGTATATGTTCTTGGATATGTAGGATATGATCATTTATTTATATTATCATGTTCTTACACTGTTATGCTCAAGATTATTCTTTCATATCTTCATTCTTTATAATTATTTAGCATTTGAGTTCATCCCATTTTATGTTTCCCTAAAATGTTTATAAAGATACGTATTAGGTTTCATGTGTCTAAGAAGGGTTTTTTTTCAAAAGATTATAGTGGGAGATAATGTGGCTCATTTATGTATTACAGTTTATATTTCCCTGTTGCATAACTAATTATACTAGTATGTTCATTGGGTTTCTATTTGTATAATGTTATATCTAATCTGAAAATTTTAATTAATGTTAAAGTATGAAAAGTGAGTGTCACTATACTTGGTATCATAGAAGATATTTATTAATCCATTGGAATCAGTGAAGACAAAAACATAGTGAGAACCCTAAGGATATGTCTAGGGATAAATATAGGGATATGAAAGAATATAAGAGATGTCCTAGAATTTCAGTAATGGATAGAGTGATGGGTTCCCAACCAATACATACCTTTTTGAATATTACATGTGGGCATGTATCTTGCACATATATACCTACGGGTAACAATAGTGACATGATTTTTTGGACTTTACTCAGGGTAATCTGGTACAAAAAAATCGGCCTTACTACACACCTAGTTTGACACTCCCAATGGATATTATTTGGGACTTAAAACACTCTTCACAAATAATACTCATGGATTTAAATACAAATTTTCTAGGAATAACCTATGAAAAACATATAGTGTCATATATTAAAGAAGGTGTCATCACTTAAACATATTATAAGTGAGACTTCATGATTATGTGGTTCCTAAATATGATAATTTTTTCGTACTCTACGATTTTTGTTCTTGTCAAAGGATTGAACCTGAAGGGGCCGCATTAATGGTGAATGAGATGAAAAATAGAATGATTTTCCTCCATAGAAAATGATTGATATGGTGGATGTAATGAAAATAGTCATATATATGATCACATAACATTCTCATGTTATGAATCATGGTGGTATTTAAAATGATAAAATCAGGGGGAAATTTCTTTTAATTATATCACATGGAACATCCAACATATTTTATAAGGTATTATGATCCACATGTTGTGGAATAATGGATTAGAACTACAGAATTGATATTTTCCAGTCACCATTGTGTTTGGATCTTGAGAACGTAATTCTGGATGTCTATTAGTTACAAGGTGAAGGAGATCAGTAGTTCACTCTAAAAATGAATATAAGTCATCAAGATTAGATTGAATCCATGGATTGGGCTGAGTTTTGGAACTTATTTTTTAATAAGTACATTCCTTGAATTCTCTATACCATAATGGAGAAAGTGTTCCTCAAGTTGAAGAAAATGGATTATGAATACAATTTATCTTATGATGAAAATTTCATGAGACCTGTGATGTATACTTTTAGAATTATAATTCAACCCAGTTTTAAATTAGATAGGTTATTCAGTGGAATAAAGCTGAGTCTTTGAAGGTCATTGTTCAAAATAGACTTTAGTAGAAATGAAGAGATTGTGAATTGTGTAATTGAGTATTATATAGAAGTTATAGTGACATATCTGCCTCATGGTTTTAACAGAAAAAGTAGTATGTATTTCAACAAAAACACTAAAAAACATGGAAAAAGTATATGAATTTTCATTTATTTTCTAAATGTTGGAAGAATAATAGAGGATGTTTTCCTATGGGGCCTAGTAAATGTTTTTATTGAATAATTTTTTGCCACAAGGGAAATGATTGTTGAAATTTTTGGAACTAGTTATCTAAAAATGAAAATGGAGAAAAATTATAACATAATGAACCTCACATGATTTTGTGCTACACGTGTAAGGATAATGTGAATTATGCTATCCACTACCCAATCCCATAGGCTAGTATTGATGGTTGACATCACCAACCTATTAATCCAAGGGATATGGGTAAATCTGATGCAATCACTATTTCTAAAGGTGAGTGTGATAAAGACACCATAAATGTTAAACATACCATTAACTCTATAACTGCTATTGTCATAACTGATTCTGGACCTACTGAATATTTCAAATCAAATGAATTTTTTAATGGTGTCATGATTCCACAAAAAACATATGTGGAATTAAGGGTGAAAACCCCTAGTGGAATGATGATTGAATATAAACTATCGGATTCCTCTTTAGTTGATGTTTGTGTGATTCTAGTTCCTGCAATTATTTTAAATCTTTTTTTTGATGAATTTGATGTCATATTAGGCATGTATTTCCTTTATATTCATAAATTACACATCTGTTGTCATGTAAGTGATGTTATGATTGATGTTTAAAACCCTCTTATATTCATTTATCAATGTGAAAAAATAAGGAACTTTCTTTGGAGAGTACATAAAG
Source organism: Viscum album (assembly GCA_963277665.1). NCBI lineage: Eukaryota > Viridiplantae > Streptophyta > Magnoliopsida > Santalales > Viscaceae > Viscum > Viscum album. The sequence goes on from OY728151.1 coordinate 1,432,380,156, forward strand.
TGTATGTGTCTTAATTCTTAATCTGAACAGGTTTTAATCTCAAGTAGTTGGGTGTGGGGATCGTCATCAATTGTATACCTGTTGTTCAAGAATTTGTGGATATTTTTTTGGATGATTTTCATATCCTTCCACAAAAACGTGATGTTATGTTCTCAATAAAACTCATAATTACTTCCACTATAATTTCAAATATTCCTTATAGGATGGCCACAATTTATTTTGATGAATTGGGGAAGAAACTCCAGGAAAACATTGAGAAGGGATTCTTTAATTCAAGTGTGTCACCATGGAGTGGTCCTATTGATTTTATAAAAAGTAAGTATATATCAATTAAAATGTGCATTGATTATTAGGAGTTGATCAATATCACAAAGAAGAATGTGTATCCTCATCCTCATATTGATGACTTGTTTAGTCAACTATATAGAGCCCTATAATTTTCCAAAATTGACCTTCATTCTAGATATCCTCAATTGAGGGTCATGAATGTGGTTATATACAATGAATCATTACATACAAGTTATGGAAAATATGATTCTATGGGGATTCTTTTTGGTCTTACTAATTCCATACATTTATTCACGAATATAATTAGTAGAGTCTTTAGATATTACCTTGATTATTTTATTCTCTTCATTATTGATGGTAATATTATCTAATCAAATATCATGTGAGTGGATGAAGAAAAATTTAAAATTTCACTGAACACCCTATGAAAGGAGAAAAATTATGAATATTTTACAAAATCTGAATTCTGGATACAAAAGGTTTTATTTTTGTTTCACTTAATCTCTATAGATGGTATGGTAGTATATCTATCAATGTTAGAGGCTATTAAATGTTGGTCTAGACTAATCACTATGATTGAGATCTAGAGAATTCTTGGATTAGTTGGATATTATCAATTGTTTGTGGTGAAATTTTCATGACTACTTAATCCATTAACCAAGTCAACTTTGAAGGGTTTCACATTCCTCTGGAAAAAATATTGTGAGGAAAATATCATGAAACAGAATAAAACGTTAGTGCACCTGTTCTTACATTACACTATATTGTATAAGGGTTTTTAATATATTTTGGTTCTTAAAAGAATGTATTTGGATGTTTCCATATTCCAAATAACGTGGTTATATATAATGCTTCATGAAATTTCATTAGTCAAGAGAAAAATTACCAAAATCATGATTTGAAGTCATAAATATCAATTTTTGAAATAAATATACGGAGGAATTATATTCAAGATGAAAAGTGTGATTTATACAATTATCATAAATGATAGAAATATATATTTTCATCTAAGGATTCGAACATGAACAATAAAATATGTTTAGAGTTCAAAAATGATTATGAATACATACTATATTACCATACTAGGGAAAAAATAAAGTGATAGATTCTCAAAGTCAAATTGATCATGCTATCTTATCCATGACGAGGATAAAAAAATATCGATTATTTATGGATTTACACAGGGTGTATGTAGAAATCCTAAAGGAAGGGGAAAATATTATCTTTATAAAATAATTTTAAACTATATGTCCAAGAAAAGATTAAGGTGGAGGATAAGGAAGTTAATGATCTACAAAATAATGTTAGAAATCATCCTCAGTTTACCCTTGATCAGGAAGGAATGGTATGGTGAAGAGCCTTGTATGATTTCCTTCTATAATATATTTAAAGAACGTAACATTATAGGAAGCTAATATATATTTATTCCCAATTCATAATGGTTTTATTATTAATTATTGGTAATTGAAAGAATACTCAGGTGGGATGAAACAAAGCGTGATATTTTAGAGTTTATATATAAGTTCTTGTAATGCCAACATGTTAATGATCAATGAAAAAAGTATACATTTATATTTCATCCATTACCCATACTAGAATGATAATGGGAGAACATATCAATGGATTTTGGAATTTGACTACTAAAAACTCTAAAGAGGTAAATGTTATATGGGTGGTAGTTGATCTCCTTACTAAATTTGCAAACTTAATCGGAAATAGTGATTTTTTCCCACTGGATCATTTTTCAAAAATATACATTTGGGACATGTAAAGTTTCATGGAGTACCACGATACATTGTATACGATTGGGATTAAAGGTTCACCTCAATGTTCGTGAGAAGACATTCAAAGAACTTGACCAAGAATTGAGTTTCAACACTCCCTATCATCCACTAATAGATGGTCGGTCTAAAAGAACCATTCATACCCTGGATAATATTTTCAGATCTTGTTCTCTATATTTAGAAGGTGATTTGGATTAACACCTTTATCTAGATGAATTTTCATACAATAATATCTGTCACACAACAGTTCAGATGGCACATTAAGAAGCATAATATGGGGACTAATGTAGGTATACAAAGTGCTGGGATGCAGTGTGAGAAATAATTTTTTTGGAGATGAGATAATTGATGAAATGGTTGAGACTGTTAGAACTATCCCGTATTATGTCTAGGAACAAATAATTTAGAAGGAAAAAACTTACACCAATAATAATCACCATGATCTTGAATTTATATATTGTGAAAATCTGTTTCTACGAATCTCATAGTGTAATAATTTAATGATATTTGGGACAAAATGGAAACTAGCCCCTATGTATATTGGTCCCAATGAGATTATTGATCATCATGAGATGATACCCTATTGCATGGGACTTCCACTAAATATCTCTCATGTAGATGATTTTTTCTACATATCTATCTTGAGGATGTACATACCAGATAGTTCACATGTACTGAGTAAATAATTGATACCACTAGAGTAGGATCTGTCATAAGAATAACTACACGATGAAATTATGGACCAATTAGAGAAACTTATATGAAAGAATTTCCCTCACCTGGACAATCTTTTTTGGAGAAATCCCCCATTAGTGGATGATATGTGGAAGCATGAGGATTCAATGAAGCAAAATTATTATAAATTTTTTTATCATAGGGATGAATTTTGATAGATATGTTCATTTTAATGGATGTAAAATTTATCACCATGAGTATTTTTCGATGTTTATTAAATAAATTAAATTTTCATTTATGTATGGATATTCACTATGTCAAGAATTCAATTCACACAAAAATGAAAAGGATACATGACATGGAACCAACATTTAATATGTTATATGTACCATAAACATGTTGCATTTTATAAACAGCACTGACGTGTCATTTTTTAAACACAATGGAGATGTTTCTAAGAAACATCATTTTTCTGTTATAATTATTTAGATAATATAATTTTAAACCAGAAAATAATTATACTAATAGGAGTAATAATAACTAAATTTCAAATATTATTTATAAATTTTTTATATAAATAAAACATATTGATAATGAAAGATAAGATTTTTGGTAAATTCATTTTATTTTAAACCATTATATTTTCTTAAATAAAAATCATTTAAAAAGTAAAATTAAAATTATAATCAATTAGAAATTAGATTTGATGAAAAAAAATCATTTTAAAATTTATAATTTTCAAATTATCTTAGGATGTTTTTGGGATTTTTATGAGAATCATTAATTTTTTAATGAATAGTGAAAAATACTATTATTTTGATAAAAATTGATTTTCATTTAAATAAAATTTAGATGATAAATTATATTATGAATTTGTTTTATGGTGAAATTAGATCAATTATAAATCAGTTAATATAATTTATTTCATTATTATCAATTTCACATTGAAATTAATTATTGAAACTTTATTAACATTTGAACTTCTTTCTACTTCAAAAACATGTAATTTTGTCCCATCTGTGGGATCATCATTAATGTTAACATTGTTGGTTTTATGAATTATGTTTTGAAAAAATGAATGAAAGACCCATTGTAATTTAAAAAATATTTTCTTTCTAATCATATCATGTTGATTTTTGACCAAAATTATTTGTAAAAGTGACTAAATCCGTCACAACGATTAATGGAAAATAAATCTTAATTATGGACTAAACCATAATCATAGGGTCTTAAATGTCCTAGAAACATTTCAAAAATCCATTTTTTATACATATTTCAACCATGAATTTTCTATTCTTAATTTAGGTTACCGTTTTATGGCTTTTTATAGGTATGAAAATTTTTACAGCTAACATATTTTCAATAATTCCATTTTAGTAAATTTCATACCCTATAAATGGCCACCACATATACCAATTCATCACACATCTAAAACTATAATGTTTTTCCAATATCTATAAAATCTATGTCCTAGAATTCCCCCATCCTCTTAGATGACTTCCCATTGTTAAATAGAAATTCAAGGAATCCATTGGGCACAAACCAAAAGGATTTTACTGATTAAGAGGTTGTTTGAACGAGTAGGATGAGAGTAAGGAAACAATGTAAGGGCATTTAATCACACTTTTAATTTTAATGAAATACATTATCTGTTCAATGGTCTTTTTTTGTGGTGTATGTAATTCCCATTATTTTATTATATGTATCTTATTCTATAATTATTCTCATTCACATACCAATTTTAAGAAAAAATTTCTTGGGGATTATTTTTCCAATGTTACCAATTTGGTAAAAAAGTTTTGTCTTAATTTACATTCATTTTGACTTGTATTTAGTTATACACCTAAAATATTTTTTGAGGTGTATATACCACAAATTCTACCATGAATTGTATTTCAATGATGATATTTTTTGCTTTATGTAATTTCTTTTTCTTACACGGAGAGTATGATCCGAAGATACCTTGATAAAAGAGTTTACTGAGATAATATCAATTCTTTTAGAGATTGTTTTTAATTATGAACCCATTGATGAAATCTTAAGATACATATATTTTGAAAAATCCTGAGTTTTATTTATTTGATGTTTATTCAAGATATATCCATGTATTACTACAATGTTTTTACATTTTTGTACATAAGATAACGTTTTTAAGTGAAATACATTCGTCTCTCTCTCTGGTCATAGAACTATTGTATTAAAAAACCATGTTTTCAAAAAAGTTTTCAAATTATCATTGAATCAATTTTTAATGTAAAATGATTTTGAAAATGTTTAATATACATCATTTATATGTTTTCAAAACTATTTTCAAAGAAAAAGGATTTAACAAGGGTTTATGTTTTAAGAAATTATTTTCAATATTGAAGGTTGATTTTCCCTATAAATCTATATAAAATATATTTCAAAATTATTTCCCATATATGATCACCTCAATTGGTGTTACAAAATCATTTATGAGGAAATTACTCAATGTTTCAATTCATAATTTTTCTCGGAATGGATTATATTTTAATGACATGATGTATATGAATCACATTTCACATTCATGGCTTATATAATTTGGAAACATGCTTTTTTTCAGGGGTAATGTTTATAATGAAATGATTATGAAACCTATCTATTCCATGGGTTATGGTTTGATTACTTGTTTATAACTTCCATTTCATTTTATTGGCTATCAGATGATTATCAGTGATCTTATGGAATATATATGTATGATTTCACTATGGTATTGTGGGGACATATATCCCCCATCAATGCATTGGGTAAATATTTATATCTCATGAAATATAAATGGATGGAATTAGAAATGTACATGGTTCACTATTACACGGATGAAAGGGGAAATAAACTCAAATCAGCAATAGAGGATTAGAATGAGTGGTGAAGTCGATTCAATAATATAGGGATGGAATGGTGTGTGGTCCCAGATCAGTGATAGATATTGTAAACCAAGATAGTCTCTGGAAAAATTCATTCAATACTATAGAAATCAATATATATTCTTATGTGTCTTTCATAATTCCTTGTTTTATGCCAATGTTATTCATCATAATTTTTGTTCTTTATTTCCTTAAGATTCTTGCCTTATTAACTATCAATATTTATGCCATGATTCATGTATATGATCTATGATATGCATGGTATGATTGTCTATTTTCATGATCCTGTTATCATAACCTGATGACCATGTTTATAATTACCTATATCTCTTATGTATCATTAATAAAAATTTGAGATCACCACTTTTTGTGTTTCCTTCCCTAGGTTATGATGATATGTATTCTGATTGATGTGTCTATAAGGGGTCCCAATAAAGTAGAACCTTATGAGAGAAAATTTATCTCACTTAGATATTATTTTTCATGCTTTCATGGATCCAAAGGCACTGAACTAGTACGATATTTGGTAAAATATTAGTATTATATTCTAAATATTAATCAAATTTTATGTAATGTTAATTTATGAAAAGAGTGGGGTTATATACATACCAAAACCATCACATCCCCACTACACCGCCACATTAAATCAAATTCCCCCAATACAAAAAAACCATTACAATTCCACACATCACATCACCTCACATAGAAAGGAAAACACATTTTCATATTAAATAATGCATCCCTCATTTAATTATACTTGCAATATTTTATTATCATCGAAATTATATGATCATATGGAAGAAATTTTTTAGCCACTTATACATGTTTAACAATTCCCTCTAAATAGTTACTCAAATGCGAAAAAACAACATGCATTACATAAATAATCCAGTGGAAAAATATAGACCACCAATGTTCACAATTTTCTTTGGGTAGTTATCCCATACAAATCCAAATATCAAAATTATCAAAGATATATCAATATCATGAACCATTTCCCCACCCCTAATATATTTATTATTTAAGAAATTTGATTATATATATTAATATGGAATAATATATATTCATAAGGTGAATCATATATATATATATATATGTATCTCGCATGATGCACAATTAAGAAAGATGGAGGAAAAACCAACTTGGATGAAATGAGATCATTTTCGCTGCACCAAAATAGGGGCACACATGTAGAATGAAAAACCCTAGGGAATCATGAACCAACTACTACAGAACCATACTCTTCTCTTATAGGAAGAAGTGCTCTGGGAATCTCGTACAAAGGTAAATAATGATGGAAGATTAGGAGGGAAAGGTATCTTAGTTTTTGGAATATCTAAATAGATTTTCAAGTTTACATACTGTTTGTTTTCCAATAATGTATGATCTGCTCAATACCACAAAATTTGTCGGATTAAAATCCCTCTATATATTAGGAAATTAATGACATGATTACGAAAATTTAATTGACCACACATACATTAAAATAAGGCACTGAAATTGTGTTCTGTTATAGAAATACATCAAAAGGGAAAAACTGGAAATAAATAAGAACACTGCTCGTGTGACACCACATGAAGAGGCACCACAAAACAAGGCACTGCCATGAGAGGCCCCGCTCCAAAGGCACTAACAGTTTGGAACTTATAGGTTAAGAAAAATTGGAATGAAATGAATTCCATCATTAATGAGTAACATCTAAGAGAGACACCACCCGAAATGGTTCTTATATAAGACACCACCATGGCGACTGACCTCCAGAAGAGTGACTGTGGAAGTTATCTATCATCATTTTGAAATAGCCAGGGTGACCCCACCGGGTTGACCTACCATAAACATGACACTAATAGGGTGACACTTTCGGGTTGACACTTCCATGGTGACACCAAAAGGGTGAGACTTCCATGGTGACACCAACAGGGTAAGACACAATTGGAATGAGGCCCTATTGAAAAATATATGGAATGTAATAATTTTTTCATTATGCGTAAATGATACACCTTGATATCCCAGGACATGTCAAACACTGGACATACCACAATGTAATGTATTGTAATTTTATGATCCATTTGATCAAACACATCTCAAACTATTCTCTCCCTCATTATTTCAAAACCCACCAAAATGAATGAGAGGAAGGTTCCAATGAACCATCCCTAATATTTCATCTCAAATATGTATCCATACATGAATCACTGATATCAACAAAACACATCAACATTATACCACCATGTGTTGTTTGAATGCTATAGTTTAATCTTATACACCCAATAACACATCCAATAACATCTTTTAACCATGCCTTATCAGGTATCACAGATGACCACAAAAAGCACAGCATAATCACAACAAACCACAAAGTTAGATCATATGAATTATGTAATTATTCCATCCATGTGAATATATTATCCCAACTTGGTTTCATTGACATACTCACACAGTTTTAATCTCCTCATAGTTAGTGAGTCTTGATTAGAAATTGGGTCCTCCACTTTTCTCATGTTAGGATGTTGCCACACATCACAATGCACACACCACAACCAAAGGGAAATACCTCATATTTTAATTTACAAGGTTTAAATATCAAAACTTTTGGAAGAAAATAAAATTTAAAACAACTCTTGGTATAGGGAACACATCTACATATCTCTCTCTCGAGTACTCTCCTCCTCTCCACCAAGCCTCCAGAGCAAATGATCCAAAGGAATGGTCTATCCATTAAACACCTTCTCTTAACAATCATATATCTCTACAAGATTTAACACAGACATCACGTCATACTCAATATCTAACTCTCCCTGCTAAATTATGTCTGAGTCATCATGATGATGCCAATGAAGCTTAGAGATGTGAATGACATCGTGTATTCTTTCTAACCATGTTGGAAATTCCAACCTATATGACACCTTTCCAACACACCCAAACACCTCAAGGGATCTAAATAACCTAAAATAAGTATTACATCCTCAAACAAACCATTACATCCCATGCCAAGGGGAACCGATTAAGAACATGTATTCCCCAACCTTGAACTCCAATGGGATCCTTCTATGACTGATATACAAATTTTACTATACCATTTATGATTTCATCATCTCATGAACATGATTATCCTATTCTCTAATTATTTTTACCATCTTGGGACAAATAATAGATATCCCCCATCCTCTATCGGACACAAATGAGAAAGAAATAGGTTCCCATACTATGTATCAAATGTGTTTTAGGCCAATGGAAGAGTGATAGATATTATTATATGCAAAAACCCTGAAATGAATGTGTCATAACCAATATTCTCCAAATTCCAAGATTCACTCTCGTATCATATTATCCATCTTTACTATAGTCAACTCCATATACCCAAATTTTTTATAGTAGAATGTAGTAGTGATGCAGTACAATGTTCAAAAGTGTACTATAATCCACTATAGACTTTTCAGGTAAAATGTGAATCCCAGTTTGAGATTAGGGACCTCAAAACATCATCCAACCGCACTAATTCCACCAAATACCTTTTATCCAAAGAATAAAATGTTCATAAATCATTGATCTCTAAGATGTGTGATTATTTAATCAACCGACCTATGACCACTCGGATGAAATCACAACCTCCATGAGATTTCGTAACACTATAATGATATACATTGAGATTTCATCCAATTTCCACTCTGAAAAAACGTAGGGTTTCAAAAACCTACATGGATTATGATTCATGAATTTTACCTTTTTTGAACATCATGAACTTCACGATAAGCTCAACCACTTCTTATCTCATCTCGAGACACCAAAACTATGTCCCCAATCCATAGTACATTACGAGGACTCTAGGGTGTACTACTAACAGTCAGTTATGAATCTCAAAAATGACTCCCTTGGGCATTGATAACGGAACATATAACATTCATTGGAAAAAAATTCCATTTAAACTATCTTTCGACCATCCGTCTAGGGAATCAACAGGGACAACACGATCATGCATCACCTCGGCCTCTAGGTCTCTCCAATAAGACTTCTACACCTTCCACATCAGAGAATATTTCACTATCATTTAAAATAAATATCCTTTACCACAATCCACTCTTAGATATATGTGCATGGATTCTAAATCCTCCATTACATTGCAATCACTCGCATATTCCTAAATAACCTCCTTCCACGATTTTCTACTTAAATAATCGTCCACAAAATTTCCCATTCTAAAGGTGTAGGAGGTCTCAAAATCATATTTCAGAAGGAAGTACATCCTCCCACACTATTGTATGTTTATATTACACTGGGAAAAGTCATACAAAAAATGCTTGCAATCTTGGAAGATCAAAAATCACTCCCTAGTGAGGTAATACTGTGACAAATTCAGTGCCAACACATATTTTGCAAACTCTATATCATGGGAAGTATAGTTACACATCTGGGGATGTGACTACCTAAACCCATAGGAGATTTACTCTCGATACCTTATCTGTATATATACAAAATTCGGATGGGAAGCATCAAAAAACATATCATTCATCACCCCATACTTAGGAAACTAGAGTATTGGGCCACTGGTCAACTTTACCTTCAATAAACTAAATACTACATTGCACGGATCACTCGTCCCAAAATCATGGTCTTTCATTGTCTATAATGTCAACATGACTACTAACAAAGAGAAATTGGGTAAACACCTCTAATTATAGAATTCAAGGCCAAAGAAACATTGATCCTCTACCAGGTTCTTCTGTTCTTCCCATAAAATACTGATCAACCTTCGACATGTATACTATTATAATATTTTGAGACAACATATCCTCAAGTAAATGAACCACTATTATCCAAAACATAAAATTAGACAACTTTTCATATAGTTAGTGCCATCTAAGGACCTGAAAATAGTTCTGAGATGCTCGACATGCCCCTGCTTTGAATTTGTGAATATTAAGATATCATCAATGAATATGATGAAAAAATAATCGAGGAAATTATAGATTATGGAGTTCATGGGATCCTTGAACACAGATGGTGTGTTCAAAAAATAGAATGGCATGACATAAAACACAATGTTCCCATACCTTCATCTAAAGGATATTTTGGGGATATCTCCCTCATCCACCCTTAGATGTTGATATCCAAACCACATATTGATCATTGAATACCATATCTCCCCTATCAACTTGTAAAATTGATCATCTATCCTTTGAACAGTGTAAATGTTATTGACCTTCACATGATTCAAACTCCGGTAGTATATACACAACCTGAATCCACCATCAATATTCTTGTAGAAAAAAAATGGAACAACCCAACTTGACATAATAGTCCTAATAAAAACAATTTTCATCAAATCATTTATTTTAATACTTATCTCCCTCATATCGGAAGATTCCATGTGAAAAGGATCCATCAAAATATAAGAATCACTGAGTAGCAATCATATCCTGAAATCAGCAACGTGTCGAAGGGGTAGCATTACAACCTCTTCAAGGAAAACATACTTGAACATCCCAATGCTTCTATGAACCCAAACCATTTCATCATCCATGGATTCCATTAACAGATCTGCCAACATAGAATGGTGGATCTCCACATGGAATCTACCCACCTGACAACCCTGCTCAACAAAAAAAATCACGCATGGGCCATCCACATCAGAAAACACAACACTCTTATGGATGAAATTGATAACATAACATACAAAATAAAAACAATTAATGTTGATAATAACATGCCATGGCTGTATATATAACAAGGAGAGATCCCCAAATGACTGATGTAGTCCCACCACTAGTCTACAACCCCAGAAAACATCAAACTAGATGGCCTAGATTCTGATTGTCATACTCAATACCAAAAGAACTAAATGATCCTCTATTCCAATTCATATAGAATGGAATAGAGTGGTTGCAGTAAGGATTGTGAATCTATTGGATAAAAAATAAATATGAAAGTGTACTAATCAAATTGATCATACCACCGAAAATCTTGAGGCACACTAGAACTGTTATCACTTCCATGTGAAACTGACTACACCTAGCTCCACTTCATCTCTACTAAAGACCACAACCATGTCTACAATCGGGTCACAATACCTGATCATGAGGAAAATCTTAAGGATGACCTCTATCTAAATTTTATTCACTATAAGAACTAAAAATTCGTATCCCCAAAAACTGAAACGGTCTCATTGGAAACTACTACTGAGGATGGTGCTAAACCTATCTACCTCAACCGAACTATTCTCAATAAGCTACTAGGAACTGGTTCTAAGGATCTCCAATTTCCCCATGGAAGAGAAAAATCGTCCCCATGAATATATGGAATGAATTTATTCCCCCAACACCCAATGTCTGGATTGAAGGATCTTTAGGTTTTCTCCCAACTGCTCAAAACCTCAATGGTCCAGGCACCTGAGATCTAAAAAAAACAACTCTACCTCTAGATGAACTATTATTATTTCCATCTCATGGTAGATCTCCTCATGCGTGAATCTTCTAAATAAAATCCCCCATCTTCTGAAAATATAATTACTTTGGGAATGTAGAAGGATTAAAAACATACTGAATCGAAGGACAGAGTGCCTCCTCAAGAAATCTTGCATGAGACTCCTCATTTGGAAAACTGTTTGGTAAAAATTTTATAAGGGTCTTAAAAATTATTTCATTCTACATCAAAAATATAATCCCATTATAAAGGGAGAGTATGTCATGCCTCTTATAATCCTTCATGGTCGACGAAAGTAATTGTGCCCAAAAATCCATCTAGAAGTCAACCCACAATACATATACCTCTTTCACTCCCCCAGATACAACGTCCCCCACTAACACACATATCCCCGCATCTGATTGACTGCAATAGGGACATAGTACCTTATCCAGAATCAAATCAATATAAAGGTAATCATGAGCTCCTCCTAACATATATCGATCTTCACATCAATACCACTTACTTAATTATTTTATGACTGTTTATTAATGAAAAATTCACAATATATTCTGCCACTAATAACTTTCCTCAACTACATCAACCTTGTAGGGATCAACTGGAACATATTATTGATCCTCAACTGCCTGTGTGAAAAATCGACGATGAACAACATCCATATATAGAAGGAATGAAAATATTTCATAAGATCATATATTACGGAATATTCGTTAATATTAATTTTTATTTCATATTAACCCTACCAAAACAACCCAATTCAAATAATAAAACATGCAATTATGATTCAAGCACCTCTCTTAGGTCTCTATCATTCAATCAGGTCCATCTCAATGGCTCATTCAATATGCTGAATGTATGTTTACTGGATCATAGTGGGGGATAAAATCCCATGGCCTAGATGGAATCCTTGTCCTACATCACATAATATGGTCAAATGGAACTATTGTCATACTATCCCATGAAATCCTCATTATGACTCACAATAAACTCCATCCTATCAATAAACCATTGCCTCTGGCTCCACTCTATCATGACCTCCTACCTCCAAAGACACCCCTACAAGGGTGTCAATGGTGAAAGGGAGATAATGACCCCTCGAATCCAACCACCAGAAGGACCCAGTTGGGTGACTAGAACTAAGGGTGTCGTGATTTTATTATATAGGTGGCACAACCATTTATAAAAACAATATCAGAAGATAAAATTTATCATCCACCGATACTCCAAGACATAACATAATAGAGAAAGCCAAAACTATCCTCCAACACATGTATAAATAGAACTAATATAATGAAATCCTCTTATGTATATAACCAATTGTAAAGCTATGCAGCAAGACAAAAACATTCTAAATATCCAAGCTATTAATATATAATACATTCCATGAAATTCTCCTAGAAACATGAATGAATTTTTATATATGTTGGGTGGGAATACAAGTATACTATGTAGGAAAATATAATTATCACATGAACATGTGAAAGAATCATATTAATTACTTTCTGATAAAATAGTATGGCCAAACATCACATAAACAGGTACATTATCCATCCAAACTCAACCAAGACATGTTCCACAAATAACATAGGTCGTGTAATATAATATAAACGCATCGATGATAGGGTACCCCACAACACTTTAACACTGATTAGATACTCTCACACCCCATCAAATAATGTAATGGTTCTCACACCTCTTATGAATATTCCACATGACATTCCACCCGCACACACCTGGGACACATACCACATCACACACCCCATCACACACCTGGGCATTACAACACCCCCACGCACACCTAGGCCTCACAAAACATATTTCCAGCAAACACTAGTGTCTCAAAACACATCACATCTCTTCACCTCTCATCTCGAATACAACTAGGAAGCCCAAAAGATGTCATCCTCAAGACACATGTAATACCATATAGAAACAAAACACATATAAACATGTGACACTATGTCACAACTCACCCAAATAAGATGTTCCATCATATTCTAAAATATTGATATGGGGAGAGTGGGTGGCCATACAATAATCCACCCATTGGGATGTTAGGAAAGACACAACCATCATGGCTATGTAGGTATTTGGAACATAGTGCTAAATGAGGGTGTACTTCGTATAGAAATCAGATAAATATAAAAGTATAAGTAGAGTATCAATCACTTCATCCTAACCTATGGGTTCCCAAGAAAGAAACTTACTCACAACACTGTAACATTTTATTCCACCACTAAATTCAATTATTTGGAACTGAAATCATCATTTTAGATGAAAAAAATCCAAATAAACATTATTGGCTTCACATTACCACAATGTTCCACACCCATTCATATAATTGTTTAGAAAAAACCACATTTAATCACACAACCACTTTTTTAATATTTTATTAACCACCACCATCTCATTAACCTAAAAACTAATGTCAAAAAATTATGAACAATAAATTATTTATTTATTCCACTACTAATCTAGAATAGCGGAAATATAGTAATATTCATGGTAAATTAATGAACTTCAAATTAATGGCATATCATACCACAACCACTAGATATGATGTGATTATTTCTACATGTTTTCATTGGTGAAACACCCATACCATTAAAAAAAGTCTTTATTCAATGTATTAATTCCCAAAAGACCATACCAACCAAAAAAACCAACTAACAACCTCATCTATCAATGTATTTTCAGATCAGCTATTTCATTTCTCTATTGCATAATCACACCAAACCCATCACATTCTGACTACATAGCCACAAGTAATTCACTTCCCCCTATCCATATAAACCACTTGAATTTCATACATCACATCACCTCATAAATCTAAAAAATAAAATTTTCTGATTTTATAAGGAATCCCTCATTTAATTCCACTTGTAAATTATGGGGTTATAATTGAAACAACATGTTCTTAGGGAATACATTTATTAGCTAAATATATGTGGTTAATAGTTTTTCATGAATGTGTTCTCAATGGGAAAACATGAATTCCATATATCATTAATTCTGAAAACTAGGACCCATAATATCCACAACATTCAATGGGTAGTTTTCCGATACAAATCAGAATATCAAAATTAACAAACATATTTCATGAGCTTGAGTCACATTCCCAACCCCATGTATAATGATTATTAAACCAATTTTATTATATTTATTTATATAGAAACAACTATCGTCATATGGGGAAACATCTATATACCTATACCACATGATTCATAATAAATAAAGTCAATTGGTAGACTTACATAGAGGAAAGACGATTGACACATCTTGGCTACTCTAAAAAAGGGTCATGCAGGCTGTTGAGAAAAACTCAAGGGACTAATGAACCAAATATTGGGGCACATTAATCATACTGTAAGAGAAGAAGTATTTGGGGAATATCATACCAAGATATATCATGATGGATGATCAATGTGGAATGGTGTATCAGTTTTGGTATGATCAAAATAGATTGGTGGGTATAGATAACATTTTGAATTTACAATAAATGTGAATCTTTTCAAGAAAATGTGTTTTTGACTAATTATAATCCCCCTGACACTTTATATATTAATTATACGATTAAATCACTTCGAATTGGGATATTTTACTTTAAAATTCATCAGCAAAATCATTTTACATCAAAGAATGATTTAAAAAGGTAAGAACAAGAAGAATCGTGAACACTACTCACATGACAACACTAGATGAGGCACCACCCGATGTGGCACTGCCTAGAGAGGCACCAATAGTGTAGAACTACTAGATGAAGTGCCACTATGATAAAAAATATATGACCATAAGTGATTCACTTGTAGTATATATACTCTGAAATGAGGCATTATTAGATGAGACACCACTAAGGTGACCTACCACTAGGCATGAGGCCCCACCAGACGAGCAACCACCAGGGTTAGCTGCTAAGTCTAGGGTGACACTTATAGGGTCTACTATTACCATATTTACACCGCTAGGGTGATACCTCTATGGTGAGACACCATTATCAGGATGTACCATTGGAAATATTTGGAAAACGATTATTTTTCATTGATTAATAATAATCTAGCTTGACTTAATATGACACCTCAAACACTAGATTTACCACCACGTAATGGATATGGAAGGTCTGGTCCATTACATAATTATTTTTTGATAAATATATTATTATTTAAATATATATTTGTTTTATATTTTTATCATAATAATAATTGTCACATAGTGATCTGAATACCTATCTATCACACTAGAACTGACCTATCACACTCATAAGGTGCATTTTCGATTACCTATGTTTGAAATTAGTGAAAAGAGTTTAAAAAATATAAAGTGAATAATTTTTCTAGTATCATTAGTACAAATTAAATGAGACTTTTAAAAAATAAACATCTAAATTAACATCATATCATATACAAACATACATCAAAATTCATATCATGCTTGACAAAAAATACAACATGAAGGATACTATGTCCAAAAGATGATAATTGGGACATGTATAACACAAAATAACACATGATCCATATATTCCAACACCCCTATTACTCCCTACCTAATATAGTATTTCCCTCCTACAACCAGTACCTATGAACATACCTAGGACAAATTAAATATGATTTAATCTATATACACACCATAGTGTGTGTATGTGTATGGTGTGATTGGAATCCAATTAGAAAAAACTAATAATTTGGGGAACATTATTACTAAAAAAATCTTTAAACTATGTTGAAATTATATTTATAAAAAAAATCTATTCTATTTTTATATAAATAAAAATAATTGTATTAAAATTCTTTTCCACAAACAATTTTGCATCGAACAAGTTTTTAACCATGATGAAATGAAGTTATGTCACAAATATATAAACCATATAATTAAGGAGACATTAAAATATATAATAATTTAAATTAAAAATAATGTAAGTAATAGAATAAATAAATCTTCATATCTTAATCATTGTATACAGAATTTCAAAATCTAAATGTATGCCACATTGGATGAAAACTTCCACTCTGCTCCAGAAAACAGAAAACCTCACTAATAGACTGTAAAAAGTATATTGTATGAACTAATCGAGATAGAACCTGACATATACTAATGGAGTCACCAAATGGGATCATTCTCATAGATCCCAATGGGTTGTGCGGTCATACTGATGGGATTAGGGTGAATGTATATGAGTTAATTTTATAGAGTTATTCAAACTCATGTTTAACCCCGAAATAAGATTCTTAACCTCTGATCTAATTAAGAAGAATGGATGAATTTAATTATTTTCAACACACCACACCATAGTGAATATTGTAAATTAATGTAGACATCAACATGTGTTATTTACAAGATTAAACACCAATATTGGTCAATACATTCATTATTCATTTCGGTCAATTCCAAAACATTTGAATGCACAATAATAAAAATTCATTTTAGTGGAGTAGGTAGTAAACTTGTCATTGATATGTTTTCAAATTTTTATTTCTAACTTAATAGTTCCTTCATTCATAATTCCTCTAAAATGGTTCTCCTATAATAAATCATGAAAATTTTCTTCTCTTCACACCATGATATAGAACATAAAAAATAGATCTTCATTCTTAGCCAAGGAATTTTAGTACAAGATTATAATAATCTATAGAGACGTCCAAATCGACCACTTATATTGATTATAAAGTTCAATGAATGTGAAATAATATTAATGGACCCATTATCATATTCCATTACCAAAATATTTTCCTTATATAATTATAAACACAAATAATTCACATTGATGTTGAGGATTATGAATAATTATTACTGTTACACGGTCATTTTTCACTCTTCTCAATGTTACATAATGTTTATTATATTATTCATTAATAACACATTCTAGACATTATGTATTTTTCCCTAACAGAACTTCTTGTAATTTAAATCAAATTATATGATAAATAAAAATATTGAATATATTTTTCTTGATTAAAATACTAAAACTCCATGAATTTCAGTAATATGAACATTACATTTTAAAACTTGTGATAATATATTTATGGGATCATCTATTTATATTTATTTAAAAAAATATTACAATAAAACCTATTAGAGTTTATCAGGGGATGGTATACTATACTCATCACCACCATGGATATGGTAGTATTGGTTCAGGTATGGTAACAATGGTTTCATATAACATTTATTACTAGGTACACAGTTTGATTAAGTTTTCTTGTAAGGTTAATTTAGGAAATTATGCAATAATGTTAATAGGTATTTAAGTTTGATAACCAAGTAGGGAACTGTGTTTTATATTTATCATTAAATGTATCAATTTACTAAGTCATTGATAAATATCTTTTCGACCAGTGACTCAAGTGAATATAATATATGGTGTAAAAAAGAAGGTACATGTATCATATATTATATAGTCATGGTATCTATGGATTTACATTTTCAAATCACCTAGATATGCCTCTATAATTGTGTGTTCAAAATAAATATATAATTTTTCACTCATATATAATGTTATTTTATATAAATAAATATTGTTGTGAGGAATCATGCTAGTGCATGATAATATCCATATATATTAGTTGACCGATAAGAATTTTTATTCAGAAACTTGATTGACAAATATATTTTATCCATAATGGGATAATTATTTTTATCCCAATTATTATTGACATGGTTATTTTTTATAAATATTATTTATTTACCACTATGTTCGATAGGAATACCCATTGTAAAAATATTATTTACCAGTTCTACAAAAATGGTTTCTTATACTCTAATTTATCCAATTCCTCCTCTGGAAGAGGGTCAATCAGAGAAAATGACTCAATAACTTTGGTTTAGATTCATGTATAACAAATAGTTGTTTTATGAGACTCCTTGATGTAATGTAGTGAAATAAGATTGACATGCATAGATATTACATCATTTTGGATGAATATTAAGTACATGACAATAATAAATTCCCTAGGACCATAATCGTTTAATGTCTTTGGAAACGTGGAAAAAATAACATGTCCTAGTGAAATATCTTCAACAACTCCCATATGTCTTTCAAAATTCATTTCTTCCATCTATAACATTTTTTTATAACATGGGTAATGCAATCATAAAAATGTGGTGACCTAAAATTCTCAGTAAGTATAAATAAAGGAATTGTGTAAGCTTAAAATGAACAAAAGGGCATGGAACATGATCATAAGAATTGATGAAAATTCCATGAATTTTCGAGATCAGAAAAAATAAGTGTAATTCATAAGACATAAATCATATAAAAAAACTGAATTTAATAGAGGAAATCATAACATATGAATTAAATGTGGAATTATGGAAGACACATAAGCATGTATAATAATTTCTATAGTAGTAAAAAATTTTTTGATGGTACCATCTTAGTTGAAATTATCCTTTAATGATCCAAGTTCAAACCCCGTTGGATCCCTGTATTACTGAACTGAGTTTACTCATCATTCCATACCTATAATAATGAACCGATTTCATTTCTAATATCATCTATGTAATACTGAACCAAGTACATTTCTTGTCCAACCCATGTAATACTAAACTAAGTTTATTTCCCATTTCATCCATGTAATACTTTATAGAGTTCATTTCATATTCCTACCATTTTTTATCATAAGATAGAAATATTTAACCAATAAATTGGAGATCCATGTAGGTACCACACATCTAATAAAGAAATCATACATACATGTTTTACAAAATAAGAAATAATCATATCATAACACATGAAATGAAATGGGTATAATAATCATGTAATCATGTCATAACATTAGGAAGATGATACAGGTTTTCATAATAAAATTATAAAAAGAATACTCATGAAAGGAAAACATACTATATAAACATATAGCATGTGAAAGAGAAACAAATTTCATAAATATATAAATCAAGAAAGAGAAAATAATTTTGTAAACATATAACCCATGAATGGAAAACATGTTTCATAAAGGCCATGAAACCATGCTTTATAGAATCAGGGAATGAATATAAGTGGAAACATTAGATCATTTCTTATAAATGCCACTGTAAAATTTGAAAAGTTCATCATAGATAGATTTTTAGATGGATTTTCTTTGAAATATCCTTCAAAAATTACTCTCGAGGAAAATATCTATATGTCTTTGAATAATATTATTTTAGTTCATAAAAAAATTTAAAATAATCATCCTAGAATATATATTGAAAAAATATAATAATACATGAAAACATTTAGAAAACCATTTTCCATGAAAACATAAAAAAGTAGTATAAAAATATTTTGGAAATTTTTTCTTGAAAACATACAACAAATGATTTAATGACTTTTGAAAAACATTTTAATGTTAAAACATTCAAAATAATCTTAAAAAAATTTGAAAACATTTTTTTATAACAGATTGAAAACCAATAAGGATATATTCATATAATTTTTAAAACCATTTATTTTAAAATTATTTTTACAAATCCTAATTAAAACATGGAAATTTTTTGAAAACTATTATCCATGGAAACATATAAAAGATGATTCGAAATGATTTGAAACTATTTCATTGAAAATAATTTAATAAAACAATTTTTTTAAAAAATTATTATATTATACAAGCAATGATTGCTTCATAAAAATTATGTTGGGTAAATATGTACTTGTCATACGATATATATAGAACATTCATTTTACATGGTAAAAAGGGTAGGAAAATGCCTTATTCGGGAGGTAACAAAAAATTCCATTGAGAAAATTGGTAAATGAAGTAATTTGTAAAAATTTATTTATTATTTAAAAGAGATTGTATAAATACCCTGGAAACCATTTTTGGGAATAATTTTTTGAAGGAACCTAGATTTCCTAGCAAAAATACGGTAAAATTAGGCTTTATTAGAAACACTTTCTTTAATATCTTATGTATCATAGATTAGAACAATTGAAAAAATGAATATATCATGAATATTCCTAGGTTAATTGAATTCAAGAATGTTCTTGAGGGTTGTATCATATCATTTTTTCTAAGGAAGAAAAAACAAAAACACACTTAGTAAATGATGAGATTTTTCCAAAAATTATTTCAACATCCTATTATGGAATCATATACTCCATGTATGAAAATGAATTAAAAATGGAATTAAAATATAATGAAATGATAAATATTCAATATATAACATGAAAATATTTATTATATAGACCTTGAAAAAATGTTGGGGCATTATAAAACATGTTACTTAATGAAGGGAAATTGAGACAAAAATGTATTATCAATTTGTTAGCTTTTGAGACATTCACCCCATAAAATAAATATCATAGAATGAATTTTTAAATACCCATAAATTTAATTTTAATAATCATTGAAAACATAAATGGGTAACGTAAACAACAAAAAAATAATTTGTGGTGAATACATATTGTATCTCACGGAAATAAAGTGAGATGAAATCTTCATTCCTTCAATCTTGACTCTAATTTTACTCATTCAAACCCAATGTATAATATATATAAATTTATTTTAAATATATTACTAAATATATTATTATTTATAATACCAATTACTATTTGTATGACCTTATTTTACCATCATGTTAATAGTCCTGTGTTAAGGTTTCACTTCGGGTAACATCTACTTTGGTCTTTTCAGGTGTCTTAATTTTCCATATAATTGGTACATATACTTATATCATTAATCCCGAATTTAAAAATGATATAAATGTAATTTTTATTCATTATATCTTCATTATAATTGTCTATTTAATATAGAAGTATGAAATTGAATGCACCATCCGTGGAGACTGTAACTTGTACATACACATGAACGATGCATCAATTTTAATTTTCATATTGAATGAAGGAAAGATTATGTAATATATGTACATATGTTTATAATATCATTATATAATCAGTATTATTATATATATAATAGAAATTCAGTAAACTGACCTTAAATAAATTCTATGTAGTGTGTGAAAAAAACAAATCGCTTTGAGGGGGTGATAGTGCAAACATCCTAAAATGAAATTATTTTATTTACAAAAAATGTAATTTAAAAATATATGTGTTTTCAAATAAATATATAAAATTAAATAAATAATATAAATCTATTCATATATAAATAAATTTTCCTTCATAATTTCCATATTTATAGGTTTTAATGGAAAAATGAACAATCCTTGTTTAGTGAGGTGGAAGTTCACCGTACATGTAAATAATATGTTCATTACCCATTAGATGGTGGTGTGTGTAAGTATATGTATAAATATTAGCATAAGAAATAATATTATATTAAATATATTGGGGTTTTTATAAAATCATATAATAAAGAGAGTGGAGAGTGGAGAATGAAAACAAAACAACGGATGTTGGGAGAAGACGTTACCTCATAATTGGGAGACTTCTTCTTGTTTATGCCAAAAGGATTACAGGAATTTATTTATACCAAAGGAGATTATTATTAGATCAAATTAGGGATTTATTTAGCTTATTTTATTGGATTATTGTTGATCCTAGGAACGTGATATGTGTGGGGATGTTGGAGGTGACTATGTACTTTAATAATGGAGTAGGAGTGGCACTCTTTTAACATTTTCCTAATCGAATTACACCTATGTTTTTCATTTTGAAAATGGATCCAATAATGATAAAAATTCTTGAAAATTTTGGATATGATCTATATATAGTCATGTGATGGTTATTTAAAATATTTATATATTCCTTTGATTCTTAAATTTATGGTTTAGTCTTTACATAAGCTTAATTTCACTATATTCATTTTAATTATTTTTCACTACATCCAGTAATATTTGTTTGTAAAAATTTATGCTTAATATTTTATAGTTTATAAAATATTCTTATTCAAAATATGTAATCCATTTTTTTTCAAATTCTAGTCCCATAATTGGAATAATGTAATTAAAAATTCATTACGTTGATGGGACGACACTACATGATTTTAAAGTAAAAATGTTCAAAAGATTGCAAATTTTTTATATCCAATTTCAAAGATAAATTGGATTGAATGAATTAAATTTGATTAATTGATAAGAATATAATCTATTTATACTTTTATACCAATTTATAATATTATTTATATTTATAAATAAACTAAATTAAAAATAATATGTGAATTAACAGAAAATATTTTTAACTATTCATATAAAAAATGAAACATCATAGTGAAATAAAAAAAATTTAACATAATATAATTTTTATGTTTTTGATTTAATAGATAATTTTTCTGTTGGATTATTAAAGTAATAAAACATGAAATATTTATATTTAATATGGGTTACCCAACAAAAGGGGGTTAAAATACAATTACAAAAAATAGGATTTTTATTCATAAAATTGTGTTTTTTATTATCTTATATCTATAAAATTTATTATATCAATATAAGAAAATATTATCATTGAATATAATATATATATATATATATATATTACATTAATATCACTCAATATTTATAATTAATTTATTTGTTTGTGTAAAACAACTTTCTGACCATAAAAATAATTATATCTCCCTTTATATTCAATCAGTTTTTATATTAATTTCTAATTAATTTCAATCCTACGAATTGATATAATACTTTTGTAAACCATATATATTTATTAATTCATTTATACTATTTATAACTACAAATTTAATGTCTATGTAATATTATATTATATTAAATAATAATATTTCAATAATATATATTTGTGTAGAAAAACTATGCCATGCATATTATGCATTACAATGATGAAAGTCAATGATATGTGTAATATAAGCATTCCTTGGTGTTCCATGTAGGGAATGACAATAAATATGTTTTTTTAGTGCATTATTATCTTTGGTTTTGATTAAATGTAATCTTAAGATAGTGATTTAAAATAAAATAATCAATTTTTAATGATGTTTGAAATGAAAAATATCAAAAGGATTATATTAATTTGAAAACAAAATTATAAAGCTCATGTTGTTTCATTCCTCACTCCTTAAAATGACTTCCCCCCTTAAAATTAGTTTAGATTATGAAAGGGTTAATACATGAATGTTTAATTTATAGAAACACATATCATAAAAATATATACTAAATCATTCCGTAAAAGGGAATGTTAGAACTACAACATTTACCCAAAGTATCATATAACAAGGATTCCACATAAGAAAACATATGTTGGGAGTTATTATTGGACATGGAGTAAAAGTAAAAATATTTTTTTGGGGTGATGGACTTCATAAATAAATAAGTTTAAATGATTAAAAAATGGTAGGGCCCTCAAATTCATAAATCTATGATGATTTATAAGGCCATCCATTCAAAAAAATTAAGGTTTCAGGAAAACGGTTTTTCTTTTGATCATTATCCAGGCATTGTGTAATTCATTTATTGATCATGAATTTAAAGAAATATACTTACTTGATATATTAAATTAAAAAAATTCATCATTAGGTTGTGATTTTATCTATTTGAAATTTATCCATTACATCATGAAATTGATTTCTATAAATTAAATTTAATACATGATGTCAAGGCATGCCTTCTTTAATATGAGGTTAGGAGAAACAAATTTCCTTGACCTTCCTTCTTCAAGATGAAAGAGATATATTTACCCCCGAGTACTACCTTCAATAGGCCCCAGAGTTTTGACTAGATCCAAGGGTATATAATCTCCCAAAAAATGGAAGACATTATCCGTTTTAATGAAAAATGAGTAGGGAGATAAGACGGTAACCATCCCAAAGAAAACAAAAAATTTATAAAAGGAAACAAAAATCCAACAAATGTTGTCATGACCCCTTCCCCACAGTGTGTACCCATTCCTGGATGGAAGTGTTTGAAGGGAGATAATGTCCCCTGAGTCCCAACTCCAATAGGCCCTGAGATGGCGACTAGCAACAAGGTTATAATAATCAAACAAATGGGAGGAATTACCCTTTAAGAGAACACATACGAAAGATAGAGATAAGATAGAAACCAACCAACACCTACTCAAATAGAAATAAAAAATAAATCCCATGTACACATATTTAATGTCATGAAAAACTACTACAACCGAAAGGGGAAATCAACAAGTACCCAAAAGAAAGTAAAAACAACAACAACCACGAAGCCCGAACAGATCCTAGAACCCCAAGCTAGTAGTATCCGGCCTGATCTCCAACTTTCTCTACGTGACCAGAAAATAAATTTATATATATATATATATATGAGGAGTATAATAGTATACTCAATAGGATCCACCCCAAAGACTCTCGTGAAAATGTAAAGAAAGCATTCTAAAGAATAGTGGACAACAAGTGAAACTAAGTCATCACCTAAACAGAAATAATTTGTTCTCAACCTCACCATTTAACACATACAAGAGTAAATAATATAATAAAGAGAATCAAGGGAAACCCACTACTACTTCCCGACGGGTTTTCCTCTTTTCCCCAATATCGCATGTCCTAAGAATCACTCTCCAAAAATGCTTTCTCGTAAACACCAAGCTGAAACACCACAACATGAACCTCATCCAACAAAACCACCATGTCCACATAAACAAAGTAACCAGGTAGTTTTGGGGAGCCACCACAGCTTGAATAATGTATATCATATGTCGGGGTATTAAACCTCAATCCATTATATCCCATACATCGAGTGAGGATCCTTAAGCCATTATAACCTATACACATTACACCTATAGTAGTCCATTGGAAACAATATTCTGAATATATGTGTGTGAATAACCAAAACCCATTACACCCCTCTACAAACATATATGGGGAATACCTATTATTGTGTCTACCAAGACAATTAACTATGAGGATAAGAGAGTTGTGCGAATGGGGGTAGTTAGTTATCCATCCTCACAATAGAATTTTGTGGTAAACACTCCACAACGTTCAGAATACCCGTGGTGTGATTTTTCCTAACGGACACGGTGGAGTAGCCTACAGAAAAACATAATGTAAAGAATATAATATATCTCACAACCACACTAAGGAAATTTCCTATTCTTAGACTCAACATCAGGTTACGTCTCTCAGACTCCTGGTGGAGACATCTAAGACTAGGTATCCTATAAGAACACAACCATTTAAAGTGATTTAGTGCATTACTTAAATCCTTCTTTATCAGGTACACTTAACATTAATTAATTCTTTAAACATCAATTAACCATCAACAATTCGACCTTATAATTCAATATCATCACACCCAAAGTCTGATGTACGCAGCATTACGTCCCAGCAATCTCCAACAACATGGGTTAAGATCATTTATTCAATTATTTTTTTACAACATTACTTTCCCATATTCCCAGAAATTATTGAAAAACATTCAATGCTATTTGAAACAAGGAGGCTCAACAAGGATAGTAGATGAACTACCCTTTGAGTCTTTTCTGCCTAAACAATCTTTATAAACCCATTCTCCCATGAGAAGATAAATACTGAAAGCACGTGGAATACCTCGCACGTCTTCACCCCTTTTGGATGATGGGTAAGCAAGAAAAGCTGCATTGAGTAGTGGGGAATGTAAATTAGATAAACAACCAATAAGAATTAGCAATCATCCAAACATTCACATCCAACCCGTTTCATTATCCATAGTGTCCTTCCTGACACCAATATGCAGAAACTGATTCATATTGCCACTCTTGGTATGAACTTCTCCCACAGCCAATAAGCCTCCCTACCCAACATATAACAACAGCCTTCCATGCTCAAATCACAACAAAATAAGTAAGAAAACAACTATCATATCAATTGGGCTCTTGGCAGCTATACTAGGAAGATGGTAACATATAACCCTACATGAAGTTATCTTTTATCAAACAACCAGTTCATTAATCTATCTTGAATTAACTGATTTATTATTCCTAGGATCCAACATCAGGAAACCTAATAATTAAGCTATCACAAATTGATTAAACATGCTTACAACATCAATTTGGTTAACATAAAATTACAAAAATTACTGTCATATTCATTCAAATTCCTCTTTATACTTACCCAAGCAATTATCATTTAAATTCAGCATTGCGTTCTTTACCAATTTCCATCAAGAATGAAAAACTAAACAAAGAAAACATATATATCATAGTATCTAGAAAAACTAGAGGCAATAACATACGATCGATATCAATTTATTTGTCCTATTAAAATAATTATTATGGAAATTCAATTATGATCCAGTGGGATAAATCATGATAACTCTATAGTTACAAATTAATGAAAATAGAAGCAATGAATACCCTACCTCAAATGGTTCATGATGTTCTTTATATTGGAATGATCCACACAATGGGTTATATTATCCTCTCCCATGACAACTATGTCTACCCAAACATGTAGAGACACCACCACACCAGTCAACACCAAAGAAAATCCCATTTAGTACATGGAGATACCATTAAATAAAAGCTCAAAGAGAAACATAAGGACATGAACCAATAGAATGACTATAGATAATTACTTATATGGAAGATTCAAAGATACTTCTTGGTTGCCTCAAAAACCATGGGGAACAAGTCCAAGGAGGAATGTTTGATCTCCAAACTCATACGAGCAGGAAAGGAAGGTTCTAGTGTCTTACAATGTAGAATAAGGAGGAAGAATTGGGGAGGAAGATAATAATTCCCTATAGAAGTTTTTACGGATCAATGGTTTAAGATATGCTAGGTGGAATGGGAGTTTCGAGTGTTTCTGAGACATGGAAAAATTAATATAGTAGTTACGGACATTGAATCAGTCTTCGTGTCCTTAAAAAGTGTATTTAAATGCAATTTAAATCAAAGGAAATGTCAAAGGGGTGAAACTGTAGAAAGTTGGAAATACTATTCATGAACAAGAAATTTCAAAATAGAAATAGGCTACCATTGGAACCTCACCGTTCTAGAAACACTGTTCATGAACTCAAAATTTGGAAAAGGAAAGAGGATACCATTGGAACTTCACCATTCTCGTAACATTTTTCATGTACTCAAATGTTGGAAAATGAAAGAGGCTACGGTTGGAACCTCACTATTTTGGAAACACTATTAATGAACTGAAAATTTGGAAAATGAATGAGGATATAGTTGAAACCTCGCCGTTCTGGAAACACGGTTAATGAACTCAAAATTTGGAAAAGGAAAAAAGGCTTCCATTGGATCGTCACTGTTCTGGATACACAGTTCATAAACTCAAAATTTGACAAAGGAAAGTGGACACTGTTGGACCTCACCGTTTCACTATTCACAAAAGGTAACCTTTGGAACTGTTCACATAATGCTACTGAAGATAAAATTGACATAAACCTACCAGTGCACTATTCACCTAAGGCTACTAATGACATTGTTCACCTAGGGTTACAATTGCACTGTTCACATAAGGATACCGATGACACTGTTCACATGAGGTTGTCATTGCACTGTTCACATATGACTACCGATGAAACTGTTCACATAAGGCTATGATTGCACTATTCACATAAGGCAACTGTTGCACTATTCACCCAAGGCTACCATTGCATTGTTCACCTATGTTTACTGATGACACTATTCACAAAAAGATACCGTTGTACTTTTCACAAAACTGGAAACAATTTTCATAGTACTGGAAATTTGGAAATGTTTTGGCGATAAGTCACCTTGACCTCCCGAAACACCTCAGACACCAGATTTTGACAATGGAATGGACCAAAGAGGTCCGGACCATTACATCATATACCTCTTAAAACATTATCATCCTCAAGAAATCAAAACCAACCAAAACGAAACAAAAAATAATTCAGAACACCCCCCATCAACATACATCTCAAAAGTGACCAACACATAAGAAGCAACCAAAGAAATCCATCTCAAAAACACAAATGGTTTAAAACCTCAAATATAACGTTGTTACATGAAAAGAATTAAACATTAAACAACAATAGGTAAGGAGAACGTATCTACGAATCATGTTCCTGCGTACTCTACTCCACGACACTGTGTCACCACAAGACACGAACCAAGGGGATAGATCGGCCGCACAACACCTACTCATTGATGTCATGGATATCCACATGCTGCTCATCTAAGTTCGCATCATCATCAAAATTGTGCTCTCCTCAATCGATGAAATTCGAGTCATCATGCAGATAACAACAAAGCTGTGATAAATTGAAGACATCATGTATCCGGGTCATCTGTGGAGGATGTGCTACTCGATACAACACATCTACAACATGAGATAACACCTTTAAAGGCCCAAAAAATAGATAAAGATTACATCAGTGACCAGATCTTCACTCTCCAAGATGGGGAGTCACCATCAAAAACATGTGATCCCAAACATCAAAATCTAAAGGTCTCATCCTTTGATTGGAATATGATATCTGACGATCCTGCACTATCTTTATCCTCTCACGAATCAACTAAACCATCTCTATTGTATTTTTCACTTGTTCCAGTATGAGAATTGCTGACTCTCATACCCCAGTACAACACAATCAAGAATGACAAGGTCGTCCATACAAGGCTTCAAACGACGACAAACCGATGGTGGAGTTAAAACTATTGTTGTAAGAGAACTCCAACAAGGGTAAGTTCCTCAACCAAAAACCTTCAAAATCCAGTACACAAGAGTATAAAAGGTCTTGAAGAGTCTAGATGGTTCACCCTATATGACCATCCATTTTGGGATGAAAATAAGTGATATG
The DNA here is from genome assembly GCA_963277665.1 of Viscum album. Classification (NCBI taxonomy): domain Eukaryota; kingdom Viridiplantae; phylum Streptophyta; class Magnoliopsida; order Santalales; family Viscaceae; genus Viscum; species Viscum album. The sequence goes on from OY728151.1 coordinate 1,432,409,818, forward strand.
GAATAGTTGATAACTAGAAGAATGCAGGAGACCTCTCCACAGCCTAGGGGTAAAATGAAAATCTCGAACGGAAAATATCATCCTTGGGACTCCGAGGATCTCACCACCTACTCAAAATGATTCCTTGACAAAACATGCACTGATCACGACTCCTAGATAGCTAAGAAGTGGGCCTATTTTTTTAAACAATCCACCACCACCCAAATAGCATCAGGTCCTCACGGAGCTCAAGGTAACCCAGTAACAAAGTCCATTGAGATTTCCTCCCACTTCAACTAAGTATAATATAATGGCTGGATTAGACCACCAACAACACTATGTTCAGCCTTAACCTTATGGAAGTTTGAACATTGAGACACAAACACTACAACTGGATGCTATAACCAGGCCACAAAAATTGACTCCTCAAGGCTAGGTACATTTTTTCACGCCAGGATGCGCCACTAAATGTGAATTATGGAACTCTCTGAGAACCGTCTCATTCATGTACAAAGGAAAAAAAATCCATCTATAATACAACACTTGGTGTTGTTCATCCATATACAAACCATCATCGGCCTCACCACAAACAACTCAATCTCTCCCGACCTCCACCTCTAGATCCCCAAACTGGGATTCTTCCACCTACTACACTATATATGACTACACCATCATCTAAAAAAGACAACCTCTACCCCGAGCGTCTCCCATATCAATATATAATGATGACGATGATTCTATAACTCTCTAAGAATCTCCATATTCACACACTTCATCAACACATGACATCCAACTCAGTGCATCGGCTAAAACATTCCCATTTCTAGGGGTATACGATATTTCTAAGTCATATTCCTCTAAGAACACCATCCACCGACATTGTTGCAGGTTTAGGTCACACTGGGAAAAAACATTTCTCAAACTCTTATGATCAGTGATAAACAAAAAGCGCTCGCCAATGGGGTAATGTATCCAAAACATCAAAGAAAACACCATGAACACCAACTCAAGATCATGGGGGGGCATAGCATTGTTCATGAGGAATCAACTACCAAGACCCATATGAAATAACTATTCTCTCTTGCATTAGAAAAAATCCTAACCCTATATGTGAAGCATCGTAGAAAACATAAAACTAAACACCATCTGTTGGATGACAGGGAACTAAGGCACTTACTAACTTCTCTTTTAGATACTCGAAAGCTACCTGACACTAATTAGTCCATATGAACACCTGATCCTTCCTGGTTAATGTTTACGGAGAAGTCGCAAATCGAGAGAAATCATCTATGATCCTCCTCTACTAGCTTGCTAGGCCATGGAAACTTCGCACCTCTAACAATATCATGGGGGATGTCCAAGACCCAACTACATCTATCATTGATGGATACAAAAATAATCTATTCTGGGACACAACATTCCCCATGAATCATACTTCTCAATCCCAATAGTCACACTTTGACAACTTCCCAAACATCTTATGTTGACAAAGAACTCCCAAAATAGCAAGTAGATGTTCTGGTAGCACCTCCTCAGACATGGAGTACACAAGGATGTCATCGATAAAAACCACCACAAACATGTCCAAGAACTCAAAGAACACAACATTCATCAATAGCTCGAATACATATGGAGTAATGGTCACACTGAATGACATTAAAACGAACTTATATTGCCCATGATGATAACTGAATGCAGTTTTTTGGATATCCTCATCCACAAAACGCATCTAATGATATCCTGACTGCAAGTAGATCATTGAGAACCAACATTCACCATTCAGTTGGCCAAATAAATCATCAATCCATGGAATAGGATAGATATTCTTTACATTCTCCTTTTTAAGTGACTATAATCGCTATAAAACTGTAAATTGCCATCAAATTTCTTCATGAACAAAACCGGTGCACCCCACAGAGACACACTCAACTGAATAAAACCACACTATAAAAGACCATAATTCTATATATGTAGCTCTCATAACTCAGAAGGGGCCATCCTATATGGAAACATATAGATAGGATATGCTCCTAGTTTTAGCTTGATCCCAAACGTGATCTCTCACCGAGGGGGCAATGCTACAACCTCTTCTGGAAAGACATTAGGGTACTCTTCTACGACCCTAGGAAATTCAAAATACTGAACCTCTGAGGAACTCATCATCCACTCATACATCATGGATGTTAAGGATGATACACATCTCTATCCCATCTGAGGGTCTTTCTCACCAACGAACCTACTAGCTCTCTATCCGCATCGAAGAAAACAATATGACTCCTGAGACTGTCCATGATTTATTACAACGAATACAACCAATCCATGCCGAGGATGAAATCATATTGGTGAATTTGTAAACATATAAAATCTCCAAAAGAGTGGTGCTACCCGAAGACTAGCTCATAGTTTCTACATACTTCAAAGAAGTTTGGTCGACCTCCAACTTGCATAGTCAACACCAAGGGCACTAAAAGAATCTCTACCGCAAGTCCCAAAGCATGGACAAGGATAGAAGATATGAAAGAGTGTGTCACTCATGAATAAAATAGTCTATACACCAAGGATAAAAACTTGAAATAGGTACCTCAAACAACGTTTGGATCACATGGTACTCGTACCGCTAAAGAATGAAGTTGACCATGAACTCCTCCATAGCCTCTCTGACCTTGATGACGACCACCAACACAACTGCACTCAACTCCCTGTGGACGAGGAGTGTAAGGGGGTAACCTATTCCATCCCTATCTACCCACTACTAATATAATGCTGGTGCAACCTACTGTTGTATCCTTGACCAGAACATCCTCAACGGAGGAACTGGAGTAGAAATCATGCTGTATGATGAATACTCTGAAAGGTCGAGCACACTTGATGTTGATGACCTTTTCCACCAAAAGAAAAAAAGTGATAGATCCAATGGAATAGTTCTGAGATCTAATTCATCAAGTGAAATGAGATGCATAGTGTTGGGACCTACCCCCAGCTAAATGGAAACTATTATACCTTGAAAACTGGGAAACCCAGACCACATCATTGTTTCGTGAGGAGTCATGACAACTCCTTTCCCATGATGATCCGGTTCTTGCCAATGTCCTCTCGAGGATGTCATCCCATCCCAAAAACTCATGATATGTCTTCAGTACAAATGGGGTAAAATGGAGCGGGATATTTGGATTCAAAGCCTCCTAGAAATTCATCTCCCTTCGCACCTCATCTGGAAAGAGGTATGAAGAATATTGTAAAATGTTTCTAAAATGGATTCAAAATTCTAGCACACGGTTGCTCCCATGTTGAATGTTAAGAAGCTATTAGAAACTGAAAACCTTTGTGATCGATAAAACAAAGTCGACTCTAAGAATTTAAAGGAACTCCTCCCATGAGATCGCTAACTCCTCACAATCCTTGAGGATTAAGAACCAACACTGCCTCGCTACTCCATGCAACGTTGTCACAACCCTGGAAACCCAGTTATCCTTATGAGCACAGATCAAAGGGAATCCTATCTCGACATCTTCCAACCAGTATTCTATGACTACATCTGAAACAGATTCATCATACTTTTTCATACACTGGTGATGAAACTCTAGGAGTGTATTTCACCAAGTTTCTTCGTCGTCAACCTCTACCCAGCGGAGATCTGCTGGCACAACTTTCTAGATGACTTTTATGCGATCGTGATGAGGACGTTAACATGGAGCAATACCTGCAAAATAAGAAACAGTTAGGCCTCCTAAACATGATATATGGAATACTCAGTATTAATTAATTAATTACTTTCATGTATTCATTTTAGGTTAACCAATCCCAATGACTACCCATTAAAACACAGGGTCAATGAAGAGTTATGAATGATCCTTTCCGGGGTACCTACCCTTCAACTAATATCACCTCGTTTGTTAGCCATTATAAACATAAGGATTCGTACATCAGATCATCGGGGGACCTAAACGACTATGAATCAGTTAGTCTCTAGTGTTTACGTCACTTGCTAAACTTGAGTGACACTGTTTCCCTACTAACCCATGCAACCTCACATGTGCCTAACAACAAACTCCATCCTATCTCTCAACCAGACCTCTGATACAACTTTGGCATGACCCCCTCCCCACAATGTGTACACCTCCTGGGTTGGAAATTTGAGAAGGAAGATAATGCCCCCAGTCATGCCTATAGTAGGCCCTGGGTTGGTGACTAGCACCGATGTTATAGTAAACACACAAATGGGTGGAATTACCCTGTAAAAAACACTATTAAAAGAGAGAGATATGATAGACACAAACCAAATACGACTCAAATAGAAATATAATAGAAATACCAAGTACATATATTTAATGTTATAAAAATCTACTACAATTGAAAAGGGAATACTAAAAGTACCCAAAAGAAAGTAAAAACTGCAGTGACCATAAAGCCTGAACAGCTCATACTACCCCATGCTATTAGTAGCCGGCTTTATCTTCAACATCCTCCAAGTGAACAGAATATAGTTTATATATATAGGGTTAGTGTAATAGTATACACAGTAGGATCCTACCTAGAGCCTCTCATGCAAAGGTAAATAATGAATGCTACAGCTTAGTGAACAACAAGTGACACTAACTCGTCACCTAAATAGGTATACTATGTTCCCAAACTCACCATGGATACTAACACCAAGTAATACATAAAATATTATATAATATAATAATGAATGTCAAGTGTAACCCAATACTACTTCCCCCCTATATTGCCACTTTTCCCCAATGTCACGCATCCTATGATTCTCTGTCTAAAAAGGATTTCCCACAAACACCTTGGGAAATAACCACAACATGAACCTCATGCAACAAAACCAACATGTCTACGTAAGAAAAGTAACCAAGTAGTTTCTATGAGCCACCGAAGATCTCATAATGTGTATCATAGGTCAGGTATTAAATATCAATCCATTATAGACCATACATTGAGTAAAGATCCTCGAGACATCATAGTCGATACATGTAACACTGATAGTAGTCCCTAGGAAACTATATCTAGAATATATATTTTGGAATAACCACAAGACATTACAACCCTTTACACACATATATGGGGAAAACTAACCGATGTTCCTACCATCACAAGTAAAAAATCAATATAATAGAGTCGGGCCAAAGGGGGTAGTCATCCATCCATCCTTCCATCGGAATGTTGGGGAAAACACCCCTCTCAACTCAGTCCCTGAGCTTCCATTTTTCCTATCTGAAGTGGTGGAGTAGCCTATATTAACACAAAAAGTATAGAATATACTTTAGCTCACAACAAAAATATGGGCTTCACCTAGTCTTGACTCAACTACATCAAATGTCTCAAGGACTCCTGAATGCTACTTCTAAGACTATGTATCCTATAAGCACAAAACCATTTAAAGAGATTTAATACATTACTTAATTTCCTTTTTATCAGTTTCACTTTATGTTAATTAATTCTTTAAACATTTATTAACCTTCAACAGTTCCACCTTATATTTCATTAACATCACAACCAATGTTTGATGCCCTGACTATTGTGTCCAATCATGCTCCAACCCCCGGGGTTAACATCATTTATTCAGTTTTTTCTTTACTGAATTAATTTACCATATTAATAGTCATTATAGAAAAACATTCTATGCTACTAAACACAAGTGGGATCAACACAGGGAGTAGATGAACTACCCTTCAAGTCTTAGCCACATAATGTAATAACGTAGTCACATCCTCCCTTGAAAATATAAATGCAAAAATAACATGGCATACCTTGCACGTCATCACCCCGTTCGGATTTATGGTATGAAAGACCGTCTAACTTGATTAGTGGGGAATATAAAGCAGATAAAAAACCAATAAGATTCATTAAGCATCCAAACATTCAAATACAACCCGTTTCATCATCCCTAGTGTCTGTCCCGACACCCAAATGCATAAACCAATGCATCTCTCTACTCTAGACATCAACTACTGCCACAACCAATAAGCCTCCCTAACTCCACATATCACAATAGCCTCACAGGCTCACATCACAACACATGCATTAGGAAAACAACCATAATATCAATTGGTATCTTGTCCCTTAAACAAGGAAGAGGGTAACTCAGAACCCTCTAAGGAATAACCTATTATCTTACAACATGTTATTTTATCCAACTTAAATTAACAGATTTATTATTTGTAGGTTCTGACTTCAGGAATCCTAAAAAGTAAGCTATATAAAATTTATAAAACATGCTTACTGCATCAATTTGATTAACATAAAATTTTAACAATAACCATCAGATTCATTCACATGACTCATTACCTTTATCGAAACAATTATCAATTAAACACGGCATTATGTTCATTACCAATTTCCGTCATGAATTAAAAGCTAAGGAAATCAAGCATAGATATCACAATAGTTATAAAAACAAAAGGAAATACCATAAAATATATATCAAAGTATTTATTAGGTTCAAATATTTATTATGTCAATTCCTTTGTGATCCATTGGGAAAAACATGCTTACTCTACAGTTTCCTATAAAAGAAAATAGAAGAAATGAATCCCCTACCTCAATCAGTTCTTGACGTTCTTTATATGATAACCTTCCACACAACGGGTTATGATCTCATCCTCCCATGACAACTGTCTTTAAACCAGGATGTAGAGACACCACCACACTGGTCAACACCCAAGAAAATCCCATTAGCAACATAGATATACCATTCTATAAAAGGGAAAGGATAAATAGAAGAACATGAACCCAAAATAAAGACTATAGATCATACCTTAAATCGAAGATTGATCGATACTACTTGGTCACATCAAAATCAGAGGGGAACCACTCCAAGGAGGAAAGTTTGATCTCATAACTAATACGTGAAGGAATGGAAGGTTAGGATGTCTCACTGCTAAGAACAAAGAGGAATAATTGGGGAAGAATATACCATGTCTATTTAAAATATTTAAGAGAACAACAGTTTAAGATACGCTAGATTTTCCATTAAATGATTATTACATGAAACCATGCGGTTTGACCAAGTAAAAACATCCCCAGACTTAGGAAAATTAAAATAGGAGTTACAACATTTGAATTAGCCGTAGATTCTTGAAAATGAGGCTTTTAATGCATTTTATGTCAAAGGAAACCTCAAAGCGTTGAACTTTAGGAAGTTGGATACACTATTAATGAACACGAAATTTGGAAAAGGAAAGAGGCTAATATTGGAACCTCCCCATTATGGAAACACAGTTCATGAACTCAAAATTTGACAAAGGAAAGAGTCTGCCGTTGGAACATCACCGTTTTGGAAACACTATTCACGAACTCTAGATTTGGAAAAAGAAATAGGCCACCATTGGACCCTCACCATTCTAGAATCACTATTCATGAATAAAAAATTTGGAAAAGAAAAGAGGCTACCTTTGGAATCTCACCATTCTGAAAAAACTATTTATAAAACTGGAAATTTGGAAAATTGATGGTGATAAGTCACCTTGACCTCAAAGAACACCTCAGACACCATATTTTCACAAAGGAATGGACCAGAGAGGAATGTTCCATTACACATACATGGTTTAACCATTAAATGTGGAAAAAGTACAAAAAAAAACTAAAACAAGTACATAGGAATGAGACTAAGCAAAAAAAAGCAACTATCCTGACACCCTAGCTAGTAAAGTCTTGTACAATTTTCAATATCCTCTTTGTAACATGAAAATAGTATTACAAATGTTGGTTGAGTATACATGTATACCTAGAGAGATAACTAATGTTATCCATGCACAATTGGAGGAACATACTAATGTCTATGTGAGAAAATAATATATCCTCAAAGAACTAACCACATTAACATCACCATGGAACACTCGCCAAATAATGTAAGTCATGTAATGTAGTAGTATTACACAATGATATTTGGGTACCCTGCACCAGTTTACCTCTGGATGAATACTCAATCCTAATGGGTAACTTATTGATGATATCACTCATCCAAAATGTAGTCCCACATCTACATCCTGGTCATACCAACTTGTGCCTCAATCAATGCACAAAACCACACCCGAATACACTGGGTCCACAAACACAACACCTATCATATCAAGACACTTTGGAAAATAAACCTATCCCATAAACATTTAAGCCCCCCTTTCACAAAAAACCTCCCCAAAGGATCTAGAACTATGTTAAGCCATAACAATTGATATCCTTCTTGGATATTCATGATTGGTTGGGACCATAATCAGGTTCGAGGAAGAATGTCAGTAACCACCCATTTATTCTCCCACAGTGATGTTGGGAAGATACCCTCCCCCATGAAATTATGGTGTTCTACACATGGTTCCTAATAAAGGTGCGGTGCGTAAGGAAATCAAATGAAAATAAAATTTGTATATTTAAGTGAAAAAACAACCATCCCATCCTACGGGTTCCCAAAATAGAGAAACAGGACACCCAAACCACATTTCCGGCCCCCACTATATGTACAACAACATAAAATCCACTGCCAAAACATAGCCTAACCCCTTTTTCCATTAACAACTTCCCATTTATTAATTAACAGGTTCACTTTAATTTATCCCATCACTACCCAGGGAAAATACTTAGCACAACATCTACAGCCGTCATATAAGGTGAAGAACTGGATAAACTAAATACACAAGAACTATTAAACTTCATTCTTCAGTAATACCAATATTGGAATGGGAAGTGGGACTAAGATGTGTCATTTCCATTTTTACATCCATTAATAATAACAAAAGATACCAACCAACCCACAATCCCACTTCACATCTCCTCATTCGTCCTAGACACTCGTTCAACCATTTCCAACTATAATTTGTCAATGTTACAGCACACAATACTTCTCTCACAACTAGGACATGAAACCACGCTGCATAACAATGCCAAAACCATGAAACTTATTAACATTAATTCATAACACAACCGTATATCTCCACCCCAGGGCCCAAAAAGAATCCCACATGGAGTCCCATTATTTAAAAAGTTCATAACCACATCGAAGTCCCACTGCCCAATGTCGCTCGATGACCACAACAAAATTAGAGAAAGTCACGTTACCTATATGTCCTTCAATTCCTCAGTCAACCAATCTCTAAAACTGTGATACCAACAAACCCCCTATACCAGCCCATACACTAATCCCACTAAAACTGCAACCCCAATACAGAAACTGACCAAACTAACTAAACACAACCCACATCCACACTATTAAGCCAAGAATATTCAGGTTAGTAAGAGGGATTCTTTAGTTCACATTTAAAATAACTAGGGTGACCACACAACTAGTTTAATCATAGGGGATCCCATTCAATTACCCAGGTATGCATGGTGAAGAAAATTTCATGTTACATCTATTTATCAAGAATGACGACAAAAATAGGATATCAACCACATGAATGAAAAGACCATAATGATAATGATATTCAGAGGGCATATAGAAACAACAAACCATAATAGGATCAAATAAAAAATGGCATCAAACTCAAACCACTCCCAACCTATTTTTTATTGGAAATGATTATATTTTGATCATATTACCTTATTATTTATTACTCGTTTTAAGAAAAATAATTCACCCAATCATTAACAGGAATCATTAGTACACCCACCCTCTATTATGCATAATTAATGAGTGTAAGAATACATACCTACTTAAAACAACATGATACAAAAAATCTTTTTTGCGCCAAAAGAGGGTATCAAACAAGCATCAAGAAACACTATAAAAACATAGTTGGAGGGGGCTCCTTCATAGGTGCATGACTCATCTACAGAGGAAGGATTCTGGAACACCAAGAAGAAACATCAAAATCACTGGGAAGGGAAGATCGTGACATTGAAGTTCTAGATACCATATTGTAGTAAGAATACATTCCAAGGACATTAAAGTAAGCTCGTGGTTATGATTTATATGGCTTGAATATTTCAATGTCACAGGAGAATTAGGATATTAAATATGTAATTTGTATCCTTTTAAATACCTTTAAAATGTTCAAAAATTCCATTATACTAAATTTACATCAAACAAAACTTAAGGGGGTCGAAACTAGAAAAATTGGATAAATTGGAAAAACTATAAATTTTTGACTGATGGGTGATTCACCGACACTGATCCACTGATGGGTTAGCTACCAACATGACCTATCGACACTGATCCACCGATAATGAGCTAAAAATGTGATGAATCATCGATTCCTCGAATCACTGACTCCATGAATCACCGACACCCACATCTGATCCCCTGGTACTGACAACCGAATTCGCCAACAATGGTGCCCTCAACTCATCAATATCGAAACCCCTGAATCCCCGACATTTACTCCACTAACTCACCGATGGCAAAGCCCCTAACTCACTAGCCCGATGGTTCAAACTATATTTTTTCATAACACACAGAATGAGTCATTAACAGCCCCCAGAACACCATAAACAATGGTTTTTCAAAAAGGAATGGCCCAAAGGGGTCAAATTTATTACACCTGAGATGCTAAAATAAAATTTTAGTTTATCATAATTCCTATAAAAGAATGAAATATATAGAAACTTGTCTCCAATTATTCTTAAAAATAAACATGATTTATAAATTAATATTTAAACATAAAAAGTAACTCTAATAGTTCTTCATTAATAATTATTCAACAGAAATTATTTAACATTAAAGGAAAAATTATGTATACTAGGGATAGGCATGAGACCTTGATAATACTTTCGTTTTGGGTTCAAGTCAAAAACCCTAGAAAGACATAATTTGCTGTCACATAACATATATGATGCCCCTTTATAAAACTATGCTTATATAATTTCCATAAATAATAAGATGTAAACCATTAAAATAACGTCAATCACTACTCAAACTGTTTACTATTGTTTTCAATACAAACTATATGAAGAAATAACTACACCGATGTTTAACGTAAAATAATTCTTAATGTTTAACCTTATAACCCTTATTAAACCTGAAAATAAATAAATTAATACTAAAATCAATAAAATTATAATAACATTGATTCCCATGTATATCACCATTTAGATATTGGTTATCACATTCCAAACATGTGAAAACCCTCATCATGTATTATCTTGATACATGGTAACAAAAAAAATTACAATAAATACTTATCGAAAACATTAATGGATCATTATTCAAAACATAAATGGATATATTTCATTAATTTATGATGTTTAAATGTTCATTTATTAGATATATACGGCTTTCTCTGCCAATAAATTCACATGTAATTAGTACCATCCAATTTACTAGTTCATACCTATCATATGATTTTGGAAACACCATTATCTAAATGTTTTTAACTAATTTATGTTTACCTTACCTTAATAAAAATATCAAATTTACAGGAAATAATTTTTCTAAGTCTTTATAATAGTGGAAATATCCTTTTTTATCCTAAATGAAATCCAATAAAAAAATGAACATATATTTCAGGATTCATATTATTTAATATGAAAACATAAATACTTCATCCCAATAACATAATTAATAGACCATTAAAAATTCCACATCCACAACATCATTTATACATATTTTAATAGAATATGAAATATAAATAATATGATAAGGATAATCAACCTCAATCTAATCTTGATTCAAATGTTTAATATAAACAATACTAAAAGAACAAAACATAACATTCACACAATGTATGAGGTCTCATTTTCATCAAAAGTATAACCAATAATCATAAAACCATTCTAATTCTCATTATGAGATATCCAATTTGGATGTTGATTCACATGATTCCCATAATGTCTTAATCTAATACATTTAATATGAACCATGTTCCTTCGAGTTACCTCTATTGACTAAAACCAGATGGTATAGGGTTTGAATAATTTATCATATAGTGATACCATATAATCATGAATAATTAATTATGGGGTAACTACGTCATGGCTCATACTTCATTAATTTATGAATCCAATGTTTTATTTTAGTTTATTCATAAAAATAATATCTTTAAAACTTGTTTGATGGTTTAGTGAGAGTTTGTGAATTTTCGAGGCATATACCCTAGGAGTGTCAAACCAGGTGTGTAGTAAGGCCCATTGTAATAGATTACCCTGACTCAGGCCCATGAAATCTTTTCAAGGATGTTACCCCTAGTAATATCAATTATATAGAGACATCAAATTATAATATCTATACAAGGATGTATTTCTGGGAAACTACTCACTTTATCTTCTACCAAAGTTCCATTACATTTTCCAAAATATTGAGTCTTCCTAATACTTATCCTTAGAGTCATCTATATAAATATTAATATAAATATACCTATGGAACCCACAGAATTTTTCTCATTATAGTATCAAATTTTGGACTAAACAATTCCGTTGATACCAATTATAGTGACTCGGGATTATCATACATGGATATTACATCATTTTTTATGAATATTCAATACATTACAATAATACATACACGAGGAAAGTAATATTTTACTGTATTTGGAACCATGGATAAAAAATATTCAATCCATGTTAATGATCTTCAACATATCCTACAAATTTATCCACCTTTGGTACCTCTACATAAAACCATTATTCAGATTCATGTGACAAGATACATAAAAAATGGATGAGGTCAGATTCTTTATAAGGGTAAATAATGAAATGTGTAAGCATGACATAAAAAAATGATTCCAACATGAGCATAATATTTAATTACCATGACAAAAAAATTAGAGATCATAATAGTAATGGGAAGTTCATAAGATACGAATCATATGTAAATAAGAAACATATGCAATGAAATCATAACATAGGAATAAAATGTGGAATTGTGGAAGACATATTCTCATATATAATAATTTATGTAGTAGTAAATGTATTTATATAGAGACCTTATTAGTGTAAAATTACTATACTAAATAGGGTTTTCAGGCTGTCTTATCCTTGTATTAATGAACTGAGTTTATTTCATATTATTGCCCTATAATACTGAACCAAGTTCCTTACCCATTTGATCCCCATAACACGAAATAATGTTCATTTCTTTTTCTAACACTTTACTACGAATCCAAGTTCATTTCTCATCATATAAATGTCTACATCATGAGATATAAAGTTCTACACAATTCAGATTAGGGATATAAAGGTGCTAGCCGGCTCATAATGAAATCATATATACATGTTCCAAAAAATATTAAACAATCATATCATAACCAATGAAATGAAATTGGTATCATAAAAATGTAATCATATCAAAACTAGAAGAAGAATATATAGGTTATATAGTCATTTCATAAAAATCATAACTCGTGAAAGAGAAATTGATTTCGTAAACATATAACCCATTAATATGAAACAGATTTAATAGATATATAATCCCATGAAAGAGAAATAGATTCCATTAATATATAACACATGAAAGAGAACCATGTTTTATATACACCAGGAAATCAAGAATAAGACATTCATATAAAGAATATGAATGAGCCCATTAGATCATTTAATAGAAATGTATCAGTAACATCATCATATGTCATCCTATATGGAAAGTAATTTCAAAATATCTCTAATAAATGAATCATGTGGAAAATTTACATTCTTTTTGAAAAAGGATTTTTCAATACCTAAAATAATTTGAAATTAATTTTCATAGAAAATACCATGCAAAAATATAAATAATATTTGAAATAAATTTAAAAAAACATCATTGAATACTTATAAAATCAAATTGAAAACATTTTGAAATGCATTATCATTGAAAAAAATTAAATAAGATTTTATATTTTTTTACAACATTTTTCATTGAAAATATATTAAATAGATTCAAAATAATTTTAAAACAATTTTCATTTAATGAACTATGATGACCTATATTGATATCATTAAAACTATTAGTAAATTATTTATTTGAAAATAACATTGAAAAAATATAATGAAAGCATGAAATTATTTTGAAAACCATATTTCATGAAATCATATAAAATAACATTGAAATCGTTTTCAAACCCTATTATTGTAAAATACTTAAAAAAATTATAAATAATGTTATACTTTTGACATGAAAAGGATGCTTTAAAAAAATGATAACATGTAAATCCCTACATTTTTTTAGGTAAAAAGAACAGTCCTTTTTCATGGTAAAGTGGTTAGAAAAATTAGTCGATCAGAAACTAACAAGAATATTCATTTAAAAAAATGGGTTGAACTATTCAAAAGGGTAAAGAATTTTTTTGATTATTATAGGATAATAGTGTAATATTCAAGGAATTCCACTTTAGATAACATGGTTTTAAGGTACATAGACTTCCATGAAAATAGAGTGTAATGTCATACGTTCTTAAAAGCACAATCCTAAAAATATAATGTTCCAAAAAGAAGAATAACTATACCAATAAGTGAATATATGATGAATAACAAAATTATAATATAAATCATCACTTATTTTAATAGTTGGAAAATAATATTTCATCAATGGGTGAAAAAAAGAACAATCTTGGTAAAGGATGAGATTGTTTCAATAAACTCCTACCAAATGGTTACATGGATTCATACTCTGTTTGTATGAAAATGAAATTACTCAATTATTAATCAATAATAAAATTAATAAGAGTCAATATAAAATATTTCAAATGGGTTTATATACACCATGATAATAATTTATATACATAACAAATCATGTGTATAAAATATGGAAAATTGAGACAAAAGAGTCTTATAGATTTGGTAGCTTTTGAATCATTATCCACATAAAATAATGTTCGTACAATGGATTTTTATGTAAAAATAAATTTAATTAAAATAATTATTTAATTAATAAATTTAATGTATACACACTACACAAAAGTTATAGGTGGTGAGTAAAGCATGTATCTAATGAAAATAAAAAAGAAATGAAATCCCCTAACCATGTGTCTTGACACTCATCGTACTCTTTACAACCTACTGTATAATAAAAAAAAAATTATATATATTTTATGGAACCATATTATTATATATAATTCCATATATTGTTTAATTATGACCTTATATTACCCACATCTTAAAAATCCTATGTAATTGTTTCACTTCGGGTAATATCTGCTTCATTCTCTACATGTGTCTTAATGTGTTATATGTTTTTTCCCTTATACATATATAATTATCCAAGAATTTAAACAATGATAAAAATATAATTTATATAAATTATACATTTATTATAATAATATAAATAATATATATGTATGAAATACAATACACCATTCACAGAGATGGTAAGGCGTACATACGCGCGATAATTGTTTATGTTTTTACAATAATAGTGACGGAATGAAATAAAATACATATATGTATTAGTTTATATAATATCATTTATATTTCATTATAATGTTATATATACCCCATATGTTTACCAAACTGATCAAAATTATATTCCTTGTCATGTTTGAATGAATCACAACACTTTGAGTGGGTAGTATCCACACATTTGAAACAAAATTATCGCATTTAGTCCAAAAGGAATGTAAAACTATATCTATTGAAAAATGAAAAAATAATTACATCTAAATTACATCATATATTACATATATAAATTTATTTTCCATCATTATTTCCACCATGAGATGTGGTATAGGAAAAATTTATAATCATGGTTTTGTGATGTGGTACTTCACCATACAAATAAACCACGTGTTTGTTGCCCATTAGTTGGAGGCATATCTAAGTGTTGGGAAAAAAAAGTAGAATTAAATAAACATATTATATTGAAAATAATGGTTTTTATACCATCATGGAATAATTATAGTGTATTGGGTGGAGAAATAAAATAAAATAATGGTTTATGAGAGAAGACGTTGCCTCTTAATCAGGTATATCCTTTTAGTTTTATTCTAAAAGGCTTCCATTAATTTAATTATTACAAATGGAAGGATTATGTGAGGAATATAGTCATTTATTAATCTTATTTGAGATGTTTTTTTGGAGATTAAATGAGCTTTATAGGTGCAAGGATGTGGGAGGAGAGGTGGCCATTTATATTGGAGGAGGAGTTTCACCCATTAATCATTTGGAAGAGAGGATAACAACAACATTTTTCAACGTGAATATGGATCAAATTTGGATCCCAAATTGATTCATCGGATCATAGTATCACAATATGGTCATAAAAATGTTCATTGTATATGTTTCTTTTTCTTTTTAGGTCTTAAATTTTGTTTTTTCCCTTAATAAAGCATAATTTTACCTTAATTGATGTAATTAATTATAATTACATTAACTATTATTTATTTGCAAAAACTATGATAAACATATTAGAAAATATAAAATATTATTATGTGAAATATGGAATCTATTTTCCCAAATTCAAACCACATTAGTGGATAAAATCAATTTAAAATTAATCTAGTTGATGAGACGACATTGTAGGGTTTTTAAAGTAAAATAGATGAAATGTGTGTTATGTTTTTAAATCGAATTTCATTGTAAAATTACTTAAAATACCTACATTATATTAATTTATAAAAGCATAATATAATTAAATCTGTAAACAAATTGAAAAAATTATTTAAAAATTTATTAATATTGTATGAACAAATTATTTTTGAGTTAAAATCTACTATTTTTAAGAATTCATTAAAATAATTAATCATTACAAAAAATTTAAAAAAAATCATACCCTATATTTATGGTTTTATTCAAAATATAATGTTTATATTGATATAATAGGTCTATAAAAGCTTAATTTTAATATGAGGAATATAAAAAATATACGAAGGAATATATAACATATATATTAAATTAATATATCACTCTTATTTTAATTAATATGATTTATTATTTCTAAACAGCACCGTGACCATAAAAATAATAATATGTCCATTTATGATAAGTTAGTTTTCATATTCATTTCTAATTAATTGGTAACCTATGAATTTATCTTATTTTCGTGAAAATCATATATTTTTACATAAATTATTTTATACAATTCATAAAAACTAATTTAATTTCATGGTTGTAACATATTATATTGAAATAATATATTTTAATAATATATTATTGTTCAGTATACCTCGGTCATGCATGTTATGAAAGCAATCAAAGAATTCCATTATTGTGTGTAGTGAGAGACACACTTGGTGTTCTGTTAATAGAAGATATAATTTATGTCTCATTTAGTGAACTATTAACATTTTTTTTTCATACAATATAATCCAAATATAGTTCTTTAATATAAAATAAACTATTTTCAATGTTGCATGAAACAAAAAATATGAAAATGATAAATTTAATTCCAAAAATTAACTCACAAAATCATAGTGTGATATAGTTACAATGATATATTTATATATAACATCTTCCAATGAGATCATGACATGATTTCTCTGCTATGGAAGGATTTTGAGACCTAGGATAGGATGTGGTTCAATCAATTTATGAGATTATGATTCAAATTTTGTTTATGTTAGAACCCTTTTAGCGTTTCAATACAACGAATGACTACTGGTTGAGGAAATATGTCATTATTAGGTACTCCATAGATATTATTTACATTGAGTTCTATGGATAACCATCTTTGATTGACTTTTTATGATAGAATTAGTGGTTATGTGATTAATAGTTGCAATTGACTCTAGTATTATGAATATGAAATAATTATTCAGGATGATTTCCAATGTGGTCCCCGGGATATAACATAAGGATGATGATATAAACTAAAATATGGACATTTTTATAGTCATAATATGTTACAGAAGAATTATTTTCAATTGAAGTGCTTGTGGTATGAAAGTTATAGTTATTGGAGGTCTCCATAATCCACTGACAAAAATAAATGTATTGTAAAATTCATTTCCAATAATATGTGATTAAAATCTAGTTTGTGGAATGCATGAAATATCAAGATATTATTAGGTGAAAACATATATGCAATACTATAGAATGATGTCATATTTTTTATAAATAAAATTCCAATTTTTTTAGTATGGGATAATTATTTATTAATGATTATTAATTTATTTTAATCGTGTTTAATTTGGTACATTATATATGTATACATAAAAATATATTCAAGGTTTATTAAAAATGATATTTTGAAGAAATTTTATGATTAAGTAGATCATGAAAAATGGTCATTTATATGATATAGAATCACTCTTTTTTTCATGATTAAAATATGATCCTTGTTGAAGATGGATCAAATTTTAATTCTTATAAGGGATTTACATTTCATAATTTCAATATTTTAATGTGATTAATAATTATCATTATAAAAAATATTCTCTTAGATAAGCAATCCATATGACCAGTCTTCTAAAAATGGTATTTTATTTCCAACAAACAATAATAAACTAAGTGGAGTAGTATGTTAATGTACAGTGTATGTATATAAATAATAACCACTCATTATATATTGAATAAAATAATTTTAATATAAATTAGGGATAAATTGTTAATTCTTATAAGAAATTTACATTTTTTACTTTGAATATTTCAATATGTTTTTTTGGGATTTTTTAAAAGTATGGACCTATATAATAAATCCATAGGACTAGGATCATCAACTACATAGGATGATGTGCAGCCTATAATAACCATCCCAAGATTAAAAGTGTATGTTTGGAAGATAAGATTTAATGTGGTTGAATATATATCATTAGTGTATGCATGTTTGTAGATGATTACATGTGGGATGCCTAGGGTACATGCAATAGGGTGGTTCACACCCTAGAAGATAGTGTGTGTGATTGTACAAGGAGATTATCAATGAGCTTTGACCATTTAGTGGAGTTAGTATCGAGATATATAAACCATCACATCATATATAGTTGAACTTAATATTGGACTCCCATGTTGTGAGTAATGTTCATTTCCTCGATGAAACTCAATCATATCCATGTAATTCCATGTATTCATATCATTCAATGGGCTTATGAGTATTCCATTTAATCTACTAATGAATACAGACACAAAAAATTGACTATTTGGATATAATCTAATAGCCACATTTAAAATACTAACCAACCATATGATTGACTAAACCAACCACATGAGCATATGATCAACATGTTATAAGAACAGTATAATGATAATATATTTACTCATCACAAAATTTCATTTTTAGGAAATAATTCACATCCATACATTTCGTGGATCATTTAATATATATTTTTGGATAATTTGGTTATATCTATTACATAAAAACCCATATATTAAAAAGTGTACACCTACACTACAGATTCATTTTTATAATTTAAATTTTTTATATTGAAACACATAAACAATAATTAGTTATTATGCTTACTCATCCTTAAAAAAATGTAAACACATTTAAAAAAATTTGTATTTACAAAAAAACCTCTCTAATATATATATATATATATATATATATATATTAAAATAAAATTGTTAGTCGATCATAAAACCATGATGTCATAAAATATATTTATCACTTAAAATAATAATATTTACGATCAAATATTTTTTTATTACACATGAAATCATATTTACGTTAATATTTTATTAAATTAATACTTTATAAGTGAAAAATTAATACAATATCAAAGACATGAGGATTTCATTGAAAATGAGCACTAATGAGAAATAATTTCATAGAAACATTCCTTTATACCCTTTATGGAATAATTATTCCTTTAAGAAAACATAATTAGCATACCATATAAAATAATATGGATTCCGTGAGTACTCATTTGAATATTTAGAAACGTTAGGTAGGTTAAAAGTAACATTATATTCATTTTATATTTATAATAACCTATTTATGTGGAATATCCAATATGGTTAAAACTAACCATGATATATGGATATGAAAAATTAATCATATAATTTTTAAAAAATTTATAAATTAATTATAATTTTAAAATTAACCATGATATATGGTTATGAAAAATTAACTATATTACAATATTGTTGATGGTAGGACGTACAAACGAAAGAGTAATGTTTCTAGTTTTTAGTGAACGACAAGGATGGAAGAATAGTACATTTTTACCAATAAATAATTATTATTAAATAAAAAAATCATTTAATTACCCTCAATAAATATATATATTGTATTTATGTTTCATGGTAATGAAAAAATAATCACATCTCTTCATGGAGGTCATAATCAACACATATGCACGAACGACATTATAATTTTTCAATGGATTAAGAGTTAAAAAAAAGTAGATACCTTATATTAAAAATTTATTATTATTTCATAAATTTATTATATAGAGTTAATATATAAATCATTTAAACCATACTTTTGGGGGGATTATAGGAAAACGAATCACATCAAATCATTAGGTGGTAATCCATCATACACACAAAAAATAGCTTACATAACCATTTTATAGAATTTTGGATGAATATAGGTTATTAAATTAACATAATAACATCTTAGTATTATATATATACTAATTTTATGAGTTCATCAGGTTGAAGAATATTTTAAGGATGTATAGTAAACAGTAAAACAATATTGATTAGTTAAGTATCATACCTCTTCTTTAGAAAACATATTCTGGATTATAAATTATGATTTCATAAGTTTATTTTATGACATATAAAGGGACTCGAGATCAATGGGATGAATTTTATTATGGGATTTGAGTAGGGATTTACTAAAATATATATTGATTTGACTCTTTTACTCTATAATTTTACTTTAATTAGTTTTTGGAAAAAATACATTACTAATACGACATTTAACTAATGTTATATATCCCATGTATTGTAGTATATTTTTTATATAATAATTTATACCAAACATAGTAAAGTTTATAATGTAATCAAAATAGTTCTAATATTAGTCATTCTGATCCTTCAGATTGGCGGTCATTTCAGTACATTGAACCACAACTATTCTTAGCTATTGTTAAAATAGAATTCTATATATGAGACTAAATTAAGTCATAACCATTGGTTTGAATGTAGTTTTGATCCCCCAAGTTATCCATTTCTCATATTCTCAAATTGAAATACAATGTTATAGTTTATTGGACTATAATGTTTGTAGAATAATATTAATTACATTAATTTCTCTCACATGGAACAAAATATATCAGTGGTATGGTGCTATAATCAAATTACATCACACATTAATGTACAGTCCATGATTAGATATCATGATAAAGTGGAATATAATTATATGTTATCAATGTGAATAATGTCTAAGGTCAATTAATCCAACTAAAAAAATATGTAGGACAAATATTTTTCTATAAAAGTATTTTTTTTGAAGATCTTATTTATGAAAATTTTTAAAAATAAACATGTATAATGATTTCTATATAGCAATATCTAGTTCAAATTAATTTTATTATTACAATGAGATATTTCACTATGTAAAATGTTTAGGGGTTGTAAATTTCTTATTGGTTTTTTCATTTATTTTCATTATGTATGATCATGGTTAGATCGAGTGATTCTAGGGATAGGAATATAAAGGTCTATAATCAATTAAATCTAGGATTTCCAAGGATAAGAAGATAGATAAATAATGATCATTGTTTTGAAAACATCCTGGGGTTGGAATATCAACTCATTAAGATCATTGTATGAGGTGATTTTTTGGTATGGAATGAAATTACATAATAATTGGTATTATGACATAGGATATCTAATATCTGGATTTTTGACCTCCTTAACAATTATGGTTAACGTGCAATATTACCTTTTAGGAAAATCTAATTCTCTACTAAATATTATAATATTTTGTTTTACTTGTTTGGATAAGTTAAATATTCCTATTTTCATTATCTTAAAGAAATTTGTTTATAAATATCTATTGAATAAACGGTTTTATCCGTGTTTCAATGATACCGTTAATAATTCTGAAATATCTAATAATTTTTAGTTTCTTTTAAATCATTCTAAACATCTGATGAATTTTTATTCTTCTTTGTGACTAAATTTGTTTTGTTTTTTTTCTAATTTAAATTTTAAATCATCAATTAACCCCCATCTTGTACAAATTATATAATCATATGATCCAACAATTGGTGTCACGACCTATCCTCGGGACCCATGTTGTGACTACCACAAGGCCGTGTTCTATAGGCCAGGGGCTACTGACTAGCACCAAAGGAGTAAATCTCTAAGTAGGGAAGGAATTTCCTTTTTAAAAATTAAACACACACAACAGAGTACGCAAAAGGAAGTAAAACACTATGTAATGCTGAATACAAAAGAGAGTGTTGAACCTAAAGGGACCAGAAATACAAGCCCAATAGTAAAGTACAGGTATAACTGAAAGTAATACAACTGAAAGAAATTAAAGCTGCTACTGGGTCATCCTCTAGGGTTCCTACCTAAAGAGTAGGTATAGATGGCCTCTTCATTACTTCACGTATTTTTTTTTCTGCTATGTGTACCGTCACGCTGAGTAGTCCACCTCCAGGTACCGTTTAGTCCTACTACTCTCTACCTCAGTTAGTGAAATCCATCATCCGCAACCAACACAAAGAGGTGCAGGCATTTCCCGTGTAGCGTTGAGTATAATGATACTCAGTAGAAACCCTAAGTCCCTGATGTTCTCACAAAATCCAAAAAGGATAACCAAAAAGTATTAAATCAACATATAACAATTACTTAGATATATTCCCAAACATATACCTATGTTATCAAGTATCCCATCTCAATCATGAGGAAAATATAAAATTCATTGACTCATCTCAAACTAGGATTTTAATTCACGATGTCGAAACCATGGCTGGTAGAGAACTCCCCCTCTGTCGAGTACAGTGGGCCTACCACTACATCCAAGCACTTTCTACTATCCTTGGACTGCCGATGTACTCCACCTGTCGAGTACTGTGGGGCTGCCGTACTCACACCGAGGGTCTCCCCACCACGGGTCTGTCGCTAAAACCAAGCGCTCCCCCTCATATCCTACAGAGGTACCCATTCTATCAAGTACCGCTAGTCTAAAAATACAACCAAGTGCTCCTCTGCCATGGGTCTGCTGCTACAACCAAGCGCTTCCCAATGGGCCATCCGAATCACTACGAGTCAATCGGTCAACAGTCATCAAGTCTCAGCCAGCTACTAGGTCTCTATAATCTTCTCGATCTTCACTGAGAGGGTTCTCTCCACGAGGCACAAGTCGACACTCCAAGTGTCAAGAAGACTCAGGTAAAGTATCAAAAAGGACTGCCGCATCATAGGGGTCTCAATGCAACATACATCACGTCAAGAAGGCGCTTGTTCTGTGAGTTATTGTCATTTTATTCCCGAGGTGCCTGGTTGGATTCATGTATGAACCAACACGAACGTATCTCAAGATTACCCCGAACTCCCATGGAGTATACTCAAAGGGACCGTCTCTCATCGAGATTACCAGCGCCGCTGACGGTTTTTCAAATGGATGTCTGGTGCCACAGATATGGCCTAAGTAAGCAAAGGGTCAGTAATTTGCTCGGGACCGGTCTAACCCGGTCAGATCGACTCGGCACATCCCAGTTTAGGCCGACCCAGTCTAGGTCAACCCGGATTGACATGATGGGTCTGACCCAGCCCGTTGGGTGGGTCTGCCTAATAAGTTAGGTCGAGTATGCTGGGCTAGGCACAGTGGACTGCGAGGGTGGTTCAACCCGGATGTCCCCACGCAGGTGGCTCAGCCCAAATGTAGGGGCTGGTTCGGCTAGCACCGCGAGGTGTGCAGATCTAGAGGTCGTTCACCGGGATGCCAGTGGAAGGCCGCGTGGGGCGTGGGCTGGACAGCCAGACACCGGGCAGGTCGCGGGTGCACCAGGCTACACGCCAGGGTGCCGGGCAGCGCACTTGAGCTCGGGAAGAGCACCGGGGTTCTAGGAAAACCGCGACAGGGGTCCGCATGGACGTGAGGCAGGACATTGGGGTGTTGGGTAGGCCACCGGCATGGGCCAGGATGGCCACCGGCAGGGCACGAGGGCGCCGGGTAGGCCACCGGCAAGGGATGGGCAGTGCGTCGGGGCGCGTCGGGGCATGCGGGCAGCACGCTGGGGTGCCGGTGGGGGGTGTGGGCTGCGCGCCGGGGAGCGCGCCTGGGCGCGAGGAGCGCATTGGGGTAGCACGCAAGGGAGTGGGTAGTGCGTTGGGTGCCGCGGGGGTGGGGCTGTTCGCGGAGGCTGTGGGTAGCGCAACCTTTGTTCGTCGTCTTCGTCGTCATCGACTATTTTCCATGCCATCGTAATTGAACAAGAACAAACAAGGGGATGGTCGGACCGTGTTCGTGTGGCCTAAGACCTCCTCGTTACAGTGATAGAAATTGGAGATTCTCATACCATAACTTTTTTTGAAGAAGAACAAGGTTTATACTCATATATAAAATAACACAAATCTCTTTACCTCACTTGTCGGTATTCGTTGACGAAGTCATAGGGAGGCGGCGTCGTTCCATTGATGTCAGAGGGAAAAATGGGTACTTGTTGCTGGTGGAAGAGCATTCAAAGGTGATGAAGTCAAAGGCATCATTGGAATTATTCATGGGTGTCGCTTCCCTTTCTTTCCCTGGTTGAAGAAGGAAAATATGGTAACGGTTCTTCGTGTTCTTTGTTGAGAAGATATTCTCTAAATTCTTCCAAGGCTCCACCAAAAGATTATGACAACCAAAAAATAATAAAACAGGACATCTTATTAATTCATTGGCATAAAGAATTCAAACCATTTAAAATTAATTAATTAATGTCATTAATTATTTTGTGGTTTGGCACACTTATGAGGGATGGTGGAAGGATACAAAGAAATGTAGAGAGGGTTTGCTGCATTAACTCAAGAGAAGTTTGGGGGTTTTAGGGGGTTTGTAGCTCGTCAGGTCCTGCACCTAATAATATCCTCTCAATGGATGTTATACATGGGTGGTCCCCACCAACAGAACCTCTAATTGGAGGTTATGGTGTGGTGGCCCCCACCACTAACTTCATTTTGGAGGTTTTAACTTCCACAAAATATAAATATGTTATCTCTTATACTTATTAAACTTATTTAAAACCTCCAAAATCTATCATCCATTCTCATTAGAATGCAACTGTGGTGATGGTCTCAATAAGAAATCATCGACGCTGCAAGTTCAATGGTGCCCTCAGATTTTTGTTCTGAGCATCGGTTCAATGTTTATAAAATCGCATACGTACGTTTACTAAATGTACGCGAACAAAACTTCAGAAATTGATCATAGGCACACCCAGCATTGGAATCATGGGCTGTCCGAAACTGAAAACTCATAAAAATCACATGTATTTATGAAAAAAAAATTCCATGAAAATTCCAGGTCTATACATTCTCAATACCTCCAGGATTTACATCCCTGTAAGCTACAACTCAATATAAGGGAAAAAATGGGGGTATTGAGCACGCATCTGAGCCTCCCACTCCCAAGAGCTCTCTTGGATTTTCCTATGCTGCCAGTGAACGTGCACCATAGGTATCAACTATCCATGTA
Organism: Viscum album; assembly: GCA_963277665.1. Lineage (NCBI taxonomy): Eukaryota > Viridiplantae > Streptophyta > Magnoliopsida > Santalales > Viscaceae > Viscum > Viscum album. The sequence goes on from OY728151.1 coordinate 1,432,435,157, forward strand.
GGACCTGCTCATGTTGATCCTCAATATCCACTGGAACCACCGTGAAGGTCACCTCATCATCAATGTCCAGCTCCCAGTGGTCGAAGATGTGGGATAGGACGTGCACGTATCTCCTCAGCTGGGATATCTGGAAGATGTCATACACCCGGTGCAACTGAGGTTGAAGAGATAAGTGGTAAGTCACCTCGCCTACTATGTTGAGGACCTGGAATGGTCTGATGAATTGAGGAGATAACTTTCCACCTCGGCTAAATCTCCATAGACCTTATCGAGATGAGACTCACAGAAATATGTGGTCTCCATCTGTGAACTATAGAGGCCTATTTCTATTGTCTTCATATGACATCTACCTTCTATGTGCAGTCTTCATCCACTCCTGGATGATCTGCACCTTCTCGGTGGTAAATCGCACCATCTCTGGTCCCACTAGTACTGACTCCACAGGGACTGTCCAGCACAGTGTTGATCGAAAAGGTTGCTCGTACAACCCCTCGAATGATTCCATCCCTATGCTGGAGTGATAGATGTTGTGCTAGGAAAACTCCACCAACGTTAGATGATCATCCTAGCTACGACTAAAGTCGAGGACACATGCACGGAGCATGTCCTCTAGGGTTTGAATGGTCCGCTCGGTCTGGCCATCTGTCTGAGGATGGAAGGCGGTGCTTAGACGTAGCTATGTACCGAAAGCCTCCAGCAACCCCTTCCATAGTCAGGAAGTAAACCATGTGTTACGGTCGAAGACTATAGTAGTAGGAACATCATGAAAACTCACTATATCCTACACATAGAGGCATCATAAGCTCTCTACTGATCTCGGCTCCCTGATCGGTTGCAAGTGGGCCGACTTGGTAAGTCGGTCAACTATCACCCATATCAAATCGTGGATCCTGGATATACGTGGAAGAATCGTCACGAAGTTCATGGATATTCCATCCCACGTCCACTCTGAGACCTATATGGGTTGTACCAAGCATGATGATACCTAGTGCTCTGCCTTCACTTGCTGAAAAGTGAGGCACCATGAGACAAACATTTCAACCACCTTCTTCATACCCATCCACCAGTGTTGTCATTTAAGGTCCTGATTCATATTCACCACTCCTTGATGTACCGCTAGAGGTGACGTGTGAAACTCCCTCAACAATTCCTCCTGAAGTGACACTAGAACCATAGTACATCCTCTGAAGAGTATGACTTGATCCCCACCTTATGAAAATCCATTAGGTGCCTGCCCTGTGGATATCTGAGCACGACATGTCTCACAGTTAGTGTCCCCATGTTGTGCCTCCCTGACTCACTAAAGTAGTTGGGTAATGACCGTAAAAGACCATAGATAGGCTTCTCTATCCGTATCCACAAATGATATCTATAAGGAAGCCAAATTCTATGTCGCCTCTCCTAGAAGATGTATACCAGAACTCCTACTGAGTGCATCCGCAACTCAGTTCCCCTTCACAGGAGTATAGACTATCTCAAAGTCATATTCCTGGAGGAACTCAAGCCATCGCTGCTGTAACAGTTTCATGTCCTTCTAAGAGCTGATATACCTGATACTATTGTGATTAGATTACATAGTAAAACATTAAAACATCAGATAGTGTTTCCACATCTTCAAGGAAAATACCACTACTGCAAACTCCATGTCATGGGTAGTGTAGTTATGCTCGTGTTGTCTCATGTGACAAGAACCATAAGCAATCACAGCTCGATCCTGCATCCAGACACACCTGAGTCTGGTCTCTGATGTGTCACAGTAAACTACATACCCTATGACCTCCTCTAGATGCCTCAAGATGGGGGCACTAGTCAACCTCTTCCTAGGCTCCTGAAAGCTCTGCTGGCATCTCGAAAACCACACGAAGGGTTCCCCCTTCATAGCCAAGAATGATAATGGTGCTGCAACTATAGAGAAGTCTGGAACAAACCTATATCTGTATCTATCCAATCCCCGTAAACTCTGTACATCCGTCACACTCCTAGGTGGCTCCCAAGAAAGTACCACCTCGATCTTTGCTGGATCCACTGCAACTCCAGCCTCCAAGATGATGTGTCCCAAGAAGTGAACCTCTCGAATCCAAAAATTGTAATTAGAGAGCTTACCATAGAGCTGGTGGTATCTAATTGTGTCCATTTCTACTTGTGAATGGTTGGCATGCTCCTCCACAGTAGTCGATTAGATCAAGAATGTCGCCGATAAAGGCTACAAAAAGTGACCGAGGTAAGGCTGGATGATCCTGTTCATGAGACTCATTCACATTTTGGATGATTGGTTACGCCGATGGGCATAACCAAGAACTCATAATGGCCGTACCGACACCTAATGTTCGTCTTCTGCACATCCTCATCTCGAACTCTATGCTATTGATAGCCTGATCTAATGTCTATCTTCGAGAACCATTGTGCTCCCTTGATCTGATCAAAGAGGTTTTCAATCCTTAGGAGTAGGTACTTGTTTTCCACAGTCATGTAGTCCAGGCGATGGTAGTCGACATAGAGCCTCAAGCTCACATCTTCATTTTGGGAGAATAGTATCGGGGCTGCAAAGGGAGGAACACTGGGCTGATTTAATACCTTCCCCTATATGTCCTCTAGTTATACCCTCAGCTCTCGAAGCTCAGTGGGTGACATCCGATATGTTGGTGTAGATATCGCTGTCATCTCGGGGTATAGGTCAATGTAGAAGTCCACCTCTCTGGAAGGAAGTAGACCTGGAACATCGTCAGGGTAAACATATATGTACTGGTCTACCACTACAGGATATGTTGGACTCTCCAAATCAACTGCTCTGAGGGTAAGGAAAGCTAGCTGGTGACTGATCAGATGCGCCCTCCTCCGTGTAAGTCTTTCCTCTACTGCAAAGGTTCTCTTCTCGCTGGTGAAGGTCAAACTGGTCCAATCCATGCGGACAGACTGCACTTTGCGCCTAATACAGTTTATCTAATCATGGACTATAGATAACCATTCCATACCCAAGATGATGTCGTAAGGCCTTGAAACCGCTACTAGGAAATCCTAGCAGAATATCTCTCCTCCTAGAGTATGCTCGCACTGCTGGGACCAATGCGTAATCATCGAATCAGCTCCCGTAAGAGTCTCTAGTAGAATGGATCAAACTAACGGCTCCTTCAAAAGCATTGAGCACTGAACGAGGGATGCATCAATGAAGGAGGGACATGAAATTGTGTCTATAAGAACTGCAACAATGGTGGAGTAGAAATAGATCATACCTAGAATCATCTCTGAAGTGCCACTGTCGTATCCTTCAGCTGCCTGAAGCTGAGTTCTCCCCTTTCCACTTGCTCCATGTGGTCGGGGTGGACCACCTAGTGGTGGTGGCGGTAGAACCTCGTAACGTTGTCCACCACCAGCTGCTCGACCAACTCATATGCCACGTCTGCCTCCTCCCATAGGACCACCTAGACCAAACCTTTGCCTCTCCCTGGGAGGTCCCTCAACTATATACTGATCATATGAATGGAGGGTCGGCTGGTCACAATCCATGTGACCCTACCCACCACATGAGTATCACTGCCCACTCTTGACAGGTCTCTCTCCACCCTGGTTGCATCTCACAACTGGTCCTGAGTCGTACAGTCGTCCACCTATAGTTCTTTTTGTCTTGGACCTCTGTGTCATTTTTCTACTACTAGATACATAAGACTCTACTGCATTTTCACTAGTAGTATGTCTCGCTTCTGGTGACCGGTTCGCATGTAAACTATATACTAGTTGGGATCTCTCTAACACCCCCGCCTACGTCTGGAAGATGAGGGAGATCATCGATGCTCTAATCTGTCGCATGATCCCCTGATCGAAGGTTCAGGCCCAGAAGAATAGGTCTTGTACCATATCGGTAGAGTAGCGTGAGAGGTCGGTGAACCTAGCTGAGTACTGATCTACAGTCATGTTCCCCTACTATAGATGAAGTATCTCCTGTATCTACACCAATCGAAGGGTGGCTGGGAAAAACTCCGCAATAAATAGGCTCTCAATGTCCGCCCAGAGAAGGGTCGCCTCATCGTGGACCTGAAGCTTTGGGATCCACCATCTGCATGCTGCTGCTTGAAGGAGGCTGGCAACAAGGATCACCATGTAGTCTGCAGGTGTCCGTACTAGCCTGAGGACTCTCAGCACAACCTTAGGCCAATACTCAGCCACCTGTGGGTCTGTCTCTCCCCTGAATCTAGGTGGCCTCTGGTGTTCGAACTCGTGCTACGTGCTCAAGAGGCGTGCATCATATACTGCTGGGGATAGAGGTATCAGTGGAAAAACAGGTGGTGTTACCACTGGTGCCTCCGCTGGTCCCTCAACATGAAAGGGGCCCTGCACTGAGGCCTCATCTCTCAATGGGATGTCAGTTCGTACAACTCTCGGGGCTCTAACTGGTCGTCTGCAGGGAGGAATCTTGAAAGAAATAGATGCGACACAGTCAAATTATTATACCAGGTGAGCTGATCTGGTTGAACATACTTAAAGAAAACTTTTGGAAACACACAAAAAATTTGTGTTTTCGTGCACTGAGTCATAAATAAGTAGTTAGGGTCCTAGTGTATAGATACGTCGTCTTCCACACCAAAAATGGAATCCCTTAACTGAAGACCACATTTAGTACACTTAACATTATCACTTCACAGAAAATAATGATCAGAGTCCCGAGATCTTCAGTAGAACTGACTCCTCTTATACTAATTTGTCAAGTCCTGTCCTCGGGACCCATGTCGTGACTACCCCAAGCCCGCCTTCCTTTGTCCAGGGGCAGGTGACTAGCACAAAAGGCCTAAATACCTAAGGTGGGAAGGCATTGCCTTTATAAAAATTAAACACACACTACAGAGTACGCAACTGGATGTACAATACTACGTAAAACAGAATAAAAAATAGAGTGTCGAAAGTAAATGGGTTGGAAATACAAGCCCAATCGTAAAGTACCGGTACAACTGAAAGTAAGATCAACTAAAAGCAAGTAAAGTAGCTACTGGCTTGTCCTCCGGGGTTCGTACCTAAAGGGTAGGTACATATGGCCTCCTCAGCACTCCACGTCCATCTAACTGCTCTGTGTACTATCACGCAGAGTATTCTACCTCTAGGTACCATCCAGTCTTGATACTCTCTACCTCATTAGGGACCCCGAGACCCTCATGGTCTCGTAAAATCCAACAAGTATAACAAAAAATTATGAAATTGATGGATAATAATTACTTAGTTATATTCCCATACATATACCTGTGTTATCAAGTAACCCTTCTCCATCCCGAGGAAAACAAAAAATTCATTGACACAACTCAAACTAGGATTTTAATTCATGATGTCTTTACCATGGCTGCTGGAGAACACCTCCTCTGTCGAGTATAGTGGGCCTGCTGCTACAACCTAGCCATTCCCACTAAACTTGGACTACTGAAGTACTCCACTAGTCGAGCACTGTGGGTCTCCCGTGCTCACACAGAGGCTCTCCCCACCATGGGTGTGCTGCTACAACCATGCTCTCCCCCTCATAGCCTACATAGGTACTCCTTATGTTGAGTACCGTGGGTCTGCCGCTACAACCTAGCACTCCTCCTCCATGAGTCTGCTGCTACATCCAAGCACTTACCACTAGGCCATCTAAATCACTATGAGTCGATCAGTTAACAGTCGTCAAGACCTAGCCAGCTACTAGGTCTCTGCAATGTTCTCCCTAATCACCGGGAGGGTCCGCTCCACGAGCTACAAGTTGATACTCTAAGTGTCACGAAGTTTCAATTAGATGTACCGAAAATGACCACCATGTCATAGGGGTCTCAACGCAACAGACGTCGCGTCAATCGGACATCTGGTCTATGAGTTATTAGCCTTTTAGTTTCGGGGGCCCGGTTGAATTCGTGTATGAACCCACCCAATCGTATCTCAACTATACCCTGAACTACCATGGGGTATACTCAAAGGGACCATCTCTCATCGAGATTAACATCACCACTGAAGGTTTGTCAAACAGACGTATGGTGCCATAGATTTGGACAAAGTAAGTAAAGGGTCAGTAACGGGCTTGGGCCCGGTCCGACCCAGTCGGACCGACTCGGTCCCACCCAGTCTGGGATGACCAGGTCTCGGTCACCCTAGAAAGACCTGATGGGTCTGACCTAGCCCATGGGCAGGTCAGACCGCTATGTTCGGCCCTGTCCACTAGGCCCGACCCAGCAGACTATGAGGGCGGTTCGACCCGGATGCCACCACACAGGCAGCTTGGGCCGAAGTTCGGGGTCGGTTCGACCAGCACTGCGAGGGGCGTGACATGGGAGGTCGGCTTTCGAGAGGCCATTAATAGGCTAGGCGTGGCATGGGCAGGAAGGTCATGGGTGCACTGAGCAGGGCACCAGGCAGTCCACGACAGGGGGTCGCGGGGGCGCAGGGCAGGCCGCCGGAGTGCCGGGCAGGCTGCCTACATGGCGCGAGGGCCCATGGGCAGCGCGCCATGGCAGCGTGCCAGGGAACAGGTAGGGTGCCGGTGCAACTCTAGGGTGCATGTAGGGTGTCGGGGCAGGTGCTAGGGTGCGGGTAGTGCACCGGGCACCGCGAGGGGGGCGCGGTTTGCAGAGGCCACTGGTAGCACGACCTTTGTTCGTTGTCTTCTTCGCCATCACCTCTTTGCCATGATATCATCATTAAACAAGAACAAACAAGGGGAAGGTCTAACCATGTTCATGTTCCCAAGCCCTCCACATTACGGTGAAAGAAATTGGAGATTCTCATAACATAAATTTGATCAACGAAGAACGTGGTTTATACTCATATATAAGATAACAAAAATATCCCTATATCGCTTGTTGGTATTTGTTGACGGAGTCTTACGGAGGCGACGTTGTTCAATGGACGTTGGAGGAAAAAAGGGGTACACGTCATTGGCGGACAAGCGTTTGAAGGTGACGATTTCAAGGATGATTTCGACGTTCTTAGTGGGCGTCGCTTCCCTTTCTTTCCTCGGTTGAAGAAGGAAGAAGATGACAATGATTCCTCATGTTCTTCATTGATAGGATATTCTATCAATTCATCCAAGTCTCCAAAAATATATTATTCCAACCACCAAATAATAAAACAAGACATCTTATTAATTCGTTGGCATAATGAATTCAAACCATTTCTAATTAATTAATTAATGACATTAATTAATTTTTGGTATGGTACACATGTGAGGGAAGGTGGAATGTTACAAAAAAATGAAGAGAGGGTTGGATTCATTAATGGAAGTGGTGTTTGGAGTTTTTAGGGGGTTTGTAGCTCGTGTGGGAACCACCTAATAACATCCTCCCATGGGAGGTTATACTCGGGTGGGACCCACCACCATGACCTTTCATGAGAGGTTATGGTGTGGTGGCCCCACCACTAGCTTCCCTTTATAGGTTTTAACTACCAAAAAATAAAAATAAGGTATCTCTAATTTTTATTTAATTTGATTAAAAACCCCTAAAATCTAACTTCCAATCTTGTTAGAATGCAACTGCTGTGAAGGTATCACTAAGAAATAACGGACACTATGAGTTCAACGGTGCCCTCAGATTTCTGTTCTGAGCACCGATTCAAATGTTATAAAATCTGGTACGAACGTTTACTGAACGTACATAAAGAAAATGTTAGAAATTGATCCCGGGCACACCGGGCCTCGGAATCAAGTGCCGTAAAAAACTGGGGACTCGTAAAATTCCATTGTATTTATGAAAAAAAATTCCATGGAAAGTCAAGGTATTTATAATTGGTATCAAATTAGGTTCAATTTATATACATGTTATGTTTTTAATTTTGATAAATATTTCATTTTATTATGATTTGGTTTAAACCACCTGTTTCTAGAATATATTACCCTAATGTGGTATGAATAAAAGTGTATCTAATTGATATGATTTCAAAATTGATTTTCGGTACTTTAGAAAACATGAATCCCAGTAGACCATATCTTTTTGATGAGAATGATTAAAAATACATGAGAGACATAAAGAAGAATTTTTTATCTATACTGCCGTGGATAACATTGTTATACTAACTGGAGATTAAATTTTTTATAAAATGATGTTATTAATCTTATGAAACTATAAAAGGTAATTATTTGTTTAACAACAAAGAAAGGAATAATCTACATTGTTCTACAATAAGATGTATCCATAGTCAAATTTCTTCATGTGACTAACTATAGTATGTAGATGAATATATTGGCTACTAAAACTGTAACATTGATTATTATTGAATGTATAAGACCTATGATGAGGGATGTGTACCATGTATTTTATTTTCTACCAAGTGAGGAAGTATATCCAATGGATCAAATATTTATAGTTATTTTTAATACGTTACAATATCGAAGGGAAAAAAATTCAATGGATGTAATTATAGTATAAAATATTATTTAGATTATTCCTAATTAATGGGAATCTATGAGAATACGTTGAAATAATACAAGAAGAATTAAAAATATTAATCTATATATCCTCATTGGTACCCTTAATAATTACCAAGGTATGCTGAATAGTTATGTAATAAATATGTAAATGAAAATCGGGGAGTTTTTATTTCAAATACACCTATTTTCCTCCTATATATCAATATAATAGTTTTTTAAATAATCTAATTAGAAATATTTTATTATTGAATCAGATAGTATATCATTAGATAATACTAGAAATGTGTTGTCTAATCTTGTTTGAAGAGAGATTAATTATGCGGGAAAGAAAGCCTTTCAGTGTAGATATTTGAACATCCATAAGGAAAAATGTTATGGGAATGAGTCATCATGAGTAGCATGTTATGAGTGTCAGAATGAATGACATACAAGAACTGGTTCTCCTTATATTAAATAAACGTATATTATCTCTATGAATTACTATAATCATAAACGAAAGGTATATATAAAAAATTCAAAAAGATGCAGTTTGAGTAGAGGAGATAGTTCAAATAAAAACTATTTCTTCATTGAGTGTTTGGAAAAATAAATATTTGGTTATTTTCAGAATTACCATAGGTAAAAGAATATATAATGGATATGATAACTACTTATGAATCTATTACTTATACTAAATTTAATGAATTTTTCTTAAATCACACCAATGAGAAAAATTATACATCTTCAGATGAAGAATATACATCAAATTAAGAGGATTATAATTTACCAAGTTATTATAAGTGTCTAATTTTTCAATGCTACTCAAGAATAAAAAATTTAGTGTTTGTAAAAAATTATTGTTGGTGAAGGTAAACTCATTATTCCAAGAAGGCTCGATCATGGGCATAAGACCCATGACCCCAAAATTTATTCAAAGAAAAATAAAAGTTCCAACAAACAAAAAGGGGGAAAAGCTACAGTCCAACAGACCACGCCAAAAAGAAAAAACAGATCAAACAGAAGATCACCTTTTTCGAGGACGACCTCGACCCCTATATCCCCCCCGACTAGCCGGGGGGGCGACCACACCCACTCTGCTGTCCAGCTTCCATTTCCATAGTCAGTTCCTCAGTATTTTCCATAGGAGAAGCTTCCCCATGCAGGCCAACATCAGTGAAAGTGTATTCCTTGTGATCCGCAGCAGCATGATACTCTTCATGCACCGGCCGAACCTCCTGTGTATCCTGGACCACCTGCATCTCAAAAGAAGAGCAAGCAGTATTATAAGCAGTGGATTCCACTACTACTAGGATATCCATCCCCTTATCAGCAGCAGGTATCAAAGTGCTATCTCGATTATTGCTACATCCTTCCTTCTTAATCCCTTACAGATTAATCATATCAAACTACGGAGTATTAATCGACTCCAACATAGAAAAGAAATTAACAACTGGCTTTGGAGATTTCGGCTCAGCACTCAAAGTATCTGTTGGAGCAACCTCCATATCAGCAACATGCAGAGTTGAACTCTCCAGAATATGCTCTGTCCCAATATCAGCATCACCCTTCAATAATAAATCATAATGGTTAACCTGCTGGACCACATCATCTCCTACAGTACCACTATCCACCATCATAGCACCATCCAGCCGCGCTCCAACAGTAGTTACCTGGGCTGGATCAGCCCTCAACTTCTTCGACGTCACCAATTGAAACCCATATTCATCAAATATCTTCATCTTACCCTTTATACAAGCCGAAGCCACTGCAGCATGATCAAACTCAGCATTGACATCATCCTGAACAAAAACCTCATGCTCTGATTGGACCCATTCCTCTTCCTCAACAAGCATATGTTCACCCTGCTGGGCATCAACCGCAGCCTCCTACTGAACTTCAGTAACCATTGTAGTAGCATCCGTATGCACTAGATGACACCCTTCCTCCTCTTCAGCAATATCAGCCCATGACCTGCAAGCATCACCCCTGGTAATTCCAACAACAGATGGTTCCAATGCCTTATCCACTGGTCGGTCATCAGCAGCAGCCGGCTGTCCAACAGACTGCTTACCCAAACCAAACTGGACAGCCTCATCAAATGAGGCAGGGCCTACCTTTGGAGGCTCCTTTACTCTAGAAACCAACTTCGAACCAGCCTACACCGCCGAGATCGTTTTGCACTGCTCAGAGGCATGACCCACCGACTTACAAAGTGTACACTTCAAATTCCTACGACATTGCATCGAAGTATGACCAATACAAAGACACGATTTACAGAAAATAGGCAACCATTCATATTGAACAGCATGTTCCAGCTTAAACTCCCCAGCAACAAGGAAAACTTTGTCATCAGGACCTGCGCTAAATCAATTTCTACCAAGACCCTAGAAAAATGGCCAAATCTAGAGAGTTCAGTCTCCTTATCCACCTTAATTGGACTCCCAATGGATGAGGCAACTTCCCATAAGACTGAAGGATGACAAAAGAACGAGTTTAAACCCCTAATGCGGACCCATGTTTGAGTCGAAGAGTTCTTAGTGGAAAGGGGATGCGATAAAGGATCCCACTGCTGTACCATTATATACCCAGGCTTCAAAGAAACAGGTCCAAAGCCCCAAGATATATTCAGCAATTCCTTCAAAGGAAAAACGACATGAAACATACCTCTTCCGATGGAAATCAGACGCCAATCTGAGAACCCCCAGCTTCTGGCCAAGCAATTGCGCACTTCATCAACCCTCACAGGAGCTTCGCTACGAGTTCTCGACAATCTAGCGAGCAGTGAGAACCTACATTCCTCAAGGTGATCCTCTAGAACTTTCGGATTAGCTTCAACAAAAGCAATCAAACCATTCTTGGTGATCCTCTTATTTAGAGAGGCTGAATCAGATAGGGATTCAGAGAAAAACCTATTTCGGGAAGCCAAGCCATCATTCTTCCGCCTAGGGTTTAGCAGACAATCCTTCACCGCCAAATCAATAGCATCACCCGGAGCGACCACCTTCGAGGGAGGAACGAAGACATCCTTAGGATCAAAATAGAAATCCAACAACGCCACCATCAATCACCGAGTAGAAATCGCCGTGGAATCGCCTCTCGGGAGCTCTCCCGCATTTTTATAATGGGTATGACTAAAAAAACAATTTTTGGTAGTAATTATTTTTTATAACGAGTGATCTATTTTTCACTAAATGTAAATTTGGTGGACATTTAAGAACAAAAAATCAACATATATATATTATTGGACAAATGTTTTATGAAATATTTTTTTTAAATTAAATTCCATTTTATAAAAATAATAATTTTGGAAAAATATGGATACCTACGGTTTTACATTTTGATAATACCGGACCCAAGAAGTTATAGGTTCCAAAATACTAATGTCATTATTTTATGGAAAATAAATAAAGTACTAACAAAGAAATTTGTATATGGATATTGGTTTCTTTAGAAATATGACTAAAAAATATTTCATTAAGAAGATCATAAATGTGATAAGTGGAAATTTCATTTTACAAGATAATCTTAAAGGAGAAATTTTCTGTATATGTATTATTATTCTTCAAATAAAAGAATTAATTTCTATTTTTTTATTTATTATAGGATATAATAAAACACTTATTATGATAAGACTATTATGTGAGGTGGTTTATATTGTGTACTTAGAGATTGGTAAATTTATTATTTATATTTCTAGAGATGAATTTTTTATTTCTAACAAACAACTTGAGAATGATTACACATAAAACATAGAAGATCATAGGAGAAAATATCTACCATTCTTTTCTGTAATAGAAGTTGAATCTTAGTTATGAAATATAAGATGAAAACACGGCAATCAAAAAACATTAGATATCTTTTTTATTAATGGAATTGCTAAGGATCTACTTGAACAAATGTATGATTCATTTAAATTCATTGATAATTATATTTTTTAGCAATCGAAATTTAATATTTATGTCTACTAGTGTAGTATCAAAATATCATTATTTATAATTAGTGAACATGGAATTATTTAGTCCTATGAAAACAAGAATTAGCAGTGGAAAATATAATGTATATGTTATAGTGGATGATATACTAGTTATACATGGTTATATTTTCCAAAAATTAAATTTGATGCATTTATTTATTTAAAAAATTTTTAATATAGAGATAAAAATGGGAAAAATTATCCTTCATAATTGTTCGTATAGATCTTCATTGAGAGTTTTAAAATTTTAATTTTGGAATTTTTTAATCTATAAAATTTAATATTCATAACTTTTTATCATAAAGAACTACGAAGAGCAATGGTGTAGTTGAAATAATAAAAAAAATTAATTAGGAGATTACTTAAACCATTCTGAGTGAGTACTCACTTGTTAATTTTTTTTTCAAATGAAGCGGTTATTATTTTCTACTATACTATAAATAATTTTTTAATTGGGTCTTTTAATAATTAATAGATATATGATTTTTCAACTAGAAAGAGACCAAAACATGATTAATTTAGTTTTTTTACATTAATGTAAGGAATCTGGAGACTAATTAAAATGCATAACATTTTCACCTAAATCCATTAGAAGAATATATTCAGCTTATTCCAAAATTACAATGGAATAAATTGTTTAAAAACACATTCATTGTTGAGGAAATAGAATATATTAACATTGATGAAACCCATTCTATTTTTTCAATCAACCTTAACCTAAATTTTCAGATGTTATTTATAAAATTGATTTTCATCCTATGTTGGAAAGTTCTTCTCATGAGAGAAAAACTTATGAATTTATCTCTTATGTTATTCTACAAGAATATTTTCACCCTATTATTTAATAAAATATTTTTGAAAATCCCATTAATCATTTTTTATTTTATAAGTCATCCATGTCATAATATAATTAGCGCTTTTAATCAACTAGTTAATACTAGAATAATATATTGAAATTAAATTGAACATCTATATTTTTTTCATTCAATTTAGACCGAATACGCCTAATGAGGATTTATGTTATGAGTATTGGATAACATAAATATAATATAAACATAATGTGTTTTTAGGAAACAATATTTCTAATTTTGTTGAATAAATGATAGACACTTATATTAATAGAGTAAAATATGGTTTTCAAGATATGTGTGATGGAAATGGAAAAGAATATTTAAATAATGGTGGACATGGTGAAGAGGGATATAATAAACAATTAGTAATAGAATATGAAGGAACTTATGATATGGTGTCTATAATTGAGGCTATTTATATACTAATATAATATGGAATATTCTAAAATTTAAAACAATGTCAAATGGTTATGAATTGTTATTTCTATTTTGGATATGTTCAAGAGGATTTTTTTAGAGAACAACCTCTTGATTTTGAAAATAAAAAACATCCAAAACTATTTTTTGAACATACTAAGGGAATATATTTCAATAAACAAGCCCATATATCCTAGTTTGATATGATAAATGGATTTCTATTAGAAAACAATTTTCCTATGGTAGGAACATATTAAAATCGTTTTATAAGATAATTTAATAAAAAATATCATTTTAAAAATATATGAAGATGAAATTATATTTGGATTTACATATAAGTATTTAACTTATTACTTTTCATATCTTATAATGTCATAGATTTAAATGTGTATTATGGTTGTGTTAAATTAATTTATAGGTTTTAAAATTTGACAAAAACAAGAATTGAAATTTATATATCATCTTAAGTATATATGGAATTTAATTATGAAATTTCAGTAGGAAGATATTGATATTATTTTTACAGATATCACAATCATAAATACATTATAAACTCATAAATCTAGAAAACTAGGTTATCAGAAAATATTTATAGGTCTGATAATATGATTACATTATTAACAGCAAGTTGTATAGATTTAATGTTCTCAATAGTCTTTTATCATATAAATCACTCAAATCTATGAATAGAACCATAATAATTCTTTTAAGATAATTTTTTGTTACATTAAAGGAACTATGAATGTGTTTTTCAGTATTTTGAGAAAACTTTTTGTTTTAAAAGTTTGGATGATTATTTTTGTGCATGTAGAATGGATAGGAGTATTAAAATATATATATTTAATTTCATAGGATACACATTATTTTCTTCATCTTATAATAAATAGAACTAAATATAACATTGTTCCACTAAAGAACAATATTTGGTATATTTATTCATTTGTGCTCAAGTGTGGTTGATGAAACACACTCTCCCAGGCTAAGGAATGATTTTTCATGAAACCCCAACATTTTGAGACAAAAAATATACATTTATTTAATTTAAAACCAAGAATGTCACTCATGTGATATGTATATTGAAATATTACCCAATTTCCTTTAGGTTCACAAATAATAAATCGATATCACTTTACAATTCATTATAATGTAAGAACAACATGATAATAATACCTCTAAAATTCATAGTTTCGATTGAGGTGAATATTTTCAAAATAATTTATAAATGATAAAATATCATTTTATTATTCATATGTACTTCATTATTAAATATCTCTTTATGTAATGAACTGCTTCTCAAAGTTGTTTACATTTTTTTTTTGTTTTCTAAATCCATTAATTTTCAATAAATAAAATTTTCTAATAAATTGTTAGTTTGATAAGACCAATATTTTTATGACACATTTTGCTTCCCAATTATATTTTCTTTTCTAAACAATTTTATTTTTATAAAAATGTTTTATTATCCAATTTGTTTTGTTTTCATTTTTTTAACTTTTTTAGAGAAAAAAAGATTACAAAATATTCGTGTTTTGAATTTTTATAAAATATTTCATTATAAATGATCTCTTCTAAAATAGTCCATCCAATACATATGATAAAAAATTATACACAATCAATTTAAATAATTAAAGCCAATATGAACTTGTAAATTTTTTAGGGAAGTATTTTCATCTATGAAGGGAACACTTCTAATTTTTTAGGTTTTTAATTATACTTTAAATTATTAATACTATTTTAGAAATTCAATTTTGAACTATAATTTATCTAATTTTTTTAGAAATAATTTAAAAAATATATATATTTGTATAATAAAACTGTATGATGAATATTTTTCTTAAAAATGTTACTAATTTATGCTTATTTTAAAATGATATGTGGATAATTTCTCAATAGTTGGATCAAAAAATGAATTTCGATATCTAGTATTGGATTGTCTTAAATAAAAACTATCTTAACCATGCCTTTTATATGGGTGGGGTACCCATCTCCCACATTGGATATTTAGGATGACACTCTTGAAAATCACCACATGATTTCTTTGTTAGTTCGATTGTTTTTTCATTGATCTGATCAGATTCCTCTATATGAGATCTTGCACCCGATTAATATGATGTCATATAAGAATAACTTTTCTACGAGAGATTTCATTAGGGAAATATTAATTTAATTATTCTCTTAGGATCAATATGATTCTATTATTCATAATTTTATCAATTTTCATGGATGTGAAATATTGTTTATTGAAAAACATGAATTTTATAAACATCACGATAATATTTTAACATAGTTTTATGCTCTAGTAGAGTTTATTTAAGAAGAGTACAATTAAAATTTTGTTTTAATTTTTTTATTAAAGGATGTAGTATTTTATTTAAAAAAGTTTTTTAACATTTTTATATACAATTATAAAGGTAACCATATATTCATTCACAAAATATAGTATTAAATTGTGAGGGTTTTGGGATGTCAAATGAAGAAGAATTCTTATTTACAAATTTTTACAATATAATAAAATTTTCCAATTTTAATTCAGTTTAATGGATGGAATCCATATGGATGCATGGTTACTAAATACCAATCATGTGTGACAAGCATTACCATAATGTACTCGAACATGTTGAATTAAACTTTATGATTTATATGAGGAATATAAACAATGCATTGTCTATGTTTATATCTGTTGAATTAATTAGGAATATGTTAATAAAGTTATCTAATCTCATGTTTTTCGATTTTATTGATATTAATATAGCGATTTTGATGAAAAAGTTTTTATATAATGAATCAAAATTATGCTATGAGAAAAATATTTCTTTTATTGGTAAATTTTCTAGTACCGAATAATGCTTATTTATAATTATGAGCTGAATGAATTTGTGGAAAAAATGGATAGGGTTATGTGAGATTCCAAAATATTAAATAAATGATATGTTCTTAAATAAAGAAAAAATTCTATGTCGTTACCCCTTGAAATTAAATAAAAGTATAAAATGTAGATTGAAGATGAATTCAAGAGTCTCATAGATCATAATCTAAAAAACCAAGTGATCATGTTATAAAATTTGAAATGGATGAGGCCTTGGAACTAATGATTCATACACATGAGGAGTTTTGGGAGGCTGAGAAAAGTTGTAACGAGGAGATTTAGTAAAATGGAATTAATGTACCTATGGATGATATACTTACAAGGGTAGGAGTCTATTTTGGGATATTTTTATATGGGATAGATTCCAAAATAACAATAATTTCCATCGGATCAACAATGATGAATAGAAATAATTTATTAAATTATGGGGAGTTATTATGTAAATTATATCCTTGATTTTATAAGAACAAAAATTTTGTCTGTATGAAATTCAATGTTAATATGTTTTTTCATTTTATGTTTTTTTAGTTGGGGTTTCGATAAAGGTGGAGATTAGTTAGTAAATAGTTTCACATTGTAATATTAATTTCATATGTTTTTCAGAACATATTTTTCTTCGATATATATTTTACCCATAGATTATATCCTAACTATTTTAGTATGTTCTTTTAGAAATCAGTTTAACCAAATATTGAAATGATTCAAAATTTAAATGAATATAAACGTTTTATTACTCAATTCAATTTGTCTTACATATGGTGTATCCTATATATCTTAACAACTAATGAAATGGTCGTTGGATAAAGTAGTGTTTTATCGATCATGAAAACTAAATTCATAAACAACAGTCTGAATATTGATTTGATACATTTTATTAACATTTGTTCATTTTAACAAATTGAAAAACAATGGTATATTCCATTATTCTAAAAAATCATTATAATTGGAGTAATTATAATTATTTATATTTTATATAATTATTTATAGAACTATAATGATTATATAAAAATTGAGGTTATAATTCAAAATTATGATCAGGGATAGATTTAATGACAAACATCAATATTAATATGAGGTTTAAATAAAAATGTTTTATGAGTTTGTTACAGCCATCACCAAAATAAAATAATTATTTATTTTCATTTATGTATGTAGTAATTTCAAAGACTGTGTGTGTATACATTTTCAATTCACCACATATGAATATCACTCTATGTGGGTACCTATTTCCTTCGATTTTTAATCATTCATAGAGTTTTAGTTCTTGGAAATCCATTTATGGGTTGTAAATTTCATATAGAACTTTACTTTGTATTAGTTATGTCCGATCATGGATTGATCAAGGGATTACATGGAAAATATGATTGGAGGATCTGATCCTTTTGATTGAGGGATTTCAGGGTAAGAAAGACAGGGACATACCTATCATTATATCATGGTTTTCTAAGGGGTTGGATGATGATGGAATTTCAATTATTGTTTCTAGGGAAATCATGGTAAGGAAATAGAGAATTTAAATAGGAATTGAATATATGGATATTTTATGTTTTGATTTCTAAATTTCATATCACTTATAGTTAAATAGACAATTTTACTTTTACAAATATTATAAGTCTGTCTTACTAATATAATCTCTTGTTTTACGTTTTTATAACAGATAAATATTCTAATGTTCCTTAAAAATGGAATGTTAGTTAATACATATCATTCTAAAAAACATTTAATAGTGTGTCTGTGGGGCCGATATTAAATTTGATATATTAGACTATTTCATGATATGATTTAATCAATTTGATCATCAGACTAATTATGAGATTGATTTTATGACAAAAGAGGTTATTTATTTTTTTATTTTATATTTCTTAAACATGTTCAAACCATTACATGTTTCCATCATATACTCACATGATCCATCACAAGGGAACATAAAATTAATGACTAATAGGGGAAATAAGGTTCGATTTTATAAGTGAGGGAAATAACATATGTCCAATTACTTAAAATATTAATTAATATATATATATACCATTATCATATTATATGGAACCAATGAACCATAAATTAGAATATTAGAATAGATTTAGTATAAATATCCTCAACCAATCACATTTATACATGTTTTTGGTAAAAAATATTTCTCTTTATCTCATAGTTAAACTACTTGGAACTCATTTTAACCATTATCGTGATAACATTCATGTTTTCCACGATGCTGTAATTTTGTTATACAAATTATAAAGTCTCCTCCAACGTAAATTTTTAATTATTATTTTAAATTTGGAATTAGTTTTATAAGGAAAAATTTATATAGATCTATGAAATTATAGTGAATATAATAACATAAAATCCATGAAAAATTGTTTTTAAGGAAATACAAAATTTTAGTTTAAAAGTAATCTACCATGATATCAAGAAATAACATGGATTCCATGAATTTCATTGTTAAAAAAGAATTAATTATTTTTTAATAGATTATTATCTTGTCCAAATCAGTTGTAATCATCTAACTATTCTATTAATTGTTGATACTTGAAAATTGTTTTTAACTTGGATAAAATATTATTTATCATCTCAAAAGTCAAACATGGTTTCCTTAATTAAAAATAATGAATAATAAAAATTACTTAACTCTATAAACATCTCATTGGTAAAAAACTAAAAATAGTCCAAATTTATGGGTTATAGTTATTTTAAATGTTTATCCATTTTTTAACCATGTTTTACCTAATTTACATAGGTGACAAATATTTAGTAAGGATACAATAATTAATGAAAAAATAAATATTAAAACTAATATATTATATTTATTATAGAAATTAAAAATATAAACTAAATCCTATCAAATTCAATTCGTATATTTGGATTTCGTAATTATAATATTAAACCTTCAAAATATGTTGAGAATGTGTTTTTTCCGATAAAAATACTTTATGGATAAAAATATTTTCATAAGAAATTAATTTATAATGTTAAATAAAATAAAATTTATTGGATTATATATAATTAAATTGAAATAGTTAAATTTAAAAAATTATCAAAAATTGAAGATAAAATTAAAAATACATGAAAATAGAAGACATTTTTTAATTATAATTAGTATTCTTCACTGTTAATTAGAAAAATCAGTCCTTCCAAAAAATTCTAACAAATTAATCAGATGATAATATTGAATTGATTATATTAAAAATTATATATTTATTGTAATTTATAATTCCTAATTTACTTATTAACTATTTGTAATATTTTCCGTAAAAATCAAGAAAAATTATTTTTGAGGAAAACATATTTCTGAAGAAAAAATATAACTTTAATGGAAATTAAGATATCACATAATAAAAATTAATAAATTTTATTTTATTAAAACCCTTATATATAAATTTCATATTTTTATTAATCATATATATATAATACAATTCATGATTTTTCTTATACTAGTCATATATAAATAATAATATTTCATTATTCATTTAATGCATGTATTCCATGTATTATACAATATCGAAAATTGTCAACCATTTAATAAATTTGATCCTTATATTTTTAAATTGTGATCATTAATAATGGTTCTGACATTAGAAAATACCTTTGTGTAAATAAAATTTCAAAAAAAGGTTTAATAAAACATTCTCTTGAAAAGAGGGAAATAGAAATTTGAAGGTCAAAATAAAAAATGCATAACTTGATTTCTAATGAGAAGAAAATTAATTTAATTTGAGAAAATATTCCTGGAGATAAAATTAATCTCCATATAATTATGGAATGTGTTTGATAACATTATAATAAGAAAGTTAATGACCATGAGATGGTTAATAGTTAAATAAAACAAAACCAATGAAGTCTAGAAAACATCATTAAAACATCATAAATGATTGTAATAGAAAAAACAAAATTAAACCGATTTTTTATATTTTGGAATTTAATAATATATATTAATAACATATGTAAATACTCTAGATTGAAATGTATAATATCATCCTTTAATCAAATTCCACACAAATATCATCTTTTATCAATAATCAATCAGTAATAAAGATGAAATTATCATGTATGAAGCACTAAAATAAACTTTTACTGAATCCAACAACTCAAAAACTGGATATAAACGAATTAATTATATCATTATAAATTAAACTTTTCCAAAAAAAATTATCATGGTTATATAATTCACACAATTAATAAACCATCATAAGAGGAAAACACAACATTAGTCACAATTGGATCCATAATTACACCAGAATCTCAACAAATATTATTTGATATATAACTAACCTTAAAATTCGTCAAAATATTCCTCACCAAGATAGAATCCTAAAAATAATTTTGACATAATCATATATTTTTCCAAGATAAATTTTACATTCATCTGGAATCAATACTAGTCCCTCATATATTCATTTACAAAAAAATTTATTTTCCATAATCATTTAATATACAAAATATTATAGTCATTTTAAAAAATAACCAAAACCAACATGACGACACATTAAAATCATACATTCATAAAAAATATATTTCATCAGTTATTCTGAAAATAAAATCCCTTCTAATCAAGTAATATTTAAGTTTCCTAAATGATATAATGTTTTCACAAAATATTCAATTTTGTGTGAAAAAAAATTATTCACTTAATCACTATTTATTTAAATGATTTTCTATATGAAAATAAATGTCTTCACAAATTATAATACTATTAAATTATAAAAATATAAGATATCATATAAACCCGGATGGTTATCAATTCCGTTTAAAACATGTACCAAATATTTGAAGTAATTATTCCTCAAAGATGATTTTCAAATATTAGACATGTAGCTTAGATATTCCTCAATGAACTAATAAAACTCAATAAAAAATATCCCAATGTATTTCCATAACATACAATCTAAAAACAGGTAAATATACTTTTTAATTTTTGATTTAACTTAAACATATAATTCCATGATGGTATCCATAACTATTATTTTAACCTCACCATAATAAATCCTAATATCTAGTGTTATCTAATACATTTCTTTGATACCATCTATAACAACCCGATCATTATTTAATCCATAATTTGGTTTTCATACAGAAATTCAAAATCACTGATTTTGAAAATGTCTCCGTTTGATAGTTTTATAGAATTTTTTTATAACTCTTATATAAAAACACATATGTTATAGTGTGAAGACTTCCAATAAATATCCCTTTTCTCTAATATAATACTTTTATATTGAAATTTTTTTCTCTTCCTCACTATTCATAAAGATATTCAACTTGACATCCATTTTTTATTATTACTTAAACCTTATAAAAAATATATAAATGTTGTATGATCAAAAAAATCATAGTGAGGTGCATTTTTAAATATAAATAATTCGATTAGTCTATTTTAAAACCATGATATCATCAATGAATGTTATTCTTTAACATAATAAACATTGTTTTCAGATAATTTTTTACTCATATATGAAATAATATATATGACACATATTTTTTTTCAAAAAAATACAAGAAAGAAAATAAGTAAAATATTAATCATGAGTGATTCATATAAAAAATGAGAAACCATGATGAAAATTTTCATAAAAACCTATATTTTTATCCTAATAGTGCATAATAGTTCCTAAAAAAGAACATTAAAATATTGTTTTAAATAATTTTTTTTTATGAAACCCCATATAAAATAATATAATTTTTTTATAGTTTTCATAAAAATTCATATTCATAAAACACTTATAAGAGACCTTATAATAACCCTTACATGTGGAATAACCAATATGATTAACATGAAACAAAGTTCTCAGGAGGACATAATCATTTCCTATTGCATTTGAGAGAAATTTTGGGCTCACCATTTATCACGAGCTATATGAAGCTCAATCATAATCCTTAAATAAATAAACATAACATAAAAATAATAAATAATATAAAATATTACATATACATATTCAAAATAATAAAAATAATATTTTAAAATCATAGGAAAAATATTTTCGATGATGATATATCTATTTACATGAAGACCCATTTTTTAAACTAATATTCCTAGAACAAAGAAATGAAGGATATTTATTTTATGAATCCAAGGAATATTATTAATTTATATATATATAAAACAATGGGTTTTATTATTGTGAATTTCATGGAAACCATCAAAGATAAATTTGAAAATACATTTTTTCCTTTTAAAAAAATCATTCCGTATAAAATATATGAAAAGATTCATTTTGTAAAAATATGAATTAAATTTAAAAGACACATATAATTTTATTTATAATTGATTTATTTTCATATCAGTATTTCCTTAAAATATTTTTATTAATCATTACATTGAAAGAAAACTTTTAGAAAATAAATCAATAATACTTATAAAAGGAGGTTTTATGTTAGTGTCCCTTAACATAAGACTATATCATCAAATAATTTCATTAACATCATGTATAATAATATTATGGTAGTTATCTAATTGATTATGATAGTTTTTTATTAATTTTATTTTATATATCACCAAGTCATATATATTACTTATTCATATAAGACCATATGAGATAGTTTGATGACATTAGACATAAATATTGAAAATGAGAATGGTAAGCTGATAATAATAAATGCTTTCATTATTAAATTTTTCCCTAAATAAAAAAAATGGAATTATTATAAATTATATAAATTAATTAGTATTTTCAAAATAACCATTAATTTTTTATGTGAAATTAATTATGTTTCAATCAAGGAGATCATTGGTCATCCATATGCACTATTAAGGTTTCAATTTTTCAATGAATAGGGATTAACGACGCAAATTATTATTTAATCATTCCATAATTTTTATTATATAATGTGTATGAAATTATTTATTTGAATGCAATTATTTATTGAATCTATCATTTATGGTCATGAAAATCTAATAACATCACTTTGTAGAGGTTGCAATCCACATGTACTCACAAACAATATTATCAATTTTTAAAATATGTAATGTTAAGAAACAATATAATAATTTATATATAAATAATGATAATTAAAAAATAAATATAATATATTAAAATTAAATAAATAATTATAAAAATTCTTGGACGACACTTTTGGAAGAAAAATTATATCACTTTGTGAGATGGTTGTCCTCTTTACACATTAATGATGTTTTAATTTCCAATTCGATAAAGAAGGTGATGGATATAAGATATTTTAATAAAATAATAAAATCTCATTCTGTGTTTCATACTGATTTTATGATTTTTTCATGTTTTCATTGTTATTTATGGAGTTAGAAGAAGAAATACTAAACCTTCTTGGTTAAGAAAAAATTTCATTCATTGGACAAACTCTTCAAGTTTACATATAATTCCTTTATATGATAGTTTAATAATCAAAATAGAGAATCTATGATATGGGGAGGGATGTGAGAATGTTATTTGGGTAGGTATTGATCGAATTATCATTCATAGAATGTGTGGGGAAGATAAGATCGGAGGAACCCAATAATAAGGGAGGGAAATGACAGACTTATAAATATATAACTATTTAAATAATACACATATAAATCATAATAAAGTAAATTGGTACCAATTAACAATATATTTTAACAGAAGATGTGATACTCTATAAATAAACACAAAAATTATATTTATACAAGTTTTTGATTCATTTAAATCTTTTTCTCTTCATTAAAAAATTTTAAATACTTTGACATTAATAGTGATAACATATCTTTTTTCCGTGGCTATATAATATTTTTAAAAAAAAATGAATAGCAGTATGAAAATGAAATATTAAATTATTATTAAAAATTTGAAATCCATTTTATCCGGTGTAATTTTTATAGGTACAATAAATTAATTTTAATTTAATAACACAAGACAAATATAAATAATTATTATGAAAATAACTGATTTAAGTGTAAAAATAATTTTACATTAAAATAATGTAATAAAATTTTTTCTAGGTATTTTTAGTAATATAAAATAAATATGATGGATTTTATATTTTTACAGAAATATAAAACTGAATGGAATCTTCCATCCATGAAATTAAATTAACATACCATAAATTTTGTTTCAAATTTGAATAAAATATAGCGTTTCATCACAGAAATCCAAGATTATGTTATGAAATTAAGAATAATTTTATAAAGAAGAAAAAGTAACATATAAAAATATATTTTTCCATAAACAACAACCTAATAGGATAATACAATTTTTGAGAGATAATATAATTTATTAACCAAGGTTTTAACCCATTTTTTACCTCCATTAATGAAATGAAAAATTTTTACTAAGGTTATTATCCTTAATATTAAAATATTAAGATGATCCTATTACATTATATTTTTTTTAAGAAATCATAATTTATATTATATTTTATTGAAATAAATCTATATAATTTGTATAATTTAAATAAATTTTAAACCTGCAAAACATGATGAAAAAAAATATTTTAAAAAACTCATTTTTTGTATGGATACGGTTATCTAACAAAATGATGTGTAATATTGAATATAATTTGATATATTTTTTAATTTTTGTTCAAATTGAAATAATTATGTCTTAAAACAAAAAATAGGATATTAAATTTTCAAATACTTGAAAATTATATACATTTTTTCATAGAAATAAGTATTTTAAACTATTCGTTTAAAAAGTAAAACATTTCAAGATTATTATCACAAATTAATCCTAAGAAAATATTATATATGTGATTCAAAAATTATATCCTTTTTATTTAATATAAGTTATTAAATTTTAAAAAATTAATAATAATATTCACTTAAAAAATCAATATAAATCATTTTCCATGAGAACATTTATTTGAAGCGTTAAATTTATTTACTAAAAATGATGTTCATGATTCCTATAAATCAATAGAAAATAATATTGAGTAGAATATATATATATATACATATATATATATTCAATCTTGGTTACTTATATTCATCTACAATAATTTAATATCTAGGTTATATTTGACTTATTTTAATATGAATATTTAATAATTTATTTATTATCAATGATTCATGTGGTATATGAAACCAAAAAATAGTATTATTTTAAAATAATATAGTGTTAAATATTGATTTTAGGATACCAATTTTATTATTTTAGGGATCAAATGAGTTTATCATCAGCCAGTCATGAGTGACATGGTAAGTAATGTGATAGAATAAAGAGGGAACCAACCATATATAGAAGTCAAAGTCATTGAAGTAACAACATGAAGGAATTTGGTGTTATCATGAGATAAATATATTACATATAAACATATATTGATCAAAATATGTGTTTCATTAAAATAGAGTTATATTTGGAGATATTGAAAATTCATAAGTTGAGTCAGGGATATAATCGGTATGTCGGATGATATTGATGCATATTGTTTTCATGTTTGTACATGATGGTTGGGTTCTAAGAGACAATATGTGTGATCTATAACAATGTCGAAAATTATAGTAATTCAAAATTGATGAATACAATTAATTATGGATGAAATATTAATTTTATCCAACAATCAATTCACACTAATGAATAATAATGAGAGAGTAATGATAAAAATTGGAGCCATGTGATATTCATCACATTCATTCCACATCATATTTATTTGTAATAAAATTTTTGATATAAATCCTATATTATATGATTATGGTGAATCGATAAAAACTTATGATAAACAAATAGTTACATACTAAGAAGATCAATCCTATAAATGAGTAAAAATATATATTTTGAAATATTGAAAATGAAAATAACATAAATGAATATTTTTGAGAGAAATATATTCTTAAAACATTTTGTGTGTAAATGAAGTATTATAAAAGATATTATCATTAATTTTAGAGGGTGAAAATTTTATTGTGAATTAAATTTTTGGAATGTTATATTTTAAAAAAATATATATTTAAGGAGATCATCAACAACAAGAATTTTGACATCTAATTTGGAGTTCAATGTTAAATATTTTTGAAGACCAAGTTATTAGGTAATTTAAAGTGATAATATTATCGGATATTATATTCATGTATCCTACAAAAATTAAATAAGAAACAAGAATGAATCATTTTTTTGTTTATTTATGATATTATTGTGAAATACTTTCAAGTATTGATGATAGATATTTAACAATTTTAATTTTTGGGAAATATATAATGATTTTTTGATCTCAAATAATGTTTGGGATTTTTATTGGTAATGTATCATTAATGGTGTGTTGATTTTTATTATTTAATATGAAAAATATGTACATTTCAGATTAGTTATGACATCTTTTTGCTGGTAGAAGTTCATAAATATACATTTATTGATACATAATAACATATTTAAATAATTTTGTATGAGAAAAAAACCACCATTCAAAAAGTACGTAGCCATCATTCTGGAGGAAAACCTAGTTAACAAATATTTTTCATACAATAGTAATTTATTTCTGATGAGTTCTCTACTAAATACGATGTTTTTATTATAATATTTTAAAAACAGGAATGAACTAATTCACCCTCCCCCCATAACATTGGTTTCTATAAATTTTTTATATATTTAAATTGGGATTAGAGACATTGGAATTCCAATAATATTTTATTATCAAACCATAGATGAATAAAATTATGTCAATCCAAAATAATTACCTATATAAATTGGTAAGGGTGTTCATTTATGGAAGGATATATTGTTGTCATATATATTATTTATGGGATAGTATATTAATGATGGTTCCCTTGATTGTCACACTATAAAAAAGAGTAATATGTGTAGACATCTTTTAACATGTTGAGTTCAGAAAATGATAAAAAATAGAGAAATTTTTTGTTCTCATCGTTATCCATTGATATGGTTTTATAAACTATCAAGGATATATGGATTAGAAATCATAAAATCAATAAAAGTGATTAATAAATTGAATGAATAAAAATTTAAAATTTAAATATAACAATTCAATTATAGATCAATAATGGAAGGAATATTTATTGATGAATTATTTCTAACATTCAATGTCGTTGTGAGCACTATTAGTGGAAAAATAGAAATGATAGATCACACTTATGTGTTCAAAATAATCCATGATAATAATATCAGAAAAATTTGTTAATAAGTTATCATATTTGGATGGAATATATTTTATGATTTCACTATGGATTAGTTTTATAATACAATTTTTTGTAATTAAATTACTATAACATGTTATATCAAAATTCAAAGAAATAATTAAAAATAAATAACATTTAAATATCTCAAGGAAGATAAAATCATTTTAGTAAAATTATAATCATATAAAGAAGGAAATTTATAAGATTTCTCCAATTCAATTTATCTTATGTCAATAAAGTTCATTGATGGTTAATGTGATGTGTATATATGGGAGGTAACTTTTAAGTGTTTCAACTACGGTGATTTTGGTGATTTCTCTATATATTATCCAAAAAAAATTGTACAATAATATAGAGGTATTAAAATGAATAAAGAAAAATTTTAAAATGGATTAACAAAATAAATATTTGTGCCATTTTTTAAGGGAAGAAAATTACACAAAATGAATTTGGAAGGAACAAATTATTTTTTTAAGATGTTTTTTTTAAATTGATTGCCACATAAATAATTAAGATACAAAAATATATTTCTCACATATGTTTCTCATGGATCAATAAAAATATAAGAGTGGGTCGTCATATGATATTACTGATATCAATAATACATATGAGGATGTATAATATATATTGAGAAAGTAACGATGATATTTTGGAATCAAATTGGATAGTATAAAATTAATAAAAAAATATTAAGAAATTTTTTGATGAACACAGACATTTTATTGTGGATAATGAAAAACATGATAAAGAAGTTGTAATATTGAATCTTGAGCATATATATAAAACTAATATTATATGTACATGAACCCAAATATTATTATTTGAGATAAATAAGTCTATATAATAAATAAAAGAAATGTACATAGAGAAGGATAATGAGAATGAAAATTATAACAAAAAAAGGATAATGAAGTAAAATATTATTATTCTAACAAGTGGAAATATATCGATTATGATATTAGGGTTTCTTAACCAGAGGTCGTGATGGGCACTAAAATCCTATCATAGAAGAAGGTAATAATTTATAAATATATTAGTGTAAGACAAAAAATTTATCATCCATAACATCATAAGAGGGGATAAAAATAATATCAAAAATGAAAGAATAAATATTCTTGAAAAATTACCATAACAACATCTATTATAAAAAGATGATATTCTCACGAAGATATGGATAAAACTAATCGAAACATACATGAAAAGGTGTAACAAAATTCTATATATCTACATAATTTTTATAAATAGTAATCATTTATGGGTTATTGATCATTCCATAGAGTGTATATCCATAAATAAAATAATTTGTGTTATAATATTTCATTTCCAACTCCAAGGAAAGAGAAAACTTTATGTAGGGGACATCCGAAAGGTCATTAAGAAAAAGTTTTTTCTATTAACTGATATAATGAAATATTTAGATACATAATATTTTTCTCACATATATAAAACATGTCGAAGATGCATTGAGGATGGAAATAATTAGAATAAATTAGTTTTCTCTAAAATATAATAATATAATCATCATCTGAAAACAATGGTGATTTACAATCATAATCAAAAGTTATAGGATCAGGTTCAAAAAGATTCATTTATTGTAATAATAAAATGACAAACTATTGATTATGAATATTATGATCTATTCACAAATGATTAGTTATATAGAAAACATGATGAATGTGAAAAAATATAGTAGGGGATTTTAAATATTGGTAATAATAGCTATTTTAATATAAATGATGTTGGAACCACTAGACTTGTAAATAAAAAAAATAGTCCAATTAATGTTTTATATAATAATGTATTAGGTAAAAAAATTGATTGTGTTATAAAATTTGGATGATGGAAATGAAATAATTTAGAAAACATTAGATTTCATATAAATATAAAATTGATTGAGTTGTTATCACAAAGGGATTGGGAACTCAAGGTTATTTTTGTGTAAAGATGATAAATTAGATTTAAATCTAATTTTTCAAGCTGATAATATTATATGGAATTGAAATCATTATCAATATAGAAAAAAATTTATAATGATTTTGATTCCTGAAATAGTAATATGTATTCTTATCTTTAATAAAGACCCCACAATAGTTTACAAAACATATTACAAGGGTAAGATAATTAAAAAAATGAATGGTAAATAAATATTTATCCTATGAAACCAATGTGACTAATTTATATAGATATTTTTGGCCAAATTAAAAAGAAGTCATTGAGTGTTGAATTTTTTTTACAATATTTTTTGGATCCTTCACCAGAATGACATGTATTTTGTTTATATAACATAATTATCAAGATCTGGATAGATATACATTTTTAGGAGGATGGATGAAAAACTAACATTCATTACATCAAAATGTTTTTGTTTAGACAATGGAATATCTATTCCAATAGAAATTTCATATATAATTTTGACAAACATGGAATCAAACAATATTTTACTACTCAATACAAACCTCAAAAAATAAAATAGGTTAATAAAACAAATATAGTCTGTGGTAAAAATCTATATCCATTTATATTGATCTATAAAATCTTGATTTTTTCTTAATGTACATTAAAACTATAATAATGTTTAACAAAAAATATTAATTACCAATAACGATTTTTCTGTATATGAATTGTGGTTAATAAATAACCCAATTTTAAAACACGTTAGTGTTTTTGGGAATCAGTTAATAACGAAAATAAAATGAATAACTCGAAGTGAATTTTTTTAAGAAAGATGAACGAATTTTCCATGGTTACAACCAAAATAGAAGTTCACATAGTTGATACAAAAATTATACAAAAAATAATTAGTTATGATAATTTTGTAGTATTTACAAATGAAGAAGATGTCAAAAAATCTTTCATGAATGATAGCAACAATTATCATGAAAATGATGAATCAATAGAAGAAGAAAAATATAATTAAAGACCATAATAAGTTGATTTATATTATAAATACACTAGTTAAGATGAAGGAAAATAAAAATGTATAGGATTTTTATCAGGGAAAAAGAATTGTATAATTAGAAGAAACATAATTGGTCACTAAAAAGTAAAATCAGCTAGCTATAAAAAATTAACCTCATAAATTATTAATAAACCTATTATTAAAATGAGTGTATCCATGATTTAAAAAAAATGACCAAATTTAGAAAAATGAAACATGGGATCTAATTCCATGAATACTTATGTAACATTTATATTTAAAAAATGGGCATTTAAAATAAAATAAAATGAGGAATGATGTTTTGTATGAATTTAAAAAAGTAATTTTTTGTTAAATGTATTATCATTTTTATGGAATTATGTTTACAAATATTTCTTCCCATGTCTATAGGCTTGAAACCACATGTATTTATAATTTCATTATAGGTGAAAATAATTTCAAAAAATAATCACTTGGATTTCTATTCATCATTTTTTAATTTTGAACATAATCAATATGTTTACAAGGGTTAGAGTTAGTTTTTTGAATTTAATGATGATTAATGAAAGGTGTGAAATATAAAGAGGACCCTTACCAGATAAAAATGTCTTAAGTGAATAAATAAAAACTATTTGAATCAAAAGAAGTATGGATTTCCTGAAAGGCATGTAGATAATCATTTATATTTAAATAATATCAACACCAGATTATTGATTATAATTGAATATATTTATTATTTTATCTTTTATTTTAATGGATAAAGGTTACGAGATTATATATTTATTATAATTAAGGATTTTTTTTGATATTTCACATAATGTAGAAATTAGATTCCCCATAGGGTTAAAACATCCAAAAGCTACTGGACATGACTAAATTTTACTTGAATAATATGATAAATTATTATTAATAAATATTAGAATAATAGAATTAAAAGATGTATATACTCATATAAAAGTGGGAAAAATATTAAAATGAATGATGAAGGAAAAATTTAATGATATATAGTTTGGATAAATTATTGAATATATAATGTATCTAGCTACTTTCCAGACCAAAATTTTATTACATATTACTATTTGTGCATGATTTTAGTGAAATATAAAGGAAACAACTATCCAAGAATCTAATAGGATACTGATATATATTTAAAATAAATTCTACTATATTCTATTTTACATTATGTAATCATGTATTAGTATTAAAATGTTATTTTATGATGACTAATTTGGAGAAATTGTTGAAAAAATGACCATATAAGGTGGATTGTTCTTTTTTGGTATCAAATACATTGCATTTAATTAAAAGAAACAACTATTAGGGTAATTGTGTTAAATTGAGATTTATTATTTGGTTTTTAAATAGGAATATACTCAGGTGATGTGGATAAAGACATGTCGTGGGGATATATATGTATAAAATAGTTATCCTTTTGTTATCAATAGTATAAAAAATCACTCTTATAATATTTTTATGTCGATTTAATCATTCCTGGTCTATAAAAATTGGTATAACTTATCATTTATTTAAGGATAAGGAAATTGGGGGTACTTTTATGTTATAATTGTTTCCATAAAAAAACTAGGATTTTGATATTTTATAGAATCCCCTCACAAAAGAGTAATTTGAATAATTGAGGCTTCAAATTAGAATTAATCCTATATTGTAACAATGTGGTGTAAAATTTATTTTTACTCTCATGATATTTATTTTTTATTAGTTATCATTAATGAGGATTAACCAAAATTGGGAGAAAATAGTTTTCAATATTTTTAAATATTTTAATATATTGATTATGTTTTTCAAGAATGATATGAAGAAAATTGTTTCCCTTTTTTATAATAGGTGATGTTTTTTAGTATGACATATATGAATTATTTTCTAACAACATTTTTCACCATGAGCAAGATCACATAGTTTTGGAGTTGATTCTTTCATGAGTCTTCAATGTCACAAAGATATTTTAAATACAATTATAAAAATATTTTGATACATTTTGAATACACTAGGGAGGGGTGTCACGACCCGTCCTCGGGGCCCGTGCCGTGACTACCCCAAGCCCACCTTCCATAGGCCAGGGGCTGGCGACTAGCACCAAGGCGTAAATTCCCGGTAAACAGGGAAGGCATTGCCTTTATAAGTGACAACCACCACAGAGTCAGCAAGCGCAAAGTAACTACAGAGTGCAGAAAAGTAAAGGGGGCCGGAAATACAAGCCCAACTGTAAAGTACAACTGAAAAGTAAAGTACAACAACTGAAGAAAAGACGGCGGCCTCGTGTCGTCCACTGGCAATCCCACCTGAAGGGTGGGTACAGATAGCCTCCAGGCTCCTCGGGTCCCACGTCCGCTCCGAGCACGTCCCGCCCAGTGGTCCACCTCCAGGTACCGTCCTGCTCCACGCCCCAACCGCGATCAGCGCTGTCCGTCGTCTGCATCCAACACAACAAGGTGCGGGCATAACCCGTGCAGGGGTGAGTATAAGCTACTCAGTAAGGACCCCAAGACCCCCGAAGGTCTCCCGAAATCCACAAAGGATATAGCACAAAAGAAAGATGCAATCACGAAGTAACATCTGACTCGACATAGGTATATGCCCATACATATACCTAAGTCCCCAATTCTAGCTCTGCTCACGAGCTCAAGAACAACTCAATCAACAAAGGAAAGCAAGACTCAAATCCACAAGGAGAGTAAACAGTAAATCCACAAAGGATAGTTCAACACAATCCACAAAGGGGAGTAACATAAGATTCAGCTCAACCAGGTATACTTTTTCAGATTACGTCAAAGATGATCACTGATCCATCTAAGTCGTCGGACCCACGAAGGATCGATAGGTACTAACCCCCGCAAAGACCCACGTAGGATCGGGCTCACACAGAACCTGTAGGCAGTGGCTCACACAGAACCGGTAGTAAGGACCCACATAGGATCGGGCTCACACAGAACCTGTAGCACTGATCCACGTAGGATCGCTGAGTGCAGTAGTCGACGCAGTCCACTAAGGATCTCTGCACAGTCGTCGCCGCAGTCCACGGAGGATCTCTGCTCTGCCGTCGTCGCAGTCCACGGAGGATCTCTGCTCTGCCGTCGTCGCAGTCCACGGAGGATCTCTCCTCTGCCGTCCTCGCAGTCCACGGAGGATCTCTGCTCTGTCGTCGAAGTCACAGCCAGCGCTAGGGTTCCCGCACTTAGCGAGCTCGTTTAGGAGGGTCCGCTCCACGAGCTGAGAGGCTGATACATCAACTGACACGTAGTCTGAAGTTGATGTATCCAAAAGTTCCGTATCGACAACAGGATCTCAACGCAACAGACGGCGCGTCAATCGGACGCCCGGTCTGAGAGTTATTGGCATTTTCGTCCCAGGGGCCCGGTTGGTTTTTAGGGCAAAACCAACCCGACCGTACTCTTCCTGTATCCGATCCTCGGGCGGAGTATGCCAAAAGTTCCGTCTCACTTAGAGGAAACTACCACAGCTGACGGTACGTCGATCGGACGTCCGTAGCTCAAGTTATGAGCGTTTCCGCTCCGAGGGCCCGGTTGGTTTCGTGTACGAACCAACCCGGCCGAACCCAAAGTCTTCCGAAACCTTGAGTGTAATATACCGAAACGACCGTCTCGATCCAAGGATCGCGTAGCCGCTGACGGTTCGTCAATCGGAGGTCCCAGGCCCAAGATATGGGCGAAAGACCGAAGAGGGCCCGAAACGGGGGTTCTGGGCCCGGGGCGACCCGGCCCGAACCCCCCCCCCCCCCCCCGGGTCGGCAGAACCGGGTCGGCCCGACCCGGCCCGACCCGGCTAGGCCGGGTCCGGTCCGGCCTGGGCACGACTCGGCTTCGGCCGAGCGGCCGAGTGAGCCGCCGCGGGTTTGACCCGCGGCTTTGGAGAAACGCGGCCCGCGCGGGCCGCGTGCTGGGTGGCCGGACCGCGGACGCGGTCCGGCGGTTCGCCGCCGTCGCGGCGGACTCCTCCGGCGGCGCGCCGGGTGCCGCCGCCTCCGGTCGCCGGCGCCGCTGGAGTTGCTCCGGTGGCCCGTTTTGCCTCCCTTCTGCGCCGTTGCTCCTCCCGGGGGCCGATCTTTACTGCGGGATCAACGGATCGCCCTTGCCGCACGGTTCGTCGTTGTCCGCCAGATCCGCACAAAAAAGGGGAGATCGGCGGAGGGTTGCCGGGTCTTGTTTGTTAGATCCGCACCCTCCGCGTTAGTCATAAACATCATCGGGAGGAAAAGCAAATAATCAACAACAATTTTAAATAAATTAATATTGTTCGAAGATCATGTTCTTTTCTTTAAAAGAAATAAAATCACGGGAAAGGAAAATATTTCAATCAACCCTTACCTTGTCGTCGTCGTCCGACGTGAGGTCGTCGCGGAATCGCTCGTCGCGGAAGGGACGTTCGTCGCACCGCGGGAAAAACGTCGCGCCGACGATCTCCAGATCTAGAACAAACGGATTTAATTAATTAAATCCGTTGTTATTGAAAATAAAAAGGGAGAAATAAACGATTTGTTTCTCACCTTAATTGCCGAACGAGGATCGGCCGCGGAAGAAGAGGCGTCGCCGAAGAACGTCGCGGGTAGAGCTCGTCGACGTCGCAGATCACGGTGTGCGTCGTCGAATTCTGGTCGCCGGCGTTCTTCGCGTTCTTCGCGTTCTTCGCGTTCTTCATGTTCTTCGCGGGGAGGGTGGAGGTTCAGAGGAATTGCACAACGATAGCAATCCTCAAAAATAGACAAGTTTGTCTATTTTATTATTTTGTCAACAAACGCAAACGCGTAAGTAACGACCCATTAAATTCGTTGAATTAATTCAACGAATGAAACAGCCCATTTAATTCACGAAATAAACCGCCCAATTAAATGGTCTGTTAAGAAATTAAAGAAAACGCGTCGGTTGACTTTTCAGTTACTTTGACGGGTTTTCGCGGGTGCGTTACTTAGCGAAAGAAACGGCGAGGCTCGTGCGGGCCCCACCTCACAAATATCCTACCAAGGGGGTAAGATATTTCTGGATAGCATCCTATCCAGTTCAACACAGTTCAAGCCGTCTTTAAGTGGCTTCAAGTGGCTTCCAAGCAGCTTAAGTGAAATAAAATAAAGTTGTCGCACAAACTTTATTTTATTTCTGACTTAAAGCCCCAAAATTTAAAAACCACGTCTGAGCAAACGCAACTCCGGAAGAGGCGTTTCTAAGCAAATATCGGCGCTGCGATTTCATCGGTGCCCTCAGAATTCGAATCCGGGCACCGGTTCAAAAGATAGAAAAACCCGCTCGTCCGTTCACTGAACGTACTCGAGCCAAACTTCGGAAATTGATTCCGGGCACACCGGGCCTCGGAATCATGTGCCGTCTGAAGCTGCGCTCTTGTAAAATTCCAAACAAAATTAAGAAAAAAATTTCCTTGAAATTTGCGGGTCTTTAAATTACTCCCACCTCAGGGCTTTACGTCCCCGTAAAGATACATCAAAAACTAGGGGAACAAATGGGGGTACTGAGCACGCATTTGAGCCTCCTGCTCCCAAGTGCTCTCCTGGAGGTTCCCGTGCTGCCATCTGACGCGCACAAGAGGAATCGACCGCCCACGTAGGACCCTCTCCTGTCGATCCTCGATCTCCACTGGGACCTCCGCAAAAGTCGCCCCATCGTCCACGTCCAGCTCCCCAAAGTCGATGATGTGCGTCGGGTCGTGCACGTATCTCCTCAGCTGAGACACGTGGAAGACGTCGTGCACCCGGTGCAACTGAGGTGGTAGAGCCAGGCGATAGGCCACCTCTCCTATCCTGCTGAGGACCTGGAAAGGCCCGATGAAGCGTGGAGACAACTTGCCGCCTCGGCCAAATCTCCGTAAACCACGTCGAGGTGAGACACGCAAAAAGACGTGGTCTCCATCCTCGAACTTCAGTGGCCTCCGCCTCCTGTCAGCATATGACTTTTGCCGACTCTGAGCTGTCCTCATCCTCTCCTGGATGATCTGGACCTTCTCTGTCGTGGCTCGGACCATCTCTGGTCCCACGAGTGCTGACTCCCCATGGTTTGTCCAGCACAACGGTGATCTGCAGGGTCTGCCGTACAACGCCTCGTATGGTGCCATCCCGATGGTGGAGTGGTAGCTGTTGTTGTACGCGAACTCTACCAAGGGTAGGTGGTCCTCCCAGCTGCGACCAAAGTCGAGAACACATGCACGAAGCATGTCCTCGAGTGTCTGTATGG
This sequence comes from Viscum album, assembly GCA_963277665.1. Taxonomy (NCBI): domain Eukaryota; kingdom Viridiplantae; phylum Streptophyta; class Magnoliopsida; order Santalales; family Viscaceae; genus Viscum; species Viscum album. Next base: position 1,432,471,802 of record OY728151.1, read on the forward strand.
TCCTCTCCGTCTGACCATCCGTCTGAGGGTGGAAGGCTGTGCTCAGATGGAGCCGCGTCCCGAACGCCTCCTGCAACCCCTTCCAAAGCCGGGAAGTGAAACGAGCATCTCGATCGGAGACGATAGACGTTGGCACACCGTGAAGTCGTACGATCTCCTGGACTTAAAGACGTCCCAAGCTCTCCACTGAGCCCTGCTCTCTGATGGGTAAGAAGTGTGCCGACTTGGTGAGTCGTTCGACAATCACCCAAATGGAGTCGTGACCTCTGGAAGTGCGTGGAAGTCCAGTCACGAAGTCCATAGATATGCCGTCCCACTTCCACTCCGGGACCTCCACGGGTTGTACCAAGCCTGCTGGTACCTGATGCTCTGCCTTCACCTGCTGGCAGGTGAGGCATCGTGAAACGAACTCTGCCACAGCTTTCTTCATGCCCGGCCACCAGTGTTGTCGCCTGAGATCTTGGTACATCTTCGCCACTCCGGGATGCACCGCCAAGGGAGAAGTGTGAAACTCTCTCAACACCTCCTCTCATAAAGCGACTGGTACGAAGGCACGTCCTCTGAAAAGGATGTCGTGCTCTACTCTAAGGGAGAAACCATCAGGCGCCTGACCTGAGGATATCAGTGCACGCCGGGTCTCACAGTCAGCGTCCTCACGCTGAGCCTCTCTGACCCGCTGTAGAAGTGGAGGAGAGACTGTGAGAGACTGAAGAAAGGCTGCTCCGTCTCTATCCACGAAGGATATCCGTAAGGAGGCTAGCTGCTCTGTCGCCTCCTCAAGTAGCTGAATGCCCGTCCTCCTGCTGAGGGCATCGGCTACCACGTTCCCCTTCCCAGGAGTATAGACTATCTCAAAGTCATAGTCCTGGAGGAACTCAAGCCATCTCCGTTGTCTCAGGTTCAGGTCCTTCTGAGAGAAGATATACTTGAGACTCTGGTGGTCAGAAAAGACTGTGAAGCGCTCGCCCATCAGATAGTGCCGCCAAGTCATCAGAGCGAAGACCACTGCTGCCAACTCTAGGTCATGAGTGGCGTAGTTCTGCTCATGTGGCCTCAACTGACGTGATCCGTAGGCGATCACGGCCCGCTCCTGCATCAGGACGCACCTGAGTCCAGTCCCTGATGCATCGCAGTAAACTACGTATCCAACTCCCTCCTCAGGCAATCTCAAGATAGGTGCGCTGGTCAATCTCTGTCTCAGCTCCTGGAAGCTCTGCTGACATCTGTCTGACCACACGAAGGGTTTCCCCTTCTTCGTCAATGCTGAGAGTGGTGCCGCAACTCTGGAGAAGTCTGGAACGAATCTCCGATAGTATCCGGCTAGGCCCAAGAAGCTCCGCACCTCCGTCACGCTCTTGGGAGGATCCCAAGCTAGCACTGCCTCGATCTTCGCGGGATCCACTGTAACTCCCGCCTCAGAGATGACGTGCCCCAAGAAATGGACCTCACGTAACCAGAACTGGCACTTTGAGAGCTTGCCATAAAGCTGGTGCTCTCAGAGCGTGTCTAGCACAACTCGCAGGTGGTAGGCATGCTCCTCCTCAGTCGTCGAGTATACCAAAATGTCGTCAATGAAGACCACGACAAATCGGTCGAGGTATGGCTGTAAGATCCTGTTCATGAGGCTCATGAACACTGCTGGAGCATTGGTTACTCCGAACGGCATAACCAAGAACTCATAATGGCCATACCGACACCTGAAGGCCGTCTTCTGCACGTCCTCGTCTCGAACTCTGAGCTGATGATAGCCTGACCGGAGGTCTATCTTCGAGAACCACCGCTCTCCCTTGAGCTGATCGAAGAGGTCATCAATCCGTGGCAGTGGATACTTGTTCCTCACTGTCACCTGGTTCAGGCGACGATAGTCGACACACAGTCGCAAGCTCCCGTCCGCCTTCTTGGCGAACAAAATCGGGGAAGCCCAGGGTGAAACACTGGGTCGGATAAACCCCTTACTCTGCAAGTCCTCCAACTGTACCCGCAGCTCCCGAAGCTCGGCGGGGGCCATCCGATATGCTGGAGTAGATATCGGGGCTGTCCCGGGGTACAAGTCGATGTAAAAGTCTACCTCTCTACGAGGAGGTAGCCCTGGAACGTCTTCGGGAAAGACGTCCACGTATTGGTCCACCACTTCAGGAAAAACTGGACTCCGCACGTCCACTGCTCCTAGGATGAGGCTAGCCAACTGATGAGAGATGGGCTGCACTCTCCTCCGCGGAAGTCCATCCTGTGCTGCAAAGGTTCCCTTCTCGCCAGTGAAGGTAAACCTGCTCCCGTCGGTGCGAACACATCGCACCTTGCGCCTAAAACAGTCGATCTGGGCATGTACCGTGGATAGCCAATCCATGCCCAAGATGACGTCGTAAGGCCTCGACGCCGCTACAAGGAGATCCCAGCCGAAGCTATCGCCTCCTAGAGTAAGCTCACACTGCCGGCACCAGTGCGTAATCGTCGAGTCTGCTCCCGTAGAAGTCTCTAGCCGTAAGGATCGAGCCAACGGCTCAGTCGGAATCTCCGAGCTCCGAACAAGGGCAGAGGCTATGAAAGAGTGACTCGCTCCTGTGTCTATAAGTACTGCAGCAAGGGTGGAATAGACACAGATCGTACCTCGAATCATCTCTGGTATGTCGGGGTCGTAGGCCTCCACTGCCTGGAGCTGGGCCTGTCCCTGCCCGCCAGCTCCCTGTGGTCGAGGTGGCCCTCCTGGTGGTGGTGGGGGTAGAGCCTGGAAGCGTCGCCCACCACCCGCTGCTCGGCCAGCTCCTCTGCCTCGTCCGCCTCCTCCCTGCGGACCGCCACGGTCGACCCTCTGCCTCTGCCTGGGTGGCCCCTCCACCGTCTGCTGCTCCTCTGATCGGCGAGTCGGGCAGTCACGAGCCATGTGACCCTGTCCGCCGCAGGAGTAGCACAGCCTGCCTCTCGGAAGGCTGGCACTCCGCTGTGTGCCTCGCACTGCTGAGCCGGTGTCCTGAGGCCGTCTGCGTGGGGGCCTGGTCTGCCTGGACCCGAGAGTCATCCGTCGGCTACCTGCTGCCGAAGACTCAGCTACCTGCCGCCCTGCGCTAGGTCTCGCCGCTGAAGAAGGCTCTGCCAGGAAGCTCTCGATCAGGAGGGCTCGCTCCAGCACTCCCGCCTGGGTCGGAATGCTGAGGGAGATCAGCGACGCCCGAATCTCCTGTCGCAAGCCCTGCTCGAAGGTCCGGGCCCGGAAGAAGGGGTCCCGTACCATGTCGGTCGAGTAGCGAGATAGGTCAGTGAACCTCGCCGCGTACTGAGCGACCGTCATGCTGCCCTGGCGCAGCTGGAGAAGCTCCTGGATGCGCACCGCTCGGAGGGTGGCCGGGACGAACTCAGAGCGGAAGAGGCTCTCGAAGTCCGCCCAGAGCAAGGATGCCTCATCGTGAACCTGGAGCATCAAGCTCCACCATCGTCCTGCTGCCGCCTGCAGGAGGCTCACCGCGAGAATCACCATGAGATCCGCTGGTGTCCTCACTAGCCTAAAGATCCGTACCACCGCCTCTAGCCAGTCCTCGGCGGCCTGGGGGTCCGCCTCACCGCGAAACCTGGGCGGTCGCTGGCTCTGAAACTCATGCAGTGCCCTGAGGCGACGTGCATCGTCAGCGTCTTGTACTGGAAGCATCGGTGGCTCGGCGGGTAAGGCTACCGCTGGTGCCACTGCTGGCAAAGGGCCCTGCACCGAGGCCTCGTCGCTCGGTGGGCTGCCGTCGCGCCCTACACTCGGAACCCTAGCTGGCTGTCGTCGCGGGGCCATCCTGAAAAGGAGAACAAGAGCACCACAGTCAGAACAGTATACCTGGTGAGCTGGCACAAGTAATCACAAGGAAAACTTGAGACTTTCATAAAGCAGATCAGTATACCCGGTGAGCTGACACAGGTAATCAAAAAGAAACTTGGGAGACACACGCAATCAATGTTTTCATGCATTAAGTCGGAAATCAGGGGTCAGGGTCCTGGTGTACGGATACATCGGCCGCCGCACCAACACTGGGCTCCCTGAACTGATAACCACACTCAATACACTAAACACTATTGCTTCACATAGATAGAAAAGACGATCAGAGTCTGCGGTAGAACCGACCACCTCTGATACCAATTTGTCACGACCCGTCCTCGGGGCCCGTGCCGTGACTACCCCAAGCCCGCCTTCCATAGGCCAGGGGCTGGCGACTAGCACCAAGGCGTAAATTCCCGGTAAACAGGGAAGGCATTGCCTTTATAAGTAACAACCACCACAGAGTCAGCAAGAGGAAAGTAACTACAGAGTGCAGAAAAGTAAAGGGGGCCGGAAATACAAGCCCAACTGTAAAGTACAACTAAAAAGTAAAGAACAACAACTGAAGAAAAGACGGCGGCCTCGTGTCGTCCACTGGCAATCCCACCTGAAGGGTGGGTACAGATAGCCTCCAGGCTCCTCGGGTCCCACGTCCGCTCCGAGCACGTCCCGCCCAGTGGTCCACCTCCAGGTACCGTCCTGCTCCACGCCCCAACCGCGATCAGCGCTGTCCGTCGTCTGCATCCAACACAACAAGGTGCAGGCATAACCCGTGCAGGGGTGAGTATAAGCTACTCAGTAAGGACCCCGAGACCCCCGAAGGTCTCCCGAAATCCACAAAGGATATAGCACAAAAGAAAGATGCAATAACGAAGTAACATCTGACTCGACTTAGGTATATGCCCATACATATACCTAAGTCCCCAATTCTAGATCTGCTCACGAGCTCAAGAACAACTCAATCCACAAAGGAAAGCAAGACTCAAATCCACAAGGAGAGTAAACAGTAAATCCACAAAGGATAGTTCAACACAATCCACAAAGGGGAGTAACATAAGATTCAGCTCAACCAGGTATACTTTTTCAGATGACGTCAAAGATGATCACTGATGCATCTAAGTCGTCGGACCCATGAAGGATCGATAGGTACTAACCCCCGCAAAGACCCATGTAGGATCGGGCTCAGACATAACCTGTAGGCAGTGGCTCACACAGAACCGGTAGTAAGGACCCACATAGGATCGGGCTCACACAGAACCTGTAGCACTGATCCACGTAGGATCGCTGAGTGCAGTAGTCGACGCAGTCCACTGAGGATCTCTGCACAGTCGTCGCCGCAGTCCACGGAGAATCTCTGCTCTGCCGTCGTCGCAGTCCACGGAGGATCTCTGCTCTGCCGTCGTCGCAGTCCACGGAGGATCTCTACTCTGCCGTCCTCGCAGTCCACGGAGGATCTCTGCTCTGTCGTCGAAGTCACAGCCAGCGCTAGGGTTCCCGCACTTAGCGAGCTCGTTTAGGAGGGTCCGCTCCACGAGCCGAGAGGCTGATACATCAACTGACACGTAGTCCGAAGTTGATGTATCCAAAAGTTCCGTATCGACAACAGGATCTCAACGCAACAGACGGCGCGTCAATCGGACGCCCGGTCTGAGAGTTATTGGCATTTTCGTCCCAGGGGCCCGGTTGGTTTTTAGGGCAAAACCAACCCGACCGTACTTCGCCTGTATCCGATCCTCGGGCGGAGTATGCCAAAAGTTCCGTCTCACTTAGAGGAAACTACCACAGCTGACGGTACGTCGATCGGACGTCCGTAGCTCAAGTTATGAGCGTTTCCGCTCCGAGGGCCCGGTTGGTTTCGTGTACGAACCAACCCGGCCGAACCCAAAGTCTTCTGAAACCTTGAGTGTAATATACCGAAACGACCGTCTCGATCCAAGGATCGCGTAGCCGCTGACGGTTCGTCAATCGGAGGTCCCAGGCCCAAGATATGGGCGAAAGACCGAAGAGGGCCCGAAACGGGGGTTCTGGGCCCGGGGCGACCAGGCCCGAACCCCCCCCCCCCCCCCCCCCCCCCGGGTCGGCCGGACCGGGTCGGCCCGACCCGGCCCGACCCGGCTAGGATGGGTCCAGTCCGGCCTGGGTGCGGCCTGGCCGACCGGACCGGCCGGCTCGGCTTCGGCCGAGCGGCCGAGTGAGCCGCCGCGGGTTTGACCCGCGGCTTTGGAGAAACGCGGCCCGCGCGGGCCGCGTGCGGAGTGGCCGGACCGCGGACGCGGTCCGGTGGTTTTCCGCCGCTGCGGCTCGGCCGCGGCGGACTCCTCCGGCGGCGCGCCGGGCGCCGCCGCGTCCGGTCGCCGGCGCCGCCGTGCCGGCGACCCGCGCCGCCGCCACCTTCCGCGGGCCGCCGGAGTTGCTCCGGTGGCCCGTTTTTCCTCCCGTCTGCGCCGTTGCTCCTCCCGGGGGCCGATCTTTACTGCGGGATCAACGGATCGCCCTTGCCGCACGGTTCGTCGTTGTCCGCCAGATCCGCACAAAAAAGGGGAGATCGGCGGAGGGTTGCCGGGTCTTGTTTGTTAGATCCGCACCCTCCGCGTTAGTCATAAACATCATCGGGAGGAAAAGCAAATAATCAACAACAATTTTAAATAAATTAATATTGTTCTAAGATCATGTTCTTTTCTTTAAAAGAAATAAAATCACGGGAAAGGAAAATATTTCAATCAACCCTTACCTTGTCGTCGTCGTCGGACGTGAGGTCGTCGCGGAATCGCTCGTCGCGGAAGGGACGTTCGTCGCACCGCGGGAAAAACGTCGCGCCGACGATCTCCGGATCTAGAACAAACGGATTTAATTAATTAAGTCCGTTGTTATTGAAAATAAAAAGGGAGAAATAAACGATTTTTTTCTCACCTTAATTGCCGAACGAGGATCGGCCGCGGAAGAAGAGGCGTCGCCGAAGAACGTCGCGGGTAGAGCTCGTCGACGTCGCAGATCACGGTGTGCGTCGTCGAATTCTGGTCGCCGGCGTTCTTCGCGTTCTTCGCGTTCTTCGCGTTCTTCGCGTTCTTCGCGTTCTTCGCGGGGAGGGTGGAGGTTCAGAGGAATTGCACAACGATAGCAATCCTCAAAAATAGACAAGTTTGTCTATTTTATTATTTTGTCAACAAACGCAAACGCGTAAGTAACGACCCATTAAATTCGTTGAATTAATTCAACGAATGAAACAACCCATTTAATTCACGAAATAAACCGCCCAATTAAATGGTCTGTTAAGAAATTAAAGAAAACGCGTCGGTTGACTTTTCAGTTACTTTGACGGGTTTTCGCGGGTGCGTTACTTAGCGAAAGAAACGGCGAGGCTCGTGCGGGCCCCACCTCACAAATATCCTACCAAGGGGGTAGGATATTTCTGGATAGCATCCTATCCAGTTCAACACAGTTCAAGCCGTCTTTAAGTGGCTTCAAGTGGCTTCCAAGCAGCTTAAGTAAAATAAAATAAAGTTGTCGCACAAACTTTATTTTATTTCTGACTTAAAGCCCCAAAATTTAAAAACCACGTCTGAGCAAACGCAACTCCGGAAGAGGCGTTTCTAAGCAAATACCGGCGCTGCGATTTCATCGGTGCCCTCAGAATTCGATTCCGGGCACCGGTTCAAAAGATAGAAAAACCCGCTCGTCCGTTCACTGAACGTACCCGAGCCAAACTTCGGAAATTGATTCCGGGCACACCGGGACTCGGAATCAAGTTCCGTCTGAAGCTGCGCTCTTGTAAAATTCCAAAGAAAATTAAGAAAAAAATTTCCTTCAAATTTGCGGGTCATTACAAGGGTAATATAAATTATTGAAAAAATAATCCAAATGGGGTTATTATTGAACACTAAATGATGATGATTTATTTTTTGTTGACGCATATATCAATTTTTTGATTGGATAACTATCCTCTTGGTCTTAAAAACTTTTTCTAATGGAGTTTAAATTTTCACAATTTTCACATCACTTAATAATCAATTAATCGTTGATTCCAGATTGTTTTTAAGGAATTTGAAGATAAAAGAGTGTTTATTAAGAAATTAAATTTGTATTTAATGATGAAAAATATTAAGGGTTTCAAATAATAAACAAATTATAATTAATATATGAAATTTATAATTAATACATTGAATAATTACATGTGTTTAGTATTTGGGTTTTATAATTAATATGGGATTAAATAGTATATCCATAGTTCTAGGATCATCCACTAAATAGGTGGTCCCCTAACATACAATATTCATCTTAAATGGTAACCAGAATGTCTAGTGGAGTAATTTCATAACAAAGAAATAGAGTGAAAATGTTCTTTCACAAGAGACAATGACTGCATGTGGGTCTCCAAGGGATCATGCAATTGGGTGTCATACTCCATGGTGGCATGTGTGTCTTTGTGTGCCTAGATCATTCCCCGAAGTGGTGGCTAGGTGGTAGTAGCTGTATTGATGTATATAAACCAACACGTCATATATATTTTACTTCCATGTGGTACTCTAAGGATATGGTTACTTTTCAACCACACATTAAAACATAGACATATCCATATGATTTTTCATCTCAATCTCCTTCCTCAAACTCGTGATGGTCTCTATAAATCTCATGAAGAGACCATAGAAAATGAACCAAACACATAATAAAAATAAAAAATAGCCACATGAAAAATTAAAATGGACTATAATCTCGGCTAACCCAAATACAAGATACATTTTCAATTGAATAGAATAATTTATTAGAAAGTACCACGTTTCATGGAGAAGAAAACACAAGAGTATGTTTCAATTGATAAGGAGCCTAATGGTTTCTCATGCGAATGTTAATATAGGGAACATTCTATATAATGAACCAATAGTTAATGATTTTATCACGGTAAGGAGTTAAATTTTACCATTATCTATTGATCATATGTGAAATCCCAAACAGGCCACATGAAGGGTAACATTAAAACCTAGAATAAAAGGATTCTAATGTAAATGCATAGTTTGATTTCATGAATACATTCATAATTGTTAATATATTAATAAATTAAATGTTGACATTCTTACATGAGAGTTGGATGTTAATGAAAAATTATTAAATTCCATGACCGAGTCAATCTAAATGTAATTTAATGTGAATGAGTTTCATTCGTGATGAAAAAATATTCCATGGGAACATTGAATGCATGAGAATTTATGATGAATATTGAGTGTGTATTTAGATAAAATTTGGATTCATGTTATATTGTATTATTACCTACAATGTATAGTTCAATGCTGATGAAAAATAGGGAAGGCCATGTAATATTATGAGGATGCAGTCAATGGGTGACCATGTAATGATTAAAAATCCCAGAGAGGCCTAGGTCTTAACTAATTTAAATGAAAAACAATATTCTATTTGATTTTTAGATGTTAAATATATTTACAATTAATATATTCGATGAAAAAAAATTGGAACCATTTCAATTTTTTGAGGGTTAAAATGAAAAATTATATGTAGTGTTTCAGGAAAAAATTTGATTCAAAATCAAATACCAAGAATATAAAAATATCAAAGAAATATATTTTTGGTGATCATCAGTATCAATAAATATGTCATTCTATTTTTTATATTAGATTTAATGTGTTTTTATAATATATTTTTAGGGTAATTTAATGTTCAATGATATGAGAAAATTATATTCACATCCTTTATGAATAATTATGCTAAAAAAAGAATGCATTATTGCTCAGTATGTTTTTCTTGTGGGAATAAATATTTCTAATTGTTTTTTAAAAATATGTAATATCACTATGAGAAAATATATCATTATTTGTTGATCTTAGAAGATGGTCATAATTTTTATTAGTGATGTAAACATAATGGTTTACTACTATATTTTATTCAAAAAAAATTCTTCCTTAGTCTGAGGTAGTGTCATCTACTAAGTATAGGGTCATATAATTCCCATGATAAATTCATGATAAGATAATAATAGTATTTTATGTGGGAAAAGTCCATCACACACTTGGGATATAGTCATTATTTTTGAGTTGAATCAAATTATAAAATTTTCATGTTACATGTTTATTTATGTTTACTGTGATATATTCTGAAAAAATATAAAGGAAAATTATTTATGAGAATTAATAAAATCATTATTTCACCCAAACATAGTGAATTATGTACATGATCGACCAATATCTCTGAGTATAGTATAAATATTGATTTACAACCTCTATTTTATTACCCATGTTATTATAAACACACATATTTTATATACATCCCACATTTGTTTTTATATGCAATGGTATTCTAGTTGGTCTCATTGGTATACCCACATCAGATAAATAATATACATTGTTGAAACCATATTTTAGTCACACCTTCTAATAATGAATTTTTCACTTTATTAGATCAGAATATATCTTTTTTTATTCCATCATGGTAGTGAGGATAATCCATGGTAATATCATTAATAATGATTGAATATCCCTTCCTAGAATTATATGGAAATTTAGTGTTTCGTGGATGAGGATATGATCACCTATATGGTGAAATAGACTAAAAAATATCTTGATGTGGGATACAATAGTATTATTCATACAACTACACATCATGTGATAAAATAAGGATTATATATTTTGATGTTGTATCAAATGATTCACAACTAGAATTTTATATTAGTCAATGAATTATTTCAAAATGGAAGCCAATTTTTTATATCAAAACATGAATAAAATATGAAATAGCTTCCATTATATGGGTATTGGATGAATTATATTTTATAGAATGCTATTTTTTATATATGAACCCAATGGATCACCACAATGATGTAATCTATTTCTTACACTTCCTAAGAGGAGTGTGGTATAATTTTTCTATATTTTTTTTATTGATTAGAATTTGATCACTAGTATACCCTAGTAGAGTATTTTCCATAATAGAGTGTATTGATAAGGTGCATCAGTGGTACACAACATATAGAGATTTCAGCAATGAAATCCATAATTTTTCCCGATTTTTTATGTTTTATCTAGTTGATTTTTTATGTGTTATCCCAGGATTTGAAGTATAAAATGTATAATTTAATTAATGGAAAATCCCATATAGTTTATATTGTGGTGAAATTAGTCATTGATAAGGAATAACAAGTATCTATGTGGATTTCATAGCATGGGTTTATATCATGTTTTTCTCATTACTATATTTAATGAATATGTGAATAAAACAAAACCATGTTGATTTTGGTGGAATGTAAGATCATGATTTGTGGTCACAATATTGTGGTGGAATTATCACTAATTATTGGGAAAGGTATTGATCATAAATGGTTGCTCTAACCATACTCATTGTGCTATGGACATTGGTTCTCATTCGATTAAGACAAGATATAAAAAAGCCTAGAGAAATTACTATAGAGAACATTACCTTATTGTTAAATTTTGAAGTCATGTAAACTAATAATTGTTTTTTTAATAGAGGAATATGATGTAGGAATACTATAACCAATTTCCAAATAACTATAATCCACTATATGCTAGGGAAAACAATGATCTAATAATATGTATCCCTGTAAATAAATCATTTCAAGTAGGATGTTATTATTTCTTGTTTTTTATCATTTATTAATGTTGATTGATTTTGGGTGAGGAATGTATTTGAATGTTCATGTTCGATATGACTCATATGATGTAGTACTATGATTCATCTGTAATGGTAATTTGATCAGAAATTTTTTTGATAAAAAATATTGTGTACTGGTAGCCAATAAGTGAATTTTTTTGGTGTATACAGTCAATGATATTATTCCCTCCCACTATTGTTATGTCCCATGTTCACATAGTCCTCAGACATTAAAGACCCACAAATTTCAGGGAAATTATTTTTCTTAATTTCTTTGGAATTTTACGAGTTTGTAGTTTCTGACAGCACCTGATTCCGAGTCCTGGTGTGCTCGACATCAATTTTCAAAGTTTAGCTCAGGTACGTTCAGTAAACGAATGAGCATGTTTTTCTATATTTTGAACCGGTGCTCGGAATTGAAATCCGAGGGCACCGATGAACTCGCAGCGCCGATAATTTCTTATTGGGATCTTAAGCGAAGTTGTGTTTGTCGCATGGGGTGGTTAATTTTTGTGGATTCGATAAGTCTTAAATAAATTGTATTGTTAAAATTTATTTAATGTGGAAGTTAAATTCTCCATAGAGAAGTTGGAGGTGGGGCCACACCCCACCTAACTTCCTATGGGAGGGTTAGTGTAGTGGGACCCACACGAACCCTTAACTCCTCACCTACCCAAAACTCCCCTTAACCTCTTAATTTACCACTAGTTAATTTCGTGGAAACTTCCCTTCTTAAAGATGAGCCTCTCCACCTCCCAAAATTAATGATCCAACTAAGGGGATTTAATAACATTATTAATTAACCTTGTCACACCATTTGACATTTTGAAATGCATGGTGATATTTTAAGTAAAGGGGGCTTAATGAATTATTCTCTTGGAAAATATTTTTGGAGGATTTGAGGAGAGCCTTTGTGTGAAGAAATATGGAAGGTCCTTCTTCATTAAGAACATCATCCTTCCGCGATGAACGACTCCAACCTTCGACTAAGAACGGTTCTCCATCCGTCGGATCTCCAACGAACGATGCTCGATCCGGATCGAAGGCCTTCCAGGAAATGGCGAACACCAACACCCATCGTCATCTTCATCTCCTCTCTTACGACGACGTCGATGAGCCGAAGACTACCCTCTCACGATATCATCAACAAACGACGAACGACACGATGTAGGGTTTTTAATTAAGTATGATTTAATTCCCTTGTTTCTTCCATTCTAATAAAAAAAAATAACGTGGATCAACTTAATATCAAGTTGATCCATGAATGATTTAATTGTGGTTTGGGAATTTTGGTATGCTTCAAATTTATTTAAGAGATCCTGGAATGATTTTGATTTAATTTTATTTAAATAAAAATGATTGTTTGTTCTATATAAAATCCTATTTAAATATCGCCATTTGATAACACCTAATGTGGAGGGCTCGAGCCAACCCAACATGGCCCAACAACCCTCCGGAGATTGTTGTTGGTACGCGGATTTATGGTGATGGTGAGACGGGACTGCAATGACATTTGAAAGCCGTTGCAGTGAAGAGAAGGTCCTGGGAGGACCACTGGAAAAGACAACAGGTGAAACGGACCAACAGAGCGCGTCCCGTGGTCCGTAGAGGGCAGCGGCCACACGTCACGCCTGCGGCACGCCGCTGGAGAAAACCGCCGCAGTTGAGCCGCGGCGGCGGAGGAAAAACTAGAACGGCAGAAGCCGTTCTGGATTGGGCGGCACCACATTAAGTCGTGCCGGTTTCGTTTAACCGGGGGATTGTAACACCCACACCCCCTTCTGAGTGCGCTCTGCACATGGGCGACTCCCCGCATAGACCAGCCGCGCCGAGCCGGGCCGCCCGCGACGGGCCAGGTTGCGCTGCACGGGCCAGGCCGGGCCGCGCCCTAGTGGGATGGACTCGGACCGGGGTCGGGTCGACCCGGTTCCGGCCGACCCAGGGGGTCTTGGGCAGGGTCGGTCCGGGCCCAAACCCCCCTAAAAGTGGTAATATTTGTTCAAACGCACGTAACATGGGCTATGGACCTCTTATTGGCGCACCATCAGTTACGAAGTGATCTTTGGATTGACACGGTCATTTCAGTATGTTACACTCAAGGTTTCGGATAACTTTAGGTGCGGCCGGGTTGGTTCGAACACGAAACCAACCGGGCCCTCGGAGCGGAAACGCCTATAACTTGAGCACCGGATGCCCGATTGACGTGCCATCAACCTTTTTGGATTCCTCTTAGTGAGACAGACCTTTTTTCTTACTCCGCTCAAGGTTTGGATGCAGTTGGAGTATTGCCGGGTTGGATAGTACCCGAAATCCAACCAGGCCCCTAGGACAGAAAAGATGATAACTTTCAGACCGGATGTCTGTTTGATGAACCGTTAGCGGCGTTGGTGATCACATTGAGAACAGTCCCTATGAGTATACCCTATGTGAGTTCGGGGTACAGTTGAGTTATGGTCGGGTTGGTTCATTCACGAAACCAACCGGGCCCCAGGGACGAATAGGCTAATAACTCACAGACTGGGCGTCCGATTGACGCCTCGTCTGTTGCATTGAGACCCCTATGAAGAGGCGGTCCTTTGAGATACTTTTTCATGGGACTTTGTGATAGTTGGAGTATCGACATGTAGCTCGTGGAGCGGACCCTCCCGGAGATGAGCATACGGAGTACGGAGACCGTGTAGCTGGCTGAGACCTGACAAATGCTTATCCGATTTGATTCGGAGTGACATTCATAGCCCAGTAGGGAGCACTACTTTGTGAGGTGGAAGACCCCTAGAAGAGGAGCACTACTTTATGAGGTGGTAGACCCACAGTACTCGACAAGAGAAATAAATTTTTAGGCTATGAGGGGGAGCACTACTGTGTGAGGTGGCAGACCCGTGGCGGAGGAGCACTACTTTGTGAGGTGGCTGACCCACAGTACTCGATAGGAGGAGTACCTCAAAAGTCATAGGTTAGTGAGAAATACCTCGTAGTAATGACAGGGTCAATGTACTCATTAGAGACGGAGCTCTTTAGCAGTTGTAGTTTCGATAATGAAAATCATGGTTTGAGCTGAGTCAATGACCTTTGTGTTTTCCTCGTGATTGAGATGGGTACTAGATAACTTACGTATATGTATGGGAATGTACCTAATTAGTGGTTTTCCATCGACTTCATATCTGTGTGATACCTCGTGGATGAGATGGGTTACATGGTAACTTAGGTATAATTATGGCCTTATACCTAAGTAAGGGTTGTTGGATGAGAACTTTCTTTGTGATTATCCTTGTTGGATTTAGTGAGATCGTGAGTGTCTCGGGGTCCCTACTGAGTATCGTATACTCACCCCTGCACGTGCTTTTGCCCGCAATTAGTTGTGTTGGTTGCAGAAGACGGACATCACTGATCATGGTTGAGGCTTGTAGAGCTGGACGATACCCGGAGGTGGGTCTCATGACGAGTTGGTTCCCGGAGGTGGATCTCACGACGAGTTGGTACCCGGAGGAGACGGACGGATGTGGAGTACTGAGGAGGACATCATTACCTACCCTTCAGGTAGGAAGCCGGAGGATGATCCAAGATCTGCTTGTCACATTTCAGTTTTTGTCCTTTGAGTTGTACTTTACATTCAGTTGTAGTTGTACCTTTCATTTGGGCTTGTATTTCCGGCCCCTTGTACTTTCAGCACGTTTGTTTTACTGCTTACTTAGTGTAGTTTCTGGTTGTACTCTTTTTTTTGTGTTTTCATTTCATAAATGCAATGCCTTCCCTTTTAGTTGGGATTTATGACTTTGGTGCTAGTCGGCTGCCCCTGGCCTATGGAATTTGGGATTGGGGTAGTCACGTCATGTGCCCCAAGGACAGGTCATTACAAATTGGTATCAAAGGAGTTGGTTCTACCGCGGAACTTATAACTCTGATATTTATTTTCTGTGAAGAAATTGTGTTAAGGGTACCGTGTGTGGTTTTCAGTCCAGGGAGTCCAGTGTTGGTGCGGGTGGCCGACGTATCCATACACCAGGACCCTGAATTATGATTTCCGACTCAGTGCATGAAAACACTAATTTCATGTGTGTATTCAAATGTTTTTCCCCTTAAAACAGCTCAAACCAGGTCAGTTCACTAGGTATAATCATTTGACTGTGTCACGTCTGTTTCTTTTCGGATGTCTTTCCACGGATGACCATCTAGAGCCCAGAGGAATGTACGTACTAACAGCCCACCGAGCGACGAGGCGTCAGTACAAGGCCCTCTTACAGTTGAGACACCATCGGCAGCACCAACGGTACTACCATACATTGGTCCACCGATGCCCCCATCCCTAGCAGGAGGTGATGCATGCCGCTCGAGTGCTCTGCATGAGTTCCAGCGCCAGTGGCCACCCAGGATCTAGGGAGAGATGGACCCACAAGTAGCTAAGGATTGGTTGGAGGCTGTGGTGGGAGTTTTCAGGATAGTGGGTACACTGGTGGAAAACATGGTGATCATTGCTGCTAGCCTCCTTTAGGAAGCAGCATGCAGGTGCTAGATTCGGATGCTCCAATTTTGTGATGAGATGACCTTCACTTGGGGAGACTTCGAGACCTTCTTCAGGGTGGAGTTCATAACAGTGAATCTACACCCCGAGCGTTTTCAAGAGCTGCTGCCTCTGCCGTATGATTTTTGATCAGTAGCCCAGTCATATGTAGGTAGTAGACAGATGATGTAGGGGTCCAAGAGGACCATACTAGCAGATGTGTGTGGTTCATCCAGGGGATGAGACCGAGTTTCTCTTTTCGACAAAGGAGAAATCATAGCAGCTCTTATAGATCGTAGGCAGAGAAGGTGCATATCATACAGCAGCAGATGAAGACTGCATAGTGCAGTGAGAAACAAGAAACTCACCTTAGTCTCAGAGACTAAGGCGGGTAAAATGTTTCAATAAGGGGAAGTGTTAATGATAGATGAGTCTTCGGAGTAGCAGATGTGGAGGCAGATCCTGGAAAATAGCATGTGGTTGTGTATATTTCAACATGTTACAACCACCCACCTTTGTTACCCCCACCAGTTTCAGGGAGCTGGAGGGTAGCGAAAAAGAGTAGCCGCATGTGGTCAAGGAGTGTGATCCAATGGCTCTAAGAATGATTCGAAGGACAATCTGTGTCCACTACTAGTTGTCGTAGAAATAGACATTGGTTTGAATCATTCCTTCCCTCCACGAATCTTGTCCCAGACATAGAGTTTCTGGTAAGTCGTGGACTTGACCCTCACGTCTGTAGATACCTTTGGGAGGAGACTCTATAATCACACATACGCCGACATTGTGATCTGACCCTCGAGGAAAGAGTTTCAGTTGGAATCTCTTGGTGGAGGTGTCGAGGCCTTACAATGTTGGTCTGAATATGGATTGGATCCACAGTTCATACACAGATTGACTGTATTAGGCAAAAGGTTGTGGTTTATCTACAACATTGGGTGGGTTTTCCTTGGTCGGTGAAAAGGAAACCCTAGGAAGCATAGGATAAAATCATGCACAGGATGGTGCGGTCGATCACTCTTGATTCAGTCAACTATACCCTCATGGCAGCAGGAGTTTTGCGTTTCAGTTCTAATCAGGAAATGGAGGCCTCTAGAGTTCGAGGATGGCGATCACGTCCTTATATAGGTCTCACATCGATGAGGTTTATGTAGATGTTTCCGAGGCGACAAGTTATCTCTGAGGTTCAACGGAATATTCTAGGTCCTCAGTAAGGTATGCGAGGAGGTTTACCGCTTGACCATTCCACCTCAGTTGCACTGGGAGCATTAAATCATCAACCTAACTCAGATGAGGAGATACATGCATGATCCTTCACACATCATCAAACTCAGGGAGTTGGACATCGATGACAGGGTGACATGCACAGGGGTTTCAGTGTAGATCGAGGATGTACAGGAGAAGATCCTATGTGGATGGTCGATTCCTTAGGTGTGCTTTCACTAGTAGCTCGAGAACCTCCAGGAGAGCACATGGGAGTGGAAGGCTCAGATGCATGCTCAATACCACTTTGTTTTACATAGTGTGTGTTGAAGCTTTACATGTATGTAAAGCCCTTAGTTGGGATTAATGTAACGACCCAGAAATTTCAAGGGAATTTTTTTTCTTAATTTCATTGGAATTTTACGAGTCCGTAGTTTCTGACGGCACCTGATTACGAGGCCCAGTGTGCCCAAAATCAATTACCGAAGTTTAGCTCGGGTATGTTCAGTGAATGAACGGGCGAGTATTTCTATATTTTGAACCGGTGCTCGGAATTGAAATCTGAGGGCACCGATGAACTCACAGCGCCGGTAATTGCTTAAGGGGATCTTAAGCGCAGTTTCATTTTTCGCATGGGGTGGTTAATTTTTGGGGATTTGATAAGTCTTAAATAAATTGTAGTGTTACAATTTATTTTATGTGGAAGATAAATTATCCATAGAGAAGTTGGAGGTGGGGCCACACCCCACCTAACAACCAATGGGAGGGTCAGTGCAGTGGGACCCACATGAACCCTTAACTCTTCACCTCCCCATAACCCCCCATAACCTCTTAATTTCCCCCCTTGTTAATTTCATGGAAACATCCCTTATTAAAGAGGAGCCTCTCCACCTCCCAAACTTAATGATCCAACTAAGGGGATTTAATAACCATATTTATTAACTTTGTTAAACATTTTGACTTTTTGAAATGCATGGTGATCTTTTAAGTAAAGGGGGCTTAATGAATTATTGGCTTGGCAAATATTTTTGGAGGATTTGAGGAGAGCCTCTGTTTGAAGAAAGACGAAAGTTTCTTCTTCGTGAAGAACTTCAACCACCCGTGAAGAATGACTCCCTCCTTCAACCAAGAATGATTCTCTATCCGTCAGATCTCTAACAAATGATGCTTGAGCCAGATTGAAGAACTTTGAGGAAATGAAGAACGCCAACAACCATTGTCACCTTCATCTCCTCCCTTGTGACGACATCGATGAGCCAACGAACACCCTCTCACGATATCATCAACAAACAACGAATGACATGAGTTATGGTTTTTAATTAATTATGATTTTATTCCCTTGTTTCTTACATTCTAATAAAAACAAAGAATTCGGATCAACTTATTATCATGTTGATCCGTGAATGTTTAATTGTGGGTTTGGAATTTTGATATGCTTCAAATTTTTTTAAGAGATTGTGGAATGATTTTGAAACAATTATATTTAAATTAAATTGATTGTATATTCTTTATAAAATCCTATTTAAATCTTAAAATTTAATAACACCTAACGCGGAGGGCGTGGGCCAAACCAACACGGCCCGACATCCCTCCGAAAATTTTGGATGGTGCGCGGATTGACGACGATGGTGAGACGAGACTGGAACGACGTTTGAAAGCCTTTGTAGTGAAGAGAAGGTCCCGGGAGGACCGCTGACGAAGACGGCAGGAGAAATGGACCACCGGAGCACATCCAGTGGTCTGCAGGGGGTGGTGGCGCGCCATCGGAACAAACCGCCCCAGCTGTGCCGCGATGGTAGAGGAAAAACCGGAATGACAGAAGACATTCTGGAATGGGTGGCGTGGCATTAAGCCATGCTGGTTTCGTTCAACCGGGGGGTTGTAACCCCCCCTTCTGCGTGCGCTCCGCACGCGGGCGCCACAACACACGGACCGGCCGCGCCGGGCCAGGTTGCGCCGGCTGGGCCGGGTCATGCCCTATTTGGCTGTACCCGGACCCAGGTCGGGTCAACCTGGTTCGGGCCGACGCAAGGGGTCTTGGGCCGGGTCTGTCTGGGCCCAAAACCCCTAAAAGCGGGCAGATTCGTTGGAACGTGCGTAACTTGGGATATGGACCTCCGATTGATGCACTATGAGTTGTGACGCGATCTTTGGATCGAGATGGTCGTTTTGGTATATTACACTCAAGATATCAGAGAACATTGGTTATGGCCGGGTTGTTTCGAACACGAAACCAGTCGGTCCCTCGGAGCGGAAACGCCTAATTTGAGCTCCGGACATCTGATTGACATGCCATCGACCTTGTTGTATTATTCATATTGAGACGTTCCTTTTTTCTTACTCCTCTTGAGGTTTGTACACAGTTGGAGAATGGCCAGGTAGGATAGTACCCGAAATCCATCGGGGCCCCTTGGACAAAAAAGATGATAACTTTCAGACCGGACGACCGTTTGACGAACCGTTAGCGGCGTTGGTGATCACGATGACAATGTTCCCTATGAGTATACCCTATGTGATTTTGGCTTATAGTTGAGTTATGATTGGGTTGGTTCGTACACAAAACTAACATGGCCCCTAGGACGAAAAGGCTAATAACTCACAGACCGAGTGTCTGATTGATGCACGGTCTGTTGCGTTGAGACCCCTATGACGAGGCAGTCCATTGAGATACTTCTTGATGGGAATTTGTGGTATTTGGAGTATGGAAATATATCTCGTGGAGCAGACCGTCCCAAAGATGAGCGTACGGAGTATGGATACCTTTTAGCTGGCTGAGACCTGATGACTACTTGTCCGATCTGATTCAGAGTGACTTTCATAGCTTAGTGGGGAGCACTACTTTGTAAGGTGGCAGACCCAAGGAGGAGGAGCACTACATTGTGAGGGGGAATACCCACGGTACTCGATAGGAGGAGTACCTCTATAGGCTATGAGGGGAAGCAGTACTGTGTGAGGTGGCAGACCCATGGTGGAGGAGCACTACTTTGTGGCGTGGCTGACCTGTGGTACTCGGCAGGAGGAGTAACTCAATAGTCTGAGGTTAGTGAGAAGTACCTCGGAGTCATGACAAGACCACTATATTCGTCAAATATGGAGCTCTTCAGAAGTTGCGGTTTCGATAATGAAAATCCTAGTTTGAGCTGAGTGAATGAACTTTGTGTTTTCCTCATGATTGTGATGGGTACTAGATAACTTACATATATGTATGGGCATGTACCTAAGTAGTGGTTATCTATCGACTTCTATATGTGTGATACCTCATGGCTGAGAAGGGTTACTTGGTAACTTAGGTATAAGTATGGGATTATATGTAAGTAATGGTTATCAATGGAAAACATTCTTTGTGATTATCCTTGTTGGATTTAGTGAGACATTGAGGGTCTAGGGGTCCCTAATGAGTATTGTATACTCACACATGCACGGGATTTTGCCCACACTTCATTGTGTTGGTTGTAGATGACGGACATCATTGATCGTGGTTGAGGCTTGTAGAGCTGGACGATACCTAGAGGTGGATCTCACGACGAGTCGGCACCCGGAGGTGGATCTCACGACAAGTCAGTACCCAGATGAGATGGACAGACGTGGAGTACTGAGGAGGACATATGTACCTACCCTTCAGTTAGGAAGCCGATGGACGATCCAGGAGCTAAATGTCACCTTTCAGTGGTTGTCCTTTGAGATTTACTTTACTTTCAGTTGTAGTTGTACCTTTCTTTTGGGCTTGTATTTCCAGCCCCTTGTACTTTCAGCACGTTTGTTTTACTGCTTACATAGTGTAGCTTCTGCTTGTACTCTGTTTGTTTGTGTTTTTGTTTAATAAAGGAAATGCCTTCCCTTTTAGTTGGGATTTACGTCTTTGGTGCTAGTCGCCATCCCCCGGTCTATGGAAGGCGTGTTTGGGGTAGTCACGACACGGGCCCCGAGGATGTGTCATGATGCACACCTTCAAAGTCAGATTATATAACTCGGAGGATGTGTTGTCTCAGCAGAAGGGATTACTATGAACTTATCAATTAAAAACCTGGGTTTTTTTGATGAATGAAAAATTTTAAAGGATGTTAGGATGTATCAAAAATGATTCTTTATAATGTTATTGACTTATCAAATTTTAATGTATTTATTAATTATTCAAAATAAATAATTAAAATTAATTTCTTCATAGTAAAAAACTAAAAATCATTATTTTATTATTATATTGGTTTTAATAGAAGGTATTAAACTGTAGGATAATTTTTTGGAAATTTTATAATCCATATTAGTTGTTTTAATTAAAAACATTTTATTATAAGTAAATATTTATTAAATAGAAATAGACATTTGTATCTTCAAAACAGATGATCAGATAGAAAATCAATGACTATAATTTTTTATAGAAGAGGTTTCTATACTATGGAGAGATATATGTCATGTTATTAGTAGTCAAACTATATGAATACGTGTTCTGTATCTTTTCTAATAGTCAATGTAATATAAAAAAGTAATGAAATTTTCTTATTTTTGTAGGTGCTAACATCGAACAGTCATCCCACAATTTTAATTATGTGTCTAACTACAATGTTATTATTAAGGATCTATTGTGAGGATTAATATTCTATTATGAAGGAATTTTTTGACAATCATTAATTATAGAAATCATTAAGGGTGAATTAATTTGGGGGGAAAACTAGATTCCATCTAAATTTAATTTTTTAGTTGGAAATATCTCTTATTTTGTAACTATTACATTTTTTGGATGAAATGAATTATTTTATTTATAATTCTCTCATTTCATATTGAAGAATAGATCATAACGTAATTTAGATTCTCCAAATATTTTGTGATGATGATGAATAATTATTTATGCTCGATTAATAATGTGACGAGAATGCACCATTAAGGTCCGAAATCATATTATTTTTATTAATAAATATTATCCACAAATTTTTTCCCCTCTATTTATGATTGAATATTTTAAATTTTTGTTGGTTTTGACACATAAAATAAATTCAATAAATAAAAAATTAATTTTTTTCACCATTCAATTATGGTAAAAACTATGAATTAATAAATTAATGATTAATCTAAATTTTTTATTTTAATTGATTTGATAAACATCAGGAGATAAAATGATGGATGATAATTGGGGAATATTTTTTAATTGAATAAATATATCACTTGGATTTATTTTAACATTTTTATAATGTTTATTTTTTTGGAAAATAAAAAATAATTTTAAATTGATTTAATGGACTTCATTTGGAATGAAAAATATGAAAAATATGAAAAATATGAAAATTAATAATTTTCTAAAAATAATTATACTAAAAATATATTTCTTAATATTATTTAGGAGGTAAATGTAGGTTTTTGAGTTTTATTTATCAAGGAGAATTATTATGTAAATATATTATTATTATCAAAATAATTAATTTCAACTCATGTGACATTAATAATTGAATCATTATAATTCAATTAATATATTATGAAAAAATAAGTAATATTTTGTTATCAATGTTACAAACAATGTCTTAGTTTTTTTGATGAGGAAGTGTTCATTCTTATAAAAATAAATATTTTATATTGTTCTAATATTATATTATTTTTTTATTGAATAAAAATTAAATATTAAAATCAAATTATTTTATTTTGGTCTCAAGAGAATTGTTTATTTTTTCATAATAAATAATTAAAAAATAATAAACTTGGGGATGAATTCCATTTTTTAATCGAGGTCTATTAATGAGTTTCTATGGATAATTCATCTAACATTGTTTGTTTGAATATTTCTACATCAATGATAAATTTATTCTTAACTACTTAAATTACTGTATTTGTATTTTCATTATGCTATATTCGATAAATGAGATTGCAATATATTTCCCTTATTTTATTCTTCATTCATCCTATGATTTACCATTATCTTATTTTAGATAAACATATATTACAACTACACCATTATCAGCATTAGTTGTCCACATCTTTTAGAAATGCACATATCTCATTCTCAGGGTACATAAAGGAATAGTAGCTGAAACATGAGTTTACAAATGGAGAGAAAATATTGGATCTATCTAGTAGATTTTGCATGGAAGATGGAATAGTAAATGGAGGTGTTTTCCATGAGGAAGTGAGAATTACAGAATTTTTGGGAATTTTTTAATACATAGTTCATTGTCACTATTTACATTTGTTGTATGTATTCAACTACATTTAAAATGTTTTCAATAAAATTAAATGACATGCATCACGATGATATATATTTTGGCTAACTATTTTAATGTAACTAATTTTACATATTGTTTAAAATGTCATATTCTATGTGTCTTTGGGTCACACACTTTGTATCTTGGGATAATATATCTTAGTGTGCACTTTGTTTACACACCAAGATGGTATAATAGACTCACATAACATGTGAACCTATTTATGTGAAAGTTAATTTTATTTTTATGGATTTATGTTTTTATTATGTATACACCTTGTTTCTTTGTCAGACCCACAAACTATGTATCAAGAATAGACGACATATATTATGAAGACATGGAATGTACAATGTACACCAAAAAATACTCTCATTATATAACTTGAAAAATATTCCATAAATTCATGAAATCCATTTAACTTAGTGTACATTCAATTTATATTATCAATACATTATTTGGGTAGTTGCGGTACATGAAAAAAAATTCCTAAGAAAATCACATGACATGTACCATCTAGTTACAAAACATGTACGTGGTAGTTTTAGTAATTTTCTAATCGTTATACCCTAGTGTCTTTTATGTTTTTATGATTAGTTCATTGTAACTATTTTTCATGTAGAACCCAATTTTGTAATAATAATTTTTTTGGTGATCTTATTCATGGTTTTTGAGAAAATTAAGTTTCATATATGTATTGAGATGATGTCTTCTGGGGATAGAAAGGTATAAAAATCATGTGGCCAGTTATCATCATACTATTATACTAAATATATGGTATACAACATCCATTTATATAGTAAAGTAGATAAACATATGAAAGATTTCGTGTATGGTCCCACCACTCAAGTAGTTGGTGACCCACATAGATGGTAAACACTACACATGTTGGAGAATGGGTCATTTATGGGTGTTTCATCTCCACCAACTCACGTGTCTTCCAAAAAGGAAGGTGTTTTATAGATTATATTATCTTTGGTATGATGTGGATTTGATAAATTTCATTATTTTTAGGTTCATTGAGTTTTAATGTACAATTAGAACTCTATAATCCCTTAAAATCACTGAATTGTGTAGGGTTTATCTATGGAGATTGAGGTATAATAATATAATGATGTCTTGTCCATATGCATAGTTCCTGGGTTTTGATGTGAGAATTATATATTACGGATAGGTTTGATTAAATTAATTATAATACACTATTTATTTCTAACCATAATCAATATATGATAGGATAAAATTTAATGGTTTGAAATTCTCTCTATTTCCCTTTAAGACTACTGGGGTATGTCCTAGAGTTGGGTTGTGGGATTGTTACACTCCGGGTGTAACTTATTCTGGAGAAACCCAATAAAAATAAAATATTATATTATGTATGTTTTTGTGTTTATATTTGGACACATGTTTCTTTCCTTTGTTTTAATGTTTCCTTCCTATAAATCATATCTAGGTTTTACATATTCATTTATACTCAACTACCGATAGTTTAAAATTGAATAATTATTTTAGTATTGGTTTATTATTTTGTGGTATCCAATTGGGTATATTTATTCTCCCTTATCCACGATATTTTTTTCACAAATTTTTCCTATGAAAATCATGCACATTTTTTAAATGTTATTGGTGATCATTGAGTTGATCTTTTTAACTATTGAAACATCATAGTGTTTCCTATCGTTATTTGCTGGTGGAATTTTTTTTGATAGATCCCTAACACGTGTCCTACTATATGGTGGAACATATCGACTCTTATTATGTTTTTATTCTACATGGTTATCATCTTATCTGTGGAAACTTTTATTGAATAGTATATCATAATCATGTCTTTTGGTTACTTATCATGGTTTCCCATGAGGTGTTCCATTATATAGTTATAATTTATATAGTAATTATTATATACATTAGTAATTTATTTAAATAAGTATTTTTTGATGGATATGTCCTATGTATTTTATTACAAATATGATATATGTTATTATATTCAAACGCCTCCAATATTTGACTATTCCATCAGGGTTCTAATTTCCAACATCTTGAAAATTTTAAGAGGGTAATTCATGGGGTCCCAATGGGTTGGTTTGGGTTACTCCCCCTTTGGGTTTTTTCAATATTAATTGTAAACAAATTCAATAGAAAGTCACTTTTAATCCTTTCTTATATTTTCAAATTCATAATTCATCAATATTTATATTAAAAATAACATATATTTAAAACATGAATTTATCAATTAATATTATCATATTGTACATGAAAAATTTTCAATAAAGTGATCATGAATGAAAACAAATCATTATAACATTCTCCTAAACATCATAATATTCCAAAAAATATTTTCTTACAATTGATCAATAAATATTTTTGAAATTAATGTCATAACGTTTTTACCATATAATTGAATGAATGTTACCTAATTAGTGAACATTAAGAAATATCTAATGAATATAGATCACATATTTAATATTCTGAATTCAACTCACACACCGGGTATACACTCCATAAACTTCTACATAAATGATGATCTTTATTCTATATAAGCATTATGAATATTAATTCTATGTATACATCTCAAATGATCATTATTTAAATAAAAAAATAGTTAATTTCCTTAAGGGATATTAATTGAAAAATAAAAATAATAATATTTTCCTCCCAAATGTGTCTCCATTTAAATACATTCATAGAAAAAAAAATTAAAATATATGGGAATACTATGTGTTTTCTAATATACAATAGTGAGAGAAACAATGTTGATAGTTGTATTTCAACCAAGAAAGCCCTTTAAATTCAAATTCAATGTGATGATATCACTTCATTAATATTCATTTGATGTTATATATAGAGAAAATCATGGGATGTACGATTTTTTTTATTTGAAAATAGAAAAATGTATAAATTAATTTTTTAATTCATCTATCATATTCATGGAAATTCCTGGTTCTTCATTCCATTTCATCGATATCCCCTCTTGTTCTTGACATATTTTCATGAGAACATTTTTAATAATTATATCCTAATTATTCCTCACAAAAATTTCCTTGAGAGACCATAGGTCACTTCTTTATATAAATATCTAAAAAAATTATATTCTTATTCATTTGTTACTATCTACAAACAAATAATTTTGTTTTATTGTTAAATTTATTTTACTTATTGGTCTATATTTCTATAGTAATCATTAATGTTCAGGGATTAATTGAAATAATCCATGATGTCTTTATTTATATTATAGTAAAATCAACTTATCTTAAGTGCATTATCTTTCTTGATAATGTTTTGTGTGTTTTGTTAGAAACATTATCTTTAATTACACCCTATGGTAAATAAACATTATATATATACCTATTTTATCCCCATATATTTTGATATTTTTTTCAAAAGCAGACAAATAATTGCAAATGGTTAGGAACCAACATGTATTATGATATTGATAACCAGTACTCCAATTTATACAAAATTTATCATATATTTTAAATATATTGATTATAACTATAACAAACTTCATTTGGGTAACATGCCTCAATCCATTAGAACTATTTATTATTCAATATTCCCCCCCTTGGTGTGTGGATTCATTATCTTTAGGATATAAACGTGTTATGATATCAATAAATTTCATTATGGACATATATTTTAGATCAATAATGATATTCAACAAACCATGATATTTTAATTTTGATCTTAGTCCATCCAAATTTAATTTCATATAGATTTGTATTCATGTATCCATTCTATTGAGATAATTTTGGGGAAAACAATTATACTAATCCCCTCATTAATCTATTATGATGTGTTGAGTTTATTATGATTTATTTCCACCAATATTTTTTTAAATTAAATTTTTTCACCTATGTTATTCATTAAAATTTTTTTATAAAAACAATATCTTGATCCTTGATTACCGTATTCATTGAGCTTTCATTCAATATATGCATGAATGATTTCATGAATTATTTTCTTAGAAAATGTTGTATTTTTATAAAAACACTCTCATAATATGCTTAAAAATTATTTTCTCGATAGATTGGGAAGACTCATGTCGTGTTACTTCAATATTCCATGATTTTATCACCATATAAATGTACATAATGTTGAATTAAAATTTATCACTCATCAATTAATCTAAAAATTTTTCCCTTTCATATATTCATTATCATCATTTGATCTTTAGAAATATTTCTATATTCAATATTTTGATTTACATGAGACTTAATAATATTTACCTAAAACTCAAATATAGTGTTATTGACATTAATGAAATATGTATGAGGAATTATACTACATAGATCCATTCATCTAAAACATTATTAGCCTAAATTTTACAATCAATTTGATTCTCCTCAAATACTATTCAAAAAGTGATAAATTTTCATTATTATAATGTAAAACTTATTCCTTTTCCTCCACATATTGGTTGAGTTTTTTACACATCTTGAACATTTCGACAACATATTTGTAAAATGAATATTTCACTATTTCACCATTAATGTCTATACTTTTATTTAATTACAAAACATTTATATGAATGTGAAATCATCAATGAGGATCATTTTCTTGTGATACATAATAATATAGAAAAAAAATTATTAATTCAATATAAATATATTCATTATTATTCGAACTAGATTCATCAAGAGGATAATTATCAATTAATACAAAAAAAATTTATCTACATTGATTACACATAACTCGTGGTCATTTTTTTATGTTTTACCTAATATTAGTGAAATCTCAACTTCTTTAGCCTTTCCATTCCTCTAGTTTTTTCCATTTTGGTAATAAACATCAATATAGGTTTTGATAGGGATATTAAAAATATTATAAAATATATACTAACATTTTGATAATATGAAACAATTGGAACATAATAGGAATAAATAATGGTGTAACATTTAACTGAAACCAGTTGTGTATCGTTGTTGGTTGTACAGTCACCCTAAGAGTGGGAGTAAGTCAGTGAGATCTAATTTTAAAAATTTATTCCAACGTAAAATCAATACGAATTTATGTATTCAAAAATATTAAAATCTTATTATGAAGAAATATATTTAACAATTCAAAAAATAGAGAGTATAAAATAAAAAACATCGAAAATACCAGTATATACAATTTTCTCCCCCAATTAGGATAGAAATAACCTTGAAATGTTTAATAAAACTCAATGAACTAGTTATCCACTATAATTAAAAGAATATATTATGATATTGGTATTATCATTAACCTGAAAAACTATTTTTTAATAGTTAGTTTTGTTTTTATAGGTCCTTTATAGTTTATCTTTTTATATTATAATACTTCTTTTTACATTACTATCAAATAACATATACTATTTACTAGATGATTTTACAATATAAAAGAATAGATCTTCTTCCTAGACCAAGGATCTTGAATTCTAAAAAAATGATATAAAATAATATTAATGTAGGACTCTTATTGTCTTAAAAATGAACAATGTATGTGAAAAACCTGAACTAACATTCCATGATATTTCTATCCGTAATAAAATATTATTCAAATTATTAGATGAAATTATAGTTTACCTTGACACAAATGTTTAGAAATATAAGTGTTTGTACACCACATATTATTTTTTCTTTATAATTTTCAATTAAAGTAAATTTATCATTAAAAAATATCCCATTATACTATCTCTTTTTTTCCTAACACGACTTATAATAAATTTCTCACTTTTTATTATCATGATATATCATGAAGATATTTTCTATAATAGAAATAAAAAAACTAAATATTCTCCCATAATTATATTTATCCTAAAAACATTGATAATTTATGAGAGATACTTAAATCATTAGTCTCTGTAAATATATTAAAATACATGATTTTTTAACAAGGTAAAATTAACATAAATATATTCTCAAATATTATCATTTAACTATATAAATTTCTTAACTAACATTAATTTGACATATCCAATAATTATATATTTTTTTCCTTGTGTTTTTGGTCAAATACAGTTATAGTGTAAAGCATCACCTCATGATGAAATATTCTTCTTAAAATATCATAACCATATTCCCCAATTTGAATAAACCATTAATAATACATAATTTTTATACATATAAATTTTTGAATAGGAAATAATCATCAGATTTAATATTATTCACAACATGATGGATTACATTTAACCTAACCTTTACATAAAAAATAACTTATGTATCAGTAGAGAGTATTGGTTAATCATACATTTACTTAGAGTATCACTTGTTAATCACATTAAATAATACATATTATCTATAATTTTATAATAACTCATTCATATCCTCACATTCATTTGTTCCTAATCATGGTAAAATTTGTGTTATTGTTACATAATATCAAATTATTTAGATTTATTCTTATAGATACTCTTATCTCTCCCTTTTCAGATATTACATAAGCATAATAACGTTTAATCTAATAATACATAATAAAAAATTATAATTTTATATTAACTTTTATAATCCATTTTATTCTAATGTGTCAATATGATATTCCTAACATCCCTATAAGATTATACACACACATTTTCCATTTCTTATTTTAATATAATTATATTTTGAATTACCTCTTTTCATCATATTGAACTCTTAATTCATAAAAAAATAAAATCATATAAATAAATTTAAAACACCACTAGTAACATAAAATAAATTAAAATACCATTTTAAATTCATCAATCATATATAAATCATGTCATCACAATTCCAAAATAAAATATAGGATTAAAATAATAATTCCAATTGATTATTGAAACTCCACTTACATAATTAGTTTATTATATTAAACTCATCTTCCCAAATTATCTAAATTAAACATACATTTCATGAAAATATTTTCATGAAAAAGACACATAAATGAATAAATACAACTAATCATAATCGTTAAGATAAAATTAATAAAATTCAATAATTAGTTTAATACATAGTTATCCATCAATTTTACACTACCAATATAATATCATATAGATTTTAAACATCCATTTCTTGAACTCGTCAATCATTATTCTATTCTATAAATGATTTTTTACATATATTCGTTCATGTTTTTAGCTTGACTAATAATTTTTTCAGTATATCATTAGTTCTATAATTAAAATATTCATGTTAGTCCCAAAATCATTAAGTAGTTGAAAAATGTTCATATTAATTTCCTGAATGAAGGATGGTAGTCACATAGTATGTTAACTCAATATTATTTTTCAATGTATGAAGGCATATTTAATGGAAGATATAATTTCATAAATTGTTTTACCAAAGGAATACCAATTTGTATAACAAACATTAAAATTGGATCATTAATATGCCACTTTTAATAAAAAAATTCACAGTTTACTTCAACTTCACAACCTATTATTTGAACCTCATTCAACTATAACGAACCTATGTTGACATTTTATCTTTTTGGAAAAATTTACTACACTCAGAATTATAATCCCATGGCTAAATAGTTTAATGGAAAAAATATAATAGAAATTAGAAAGGGAAAAATCACACCACCTGTAGCATTTATCTATAATTCCCCACATAGAAATTGAGTCTTCAATTAATTCTAAAAAACATAAATAATATATTCATTTATTGATACAATATCATTGCAAGAAATATCATATTCCTATAAATATAAAATAATAACACTATAAGTAATAGTAAATTAATGACATGTAATCAATAACAACTAAAATAGTTTCGATAATGATCCATATATCATGACCAAACATGAATGTCCATGATATTTTTTTTCATAAACTCAAAAATGTCTCAAACATAACTTATAAATCCATTAAAAAATTTGTTTCAAGGACATTCTATAGAATTTCAATTTTTCATATAATGTGTTAATTATGAAATGAATCATTTATAATCCATTATAATCCGTATTGTAAACAAAAACAAAATTCAAAACATTCCTTATAAATTCCACTTAACCAAAGTGGACTTATAAATTTTCTTATCAAAAACCATTGGGGTATGACATATACTCTAGAAGTAAATTTCATGGAAACCCTTAAAAACACCATTATGTTATGAATCTAAATAGTAAAAATATTTATGTAATGATATAATATCACATCACTAACATGATAATAAAATTATTCTAAAAACCAATAAGTAAATAACTTGGAAAAAATAGGATTTTCATTGAGTCACCCACTCAGATGTTTATAAATCCTTATATCCTTCATGAAACAGGGATGAATTTGATAGAAATGGTTCTTTTACCCATTTGGACCCAATATACCTAACAAAATCAATGGCCTTTCCTTATCATTAAAAATTCTAAATTCATCATCAACCATATATTATGGATCTTAAGAGGGGGAGAAATACGAGATGAACAATAAGAGAGGACGATATGGCTAATCTTACCTTACCCCAGATGGGTATTATATGGATTTATAAAGTTAAATGATGAGAAAATGATATTTTTTCTTTCTCTTTTCATGCATCATGACACAACTTGAGACAATGAACTTGGGATTTTATTATCATAAATATTCTAAAAATTTAAATAATTTCAAATAAATTTAATTATAAAATTTTTAGGAATACTACATTACACTCCTAAAATTTGTAAAAAATTCCATTTCCAAATACCATAATAATATTTACAATCCCAAATATCTATCGACATGTAAATAGAATATTCAAAATAATTCTATAATTATTAGAATAAAAATATTATCCGTTATAAATTCATTAACATATATACCATTATAAGAAACAGACTTTATATTTAAAAAACTAATATAAATATTATCAGTTCAACTCAAATGATATATCATAACAATATGAATAAAATTACATCATTTTAATTTTTAAAAAAAATAATTTGAAGGATATCAAGAGGAAAGGAAAAGAAAATGATGTTTCTGTTCAACTAATTTGGATGTAGAGTTTGGATTCATGATTAACCCAATGTTGCCCTAACCATGTATTTCCCATTTTCTGTAATTTTATACCATGCATGGTTGACATGGATTGTTCCCCAAACCCTGCTGAAATAATGAATCATCCAATATTGTCAACTGTTCTAATATATACAATATTTATATTTCATTACAATTGTTATTATTATTATTATTACCATTAACTCAAAAAGAATATGTGATGTTGTTACAATAATTATAATTATTTATTTATATTATATTTACTTATTAAATATATATTTACAGATATTATAATATGTATATGTTTGTATAATTTTTTAATTATAAATAAATAAAAATAAAATAAAATATTTAATAAAATCATTATCTTGGATGAATTTTACTTTATATAATTTATTTCCTTGAAAAAATGGTTAAATTCATTATCTGTTATTGTTTATCACTCTTGGATATCATATCCAACCCATGTGAGATTATATAATTTTTCTGATAAATTTTAAATTCATCCATGACTAGATAATGGTTAGGAATCTCTTGGTATAGGTTTAATGTAATCATAAAAATAAATATTATATATAATTTTAATATATAAAAAGGATATATATATATATATGTGGTTGTATATGTGTATGTGTTAGTACTATGTTTTACATACCTATAAAGAAATATAAAAACAATAAAAACTATTTATATAAAAAAAATATAATTATGTACCCATTTATTTCATTATAGTTATAACATTAATATATATACAACAATATATATGTATATATATCTTATAAAAACATATTTATTTATAATCCCTTTTATACAATTATATATAGATATATTTGTATATATGCATATACATTTAAATATAAATATCCCACAAACACATATATATATTTAATCATTAAAAAAGATAAATATATAACATAATAATTTTTATACATATATTTTTATGTATATATATATCTATAATATTTTCAACATATATCTAAATATAATCATGAAAAAAGACTATAAACACATAAGGACACAAAGAAACATATATATATATATATATATATATATTTCATTACACAAAAAGACACATTTATATATTAATAATATAGTTTTATATATATTCAATAAATTAATATATTGGTATTTGTGGAAAAATGTCTATATTCTTTTCAAGACGCATAAAACAATGAAAAGTTAAATAAAACAGTAATAATCCTTCAATTTTTTTCAATTATTGTCATTTTTGACCTTTTATGATAGTTTCTACGTGATATATAACAATGATATATGGAATTCTCAATATTAAAAATCATCGCAGAGAACAAGTGGTTAAAACTGATGCAATAGTGGAATTTTTAATGAATGAAATGGAAAAGAAAATAAGGTAATGGAAAAAATGAAACATTAATTCACAATATAAGGACACATATTTTGACGAGGAATGTAGAAAGTAAGATATATCCTCTAAGGATGAATGACTCAATTAAATTCTAGTTAAATAAAAATCATAAATGGTACCATCTCTTAAAATGAAAATAGTAAAATAGAGGGAACAATAAGTGATGAAATTGAATTTTAAGAGACACTACTAAAATTGTATCTAAGAGTAATGACATTCAATATATTAATAGGAACTAAGAATGAAAAAAAGGATTATAATACATTAATCAATGATAAATAATCTCATAACATATACATTGATTATTCAAATCAAATTAAATTTGTGATATAGGATATGTAGAGACCAAAGGGTTGACCAACAATTAATTGGGACATAATGTTTGTGGAAAATTATCCTTAGGATTTCAAAATGAAGAATTATAGATTAAATCAAGTTGAATCTCAATTAGAAAAATTTTATGAACCAAATTTCTATTTGAGGATATTACACATTAATGAAATATTTTTTTACCATATAGATACTAGGTAGAAATACAAAATGTTTTTAAATAATTTTTCTCTCCCATAATCTAATATTTTCCATGAATTTATAACCCCTATGGGTTTTTATAGATTCCAGCTGAGGTAATATCCAAATGAGATGGTACAATTGCATAACTTATTTTATTCTATTTTAGTAGGTTTTATCAATCTATAAACATTATCAACAAGTTTCTCACTATAGTTCCAAAACAAATGATGAGTATTAAAAACACAAAATCAGTCAATTGAGTGATTTATTATAACAAGGTATTGGTGTTGAGGTATGTTAAAATCAATAAATAAATGATAATATTTTCATATCACATCTAACCAAATACAAGAAACTCCTGACTTATAACCATTGGTATGGTATGGAAGCTGTGTGTTTTGGAAACATTGGTTCCCTAAGTGTTGGAGGTGTTGGAGGAACTAAAATTTCTATGAAGAAACGAGAGTCATGTGATATTCTATTTAATTATTATTTTAGAAATAATCAAAAAATGTTTTAATAAAATTGAGATAATAGAAATTATTTGATATTTATTAAGAGTGGATGTTTCATTAAATTATTGAATAATTGGACTGTCATTAGGAATGTACTAAGAAATAATGGAAATATATTTTATAATTCTATAAAAAAATATCATGATTATAAATAATTATGGAGGTTAATGAGTTGATTCATTAAATTTATATAAATTTTGTTAAAATTATCATTGGTAATATTTTAATAAATAAGATTTTGATTGCTATAATATATATATTGAGACCATATCCTTTTACACATAAATTTACAAGATATTGATCATAATGAAAACCAAGGCTCTATTTTTCTAGTGTCATTCGATGGAAAGCTACCTAATTAGAAAGCTTATACAAAAATTTAAATAAAATTTTATATTATCCTCATTATAATCTCATAGCATCCCATATATCCACTATAACATCATTGAAATTATTGGGAAACACATAAATGAATGGATGACATAAAAACTCTAGTATGGAAATAAACATGGGAATAAGGAATATCAGTTTAGTTAGAATGCATAACATTATAACATAAACATAATGGATATTGAATAAAAATTGTCAAACATAAACTACAGAAAATGGAATCATATGATTATTTAAATTATGATATTTTGGAAGAAACATATAATATGACATAAACACAAGTTAAGAAAATATACCAAAACTATATCAGATGGGAAGAAAAGTACCATATTGGAATAGTTTTACTCCATATTACCAAACATGATGTCTCATGAGACTAAATATAGCCCAATTCATTTTTCACACTCTTGGTGAACCCGTCATAACATGTTCATGCATTAATGTTCCACATAAATAATCAAACACAGGGAATAAAAATAAGGGTTATGCATTGAATGAAATGGGTATCATAATTATGTGATAAGGCAAAACAATTGGGTGTATCAAAAAGGAATCCATCAAATAATGGTTTAAATCAATTTTTTATAATAATAAACTAATAATATATTATATAATGAATAATTATATTGAAATGAAATTAATATTTGAAAAATTGGGATTCAAAAACATTAGAAATCAGATACTTTATTGTGGGTTAAGGAAAAGGGTTAAAGACTCTTTAAAGAGGAAAAACTAAAACATATTTTAAAAAAATGGTATTTATGTAAAATATATTGAATTTTTTTATTATATATTTTAGATTACTATTCTAGGACTAAAATAGGTTTTTTAATGTATTATATTTTTTGTAAGAAATGGAGATTCTCTCTTTAATATGATATTCTTAAAAGGAAGAATTTAGAACAGACACATTTAAATCATGTATTTCAAATAAAAAAATATATGAATTGAGATATATAAAAATTTTTAGTTTATATAAATGGATATTATGAAAGATATATAATAACCATGAATAGTTAAACTTGGTTAAAGAGATTAAATTTATATATCGAATGGAAAATAGAGGTTCGAAGAGATCCATTACCATATCTCTAAATTGATTCTGAAAAAGAAATTGATACCCTAGATAATCAAATTAGATTACATAATTAGTAAAATAATAACCTAAAAAAATGTTTTTTATGTAATTAAATTTTACTAGGATAATTTATTTACATTTCAATTAGTTATGAAATACAATTTTATCATTCCGTAAAAATTCATTATTCATGGTATCTTAGTTAGTTTACATTGGAAATTTTATTGATGTTCTTGTAAAATGGGAATAATTACCCCAATGTTAAATTATATGGTATTGATTAACTCCAACAAGTTTAAATGAAAATAGAGATATTTTTTATTATATGAGGATGGTTCATTTTATAAACCATTACTTATAATTGGTTTGTTTATTTCATAATTTTTTACAATCATCATGAACTAGTTTCATTTTATTTAATATTATGTCTATATAATAGTTCCAGATCATAAAAAAAGTTATAATATACATTCTTAAATATTTTTCAACAATAATAATGTTTTTATTTACACACATGATGACTTTAATGTAAAATGAAAAACCATTATCCATGACGTAAGTGAACTGAGATATCATGGATGATGATTTCATTTATAGAATAAAATTAGAAGAGAGAAGATTTGATGATGGTATATTACATTGAAGTAATAAAAATAATTTATATATGTGATAACAAGGATTCCATTCGACTTTGTATTGGTGATGTGGGTAGAGGATAAAAAATGTAAATAAATTAAAATAGAACAATTGAGGATTATAACTTTTGAATGTTGTATCCCTGGGATCCTATTTATGGAATATGGGTTTTTACTTTTATTTGAAACCAATATCTCTATAATGTACGTAAGATTATTGGTAAGGGAATTTAGTATAATATTTTCAAGATACAAGACTTATTAGGTCTGAGGATAATAGCTGGTGAAGGGTCAGTTTGTTGGAGGAGGAAGGAGTTGTTGTGGATTATTATAATCCATATATTATTATTTAGACTAAAAAAATCAATAGTGTTGATTAAAATAACATTATAATATAAAATATTCAGTTTATTTCAATCCATTGGGTTCTTAAATCACAAATACACCAATGATGACTAAATAATTAAGGTATTTGTTAGATACCATAATTTTCCTTATTTCATAATGACAAAAAATTATTCTATTTTGAAAAAAATCCAAAAAACCCCATAATCATATATCAACACGTATATTTAAAAAATTAAATATATTTTATATGAATAACATTCTAAATATAATAAATTTAATGTTTAGATAATGTCAATATTTATTCATAAAATACTGATTTAAGTATTATAATTGATTATATAAGCCTTTAAAAAAAAATATGGTCTCTTAAAATTATCTTATAATTATAACAAACCCGACTACAAATTATCAAATCTATTAAATGAATATCAATTATCTTTTAAATTATTATATTTATTAAAATATTTGAAATTAACATGTAATTTTTTTAAAAAATATGACAATATATTTATCATTTTGAAAATGTTAATTTACTAATTCCATGTTATAATTATATAAAATTATCATTTGTAATAGTTTTTAATTTTTTTATACCATCATATTTGAGTTTATTATTCTAATTTCTAGTTCACTATTTATAACAAATATGTTAATATTCCAACAATATAGGTTTCTTATTTTCAATAAATACCTCTTATTTCATTCATTATTTTTATTTTCTGTTATAGTTAAATATTTTTATCATTAAAATGAATATTTTTTTTACTAATAATATGTTTTATTTCAAAATAATCGTTCATGAGTGAAATAAATCTAGTGGATCGAGAATATCCATTTTTTTCTACTACTGTTATCTTAGTTTATATTTGTTATCACGTTGTAATATTTGGAAAACATATCAGAGTATTTTCTAACTAATTTGTAATTATTAATTTGAAATAATAATGTAATTATTATTTTCTCTTTGGGATTTATGATGTGATTATAAGAAGAAAATTAAAATGATAACATTTAGGGTGATTACCTTATTCATCCCTTTAGAAATTTCTCCCTCAAAATACATATTTACCAACTAATGTGAAAAAATGTTATGGTATTTATTCTTCATCAATTCCACTAGTTCCCATGTTACCTATCCATACATATGGTTTATCCATAGTACATTGACCAGGTTAGTGGTATTATTATATAGAACCTTTCCAATACAAACCAAAATATTCATTGGCTACTCTTAGAAATAGATATAATTTTCCAGTTGTACCACCTATGAGTTCTGTAATTCTGCAGGATCTAGTATGTACTTAGTGAAAGAGGATATGTGGAATACGTCAAGTATATGAGGCATGGTTGGTTGATGTTCAAGTTGATAGGCCACAACTATGACATGATAAAGATCAAAAATGGGTTGTTGTACCTTGTAATTAATATTATTTTCTTCAAAAATATCATGAACCTCTTCCATTGAGATATGCATTGGAAGACATTTTCACTATCCTAAAACTCTATGTCCCGCTAAAAATTATCTATATAAATCATCTTGAGATATTTTAAAGGCCAAATATGATTCCCTTCGGTCTTCACATTTTTATCATTTCCTCAACCATTTCAAGTTATAACAGCTTATGTTCTCCAACATTATCCAAAACTGTTGGTTTTATAATACATTCCCTTTAAAGGTATTCATATGGGGAGCTATGGAAGAATGATTGTAGACTATTGTTGTATGATAAATATACTGGTGGAAAGAGCTGACACCATCCTCTTGTGATGTCTATTGCTCATACCATCAATAAGTATTCCAATATATAAATAATTCACTCAGATTAGTATTTGTTTGGGGTATAATTCATAAAAATGTTCAAATCATTAATTAGGGAATGTTGGAGTGTTTTATAGAAAATTGACAAAATTATCATATCAGGATGAGATATAGTGGATAATGGTACTCCTCATAGTCTTACAACTTCTACAATGAAAATCTATGAATTTTTTTTGCGTGATAAGTCCACTCAAATGATAATTAAGTGATATTTCATTATAGGAAAATCCACAATGTCATGTATAGAATTATTTACTCTATATTTATACACAATTTTTATGATAAAGTCTATTGGGATGTTTTCACATTTCCATGATGTAATGGGTAATGGATACAATATTCCCATATATTTTTACCTTACATTGTTCACTTTCATAAATACAAGACACTTGGATTTACATTCAATAATATTCCACTTTATATTGACCCACTAATAGTTCTCTTGGAGAACCCAATAAATCTTGTTCCTCCCTATGTGATTATATTTGTTTGATACTTGTGCATCATTAAATACCTCTCCGGTTATCTTAGGATTTTATGGTATACATAGTCATGAAACAAATATATTGACTCCTTAGTCATTAATATTTATTAATAATGATTTTAAATTTTTAATATATTCTAATTTATTTTGAATTACAACCACATATCTTAGACTACCATTTATATTTTATAAAATTAATGGTCGACCAATAATTTTTAAAAGAAATATAATGTACCTTATTTTATTATTCCAATGTCCATAAAATTCAAGTCTATGAATATTGGATCCCTCTGAATTCCCAGTATTGATAATTTTACGAGACCCTTTCAACATATAGTACGAGTAATTTTATTTTCATTAGCATGATGTTAGTGGATTGAGATGTAATAATCCTTAATGAGATCTAACTATAAAAAATGGTTTATATGATTATCATTAAATTTCAATATATATTTTTGACTCTTATGATTATAAAGTATCTCATATTTCTCCCCATAGAGATAATTCCATGAAATTTTCTATGTAACGATCTCAACTATTGGCTTCGGATCATGTGATGGATACATTTATGTTTAATATTTAAACTTAAATTTGGCATATGCTATAACATTACCATTTCTCATAAATAAATATCATAATATGATATTTCAATCATCAATGTATAATAAGAATATTTTCCCACGTTTCGGTAGTGGATGTACTAGTGAAGTTATAAGACACTTCTGGAACTCCGTGAATCACACTTCACATTCATCGGTCCCACAAAATGTTAATAATTTCAATGTTTTCTTGGTTTGTGGGTTTGAAAATCATGAGAAGTTTCCCACAAGTCATTGTTGCTAACATTATTGACCAATGAAATTGGGGTTATCTATTGTAGAGGATATTATGGGTCTCCACAAATTCAATGTTAATTTAGTAAGATCCACTAATATCCCATTGATGGTGAGAACGTTCCACAAAAAATATACTCGTCCTATAATAACACACATTTAGTGAAATTTTCATATAATTTATCCAATAATAATGTATTTATCACAATATTAACATGCTTCTCATGTTCTTCCTTTTTATTAGAGTATATCAGAATAACGTCAACATTGACTATAATTTTTTTTCTAGGTATTATCTTAGGCCTATATTAAATATTTCCTTAAGATTATTTTGAAAAGTATTGAGATTCAATGGAATCACTATGAAATCATAATTTTTATACCACAACCAATTTTTTGTGTTAATAATATCTTACTTCTTCATGTTTAGTCGGTGATATCAAGAAAAGGTTTCTACAATAGAGATATATTTTTTCCCACATATCTTATTTAAAAATTCATTTATCAGTGGTAAGGGATAATTTATATTTAGAACATTTTTTTGGAGCTCTAGATAATCACTATAGTGGAGCACTGATCCATTTTTATTTTAAACTAAGAGGACTTATACACCCAATGGTGAAGTACTTTGGCTTATAAAACCCTTGTGAAAATTTTCTTGTAACTCTTTCGTTAGTTATTATAACTCAAATGTTGAAATTCTTTAAGGAATATTTCCATCCAACATTAAATTTTTATTATTATTTCAAGATGGGGAAATCCCTACACAGAAAAAACCTATGGAAGAAGGCTAGTGAATTATTTTGCGAACACATTAGTGTAGACCCACACAATGTGATTTCCTCTACATTGTCTACATAATTTGAGAATGATATTATTTCTCATTGGGAAGTAATATCCAAAATTTAAATGATGATTCTGAAAAATATTCCTTACCCACGATACAAGCATATAGAATTAGAGGATGACTCAGTATATGGTGAGTGATCTCTCTTTCATGAAAGTTGAGGTTGTATTTAAATAAATATAGCCAATACATGACCATTAGAGTTTCAAACATCAAAATATTAAGTAATTTGAGATTTTATAAGAGCTTTAGTCCACAAACAATATTCAAATATGAGTTATAAATTTTCAATGAAATAAATTCCCCATTAGTTTTTCACAAATATAACTCAACTTCAAAATTTTTATGTTCTGGTTTAATAGTATTAAAAATATATATGAAATAATGTGTAGAATTTGAATCAAATAGTATATTCACAATTCCTAAATTAATAACCATCATACACATATCTACATCATTTTCTGTCTCTACCTCATTAGTAGTGATAAACATTTTCATCTTTACATCCTCAGAGGTTATTGTTGTTGATTGTCTCTAACTACCGATGTCATAGGGCATTGGATCAAATAATTCATATGTACCTTGCAGGTGAAAGGATACATTAACAATTGAGAGATGATTTAAATCCTAGATTCTTAATCCTCACTAGTGGAATTCAACAAATTCCATTTACAATAATTAGCCAGATTCCCCTCTCTCCCACATTTTGAGCATCTCATATTACCTAGTACACTATTCCCCAAATAGTTATTACCACATTTTTGGCATGTGATGTGATGGGTTTTCATTCGTTCATGGTATTTATCTATAGATCCTCTAAAATTAAGCACTTTTTTTATTTTTTCTCAATCCCCACAAAATCTATGAGAATATTTGATCCCCAATACAACTATATGGGATCAATGCATAATTTATTCATAGTTGTCAATATATTTAATTCAAAATTAAATTATTATTATCTATATTAATAAATTAGAGAAGTGATATACCATTATTTTAGGGTTCATGATGAATTTATATGCCTTTCATGAAATACCGCTCATGTATTCTTCACACACCCTGATGGGATCATCTCCATTCTACATACAGCCAAGGAACTCCTATATAATACAAATATGATTTTGGGGGACATAATTTCCATAACAAATCCTAATCAATGAAATAAATTTCCTTGTTAAACATTTTATTTTTCATCAGTTTCCATCATTGATTATATTCCCCATAAAATTAGAAGACCACCATTATGAATCTATATTTTTCTTTGCATTGAACGATATAGAATATCATCTCAATGGTGTTAATCTAGTATTCTGGGATGGGGGGATTATAAGAAACCCTAATTATAAGATTCGTATATCACCAAAAAGATTTTACCATAACATTTTTTCTAGGAGAAGGATGGGATTCTACATGATTAAATTTATTATTCGTATCATGATACAATTGTTATAGTATTTTCATGAATTTATGATCTCTCATTCTTATTATATTTGGTATTACCATTGGGACACAAACAAAATTACTATCAATTTTTTTTATTTCTATATATTACCCTATTTACCACAAATTAATATTAAATTAAAATAAAATAAAATATGTTCATTGAATACATAGTTGATGAATATATAAAAATGAAATTCTAAACATTGGTGTAATAACATATAAATTAAAATTATATCCTATTTTATGATTAACCAAGATTAAATAATGGTTTTCCATACTAATTGAATTATCCATAAGGTTATTAAAATTGTTTTCATGGTGTAATAAAAAAACATGATCATTCTATAAAAACAACTGTATAGTCCCTAGGATTTTATACATAATATTACCTGACATTAATTATAATTTAGGCCCTATATCAAAACGTTAATTATCATTTAATGACTATGTAAATGATCAAAAAACATGAACTAAAATAAATAAAATATAATAATATCCTTTATGAGCTCCAAAATCACATTTGAGCTCTAAAATTACTGTTTAGATACTAGAAAAACATAAAATAATATAGAAAATACATAAACAATTGGATGAGAAATAATACCATTAATGGAATAATAATGGGAATAATGCGTTGAGAATGAGTTAATAATCAAAATATGATAAAATAAAATGCATAGATCATGAATAAAAATGTGGAATCATATCATATAGACCATTTAATCCCATAATAATGGTAATATTATATTTTTTATATATATACAACTTGAAGTAGTCACAAGATAGGGTTAACTACCAAGACTATATCACATGGTAGACAATGTCATATAATATATTATGTTTAGTCCAAAATCATATACAT
The DNA here is from genome assembly GCA_963277665.1 of Viscum album. Lineage (NCBI taxonomy): Eukaryota > Viridiplantae > Streptophyta > Magnoliopsida > Santalales > Viscaceae > Viscum > Viscum album. The sequence continues at coordinate 1,432,515,127 of OY728151.1, forward strand.
GAAGTCTTATGAGAATAAAAATTACCAATTTCATTGGAGTTGTATTTTGCGAGACCTATCTTATAATTTTAATGCATTTTTGTTCCACAAAAATAATCTAACATATGGATTAAAAATAAAGGTTACCCATGGAATGAAATGTTGGTTGTACTCATGCCATAACACATAATTGAAGGATTTATAATAATATTATCCATGAATCAGGGGATTAAATCATTTTGAACAGTAATAATAAAAATTATATATCAATAATAAAAAGTCCAAATGAAATGAAGAAAAGAAAATATTATTTATAAAACATTATAAATGAGCCACATTAGGGTTGTTGAGAAGAAAATATTAAAGAGTCTTTTAATATAAAAATGCCTAATTTTTTGAATACATCAATAATAGACCTAGAATAGCTTTTCATGATAATATGATAGATCATAGAAACATATCATTGTTTTAAAATAGTTTATAGACTGTATTATAATCTTTTTATGAAATAAATAATTTCCATTTAATAGGTCATTCTAATTTAGAAGAATTGAGAATGGGAAGTTTTGAAAAATGTGTTTCCCATTAATGAAATTTGAAAGGGGATATTTAAAAAAAATTAACAAATAAACAATTTTAATGATATGTATATAATAATAATGAATAATTTCATTGAGGTAAAGAGAATGAAATCATAACCTAATGGAAAAACTGAGGTTCATAGAGATCATTTACCATATGTCTGAATGCATTTTGTAATAGGACTAATTATCCTATAATATCTAATTAGACTCATTAATTAAATAATAATGAATAAATTATAATTTTATTTACATATTAATATTTTATTAGGATCATTTTTTGTCATTTTTATGAGTTAAAATTTTCAATTGCATCATTTCATAAGTGTTTGTTTTTATGGTTTCATAATCGGTTTACTTGTGTAAAATTGTGGATATTCTTTAAAAAGGTGACTAATTATCTTGAAGAGAAATTAAATAGAATTATCTCACATCCATAATTTTAAATGGTCTCAAATTTGACTATTTTTTATATTATAATGATTAATTTAATAAAATATTAATGGTAATAGTTTATATTATTTTGGTGTTTTTTAGGATCATCAAAAACTATTTTCATTTTATTTAATATTATGTGTATATATTATCCATATAACATATAGAATGTTATAATAGAAATATAAGAATTATTATTAAACATAATAATGGTTTCACGAGTAGCCTGAATGGTGGTAATTGATAAGGAAAACTCTTAGTCTATGAAGGAGGAAAACCGACATATCACAGACAATGATTTCATTTTCAGAATAAAAGTAAAAGATAAGAGATTTGATTATGGATATTCCATTAACCCAACATATTTATAGTGTATATATGATACTATATTTATCATTCTACTTTGTATATTATAGGTGGGTAGAGGAAAAGAAAAGGACTGAAATTTATAGAAAATGATTGATGACTTTAACTCTTCAATGTTTTCTCCTTGTGAACATATTTAAGGAACATGGGTTTGGTATTATATTGAGACAATAAGATCATGGAGCTAAAGAAGATTAATAGAAGGGGAATTCATTTGAATATTGACATTATAGAATCTTTATAATGCGTGTGGAGAAGAGGTGGTGAGGGGTGGTATTTAATGTGGGAGGAGAGGGGTGTTTTAATTATTATATTAATTGGATTATTATTTTGGATAATTTTTACCAATAATGTTGATTCATTTGAAACAAAATTAAATTCTTTAGTGTATAATTAACCAATGGGTGATTAAACCTTTAACAAACATCCATCACTCAAAAATTCATGTATTTGTTAACTACCATAAATTACCATTTTCACTATTCACCGAATATGATAATATTTTAGATAAATACCAAAAAACTCACCAAAAAAATTTTTAAATGGATAAATTTGAAAAATATAATCCAGTTCACATAAATAATTTTCCAAATATGATACATTTAATTTTTTAAAAAAATCACCATTTACTCAAAACAATATTTTAATATTATAATAAATTTTTTGAACCATTCAAAACGTTAATATGGTATCATAAAATTATATTATTATTATAAGTCAATATAATATCAATGAATGAGTCTATGTATTGAAAAAAAAATATTTCAAATAATTATATAAATTATATATTTTGAAATAAACATTTACGTTTTACAAAAAATAAAAAAATATAATTTATCATTTTTACCACTTATTTACAAATAAAATGATATAATTATATTATGTGTTCATCTATATAATACCTAAATATTATTTATAATTTAATTGTCCAGTTTTCAATTCTAAGCGAGAAACTAGTATCCAGAATGGTTAGATCACTATTCAAACCGTGAGGTTATTATTCCATGGTATAGGCTTCTTAATTTATAAAAATACATATTATTTAATTAATTAGTATATTTTCTCTCAATGTCATATATTTTCATCCTTAAAAATAATATTATATAAATATCATTATATTTTATTTCTATAGAATTTTTAATGAGTGTGGTCATTCTATTAGATTAAACATAGCCAAATTTTCCCATTACAATTGTCATATTTTCTATATATGTTCCTCTTGAAATCTTTTGTATTATTATTTGGTTATTTTCTTAAATAATTTATCATTATTCATTTATAAGAATATTTTTACTTATTTTTCATTTTAATTCATGAAATAATTTTAAGATGGATATTCCATTGATAAAATTATGGTATTTACTGTAGCTTAATGTTGAGAAACACAATACATGCTACACATGTTATAAATGTAAAAAAGGTAAAATAAAGATATAAGTATATGGAGTCCAATATAAAAAAATATCACGAGTTAATTCATTGATATGTTCATGGGTTTAAAAGGATGATGCAAACCAAATTATGTATGTTTTTCATTACATTCATTTATTATTTAAGTAATATGAATTATATAAATTTTATGTTTAATAAATTTCCTGATCTTGATACTTTTTAGAATTTTTAGTGGTGAAATTAAAAAAAAATAAGATAGGCTATTTGAATATTTGAAATAATGTATTTGAATACAAGTATGGATATTTTGATTCATATCATGAGAATCATAAAATAAGATATGAATTCAATTATCCATCCACACCATAATACAATTGATTAAATGAGTGGAAGAACAATAGGTTTGTGGATTTGGGAAAAATCATTTTTTCAAATTATTGAAACTCAATGTTTTTTAGTGAAATGAAACTACATTGATTTTAGTTATTGTTAATCAGTTAATTTTTTAAATTACATTATCGAATAATAATTTTTATATGTATTCGGGAATTATTTCCATCAAAAAAGTATAATGATATTATAAAAAATATTTTATATCAATATAAAAGGATGCATTCTGATAAAATATGAGGAGAGAGATAACGTAGTGAAATTCAATTATATACACCAAGTGTAAAGAGTTTCTAATGTTATAAAAAAACATGAGGCTGATGAATAATAGAGTTCATGTAATATTCTCAGAAAATAAAAATCCTACAAGTCATATTTACCAAATAGTAAGGGAATGTATATTACAAACACAATCATGGTATTTTTTTGATTATGATAGAGGGTTGGGATTATTAGAAGTATTAATAGGTATTTGGTAAGGGAGGTATTGGAAAAATTAATGATTTATGTTAGAATAGGTGCAGCATGGAATTATTGTATGATAGAAATTGTGAATGATTGGATGTGAATGTGTGTCATAGTGCAATGATATGTGTAACATTAAGAGGGATTGGTTGCGATGATGAGTTATGGAGGGATTACTTGTCAATAATTTTGGAATATTATGTGAGGTGTTAGTGATGTAATATAATAGGTTTTATTTATGGTCATGAAATTTTTTGTTTCATCATAGTGTGATGGGTATTGAGGAGAATTTCTTAAAAAGTGGAATTTTTTTAATAGTGAAGGCAACATATGTAATGATTTATTAAACATATAGACTTAATTAATCCATATTATTGTCAAGTAATAAAACATGAACATAATATGGTCAATAAAATCATGCTGTATCACATGGATTAAAAACGTAAGGATTCGTCGCATCATGATGCATGGTCAATGCCATGATCCTAGTTTTGGTTGGTTCCAAAGATGATGATGACCTGTAGTGATTTCATTATTTTTGAGGGTCTAGACAATATATAATAATAGAAATTGAAATTCAATGAAACTTATAATTATCATCAATTAAATTCAAATTCACTATATGAAAAATATAGAGTATCATGTGGAGATAACAAATTGTTTTCCAATATTTTTTTATTATACTATAATGAATCATTGTCAGAACTAAACATAGATATTTCCATACTCTCATAAACATTAAAGCACCTAATGAATTTAATTTATTTATTCCCTATTTTCCAAACCACTAGGTGGTACTGGGATCATATCAAACTATATTAGGTCTATATGATTAATCCTTTTCATTGGACAGACAACTGTATTGAGTCAAAGGAATCCATGCTTTTCTATCCTCCTTTCCACTTCATCCATTGTTTCTTACAAAGGCATCATAGTATATTATATATATATATTATTTATTTTTTTTAAATTATTGAGGAATCAATATGGGATGTTTTTATTAGGGTTTTTGTGTTCATGAGGTGAATTCATATTTTTGTTACTTTTTCATTCCCCTGTTACAGTTTTATATTCATTGATTCATCACTTCATTGTAAGGGATATGAATATGGTTAGATTAATTTTTTTGTTTATGTGGTATAATCATAATTTTTCTTCCTATGGGTAAATAATTTATTTTGAACGAATAATGAAAATAATTTTCAATTAAATAATTAAATGTGGTGGTGTATCCTCAAATTAGATTACATGGAATTAATTTTAGTTCCCCTAATATTCCATATATATAATTATGATGTATTTATTTAATTTACAACTCCTCTCTTGCGTACATGAAATTATGAAAAATAATTAAACCAAGTAACATTTTTAATTCAAGGAGAATAATGAAATGCAAATTCATTAGAGTTATCATTGTTTCTAATAATTGATGTCTATGTTATATAATTACTATATGTTTGCTATTTTTGTGTTCATTTCTATTATTATTAATTTTTATACATATTTTCATAATATAATTAAAAATAGTACTATTAAATTTATTTTTTTATGATATTGAAGAATCATTATTCCTACTATAATTAATACTTATAAATTACATCATTCATACCTTGTTAAAAATAATCATTCATGCGTTGTTTAAATTGATATTGATTACTCATTGTCCTGTATTCCATTAGAAATATGTTATATTTTCATATTGATATATATACAATAATATAGATCCTGTAATATGATTTACTAGAAAACCAGTTGTAGTTTTTACTTTTATGAAGGGTGGATCTTTTCTGATATTATTATGGTAACAACATTATGTGGTTATTGGTGGAATAATATAGACGGCGTGAAAATGATTTTGGGATGAAAGTAGACTAATTTTCCCATATTTGGAGGCTTAATTATTGTATTATTATTACTAGATGATGTTTTGTTATTAAATTTGGTTAAATCCATTATTTAATAATGTATTGTTGATTCTTGGAAACTAGTATTATGGAGTGGAAAATAATCGATGCATTAATTGATAATGGGATGGTTCATGAAATATTATTCAGTACAATAGAATGTTAAAAAGTGGAAACTTGAAGTTGGAATTGTTTTTAGAATTGGAAAGATATATTAAGAATAACTATAATGATGAATAATATAACATTGAATTCATTATAAAATTTCGAAATATTGATACAAAAATAAATATAGAAGGTCATCAATTTTTTTTGATTTATAATAAAATAAATATGATTTTAATGAACCAGGATTATTGTGTTCATGGAAAAATATTCTATTTCTAGTTATTAGGGTTAGAAGTTTAGTTTTCATTCAGGATTCAATTTATCACATAATTCATTAGAAGGATTGATTCAATTATAATTATTATATTCTATAAAATTCATTATTTTATGTTATTTCTTACATTCCACCACCCATGTAGGATGACATGGGTAAATACCATTTATTTCCTTCAGGTTTGTTTGACTTATGAACATCCATATTTTCAAGTATATTGATACATTACTACTCCCTCTACTACTCCCTATCACATAAACACAGTATTATATTTGTGAATGATTGGGATAAAATGGATTATGATTATTAGATACATATTCATAAAGTCTATAATTTATTATAGTAGTGATATATGGGTAGGTATTTACTATGTTAGCATATGTTCATGTAATATAATTATATCCATGGAATTATGTCTTATAGTAGTTAAATGTCTTTAAATACATGATCTATAATGGATTTATGAATAGTGTGTATGTACACATGCTATAAAGGTTCTTGTTCATGGTTTGTATTTTTTTATATGGGTTTATAATGTGTTTTCATGGATTATAATTATATATTATGACATGGATGGGATAACTAGTATAGGATATTATAGGATTAAAGGACATAATTTTAGTGGGAATGTGCAATAAATTCACCTTTATTATATAAATTAAATTGATAATATGTTAGGAACTTCATAGTTTTTTTGATATAGAGATATTGTAATGATGATAATATTGTTGTCCTAATTTTGGTTAGGAGTTGATTTCAGTATTTATTGGCACATAATTTAGTATAGTTAATAAATATTTTCAAGATAGGATTTCAGTAGGATCCTACAAATTATACATCTATGTTAACCACTATACATAGATACATATGTTCACTAGCCTATTTGTAGGAGTTTGATATCAATCTAGGATTTAATATAACTAATGGGATTGTCAATTGTTTTTGATGATATATTATCCTAACTTTGGAGTTTCTCATGGTATTTTCATGTTCTCACTTAAATTTCAATTTAAAAAATTTATGATTTAATTATTATAGAATTGGATTATATATTATTTTCAATTTCATCATAATTTAAGGGTTATTCATCCCAAATGTTCATGTTCTATACCCATTATACTAATTACAAACTAGTGGATTATTGAAGTAGGGATTTGGGGGTTACTCCCATATTAATTGTCAGTCTATGAGGGAAACTGGTAGGGATGGTTCATCACATAATTGTGTTAAAAATATTTTTTCCATGATATGATGGAAAATGGAGATAGAAACCGGTGAAGATTTGATTTCTTTGTTGGGAAATTGTATCACTTGAACTTAATATGTGATATAAGAGATAGAGACCAATTATGAATTAGTTAATTGGGGATCCCATTGATCCTGATTGAATTACCATATGTTTACTTGGAATCTCATGAGAAGTTACTTAATTTTATGGTAGAGATCTAAGAATTGACCATTGGCCTTGATAGTCAGTTCACGGCACAAACTTGGACAGATTATGAAAATTAGGATTAATAATTAATCATTAATATAATGAATTTAATATTCTAGTTTTTGAAAGATTCTAATGTTTTTATATTTTATTTTAATGTACCCAAGTTGATGTAATCATCCATATTCTTTTTAAAAATATCAAGATTATGTGTAAGAAGTCCATTGACAAGTTGAGTTAAATAAATATAATTTTTAGAGGAAGGAAAATTATGAGTTTCCACATCATGGATTATAGAAGTATGATTTTGTATTTAGATCAGGATACATAGTCATGGTCAACATAATTTTATATCACTTTATTGTCTGGTCTAATCTAGGATAGATAAATAGTTCTTATTGGATAATAATATTTTTGGGGGATCTCCTCATTAGTAGTGGGATTTATTCTATTGTGATTTAGTTTTATCTAATGTTTAATTATAGATGTTTAATGATTAATTATGATTTCGGTTTCATTAATTTTACATTAAGGATTAATATCACAATGAGATTATTTCACTTATATATGTTTTTTTTTTAAAAAAACTGGACTTTCATATAATGTCTAATAATCACTTATGTTATGATTTAGATATCATATTTTTGTAATAGGATAGATAGTGGTATTTTGAGAAGAAATTGTTCCAACATACCTAGGGTTAGATCACCCCACTATGGTATTTTACTACCTTTATGTTCATTTCAAAGGTATAGGTTATAGAGATGATTTTCAAACAGACTGTATCATACTGGGAAGGAATTAATTAGAAAATACCAATAATAAAAGGCAGGGGAATAGGTTATGTATTGTTTGGTTATTCAATGTTTTATATTATAGTCATTGTATTTCAAATTGTATCATCTTGTTTCACAAAATCTAGTTATTTTTTACACCACCATTGTGAGATAAGATATTATTTAATTCTATTACAAATATAGATTTAATTATTATATTTAGTGTTTGAGCATCCAGGGAATTCATCATGGAAATTGTAACCAACTCCAGTTTCATCCATTTCATATGTGTCTGTTGACAGGATTTATTAGTAGGTTTCTCAAAGAATTGGGTAGAAATTATGATATATATACTATTGACGAAAACCAAATGATTACCCAATCCTCTTAAAATATACATGTTTTTGTGGTGGAGAAGGATTATGTCAGAACAATAGAGTGCATGGAGTAGGATGTGGTATTGTGGACATGACAGAATAACCAATTCTAGGTGAAGCATACATCATTTAATGAACCATATCTCTAAATTATTACTGGTAAAATTATGTCTTTGATTATAAAGATACAAAATCCATCATTGGTCTCAATATTTTCTATTTTCTAAGACTTATAGTCGAGATAATTATACTGTCCCTCATGTTCAATAGACTAGTAAAATTTAGAGATATATTGAATGATGTATGTTGAAATTATAAGTCAATTTTAGAGTAGCATCAGACTTTAGGATATTTTAAAATCTAATAAATAATACTATAAGATTTCATCACTATTATGATGTTCCCATATTTAATATATGATATTATTGATTACTTTCGGTGATCCTTTGTATGCATCTCTGTTAATGAAAATCATTTCTTGTTTATTAGTGAGGGGGTCGTCAAATGGTTCAATGATAGGTTAAATAATTGTCTTTTATGATGAAAAAGACGATGTTGTGATTTATAGTTTTTTAGATAATAGTCCTTTCATATGTTTTATAAGATTATCCTAGATTTTTTTGAATAGTTCTTACACTACCCATTAAAAAAATAGTTTGGGAATGAAATTTAGCCACTTTTCTCTAGAACAACAGTTCCTCTATAGAGGATAAAATGTTTATTGGTGGTATATATGAATATTCAGAATTATGGTCTTCTAAATGGATGTTTTATTGATCATGGCGTGTCACCTTATAGTACTATAGTCATTTTTATAATTTTTTTTTATTGAAATCTCTGAATATATTGAAATTATATTCCCTAAAATTTTGTGGTATCCAATAAAATCATTAAAGTTTAATGGATTTATCATCTATTTGATCATTTAAATTGATCTAGTTTCTTTTTAATTAATTATTTACAATCAAAATATCATCATATTCAGGTTATGAGTTAATATATTCTGATGAATTTCTTAATATGTAATTATTGGGAGTATGACGTTATGGTATTTCTTATTAGTGTCACAATTTCACCAGTTATATTCCCTATGAAATTGATAATTTTTCCTTATATTTATTTATTTATTATTTTCTATTGTTCCATGATGACCAAATTATGCATTAAATGTTTATGGAATAATATTGAAAGAATTTGTGAACAACTTTTGAGTTTCCTCCAAATCATCAATTAATAAAACAAAACTTCACTATGTGTTTTCTTTAAATAAATGTTATACTAAAATATTACTTTATATAGAAAAGTTATATAATATTATGTTGTGGGATTCAAAATTAAAATATTTCCATTATAATATAGTTGTAAAATTAGAATTTTCAAATAGAAGTAATAATATTACACAATATGAATTCAAAATGGAATGAAATTACATCATGTGAATGAATTTTACCCTTTGTGGTATAGTTTTTTGAGATCGGAATGGAGGTAGAATCAATAGTGATTTCTATAGATATATTTGAAGATGAAATTGAAAACTAATTTCATGATCAAATTTTTTTTGTGGGAAATTCAAACTGGATGAAATGGAAATGAGATCTATTATAGTAGAATCACCTGCATAACTACAAAATGAGTGCACCTTATGAATGAAATTTATTAAAATATCATATGGTGATAGGTAATAAAAAAATTAAATTTATATAATCAGTTAACTATTAATTTAATACGATATTTTCCAAATAATATTTTGACATTACCCATTTTAATTTTTAATGAAAATATAGTATTTTTTGTTCTTTAAAAACATTATTCTAAATATTTCTTAAATAAAAGATAATTTTATAAATTTTATAAATTTAATTTTATGAATTTTCATTATTTATATAAATATAAACTTTAACATATAATTTATATCATTTATTTATATTTTTATAAAATAATTTATTTTTGAGCAAATCATGAATAAATATTTTTCTAAAAAGTATCTTTTATGGAAAAATTAATAAGTATTATATTTTTGAAATAAATTTTATCAAAAAATATTAATATTATATATTTAAAAATTGTAATTTTAATTTATAAAACCCATGTTTATCATTTTGGAGTTTTATGTAATATTTTACTACAAAAATGTTTTTATTCTCTTATATTAAAAACTGGCTTTCCTCCCATGGAAAAATTAAATAAAAAATTGATTTCAAATTTAAAATCATAATTATTATATTTTTATGCAATTTATAATAAATTATTAAGTATAAATATATGATAATTATTATTAATGTTAATTTTTTAGGAAATAAGGAACTGTTTTTTCAAAGAATAATTATATTTACATAGTGTAAATTTTATCTTAATGATTAATTTTATATTTTCAAATAATTGTTATAATATATTGTTTAATAACATATGAAATAATCTGAAGACAAAAATTACTAAAAATCAATGCTAAATATGATTAAATACCCGATATGGTAAAGGCATCATTTTCCTAGAAATAAAATTTTCTATATATAGAATGTTTTAATTTCAAAGTTAATTTTCACTTATTTACAATAATAACAATACTACATTGAGATAAAATTTATATTTATCACACCGAAATTTTTTTAAATTGATTATTTTATATTAGGAATAAAATAGAAGTTACTAGGATAAAAACTAATTACCTTGGTAAAACAAGAAAATGGAAAAGTAATAATATATGTATATATGCGAAAAACATGCTTAGGCCATGTGCATAAATTTTTGGTTGATCCCTGAAAGAGCCAATATCACCCATAAATTCTATTATTTCCCAATTTTGGGACCATTTAACCTTATACAATATCATTACATTATTGAAAAATAATTAGTGTTTACAAGAAATCCATTTTATTCATAAATACAAGGGGATGAATTATGTATTCCCAAATTTAAAAATCACCTTAGATCATGCCCTAAAACAAAATAAATTATTAATCCATTATAATTCCATTTCACATCCAAAATCATCCAAAATCAACATATTATCATATACAATTCATGTCTATGAATACATTCAATAACGATTCAATGTCCCAAAGTGAGTCTTTGAGAATCATTATCCTTTTTTCCTTCCAAACCTGCAATAAAAATTTTAATATAATGAACTATTTATAAATAATATAATTATTTTTTATTTGATTAATGTAATTAAATTTATTTATTCCAATCGATCCACATATAAAAAGAAAAGAATGATATTCATCAAATTTTGTACAACACTGTCTCCACAGAGTGATGTCTTCCATTTTTCGTGACAATATATAATCTCTACTTATAAGGATGTAATTGTACAATAAATTTAAAAATAATTATTACATTATTATTAATAATAAATATAAGCCAAATTCATTCATAAATTAAAACATTAATCATTAGTTGTGCGTACTACCACATACATTATATAATTTATTTCCTTTTTCATCTACTAACATTATTATTTATCAAAATATATTATAATTTAATTAGACAACATAAAATATAAATATAATATAAATATAATTCTATAATTATTATATCTTATCAAAATTATCCACTTCCATTGGCATATTCAATAATTACTTATGATATGTTTATGTTTGGATCTCTCTAACTACTTACTTGAACAATGATAAAATAATCTATAACATATCAATATTGGATTTTTTAAAAAAAATTATTTTAAAATTTAAATTACCATGATTTAGTGGTTCATTTTATTTTATATAATGCATCAACCATATAATAAAAATAACATATTTGATAGGTGAAATTACTGAAATTATAAGATATTAAATCAATTTGTAAAAAAAAACTAACAAAATAACATTTGCAATGGTAAAATACATTAATAAATAATTATAATATATAAATTCTATTACCCATAATTATATTTTAATTATGAACAATGTATGAAATAATCAGTACCAAAATTCATATCATATATATTTCATGAAATAAATAATCTTACTATGGCATGTTGGAAAACAGATTATAAAATTGGAAAATATATTCTTAATACAATATCATAATTTTAATATGTAAAACTGAATGTATAAAAATAATTATCATAAATATAATATTAATATATTAATGTTTTTATCATTTTTTAAGAGATAATTCTACTAAGAATGAGAAAAAGGTACTGGGATCTTTTTCAATAATATGAATATCTCGAGAAACAATTAGATTATATACTACGAATTACTTTTAATAGTAAATTTACTCCAACATATTCATTTTGTGTTATGATTTAATTATATTTATTGATATTAAAATGTATATAACATTATTTATATCTTATGGGGTCTTGACTGAAAACTATAAAATATGGGAAGGGTTTGAGAAAATTAATTTTTAATAATTTGTGTTAGAATCATTCTAATTCTATAATAATGTTCTCAGATTGGTTCATTCTTCATAATGAATACTATAAACAATAATTTCAAATTATATTCTATGGTTTTGAAGTTATTCCTTATATCCTAATAAACAAATAATTTATAACTCCAAGATAATGTAACTTTTATGGGTTTAATTGACGCAATTTTGAATTCATTAGGTAATTTTTTTCATACTTGAATATAATCATAATTATTTTTAATTAACATATAATAACCTTTTTTATATGGTATATACTCATTATCTTTAGGTAAATTAATTCTCATTATAATTTACCACTTCTGTGATAAAATCCTTTTCAATATAAATGTATTATCATTGTAAGAATAATTCCCATTCATATCAAGGAATATTATTAATCCACATACATGTTATTAAAAAAAAATAATTAATTATAAGTTTATTTTTTATTACATATCCAATAAATTACTATTTTACTCATTTATATAATTTAGTTTTTTTAAAATTTATTATGATATTCGATTTTCCATAAAAAAATATAAAAATAAAATAAAGGAGTTTCTTTTCATTATTTACCAATTTTGATTTATTATAATGATTTTTTATTTTTTCTTTTAATTTTTTATTTATTGGGATATCATTAAAAAAATAAATGTTATTTATTTTTCATTAATAAAATATTTTCCCAGAGTAAATTTGTCTTCACCCTTTATAACAACATTTAAAAATAATTGTCAAAATATTTTCATTTTTACATCTATATTACCATTGATAGTTTTATCTCATGAAGTGATGTTTTGAGTCAATACATATATTTTATTAATATATGTTACTTTAGGATTATTAGAATTTTATATATCCTGTGATTTATTATATTCAGGATATGGTGTATTTTTATAAGTTTAACAGACACATTTTTTCTTATAGGTTGTTAAGATATGATGGTTATTGATTATAAGTGGCATAAATATATACGGATGATGATGGGTGGGGTCCTAGATCACCATAAAAATAATTTTATTTGTCTATATGTCGTGATATAGTTAGGCATGGTCATAATGAGTTTGATCACATAGGAATTGGTATAATAACTAATCTCACATTATCAAGGATAGAATTATTGAGTTTGTTTGCAAAAAGGCATTGGAATAATTGAGTTTCATCAAATTGGTTTTTAATTGTTATGGATATTCCATACTTACAAGAATATTTTCATTTTATAAAATGATTATAAAATTATTTTAAATTTTTAGATATTCAATGTTTTCAATTTATTCCCTATTTTTAATATATTTCATACTCTTATGTTAAGATGTAATGTTTTATAATTATTTAGATTTATTTTAATACATTTCATAACTTTTATTCTTCCATTAATATTTATTATAAATTTTTATTATTATGATATTTTCTTATTTAACTTGGTTATATGATATTTTAATGAGATATTTATCAGCTCCTCGTGTTCTCATTTATGTTTAATATCTAATATAATAGGATACATTTTTTTCATTAATTTTCATCTTAGGCCACCTATTTATTATGTTTAAATTCCCTGTGTTATGATGAAATGTAAAATATATGAAATTTTAAGACATGAAAATTATTTCGGTAAATATTAAGAGATTTTAGAGACATTTTATATAATAAGTAATTGCTTATATAATGGAAAAAAATTTAAGTAGTTGAAACAAGAAATCATTTTATAGTTACTTTTTTCATGATTCTATGAATCACAATAACTAAAATTTTAATGGAATTTACAATAATTAAATATATATTCAAATGATGAAATTTTGTTGGTCACATAAGTGAGACATCCTTTTTGGAGTGAAATTACAGTTTATATATCTTTAGAGGTGATGATGTTAGGTGATGATAATTTATGGATGGATAAGATGTGAATGATATCAAATTCTGATTTATATATAACCATTACATTTTTTAATATAATATTAAATATTATTTTGATCGCTATAAGTGAAATTTAGTGAACACCATTGGGGTAATTTTTTGGGATAAGATTAATTATAGGATTACACCCTGATTTTTTTTCTAAAAAGGTTATTGTGGGGTTTTCTTTGTAATTACATCCATTTATATACACTAGAATATAGATATATTTGTAGATATAGGGACATGGGGATAATCACCCTGAAAAATAATGGTGGAGTGTCAACCCAATACTCATTATGGTTCATAATGGGTGGCCCTAAGACTACACACCTGACCGCACACTCAATTGGGATTAAATTTAGTTAGTCACATTATATTTATAAACCATTATAAAGGATTTATTATATCATGTAATTTGGTCAATGAATACGAGGGATCCTAATCAGAATTACCATTGATTAAACTAAGAGTGATTTTCTATTGAATTAAAATATCATTTAATTTTTTTTTGATATGTAATATATTTTTTATTTTTAATGATTCATGTAATTATCTTGATATAATTTTCTTCTGGTATTGATTTTTTATCAGTTACAATTTTATACTTTTGGTTTTAGTGATGGATAAATTCAAAAAGATCAAATTAGTGTATTATATACTATGGAAAATTAATATATTTCCCTAATGATCATCCTAATGGGATTATATATGTAGTTTGAAATCATTTGAGTATGTCTAATTAGATATCATATTCTTTGATTAAAATAATTAGATTAGGAGAACCCCCTTTCAAACAAAAGAACATAAGGATTGAGAATCATGGTAATTAACTTGATAAAGATGAGGAATGCAATAAGATTTGATTTTCGTAAAATGATATGGTAAGAATCACCAAAGGGAATGTAATAAATATAATAAGAGATATATTATTTCTGTAAAAAGAGGAAATAAAGATACAAAATACCGTTGGAAAATGAAGATATATGTGGTTATAGTGAATGGAAAAAATTGTACACTATAGATTACCACTAATAGTCCACAATCTCAAATGTAGGAAACATGGACAATATCAATGTAAATTCCCTAACCTAATATATATAAAGGATGATATGAAGATAAAATTCCCATTTAAATAAAATCCTATTAATCCAAATCTACTAATGTTTGTTCTGGAAATTATATAGAATAAGGAAAACACCTCATCAACTACAAAAGATTGAGTTTTGTAGTCAAATATTGTTCAACTCACTACTCTATAACTATTATGTTTTCTCATAAACTAATATCTTCCCTCGATGACTATATATTAAATTATTAATGAAAAACATAGTGGTTAGATTATTTTATCCCAATTATACAACCGATCTCTAATTGATATTTTTATGAATGATATTCCTATAAAATCCTATTAACAATAATTTATTCAAAATTTGATGTAATATTAGGAATTTATTTGTCTGAAATAGTGGCATGGAAATTTACTAGATAGGAAAATTACATTTTTAAATAATCCCTTGATCAACAATTAATAAAACGATGAATATTGACACACTATAAAAAATGAAACCCATCATATTAGGGTATTTAACACACATGGTTAGAGAAAAAACTATTAGTTTTATTCCAATTATGATGGAAATAATGAGATAAATTTTAGTAAAATGAATATTAAGGATGAAACATCATTAAAAATAAAACAAAATTTTTTTTATATATTATGGGAAACCTAGTAATTTATATTTTTATGTATAATTAAAATTGTGAGGATGAAATTTATTTATGGGGAGAAAATAACACCCTAAAATAACACTTTGTATTTTAGTAAAATAATAATTATGTTATTTTATAATTTTATATAGTAAACCAAACATAACAACACATTTGATATTTTATTATATATATTCACATTAATATTATACTCATTAAATTTTCATGAACAAAATGATGTGACCATATTATGAAATCTGTGAATAAAATGAACAAAATGGAATCAGTTGGAAGGAGTCACCCTTTTGAATATCAATTAACTATCCATGGGAAGCAAGTATCATCACAAGGTTTTTCTATAAACTAATCCCTTGTTTAACTCAAACTATTACAACATGAGTAAAATGATATATGAGATAAATTCAAGACTATGGAAATTTCTATGAGTTCCATACTATTTAAATCACTACCCATGAGTCCTACTAAAGCATACATTTTTCATAGATATTACAATGATAACATGGGGGCCTATGTATAAATAAATTTGGAAAATATATTTTGATGATTTCTATGGTAATAAATTATTTATTAGTCATTTTTTCATATTTCATATTTTTACATTTAACGAAAAAGGAATTTTATTTTTACCTATAAAATTATGTTTTATACTTATTATTTAATAAATATATTTATAAATTTTGGAATATGAATTCGATAAATTTAGATTCATTTAAAAATTAGTCATTTAAATATATCCATTAGGTTAATTTTTGATATATTTCTGGAAAAAATTATTTTTTTGGTGAATAGAAAAAATGCCGTTTTCTAAAAACTATCACTTTTACAACATAAGAATGAATTAATTGATATTAAAACATTTTTATATTATATATTTATTTATAAATTAAATGAAATTATTTAAAAAAATCTATTAAATTCAAAATACTATTTTTTAATGGTTGGTAATATTAGGTAATATTTTAATCTAAAATATCTTATTTGATAATTTAAAAAATTAGTTCTCATCAAATATATTAATTAAATATAAAAAATAGGATTTAATATTATATATCGAAATGTTTATATTTTTTAATAATTTTAATTTCATTTATATGATTAAAAATTTGATCACTAGTATTACTCTTAATTACTCTAATAAAGGTAAAATGGTTAATTTTTTAATGAATTATTTTAGTAAAATTTTTAAATTTGTATCTAATCAATTAAAATAATTTAATTTAAAAAATAATTTAATATTATTTTAAATGTATAATTTTCTATATTAAAAAAGATATTTAGTAAGAAATCCTAAATATGATTAGGTAAAAAAATGGTTAAAATAATATTTTTCAAAAAAATGGTTTTATATTTATAAAATTATTCAATTTAAAAGTTAATATTATATTAATCAAAATTTGAATTATATTATTTATTAAATGATATAATTTTTTAATAGTAAAATTTTTTATGAGGGTCAATTTTTTAATTTGGTTTAACAAAATTTACATGGTTAAAAACTTATTTCCATGATAAGAAAAATAAAAAGGAAAATGTAACAATATGATTATAAATAAATTCATACATGTTTAAAACATGTGTGGGAACTATTCTATAAGCTACTTAAAACAAGAGATCACCCACAACTCAGTTATTTTAAACTTTTGGAACTTTTTATCACTGAATAATGTTACTCCATTATTCAGAAATATTGAGTTTTCAAATAAGTGACCTTATCTTCAATTATTAATGGGGATCATATACACACCGTCAAATTTACACATCACCATATAAATTTTCTTAAAAAAGAAAAATTTCCTCTCCTAGAATATATATTCATTATATTACTATCATATTCTCCATAAGCTATCATATGTACTTCGTTAAAAAGACTTGTTTCAAATGAAACATCACTGTACCAATAATAAATATTAGATAATTCATATGCTTCTATTTCTATTAAAATCACTACCAAGACATTATAATATAATTAAATCAATATAATTTTTATATTTATGTTTCTTATATTAATGAAAACTTATATTTATTCCTTCTCATCAACACAGAAAAACAAATGAACATCGATCATTTATTTGTGCCGACGACCTCTACTAGGAAGAGACGTCATCTAATTTTCACCACCTCCTCTCTATGATAGCTATAATAATTTAATTTAAAATAAAATTGAAATATATAATATCATTATGTTTATGAACCTTAATATTATAATCCACATTCATTCCCACTCATTTATTGTGTAATGAAATGGTTTATTATGTGTTGTAAGGAAAACATCTTCAATAAAGTAATTTTTCCAAATTATTCAATAATTTAATTATTATTTATTAAAATCCTATAAAATATTATTCAATAGTATTATTAATTTTAAATATTTTCTTTTTTATTTTATATAAAAATTATTATTCCAAATTAAGTCCCAATGATAAAAATAATTTTCCATGAATTATGATGTGTTCATGTTTGGGTCACCCTAATTTCAAAATCACGAGATTTTATGAAATGTATTCATTCAAAATAATTACAATTCATTTTTATCTTGTTTTATATGTAATTAATTTTTATCATATGGGATATGAAACAGCATGTTTATCTTATATAGCATGTAACTTTGGGTTTCTTTAATAACTACTGTTACACACAAGGCCGAAAGTTACATGGAACCAATATTTTATTAATATAATCATATTTATAACCATGATGTTGCAATGGTGACAATTAATAATATTAAAAAAATTATGATTATATGGTATATATAATTTTATATAATGAATCCTTTGGATATGAATTAAATAAAAATAAAAACACCAATTGAATGTAAAGGATTTTATTTTTTGAAAAATAATGTTAGATTGACTAATAACATCCCAAAAGTATTTACAATATCCATAATCTCATCCTAGAAGCCTAAATTTTGGCATAGTGAAAAAAATGAAGAGTTTTAATTCATACTAATTAGATTTAATAGAAAAGATGTCAGGCTCCTGAACTAGAATTTTAGTTTTATTTCTTCCAAAAAAAACATAAGTAATTTTTATATAATGGTTATATAATAACCTTATTAAATTTAATATAATGAGTTATTTATCTTATGGGTACAACCAAGAACATCACACATTTCCATCAAATGGGATACTCAATCAACATTCATGTGTATGGAAGACTACAACCTCACTAACCGATGTTGTTCATTCTTCCATTATAACCTGTGAATGAATTTAATAATGAGGAAAATAATGTTTAAATATTACATATATTATATTTATGATGTTTTTTATGCATATTTAATTATTATATAACACATACATTCAAGTTTTCTATTTTTGATAGAATATGATAGTTACATTTGTCTGTACAGCGGAACACCACCTTGAGTAGCGATGCGACTCATTCATGAATTACATGTAATTTATTAAGGATGGTTGTAGTCGATATATTATATATATAGAAATTAATTTTTCTACTATAATACATGTGTATATATATATCAGTACTTTTAATTGATGAAAAACTATAATAAAATGGAGACAACATTAATGTGTATGTATGACATGTAATCTCCATGAACTGTGTATTTAATTTCAAATATATATAAATAATTGATTACTTGAAATAAATATATATTTATTATATAAGATATTTATATAAAAGTTTACATTAAAAAATTAAGAAATATTTATTAATTTAAGGGGACAAAAAATTAAATGTCAAAAGATATACGAAAAACAAAGCGATAATTACATGAATCATAACATTATTTGGGAATTCATAATAAAATGGTAATATAAATTCATGATAGTATAATATATGGTATTATATATATGATTACAGTTCATTGAGTGATTAATGAAAAACTATTATTTATATTTAATTTGGTTTGAACACGTAAGATAGAAATCAAAACCTTTGGTAATGGGATTTCTAGTCTCACTTTTATTTCTGTAGCACTTACGACATAATTAAAACTCATTAATTTTTTGTGGTGTATATATTTCCCTATAAAATTTTAATTCATTGATTTCATTTGATTACTAAAATATAGTTTCAAATGAAGATATTATTTCATGGATATCATGATTCAAAAGTTTCTATGTATTAATGATTTTTCTCATTCTAATTCTATTTCTATGGGATATATGTCATGTTCTCCAATTATTTTGTTGTGTGGTGTATATAGTATAAATGAATTTATTTTATGATTCATAAAAATAAATTTCTGGTTATTTAAATATCCAATTTATGTTATCTCATTTATTGAATTTACTACTTCATTATTTCCAAAGCGGTAATGGAGAATTTTTCCCAATTATCTTTGTTTGAGATGTTTCTTATGTTATACACGTCACATATTTAATACATTTTGTATTTTAATCATTTTATATGTAATATAAAGAATATTCATATTATTTATGATAATATATGGTTCAATTATTTTTATTAATTTTTGGGGATTGTGATTCATGTGATTAAATCTAGAAAGACTCTTTTCTTACAATCTCGTCATTTATTAGGATTATTTATGATTATGCTTCAATTGATTAAATATTATGAAAAATAATTCAATAAATACATGAATTTTATTTTAAATTTGTTATTTATTATATTTTGAAGTTATAATTAAAATTCTAAACGCTCCTATTTAAAAAAATTTGGGTAATTTTATATGAAAATTGGACATTATTTCTATCTTCAGATCGAAAACTATTTTCTTCCAAAATCATAATTTCTAAAAATTATTTCAAAAAGCATTTATTTTTTCCAAATTATAAATTAAAATATCATTGAAATTTTTTTAAATATTATTTTAGATCCTCCATCACAATCTACCATTATTATAGTCAAATAATATTGTTTTAATAATTATTTATATATTAATAAGTGTTTTCAAACATGATATTGATATTTTCTTAAATAATGATTTATTTATATTTTCATTTTATTTTCATTCTTAAAAATTATCAACCATTATTGTAACATATCCAACACTAGGTATGTGTTTTATTGATACCAACCTTCTTCTCTCTCTCTACGGACTATTATCTTCTCAAAGGGATTTCGATGGAACTCATTTCATTTCAAAGGAAACATTAATATTTAAAAAGATTTTTATAGAAACCATTCATTTTTTTATGTTTTATATATTTATTAATGGTATAACACTTCTTCCAATGATATTGTTATAAAATATAATATTTTATGTGTTATGATTATATAATGGGGATTCGACATTTTATGGGTGGTTACGTTATAATCTAATGATGGTTGGTTAAATGATAAACCATGGATGGGTGGTTATGTGACCAACCAATGAGAGGTGAGACTATGATACACAACTAAATGAAATGTCTATAGAATTTTATAGTATTATTTTCCCACTTTTAATAGTAATTGTATGAGTGAAGTGAAAATGATGTCCAAAGTTAGGTAAATTAATTATTTATGAACACTATAGATTTATAATGTTTGTAATGATGGTTATTGATATAATATAGCTCATGCTATTGATTCTGATGAATTTTGACTTTATCATGTTTTTATATTTGATTACCCATGTATTGATAGGAAATATTTATTTTATGGTTTTCTCATGCACTGTGATTTTGTCATCATACCATTACTCACTCTTATACTCATTGAGGACAATCAATTGTAAATTATTATGGGTATCCTTATGGATAATTGGATGTCACACTACATATGCTTCCATTTACCCTATTTATAAATATTTAATATGAAAAATTTACTTATATATAGGATTTAACAAGGATAATACTGATGAACTTTTATGAAATAAGAGAATCTTGAATAATGTGAGATGATGTTGATCTTTTGAGCTAGTTGTTTGTTAATATATGTATATAAGAGTTGATACAAATCTCTATAACTCTAAAACTAAATGTTCCATGAGTTTTTAAGGTATTCATGTTTCCCTATTGAAATTTTACAGTTTAGATGAATTATTTTTGTTTCAATTATCAACAAAAATTCATGAATTGTACTGTTTACAATTTTAGTATGGGATTTTTGAGTGTAGGTCATGTGCTTTTATAATTTGTATCAATTTATCGATTACATAACATTTAATATTAGTTTTCTTTCATGGGATTTTATTCTAATAGGTATGGATGAAAATAGGTATATTATAAAAAATATAGACATTTTCTGCAAGTGTTAAACTCCCATTTGTAGTTTTATTTGATGGGATCTCAAAGTGATAAATTAAAATTTTGGATACGTTTTATGGGGTTAATTTATATCTATCCACTAGTATCAAAATGAAGTTTAACTCACCGGTAAATTTATTATTATTTTTTAAAACGAAAAATGGACAACCCAAAAATGGGGTGAAAACCCATCGTATCCGGTAAGGATGCTGGGCTTGAACACACGAGTAAAGGGCAACCAGGGAGTAGCACGTCCCATAAGACTATATAATTTCATGGTTACTATTTTTTGTACAATATAAGATCATGTATATCTCTATAACATATGAAATTGTGTTTTATTTATATTATATGAACAATCTTAAAATCCATATTGTCCTTGGTTTTAAATGTTACCTTGGAAATGTTTGATGAATATTAAGGACCATTATTTATGGAATAATTTAGTTTCAAATTTTGAAATTACTATTTAATTTGGATTATAACTGTATCAAATGATTTTTTTCATTTTTTAATTATGTCACCATCTTCTAACCATTTTGGTTTTCATTATTTTTTAAATGTTGGTAAAATAACATCTTATCCATTTTATGGTTATGTGCCCTTTAAAAGATTATTTTCGTGCATCATGCATAAGAAATTCACATTGATTACTCAATATTTCGTGAAAATGATGATATTTTGATGGAAATTCATTAACGTATGAAATTATATTGATCATCTAATTATTATTCCACAATATATTAATCTATATGGTAATATAATTCCTTAAATATAAGAAAATGTATTTTGAAATAAATATATTATCCTATTACAATCATTTTTATTGATCCAATGTCCATTAAAATCATTAAAACTTTATTTTTTTAGGCCCTTAACATTCCATTTATCATTCACATGATTTTGGTAAATGTACTCAACCACTCCCTAAAATTATTTTTTCCTTTCATCAATTCTCAACAATATTTTCTTTTTTTTGGAACCCAGTTGTTTGTCATTACAGATTACCTTCAAACTCACTTTATAACGTATCAATAAGACTATTTGTTAACCCTTTTATTATGTGATTTTCAATAAAGTAATTCTAACATTGTTAATCCTTTTATAACCATGATTTATTTTAGGGTGAAATTTATTTAATTGTTCATGGATGTCAAATCCCAATATTTTTTGTAAATATCTTCATTTATTTTACTTAATTTTATAGTATATTTCATGACACTATATAAATAGTTTTTCTTGAATTATATGAAAAACTATGTATATGTTGTGTACCAAATGATATAATGTTTCTTCAATAATTGATGATACATGCAAGGACGAGTCTTATCAGACAATAATATATTATTACAATCATTATAGTTATCACCTAGATTATGGATTGGAGTTAATCAATACGAAAAATTAAATAATGAATTTTTTATACATGTTTATAAAATGAATCATTTAGTTAACAAATAATTAAAAATGAAAATGAAATCTTATAGAATATAAAGGATGTGTATTTACGAAACACTATTTTTATGCCCGTAAATTTTGTTATAAAAACAAATTCTATTAATAATAATAAGTGAATAATATTTATGAAATATACGTCACATATATAGTATAATTATATAAAATTAATCTCATATGTCTTACATGAAAAACAATTAGGATAAATCCAATTTTTTTCATGAAAACAATGTATTTTTATAAAATCATGTTCTGCTGCATTAATTGGATGATTTGTTATAAAACTAGAATATGAATCTTTAATATATTTTATTTTATGAAATAAGATTTTTTGTTTGGAATAAAACTATAAAAATAATGTTATGGTAATTTTTTTTATTTTTCTAAGAATATTTATTTGCAATTAACAGATAAAAAAATGCTAGATGTTACATAAAAGATAAATTTTAATATAAAAAATGTATAATGATAAACTATATTTTTTACTATTTTAAAAATCAAATATTTATAATATAAATGTATCAATATATTTTGGATCATGGTATCAAATTTAATATTTAAATTGTATATATACACATTGTGACCATTTAATTATATTTATTTTAAAATAAATAATTCTCATTTCCTCAAAGGGATTACATTCAAATTAAATTATGAATTTTATATGATAATAATTTTAAAAAATGAATTCCATAATTTTAATCATAATAATTTATAATTTATTGTAAGGTAAATTTTTTTTACTAAAAATATTAGTGAATGAAATGAAAATTATTTACAATAATAAATTTAAAAATGATTTTACATTGTGTTTATACATTAATAACAGGTATCCAAATGGCCATCAAGATTTTGAAAACCAATTTGATGGAATAATTTAGAAAAAATACTATTTTTTAGAAATTGGTTCAATATTTTATGCCTAATATTTATGGGGTCCTCCTAATAATTTTTATCATTTTTTAGTTATAGGAATGTCATTCATCCTCCAATATAAAAGGAAAGTCACTCTTCCAACATCTAAAAAACTCTCAATAATTTTTTGGTCATCCAATTTATTCCAAACATTATTCCCAATATCCCTCCTATCATTATAGAATACTCATTTTGGATGTGGAAATCCAATTAAAACCTTTTTTTTCAAACAAAAATTAGTTACCAAAAGAAAAGGTAATGTTCATCAATGAACATTTTTGTTTTGTTGATTCCAAAAAAGACTTCAATTATTCTAATATATAGATTGTATAATCAACTGACTATCATAAATATAATGATACATCATTATGTTATGGGTTGGAACATCAATTTCATACACATCAAACCATTGGGATTGGGAATCATTGTTCCCGTGTACAAAAGACTGCCTCAACACGAACCTACGTCTGTTGTTATTATATTTTCACCTCTCATGGTTGGTAATAATGATATAAATGATGTAGATATATGATATTTATGATTTAATTATTCTTATATAATTACTCTATAAAACATATCATGATTATTTCAATTTCGTGAGAATATGATAACATTGTTTGTGTGTACATCAGATGGTCACCTTGCAAGGTTATGTGATTTATTCATGCTATACATGGAATATATTATGTATTAGTTTAATTAATGAATATGAGATATAATATAATATATTTATTATTTTAGTGTAATATATATATATATTATTTAATTTTCTTTCTTTTCAACATGATAAGAAAATGGAAACGACGTTAATGTGTACGTACGACCTACTGTCTCCACGACTAGTATATTTCATTTTCTATTTGTATATTAAATTTAATATCATACATATATATATATATTTAATATCTTTTAAATATATATAATGTTTTAAATTAATAAAATTGGGAAATTAGGATCAAATTAATATGAACAAAAATAACTAGTCCAAACATATACGAAAAACAAAGAGATTATTACCCAAAACATAACCATAACTTTAAGTTGTTAATAAATTGTAAATATAATGTCATGGTTAAATTTACATGTTAATATTTATATATAAATTAAAATTTTCTTTGATTGATGTATAATAGAATTATATTTATAATATATGATGTTGTGATAAGTATGATGAGATTTAAGACTTAATGTTATGATATTTCATGTCTAACTTTTATTTCTATGAGACTTATGTCATATTAATAGATAATCTAGATTTTATGGTGAATATAATTTTCAATGCCATGTTATATAATTAATATACATTTTTTAAATAAATTAATATTTTAAATTAATTTTATTATTTCACACATCTCATGATTAAAAAGTTTCTCAAGTATTAATGGTTATTCTCATCCATCTTTTATTTCGGTGAGATACATGACTTATTATCCACCTACATAGCTGTTTGGTTTAAATATCACCTATGAATGTATTTAATTACTCTTATAAAAAAATTTAAATGGATTTAAATATCCATTTTATGATATCTATTTCATGGGATATATGTTATCAATGTTTTTAATGTGGTAAGGGGTTTGTTTTATATAAGTTTTCATTATTTGAGAAATTTCATAGGATTGAAAATTTTATTCTATTGTGAGGTGAAAATAATTATCATAGAATATTTTATATCATGAATATACATATTTTTCACGATATTTTATTCTTGTTTGAATTTTATTTATTTATAGGGATTATGAATCAAGGGTTCAAATGTGGAAGGAATCTTTTGGTACAATCTCATGGACTAGAAGGATTGTTTATGATTATACATCCATTGATGAAATATTATTGACTATATCCTAAGAAAAGCACTAAATTTATTCATATATAGTTATTTATTATATTTAAATATTATAGTATCATTTTAATCCCTTTTTTCTTAAAATTGGTTTGAAAATGTTTCTTACAAAAGAACATCTTTATTTATCTACTTGTTTGGAAATAATTTTTCTTCCAAATCCATATTTTATAAGAATGAATTAAAAAATCTTTAAAAAATTGTTTATCTGTGTCGAAAGGATATATCACTCATGATATATTTTAAATGGTTTATAAAATATTCCACTGTAATATTTCAAGGATATTTTATAAAAATGTGAAGTTTAAAATGTTTCATATTTTGAAAAAAAAATATATATATATTTTCCTCACGAATTTTTTCAATGATATTCTCATGGTATTTAAATTCATCAAAATGTAAAAAAAATTATATTTCATTTATCCCCCATTGGGAATATTTTTTATTGATACAAGCCATATTTATTCATTTGATGAATTATAAATGTTATTTTGAAACTGTTAATGAACCCATTTTTTTATAGGTTAATCATGCTTCTACTAGATTGTTATAGATTTTTTTTGAATTAATCATATTATGAATGAGAAAAAAAAATTCTATGCTTTTTTATGAAATTAATTTTTTCACATTATATGATTTTTTAGTGGTAATTGGACATCTGAAAAGTGGGAATGTTGTAAAACAAGGTGGGTGGCACCGTGATAAACAAATGATGCATGGTTATATTAAAAAACAATGTTAATTGGTTACATGATATACCTACAATATATTGGGTAAGGAATTATATTTTATGTCTATTCATTTTTTAGGATTGATTATATGAGTGAAGTGGAAATGATGTCCTTTGTAACACACATGTATCATTTATGCTTTAAAGGGGTTTATAATTTTTCTAATGATCTATATTTATATGACATGGCTCTTGATTATAAATTATGATGGATTTTTGATCATCCATGATTATATATTTGAAATTTTTTTAATTTATTCGAATGAGTTATTTTATGGTTCATTCAATATCTCTGATTATGTTGTAACCCCCTTATACAAAATTGAAATCATTGATGAAATTCAATTATGAAAGTTTTGGATTACCTTCACATAGTATTTGAGATCACCCTTCCAATGTTTCATTTTCCCACGTTAATAAAAAACGAGGTTAAAATTTTTATTTCTATAAATGATTTTAGAAAGATGATGCTGACTACCTATTTTGAAATAAGATATGTTGGGTATAATTGGATATAAGGTTCATCATTATGAACAATATTTTTGTATGTTTATGTTGACATGAGTTGTGACTAATTATATAATACTCTAAAAAAATAGTCCATGATTTTGTAAGTGGACAATGTATTTACATGGATATTTTAAGCATTAGATGAAAAATATGGTTCACATTTGTTGGTATTAATGTGAAAATGAAATGTATACAATTCCAACAGATGATCTAGGAGTGTGAATCAATTACTATTATACTAACCACCTAATTGAGTAGTTCAATTAAATTATATCTTAGATTAATATTTTTATATGTTAATTTGAAAATAATTATGGTAATGTTGATATGTATAGGATTTGTTATGTGTTAAAATTAATTTTAAAATATAATATATGATTTCAGTAATTATCAAAATAAGCCTACCCGACTAATTTTTCACGAATTATTACAAAAACCAAGGTGTCCTAAAGAAAATAAAATATAGATTGTAAACTACTTTCATGATTTTAATTACAAATCCCACAAACCATCACATAACCCTAGTATAAAAATATTTGTTTTGTCACTAATTACCTTTGTAAACATCTTATTATGTACCACATTCTAGCATTTTCCATTATTCAATATCATATAGACACAATTCTATACATCTCACATGATTCAATACCCTTTATAATTATGGTAATGGAATCAAAGGAAATGACTGATATTAGATCCTCATTGAGGTAGAAATATATCATAACTAGATGGTGAATTTTAGGAAGAAATAAATATCAAACTAATATATGAAAAGGCCACTAATGAGATTCATTAAAAATATTAGAGTAAAATATGATCATAAAAAGGTCATTATGCATGAATGAATTTATGTAATGTTTGAAAGAACATACATATAATCATAAAACATTTAAAAAATGAATAACGTCCAGAATACATAAAGGATTAGATATATTCAGGAAAAAAATTGGTATCAAAAGAAATTTAAATCTTCTAAAAACATTGGTACAACATGATATAATCCATTTAATATTTGAACAACCATAAAGATAGGAAAAATATTTAATTAAATCCCATATTTCCTTTTATTATTTAAGTAGAATAATTATGTTCATTCCAAAAATGTGATAAAACCCATCAGGATGATTACATTGCAATACAAAAAATTCATTATATCCATGTATTCATGTATCTTGAAACATAATAAAAAACCACATTTTTTGAGATATATGACTCCACCATCCACCATCAATGAATATGTGTGACATATAAAATCATTAGTTTACTAGTATTGGAAAACTAGTTAAATTCATGATTCCAATACTAATATTTAAAACACAAATTACAATATAAATTTTTATATATCAAAATTATTTCATATAGTATATAATTGATTGTAAATTATAATAAAATACATGGATTCTAGGGAAAATAAAAAAATTTGATCTCAAATACTTAGTAACAGTTGTGGGAATCAAAATCTATCATGATTCAATAATCATAATAAAAATGAAAAGGGATATAATTGAAAAAACATGATATTTAAATAAAACAACAATCATTATATGATATGTCATAATAAATATATAAATTTAAAAAACACATTCCATTTTAATCAATAAACATAAAATGAAATTCATTTATAGACAATTTCATTATAAAAACATCATGGATAGTTACAAATGAATTCCTAAAAAAGGAAATAATAAATTATTATATTTCATGTCTCAATATCATGATACATCGTCTACAAAGAAAATTCAAAATAATTATTATGAATAAAGGTAAAAGAACATTTAATTTTATCTTACTAGTTTGTCTCAAAATACCTTTATAAAAAATAAACCCTTAAAATGGTCATAACATTAATGTGAGAATATATCAACGAATAGATTTTTTGTATCCACTATAAATCGACATACCATAGTTGAATTTCAATATAAGATAAAAAATCATTTCACACATATTCAAATGGTATCAAAAGTTATAATGATGTAATATGACCCAATGATAATATATTTAGTTATGAAATTACTCACAACTTGGAAAAATCATATGTTAAACCTCATTCAATTAAATTGACAATAACAAAAAATAAAATATAATGGTTAATTTAGTATTCATGATATTAAATTTAATAAGGGAAATAAAAATACAATTTAAAATTTATTTTTTCCTTAACATTACTATGTGCCTCAATTAAATTAAAATTTAGAAAACATCTTCTACCTCATGATTCCTTTTGGATTGACATGAGTTGAACTCCATTATTTTTATTTTTAAAAACATTATTCACATATAATATAAAATTATTAGTATTTATAACATAATATATAATTTTTTTAAATTTACTTATCACATATTCGTTAAAAATATTTTTCTTCATTGTTTGGGGTGTTGTTTCATCTTCTTTTCACATTAATTCATATCATTGAGTGTTCCGATTCATGCATTTATTATATAAGATCATTGCATTTATAATAATAATCATGGAATAATTACATTATTTATGAATAAATTATAGTTTTAAAATCAATTTTGAATGGTGTTTTTGGGAAATGAAGTTATGTTATTACCATAGAGATGGTTGGTCATATATATGAATAAGAAAAATTTCCATTTTTTAGTGATCATTATGGAAAATATGTAAGAATAATTTTATCATTCAATAATTATCATAATACTATAAATGAAAATTATTTTTTATAAATAAAAATATATATCATCCATGTGCAATGGTGATGAAAATATAGTCAAATCACTTTTTGAAGGTGATAGTCCATACACACATGAATGATGTTATCATTATAATGTTAGTGGAAAGGAAAAATTAAAATGATATGTTGTGTTTCAATAATGATAAATCTGTTATTTATATCATAATTATTTCATTAATATCGCATATATTCAATAACATTGTCCAAATTACCATAGAGGTAAAGCGTTAGTGCAAAAAATGAATCACATTACATATTGAGGTGGTGGTTCGATATACACACAAGAGACATTATCTCATCAATTATGAAATAGAAATTACGAATGGTATATGTGATAAAATAAATCCATGGATATATTTATGTTACAATTATAATATATATAACAGTTATCCGTCATCATTTCACATAGTTAGAGATGGTAATGGAAAAAAATGAACGTTATTCGAGAGGTGGTAGTCCACCAATAGATCGATGTTGATTTCATTACCTATTTGTTGGGAATGAAAATTGATGAAGATAATTCAAATAAAAAAATAAATTCTTAGTATATGTGATATATTGGTTTCATTATATAATCACAAATGGTAAATATTTTAATGAGGTAGAAGAAGAAATAAAATAAAAAATAATAATTTATGAATTTTACCTCTTCATAGACCGCGTCCTTAAGACTATACCTAAATTATTCCTAGAATGGATTTATAACCAATTAAAGAATTCTAGGATTATTGAATTGATTTTTGGATTTTATTTGGGAATGTATGGGCATGTCCAATGTTGTCTAAAGGTGAGAATAGAAGAGTTGATTGATGTCCTTTCATAAGTGATGTGAGTGGAAGACTTATATTTTTTGAAGAAGAAAAATGTGTAACCCTATTCATCACATTAAAAAACATTAAAAACTAGAGTATTATCGATATTTAGTTATCAAATGGAAAATATATTACCATAAAATAGATTTTATATATTTTTAAGTCATTTTAACACATCCCTTTTTAATTTAACCCCTTGTACTTCCATCATTACCTTATAAAATGAAAATAATTTTATCTATTTTCACAATTTATTTTTGTAAAAAATTAATTTCACATTATTAAATAACAATAATTTTCCTTATCCTAAAAAAATAAATTTTTTAATATTTCATTCACACAATTAGTAATATTCAATTTAAATCTATTTTCACATACATGGTCGGAAAAACAGTATTCAACAAAAATCTAACGATTCAAATGTGTTTATGTCAATATTAAACATGAAAGTAATTAAAATGAAATAATTTGGATTATTAAAAATTTAATTGATCAAATTTTACATTAAAACACATTTATAGTTATTAATCAATGTAAATTATTTAAATGGATATGTAGTTTTTATATAAAATTCGGTATCTTTCAATTTTCATCAAATAAATGAAAAATATCCAAAAAATAAAGAAAAGTAAACATAATATAAATTTAATATTATAATTTAAACCATAAAGATATTTTTATAAAATAAATTTTATAAAAGTGGTTAAAATTTGTTTGAAAGTATTCTCAAAAAGTGGGACTAAATTGTCCTTTAGAATGATTACATTTTTTCAGAAAAAAATTATTCATTCATAAAATTACTTATTATCATATTTACAATCGATAAATACAAATTATTTTCAAAAAATTATTTTTAGTCATACCTACACAAAAAATGGTTATTTTATCAAAGTATACAATATAATGGTTCATTTCGATTTGGGTGGTGTGTTCTACAATCAATTGAAGACATAAAAATTATTTATAAAGAAATATTTTATAAACTATCATCTGTTATATTTTATTCTAGGATTGTCTTGTGTGTTATATACAATATTTAAATCCCTTATATCTTTTAAAATATCAGGATGTTATATTCTCCCCACCTTAAATAAACTGTTTCATAATTACTAAATATTTATCTTGGTAATCAATGATTTTACTCAAGGAAATAACCTTGATAAAAAAACATTCATCATAAATGGTTTCGTAAAACATAATCATAGTAAGATAGAAAATGATTTATGAGTGTTTTCATTAATAAGACAAAACATGGCTTACAATTTAGATAAAATTTCATTGAAATGAAAACATGAATACAGAAGAAACACATGAATAATTACTGATAGTATTATAGGTCATTGTATACAAGAAAGTAAATGATAAATGTGATAGTAGGTACCAAAAAAAATTATGTGATGCTTTAAACGAACATATGATTCATTGTATATGGAGGTAATATGATAATATAATTGTCTCAATATCAATTTCCCAATATTGATAAATTTTTTTACTATCTCCGAATATATGGAAATATAATTATTTGGGATGTTTCCATTTCATAAACACAATTTCATCATATGGATTTGATTCAAGATGTTTCAAATTCTCACATACTCCAACAAATAAACATCCAAAATATGAAATTTTATGCCTAACATACAATTATTTAAATTAATTGATCACAGTATCCATAATAAAATAAAAATTCATTCCATGGGTCATGAGTAACTGTATTGAAAATATGGTTAGCTCATTTGATCCAATATGAGTAAATATTCATATGATGAAATAAAACATTTCTCTATGAAATCTCATTCAAAGTTCAACATAACCCATTTCATAAATGGATAACCTATGGACCTTCTAGAATATTAATATGCATTACATTAAAAATAAGTCAATGAATTTACAAAATGGAATTATCATTACTTACACAAAGAAATTAAATTAGCTCTTAATCATCACATGCCAAATATGTGAATACATTCATCATTAATTGTCTTGAAACATTGTAATAACCATAATTAAAATAATAATATGTTGAAAATATGCATGAATATGTATTCCTTAACTGAATAATATACCAGTAAATATATTTCTTAAATATAAATATTTGATACACATCATCACTGATTGTATAAGACACTATGTTAAAAAATTATTAATAAATCAATTTTTAATATGTAATATCAAATTTAAATTGTATATATTAATCAGATAATTATACCTAAATTAGTAACTTATTAAGGGTTTTTATTAACTTAATCATTTTTTACTAAGATGTTCATCATAACACTGAATAATTTTTATTAGTCATCAGTACTATTCGATATACAATTTAAAATCCGTAATTAAAAGGTACTAAAATAAAATACAAATGCATTTAATATGTCATATTAGTATGATATCATTGATAATTTAGTCGAAATAACAAATTCATGTATATAAGAACAAAAATATTTATCATTCCACTTCTTCTTTGGTAATAACGTAATGATTACTAAGATTTATTTCATTCTATTGAGGTATTTTCCTTTCACACTTTAGATCTTTATTTTTGAAGTCCCACATATCCATACAATTTTATAATTAGAAATTCATAGCATTTATCATTAAATTTAAATCTCAATAATAGTTACCTTTCTCTATATACATGTAACAAAATAACATTTCTTTTAAGAATGCACTGGGGTGATTTATTCCCCAATTATCACATGTGGGAAAATATTTCCTTCCTTTATTCCCTTTATCCACTTTTTTCATGTCCATAAACTTCATCTCATTATTCCCTCTAAGGAAGTAATACATATATATAAATAATTCTATATATTATTATTATTTGGTACTATGTCCTCATACGATGAGATTGTTTGGGATACTAGTTCCCTTTATAAGATCGAATTAAACCCATTAATGAGATGCTCATAAATATTATTCGGTATATTTAGATTAATGTGCTTCCATTTTCTATTCATGGGGCCATTTATAAATGATATTTTAGACTATAAATGATTATATAAATATGAAACATAATTTATATTACCAAAAGTAGGAAAATATTTAAAAACAATTGAAAAAAAATCATATCTAATCTCAAAATAAAAAACATGGATTATTTGTTGATATCACTATCTCTAATCATTTAAAATGGGTTTTAAATAAAATTTAATTTATCCAAATAATATATCTTCGGAGTGTCAAACTAGGTGGTTTGTAAGAACGATTTTAGTAAACTTGTTGATGATCGGGGAGATCCCAATAAACCATATATGATGATATAACCCCTAAGTTCTTTTGGTCTAGAACTGCATCCACATGTAGTGTCTATATATGAAAGTATTTTATTGGAGAAACACATACTCTCATCTTTAATGAATCATTATGATTTTATAATATATTTATCATCAATGTATTTCATTGGGTTATGTTCTATAGTCTATTTTTTTACTAAACATACTTCTCAAGGTTTTAAAAAGCATTCAATGATACCAACTGTAGATACCCCAACTACATCATCCATGAGATTGTGTATTCTTTACGACATGAAATATTATTAATGGAATAACATTATTAATGAAAATATTGTTTATTTGATTTATTAAACAAGATACAAACATGACCCCCATATTACATTTGAAAAGATAAACTAAAACGTACTTATATTTCAAGAATAACATTATTACCTCTAGTATAACCTTTAATATCAATCTTTTTATACATCACGAAATCATGGGATAATAAAAAAATATGGGTGACATCAAATGATCAAAAATTATTTTGTATAGTATATGATATCATGAATCAATAAGAATAATCAACATGGATATGTAAATAACTTAACACAAATTCACATTTAAATATATGATAAGTAATAATCAATATGGAATGGTTAATAATAGGACACATGACATTTAATCAACAATCTGAGAATGAAATTTATCCAAATATAATATAATTTTGAATGTATCAAGGGTAAAAATAACTATATTCACATTTATAGAAATGATTAATTATTTGGAATTCATGTCTCATTTACCTGATACCTCTTCTATCGAGACCATTCACGTAACTATTTAAAACTACGGGGTCAAATCCATTTAATTCTAGCATAATAATTTGCCACATGATACCTACACATGAATTAATGGTATTTTTACAGTTTCCCCCTAAACATTTAAGTGTGTCCAAATCATTCCTTATATATTGAATAATCAATTTAATTCATGTATAATGTTCCTTATCATCAAATATTTACATTCACAAAAGAATTAATATTTATCAAAATTTCCACTAAAAAAACTACATTCAATCTAGAAACGGTTTGACAAAATTATATTTGGTTTATCAAATATTCATATCCATGATAAATAACATATATATATATATGGTATATTTAATTCCCATATAAATGTGAAAAATGGAAGGGAAAGTAATCACTATAAAAATGCATCAATGATGTGAATATTATTAATTTCAATCGTCAAAATTAACATAAAATATCAAGATGAATAGTGATATGTTATCTATTAAACATATAAACATTTTATTATTACTTAATTTTTTCTTTTTCAATAAATATAAGAACCATAAATGATCGTTACAAAATTCAAAAAAATACCCTGTTAATTATGAAGAATATATTTTTTTTTAAAAAAATATAACAATTTTTTTAAAATTTTGTCCATTTGAAATATTTTTTGAATCTTATTAATTATTTTAAAAAAAATTGTACGGTAATGAAGGATGGATATTCCATTCATGAAGTAAACGTTAAAAAAGTTCATTTTACATATTATATAAAATTGAAACTTGAATTGTTTTTTAAAATGAACTAAAGATT
The DNA here is from genome assembly GCA_963277665.1 of Viscum album. Lineage (NCBI taxonomy): Eukaryota > Viridiplantae > Streptophyta > Magnoliopsida > Santalales > Viscaceae > Viscum > Viscum album. Next base: position 1,432,551,536 of record OY728151.1, read on the forward strand.
ACATACAAAAAATTGTGTCAAAAATTTAAATTTTTTTAAAAAATCATCATGAATCATTTTTAAAATGTTAAAAATAGTTTTCAAAACTTTTTAATAAATGATTATATTGGTTGAGGATGGATTTTTTACCAAATGGAGAATTGGTGTTTGATTTTCAAATAAACATTTTAATAAATTTTTTAAGTATCAAAGAGTGTAATAATTATACTTTTAAATAAAAATTGCAAAAATACCAAAAGGATATGAATATTAGCTTCTATTATTTTAAAATGATCAAATAATTTCCCTCAACAAAAATTTAAGAACAAATAATCTCGAATAGAATTACATTGTCAAATAAACCATTACAATTAACATAAAATTAAGGTGGGAACTAATCAATGAATCAATTGATTGTATAAATTTTAAATAAGAACTAATAAATTTGTACTAAAAATTGTTATAATCATATTTATTTTTACATTAAATGGTATAATGTTAAATAATATGAAGAAATAATATGTCCCAATTAAATGATATGGACTTATGAAATTATTTACCACTTGGTAACTCTTATATAAAATTTCATTTTTTAAAATAATTTATATTAAAAAATATAATGTCAAAAAAATATCAGTCATCTTAATTTATTTTAATGGTTAAATATATAAACCAAATAAAATAAATTGGGATCATAACATTACAATGTTCCCCAAAAAATTGATATTGTGATGAAATCCATTTCAATGCACTACATTTTGGATGAACTTCATTTAAACTCTATTATATTTATTTTAGTTCTGATATTTAATTATATAAAAAACATATTGATATTTATTATATTACATATGATCATTTTATAACATCTTATAAACTATTTACTAATAATCAATCATTATTTTCCTTGGTTTTAATGTTAATTGTATTGTATTATAATTCCTTCATCATCATAAATATTATAGTTATTGTAAATATTATAATTTTTACATTTAAAATGTAATAATAATGCAATAATTATCATATTTATAGATAAATTACAGTTTTTATTACAATCATGAAATAAATTTTTGATAAATTGATTGTGTTATGATCATGGAGATTGTAGGTTGTTCATACATATGACTAATGATTCAACAATTCAATAATCGTTTTTTAAACATGTAAGTATATTTTTTATTTCCATAATTATCATAAAAATGTAATTAAAGTATTTTTTTCTTTAAATATTATAATATATACCATCCATGTCATGTGTGGATTGAAATAGAGTCATATTGCATTGTAAAAGCAAGAGTCCACATGTACAGTAATGATTTTGATCATCATTAAGTTAGTGGTAAGGTAAGAAATAAAATGATATATTATATTTTAATAATGATAATATTTTCATTAATACAATAATTACTTCTTTTAATTCACATTGATTTTATAAATTTATCATCACTACCTTCAATATAAATAATTAGTGAAAAAAACATTCTTCATCACTTCATGAGATAGTAGTCTACCATACAAACAAGTGATGTTATCATATCACTTGAATAATGAAATTTAAAAATTTTATATAAGATATAATAACTCCATATGAAAGATTTTGTTAATGGTATAATATATATACCTAAGATCCATCTCCACTCACCACACTGAGAGGTGGTTATGGAAAAATGATGAATATAGGTTCGTGAGGCAGTAGTCCACCGTACACATGAATGGCGAATTTTTAACCCATTTGATGGAAGTGGGAATGGTTGAAGGTAATTTTATTAAAATATTAAAATCATATTATATGTGATATACTTTTTTTATTATATATAAATTAATTAAATATTTTTTATGGTGGTGGAATAAAAAAAAATACATAGTTTTGAATTTTTCCTCTTCATAGACAACAAATTTAATATTATAAATAAGGAACACAAAAATGGATTTCAAACCTATTAAAGGATTCAAATAAGATGGTAATGATCTTTGGAATTTTTTGGTCAGGTACTGATAGAAAAAACAGGTATTTATTTTTTGAATAAGAGAAGGGAGTAGTGTTCCTTTATAAGTGATGTGAGTGTTATGGTTGTATTTTTTGAAATAAAAAATATATAACAATGTTTTCGCATTTAAATAGTATCTATAATATAGTATTATTGAGACTTATTTATTATAGGTTTAATTTATGGATAGAAAATATATTCTTGAAATTTTTTATGTCATTTTAACCCTTAGGTTTGAATTGTAGGTTTTTTCCCAGTCACGAAAAAACAAATGTACATGTCGAGTGTTCAGATAAATTACTTGTAAGAGTATTAAAAATTATTGTTTTATTATTTTATCTATCAAATAAATTAAAACATAAATACACTTTTGTAATTAAATATATTTTAGTTCACTTAAATTATAAAAAACAATTCACCATTTTTGAGTTTTAATAGTGGGCTCCGAGGATAATATTAATATTATTACGTATTCCACATAAATACTATTATGTGGGTAACAATATTATCAATATTTATTGGAATTCATATTTGAAAAATTAATGATGTCATTTATTGGAGGTACATAATAATAATAATAATAATTATAATTATACTTATTTATTAATTTTTTTAATAATATTATTATTATATAATTTTGGAAAAATATATTAGTATGGGGAAAATTAAAATATTTATATTCTTATGAGATAAATATATATATATATATATATACATATGAAAGTATATATATGTGTATGTGGGTTTTTGTGTGTCTCAATATATATAATGTTTATATATTTTCACTATGTATGTATATATATGTGTGTGGGTGTATATATGTATATGTGGCTGTGTGTGTATATATATAAAATGTGAATAAATTATTACTATATATATATATGTTTGTGTGTGTGTGTGTGTATGTATGTGCAGGAGTGTATATATATTTAATTCATATATATATATATATATGGACCATCTTTTCATATAGATTAATAGAAGACATAATCTATTTAAATATGGCGATTTTTAAATGGTGCATGAACAAGTCCATTTATTTTTATGGGAGTTAGTTGACATAAAGAGGATATATAAAAAATTAATGATATGGTATAATAAATAATATAAATAATGGAAATAATTAATCATTTTGAAAACCATATATTAAACGGATGAAATATGGAGGTGCATGCTGAACAATTGGATTACAATCCTCTTCAAACAACAATCCCATAATGATGCATCTCGTGTAACTTCATTGTCTTATCAAGAAATGGGAAAATACCAAAAACCCCATAAATCCATAATCCATTGAATAAATAGCATTCTCCCAATGTGAAATGACATCAACTGTAACATCGACTAGTATAAACAATGATTCCCACCACTAGAGACATGGACGTTTCTTGTACATGGGGTGATCAAAACCAAGAATGGATATTTATCAAGATCCAACAAATTCCCAATATCATATCTACCATCCCAAAAAAGAAATACAAATGAAAAACTACCTATAATACAACATTGTAACTTCCTAAACCGACATCAATCTAAAATGGAAGCTGAATCAATCAACACAGGACTTTAGCGTTTCTCCTCATATACCAATGGCTACCGACTATATGTGACGGTGTATTGGTAGTTATGTGGGGATAAAATACCTTCTATATCAGAGTGAACAGTGGGAAATAGAAAATAATTCTTAGATAGTAGTGGAAGAGTTATAAAGAAATAATCAAAACATAAAAATACAATTGTAAAAACTCTTAAATATATAATATGGATAATTCCATTTTAACAATACATGCAAGGAATATTTTGATACCTATATGAATATAGTAAATAGTATATCATTATTTTTATTTCAATAAAAATTAATGAATAGAAAACAAATTCCAAAGGCAATCACCAAGAGTATCTCAAGCTCCATCTCGTTCCCATGTTCCAAAGATCTATATATAAAAAAATATGACAATGAAATTTCCATATCTCATTCACAAACTGGTATAATTGGTATCAAATTGTATCCAATCATGGTGTGAGGTAATTTTCAATGTTGGATGACACCCATGGTGTTTATCCAAATCCATCATGAGCAATAATGAACTAGTAGTGTTAGAAGATACATAACAATTAAGGAAGTACACAAAAGTAACATCCTTCATATTAAGGTTCTCATTTAATATCCATTTCGTCTAACCAAAAGATAAAATTTCATTTTAATGAATTTATATCTGTCAAGGTACAACATAATCCTGACATCTCCAATATAACTATAAACACAAAAGATTCCTCAAATGTCCATCAAAATAATAAAAGTCTTGACCATATAAAATCTTGTGATTTTTCTAGGTAGACGAGTCATAAATCAATTCATTTCAATATTCAATTTATAACCTAACCCCTTATGTGATATTCCAAAGTTGTAATTATTGAATCGCTCCAGATTCAATTTCCACCGATAACATACAATATCATCCTCGCATTCCTCTCAGAATCCCAATATCACTCTAGGTGTAGTATAATTATATATCAATTGAGCTCTTCATAATAATTACTATAGTGAATCGACAAGTATCACTTGTGAAATATAGTCAATGAACTCTTGATATCATCTATGATATCATTCATATACCTTGATCTATGATTCACTCATCATATAGGTTGCGCCTCAATGAGCCCATCCATAGAATCCATCAATGGATATATGATTCACCGAATGAATAAGAATACTATATGAGTCCATCCATGGAATCCCACAATTATATCCATAGTTCACCCATGGATTAATCATATTTATCCCTTTAATCCCATCCTTGTAATTATCACTAAATCTAAGGTTCAATCAAGGTAATTTTGTACAATAGTAACATGATCACATCCATGGAATTCTAAACTAAATCTAAGATTCACCCAAGGCTATTTTCCTTTTAACCAAAACAATATAATTTAAACCATTCATAACACATGAAAAGGTAAAAACCAAGAGAATCTTATATGACTCACCCCATAGCAGTGTCTCAAGCAAGGGCCAAACTCATAAGGATTGGCCAATCATTTATTCACTTTGGAAAATTTCTCATAATAAGAAAAACATGTAAATTATAATATTACGTGGATTAAACATAATTTAACTCTTGTGGGAAAAACCCATAATTAGATAAATTCAATCCAATTGAATAAATTCATGTAATAACATTCTATTTACTGATATAGAAAAGGAATATCTTTTCCGTCCTTAATTTCACAAGCCATTACACGTTAATGACATCAATCAACTCACATGGGAAATTATATATAATTTTCTTCTCATGTTTGAAAACCTTCCACAAAACTTGGTAGTACACTACTCACATAGAAAAACTATACAAGGCATGTCATTCTTAATCATAAAATGAAATAATATGGGCCTGGGGTCCTAGTCACTCATCCCTACCAAATTATTTCATTTAATTCAAAAATTTATATTAAAATTAATAACATATTTACCATCCCATGACATGGGTTAAAAGGAACACTTAATGGTGTCCAAGGCCAACCACTATTTAATTACCATTTAACAAGAAAACCCAGAGGGGTACCTCATCATTTACAATATATCGCATGTCACAATATTATTGATAACTCACATGGAAACAAGTGAAATAATAAACAAAACCTTATTAACAACAAACACATGGCCATGTCCTCATTTATCTCATGTGGGAAAAATTATTTATAAAAAACAAAGGGGACATGCAGTGACATATCATATATCAAAACTAACATGAATTCATACGGAAAACACAATACACAAACATGCATTAAATAACACAATCACTATTTTTCAGTTTGAAGGTAGAACACCTCCATTAGAGGGATTTTATTATCAAAACCTGATATTATTTTACAATAATTCATTTCATATGTTTATGGTTTTTATTAAACCTTTGGAGTTCCATTAATATAGAAAACTATCAAAAAGATTTATTGAATGTCGAAAATAAGGAATTATTAAATAAAAAATGATGGATAGGATCCTACCACAAACGGCAGGCCAAGACAGTGATTTCTAATTTAGGTAGCCATCCACTCTAAGGAATATACATCCACACACACACACACACACACATATATATATATATATATATATTACAAAAAAACATATTACCCACACCATGAGGGAATATTAGAATGATTTATATATATATATACTTTTGTATATATCCACAAGTTTTCCAGTGGAATCGTCATCAGTACACATATACCTGGGACCCATAAACATTATGAGGACGAAAAACAGTGGTTGTGAAACCGAAAAAAGGATTAAGAGCTTACCATAATTGAACGAGTCGGAGTGAATCGATCTAAACATTCTCCCCTTCAGCAGATATTTCTAGAACATAGACCAACATTACATGGGAGTCCATTCTCACAAGCCTAAAACTAAAAAACAATGATAAACAGATAAAACCCTAAGCTACGTCTTTGGTCGCACTCCGTAGGGAGTCATATGAGATGAAAACGACATGAAATCGGCAAGAGAGGGAGGAGAAACCCATGCCTTGAAGGATCACACCAAATATTAGTGGATCTCCAGTTGACATTAAAGTTGGCGAGGTGTGTCAGAGAAGGTCAACACATGACTCAATGGGGATACACCTTGGTGTGTCATGCACATGAGGTATGAGAGGTGTGAGGTTTATTTTATTTTTATTTTTATTTTGATTAATTATTTTCTTATAAAAAATAAAACAGTGCATGGATCAGGTTTCATGGTTAGAAAAATCATGTTCAAACTATGTGACATCCACTACATAAAGATCCACCTATTATGGTGTGTCTCACATGAATAGTCAAACTATATGCCGATTGTGAGATGAATAGTGACAATGTATTACCTCAAAACATAATCCTAGGGCTTGGAATACCATTTAAGAAACCTTTTCCATCATATCTAAGACAAATTTTCCTCATCATCACAACGCCTCACGGTTTCCTATTGTGGATGCCAGTTTTTTTGAAAAACTGTACACCCTTTGTAGGTCCATAAAATAATGCCCTTCCAATTCTAGCACTCACAATACAACTTGATCTTAATATAAAATATCATACGATTTCACCCAAATTGAGAACAATACTTTAAATCATTCCAACTCTATCTATTACATTACAATGTTCCATTTTAAATGCACCCCATCCTATAATTATCAATTATTAAAATACCTTATAATGTCTTCCAGTAAAATATATCGATTCTTACAATCAGTTTGTTCAAACCTTGACATGAAAATTGAATCAGTCTTGGTTAGTTGATATATTTGGGGGCAACATGTATATTTGTTCAGAAAAGGGTATTTTCTTAGTCGTGGAGTTGAATTTCTTTCTTGTTAGTCCATGATTTGGGATTGTATAAAGGAGTATGGTTTTAAAAACTATAAATATAGTGAAAAACTTGACATATCTAACAAATTAATGTTGAAAATAATGTTACTAATGATTTGGATACATATTTTTTTGGAAACACTTATAGGAGTTATAATGTCATTATAAGGGGATTATCTAACTTGACGTGCATGACCTAAATAGTTTAAAATGAATTCCCACTACTAGGGTATATTTCATTTTGAGTAGTGATTTTTTTGGTGAAAAAATGTTCATATATTTTATGTATTGAAAAATTCTCTCAAATGTGATATTTCTAATAAAGCATGATTTTGGTATTTTGAAAATTATTTAATTTCCAAACCAAAATAGATTTTTAAATAATTGATGAACCTGTAAAATTTTGAATTTTACAAAGAAATGTTCTGATATATAATGTGTTTGAATTTCAATTTGTAAAGACATAAGATTCTAGAAATTTAGGTTTATGAAATTTTCATTATAAAAAATGTCTCTCAAAAGGTGTAATAGATACCAACTAAAAGGGGTTTCTAAGAATGTGGTTTCACCTGAACCATATATGAAACAAAAAGTGTTTCAATGAATTATGCATGATTTTCACACCGTGGAAAGAAGGAGACAAAGGGAAGAACTAAGTAATGTGGATCATTCAATTTCGTTCTAGAAGTAGATTCTTCCCATATTCCACAAATATTTGAAACAAGAAATCGAAGAGGTGATGCTGAATATGATGAAGTGAAAATTCAATTTCTGTGGCATAATAGTTGATTTGAATCTAAATATAGTGACAAACATGTTGTATTATCTTTCATGATAATGTTTGGATTTATCAATTCTTGCTAAATTATTCCAAGGCATCACATGGGATGATTTTGTAGAAATTTTCAACAAAATAATCCATCCTGAAAAATTAAAAATATCTATATCATTAGTCTTTTTATTTCATGAAGTAGTTGAACCTCTTTATGATATAATATATCGTTAAATTTTTTAATTTTTGAATTTTTTCAGATTTGAGCACAAAATTTTAGGATGTTCAAATGTGAAGAAAACAATTTTGAAATTGGGAATGATATAATAGTATTTCTAAAATATGTACTTAAATTTTATAAATGATTATATAGATATGTTCAATAGAGTGATTTTGGTAGAATGGGACATCATAGGAGCTACAATGTAGGATGAATGTTGATAACTATTGGAAACATTAAAATCACTAATTCTTCGAAAAAAATGATGAGGGAATCATATTTCCATGGTAGGTTGGTGAATCAAAAATAGACAACATGGTTAGTAAATCTTCCTCCAAGAACCAAGAGAACATATGTTTTTTGTTCATCCAATGAAATGGAATCATTAGCACTATTATTTTTTCTCCAATTTCATGTGTTCAGGACAGTTATCAGATTTTTTAGATATCATATTCTTCAATAAGAAGAAATATATGTAATAATTATTATTAGCATAACAGAGATATCTATATTGATTCTTAGAATACCATGAATCCACATAAATGGAAATCCAAATAGAGAAATATAGAGAAATGTTCGTTGAGTAAGCACTTATGTAGAATTGAACATGTTATTAGGGATGATCAATTTGGACCATCGATGGTGAGAGGTAAAATTATTTTTTGGATACCATAATTAAATATTCATTTCATATATGTGCATCCCATTTTTTTATTTCTTCTTTTGTTTTTAATCATATTTGATTAAATTTTGAGTTGATGCCTTCTATTTTAAAACATTAATATCTTCTTCATCAATGTGAATGATGGGACATTATGTTTAGAGAATGTAATATTAAAGTTTATGGATATGATTTCATATAGAATTTCCATGTTCTTAGAATCAATTTTCATTACACAATCCTATGTATGAATTGGTTGAAAATGTTCAAGGATCACATCAATTGTTATACACAAATGGTTAGTCATAATAATGATGATGGGCTTGATCATATAATTATAATATATTGGAATTTCAAGGTAGGTAAAACGGTCTTGTTGGAACTAGAAGTCGGAACATTCTCATACAATCTGGAAGACATGACATCTGAATTGATGGATGTGATTGAGAATATCAATTTTCTATCGGGTTTTTATTAGTTTCTATATGTTTTTCCTGATAATATCCCAGTGTTTTAACCAATATGTGTTCTGTATATTATGAATGATCTTCTTCCGAGCACCAGTCATATTTACCTTCCATATTATCATATGGAAAAAATAAAATTAAGGAAGTAATTGGTTTATTTAGTATATATATAATGAAAAGGGTTAATTTTTTATGGCATGTCTCTATGGACAACACCAGTCCTGTTTATCAAAAATGTTTATGGAACTCTTCAATTTTTTGTCGATTATCATATGATTAAAATAATTGATAGATAATAGCTATCCACTTCCATGAATTGATGATATTTTTGATAAATGGAGAAGTTCCCAATGGTTCGCTAAAATAGACTTGTGATCAGAATATCACTAATTGTGGGTTTAGATAGAGGATATTCTGAAGACATCATTTTGAAGTTGATATGGCCAATAAGATTATGTGATTATGCCTTTTAGTCTTACGAAATAAATAGTAGTATTCATAAAAATTATGAATGTATTATTTAAATAATATATGGATTATTTGGGGTAATATTTGAGGATTGAATATTATTGTATTCAATGACGTGGCTTGATGATGAGAAACACTTTGTTGCAGTGTTGGGAATTTCGAGGGATAATTTTTTTTATGACCAATTCTAAAATTGTGATTGTTGGATACATGAGGTATGATAAATTGGAATTGTAATCTATAAATGAAATGTTTCTACGGATCTATAATAGATATATGATGTTATCTCTTGTAAACCACCATATTTTGCCTTTGAGATACATTATTTCTTTGGATTATCTGGTTATTATCAATATTTTTTTTCATTTTTCATGTCTAGAATCACCAATGACATATTTGATATGGAATAATCTTCCATTCCTATGGAATTATGAATGATAAATATATTTTAAAGTTCATAAAACATTCCATACGTCATCAAAAGTATTGGTTTTTCTAGAATTAGGAAAAGGGTATCTAGATGATTGTGATGCTTGAAAATAAGGGTTGGGATGAGTTCTCATCGAGAGAGATCACGATGTATTTTATAGATTGTGATTGTCATGGTTTCACGATAATAACTACCTGATAAATAATTTGGAGTTTTCTATAATAGTTTATGTAATGAATACATGGTTTCATTACCTCCTCGGTGTTAAATTTAATTTTTTTTACAGATCATAAGAGCATAAAACATATTTTTTCACAATGGGATGTGATTCCAACATAAAGAATATGTATTGAGTATCATTAAATATTTCAATTTGATTTTATTTATACACCAGATAAAATACATTTAGTGAAAGATGAGGTAAGGATAAATTCATATAGTCATTTGAAAATAGTGACTTTGGATAAGTGGAAGTTATTGTAAGTTATAGCTGACAAGCACATTGAATATGAATACAGAGTTAGAGTTGTTATTTTCAATCATTTTTCTACAATTCTGTATTTTTTCATATGGATAATATGGAACAAACATCTGATTTAGAATTATATTCTATTTGGACAAACCTCATTGGTGGGGAGACCATTCATTGATGAATTATAAATTAGAGCTTAGTTTTGTTGTCTTGGAATCAGATGGGTGTTCGTATGGATTTTTATCAAAAATCTATTCATTCATACCATCATTAATGATACATCATTAATCCATGAATAGAAAAGATGTATAAGGGGATAAAAGAACATTTTTGGTAGCTCGGTATGAAAGTAATGGTTTAACGTATTTCTCAAATGATAAGTTTTATTGTATATTATGCTATAACATCAATAAATAATAGGTATGTTTCACTCATTACTTATTCCTATTTTAAAATGGGAGCAAAAATCCATGGATTTTTTTGAATGTCCTCTCATTAATGATTTGAAAATACTATACCATATGGGTGATACTGAATCATCTCACTATGTTGGTCCACTTCATCACTATTAATGATTTTTATATAGTGGAGTAATTTTCCAAAATTCTATTTGATAAGTGCTAATGATAGATGGATTAAATGGTTTGATAGTATTAGACACAGAACCATGTTTTACATCACATTTCATGAAATCGTTACATTAATCATTTAGGAAACAATTGTTGATGATTACGACATATCACACTCATATGGATGTAAAATCCAAAAGGATAATACGAATGTGGTCATACATGTTGAATAATTCTGTAATATATTTTATTGTCTCTTTGGAGGAGAAAATAACATTAGTGGAGCTCTCATATAACAATAATTTTTAAGGATTGATATATATTGATTATTTTCAATCATTGTATGTGATTCATGTAATTCCCCATTTTGTTGAGTGGAAATCGGTAACACATCACCAATTGTGCCAATACTATTCCAATATACAATGGATATTATTTAGTTGATCAGGAGTGATATGTATATGGACTAGAGTCATCACAAAGTTTATGGAGATCATCATTGACATTCATTCTCTTGTGATGGACCGAACTCTTTTGATGGACCAAATTCATTAAAGGTAGTGCTACTTTCCTATATTATATCGATGAAAGGGCGCATGGTACAGATAATGTAGAACCTCCATTTTCATGTAAGTACCCCTTTCATAATGTATTTTATATATGTAAAGTTATTCAGTATGGTTTTGGATTTTGGAATAATTTTGTAATGTTATTGGGGATTTTATAATGTTTCATAGTTTTAGAATGATTAGTAGAAAAAATTCAACTCTTATGTGAAATTGAAAAATATGGGGTATTGGATAGATGGTAGGCTCCTGGATGTTCCAAACCATTCAGACACCCTAGGTGTAAGTATAAAAAATTAAATAGAGGAAATTCATAGTTGTTTGATGGTTTTTAAAACTATGAGGTACAACAGTTTGAAGGGTGTTGGTATGGATTGATGGGACATGGTTGGTGCATGACATGGTTAACTATGTGACCATCATGGATGGTTAATTTCTATATCCATAAATTGGGGATCTTGCTATGGATTACAACTAATCCAAATTTATCACTATTTGAACACTAAATAAGTTTTTCCTCCTCCCAATGGGTGTGGAGACTCTCCCCTTTTATCCTAAACTGTTCCATTGGAAAATCATGGTGCACAAAAGTTTACATTTATTTGTAAAACATCGTTATTGGTGGTTTTATGTATATGTAATTGACTAATTTCTCTTATATTCATATATATATGCTGTTAGGGATAGATATAAGTTATTTGAGTCAAAAAATTATGGGATCTGGTTGTTTTAATGATATGGAATGGGACTTAGGGATAGTTTTTGGATATGTAACATTGTTTTATTTAATAATACATGTTGTTCTTTGTTTCCTCTATAATTTACATGGTGGGTCTCTTATCTCTCAAATACACTAGTAAAATCTAAAAGGATTTGTTTCCAATTTACGTATTAATTGAAATCGATTTTTTATTTTTGTGAAATATTTTTGGAAACCTTATATATTAAATATTTTTCGAATTCTGGAAATGTTTTTTACACTTATTTTTGAATGATTCTAAAATGATGATTTAAAAATATGTTGATTATTATACTTTATAGAGATTGATTTAGTAGAATTTTTTTATATGAAAATAGTGATTTATTAAAATGGTTCAGAATAAATTATTGGTCATTTAGTAGGCATAATTGGTTAGTGTGGGTTCAAATGATTTTACGTGACCCTATGGGAGTGTTCCATTGGGTACCTAGTATATCGATACATTGTGATGACTTGGTGGATAAAAAAGAAACCACTCATGAGTATGGAACATTCACCTAGTAATGAATTTCTGGATATGTGAATATGTTTAGTTATATTGGTTCGTCCAAAATGATATTTCAGAAATTATTTGAAACACTTATTTTTTTACTCTCCATAACAATATTTTTGTTGGAAACAGCTTTGGTGTGAACTGCTTGTCTTTTTTATAAGAAATTATGGATTTATATTTTCTTATATAATTATATATTATATATATATACACACTAATATTGTATATATTATTGGAATGAATAGGGAAGTAATTTGGGAAAACCTACTTAGTTTCATTACTCTCCCCCTTCTTTTTCATGTTAGTTCCCTTGTAGATAATTTTTATCAAGGAACAGGTAAAACATAATGTATCAGTTTCATTTAGTTGTACTATGTGACATTTTTTCATGTATTTTGTAGTTGGATATTATGGAATATTACTTGTGGTATAGTTGGTGTATTTGAGTCTTTGAGATTTTTTTTCTTCCACTATGTAGTTGATATTTATATTTTTTTCTTCTTAGAACACTGAAATGGATTGGTTAGATTTATTTTAAATACAATTTTATTAAATAATTATCATACAAAATATATTGATTGTTTTGATGGTATACATGGTTGATGTTTTTTATTTTAAATGTAAAAATCATCACCCAGATGCTAATTAATCACTTTTCATTTATTTCCATTCTTTTTTACTTAGGGATTTCTCTTAAGGACATGAATATATTACACTATAACAAAATCCAATTAAGAGGGGTGTTATGATATAGTCATTCACTATAGTCATCACCTAATTTGGTTTCTCAAAATAAACATATTTTCCATGATTTTCAATTTTATAATATATTTAACTTCAACCAACTATTTAAAAAAAACATAGTATGATAAATAATAATGTGAGTAGGAATTAATGAAATATAATTTATTAGATTTATATATCACAATATCTTGATTTCACCCTCTTCAGTATTAGGTTTTACCTAGGCCATTATTGGGTTTTAACTATTAAAATACATCATACCGGTTTATAAAAAATTATATTTCACCAAAGAATATCCAATATGATTGTAAAACCATATGTACATTTGGGAACACTTACGGTGCATCCGAGTGATGGCCACCATTTATTTTACCAACTATTTTTTGGTTATTACCTGTAATCCTATCATTTACAAAACCATGTACACATGTAATATCTTGAAAGGGGTATATTTATTGGAAAACCAAATAATATTTACCTTAAATAAACATTATGATTTCATTTTATACAAAGAATTATCCACAACATCTTTCATCGGGTTTTGTTCTATAATATCTATTATCGTAAATCAAGATCAAAATGTTTCAACTAAACTTCCTCTAAAATGGACTATAACACCCACCACTCTATTAATCATGAGCCAATATATACTTTATAACTTTTCCACTATATATATGGGATGATATCCAAATGACTGACCAATATATTAGTCATTAAAAACATTATATATATGTGATAACATATTATATTACAAACAACATATAAAACATTACAAATTAGTTATATCTGGGATCCTTGAAACTCAATCAATTTTTTCTTCTCCATGTTCTAGTGAACAAAAAGATAATAAAGGTGAGATAAAAGTATAATTATGTGTGATTACAATAGAATTTGTTATGACTAAATATGGTATAATTAATATGAAATGTTAAATAACTAGAAACACAGGTCATTTAATCAATAACATGATCATGAAATGAACCAATGGATAATATCAATGATGCAATGTCATTGATAAAAACCACTATATTATCAATGAATAAAATTCAGAATATTTTTTAAATATCTCAAATATAATGGTATATATATTGTGAAGGAATTTTACTAATATAGTTTAAACTATTTAAACATATACATAAAAAATAATTGGATTTGGCTAACCGGTTTTTCTCCTGAAACATTTCAACGAATCCAAGGGATATATAATTCAACTCCCTAAATAATATTTCATGTTTAATTCATTCCCGATTTAATTAAATATGAATAAAAAGCATAGAAAATTTTCATTATCAGTAAATGTATATATCAATTAATTAATATGGAAAATAAATATTTCCACAATCAATAATATAAGTGTCAAAATAAAGAACCATATGTATAAATGGTATCTATATTAGGAAACAATAATTTCAATTTAATAATTAACATTGATATTTAAGTGAAATTTTTCCACACCCGGATTTTCAATTCCAGGGTATTTTTTCATTCTTCTTTTGGTTCTTAGTTTTCCCTTAGTGTTTGGGTTTTCCGAGATTATATTTTTGATGCCTCTTGTGTTCTTGATCTACAACCATATTCTTTGGGGTATTGTATTGTACATGGCCTACCATTTTTTTAATGGTATGGTATGAGGTTGAGGTTGGTTGGGGTTGGATTTGTGACACTCCTAGTAGAACCACATGCAGGGTATGCTGTTGGTTTTGTTTATACCCATGATTTGGATGAGTTTTGGGATTAAAAGTGTAATTTGTTTTGGGAATTTTTTTCACCTATCCTTTTACTATATTTCCCCATTGTTTTACCCCATGTACCTCCTAAAATTAGTGGATAATGTAACGTTTTTGGGTTCCTATAATAGGACACACCATTTTGTAGCAAGGATTACAAAATTGTGTAGCTAAACCATGCACAATGTCTACCACATTAATATATTTGGTGTATTGACACTTTTTCCCTTCCTAAAATAAACCAATTCCACCCCTTTCATCCCCATTTAGTGACCTACCTCCATGTACACACTCCAATCTCTCTCAATCTCCCTTGGAAATCACTATTATGGGATATTTGACAGGGGAAATATCAAAACCATTCAAGTATGTCTCCCCCCCTTCGATTTCTTCTTTCTCCATAGGGGTTCTTCCCCCTTTTCATGAGGTTAAAAAATGTCCATAATATAGGGTTTGTACCAAGGGTTTGACCATGTGTCTCTTTTGGTGAAATATTGTGGATTAGGGAATAATTTCACTTCCTTGTGGGGAAGTAATGGTTCTGTTGAAGTTGCGCACAATGATGTGGTATTTTTGGAAAAAATGGTTGATGGATTGATTAATAATCATCTTAATATGAGTTATAATTTCTTAATTTATATTTTATCAAGTCCATCATGCATTATTTTTTTGTGAGGGAACCATTTTTTGTAGTATCGATTAAACTTATAGTTTTAAAGTTTCATATTTGTTGGAAAATGTGTTTTTATCTATGTATCTTTTGTTGTATCAATTGAGTCAATTTAATGACATTTGATAGTCGTTTAATAAATGTTTCTAGGGATGAAAAATCTATTTTTTATTGTTATTGTGGTGTTTTGGCCTTGAAATTTGGGTTTTAAATGTTTTTTATGTACAAAACATGGTTATACCCATTGGTATTGTTTTATGAAAATTTTAAATAATTTATTGTGGTAAACAAAGTTCCAAAATGATGTAAATGTACTATTTTGGTGAGAGTGTTCAATTAAGATTAGGTTTTGAATTGTACGTTGGTGATTTATGATGTTATAAAAATTTATAATGATTTATAAATTTATGAAATAATTTATCAAATTGAAATAAAGGTGTAAAAGATGTATGTGGGCTGTTTTTTCTGAGTATGATGTGAAAATTGAATTCGGGTTGTTGAAGGAGTATTATGTGACATTTGTGTGGTATATTAGAATGTGTGTGTTATTTGAAAAAGGTGTTTGAATTTAAAAATTTTATTTTATGACTTGTGGAACTTGTTTGAGAACAAGAATGAAAATACATGTATCTAGGTGGTTGGACTTGTACTATAATTCTAGTTATCCCTAGGGGTTTTTCCCCAGTTTCACGTAGCTTGTATGGTGATGATAAAAATAACGAAACATAATATGATGATGATGTTGTTGTTTTGGGACCATTAGGTTATGGGAACGATCAATACCAGTAGATCATGTGCACGAGAAAATATATTTTTATGGTTACTTTCGACGAGATACGAGGTACCTAGGACCCAAAATTATCTTTTTCATAGGGGTGTTTCCAATTGTTAGTACTAATTGTTTATTTTAAACTCTCCATTATCATATGGCATGTTTTTCTGAAAAAATTCAGTAACTTTTTCTTTCTATTTAACTGTGTTTTTTCATTTATTTATCCCATTTGAAAACTGTTTTTATTTAAGTTTTCATCTCTTTAAAATTCAAACTAGCATATCATGTTTATGAAATATTTCAAGCTTTTCAAATTTGAATGTTTATCACATAGAATATTATAGTGGTGAAATCCCACTGGGATTTGTTTCAAACCCTAATTACACCTTTGTGTGTAAGTAGATTTCATTATTTTGTTATAGGTTTGAGTAATGTTTGTGCGCCATTGGTTTGGGTATCTATTGGTACATCATGGGGAAGTTTCATGGAGATGGAAGGAGGGTAGTGACTCTTACAATGATTAGTTTGTTGGGATGTCAATATTGGATTTCTTAATTATTTATAGGATTTTTTAATTGTTTTAAATTGTGTAATTAAATTATGAAATTTTGTAAAAGATGGTTCTATTTTAAAAATCCAGATTTGTTTTATTGGAATCAGCTATAGTTTTATGTTTATAAAATCCGGTAAATTGTTCCCAAATTTCATTTTATGTCACCTAAACACATGTGCCACCATTGGAGATCGGGAACGCCTTTCAGGCTTTTCCATAACCCAGTCTGGGTTCCAATTTTCATGGTGACAAGATTTGGTTCGTGAAAAAATGGTATCGAAGGAGGTTCGGCTCACTATATGGGTCATATTATTTGGGGATGTGTACGGACATGATATTACTATAATTTGTAGGGTTTAATGACAACATACCTCATGATGGTATTCAATTCACTCGGGTAATTCAGGTTTTGTCTAAGTCTATCAATTTTCTTGGTTTGATGATGATTAGGGGAAATGAAAATAATATTGGATTAATGGTCTTAGTGAGCTCGCAGGGCCTGGAATGCCATGTGGAGCTGTGGATACTACTCTGGAACACACTCCATGAGGGTTAAGTGATTTTTGTCTGGATTCCCACCAAATGAATAAGTCACCCACTGAAACTTGTTTCCTCTCACATTGTTGTATGTCTTATAGTATTGAAATCTTGGAAATTTGATTTTAAAGAAAAAATGACATGTTTTTAAGAAGAAAAATGTTTTTGTGGATGGATTTTATTATAATGTGGGAATGTTATAATTTTTATCTAAATGGATTTAATGAAATTTTAGAACTATTTTGAAATGTTCAATGGTGTGTTTACACCTCTTTTATTAGTATGTTTTATGTTAGAATATGTTTTTAAAATATGTTCTAAATATACATTACTAAATTATTGACATGTGTTTTGAGATGAATAAAGTGTTTTGGAAAAAACATTTTTGGTGGTTAGAAATAAATTTTGATTTTGTATCGATTAATAATATTAAACATTTTATTAATTTTTGGAATCTTAGTTTAAATAAAAAGAAATGTGTTTTCTTAATGATTCGGTGTTGATCAAATGGTGGTAGTCGTGGAATTAGAACTATTTTGAAAGATGATGATATGTTTTGAAATTATAGTATTATACATGAATGTAAATTTTTATTTTAATGATCAGATGTTTTCTGAATCTTGTTGTACGATGTAAATTGGATTATGATTTTGTGGTCAACGGTGTTGAGAAAAATAAAGTAACTATTGAATGTTTGGGTTTTGAAAAATAGAAGAAATTATTGTTTTACAATTTGGTGTTTCCATTGGAGAAAACAAACATTGGGTTATATTGAATGATAGATGGTTAATGGAAAAAATGGATGGTTTTTAGGATGGATATTAGGTGGGTGCCGGATGTCACATGAAAACATGCATGTGTGAGGCTGATGGGGTACCATTGGTGAATGTGATAACTATCGAACTGCCTATTTTCAAAGAGACGATTTTAAAGGAAAAACAATTTCCTGATAACTGTTTTGGGGTTGTATGTCTTAAATTTTTTAAATGTTGTTATTTTGGTATGTTTTGAGTCCCGAAACCCCTCTTGTCAGAATGGTGTTTTGGGTTTTTTTTTAATTATTATGTTGGGTGAAGGGCTGGTTAGTGGTCTCTTCTGAGAAATGTTTGGGAAGCCTTTATGGTGGTTTCACTCATGTTTTCAGTTCTATGTTTTGGTACGTTTTGACCTATGGACAAGATTGGTTGGGTTGTTGGTTTCTCTCATTGGATATGGTACGCCCCCATTACGTGTTAATGCATGACTGATGTGTAGCCCAGATTTTTTAGCTATTTAAAGATCCACCAGTTGATCAATATATGGAATCATTTTATTGAGCATTGGAGATTGATTCTAAAAAATTTACATTGTTGGTTTTCTGGATGCTCTTGTAGTGGGAGAGTGCTCGTGGACGGCAGAATGATTCCTTTGTTTATGTAGTTACTCTATTTTTCAAAGGTGAAGTTAGTCCGGGTTTGTTAGTGTGGATGATGTCTAAGAGGGCCTTTAGGTCATTAGTAGTCTCTTAAAATCAGGGTTTCATGTTAAAACACCATTGTAGGAAATCTGGTCATGAGAGGTTGTTATGGACACTTGCTATAATTTTGTGTTGTTTGGGGGCTTAGTATAAGGTCCCTTTCCATGTATTGTTTCCAGTAGTCACAATGGCCATGTTCGGTGATGCCTTGTGATGTCATGTGTTCGTTTGACTGTTATGGTGATGTTGTACAATTTACTATGAGTCTACTATTTTTTCAAAATTGTGTCACCTTTTGGGAAATCTATACACCCATTGTTTAGAGGATGGTTTTTTTCATATATACTTTCACCATTACATCTCATATATGAAGAAATAATCTGTGATGTGTGGGCGTCCTCTAAGGACATGTTTCAGGGAAATGCCATGGTAGGGTTGAGTGAGTTAGAATATGTTATGTCTTCAGGAACCCATTAGGGATCAGGGTATAGTTTTCATGGCACTGAATGGATAAGTTCCATTAGGGGAGTTTCCAAAACCTAACTATGAGGCCGAGAAGTTTCTTTAATCATTTGAGCTCTAGACATAGGTCCTGGACTGATGTTGTCACATAGTCAATGGAAATACCTGGGTCATTCAAACCCTTTTACAAATTTCTATCCTCAGTATTAATGATGTGAATAGTTTAATCCTTTGGTGTCATCATCTTTCTCCAGTTATTTTCAATCGGTGGTGGAGGTGAGAGTACATCGTTTCCATGTTTTAACATGAGTTCAATATTCCACATTTATCTTTCTTTGAGTTTTTGGAGAGAGGTTTGAAATTTGGATATAGAGGTTGACATAATGGTTTGGACAAGGTTAGTAATAAACATCCCCTAGACAACCATTCAAATATTTGTATCCACACGACTAGAAAATAGTTTCCCAGACTGTGCGGACTCACTGTGAATCCATCCCAAATCTTTAAATTTTTAGGTCTTTTTTTGGAATGTGATGGTCAGTTAATATGGATTGTTCTTCTGGTGTGGAGACCCAATACGACACTCATGTATGTTATTTTGGAAAAGACAAATTGAAATATACCCCTTGTATCTGGGAGTCCATTCTGGCCTCCCTATGTTTGTGTCCTGATTCTGTCTCAGGATAAATTTATGTTTTCTGTTATAGTGGGGAGCCCGTTTGTGTATCACCATACTACTAACTCAGATTTGTCTGTGGTTTTATGATGGGGAGACCATTTGTGCCTCCCAATTCCATCTTAGGTATATTTCTAGTGTCTTTTTTGGATAGTGTTTATGTAGTTTTTAATTGGGCTGTAGTCTAAATGTTCTTAATTTATTTATGAACGTAGTGTACGTTTTGGACTGAGAGAGTATTCTTTCCTTGATTGATCAACTGGAGACATCTTATACTTTCTGTGGTGGAAAAAACATGGCATGGGAGTTTGTTTTGGTTTATCATTTGGGTGTGGTATTTGGTTTTTCCTTTCATATGACTTTCTGAGGGAGAAACCTTTATAGTGGAGAGAATTTTCATCCCTTGATTTTCAATTCCATTCTTTGTTTGAAGTCATCATTTGGTTCTTAGCTTTCTCTAGGTTTCTGGGTAATCTAGGTTTAAATTTTTGATTCTTCATGTTTTGTTGATCTATAATATTATTCTATGGGGTCTTTTATGGTACATGGCCTCCTCTTTTTTCAAATTGATGGTATGAGAATTACGTGGTTTGGAGTTGGATTTATGACACTCCTAATGACAACAAT
This sequence comes from Viscum album, assembly GCA_963277665.1. Classification (NCBI taxonomy): domain Eukaryota; kingdom Viridiplantae; phylum Streptophyta; class Magnoliopsida; order Santalales; family Viscaceae; genus Viscum; species Viscum album. The sequence continues at coordinate 1,432,572,948 of OY728151.1, forward strand.
TGTGGGGTATGTTGTTGAGGAGGTTATTACCCATTAGTTGGATGAGCTGGGGGGTGGGGAGAGTGATTTTTTACAGAATTGTTCTCACCTAATGTTGGAATAACTTTCAACCTACGATTTCCCATTGGAATCCCATATAAATTGAGGTTAATGGAAGGATTTTGGGTTTCTAGAAAGAGCTGGACAATTTGGCTACATGGTTTACTAAAATGTGCATCCAAACTATGCATAATGTCATTCACATTAAAATTTTGAGTGTTTTGAACCTTTTTCCATTTTTAAAATAAACAAAATCCACAACTTTTTTCGAAATTTACATCCCTACCTCCATGCACAGAATCCAAGATCTCTCTCCCTCTCTTGGAACTCAAATTTGATGGGATATCTGATGGGGGGAAATTCAAAATCATGCGGGTATATTTTCCTCCCATTGATATTTTCCTTCTCATTAGGAATTCCTCCACCTTTTCATGAGGTTATAAATTTTCCAGTAGCTATGGTTCATCCATAGGGTTTGAACATGTGACGTTTTGTGAACTCTTGTGGATTAGGGCTTGGTTTCCCTTCCTCGTGGTGCGAAACTTGGGTAATTTATGTTTCTCACGATAGTGTAGAGATTATTTCACAAATTGTTTTTGGCTCCAAGTGTATGAATCCTAAAATGAGTTATATTTTATTCATTTATATTTTTAGCATGTTCCTATAGATTACTTTTGGTGCAAGAAACATTTTTGGTAGTATTAATTAAGGGTTCCACGTCAAAGTTGCATATTTGTTTGAAAATGTGTGATTTCCATGTGTATGTTTTGTTGTATCAGTTAAGGTTATTTGATATCATTTGATTGTGGTTTGATAAATGTTTCTAGGAATGAAAAATATTTTATGGATTGGTATTGGGGTTATTTTTTCCATTATAGAATGTTTTAAAAATGATTTTGAAGTACAATACATGGTTATACCCCTTGGGATTATTTAATGAAAATAGTAATTGATTTAATGAGATAAAAAGGTGGGAAAAGGATGTACACGTACTATTTTGGTGAGTGTGTTTTATTAATATGGGATTTTGAATGGTAAATTGGTGATTTAAAATTTTAAACATTTCTATAATTTTTTATTAATTTCTGAAATGATTTATCAAATTGAATGAATGGTGTTACACTCGTTTGTGGGTTATTTTGTGTGAGTATGAAGTGGAAAATGTATTTTGTTTGTGAAAGGAGTATTTGGTGACATGTGTGTGGACTTTTGGTATGTGTGTGTGATTTGGAAATGGTTTTTGAATGTGAAAACAATATTTCATGTCTTGTGGAAATTGTTTGATCACAATAGTGAAAACCCAAGTATCTAGGTGTGTGGATGTGTACTAGAATACTTGTGATCCTGTGGGTTTTGGCCTCAGTTTCACATATCACATATGACGATGACAGCACTATGTAAACTACGATAATGATGATGATGGTGATGATGATGGGGGACAACTAGGTTATTCATATGATCTATACTAGTGGCTCGTGTGTACAAGAACATATATTTGTATGGTTACTTTCACTGAGATACGAGGTGCATGGGACCCAGATCAAGCTACTGCCTAGGGGTGTTTCCCATTGTTAGTGATCATTGGTTTTTTTAAACATATTGTAGGAATAAAATATGTTTTTCTTATAAAATTATGTACCATTTTCATTCTATTTTAGAAGTGTTGACTCTTTAAATTTTCCGTCATGAAAATTATTTTTATTTAAAGTTCCATTTTATTAAAATTCGTATTAGCAATTCATGTTAATGAAAACTTGAGAGTTTTTATCATTCAATGTTTATCACATGTAATAATTTATTAGAGGGATCTTACTTGGATTTGGATCACACCCTTCATACACATTTGGGTGTATGTATATTTGGTTATTTTATCGCAGGTTGTCGTAAACCCTTTAGTGAATATTGGTTGGGTTTATTTCGGTCCATTATGGTGCAGTGTTGTGGAGTTGGATTGAGGGGGGTTCCTCTTTCCATGAGGAGGTTTTTGGGCTGTCCATTTTGGGTTTTTCAGTTTTTATATACTTTTAGAATAGTTTTAAAATGTGTAATTAAATTCGGAATTTTTGTACAAATGGTTCTTTTTGAAAAATACATATTTTCTTTATTGGAGTCTATTGTTGTTTTATGATTATAAATTCGTTTCACTCATTCCAATATATCATATTATGATACCAATACACATGTTCCATCTTATAAGGATCAGGAATATCTTTTGCGCCCTTCCACGGGCCGGGTTAGGTACCAGTTTTGACAGAGACCATATTTGATTTGTGAAAAAATGGTATCAAAAGAGGTTATGTTCACTCTTTAGGTCATGTAATTTTTGGATGTTTCAGGATAGTTTAGAGTTAGTATTGTCACATCTTGAAATTTATATTATGAGTAGGTTTCCTGGTTATCACACCACGTGATGGTATTAAAGTCTCCACGGGAAGATGGTTTTTATCTGATTCCTTTGGGATTCTCGGTTTGATGATGATTAGGGGAAATGAAAACAGTGTGGGGTTAATGCTCTCAGTGAGCTCACAAGGCCTAGAAAGCCATGTGGGGCCATAAATATTTCCCTAGAACTCTCTCCATTATGGTGAAGTGATTATCATATGGCCTCCCACCATATGACCATTTAACCAACACAAACTAGTTTCCTCCCCAATTTTCATGTGTCCTTTAGTTTTAAAATCTTGGATGTTTGGTTTTAAAGAAAAAATTACTTGGTTTTAAGAATCATAATGTTTTTGTTGAATGATTTTATAACAATTTCGGAATGTTCTGATTTTTATCTAAAGGGAGGAAATGAATTGTCATAACTATTTTGAAGAGTTTTATGTAGTGTTTTTACCACTTTAAAATGTATGAATTATGTTAGAGTGGGTTTCAAAAATCTATTCTAAATAAAAATTTATAAAATATTGACATGTTTTTTGAGTTGAATAAAGTATTTGGGAAAAAATTGATTGGGGGTCGGAAAATGATTTGTATATGGTAGCTAGTAAGCATTTGAAACGTTTTATGAATAATTGTAATCTTGTTTTAAATAAGAATATATAAATTTTTTTAATGATTGGGAGTTTATCAAATGGTGATTTTCATGTAATTTGATGTATTTTTATTGGGACGAAATGATGTGAAATTAATGTATTATACATGAAAGTGAGTTTTTATTTTAATTATTGGTGATTTTATGAAATGTTTTGTAAGATTTAAATTGGGATTTGATTTTTTAGTTTGCAGTTTTGAGAAAAAAGAAGTTTCTTTTGAATGTTTTGGTTCTGAAAAGTGGAATAATTTTTTGTTGAAACCTTCGTTATTTCAATTGGAGACCACATACATGGGGTTACACATGGGGTTACATGGAATGGATGATTGTTAATGGAACTAATGGTTTTTTTCAGGATGGATATGAGGTGGGTTACCGTTGTGGCATGAAGACATGCATGTGTGAGGGCCATGGGGTACCATTGGTTGATGTGCTGACCGCTAAAACGTTTATTTTCCAAGAGAATATTTTAAAGGAAAATTGGATGTCTGGATAACTACTTTGGGTTGGAGTGTGTTATTTGTTTTTGTAAATGATGTTGTTGTGTAATTTTTTGAGTTCAAGGACCCCTATTTTTTAAAAGTGTTTTGGGTTTTTTGTTTCATTGGTATATTGAGTTGAAGGGTTCGTTAGTTGTCTCTTCTAAGAAATGTTTGGGAGGCCGCTACATTGGTTTCCCTCATGTTTTTGGTTCTGTTATATGGTTTTTTTTGACAAATGGACTGTCTTGGTTGGGTCCTTGGGTTCTATCATTGAATAAGGGGAACCCCCTTAAGATTTAATGCACCAATGAAGTGCATTATTAATTGTATCATCATTGGAAGATTATCTATTTGATCAATATAAGTAATGTTTTTATCGATATTTTTAGATTGAGTATACACCATTCCCATTCTTTGTTTCGTGGATCCTCTTGTAGTGCGAGAGTGATTGTGGATGATTGAAAGTGACCTTAGTTTCTTAACTTACTGGATTTATCGAAGGTGAATGTAATATGGTATTGTTAGTGTGGATAGTGTCTATGAGGGCCTTTGGGTCCTTCGTAGTCTCTTCAAAATAGGGGTTAATATTAAAGCACCAGCATAGGAAATATTTTCATGAGAGGATGTAATGGCCACTTGTAGAAATTTTGTGTTATTATAGGTCTTGGTATAAGGTCACAATCGATGTATTGATTCTATAAATGACAATGGACATGTTCAGAGATCCCTTGTGATATCATGCGTTCATTTTACTATAATGGAAAAGTTGTATAATCAATTTTGAGTCTATATTTTATCAAAAGTGTGTTTATTTTTCAGAAATCCCACCATCAATTGTTTAGAGGAAGGTTTTTCTCATATATACATTCCTCTTTCCATTTATCTTTTGAAGATAAAGGGGTGATGTGTGAAATCTTCTAAGAACTTGTTTCAGTGTAATTTCAGGAGATGTTAAAGTGATATTGGAATGTGTTATGTCTTGGTGAACCCATCTGGGATTAGGGTATAGTTTTCATTGCACTGAAAGGAGATGTTATGTTCAGGGGTTTCCAATGCCTAACTGCAAGGGAGAAGATTATTAAATCATTAGAGCTCCAACCATATGTCTCGAGGTGAAGTTGGCACGTAGACAAGGGAAATCCTAGGTTTGGACAACCCCTTGTACAATGTCCTATCCTCAATTTGAAATATCCGTATAGTTTAAACCTCTAGTGTCCTAATCATGTTCTAGTTGTTCAAGTTCAGTTTTAGCGGTGAGAGGAACTCATTTCCATGTTGTAGCCTTAGTTCAGTTTTTTCCCCTTTGGATTCATTTGAGTTTTTGGAGAAAGGATTGAAATTTTTCTAGGAAGACTGAGAGCACGGTTTTCACATGGTCAGTAGTAAGTGTGCCCCAAAAAACCATGAATATTGTAGGATCCACACACCTAGAACATGATTTCCCAAACTGTGCGTACAATCCATGCGACCATCCCAACTCATTAAATATTTTTGTATTTCTGTGCCATCATGTGCTGGTCGGTTAAGATGGTTGGTTCTTATTGTGGTGAGACCCACTATGAGTCTCATGTTTGTTGTTGTGGAAATTTTTGATCGAATTCTACCCCTTATTCTGGGGAGTCTGTTCGGGCCACCCCCTGTTAGTGTCCCGATTCTGTCTCAGGAAAATTTAAGTTGTCTATTATGGTGGAGATCCCATTTGTCTCTCCTTTTACTAGTAACTCAAATTTGTATGTGGTCTTATGGTGGGGATCCCATTTGTATCTCATAATTATTTCTTTGGTAAATTTCATGACTATTGTTCAGATTTTTATTGAGGAGATTCCTTTTAGGATGAAGTCCTAATGTGCTTAATTGTTTTAGAAATGTTGTGTATGTTTTGGATGGTGAGAATATTCCTTTCTTGATTGATCAACTACAGACATCTTAGACATTTGAGAGTGGATGGAACTTGTCATGATAGTCCATTTTGGCTTCTCAGTTGGATTTTGTTTTTTCTTTGGGCCTGGCTGTGGATTTTTGAGGGCGGAATGATTAATGGTAAGGAGAAATATCACACTCGGATTTTCGAATCAATGCTTTTTTTGAAGTCATCTTTTAGTTCTTATATATATCTAGGTTTCTAGGTGTTCTGGGTTTAAAATGTTTATGCCACTTTTTTTCTTGATCCATGGCCATTGTCATGGGGGTATTTTATGGTACTTGTACTCCACTTTTATTGTATGGATTTTATAAGATTGATGTGAAATAGAGTTGGATTTGTGACAGTAATTGTGGTACCACATTTAGGTTATTTTGTTGAGGAGGATTGTACCCATGAGTTTTATGAGTTTTGGGGTGAAAAGTATGCTTTATTTTTGGAATTGTTCTCTTCTATCCTTGGCATAACATTACCCCTAGGTTTCCCCCTTGGACCGCCTAAATTTAAAGGATAATTGAAGTTTTTTGTTTGGCCAGAACATGCCACACAGTTTGGCAGCACAGTTTACTAAACTGTGCAACCAAACCGTGCATAATTTCAAGCAGATTAAAATTCTGGGAATTTTTACCCTTTTCCCTTTTGTAACTAAACTAAATCCACCCCATTATTCCCCATTTCGTTCCCTACATCCATGGAAAGCCTCCAAGCTCTCTCTCCCTCCCTTGTAACTCAACATTGATGGGAGATTTTGATGTGGGAAACATCAAAATAATACATGTAAGTCTTCCTCACTTTGATTTTTTCCTTCTAATTAGGGTTTCTTCCACATTTTCATGAAGTTATAAAATGTCTAGAATGTAGGGTTCATACGTGGAGATAGACCTTCTATACTTTTGGTAAAATCATGTGGATTAGGGCTTTATTTCCCATCCTTGGGGTGCAGTGGTGGTGCTTTTGATGTTTTTCACAATGGTGTGTAGTATTTGGCACAAATGGTTGGTGGTTCCATGTGTTGGAATCCTAATATGAGTTATATTAGACTTATTTATTTTTTTAGAATGATTCTCTTACATTATTCTTGGTGCGGGAACCATTTTTGGTATTGTTGATTAAGTGTTTAGTTTCAAAGATACATATTTGATTGAAAATGTCGGTTTTCCATGTGTATCTTTTATTGTAAAAATTTAGGTATTTATATAACATATTATTCTAGTTTAAGAAATTTTTCATGGGATTCCAACTCTATTTTGGATTGGTATTAGGGTTATTTTTTCTTTGATGAGGTTTTTTTAAATTTTTTTTCTTCACAAAACATGGTTAAACCCCTTAGGATTGTTTTATGAAAATTGAAAATGATTTAATGAGTTAAAAAATGTCAGAAAAGGAAGTATGTGTAATTTTTTTGTGACTGTGTTCACCTAGGATGGGGTTTTGAAATGATGATTAGTGATTTAAGTTGTCAAAAATATTTATAATGTTTTATAAATTTATAAAATTATTTATCAAATTTCAAAAAACTCGGGAAAAACATTTGTGGGATTTTTTGTGTGACTGTAATGTGAAAAAAGATTTTTTTTTGTGAAAGGAGTGTTGTGTGACATGTGTGTATGATTTTGTATTTTTTTTATTTTGAAACAGTGCTTGAATGTTAAAATGTTATTTCATGGATTATGGAACTTGTTTGAGCACAAGAGGGAAAACCTTGGTATCTAGGTGGGTGGATATGTACTAGTATGCTAGTGATCCCATGGGGTTTGGCCCCTCTATCATGTATAAAGATTGATGATGAAAACACCAACTAAATAATGATTACGATGTCATTGTTTTTATAGGAATAAAACTAGGTTATTGGTACAATATATACTAGTGGATCATGTGAACGAGAACAAATAATTACACGGTTACTTTCACTGAGACATGAGGTACCTATGATCCACATCGAGCTTGTTTCTAGGGGTGTATCTCATTGTTAGTGATTATTGGTTATTTTGAAAATTCCATCAGCATAAAATATGTTTGGATGGATGAATTCATTACCTTTTTCATTCTATTTATATATTTGGATTTATTAAAGAATCCCCCTTGAAAAATATTATTATTTAAAGTGTCATCTCCTTACAAATCTTATTAGGATTTCATGTATACGAATACTTGAATAATTTTTGACTTTCAATGCTTATGAAATGGAATATTTTAGTGGTGGAATACTAATGGGATTTTCCAAACACCCAACATAATCCTTTTGGTGTAAATAGATGTCGTTATTTTGCCACAGGTTTTGGTAAAGAATTTAGTGCCAATGATTGGGTTTTATATTACTCCTTCTTGGTGTAGTATCATGGAGATGTCTTGTGTGTGGTGCCTCTTTCCATGAGGAGGTTCTTGGGATGTCCATCTTGTGTTTCTTAATTTGTTATAGTATTTGAGAATTGTTTTAAATTTTGTAATTCAATTTTGAGATTTTTTAAATGATGGATTTCTTTAACAAATCCATATCTGTTTTATTGGATTATTTTGTTGTTCTATGCTTATAAACTCAGGTAAATAATTCCTAAATTTCCTTTTATGATACCTAGGAACTTGTGAGATCCTCTAGGTATTCAGAATGCCTTTCAATCCTTGCCACTGGTCAGGTTGGGTTCAGGTTATGATGGAAACCAGATTCGATTCCTACCAAATTTAGATTCCAATTATCACAAGAATGTTAAAGATTTAAGAAAATGTTAATAACCATTAAATTTATCAAGATAAGATAGATATAACAATCAATTAAATGGAGAAATTTATTTTATAATAGTCTTGTATTTATATGATTATAAAAAATATATGTGAAATTTATAAAATAATTTTTAATTAATTATTTTTCAATTTAAACCCGGTGAAAGAATTTATATGAAGATTTGATTTCAAAATTGTAACGCAGTGGGAAAATTGTTATGGTCGTATATGGTAAAAAATTTATTTTATAATTTTATAAATATTTTAGAAAATGAATCATTTGGGTAAAATATATAAATATTCTTTTAAGGGTATGTAATTGTTAATGGATAATATAAAATGTCCAAAATAATTAATTTGAGTAGAAAAAATGAAATTTTAAAACAATTTTGTAATATTTGGTCATGGATGAACAATATAAATGATCATAAAGAAAAATAATTTCAAAATTTGTATTAGGAATTCATATTTAATGTTTACATTTAATCGAATCACTAATCTTGAGGATTAAACCTATATTCCTCTTAAATACCTTAATGTTTTAGTATATAAACTAAAAAAATAAATAAGTTGATAATGACAATTATTTATTAATACAAAAGATAGTGATAGGAGATCCCATTCAATGATAATATCATTAAAGAGATAACTAATCAATGAAGTGATAATTAATGAAAAATTTAAACCCACCAAACCTAATTGCAAATATAATTTAAAATAATAATATTTTATTTAATAAATAATTATTGCATAACATAGAAAATGAATTAGAGGAATTGAACAATGAATGAAAATTGAGATATGAAATCCCCATAACTCACATATTTTCTTTTTTGAATATGATTAATCTTCCTACATAATGGTTTTAAAATTTTAATGAATTTATAAAAAAAGGATATTACATACTTTGGAATAATCTTTTATTATTAACATTTTGGGTTTTTTCTACTTCATTTAGACATTCATGCTTTGTTATACAACATCTAGTTATTATACATGTGATATCATTCCATCATCTATTGAATGATATTGAGGTTTTATGTATCGTATTTAATCATTAGAAAAAGTTTTTGAATCATTTATAATATTTGGACATTTAATATTGATTTTATCACATCACGTAGGTGATAGGCCGTATGAGTGCACCTGGGATGTTATCATTTATTTAATGAGTTAAATTATATAGTTGTTTTAAATATATTCAGTTTGAAATAACAATTTTATGATATAAGTATCAAATTCATTAATTGATTAAAACATTTTTACTGTACATGTCATTGAGTGATGGAAAACAAATTAAAATGGTTCAAGAGGTTGTAGTTTTTTGTGCACACGAGCAATGGTCTTTTTTCCCATTTGGTAGAGAATGAGATGGAAAAATAGTATTCATCAAAAAATATCATCGAAGTATTTTTATGATATTTATATTATTATATAGAAATTTTTACTATATAATTCATGGTAGTAAAGTATGAAGTAAAATGAATAATCCTGGTGAAATGACTACCTTCTCTTAGAGAACCCCCTTTTTTATTACACCTAAAGCCTTAAGATGATGTTATCTTGGAAATACCAGAAGCTATAGGATGTGGGAATTGATCCATGGATGGAATTATGAAATTGATTGGAAAAGTGGAATTCTCATGAACTATTAGCAAGAGATTGTCCCATTCACCCTATTATTGTGGATGGAAATGATAGACGTTGAATTATATACAATATTGAATAATATGTATATATATATATATTATTTAATTAATTATGGAAAAAGTTACACAAATTTTGGATATAGGTTATTATATGAAAAAAATATACTTAACAAATCACATTGGGATAAGGGTTTGATATATTTTAATCCATATATCCCAGTTTAACAACATGAAAATATTTTTAACGATATTAAAAATTATTTATCTTTTTTGCATGATAACAAAATTATGTGATAGAGAAAGAATACTTCTCAAGAAATTTTAATGATGATTAAGAATTCTAAATTAATTGTTTCCTATTTAAGTTAGACTATGGGAATATATTACAAAATATATAATAATAATAAACACATGAATAACAGTATTTAGTAAAATTACTTATTTAAATGTAAAATATTGTTTACCTATAACTAATGTATTAAATTGGTTTTTAGGAATATTTTGTTATGTAAGAAAAAAATTATAATTTTTAGAATATTGGATCTCCAAAAAACTAAATGGTATCTTCTAAATATTCCCTTAAATGAAAATACTCAAAAATAATTATTGTTTGAATAAAATATAACTTATATTCTCAAAAGAAAATCATCAATTCTCAAAATCTACATAATTTTTGAAATAGATTATTTAACTATTTATATAGACATTTTAATGAACAAAATTCTTCCAAATGGATAATGGTATGAATTTGAATAATTTTTAACATTTTCAGTTTAGTTTGAACCCCAAAAACATTATTTGTGAAAAATTATTGTAATTTTTTTATATTTTTAATTTTCAATATGACTGAAAATGAAGTTGAAATTATTAAATAAAATTAATTATTAAAATTACATATATAGAAACAAATGTAAAAAATTCAGTTCATATAACATGAAGAATTTAATTTAAATACAAACCCACATAATCTTTTGAAAAACGGTTTGTCCAGAATCACATTTTTCAAATATAATATAATCATAAATTAACTATAAGACTAATAATTATAATTTAATGGATTTAAACTTATATATATATATATATAATTTTAATTTCAATCATATATAGATTATTTTAATCATTTAACTTTAAATATATTATATATTTTAAAAGAGTATTTTGGAAAATATGGTTTATGCATGAAATTCATTTATATAAAAATAATCTAAAAGTATAATACTAATATAGTTAATTAGATTATTTTAAGATATATGTATATTAAATAACATTCATTAAAACTATATAATATAACGTGATGTCTTAATTATAGGATTTACATGAAATAAAATACATTTTTATTAAAAAATGTATTTTCATGAATCATCAAAAAAACATTCCTTTTAGAAAATTATAAATTATAAAAAATATGATAATTTTGACATAATTATTTCAAAAATGATTCCTATTTTTTCATATATATTTTATAAAAGTGGTTGAAATTAATTACATTTTTTATATAAAAATTAAAATGAAATCCATTTTTTAATAATAAAATGAATTCTCTAAAAAATAAGTGCATTTTATTTGTTAACCATATGTAGTAAAAAAACCCATTATACATATCTTTAATAATATATACAACCCTATTAATTCCTAAAAATATATAAATTAGGTTATAAGAGTTTTATTTGAATAATAATATTTCAAGGTTGATTTATCCTCATTGTTTTTTGTTTCTTACATTATTTAACATATTGATATTTAATGGTGTAGGAGTTTTAGAATATATATGTGTTGTAGGTTGATACAAAAATTGAACATAGATCCATTCATCTTCGTTTGTGGAATTGAGTGGTCTAGAACAACTCCCTTCATTTTATTTCATTTTTTATAATGAGAGAAATGTTGTATAATGTCAGTTCACCATATATTTGAAATTAAATAATTGGTAACATACCTTTTTCCTAAGACCCAAATGCCTAGACCACCCATGGATCCCATTGGGTCTTTTGGAATGGATTCATAGGCATCTGACCACATGATAGGTGTCCCAAACCTTTGCATTTTGATAGTCTATTGATTGGATGAACCAAAATCTCTATTAGGATTTAGAGATTTTTTAATATTTGGATTAATATAGTGAATTAGATTATGATTATAATTTTGGTGAATGGATTGATATAGAATCACTCGGCATGAAATTTAATGTTATTTTCTTTTCATGATAACATATTGAAAACTGATTACATTAACATTTAAATGGTAATTGTGTGTATTGAAACATGTAATAGAATTGTTACATTTATTTTTGTTAATTGGTACTGTGGAATAATTGAATATAGAGTTCACAATTAGTAATTCAGGATAATTGACCATTATAGAAAATTTTTACTAAATTATAATTTATGAAAATTTTAAATTCTTTTTTTATTGTTTCGTTGTATGAAAGTTATAAAATTTGTCTTCACATGTTTTTTATCAGATGATTTGATGTCCTATCACTATGTAAGTGGACCTACTAGGGGAATTCACACTTTTTCATGAGATACATTTCCCTTAAAATGGTGTTACCATATGGGAACACATACCTTTCACTAGAATGGTATTTCACGCATATCTGAGTATGATATGGTAAATTTTTCCCATAGAACCATCTTACACTGTTAGACCATGTTTGTGGCTCTTGCTTTATAATTTAAATAGAGATTAATATTTCTTGGTAACTTGATAAATATTGAGAATATACAAGGTCACATGATACATGATATTTTTGAATCATATTAGGGAGGAGAATCCAAAAATGACATGGGTTATCCATCCCAAGGAGTTTCCACTACATAAAATATATATACAATATCCCATTGAAGAAAGTTTATTTGAACATGCGTGCCAACCCAGATCTATATGGTGAGTAGGATTATTGATATTATATATTAATTTAGTAATTAATTCCGCAACATATCATATCATTACCTGGAATGTTGATTTATTATATTTTTTAGACACTATGGATGTTGGATTAATGATTTTTTCTAACACCTTATTTGGTAACCATTTGGCACTTGAGAAGATTGCATTCATATAGGTTTTCATAGTGGAAGGAAACTGTATATTATTTTTTCATTCTATATTGGATAGGAATATGTAGATAGAACAATCATGGTGTTCGGGATTATGGTTTTGAGAGTTAATTTAATTATACTCTTTGGTATTTAATATATGTAAATTACATGAAATTTAGATGGGATGCCAGTATGGAATGAAATTTTTAATTATAATTTATTCAACTTGTAGCTGTTTATATGTTTCCTGTATGACATAGTTATTTATCATTATCTATTGGAATATTTTATATATATTTTTCTAATTTACGCTATTTTTTTCCACTATGTACCAGAGGTTATTATCTCCCCACATTATTCATTTACCCCTCAAAACTAGTTTTAGGTATCAGTATTATGTTGAGGTTCACATGATGTCTTATAAATACTCATCTTGGACACCAATGGGAGTACCATATGGGTCATGATATATAGTGGTATCATAGAATTCCTATTTCTTTATTTTCTATTTATGAAATGTATTCAGAAGACTAGGATGTGTTGGGGGGTATAAATGTGCTAATGCAAGGTAGTACCATACCCTTATATAGTAAAAACACCAATATCAAATGGATGTGTTCATTTTTATTGATTTTTTATTGTAATATTTTGTGATGTTATTTCATCATGGGTGATTCAGGTTTGGTGTAATTTCACTATTTTATGATATTTTACTCATGGTATAATGTGGAATGAATTTAGTATGTATTAATATTTTTATGAACCTAATTTTTTTTGTCATCATTGAATACCCAAGAGGAGAATAATTTCGTCACATGTGAAATATCATCCTACATGAATTTATAAAATTAATACCTTAACATATTTGATAAAATGAATAATTTGATGTCTTGGCCCATAAAAAATAACTCATTAAGAACTATTTGGGAGTAAACATTTGTTAGTTTTTTTTCATTTATTGTCTTTTCATCATGAGATTGACCATTTTTTTGAATCACGTATTGTAATTAGAATGACGAAATTTATAGTGAAAATCAATGTTGGTTGTCTTCAGGTTATATATATTCATTTTGGAAATTGTAAAAAACCTAATGTAATGGATATAGAGAACCTTGATAGTCTAAGGTACTAGATAGATGGTCATCTTGACGATAGTATCCTATGTGTCATATGATCTAAGGACATGGTGATTTATCCTATCAAACCTATTACTTCTGATCTAAGATTTGATTTATAGCTAAAACACACACCTATGTTCACTCAAGAGGGAGACCCCCAGATAGTTGACTTCTACATCATGTTAGTCTAGAGGATCATCAATCAACATGAGACACCCATATATATGAGGAAAAAATATACAATTTATACACAGTGAGGACCAACCATGTGCTATTGGGAAATAATATAAAAATATAAATGAGAAGATGATTCAAACTATATAGAATTTTTGTGAGGATCCTAATATACTTTTATCTAGAGACACTGGAAGAATAGTGGGACTAAGAGTTCATGCACTTGGAATAAGGGATCATGTCAGGGATGGATTATGATTCGTTTTTTTTACTAACCTATAACATTGTTCACCGTCATTAGAAACTGATGATGTTTCTAGGGAAAACTATTTCTAATATTTTCTGTATTTCTATATTAATTCTATAGTGAATTTCTACCACAATAAATACATTACGGATGTAATGAATTAGGATCCTAATAAGTAAGGGAACCTGAATAATGTTCTTTTTAGTGGGGTAAAAGTCTCTATTAGTAAATCTAGACAATCTTATTCATGATGCATGAATCACTTCTATATGATTTACCTCTATGGAAGAAGTGGGTTGTTTGTCTATGTGAGTGGATAACCATATCAGGACTATGGCTAGTGGATGAGTTTATTGTATGGTATGGTTGACTACATGGGCTTATAAAACCACTTCCATGTAGTGAAATATAGATCTTTTGTTAGGATGGTATGTCTATTGATGTTATATTTCAACCCAATGATGTAGATAAGTGGTATGGGATCAGGACCAACACCATATCCAAGGAAAAAAATAATTACCACTTAGCATACATGTATCTAAAGTCCCACTGTATTATCGATTATGGGTAGAGGATGTGGAAACCCAACATATGAGAGAAAATGAAGATTCAAGGGAGAATTAAAATCTTATAAAAATGGATATCATCTACAAGGTGTGACTCATATAAATTATATAATTTACATTGCTACTAGCATGGATGCAGTTCCCTCCATTATCAGATGTATGATTCGTATTTCATCAAACATATCCATCATTTTATAATGATACAAGATGATCATATTACTTCATAGATGTTCAATATTCCAATTTATTTTGATTGGTTGTGGATAATATGGATGGTGTTATGAGAATCTACATTCCATTATGTGTATGATTATAATATATCTCACAGTACAAAGAGTTTTCTATTATTATTGTTGGATACAATTTCAACTATGTGTTGTTTTTATTAAAAAATGGTTGGGTATAATTAGGTCCTTTGTGTGGAATGGATTGTTATATAGCATGTTAATATTGAATATTATAAAATAACAGTAGATATTTATCTCCAAAATTGACAAACTCTATCTGTAATGGGGAATGGGATCTTAAAGATGTCTATGAAATCCTAATGCAGTTCTGATTGGATTGTCCCACAACTCAAATATCCATCCTTATTTTGGATGATAGTGGGATGTCGCCTAGTAATTTTCACCATGTATGGAACCAATTGTAGTATTTCTTTTTGATGTGTTATCAGACTTACCTCCCAAGTGATATATATATTTTACTATAAATTTGGTTCAATGATAAAAACTATTTTATATCCGTCTTTATTTGATAAAGCCAATGGATCATCAACTGTTTAATTTTTAGTTCGATGATCGTGAAACTTAGGCCTTCATAGAGATTAATAATACATCGTGAGGTTATGATATTATTTTTTTATGATGGAAACCATATGTTTAATCTTATATGTGTATTACTAAATATTAATCCAGATGGTGATTGAGAACTGATATGCCCATACTTGCATCAATGATCTTTTCAATCAACTGAGAGGTTTCCAGATTTTCTCTATGAGTGAAATATGGTTAGTGTACTATAATTTCTAGGGTAGATGATTTTAATTCTGAAAAAAAATCATTTATGAGAAGTTATGGACTTTAATAGTTCATAGTAATGTTTCTTCATTTGATGAATTCACATATGGAATCATATCCTTCATGATTAAGGTGTTCCAATTATTATTTTTATTTGTTTTTGGTAGAATTCATCGATGACATGATGGTATACTCCCAGTGTATAGATGATTATTCCTATCCTTTTAGAATTATAATGATTTCATTGAGAGAGATTCCACATTGTGACATGAAATATTTATATCAAATCTAGGGTGATAAATTTCAATTATTGGGCCACCTAATCGTAGATTCTATAGTGTTAATAGACCCACAGAAAGATTTAGTCATGGTATTGTGCAGAAAAGTGGAGAACATCATCGAGATTTAAATAATTTTTGTTGTAGATGGCTATTATTGGAATGTTGTCTGTGAATTCTCCCATCATGTTATATGGATGTGTTTGATAATGAAGAATGTCATGAAGTCTATTTAGTCATATGCATGTGAGGATGTGTTCCAAGGGATAATGAACTGGTTGATCTCATCACCAATCGTCACTTTGCATTTTCTTTGTAAGAAGTATACCATGTGAAATAACACATCCAATCTAAAAATTATGGGATTCCCCGTGTAGTAAGTTCAATTTATTTCATATAGTAAGAAATAATTTAAACCACTTGAGAGGAATAATATTACTAACGATCTTTAATTATTTATGGAAATTCATTCCCCATTATGGTGGAATATTATTCTTTTGGATATGATATTTGTTTTATACATTGATGATAAAAGACTCAATTACATCCTGTTATATTGGAAGCATGGGAGTCAGTTTAACTATATTTTTATTTACAAATTGATTTAGAATAAACACTAATAATTGAAATATGGTTTCGAATTCATTGATTAGGAAGGCATAACAATGGGATCTATGGGATTCTAGTAACTATAGCAGTTGATTGACCTATTCATAGAGATTTATATGGATGATTAGGAATCCTAGATATGAGTGATTATGATGTTCATATTAGTGGTTCTCATACACATAGTCAATATTAGGAGTGGGAAGATTTTATATTCAAAGGTATTATATAAGCGTTAAAAAGTATACGATATGGATTTACCATAAAGACAATCTCTTTTCCGTGATGATATTTATCTTCTCAACGATCATAAATATCATCATATGGGTTACTGTGAGGGGTTTATAATGCAATCACATGCCTATAAATGGTCCATGAATCATGGAATAAAAAAAGAATATCATGATTTACATAGGATATATATGTGTATAGGGATGAAGAAGGAGGTAGAATGAATTGTGGTGGAATGTTTCAGTAGATATTTTGTGAAGGAATAGAATCAGAGGTATGTTGGGTTACTATAGTCTTTGTCCATTATGAAAAATCTGATTTATGATGTCACCATTGGAAACACAATAGTATTTCCTATTGCTCCATGGAAAAATAATGCATTATGTGTGATCCTGGATTGATTGATGAAGGTATCTCCCTTATTATATATTTTGAATCCCTTAACAGTTGCTGATTAGGGTATTATTTATGTATGAGAGCTTTCTCGACTTCCCAGTTTTCTGAGGAGTATCATTTTAGGTTGAGATTTTTATTTTACATCACATTTATAGTATGGAATTTAAATTGTGTTTTTATAAAATATTATTTTGGGAAAATAATATTATACCCCAATATATGAATAAATTTAAAAGAATTATTAATATTCTAGAGGATAAGTTATGAACCTATATTTTATATGTAATTGGATATTGTGAGAAATATCTTGAACAATAGGATTTTTCATAAAATAAAAAAATCATAGAATATATCTAAATTTATTATTATGATGAATTTTATGGATCATAACTCTATTAACCTCTATGGTAGTTAGAATTAGGAGAGTAATTTAGGATTGGAACTAGTCATACGAAAGAGACGTCTTAGAAGGTAAATTTGATCAAAAAGTGTTTTTTCACCTCACAGAGCTTTCTGAAATATTATGGTGACAATCAAATATGAATTTCGGAGTTTGAGGTTGGTTAAATTGATTTTCTTCTCATGTCAACCATGGTAGGGACACACCATATCTAGAAGTATGTAATGATAATGACAATGTTGTAATATCCCTCCCTTCATAATTGGATTGACTATGAGAAAGGATATTAAAGACCTTAGGAAACATCCTCAAGATTTCAAAGGACAAAAATTAATTCAAAGTGTTTCATAACAGTTGTGGACAGTTTAACATTTCAAAATAAAACATCCATAACCATAGACACCATAAACCTCAACTACAATATGATACATTATAGCAATGTAGTACAACTAAATGTGTAAAAAACCAATATAATATATATTAGAGTACCATAAAGAAACAAATTACAATATAAAAATACAATGATTAATACAAAACAGAAAATGATCAAGGACTCCTAGGAAACCAACATTGACACTCCCCATAAGCCCCAAGATCTAACTCCACAATCCATGTCCATGTATCATGAATAACCCCTAAAAATTTGTTATAAATTTCCTATTCCTTTCCTTGATAAACATTATCTATAAACCAATAAAATTTCCCAACCCAGAGGTGAGTAATGAAACATAGTAGGCTTTCCCCAAAACAAATCCCTACTCACACAACTATGATAAGACAAGTTAGAAGATTTATATAAAACAATTTATATAAAACTTTGGAAATTAATTTCAAAACATTTAAAAAAAATTATGATTTTAAAATGAAAAATAGTTTTCATTTAATGAATAAAAAACTATTCATTAAACAATTTCCCATTTCTTTTTGGCATACCAATTTTGTGATTCACAAACACACACCGACACATGTTTTCTTTATTGATAGTTCCCAATCCTTATATGATTCTCAAATATATATAATATCATTACATTTTTTTCAATATCCATGTTCCCCAATGGTAGAAACCATTTATCCAAGGTCACATCATGTGTATCATAATGGTACACACTCTTTATTCGAGGTCATGTCAAAATCCAGAACTCGTGCTGACTTCTATATACCAAACCCATGTGAAACCGACCATTTCAAACCATTCTAATAAAAAAACATTTTTATTGAAAAAATATCAATAATTCTATTTATATGAATATATACTAAGAAATATATTTCCATATAATTTTAAAATCATAAAAAATTAATCTTTTTTCGATAACCAATTTCAATAATTATAGAATACATCACTAAAGGGGGTTTATAAAATTCATTCCACACCATTTTCACAATAAATTTCATTAAAATAAATAAATATTAAAATTATAAATAAATTTATAGAATTAATTTTCATTTGTGACTATATATTCATCACAAACTATTATAGAAATGAGTAATTGCATGAATTGTCCAATAAAATAGGTTAAACCTCCAAAAACCCATCGCATATCCTATTCCGAACATGAAAATAATCATATATCATCTTCATTGGAATAAAACATAATAGATATATCCCAAATGTAAAAGATCTATGAATATAAGAGAGGTAAGAATAATAGATCTAATGAAACCCACCATGAATAGAAACTTACCAAGAAATCAGTTTTTTGACGCCCTATAATTTTACAACAGATCACTACTGGATCAAAGGGGGAGTCTCAAAAAACATTTATAAAAGAGAAAATCATTTTTGGTTCAATATAATTGAATAAATATTGGTCTTGGGTAAATTATGAATGCAATAAAATTTTTTAGGATAATCATTTTACCTTGAATAGTTTGGTCACACGGTTAGAAAATTCATTCTCAAACAATGTTCCAACCACTTCCCCCCAAAACTATTCACATGATTGTTTTGCATGGTTAGAAATATCGTGGGCCAAAAAAATTCCATGTGATCCACATTTCATGCTTTCTCGTAGGTTTCTTCATGGTTTGGCCAAAATGTATACCTAACCTTGCACCTAACCAGAGCCCACTACCTACCTTTTCATTGTTTTATGAAGTTGTTTCATGGTTTCTACTAACCTTGATCATACCATGAACCTATAGGAAATGTGAAAAAACATAAAAAAAGTCCTCAAATACTCCAAAACATCATTCAAAAACATTACATACATAAAATATATAATTAAATAATTATTATCATGAAACTGAGGGTGATTCACTCTCCCCACCAGTGGAATTTTCGTCACTATATTGTAGAAAACCACCAATTTCCTCAGACAGTTCAGATGATTTCATGACTATTTCATTATCATTATCACATGTTTCTTCCATAATCAGAACATGATTCCACAAAACCCAAACTAGGATGATTATTTTACCAAAAATTTCCTCTTCTCACCAATCCAAAATCCATAATGGCACAAGCTCCAAAACCATATCTGACTCTTTGTCAACCTGATGCAATCAAATCCCATGATCTGGGTCTAGTTGATTTTACTTCATCATAGTTTCAGGAAACACAACATGAACTTATGTGAACCATTGAGGTACTGAAAACTCATACTCCACCTCAACAACATGTATAGAAATTTAATAGGGTAATATGAATCTAGGATACAACATTACAAGTTTCCAAAAATGGTTATTTCCAAGGATATTTGATAACATCTAGAATAGATGATCAGTCACCTCGAATGATAGTGGTCGCAGATGATGATCCACAATCAATTTCCGATGATTCTAACTCATCTCCATCTTCCCCCATATGAACTAAATCACTATTTTTTCCTATTTAAAAAAGATCATCCCAACTAGTGAAGTCACACCTATTTCTATCCAAAAAGGTATAGGATAGGGATGCCCACAAAATGAATCGAAAAGAGGAATATGGATCGATTATTAATTTCTACTATTATTTGATAACTCCTGTAATTGTGTGTGATCCTCCAATTATCCGTAAAAATCAATTAAACCAAAATGAATTACATCTTCCAATGTCTGTAATATCTATCTGGGTTTCTCATCTATGTGAGAATGATATGTTGTACTAAAAGTCAACTGATTCACATAGGTATTTCTATAAGGGTTTATAGAAACAATATGTAAACATTATGTCTATTTCTAATACTATCTAAACTAGTATATCATGCCTCTCTTCCACTTCTCATATATATATTTAAGACCATTCCTCTATCTCATGATATTCAACGATATAGATGAAATAGAAGGACATTGTGTGATGATCCTCTAGCATGACTATAGGAACATGTTCTTGAACCATTCATGGGAGACCAGTCCAAAAATACATAGGTATATACTGCGATTTAAAATTTAAAATATGAAATGACTACAACATAACTTTTAGTGGACGTTATTCTTCCTTAACCCAATTACAAGTTTAGTTTCTACCAAAAAAACAATGCTACATTTATTTTCATATGTACCCACAAAAATAGTTACCTAAGAACCATATATATATTTTATATTCTAGGATGAAATATAATATTAAATTGTTAAAATCATGAAAATGGGTTTCCTTCAAATCCATAGGTATGACCATCCGATTTTGAAATGAAAAAATTGAACACCCCTCTTGATTTTGTCAATTTATAGTCTCCACATGAATGAGTTTCAAAATCATAAAATCACATTATGAATTGGATATATACACCCTATTTAACATATTCATAAAGTTGAAATATATTGAAAATGGAAATACAACTTCAATATTACTTCGTTCTTCCCATTAAAAGTGAATGTCAGCAATTACAGACTTCAACTAACACTAATATGAAGCCTCCTTTTCGAACTAAGCATACGAATTTCTGAATATAGAATCTCTTTCTAAATTCTCATTACCAAGATTATATGTCTTTCCAACATATAGCACTAAGAAATAAAAAATCCATTTTCATTATCTATGGTTCAAATAATTATTTGACGAAACGTGTTTCCATAAATTGTGATCTATAAGCACTATAAAATTCTCACAAAATAGGTAATGACATAATGTAATCAAATAATACAATACATAAACTGTCTCTAAGTCATTTGTCAGATTGTTTTTCCAATAATGTAACTAAAATGATCTAACAGAAAAAAAATGATCTCATTGTATGACAACACATCTTACCCTACATCCCAATGATTCTTAATACACCAAATACAATTTTCCTGGTTTTAGGGATATCAAGATTTTTTCTAATTTAGAGAGGGTGTCTAGATCCTAGAAATAGATATGAAATTCCTCATTCTATTGGAATTTAAAATTATTATTTGTGAAATATATCATTAGTGAGGCTAGTCAAGATAAATCATAAACTAAATATTGGTAATAACATTCCATACCATATAATTTGCATATCTTGAAGACATTAATTTGTGGTTTTCACAAGAAAACAACCTCTTTCTTTTCTGGATAAACATAAACACCTTGTTTAGAGATAACATATATAAGGAAAACTACATCATGTATCCAATAATCACACATTGATAATTATTATTAGAGTCGACGATCAAGTAAAACTTCCAACACTATCACCGAGTGATTATCATACTCATCACCATTCCCTGAATACAACACTATTTCTTCAAAAAACAACACAAAAATGAATCCAAATATATAGAAACTATTAGATTCATCAATTATGTAAATATTATAGGTTATTTCTAAATATAGAAATGATTAAAAATACATTCATATAGGAAATATCAAATCATCATAGATATTTTGAAAATATCATCTTTCAAGTTTATATGTTAGTGATATACTGATCTAAATTCAATTTTATATAACCAATTTGATCCCATAAATTGCTTTAATAGACCACTGATACATGTAAGTTGATACCAATTCATTATAATACCATGGTTATGCTTATGATAGTCCACACAAAACTAAAGAGTTCCATAATCCTTTTAAAAAAATAATATTTGCCTACCCACAGAGACATTCCTTTTCATTCCATATATTATAAATTCAATTTCTATTTTAACTAATTATGATGGACCGATCATACAACATGTAATTGAATTAAGAATGGTCCCTAGAAGGATATTAATCATAAACTCACCTTCCTATATAGGTGGAAACCCATATATATTTTTATGAAAATCATATGAAAACTGATCAAAAACATTTATACAGTATTCATTATCTATTAAATTGATGTTAATGTTAATGATTCCGACTGTTATTAGACTATTCCATGTACTAGTTCTAACAATCTCCTTTCAAAATTATTTTCATTTAGATATACTTTAATGAGATTATAAATTTCATTATCTGTTGTAAAACGTACACTTTGTGTACAACAAGAAAAGTGATCTGAAAATATTTGAAATCCATTCTATACCATATATTATTTTTCAGAAATATATATCATGAACAAAGAAATAACATATCAACACAAATCCATCAACAATTATAGAACATTCTATACACATAATGTCCTAACATTATATTTGCACAAGATGAATTTGATGTTTCAAAACACATGGCACCAAATCAACATGTATTCTAAGAAAATCAACTAGACAATAAGATATAAATGATATGGACTCACCCATATCAAAAAAATATTGTATTAGGCTATAGTGAAAATGAATCAAATATCTCACTATAAATGTTTTAGATTCATAATCCATAATAACATGATCATCTCAATATCACAGCTTACTCACCACACATATTTACCTATTGAGAGTTCCCTTCCAGAAGATTTGTTGTATTTCTAGAATCTCCAATGATAGAGTTGTTTTTCTGATGGTATGTATTCTTATACACTCGTCTTATTGATGCATTGGAAGTCTACGAAACATGATCTGTGTCATGCATACATGAACTCCTAGAACTCTCAAAATAATGCTAAAGATACCACCATTTAATTGAAATTTTGGAATGCTCCATGTGGTTTTATATAACATTACATAATGTGGTGTAAAAATATTCATTAGGAACATCTGTATCTACTCTTAGGATTTTGAGGAAGATTCACCACTCTATCCATTTAATTATGATTCATTCCACTAATATAGAAATTGGATTCCCACTTTCACATGTTCTAAGAATTAGAGTTTCCACTATTTCCTACATGTATCAACATGGACCCTCCACCCATAGCTCATGATATATATCTTTTGACCAACTTCAATATATTGGTCATCTCTATATAATCTGTTATACCAAGAATGTTATTCATTGATGGAATCACTTACCTCTGCCCGATTCAAAAAAAATTTACCTTAAAGAGGAAAATGTATCATATTTGGGTGAATGGTGGATAGAATGAATAAAATTCTCTCTATAATATATCAATTATATGTTATCCTACTTCATGATAAAAAAGGCTATCATTATTGTAATTCTAAAAGTTTGTGGATAAAAAAATTCAGAAAAGTTCATCAAAATCATATTAGGAATTTCACTATTCTAATTTGTCCCAAACTATTAAATATCACCACTCGAGTGAAATATCGTCTAGAATAAATGTTTATAACCTGAGTTTTAGATCATTAGGAGTTCCAAGGTAATCAAAGATTTGATTCATCCTATCCAACCATCCCCCATCCTCCATCGGTTTGAAATCTCCTTGAATGATGGGTGGATTCTGGTTCTTGAACGGAACATAATGATCTATATGACTTGGATGATACCTTTGTTTTCCTCTATAAAATTCATGAAAATAAGTGATTATACATTGAACCGATTTTTGGTTCACCTATGGATATGTTTCCACAATATTCTCAGTATCCTCTTCTGTTTGGTATCCACAATGCATATTGGTTTCCATTTTCTAAATAAAAAAACTCTATAATTAACAATCTATTAAAATTTATGGCATAACAATTTTAAATTCGACCAAATCGTATATCACATAATTTTATTCTAAAATTAATCATTTTCATCATTCGTACAATTTGGTAAATTAAAACCTGATTTCTAAAATCAACCCATTTTGAAAATTCAATCATGATTTTTATAATAAATCATTTTTCAGGATCTCATATTATAAAACATTTCAAAAAAATGTCAACATAAATAATGTATTGAAAAAATAATAAATCATTACTCAAAATAAAATATTTACACCTAGTGAGATGAAATTTCTATAAATGCTTTTCATTCTCTTCTGATTAAAAAATCTGATGAACATGAGGTAAGCCTCAAATAAGTTTCTCAGAAACACCTATGTACCAATCTCTCTCGTAACATGAAGATCAACATATATAGGATAGCTACTACCTTTTATGGTATAAATTTCAGGTTCTAATGATCATTATACTTACTACCATCATAACAATTAGACAAACCAGAATGAATTTTAACATTAAGACAGACATTCCAATACAATTTGTCCCAAATGGTTTGACAAAACTATTACTAAAACCATTTGTAACATATCACCAGTCCTTATTTTATTGAGAACAAATAAGGATATTAAATTTGTTTTGGTGAAATACCAATGACCACAAAGGCTAGAAAAAAGTTACAACATCTTTAGAACAGTTAGGGATGATTTACCCTTCGGAAAAGAAACATGCATACCCAACAACACCATAAACCACAACGACTATATGATGGATGATAAAAATTTAGTACAACACAGTTTATATCAAAACAAACCAAATTTTATAACATTTTAATGTGGATACCAAGACCAGTATCAAAATACATTAAAGAAGACAAAACCAACAAGGCTCTAATACTATAAGTACACCAACATTGAAACTCACCATAATCTCTAATTTCCAACTCTAAAAAATCATGTCCAAAAATTATGAAACACCACTGTAGAATTTTGAAACATTCACTTTACAAGATCCCCATTAAATTATATCTTCAAATGAATCAATGTGATCATATTTGGGCTGACTAATTAAACACAATAGGATTTCCACAAATGAATTTGTGACTCAGGCCACTATGATAGAACATGATAACACATTTAAATGAAACAATAATTTAAAAACAAATAAAATAATTTCATTATTTTATACAAGAGATGAATTAATTCAAACCAAAAATAATATTCCAATTGAAACTTTTACCATTTTCATAAAACCAAAAATTATTTAAACCATTTGTAATTGCTTCTTGGTGCACACATTTTCTAATTTACAGACCCATCAAAACCTACATGTTTCATTAAAATTTACATACTCATGGACAGTTTCTTATCCATCCAACAAGTAACCAAAAAGTGGAAAATCGCTTTGTGACTAAATGGAAAATTCCCCTTATCCAGGGTATGATCTCTTGTGTACCAGTAGAACATGCCATGTATTAAGGGTAATATAAAATTCCTGAACACAATGTAATTCTTTCATTCCAAAACCATGTCAAACAAATAATTTCAATTTATTTCAATAAATCATATAATTTATTGAAAACATTTAAATCAGACAATTTGTGTGAATAGAAACCATTCCATATTTTTAAACATCATTTTAATATAAAAAATCACTTTTCAAAATAAAAAACATCTAAAATCACAGAAAAAATAGCACTAATATGGGTTTCATCATCATTTTCACACAAATTTCACAATCAATTTCATGAAATTCTAAACAATTTAAACTAGACCATCATGTTCAATTAAGTGGAGTCGAGTGTTATTGTACCTTCCTTAAAAAATATAGAATAAATTAAGAAAGAAATTAATTTTTAAAAAATATTTAAAATCAAAGAACGCACCTTAGATCATGTTCCCTAACATAAAAAATCAATATCTCATCATTATTGGCATCAAATATAATAGATATATCCCCAATAGATATGATAAATGAATATAATAGGGGGAATAAGTTTATATGTATGTAATACACCATGAATGATGACTTACCGAGAAATATTTTCTTAAAATGTACTAATATTTTCCAATAGGCTACTCTCATATCAATGGGAAGAGCCAACACATGATTTTGGATGATGTAAAATAGATATGGGGTCAAAATAAGTGAATAATTGGAGGGTATTGATAAATTTCAAGGGATATAAATTTTTTAAGGTTATGACTCTTAAACATGAATGATATGGTGACATGGTTAGGAAAAAAATGTGCTAACAGTCATCCAACATCTACCACAAAACACCCTCCCCATTGTTGGATCAGAGGGTTATACAAACTATTATCCATCCAAGTTTTTACCTTTATTCCAATTTTAATGATTATTATTTGTTGGACACCAGATGTTTCCAACCATGTGACTAACCTTGAAACAACCCAGAGCACACATCCTACCTTTACATGGTTTCTTATAGGTATTTCATGGTTCCTAAAAATCCTTCTCAAACTGTTTATCTCTATAGAAGCAGAAAATACATTTTAAAAACCTAAAAACACTCTCAAACATCAATCAAACAATTTACATACAAAAAATACATAATAAATGTTTACTAATATGATATTGTTGGTTTAACAATAGTTAATTGTTCTATTAGGACTAATGGAGACAGTAGGTCCAATTGTGTATTTATTTTCCCTTGTATAGATATATAGTACCATAGAAAATATTTCCAAAATTTATTTCCCTCAATGATGTCCACAAGTCCCTTCTCGCATGATAGATACATATGAAATATAAAATTATGTTAATGTTACCTTTTAAGAGTATGAAATCTTTATCATTGACCATAATGAGATGAACTATTGAGGGATGATTTTTAATCTTGTTCTAGTGTAGTGGAAACATTATCATGATCCGGAGGATACCATAGAGGAACAGTCTAATAGATGGGAATATTTTCCATGTGAATTACTCTTTATGTTTTCTATTTAACATAATTGAGTTTTATTAAATTATTATGAACATCATCAATGAGAATAGTTTGTTTTATGAAGCAATGATTAAATGATTTTTTAAATATTTAGTATACATCCAAGAATCAGGCTATATGTGTATTTCAATTCTAGAGTGAATATAGATATAATAGTTAGCCCATATAGTCTACCTTCATGATAGTGGATAATAACGTAGTAATGCTGTAGGAGTTCAACTGAAAATATGGTTAGGACCCTTCGATAGTTGGTGGGATATGAAATGTAATGGTATCTAAATGGATTCCCACAATCCACTCATTATGAATGCATCATCCAGCTAGTTGGGTTACTAAAAAAACATAGTTTCTAGGGGAAAACACCAGCTTACCAGTGGGTCCCAGTCGCTTCTAAATTTTTAGAGCTAGTCCAACGAAGTAATGGTGAATGTTTTCTATTTATGAAAGGAAACCCCTCAATAAATTTATTTAGTCATATTTTTAAATCCTAACCTATTAGGAGATAAATTTAATGATCCTTAAGTCTTTAAAGGATCTTTAAACATCACACTTTTGATATTAATTCAGTCTATTAATCTGTAATATATATAAGTATTCATTATCTTGTAGGATTTCAACTTATTTCCTACTCGATTAATCACTTAAGAAACCTTAAATGGTCTCTTAACAAATTTCAAATGGATATCAATGTTTTTCTCATTGATTTAGAGATCATACATGGATTTATTCTTCTCTATTTCTTAGGGTGGGTGGTCAGGAACAACTCTATAACAAATTTTTTTCATTTCTAGTATGTGAAATAATTAATATACCCCCAATACACATTGAATGCAAACTAATGATTCCATAAACACACTTTTTCCCCTGAACACATATTCCTAGTCCTATATTTGATCTCTCTTGGTATGTCAACATTGAGATATTTACATAGGGACACCTGATATGTCTTTCATCCTTTACCATTAGGCTGGAAGTTGGTTTGAATAAACATAGATACCATTGAGTAATTATAACTTCATTGAAAATTGGAATAATATTGGGAACTGTCTTAACATGAAAATTGTGGTTATTGTTTTTATATATAATCTATTTTATTTAAATTATTCATTTGGATAGTAATCAAAATAACATGACATCATGATGGCATATGGTTATATTGACATGTAAATGGAAATTGGGGTTATTGATTCATGTAATGGAATTTTTAAAATAAATCAATATAATTGGTAAAGATGTATAATTAAATAATGAAATTAGAATTGATTATTTTGGATAATAATCTATATTATTCCATTTATTACATGTTTTGTATATTTGATGACATTAAATTATTATTTTATCATTTCAATGTTTTGATTATTAAAATAGACTATAGCAAGGTTATTCATATAATGTCTGATGTCCTCTCTATATTTATGTTTCCTTAACATGTTTAATCGCCCTAATTCATGTTGTTCATTTCCCCTTGGTTTTGTATTTCACCATGAAATAACATAATATTATCATAATTAAAATTTACATAGATCCTAGTATTATATGGTTACTTTTTTCCAATAGAATGGGTTTTCACCATGGGAACAAATAAGATTATCTAAATGGGAGTTCACATAGATCCCAATATTTATTGGTTACATGATACATGTGGGATAGATGCACTATTATATGTGACATGATATGTTTTATTAATCCATGTTAGGAGAATCCACCAATGGAATGTGTGATTTATCCTTATAAGTGGTATCCCTTAAATTACATAGTTTTATGGGGTCATATCAAAGCAGGTTTGGATGACCCTGGGTGTCTACCCCAGGCTCTAGGGTCAGATGATTTATTATTGTTCTATGTTAATATAATAATGAATTTGTCAATTTATTATACTATTTAATTCACTATTAACTTATACTTGATTGTTTATTAATTTCTTGTGTAAACATACTGAGTTTTACTCACACCCTATCATGGAGCTTTTTGATGCCAAGGAAGATTTAACAGATACTTGATTGGTTAAAGGAAAGGGTAAATATGTGTTATTTAGATGAATTATGATGATAATCGATAAAGGATATGGATTATGAATGGTCTCGATATATAGGTTTCTGGAAGTCTTTTTCTATAAGTATATATATTGCTTTACTTAAATGTCTCAATTATCCATTTAGAGTTGAAAACAATATGGAATAACATGGTATATTATTATTTTATATATTTTTGATTATTTATATATGTCTCATTTTAGTTGTTTATGAATATATATAACATAGTTTATTTTATTTATTAATTCAACTGATTTTCACTATTATTAATACTATCTATGTGATGGTGTAGTCTCACAAATATATTCATTATGTCCTTTCTAGTAGTCGTAAACCGTTGGTATATGAGGAAGAATTATTGAAGTCTAATAACATACAATATTGAATACATGGGGGAGTACCAAGGGGGGGACATTCATATAGAAAATTATACCAAATAAGATAAGTTTCCAATTTAGAAACAACAATATTTGATTAAATTGAATGTCGAGAAAATAAATCCCCCTAGAAAAGCAAATTTTTTATCTTTCTAATCAAGATAATCCTATGGGAATTAGTTTATTGGGGTGGGGATAGATAATATTTATGTATTCTATCAAATTCATCTATTCTATCATCAAATGTAGGAGGGATGATATTTTACTTCTCATCATAATTTATGTTTGTTCAATCCATAGTTCTTGAAAATCCATAACTGTACTTAAAAAAAGATTCTATTTGGGTTCACACTCCTTCATGTATTCTGAAATTTTCAACTTGAGTTCATGAACCTTCGTATATTTAATTTATTAAATATTATTCCCTAAAATCATCATCCATTTAATTAAAAATATTATAATTATATAAAAAATTAATGAAATTTATACATAAAGTCCCATGAAATCATTGATTTGTGATGATGTTATTTTCCATAGTTTTTTAATTTTTTTGGAAAATAGTTTTACTTTATAGTACCAGTATATTTAAAAAATAAATCTATGCTTGATTACAATTAATGAATACAACACCGAGAAATAAAGAACCATTAAATAATAATATATTAAATATAACAGTAAATACCTAACCATTATGTTGGAAGGTAATAATACTATTAACTAAATTATAAAATTTATAAATGGATTAATCAGTATGAATTTATATATATGTTCTTAGTAATTGATCAATAATTTTTTAGTCATGTAATATTAATAAATAATATATGTTTTCTTCAAAATTTATTTTTAATTAGTTTTATGAGTAAAAAATATAATTAATTTATATAGATTTTATAAATTGAATTTGAGAAAGTGATATTTATTTTCTGAATAATCGTATAAAAATTATATCAGGTAAACATTTAAGATCTTTTTGAAAATATATATTTTTAGTGAATAATAAAAAAAATACTGATTCTGTAAAACTTTATTTTGATATTAATAAATAATATAATTTAAGAACTATATTTCATTAAATTTAATTCCATGTAAAATGAGTATTTTTCATTATTATTAGTATAATTAATTTACTTTAATTCATCACTTATATTTTATTATGGTATATTATTATTATTTAGGGATATAAAGGAATTATTTCCGAAAACATCTTTAAAGAGAATATTGTTTCTCTATTATAATTATATAAAATAACTCATAATGACTAATTATTTATATAAAATTAAATTGAAAAAGTATATATAAATACTAATTTAAATTAATACAATTAGTAAAAAAATTGTAGATTTTATATGAAATCATCTTATGCATGAAATATACATTAATTTAGATACAATTTTTTCATCATATATGTAAGTCTTATTTTAAATTAAATTCATCCACATAAGTGAATTTAACATTGTAAAATAGATTCTATAGTTGGAATCAGAAAAATTTATATTATATAATGATTTTACATCAATTTTTTCTTAATGAATTGTAAAATTATAGAAAATATTTTATCATGGTTAAGGTGAAAACAGGTCTACGAGGGGTTAAACTAAATATATAAGTGCTAAAATATAGTAAATACTTCCATATATTCAATTATATTGATATATTTTGACCTTATCTCATAAAATCCTTTATATTTTCACATTTTTCATCCTTTCTTGTTTGAAAAACAATTTAATCATTTTAAAAAAAAATTACAAGAGTAACACTCACCTCACATATAAAATACCACCCATACCCTCTTCTTTTAACACCTTAATTTCCATATAGATCAACTGAAACCTTTCAAAATACCTTCTTTAAATCACTATCTATGACGTAGAGCCCAAATATTGATATAAAATATTCCAATGGAATAGTTTTATGTTGACATGTGGCACTTTTCAAAAGAAGAGTTATCATTCTTAACCGAGTGTTTTATAATTTTTGTCTTATTCCAAAACCCAAAAATATTATTCAATTTTGATCATATAATAAATTTAATATAAATCATAAACAGAGAAATTATTATGATAATTCATTACCGAATCCCACATAACCTTCCATAAAAAGTGGAATGAAACATGATTTTGTGTGTACGGCGGACTGCGATCTCGTGAATTGATGCATTTTTTCGATCATCACAACTAACATATCGTTATAATGATGGACTTATTGTATAGATATATATATATATTGTATTTTTTACCTAATTATACTTCTTTAATTATGATATCAAATATAAACTCTTGATTTCCATGACATGTGGTAAATGATAACGCCACTAGTGTGTACGGTAGACTACCAACTCATTATACTAGGCGAATAATTATTCACTAAAACCTTACATGGAAGGTAATAAAGATAATGTTAATGAATATATGAGATATATATTAACTCATTATTATATTGATGAAATATTTTTTATTCTAAAAATATAATAATTGTTTTACATTATACCATTCCATTGAGTAAGAAATGATAACATCATTCACTCATATGAGTGGACTAATGCCTCAATGAATTGATGTGATTTTTTTTCATCCACACATCAAAAGAATGATATATATTATTTTATTTAAAAAATATAATATTTATGTCATTATGATAATTATTTAAATATAAATATTACATGAATTTTTTCTATATTGATAATAGAAATATAGAAACATCACCCATGAGTATGAACAGCCTACCATCTGCATGATCGTAATATTTTATTTTTTTCATAAAAATTATTCATAGAAATTTTTAAATGTACAAATTATTTATAAAAATAATAATTATTTTATCATTTTTATTCAATATATGATGGAATAAGGACCTCGTTGTCCTCAGTCAACACACTGAATCCATTTTGAAATAATGAACTGAATGTCCACAAAACACACGATGTGGAAATAACTTATTATGTATTCAAATAATTAATTAAATTATTTCATTAAAATATATCTAACTTATAAATAGGTATTACGATATTTAATAATATATATATGTTTATTATATAGTATCTGAAGAGGAAAATTTGGATATATGGACACCTACTAAGTGACATCATCTCAATTTCCCTTCATTGAGGTATATTTTGATGTCATGAACTTGTATTCTTTTATAAGGTGTATATAAACCCAATTTGACATTTTATATCATGAATTAATTTCTAGTGATTAATTTTTTTAATGTTATTATTTCATGGGTCTTATGATTCATGTGTTACTAAAGTGGTAAAAGAATTTTCATAAATAGTAATCATCTTTTAATGTTTTCATTATAACACAACATTTTTTACATTTCTATAATTGTAAAATGATTTTAGGAATATAAATATATTTATTATACAATTTACTAATTGAAATGTATTTTAATCATTCATTGTGTTTTTTGAAATTATTTTTAAATTTTTTTTGTTATTCCTATGATATTTCAAAGGTATGTTCTATTTTAACATAAACAGTGAACATGACATTTCCCACTACCAGAAAAACTATATTATTTTTTTATTCCATTAAACTACATTACTTGTAATTTAATAAAAAATCTATTAAATATTATTTTAGTTTTAAAAATTAGTTTATAAAATTAAATTTAATTTTAATATATGAATGTGATTTTCATATGACATTAAAAGGGGATTTCAGGTTTTTTATGATGAAAAGGTGAAATCATTAAATGTTTTATTATTGAAATGGTACATGAAAATTATACATGAGAAATTTGTGCTCCCAATATAGATTATATAACGGTTTTATTCCCATAAATGATCAAGGGTGAGACTAAAATATCTTATATGATGGGTTCTCCCAAATAGCACCAGGTGTACCCACTATAGATTACATAATGGGTGTTTCCCAAATCCCACTAAAACACATTGGGAATGTATCTTGTCTATATAGGTAGAAGGGAAGAAGTGATCCGAGGTGTACAATTATAGATTTAACTATGCTTGAACTATTTATGACAATGTATTTAAATGGGTTATGAAGATAATTTTATAAACATAAGAACTAACATTCTTTATGATTCATATTGGGTTGTTATGATAAATTTGACCTAGATTTAAATCACATGGATCATGATTATTGATTATTCTTAATATTTCCTTTGACAAATATTTATTTGATGATTTTTATTGATGACATATTTTTTGATAGTTTTGAATATACTTATGTTATGATCATGAAAATTTATAATTCCATCATACCCTCATTCTCCTCCAATGATAACCATCCAAATACAATTTTTAATTATTATGTTTACAAAAACTGATAATTTGGCTCACCTATTTTATGTTTCTTATTACCTATGTTATGAAGAGAGACTATTACATGATTTTTGTCCACAATAGTTTCTATATGATTATTTATGTTGGATATATTTATGACATAATACAAAATATAAAATGATAGGTTTAGTGGGGTGATAATTATATTTATGATCCATTTTTTTTGAATCTATTATTTTTTGTGTTTTTTCTAAATCTAAAATACTATAAGCCTAAAAATTACAAAGATATATATGTGGTCCAACATATTATCTTGGTGATTTTTGTTCTCAATTGATTAAATGATGTCATATTCAGGAAATAAAATCTTAAAATGAAATGTTTTTTATTCAAAACTAGATATGGGAGTGTGGTTTCAGGATATTATAATTAGCATCAGAGTTGATTTTGGATTAATTTTAAGGTTATATTTAATTCTTGTAATTTTATCTTAATGTTTACAGACACCATCATATGATTTTTATTTTAAGGTACATAATAAATTTACCGATTTATATAATATTTAGGGTTTATATAATATTTGGTGATTAGGGTTATTTTTAATGATTTTCATTTTATTTTGTGGATTTGGGTAATAATATAATTTTACGAAAATTTTCATTCGAAATATTGGGATGAAACCCATGAAATCAATAATATAAATGTTTGTTAGAAAAACAACTAATGGGTTATATGGGGAAAATTACTACCACAATCATATGGGATATCCTAGTTAGAATGACTTTATTTTCTACGTAAATTTTTTGACATATAATGGTATAATTTTATTATATGAAATATGTTTTAGAATATAGATAAACATGGGATTGAAAAGTGATTATGTATTACTGTTATTTTAGAATAATATCACTAAATTTTTGGGCTTATAAGTTGAATGGTATCTAATAAAATTTGAGGTCAAAACACTACACGATGTTGAGGTTATTTTCATTATTTCATATATAAGGTAATTAATTTATTGAATGACATAGTTTTAAAATTTTGTATTATTGTTAATTTTTGGAGATTTATTCATTTTTTGGACCATATTTCCATATGATAAAAACATCATTTTTTGATAACATCTAAAAGTTGACGGAATAACATAGTTATCCCTTTTATGGTTTTTTCATTGATTAAAAGTTGATAATAGTTCTTCAAACATTAAAAATTCATTCTGAATACTCTTTGTATGAAGAGAAATATTAAATTGCGATTAAAATTAATTAAAGGATGAAATTCAACATTTCATGTTATTATATTTACATTTTTTCCCCAGTCTTGATGTTGAGTAATTCATCAAATATATAAAATGGATCATTAAAATAAAAATATTATCCTATTATATTTATCTCTGATTAAATTATTTTTAACTTCATACATCTTTGGTGTATGTTAGTATGGTTGTTAACATTTTAAGGACCATTAAATTTATTTTAATCAAAGATCTTTCTATCTATCACTAATTATTTGGAAATAAATATTTACATCCATTTATATATCTTTACTTCCCATTAATTGTCTCCTACATAGAAACCAAGTAATGCACTATTTTATATAACCTTCATACATCCCTCTTTCTCTTTTCATGTGTTAGTTTGTTAACCCCTTTTAAGATATTGAATTTCAAAAATAGTATTTTGACATGTCAGAAATATATTTACTATGTTCATTTTTAAACTTTTTAGACATAATTTATTATTAGAGCATGAATTTAGCATATACGAAAATAAAAAAATTGGATATATTCTCTATAGTGTACAAAACCTTCAACACCAGTCATAAACGAACCATTAAATAAATTTTTTTAAATACGATCAATCTTGGATAAACCATTAATTGGATGGTATGACTAGTATTATGAGTTTTCTGAAATATATAGAAACCATGGTAAATATATATTTATTTTTATTATAGTATTAAATAATAAATCAATTTTTAGTGATAAAATTCTATTCATCAAAATTTGTTTTCTTTTAACAAAAGTTTTTCCTTTTGTGAAAAAAATTCATCAATTTTTCAGGATTTTAGAAAAAGTATTTTATTAAATTAATTTAATTTTTATAATAACAATATCAGTATTATATTAAGGTTATTTTATTGGAATATTTGAAAAATATTGATTTTTTAGTGAATAGTGGGAAATACCAATTCTTTTAAAAAAATTGTCTATTCTTTTCAATAAATAATTAATTTATATATCCCCTAATGATTTCAATTTTAATACATGTAACACGAGTATTTTTTCATTAATTATAACTACTGACATTTTAATCATCCTTATATTTGGTTTATGTATAAATTTATATTATTTTTTAAGAAATCATTTTTTCCGAAAAATATTTTAAATTGAATAATGATTCATAAATTTAACTAATTAAAATAGAATATAATGATATATTATTATTATGACATTTATATAATATAAATCTATTAATATTAATTTAAATTCATATAATTTTTATTACTATTTATAGATATTATATAGGATCATCTTATGATACAATGAAATCTTGAAAAATCACATTTTCAGCACATCTACGTGTTCTGTTTGATATAAAATTATAAAATTTATCTTAATTGATATTGTTAAATTGTATAAAATATTTTAAATCAGAACAATTTTTATTTTAAAATATGGGTAACTTAATTTATTTCATAATTAATTGTAAACATAGTAAAAATATTTTACCACGGTTTAGGAGAAAACATGTTTTCTACGGTCTAACTAAACAAATATTTGTTGAAGTGGCCTATAAATTTTATTAAATTCAGTTAGAAGACCATATTTAGATCATATGTCATTTATATATCGATAATGGTTAATTTTTTGGCCTCTTGGTAAATATAAAAATTTGGTATGACTATATTGTTTTTCAAAATTTACAATTCTTCCACTCATGTGAAATATAAAACGTCACCAAATATCCTCTCCTCCTTACATCATAAAATAATGTTTTTTGTAAAAGAAGAAAACATATAAAAAAAATTATACCATATCGATGACCTTGATCCCTTGTTTTTATTATAAATACATCCTAATAAGGCTTTTGGTGCTAACAAAAGGAGCTTGTTCAAAGAAGATGTATAATGGTTGATTGATATTTTTTATTTCATTTATTATTACAACTCTGTAAAATATAATAAAATTATGATGATATAATATGAAAAGTATTTTTAATATAATTTATTTAATTATTTTATTGTAATAACCTAACTCTTTCTAATCTTCCTCCAAATGGGAAAATAGACCATAATTCATGAGCAAAATATATTATCTCCACAAAAACATGTATAATTCATGTTTCATCATCACCTTCCATTACTTATTATAATGACGTATCAGGGTATATATATTACATTTGACATGTAAATATATTCTTTGAATTATTATATCATAGATAACATATTACATTCCATTCTTTGAGGTTTATAATAATTCCTCTCTTCTATTCAGCGAACCACCGCCATATGAAGAGATGTGATTTTTTTTCACTAAAAAATATCATGGATGGTAATAAGTATAAATTTAATGAATATATTTTATTTAAATTAAATTATTATTATTCTCATGAAGTATTTATTTTTATTAAATATATGTTTTGATTTTATTTTCTCCCTTTTGATTCGTAGAAAAATGATAACATTGTCTTTACGTACGTTTGGACTACCTCCTCAATAGGGCTATATGATTCATTTTTAATTTAGACACCACATTAATGATATATATATGTGTGTGTTTATTTCAATACTATTATGATATTTTTGGATTTATTACAATTATTTGAATATAAAATAGTAAATACCATCTTTTCATAATTATTACAGAAAAAAAAAGAAACGTTACACATTATTATGTATGAACATCCTTCTATATGATTGTCACATAGTAATTATTAATAACAAATATACATGGATAATTACAGATCCATAATTTATTTAGAATATTTATAATTATTACATTATAATTATTTTTTAAATGAAGTAAAAATGGAGTTTATCACCTTGGTCGACACACTGAATACATTTTGAAATAATGAACTAAATTCCCTTAGGACACATTGCATGGAATTAACTGATTATGAATTCAAATATGTTAATGAAATGAATTAAAATTTTTATTTAAGTTTATGTTATTAAAACTATAAAAGGTTTTTGTGATATCAAATAATTTATAAAATCTTTTTATACCATAGTTATAGGACGTAAATGAAAAGTATAGTCTCAAGGTAATGGACTTAATCTCAATCTCCTTCTATTGACGTATATTTTTATGTTATGCAGCAATATTATTTTATGAAGCATTTATACATCCAAAATGACTTGTTATATCATGAAATAATTAATTCTAATGAAATTTATTATTTTTTAGTCTTATTCGTTCTATTTTTTTAACATTTATATGATGATAAAGTGGTTGGGACTTTTTCATAAAAAAAGAAACTTTTAAGTTTTCCCTTATAACACCCAATTTGTTCCATTTCCATTCCTATTTAAATAAAATTCAAAATATAATTATATAGAAATAGGAATATTATAAAATAATTTTATAAATTTCATTCAATTTCTTTCATAAATAGAAACATTTTATTCAATGATTCAATTAAATGTGAAATGAAAAAGTAATGTTATAATTTTACATCTAAAACATCAAAAAAAGTTTGTACTAGAATAACCATTATTTATAATTTATATTCCTTTACCATCCACCATGATTTATTGAAATAAAACCCCTATTTTAGGTATTATAGTACATAAACTTGTGTTTTAAAATCAAATTGTACATTAATATAGAGATGTAATTTTCATTTGATTTTAATTTTTTTCAATAGATTGTGATGATAAAGTGATAGAATAATTTCTTTAAAATGGTAAAAGGAAATTATACATGAGATATAGGTGAAGCTAATATCAGTTATATTAAAGGTCTATCCCTAAAATAGCTCATGATTAGTCCCAATATAAATTTTATGATGGGTGTTCCCATATATGATTGTGTGTGACTGATATTGGTTACATTGTGGGTGCTCCATGATATAGTTCCATTGAATTGGACAATATTCATTGTTATTCCAGGGATAATGGTGGGAGTTACTGGAGTGTTTCTCCTAAATATTTTAATATGCCTCTATTATTTTTGACATGGTTTCAAAATGGTTTCTGTGGATAATGAACAATGATAAAAAAAATCTTTATTTATGCCTTCTACCGAATTTTAATGATTCCATTGATCAAGATTTAAATAACATAGCTCATGATAATTGGATATTAAATATAATTCCATTTTTAATTATTTATTCTATGTTTCATGATTTATGATCTATGTATTTATGGGAATGAATATTATTATTTTATTCTCATGAACATTTATTATGTCTGCATACCCTTATACTCGTATAATAAAAATTGATGAAATTAAATTATTAATTCTTCTGTTTACACTTATATTTTATTTTAGCTTATTATTTTTTAGTTTCTTATTCTCTAGTTGATGATGATAGATTATTATATTTTATTGGGTATGAAAAGTTTTGTAACATGATGGTGGTGGTGTGAGATTTTGAAGACAATATATGAAATATTAAAACATAGGTTGAGTGGGGGATGATGTTTATTTTTTGAATTAGTTTATTATGAATCGTATTTTTTCAATGTTCTTACTAAATATATAAAACCTAAACCTAAAGGTTCAATAGGTTTTAGAGTGTTCCAATTTATCATTTTGATTATATAAGCATTGGATGGAAAAATATGGGTCACATTCATTAGTATCAGATCCATAAATTTAATGAATATTTTTTTTATTATAAGACCATTTTGTATAGGTTAATGGTTGTTATATTGTAACCATTGATCAACCCGAGAATTTATTTATGTCCACAAGAATGCATTCTTGAGTAATTTATACTCAATATATTTATTAATTACTTATGAATTCAATATAGCGTAATCCCTATGGTTGGTCACTCGAGGAGGTCCCTCAAACAAAGAACATTCTATTGTTAATATTATACTCAATATAGTAATCAACAAAATTACATTTAAATACAAGGGTATGGTTTATGTGTTAAATATATATATTATATTTAAATATATATTTATAATGAAAATTAAATGATTTTATTGAGTAATCAATTATAATATCTACTCATAAAAGAATACAATGAATGAAATTATTATTCATAAAATATTCTCATTGTTCAATTCAATATATTGATAAAAAAATTTAATGCTACACACTCTAATTTGATTTATTATCACCCATACTAAATCCACTTTATTTGGGAAAATTATTTTATTATAGATTTCTATGATAACTCGTATCTAACCAACACTACACAATCTATACTTCACCATATATATAATATAGAAAAATATTGGAATGACTATAGGTAAACATGATGAAGAACATGAAGGGTAGAGAAATTTTTTCATCATTCACTGAAATGTATTTAATCATAGATTAAATAATTTTAATTGAATTAACTTAAATATAAATACATAGTAAAATAAATCCAATCAGTACTATATCCCACAAACAAAACCCAAGGATATTTCTCCATGTTGTTATTGTGGATAATGGAAAAGGGTAGGATAAAAATAAAATAGAAAAGTAATATTTAGTAATAGAACAATAATTTATATATAATAATGGTATAGAAAAATATTAAAAATTAATTTCCCACATTATAAAATTATAAATTTATATATATAATTTTCAACTCCTTGAGTGAAATTATAGGAGTATATTAATAGACATGAGTGGTGGGATATTTTAGCTCCAAATCTATCTTCTAGATCATTTTTCATTGTATCCCTATTAATAGAATAAATGGGGTAATGGTTTCTTCTTGTAACGTTTTATAATTTTCATTCATGTGAACATACAAAATATCAATTTTTTCTAAGTCTATAATATGTTATAATAGATTTACTCTAGAAAATGTTTTTGTTCTAGATTAATATTAAAATTCAAATTCATAAACATATTATGCATAAATTTACAATAATGAGATTTCATAACACATGTCTATTGTTATTTTTTCTGGGAAAATTATATATCCCTTTAGGAAATTTCAGCGCATTTTTACTATCCAAATTAGAGATATGGCTATATCTCTGAAATTTAACCGTTATGCGATTTGATTCCATGTCATCCCTTATGAGTTGGATTTGGGAATCAAATGTTTATATTCACCTCAATATCATGGTGGATGAAGTATATATAATGGATTAATTTGGAATAACTATAAGAATTTATTAATTTACATCACTTATTATAAAATTATATCCAAAAATAAGAAATATATTTAAATATGTTAAAAAGAAAAAATTAGTCCAATTTTACAATTATGATCAATTTAAAACTAAAACCAAACATGTAATAATTTAAAATAAAATAAAATTGTTTTAGGTTTGATCATTAAATTAGAAAATAAATTATTTGATAATTTAATTCTCATCACCTCATAAGTTTTTTCCACTTATTATGGTTGTCCCACATTTCCATGTTATATACCATGTCATTATAAATTTACCTGATGATTTTCATTTTAAATATATTCTTGGTGATCATGTTAGCCCTTATTTTTACAATATTTCACACTTTTATGCGATGTTATCATGTTTTTTGATTATTGGGATGTCTTTTGACTCATTTCACATATTTTAATACTCTATAACAATATTTTCACTATATTATGCATCTATACCTTGATTTAAGGTTATTATCATTGGACTCCTAAAATATAAATAAATTATTTTTCTTCTTCCCATATTCTCCATCTTATTAAATTTATTCATTATGATAAGCTTTTTGATTTTTTAGAATATAATTTCACCCCATTCATGTCTCCATTCCCCATGTTATAAATTAATGTAATACATATTAAATGTTATAAATAGTATTTTATCAAGTGAATTTAAGGGACATTCTTTTGACTTATTTTGTATTAGAAGGATGGTTATATAGTGGGAATAATGTCATTTATCTAAGAAAGAAAATAATTTTTTTTATTAATTCATTTTCTGAATTCTCTAAAATATTAGTCATATATGTTCATTGAAGTTTTTTGTAATGAAATATTATCATTAAGTCATGTTATTGAGAAGGTCAGGTTAGTGGGGTGACATATATATTTAGTTTTTGAAAAAATCAATCTATTACTTCTAGGATCATGATGTTTATTTTTAGGGGGATATTGTGTCTCCGTGAGATGTAATTATTTTTATTTCCATAATAAAGATGTTTTTTCATTGTTAACCATTAAAAATATTGTATATGTTTGATTTTTCTTTAGTCATGAAAGATATTATTGAAGTTTTTCCTCGTATTTTTGTTATATTTTGAGGATTTACATATCCTTAGATATGATGGGTAAGTATATAAAGTGAAAAGGGTTACTTTTGACAATATAATGAAAAATAAGGTTAGTTCCCATGTTATCCATTAGTAATAGGAAGGAGTTTTGTTTTTAGTTTTTTGTGATCATACACCTGACTTCATATATTTTGTAATGATGAATGATATGGAAATAATACAATATGAGCCTTTAGAGTTACAATCCTTGGAATGTTAGTATCTACCCATGTATTACTATTTTTAAATGTATTGTTTTCCTTTATGATTCTAAGATACTAATTTATTACTTAGTGATTTATAGTCTTCACAAATAGTAAGTGTTTGAGAAATTTCTAATATTAGTAATAATTTCACTACTTATTATTTTAATAATGGTATTTACCTTCATGAGCTCTTACAATTCTAGTTTGGATGTTGTAGGTTTTTTAAGGAGGTTTAGAGTTTTTATATTCTTGTTAGAGATGATATAGAATTACAGTAAGGAATTTATATTATCTTACAGGAATTTATGACATGTTTTTATGGAATAATTAGTTGGTATATTATATCATCAATGTGTATGAGGGGTGATAATGAAAAAGTATTTTATGAAATAATGAAGGGATTTATGACAAAATTTAAATACACCCCTATGATACATGGTTTTTAATGGAAAATGGATTTATAGCTTAATGGATAGTATTCCAGATTATCATTTGTAGGGAAATCAAATTTTTTATTTGGGTTCTTAATTTAAAAACTAAATTGGCTGAGTTACAACATGTATATAATACTAGTTGATCTAATTATCCTCTCATTTTCTAACTCATCACTCTATCATTGTGGTTGAACCCTATATCATTTTTGGAATGTTTTTATATCATCGAACATTTACATTATATGTGGGGTTTTTTATCACGGTTTGGTGATAATTGGTATGTTCTCCACTTTTCCCCATTGTCACCCTTGTTGTTTTCATCAAGAAGTCACTATAATGGTCTTTTATTCCTTAGTATAGAAAATGGGAATTTATTTTGGAAACCCATGATGCGGTGTTAGTTGATCTGTGAGTTTCTTGGGTGGTTGTGGGTTATATGTTGTATCATGATTTTTTGAGGGGTACAATGAGATAATAAATATTCCATTAAGATAATACATTATCATTATCTTCTTATTTACATTACAAATTTAGTAATTTCATGTTTTTTCTTTCTATTATGTGAATATTGACAGCCAACATAATAAAATAATAAGTAAAGTAATTGATATTGATTTTTATGTGGGATATGTCACATCGTTAAGATTCCATAATATTATTTCTATTATATTTAAGCTATTTTGAGGCCTTGCTAAAAATAGCAGTTGTTGGGAGCCTTGTTTATGCATTATATGATGTGATTACCACTGAAATGTTTTTGTAGTATTGAACACTGTATAAAATGATAATAATGTGTATTTGGATAATGAACTTGTTT
This sequence comes from Viscum album, assembly GCA_963277665.1. NCBI lineage: Eukaryota > Viridiplantae > Streptophyta > Magnoliopsida > Santalales > Viscaceae > Viscum > Viscum album. The sequence continues at coordinate 1,432,617,201 of OY728151.1, forward strand.
CCCATAGAAATATGGTTTTTATGGTAACTCCCATGATAAATAATTTAGTAACGAAATGAATTCGATTTAATTAATTGTTGAAGTTGGTATGTGTTTCTTCTTTGGGTTGTTTCTTCTTTCTGATTCCCTATATATTGGCTTTATATGATGTGATATTATTTACCTGTTTAGATCTATGATGTGTGGGGTGTAGTGATGCAGTTGTTGGTGGGCATGGAAATTATGTGGGCAGTTTTGTGGTTGTGGTATGATATGGAAGAGGTGTGTGGCAAAAAATATTCATTTTGGATATGTGTGGTTGTGTTGTGATGTGATGTGATTTGTAGTGTTGTTATGTAGTTCATAGATGATGTATCACTATGGATTTGGAGTTTTGGGTATGTTCTGTGGTGGATGACATAGTTTGGATGGAGTGGCACGATGACGATGGGGGATTCAGTTTGTTGCGGTGATTTTTGGGTGAGATTGGCAAGTTTCGAAATAGTGTTGTTGTGAAAGTTTCCCAATTTTCCATAGAATTAATTATTACACTGAATTAACGAATAATTCTACTGGTTGATAAATGAAATATAATGGGATGAAATTTGATATGTTAATATAGAATAATGAGTTGGTAAAATGAATGGGTTGTGACATGTGAAATAAATTTCATGGTAAACAAAATCTAATGTAAAATTATCTATCAAGAACATAGTAATAACTAAGATAAAAAGGATGTTATGTGTTGTTATGGGGTTATAAATGATGTGTTTTATAGAGTGGTGGTAGAAGTTTTGATATATGATGTGTGGTGTAGTGGTGTAGTGAATGTTAGTATAGATGTTCTGGACTAATACATTGGGAATTATGTTCTACTTACATATCATGTAATTTATGTTATTTTTTATGTGCCTCACCTAAAAGGGATAACCATAACAATGATATGAGGCTAGGGGTTCTATGTGTTTTCAATAATATCCAGGATGGTGGAGATATGGATGGTTGGGAACCCCCTCTTCACCTCACATCCTTATTCATTTTTAATGATATGGGTTGGTGTTGTAGATTACATAGCTATGGTTGTGAGGGGTTATCTGGTGAGATATTATTTCATGAAATATTTATGTGTTTTTTCCATTGTAGTTTTGTGTGGTATGTGGAGGTAATGATGTGGATTACCTTAACATTAATGATACCCTACTCCTTGGTTATATGATGAGATGAGATTTCATGGAAAATGTGTCTTTACGTGAGATATGATGTGGTGCATCCTAATTATTTCATAGGATGATACACCTTGTAATGGTGAGGTATGTAGGGATGCATATCATCCCAAATTAGATATGGACTACGTGTTATTCTATGTGATTTTATGTCATCTCTTTGTGGTGTAACATGTATGGAAGGTATGAGAGCACAAGGTATTCACCATTGGGGATTGGGAAGGTAAAATCAATGGGGAAGAATCATTATGATAACTTACATTATTGCAATTTTGATTCTATATTACTATAATGATGTTTGTTTTAGTGAACCATTCATTATGAATTTGGGATCGGTTATTTGACCAATATAGGTACTTGTTGGTTATGTTGTTTGTTCACTAATGCATTAGCATTCTATTTTCATGTGTAAACATGAGAACATGGGTGTGATCTTGTTATGTATTCTTGAATTCTTACCCTATCAATATTTAATATATTTATCTATTCCATGAAGAATTTAAGGATAGACCTATACATTGGTAAAATTGGATGAATATGTTATTGAGTAAAATCTATAAGGCTCTTCTTCTGGTACTTTATAATGGATACATTTTTTATGTATTTTTTCATTCATCTTCATTCATTATGGGATGTTTTAATGAATACATTTAAATTATCATTTTTATTTTTTTGTTGGTTTTGTCCTATCTATTGGACCTATTATATATTTCAAGGGAATTCCTCACATTTATGAGATTTTTATTCCCTCAATGGTAGTGTGGAAAATGGGGCCTAATGAAGTTAGGAATCTGCGGTCATTTTCCATCTTCAATCATTGTAGTATCATTTGATGAAGGGGTCATGGTTTAGTTGTATGAGAGGAGATGGATGATAGATAAGATGAAATTTGACATTATGAATGTTGAGGATTGCATTGGTTTGTGTGGAAGTGGGTGTAATAGAACATAGTTTGGGACATAGGCTAGAGAGACTAGACATGGGATGCGATTTTATCAAACCATATGTTCTGGTTTATATAATCTGATTTTATTGATTGACCAAGTGAAGTGGCCATATATTCATGATAGGGACCTATGAGAGATTCCATAATAATGATTGATTTTTTTTCATGATTAAATTCAGTGGTTGAGGAATATAAATTGAAATTATAATTATGATTATTTAAATAAAAAGCTAATGTGACGATGGTATTCTTAATTAAATTCATGAATGCTTCATGGATATCATGCTCTAGTGGACAAAGAAATCGAGGATCAGTTGGAAGGTCTGTTTTATTATCATAGAATCCATACAATAGTGGATGATCACTATAAGAAGTGGGATTTGTGTTCATTTCAATATAAGTGTTTTTGGAACTATGATGGGAGAGTCTCGCACCTTCACATAGAGCATAGGTTGGGGGATTAATACTATTATTATGGAATGATTTTTGAATAATGATAGTTTTAAGTGTCATTGGATGTATGTAATTTATTGGGAGACGTATTTTATTTGTGGAAACTATTTTTTAATGATTGTAAAGAGGAAGAGTTTTTTTCAATTCATTTATAAGAATTTTACAATAGAATTCTTATCATCGTTAGTGAGGGAAGTAAATATAGAAGAGATAATCTCGCTATTGTAAGGGGTCCTGAGAATTCATGAGCTAGGGATCATCTAAAAGTACCTCCTACACATTTTTCTAGATGCCGTTCCAAATGAGGATTCTATATAGCGGTAAAAAAGAGGATCTACTCCCAGTGATAACATACACAACCAACATGTTTTCACTTATAAAATATCTAGAGTTATAGAAAATGATAGATTTTATTTAGTGGATTATTTCCATGTGATTTGATCCCTTAGATGTTGTCTAGTCAGGATTCCTATGGAGTTGAAATTATATGTAGTGGTCTATGGGTGTTCATGTAGTTAGGGTTTCGTGAGTGGGGAAGAGACCACAAAAGATCTCATTTTCTTCCATAGGGGTAGGTGTCTCCTAAAAACCTACTGAATGATTCCCGTTTATATTTTTTAGGTTGAGGGAATAGTCACCACCGGGCTCAGTTCATGAAAACCCATTTATCATAGTATTAGGTGGGTGTTCAGACCCCTCTTAAGAAGAATTAGTAGTTGCCTATGACACAGAAATCATTGAAAGTATTGTTAGTGCTTGTTCAATAGCTGAGATTAGATAGTGTTGGCAAAGGGTGGCCTCCTTATAGACCACATCAATATGGATCCATTCTAGGGAATTGTTATGGAGGACAAAAGTTGAGAGGTAGAAAATAGAGGCATGGTTAGATACTCATGTTAGATAAATCAATTCTAGCAGATATGAGAGTTCTTCAAGGCATTATTAGATTATAATTAATCATTGTGTGTATTTTTTTGATTCAGGATACCCAGACTCGTTTGTTTCTCTTAACATGGTATATACATTTGGAATGGATGTGGATAGGATTCTAGATCTCCTAGTGTTATATAGGCTAGTTGGAGGTTATGATTATTATTGATGAGTACTAGGGATTTAGACTTGTTATGGGGTAGCTCAATTTAGTGGTGGACTTCATCTTTTTCTACATGAATCTGTATAATTTTATCCTTGGTATGACATCCCAATATCCTATGTGTGTAGTCACCAACTAGTCATGCATGAAAGGTAATTTTTTTATCTCGAGGGATATTGAGTGGCATTTTTTGGAAAGTGATATTGTTGGATAGGAGGTAGGAATGTGAAATTAATTCTGTTAAATATTTTTAGATTATTATAGTAATATCATGTAAGATATTTTCCCAAAATATTTGATCTTTTCAACATTTTTTTTCCAATAATTGGTTATTTCCTTCCTCAATTAATGTATTTTATTTTATCAGAGAGAGTTAAAATTGGGTGAACCTCTAATTTCAATGGAACCGTATCATAATGTTACAATGTAATTGTGTGAGTTGAGGGTTCAGGAGGATGTCCTGTTGCATTGGTGTTTTATCCAACAATGTGTGTGGTCATGGGATGCTCCACTATTCTTCTCCAGAAAGGTGGATAATAGTGTGAGGTTTTGTATCAACTACTTGAGTTTAAATCAATTGATTGAAAATAACCACTATCATTTTATGAAGAAAGATAATATTTTTGAACATCAGAGAGGATATAGTTTATTTTAAATGACAAATATGCAGTTTAGATATCACTTGACGATGTTTACCAAGGAGTATATCTAAAAGGATTTCATTATAGGCATGTCTATGATCATCATGTTTGTAAACGCGTTGTTCATTTTGATGAACACAGAAGAATATTTTATTTGTATTATGAGCTCATTTGTTCTTGTTTCCCAAGAATGGTTCATCATCATCGTCATCGATGGTATATTGATCTACTCGAATTTATTGGAGAAGCACATTGAGCGTCTTAGGGATATTTTTCATGTTCAATGACCCCTCTATCTACATTTTAACACCATAAATAATCTAAAAAAATAAAATTTCTCTGAAATGGAGTATGATAAACACATTTACGTGTTTTTAAAGACTATATAAATTTCTGAAATTATCTTCTATCTGGAGGACCATTGATATTAGATTTAGTTGTATATAAAAAATACCCCCTTAAATAGCCTAAAATACACATAATATCATGTTTTTCTATACAACTATTGGTTATTAATATTATTATATCATTTGAGAGTCAGTTCATAGAATTTGGAATTAAGGGAATGAATATGATTTAATAACCAATATAAATATATAGATAGAAATAAAATATTATTCATTTGAAAGAAAAAAATAATTATTTTTTAAAAAAATAATAATTTTCTAAAAGTTCATTTTATAATTCTTGGTGAACATAATCTAAAATTAAATATAGTGACTTTTATAAAATTTATTTAATGTAATAAACACCATTTGTGAAATTGGAATATAAATGTTTTGTTTGGTATATTTTTTTTGTCTTTTTCTAATATGTTTAATTTTTTGATGAATTGTTAACATAAATTGCATTTTTATTGATAATGGAAATTGTGTATAAATTAATTAAAATGCTAAATTATAATTTTAATTTGGTTTAAAATAAATTTAGTTCAATTTAATAAGAGTTAATCCAATTAATTTCATTACAACAATTTTTATATTTAGTATATATATAAAAACATTATCAACTATTGTACTTTTTCAAATTAAAAAACCTGAATTCTCCCAACATCTACAAGATTTAATTTAAATAATTTTTTTTTATTTGAGAAAAACCGCAAAAAATTAATTTAATATTTTAAATAAGAAAAATTTATAATGTCTTAAAATGTGAAAATAATTTCTGACCAACATTATTAGTGAAATATTTTATATTTATGCACAACGATTAAGTTAAAACATGATTACATTGTGGTTGATCATAAAATATATCGTGTCAAATGACTGAAACAATTGTCCAACGACCATTTTATGGTCATATTTTGACCCTCGCCACTTTAGTATTGATTATTTATTTTTTATCCATACTATTCAATGAAATTGACCTATATAATATGTTTTGAAAAGAAAAAGATAAAAAGGAACAATCTAATCCTTTAATATTTATAAACCATTAGGATTGAGAAAAAAATAACATGATAGGTTATATATATTATTTTAATAATTAACTAATATTTTTATAACATGATAAATTTTTCTTATATTTTATATTAAATAATTTAATTAGTTACTTACGAAACACCAAAAAAGAATTATTTTTATAATAATTTACAAAAATAGCTAACACTAAAAATATTAAAAGCGAGGAAATTTGAATGAATTATTAAGATAAATTAATTTTATTAATTAAATTATCAATTTAATCTAGTTCAAAATTAATAGATAAAAATTCATTCATTTTCATTAAAATTTTAATTTCAAGTTAAATAATTAATTTCAAAATCAATATTAATGTTATTTTAAAATAAATAATATTTTATTAAAATTTATGAAATTAAAATAATAAAATATTATTCCAAGTTATATTAAAATTATAATAAATATAAAATATTTTCAATTAATGTACCAATTTAGATTTTATAGTGATCATATTAAACCTTAAATATTAAAAAATATGTTATCGTGGTTAGGGTTAATGAATTTTGTGTGTGTGTTAATTATTCTTGTGTTAAATGTGATTCTAAAAGCACATGTAATTTATATTTTATAAATTTCATATCTTATTTAGAATTAGTGAGTATAAAGTTTTTAAAATTATAACATTAATTTTTTGTTAATTGATAAATTACCTTGGATTAAAAATTAGATAGTTTATTGAAAACCAAAATGTTAAATTTCAAGAAACATAGATGTTGTGGAAAACATATATAAATGCAGTTCATTTCCTACTATAGTTGTATTAACAATCCAATTAGACCCTACCATCAATCATAATTAAATTTTTGTTTCAAATGAGGTAGTGGATTCCACTAAATAATGAATACATATCCATATTTAGAAGAATGATAGTTATTATTAATAATAAAAGGCCACTCACTCTCCCCACTTCATAAAAAATCTCTGGAATTTTTGATAGCACAAACACTAAAAAAATCACTTTACAAAATTACTTCTCATAATTCCAAACCTTTATGTTTTATATTAATACAGACTCTTTTTGATTTATATAAATCTAAATGATGATACCTGACGAAATGTTAAAGTTCATCAACAAGTGTCTTCATATTATTCCCTTATTCGCCTAATTTAATTCCTATTATACCATGATTATATTAATATATAAATATTTTAATTATAAAATGATATTTCTATGTTAACAATATAACCTAAATCCACACACAATTCCATAAAATGGGTTACAAAATCATCATTTTTGTGTCTAAACTAATATCGCCTTGCGAACCGATGTCATTAATTTCTTCCATTACCACCTTACATGTTTGGGTATAAAGATGTATTTATTGTTTAAATATGATATATATGAGATATATAACATAATAATACATAAATATTCATTATATCATATATATATATATATACTTATCTATCTACCATCCATTCTTTGGGATATACAATAATATATCTCATGTGTTCGGTGTTCTACCTGCTCGTGAAATAGTGTAAATCGTCCTTCAATAAAGCTTGACATGGAATGTGAAAAATATAAAGTTCATTATTATAAGTTATATAAATGATATAATTATAATATTAATGAAATTTTGGGCATTATTTATAATAAATATTTATATTATTTTATTTCATTCATTTTAAATCCTGTAATGTTGATTATATCATTCATGTACATTTGGACTACCACATTGATAAATGGATGTGAATCTATTTTCATCCCCACAAAAATTGTATGACACATAAGTATAATTAAATTAATAATGTGATTATTATATAATTATTTTTATTATTTATTTTATATACCTATATAATGTGTACATGAACTCGAACACTCTGGATGAATCACGCATGACAAAATAAAACAATTAATACCTGAAACAATGGGAATAATGAAATATTAATAATGAACAAGTGAAAATATGTTATTAAAAGTTATTATATGTTGTTATAAATAATAATATTGTTTTAAATAAGTTAATAATTTTTAAAAAAACACTATTGGACCGGCTAACACACATTAAACTAGAAAAAAGCACAAAGTTAGTGATTTCATCTCAATATCATTTCATTGAGGAGTATTATAGTGTTATGAATCTAGTTTCATTTATATGGTGTTTATACATCGCAAATTTCGTGTAATATCATGAATATATCATTTCATTGGTATTATTAGTTTTAGTTGTAATTATTTTGTCTAATGGGGATTTGAATTAAAAGTTACCAAGTAGTCTATAATTTCATAACTCAATTTTTTTTCATTGGGTTATAGTTACTCTTGGTTTTCATTGGTATTAAATGATTATGTGTAGAATTTATTTTTATTATAAATTTTTTTACTTACACTTTATTTACACTCAATTAATTTATTAATTAAAAAAATAACATTGTAGTCATATTTAGGGTTTGTTTTATAATATCTTTATAATCAAGATTATTTATGATTGTATTTAAATTAAGGTTTATTATTTGATAATGGTATAATAAAAAAATTACTTTTATCCTCTAGTTATTCACTGTATTTTTATTTAAGAGTATAATTTCCCAACATTTTGGTACTTAAAGTGATTTTATGAATATACATCTTCATTTCTCTCTTTGGCCAGAATTCCTTTTTTACTATGAAAACCATTTTGTATATAATTGTTTTAAAAAATATGTTTTACATTTTCATAATTATTTATTAATTTAATATTGAACCATTTTTACAATTTTTAACTTTTCTTAATGTTATATTCAAATAAAATTCATTTCAAAATGTGTTTCAAAATGAATAGTGTGTTTTCATGAAGAATATTTTTTAAGATAATTTTATAGTATTTATATTCATCAATAAAAATAAATTCTTTTTATTACACCAATTGGAAAATTTCATAAGCTACCATCCATATTCATCCTATTAATGGGATATGATGATTTGTAATATAGAATGTGCTAAGATTTAATTACTTGTTTCATCTCATACTCATTAACTCCCACTTGAATTTTTCACATTTGATATATGAGGAATAATTTGGAACTAAAGACATGGGTGGGGCCTAGATAATTTTAGTCACTAGATAAATTGGTAATCTCATGGGATTAATCTATTTTATATCCTTATAAAATTTTGATTCTACCAACCCATTTAAAATTTTCATGAGAATAGATGTTAATAGTAATTTTTTCTGGTGCCTCTATAACATGAAATAAAGTAATTAAGCATTTCCTTCCTTCATAAGTTATTTATTAATATAAATTATATTTTCACTCTGATATTTCCTATAGATGAATTTCATTTTCAGTTTATTTATTAAGTACCATGATTTTTTTTGTTATTTAAATTTATATTTTATTATTCCTTATTATATTATTTACATGTAATGTGTGATAAGATATTTAACATTCCATTTTGATTATACCTTACTTATTCATGAAAAAATGAAATTTAAATTTCATGTGTGATCAGTTATTTATGATGAGATATTGATTATACTTATTTATTCATGATAAATTCTTTTCTACAAAACCCTTAATATTATTTTTCCCTTGCCATTATTTTTTTCCCTTTCATTTGCATCCCTGAGAAATAATATGTTATTTTTAAAGGATATAAAATAGGTAATAATTCTATTCTAATTTTTTAAATTTTCATATTAAAATGTAATTCAATATTCATTTATATAACTAGTTCGACAAGAATACTAAAATATTCGATCTTTTGGGATGAAATTCCTTGTTTCTTATTACAATGTTTTTGTAATAAACATAAACTCTAGGATTGTAGGTTCAGGTTCTCTATTGTTGGTATAATATTAATGTTTTTAGAATCCTTGGGAACTAGATGTTTGAGAAATATAATAAGGAAGATAACCCTATGATTGAATATGACAATAAATATAGAATAACACCCCACAGTTTTGATAAGATATATATTGTGTGGTTTTCCAATACAATACATCAATGTATAGATACTTTAAGATTACATGATTCTAGAACAGTGGTACGTAGGGTTAAAAACACCTAAAAAAGTGTGCCAGGAAAGACTTGTGAATTACTAGTTACCATAAAATTGGTCATACTACACAACCAGTTTGACACCCTCTTGGGTTTTTCATAGGAAATTAAAATATTATTTACGTACCATTGTGAAATATTTTAATAGATAATGACATCTATTGAGATATGATAAACTATAGAATAATGAACGAAATGTGTTAATAAAAAAATATAATGTATTTATGTAATTGTATTTGAGAATTTAATTGTAGAAGTGTTTTGATAATGATGTTTTTCTTATATGAATAATGAATGAATTTTCTATTATGTTAAAATAATATATGTTTTCATAAACAATAGATTTATAGACACCATTATGAATAAATTAAATGTATTAAATTCACCTTTTGGGTTTCAGGAGATGGTATACTACAATGATTATGGATATTTGGGGATACATTAATGAAAATCAATTGTTATATTGAAAACAAATTATTTGAGGAATAATGATATATCATTTTCTAGACATAATTTTAAAGGTATTGATATCCTTTAGGGTAATTGTGATCATTAAGGATATTTAAATAATATACAAATAAAATTATAAGTTGTATTTAAAATAATAGAAAAATATTTTGTAATGACAAAATTTATTTCAAGGACGTCCAATGTAGTGTTTTTGGGGCATTGTTGAATTATACTAATATGCATTTAGACATAGTTATAGATGCATGAAGCATGAAAACATGGTACATGTAGAAATTTGGTGAGCCATGAACCCAAGAATGAAGGAGGATAAGGGTTCAACACCCACCCTTGGGCTGAGTGATTTCCTGGTCAATATGTAGATGTTTTGAGGAATAATTTTAGAAAAATAAAAATTAATGATGAATTTTCATTGATACTTTTTATTTTCAGAGTGTAAAATAATATATTTGAGTTAATTTGATAACCATATTGGTTTTGGAAAATAGTTAGAGATGTAGAGATGAATTTTCACTCTTTAATTGAACTTACAATCCGTTAATCTAAAATTATTTTGGTAAAGGGATAAAAAATTAATTTTTCAGATATTAATTTCCCTGATTAAGTGATTGAATCAAAAAATAATAATGTAATTCTTTATTTTATAAATTTATCAAGAAATTATATTTCATTATACTACTATATAATAAAAGAAGTATCCAGTATTGGGAAAATGATCATGAAATAAATATTACCATGTTATATTCATATCAGATGAATCAAATGGTATATTAAATAATAATATATTTATTATTTTAATCCCATAATAATTTTATTTATAATTCACTAGTTTCTAATAAATTAAATCAATCACTCTTTGTAATTATTTTTTAATTTCACACATGTCCATATCATCACATTCCACAAATTATCTACTATATAGAAACCAATATATGTGTTATTCCATATGAAATGTATACTTTCGATTATCTATTATTAATGATATATTTTATTATCTATTTTATAATTTATTTTCTTCAATAATGGTATTTCCAAATGTCTAACACTTTATTACCATGATTACGTTAAATTTACAAAGATGCATTTTAATTATGGTGGGCAGAAATAGATTGCCCAATATATCTAAAATAATATAATTTTATTAAATATCTTATGATACATGAAATAATAAGATATATTTCATTACATGATATTTGTATTTTATATTTAATAAAAATAAACACTTATTTTAGCTTGTGTTATAAAAAACAATGGTTTTCTACAATATATTATATTGTTTGTAAGACCGTGTTTTATTGAACAACAACGAAATATTAATATTAATATTTATTATGATAGGTATTTACTATACATTTAAAGGTAATGATTGATTAATATTGAATATCCAATGATAATATATATTTGTAAATTAATTAAAAATAATTTAAATGAAAAAAATGGTTTTCTGAAAAACCTTATTTTTTCAAGAAGAAATATTATTAGTTATTGGTAAACATTATTTAAAATTATATTTTTACTATTTTTAGATAACATAATTGATATGAAAAACTATAATTTTGATAGAATAATTAAAATAATATCCTGTAGAGAATTATTTTTTCTTTTCTTAGAAGTTTAATCTTCAAATGAATACTGAGAAATAATGCTTTTTAATTGAAAATTGACTTCTCAATATATTTATATATAATGTTAAATTATATTTTCAATTAGTTTTAATGTTTTATGAGATAAATTTTATATAGATAAATCAAATTTTTTTATTGACTGATTTTCATATTTAATTTATACAAAAGAATAATGTAACCTTTTGATCACATTCACATTAGAAAACTCATGCTTCCTCACAACGTTTATGGGAAAACATTTCCATTTTATTGTCGAAAATTTATTATTTTATTATTCCCCAACTGATTGGATATTATAAAACATAACAATTTATATTTTTTAATATGATCTACATAATTTTAGACCTTTATGTTTAGTAAAAAAAATTAAAAAACAATCTTTGCGATCATGATAAAAACATGTTCACTTACTCATTAACCATGGAATATATTGTGTAAAATGTACTAACAACTTTTAAAACATATATTTTATGGTCATATTTCAATAATTTCACTATTAGAATTTATTTTTATCTTTTAGGTGAAAAATATTAAATGAATGTGACCTATATAAAAATTTGTGTTAAGAAGAAGATTCGAAAGGGAAATTCATTGACAATAATATTTATAATGCTTTGGGTTAGGAACCATTAATCATGTGTTCTATAATTAATATTTTTTGGAATGGTAATTATATTTTTAATCATGATTATTTAAATAAAATGTTTAGATTTTATATAATTACTTTTAATTAATAATTTAATAGAGTTATTTAATTATTTTTTTTTGTAAATTAACTAAAATAAACGATACTAAAAATAATAAAAGTGATGTAAACTGAATAACATACAGTATTTAATTAATTTTTTGATGAATATATATTTAGAAACATATTTAAAATTAATATATTCTAATTATATAATTTTTTTGATATTTTTAAATTCAAATTAATTGAATATTTTCGAAATTTACATTAGTGAAATTTTATAATATATGATAGTTTACTCAATGACATAAAATTTCAAAATAATCGATTATTATGCCAATGGATTTTTAAATGTTAATAAATATAAAATATGGAGCATAAATAGACCAATTAATCATTTATAATGTATATATTGACCGAAAATTAAAAAAAATGTTTTTTACGATGTTTGGGTTAAAGTAGTGTTTTTGTGCGTTATATGTGCTTTTTTTAAAACAATCCCACCCTTGTGGGATTATTATATTATAAAATAGATAAAAAAATTTAATTATAGATTCTAAATTATCTAATATTACCGGAAATAATGTTATTCATAATAAATAAATTACTAATGCTAGAAAATTAGTGTCATTAATAAATACCAAAATATTAAAAGATTCGAATCATAGATGTCGTGGATGAAAATTACAAAAATGAAATTTTATTTATGTTGATGGTTAATATTGAGTTAATAAACCCTTACCTAAATTTTTATTCAGTTATGTAACCACATGAGGTATTGGTGACCATACAATCATGAATATTTTTGAGTATTAACAAGAATGCCTCCATTCCTTGTCTATAATAGGGAATTTACTCCGACATTATTCACCCCTCTCAATCCATTTGGACCATAAAATACCTACCAAAATCACTTTTAAATTCCCTATACTCATCCAGATTCCTTATTTTGGGCCTAAATCCAACCTTTAAAGGATTTATGGAAATCCAATGGAGGATACCGCAAAAGATGTAATGTTCTATAACAAGTGTATTCATCTTATTTCCTTCTCCACCTCAATCAATTCCTCTTATAACATGAATATACAATACTAGTAATAAATTACATACATATATATTTTTTTATGATACGGTTAAAACCGAAAACCTCACACAATTCCATCAAATGCGATAGGAAATCATCATTCATGTATACATCAGACTACCGCGTCAAAAAGTGAGGTCATTATTTTTTACATTACAACGATTTCAGGTTAGGAATAATGGAGTATTTTTATATTTTATATCATATATATGATATATATAACATATTAATATTATGTAGTCATTATATAATATATATCATGTTATCTTCAATTTCGTAGGTGATATAATAATATCAGTTGTGTGTATGGTGGACTACCTCCATGCAATGCGATGCGATCTATCTTTCACTAATGCTTCATATGGAAGGGGATAAAGAAAATTTTACTAATTATATGTTATATAATGGATATTATTATTATAATAATGAAATATTTATTATTTTTTAAATACAATAGTGATATCATTTTATTCCTTTCGTTTTCAACAATGTAAAGGTGATAACATCATTTGCCTATGTGTGGATTATTTCCATTAAAAAGTGATATGACTCCCATTTTATCACTAAAACAAATGGATCATATATTATTATAACTAATGATTTAATAATATTATTATTTCATGATTATTATTTTGTTAATGATATAACTATAAAATATACCCATGATCTGAAACATGCATGATGAATTATGTTTTGGAAAACAAAGAAATTAACACTCTGAAATGTGCAAATAATGAAATAAAATTTGTCAAAAATTAATGAGACGTTATAAAAGGTTTGTATATGATATTATAAATATTCATATGGGTTTGGAATAAGTTCCAAGAATGCTTAAAACAATTATACATAATGTGGGAGAACATTCAACCATAATGAACAGTATGGTGGGTGAAATCATCTCAATTTCCTTGCATTGATGATTATTGTATTCATAGGAACCTATTTTCTTTATATGAATTGTATACATCAACTTTTACGTGTAATATAATTATTACATAATTATTCATGGTATTTTATGTTTAAAATTTACTGATTTCATGTAAGGTGATTTGACTTAAAATTTACCGAGTGGAAAAGAATTTCATAACACAATTTCATTTCACTGGGATATATTACTTATTCATTTTAATTAATATTATATTATTATGTTTAAAATGACTTTTGAATATCTATTTTTAAATTTAAATTTTTTATCTAAGGATTTATAGAAAATGCCCATAATATATTCATTGATTAATTATCATATCAACATCATCATCATTATAATGGTTTATTTATGAATCTCATTCTATACGAGATTATTTATACGTTAACATCCATTGAAATAAAATAGTTTTTTATTTTTACAAAAATTTAATTTAATTTTATCATCCTCTATGTTTTATTTATATTTTTGTTTACTTTTATAGTATATCCATTTTTTGGTACATAAAATTATTTACTCTTTTTCAATGGAACTCATCTTCTTTTATTTCTTTGATAAGGAATATTTTTTTCATAAGAAATTAATATTTTATAAAAAAATATAACATTTTAAAAAATATCTATTAATTTCAGTTTCATGAATTTTTACACATTTATAAATGATTTAATATTTATTTTCATTGAGAAATATTTTTAATCTTTTTTTAAAACTAAAAATTATGTTTTCCTCAAGACTATTATTAAATATATTTTTATGGTTCTTATTCACATCAATATCAATAACCATTTATTCATAATCATTTGTTTATATTTTTAGTCAATAATTATTTTTTGTTGCGACAATTTATGGTTATTTTTCCAAGGAATATATTGACATTCACATAATGATTTAATTGGTAGTCATTAAATACCCACTGAAATATTTTTATTCATTAGATCAGTATATTTTTAATTTCCCCAAAATGTCTATAATGTTTTTCAAGTATTTTAATATTGATTTATCTATGTCTAATTTTGAAATACAATGTTTTTCTATGAATTTTATTTCATTTAATGTGTTAATATTTATAAATCATTACTCAATATTCAATATAGATATTTGATTATTAAGCATAGGGTTTAGGAATTTTAAAAATTATTATTTATAAAAGGAATTATTTTAACCTAATGAACCATGGGAGGCGAGGCTATTGATAGGCCCTCAATTAATCAGATGTGACTTGGGATGAATAAGTTGCCTATACATAGTTCAATGGGTTTCTACTCATTAATTATTGACTCTTTTTAGAATATATATTAATTGTAATGGTTTTAATTTTCTAGTAAACATGAAATCCAAAAATTAATAATTTACTTAATTGATAATTCAACTATTATTACCCAATAGATTTGACTATGATATAATATCTATATAGATTTTATTTCCAGTTCAATGATGTAGTGGAATATGTTTTAGGTATATTACCTTATTATATTGATTATTCCATAAAATATTATTTGAATGGAATGTGTGGAATGCTATTTACCTTCCAATATTATGATTCCTTATCTATTCATGTAAACTTGTTCATTAAATTTCATGTTTTTATGTTATTTACTATTCCATATTTATTATTCTTATTGATTTATAATAACGTATAATATAATTAATCCCTAATATGAATTTTCTGTCACCCTTATTTTTTTCCACTAACTATGATTCCATGAAGAATAATCTATTTGATATTTAAGGATTTATTATAGGGAATAATGTTATTAACAAAAAATGTTATAAAATTTTAATTCAATTGTAATTCAAGAGTCATGTAACTATACAGTTTACTAATCCTAATACCATAATTATTACATTATGATTAAATGTGTAATATGCTATGAAAATATAATTTTAGAAGTCACCAGCACCAGGCTTCTAGGGTTGGGGACACTATAGTTGGTATTAGAGGTTCTTTATTATCAACATTGGGAATGGTATTTAGGGAAACATGTATGAGGGATAAATTTTCTATGATAATATTTTATGATAAGTATATAATAACATCCTATATATTTAGTAAGATACAGATTATGTTGTTTATACTAGAAATATATCCATTTTTGGAAACTACAAGTGGACATGGTTCAGGAACAAAGCTACTAATGGTTATTAACTCTGAAAAATTCATGTCCAACTTGACATGAGAATTACATGGTACCCAATAGTTGGCCATACTACAAAAATTGAATGATGAAACATGGGGATATTCCTTGGAAATTTCACATTTTCTTTATAAAACATTGTAAATTATTTTAATAGATAACAAAAATGACTTAACTAGGTAAAATTATACAAAAAGGAAGGAACTATGTTTAAATAAATTTGATGAAGTATTTATGTATTATGTTTCATGAATTAAATTTTGGAAATATTTGACCAATGTTATTTATGATGAAACATGCATGAAACAAATTTTTATAGTTTTAAAATCATATATGTCTTAATTAACAAAAGTGGTTTGGATTCTATAATGGTTTATTACTGTACAGGTGATTATAAGATCAAATTATTAAATAAACCTTCTATTATTTATGTGATGTGACTCTACCAAGGCTAATGTAATTTTCTGAGACATTAATTTTTTTTAAAGAAACAAATTATTTGTGGAATATTGTGTTTAAATTTTATTGAGATATGTTTAAATGTATTGATAACCATTAATTTCAATATTATCATTAATGACATTGTATTTATAGTAAAATTAAATTTGATGTTTTATTTAAAACCATAGTAAAAATTATTTCAATGATGTCCATCATATGTTTTGGGTACATTTTATGATTTATAATTAAAATATGTTTATAAAAAGGAATCCTATATCCATGGTGACAACCCATTACATCCAGAAAGGTGGTGGGTATAAAATTCATTACCAAAGGATGATAAGCGCTTTACACTAACCGCTTTTCTACATGATATCATAGTAAATATGTAATTCTTTTATGAAAAACTATTTTAAGTCTAAATATTAATGATAATCTAGTTGGGTTAGATTTTAGGTTTAGAGATTATTTCTTTTATAATCTAACATGTGAAAATAATATAGTTTTTAGATAATATTTAGAGTTATAAAAAACATATTTTCACTATTTTATGTATCTTACAATTTTTTAAAAGTAAATTTAAGTGCATTGAGAATGAAATAATCATTTTAAAATATTTCATTCTTGAATTGATCGATCAATGAAGAATAATAGGTTAGATTTGGTTTTATAGAATATTATCGAGTGTGTATATTTTTATAAACTCATAGACAGTAAAATAATTTCTCATCATTAAGAAAATGATCTTGAAATTAAAAAAACATATCCATATTACATTTAATTATGATGAATCTATGATTTTGTGAAATTATCATATATTTATGGTATCAAATTCCTATCTATTTCATTGATCCTTCACTTGTTTATGATCAAAGACCACATTCACTCTCTAAATTTATTTACCCTTCTTCTCAATTTTTTTCTCCACATTCCACCAATGTTCTCATAAGTAGAAACCAATATATGTGTTATTCATTATAAAATTTTTACATATCAGTCCCCATCATTAAAGGGATATTTTATTAAAATTATTAAGATATGCATTGTTAAAAAATGTTACTTCAACATGTAAATACCTTGATTAAATAGATTATGTTAAAATTTTGAGGATGAAATTTGTTTATGGTGTGGAGAATATGACACCATGAAAATTATCAAAGGAAAAAATTTTGTTAGATAGAGTATGTTACACACAATTAAAAGATCGATTTAATTACATTAAATAAATAATTTATACTGGTTTACATGTAACAATTATTTTAGCTATTTTTAAACACAACAACAAGTTCCTTCGATTGTATGTGTTTCCAGTAAAACCTATTTTTACAAAAAATTAATATAATAATTATTTTACTATTTTATAAGTTATTTATCGCATTTATATTATAAAATAGATAATAAATATGATTATATTTCCTATGAAAAAATATATTTCATAATAAAATATGATTCATTTAAATAAAATTAAATGTTTTCTAAAAAAGGTATTTTTTATAAAAGGAATTTTTTTATTTATTGGGGCACATAGATTAAAATTATATTTACCAAGTATGCAAAATTAATTTTAAATAACATATATTTTTTTAATTTGGGATATCATAAATATATTAGAGTGAAGTTTTTGTATTTTTTCGAATTTTTTTTTGACGAATAATGAATGATATTGAATTTTAAATGAAAACTATCTTTTCATTTAAATTATTTATAATGTGAAATTATAATATAAACTCATTTTAAAGTAAAATAAGTTCAATTTTATATTAAATAATAAAATTTAATTTATAGGAATAATTTTTATATTAAATATATATATATATATACATTTTAAAAGTTTTATCATTTTTTTATTTTGAAAATAATCATTCTCACCATTTTATGGGATTAATTTTAAAATTAATTCATCCACTTCAATGTGTCTAATTTATATAAATGGAATCTATATTTAGAATAAGAATAATTTATAATATCTATTAAATTCAATGTAATTTTTTACCAAACTGATTAGTGAAAAAAGATAAAATTAAACATAGTGATTACTATTAAAATCAGTTTACATAGTGATTAAACTTGGAATATAAGGTGTAAATAGCCTAAAAACATATCCAATGAATTTTAGTTTTAAATATATATAATGATACCACCTTATACATAAATTTTATGTGTTATTGGGATACTATTTAATTAAATTATCCAATATAAAACTATGTAATTTTATTAAAGAAAAAAAAATAATACATGAAAACATACAAACAACAAACACCAAACTCCCATAAAGTATGGCTACGGTGAAAAGGAATCCAAATAAAAAAACAACCAATGAAATTGGGTGGGCTCTCGAAGAAAAGAAGAAGTTGCTGCATAAGGAATCCCGCAACAGAAGTCTTCAAGATACCCTCTGTATAAGCATGATCGCTTCATCAACAAACACTCCAAAACCAAACAACGAAGACACCTACAAGCCACCATCAAAGGCAGCCGCCGACCTCTTGAGATCAGCACTTCTCTCAAAATATAATAGAGCTTAAAAAACTGAAATCAAAGAAAACCACTCCAGGCCATCACTCCACGAAAGAATCCTCGATAAAATATGCATCAAAAAAGAAAATAGAGACGAAAAAACAGAGAACAAAGGCATGTTACTACATACCAGTAGAAAAATAAAAGAAAAACACTCCAAATAATCATTTAGCTCCAATGATCGGCCTACAGAAGAATCTCCAGCGGCCCAGGCTTGAAAAAAACCGTCATACCCAATGGTATTACGTATGGCTCACCCGAATTTGGGAAGACAACTGGAACTGACTAGAATTTGGGAAGACCACTACAACTGAATACAACACAACATTCTCTACTTACAAGCAGTATAAAAAGAAACAAGCATCTCCCAAGATGAAAAAAAAGAATAAAACTTAAAATAAACAAACCCCAAATAGAATGGCAGGACACCATGATGAAATAGTCCTTACAAAATAACCACAAACATGGATAAGAGATAGCATACAAATGTCTAAAAATGGGATACTTGTCACAATACTTTTTATTAAAAGGAAGGAGTTCATAAGAAACATGATCATACCAAACAAAATCAACTCCATTAACACCTTTATTAGCCAGTCCATCAGCAATAGAATTGGCATCCCTATAAATGTGAGTGATAATACGATTCAAAGAAAATAGAGTCCCCAAAAAATTAATCTAATGGTTAGTAGGATTCCAGGACAAGTGATGAAGACCCAACCTTATAGAAGAAACAACAACAGAATAATCACTCTCAATCCATAAATTATCCCAACCACGCTTCACATCTTGATCGACAACAACGATAATGCCCAGTATTCCAGCCTCAAGTGAAGAGGAAAAGCCAAAATATCCATGAAGACAACCAAGGACATCCCCTTTATGATTCCTAAAAATAAAACCATAAATAGAACGCCCCAGATTTCCCCTAAAAGCACCATCTAAATTTACATTTAACCGACTGAAAAGAGATTCCTTCCAGATAACTTCCAAAGTACCATGCAGAGGCTCGAAATTACCCTTAACACCAATCTTGTTCAGAACAGACAAATCACGAACTGAGTTGAAGCAAAAAATGATTCATTGGAATTTCACCATTATGCATAGCACCAAGAATCGCTGATAAAACCCCACTTACCAAAAAGGTAAATATATCGTTGATTATTTTATTCCGAGAAAACCAAATAAATTAAGTAGTTCAGAAGCAGCAACTCTAAAAATATCCATCAATTGGGGAGAGAGTGAAATAGAATTCCACCATTGAAGGAAATAATGAATTGAAGACATATTAGGAATGGGGATTTCAAAAATATCCAAAAAATCCTTCCACATTGAAGAGGAATTTACACAACTAATAACAAAATGATCAATGTCTTCCCTTTGTTGATGGAAAAACACAAACAATGAGTAGAGTGATATGCCACATTTCGGAAAGAAACAATCAGTACGAAGCTTCCCATGAGCCAGTCTCCAAGAAATATATGTCTGAGAGGGCCTAATAAAGTTCATATGAAGATACCTCATCCATTTATACCCTATATTTCAAGATAGAGAATGACTAAAAAAAATTTAGAATTTAGCAGGCCATTTATAGCAGGTTCCCAAGCCCAAAAATCCTCTCTGTTAGAGAAACTATAAATATTGATAATAGTAACAATATGATTAGAGAGACCCCCCATATTATAAATTTGATATTTAATCATAGCATTTAGATCAACATTAAAATCATCATGCATCAAGGAATCTTCTAAAGGACATCCAGTCCAATTGGCATCCAAAAGGAGAAAGATGGGTTCCTTGAAACAAGCCATCTATAATGAGAGTCAATGGAAGAGAAGATGGATTTAAAAGTAGGCCAAACCGAAGAATCCAGATAATTAAAAACTCCATTCCTGAGCCTGTCCCTGAATTTATTACGGAGAAATTCCAAAGACTCAAGAATTACTATTGACAAGCCTCCAAATGAACGAAGCCTGAAAAGAATCATTAAACACCTCAACATTTATAATACCAAGACTCCCAGCATCATAGGGTTTACAACAATTATTCCAAGAGACTATAACTAATTCAATTTCTGAAATATTACCTCTCCTAATAAAATAGTCAATAGAAACCTTAATGCTCTTGATAAGACAGATCATCCACTTATAGACCATGAAAGAATAAAAAAACATCAAAATGATCACATCCCTAACCAAGAAAACCCGACCTGCTAGGGAAATGGACTTACCCTTCCATGTAGCAAGATGTCGTCTGATTTTACATATAATATCAGAAAAATAACAAGCTTTAGGCCTCCCCCAAAACATAGGAACACACAAATATGTAAAGGGAAAAAGACCTTCATGAATACCCAAATCCCTGATAATTCCAGTCTTCCTATAAATAGGAAAATTCCTCCCAAAATAAACAAAGGACTTATTCCAAAAAATCTATTTCATAGAGACTTTTTCATAATGCAAAAGGTCACACTTAATATTTTTAATATTTCCCTTATCCTATTAAGTGAAAAGAATAATATCATCAGCATACAACAAGTGAGTGTGAGAAACAAAACCTCTACTAGCACTAATAAACTAAAATTTCCCATTTCCTGCCATAATAGAATGTAATCTACTTAGATAATCCTCCTCAAGGGAAAAAATATTTGTTGAGAGAGGGTCACCTTATCTAACACCTCTAGAACAAGAAAATAAGTCCTCAGGGGAGCTATTAACAAGGACGGATATACGAGATGACTCAAAAATGGTTTTAACCCAATTAATGAAAACATCATATAAAAAACGAAGAACCTTATAAATAAAATTCCAATTTATAGTATCAAAATCATTCCTGACGTTCAACTTGAGATCAATATTACCATCCCTTGTGGATTTCATAAGAAGGTTTTCACATTCCAATGCAGTAATAAGACAATCTTGAATAGGCCAACCCTTAATAATGCCAAACTGATTAGGAGAAACAACCATACTGGAAATAGAGGACAACCTTGTTGCCATGATTTTGCAAATAATTTTAAAAACTGTATTGGTCATAGAAACTGGTCTGAACAAATGAATCTCATTAGAATTCTCAGTATTTGGAATGAGGGAAAGGAATTGGGCATTTAGGCCCTGAGTAATAGAGCCACCTTTAAAAAAACGAGTAACCAACCTGCAAACATCATCATGAATGACATCCCAATATGTCTAAAAGAAAAAATTCCAAAAAACAACTGGACCTGGGTAGCTATCAGACATTAGACTAAAGGTCACTTCCATGATTTAAAAGTCCAAAGGGATGGATGTAAGATTAGAATTATCCTCTTGATTAACAAGAGTCGGATTAATACTATCCACTGGATCATCAAGAGGGACATGACCGGTAAAGAGATCTTTAAAATAAGTATCAACATGCTCAGAAAGATCCCTTCTGTTTCTTAACACATTATTCCCATTTCTAACCAAAGTGAGAGGCCTTGAGAATTATCTAATTCCATGCAAAGAATTGAAAGATTTATAATTTCTATCCCCATCTCCCAACCAATTAGCCTCAAAATTGTCTCTTTGCAAAGAATCATTGAGATTCTAAAAATAATTAAGCTTGGAAACCAGTTGAGTCTCACCCAAAACATCATTAGAGAAGTCATTTGAAGAATTATTCTCCTGCATTTGTTGAATAGATTCCTCAAGAGAGGAAATTTCATAAAAAAGGGAACTGGAATGATATTAAAAACAGAATTTCGAATTTCTTTTAAGGAGTTTGAGCTTGATGACATAAGAAAAGTCATTGGCCCTACCATTCCAAGAATTCCATGTTTCTTAGACAATAGTTCTACATTCAGAATGATTTACCCAAGACTTATTAAATCTAAAAGGAAAAGTAGGTTTGTTATCCTTACTCACAATGTCAACCAAAATAGGATGATGATCAAAGTTGATTCTGGAAAGAGTCATACAGGAAATAGAACCCCAGAAATCAAGAAAATCCTCATTGAAAAATGCCCTATCAATTCTACTAGCAACAAATATATACAAAACTTTCCTATACCAAGTATACGTATCCCCAACAAGATTAACATCAATCAACTGATTATTATCGATACAGGATTTTAAATCTCTAGAAGATATAACATTAGTCATGGCTCCAATATTCTCATCAGAATTCATGGTGGAATTAAAGTTATAAAGAATAGACCATTGAACAGAGATCGAAGAGTTGAGAGATCCAATATCTATCCATAAATTCCTACGACCCTGATAACAGTTATGTGCATAAATAAAAGAGCAGAAATGTAGGATCCCTTGAAGAAATAAGGAGCATGTGAAATGCTGATTAGAATTAGAAATTAGGGAAATATGAGATAAAGAACAATGATCCAAAACCCAAAACCATTTAATATCCGATGAGAATCTATTGGATTCCACAAAATGAAAACCAAGGATTTCAAAATATGAAATATTAGGTGAAAAAACTCTTTTGGGTTCAGGAAAACCATAATAAGGGGCCTATGATTTAGAATGAAGAGCCTAAGGGACCTCATGGTATCATGATTGGCCAAACCCTGACTATTCCAAAAATGAATCTTCATTTAAATCTATGACTGGGATGTTTTCCCCCTTTTGACCCCTAGATTTACCTATTTTCCAGACATAGGAGGCCTTCCAGCCTTTCTGTTAGTACTAGAGACTCCTTTTATAAGATCACTTATATCCACATTGCTGATGGTTCCTTTTCCATTTTTAACATCATCAGTAAGGATGTAAACTGGACCACTGTATGAAACAGGAAACCCCATATCCTGCACTATCACATTACCAAATGGAACCATAATATCCTCAAACAGTACAGCAGTACCACTATAAGAAAAAGGGGCCCAAATCACCTCTTCTGAAGGAGAAAAAGCTTTTTTGATAGAAGCAGGTTCCACTCCTTTTATAGCAGAATCTACAATATAAGGAGTAGGATCTTTAGCCACATAAACTGGGGAAGTGATGGGTGCAATAACAGGATCAATAGAGTCCTGGAAAATCCCATAATTCTCACAATACTAAAAATAAACCACAAGAGCACAAATATTATCCTCCAATTCCAAAAAAATAACCAGTTCATAAATCTCAGAATATATATTCTGATCCAAAATGTTATCCTCTATGCACGTGAATCCACCATATTTATCCATTTCCTGACTAGTCATAGTAAGAGGACTATGTAGATCAGGAATTGTACCTTGTTCAACATCTTCAGAGATATATGCCCAATATTTATTTGAAGTAAATATATCTCTAGAGGGACCAGGTATATCCTTTGAGGGACCCTCCGTTTCCACAAATATCTTCTTATTTATTTATTCTGATTAACCTCCTTCCAATCATTCTCTTTGGGAACCTCATTAACATTCTTTTAAAGCATCCTACAGTTCCCCACAGAATGACCAAAAATCTTGGAAACCTCACAAAAATAATGAACACTTTCATATTCTTCTTTAACATCAATATTATTACCATTAGCAATCAAAGTGACATTATCAAGTCTTTCATTTTCTAGGTTTAAATCAACCAGAATTTTAGCAAAATAACCAAGTTCCCCCACCAAAGATTTCTGATCCAATCTAATAGGAGAGCCAACACATGAGGCTAGGTCATTAAGGTTCTTAGGATACCAGTAAATCCAATTCAACCTAGGAAGTCTGATCTTGAACTGGGCATTATTTTTCTTAAAGTTAAAGGGATTAAAATTAACATCCCATTCGGATAATCTCAAAGCACAAGGTTTGAGAGGAAGATTTCCAAAATCCCAAACCCTATTATAAACATCCCCTAATTGGAAGATGAGATGAAAAAACCCCTCCCAATAGGATTCAATTTCATGTTTCTAAAAATCCAACAATTAGAAATTCTTTTTTTTAGATCAACGTAAAACCAGGGGTTTATCACCCTTGGAATAAATAATGTGACCAAGAATTTAAAACATACAAAGATCAATGCATTGCTGCAAAGCCTCTGGATCTGCAACTATATAAATACCACCATTTTCATGTCTAGTAATGTCAGAGGAATGAGGCATACCTCTATTTCTCAGAATAGAAGAACTGGAAAGTACTTCAGCAAAAGAAACACCTTTCTTTCTCATCCTAGAGAAATCTACAGGATTCGATGAAGAACCAAGACCCTTAGATAAGATTCGATCATCTTTGAAAGAAAACTCCATATTCGGATTGAACGAACTCATGGTGAGAATCAAATAATACTCCAGGAGAATGTGAAAACTCCCTTTCTAGGTTGAAGAGAATGTTCCATCACTCTCGTCGCTTTTGCCTCTCTCGCAATCCTTATGGTTCTCATGTATCCAATATAATAAGTTATGTAATTAAAAAAAATAAGCTTCATTTCCTTTGCTAAATATAATGATCAGGAGTATGAATATATCATAATATGTTTTTTTATATATAAATTAACTGTAAAGGTTAATTTTTTTATCTTGATATTTTTTTAGACATTAAATAATTAAATTAAATACATTGGAAATGACAAAGCATTAATTATTTTAGTTAATAATTAACTAATATAAATAACACTGACAATATTAAAAGTGATATAAATTTAATGAATTACATTCACACATTAATTGTTTTCATTTATTTGTAATATTAAATATGCTCTAGTATAATATATTCAAATTAAATCAATGTTTTGATATTTTTAAATTCAAATTTAATATATGATGATAAATCTTACAATAATGATATTTTATATTAAATAATATTTTATTGAAAGATATAAAATTACTAAAATTCCAATATTTCACCCATTGGTTTAAAAATATTATAAGAAATAATATTAATTGAATTAATGGAGTATTTTAACATTTATAATGTACTTATCTACCACTAAATAGTGAAAACATTGTTATCATGTTTAGGGTAAAGGTAGTATTTTTGCGCTTTAGTTTTGCTTCTATTAAAATTAATTTCTAAATGGTATGGTGTTTTATATTTTATAAAGTAGAAAAAGTATTTATAGTAAATTTTTTAATCAATTTTTTAATTCTATCTTTAATTTAGTCTTAATGTATAAATTACCTAGGTTATAAAATTAGTTACCATAATAAAAAAGAAACTGGTAAAAGTTTGGAAACATAGATTTTAAGAAACAAAATTATAAAAATGAAAATCATTTATTATGGGTGGTTTTAATTTACCAAATATACCCTCCAATAAATTTTTATTTAATTTCATTTCCAAATGAATTAATTTATTCCACATAGTATTGAGTACATATGAGTATTTTCAAGAATTCCACTTCTTCTCAATTATAAAAGGATGATCCCCCATGATATTCACACCACTCAAGCCATCTGGATAATAAAAACTCTACCCAAATAAAATCCCCAATTAACCCCTCCCCCAACTCATAGTTGAATAATTAGATTTGTAATATGGCTATCCATTTTTTAATTTCGTTAAAACCATTGTAGGATACCCCGAAGAAGAGGAAATGTTCATAAATATGAATCTTAATTACATTTCCTTCTCCACATCCTTCAATTATTATTATACCACAATTATATAATAACCTCTATATATTCCATATACTACTTTTTTTATGTTATATTGACGACCAATAACCAGAAAACATCCATAAAATGGTGTAAAAAATTCATCGTTCATCTATCGCCTCTCGAACTCGTTCCCTTCATTATTACATTTCATCATTTAATTGTTGAGAATAATTAATTATATTTTTTTTAGAAATTTTATATGATATTATAAAATATTAAGTCCAATTATGTCGTTATATTATATATACCTTTATAACCTTCCATTTTGTAGAATATATGACAATGTCACTCGTGTGTACGTTGGACTAACGCCCAATGAAGCGATGTGATTCATCTTTCTCTAATGCTTGACATGGAAGGTAATCAAGATAAATTTAACGATCATATTTTATATATTTGTGTCATAATTATTATTATGACAACCATGATTTTTGTTACACACTTAACATAATTTATTTCATAGATTATTCACTAGATACAACATTGATGATCGAGAGGACTGGTGTCTTTGGGGATTAGGAGTGTTACATAACAACTTGAAACTTAAAACACAACATATTTATTGGAATCTTCTTTTACATAACCACTACATTCCCTCGTACTTTGCATTGCATGGGATAACCTAAGGAAACGCATAAGAAAAGGGTGATCTATAGATCCCAGTAAGGGAATAATCATGGAATAACATGAGGAATACAATACATGTTAGACAATAGGCATATCAATAGAGAACAATAGAATAATAAACATAAAGTCATGATAAAGCATGATAATCATGACATTGAAATGTAGCAACAACACTAAACTTGGAATTAGCATGAGCCAAATCTCATTACACGTAGAGAATGATTAATCCCTCATTGCACAAGAATCATGAGTAAACCCTCGTTGAACATGAATTAGAATGAGTAAAAACCCATTTCACACGACATATCATGATACTATACTTTACCCAATGCATTGAAGTTCTATAAGGGCACACCCTTCTTAAACATTTAATTTCTGCATAAGTGTTCCACATGGATCATAAAACATTGCTTCATAAAACATCATCATTTATTCCATGATAATGGAATGTGGATTTAATAGAATAGAATTTGTAATAAATAATTAATTTTCATAAAGGTGAATACCCTTGATAGATAAATAGGCAAGGTATTCACTATACAATCACATTGGCTTAGAAAATCAATGCAATTTTGGCAGTGTAACGGAGTGATGTAAGAATTCATAAAAATGGTTGATGAGAGAGAAATGATTGTCTCATAATATTCACATGAAATGAAAAATAAGTGGTTCATATAGATACATGTCCCATCAATTGTAATGTAATTTAGATTCATGATACAAAATAATTGCTTGAATGATAGTGAGGAGAGATAAATTCCTCTCGGAATATCGGCATAGTAACATGTCTACATGGGAGGAATTTATTGAGAGATAAAGGGGTATCTCATGATTCAAACATAAAGAGGGGAGTATGGGGGAGGTTTTAAACCATAACCCAAAATATATAATTGAAATTAAAAGGTCATAACAACATTAAAAATATTGGACAATAATGAGAATGGAACAAATACCCTTACTTGGATGTGTGATTCCAAATGACTGAGACAGGCTTCAGAGAGGAATCTTGAGAGCTTGGGGCCCCTTGGGAGGATTCTAAAAAGATTAGGGAAGATGTTGGACGAAGTAAAATGGCTTTTATTGAGCTGTAATTGTGATCTTTGGTGGGTTTATATAGGAAAGGTGAAGGAAATATTTATTATTTAGGTTTGGGACACCTCACATTAAACTAATCCAAACCACAATTCAGCCCATGGTTTTTTCCCATGGCCTTTTCCAAAGGGAAGTGGAAAAAAAATTCATAAGTCCAAAGTCAGGAATTTTTAAAATAATGGGGTTGCATATTTGGAGGTGAGCCACACCCTGAAGGAAAACAATTGAAAAAGGCAAAATGTTTAATAAGTCTTAAAGGGTCAACTAAAGCATTATAAAATATATCAAACAAACCCAAAATCAAATTATTTTATTGGTAAAACATATATTGTCTGAAGGTGAAGTTTATTGTATTTAATTAAATCACTATTGGGTCATTATGATGTCATAAAACACATTATACATTTTACCGGTATTTAATTTTTACCCAAAAAATTGATTGTCTCATAAAATTATGAAAAATTCACCATTTGATAATTTTGATGTCCTAATTCAAGAGATAATATAAATTTTATCTTAATAATTTGATAAATATTTGAATTTTCACTTTAAAAACACTGACATTTATCAAAAATTCATGGGTTTTGACAGAAATGGCTTTCAAACCATAATAAAATTTACAATAGCATTCATAAAATTATACGATCATTTATATTTAATATAAAATAATTCAAAATAATAATTATATTTTATTACAATAATATTTTTTTTCAAAAAATACATTAATTCATAAAAATAGATTTCATAGTTGAATATTAAATAAAATACTATTTGTGCTATAAATACTATTTACAATGTAACAATGGAATTAAATTATATTAATTATTATATACAAAAAGAATTCACAAATTAATAGTTTGACTGTATTATTACATAACACCATATAACACCCGCATAAGACCGAAGGGTATGTTGTGCGATGGTGGACGACTCTTGGGTTGGCTCGGATAACATTACTCGAGTGGTAATCTCTATCAACTTCCACTTATCTCGTAGGCGGTTCTGCTCAAGCTTAACAAATTCAAGATCGGATTCATCTTGGTTAAGATTGAAGCCCAAAGATGGAACCCCCTTTCCAAGCTCTGATAAATGGGTTTCATTTTGGGCACGTCTGCTGGATGGGCCATCACTTCCTTTGTCTGAGTAAATTGTATTTGTTTAATCCCTATATATATTCTAATCATGTGATCACTATTCAGTGGCTATATTAGTAACAGTCACAATTATTAACATAAAACCAAAGAATATGAAATTTTATATAAACATTTCACATAAAGAGACATTTAATTAGATCAAGATGGATTTCCTTTAATGAATGTTTGGGTAGTTACAATATTACCCCTTAAGAAATTTCTCCCTATAAATTACCTTTTCCCACAATAAAACAGATGTGGGTAACTCTAAATCTTCATTTCCTCCGATTTCCACATCGCTTCTTCAAAGTAATGGTTTCACCACAACATTTTGACGAGGGGTATTTTCATATTTCGTAGAACTTTTTCTCTATGATCTAATATCTTCGCTATTATTTATTCATTTGAAATATCATCCTCCAATAGTACCACCTCTGAAGATACTACAATTGAAGGGTCTTGTATGTACTTCATTAATAGGAATACATGAAATACATCATATACATTGTCCATGGTATGTGTAAGTGATAGTCGACAGGCCATAGCCCCAACACGATCAATAATCATGAAGGGCAGATGTACCTAGGACATAACATCCCTTTCCTTAAAAACCTCAGGACTTTCTTACATAGAGATATGCATAGATATACCATGTCTTCAACATTAAAATCAAGGTCTCAACGACGGTTTTCTATATAACTATTCTATTGACTCTAGGCTGCCTTGATGTGCTGCTTAATGGTTTTCACCTTCTCCACCATCTCTTCGACCATTTCTGGTCCATGAATTTTATGCTCACCGACCCCATCCCAACACGCCAGTGTTCTTTATCTTTTCCCATAAGGTCTTCATTTGGTGCCATTCGGATGCTCGAGTGGAAACTATTATCATAAGAGAACTCAACCAGAAGAATATACTGATCCCATTCTCCATTAAAGTCCCTTGAGCATGCTCTCAACATGTCCTCGTGTGTTTGGATAGTCTGCTCGGATTGGACATCAGTTTGAGGATGATAGGCCGTACTGAAGTTCAGTTCACTATTCATATCATGTTGAAGAATCATCCAAAACATTGACGTGAATCTTGAATCTCGATCAGACACAATAGATACTGGTACTCCATGCAGCATTACCACTTCCCTGATATATATCCATGCAAGTTTATGTAATGAGAAATCCTCCCGAATAGAAATAAAGTGTTCAGACTTGGTATGACGATCCAGAACAACACAGATTTCAATGTTGCCTTTTGATGTATTCGTATGTCCAGCGACAAAGTCCATGGTGATGTTCTCCCATTTACATGCTTCTATTTGTAATGGTTGCATCATCACCTATGACTTCTTCCTCTCTTCCTTCTCTTACAGACACACCAAGCACTTTGATGTAAATTCAGTGATCTCCTTCTTCATATTATCCAAAAAAAATTTCTCTTGTAGATCACAATAAATATTTGTGCTCCCCTAGTGAATAGAGTAGGTTGAGCTATTTCAGTCATCCATAAGCTCCTTCTTTATCTCTGGATCGGATGGTACACGTAATCATGACCCAAATATAACAATTCCACCCTTTTCAACCATGAAATCTGATGATTTCTCATATCTGATATCTTCCACACTTTTAATAATTTCCATATCCTTTCATTGAGAATACTTTTTTTCTCCAAAAGAGATGGTTGAGTAATCATTTTTGAAAGGATTGATGATGTTACCTTCTTTATGATTACCATGTCTATCCTCATAAAAGCTAATCTGATTGGATCCTTCTCAATTCTCATCAATGATAGAATTGTTGGGTCCTTTCTACTTAGAAAATGTTCCACCTTTTTCAATTTCCCAGTGTGGTAATGGATTGAGAAATCATATTCATTGATCATCTCTAATAATCATTGTTGGCGCATGTTCAACTCTATTTATCTGAATATATAATTGAGGCTTTTGTGGTCTGTATATATTTCACACTTCTCCCCAAAGAGATAATGCCGCAAAATTTTTTAAGATAAGATCACTATAGTGAACTAAAGGTCATGTGTTGGATTTTTAGGCTCATGAACATTCAATTTCCGGGAATAATAGGTAATGAAATTGCTATTATACATCAACAAACTACCCAGGCCCTTCTTCAAAGCATCACTGAATACCACAAAAAGTTCTCCACATGTGGGTAAAGTGTGAACTAGCAAAGTGATAACCCTCCTTCTCAACTCCATGCCGCTTTCTTAACATTCAACACACCAAGAAAACATTACTCCCTTCCGAGTTAGCTTGTTAATAGGGTTGGAAAATCGTGATAAGTTTCTCACAAATCGTCGATAATATCTACATTACCAAAAAAAGCTACAGATAGATGTTAATGATGTTTTCCTCCGCCACCCCTCTATTGCAGCTGTCTTGGAGGGATCCAGAGATATCCCATTTCTTGTAATGATACGACCCAAGAACGAGACCACCTTCAACCAGAACTCACACTTGTTGTGCTTTGCATATAGCTTCTCCCCCCACAAGGTCTCTAGAAAAGTTCTTAGATTCTCCTCATGATCCACAATGGTTTTGGAGTATAGTATAACATGATCTATTAACAATACCACAAATTTGATGAGGTAATCTCTAAATACACTATTCATCAATTCCATGATGATTTTTGGAGCATTATTGAGTCCTAAAGTCATTATTATGAATTCATAGTGCTCGTATAATTTACAAAAACCAGTCTTAAAGATATCTTTCTTCTTCACCCTTACTTGATAATATCCCAACCACAAATCCACCTTAGAGAAGTATTGTAATCCATGTAGCTGATCGAAGAATTCATTAATTTGTAGTAGAGGATACTTGTTCTTTATTATGATTTTGTTAAGATCACGATAATCGTTGCAAAAGTGCATTTATCCATCCATCTTCTTGATGAAGAGGACTAGTGAACCCCATTGTGAAGCACTTGGGAATATAAACCCTTTATATAGTTTCTCAATCAGTTGTTTCTTCAACTCCTCAAGCTCTAAAACATCTATTCTATACGGAGTCTTGGATATTGGAAACACCCTAGGTATAAGATCAATTGATAATTCAACATCTATTCTAAGAGGAAGACCATGATATTCCATAGGAAATACATCATCGAATTCCCTAACAATAACCATGTCTTCAAGGATGGTTGCTTCTTTGGACTCAGTATTCTGAGTTAGATACGCATTCTTATAGGACAGTAATATCCATGAATGAGATAATGCAGCTAAAGAAGATTCATCTTCCTCCTTGAAGTTGTATAGAATCAGGGGTTGATTCTCCACATGGAGAGTAATTTCCCTCTCATGCAAATTTATGTAGGATCTATATAAGGAATTATAATCCATGCCAAGAATTGTATCAAATTCTACTAGATGGAGTATGACTAGGTTCAATGGGAAGTTCAATCCACACATTATGATAGGGGAGGATTTATATTCATGGGATACAATGATTTCCCCATTTTTTGTATTCACCGACATCTTCACTTCCAGTATTTGTGGTGGTGGTAGGATTGTTCTATTAAACTTTTGAGATATAAAAGAATGCATAAAACCTAAATCAAAAGGAATGTTCTCTATTCTTGAATGAATAACTAGTAATCTATCACCACTTCGTTTTTGGGGTTCACTTTGGCAGTTGTAATGGAAAAATCTCACCTTTCCTGCCATAGAGGTTTATGGTTGCCTCCAAAATTCCTTGGCTCAGGGCACTGATTTGCAAGATGCATGGGTTTTTTGTAGTTGTAGCAATGAAAAATGCAATAAGGTTCAAATAGAGCATTCCACCCCTCTGTTTCAGCCACATTTTTTTCTTGCCGACAGTTAATAGATAGGTTCCCTTATATTCCACAACTAAATAATTTCCTCTCCCACTTTTGGCAATTTTGGGGTGCTTCCTTCCACATATTTTGCAACTAGGGTGCTCTATCTTCGTAGCATTATTGGATTTATCCATCAGACAGCTATCATTGAATTCCACCTTAGGCTTCGTATCCCCATGATACCCCTGTGATTCCTCGATCTCCATTTCAACCTTGAGGGAATATCAGACAATTTCCTCAGAGCTGTCGAAGTCATAGATCACCAGCGCTTTTTGGAGGATAGGTTTCATCCCACCTATGAAACGGTCAACCTTGTATTCTGGGGTAACGACAAAGTTGGATGCTTATCGTGCAATAATTGTGATGTTTTCAATGTACGCTCTAATAGATTCGTCTTCATTCTTCTTGATGGTAATGAAGTCCCTTTCTATCTTAAGTCGAAGGGTGTGCAGAAAATATTTATCGAAAACTATCTTCTGGAAATCCTTCTATTCCAATGCCTTGATCACCTCCTCAGGCTTCGTATTTTTGATCAAAGACCACCATTTATCACCTTCACCCTAAATATGATAAGAAACCATGAGAATAATCTCGTGTTATGGACATTGATGGATGGAAAAATATATTTTCAATGGAGTTGATCCATTGTTCGGTCATTGAGGGATCAGATGATCCATTAAAAGTAGGAGGCCTTTGTCTCATGAAGCTCTCTAAAGTGACTTGTTCTATCTTAGGGGGGTTGAACATTCCTATAGACCCATGTTTCAATTAAAATCTTGAGTTATCTGAGAGAGGATCATGGAAAAGTTCGTGATTCCTACTCCCATTGGATTGAGCATATCATTAGTACATTCATCACATTGGTCTTCACATCGGTTGTTAGCCCGAGCCTTCCTATTACTAGCCATTGGCTGGAATAAAAGGAAAGTTATGAGTAACACATAAAGTGTAATACAAGGACAAAACTGATGAATTATAAATATCTTTTATTTCCTTATCTTATGAATCAATATGCTATAGTCTATGATATCCATGATCTACTTTCTAACATATATTAGAAGAGAATTTTTTTAATTCCCTTAATAACGGTTCATACTATGCTTCTGAATTTACCAATGCATATCCATCAGTAGTTTCATAACCAAGAGTGCCTCAAGGGCCGTTTTCATGTACCAGGATACCCCATGTCATTCTAGAAACTCATTGTCAGTGTTTTCAACCCTAGGCACATCTGTTCCAGAGCCACCTCTACCTACTTCTATCAAGAAAGGGATGTATTTTCTTGATAAAACCCTTACTCAATACTCACCAAAAAATAGGGATGTTTTTATTTTACTTATTAATGTATCTAAGGCTTTTCTAGGGTTTTCACATCCTAATTCCAAAAATAACTAAACCTATCCTCTGATACCAACTATGACAACCCTTATTTTTATTACACACTTAACATAATTTATTACATAGAATCTTCACTTGATAAAACATGGAAGATTTAGAGGTCTAGGGTCTTTGGGGATTATGACCATTACATAACAACTTGAAACCTAAAACACAGCATCTTTATTGGAAACATCTTTTACATAACCACTACATTCCCTCATACATTGTATTGCATGGGATAACCTGATGACAGGCATAAGAAAAGGGTGAGCTATAGATCCTAGTAAAGGAATAATCATGTAATAACATGAGAAATACAATACATGTTATAAAATAGTCATATCAATAGATAACAAGAGAATCATAAACATAAAGGCATGATAAAGCATGATAATCATAACATTGAAATGTATCAACAATACTAAACTTGGAATTAGAATGTGCCAAGGCTCATTGCACAGGGAGCATGAGTAAACTCTCATTGCACATTAGGCATTGAGTAAACCCTCATTTCACTTGAATTAGAATGAGTAAACACCCATATCACATGACGTATCATGATACTATACTTTACCCAATTCATTGGATTGGTATTAGTGCGTTCCCATCTTAAGAATTTAATTTACTGCATAAGTGAGGCACATGGATCATAAGACATAGATTCGTAAAACAACATCATTTATTCAAGATAAAGGAATGTGGAATTCATAAATGAGAATTTATAATAATAAATTAAATGTGGAGGTGAGTCACACCCTCATAGAAAACAATTAAAAAATTCGAAATGTTTAAAAAGTCTTGATGTTTCAGCTAAAGCTTTGTAAAAATAAATCTAACAGACCCAAAATCACTTTATATATATTAACATTATTTAATTTTTACCCAAAAAATGACTGTATCAGAATATAATGAAAAATTCACCATCAGATAATTTCGACATCCCGATTCCCAAAATAATAATCATTTTATCTAAATAATTTTTTAAAAATGTTAATGTTCACTTTTAAAATAAAAAATGACATTTATAAAAAAGTCATGGGGTTTTGACAAAAAATGGATTTCAATGATTAATAAAAATTACAATTGCCTTCATAAAATTATAAAATAATTTATATTTAATAAAAATTAATTTAATAAAAATAATAACATTTTATTAAAAAATTATTTCATTCAAAAAATCCATTAATTCATCAAAATATATTTCTTAGTTGAATATGAACTAAAAAAAATATTTGTGCATTAAAAACTATTTACAAAGTTACAATGAAATGAAAGAATATTTATTATTATATTCAAAAAATAATGCACATATTTATAGTGCTAATGTCTTGTTACATAACGCCTTATAACACCCGAATAAGACCGCAGGGTAAGGTGTGTGATAGTGACCGACTCTTGGGGTGGCTCGGATATCATTGCTCGAGTGGTAATCTATATAAAATTCAACTTCTCTAGTAGGTGGTTCTGCTCGAGCTTAACGTACTCAAGATCAGATTGGGCTTGTTCAAGAGAGAATTCCAATGATGAAACCTACTTTCTGAGCTCTGATAAATGGGCTTGGGATGGGGATGTCTATTGGATGAGGTCATCGCTTCCTTTGTCTGAGTAAATTGGATTTGTTAAATCTCTATATTTATATTAATCATGTGATCCCTGTTAAACGACTATATTAGTAATGAAAACAATTCTTAACATAAAACCAAAGAAGTTGACAATTTATATAAACATTTCAAAAATAGAGATATTTAATTATATCAAGAGGGATTTCCATTAATGAGTGTTTGGGTTGTAACAATTATAATCAAAAATATTTATTATTTTATTTAGATAACATGTA
Organism: Viscum album; assembly: GCA_963277665.1. Taxonomy (NCBI): domain Eukaryota; kingdom Viridiplantae; phylum Streptophyta; class Magnoliopsida; order Santalales; family Viscaceae; genus Viscum; species Viscum album. The sequence goes on from OY728151.1 coordinate 1,432,654,295, forward strand.
AAATTTAAATTATTTCATTTTCACTCATGTAAATGTGATAACAACATTCATGTACATATTAACTACTTTCTTAATGAAGTGACATTGTTCTTTTTTATTCAACAAAAATAGTGGATGGTATTTAAGTAAATTAAGTAATTAAATTGATTATTATTTTATTATTATTATTATTGTGTATTGGATAAAATTATATAATATACAAATTAACCGAAACAGTAATGGTTAATCATATAAGAGGGAGAAAGGAAATTAACACCAATAACAGTGAAAATAATGAAAGATTATTTATGAACCAGTTATATGATATTATTATAGGATAATATATTATGTTATAAATATTAACACGTGTGTTTAGTAATCTAGTAACTTGTTAAATACAACTATATTTTTGGATAAAATCATGTTCATCCTGAAGGTAGTATAAGGTAAAATATTTTGTCTCCATTTCATTGAAATGATGAATATTGAAATGCCATACACCTGGTTTCCTATATATAGTGTATACACTTATACATTTACATGTAATATCATGAATAATTCATTATTAGTGGTATTTTAAATTTCATTTTTAATTATTACATCAATGAGGGATTTCACAATAATGTCACTAGGTGATAATGAATATTCTTATTCACTTTCATTTAATTTGTTCATATTACTTCATCATTTTAATGGATATTTATTTATTATGTTTATAAGGAATTTTTGATATATATATATTTATTTATTTACAATTTTTTTATGTGTATTTACACCAAATACACATAAATGATTCATTTATTAATTCTCAGATCAACATTATGATCATTTTAATGGTTTATTTAATAATCTCATTCAAATTATGTTTATTTGTACATGTGTATCCATCGAAGGAATATATTTGATCATTAAAAAAATATCATTTTATCCTCCACTGGTTATTCCTTATATTTTAACACAATAATATAATTATTCTAATCAATGGTATATTCAATTTTTTAGATTTTTTAAGAATATTTTACACCATTTATCTCTTTGTTGGAGAATATGTTTTTCGTCGAAAACCATTTTTCAAAAAACAAATCATTTATACACTAATAAAAAATGATTTACTAAAATAATATTTTAATGTTTTTACACTTTTAGAAAAAATCTAATAGTTATTTTCAATGGAAATGATTTCAAAAGTGATTTTCAAAATGAAAAGGATACTCCCCTCAAAAATGTTTTGAAGATATTTTTAGGGTATTTCTATTATTCATGGAAAATAACCCTTTATTCATAGATTAATGAGTATATATTGTATTCTACAATAATTATTATTCCATAGAATGGATTATGGTTATTTTTACTTTGTAATTTATGGACATTCACATCAGTGATTCATTTTGATGTGAGTAACTCCCAATATAAATAGTCACATAAATTGAAAATTGAAAACATCATTTAACCAAAATATCTATATAATTAATCAAGGATATTATTATTTCAAAATATTTATCTCATTTTTACATACGGTGTATTTCATTTAATATTATTTGATTATCTGGGGAAATATTGTAAAATCTATATTCTTACTCATTATGAATCATTTATTATAAGTATATTAATTTGAAAATTAATGAGATTATTAGATATATTAATAATGATTTAGACCTAAAGGCATGAGTTGGGCATGTTTAAGTATATCTCATTGAAGAATTTGTAGTCTCATCAGATGAATCTGTTGGCTTGTCATAGTTTAATGGGTTTCTAACAATCATTTATAAAATTTCATGAGAATAGATATTGATGCTAAATGTTTCATGCTCCTAGGATCCATTACCTTCAATAAATAATAATTGAATTAATTAAATGTTTATCTATTATTATCAAGTATTTTTCACTATAATATTATATCTGGATTCATTTAATTTTCAATTAACTAATTAAATGAAATTTTTTTATATTTCCTTATCTTTCCTTATAAATTATTCCATATCTGGTTATTTAAATGGAATGTTCCCTTAGTTATATTCCTTTCCATATTTATTATTTTTTATCTACTCATGCTGTAAAGTAATATTAATTTAATGTATGTTTAGTTAATTAGCATTTCATATTTATTACTGATATTGATTCATGATAGATTCATTGATAATTAACCATTATTAAGTACTTGAGATCCCCATTATTTTTATTATTTCCCCATGATACTATTAAGAATACTACATTTTATACGAAATGATTTTCAGGATTTAAAAATGTTATTGAAAATTTTAATATATTCAGTTATAGTTCTAAACGTATGGATGTAACTAGTAAACCAAAACTTCTAATCAATTTAATCCGTGGGGATGTGATTTCTTATATGTTATTCCACTATAATGGGGTTGTAATAGGTTCTGGGATGCTAAAGTTAGGGTCACTACATCAATGGGGGTATTTTCATTTAAAATTTCTGGATTTGAATGGAGCATTTCCTCTGACATGTGATGTCTTATTGTGGTGTAGTAGTGGTCCCATCAAAGATTGAGGTAATTGTTTATAGGAAATCTCCCTAGAGCATTGAATATGTTCGTCAATTCCATGGTATCATAGTATATTATTATTGTTTTCTTCTAGATTTTTTTCGATTTGAAACCCCTATACCAATTTTTAATATTACAGAATATGATTTTGTGAGGATTAATATGTTCTATGATGTGTTGAAGTAGAAATCCGTCAGTGATTTAACAATTTAGTTTCCTTGTGATGGTGTTTTGATTGATATATTTTGTGAAGTATCCCTTGTGATCATGGGATGTGTTTTTATGTAGTTGATATATTTTATCTTATAATTTCCATGGTTTTTGTTTCCCCACAAGAGTAAACATTCCACGACTAATATGAATTTGTGGTAATTTTTATGCCATATTTGGGGCTTCATTATCTCAGATTTATGTTCATTTTAGTTTTCATGGATCAGAGGATCATAAAATATGACTATCTTAGCGAGATAAGAATCTAAGTCTTCAATGGTTAATGGATATTCTTTAAGATTTTGTTTTTTGAGCTCTATTACTCCCATTGAAATTGAATTGAGGTGGATGATATATTGATCAAGAATTACCAATAGAATATTTCTTTGGAATATATGGTTTATTAGAATTGGTTGGCAAAAAATTGATGATAAATCATGGAATCATAGAAAGCAGTGTTAATGGTTGTATTTATCATATGACTTTTGAGGCATCCTTTTTTTGGTAGGTGGAGGAGTATCAATGAGAACTCTTCGAGGTTGAGGTGACTCATGATCGTGTTTTCCATAGTGATGGAGATGAGGGTTTCATAGTTGTTGATGGAAATTATATTTTTTATGAGGATTATTTTTTTAAGGTAATACATGAGATATTTATCCTTATTTTCATACCTCACCATATAGTAATACTCCCTGATGTGAAAATATGTATTGTGGCATGAATAGATAGATTTTTTTATTATGGATGCAACAATTAGTGGATTATTTTTGGGTGATGTATGTATTTCTTTAACAGGTCAAACCTAGTAACCTTGTTCTTGAAGTTTTGTTAAATACAATATATGTTACCATCGGTTGGGGGAGGACATATTGATGAATTTCAACACTAGGATACCTTGGGATCAGAAAATTTAGGATTTTGATTTGTGGATAGTGTACTTGTAGAGGAAGTTAGCTCATTTTATATTGATATGTGAGTCATGTGTCCCTAATGTAATAACAAGATGGTATATGCACAGTATCGTTATGGTTCATGGGGTAATAAATACAATCATTTAAAATTAGGATCCTTATTTTTTCATTCATAACTGGAGTGGATTGCTACAAGATTTAGGCTCTATGTTATTCGTTCACAATTCCTTCCACCCCATATATATTTGTAGATTGAGTGGACCATCTAAAAACTACAGGCTATGTTTCAGGATAGCATCATTAAAATTTTCATATTGTTTTTATGGCGCCTTACTTTTTTCATGATTTCATAAGACAATAGTTATCATTAATCTAGTGGAATGACTCCATTTAGGTAATCATCTAGGATATTATTTCATTATCCAATATAAAGGATAGAGGTTAGTGGTACAATAGTTCTAGTTCGTGATGTGGTGCGATGAATGACTGAAAATATCAACTTTTTTTATAGTGGAAAATGGTGGTGTAGAACCATCAAAAGTATAATTTTTTTCATATAATAATCACATATTATTATATTTTTGAGGCCATATGTTCACATGAGATTCCACTCGATGTGGTAAATATAGGTTTAGAAAAGGGAGTAAGATTTATCTTAGGTCAGTTAGGACCTTTGAGGATTCGGGGATAATTAGATCGGTAGAATATAAGTTTTCACTATAGTGGTTTCTAGAGAGGATACATGAAATATTTTGAATGTCATATATTCATCAGTATCATCATGACAACTCCCACTTAATTTATTTGAGAGAGTTAGATTTACAGGAAGAAGATATATTTGTGGAGTATCCAAGAGGGATCCAAGATCATTGATATAAGGTTTTTTGTTAACAAAACATTCCCTTGTTTCATGTTTCATAGATTCATGGAAGCCTAGAGGAGAGTGTTTTGGAGTGAGAGACACATATTCATGCCTGGTACATAGAGTCATTTTTTAGTATTTGAAATTTTTTAATTTTAAATGGATAATGTGATGTTCAAGTATTTTTGTTTTATGGGATGTGAATTTTCTTTATCTATTATGTGAAATATATATTTCGATATGTGGAATATGGAGGACCTCATTTCTAATGAACACACTTTTTACTATGAAAAGATTAAAATCAAGTGGGTGAGTTTGTGTCACCCAAAGAGGATAATATCAAGACATTAATGATGGAATTAAATCATTTCTGTGTTCATGATAGTGTTTTGTGTTAGTTATAGATGATTTTGAATTTGTCTGTGTGGATTCAAATATGGATTTAAAGGTGGATATGTGGATTTTAGTGGATTTTAGTAGGTACCTTATATTTGGTGTTGTGCCAGATGACAGGTGGTGTTGTTGTTTTGTAGTTATATAGTTATATGTGATGTTCTGTGGCTGTTTCGATTGGAATTAATAATTCATAGTATTTTACATGTGACTAGATCTTGGATATATATCGGATGTGGTGGTTATTAGTACCCCTTTTCTTACATATAGGGTTGGTTTCTATTCTTGGGGTGATACTCATTTGATGGGTATATAATGTAATGGTATGAGTCATCCATGCCAGTTATTTTTCTAGTTTGAGCGTTAGAAGTGATTAATTAGATGATGAAGGTGGCTCTATCTAGGATGGAGCTATTAAAAAATGTAGCATCTGTTTTGACATTGTAATGGAGGAATTCACATTGTATGCTTATGTATTATTGATTTAGAAGTCGTAAGATGGTTGATTTAAATTGTGTAAGAGTATTTTTTAAGAAGGATTTTATATTATATGGAATGGATTTATAATGTATGTTTAATCCATCATGAAATTTATTAATTTCAAATGAAAAGGAATTTACTCAATAAAGGATTTCTTTTTAGAGTATTATATGAAACCCCTTATAATTTAACAGGAAAACCTGTAATTTACGAAAGATATTAGGTGAGTTTCTAGTTTATTATATACCATGTTTGGCAGATTATCATCCATTTCATCCATTTTGTTTCTATTTTATTAAAGGAAAAAAATTATGTGACTCTGTCAGTCATTATAGCCTTTCTTCCCCTACCATGAACCATGGTTCATGGGGAGAAAATTCTTGTGATTTGTTGTAAGATATTTCCCATTCCTTATTATTTCACATCATTTTTTCACTATAAAATCATTGTAGTGGATTTTTTCTAATCTATATGTGTTATGGGATATGTATTTGAAAACCCTTAATGTGTTGTAGTTTTATCCATTAATAGCTTTTGTGGTTTGGGAAGTTGGATGTTTCTTCTACACTGGCATTGCAAAGTGATATCAGATAGAATATTTTGAGGTAGGAGATCCTCATTATCTCTCAGTTTAAGTGTTATTTGAGGTAATTTCACGATTTATCATTACCTAAGGTGGATTATAAGCGATGGTGTAATATGTTAAAAATTTCATTAACTAAAATTAATGGGTACGAGGAGATATATTATGTTTTGGTCGTGTTAATAGTATTGTTAGTATTGTTATAAAATTATGATGCCTTAATGATTACAATGGTTAGTGGAAACCATATTCATACCATCTATGATAGGATTTTTTGAACATTATTTTGTTTTTGTTTTATTATACTGTGTCTTAACTGCTAATAAGTTATATTTCTCTTATTGATTTATTTCCAATGGTTATATTTGTTTTTGATAACACGCATTATATAAACTATATAATTAAATAATTAACATGATAAAATTTAGGATGATGGGACGTTTTAATGTTATCTTCATTTTAATTTTTTGTAATTCCATTCATGAATTGGGATGTTGTGATGTGTTGGAAGTTACCAACTAGACTGTCTGATGTATGGGGGTTGTGATGTGGTGCATTGTTGGATAGGGATCATGGTTGATTCCATTTACATTCATGATACCCTACTACCTTGTTTGTATGATGGTAAGAGATGTGATGGACTATGTGTTTTAATGCGAGATGTGGTGTTGTGATGTTGGGTGCTAACAGATGATTCTATAACAAAAAATACAGGGTTGATATGTATGTATCCCACCCATATCATAGAAGGCCTTCATATCATTTGATGAGTTGTGATGTGATGTGGTTGTAATGTGACATGTATGGATGGTATGGGAGCATAAGAATTTTAACAGTATGGAAGGTGGGAAACTAATCAATGGGGAAGCGACAATAGTGAACCTTGGCATGTTATGACACTGGTGTTATTTTACTATATTTTATTTATTATTTGTTGAGTGATCCATGGTATGTATTGGTTTGGTTTGGTCACTAGTATAGGTTCTTTTTTGTTCTATTTTTTATTTGTTCAATATCCTTCTATTTTATCATGTACACTTGGGAATTTGGGTTGGATCACGCTGAGTATAATTTTATTTTCACTCTATGTATATTAAATTATTTTCTGGAATCTAGGGGGACATGGGAGATCGATCAGGTTATTTATAGTTTGTTTTGGATATGTTTTTGAGTCATTTTTTTGGACTTATCTTATGGTATATTACATTAAAGTCTATTTTCTGTATTGGTTTACATCTATTAATTGATTGTAGGAATTTTTTGGGATTACTTTAATATTATATTGTAGATTTTTTTATGGTGGTTGATCCTATATCTCAATCATATTTTATATGATAGGGTAATTCCACCCATTGGAGATATTTTTATACAGTCGGTACTAGTCAAGAACCTAGTTACAACAAGTGGATGGTCATAGGATTCATTGTTTCTCTTCCTTCCACTACAATAAATGGAGGATATACCAATGGATGTTTTCTATCAAGTTTCATAAACTGTTGGAATTGGTGTGTGGAGGGACTATTAACCAATGATTTTATCAAACTGTTGGGATATATGAGTATTTAGATTACTATTAACCAATAGTTTGATAAAAAAATTGGGATATTTTAATTTTAGGATGGTTTTCCCAATGGTTTGTTTAAACTGTTGGTTAAGCTTACCATTCCCACCCATTGTTTAAAACCATTGGGAATGTTTTCTCCTAAATTTCCAGTGCACCCTATCCCCCGTCTGGTCAATTGAAGGCCTAAAGACGAACCTAATAGCTCTCTCACTTGAAAAATCATTCCACTAGATCCATATTCAATAATAAATTTGTTTTGTTCTACATTTCAAATCAGTAAGTAGGACATTAGGTTAAATGTTTTTCATCTTGTTCTTTTTTTTCCTATATTGATTTGGCTTAAACCCAAGGTCCGTGCAGTGCAGTATAACCAAAAATTTCAATTTGAATCATTTTATGTTTTCTTTTTCATCATTTCAACATTCATGTGTGAATCAAATTTTTTTGAATTGAGGGGGTGCGTGTGGTGGTAGGTACGGTTGGTGGGGGTGCAATTTGTTGGGGGGGGGGGGAGGGAGGTGTATAGGTGGGGGTGTTCATGTGTGGGTGGGGGATGTGCTGTGGGTAAAGGTGGATGTGTAGGTTGGGGTGTGTAGTGGGGGGGAGTCTATTAGGGGTGAGGTAGGGGGTTTACAGGTGGGGGTAGGGGTGGACTTTGCATGTGGGGGAGGGTGGGGGTGTAGGTGGCGGGGGGGGGGGGGGGGGTGTGCAAGTTGGTGGGGAGGGGGAGGGTAGTGTAGAGGTGGGGGTGTGTGATGGGAAGGTGGGAGTATGTTGGGGGTGAAGTTGGGGGGAGCTGTGTAGGTGGGGGTGGGGGAGGGGGGTTGTGCAAGTGGGGGGTGTCGGTGGTGCCGGGTGGGGAGAGGAGGCTGTGCAATTGGGGGTGAAATGGGGGGGGGGGGGTTGTGTAATTGGTTGATGGGAGGATGATGTGCAGGGGGAGTCTGGTGGGAGTGAGGTGGGGAGGGGGGGTTTGTAGGTGAGAAGTCATAACTTATATATTTTTCCAATAAACACTGGGAAGTCATCATTTCTAGATATTTGGATAAGTCTTAGGCCTCTTAGGTTTTGGTTCTTGTCTAGTCATCTTGACGAGTAAGGCATCACATGATCTAAAAGTGACATCAACTATATAGCATGATTTCCTTCTCCCACAACACATTTTTGTAGAAATAATAAATCCTTGGAATGTTGTGGGATCCTTTTAGAATCCAATGCCCCAACATTTTCACAATTAAATACATGATACCATTATGTTTTCAAGTCACAAATCCTACCAAAATGGATTTTCACAAAAAATACTATTCTAATCCTTAACAGCCATCATTTTTTTATAAGATGAATGACAACACAATTAAATATAATAGGTCTCAGTCACACCCCCATGGATAGCCCTACCAACCCCCCAGACACCCCTACCCTGCTGGAATGACCCGCCATCCTCGTGGATAGTCTTCCCACCCCCTAGACTCCCTGTACCCCCGAGGAAAACCCTAACACACATGTGGATAGCCCGCTCACACCCTGGACACCACCTACCCCCTGGATAGCCCCCGACCCTGTGGACAGCCCACCAACCCTGTGGACACTCCCCCTCACCCCCATACACCCCTAATCCCATCGAACACCCCACCCTTGAACACCCCCCCCCACCGTGGACAGCCCGCCCACCCCCTAGACACCCCCTCCACCCCCGTGGACAACCCGCCCACACCCTGGACACCCCGTACACCCTTGGACAGCCCCGCCACCCCCCGTGGATGACTCTCCCACCCCATAGAGACCCCCCTTCCCCCTAGAAATCATCCAACCATGTGGATACCACCCCTGGACACCCCCATCCCCAGACACCCCCAGGCCATGAACACCCCCAACCCTTGGACACCTCGTACCCCTAGAAAACCCTCCCCCATCCCCTGTGGATAGCCCACCCACCCGCTGGACACCCCATACACCAGAGATAGCCCCTCCAACCATGTGGACAACCCACACCCCCGTGGGCAACCCGCCCACCGCCTGGACACCCCGTACACATTGACAATACCTCCACCATCCTGGATAGACCGCCCACCCCTTGGACACCCCTACCCCCTGGATAGCCCCCAACCGCTTGGACAACATGCACACACCCCTACACACTCCAACCACCCCCAGAAACCCACATACACCTGGACACCCACACCACCCCGAATAGCCCCCAACCTCGTGGACATCCAGCCCACTATGCCTGGACACCCCCACCCCTCAGACACCCCCATCACCCTGGACCCACTACCCCCTGGACACCCCTTCCACCCCCGTGGATAGCCCCCCCTAGACACTCCTACCCCCCCTGGACAGCCCACCAACCTGATGGACAACCCGTCCACCCAAAGAAAACCCCCCACCCCTAGACACCCCCATCCCAGCGGACACCCCCATGCCCTAGACACCCAGTATCCCCTCTAAATCCACCCCCTGTGGATATCCCTCACACACCCCATGGATACCCCTACCCACATAGACAGCCCTTCCATCACTACGCACAACCCCCCCCCCCCTACCCCCCCAACCCCCCTGTACAGCCTGCCCACCCTCATGGAGACCCCCCTACCCCTAGATAGCCCCTCCACCCTCATGGACATCCCACCCACATCCTAGACACCATGTACCCCATGTACAACCCCCCACCCCCATGGACAACCCACCCACCCCCTAGACACCCTACCCCCACTGGATAGCCCCCCAACCCAGGGGACAACCCTCCCACCACTTGGCAACTCTCGCACAAACCCCAACACCCCCATTTTCTTGGACACCCCCCCCCTCCCTAGACACCATGTACCCCTGGATTTCCCCCCTCCCCCACCCTCATGGATAGCCCGCCCACCCCCTTAGAGACCACCAACCACCTAGACAGCCCCCCACCCCTATGGATATTCCAACCACCCCCATGGACAGCCCACCCCCCCTGGACACCCCCGACACATGTGGACAACCACCCACCCATCGAGACATCCCCAAACCACCTGGACACCCCCACCCCATGGACACTCGCACCCCCCTTGGACAGTGTACGTGATCACTCAAATAATATACTAAAATATTAAAATTTTTTCGATCTAAAATTTACTCAAATATTTAATAATTATCCTCCAAAAGTGTACATTATCTTGTACACTAATGTATAGTTATTCAAAGTAATTTTTTTTATAAATATAGTATTTTGTTGTTTTTATATCATGATTCTCATATAAGGTTGTGTGTTAGTTATGGTTTCATATATAGTGAACAATTCTCATTTACATGAATATAATTTCAATGAATCATCAATCATATAGAATTTATTTTGATGAAATGAATTATAAATTTTTTTACAAAATGGATAGAAGTTGGATGTATGAAACTGATTAGATCTCAAGTAATTTTCATAAAAATTTGGAGAGTTTTTTAGATTTTCCATTTCAAAATGCTTCAGATAGTGGTCAAATAAATTTACCTTGTTATAATTGTGTTTTAAGACCTTAGTTGAGCCATGAAGAAGTCAGCTAGAACATAACCACAAATGTTTTTCAAGAAAAAAACAATGTATGGTATCACAATGGGGAGAAAATTAAATGTCAAATTACTTATGATTCAAATGATAGGAATATATTAGAGAAGTTTTTATATGATTGGTTTCCGTTTATTCATCATGATGAAAAATAAAGGATTCCAATCCAAGAAGAATTCGATACGAGCAGATATGATGCGTCTAAGGAAAATGATAATGTTGTCAGGGTGAAAAAATTGAATGATTTGGCCATGACTCCAGTATATCGACAATGTTGTAAAATGAAAAATCTAGAATTTTTAATCTGATTATTTAATGGGAAAACTAAATACGGGATTTCTAATACTACCATCGATTAAACTCTTACCTTCATGAAGGAAATACATCCAGATGATTCAGATATTCCATTAAAACACTAAATGGCATGGATGTTGGTTGAGGAACATGGGTTTTCAAGAAACCAAATTCATGCATTCCTAAACATTTTTAGTCTATTATGGGTGGAAACTGATGAAATAAATGATTGTATAAAATCATGTAGATCACGCTCGAAGGCCAAAGCTAATGGAACACCATCCAGTGGGCCACAGAATGTAATGTGGCACTTTCCATTGATCCCTAGACTCCAGAATATTTTTAATGTCTAATTAAATATAAATAATATTGTGATGGCATGACACTGAGATAAAGTAGAAAAATAATGAGTTTTTTCACCCTGATTATTGATTTTCATGGATACGATTTGATGCTTGATATCATGATATTGTATCTCGCGTGCTTAATGTGAGGTTGGGTCATTCTTGTGATGGTTTTAATATGTTTGAGCAGATGTTTATGTCACACATCACATGGCCGGTTTTTATACACATTTATAATATTCCCCCAATGTTGTGTATGAAAAAACCATTAACATTCATGAGTATACTCTTATTTGGCCCTTCTGGTACCTGAAATGATATAGATGTATACATGAAACCATTAATAAAAGTGTTTAAACTTCTTTGGGATGTGGGTGTGTGCACATACGATGAATGTTCGAAAGACATATTTCAGATGCGTGTTATAGTTATCTGGACGATCAATGAATTTACATCTTATGAAATGATTTCCGGATGTAGCCTGAAGGGAAAACTATTATGTCTTATTTATATGAAGAATACATGGTCCAGAAGACTAAAACAACATTGTAGTTTAAGTTTTATGGCACATCAACGACTCTTTCCAATGGAAAATCAATATAGAAATAATCGTCAAAGATTTAAAAATACGATGGAGTCTGATGACCCACCTCAGCATATGTCTGGAACAGAAGTCCTTAATTAATTGAAAGATTTCAGTTTTCCATTTGCTAAGGGTCAAATGAAATCTGTAAAGTTAAATAATGTTTCCATTGAAACCTATTACTATTGGAAGAAGAGAATATCTTCTTAGATTTTCCTTATTAGACAACCAATCTATTACATTATTTCTTAGACATAATGAATATTGAAAAAAATATATGTGAATTAATTATTTTGATTCTACTAAATGTTAAGTAAAATATAAAATATGATTTATGATCTCAGCATGACTTGGTGGATTGGGGCATCAGAACAGAATTGCATCCTTTGCATACTAGTGAAAATAAATGTAAAGTTCCATGTGATTCTTATGTGTTGACACCTATTGGGAAAAAACACTAGAGGTATTAGAGATTATTAAATATCCTAATTTCTTTTCAATCATTATATCTAAATGGTTCAAAAGAAGATATTTTAAGCTAAAAACATTGAATAATCAAGATTACCACATCCTTCTCCATGAGTTGATTTCAATATAAATTCTTCATATTTTGTCCAATAATGTTATGGTGGCTGTTATTCAGTTGTGGAATTTGTTTAGAGATATATATGCTATGAATATGTCTATGTCTTTCTTGTAAAAAATTTTGGATGATACCCTATTAATTTTCTGTGAGTTAGGGAAAATATTTCTTCCATCTTTTTTCAAATGCATGATGCATCTGACTATCCATTATACAACTTAAATACTTCTCGGTGGACCTATTCCTTTCCGTGGGATATATCCAAGTGAAATAAATATGTAAACATTAATGTATTATGTTCCTAATAAGAATCATCCTAAAGGTTATACTGTTAACGGTTACCTAGCTCAAGAATTTTGGGATTTCCGATCTATGTTTTTTTCTGATCTTATATCAAGAATAAACAAACCAATGAGAAACGAAGAATAACAGAATGAGAAAATTGAACCCAATTTTCCATTACTTCCTCAAATAAGAGGAATTCCTTGATCATATACATTTACAACATTAATCTTTCAAGAGAGGAAGTTGGGACATCGCACAGTTTTGTTCAACAGTGAATTGTACAATGACTAAATCTTTGTATGTAAATTGAATATTAATATCTTATATATATATATATATATCTGTTATACTATTAATATTTTTATCTACAAGGAACATAAATTGATGATAAATAGAAATAATCATTCATTATCATGGAGAAAGAGGGAGGTGTTGCATAACAAAGTGTTTTATGCATGGTTAATGTTAAAGGTAATAATATTACTGTTTAAAATTTTTAAACAAAAATTAATTAAGTTTAGTATTGATTTTTGTTTCAGGTATTGAGTTTTCTTGTTGACTCTATCCCTAAGGAAATAAGAGCACTGTATTTTGGTCCTAATACCATGGTTTCTGCCAGTAAATCAACTATTACCAATGGATAAATATTTATTATCACTGAACGAGAAAATATAATGACAAAAAAATATGATGGTGTTATGGTTACTTCCACAACATACTATTATTCTAGGGCATTAGATAGTATACCACGATTTGAAGTCTAGGTTATTATGGAGTCATTGAAATAATAATAATATTGGATTATTATTTTCATGGACAAGTCACGATGATGAAATGTTACTGGTTTGATTTGATGATGAGGTAGGGCATATTTATTAATGATTTTGGATTTCGAGTAATTGATATGACTCACACTCTTTCTATTGATGAACCATATGTATTGGCATAAATGGTGAAACAACTTTTTTAGGTCAAATACTCTCTTCAACCTAAATTTGGTGTCATCGTTGAAGTAATTCCATGATATGTTTTTGATGATAGTGATGGTGGAGTTGATACCCTACCTACTTCCATTAGAAACGATCTATTTATTACTTTTGATGACTCCAATAGCTCAATTTTGAGAGTTGACTGTGAACCTGAAGTTGTTGTGAAAAATATATAAAATCATCCATTCATGTACTCAATTATTTTGGTTTACCTCAACTTGGTATATTAAGGATGGTACTATTCAAATTTATTTAATATTGATTAAAAATATGTTTTTTTCGACATGACCGTTATATGAATGCTCTATACTTATTGGTAGAAATTTTATCTGAATTTATTTTTGTATTTTGGAATTGAACTGTATTCAATCCTACAAAACCAACATTTCTTACAGGGTGAACATTTCAATGTTTTAACTGTGATTTGGATAAAATTTATATGACTCTAAGACCTCTCTTTTACATTTTATCTGGTAATGAACATGATGGTTTGTATTCTTCTGCAAAACATTTATTGATACCCGCATCATCTACCTGGGCTAACGAAATTAAATTTTTCCACAATTTTGAAAACTACTTTACCACTAATGAATCTGGTAGAATATATGTTTCATGATTTTAATAGAATTATGACACATAATAAATAAACATCCTACTAAAAATTAAATTACATTATTACATCTAATACGATTTATTGACTTCATTATATATTTTTTCAAGCTTACCTAAACCAATGGTTAGTTAAATAATCCATGAATCTCCATATTTCCTCTCAATTATATTGTTTTTTAGGTTACACTTCAGTTATCCTTTCATATTTACTTCAATATTTGTTTCCAAATGAAGGAGATGAAACCAATTGAAGGGAGTTTACGAAAACATATTATGAACAACAATAATCGAATGACTGAGCTGGGAATTCCTCCACTAGTGTCTGTAGTGAGTATTTTATTTCAAATATATATATTTAAATAATATATAATTTCATGTGGTTAATTTTTTTAAACCTTTTTGCAGGATCCATTTATTAGGGGATAGTTATTTGATGATTAGCCTTGTAGTAGTCCCAGTGCTTAGGGTGTTCGTACAGGGGGGTACGAGAGCTAGACGATATGATCAGCGTACCCGATTAGACCCTACCCCTCCCACTTTCATACCATCCAGCCCACATGCTGATCCCAGTGTGTCGTTATGGACACATCGAATACTTAGGCCTTCCATTTTTTCAACATACATTAAATCTGAGCCTCCTCACCTATCTATTCCATATCTTATGATAATTGACATTCCCCATCCAGTATTCAGCGAGCAATCCCTGTCATCTTATTTTACTTATGATTCCTTCCCACCGGGATTTTATATTCCATATTCTTTGACTCTTGCCCCACCAGACTCTGTCCATACGGAGCATAAAATAGGACCCATTCCATTTTTATAGGGTGTTCCTTTAGAGTATATGGATCCAGATGTTCCCATTGATCAAACTACTACATGTATACTGATACAACCATAACTAATTTTTACACCATTATTTATTTAAATTATACCATGTATTGATAAAATAATTTTTTCATATTATAACATAAAAATCTACTGATTGGAGGCGGGGCGAGGACATACACTCATGCTTGTGCTCTAGAACTACCATACATAGTTGATGGTGGACTACAATGATGATAGATTGATGATTGAAAAATTAGGGCAACAATGTCAGAGATTTTTGGGGACACATGCCAAATACTCCGACATCATTCTTTTCAGCCAGCTCTCATGGAGTAAACCTACAAATGAAGTCAATGATAAAGCCTGGGAAGAGATATGGGTAAAAATTTTCTGTTTTATTAAATGAAATATATTAATTATATTATATATATGAATTAATATTTATGGGTCAGCTATGGTTTAGTTCACCTGATGGTGAGGCTGCACGACTAGCACGTCTAAAAGATTTAGACGAGCTTTGGAGAGCATATAAGCATGATTTGTACAATGGTTGGCATGATAGAGTGCACACAGAGTTAGAGTAAGTTCTTATCATGGATGATTATCCATTAGAATAGTATCGAAAGATGATTACTCATTATACGACTATCCAATTTAACATTTTAATCACATTGGAGTTATTTAAATGAATATTATCATGTTTTTTGTTAATAATTATTATTGATGTTTATTTCGGATTAATAAGGATTAAATAATAAATCATTTAATCTAATAAATACATCATCAAATTGGGACGTACTACAATGATAGATCATGAGAGGAAATAGGTATGAGAGTTTACAATCTCTCTTTACGACTTCACTTTCTATTGCTTCCTCTATAATTTATCTGATTTCTAAAGATGTTGTATAATTTTAGTTATGAAATTAATTAATGGTATTCTATTATTAATTATGGTTTATGAAATTCAATGTCTTTGTAGAGGCATAAATTGAATATAGAAGAAAGTGTTCCTTGAGAAAAACTACTTTTCTTGAGTAGTAAGTAGAAAGATGGAAGTGCCAGCAATGAACAGACTCAATAGAAGATTGTATGTTTTACATAGTAGATTTAAAATTTTAATATATATTTTGTAACATAATAATCTATTTATATTTGTAATAGGTTACTTTATAGGCACTTGATCCTAAGAACCTAACAATTGTGGGCCAAACAATCACTTACATCATGTGTTGGGAGATGAGAACACTGGTAGAGTACCTTGCCGACCAGGGACGAGTATAGTTCCGATGAGTTATTGACCCTCCTTATGTACAAGTTGTTGTTCCACCGAGTTGTAGTAGGTTAAAAAATGTATAGAACATGCTAAAAAAGGTCCATAGAGAAGGCTGAACAGTCTGCTATGGAAAACACTGCATTTATGAAACTGATGGATATTTTACGTCCAACACTTCCACCAGAATCTATAACTACTTGTGATGAATATATTTCATCGATGTGTTCTATATATGGTGAACCAGGTGGTTGTTATATTGGTTGTCGAGATGATGGGGAGGAGGATGATGAGGGGGAGGGGGATGGTGAAGAGGAGGCTGATGAGGAGGAGGAGGGTGAGGAGGAGGCCAAGGCGGAAGAGGAGGGCGATGAGGAGGCCAAGGGCGAGGAGGAGGGTGTTGAGGAGGGCGGGGATGATGATGGGGTCGATGGTGAGGATGAGGTTAAGGGTGATGATGATGGTGATGAGGGATAGATTTATCTATTACATATTTGACTCATATTACTAGCCTTTTATATTTATTGATTTATTTTTCCTGAAGATATGTGTGATTAGGTAGGTCACATTATATTTAGTTATTTATCTATAAATAATAAAACATGAATTAATGATTTGATGTGACCAGGTTTACCCTCCCCTAGATAGCCCCCCCTACACACCCCATACCCCATAGACAGCCCCACCACACCCGTGGATAGCCCGCCCATCACCTGGACAGCCCCTTCCCCTATGGACAACCCCCCACCCCCTAGACACCATGTACCCCTGGATAGCCCCTCGCACCCCTGTGGACATCCCACCACCCCTAGACACACCTTACCCCCTAGATCGCCCATCCACCCTCGTGGACATCCCACCCACCACCGGGACACCCCTCCCCATGTGGATGGCCCCCACCTCCGTGGCAGCCAGCCACCCCCCCTGGACACCCCTACCCCTAGTGGACAGCCCACCCACACACCTGGACAACCCTCCCACCCCTAAACACCCCTACCCCTGGATAGCCCGACCACCCCCATAGACAGCCCTCCCACACTCATGGACATCCCTCCCACCCCCTAGCCACCCCGTACGCCATTGTATAGCCCCACCAACCCCCGTGGAATGGCCACCCACCCCCTAGACTTTTCCTACCCCCTGGATAGCCCGACCACCCCTGTGGACAGCCTACCAACCCCCTACACACACCCCCCCCCCCTGTGGACACCCCCACCCCTATGGATATCCTCCCACCCCCCTGGACTCCCCTAACCCCCTAGATAGCCCCCCCCCCCCCCCCCCCCGGGACAACCCCAACCCCCCTGGACAGCCCAACCACCCCCATGGATAGCCTGCCCACTGCCTGATCACCTCCTCCCCCTGTGGATAGCCCCTACCCCTCGTGTACATCCCCACTGGACACCCCCTACCCCCATGGACAAGCCAACCACCCCTTGGCCACACCCTGTAGACACCCCTGTACCCCCTAGATAGCCTCGCCCACCCCCGTGGACACCCCCTACCCCTTAGACAGCCCCCACCCCCGTGTATAGCCACATCCACCCCACTCGACACCACCTACCCCCTAGGAAGCCTCTACACCCATGTGGACCACCCCCACCCCCTGGCTAGCCCCCCACCTGATGGACACCCCCACCCCCCATGGATGGCCCCAACCCACTAGACCACCCCACCCCATGGACAACACACCACCCACTGGACAACCCCACCCCATAGAGGACCCCACCCCTGGACACCCCAACCCAAGGACATCCTTCCCAACCCCCTAGATAACACACCACCCCCCCATGGATACCTCCCCACCACCTTGGACACCCCCATTGGCAGCCCCCATGCCCCCTCCCCCTTGACACTCCGTGCACCCTGGATAGCCCCTCCACCCCCACGGACAGCCCGCCCACCCCCTGGACAGCCCCTCCCCTATAGACGTTCCCCCACCCCCTGGACACTCTGTACCCCCTAGATAGCCCCTCCCACCCTTGGACGCCCCATACCCTCTATAAATCCACACCCACCCCTATTGACAGCCCCCCCCCCCTCGAGACAGCCTCATCCACCCCCTAGACAACCCCTCCCCCGGTGGACAACCCCCCAAACTGGTGGATGACCCACCCAACCCACCCCCCCCAGACACCCTACCCCTCGTGGATATCACACACACCCCATTGACACGCGTAACCCCCTAGAGAGCCCCTCCCACCACCCTAGACCCCCCAACGCCCTTGTACATCCCCCACCCCTGTGGACAGTCCTGCCCACCCCCTGGACACCCCACCCCCTGGACAACCCTGCCACCCCCATTGACTGCCCCCAACCCCTGGTCAATCCCGCACCCTATGTATATCCCCCACTCCCTGGATATCCCCTACCCCCGTGGACACCACCCACCCCCCTTGGACAGCCCCCTGGACCGCCCCCACCCCACTTGGACACCGCTCCACCCATAAAAAGTCCACAAACCCACTAAACACCAACCCACCCATGATAGACACCACCCACCCCCCTAGACACCCCCATACCCTCGGACACACCCACACCTGGACAACCCTACCCCCCTTGGATAGCCTCCCCAAACCCATGAATAGCCCCCAACTCCCTGAATTTTGAATTGAATTATTTATGTAATTAATTAACTTATGAATTATGTGTTAAGTGTGTATCAGTATACTTGTTGTATGTGTATAAATTCTCTAATTACCTTATGAATTATGTTTTAATTTTGTTAATGGTGTAGGTTACTCTAACTATGATGTGATCTCTAAAATTTGAGTGTCCTCTCACAAATTTGAGGTGACTCTTCCAATGAAATTGAAATG
The DNA here is from genome assembly GCA_963277665.1 of Viscum album. NCBI lineage: Eukaryota > Viridiplantae > Streptophyta > Magnoliopsida > Santalales > Viscaceae > Viscum > Viscum album. The sequence continues at coordinate 1,432,673,932 of OY728151.1, forward strand.
GGTTAGTTAGAAGAGTGGTCTTAAGTGAATATTGAAATGAGGAAGACTATGTCGTGGTATATGCTATTTTTGGAAGAGTATACTATTTTTTTGTAATATTTCAAGAGTTTTTTGTTCTATTATAAGTTCAAATTATTCTATATTAAATGTTCTTTGCAGCTATGTTTGCTGGTGTATATAGTGGAGGTAATGGGTGGCTACTGTGATTTTTTTTTAGAAAAAAAAACTATTCCAATGGTTTTAAACTGTTTGTAAAGTGTTTTTAGAAAATAGTTTTTCCAAAAATTTGAATAAACCATTGGTAATACACTATAAAAATGGTTCAAAACCATTGGAAATATTTATTTCCATAAAAAATTTTCCAATAGTTTTTAAAAACTATTTGGAATATTATATATCAATGGTTTCAATCCTTTGGTAAACAACATGTAATATATATATCCCAATAGTATATCAGATGTTGGTATAAATATATACCAACTTTTTCTATAAAACCATTGGTATAATGAAGGTTACAGTTCCATATACCAATGGTTAGAGAAAAAACGTTGGTATAGGCCATTTTCAATGGCATACTAGCCAACAGTTTTCAAAACCATTGGTATATAGTATACCAATAGTTTTGACTCCTATACCAATGGTTTCAAACCATTGGTTTATATTGTATTTCCAGTAGTGTTCATTGTGGTATCTTTGGAGGGAAGGGTCATGAAAATGGAAGTGAATGTAATTTCAATATGATTATAAAATAAATATTTTATATACATTATAGAAATATAATATCAATCTTGACATGAGTAGAAGTAAGTAATATAATGTTTTTGTTAATGTGTCTGTTTTGTTTGGATAGTGATGGAGGTTCTTGCAGTTATGCTCCTTGATAAAGTGAAATTCAATGGTAAATGTTTCTAATAAGAGTGGATAAGGTTGTATTTCATAGTCCAAAGTGTAGTAGAATCGATGATGAGATATATTGATTTGGATGTTCAGATGGATCATGTTATTTATAGGGATTATATTAATGTATTTTCTATGGATGAATGGCATCATGACATTATTCATGGGAAAAAATGTTTTTTAATTTTATGTGCATGAGATTGTACTTTTTGAGTTCCATTTCTCTCCCATTATCATGAGTCTTAGTTGGGTTAAGATGTATCAGATAACAATTTGTTTTTCCTTATTTCCTATAATAACTAGATACCCACACATCAGGATCTGGAGAAACAAATATAATGTATATTTGTTTGATACTATTTTATAGTTTTTACAGGGATGAGGATACTTTTGTATTAGGTTTTGGAGGATTATGAAAATCATGCAATATAATAGTGTTTTACAAAATTTATAAAATAAATATTTAGATAAACTCATGGTACAGTCATAATCATCCAAAAAAATTAGTTTTATTTAATTCATCAATAAACCTCTGAAATGAATTTCGAAAACATAGGATGAACAAAACAATTTCATTAAGGAATATTAGAACTATGGAAAATTGATTGGTAAATATTCATTTTATATTGAATATATTTTTTGTAATATTAATTTATTCCCAATATATGAATCTAAGGGTTTAATGAAAAATTAATAATGATTATTATCAAAATATTAAAATGAATATAACCTTTAAATCATATTTTATTTAAAAATATTCTAACCATTGAAATAATATTTTATTTATCTTGTAAATTTTATAAATAATTTTATTTGAAAATTATGAACATTCTTGGATTATAATGGAAATAGATAAACATATAGAAATAAAAAATGCCAATATTGGTATAACATATTGAAAGAACTTCTCCATGTGTTCATGAGTTCAACCCTCAATCATTATCATCACATTTATTACTACAGTTCCAAATTTATATTAATGTTCTTTGCATGTCTTCTTTTATCATTAAAAAATACATTGAACACTTTTCTAATACCATGCATATATGTAATTTATTATTCACGATGGAAAATAATTAAATATATCATACTTAAAATAATTTGTCCTTTAGGTAATAATTTATGTGATAATACATACCTTCATAGGTAATGGTTTAAAAGGATTCATGGAAATGTATACACTTATTAAAATGATTTTCATAGAATTAATGAATATTGATGAAGAATATAGGGATACCTAAAATAATAAATAAAATAGATAAACTCAAATTAATATTTCTTGATTTAAATTTTAGTTTTAAAAAATTTAAAATCAATTTGATATTAATAAACCAAATTATTGAATAACAATTCATTAGAAATTTAGGAAAAAAAATTTACTCAATAATAGAGTTGTAAAATACCATGATATAAGAGTTTGATTTAAATTACCTATTATATAGAGTTTTTAGAATATAATTAGATATTACTGCTAATATTTTATCAAAAAATATTACCTTTTAAAAAAATATTGTTTCTCATATATGTAAGGAAATTTCTACATGAAAAGTATAAAAAAAATATTTCTATAAAACATGGTAATTATAAAAATAATTAAAGAAAAAAATTTGTCTTTCATAGAATTATTCTATTTGAAATAAAACATATAGTTAAAATATAACTAAATTACATATTTTAATATAAAATCAAAATAATATATGATCTCTTGACAGTCATAAAAATTTTATTTTAAAAATAACCACGGTTTAGGATAAAGGGTTTTAAAAAACATAAATTACGAGTCAAAGAAAAATTCATAACCATAATTATTTCATAAAATCTTCTCTTTTAAAAATGTGGAAAACTATTAACCGGTATAATCCATTTTACCCAATTTATCTTACACTCCCTACTATGTCAAAATTTATCTAGGTTAGAAAGTGATTAAACCTTTATGGAAATATCATTAAAACATTCAACACTTAAACTATTAATATAAATAATATATACTAGGTGAGGTGGCCATTACATTTTTCTTATTTTAACTGGTATATATATCCTTTATTAATATCCTCCATTATGGTTGAAAAATATGCGTGTATTTATATATAAAAAAGGAATGATATTCATAATCATGTGAGATCTCTATTTTTTAATAACCTATACATGAAGCACATGATCAGGTTAGATTGTATATAAATATGTAAAATGGGAGGGCACACAAAAAACATAAATTTTGTTGGTTATAATTATATATATATATATTTTTTCTCAGCAATTTTTTATTATGAGATATAAAAATACATTATATATATTTATATATATCATTCACCCCCAGTATTGTGGTTTCTCGAAAAACATTGAAATCATAACAATCCACAATCGATATGTATTATTTTTATATATAAAAAAATTAAATTACATATCTCGTTTTGAGTGGTTTCATCGATAATTCATCAAGAAAACCCTGAAAACTTCTACTGGTATTTTAGCATCAGATTATAGTGTATACTTAGAGGTCTTCATGCATTGGATTCCATGAATTTTTTATTAGATGACAATGGTTTTGTCGTGGAAAGAATAAGATAATGTAGGTATAATGTGGCATTGATCAGGGAAAAGCATGCATATTTTATGATGAAGCTAGTGTTAGAGGGAGAATAAAATGAAATAATCTGGATTTATATGTTAGATATGAGGATGATGATTATTTTTTGGATGATCATACGGATGAGTTGAAAATGATCAGATATTGACTATATAACCATATGAATTTAAAATGTAGTAATATATATTCATGCGGACATGCCACATAAATAGACACTCTCTTCATAATATATACATATATATATCAATATATTCATTGAGTAGCTCGATCAAATCCATATTGATTTGAGTCCATACACACTATACACACATTCCATATGTTGCCATGTGTCGTTCCATGATGGCACTGAAAACCCCATGTTCATTCCTATGTAAACTCTATGAGGGATATTTTCCTACCCATTTTCACACCCTTCCACATTGAAACTATCCCCAACTGTCTCATGTGTATGGTTGATCTTGTTCACACGATGCATTTCTAAGATAACTAAGAGATATTTTGTTGATGGCCAATTTGGAAAAAAAAATTATATTTTAAATTATATTATATAAAAAAGTATTATTCTAAATATAAATAATATAATATTTTTTAAACTATTTTCCATTTATGTATACATTAGTATTTTCAATGTTAGAAAATATATTTTCTGGAATAATTTTATTTATGTTAATTTGTACTTTTCATATAAAAAAATTAATATTAGTTCTTTTATAACCACAAAAATTATATTATCAATCATTAAGTAATTAATTTTTTGAAACCACTTATTTTTAATATATATGTATATTAACACTAATATAATTACAATAGATGGATTTCCAAAGTATAAATTATTATTAAAAAATAAAGATACATATAAAAAATTATTAATCACTTGTACATTTATAAAAATGACGTATAACTTATGAAATATGTTCAAAAGGTATAATTATGTTAAATATTCATAATAAATCATATCATTTTAAAATATTATGCTAACACATTTCCAATAATGTTTACATTATTCAAATAATTAAAAGACATAAATATATTAAAAGTCAATATAATTTTATTAAAATAACATTTAAATTTTTTCAATATAATTAGTATTTCATGAAGAATGATAAAAAATTACATTTTTTAATATTTACTTATAAATATAATTTGAACTAATTAAATATTTTCAATTACTTTCGTAAAATATTATTTATATTTAAACACATCATTGTAGGTTTAGATTTATGAAACCATCCATATAATAAAAATTTATTACATATATAAAAATTCGTAAATTCATTATATGTTACATTATTCATCCATAAAGTAATTTTATCACTAAAATTATTTTTCCATACCTAATGTAATTCAAAATTTCTATTTTTAAAATTTGTACAAATTAAGATATCAAGGTCTTGATTAATTATAAGATCCTATAATATAGTTACCTAGAACCTCAAATGAAAAATTCATAACATTTAGATTATCCTAAAATGAAAATTATCTAAGCTATAGTATTTTATAAATATTCCCATTGAAACCAAATTCAATAGCCTATGCCATCACTTCTAGATCTGGTGAAAAATTAATTTTGTATAATATTTTTAAACAAACTATCCTAAAAAATATATATTCAATTACACATCGTATAATAATTTTCTTGTTTAGGTTATGGACGAGTAATAAATTCATAAAATATAATAGAGATATAAAAATCTTTTAAAAAACAGTCATGATTTATAACAGGCTCATAACTGATTACAAATAGTAATAATCTTATACTCATCACTAAACCTTTGATTTTTTTTTAAATGTAGGGTTATAAAAAATATATATAGTATGGGGTTTTAAAAATAATACAAAATTATTTTTCTTATAAGTACCATAATAATCATTTCAAAACATTTCAATTTATATCAAATAAAAAAAGATGATATCATAATAAATTATCCCAAATTGGACTATATGGATTTCAAGAAAAATTCATAAGTAATATCATTAAAAAACTTCTTAAAGGAATGTCAATTTAAAAACATATTTTATTTGAAAAATATTGTAACCTTTGAAATATTTTTTCATTTATTCATCAATACATTGAAAACATTACTTAGAAAATGTTTTATTTAACAGATTACATTTATACAAGAAAAACATTATGAACTGACAGAGGTAACTCGAATTATCACTAAGAGGAAAAAATTCCAATGATATCATGGGATCAATCTATTTTCATTGTCATCACATTTGATACTAAAGTGAATAATTTAATATAATTTTTTTTATAATATTTTCCATTCTAATTTATAAATATTTTGAAAAAATATCTACATATTTTAGTTATATGTAATTTATTTTTCATGGGGAAGTATAATTAAATATCATATTCATTAAATAATGATTAATTGAGGGAAAAATATATTTTATAATGAAAAATTATAAATGAAATTCTTACAGTCATGGACTGAATGTTTATGGAAACATACTCAAACTGATTTCCACATGGCCCCAAGCATTCCTCCAAAATACATCAGAGGATGGTGAATAGTATTGAGGGACTATTTTTTTATGACACTATTCCCTCTAAAACATATTCTTACAATGTTATAATTAAAATAAAACAGTTGTAAGTAGAAGATGTGGTAATAATAAAGAAACAAAAAGAATAAAAATAATATAATAACTGAATATAAATGTTTCCAACACAAAATTACAACAATGATTTTATTAAAAATGATGAAAAAATTATACATTGAAAAAATTATATTAAAAATACAATGTAACAAAATATTAACATTCCAAAAAATATCTCCACAATATGTTTGACTACCATATATGTCCCTTACAACAACTCCATCCTAGTAATGGAAATCAATCAAGAATTAAAATCCATATGGTTCTCTTTATCCATATATGTGATAATAATGTCTACATAGGTACAAAACGGAACCTGGGCAGGGGGTGATATATAAATCATTATATATTGGCACCAACAAGGACTATCCCAATCCATTTCATTAAATGTAATTTAATTATAATTCCATGATCAATAGATGTGATACAAAAATAAATAATTGATTAAATATTTTGGACTTGGTTCCACTTGGACACGAATCCAATTACATGATTTGGCTTGACCTATTGAGCTTGAACTAATGGTTCAGGAAATGGTAAATTGTGTGGGATGATTTAAAAAGATGTGTTTGGACACCATGCATGTGTTTTTTCATGATGGTCACATCCCGATATTATCAACTTTCAAATATCTATTCCATTTTATTAAAAAAATGTTGACATAATCATTAATTCCATCCAAAATTGTTTACAAAACCTTCATTATTCCATCATTTTTAATGTTAGATTCCCTAATCGCAAACATATAAATATTAAGGGACCTGTTGTGTCTCACTCTAAGGGATCATCGTATGACCAATAAAAAGGAGTCCATCCATGGTGAACCAAGAATGATGTCTCATGTGTCACTTAGTGTAGGGCATCAAAAGTCAATTACTATCCTCTTAGTTTATTCCTGGTATCACACGTAGGGGTGAATGTATCACTCAAGGTGTGGTAAAACTATTTTTTCTCTATTCCCATCCAAGGTGTATCCTTTATGGAACTAGTGTCACACGTCATTATGTCAAAATTATTCCATTCACACAACTCATCTCAGGCACAAAATATATCTCCCTCGACCTATTTACTATACATGAAAATATAAAAAAAGCCATGAGAGTCTGTATCGGGGGTTCCTAAGTCAGAATCCCTCATATCAGTAGTGTAACATGATAAATCCATCATGAAAAAGCTATTCTATTTCATACATGTTCTTCAATTACAAAAACACCTAATTTTATTTTAAAGATTCACATATGGAAAATAGAATGGAATTAATGAAAAGGAAAACATGACCCAAGGGAATCCCATTCATGAGTTATATCAAAAAACAAAATAAGTTTCATGGTTCTTGTAAACCATTATATTGATGGTGGGAATCTCTATTTAGAAATTTCAAAAGAGACTATGTATAAACATTCCAAATGTCTAACCTTGACAAATGTATAAGGAAAACAATAAATTCCACATGACCAAGAAAGATGAAATTTATGATTACCACCTTGTAATTTTTATGCATTTGAACCTAATTGATGGCCCTTATGATAAAACATAACATTGGTTCTCAACAATTCATTCCATTCAATATGAAGTGTTCAATTTTATAATATATAATTTAGTAGATAAAGGCGACACATGATAATAAATTTATAACATGCAATATGTAGAAGGAAAATTATTTGAGGAATATTTAAATGACATTAGAAAATTAGAATAAATAGGGTTCCTACTTCAAGAGATGATGACCAATCGAAACACATCAACACTTGAGGTTTTCGACGATGACTACTCAAAGATTCTCTTCCCCACCTTCAGGAATATAGACTTTAAAATAAAAAAATTGACACGTATCCCCTAGGTATATATTTTCATTACCATGAATATGTGAATGGGGGTCCTTAATCTAATTTTTATACATCAATGTACCCATTTCCACTTACACCTACAAGAATTTTTCATATTTATACATTATCACACCTTGCCCAAATATATAAATTTTTCACAACATGGGAGAATATATATATAATGGGGGAACTTATATATTTATTTACATGACAAAATTTGCATAGACGTGTATGTATCCTTCGACTTTCATGAGTCAAACACCACTCAATGACGACCAAGATGCACTACAGAATTATTAAGAACCCAAAATTTAAAAAATATAAAAATTATATTATTATAAAATCATAGGAAGACAATAACCTTCCTCAAATAAATGGTTGTTAAACCAAAATTTCCCAAAAAGGATCTACATCAGTGGTGGATTCTGAAATATTCATGTAGAAGCCCTCATAGATGATCCATATGCCCTAAAAATGGATGAAAACCCAAAAATCTGGATTAACAACAACCGTAAGGTTCAACCAAGCTAGAAAAGGAGAGGGGAATCAAAAACAAAGAATGGAAGAGGATGGGGCCAAAGGGATTACCTCGAGGTATCAAATGTAATTGAAAATGGAATCTTATTGGAATTGTCGAACTAATAGCAGTATGAGGAGTAGAGTAGAGAGTGGTTATGTTCTCCAGGGGCTGTTGCATCGACCAAGATAGGAGTAAAGGGAGGTTAGTTTATTTATTAATATAATTTATTTTAATTACAATTTAATGAATATAATTTCCTAAAAAACATAATGAATTTTTTTGGTCTCACAATTATCCAAACAAAGCACTACCCATGTGATTAACATTGTGAGTATAATGTGAATTTGGCACACACTTTTTAGGCTAACAACACTATTTTGATAAACCATGTGCGACCCGTGTGGGGTGTTTCTTCACCATTATTATAGCTAAATGGATTCCAGTTGCGGGAAACATGGATTCATACAAAACATGCACCCTTGGTAAACCTTAGAAGCCTCATATTTAGTTAGTATGATACCACAAAAACTCAACGAGACTCCTGTGAGACCCCACGAGTCTTTATTGTAAAATTAATGCCAGTCTCATTAGATGTGGAGGGAGGTGAACGTTACTTGGCCTAAACCAACATCCCAGAGACTCTATAGGATGAAAATAAATTTCAATGGGCTTCAATACATCTGGGGGATGAATTTCCCATTAAGAATTAAAGAACTATCCAAAAAATACATATCCAAGATAACAACTATTTTATCCATGATAACAATTAAAGGAAAGTCAAATTTAATTTATCAAAATAAAACTAAAACCATGTACTAGAGAGGAAGACTAAAATATCAATGTAAACAACTGAAGATCACAAAACAAACAAAACAAAAATATAGTTATAACTCTAAAACTCGACAAGATCCATGATCAATGATCACCAAACAACCAATGTATCATGAGGCAGTGCTACTGTTTTTTGATAATTTACCATTACCCATGTCTATGTATATGACTTCTGCAAAAGAACCAATAATCCAAATCATACGTGAGTAATAAAACTTAGTATATTTTCCCCAATGACATCCCTACTCACCCCACTATGATAGAAGAATTTATAAATATTAATATAAAACAATTCCTATAATAGTTTATACCGAAATATAATCAAGTTCCAATGAATCCAATTTCTCAAAACCTCATCAACTTACAATAAAATCTAACATACAATAATTTAACACACTTCCCAACATCCATTTTTTCATAACTAATCAATTACACATAACCACACAACCATCAATTCATAATTAATTATGATAGTTGAATAATCAGGAGTGGTCTTTCATCAATCTACCATGTGTTCACATTATATCGCATGTGTTATTACACCTTTGTCACCAAGCACAAGGTAATATCTAAACCAATCCCCAAAAAGGAAATATGATTACACACACAATATATTCCCAATAATATGAAAAAACCATTTCAATTCCACAATATTTTAAATAAAAACCATTTTATTGAAATTCATTTTTCCATATATTGAAACAAACTACCATTTTTATATCAACATGTTGAAAATAATTTATCAAATCAATGTCCCCAACAATTTCATTATTTAACAAAAACCCTAAATCATCACTATTGTTGATTTATATAAATATTTCCAACACAATTTCAAAATACAATTCGAGAATGTAATACAATTTAAAACTATTATTATTAGTTATAACAAGGCATGTTGAGGGTGAAACCACATTCCTTTAGTGTTTTTGTGAAAATGATTAATGAAATGAAAAATGTCCCAAACCTGGGTTGAATCTAGATGATTTTCCATAGATATCCTCTAACATCATAAAAAGGAAACCTATTATAATATATGGAATCTAAAACCTTATATATACCCACATATAAGGTAGATATAAGAAATTGATAGGGTGGCTGAAGTATATCTATGAAAAAAAATCCATGAATGACCAAGAATGATCACTTAATACAAGGAATCATCTTCTAATCACAATGTGAGGACTTTGAATCACCATTGAATTGATATAAGATCCATTATATACCTTTGGGAATAGAAAATATTGAGTTATATCCATAGGGGAGGAACAAAAAGAGTGTTAGAGGGTAAAATGAGTAAGATCCATTTTTTTAGGATGTGGTTTCATGTCATGCATAGTTCAGTCGCACAGTTGTGAAAACCATCGATAACCATACGCTAGACACTACCTTATGGATTAAACATGAATGATTAACTATAAGGGTTTCCAAATGATGAACCAACCATTCCAAATCCACTATCTAAAATAGCCAAATATAGTTTTCCAAAGTGCAGAGTTCAACTATATGGATTGACAATTTCTATGTTCCACCCATGTGCCTTCCATTTTTTCATGTTTCACTATGAACGAATTATTATATGTGGTTCACAATTTTCCTAGACTATGAACCCATCGCTCACCTATATGAAATCCCTATAACACTAACAATGTTCACCAAACCCTCCCAAAATTCACCCATATATATTATATATATAAAAATAATAAAAAATGGTTACTTCCCAGAATCTTGGGGAAATAAATAACCCCCACCATATGTCTTTATATCTCTCGAAAGTAGATAACCATCATTTTCCTAAAATATTTTTGGCCATTTATCTTACATTTCCATCTCAAATTCTATATTATCTTTCTATATTTGACTATATTACAAAAAAAACTATCAAAAGAATGATTATTTTTCATGCTAGACTTTATCTTTTCTATCCAAAATCAGCACATGGATAGGTACTAATGAAGCATTTTTCTAAAAGTCAATATGATCCCATATGATCATAAGGTCAGGGTACACTGGTACCTTTCAAACTGAGATACATGGAACACATTATGCGCCTCAGAAAAACATGATTGTAATTCAAACCAACATTCTAACTCACCAACCCATTCCAGTATCTCAAAATAGTCTATATATAAAGAAGATAACATTATTCAAATGCCTAAATATTGATGTTCTATCCTGGTAGATATATCATGAACAAATTATCACTCAGTTTGAAGGACAACATTCTGTGATGATGATCTTCATATGATTTATGTGGACTTTTAGTATCCTCCATTAATTTCTTATTCAACTGAATCTTCTCCGTTGTTTCATGGACAAGGGTCATCCAAACTAGTGATGTTTCACCTCTTTCCACGAAACATAGTGTATAAAAAAAGGATTCTCATACAATACTTCAACAAGATCAATATATATCAGGTCCTGATATCTATTATTATACGAAAAATCCATTAATAGAAGGTTCACCTGCCATGATTTACAAAAATCTATTACCCATGTTGTCAACATGTCCTCTAATGTGTTTATTTTCCATTTAGATTGGTCATACAATTGAGGATAATACACCGAAGTCATATATAACTGAATTCCAAGGCCTTTTAATAAGTATTTCTATAAACAATAAGTAAAATTTATATCTCTATTTGAGATGATTAAAACTAGTATTACATGCCTCATTTCCACTTCCCGAATATATATTTTTTAAAATTTCACCACTGTATAACATTCACAAATAAGTATGAAGCTATCAAACATTGTGAGTGGATAAAATATCACCCAAATGGAATCATGTTTCTAAACCATTCACATGAGACCTATTATAAAATCTAGCATTATCATCTCCCCTCAATGGAGTTTTGAACTCATTTCATCACATTCATCATCAGATGTATGTGCGTCCTTCACCATCATTACCGAATCATAAACAACAAACTTGGAAGAAAAATGAAACATCACCTCAGTCATCACATTCCATATTCATATCATCTAGGAATTACATCATCTTCCACTCATCAGAATATTCTTTATTATAACTAAGAATATGACTTCCTGCTTAGTGAATGGACCATAGATATTACTTTACATGATGTATACATCAAGTCGAAGTAAAAAATTTAGATACATTGTATCCATATTATTTTACTCATATATAAATCCTATTAAGAGAAAATATGATTGAATATCTTATGAACTATTAACATAGTAAATTTCTCCCCAACAAATTTATGATACCATGTCTTCAAATTATGTGTTATATAACCAAGATTAAAATTTTTTGTTTGGTAGTTGTTATCATGAACCCAAACCATTTTTTTTAATAACAAACAACATGATCTCTCTACATGAGGACTCACCTGAACCCTGATCCCTAAGAATCATAATACAAAATGTAACATTGTCATGATTCTAAAAGAACCATTATTGATGTGGATTCAAAGAGACATTTAATATCTGGGACGACTTCAAGAATTATCCATTCCACTAGAATGTAACATTATTCATTGTCAATTAATTCATAGGTGATGTTAGTCATGACAAGTCACAGAAAATGTGTCATTAATAACTAGCTAGACTTAAAAAATATGTTTATCAAGAACATTCTTTTGTACTAACCAATATATAATAGTTTCTATTATCACTCGATCCATTGACTGAAATATTTGATAAATTACATATCCACGAATGTATACTTAATATATCCAAAAATAACACTTTGATTATTTGGAATATAGACAATGGCCTCTCAAGATTCCAAACACATCTTCCATCTGTTCCTCATGCACAACCTCTGTCCATAAATAAACTAAAATTCATCTACAAACACAACATCAAACAAATCTAGATATCACTGAGAAATCTGCTTCATCAATGCCATAAATACCACTGGTTTATATATAATACATATAGGCATTTACATACATTCAAAATTGAAATATATTCTTATAAAATATGTCGTTGGGATATCCTCTTATTGAACTTTCAATTGGTGATATCAAGATCTCTAGTAAATTTTATAGAAGCAGTGATCTCCTCTCAATTGATCAAATATATCAGTAATTCATGGAATATGATGTCTATTATTTATTGTAACTTGGTTAATATTATGATAATTCAAAAATTGAAGAAGGTTACATCTTCTTTCTTTATGATCAAGATCAATTAAACTCATGGAGAGATGCTAGGTTGAATGAAACCATTTCATTCTAGCTCTTCCAAATCCACTTTAAACTAACATAATTATTTTGGCTCCATTTGATTAGATGGAAGTGAGATATCTACATTCCCCAGGAGGAGATCATTTTAAAATCCACTTCCCATAACAGAGGGAACCCAATGAAATATTTGGGAAACAAATCCAAAAACTAATCCATGACAGGTTTAAAGCTATTATTTTCAATCTATTGGGTCGATTCCGAAGTTGAAGGTTCCATATGGTATGAGATTGTTCCAATTTCATTAACCAACAATCCAATTGCACCAATATTTTTATTCCTTTCTCCTCTAAATAGATTTTAAATGTCATCATCAATCAAAAAACTTAATATTATCTTAACACCCCGAGCTTCCACGATACGCTTTTCTTTTAATAATGCAACAGAATGCATTGTATGCAAGTTTGAGATTCTAACACACCGCGACCAATAAAAATAGCCATTTTGTATAGTAATACCCACATTATGAAATTATATATATTTTAAAATGAAATTCCTTTTTGGATTCAGAATATCTAAATTATCCTATGTTGAATTTTTGGTATTTTTCTGAGAACTTCCAATTTTTTATGAATAGTGAAAAATACTTAAAAACAACCTTTTAATAAAAATAATTTATAGTGATAAATTATAATATTGAGTGGTTTTAATGTATAATTAGAATATATTTTTACCATTTTATCCAATTGTGGTCACTAGAATTAATTTCACTATGAAATTGGACATAAAAAATTGTCAATCTTTTGATATATATTGTTTCTTAAAAACACGCTATTTGTTGTGACAGTGGGAATTAATTATAAAAGTAATTAATACAACTTATATGATTCTAATTTTTTAAAATAGACATAATTTTTGAATTTTGAATATCAATTATAGCTTAAGGTGATATTTTGGCATTGTTCTGAAAAACGTCAATTTTTGATGAATAGTGAAACCGCTATGTGGTAGTTAAAAAACTGATTTTTCGTTTAAATTAAACATTACCACTTTTGTGTTTTGATTTTCAAAAATCCAACATAAATGGTTTTCATTAGGATGTAAAATGTGGTTCAGTGGGATTAAAATAATTTTTGGTGAATAGTAACTTTTAAGTTTTATTAATCGCGATTAAAAGTAATTAGTGAAATTTAGGGTAAAAATGTTATTATAAAAATAAGAAAATACAATTACACTTGTCCTACCATTATTGTATCAATCATGGCCGACCAATAAAATCCATGGGTCAACTTGGGGACCCCATGGAGCCACTTGGGTACGAAAATGACATTAATAACATTTTATTTAAAGTAAAAATAAGATTGTCACAAACATGTGTTGTTTTACCAAAACAATTATTACATGGGGTTATATAAGTTAACATTTAGACTATAAATAATCATTGGAAAGATAAAAATATTTCATACATCATGATATTTTTTTATAATTTTTAGACATTAAATAAATCAAATTTTTTATGACAACATGATGATGCAGTGATTACCTCATTAATTAACGATTTAAATAAAATTAATAGATAATGTAAAATCTAAGACATAAACTTGTCAAAAACCTATTGGATGAGTAAATTTAGAACCCTTATCACCTTATCCTTGAAATATATAATTTTGGGACCTTTGAAATCTGAAAAAAACTTCATAATAATCTAACATTTCATTACATTCCAAGAGTGCCCCTCCTCTCCTCTTATAAAAGGCCCCCACCACGACCACCTTATTCAAAACTTCCAAGAAATTTGGCTCGGCCAAACTCTGCCCAAATACTCTCTAATATTCCCTATCTTACTCCTAGAAGCCTCAATGTGGGCATAAGTCTTTCCAAAGAATCCTTTGGCTCAAATCCAAAAAGAGTTACCCAATTTTAAGGTAATGTCTTCTCTTATGTTATTTTGTTTTATTTTGCTTCTCCAATCCCTTAAACTATTTTTATTCCTTTATTTTGTATCAAAACTAGTATCATAAATATAATAATGTATTGTTATGAGTAGGATTTGATTTACACTTACACAGACCTTCGTCTAATGGTTAAATAACATATTGTTTCTGTGGTTGGAAAATTTCTGCCTCACGAAAGGATGATTGTTCAATCTTCTTTTAACAGCTCTCATGGTGGCCATTATGATGACACTATTTTTATATATGATATATATTATGTTTTTGTTTTCCTTATGATTCTGTATTTTTCATTTATGGCACACCTTTATGATTTCCATTATGGGTAAACGCGATAATTTCATTTTATGAAGTGCGGACTACCACCACCTCAAAGTGATTTGAATCGTTAATGCCAAATGTGTGATGTATAAACGATGGAGTAAATTATATTATATATGATATTATTCTGGAATTATAATATACATTTATTTCATTATGATTTCATTCCATTAAATATGAAATAGAAATGAAAGTAGCATTCATGCGTACGTACAGCTTACCGTCACCATGAACGATTCATTTCATTTCTTACCACTAAATGTTACGTAATATTATGAATGAATGTATATACTGGATATATATGATATATATGATATCTACATCATGAATATAATTTTGGAGATAATGGATATTCTACCACATAAACAACTTGTAATTATAAGAAGTTTATTTTTGACTCAATTACCAATGATCGACAAAACGCCCGTCATTAACTTAAATAATTACATAATGTTCATAACATGGTAATAAGTGATGTAAGAGGAATAATGAACTTGAAAAATGTTCTTAATAAATTATAAATTAACTCTAGTTTATTATTCAGGAGGTTAAAGAATGATCGAGTCAAGTTGGACATGAGGTAGGGGTTAATTCTACAACATCTTCATTATCCATGGTTGTTTATATGTAGTTATCTACTGGGATCTCTTTATCATCCACATACATGTTTCTTAAAACTTTCTTTCGAAACATTTTTACTATATATTAGACAATGGTTTAAAGACATTTATACACTTATTTTACCTTATATGTTTTTGAAAGGAATATTTCCGTCATTTTCAAAACAAATCAAAATAGATGAGTGGTAAGGGAACTTCTTAACCCAATTTATATTCTTTGGGTTAATCTCCTACTTTCAAATTATGTCATGATATTATTATTTCCTATATTTTATTTTTACTTTATTTATGTGTACTCATATTGAATACACATAATAGATCTATTTTATTTAAAAAATGATCTTCGTAAAGAACATTGTCTAAATCTCCTTTCATTGAGGCATACTTTGTTTTATACACAAATTTCTTTTATACGGTGTATAAAACCCTTTGACTTTTACATTTATTCAAAAGGAATATTCTTATATGAAGAATTTTTACTAAATGAAAAAATAAATGTTTTTTCTTACGTATGCAGCGACAACGACTTCTCTGCCGCCATGACCATTATTTGAGTTCCGACTTCCTCTACAAGCCATAAGCTTTTTAAAATGGAAAATAAATACCATGTTTTAATTTTCTTTTATTTTGGTATTTAAAATGGTTTAGAAAGTGTTTTTATTATATAAATGTGTTGTATTGATATATTGTGATTGAAATGTCGAAATGTTATGTTTCCTTTTTCATGTTTTATGTGATACGATTATGTTATGGTTTATGATATGTTTAAACCTATTCATATGAGGAATGAATTAGACTTAATAAGTTACGGGTGGAGCACGCTATAACTCCTCGATGCATCGGTAGGTCTCATGAGACAAACTAGTTTCTTGGAATGAGGCCTTGACAAAATCTTATTTTTAGTCTAGGCATGAGGCCTTGGCTACGTGGTTATGATAGTCTGGAATTATGCATTACATCATTATGAAAGTGGTTATTGATATTTCATGTGATTATTCGACTATTATAATATCCATGTGAATAAGTAAATGGTGTTATTTCATTTTACTTTGCCATATTATGCTGAAGTTCATGTTTAAAAGGCTTTTGTTTAGTTATACATTGCCTTAAATGATTATGTTTATTTATGAAAGCTTCTGCTATATTGTTATCCTTACTGAGCATCTGAGCTCACCCCTTTCAATGTTTTAATTTTTCCAGGATGTGACGAAGTATTTTATGAATGACCTGAAGTTATAATAAAAGGGGATATAAAGACAAGATGTTGTTGTAGTTTTGTATTACTTTATGATGTAATGTAAAACTTATGAATGTATCTAGTCTTTCAAGGCTAATAAACTAATCGGTCTTTCGAGACTTGATCTTTGTGATCATGAAAATGTTACGAAATAATGCACCGACTCTGGGTAACTGGGTTCAGGGCATTACAGTTGGTATCAGAGGCAGTTTAGCACTAACCTTGGAAGCTAGATTTAGATAAACTCTGATTACAGCACATAGCCCAAAGATAGACTTTGAGGATTAGTATAGAATAACTTCATAGAATTTTGGTATTATAGAGATTTCGTGAGTTTTCCGAGCAATACATCCCTGTCTGGATACGAGCAGGTCGAGGCGGCTCTGGCACAGATGTACCTAGGGGTAAAACCTGAAAACATCGCTTTGAGCTAGACTCGAACGAGAACTGGTGCACGACAACGGGCCTTGCTGCACTTTTGGTTACAACACTCCCATGGGATATGCTTAGGATAATTCTAATTTTTTTTACAGACCATTCTGAAGGTTTTATGAGTATATACTTCCTCAAAGAAAACATTTTTTATGATTATGTATTATATCCATAAACCGTTCAATTTACATTAAGTATTTTACAAGTTTGGAATTATTCATTGCAATTGATAAACTAACCTAGTTTGTGCCATTGTATAGAAATGGGGCCCAGTAGAAGGAATCTGAACTCCATCAATACGTATGATCCAAGTAGTAAGAAGGATCATATCTTTCACAGTATTAAGCCAACATTTAGAAGTGAAATATTCTCCCATGTGTTCTCATCATATGAAGAAATAGTATCATGTGTTAATAAGTTAAGTAAATAATTCTTTGGGTCTTATGGATTTGGAGGGAAGAAATAGAAGAAAAGGATGGAAGAGAGAATGATGGATAAATGGACAATGGAAAAGAAGAATCTTCCAATATGTGATAAATGTGGGAAGAAACACCTTGGAACTTTCCTGAAGAGAATGTGAGATTGTAATAAGTGTGGAGAAAAAGGACACCAAGTGCGTGACTGTAAGGGTATGAAAAAGGTTTCAAATGTATAATGATTCATCTTCTAGGAGTGGGGACACTACGCAAACCAATGTCCAAATCATCAGAGTATGCCCCAAATGATGTTATTGGATAATAATCAAGTTATGATACTACCATAGATGAGAAGGTATGATTAGAGTTCTTATGTTGTTATTAAAGAATTTTGTCATTTGAGTGTTGTATGAAGGTTGTACTGCTTATAATAATTATGGAGTATATAAGGATTGTATTGCAGTACTATTTCATCACGGACTTGAGATTGTGTGGAACCAAGATAAGTGACTCCACAGCAGGTTAAATTTTTGGAAAATATATGGCTGAGAGAAAGATAAACAATAATATGGTTCTGATACCAAGATAGTGATTTTGGAATAATACATTATTTATTTGGATAAATTATATTGGATATTATTAACTTCTTTGAAACTGATTAATGATTTGTATACATTTTTTGATAGTAGTAGTATATCTAGTATTCTATAAGGAATAAGGGATCATGAATGTAAACAATAAGGATTTATGGTAATTCAGGATGTTGTAGTGTTTTAAAATAATACATGATGATGGTGTTCACATGTTGTTACGCGGAAAAAAGGATCTTCATTATGTTAACCTTCCTTATAAAATTTGGACTATGAGTTGGACATATGTATTTTTGATAACTATAATGGTTGGAATGGATTATATTGAACCTTGGATAGTATTTTTAAGGTTAAAACATTTATGAATATTATTTTTAGAATATTATAATACTATAGTTTTTGGAAAAGGACAACCTGTAGGTCGGGGGATAACCCGTCGCCTCGGACAAAGCTGTAGGAATAAAACCCACAACCATAGTGTGATAGGCCTTTATACCTACAAACAGCCTACAGGAAGTCCTTGGTAATTAAAAAAATAGTTTCCCTAATCTATGTGGTATGTGTCAATATTTTGAACCTTGTAAGATTATGATAAATATAATATTTTTGAGTTCTATTAACTTTTTGAGTGAATGATTAGTTTGTGGTAGAAATTATTTGAAGGTTGAAACTCTACATTTCAATCATAAATATATATATATACCTATCTCTTATTATATGAATAAATAAATTCTTAAACTTTAGTAAAGAGATATTAAAACAAAAAATGTGTTAACCTAATACCTTATGTCTTGTTGAACTGATAATATTTTAAATCATCATAGATTGAAGGCTTTGAGGCCTTCAATTTTACACTTGTTTTTGATTGATGAAATCAATCAATCCCAAAAAATATTTATGTTTTTCCTCCAATTATATGTCTCTTTTTTCAACCAATGTTCTCCTTATCGAGATCATAATTTGGTGGTGACTTTTTCATTTCCCTTTCCCTCTTATTAAGGCTAAATTTTATTAACATTATTTCTGATGTGGGTTTTCCAAAAATGTATTTTCAATTTTCAACCTTTTATTTTCAAAGAAAAATTTCAAATTACGAGGATGCAATTTATTGATGGAGGGTAGAATGTAACACCCTGAGCTTCCACGATACACTTCTCTTTCAATAATGCAACAGCTTGCATTGTACGCAAGTTTGAGATTCTAACACACCGCGACTGATCAAAATAGCCATTATGTATAATAAGACCCACTTTTCTAAATTATATATATTTTAAAATGGACTTCATTTTTGGATTTGGAATATCGAAATTATCCTATGTTGATTTTTTGGTATTTTTCTGAGAACTTCCAATTTTTATGAATAGTGAAAAATACATAAAAACAACTTTTTTAATAAAAATAATTGATAGTGATAAATTATACTATTTAGTGGTTTTAATGTATAATTAGAATATATTTTTACCATTTTATCCAATGGTGGTCAATATAATTAATTTCACTTTGAAATTGGACAAAAACAATTGTCAATCTTTTGATATATATTGTTTCTTTAAAACACGCTATTAGTTGTGACAGCGGGAATTAATTATAAAATTAACTAATCCAGCTTATATGTTTCGAATTTTGTAAAATAGACATCATTTTTTAATTCGGAATATCAATTATAGCTTAGGGTGAAATTTTGTCATTGTTCTGAAAAACATCAATTTATGATTAATAGTGAAACCACTAAGTAGTAGTTAATAAACAAATTTTTCATTTAAATGAAACATTACCACTTCTATGTTTTGATTTTCAAAAATCCGACACACATGGTTGTCATTAGGATGTAAAATGTGGCTCAATGGGATTAAAATAATTTTTGGTGAATAGTAACTTTTAAGTTTAATTAATCGCGATTAAAGGTAATTAGAAAAATTTAGGGCAAAAATGATATTATAAAAATATGAAAATACCATTACACTTGTCCTACCCTTATTGGATCAGTCATGTCCGACCAAGACAATCCTTGGGTCAACTTGGGGACCCCATGGAGCCACTTGGATAAGAAAATGACATTAATAGCTTTTTATTTAAAGTAAAAATAAAATTGTCACAAACATGTGTTGTTTTACTAAAACAATTATTACATGGGGTTATATAAGTTAACATTTAGACTATAAATAATCATTGTAAAGATATGAATATTTCATACATCATGATATTTATTTATAATTTTTAGACATTAAATAAATTAAATTTTTAATGACATCATGATGATGCAGTGATTACCTCATTAATTAACGATTTAAATAAAATGAAAGGATAATGTGAAATCTAAGACATAAACTTGTCAAAAACCTATTGGATGAGTATATTTCGAACCCTTATCACCTTATCCTCGAAATATATAATTGTGGGACCTTTGAAATCCGAAAATCACTTCATAATAATGTAACATTTCATTACCTTCCAAGAGTGCCCCTCCTCTCCTCTTATAAAAGGCCCCCACCACTACCACCTTATTCACACCTTCCAAGACATTTGGCTCGGCCAACCTCTACCCAAGTAATCTCTAAAATTCCCTCTCTTACTCCTAGAATCCTCACTTTGGGCATAAGTCTTCCCAAGGATTCCTTTGGCTCAAATAAAAAAAGAGTTACCCGGTTTTAAGGTAATGTCTTCTCTTATGTTATTTTTTTTATTTTTCTTCTCCAACCCCTTAAACTCTTTTTATTTCTTTCTTTGGTAAAAAAAGAAGTATCTTAAATAGACTAAGATATTTTTATGAGAAGTATTGGATTTACATTTACACACACCTTCGAGTAATTGTTAAAGAACATACTGTTTCTATGGTTGGAAAATTTCTGCCCCACGAAACGATGATTGTTCAATCTTCTTTTAACACCCCTCAGGGTGGTCATTATGATGACACTATTTTTATATATGATATATATTATTTTTTTGTTTTCCTTATGATTCTGTATTTTTCATTTGTGGCACACCTTTACGATTTCCATTACGGGTAAACACGATAATTTCATTTTAGGAAGTGCGGACTACCGCCCCCTCAAAGTGATTTGAATCATTAATGCCATATGTGGGATATATAAAGGATGTATTAAATGATATTATATGTGATATTATATTGGAATTATAATATACCTTTATATCATTATTATTTCATTGCATTAAATACGAAATAGAAATGAATGTATCGTTCATGCGTATGTACGGCTTACCGTCTCCATGAACGGTGCATTTCATTTCTTACCTCTAAATGTTATGTAATATTATGAATGAATGTATATACTAGATATATATTAAATATATGATATCTAAATCATGAATATAATTCCGTAGATAATGGATATTCTACCACACAAACAACTTGTAATTATAAGAAGTTTATTTTTGACTCAAGTACCAAAGATCAACAAAACGACCGTTATTAACATAAATAATTACATAATGTTCATGACATGGTAATAAGTGATATAAAATGAATAATGAACTTTAAAAATGTTCTTAATCAATTAGAAATTAACTCTAGTTTATTATTCAGGAGGATAAAGAACGATTGAGTCAAGTCGGACATGAGGTAAGGGTTAATTCTACGACCTCTTCATTATCCATGGTTGTTTATATATAGTTATCTAATAGGACATATTTATCATACACAAACATGTTTCTTAAAAATATCTTTCAAAACATTTTTACTATATATTAGACAATGTTTTAAAGACATTTATACACTTATTTTTTCTTATACATTTTTGAAAGACATCTTTCTGTCATTTTCAAAACAAATCAGAATTGATGAGTGGTAAGGGAACTTCTTAACTCAATTTATATTCTTTGGGTTAATCTCCTACTTTAAAATTATTTCATGATATTATTATGTCATATCTTGTATTTTTACTTTATTTATGTGTACTCATAGTGAATAAACATAATAGATCTATTTTATTTAAAAAATTATATTTGTAAGGAAGTTCGTCTCAATCTCCTTTCATTGAGGCACATTTTATTTTATACACAACTTTCTTTTATAAGGTGTATAAAACCCTTTGAAATTTACATTTATTCAAAAGGAATATTTTTATATGAAGCATTTCTACTAAACGAAAAAAGAAATTTTTTGTCTTACGTATACGGTGACATCGACTTCTCTACAGCTGTGACCATTATTTGAGTTTCGACTTCCTCTACAAGTCACATCCTTTTTAAAATGAAAAATAAAAACCAAGTTTTAATATTCTTTTATTTTGGTATTTAAAATGGTTTTGAAAGTGTATTTATTATATCAATATTTTGTATTTATATCATGTGATTGAAATATGGAAATGTTATGTATCCTTTATGTATGTTTTATGTGATACGATTATTTTATGGTTTATGATATGATTAAACCTATTCATATGAGGAATGCTTTGGACTTAATAAGTGACGAGTGGAGCCCGCTATAGCTCCTCGATGCATCGGTAGGTCTCATGAGACAAACTACTGTCTTGGCCCGAGGCGTTGGCAAAATCATATTTGTAGTCTTGGCACGAGGCCTTGACAAGGTGGTTATGATAGTCTGAAATTATGCATTCCATCATTATGAAAGTGGTTATTGAAATTGCATTTGATTATTCGACTAGTAGAATATACATGTGAATAAGTAAATGGAATTATTTCATTTTATTTTTCAATATTATGCTGATGTTCCGGTTTAAAAGTATTTTGATTAGTTATACATTACCTTAAATGATTATGTTTATTTATGAAAGCTTCTGCTATATTGTTATCCTTTCTGAGCATCTGAGCTCACCCCTTTCAAAGTTTTAATTTTTCCTGGATGTGAAGAAGTATTTTATGAATGAACTAAAGGGATAATATGAGGGGATATAAAGACAAGATGTTTTTTGTAGATTTGTATTACTTTATGATGTAATGTCAAACTTATGAATGTATCTAGTTTTTCAAGGCTACTAAACAAATCGGTCTTTCGAGACATGATCTTTGTGATCATGCCAATGTTACAAAATAATGCACCGACTCGGGGTAACTGGGGTCGGGGTGTTACAATTATTATATAATAGTTGATGTTATATTTTAATATTTTCACCCAATACATACTAAGGATTTCATCATAGACATCCATATCTTACACTGAGAAGTCCATTTTAGTTAATATTCATCAACAATTGTGTAACATGATCTACAAATAATGAATCAACATTATTTTTGAAGATTTTTAATGCTTATGGTGGTGTTAAAAACTATTTCTTCATGTGGATGGATGAACGGAATTGATAACATCCAAGCTGGGTATTTGGTTTTGGAGGATGATTACAAGCACATATGGCTTAATTTAGAATTTTCACAAAACCATGAGAATATCTGTCCCTCTGACTCTTTTTTTTAAATGAGAGAGTTCTCACCATCTCTTGTGAAGACAAACATACATCCTCCACTATGATTTTTAGTGGTGGAATATATAGTAATAAAATAATATGGTTTCAGTCCTTACTAAATGGTCTGAAAATTCTGATCAATTTGTTGTACCATCTACTGGTTCACCTATAGAACAGGTGCAACCAAATTCTTATCAACCTCTTCCGATAAGTTTCTATGACACCTACTAGGTTTAATTTTCTAAACAAACAAAAAATACCATAAGTATCACTCTCTATAAATAGAAGTATTATCATTTAAAATTCATTCACATCAACTATCCCAACATTTCTTCCCAAAGTCTTCATTTTCCACATTCAATCATTTCTAAAAAATCTCTCGAAGGTATTTAAAATCAAACTAACATCAAAATACCACATTAATGCTCTTTTACAATATATTTTGTTTCAAAAAAACATTAACATATTTCAAAAAACCAATAATTAAGCATCAAATATTAAATCAGTATAAAAAATAAGATATTCATTCCTAGTGGAATGTCGATTTTATAATGAAATTTGTCCTCGTATCATTGGATAAACAGACGGAATTGTGATTTCTCATCCATTAGTGTCTACAAAACACATATATACACAAATACCTAGTAACATGTCTTTTAGTATAAAAATGTTAGATATAAATACTTATTCTCTACATTTCATGTTCCAATAATCCAACTCATTTATATTATACCAACTCAATGAATTTACCTAAATTAATTTACCACTCCATGATGGAAAACCAATTCCAAGTCACACACCAAACAAGTATACTACCAATTGTTCCAAAATGATCAAAAAAACAAAGTTAATACCAATTATCTCAAACAAAATTTAGACCAAACAAAATTGATAACATTTTTATCATCTCACACCTTGTCATTTTCTTGAGATGTTGGTGATACATTACATGTTTTTAATTGATATACCTATGATGCCAAACGCTAAAAATAAACAATGAAGGGCATCAATATATGTGGGGGAAAATTTTAAATTTAATAATAAAACTAGTAAAAAATCCATAACCAAATATATGCCTATTTGATGAATAATAACAATAAAAGGAAACTAAAAACATCAATAATCAATAGAAAAATTAAACCAAGTACCACACTAGAAGACTAAAATATCAAAGAAAATAGTCTATGACTACAAGACTAATAAAACTCAGAGACATCTATAATACAAAACTCCACAAGATCCATGCTCTATCTTCACTAAATAGCCTAAGTGTCAGGTGGTAGTGTTAAACATGTGTGATACTTTACCTATTCCCATTTCCCCTTAAATGAAAAATGTGAGATAACCAATTTTCCAAAGACAGAGTGAGTACTAAAACTCATTAGATTATCCCCAATGATATTTGTACTCATGACACGACGATAGATAATGTTAGTAATTCTTATATGAAAAAATTGTTTAAAAATTATAATGTAGTTTATAACATAATATAAACTAGTTATAATGAAATTATTTTCTCAAAATACCCACATGTTCCATTGAATACAATCAAAAAACACATTAACCAATTTCCTATGTTCTATTTTTTCATAACCAATCCATTCCACATATCAACACAACTAAACATTCATGCTTCGTTATGACCGTTCCATAATCATGAGAGATTTTTGGTCTATATACCATGTCATCACATGGTAATTATATCCCTTGTTAAATAAAACCTTGGGAACCAATCACAAGGTCTTATTGCAACCAACCATCATAAATGCAGTATAAAAACACACACAAAGTATTCCCTAATACCATTCCAAAACAATTTCAATGTCAGTAAAATTACATTAAAACAGCATTCCTTTTGAAAAACCTTTTTCTATAAATCAATTCAAGATATAATTTAAAAATAAATATTTTAACTTCATTTATCAATGAATTTTCGAAAACAATTAAACAATTTTACTAAAACCATAAATAATCACTAAAGATGGCGTATATCATGATTTAAACAACAATTTTACAATAAAATCAAGAAATTAAAACAATTTGAAACTAATCCAACAAGTTATAGAATGTGTATTCTAGTGCGAGGCGACTTACCATGAGAGTTTTGGAGAAAATGATATATAACAAGAAAAAAGACACAAAACCGACTTGAATCTCTAGAAATACAACTTAGATCTCCTTCCTGATCATTAATAATGAAATATATGATCATATATTGTATCCCAAAATCTAGGTATACCACCAATGGGTATATATATAATAAACCGAGAGAGAGGGTGAAGTATATCTAAGAAAAACACCAAGAACGACCAAGAACGATCACTTATCATGATGATTTGCCTTCTAATACCCAAGGGGAGACTTCAAATCACCTTTAGCTCAGTGTGAGAACGTTACTTATACATTAATAACAGGGAAAATTTAGTTAGGGCCTCATAGGATGACAATATAGGAATCTAAGGGTGACATGTGTGAGATATATTTTTAGAGGAAGTAGTGGCTTGCCGCCCACGGTTTTGTTACATTTCTAGGAATACTATAACCTAATTGTACAAAATACCCTATCTTAATGTTGAACCTCACATGGTCGACTCACATATTTCCCTAATCATGATCCAACCATTCCAAATCCACAGTCTCAAATAGCCAAATCCACTATTCCAAATAGAAATGATTCTCTTAGAGGGATGCCCAGATGTGGAAAATAATACACCACATGTGCACCTTTCCATTTTCCCATGATTCACCATTCTAGGTTTCTTGTAGGTGTAGCATAGTTTTCCAAAACCATACCCAATAGTTCACTTTTATATAATCCTCAATTAAACTCCAAAATTTATCCAAATTATCTTAAGAATCACTGATATATTTATATTCATAAAATTAAGAATGAAATTGTTACTTAATATAAACCTGGATTTCTATGTTTATCGATGTCTGAAAACAACGTAGAAAGTTATTCCGAATCTAGAAATTAAATTTCAAATCTCGGTATTATAACTGGCCCATCTAGTAAATACTAGAGTCCAAATTCCATATAAAATCAACATTTTCTCCTAAAACACGTCATTATAAACTACTAATCTTATAACTTCTCATCCCCAAAAATCATTTATAATAAAAAAACAAAAAATGATATACATGTGTTGGGATGTTCCACTAAAATTATCATGTTTCATTTCAAAACACCAAACTCACATTTAATAACATTATAAGAACATGACATTTTAGTTGTTAAATACAGATTCTCTTCTCAATTTCTGATTGAAACACCATGATATATCTTATTTTAAATAATTTTCTAGTACACATGGTCACAGAATTTTCTCTTTAACCAAATGGAGTATGATTCTTATACCTAATTTTCAGTCATTCAATGGATAACTATGAATCATGATATCTCTACCATCATAAATTCCATTGAAGGCATGATTGTCACATTTCAATGATGATCACAACATGAGACATGGTCTTATAAAAGGGAAAATATTTAAATAATCCCCATTAAACTAATAATGTTGACAATTACATAAAAATTAGTGGTTGAAATAAACCTTTTACATGTCCAACACTAAAAGGCCCAGAAGAACGTCCTCACTAACTAAATACAGAAAGAGGGAGTTATCAGGTCACACCATCCTTGGTCAACTACCCTTGACCAAAACATCATAAAATTATATTTTATTTCCAATGATAGAAATAATAACCCTAGAAGAAGGAACCTCATAACCCCTTTGAGAATGGTCACTAATATGGAAACCATTTCTCGGTGATGCCTCTATCCAAAATTCTTGTTTATACTATTTTGGCACAGCCTGAATATATACATAATCTTGTCCATGAATATTTAGACCACCATGGTTAAAAATATCCTTTGAATCTCGATGGGAAATTAAACTTAAAGCCAAAATCTATCACCCCTTGAACTCATATAAGGAAACCCACATTTTGATATTATGAGAAAGATGTTAGTATAAGATCAACATCCAAACTCGAGAGCATTGACAAAACCCCAAAAGGAAACTCCCTCAAGTTCAATTAACAAGGTAAATATCCAACGTCCATGAGATTTCCCAAGTAATTCCTACATGGGAACCTAGGTGTCACTTAGGACTACCAAAACCAATATGAACAACCACTCTTATAAAGTACAACTCTATTGAAAACACCTGAAAGACAAATCATCATTTTAAAACCTTAGTATAGTGTAAGTCCAATCCTATCTTGGTGAATTCAAATGATACCATGATTGGGGAATGGATAAATTAAATTAGAGAGTTCAATAAGTGGTTTTAAACGTATATATAATCTGAGAAACATTATCTGTATATAGGGATTAGTTATTTGTACACATTCTAACAAACCATTGCAAAACCAACGGGAAGGACTATCAAACCTTTATAGGTCATCTTCCATAGAAGATATCCACCACATTAATTGACACAATTAAAATGAAACCATGATACCTTTACCAACTAAGTTATCCCATGGTCTCTAAAAAAACCATTGTGGCACATTCCCAACCAATGGTTTCTTGATAGATTTTTTGTACATCAAGTCATATAATTCTCAGGATTTCAAACAAGCACTATCTTAATGAAATATCATTATCCATAGGGAATTTTTAGCAATTCCGACCATTTTGAAAGGGTTCTCTAGGTTGTGATCCATAATATTTGGAAGAAAATATTTATTTAATGTCAACATGATGCTCCCCACCATTGGAGTGTCCTTATTGTAAAATTAAATATAGAAAGGGATCTCATTCGCTGGAACATGTAAGTTAACCACTGATCGATGGTCATAGAGGTTACCATCATTATTTTACAAGATATTTTCAAAAGACATAGAGGTAACCATCCCATCAAGGGCACTAGGCTGGATTCACTTTTAGTCATACTTATATCCCCCATCCATATTTACGCCAATTTCTGTCATGAAAGTAGGCGTAAATGCTTGAATGACTAGCCATCTTGTCCAACATCATATTCTCATTAAAAAATCATCCCAAACATTTGGATGAGTCAGTACCTTTATCAATTACTATTTCACTCTACCGTAGTGCTAACCAAAATTCATGGAATAAAAACACAAGATAAAATGATTAACATTGGACTCAACAGTTTTATGTAACATTTAAAATGATGATGGGTACCATGTATATAAATGCATACTACTCCCAAGATCAAAAATAATAATAGAATTTACCTTAAACTATCCCTAGGTAAAAAATTCCAAATTAATGCAATTATATTATGTCCTTTATAAAATATTTAAATCATAATGATAATACCCTATATGACAATCATTCAGACTAATTATGCACTAAGTCATCAAACCCCAAAAACAATATAAATAAGGGTCTCGATACCTACTATACCGATTGCCATGCCCATGGAATATCATTCCTTATTGAACATATCATTTATATATGATCATACTCGATTCAAGTATCAACCAACACATGAACTCCTATCAAAATGAGGCCATAATTTTAGAACCCAGACATCCTATATAGGACTATGGAACCCGAACAATACCACAGAAGATAGATCATTCCTAGTAATCCAATAATGGCCTCAATGAGTCTGATTTCACTACCATCAATGACCATCCCCTTAAAAAATATGTTTTCTCAACCCCACCAAGGGATCATGATCAGTAATCACACTTTTCATGAGAGGAAACAATTATTTGGACTAATCTGTAAGAAAATAGTCATAAAAGTAACCCTCTTAAGCATTTATTTAGTTGAATAGAAGGAAGGATGAATTTAAAGTACCATTACATGGGGGTCACATTAAACAATACATAACGTTATATAATAAAGAATTAAACAAATACTCATTTTATTATATAAAATTTCATGGTTCCTCTTTAATGAAAACTATTATGATCCATAAAGAAAATAATGACGTACCTTGTTTGGAAAATATAAAAGTAAAAGAATGAAATCCATGTTAAACATAATTTTAAACATCATATTTTATTGAATTTCTGACATTAATTAGGATATATTGTCAAATATCCCTAATTAAAAAACAATCATTTCATTTATAAGGTGTCACAAAATATTTTCTCAAAAGAAGATTAAAAGGCCTTTTATAAATTAATGTGGTATTTTCATAAAGAAGACACAAAATAGTGGACAAATATATTATCCACCTACATATATCATAACATATTCTCGTTGGGGTTTTCACATGTAATTTTAATGAAAATGAAACCTACATGGGCCACTTCAAGAGATTATGGGTTCAAGTAAAACAATGTGAACAAAATAAGATCCTAGATTTCTTAAAATACACTTATCAATTCCATTTTAGAAACAACATTCCCCATCTGACATACATGGGTCATCAGGGGCTTTTAGGAAATTCTGCAAAAGGGAAATTAACCCCAAAAAATATAAGTATGAGAGTCAATGAGGTAATTTCATCTTTAACATAAAAAATCTCTGAGAAAAATAAATGTTTCATCTATAATGAGTTGATTATATAGACCACCTTGTACTAATTCCTAAATCACCCTTCCACATTACCATATTGAAATTGATGCCCATTTTTTCACATCAAACTCATTAAGGATAAATGGTTGTTTTAACATGATTGAGAATTTATAAAACATACATTAATAATATTATGTGCATCAATAATGGTTTAGTTATATGGGTCGTCATAACACAATAATAGAGGTTCTGATACACCTTGTGTATTGGATGTTGAGTCCCATTTAATCACAATCCAAATTTTTTCTTTTGCTGACAAACATAGAATCATGTAGATTTAAGAAAAAAACTAAATAATTCATCTAAACATTGAAATCACTCAGAAATGCTAAAATCATCACTAATTGTGAAAAATAAAATCAATAATTTAAAATAAACATGGAATATTAAGTGCTGCAACTAAAACCTGTTGGGGAAATAAAGTGATTACAGACAACCTAGTAGTGCAATCTATATGGCATGACATAGGCCTAGAATTTTAATTATTATGAGCCTATAATGAATAATGTAATGAAACATAAATGACATACATGGATAAGGGAAATTGATAAAAAGCATAAATTATTAACAAGAAAAAAATATAGTTTTCCCAACTTCTAAAATCAAATCAACTATAATAACGAACAACATAAAAAACAAACCCATCCCAAACAACATAGATATTTCCCCATACTTTTTTTGTTCACTCTTGATCATTGATATTTACTAAGAACTGAGATATTCCTATTTTATTGTCTACTAGACCAAAATAGAAACAATGAAGGAAAATAATCCTTTAATACCAGATTGTAACATCTCGGCTTGGATACCATAAAAATAGTAGCCAGATCGGTCACCACATGTCCTCATGTGCACCTCTCTATATTCCATTGGCATCCGATTAGTAGAGAAAATCTATTAATGGTATGGTGGCGATAGTATATGCTCTATATAAGTTCCTCATATTGGTATAATCAAAATATAAAAAAATTAGTTGTAGAAGCATTAATAAAAAAATAGAAATCATCAAAATAATATAATTTATAAATATAAAATGGCCAATGGAAAATTATTTAAATTCATGTATAACTAAAAATTATGCAAGTATTAGTAGTAAAAATTAAAATAAAAACTGAAAATTAATAAAACAATTACTACCCAACAACATTCTCCATGAGAAACTGGATAACATGATTGGTCCCTTCACCAACTCCATCCTAGTAATGAAAATCAATAAACTATCAGAGACCCCACTCTTCTATTTGTCTATAACAATGATCATAATGTCTAATCGGGCACTAAATGACACCTGAGGATGGTTTGGGATATAAATATTAGTTTGATTACACACAGAGTGTCTATCCTAATCCATTTTGTGAAATATAACTTCATTAGTTTACCATGTTAAATAGATGTTACATAGAAATAAATAATCTGTTAATTTCCTTTGAATGGGTTCCAATTAGACACACATCTAATTACCAACATCAAACTATGATGTTTATTCTATACCAAAGGATCTTGAAATGGTTAATTGGTTGAGATAATTTAAGAGGTCGTGGACGAACCCTATGACTTTGGTTTGTCTTGAGGGACACATAAAAAAAAAATCCATTTCCAAATATCCAATACATTTTATTTAAAGACATTTTCATTCACTTTAATTCCATAAAAATCATTAAAAAAATCTCATTCCACATTTAAAGATATAATGAGATGCCCGGAGGCCATCCATTGAAATCCAAATGGACTTTCCATGTATTGCTCGACGGACTCAACAAATGGCCAATAATATTGTGTCCAACCATGGTAACCCGAGATTTATGTCACATGTGTCACTTAGTGTATGGTTACAATTTCATGAATTAGACTTAGATTCCTTAACTAGTATCATAAGTTGAGAACCATGTGTCAATCGATTCTGGGTACAACTATCCTGACTTCGAGCTCGTCCTAGGGGTCTCACCATGGGAATGTCGTCACTCATCCAGAGGATAAGAAATAGATCATGTTAAATGAGCCTCTTTAAAGAATAGATGATATCTCCCATTTAATTTTTATAAACCATTGACATGTAATAGAATGTAATGAGACTCCATATAATTGGTCATTATTTCATAACCCCTAATACCTTTCTCAATGTAATATTATTCCATTATACTCACTCTATTCAATTCACCAAAAAAATTTAGTTAAAAATACATGTTTCATTATTTATCAACAATGAAATAGATAATTTAGAACATTCATTTGTGAAAATGGTAATTTCCCACATGTAAATAAAATTCATGAGTTTTTCCATGAACATAGGAGGATCCTTTGGTTAGGTAATCCTTTATATCAATGGTTGGAAAATACCTTTATAAATATCCAAATAGATCATGAAAAAATATTCCATATGTCTAAAAATAAAAAAATAATAGAGAAACTCATCAATTATATAAGGTTTAGAAATATGAAATTTAAAATTTACACTTTTTTAATATCTAAGGTAGTGATCCATCGTAGGGGTTTTATTAGAAAACATTATATTTATTCTCACTAATTATATTCATTTAAATTAATGATTCCACTTTCATCACATGGAATGAAATATAAACCTGGTAGAACATTCATTAAAATTGAAAAAATTTAAATGGTATCTAGAATGCGATATAAAACATATTTAAAATACATTGACAATGGGGCATAAATAGGGATCATAACTAAAATAAAGAGGAAGAATTTGAAAACATAATTACATGAAGTTTTAATAATTTACTACCCAAAGATACACTTTCCCACTTCTAAGCATATACACCTTTTGATATACATATGTACACATCTACCCTATGTAAATATTTACATATCCAATAATATGTACTAGGGGATACATAAATATATTCTTAAATATGCATATAATCATTTCACCATCCACCCATATGGATTTTTTTTATATAAACAAAAACACACCATTCCCCAATATATATATATATATATGTGTGTGTGTGTGTGTGTCTCAAGGTGTGACTATTTATATATAAAGGAATAAACATATATATATTCCAACCTATAAATATACATGTATGTCTCCTTTGACTCTAGTGACTCGATCTTGCCTCAATGATTACCAAGAATCTATAACAAACTATTAGGAACCATGAAATTATTTAAAACCTAATTTAAATTGGGAAAGATAGAAATGTAGACAATCCACTACCTAAAATAAATGGTTGGAGAACCCAACTGATCCAATGTTCTTTGTCTTAGGTGGTGGACTCCCAAACACCCAAGTATAATCCCCATGAGACTCCATGAACTCCCTAAAAATAGAGGCAAAAACATAAATCCATATTCAACCAAATATTAGGGTTCAACTGAGTTTCGTAGGGAGAAAGGAAATAGAAATAATTCTAATCAAATGATGATTAGGAAGACATGCGTCTTACCTTGAAGGATTTAATTAAATACTTGATGAGATCTGGTTCAAATCCTCAAATGAATAGGATGTTGATTTGGATAATCACATGTGGTAGGGTATTCTAGGGGGTGCATCGAGTGAGATGTGAAAGGAGAGAGCCTAGTTTGTATTTTAATATATTTTATTTATTTTTTAAATTAAATTATTTAAATTTAGATCAAAATATAGTGAATGGTTTGGGAGGCACTGTTATTCAAACTGTGTGGAAACCATGAAATAAACATTGCGAGCATACAATTAATTTTTCACTAACTATGTAGGATGTGCTCATTATTTGGGTAAACAATGTGTATGTTTTGTGGTTCATTTCCACACCTTTTCAATACTCTCACTTTTTGATGTTGAGGGCCACATTTTTTTGGAAAAATAGTATGCCTTGTTTGAACCCTCCAAACTATATATTTTCAAGGTCCATCACCCTTCAAACTCAATTGTACTCTTGAGGGACCCCAAGGTCTTATACGCAATTATAAAAAAAATCATAAAGGTGTTATTAGACACTAAATTATGTTGTGAAGATCTATTATAAAACTGAACCTTCTATAAAATTAAAAGATTCAAATTTCCATCAAATATACCCAGGATCACAGCAAAATTTGTTACATAATTTTTTAAAATTATTTATAACATGGTATTGTATTATGAAAAAAAATATAAATTAATGAATTATCAATGATAAATATTTTCATAAATATATTCATTATTAACATACCAATATTCTAAATAATTTGTCATTAATAAAAAATTTTGTGAAACACTTTAAATTTACAAGACATTTTAAAAAAAATATTCCAAAGAATACCATTAGAAATGTAGAAAAATATTTCAAGAAAATTAGTGTTTTATAGATCGTTGAAATATATATATGATTTTAATTATCCCATACATAGGGTTTTAAAAATTATTTTTATAGTTAAGAAAATATGTTCTCATCAAATTAAATGATTAATAAATTATAGTTTTTCTTACAAGTTATGATTTTTCGACATGAAAATGAAAGGGTACAAAACCTGTTGTCCCATAAAATAAAGGATTTCAATAAATATTTAATGGGTAAAATTTCCCTTACATAGAATAAGTTTTTTATAAATGAAACATTAAATATTAATATAATTTATATTATGTATATGGTTATTAAATCATTAAAATAGTGATGTTCTTAAAAATCATAAAATATATATTTTAAAATAACCACCTTTAGGAAAATGGGTTTGTAAACAATAAATGAGGAGTTAAAAAACCAAGATTCTGTTTCCTTGATTATTATAGGAAATAATATCTTTTTTATTTGAAGAATACTAATAATTGGTCATCTCTATATTAATCACATTTTATTAACCCCAACAAATTATAAAAATGTTTCTATGTCTCTATGTGAGTAACTCTAGTAGGAATGCTACAATAAATAGCAAGCAATTATACTATTTTGAGATATATATATATAATATGTGAGGTTAATGATAAAATTATACTATTTTGATGTATATATATATCTTCTATTAATATTATACAAGATGCGTGAAAGGTCTGGGTGATTATATACAACTAGAAGAAAGGATATTCCTAATCGAGGGAGATCTCAACTTTTTTAATAACCCAAAAAATTATCTTATGTTCATGATGGTTTGATGATAAATAGAAATAATATATAGACCCAAACTAAGAATAAAATTTTATGGATATAGTTATATATATATATAAATAAATGGAATTCAATATGGAATTTTTCGATATATGATATACCAATAGATGTATATATATGTATATATATATTTTGTTACCACTACTAGTGTAACCTGATGAAATTAGAAATCATACATGATTTGAAATTTTTATATAATACTGTAACTAATATATATATATTTACAAATCACATATTCATTGGTACCTTCCTCCATTATTCTAGATGAAAATGAAAACTTATACCAGAATATTTTACATTTTTGGTTATTTTCGATTGGGAGGTATTAACGAATAGGATTCTAATGTTTTATGAATCTATTATTGGGTTTTTATCATCAAAATAAGAAAACAATGGTGGTATTGGGTGGAATTATGTGAGTTCATGCAATAAAAGATAAGGATAAGTCTAGTGTTATAATTATAAGCAAAATATTACATTTAGATTTCGTGGATAGAAATGAGGATGAAGATGATAGATGAAAAGTACTAATTGATTAAGGGAAATGAATGGTAGTGAGGATATTAGAATTTCATTTTAAAGAGTTCAACAATTCCAATGTGACGGCTTCCCACATCAGATAATAAGTCAGTCAATAACTCATATATATATAACAATTTATTCCTTTTTCATCACAAACAAAGGCACCAGGTTCATCATAGAGATATCGTACACACCCCTACCACATGATGTTGTGCCTCAACATATAGTGGCACTGGCACCCCTTTTCATATTACTATGTGAAATATATGGGTCCTATTCACCTACCCATTTCCACACCATGCGGCTCCGAGGATTTCCCAGGAGAGCTCCGATTTATTGTATATATTTATCCTATAATCAATGGATAGGATTTCTAACATACCTTGAATGGATGGAATTTTTTTTTATACAACATAAATGAAAAATACTAAATATATCTAATATAAATTTTTTGAGAGATATATATATATTAATCATTTCTATTTTAGAAAATATATTTTTTCACTTCGATTTTATTTGTGTTACTTAATTATTTTATTATTATAAATTTTATATAGGTTATTTCATATACAACAAATTTATATTATCTTACATTTTATTGTTATTTTCAAAAACCAGTTTTTCTATATATATATTTATTTTAAATTATCAGTATTAAAACATATTCCTTTCAAAACGATAATTTCTCATAAAAAACTGAAATTAATTTTAATTATATAACTATCAATTATAATTTTATTAAAATAATTTAAAATTTATGAAATAATATCAAAATGAATTATTGTGCGAAATTGTCATAATTAAGAATATTATTACAAAATATAGTGATAAAATAATTTTTAATTATTTAATTAACACACCTATTTAAATAACTATATTTCATTAAAATTTTGTATATTTTCATCATAATATAATATACATTTTTCTAATAAATATACATTTTCTTGATAAAAAGTAAAAATTTTATTTTTATTAATCTTAATATATAACCACAACTTATATTGATTAATTAAAATCATTTAGTTTCATAAAATATTCATCACATTAAATCATATTTTAAATGATTTATATTTTTGGAATAATCCATGTTATTACAATTTGTTAAAAATAATTACATGTTGAAAATCATGGGATCTTACATGAAACAAAATTAATGTTATTTCATCCCTATAATAATTTGGGTGTACATAATGAAATTCTTATTTTCAATTTTTATAATTTTGGAAAATAATACCATAATATCTCTATTATTATGAATCTATTAGAATTTAATTACCTAGAAAAACAAAACAAAAACATTTAAATCATATATTATCCTCAATAAAAAATGTTCTGTCCTCTAATGATTACAGAACCATCACACTTTATAATATTAAATATCCTCAGACCCACACATTCATAAATGGTGTTAAAACATGTTGTATATTTTTTTAATAAGAGTTTTTATTGAAATACATAAAATCCATCCCATATTCATGGATTTTATTTATATTTTTTTAGAGGGTTAGTAGCATCTCAAAATATATTAAAATTGTATAATTTTTTTAACATCTATGTTGCTTCCCTCAAAAAATACTTCTAATCGATACCATGATTGATTGATCATATATTCAAAACTATAAAATTAAATTTTCTATAACACCAGGTGATCAAAAAATTAGTACATATGGGGACTTAAAACTAGGGAATAACTCCATTTCATATAAATATAAAAAACTATTTTGAAAACATTTAATTTTATCATAAATGAATAACATTGGATATATTAATTAATTTTCAAAATAATAATCGAGGGGTTTTTAGAAAATATTACATGGAATATTGTTCAATATTATTTAAAATATGTAATACTTTGAAAAAAAAACTTTATTTAAAAATGTAATAATATTTTAAATAATCATGTATGTATCCTTAAAAACATTTATGACTTTATATTTAAAATATTATCTTTTATGGACTATAATGATACTTAAAAAACATCGTTAGGAATGTAGAAATATCACATAAAGAACAATTTCCCCTTTAGATCATGTTATCACTCTCCAATACCCATCATCACATCTGATATCGATGTTTATTATTTACTATAAAACATTTATTAGAGTTTTCCTTTCTCATTTATAAAATGCTTGAAACTATTCTATGAACTTTTCTTATATGTATTTTTTACGAAGGAAATTATTATTTATCACATAAAATAAATAATGTACCCATTAAGGAATGTTTTATTGGATATTACATTCACTCATATGAAATTATATAAAATGATAATTTAATTTGTATCAAATTATATAAATGGTTTTCATAAAATTATTCAATATAAATGTCACAACCCTTCCCAGTGGGGCCCGTGCCGCAACTCCCTAATCTTGCCTCCAATAGGCCTGTGGCCGGTGACTAACACCGAGTAAGAATGTCGCAAACATGGGAGGCATTGCGTATAAACCTATACACAGACACAGGCACGTCTCCAAGCCCACAAAGCAGAAAAGTAGAAAGTACTAAAAATGGAAATGCATGCATACACCAAAATCCCAACCAACAGAGTACAACAGGAATGTAAAGTACAATAACGTAAATCACTTGGCCAAAATGACAAGACCACCAAAAGAAAGTCTGCAAGAAAGTCCAGCCTGTAAAGAATGGTACTGGGATTACAATCTGTAGTCATAGGAACAGACCTCGGCTTTCCTGATCTCACTGAGCACCGTCCGTTCTTGGTCCCCCTAGAATCCTGTCAAAGGCTCGCTCGTCTGCACAAGACACGACACGTGTGGGAAAAGCCCGTGTCGGGGTGAGTATACCAATTCCCCGTAGGACACCCCAAAACCACAAAGGAATAAAAAAAGGGGAAAACCATAAAGGAAATATACAGTAATCTTTACACAGTATATGTTTACAGAACATATTACAAGAATATCCCGATATACTCACACACGATAGACCACAACGAAACCACCACTAAGATCCAACTAGAAGATTCCAATAAGCACGTTACAGGGAGAACACACTCCCAAGTCTGAAGTGAGAGACACGAAGCACTCGTTCCGAGAGAACTCACTCCACAAGTGAATAATAATACGATGTTCAGATGAGGATCACAACCAATAGCTATGGGGTGATTCCAACAACTCATTATGAACTAATCCGCTAAGAAGAGGATCGATGCCTGAGTAGAGTTGGTCACGTCGATACCAAGAACTATACATAGGGTACCAGGAAGGAATAGAGGATCCGGCTCCAAGTCTCAGAGAGTGGATTCCAACCACTCAATTTAAGAAGTCTTGCTGAAGGGATCATACAATTGTACATAGTAAATGATACCAGAAACCTTCAGGGTAAAGACCAAGGATACGAACTCTATGAAAGTTCATCCAAGTCACAGAAGACAAATGGCACAGGCCCTGTAAAATAGGTTACACGGAATGTAGTAGGATCATATTCCATGTTCCTTGACTCTGGGTACAACCAGTGTAAACGGCCCGTGTCTCTAGTCAGGGTGTGTAAAACTAGACTATACAGCATGTAGAAGGATCACCCGATGTGTTCCTTGACATTGGGTATGTCCCGTGTCTCTAGTCCTGTCGTATAAAAGCAACTACACGGCGTGTAGTAGGATTACATTCCATGTCTGAGCACATGGGGATTGCTCCGTGTACGCTAGCTATGTTCCCTTACACGGTCTCTGTTCCTGTCACCATGCCCGTGCACCAATACATGGGGTATCCCGTGTATTTGGCCAGGTCTGGCCGAGGAAGGGTATACATGTCGTTTCCTTGGTCGTGTTCCAAACCCTTGTCCATGTACTCTCATAGTACACTCCAGTTTGTCCGCCGATGAACACATTCCATGTATCCCATACTACACACCGTGTAGTCGGAATTTCTCCAGAACCATCGTCTTCCTCCTCACGCCTCGACCGATCTTCTGGATATTGATTTTGTCATCCGTTTACCGCGAAACTCAAGATGCTTGTTCATTTCATCTTCCTAAAAATGAATATGTGTGTTTCAGACCATCAATTGGCTTTGAAAACCAGTGTTGATTCATCCTAAAGAAAACGCCCAAAAACCCATAGTTGTCGATCCGCTCAGAATCACCCGTTGAAAGCATCATCGCAGCTCCGTACCATCATTATGAGGTTCGATCTATAATCTCGTATCATTGTGCCAACAAACGAACATAAAAATATCGATTTCCTCCAAGAACACGTAGAACACACATAAAGAACACGAGAAATCGGGGAAGAAAGGCACAACAAATCTAGAGGGACGAACCTCGATCGATGTTCATGTTGATCATGGTTCGCCACTATTAGAAGATTAAACAAAACCAAAAACAACTTCAATAATCAAGTCCCAAAAAATCCCCACAAAATCCCATCCTGCAAATACGATCGATCCATGGGATAATCTATTCATGGATTTGTCCGCATTCATCGTAGGAATAAAGAACGATGAGTGAAAATGAAAATAAATCATCCTACCTGGATTTTTGGAATTCGTTGGCGTAGATCTGGTTGTCGTGTCGCCGTCGTCAGCAAAGCTCATCAAGAAAAGTGTCTCTTCATTGGGGTTCCCTCTAGAGCTTCCAAGTCCTCCAAGGGTTTCGGGTTTATGAGGTTTGTAACACTGAGTCCCGACACAAACCTTTATTTAAAAGGATAAACAAATCATTGTAACAAATATTTAATAAAATAAATTTTTTAAATATTTTATTATGGTTACGTCCAGAAACTAGATTTCACCATCAACCTGTGCCAGCCAATGTTAGGCCTCTCCTATGGTAAAATCGCTGCTCGGAACGCAACGGTAACCTCAGATTTCCGATCCGAGCACCTGTTCAAGAGTTATTCCACTTTTTCAAGAAAACCACACCCGCGTGTTATTTAATTATTAAATTAAATTCAAAAATTTGTTTCGGGCTCACTGGGGCTCAAAACTACACACCGTCTGAAAGCCTGGTCTTGAAATAATTCCCATATAATTTTATAAAAAATAAAATCCACTGAAATTTGTGACATTAAATCAAACCCATCATAGGTATTTACGTCCCCGAAAATTCAAAACAAAGGCTACTCATAAAGATGTGGGTACTGCACACGAATCGGAGCCTCCCGCTCCCACATGATCTCTTGGAGATTCCTGTGAATCCACCAGACATGAAAAAAGGTAATATCTCATCAATGAAGTATCGTCTTCTACCAATCCTCGATCTCCACTAAGTACTCCACAAAGGTTGCTCCATCATCGATGTCCATCTCTCCCTAGTCGATAATGTGTGATGGTTTATGAATCTACCTCCATAGCTGCGACACATGGAAGATGTTGTGTACCTGGTCCATCTGAGTAGTTAGATCCAAGTGGTATGCCACCTCGCCAACTCTACTCCGAATCTAAAAAGGGTCGACGAACCTTAGAGATAGCTTGCCACCTCATCCAAATCTCTGCAGTCCCCATCAAGGTGAGACCACAAGGAACACATGGTCTCCCTCCTCGATCTCCAAAGGCCTCCGTCTCTGGTCGGCATAAGAGTTATTCTGACTCTGTGTAGTCTTCATATGATCCTAGATGACATGCACCTTCTCCATAGTAGCTCACACCATCTCTAGGCCCATGTGTTCTTACTCTCCTTGGTCAGTCTTGCAATGTGGTGACCTGTAAGGTCACCCGTAAAAAGCCTCAAATGGTGACACACCAATAGGGTTATTATAAATGTTGTTATAAGAAAATTACATCAGTGGTAGGTGATCCTCCGAGCTACGACCGAAGTTAATTATGCATGCTCGTATCATATCCTCCAGAACCTGGATGGTCCACTCTGTCTGACCATCAGTCTGAGTATGAAACATTCTGATCAAGTGTAACTACGTCCCAAAAGCTTCCTGCAATCCCTTCCACAATCGGGATGTGAAACGAGCATCATGATCTGAGAGGATCATTGATGGAACACCATGATGTCGTACTATCTTTTTCACTTAGAGTCATCACAAGCACTCTACTGATCTCTTCACTTATATGGCTAGGAAGTGGGCTATCATGGTGAGTCGGTCAATGATCACCTGGATGGCATCGTTTCCCCTGGACATACATGGTAGACACATCACAATGTCCATGGATATCCCATCCCACATCCTCTCTGGAACCTCAAGGGGCTGAGTCAAACCTGATGGAACCTGGTTCTCAGCCTTTACAAGCTGACAAGTAAGGCACCGAGAAATAGACTCTACCACACCCATCTTCATTATTGGCCACTAGAACTGACTTCAGAGGTACTGGTATATCTTTTCCATGCCTGGATGCACCCCCAAAGGAGATGTATGGAACTCCCTTAGAACCTCCTCCTGCAACGTCATTGGTACTACTGTGCGCCCTATGAAAAGAACAACATGCTCCCCACCTTTTGAATATCCATTGGCAACATCACCTGCAGATATCTGAGAACATATAGTCTCACATATAGCATCCTCGATTTTCGCTTACCTGACTAGTTGTAATATTGGAGGGGTAACAACCATCGACTGAAGGTAAGCTCTATAATCTCTATCAACGAAGGATAATTGTAAAAAGGTCAACTGCCTTGTCGCCTCATATAGAAACTGAAAAATAGATTTCCTGCTGATAGCAGTTGACACAATGTTCCTCTTCCCAGGATTATAAATGATATTAACGTTTTAATCTTGCAGGAACTCAAGCCATTGCCTCTGTCTCAAATTCAGATCCTTCTGAGAAAAGATATATCTCAGACTCTTGTGATCAGAGTAGATGGTAAACTGCTCACCCATCAGGTAGTGCGGCCATATCATCAATGCAAAGACTACCGCTTCCAACTCAAGATCATGGGTCATGTAGTTCTGCTTGTGTGGCCTCAATTGGTGTGAGCCCTAGGAAATCACTACTTGCCTATGCATCAAGACACTACCATGCCCGGTTCCAGATGCATCACAGAATACTACATACTCGACACCCTCATCTGGTAGTCTCAAGATCAGGGTGCTCGTCTGACTCTGTCTCAACTGCTGAAAAGCTTGCTGACATCTCTCAGTCAAAACGAAAGGCTGCCCTTTTTGGGTCAAAGCTGTCATGGGTGCTGAAATCCTAGAGAAATCAAGAATGAATCTCCGATAGTATCCTTCCAACCCAAGGAAACTATGAACATACATTATGCTTTTGGGAGGCTCCCATGGTAACACTACCTCTACCTTGGATGGGTCAACTGCTACACCATATATTGAGATAACATGTCCCAAAAAGTGGTCCTTTTGTATCTATAATTGACACATCGGGAGTTTCCCGTACAAATGGTTCTCTCGGAGTGTGTCCAGAACCATCCTTTGGTGGCTCGTGTGATCCTCCTCAGACACAAATTACACAAGGATATCATCGAGGATGACCACTAAGAACTGATCTAGATATGGCTGAAATATACGTTTCATGAGTCCCATAAACACTGCTGGGGAGTTCGTCACGCCGAAGGGCATCACCAAGTACTCATTAAGACCGTAGAGACATCTGGAATCCTTCTTCAGTATACCCTCATCTCGTACTCGCAACTGGTGATAGCCTGATCATAGATCAACCATAGAGAACAATCGTGGCCCACTTAACTAGTCGAAGTGGTCATCGATCCTCAATAGTGGATACTAGTTCTTCAAAGTCACTTGATTCAAGCACCGGTAATCCACACATAGCCTTAAGATCCTATCTACCTTCTTGTAAAACAACACTGGGGCCGCCCGGGGTGAATCCCTGGGTCTCAAAAATCCCTTCCTCTGCAAGTATTCCACTTCACTCTTAACTCATGAAGCTCTACAGGAGCCAACCAATATGATGATGTTGATATCGGTGTCGTCCCAGGTTGCAGCTCAATATAGAAATCTATCTCCTGATGGGGGGGTTGTCCGGGGACATCCTCCAGAAATACATCCTCGTACTCCGCCACTACTGCTGGAAACTGGGAACTCGTAACATCTACTATGCCTAGGGCTAGGCTAGCCAACTGATGTGAAATCGGTTGTACCTTCTTACGCATGATTCCATCCTATGCTTCCTAGATCTCCTTTTCACCGACAAAGGAGAACCTAGTTCCATCACTGCAGACACATTGTACCCTTCGCCTAAACAGTCAATCTGAGCATAAACGATGGATAGCCAATCCATACCAAGAATGAAATCGTAAGGCCTCGACGCTACCACCAAGAGGTTCAAACTGAAGCTGTCACCTCTAAGGGCCAGGTCGCACTGTCTGCAAAGGTGTCTGATCTCTGAATCTTCTCCAGTCTGTGTTTCTAAGCGTAAGGGTGGAGTCAACTGCTCAACTATAATCTCAAGGACTCGAACAA
Organism: Viscum album; assembly: GCA_963277665.1. Taxonomy (NCBI): domain Eukaryota; kingdom Viridiplantae; phylum Streptophyta; class Magnoliopsida; order Santalales; family Viscaceae; genus Viscum; species Viscum album. Next base: position 1,432,718,749 of record OY728151.1, read on the forward strand.
GATTAGTAGCCAGAAAAGAATGACTAGAACTTGTGTCTATCAGTACGACATGAAATATAGGAAAGACACAGATTATACCTCTAATCATTCGAGGAGTACCTGGGTCATAAGCTCCGCCACCTACAGTTGTCACTGCCTCTATCCACCATCTCCTTAAGCTAGAGGTGGATCTCCTGGAGGTGGTGGTGGTAAAAGGTCGAAACTCTGACAACCTGCAACTGCTCTCCTAGCTCATCTACCATGTCTGCCGTCCCGCGGATCTGTCTGCTCCACATGTGGCCTCTGCCTTGGTGGTCCATCCACCACTCCCATGTCAGTAGTATGGTGGGTTGGACAATCTCAACCGAGATGTCCCCTTACATCAAAAGAGTAGCATCGCCTATCTCGAGGTCAGCTGGATGTGCCCTGCAAACCTTGTACGGTAGATCCCCTATCCTGGGATCTCATATGAAAACATCTCCCACGCCTGGGTCCCTGACGTCGGCTCCCTACTGTCGCAGTCTCTGCTCCAGCTCGCTCACTACTGATAACTGTCGACTCCCTCAACTCTGCTAAGAAGCTCTCTACCACCAAAGCATGCTCGAGCACCCCTAGCATAAGTAGGAATTCTTAAAGGGATGATGCAACCTTGAATGTCTCCACGCAATCCCCACTCAAAAGTCTGAGCTATGATGTACTGATCCCTGACCATATCCATCGAGTACTGTGAGAGGTCGGTAAACCTCGATGAATATTCATCCACCATCATGGTTTCCTGCTGGAGTAGAAGAAGCTCTTGTATATGTACTTCACTCATGGTAACCATTGAAAACAGATATCTAATGAGATGCTCAAACTCTGACCCTGCAAGATTTGCCTATTCATGAGTCTGGATAACCAAACTCCCCATCGCCCTACCGAGCCCTGCAGAAGGCTTGATGAGAGGATCACCATCTGGTATGATGGTGTCCTGACCACACTGAAGACTCTGACCACTACCTCAAGCCAGTCCTCTGCTGCATGAGGGTCAGGCTCTCCTTGGAACCTGAGGGGTCTCTGAAACTCGTGGAGTGCGCTCCGCATGTGCTCCTCCTCTACTAGTACATCAAGCACTAAACACTACTCCACATGTGGTGTAATAACTGTCACACCACCAGATGGTAAAATTGGGGGATCTGGTCCACGTATCGAAGCTTCATCACTGAGGGGGTCATCCTCGTGATCGAGCTGCTGGATCCTAGAGGGTGCGCGTCGCGAAGGCATCCTATAAAGAAAAAAGATGTATGTCAATCAGTGAGTATATATGGAATGATGAGTCATGGAAGTTGTAGAAGCCACAACCCATTCCTATATGATGCATGTACCATTATTTTCCCTTGAAACTAGTGTTCTCATGTTTTGAGTCGAAAATCATGTTATCAGAGTCCTAGTGTATGGATACGTCAGCCGCCCATACCAACACTGTGGTCCCTGGCCTGAAAGCCAAACTCGAAACACTTTACACTGTTGCCCCAAACCAAATCAAAGACTCTCAGTCCTAAGGGAGAACTGACCGCCTTTGATACCACTCTGTCACGACTCATCCCAGTGGGGTCCATGCCGTAACTCCCCAATCCCGTCTCTAATAGGCTAGGTGAAGGTGACTAGCACCGAGTAGGCATTTCACTAACATGGGAGGCATTGCATATATACCTACACACACACACAGAAACACATCTCCAAGCCCACAAAGCTAAAAAGTAAATAGTATTAAAAATTTAAATGCATGCATACACTAAAATCTCACCCAACAGAGTATGACTGGAAAATAATGTACAGTAATGTAGAACCCTGGGCCAAAAGCACAAGCCCACCAAAATAATGTCTGAAACAATGTCCAACCAATTAATAAAGGTACTGAGACTACAATCTATAGCCGTAGGAACACACCTCAGCCTTCCTGATCCCACTGAGAACCATCCAGTCCTGGTCCACCTAGAATCCTGTCAAAGGCTCGCTCATCTGCACAAGACACGACATGTGTGGGCAAATCCTGTACAGGGTTGAGTATAACAATACCCAGTAGGACACCCTGAAACCATGATGGAATACAAAAAGGGAAATCCCACAACAGAAATATAGAGTTATCTCTACACAGTATATGTCTACAGAACACAGAACAAGAATATCCAGATATAAACCTATATGATCGACCATCATGAAACCCCCACTAAGATCTAGCTTGATGATTCCACTAAGCACATAACAGGGATAACAAAAACCCAGAACTCAAGACAGAGATACAAAGCAATTGTTCTGGGATAACTCACTCCACAAGTGCATAAGAATAAGATGTTGAGATGAGGATCAAAATCAATATCTATAGGGTGATTCCAACAACTCAGTCTGAACTAATCAGCTAAGAAGCGTATCGGCACCCGAGTAATGTTGTTCATGTCGATACATTGAACTCTACATAGGGTACTAGGAAGGAATTGAGGATCCGGCTCCAAGTCTCACAGAGGGGATTCCAACAACTCTATTAAGGACGACCTGTTGAAGGGATCATACTCCTGAACATAGGAAATGATACCAAAAATATTCAGGGGAAAGACCAAGGGTACGAACCCTAATAATGCTACTCTATGTCACAAAAGAAAAATGGCTCAAGCCATGTAAAACAGGTTACACAGCGTGTAGTCCGATCACACGCAGTGTTCCTTGACTCCGAGTAATACCCCTATAAATGGCCCGTGTCTCTAGTCCAGGTGTGTAAAACTAGACTACATGACATGTAGAAGGATTACACGCCGTGTTCCTGGACTTTGGGTACTTCTCGTGTAAACGTCCTGTGTCTCTAGTCTTATGGTATAAAAGTAACTACATGGCATGTAGTAGGATTACACGCCGTGTCTGAGCACATGGGGTTTTCATAGTGTATGCTGGCCATGTGCCCGTACACGGTCTCTGTCCGTGTCTCCATGCTCGTGCACCAATACAAGGGGTATCCCATGTATCTGGCCTGGTATGTCTGGGTAATGGTATACACGTCGTGTCCTTGGCTGTGTACCCAACCCGTGTTTGTGTACTCCCAGAGTAGATGCCAGGTGGTCCACCGATGAACACACTCCGTGTAGCCCATACTACACGCTGAGTAGTTGGGATTTCTCCAGAACCATCATCTTCCTCCTCACGCCTCGGCCGATCATCTAGATCTTGATTCTGTCATCCGTTTTCCGTGAAACTCAAGACGCTTGTTCGTTTAATCTTCCTAACATCGAATCTGGGTGATTCAGACCTTCAATAGGCTCGGAAAACAAGCGATGATTCATCCGAAAGAAAACTCCCAAAAACCCATATCTCTCGATCCCCTCCGAATCATCTACTGAAAGTGTCATCGTAGCTCCGTACCATCATTCTGAGGTTGGATCTACAATCTCGGATCATTGAGATAACAAACGAATGTGCAATGATTGATTTCCTCCAATAACGCATATAACGCACATAAAGAACGCAAGAATTCGGGAATAAAGGCACAACAAATCGGGAGGGACGAACCTCGATCGATGTTCGTGTTGATCTTGTTTCATCACCGTTAGAAGATTAATCAAAACCAAAAATAACATCAAAAATCAAATCCCCAAAAATCCGGGCAAAAGTCTATCCCACTAATACGATCGATCCATGGGATAATCTTTTCGTGGACTAGTCCATGTTCATCATAGGAATAATGAACAGGGAAAGGAAATCAAAATGAAACATCCTACCTGGATTCGCAGCGTTTGTTGGTGAAGATCTGGTCGTCGCATCCTCGTCGCTAGCGAAGCTCGTCGAGAACACCATCTCCTCATTGGGGTTACCTCCAAAGCCTCCAGAGCCTCCATGGGTTTCAAGGTTATGATGTCTATTACCCTGAATCCCTATGCAAACATTTATTTAAAAGGATAAATGATCTCGTTGTAATAGAAATTTAATAAAATATTTATATTAAATATTTTATTCCGGTTACGTCCAAAATCTAGATTTCACCACTGACCTGCACCAGCCGATGTTGGGCCTCACCTGAGGTAAACACACTGCTCTGAACGCAACGGTGCCCTCAAATTTCCAATCCGAGCACCTGTTCATGATTTAGTCCACTTTTTTAGGAAAACCAGACATGCCTGTTAATTAATTATTAAATTAAATTAAAACGTTTGTTCTGGGCACACCATACCTCGAAACTGCACACCGTCTAAAATTCAGGTCTCAAAATAATTCCCATATAATAAAAAATAAAATAAAATACAGAGAAATCCAAGACATTACAATAAATGATAAATATTTCAATACCTATTATAATTAATAACATCAATAATTTTTTTGAAAGTATTTAATGTATAAATAGATAGTTTTGAACTCTTTTAGATAAACATGAAATTAATAAATTAAAATATATTGCAAAAAGTCATTATAAATTATGTAAAAAATTACCCAAAAAATATAGTGCTAACCATACCTGAGATATGTGTTTTGTTTAAATTCTCCCAATTATTAGGGATTTATAAGTTTTTTATATTTAGGTAAATATTTTATAATATAACTGATGGTTTTAAAAAATATTGTATCCATAAAAAGTATAGATTTATCAAATTGAAAAAATATGTGCAAGATATCTATTTTTCCCTTGTATGAAGGGATTTAAAAATATATTTAATGAAAACACATTCCCAAACCTGAGATGAGTGTTTTTTAAATAAAATCTAAAATAATTATTTAAATGAAATTATATATTTATTATGAAATCATGAAAATTGAGGATTTATGGAAAATCATAAAATATATATTTAAACACATTTCCTATCATGTAAATATCATTTAAATTGATATGTTAGGAGTAAAAAAACAAACACCCCATTCCATTATTGTTGTTGAAAATCATCTCTTTTTTAGGTCAGACTACATATTATTCATTTTATTCATTTTACTCACATTCTACAGCACACCCCAAACTAGAAAAGTGTATATTGTTTTTATGTCAAAAACCATCAAAGTAATGATCCTTCAAATAGATTTCCCTTATAATATTTATATGTATATATATATATTATAATATGTGATGTTTTCTATACATTTATCTTATTTGGATGTTTATTTATTTCTTTAATTAATATCCTCTATGATGAAAAAAATGTATGTGTTTCCATAAAGATAATCATGAATGATTATTCTAAATCAATGGAGATATTGACTTTTTAATAACCCAGACATGACACTCAAGCTCATGTTTTCGATCCATGTAAGTCGGAAAAAGTGCAGGCACCCATAATACATTAATATTATATTTATGGTCTTGTATATATAAAAATATAAATCATTCCTAGTGGTTATAATATGTGATATACTAATATAGTATATATTGATATATATATATATATACATAATTTGTGACAACTATCACTATAAACCGATGATCCTGGAGATATTATCTTAGGTGTAATATATTTATATTTTTTCTGTAATAATATATATATATATATATATATATATATATTCCTCATTTGTTCGGTAAATAATTCCCTAATAAGTACAACAAAAGTACCGAAACATTTTTTATGTCACTCCTGAGTGTACTTCAAGAGGTATTTATACATAGGATTTGATGGGTTCGTGATTCGATGACAACAAGATTGTCATTGAATGATGAAAAAAATAGTGGTGTAGGGTGACATCGAGTTAGATCGAGCATGCATAGTTTTTTGAATAAGCTGGTGTTTGAATGATTAGATGAATATTGTACAAGGATAGATAGGTTAGATGTGAGGATGGAGATGATTTTTAAGAATATTGTATGGCTCAGGTGAAAAAGATTGGATGTTGAGGATATAAAAATTTTATTTCGAATTTATGAAAAGTACCATTGTGCAGTTATCTCACATTGAGAAACCACTTGGTCGAGCCCTTATATTTATAAAACCCATTCCCATCAGTGTATTGATCCATGGAAATGGGATCGGCACCCAGTCACACTACATGTACCTACCACATGATTGTGTTCCACCTCAAAGAGTCACTAGCACCCCCACACTCTGCATTTCTATGCACTCTCTATATGTGATATATACATACCGAATGTCACAGAATTCATCCATGTTGTTGGCCTTCATTTGATCATATGTATAGTTGATCTTTCAACCATAATTCATAGTTTATCAAGCTTAGAATGCTTTTGGATGAAATATTTTTGACCAAGTATATATTAAATTAATTTTAATAAAAATTTAAATACTAAATATATGTAATATAATATTTTATGATTTTTTAATATCTATATATACATTAAATAGTTCAATTTAAAAAAAATCTTTTCTCATGTCATTTTAATAATATTAATTCATTGTTTATATTATAAATTTAATGTTATGTATTTGATATCCTTTGAGACTATTTAATATTACAATACAATATAAATTTTCCCAAACAATTTTAAATATATATATATATATATTAAATGTAATAGAATTAATACATCAGGGATTCAATACTGTAAAATTTCATAAAAAATATAAAAGTACTATAAAAAAATCAATATCCACTTATATATTTATAAAAATGAATTATGGATTATAATATAAGATTGAATTGATTTATTATCTAAAAATATTTGAATAAATTTTATATTTTAAAAATATTTATTTGAGATATTTTTCTATATTTTAGAATAATATTATTATTTTAAAGACATAAAATATATTAAAATATATTATATTTCCCTTAAAATTGAATTTAGATTTTTAAAATAGAAATATTATCTCATGAAAAATAATGCAAAATTAGTATTTTATTAATATTAACATATAATCAAACCCTATATTTTCGGAAGAAAGACATTTCCTTTATTAAATGGTTATTTATAATAAACAATATCATTGTTGGATTTAATTTATGAAATAATTCATGTAATAAAAATTTATTAAAAAATGATGTTTTGATATAATTGGGATGTTACATGGTCTTTTATTAAGTGATTAGGAATTGATATTTTCATGATGATTTGTTTTTTATGTGTTGTAGGTTGAGTATCAGGTTCCATGTGGGTTACCTCAAATACAAGATGTTCTATGTTTGATGATGTAGAACATTTCAATGGATTTCATGACTAGTTTATCTTATGATATATAAATATATGATTCTATCTCTATTATAACATAATATTTAATTAATTCATCTCAATTCACATTGATTATGTTTTTAAGAATTATGGATTCCCTATTGAGGTAGTGTTTTGTGGAAATTGTGATGATGCAAGGTGTTTTATGGATGATTATATTTGATCTTCATCCACATTATACGAATCAGGTATGAAATTCCCCCCACTATACTTGTGTATCATAGCTATACCACATCCCAATTATACATCCTTTTATAGATCATATCAATGCAATTTTTTATTTATTTCAGCTTCATCAATATTATTATGATGCCTCCAATGTAATTGAGTAGTGTTAGTTGGATATGGAATATGATTTTAATTTCATCGAGAAACCAATCTATATTAAGGACCATCGTGAGAAATTTTATTTTCATCATGTTGTCCCTTTAGTTCATATAACATAGAGACCCAATACACATAAAAAATTTACTTAGGAATTTGGAAAATAGATTTATATTTAATATGATGAGTATTTTGATGATTTTTCATATTTAGATAAAATAATATATGACCCCATATTTATTTATTAGTGGACTAAAATTTTATTTGATATTTCCATTCCCTTATGATGAGTCATTTGGGATGTTTTATTGCATGATCCTTGTTTTATTAGTTATTGAATTCTTCTTTGTTTACAATTAATTTATTTCCTTTCATGTTTTGTTTTTGTTCATTAGGAACAAAAATGATTTTATAGGATCCTAATGTAAGGGAATGAACATTCATAAGTTAGTGTTCTTATATTTCTTGGAACTAATGTAATCATTAAATTTTTATTCATTGACATAGTAGTTGGAACAATGTAAGTGTTGCTGAATAATAGATTTCATCCAGATGAGTAACATAATAGTGTTGTGGTATGTGTCACACTATGAGTGATCATTTGAGACATTATGTCATATAATGATAGGTTATTTAATACCATGAAATATCAATTTGGATGTTATGTCATAGTATGAGTTTGTTTCATACATTGTGGGATATTTTGTGATGGTTTTGTTTCATAATATCTAACGATGTAATCATAGTAATGGAGTGTTTGGATCGATCATGTTATGAATCGACCTAAAGAGAATTTTTGAAAAAATAATATATTATATATTATTATAACCACAAGAATATATTTATTACTCTTATGAATTTAATTTTTAAAAATTTAGATCATTACATGAAGCTTTCATATCACAAAATCAAAATCCAGAGGTTGAGCCCCAAGTTTTGACTCATATGGATTCATCACCTCACAGTGCATGAGTCATTCCATGAGATTGGAGTGAGGTTTTTCTGTTTGAGGAAGAAGTTTTACAGTCATGAAATGGTTTTCTAGGAATGATAATTATAACACCAAACCCTTCTATATATTGTGAACCTCCTTATAATCATCACATAAATACTTATTCTTTGTGAGATAGGTTGGGAGTCAAATGGAAAGATTTAATCATGTCCATACAATTTAGGTTGTTATGGTTTTATTAATCTTTTGAATTCCATGTTGTAGTTCCATAAATATATTAATATCAATTTAAGTTCCTCTTAATTAATATATATTTATTACTTATTCTCATTATCTCTTGGAAGGTGTGGTAGATTTTTGGGAGATCATATGACATTTTCATCATTAAATATATATTTTATTTTGTCAATAAATTCATTTGATTCAATGAATCGCTTATTATTTCTATTTATTCATTTTTTTCCAATAATTCATTCAAATACATGGTAGTATAATTTTTAAAAATATTATTTCTTTTATAATCAATGAAATATGTGGATTTATGATGTTATGTTATCCATTAGGTTCTTGGGTTCATCATGAGGATTCATATAGGCGTTTTCATCCATTGCCCTAATGATGTTCAGTGATCATTGACCTTTTATATTGTGTTAGGGGATTCGATAATTTTCTTATTTTTTTATACTTAATTTTGTGATTATCATGAATATTATTTCTAGTGGTAAATATTTGATATTATACCAATGAAAATTGTATTCTGGAATTCAATATATGAAAGACATGGTGTAGAATTTAATTAAATTTTGTGGAATTCATAGTATTGCATCATAATATTTCATAGATAAAATGAATAAGATCTAATATTCTTATTCTTCGATTTAATATTTTACATTCCTACATATTATTAATAACATTTAAAACATTATATTGTTGTGGTTAATGAATTATAAATTAATCAGGGTTTTTTATTATTTAAAATAAATAATATGTTACACCCTTGAAATGTGTGTTGTAATTGGATGATTATTTCATTTATTTGATTAATATAAATTATATCATAATTATCTCTGAATCTTGATGATGATAAATTTGTCTAATTAATATAGAAAAAAACAATGATTGATAGAATTCAGTCTAGTGGCATGTAGCATTCGAATGACAATTTATATAAAAATAAATATATTTTTTGAAGTAATATTCTATTCTCAATACAATGTATGTTTCAAGAATTATAATCAAATTTTGTGAATATATATATATAATAAAATTTATATATCCAATGACATTATTATCATTTATACCTGCAATTTTTTTTTTCAATGACGATGGTGATGCTAAGTTGATATCATTCTGGTTTGATCCTAATGTAGCCAATGGTGGGGTAGTATAGATGGTGTAGAATGGGTTTGAGGATAGTATGGGGATAATATCATGGTTGTAACCTTTTCTCTATATTCTTGTCACATTAGGTGTATTTTTATTTCATTTAGTTATATAATTCCTTGAAGTTTGTATGGATGTCTCTCATTACTTGTGATTATGTAATTGTAACTTATTTATGAATTAATTATGGGAGGAATTGTTCACGATTTATGAACGAAGATAATGATATTTTAAATTGTGAAAAACAAAGATTTGGTAAATTCTTAAAATATCAAGGATATTGGAAACAAAATTATAATGATGAATAAAAGAAACATGACATAATGATGATTAGTTGAATATATAAATCCATAATTAATGATGGAAATTACAAAATAACTTGAATATAATTTTTAAAAAATATTAGTGATAGGGATTCAAATTGATTCTTATATACATACAAATTTACCAGCTTTATTGTTATTAATGATGGAATATGGGTTGTCATCCATGACTGAAGATATCATATGACAATTATTTATTATATATTACCATATAATGTTGGAAAGACATAATATTCATTATGTTATATTATTTCTTATGTTCCACCATTTTAGTTGGATAATAAGACTGATAACCAAATTTGGACATCGGTTTCCATTGAATTTCCAACATTATGGTCGTCATGGAAAAAGTTGGTTGAATCCTCCTCCTTCCACACTCTTTGTTTCATAGTTGTATATTTTTTAGTAATTTTCAAATTATAATGGCTTATAGTTATAGGATATCTACTCATATGGGCTATAACAACTCTACATCATTATATATATATTTATATATTTGTTTTTGGAAACATACCACCATTATGTATACATTTATTAGACAATAAAAGTTTTCTTGTTATTAAATTTATACATATAAATATATTTTACTACATTATGGAATATTTTATATTGAAATAGGCTACAAAGGATCTCAGTATAACCATATTACAATGATAATGGGGTTTTGTTTAATAGTCCTAGATGTGTGTTAGGTCTTAATGCATCGATGTGACTACATGGACATAAGACATTAGGGTCCAGGGTGTCAAGTTCAATGGGGAATTTGTAATGGGATACATTTCTAAAAAACCATTCTTTGGTTATTAAGTCATCTAATTCAAGTAATTACTTGGTATTAGTAATTTTGGGATTATGGGAATATTCTTATCCTAATTTGAGAAACATGTTTATTTCACTATTAATTCACTGGGAATTTAGTATTAATCCTCCATATTTTCATTATATATTTTTCATAGTTTCCAACAATGTATTATTACATTATAAACTCTGATATATATATATATATATATATATATATCCATTTTTAGGATTATAAGTAGGAGATTGTGATCATGCTTGGTCTATCTATCTCACAAATGTTGTTCAAGCAATTTTTTGTTCATTGTCACAATTTTAAATGTTTTTCATGCTATTTTTCAATTTTTTCTTCTATGGAATGATTTTATATTTAATATATTTTATTTATTTATTATTATAGAGTTCATTTATTTATTATATACCAGTTTATATGATTTTTAGGGTAAGGTATCCCATAAATGCATGTTTTATACCCTCTATTCTAGTTCACAACCCATATACAATTAGAGGATTACATAAATTGGATGTCAATTATTTAATTCCTTATTTTGAGGGGATTCAGTGGGGATGGTTTGTGACACATTGATCATGATATGGAATAACTTCATGGAGATTTTTTTTAAACATAATAAAAAACAAATGTTGCAGAATATTTCCTATATTATAATGTTGTTTCTAAAACATTCAGTGATAAAGAATTACTAGGGTACATAGGAGAAAAGTACTAATGGCTTATAAATCATTTTGAGATAAAATAATTATTGTAGATAATATCAGGTATTTGAAAAATAAAAGATGTCTAATAATTTCCAATCATAGATTCTTGCTTTATCGACGTGAATTAAAAAGTATTTATGATTATTCTTATCACGTGTATTGGTATGATTTAATGAAAAAAGATATAACTTGATTAATAAATATTGAAACATGGTAATTACTTTCTCATCAAAAAAAATGTTCACAATTGCGAAAACACAATTTTTATAAATAACATAAATGATAAGGGACGAGTAGCATTGAATAAATATTTTTTGTAGGAATGGGTTTATCCCAAATTTAGGGTATACAATTTGTTGATAAATTTTTTCAGGTATAAAGTGTATAATATAAATAATTAATTATTATTAAATTAATTTAAAGTAGTAAAACAGTTTAAAATTTATTTAATTTTAGAGTTCATGAATAGTGAACATGAGGAACATTCTTACAATGATCAAACAGAACGTTTCAGAAAATGAAATCAACGTTTTTAAGTGTAAAATTATAATAAACTATTATATAACGATAAATAAGTTCAATTATCATGTTATTATAAAATAAATAAAATCTTAATGAGAATTAAATTAAAGAATTTTTGTGTATACAACAATATATTTGATAGCAAACTCACACAAATTCACTTATTGTGATTGGGTAGATAAATAAAAATATTTTTTTAGACACAAAGATAATTCATGTTGTAAATTTACTTCTATGTGAGGAAATATTTTTAGAGTTCAATGATTTGATAGGTGGAATTCTTTTTGGGGTTGAAATCCACAACCATTATAGCATTATTGCTCTCTCAAATTAATATTATAATTTTATGTCATAGAATACTTTTACAATAGAATACTCTTAAGTGGTATCCAATTATATAGTAAATGAGCTAGTATTTTCCATTGTTGATAAATAAACTATTATTTTACAAATATAATTCTGGATTATTATCAATAACATAATGTAAATAGAAATATATATATATTATATATCATGTACTCATTGACTCTTTTAAAGATTCCAAAATAATATAATGGGGTCACATATTCGAGACGAAATGGAGCTCAATATATGTAAAATGAAATCATAATTATATATTACGGTATGAAAATTATATATATCTTTAAATTTTTGTATATTTTGATGTGGGTTGGGATAATTATGTATATGATTGGAAATCAATTTCTTATGGTGCATTATTCTGTAGAGGAAAATTAATTGATTATACCTCTATGGGAAAAAACATATTCACATTAAGAACAAAATAATATTATTATGTTTTATTATAATAAGAAAAAACATAGATAAATTATTTTATGTTACTTTTTATTGACACAAGGTTTTATGTTTCATACATATTTATGATTGGTTGTATCAATCAATGTGAGATTAAATTTTCAAGGAATTTGATATGGTATTTAACATCATATAATATTGAAATTACATACCAGTTATTTAAAAGATAATGTGGATTATAGAGATATTTGATTGTTATATGTTTCAACAATTGTGAAAGATGTAGATATAATGAAAATTACCATAATGAACAATGCCTTGTAAAAATGCTATGTTTTCCATGGAGTGTATTCTATCCCAAGATCCCTCTATTTTTTATTTTCCCTCATTAATCTACTTGAATGTGATAACAATAGGGGAGAATAAAATGGATCCATTCTTGCAAATAAGAGAGACACAATATTTATTAATGTGTTGATCAAAGGGGTGAAGGGAATAATGTTTTAGGGGATATGTGAGGTATTGGTGACTAAATCGTGGAGGATAAAGTATACAATAATTCACCAAATATAAAAAATAAATTATTTGAGAGATTGAAGATTCTATATGATGTGCATTGAGAGAGGGGGAGTTCATGGTTGGAATTAATTGAGACATTGTAAATATATTTTTTATCATCACATTAAGAGTTATAGAACTATAAATATATATTATATCATATGTTGTTATTTTAGATAACTTATGCATTGTCTCATAACTATGACTTGTTCCTTGAGACATCAAATTCATTAATTTGTGTTTATTACATATTGGATTTACTATCAACATGCTTATGGATGGATTATAATTTCACTACAGTTGAGATAAAATTAAATTATTATGAAATTATATAGTATAATACTCATTTCCATGTTGAACAAATGAATATAATGTAATTAGATTCAAAAAATATCTTTTGATGAATTATAGGGGAAATATAGATTATGGGGATTGGGTATTTTATAATTCTGATAGTATACCATTTAAATTAACATAATAGGAATTCAAGACCATCCTTATATTGTAGTTTATTGTTAAAATTAATATAGACTGGTTGGATTTGGTAGTAGGGATTTAAATATACTACTCAAATGATGATATATGGAGTAACCATAGGGAACAAAATTGTAACAAGAATTTCAAAAAACATTTGGAGAAATAAAATAATTTTGCTTCATTATTATGATTAAAATAGTTAATCACATTAGGGTATACATATTTTTAAAAATTCACACAATTACATGTGCATAGAGCCTATGCTTTGTCATTTTAATAGAGGACAAGATTAATGGGGTGAAAAAACTTATCTAAATGATGATAATAAAATAGATACGACTAAAATGATTGGATATGGATGGAATAACATCCAAAACACTATAGTGAATATGACCATGTCATGAAAATATTATATACATAAATAAATAAATTATAAACCCATCTAGGTATTAAAATAAATAGATAAATCTTACCACCACATTTAGGAAGAAATATTACGATATTTTAGTTCTGAATGATGTGATGAAATAGGGTGCACACATGGCCCAAATTCTTGATACAAATGAGGCTGTAGAAAAAAGGCAAATAAACATTTTAGTAACTGTATTTATTTTTTGTACTTGGATTATATGACTATATTTACACTCTATTATGGTTTCATATTAATAATGAGATATGACTGTGAATAGTGGGATCACAATAATTTTCCACCAAGGACTCTCCACATGATAAGAAGAATGATTGACCTTTTTAAAAACCATGGGACATACATTCTATTTAAAAATCTATCTCTTTTAATCAATTCAATAATTTAGTGTTATTTAGTAAAAGAATATGGTTGGAATAATTTAGAGACCCTAATCCTGGTGTACATTTAAATAACATTACTTTTTCGGAATACATAATACATAACAAAAACCAACACTCAAGTATCATAATAGTTTAGTGTCTTTTGAAATTCTGAAAATAATCTTCTAATAATGGTGAATGATCTTCAACATCCCCCATTAAGGACTTCCCCTTTTATTTTCTTACCTAAAACCATTCGTTATATCCTGCGAAAAGAAAACATATAAAGGGTGAGCTCAAATTCTCAGCGAGGGTAATAATGGTGAAAATAAAACAAACCATATGCATTTGAACTTCAAAACAAGAACATAATGTTTAAACATCAAAATCATGAGTTGTGAAATAAATCTTGGCCGTACGTAATGAATAGATCCTAAAGGAACATAAATCATGATAAAATAGCATGGTAATAACACATTTAATTATTTAAAACCATCATGCACATGATATTATTTACATAGTAGCCAAGACATTACTTCCAAGACCATCTTAGTGGATAGAGTCCCTTTCTGAATCCAGTTCACTCCTCGTTCCAGTCCTGTATCACAAAACCGGATTAACATACCATTCAATCCATTTCCATATCATGAGATATAAATAATTACCCAAATAATTTGAGGGACATATAGGTCCCACCCATCTCATAATGAAGTTATTCTTACGTGTGCCACAACAGAAACATAAATCATTCATCATAACCTAAAGAATAAAAGGGGTTTCATAAACATCATCCCATCATAACATAATCCATATAAAACAAATGGATATCATTTCATCATAATAAATGTGAATCCATGTAAATCATATAGATATTATACTTGAAGCATACACATATGAAATACTGTCATCTTAGATGGAAATGGTATTGATAAAACACTTGAAACGAATTATTGAGGAAAATATCCTCTGTTATTAAAAATCATTTTCTTATCACAGAATTCAACACAATTTTAAGAGAATTTTATTTTATTGAAAATGAACATGAAATATTGTAGATTAAACTTCATGAAAATAAGGCATTTTGAAACCGTAAAAATCCGTTCATGCCGTATAAGTAAAAAACACATTCTCCTCGTACTTTTGTCAGAAAAGTCAAAATGTACCTTGTATGGTAATGAAAAGAACGATTCCAAACATAACATGAAGTAAAAGTAAAAAATAGATAAAAATTAATTTAAATATACATGAAATTATTTTTTGAAAATTGGGACATGGATGATAAATATAACCCCAGTAAATACTTGCGAATAAATAATCTCAGATAAAAACATGATTGGAAAAGTTATCCCTTACCTTATGTCTGATATGGTTCGTATGTATCCGAAACTCTTGTATAATGATTTAAATAATGTCATTGACTTTTTACAGAATCATATTCATTGTTATTATAACATATATAGTTCACTTAAGACTTTATATTACCCGTTCTTTTGTAAATTCCATGTTAAAGAAGCGTTTTGGGTAAAATCGTTTCATTTATCGTATGTGTTTCGACTTGTTGTTATTAATTATATAATGATTTACTTAATTAAAGAATTTAAAACATTATTATATATTGAATATATATTCATCATATAAATATATATGATATATCGATAAACGGAATGAAATACACCGTTCATGGTGACGACAGGCCGTGCGTACGCAAGAACGCTGTTTTAATTTCCTTATTGACATGAATAAAAGTAAGTAGATGACATATATATATATATTAACAAATCTAGTAGAATTATTATGTTATATATACCATTATTATTCATTATATACACTTTATAATCATTCCTGAATGGATAACGTGGAGAATGAATCACATAGCATCGTGCGGACAGTAATCCGTACGTACGCACGAGCGATGATATCGTTCCCATAATTATGAAGGGAATTGGAGTGGATGATATAATATATCAGAATCATTAAGATTTTATAAAAACCATATATAGTTATTTTTTACACCATTATACCCATCCATGTAAGGTGGTGGTCGAAAAACAGATTACACCACAGCGTGGAGACATTATTCTGTACGTACGAACGCACAATGTTTTCGTTTTCCATAGGATGGATAGAAGGAGAAATGGGGGTGTTTCATATTTATAATAAAATATCAGTATATTATTGAAACTTATGAGATTAATTTATAATTAAACAACTAAATAAAAATAAGTTGAAGGAGAAAGAAACTTGAAAGAATCGGTAGAAGAGATTACCTCTTCTTCGACACACCTCTTTTATGCTTCTTCGTAGGGCAATAGAGTTGGTCTTTTGAGAATAACAGAACCTATATGATATAACTATAGAGGTTTATATAAGTAATATTTAGGGTTTGGACGAAATTAAAGGCTCACAAGGGTGTGAAGAGAAGAGGGAATGGGTGCCCTTTTATAAGGGAGGAGATTGGCACCTTTGGAAAAACATAAAATATTATTTTATAATAAAGTCATATTCGGTTTATAATAGCTCCAAATTGATTTATTTAGAAGATAAAGTGGGTATGGGTTGAAATCCACTCAACCAATTGGTTTTAGAGAAGTTTAGGTTACTATTGTAACCTTATCATTTAGATTTAACTCGAAGTTAATTAATTTAACTTTTACCGTGTCTTCGTGTTTAGTTACACTATATGGGTAATAAACTTAGTATAACAATAATAAAGAACCCCAACTGGTTAATTATTAATTTATATAACTGTTTCTAAGTCATTTTTCCGAACCTTGGATTTTTTAGGAATATAATAACAATTAATAATATAATATTTGTTTTTAAAACTATTTTATTTCAATTTTGATACTATTTGGTAATTGATTTTTGTGAAAATCATAACAACATTATTAGTTCGAAAAAAGTTAATTTAATCATTAATAACATGTCATATTAACCTAGAAAATTATTTTAATTCATATGAAGTCTCATTTTACATTTATTTGGGTATTTATAACATCAATTATGTTAAAATTTCATTAATAATGTAATTACTGCCTCATCATTGTGTAATAAATAAATTAAATTATTTAATTTCTAAAAATTATAAATAAAATACCATTATGTAGGTAATCTTTTTATATTTATAATGAATATTTATAGTCTAATGTATCATATGTATAACCCTATATTAAAAACGTTTTAGTTATTAAACTTTTATTTTTAACCTTTTTAATTAATCTTTAAATAAAATAATAATAAATGTCCAAAACTAATCCAAGTGGACCTAAAGGGTAATATTTTATTCCTATGGTTGTTTTTGGTCGATTTAAAAAGATCCAATATAATTAAGACATGTGTTAGGGTAATAATAATATCATATTTACCCTTAATTACCCTATTTACTTTTAACCGTAGTAAATAAAAGTAAAAAGTTATTATTCACCAAAAATTATTTTTATCATATTGAACCAAATTTTACTCCTTTATATTAAATGTGTCTCATGGATTTTCGAAATTCCACTCATCGAAGCGGTAAAATTAAATTTTATATAAATTTTCAAATTCTCCTAGGAGGTGGGTAATATAAGGTGAAAAGTTCAATAAAATTATTATATATCTAAAATTATTATAAAATGACTCAAATGAATTACATTGAACTTGTATAGTTATTATGTATCAATTTTGACCTAAAATAAATTTACCTAAAATAAAAAATTATTTAAATAAAAATTCGGTTTTTAAATAGTATCCAAGTGTTTTCACTATTCATCAAAAATTGAATGTTTTTAGAAAAATAATGAAAATTCACCCTAGGATAATTTCGATATTCCGAATCCAAAGATGAATTCCATTTTAATGATAAAATTTATAAAATTTCAAAAAGTGGGTATTACTATTTATAATGGCTAGTTCATAATAATATTATTATAATATCTCGTTTAGTGAAACTCGGTTTTGTGTACTACTCACGCTATCGAGGAAGGTCTTGATTACGTGTAATTTTTTCCAATTCAAGGTTGAACGTAGTGAATTATCTGTTTGGTGTTGCGTATAACATAATAAAAACTTATTTCATTTATATATTAATCAAAATCTATACTTAATGTTGCGTAGAATAATTTCCACAAAACGAACATGAAATTGAGTGTAACACGAGCCAAGAATAGTGTTGCGTATACTGCAAGCTAATACAGTGTTGCGTATAGTACAAGCTTATCTTGGTGTAGTGTATAATAGAAGACATCAAAGTAATTAAAAATAATATATCTCATAAAATCTTGGGGTGTTACATTCTACCCCCCATAAAATGAATTTCGCGCTCAAAATTCTTCGGGGTTATAAATGGTTTACTACTTGAAAGTTTCATTCATAGAAACCCACATCGTAAAAAAAATAAAACTTCATTTTAAAAATTGAAGTATGAAACAAAACAGTTACCCAAATTAACTCATAACTGGGTTTCCACATAGGAGAACATAGATGAAAATATGGATATAGAAGAGAAATAAACCATCAAGTTCTGATGCAGAGTGGTAGAGAACATGGCTATGAAAATGAAAACAATCACAAAGCCATAAATTTGTGATGATCTAAGGTAACAAATGATTCATCATATATAAGAGCACTAGGAAAAAATTATTGGTTTTCAAATTCATTTCCCTAACTTTGAAAATTTTTAATTAAAAGAAATACTTACTTGATTTTGTTACAATATCACTGTTGTTTTTGTCTTGAAAAATTTCCACTTCATCTCTTAAAGAAATGAAGTTGAATTTGTCTTCTGTTAAGTGTCAGCAGATAATGTGGTAGAATGATAGATCGTTCCATTTGTCTCAAACATAAGGTTAGAAAAACTTATATACAAAAGTATATCTATGGTGAGAGTAATCATATATGATTCCAAAAATGTACTTATACTTCATCTATCATACTGATTAATAAAATAAAACATGTTTATACTAAATAGGGAATTCTTGTAGGCCAGTGGTATGAGATAAAGGCTTGTCTCACTTCGATTGTGGGTTCGATTTCCATAGCCTTGTTTGATGTCATAGGTTGTCACCCGTTCTGCAGGTTTTCCTTTTTTAAAACTATACTTTTATAAAATTCTAGAAATAATATCGAAAAACAAGTTCTATAGTTAAATAATACTATCTGATGTCCAACATAATCTATTACAATCTTTAGGCTTTTCCAAAATACATCTGTCCAATCTCACAGTTTAAATAAAATGATTACTGGAAAGGACACATAATAAGCAAGTGAATACCATCATTTATCCCCCATATATCCAATTATTTAACTTTTTGATCACATTCCAAACATAGGAATACCTTAATCATGTATTCTCATAAATTACCATAGAACCATAGTGAACACAAGAATGCTGTCAAAAGGTAACTCTTTCCACATACCAAAATACCAAAAAATATATATACTCAATCCATGATATCACTTTGTCCGTATATCAGTCATGAGCTCATTAATACTGTTAAGTCAAAAGTCTTCTTTTGGCTTTTTACATCATGTTTTGGAAATCACAAATATATTCTATGTCATGTTTTGGAAATCACAAATATATTCTATGTCATGTTTTGGAAATCACAAATATATTCTATGTCATGTTTTGGAAATCTCAAATGTATTTTATCATATGTTTGTAAATAACAAATTTTCTTTTATCATGTTTATCGTATCGTACGATGTTGATCGTACCGACCAAAACGTATCGTACTGACTCTGTCAAACGAATCGTACTGACTCTGTCAAACGCATCGTACTGACTCTGTCAAACGTATCGTACTGACTCTGTCAATCGTATCGTACTGACTTTGCTATTCAGATGATCATTATTTGTTTTTGGTACTTTGTCAAAAACTCTCTCTGCATATGAATCGTACTCATGTTTTACATTTCTATATATCTCTTATCCTAACGAAACGATGTCGTTGAGTTAGTTATATACTAATCAAAACGATGTCGTGCTTTCTGTTTCAATATGACCGTTGGAGGCAATATGACTGTTGGAACCCGAGGCCTATAAATAGGAGGTCATTTGAAGCTGAGAAGACACTGATGAACGAAGAGACTCTGTGAACTACGAAGATTCTAGAGAGAGACACTATGACTTCTCTCATCAGCCTTGTGCGTCCGATCATCGTATCGAGGGCTTTCAAGTAATTGAAAGACAGAGGTGCCGATTACCTGCAAAATCGAGGGCTGCCGGGGATAGGCAGACAGACGAGCCGATCATCGTATCGAGGGCTGCCGGGGATAGGCAGACAGACGAGCCGATCATCGTATCGAGGGCTGCCGGGGATAGGCAGACATACGTGCCGATCATCGTATCGAGGGCTCACCAAGGTGTTGGTGAGACAGACCTCTTATCCTAGGTGAAAGGATAATCCTTTCTCTTTTGTCCTTTGTCTTGTATTACTTCACTAACTCTTCCAGACAATTCGAGATTCCTCCTTTCTTTTTTTAAATCACAAAGGGGGAGAATATTTACAAAGCAAAGGTTGTTTTACAAAGGGGGAGAATGCATTATAATGCTCTTAAGGAAAATCTATGAATACAATCCTTAGGAAAGTCAATACCTAAGGAGGAGTTAGTTGTATTCAATTTCTTATTCAGAAGAGTTTTCAATAACTCAGGGGGAGATAAGTATTCCTTGTTTCATTTACTTTGTGTGTTTGTGCTTTCCAAAAAGGGGGAGATTGTTAAGTCAAAAGTCTTCTTTTGGCTTTTTACATCATGTTTTGGAAATCACAAATATATTCTATGTCATGTTTTGGAAATCACAAATATATTCTATGTCATGTTTTGGAAATCACAAATATATTCTATGTCATGTTTTGGAAATCTCAAATGTATTTTATCATATGTTTGTAAATAACAAATTGTCTTTTATCATGTTTATCGTATCGTACGATGTTGATCGTACCGACCAAAACGTATCGTACTGACTCTGTCAAACGAATCGTACTGACTCTGTCAAACGCATCGTACTGACTCTGTCAAACGTATCGTACTGACTCTGTCAATCGTATCGTACTGACTTTGCTATTCAGATGATCATTATTTGTTTTTGGTACTTTGTCAAAAACTCTCTCTGCATATGAATCGTACTCATGTTTTACATTTCTATATATCTCTTATCCTAACGAAACGATGTCGTTGAGTTAGTTATATACTAATCAAAACGATGTCGTGCTTTCTGTTTCAATATGACCGTTGGAGGCAATATGACCGTTGGAACCCGAGGCCTATAAATAGGAGGTCATTTGAAGCTGAGAAGACACTGATGAACGAAGAGACTCTGTGAACTACGAAGATTCTAGAGAGAGACACTGTGACTTCTCTCATCAGCCTTGTGCGTCCGATCATCGTATCGAGGGCTTTCAAGTAATTGAAAGACAGAGGTGCCGATTACCTGCAAAATCGAGGGCTGCCGAGGATAGGCAGACAGACGAGCCGATCATCGTATCGAGGGCTGCCGGGGATAGGCAGACAGACGAGCTGATCATCGTATCGAGGGCTGCCGGGGATAGGCAGACAGACGTGCCGATCATCGTATCGAGGGCTCACCAAGGTGTTGGTGAGACAGACCTCTTATCCTAGGTGAAAGGATAACCCTTCTCTTTGGGTTAAAAGAATTGTATTACTTTTACATTTCCGCTGTTGTATTAGAAAGGGATTTGTGTTGTTTCCTTTACTTATTCAATTGTAATTGTTTCAATTACAATCATTCCATTACTTATTGTATTGATTGGTTCTATATGCTTTAAGGTAGAATCATTTACATTTGTATTACTCTGATTATTGTGTTCATCTTGAATACAATTGTTTTACATAACAATAGTATTACAATACATCATACCTTTTACATTCAATACAATTGTGGGTGTTTGTGTTTGTATTAGTTTAAGTTCATTTAAACTAATCTCTTTGTTACTAAAACTCAAGGTTTTTAAACCTGCAATTCACCCCCCCTCTTGTATTGTTCCATCTAATAGACTTTTATATCGACTATTCGATCCAACAAATACTATTAAACATTTCATTATCTTCTTATCCCATCTTTATGTGTATATTAGGTGCTTTCCAAAAAATATCTGAATGACCCTTCATGGTTACCGGTACCATTCAACATATACATTCAAAAACATAAGGAAAAAAAATTGTGTGACAATCCTTATATGTCTCTTTTTCCATTGTACCATGAGATTACTTATACACCATTACTCTTGATAAACATGTAATCATTACACTACCTTCTTAAACCATTAACCGAGATTCATCATTTTATTCCTCAACACTTCTTTCATATCATATATCATTCGTAGTATCTTCATCATCATCAACATAAATACTAACCATATGACCATTATGATTCTCTTCATGATATTTTCCCTTAGGGAATTGGTTTTCATAATTCCTACACATTCCACATTTAAATCATTTAACCGTTGTGGATGTCTTAGCAAAACCATTTTCCTTGTCCATGGAGTTAATTGAACCTGTTCTTTTGTAATTACTAGCTTTGTGACCTTCTATTCCACACCCAAAGAATCTTCTAGTTCCTTTGAAATATTCTCCCTGATGCCACTTCCCACATGATTTACATGAGGGAAATTGAACTTTCGTTCTTCTATGATCAACATGAAACTCCATCTTTCTCTTGTTAGCAGAGTCGGGACACTTAGAAAATTTGGAATTATTGATCATATTATGTGATTTCTGATTCGGCATAATAACAATATGTGGACCTCCAAATCCAATTTCATTTGGTTTCTCATGAAGAATATCATTCCATTGTCCATCATATCCTCCATTATCGTGATTATTCATGTTTCTATCCATTTTCTAAAACCCAAAAAAAAATAGTGTGAGAGCCAAAAATCATGCTAGAGAAACCAATATAACAAAGGGGGAGTACCTTCAATATCTAACATCATAGGATCAAATCTAATATCATTAATGTAATTCGAGGACTATAACTTATATGTATACTTATCCTTAGGGACATCCCTAGACATACCTTATAAATATATCTAGGGATCTCACTAAAGTTTTCGCATCCTTGTTTCCCAAGGTTAACTAAACCTTTTCTCTAATACCAATGGTAGCAGTCGGGAATTACTTCAGTGGAATATAATTGATACATATCAGGGCGCTCCATGGGTGGCTACACCCCCTGGTCTGGACACACCACCATCCCCAGTGGCAACCATTTCCTCATGAATCCCTTGGGCAGGGAGCCATGCTTCATCCAACACTCACATGTGAGAGTTCCCAAGGATCAGATTCATTCCTACCTCCATTACCTCTGATACCAACTATAAAGACCCAAATCCTGGCGTACATGGAAATTACATTACTTCTGAGGAATACAAATTACATAACAAAAAACAACAATCAATGATTCTAACAGTTTAGTGTATTTAGAAACTCAGAACATAATCTTCTAATCATGGTGAAAGATCTTCAACATCTCCCATAAAGATCTTCCTGTTTTGTTTTCTTACCTAAATCCTTTCATTATATCCTAGGGAAAAGAAAACATATAAAGGGTGAGCTAAAATTCTCAGCATGGGTAAGCATGGATAAAATAAAACAAACCATATACATTTGAACTTCAAAACGTGACCATAATGACTAAACATCAAAATCTTGAGTTGTGAAATAAATCTTGGTACTATGTAAGGCACAGATAATAAAGGAACATTAATCATGAGAAAATAGCATGTGAATAAAACATTTAATTGTGTAAAAATATTAAGAACATGATATGATTTCCATAGTAGCCAAGGCATTGCTGCCATGACTATCTTAGTGGATAAAGTCCCATTCTGAATCGAGTTCACTCCTCGTTCCAGTCCTGTATCACTGAATTGGATTAACATTCTGTTCTAACTATGTCTATATCATGAGATATAAATCATTACCCAATTCATTATATGGATATATAGGTCCCACCCATCTCATAAGGAAATCATTATTTCGTGTGTCACAACATAAACATAAATCATTCATCATAACCCATAGAATAAAATGGGTTTCATAAACATCATTCCATCATAACATAAAGCATATAAAACAAATGGATATCGTTTCAACATAAGAATTGTGAAACCATGTAAATCATAGAGATAGTATACTTGAAACATACACATATGAAATAATTTCATCTTAGATGTAATATGGTTTTGATAAAACACATGAAAATAATTCTAGAGGAAAATTTCATTTCTCCTTAAAAATCATTTTCTTTTCACAGAATGCAATGCAATATTAAAAGAAAATGAATTTATATAAAATAACCATGAAATATTTTATATTAAGTATTTTAAAAATAAGGCGTTATGTAACCGTACAAATCCATTCATTCCGTATAAGTTAAAAAACATTCTCCTCGTACTTTTATCGGAAAATTAAAAAAGTACCTCGTATGGTAATAAAAGAAATTTGTTTACATAACATGTATTAAAAGTCAAAAATGGGTAAAAATTAATTAAAATATACATGAAACACTTTTTATATAACATGGATATGGATGATAAATATATCCCCAGTAAATACATACGAAGAAAGAATCTCGGATAAAAGTGAGATTGGAAAAGTTATCCCTTACCTTATATATGATATGCTTCATATGTATCTGAAACTCCTTCAAAATGATTTAAATAATGTCATTTACTTATTAGATAATCCTATTAATTGTTATTATATCATATATGGTTCACTTATGACTTTATATTACCCGTTCTTTTGTAAATTCCATGTTAAAGCAGCGTTTTGGGTAAAATCGTTTCATTTATCATACGTGTTTTGACTTGTTGTTCTTAGGTATATCCTGATTTACTTAATTCCAGAATGTAAAACATTATTTATATATAATATATATTCATCATATAAATATATATTATATATCGATAAACGGAATTAAATACAATGTTCATGGATATGGTAGGTCGTACGTATGCGTGAACATTGTTATCCTTCTTTTATTGACTAGAATGGAAGTAGATGACATGTATATATATATAAATAATTCCATTAGAATTATTATGTTATGTATACCATTATTATTCATTAAATACACTTTATAATCAATTTTTAATGGTTAACAAGGAGAATGAATCTCATCCCATCGTGGAGACTGTAATCCGTACGTATGCACGAGCGATGATATCGATACCATAATTATTCAAGGGAATTGGAGTGGATGATATAATATATCAGAATCAGTATGATGGTATAATAACTATATATAGTTATTTTTTATAGCATTATACCCATCCAAGTAAGGTTCTGGTGGGAAAATAGATTACACCACGGCGTGAAGAAGGTATTCCGTACGTACGCACGCACAATGATTTCGTTTTTCGTAGGATGGATTGAAGTTGAAATGGGGTTGTTTCATATTTATAATAACATATCAGTATATTATTGATACTTATGTTATTACTTTATAATGAAAAAACTAATTAATAAGAAGTTGAAGAAGCAATAAAATGAAATAATCGGTAGAAGAGATTACCTCTTCTTTGACGCACCTCTTTTAAGCTTCTTTTTAGGGCACTAGATTTGGCCTTTTGAGAAGACCTGAACCTCTATGATATAACAAGAGAATTTTAGAAGAATAATTTTAATGGTTTGGACGAGATTCAAGGATCAAAAGGGTGTGAAGAGAAGAGGGAAGGGGTGACATTTTTATAAGGGAGGAGAGGGGCACCTTTGGAAAAACTTAAAATATTATTTTATAATAAAGTTATATTCGGTTTATAATAGCTCCAAATTGATTTATTTCGAATCTAAAGTTGGCATGGAGAGAAAATATATCAACCAATAGGTTTTAGACACGTTTAAGTTACTATTGTAACCTTATCATTTAGATTTAACTCAACGTTAATTAATTTAACTTTTATAGTGTCTTCTTATTTTCTTACACTATATGGTTAATAAACATTCTATAACAAGAAAAAGAACTCCAAGTGGTTAATTATTAATATATATAACGTTATCTATCTCATTTTTCCAAACCTTATATTTTTTAAGAAATTAATGACAATTAATAATATAATATTTGATTTCAAAACAATTTTATGTCAATTTTTACACTATTTGGTAATTGATTTTTGTGAAAATCATTACTACATGATTAGTTCTAAAAAAGTTAATTGAATCATTAATAACAAGTCATATTAACCTATAAAATTAGTTTAATTCATATGATGTCTCATATTACATTTATATTGGTATTTACAACATAAATTATGTTAATATTTCATTAATAAGGAAATTATTGCATCATCATTGTGTCATTAATAAATTAAATTATTTAATGTATAAAAATTATAAATAAAATACCATTATGTAGGAATTATTTTTATATTTCTAATGAATATTTATAGTCTAATTTATCTTATGTATAACCTTATATTTAAAATTATTTAGTTATTAAACTTTGATTTTATCTCTTTTAACTATTCTTTAAATAAAATAAAAATAAATTTCCTCATCTAATACAAGTGAATATAAATGGTAATATTTTATTCCTAAGGTTTTTTTTGGTCGAATTAAACTTATCCAATAGAATTAGGACATGTGTTAGGGTAATAATAATATCATTTTCCCTTAATTACCCAATTTACTTTTAACTGTGGTAAATAAAAGTAAAAAGTTACTATTTACCAAAAATTATTTTTATCTTATTGAACCACATTTTACTCCTTGATATTAAGAATTTTTCTTGGATTTTCGAAATTCCTCTCAAAAAAGAGGTAAAAATAAGT
The DNA here is from genome assembly GCA_963277665.1 of Viscum album. Classification (NCBI taxonomy): domain Eukaryota; kingdom Viridiplantae; phylum Streptophyta; class Magnoliopsida; order Santalales; family Viscaceae; genus Viscum; species Viscum album. The sequence continues at coordinate 1,432,746,235 of OY728151.1, forward strand.
TTTATATAAATTTTCAAATTCTCTTAGGAGGTGGGTAAAAGCCGTTGAAAAGTTCAATAAAATTTTTATAAATCTAAAAATACTATAAAATGACTCCAATGAATTATATAGAACTTATAGAGGTACTATGTATCAATTTTTACCTATAATAAATTTAGATAAAATAAATAATTATTTAAATAAAATGTCGGGTTTTAAATAGTATCCTAGTGTTTTCACTATTCATCAAAAATTTAATATTTTCAGAAAAATACAAAAAAATCACCCAAGTATAATTTCGATATTATGAATCCAAAAATGAAGTCCATTTTGAAAGAAAAATTTTATAAAATTTTAAAAATTGGGTATTACTATTCATAATGGCTTGTTCATAATAATATTATAATAATATCTCGTTCAGTGAATCTCAGTATTGTGTACTACACACGCTATCAAGGAAGGTCTTGACTACGTGTAATGCAAGCCAAGTCAGGGATGTGTGTAGTGAAAGCTCCATTTGGGGTTGTGTATAACAAAATAAAAATATTTCAATTTTATTGTAAACAAAATCTATAAATAATTTTGCTTATAATAATTTGCACAAAACGAACATGAAATTGAGTGTAACACGAGCCAAGAATAGTGTTTCGTATACTGCAAGCTAATAAGGTGTTGCGTATAGTACATGATAATCTTGGTGTTGTGTATAATAGAAGACATCAAATATATTAAAAATAATATATCTCATAAAATCTCAGGTTGTTACAAACAATCTTTTAAGAGTTGTTTTTTAACTAATTATCTTGTCTAATGGTGGACTATTCTATCATGATACTTTTATGTAATTAGTGAAAAATTTATAACATTGAATTTTTTGGTAACAAATATATTTATATAAAATTAGACTTGTTTCATTATGTAGAGGTAAATTTTAATGTTATGTTGATTGAAAATTATTTACTCAAATAAAATGGGTTAAATACACTAAAACCATATCTGCAATGTTCAAACCGAAACACAAAATGTTTCTATTGAATATTTTGGATTAAATTTAATTTTATTAATAACAAATGGATGTTATAATTTCATGAAAATGTATTTTGAGGAACAAGATTATATGAACCCACATAAAGTCTATATGATTCAAAATGATTATGGTAATTTTTTTCCATCGAAGGTTTTTCTGTGGTATTATAAAATAATATGGGGAGTGGTAAAAGAAAATTGATTAAATTATGTTTAAAAATGATGATATAGGATTAAAATTTGATAGAATTTTATATTTAATCCAACAAGATAAAAAATTTATTTACATATTGTAATATTTGTAAGATGTTTTGATTACTTTTGATATTGTGAAGTTACAAAAAAATGTAAAATATAAACTATAGTAATAAATTTTAATTGAATGAATTTAAATATATAAAAATAATAAATTATATATTTTTATTGAGGGAAATAAAACTTTAATGTATAACTCTTTAATAAATAAACTATCTTCTAATAAAATTGAATAAATTACACATATATTTTAAATCTTTTTACTGTGTTAATAAATTTGTTTGTAATATAGATATTCAATGATTTATATATTTGGTCTATGTAAGTACAAATTATAATATAGTGTTTCTAATTTGATTTCATGTTAATGTTTGTAAAGGTCCTATTCAATAAATTTAATATACAATCTTCTTTGGATTTATCAATGATATGAGCTAAATAAATATCATTCATTATGGATATAAATTATTCCTTACTGATTAAATTTATAATAGGAAAAATTATTTTTTTTGATCCTATAATAAATATTTATTATTAAATTAATTTTTTTCCCATTTCTCTATAAATGATGTCATTCATATTGAATAATAAAATATTGATATTAGGTATCATTGTTTAGTAGTTGTAGTAGAAACTAACTAGAATTAAAGAGATAAAAATGAATTGATGATAGTTATTCTATATATATATTATAAAACATTTTTTATACATAAATTCATAATACTTATAGGGATAGTTTTCTATTAGTGGATTTTTTATTCCCAATTGGATGACCATGAGTAAAAACCATATAAATAAATTTAGATATCATTGTTAGTTTTTTGAAGTTTAGAATGTACATAAATTATTATTTAATTTAATTCTTCATTTTATTCAATTATAAATAAACGTTACACAATATCATACAATTAAGTTATACTTTATTCATATCCATCCTATTTTTCATTAAAATTATTATTATTTTTTAATATCCACAAATCCATTTTTTTTAATCTATATCATTGATTATCATAGTGAACATTAATACTCAACATGAATATGGAGTCTATATAAAATAGAGGGTGAATATAATCAATACAATGCAGGTATGTAATCAATAAAGTCAGGGTACCTACTTAATATAATTGTTTTTAGAAATTCATTAGACAATAAAATGGTTGATTATTCTCTATTGGACATTTTTCACAAGATGTCATTCAATTCAATGGTAATTTCTATCATATTCAATAAAATTTATTATGTGGGTATAATATCAACACAGATGCAATTCATAGTAAATGTTTTGTGTCTCTGTAGTTCATTTTTAATGAAATAACAAGTTTTATATGTCATCTATTTTCATGTGATCTAGTTAATGAATCAATTTTGACCTATATCTCACATAGTGGAAAATTTTAAATTCATCACGTAAAAAATAATCCACTTATATACATTGCCAATGCCACACTCATAGGGATAAACCCTTATAATTTAATTAATTTAATATTTTTTTAAACAATTTAATTCTTTTATGGGTTATTTAAATAATAAACTAATTAGATAACATGTTGATCAATTGGAATAATTTTTTATAGTATTATTGATATTTGAATCATTAGATGTTATTTTAGCGGGATAAATGAGGATTCAGAAAATTGAAAATCCTATAATATAGTGCGTTAGAGTTCTAGAGATAAATGACAATATAATTTATAAAAGGAAAGAAAATAAGAATTCAAGGGTCAAAATTGAGGCAAGAGTAATAGTAAATGGGAACTACGAGAGGCAGTAACATAGATATCATGATTTAATTAAGTAAAGAAAACCGAGGCTCATCGAGGAAAAAAATGACTTTGGGATGTCTCACATTTTCGTGTTATCTATTACTACTGGGGGAAATCATTGTGTATGTATCCTAATTTAAATGTATTTTAAATGTACATGATTAATAATTAATGAACCTATATAAATGATGAATGATACTATATTTATATGATGCACTATACCAAAAAAATAAACTGTAATGTAAATGGTCTTAAAAGAATTGAGAAAATATATTTTAGGCATCAACACGCCAATTACATTATATACGGGTTGTAATATTTGAAAATTATATATATTTTTCCTTTATAAAATATTGTGTTAATTTACTATCCTTTTTTTGGTATCGAACATATAAATTTTAATGTATATTACAAAAATTACTTATTTAATATAAATTTTTTTTTAAAAATAAGTGCTTTTTAATTATTCAAAATAATAATTTGTGATATGGCCCAACCCACGTAGTCATTTTCTCTAAATGAACACATGAATAGTCATAAATATTTTTCACATACTATATATTTTCCTAAACCAAAAATGAATTTTATTCTCGAAACATTAAGGATGGGAACATTCTATTATGATTCAAAAAATTATAAACCCCAAGCTAATGTTTGGGTAACTTTAAATGATATAAAAGTTATAGACTATCTCATGATTCTTCTATAATTTTATTCATATCAGAAGTAATTATTATTTTTATAAAATAATTATTGTAAACATTAGTTTCCAAATTACATATTTCAAAAATATTTTAAATGAGTTTATTATAATAACTATTTATGAAACACAGTATTCGACATTGATGATTTAAATAACTAATATCAAACATTAAAAACATTAACCATAGTGAAGTGTTACCTTTTTCATCATGTTTTTTGTTTAATATTAATTCATGGTTTATTATAATTTGTATACATTTTCACATCCACAAAATTAATTTTTTATCAACCCATTACACTATATCAGTATTGGTCCTCATTTCCCCCTCAGTTGACCTCGTTCCCCTTTTTGACATCCACTATCCTCTTGTATAGTTTTCATCTCTTATTTCAATTAATCATCTATATATTCTACAAACCAGTGATGTATATTTTTATTTAAATCATTTTCCACTATATAGCTCTTACATTTTCAATAACACACTATGATTTTTTTTATTTCCCTTTATATAAACATGAAATATTTGATATTTTACCTTACACGTTACACAGAGTCTAATTACACCATAATAATAAAATCCATTATAATCTATCATTTAAATTGGAATATATTAATACTAATAACAAAACTATGAAAAATATATACAATATATATAAATAATTAATATATATATATTAGAAAATAATAAATACGTATGTAATTTTTTGTAAAGTCATGTAATACTTCAAAAATATGTATTCTTGAAAAATAATATTTATTGAAAATTATATAAGAGAATTATAAATTTTCAAATCAAATTTTATAAATTCTTTTTTATTTAATTAATAAATTTTTTGAATTAAACATCTCAATATTAGGGTTATTTTTTATTTTTTGAAATTTTTTTATTTATCTCTAAATAGTGAAATAAATTAATTTTTTTAAAAAACTGAAATTTCATTTCAATTAATATTTCCATTATTTTTTTAATTAAATATATCATTATTATAAGTACCCTTAAATTATAAATATTTAAATTATTTATATATGAATCATCATTACACTTGATTTTTTTATAAGTTAATTTTATTCTTCAAACCTTTTATTTAAAAAACGATTTTATGTATGAATGTTTTTTATTCTAATAAAATTTATTAATATGTATTTATAAAAATATTATTTATTTAATTAAATTTATAAAATATATATATTATTAAATATTTTAATATTCATTTTATGGTTTTTACAAGGTAATAAATGGATGTAAATTCAGCTTTATGCTTCAAATGCATTTTTCATAAAGGGGTATTCACTGTAGTTGGCAAGCCTATGAAAAATAATTTTCATTCAAATGTACATATTGAATCTTGTTAAAAAGAATATATATTTTTAATATTCAAAATTATAATTATTTAATAATTTCAACTAATGTTTTCTTCATTATGAATAGTAATAATAGTTACATTTTGGTTTCACGATAAATGTTAAAATAAGATTACTGTGGAGGGTTAGACCCAAAGGTTAGGGTATCAATTTTTTTTAAAAAAATTATAATTATTATTTGATGAATATATATAATCCTTATAATATTATACATTCTTATAATTTTCCATTTGGATCCAATTTCCCACAAATATTGTCCATACATAATTGAAATCATTTAAGTAATCTCATTTTTGTCACCCCCTAAAATATAAAATGGAACATCTTATCCTCTCTTATTCACAACATATAAACCATAAATTTCGACCATTACCTACTAAAAACCATTCGTTATTTCTTCCTATTATTTTATTCCTTCTGTTACACTCTTAACATCATTCCATTAAGGATTAAGTTGATATCTAAAGGAGGCCCCTCTAAAAGGAATAATAAATATTAATTGAAATATTTCTATTTTATTTATTATTTTACATATTATAAACATGTTGTATCCATACAAAAAATGAAGAATCATGTATCAAAAATATTCTAAAATTTTATTAAGATTATATCACCACCATTTCCCATATCTTCTCTATTGAAAGAATGATTTAATAATTGCTCGTTTGTACGGGTCAACAACCACCAATACATAATGACAAAATTCATTTTCTACGACAATAATTCCTGGATGGTTATAATGAAATATTTAAAATATATATAACAAATAAATGATATAATAATTATTATATAATGATTATTTATAAATTAAATTGTTTTTAGATACATTCAACCAAAAATAGTAGAGTCACCCGTTGGTATGTACAGACTGCTATCTCCTCATAGAAATGAAATTTATTTATGAGAAATGACTTTTATTAATAATAATAAATATTTAACTATGGAATATATATTAAATTTAGGTAATTATTTACATTATTTATATGAAACGATATGATCTATGTTCAAGGAAAATAACTATTGAACACCAAAAAACATGAAAAATAAAGTGGTTAAGATAAAAAACAATTGATGATAATAAATGGTTCTTAATGTATTGATAATAAGATTTTATTACTAATAAAATTAAAATATTTTATATATGAATATTTTTATGGAATGTAATAATAATGGAATTAAATTTATTAAAAGATGTATAGACTGTTTAAGAAGAATGATATACTTTTGGTTAGGGATTTATGTTACAATCTCATTTATTATCCGAATTATTTATGCATGAATATTAAAAAATGAAAATATATAATATATTTATCCTAAATATTATATATATTATTATCCAATATTTATTTATATATGTTACATGTTTTTAATCATCTTTATCTCCTTATGAACTTACAGTACAAGGAGATTGATTTTATAGAAAAAAGACCATATTTATCTCTATGGTTGGTTATCCTTTCTTTGATGTCAGTATTTTCACTATGGACCATTTGAATAATGTTTTTAGATTTATAAAAAAATTATTAATAAAATTTTAACCATATTTTTTTTCATAAAAATATTAATAATCTTCTCTTTGTTTTCAAAAATAGGTACTTTTGACTTGTTATCAAAACTATGTTTTAAATTTTAGTTTAGTCTAAAATAAATTAACGCATTTCCCACACATAATTAATATAATATAATTTTATATTAATTTATATGTTTTTTTTTGGTTTTATTAAGAAGTTATTTTTAAATTTTTTTATTTGAAATTCATAAATTTAAAATGTGTTCTTTAAAATTGAATGGTTTCTAATTCTAAATATATTTTCTATTATTTATTTAATGGAACATAAATCCATAACAAAATCTTTTGATATTTCATAAAATATCATAAAGATATGATCAAATTATATAGTCTTTATTCATTATGTAGATGTTTATGAATATGATGATGACATGAACAATGTATTACAATCACGTGGAAAATATATATATGGGTTTATTATTAGAAATTTAGGCCCAAAAATTGTTATCCCTCTAATGAATTCAAAAAATATGGAAATATAATTATATAATAAGGAGTGTAACAGAGATTAAACCAAATTTATTATGGTAAATTTTCTAATAAGATATTATTTGTAGTGAACCATGACTAATAAAATTAATAAATGAGGTGTAAACCTGATCCAATCTGATAGTATTGGTAGTTATCATTGACAAAAGTATTTATTTTCTATGCTTATGTGTATTCCAAAAACTTTTAACTTATTGTTATGTTCGGCATCCATGGTACATTAATTATTATTTATGATTACATAGTCATATGAATTATTTCATTTAATTAAAAAAAACACTTTTTCCATGATTCAGAATTTTGGATCTTAGACTATTTCAGTACACTTTTTTTAAATAATAATATTTCTATAATACTCTTATTATTGTCTTGTGGACATTAATTATCATTGATTTTTATCTCATAATTTCATACTTTTTTCATGTAAACATATCCATTTTTATTTATCCTTTCCATAGGTTATGAATAATTGTTTTTGGTAGGGTACATTTAATAATGGTTCTATATGTGATGAATTAAGTGAGAGATGATTTATATATTTTATATTCTAGTTTTTTTATTTATACAAGTTCCCAAAAACTCTATAACTTTTTCATTATGGTGTCGATCGTGTTGATATATGATGGATACTTATGTAATTATATGAAATATTTAATTCAGAATATAAGTGGTCTCTGTAGTTGGTATCAATGTAAGGGTTAATTTCTTTTGGAAACTAGGATGGGAAAAAATGAAGTGAGAACCCATTGGTAAAGCCTAAGTATATGATAACTCTCCATGTTGTAGTAAATAAAGGAGTGCGGTTTTATAAGAAATACATAAAAGTCTTGATACTACAGGTCCACATGGTTTATGAACATATTAATATAGGGTTTATTACCCCAAAATTTTTTATTTGAGGATATCTCATCAATCATTATATTGCTAGGTTGAATGTACCTTTATGTGAACTACATTTTACAGTCCTAGGGTATATGATTTGGTTAATTAACATATTAATTATGATCCATTATGGTTAATTTTATTTAATATTTTTTATGGATGACCAAATTTAAACCAATGGTGTTATAGATTGATATGTGGGTTTCATGATTTTGAAATAATGTGAAATATTTTCATGATTATATTATTTACTACTATTATTGTAATTACTAATACTATTTTTTGTATTTAATATAGTGGTTTGAAAAATAAATAGTCATGTTAATGATGGATTTTATAGACAATTTAATGAACATACTCCTTAAAAACCGAATTAAATATGTGTTATATTGTTAAACCTTATGATAATTACTAATTATATATATGACAATTTGATTAAAAATATCAACTTGTGTAATTTTTTTGAGACACTCAAAAATATAAAAATTGAAATTCCTCAAGTACCCTGAGAAAATATGATTCAAATTCCTATATTTCAAGAATATAGAATGATGAACCTAGTGCAATTTCTCAATGGAATTAGAAAAATTTTTATGTTCAGAACACAAGGGTATAAATAGTGTAACATTCTAGAATAAATGATGAGTTTGATGGGGTGAAATAATGTAAATCCAAAAGTAAAATTTCTTATTTAATATATTACATGTGGGAACAAGTGATTTATTATATAAAATTCCCTAAATAATTTATTAACTCTTTGATAGAGGAAGGGACCATGTTTTTTCAATCATTAAAGTGAATCATAATTGTTAATGCACACTTATAATCCACTATATTTGGGGATATATTGTTAATATTTTTAAAAATGTGACCTATGAAAATATTTTTATTCTTTCTATAGTGGAATTTTATGTCGTTTATGGAATTTATATCTCCCTTTATATAGACCCCTTATAAATCTTTTGAATATTGAAAACATCATTTGATATTTTGAATCATCCTATGACTATATTTAGGTGTATGGATAAATACAACGATCCAATAGAAATTTCATATGTTTTATGTGTATTTGTTTATATAGAAAGGGAGTATTTATCTCATATGGTTACGGAAAAAATCAAAATCAATAATATGAACATTGGGAGTATGCTGATTCATTTTTGGAATAGTTTCATAGTATTATTAAAAATGATGATGTTGGGTTTTCAGTAGTACACATACCGGGTTCTACACATATTTTAAATTTTCTATATATAATAGTTATGATTGAGTATTAAGAATTGAAAAAGTTAATCAATGATCGTATTGATAAGGGATAAATACATCCAAGTGCATCACTTTTTGGTGAACCTAAATTTTTACTAAAAAAGTAATATAAATCAATGTGAAAAGTCTATTATTATTGAAAATATATCATGAAAACAATAAAGAATAAATTCTTCTACCCAATATTATTGATTTTTTTGACCAATTATGAGGAGATCAATATAATTTCATGAGTTTTTTTATTTGGGTACTCTTATTTGAGAATCAAATTTTAAGACATACACACGATTATATTTTTAGGTATTGAAACTATGAATATATAGTGATTCCCATTGGTCTAACTAATTACCCCACTATCATCATGGATTTAATTAGTATTGTATTTAGATATTACCTTGATCAAGTTTTGGTAGAAATTAAAGATGATATTCCAATATATTACAACACAATGGAAGGCCTTCAAAATCAGTTTAGGATTGTAATAATGTTCCTAAAAAATAAGATAATATATGAAAATTTTCCATGTGTGAATTATTTCTGAAGAAGTATTCATTCTAAGGTCACATATTATCAAGCATGTGAATGTCGATGGATTCTTCATAAAATAATATATTGGAACATTTGAAGAGACCAAAAAACTATGAATGAGTTGTACCATTTTCAAATTTTTCATATATATTATATAAAATATGTGAATAATTTTTAATGGATATCTAATCCACTATAAAAATTAACTCAGATGGTAAATAAATTAATTTAGGTTCATTATTTGAATGAAAATTTCAAGGAACTAAAGAGAATGTTTTTTTGTTCACTTGTCCTCACATAACCATAATATATATAAGGGTTTATGAATTATAGTTATGGGTGAATATGAATCTTTTTCATAACAAGCTATTGGATCATCTCTCATCTATTTCTTAGATGCGTTTGTGAAGTAATCACATATATTCCATGCTGGGGGATACTTGTATTTTCTTCGTACCTCTATGCCAGCTATTTTTAAATCATATGAAACTATTGATACATAAGGAATCCAATATGAATTCAATAAATGAAAAAATTCTATTATAAATGTGGATAAAATCACATTTATTAACTATTATAAATTTTGATAATGAAGGGAATTTTCAAATGCTTTCAAACAATTTAATACAATGTCAAACTAACAATCCATGATCATGTATATTCATTGTGATTATGAAAATGAGATCATGTTAGGAGGATTCATTGACAAGGATTCAAGAAGAGAAAAAAAATCAAGGGATCGAATTATTAATTATTAGGATGGGAATGGGAACTCTCTTGTAGTTCATGGTGTAGGGAAGGTAGGTCATTATTTGACATCACACATTTACAGATTACAAAAATAAAAACATGGGGAAATCGGTATATTCACTCTCACTTTGACCTATCATTAGTGGGTCATAGGATGGAACCATTTGAAGCTCCTATAGATTAACAAGATAGTTTTTCATCTTAAAATTAAATTTCTATAAATGAGGCGCAACGGATGTTTTGTAACCTCAAACTGAATATCTCTAATCCCCCTCCCCTCTACCATAGGGTAATGTCCCATAAAATTGTAAAAGTGAACAAAGATAACTATACTTCCATATAGAGTCAAACTATAGGTTTATTCAAGTGGTTGAGAAAATCGTTCCCAATTCCAAATCTGGATTTGCGGCTTCATTGGAGGTATGTTAACGTATATTTTATGAGTTTAATTTATATGTGTAATTTTATCGTTAAAAATTCTATGATTTCTTTGAATCATTTCCTCATGTGTAGTGTTTTTATGGTTAGGACTTTTGAGGATTCCAATTTTCCTTAAATGTTGTCTTGAAAATAGTAATTTTTGTTTGAGTCAGAGAGGTCCATTTAAACCTTGTGGGATATGATGATATATTTCTTTATTGATTTAATAGTGTACGGATTAATATCTTTCCCATTTTGAACTACCATAAAACCATATCTTTCCCTTGATCATTCAGATTTCTCCTTATGAAGCACCCAATAGAAATAATTTTTCAACACTATGCTACTGAGATGAATTTTTAGAAATATATCTATTAGTACATAATCCAGCTCTGGAAATAGTAGAGAATATTATATCAGTTCAATAGATCATTAAATTATCTAAATGTTGTTAAAAGAGTTATGCTGAAAATATTCTGTGAGAAATATAATATGATGATGATGAGAAAGTATAACTATAAATATATCCATTGAAGAAGTATATACGATTTGGAATGAATGGAAAGATTATCTATATGTATATTGGACCTTTTTATATTCTTGATTAGATTGGGATCATAACTCTTAACATAACCGCCATACTCGCTCCCATGTTCAATATTTAATCCGTGTATCTCTTCCAAAGAATTTTAGACCAAATACTTTATATTTTTTATGCATAATGATGTAACACAAGATAATAATCTCTACTATGAAGAAACCCCTATTTAAATATTTTATCATATAGATAAAATTCTATCAAAGGATACCACTCAACTGATTAGTGTTCAATAAAGGGTCCCAAAATTCAACAAAGTCGCATAAAATCATGTGGATGTGATGAAATAGAGAAATCCTAATTTTTCATTAGAGAGATAAAATATAATGGATTAAATTCATTTTTTTAGGCTAATTTACCCCCTCCCCCATGATTATATTTGTGCATCCATTAAAATAAATTGATTGTTTTTTTAGCTTCCCTTATATATAAAACTATATCTAAATAAATAATAAAAATGTATTCCATTATACCATATAATTTAAATTTGAATGTATGAATACTTATAAACAAATTATGGAAAAAAATAACGGTTTTAAATAACTATATTGAATTGGGTACTGTATAATAAATAAGATCACAATTTTTAGTAATGTTATTTTATTCCTGAATAATATTTTTTCGCAGAATTTTTTTATTGATCTATTGGGTACATAATTATAATTTATTAATACCATTTTTATAAATTTAATATTGGGGAATTAATATAAAATTTTCGATCAAAATATCCACATTATCTTAATTTTTATTTTTTATAATTTTCTACAAGATTTTTTTTAATTTGATAGGGAAAATATATCATTTCTTATAAAAAAATTCTATTAAATTAAATTTTCAACGATATTTTCAAATTTATTTTAGAATTATATAATTTTCAATTATTTGAAATATTATAATAAATTACATTATTACCATCTTTATAATTTATTTTTTTAAATTTGGTTCGTTATTAACAATGTAGTTATATAAATACATTTTTTGTACATGCAATGTGTTTTTACCATAATAAATATAACTTATATGTGTAGATTAATGTTTTTAATGATTTATATAGAATATATATTATGTTATGATTTTTTAAATTAATATTATGATTTTTACAACATAATGAATGGATATAAATTCAGTTTTATGAATAAAAATTCATTGTATTAAATTATTTGTAGTGGTTTGTACGATTATTATAAATTAAATAATAACAATTATTGAAATTTAATATTTTAAAATATATTGATTTTCCTAAATTTTGATAATTAAAAATATTTAATGCTTTCAAAATAATTTTTTGTCACATATAACACTAAATATTGTTAAAAAATTACCACAGTTAAGGTTAAACTAGTTTTTTAGGCCAAAATAAGGGAAATGATAGTTTTTTCACCCACACATTTATAATTACTTTTTAATGAATATATTTCATCCAAATATTATCCTAACATATAATCATTTTATATTTGGGTTCGATTTCCCAATAATGTGACCTTAATTCATTGATATATTCTAAAAAAATTTGTGTTTGCCTCTCCCATAACATATAAAATAGAACCTTTTCTCCTCATTTTCATACGACCTAATCCTCCATGATTAAAAAATATATAATAAAAAAACATCCAAGAATCCTTCCCTTAATTCAATATATTCTTATATTATAATATGAAAAATCCTCCAATCCATTAGTTTTAAGCCAAATGTGGTCTCTCGAAGACATTGTATAAATCTCAATTGAGATATTTCATTTTTATTTCTTATTCTAATTCATATAAGATTGTCGTATAAATAAAAAAAATAATGAATAAATTATCATAAATATATAGTGATGTTATTGTGATGATCTAAGTATGTCTTCAATCATCTTCTCCTTCTAATGGAAGATGAAATTATTGTTCATGCAAGTGGGATGTCCACCACCTCCACATAGCAATATGAATAATTTGAAACCACCATAATTTATTTATTATTATTATAAAATATTTAACTTACATATTTTTTATTTATAATATTAAAATTATTATTTAACATTGAATTATTATTTTACTTTCATTCACATAATAAATCATTAAATGTAAAAATCACTCGTACGTAGCTACAGACATCCTTTTCTACATAGTGATATATATAATTTATCGTCACAAAATAAAATAATTAATTATTAAAATATATATAATTAATATATATTAGATTTTGTATCATTATTTTGGTTTTAGAGATGATTAAATCTTGATATAAGTGAAATAATGAAAATTTCCAAACTATAGCATACCTAAAAACGAAGTAATTAACACCTGAAATGGTGATGATAATAGATTATTATTATTGATCAGATGATTGAATGTTATAAGTAAAAATTTTATGATAAAATTTTTATTAAAATAATTATTTTATATAATTATAATAAATATACATTTATTATATCGGAGGATAGATTTATTTTGAAGCAATAAATAATTGAGGTAAGTGTTTTATGATACAATCACATTTTTAATCTGAATTATTTATTCCTAAATCTATAAGTATGATATATTATGATCTATATCTTCTAATAATAAATAATTTTGAAATATTCCCATTATATTTTTATATTACATGTTTTCCATTCATTTTACTTTATTTATGTACTTATGAGACCAATGAATTGTTTTTATGAAAAAAAAACATTATTTCCCTCTTCATCTGGGAATATTTTCCCCCATGTCAATATTTTAATTAAAAATAATTCAGGAATTTTTAAATTTTCTGAAATTATTATTTATATTAGTTTTTTCCCATGATTTACTTTATTTATGTTTTCTTTAACATAATATTATTTATATTTACAAAATTTTAAATTTGTCACTATTTACAAAAAATGTTAATGAAATTTTAGTATTAAGATTAAATGAATTAATATATTTCAACACATTTTTGAATACTATTATTTAGATATTACATTATATTTTTACATATTAATTTTCGGAAAAAAATTCAATAATATTTTATAAATTATTATATTTTAAATAATTTATTTCAAAATGAAATGGGTATTTTCATAAATAGTTGTTCTAGTGATATTTAAATGATAATTTTTTTGATAAAATCATACATTGATATTTATTATGATTTAATGGGGATATTAACCAATGTTACTATATTTAATCTTTATTTATAATTTTTATGAAAATGATGAATAAATATTAATAAACCCCATATACTTTCAATAGGTGTGATTTTCTAATGAGATAATCATTTCTCGATCATGGGAAACACAAATTTATGGTTTTAAATATGTAATGGATGGGCCTGAAAATATATATACCTCTATTAAAATGAATAAATATGGATAAGTCAAAGAATAATAATGATTTAAATTAGGAGTGATCCTAGTTTTGTGAGGTAATTTTTCTAATAAGACATTTTTGGGAGTGATCCTTGACTAAAGAAAATATAGAATATTTGGGAACCAAATACATTATGATATTATTGGTTGTGACCATTAAGATATGAATTGATGATATATTATTATGTTTATTCAATAAATTTATGAATTACTCATATAATATGTTCTCCTGACACGTTATTGAATATTAATGATTCTGATATTTTAGGAGTTATTCATTTTGATAGGATATTTCCTCATTTAAAAAATTAATATTAACGATCCTTGAATTTTTGTTTTTACATTTTTATATTATAACGATATCATAAAACCCTTATTCTTTTATTATTTTCATTTATTATCATCAATAGATATAGTATATCTTTTCCCTTACTGACCATCTTTTCTCCCCCTTTTCCATGCTTCCTTTTCAAATGTTATAAATAAAGATATAATGTAGGGTACGTCTATGAGGGGAAATAGTTTCTAAAAATTTAGTGGGAGTTCATTAAGAACATTATGTAACAATTTTGTAGATATCTATGTTTCCAATGATAGTGATTATTTATTGTTTCCACATTGAACATGTTTTTATGTGATTGATGTTCATCTAATAATATGTAATATTTATGTATGAAATGTTTGTGTCGCTATGTTTTATCTAAAAATTAACCCCATATATTATGATTTTTGGGTTATTAATTATGTAATTATATATTTCTATGTTTAAATTTAATATCCTATGATTAGATAAAACCAATGTGAATTTTATCTCACTATTGGTTTCATTAAGATTCCATTTTTTCAAGGATGATTTGTGTTATTAATAATAATTTCTAATAATTTTAATTGTTTATCTATATTTTATAAAACATTATAGATATTACATATATATATATAAGTTCATATCCTATATATTTCTATATGAGTTATATATATTGTCATATATTTATATTATATATAATATATATAAATATATATTTATTAGACTAATTTATTAAAATTATATATTTTTTATAACATATCATATCTACCAATACATGTGTTTATGTATTACATGTTCATTTTTAATTGAACTGGGTATGAGTTATAAAATATATTTTTTTGTTATTTTATTTTGATCGATTCAGTTTCATGTGATAAAATTTAGTATGTCCTAATAGGGTTCACCATGAGTATCCCATGTGAAAATTTATTTCCAAATTCTCAATAGAAGAACCCAAAGATATGTTGAAAAATTTTAACGTTATAATGTAGACTTGATTGAAAAATTTGACATATATATTTGTACTCTTCCATCCCACTCTTAGTTCCATTATGTGTTATCCAAATATTTATTAAACTATTTAAGCCAAAATTCTATTAATATGTGATATAATTCATATAATGAGAATTGAAGTGGTCGTTGCACAATAAATAGTTCAGTTACTAGATATCATATTGTTATTATATGACCACATAATGATCCATGTAATGTGGAGAATCATTATAATTATAAATATCCCGACTTTATAAATAATTTTTTTTTCTTGATAAATTATATTATATTAATTTGTACTATAAAAATTATATTTCATTAATAATTAATTTAGTATAAATGGAAATGTGACTATCACTAATAATCCATTATATGATCATTGGTTAAATATTACAGTTGGCCAACACAGTCATTGGAAAATATACTCTTAGTAATAATTTTAACATTGTAATTTTTATTTAAGTTGAAATGAAAAAATTATAATTAATACCGAAAAAATAAACAATGGACTCATCTAGTAGGTTCCTTCTATATGAATCCCTTTTTTGGATCATAATAGTGTGGTATAGTCACTGTATGTTTTCCGTTATCATTCCCAAACCATGATTTAACAAGTTTATATTGAATAAAATCTCATATGAGAGAAGTTGGAGTTATTGGAAATTACCACTCAAAAATGTTTTCCAGGACACACCAAGTGTCATGATCCGCCTTCACCAAAAAGAGGGAAGGGTAAGCAGACTGCCATGCCCTTCCTTCTTTAAGTTGAAGGAGAGATAATGACCCCCTAGACCCGCATTCAATAGGTCCCGGAGTGGCGAGTAGCACCAAGGGTATTGAAATTTTACACAAATGGAAGGAATTACCCCTTTTTAGTTTATAGGATCAGGAGATAAGATGATGAAACCCAACTACACCAAAAGTAAAAGAAAAGTAAATCCAAAAGTAAACCATTTTCACATGCATGTTCCAAAAGTAAAAGCCAAAAGGTACAGAAGGTGACTACAAAGGTATGTACCAAAGAAAGAAAAACAGCAACTGCAACTGCCCCAAAGGCCTGAGCTAGTATGGTCCTGTGCGATCCCCGAAGTCCCCCTGGAAACCTGAAAGCAGTTTTATATATGTAGGGTGAGCATACAAGTATACTCAGTATGGAAAAACCAATGACTCTCGTACAGAAGTGGGGGAAATTACTAAAGTCCCCTGAGAAAAGGAGTAAGCCAAACACCTATCAAGGTAAACTATCCACCCAAGCCTCACCATGGCACACTGCCCAAATAACGCAAGTCATGTAATATATATAATATAACAACCCAGCTTTCTATTACAACTTAAACATGCTTTATTTCATAAAACTTCACTTGATCCAACACAGAAGATCGAGAGGTTTAGTGTATTTGGGGATTAGGATCATTACATAAAAACTTTAAACATGAAATACAACATCTTTATTGAAAACTTCCTTTACATGACCACTACATTCCATCGTACTTAGCATTGCATGGGATAACCTGAGGACATGCATAAGAAAAGGGTGAGCTATAAAGCCCAGTAAGGGAGTACACAATTAATAACATGAGGAGTAAAATACATGTTAGGCAATAGGAACATCAATAGAGCATAAGAGTAACATGAACATAAAGGCATGATAAAGCATGATAATAATAACATGGAAATGTGGCAACAACACTTAACATTGAATTAGCATGAGCCAAGGCTCATTGCACATGGAGCATGAGTAAACCCTCATTGCACTTGAAGCACGAGTAAACCCTCATTGCACTTGAATTAGCATGAGTCAACACTCATTTCACATGACGTATCATGATACTATACTTTACCAAATGCATTGAAGCGCTATAAGGGCACACCCTTCTTAAACCATTCATTTCATGCATAAGTGTGCCACATGGATCCTAAAACATGGATTCATAAAACATAATCATTTATTCCACGATAAAGGAATTTGGAATTAATACATGAACTTTACAATAAATAAGTACATGTGCATAAAGGTGAATACCCTTGATGGAGAAATGGGTATGGTATTCACTACACAATGACATTGGCTTAGAAAATCGGTGTGATTTCGTCAGCGTAACAGCGTTACATAAGAATTCATAAAAATGGTTGATGAGAGAGAAAGGGATTACTCATCATATTTACATGTAATGGACAGTAAGGAGGTCATATAGATACATGTCCCAACAATTGAAAAGGAATTTAGTTTCATGATACAAAAGTATTGCTTGAATATAAAAGAGGAGAAAAAAGTTCCTTTCGGAATTTCAGCCTAGTAATGGGTGTACATGGGAGGAATTTAATGAGATAGAAAGGGCTCTCCCATCATTCAAACAATAAGAGGGAAGTATGGGGGAGGTTTGAAACCATACCCCAACATTCATAATTGAAATTAAAAGGGCAATACAACTTATAGAAAATTGACAAAAATGAGAAAGGAAGAAAAAACCCTTACTTGGAAGTGTGCTTCCAAAGGCTAGAGAGAGGCTTGTGTTTGGCTTCTTGGGAGCTTGGGGAACCTTGAGAGGATTATAGAGAGAGTAGGGAATAAGTTGGACGAACTCCAAGGGCTTTGAGTGAGGAGGATGTGGGAGCTTGGGTGGGTTTATATAGGAAAGGTGAGGTAATTCTTTATTATTTAGGTTTGGGACCCCTTATATTAAAATAATCCAAACCACAAACCATCCATGGTATTTTACCCTGGTTTATGGATAAGGAAAGAGTAAAACAATATTTTAAAAGCCCAAGGTCCGAACTTATTAAAAAATTAGGGTTTCTTATGTGGAGGTGAGTCACACTCCCATGGAAATTAATTTAAAAAGGCAAAGTGTTGAATAAGTCTTGAGGGCTCCATTAATGATTTGAAAAGTAAGTCAACCAAACCCAAAACCACATTATTTTAATGATAAAACACATATTTTCCGAACATAATGATTATGGTATTTTATGACATCACCATTGGGTCATTATGATGTCATAAAACACATTATATATTTAAATGGTATTTAATTTTTACCCAAAAATTTGACTGTCTCAGAAAATTATGAAAAATTCACCGTTGGATAATTTCGACGTCCTGATTCCAAAAATAATATTTATTTTATCTAAATAATTTTTTAAATATGTGAATTTTCACTTTTAAAATAAAAACCGACATTTATAAAAAATTCACGGGTTTTGAATGAAATGGCTTTCAAAACTTAATAAAAAAATTTAATTGCATTCATAAAATTATAAGATCATTTATATTTAATAAAAATTAATTTAATATTAATAATAATATTTTATTAAAATATAATTTATTTCAAAAATCCTTTAATTTAATAAAATATAATTCTTAATTAAATAATAACTAAAAACACAATTTTTATATTAAAAACTAATTACAATGTATCAAAAATGACTAGAAATTATATTCATTATTATATACAGAAATAATGTAAATGAACATGGTTCTAATTATTTGTTACATAACCCCTTAAAATAGCCGCATAATACCTAAGGGTAAGGTGTGCGATGGTGACAGACTCTTGGGGTGGCTCAGATAACATCGCTCGAGTTGTAATTTCAATCAACTTCCACTTTTCCCGTAGACGATCACGTTCGACCATGACTTGATGAAGCTCATCTTGGGATTGTTCAAGGGAAAATCCCAAAGACACCACCTCTTTTATGAGCTCTGAAAAATGGGCTTTGTAAGGGGAAATTATACTGGATGAGGCCATCACTTCCTTTGTCTGAGTAGAAATGGGTTCATTAAAGCCTTATATTTATACTACTCAGATGATCACTGTCCAACGGCTATAAAAGTAACGATCACAAATCTTAAAGTAAAACTAAAGAAGTTTACATCTTATAAAAACATTTTTCATAAAGAAACATCTAACTAGATCAAGAGGGATTTTCCATTAATGAAACTTTGGGTCGTTACAATATTCCCCCCTTAAGAAATTTCTCCCCCGAAATTTTCCTTTTCCCATACTAAAACAAATGTGGGTAACTCAGCTTCATCATATCCTCCGACTCCCAAGTTGCTTCTTCAAACTTTTGGTTTCTCCACAACACCTTGATGAGGGGCATTGTCTTATTTCGTAGAACATTTTCTCTACGATCTAAGATCTTCACTGGTTTCTCCTCATAAAAAAGATCATCTTCCAATTGTACCACCTCGGAAGAGAGTACATGTGATGGGTCTGGTATGTACTTCCTTAAGAGGGATACATGAAAGACATCATGCACCTTGTCCATAGTAGGTGGAAGTTCTAGTCGATAGGCCACAACCCCAACACGATCAAGAATCTCGAAGGGGCTGATGTACCTTGGACTTAACTTCCCTTTCTTTCCAAACCTCATGACCTTCTTCCACGGAGATATGCGTAAAAACACCATGTCTCTGACTTTAAACTCAAGGTCTCGTCGACGATTATCTGTATAACTCTTATGTCAAATTTGGGGTGCCTTGATATGCTGTTGAATGGTTTTCACCTTCTCCACCATTTCTTCGACCATTTCGGGTCCAAGCAGCTTACGTTCATCGACCTCATCCCAACAAGCTGGTGTTCTACACCTTTTCCCATACAGGGCTTCATATGGTGCCATTTGGATGCTCGAGTGGAAACTATTATTATAAGAGAACTCAACCAGAAGAATATGTTGATCCCATCCTCCTTTAAAGTGCATTGAGCACGCTCTCAACATATCCTCAAGTGTTTGGATAGTCCGCTCAGATTGGCCATCAGTTTGAGGATGATAGGTCGTACTGAAGTTCAGTTCAGTATTCAGAGCATGTTGAAGACTCTTCCAAAACTTAGAGGTAAATATTGGATATCGGTCAGACACAATAGATAGTGGTACTCCATGCAACCATACCACTTCCGTGATATATATTTATGCCAGTTGATCCAAAGAGAAATACTCTCGAATAGCAATGAATTGTGCAGTCTTTGTAAGACGATCCACACCAACCCAGATTTCATTGTTGACTTTGGATTTCCTTGGAAGTCCGGTGACAAAGTCCATGGCGATGTTCTCCCATTTCTATTCTGGTATGGGAAATGGTTGCATCATCCCCTTAGACTTCTGCCTCTCTTCCTTCACTTGCTGACACACCAGGCACTTTGATGTATATTCCGCGATCTCATTCTTCATATTATCCCACCAAAAGTTTTTTCGGAGATCTCGATACATCTTTGTGCTCCCTGGGTGATTAGAGAAATTTGAACTATGTGCATCATCCAAAAGTTCCTTCTTCAGCTCCGAACTTGATGGAACACATAGTCTTTTCCCAAACCTCACAATTCCTTCTTCATTAACATTAAACACTAAGGATTTTCCCTTTTTTATAGCTTCAACTTTTTCTAGTATTCCTGCACCATCCTTTTGAGCATCCTTTATCCTTTCCAAAAGAGATGGTTGAGAAATCATTTGTGAAAGGATTGATTATGTTCCCTTCTTTATGATTCCCACATCCATCTTCATTAAGTCTAAGAAGATTGGATCCTTCCCAATTCTCAGCATTGATAGAATCGCTGGATCCTTTCTACATAGGGCATCTGCCACCTTGTTCGCTTTCCCAGGGTGGTAATGTATTGAACAGTCATAATCCTTGATGAGCTCTATCCATCTCCTCTGGCGCATATTAAGCTCTTTCCGTGTGAATATATATTTAAGACTCTTGTGGTTAGTATATATCTCACATTTATCTACAAAGAGATAATGCCGCCAGATTTTCAAGGCAAAGATCACCGCCGCCAACTCCAGATCATGCGTTGGATTGTTTCGCTCTTGGATTTTCAACTGCCTTCAGGCATAGGATATCACTTTATCATTCTGCATCAGCACACATCCTAAGCCCTTCTTCGAAGCATCACTGAATACCACAAAAAGCTCCCCACTTGTGGGTAAAGTGAGAATGGGTGCAGTGATAAGCCTCCTTTTCAACTCCTTGAAGCTTTCTTCGCATTCATCACTCCATGCAAACATTACTCCCTTTTGAGTTTGCTTGGTTAGAGGGTTGGAAAATCATGAGAAATTTCTCACAAATCGTCGATAATATCCAGCTAACCCCAAGAAGCTACGGATATCAATTACCGATGTTGGCCTCGGCCATCCCTCAATTGCATCTGTTTTGGAGGGGTCCACAGATATCCCATTGCTTGTGATGATATGGCCCAAGAATGAGAATTCCTTCAACCAAAACACACACTTGTTGTACTTTTCATAGAGCTTCTCCTTGCGCAAAGTCTCTAGTAAAGTTTTTAAATGCTCCTCATGGTCCTCCTTGGTTTTGGAGTATATTAGAATATCATCTAAAAAGACTACCACAAATTTGTCTAGGTAATCTCTAAAGACTATATTCATCAAGTCCATGAATATTTCTGGAGAATTGGTGAGTCCGAAAGGCATTACTATGAATTCATAGTGCTCGTACCTTGTACGAAAAGCAGTCTTGGGGATATCTTCCTTCTTCACACTTACTTGATAATATCCCGACCGCAAGTCCACCTTGGAGAAGTATTGTGCTCCACGTAGCTGATCAAACTAGTCATCGATTCTTGGGAGAGGATACTTGTTCTTTATCATGATTTTGTTAAGTTCACGATAATCGATGCAAATCCGTATTGACCCATCCTTCTTCTTGACGAAGAGGACTGGTGTACCCCATGGTGATGCACTTCGGCGTATAAACCATTTATCCAGATTCTCCTGTAGTTGTATCTTCAGCACTTCAAGCTCAATAACAGCCATTCTATATGGAGTCTTGGATATTGGTAGCGCCCCAGGTATATGTTCAAATGAGAACTCAACATCTCTTCTTGGAGGAAGACCAGGAAGTTCCTCGGGAAATACTTCAGTGAATTCCCTCACAATAGGCATTTCTTCAAGGGTGGTTTCTTCCTTGGACTCAATCATCTGAGCCAGATATGAGTGCTCATAAGGCAGTAATATCCATGCCTGAGATGATGGAGCTAAAGGAGATTCATCTTCCTCCCGACACTTGTAAAGAATCGGGGGTCGATTCTCTATATGGAGTGTGATTTCCCTCTCCTGACAATTTATGTTGTCTCTATATAGGGAAAGCCAATCCATGCCAAGAATTGCATCAAATTCCACCAGAGGGAGTATGATGAGGTTATCCGGGTAATTCAATCCACAGATTATAACATGGGAGGACTTATACTCATGGGATGCAATGATTTCCCCATTTGCCGTACCCACCGACATCATTACATCCATGATTTGTGGTGGTGCAGGGATTGTTCTACTAAACTTTTGAGAAATAAAAGAATGCGTAGAACCTGAATCAAAAAGTAAGTTCGCAATTCTTGAATGAATAACTAGAGTACCTGTCACCACTTCGTTATCGGGGTTTACTTCGGCAGAAGTGATGGCAAAAGTTCTTCATTGTTGTCTTGGAGGTTGCTGGTTGCCTCCGATAACCCTTGGATTAGGGAACTGATTTGCAAAATGACCCAGTTCTTTTCATTTGTAGCATTGAACAATGCGTTGAGGTTAGAACGGCGTGTTCCTCTCCTCTGTCGTAGCTTCGGGTCCTTGTTGCTGACAGTTAACAGCTAGGTGCCCTTGTCTTCCACACTTGTAGCATTTCCTTGTCCCCCTAAGGAAATTTCCAGGGTGCTTCTTTACACACTATTGGCAAGTGGGGTGCTGGAACTTCTTAGCGTCGTTGGAATTATCCATCGGACCACCAGAATTGAATTCCACCTTACGTTTCTTGTCCCCGTGATACCCATGTGATTCTCCGATCTCCATTTCATCCTTGAGGGCACATCGGACAATTTCCTCATAGCTGTCAAAGTCACAGATCGCTAATGCTTTCCACAAGCTAGGCTTCAGCCCACCAAAGAAGCGGTCAACCTTGCATTTGGGGGTAACGAAAAAGTAGGAAGCGTATCGTGCAAGCCTTGTGATGTTTGCCTCGTACGCTCCCACAGACACTTCATCTTTCTATTTGATGGAAAGGATGTCCCTTTCCATCTTAAGACGGAGGGTGCGTGGAAAATATTTATCGAAAAACATCTTCCGGAATTCCTTCCATTCCAAAGCCTCGATCTCCTCATCAGGCTTCGTATTTTTGATCAATGTCCACCATTGATCAGCTTCACCCTCCATACAATAAGCCTCCAGGAGAACCTTCTCTTTTTCAGAGAATTGGAGGATGGAGAATATCTTTTCAATGGAGTTGATCCATTGTTCAGTGATCGTGGGATCAGATGATCCACTAAAAGTAGGAGGCCTTTATCTCATGAAGCTCTCGATAGCGACTTGTTCTTTCTTAGAGGGGGTTGAACGTTCCTCTTGACCAGTGTTTCTATTCAAAACTTGAGTTAGTTGAGAGAGAAGCGTGACAATGTTCGTGATTCCTGCTCACATTGGATTGGGCATCTCATAAGTACAATCATCACAATGATCTTCACAACGGTTGTTAGCCCGAGTTCTCCTATTGCCAGCCATTGGATGGAATAAAAGGAAAGTTAGGGGTAACACATAAAGGGTAATCCAAATACAAAAGTTGATGACTTATAAATAAACTTTAATCTCTTTAACTCATGAGTCTATAGGATTCAATCCAAGCTTTTCATGATCTTCCTTCTAACATATATTCTTAGGGGCATTTTTCCCTTAATAAGGGTTCATACTAAGATTGTAAATTTATCAAAACATATCCCCCGGGTGTGTCGTATCCAAGAGTGCAGCAAGGCCCATTGTCGTGCACCAGTTCCCGTTCGAGTCTAGCTCAAAGCAGTGTTTTCGGGTTTTACCCCTAGGATACATCTGTGCCAGAGCCGCCTCTACCTGCTCATATACAGATAGGGATGTATTTGTTTGATAAACCACTTACATAGTATTTACCAAAACTTAGGGATGTTTTTATTATACTTAGTCTTGTATCTAAGGCTTTACTAGGGTTTCCTAATCCCAAAAATAACGAAACCTATCCTCTGATACCAACTTTGACAACCCTGCTTTCTATTACAACTTAAACATGCTTTATTACATAAAACATCACTTGATCCAACAAAAAAGATCGAGAGGTTTAGTGTCTTTGGGGCCTAGTATAATTACATAAAAACTTTAAACTTGAAATACAACATCTTTATTGAAAACATCCTTTACATGACCACTACATTCCTTCCTACTTAGCATTGCATGGGATAACCTGAGAACATGCATAAGAAAAGGGTGATCTATAAAGGCCAGTAAGGGAGTACACAATGAATAACATGAGGAGTACAATACATGTTAGGAAATAGTAACATCAATAGAGTATAAGAGTAACATGAACATAAAGGCATGATAAAGCATGATAACCATAACATGGAAATGTGGCAACAACACTTAACATTGAATTAGCATGAGCCAAGACACATTGCACATGGAGCATGAGTAAACCCTCATTGCACTTGAAGCACGAGTAAACCCTCGTTGCACTTGAATTAGCATGAGTCAACACTCATTGCACATGACGTATCATGATACTATACTTTACCCAATGCATTGGAGCGCTATAAGGGCGCACCCTTCTTAAACATTTCATTTCATGCATAAGTGTGCCACATGGATCATAAAACATGGATTCATAAAAAATTATAATTTATTCCACGATAAAGGAATGTGGAATTAATACATGAACTTTACAATTAATAAGTAGATGTGCATAAAGGTGAATACCCTTGATGGATAAATGGGCATGGTATTCACTACACAATGACATTGGCTTAGAAAATCAGTGTGATTTCGGCAGCGTAACAGCGTGACATAAGAATTCATAAAAATGGTTGATGAGAGATAAAGGGGTTCCTCATCATATTTACATGTAATGAACAGTATGTAGGTCATATAAATACATGTCCCAAAAATTTAAAAGGAATTTAGATTCATGATACAGAAGTATTTCTTGAATATAAAAGAGGAGAAAAAAGTTCCTTTCGGAATTTCGGCATAGTAACGGGTGTACATGGGAGGAATTTAATGATAGATAAAGGGGTCTCCCATCATTCAAACAATAAGAGGGAAGTATGGGGGAGGTCTGAAACCATACCCCAACATTCATAATTGAAATTAAAAGGGCAATACAACTTAAAGAAAATTGACAAAAATGAGAAAGGAAGAAAAAACCCTTACTTGGAAGTGTGCTTCCAAAGGCTGGAGAGAGGCTTGTAAGAGGCTTCTTGGGAGCTTGGGGCACCTTGAGAGGATTCTAGAGAGAGTAGGGCCGAGGTTGGACGAACTCCAAGGTCTTTGAGTGAGGAGGAAGTGGGATCTTGGGTGGATTTATATAGGAAAGGTGAGGGAATTCTTTATTATTTAGGTTTGGGACCCCTTATATTAAAATAATCCAAACCACAAACCATCCCATGGTATTTGCCAATGTTTTCTGGAAAAGGAAAGAGGAAAAAAAATATTTTACAAGGCCAAAGTCCGAACTTATTAAAAAATTAGGGTTTCTTATTTGGAGGTGAGTCACACTCCCATGGAAATTAATTTAAAAAGGCAAAGTGTTGAATAAGTCTTGAGGGCTCCATTAATGCTTTGAAAAGTAATTAAAACAAACCCAAAACCTCATTATTTTAATGATAAAACACATATTGGACGAACATAAGGATTATGGTATTTTATTACATCACCATTGGTTCATTATGATGTCATAAATCACATTATATATTTAAATGGTATTTAATTTTTACCCAAAAATATGACTGTCTCAGAAAATTATGAAAAATTCACAATTGGATAATTTCGACGACCTAATTCCAAAAATAATATTTATTTTATCTAAATAATTTTATAAATATGTGAATTTTAACTTTTAAAATAAAAACCGACATTTATAAAAAAATCACGGGTTTTGACAGAAATGGCTTTCAAACCATATTAAAAAATTTTAATTGCAATCATAAAATTATAAGATCATTTATATTTAATAAATATTAATTTAATATTAATAATAATATTTTATTAAAATATTATTTAATTAAAAAATCCTTTAATTTAATAAAATATAATTCTTAATTAAATAATAACTAAAAACACCATTTGTACTTTAAAAACTAATTACAATGTATAAAAAATGACTAGAAATTATATTCATTATTATATACAGAAATAATGTAGATGAACATGGTGATACTTATTTGTTACATAACCCCTTAAAATATCTGAATAAGACCTAAGGGTAAGGTGTGCGATGGTGACAGAATCTTGGGGTGGCTCAGATAACATCGCTCGAGTTGTAATTTCAATCAACGTCCACTTTTCCCGTAGACGATCACATTCGAGCTTGACTTAATGAAGCTCGGCTTGGGCTTGGTCAAGGTAAAGTCCCAAAGACACCACCTCTTTTCCGAGCTCCGACAAATGGGCTTCATAAGGGGCAACTCTACTGGATGAGGACATCGCTTCCTTTGTATGAGTAGAAATGGGTTCGTTAAAGCCTTATATTTATACTACTCAGATGATCACTGTCCAACGACTATAAAATTAACGGTCACAAATCTTAACATAAAACTAAAGAAGTTGACATCTTATAAAAACATTTATCATAAAGAAACATTTAACTGGATCAAGAGAGATTTTCCATTAATGAAACTTTGGGTCGTTACATATAATAAGAGCACATCGTTGTTTGGGTACCCCGCGCCACTTTCCCACTGGTTATACCAATCCCGCCATTCTCACCGCAGTCCCACTACCACACCTGCCCGAACACACCTGGGCCACAACCACACGCAATCCCACTGACAAAATCCCTCCCGCACACACCTAGGCCACAACTATCGCACGTACCCACGCCTGCAAACACCAAGGCAAGAACAACCACCACCACGCCCGAAGACACCTGGGCTAGAAGATCCACTACCACTCCCGAAGACACATGTGCCTCATCTCGAAGACACTTGGGGAACCACCTGCCGCAGACACCTGGCCAACCACCACACTACCCTGCCTGAAGGTTCTTGGGCTAATAATGGACCTCAGGCCATCACAGCCTGCCCGAAGATACTTGGGCTATCCGGGAAAGGGAGAAGAAAAGGATCTAATAACCAGCCACTAATAATAGTGTTGAAAAAAACACCCTCCCCCATGAGATGGGGGTGTTCGGCACTAAGTTCTCAACGTGGGTGGGCGCGAATAAGAAACACAAAACTACAAGTATAGATATAGGTAACAAGAACTCACCCAAAGTTTAGGTTTTTCTAACCAACCTATAGAACACAACACTACTACGTCCATGTCACAAGTCACGACTCTCGCCAACAAAATCCATTTGTCCTATTCCTGTTTCATGGTCTGTAATAATGTTAAATTATGTTTAAGCACTACTGGGCAACTAGTAAGCATAGGCACAAGTCCATGAAAGTAAACAGTCAAACATAAACCATAACGCCCACACCCGGTTCTCAACAATAGAGGATCCCACCCCAATTCGTGATATAAACAAGGTTACCACACGTTCTTAAACTCGCAAACACTGAATCCATAACAACAGGGGATCCCATCCCCAATTCACATAACCACCGAGAGTATAAAAACAAGGGATCCCATCCCCCCCCCCCACATTTCAACCAATCGACCTGTGAATGAAAACAACCAAACCCCTTTCACCAACACTAAGCAGGGCATTGCCGGTATTTTCAGATTTAAATGATTTTACATGCTCCATGATTTCAATTTCCGTGTGTTATAACCGGGGGTTATCACAGAAGGATTGATCCTGGTTCTTTCAATTCACTTAGCCGGGTGTACGTGATTAACCAGTATCCTTTTTAACAGAAGGAGTTCATAACCACAAACAAGACATTTAAAACATCAGAAGGGGTTCATTAGTGCACAAAAAATGACCACCAACGGCCTCGAATTTTAGTAGGCATAAGCCCACACAATCCAGAAAGAAGATAAAATTATAAAACATCATCAATGAACACATCCCCCCCTTCTTCATTCTTCATAGAATCAGTTTATTATCTTTAATTTGGTTTGGTTTATCTAATTATACAGAATCAATAGCACGCCCACCCCGCATGATACACAAAAGAGAGAGACGAAGGATAAATTTCCCTACTTTTTGATAGACGATTACCCAGGGCGCGGAACTTTATGGATAAAGATGCGGCCGATGGCCAAAATCCGATCGTCGGGACGAAAGTACTCCAGGACGAGGGTGATCGAGAAAAATAGGAACCCAGGGTGAACCCTTTAGTTATAAGGGTCGCAGACGGTTGAGATAAGAATGTGAAACCACGTAAGGCGCAGAGTCTTGGGATGGCCATGCAGCCCGACACGCTATTAAAGGGGTCGGTGGTTTAAACCGACACATTAATTCATTAATTCATTAATTGAAACACATATGGACTTTACCCATCATCAATACATTCTTAAAAGAGTCAGAATAGTGTTTAAAACCCTATTTTCACAAAAAAGAGCGCTACTGGAAATAACCTGCTGGGTAGGCCAGACCCCCCGGTAGGTCGCGCTACCGGTAGGCTGCAGCTACGGGTAGGCCGGGCTACCGGTAGGCTGCAGCTATCGGTAGGCTGAGCTACCGGTCGGCTGCTTCTACCGGTAGCCCGAGCTACCCGTAGGCTGCAGCTACCTGTAGACCGAGCTACCGGTAGACTAAGCTACCGGTAGCTGCAGCTTCCAGTAGACTGAGCTACCGGTAGACAGAGCTACCGGTAGGCTGCGGCTACCGGTAGACCGAGCTACCAGTATTCCTGCTACGGGTACACTAAGGCTACCAGTAGGCCTACACCACCGTGATTCCCATACCAGAAAACCCAACACGAGATTTTCACAAAGTAATGGAACCCATAAACCTGAGCCATTAAATTAGATACCTCTTAAATGATTCTCACCCTCGAGAATCAAAACAACCCAGAAGGGAAGAGTGGGTCCGAACTACCACCTCGGAAGATACCTCTTAGGAGCGAAGCCATGCTAACTAAAACACTTCCCTGCCAAGAACCAAGCAACATACCATGCCAAACTACCCAGGCATGTGGGTTTGGGAGTCCCCTCCCCCATGTCAAGATATTATCCTCTTTGGGCGGCACTGACTCACCCACACAAGTTTAATCGCATCCACCTTAATGCGTCTTGATTAGGGGTCGGGTCCTCTCCTCCCCAATAGCCAGATCCATTTCACACACATCCAGAGGAAGAAAACTGGTACATTCCATAGTAAAAAGACAAAAAATTCCACTACAATAGGTACAACAAAGAACACAACTCAAAACAACTCTCGGTACTCAGTACTCATTTGTGCTTCCCTCTCCCACAGACTCTCCTCAAGCCCACCATGTCTCCACAACACAAGAGCCAAGGGAATGGTTTTCCCACGAAGCACCTTTTCCTTGCAATCCTTGATCATCACTGGTCTTTCCACAAAAGTCACGTCGTCCTCGATGTCCAGATCACCCCAATCGAGGACGTGTGAATCGTCATGCAGATACCGACGGAGCTGGGACACATGGAAGACATCATGTATCCTCAGTATTGGCGGTGGTAATGCTAGTTGATAAGCCACTTTTCCAACCCGCCGCAACACTTCGAAGGGTCCGATGAACCTAGGGGAAAGCTTACTCCCCTTGCCGAACCTCCATGGCCCACGCCGAGGGGAGACCTTCAAGAACACGTGGTCTCCAACCTCAAACTCCAAGGGCCTCCTCCTGGTATCCACATATGACTTATGTAGGTCCTGGGTCGCCTTCATCCTTTCTCGTATGAGCTGAACCTTCTCTATCGTGCTCTATACCACTTCCGGGCCAAGGATGCCTGCCTCTCCTACTTTGGTCCAACACACAGGTGAACGGCATGACCTCCCGTACAGGGCTTCAAACGAGGCCATACCGATGGTATAATGGTAGCTATTATTGTAGGCAAACTCTACCAGAGGCAAGTATCGCACCCATGATCCCCCTGGGTCCAGAACACATGCCCACAGCATATCCTCCAAGGTCTGGATGGTACGCTCTGTCTGTCCATTTGCCTGGGGGTGGAAAGCAGTGCTAAGGCATTGCTGGGTGCCAAAAGCATGCTACAATTCTCTCCAGACTCGTGAGGTAAAACGTACATCCCTATCTGAGACTATAGTCCTCGGAATCCCATGTAACCGCACCACCTCATCCACGTACCTTCAAGCCAAATCATCCACTTCACTCGACTCCCTGATCGCCAGAAAGTGAGCCGATTTCTTCAACTTGTCCACTACCACCAGATGGCGTCATATCCCCCTTGGACCTTGGGTAGTCCCAGGACGAAATCCATCGAGATGTCGCCCCACTTCCACTCAGGGACATCTAGAGGATGCAGTAGCCCGCCTGGAACTCGGTGTTCAACCTTTACTTGCTGACACACTAAGCACTTGGCCACAAACTCTGCCACCGCTCGCTTAACTTCGGGCCACCAAAACTGCCTCTTCAGTCCCTAGTACATCTTGGAAACTCCTGGGTGTACCACCAGGGGTGAGTTGTAGAACTCACTGAGAACCTCGTCGCGCATAGCCTCCAGAAAAAACAACCTTCCCTAGAAAAGAATCTAGTTCTTACCATTCTATGTCCATCCTTCCAGAGCATTGACCTGGTCAACTCGGTCACACATCACTTCGCACTCCGTGTCTCCCCACTGAGACTCCTCCACTTGCTGAAATAGAGATGACTGCACTGTCATCTGATATAGGCAGCCTCTACTGTTATCCATCCTCGAATCTAAGTGTAAAGCCTCCAACTCCTCCATCGCCTTCCAGGCGTCCACCGACTCTCGGACCGCATCCTTCTGCGTCTTCCTACTCAAGGAATCGGGCACTACATTTCCCTTTCCCTCGGTATAAGAGATCTCAAAGTCGTAATCCTGGAGGAACTCCACCCATCTCCGCTATCACAAGTTTATGTCCCACTGGGAGAAGATATACCTCAAGCTTTTGTGGTCTGTGAAGACCACAAAGCGCTCTCCGATGAGGTAGCGCCGCCATAACTTTAGCGCAAAAATTACCGCTGCTAGCTCCAGGTCGTATGTGGCGTAATTACACTCATGAGGGCATAGATACCTGGACCCATAAGAGATCACCCCTTGTCGCTGCATCAACACACATCCCAGGCCCTGTCCTGAAGCATCACAGAACACCTCATAAGTCACCCCTTCTTCTGGAAATCTCAGCACTGGGGCACTGACCAACTTCGCATTCAGATAGATGAAGGCTGACTCGCACTGCTCACTCCACACAAAAATCTGGTCTTTCATGGTCAGGGCTGTAAAAGGGGCTGCTACTTGGGAGAAGTTGGGTATGAACCTCCGATAGTAACCTGCCAGCCCGAGGAAACTACGGACCTCTGCCACATTCTTGGGTGCTTCCCAAGAAACAACTGCCTCAACTTTTTATGGGTCCACCGCTATTCATTGCTCAGACACCACGTGCCCGAGGAATTGCACTTCTCGTGTCCAGAACATGAATTTCGACAACTTCCCATAGAGCTGGTGCTGTCGGAGGACATCCAAAACCGTCCTCAGGTGCTCCGCATGGCCCTCCACTGATCTTGAGTGGACCAGGATGTCGTCGATGAATACAACCACGAACCAATCCAGGTACTCCCGGAAGATAGAGTTCACAAGACCCATGAACACAGCTAGGGCGTTTGTAACGCCGAAGGGAATAACCACGAACTCGAAGTGTCCATACCAGCATCTGAACACCATCTTCGGGATGTCACCCTCCTTCACTCTTAGTTGGTGATACCCAGACCGTAGGTCGATCTTCGAGAACCAACATGCCCCTTTCAGCTGGTCGAAGAGATCGTCTATCCTTGGAAGAGGGTAGTGATTCTTGATCGTCACCTGATTCAGCCTCTTGTAGTATATGCACAACATGATACCACCATCTTCCTTCCTTGCGAACAAGACTGGAGTGACCCACGGTAACGCACTCGGGTGAACATAACCCCTGTTCATCAGATCGTCAATCTGGATTCGCAACTCATGTAGCTCTGAAGGTGCCATCTGGTGAGGAGCCATTGAGATCGGACGAGCACCGGGCTGAAGGTCTATCCCAAACTCGATATCACGCTGAGGGGGTAGAGTCGTCACCTCCTCAGGAAAGAGGTCCATAAACTCATGGACGATCTCTGAAACATCCACCATTTCAGCATCTACTGATTCCACTGTGAGCTCGGCCAATAAGGATGGGAGGGGTTCCTCTCACCTGTATCCCTTCCGACTGCTCCGCTCACCAGTGAAGGTAACACACCGACCGTCCAAGTCCGAGAACACAACCCTTCTTCGGAACCATTCGATGACGGGACACATAGAAAATAGCTAGTCGATGCCTAGGATGACATCGTATGGCTGAATCTGTAGTAGAAGAAGATCCCTAACTGACTGATGTGGCCCTATCATCAGTCTACATCAACGAAAAAAAAACAACAAGTTGGTCTGACCTCCGACTGGTGTGCTCAACACTAGGGGAACTGGAAGTATCTCCGCATCTAAACCCATGGCACGGGCTAGACTTGGTGCAACAAAGGAGTGCGAAGCTCCGGTATCGAACAAGGCAGAAGCAAGTGTGCTAATCATACTGATCGTACCTCGAACAACCTCCATCCCTGCTGGAATAGCTGCCTGTGCGGTGTGTAACTGTCCACACCTAGCTCCCCTACCACTGGGCTATAGGCCACCTACCTGACCACGCCCCCGTCGAGGTCCCTAAGGAGCGCCCTGAGGTCGGCCTCCTCCTCCTACGTCTGCCCTCGGAGGAGCGAAAGCTCGCTGTCCCTGCTGCTGCTGGAATGGTCTGGCTGGAAGCTACTGCTGGGGCGGGTGCGGGAGATGTCCGCCACCGCCGTACTGCACCCGGTCCGGGCACTGACTCAGGAGATGTCCAGGGCTCCCACAGACAAAGCACCGCGGTCCTGGGCCCGAAAGAAAAGGGCGAGGGTTGGGGGATCGAAACTGAAACTGCTGCGTTCTTCTCCCTGCTGGTCGGAACCTGGAGGGTCCTGACGCTGGAGGCCTGGTGCTGACGGCCTTCCCCTTTGATTGTCCCAGCTAGATCCCCTCTCATGGCACTCCTTCTAGAGCATGCATCCCCTCCACCACTTCATCCTTCTTTTGGACCTCCAAGTATGTCGGCAGGGTAAAGGGGGTAACAATATACTGGAGGGAGGGTTGGAGCGCCTCTTCCAAAGGTCTTTCCCGAGACTCCTCGTCGGGGAAGAGGTCCAGAGAAAAATGTAGTTGGTCCTTGAACTTGATCCCTAGCTCCCTCACTAACATACTCCCCTGTTGGAGGGAGAGTAGCTCCTGTCTCTTTTCTTCTTTCATCGTCGAGGAGAGGAATTCCGCCCGGAACTCCCTCTCAAAATCCACCCATGCCACCTCGGCCTCCCTCCTCTCCCCCAGGTAAAGCTTTCACCACTGACGCGCCACTCCCCTCATCTGGCTGACGTCCAGTGGAACCCAGTACTCGGTCGGGGCCCGAATCAGGCCGAAGGCTATCACTAGCTCTTCTAGCCATCCTTTCGTCTTCATGTCGGAGGTGATGCCCTCGTACTTCTCGAGGGTCTGTCGCTGGAAGGCTCGGAGAGTCCTCTACCACTGGTCGTCCTCCTCTTCTCGGTCAGCTCCCTGCCAATCGGCCAAGGTAGTCTGTGGGGCCTCGATCGTCGGTACCACACGTGGCCGCCTTCCAGGTTTCATAGCTGCAAGGTAAACAAGGAATGCCTAAGCCCAAGTAGTGAAGATTATTGTCTTCAAAATTCCTTACACTTTTCGTTTATTCTTAATTTCCAAAACACACCAGAAACATGAGAACACAAGTCATTATGATGCATGTACCTTTCCAAGGGTCTCTACCCTGAAATCAGTGTGGCCTTACTTGGTCGTTCGGTAAGTCCAGAGTCCTTGCATAGGATCATGGGGGGGGACCTAAAATCTCGTGTCCTAGCCGGTCTCCCCTGGCCTAATTCACTCACCAAGGTCACCCAACACTGTTTCCTTACCATCCCATCCAATCCTCCCTGTGCCTATCTCCAGACTCCATCCTATCCCTCAACTATCACCTTTGATACCATTCTGTCACGAACCGCCCCACCAAAAGGAGGGAAGGGTTAGTAGACTTCAGTTCCCTTCCTTGTTTAAGTTGAAGGGGAGATATTGACCCCAGAGACCAGCCTTCAATAGGTCCCCGAGTGACGACTAGCACCAAGGGTATAGAAATTTCACACAAATGGAAGGCATTACCCCCTTTTAGTTAATAGGATCGGGATATAAGATGATGAAACCCAAAAACACCAAAAGTAAATGAAATGTAAAGTCAAAAGTAATCCATTATCACATGCATGTTCCCAAAGTAAAATCCACAAGGTACAAAAGGTGAATACAAAGGTAAGTACCAAAGAAAGAAAAATAGAAACTGCAGCTGCCGCAACGGTCCGAGCTAGTATGGTCCTCCGTGATCCCCGACGTCCTCCTGGAAACCTGAACGCAGTTTTATATAAGTTGGGTGAGCATACAAGTATACTCAGAAGGGAAAAACCAAAGACTCTCATGTACAAGTGGGGGAATGTACTAATGTCCCGTGAGAAAAGGAGTAAGCCAAACACCTATCAAGGTAAACTATCCACCCAAGCCTCACCAAGGCACACTCCCCAAATAACACAGGTCAAGTAATATATATAATAAGAGCACATCGATGTTTGGGTACCCCATGCCACTTTCCCACTGGTTACTAAGACATCCTACATATCGAACCAATCCCTCCATTCTCAACGTATTCCCACTGCCACACCTGCCTGCAAACACATGGGCCACAACCACACGTAGTCCTGCTGCCGAAATCCCACCCGCACACACTTGGGCCACAACTGTCGCACGTAACCACGCCTGTAAACACCTAGGCTAGAACGACCACCACCACGACCGAAGACACCTGGGCTAGAAGATCCACTTCCACGCCCGAAGACACCTGGGCCTCATCCCGAAGACACTTGGGAAACCACCTATCACACACACCTGTCCAACCACCACACTACCATGCTCGAAGGTTCTTGGGCTAATAATGGACCTCAGGCCATCACAGCCTGCCCGAAGATATTGAGCTATCCGGGAAAGGGAGCAGAAAAGGAGCTAATAAACAGCGACTAATAATAGTGTTGGGAAAAACACCCTCCCCCATGAGATGGGGGTGTTCGGCACTAAGTGATCAACTTGGGTGGGGCTCGAATAAGAAACACAAAATTAAATTATAGATATAGGTAACAAGAACTCACCCAAAGTTTAGGTTTTTCTAACCAGCCTACAGAACACAACACCACTGCGTCCAAGTCACAAGTCATGACTCTCGCCAACAAAACCCATTTGTGCCATTCTTGTTTCATGTTCAGTAATAATGTTTAATTAATTTTAAGCACAACTGGGGAACTAGTAATCATAGGCACAAGTCCAGGAAAGTAAACAGTCAAGCATCAACCATAAAACCCACACCCGGTTCTCAACAACAGAGGATCCCACCCCAATTCGTGATATAAACATGGTAACCACCCAGTCTTAAAATCGCAAACACTGAATCCATAACAACAGGGGATCCCATCCCCAATTCACACAACCACTGAGAGTATAAAAACAAGGGATCCCATCCCCCCCCCACATTTCCACCAATCGGCCCGTGAAAGAAAATAGCCAAACCTCTGTCACCAACACTAAGCAGGGCCTTGCAGGTATTTTCAGATTTAAAAGATTATACATGCTCCATGATTTCAATTTCTGTGTGTTTTAACCGGGGGTTATCACAGAAGGATTGATCCTGGTGCTTTCAATTCACTTATCTGGGTGTATGTGATTAACTACTATCCTTTTTAACATCAGGAGTTCACAACCACAAAAAAGCCATTTAAAAATCAGTAGGGGTTCATTAGTGCACAAAGAACGACCACCAACGGCCTCGAATTTCAGTAGGCGTAAGCCCACACAATTCAGAAAGAAGATAAAATTATAAAATAGCATCAACGAACACAGCCCCCCCCCCTTCTTCTTTCTTCATTGAATCAGTTTATTATCTTTTTTTAGGTTTGGTTTATCCAATTATATAGAATCAATAGAACGCCCACCCTGCATGATACACAAAAGAGAGATACGAAGGATAAATTTCCCTACTTGTTGATATACGATTACGCCGGGTGCGGAACTTTACGGATAATGATGCGGCCGATGCGCCAAAATCCGATCATCGGGACGAAAGTACTCCTGGCCGAGGGTGATCGAGAAAAAGAGGAACCCATGGTGAACCCTTTAGTTATAAGGGTCACAGACGTTTGAGATAAGAACACAAAACCGTGTAAGGCACGGGGTCATGGGTTGGCCACGCGGCCCCACACACCATTAAGGGGGTCGGTGGTTTAAACCGACACATTAATTCATAAAGTATTTAATTGAAACACTTATGGCCTTTACCCGTCATCAATACATGCTTAAATGAGTCAGAATAGAGTCTAAAACACTATTTGTGCAAAAAGGAGCGCTACTGGAAATAATCTGTGGGGTAGGCCAGAGCCACCAGTAGCTGAGAGCTACCGGTGGGTGACAACTACCGGTAGCTGAGCTAGCGGTAGGCTGCAGCGACCGGTAGGCCGAGCTACCGGTAGGCTACAACGACTGGTAGGTCGAGCTACCGGTAGGCTGCAGCGACCGGTAGGCCGAGCTACCGGTAGGCTGCAGCTACCGGTAGGCCGAGCTACATGTAGGCTGCAGCTACCGGTAGGTCGAGCTACCGGTAGGCTGCAGCTACCTGTAGATCGAGAAACCGGTAGATAGAGCTACTGGTAGGCTGCGGCTACCGGTAGACCGAGCTACCTGTTGGCCTGATATTGGTAGGCTAAGGCTACCGGTAGGCCTACACCACTGTGATTCCCATACCAGAAAACCCAACACGAGATTTTCACAAAGTAATGGACCCCAAAAACCCGGGCCATTACACCATGAATCAATCACCATCACACACCTTACCCATATATTGTATAAAGGTGTCAAAAAGGGTTACGTATCCTGGCCTTAATTACATATTGTGTAATTACATTGTATGAATTAATTTTTTATTCCATTATTTCAATTTTAAAAATAGTTTTTCATCATAAAATTGACATGAAATTTCATGAATTGATGTTTCAGACAGAATTTATACATTAATGAAATGATATAAATATTTATAATAAACTATATTTTATGAATAATGAATTTTCAATGATATAGTATGATAAAAAAACTCTTACTAAATGTAAAATATATAATTATTTGATTTTATTTTCTGGTGTCATAATTTTTACTATACATTTTTAATCTGCTATTTTATTTATAAATAATGATATTTATAGTTAAAATTTAGCCTTATAATATTTTTTTATTTATTTTGTTAAAATAAATATCATTTATCAAATCAGAACCACAAAATTCAGTTAGGTTGAATTTATGAGAATTTTCAAAAATTCGTATACATTTTTTAATACTAAAAATACAGTTTGAGTTTTTTTATATGTATAATGATATCATATTTTTTTTAATAAGGATGTTATAACTAATTAACAACTAAAATTGACCTAAAAAATTTAATTTTACTAATGACGCTTATTTTAATATATTAATTCAATTGACAAATCTATTCATTACATTCAAAATTCTAAAATGGAAACTTTAACCTTACAAATATTTTATTAGGGACACTTTACATATTAATGAAACAATAATTAATATAAATTGATGGTTGACAAATATGAGTTAAAATAACAAAATAGGAGTAATAATAGTTCATCAACAATGTAAAATATCATGGTCGTCCCATTGTTTTCGATTTTCCACAATATAGGATTCCAAGGCCAATATATGTAAATTAATAAAAAAATAGTCCAATTTTTCTATAAATACCCAACCATTTTTTCATTTCCATTAAATCAGAGTTAATAATATAAGATTCTATTTAGTTGTTACCTTTTATAGATTCCTAAACCCCCAAACATAAAAAACATTATGTTTAAGGAGTAACTCTTAACAATAAATTAAAGATCCCTCTTTTCAATTCGTTTCAAGAACTACTTTTTGTATATCACTTCTTAATGTGGTGGTCACTATCTCTTATATAATTTTTACTCATTACCTTACAGAAAAAATTATGATTTATCAATGTAATATTCATTTTCCATATCATTTTTGCCTTTTTGAAAACATGGTTTATTCTCATTATGTTATTGATTTAACTTAATTTAATTTCTCACTTCTCCCCGAAAAATTTCCTTTCATTAAAATTTTTTAATTCCCAAACAACGTTATTTTCTAGGGGTATTCACCAAGATGTAAGAATTATTATTTTATGTAGGAATTGATATAAAAAACACTAAAATTCCCTTCATATGGTTTAAAAATTACATAATAATATTTTCATTGTGAACATTTTAAAATCCCATAATCCTGATACAAGAAAAATTTTATTCCCCAAGTGTTATTTAGGGAAATTTTTAGTATGATCATTGGGGATCACATTAATTAATAAATATAAAGTCTTTACCCCTATATCGCTATAATGCATTGGGTAAATAATTTAATCTCTATATATTATATGTTATATTATTCTTTGGAGAATAAACATAGTAATTTAGTTGACACCTCGTTAACATACTATCATGATATTGTTGACAATATATCATTTAAATGTGGTATCCAAATTTCAAATTTATTATTCATGTAATTATCATTATTCTATTACCCTTTTATATTTATCAGGCCTTCAGGATTTATTTTATGTTTTTATTGACATTTTTTATGGTCACATGTAATTTCCTTACCATGCTGCCCCTTGCAGGGACTTTTTCTTAACCTTTATATCATTGAATGTCCCTATGTAATGAGGTGAGGTAAATTTTCCTATTATAAACATTGTTTTAATCCATTAATTTTTATTAGAATAATGTTTTATTAATTCATGTATTATATAACTTTTTTAATGAATCAAAACATTAAAAGATCCTCAATTATTTCCTTATAAGAAAAATTATGTAATAAAAGGTGGGATTTCATTGTTGGTATCAAATAATGGTTAATTATTTTTTGTAATATTAATTTTGTAAAATTATTAATATCCTTACTGATATGTTAAAATATAGGAAAAAATATTAGTATTTTAGTGAAGTATTGTGTAAGTTGTTTTGGTGGAATGAAATCCCTATCTTGATATAAACCAGTGGTTATGGATCGGGAATATATGTATCTAGGGGTAATACCTAAATACGGGACATTGACCTATATTATTATGATAATTTGTGGATGAAAATGACCCTTTCTCATTGTTATTTTTACTCTCACTTGGGATATGTTTCTTTAATCATGAATTTTTATGAACCAATATGAATTATTTATAGAGAATACAATTTTAATTAAATAATAACATATTTATTACTATTTTATGAAGATATAAAAACATTTCAGAGTTTTATGATTATTAGAATAAAATCCTTTCAATATAACATTTCTCATTTTTGAAAATTCCGACAAATAGGAGAAAATGTGTAAACAATGTGTGAATGATATCATGCACTGAGGACCCTCTGATTGAAGATAGGATGGAAACCATCGTGAAAATGATGAATCAAAAATCATTAGTTATGAATTTAAACATGAATCATTCTACGATAAAACAGTCACTATAAAGGGAAACCATTTCAATTAAGTCCATTGAGTCTCAACAACAACCTTATTTCAGTGGATCTACTGACCCATCGATTGCTGAAAATTGTATAATATTTATAGAAATGATATTTTTTGTACTCCATTTTCCGTAATAATAGTTGTCACCCTTTCTATATACCATTATGAAAAATAAGTAAATTAATGGTGGAAACTAATAAAAACAAATCGATGAAGGGTTTTTGAAGAAATATAATGTGAAGAGTTCATGGGAACCATTTGAAAAAATATTTTCTTCCATTCGATGTGAATAAAACTAGAGAAGAAATTACTAGAACTAAAGTAGAATTAAAATAAATATGTGGGAATCTTTTGGATTAACTATAGAAATCATTTTCATTACACCTATATCGTTGTTATGGATCCTATTGGAACAGTTGAAAGATTATTTTGTGGATTATGACCCCATCTATAGATGAATATTTCCAATTGATAATATAAAATTTATAATGAAATAGGGTGAAGTTCTATGATGGTTTAACAAGAATTTGGAGGTGAAAATAAGAGGTCAAGAGAGCCAACTTATCGAGGAACTTTGATCAGGGAAGATTATGAAAGAATGTTAAACGTCCCACATGTAATAAATGTGGGAATAAGAATTTGGGGGACATATTTCTAAGGAGTGGGAAATGTTACAATAGTTTAAGTGAATTCCACATTTCATGGAATTTTATATTTTGGTGGACCCTCATATTTGAAGCACTACCGACATAGATATGATGTTTCAGTACGCACATGATTTCCAATGAAATAAGTGCATATAACATGATAATATTTCAATCACTATCTAAATCAAATAATATTGTAGGGGAATCACCATCATCCTCAACATAGGCCCAGGGAGCAATGAGATGATTTTTCTATCCTGAAGGCTGATGTTTATGCTCCAAATAATGTTTTTTAAAGGTAATATTTTCATCCTAACAATGATATCTTGTACACTATTTGAATTTTTTATATATACTCCTTTATTTATTCTATGTTTGAAATAAATATAGAATAATTCATAGAATTTCAAGAGGTAGAGCTATCATTCATGTCTCATGGAGGTGTTACCCAAGTATTAACTATGTATAGAGAATATAATATTTAATTTGGGGAGAATAGTCTCATCGCAAATATAGTATTAATTCCCATTCATAAATTCAACATTCTACTAGTGATGGATTTTATATAAAATTATAATACTGAGATCAACTAAACTGTCAAGTTAATATCATTAGTTTTGAATGAAAATACTATAGTTGTTTTCATAGAAGCGATATCCCAACACGAGCTCTATTTAGAAGCACCTTACATTGAAATATTTGTGGAAATTATTGGTGAATATAATAGAAGAAATGAAAGTATACATTTATAGATTGTGCTCATCAACCAAGAATACATTTACATATTTAATAAGAAGATACATGGTACTCCATTTGAAATAGGGTTAGATTCTCCATTGAACTCGTTCTTGGATCCAAACAGATATCAAATATGCCACATAGAATGGAGAATTTGGTACTGGTGGAATTAAATAAACAACTCCATGATCTTTTGAATACGGTTTTTATATAAAAAAATGTGTATCCTTGTGGATCACCTATTATCATTGTGAACATGATGGATCAATGTATTTATGTATAGCGAACCATTTTTGAAATACATAGAAATTACACCACGTTTTCAAAATACATTATACAATATACAAACAGATTCACAAAGACCATGTTAGTCTACTGCCTTTGGAAACATGGAAACATAAACACCAGTACATAAGTAAGTTAAATCATATCCCACTATTTTCTTCTTTACTATTATCTATATTATATAAGTAAAATATATATTTTATCTTCATAACCTAGTGGATGGAAACATGATAAGGAGTGAGATTAGATGCTCAGTAATGGTAAAAAATGGAGACATGTAATAATAAAAATAATTATAAGAGTATGGGGATGTGATCAAAACATTTAAATTTCATACCCTGTATATCAAAGATAATAACCATAAATCATATAATTTATCTTCATAGTGAATAAGAAATTATTAATAAGGAAATTAAAAACCTATTTTTTGGAAATAATAACATAGAAAAAAACATAGAATTGTGATAGACACATAAGAATGTAATATGATTTCCATAGTAACCCTGGAATAACTTAAAATACCATTTTTATATTATTGGATCACTCCCCATTACATATTTTTATTCATGGTTCACTACCATGTCCATTTTAGTATTATGAGTTCACTCATTATACCATCTTGTTAGTCATGGTTCACTCAAATTTCTATCACAGAAATCATGGTTCACACCCAAAACTAACATAGAATAAATCCTGAGATATAAATCATTACCAAATTAATTATAGGGAGATATAGGTCCCACACATTTCATAAAAAAATCATACATATATGTTTTAGAAAATAATAAAAATTATTCATAACATTACGCACTAATTGAATTGGGTATTATAAACATGTAATCATATCATAACCTGTTGAAAACTATAGTTTTCATAATCATTTCATCATAAACATAACATATGGAAGGAATCTTGTTTCAAAAATATATATCATGTTAATGAGAAATAGGTTTCATAATAAACATTTTATCAATACAGAAACAAATAAATAGAAGAATATTAATGTAACATTTAGATTATTTCATAGAATGGATTGAGTAACATTAATGGATGGAATCCTTAATGGAAAATAAGAATAGAGGATATGTTGAAAATATTTCTTGAGGAATAAATAATTTTTTGTTGAAAACTTAAATTTAAAACCTTTGTACCATTTAAAAAACATTACATTTAAAATAATATGAATTTTTATAGAAAACATGAATAATTTATGAAATCGATTTTCATTAAAAACATATAAAATAAGATTACAAAAGGTTTAAAAAACAATTTTATATGAATAACTATAAAATAAACCTGAAAATATTTTTAAACCCATTTTCCTTGAAATATTATAAAATAATTTTCAAAACATTATGAAACCCAT
This sequence comes from Viscum album, assembly GCA_963277665.1. Lineage (NCBI taxonomy): Eukaryota > Viridiplantae > Streptophyta > Magnoliopsida > Santalales > Viscaceae > Viscum > Viscum album. The sequence continues at coordinate 1,432,790,189 of OY728151.1, forward strand.
TTTCCATGAGAACTTATAAAATGATATTCAAAATATTTTAAAAACCTTTTTCCTGGAAAATATATATGAAAAATTATAAAGGATGCTCATAAAACAATAAAACAATATTTAATTAATTTTTCCTTTAAAATTATCTTCAATGATAAATTGATAACAATTTTGAGAACTTGTTGACATCGTTATTTGTGAAAAAAAAATTATATTTCTGATGAGATATACAAATACAGTCTCTTTTTCATAAAAATGTTATCTTAATTATCATAACTACCAAATATTGCCAAAATTTTACTAATACAAGGATTTAAATTGAAGAAACGGATTATATTGAATAAAATTAGTTTTCATAAATTATAGTTCATATGATTTACCCAAATAATTATAATCATTATTAATCATGAAAATTTATGAGATTCTTTCACTAAACTTGTATCACATGGTAACGTGGGATCATACTCTCCATGTACGAAAAATAAATATAGATAATCTTAAAATACAATTAAAATAATGTTATTTATGATATAATTTGTAAAATGGAATCATAAACTCTTTAAAAAATAATTTAGTTGAATATTGAAACATGAGTATCAAAGAAGAAAAATTGAGGAAATTTTTTTTTATAGATTTGTTATCTTTTGAAAAATAAACACAATGAATAAGTGTTATAATAATTGTATTTAAATAACAAACAATTGAAGAGTAAAATTCATATAATATATTAATGGTCTATATAAAAACCAAATAATAGGAATGAGTGGTGAAAATGGCATGTATCTCACAAAAATAAAATGTGAGTTGAAATCCCCTTACCCTGTGGCTTGACTCTCATCGTAATCATTCAAAACATCAGTATAATAAATATAAATTTATTAAAAATATTTTATAGATACATTTTATTAAAAATAATATCATATATGGTTTTATTATGTCTTTGTATTACCTTATTTTTAACAATTATATTTTAGTGTTTCGCTTCGTGTAATATCAGCTTTTCACACGTGTCTTAATTTGATATATCATTGGTAATTATATTTATATAATAATTTCCATAATGTAAAACTTGATTGAAATATAATATAAAATCAATATATTTCCATTATAATAATCCATATATGATATATGTATGAAACAAAATACACAGTTTATGGAGACAGAAAGTCTCATGTAAGTGCAAAACATATTTCAGATTAATTATCATGTTGAATAAAAGAAAGTAAAAGAAATATTCTAATATCTATTTATATATAAATAATTATTAAAGTATATTATTTATATTATATATCTTATATATTCACAAAATTCACCGTTAATACCTTTAATGTAGTGTATGGTAGAATCAGATCTCTTCTAGGGGAAGTAGTCCACACATCCTCAAACGAAATTATCGTATTAGAAAAAATTATAAAGTATAATGATATGGGTAGTAAAATAAATATATAATCTCAAATAAATAATAAATATAATATATAACAAATATTTACAAAATTTTTATCATAATTCCAACTCGGAGAGGTGGTAAATGAAAATTGAACAATTATCATTTAGGGAGGTTGTAATTCACCGTATGAATAAATAGTTTGTTTGTTACCCATTAGATAGAAATTTGTATATGTGTATCTTTAAAACATATAATAAAAACATATTAGTATATTTATTATACATGGGTTTTTATAAATTAATTTAATAGAAATATTTTATAGAGTGTAAAATGAAAATAATAGAATGGATATTCATGGAGAGTGACAAATCTTAATCAGGTAACAGATTTTGAATTGCACCAAAGGGCTTCCATGGAAGGATTTATGACCAAGAAAATATTATAGTATGAGGGAAAGATTATTTTTATGATTTTTAGTAGATTTTTTCTTGTCTTAATTGGTTATATAGGCTTATATATGTGGTGAAGAGGAGGCCTTTATATAGTGGAGGAGGTGTGACATTCTTGTAATATATTGAAAACTAAATTCCATAAATGTTTTTCACATTAAATGTGGTTCCAATAATTGTCATGATTTTATAATTGGGATGGTAGGGTCGAAATATGGAATAAAAATATCTATTAGGAATGTTTCTAGGTCTTTTTGGGTCACTAATTTTAGGTTTAGTCCTTAGATAGGGTTAATTTTCCAATAATCAATTTAATAATGTTTAATTACATAAAATAATAGCCATGTTAAAAATATAATTTGAAGTTATTATAAAATATAAAATATTATTATTTCATTTTTTCAATCCATTTTTCTAAATTGAAATCAAATAATTTGTATAAATTAATTTATATTTAATTCTATAGTCAGGTCGACAATTGGGGTTTTGAAAGTAAAAATGATCAAAAGCATGTTATATGTTTATGTTCTATTTTAATGTGATATTGATTTCAATGACCCAATTTGCTGTTACTGATAATAATTTATCTAAATAATTTTTTAAAACAAAATAAAATATATTTTTACCAAATAAAAAATAACATAAAAATGTTTGGAATTGAAATTTAGTATTATTCAGAATTTATTAAAAACTAAAACTTCGTAAAAAAATATCAAAACAATAACCTAACATAGTTATTATATTTATATTTCAAATATAATGTTTAATTTTACATAATAAATAAGTAATATTTCCAAAAAATAATTCGATTTAAAATGGCTTCCCCATTAAAAGGTAGTGAAAATGGTTTAATAAAAATCATGGGTTTTAAGCATAAAATTGGGTTTATTCTTATATGATGTTAATAAAATCTATTTTATGAATATCATTATTAGTTTATTGAATATATAAAATATATAATAAATTAATATTCCACAATAATTGAATTTAATTTAATTTATTGGGATACAATATATTTTTTATAATAAAATAATAATAATTCCATTTATCTTAAATAGGTTTTCATATTCATTTATAATTAATTCATAACCAATGAAATATTATTATATTTGAGTAGAAAAAATATTTTGATAAATTAATTAATAATATTCTTAACCACTAATTTAATAGCTATGTTGTATCCTATTATTATATGTAATAACATTTTAATGATTTATTATTACTCCGTAAAACACTGTCTTGCATTTTACGCATGAAATCAAAGAATGTAATTGTTGCGTGTAATGTAACATAAAATCAGTGTTCCTGGTAGATAATGATAATTTTCATGTTGATTTTTGTTCAGAATTTAAATGGTGGTTTGTGTAACATATGTATACCATATTGAATTAATATAAAATATACATTCCTCGGTGTTCTGTAAAATATTAAAGATCAGAAATGTTAAATTAACTAGGAAAAAAATATTTAAAAAATCAAGGGGTTTAATATTCTACCAACTTATATTTAATATCACCCCAAAAATTATTCTGGGTTATCTTGGATTAATACATGAAATAATCATTCATAGAAACCCACATCATAAAAATAAATATTAAAATTTCCATTTTAAAAGGAAATGATTTGACCATAACAGTTACCCAAAGTAACATATAACCATCATTTCACATTAGAGAACATATAATAAAATTGAAAATATGGATTTTTAGAATATGTTTATATATTTATAGGGAGTGATTATTGTCACCAATCACAAACAAGTGAATGATCAAATAAAATTTTAAGACCTTAAAGTCATAAATCCGTGACGATTTAAAAAGTCATCAGTTAAAAAACTAAGGTATTAGGACAAAAAATTTTCTTCTGATCATTATCTTAATGTTTAGTAATTCATTTATTAACTATGAATATAGTAAAATATACATTAATGTTATATTATTATAAATGAAATTTCATTCTTTAGTTATGATTTTATCTATTTTTGATTCATAGATAAATTCAAGATGTAGATGTCTAGAAATTAAATTTGTTGCGTAAAATGATAAAATACTCATTTGCGAGATCTTAAGTCTCCAAAATGTGTGAAAAGTATAACTTTCAGTATATATCTATAATTTAAAATAAATTTTGTAAATATATTAATATTTTAATATAAATAATAACTCCACTTGTTCATCATTAGTAATAAATTAATAATAATAATTACATATTAACATTAGCATTGCATAGGCCATTGGTAGGTGTGGAACCCTCATCAAAATTTTTTCATGGGTTCAAGGCATGTTCCCTTAATGGACATTATTGGTTTTTACATGATATAAATGACGTAATTTTCTGAAACCGTGCTAATATAATTTCAAAAATAAATTAGATATTCATCCTTGAAATATGTATAATAACTACATAACCATTTATCCAAGATTTTCAATAATAACGTTTTATATAACTGTATAATTGTAAATTTAAATTCAATATATCATGAATGGAAAACATTTAACCCTTATGAATGATGAAAATTAAAAACATTAGAATGAAATTCAGGACGCCATTTTTAAATTTATTCTCATTTATATCACAATGAAGGACTTTGTTTTCACATTCCAAACATTTGAATACCCAAAACATATATTCTCATGACACATCGTAATAACATTATTTACCATAAATACATCTATTAAACATACAGTATTCCTTATTCCATAGATTATTGGATATATTCCACATATCCAAAAAGTTTTATACTTCACCCAAAATATCATAGACTACTTGTCAGATGTCCTTAATTACTTCCAAGGTAATCTATATCATCCAATTTACATATATAAAATATATATTTATCCAAACAACATTTTCATAACATAAAGAAAATATAAATGGTTTTCTTTCCCTTAATCAGGATTCTCCATGGACAACACCTTTCCATTAATTAAATTTTCTATTCGTAAGGTTCCATACATAATATTCAGGTAAAAGGATCATTTCCACAACACTGTGGATTAATTTGGATTCCTGATACATCTATGTATTAATGGAAACCTCTTTTAACCTCATCGCACTCTAAGGGTGTTCTAGAGAGTTCCACTTCATGTATGGAGAAAAAATAACATTGATGGTACATCTAAATGAAATATGGGCCATGTGGGATGTGGTTCTATCTTCAGGAATCATCATGGTCAGATACATGGTTGTTTCATGGGTAGTTGTGGAATTTACACCTCCCTTGAAGCAGATATGATGAGCTTAATTCATTCTATTCCTTTCTCTGAGATATTTGGTTAGAAAAACCTCTGGATTTAAAGTGACTCAATGACCATCATGTGAGGAATTTGGAATGGCATTACACATCTTCCTTGGCTAAGTACCACTCGTTGGATTGAATTCACCCATTCTATTATCAATCTAAACTATATCATCACACATGTTTCTTGAGAAGAAAATGCGGTTACAAATGGCATGTACCACATGGGATTAAACCACGACATCACCTGGTTCAACGACCACCATGCTAATCTTATTTTCATTAATGAAAAATATTGTACTACGATACCAGATTTTAGACTCCTATAAACATTATTTGAATAATAATTATTCTTTGGTCATTTTTTTCCAAGTCATCATCTAAAAAAATTGAAACATGAAAATACTTATATATTTTTCCAACAATTTTTTATATTCACAGTTGAAAATAAATAAAAAATTTACTTTTCCAGTTCATACTTAGGACCTTATCAAAGAGACCTCATCCTATTTCAAAATACCTCTTTCCTTTCAGATTTAATCTACTGTCTTACCATTATATACAATGTAACCATTATTTTCACCATCATACCGATTCTCATTAAGATATTTATTCATTGGACATTAATTTATTTAATGACCATTTATTCTACTCTTCAAAAACATAATCATTGATGATAACATAGGTAGTCCAGTATTCTCATCTATTTCATTAACTAAACTTTTCATTTTTCCCCTTCAGTCACTTTCTTTTGGACCTCATTTTAAAAAGTCCAAACATCATGTTGTTCCGCCAATACTTTCACATAGGTGACTTATTGCACACTATTGACACAATGGAAACTATTTATTCTTTCATCCTAAGTCTTGATTTTTCAAATCTCTGCAAACTACCTCTTTCTCTTCCCTTGGGAGTATGAGAGTTGGTTAATGAATAATTTCTTAATAATGTTCCTTGAGAACTGATTAGACTTGATAGAAACATTTTTCCCTCCAATGACCATCCCATTTGATTTCACATCAAAATATAATCAAGAAAATTCAAATTTATTCATTTTCTGTAAAGTTACATCCATTTACTAATACAATAAGCATCGTGTGAGCATTAGATATCGCAGCATAAAACCACATAGCCAAGAAAATAATTAATTATTGGTTGTCTGAATCATGAAACCGTCCTTAATATATGATATACTAGGTTAGTACATGTTTCCTCATATATGCCATATATGTAATTCCATAATGGTGGTTCATGATGTTTTTTAAGAATTCCCAACGCATTTCCCTTGGGAGTGTCAAATTGGGTGTCTAATAAGGCCCATTGTTGTGTACCAGATTACATTATGTTTATCCCAAGACATCATGTAATATATGGTTCCCCTAGGTACATCTATTCTAGATCCACATCCACATGCACAATCCAAAAAAGGATTTATTTCTAGTAAACCATTCATATTAACTTTTACCAAAATAACCAGATATATTAGTAAACATTAACTTGTCATTACAAATATCCGTAGAGACATCCCTAGACATATAGATTGAAATATATAATGGGGTATAACTAAAATTTTAACATTAATGGTTCCAAAGGATAACTAATACCTTTGCTCTAATACAAACAATAAAAAACAATTATTAACACATATATAGAAATCACATCACTTTTGAATAATACTTAAAACATAAAAAAACAAATTCCAAAATACTATATTAGTCTAGTGCCTTTGGAAACATGGAAACTTAAACACTAATACATAAGTGAGCTACGACATCTCCAACTAGGTTCTTCATGAATTAAACCCTTATTAGAATCATCAAACATAATTTGTATCTAAATTACAAGGGAGAAAGAAACAAAAAAATGGGTTACCATAGATGCTCTGTAAGGGTAAACAAGGGAGACATGTAAGAATAAACATGAAGATAAGAGTATTATAACAAGATCAAAAAAATTTATGATCATAACCTACATCTCATTAATCATAAAAATTATTCATTTAATAAAGGTTGATAGATTATAAGACATGAATAATAAGTAAAGACTATGCATAAGCTATTAAATCAAAACATAATAATAAAACATTGTAATTGAGGTAGACACATAGGATTATAATATGATTTCCTGAGTATTGAAGGCATAAATTCCAAGACCATATTAGTAGTATCAGATCACTCCCCATACCATCATGGTAGACATGGTTCACTCCCATTTCCATCATAGTAGCATGATCTCATGCCTTATACCATCTTGGCAGTCATGTTTTACTCTCATGCTCATCTTAGTATTCATGGTTCACTTCCAAGACCATCATGGTATTTCACATGATATATAAATCATTACCCAATGTATTGGAGATGAGATATAGGTCCCAAGAATATCATAATGATATCATACATACATGTTCCACAAAATCATAAAAAAAATCATCTCATAGCCCTAAAAACGAAGTGGTTATGATTAATAAGTTATCATGTCATAACATGGGAAAAAAGAAGAATATACTAATCATCTCATCATAATAATTACTATGGAATGGAATCAGGTTTCAAACGCTTATAACACTTGAAAGAGTAACGAGTATTATAAGAATCATTCAATCAAAAGATAAATCATTCAATAATGAATATGAACTGAACCATTGTATTATTTCATAGAAGGGTCTATGTGACATAAAAAGTATCATATTAGATGGAATATAACATTGAAAGATATTTTGCAAAAAAATTATTGTGAAAAATATCCTTTTTCATTGAAAATTTATCTTTAAAACATAAATCCATTTTAAAATCATTTCCAATGAAAATACATTGATAACATAGAATGAAAGCTTCAAAACATTTTTAAATAATTTTTTACTTATAATATACGTTTGGAAACAATTTAATTATATTTTTATATTAAAACAATTAATAATTTGAAAAAAAATTTGAAAACATTTTCGTTTAAATATTATAAAATATTCTTGAAATCCTTTTGAAAAACAGTTTTGTAGAAATCTAACAGAAGAATCATCATAAGATTTTAAAATCAATTTTATTTAGAAAATGATTTTAAAACATAAAAAAGATGATTTAAATATAATAAAACATTTTTTTAAAAATAATCCATTATATTTATCATCAAGTATCATTTTAGAAATAAATATTTATTGAAAGAATGATTTTTTGAAATAAAATAGATTTCTGACTGATGAGAGAAATACTATAATATTTTATTAAGAACATTTTCAAAAATATATTATGTAGAAAAGAGTGGGAAATAGATCTAATATATGGATATATATTGAATAATAATAGGATAATGTAACTCATGATGGATCTTGAGATATGGATCATATGGATTCCCCATGGAAGCGTGGTCATTCGCAATATTGATAAGAGATATTATTGTTTTAATAAACACATTGATCTTGGTAAAATGGGATCATACACTCCATTTTAGGAAGTGAAATTAAATAAATAACAAAATATGATGAAAATAAAGATATTCATTATATAAAATAAAAAATTGAATTGTATACAGCTTGAATAATAATTTTGGTGCAAAAAAAAACAAGAGTATCAATGATGGAAATTTGAAACAAATATTTTTTACTGATTTAGTAAATTTTGAAACATACAACCCATAAAAGTAATATCATAAAATGTATTTTTAAATAAAAATTATTTTTAAAGTAATATTCAGAGAATAAATTCACCATTATTATATACACCACATTGAAGGAATGAGTAGTGAACATGACATGTATCTCATATAAATAAACATTAAAATGAAATCCATTTACACTTTGTATTGATTCTCATTGTACACATACAAAAAATCATATATTATAAATTTATATTTATTATAGATCAATAATATAACCATATTTTTTATTTTAATACCATATTTGGTTTTATTATGGCTTTATATTACCTTTTTGTTAACAATTCGATGTTTATGTTTCACTTCCTGTAAAAACCGCTTTGTTATTTACATATGTATTAATTTTTTATATCAATGGTACATATATTAGTGTCATGATTTATAGAATTTAAAGAATAATTTTAATATAATTTATATTATTTTTGTTTCTATTTTAAAAATAGATATAGTATAGATGTATGAAATGGAATACACCATTCATGGAGATAGTAAATGATATGTTCACCTGAATTTTTTTTCTGTTTATTTATCTTGTTGATAGTAAGTATATAATATATATATATATATAACATTATTAGATTATATTTATTATTAAATATATATCCTATATATTCACTAAATTCATCCTAAATATATTCCATGTTGTTTATGAATGAATCACACCACTTTGAGGGGGTGATAGTCCACATTTCCTCAATCAAAATTATCCTATTAACAAAAAATAAAGAGTGTAGACATTTGTGTTTTAAAATAAATATATAATCTTAAATAAAAAATACATATAATATATAAATTATATAAATAGAGTTTCTATTATAATTTCTACCATGATATGTGGTAAAAAATGAACAATCGTAGTTTAGTGAGGTGGTAGTTCACTGAACACGTAAATAGTATGTTCATTACCAATTAGATGGAAGTGTGAATAAGTGTAGGTCTAAAACATATAATAAAAGCATCATTGTATTATTAGAATATATATTTTTTGATAAAATCATTTAACAATAATATTTTATTTGGTGGGGAAATAAAATAAAATAAACGTGTTCGAGGGAGGGTGTGAAGTCTTAATCAGGTAACTTCTTTTTGTTTACACTAATGGGATTACATGGAAGTATTTTCAACAAAGGTAGGATTAATGGATGATGGGAGGATTATTGGGAGGTAATTTTAGAATATATTTGACAAAACTATGTGGTTTTAGATGTGTAATGTAGTATATTAGAGGAGGCCTTTTAAAGTTGAGGAGTAGTAGCACTCTTGTAATATTCTGACAAAAGAATTCCACACACGTGTCTCTCATATCAAGTGGATCCAATAATGGACTATATTAGATAAAACGAAATATATGGTCAAAATATGTCAATATAATATCTCTTTTAATGGTTTTTAATTCGTTTTTGGTATTAAATTTATGGTTTAGTCCATAGTTAAGCTAAATTCTACCTTAATCAACATAATTATTTTAATTAAATTAACTAATAAATATGGTTAAGAAATAATTGGACCTTATTTTACATAAAAAATAATTATAATTTTAAAAAAGGAATCTAATTTTATAATTTCATATCACATAAGTGGATGAAATTAATTAATATATAATACCATCGTTAGGTCGAGAATGGAGGATTTTAAAGTAAAAATGATAAATGGTTTTCTGTCTTTTTAAAATTAATTTCAGTGTGAAATTGATTAATATGTCCCAAATTGTGTTAGTTGATAAATTTATTAAATATGTAATCTTTTAAACCAAATTATAATATTATTTATCCTCATAAATAAATTAGTAGAAAATGTAGTTTTGAAATAAAATTTAGTATTTTTCTCCAATCATTAAAAAAATAAACATTTATAGAGAATTAAAAAAATACCTTATCCAAATTATTATATTCCAATTTCAAATATGATGTTTATTTAGAGATATTAAATTTATATAATTTACAAAAATAAATTTAAAATTGGTTCTATGTTATTTGGTGATAAATATGCGTTAATAATAATATTTGTTTTTACACAATACATTGAGTTTTTTGTTTTCATATATCTATATAAAATATTGTATTAATTTAAAAAATATTTTATTGAATATATATAATATATATTACCTTAATATCATTAAGTTATTGTAATTAATAAAATTTAATACGGTAAAAAAACCATTTTATCATTAAAATAATTACTCTTCCACTTTTATTCAACCTGTTCTCATATTTATTTCTAATTAATTTTGTAACCTAATAATTCATATTATATTTATATAAACCAATATTTTTTATAAATTAGTTAATAATAGTAATGACCTATAATTTCACATCATGTTTATATGATATTATATTTTGTAATAACATTTTAATGCTATATAATTATTCAGTAAAACACAATCTTTCTTGTTATAAAATCCATCGAGAAAATAAATTGTTAGGTCTAATGAAATATTACATATTTCTGCCATGTAGAGAAATAAAAAGGTTTTGTTACGTGTTTATCATGATTAACTTGGTGCTGAATAGTACTCATGTAAAACATAGTTCATTAATATAAAAAAAACTATCTCCAGTGTTACATAAAATGAAATATATAAAAAATGTTATATTGTTTAAAAATAAATAATTCAAACAATTATGATAAGTTACACTATGAATTTATCATAGGTATCTTAATGGTATAATTGTTTTGAAAAAGTACCCCTTCCAAGGGTTGATGATTTATTTGACAAACATTGTGGGGATCAATTCTTCTACAAGATTGATCTTAAATATGGTTTTCATCAATTGAGGGTAAATGAAGAATATATTCCAAAGATCTCTAGTAATTATAAGATCAATATGGGTTTTTAATTATTACCTTAGTAATTATTAATGATCTTGTTTTTTTGTATATTTTAATAATATATTTTTTGCGGAATAACTTGATAACAATTTTTTAGTTTTATATTATGATATTATGATATATTACAAATTTTGTGAGAGAATGAGGACCATCTAAGGGTTGTATTTAAAAATATGAGAAAGGATATGATATTTAGAAACTACTAGAAATGTGAATTTTTGTTACAAAATTTTAAGTTCATGGGGAGCATCATAACCAATGAATGAATATCATCTGAACAAGACATCACAAATGTCGTAGTTGAATGGACCAATCCTACATCAGTAATATAGATTCATAGTTTCTTTATATTGTCAATATATAATAGGATGTTTGTAAAAAAAAGTTACAAATTTCTAATTCCCAAACCATGTTAAAGTGAAAAGGGGTCATGTTCATCTAGATAAAGGAGTGTGAAAAATGTTTTTAAGAGATGACAACGATATTGGTTACTACACTGGTGGTAACCCTACCCCCCATTAGATAAGGATTCATTATTATTTGGGAGGCATCTATGAAAGGTATTGGTTGTGTATTCATGAAAACTTAAAAGGTGATATCTTATGTATATTAACAGTTCAAGCCTCATGAGAATAATTATCCAACACATGATCTGGTTTTTTTTGTTCATATTTTTTATCTGATGACATAGAGAAACTATTTTTATGGAGAGAAATGTGATATATACACATACTGCAAATGTTTGAAGTATATTTTTACACAAAAAAAAATTAACATTAGACATTAATATATGGTTTTACCTTCATAAATACGATTACTTCTTAATTAACTATCATCCTATAAGAGAAAACATTGTTTCAAATGAATTATACAGGAAAGACCCTATTTTTTTGGAAATGATGAGGAATCAAGGATATAATTCGATAAAAGAATTAGTATTGGTTAAAAATTTGAATCAAGAGGGAATGGAAATTCATAGAATAATCCCAAATAATTCTAAACAATCATGAATATAGAAAATAAATAATGATCAAGGAGAAGATCCTTTTTATATAATAAGATACTTACTGTGAAGAATGTGATGTTTCCATAGTCCAATCTTTATCAAAAAAGTGTATATAAATTTTGTTTAAGGATATGTGTTCTATATATTCTTGAAATAATGATGAAACTTATGGATGAAGATAATATCTGTACATTCTCCATACTTCATGGAGATAAAACTGGTTTAGGGACCTATATGATCACTAATAGAGGGATAAAATGAAAATAATGATTTATAACTATAGTAAATGGTTCATTGTGTGTCAACATGTGAATTAATAATAAAGAAATCCTAAAGGGGTACAAAAGATCTTCTGATACAAACATGGAGTTGGTATAATATCAATGTCGACATTGTCATCACTCTACTAGGAAAATCAAAAGGAATCAATGTGATATGGATTATTGTAGATCAAATCACCAATAATTCATATTTCATCATTATTTGGGGAGATTTCTCTCTTTAGAAACGTGTAATTATCTATATAATGAAATTGGTGGGGTTTCATGGAGTGATAATTTTTATCATTTCTTATCATGATCCAAGGTTCATGAAATTTTTTTGGAGGAGTCTGCAATATGTACTATATAATGAATTAAATTTCAGTATGGTCTATCACCCCCAAACTGATGGCCTATCTGATAAGACTATTCAAACACTTGAGGACATGTTGAGGACATCAACTTTGGGAGTTAAAGGAAAATAAGATCATCACATCCCATTAATTGAGTTTTGTTACTAGAAAATCATCCATTTTAGTATTGGGATAGATCACTAGGAATCTCTATATGGGAAGAAGTTCAAAAATAATACTTTGTGGGATGAATATTGTGATAGAAATATTCTTGGGATTGACTTTGTGAAAGAGATGATATAAATGGTTCATTTCATCCAACAACACATAAAGGATACTCCTATTTTGCCAATGTTTTATGCTATCAACCGTTTAAAGGACTTGTAAATAGATTTTGGAAATAAAGTATTCCTTGAAATTTCACCTGGGAAGAGTGTAATGTTGTTTGTGATGAAATAGAATATTATCCCTATGTAAACTGGCCCATATGAAATCATTGATAACATTGGAGTAGTGGCCAATATTCTTGTACTTCCTCCAAATCTAGTTCACATTCATGATGTATTCCATGTATATCTCTCAAGTATTTATATTCATTACCCTTAAAATATACATAATCCTAATTTGGTACAACTTGAGAAAGGCCTCTATTAATAGGAGCAACATGTAGAGATCATTGAATGTAGATACAAGGATCTATGCATTAAGAGTACCCACCTTATAAAAGTGATGTGTAGGATCCATTAATATGACAAAGCGACATGGGAACCAGTGGAGTAAAGGAGTCTAAAGTACCCAAACATTTTAAATTAGATGAGGGGATAAAATTTTTGGATCTAAATTTCTTAATGGGGGAATAATGTAAGAACCACGACATTTTGAATAAATTTTTTTCTTTGATAATGTGTGTGATATTATTTTTTATGAAAACGGAACATTTATTTAATAATTGAATGAGTATAATTTGAAATGTGGCTATCAATATTCTACCATTATATTACCATTGGTGAAATATGAATTTCTATCAATATGAATATTAGAATCTATAATTTTAAAATAAAACATAACAATATAATTTTGTTTATCGTTAGAAATGAAAAATGTATAATTAATACCGAAGGTAGAGATGATAGCATCACCATATAAGGTTGTATCATATGAAGCCCTTTTGTTGGGTATTTGTAGGTTGGTGGTATCACATGGATTCTCTCTGGCCCAATCCCAATCTGAACATCAATATGAGAATAGTGAATGAAATCTAATATTGGATAAGTTCAATTTAGTGGAAATTAACACTCAGTAAATATTAGCCGAGATGCCCCATGAATCTATTACCGTCATAGATAACAACCTTAGGTTGTATGTAGGTTTATTAAAGGGTTATGTGTTGAGTTCTATATTATATAAAGTGTAATTCAATTTTTTAAATAAATTTTTTATTCCCACATTTCCGTTTTAAAAATAGTTTCTCTTAATAAAATTTACATGGTATTCAGTAATTTGATTTTTCGGACAGACATTGTACATTATAGATAATATATATATATATATTTATATATATAACATACCAATATATTATGAATAAAACAGATTTTAATTAAACAGTATTATTTAAACGTGATTAAATAAAAATATAAATGATAAAATAATTTTAATTTTTTTAAGTGTCAGAAATTTTAATATGCATTTTCAATCGTCTATTTTTTAATAAATACTGATAAAAATTTATAGAAGTTATAATTATAATTTTTTTATAATTATTATGATAAAAATAATTTTTTCAAAATCATCACATCAAAATTAGATTAGGGTTAATTTATGATATTTTATAAAATACTTTTTTTATTAATAGTAAAAATATAGACTGAGTGTTTTGATATGTTTAACGACTTAATAACTCTGAAATAACGATGTAATAATTAATTAAAAAAATATAAAACCTAATATATGATATTTTTTAAATATAATGATTTTCAATTTATTTAAAATATTATAATAATCTATTATTTACTTTCTAAATTCTGAAATTGACACTTTATCTTCAAAACATTTATTTATAGAAAACAATAGTTTTCCATTCAAAAATAAGTAATATGAAATGATTTCTGGCTCTTGTAGATTAAAAAACATAAAATGTCTCCCAAGTGTCGACTAACATGGGAAATCCCAGGGAATTTAATTTTCCACAACTGAGATTTCCAACGCCTACATTTGGAAATTAACAAAAAAATCATACACTTTTTGTAAAAATACCTATCCATTTTACTATTTCCTTAAAATAAAAATCCATTATCCATAATGAAATGACATTTTACATCCCATGGAGTCCTCATATGTGTACATCAACACCCAAAGAATCAATCTACAAGTTTTAGGAGTAACTCTTTATTGTAATGGAAATATCATTCTTTTCATTTGTTAAGGAATCTCTTTCTGTATATATCATCAGAATATTATTTACACTCTCTTATTAATTTTTTAAACATCGGATTAATATCAAATTATTTCTATAAATATTATATTATTTTTCCTTCTCTTTTTATGGACCAAAACACCTATAAATATAATAAAATAATATGAAATATGAAACAAATATTCTATTTTATAAAAAAATATGATGAACCTAGAATTTTTTGTTAATTATATAAATTGTAATTTAATAATAATTTAATGTGTTTTAAATGATCCTAAGTATAATTTAGGATTATTTAGTTTTTGTTATATGATTTTATGAATTTTACTTTAAATGAGAAGAGAATTAACTCATATATATATATTTTGAAGTTATTTTTATTTTAATTATGTTAGTATGTGAATTTTTATAAGAATGAAATATAAATAATTTTATTTTATGATTTATGAATTTTCTAGAATTATTTAATATTATATGGGCCTATATGTCATCATTTTAGTGATACAAATATAATACTACATATTTAGTTCTCTCTCACATACATGTGATTATACAAATATAGAGAATATATATGTTCATAATCAGACTATTCTAGTAGAGAACTATATTGAATGAAAATGAAATCCAATATGTTGGAGATAATTAGGTTCATAAAATTGATCAATTTCTTTACTGAATTAATTCCCCTCATTTTTGTCCATCCATCACTTGTTCGTTGGAACAAATATTTGATACCTCCTCAAGACCATGTGTATTTATTTATTTATTCATGTGTTGTAAATTATTTTGTGAATTTATTTTCTATGGCCAATAAAATTTAATAGTATACAATCATATATAAATAAAATGAATAAACATGTGTTGGGACTCTTAAATATATCCATGATTTATGATTTTACATTTATCATATAGTGAGAAGCATGATAAATTAAAACATATATCACTTTCTAGGAATATATATTATATTAAAATCTCCACAATTGAAACATTAATTCATAAAAGGCCTTCACCAAATATGTTATAATGGGACTATAATATGATAATAATTTTACCTATAAATGAGTTACCTTAAAAAATTGGGTATTTTAACAAGACTTTTGAGTTAACAGAACTAAAATTGATATTGAATATGTAGTCAGAGCTATCTTTGGTAATTTATCGAGTCGGATGTTGAGGAAATGTGTGTTTAGGATTAACATGATAAACCAATCAAGAAAACCGATCATGGATTCACATGTTAATTTGGATATTTTGATAAATTCAAACTATATACACAAATAGTAGTATTGATTCCATTTCATAGTCAATCAATAGAGGATAAAAATATCAGTGTGGATCACGTAGTCACGTTAGTGGGGATGAATAAAATGTGACTTATTTTAATGAATTATTTTCTATTTAATTTTAAATATTTTCATTCAAACCTCTTTCATTTGATACTAGGAGTGGATGTTACATGAAATTGAGAGAATTAATGGAAAAACAAATATTATTCTTCTGTTAATCCATTTTATGACCTACTCCTTAATCGAACCAGTTGTACCCCAGATTATAGATTCTCTATTATAATGGTGTTATCAATTACAATGGTTTATATACTAATAAGTTATACACCCATGCATCATGTCCTCTAGTCAATCCTTATTATATCACCCAATGATCCAACTCGTTTTCATCATTTGGATATTCCCCCATCCATTCTATTGGTTATACCCCCAACCTCTATCCTCTTCAACAACACATTATACCTAAAGTCACAAGTTCATTCTTATTCTTTATAATATTTGATCCACTTAAGGATGATATCTTGACATTTCACCGAGATATTTAAGCATAAATTTTTTTGATTATAACTAAATTACTATTTTTTTGAATTAGATTGTCAGTCATTCATAATAAATTTGATCACCTATAAATGTTCTGATTCTTTTTTGAAACACTGGTCGATCAATTCATATGTCTACTGTTGAAGTCCCAAACTCGTGTAATGCATGTAAGTGATTCAAATAATATAGAGATCATACATTTATTACACGATTATTACATTTTTAAGAAACAAAATAAAATAGTTACACCACCAAGATCCCAATTAATATTATATTGGGAAAACTATGACCATACATAACATTTTATAAATAAAAACTATTTTATTTAATTCCTTCTTCTCTATATTAAAATTTGACATAGTATTCTCTTTTATGAAAGTAGTCACCTGTGGATATATATCAAAGAAAGGGGTGAGAAAGAATCTAAGTTAGAGGATAAATAAGAATTTGAAACAATATAACATGGGTTATCATGATCATAAAATCCACATCATAATCATGAGATGAAGAATTTGATAATGCCATGGAATGTGAAAGTGAACAAAAATGATACATCATTTCTCAGTGGTCCACTACCACACATAGTTTTGATCAAATAAAGAATCATGATCATGCATATTTTCCTTTAATTATGTGATAAATCACATTTACCAATGCATTGGAGTGATATTAAATTCTGCTCACATCCATAACATCATAAATTGTATATTGTGCTATATATAATTTCATCTGCACCAATCCCATCATAACATTTACATTATCATGCATGCCACATAGAATGTATATCAATGATGGACAGAAAATAACCCATGGAAAGGAATGAGTTTAATTTCAAAAAGAAGACATAAATAATTTGTATCTTCCCAAATAAAATATGTAATAACATATTTTATATAAGAATCAATAACCTTGAGTGTGGAATGAACAATCTTAGGATGAAAATTTGTTCTTTAAAAGAAGGTTCTTATTGAAAAAATAAATATTTGCATAAAATATTGTTTAAAAAAAATTTATCCTAGAAATGGTATGATAATGACGATGAAATGATATTTACCTAATTACATACTGAAATGGTGTGAAATATGGAAATCCCAAAGAAAGATAGTTGGGTTTAAGAATTCCCCTAAACTTTTGTCCAACCGCATTCTTCACCAAAACAACATATATAATTAGATTATATTAATTATTTAACAAATAGTGAATCTATTATATGGGTTATTCATTCATTATGGTTTTACTATGTTGATTTATGTGATTTTTTATGTGTTATAGAATTTAATTTCATCGTTTTGGAGCATTATTATTAGTGGTTTTCATGATTAGTTTGCTTGCATACTTAAATGAAAGTTCATATAAAATATTGACAAATATCTAGAATTGTGATTATATATTATTAATGATTATACATATTTTAAATGATATTATAAATAATTTGGTTATATGTTATTAAGATGTATCATTGGATGATAGTTAACAATGATCATTTTATGTTAATTTTTCAGTTCATCGATCACAACAAAGTCGTATTGTTTTATCATTTAGTAATATGTATATATGTCAGACAAAAAATCTAATTATGGTTGTAAAATATTTTTTAAATTATTTTCCAACAATTATAATGGTTTTATAAACATTCTTGAATGCTCTAAATGATAATTAATGTGTATCGCCAATGATATCGGTAAATTGACACATTAGAGGTGATAGTTTCATTTTTTGAATAAATGTTAATGTGAAAATAGTTTTATTATAGATCAACAATTTATATGATATAATTATATTACATAAAATATATTTAAGTTATCAGTCTATTTTTATAATATTAATTGATAGTAATAGAATAATATAAATCAAAATAAAAATTCATAAAATGCAAGAGGATTTTAGATCTTTGATTTATCCTACTTGAGAACCTTTTTAGTATAATGGTTTTGTCCATTTAATGAGACCATGATCTATGGGATGTGGGTATGGTTATAAAAGATAGTATTGGGGAGAATTTGGACAAGGCTCAATGCTTCAGATATGTGACGATGAGAGGGGAGACATGTGGTATTTATAGTGGATGATAGGGGTGTTCTCTCATTATTATATTCATTAGCTTTTAATTTTTGATCAAGACTATGAAATGTTTTAGTAATAAAAATAAATATATTAAAATAATTATGTTAATCTATATATTATGGTTATTACACCATTTATTACAAAACAAATAGTGTATTTTACTTGTAATGTATATAGAGAGTAGATTTTAGTATTTTACTATTCACCAAAAAAATCATGTTTTCAAATTAATCAAAAAAATCACCATAACCATTTTTTGATGTCTAGATTTAAAAAATGAACTCCATTTTATGAAAATAGTTTTTTACATATTTTTAATTTAATTATTAATTAAAATCATCATTTCCATTGAAAATATATATTTTATTATTTTATTTTATTTTATAACATTTTTTTAAATTACTTCAGGTATCAAAAAATGAACATAAAATCATAATGAATCACAATATTAATTTATTAATACATTATCTGAGAATATATTTTCTTTTCTATTATTAAATTATTCATAAATATGTAATTAAAAATTTATAACATATATAAATACCAACACATCAATAATAATTTTTTAAACATTTAATTAAATAGATTATTATATAATTATACCATAATTTAATTTATAAGATCCCTATAATATATTTATACGTTCAAGGGTGATTTTAATATCATTTTGTTGCTTCAAAAATTATAAAAGACATATTACTATTGATAAGGTCTTGTTAGTCAATCATCAGCATTGGTTACTAAAATTCGTGAAATACATATTATTTAATTAATTCATAATCTATAAAGATTTCATTATGGTATCTATGCGATTTTTTGAGATTAATACCGCAAAAAAATAATATAGGATGTGATAAATTCTATTGGTTGAATTTTGGGTTGTTACATCATTCCCCCATTTTGAAATTTATCTATAAGATTTTTGTTTTACAAAAACAGATGTGGTTACATCTCCTACATCTCCTCCTCCGGTTCCAATGTTCATTCATAATACATATGGTTACTATACCAGAATTTGATATGGTATGATTTAATATCATGTATAATAAATTCCCTCTAGTCTAGAATCTTCACAAGATGCTCTTCAAAAGAAATATAATCTCCCAGCTATTCCGCCTCAGAGTTCTGAACATGTGAGGGATCTGGTATATACATTCTAATAAGTGATATGCGGAATCCATCTTGAACATGATCCATATTTGGTGGATATTGATGAAGATAGGCCCTGAATACTATGAAATCATGGATATCAAAGGATAAAATATACCATGGTATTATCTTTGATTTATTTACAAAGTGAATGACTCTATTATATGTTGATATTATAAGGAACATCATTTCTCCAATTTTGAATTTGATGTCCCTTTGATGGTTTTTAGAACAATTCTCTTTTTAACTCTAAGAAGAATTGATATTATTTTAGATATCGTGTACCTTATCTGTAAAATATTTTGACATGATCATTTCTAATAAGCTTTCTATGACCAACATCATACCAATAGGTTGGAGTTCTGCATCACTTTCGACATAGATCATCATATGGATCCATTTGAATAATCATGTGGAATCTATTGTTGTATGTGAACTCAAAAAATGGTAGATGATGATACCAACCACATTTTAATTCTAAATATAAGGCTCTTAGTATTTTATAATGCTTATGGATTTTCCTTTCGGATTTGACATCAGTTTTTGGTGATAGGATATAATAAAATTTAATTCAATACTCAAAGGATATTGATGACCTCTCCATAATTTAGATGTGATCTTAGGATCATTATCAAAATAAATCGATAGTGTAACTCTATATAGAATCACAACTTCATTTAAATATATCTTCTCATGTTTTTCAAATTATAAATCTTCCCAAATAGTGATATAGTGGGTAGTCATTGTGAGTCAGTCCACCACAACCCATATCACATTTTGTTTATGTCTTAGGGAGACCTATAAAAAAGTACATGGTAACATTATACTATTTACACCTGGGTATAATAAATGGTTGTGTCATCACATTGGACATAAATTTCTCAAATTTAGCTACAAAACATATCAATAATCTTGATATATACTACGAAATTTCCTTCATTATGTTGTCCCAGTAGAAGGATTCTCTGAGATCAATGTATATCATGTTAGTCCCAGTAAGGATAGGGAAATTTGACATTTTTGAATTTTAAAATAGTCCATTATTTTTCTCATATAATGAAGGAACACAGATCCTCATTCCATCCTGAATAGCACCCTCATCATCATTATGTCACTATGGCATCTTCCCTTCCTTTTTTGTATTCCCCTTCTTTTATAACTCTACATTATCCTTTTGTTCCTCCACAATATTCTATTTGATAGATGTTTGGGAAAACATTTTGGTAAATTATTACATAATACAAAAAGTTATGACGTCCAAATATGTCTATTGCTTGTACATGATGATATTGTATTTATCAGTCCACAACATGTATAGAGTATAATGTTCTTTTCTGCTAAGAGCATTAACTCCCCAGTTTTCCTTACTTGGTGATATTGAATAGATCAATCATAGTCATGGATTATCTCAATATATATTATTTGACACATGTTGAGATCCTTTTGTGTGAATATATACATCATTCTCTTTTGATCGGTATATATTTCACCAATCCCACCATAGAGGTAGTGCTGTAAGATTTTCAAGGAAACAATCATAGGAGCTAGATCTAGATTATGTGTCGAGTATTTATTCTCAAGGATCCTCAAATTATATCAGATGTAGGATATAAAATTATATTTTTAAGGATTAAAAAATCTAATACATTCATTGAACCATTACTTTTTTCAGAAAACATTCTCCATTTTTTGTAATGTGAGTACAGGTGCAAAGATTAGACTCTTCATTAGGTCCATAAATCATTCCTCCCATTCATTCATCTTGACATACATTACTCCATTCCATATTAACATAGTTATTGGGATTGGAAATAATGAGAAATATCTCCAAAAATTTGGTACTACCCTACTAATTTAATATAACTATGAATTTCTATGATACTAGAGGGTTTGGGAAACTCTTAAACATCCTTTATTTTTTTAGGGTCCCATGAAATTCCCTCACTAGTGATCACGTGTCCCAGGAATGTGACATTTCTAAATACAAAATTACAATTTTTAAACTTCTGATAAAAAATTTCTTTCATTTATTTTTCCAACACAATCCTTAAATGTTCTTATGTTCCACCTGTCTCTTAGAATATATGAGAATATCATCGAGAAAAAACCAATTTTTTGAGGAAGTGTGAATGGGAACTATTCATCTGATCAATGAATATTTCAGGGGAATTAGTATGTATGAAGGGGAACACTATAAATTTAAAGTTCTCATTCCTTCTATAGAAGTCTATCATCTAAATAACATCCTTCTTCACTATTAGTAGATGATATCCAGAATTTAGATCCACCTTTGAGATGTACTAAGCTCCACACAACTGATCAAACATTTCATTAATACTTGGAGGAGGATAATTTTCTTTAAGGTGAACTTTATTAGTATTTGATAATCAATATGAAACCACATTGATCCATCCATCTTCTTGAAAAAGGGGATTTATTGAACCCCTAGTTAATACACTATGCCATATGAACACTTCATCCAATTGATCTTGATACAGATCCTTTAACTCCTCTAGTTAAATAGGAACCCTCCTATAAGGATGCTTTGAGATATGAGTAACTCTGAGAATGAGTTCAATTTAGATCTCTACCTCACTATCCAGTGGAAGTCTATGTATCTCTATTTGGATGACATCATTGTATTCCCTAAAATTGGGAATTTACCTAAGTATTACACTTTCATTTGACAAAACCATTTGAGTGAGGTATTATTCTCCATATGGAATAATCACCCACACCATTGATGGATATTTCAAAGAAGATTCATGATCTTATTTTAAATTTTATTAGAGCTTGGGATGGTTCAAAAAAGGTAAAAATATTTTCAATTACCGTACTGTTTATATGTTCTCTTTATAGTGAGAGAAAATACATTCCCTTTATAGAGTCAAATAATATGAAGGGTTTTACTGAGATATTTACTTGGAGAATCTTCCCACATGCACCAACAAGAGAAGATTCAAACACCTGGTTTGTAATGATTTCACCACCTATTTTGGAATAGAGAAATCAACTTCAATGTTTTAGGGATTTGATTCAATATATAAATGAATGTATATAACCATAATGAAATAAGAATTTTTACATTATTTATAAAATAGGCATTGTACCTTGTACAACTGAATTTTATTTTTTTCATTTCAGTAGTATTTATGGAATAATTCTTTCCTTACTGCTTTGGATTTGGTGGATCATTATATTGATTACCCTATATTAATCATGGTTTAGTTGACTAGATTTCCTAGTTCCCCTTCACCCTACAGTTGTATCATTCAATCATGTGTTGTTCTCTCCTTTCCTCAACCACATAGTCTCGATTCCTCATTTATTTTCGAAATTCCTGAGATCGGTCGCCTTCACTATAATAGTTCAACCATTTCCAAATCGCATTGAGGAAATTCCCATGAATTTTCATACCATATTTTTTACTTGTGGGTGGTTAAGTCTTGTTTCCACCTTTATGATTATATACTCTAGCTTGAAACACCACCTTTAGTTTCCTATCAATATAAGCATGGGTCCATTCTCCAAACTCTATCTCCACAATGAGATCAGGTTGAACAACTTATTCATAACACCAAATGATTTAAACTTCTAGAGCCTTTTGATGTTGTTGTTTTAATCCACTAATTAATTTATCAATTTTAATATCATTTTGGATACCAAAAAACAAAGCATACATTTCACACCTTGTGAAATTTGATTCGTAGGATGTGATATATTTTCATTCCTTTTTATATAGCTCTATGAATTCTATCTCAATATTTTTAGGATTATTTTGAGGTAAATAATTATTAAGAAACATTATCATAATGTCTTACCACTATATATCTTCAATTTCATCATCCATATTGGTGTTCTTAATCAATTCACACCATTGGACGTCCTCTCTATCTAGATGATAATTTGATGGTTTTACCTCTCTATCACAGAATAGTGAAGAACAGAATTGATCTTCTCCATTGAGATTAACCACAGTTCAGTAACTAGTGGATTAGATGATCCATTAAAATTTGGTGGTCTTTTCCCCATGATGGATGTGATAGATAGTTTCTCTGACTTATGTTATCGAGGAAATTCGACAATATTTTTATTATTATTCTAAAAATGATACAGCTGGGTAAAAATCGCCATGAAATTTTTACCTCCACCTCCCAATGAATTAGATATTTCATTCGGGAAATATTTTCATTTTCCCTAGCATGAGTCGTTGGCCAAGTTTCTCTTTGTTCACATCATCTTCTAAAATAGAAAAGGTTATAACAAAATATTTGTCATCAAGTGATAAATAATTTATCCCATTGTGAAATTAACTATAATGTCACTTCTTATGGGATATCTATGTTTATAAATTCTTATGGTGTGCTTTCTTTTACTTAGTCTCATTCAAGTGATCTCAATAAGGTTCTCTAAACATAAGTGTAAAATTACTTAAAATGTGATTTGGTAAGAATTATAATTACCCTACATATTATATAATATTATTAAATAATTTTATAAAAATAAACATATTTTTTTTATAAAACAAGGATCCAATGGTTTGGTGTCACCGGAATACTAGGACCTTACATTACTTTTTCAAAATGAAACATAAACATTTATTTTATTTCTTATTCAATAGCTTCTTCTTGGCCCTTGAATTATCTATATTACAAGTATTCACTTGAATATTTATATCAATAAAATGGTTTAGATAAAAGTCTAGTTTGAAGAAAGTAAAAAAACAATATACCATAGAACACGTGGTAATCATTATCATAACATCATCATCATAATCATGAGAAGAAAAATTAGATAAAGTCGTGGAATATGGAAATGCATAAAAATGAAACATCATGATTTCATTGTAAACTACAAAACATAGTTCTGAACAAAGATATCATCATGTTCATACATATATCATTTTTATAATGACATACATCACTTTACCCAATTTATTAGAGCTCCATATAATTCAATTCATATTCGGCACATCATAACATTTACATTGTGTTATATAATTCAGCGCACACCCGTCACATCATAAAATTTATATTAACATGCATGACACATAGAACATATATCGAGATTGGAGATAAAATAAATAATGAAAATGAATTGATTTTATTTTATAAATCATACTTTCAATAACTTTGGATTCCCAATTTAAATTGGGAATAACATTTTTGATTTAAAAATCCTCAACAATTACTGAAGAAGAAACAATAACGAGAATTAAATGGTGTTATTAAAGAAGCGTTCTTTAATAGAATATTGTGTTTGTAAACTGCTCAATTAGAAAACACGTATATTCCATAAAAGGTAGGATAACGATAATTAAATGATTTTTAAGGAATTCCCATGTAACGACTCAGTGTTTTTAAATGGAAATTAAATTCTTATAAATATGGCATAAAATCACTTGAAAACACATCATAATGATCTACTATGTTCTAAGTGACATTTAATCATAGTTTTGTCACTTCTGTGTTTGGAATTTGGAAAATCTGACATATATGGATTGGATCATTTAGTTTCTTGAAGTCTGATAGGAAAACATATTTTTCTGGTGAATAGTAACATACCATTATGAATAGTAACATTCCATTTTGAATACTGATATACCCTAATGAATAGTAACCATACCTATGATAGTATTAAAATAATATTCAAGTAAAATAAGGATGTACCTATATTTTAGAATAAATAAATGAATGTTTTAAAATCAGGTTTAAATAATAAATTATGATTTTAATTTCATATTACATAAATCATATTTCAAAATTAATTTATAAAAATTGACAACATTTTTGGATTCTACACATTGAAAAATTTTTAGGGTGAATTTTTGGGATTTTTCTGAAATACATGAATTTTTTATGAATAGTTGAATCTGATATTTCACAATAAATGCTAAATAATAGATTAATTGAGAAATTGATGATGATCTAATAATGTAAGCCAAATTTATTCTAAGTTACATGTATTTATTACTATTCTTGGTTGTGGAATACTTATTATTCAATGTATTGTGTGCAAATAATAAACCAATGATTAAAAAATTATAAAAACCCACCTCCCTGCACTATAAATACCAACCATTTTTACCTCTTCTCTTCACTCCTCTCAATCCTTGTGACTTGCCAATATTCTTCCCCAATATCTCCCCAAGCTCATCCCCCACGTCCAAAATCCACTAGCCTCTTCAAAATACCAAAACCTCTCCCCTTAAGAGGTTCTCAAAGTAGGAAGTCTCAATAGGTAAATTTCTCTTTGCAATTCCTTCTTTTCTTTTATGTTATTTTCTTTTTGTTCCATTCCTCACATCCCTTCACCCGAATGGTATGATTACTCCAGTAATATATATGTAATGGAATTTTTTTATTCTATTGTAATATAAAATCATGTTCTCTCATTTCCCCACCATTTATTATAATGAAATGAAAGCACCGTTTGAGATGTGCTAATTTAGCACATTCAAGGACAGCAGTTTATCAATTTCTATTATCATAATTAATTCTGTTCATGAATCCATTTTTGTTTTCATTGAACATTATTATATATATATGTAATATATCCTATATTTTTTTGTAACCCATTTTTACAAATGGTATTATGTTATAATGAAAAACATGTTCATTGTAATCAAACCCCTAACAAAAATGGTTTCCACTTTTGTTTTATATAATAATACAACATCACTCTAAGTAACCAAATTAAATTTAAAACAATGTAATATTCTGGATATTCACTATAATCATATAACATCAATTCTGTAAACCACCTTCATCTTACATATTTATCCAAACATAAATATATGTGAAACGGTTCTTAAAATCAAGTAAACAAACAATCCCGACAATGAAATTGATCCTCATAACCAATCAAAATGGTTATGAATGAACATAAAATGAGTATAATAAAAAAATTAAATAAATAAATGGTTCTTGAATTATTAATTAATAATATTAATTTTTTTATTCAGGTCATTAATAATAAGTAGATAAAACCAATATATTTAAGGTAAGGGATCCTCCCAATTTCACTCTTCTTTCATGATTGGATTTTATGTTATTCATTTTTACATGTGATACCTAATGATGGGGTATCATTTAGAACCTCCCCCATAATTCCCTCTTGATGTTTATGTTATGAGAAACCCCATTCACTATCATCGAATCCCTTCTAGGTATACCTGATACCATGCCAATAATTTGTAATGAATTCTAACCGAACATTTTTTCTCCTTTGGGTTTTCTATCTTTCCTTTTACCCAAATGAAGTTGTCTTTTATTTTTATGTACAACTTCTACATTATTTTTATGATTTATGTACAACTTCTACATTCTATTTATATGTTCTAATCCCTTATTTTCATGGATTCTTTCATTATACTTCCATTGGTTAAGATTTATGTCATAGTGGTGGTACTTCATTAATTCCATGGGTACCCTTAAGATTATATATAGTTAATTTTGTATGATTATTTGTGTGAAAAGATTATTTATGTTTCTAGAATATTCAGGAAATTTTTGAGATGTTTGCGCCAAGATAGTGCTCCAATGCATTGGGTAATGTTAAGTCTCGTGAGGTGTGAAGTGAAATGGGATTGGTGGGTTTCCATGACCCATACTAAAATGGGAAACGAGTTTTGCGGTTAGCCTTGACCCGTACTAAAAAATTTATTATGATTCTTACACATGTATATTATTCCATTTTTATATTATCCAATTCTTATATGATATGATTACATATATTCCATGTTTTTTTATCATTATGTCGTGCCTCATAATTCATATTCTTAAGATGCATCCTTATGTTCATTCCCTTATTGGGATTTTTAGCTCATCCCTTTGTTCATGTGTTCCCTAAGGTACCCAATGCATATGTAAGGGCTCAAAGGAAGTTAGGATATCTTTATAGAGATTGAATAAAGATGTTTTTTCCCATGTTATATGTTTTATGTGCCTAGTCTTCCAAGACAGTGGACTTAACAATACTTGTCTTGTACTCTGATGTATAATTATGCTTAAAATCTTGTAATGTTATATATAAAAGGCTTGCATCTCTATAGTTGGTATCAGAGTAAGGTCTTGTTATTTATGGAGATTAGGAATATAGAACCTTAGTGAGCACCTTAAGGATGAGAAGAATTATAATAAAACATCCCTAAATTTTAGTGAGTATAGAGTAAGTGGATTATTAAGAAAATGCATTCATTTCTGCATACGATCAGGTAGAGACAGCTCTAGTACAGATGCACCTAGGAGTAAAAAATACTACAAAGCATTTTGGGAATGACCCATAGTATCCTGGTACATGAGAATGGTCCTTGCTACACTCTTGGTTATGACACTCCCAGTGAATACACATTAGTGGATTCCTGAGCTTAGTACAAACCATTATTAATGTACAAAAAAGACCATAAGAATATCAGTCATGAAATAGATCGAGGATAGCCTAGATTTAACCCTATGGAATCACATGTTAGGGTGTACTTATTCATTATAAGTTTATCCTTTTATGTTCAGAGTTTCCTTTTTATTCTCAAAAACTAAGTAGTCAAGACATCTAATCATTTTTTCTCTACCATAGTAAATAGCGGGATATAGGAGAACATGATCCAACAACCAATACGATAAGAAACATGAATATTTCCTTAATGATATGCCTGATATGATGGGAGAGGGTGCTCAAAAATTCATGATAATACCTGCTCTACTGGATCAAGTTATGAATAATAACTTGAATCGTGTTTAAAACTATACTCCTCCAAGGAATGAGAACTTTTTATTATAGAATCCTTCATTCTGGAAAAGGGCTCCCATGTTTAGCGGATCTTATGATCCCCACCTCACAGAACAATGGATGAACTCCATTGAAAAGATAGTATTCGTCCTTTAGTGCTCGGAAGTAGAGAAGGTTCTACTGGCAGTTTATCGTTGTGAAATGGAAGTTGATCAGTGGTGGACACTGATCAAGAATACAAAGTCCCAAGAGAAAATTGATTCCATGTATTAGGTGGAATTCAAGATGATGTTTTTCCACAAATATTTTACTCAAACTCTCCATCTCAACATAGAAAAGGAGTTCCTGGGACATAAGCTAAATGAAGATGAGTCCACCAGGGCATATGAAGAAAACATTACAAGGATTTCATGGTACACCTCTTCTATTGTCATGAACTCTAAAATAAATGTGGGTTTCTTCTTTAGAGGACTAAAGTTGAGTCAATGTAAAGTGTTGCTGATTCGAGACTGGGAAAATTACAAGTATATTTTTTATTGTTCCCTCAAGGAAGAAATGTATATTGGATACTCTCAATGGACTCATGGGGCTAGTGATAAGAAGTGGAAATTGGAAAACAATATGGATGGTTTATCAAAAAAATCACATGATGGAAAGAAGAATGACTTTTCCCCTTGAAATAAATATGGGAAGAAGCATCCTGGTAACTGTCTGAAGGGAAACAAGAATTTCTTTAAATGTGGATAGTTTGGTCATCTCACTAAGAACTGCCAAAGGGATGTCAAAAATATAGGTAATTGTGAATCATAAAGGAAGGTTCAAATCAACCCTCAGCCCATATTGAAGTGTTAAAAGTTCAAGAAGCATGGGAATTATGTGAATATTTCCTTGAGCTGAGGGTTGTCAGGGGCAATCAACAAAAACCTCCAAGGAATCATGGAAGATATTCTACTATCACTACTGCTGAGGTGGAGCTGGAAAATGATGTGGTGATAGGAATTCTAGTTATTAATTCACGAATAGTGAACATACTATTTGATTTTGGTTCTATAAATTCATTAATATCTTGAATGATTAGTAGAAATGGTGAAACACCACCTCAAAATTTAGAGGAAAAGTTATCTGTGATAACATAAAATGGGGAAATTGTTGCATCCATGATTTATAAATCCTACCCGGTTAACTTTTCTAGACTGAGCCTCCCCGAAAATATAGTCATACTTATGTTACTGGATTTTGACGCTATCTTAGGCATGGATTGGAAATCTTTATACAAATCCAACATCAACTGTCAGGAAAGTGATATCACTTTTCACATCTAAAATCATCCTATGATTCATTAAAAGTGTATGGAGGAAATGAGTCTCCTTTAGAATAATCGTATCAAGTGTGGTTATCATTTCCTTATAAGCAAGGAATTCTAGCTCAAATTATTGGGACAAAGGAGAGAATCATGTTTGATGATATTCCAATCATGAGGGGTTACACTGATGTATTCCCTAAAGAGTTGTCTGGTCCTCCTCCAGACAGAGAGGTTGAGTTATCAATTAAACTTATTCCTAGATCATTTTCTATAGCAAAGATACCTTAAAAAATTACCACCATAGAGTTGTAAGAGTTGAAAAATTAGTTACATGAGAATATGGAGAAGTTTTTTATATGCTCGAGTGCATCGACTTGGGGTGTGCCAGTCCTCTTCGTCAAGAATAAGGGTAGATCAATGCGCCTATGCATTAATAATCATGAGCTCAATAAATCCACGATAATGAGCAAATATCCCCTTCCAAAGATAGATGACATGTTTGAACATCTTCATGGGGAGAGTTAGTTTTCTAAGGAGGACCTTCAATCAAGATATCACTAATCAATGGTTAGGAAAGAATATATTCCCAAGAATTCCTTTCGAACGAGGTATGAACACTATGAGTTTATAGTGATGTCATTCAAACTTAGTAATTCTCCATAAATTTTCATGGATTTAATTATTAGATACTTTTGTGATTACCTTAAAAAAATTGTGGAAGTCTTTATTGATGATATTCTGATATACTCCAAGAGAAAGGAGTAACATTAAGAGATTTTGAATATAGTGTTAAATACTTTGATATGGGAGAAGCTGTAGTCAGAGTATATTAAATGTTAGTTCTGGATAGGGGAAGTATCATTCATGGGGCATGTTATCACTAGCAATGGGATATCTGTGGCCCCTTCCAAGATGAAGGCAATTAAAGAGAGAACAATTCCATCTTTTTTAATGGAGATCCATAGTTTTTTTGGTGTATATTGGAATTATTGACACTTCCTGAAGAACCTTTCATGATTGTTGAACCCGATGACTAAGATGTCAAAAAAGTGGGTAATGTTTATTTGGATAGAAGAATGTGAGTTATGCTTCATGGAGCTAAAGAGAAGGCTAATCACTGCACATGTACTCACATTACTAAAAATGGAGAATGATTTGTGATATATAGAGATTCTTAAAAGAATGTCTGGGGTTTTTCACTCGTGAAAAATGATAATGTGATAGCCTATGCCTTACGAAAGTTGAAAATCAATGGGCAGAACTACCCAACAAAAGATCTAGAGCTGTCATCCGTGACTTGTTTCATTGAAAATCGCGAGGCACTACCTTAATGGTGAGAAGTGTGACATATAAAAAAACCACAAGACCTTAAATTATATATTCACACATAAGGAGATCAACATGACTCAAAGGAGATGGTGAGATCTAATCAAGGATTATGATTTCTCTATAC
The DNA here is from genome assembly GCA_963277665.1 of Viscum album. Classification (NCBI taxonomy): domain Eukaryota; kingdom Viridiplantae; phylum Streptophyta; class Magnoliopsida; order Santalales; family Viscaceae; genus Viscum; species Viscum album. Next base: position 1,432,822,282 of record OY728151.1, read on the forward strand.
ACAATCATCCTAGAAAGGTGAACAAAGTAGCCAATGCTCAAAGAAGAAGAAAACCTGCAACTCTATCCATGTTATAGATTAAGAAAGGCCCTATCTTTTTGGATATGCAGTGGATGGATTTAAGAATAATAATGGTAGGGGATACATCCTACCTTTCACAAATTATTGTTCAACCATCCATTCAAAATAAGTATAAAGAAGCACAAATGGATTATTTGGAGTTAAAAAAGTGGGTTAATGTATTAAAAAGGGAATTTGCAAGAGTTCAATATTGACGATGATGGTGAGATTTGGTTTGGAACATAGATTTGTGTGCCTTCATCTCCCGGGATAAAGAAGGATCTATTGGAAAATGTACATAGATCAACATTCTCTGTCTATCCTAGGAGTACCATGATGTACTATGATCTCTGAGAAAACATCTAGTGGGATAACATGAAGAATGAGATTACAGAATATATATCAAGGTGCTTGGTATGTTAGTAAGTTATAGAAGAGAGACCAAAGTCCAAAATAATGATGCAACCTTTTCCTATACCCATATGGAAATGGGAGAATAACACTATGGACTTTGTCACGGGTATCCCAAAGATGTTAAAGGGAAATAATGATATATGAGTTGTGGTTGACTGAATCACCAAGACTACCCATTTTATCACAATTCCGGAAGACCTCTTTCTTGAACAACTTGAAAAAATATATGTGAATGATCTAGTGAGACCAGATGGTTTCCCACTGTCAATTATCTGTGATCATGATCCAAGGTTCACATCTAAATTATGGAGGTGTCTTTAACATGAATTGAGGACTGAATGAAATTTATGCATGACCTATCATCCCCAAACTTATGGAAAATATAAAAGGAATATTCAAATTCTTATTGATATGCTAAGATTCTGATCTCTAGAATTCAAAGGTGGATGGGATTATAATTTCTCATTGGTTGAGTTCTCATACTACAATAGCTTACAATGAATTAGTTAGGTGGCTCCGTATGATGTTCTGTATGGAAAGCGATGTAGAACTCGAACCTATTGGGATGATGTTAAAGAAAAACGATACATGGACCAAATCTTGTGCAAGATATGACAGAGAAGGTTTATGTCATCCTGGAAAACATCTAAGCTACTCAGAGTCGGCAAAAGAGCTATGCTGACAACCGTCGAAGGGACTTGGAGTTCGACATTGGAGATAAAGTCTTCCTTTGAATATCACCATGGAATATATTCTGTGGGTTTGGATGGAAATGGAAGCTAAGCCCAAGGTTCTTTGGACCCTTTTAGATCCTTGACCGCATAGGATCTATGGAATATCAGCTTATAATTCCACCGAATATGGCTCAAGTTCTTGATGTGTTTAATTTATCACTTTTGAAGAAGTACATAGCTGATCCATCGCATGTACTTAACTCAGAGGTGGTGCAGTTGGAAGATGATCTCACTTGTGAGGAGTAGCCAGTGAAGATTAGGGACCGAAGTGATAAGGTTCTATGAAACAAGACAACCAACCTTTTCAATTTTTTTGGAGGAACCAATAGTTTTAAGAAGCTACTTGGTCACCAGAGGATGAAATGATGGAGAATTACCCTCAGCTATTTACATCTAAGAATGTAAAACGAATTTTCGAGGGAAAAATTTCATAACTGGGACAGAATGTAACGACTCAATATTTCTCAATGGAAATTAATTTCATATAAATATGTCATAAAATCACATGAAAAAACAACATAATGAACTACTGTGTGCTATATAACCTTTTAACAATGGTTTGTCACTTTTGGTTTTGGAATTTCAAAAATCTGACATACACGATTGCGATCAGTTAGTTATTTTGATTTTGATATGGAAAACATAATTTTTTCTGAATAGTAACCTACCATTATGAATAGTAACATACCATTATGAATAGTGATATACCCTAATGAATAGAAACCATACCAATGATAGTATTAAAATTATATTCAAGTGAGCTTATGATGTTACTATATTTTAAAATAAGTAAATTAATGTTTTAAAATCGGGTTTTAATAATAAATTATGTTTTTAATTAATGATTAAATTAATGAAATATTGAAAATTATTTTTGAAAATTTGAGTTCATTTTTTGGATTCTATACATTGAAAATGGTTAGGGTAAATTTTTGGTATTTTTTTAAATTCATAAATTTTTTATGAATGGTAAAATCCGATAATTCACAATAAATGCTAAATAATTGATTACTTGAGTCATTGAGGATAAACTGCTAATGTATTCCCAATTTATTCTAATTCAAATGAATTTATTAATATTATTGGTCATGTAATACATATTATTCCATGTCTTGTGAGGAAATAATAAATTAATGATTAAAAAATTATAAAAACCCTCATCCCCTCCAGAATAAATACCATCCATTCATACTTTTTCTCTTCAATCCCCTCAAGACTTGTGACTTGCCAATATTCTTCCCAAATATCTCCCCATTCTCCTCCCCTATGCCCAGAATCATCTAGGCTATTCGAAATTCAAAACCCTCTCCTCTTAAGAGGTTCTCAAAGGAAGAAGTCTCAAGAGGAAAATTCATCATTCCAATTCCTTCTTTTCTTTTAAGTTCTTTCATTTTTGTTTCTTTCCTCACCTCAATTCACCCAAATGGTTTAATAACTCTAGTCACATACATGAACTATAAATTTTTTATGATAATGGGATATTTCATTATCTTATCTTATTTACCCACATTTTATTTGAATGAAATGAAACCACCATTTGAGATGTGCTAATTTTTCACATTCAATGACAATGGTTTATCAATTTCTATTATCATCTGTAATTTTGGTCATGAAACCATTTTTGTTATGGTTGAACCAGACTATTTATATATTTAATATATTTTATTTTTTTTTCTATTATCCATTCATAAAAATGGTATTATGTGACAAATAAAAACATTTTCTTTTAATCAAATCCACTAATTAACAAAAAACTATTGTCACTTTGATTTTATATAATAATTAAACTTTAATCTAAGTAAAAAAATTAAATTCAAAACTATGTAATAACCTGTATGTTGACTAATATCATATAAAATCAATTCTGTACAACCACTTCCAACTAACATGTTTATCCAAACATTAATATAAGTGAACTGGTCATTACAACAAAGTAAAAAAAACTATCCCGAAAAAAGAAATTGAACCTCATAACCAATAAAAAGGGTTATGAGTGAACATAATATGACTGTACTAAACCAATTAAATATATAATATTTTATTTAATTAACAATTAATAATGCTAATTTTTTTATTCAGGTCTTTAATAACAATTGGAGAACACCAACAGATTTAAGGTAAGGGATCATCCCCATTTTACTCTTATTTCTAGATTGTCTTCTATGTTATACCATTTTACATGTGTTACCTAATGATGGGAAATCATTTAGAACCTCACCCATACTTCCCTTATGATGTATAAGTTATGAGAAACCCCATTCACTCTCATAAAAACCCATTTTAGGTATACCCTATACCATGCCAATAATCAGTAATGAATTCTACCCGAACCTTCTTTACTCCTTTTAGTTTCTCTATCTTTATTTTTCCAAAATATAGTTGTAGTTTATTTTTATTTACATCTTCTATATACTTTTTATATGCTCCAAACTTATGTTCCAAGATCCATAACTCATTATCTTTTGGGTATATATATGTTTTTAGTGATTCCAACATCGATACCCCCGATAAGGAATATTGTTTTAAGGGAACTTCCCAAATTTTTACCCCATTAAAAGTACACATTATCCCCAATTTGAAGCCATTCTTTCTTTATGAAAACAATATTTTTATTATGAATTTCTTCTTAGTTCACTTCGGGTTTTATATATAAGATTTTTCCTATTTCTATTTTGAAATCTCAATAGTATTTTTTTTCAAACCGCACTAAAATGTTTTGATACTAATGATTCTAAAAAACCTTTTCTTATTTTTTGTTACTTATTTTTGACTCCACATACCATGTTATATTATTATTTTACCTTATAAACGACCATGTATGTTCTAATCCCTTTCATTCATGGACACATTCAATATACGCCAATTTCTTAGGATTTATGTCATGGCTGTCGTACCTAATACCATCCATGGGTACACTTATGTTTATGTATGGTTGATTATGTGTGATTATTTGTGTGGAAAGATTATTTATGTGGAACGAATACTCATGAAAATGTAGGGATGAGTGTTCCCAGATAGTGCTCCAATGAATTATCTAAATTTATGTCTCATGATATGTGATGTGAAACGGGATTGTTGGTTTTCCATGATACGTACTAAAATGGGAAACAGGATTGGAGGTCAGCCTTGACCCATACTGAAAAATATCTCATGATTCTGCCACATTTATATGATTCAATGTTCATATGTTCCAATGCTTATATGATATGATTTTATATTTTATGTTCTTTTTTATCATTATATCTTCCCTCTTAACTCATGTGATTAAGATGTATCATTATGTTCATTCCCTTACTAGGATTTTTATCTTATCCAAGTTCATGCGTTCTATAGGGTACCCTATGCTGATGTAAGGGATCAAAGGAAGTGAGTATCTATTTATGGAGATTAAATAAAGATGTTTATCCCCATGTTTTATGATTTATTTACCTAGTCATCCATGAAACAAGACTTAAAGATCCTTGGATTGTAATCTGATGTATATTTATGGGTAAAATCATGTAATGATATATATAAATGTCTTGGGTCGCTATAACCCAATCTGAAAATGGGGTGAAAAGTGATAACAAAATGAAATACAACTGGGTTCGATAATTCCCCTTACTTTATGTATGGTTTCTATATTCACATTAATATCTTCTATATTCACATTTGGTTCATTATAATCAAATAAGAAATGTTTTTAAAAAATTATTCATTTTGGTTTTATTATGTTTAATTATGGGCTTTTAGATGTGTTATAGAGTTTAATTTCATCATTCAGGAGTAGTCTTTTTCATAGTATAATGATAGGATTGCTTCTATACATTATTGTATGTTTGTTTAAAATACAGATATATATCCATAATTGTTGTTATATGATTTTAATTATCAACAATAATTGTTATAACTATTATAATTAATTTGGTTACATTATATGAAGATGATCCATTAGAATAAAGTCAACGATAATTGTTATAGTCTAATATTATCAGCTTTTAGATCACAAAAAACTCATTTTGTATTATCATTAAGAATTATGTAAATAGGTTAGTTCCCAAACAAAAATATGGATGTCAAATACATTTAAAAATATTTTTCAACAATTATAATGGTTTTATTAACATCCTTGATGGCATTAATCGAAATTGAAGGTGCATCACCCATGATGTCAGTAAATTGACATGTCAGGCCCACAAATTTCATTTTTCTAATAAAAGTTATAGAGAATGGGGTTTCATATTCCATTATATCAAACATAATGGATTTTGGATTCCATTTGGATAATATAATACAAAGAGAAGAGATTAAGAGAAAATAAATATGAATGAAATTTTATGAAGATGGAAGAGGATTTTACCGCTTGGATTTATCCGCCTTGAGAACCTCCTTAAATGATAGGATTTAGTATTTTTATGATAAAATAGTCCCTCGACATGGGTGTGGGGATATGGAAGAGTATTTGTTAGAATTTTGAAAAATCTCAATTCTTGAGAGGTGTAATGTGAAGAGGGTGTGAGGTGTGGTATTTACAATAGAGGTAGGGGTCTCATTATTATATTCATTTTAATGTTATTTTGAAAAAAAACTATAAATAATTACAGTAATATAACTAAATATAACAAAATATTGAAGGAATGTTCTAGATTATGATGCTTACATCATCAATGACTCAATTAATAGTGTATCTATCTTATAATATATAAATACTTTATATTATAATTTTTACTATTCACAAAAAATTCATCTATTTCAATAAAAATCTGAAATACTCACCCTAAAAATTTATTACAATGTGGAATTTAAAAAATGAACTCCAATTTATGAAAATAATTTTTTATATATTAGAATATTAATTATTAATTTAAATCATCAATTTCATGGAAAATATATATTTTAAAATCATATTTGATATTATAACACGATGATAATTTCGTTAAGTTCATCTAAAATTGTCTTAAAATCAAAATACATTAAAATATTAATTTATTAATAAATTTTTCTGAAATAAATTTTATTTTAAATAATTATATTATTCATAAAATTTAAATGAAATATTTATGACTTATACAAATACGAACACTTATTTACAAATTTTTTAATCATTTTTTTCTTAGACATTGATAAATTTACACCATAAATTTTTTTATAAGATACATAAATTTTATTTATATTTTCATTGGGGAAGTTATTATTCATTTGGTTAGTTTTCTATTCATTAGGTCCATATCATTATTCTTGTTGTTGGGTTTATATTCCATTGGTATATGTTCCTTAACATCTATAAATACATCAAATTTTATTATTTAATCATTTATAAAGATTACAATCTACTATATATGTGATTTTTGGAGGTTAATACTGCATGAAATTACTATAAGAAGGGATTAATTCCATTAATACAAGTGTGTATCATTAGAAACAATGTCTTCAAGAATATTTTATGCATGATTGTTCTTGGAAAAATCAATTAATTATCTTCATGAGACCCCTGGATATGTTCTATATTACCTAATTATATTTTCTTCTATTATTCGCATTTTTAATTAATACTGCATACAAACTAATAGTTAATATGATTTGTGTTTCTCAATGGATTAATCATTCATGAGTACACATATTCCTTAAAATCATTTTCCACACTACCCATTGTTTGTCTGTTATAGAATGTTCATGATTCACAGTCTTCCCAATTTTTCATATAAAATCATTTTCATGAAGCTGTATATCTAAAAATCCTCCTGGATCATATCTATATCGATTATATAAGAATTTATGGAATATCATTCTCTATGTGTAAGGATATAATGAACACCAAAATTAATTTTTGTAAGAGTATCGTGAAAAAAGAGGAGGGTTTATTTGTTTTTTTAAAATAAGTGTACATTGTGGATCCAATTATACTGGAAATAGATTCAGTTTTATTTCCACAGGGAGAATGAATTTGGTTTTTTCATCTCAGGGAATGTCTAATATTTAAATATTCTCTTCATGAATCCTATTTTGTAGTGATCTACTATCATAAGAGAAATGATAGATCCATTGATATGATAGTATAATCTCTATATCATGATGCAGTGGAATATATTGTAGTACACCTACTACACCAGCATCATTAAATATGATGTGCCGAATCACCAATAAATAATCTGTGTCATATATATTTTAATTTACTTCTATTATCATATTACATTCATTATGTAATCATCTATATTTATTTTTTTCTTTTTTAATAATATTTCACATTTTATCCTCATATCCATGTTATATGTATTGCACTCTTCACCTCATTTGATTCTCAATCACCTTTATGTATACAAATTGAAATCTGTTACTATGTTTTCATTCGTCTGAATATAATAGTTCTAAATTGACTACATTCATGAAAAATAAATATTTCACATATAAAAATTATACATCTTCATATTTTGATTTTGATCATGAAACAATACCATGACCAATATAGTCATGGAAGACTTTGTTTCTATTATGCTCACCATCTCATCTAACACATCCTATTATGGTGGCCTCATGTACATTTCTTTGTGAAGATGAAATCTCTATAATTTGAAGACTTATATTTAGATAATAACATGAATTATTCTCTATTAACATATTTTTGATACATATTAATAATAATTCATAGGTGAAGTCCCACATGGCTTCGTTAGTACACATATCCCTTCTTGGTAATGATTTTGTTCCTATTTCATCATCGATTCAGCACGTGGTTTGGTAAAATTATACACTTGAACATACGTACATGGGTCATAATTGTAATTATCTCCCCCATAGGAAATTTACATTTAAAACTCAGAGATTTTAAGAAATATTAATTTTAAAATAAATTTATGCTTTTCTATGGCTTGTGCTACACACAAAAACTTGTTTAGATGAATGATGATATAAAAAAAATTCACGTAACCATTATAATAGAAATTAGGAATAAAAAATAATAAATTATTTTAAATTAAGGTTGATATATGTATTAAATGAATTATCTAGTTATTAATTACACTGAAAATATCAATAAATGAAATGTTTTTTTATAAACTATTTTTATATGAACAATCAGTTTTTACAACAAAAAAATAAAATAATCATTTTTTTGAATGATTTTAATGAATTTTTTAGATTATATATTAAATAAAATTATTTAAAAAACATATAATTTTTTTAATATTATTAGTATAATAGAAAATCTTTCCTTATACATATATATGAATTTTTTTTATAAAGATGTTATTTTCGAATTTGGGGAACATAAAATAAAATTAAATTATTCCATTTACATGTATTTAAATATAGAGGATGAAATATATTATTAGAATCATGATATTAAAATATGATAAATAGGACTAATTTATTTTTAGTTAACATGAACATCTCCCATGATAAAATTTATCAAATATGTAATGGGTAAATCAGGTTAATATAGGTTAAAAATAAGTGGTATGAACATAATTATTAATCATAATTATTATTTTATGAAGTTAATTAAACCATAATAACTTTAGTATTGAAAATAATTAGTTTAATAAAAAACATCCATGGAAAATATAATTTTTATGTAAATTAATCTTACAAAATGTCACTCTCTTTATTTTCCATATCTCTTATTTATCCATATAGGAACAAAAACAAGTAATGAGGAAATATAATTGTATATTTTTAGATTAATTAACTGATTTTATAGATTGAAATTTATTTCAATATTTTATTACTTATATAATGATCCTAATTTCTTACGCAACATTGACATAGTATTTGTCCATTTAATCATAATATATAATAAACGATTTAAAAAAATAAAATGTGAAATAATTTGAATTATTTAATGTTTCACAAGAATTTTATATATATTTATGAAATACCAGGGTTGTTTAAATGTATGACATTAAAATAAATCCTTTTTGTTGATGTATTTAGTGTTTAATTATTTGAATAGTTTTAAAAATTATAGTAATTAAATTTTTTAATTATTTTTTAAAATGATATATAATTCATAAAATATTATATATTATCCAATGAATGGGATATGGATTTCAAATTAAATCAGGATCCAAATATTGGAAATTTCTCATTTCATGGAAACATTATTAACCCATGAATAGTGGTAAACATTATTATTTCTCTAATTATCAACTAGGTTAATGTGGGGTTAAAACTAAAATATAATGGTTCACATGTGATCCAAACTTGTCATAAATTTATTTTATTAGAGTATGTTCACTCATTATTATATTAGATACAAATATTTTCAATTATGAACAATTTTGTTATGAGAATTAATTTATATTATATTAATATTTTATGAAATTTCAAGAGGGCCCCTCCACTCAACTATAAGAGGATACAGCTCATTTCTATTTTTCACAACCTTATGAGTCTTGTATATCCTAAAAAATAACAATATTCATCTTATAAAATTACATATAAAAATTATAGTAGTTTTTTCCTAAAAAAATAAAAACCATAGAGCCCTTTAGTAAAGATCAAAATCTGTTATTTTAAAGAATAGATAATCTCCTTTGCTTACATCTCTATATTATGTTTATTTTTAGCCTCCAATTTATCAGTTATAATCTTGATAAAATAATAATTTCAGTAGACCTGATAAACATAAATGTATTAATTATTTATAAAACCGACCATATATGATTTTTTCCTCTCAAATGGTAAGGGAATATGTTTCTCAGTGGTATGTGCAGCTTACCATCCCCACATGGAATTACAATTAATTTATCATCTCCATTTTTATGGATGTAAATTATTATGTGTTTATTATTTATATATTATAATAGACACATAATTATAAATATATAATCATAATATCAGTATAACCTTCATAAAAACCTATTTAATCGGAAATGATAACATCCCTTATGCATACATGTGGACTACCGCCTCCTTGAAGTGATGTGATTGATTTTTAATATATATTTAATCACATAGTAATATGTAAATATATTAGTAATATATATGATATTATAATGATCATGTAATTTATTATTAATATTTACCATTCTTACATTCCATATTATTAGAAAAGAAAATATGTTTCATGAGTACGTACGACATACCATGTCAACAAATAGTGTAATTCATTATTCTATCCCCAACATTTCTAGATTAATATAAATATATATAAATATATAACAAATTTATATTAAATTAATATCATCATTAAAATTCTCAATATTATGGAGGTATGATTAACATATAAGGACCAAAACAACTAATGCAGAATCAAATAACTGATCCAATTTACACATGGAATAGTGATTTTAATAAAGAGTTGTCAATAAAAAACTAATAAATGGTTAAAAGATATTAATATATGTTTTTATATGTATATGTATTTTTTTCAATAATATGAATAATTCATTTATATTTATAAAATAGGAGGTTCTAAAATTAATGAAGAATGTTTGAAAGGAGGCAAGGGGGTTTATGTTTGAATATCTTTGTTTAATGGGATTTCTTATGATTATGATTTGTTGATGAAATAATATGATCTAACTCTTATGATATAAAATAATTTTCTTATTATTTCTATAAAATATATGTATTCATATCATTTTCCTCAACATATGGACTTAAGAGATGAAAATAGGTTTTTTAGAAAATCTAATTTATTTGTCTTCATGGTTGAAAACAATTATTACCTACACATGTTTAATAAATATGATTAAAATAATGTTTTTATTACTATACATTGATTATAACAAAACTTACCCACATTTTTCATATTCAGATAAGTTTAAAAGAACAAAACATTTCATATTTCGTATTATGTAGTTTCACTCATTGAAAAAAATGTTAAAATAATGATTTATTTTAACTTGAAATACATGAATTAAATTTAAAACTTCGATGAAAAATAATTTATTTGAACATTACATTACACTTTTACATGGTTATATTATTGTATTAAAATTCCATTAATTTTTTAGAAAATTTATATTATCTGAATAATTTTTATAATTTAGAGGTTTTGATTGCCAATAATCTTATTCATAATATTTTTATTAATTTATTATCCATCAATAACAACTTCCATTGATATTTATTATGATTTCCAAGGAATATTACCCAAGGATATCATCCTTTTTCCTTATATGGATGGTTTATAAATATAGTGGAGTTATGTTTATGAAATTCCTTACTATTCAATTAGTAATTCTATGATGATATGATGAAATGATGAAATGTTTATGTAACCCATTTCTTTTCCATTGATTAAGATAAGATGGGTTTTTTATGAAACCTATTTATATTAATGGTTTCTAATATGATGAATATTTTATTATCTTTTGCAACACATATGTATTCTTTTGGTTATGTGATTAGTTGGAACTATATCTAACATAAATGCATCCGGTAATGATTAATATCTTATAAGATAGATAGTACAATAATGGGGAGTAAACATAGTTCAATAATGTAATATAACAGTATTATAGTAATGGGAATTAACATTGAATACTATGATTTCTGGGGTAGTGAACCCATTCCACTATTATAGTCTTTCAAAAAATATCAATGATTACTAGGGAATTTATTTTCTATTCTTATTATTATTCCACAATTCCATATCACATTCCTATATTATTATATCAGAAATCATGTATGTTATTCCTTTATGAATCTTGTCTTACATGTCACTAAAAGCATTTCCCTCACTCAATAGTATTATCATGGCTAAGAAGAGTATGGTTTTATAATGGTATTCTCTTGTTCTAAAAACCTATCTATCATTTTATTCTTATGTAATCATCAATATCTCAAGTGGATACCCAAATTGAGCATCATATCTCACCCTTTCATGGGTTTACATTCAAAGGTTATGAATAATTTTTTTATGTTTGATATGTCAGAGAAGGGTGATAGTTATGAAAATATATGTGGGAGATGATGTATAACTATGATGACATAATTTTTTATGTTCCTTTGTTTCCAACGATACTATACCTATTTGTTTATACGATGGATCATTTTGTAATTAAAATAATATTCATATGTCAAGAAGTAATATCAATGTATGAAATGTTTTTACCTCCATAGTTGGTATTGACATATGTTTTAGTTAAGTGTCAGATACTAGTATGAGAATAATTAAGTGAGAACCATAGATATAAGTTTAGGTATAGGATAAAATATTTATGTTTTGGTAATGATCATAAATTACCTATGTTAATCCTATGGTTTCATAGGAAAAGGTTTCATTATTAGGAAATCCAATAGTTGATTTTCCCTGATTATATGATTTATCAGTGTGATTATTTTTTCCCAAACTATGTTTTTTTTATGAAAATGGTTGGAACCCAAAGGAGTCAGTTTAATATACAATGTGAAATAAAATTTATTGGTTTTCCCTCTAAGAAACTAAATGTTATGGTAGTTTGAATGAAAAAATTCATAATTATGATCACAAACTATTTTCAATTTCCAAATCACACAGATTTTCCATTTAATCAATATAGGGAACAAAATTCTATTAAGTCCTTAAGGATACAACATCCACCGTCATTTTTTGGGTCTTCTAAATCATTATTCAAGGAGTAATGAATGAATACCACTAGGAAGATATTTTTTCTCTATTTTTTATGATATCGGAATTATATTTTAGCTATATAAAATTTGTAATGTAAATTTAATCAATCGTGAACTTTTAAAAACACTATGAAACATTAATATATTGACTCTATGGAGTGGGATGAAATTATGGGCTAGATTTCCAATAATTGTTTACTTTAGATTATTCATTTTAAAATGGATAATTAATTACTTATTTTTAATCATATAGATGATAAACTAGTTATTACATATGAGTTAATTATTATTTTACATGAATGATATGCATCAGGTTATATAAAATTTCGTTAAAATATGACTGATCAATTTATTTTTGACATAAAACAAAGACATTGAAGCTCATTAGTCATGAAGATATTCAATAGATTGAATAAATCATTAGATGATCATTCTGGGGTGAGATAGGGATTTGAGTTACCCATATAAATCATGGTTTTAAAAAGAAAAGAAAAATGAAATTCAATGGAAATTATAAAAAACATGGAGAGATGAAGATGAGATTTCTAATAAACTCAAAATGTGGAAGGAATAATGGGGGCACAGTCTTAGGGGAACTGGTAAATTTTTTTAATATGGAAATGAATATCGTTGGGAAATTTAATGCCAAAGGGATCAGAAGAAGTTACATAATGTTTTAAAATTTTCTGAACTATATGGCCCTAACCTTAAACATTACATATTCTTGAGTGTAGTTAAGAATTCACATTCATGATCATTTTTGGTTTAGATTTTAATGAATTAGGTAGTAAAAATTACATTACATCTCAAAAGATTACAATGTAGAAAATTCTACTCTATCAAAAGTTTTTAACAATAATAAACCATATTTTATAAAACAAGAATTCTTTTCCTGTTATAAATTTTATTGAATACTTCATTTCCCTTAACATTCCTTATACCATGTGTAAAACAATTCAAAAAAATTTGATGAGCATAAAACATTATCAAGGGTTATAAAATAAGGAATGAAAACATTATTCCACTAATATATAAAAATAAATGAAATCTTACATCTCAATATAAATAAAAAATACCCATGAACCATAACATAATCTTAACACATAACACAATCAGAAAGGGATGATAACATTTCCACGTTGCAATCACAATATATCATTTCAATATATTGACATAATCAATTAATTCTGAGAAAAATTTCAATTCCAGAATACATAAATAGTGTATATGGTATTTATTTTACATTAAAAAATATTATGAATTGTTAAGGAAGTCAAATATTATATAATGCTCATGGCGGTGGAAAAGTCACTGTCTCTGCATATGTGAAAAAGAAATATTCCAATTTTTTCAATTAGTAAATCTCATTTTTGAAAAAAGAATTACATAAGAATGAAATTTAATTTCATAGAGTTTTATACACCACATAAATTGATGTCGTGTATTATTCAAAATTGGCCTTAACGAAAGGAGATTGAGATGATGTCCCTTACATTGTGTTAGATATTCCATATTAATTATTTTTCTCCATGAATAATAATATAAAGTAGATTTATACTTTCCTCAAAAACATTTTAAAGTTTATTATTTCTTTTATATCACTTATTACCTTCACATAACAATTATATAATTATTAAATTTCATATTGGGAATTTTGTTGATGTTCGTTACTTGATTAAAAAATGAACATGTTATAATTAAAAATTGTCCATGCGGTAAAAATTCCATTATCTCTATAATTTCATTCCAAATTTAAATAACATATTTATGATATATATCAAGTATATATTTATTTATAATAGTCCATAGCATTATGAGATAAGAAATGAAATGCAATGTTCCAGCAGTCGATAAGATGTACATATGCATAAATGCTACTTTAATTTACATTTCATATTTAATGGAATAAAAAATTAATGATACATTGGTATATTATACATAAAATATAATATCAATGTTATATATGTTACACATGTTCATTAATGTCATCCTTTATACATTCCATGTGTGGCATGAACGAGTAATATCACTTTGAGGGGGTAGTAGTCCGCACATCCTCAAAGAAAATTATTGTATTTATGTATTTTGGAAATCATAAAGGTAGAGACATTGAGAAAATATAAATAAAATATATATCATATATCAATACAGTGCCATCATAATGGCCACCATGAGAGGCGGTAAGAGATATTTGAACAATCACAATTTCTTGACGTAGTTCTTCACTATCCATAGATTTAGTATGATCTAAATCCATTAGATATAGGTGTGTCTTACTATAGGTAAACTCCTTAGAATTACCAAATCCTTGTATATTTATGATATTGGTTTTTTATAAAACTATTGAATAAAGTTAGGTTATTGGCTTGTCTAATGGAAAATAAATGAAACAAGTTTGAGAGAATACATTACCTCAAATTGGGTAAATCTTCTTTATTTAAGCAAATAACATTTCTGGAATTTCCTTTTTCCTAATTTATGGCTTCTAGGATGAAGAGAGGTACGTTGGGAGATTATTTGGGTAGGGTTATGATGAGACAATAGAGCTTTATAGGTATTATTAAGGGATAGTGTTTTTGGCCTTTTATAAGAGGGATGAAGGGAGCATAAGGAATATCTTGATATATTATTTTATTATAAAATTATTTTCAGTTTAAATTGTACAAAATGCCATTTATTTCAAATATAAGATTAGTTTAGGTCAAAAAACACTAATATAATAGATTTTATAAAACATTGTGTCTAAATTATAGCCATATATTTTAGATTTAACCCTTTGTTAACTAATTTGACTCTTACTGTGTCTTATTGTATATTCACAATATATGATTAATATAGTTACTATAAAATTCCAATAGAACCTAAAGTGGTTCATTAATTATATGATCAATTTTATTTATGTTATTTGGAAACTCATATATTTTTAGGACTATAATAACATTTAATAAATTTTTATTATTTTTAAAAACTCATTTATGTCAATTTTTAAACTATCCATATCATGACATTTTGAAAATCGATAAAAACATGATTATTTCAGAAAAAAGGTCATTATTTCAATATAATAAGTAATAATAATCCATAAAAATAGAATATGTAATAAATTGTTTTAAAATAAATTTATTTTAATATTTATAATAACATTTATTTAAATCATTCATTAATAAGCTAATCATTACATCATCATTATATCATAAGTATATTTATTAATATGAAGTATAAAAATTATAAATAAAATATCCTGATATAGGAAATATTTTTAGGTTTGTATGTAATATTTATAGTTTAAGGGATCAATTACATAACCCTCTATAAAAATTGTTCTAGTAAAAGTTACATGTTTAGGTTATATTTTCCTTGACTTTAAATTTAATGCAATTAATTGTCAGTTTTCACACAAAAATAGCTCCATATGGTCCCAAAATTTACCCATTGATGCCCATGGTCGGAAAAATATCGTAAAATATGATTATAACATGTGTTAGGGTAATATAATATTTATTATAATATTATTATTTTACCCCAATTTATGATAATTATTTTTTAACCACAATAAATAATAGATTTACTAAAGTTAATATTCGTAATGTTCAAAAATAAAAGGCACCTATTTACACAATTTGGACCCCCCCTAATTCCAAATATTGAATCCGTCTTTCCAAATTTGAAACAGTGAATTGGATGAACTTAATTTGAAAATTATTTTCATTGTCAAAACTGCTACGCGCGATTCTAAAAGGTAAAAACTTCCAAAAGATTGACATGTTTTTATGTCAAATTAATTTGTAAAATTACATTAAATGACTGAAATTGGATTAAATGATTAAAAATACAATACAATTACACTTTAAAATTAATTAAAAGTACAATATAAGTGTATAAATAATTTATATGAAAAGGTAGTTTTGAATTAAAATGTGGTATTTTTCACTATTCATTAATAAATGAACTTTAACAAAAAAATACCACAATTTCATCGAATGTAAATTATTATGTTTTTCATATAATGAATAATTTTATATTTTCAAATAGAATATAAATAATTGTCAAAAAACTAGATTTAAAAATGGTTCGCCGTCAAAAAGTGGTAAAACGACATTTTAAACAATATTTGGGTATTTCGTCTGTATGTTCGAATTAATTTTTATTTGAATCCTATAAAAGTTATAGGATAAATGTAATTAAATTTAAAAAACATGTCTATTAATATTATATTTAGTTATTTTCATTACATAAAATACAATGACTATGCATTAATTTCCATATAAAATAATAATAATCATTTTTTATTTTTCAGTATGACTCCACGTTGTGTGCAATGTAATATATCGGAGAAACCTGTTGTTGTGAGTTGAGTATGCTATCACACATATAATCTCCATTAATGTAAAATATTTATTTAATTTAGAAATATTAACAAATATTAAAATTTCATATTCATTATTTACCTTGGATATTACATCCTTCCCCTATTTTGGGAATTATGTCCCCATAATTCTATTCACTTATCAAATAAGTGGGGGTATTTTTCCACTCATAGAATTTTCAGATTCCCACGTTCCCACTCAAACCATATGGTTTTTCCACAAAGCCTTTAACATATGAATTACCTTATTCCTCAACACTTTCTCCCTTCATTCAGGAATTTGGACTGGATGTTCCTCATAAAAAAGTTTTCCTTCCAACTGAACTACATCTAGACCCAAAACAAAATATGGATCTATCATATACATACTCGAAACTGAAACATCAAAAACATTATGTACCTAGGATAACCATGTAGGTAAAGCTACTTTGTATGAAATTTATCCTTCTTTCTATATGATTTCATAGGTTCCAATGAGACTTAGATACATCCATCTCTTTCTAACAAAATGCATCACACTTTTCCATGGGAAAAAATTAAGAAACACATGATCACCTTCCTCGAAAGAAAGAAATTCATCCATTTATCTACAAAACATTTCTACCTGCTCTTAGCTATTCTCTTCTGCTTCTGAATCAACTAAATGTTTTCTTCCATCACTTCTACCAATTCTGATCCCATTAAATTCTTTTCACCTACTTGATCCCAATATCTATAGTTCGACAACGATTTCCATAAATTTCCTTAAATGGTGACATATGTATGATAGAATGAGAACATTTATTATATGAAACCACAAACAATGAAATATTATGGTCCTAACATCCCGGGTAATCCATTGAACTCACACGTAGAATATATTCCAATTTCTGAATTGTTCATTCTGAATGCTCATCTAATTGTGGATGAAAATCTTTAGAAAAAAATTAATTCAGTAACCAATGAATTCTAATGGAACTTCCAAAGGATATGGGAGATCTTTGGATCCTGATTAGATTAAATAGAGAGGGGAACTCAAAGTAAACTAACTTTCTCTTTAATATACAATAAAAAAATTTGATATAGTGACAGAGTATCTTGAATAAGAAGAAAATGAGTAGATTTAGTCAAACGATCAACAATAACCCAGATTGGATTATTACCTATAGAAGTGTTTTGTATTCCCACATCGAAATCCATGGACACATTTTAACATTTCCATTCTGTCCCAGGAAAAGGATGATGTATCCCTTTTAATAACCGCCAATCTTATTTAAAATGTGGACAAGTTAAACACTTTATAGTAAATATAGCGATATCTTTTTTCATTCCTTCCCACCTATAATACTCCTGAATATCATTGTACATCTTAGTACATCTAGGATGAAATAATAACATAGAACTTTAACATTTAAATAATAACACTTTCTTCACACATGAATCACATGGCACATATAATGTCATTACACACCTCAAAAAAAGTCTCTATCAATGTTAAAATCAGCTAACTTTCCATTATAAACCAATTCTACCTTTTTTGAAATTAATATCCATCTTTCTTCACTTTCATTATTCTATCTTCATGGGATGATTGTACTAAATCCTGAAAAAAAATTGAAGAATTTCATGCACCAAAAACACCCATAAAAAATTTCATCAAATCAAAAATCCAAAGGGTTGTGTTCCATATTTATAATGGTTAAAATAGAATTTATTTTTCAACTCAATATGCCAGCCACATTATTTTCCTTTCTAGGATAATAAAGGATCATTAAGTCAGAAAACCATAATTATTTATAGCCATCTACAATGTTCAATTATTTTTGAGTGAATATATACTTCAATATTTTTTGGTTAGTATATATTTTACATTTTACTCCACAGAGATGATCCCTACATGTTTTTAAAGGAGAAAACTATAGAATTTAATTTAAAATCATTTTTAGGGTAATTTATCTCATTAGGATTCAACTAGCGTGGAGTATAATCAATTACCTATTAATTCTGCATAATTATAAAACCAAATCCTTTCAACTAATCATCACTATAGATATCAAATTCAATATTCTTAAAAGGCAGTACCAAAACTAGATCATTTTCCAATCATTATTTCAATTCCTGAAAACATTTATCACTTTCCTTTGTCTAGATGAACATAACCCCTTCTCATGTTAACATAGTCAGTGGGCTAGATAAATGTTCAAGATATTCAACAAAACTCATATAATAACGTGCTAAACCTAGAAAAGTATAAATCGTAGTTATATTTGAGGGTCATGTCTATTCCTTAATAATATTAGCTATACAAGGACAAACAATTAATCCATATTTATAAATAATGTGACCAAGGAAGGATATTTTTTGTAACCAAAACTCACACTTGATTAATTTTATATATATTTTCTTTTATATTATGGTTTTCAAGACAACCCTTAAATGACTTTCATGCTCCATATTATATTTACAATATACCAAAATATCATTAATAAATCCAACCACAAATGTATCCACGAAATCAATGAATATTTTATTAATATGTTCCCTAAATACATCAGGAGAATTGGTTAACCCAAAAGGCAATACTACAAATTCATAACGGCCATATCTCGTATGAAATGTTGTCTTCAGAATGTCTTCTTCCTTTACTTTCAACATATTGTACCCCGACCTCATGTCAATCATTGAAAAATACTGAGCTCCCTAGAACTAATCTAAAAAATCATCGATATGAGGAAAATTATAATTTTTCTTAATAGGTATGTTATTCAAAGTTCTATAATCTATGCGATGCATCATTTGACAATCTTTATTTTTAACAAACAAGGCCAGAGCATGCCATGGTGATGTGACAGGTCGAATGAAACCATTATCTAATAAGTCATGCAATTTCTTCATTAACTATAATAGTTCAATTTGATCCATTCAATGAGTAGTTTTGGAAATTGTCTTAGCTTAAAGAACAAATTCAATTGTAAATTTAACTTCTCAATCAGGTATTATACCAGGAAACTCATCCCGAAAAACATCAAGATACTCATTTACCATTTCCAAATCATTAATCTAAACAGTTCTTCTATTTTCAACAATATGTTAAATGTAAGATTAATTTCCCTCTTTTACTTGTTTCCTAGTATCCAGAAATGTTATAAAAAATAAGTTCCCATTTATGTACAAAAACTGAAATTCTTTCTGAAAAGTGACCTATTTAGCTCCATAGTCAATCATAGCATGATGAACGAAAATCCATTCCAGACATTAAAAAAATAAATCTCTACTAGATGATAAACAATAAGGATTTCATGTAGAATTTTTCCAAACACAAGTAAAAAAAGGTTCTAATAATTTCTTTTTGTCTCAAATTTTCCTCTTATTTTTTAATCATAATTTCAGGATTCATATTTTGAGATAGAATTCCCAATTTACTAGAAAATTTTCTAGAAATAAAATATTGTGTAGAACATGAATGAAAAAACACATTGACATAATCAAAATAAACAAACAGTATAAATAAAACTACTTCATTTGATGGAACTACATCTACTGAAGTAGTTTCAATGTATTTCAACACCCCTTTCTACTTTTAGTTCCAATGCTTTCCATTATTTGAGTTCTTTGCGCGACACTCATTTTCTTAATGAACCATTTCATTTCACATAGAACATTTTAATAATAGTAAATCGTAATTTTTCTTACCATTACCCTCATCTTTATTAGTGTGATTATGAGCCTTATGTCCCATTTTACCACATCGAAATCACTTAACAAAATTCAAAAGGCATTCCCCCGTTTTCTTTTTACATCAATTTTCACAAACTATATAATTAAGTTTCATACCATCATACTTTTTTGAACAGTTAATCCCATTCAACTTCCACCCTCACTGGATATTCAATTTTTAATAGAGCACCCGGCCATTAGAAAACTCTACTTCCACCTTCTCCACAAATCGAATAAGTTTTTCATATCTTTTGAACTCACAAGAAAAAATTTCCCATTGATGCATTGGATATTATTGTGAGTAAAAGTGATTGATTTTAATTTCAATATCCGATATGAAATTTTGAGCATTCCTTGCATGTCGAGTGAATTTTTCTTCATAATTAGCCAATGATTCATCTTCCTTCCTCAATTCCAAGATTTGTATTTCCATCCTAAGTTGAATCGCTTTAGGAAAATATTTCTCTTAAAATATACATTTGAATTAATCCTAATCAAGATAATAAATCTCCTCAAAATCCCTGATATTTTTAACCATCGATCACCACATATTGGATTCACCATCAAAATGGTAATCAACAAGAATAACCTATTGATGTTTTGAACACCCCATGACATAAAATATCTTTTTCAGTGCTTTAATCCTCCCTTCAGCTAGGCCATGGTCAAATGATCCTCTTAATGATGGGGGATGTTGCCTTATGAAATGCTCCACTACTGAAATGCACCTTAGTTTTTGATATGTCTGATCTCATGTGTTCATACAACAACCACTTATAGCATGATTCAACTATGTCAATACTACAAAAAACTGTTCGGTTCTGATTCCGACCATCTCAGCTTGCTGAATAAGAAGGTTATATTCATCTTGATGTCGTCCCTTCATAGTTTCCATATCTCCACTGTGGAAAAACATTCTAAAAAAAGAAATATCATAGGTGAAGAAACATTGTAATCTTAAAATTCTATATCATTTCAATCATACCATAGATTATTTTATGGATATTAATTTAAAAATATCCTAACTCATAAAATTTTCTAGACCAACATTGGATAACAAATATATGTCTTTAGCGTTATAAATTACATATTTTTGAGTATAGTCAAAAATTTTGATTGAGAATCTTTTTAGGTTTAGTATTTTAGAGAATTAAATTGTATCTTATACATTTCATCTCAAAAGATTACAACGTTGAGAATTCAACTCTATCTAATTTTTTTTCGCAATAATATAACATCGTAAATAAAACATGAATTCATTTATTGATATAAATATTCATTAATACTTCATTTAACTTACCCTTACTTATACCCGGTGAAAAAAGTTTCAAAAAAGTTTGGATGGGCATAAAAATCATGTCAAGGGTTATAAAATTAGGAAAGAAAACATTAGTCCATCAATACATACAAATCAATTAAATAATAATTTAAAATCATAAAACAACATATCTTAAAATTACCATATGTAGTCATAATATATATGAATAAAAAATGAAATCATAAATCATAAAGGTAATATGTTGCATATATATCATACATACATTGTAGATTTTACATCTACATAGAGAGCCATGTTTGGAAAACCTATCATAGTATATTCCCTAAATCTATTTTGGGAAACATTAACATTAACCTCCATCACTTTACCCAATTAATATTATATCAATATTTGGCTCACCCTTCCTAGGTTTATCATAGAACCACCTGTATACACAAAAAATTTCCAAGAACCGCAACATAATCATAACACATAACACAAGCATACAGGAATGATAAAATTTCCAAATTGAAATCACAATATATCTTTTAAATATATTGAAATAATAAATATATTCTAAAAAAAATTTACAATACCAAAATACCTAAAAAGAGTATATGGTACTTATTTTCCTTTTAAAAAAATTGTAGATTCTTAAGGAAGACATATATGAATTAACGCTCAAAGCGACAGAATGGTTATTGTCACCGCATATGTTAAAACAGAACATTCCATTTTTTATTTATTAATATAATTCACATAAAATACATTCCCTTACAATGAAATTAAATGTTAATTGAGTCTATAAACCATATAAAAGTATGTCATGTAAAAATCCAAATAGGCCTTAATGAAAGAAGATTGAGACGAAGTCCCTTACCCTGTGTCCGACTTGTCTTGTTCGTTCTTTATCTCCCTGAATAATAAACCTATGTTAATTTCTACTTGCTTTTGATCCTTTTTAATTTTTTTATTATTATTATTATATCACTTATTACATAGTGATAATAGTCATATAATTATCCTTTTTTATATCAGTCATTTTGTTGATGTTCGGTACATGAGTCAAGAATAAACTTCGTATAATTACAAATTGTGTATGTGGTAAAAATTCCGTTATCTAAAAAATTATATTCATGATTTAAATATAATATTTTTCAGATATATCCAGTATATATTTTTTTATAATATTCCATAATATTATGATATTAGAAATGAAATGTACCATTCTTGGATACGTTAAGACGTACGTACACATGACCACTAATTTCATTTTTATTTCATTTTTAATGTTATAAAAACATAATGATAAACAGGTATATTATAATTAAATTATAATAACAATGTTACATATGTTACATATGTTCATTAATACCATCCTTTATACGTTCCATGTACGACATGAATGAGTCATATTACATTGAAAGGGCGGTATTCCGCACTTTCTCAAATGAAATTGTCGTATTTACACGTTATGGAAAGCATAGGGGTAGAGATATAGAGACAATATAAATTTAATATATATCATATATAAATACCATTCAATCATAATGGCTACCATGATCGGCTAAAGGAAAAAATTGAGCAATCATCGTTTCGTGAGGTAGTAGTTTGCCACCAACAAAAACGGTATCTTCTAAATCTATTATATGGAGGTGTGTGGAGTGTAGGTAGAATCCTTTAAATAACAACATCCTTGTATATTGAAGATACTAGTTTTTTATAAAAGTATTGAATAATGGAATGTTATGGTGTTGGAGAAGGGAAAGTAAATGGAAGAAGCTTGAGAGAGGACATTACCTCAAATCCGGTAACTCATATTGTGTTTCATTAAAAGGATATCTAGAATTTCCCTATTCCCATGTTAAGGCTTATAAGAGGAAGACATGGATGTCGGGAGTTTATTTTGGAAGTTTTTGGATGAGCGAATGGTGCTTGAGAGGTGTTAGTAAGGGTTAGATGTGGTGGCCTTTTATAAGATAGAGGAGGGGAACTTAGGGAATATCATGAAATATTATTTTAATATAAATGTAATTTTATTATCAAATGGAACCAAAGTCATTTATGTCAAATATAAGATGTTTTTGGATTGAAAATATCACAATGAATGGGTTTTGACAAGTTTGTGTCTCATTTATAACCTTATCTTCTATCTTTAACCCTTAGTTAACTAATTTTACTCTTACCATGTCTTCATGTATATTCATACAATATGGATAATATACTAAATATGAAATTACAATAGAAACTCAAGTGGTTTATTAATTGCATATTAAACATTATATAATTAATTTTCAAAAATATTAAATTTTTAGGACTCTTATATATTTTGATAAAATATTATTTATTTTAAAATCATAATAATTTATATTTTTACACTATTCATATCCTAACTTTATAAAAATATATTACAACTCTATTCATTCAAAAAAACCACATTAATTAAAATATAACATGTCATAATCATCCATAAAATTATTGTATAGGAAAATATTTGTAAAAAATAAACAAAATTAATATTTATAATCTCATTTATTTAAATCATTCATTAATAAGATAATCGCTACATCATCATAGTTTCATAAATATATTTATCTATTTGAAGTATAAAAATTATAAACAAAATAGAAATATGTAAGGAATATTTTTTTATTTCTAATTACTTCTTATATTCAATTATATCCCTTATATAACCACATATAAAAACTGATTTAGTAAAAGATACATATTTATATTATTTTTCCCATAACTATAATTTACAAGTAATTAAATGTCATTTTCAAACACAGCTGGCTTCATGGGGTCATAAAATAGACCCATGTATGACCATAGTTGAACATATCACATACAAGAGGATTAGGACATGTGGTAGGGTAATAAAAAATTATTATAATATTTTCCCTTATTTACCAAATTTACCCATTAACCATGGTAAATAAAATATTTTTTAATGTTGATATTCAAAATGTCTAAAAATAAAAGGTACATATATGATAAACTTTGACCTCTTGATTCAAAATATAGAATCCATTTTTCCAAATTTAAAATATATAATCAGTAGAAATTAATTTATAATCATTTGTTGTTCTTAAAACCAAAAAACGTGTTTTTATAAAGTAAAAACTACCAAAATATTGACATGTGTTTCTGTCCAGTTTAAAGGTAAAATTATTTACAATGAAAAAATTTGGTTTAAATGATAAAACTATAATAAAATTACACTTTAAAATCATTTTAAATTTCAATATATCTATATAAAAAATTAGATGAAATTTTCATTTTGAATTAAAATACGTTATTTTTCACTATTAATTAAAAATTGAACCTTATTAGAAAAATACATAATTTACGTCCAAAAGTAATTATAAAATTCTATTTCATAGGATGTTTTTTTAAAATAAAATATATAATAGTGAAAAATACTACATTTAAAAATGGATTTCCATCAAAAGGTGACAAAACAACCTATTGAAGAATATTAGATTATTTCATGATTAAAATCAAATTCATTCTTATTTTTAGAAAGTAAAATTTATTCAATAAATATAAAGAAATTTAGCTAAATTTTATCATCATATTTTAGTTACTTATGATCATTCCCCACAATAAAACTTTTAGGCAATAACTACCATTTAAAATAATAATAATATTATATTATTTTTCAGTATTACTCAATGTTGTGTGTAATGTATGATTTTTGAGAAATCTATTGTTGCGTGTTGAGTATGTTATCAGACATATAATTCCATTTAATGTAAAATTAATATTTATTTCACAAATATTAATAAACATGAAATTTTGATGATCCATATTTACCTTGGATGTTAAAAAAAACCACCATCGATTGCACCACCCATACTATATTTTTTTAAATGCAATGATTATAGGCATTGTGATAACTTGTGGCCAAATACAAAGGATAATTATGATGATCAATGACTTAACGAACTTAAATCTATAGAATACATCAATTATAATGTGATCAGTATTTTTTATTATTTTTATGATAATGATATGGTTGAAGGTACACATACCATCAACTATTGAAGTACTAATGTGTTATATTAGTTTATACTGACCCAGTATTTACTATCTATAATAATATATATTATTATAACAATTCCACATAAATAATTAGATGATGAAATAGTAGTGGAAATCCCTAACGGTAGGATGATCGCAACCCAATTCTATTATTATTCTCTGGTTTAAATTAATTGGAATATGGTTTATCAAAATCATTACATTATATTCATTGGAAAAATAAATGTTATTTTGGGACTGCATTAGATATCATTACATAAATCTCACATTAATTACCATCTAAGGATTGTTATTATAGATATTTAGATCCATATTATGACCATCTATCAGTTTTTTGAAAGAAATTGAATATACCAAGGAAATTACATCCTTGATAAGGTTCATGATTCTGATTCAAACAGTTTATTTATCTAAAAGTTTTATTATTAATCTAAACATAAAATATACGCCTATTGTGTGGGTGTTTTTTTTGTATATACAGAATAATTTCCTTGTCTTCCATGAAATAATGAGAATTACTTTTTAATGGATCTCATACATGGAGTTAAAACTATTTCGGAGAATCCTTATGTGTTGGGAAAAATCCCTCAAGGTATCATTGATGCATTTTGAGGTGATTGTGTTTGTTGAAAATGTTTAAATCTAAGTGGTGCTTGTTGAAAAAAGAAAAACAATGACATAAAAATTTGTTGACAAAGGGGATTTCTTAGTGTAATGTCAAGTTCATGAGTTGTTGTTAATGATCCATGGTTGATTCAAGAACTTCGATATAGAGATGGATGATCTTGAGGCGGTACAAAAAAAAAGATACAATTTGGTGTCATTTTCCAGTGTTTTCCAAATTATTGGGACTAAAAATCGAAAAATAAAGAAAAGTTGTTTTTGGAAAAGGAACATCCATGCCATATATTTGAAGGAGATGAAGCATGCGCACCATATGATTTTCATGATCAGAT
The DNA here is from genome assembly GCA_963277665.1 of Viscum album. NCBI lineage: Eukaryota > Viridiplantae > Streptophyta > Magnoliopsida > Santalales > Viscaceae > Viscum > Viscum album. The sequence continues at coordinate 1,432,849,345 of OY728151.1, forward strand.
CATCAAAATATTGAAAAGGGATAAGGGTCATGTAGGTATTGGTGGTGTCACGCAGGTGTCTTGCGTGTCATGAAGAGTCTTGCACGCCGATTCCTTGAATTCCTGAGAACCCGCGCTTCTGTTGTTTTTCAAGATCAAGAAATCAAAATATGGAAAAGGAAGGATTTGTGTGCCAGTTTGGAAGTGGGTCACGCAAGTGACTTACAGGGGAAGAGACCTGTGTGCCGAGACTTGCACGCCGACGAGAGACTTGTGCGCCGTCGCACAGGGTTTTCCAAATGCCTATAAATACTGGACCACCCCTCCTCATTCTTGAACGGAGTTCAAAACTTTGAGAAATCAGAGCTCCCTCTGCATAGGTGTTGTGGTCACGCAAGTGGTGTTTGGTCAGGTAGGTGAAGTTGTGCACCGGTGTTTGATGTTGTGTGCCGGTTGGTAGTTGCGCACTAATATTGGTTTGGATGATAAAGGAGGTGTGTCTCACAAGTTTGTAGTTGAAGAAGATTATTTCGCACAAGTGTGTGAGGTAGAATTGTGCGCCAGTTGTGACTTGCACGCCGATACTTGAGCACCAAGTAAGGATGATTCCCCAACCATATTTTCGGGCTGCGTGGAAGCTGGAAGTTTTCCCGATTCCTTCGGTGCAAAGAGAGATTCATCTATAGGGGAAAGTTGGAATTCAACAAAGCTTCCATAGAAAATAGAGGATACATACTTTCATTCAAATGAAGAGACCTACAAGTATATAAACTGTGAGTGGATCCTTTCTAGAGCAGTGAGCAAAGGAAGAGGAAGAAGGCGATCCTCTCCACCGGAAGTGAGCCAGAGAGAGATAAAAGGGAGTAACCCTTGGGAAAGCAGTGAGCTGACCCTAAACCTAGTAAAGGCAGTGAGCCTGGGACAGAGTGACTGTGCCCAAACATTGTAATCTACAACTAGTGAAGTTTAGTGGAATTTGGTACGACCGAAAACCTGTCATTCTATGCTCCTTAGACGTAGCCCTTAGCGGTGAACCAAGTAAAAATTGATGTGTCATGTGCTTGCTTTACTTTCTTCTTATGTTGTGAAACAGGAAAGAGAGAGAAAAGTGTTTTGATTAACAGTGAAACAAGATCATAATGGGTATTAATTTTAAATTAGTCATACCCTGATTCACCCCCCTCTCAGGGTATTCGGCCTTTTGGACCTAACATTATGTAATGGACCTAATTAAGTTTCAATAATATAGGATGAAACTCTAGGAGGGTCTGAATATGGGATATATTTATCCATGTGTGGTACCTTAAATGTCAAATTTTTTGTTTCTTTAGAAGAATGATGGATCAATTTTACTCTATATTTCTTACCAAGAATGTAATAAGATAAAAATATAGGCGAAGTATCCTCTACCACCTATTTTTGATCGGTTTGATCAAATTTAGAGAGATCAAAAAATTTCCAATATTGTTCCTAATTCTAGATATCATCAATTTAGGTTCATTAAGGATTATAAATCAATTATATCATTCTATAAAAGGTACGAACACAATGATTTCATAGTGATTCCATTTGGTCTTACTAATACCACTATTAAAATCATATATTTAATGAATAATAATTTTTTGAGAGTACCTTGATCATTAAATGGTAGTCCTTATATATACCGTCGTAATATAATTTCATTGGAATGATAATGAATAAGAGAACATAAGGATTGTTCTAAAGACATTAATCAAGGAAATTATTATTGAAAAATTTTAAATGAGTGATTTTTTTATTTATAATGTTTCATTATTGGTCTATACAAACTCTTTTGTGGGTATTTCATTAAACCCTTGAACAGAATATGTTATTGAAAATTGGCCCCGACCATCCAATGTTATTGAGATCTATATTTTTCAACATTTTAATGATATTATCGGCACCTTGTAGATAATTTTACATGAATTTTTAATTCATCCACCATGTAAATTAAGAAGGGATCCATGTTACTTTGTAAGGATGAATTTGCAGAATGCATTAAGGAACTAGATAAATGTCTAGTTAGCACAACTTTGCTTACACTACTATGCAATATATAAGGTTTTGTAATATATATTAGTGAAACAAATAAATTAATTTTATGAATCCTCGTAAATAATGGTATGATAATATGTTATGCCTCATGAAAACAGAATTTCCATAACCAAAATTACCCCAACTATTTTTTTTGAGTTAGTTGTGTTAATGTTTTTATTAATGATACAATTGAATTGTATCTATGTATAATGGTGTAGTTTATATACTAATCATTGATAATAAAAGTTTATTTTCACTCAAAAGGATTTCATAAATTGTAAAAGATGATTGTTGGTGCTTATATAAAATTATGACTGCCCAATAAATTACCACCCATGGAATGAAAAAAAGGAGGAAGATGCATTGAGTCAAAAGAATCATTCTAGTTTATATATGATGAGTGTAATAAAGGATCCAATATTTTTGGAGATCTAATGGATTGATCTTGAATCATGCTATCAGGGGAGAAATTGTTTCTTTCATAAATGATTTATCAACCATCTACACATGTAAATAATAAAGTGGTGTAGAAAGAAGATGTATATCTACAAAAGAAAGTGATAAATTTTCCAAAGTAAAATCATGATTATGATGGTATAGTGAGGATTTGTAATCATTTATGTGTCCCTTAAAATCTAGATTTTAAGAATGATATATTGTGTGAAGCTCATTGTTCTTCATTATCTATTATTCCATGATATATAATGATGTATATAGATTTTAAAGAATATTTATGGTGATATTTTATAAAGAGATACATTTCAATGTTTTCTTTCTGGTGCATGGTATGTCGTCATGTTAAATCTAAGAGGCAAAAGTATAAGGGGATGATATAACCATTACCCATACCATAATGGATATTGGAAAACATCACCCCAAATTTTTTTATTATAATCCCGAAAACATATAATGGGATAAATTTATTATTTTTTATCTAATTTCCTCATGAAGATAATAAAAATAATAAAAATTATATAAGATTTATCTTTTGATAAAATTACATGGTTGTACATTAAGGATTTGGTAAGATATCATAATATACTCTTATGAGTTTTAAATGATCAAAATCAAATCATTACCAGCTTGTTTATTAGAATTCCTTAATGGGATATGGATATAGAGATATTATTTAGTAATAATAATCCTTATCATAAAGATGATTAATCTTAGTGGACCATTGATATACAATATGACATGTTTGGATATTTCTCTATGAATTTCAATGGTTTCTTTTGTCAACATAATCCATTGGTGTAATTTTCATACAACAATAGATTTCAATCCCAAATTAAGAAGGATATTTATGAATCATAATATTATATGAAGTGGTGAACTATAATTTTATGAAATTATGTAGGTTAATGAATGATTTTTAAGCATAATATTTCTGAGTAAATGTAATATATGGTAACATCCATTAAATAACACATAATAGAATCTTAGTGTTGAGAAAATTTTATATTAAAAAACATATGAAATATCTAGATCATGATGTTATTTTAATCATATTAAACTTAATATATATCTTGAATAGGGAACAAGATTATGAAATTAGGGAATGAAAATCCCTCGGTATATCAATCCTTTTTACATTCTTTATCATATCATGGAGGTAGCTTACCGATAGGAAATCCATCTGAACCATTATCATGTTTGTGATGTTATCCATCTATCTCTCCTTATAATGTACATAACTGATCCTTCACATTTAATTAATATATTGTTCATAACACTAGTGAAATATATTCCATATAAGGAATAACTAGAAGAGATTATATATTACTGTGATAATCTTTTATGAAATAAGACCACTCACTTGGTCAATGTTTTTGTGACGAAACCATCGAATTGTGGAATCTACATCAGTATCGTGGGGTATGATGCTACATAAGTGTCATCATTTGGTTGTATTAGAGTAAAATAATTTTTAGGGAGGAATTTTTTTGGGGTTTAGAATGTAACCCCTCGATATTTTATGTAATATATTTTTTTCAATTAAATTAAAGGTAATACATATAATCTTTTACACACATTAATGAGTTTTGGAAAAATATTATATACTATTAAATTATTATTATTATCACCTAGATAATGGATTTAAAGTTATGAATATGACTATCTATAATATAAAAATTTATGATTGTCTCATTTATTAAATTAATTTAATAGCAATCAATTCATTAGAAACGAATATAATAATAATTTGAAGATATTGGATGTGTTTCTATGAAATCCCATTTTTATCAAAATAAATTAAAATTTTCACTATTGGAGAGTGTTATTAAATAAAATTATATAATATATATTAAATAAATTGTTTTAATTATAATAAGAAAAATTTTATGCATTATATAATAAGAACTTGTAATTTATTCTTATAAATGTATTTTCTGAAAAAGAATATTTTATCTCATTTTCCACATAACTCAAAATTAATTTCATCTATTTATTGGTATATTATTATTTAAAACTAATTAAATATTTATAAACTGTAGTTTAAATATTTCTAAATATCCCCCTTTTATTCTCGATTAATAGGAATATTAACAGTGGTGAAATCTAACACCTTGGTGAAGTGTAAATTGGGGAAATCTAGTCCAAAACTAAGAGGTAAGGCTATAAAGTTTCATCCTAATTATTATTTAATGAATTAAATTCAAAAGTTATCATTGTGTTCTCAATTTCTATTTGTTTAATGGTCACTTTTATCATGTAAATGACCTATATAATATTTGAATCTTTGAATATAACAAAATGACACTCTACTTATATTTAATATATCTTATGTTTCAATAATTGAAAAATGATATGAACGAATATAAGAGTCTATTTTGATAATATTTAAATTATTTTCCATATTTATATTTATATATTTTTTAAAATATATAATTTCCTCAATTTATTATTTATCATCTATGCAATATTTCTCTTTTTAATAAAAAATAATAATAAATCATTATACAAATTTTAAAAGTGACGTAAATCTAATTAGTTAATCTGTATAATGAATTTAATTGATCTATATAAACATTATGGTTTTTTGGAGACATTATATTTTTATTCCCCCTTTACCATGATTTATTTAAATTTATTTAAATTAATAGTCTTAAAAATCACATTTATGACATTTTATAATAAATACTATTTTATTTAATGATACTAAATCCATTAAGATATAAATTTTGGTCAAATTAATGGGATATGGTTTGGAAGAAAAAAATTGTCCATTTATGGAGTTTTTTTCATTTTATAGTATATCTGTTATCCATAAATAGTTAGAAAATATTAATATTATTATAATTATCAAAAGCATCAAAATGGGTAAAACTAAACGATAAGGGTCAAAATGCGACACAAACATACCAGAATGTTATTATATTGTATTATTTTAATTAATAATAATAATATATTGTTATTTTGTTTAATTTCTTTCTATATTTAAATAATATTTAATTTATATTAATTTGATATATATAAAAATTCATATACTACCCCTCCCATCAGTTATAAAATGGAACTCATAATATCTATTCTTAGCGCACCATTGGTCATTACATCCTGACCAAAATTTTCCATATTATCTTATACACATACCATTACACTTTATAGAGTTTATTTTATTCCCATAATACCAACCCCAGATTCATTTAGTGGATATTTAAACAATCCATTTAAAGGAAGATTAAATCAGCTTAACATATCACATTCTTATAAATATGTTGTACTATTCATTATATATTGTCTTTAGTATTATAAAAATATTAATATATTGTTATGATTACTAAAACATCATTGTAAAACCTCGTTTAACAGAATTTTATGTGAAAGAATCCCTCATGTGTATGTACGACTTATCATATCTAAAGAGAGATATAATTTATTATTCATCAACATCAGTAATAGATGTGTATTGTTTTTTGTTTTATAAGTATATATGATAATTATGACATTTTTATACTTCTATAATTATAATCTAAAGTTTACTATCTGACCATCGAATCTATTATTAAATTATAATTTCACTCATGCATAAGAGTGGATTATATCCTCTACGAAGCAATGTGACTCATTTAAATTTATATTTTACATAGATGGTAATCAGGAACACATTAATAAATATATATGATTTATATGAAATTATAAGGATCCTAAAAATTTAATATAATATGTACATTTTATTTTTCCCTCTTTTGAAAAATTAAAATTATGATCTATGGTCATACTGTTGACCCTCATCATGAACAGTGTGATTCATTTTTTATCATTTACCATTAACGATAAATTTAAATATAAATATAATAACTATATATATTAAATTTATACCATGATAAAAATTATAGTTATTGAGAATCTATGATCAAATTAAAAGGACCAAAACTACCAAACAAAAATATAGAAAAAATGAATGAATTTTCACCATGAATTATGATTTTAATAATGATATATTTATAAGATGGTGATAAAAGGATAAAATTAAAAGCTATCTGTTTTTATATATATGATTATAGGTCTAGTATAATATTTATAATAACCCTAGATTTATTATATATGATGTTAAAAAATGTATGATGTATTTTGGATAGGTGGTAAGAGTTTTATGTTACAATATAATTATTCATTGGGAATTTTTATGATTAGATTATGATGCTAACATCTAATGATATACCAATGAATGTAATAATAAATTTTTTATAAATGTTTTATTCCTTAAAAATCTATAGTTTTCATAAATATTCACACATTATGTACTCATGTGACTGAAAACATGTTTTTTATGGAAAATCGACATTTTTCTACTCTTCTGTCAAAAAACACTTTTCTTACACATCAATATATTATAAAAATGTTTTAATGATTTTTTTTAATATTCTACAATGATTGATTAAATTCTTTTTTATCTTCATTTTAATGTTAATTATATGGTTTAAATGAAATATTATTGGTATTTCTTTAACTAGTTTCTATTTATATTTTTTATAAGATTGTGAAAGGAGCCTTTTCTTAAAACTAATACAACATGAAAAAAATTTCCTACCGTCATGAAAACTTAATATTTTGAATTTACCACTACATGTTTCCATGGTTGTTTTAAATTATATTTTTTTCAATAATATTTGTGTTGTGTTTTTATTTTAAAAGGTGCTTTTGAAATTTAATGGTTATTTTCAAAATGAGTCTGAAGGTACTTTCTATGATTTTTTCCCTAAATGACAAAAACATAGATGTTTCCTATGATTTACTAGGGATATTGTCAATATATATCATAAAAATTTATTTAACTAGTAATCTCCCATGCTATTTCACGGAATATTTGTTTACTAGTTTTTATTTTAATAATAATTTAATATTTATAAAAGGTTAGAAGAAACAAAAATGTTGATTAAATTTTAATTAGAAAGTAATATTTTATGATAATAAAATAAGAGTGCATAACATTTGAATATACCATATAAATTTTTTAAAAAGAAAAATGATAGATAAAAAGCATGTGAATTTGTAAATTTTGAGGATGGAAATTTGATTTTATTTTCAAATTTAATCACAATAACAGTAATGTGTGAATTGAAATAAAAAGTGACAGATAAATCAAAGATAAGACAGTGATTGTAATAATTAAAATAAGAAATATGAAAATGATTGAATTAAATATCGACTGGTAGAAAGTAATTAATTGCTGTATAATTTTTAATGTATAAACTTATAGAAGATTTTAAGCAACATGATGTTATACACTCATGCATTAAAAAACATTTTTTTATGATTTCTTCATCATGAAAAACCTCCAACAGGTACATTCTGCAAATAAAAAATATATAATGTTTTGAATAAAACAATAAAAATGTAGTGATTGGGATGTTACATTGGATCTGCATCATTATCTGATAATTCCCACCATATATCTATTCCAATTTATTTCACATGACCTCTAAATGACCTCATTAAGGCAGTTGCATTGGAGATTTCAACCATACATCTGAAAAATGTCAAGAAAATTAAAATTCATATAGGAGTTGCATCAGTGATGGAATGGAAGATGCTTCAAAAGCAATACCAAATTTATCATGCTCTATAGAATTAAAGAGAAATTTCATTTCCACTTCATTTGAATGTCTTCCTTCCTCATTAAATTTAAATATCGTTGGGTTGTTGGTTTTATGTGTATGTGAAGTAGTATATACACATATCATTTTATTGGTATGAATTTTTTTGATAAATATAAGGAATATCAACTGAGTAATGTTTTTATTACATTAGGGTAGATGAAGAGAATTATTAATGTAATAGTCATTAAAAAAATTCATGATTCCTTACTATTCTCTTAATCCAATCTGAAAACATGAATATTACAGTATAACATTCAATGTTTCATGCTTGAGTTAGAAAATTAAAAATAAAAACCTAGGGAAGTGGAAATATACAATTAAATATTTGTAAGTAAACTGGTGTAAGAGTAAAATTATATTTGCATGGAATTATAAAGGAAAAAATATTTATTCTTTACAGCTTGAGATAATTTTTCCATACATGGACTGTGACACCGTTTGCATCATAGGAAGAACAATATTCAATAAGAAATTAAATGATTAAGGATATTATAGAGTGATTAGAGAAATCATTTGAAGATAATTAAATAGAAATTGTAAAAAATTAATGTTTTCCATCATTAGCATTAGAATGACATCAAATCACCACTATAATTAATGAAAAGCATGAAATCATATTCCATCATCATAACGAAAACATTTCTATTCCAAAAATTAATAACATGAACAATGGAACGATGCAATAAAGTATTAATGCCCTATATGAACCCTATTAATCCTTCAACTTTGAGTTATTCAAGAGAGAGAAAGCTGTTGAAATGTAAAAGATATTTTGAAGAAAAAATGAAAACCATTTTGGATATGTATGGGTCAAAAACAATGAAATATATCAATAAGTTTACTTGTATTTATAATCTCTATACAGAAATTGTAAATGAGGTGTTGAAATAATAACAATCTAGTGGAAAGAATCACTACAAAATAGTAGTTTTGTATAATTAACCAGTTTCCAATGTCTCTCTTGGAACAAATTTTATTCTAAAAACAGAGGAATTAAAAAAATATTTATAAAGACCATAAAAGTTTATCCCCCCCAAAATATTGAATATCACATTAATTTTAATTTTAGTCTCATTGGCTGTCAACAAAATAGTTTCGGTCTCTATAATGTTACCCTTCTTATTTTTTAAATACCTCATATTTAGTGGTCTGTTGCGATCTGAAATATGCACAGTCATGAGGATATAAACTCATTGACTGAAATGAAATTATATCAAGAAATTTCTAATAATACTTAATTGAAAAAGGGTGGTACATACCACATCACTGATTTTTGCAATAGAATTTCCCTTCTCCATATTCATAGTAATGTTTTTTTAAATTGTTTCCAAACACACTACCATCTGGGAGAATTACCACTTTCATCTGCCATCTCCATATGCCTTAAAATTTTATTGGATTGTTGTCACTTTCTCTTCACCTGCAACAATTCCATAACAATGTTAAATCATATTTAAGATATGTTTTATTGATTGCAACATACAAACAGTGACAAGAATCCACTCCAAATAAATTGAAAATTGAAACATAAATACCATTTTCTAGATAACCAATATCATTTATTAAACACATTTTAAGTCATACTATATGCTTGTGTTTGTAATCTTTCTCTACATCACACACACAAGCCCCAATACAAGAAAGAACAGATATGCGATGAACCCTTCTTTTATATTTGAACATATACCTTAAAGCTGGTGAAGTTTAATTCAAGAAAATGATTGAAACTCTTCAGCAGATGTTCTATTCGGAGATCTGTCACCCTGAATTAGAATTTATATTCAGATACCCATAATCCATTACAAAGAATACATAATAATCATCTAATAAATACACCATAAAAAATCAAATACATTGAGACATTAAGATCTTGGACATTGGTTCATACCAGTGCTTTCTCAGTGCGTACTCGAGGCCACTGGAACCCTATGTGGAGACACAACTATATTGGAATAGAAAAAATTGTACTGGATGCTGGGGGTGGTTTTCGGGAAGAGAAGGATGAGGTGAGGCGAAGCAATACCTGAATCCCAAAGTGAAATCATGTAATAGCACAAGCTGGTCCGTGTATAAAAGGATGATGCAGAGGTGGATATGGAGAATCTAAAGTAGGGAGGGCAGTGGGTACCCTATGATGATGATGAGGTGGAGAAAATGGAGTCTGAGCAAGAAGATGAGGAGCAGGCGAAGGTGGTGGTACTCGGAAGCAGAGTAGCCGGAGTTGGTGGTACCTGGAGGTAGAGGCGGTGGTACCTAGTGGCGGAGGCGCGACTGGAGCGGAGATTCGAAAATGGGAGTTGGATAGGGGAGTCGGGTAGGGCAGTGGGTATAGAGCAGATGCAGTTCCCTATCATCACTTAAAACCAGGAGTCGAAATGCAAGGGCTATTGTGGGAGTGCAATCAGAAAGCGTAGGCTTAAATGGTAATTGGATACATGATAATGGTGACGTAGTGTATTTTGAAGTTTACATGTAAGCATGGAAGTACCCAGGATTAGTAGATACAGTAGATTCTCTCCGTAGAATACAGTTCATGTCACTTTCATTAATGTTTTAACATGTGCATTCTATATTTGCAATCATACGATAGGTATGAATTGAAAGATCATGTATGAAGAAGAGAAAATGAATGTAATATGTTTTCACAAATGAACCCGACAATTTGTTACTCGTGATCATCAACACTGCATGATTGCTGTAAAATCATTTTCAGAAATAGATTAATAAAAATCGAAAACAAACCCCTCAAACGAATACATTCCTACCAAAAATAGAAATGTGAATACATATTCATCATATAGACTAAGATGAATTTGGAAAAAAATCATTCCAAATGAACGAATTGTAATGAATACCAATCTACTGAACCATAAATAAATTAATATAAGTCGCAAGGAATAACCTAAAACATACTGTCGTTGAAGTTTCTAAATGGGAACTTCCTGCAAAAGTTATAGCTTAAACATCACCTATAATTCTTCATGGGTTGCAACTGAAGGGGAAATGGAAGTTGTAATGCCTTGATGTTGGGATAACAGGGAATGTAATGAGATTAGCATTTCCAATCTCCAAGGGATAAACATATAAAAACTCTCAATCAATTGGATCAAGCATTATGTTGATTTATGTTTTTTACCTATAACAGGTTTGATCTAGCAATAAAAAATGTATAAAATACGATTAAAAATTTATTATAACATCTTATGTTTCAGGTTTCCTGTGTTTTTTGAAAATAAAAAGTGAAATATTTTCCAAAACCAAATAGAGACCAATATATGAGAAACAAATCATAATAACATCTTATAAAATAATGATTCCTCATCCAAGTATTCAAGGCAGATCATCAATGCACACCTATCTTAATAAAGTTAGAAAGGCCATATATTTAATAAAGTCAGAAAATGAAAAATAAATGAGCTTTATATCAGATTCATTATTTATAGATCTGAATATGAAGTTCTATTAAGCAATAAATAAAACAGTTACAGTAAAAAAAATATATGACTAAATAAAAAATAAGAGCTTCATTCTCGCTGGTCATCCCCGTTGCATGATTGCTGTAAAATATTTTTCAAAAAGACTAATAAAATGGCAGACAAACCCCTCAAATGAATACAGTTAAACCAATACAGAAATATGAAAACATATTCATCATAGAGACTCAGAAGAATTTGGAAAAAAAAAATCCTTCCAAATAAACCAATTTAAATGAATATCAATCTTCAGAAACACAATGATATTAATATAAGTTGCAAGGAATAACCAAAAACATACCACAGTTAAAGTTTATCAGTGGGTAGTTCATTCAAAATATACAGCTTAAACATCACCTGAAATTCCTCATGGGTCACAACTGAAGGGAAATGGAAGACATAATGCCCGGATGATTGGATATCAAGGCATTAGATGAGATTATCATGTCCAATCTCCAAATGATACAAATACCAGAACTCTAAAACCATTGGATCAAGAATTGTGATGATACATGTTTTTTACCTTTAACTGATTTGATCCAGTAATAGAATCTGAATAAAATAAAATGGCAGACAAACCCCTCAAATGAATATAGTTAAACCAATATAGAAATTTGAAAACATATTCATCATAGAGACTCGGAGGAATTTCTAAAAAAATCATATCAAATAAACCAATTGAAATGAATATCAATGTGCAGAACCACAATGATATTAATATTAGTTTCGAGTCATAACCAAAAACATACCACAGTTAAAGTTTATCAGTGGGTACTTCATCCAAAATCTACAGCTTAAAAATCACCTAAAATTTCTCATGTGTCACAACTGAAGGGAGAATGGAAGCCATAATGCCCTGATGTTTGGATAGCAAGGCATTAGATGAGATTAGAATGTCCAATATCCAAGTGATACACATCCCATAACACTAAAACCATTGTATCAAGCATTGTGATGATGCATGTTTTTTACATATAACTGGTTTGATCTAGCAATAGAAACAGAATAAAATACGATTAAAAATCATTATAACAACTTACATTTCTACTTTCCTGTGTTTTATGAAAATGAAAGGTGAAATATTTTCCAAAAAAAACAAAAACTAATAAATGGGAAACAAATATTTATAATATCATATAACATAATTAGGCATCATCCAAGAATTATAGGTGGTTCACCAATTCATAACTAGATTAATAATGTAAGAAAGGCCAAAATGAATGAGCTTCTTATATGCTTAGTCATTTATAGATGTGAAAATTAAGTTATGTTAATCAATAAATAAAATAGTCACAATAATAAAAACATAAAACTAAATAAAAAATAAGCGTTTTTTTTCATCAATTCTTACCTCTGGCATTTGGTCACAGTGCACAACATATAAAATCATCAGAAAAGTGGATCGAGAGAAGGATGGGAAGATGAGATATGTCACTGTATTGCATGAAAAAGTTTAAATTGACACATGTCATGTATAAAGAAGAAAAAATGAAACAAATATGTTTACAGGAATGAAATTAAAATTTCCTTACCACTGATCATCCCCGTAGCATGATCGTTGTAAAATCATCACCAGAAATATATTAATACAAATGGTAGAAAAACCCCTCAAATGAATACAATCAAAATGGACACATTATTAATGCCATAAGAAATTTTTATTTTCAGTATTGAAATGAATATCAAAACACAAAAGTCTTCTATAATTGAACAATCATAAATTATAATGTAACAATTTAATGTCCTAATAATTCCTCATAATATCAATGCTTTACATGTCAGTAAACCAATGAAAACTGGATTTTTCATCAATTTCTGGATTTTTAAATTTGTGGCAATCTATAACAAAGAAAATCTAGCTCAATGCGCAAGGTGATACATACTTCACTTTTTCCTCACCTATAGAATAAAAAGATGTTGCAGGATATGAATGTCTAATCAATGTATAGAATTTACCCACACTAACCTTCACAAGTCAATTGTCAGCCCAAGATGCCCATATATGGGGACATTTGAGTCATGAATGTATATAAATGGAAAATCCTTCATCTGAAACATTGAAAACTATTCATGAACATAGAAGTGGTAAAGAGATAGCTAACAATTGACACAAGACAATGATGACACAAGAATGATTGAATTTTCATTAAAATGTATATAAAAAATTGTGAATCTATCATAACTATAGGTAACATTCACAACTGTGGCCTTAGATCTGCATTTCCCTTCCTCTTAATTATATTTATCAATATCGTATAGTTATCCAAAGTGATATTTGAATCATATTTCCATTGAATCAATGCAAAGACAGTAATACCGAACAAAAATATGTGATTGATGAATGTATATGAATGAAAAATTGTTCATGTGAATCCATGAAAAACAATTCAGGTGCATAGTTGTTGTAAAGATATACATAATTGTGGACACAAGGAAATGATGACACGTGAAATATATAATTGGATTGAAATGTAAATATTTTTTTTGAATCGATCAAAACAAAACGTAACTTGCACAACTGGGGTTTGAGATCCATACTGATATTCCTCTTTGTCATCATCATCACTATCATCAAGATATTCAATGTAAAATTTGAAACATATGTCCATTGAATCAATTAAAATACAAAAACATAGAACAAAAACATGCAATATTGTGTAAATATTGGTTGACTAAACTCTTAATAGAAAACAACATCAATTAATGAATTTTTAATGTTATACCAGTTATACGAATTTACACGTATCAAATTAAAAAAATGTAAATAACATATGAAATATCTCATGTTAAAAAATTTGTATTTTTTAAAACTCAGCTCCGAAAGCACAGCTGGATGCTCTTTTAACAAATGTAAAAGAAACCGGGTGTGCTTTAGGAGATAAATTGGTGATCCTACCATTCACATAGATACTATTATACAAATGTTTAAAAAGTGAAATCAATTGGGCTGGTTTCCTATCCCTAAATTGATAAGAAACATCAGCACATATGTTTTTCTATTTATTTAGATATATCTATGGAAGTGGAGTGTAATGAACTTCATCTTCATTTTGCTAAGACATAATGGCACTGAAAATTTATATTTTTATTATTGAAATTAATATGAAAACATAAATGTGTCATATATTTGAACAGAAAGTTCCTCATAAAATAAATGTTCTACGGGTCAGTAAACCCAATAAAAATAGATTTATTTTCATTTTCTTGATTTTTTCCATTTGGGATAATTTATAACATATATAGAAAAGAAGTTGCAGGATATGAAAGGTTGTTCAATTTTTAGAATTTATCAAGACTAACATGAAAAATTCCATTGTCACCCTAGGATGCACATATATGGGGACTTTGAGTCATAAACGTATGCGATTGACACATCCTTCATGTGAAACCCTGAAAAAACAGACATGCATATAGTAGCAGTAAAGATATAGAATATAGTTGACACAAGGCAACATTGACAGAAGAAAGATATTATTTTGATTGAAATGTAAATAAAAAAATTGTGAATCCATCAAAGCAAAAGTTAACATGCTATACCAGGGTTTGGGATCTGCGATGCTTCTATTCCTCATCTTTATCACATCCATAGCTACAAAATATCAGAGCCATTAGCTACAGATATATTTTTCACAACTTCATGCCTTTTACCAGAAATGTTTGATATCTTAAATTTCCAAGCTATGTGAGGCTCCTTCTTCCTATCACGTGATGATTTTAATGCTAAGGATGAAAAAAATTGCATTCTCTATGTTTTCACACAGATTTAGAACTAGGAAACACATACCATAGATGATGGAAATCAGATAAAGAAAATCAGAGCATGGACAATGGAAAAATAGTACCCTATAAAACTGAAATCTTTGGGAGACTGTGCAAGGGGAGCAAGGAGCGAAGCATGCTGAGGGTTAGTGATGAAGAGAAGGAAGATTCGAAGAAACATGAGTCGGAGTAGGCGGAGGTTAAGGAGCAGAAGGTAGGCCAGCTTGAGGTGAAGTGTCTGGAGGTGGAGCAGCAAAGGCGAAGGATCCAGAGGAGGAGTAGTCGGAGACACATCAACCGCATGCGGACAAGCATAAAACGGAGCAGATGGAGGCAGAGGAGACGGACACTGAGCATACGGAGGAAGAGAACATGGAGACGAAGAAGGGGGAGGAAAGGGTAGTGGATGAGGGACCAAAAGAGGGAACCCTAGGAGGAATCTGGTGGTGCTCAGCGAGTAGCATTGGAGGATTGGAGGGAAACCGGGAGAGGCACTATGCATGTGGGGGTCTGCGGAAAACCTAGGTCGATGTTGGGTTGGGGGTTTTGCGTATGTTAGAGACAGAAAGGGAGTGGTGATGCGTGACTGGGAGCAGATATTTGAGGGTTTAATGGTAATTTTATATGAGATTTTGGTGACGTGGTGTATTGAGGAGGTGACACATAAGCATGGAGATACCCAGGTTTAGTAAATATAATGGAATATATTTTTTTCTATAATATTTCTGTTGTGTTTTTATTTTAAAAAGTGTTTTTGAAATATAATGGTTATTTACAAAATGAGTTTGAAGGTACTTTTTATTAATTTTCATTCCATAAATGATGATAACATATATTTTTCTTATAATTTACAAGGGATATTGTCTATGTATATCATAAATATTTATTTAACTTGTACTCGCCCGTGCTATTTCATGACATATTCGTTTACTAGTTTTTATTTTAATAATAATTTAATACTTATAAATGGATAGAATAAACAATAATGTTTATTAAATTTTAATTAGAAAGTAATATTTTATGATAATGGAATAAGAGTTCTTAACATATGAAGAGACCATTTAAATTGTTGAAAAAGAAAAATGATAGATTAAAAGCATGTGAATTTGTAAATTTTGAGGATGGAAATTTGAATTTATTTTCAAATTAAATCACAATAACAGTAATGTGTGAACTGAAATAATAAGTGACAGATAAATCAAAGATAGTACAGTGATTGTAATAATAAAAATGAGAAATGTGAAAATGATTGAATTAAATATCGTCTAGTAGAAAGTAAATAAATGCTGCATAATTTTTAATGTATAAATTTCTAGAAGATTTTAAGCAACATGAAGTTATACACTGAAGCATTAATTTTTATTCCAAGATGTCTTCATCATGAAAACCCTCCAATATGTACATTCTGCAAATACAAAATATATAATGATTTGAATAAAACAATCAAAATGATGTTATTGGGATGTTACATTAGATCTGCATCATTATTTGATCATTCCCACCATATATCTATTTAAATTTATTTTTCATGACCTCTACATGACCTCATTAAGGCAGTTTCATTGAATATTTCAAGCATACATCTGAAGAAATGTCAAGAAAATTAAAATGCAGACAGGAGTCGCATCAATGAAGGAATGGAAGTTGCTTCAAAAGCAATACCAAATTTATCATGCTCTATATAATTAGACAACAGTGTCATTTCCACTTCATTTAAATGTCTTCCTTTTTCACTAAATGTCATGATCATTGGGTTTTTGGTATTATGTGTATGTGAAGTAGTCTATACACATATCATTGGATTGTAATGATTTATTTGATAAATAGGAGGAATATCAACTGAGTAATGCTTTTGTTACATTTGGGCGGTTGAAGAGAATAATTAATGTAATAGTCGTTAAAAACCAAATTCATGTTTCCTTAAATATTCCCTTATTCCAATCCACATACATGCATATTAAAGTATAACATTCAATGTTTCACGCTTTAGTAAGAAAATTGAAAATAAAAACATAGGGAAGTGGAAATATACAATTAAAAATTGTAAGTGAACAGGTGTAAGAGGAAAATTATAGTTTCATGGAATTATAATGGAAAAATAATTATTCTTTACAGCTTGATAAAATTTTTCCATACATGGACTGTGACACTATTTCCATCATAGGAAGAACATTCTACAATAAGAAATTAAACGATTGAGGATATTATATAGTGATTAGAGAACTCATTTGGAGATAATTAAATAGACATTGTAAAAAATTAATGTTTTCCATCATTAGCATAAGAAAGACTTCAAATCACCACTAGAATTAATGAGAAGAATGAAAACATATTCTATCATCATAAAGAACACTGTTATTTCCAAAAATTAATAATGGGAACAATGGAATGGTGCACTAAAGTATTCATGCCCTATATGAACCCTATGAATCCTTCAACATTGAGTAATTCAAAAGAGACAAATGTATTGAAAGGTAAAAGAGATTTTGATGATAAAATGAAATCCATTTTGGATAGGTATGGGTCGAAACAATGAAATATATCAATAAGTTTACTTGTATTTATAATATCTATATAGAAATTGTAAATGTGGTGTTGAAAGAATAACAATCTAGTGGAAAGAATCAATACAAAATAGTAGTTCTGTATAATTAACCTATTTCCAATGTCTCTGTTGGAACAAATTCCCTTCTAACAAAAAAGCGGAATTCAATAAATATATATAAAGACAATAAAATTTTATCCCCCCCAATACTGAATATCTCATTAACTTTAATTTTAGTCTCATTGGATGTCAAGAAAATAGTTTGTGTCTCTATAATGTTATCCTCATTATTTTATAATTACCTCATATTTAGTGGTCTGTTGCGAACCGAAATCCTCTTAGTCATTAGGATATAATCACTTTGACTGAAATGAAATTATATCAAGAAAAGGCTAATAATACAAAATTGAAATAGGGTGGTACTTACCACAGCATTGATTTTTGCAACAGAATTTTCCTTCTCCATATTCATTGTTTTGTTTTTTGTCAAATTTTTTCTAGGAACACTACCATCTTGGTGAATTACTGCTTTCATCTGCCATCTACTTATGCCTTAAAATTTCATTGGACTGTTGTCACTTTCTCTTCACCTACAACCAATCCATAACAATTTGAAATCATATTTAAGATATGTTTTATTGCTTGCAACATACAAATAGTGACAAGAATCCACTGCAAATCAATTGCAAATTGCAAGATAAATTCCATTTTCTAGACAACAAATATCATTTCTTAATCACATTTGAAGTCATACTATGTGCTTGTGTTTTTAATCTTTCTCTGAAGCACGCACACAAGCCCCACTACAAGCATGAACAGAAATGCGATGAACCCTTATTTTATATTTGAACGTATAAATTACAGTTGTTGATGTTTAATTCAAGAATACGATTGAAACTCTTCACCAGATGTTCTATTCAGAGATCTGTCACCGTGAATTAGAATTTAGATTTAGAGGCCCATCATCCATTACAAAGAATACAGAATAATAATCTAATAAAAACACCATAAAAATATCAAATACATTGAGACATTAAGATCTTTGACATTGGTTTATATATTTGACACTAGTTTATACCAGTGCTTACTCGGTGTGTACTCGAGGCTGCTGAAACCCTAGGTGGAGGCGCAGGTGTATAGGAATAGAAAAAAATGAATTGGATGCTGGGGGTGGTTTTATGGAAGATAAGGATGAGTTGAGGTGAAGTGATACCTGAAACCCAAGGTGAAATCATGTAATAGCGCGAGCTGGTCCATGTATAAAAGGAGGATGCAGAGGCGGATATACAGACTCCGAAGTAGGGAGGGTAGTGGGTACCCTATGATGATGCCAAGGTGGAGCAAATGGAGTCCGAGCATGCAGAGGCGGAGCAGGTAGAGACGGAGGTAACTAGAGGCGGAGTAGGCAGAGGAGGTGTTACCCGGAGGTGAAAGCGGTGGTACCCGGTGGCGATGGCGCGGCTGGAGCGGAGATTCGATAATGGGAGTGGGATAGGGGAGTCAGGTAGGGTAGTGGGTATAGAGCGGATGCAGTTCCCAATTGTCGCTTAATACTGGGAGTCAAAATGCAAGGGCTATTGTGGGAGTGCGATCAAGAAGCGTAGGGTAAATGGTAATTGGATACGTGAGAAAGGTGATGTTGTTTATTGTGGAGGTGACATGTAAGCATTGAAGTACCCTGGTTTCGTAGATATATTATATTCTCTCCATTGAATATAGTACATGTTACTTTCGTTACTGTTGTAACATGTGTGTTCCATATCTATAATCATACGATTGGTGTGAATTGAAAGATCATGTATGAAGAAGAGAAAATGAAAGTAAAATGTTTGCACTAATGAACCTGAAAATTCATTTATGCTGATCATCCACATTACTTGATTGCTGTAAAATCATTTTTAGAAATATATTAATAAAAATGGAAAACAAACCCATCAAAT
This sequence comes from Viscum album, assembly GCA_963277665.1. Lineage (NCBI taxonomy): Eukaryota > Viridiplantae > Streptophyta > Magnoliopsida > Santalales > Viscaceae > Viscum > Viscum album. Next base: position 1,432,869,203 of record OY728151.1, read on the forward strand.
GAATTCATTCAAACCAAAAATAGAAATCTGCAAACATATTCATCATAAAGACTAAGATGAATTTGGAAAAAAATCATTCCAAATGAACCAATTTTAATGAATATCAATGTGCAGAACCATAAATAAATTAATATAAGTTGCAAGACATAACCTAAAACTTACTGTAGTTGAATTTTGTAAATCAGAAATTGCTGCAGAAGCTACAGCTTAAACATCACCTGTAATTCCTCATAGGTCGCAACTGAAGGGAAAATGGAAGTCGTAATTCCCTGATGTTGGGATAGCAGGGAATGTGATGAGATTAGCACTTCCAATCTCCAAGGGATACACATATCAAAACTCTCAAACAATTGGATCAAGCATTATGCTAATTCATGTTTTGTACCTATAACAGGTTTGATCCAGCAATAAAATCTGTATAAAATACGATTAAAAAATCATAATAACCTCTTATGTTTCAGGTTTCCTATGTTTTTTGAAAATGAAAAGTGAAAAATTTTCCAAAACCAAATAGAGACCAATATATGAGAAAAAAATAATTATAACATCTTATAAATTAATGATTCCTCGTCCAAGTATTCCCGGAGGATCATCAATGCATACTTGTCTTAATAAAGTCATAAAGGCCATATTTTTAATAAAGTCAGACAGGCCAAAATCAATGAGCTTCATATCATCTTCTTTATTAATAGATGTGAATATGAAGTAATTTTAAACAAAAAATACAACAGTTATAGTAAGAAAAATATATGACTAAATAAAAAATAAGAGTTTCATTACTTCTGATCATCCCCGTTGCATGATCGCTGTAAAATAATTTTCAGAAAGACTAATAAAATTGCAGACAAACCCCTCAAATGAATACAGTTAAACCAATACAGAAATATGAAAACATATTCATCATAGAGACTCGAAAGAATTTGGACAAAAATCATTCCAAATAAACCAATTTAAATGAATATCCATGTGTAGAACCACAATGATATGACTATATGTTACATGGCATAACCAAAAACTTACCACAGTTAATGTATATCAGTGGGTAGTTCATGAAAAATCTATAGCTTAATCATCACCTGAAATTCCTCATGGGTCAGAACTGATGCGAAAATGGAAGCCATAATGCCCTGATGTTTGGATAGCAAGGAATTAGATAAGATTATCATGTCCAATATCTATGTGATAGACATACCAGAACTCTAAAACCATTGGATAAAGCATTGTGATGATGCATGTTTTTTACCTATATCTGGTATGATCTACCAATAGAAACTGATTAAAATAACTTTTCAGACAAACCCCTCAAATGAATACACTTAAACCAATATAGAAATATGAAAAAATATTCATCATAGAGACTCAAAATAATTTGGAAAAAAATAATTCCAAATAATCCAATTTAAATGAATATTAATGTACAGAACCACGATGATATTAATGTAAGTTTCAAGGCACATCCAAAAACATAACACAGTTAAAGTTTATTAGTGGGAAGTTTATGAGAAATATACAGTTTAAACATGACCTGAAATTCCTCATGGGTCACAACCGAATTGAAAATGGAAGCCATAATGCCCTTATGTTTGGATAACAAGGCATTAGATGAGATTGGCATGTCCAATCTCCAAGAGATACACATACCAGAACTCTAAAACCATTGGATAAAGCATTATGATGATACTTGTTTTTTTACCTCGAACTATTGTGATCCAACAATAGAAACTGAATAAAATAAGATAAAAAATTCATTATAACAACATACATTTCTGATTTCCTATGTTTTATGAAAATGAAAGGTGAAACATTTTCCAAAAAAAACACAGACCAATAAATGAGGAATAAGTATTTATAAAATCCTATAACATAATGATGCCTCATCCAAGAATTATAGGCGGATCACCAATTCATAACTGGATTAATAAAGTAAGAAAGGAAAAAATTAATGAGCTTCATATATGGTTATTCATTTTTAGATTTGAAAAGTACGTTATGTTAAACAACAAATAAAATAGTTACAATAATAAAAATATAAAACTAAATAAAAAATAAGTATTTTGGTTTCATCAATTCTTACCTCTGGCTTTAGGTCACAGTTCACAACACATAAAATCTTTAGAACAATGGATCGAGAGAAGGATGAGAAGATGCGATATGTCACTATATTGCATGAAGAAGTGTAGATTGACACATGTCAAGTATGAAGAAACCAGTGATCATCCCTGTAGTATGATCATTGTAAATTCATCATCAGATATACAGTAATAAAAATGGCATACATACCCCTCAAATTAATACAATCAAAATGGACAAACCATTAATGCCATAAGAAATTTTTTTTTCAGTACTGAAATGAAAATAAAAACATAAATGTCTTCTATAGTTTTACAATCATAAAATATAATGTATTAATTTATGGTCCTAATAATTCCTCATAATATTAATGTTCTATAAGTCAGTAAACCAAAGAAAAATGGATTTTTCATCAATATTAGGATTTTTTAATTTGTGATAATATATAACTTAGAAAATATAGTTCAATGCGCAAGGTGAGACATACTACACTGTTTCCTCACCTATAGAAGAAAAATATGTTTCTGGATATGAATGGATAATCGAAGTATAGAATTTACCCTGACTAACCTTCACAAGTCAATTGTCAGCCCAAGATGCCCATATATGAGGACTTTTGAGTCATGGATGTATAAAAATGTAAAATCCTTCATGTGAAACATTGAAAAAATATTCATGAACATAAAAGTGTTAAAGAGATAGCTAACAATTGACACAAGGCAACAATGGCAGAAGAATGATTGAATTTTCATTAAAATGTATATAATAAATTGTGAATCTATCATAACTATTGGTAAGCTTCACAGTTGTTACCTTGGATCTGTAGTTCCCTTCCTCTTCATTATCTTCCCAAATATCTTATAGATATACAAAGTTATAATGGAATCATATTTCCATTTAATCAATGAAAAGACACCAACTCACAACAAAAACATGTGAGTGATGAATGTATATGAATGAAAAATCATTCATGTGAAACCACGAAAAACTATTCAAGTTCATAGTAGTTGTAAATATATACCTAATTGTTTACAAAAGGCAATGATGACATAGAAATGATATAATTGTATTGGAATATAAATAAATTTTTTTGGAATCCATCAAAACATAAAGTAACCTACACAACTGGGGTTTTAGATCCGTACTGCTCTTCCTCTTCATCATCATCATCACAGTCATCGAGATATCCAATGTGAAATTTGAAACATATGTCTGTTGAATCAATGAAAATACAACAATATAGAACAAAAACATGCTATATAGTGTAACGATTGGTTGACTAATCTCTTAACAGAAAACAACATCCATTAAAGAATTTATAATGTTATACCAATTATACGAATTTACACGTATCAAATTAAAAAAATGTATATAACATATGAAATGTCTCAAGTTAAATTTTTTTTATTTTTTAAAACTCATCTCCTAAAGAACAGCTGGATGCTCTTGTCCCAAATGTCAAAGAAACCATGTATGTTTGAGGAGATAAATTGGTGATCCTACCATTCATATAGATACTAATATACAAATGTTTAAAAAGGTAAATCAATTGGACTGGTTTCCTATCCCTAAAATGATAATAAACATCAACACATACGTTTTTCTATTTATTTAGATATATCTATGGAACTGGGGCGCAATGAAAATCATCTGCCTTTTTCTAAGATATAATGCCACGGAAAATTTATATTTTCATTATTGAAATGAATATAAAAACATAAAAGTGTCATATATTTGAACAGACAGTTCCTCATAAAATAAATTTTCTACGGGTCAGTAAACCCAGTAAAAATATATCCATTTTCATTTTCTTGATTTTTCCATTTGGGATAATTTATAACATAGACAGAAAAGAAGTTTCAGGATATTAAAGGTTGTTTAATGTTTAGAATTTATCAATAATAACCTGAAAAATTCCACTGTCAGCCTAGGATGCACATATATGGGGACTTTGAGTCATAAACATATGAGATTGACAAATCTTTCATGTGAATCCTTGAGAAACTGGACATGCCCATAGTATAAGTAATGATATATACTATATTTCACACAAGGAAACATTGATATAAGAAAGATATTATTTGGATTGAAATGTACATAAAAAAATTGTGAATCCATCAAAGCAAAAGTTGTCATGAAATACCAGGGTCTGGGATCTGTGATGCTCCTATTCCTCATCTTCATCACTTCCATAGCTACAAATTTCAGAGCCATTAGCTATAGATATTTTTTTTCACAACCTCACGCCTTTTCCAAGAAATGTTTGGTATCTTAAATAGCCCAGCTATGTGAAGATTTTTCTACCTATAAGATGAATATTTTAATGCTAAAGATGAAAAAAATTGCATTCTCCTTGTTTACGTACAAATGTAGAACTTGGAAAAACATACCATAGATGATGGAAATCAGATAATGAAAATTAGAGCATGGGCAATGGAAAAATAATACCCTATAAAACTGAATTTTTAGGGAGACTGAACAAAGGGAGCAGGGAGCGGAACATTCTGAGGGATAGTAATGCAGAGAAGGCAGATTCGAAGAAACATGAGTCGGAGTAGGCGGAGGTTAAGGAGCCGAAGGCGGGCCAGCTTGAGTCGAAGTATCTGGAGGTGGAGCACCAAAGGCGGAGGATGCAGAGGCAGAGTAGTCGAAGACACATCAACTATAGGAAGACGAGAATGACACGGAGGAAATGGAGGCAGAGGATCCGGACACTGAGCATACAGAGGAAGAGAAGGTGGAGATGAAGAAGGGGGATGAAAGGGTATTGGATGTGGGACCCAAAGAGGGAACCCTAGGAGGAATCCGGTGGTTCTATGTGGGTAGTATTGGAGGATTGGAGGGAAACCTGGAGAGGAATGACATAGGTGGTGGCCTGCAGAAAACCTAGGTCGATGCTGGGTCGGGGGTTTTGCGTATGTTGGAGACGGAAAGGGAGTGGTGATGCGCGACTGGGAGCAGATATTTGAGGTTTTAATGGTAATTGGATATGAGATTTTGGTGACGTGGTGTATTGAGGAGGTGACACATAAGCAAGGAGATACCCAGGTTTAGTAAATATAGTGGATTTATAATTTATTAATATTATGGAATTATTTTCAAGAAAACCAAACCATTTTGAGGAGTTATGATATGTTGAAATAATGATATACTTATTAAACCCTTTTATTGATTTTGTTATATATAATGATGAAATGTTTATCAAACCCATTTCTTTTCATGGGATCTGATATGATGTTTTTCTAATGATGTATCAGAACACATATATATTATTTTCATTATGTTACATGTGGTACTAATATCTCTCTCCAATTCATTGAGTAAATATCGAAATCTAATAAGATAAACATGACTGGAATGGGGATTGAACCCTATTTAATTAGGAAATTTTCCCACTATGATATTCATGGGAGTTATATTTGATTCATATGATGGTTTTGGGAGTGATCCCATGGCATTATGATAGTATTGAAAAAGAGCCTTGATAAGTAATGAAATTTTTTATATGGTAATATGTAATACAAAATTCATGGTCTTATGAATCTATCATGATATCATGGTTTATGTTCATTCATTCGATTATGATTCATGTAATATAATCATTCATGATATATTTCACGAAAAGAAATTATTATATATGATATGAATTTTATGGTTTATGAATTTCAATCTCATGTTTTCATAAACATTTTATCTTGTAATTCTTATATGGTAATCGATATCTTTCTTATCTACCATTATTGGCCATCAAATATCACCCATTATTATGTTTCCTATCATATGTAATTAAGAATTATTTTATTTTTAAATATATATAATAATGGTGGTAGATTTGAAGATTGGTGAGGGAGATTATTTAGAACTATTATGAACTAGTTGTCTATATTTTAGGGATTCCAAATAAACAAGAACTATATGAATAATGTGTGGTTCATTATCTTATATAATGAATATTAATATATTTAGATGTAATGTAATTATATGAATAATTATTATCTACAAACATAAGGGTGATATGTTCCCACACATACCTATGCAACCTCTTATGTCCACTCTATTTCCACCCACAATCCTCTTCCACCATAATGGCTCTTATGGATGGATGTTTTATGTGGTTGACCCTTGGGTCCCACTTTTATGGTGTATATACTGGCCCTTGTTTCATATAATGGTTCAAGAAATCTTTTAAAATTCCCACCATTATAAAATTGGAATAATTATAAGTATAGAAAAATATATAATTCCACTATCATGTCTTTTTTATGAATAATATATATATGTTTCATGGAATGATATTTACTTCTAAAGAACAGTTATAGTTTTTATTATAATTATTATTTTTATTTATTTTAATGCTTTTCCTTATCATTATTCCTACATGACATTGATGATAAAATCCATATCAATAATCATCAGAATTTACATTCAGAATTATTCAAGTCTAAAATACAATGCCATTCATTGAATCCATAACAATTTTATAAGAATAATATATTAATATTTAAATCACCAATCATTTATTTCCACATTATTTAAAACAAATAAAATCATAGGTCCAACATTTCCACCCACTATTTTTTTGAAAATATGTTTTCATGTATTTTAAATCCAATATGCATGATCTAAACAAATATACCACATTATTTTAAATCAAATGGATGGAATGAGTTGGGGTTTCATAATATCCTCATTCTTCCCAAAATATTCTCTCTTAAATTTTATGATTTATTTAAATACACATCTTATAGATGTATGATATCACATGTTTTCCAATGTAAATAATCATTAGTTAATAAAATACAACTCTACATGGGCTAACTATGTGTACAAAACAATATAGATATAAAAATGTTGTAAATGAAGTTCATAATCTACCATTCAAGGTAAATTATATTAATAAATTCTCAATAATCATTTAATAGGTTTACATTACTCGTGTTTTTCAATGAAATAAAAAATCTATTAGGAGCATCAATAAATACATTAAAAAATTCATTGTAAAATCAACTCCCGTATTATCTCATCATGTCATAAACAAATATCTCAGCCTTAATTGATATGATTGATAAAATTAAGAATGGGGGATAATAGTGTTACTAGAATACCTAGACTATCTAGTTCAAAAACAATCTAAAATTTTGAAAAGTCATGGGAAATTAGTAAATTGACAGAGTATTCTCATGGTTTCTCCTATAAAGGGATGCACCATATTATTTAATTTCATCGATGTTAGTAGAATATATGAATTTAAATCTCATTATAATTTCCATTTGTGATAAACTCAAAAATCTTATTCAATTCCATGTATTTCCATTTATAACACATAAAATAATAGGGAATAAGAAGGTACCTTCATTTATCCATTTTTATAATTAGATGTTTGATGGTTTATTCTAATCCCAATTATCATATTATTTGAAAAATGCTTCTTCAAATTTTATAGCTAATAGTTTCAGTATTATATGATTTATCTTTATTCCACACTTCTTCCAATTATTCTATCCATATAATGAAGAATTATTTTTGAATATTCACTACAATAAGTTTCATTGTAGTAACCTTTTTTGAATTTTTTTTAAAAAGATACATGTGTTTCTCATTTCTCCTTTAAAAATTCTTTTTATCTTGATGAAAATGTATAATTTTTTTACCTCAACACCTTGACTTATTATATTGTTCGTAAAAGTCATTAATATTCATTATCATAACCTTTTATGATAATTTTTAGATGGTTCATAAGAGATGTATTTCAACAATTCAATACTATTTTATTTCTTTTAGATTTATTAATTCTTAAAATATAGCTTGATTCCATTCTTATTGATGTTCACTTACAATTCATAATTGTCCCCAGTATGAAATTTCCTACCCAAATATAGGATTATTTTCTTTCATGTGACACTCTTCAAAAAAACTTTCTCAAAAAATTTTGGAGTTATTTATTTAAAAATAGTCATCTATTTTCACCTCCAAATTTGACCTCCCATTTTTTATACCTTATTCCAATTTTTGTGGTTTTCTATTCACAAAAACATATTATTTGTGAATTTTTTTTACATTTTAGATCTCACTATATCAATTACCCATTCCATTATATTACTCAAAAAAATATTTAAAAAATTTCCTATTTGTTCATGGTAGACAGATTAAATTTATGTGAAATATTTTTATGTTTTGAAGGTTCCCTAAATTATTTCACTAGTCTCCTCTTAAAATTATGCACTAAATAATTTTTATACAATTTCATGCTATTAAATCATAATATTTCATGATGAAAATTTTTAAATCAATATCATTAGCATCCAAAAAATCATTATTTATTCTTCTGTGGAACGTTATACTTATCCTAGGGCTTTTTATTATTTTCTATAGAACATTTTCACTTTTTTATTACTTTGTGGAACTTTAATTGATGTAATTATTTTCATCCCTATATTTCAATGAGTATATGGTAAATTTTTCCTTAGACACTCTCACACTCTTCATGCCACTGGGTTCAATATTTTTATAAATAATGCTCTTATCTGAGGAATTATTCATAGTACATTTTTTCTCAGTAGATTTTGAAGTCTAAATTTGTATCTCATCCATAATTCCCATTTTCACATGATATTTTATAAGGAGATAAATCTTATTATTTTCAATTTATTTCATTATTTCTTGAAATTGAAACTTTTTCTTATAAATATTATCTTTAATCACCCAATTATCTTTAAGTAAAAAATTGTGACACCCCTAAAATATTTACTCTTTATCATCCATTTGAGCATATTTTACATACATTGATGTATTATAGATCATTCCCAATTCATGGATAACATATTCAAATACCATTTTAATCACATACTTCTCACAAAAACTACCTTTTAATTCTTTTTAAATGAAATAATTCATTATGTTTCCTTGAAAATGATTTTTTGCCTTTTATTATTCAGCCATGCTAGTATTTTATTAATATATAACTACTTCATATTAAATACTATTATAATGATTTTAGATAGTGATTCATATTCCATACATTCGTACCATTTCATAATCATTAACACTAGCATATTCATTAGATATTATTTTTCTTATTTCTGTTCCTTAAAATCTCTGATCATATATGTGACCAATTCCTTGGGACCATTATTTATATGTTATATGATTTTAGAATTGAAACCATATTCAAAAAAGCTCAAACATGATTCATTCGAATTATAATCAACTGACTTTACTATGAAATTACCCATCTGACAATCTTTACCTGGATTTTGATATTCAATAATCATTTAGTTCAGGTTTGGTTTATTTTCATCACTTTTTACATTATTTTTATGAATATTTACGGAAAATTTAGCATTTATTTCAAAGGAATAAGACATTTTATTTTCAATATTATGCTCTTTATAGTTCCCTTCAAACACAAATATGTTGTTCGAATACATATGACACATAAAATAGGCAATGTAATGTATATCCAATCATAGGTGGAACATAATATTTTATATTAATTGGTGTTCCAAATATATCATATATTAACACCGAGAGGGGGTGGGGAGGTTGGAGTTGATGTTTTATTTTTAGTGAATAATTTCATTTTTTTATTATCATATTTAAATTTAACCCATTATCAATTGTTAGGATTAGTGGACATTTTATGAAATGTAGAAAGTAAAGGAAAGTATATAAGACTATATTTTTACAGGATTAGTACTAAGTCCTACTTCTTGTTTCTTCTTATTATGTGATCCAATTTCATATTATCCTCAATAATCATATTGTCAATAATAATGGTTGAGGAAGAAACTAGTTTTACCCCTAGCTGTGATCCAATATATGATCCTTGTTATACTCCCCACTTAATTATAAAACTATTATTCATCATGTGGATAGTTCATCCAATATTTTGGATGGTTATACCCCCAATCATGATCCTCTTCAGTAATTAGTTATAAACTGAAGGTCATATATCATTACTATTCTTTAGATGATGTGATCCACTATTGAATTATCCACTAATCTGACACTATTATCCTGATTTATTGAAAAATATTATATTTTATTTATATAAAATAAGTATTTATTGAAAGGATTTTTAGGTCTTGAGGACTAATTATGATCACTTGTAGTTTATTATTTTCCTCAATTCAACACTACTAGAGAAATTTCTCATTCTAATATCAATGTTTTGACCTCAATTAATGTGGGAGTATAATGCACAAAATGTCATCAATATTATTTCATACAAGATAAACATTTCACAACACAATTTCTTTTAATCATGAAACATTGATACATGTTTCTTCGTTATTTTTTTTATTCTTTAATTATCTATTTTACATAATTCATTGTACTAACTTATTTTAAAATAATATTTGTGTATCTTAATGGATTATCAATTAACGATTGCATGTATACATGCACAACCTTCTTCCTGAAACCCACCATTTCATATCATTAATTGTCTAGTAATCTCAATTATTAATAGTTTTCATATACTATCTTTTTTAGTCAACCATATATGTTTAAATCCTCAAGGCTCATATCTACTGCATTGGATTAAGAGTTGATGATATCTTAATGAAAACATGAAAGGGTATCACAAACACCTAGATTATAAGGTTTGTGAGTTTCACAAAAACCAAGTGGTTTTTCCAAATATTAAAAATATGTGTGCTTCGTAGAAGCAATTCGTCATGATGAAGTTCTATTGTGATTTTTTCCAACATTAACTTTTTATTATTATTTTAATGTGGGAAAACCCCAACACAGAACCAACCTAAGAAGGTCTAATGTACATGATCCCCAATGCATTTGCCTTAACAAAGTTACCACATGCCTGTGGAGGAGACCCTGTGGTTTCTCATAAGATGAAGCTTGAATTATTCTATTTCTAAAATAGAAGTTCACATATCTTTGTTTTCATAATTTTAATGGAGATAACTCTCAATATCAAAAATGTACATCTCGACAAATCTACATTGGTATTTATAGGCATATTCCCAGAACCATATATTTAATAAATACGTGGTTTTGAGTCTATGATAAGTAATATGTTTCAAGCATATCATAATTCACATATATTATCAAAATGTTCCTTAAATAAATACTGAGAATAATCACAAATTTTACTAATCTACCTCACATTTTCATCCCTTGTTCATTTGATATAGATCATGTTCTTCTCCTATTATTAGTGATAACACAAATCCATGAACAGAAATGTAATTATTCAATTATGATCTAATTTTGATGAAGCTAAATTCTCCTGAAAAATACCCACAATCGTGAAATATAAATATTTCATGCTCGAGAAATTTTTTTATTCATCACCAGATCATGATCATGAATCAATTGTGAGAATAAAATGGTTAATAAAGCCCCAAATTTGATCAATCACACAGAATAGTCAAACAAGTATAATTTGGGTATCCATAAGTGTTTCGAATGTTAACGAAGATGATGATATGACTAGATGGATCTGATCAAGAAAATTGGGTTGCTGGTGTTATATTTATATCTTATTAATACATATGAATTGTAATGAATTATTTGAGGACCACGAAGATTCATTAGTTCATTTACTTGTTATTTATAATTGATTTGGTTCTAACTTAACTGTTTATCTAAAAATATAGTAAGAAATAATATATATTTTCACATACATAGACAGGGCACATATGATATGCTCTCCTCCATTGGCACCCAATGGAGCACAATACACCCACTCACGCTTGTATTCTCTCATGAATTTGATTTATGTACTCCCACACTCCCCTCCTACTATTATGACACTTTGGGCCAAATCTCCCATATGAATCAACCTTCGATTATCAATGTGTGCTTCATGTTCTATCCCTTGTTTCCAATAATGGTTGGCTTGATTTTTTTGAAGGCCTTCAATTAAAGACTTCAAATAATTCTAATTAAAAAATAAAATTAGAATATGTTATCAAATTTTCATCATTATTTATATATATATATATATCTCATTGATGGTCCTTTAACTCGTCATAAAGAATGAATATTATTTTATATAGCCTTGTTCTTATTCAATGTTTAAATATTTTTAAATGAGCATTATCCACACATGTCATTGATGTTGAATACCATTTCAACAATCATCACAGTTTAGATGGATAATTTTCAAGCATGATATCCAATTCCATATTTCAAATCCATAGAAATTATAAAATAATCCACACTTCAATATTAACTCACCAAAATATTATTTACAAATCATTGAAAAAAATTCCAACATTGGGCCAATTATATTAATGATCACTGTAAATATAATATTCAATAAGATAAATATTTAAAATTATGTTGTTTTGAGCTATTATTATTTGTTAAAAAAATTGATGATTTTATTAATATTATATCAATAATGTATAAACAATTACTAATAAATCATATTTTACTAATAGACATTGTTTTATTTTATGGAATAATAGTCATTAATATCACATAATCACTATAATCATTGTTTGATAATTAAATTGACTTCACAAGTTTCCAATTAATTGCATGGTATTGGTGATTGTGTATTGTACTATGATATAAAATGAAATTTTCTGTGTTGGAGTCTATTTTACTGGTTAATCCACCATAATAAGTAATAGATCATGGGCATTAAGCTTATCAATGGGTCATAAATTAATCATTTTTTCTGTAGAAAAATATTATCATTAACATACAAAGACCTAGAAATTAATCCTAATCTCATGTATGAATACACCATGGTCTCTCATCTCAAATCTGTTCTTAAGGAGAATGGAAACTAAGAAATAAGTGAGATTATCATTTCACAAAATATATGTAAATGGAAAATAGAATCATGGTTATTTATTCTATACCATTCAATATATAGTACCACCACATTGAGGCAGGAGGCCTTTGTTTATGAATTTTATACGTTTTTAATGTGCATGTGATGAGTTGGGAAGAGGTTAGGAGAGTTTGCGATGGTTTTGAATGAGTTTGGAGGATTTTCATAGGGAGTACGGTTTGTGCACGGATAGTGGAAACAGTGTAGGTTCTCTACGAAATTGTGTTTGGATAGATATTAGGCTTCGCACATCCTATGCACTATTTTGAAAACCATGTGAGGCAACCATGCAGACCCATGCTCTTAAGGCAGTAGCATGTGCATGGTTAGCACACAGTTTTCCAAACAGTGCGGACTAACCATGCAGCCACATAAAATATAGGGCTCAAGTTCCATGATCCATTGGGTTAAACTTATTTCACTCCAATATTCCTCCCCCTCTAGCCTCACATAGTATTTTGGTTTCTCAGGGGTTTAGGTTGCTCTTCCACACGTTTCAGAAGCGATTCTAAGGGGTTTCTCTCGGGTAAGTCTATCCTTTTTGTTTTCTTGTGGTTTACACTAGATCCAAATCCCCCTCTTTCTTGGATTTAAATATCTACCCTTGTTGTGTGTATATCTAGGGTTCTGGTTTCCTTGGATGATGATTTTAAAGGTTGTGAATTTTAGGGAATGCGATCTAGAGGGGTTTCAGTGGTGTGTTAGCCGGATTGGAGGTGTGGTTTCTCATTTGTCGATTTCTCGGGAACCCTAAAGGTAGGGGGATTCTCTTTCAACCCCACATGGTTAAAACTAGTGGTGATTTATTACAATTAATTTGTTTCTATTGAAATTAATTGTTTTTTGTTGTGCGAAATTGTTTGGAAATCCATTCGGTTATGTTTTGGGGTTTTTTGGAAAAAATAAGTTCTTTTATGGTGAAAGGCTCTTGTTGTGGATTTTAAAATAGAGATTTTAAAATGGATTATTGACAATGAATTGGGAAAATGGTTGATGAAATGTGGTTTTTAATAAAGATTTTGTTTTTATTGAAATGTGGTTTGGCAAGGAAAATGGTTTTCAATAAATGGATGATTTATTGAAGTTGATTGGTATGCGATGGGATTGGTTGATTGCATGTTGTTGTGACATTGGTGGGAAATATGATTTGTTGTTATTGATTGGAATATTGTGTGGAAGTGGGTATAAGTACCAGTATAAAAAGTGGATAGATAGTGGATGGAATGGACATCATCAAATGATAAGTGGACGGGAATATCCACTACTTGTGAATGGGTGAACGGGTTGTACTGATGCTCCACCATTTGGTTGTGGTCGAGAAGTACCACTAAGTGCTAATGGGTGAATGGGTTGGACAGAAGCTCCACTGTTTGGTTGATTTGGTTGTTTTTTGTGAATTTCTAAGAAAGTTGCAAATTTTTGTGTTATTGGGGGAATGATGAAATGGATTTTGGTATGTTTGTTGGCATTCCCATGGTTTCTTGGTTTGTGTTTGATGGCTTGGAAAGGGAATGTTTGGATTATGGAAATGGTTATACTTGTGATTAATTTATATAAATTGTTTTACATAAATGTTCTAACAGTTTTATAATAGTGGCGTGTGGTGTGCAGTCATTTGGGGAAAACCAGTTCACTAGTTGTACTCACCCCCTGCATTGGAACATTGGTGTCTTTGCAGATGTCGTTTACGAAGATACAAGTAAAGGTAAGGACACTCATTGCTAATGGTTCGCGGTGATACTCGTGATGTATTGGTGGATCTTGGAGCTTGGATATTGGTGTGGAGTTGTGGTGGTGTCATGGATCATGGTGTTTTTCTATTTAGTTTCCACTTTGTACTCTGATGTTTGGTGGAAATGTCTAGTTGAACGGTTTTGGTGCATGTGTTGGAATTGTTAGTATCATATGGTTGGGTTTGATTGTGCATGCATCATTCATTGTTGGTTTGTTGATTTGGGTGATATCTTAAAGGGAAAATCATTCTCCGTTGTTCCTTCAAGCCCTCGACATTTATTTCCATCCTTGGAACCTTGGGAATGTCGCTTATGACCAAGTAACCCTCACCACCTCCTAAAGCCAATGAGGTAGGGGAGGGGTGTTACAAATGGTATTAGTTTGTTTGGTCCTTAGCTTTTATGTTAGATCAGTTTTTGGGTCACATTAGCACATTGGTTTTGGAGTTGACATTCGTTGTGGTATATTCCTTGAGTTAGGATGGTAGCAAGGAATGGGATTGTTAGAACATGGAATATATAGTATAAAAGGACATAGTTAAACCTTTTATACTGAACTTCAAGTTACCAGGGAGTGGGGTACATAAGTGTTTTGGATACACTTAAAGGCATTGGAAATCCCATTTTCATGGGAGTAGCCAATGAGATAAGGATGACATGCATGGTAGAAATGACATACCTATAGGATCCATGTTTCATTTAGGTATAATTATTTATGGAGTGATATGAATGTGTGAAATTTTAATGTGAATAAATTTGGTATTTTGAAAATGGTTTTGATTTGAAAATTGTAAAACATGGAAAATGTGGAAAGGTGGAAAGCCACATTGTGATAGTATTGTGTAATGTGATTTTAAATGAGATTCCGTGATTTATACAGAAGTGAGACTCATGGTTGTTTGTTTTCTATTTATAGAAATGGAACTGGGTAGGCATCGTAGAGACCAAACAGAAGTGTCCGATAAGAACATTGTTGCACCTGAGCCTCAGGTGAACCAGCAGTTAGTGCAAAATATAGTGCGAGCTTTCTAAGCTGTGGAATGTGGAAACCGAGTGGATGAACCAAGGCATGGGGATCATTATGTTTAGCTTCAAAAGTAGAATCCGCCCATCATCATTGGTGATTCAGAGCCAGAGAGGTCAGAAGCATGGTTGAATAGAATGAACTAGATCTTTGAGTTCTGGGGAACACCGGTAGAGTTGAAAGTGAATTTCGCCACATATTTGTTGTTAGATATTTCCCTTCAGTGGTTGGAGTTGGTAGTCTAGGCGGGTACAGACTAGGGTGTGACATGGGAAGACATATATGAATTGTTTAATAAAACATTCTAGCCACATACGTTCAGAATTCAGAGTACAGATGATTTATTCTATTTGATGCAAGGGCTTATGTGTGTGAATGAGTATGCAGCCAAGTTTATGAACATAGTGTGGTTTTCACCCGAGCTGGCAGGTATCACATCGTTGAAGGTATGGATATTTTTCGGGGTTCAGGCTAGAAATACACTCAAATATAGAAGTATAGTGTATTGATGATTACATAGGGATAGTGAATAGATCCTCAGTGGCTAAGCATGATATGTTGGGAGCTCTAGGCGGAGGAAGCATTGTGGAACCCATGGGGAATAGTGGGAACTCTAACGCTGGGTTCAAGAAGAGGAGGGACACTTATTCCCAGGGCATGAGTATTTCACATAATCCGATGGCACGATCGGTGAATCTTCCACTGATTCCCCAGAGCAAACCAAGATGTTTTCATTGTGGTTCTGTGAGCCAAATCAAGCGGGACTGTAGGACACAACCACAAGCATTCCATAATTGTAAGCAGATGGGGCATCTACAATGTTATTGTTTGAATGCTCCAAGGTTAGTTGTGCATGACTCTCCACAGGGATCACAGACGTTGTATGCTTCGAGGGGACGGGGGAAGCAGTATACCCCTTGGAAGAAGTGTAAAGTGAGTCATGGTGATTCTAGGAATACCACGACGCCTAAACAGGGAAATAAAACTGCAGATCATGGCAAATAGAAATTTCATTGGAGATAAGTTGGTTGTGGTGGATGATCAGTCGGGACCATCCATAGTGTGAGGTACTATTCTTTTAAATTATACCTTGATGCAAGTGTTGTTTGATACGGGTGCTTTACACTCTTTTGTTACTGCATGTCTAATTGATTTTCCAGGTTTAATGGTCAAAATGATGCCCTTGGTTTTAAAAATTCTCACTTCTCTGGGTTGAAGAGAGTGTCGAAACTTCCTGTGTTGAGCTTGTTGTATCATGGTGGGTGAGGTGGAGCTAATGTGGAATTTCATTGTTCATGAGATCGATGGGTATGATGTAATCCTGAGAATGGATTGGTTTGTTGCATTTAAGGCTCACATTGACTGTGATGCATGAACAATGGATTTTAAGACACTCAATGGATTTAGGAATCTATTTACATGAGAGAGGCATGAAAGGAAGGGTGAAACAGGTTTGTTGGCACTAGGAGTGGGAACGTTATCATATTGATTGGTAGTATTGTCGTTGGAATCGATAATGGGTTCTGAGCAGAGTGTTCTTTCGGCATTGGTGGATCACTTCATGGATGTTTTTCCTATATAATTATCTGGGCAACCTCCCATAATAGAAGTGGAGCTTACGATTGATCTCCTTCTAGGGACCAGCCCTCTCTCATTCCCTTCTTATCGGATGTAACCTAATGAATTGCGGGAATTGAAAGTCCAGTTAGAATAGTTTGAAAACAAATGGTTTATCCGACCTAGAACATCATCGTGTCCAGTTCCTGTGTTGTTTGTGATAAATGCAGAGGGAACATTAAGACTCTGTGATGATTATCATAGACTTAACCATGTTTTAAAAAAGAATAGATTTCCACTTCTATGAATTGAAGATTTGTTCGACCAGTTTAGGAGAGCCCAGTGGTTCTCCATGATCGACCTGAGGTCGGGATATCATCAATTGTGGGTGAGAAAGGATGAATTTCCTAAAAAATCATTTAGAAGTAGATATGGACATTAGAAATATGTGGTTATTCCCATTGGTCTAATGAATGCACCAGTGGTATTCATGGCATTGATGAATCAAGTATTTCAGAGATATCTAGATTCATTTTTGGTGGTGTTTTTAGACGATATTCTGGAGCATTCAAAGTCAAGGGTGGAGCATGAGCATATCATGGTGACAGTGCGGGTGATCTTGAGGGATCAATGGTTGTATGTCAAATTGTCAAGGTGTAACTTTTGGATACATACTTTTTCTTAAAGATATTTGAACATGAGGAAAAGGATATAGATGGAATATCTCAAGATGTTTGATTTTGAATTAATGTACACACCCAGTAAAGTAAATTTGGTGGGAGATGCATTAAGTAGAAGATTATTTGCACAAATGGCAGAACAGGCATAGGCCCAGTGGCAGTTGATGTCGGTTATAGCTAACATGCGGTTGGAATATGAGGATCAGGGATACAGAGAGGTCTTCATTCATGTTTTGTTGATTACTGACTTGGTTTTCTTCGTCAAAGAGACATAGATATATGATTCTAAGTGTGCGGCCATGTGGTCGAGACCCAAAGTTGGGGAGACCATTATGGGTTGGAAACTGAATTGCAATTCGGTTTTCTATTTTCGAAATTGGATGGTTGTACCAGTTTCATGTCCAGAGGATCTTCTCACGGCGTGCCATCATTCTAGGTGGGATGTTCTTTATGGAATTCATAAAATGTATAAAGCGTTGAACGTACAGTTCTAGTGGGATGGTGTGAAAAGAGGTGTGGCTGAGTTTTTTTCGAGATTCCTGACTTATCTATAGGAGAAGGTAATGCATTAGAGGCCAGTGGGAATGTTGCACTCTTTAACAATCCTTGTTTGTAAGTGGGAGCAGATACTAATGGATTTTGTCATTGGTATCCCAAGAATGGTCAGAATGCATGATGTCATTGGGGTGATAGTGGATAAGGTAAAAAAGTTGGACTATTTAATCCTGATTCGTGAATCTCATATGATGGAAAATATGTCCAAAATCTATATCAGAGAGATGGTAAGGAGGAATGGGGTTCTGGTTTCGATTGTATTCGATAGAGATCCCTTATTTACATCTCATTTTTGGAAATCCTTATAGCAAGCCCTTGAGAACTAAGTTAGCCATGAGTATGGCATATCACCCTCAGATGTATGGTCAATCAGAGAGGATGATACATATGTTGGAAGATATGTTTTGGGCTTCTGTTACGGATTTGGGTGGCTTGTGGGAGGATCACTTGTCGTTGGATGAGTTTTCATACAATAACAGTTATCCGGAATCCTTACATATGGCTCCGTTTGAAGCATTGTATGGGCGTCCATGTTCTTCTCCATTATGTTGGGTGGAAACAAGTGAGTCCTCGATGGTTGGACCAAGACCCGTCCAGGAGACTACGAAGAAGATCAAATTGATCAGTAAGAGAATAAAGATAGCTCAGAGTCATTAAAAATCATATACAGATCATTGTCGATGGACGTAGTCATTCGAGGTGAGTGATCCTGTTTTATTGAGGATCTATCCTAGGTTGGGACATCGTTAGTTTGGGAACCAGGGAATGTTATCTCTAAGTAATATTGGAACTTCGGAGATTCTTGAGCGGGTTGGTGAGTTGGCTTATCGTTTGGATTTTCCTCCAAGGTTGAGTACGATGCACAATTAGTTTCATGTGTCAGAATTGAATAAGTATCACCTGGATAGTGACTATGTGATGTTTTGGGATCTTGTTGAACTAGAACGCGATGCATTGTTGGTGCACGTGACAGTGAGGGTTGTGTAGAGGAAAGAGAAAATCTTGCATGGTAAAATTATCGGTTTAGATTGTGTTTTGTGGAAGCATGGTCAGATTCAAGAGGACACTTGGAAGCGGGAGAACTAGATGGTCGAGCAGTGGCCCCAACAGTTTCTGTAAAGGGTGGGTTAACTAAATTCTGAGGATGGAATGTCCAATGGTGGGTAGAATGTAGTACCCCCAGTTTGAGGTAGGTGGCCTTTGTTTATGAAATATTTATGTGTTTAATGTGTATTGGATTGGTTGGGAAGAGGTTGGGAGAGTTTGGAATGCTTATGAATGAGTTTGGTGGCTTTGAATAGGGATCATGGTTTGAGAACGGTTAGTAGAAACCGTGCGTCTTCTCAAAGAAACAGGGAAGGGGGAGATAGTAGTCTTTGGACGGCCTACAAATGGTTTTCCAAACCATGTGAGGCAACCGTGCGGACCCTTGCTCTCGAGGCAGTAGCAGGCGCATGGTTAATGCATGGTTTTCCAAATAGTGTGAACTAACCATGTGGCAACTTAAAAATATGGTATAAGTTCTAGGCTCCCTCGGGATTAACCTATTTCACAAAAATCTTCTTCCCACTCAATCCTCACTCAGGATTTTGGGCTCTCAGGGGTTGAGGGTGCTCTTCCACATGTCTAAGAAGTGATTCGAAGGAGTCTGTAGGTGGTTTCGCATGTGTAAGCCTCTCCTAATGGTTTTCTTGTGGTTTCCTCTAGATCCAAATATCCAACTTTCTTGTATTTCTAGATCTACAATTGCTGTTTGTAGATCTAGGGTTGTGGTTGCCTTGGATTATGATTTTAAGGATTTTGGAGGTTAGGGAAGGGGATTTAGAGATGTTTTGGTTGTGGATTATCTGTATTAGAGGTTTGGTTGATTCTGGGTCGAATTATCAGGAACCCTAATGGTCAGTTTCTTCTCTCTCGACTCCACTTGGTTAGAACGAGTGGTGTTTAATTACAATTAATTTTATTTTCTTGAAATTTATTTAGTTTTTTTGTGTGAAATTTGTTGGAAATCCCTTGGCTGATGTTTTGGGGATTTTTGGAAAAAATGTGTTTTATGGTGAAAGGCTATGGTTGTGGATTTCAAAATTGAGATTTTAAAATTGGTTGTTAATAATTATTTGGGAAAATGGTTGATGAAAAATGGTTCTCAATAAAAATGTTTTTTATAGAAATGTGGTTTGGCATGGAAAATGGTTTTCAATAAATGGATGATACATTGAAGTGGATTGGTATGTGACAGAATTGGTTGATTGAATGTTGTTGTGACATTGGTGGGCTATATGCTTGGTTTAGATTGATTGGAATGTTGTGTGGAAGTGGAGAGAAGTACCACTATAAAAATGGGATGGAGAGTGGACAGAAAGGCCACCATCAAAGGATAAGTGGATAGGAAGAACCAGTAGTTATGAATGGGAGAACAGTTTGGACGGATGCTCCACTGTTTGGTTGTGGTTAGGAAGTACCACTTGGTGTGAATGGGTGAATGGGTTGGACGAAAGCTCCACCATTTGGCTGATTTGGTTGTTTTTTGTGCACTGCTATGCGATAGGGAAATTGTTGTGCTAATGGGTGAATGAAGAATTGTATTGTGGAATGTTTTTTTTTCATTCTATTGGTTTCTTGGTTTGGGTGTGATGGCTTGGTAAGGGCATGTTTGAATTATATAAATGGTTGTACTTGTGATTAATTTATATGAATTGTTTTACATAAATTTGCTGACGGTTTTATCCAAGTGGCGTGTGTAGGGAAGTTATTTGTGGAAAACCCATTGAGTAGTTGTACTCACCCCCTGCTTTGGAACATTGGTATCTTTGCAGATGTCATGTAACGGGATATAGGTAAAGGTAATGCATCTCATTACAAATGGTTCGCAGTGATTCTTGTGATGTGTTGGTGGGGCATGGAGCTTGGAGTTTGGTGTGTAGTTGTGGTGGTTTCATGGCTCATGGTGTTTTTCTTTTTATTTTCTGCTTTATACTCCGATGTCTGGTTGACATGTCTAGTTGAACTATTTTGGTGTATGTGATGGCATTGTTAGTATCATATGGTCGGGTTTGATAGTGCATGCTTCTTTCGTTGTTGTTTGGTTGAGTTGGGTGATCTCATTAAGGGAAAGTCATTCCCTACTATTCCATGAATCCCTCAGCATTTATTGGCTGCCTTTGGCACCTTGGTAACGTCGCTTAAGGCCAAGAAACCATCACCGCCTCCTCAAGCCAATGAGGTAGGAGAGTGGTTTTACAAAATATATATTAAAATATTTAATAAAAATATTTGTGATTAAATTTTAGTCCCAATATTTTTATACATCTAACTCTATCAAACTTATCACCTAATAACTATATGAAATGTATAGATAAACCACTTCAATATACATTTTAATGGTTTTACAAGTATATAAGAAGTTGATAAAATGAAATCCTTTTGTTTATATGGTCATTTAGAAGAAATAAATTGAAAAAGACCCATATAAAATATGATAATAGGGGAATCTTTGAAATGTCCTCATAATAAGGTAATAATAAATATTGACAACATCAATTAGAAATTTATATGTTCTATATATGGTATGAATGGTCACTAGTATAGGAATGATAATCAGTTGATGATGAATAAATAAAAATAGTGTTCATTGGGTATATTCATAATAAATTAAATATTACAAGTCAGAATTCATTGGTATTAGATACTATATTTGTATAAGACATTTATATAAAAAATATAGGAACTAAGGAATTCCATAAATAATATAACAGTGAAGTTGATAATTATAATTTTGATGGATCTTAGATCCTACATCCTCTTGAGTATATTATACCCACAAATTTATATGTATTAAAGATTATTATTCTTGAAATATATTATCATATATTCTGTGACACCTAGACCTAATCTTGGTTACATGTTAAGATATAATTACATTTTATATTATACTTGTAATTAATTTTATAACTGTATTCCAATAAACCTTATTATATTACTTAAATTTGAATTTGATATATTTATTATTTTAAATTATTAATTAGTATGTAATAAAATACTCGTAAAACACATAATTGAGGAAAATAATACATGGTTTTTTAAAATAATAAATATCATTTCCTGGATATTCCAAAAATGGCATTTAGACTATTTTGTGCTATTATTATTATTATTTGAAATGTTTTATATTATGTTATAATCACCAGGTAACCTTTTTTTACTAAAAATGAAAAATACAAAAATAATGTAAACCTTGTTTAGAAAGATTCTTTTGAACTATTTCATAATCAATTTAGTGGATAATTTATATAAATCATGAGATTAATTTCATAGGATTAATGAATTTAATGAAATGTATTGAATGATATTTGTATGTAGAAAGAAATCATTATGTGGATGAGAAAAGAAATATATTTACCGTGATTTTATTAATCATTAAACATAGAACACAAATTATTTAGTAATAGATTTTACTTTAGAAAAATCAATGTTATGTTATTAGTTAGAGTATGAATTACTCGTTACTTATCATGGTGAGATTAATGATGAGTTTTTTAAATCCATGAAGGTATTACATTATCCATATTGATATGTATTTTGCAAACAGATACATAATTCATGTAATATATAAAATGTAAAATTGTAAATATTGTTTTATATGGGTAATACTATGAATAAAATAAACTATTTCACAAAAATTATCTATCTAAAAGAATAGTGTATTTTAAGGCTACGTCCGAAAGACAAATTACATCCTGAAGAATAAAAAAAGTGTATCTTTGTAAGTTATCTTAAATGTTATTAAGAATATCACTTAAATCCATAACAAAGAAAATTGTTATACAAGTGAAACAATAGATTTTAAAAAGTGTCTTACCCTTTATATTTAAAATAGTGGGAGAAAGAAGTGATTATATAATATCACGAAATGAGATTCATATATAGTAATTATAAGAATATGTTTACTAATAGTACATATAAAGTAAATTCCCAAAGACACATACTATATAATAATTTTATATAACCAATAAGATACATATTTGTACTCCCCAATTTAAGGGATATAATTTACAATAATATTATCATGCAGTTATCCTATAGAATCATGTATTTTTTTGGTTGGTGTGATACCCTGAATATGTTTATTTTTGTAATAATAATAATTTGTTAATTATTATTATTTGTTTTGCTTAACTATAATGAAATCCAAAATACACTCTCTAATGATAATAATAATACATATCTTATTTAATAGAAAAAATGAAACCTTACACTTTAAATAATTCCAAAATACCCTCACAAACTTGTAATAACTACTAGGAGAACTATTAGAATCACTAGGAGACCAACAAACATAACAAACAGGACTAGAAAATAGGAAATGTCTATCGGGTCTATCACAATAGAAAACATTATGTAAATAATGGAAACATTAATAAGAATAAAGGGTACGTATAGAACCATATTTACTATATTGGTTCTGAATATTGGAACACTCTAAACAAGAATTTATAATACCTTGATGTTAAATATGACAGTTTTCGGCCATTGAGGTCTTTAAATGATTGTTGGTTTTTATAATAATTGCAAAATTTTATTTCTATTAGGTATTGTATGTATTTCGATTATTTTATGTATACTATGTATTTATTTATATTAATAATTTCAATTGTTTTAAATGTTTTAAATTTATTAAATTGTAATCTATTGTTGATAGAAAATATGTTTACAAATTTAGTATGTATCTCATATTTGGATTTTAAAAATATAACACTAATAACCATGGTTATTCTTATAAAATGAGTGAAAATTAATTTAAATGTTTTAATAAATGTTGAAATTTTAAATTTTAAATTTAATGTTTTGTATCTAAAAATGAATACAATCATAATAAAATAATTACATTTGCGAAAATAAAAGAATATATGTATATATATTAATTAATATATCACTTTTGTTTTCTTATAAAAAAATTAAAATATGTGTTCTGTATT
Organism: Viscum album; assembly: GCA_963277665.1. Classification (NCBI taxonomy): domain Eukaryota; kingdom Viridiplantae; phylum Streptophyta; class Magnoliopsida; order Santalales; family Viscaceae; genus Viscum; species Viscum album. The sequence goes on from OY728151.1 coordinate 1,432,893,607, forward strand.
TATATGTTATAGTGATTAATAAATTCATTGATAAAAATTGGGGTGATTACCCAACCATCTGAGGGAATCCTTGAAGGAAAAACCCTCAAGCTAAGGTGGGCATCTCACATTGAACCCTGAGGTCAATGAACCCTTGGGCTTCACTTTCATGGTGAATGCCAAGTAACACAAAGTCCGTTCCTGGTTAGTCCTAAGCGCATGATCTGACCCATATATAGGTCATGTTCTGGAGCGTAGATGGTGTGTGGTAGGTCAGACACCAGCACGAGCGGTGTTGGGTCGAGGCGAGTGGGGGTGGGTGTCCCATGTGTAAGGACATCGCGTTGTGTGTTTGTCTCATTAGAGTGAAGGTAGAGATGTCTAGGTATATAAGGCTATCCAGGATCACTCCAAGTATCAATGTGGGCTGATATTTTATGGGAGATATAATCTTATCAGTCCAATATCACCACATCAAATCTTGACTGTTCCATTATGTCCCACATTCAAACTCCCTTATCTTCTCCCTATAACAAAATTTTTCTTCAGTCATCTGATCAGGAAGCAACTTTTCTTAGTTGCCTAACCCTTTTTAAAATTCATGGATTCCCCAAAATCATCTGATCATGCCATGATTTAATCTCAAATATCCATCAATTTTAACACCATGTAACTCTCTCATTCAGTCGACCAGCCTCGGTCAATTATGTCTATCCTTTCTTTTTCCACATCATCTTCATTTCTTCTTCTCATTCTTGGTCGCGGTAAAACAGTATCCATCGCAATCCTATCCAATATTTATCCCTCGGCCTGCATGTTCTCTTATCCCTCTCCATGACATGATTGTCAATTTTCTCATTTCCAAAATACTTCATGGGTGTTTTTTTAATGAAAACCTAAACTATTTCCTTTATTTTTTCCACAAAATATATTTATTTATTATCAAAAATAGAACCCTTTATGAATTTGGCTTGATCATGTTTTTAGTTTTGTCTATATAGTTGGATTTGATTTTACTTAGGTCTCTATGTTTATATTTATATGATTGAACTGTTGTACATAAAAATTATATATATACTGTTTATATAAACTGATTATATGACCTTCTTTTTCACTTTAACCCTACAGGATTTTCTGCTCCCAACTACTCTCTAACATCTTCCTAGATCCTCTCAACCATTGAAGTCATTTATGTTATTATCTTGTTTTGTGTTTAATTAAACACTATATATATAATTATATCCTTATATACATTTATTTATGAAACATACTTATTCTGTTTTTTATGAATATCGAATGATGAAAATGTATTTTTAAATGATGATCTTAATACATGTAACCATGTAAGGGTTTTATTTTTAGTTTTTTTGTTTCATTAACGCTTATGTATATATATTTATATATACATATATATATATATAACCTATTATTCTTCATATTTTTTGAATGGTGAATATTAGTATGATAAACAATACTCATGTATTACATGAAAGTGTTAAATTAGCTTTAGATTTGTAATGTAAAACTCATATACACACTTTGTGTATATATGGTTATATGTATATATATATATATATTTTAATTCTAAACTAATTTAAGTTTTTATAAAATATATTTCAGTAATTAAGTACTTATTTTGAACTGTATAAAATTTATTTATTAAAAATCTTTTTGGTTTTAGAAATACCATTTATACACTTTGGCTATATATGTTTTTATATAATCATCAAACCTAATCTATTTTGGGGGTTTTCAAGTGATAATTATCATTAAATAACTAATTTTATTATGCATTTAAAAGGTATTACTATGAATTATATTGGGTTACTAAAATAAAAAATATATTTATACGTATATATATAAATATGTATAGTGTTTTGAATTGTAATCTATTTAAGAATTATTTCTTCCTAAGATAGAAAAATATTTTAAATGGAGACTCATATCATTATAAAAAATCCATAAATTCTGATTTTTAAACCCACATGTATTAATATGTAAAAAAATTACATATATTCATGTTTGAATTATCACAAAACAATTTGATATTGGAAAGAAAAACAAAATATTGTTTTATTATTGTGTGCCTAAATATTTTTAATAAAACCGTCAATTTTTTATTGAAAATGATATTACATTAATCACAACTTATAATTTTATGATAAATATTTGGGCGTATATTTTGTTTAATACATATTAACATACATGCAAATTTATGTTTGTTTCATTGTTTATGCATGAATCCCTCCCTTGAATTAAATGTTATACATTTGAAAATACTATGTTTTATGTCATGAAGAATCTACCAAATTAAATAGAATTACTTATTTATGTTTGTGATTTATTCTTTCTGACATTTTAATTAATCAATTCATGGTTATAACATGAATGATAACTGTCTTAAATTCAAAAACATATATTTTTCTATAATCTTATGTAACAAGGTTTTTTAATTTAAGAGTTATTATTATATTTTATAAAAATAAAAAAACTATTATTTTAGGTACACCGGTTATCAACACCTGTACAAATGTACGTCTATGTGTGCATGAGTTCATTATATTAATGTATATAGTTAATGCATGATTCATTTTATTTATAAATTTGGACATAATTGAAAAATAAAATATATCTCTTATGATAACTTATGTATTTAGAATTTAATAATTCAATGTGGTATTGGAAACATCGAATAAAAGAAATGAATTATTTATTCGAAGTGGTATTTGAGACTTTGAATAAAAGACATAATTAAATAAATCAATGTGGTATGGGAATCATTGATTTAAAGACATTTCGACATATAAGGAATTCATTGGACTTATTATGTGACAGTTCAGGCCCATTATATCCTTTCGATGAATTGATAGGTCTAACGAGACAAACTAGATCATGGCATGTGGACTTGACAGAATGATTTTGTATGGTCTTGGAACAAGGTCTCGATAAAATGTTATGATTGTCCAATATTACTAATTTCCTCAATCTGTGATTAATATTTAACCAGCCATGTTATTATTTGACTAGTTGAATTTACTTGGTTATGAATCTTTTACATATGATAATTGTAATAAATGCACATGGCATAATTAATTATGAACATGGAAAGTCATTTATAGATAATGTGTAGCATTGATTTTTAGAACATTGATACATTAGTTAATATTACATTTGACATTTCATGAATTTCATTTTTAGTGTTAGGTGAAGCATGATTTTATTTCTTATGAAATTTTAATAATTTCTTATTTCATGTGAAATTTTTTACTTGAATCCTTTCATATCACCCTTAAATTATTTAGATCAAATCCTGACTTATATGCAACATTCAATGCTTTTTTTATGTATGTGTACTATGATATGTGTTTTATCTATAGCTTTAATATAAATATATACATTCCTATGTATTGTATGTCCCTAATTTTTTTCCATGTATCCTTTGAAAAATATTTATGGCGTGCTTCATTAAATGTTTTTTTCATTTTAAAGAAACTATTTGAAATCATTTAACATGGTGTTTTAAAAAAAGGAATTTAATTTAATGGTTTTAAAATTCCTTTCTGGGTATTCTTGTGCTCGAACTACGGTTTAATTTATTTTTACACGGATAGTAGATTTGTTAAGAATTGATTACTCCTATGTGATGAAAAACAATACAAATCTTATCATATATTGTTTTTAAGACTAGTATAAGTTGTGTCTAGTTTTCCAAAACCTAGAATAAGATGAATCATTGTGATCGAATATGATGTGTAATTTTACAAAAATGTTTTTATAAAACAATCACAAAAGAGGTTTTTGGTACCGAATCAGCCCTATAGGGTTAGGTCCTCACAGTTGGTATGAAATGTATGGTTAAGAAAATAATAGAAAATTATGATAGAACAACAACAACAAAAATCTCTACGTTTCAGTGAGTAGAAATTTTTCTTATAATTTTTAGGTGGTAGGCGAGGGTTCACCAATAAACCTCTTTTCTCTCCCTACTAAATTACTATACAACATATGTTTCAATTCATTTTCATAATCATAACAGCATTTCATGAACATTTTTCTGACATTAAAACTCTTTTATCATGTTTACATCAGCCAAAATATCCATAGGTAATATCAAGGATATAATTATGTCTATTATTTCATATAAACTATACATATTTTAGAGTATATGTATAGGGGAATGTATCATGAATATCTCTTTCTCTGTTTCACTCTGTATGAAAATTTCAGTATCTTAAGGATGTTCCATGAAGTGGAATTAGAGGGAAAACTTTGAGCAGCTTATCTATTCAAGGTTATGAGTTTTAAAATGTATGGTATACTCTCTGACTTTATAACTCATAGGCATAACCTAGTTCAGAATATATATAAGGAACGAGTCGATGCCGAAATCTCCAATCACCATACCTCCCATGACTCTCCCTGAAAACCTACTATTACATGTATATGTTTAACCCTAACTGGTCAACGTGTATCTAGGATTGGGAAATTGAGTATTTGAAAACTACCATGGTAGTAGACCTGTGGTTATTAGAGGATTATCCATGGTGGTGGAAATACTGAAGGAATAAACTATTTTTTATATAAAATTTAGTTAATCAGTAATAATTTTGATATATCTTGTAGGGGAATCGAGGATAATGTATGAAGTTGGTTCCGTGGAAGTCTGGGAGTACAATGGAATTACAATAATGCAGTTATTTTTTAGGGGGAATAATGTGACTTCCCGAACATTTTTATTTTTGAAAAAAATAATATTTTGATAATTTTTAGTATTATTGGTATTTTTTGTTTAATAATGGTGATATCCAAAAAAATTTATTTAGAATAATATGACATGTTTTATTCAATAGAAATTATGAAACCATTCATTTTAAATAAAGACAAAAGTCACTCACCAGCCTAGAATACCTACATGGGGACCTATCAGAATCACCATGAGACCACAAATCACAAAAAATAGACCAATAAAATAGTGACAAGTCCTTTAGGTCTATCACAATGAAAACCAATATGGGAATAACAAAGGAAACCATACTAAGAATCAATAAGATATAGAGAACCATATTCACAGAATTGATTTTGATTTTTGTAAAACTCTAAACAAGTATTTATATGGTCTTGAGGTTAAATTTGACCGTTGATGGCCATTTTAGTCCTTAGATGATTGTTGGATTTTTGTAATGGTAATATAATTTTATAACTATTAGGTATTTTATATATTTTGATTATTATATGTATATTATTTTTATAAGTATATACTGAATTCATAATGTATTTAAATGTTCTAAATCTATTATTGTTTTATCATTAGTTGAAATAAAATATGAGTTTAAATTTTAGTTGTCTCTCATATTTGGATTCTACCAAATTAACACTAACAACCATGGAGTTTCATTTAATGTGAGTCAATATGAATATAATTGTTTTAATTTATGATGAAATTTAGATTTAAAAAATGTAATTTTTTTAAAATAAAAATTAATACAAACATAATAAAATAATATAGTTTGGTAAAATAAAAGAATATTTATATATATATATATATTTATTAATATATAAGCTATATTTTTTATAAAAACATTAATATATGTGTTTTGTTTTTATATATTCTTGGGTTTAATAAATTCATTGATAAAAATTTGAGTGAGTACCCACCCAACTGAGGGATGCATTGAATTATAATCCCCCAAGGACTTGTGGGCATCTCACATAGAACATAGAGGCTAGAGAACCCTCGTGAAGCCCATGAATGGTTCATGTTTTGTAGTGCACATGATGTGCATTGGGATTCCATAGCACACACTATGTCCCAGGTATAGGGCATACTCTAGAGGGCACATGGGGTGAGGCATGTCACACACTGGGGTGAGTGTGGGTGGGACGAGGCCCACGGTGGTTGTTGTCCCATGTGTATGGACATCACAGTGTGTGTGTTTGTTTCATCGAAGTGATGGAATGTTGGTCAATGAATATATGGTGGTCCTAGAGCACTCCCCATTTCTATGTGGGGAACACATTTTTTGGGGGATCTAATCTATATCGTCTAATCTCCAAGCATGAGATCTTGACCGTTCAATCCAGTCTCACATTCTAACTCCACTGACCGCTCCATTTCACCATGTTTATATTCTTTCATCCGATTGGGATGCGGCTAATCTTAGCTGCTCCACCCTTTTTAAAAAACATGGTTTCCCCAAAACTGTCCGATCAAGGCATGATTTAATCTCAACCATTGATCCATTTTTAAAACCATAGTAATATCTTCATCTGTCTGATCACCCTTGGTAGATCATGTTCATCAATTCTTATTCCCCATCTTCTTCATTTCATCTTCCTCCTCACGCCGTACCGGTAGTCATCACCATCCTCTCCACTATTTCTCCCTCGACCAGTTAGTCCTCATATCCCTCTCCACATCCTGGTTATCCACATTCTCCTTTCCAAAAGTCTTCAAGGTTATTTTATTTTAATTCAGACCCAAACTATATCCATGAATCATTTTCCACAAAAAATATATATATATATTAACAACAAGCGAACCCTTTAATATTTTTGGATGATAACAGTTTTTTTCTAAATAGTTGGATTTGAATTGATTTAGGTATCTATATTTAAATTTTTATTATTAAATCACTGTATATAAAAATTATATATATACTATTTACAAAAACTGATTATATGAACCATCCATTTCACTTTAACTCTACGATTTTTGTCCTCCCAACTCCTCTCCATCATTTTCTTGACTGTAATCTATCTTTTAAGTCAAGTTAGTTCTTATCTTATTTTGTGTTTAATTATACCCTATATATATAATTATATATGTATATACTCTTATTTATGAAAACAAATATTTTTTTTTATGAATTTGGAAGGAAAAAAATTTGTTTTTTAATTATTTTCTTAATTCATGTAATCATGTAAGGGTTTTTTTTTTGTGTTTGATTAACCCTTATGTACATATATGTGTATATACATTTATATATTCAAAAAACCTATTATGTTTCATATTTTTTGAATGGTGAATACTAGTATGATGTATGTTATTCATGAAATACATGAAAGGGTTATTTTAGCTTCAGATTTGATATGTAAAACCCAAATATAAACATTCTGTATATATGGTTATAAGTATATATAACTATATAAATTAAACATCAACTGATTTATGTTTTCATAAAACTGATTTTTCTGATTAAGTAATATTTTTAATGGGAATGAAATTTACTTATCAAACCTTATTTTGGTTATTACAATCCCATTTTTGGATATTATATATATATATATTTTTTATATAAAAATAATCTATTTTTGGGTTTTAGAAGTGATACTTATATGTAATTAGATACTGATTGTATGTATGTAAAATTGTTTACTAATAATGGTTTTGGGTTGCTAAAATAACACATATTTGTATATGTAATTATATATATATATAGTGTTTTAAATCCTAATCTATTTAATATTTATTTCTTCTTAATAAAAATAAATATTTTAAAAGGAGAGTCCAATCCTGATATATATTCCTTTTATTCTAATTTCGAAACCCACATGTATGAATAAGTACCAAAATTACATATATGCATGTCTGAATGATCAAAAATGCAATTTGACATTGGATAAGAATAAAAAATAATTGTTTTGTTATTATGTGCCTAAAATTTTTAAAATAATTCAACACTTTGTTATTTCAAATTATACTACATGCATCTCAATTTATAATTTTATGATAAATAGTTGGATGTATCTTATGTTTAATACATATTCGAATACATGCATAGTGATGTGTATTTAATTTTTAATGCATCAATCCCTCATATGAAATAAATGTTACATATTTTAAAATATTATTTTTTAGTTCATGATGAATCTACAAAAATAAATAATATTAGTTATTTATGATTATCAATTCATCTTGATGGAAATTCTATTTATTATTGTATGGTTGGAACATTAATGACAACTATCTTATATTGAAAAACATATATTTTTTGTATAATTTCAATTATAAAGGGTTTTTTATTTAATAGTTATTATTTTTTGGGACAAACCAAAACAAACTATCATTTTATGTGCACCAATTTTCATCACTTGTACAAATGTATTTTTATGTGTCCATGCATTATTTAGATTAATGTGTAGTGTTAATTTATGATTTACTTTATTTATGAATATGGAGAAAATTTCAAAAATAAATCTATCTCCTATGATATCTTATAGATTAATAATTAAATTATTTGAAGTGGTATGGGACACCTTGAAGGAAATTTCATAAAATTAATTATTCGATTTGGTATGTGACACATTGAATAAAAGACCTAATTTAATAAAAAAATTGGTATGTGACACATTGATTTAAAGTCATTTATAAATATGAGGAATACAACAGACTTAATATTTGACAAGTGATTCCCCTTATAGCATCTCAATTCATTGGATTGTCACATGAGACAAAGTAGACCATGGCATGAGGCCTAGGAAAGTCATTTATAAAGAATGTGTAGCATCTATTTTCAGAACATTGATACCGAAGTTAATATTATATCTGTAACATAATGTGTTTCATTTTATGTGTATTGTGAATCATTAATTTTTTCTTATGAAATTCTATGAATGTGATATTTCATGTGAAAATGTGTACCTACATCTGTGCATATCACCATTAAATTAGTTGAATCAACTCCTTACTTATATGAAGCATTCATATAATTTTTTTATGTAGGAACACATTGATATGTGTTTTATCATTTTATTTAAAATAAATATATAAATTCCAGAGTAAGTGTTTTCCATAAAAATGTTTTCACGTAACCGTGTAAAATTGCTGATGATTTTCATCATGAAATGTAGTTTTCATTTTATTAAAATGTATTGAAATTATTTAACAGTATATTTCAAAAAATGGAGTTTCATTAATTTATTTTAAAACCCAAAACTAGTCATTCATATGGTCACCCTACAATTTTATTTATTTTTATTTTGTTCGTAGATTTTCATGCTTTGAGTAATCCTATGTGATGACAACAATATAAAGCTTATCTTATATAGTTTTTGAAGAAAATTATGAGTTGTATATGGATTTCTAGAACCTAGACTATGAAGATTCTCAGTGATGGAATATGATGTGTTATTTTATTAACATATTTTTATAAAAAAGTTACATACATATTTTTGGAACTGACTCTGAGCTTCTAGGATCATGTCCTCACAATTGGTACCTTTATCAATTTTTACTTTTCGTGTATTATTTCTTCAAGGAATTGTAAAATGGTAAATTTATCCAAAAATAAAACCTTGACATTTTTTATCCTTTCATTTATATTTGGGCTTATTATTTCCCTTGATTTTGGTTTTGGTGGAATAATGAGTATGTCTAATTTTGAGGTATTTTTAACACTTATGTATTAAACAAATATTTACCTCATGAGTGTGAATACTTATATTACAAAATAGAAACCTAGATAGCAATTTATATAAAACTATTTCATTTGAAATGGGATTTTGTAGCATGGTTATACATAATTTATATGATCGGATGTATATCTATGGAGTAGTTACTTGTTTATTTTAATTAATAACATTGGTTCTTGACCTAGTATAGGGTATAATATCCCTCTTAAGGATTTATTATTATTTTTTCTAAAATTTACAAGGAAAACCCCCCATATTGATATATAAGTGTAAGGTGTCGATATGATACGTAATTGGAAAGAAATTATAAATATAGAATTAGTCCCAAATTCATTATGGAAGTGACAATGTTTACCACTAAAATCATTTAATGTTGTTCTGAACCATGCTGTGGGACTCGTTATGTTAAATTTATTACACCATTCATTGAGACATATGACCCTTTAACTTTTTTCTGTATTTTTTCAAAATGAAATATCATTTAATAGATTTTTTATAATATCTAAATGTTGTTTATTTCCCCATATTATTTATTTTTTGTAGATCAACACTTGTATAATGGTGTTGAAATCATTGTATCAATCAGTAATTTCTATGTAGTTACCCCTTCTATCACCCCTCTATTTATTATTCCTTCGGTTGTCCAATGTATCATCTAAATATACGATGATATTATTTTGTGAAAAAAAACAGTATGGAAACAGATACACAATAATAATTTTTTTAATGGTATTATAATTAATGGAAATTTGAGGCTGTAGAAGTGTTTTAGGTGTGAAATAGGGGAAATAGAGTTTCATCACATGATTTAGTACCACCACTTCTGAAAAGGAGTGGTATGGTGGAAAATTATGGGCGCATGAGAGGATTTTATAATTGGAATTATGGATAGAGATAGTTCTATGACCATAAATGAAATATGGCATTGACCCTCATAGGATCATGAGTGGTTTTGGACTCCCACAGTGTAGGTTTTTATTTGTCCAATATTGATTCCATTAATAACCATTTATTTTTGTGTGATTCATGGATATTAATTTTAATGATGTTATAATATTACTTATTGTTATAATTCATTTTTATTTTATCTTTATACCAATAGTATCTTGGATATGATTCATATTTGGATACTACATATGGTGTACATAAGTAACATAGTTCATGTAGTGTTTGATCATAGGAAACATTATTTTCATTAGTATAAACATAAAAAGTTGTCTTTCCCATAAGATACATGTTTTCCATAGGTACACACAATGTACCTTGACCCTTACATGACCTATCCCATTAGTTATATGAATTCAGTTAGATACATGGATATAAATTTCAAGTTACTATTCCTAGAAACAACATTTATCTAGTCCCATGCATTGTTCATGATTATGTGATCCATTTTGAGTACCCTACATAATCACTCACATCGAGTTCACTAGATTATTTGTAGTATAGGTCAATAGTCATATGATATTTGGTTAATAGTATGTAATCATGTTCTAACTGAGGGTATTCAAGAAATTTTACTTATAATATATTCTATGTACTTTTATAGCATATGGGGGTTTTCAAAACATTTTTTCTAAGGAATGGATTATGTCCCATGATATTTCAATGCATATAATTTATTAATATTGATTATGGTGGTACATCCCACCTTTCAAGAAAATGTGATACATCAGGTAGATTGTATATTTTTTTATTCCATAGCCCCATAGGACCCACAATTGTGATTAGGTGAGATGAAAAACATGGACACAAGTTTGGGAACTCCCCAATAATTTTTCTATTTATAGAACATGGATCTTGAAACTCTCTCTAATGGGTTGATAATCCCATCTTAATCAAGGAAAATATTCATTAAAAATTTTCAATGGCATCATTACTCCGTTGAGCCAACAAAAAGTGTTTTCCCACTATATAATTGATAGAGTATATAACTCCTCCACCTCTTGGAAGATGGTAAACTATCAATGATGTTATGTACTCCCACATCAAACATGTACTACTAAATGGGGAATGTATCCTCAAATGGGGTTTATTAATCTATTTTTTTCCACATACCTCTTTATGAGGCATGGATCCCCTATTATAAAATCTGTAATGTGCATGTGCTTTTTCATAGATGGGTTTCAATAGAAGATATGGGTAGACACAAAATTGATTGAATAATAATATGATATGTGGTGTGGACTTCCCATTGTGTTTCTACTTTTTTAATGTGGTGTTTGAATTTGATTGGGTGTTTCAGTAACTCGATGAACATTCATTCCATATAAATTTATAAGTTCCCACTATGCAATTGAGTAGTGGAACACAAGGGTGCAATAGTATGGATGTTTTTGGAGAAATTGTGTTCTTGAAATTATTCATTTCATTTGAAATATTACTTATAGTCCAGTTGCCAATACAATATATAGTGAGCCTTTTATTAATCCAATAATCCTTAGTTTATCTTGAGATATTGTACATTATGAAATCAATATGATATTTTAGGGAATTTCTTATGTTCTAGTGGATTATAATTTTAGAGAATATCATTATTCATGGACTTAAATTTGGTTACATTATTATTCCATTGATTGTGATAAATTATTTATTTGTCTCCACTTTTTTGTTTTGGGGAATCCAATTTAGTATATTCAAACTCAACCATATAGCCAATTCAACCTTTCAATTATTGTGTCTTTGTAAATGAAACGCAATTAGGAGTTGGTCGTTGTGGATTTATAACTACTTTATATTTTTCAAAGGTACTTATTTTTTTTATGGGTGGTTAATAATATTAGAAGTTACTATTATAATTGGAAACAGTTTAGTAGTCATTACAATTAATATTAGAACATTTCTCTTACAAATTTAATATCGGGTTTAGACACGTTTATTGATATATTATTTCAATCATGTTTTCCTTTGTCATAACTTACATATCATTTGATATCTTATTCATGAATTATAAAATTTTTAATTACTTATATATTTATTTATTTTCTATTTCTATTTTTTAAAATATGGAGATGTATATTAATTTCAATTTTCACTATTTAAGGCCTACCATTTTTATTTATTTAATATTATTTATATTAATTAGAAACTGGACTATTAGGGGTGGGAATGGGGTGGAAAACATTTTTCACAACATGGTGAGGTGTTTCCCTACTACTTCATGTCATGTTAGTGTATTATTGGAGATGTTAATATATTGGGATAGAGTTTTAATATTTTGGTCATGGGTGGGATGGATTGGAATTTATGGTAATTGTTTTATGGATGTTTTAGTTCATTTTTAAACTGAGGAATCTATTTATTATAGGGAAGGTTATGTATCAATTCACTAATACATTGAAAATATATTGATTGACTCACAACACTAAGGAACCATTTGTAGAGTATAACATGAATGGTAAATCAATAATATAGTTGTTAGATTTAATAATTTATGTCCTACATATATCAACTAATCCATGCATACACTAATGATAAAATGTTCATCTTTTCAAATAATGGAGTTTTCACTAAAACATATATGTTTTTGTCACTATGATAGAATTTGTAGATTGTGAATTATATTCATGAATTCACCAAGGCATTGGGTGAAGGTTATTACTTTTCACAACAGTATTGTAGAAGATGATATCAATATACCACCAAATATAAGGTATCATTAATATAATACAGTATAGTATTTTAGCCAATATAACCTATTGGTATTTATTTGTAATAGAATAATATGCAGGGAGGGATATGTTTGAGATTGATGACTCTATGATATACTCCTTACATCACCAAATACATTTATTTACTATATAATAAGGAATTCTTATAATTAAATCATAGAGAAGATGTATTATAGGGATGGATATTTATAAAATATTATTGGGGTTGTTTAATGTTTTCTATGGGTAATGTCATGAAGAACCTATGTATTTAATGATATATAAATGAGATGATATTATTTCCTCAATTTTCTTCGTTTAAGATATTCAAGACGAGTAATTAGACTAATATATATCATGAGGATATTTCTAACTAACTGTACTTATCTTTAACTCATGAATTATTATAATTTGAGTATATTCATTGTAGATAATGAGGCTAGTATTTCATATTAATTATGGATTGGAGACCCTATTCCGAGAAATTAATAGAGATATATAGTAGACTAAATATGGTTATTGAGACCTTTAACAATGATTGAGACCCCTATATATGAGTATTAAGGAAAAACATGAGAATTGGTAGATTGATATACTATTAATTATAACTAATTATTATTATATCTACATGTTTATAATAAAACATAAATCATTTGATTATGATGGCATTAATAGATACAATCCAAAGGGAGTCCCATGGAAACCTATTAATAAGAATAAGATTAATATATTTTATTCCATTCCAATGATGCGATTATATTGATACTGATTAGAATTATTTTTCCCTTGATATTCTTATTAGACACATAAAATAGAGACCCAGGACTTTTACACATATTATTACATGAATTTAACAATATCAAGTATTTAAATAGTATCCATTGATTGGAAATCCTAGTGTCTTTGAAATACAATGTACATAAACAGAGAACAATAAACCTTAATAAAACATCTTTTAATTAGTAACCATAATTAACCAATATTTCCCTATGAACTCATACAACAATAGAGGATAGCTTTGGGAATCCATAGAAAAAATAGGTGATCTAAAAATCCTTGTATGGAAAAATCATGGGAAACAATCACAACACATGAGTTAGAAGGCACAACACGATAACATAAACGAAATCTATCATGGATAAACATATAGAGGCATAAAATTCACTACATGCAGTCACATGATTAAAGAAATTTAAAAATGTGATTGAACTATATATCATGACATAAAAAAGATACAAGGATAACATCCATGATGATAACACACGGTGGAATGATTCCCAAACTATATTAGGTTTCCTCCCAATTATCAATAATAACATCTCATGGGAAGACATATACACAACGAATTGGATATATATCGAAGTAAACCCATCATAAAATTTACTAAAATATTTTTAACACATAAAGAAATAAAACATAAGGAATAAATATAATCGATTCAAATTGATTGAAATGGGGTTTTCAATTAGTTCCTAACGCATTAACCAACAGGTGTTTCAAAATAGAATGCATCAATGAACGGATTAAATAATGAAAAATAATTTTTCAGTAACATTGGAAATATTCCCCACAATTGCGGTTTACATGAAAAGTAAATGTGTCCAAAAAAATGATAAATTAATAAATATGTTAATAAAAATTAAAAATAAATAAAATAGTCTGTCATTATGAAATTATTGATTATTGAAAATTTGGTTTATTAATAAAAATTAGGGAGTGTACTTGAAAAAGGGAATGAAATAGAGATGTTCCTATTAATTTGGTTTTCATGTCACCAGGAATATAGAAGAGTGAAATTTATTCATGTATTTACACATTAAAAAGGAGAATTCAGATACATATATATATATATATGTATATATGTACGGACCACATTTAAATCATATAGGGGAATTATATAATATTAATGAAGAGAAAAAATAATGTAAAGGGATATAATTAATTGTACACAAAGAAATATGGAGGTGTATAGAGATTGCATATATTTTTTAATAATGCATTCTATATATAAAGATAATTTTGTAAATAATAAAAGTAGATTCATCAATTGATGAATTATAATCCACATTCACATGTATTTTATTCATTAGAGTTCTATTTAGTCCACTTATTTACAATTTCATTAGACTTAAGGTACAATTCCATTATTCTAGGTGCATTCATTTCAATGTTTCATGGTCGGTTCACTTGGTTATAGTTATGGGCAATCTTATAAAAATGAAATAAATCATCAAAAGTGAATTTAAATGGAATTTATGAACATTTTTATGTAAAAATGTATCAATATATAATATTTTATACATGGGTATGGTACTTTTAGTCTCAATGTAATCATTATATGATTGATTCATTTTTGTGTTTTTACTGACCATCGCAAACTTGTTTAATTTTAGTTAATATTATATCTATATATTACAAAAAAACATTAAATAAATTATAATATAATTAATAAAATTTCATTATCCATAATAATATTTTTATTACCTACCGTGATACAAGAAATGGAAAATGAAAACACATTATCCATTGAGATGGTTGACCTCTATAATTTGAAAAATTGTTTCTTTTCATTGAAAAATATTTGAAGAATAAATGTATTAATATACGATATTAAATTTTCATTAAAAAAGAAATTATATAGATGATAGTAATGATATTTTTCTTTAAATGATGAATAATGTGAGAACAATTTAGAAGAAAACAAATTATAGAGGTATTAGGAAAATATTACCTCTTAAATTTCACTTTCTTGAATGACCCCTCATGAAAAATGAAATTAATATGAAGGTATGAATTTTATCACTTTTATGAGGGAAGAGTGGGAAGGTGATCATTTTTATATATGTTGAATTATTAAAGACAGGTATTGTTTGATGGTAAGGGCTAGTGTTTGGTTGAATTTATAAGAGGGAAGGTTTTTTTCAAATTTTATTAATTATTTTATTATTATAGAACTATAATATCATTAGTATCCATTATTACAAGTATATGGTGTATTTTATTCCTGGAAACATGAACGTTAAATGTCTTTCATTTTTTAGTGGATCAAAATTCCAGTCCTTTTTAAAATTTTATGGTTGATTGTCTAGAAAACATACTTGTTGGGATTATAAACCAAATTTAGAGAGTTTGAAAATCCCAATGGATTGTTTTTAGAAGGGTTTTAGGTTTTTTCTAATTCTGTAGGTGGTCGGATGGGTTTTGCGTGCATCATGACCTCATATACCACTTTTTAGAAATTATAGGTAGAGGTGAACTATTAAATTTATCCATGAATCTCGAAATAGAAAATTATTCATGGTGATGCAGCTCTTTGGAGAGGGTTTCCTAGGCTACAAATGATATGTATAACCATGTGGCCAATTCTACACACTGAGTGAAATATAATAAGTAGGTGGCCATGGTTAGGGCATGGTTTTTCCAAACCATGTCTCAAAATTTATATACATGATTTAAATGGGTGACCATTTGGAATGTGAGTGGACACATTTGGCATACAATTAGATAAACTATGAGAATTACCATATGATTAATTAAAAATTACCATATTAAATTTTCTACCATTATTTCTAAAATATGAATATCTATTTTACTATCTTTCATATAAGGTAGTCTCGCTATAGTATCAAATGGTTCCTCCTTCCCCCTCCAAAGTCTATAGACTCCCTTATTTGTTCATACATTGATTCATGATCCGTCGGGTTCATTTGATGTGCATCAGTAAGTCATTCAATTCTATTTATTCTATTTACCATTTCTCATTCCATACAAAATACTAAATCATTACATTCTATTTTTTCTTATTTTCACGGAATTCCTTTAAAACTATGACTTTCCTCAATTCATATTGAGTTAGAGGGCTATATTAGATGAGATATCACCTCAATTCATAAACTTATCATTCTTTTTAAGGTTTTTTTGGGGGTTCATACCTAAATATTCTCATTGGGATGACTGACTAAGACCTTGAATAAATTAATCCAATCATTTTGATTGATTAATAAATTTCACAGGATGTTGTTTAGGATGCCCCATCCTATGACCATTTATATTAAGACCTGTATGGGGATTTCTTCCAACTATGTAGGGTAGTCCATTTTTTTAATTTATCTAATTAAATTACATTATTATTTCTTTGGTTCAATGGGAATTTTGGTCACGGACCAGGTTATTTGAGTTGATATTAATCAGCAAGATAATGGATGATTTGTAATCAAATTAAGGGTGTGGCATGATATATATGGTTTATGTTGATAACCATATTGAGGTGATGAGGCAGTCTTGTTGAAATAATGGAATGGGGGATTTGAGATGGTGTTGACCATAAGGATTTAAGAACATGACCATAGGGACACAATGTTTTGGATAATTTTTTGTTGTATTTGTTTCTTATTTACATTGACCATTTTTGGTCAACATGAAATTTGAGTCATGTTCACATAGATAGGAATCAGTTGAGGAGGTTTTTACCACACATTGTGGGTTAAGGCCTCCATAAATATAGAAAATTATGGGGTGATGTTGACGATTTCATATGTTGGTGGTTGTCACTATAGAATAACATAGTTAACATTGAGCGACCATTGGGTTATGGTGCTGAGACCAGTGATTGGGGGATGATGCTCTCCATTATAATTCAAGATGATGGGCCCAGATTATTGAAGGATTGATATATTCATGACTCAAGATGTATGTTTTTTAGATTAATGTGTTTTATTTATTGTTTTATGGGTATCATCGTGCCCCGAGATGCTAGAATGTTGAGAAAATGGGGACTTTTGTGCAGAGGTTTTAGGGACCTATGACTTATTAGAGGGTGTTCATTTTGTCTGTTGGATACTTGATTAGTGGAACATGAGGTGTTAGATAGAAGGTGCTATTGGTGATATACTTTAGGACAGGAACCTCACATTTTACATGGTAAGATATTCATCAAGGGATTCCCAGGAACAAATCCATGGGACCTCATATTTTTAAATATGTATTTGAATACATCCATTTTATTCCAAATATATATTTGGGTTCATTATTTCAAGGATATACCGATGTTGGATGAAGAATGTAATTTCATCCTTGTGACTGTGGAACATAGGTGGACTAGGATAATTCTGAAATGTGGGTCTGTTATCTTTTTATTTGTATTTTTCATACATTATGTATTTATTGATGTAAAGAAAAAACATGTCAGTAGTGGCCTACTGAGTTTATAATCACAACATACATTGTAATGTTCTAGAAGAGTGCATACATTTTGGGTTTTAGACTACATAATGATTTAGGCTTAGGATCATAACCAAAATGATTATAGATGTACATTTTTTATGGGATTGATTTTAGTGGGTGGGGTGGCGCATCTACATTACGATGAATTATCAATTTTCATTATATAATTTTATATATTCACTAATATGGTAGGCCATTGTTTACCAATTTCATTTTTTAACGTTGACCTTTTTTGGAAAATTTATCATCTAAAAATTGTAATATTACTTTTGGATTTATATTGAAGTTGTTGTTTATTATGATCCTTCAATGCTTATTTTGTTGCTTCCTCTATGGTATAGAACATCATCAACTGTGTTATATAAATTTGGTGAATTATGATGATCAAACAATTTATTTCTAGTAAAAAGAATTTATAATACAAGGAAGCATACCTAGGTCCAAAGGGACAGTTGATCATGAGAACTGTTGAGTGGTAAAATAGTTCAAGATTATATAAATGGAATCAGAGAGGTTTCTATTGTTTTTTTTGTCTTAGTATTTTTATTGGAGTAGACTAGACTCTATGATGTAGTAATAGGTGGCTAAAGGGATATGTTTGGGATTTGGAATCCCCACGCATGGGGGCATACCCTGTTCCCTGGGGTGGGAACATTATTTTGTGTTTCTCACTTTTAATGTTTATTGATTTGAACATTCAGTGGCACAAATGGGCATCATTATATTTGATTATATGCTTTTTCCATTAGATCAGTATGTAATGAGGTGATTTTTTATGCATCATTATAGGAACATTGGCTCATATGATGCTTTTTTTTGGTGATCAATATTTGGAACTTCTAATGCACCAAGAGGAGTTTGGATGTTTAAATTGTCATAAAATAGATCTAATGTGCTTAGATGCTTTCCCATTTGGTGTAATTCTAGTCAACTATCCAATGTATGTGTTTCATGATGAGGTTATATTTTATTTCATGTGTATATGGAATGTATTTCCATCACTCTATTATAGGATGGAATGTATCACAAAATGGGGTGACATGTTTAATGTTTAATCAAATAAGCTAAAAGTGTTTCCTACTTATGTTGTTTGGTTGAATTCTACTCAGTTACCCCAGATTGATGATATGGGGTGTGGACAATGTGTTATGATTGACTTTGTTATAGGTGGTCTAAAAGGGTCCATGAGGCCAGATAATATATTATACCTTACTCTAATATGGGTTGATATATGGATATGAGGTTCGATGTCATGTGACGTGTTTGTGGGATGGGATTATAAGGTTGGTGATAATTTATTCATAATAAATAATTCCCAATATCTTCTATATATATAGATTTTTAATATTAGGCTATGTTATTTGGTCTTCAGCATGATTCCACCCAAACAGGTTCTAAGGGAATGTCATGAGGGTGGATATATGGTACTGTATTAGCATTAAGATAATGATAACCCTAAGTGTGTGGATCATTACCTTGGGGGTTGTGTTGATCATGATCTATAGGAACAATAACTATTAAAGGAATGGTTGGAATATAAGATGAATGCTTTTGGTCCATGACTTGACAATATGCACAGCGAGAGCTTGATTCATGTCCATTAGGGTTTTGATAGGGGACCTAAGGGATATAATCCATCCATGGTATATCTAAATAGTATCTTTCTGTGTCGGGACACACAATTATTCAAGGGTGAGGGGGAAATATAGGTATTCAATATTTGGATAAAGTTGGACCAATGTACATTTTAATGGCATGAGATAGCCCTAGATTTATGGGTGAAGTCAGAAACTAACATCCTCAAAGCACCAGAAAAGTGCTACAGAGATGTACATGTGTATGATGGTAGAAATGAGGGAGTAGATCAGAAGGTTATTAATTATATTTTATTTGATTAATTAATACTTATGACCTTGATGGATGATATATCCAATGATTTAATAAATCTTAAATGGGGATATTCAATTGTTATGGATATGTATATAATTTCATAAACATGTCCCATTCGCAACCTTATAGGGTGGGTGATGACATTTCTCATGTGGGAAAGTTTTAGGTTTTCATGCATCACGAAATCATGGTTTTGGTAATTATATTAAAACTAACCTCATTATCAAAGGTGGTAAATCAATCACTAATAGAAAAGGGAGATGCCATGTACTAATCATATTTATGTTGGGTGATAGTGGTAGGTGAGATGAATGGTAATTCTTCCTATAGATGAAACAGAGACTCTCAAGAGTACCAATAGAACCCCATGATTCAAATACATGGATATTACATTAGTTTTTATAAATATTAAGAAAATTAAAAAAAATTCAACACTTTGGTCTTTGATAGTTTATTTATTTTAGGCGAGGAACACACTATTATATCTTCGTTAAATATCATCAATGTTTTCCAAAAATATATCCCCATTAAATACTCTTAATGAAATCCATTCTCTATAATTTGGGGAAAAGAAAAAAAATAAAGGATGAGAATATATTCTCTATAATGGTAAATAAATGAGATATGTAAGAATAACATCAGCATAAGAGAATGAGAACATGGTCAATTTTTTTTATCTCATACCGTTCGTATCAGATAACATATACATGAGTCCTAGGATAATTATGTGTATAGAATAAGACATAAATCATAAGGTACTTAATATCATAAGATATGAAATCAAAACATTGGAATAATACACAAAAATATGTTTCCCACTATATTGTAAAACATTTATCATATCAAGACCCGTAAAATAAATGGGTTTCATAAACACAATATCATAACCCATGAAATGAAATGTGTATCATAATCATGTCATCATAATATAACCTATAGAAAATTGATAGGTTTCATAAATATTTAATAAGTGTAATACATGTGAAATGAAGAGGATTTCATTATAATATAACCATTGGAAGAGAAACATGTTACATATATATAATTACAACAAAAATATATCATCTTATTAAATTAAATAAATTTTACCCTTTATCATACCCCTGGAAAGGAATGGTTAACACCAAAAGATATCATCATATATGTATGATAATTTGGAAATATATTTTAAATAATTTAATGAGGAAAATATAATTTCATATTTGTAAATCCTTTTTAAAAAATAAATTTTATTCCATATGATTTTTCATTGATAATAAAGTATAGAAATTTTAATGTAGTCTTGAAAAGATTTTTAAAAGGGATTCGATTGATAATATCCTTGAAATCTTATAAGGGATTCTTAAAATCCTTTTAAAAACATTATTCACTGCAAAAAAACCATGAAAACTTATGACGGAATGTTTAAGATAATTGAAATAATTTTATATCACAATAAACATTGGAAAAAAATTTGGTAGGATTTAAAATTAATTAAAAACATTTCTTAAGTAAATATTCATTAAAATTTTAAATACATTTTTTCAAAAATTAAATCAATTTTGAAAACATTTTACTTTATATATAAGATTGATAACATATAATTGAATCATAGAAAAAAATTATATATACATTTTTATACAATAAAAAAATTAAAATAAATTTCCTTGAAAATGATCTTAAAATATCAATTTAGAAAATGAAATCATTTTTATCAGAAAATGTTTTTTGAATGAGTAAATATTTTAAATTGAAAAGGGAAATATGTATGGATTTTCTTCTACATTCCAAAATCTATTATGTTAAAAATATCTATAAAATTATACCATTACATTAATATATCATGAGTTACCAGTTTAGAAGAAGAATAATGATATTTTTTGACATATGGATCATAAATTTGCATTAATGTAATCATTATCATAGAAGATCTCGATAAATAAAGATATTGTTATAATAAAATATTTCCACTTTGGTAACATTTAATTATATTCCCCATCCGATAAGGGAATTTATGTAATAATACAATATCATGAAAAACATGTCTAACGATAAAACATGTCAAAGGGTAGTATATGCATTTTTTAAAATAATATTGGGACATAACAAAACATATGTCTGAAAGAAGGAAAATTGAGACAAAATTACCATACTGATTTGGTCACTTTTGAACTAAAAACCCCATGTGATATAGTTCATAAAATGGATAATTAAGAACCCATAAAATTATTTATATTAATAATAGAATACAATCATTATCATTATATACACCACCCAAAATAAATGAGTGGTGAATAAGGAATAAGTCTTGCAGAAATAAAACTTAGACTACAAATACCCTTACCACATGAGTAAATTTTGATTCAGAAAATACATGGATGAATAAAATCAATTGAAAAATTTACTATAATTATATAAATAATATTCAGGAAATAAAATTTCATAGGTCAGTGTTTAAACCACAAAAAAATAATAAGAAAAAAATATGAAATATATATGATAGATATAAAAGTTAGATGAGATATCCATTACATAAAGTATTCACTTTAATAATCCACTTTACAACGCAATTTATAATAAATAAAAGTGTATTATACAAATAAAATAGAACAATATTTTTAAATATCAAGCAATATGTGATTTTGGTATGACATTATAATACCTTTTTATTTTCATTTCAATGTTAATGTTACATTTCAGTTGATAACTACTTTGCATTTCATACATGTTTTGACTTGTTTTTTTAATAATTGTTAATTGATCATGATTTCCATATTTCTACAATTTAAACCATGTAATAAATATATTATATATTTACTATATATTTATTTATAATAATCCATAAAATATAGAAATATTAAATGAGATAAACTATTAATGGAGACAGTAGGTCATACGTATACATGAATGTTGTTTCCATATTCAAATCACATTAAAAGAAATAAATTAAATGAAATATATGTATATATATATAGTAAAAAATAATAATAATTTCATATTTATCACATATTTTTATTAAACCAGTCTTTAATATGGTCCACGTAATTTGTGAACGAATCACATCGCCTAGAGGATGTTGTAGTCCACACGTCCACAAATAGAGTTACCGTATTCCCAAAAACATATAGCATGAATATATAAGAAATATAATATTTTAATTATAATGAAAAAAATCATTAATATTGTATATATAATATGAAAATATGATTCCCTTGTTATTCCCAACCATGAATTGTGGCAATTAGATAATGAACAACATCGGTTTATAAGGCGATAGTCTATCTTATACATGAACAATGATTGTGTTTCCCAATTAAAGGAAGTTTGTGTTAGCTTACATAATACACATAAAATAAAAATATCTCATTAAATCAATTATTTTGAGGTTATTAAATAAAAATGGAATAAGAAGAATTTCGGGTTTGGTTAATGAAATATAAAAAAACTTCTTGTTGAAAGACATTACCTATTATTTCGGTAGATCCATTTATTGTTCACTCTATGGATTCCATGGATATATTTATTCACAAATGGATTATTTTAGTATTAATATAGGGACTTAGAGAGAATTTTTTGCATTTTTTGGATGTGACACCACAAAATTGTAATGTTTGAACATTATATTAAATAGTTTGTATGAGACAATACCACTAGCGCTTAAGGGAAAATTTTATCCTAATAATTTATTATATATTTATGATTTTTAAAATATAAACACATTATATAGATTTAAATTCATGATATACTATGTTATCATTAATTTCATGAAAAAATGAGTTTTCTTCTGACTTACATTATAAGTATGACCATGTTTTTCTGAACAACAATATATTATTAATATATTATTATTTGATGTATTTAGATGGAAAAAATAATTTTAATTAGATATTATTAATAGTCAAATCAATTTTATCAAAATATATGTTTTATAAAAATATAAAATGAATCCATAGGTTACTAGTTTATTAGAAAAGAAAATATAATCCAACTATATATAGAGGTTATACATTTATTTTTATGATGTGAATGATTTTTAATCCTAATAAATTAAATTATATATAATTAGTGAATTATAATAATGAAATATATATTTTAAATATTAAAATATAATATTTTCTGAATTTATCCAATAGATTTTATGGTCAATGGATAATAATGAGTCATGTTGTACACATAAAAATAGTATTATTCTCAAAAGGGAATTTTTCTACGTTTTAATGGTGAAGATAGATTAAATCCAATTATTTGAAATTTAATGACTTTATAATTAAAAATATACTTACTATTTTAATTAAAAAGATAAAATTTTGGTTAGGGTTAATTTTTGATAATTTTTTGTGATGTTACATTATTTAATGTATAATAAAAAATATAGAATTTTAATTCAAACCCCTATTTTCATATAATTTTTTATACAGTTGAATTATGTTTTTAATTGGTTTTACATATAAATTAGATAAATTGTACATAATTTATTCAAAGTTATGTAATTTTTTCAATATATAATTGAAATATAATATAATCACATCTAAGACATTTGAGCATTTTTTCATTATAAACCTGATTTGTTATCACATTTTTGGGATGGAATATAAATTAATTTCTACAACCTTTTTTTATTGGAATTTTGAAAATTGGATTTATTATTTAGAATCCAAATAATTTATAATGTACAATAATTTGATGATAGTTTTTGGAAAAAAAAGTCAATTTAATTAAAACTAATTAAAACGATTAAGAGAAAAATTAGTATAATAAGGGAAATAACAATAAACATCATTTACATAATGACCTATAAAATTTTCCAAAATACATCTAGTGTACATATACCCACCATATAAAACCATGCATAAAAAAATTACCATAATTGAAACCACAATTCATAGTAAAAATGTGGTGCAAAATCACTTTTCAATAATATCAACGAAAGCCATTCATCTACTGTAAAAAGGCACTCACACATCCACTTCCTCAAAAATATCACGAATCATTGGCTCAAGAAATATATTCCAAATATCTCCAAAAAATACCTCATAAAATCCAATAAACCCCCATTTTTTTATAAATTTTTCAATGGAATACCATAGGTGCATTCCAAAAGGCATTACCTAAAAAAGAAGTAGCATCCTTCGTCATGCTCATTTGTTTTATTTTCATTATAGACCCCCTGAACTATAAATATTCTAATATTATATATTTACATAAGTATAATAAATGTAATCATATGATATTATAATAATGTTTCCACCTAAAAATACACAAACATCCATATAATGGGTAAAGAACATAGTATTCGTGTTCATCGAACAACCCCATCGTGAAATGATGAAAGATTGTTTTTTTCCTTCAACACCATTCACAGTTTAAAATTATGATATACACTCATTTTTTATACGATATATATTCTATTTATAATTACTTATATCTTATTTAATTATTATATAACTCAGAACATCATTATTTCAATTTTTTGTGAAGTGCATAACATCATTTGCAGAAGTAGGGAATAACTTTTCCTCGAAGTGAAGTGATTCATTCCCACTATACATGGAATGAATAATCGATTTTTTTAAACAATATTTTATATAAATTACATAAATTTTATACCAGATTTAAATAAAGAATATACATATAAAAATATTTTTTTTTAATTTTGGAAATGGAATGAAATGTGCATTCATGCGTACATATGGTCTACCTTCTCAGAAATTGATGCATTTAATTTCATTGTTCCAAATTTTATGGATTGTAATAAATAAATATATAAATAATATATATGATATTTATAAAGTGATTTAAATACTTCATATGGTGAAATAATCATAAAATTTATAGGAACAACATGTTAAAAATCCAGAACATACTAAAAACATTGAAATTAATTCTTGAAATAGTTAAAATAATGAATGATTATTAACAAAATTGAGAAAAGATATTATAAGAAGATAATATATGATTTTATAAATTTTATTATAGTTCTTTTATAGTTTATCTACTTCCATAGATATAATATACAGTATGTTAAAGGCCAATCACATGGAAGCAGACACAAGGTAAGGTATTCGTGTCTCACATTTCATTCCATGAATATCTATTTATTAAAACCACTTACTTATTTTTTGTAGTGTACCTATAGTACCATTTGATATAATATATCCTGAATTATTTAATATTAACGGTATTTAACTACTTCATTTTAGGATTATTTCTTTTGGGTATTCTAATTCATATGTTACCATAGATCAAGGGACTTGATCACAATTTCAATTTAGTAATGCATTTATTGTTATTGTGCACCTAATTTAATATATGTGGTCTGTATAATAACACATTGAAAAGTAATTTCATGTTTCTTTCATTATTAATTGTATTTTTTATTTCAATTTTATTTATTTCATCTTAAGGTATTTCAAAATATTATTACCAAGTGGTAATGATATTTCATAATTGAGTTCGATTTAATTAAGTTATATCACATACTCATTGCTGTTAATATTCAATTATGATGTTCATAATGAATTTTTACAAACAATAGATGTATTTAAACTTTTATTATTTTTGTTTATAGTTGGGAAATATAATCAATTCACTTATTAATTCTAACTTCAACGTTATGGTCTCTTCAAGGATTTAAATCAAAATTTCATTTTATATTTAATTATTAACACTTTAATTTCTAGTCAAGTAATTTATATTACCATTTCATATTAAAACATTTTATTTTAACCTCTTCAATTTGTTCAGGAAACCATTTAATAATTAATACCTTTTTTATTTCATTGGTACTCAAAATGTTTTTTAAATTTTTTTTTAAAAAAACCTGACTTCATTTCCTAATTTTTTTGGGGAACTATTTATCTTATAAACCCCATTTTTCTAATAATGATTAATTTTTTAACCCATAAAAAACATTTATAATTTAAATTTTTACCCTTTTACCTTTAAAAAATTTGATCAAAGTAATCTTCTTAATACATTCTCAAAAAGTCACTATTATATCATTTTTCATTTGAAATTTAATGGTTTTTACCTTCTATGGAATGTATGAATTTACACACCATCATTTTATCAATGCATCATTTACAATAATAAAATGTTATTTTCTGTTTAAACTATTCTTTTCATGTGATTTTCAAATAATGGAACTTCTAAATTTTTTTCCAAAATAGAAAGAATATTTTCAAGATGAAATTATTTACAATATATTTTTATTGTGCTTCCATTAATAATTAAAAAAACATGTCTTTTTTACCTCACTAGGGATATCTATAATTGATACCATCCTTATTATTCATCATGATTGTTTATAATTGATTTGGATAGAGAGATTATAGAAATTCACATCATTGATTAATTTATTATTCCCCTTGAAATATTCAATTACCTATGATCATTAGATATGGAATTTCCCCAAATTATTTATATCCTTTTTAATCTATATGTTTATTTCCTAAATAATATATAATTTTTACATATGGTATTTCCATTGAATTTTCTTTTTACTTTTATAATGAAATATGGATTAATCTATATCCTTTATTCAATACAGATATTTGATAAGGAATATTATTTATTAGATATGAGGAATTATTTGTATTATAAATGAAATGTGGGGCATGAACATTATATATTCCCTTGATACACCAAAATGATCTCAAGAGACAAATTATTTGAAAAAATTAAATATCTTTCTAGCTATAGTTGTAAACTACCTTAGGAAATGTTCTGAGGTTATACGATTTCATCTTCCTTTTACCTAACGTCCAATATTTGATCATTTAACTCTTTTTATTAGTTTTTTATATATTCATTATTTTTTTCATTGAAATATATATGGATGCATTTAAATATCAATTTATTTATTAAATGTAATTTTTTTCAACTTATTAACAATATATATTGATTATTATTTATCACCTTATATAAATGGAAATTTTTTTCAGTTATTTCCCATTCAAAATTTTCACACAATTCCTTATCATTTTATTGACTACATGGAATGTGTCTTCAGTTATCACCTTCCCATATTTACTATTATTAATAATTAATTATTTTCATTTTTTTTATACATTACCATTATCGATCATTTGAGATCACCCTTATTATGTTTATTTTCCCAAGGATTCCATTTAGTGTATTATGAACTATATTCAATGATATTTTATATGGTATAAAGGTTTTATACATGATAAAAAATTATTCATTGATTTTTGTATTCAATTGTAGAAAGAGACTCATATATGATTTTAGTCTATTGAGAATACTAAACTATGAGTCTATTGGGATTTGATTCCATGTAATCATGCCAATGAAATGGTAGTAGAAATTCTCTCCCATATTTTGGGATGGGGAATATGCAGTTGGTATCAAAGGATGTTTAGTAGAAAATATGGGAACTAGATTTATAAAAAAAATATTGGAGAACATATCTCTAAGGTTGAATTTGAGGATATGTACAAAAGAAAATCATAACATTTTTTAGATAGTGATCATGTTAATTTTCTAGCAATATACAGATATCTGGACACTAAAAGTAGATGTGGTTCTAGAACATAATTATCTAGGGGTAACAACCCTAAAAATGTGTTTCAGGCCTGACTCAAGAAAAACCTAGAACTTGAAAATGTCCCTTACTACATGCCTAGTTTGACACTCATAGGAGATATGATAAGGATAACTCTTAGGTTCATTAAAATTCATAATCAATTATTCAAATAGATAGTGACTATGAATGGCCTAGGTTATAACTTATTCTATAGTAGGGCCTACGGTCAAATAAAACAGATGGTGTATATATGTATTAAGAATTTATTAAAAACCATGGTTAAAATGATATTTAGTGATTTACATGATTTGAAGTATTTTAATAATATTTATTTTAAATTATATATTAATACAGTTATTAAAAGGAAAAATTGTATATCAGGTAACAGCCAATCGATTCCGGGAAGGCCGCGACACTTGAACTCGAGACTGAAGGATGATTAGGGTTTAATGAAAACAACTAACCTAAAACATTTCCTTAAAAATATGTCTTTATTTTTAGTCAATCAATTTGATGAATACATATTAAAGATATACCTGTATTGTTTCTTTTTTGTATTAGAGATTAATGTAGTAACGATGATGGCTTTGGAAAATATTTAGAGAGAGATAGTATGAATTGAAAAAAATAGGTGCATTTCTATCCAACAAAAGATCATTTCTATTCTATATATATCAAAGTTATTTTTTGTATATCAATTTCATGATGTAGTGGATGAATTATGAATCGATGAATGAAAAACCGAAGGATGAAATTTTGTTTATAGAACAAAATCAACTACAATATTTCCTTATATACATAGGTAGTAAAATAATTCCTCAACATTAAGATAAGTATATAAAAAAATGTTGTCTTGATACCTAAAATTTTGTTGATCACATGGTCTTATAAATCAAAAAATATTTATTAATTTGTTCTATAAACTATCCATTAATCACTCACATGTTTGTTATTTTTTTACCAAAATCACTTCATATAAATATTTACCATTTTCCATTGTGTAAGTATCTCCAATTTACACTAATGTTGTCATACTAATGTTAGTCTCCATGACCATTATAATTGCCATTATCTATTCTCTAGAGGATGTTTTTTGAACACTTCCCACAATGTATGATTTAAACATAGTAAATTTCAACCAATTAATTACTATGTTCATGTTTAAATTTTGAGGATACAATTTAATAATTCTAGGGAGATTATAAAGCCCAAAAATTATAATTTGAGAACATTTTTTTCAGTATCTTATATGAAATGCAACACCAAGTGAATTATTTAATGAACCATAATTATATCAACGGACATACCATTCTAATAATTATTTCATATATTATAAAAAAGATAATATAATGTAAGGAACACAAATTTTTTTATAAATTATTAATTACTTAAATAATATATGTTTCTATAAATTAATGAACCTATATCAATAGAGTAATAACTTTACCTTTCGAATTGTAAAGTTACCATTATGGAGAGTAATATGGCCAAAAAACTATTAACATATTCCATTGATTTATAAATAATGTTTTGGAATCTATTAAGTTATAATATGATATAATTAAATCATAATATAACAAACTAAATATTTTAAAAATACTTAATTAAGAGTTGTAATTTTAATAAAACATAAATTTTTATTAATAATAATATTATTAATATTATTAATTAAAAGAAAATTTATTTTTATAGAATTTATTCATAAATTAATATTATTTTTCTTAGAACTATAATATATTTTCATGCTGCCTTGATTATCTTTTGAATATGTAATAGAATAAATTATAATATTAAAATGGGAATTTTCCTTGGAATGTATGAATTTTTAATAAAAATATAAATGGATCATATTTAGAAATCTATTTTCATAAAATAGAGTTTGTTAATTAATTCTACTAATTCAATATTTTTTAGGGTGAATTTTTTTTATTTTTTTGAAATACATGATTTTTTGGTGAATAGTAAAATACTGTAATTTACGGTATATATACAATATATGTTAAATAAATATTCCATGTCTAATATCTGATGTATGTACCATAATATAGAACCCCCAATTATTATTATAATATATTTATTGATAATAATTAAAATATGCATAGTCTTCAGCCAAAATAATAAACTAATGAATAAAATAATAAGAAAACACACCTCTCCTGCCTTATTAATATAACAACTCATCATCTCTTCTTCTCACACCATCCATGATTTTAACATTAAAAAATTCTAATAAATCCTCTTCCCAATCCTCTCCCCACATATAGGATCTATCTTTCTCATCAAAAAACCTACTCCATTCCCCTATAGGGGTTATCAAGTAGGAAAAATTCAGGATGTAAAATCCACTTTTTTTTTAAATTTTCATTTGAATTTAATTTATCTATTTTCTCTTGAAAACCACTTATATATATTTTAGGATAACTGTAATATCATTTATATACTATAATTTCATTATTTTATTATAATAATTTATCTTCATGTTTCTTCCCTTTTCATTTTTTCTAAACATTTAAGTATCACCTATGGCGTGTCCATTTACCACCATTGTGGATGTTGCGCTTTCATTATTCACTTTCTTCACCAAGGACAATCATTAAACCATAATTCAGGTTAAATAATATTTTTTATTCATATTATAATTCTATTAATTTTTTATAAGAAATAAATAAACATGATTCTATATAAAACGATATACGCTCATAACGGTCATAGAACTACCAAAATTAATTAACTCATTTTACTTATTTTTCAACATAATAAATAATCCTCAAACCTTATTACCAAATTATTTATTATATCATTAAATATTTATTATGTTAAATATTAAATTAAATATTCTTTTCTGGATAATTATTCCAATTTTTCCTGAACATCCATACACAAATACAAGAGAACCGATCAAAAAACCACAAAAAAGACACTCGTGAATGATGAAATTCAACTATATAACTCAATAAGAAACAATTAAATGAACATAATATAACTATAATGAATCAAAATCATATAAAAAGGATCATTATTTATTTAATTTATAAATTTAATTTCCTTATAGTGGTTTTTAGTGTGAATAATGAATTTGGATATAAAGTAAGGGGATTCTCAAACCCAACCCTCTTTCTTTTCATTTTCCCACTTTTACAAAGACTTTAGAATGTATGTTCTTTTATTGTTCCAAAAATATAATTTATTTTACCTTTACATTCCTTTTCTTGGGTATACAATTTTCAAATATGGTGTTATGAAAAAATCATTTATTTATCAAAAATAACTATTTATTCCCAATATATATCTTTTAATTCTCGTGAGATTGTTTCTTAATCACTCATGATTAATGATTCTTATAATGACTATTTTATTAAATCATTCAATTTAGAACCCAAACTATTCTTCATGAATGTATGCTTGTTGAATTAGATGAATTTTATTCTATAAGTTATTGTATGATCAATATTGAAATACATTATGTGTGGAATTCATAATAATTTAATTGTTATGAGGTGATGGGTGCACTATAAAATATATAGAACTTTTAAATGTTGTGATGTGAAGGGTGAAACCATAATTATATAGTGCTCTAATTTATTGGTTAATGTTACATATCTCATGAGATAAAGTGATATATGTGTGAACATGATGCGAAACCTGTTCATAGCTTTGTGTGTAATTTTACCACTAAGAAATTAAGTTATATTTTTATGATTCTGGAAATTCTATTCCATTAAAAAATATTCCTCTCATGATTATGATAATTATCCCATGGTTATGTTATGATGTTGATAAATATTCCCACCCATGTTTCATGTCTCAAATTAATCATATTTTGGGGGTTTTACTTACCACTTCCTTTGATGTGTATCCTTAGGTGAATACAGGTACTAAGTAGAACATGAGGGACAATGAGAATCTAGATAATAATAATTTAAATAATTGTTTATTATTTTTTTATGTGTTATGTATGATCTTAATTGTACATTGACACTAATCTTTGGGATCCTGGATTTGTAGTAATATTATGTTGATTTTGATTAAAATTATGAAACAGTAATTCAGGAAAAAGTAAGGTTACAACAGTTGGTATCAGAGTGTGTTTAGTTAATTTTGGAATCAGGATTAAATAAATTTAGTGAATACCCGTAGTATGAGACTATTTATAATTAAGCACCGACTAATCCTAATTTTACAAAACTGATAAACATGGTGATCTAATAAGATAATCCTTTAGAGTTAATTTTCAAAATGAATAAATTATTTATTCATGAGTTGTTTCTATTTTTTTCAAATATTTTTTATTTTATAAAACATTTTAAACTAAGAGAAATGAACCCAACAACCCATGTGAGGGTATATGAATGGATTTCCAAAATTACATCCCCAATTCCATCAGTGCTAGAGATCCTAATATAATTGTGATGAATAACTAACTTTCTAAACCTATGAAAAATAATATGAATATTGTGTAATTTGATCCTTATCCTAATATGGAGAAGGTGAATATCATGCATTTTATGAGGAAATAACCATGAAAATTTTATTTAATCTTATGAGTCACTAGTCATGAAAAAGTTGTTCAACATGATGGAGAATATATTTTCTATTCTCGACTATTTTAAGAAGGAAAAGGTGAATCTGTCCCTTTTACAACTTGATGGAGAGACTAATCATTGGTGGGATTTTATTGAAAACATCAAGCCAAAGGATGAAATTGAAGAGGTGGAGTTGGAATATTTTATGAAAATTATTCTTACCATGTATTTCCCTAAAAATCATCATAAAAAGATGGAGAATGAATTCATTAAGCTGAAGAAAATGGTATTTGAATTCTTCAGGGACATTGAAGAAAATTTCACAATGCATTAAATTTAATCTTCGGGTTTTTATGAACAATTATATAAAAATGACAGATTATTCGGTGGTTTAAAACAAAAAATCCAAAATGATCTATAAATTATAAAAAATGATACTTTTGAAGAATTTGTTATATGTGCTCTCAAATTGGTGATGGATTTTAAAGAATTGTCCCATTTATATGGTGATATGAATTGAAAGGTGGAGTTTCGTGATGGGGGATCTAATAAGAAAAGTTGAATGAAAACTAAACCACTCACATGTCAAAAAATGTGGAAGGAAATAGAATGAGAAACTATTCAAAGGAATGAGAAAGTCATATAAGTTTAGAGGAGAAGGCCACCAATCTCATGAATGTCAACAAGAAAAAAAGAAATATAGATGATATTATGGAGGCAATTAGAGCACCACACATGGATCAATGCTTCAACTGCAGGAAGAAATGGCACAATACAAGATAGTGTACTAAAACTCGAGTCATGAAGGATAATTATCGCCATCAAACACAAAATATAAAGAAGTAAGAGAAGGATTAATCCATCACTACTACAAAGGTAGATAACAAAAATAATGTGTTGAAATTTAATCTATTTGTCCATTCAATAATATTGAACATACTATTTTAATCTAGATCTATTCATTCGTTCATAACATGAAATTTGAGTAGAAATATTTAAACTCTATCTCAATATCTATAGGTTGAGTTATCTGTGAGGGAAAAAAATTCAGAAATTATTTCATCCAAATTATATAACTCAAATGTGGTTATGTTTTTTAAACTGAACCTCCAAGAAAATCCATTATCACTTCCTTTTGTGGAGTTTTTTTCTATTATAGTAATGGATTTACAATCTTTTATAAAATACAAAATCAATTATTGTGAATGTGATATCACTCTTCAAATACAAAAGTGTCCACAATTATATACTTTTTTATGGAGGAGGATGAATCTATTATAGAATCATCATCTCAAGTGTGGATATTATTTCATTGTGAGAAAGAATATCTATCTCAAATGATTGACATAAATGAGTGAATAATTCTTTAAGACATGCCCCTTATGAGGGACTCAACTGATGTGCTCCATGAAGAATTGACTTGTCTTCCTCCTGACTGAGTGGTTGAGTTCTCAAATAATCTTCTTTCTATACCTCTTCCAACATCAAGTACACTATATTGAATGTACACCATGGAGTTAGACGAAATAAAGAAGTGGTTACAAGAGAATATATATAAGGGTTTTATATGCCTGAGTGCTTCACCAAGGGGCACACCAATCCTATTGTCTAAGAAGAAATATTGATTGATGATCCTCTACAATAATTATCATGAGCTCAAAAAAATTTATAAAAAAATATCCCCTTCCACTGATTGATTACATTTTTGATCAACTGCATACGAACATGTGTTTCACTAATGATGACATTTGGTTAAAATATAAATAGTTAAAGGTAGGGAAGTATGTTATTACCAAGACATCATTTCAAATAAGTTATAGACACTATGAGTTCATATTGATTCCCTTTAGACTCACTAATGGTCAATAATTATTAATGTACATGATTAATGGAGTCATTATATATTACATTGAACAATTTTTTATTGTCTTTATTGATTACATTCTGATATACACTAAGAACAATGGGACATGAGAAGCAGTGGAATATGATTCTATATACATTATGAATATAGATGTTTTTTTGAAAATAAGATTACATGTGAGTTATGGGTTGGGGAAGTATCATTCATTGTGAATATTATCACCAATAAATGAATATTTGTAGACCCTTACATGGTAAAGGAAATATAATAGTGGTTGAGGCAAATATTGGTAATGGAGATATGTAGATTACTCTATCTTTCTAGGAATTACCAATGATATGTGAAGAACATATAATGTTTTTAATTACCAATAAACAAGATTAATTTGAATGGATAAATTTTTTTCTTGAATAGGGAATGCAAAGTCTATTTAAAATATTTGAAAAAGTGGTTTATCGCTGTACTATTATTCAAACTTCTAATAAGTGGGAAATTCATTATGGTGTGTTTTGATGCTCTAATGAAGGTATTAGGTTGTTATATAATTATAAATGATAATTTTATAGCCAATGTCTCGAGGAATTATAAAATTCATTAGAAAACAAAACCCACACATTATTTGGAGTTGGAAGCTATGAACATTGTGTTGGAAATACTACAGTGTTTTATCTATGGAGAGAAGTTATAAATTTATACTAATAAAAAGACTCAATTATATATTCACATAGAAGGAGATTAATATGTTCCTATGAATATAGTTAGATCTTAACATGTATTATGACTGCACAATCCACTATCACCCTCATATTAAAAACAAAATGGTAGATTCTCTAAGTAGAAATGATCATTCGACATTATCTATTATGATAATTGAGAATGATAAAATATTATTATATTTAAAAAGGATAGAAATGGGAATAATTTATAAAGAAATATAACCATTCATTTCTAAAATGATTTTGTGACTATCCATTTTAGATAAAATAAAAGGTTATCAAAGAAATGATATGGAAATTCAGAAGAATATGGAAACTGTTAGAAAGGGGTAATCCTTAGTTTTCAAAATTGTTGATGAAGGATTTGTAACATATGGTTCACAAAGATGTTTAACATATAATTCAGTGATAAATAAGGATCATCTTAAATATTCACATTTATCAATCTTCTCTATTATCCCATGGAGAAAAAATATATATTTAGATATTTGAGAAAACTATTGGTGGGAAAATATAAATAAAGTGATTATTGAATATACATAAAAGTGACTGGTATGTCAGCAAGTATAGGATAAATGGAAGAATTATAAGGGGTTAATGAATCCATCACCCATACAAAAAAGGAAATGTGAATACATCACAATGAACATTTTCATTATAATGACAAAAAAATATAGAGGAACAAATGAAATGTGTGTCGTTGTGGATTATATAATAATAAACTCTCACATTATCTCAATTTGAGAGGACATCATTGTTAATCAACATATATGGATATACATCTCACAAGTGGTAAGTCTCCATGGATTACCATTAATGACTGTATCGTATTGAGATCTAATATTCACCAGATGATCGTGAAAATTCTTCAACATGATCTAAATACTAATATGAACTTCATTAGGATATATCGTCCACAAACTGATGGAAAATAAAATAAGACTATTCATAATCTAGAAGAAATGTTAATAGAATGTTATTTGTACTTTATAGGAAGATGATACTAATATTTACCTTTGATAGAGATTTCTTACAACTATAGTTTCCACTCAAGTATCCAAATGGATCCATATAAAGCCATTTTATAATAATTGATTCCAAACAATGGCATGATGGTATGCGTTTGCTGAATTTAATCTGCCAGGATTTCAAATGGTCGAAAAAATGGCGGAGAATTGGAAAAACATTCAAAATCACATCAAGGAATCTCAAAGCCGATAGAAGAGATATATAGAAAATCATTGATGAGAGTTAGAGATTAAGGCAGAAGATATTGTATTACTATGAATATCTCTATGGAATAGGATCATCCGATTTTGGAGGAATGGAAAACTCAATATCAAGTACATCAACCCCTTCTATATTCATGATCATGTCGGGGTTGTGAAACATCAACTAGAAATTCCACCTACCATGTCTCATATAGAAAATTGATTCGATGTAAGCCCTTTTAAGAAATTCATACCAAATCCATCACATGTAAAGAATTGAGAGGTGAATTTGTTGGAAAATGAACTTTATTATGAGGAGAATCTAGTTAAGTTATTGAATTGTACAGATAATGTTCTATGAAAAAAATAACACTCAGTTTGTCAAAATATTATTGAGAAACCATAATTACGAAGAGGAAACATGGGAAATCTAGGAAGTGACGATGGAGAAGTACCCTCACCTTTTTTCAACATAGATTGTACAATAAAATTTTAAATGAAAATTTTCAGAATTTGGGGGTTGAATTTGATGAAACATAATTCTATGAATGTAAAAACACATCAGATAATTATATAAAACATTATAAATTACATAAAATCTCATTGAGAACATAATACAAACAATATAAATTTATACTGAATTAAATAAGTGGTACTTTGAGAAATTAACAGACCTATGTCGTTTGAAAAGTAACATGACCTTCAGAATAGAAATGTGACCATACAGAATAGTAATTTGGAAAATATAATATAATCTTTTCATGAAGGTATAAATAAAATTTATGAATCATTTAAATTATTATATAATAATATTATATCATAGAATAAGTAAATAATTTTTAAAAAAAATTATTAATTATGTATTCTATTTTTTTTTAAAATAAATGATAATTTTTAATTTTTAATTTCATATAATTAATTAAAAGAAAATTTTATTTTCATAAATTTTTTTAATAAATTAATATTTTTTCAGTATTATTATAAATTAATTTTGTGTGACCTAAATTAATTTGTCAATGTGTTATAGAAGCAGTTATAATTTTAAAATAATTATTTCCCTTGTAAATGATGATTTTAATTAAAAATTAAATTTCTCTTATTTAAAATGTATTTTATAAAATTGAGTTCAATTTATAATTCTATATGTAAAAAATTTAATGGTTAATTTGTTTGATTTTTGAGAAATACCTGATTTTTGGTGAATAGTGAAATATATTAATTTACGGTATAAAGACAATATATGTTCAACACACTATTCATAGTGTCATTTATTATGTATGAATCATAATATTGAACAATACATGATTATCTTAATATATTAATTGGAATTTTCAATCTATTCATGGTGCAGATCCGAAATAATAAACTAATGAATAATTTAAGTGGAAAACACTCGTCTCATCCCCTATAAATACCACCCCTTACAACCTCTTCTCATCAAACCATAAATGATTTGAGCTATTCCCATATTATACATAATACTATTGCTAAGCCCCTCCCCCACTTCATGGATCTCTTGGTCTCTTCAATATACCGAAACCATTTCCCAATGTATGCACTCAAGGAGGAGAACATCAAGGGTTAAAATCCTCTTTGTTTTCTTTTAATTAATTTTCAATTTCATTTATTTCTTCTAATATCCTAATCTACAACTAAACAAGGTGAGTAATAACTACCAAATATTTAATATAATTTATTTTATTATATTACTGTAATAATTTTTCTTTAATTATTTTATTTTTTCTTTTTTTCTTAATAAGAAAATAATGTCGGTTTTATGTTGATTTACAACCACCATTGATGATGCACTTTAAATTTTCACTACCACAATGAGGGATGGACATAAAACAATCACAATGATAAAATAAGATTTTATTGTAAATATTTTATGATATATAATGTTATAAAATCAATTTATTAACATGATGTTGAATAAAACGAGAGAAGCTCGTAATGGTTATAAAACTACCAATATTAATTATATAATTTTCATTAATATTCAATCTAATAAATCATCCTCATACCATTTATACAAATGATAATTTAGATAGTTTAATATTTTTATTTTTAATAAATAATGGATAATATAAAATTTGGGATAAATATTCCTTTTTAACAAGAACTTCCAAACTCACATACTAATAAACCGACCCTGAAAACCAAGAAAAAGAACACTCTTGAATGATGAAATTAGACTCTATAGCTCATCAAAAATCCCATAAATGTACATAATAAAACAATCATGAATAAAATTAATTAATTAAGGGATCATAATTTGTTAATTAATTTGTTTTATTTTATTATATAGGTTATTAAATTGAAAAATGAACATAGACATAATGTAACAGGATTCTAGAACACAACTCTCTCTCATTGGGTTTCACTATTTAAATTCTAGTATGGTTATTCCTTTAATATTTTTTAAATATTATTTTGTTTCCCTTATATTTTATTTTCTATTATATAAATGGTTCAAATCTGGTTTTATATAAAATGTTATTTTTTAAAAAATTATCTATTCTTCCCATAGTAAATCATTTACTTCTTGTGAGATTGTTTCTTCATCCTTCATAATTTATGATTCTTATAACAAATATCTTATTCATTTATTCTTTTGGGAAACCTATTTTCACCCATTAATTTATTATTTTCAAATAAAACCCATTCATTTCCATGTGATATTTTATGTCCATGATTAATATACGTTCTATGTGGAAAGTATAATAATTTAAACGTTACGATGTGACCTATATTGCTAGAATTATATAGATCTGGTAAATGATAGGATGTGATGTGTGTTACTGGTATTATATATAAAACATATTAATTTGGAAATTCAATATATATCATGGGATTGACTGAGATATGAATGAACAAGATGATAGCTTTGTCCACAATTATGTGATTCATTTGAACAATAAGACATGATGTTTCATTTTTATGCATCGTCTCATTCCAAGCCTTTACCTAATTATTAAACTCATGATTATGATTATGATACCATTTCTATGTTATTATTATTATTATTATTCTCAACCATGTTTCATTTATCTTATTTATCCTATTAATTGGATTTTATCTCATCCCTTATTATGTTGTATATCCCCATGTGAATATTTGTTCTAAGGAGAACATGAGGGCCTATAAGAAGCTATGGAAGATGGAATAAAATAAAATTTTATGTTTTTTTATTTAAATGTTATGTATGGTGCTAATAATCCAAAAACACTAAACATTTGAATCATCTATTTTTATCATCATTATGTCATTTATCATTAACATGGTGTAACTGTAATTCAAGAAAATTATGGATCACAATATGTTGGTGAATATTATATACTGAGAAATTATATATATTTACTATATTAATAATATCAACCCATCTTATAAATTATGATTCATTTGATACTATTTTAGTGTGTTTCGTATGCAAAAAATATTTTCTTCGATGAATTTTATTATACGTAATACTGAGTTTTACCAAACAACCATATTTTAATAAAATATTATTATTCAATATAATATGGTATAACCTGGCCATTATAACAGAGATTGTGAATAATATTCACTAACCTATGAAAATATATGTCTTTAAGTAATATAAAATGAATTCATAGGTTAAATATTAATTGGGTACTAATATATAAAACTATTTAATATTTAGGGAATACTATTATTTTTAGCTCACAATGGTTTTTATGTCATAATAAATTAAATTAATTAAAATTAGTGAATTATATTAACAAAATATATATGTTATATATTCAATATAATATTTTTAATATTAATAAAAATAATTTTATATTGATAAAATATGAATACATCTCGTTTAATGCTTAAAAATAGTATTTTTCAAAAAATTATTTTTTACCACCATTTAATGGAGAACCTATTTTTAACATATCTTAAACTTATGAATATTTTTATTTCAAAAACTCTTGTTGTTCTCACATCTAAAGGATTAAATTTAAAATAATTTCAAAAAATTCTATGATTTGTATATGGAAAATATGATTTTATATTTTTGTAATAAGAAAGTTATATTTGATATTATAATTAAAACATGTGTTTTTACATAAATAATAGTGAAATTAATTAAAAATAATTACAATGATTAAGAGAAAAATGAGTCTCACAAGGGACTAAACCCAAATATTAAGGGGAAAATTGATCTAGAATATATTCCAAATGACATTTTATTATCATATATTGACTCTATAATAGAATTTTTCAAAATAGGTCCATTATTAAAGAAACATTTTATAGTAAAATCATTGGTGGAATTACCCTTCAAAAAATTTCTAATAATGCCACACATCCTCAACAATAAAAGGCACTCACACCTCCAACGCCCTCACAAATCTCTAGACACATTAAATCAAATAGAATTTTACAATTTGGTCTCAAAAATCCATACACATATCTTATAATTGAAAATTTTTTATGAATGAGAACCAATGTGTCCCTTTGATATGATCCAGAAGGATTTTCCTGATTAAGATGTAACATCCATCATGGTACTCTTTCATCTTATATTCACTGTGGACCCCCTAAAATATTTTTAGCACATGATTATATTATAAACTCAATATCATATGTATACTAATGTTTCTTTTTATTCTAGTAATTCTATATACACTAACACATATATCCATCTAATGGTTTACAATATTATGATTCGTGTACGGTGAAGTAGTTCCTCACAAAATGGAGATTGTTTGTATTTTCTTTACTACATTTCATGGTAGGGAATTATAATGGACACTACATTTACATCTTATATATAATATATTTATAATGTATTTATTATTAATTAATTTCTATATAAATCATACCATTATTCGTTCCATTTTTTAATGCGATTGAATCTTTCGTGGAAGTGTAGAATACTGCCTCCTCAAATCGATATGATTCGTTCACACTATACCAAGATTGTATAAAAGGATGAATTTAATGATACACTATGAAATATATGAAATAAATATTATTCATTAATTTTAAGATAAATATACTTATATATAGAATTTTTAACTAATTCTTTTAAATTCAAAAAAGAAGTGAATGTGGAAGTCATTCCTATATATGACCTACCATCTACGTGAACAATGCATTTCATTTCTAATCATCATATTTTAAGGATTATTTAAAATAAATTTATAACCAATATATATGATATTTATATAATGGTTAGTCTTCTGGTGATTATGATACCAAATGCTAATTTATAGGAACAACATATCACTTGTCACAACAAACACAAAAAACTAGGAAATTAACACACAAAATAGTCAAAATAATAAAATATTATTTAAAATGGATGATAATATATTATTAGAACATCATATATGATTTTATAAATATTAATATGGTAATTTTATAAGTTATTGACAAGTTTAAATCCATTATAAATTGCCTTAATGGACGTTCTCCAAAAAGGAAATGAAAGGTAAGGGATTCATTTCTATCTTTTCATTCCATGAGGCATATGCCATTAACACAACTAACATATTTTGTTTTGTGTACCTAATAACCCATATGATATAAAATAAAATGAATAATTTTATCTAAATGGTATTTAAATGTTTAATTTGATGATCATTACTTTTAAGTATTACAATTCACATGCTACAATAGAGGTAAGGGACGTCATCTCAATTTCCATTATTTAAGGCATACATTATTGTTTTTCACATAGTTTCTTATGTATGTTGTACACATAACTAATTTTAAA
Organism: Viscum album; assembly: GCA_963277665.1. Classification (NCBI taxonomy): domain Eukaryota; kingdom Viridiplantae; phylum Streptophyta; class Magnoliopsida; order Santalales; family Viscaceae; genus Viscum; species Viscum album. The sequence goes on from OY728151.1 coordinate 1,432,936,329, forward strand.
TATAAATTATTGATTTAATCATTATTCATTATACTTTTAGTTTCTATTTTAATTACTTCATGTAAGTGTATTTGAACATAATGTTACCATGTGGTAATGAAATTTCATAACTCAATTCATTTTCATTGAGTTATATAAGATCTGCATCAACGTTAACATTCAATTATTATGTGTATAAATATTTTTGACTATATATTGATTTATTTAGAAATATCTTATGTGGGTTTAAATTTGATACACATAATCTATTCTTTGATTGATTCTCGATTTAACATAATGTTCTTTTAAAAGGTTTTCTTTACAATATCATTTTATTTAGGACTGTTTACACATGAATTTCTATCGAGGAAATTCTATTACCATTATTCAATAAATCCAATAATTTTATTCTCCACTCATTATATGAAACATTTTATAAGTATTATTTACATTTTTTAATTCATAGTTAATCATAATTTTTTAGAAAATGTTTTAATGAAAACATGACATTATCAACCTCTTTAATCAGAGAACTAGTTTTCTTCAGAAAACGTTTTTTTAAAGTGTATTTAAAAATATTTTTTTCTTTTAAAAAAATATTTATTAAACTCATTTTTGAATTTTATTTGATAACAAATATTATCAAATGAGTCTTCTTGTCACTTTCTGAACATGGTACTTTTACAACCTTTTACTGTAAAGACTCGACCCTGGTTTCCAAGAGCTAGTGCCTTATTTTATTAAATTGGAATATAAAAAAGAAATTTGCATCCTGATGGACCATGTAGTTTTGTAGATTTTGGAAACAATATACTTATATAAGTTTTTAAATACATTATGAATGGAAATACAACACTAATATATTCCGTTAAAAACATCCCTGCATCTAAGATTTTTCCAGCAAGCCACTCATAACTGACTTCTTCATATTATGGGAAAATAAAATAAATGAAGTGGCTGAGCTCGAATGCATAATAAGAGTAAGAAATACAATGTAAGATAACATAAACAGTATACATGGTGAATAAATGAATACACATTATGTTAAAAATAATAAACATGAATATATTATGGTAGGAATATGAGATGTGTAAATAATTCCATAATAAAATAGAAACTGGGAATTCTACTAGTTTAATAACCACATAGAAATTAAATTACTAGATTAATAATGTAGTAAATATATATTCCAGACATTCTAAATCGTATTTCCATGTCCTCTTCCAATGCGTCTAAAAATGATTAATGTCTTGGCCAAAACCATATCTCAAATTGGGGAAGGCCCCAGACAAGGCCCAGAATATTTGTCTCATAAGACCTACTAATGTATCGAGGGGATTTAGAGGGCACAAAAAATCACATTATAAGTCCAATTAATTCCTAATATTACAGTGAATAAAAATAAAAAAACATATACATTCATAATGAATCTCACATATGAAATGTAAATAACCATCCCCGAACATTAAGCTTAAACACTAACCATTCTGAGTAAATTGGTAAATGGTATTACGATAACACATCCATAATCAAACAATAAATAATCCATCAAATTAAATATGGTATATGAAATCAAAAATAATTCATCCCTATAAAAAATAATAATCAACATGAGTGTTGAAATAGATGAAAATATTCTTATAAAATCATTAAGTAATTCATGAGATAAATGCACATTTCTTTTGAAAAGAAGAGTTCTTTTGGAAAAGTATTTGTATAAATAAAAATGTGATGTAAGATAATTTTCTACAATAAACTGTTTTATTTTATAAATATAATGATTTCCAAATACATATTATATATTTTCATTGAAAATACTTACGAATTTGATAAATTATATTGAATTGGGATTGTATTTCGGAAATAATTTGGAATGTGCCTTTTAAAACATGTTACTCCTCATAAATTAAGGAGGGATTATGATTAGTAAACATATATAGAACACTCACACAGAATTTAGTAGGTATAAATAATAATACATAAAAATTTGATTGATGTAATTAGATAACAAAATGAACCTGAATGAAAATAGAGGTTCGAGTGGAAAACCCGTACCACATTGTAATCAATTGATTTTTATGCCCCAAAATTAATAATATTAAGATGATAAATTTAAAACCATGAATTTAAATATATTAATTATATTTTACATCAATTGGTACTATAAACTCTCCAGACACGAGTATTAGTAGTGAATACGGGAAATATCACAAAAATTGAAATGAGATGAAGGAACCCTTACCTTAAGTCTGAATTTGTTCCGCTCCTGAATTTAAGGTCATGGAATTTGAAATTAGACATATTAATAACTTATTTAGGAACCTTATAGACAATTTTTAATTTACCATTATTCTTTTAAGTTCATTTATGTCCTTATTGATATGTTATAATATGGAATTTTGTCGTTCCAAAGTGTTTGTTTTCTTGATTTTCATAATCGGTTCATTTGTTTTTAAGTAATGATGTTCATGTGGAATAGAAGAAAATATCATGAATTGAAATTACATATTATTTATGAAAATCTAGATGTGTTAATTTTCATTTCTACCTTTATTTACATGTAAATAGGATGAATCATTAGATGAAATATTAATGATATTCACATAGATTTTTTAGCGGTATTTTGATTATTAGGAACAAGTTTGGTGATATGATTTAATAATATGTAGTTATACAGGTTAGTGAATATTAAATAGGTTATAATACATATTTTATAGTCTAGTTAATATTTAATAATAGTTTCATGACAAGTAATAAAGGATAAATTGATGAACCAAACTTCGTCGTCCACAAAGGATATAAATTGGAACCTCATTGATGTTGATGTCGTTTATAAAATAAAAGAGAGAGAGAGAGAGAGAGTAAAAATATTGATGAACATTCTGAAATTCACATTATATAATTATAGTATAAAGATGATAATGAATTTATCATGGTCATTTCAATATATGAGGTGGGAGAGGATAACAAAAGATGATAAATCGATGTTAAACTAAATGAAAAGTGTGTTGTTTTAACTCTTGAAATAACCTCCTTGAGAACCTCCTTAATAGAATGGGATTTGGACTTTTTTATGGACCAAGAGCTTCTAGGAAGTGTGTAATGACTATTTAAGGGTATTTGGGAAGAACATTGAGGAGCTTTAAGGCTTATATGAGTGAAGAGAAGAAGGAGTGAGCGGCGGTTTTATAGTGGAGGGGAGGAGTGAATTTTGAATATTTTAATCATTATTTAAATATTTCCATCAAGGCAACCAATAGTGTTGTTTCATGTGACCATAATATTAATAATTTTATTTGAGTTCCAACGAAGTGGACATAAATCACTCATTATGTCATTAATAGATTATTTAACTGAAAATATGTATATGTAACATTTTATTGTATTTCACTGTTCATAAAAATTTAATGAATTTCAGAAGAATCCAAAAAATTTACCCCAACAATTTTTTGACAATTATAATTTAAAAAAATGAACTATATTTTACAAAAAAAATATCTAAATATTATTAATTTAATTTTTATTTAAAGTAAAATTAAATTTGAAAAAAATTAAAGGTATAATTAATTTTATATCACATTGAAAAATTACATAAGATCTATTTATTATATTCACATAAGAAAATAAAATAATATCATTATTTACTATTTATAATGGTAATATTACTATTCATATTACTATTCATAAGGGTATGTTACTATTCACAAAAAATCAAGTCTGTTCTATCAGACACTAAATGACTAACTAATCAAAACCCGATATGACTATTTTTCGAAATTTAAAACATAAAAGGAAAAAGTTGTGTTTAATGGAGAGATTATAGAATTTTTTTTGTAGGGAATCAGTATTTCAAGCATTCAATATTTATTTTCAAAAGCATGGGGTGTTACATTCTACCCTCCTTAAAAAATTCCATCCTTGAAATTCACAAAATGATACCTAAAATGATTCGGGTATGTCTTCCTCATAATCTCCTTAGGATTACTTGGTGCTTCCTCTATCATACGGTTCCTCTGAAGATCCTTTTCCAGAAGAGCCATACAATTTCTCAATACTTTTTCTCTAGTATCAAGAATAATGGTAGGCTCTTCCCAATATGATAGATCGGGTTCATGTTCTATTTCTTCATAGGTGAGTACATGTTTTGTGTCTGGCATGTATTTCCATAACATTGATATGTGAAAAACATTGTGAACATTGGAGATACATGGATCTATTTCCAAACAGTATTCTATGGCACTAGTTTGATCCATAATTTCAAATGGTCTGATGTATCTGGGACATCATTTTCCCTTCTTACCAAATCATATAATACCCTTCCATGGAGATAACTTTAATAAAACATGATCTCCTTTTTTAAATTTAAAATCCTTCCTTTGGATATCACTATAGTAAATTTTAATACATTGAGAAATTTTGATATGTGTTTGGATAATCTTTACCTTTTCCATTGTTTCCTCAACATGTTCTGGGCCAACAAGCTTTCTTTCACCAACATCATCCCAGCAAGTTGGTGTACGACATCACATTCCATATAATGCCTTTTATAGTGCAATATGAATACTTGAATGGTAGATATTTTTATATGAAAATTTACAAGAGGTAAATAATGATTACACACGCCTTGAAAGTTATATAAACAAGAACTAAACATGTCATACAATGTTTGAATAGTATATTCTGATTGACCACCAGTTTATGGGTGGTATGCAGTGCTCCAACGAAGATCTGTATCTAGGGCCTTCTGAAGACATTTCCAAATTATTGATGTAAAATGATTATCTCAATCAGATTCAATTGATTAGGGTACAACATGAGTTATTAAAAAAACATTAATATATAGTCTTGATAAATGTTCAAGTTGTAAATATTCTCTAATAGCAAGAAAATGTGTTGATTTTGTAAGACTATCAATAATGACGCATATCGCATCATTATTTCTTGGAGTCTTTGGTATCCCCATGACAAATTCCATTGTAATATAATCCATTTTCTACATAGGCATAAGAAGGGGATTCAATAATCCTCCAGGATGTTGTCTCCCAGCGTTCACCTATTAACAAACCAAACATCTTGGCACATAATCTGTAGTCTCCCACTCCATGTTTTACAACCAAAAATATTCCATTAGATCTATCATCTTTATGCTACCAGAGTGTATTGAGAAATTAAATATATGATCATAATCAAATATTTCCCTATTTAGCTTCGAAATAACATGAACAGAAATCCTCTTTCCAAATTTAAAAATTCCACTGTCACACATAATGTCAATCAACTTCCAATCATTTACAGAAATAATTTTCTTTTGAAACACCTCATTATCATCCTAATTACTTTTTATCCTTTCTAGTAAATATGGTTTGAAACAATTTGAATAAATTAGTGTTGTGTTACCTTCCATGATAATTCCCATATCCATCTTCTCTAGACCATATAAAAAGGATCCCTTTCAAAACTCATATTATTCAGAATTCAATGGTCCTTTCTACTCGTAGCATATGCCACATTATTTTCGTTCCCCAGGTGGTAGTGTATTTTGAAATCATAATCCTTGAGTATATCAATCCATATCCATTGTCTCATGTAGTTTTCCTTCTATGGGAAGACAAATTTAAGACTCCTATAATCTGTATATACCTCAACATTTTTCCATAGATGTAATGTAATCAAATTTTCAGTTTTAATATTACCACTATTTACTCATGATCGTGAGTTGGATACTTTTTTCATGAATCACTAGCTACCTATATGCATAGTAAATCACTCTGTCATTCTTCATAAGGACTCATTCTTGTCCTTTCATTGATGCATTGCTAATGTTCAAAAACACATCATTTGCCAATAGTAGAGTCAAGATTGGTGAATTCACTAATATTCTCTTAACTTATTTAAAACATTCTCCAAATTCCATTGTCTATACAATCATATCCCCTTTATGTGTATGCTTGGTCATTGGGTTGGCTAAACGCGAGACATTCAGAATGAAAGACTAATAATAACCTGTTAAACTAATGCTACTATATACCTCAACATTGTTCGTTGTTGTAGGAAATTCATGAACATCCTTTTCCATTGAAGGAGGAAAATATATTCCATCCATAGAGACAATGTGGTCATGGGATGAAATTGATTGAATCCAAAATTCACACATTCTGAACATCATATATAATTCAATTCTTCCAAGAGTCTTCAGAATAGAGCTCAAGTTATTTTCATTATCTTTTTATATTTCAGAGTATACCATGATATCATCAATAAATACCACCACAGACTCATCAATATATTCCTTGAAAACAATATTCATTTGATCCATGAAAATAGAGGGTAAATTAGTCCATCGAAAAGGCATTATAGAAAACTCAAAATGCCCATACATGGTTCAAAATGTTGTTTTTGGAATGTCTTTCTTCCTCCCATGCTGCTGATGATATCCAAATCAAAGATCAATCTTTGAAAAATATTATTCTCCATGAAGTTGATCAAATAAATCTTCAATTAGAGGTTCGGGATACATTGTTCATTATAGTTATAGAATTGATCTTCATGTAGTCAATACAAAACCTCCTAGATCCATCCTTCTTCATAACTAAATGATAAGGGGATCCCCATGGAGAAAAACTAGGGAAAATATATCCTTTAACAATAAATTATTCTAGTTGTATCTTTAGATTGACTTATTACAATGGTTATATTCTATAAGGTTTCATTGATATGGGCCTTGAACCAGTAATTATGTCAATGGAAAACTAAATTTCATGATCTGCAGGATGTCCTGGTAAATCCTCTGGAAATAAGCCAACATATTATTGCACAATATACACATATTCAATTTGAAGATTTCTTTCGTCGCCCATAAGAATTGGGTTCTATTCATCACCAATAATTGAATTTAATAGGGCTACTATAGGTGGATCTAGATGATAATCAGATGCTGATGTTTCTTCTCTAATGATATGGGATTCCACATCATCCTAAACAATTGTAACTTCCATCCTATTTCAATAAATATTGGAATCGTTTATCAAAAGACAATTCATAACAAGGATTCTATCAATGTAAATCATGAGTATGACAATAAAATCAGCAGATAATGCGTGTTTAAATGCCATAATGTGAACTAACTGACACAATATTGTTGTAATTATACATCTATTAGGAGATTAGACTGATAACACCCTTACTAAATCAAATTAGAAATATCTTATTTTATTGGAAAATTGTGAAGATATGAGAGAATGAGATGATCCAGAATCAAATAAAGCATTTTCTAAGTTTGAGGAAATGATTAATGTACCCGCCACCACATAATTAGGAATTTCAATATCAGTTGTTGTGATCGTATAATCTTGTTCATGCTCCCTAGGCCATTTCTGTTGCATGTTTCCTAGAGGCTATGGACAATCATTAACATAGTCTCCCATATCCTGAAAAGTATATCGTTGAACATTAATGGTTTATTTCATCCCCTAAAAATCAATAGAAATATGTCCTTTCTATTGAAGTTTGTAGAATACTTCCTTTCCTTTTATGCAGGCACTGAGGTGTTCCCATCCACAGTTATCACAATGTGGAAATTAAATTACTCCCTTATTCCTCATTTAATTAGTTACTTTTGCAGAGTTTTCAGCATCCCACTTCTTCTCATTCTTTCCCTTAAAGTCATAAGACATTTAGAATTCATTTTCCTTCTTAATAACACATGAAACTACATGTTTATATAATGAGAAACTCTGGAAGACCAGACCCCACCAGAGGAATGGCTTTCTTCAATCAAATAATAGATCAATCTTTCACCAAATAATTTTTATGTAGTCCATAATATGCCTCTATATCCTTTTGATGTTAGTTTCATACTTTGAATCATCTTCATCTTCCTTTTTCATCAAATTCAGAAACTGGCTTTCCATATCTGCTCGTGGTCCATTAAGAAATTATTTCTATATGAATATTTCCTTAAATTCACTCCATTCCATCTCTTATATTTCTTCCTCCTCCTTCGTGATTTGGATTAATGATCTCGATTGATATGAATCTCACGATAGACATTAAAATGCCATCATGACCTTCTCTCTTTCATTACATCCCAAAGTAAGAAATATATTATCTATGGAACTTATACACTACTCAACTATAAATGGGTTTGTAGTCCCATTGAATTATAGAGGTTTTTGTTGTGTAATTATATCTAACAATGCTCCTCCATGTGGTGGATCCAGATTCTCAATACATGTATGGTTATTGGTCATAACAAGGGTTAGTTTTCCAATGGTAGTTATAAGCTTCTCTGCACTAGTTTCAGATACCGATCGAACATCATTATCTTGCATCAGATGGAAATCCCTACCTGTGATATGCATGTTCATACAGTTTCCATTTCTTCCACTAGGAGTAATTTATAGAAAATGGCATACACTGGATTAAGTTATGAATCATAATTTATAATCATATCATAGAAAAATACTTATCATTAATTGAAATCTTATGCATCGCTAACCCCATAATCACAAAAATGGATTCTTTGAGGAAAAATTTCATTTCATTCCTTCATAATGTCTTGCAAGAAAAATGTGCATTATCCTAAGAATATCCCCTAGGATTGTAAATACCAAGAGTGTAGTAATTCCTGTTGTCATGTACCAGGATAACCAAAGTCAAGCCTGAAACTCTTTGTCGGAGCATTCACTCCAAGGTACATATGTTCCAAAGTCACATCTACCTGTTTTTAATCAGACATGGATGTATTTTCTAGGAAGATCAACATAATCTATTCCACAACAAAATCCCAATAAGTTATTGAATGACTATCCTCAGAGACTATCTTATGGATTTGATACCTAATATATGTTTTTAAAATCTAGTTTCTAGGTATTGAACTAAACTTCCTTTGATAGCAACTAAAAATACCCAACCCCATTTGTCCGGAGCCGGTTCCTTATTGTATTACATTGGAATATAATATAGGAATGTGAATCTTGATGGACCATATAGTTTAGTACATTTCGGAAACAAGAAACATATATTATTTCAACATTACATCATGAATATAAATACAACACTAGTTGATTCTATTAGAAACATCCATGCCTCCACGATTATGCCTGAAAGTCACTCAGAACATACTTCTTCATATCCAGGGAAAATAAAACATAAGAAAGGGGTGAGCACAATTTCCCAATAAAATTAAGCAATATAGTGGAAGATAACATAAACATTAGACATGGTGAATAGATGAAAACACTTTCCATTAAAACTAATAAACATGGATATCTTATGGTAGGAATATGAGCTATGTAAATAATGCCATAATAAAACAAAAAAAATTGTATTCTACATGTCGATTAACAACATGAAATTTTAATTAATATCTTCATAATGAGGTAAGTTAATATTCTAGACAATCTAAAACATATTGTCAAGGCATTGACCAATACATCTAAAAATGATTGAGGCCTCTTCCAAAACCATATCTCAAATTGGGTAAGGCCTCTACCAAGTACAAATCTATTTGTATCATTAGTCCTACCGATGCATCGAGGGGATATAGAATGCCCCACGCATCATATAATATTTCCAGTTAATTAATCATATGATAGGAGATAAACTTTACCAACATATACATACATAATGAATCTATCAAATGAAATGTAAATAACATTCCCCAAAAATTTAACTTTAACACTAACCATTCAGAGTATATTGGGGAATGGATTTAGGATAGTACATACATAATCAAACAAGTCATAAACCATCCATTTAAATATGTTATATTACATAAATAATGATCTATCCCAATAATACATATGAATAACCTAGAGTGTTTTAATAGACTAAAATACTCATATAAAATCATGGAGTATTTCTTGATATAAATACTCTTTTATTTTCTATATGAATAGACCATTTAGAAATGAATTTGTATAAAACCATCAGTTATGTAAGATATTATTTTCACAATAAAATTATTTATTTTACAAATATAATGGTTTTCCAAAACAAATTATAGAGTCCCATTGAAATTATGTAAAAATTTAAGAAATTCCCTTGAATCAGGCTTATATTTGAGATTTTATTTTAAATGTTCATTTTAAAACATGTTACTACCCATAAAATAAGGATGTATTCTAGTTGGTATACATATATAGAACACTAAAAAATTATTTAGTTGGTGTAAATAATAATACATAATAATTTTATTTAGGTAATTAATCAATAAATGTAACCTGAATGAAAATGGAGGATCTGGTGGAAAACCCCTACCACATTGTAATCAATCGATTTGTATTCCCCAAAATTAATAATATTAAAATTTCACATTAAAAACCAAAAATTTAAATATATTAATGATATGTTACATCAATGGGTATTATACACACTCTATACACATGTATTAGTACAGAATACGGAAAATCTCACAAAAATGGAAGTGTGCTAAAGAAACCATTACCTTAAGTCCGAATTTGTTCCACTCGTGAACTTAGGGTCATGGAATACGAAAATAGACCTATTAATATATTATATAATAACCTTTTAGACATTTATTTAGTTTATCTTAATTCTATTTAGTTCATTTATTTCCTTATTGATAAATTATAATATGGAATTTTGTCGTTCTGGTGTGTTTGTTTTCTTGATTTTCCTAATAGGTTCACTCATTTGTGTTTAATAATGTTCATGTGGAATTGATGTAAATATCAATAATTGAAATAAAATTTTATTTATGAACGTACAGATGATTTAATGGTCATTTATATCAATTTTAATCATGGAAATAGGATGAATCATTAGATGAAATATTAGTGACATTCACATAGATTATTTTAGGTGTATTTTTATTATTATGATCTAGATTGGCCATAAGATTTAATAATATGTACATATATTGGTTAATGAATATTAATAAGGATATAATACCTATATTATAGTGTATTTCAACCGTAAAAATGGTTTCATGATTAGTAATGAAGGATAAATTAAAGAACAAAACCTCATTGTCGGTGATTATTATAAATTGGGACCTCATGTGTATTGATTTCGTTTATAAAATAAAAGGGAATGTGTAACAATATTGATGATGGTTATTGAATTAACATGATATAATTAAATTATATAGATTCTAATGTTGTTTTAATGCTTATTTGGACATAGTAGGGGGGATAGAATAACAAAATAAGATAAATTGAAACGAAAATAAATGAAAAAGATGGGTGCCTTACCTGTTTAAATAACCTCCACGAGAACCCCCTTAAGGGAATGGGTTTTGTGTTTTGGAAAGACCAAGAGCTTCTTGGACGATTGTAGTGACTATAGAATGGTATTTGGGTAGAAAAGTGAGGATATTAAAGGCTTAGAGGAGTGAAGAGAAGTGTGGGGGAGATTATATTGGACAGGAGGGATGATTTGTGAATATCTTAATCATTATATTAATATTTACCAAATGAAAACTAGGAGTGTTGTTTAATGTGACCCCTAATAATAATAAGTACATGTTACTTTTACCCATGTGGCCTTAAATCACTCATTATGTCACAAATAGTGTATTTAACTTATAATTTGTTTATATGGTATTTTACTGTATTTCACTATTTATAAAAAATTCATGAATTTCAAAAAAATCCAAAAAATTCACCTCAATCGTTTTTCGACGTGCCGAATTCAAAAATAAACTCAATTTTTTTAAAATTATTTTCTACATATTATGAAATTAATTTTATATAAAATGATATTTAATTTGAAAAATAACAAATTTAACGATATCATTTGTTTTATATCCCATTGAAAAATTAATTATGATCTTATTATCATATTACCATAAGAAAATAAAAAAATACCATTATTTACTATTAATATTTATCATATTATTATTCATATTACTATTCATAAGGGTTTGTTACTATTAACAAAAAATCAAGATATTTCTATCAGACTCTAAATGATTTACTAATCACAACTGTAGATTAACATTTTTCGAAATTCAAAACATAGAAGAGGCAATGTTGTTTTTAACATCTAGAATATAAAATGTGTTGTTTTATAGGGACTCATTTCTTCATACATTCAATATTTATTTTCAAAAACTCGGGGTTTTACATTTTCCATGAATAAGGAATTCTTTTCTAAACATGTATGTCATGTAATGATTTGCCACCCATTATTTCCATAAATCACACTTTTCATATTTAAAAGGATAATGTTTAAAGAAAATGTTTTTTAAAAATTTATTAAAAAATAATTTTCAATTTTTTTATTCAAAATAGAATTATTGTTTTCTTATATAAATCTTTTGAAAGATCTTTTTATTTTTTTCAATTCAACAACAAAAACAACCCTTTATTTTTATTCAATTTTTATATTTTTTTGTAGATATCGTCCATATTATTCGTCTATATTTCATCTGATTGATTTGGAGAAATATATTTTTTAAAATTACTTCATTGGTTCTCTTTTTTGGACTAATTGAAATATTCAACTTCATTTGAGCTATAAAAATTGAATTTCCCATAATTTTCCACATCATTTAACATTGATATTTGTATTTATTGAACCGTATATCAAATTTACAAGGGATGTTTACTTTGAATGTTATTTTATTTTCTATGAAAATATTCATAAATATATATCCTTTCTTCAATACGTATATTTTATAAGGTATATTTTTAATTCAATATATGGAATGAATTAGATTAGCAGTGATGTGTGGGCCTGATTTTTTTATTTCACCTTGATGCATCAACATGCTCCCATGAAAAAAATCAGTCTGACAATATTAAGAGGTTTCTACTAGTATTGTTAATATTTCTTGTGAAATGTGTTGAAGATATATTTTTTTATGTTTCTTATACATGACTTCAAATAATTAATTGTTCTCCTAATTTTGATTATGTTTTTATTTATCGATATTATTTTTCTTCAACATATTTATGGATTCATTTAATTCATATTTTATTGATTTAATGTATTCGTTTTCTATTTTTTACCTTTCCATGGTTTTTTATCCTTATCTAGTTATTTACATTGTTTATAATTTCAGTTATTTAAAATTTTAAAATAATTATTCTCTTACTTCTTAGTTTATTTGTTACATGGCATGTGTCTTCAACAATTACCTTTCCGTAGTGACTATTCTCTTTGATTCGTTATTGATTCCTCTACACATTACACTTATTGATCATTTTAGCTCTCCCATGTTAAGATTATTTTTTTCTTGGAATTCCATGAAGTTTAAAAATAAATATTTATAAGATTATCTTAGTTGGAATAATGTTACTATCTATGGAAAAAATTGTCGTAATTAGTATATTAATTCAAATACAAGAATCATGCTTGATTATTGTTTACCAAGACTATTAAACTCTTCGGTCATTCGAGTATTTTTTTTATTATGATAATAAATGGTAGTAGACATCGACTCTAGGATTATAGGGTTGGTGTGATACATTGTACGATCAGTGGTGGATGGGGGAGGGGTGAGTTCCTTTTTTTAACTGTAGGTAATGACCTACTTATATTTTTTTAGGAAAAACATGTGGGCCAATATTTTTAACAACCAAGTGGATTCCATGACACATACAATTATATCCATGAATGGTTAAAGATTAATTATAATGGGTGTTAGACAAGTTCATTTTCATTTTTACACAGCATATTCTATTTTATGATATTAACTAATCTATCTTTTTGTTTAATCACTGTAATTAATTTTCATTTCATTCAATAATCACATTTTTCAAATTATCTATTGTCCTAATTTGACATTATCATTATTCTTGTTTGATATATGGAATCCAATTATTTAAATTCTAATGACATATGTGGAATAAATTAATTTAAAGTTATTCTCACGGATGGGACGTGGAAATGTGTTTTTAAAGTGAACATTTTCAAAATTAATTTTTTTTTAATATCCAATTTCAATGTAAAATATGTTCAACTAATAGAAATTGTTTATATATATGTATAATTTATATAAATTTAGATTAAAGTCAATTTAAAATATAATTTATTTATATAAAAATTTTATTTGGAAATTTAGATTTCAATTAAAATTCAGGATTATTGTATATTCATTAGGGAATGCTACATCTCATATAGATACCAAATGATAACCCAAAGTAAATTTTTATATTACTATTTCACAAATGAATCATATTTCGTCAATTAAAACTTATAAAATAGTGAAGCATTAGTTTTAAAATATGTATGACTTTAAATGGAAGAAAAAGATCCTTTCAGAATAATAAATATTTTTAGGCAAAAAACTAGATTTGTACTTATTTTGTACCTTTAAAAATTATTTTATTAAAGTTAAAACATTTAGTTTATTTTATATTATATAAACTTCCATACTGTATCTCAATAATTGTTATTAAAATAACTAATTATGATATGCCACCATTGTGGATATAAAAATAATTTCTTCATAAAATCACTTCATTCATATTCAATTTTTTTATTTTCATTTATCATTAATAGATAACTAAAAATTGATTTTATATAAATTTGTAAACCATATTTTCACAATACTTTTTTTTATTCATAAAATCTCTTCTAGTGGATATGTCATAATTACAAAAATATTGTCATAGTAATTGTAATTATAATTTTTAGTTTGTTAATTATTGGTATTATGTGTCACATATGTTAATGATGGAACTCATCATTGAGTGTATGAAAAGTAAAAAATTGTGTTTTCTTTCTAGAAGGTTTATCTTTGCATGGATTATATCATAATATGGATATGATGTTTCTTACAAATTAATAATAACTTAATCTCTAAAACCATTTATAATGTATAACCTAATCCATTCCATAAATAGTACTATATATAACACTTCTTCAAGATGAATGTACAAATATATAGAAGGGGATCCCCAAAAAACTCAAAAATTGATTAGCAATGATCCCACATACATTAATAAGTATTTAATGGATGTAATAAAAAAAACATTTGAATACCACCGTCATTTAGTTTCCTAAAACATGAAAACTGCCTAAATTATAATAAATAATTATTGAAAACATACATTACTCTTGATTTCTTAAATAGAACATTGATTATTGGATATAATCCATGAATCAAAAAAATCATAAACTATATCCATTATAGAATAACCCACATTTTCAACAATTCATTAATCAGTTTCAAGGTAATAAATCCTATCTAATTTACATTATTCTTATCCAATATATGATTATAAAAACAAAATTATAAAAAAATTTAAAATATTAAAATTTATCATTCCATTAAACTTGTTCTTCCCATTAATATAACCTTTTCATTAACTAATTTCCATATTTATTCAGAACCATTCAGCATATTCTAGTAAATCATTATAAAAAATAATAAACAGATTAATCCTTATGTTTTTCCCAATTAAAAATTCAAGAATCCAAATACCTAAAAATTTGATTATTCCTCTTCATCCTTTCTCCTTTAAGAAGGATACCTAATTTTATTACATCATACCTATTTCCCTTCACAATTATCCTATAGTACCATCGTTATCGTCAATATAACTATTACTCATACCACCATATTAATTATCTTTAGGATATTACCACTTAGACCATCGATTTTATAATTCTCATTAATTGAACATTTAATGAATTGAACCATCAATGATTTCTTGATGATTCAATTATTCTAATTTATTTAGTTAATAAAACCTTTCATTTTCCCCTTGTAGTTTCTTTCTTTGAGTCGTTATTTCTTATTGTAAAATAATCTTATTATTCCACATATACATTGACCAAGGTGATTCACTCCACATTAATTACAAAAAGGAATGATAATTTTCATTCCTACATAGTATCTATTAACTATACTCTATGAAAATAATTATTTCATATCTTTGATGAGTCCTAGTGTTGTTTAAGATACTCATTTTAAATAATGTCTTGTGAAATATGATTATTAAATTACAAAAAAAAAATCATTTATTGAAATCATCTCCCCATTTGAATACTCACCATAAAACTTCCATTCACATTCAATGTTACCCCAGTTACATCTGCATCATTCCATTAATGAAAATGAGATTGAAAATTTTGAAAAAAATAAATGACACTGAAAAAACATACTCATCAAGAATCTCTAATATGATGTTTAAATTATGAAATAATATTTAATATATGAAACCTTATCATTGATAATTCATTTTCATCTTATATATAAATACTTACTAATGGTTCATGAAGAGTTTTATGAAATTTCAAATAATATACAACAAGAGTGTTGAACCTCGTGTTCATTATGGCCCATTTTCAGGCCATAATTCATGGCCTAGTTTACCTCAATATGTTGTTGTCAGTATTTTCGCCCCTATGAAAATCTAATCTATATCATAATATACTTTTAGTCCCCATTAATATATATAATTTTTTGAAATCAACCATCTCACTCATTTACAAAAAATATAATTCATTTTCTGAAACATTGACTCATTCTTCGTCTTATACATTCAGACACCACTATACATGTAATTAGATATATACCAAATCATATCACCAAATATTTATCATCCTAGGTTCTGAAGGATGTATGTTCAATTAATTTAAACCAAATACATTGTCCCAAAAATAACATATATGTATATCAAAAAATTATAGATGAATATTACTCACAATACAAATGTCATTGTCTAAGGACAATAATAGATTATTATCTTTAAAAACATGGAAATAAATATTTTATCTTTGTGAATGGTCATAATAGTTTTCCACAAAAATCACCAACTTTTTTACTCTTACTCAAAACCATTATTCATATCCTTGGGGGAAAAACATAAGAATTGGTTAGATAAAATTCTCAGAAAGGGTAAAGAAAGTGGATAAGTAAGTATAATACGAACAAGGCAGAATGAGAATATGAGTGTAACATTTGATGATCACATCCTGTATATAAAAGATCACGCAAATG
Source organism: Viscum album (assembly GCA_963277665.1). Taxonomy (NCBI): domain Eukaryota; kingdom Viridiplantae; phylum Streptophyta; class Magnoliopsida; order Santalales; family Viscaceae; genus Viscum; species Viscum album. The sequence continues at coordinate 1,432,953,226 of OY728151.1, forward strand.
ATTCATTACATAATGAATATGAGAACATATGTCACAAATCATAAAGGATACAATAGCGTAATCCATGAAAGTGTACTGTAGGAATAACACATGGAATTATGGACGACACATAAGAAAATAAAACGATTTACTTAGTACTCAGGGATTAATTTGATGTCCATATTAGTATAATGGTTTAACTCTCCAAATGATCCTATTAGTCACATTTCACTTCCAAGCAAATATTAGAGGAACAATTCCTTTTCTAAACCATGTTCACTCAATATTCTGGTAATGTATATCTTATGAGATATAAATAATTACCCAATGCATTGGATTGAGATATTTTTCTGACATATACCATAATGAAATAATAAAAATATATTTCATAAAAAAACTAAACATTAATCATGTAATGACCAATAAAATATACATGATTCATAAACTTCACATCTTAACCTATTAAGCAAAGTGGACAAAAAAAACATGTCAACATATCATAACCTATGGAAAACAGAGTGGTTTCACAATCGTTACATGAAATCATAACCATTGAAATGAATATGGTTTCATCAAAATATAGCATTTGGATGAAAATTTTGTTTCATAGACATCATTACATCAAATAATAATCCATTTGAAAAAATAATATAAATGGAACTCTTGTATCATACACCATTAATAGTAGGAGTAAAAAATAGATGGAATATTTGATGGATAATAATTTGGAAGTATCATTTAAAAAAAAATTGTGAGAAGGATATACATAATTCATTAGAAATTTATTTTTAAAACCTAAATAATTACTAAATAAAATCCTTAAATTTTTTTTGAAAACATATTATGGATGTTTGAAAAAAAATAATACAATTTTCATTGAATGTATCCTTGAAATCATATAAATAAATAATTAAAACATTTTTTTAAAATTATTTTTATTATATCGATGAAAAAATATAAAGTAAATTTTGATATCACTGAAATAATATTCATTGAATTTTTTTTAAAAAATTATACAGTAGGGTATAAAAATAACATTAAACATTTCATGAGGTTTAAATTATTTCTATATTGATAAACTATTTTTAAAACATAAAAAATTTTCAAAAATAATTTCTTTTAAAATAACATTGAATACATATAAAGAAATACATGGAAAATAGTATAAACACTTTTAAAAAAATAAAACATTTTTAGATTTATTTTCCATAAATATGATCTTAAAGGTAAATTTTAAAAAATTAAAACATTTTTCTTACACATATTTCTTCTAAATATGATTGATTTCCAACCGAATAATTAAATAAGGATGTATATTCATAAAAAATTGTTTTTAATTATCTCATGTAGCGAAGAGTGATATAATTGAACCATCACATGAATATATCATCAATTACCATGGTAGAATAAAGTTAATGAGAGTTCTTGACTGCTGGATCATCATATTTCATTAATGTAAGAATAATCATAAACTATATCCATAAATGATAATGTTTTAGCAATAAACTATTACTACTTTGGTTACATTGATTCCTAATTCCCGTGATATAAATAACATTAATATAAGATTTAAATATAAGTAGAATAATTATATTTATGATATAACAAGTAAATTGGTTGTTTATAAATATTTCAAATAATATAGGATCACAACATTATATGTGTCTTAATAAAGGAATATTAGGATAAAATTGATTTACTGATTTAATATCTTTTTATCTATAAATACGGTGAAATATATACCATAAAAATGATTATTAACTACCTATAATTATTTGTATAATATTCTTATAATAAATTTATTGTATTTATATACAGAACCCAAAAGAAACTTTTAGTGAGTAATGTATAAGTCTAGTAGAAAAAATTTAGGCTAGAAATCCCATTCCTAATTCAGTAACTTATGAATCGTTATATACCTGAAAGAATAAATTAAATTTATATTTTAATATCACTAAATAATTAAAATTTAATATATGAAATTTCATAGTCGGGTATATACAAAACATAACAATAAAAAGTTGTGAATTTGGAATATATCTCACAGAATTAAAATTGACACTATAAATCCCTTACCTTAATCATTATATTATAAATTAATTAGCAATTCCATGTTAGTATTACATTTACTGTAATTTCCAAATTGTTTTTCATATATGTTTTGACTTGTTATTTTTTGTCCATTTCCTTTTATCATAATTTAATTATCTCTATATCATAAACTAGTAAATTAATATCATATATATTTCATATATTCATAATTGTAATATTCTATATGATATATAAATAGAAAATAAAATACATTATTCATGGATATGGTAAGTTGTATGTACACATGACCATTGTTTTTGTTTTCCTATTGGGTTAAATGAAATAATGTAAAATATGTATGTTTATATATATTAAATTTCTAGTAGAATTATTATGTCATTTATATCACGTATTTTTATTAAACAATTCTTTTATACAATCTTTGAAATTTTGAGTGAATCATATTGCTTTGAAAAGGTGGTAGTCTACAAGTCTCGAAGTGAAGTTAGCATATTCCCAAAAAATGAAAGGCATTAATTTATGTGTCGTAAAAAAATTCCAAAATTATATATAAATCATAAATATAATATATATCATATAAACAATTCTAATTCCATTATCATTCTTAACCATGAAATGTGATAATGGAAGAATGAATGACATCCATTTGTGAGGTGGTATTATATCATACGCACGTACTATGATAATGTATTGCATATGATGTATGTGTGTGTGAATTTATTTAATACCATTAATATAAAAATATCTCTGTATATTTTTTATACTTATATTTAAATAAAATAATATAATAAGAATAATAAAGTGGGGATAGAAATAAATACATAATACTTCTCATAGAAGGATGCTACATCTTCATTGGGTTCTTTTTTCTTGTTTCCACCAAAGGTGTTCCTTATTTTGATTTCATCCTAATGTTAGGCTTTAAGGATGAATGGAAGGATTTTGGGAGTTCATTTTAGAAAGTACTTTTTGAGAAAAACTACACTATATGTGCAATTAATTACGGGGGTTAAGAGCCTTCTTATAATTTGTGGAATGGAAAAATTTAGAATATTTGAATAGTATTTGTGTTATACAATGTATTTACCCACCAATAAGTTTAAATAGTAGTGAAAATTCAATTAATGAAGGATTAAGGTCTAAATATATCCGTAAAATGTGATTTGGGAATGTGTGGGGTCATTTTAAAACGGTATATTCTATATTTAGATATTAAGTAATGTTGGATTAAATTTATTCAATGAAATTAATTTTAAATTAATTTTCTAATTATATTGGTAAATAATTAATTTTTCATTATGAGATAAAATGAAAAAAATATTGAAAATTTTTCATATAAAATTTTAATGTGAAATTAATTACAGTAACTTATATTATTTAAATATATGTATAATTGATCTAAATATATTATAAACCCAATTTTAAATCTAAAATTAATATATTAAAATTTTAAAAAATATTCAATTTCCAATGAAAATTTTTTATTTGTCATTTTTCATCTAAAAATGAAACTTCTCAGAAAAATACCAAAAATAACCCATTGTAAATTTTGATATTAATCATTAGAAAATATTATTTTCTCAAATAATATTTATAAATGTATTAAAAAAAATCAAAATAATTCTTATTTTAAATGTATGTAAATACATTCCTTTATATTGTATTTATTTTTATTTTTCCATTTCTAATTTACAAAAAAATCATTTTAAATACATTTGTAGACCAAATTTTCAAAATTTAGTTACCCTTATTCCTAAAATTCATTCTAATGGCCAGGTTATAATTATAATAATAATATAATAATAATAATTTTATTTTTTAGTACAATATAACTCTTCATCATTTGTCACACAAGATATAGAAGGTACTCAAAATTGTGTGTAATAAAATAAAAATGTAGTCTTACTTGTACTACAAGATAATATATGTGATTTTTTAGAATATGCTTGTCATTGTTCTTTTTATAATGATATAATAATATGTTACTTCCATATAACACAATCTATATTCCTTGGTGTAGGAAATGAATAACATAAAAATGATTAAATTAAATCCAAAAATAATTCCTAGGAAATCTATGTGTTATAATATCAACATTGATGTGTTCCGAAAGACTTGGATATACCTACAAGGAGTTGTTTTATGATGGTGTTATTCCAGAGTGGGTTTCCATGGGATGGTTGGTCATAGTGTGAGTGGGCTCTAGAGGAGTGTCGAGCAAGTGGTAAGAAGGGGAATCTTGAAAGGTTCTATAAGTATATTCCAAAGAAATAATAAATATAAGAACCAATTCAGAATTAGGGATATAGGTAATACTATGAGTGAAACTATTATCTGGTATCCATGGTTCATCTTCAGGTAGAGGTCATGGAAGGGATATAGAGATGCAGTAGTGGGGTCAGTGGTTGTTAGCTGGTGTAGCTCTATAGGGAGGCCAATACTCTAGTAGTTGGGCTTTATGATAGGTGCAGAAAATATATCATCTATTTGAAGCATATCCCATTGAGATGATGATGGTTAATGGAACTCCTTGATCATGTCATGACAACTTATGTTTTGGACTTTTTTCCATTTTGTTTCATGATCAACATAATTTTTTTAGAGAAACGGGGAACGAGTTTGTATATCGGAATAAGATATTATACATCATAATTATTTGAGGTGTATAAGAATCAGTACTATAATGGACATGCATATACATATGATGCGGGTTTTAATGGGTGTAGGTTATGAAACATGTATGAAATGGGAATCCAATGAGATGTGGGACTTTGATGGGATTCATGTATAAAACAAGAATGAATTGAGCAGAATATGAGATCCTCTATTATCATTATGTAATGGAAATACATTTCTGTCTACTAAGGGTCATTGGAACCATCATAATGCTTAATGTTTTTGGGAAGATTCAATATATATAATACATAATGTGGGTAGTCCAACTAGGGTAATATTCGTATGACTAATAACTGGAGCTGATTATAGTAATGTAAATGATATAAGATTGTTGGGTAATGCCTCTAGGAAAATCATGATATATTGAGTATGATCTATTATAATGTGGGTATACAATAATGTCATGGGAAATTGAGTGTGTCAGCATTCCAAGACCCCATTAATTTTTATAGTTAGTAGTCTTGGAACAATTATTTTTGGGAATTGGACCATAATTCAAAGACATTAAACAACAAAATGTGTTTAATAAGATCCTTTTTAAGGATCGTGAAGTGACTCAGGGGTTCTGATGGTTTTTTATTGTTTTCGGGAAAAAAATCCATATTTATGAATGTTTAGGTAGTGTATCATGGCAATATTTAACCATATGGCATGTAAGGGGAAACCATTGAAGGAGATGGTTGTAGTGGAAGCGTGGCAGTTTTGATGGCCCATTTTTTCTTTTCTATAATTGATGACCAATTTGGTATCAATAAAATGATTAATTCCAGTGTCTAAAAATTTAAATAAAATATTCAGACAGTGATTAGAAATTCACAAGACAAGAGAAAGAGGAAATTTCACATCATGTTTATAACTAATTTGATAATTTCTGCAGAAATTAAATACCTCATTCATTGTAACATTCTTCGCTGATGATTATTGATCATCCAGAATGACCCTTTCATATATTTTTTAGTTTTCTCATGGGGATCCAAAGTAGAATAACACTAGCGGTGATCCACACAATATCCAATGGTGTCCGAACAATGAAAATCAATTTTTGTGTGCTAGCATGATGAAGTGAATGTCTCTCATCAACCGTTCTTGATCTAACTATCTTTGTTCTTAAAAAATATATCTCATTATTGAATGGAATATATTAGAGTATTCGAGAGAGAAATTGTTTGGCTCGATAATTATCAAGTCACCTAGGTTTGGAACAATACACATAGCCACCTATTAGTAACCATAGGGTTTCAAATGAAATATTTTTTTTTGAAACAATGATTTCATGTAGTTATAAATAATAATAAATCCCATGAAACATAATTACAATTATAGCATCATTATTTTTGGTGAAACAAATTGTTTAATATGGAACATTAAATGGAATCACGTGTCACCTAATGAAAACAGTATTATTATTATTTTCACTAAATGGATAAACATTATTTACCAAGTTGTGGATAATTATTTTATCAATGGAAATGGTCTTAGTACTTTTGAACTCTGCCACCATTTATTGAACACCAAAATAATAGTTTTATTCTCTTAAATAAATATTTTATTTTTCAAACTAGTAAATAAATAAATATTTAATTTTAAATAAAATAAATAATTACGTTTTATTTACATTCCAGTAAATAAATATTTATTTAATTTATGCGATCATTTTTACATGAATAAAATTAATCCTCGTTCTTAAGAATAATATTTATTCAATTTATTATGTTCATGTAGATTTTAATCAAGACAACTAGAAACACCTAGAGTATGACACACTAGAATTCATTATCATTATCATTAGGCAGGATTGCTTAATTTCTAATATTACTATCTATAAACTGGTTAAGGCACCCATGTAAATGAACATTAAGTCGCAATGATGAAAATCACATATGAACACTCACTTTGTAAAATAAACCATTTTCTCAATATCTCATCAAAAAGGTTTAATGATAGATTCATCAACCTATATGGTTGATACATTATTCTTGACTACCTAAAACAAACTCATCGTTACATGAAGTACAAGGAATTTAGTTTGACAGTTCTATTTCAATCAATGGGATGGGATATTAACTACCATAAATGTTGTGGGGAAAATCCATACTCGGATTATCCATTAATAAAATTTAATTTGTGATGAACCAAACATACATTACGTCCCTCCAACCTATGGCATGACTTCTTTCATCAGAAAAAAAAGTGTGCGAGTAATGACACATATTTATAATAATCTTAATGTATATGGTTCATTACACATTCACAAAAATAGGAATATCTGATGAAACCAAAATATGAATATTTCCAACATGCGGGTATGTTCTCATAGTCACCCGTTTTGGAGATTATCATGTAGAAAATTCATGAAAATAAGTGCCATCTGATTATGATTACTCACACATGACATTCTATATACTATATGTCCCCTCATAGTACGTCATCCAATCAAATAACTATATTATAATTATTGTCATATCACATAAAGGTTATCATCATTGCGGGGAACTGATATGACCTTATCAACATGAATATCTTATTAGGGAATTATTACACTGTATTAATGTATAACAATGAACAATATTTAATGAGATTTTTAATATTTAATAAATTTAATATTAATATAATCCAATTAAAAATATTTGGCTCTAGGACACCAACTATTACAAATTCCCACTTGGACAAGAGTCAACTGTCTATGACATTATTTCTTCTAAACCACACATGATTATTATGTTTCTACAGAGTCAAGGTTTTAGTCAAGGGGTTTTCCAGATTGTCATCAGTAGTAATATTTTTCACTGTAAAATCACCTCTATGAGTATAATCCCTTATAATATTACACTTATGAAGTATTTTCTTTAGATTCTTAAGGATAATTATCACTACCATTTAATTGTAGTTACTGTAGACAGCTTGATATCTACCTACAACACATGATGTGTAGGAGACATCTAGCCTAGTACATTGTATGACATACATGACTTACCTAATCACTGATGTGTATAGATCCTTTTCCATTCTCATTCAATCCTCACTCATCTAATGACACAATCTCTTGGAAATATGAATGTCATGTGAGGATTGAAGCAATCCCCTCTAGGATTGTTCACTAATTAATCTCTTCAGTATCTTATTAATGTAAGTATATTAACTTAGGAAAACTATTATCTTGAATCTATCATGATGGATATTGATCCCAAGAATATACGATTCCTCACCCTAGTCTTTATGGAGACACATTTGGTCAACCATGTGATAACATATGGTACGACTAGTATATTGTTATAAATGATAAATATATCATCAACATGTACTATTAGGAAAACGACTACACTCCCACTAAACCATTTGTAGAATCCATACTTGCATTCATTCATAAAAAAAATCTTTTATGGGTTCAAAAAAATAAATGTTTCAGGTCATTGATGCTTCCATTAATCCTTAAATTGATTTATACAAATTTCATATCCTTTGGGAATCTTTTGGAGTCACAAAACATTTAGGTAATGTCATGTAGAAATATTCCTAAAGGTTCAAGTTAAGGAATTATATTTTGAAATAAATTTTAAAAATCTCAGAGTCTTGGCATGTTGAATTAGCCAATTGTATTCTTATGGATTTCAACATTGCAATTTCTAAAAAGGTTTCTTAATAGTCAACGCCTTGATGATTTTTAAAAACATTTTCAAACATTAGTGCCTTATAGGTACATCCCTGTACTTCCATTTCTAGTTTCTTTTTCAATACACATTTGCAACCAAGGAGATTTACATCTACTGGAGCATCTTCCAAAATCCAAACATGGTTTTGGTGCATGTAATCATCTCCATAATATATGGATTCTTTCCACTTTGAAACATATGTGCCACATACAACTTCCTTGAATTTTAAATGATCATTATTATCAAAAAATAATGAGTTACTATCCCTGGTAACATGAATATCATACCCTTCTGTCTCTCTAACCTATCTTGTACTTCTTTGTAGTTCTTTTTTATTTGGAACATATTCTTCAACCACAGGGATTTGTGAAATATTCTCCTATAAAAAATCTTGCATTCCCTGTGCATTAAATTCATCAAATTCTATGTCTATCCAAATATCTATTTTGGAGATGTACCCCTCCTTATGTAATATGTCATGTGTTTCCACCATAACCATTTTTATATCGGGTGGTATAGGTTATATCACCTTATTTCCATTGGGTATCTTATAATGGTACACTTTGTGTATCGGGGTGCAAGTTTGTTACCTGAAGAGTCCATAACTAATGCTTCGATTCCCCACACATTAAAATTTTATAACATGGATTTTCTTCCACTCCACACATCGTATGGAATATAGTATATCAATTTAGTTGGTTCTAGGTTTACTATGTGTGCTTCAGTTAGAAATGCATATCCCCAAAATGATAATGGACGACTTGAATGACTCATAATTGATCTCACCATGTCCAACAAGGTTTGGGTCATCCTTTCTCATACTCTATTCCAATAAGGCGTGTATGGAGGAGTCAGTTGTGATATGATTCCAAACTCATGTATGTAATCAATGAAGTCTTGATTAAGAAATTGTCCACCTTAGTCTGAGAAGAGTTTCTTAATATTCTTACAAATCTGGTTCTCAGTGTAATTATTGAATTCCTTAAAATTATCAATGTAATATTACTTATAAATCAATATGTAAATATATCTATATATACTAAAATAATTATAAAAAGTTATGAAGTATGTGTACCCACCCCTTGCTCCAATTGGAAATGATCCACAAACAATGGTATGATCCAATTAAAGAAGATACTTATCCCTTTCACCTTCCAAATTATTTTTTCATTGGTTATATTTCCATTCAAGAATGTGTGACATACACCAAGAGATTTTTTTTCAAAAGATTCTAGATATACATCTTTAGGAATTTTTTTAAAGCATTTCTCATATCATAACATTTCTGGTGATTCCAATGTTGGGTGTGTAATGAGAGATCTTAATTAACATAGTTATCAATCACCATTAAATCGTTTGTGTAATATAATACGTAAAGATGGTTATATTAAGATAACATAGTAAAACATATGACATCCTTTTAAAAGAAGAATAATTCATGTCAAACATGAAGATAAATCCATCTGTGTCCAGTTTGGATACAGAAGTAATGTTTTTGGTCATAGAAGACACAAAATAGAAACCTATTCACACCAAGATCATTCCAGTCAACAATGTGAGTTGTTATTCCCTACCATCTATAGTTGAAGGTCTATCTCTATTGGATACCCAAAATTCTATCTCGCATCAGTCAATTTCCATAAATCTACTTCGTTCTAATATTTGGGTAAATAAATGAGTACTAGAAGCTAAATCAAATACCCAATCACTATAAATAGACAAATTTCACTTAATAGAAAACACACCTTAAGATTCCCCTTGATTCGTTGTATTGGTAGAGTTTTTCATCTAGTGGACCTTGGTGACAAATGAAAAATAAATATAATCATGTTTTCATTCAACCTCTATGATCTTACTTATCATTGAAGGTCATGAAGAATCTATGGGAATAAATCTATTCTCCTTCCATTTTATAATATTCACCATAAGGATAGAAGTATTTTCAACAATTATTTCTATATCCAATTGGTGAATTAGGATTGGTAGATTAGGTAGAGAATTTTCAATGTTGTTCAAATTGAAATTCTCAAAAAAAACTGGAGAATCTTGGGGAGAGTCATGAAATATTGGGATATGTTCCCAATTAATTAGGGAGTTTAAAAACTATAACCTCTAAAAACTGAATGTAAAAAATGAGCTTGACTACGTGAGGCCCATCTGGGAAACCCTATCCCAAGTATACTCTAAAAATATTCCGTGGATATATCAAAACCATCCTATTACGCTCTCGCTTAATAAATACCATACAGGTTATAAAGCATGATATATGTATCAATGATTTCATGGGAATTCATTAGTTTACTATACATTGATGAAAGAATCAAACATTTAATGTTGAATGCATCATTCATATGTTTCTAGTAGACCAATAACATTTCATCACACACCTCTTGGGAAGGCAGAACAACATCATGTAAGATATCCATTCGTAGCATATAATAACCTAAAGGCATCTAAACCATTCATGGAATTCATTTCCAATGAGGATGTTTTTTTATCCAATATTGGAAACAAGGATGGTGGGTTTTATGAGATTTTCATTTTTGTTCTATAATTAAAAGAGTGTATTATTAGTATATTCATGATTAATTTTTTTTGAGAAATAATAATTTGATTATATTATATCTCCCAATATTTTATCAAGTCCTAATGACCGTCACAATTGAACAAGACATGTCTAGTTACATTGATATTCTTGTGGAAACTATCTATATTTCCCTTCACATAACCCCAATAATTGTTGTTCAATCAATTTTTAGGTAATTTTCTAGACATCTATTTTCCAACAAAATATGTGTGGCTCGTTAATCTATTGCGGGTACTCCCCAATCCTGAAATCCTAACTTTTAATTACTCGTCACATGAATCCAAATTTACACCATTTCTATAAGGGGATACTCCTCTTGATGTAAAATGGTTATGTAAACTCAAAATATTCATATCATCTTATAGTATAATAGTTGGTGTCCCAAAAGTGTTTGTCAAACACATAGTTTTATTGATAATTTCCATTAATTAGGAAATAGAAGGAATAGTCTGAATTATAATTCTATTAATGCACTTTAATATCTTATTTTTACATTTCATTATTATTTTTATCACATGAATATTAATATTAAGTGGAACATACTTAACTGATTAACCATTTATTGATTATATTTACACATAAGCTGTGTTTATTTTAGTTTCATCATGATTTTAGGTAAATTAATTAATTATGCATTCCCAATAATACATCCATAATGAAAAACCATGAAAATGATAGATATAAAATAAAGTAATTGTTCTGATCATGATTTATTTTAATGGTTATCTTATCTTTTGGTTGATAAACAAACCACTATCCTTGGGGGAAAACACCATGAATCATTTTTTTCGTGTCTATATCTTTCCACCTGTCCAACATTGTTTCTCCTTGTAATATTTTTTCCTCCACTCCTTACTTGAACTACCTCCACAAGCATTGGAGCTTCATCCATTAAATATTCTTTTGAACTCACTTTCAGGTGAGGGGTAATAAGGGGGTTTACATAAAATAAACCATGGGAATGTAGTCCCTAAATTTTAATGATTAGAAATGGAACGTAGGCCAAAATTTTAATTTAAAATTAAATTAAAAGAAACAAAATAATGTAAAAATGTCTAGTCTAGATCATGATCATCCATATACATGCGAGGAATTATGAATTTAATAATAAAATAATTTAATTATTTTAATGTTCTTGTTAAGATAAATTATTCTCTAATAGATTAATAATTATATTTTAAAAAATTATTAAATTACTTTTCTAAATTTCCCTAACATTCTCATCTATAACCTAGGAGTTAACACGGTGATGACCTGTTTAAATCTGCATTATATATACTTCTGAACATTACACAAACATTAATGTTTTAATTCTATGAAATTGAATATAGTTCATGTCATCTAGTTCCGACTACATAACATGTACTACCTTCCCCATCTAATATAAATTTCACAACTAGGGACCCAGTGTGTGAGGAAAACATCAGAAACCTCTATGTACATGGCGTTATCCAGTTGGCCACACGTCATGTTTTCTCTAGGTTACATGGTTATCGGTCAGCTTAGCTATGTAGGGATACACTATTTGTCCCATGACCTGAAGGTACTACACACCATGTCTAGTGTGACATAGTGTATGGAATCCAACTAATCGTACACCTGTCTATCCTGGATAACATGTTGTGTAATAAATAACTATACTATAAGTAATTAATTCACATGGATTGTGAAATTATTGAATTAATCCTAATGAACTGAATAAAACTACACGGTGTCGAATCTATATTACAAGTAATTTATGGATAATTACATGACATGTAAATTGAAATACATGATGTGTACTGTTGTGTTACCTAAATTGAATCATTAGTACATCATAATGATTTCTAAAAATAATTTTAATAAAAAAATTATTCATTTTTATTAGATGTGGGTGAAACAAAAAGGTGAAGAACACATCTCAAAATTCATATTACCCAAAAAATTTAACATGAATTGGAAAACTATCATATTAAATCATAAATCAACAATGAATTATTTAAATAATTATAAATGATGATGATCCCACACTCATACCACTTGAATGATCCAGACGCAGTAGAAGAATGGTGGTTGTGAGGGACCAAATTTGTTTTTTCTGTAATCGATAACCAATTAGGGATCAATAAGATGATGAATGCCAGTATCCATAGACTAAAATAAATTATTTTTGTAAAGAGAAGAAGAAAACCTTAACTGAGAAAGGGAATCTTGCAAATCATGTTTATAATTATTTTATTAATTTGTAAAGAAATTATGTACCTGGGTATTTAGTGATTTCTTTGTTGATGATTGTTGATCATCCGGAATGGCCCTTAAAGTTTATCTTTATTGTTCCCATGAGGATCTGAAGTAGAATATATCTTGAAGTGATCCACACATGCTTCTTTGGTCTCTGAAAAACACCATTCATTATCTACGTGCTAGCATGGATATGGGAATTTCTTATGTCAATAATTCCTGATTTCTCATTCTTTGGTCTTGATGAACATTTCTCATTCTTGATAGGGAGAGATGAGAGTAGTCGAGAGAGATAATTTTTGGCTTATCAATTATCATTCACTATGGTTTTGCACAATTGACTTACCTTCCAATTAATCATCATAGTGTTTCAGTTACAATATTTAATTGTGAAACAGCTATTAAATGCAATTATAACTATTAGAGAAAACTCGGGCCATATAATAGTAATGAAACACCATTTTTCTAGTTCACCAACTTGTTCAAAATAAAACCATAGAAGAAATCATGTGCCACATAATGATAAAAATAATATTTTTATTTCTTAGGACAACTGGATAAATATTATTTCTAACCTTTAAATATTTAATTTATCATTAGAGAAAGTCTTGGTCCATTATAAATCCACCTAAATTTATTGAACACCCAAAAAAATGTTTTATTCTCATAAATTATTAATTTCATTTACAAACTAGTAATAAAATGTTTATTAATGGTTTAATAAAATATAGAAAATACTTTATTCACAATTTGGTAAATAAATATTTAATTAATTTTTGGGAACATTTTAATTTGAATAAAATTATTATAATTGTCTTGAGAATATAATTTATTCTATTTTTTTAAATTCAAGTAGAATATCATCGATACCTCCTGACACACTTTATAACTGACCCTCTGGACTTCATTCTCATTGGAATTAGGTGGGATTTCCTAATTTCCAAGATTCTTATCTAGAAAAAAGTCAAGGAACCCAAGAGAAAGAACAATAAGTCACAATGATGACAACCAAAATGAATGCTCAATGTGTATTATAATCCCTTTGTCACGATATCACATCAAGAAGGTCTCATGATTGTTTCATCAACCTATATGCTTGATATGTTTTTCATTGATTACATGAAATAAACATGTCATTAAACAATGGACATGGAATTTAGTGTTGTAGTTCAATTTCAATCAAATTTCCAAGATATCAACCTCCATAAATAGGGAAAGGACAAATCCTTCCATGACTTATCCATTAATAAAATGTCATTCATGATGTTCCAAGGGTACCCTACTTCCCACCACCATATGTAGTGATGGTTTTCCTTTTAAAATCAGAGTGTAGGAGTCATGACATGTATTACTGATAATATTATTTTCTATCCAAAATTACACATGTTCATGGATAGAAATATCAGATTACACCAAAACATACGATATTCCAACTAGTTAGTATGTTATCATAATCTCCCATATTTGATATTACTATGACCGAACACCATGAGAAGAATTCTCATATGCCTATGATTACTCACAACTCATGGTCTGTATACTATGTTTCCCCTCATAGTATGTTATATAATAACATAACTATATTAATAATACTGTCATTTCACATCAGGGTTCCCATCATAGTGAAGAACTATTATGAATTTATCAATGCAATAAATACTCTTGGAAATTATTTTTCTATAGTCATATAGAACAATTAAAAATATTTAATAAGATGTTTAATATTTAATAAATTAAATATGTATGTAATCAAACAACAAATAGATGGTTCTAGGATACCAACTCATAAAACCATGAAGGGGTTTGTAACACTTTTTAGTGGTCTGTAATGGATTGTCACACTATTCTTCCAGTCTAGCACACATAATTCCATGTAGAATGTAAATTGACTTGTTTCGTGCACGGTCATGTCAAACCACATGGCCAATCTATGAAAACTATTTCAATGGGGTAACCCTTGGGTAATTACATGTGAAAGGTTTTGGAATTGTCAAAAAAAACCCTACAAAATAATTATGTTCCTAATAAAAAATATAAAAATTACCTTTTCCTATTGTTTATTTATTATCCATATTATGTTCTTTATCAACTAAATAATTCCTTATCCCTATAGAAACTTGGTGTTCCCCCTTCCCCTCTTACTGGTCTTTGACTCTCTTCTCTATCCAAAATCTGATTCAAGATCTGTTAGCTATGTTTTAAAATTAACATAATGGTGTTAAATACTCATTACTCTCTTTCTTGACTATCTCGTTATATAGATTTATAAATCTACATGATATATTTTCCCAATTTTCTAAATGTTAATAAAAAACTACAATTTATATCGTTTCACCTGGAGTTATAGGGCAATATTCAATTAAAAGTACCTATATATATAAGGTAGATGTTTCCAATATTTCATATTGATTTTATGAGCATTTCATGGTCCATACCAAAATACACATTTTCATTTGATATAATGATACCCTAAATAAATAAATTCATGACTTTTTTCCATTAATTAACTCAATGGGATTCCATTGGACATTCTTTAGATTATGATTACATCCGCTAAGTGGGGTATTCTAATTTTTACCAACTTGGAATGTCAGTCAGGTTGTGTGATTTAATTAATTAAATTATTTTATAATTGTCATAGTTATATGGGAACTTGAGGAATGTAATGGGTTATTTTTAGAAATATTGACAACCAGGACTGAGTTGACATGGAAATTAGGTTAAGGGTATGTCCCATGTTATATGGGGTGATGTTGATTACCCGGTTAAGGGTATGGACCATGGGATTTGAGATGATTTTGACCATCAGAAATTAGTTATGTGGTCATATTGGAATGAGGAGGTCTATGATGTCTGTTGGTTTACGAGGGTGATTATAACTCACTATTTTGGGATTACATGTCATTAATGTTATATTCCCATAGATAGAATTCATTAATGGTCGTATTGACCACTCAATGTGTGCATAGGCCTCCATTGATATTATACCATTGAGGATAGTGTTGTGAATTTGACATGTTAGAGGTGATCACCGTAGAAATAAATAGTGGATGGTGTGGGAAAATAGTTATCTTTACTGATACCATCAGTTGGAGATGATTCTATCTATTATATAGGAGGACTATAGTATGGGATTATAAGAGGAAATATCACATCATTCATCAGGACATTCGTTTGTTTAGATGAGATAGATTTATTTATTAGAGGATGGGAATCACCATTCTATAGGACATTGGGCTATTGAGAAGATGGAGGTTTTAAGAGGGGAGGTCATAGCGGTATATTAAAAATTGATGGGTATGTCCTTTGGATGCTGGTAATTTTATTTCTATAATTTGAGGTGTCGGATGGCATGAGATGCTGGGGATATATGATTTTGGTGGAACCAGATGGTTCACCTTGTATGACATTCTTATTTTCACACTAGGCACTAAGCCTTGTGTACTCACTATAATAAGTATATATTTGATGACATGTCTTTTATGAAAAATATTTATTTTGGGTCATGTTCATTGTATGATTCTAGCTTTGCTCGATGTAGGTAAACAATTCCATATGGCTGTTGAGAACAAGTGGAGTAGGTTAATTCTTAAATGTGAGTTATTTTCTTTTATATTTTTATTTTTCATTCACTATATTATTATGGATTTAAGATCAGAGCACATTAGTGGTATCCTAGTTGGCCTATACAAACACCCTACATTGGCGATATTGGAAACATTGCATATATTCTGGTTTTGAAATCTCATATGTATTCAATATCTAAAGCTAGAACTTAGAGATTATATTCATACCATTTATAAGGGATGTATTGTAGTGGAACTGCTGATTCCTCTACATCAAGATGAATCATCAATTTATATTTTCTCTATATATGTCAAAAATTGATATGGTAGGCCACAACTGTCTAAAATTATTTATTTTTAATGACTTGGTAGGGCATTTTATCTTCTTTAAATAGGGTTATGCCTTTGGTCTTGAAATTATAACTGCATTTTGTTATGAATATTGTATTTTTATTATATTCATTCAACAAGGTTATGGTCCTTATTCAGATAAATTATAAAAATATGGAAGATTATAATTATCACGGGTTATGGTTTAGTCTCCCAACAATAACCTAATCAGGCCCTAACTAATAGTCTCAAGCCTTTTTTATATGGTGAGGTGTGCCTAAGGTCCAATGTCCTACTGATCTGGAGAACTCTTGAGTTGAAAACAAGGGTAGATTCTATACAAATAATTATAGATTTCAAAATAAATGACTCAAAAATTCATTAATTTGGCTTGTAATGTAAAATTCTGTAAATTATTATTTTTCACTATTCATCCAAAATCATATGTATTATAAATATTACAAAACAACGTCCTAACAATTTTTCTATGCATAGAGTTTAAAATTTTAATCCATTTTATTGATATCATTTTCTAAAAATTATAAAATCATTTATTATATATAATCCCCATTTTTTACCAAAATAATGATATTAATATTATAGTCATTTTTATAAAACCTTGAAAATTACTTATTGTCACATGAAATTATCTTTTAAATATAACAAAACATATAAATAATTTATGAATTTGTTTTATAAAAATAAATGTTCTTTTTAATCATTATCTACTTTATTAATTTATATGTAAACAATTATGTTTAATAAAAATATCAACACATAATAGTTCATTTTAAAAAATATTATTTACTTTTACCATTATATAAATATATCAGATTTTTCTTTTACAAGATACAAAAAATTTATTTTACATTTTCATAGGTGAGTTTATTATTCTAATATTCAAATAAAAATTCATAATGAACAGATTATTATTCCAATAGTTATGATACTCTTACAATAACCAGATTTCTTTTCCAATAGCGAGATATATAACAGTCCCATGGGTTCACTACATCCTATAAATACATATTATTCAATTCATTACTCATTAAATTATACATTATCTCATGTATATATATATATATCTTTAACATGACTATTTTATTACAAAAAATATGTTATAATTAAACATCATTATGAGTGTGGTCATTCTGGAGGATCATTAATATCCAAATTATCATATTCTTATTCAATAATTTTATAATTATTTTACCACTATAATATTGGAATTAATTTTTTATTAATTTTATGAAAAATTTATCATTATTTATTTAGGATAATGTTTTTTATTGTATTTTCTATGTGATTTCAATTTTTATCCTACATGACATAATTAGAAGAAGTGAGATTTCATTGATAAAATTAGGGTCATTGCATTCATCCCCCTTATAAATTTCGACATCAAAATTTCATTTTACAAAATAATGTTAAAATAGCTGACTGTGCTTCCCATGTATCACTTACTTTTGTTCACATGTTGTCTTTCCATATTTATTGTTCTTCCATATAAATTTACTAGGAGAGTAGTCTTGCTATGTAGAATGTTGTCTCTATGGTCCACGACCACCACCATCTACTCCTCAAAAGAGAACTAATTTTTCAGATGTACCACATATAAATTCATTACATGTGAGAGATCTAGTTTGTACTTACTCAAGGGGTATACCTAGTATATGTCATGTACTTGATACATGGTTGGTTTAAGTACTGGTCAATACACCCAAAATCCTACACGATCAAGAATCTCAATGGGGTTGATCTACATGGGAGTTATTCTTTCATGTATCTCGAGTATTGTGATTATATTCAATTGAGATATGTTTGTAATAATATATCAAAAATGTCAAAATCTATGTCCCATCAATGATTTACTTCATATATCCTCTATCAACATTGGGAATCCATGTTGTGCAAATTAATGGTCTTCACATTTCAACCATTTCCTCATCCTTTTCAGATGATATAATATTATGTTCACTAACTACATCCTAGCATGTAGGTGTTCTACATATTTTCCCATAATGTGGTATATATCTATCCATTTTGATATATTAGTGTAATATAATTTTTAAGAAAATTAGAATAGATGAAGTTGTTGCCCCCATAATCATTTGAAGTCCATTTAGCATGCTCTCAACATATCTTGAATTTTCTGAATATTGTTCTCAGAATGTCCAAGAGTCGGGGTGATATGTCATACTATGTTTCAGTACAGTTTTTAGGGAAGACAATATAATTTTCCACATCATAGTGTTAAATCAAAGATCTCAATAAGATGCCATCACAAATGGAAATCCATATAGCCTCAACAAATCTCTGATGAATATCTATACATGTCGATCAACTGATAATTCCTCTCTAATTTAAATAATGTGACCAATCTTTCTAAGTCTATTTTTAACAACCCATATAGTTTTATATCATTTGGATGTATTTGGATGTCTATTGAAAATGTCAAAATGATGTTTTCACAATTCCATGTAGATGTACTTAATGGATTAATCATCCCAAAATAAATTTTCCTTTCATCCTTCTTGTGTTGAAAGCACGGGAACATTGATGTATATTCAATGATCTCCTCCATAATATTGTTACACTAATATTTCACCCAAAGATCTCAATAAATAATTGTGTTCCATGGGTGGATGGGGAAGGTAGATCTATGTGAGTTATTAAAAATATCCCACATTATCTTCATATTTTATGTTACACATAAGTGCAATCCAAATCGTATGACTCTTTTATAATCAATTGTTATCATTATGTATTTCTTACAGAAGATAGCCTCCACCATCTTCTGTAATATCATAACATCTCTATGAGAATTAATTATATCCTCTCAATGTGAGACAAGAGAAATCATTTGATAAATGAGTTATGATCTTCCTTTTTTTTAATTCCCATTCCCATCATTTTCATGTCCAAAAATATGGGATCCCCCAAAATTCTAATCATTGATAATGTTAGATGGCCCTTTCTTCTTATAGAATCTACTAAAATATTTTATTTATCCATACGTACATGGATTGAGTATTCATAGTCCTTAACAATCCCAAAAAATCTTCAAAAGAATATATTAATCAATATCTATGTTAATATATATTTTAGGATTATTCAATAGTGAATATCTTACACTTATACATAGAGAGATAATACAACAAATTTTTTAATGTAAAGATCTTGGCATCCATCTTCACAGAATTTTCAGGATAGTTATTCTGATGAAATTTTTTCTTCCTTGAGGTTTAGTATTTCACTTTATCATTCATCTTATGTACACAACCAAATCCCTTATTTTACGCCTTTTTTTATACCACCAAGAGTTCACCACTTGTGGTTAGTGTAAGTACAAGTGTATTGATAATACACTTTTCAAGTAATTAAAGAATAAATCACACTCAGTATTGTTTAAAAACATTACTTTGTTCTTATTTAACATTGTTATTTTGTTATAAAATCATGATAGGTTCCTCAAAAATCAGCGGTAATACCCAAATAGACCATAGAAGCTTTGTATCTCCATTAAATATGTGGGTCTAATCAACTATTTAGTTTCCTTTATCGTATAAAGGTCTACATAAATTATTTTGTTGTTGATAACATGAACTGTGATATATATTTCATCAATACCAAACTAACTTTTACATTACCTTTTATATAGTTTCTCCCAATAAAAAGTCATTAGAATAGTATTCAAATGCTCATCATAATCTGTCATTATCACAGAGTATATTATAATATCATATATAATGTCTACTACAAATATATTAATGTAATCCATAAATTCTCTATTCATTATGTCCATTAAAATTATTGGATAATTTTTGAGTCTAAAGGGTATCACTATGAACTAATATTCTTCATACCTTTTCCGAAAGGAAGTCATGGGAATATCATCTTTATTTAACATTAATTGGTGATATATTTACTAAAGGTCACCCTTAGAGAAATTCATGGACCCACATAGATTAAAAATCAATTTATCAATCAATGGTAAGAGATGCTTATTAATTACTATTATTTTTTGATTCTCATGATAATCAATGAAAATTCATATGGATGCATCATTATTATTTATGAAGAAGAACAACAAACCCCGTGATGAATCCCTCAAGTGTATAAAATGGTTGTCTATATTCTATTTTAACAAGATCATCAGTTCTTCCAACTCAATGGTGGACATTAAAAAATGAGTCATTAATATGGCCAGATATCTATGTATAATTTATGTTGATATCTCCACCTCATGATCAAGATAAAGATATAAAAAATCTTTAGGGAAGAGGTTATTGGGATCTCTCAGAATGGGAATGTCATTAAGAATGATCCTTTACATTTTCTCATTCATTTTATATATATAAGAATTCTCATAATTCAATAGTTTCTATTATAGAAAATGATATTAAAAATGATATTCATCTTCTTAATTTCAATTTTATAGTATTTTCGAATACCGTATGATATGAAGAGTGATATCCCTCTCCCGATAGTAAATTATCACTTTATAAAATAATATCAAATCCAATCCCAATACAGAATCAAACTCTACTAATCGATGTAATACAATAGTTTTTAGGAGGTTTATTCGACGTTCCTCAATAGATAATAATTTATATACTTTGGATGAAATAATTTTCCCATTCATTTTTCTCAAGGATAACTCATCCTCCACAATTTGAGGTGTTTCTTCAATAGTTCTACTAAAAATTAAATACATTAATGAATGTGTTGGACTATAATAAAAAAATCTATCTTCTATACATAAATGAGTAAAAACTATAACCATAACCACATCATTACTAGGACCCAACTCATTTATAGTGAAACAATATTCCCTTCCTTGATAACATGGTGTTTTTATTCAATTATTATATCTAACAAACATTGGCATAGGGTGTTGGATCACATAATTTAGATGCACAATATAATTTAAAAATAATAATTTAATCTATGTAATGATTTGAACATTACTTTTTTCATTCTCAATACTCATATTATTCATATATGTTTGTTGATGACTATACTAATTCCTTTATTTTCCACATTTTCTTAATCATCTAGTTCCCTTTATACATTTCTCTATATACTTGTTCCCACACCTTTGAAACAAATGATTTTGGTTTTTCGTTCCTCTATGGTATTTATCTTTTTTCCACCCACATTATACTCCATTTTTACACTTTTTATCTCTAATACTACAAGACAATTTAGAGAATCCAATATCTATCTCAACCTTAAGGTAACAATAGAAAATCTCTAAATTGGTTTCAAAATCCCAAATTATAATGGATATTTATAGAATATTATATTACACACTAAATTAAACATCCACGTTGATTTCAATGTTCATCGAAAATCTACAGGTGTATCATATAAGCTACATGAATATTTCCTCATATTCCCTAGTAGAATCAACTTAATTTTTATTCATTCCATGGAACTCCTTCTTTATCTTATAATAGATAGTTTGAGGAATCTATTTTTTGAGTAATATTATCATTAATCCATCCAAATAAATATAACGTTTCATATATTAGAAATATTTATCTTTATCATTTTCCACACCTAATAATATTACCTATCAAAATGATAGACCACAAACATGACTTTGTCCTCATCTGAGAGATGGTGTAGAAAGAATATTTTTTAAATATAGTTAATCCATTGTTCATTGACGAAGGGATTTAAAGATACAAGAAATTTTTATCCCTTTTCAAATAAGTTACTTTACCAAAACATGATTATTATTAAGAGAAGTATTGTCTTATACATAATTCATGTCATTATTCATAACATGATCCATTTGAACTAGTACGATCAAGAATTTATGAGGTCCCGTTCTCATCATTTTTTTTATCTCATTAGGACAATCATCACATTTCCTATAGTATTTGTTGATATCATGAGTTCTATTATTAGAATCCATTAACTAAATCCATAAACAATTAAAATTAATGGGGGTTGTATAAATAACTAATTATCATATAAAAAATGAATATATGAACATATAATGATAAACATGTAAATGAAATGTGTATCCTAACTTATGATTACAAAAGGTTCATTCTATGATATTTTTGGTGATAAATTGTCCATATGGTTCATACTAATGTTTTTTAGTTACAATATACAAAAATAACAATTCCATCAAATTAGACAAACTATAAATACCATACACATTTAAAACTAATATTACAGGAATTAAATAATAGTTGACATTCAAATACAACCCATGGATAAAAAATATTAATGTCTTTCAATGAATATGAATATAATTAGAAAAAATGAAATTAAAATAATGACTATTTTTATTACTCTATATAATGGTTTCTTAACATTATTTGAAATCCTAAAACTACATAAGAAAACCTAGGGAATACAAACGTTAAAGGGAAGATCTCAGAATCTCATTAGGGAAATAAACCTAGATATAAAGCAAAACACATGAGTGAGAAAAAATAACATGAGAAAATAAATGTTATGGATCATGAATACACATATAGAGGCATAAAATATGGAATATGGAATAATATGATCATTTAAATTGAGTAATGCGGAAGAAAAATATATCAATAAAAAAACTTTGTCAACTATAACAACCATGATGACATCATATCGTTGATAGAGTTATGTAATAGGTTAGGTTTAATCCCAAATACCATACATAACTCCTCGTGAGACAAGAATAATTACCCAATTCATTGGTGTGCTATCTAGGTGTATAAATCATAAAATATAAATGTATATGTTCACCACATAATTAATCCAAATATATTAAATTAGAAAAACGGTTACCCATTGAAAGAAATGAGTTTAATAATCATGTCATAAGGAATAAAAAAATGGTGTTTCATATTGGTATTTGTGAATGATATGAATAAATTATTATTATAAAATAATAATGTAACAAAATATAATATATCATGAATTATTATTTCTATCAAAAGATAAAAACATGAAAATGTGTATTTAGTTAAATTTAGAAATGTGCCACAATAGTGATGTTTAAGGAAAAAGATTAAATTGTCCTTAATGGTGATGAGGGATAAATTATTTCCATAAAGGTAAAAATGAGATAAATTATTTTTTATTATAAAATGTGTTATATTTGAAAATATGTGTGGATTAAAACATGTTATTGAGTCAACATTTAATGGGATCATCGGTAGGGATGTTTCCTTTGATCTAGCTTTCTAATGGAGTAGAATTGAGAAGGGAACCTTTTAAATCAAGTATTTACCCATAAATAATATTTCTTTATCTAAATATATATTTGTATCATATATAAATAATATATTTGTATTATATAAGAATAATAAATATTTAAATTGAGAAATGGGAGAAAAAACATATCCCAATTGACTTTTGGAGGTTTGGAGTATCCCATTAACTTTTCATTGAATTCATTCTACAAAATCACTAAATTTCATGAATAATGAAATTATATTAATTAATAACATAATTAATAACATCTTAAATATATATTTTATCTTTTATAGTTTTATTAAACTTAGTTATTGTCATTGCACTAAGTTATGTGGTTCAAATTCATTGTTCTGGGATCATATGTTTCATTATTTTATGGTCCGTTCACTTTTGTATAACTATGGATGATATTTTATAATAAAAGTAAATAATCATAATAGAAATTAAATTTATCCATGGACATATAAAATAATTAATGGACCATATATAAGTTTTACATATATGGGTACACGAATTTTGTTTAAAAACATTATATCCATGTTGTTATTTCATATAAGAAGTATTAGCAAAAATCACAAATTAGTTTCAATTAATTTAATATTATCTATATATATATATACTTGAAAAAATTATATATGTTATAATATTTGTATTAAGTTATTATTTATCCATAATAATTGCTTTATGACTCCCTTTAAAGTATCTAATGGAAAATAATACTCCTTATCCACAAAGATAATTAAACACAATAATTTGGGAAATTGTTTCATTTCATTTAATTAGAAGAGATGAAAGAAGTTTTGGAATGATGTTATTCCATTTTAGATATAATATTTAATTATTTAAATATTATTTTAGTTATTTTGAATTGATTTATTAATGAGATGAGAAGAATATAGAAGAATAAATGGAATTAAAATCATTAGTTTATGAATGTTACCTCTTGAATATCACCTCCATGAAGAAGCCCTTATGAAACATGGAATTGGATTTTCGGTTAAACTAGTAGAATAAGGACATTAGAATTGTGGGGAGGAGATATTTTTTATAGATTTGGAAATATTAAATGTATATATGGTATGATGATAAGAGGTGGTGAGTGGTTGTATCAATAAATCGGGAGAGGGTTATTTTTGAATACTATATTCATTAGATTATTATACAAGTTTAAGACAATAAATTGTATTTAATATTTATACTATATGAAGTAAATGGATCATGTTATTTATAAATAAAATGTTATTATGTAATACATGACTCAAAAATTCATTTACATTGCATATATTTGTAAATACATTAATTTAGTGTATTTCCCTATTCACCCAAAATTCAATAATGATAACAAATATAATAAATGTAGCATAAATATTTATTGAAACTTAGATTTAAAAAAATAAATCCATTTTGTTAAAATAATTTTTCAAATGTGAGAAATTTATTTCATTTAAAAAAATTCCATTTATTCGAAAATTAAGTTTTTTAATATTATAATCGATTTTTGACCCTTATAATCATACTTATGGTAACATAATATTTTATTATATTTATAAATAAATATTATATTAATTTTATAATTAGTATGATGAAAATAATATTTATCTTAAATCATTATATTCATTCTAAAATTTCAAATAAAACATTTACATTTTACTAAAATACAAATAGTTAATTTATCTTTTTAAGACATTTATTTACATGTCTAATGAAATAATGATATATTTTTTTTTCAGTTTATATGTTACCTAAATATTATTTTAAATTTAAATATTTTATTTAACTATTCTAAATGTCATATAACTTTATTAATGGTTAGATTACTATTCTAATATTCTGGTTCCTATTGCCACATTTAGATTACTATTCTAATGATCATATCGTTAACAATAATATGGGTTCACTAGTACATATATATTCTATTTATTCCACTAAATCATTATTAAATTCTATATTATAAAATTTATAAATATTTCTTCAAAACTAATATTATATTATTAACATATGATTTCTTTCTAAATCATTGTTCATGGGTATGGTTATTCTGGTGTATCAATAATATCAAAATTATCATATTATTATTATATTATTCTCTATTTATTTTCCCGTTGTAACACATGGTATACTTTTTGGATTATTTACTCACTAATCTATCGTTCGTCATATATGAGAATAATGATTTCTTATTATCTTAATGTGATCTATTTTCCCTATACTATATGATATAATTATAATAAGGGAAATTATATTGATAAAATTCTACATAATTACACATAAAAAAAGAAATCTCATGCATCGGTTCATGAGAATCATGTTTAAGAATTCATGGTTTTCCCAGATCATACCCTAATAGAACCTATTGTTTGGTTAACTCTCATAGTGTGTGTACAAGAGTCGTCAAGTGACTATTTTGAGATAAGTTTATGTAGTGTATATAGTAGTTACTGATCTATATAATGATTGATTGAATAATGGTAGGGGATATCAAATTAATGAAATTATGTAATTGTATTTGATTCCTCGTGTAGTTAATTCCTTATTTAGTTGATGGAGGATGTTCTTTAACAGGTGAAATTGATGTGGTTGAAAAAATATTTAGAGTGAGATACATTATTGAACATCGATTAAAACTAATGGGACCACACCCATCCTTTTTTTGGTTAAAATCCCATTGATTTGATATCAATTTAATTGTATCTTATATTAATATATTCTCAAGTTCTAGGTATATTGTGTTATCCCAAATGTGTGGATGATATCATCCATTCACTTAGGGGGTATTTATTTACCCCTTATATGTCCATATTAGATATCTTGATGAATATTCTAAGCACTTATCTCTCAATAAGAGTATTATTCATCATATTTTATATGTAAGTATATTTTTTAAATAATCTAACCACATGGAAACCCTAGTTTTATGTTTATGTATTTTCTATTAATTTTTTTGAGATTGGTTCTATAATGTTTTGGAAGGTGTTATTTTAGGGTGTAGAGATGATAAATAGATATAATATGAATGGTCTAAATAGTCCACTAAATAATTTCATGGAATGTGTTATTTATGGTAATATGTTATATTTTTGGGTATTTTGAGGATCCTTCTTTGGTTTTTGGATAATCATTTCCAAAAAAATCATGAATGAATGACAATAATACAATAAGGTTGATTTAGTTATGTAATAAACCTTGTGTGATGATCTAGGGGAAAATATGTAGAACCCAAAAATTATTGAGGAATGAATTATTGAATGAATTCCATTTTTCCTTTTTCATTATATATTTTTTATAAATCTTTTTAATATGTAACGATGAAATCATTTAATAAAAACAAAAGATCATGTTTTCTAGTAGTTATTCTATTGTTGATGTGTAATCTATATATTTTCCCATATCAAAGATGATAGTGTAGATAAATTTTCCAAATGTGATAGTCTTATTGAATTAAATTATCATGTTATCAAAAATAATTCTTCCCCAGGAGTTGTCCCATGTGATAAACAAAAGATATGTGATAATTATATATATTCTGGTTTATCATTATAAAATGCAGTTAGATTAATTTTAGATGAGAAAAAGGCTTTTGGGGGTAGAGGATTTACGAGAATCACAAAACATTAGTTCATGTTTATAAATAGGTTTTTTATTGGGATAATATAATTTTATCGATCTTGTGTCAATTTGGAAACTCTGGGAAGAAATCCAAAATGTATATCGTGGAAAAGGGATGTTATTTCCTTTAATGGTAATGTACATAGTTTTCGAAGATATTGGACCTCCATTGGTGAGTTATGTATGTTAAAGGGTTAGTTTCCAATCCATAAAAGAATTTTTTTTCATTTTCATCCATATATAGTATATAATATTTTTCCTTTTTTATAGAAGAAAATATAAATTCTATGGAGAATTTAGAAAACTATATTTTTTAAAAATGTGACCTGGCCTAATTTTGAGCTCTAATGTCTTTGATCCTCAGAAGGGGTGAAATGGTAAATTTATCATAAAATATGACCTAAAAACATCCATTTAGTTTTATTGATCTTCAATCCTTTTGTATAACATTGGTGACTTTTTAGTTGAATATTGGTCAATTATAATTTAAAGGGTTTATAGTTTTTATTATTTAAATAATATCCTACATAATGATCTTGAATATTTATATATCATAATTATAAAATTAATGGGAATTATAATAACATAATTGTGCATGTGATTGGGTGTTCTACCGACAAGTGATATAATTTATGTGATCATGAATCATTTTGTGTGCCAAGTTTTTTATGTCATTAATTAATGACATGTTTTTTTACAAATACTATGATATTAAATCCCTATAATGGATTCTATATAAGGGTAACTACATTTAATGAGAATATAAACCCTTGATAGAGAGAGAAGTAGAGGGATGTAATTAGATGCATTTCTAGACAGAACATATGTAAATCATATCATAGTTTGGATAATAATATAATCATAAAATTGAACATGGAACTGCATTGATGCTGAGATAATGGGGTGACATAATTTACTATCATAATATTGGAATTTTTATTTTTAATTATATTATTTCATCAATTTTAATTCTAATCCTAGAACATTACAAATTTGTTTCCCTCTCAAAATTCCCTATTCATAAAAAATCAATTATTTATTATATTTATGATGGTTTGATTATTTATTCATGTTCGACATTGAAGGTGGGAACTTACTTGATAGAAGGTAGGGAAATCCTTGAACACTTCATTCTTTCATATCCTATCCCCCATATTCGTTTCACTCTATCCACTAACATATTTCATTTAAGGAGACTCAATAATATTGTCCTAGAAAGATGAAAGGGAATCGAATATGTGGAACATACCTTATTTTCATCATGATGTCACACAACGGGACATAGTAGGACAATATCAGGACCCAGGGATGAACATCAAATAATAGGGGGATTAATGTAAGTAGTTGTAAAAGTATATTGAATAGTAGTGCATTAGGGGTGCGTGCGAGGATTTTTTTTAGAGTTGGTGTCCAAGAACCAAATATTTGTACATTGATTACATTGATATTTAATATATTACATATTTTTCATTCTTCATCATTACAATGATGTAATAATGTCCTAGAGTATTTGTTGCATTAATAAGTTCATGGTAGTTCCCCACTATGACGAGAACCTTGAAATTCTATAACAATATTCTTAAATATTGTTCTGCAGTGGAATGACATAATAAGATGGGACACATAGCATGGAAATTGTCAGGTGCGGGTACTCGTAAGAATATGAGACTTCTTATCGTGAAGTTTGCATTTGGAAATCTCAAAGACATGAAATTATTATAACAGACCTGCCAGTAGGAATTCATCATGTTTTGGTGTAATAAGATATTTCTCTCTGTAAGCTTTCATAATTATCCTTATACATAAATATTATCATTAATACATGTCATGACTCGCACACTTTTATTTACTAATGAAATCTCTTATGGAGAGAGTTAGTGGCAAGTATGGTACTATGGATGTGTAATGATTGACATGTTATTAATGGATTATTTGAGGAAGCATTTGTCCCTTTCATTTTTTGAAGGTGATTTCTCTTCTTTTTATTGAAATATGACCATTGTGCGAAATTCTATGGCCATTGTGTAACAATTTGTTTATTTCAGGTAGTCAAAGAATGAAGTTTCAAGCATAAAATTTGTTGACATTATCATGAAACCTTCTTGATGAGATATTATGACAAAGGGATTATATTACATAGTGAGTGTTTGTATGTGGATGTCATTTTTGCGACTCTAAGTTCTTTTTTTAGTTCCTTGACCCATTTCAAGAAAATCCTCTTCGAATTTAGGAAAGCCTACATAATGCTAATGAGAAAGAGTCATAAACGGTAACACATTATGTGTATCTCGTGGTCTTGGTTAAATTCTATTTGAATATAAATAATAAATCTTATTCTCAAGATAAGGGAATAATTTTATTCAAGTGAAAATGATTTCATATATTAAATAAATAATTGTGCACAAAATTGTGGATAAAATATATTTACTTATTTTATTGATCATTTAATAAATATCTATTTAATATTTTTTAAATAAAATTTTTATTTAAGAGAATAAATTATTTATTTATTTATACGAATGTTCAATAAATGGAAGTGGAGTTTGAGAAGTCCTAGGTCGGTTTGGAAGTAAAATAATTATTTGTATGATGTCAAATAATTATTTAACTAGTTTGGAAAAATTAAAATACCACTGCTATTATTTTGTGATGTGGAATATTATTTATAATTACGTTTTGCGCAAGTTGGCTCACCATAAAAAATGACTCAGTATTATTATTAAAAGCATTTGTTTTATCGATTTTTTTGAATTTATTTAATTGTTGTTACACAATTAAATATGGTAACTGAATCCCAAGTCAATAAATAGAAACATACGTCTACTGTTCCATGAATCGAACCACACACCTAGTGAATTGAGAATTTTTGAGTAAAACAATTTCCGTCTCGAATCCTCTTCCCACCCCTCTCAAGAATGATAGACATTTTTCAACGCTGAAGAACAAGAGATCAAGAACAACTAACATAAGACACTTGCTTCGCTGCACTAGCACTTAGAGAATGAGTGGAGTCAATCGGAGGCCATCATATCTTGTGTGGATCACCTCTAGAAGGAGTCTAGTTTAAATCTTTACAAGAGAAAAGATATAATCCAGATTGTTCATTTTGGATGATCAACATCATCAACGAAAAAAATACCAAATATCCTGGTATTATTTTCTTTATGAAATTTATTATATTAATTATAAACGTGATGTAAAAGATCCTCTCTAAAGATTTCATGTATCTTCTTTCTTTATCTTGATCATTAATTATATTCCATGGAGACTAGCATCCATAGCCTTATTTATCTTTGAATAATCATTGATCATAGTAAAAATAATATTTGGCTCTCGTCCCATCCACACTTCCGCTGCTCCTGGACCCTACAAGTGGAATCAAAGTGGTTGCATCATAATTTATAATTATCTAAATATTTCATTGATGATTTACACATTTAATAATATAGTGGTTTCAATTCAAGTTAATCATTATGTAAATCTGAATCTCGATGTCTATTACCCCTCGTTCACTTCTCATTCACCTTACAGAAATGAACATTTTTTTTAATTTTGATTAAAATAAACAATGAGTGTCTCATCTAGTGGTGACAAAGTTCTCTGGACGTACAAAACAAGAACACATGATGTGTATTCATTAGTATACATTGTGTATCCAGAATTCAATGCACTAAGTCTCGTTTTCCAATCCCAGCCATGTCATTGGAGTCTGTTTATGTCATAATAACTCTTTTTTTTTACTAGGAATAGGTGGCAGTGGGTTTCTAGATTACACGTTGTGTGGGCCACTGGACACGACATGTAGTCCCTTCAGGTTAGGGTTGCACCATCTACCTCATAAATGTATTTCCTTTCTAGTGAATGTGTAATGGGGAACTACACAACATGTGGCCTACTGGACAAGATGTCTACTCCAAATATTTTCGATGTACACTCACATGATGTTTCCCTGGGCGTGTACATCGGATGGATGGTGAAAAACAGTACATGTCATATAGTTGGATCTACACGGCATGTGCCCATCCAAATTACACAGATTTATTAAAAATTGTTATTATATTATTCAAACCCTTGAGACCTATACAATTAGAAGAGTTCATGATCATTCTCTTTATATATTTTTTTGATAGTTACATGGTTTTTCATTATGGATGTTTTGTCACGATTACATAATTGATCAATTAAACTAGCATGCAAGATAGAACTCAAATAAACCAGACTAATGCATTAATATTATCAAGACATGGTTAATCACTTAATTAAATTACCATTAATATTAAAAATCATGTGATAATGATAATAATAAATTCACGCATTAGAGATAAAATACCTTCAAATAAAATATTATGTGAGACCAAGAGTTCTGTTACATGAATAAAAAAATCAATAAAACTATGTGTTTGAAAAACTCTTGATGGGACACATACTTATAAACATGAATCCCATTTGAATGGTTTCATGCTAACATAACCATATTACACTCAGAATAGTAGATCTTTCTAGACTTGGTGTAATATTGGAGGCAAGAGTTGTCAAAAATACAATTTCAAGATTTCAGGATTGTGGAGTTCACACAACAGATCAAAGAGCTGAAAACCCACATTTGGAAATTAAATTCCTACCTAAATACCTTCTAATAGCTTGACCAACCCTTGTTGGGTTTATACAAAGGTGAATATGGATCCTTGCCACTAGAATTTCTTGGAAACTAGACTTTCTGAGTTCAGTTGTGAGGTCTATTGGGACATGATTAAATAGTGGGAAACTTATTAAAAAAATATTATTTCTCATAAAATGTAATCAATAAATTAATAATGATCTAATATTATAATTTTAGAATAAAAATGAATCTCTCTACAACCAAACTATCCATGTGATCAATTCTGGATAAAGACAATATCCTCACAAGTAGTAACTTCCAGGAATGGTTTAAATACCTTCGAGTTATCCTACAGCATGAACGAAAGACTTATGTGTTAGATTTAGCATTACATGTTCTACCTACTAAAGAGGTGATGGATGAGGATTTCCTAGTCTATGAGAAACATGTGAACAACATTGTCAATATTCAATTTTTGATGTTGTAATCAATTTCTAGTGATCTCATGAAGTCTCATGAAAACCTGGATACTTATAGTATGCTTGGGAAACCTCCATGGTCTTTAATAGGAGAGTCAAATATATGAAAGGTTTGATATCACTATAGAACACTTTAAGAGTAAGCTTGGAGAAGGTGGCCCAGGTGGGCCTGATGTAGTCAAGTTCATTGGCTACATTGAGCGCCTGAAGGTTCTAGGGTTTAAACTTGCTGAATAACTAGGCAATGATCTCATTCTTGCATCACTCCCCTAGAGATTTTCTAACATTTTTTTTTCAATTTCATTATTAACATCATTGAGAAGTATTTATCTGATCTACTTATCCTCACTCCCCAAGTCGAAAAATATATGAAGCATGATAAGCCTTTCGTCCTTATGCTGAAAAAGTAGAAAAGGAAGGTGAAGAGAATTAATCCTAAAACATCTTCACTTCCTTCCCTGAAATGGATGATCAAAGGGGAAGAAAGGGAATATGTGGTTGTTTGTTTCACATGTGGAAAGAAGGGACACTAGAAGTATAACTACACCCAACCTTAGAAGGAAGAGGAATATTCAGGTATATTTTTATAAAATGAAATCTATATGATTTTACAAATTGGGTACTGGATATAGATTTTTCTTCTCACATATGTATCCATATACATGAACAAAGTAGATTCAAGAAGATTGACCGAGGGGTGGTATTTTTACAAATATCCAATTGAGGCAGTCTTACTGCTATAGTTGTCGGGAACTACCACATCACGTTTCCAACTAGGATGATATCGGGGTTAAAGGGTTGTTATTATGTGTCATATATTATTAAAAAAATTATTTTTTGTAACCATATTAGATACATATGGATTTGTTTTTAGGTTTTTAAATGAATGTTTCTTCTTCTAAAAAGATATTTTTGTTTTGGAAGGGCATATTTATAAAATTGTATTAACATGTTGGATTACACAATGCATGTAATTTCAATCGATAAAAATGATACTTCACATGACTCAAAACGCACCCAAATTTGGAATCATCGGCTAGGCCTTGTAAATTAGTAATTAATGACAATGTTACCTCAAGATGAATGTTTAGAATATTTTGATTTAAAACCACTTTGTGTATGTCATGCATGTTTAAAAGGGAAAATGGCCGAATAAACATTTAGTGGGATAGGTGAAATGGCTAAATCAATTATTGAATCAGTTCATACCGATGTGTGTGGAAAATTTCTAGTTAATGAAATGGGAGGGTACTCATACTTCATAACATTTACTAATTATTTTAGTAGATATATATATATCTACTTAATGAGGTATGAGTCGGATTCTTTTGATATGTTAAAAGAAAACACGAATCAAGTTGAGAACCAGCTTGGTATGAAGATTATGAATCTCTGCTCAGTCTGAGGATGAGAATATCTTAATCAAGATATAATTGATTACTTATAAGAGTTTGGGATCATATCTTAACTCACTCTTCTATACACGATCTAGTTGAATGGTGTGAGCGAAAGCAGGAACTGCACCCTATTGGACATGGTGAGATCAATGATGAGTCATCTGATTCTTCCATTATCCTTTTGGGGATTTGAGTTATAAAAAGTGGCACCCATACTAAACCAAGTACCAACTAAATTGATAAATGGTATTCCATAAAATTTATGGAGTTTAAATAAAGGAATATTATCTAATTTACATGTGTGGGGAAGAGATGAATTTGTTATGGTCTCATTAGGTAATAAACATGAACCTCAAGGTACAAAGTGTAACTTTATAGGGTACCCTATTGAAACAAGGGGATATTACTTATAAAACCCCTCAGAAAAAAAAATTACAATGGAAAGACTTGCCATATTTCTTTAGTGGGAGAACATATCCAAAAGAGAAAGTGGGAGAGATATAGAAATTGATGAAGTTGAGGATCAAGGAACACAAGAGTTGGTACATGAACAGATTCCACAAAGCCCCTAGGAAGAAGGAACTCTTCCAGGGACACAATAGCTGTGTAGGAGTACAAGACAGGTTAGAGAACTGGAAGGGTATGGTTTTCTAGTTACCAGTGATGGTTATTGATTATTAGTGGATAATAATGATCCTATAACCGACAAGGAAGTAGTAAGTGTCATATATGTTTTCAGGTGGAGAGAAGCCATGAATTCTGAAATGGATTCCATGTACCAAAACTAGGTCAGGATTTTGGTAAATCCTCTAGTTTATGTAAATCACATTGGTTTCAAATGGGTATTCATGAAAAATTAGATATGGAAGGACAAGTTAGTACCTATAAGGCATGATTTGTAGCAAAAGGGTTCAAATAGGATCATGTCATTTACTACGATGAAACCTTTTCACCAGTTGCAATGATGAAATCCATCAAAATTCTATTGGAAATTTTATCTTACCATTACTATGAGATTTGGGAAATTGATTACAAAACAACATTCCTTAATGAGAACATTCAGGAATATGTCGACATGACACAACCTGAAGGATTTATTACTCCAAAGGATTCCAGTAAGGTATGCATGTTGAAAAAGTCCATTTAGTTATTAAACCACATATTTATGCAATGGAACATTCATTTTTATGAATCAATAACAAAATTTGGTTTTATCCAGAATGAATGTGTTCTATGTGTCTACAACTGTTTTTGTAGGAGTGCAGTCGTTTTCATAATAGTATATATTGATGTCATATTAATTATTAGAAACAAGATAACAGTCTTATAGTCTGTTAAGTCATGGTTGAATCAAGGATTCTCCATTACGGACTTTGACAAGGGAAAAATATTCTGGGGATCAAGATCCATCGTGATAGATCCTTGTGATTTTTGGTCCAAAGTCAAAGTACATATATTGATTAGATAAGGAAGAGATTTAGTATGGAACAATCCAAGAGGGGGTTGTTTCTAGCATCACAAGGCATTCGTCTATACAATATAATGTGTCCTCAAACACATGAGTAAATAATGATAATGGAAAGGACTCTATACACATTAGTGATTGGATCAGTCATGTATTCCATGCTATGTAATATGATATATGTCACATATGCTTTGAGTGCGGTAGGAAGATATAAAGATGAACCGGGTGACCGCCATTGGATGGCAGTCAAGACATTCCTAAAGTATCTGAGGCATACTAAGTATATGTTCAAGGTTTATGGAGGATATGATGAACTAGTCATTAGAGGATAAGAATATGCTTGTTTCCAGACTGATCAAAATTACATGAAGTCACAAAAATGAAACAGTTTTAAATTAAATGGAGGTTCATTGAGCTAAAAGAGCTCAAAGAATTGTGTGGTTATAGATTCTACAACAGAGTCTAAGTATATCACAGCTTCTAAGGTAGATATAGAAGCAGTTTTCTTGCGAATATTCATCTAGGAGCTAGATGTGATACGTAGATGTAATGATCCCATCACATAGTACTATGATAATATTGTAGTGGTGGCTCTTGCAAAAGATCCACTGTCACATTAGTAGATGAAGTAGATAAATGGGAAGTATCATCTCTTGAGGGATTTTTCTCTGAGAGGTGATGTTTCATTGAGCAGTATTTCCTGAGAATAAAATGTGAATACCCCTAGTCTAAATCTTCGACTCAACAGAAAAATGATTATCATGTGAGTTCTGGAAAACCAAATGTCATAGGAAGTTGGCTATAGTGGATTTTGGAGTTTTTTATATTTGGTTTCCTAGAACCAACTAATTGTACTTGGATTGAATGGATATTTAATTTATTACATATTTTTCATTGTTATGTATGAAAATGATGTATTAATGTACTAGAGTATTTATTGCAATGATAAGTTCATGGCAGTTCCCCACTATGCTGAGAACCGTGAAATTGTAAAAAAATATTCTTAAATATTGTTCTATAGTTAGATGACTTACTATGATGGGACACATAGCAGACAGACTGTCAGGTGAGAGTACTTTTAAGAATATTATACTTCCTATAACGATATTCACCCTTGATAATCTCCAAGCCAAGAGATTATGAGAATAGACCCGCAAATAGAAATTTTGCATGTTTTTGTGTCATTGGATATTCCTATCATTAAGCGTGTATAATGATACTTAGACTTAAATATTATCATTAATAAATTTCACAACTCACGCATATTTATTTATGGACAAAAACAATCATTGAGACAGCTAACTAGATGTAGGGTACGTTGGGTTCATCCGGAGTTCCATTTTATTAATGTATAAGTTGAAGAAGAATTCTTCCATTCCATTTATGGATGTTCATATCTGGGACCTTTGATTTAAAAAGAACCATTATGAAAAATCCCATCTCAATGGTGTAACGACGAGTTTATTTCAGGTAAACCATGAACAACATACCATGCATAAAATTTTATGACACAATCATGAAACATGCTTGATGAGATATTGCGATAAAGGGATTATATTACACTGTGAAAGTTCATATATGGATTTCGTTGTTGCGGTGTTATTTTCTTTATCTTGGCGACCTTGATCCGTTACTAGATATTACACTTCGACTTTAGGCTGGTTTGCCTAATGCCAACAAGAAAGAATCCTAGAGTGTCACACACTATTTGTTTCTAATGGTATCTATTAAATTATATTTTTATTTAATTAATATATAATATTTTGAAGACAGTTGAATAATTTTATTCAGGTTAAAACGATTTGAAAAATTTAATAAATATTTATTCACCGGATTTGTGATAAAATTTATTTATTTATTCTATTGATCATTTAATAAACATTCATAGAGTAGATTGTAAGAAAATTATTAATTTAAGAGAATAAATTATTTTTTAATTTTTTTTGGTGTTCAATAAATGGAGGTGGAGTTCGAGAGGACCAAGGATAGTCCTGTTTTAAAATAATTATTTTCAGGATGGTAAATAATAATTCAACAAGATGGCACAAATTAAAATAACACTGTAATTATTTTTTGACCAAGAATTTTATTTATAATTCATTTTTGTGCTAGTTGGTGGACCATAAATAATGACGCGGTATTATTATTAATAACATGGGTTTTCTCTAATGTTGTGAATGTATTTAATTTCTGTTGGAAAATTAAATATTTTAACTAACACCCCGTGTGTATAAATACGCAAATATGTCTATTGTGCGATGAAAATAACTACACACTCGGTGAATTGAGAATTGTTGAGATATAAAAATTCTCTCAAAAATCCTCTTCTGAATCCTCTCAAGAACGAGAGACATTCTTCAAAGTCAAAGAATAAGCAATCAAGAACATCTAACACAAGACACTTGCTTCTCTATGTTATCACCCATAGAACGAGCGGTGTAGATCTGAGTGCACTAGAGCACATTTGGATCACCGTTAGAGGGATTCAAGTTTCAATCCTTACAAGCACAATGAGATAATTCTAAAGGGTCATTCTGTATGATCAACATCCTAAAAAAATAACAAACATCCAGTTATTATTTTCATTATTAAATTAATTAAATTAATTTTAAACATGATGTACATGATCCTCTCTAATTTTTTTAGGAGTTTTCCTTCTTTATCTAAAACTTTGATTATATTCCATAGAGACATGCATTCATCATCGTATTGATCCCAAAATAATCCTTTTTAATGGTAAAAATCAATGTTTGGTCTCGTCCCAACCACGCTTCAACTGTTCCTGAAACCTACATTTTTTGGTTGGGTTCCATTCTAAGTGTTAATAATGGGAAATTGATATAGGTGGAAATTGACCATATTGGCTTGGAAGTGGAATAAAACACCAATATATATATATTTATATATGATAATATTAAAAATAAATATTTCTTTTTCCTAATCATTAAAAAAATTATGTTGAGGAAGTTATCAAGAAACATGTAGTTCAAATTCAAATGTCATGTATGTTGTAAAAAATTATAATATTGTTTTATTTAATCATTAATTGAACAAGTGGTTATTTCTATTTTATATCATATGTATTTTTAGGTATCATTACCCTTCACATATAATAGTAAAACCCTAGAAGCATTCTGGACCTATATAACTTATGGTATAGAGGTACATTTCCCACATTATTCCCCTTACATGACTTGTGCAATCATCGGTACATCCATAGTTGGTTGAATGGACATACAGACAATGTATGTCTCCTTGAACATGCCATATAATCCATCTGAGAAATGAGGTAGGTTGTTATTGAACACATAGAGATTTCAACATATCTGACATTCCATGTTCACTATCATACACATCATATATGTCAACCTTCGATAAAAACAGGATGGTATTTAATTTTAATGCTAATACTAAGGGGCTACATGTTGTTTAATTCATTTTATACACTTTATGTTTCCATATTTATATTATTTTCCAAAAACTTTTTAGATGTATCGTATTTTATCCCAACTATAGTAAATCATAAGCATTTTCCAATGAGAAACATGATGTTATTCACCTCTTCGTTATTAGAAAAGATATGTGAGGTTAATCTTGTAATATAATTTTTTACTGATAAATGACCACTAAATGTGTTTTTGCGAGACGACTGGAGTATATATTTAGTCAGTTAACCCCCCCCCCATGAATTGTAACGATTATAAGACACATGTCCCTTGATATCCATAATGATTTTGGTAATCTCCCATATTATTGAGGCACATGTCTTCTACATTTCGGAATTGGATCACTACTCCCATGATCCTAATAAGAAATTATTTCCTTATATGTATGATAAATTCAACCCCCACCCCCACAATTATAGAATGATTCATTTATTTATAGATTTGTATACCCCCTTAAATAGTATGATTTACACAATAGCCATGGGGTTTTTCATAGTTCCTAATTACTCCATAGAATTATATTAATATATTTTTATGGCATGAAACCCTTAATATATATTTTGTAATGTTCGAGGTAATTTTTATTACTAATTTTTAATATAATGGTGGTGTTATTTCTCTATTTAATTACCCTTAATTTTAGAGAGGATTTATGTTCCCTGTTGATTTTAAATATAATTGAAACATTATTTAAATATTATAGGCTCTAGTACACACTCACAAAAATGCATACCTTTGTAAGGCATGGGATCCCACAATGGTGTATGGTGGTGCTATGAAAATGATAAAAATTATATATGTTTCTATCATTAAAAATAAAAAAAAATATTCACATTCTTTGATATTTGAATTATATATGCTATATCGACTTCAAACCATGTGATAATTATGTTACTCAAAGAATCCTTATCTTGTCATGAAATATAATCCTTCAATAAAGAGTATTGATGATAGTTTTTATTTCATATAGACCACATAATTCTATTTTTGAATCATATTTGGATTCAATGTCTTCTTTTTTTTATTATATTATTCCATAAATTGATCTAACTTACTACATGATATTTCCTTTTCATTTTTGTTGTCTCATGTTAAGTATGTTAATATTAACCATAATTTTAGATTTATCCACACACATGTTGTTTCTATTTAAATTTTTTATAATTGAAATATGGTTCATTGGATCTAGATATATTTTTTCTTGTTAATTTTTATTTCCAATTGGCTCATGGTTTTGCATGATTATGGTAGTGGTCACTACAATTTGTAATCATTCTAGGACTCCTATTAGTGTTGTTTAGGAGGATTTCCTTATTTCATATGGATGAGTTTTGGTTCATTTTCCATTAATATTGTTTATGTAGTGTCTTCTAATGTGGTTGTGCACTTACCAAGAAATGCCACATGTATACATTGTATAAAATTTAGTTTTCAATATATCATATGTTGTTATTTTTTTATGTTCCCACACTAAATATGAATATTTATTACATGTGGTTAGAGTAAAATACCTAAAATTTGTGCCATGTCTATTTCTTACTTGTCACGAGCCACTGAATTTTAAAGGTTGACATAGTATAGAATACTAGGCTCAATTCCAGTCTTGTTGTGTCCCGAAAAGACATTGCCATTCCATATCCTACCCATAACAAGTAAATTGATAATATTTTATAAATGGAAAGTTGATTTGAATTCAAAATGGATTCCATTGGTCAAAATCATGTATTTTTTTTAATGAAACCATCTTTTTTAAAACTATTGGGTATAGTTGGAATTTGAGAGGGATAATGAAATATAAAATATGTAGATTACCTATACAATAATAATTGGGGAAAAATTTTAAATATTAATTTTCATAGTTCCTACGAGGTATCCTTTTCACTAATAGATATGATGAATTCCATTTGAAATATAATTTCCATTTGAATTTATTCTGATGTATGGTTTGTGCATTTATTTTTTAATATAAATTACCAATTAGTTGTTGTATAGTTACATTCTTATATGTCTATAATAGTTTCATCCATGATACATAGTTTTATACTAAAATATTTTATTAATATTTGAAAAAAAATTATAGTTAGTTATTAAATCATAAAAATAAATTATTTAATGAATAATTCTCTTTAGTTAACTAAGTTTTATAGAACACGATCACTTGATATTGAACCGTGGGATCTCTGAGACCATATCACATTATATATATTGAAAAGGAATTAAAAATACAAGATTAAAAAATCAATTGATGATTTATGTTTTAGTCACATTGAATAAATCTTTCAATGAAAATGTTTTATGAAATTTTAGATGATTAGGATGTTGATTAAATCTCTATATTACATAGTAATGAGATCTATCATATATAACAAGATATATAAAAGATATAATTTTGTGTATCAATAAAACATTATAGGAAAACATCATATAATTTGTGAAAAAATAAAAATTGAAAATATCTAAAATCTCTAATAGTATTTATGATAGTAGAAGGGATGTGTTATGGGAAGCATTGAGAGGAAATAATATTATTTATCTAAAGGAAAAAACTACAGTCTTATAAAAGATAAATTTTATATAGTATTATTGTTATAATAATTAAATATCAAATAGGTTCTCATTATAAATATTATTAGCCGTCCCAATAAAATATTAGTAAGATTGATCTACTTATTTAGAAATTTATGAAGCATAATTATTCAATTAATTATTTCGGTTCATTGAATTACACTAAGAATGTAATATATTATCATTTTTTATATTGTGATAATATTATTAAAATGAGACTAGCTACTATTTAAATGTTATGAAATGGATCAAAAGTAACATACCCAAGGATATAATATCATAATATATT
Source organism: Viscum album (assembly GCA_963277665.1). NCBI lineage: Eukaryota > Viridiplantae > Streptophyta > Magnoliopsida > Santalales > Viscaceae > Viscum > Viscum album. Next base: position 1,432,995,339 of record OY728151.1, read on the forward strand.
TTACTCATGGAGGTACCATCACATAATTAAAAGTAACCATGAAAAAATGGGAATTAAATAATGATATTAGTAGTTATTTATCATCTGATTGATAATAAGATAATTTTTATCATGCTAGAACAAGTGTAGGTAGTACTTATTTGAAATTGTATTCCCTAGATACAACATGGGTAATTCTTCGGGAATATAATATCTTCCATATAGAGAGTTGTTAATTGTTAATTATTACCATGATCATATAATTACTTATATTTTTAATGTTTTAATTGTAATTTTTATGGACTGTTTTTTAAATAAAAATGTCATAATAGTTTCGATTAATTATTATAAAATAATGACATAGGGATAATAATATTAAACATATTTCGTATGGTAATTATTTTAGTGGAAATTAGATATTACAAACATTGAGTTATTGTATTACTCTCTCCAATAGTGATTATAATGAATGTGTCTCATTTAATCATGTACATTGATGATGGTGAATACCGAAGATATTTTTTTATTATATTTCAGCTTGTACTGGGTGAGATAGCTGTGGTATAACAATAATTCAATTATTGATAGATGATTTTTCAGTTCTGAAAAATATGAAGAACATATTTTTGGCCAATTTAATAGGATGGTAGTACCAGGAATAATTTCATGTACATGGTAGAAATTTAAAATATACCAAATAAATTCAAAAATGATATATAAATAATTAAAGGATGATGATTGAAAATATTTTTCATTCATTATAACATATCATGAGTCATGGGATTTTATTAAATAAAAATTTATTATATATTTTTTCATAAATATGATTTCTTCTAATTTAATTCGGGATAATAAATTGTTTCTAAATTCAACATCAATTTTATTTAGAGATAAATTCATTTTGGGTTACACAAAGGCTATACATATATGTTCAAAAAATTCAAATGGATCGAAGTATATGATTATGTGTCTCCCACTTGCATGGATCAATGAATATAAGTCTTTGAATGATCACATGTGAATTAATTAATGAATTAAATTATTTATTTTTTATTTTTGAATAATTCTAATTGATCTTATTTCTCAAGATATTCACAAGCTATTATAGTATAAAAATTAAATATGAGAAAAATAGGTTTCCAATCAATGATTCATTATTCAAGTTCATTAAAATAATTTAGTGGAAACAAGTTCATTATATGTAATGTATTTCACCATGTGGAATTTAAAAATTTTACAAGTGAGTTACGGTGTGCTCATAACACTTAATAAATATGTTTATATATAATAATTTTCTTTTTTGGTGGATTTTTTATGGTAATGTTTTATTATTGACATAAATTTTGTTTATAGAAACATATAAAAATTATTTATTCATATTTTAGCATAAAAGGATTGGTGGAAATCATTTTCACACATTATCTATACTCCATCTCAATATATTGATTTTTAGAGATAGAAACTGAAAAGATTATATAGAATGGATTGTGGTATGTTTCCATATTGATCGTTTTATATTCTAGTGATAGTAAGAAAATTAAGAGAAACATATTTCTTCCAATTATATAAAAAAATAATTAATTTGTTATTATCAAGTAGTTTATATAGAAATTTGACAATCTATAGTGTTCCACACATGGTGGTTTGAGTTATGGATTTCTATAGATTAGTAGACTACACTCGGATCAAGTTATTCATATGATGTATCACATTTTTCATTTTTATTTCATTATCCACAGATAAATTTAATTACACATGATTCATAGAGGATCATGAACCCTAATATATTTTATCTAGATTTATGATCATGAAAACGATAAAAAAAATTAAATATGGGTTTCAACACTTACACATCTTAACTGATTCCATCACATTTTGTGGGATTTATTTTGCATGATGATGATGATATGAGTCAATAGTGTAATTTGGTATATCGTGATTGTAAAAAATTAAATTTTCCATGGAATTATGTTATAGGTGTGGACTCAGAAGAGGATAGTATAATTTCATATGTTGAAAAATAGAGCCCTGGGTACCATTGTTTCATGATTAATAAATAGAAAACCAGACTATCTTAGGACTACCATAAATAAGTATATTCATGTTTTAGAAAATAGTACAATATTATAAACATGTCTAATACACATAACATAATATTTTCATGACTGTTTATAGAATCTATTGATGACTTTATCATGAATGTCTAATCATTTTTCTATATATGGTGAAGGACAAAAAAATAATTCTACCATAATAAATATGATATGATTTCTGAAGGGGGACATGATTACAAAGGTTCAAATACAAAATAATCATAATTAAGATTACTATTTTAAAAATAGGAATTCTATATTTTTTTGGTATTTATCATTCCTTTAAAATTGATTATTATTGAAGTTAGGACATAAAAATATAGTGTTGATCAACTAAATGAATATAACATATCATTCAAGAATCTATGTTTGACATAGTTATGATCAAGGAGGTTCTAGATTAATGAAATCATGTAACATGAAAAAAAAATTAAAATAAATGGAGTGTACCATTATAAGGGGTTTACATATATTAGAATGAAAAACACCACACGCATCTAAATAAACAAAATGGAAGAAGATGTTTAGGATAATGAAACACCATCCAAGTTTTACTCCTCAATTTCCCTTCTATACTGAGCATCTTCAATGTGATATGATTCCATGTAAACATGGGTGACACCCAATATAATCTAATCAATTAAATAAAGACATTCATTCTAAAATAACAGCATCCACAATGGAATATTTCTGTATCGAGTTATTAAAAAGTGAACAGAATAAGTATCAGTATCATATATTCAAATACTTCTTGAGTTACAATGAACATAATAATTAATATCATTAATTATCAAAAACATTTCATCTTCGGAAGAATATCCATTTCAAAGTATGTTATGGAGATGAAATTTAATAAATATTCATTTGGTTTGAAATACACCATCACATCTTGAGGGCCTTGACACACCAATGTTTCCCCATAAACATTATACATTAAACATATAGACAATGGAGGGATCCATATAATCAATTATAACACCATTGGTTTCCTTACCAAGCTAGTTATATAACATAATTTATGTATAATGAGGACAGACATATCATTTTTTATTGAACCAATTAGGACCATGGAGGTATCTGTGACCTCCCTATAATGGAATTAATTTAATCATGAAATTAAGGTTTTTCATTTTTAGTAGAAATATCATTTATACCTATCTAAACATAATAAATAGGATAATAAACTGATGTGTACATCATCTTATATCTGTATGTTGTGGCCAAATTTTTAAATTAAGTCCATTGTTTCACCAAAGCTCCCTACTATGAAATTAAGCCCAATAAAATTCCGAATATTCTCATTTTACATTATTATGGATCACACCTAAAAAATAGATGCATTCCTTTTCATTTAACTTGGAGATATGATATTATTCCAATTAATAGTATAGTGGTTAACCTTAGGAAGTATCCTATATAGGATTGTGCATAAATTAGCTTTTCACCCTTTTAATTTTTTTTGGAAAATTTAGTTTTGACATGGGTTTTAATTTAGTGAATTTTATAATGTAGTTTATGTTGATTGATTTCAAAAAATGATTAAAAGGCTTATTGGGTTAGGCGTTTCTACAACTAGTATAGGATTTGATTGATTTATACGTGCAATAATTTTTTCCATGTGGCTATAAATGGTCAATAACACGACACTTCGATGATTATGTTTGATATATACTTGACCATTTATATTTTTTAATGTTATTTTTGACATTTATTTGTTATTTTTTAAAAAAATAATAATTTTATTCAGTTTTCATCATTAAAATATTTTATGCATAATCAAAGTATAATCCATTATGGTATTTTTTTCCAAAAAATTCAAAATAAGTCACCATGAAAAATAAAAAAAATATCTTTGAAATGATTATTTAGAGTTGAATTTATCTTCTGTATATAATTTTTTTTAAAATATTATAGTTATTAAAATTGGAGTAGGATATATTTAACATTTCATTAAATAAAATAAATTAGATGTCTTAATATCATCCATGTGGCTTCCAAAGGATACCATTTTTACAGATGGATGATTTATGTTGAAAGAACCCATCTAATGATATTATAAAAACTATTAAGGTAATTTTAAAATATTAAATTTTACACTTAATTACCTTATTTCAACTTCTACCAAAGTAGTAAAAACATTTGATGTTACTATTAATAATCCCAAAAAATAAATTAAATCTATTTAAATAATTTAGACCTAATAATTAAAAATATGTAATCCAATTTAAAAAATTAAAAAATCATATGTTAATGTAATTAATTTAAAATTAATATTATTGTTGGAATGAGAATACAGGTTTCAAAAGAATAAAATATTTCAAATGATTGAAATGTTTTTAAATCTAAATTCAATTAAAAATTAATTTTAATGACCACCATTATATTTACTGATAAAAAAATAATGTATTTATAAATTAAAATAATTAAAAAATATAATTTAAGAAGGTAAATTATTTTGTTCAGAAGTTTTTTTCTATCAAAATTTATGATATTTTTATTGTTCATAAGAATGTGAAAATCATCAAAAAAAATATCAAACTTTCATCCAATGTAATATTTTACCCCATTCTTTAAAATAATAAGTTTATTTTATCATATCCAAATTAAAAGTGTAAATTTTTTAATTAAAAATGGATTCACCATTAAAAAGTAGTAGAATTACCATCTTTAAATATATATTTTTTTTATAAATAAAATAGGGTTTATTCATACCCTATGACTAAAATATATATTGGATGGATATCAAATATATTTTATTAAATATATAAAATATATATTTAATTAATTTTAGTTACTAATTGTATTTAACTTAATTTATTGACAAAAAAATAATAAATGTTCTTTACATTTAATTTTTTTATATTTTTCATATATAATTGGTTGCCAACGAATTCACTGTACATTTTCATATGTTAGTTATATTTATTCCAACTAACATAATTGCTATTTCAAATTGGTCATTTTATACTTATAGAATCTTTTACTTTGTTTAAACTCTTGATTTCATTCAATGCAAGCTATTTAAAAGTTAAAATTATTTAATGAAAATATTTCATAAAAACACATGTGTGTTACGATGTTATTATTTATTTCCACGATTATTCCATAATTTGGATTTCTAGCTCCCCTTTTGCTTCATAAATTTTTCCCAGACAATCCTTGGATGTTTTAAATGATCTATTAGTGCTAGGATAACTATGTGGAGTCTTAAAATAAATATTGTTTTTTATATTTATGTTGATGTATTTTTCTACTTATTCAACCACAGAAACTAGGCCATTAAAATACATATATATTTTTGTTAAAAAAGTAGATAATGAATTTCGAAAAGGAGGTTTATGACATGGATCACTATATTTTTACTATAAATATGGTCGATTAATTTTTATATATTAGTATGGAAAAACATTAGTGAAAATACGAAGAATAATTTCAAGATAAAATGATGTTATTTTAGTACATTATTGAATATTTAGATTTTCTAGAATAACATTCATGTAGAGTTACTGGAAAGTGGATATAGGATATGGCATAGTTATACATAGGGGTAATAACATTAAAAAGGCTTGATGGGTATTATCTCAATCATGATAAGATCCACGATAATGAGGGATAACTACACACCTTCCTAGACTATTTTGGTTGGATATTCATTGGTTTATTTACATATTATTTAAAAAAATTATGGTGGATTTGAATAATATTTATGGGACTTCATTTCCATTATATAAGATAATAAGAACATCATACTGGATAACATAGATCAAAATCTATATATTCATAATTCAGGTTTTTCACATCATATATGAGTTATTTATTCTATTTTTATGGATTAATTTTAACAAATTTATTAATAAAAGGATTCACATCCATAACTATTATTTATTTTTGAAAATTTATTTATTTGGGAGATATCATATTAATAATATGTGAATTGGGAAATGTGATCACTAGCCAAATGAAATTTCAAAAATCACGGTAGAATGAGAAACGAGACATGTGGCAGAACTAGCACTACTGACTCTAGTTATCAATAATTGCTTTAATTATATAGAAAAATATCAAAGAGACAAAGTTACAACTGAGGTCATTTTACAACAGAGACCATGGATATTTAGTGGATATTTTGAACCCAGAGAAAGACAATGTCATAATATAAGTATACTTTCTTGTAGGATAATATGGTAATTGGTGTATTCTTATCAATATAATGAATCCCATAAAACATATAATATATTAACTAGGATGAATAAAAGATGTTATTTGTCAACAAATATTTCCTTCAAATTTATGATTTTAAAATGGGGAGGGATTTCCTTTAACTCAATAAAAAGGATATTAATCAATCAGATCACATATATCTAAAATCACATAGATTTCATGATACACCATTGGTTTTATAATTAAAACTAAAATTTAAAATCACTTATTCAATTATGGGATAAATATGTTCCTATGAGGATTGAAGGAAATATGGTACATTGAATACTATATAGTAGTTTATTGATTTTCCCTAAATGTTTATATAGAAATTAGTTATTCATAGTGGTATCATGGTGTGGGAGATAATAAGTTGATAATGTATTTTAACTATGGAATCACTGGATAAAAATTACAGTGATAAGATAATATAACATAAAAGTGGTAAAATGTGTGGGTTGAAAAATACTAAAAATTATTTATAGGAGACTAGGTAATGAATCAAATGTGGAAAGGTGCTACAAAAATCCAACAAAAGTAGATGTGAGATGAGAAATACATATAATTTGATCACAGACATATTAATTCCACATCAATCCAAATCATTTTTTCTAATTTTTAAACAACATGGAATATAAATACTATGAAATACAATACACTACGATATTGGTTCTGAAAGAAAAAAAATTATTTCAACCCAACATGTCCAATAGATAATGGGTGTGATTATGTTATTACTACTTCTTATGTGGATCAAGGTGATGATGTTCTTTTTTTAGGAATGTTATTTATTCAATAATAATGAATATACTATTTTATTATTGTTATTCCTACTCTATCATATCATGAATTGTATGATGAACTATCCAAATACCATCATAAAAATGAAGGATTTGTTATCAGTGAAAACTATTGTTTTATAGATTTCCACATCTCGAGCAGAGAACTCTTCCACATTTTATATATGTGGAATGAATATCCTAGAGATCCTTTTAATAATAACATTAGTGGAATTAGATAGTATATTGGAAAGGAATTTTTATCTCTATATAGATCCCAAATAAAATATAAACAATATTATTTTACCATATATATATATCAAAATAACATATGATTATAACATGATTTTGTAAAGTAGGATGACTCAACATTGGAAATTTCTTAAGAAGCATGGATATTGTTACATAATGAGAAATATTATATAGCACAAATGATTGAATAAAATGAGAGTAAAAATCTTGAGGACATGAATATTTTCCAGAACTGTATTGATGTATTCTCAGAATAACTACATAGTCCCCCTCATAGTTTATAGGTTTATTTTTTTAATTGAAATTATACTAGGATCTCTGATGGTATCCAAGACTCTATATTCAATATCCTCTGTTGGTCTGAGTGGATACTCATGAGATGGGTGAATTGAGTTCCAATTAAAATTTATGTTAAAATGATTATTATTAAAAACCCCCCAAATTGAATAAGAAGCTAAACTGTAATGAATTTATAAAGATTCAAAGGTTGCAATTAGTTTCTCAATGATTAATAATTTTTCAGTTTACATAATCTGAAGATTTAGTAACTTTTGAAACTAACTTATTGGTTAAAAAAAGTTATAAACACTTTCTATTTAAACTATTAGTGTTACGTTAAAATAGATTTATATTTCAACGTACTTAGCTATGGAATATTCAATATAGTTTAAAAAAGAATTAATAAGCACAGTGGTTTTAAACAAGCGGTTTAGTCTCAACCCGAGATATAGTCCTCTCAAAAAACATTATATAAATTTTGATTCACACCCTGGATCGGGGTTAACAACAGTGAAAATACTGTCCAGGTACTGAGACCTCTACCACAGTTCTTCATGGGAAAACAAAACAATAGAACATAGGCTATCCAAGACACACTTTACCTCTACCACTATCCACAGTGGGATATAAGAGTATTGGGAACGATTGAGTGAGGATTGATAAATCCTACAGTTCATTACATGAGACAGTGTGTGTATAAAAATACATTTCACACACACTACTAAAAATGTAAAATAAATGAAACCCAATTGATCTAAACAGATATATATGAGTTTAGAGTGATCTAGGTGTTTTGAGTGAAGCTCTAGACTATTCAAATTGATGTATGCGAAGTTTGTGTCTTTCATTAGAAGTTGTAAGAAAAAATTGTGTCATAGTTCTATTTTTCAATTACATTGTAGTTGTTCAGCTCGATTAAGAGAATATTCTTTGTCATACTTGAGCTTCTTCATTGAAACTTCAACTTGATGTGTATGAATGTTCTTGAAGTTCTTCTCGTGTTCTTCTATTTGATTTTCAATATAGGTGTCACACACTTTCACGTGTATTCCTCTCTTTTTCTTCATTTGCTTGATCTCCCTTTTATACCATGGTCTCTAGAAATGGGAATGATTACCTTTTTACAGGAACGGGGTACGATTCCTGAAATGCCAACAACCATAACTAATTTATAGTAGGTGTATTAAAAACATAAAATGTGACCATTTATAAATAAACAAATATTAATAGAGTTTAGAGAAACAGTGACTGGTTTCCATTGGTAGTTGTTCGTATCAATGAACATGTATTAGTAGTTTTTCTATCAATGACTCCTCTTATCGGTAGCTCCTTTTATCGATAGCTCTTTTCTACTGGTGGCATTCTTGTATCGGTAGACTATGTAGAGGTAGACATCTGTCTATATCAGAAAAATTGTATCGGTAGCTATTATTCTATATCATCAGACTTGTATTAGTAACTATATGTCAGTATCTATCTATATCTGTGGACATCATAATGGTAGCTGTGTATGTCTATTTCGGTGGACTTCATATCGGTAGTTGTCTGTATGTCTTTTTATACTGGTATCTTTTATCGGTAACTATATACCAATGACCTTGTGCCACAAGAAGCTTGATCTATCATTGACCTTTACCTATCGGTAGACTATGTACCAGTAGGATTGTATTTGTTGACATGTGAATACCGGTAAACAAGTTCTATCGTAATGTCTTCTTCTATCGGTAGTTGTTATGCATATCAGTGACCTTATCCATATTAGTAGAATTCAGTACCGGTGTACTTATCCTTATCAGTAGTTGTGTATCTATCTGTTTGTATCAGTGGCTATGTGAATACCGGTGAACTTATGCATATCAGTGGACTTGTCAGTTATCTGTTCTATTAAAAACATATCCATATTGAGTTATAATTATTTCAAGGTATGTATAAATATAGATAAACATAGATTAACATATTAAAATGATTATTTTGATATTTTTTTCAACATAATTTAACATATATATATATATGATTATAAACACATATTAAAGAATGATTGGGATCATCAAAACATATTAATGTATAATTGAGATTATCAAAACAGGTGAGGTCATCAATCTCCCCATTTTTGATTATCACAAATTTTGATATTATAAACTAAAATAATTACTAACGTATCAGTATAAAATAAAGTGGGTTTTATTTCTCAGGGTGAGTAATGACATTTCCAAATGTTAGATTTTCAATACATTAGAGGATATACTATTAAATTCAAATGTATCAGAGGTAATAATAAAAACAAATGTACTACAATTGTAAACGAAATGTATCAGAGGTAAAATTATAAAACAAATGTATCAGAGGTAAATGTATTATGCTCATAAATATTTAGCTCATATTTCTCCATATCAATTTGAACCATTTGTAAGATGTCTCCCATGTTATATTAGTTCTCCCCCTTTGTGATTAGAAAAATGAAGAGAATAAAGGATGAGAGACATAGCAGAAAATAAGAGAGAATAAAAGCATTGATATATTACATGAGGCAAAGATACATAGAAAGAATGAATTGACAAAAATAATACAACTGATTCCAATAAAATGTCCAAGCCACTAACCAATCCACCTCCAGAATGTCCACATTGGATTTGTCTTTGGATTCAGAGGTAGACTCAGGCTGGGTAGGTTCAGAAGAAAGATTAGGAATTCAAAAAAGCACTACTGTACCTTGAGAAAAAGAAACATTCCCTCGCCTGTAGTGGGTAGCCCTCTATATAATCATAGGAGTCTGTCTCCGGATTGCTCGGACTGGAGTAATCTGAGGAATGGAGGCAGACTGGGAAGAGGCAGGCAGAGCTGGAGGTTCAATGGTTTGAGTACTGTCCACATGAAAAAATAGCAGCAACAGATTCATAAAGTCCATAATGATTCCTCCTCCTATTTCTATAGCAGAAATTAAGTCATCCATGTTCTCCATAAATTTTTATATAGTAGGAGTCAACACCCTGAGCTTTATCACTTGTTCTTTGAATGCTTGAGTGACTAGGGGTAGATTCATGTTTTCTAACATAAGATTGAAATGGTTGTTGAGCCGATTCCTGGTATAGACCCTTTGGAAATAGTACTCAACTTTGTCTTTTACCTCTTTCTGAGATGTGATGGATTCTCTCATAAAATTTTGAACAAATTTACCTATATCCCAAGTGGTAGTCACCACTTGGGTAAAGGAATCAGTGTCTACAGAGCCACTGGTAGAAGACATTCCAATCTCCTCTCTCACCACAGTTCTAATCTGATCAATATCCAAAGAAGGATTGGAAGAACTCAAAGGTGCAACAGTGAAGGATATTATTTCCTTAAACTATTTAGTCAGCCCACATACAAGATTTTTCAGAAGAGAGTCTTGGGTGCTGACCTGCTGCTCCATGGACTTCTTAAATCCTTCAAAAACATCGACAAATTGCCTTAATACACCTTTAATGTAATTGATATCACCACTCATTTGTGTCTGAGAACCACTCAAGGTAGTTAGAGAAGCAATAGACTGCTTCCGGGCAACAACATCTCATGTCCAGCTTTCAATCTGAGAATGACATACTCTTCTCTCATTCATCATCTCTATCATGGTGGTTGACACAACACGTCCCAGAGAGAGTTTAATAGCTTTTCCCATTTTTCTTAGCTATTCAATATGATATATCTTTGAGTATGAAACAGATTTGGTCTATGTCTCCTTCAACTCAACCTTTAATGACTCAAGATCATCCTTAGTAACCAGATAGTCAGGCACAACTACAGGTGCCCTTTATGGCGCAATACTAGCCACATATTCCTTCATAATAGATTGAATGAATGATATTAAAGAGATTTCCATTATTCTTATTTCTTCAACAAATGAGGTGTTTAGATCAGACATCAACTGGTCTAGATCAGCTATTCTTACTACATAATTAAGTAAAAACTCAGAAGAGATATTATAGTTAACTTGTGGTATATTCATGGGGGTCTCATCTTCAGAATCAGGGTAGTCCAACCCACAATCCACAAAATATGGGTCTTCTACCGAGTCTTCAATTCCATTAGCTACTGAAACATTGAAAAGTCTAGTTGGATGCTCCCCCTCAACTGGTGAATTCTCTTGTAAATGTAGAGCAACAACACCTTCACCAGCTCAGTCTTCCTCAGAAGAATCTTCCACAAATATCTATATTTCTCCAATAGCTGGAGGTTCCTCAATTATATGTGCAAGATTATCTACTTCAACAATTTCCACTCTAGGCATTTCGGAGTGCCCAATCAGTGGACTAAGACTCAAGCAAGAAGAAGCAGATGCTTTAGTTTTAGATTCTCTTTCTTCTTCCTCATTCTTTGGGGCAGGCTGGTCTTCCTCATCAACAGGTTCTTCTTCATTGCTTTCTTTTAGGACTATTTCCTTTCTAGATGACACAATTTCAGCCACAAGACTTAGAGGCATGTCTGGATCCCTTCCATCTGCTATAGAGGTGTCTTCTTCATCAGTATCATCACTATACCGAGGTTCCTCTTCATCATGTCCTAGACCTAGATCCCTCATATCATTAAGCCAAGATGTTTGATCCACAGGATTAAACATATCATACAGCTTCTCGTCATTACTGACCAATTCTCTTCTCCACAGATTCCAATTGATCTTCATGTACATACAGATAGTTATGGTAACACAAAAGTTATCTTTCATAACCATTGGCTCATCCTGAGACTTAGCCAAACCTCTTACCTTGATCATCACATAGATCAGTTTTGCAAAGAATAAATCATTAGTTTTTGACTTTTCCTGGTCATATCGTCAATTTGAATCATTAATAGTCTATAGAGATTAACCTTAACTTCATTCCTTAACAGATGTAGCAAATAAATATCTTGGTATTTCAGAATTTCAAAGTCTCAAATTCTTGGATTTAGCACATGCTGAATGAACATGAACAAAAAGTTGTTCTGTCCATCCATTTATATAGAAACTACTTTTCTTGGTGTACTATCTACTATTAATTCATCCAAAGCAGCCTCATACTCAAAGATGTTACTGGTGGGAGGTACTGATTTCGATAAATATCCAAAAACTCCTTTATGAGGAACTTTCAAACATTCATCCCACTCAATAGAGGAAAACGATATTTCCTTTCCATTCACAACTGAAACCATTATATTCTCCGATTTTGAATTTTCAAAATGAACAAACTCATAGAATTATTTTACCAACTTCAGATAATAGGGTCCATTGTTATTCGAGAATCATTCTATCCATTTCGAGTCCTCTAGGACCTTTAGAACTAATGACATAATGGTTGTCAACCATTCTGTGCATATCTATTTCTCAACTACTATCTCCCTTTGAACGAGATGTAGATTAGTAGGATTCTTCGCTTCACATACACCACTATAATCTCCTTTGAGTCTCTTAACATTAGTCTAATCATCCTTTCCACTGACTGATGGTCTCTTCACTCTTGCCATTCTGCGAATCGCGAGGCTTAGGGTTCGAAGATTAGGGATCTATGGAATGAAGGTAAAGGGTTTGAGGTGGATCTAGATGTGGTAAATACTTATGTTTTATCATTTTGGAATCAAAAAATAAATAAATAAAACATAATAACTATATTATAAATGATACAGATTCCGGCGACTAAAGATACTGAATTTTATGAACATTGCAAACTAACGGTAACACATACCGGTGTGGATTCCTACCGGCGAGGTATTTTTATCGGTGAGGTCCACTAATAGTGAGATATAATAGTGAGGTTCATACTAGTGAGGTATAACAGTGAGGATCATACTGGTGAGGTATTACTAATAGTGAGGTTGTCTAACGGTGAGGTATACCTAACTTACAAAGCCTATCATTCGTAACTCATGTCTAATGTAACTTAACCTACCTAAACGTAAAGGATTGGTAAATATGTGAGCTAATTTATGTTCAGTACCTATAAATTGAAGAGTAATATCACCATTTTGGTAATGATATATTAAAAAGTGGTTCCTTACATCAATGTTTTTTTTCTAGAGTGAGACATGGGATTCTTAGAGACGTTAATCGCACTAGTGTTATCACAATTTATGGTGACATGTCTAAACTGATATCTGTAGTCCAATAATGTATGTTTCATCCATAGAATTTTTTCACAGAAACTACCAGCTACAATGTACTCTACTTCAGTAGTATTCAATTCAATAGAGTTCTGCTTTTTTACTACACCATGATACTAAGGACTTACCTAGAATATGACACGTTCTAAAAGTGCTCTTTATATCTAACTTGCAACCAGTAAATTCAGCATCTGAATAACTTATGAAATCAAATGATTGTCCTTTTTGATAAAATTATCCTAAGTTAGCAGTATGTTTAATATATTTGAAAATTCAATTAACAACAAGCATGTGTGATTCTTTTGGATTAGCTTGAAATCTTGCAAAAATACACACACTAAACATAATATTTGGTCGACTAGAAGTAAGGTAATGTAGACTCCCTTTCATACCTTTATAGTTGGTTTGATCCACTGGTTTTCTAGTTTCATCAACATCCAACATACAATTAGTACTCATAGGTGTATCACTTTCATTAATACTATCTAAACCAAAATGTTTTAAAAGATCTTTTTTATATTTACTTTGATTTAAAATAATACCATTTTAATTTTGAAAAACATGGAATCCATGAAAATATTTGTGTTCTCCCATTAAACTCATATCAAATTCATTTTGCATACTATTTGAAAAATCAATACACAATGTACATTTTGAATATCACAAAATAATATCATCAATATAGATTTTCAATATCAAAACATCTTTAGAAATTCTTTTAATAAAGAGAGTTGGATCATCAATCCCTTTAGAAAACCCTATTGAAATAAGAAAACAACTAATTCAATCATACCAAGCACTATGATCTTGTTTTAAACCATATAAATTTTTAGAGATCATAAAAACATGATTTGGAAAATGAGGATTACTAAATCTAGATGGTTGTTCAACAAAAACATCTTCAATAATAATACCATTTAGAAAATAACTTTGAACATCAATTTGATATAACTTGAAATTCAGATTAGCATCATAGGGAAGTAGAATCCTAATAGCTATTAAAATATCTATAGGTAAAAAGTTTTCCTCATAGTCTATTCCTTCCTATTTACTATATCCTTGAGCAACTATAATTTCTTTTTTTCTAACTATGTTTCCTAATTCATCAACATTTTTTCGAAGAACCCATTTAGTGCCTATGGTCAAAGTGTCCTTAGGTCTGTCAACTAATTCCCATACTTTTTTTATTTCAAATTGATTTAATTTTTCTTTCATACCCATTACAATAAATTAATCATTAATTGCATCATTGATATTTTTATGTTCTAAATGTGAATGAAAGGCTTGATGTTCAACCTGATTTCTTAGATAAGCTCTAGTCTATGTCCCTCTATCAATATTACCAGCAACAACATCTAAAGTATGATTTTTTAGAATCCTAGTTGATCTAGAAAAGGTAGGACTTGAAATTTAAGGTTCTTCTCTATGTTCGGGATCATCAGAAGCAGGTTCTGGATAATTTCCAGAATTACTTGGTTTTATATTTGGTTCACTAATTTTATCATTTAGGTCCAGAATAGACAGATGTTCTTCACGATTTTCAAGAGATGACTTTAGTGCATGCGGATCAGTTTCATCAAATTTGATGCAAACATATTCTTCTACACATTTTGTTCTTCTATTATAGACTCTATAAGATTTACTAGTTATAGAGTAACCTAGAAAGATCTCCACATCACTTTTAGATGAAAACGTGTCATGATTATCTTTTGTATTGAGAATAAAGATATTGCAACAATAAATGCTAATGTAACTAACTTTAGGATTCCTATTATTCCAGAGTTCATAAGGGGTCTTCTTAAGAGTAGGTCTAATAAAGACTCTATTTATAATATAACAAGTTTTATTCATGGCTTCAGCCCAAAAATAAACAAGTAAATCATACTCATTAAGCATTGTTCTTGCAATTTTCTGATGGGTTCTATTCCTTCTTTCAACTACACCATTCTGTTGAGGTGTCCTAGGGGAAGAATAATTGTGAGTATAGCCATTGTGTGAGCAGTATGGTTCAAACTCATGATTTTCAAACTCACGACCATGATCACTTCTCAGGGTCTTAATTTTATGTCCACTAAGGTTCACTACAGACTTGGAATATTTCATAAAATATGTACAAACTTCACATTTATGAGCAAGAATGTATACAAAAGTGTATATAGAAAAGCCATCTACTATGACATAGACATAGTGATTCCTATTTAGACTAGAAACTCTTGAAGGTCGAAATAAATCCATGTGAACCAACTCGAGAGGTTTAGAAGTTGAAACTTCATTCCTTGATTTAAAATAATCTTTATGTTTCTCTCCCTTTTGACAGGGAGTACAAACTTTGTCAGTTGGCAATTTTTATTGAGGAAGGTCTCTAAGAAAGTTTTTTCTAGTCAGTTTCAAAATTGAGTGATCATTCTAGTGTCCTAATATTCTATGTCGTAGCCATGACTCTTTATGAAAAGAATTTACGAAATTAATGTTTTGTTTAGCTAAAGAAATAAAATTAACTGCATAAAAATTTTCATTTCTCAAAGAAAAAAATACTAAAACATTTTTGTAAATAAAAACATTACAAGCATTTTCAAATTTAACATTGAAACCATCATCACAAAACTGATAAATACATAACAAATTATATTTATTTCCATGAAAAAAATAAAACTTTAGAAATTAAAACTGAATCAGTGTTACCAATCTTGCCTAAGACGATGATTTTTTCCTTTGAATTATCACAAAAGGTGACATGTCCTCCATTAACCATGATTAAACTCTTAAAACATGATTAATATCTAGTCAGATACCTTTGAAATCCATTGTCCATGTACCATATCTTCTTATGGGAACTCTTCAAGTAGGTCTCCTATGAACAGGTTTAAATAGAAAATGAATTTGGTACCCAGATTTTCTTAGGTCCAGACATGTTATCAAGAAAAACTTTTGGTACACTAATTTGTATAATGGGTCTCATATAATCAGTTGACTCAAAATATTTTGAAAGATAAATTTGGTTTGATCTATAACCATGTGAATAACTAGTTATAGCATATAAATTTCCAAAACTATAACTAGCATCATTAATTCCATAATTAGGAATAAATCTATTTTTTGTAATTTGTCTCTAAACAGGCTGATACCCTATTCTAGTGCTATATTTTGGTGTCACTTGTTTAACTAAAATTTGTGTAAGTGTGTCATTTTCATTTTTGAATTTCTCTAAGTCCTTTCATAATTTATCATTACACAATTTCATTTCATTATTTTCCTTTAACAGTTGAGCATTCTTTTCCTTTTCTACTTTTAAAGAAGATTTCACAGTGCTAGTTAAAGAATGTTGTTTCTTCAAGGTCTTATACTTGTCCTTCAATTCATTACAGTATTCTTCTAGCATATTTCAATATCCAAATAACTCTTCAATATTCATATTTTTATATTCAAAATCAGAATCAACTCGAGAATAATACGAATATAAAGAAAGAGTGTCCAATGTTACCTCGGATGTGTTTGTCATGAAACACATATTTTCTTTTGGAGATTTTTCATCCTAAGAGGAATCAGAATCACTCAAACTGTCTTCTGAAGAACTCCAGGTTACATTCATAGCTTCCTTATACTTATTGTCCTTATAGTCATATTTCTTCTTGAATTTTAACTTTGGACAATCTTCTTTTACATGTCCTTTTCCATTGCATTCATAGCATACAATTTCATCACTCCTATCATACGTTTTCCAATCATTCTTCCAATTAATTTGTTGATCAAACTTAGCCTTATAATTTGTTTTTCAAGAAAAAAATAATCTTCTTGTAGAATTACATGAACCATCCGGCTATCTGAGCCATATCTGTGTCACTGTTATAATCTGAACCTTCACTTGTTGAGCTTTCAGTAGGTATGTGAAATTTCTCCTTGCCCTTGCTCTTTGAGGCAGTATACATTAATGCCACTGACTTCCAGTTTCATTCAGCATCTTCCTCCTTATTTACATTCAACTCTTCTTCATACATCATTAACTTAGCCATCATCGCCTTAACTTGAAGTGAACTTATGTCACATTATTCTCTTATTGAGACTGATGTGCCTCTCCATCTTTCTGGAAGGCATCTTAGTAATCTCATAATCTGCTGCTTTGGAGGAACAACTTTTCCATGTGAGCTCATTGTATTTATAATTTGTTGAGCATGAGATACATGTCAGAAATAGGTTCATCCGGCATCATTTTAAAATTATCATACTTAATAGTGTAGGTATTAAATATCATTTCTTTAACATTAGTTTTTCCCTTATGGGAAATAGCCAAAGTGTCCCAAATTTCATAAGCAGTTTTACATGAAAATATTCGATTAAATTCCTCATCTCCTGAAGCACAATATAGGGCATTCATTGCATTAAAATTATTATTATAAGAAGTTTTAGTAGGTTCATACCAAGTAGTTATTTCATTTTCTAGAATCTTAAATTGAGTCTCTATAGTACTCTAGATATCAAATCCCATACTTGCTAAATGAATTTTAATTTTCAGTTTCCATTGGGCATAATTAACACAATTAAATAATGGTGGTATGTTAGTAGCAGCACCTTCTAGTCTATTATCCATGATTAGATTTTAGAAAATATATTTAAATAGATTATATTTTTAACTAACATAAATTTAAGATCTTTAAGATACAAATAAAATCACGGTTGAAAACAGAGTGTCTTAAAATCCTTTATAAATAAAAATCCTCTGATACCAAATGTTGGTTGGAGTGGATACTCAAGATGGGGGGGGGAGGGTTAATTGAGTTCCAATTAAAATTTATGTTAAAATATTATTATTAAAAATCCCCCATATTGAATAATAAGAAAAACTGTAGTGAATTTATAATGCTTGAAATGATTCAATTAGTTTCTCAAAGATTTATTATTTCTCTGTTAACTTAATCTGAAGATTTATTATCTTTTGAAACTAACTTACTGGCTAACAAAAGTTATAAACACTTTCTAGTTTTATTATCAATGTAACTTTAAAATAGATTTATATATCAAAGTGCATAGAAGTGGAAGATTAAATATAGTTTAAAAGAGAATAAATAAGCATATCAGTTTTAACAAAGAGGTTCAGTCTCAAGACGAGACATAGTCCTCTCAAAACAATTTATAAAATTTTTGATCCACACCCTTGTTCGGGGTTAACAATAGTACAAATACTGTGTAGGTACTGAGACCTCTACCACCGTTCTACATTTTAAAACAAATAATATCACACATGCTATCCATGTCACAATTGACATCTACCACTATCCTCCATGGGATATAAGAGTATAGGGAATGATTGAGTGAGGATTTATAAATCCTCCAGTTTAGCACATGAGACAGTGTGTGTCTAAAAATACATAGCACACACACTGCTCAAAATGTAAATAAATGAAACACAATAGAGCTAAACAGATATAGATGAGTTTAGAGTGGTTCATTTGATTTTTGTGAAGCTCTGGACTCTTAAAATTGATGTAGATGAATCTTTGAGTCTGTCTTTAGAAGTTGTAAGAAAACAGAGTGTCGTAGTTCTGTTTCTTGACATCCCATGAAGGTGTTCAGCTCGAGTAAGAGAGTATTCTTTGTAACACTTGAGCTTCTTCTTTGAAACACCATCTTTCTGTGTATGTCTATTCATTGGGTTCTTCTCATGTTCTTTGTTTTGAGATTCAATCTAGGTGTCACACACTTGCACGTGTATTACTCTCTTTTTCTTCATTAGCTTGATCATCCTTTTATACCTTGAGCTCCAGAAATGGGAATGATTACCTTATTACAGGTATGAGGTATGTTTCTTGGAATGCCAACAACAATCATTAATTTATAGCAGGTGCATTAAAAACATAAAATGTGATCGTTTCTAAATAAACAAATAAAAATATAGTTTAGAGAAATAGTGACTAGTTTTCATCGGTTGTTGTTAGTATTAGTGAGCTAGTATCGGTAGCTCATCTTTCGGTAGCTCCTCTTATCGGTAGCTCCATTTATTTGTTTCTCTTTTCTACTGTTGTAATTCTTGTATCAGTAGACTATGTAGATGTAGCCATCTTTCTGTATTAGCAGACTTGTATCAGTAACTGTTATTCTGTATCAGCAGACTTGTATCGGTAACTATCTGTCAGTATCCGTTTATATCAGTGGACTTCATTACAGTAGCTATGTATGTCTATATCGGTGGACTTCATATCAGTAGCTATCTGTCTGTCTGTTTATATCAGTATCTTGTATCAGTAACTATGTACCAGTGACCTTGTGCCACATGATGCATGACCTATCATCGAACATTACCTATCGGCAGACTATGTACCTGTAGGTCTGTATCAGTCGACTTGTGCATACCGGTAAACTTGTTCTATCAGTTTCTCTTCTTCTATCAGTATTTTTTATGCATATCAGTGACCTTATCCATATCTGTATATTTCTGTACCAGTGTATTTAGCCTTATCAGTAGATGTGTATCTGCCTATTTTTATCAGTAGCTATGTGCATACCGGGGAACTTATGCATATCAGTGGACTTATCACTTATCTGTTCTATGCAAAACATATCCAGATTGAGTTAGAATTATTTCAAGTTATGTATAAACATAGAAAAACAATTTATTGACACATTACAATGATAATTTTGACATTTTGGTCAACACAATTTAATATATATATATAGGATTATAAACACATATTAAAGAATGGTTGGGATTATCAAAAAAAATTAAATAATTATTGATATTATCAAAATAGTTGAGGTCAACATACCCCATTCACATGGATGTTCATTAGAAGAAATTAAAAGATCATCAATATATGGGTTTCATATGCTTGAGTGTTTCACCATGTATTCCACCAGTTATTTTTCTCACAAATTACATGTTTATGTTTCGGTGTATTGATTATTGTGTATTCAATAATATATTGATAAATAAAAAGTATCTTATACCATAGAGTTATTATTAGATCAATCAGTTATATAGAGATTAATAAATCTCAAATTTATACCTTCTATTTTGATATCATCAGTTAATGGTAAATGAGGATATTACCAAGACCACCATTCATAAAATTTATGAGAACATTTATTTTACAATCATTCTATTTTACCTCAGTAATGCTCCAAAAATCATCCTAGAATTAATGAACCAAATATTTTTAAATTAAATTGAAATCATTTTCTTTGTAATTATAAATTATATTTTTAATATTCCAAAATAAATGAGGGTAATGGGGATGATATTAATGTTCTAGTGAAGACATGGTGGAATGAGAAGTTATATTCTTAGTACAGTAAATATATGATCTTAATTAAAAAAGTAGAATTTGTAGGGAATTTTTCACATATAAAAGGATAATTTTGGACATTTAAAAGATAATATGTGTGGGTTATTTTCCTAGACCCTCCTATGTTATTGAGATCTAGAGTTTCCAAAAATTAACTCAGTACTATTGGTGATTTTTGAAAAACATATAATGATTTTCATACTAGATAACATGGAATAGATATAAATGAGTTATTTTTGTCAGGATAGATGATTTTCATGATATATTTTAGGAGATAAAGAAGAGGATTACTGAAATAGATATACCCAAAAATCCCCTAAGTTGGGAATTATTTATGATCAATAATGATGCCTCAGAAACATTCTTCGGTTATGTACTCATATAGAATGGTAATGTGAATGTTCATGTATGAATATAGTTGAAGGTGAATGATAAAAACCTAATTTTTAATGATCATTAAATGGAATTAGTAATCGTTAAATTAAAAATCTTGTGTAATTATATCTATGGGGAGATTTGTACTCAATTTTCAGACCACAAAAACCTGAAATATATATTCACATAAAATGGTGATCATTATGTTCTAATGAAAATATATATATAATCAATTACGATGATATCATAACCTACTACCATTTGGGAAAGACAAGTAATTTTATTGATGCTCCAAGTAGAAATGATCATAACATATAACTAAGGATATGATCTAATTGGATATATCCAGGATATACATGAAAATCAAGAAGAAATGATCATCAGCGTTACATTATAATATATTTGGTAAATCATCACTTATTGAGAATATTAGGAAACCTCAATGGGATTTTATAGAGATACAAAAGAATGTTGAAACTCTTAGGGAAGGAAAGACATCTATGTTCAAGGTTGATGATCAAAGAGTTATGATATTTGCGAAATGACTTAGTGTTCCATCAATTTGGGAGATAACAAAGGATATAGCGAATGATTCTCATAGATCATAAATCTTCATCCACCCATGAAAGATGAAAATGTGGAGATATATTTAAGAACATACTTTTAGGACAGTATGAATAATGATATTGTATAATATACATTAGTATACATTTTGTGTCAGTAGGTGAAGGATTATAAGAACAAAAAAATGGATGGTGAATCTATTTCTAATGGCTATATAGAAATTAAATAAAATAACTACATATATTTTCACATTTCATCCAAATACATAAAATGGGACCAATTATATATCTGTTTTGGATTCCCATCTAATAATAGATTCTCACAAAATCTACAAATAAGATAAATTCTCACTCAATCTCCATGAAAATAGCTATAATAAAGAAGTTCTAATGAATCATTAAACACCATACTTTATTATAATTGATACAGATCTATGATTCACATAAACATTTTAGAAGAGTATACAGAAATCTTTGAATAATTTTTTTTTAAATTTAGTATTACCTTTCAACCAATAACTGATGTCCAATATGATCAGACTGTCCATATAGATGAGTATAAATTTAGTGATTTTTTATGAAATTTAAGGGGCTAGATCCAAAATTTTCTTATATATGGGTTATTCTACAAAAATATCTTCTTAACAATCATCTATATACCCCATATGATCCACCCTATGATGCCCCAAACCCAAAAACCTGATTCTACTACTGAAATCCACAGAATATACATAATCACTTTGATTCTAGAAATTAAATATGGGATATAACGATCAAAATTTAAAAAATCAAAAAATATTATGTATTCTATTACATCTAAATATCATTCCATGTTCACAAAAATAGATAATTAGGAAATAAAATTAATCCTTATAAGTCCCATTTTTATCAACTATTATTAATTTATTCCATTATATATAAGAAACTAAGAAATTCCTGATATGTTTTCATCATATCGTAAAAAAAATTTCACATGTGCTACCCTTCAAAACATGTCATGTTAACTAATTTTCATCAGAACCTCAGCATAGAACCACAAAATTTTCATTAATTGCATCAACCATACTACACAGGCTTAAGAATACTTTTTTTTCATTCACTTATGGATCATGTTCTTCGTCCGCATGTGGATCATATAGTTAAGGTATAGCAAGCTCATCTTGTTGATCGCAGTATGGTTGACGCTATTAAGGAAAATAATTAGTGGTAGAAGGCATTTCACACTTTCTCGTGGAATTATTTGGGGAACTATACGAGAATTGTTTTAGATGTGAAGACAGAGAGTTGGGTATAAGATCATTATATCCAATTCAATTTGATATATGACCCAATAGAGTACTTGGTACATTTGGAAATTAGTCATATGTGGGATATTATGCAACAGTGTTGGACGCTCTATATGGGAGAGCAGAAGCAGGAAGGAATATTTTTCTTTGACTTCTAAAAGGAGTTCCCGGTAGAGTTCTATTATTCAACCATGATTTATGAGAAGATATAGGATCTACTATCTCTTTTGTAGGGGAGTATGTGAGTTTGGGAACAATGAATCAATTTTAAAGACCATTTTCATTTCCCAAGAGATTTTCGCAAATGATGAGTCTCTTTTAATATGTCTTGAGAAGGCACATAATCCTCCTATCCAGTATGTCATTACTACTATTACATTTCAAATGTAATAGGGTGTTCAAAAGAAGGAATATGTGATCGAGTGATTGTATTCATGGGCAGATATACCAAAATGGGAGTTCTAGTATAGTTATTTGAGAGGTGGTGTTTTTAGTTAAAAATAAAATGTCCCGGGACCGTTAATGTTTTAACCAAAAGAGAGTCGACCCAATTAGATTCCTTTTTATTCCTCTAGTGAGAGTGGATTCAATGCTTTTCCTGGGATCTTTTTTCATTTTGTTTTAGTTATTGGGATCATGTTCATCACCAGAACTAGTTCTTAGTAGATCTCTGAGCTTAGTTTGGTGGAGGTGGATTGGTTCAGACCCAGCCTCAGCAAACTATTTCTAGTGAGACTATTTCAACAGTAGGGGAAGTAGGATTTTCTTCCATCGAGGAAAGATTGATATGGTAGAGGCAAAAATTAGGATGTTCCATAAATTCAGGGGCAATGAACTAGGCCTGAACATAATGGTGGTCATCAGAAGAGAGGTATATGATCTGGTCATTTTCAATTGCACACTATAGAGGCTATAGTTCTAGATGTTCTAAAGATCATTAGTGGTACTTATGGTGTTGCTTTGTACCCCTATTTGTTCCTTTTTTTGATTCAGGATCATCTCACTCATTTCTATCACAAAATCTATCCCATGATAGGGGTGTAGACTAATGATGGTACTTATGGTGTTGCTTTGTACTTATGGTGTTGCTTTGTACTTATGGTGTTGCTTTGATGCGTGATAGGGGTGTAGACTAATGATGGGGATTCATGAGTCTGAGTGGGATATTTCATTATACTAATGTATCCATAATATGTAAAACATGGAATCACCTAATTTTATTAATTTATTACTATAATAGACTACTTGAATAGGAGAGTCATGTTTTTAGATTTTTATGTATAACGTGTTTTTTCTTTAGCGAGTACAGTTATCATATGGGTAGTTAGTGTGTTGAATTTTTTCATTAATTTATGGTTGATTTTTCCTTGGAATCAGTGGAATCTGAGTTGTTATAAGTTTCTTGGGTCATTGGTGAGTTCCTGAATTTTTTTGGGAGGTTTATAAGAAATCTCTCTATCATTATGTTAAGTTAGATATAGAATTGTCGCCCGGTTCTTCTCTTATTTGAATGGGTCATTGTCAAATGGCACCCTATGAGTTTTTGGAGTTGTGGAATTAAATATATGATATGATGCATAGGGGTTGTATCCACCCTAGTGTGTCATCATGGGGTGACCTATTGTTTTTCACCATTAAGGGGGATGTTTTTGTATGTCTACGTACAGACAACCATAGGTTGAATTAGTTGATGGTCAGAACCTTTTAACCACTTCCTAGAATATATGAACTTTTCGACTGGCTAAGAGGGATGAGTTGGTTTTTTATGATCGATCGGCAACCTAGATATCACCAGTTGATGGTGAAGGTGGATGATATATTGAAGACTTCCTTCTGATGAAGGTATGGAAACATCTTGTATTTAGTCTTTCCATTTGGTGTTATGAATGCACTAACCATTTTTATGGTGATTATGAACTCCATGTTCTATTATTTCATCGATTGGTTCATCATTATATTCAGCATTGATATATTAATTTACACGATGTCAAAGTAGGAGCATGCTGTGCAGCTCAGAACAGTCTTTCTAGTACATCGAATCCACAATCTCTATGGAATTTTTTCCATGTGTATGTTTTGGAAATGAGAGATTCATTTCAATGATCTTATGGTTTCTGGGTATGGTGTTTCAATAGACACATGTAATGTTTAAGGATTTGTTTCCTGTGTAGTAGCAAATAGTGTGGTAGAGGTTCGTTGTTTTATTTATTTTTTGGTATATTATATTAGGTTTCTAAATATTTTATTTCTATTTAAATCCACATTGATATCTTTTACAAAAAAAAGTACAAGAATTGGTAAAGATTTTTTCTGTTCCAGGCAACATTCAGTTACCTAAATGTGAGTTTGGTTAGTTCTCTGATGCTTCCGCTACAAGATGAGGGTGTGTTTTTTGAGGTGTTTTGTGACTCTTCCAATCTGCTCTTGGGATACATATTGTTGCACCTGCATACAATGATCTATTACAGTTAAATAATGTTACATCCCGATGACAATAACTACAAAACCAATGATCTAGATCTATAAAAGGTTTTGTTTGTACTATTTTTTTGGGGGGAATTGACTCACTGGAGAAAACATTATGGTTTTCAAAAATCAAAAAACATTATGGTATATCATTTCCCAGAGTGATTTGAACTTCCATTAGCATAGGTAGATAATGTTTATTCATGATTATGATTTTGAGATCTCTACGAAATATGTTTAAGGTAATATTGTCGCCAATGATTTGATAAGAAATTTGTTAAATGGTTGTATTCAAGAATCTTTTGATTCTTGGAGGAAAATGTAGGAGTTGGTAGTATAGTACTTGGTTGAAAGAGTTGATGTTGGTAGAGGATTTTTGTTTCATATGATGGTGTGGTATTCTGTGATGTTGTAGGTGAATGAGTTTCGGTGGATATACTCAGAGCTAGAGGTGGTGTATGATTATTTTATCCATGGTTATGATCTATAGGGATGGTCAGAGGAAGGTTGGAACTGGATGATGTTTTATAGAACGTTTTTTATTCCAGGGGTGGTGCATGATGGAGTTCTTCACAAGTTTCATATATCACCTTTGCTGGTACACCTAGTAGATTCCACAATTTCCCATGGATTACAGATGAAGTTTCAGAGGATTGAGGAAAAATAGAAAGGGGGTATTTTGTAAAAAAATTCTTGTTTTTAAGTTGTTAAAGGCCAATAATTGTGTTCATCATGGTTTCATAGATCCCATTGATGTCCTTGAGTGGAAATGGGAGGAAAAAACACAAGTTTTTTGTAACTAGGTAACCCATATCTTTAGGAGGTTGTGATGTTGTCTTGGTAATCATAGATCAGTTGAAAAAATCTGTTCACATATTAGCGATCATGGAGTTGGGAAAAATGGATGATTTGTATAATAATTACATGGATTAATTAGAACGGTTTCATGGGGTTTTGTTGTAAATTATATTGGATCTGGATGCAGACTTTACCTGATGAGGCTGGAGGGGATTGAAGAAATATATTGGCACTCATCAATGATTTAGAACTACTTTCCAGCCTTATATTGATGGACATATGGAAAATATTATCTTGATGTGTGAGGATATGTTGTGTTTGTGCGTCCTAGACATCGGTGGGTCTAGGGTATGACAATTTTCATTGATATATTTTTATTATAATAATAGTTATCACTCTTCCATTGGCATGGCCCCATTTCAAGCCTTACATAAGAGACTATATTTTTCTCATTTGTACTAGATAGAGTTACGAGATAATTTTTTTCTGGGACGTTATGTGGTGCGGAGCATGACAGAAAAGGATCATCTTTTTTTGGGGAATGAAAGTAGTGAAGGACCATTGTAAGTATTCTGTCGATATAGAAAGAGTCACATGGAGTTTTTGGTCGGGGACCTTGTGTTTTTAATGGTTTCCCCTCATTGTTGGTTATAGAGGATTGGCAGAGGTAGTAAATATTCTACTATGTTTTTTTGGAACATTTAGGTGTTGGAGAGAGTGGGAAAAGTGGACTATATATTTGTGTTTTTAGCATGGTTAGAGAAGATCAGTGACATCTTCCATGTATCTCAACTACTTTGGTATCTTCACAATGACCTTCATGAAATTTATTGGAGAGGTATGGATATTGAATATGATGCGAAATTTGTCAGGTGGCTATTAAATATCCATGGATACTAAGAGAAGGAACTACCTAGATGGACCACTTCATTGGTTTTGTACAATGTAGAGGAATAGTGGCATAGTAAAGTTCACTTGGGAGTGAGAAATGTAGATATGTTATTAGTACTTGATTTTTTGTTTTCAGTTTTTCCCTATTATTTTGATCTTTATGATGTGATGTTTGGACCACATTGGTTATGATATGAACTATTTTTTCTCCGTTTTTGATGCGTGATAAATCACTAACATATGAAAATGGGAGGACATGATCCCTAATCGAGACACATTAATTGTAATGTGACTAATCCCATCCCAATGGGTTAGTGCCACCTAGATTAGATAGAATCCTGGCATAGTGGATCAAATTTATTAGTTCTTGTGTTTGGGTTGTGTGGTTTGTTTTTGTTGTGAAAATATGTTTTGTGGTCATTTGAGTTATTTTATCAATAGAAATGATGGTAAAAACTAGTTAGTAGATTTTAAAGGAGGTTCTCTTTGGAATAGAGGATTCCAATCATGCTTTTGAACAACATAAGGTGGTTTGTGACTGAACATTGATGTGTTTAGTTTAAAATAATGTTTCATGTATGACTAGATCGTTGAGAGGTATATCTTGATATGGTTTATTGGACCTTTCATCTCTTTACCTGAAGGATTGTTTTGAATTCCCAATGATGTTAATAGTTAAAGAGGTATTTAATGTAATGGATCGACCATTTCCATCTATTAAATTGGGGAAAATATGGTGTTAGAGGGGTCCTGGGAAGTCATGGTGACTCCTTTCAACACATTTAAAAATTCCCAATTTTTAATGTTTTCTAACAGTGCCTCCCCAAAGTTGTTCCTTATTAGCAGTGTCTCACTATGGTAGTGGCTCACCGGCGGTGTCCCTCTTCGGTGGTGTCTCACTAGCAGTCACTCACCTTGGTAGTGGCTCGCCAATGGTGTCTCAACCTTGAAGAATGTCACCAGTATTGTCTCACCCATGTAGTGTCTTGTTGGTAGTGGATCGCTATTCGTTTGTCACCTTATCGGGTTTTCAATGACAGTTGGTTACCCTGATAGTGTCTTATTATGGTGTCTTACCCTGACAGACACTCTTTAGGTGGTGACTCGTGCCTGGCGGTGGGTCTCCCTAGAGGTGTTTCAACATGCAGTGTTTCACCCAGCGGAGACTCACTGACGGTGGATGATAGTTCATTTTGATGATGCGTCATCTGATGATCCATCATCTAGAATTTTCTCACTGACAGTGCCTCATCTAGTAGTCTCTCGTGAGTGGTGCCTCAAGATCTATGTCTCTAGTTATCATAATTTTTCCAATTTGACATCTTTCTTTGATGTAAAATGTATATATGGCCAAATATAATTGAATTTTTTACCAATTCTAAGGGAATAATTTATATCTTTATTTATTAAAGTTTCCAAAGGCTCTAAAATGATCAAACCATGTGGTCATGGTCAGATTAACCTTTAATACAATTAATAAAATATATTTAATTCCAATTAAACGTGATCTCATTGTCCTAAAGTCAAGACCCCCTACCCTTTTTCCAGATATTCTCCTTAATCTTGAGATCAGATATCCCTAGAGGCTTTTTCCATGGAGAGTTTTTCTGAGTTTGGTTCGTGATTCCCCGTACAGTCACATACTCTATATGAGACCCTATTTTATTATTACCACAAAGTGTTGACCATTATTCTAATATGTATGATTTAATTCATATTTAACAATTTTCTATCAAGTGGAATGTGTATGTATATGTTATCCCATGTGGAGATTATTTATTTTAAAATAAATAAGGTAATCTAACTAGTTTAAGAATCAATATATAACAGCTGGTGAAAAGTGATGAATAATCTTCTTGTGTTATTGTAATTTTTAAAATTTTGATTTTTATGGGATAACTACCCAAAACATATTGTAATTGTTTTGGGTGCTTTTTTGGATGGGTCGGTTTTTAGAAATCATGTTTTTTGGATCTTTATAGAATTTTCATGTATACAAATTATAGTTAGACATGTATATCTGCCTAATAAATGGATACCCTTGGATCATACACATTCTATTAAAACACCTATATTATAAATTGGAACTAAATAAGGGATTTCATATTAACTCTTAAATTATTTCCCTTACAACGTGAGGCGATGTGATGTGTGGGATTGGTGAGGTTTCTATGTATAATAGTATATGAAAACATACGGTTGTGTGGTAGAGCTGTGATCGGTGTGGTGTGATTGTGAAACATGGATGAGAAACTGTTTGTCTTGTAATGTAGTGCTAGATGTGGTTATTTGATGGGGGTTGGTTTTGTTAATGTGATGATATGGGAAAGGGAGTTTTTAAAATTATAGTGGTGATTGTGTGGGTAATTGAAAAGAGTATTTTTATTAAAAACATTCAAAAAGCCTAACCTTGTATCTAGGGGTCATGGTATGATGTGTCTTTAAAGTGGAGTGAGTTAATTTACCAAGGATATTCATCTCTTGGATGATTGTGATTGATTATTATTTTGTTTCCAGATGTGCTTCATGCCGGAATGATTCCCTAGTAGCGATGTAATAAATAAATAATTTCTTCAAATACTGTTTAGACTGGAATGGGTTGGATTAGTTAATTAGATAATATTTCTTAATTGAATATTAAATTAATGGGTTTTACAAATAGAGGTAATGTGAAAATTCCATTATTTTACAGGTCTATTCGCCATCTGAAATGATTTTTGTAGACACTGGTAAATGAATTTATAGGTGGTAGGAAAATGGATAGTGTTTTTAGATGGTTAGTTTGTTTTTGAAACCATAGGATGGGCTTGAATTTCTTGACACTATACATCAATTATATTTTCATTTAGTTACTATAAAAACCCCCACCCATGTGGAGCACTATGTGCTGAACACCCACATAGTCATGTGGGGGTGTTTTTACAAACATATAGTAATTTGTACTAATGGTTAGGTGCCTGATCTTACCTAATCATACTTCAAGGGGAGTTAGGTATCAAACTACCTATGATTGATATTGGCCTGTCACTATTTTTTGTGGTGGTTTTTATAGCGTAGGTATTTTCCTGCAGAGTGGTTTTGGCCGAGGTGTGTTTGGGAATGATGTGATAGCCCATGGGTGGGCGAGTCAGGTGGTTTTCATTACATGTGTCATCCAGATGATTTATTATGTTTCTTCACATGTTTCTTCAATATAATATGTTATGTGATGTGTTTTGAGGACCATGTGTGTGTGGGTTGGATATGTTTTGAGGTGTCTGAGTGTGCGGGAAGGATGCGATGTCCCATATATAAGATATGGTAGTGATAGGACGTACATTGATTGGTGAGACTGTAATACCAGTGGGAAAATAGTGTGGGTTACCCTATAATCGATGTTTTTTATAACATATTATATTGCATGACATGGATAAATTTGTGAGCATTCCTTGGTGAGGATAGGTTTGGTTACTATACATGTTTAGGTATTTTTGGTTCTACTAATTTATCAATTGGTCATTAGTATGATTCATTCACATATGGATGATAGGTGTTGTCTTTCCTACTATGTATACATGTATTCTCACCCTATGTAGATAAAACAGTGTTTAGGTTTCTAGAATGATTACATCGGCAGGGATATGAATAACTATCTGAGGTGATGGGTTGGTTGTTGCATTGATTCTTTAGCTTACATTTATATATATATACATGTGGGACCATTTCTATATAAGTTCTATTTGTACATGCATTATGGGATAGTTTTTGGTTTTCTTAGATATATGTCTTTGGGTTGTTTATGGATGATTCAACTTATCACATGATATGGTTTCTTTAAAAATGTCAATGTCTCCAATATTTTAATATGTGTAAACCCTTGGTTCTAGTCACTAACATGAGGTCTTCATGTTGTGGGACTCACATCTGGGGTCATTATCTCCCTTTCATCACTATTATCATAGGAGGGTTATATTTGGATCTAGGGGGTCTTGTCATTATTTATATGAAATAGGTTTTGAAATGGTTTTATGAAATATATTTTCAATGAAATGGTACTTTCCATAAGAAATATCCAATGTGATCATTTAAAATCCTTCTGTATCATAGATGAAAATAATTTTTTGTAGTATACGAATATCATTTATAATCAATATTAAACTGTTTCTATTTTCATGAGATATTTTTTTGATACCTATTTCCCTTAAACATGTTATATGATTGTGAAACATGCTTCTTTTCAGTAGTTATGCTAAGATGAAGAGACTATGAAACCTATCTATTTTCCACAGGTAATGATGTGATGAAATTTGAGTGATACCCATTTAATTTAATGGGTAAACACAGGATTAATGTTTTCTATCTTGTAGAACATGAATGTATGATTTCATTATGTGATGGGTGTGACCTATATGTCACTCCAATACATTTGGTAATGATGGATGACTCATGATTATATGTTTTATATGTGAACCAGATTACTTGTTCACAAAAAACAGAGTGAAACTGATTACATGTTCACAATGTTATGCATCGACCTGGTTGAATGTAACTAAATTTAGTGGTAATCCTAATACATGTTCACAATGTTATAATTGAACCTTATTTGATGTTTCGAGTGTTAGGAATGAACCTGATTACATTTTCAAAATGATATGCATGGAATAGGTTTCATATCCATAAGTTTATTTGTGAACCAAATTAAATGTTCATAGTGTCATTAGTGAACCTGATTTCATGTTCACAATTTTCATTATAGACCTTGTTTTATGTCCCTATGTTTATGTGAGGGCCCTATTTCATGTCCTTATCTTATTGAGTGAGCTTCATTCTACTTAGACATGTTCACAATGTTAAAAGCTAATGTGTATTCAAATATTTCATGTCATATTTCTATGTTAGGATTTCATAACATATGTTCATCATTATTTTATTATTCATGTCTTATGAAGATTTAATATATTCACCATGATTCATGGTTATGATCTTTCATATGCATGGAATTATATCTAATGATATGATGACATTCTCATTCCCTTATTATTATGTTATGCTTAAATACCACCCATTCTTACCCTTACTATGAATCTGAGCTCGCCCTTTTCTTATGTTTCCTTTCCCCAGGTTATGAAGAATGGATTTTATATTGTATTAATAAATGTGTAGTTCTTTACATAAGAAATTGAAGATATTTCACAATATTCAAATATTTTGTTTCATGATTCCAAATAATGTAAACTATTACGATCATTGGTCATGTATTTTTTAATATATTGAAAATTCATATATTAAAAGATATTATATCCTTGTATGTTAAAACTATGTATCCATTTTTGGTAACAAATGAATGTTTTATTCAACCTTTGGAAAATATTATTTAAATGCATTAGTGTGATATGTTGGATATTTCTATAGATATTTCTATGATGTCTCTAAGGATCATTCTAACGTTATGTAAAGTGTTGGAAAATTTCGTATAATTTTGGTAAAAAAGAGATAGATTTTTTTTCTTACAATACATTTCTTTCTGTATACTATTAGTAGATGTAGTTCTGAAACATATGTACCTAGTGGTGAAATCTCAAAAAAGGTGCATTGGTCCAAACTCGAGCATTATTTGGTACAAGACAATAGTCCCTTTTCACACATTGTTAGACATAACAACGATATATTCATTGGAAATTAAAAAAAACATCATGAACCATCATGAAGGATTTTAATTTAATTTTTATATGAATAACATATGATAAAAAGAAGGGGTTATAGTTTAAAGAAGTAGGTTCTGTGATTTAGATATCCTAGAAGTAATTTCTTTTCTAATTATGTGGTTCTCACCTTATAATAAGTCATTTTACAGTATGTTGTTTATCGTAGTTAATTAACATGAACTATAAGTGAATAGGTTAAAATTGAATGTTTCTCATATGGAATATTTGTGAATTGTTCAAATATATATCCTATGCATAGATCCCCTAAATAAAATGTGTAAGGTGGTACTAGTACTAGATACACATATGAAGATAAAGAGACTACAACTGACATGTGAATGGTATAATATGTTCTTCCTTTAGTGTTTGACTTAAACTTAATATATGTGATTAAATTGGAATTAGGGGACCCTATGAATTGATTTATATTAAATATTTTAGGAATTTGGTATTATGGAATAAGATTATTAGGTATGAGTAATGGTTTTAGAATAATTTTGGATGATTGAAGTCTATGTGCATTGGAATTAAAAGATTATGTTATATAAATAATGATGTATATAATTATTGTTTGTAGAATATTTTTAGTACTTATAACTTCTATAAAATTATAAGGATAACCAAAATAATTGATTTTATGTAGAGATTTCTTTATGGGATGGTAAACCTTCAAATATTCATGAGGAACAGAAAATGATTTTTAGTTTCGATTAGGAGATAATGATATGGATAAAGTAAATTGGATAAGTATTTATAACTTCATAAAAGATAATGTATGTGGGAAAAGGTGGACAATGTTATCGTATATGTGGTTTTCAACATCGTGGATTTAAGGAATATATCCATAATTATTTTTAATTAGTAATCATTCATGTTTTTAATAAGGATTTATGGTAATTCGGTTTATTACCATGACTCAAGAGAATAGACGATGAAGGTATTAAAAATTTGGAATGTGAAACCAAGATATTATTTAATAATATATTGGTGATCCTTGTAAAACTAATTTTTTGAAAAACTTTCTAGAATTTGTTATTTTCATGTTTTGGAAGGATTATATAGTTAACATTTTTAGGGATGGTTTAAGATACATTTTAGATGATGTTTTAGATATTAATGTGTTATCTCGCTATATGAGGGTTTATTCATATTGGATAACTAGTCGTAACCAATTTTGTTGTGAAAAAAACGATTGATAGAATAACTTATCATTACACGTAAGGATCTCATGATCAAATAGTATTCTTGGAAACAATAGTTCATCTTCATTCCTTAGAGTATGAGGTTTAGTGAAAATTCAAGAAGGCATAATCAAACGGTGATATTAGGTCTATGAATTGAATGAAATAAAATAAGTAAATACTTGTGGTAATGTTCTTCAACTATAGGTATGAGGATCTGGAAACCAAAAATATTTTCCTAGTACAATCATTTCAACTGAATCAAATGTACCCTTATATCATCATTGATTTATGGATTTGTGAATGTTAACATTCTCCTAACCATGATTTCTATCACACTCCATCAGAACATGATTATTATATTTCCCTTTCATGCCCATGTTTTCAAATCTCCCATACATTGTATAATGTGGAATCCTAGTTATGTGTCACATTGGGTAATCATTATGTTTCCAACATTTCCTATTTAAAGGATGTTTTAGTATTCATTTATATGATAATGTTTTCTAAGAAAGGATATTTATTATATTATACCATTGATAAAATATCTGAATTTTGATGGAAAAACTAAATTTATATGGGTAGAATGTAACACACTGAAATTTTTTTAAATATTTTTTTTTTGAAATTAATTTAATATTTTGATATATTAAATTTCACAAAACACTTATTATATATTTTTTTATACGAAATAACTATTATATTTCCTCTTATACAGATCAAAATGTCATTTTTGTGCTACAAGAAACACTGATATTATCATGACATACACTCTACACTATATATTTCTTTCATTATCAAAATTATTAGTCCCCTCGATATCATTCATTAAATTCAATCCTGAGATTTTAGGAACTACTATATGTTATTAATATTACTATTAAAATATTTTTAGGGCTACCACCTAGCCATTGGAATGGATTTTGTTAATAAAATAAAATAAATTATAAAAATATGATTTTAACATATATTAAAAATGTAAATTTTTTTATCAATTATTATAAGTGAGTATAAGAACTATTGGAAAATAAAGAAATTACATTTCTCTTAAAACAATTTTTCTATGTAAAAATACCATTTTGGATCAATATATTAAACAAACAACATTTGAACAACATTTTGACTAAAAAATTATATATTATAAATAAAATAATTTATTTTTATATCCATATAAATTTTTTTATAGGAATAATATGAAAATATACTTAACTATATGAATATAAAGACTTACTTTTCTGAAGGAAATTTTAACACCGTTTAATGGACCACCTATATTCAATCTGAATTTTTACACTTTTATGATTTCAATATGATAAAATAAAATTAAAACATTAAAATAAAAATATCAATAAAAGGTTGTGGTGAATTTTTTATTTATATTTGAGGTTTCATGTAACGACCCGAATCCGGAGCCACCTAACTGGTGCCCCGTACCCGATTCACCACATGACCTCAAGTGCCTTTCCCCAAATGCTAGAGGCTACTGACTAGTAGCGGGGGCCATGGTGATTCTGTGGGGAAACTATTCCCTCATTTGATAAAGTATACAGCGGAAGAATAAACATAAACAATAGAGGAAGTAGTAAACAACATACAACAACTGAACTAAAAGTCAATGCAATGACTGATATAATAATGATGCAGAATGGTACATGTATCGATGGAAAGGAGTAAACAAAACAACGTCCTGAAATACAACTGAAACCAAAGTACTAAATGTAAATAGAAACTCCAGCAGCATCGTGAGCCAAAGATCGGTCGCATGATCACCATCTCCAACTGATAATCATGTACCTGAGGTATAAGGAACAAAATCCCTATCAACACCTGCAACCATATAATCTGTTTGGGCCGAAAATCAGGACCCAAACTGGGAGTGAGACTAATCCCAGTAGGCAATCAGCACAAGATTTTTGCCCTACTGTCTGTGAGTAAAAATGAAAAAGTAACGGAAAATAGACACAATAGTGAACTAGGAGTACACCAGTAAATAATTATACCAATTACCATTCACATTCATTTAAAATAAACAACTAGGGAAAACTAGCAAAGCATTCTATTCCAAGGTAAAGCATGTAAAACAGAAGGTATCTCAAAAGACTACCTAAACACAAGCAGTGCAAAACCCAAGCTTGTTATTTTGCATGGTGGACTCGTCACAACCAACCATCAAAATTTACACTGACTCTCTGGGTAGATCAAACTAGCAGACCCCTATAGTCCAATAATCAAACAAGGCACAGACACTTTGGGAAACTCTCACGTCAATTCACATATGGTCTATATTCGATAGCTACAGACTCTCTAAGGAAGCACTTATGTCTAATTCCACTGGTGGTCTCGATGCGTTTGTAAACTAATAACACTTTTGGGAAGCACAACGTCTTACTACCATTGGTCTTGTGTATGAAAATATAACCAACATGCCCTCTAGGGAAGCACTTAACTGTCTATTCCTTCTTTGATCTCTCGCTACAGGTTCTCATAGCTCTGAGCATTCAATCGTGCGTAATCTACTATTAGCAGCCTTGAGTATGTTTAAAAACTTCTTGGATAAAAGCTACCATGCATCAAAAGCATATAAATATCATTCAACACATGCAACAGTTATAACAAGTAATCTAGTAGCTGCAATAGGGTTTGCCTCACAGGAAAACGGTGCCAGATGGCAATAAATAGCCAAAATGGGACAAACACTCATGGGGTGATCCTCAAACATGCATCCAAGAATATTTTTGCAATAATTAATCATAGGGTAGAAATAAATCTAGTGCAAATAAACAATAAGATAAAAATCCTAATCCTGAGATACCCGATACATGGGTATCCGACACTTTTGCAACCAAAACTCAATGAACTTCAACGTAGGGAAACAAACCACCAACCTCGATCCCCAAAGATTGATATATTTGAACCTCGGACCATGAAATGCCCTAAAATGGAGTAGATTTTCAAAAACATCTAAACTGTTAATCCTCAGATAACTCACATGAGAGAATGAATCAGAAAACGAGGTCAAAGTAATTGCAAGAACTCACCGCTCTGATTCCTCTGCAATTGAAAGAGTTTGAATCGGACAACCGGTGACAGATCGTTGGTTCAGAGAAGAATCGGCCTCCTCGGATTCTCTGGATGGAATTAGGTGGAGAAGAAGACGTTTATGAGCATTAGGCGCGACCCTGACCCGATTAATGAAATAAAAAGAAAGGACACGGCTTGTACTTTTAATGTTCATGGCGTGTAGTGGGTTTTTCGGTACTCCACCAAAATAGTCCCCCACGTTACCCCTACACACCGTGTGTGTGTCCCAGACATGGCCAGCACACGAGGTCGAGCGAGATAAGAGTACATGGCGTGTACTCAGAAATTATGCGCTGTGTAGTTAAAAAATTTCCACAAACTTCATTTTTCTTTAAAACTCCAGAAATAGGAAAAACATACCTGAAACGAAGATATAGGTTCTTACAAACACCTCCCCTGAAATAAATTCATCCCCAAATTTCCCTAACAAGGTGTAGAAGATGAAACCTCGAACAACTCTGGACATTGTGATCGCATATCAGCCTCCCTCTCCCAAGACTCGTCCTATGTACGACTGTTCTGCCATAGCACCCGTACCTGAGGAACATAACGGCCACGGAGTACCTTTGTACTAAGATCAACAATCCTGATAGGATTCTCCTCAAAATATGCATACTACTCCAACTCAACCTCCTAGAGTAGAAAAACATGAGATGGGTCTGAGAAATACCGTCGAAGATGAGAAACATGAAAGGTGTCGTACATAGCTGGGTACCTCTGAGGTAACTGCAACCTATAAGCAACCAGCCCGACTTTCTCCAGAATCTCAAATGGGCTGACGTATCTCGGTGAAAGTTTCCCCTGCATCCTAATCAACTTATGTCCCCACCTCGAGGTAACACACAGGAAAACTAGATCTCCAACCTTGAACTCCAAAGGTCGTCTCCGCTGATCAGCATAAGACTTCTGCCGAGAATGCGCAGTCTCCATTATCTGCCGAATCAACTCTATCTGCTCTGAGGTCTCCTAAACAAGACGAAGTACCTCTAAATCTTCCTCTCCTCCCTCTAGCCAGCATAAAGGTGATCATTATGTCCTGCCGTACAAAGCCTCGTAAAGTTCCATCTGAATAGATGCCTGAAAATAGTTGTTGTATGCGAACTCCACTACAGGGATATTCTTTTACCAAGTACTGCCAAAGTCTATAATAAAAGCTCGGAGCATATCCTCAAGCACCTGGATTGTATGCTCGGACTGGCCATCAGTCTAGGGATGGAATTTTGTACTCAAAAGTACCTGTATACCCAAATCCCTCTGTAGCCCCTACCATAAGTGCGATGTAAAACGTGCATCCCTGTCTAAAACAATGGATTGGGGAACTCCATGCAGACGTTCAATCTCTCTTATGTACAACCGTCCGATCTCATCAACATTGAACGTCTCCTTGATTGGCAAGAACTGTGAAACCTTTGTGAGCCTATGCACTACAACCCAAACAACATCATTACCTCGAGGTGATCACGGTAACCATGTTACGAATTCCATCGCGACATCATTCCATTTCCACTCAGGAATGGGTAGCACGTTCATGTAGAGTGTGAGAGTACACCAAGATGTCGTCCAGAAAGACAACGACGAAAGAGTCCAAGTAAGGATGGAAAACTCTGATCATCATCGCCATGATAACTGGTGGCGCATTTGTGAGACCGAACGGTATAACCAGATACTCGTACATACCATACCTACTTCGGAAAGCTGTGAGAGGTATATCAGATGATCTGACCCGAAACTGATGATAGCTGGATCACAAGTCGATCTTCGAGAATACCCTCACTCCGTGAAGCTGATCAAAAATATCATCAATCCTCGGCAATGGATATCGGATCATGACTGTCAACTGGTTCAGCTTTCGATAGTCCACACAAATCCATATGGTACCATCTACCTTATTCACAAAAAACACAGTCGAACCCCATGGGGAAGTACTGGGTCAGATAAAACCCTTCACCTACAACTCCTCCAACTACTTCTTGAGTTCTTGCAAATCAGGTGTAGTCATCCTATAAAGAGGTATGTATATCGGTACTGCTACTAGCACAAGCTCAAATGAGAATTCTACCTCATGCTCTGGAGGCAACATTAAAATTATTCTAGAAAGACATCTGGAAAATGGTCAAATACCGGGGGAAGTATATATGAGAAGTCCCCTGATCATCCAGATATAAACTAGTAATCTGGGCTGTAACATTGCCCAGCCCATGATGCTCTGGTCCAGGTCTACTTTCCTGGACATCCCATTCGCCCTTGTAATGAAATTACCCACCCTCTGGAGATGTGAAACTCATTATGTGGCGATAACAATCGACAAAGGCCTAAAAAAGAAACTAGCCAGTCCATTCCGATAAGGACATCATATCCCATCATCAAGGACATAAAGACCCCAAAATAAGTGACACCCACCAACCCCAAGGGGGTACTCCATGCACTGACGCACACTAGAAGTTCTATGTCTCAAAGTAGTTTCTAGTGACAATGTATCCTCAGATGTAAGGAAATTACGTCTAAGGATCTCCAAAGTGTGCACAAAAATAAATCTATGTGAAGCTATGGTATCTAAAAGTGAATAAGATAAAACTGAGGCTACTAAGATCGTACCTCGTACTGTGGAAGGTCCAGGATCCTTCTCCCAATGAATTTTCTCTACCACAAATGTCCGGCCAGTACCGCGACCCTCTGTAGCATCCTGATATCCCTAAGTTAATTCTCCCTGAGCCTGACCACCATGTCGATGACCTCTAACCTGACCTGAACAACCTGTAGAACTCAATCCCCTAGTGTTCTGTGGAACTGGTACTCCTACTCCAGTACTAGGAGTAGAAACTGACCCTCCTTCACTAGCTTCTGAAGGATGAACCCTGCAAAAATGCCGCAGATGACCTATCTTGCCGCAAGCTCGGTACACCACTAGATCTCTTGGGAACTGCGGATTCTTATGATCACTCTTTCCACACTGATAGAACACCACCTGGTTTCCATAAGGATGAACCATTCTTCCATATGAATTTCCTCACTTCCTCGAGTCACTTCGTGTGGACTCTCGGTGGCGTTTCCTGCTGTCAGTATGCAATGAATCGGTCTTGGATACTGAACCTCCCTAGTCAACCGCTCCATTCTCCCTCAGATTCTATTTGGTGATCAATGCCTGGTTAACTATTAGGGTAATATAAGTCAACTAGAAGATGTTCACCTGCGATCTGATCTTTGGTTTGAGACTTTCCTCAAACTTCTTTGCCAAAAACAGCTCGTCATTTCCCGGAACGAGAGTGAAATAGTGTAACTCAGTGAAAAAGAAGGAATACTCCATAACTGAAAGAGTACCCTACTGTAGGTTCATGAACTCTCTGGCTCTGTCAGCCCTATGCGTCGCCAGAAAGAAGTAGTCGTAGAACGTACGCTGGAACTCATCCCAAGCCATCGTCCGTTGGCACCCTCCCTGGGAGAATACATCCCACCAACTTTTGTGAGAATCTAATAGAATGTATGTCGTGAGCTTCAGCCTTCTATCTGGGGGTGTCTCCAGATGCTCGATGATGGAAATTATTGTTTCTAGCCATGACACTGCAGCCTAAGGTCCTCCATCCCCTATGAATGTGGGAGGATGCTGCTGCTGGAAGACTCGTGTCAGCTCTGCCGTAGCCGGGGCAGGATGTTGAGCTCCCTGGAAGGTCTGCATGGAC
Organism: Viscum album; assembly: GCA_963277665.1. Taxonomy (NCBI): domain Eukaryota; kingdom Viridiplantae; phylum Streptophyta; class Magnoliopsida; order Santalales; family Viscaceae; genus Viscum; species Viscum album. The sequence goes on from OY728151.1 coordinate 1,433,036,308, forward strand.
CTCCTGAAACCCTCTCTGAACTGGGCATCAACACCAGTGTCTAGAATCACTGCAGGTGCCATGTCCAGAATGATAGACGAATATAAAGGTAGTCCCTGGTCTGCCGTATCAGGTGTACGGTCACTACCTGGTTCTTGGCGTGCAACGGGAGGACGTATTGGTGTCATAGCTCTGAGAAATCAAAAGCACAATTCAGATTTAGGATTAACAAGGATAGAAACACAAGGGTGAAAACGGGAATATGAGATAGAAACACTTTATTTTGAGAAACACAACTACACGATGTGTATCTAAAACTACATGGAGTGTTTGTTAATGCCATTCACATGGGCGTGTACTTATGCCACCATTGGTCGCATAACATACCAGACTACACGGCGTGTTGTCCTAACACATGACATGTACTTGAACTCCACTCCCCAGAACATGTCGCTTTACGTGGCTATCCTACACGGTCCTCCTAATCGTAAACTACACAGTGTGTTCACTAAATACATGGCGTGTACTGGACAGGTTCCGGGGACCCGTGTAGCGGTTACATGACCGACTACATGGCTGACACATACACGGCGTGTTCTGAACCAATACGGTGTGTATAAGAATAGGTAAAACTGAACCGTTTTGTTTGTGACACGGCCAGGTACCCAGAAGAAAACTACACATCGAGTTCGTATAAAACACGGCGTGTACTACACGAGTTTCCCCGACCTGTGTTGTTAGTGACACGACTGGGTACACGGTTGACTACTACACGGCGTGTACTTATTTTACACGACGTGTCCCCGAAGAATCTCCACCACCCCATGTCTCTATTCATAGAGTTAGTAACACGGTTTAAAAAATACACGGCGTGTATTAATAAAGTACACGCCGTGTATTCTAGGTTTTTCCAGGCAGTAGCTCAGAAACTACACAAAATGCCATAAACACTAAAAACAAGAATCTGTGTGCCGAATTATGATATGTGGGGGCCCATGCTCCACGTGAATCAAAGATTGGTATCATAACAATTCTTATAACAAGTAAAACAGCATAACAATCCAATGTTCCGTAAAATTCTGCTCCACGAGGGCCAATAACACCTTTAAGACTAGATCTTGGCATCTATTCTAAATAGGCTGTAAAATAAACAATACTTTATCAGCCCAACAAGTATGTCTATCTCAAAAACTATCACAAAAGCATGCATAATTTTTCCCGACATCTATCACAACATCATCAAATTATAATGCACCATTGATGGCATGGTAAAATGCATGACATGTGATTTTCTACCCAGTGTCTATATGATGCATGAGATAGCACACCCTCATCTCCTCGGGTTTCAAAAAAATAGAACCACAATCTTATAAACTATAACAAAACAAAACATGTGCATCACCCAACGGTGAAATGTAATAAATAGTAACACCTGCTAAAACTGAAAAATTTAATTATAAGGTAATATTGCTTTTCCATTTACACGGGTAAATTGCAGCCGGGCATAGTTAAGTACTAACTACCCATTTCTTACTATCCCTGTCTATTGTCGCAAAACAGTAAGGAAAGATAAAAAAAGAAAACCCCTCTAATACCACTTTGTAACGACCCGAACCCAGAGCCACATAACTGGTTCCCTGTACACGGTTTGCCACATGACCTCAAGCGCATTTCCCCAAACTCCAGAGGCTGCCGACTAGCATCGCGGGCCTTGGTGAGTCTATGAGGAAACTATGCCCTCATTTGGTAAAGTATACAGCGGAAGAATAAACATAAAAAATAGCAGAAGCGGTAAAAAACATACAACAACTGAACTAAAAGTCGAAGTAATGTCTGATATAATAATGATGCAGAATGGTACATGAATCTATGGAAAGTAGTAAACAAAAAAACACACTGCAATACAACTGAAACCAAGGTACTAAACATAAATAACAACTCCAGCATCATCGTGAGCCAAAGCCCGTTTCCATGCTCTCCAACTCCATCCAGTAATCAAGTACCTAAGGTAGAAGGACCACAATCCCGATCTACACCTGCAACCATATAATCTGTTTGGGCCGAAAAGCAGGACCCGAACAGGGTTTGAGACTAATCCTAGTAGGCAATCACTACAAGATTTGTGCCCTACTGTCAGTGAGTAATTTAACAAAAGTAAAGGAAAATACATAAAAAATTGAAATAGGAGTACACCAGTAAATAATTTTACCAATTACCATTCACATTCATTTAAATTAAAAAACCAGGGAAAACTAGAAAATATTTCTATTCCAAGGTAAATCAAGTAACACATCAGGTATCTCAAAAGACTACCTAATGACAAGCAATGAAAAACCCATTCTTGTTCTTTGTCTTCGTGGACTCGTCACAACCAACCATCGAAATTTACACTGAATCTATGGGTGGCTCAAACTAGCAGACCCCTATAGTCCAGTAATCCAAGAATGCACAGACACTCTGGGAAGCTCTCACGTCAATTCCCATATGGTATTGAAATGATAGCTACAAACTCTCCGGGGAAGCACTTATATCTAATTCATCATTTGGTCTCGATGCTTATGTAATCTAAGAACACTATTGGGAAGCACAAAGTCCAATTCCAGTAGGTCTTGCGTACAAAACTAAAACCAACAGACCCTCTAGGGAAGCACTTAATCATTTATTCCCTCTTTGATCTTCCGCACCAGGTTCTCACAGCCCTGAGCAGTCCAGTCGTGCGTAATCAACTATCAGCTGCCCTAAGTAATTTTAACAAGTACATGGATAATATCTACTATGCATCAAAAGAAAATAAATAGCAGGAAACACATGCAACAGTTATAACAAGTAATCTAGCAGTTTCTATAGGGTTTGCCTCACAGGAAAACGGTGCCAAATGACAATAAACAGCCAAAAATGGAGAAACACCCATGGGGTGATCCTCAAAAATGCAACCAAGAATATGATAGCAACAATTAATCATAATCTAACACGAAATCTAGAGAAAATAAACAATAGGATCAAAATACTAAACATGGGATACCCGATACATGGGTATCCGACACTTTTGCAACCAGAACTTAAAGAAATTCAACGTAGGGAAACAAACCACCTACCTCAATCATAAAATATCGATATATTTGAACCTCGGCCCATGAAACGGCCTAGAACGGAGTACATATTCAAAAACATCTAAAAAGTTGAACCTCAGATAACTCACATGAGAGAAAGAATCAGAAATTGAGTTCAAAGATGAACCAAGGACTCACTACTACTATTCTTATACAATCGAAGGAGTTTGATTCGGACAACCGGTGACGGATCAGTGGCTTGGAGAAGAATCGTCCACCTCGGACGCTCTGGACAGAATTAGACGGAGAAGAAGACGTTTATGAGCATTAGGCGCGACCCAGGTCTAATTAATGAAATAAAATGAATGTACACAGTGTGTACTTTTAATGTACGTGGTGTGTAGTGGGTTTTTCTGTACTCCGCCAAAATCAGCCTCCATGCAACCCCTATACAGCATGTGTGTGGCCCGGACATGGCCAGCACACGTCGTCGAGTGGGAGAAGAGTACACGACGTGTACATAGAAAGTACACAGTGTGTACTTAAAAAATATACAGAAACTCCTTTTTTCTCTAAAACTCTTGAAAAAGGAAAAACATAACTGAAATGATGATCCGGGTTCTTACATTTCATTTTTAGATGAATATTGAAAATACTGAATTTTACATCAAAACAACATTTCCACCTAAATTTTTAGGGATAAATTTTGTTTTAGATTAATTTTAATGCTCAATTACATCAATTATAAATTAAATAATCGAATTTATGTAATTTAAATCAACTTCACTATGAAATTAGATATAAAAACATTTGAAACTGTTTTACTTTTTTACTTTAAAACCAATCTTTTGTTGTCCCATTCGTGGAATTTAATTAAAATTCATTAATGAAATATTTTATTGTAATTCAAAATAATTTATTCAAAATTGGAATATAATTTATTTAATTTTTATATTAATTTCATCTTAGTTTATGAACAAAAAATATATTACTGAATGTAATTAAAATTAATGAAAATTATTAAGAGTAAAATTAGCATCACAAGTGAAAAAACCTTACACTTAAGGGGAAAATAACCTAGAAACATTCAAAAAATACATTTCCTAGACATATATTGACCATATTCCACCCCTTTTAGAATTATTGTCATCATTTGAGAAAATTTTCAATGGAAACACGTGGGTGGAATTCTATTTTCATGAATTTTTAATAATTTCACTCCTTCTCCAATATTAAAAGTCCCTCAACCCACCCACATCCACATAGTTATAAATACATTTTAATCATCCGAAATCTAATAAACTAAGCTCCTATAATACATAAAATAATATTAGGTTCCTCTACTTGTGAATAATTCCATCCAAGGATATCCTTTGGTATATACCAAATGTTGTTACATAAAGAAGAGGTAAAATCCTTATTCAATATCTTCTGTTTTATTTTGCTTCTCTATGCTATCAAATATTATTATTCCATGATAAAATAATAAACTAAATATCATAAATATACTAATATTTTTAAAATTTTCTTTATAATACCTATACTTACACAGACATCCTTAAAATGGATAATAACTTTACCAATCGTGTACAGTAAACTACCACCTAATGAAACAATGATTGTTCATTTTTCCCTTACCACATATAATTGTTGGAATTATGATGGGAACCCAAATTTTATATGATATATGTGATATTTCTATTCTTATTGTTTTTATTTTTTATTTTTATAAAATCAATACATTTATACAAGGAATTTTAGGGAATAAAATAATACAATATGTGGATTAGTGGACCATTGCCTCCACAAAGTGATTCGATATATTCAATCATTTCATGAAAAATATAAAATACTGGACTAGTAAAATATATTTGACTTCAAAGAAATATTTATATGATATTGATGAAATATTTATATTTCTATAAATAAAATATATCGTTTTAATTATTACGCTTTTCACACACTAAATTGGTAATAACATCATTCATGGATGTCTGAACTACAACATGATCAAATTAAAGTGATTCCTTTCAAACAATAATAATTCTTTATATAATCATATATGATTAAATAAAATTGTTTTTTTGATATAATTATGATTTGGAAAGACATATTTTTACCTACCTTCTTTCCATAAGGATCATTGATATATGGGAATGTTACTCCTACATATGTACGGGCAACCACATCAACGATTTTAACATTAGTTCATTTTTAAAAAAGTTAAATCATTAATTGGTTTAAATTATAATTTGTAGGTAAATATGAGAATAATTTTATTATTCTTATTATATATTTTTTTATAAAGAACCCTTTGGCTAGATTCGACCAACCAATGTGTTTATTAACACACGAACCAAATTTTGTCAAAACACACAACATAAACACAATTGCCTATGTAGTTCTATAAAAATTGTATTAAGTCAGTTAAAATTAATAATAAACATGAAAATGTATCTACATAAAGTAAATAATTAGAATAATTATATTAATCATGATGATATAAACACACATTAAATATCAGATTCATGGTTTAGGATTTCATATCTCACTTTTTAAATCATTGATATACATGCCTTATTCACGAATAATTTTTTGTTGTTGTGTATATTCATCTGATGAATGTAGTTTATGACCATAATTTTATCATAATTTTTATATGGATTTTATTATCTCTCTTTCATGGGGTTTATGGTTCAAAAGTTATCAAATTGCTAATGTAATTTTGTCTCAATTTTCCTTTTTTGAGACACATGCCATGTTATGAATATATATTTTTCTGTGATTTGCATACAATACCCTTTCAAATGTTATATCATAAATATACTAATTTTCATGATATTTTTTGCTTCATGTAGTGTAATTCTTTACAATTTTTATGATGTTGTGTTACCATAGTGGTAACAATTTATTACTACTATCTAATCATTTATAAAGATTGTTTATGATTATGATTTTATTGATGAAATATTATGATACATATATAAATAAAACTCATTTTGTTTCTTATCCTATGGCATCCCATCATATCATCATGTATTTGTACTATTTTCTGACTGTTTGGTACTTAATATAATAAATAAAATGTTTTCTAAGAAAATGTAACTATATTTCTCATTAGATCAAAAATATATATTCTTTAAAAATAATATTTTCTAAAAATGGATTCAAAAATATTATAAAAATATCAAATTTTGTTTACTGGAAATTTTTACTCACATTTTAAATTCCTAAAAATGCTTTATAATGGAATATTCTTGTCGTTTTTTGATCAAATAACTATTCGAAATAATTTAAGGTGCAAAATAAATGGTCATCATGTATAGACTTACCCACAATCATGATCATAAATTCTATGATGCTTCATTATAATGTTTAAAAGATTAATTTCATATAAATTTTTTTCTTAATTATATATTCATTTATTTATTTTAATGTTGATTTCAAAGAAAGTGGTTTTAAAATAAATTTATTTTTAAAAAGTGTTTTAAATAATTTTCAATTATTCCTTTGTATGTATTCAAATAAAAATACGTCAATGATTTAATGATTTATCTATAAATATTAAATACCATTTTATAGAAAAAGGTTTTGAAAATGATTTCAATCCTTTTTAAAAGTCTTCAATTTACATTCAATGAAAATGTTTTTCATAAAGATTTGTGTTTTAAAAATTATTTTTTTCAAATATAAAAATATATTTTCCTAAAATAATGTTTTAAATGAAATTATAAATTCTTATGGATATGAAAATATTTTTTGAAATGGTTATATGGAATATATTTTCACATAAATGTAATTTTTCTTAAGAAAAGTTCCATTTGACATTTCAAAATTCTTCTCTACATAAGATTAAATACATTTTTGTAGATTATTAATTCCATTCATATTTTTTATGAAATTGTTTATGTTTTTTTGGAGTTATTTTCTTGATAATCGTTTCTATTCAATGGGATATATGCATTTCAAACAAATCTCAATTCATGAGTTATGATTTTATGAAGTGATTATGAAACCTATTACTTTTCCATTGGTCATGATGCGATGAAACCTCAATGATTAACATTTTATTTCATGGTTCAGGATATGAATAATGTTTTTCTTGATTCAAATGCATGTATGATTACATTATGTTGGTGGGACCTATATCTCCTTCCAATTTATTGGGTAACAATGGATGACTCATCTGAATATGTTTTATATCTGATCATGATTACATGTTCAAAAATATATGTATGAACCCTATTATATGTTCACAGTGTTATGCATTTACCTATTTTCATGTCCACGTGTTTATGTATGAACTGATTACATGTTCACTATGTAATTAGTTAACCTTATTACATGTCACAATATTATGCGTGAACATGAAAACATGTTGTTAATGTTATTAATGGACCTATTTTGATGTACATATATTTATATATGAACCTTAATATATGTTTAAATTGTTACAAGAGAACCATATTACTTGTTCAAATGTTATTCGTAGACGTGGTTTCATGTCCACACCTTTATTTGAGGGCTTGATTTCATGTCCTTAACATAATGGGTGAACTAGTTTCAACAAGCTTATTTTCACAATGTTAAAAACTAATGTGTATTCCAAAATTCAATGTATTATTCATATTTTATTATATCATGGATGATGTTCCCAATTATATTATGATTCATGTCTTAAAAACTAATAATCATTACTCAGTGACTCATGTTTATGATCTTCCATATGCATAGTGTGATCTTATAATTATATAATCATGTTATCCTAAACTTATTATCATATTATTATATCGTATATACATTTCATTCCTTTACTTAGAATATAAGGTCACATCTTTATTATGTTTCCTTTCATAAGGTTACCAATAATTGTTTTTATCTAAGAGTATTAAAGTCTTAGTTCATTAAAATAGACATTATAGATTAGTCACCATATTAGTAGACTATTTTCCAATATTCCAAAGACATAAAACTATTCTTATCCAGGAGCATGTATTTTTTAATAAGATGAATACTTTTATCAGATGATGTAAAATCCATTTATGATAATCATAGTTCTACATACCAAATTATATGCTAATGTTTTAAATAAGATCATGATGTTCCAATGGATCGATATGACTATGGCTTATAATTCCTTTGTTTAATATGAAAAAATTCAACATTTGGTTTTTCTTTGATCAATTTTCACATCATCTTTTACTCTAACAAATGAAGATGATGTTATTACTAATACACTAAGGGATTATAATGTCCTTAATATATTAGTAATTCATTACAAAAATAATTATTTATGATCACAACAAAATTATTATCATATATTATCTAATTTGAATAAATATTCATATAGTGAAGTAATTCATTAATCTATAAATTCGTTAATAAAGTCCAACTATTACCATTCTAGGAAATTTAAAATCATATAAACCTTCCATTATGAAAATTTTATAATGAATGTGATAAACCAAACATGTGAACACTTTATTCAACTATTATCATGAAACATGGTACTAACCAGATTAACCACAAAACCTTATTGAAAACATACATTGTTCTTAAAAAAACCACAGATTATTGAATATATTTAATATATCCAATGATATTGTATGCACTATAAATGATTAAATATTATAGTATCTCAACCAATAATTTATCATTTTTGAGGTCATCAATACTCTCCAATTTAAATTGTCAATATCAATAATCTCATAATACAAACTGAAAACCATTTTATAAACATTAGAAACATATTAAGTACTAAATTTTAGTTAATCATGGGTTTTTAATGAATATCACATTTCTATTTAAACTAATTTTAAGGACATTAGAATCATTAATTGTTTTCTATAAAATCCATAATAAAAAACTTATACTGATTTATATTTATATATTTCAAAATTCATAAACATAAATCATGAATCCAAATATATAAATAGATAAATATATAAAATTAAATACATGGAATAAAATATTTCCTTTCTTTTTATAGAAGATGGTAATTGGATCATAGCATTGTGTATGGTAGTTTCCATGTTCCCCACAAATAATACATTGAACTACTAGATAATTTTTCACACTATGAGATTTCTTCCAATAACAGGACATCTTCATCTATTTTTGATATGTTCCTCTAGGTTCCTCTTCCCACCTTCTTGATATGTAGGAAGATAATTTTACATTCATATGTTTTCATAACTACATGAAAATTAATAAGAGTTCATCTTACTCGTATTGGATGCTTTTGGAATCTAGATGATGTTCACATGTTAAGATATATTTCCTGAAAAATGACTGTGAATAATGAATTTATCAATATATGTAGTCAAAATTCAAGTTGGAATATCATTTTCATTGAATTTCACATTATATTAATTGTTAACATGATTACTTATGGTTCTATCCATTTACTACATCCAAAAGGCCTAGTTTGGGAAACACTAATCATAATAATAATCCATATGATCCTGAAAATAACTTATAGGATGTCTAAATGTTTATAAAATAATTTTTAATCTATTAATCTTGAGTTTTATTTTATATCATACATGTTAATCATATATTTAAATCCTACTTGATTAATAATAATGTGTTTTTAATTTTAAAGGAATATTCATCGGAAGTGTTAAACCATGTGTGCACCAAGACCCTTTGGTGTGCACTAGGTGGACACTGAGCCTATCTGAATATTACCTCATTGGATATATTACCCTAAGGTACATATTTTTCATATACACATCCACCTCTAGTATATGGATAAATAATTAATTTTTTGGAATCCATTTTATCTATCCATTACCAAATTCCATGATACTTTCCTAAACATTGACTCATCCTTAGAATTGTCTTTGGAGAAACTCCCATACAAATCCTTAGTAAAATCTCACGGGATCTCTCAAATGTTTTTTGGACTAAGATACAACGTTTTAACTAAACTGATCCCCTAATATTGAATATTTTCAATTAGTATTCTCATATATATGATCTATTTAGTTGAATATTTAAAACATTACACAAACACGCACCTGGGGATGGTAATATTTTACTCAATCTGTAGACTGGGTAAAAAATATACTTATCTAGTAAAAGATATTGAATGTATCCCACAATGATCTTCTAATTTGTTACTCTACAATAGATGTAACCTACATAAAACATTTTTAATATTTAGGGGAAAGAATACATAATAAAGGGTTAGCTCAAATGCTTTGTAACATTCAACACAGGGAATACATAATCACAACATATAGATAAGGGTACGAAAATGGGAGAATGAAAACATAAATCCATAACCTACATATCATAGATCATAAACATGTGTCATGGAACAAATCAGGGTAGCTCACAGGTCATTATTCATATAAAAATGAAGGAACATGTGCCATCAGAGAATAACATTATCATACTACATTGAATAGTGGAATATAACAAATCATATAAAATCAGTTCCTTTATAGACCGTGATCATTTAAAAAATATAAAGTCACAAAATGGGGGGATACACCTATTAGGAGGGACATACCATCATTACTAGTGTAAGACTCTTCCTCATAGTGGAAGGTTCTTACTCCGTAAACCGTGATACTAGGCACCGTTCACTCATCAAACCATCATAGTAGAAAAAGACACATACCGAACTACTTTGACTCCCCATTTTAGTCCACTTTTCTAATGACATAAATATAATTACCAAATGAATTGTATGGAGATAAACATCCCACACATTTTTGGTTATAATGAAAAAAAAATCCATGGTTAAAATGTAACCTCCATCCTTGGTTATAATGGAACCATCGTCACATAATAAAAATCACACGTATCATACCCCTAAGATCATAAAACATAAAAAATATACCAAACTATGAAATGGATGTGGTTTCATTAAAATTTCATTATATCATAAATTATATAAAAAATTTATGTTTCATAAAAAAGCATAGTATTTCATAATATCATAACCCATGGAAAAATGTACACATGTTTCTAAACATGTTTCCATGGTATGGCCTGTTGAGGAGAAACATGACTCATAAAAATATTTTCATCAAAAACAATTAATAATATGATTTGTATCCTCCATTAATATCCCCAAATTTTAATAAGTTACATCAATGTATATAATATTATTTGTTGATGAATTTTAAAATATCACCTGGAAAATTTCATAAGAAAAAATAACCTTTCATTCAAAATCAATGTGTATGACATAAAAATATTTTATCATCTTTTTCATAAAAGGTAACATTGAATACTTATAAAGGAATCAATAAAAATAATTTAAAACCATGATCCATGAAAATATCCATCCCTATTTGATAATAAAATTAAAACATAAAACATTTTAAAATTATATTTCATTGAAAATAACATTTGAAATATATAAAATATGATTTAAATTACATTGAACACATTTCCTTACGAAAACATCATTTTTTCTTTGAAGAATTATTTTAAAAATAGAAAAACTTTTGGAAATTTTTTTCTCTAGAGTAACCTTGAAATACTATAAAATATGATTTAATAAAAATAATACCTATTATAGATGGATGTTCTATTCATACCATACTAGTTAAATCAATGATTCCTTTAATATTTTCAGTAAATTCAATATGGGAATTGTTTTTCAAAATGAAATTAAGAATAATTTTAAAAAATTTTGTAAGTAGTTATCCATGTGTAGTTTTTTAAAAATAAATAATTTTAAATAAATTTTATTAATTTTTCTAAAAACATTTTTAGACAACATTGATTTGGAAGAAAAAATGTTTTTTAATGACAAAATGTTACTTTCATAAGGAATTTTTTGTCAAATATTTAGTACATAAATATAAAAAAATAATGGGAAAACATATCTTATCATGATAAATCCTGTAGAAAAGGATTGTATATTGTTTATTGAGATATCAATTATAGGTTTTTATCATTTAAAGGATAATCATAAACAACCCTAACAAATGATGATATTGTAACTTAAAACATTTACCACATTGGTAACACGAAACATAAGAATTGTGATGTATTAAAATGAATTTAATGTTTAAATATCATTAGTATAAATGATTTAATGATTTAACATGTCAATGGGGTAGTACATACTCTCCATAAAATAATATATGTTCGTAAAATAACATATGTCACAATGAAACCAAATTGTGACAAAAATACATTACCACTTTGGTAAATTTTGAACTACAAAACACATGAAATTGAGATCCACAAATGGATATTTAAATTCACATTAAATTAATGATAATGATAAAATTATATACTCACAATTAGTATATACACCACATAAGGCAAATAGGTTTTCAATATGGAATGTATATAAGAGAATTAAAAAAGTGAGATTAAAATCCCTTACTGTAAGTCGTGACCACCTTAGTACACCTCAAAAACTTCTATATGAAAAATATAAATTTTATATAAATATAAATAATAGCCATATTCTAATATATCAGTTGATATATTGTTTTCATATGAAATTTTTTTACCAATTTATTAATTATTCCATGTAAAAGTCATGTGTTAAGAAATAAGTGCTTTGTTTTTCGTGTGTATTTTGACTTGTTATTTATGCTCCTCCTACATAAAGAATGGTTTCATATAAACATAATGTTAATATGATTAAGATATAATTTATATTCAATATATTTTTTAACATCCCCTAATAGGTGGCCACTATATTTATTTCCATGAGCCAGGTCATTACAAGACCTTAGGAGCGCCTCCCTGTATTCCAGAGGATTCCGACTAGTAAACCTCTTGTGTAGAAAAACATCTAGTAGAATATAACCTCTCATTAGACTAATGTCATTACATAAATAATATAAATATATATGATTTAAATCCTTAAATAATGAAGGGATATCTTCTGAAAAAAATCAATAGGTAACCAATTAACATAGACTATAACAAAATGATAATTACAGTAAATCTCAGGTAGTCATACAAATAAGAAAAAACTACAATACAAAATGGCTTTAAACCCAATCCCATGTCCCAACTCGGTCATGACCTCCCATTCAATAACCCGACCTCCCACCCACAACAAAATATAATTTCCCTATCATGGAACAATAATAGAAGGAATGCACCATATTTTACATAACCCAATTTTCATGACATGCTAATCATGGTCTGAGTAAAAATCAATAGTCCACCCCAAATGTTGTCTAAAGAAATAACTAGTCTGTAATAAAATGTGTGCAGATAATTAAGTTCAACAATTAAATAAGGAAATATGTAAAATTATTTACATGATTATTTAATATCTATTATATCCATTAGGTTACCTAGACTCAACCAATCAATATAAATAACATAGTTCATACTGTATTTCTATGCCAAGGTACAAGGGGGGTTACACACACTTTTATTTACAAGGGGTATTCTCCAATCAGGAATAACCACATACCCATATTTAAAAATATTCACCTGATCGATTTCATCATTTTTCATTGTTTAGTTATTTAAATTGTTTAAACTAAAAATAATGATGGTAAATTTCCATGTATAAGGGTATTATTTAAGTTCCCTATCTCACTAGGGGTGAAAATTTCATAAAAATACACCACACATCCCTTGGAGTTGTTTTACAAGGAGTCACATCAAATTTAACAATCAGGGGAATAGAGCCTCAGTCCCCTTCCCAAACTCGTGCACTGTAGGAATGGGGTTTAGAGCCTCAATCTAATTCGAACTATGGGATTATATGCTCATGTACAATACACCACACTACCAAGACATGTGAATATTCTTATATATACATTTAACATTAATACCATATAAAAAACCTTATATAACTTATACACATATCATATTCAATTCAAATTTCATAGGATATTGAAATCTTCTTTAAACCATAACCCATTAACATGTTACCATTTTCTCATTATATCCCATTTAACCCATTTCCCTTTTCCATTCCTTATACCATTTAGTATGTTAATAAATTCACATGAATTATACCAAACACTTCAATATTCCATGATTTATATTATACACAATTAACATTTTTATCATTTACTTCCATATATACATTTTCTATCACATCCATTTCAATTAAAAAATATATAATTATTCCTAAAACCCCTTGAATGATGTATTATCAACGTTGCACAGACATTCATTGGTTCATTTCCTAGCCAATTTAACAATAAAACATAATCAATATGTAACCTATCTCACTAACCCATTTATCAATTCAATTGAAATGATCACAATGGTCCTTTAAAACACATAATGGTATAAAACACCATTCAAATACTAATTTTAAATAGTCGTGAATCCATCCAGTAAAATTTTATTTTCCTATATGGAAACAAAAACATTTCCAATGGGTTTATTTTCTTTTCAACCATTCAAAACAACTATTGAACCATTTTTACAAAAAGGAATAATTTCCCTCATTTTAAATTTCATTTCATATCTTTATGGAAAAAGTATTCATGATCCATATTGAGTTCGATACCTCATTTCAGAAAAATTCTCACTTTTAAATAAATTTTTCCATAAATAAATCTACAATTGGGATAAACCCCTAAAACACAAAATTAACCATTTTAAAACCACTGAGGAATTGACAAAAATAAAACATAAAATACTTCCATCCAACCCATTGACCCTACCCACATATCCATTTTCACATTCATCGCCCATTCACTCACATAATTACCCAATATTATTGTTTACCAATTATCTTCACCATTTATAAGGGTCTGTCTTATCCCGTGGGATGGAATCACTCATCAAAGGACCCAACATAGATCATGAAGGGTTTAAAAACTCAATATAATTCCAAAAACACTTCATATATACAATGATGAATAAATGAAACAAGTAAACACATCGGCACCACCATATATCCATATAAAACATCAAGAAGATGGGGGAAATCTTAAATACCACATACCATGTATCATATAGCTCTTTACAACTCAACATTAATTGAGAATGGATTTCATGACACCACATTCATTATATTTTAACCAAAATGAGTCTTTCCATCTCCACCAAATCAATCCACTAGCACCCAACATCCACTATTGGAATTTAATCCTCTACATGGACATGCTCCCTTTTTACATAAGGCATATCCCATCATCTATTCACACCTACCAGAGTCCATTCACTACATATGATTAAACATAACCACTATATTATATGCTACTCTACAAGCCATTTCCATCTCTACAAAACCCCCCATTTTCCCCATTTCAAACAGTTAGATCACCTCTAAACTATCTAGAGTTCAAATCTGCCACTCGACTCGATCTACCATTACATTCCTAGCCCAACTAGGTACCTCTATGGAATCCAAACAAGTAGTTACATACTTCTCTCTAGAATATCGTTGCCACCACATCCACTCTATAACTTGGTAAAATAATTTATGAATGAACTATCACTCCCCACCTTGGTTGTGTTATATTCACATATTTCCTCTAATGAACCACTTATTCTCAATTTATTGAGGGAGCAGTGATCCATTAATTGGCCTTAGAGGACATCCAAAATACACCAAAGGTGAAAAATAAATTTTTAAGGGTTTCAATACAAGTGGGGGATGATTTACCAATTATAAATAGAGCCAATAACCATTAAACATGACTAAACATCCACTCCATGATGCATGATAAAAAGAAAGTCAACCAAGAAATATCTTTCATATCAAAACCATCCAAAGTGTATGACAGCAGATGACAACCAAAATACCCAAAGTAAATAGTGTAAAGGTAACTGATAAACATCATGTTTACAATAAGTACACTTGATCAAAAATCTCCATTCTCCAATATCACTAAACATCCCATGTATAATGAGGTGGTGCCAAAGCCGTGTGATTCTTTACTTTTTCCCTTGTCCCATTAGATGACATCAAAAAAATCACCAAAGTTCCAATGTAGGGGTGTGTTTAAAACAATATATATATTCTCCAATGACTTCCTTACTCTTTCTTATAAGATATAAATGTTGGCATCATTTATATAAAACCATTTATATCAAACAATTTTGAAAAATTGTTTATAACTAAATATATACGAGTTCCTAAAATAATTTATTACCAAGAGTAAAGAAGTGAAATTTCTACCAATTTTCCAATAAGTTACATTTCCAATAAAAATACCAAACAAGGATTTAAAAATATTTCTCATTCTCAGTTTTTCATAACCATTCCATTTCACTTTTTCACACACTGAACCATTCATGCTTCGTTTCGACAGTTTAATACTCATGAGTGGTCTATTGTTCTATAACCTTGGGTCCCACTGACACACACCCCTGATTCAATATAAAATACTCTTTACCCCTTGTTACAAATCCCTTATTTAGGTATGTACAATCATAATGTCACAAAAATCGCAATTTATTCCAAAAAAAAAATCAATTAACAATTTATATCCATTTTAATAAAATCATTCTTTTATTGAAAACCATTAAAAAATTCCAAACAACAACTCCATTTCAAAAAAATCACACCATTTGTTGAAAAACATTTAATAATATCCATTTACTATAATTATAAAATATCCCATTTTAAATTATTCATTTTAAAATAAAAAAGAAGAGGATTATTCAAGAACACTAATTTTCTATATTTCTACAAACTGAAATTGATGAAGGTTTCGAAGAATAAAAAATATCCAATTCGCCATCCTCCACCAAAAAGTAAATAATTATAAATAATTCCATTCAATTATACTTATAGGATGCAAGAGTGAAGCCACCATCCTCAAACATTTTGATGAAAATGATAAATGGATGAAGACCACGCATGAAACGGAGTAAGAAATGCATGAGACCACATTAGATCTCTTCCCATAACCTAATAAATTCCATATTTAAACTTATTGGTATACATTATATTAGATATACCAAAATAAGGTGTAGATATAATAATCCAAGAATAATGGTGATGTGTATCTAAGAAAATGTTAGAAGAACGATGATGAATAAACACTTGACACAAGAATCAGGCTTCTAAATGGAAAGGAAAGGCTTCATATATATTATAATTTTCATGGGATATGTTTTTTAACCCTTATGAGAAAACAATCTGGACATAGGATCACATAAGAGGAATAATGATCCTAAAAGTTCAAAAAGCGTGAGTTATAATTTTTTAGGATATCACATTGTCCTCCTGAAAAGTTTATTCCCATGGTAAGACAAACCATGCACTAATCATGTGTTTCCTACTTCCTAAGAAGACCCTAAAATGAACTCCTCTCACTATCTCCATAACCATGTACGCACCATTCCAATGCTACTTCCGTAAAATTCCAAAATTAAATTTTCAAGACGGACAGTTAATAATTGGCTTCCACATAGTTTGGAAAACATGTGCGCAGCTCATACACCCACCCATTTTCCCCAAAAACTCTCCCAGTATTCTTTAAATTCTCCCAACCTCCACACTTAATGATTATATACATTAACATAATATATAGCGGGTTTTATTCCAAAAACTGGGGGTGCTAGATTCTCCCCACAATTGGTCATTCCATCCATAGAAAGTAGAAGACCATTCATTCCCTGAACGAGTTATGGTCATTTGCCTTTGATCTCTTTCTCTTGTTCCCAAGTCTCTTCTTGAATCTAAACATGTTTCTACAAAACCAGTACTAGCCCGATGCTTTTAAAATATTGGAATTTCCCTTGACTAACCATAATCGGCATTGGGATATATACTAATGAAGCTTATGGATCGAGGAAAATTTCATCCAATCTGATCATTTGGTTAGGATCAGGCTGATACTTTTTCAACTGAGAAACCTTGAACACATTATGCAAAAAAATAATCCTTGGTGGAAATTAAAACTAATATGAGACCTCTCCAATCTATTCCAATATCTCAAAATGGTCTATGTATCGAGGATATAACTTACCTTACATCAAAAACGTCAATTTCTTGAACATGTGTAAATATGATAGAACACATTACCACTAACTATAAATTATAATGGTCATCAATAATGATCTTCATATGATTTTTGATGACTCTAATTTGTATCGATTCTCTTTATGATCAACTGAATCTTCTAAATTGTTTCATGGACAAGGGTTGTCCCAAATAATGAATCCTCACATGTTTCCACCCAAAAATATGGAGAACGACAAGGATGATTATACCATGATTGAAATAGATCCATATTAATTGTGGACTGAAATCTGTTATTATATGATAACTCCACTAATAGACCTTGTACTTCCAAGGAGCCACAAATATCCATTACACAAGCCTGATGCACGAATTCTATAATTTGTATCGTCCTTTCATATTTTCCAACAATTTGAGGATGATACACTATCCATATACTCAATTCGGTCCCAATGGAATTTTATAAGTATTTATCGAAAGGAAACATGATCCTCGAATCTCGGTTTGACATGATATAAAAGGGTAGTCCATTTCTCTTTTCCACTTCAGGGATATATATCTCAGATAGGACCTCCACAGTATGAATCTCATGAATGGGGATGAAGTATGCATACATGGAATGATGATCCACTATCACCCATTTGGTATCGTGTTTTAGAACATTATTGGGAGACCTATAACAAAATCCTTCACACTCTACTCCATTTTCCATAGTAGAATAGGTAAATAATATAATAGAAATACTTGTTGTTGATGTTCCACCATAACATGCTAATAGGTTAAGCACATTGAAATTAACTCAACCACATTTCTTTATATACTAATCCACCAAAACTATTCCTTAAAATCCCAAAACATCTTTTGTATTTTAAGATTTACAAACCATCTGGAATGGTGGTCAGCATGAATTTATTGTTCTTGATATTCCATAAAATCCCAAAACATCTTTTGTATTTTAGGATTTACAAACCATCTGGAATGGTGGTCAGCTTGAATTTATTGTTCTTGACAAGCCCAAGGTAAAACCATCTAATTTCTAAACCACAACACTAAACTCCAATAAATTTTCCAGCCCACAATGGTGTCCCCACCATTGAGTTTTGAACTCATAACCTGGCATTTCGCATCAAAGTTTTGAGCCTATTTAACCATATTTATCAAATTAGGAATCCTAGAAACCAAAAAGATAACTTCAACATCACCTCATTCATCACATTCCACAAGCTTATCAGCTTGGATAGACCTCAAATTCCACTCATTAGAAGAATCTTTTGTCAAAATGATCTTTTGAATTTCAACTTAATGCACAGTCCGATGAATTACATTTTCCTTGGGTATAAATTAAGTAATTGTCCAACATCTTTAGATAATCCATCCATATATTTTACCTTATTTTCAATTCCTATTGTGAGAAAATATTCTTTAGACTCTTATGGTCTATGAACATAATAAATTCCTCACCGAAGAGAAAATGAAGCAAAGCCTTCAAGGCCTGAATGGCTGCATCTAACTCCAAATCATGTATTGGTTAATTATTCTCAAACATTATCAACTGACTTGAACCAAAAGAAACTTCAAGGTATCCATTTATGAGAACCCAACCAAGACCTAATCCTAACGCATCCCAATATTCCAAATAATTATATCTTGATTCCAGAAAGAAGAAGATAATTGATGGTATATGTTGAACATTCAAATCTTGAAAAAGATTCTAGCATTCCTCAGTCTAATGAAATAGAATGTTATTCTTTTTTAGGCTTGTCATTAGTAAAGCTAGTCTGGAGAATTCATGAACAAAACAATGACAATAACCATCTAGACCAAGAAAACAATTCATCTCAATGATATTCTTCAGTGGTTTCCACAATATAATGTCATATATCATCGTCATATCCACTAGAACACCACATTCAAAAATTACATTGCCTTGAATGCATACCTATTGTATTCAAAAATCACACTTTGATAATTTGGCATAAAACCAATGGTCTCTCAATATTTCCAACACTATTTCAATGATTTTTTCATGCCCTACCGTTGTCATTGAATACACCCAGATATCATCCACAGACACTATAATGAAAGAATACATATATCACTAAAATATCTAATTCATCAAAACCATGATGACCTCTGGTGCATCCTTAATACCAAAAGGCTAGCCCCATATTCATAATGGTTATATGTGCATCTAAACGAAATCTTTAGGATGCCCATCTTTTGAACTCGCAATTGGTGATATCATGATTTTTTGTCAATTTTAGAGAACCCTTTACCTCTCCTCATCTGATCAAACATATCTTCAATTCGTGATAGTGGATATCTGTTCTTCATCATAACTTGGTTAAGCTTATGTTAATCAATCCTCATTGGAATTGTTCTGTCTTCATTCCTTGTAAATAAGACCGGTTTCGGCCATAAAAATTTCATCATGCAAATAAATCAATTGATTTCTAGCTCCTACATCTACACATTTGGTTCTATTAATTATATTGGAAGCGTCCTATAAGATGGAAGGTCAATAGTACTGGGCTTAGAATGTATATCAATCATTAACCCCACATCCCATCATTGTGGAAACACTAAAAATTTCATTCAAAAAATATTTGGAAATTTATCCATGACTCATAGATAATAGTTACCCTTGATCTATTCCATCAGTTCCAATGTAAATGATGGAAAAATGTAAGATATTATTCCCACTACTGGTGCAAACAATTACATTACACTTGTCTTTACAATCATGTCTCCATTACAGAAATATTTCACACTGTCCTCAGTTGTGAAGATAACTATTATTATATAACATTCGATGTGAGCCTTGAACATTTTAAACCAATACATACCCTATTTTACATCAAATATATACTAGTCCAATACTAGGAATTCCTATTTCTATCCAAATCTATCAACATATATAGAACATGAACTAACCACAAATGATTGAAATTGTCTCTCATAGATAGGAGTTTGATGTTTTATCACGAAAGGAGTCATATCATGTTTTCAACATAGAAAATAAATAACATGAGAAACAATGAAGTAATGTGATGCACCCGTATCAAACAACACATTAATAATGGTGGATTTTAATAGAATCGTTCCTCTCATAATAAATGGTCCCACATAATCATCCACAATCACCTAATTAGATCCATATAATTGCTTCATTGCATCAATCTACTCATTATAACATTTCTATAACTTACATTACCGATGAGTCCTGGTATTCCTATAATTCCTATGGATATCCACATTTGGATGATGAGTTTGATACTACTTATCTCACCTTGTCGAAGAATATTATGCTTAAGACCACTGAGAATTGTCTCGAGCACCTGAACATGGAGTACTGTGACAACAGTGCTAAAGATGATGCATATTCATGTAGTTATGACATTATCTAGTTTG
Organism: Viscum album; assembly: GCA_963277665.1. Classification (NCBI taxonomy): domain Eukaryota; kingdom Viridiplantae; phylum Streptophyta; class Magnoliopsida; order Santalales; family Viscaceae; genus Viscum; species Viscum album. The sequence continues at coordinate 1,433,057,626 of OY728151.1, forward strand.
GGTTGTACACTATCACTTTATGTGTTCTATGGGAAAACATTAGAAATTGACCCCTTTTCTCTTGGGTTATGGCAGAAGGTTCATTGATCCAACCATATCATTTTGAGTCCAACTCCCACTATGGAAATAGGTTCCCCACTTCATCTTTTTTCTAGTATTTATGTTCCCACCATTTCCCATAGGCGTCATCACACATCCTCCTCCCCTTGTTTCTATGATATCACATTCAGATAATTTCTCTCTACTCACCCCCTCTTTATAATTTGTAATAAATAACACTAAAATTGTTGATCAAATCTCCTTCCTTATCCATGATTTGAATATGTGTTCCATTAGGGCCCCACTAACAGAAAGTTCAAGGGATAATTGAACTAAATTCCTGAATTTAGCCACAAATTCTATGAAAAATAGATTTTCCTACTTCAGTTAGAATAATTCTATCATTCTCTAGATCCTCAATATGTGGAGATATAATTTTCTTTTGAAAAATTCCTCAAAATCCACTCGACTAAGGCCTTGATCCATTTTATCCTAGACCACTAGGTACCAGAACGTTTCAAAAATATCCTCTATCTTATATGATTCCATTTTTGAAATAAACTCCCTTGGTTTTCTGATTAAAAAAATGATGTGATTCATCCAACTCATGAAAACCTCGGCATTTTTATGTTATGAATCACCCATAAAAATTTGTTTAGTCTGCTTCACGAACTGGATGGAATGATCTACAATAATTCGATCATACCTTCTGTTTCCTATGTCCACAACATAAATTTATTAGACAATAATCTAAACCATCTCTTGTTTCTCTTATTTCATAGGCACAACCACATTCTCTACACCTTTTTTTGGTTGGTCTTTATGACACATATTAGATTCCATTTGAAAAAAAACCACAAAGACTACAAGGCTATGTCTCTAGAATAAACAGACATAACATTTCATATTCTAGCACAACAATTATCACAAATTACATTCCAAAATGAATATTTTCCATTTTTAACCATTTTTGGAAAATATATTCTTTCTTTTGAGAATCAACCCATTTCAATATTTACCAACTATACCCTTTTTCAAAATCCTTAATTGGAAAAACAATTCCACATTTTTCAAAAATCCATACAATGCATGACATCATATATCATTTTTTTAAAAAGAAATTTTCAATCCTAGTGGGAGGTAATTCTTCTAATGGATGTCATGCTCATCTCATTGGAAAACCCCGTGTTAATATGATTCCAATTTACAATTGCTATCTCAAAAACACTAATGTACCCAACTCTCTGGTAACATGAAGCTCAGAATAAAAAGGATAGCTATGGATTTTTGTTTTCTTCATTTCAAACCCCAAAAATCCTACGTTGTTATAAAGTTATAAACAATAGAATAAATAAGAATTAATTAAACTCAAAGACCAATAAAATTAATACCACTTATTAGGAAAGGACCGAACAAGATGATACCATATGTAATGACCCTGTTATTCTCATTAGCATGAGAGGGTAATGAACCATAACTATGTCTTAAGAGACATCCTCAAGAAACCAAAGGAGACAAATAAATGTTGATGGGTTTCAATACAATTACGTTATGATTTAAACTTTTGGTATATTACCACTAACCAACAACCACAACCAAAAAATAGCTACATGATGCATGATAAAAATAAATACAACTAACAATTTATTTCATATAAAATCAAACCAAAGTTTATGATAGATGAGGAAACAAAAAATTATTAATGTAAATATAAGAAAGGGAACTACTAAATTCCAAGAAAACAACTTGGCTCTATTCTCCACAATTCTAATTCTCTGTCATAAAAAAATAGCCCAAGTATCACGAGGTGGTGCAAAAGAAATTTGATATGTTACCTTTTTCCATGTCCTGGTATATGAAATATACCGAAGAAACAATGTGACAATGCTGGAGTGAGTATAAAACTCAGTAGTTTTTTCCCAATGACATCCACACTCCTTCTACTATGATAGAACTATTAACATTATTTATATAATAATATATATATAAAAAATTCTACAAAAACAATTTATAACTAATATTAAACATGTTTAGAAAACCATTTTTAACCAAGAGTAATGAGGTAATATTTCAACCAGTTTTCTGGAAACCCTAGTTTCTAGTAAAATTCCTAAATAGGGCATTAATATCATTTCCCAGTATCAGTTTGGCATAACCATTCCATTTCACTTTTTCACACACCCAACCAACCATGCTTTGTTTCAACAGTCCCATAATCAAGAGTGGTATTTTTTCTGATCGCCTTGTGACCCACTTACGCATGCCTCCAATACCGAGTCATATACATTATACCCCAATGCTACAAATCCCTTATTCAAGGCCTCACAATAACGAACTGACGCATAACCCAATGTATGTGAAAACCATTTCTAATAAAAATTTTAATCCAATTATAATAAAATTATTCTTTTATTGAAACCCATTAAAAACAATTACAAACACCCACTCCATTTTTATAAAATAATTTTTTTTATTGAAAATCCTTTAATCAAACCCATATAAAACAATTATTGGAAAATCCCATTTCAAAATCCACATTTTAAAATCTAGAATCAATCCCTTTATTCATGAACACTAATTTTACATATTTCTAAAAATCGAAAATCATGAAAGTTTATAAAAATACATGAAATCAAATTCACGATACATTAACCACAAATTAATATATTTCAATGCATTCCAATAAATTCTAAAAAGAGGATTTGAGACTGAATCCACCTACCTTGAGCATTCTGATGAAAATAGTAAATAGATGAAGAAAACTCACAAAACCATGTAAGAATTCCACAAAACCACCCTAGATATCTTCACATAACCAGATCAATAACAAATATCAACTTATTTTTCATCCATAATGATATATCATACCATAACATTATTATATATAAGAATCAAAGAAGAGGGGAAGTATATCTATGAAAACGTGACAAGAATGTTGAATAACAAGCACTAAAAATAGGAATCAGGATTTTAAACACAAAGAAAGGATATGAATCGATTCAAATTTTATTGGGAGAGGTTATCCAACCTTCAAGAGAGAGGATTCTCAATTTAGTGATGAATGATGGGGAAAATGATCCACTTAGAGTGAAAAACGTGTGAGACAAACTTTTTTAGGATCTCACTTTGACACCAAACCTGGTTTAGTCATACGGTTAGACAAACGAAGTGCAAACTATGTGTTAGAAAAATATATGGATACACCTTTAATAGCCTCCTCGCATGGTCTCCCTAACTGCTTGCACACCATGTGAATGCTACAACATTAAATTTCCTAAAACGAACTTTCAATGTGAACGGATACTATTTGGTTCCCACAAGGTTTAAACAACTCATGCACACCTTGTGAGCCTCCACATTAACCCAAATGTCTCTCCAAATGTTCTCAAAACACTCTCAACCTTCACCATTAAACATTATATACAATTAAATCATAAAAAAGTGTTACATACCATAAATAGGGGGTGATATATTTCTTCAATCCATTTACACCCCTACAGTGCATGCTTAGATCATGATACGAACCTCAACCATTGAAGTGGCTATCTATCCTTTCTAGGAACAATGAATCCAACGTTACCAGCTACCGCTCCTTAGCTTCCCATAATTTCACCGGCAATATTTTCTGGCATCCAGTCCATCACGAATACCTCACCCTCAAATGGTTTATGTACTTCCCCCTACACGACTCCACATAATCCTCCAAAATATAATAATCGAAAAAAGGCACATATCTATCCAAAACACACACACATTAAACTAGTCATAAAGATCGAACCTTCACTGCACACCTTTGAAAATAACAAGTTATTGGACATGATGAAAACTATATAGAAGTACACAAAGAAATCATAAACAAATATCACCACACACTATCCATCAATAATATCACCTCCCACAATATGGACAACACAACCGACCTCAAGCCTCCAACTACCCTACTATCCATTGCTTCATCCACACTCATGATACAAAACTTGAAATATATTTACAACCAATACTCAAGACCACTTCAAAACCTTATATCAACATATGAAGCCCAATATTCTAGTTGACATCAAATCCATTACCCTAATAGAGTAATTATAACATGACCCCATGGATTCACATAGAAACACATCAATAACCAAAATGATCCACAACCCAAAAATCTCATAAATAAACCAATTTCCCCATAATGATCACATATAATAATGATAGGAATTTATCATGATCCACCACTTCCTTCTCCCTAATGAAATCGTGACTTTACAAAGAAATCTCATATTTTGAACCCATAAAATACCTCAAGTTCATGAACCTTCATGTGTCTACACAATAAACCGAATTCCAGTTCACATGGATCATAAACCACCAGAGTTAGGCCTAGCACCTCCTCACACATCAGAAAATTGCTCGTGGTTTTTTGGCCTCACTAGACATGAATAATTCCAAAATTCTCATCAGACAAACCAAACATTCATACATGAAATTCCAAATGTGTAAAAAAGAGTACCCTCATGTGTCACTTCCGCACCAGAAGTGTCAATCCACTCTTTGGTCACACTTTACCCACTCAATTAAATACAAAACATGTTCCTGCATCTGACACCACCAAGTACATAGGGTAAGGCACCAAAAAACCTTTCATCATTCCAAAACTGACCATAAAAACCACCATAATAACTATAATACATTATATTATTGAATTTATGGCATCCCTATACCCTTTATGAAACATGAAAACACAAAATTTTCATCAGTTCATCCTCTAAACCACCCACTTGTGTTGTGCATCATAAGGAACCTTCAACATTGGTCAAAACTTCTTGAGGTTACCCTCAATTTTCTAATACAATCATCTCATAACCACTGCATGATTTACAATTCCAAATCTATTATAAATCCCACGTATCCATCCCATAGTCAAAACCCACTGTAGGAAACACTCTCTTTGTTCCACTTATATAGTTCAAAGTTTCATTCTTTCATATACACCCAAACAAATAACAACCCAGAAGACCTCTTTCCTCATTCAACATTGAAGATCATATGGAACTGACTCCCTATACTAGATTAATGTCATTAAATGGTCATTGGCTCTGTCTCTCAAATCCATTTTCACCAAACCTCAACCCACTTACTACTCACAATAGCACTCGTGCCTCCACATAAAAATATACTTTGTATGATTCATTTTATAAATGAATTACTCTTGAAGTCACACCTAGAATCCCATCACACATATCATAGTGCCTCAATCCAAACAACCAATCTATGGTACAAAATAGAAATATCACAATTACAACCCTTATGTGTCAATACATCACCATTAAGAATATCACAACCGAAGGTCATAGCCATTCCATGGAAACAATAACAAAATTACTTTTTCCATATAAAAACCCAAAAAATCCTCATGACCCATAACTAAGGTCCCAATATAGGGAACTCTCACTTCCCAAAACACCCATACAAAATATCTGATCACTACACTTGGGATACCCATTCCCAATCTCCCTTCTATATCCATAATATATCATCTCCCTTATCAATTAAATGTTTCCAATTATAACCAATGATTTCATAGTCAAAAAATATATAATTTTCAAAACTATATGGCATTACACATTCCAAAACCGTTTTATTAACCCAATATTTTAGAAATCAATGATTTATTCAATTTATCATTTGAAAGCATTTCAATTATCTTAAATTTCAGCAGTTGATCAAAAAAGAGAATTCATAAGAAGAAACTTTCACTATTTTCAATGAATTTAAAGGTAATATCATTCAGAGGAAGCATCTATATTACCTACCAATCATGTCTTCCTAGAATGATGCATGAACTCAAACTCACTCTCTTGAAATACTGGGCCAAGATATAAACCTCATAAATCAATAAAATCACATCCAAGAGAACCGCCCAAGTTATAAATAACAATCAACCATTAAAGAACAAATAAAACATCAATTCACACCCATTAAAACATGGGTTTCCCCTCATACATGGGGCTACATGAACCCATGACAGAGCTCATTATTAGGCCATGATAAGATCATTGTCTAATATCTATCATTCCCAAAATAGTAAGACAAGATACATGCTCGGTTAAGACATTATAAAATCCCTGACCTAGTGGCCACTATATACGGTACCCAGATCTAGGTCATAAGATGTCCTCAGGAGTGACTCCCCAAAATCTAGAGGTAGTCAACAACAAGTGGGGGTCTATAGAGAAAAATTAGGGAGATTATACCTGCTTATCAGTCTACTGTAACAACAATAATTAAATAAATAGATATAACATGCATTTTGAATGATTAAATGGATAACATGCGACAAAAGTCAATAGGAACCCTAGTAACATAGACTATAACAATATGATGGCTACACTACATGTCACATAGTCTTAAAAATAATGAAAATTGAAACCACCAAAAGGCTCTAATCCAAGTCCTATGTCCCAACCAGGTCATGTCCTACCATGCTCTAACTTGACATCCCATTCACAAAAAAAATCAGCTCCGTATGAAAATACGATATAAAAAATCATGTTTCATATTCTTGGGTACCCATTTTACATGGAGGGTCATGTAGGATGTGATCATAACTCTGTCGGTCACCACCAACTAAGATTAATGAAATATCTTGTCTAGAAGACAATGTACATAGATAATCAAGTGATAAAAGAAAATAAGGAAAAGAAGAAAATCCATTATGTGATTTTCTTCATATCCATTGTATCCATTTGGTTCCCCAGTATGAACCAATCAAAAAATTTGATTCAGATCATACTACTAGTCTAATCAGACGCATAAGGGGATAACATGCAATTTTAATCAGAATGGGGTTACACTAATGATGAATCAATACATACCCATGGTTAACAATATTCACTCGATCAAATTTATTATTTATACATTGGTGATTAATTTTCATCAATTATATTATGGACTTATCTAGTCAATTTAAATGAATAAGGGAATAAGCAATGTCCCCTATATCACTAGGGATACACCTTTCATAAAAAAATACATCACACTGACCTTTGAGCCTTGATCCATGGAGTCTAATCAAATGAAATAGTTAGCGTCATAGAGTCTCAGTCCCCTTCCCTAACCCATATATTATATGGGTGTGGCATAGAGACTGTATCTAACCAGACTCGTGGGCATGGATCCCGATGTACAATCCACCACACTCCCAAGCCATGTGAACACTATTATTTAATTATTTACCATATATACAATATCAAAAACTATACATAACTAATGAACAAGAATTATTCAACTCAAATTTTATATGAAATATAAATCATCATTAAACCATAACATATTAGAATATTTACCATTTTCACTGTGTATCCCATTTAAACCATTTCTTTTTTTCATACCTTAGACCTTTCATCATTTTCATCAATTCACGGGAATTATACCAAACACTCCCTTATTAAATGTTATCAATTATTCACCATTAACATTTATCTCATTTACAACCCTTTACAAATTTTTCAACCTACCCATAACTATTAACACATATATAATTATACCAAACACCCACTTCATCTATGTCATCAACTATTCACTTTCTTTTCGTGGGTAATTTCATAACCATGTGGAAATTAAAAAGTATTCTTTTAGGAAACTATCTCTCTAACCCATATATCAATTCAATTACAATGGTCAAATGGTCCTTTAAAACACACAATGGTATCAAAAAATTAAAATAATAATTTTTAATCATCTATAAGAATCCCATTAAAATATCTTTTTTCCAATTGAAAACTAAAACATTCCCAAAATCTTTCTATCCATTTCAGTGATCCAAAAAAACATTTAATCTATTTTTACAAAAATGAATCCATGAACTTATATAAAAAAATGTACTATCTAATGGAAAAAACATTTATCAATCACTTTGAGGTAAACACCTCCTTTCAAAACATTTCTCACTTTCAATTACCATTTTCCATAATTAAGTATATAACTAGGTTAAAAATATCAAACACATTATTATCCATTTCAAAACCTCATTGGATTTTTCCAAAATCCATTTTATAAATTTTCCAACTATGTCATTAACCATTCCCACATATCCAATTCCAATTTCACTACTCATTCACTCTTAAATTTTATACATATAAATGATTACCATTATTATTCCCCATTTAGTATGGTTAGGTTTAACCTATAGGTAATCATGAGATATGTCTTAGTCACCAAAATATCTCATATGGTCTATGAAGGGTTTTTCACCTCAAGGCAATCCCCAAAACCATTTCAATATTAAAAGATTAATAAATTACACATGGAAACACATTCCCAAGACCAGATACACATATAAAACATCAATATTATTGAAAAAAATTTAATTATGTCCTTCCTATTGTTAAAATATTATAACTAGCCCAAACAAATCTCTTGATACAAATAAAAAACCTTTTAAATAAAAAACATATATTCTCCTTGAAAAGTGAGGGATTTAGGGATTCTGAATCAAAGGAGACATTATAATGTCCCTAATAAAACTATATAGAAAAGTGGAGTTTTCGACTCACCTGGAACCTAGATTTCAACAGAAACACAATATAAACACCTAAGAATCTATGGATAATCATCCCTTGGATGAATTGTGGGGATTGGTTCTTCACCCAAGCTATAGAAGCTACCGTTGGGCGAAACATTGGGGAAGAATGAAATAGGGTTGGGATGGAAAAACATGAATTTCTATCTTTTTAAATCGTGTAGAGGTTGGCCACATGATTTTCTTTGAACACCCTCACAGTTTGTCAACCCGTGTGGTAAAACATAAATATAATCTAACTAAAAGGGTCCCCAAAACACATGGTTTCATTGGACAAGCACACGGGTTTCTCTACCCATTCAATAATTAGAATCTTCATAATATTTGGAATATTTCTCTATCTTTTATAATCACGACCCCCCCCCCCCCGACCCTCCTAATACTGCATATAAACCCAAAAAAACATTATTAAATGAAATAAGATTAAAAAAAATTAAAAATTGATTGACCTTTTTGAGAATATGGATTATTAAATTACATATTTAGAGTAATCCTTATTTTTCATATATAAATAAAGAAATTCAATATTCAGGGACACGTAGACCATACAGATGCATGAAGGTTGTTTCCATTTAATTTTCCGATTTAAATAAATAAAGTTAAATGGTATATTATCATTCCATAATCTTTGTTATGTCATATAAATATCATATGCTAATTATATCCATCATTATTACAGTCTATGTAAAATTTGAATGAAACACATCTCTCTCTGAGGTGGTAGTTTGAAGTGTACAAGAACGACATTATCATATACCAAAAAATTGGAAATATCAAAGGTATTTGTGATATAATAATAAAATTATAATAAAAAGATAAAAAATATACTATATAAACCTAAAATAATTTATTATGATCAATCGTGATAGGCAGTAACAAAAAATGTATGACATCAGATGGTGAGGCGGTAGTATGTTTTATAAATGAATACTGATTTTGTAAACTCTTTGATTAAAGTAGTGTTTCTTTAATTTTATTCCCTTAAAATGAATGATTATAATTATATGTAATATAATTAAATTTTTTTATAATTCTTTTATAACAATAATTGATTTATGTGTATTATAAATTGAAAAAATATCTACTAATGATGATTATTTCTTCTTCTTTGGGTATCCTCTTTAGGATTAATCCAAAAGCCTTACTAGAACAAATTTATGTCTAAAAAGGACATATAAGATAATTTTTGGGAATATTATAAGTGATTAGGGTAGTTAATGGCCGATCTAATAGAGTTTAATTGGATTAAGAAAAAGATGAGTGGTGGCCTTTTATAGGTTGGGGAGAGGAAACACAGGGTATGTTTGATAGGAATTGAGTGGTCCCACTATTTTCTTATTTCACAAGGGTAAAAATGGAAACATATAAAAATATATTGGTCTCATGGTATACATATATCTATAAAATATTTTTTATACACATTTATAGATAGTTTTAACCAATTTCGTTTTAGTTTAACCCATAGTAAACCAATTTTACATTAACAACGATATATAGTTTTTACATGATTAACTATTCATTTTGGAAAAAAATTATGTTTACCTTATTTTATAAATAATCTATTATAATTCCAAATATGGAATCAATTTTTTCAAATTCAAACAAAAAAAATTGAAAAATTTTAACGTAAAATTAATCAAACAAACATGAAGATATTGTAGGTATTTTAAAAGAAAATGTACCAACGCCTATAGAGTTTTTATATCTAAATTCAATATAAAAATGATTCCAATGAACATAATTTGGTTAATGGAAATATAATTTAACGAATTTAATAATAAAACTAAAAAATTATTATTTTAAGTTATAAAAAAATTAAAAAGAAAAGGTAGATTTCAAATAAAATTTAGTAGTTTTAACTATTCATTATTGAATTACTATTTTCAAAAAATTCCAAAAAAATTTACCCTTTTAAAATTCTGATATTTCTATTTCCGAAATAAAGAATATTTTTTAATTGATAATATTAAACATTGGAAAAAATTTATTTCAGTAAAACTACACTAATAGAAACAAAACTACTTCTTAGAAAATCTATTTTATAACATTAAAATTGATTTTTTCATATCTATTTTCTAAAAAACACATAATATTTTTGTAGAAAAATTATTTAATATAAAATATATAAATTTCATTAAAATAATTCAAAAAATTATACCTTTAATTTTTTGGGGTAAAATGCCTTTAGGTGCATAAAATTGTTTTTTAGATAATGGTTTCCTTCATTTTAAATAGGTTGTTATTTTCATTTCAAGTTAATTTGTCCCAAAATAATTAAATATATAAAAAAAATTAATCAATATATTATTATAATTTAGAAAAACTTATTCATACGCACCATTCTAAATGGTAGGTGATGATTATCATATTTAATAATAATATATAAATAGTATGTAAAATTTCAATTAAACTCAGTGTTTCATGTAAGGATGATAATCTTTGTATTGTGTGTAAAAAATTCCAGACATAGTGTTTCATTTAATAAATTACATACATAGTGTTTCATTTAATTCAATCCAAAGTCAATGTTTCACATAACACAGTCTATTATTAGTGTTATGTGTAACATAAGACAAACTCTATATTACAATCAATTCATGATAAATATAGTGTTCCGAAAAATATTACAAATATTTAATTTACATGAAAACATAACGAGTTTACAAACCCCTTATTCTACGAAAAAAACTATTCATTGAGACTAAAATCAAGAAATCGTGGAAAATTTTTAATACATACAGAAAATACAAAAACTAGTTTTTACTCATGAGACATATCTATGAATAAAGGTGCAATATAATACAGGGCCCCAACAGCCACTGAATTAAGTATAATGAAATCACCATAAGAGTCAATAAGAACATTCATTACATTCTATAAGGATCCTTTATCTTAAAAAACATGGTTATCTGTATTACGAGGAATAAAAAATAAAATACAAGACCATCCTATGTTATCATCCATTAATTATCTGAATTTTAATAACAATATATAGAATGAAAATACATATACATTTAACAAAATAATAATATTCTTCCTATGTAAACATAATATAGTTTGAAATATAAAAAATGTGATGATCTCACTATATATTTAAATGGGTCTACAGAGAAGTAAATAATTTAATAATCCTAATAATAAGACAACTATAAATATAATTTGGATTGTTTCAAAACATAATATCCCTAATATAATAATGTAAACAAATATGGATGTTATCAAGGATGAAAAACATCATTTCAAAATAATTGTTGAAGGATTCAACCCAAGAAGGGATCATAAATTGGATTTTCAGGTATGAAGAGTTCATTCCACAACTATATATATATATAAGATTATAAATATTTATATATAAACCCTATTAGAAAAAATTATTTTTAAAACAAAAATGGAAATTGAAGTGAAAATTAAAAGAGTTCCAAGAAAAGGAAAATTACATTGAAATAAAAATGGAATATACATGTCACTTCTGAACATATTTTTCAAAAGGGTTTATGAAAATTAATAGAAAATATTTAACTTTAAAATAATCACTAATAACATAGCCTTTAAAATAAAATTATAATTTCAATAATAAATGTGGATCCAAAATATTTATTATAAAAATAAAATATTTAATACATAGAAATACCTTTGAAAAAAAGTGACATTTTAAAAAGAATACAAACCTTCCTATAAGGAAACCATATTTTTCATAAGACTATTTTAAAATTATAAAAATATTAGTATTTTATGACCCATGAATATAAGAAAAATTTTCAACAGAAAACATTATAAATAAAATAACTAAATTTGAGTTAGGAAATATTTGTAATATTGGGGAAACAATCGTATAAATAACCTCTTGAATTAGGAAACCTGAGTTGGTTATTGAATCTCATGAAATATAAATAAAAATATAAAAAAAATATTATTGGGATGTGAATTCATGAAAAAAGGGAGTCATGGTGTTTAGTTTGTACCATGTGTCAATGTATTAAAATTAATTCTAAGAAAAACACTTATAGCTTGAGTAACACTTTAATCAAATCCCTTCAATATAGATGGATCATAATTTAATTTAAACTACCAAGATTAAAATAATAATCATGATAAATCAGGTGAAATTTCTAGTATATGCCCCTCATATATTAAATTTGTTTCATAATACAAATGATGACATACAGAGAATAATTCAAGATGAAAAACACTTACTTCATATTCCTAACATTCATAAATGAAAGTTAAACTTAAATATAAAAATTATATATTATGAAAAATTAATTTATGACCTTACTGTTTTCCATTTATATTTATCTTTTTCATAAATATTAAATTTCTATATTAATTATTTGGATTTAACAAATCAGTTGATTGTGGTCATGATTTTTTTACAAGTTTCATAATATTGGTTTCTATATTCACTATATATCCATTTTTAATCATTATAATGTAATTATTTTTTTAAATATTACTATTACTTTAATATGTTCCAAAATCATTTCATTAGTTTTGAAATCATTATTCCAAAAGGCAAATTGATATAAAGAATATTTTTACACTTCATAACAAACTAATTTTGTTTTCTTAATTAATGAATTAAATATGAATATAACATGTCCAATCCCAAAAATAAAATATTATTTAATCATTTTCACTTTATTATACCCATAATTGTATTCCAATATTCATTTATAATATAATGGCATTGTATTTTTCATGTTGGTGGTTATACCAACCCATGCATGAACATACCATGAATAATGAATCCTTATGAGGTAGTTTTATTATAAAAAAATTTCACCAGAAAAATAATGAACGTATTTTTTTCTTCTTACCATGATATATCGAAAATATAATATAATATAAAGGGATGATATTTTATATAAATTCATTTCCTAGAAATTTGATAACATTATCTTCTCATGAAACTTATTTTACATAAATAAATTAATAATGATCATTGAATGATTAAATCATTAATATAACCTCAAATATTTAATTCTAGGACCATTATTATAAAATTATAATAGTATTTATCATTTAATTACATTTTTATATCTATCCTTTTATGGTGTTGAATGAAAATGAAACCCATTACATCATAGAGTTGGTAGTTTACACAACCCACAAATGAGGGTTGTGTTATTCTTAATGGATATGATATTTGAATAAATAATGATACAATCATTAATATTTCATCATTATAGTATTAAAATAATAAAAATATCCTTCAATTATTTTGTATTTAATAATTTTTTTAAAAAAATAAATTTTGAAGAAATCTAATTAGTTAACAATAATCACATTGTGGACATGAATTTACCATAGATGTCTCATTGGAAATTAAGCCATTTTGTGGAATAATGGTGACTACACTTTTTTTAACATGAAATAAATTCTAGAAAAAGAAAAATAGAAGTATTTAATGTATAAATTAATGGCATATTTTTCCCTCGTATATGATAGTTTATTACATTTTTATATTTGATAATTTTTTATAGTTTTGAAAATAACTTTTGAATTTAAATAATTTAATTTCACTACTAAATTTTTAATGGATCAAAAGTGGGTAAATATGTAAAGGGGTGGTTATTCGTCGAGGAGAACCACAAAAATCCTTTTTAAAACTTGATTTTGACATGCTTTTCCTTTTCCTCGTAGTAAAAGACCATTCAAAAATTTAATTTTTATTAGGATAAGTAATCTTTAACCATTATGATTAATTTTAATGAAAAACTGTTAAACATTTTTAATAACAAAATTTGAATCCTATTATTTTAAATTATGATAACAATATATCAAATAAAATTTCCTCATGTTTGAGAGGATATTATTAAAATTTAAATAGTTAAACCAATAAACTAATTTTATTTCATTAATTTTTTATATATGGTAATAATATTAGTGATAATAATTATATTGAAAAAAATTATTTACAATAAAATATATTATAAGAAGATTCAAATTAAATTCAAAATCAAATATCCCTTAAAAAGTATTGATTTAACCTGAAACTATTTTTTGTGTTAATGTAACATTTTTATTAGTCATAATAATGTCTTCCATCGCTGTAATAAGTTCATTGATTATTTCTAAAATTAATAATTTCATTCATAAAAATCATATTTGATTACATAAATAGTTTTATCAATTTCTAGATCATTTATATATGAAAATAATGTTATTCAACTTAAACGTTTCATGAAAAATTATATTTTTTGACTAAAACTGACCTTTTTAGAAAAAGGAAAAATATTTATAAAAAGTAAATTTTGATTCTATGATTCGAAAAATTAAGATCATTATATTAATTTAAGATTATAAAATTATTAAATTAATTCTTTAATTAACATCATGAATTATAATTGATGAATCGTTTTAATTATAAGATGATGTTTTCAAATATTAACTATTATTATTCATGTTTTATAACAATTACTGACTAAATTGGTTTCAACTAATTATTATTATCAAACATAATTTATCATTAATAATTTTTTTCTTGAAATAGTAATGCTTATATTGTAAATTATATTATAATATATCATTTTGGGTAAACTAAATTAATTTCATTCAAAAAACAATTATCCTTATTTTTATGATTACATATAAATCTTCATATGGGTAGTTCTATTCACCATCCTTAATTCGGTGTATATGTTTTTAATGTTTATAACTAAATATTTATTTGTAATATGATTATATCATTTCACTGTTAAAGATTATTCTTGTGTTAAGAGAAAGACATTTAACACATCAACTTATATTACAAAATAACATACTAAATTAAATTGGTGTAATATTCTCCCCCATTAAATAAATTGAATAGTCAAGATTTGTATCAAGTTAATATTTATAGTATACTCATAGTTAACCATACACCACAAGAAAATCATAGGATTATATAAGACGTTGAATGGGATTTATCATGTAAAATATTATCTAAAAACATTATAAACACTACTCAAAAAACGGCCTATACCCACGGTTCAAAACCGTGGGTATAGCCCCCAAAACCGTGGGTATAGCCTATACCCACGGTTTTGGGAACCGTGGGATGGAACGCCGTCGGTATAGGTCCCCAGCCTATACCCACGGTTTCGGAAAACCGTGGGTATAGGTGTCCCGCCACCGTGTCACCGAAACATAGAGAATTTCCACGGTGTCAATGTCTTTTACCCACGGTTTCAAAACCGTGGGTATAGGTCCTAAAATAATGCAGGCGCCGAGTTTCGATCCCGCAACCTCTTCGCTGCAAACACCGCGTCTAACCACTACCCTAACTTCACATATATGTATATATATATATTTAGTTAAATATAGTTATAAAAACCGTGGGTATAGAGGGAAGAACCGTGGGTATAGGGTTCCCGCCAAAAAAAAATTCCTTCCCGCCGAAAAAAAATTTTCCCGCGCACACAAAATTGACCTATACCCACGGTTTTTCAAAACCGTGGGTATAGGTATTTTATCCCAGACCTATCCCCACGGTTTTCACCAAAACCGTGGGGATAGACCCCCCCTATACCCACGGTTTTGGAAAACCGTGGGTATAGGTGAATTTTCATGACCTATACCCACGGTTTGCCAAAACCGTGGGTATAGGGGGCGCTATCCCCACGGTTTTGGAAAACCGTGGGTATAGGTCATGAAAATTCACCTATACCCATGGTTTTCCAAAACCGTGGGTATAGGGGGGGTCTATCCCCACGGTTTTGGTGAAAACCGTGGGGATAGGTACATTTTCCAGTAGTGAAATAGGTAACATATCTTCATAATTCCACATAGAATTATCCTAAGGGAAGAAGATTAATAACACAAAGTAATAAATTCAACCAACTTTAAATATTATTGATATAACTATCAAATCACTATAGTTTGTAAAAATCATTATCTAGTAGTTTGTGAGAACATATGAGATATCGGAGAATATATAATTTATAATGAAAACCACTATCTAATTCATTAGTAACAGTTTCAATGGATTTTTCATGTTCAAATATTTAGTGACTATTTACCTCATTATCCCTTAGACTAAAACTTTGAGTTGCAAAATTCCAAAAACTCTTGTAATTGATGAAATTGATTTGGGTAGCATCTATATTTATCATAAATTTTTTAGTATAAGAACATTACTCTCATTAATTATATCATTTACTAACCCATTTATATAAATTTACACATGATGCTTCCCACATTTTTGACACATATATAATTTCATCCTCTTTTTATAATCATCTTCCTCATTTTCTCAATCATGATACTCCACTATTTTCTTCCATTGAATTTTTTAGTCATATACTACGTTTATATTGTTAGCTATAGTTGCATGATATATAGTTTGAAATAATCACATGGTTTTTCACACAAGAACCCATTATGATGGATTTTTTAGGTAATTTTTTCATTATCCCTGACACTTGTTGTTCCTTCTATATACATCAATTACGAAACCATAAAATTGTCATGACTGTTTACTATGAAAAGTGAGTTTAT
Organism: Viscum album; assembly: GCA_963277665.1. NCBI lineage: Eukaryota > Viridiplantae > Streptophyta > Magnoliopsida > Santalales > Viscaceae > Viscum > Viscum album. The sequence goes on from OY728151.1 coordinate 1,433,074,709, forward strand.
ATAAAAATCCATAATAAATTTTAACCTTCAAATGTATCACATTGTAACACTATATCAATAACCTATTGTTTTTAAAACCCAATTTATATCAAGATAGGTTCAATCTATATGTTATGACCATTCTTCTTTAGTATTTACAATTTGAGCATACATTTTATTTTTTTGGCATCAGAGGATTATAAGGGGTATAATGTTCATTTTACCCAATATTATGATCTTGGAAAAATTGTATGATCATCCTATTTATCCTAATATAGGAGTTTTTATCTACAATAGGAGTTTTTTGAAATTCCTGGATGCTTGATTTGGAAAAGATATTAAACATTTAATTAGTTAAATATTAATATGTAGGTGTTTTTTTGTGACTATATCATTTTAACGGAGTTGAAATTTGTGATTTTGGGACCATGATTTAGTCTAGAATTGGGTTTTTTCCACTCAAGGTGTAGGTCCACTTTAGGTTTTGAGACTTGGGATGGGGGTTAAATGGGAATTTATTTAATAAACCAATACATAATTTAAATTTGGTAAAACATCCCCCCACATTATAGGGATTCCTATTAATGGAAGGAAAATGGGGAGATGGTTCTCAGAAGTATGAAAACCATAACAAGATGATAAAGGTGAGGATATTCCCCTAGATATAGTCAATATCAGAGATCAGGACTTGATCAAGGAGGAGTGGCTTCATAAAAAAAATATTTGGACCCAGAGCATTGTCATTTATGACCTGAGGTAGAATTAGTTTTGATTTTTGTTCATTAATCCATATTTTTAATATTTTTTCTATTTTTAGAGCCCTATATTGATACCTTAGGACCCCATGGGGATTGATTTGTACCTAATCTGGGAGATGATAGTTCCATGTGGTTTAAAGGTGTTTTCCATTCTGGATAATTGACTAGAGAACAAGTTGTTTTAATAACACATATCATGTTTTATTCATTTTCTTGTAAAAAGACAATAATATAAAAATACATTTTGTAGTCAGATGACATGCCAATTAGTTTTTCTTAGACTGTGGTTGTGAACATGTTATGAAAAATGTGTTGGTGGCATGGTTGTGTTGGGTATATGAAAAGATACAATGTCGGTTATATTTCATGTAGGATTACACATCCAAATAAAGACACATATCAAATCAATGTGAGTCATACAGTTAGGTAACCCATTCAGTTTACATGTCTTGTACATGTTTTACATGATGTGTGCATTGATTTTACATGAGAACTATAGCGTTAGTACATGCTAATGTGAGGATAATCATGTATATATTGTGTACATGGGAATAAATATTACGTACTACCCCCTTTGTTACACTTTTTTATGTTTTATATGTTATTCACCACATAGTTATAGTTGAAAAAATGAGGATTATATTTTTTGATTTCTTATTTGGAGAACTAGATTGTGGAACCGTTAGGAATTTTGAGGAACACTAACAGGATTTATGGGGTGAGTATATTGTGAAAGAGTTTCTCCAAATAAGAATGTTATTTTAGCTATCTCCCAATAGTAATAAATGGGATGATACCAAAGAAATTTTCATGATAATGATTTGAGGATGTGGTATGAGTTCATTGGAAACCTTCTTTGGTGTTATGTATGAGATTTTCTATATATAGTGGGTCTAGTTATTACATGGGTTGATGGATGAGATTGGTGTTCAGATAAAACTATGGTTTCATGGAAATTGACCGATCACTAGGATATTTCAATCAAGGGGTTTAATATAATTGAGTCTTTTGAGGCTGGGAGTTCTTAGGGACTAGAATTTTTAATATGAGTAACTATAATGAAGTTAATATTCCTAATAGTTTGGTTGTGATAATAGATCGATTGATGGATATCCCATCTTATTTTTTGTCCCAAAGGATTATAAGTGCAATTTATCTTACGTATTTATTGATCTAAACATATCAAAGGGGGTACCTTTGTTTTTTTGTTTTTTTATACATCATGATGAGTGATCAGTCATTATGTTTACCCAGAGTGTCTGCCAGTGTTTAGACAGTGATGGTTGCAGATGTTACAAGTTACAAGAAGTGATGTGAATGCCTATGGGGTTGAGATGTTGATAGTGGTTTTGGATTTTATTCCATCCTTTTTTTGTTTCTCAATTGGTTCCGGATTCTTCTTGGTTTATGCTAAATAGATGTTGTAATATTTTTTAGTTTACTTGGTTTGAGACTGGGACTCAAATACTGGTTGTTTGGGATGAGTTTGTAGATAAGATGTACTATTCATATGGTTTTAAATTTATGAAATTATGATCTACATTCATAGAATGGTTAGATTGAAATGATTATACCCAAACATATGATATGTGGTTTACAATGATGTGTTGTATTGCTACTGATAGTTTATTTATAGTTAGACTGCTGGAATGAGGTTTTTGGGACATTATCTGTTATTGATGATTATGGGGGAATTATTCTTCCGCATGCTTGATTGAGATACTAGACTAAGGATACAGGAATGTATAGTGTTCTAAATTATTTATATTACATACAAATACTATTGGTTCCATGTATTTTTTTAATTTATTAGACACCTATTGAGGATATAGAAATCATTGATATTATGTATTGTTTAATGGGATGTTGGAATTATCCTCGTCAATCTTGTTTCTTGTAGGCCTTACTGATTCTTTAGGTTCCCTGGTGTACTTTAGTTTTCAATGTATTGACTGATGATCCTAAAAAAAGGTATTGACTTGGTGTTCCATATCCTGGATGGTTATGTTAGGCATAGAATTCAAGATCATCAAGGGATACATGGAATAATACTCCTTATATGTCAACATGTGACCTCAGTGAATTTGGATTGGGATTGTCAAACATATCTGTATGAATCCTAGTAGGATACATTGACAGATTTTCCTTGTATAATGACATGATACCTTTGTGAAAAATAGATGGGAGGTTTAATCATAGAATTTAAAATCCCAATTGGATACATTGACTCGTACTCCTTGTATATCAAACTATGACCACTATGATATATTGTCTATATAACTGGAATTGGAAAAAAAGGTATTGTTGATCAAGGTCATGGAACCAACGATAGAAAATGGTTTTATTTGTGTAACTATTTAAATTAGGTCTCTGTTAGGCTGAGCATGTTCCTTGATCCTGCACTTATGGATACTGGTTTCAAGATCACCCTCATGGGTGATCAAATGATATTTATTTATCACCCCATGTATAATAACCTTAGTGTACATGAAAAACATATTCCTTCCATCTGGAAGATAATGTTTATGTGATGGATAATGAAGGGGCACAAGATTTCATATTTGAGTGGGATTCACATGTGGAGTCGGATGATCATCCTAGAGTAGCTCTACATGGCACTGGATACCTTGTATGAGACATGCCTCAATTTGGGATGTTGGACCTAATATATTTTAAATGTAATTTAATTTTTATATGTGATTGGCCCTATGGTTGATCAAGGTTTAATGTATAGAATAACTATTACAGACTTTAATAAATTTCATTTTATGACATCATCATTCTGCTTCAGTTCATTTATTCTTCCAAATTTTCAAATGTGTATGAATAGTTGTTATTTAATTCGAGTTTTGTACATTGATTTTGGGGATTAGCCTCCCCATACTTCCACCTTTAAACACTACTACTTTTCAGAATCCTCTGGTATACGACGAGGTGTGGTTGAGTTCTTCTAGAAATCCATATTGAGGAATATAATTTTGTGGCACTCAATTCCTAAAAAAATACAATGTCATATCAAAGCCTTTACCTTCCTATTATTTCACTATTTACAATCTTGTAGATTACATATATGTGAATGTTTCATGGCATGATATAGATACCTATATAGTGATTCCTAAATTCATATTCAGTTAGGGAGTCCATGTTTCCTAGGGCTAGGATTGATGATCTAGATTTGGGGTGTTATGGTTGTATGTGATTTTTACATTGAGTGATGCATATTTTTCGATGAATTATTGTTGGATTTCACATTCATTAACATTTTAATGAGGATATTGATTTGGTTTTTACTCATAGACTACAAAGGAATGAGGAACCTCACATGTCATGATTCAAAAATTAGATCCACAAGTTATAGGCATGCAAGTGTGTGATTTAATTGGTGTCTTTCTAATAGATGTTTTATTTGATCTATGATGAGACACATGGATATAGGGAAATTCGTTCATTCCTCATGAAATTTTGATATAGTGACCCATGTGAGTTATCATGGTGTATGTTTCTTACTATTTTAACCATTTTAGGTACTTTTTAAGTGTGTTTGTATGTGTAGGCTAGTCCTCAAGGGAGTTTTCTAATGTGAGAATTTTCATAGAGGATAGTTTCCCTTGTTGTTGGTGGTTTGGATAACATGTGACATATTTTGGATGTGATACAATAGAAATGAGTTTTGTGGTATGGTAATGTTGTGAGATTTGGGATATTATAATGTTATCATTTTGTTATTTATTTCTTTATATGATTTTTCATAGACATATGTGGTCTGACCTTGTGACTAAACAAAATAATTGATTAGAAAAGAATTTTGGGATATAATAGTGATCTTTTTTAGATTACACTATTTTAGGGAGTTAGTGTTATACTTCTTTGGGTGACATGTGAGAGGTTTTGAATGAGTTATGAGTTCATTTGGGTATATGAGGCACAAATGATTTATTTGGACTCTTCACAATGATGCAATAAGGGTGAAACCTAATATGATGTGTATTCACATTGAATTAATTTTTGTAGAAGATTAATTTTTTTGCTTCTTCTCTAGGCTTGTGGTTATTTTCAAGAGGGTATGGTTCATTTGATTACTTTTCATGGGAAATAGTTGTGCAGGAAAGGTATCCCTGATGGTTATGAGCTAGATCGTGTTTTAATGAGGTAATTGAGTTTATCTGGCTTGGTCTTTTGAGCCTAGTTTTCATTAGATTCTTCTCATCTATGTTATAATCAGGTTCAATGGTTAGGTTACAAATGATTTGTAATGGATAAGTATTAATGGGATCTTGGAGACACATGTGTTGGTAATCTATTGTATTATCTTTTTTGTTGGCCAAATCATATGGGAGTATATGCTATTAATTATTTACATGAGTAGGAATCCACGATTTGGAAAGGAACTCATATGGGTGTGATAAGGGGCTTATAGGTAGGGCGTCCTATGGCCATTGAGATCGAACTATGATGTTCCAAGAGTGGATGAGTGGTGGTTGTATATTTCAAAAACATCTTAGTTTACTCCCATATTTGAGATGATCATGTGAAATGCCATGACATTTTTCATACCAATCCTAGAGGGTTATGTCCTTATTCCAGGATATATATGTCTTTTGGTTGATAAAAGACCCCATGAGAGTTTCACCTCAATGATAGGTTTATCTGAAGCTTTGTGGTAGTGAGTGTACCATTAGTTTTATATGATTGGGTTCCCTATGATAGACTAGATGTTAGTGAGTAACATGGTAGCCATTCTTAGATGTTAGAAATGGGTGATAGTTGATGTTATGTTTTGTAACTCTAGTGAGAGTTATTTGACCACATTGAGTTTAATGGTGTATATTTATTAGGGAATGGTCTGCAGAAAAACATTTCATTATGAGGAGGTGATAATGATTCTCTTAGGGTGGGGTGTATCAGATCTATCATGTTAATTTGTCCATCTTGGGTGTATGGTCACAGATCCAGTGAGAATCACATCATTCAGATTGGTGGATTGTTGAGGATTGTTTTGAAAGGATACTTTTACAATGGGTAGAGTCCCATTTCAGAATTAGTTCTTATGGGTTGGTTTATATTTTGAGGAAGAACCATGAGTTCAATTGGGTGTTTTGAATGATTTTTTGACATATCAATATGGATGGGGGAAATTACACCATATCGTAGTGATTTCCTGATTGTAACACAAAGAAATTTATAAATTATTAACTATTATTCGATTGTGAGAATGAAAAAAGAAACCAAACATAGAAAAAAAGATAACGTAATGAGAAATTATGGTATATTTATTATTTTAAATAAATTTTATATATAATTTTTTTTAATATGCATTTGATACTGAGTTATGTTTCATAGCACGCCACAACAACTTTCTTCGATGACCTGTGTAACAGGAAAGAACAAGTTTTACTAAACAAAAATATAATAATAAAACATTATTATTTAGTATAATAATATAAAACCTATCTTCTAATTTTTGGTAATGAATAATATTAACTAACTTATGAAAATATGTAATTGATTTAACTATTAACTAATTAGGTATCAATGAATATAAGAATCAATTAAATATAAAGAGAAATTATATATACTCAGTAATATGTTTTATCTTAATAAATTCAATTAATTATAATTATTCATTGATGTTATTTTAATTTATAAAATATGTTTTCAATAAAATATTTTTTATATTCATCTAATATATGTTATTTCCATTAAATAATATAAAACCTAGAAATACACATAAAAACCTATATTTTGATCAAGACACTTTTTCCATCTTTTAAATGATAACCTATATTAAATATTATTTTTTGAACTTTTATACATCAAATAATTCTTAATAAACTTATTGTTTTAAATAATAACATAAATATTATATTATATTAATTTTTTCATTTTTCATTGAATTTTCATTTCATTATGAATTATGAATGTTTCTAAATTTCTATTCAAAAAATATAATTCATATAATTTATTTATAATGATAAATGATGTTTTAAATTGATTTTAATGTCACATCATATTATATATACAAACAATTGTCCAACTAATGACATTTAGATGAAATTATCATTTAAATTTGATATAAACACATCTCAAACATTTTATCCTTTTTACTTCAAAATCCAACATTGTCGTCTTATTATTATATTTAAATAAAAATTAATTTCATCCAATTATTTGATTAGAATTTGGTAAAATGGATCTCTTATTTGGAATAAAAATAATTTATAATGTATAATATTTTAAATATATTTTTTTCCCAAAATATTTATAAATGTAATTAATATTAATTTGAGTGATTTGGAGTTTTTTTAACTTTATATGGTCATGAACATTAATCTTAAGATAAAAAATGACCTAAAATGTTTTCCACAATACATTTCTACCCATAATTCAACCCTGTCTTCTATTTTATAGAATTTTAAACATTATTTGATCCATATTTCATTGAAATTAAATTAGTGGGATTCCATTTTAAAAAAATACAACAATTCCACTCCTCTTCTATAAAGAATAAGTCACACCTACCACATCCTTAAACCCCTAAATACACTTTGTATAGGACAAATATTACCAAAAAACTCCTCAACATACCTAACACAATGTTATAATCTTACCTTTATTAATAATTATATCCATGGAATCCCTTCGGTTAAAACCTAAATAAGTTACCCAAAGAATAGGAAACATCCTTCCTCAAGATATTTTGTTTTATTTTCATTATACATCTCCTAAAATCTTCTTATTCCAGGATTAAATAATTTCCTAAGAATATTAAATTTATTATAATGTTATATTTTTTATATTTATATGAACACTTACAAAACATCCATATAATGGGTAACAAACTCACCATTCATGTATGAAAAACTGCCTCGTCGTGAAATGATTACTGTTCATTTTTTGATTACCACCTATCACGGTTTGGAATTATGATGGAAAAGATGTTTATATTTGATATATATGATTTTTTCTGTTTTAATTATGCCTGCGTATTTTCATATTAATCATACATATATGTTTTTCATTTTCTGGGAATACGATAACAACATTTTTGGAAGTGTGGACTACTGCCTCTTCAAAGCGACGTGATTCATTCCTGTTATACATGTAATGTATAAAGAATGGTTTTAATAAAATTATATAACATATATGAAAATTATAAGATAAAATAATTATAATATACATGTGTATCATTTAATTTTCAATCTTTTTAATATGATAACGAAATTAAAGTAGTGTTTGTGCGTACGAACAACCGACCATCTCTATGAACGATGAAATTTTTTCCTACCTATAAATTTTATGGATCATTTTAAAAACATATAAACCATATATATTTGATATTTATTTCATTTTTTTCAAATATTTATATTATGAAAACACTATCATAAAAATAAGGAAGACATGTAACATGTTAAAACCTACTCGATAAACTAAGAATTTAACACCCGAAATAGTGAAAATAATGAAACATTAATAACAAAATTTCTATAATATACTCTAATAAGATCATATACGATATAATAAATATAAATAGTTTTCAATAATAGTGAGTAACATCTTTGAACTCTATATAATGATGTTTAAAATATTTTCACCATACACAAATTTCATGGTAAGAGATTATTTTCTCAACTTTCTTTAAATGATGCATACCAAATATTCAACAATATTTATATTTTCATGTGTGTATAATACCACTATATTAATTTATATAATGAATAAATTTATCTAAATGGTTTTTGGAATTTATTTTGGAATTACTTCTTACACGGGGATAATAATTGGCAGGTTACTAAGTAGTAAGGGACTTTGTCCAAATTTCCATTATTGGAGACATACATTGTTAACGTGAACCTAATTTATAATACATGGTGTACATACATATACATTGACATATAATATTAATATTCATTCAATGTTCATTATATTTTGAGTTTCAAATAGAATTATTGATTATAAATAGATTTTAATTTTTCTTTACCAAGTGGAAATGAATATCATAACCTAATTTCATTTTATGGGGTTATATTACTTCCTCTTTGTCAGTAATATTATCTGGTTATATATTTAATCACATTATAATATATATTTCTTTCTAATTGTTCGATGGGTATTTAAATTTGAAGTATATATTATTTTTTTATTTATAATCACATCAACATTATGGTACATTAAAGGGTTTATATCAAAATATCAATTTGTTTGGGAATGTTTCTACATGAATATACATTAGAAGAAACAATAAGATAATATTTCAATAAAACTATTATATTTAATTAAACTATTTTTATTCATGGCCTTTTTCAAATAGTAGTTACATTTTCCACTCTGTTTTATATAAAATATTTCCGAGAAATCCAGAATTAATTTAACTCTTCAGTTAGAGAACCTATTTTCTTATAAAAACCCTATATTCTAGAAATGTTTTCGTAAATATTTTTAATGTTTACAACTCAATTTAAAAAATACATTTATTCCCCGTTTTTTCATTGTCAAATTATTTCTGTGGAATTTTATTTTCTCATTCCAAACCAGTCAATTTTATAGCCTTTTAACTTCTAAAAGTAATGTTATTTTTACCTCATAAGAAATGTAGGGATTTACCTTCCATCATTTCATTGATGATTAATTTGAATATTTAAATGGATAATTTTGTTAATAAATGGTTTTTTAATTAATTTTTACATAAAATGATTTTTAAAAAATAATTTTTTTTCTCAAGAACTTTTTTAAAGTTCTTCTTTTATTCCATCAAATGACAAGAACCCTTTATTTTAAACTATATTTGAATTCTTTATTGATATCATCATTATTATTCAAATGGATGGTTTATTATTAATTTAGCAATGTATAATATTGAAACAAACTTTCTTGATTCCTTATTTAATCCCCTTTGAAATATCTAATATCTTATGATCATTTAACAACAAATTTCCCCTAATTACCCATATAGATTATCATGGATATGGTTATTTCCTAAACCATAAATAATTTTTAAATACATTGTTTTCTTTGAGATGTTATATCCGGAATCTACTTATTCTAATGATATTCTATATTTAATTTCATACAATGGAATTATGATTCAAATGTTTCAATATCATATGGAAAATTTGAAAATGACTAATGATTATTTTCCTCATGAATTTAGTAATTATCTTTGAATGGTATCTATATTAATCCACTTGAACAACCCTTGATGTTAGTATCAACCATTGAGGAATTATTGATAAATTTTTGTTCTTATATAAATATGGGTATTTGATAATTCATATTGTTTATTTTAAATAAAGAACACATTGGTCATGTAGTGACTAGTGGGGCTTATACAATATATATACCCTCGATGAATCGACATGTTCTCAATATACAAGTTAAATGTTACAATTAAATGGGTTCTTGCCTATAGTTCAAAATTTTATAGAGGATAAATCTTGATAGTATAGTTTTTGATGTGCCTGAAATGTGAAGTCCAATAATTAATAATTTCCTTCAATTTGATTTATTTACTATTCAACAACTAGATTTTTCATCAACATGTCTATGGTTACATTTTTTTTATTAAATGGCATATGTTTTCAGTTACATTTCATTTCAAATTAATTTTACCTTATCTTTTTATTTTAATGGAATTTGTTTTTATATTATTTACATTTCTATATTACTTATTCAGTTCATCATATGTTTATTGATTATGTGTAATTTTTCTATAGTTTTCACTATTCCATATTAATTATTCTTATTGAGTCGTTATTTCTTCCATTTTTATAACCCTGACTGGGAATTTGATCTCACTGTTATAAGGTTTTTTTTATCGGATTCCATGAAGTGTTCTCCGAATGATATGCAAGGATAATGTGGATGGAATAATGTTCTTATACATTAAATAAAAAAATTATGTTTTAATTACTATATTAATTTATAATACAACACTTATCTATATATCAGGTTTAATACGACTATAGAACTCATCGTTCCATTGGGATTTTATTCCATGTGATATTACCAAGATGATTGTAGAATACAACTACAATTCACATCTCGAGTCTGTGTGTTATAATGATGCTGACAATAGGGGAACTACCCTTTGATGGCTAATATGACTTAAATCATGATTTATGTAAAGAAACACAATTTGTATCTTCGATTATAATGTAATAAGTTGTTCTTGAGTTGATCAACAAGGTGGGTGAGTATGTGTGATTAGAGGAACACTGGGGATTATTTAAGAAAATATGATTTATAGTGGGAATGATTTAGATAATTAAGTTACTCTAGAATTTAAAATTTTTGTAGTAATTTTGCTTTATTTTAACACAAGCTCATGAGGGGTAAAATTTTCATTTTCCCTAGCATGTGGTCTTGAATAATTATTATAACAACCCTATTTTCCATAGAATTGGGAGTTTATCATATGAATGATATTTGGTGTAATTATTTTCCAGTGTAGTACTGAAAAAAAATTTATTTGTTAAAGAAATTATAAAACATATTATTTTTGTGGTATTAGGTGTCGATATCTCTTGAATATAATTTGGATTGAGATTCCGAAATCTCAATTGAGTCCATAATGGGGGGGTGTTAGGTGTTGTTAAACCCAATTTAGGTTTCAGGAATTTGGGTGTGTGTTATATTGGAATTTAATTAATTAAATAATTACAAAATTAAATTACACCCCACACATACACACACAATTTTGGGATTCATGGTTAAGGTAGGATAAGGGGGAGATATTTCTCCCTCATGTGATAGTCAGGATAATAATATAAGGGGTAGTGATGTTGCCCAAATTTTTTAATGCTAGAGATAAGTATGGGATCCCATTATACTGGATTCATGGATTGGATTGGAACAGAATGATTCAACACACAGAACATGAGGTTGGATATAAATTAAGTATTATACCCTTATCCCTATATCGAGGTTTTCTCTATATCCTTATACTGATTTCTATGGACCCAATGTGCATTGATCTGTTCCTAATCGAATAAAATTGGGGTTTAAGGATGTTCATAGAGATCTGTGGTCAGGAAAACCCAACTACACAACATGTGGTTTTATGGTCAAACATTGTGTCTTCTTCTAATTTATGGATGAAGTGAATAATAAGTCTAAATGATGTGTAGTATTTAGGAAATTTTGTTTATTGTTAGTTGTTTTTTGGGTAGGTACATGGCTAGAAAACCCATGTAAAGGGGGAAATGGTCATATAGGGTACACACCAAGACCCCATTCAGGTTATATTCCATTGATGAGTTCATGACCATACACAGTGTAACATAAAAAAATTTTATTATTAAAATTTCCCTTTTGATTTAATTAAATTCACTATTATTTGTTATGAATATAGAAAAAACATTAACTTCTTTTGTTTCATTGTATCTTATCATATTTATAATACCATTAAACATCATTATTAGTGATAATATTTTCATTGAAGAGTGATCATGTTATTAGTATACATATAGGGTTTCTAAAACCAAATTAGAACATTCAAAGGAAATGATGGAATCAATATGTTGGATTTTACCATTCGAATCACAATTAGTAGAGCTTAAAATCGAGATATAATCACTAGTATTTTCCCTTGACCAATCCCATGAAGAGATAGAAGAACATAAGAATGATAGAAAACCATTATGGGAGAAGTTTGATATCATTGTGATCATGTCCCAACAATGTATATCGAACCACCCCATAAAAGTATCACAATCATGCACCTTACACATAGGAAATTTTCAGTTGAAATATTGGTACAAGTATCAAGTCCATAATAATATGAATATGTATTTTATTTTTTCAATTAAATAATGAATATATTTTCATATTATTAATGTTACATTATAAATATTTTTTATTTTTATATCATAAACCAAAAAATGCATTTTTTATAAATATTTGATTTCAATTATGAATTTTATTAATGAATTGATAGATTTTTAAAATAATTTATATTTTAGTTTTATATTATTATTAATGAATATTTTTTTAAATACAAACGAATAGATAATTTTAATGAAGATAAATTTAATTATTATAAGGGTTCAAAAATTGTTATTTTCAAAAAAAATCCCAGGATTTCTCAATAAATATTGATTCTATTTTAATGTACAAAATAATTTATTAATAAATTAATTTTTATAAATGAATATTATTTTTGGACATAGAATGTTGAAATTATCTACTGGTGAAATTTTTAACATTTTTTGAGATGATTTAGTTTTAATTTATAAATTAAATGTGAAATAAATATAGTTTGTGTATTGTGATATCATAAAGACTCATAAATGATGTATTAAATAATATAATTTTTATGAAACACTATATATATGTTTAACATTTAAAATAATCCAATGTTAATGTATGATCCCAGTTCTTCTATTCTATTATGGATCTTGATTTCTGGGATTTCTTTTGGAAAACATATAATTTTTTTGAAAATTTAAGGAGTACACGCCATATACATAAGTGTACATGACCGTGTGTGGTGAGGTGGGGACTGCATAATGCGGGGCCTGGTAAAGGCATATATATTCTGTGTATCTTTAAAGAACACAACATCTAATTTTTCTTTTAATTATTATATTTGACCAGGGATGCATTTTGTTTATGGAAACATCTTCTTTTGTCTTTGTCTTGTCCAAGAGCGACAAATATCACTGATTCTTCTCCAACACCCCAAATCATCATCCGTTCTCTGAATCGAACATCGTTGATTGCATGGGAATCGCCGCGGTGACTTCATCCTTCTACTAGTGCTTCATCTCTTTATTTTTCCTATTTTGTGAGATATTCCTTATCGAATTTTTTAGATGTTATATAGATATATGGTGTTTTAGGTCGATTCAATGGCATATGTTCAACTATACCGATCTTACAACATCGAGGTAGGAGTTTTGTGCATTTCTGAAGAAATATTTCTGTTATATGCACAATAGTGCCCAATACTATAGTTTAGGTTATTGCTTGTTTAGGGGATTTAACCTGGTTAATGCTTATATGATTTTTTTTCTTTATTAGGGGTGTTTGATTGTGAATAGGGTTATTTTACATTGCTATGGATTTGTTTTCCCTTGTGGGTTTGATTTTGGTAATTGGGTCTAGTACTACCATTTAGGGTATTTGTTTTCAATTCCTATTGTTATTAGGATGTAGATGATTGTTTTAATACATTATTGATATATGGAATTGTATCTTTTTATCCATGTTTTACCTTGAAGATTACATTGGCTGTTGTACACCATTTGTGCACGATTGACTTACACAGGGGTCTAGGAACCAAGTGTAGTTAGACAATATGGGGAATGAATACTCAGGGCTTCCCAGAGAGTTTGATATAATTTATATTTTGTAAGACCATTTGGGGAATGGAATTGTGTGATCCCTCAGAGTATCTGTACTTCCATTTTACGAGACCATAAGGGGAATTGGACTTTGAGTGCTCCCTTAGAGAGACAGTAGTTATCGTTATGAGCCCATTTAGGGAATTGATAGTGAGTGATTCCTCAGATAGTCTTTGTTAAGATGAACTAGAGGGGTTAGTATGTGATAACTTCCTAGACAGTTACTTGTGTTTCTTTCATTGATTAATTTGATAAATTTAAATTAATGTAGTTTAATTTTTTTATTGTTTACATTTGAGTACTTCCTTGTCTATAACATCATTTTTCATATTTCCTGCAATATATATATTCAATAACTATTAGGAATAGATCATTGGGTGGTTTCCTACTAGGATTTTCCTCACACCGTTATTGGGTCATGACTTTGGACCAAAACAGATTATTTTGATGTATGTAAAGATAAGGGAAAGCTCAATTGTACTTCAGGTACTTGAATACTATGGATCTGGAGATCATATAGAAATGATGAGTCTTTAAATGCTGTTAAAGTTTACGTGTTTTCATTTTACTTTGGTTTAGTATTGTATTCTAGTATTGTGACTTCTTTGGAAGTTTTCCTTGAAAAATGTGACCTGCATCATTTATATACATCCTCAGGTTGTTTATGTACTTTCAAAATTAAGTTTATAAATTACCGTATGGTATTACTGCTTCTGTAACATTATCTCTTTATTTCTACCGCATTACACTTCCAATGAGGGAATAGTTTCCCCATTATCACACCCAAGGCCCTTTCTTCTAGTTGGTATCATCATGCATTTAGAGAAATGTTCTTAAGGCCATGTGACCAACTGGGTACAAGACTCCCTTGGGCGGCACCCAAAACCAGGATATTACAAAGTGGTATAAGATGAGTTTTCATTTCACATTGAATTACGATTTAGAGCCAATAGACAGAGATAGTAAAGAATAGGTCGATGGTAATAATCTGTGCCTAAGAGTAGCCAACACCTGTATAGGAAAAATAAAATATTTATACAATATTGAATTATTTCAGGTTTCACAATTATTACAGTTTATCTGATTTCTACATTGGGTGATTCACATGTTTTGTTATACTATCAATGATATTTTTGAGGTTCTATTTCTGTTTCAACCCAATGATATGATGGTATGCCATCTCATGCATCATATAGGAACCTACTAGAGATCACATACCATTCATTCTTGTAAGGCCATCTCGGGATAATTACCTATTGTTTGTTGTTTTGATAGATGTTGTGGTAGATATGCATGATGTTGTTATAGATGCCTTGATAAGATTCTTGTTGTTTGATATGGAATTTAATTGTGTAATTTTTTGATTTAATGAAAACTGGTATTTGAACCCTAAGGTAACGATGGGCCCTCATGGATAGGAATTGGATGGATCATTCCACTTTTATACTTGTATATGACATGAATAACATTCCAAGCATTTATTCTTGGGGATTATGGGCCCCCAAAGATCAGAATCATGCACATTAATGTTCATTTCAGTGTTTTTAATGGGATTTCAGAGTAGTTTATGAGGCATACTATCTGGAAAAACCCAGAATACACAGTGTGTATTGAGGAATACACGCAATGTATCCTTTTATTCAGGGAGGGAACATCTTTTCCTATGTACATTCCATGTACTATTGGTACATGTCATGTAGTTTTTAGCCATGTGAATGTCTATGTGGGAGGAGACACAGGGTTGATAAATCCTAGGTTGGATTTGTTGTGTACCATACATACATACCCTGTTTTAGATACCCTATATCTGGGCGTGTGACTAATGACACAGGTGGATGAAAATCCGGTAGTAAATGACGTGAAAATCATGAACACAACATGTGGAGTCGACCTTGTAAACAAAAATGTGACTAACGACATGGGTAAGTGATTTTATTCTAGTACATGTTGTGGCTGGAATCAACACGCCATGTAGTTTTGTTCAAAGAGAACAATGTGGTTTAACTACGTTGAGGAACGTGAGAAGGGGGGAAAGATTAATGTTCAGGAAATGTCTCTATTAGAACACTCTCTGTGTATGGGGAGTTACCCAAGTAGGGTTGGTAGAAGTACATGCCCATGTGGAAGCCTACAGAGACACACCAAGTAATGGAAATAAATACCGGGTATCCCTACATTGTAAAACATGATTGTATCCATCTCTCATTCCTTTATTGAACTTTCATGTTTTAGTAACTTTTAATATTGAACTAAGGTGTGTGCTTGACCTTATAGAGTCATGCCACAGAGATGTCATCTTGTTGTTCACCAGATACATAGCAATGAAAAGATGCCAGACATGGAATATTAGGGACTACCAAGAGAGCCTCCCACCATGCCTATCTTAGAACCGGCCATCATTCCAGATATAGGTTTTGATGCACAGTTCCGATAAGGCATCATGAGGTTTTTGAAGAACATCAAGGGAGTACCTCATAATTCCCCGTCCACGGCAGAGTTGACATGGGTTTTTCAACACCAGCTTCCTCCAAATTTCTTAGGGGATGGTAGACCTCTGTCTGCAGAGTCATGGTTAGAATCCATGATGTAGATCATCATGCATCTAGAGATGCCTCCAAATTGGAGGGTAAATCACTATACTTACTTGCTTCAGTACTGGTGAAGAGATGTTCGGATGTGATCTCACAGGTAGGATGCTAGAAGGTTATGGAATGGGATGAGTTACAATGTTCCTTATATGACTACTTATACCCAGAGACATTGATGACCATCTGAGCCCAAGAATTCATGAGTTTATAGCCTGGTACTATCTCATTCATGGAGTATTTTCCTCTATTCATAGATCTGCAGCACTTCACACCCATTATAGGTGGTGATGAGTTATTTCTGGAAAGGATGTTTTAGGATAGGCTTATGCAAGACATCCGATATTAGGTGAACATCATCAGGTTGATATCCCTCAATTCTATAGCCAACCCGACATTGATAAAATAGCACATCCTGATGGATTTTGGAGATGTGAGCCAAGGAAGCTCTGCATCCAGAGTTGGTAACCTTTAGAAGGACAGTTGAAAGAACTGTAGGGAGTCTACAAGTGTATTTACAAGTACACAGAATACTCCTTCGGGTAGCTAGGTGGTGTGATACTAGTGTGGGAAGAGTAGGCATACAAGGAAAAATTTCCTATGTGACCCAGTTGAGTGTCGATATTGCCGCAATATAGGTCATCTTCAACAGTTATGTCAGATTTTCTCACATGTAGTAGGAGATAATGATTCTGTTTCGACTCCTCGTATTAGAGCAAGACCACGAGTCCCACATCAGAATGGGGGATAGAGTTCTTCAGGTCATTCAGGATGAGGTGGAGGTCATGGATGTGGTGTTCAGACACAGGTTTTATGTTATAATTAGGGTTGATCATATTAGGGAACTCAGTCAGCTTCACAGGGCTATAGTGTAGGTTAGGCTTTACGATAGAGAATATCCAGCATGAGCAGGACCGCAGACCCTCTATAGTTAGAGGTATGATTCTAGGTGCATCGGTTTTAGATTATACAAGTTTTGATATAGGGGCTCCCGTTGTTTCATACCCGTTTCTATTATGTAGAGCCTTGGGATTTGTATCTTCACTTTTCTAGATTTTATGACGCTAGACACTCCGATGGGGACTTGAACGATTACTGTACGTTAGTGCAAGGAGTTCCCTCTTGAGGGTGTTGGGTGAAACTTCTTATGGGACCTCTATGTCATAGAGATGATGGGATATGATGTCATTATCAGAATGGACTGGTATGTTTCCTTCCAGGATATTGTCAACAGCTATCAACATAAGGTGAGTTTCACATCACCAAAGGGGGGTTTGTTTCTACACAAGGGAGAATAGGTTTTCCAGGAGAGAAGATCGGGACCTGAGAATCATGGGTTGGGAGGAGTTAAAACCCAGATTTATAGTGTATACCAGGATGACCAGGGGTCTCGATAGATATAAATTCCTCTAATGATGGATCGTTTATATATGTATTTCCAGACGGCTTTTCTGGTTTGCCTCTGGATTGAAAGGTAGACATTTCTATTGAGCTTATGTCAGAAGTGGTACTACTGTACATTAATCATTATTGGATG
This sequence comes from Viscum album, assembly GCA_963277665.1. Lineage (NCBI taxonomy): Eukaryota > Viridiplantae > Streptophyta > Magnoliopsida > Santalales > Viscaceae > Viscum > Viscum album. The sequence continues at coordinate 1,433,092,908 of OY728151.1, forward strand.
GATTCACCAGAGTTGCAGGAGCTCATGATGCATTTAGATGAGTTTCAGGCAAAGAGTTTCATTCAACTCGGTATTTCTCTTTGGGGTTCGAATGTCCTATTTGAAAAGAATGTTGGGTTCACCCTCAGACTTTTCATGGATTATCGAAAACTGAACTATTTAAAGGTCAAGAACTGATATCCCTTACTGAGTATTGATGATATTTTTTATCAGATTCAAGGTGCCAGGGTGTTCTTGAAGATTGACATGAGGTCTGGTTATCATCATTTGTGTACTAGATCATTTTATATACCTATTTCAGCCTTTTGGAGAAGGTATGGTCTATATGAGTATGTAACTATTTTGTTTTGTCTCATGAACACAGCTGCAGTTCATATGCAACTGAAGAACTAAGATTTCCATCCAAACATGGACTCTATTGTGGTTGTGTTCATTGATGATGTCTTGGTATACTCTCTAACTCGACACAGCCATGCTACTCACATTGAGATCATTTTGAGTTCATTGATAGAGCATCAACTATATGATTATCCCTCCAAATTCCACTTTTTGATGGACCAAATGCACTTATTGGGTCATGTTATCCTAGATATAGAAGTATAAGTAGACAAAAATAAATTTAAGTCATTAGATTCATGGGATTATCCAAATTACCTCATCAAAGTATAGATTTTTCTTTGGAAGGATGGTTATTACAGATGTTTTATACATGAATTCTCACGTTTAGCAGCACAGCTGATGGGCCTGACTAAGAAGGGTGTGAAGTACCTGTGGATAGATTCTAGGGATTTTTCCTTTTTTTGAGATAAAATAGAGGTTGACATCAGCATTGATACATGTTTTTATAGATCTAGACATGAGATATACTATATACTATGATGCATCAAGTATCGGCCGGGGAGTAGTGCTTATGAAGGGGTAAGGATTAACTGTGTACATGTTATAGCAGTTGAGGCCACATGATAGGAATTAACTAAAAAACAATCTATAGTTTTATTCAGTTTTTCAATGTTTACGATGTTTGAGACATTATATTTTGGGAGATCATTTTGTGGTTTTCGCTAACCCCAAATGTATCATGTATACCTTCACAAACTGTGATCTATAATTGAGATAGCGATGGTGGGTTGAGTACCTTTATTCCTTTGACAATGTGCATGCCAAAATTTCTTAGAATGCTAATGCATTGGCTGATGCGTTGAGTGGAAGGACTCAGAAACATGTAGTTCATGAGGCCTGAATGAGTGGCGGCTTATGGCTATGTTCTCTCAGATGCATTTCGAGGTGCACATTAGACAGGGGAAGAATTTTTTTTCCTTATGTTGTTATTACCTATACTCCTCATGATCAAGTGTGAATGAGGTTGCTATTAGATTCTGAAGGCCTGGTTATGTGGAAGAGTGTGTTATGAGAGAAACGTATTCGTGGATGGTCCATTGGCGAGGATGAGGTCTTGTGTTTTCATGGGCGCTTATGGTTGTTAGTAGTCATATATGAAGATATGATGTGGTATTTTCACTCCTTAGTTTGGGAAGTTCATCCTGGTATAACTAAGGTGTATTGAGATAAACACTGTCTATTTTGGTGGCCAGGTATGAAGAGTGTTGTTTCTAATTTTCTAATGAGGCGTTCCACTTGTAAGTAGTTGAAGGCACAGGATCAGGGACTATTAGGTTTTTTGGAGTAGGTCCCAATTCCTGAGTAAAAGTGGAATGATGCCGCGATGGACTTCGTGATAGGGTTTCTAAGTCACCTCATGGAAATTATGTAGTTTCAGATGTCATTGAATCAATCAATAAGGTTGCACAAACTTCTTACCGATCAAGGATACCCATAGTGTTGATGATATGGGATGATTGTACATTCGAACGATTTTACCTTCACATGGGGTTCCGCACTCCAGTGTTTTGTACAGGGATGCCCATTTTACTTCTCAGTTCTGGAAGGGACTAGAGATGGAATTTGGAACATAGGTACATCTGTGTATAGCTTACCATCTCCAGAAATATTTTTAGTATGAGTGTACAATTCAGTTTCTGGAGTACATCCTTCAAGCATGCATCATAGATTTTGGAGGTTCTTGGGAGAATCACATACCTCTGTTAGAGTTTTCCTACAATAATAATTCTCATGTGACTAATCAAATGGAACCTAATGAGGAATTTTAGGGTAGGCCATGCCGATCACCCCTATGTTGGGTATATGTAAGAGAGGTAGCAATGTTGGGACCTCGTCTTTTCATGGAGACCACGGAACAGGTGAAGCCGATTCAGAAGAGGATGGCTACTGCACAGTCACGACAGAAGTCTTACCTTGAGAGAAAGAGATGACATCTATATTTCGAGGTCAAAGATCATGTTTTCTAACATGAAAAACTGAGTTTGGAATTCAATAGGATTAGGAGACAAGGAAATATTTCACCGAGATACATAAGGCCATTTTAGGTTTTGGATAGAGAAAGTCCAGTTGCCTATCGACTACAGTTACCTTAGAGGTACCAAGCTTTGCCTAACGTATTTCACATTTCTCAACTACATAGTTACTTCTCAGACATTCCTCATGTGTTTCAACCCAATGAGGTTGAGTTGGAGATGGACACATTGTTCTAGGAGAATCCTATCATGATTATTGATCGTAGCGTAAAGGTTCTATGTAGTTGGTCTGTTCCTGTGGAACAGGTACTATGGCAGCACGAGCGATTACAAAAGGAGACTTGGGAGAGAAAGGCTAATGTATGATCATAGTGGCCAGATATTTTTGAGGATTATTCTTCTTCGACACCTTTTTAGGGAAATTTGATGACAAATTTATTTACGGGGGGATGTTTTTAAAGAACCAAGATCGTCTTTTTAGGTATGGATCTTGTTTTCTGGAATTTTTAATGAAAATGGAGATTTTTTTTAAAATTTAGGGACTAACTTCTGTGTACATATGAGTACACACGGTGTATCAAGATTCCATTGGTGACCATGTATAGTCCATGTAACAGCTAAATACACGACCATGTGTAGTGAGCTACAGACTGGCTAATGTGGGGCACGGTAATGGCATATACACGCCATGTATCTTTAAAGAACAAACCCATTATTTTTAAATTTTAACTGTAACATAGTACCAGGGTTGCACCTCATTTATAGTAACATATTATTTTGGCTACGACTCATCTAGGAGTGACATCTATCACCGATTCTTCTCCGATCCTCTGACCCACTATCTATGCTCTGAATTTAACATTGTAAATTGCGTCAGAATCACCGTGGTGAGTACTTAATTCTTCTAGTGAATAATCTCTTGATTTATCCTCTTTTTTGAGATATACATAGTTTAAATTCATAAGTATTTTTGTATATCTATGGAATTATATGTCTATTCAAAGGCTTAACTTCAACTATATCGATTGTACAACATCTAGGCAGGTGGTTTGTGCCTTTCTGTAGATGTCTTTGAGTTATATCTTCAAAATAGCCCAACTCCCTAGTTAGGTTATTGAGTGTTTAGGGAATTTAACCTTGTTAATGTCTTATATTTTTTTCTTGAGTAATGTTGTTTTATTAGGAATAGATTTTCATTCTTGCTATGGATGTGTTTTCCCATTTGGATTGATTTTGGTAGTTGGGTCTAGAACATTCTGTTATGGTGTTTATTTTCCATGACTACTTTTATTAAAATGGATTTTATTATTATATTACCTAATTGAGATATGAGTTTTATTTATTTATCCAAGTTGTACACTAAGGTGTACTTTGGCTGTTGGATACCGTTTGTGCATGATTGACAAACACAGGGTTGTGGGAACTTTGTGTAGTTAGACCATTGGGGGAATAGACACTGAGGGCTTCCCTAGAGTGTCCATTATAAATTTCACACTGCGAGACCATAGGGGGATGTATGTGAGTCCCCATTAGAGTTTCATTAGTTCTACATAGAGACACCACATGGGGAATTGGATGTTTAGTGCTTCCTCAGATAATCTCTTGTTAATATTATGAGACCACAGGGGGAATTGATGGTGAGTACTTCCTCAGAGAGTCTGTGTTAAGATGAACCATAGGGGATAGTATGTGAGAACATACCAAATGGATTATTTTGTTTGTTTGTTTGATTAATTTGATAAATTTAAATGATTTTAATTGAAACTAGAAGATCATATACATTTGAGTACTTCCTTGTTTATAAGGTCATTTTTCATAAATCATGCTCTTTATATATTCACTGATAGTTAGGAACAGATCGTTGGGTGGTTTCCTAAAGGGATTTTTCTCACACCAAATTTAGGTCATTATATTGGGCCCATTTAGATTATATTGATTCATGTATAGATAAGGTAAAGTGCCCTTCTAATTCAGGTACATGACTGGTGTAGAGCTTGAGAGAATGAGACAATGTTGAGGATTGCGATGCTACTAGAGTTTACTTGTTTTCATTTTACTTTGGTTTAGTACTGTATTTCACCATTGTGACATGTTTGGATAATTTACTAGACATATGTGACATGAATCATTTATATACGTGCTATATTTTTTTATTTACTTTTAGTCTTCAATTGTTGACTGATTGTATGGTATTACTAATCTCGCTACTTTTATCTGTTTATTTTCTCTATATTACTCTACCAATGTGGGCATAGATTCCCCCACTATCCCACCCAGGGCCCTAACTTCTAGTTGGAATCCTCTGGAATTTGGGGAAATGCGCATGTGCCCATGTGACTAATCGGGTACAGGTAACCCTTGGGCAGAAACCAGAACAAAGACATTACAGTTATGGTTATTTTATTAATTTTCTAAAGCCTTTATGAATCCTCTAATAACAATAATTTATTTTATGGTTTTAAAATAATATCTTTATAAACATGACTCACTTACACATAAGAATGTGTATTATTTTATATTTCTGGACCTTGGAAATATAAAATAATTAAAACCATCCCTATTAGACTGGAACCAATAGAAAACCATGGGACGATTTGTGTTTTTAGTAATTTTTTATATTGAGACCAAAATTTATGTATGATAAATAATAAAGAACTACCCTATTATTTCCTATATAAACCCCGTGACCAATCATTTATCTTCACTATATATCCTCTTTATTTTCTTTACTCTTCCCTCCCCTCACTTGAGTCCTTCCCAGGTTCACCAAATATCTCATGAATCACCCCCAAAAAATTTAGAATCATTGTCTCATGGTAATGGATCTCCCCTATCCTATTTATACAAGAACATATATAATGTTATGCCTATTAATTTACATTTTATTATGTTGGGATATGTTATTAATATACCCATATAGTAAATGTATAATAAATGAGATACCCCTTTCAGTCATGTGTATCCCTTCCAGGAACGTTTTTTTACATCTGTCACCATGTTGATGTTATGTAATGTATTATCTTTTCTCCTGTTTATTCAATAATTTTTATTATATTATGAATTTTATCCTAATTTTCCATGTTTTTATAATTTCTACCATATCCCCTAGTTTAAAAATGATTCATAAATGATAAAAGAACCATTTATTTTCATTAACCCCTTCCATGATCATTTACACACCCCCGTTATCATCATGAAATTTCACCGTGAATTTCTTTACCAAAAAATTTGATAGTGAATACCCACAAAAATATCTTATCAATGGTGTTAACCTTTATTCACATATAATTATATGATTTGGTACATAAATTTATATATTCTATACTCTTTGATCTTGGAATAAAATATTATTATACATGATTCCATTTTGTATGACCTATATGGCACAATTATGCATGTCAATGAAATGAATTTGATAGGTGTGCCTGAAATTATATTGTGATCCAACATATTGGGTAATGTTTCAGTATCATGGGACAACAAGAAATGGATTTGGGAGTAAACCTAATACACCATGAGACTATTTCCATTTTGATTTCTAGGAATTTATCCTTTAACTATGTTTAAGATTCCATTTTTTAATTTATTTTTCCATTTCCCATGATTCCATTATATTATTATGTTATACCATACCTCAATATCTATGTTTATTATTCTCACCAATTTCCAACCATTTAAATCAATTTTTCCTAACATGTTTTAATTTATTTTGTTATTCCATTTTTCCCTTACTGGGATTTAAGACTCACCATTTTCTTATATATGTCCCTAGGTTATCCTAAATAGTTTTATGTATGACAGAATAATTTGAACATGCTAAATATCATTCAATAATGATGATTCAATCCGTTTTTTAATTTTTTATTTAATGTACTTAATTCCAAAATATAGCACACACTATGATCTTATGGGTTGTATTATGTGTAATATTTTGTAATAAATAATGATTTAAATTTTATTAATGGTCGAGGTTTTCATAGTTTATATTAATGGATATGATTAATTATTCATGTTATTAGGTTTATAAAATTATATAAAAAATATATAGGGATAAAAGTAATTATAACGAACATCATTAAATTTTATTAATGTATATATTAAGTGGCTTTTCATGGAAATAAATCCATTTTAAGATACTATAACACAATGTGGATCTATCAAAAATGTACATATGGGTAAAACCTGAAAACACCATGTAGAATAAGAGTAAATTGAGATTGGGTGCATGATAACATTCCTTACTGGACACTTGGTTTGGAACTAATATGAGACATTAATTGGTAAATTAACATTCTAAGTACGAACTAGTATGAAGGTAAAAATTACCATATCATTCTGTGATAGAAAATTTATCATTGATAACATTGATTGAAACCATGAAATTCAGAAGTTCAAAAGAAAATTCCATCTATATTATATCCCTTTAATGTTACTCGATTCCTTTTTACATGTTTACTAGGTTGTAAATTGGAATCCCTAAGTCAATTTTAGACCAAATAACTAGATAGAACCTGAATCTAAAAATAAAAGGTAGGGTTTTCCACACAGTTCTATGCATTCCTTTGTATAAATGATGTTTGGTAGAACTACTCCAAAACAACCAAAAATAATATGAGTATAGATGTTGTTGAAAAAGTGAAATGGATCAAGTATTGAATCACAAGTATATAACTCAATCAATGTCAAATTATTTGGGCTAAACATCCCAATGATCCTATTGATACATCCGTTAGTTTAATTTCAAGAAATCCAGTGTATGGATTGGGGTTCCCTATATAGAGCTTGTATAAATTGCCACAATAAAGAAAACACACTCTAAAACAAGAATCATGTCTTTATTCTGTAAAATTTCAAGTTGATGATGAATCTTATTTAGAACCAAAATCTCAAGAATTGACATTATTTCCCTATAATAAATAATATCTTGGTAAAATGTATTTGTCTATGGAAAGGATCATCCTTTAATACATTCCAATTGTCATGGAATACACTGATGTGTTTTTTAATGAATTCTCAAGTCTTCCACCTAGTATAGATCTCTAACATTCAATGAATATTATCCCTATTTAATTGAAACTATCAAAGAATCCAAATATATTATAACTTTTGAAACACGACAAGATGAATAAATAGCTACATGATTATATGATTAAAGGGTTCATATGCCCATCTACTTCAAATTACGGTGCCTTGTCCTTTTCATCAGGAAGAATCAGGGGGCAATGCACCTTTTCATTTAATATAATGAAATAAAAAATATCACAATAATGAAATAGTATCATCTTCCATGGAATATGAAATTTTTATATAAATTATTTTGAGTACGATACTTCTCTAATTTGGATCACCATTCACAATATTACCAATTATTATTGATGAATAATGACATCCCCAAGATTTATTATCACATAAGGTGTGGGAAATATGATTTCATAGTAATTTCTTTCAGATTCACTAATGATCAAGAAATTTTCATAGATATGATGAATATTGTCTTTAGATATTAACTCAACAATTTTTTTGTAGTCATTATAGATGATATTCTAATATACTCCAAAACCATGGAGGGAAATTATTATAATATAATAATTGTGAAAAAAACTATATGAACGTAGAATATTTTTCAAAATTTTAGAAAATAAGAGTTTTTGTTAAACAAAGTGTCATTATTCATGAATATTATAATATGCAGATGGATATATGAAGACCCTTCAATTAAAGGATAAATTTAATGATGGATGAGGTCAATGATTTTGGAAATAATTTGTAGTTTCTGTTGATTAACATGGTACTATCATCTACTTGTGAGAACATTATCCTGATTTTTAATCCCTTTAACTAGGGTGACTTCGAAGGTAGTCATTATTTTTTGAAATTATGAATTTAATGATATGTTTAGGGAGCTAAAAAAGAGCATTATCACTCCACTGATACTCACACTGCCAAAGACTAGTGAACTTCTCGAGGTATTCAGTGATGCTTAGAAGACGTTATTGGGATCTGAGTTCAATAAAATTACAAATTCATAGCCTATGCTTCATTAAATTGAATGTTCCTAAATATAACATCCCAATGAGTGAAATAGTTTTAGGAGTAATGATATTCACAAGGAAAATCTAGTCACATTATATCTTTGGGGAGAAGTATCAAATATATATGAATAATGAAAACCAAGTACACATTCACATATAAATAGATGTATATGAACCAATGAAGATAGTTAGAGATGATGTGTAACAACCCCAAAAATAGTAACCCAGATTCAGTTGCCATTTTATTATAATATCATAGATAAAATAGATCACATCAACCCGGATAAAAAAGTTTAGTAGTATTCACTAAATAGATACGTACAAGGTTCAATTATTACATTGGTATCAAATCATTACAATTGAATATAATCTAATTATTATCACTTCTTTAATGATTTCATCTTCACAACCTTGCGATAGAAAAAAATAAAAGGGTGGGGTAAATTCTCAGTAATGGTTATATGAAACAATAACTAGTGAAAAAAAGTCAAAAAGTCATAGATTTCTAGAAAGGTAAATAATCAAAAAAACACAATCCATTAATAAACTAATAATGAAAATCCAAAAAATAATTTTCTCATAGTGAAAATATCCTGGATTAAATAATTGAATACTAAATGAATAAAATAGTTATTTATTGGACATCATGTATCTCGAAAATGAACCATTATACTATCAATATGGATTATGAATGTGGTAAAAACCTATTAAATTCTGTTTGGAAGAAAACACAATGTTTTTTTTCAAATGTTTTGTTTCGTGAGACTTTTCGACTTATTGATGGGCTATTTATAACGGGGAACCAACCATCACTATAAATCCCAAGAATTATTGATACATAGATTCAATTCAATAACACAATTTTATGATAATCCCATATATAAAAATTGTATACGGATCATACAATAATCATATCCATGAAACAAAATATTGATATATAGTGAAATATTCAATTAATGATGATCATAAATAAATTGTAAGTATACATGAATCATACGCAATGAAGAAGTGGTGAATAGGGAATAACCAAAAGAAATGAAATAATTATTCCATTGGTAGAATGGATTTAAATCATAATTTTACATTCATAATGGATAATAGTAATAGATTATCATAAATTATTTCTAACTTAAGTGAAAAAATGAAAAAACAAATTCTAATGAAACATTAGAAATATCATCTTTTGTATGATTTACGAAAAAATTTAGAAGAATTTTTTAAAGAGGGAAAATGAATATTTTATACAAGAAAAAAATGAAATGAATAAAGATATCTTTCCATGGTGATAATTTTTATTATTGAAAAACATTGAAGGATTAAAATATATTATATAGTGTACTTAAAAATGGATATGAAATCGGAATGATCCCTCAAACCTGGATTGCATATTCGGAGGAATTGAAAGGATCCTTATAAAATGAAAATTTACCCATAAGAGGATGAAAAATATAGATAGGTAAATATTCATGGGACATATATAAAAAATTTGGGGGTATACATAATAACTAATAATTTTTACATTGGGTTAACGAGATATAATGTGTAACTTAATAGAAAAAAATAGACGATCGAGAGAATAAATAACCTTATGTTAGAAAGTATTCTTAACATTCACTTAATTTCATTGATAATGAATTTATATTCAATAATAATTAAATTAATAACATTTTAACCATTTACTTTATTCTTTATAATATTAATAAGTTCATTTATGACCATTTTTATTTTTTCTAAGATTCATCTTTATCATTTAGGAGTGCTCATTTACATGGTTTTCATGAATGGTTCACTTGTATACATGTATGGATCTTCATGTAAAATTGGATTACTTCCCCAAAATTTAAAGTATATGTTATTAATGATCGTCCAGAATATTAAATGGTATTAAATATCATTTTTTTCTAGTTATATGGTACATTAATTTGTTAAAATAATATTGATAAATGTTAGATTATTTGGTGAATTTTTTATTATCACAAACTTGTTCTTTTATTAATCTATATTATGCATATAGATTATTTAATAATAGTATATGACTTATAATATGTATAATAATATATTATTTAACCGAAATAAATATTTAATCACCATCCTTTAAGCATGAAATTGAAAATGATAACACATCATCCATGATTGTGGTAATTCATCACATCCTGAATGACATATTCATTTACAGAATAAAAGCAAGAGGAGAAAGGTATTGATGATGAATTTTATATTAACACAATAATAATCTAGTATATATGACATAAATAAGTTAACATGCATGTTTGGATATATTAGGATAGGGATAAGAAAATAAATGAAATTTAAAAGAGAATAAATGGAAACAAAAGTGGATTTTTCCTCTCTAATTTCATCTAATTGAGAACCTTCTTAAGGCACATGTGTTTTGGCCTATTATACATAAAACAATTCCATGATCATGGGGGAGATACTTGGTAAGATTATTAGTCAGAAATTGTAAATGATTCAATTTTTAAGAGGTGTGAGGAGAATAGGTCGAGATGTGGTATTTAAAGTCGATTGGAAAGGTGTTTTTCAATATTTTATTTATTTGTTATTTGTTTTATCTCAATAAAAATTATAGTTTGAATTTTATACTTAAAAATATTAAAAAAATAGGGGTTATTCCAAAAAATTGGGGTTAAATCATCTATACATTATCAATGACACAAAAATTTAGGTATTTAGCTTCTACCATAAAGTAGGACATTTCCCTATTCACAAAAACTAAACTATTCTATAAAAAACCAAATAACATGTAAGAACACTGATCTTAATTTTATTTATGTGTCTTCCTTTCTGGTGTATTTTAGGATAGTAGAATAACATGAAAATTTAAGGAGTACACACCATGTACTTTTGAGTACACATCGTGTACTCAATTGCTGCCGGTGAAGATGTTAGGCTATGTAACGACTAAGTACATGGCCATGTGGGGTGAACTACAGACCACATAAAGTGGGGCAGGTTAATGAAAGTATTTGTTTTGTACTTTTAAATAACATGTCACATACATTTCATTTTAATTAATATAGTGAACTGGGGTAGCGTCTAATCTACAAAAACATCTTCTCCATGGATAGTCTCATCCAGGAGCAATAGAAGCCAAAAAATATTCTCCAAGCCATCGATTGATCATCCTATCATTGATTCAACCACAGTTGATTGCATTCCAATCACCACAAAGATCTATTCATTCATCTAGATCCTTGATTCCTGATATCTCACCGTTCATGAGATATCCTCGCTTGAGAGTTTTTGACGTTTTTGTAGATTAACTGCATTCTTGACCGATTCAAGGGCTGAAGACATGGTATATTTATCATACAACTTCAAGGTAGGTGGTTTGTGCCTTCCCATATTAATTATTTTAATATAATGTGATACATTTCCCAATGCCCAAGAATGGGGTAATGCGTTTCTAGGAATTTTAGCCCTGTTAATGTATGTTATGGATTGAGTTCCTGAGTTGAGGTTGTTTCATTCTGAATAGTGTTATTTTTACATGCTATGGATTTTTTGCCCATATTTTTTTGATATTGACCTTTCGGTCTAGACCTCCATGTTAGTAATCTTGTTTCCATGCCTCGTGTTGTTAGGATGAGGTGATGTTATCAGATGTTGTAATAGTTTTGTAGTTGTTTCATGAAGTTGTTTCGTGAAGTTGTTCTTAAAAGATACTATCCAAGTAGTTCATAAGGTTTACATTGGATGTTTAATATCTTTTTTCATGATTTGCTAACACAGGGCTATGGAAACCTGGTGTATTAGACCATAGGTAGAATGGATATTGAGGGATCCTCCAGAGTATATTTTTACCTTTCATGTTGCAAGGCCATGGGGGGATAGACATCAGTGCTCCCTCAGAGTTTCTGTAGTTCCTCATTATGATACCACACGGGGAATTGGATTTTGAGTACTTCCCCAGAGTGTCTATAGTTATCGACATGATACCACACATGGAATTGACAGTGAGTGCGTCCTGAGAGGGTCTTTGCTAAAACTGAACCATAGGTGATAGACTATGAGTACTTACCAAAGGGTTTCTTATGTCTTATTGAAACAGAGGGGTTAGGCTATGTGTAATTACTATAGTATTACTTGTATTTGATTTGTTGCTTACTTGATATATGAAAAGAATGCAATTGGTACTATAGGATTGTTTACATTTGAGTACATCCTTATTTATTGATTCAGTTTGCTTCTTGCCTGCCATATATAATCACTAACTATTAGGAATAGATCATTGGGTGGATGCCTATTGATATTCATCTCAAACGGTGTTTGGGTCATGCTTTTGGGCCCAAACAAACTATATTTTTGTAGGTATAGATCAGGGTAATCTCCCTTATACTTCAGGTACTTGATTGTTTTAGAGCAGGAGAGCATTGGACCAAGATGAGGCTTGCGATACTGCTGGATTTGTATACTTGCTTTCCTTGGTACTTTGGATTAGTAATGTATTCCAGTATTGTGACATGTTTTGCTTATTTCCTATATATTGTGACATTCATTATTATATATATATGTATATGTGTGTGTGTTTAAATTTATTTACTATCAATATTCTACTATTCATTATTGTATGGTATTATTATTGCCTTCATTATACAATATTAATGCTATTCCAGTGTGTTACTCTGCCAATGAGGGAACAGTTTCTCTACTATCACGCCCAAGGCCCTCGCTGCTAGTTGGAAGCATCTGGTGTTCAGGGAAATGTGTTTGAGGCCATGTGACCCACTATTTATGGGGCACCATGGAGAGACACCCAGAACTGGGATTCTACAATTTCATATCAGAGGGATTCTTTCCTTCTTGACTTACTATTTGGAAAATATATCCAGGTATAGGAAATAATAGGTAGTTAATAATAAGGTGTTCCCAAGAGTAGCTAACCCATGTATAAAAAAAACTTATTTACCTCATATATTGCAGTTTTTCAATTTTTAAAATTTTTTCAGTTGATTTGATTTCATTTTTGGGTGATTCAAATGTTTTATGATGTTATTGTTAATATTATTGAGGTTATATATCTTTTGTGACCCGATGAGATGAGGGTATTCCATCGCATGCATCATATAGGAACATTCTATAAATCACATGTCATGCATTCTTGTTATGCCATTTAGGGTGCATTGCTGAATGCTTGTTGTTGTGATAGATGGTTTGCTACATCTGCATGATGTTTTGATAGTTTCCTTGATTAAATACCTACTATTTGATAGGGTATTGTATTTTAAGGTTTTTTTGAATAAATTCCAAACTATGGTTCTTGAGGTGTTATGGGCCCCCATGGATCAGAATTTGGTTGATCATTTCACTATTATACTTGTATATGACATGTATAAGACACTAAACATTGATTCGCGGGGAGTATGGGCCGCCGCAGACCGGAATTTGGCACTTTATTGTGTGTTTCAGTGTTTTCTAGTGATATGTAGTAGTTTCTAAGGCTTACTATCTAGAAAAAAACAGAATACATGATGTGTATTGTGGAATATACACCATATATACTTCTATTTAGGAAGGAACTATTTTATATAAGTACACACAGAGTACATTAGGTACATGTCTCTTAGTCTCTAACCGTGTTACTACCTGTGTGGCAGAGACACGGGGTTGGAAAGCCATTGGTGGAACCTACCGTGTACCAGAAATACACACCGTATTATTTAGACTATGAGTCCACCCGTGTGACAAACGACATAGATGGATGAAACATAGTTAGTACATGTTGTTTTTAGCTTGGACACACCATGTAGAGTAAGCTATGGAACCGGTAGTGTGACTAACAATAATGGTTGGTGAAATTCTTCTAGTACACTTTGTGTCTGGCATAATCTTCTCATGTATTCTTGTTATAGGAAAAATATGTGAGTTAGTCATGTAGAAGACCTCGGGCAGGGGAAAAAGAATCAAATACACATTGTGTCTTAGGGAACTTGTCGTGTGTATGGGGTGTTACATGACATGGATTGGTAGGAGTACACGTCCATGTGAATTCTTAAGGGAACACACAATGTTGGGGTTGTACATGCTATTTATCCAACAATTAAAAACCATGAATTCTTTCTTTCACATGTTACCTTTTAGCACATCTTTTTTTTAAGTCCTTGTTAATCTTTATTTAAGGTGTGTGTTTGAACATGAACAGTCATGCCACCGAGATGTCCTCCGGTTGTATAGCAGATACAATGCAATAGTCAAAAACCAGAAATGGTAGATCAAGGACTACCAGAATATCCTCCCATCGTGCTTGTCTTGGTACCAACTTTCATTCCAAATATAGGTGGTGATGCATAGTTCTGAGACAGATTCCTTAGGTTTATGAAAACTTTCTGGGGAGTGTCGCATCCTACCCCATCTATGGAGGAATATACATGGGTATTTTACAAGATGAATCCTCCCACATTCTCAGGGGATGGGGGACCTTAGGCTATTGAGTCATCATTTGAATCCATGATGTCTATCTTCGAGCATCTGGATATTCCACCTGAGAGGAGGGTGAAACTTTCTAGGTATATGCATCGGGATTCCACTAAGAGATGGAAAGATGTGATATCACATGTGGGACACCCATAGGATAGGACTTTGTATTAGTTTTATTGTGCCTTATACAATTACTTCTACCGAGAGACATTGAGGGCCGATCGAGCCCGAGGGTTCATGATTTTAGAGAATGGTACTCTATCGACTAGGGAGTATTATTCTCGCTTCCCATAGCTTCAGCGCATCATGCCTATTTCGTGAGGTGTTGAGTTATTCCTTGTGAGGATGTTTGAGGATGGTCTCAAGCCTGACATCTGATCTCATGAGAACATCATTAGGTTTACTTTCATACCTTCAATAGTCAACAAATCATTGATAACTGAGCATGAGCTGATGGATTCCAAGGCTGTGATCTTGGGCATCTCCCCATCCGGAGTTGGCACCCCTTCGACTAATAGTAGGAGTCACTATACGGAGTCAACGTGCGGAGATATGGAGAGGTTGGATACTTTTTCTGGTTGCATAGAGTTGTTCAACCAGTGTGGGAAGAGTGGGCATAAGAGGCCACATTGCCTAAGAGGCCAGGTGGAGTGCCAATCATGTGGAAAGTTGGTTCATCCTCAGTGATTCTGTCAACTTTTCTCACAAGCAGGTAGTGATAGAGGTTCTTCTATGACTCCTCATTCAATAGCAGTACTTCCAGTTTCTCATTAGTCTAGGAACTGGAGTTCTTCAGGCTGTTTAGGATGAGGTGGAGATCCAATCGACAGGCTTTTAGTGACAATAGAGCAGATCCTCTCAAGGTGTTCAGGAAGGGTCATAGGTCTATGGTGTAGGCCAGATGTTTGAAGTAAAGTAGAATAAGTTGGAGCAGGATCCCAGAACCTCTACAGTTCGAGGTACAAGTCTAGTTCTCTTAGTTTTATCTTCATCACTTTTTGATAGAGGGGAATCAAGTAGTTTCATATTTTTTGTCATTGTGGAGATCATCGGGCTATGTATCTTTACCTCTGCTGATGTATTGACGATGGACACTCCTATGGCAACATGAATGGCTAGTGTACGTTAGTGGAAGGAGTTACCTCTTGATGTTGGTGGGTGTATCTTCTTATGGGAACTCTATGTCTTAGATATGATGGTCTATGATGTCATTATTGGAATGGACTGGTTAGTTCCCTTCCAGGCATTTGTCGACTGCTATTGCCATAGGGTGAGTTTTACATCACTAGAGGGTGTTTTTTATTATATAAGGGACAATGTGATGTCCATGCTAGAAGAGAAGGACTCGAGCATCATGAGTTGGGAGGAGTTGCATCCCAAATTTCTAGTTTGTATTTGGATTACATGGGGAATTCACAATTGAACTTTCCTCTAGTGGTGGATTTTTTCAATGATGTATTTCTATAGGACTTTTCTAGTTTTCCTCTGGAGTGAGTGGTAGAATTTTCTATTGATCTTGTTCCATTAGAGACACTGAAGTAAATTCCTCTTATTGGATAGGTACACTAGAGTTACAGGACCTCAAGAAGCAGTTGGAGGAGTTGGAGGTAAAGGGATTCATATGAACCGGTACTTCTCCTTGGGGTTTTCTTCTCCTGTTTGCAAAGAAGGAAGACAGTACCCACGAACACAATGTGGATTATCGGAAGCTGAAGTAGTTGACGGTCGAGAACCAATATCCATTGTGGAGAATTGATAATCTCTTTGATCATATTCAAGGATATCAGGTGTTCTTAATGATTGAATTGAGATATGATTAGCATCATTTGCACGTTAGACCATCTGATAACCCACATACATGATTTTAGAGTAGGTATGGTCTATACGAGTTTTTGGTTATGTCATTCGGTCTTACCAATAGGCATGCGGTTTTCATGTCATTGATGAATCGAGTGTTCAATCCATCCCTGGATTATTCCATGGTGGTTTTGGTTTATGATATCTTGTTTTAATCTAACACTTAACATGACCATGAAACCTATCTTAAGGTCATTCTAAATATACTTAGTGAGAATCAGTTATCTTCTAAGCTCTCAAAATGCCACTTTTGGAAGGACCAGAATCACTTCTAGGGTCCAGTTATCTCACAGACAGGAGTATTGGTAGTCCCAGAGAAAGTGAGATCTATAGTATCTTAGGAGAATCCTAATAACTTCTTTGAGGTATGGAGTTTTCTACAGCTAGATGGATACTACAGACATTTCATACATGACTTTTCATGATTAGAAAGACCACTGATGGGCCTGAATAAGAAGGGTGTGACTTACCTTTGGACATATTTTTGTGATTCAGCCTTTCAAGAGCTAAACGGGAGCTTGACTTCAGCACCGATACTAGTATTTCCAGATCTGGGAATGATCTATACTCTATACAACGATGAATCAAGTATCGAGCTGAGAGTTATGCATATAGAAGGAGATGGAGTCGTTGTGTATGAGTCTCATCTGTTGAGCCCACATGAGAGTAATTACCTGACGTGTGATGTTGAGTAGGCTATAATTGTTTATGCCTTACTCTATTGTATAAATTATCTATTGGGATATAATTTGTGGTTTTAAACGATCACATATGTCTCAAGTATATCTTAACTCAGCACATTCTGAGTTTAAGACTGCAGAGGTTGGTTTAATACCTTCAGTCCTTCGACTTTGAACTTCCCTATATTCTAGGGAAAAGCAACGCAGTGGGTGTTGCATTGAGTAGGATGAAAAAGATACATGATGATTTGGAGTCCATCAGTGAGTTGAAACTTATGGATATGTTCTCTGAGATGTATTTGGAGTTTCACAATAGACAGGGGACAATGTTTCATTCTTATGTAGCGGTCACCTATACTCTCCATGATCGAGTGTAATTGAAGAATCTATCAGATTCTGAGGGCCTAGTTCTATGGGAGTGTGTATTAAGAGAATACCATATTCCTGGATGAACTGTAAGCGAGGATGATATCTTCTATTTTCATGGGTGCATATGGGTGTCATAAAACATACACTAGGAGAGGATACGGGAATTTCGTTCCATAGTTTGGCCAGTTCATCCTTGATTCCCCAAGATGTATCAAGATCTGCACCATCAGTATTGGTGTCTAGGTATGAAGAGATATGTTTCTTGGTTTATCCAGAGATTTTACACCTATCTGCAAGTGATGGTGGAGCATCATCGACCATCATTATCTTTTACAGAAGTAAGCAATTCTAGAGTAGAAGTGGAATGATGTCGCGATGGAAATTGTGATAGGGTTAACAAGTTCTCCTCGAGGGAATAATGTAGTTTGGGTTTTCATTGACAGAATCACGAAGGTCTCTCAAATCCTACCAATCATGGATACCTTCAGTGCTGATGAGATGGGAAGGATGTAATTCTAAGAGATTATACGGTTACATGGAGTTCCAAACTCCATTGTTTCAGACAAGGAAGCTTGTTTTACTTCTCTGGTCGAGCAAGGATTACAGAGGGCTTTGGGGACATAGGTAGTCATGTGTATAGCATACCACCCCCGAAAGATGGCCAGTCCGAGCATAAAATTTAGGGGCTTGAGGACATGCTTCAAGCATGCGTCCAATATTTTGGAGGTTCTTAGGAGAATCACATACCTCTAAAAGTGTTTTCCTGAAATAATAGTTTTCAGGTGACTATTCATATGTTACCTTATGAGGCTTTGTATAGTAGGCCATGCCGATCACCCCTATGATGGATGGAGATGGGAGAGGCAGTTATGCTGGGAACTCGCCTTGTCCAGAAGACCAAAAAACATATAGAGATGATTAGGAAGTGGATGGATACTACACAGTCACAGAAGAATTCTTATGTTTATCGCCAAAGATGACCTCTGTAATTTGAGGTTGAGGATCATATTTTTCTATGTGTCACACGGTGGTTTGGACAAAGGAGGATTATGAGATAGGGTAGTCATTTACTGAGATATATTAGACCATTTTTTGGTTTTGGAGAGAGTTGGGATGGTTTCATATCTGCTGAAGCTACCTCATAGGTATTGAGCTATGCACGACGTCTTCCATGATTCTCAGTTGCATCATTACCTCTCATACCCGTCCCATTTTCTTCATCCTGAGGAGGGTCAGTACTGCATGGATGCCTCATTTGAGTAGCATCCTTTCCATATTGTTGATCGTAGTGAGAATTTTCTTCATGGACGGTCGGTTCCTCTAATACGGGTGTTGTGAAAGCATGTGAGAGTACAAGACGAGGCCGGGGAGAGGGAGGAAAATGTCTGATCACAGTGGTCGGAGCCGTTCAAGGACAGTTCTTCGCTTCCTTATTTGGAAATTTAGGGGATTAATTTCATTATGGGGGGAAGTTTGTAAGAACACATATTATCTTTTTTATTTATGTGTTTGCATTTCTGGTATTTTTTTACGAAAGAGGAGTTTCTTGAAATTTAATGACTTCACGTAATGTACATTTGAGTACATGTTGTGTACCAGGTTGCCACGAGTGACCATGAACTAGCCTCGTAATAGTAGAGTACATCGCCATGTGGGGTAACCTCAAGACTTCCTAATGTAGGAGATAGTTAAGGAAAGTAAACAACATGTACTTTTAAGGAAAATTTCATGTACTTTTATTAATAATTATTATATTGATCCGGGGTCAGGTCTAATAGACAGAAACCTCTTCTTCTCAGCACATCTCATCCAGGACAACTGAAGATGACAAATATTCCCCAATCCTCTGATCAATCATCTGATCTCCAATTCAACCACTATCGATTGTGTTGTAATCACCACGTTGAGCACTTCCTTCTTATAGGGCCTCATTTCTTTATTTATCTCCTTTCATGAGATATCCCTACTTGAGTGTTTTTGACGTCTTTGTAGATCTACCAAATTCTAGGTTGATTCAAGGGATGAATCTTGGGTATATCGATCATACAACATTAAGGAAGGTGGTTTGTTCCTTTATGTAGTTAGTCTTCAAATATTATGTACAGAATTTCCTAATACCCTAGAATGGGTTATTGCATGTTTAAAGATTTCAGCCCAGTTAATTCCTGAATTGACTTGAGTGCTTGAGTTTAGGTTTTCTAACTATGAATAGTGATATTTTTTTCATGCTATGAATGTGTTTCCCATGTTTGTTTGGTATTTTTCATTTGTTCTAGCTTTTCCTATTAGGTTTCCAATTTCCAAACCAAGTGTTGTTAGGTTGGAGTGATATTATCTGATGTTATTATATGGCTGTAGTTTTTTAGCCAATTAGTTCATGAATTTTGTTTGAAGTAGTTCATAAGGTTTACTTTGACTGTTGAACATTTTAGTGTACGATTGAATTATACAGGGTTGTGGTAACATGGTGTAGTAGACTATAGGGAGAATAGATGTTGAGGGCTTCTATAGAGTATCTGTTTACTTTTCACATTGCGAGACCATAGGGGGATGGATGTAAGTCCTCCCTTAGAGTGTCTATATTTCCTCATTACAAGACCACAAAGTGAATTAGACATTTATTTCCTTTCCAGAGTGTCTATAGTTACCGATACAAGACCGCATGGGGAATTGAAGGTAGATTCTTTCTGAGAGGGTCTTTACTAAAGATAAACTAGAGGGGTTATACTGTGAGTAATTCCCAGTGGGTTTATTTTGTTTGATTAAACTAGAGGGGTAAGGTTATGAGAATTTTCTGAATGGTTACTTGTCTTTGATTAGCTGCATACTTGATATATGAAATGAATCCTATTAGAAATGTTGGATTGTTTACTTTTGGGTACTTCCTTGTTTACTGCTTCAGTTTGCTTATTGATTGCCATATATATTCACTGACTGTTAGGCATAGATCACTGGGTGGTTACCCACTCAGATTCTTCTCTCATCCTGTTGGGGTCATGTTTTTGGGCCCAACTAGAATATATTATTGCAGTTATAGATAATCTAAAGAGTCCTTATAAATTAGGAACTTTATCGGTGTGGAGATTGAGAGAATTGAACCATTCTTAGGCTAGCGATGCTCCTGGAGTTTTTTACTTTTTTTCCTTTGTATTTGGTTTAGTAATATATGCCAACATTGTGACTTGATTGGATGATTTCCTATATATTGTTACATGCATCATTATTTATATATATATGTTGTATTTTTTTATTAACTATCAGTCTTATGATGTTCATTGTTGTGTGGTTTTATTACTGCTTCTATTATTGTATAATATTTCTATTCCACTATGTTTCTCTTCCAATGAGGTCATAGTTTCTCCACTATCACACCCAAGGCCCTCGCTGCTAGTCAGCAGCCACTAGAGTTTGGTGAAAGGCACACGAGGCCATGTGACCTACCTGTTATGGGGCACCATTGGGCGGCACCCGAAATCAGGATTTTACAAAACAATTCACCTTAACATTTTTTTGTATAGATAAAATATGAAATCTATTTTATGAAAATAATTTTCAAAATATTACAAATTTATTTTTTTAATAAAATTCCTCATTTACTCAATAAATAAAAATTATAAAAGTATAACAGAATTTATACAACTTAAAATGAATTTATTAAAGTACCATAAAATTATTTTATAATTATAAGACAACATAATATTAATTTATGGCTCTATTTTATGAAAAAAAAATTCTTTTAAATAATTATATTAGTTATAAAAATGTAAATAGAAATTTATGTTTTATGAAAATACCAACACTCAGTACGTAATTTTAAAACTATTTATTTACTTATACTATGATATTATTACATAATATTTTCATGTATAAGATTTATAAATTTTATTTATACTTTAAATGGATAGTTTACTATTCAATTGGTTGAATTGATGGGTCATATTACTATTCAAAAGGAAAAGTAAATATTTCATTGGTATATGTCTGTTAATTTCTAGAAAATTCTTATTTTTCACTCATTCATCATTTATTATGATTGATTTTTGTTTTCTATAGGATTTTATATGATTTACAATAAATCAAATATTTTTTCTAAAATGTTAAATATCGAATGAGTGGAATTTTTTTAGGAGGATACTTATAAAAATATCATGGTATTTTATATTCGCCCCACCAAAAAATTTATCCTAAAATGATTTCATGAATATTACCCTATAAACAAATGGGTGTGGTTCTTCTTCATAACATCCTCAGGTTCCCATGATACTTCTTCCATTTTCTGGATTCACCATAGAATATTTACAAGTCATGAAATCTGAATTTTCAATAATTTAATTCTTATTTCAATAATCTCAATAGGATTTTTATAGTAATACAAATCATGTTCTAGTTCTATTTATTCTTGGTTGTGTACATCTGTTGGGTATGTCATGTACTTATTTAACAACTATATATAGAGAACACCATTAACATTAGAAAAACATCACCGAACATCTCATCAATACACTGCATCTCTAAAAATTTATAAAATTTCAAATGGTAAGAGGTACATAGAACTCAGTTTCCATTTATTATCAAACAATAAAACACCCATCCATAATGATACATTCAACAAGACATGATCTCCCAATTGAAATTCTAAATCCTTTCTCTTATTTTCAAAATAACTCTTTTTCTCCATTGATCTATTTTAATATGATTCCTAAAATTAATTGCCTTTTTTATTGTCTCTTCAATATATTTTAGGCCTATAGGTCTCCTCTAAAAAACTTCTTCCTAATAATTTAGAGTTTTACATCTCCTGCTATATAATACTTCATATGGATCCGTTTAAATACAACAATGGAAACAATTATTTCAGGAAAACTCCACTAATGGTAACTAATAATTTCATATACCATGAATATAAATTGAGAATGATCTCAAGATATCTTCTAATCTATATATTGGAATTTTATACTGTGTGCCGATTTGTGGTTGATAAGCTCTACTCAAATGAAGCTCATTTTACAAATCCTTCAAACGATTCCTCTAGAATTGTGATGAAAATCGGTGATCATGGTTAGACACAATCGATAGAGGATCACCATGATGTCTTAAAACATCAATAATACAATGTCTCTCTGGTCACTCAAGAGGATAATATTTTCATATAATAAGAAAAATTTCCCCTTTTGTAATATGTTTAACAAAAACCCAAATTGTATTATTCATTATAGGTGTCCTTGTTAGTTCTATGAAAAATCGTATTATAATTCCATCAAACTTACATGTAGGAATAGGTAGAGGGCTCATGAATCCTATGGGATCTTGTCTCTCATCTTCACATGTTCATAAACATCACACCTTGACACATAGTCTGCAATTTCTGACTTCATATTATTCCCCCAAAAATATTATTTCCAATCTCTATACATCTTCAAAATACCAGGGTGTATAGGAAAATTTTAACTATGAGAATCATTTAATATATCCCTTTGTAGTTCATGTATTGATGGGACACATATCCTCATTCCAATATTTGGATTTCTATACTCATGCACAATGTATATAAATATTCCATCCTTAATGCCTTTAATATTATTTTCAAAATTATCGACATCATATTGATATATTTTATTATTCTACAGTTAATATGTTTTATCAATAATATGAAAAAGGAGTGATGTTTCCCTTTCAATAAAAATTCCAATATCCATTATTTCTAAATCAATTAATATAGGAACTTTCTTTATCTAACTTTGGGAATGAAGTCCAGGATCATGCCTAATTAATTCAACAGATACAGTATTTTCTTTTCCTAGAAGGTTGTGTATTGATAAATAATATACTTAGAGTGATTTGAACCATCAAATATGCCTCATGGTGTATAAATAATATGAAATGATGTATTTCAAACTATTCTGATCTGTATATATCATAAATATTTCGCCATATAAATAGTGTGTCCAAATTATTAGATAAAAAATTACAACTTTTAACTAATGAAAATGAGTCAGGTAATTTTGATCAAGATTCTTCATCTAACATTATTCATATGAAAAAACATTATCATTTTTCATAAGGACACAAATATATCCATTCTTTGATGCACCACTATATATAAAAAACCGATCATTTCATGAAGGTGGAGTCGAAAGCAGATAATTGGATAATAATCACATCAATTATGAAAATCATTCAGCGCATTATTTTGTCTATATGAACACAAGCACATTATCTGTGATATAAGTCATAATGTTATCCAATAAGGAATAATTCAATAAAAAACCTCGATAGTAACCCCATAATGAAATGAAACAACTTACATTGGTTATGTTCATTGGGATAATACATTCATGGATTTCTATTCACTTCATAGGATCAACTGGGATTCTATCCATAGATATAATATAGCCAAGAAAAGAAATTTCATAAATCCATAATTCATAATTCCAAAGATTTCCATATAAATATTTTGGATTGAGTTTCTAAAGAATAATTATC
The DNA here is from genome assembly GCA_963277665.1 of Viscum album. NCBI lineage: Eukaryota > Viridiplantae > Streptophyta > Magnoliopsida > Santalales > Viscaceae > Viscum > Viscum album. The sequence continues at coordinate 1,433,117,139 of OY728151.1, forward strand.
ATGTGATTATCATGGTGTTCATATATTTTAGAATACACCAAAATATTACCAACAAATACTACAACAAAATCATCATGATATTCCTAGAATACTATATTCACTTGATCCATGAGAATATAGGGGGAATTAGTTAATAAATATGGAATTACTGTGAACTAATAATGTCTATAAATCCTCCCAATGTTGACATAAATATATCATCCATATTTACTAACAATCAATGAAACCAATAACTAATGTCAATATTGATAAATATTGAGCTCTGTGAATTTGATAAAAATAAATCAACAATATGAGGAAGAAGATAATTGTTCTTCATTGTAGAATCATTGATTTCACTCCAGTCAATGATCAACACCAAGGATCCACTTTTAATCAAAAAAAAGAACAAGGGTTTCCTGTGGAGAAACCATTGGGAGAATAAATCCATTTTTTGTCAAAAACTATAGTTTTTTATTATTCCACATTAATTCCATATTTTCCATACTATTAGGATCCTTTTAAAAGAGTATTTCATTTTTTATTGGATAAATGAAAAATTAATCTTCATGATATAGGTGGGGGACTAAATAATTCCTTAGGAAATACATCAATGTATACAAGTATAATTTGTGCATCCTTAACTTTATGATGAATTTCCTTAACCCTGGATGTTTCTTTCTATTAATCCCCATAAATTTCTTTTAATATAGCTACATGGGGTGGATCTAAATAATAATAAGATGATAAAGTTTTTTCTCCAAGGATAAAAGATTCTACACCCTCCTTAGAAAATTTAATTTCTTTCTTCTTACACTAAGTTCTCATATAATATTTTGAAACCTATTTTATAAGGAGGATTATATAAAAGAAACACATAAGTATTATGTAATAGTGAGAAAATAAATCTTGTTTACATACCATAATTGGAACTACACATTTTTTTTTCAACAAGTCTTACCATAGTGGTTTTGACTGAGAACTATATTTTTAAATAAAAATCTAAATATTTATTTTCATATAAAATTTGGTAGATATAAAAGTGTGAGATTATACATAATAAAAGAAACCGTAATCTATATTAAAAAAATAAGTTCAATATACTTTCTACCCCTTTCTTAGGTACATCTAATTCAGCTCTACTGAACACATAAGCATTGCCATATCTCTATGCCCTCTTCTATGCTACATTCCCCAAATGGTTAGGGTATTGGTTTTAATGATTTCCCATTTAATTGTCATTGAATCATTGCAAATAATTTATTATTTTATTATTTTTTTAATAATTATCAGTAAGACCGTTCTCTCTACACTTATAATAAACTCCCAGGCATTTCATGCATTTTCTAATATGATTATTTCCATAATTTCCACATAATGGAAATTTCTTCATTCCTTACTTCATCATTAACGCTTCACATTTTTCATGGTTCTCATAAGACATATTATTCTCTTAAATTCCCTTGAACAAATTGTTTATGGTAAGTTATTTATTAATTTACATTGAAATAAATACTATTTGATCATATAGTAATATTGTTTGAGTTTCTATTTCCCTTTGGGGAAATTTCATAATACATTTAACGAAATTATAAATATTTTATTTTGAATCATGTTTTGAATCAATAGAATAACTATATTTTCTTTAAATGGTATCCTCATACTCTAAAAAACCTATTATTCACTTTAATTTAATCTAAGGAATTTTCTCTTTATTTCAGTTCATTCCCCACGATTGAAATATTTTTCAAAGAATATTTTATAAAAATATATCCATTCCATGTATTATTTCACATATTCCTCCTTATTATTCTAGATAATATTCAATAATTTATTTTCATATCCCTTTAGAAAATATACTGATTCTAATTCTGTTTCATTTTCACTACTTCCCAATTCTATAAACGTTATTTCAGGGGACTGGGTCTATCACTAAACTTCAACTAGATTAGTTTTCCCTCTAAATGATTGGATATTTTTCAATATGAACCAATACAAAATTTTTGTATTATCATTATTAGTCATAATATGTGTAAGGTTTCCTAATATGAACATGATTTTCTTAGCTCTAATTTAAACTATGTTGACTTTCTCAGCAGGTAAATCATTACATTATCTACATGTATTAATTCTATTTATTCCATTATGCTCCATTATATAATAATGATACAAACTAATCTAGTTCATAATAATCAGGAGTATTGATCAAAAATTCACAACAAGGAGTTATTAAAATTACAACATTTTTTATCTTCCAGTTCCCAAGATTTACAATGAAATTAATCTCATACTAATTGTAATAAATCAGACCTTAGTAACCAAAATTCAGTGGATATTTTATTACAATGGTATCGATATATGATATCACATCACCAATAATCAATTCGTTTAATAATATTGAATAACTAGAAATGTAAATGGATCCTTTATTACATCGGTTATCAAAAAAATTAAAATAATCTAATATTCTTTGTGTCACTTATTCAGATATTTCATCTTCACAACATAAGAAATTAAAAAAGTGGTGATCTCAATTGTTTAGTAAGGGATATATGAAACAATAACAAGTGAAGTAAATTCAATAATGTGTATTAATTATGGTTTGTTAAATAATATGAAAAATAATAGGAATCGATAAAAATAGAATGAAAATTAAACCCTATAATATTTCATTGGAAAAATATATTGTAATGAAATAAATGAATACTAAATGAAAAAAATGATTATTTATTGCACATCATGTATTTGAAATATATGAAATTATATCGTCAATAAGGTTTAAGCATGTGGGTAAAACCGATATGATTATATTTGAAAAAATAACGTAAAGTGTTTTTGAGAACTATTTATTATCATTGGCCCAACTGATGAATTGAGTGTCTATCTATAACTGGGCCCCACATGTCATTTCAATTCGACTACATTCATCATACTTATATTAAATTTAAAATAAATAAAAATACTACCTTTCAAAATTTTCAATGGATAATATTGTAATTTTTACAATGAAATAAGAAAAACTAATATTTAACAAAATATTAAATGATTTTGAATCGTAAATAAAAGGTAAGTACACATACACAAAACAGTGGGAGTATGTGGACAATACAGAATGAGTAAAAAGAATATAATAATGGTTTTAAGTAAATAATGGATTTAAATAATTATTTGACATTCAAATGGGAAAATAATCATAGATCGTGGTAAATTCTATCGAACTGAAGTGAAAACATTTAAAAATGTTTTTAAAAAACTGTAGATAATATCCACCTTTATGATATAAAATTTAAAATATTAATAATTTATTAATGAAGGAAAAATGTATAATTTCTAGAATAAATCCAAAACACCAATAATCTAGTTTTATGGACAAAAACTGTGATTTTAGGAAAATATTTTTGGAAAAAAATAGATTATGGAGTTTACATTAAAATGGGCAACAAATTGGGTTGTTCCCTTAAATTGGGATTTCCTATCTGGAATAATTAATAAAGAAACATAATAATACATGAATTTCACGATCAAAGGAATAATATATTATATACGTACATATTTTTGAAACATGCACCTAGAATATAAGAGTATCATATAAGATAAATTAATTATTACATTGTTTTAATGATAGAGAAAGTGTATCCTAAAGGAAAAATGGGTTTTCAGGTGAATCCCTTAACTTATATCTGAATGTGTTCTCCACTTTCCCTTAATATCATGGATAATGAATTTAGATTCATTAATAATATATTTAAAAACCTCTAAAATATAATTTGTTCAGTATAATTTTATTATGTTAATGTATATCCTTTTGATATGTTATAATATTTGACTTTTTCATTCGAGAGTCTTCATTTCGTTGGTTTTCATGACCAGTTCACTTGTATCAATGTATAGAAGTTCATCTAAAATGTTATTAACTCTCCAGAATTTAAATTATATGTTATTAATGAACATCTAGACAATTAAATGTTCTTTTATATAATATTATCTATATATTAGGATGATTAAATAGATAAATCTTAATGATGAATGTCAGTTTATTTTTGTGATGTTTTTATTATAACGAAATAGTTTTGTTTTGTTAGTTAATATTTTTTATATATAATCGTTCATGAACATTATATGTATTAAAATATGTATAATAAATATTTATTTAACCAGAATAATGGATTTATTACAACAATTTATGAAGGAAATATAAAATAGAAACATATCATACACGGTGGTGGTAAATCCACACATCACAAATGATATTTTTATTTTTAGAATACATGGTAGTTGAGAAGGGGAATAATGATGGATTTTCCATTAAAAAATAAAATTATAATAAATATAATATAATGGAGGTATTATGAATGTTTGGATATGATAATTGGTGTAAGTATAAGAAAATAAATGAAATTAAAAAAATTAATTTAAAAAGATAGAGGATTTTACCTCTTAAATTTATTCTCCATGAGAACCTCATTATGGAACATGGTTTTTGGTCAATTATTGAGAGAAAAGTCTCCTTGAAATGGGATAAATACTTGGGAAGGGGATTGAATATAAATTGTTCAATCTTACATTCATATTAGGTGTGAGAATAATTGGTGGGAGGGGTGGTTTTTAAAATAGAGCAGATGGGTTTTATTATTATTTAATTCATCTGTTTATTATTTTGGCTCAAGAATATGAATATTTAGAAACTCATAACAAAATATATTAAAATAATGAAGGAATGTCAGATATTATGGTCTTAAATAATCCATGTATCATCTATTAATCAATAATTTAGGTATTTCACTTTTACCTTAAATTAAAGTATTTCAATATTTTCCAAAATTTTAACTATTTTAAATAAATCCCAAAAATCCACACTAACAATTTCTCAATGTGTACAACTAAAAAATTAAATAAATTTTATGAATATTTTTTTATAAATATTTTTAAATTTATTCTTAATAAAAATCATTATTAATTAATAAAATCAATTTAAAAATTATTAATTATTAAATAACTCGTTGAAAAACCAATTAAAGTCTCATTAAATTATCTAATAACCATAAGACGAAATAATAATAATTTATTATTATATTTTCTGAAATTAATTATTATTTTAAATCATTATATGAATTATAAAATTATAAGTAACGATTTATGTTTTATAAAAATAGCAACACTTAATTTATCATTTTCAAAATATTTATTTACTAATATTGTGAAATAATTATTTCATATTTTGATTTATAATATTTATAAATTTTATTTATACTTTCATTGCTGATTTTACAATTCCATTGGACTAATTAATATTCTTAATGGTTTTATAACTATTCTATAGGCCCAAATACTATTTGATAGGTATATATTCCTTAATTTATAGAAAAATAACATTATTTCATTCAGTCATAATTTATAATGTTTTTTATCTATTTATTTTTATAAGATTTATACTATATGAATTGTGTTTTCAAAATTGTAAACTATTTATGTAATTGAATTTATTTAAGGGGATAAATACCATTAAATAATGGGGTTTTATATGTTGAATGACTATACTTCTCATGAAACTACCATCTTGGGAATGAAAATAAAGTGGATGATTCTCTATGTATAATGGATTCAAATTTATTTTCTTTGATGACAATTAATTAGGACCTAATGAACTTATACATAAAAATGATAGAAATGGGAATAATAATGGAAGTAAAATCATCAATCCATTCACAAATTATATCTCATTCATCCCTAATAGAAGAGACAAAGGGTTCAAAATAAGATGATCTAGGAATTTTGGAAAAATATGAAGCTATAAGAAAAAGTAAATCCTTATAGTTCAATTTTAATGAATAAGGAGTTGAATGATTTGGGTCAACACTATGTGTACCATCAAATCATGAGTTAAGGAATGAGTTTTTGGATGAGGCACATTTCTCCATCTTCTCCATCCAAATAGGAAACATAAAGATGTATCGAGATTCCAAATACCACTTTTTATGGGTTAATATTAAGAAGGAGTTTTAGAATATACATCAACATATATATTGTGTCTAAAAGTGATAGTTTAAAGGAAAAAAATCAAAGGATATGATGTAACCATTACTCATAGCCACAAGGAAAATGGAAATCATAACCATGGACTCTGTCACTAGTCCTACAAATACATAAAGGGGAAAATTTTTTATATGGTCTATGTTAGATAATCTTAAAAAGACTTATCACTTCATTTAAATTTGAGAGGACTTCTAACATGATAAAATTTCAAGAATATGCATTACAGATATGGTAGTGAAGCATTGAACACTGATATAAATTATATCTAACTAAGATCTAGGATTTAACAACACGTTCTAGAAGATTCGTCAAAATTGTTTAAATTATGAGTTGAACTTCATCATAGATTATCACCATCAAATTTATGGAAATTCTACGAAGACTATCTGGACACTCAAAGGCATGTGGAGAGAATTCTAAATTAACGTCAAAAGGATATGGGATCTATATCTTCCTCTATTTGAGTTATGATAAAATAGTGGTTTCCACCTAATCATCTGATTACCTCCCTATGAAGCCCTTTATGGGAATATCTGTAGGACTCTAGCAAGTCGGGATGAAGTTGAGAAACAAAAACTACTAGGTCCTGGAATGCTCAAGGAAATGGTGGAAATGGTAATGTACATTAGGTAGCACATAATGGTTTCTCAAAGTTGGAAAAATATATGTTGAACTTTCATCAAAAGACCTTGCCATTGAGTTTTGTGACAAGGTATTTTTATATAAATCACTATGGAATATAGTAATGTGATTTTTGAATAATGTAAATCTTATTTCAAGATAGCTTCTTCACATTGAGATCCTTGATCACATTTGAGTGATGGTCTATTGACAATAACTCCCACCAGACCTATCTCAAGTACATGAAGAATTCTATGTATCTCTCTTATGGATTTACATACTACACCACTCACGTGTACTCAATATAGTGTTTGTATTTTTGGAGAAAGATATCTCATATGAGGATCATTTGGGTAGTATATTATATCATAGAGACACAATTATAAGGAATATGAAAAATCACCTAGTCAATGATATATGGAGAAAAAACAAGTTGGAAGATGTTATTCCAGGGCTGGAGGAATTTATGTTGCATAATTACTATCATCTATTGTAGTGTGTGAAATATAAATCACGAGGATGAAATTTCTGGTTAGGGGATGATTTTAATGACCCAAACATGGAAAAATAAAATTCCCAAAATAATGTAATAAAATTCATTATTATGTGTTATGGATATAGAAATATAATTCACTTATTTGGTTTAAATATATCTCATCACATTTAAAATACCATTAAGGATCCCTACAATTGATATTATAAAAATTGAACAAGTATATTATGACTTGAGTCTCCCTAGGGTTATGATAGATCAAATTTAAATAGAAAAAAAAGTTATGGCCTCAACAAGAAGAATTATACCCTCAATTTCCCATTAATTAGATATTCTAAATGATATAGATTAAGTTGAATTTTCCCATTAATGACCCCTTGACATGATCAAACAACTTAGTCATGAACAATATTGTTTACTATTGAATCTCATGCTCATCAAGACCATAGAAAAAACTCCGTACGTCAGACCACCTCTTGGAAGTCTTAACATCAATCACCTACACATAGGGTGTTTCCTATTACACAAAATTTTTATTTAACAAGACCACAATAAAATTAATTTATATATTATATTTTCAAAACAACAATGATTATATTGTCATCTTATAATTCTTACGTTAGAAATGTTTTTTGTTTTTAATACAATTAAAAAAACTATTATTTTAAATTAATATATAATATCAATTTAAATGTTTGTTTTGATTAATTAATTTATTAACTAAATAAATAATATTTTCAAAAAAAAATTATTATTAAATACTTTTTACTAAATATAAATGTTAGTGTTATTTTTATAAAGTCAAGTGTAATTTTTATAAGGGTTCGAAAACTGTTATTGTCAAGAAATGCACAGAATTTAATAGTTAATGATGATTCTATTTTATAAGTTAAAATTCATATATTTGTAAAAAAATTGATGAAATTGATATTATTTTTTTAATCATCACATTGACTTATCCTAGGGTTAATTTTTCATAATTTTCTGAGACATTTCATTTCTCTGGTAAAAATATAACATGTTATAAATAATTTGTGTATTATGAGATCATAATGACCCATATAAGATGTAAAAAATACTATAATGGGAACACAAAACCATATCATTTTATTTCCATTAATATAATTTAATATTAAGGTAACATTATTAATTTTAGAAATCCTTCATGAATCTTCAATGAAGTATAAAATATTTTCTGGTTTTAAATTTATTTCATTATAAACATGAATCACTTCCACATCAAAATGGGTATTTTTTTTAAAATTTAGGCCATTTAAATTATAAATTAATTAAATCTATAGATCTTCCTTAAAAATAATTGGAATAAACCATGGGATTGTTTTTTGTTTGGTTATTTTATTATATAGTTTGAGAAATCAATGTTTGAGAAATAATAATGAACTCCCCAATTTGTTCCCATACAAACCCAACAAATATATCATTTTTCTTCAATAATATAAATTGGAGAACATCCATAATCTACCCCATCATCACTACAGAATTTAAATGGTTCTACAAGCTCTCAATAATCACCTCTTATGTATTTGGACTCACCCTCACAAGGTAAGGGATGTCCACTTCTACTTTTTATTCAAGCAGCACTTTTTTGTTATTACTCTTAATTTCCATTCCATCCATGTTGAAATGTGTTATTACATATCCCCATACATACCATTTATTTTTAAATAGATTACAAGCCCCTTTCACTATCATTATGCCATCCCATGACCCATTATTTTCACCTGTTACTATGTTGAAATTTAATATGGGGTCCTCTCTATATCCTCATTTTAGATGGATCATTATTATCTTATTCGATTTATAACCATTTAATAATTATGGGATTTTTACTACCATATCCCCTTTACTTATCTATGGTTTATAAATTATTTGATACACCATTTACTCTCATTAATCACATCATTGAACATTTAGTCTTCACAACGCACAAACAACAGTGATAATATACGTAACGGATGTGATATAGTAATAAACATTGATAATAACAAACATATTGTAATTATATATCATCTATAATATAATAAAATCATTAATTGGTTTTCATAGAATAAATCTCAAATAATATTATAATCAAATAATGATAGTGTTTCATAATAATCTGGTTGGGGACATTAATTTTCCATATAACTAACCTTTCAAAAAAAATCCCCTATGATAATAAATGCTGACCGAAATAATATTAATGTTGTAGATATTTTTTAGATGTTAAAATTCCCAGTTGTTCATAGAAAAATTCTATAGAAATCCTTGAATTTTGAAAATATTATTACACTAATTTTAATATAAATACACAACAAACACATACCAATGATCGAGAGGCCTAACATATTTGAGGGACTTGGTATGTAAAAAAATCATTAAACTATAATAAAATAATATTTATTTTAATATCCATAATAATCCCCAAAATTTTATTGAGATCATAACCTACATGGTATAACCTAGGGAATACATAAATGAATGGGATGAACTACAATGCCCATTAATGGACTAAGATAATAACAATGAACAATATTTGAGGAAAAATTCATTACATGATATCCTGAAAGTCATGGATAATGAATAGTAATATGGGATCATATCATTTTGACCATGAAATTATAATATTATTTAAACATATTAATTTTCAAACAACACAAAAAATTGACATAATCATAAGTAAATGCTAACTTCCAAGACAACATCACATTTTGAATAAGGTCCTCTCATGGATTACATATAGTCCATAGTCCCATGTACATCATATCATCAGACAGAAATAATACGCATATAATTAGATAATTATAATTTCGAACCAACAATACCATGTAAATGAATATGACTTCCACATAAGAAATCAATCAAAAACATAAACATAATTATTTTCCATATAAATAAATGGTGTGAGGATTTGTTTCATAATGAATATATTGATGAAATAACAAAATGTTTTCCAATGAATTAGGGATAAAAACATTATTGGATGTTCAAAAATGAAAAATAATAATTTTTCATGAAAAAATATTTCCGTGTAATTATAAGAAGAAAGATATATATGATATATTACATTGTAAATGTACCACTTAAGAGGGGTTTTAGGGAAAAGGGTAATGTGTTATTAAAAATGGTAAGAGTATAATAGATTCAGTAAAAATATATGTGATAAAAATTGGTTCTCCATATGATAATTATTTTTTACAACCCGTGAAATTTTTAAATCATTTTGTTGAGGGATACATTAAGATAGGAAAAGGAAAAAAAGTTCACATTAGCCGGCTTTACATAATGAAAGGAAATTGAGCAAGGAACCTTCAGGACATGTATATCAAAATAATGGAAAGGTTAATTTCAATAGGTATATATTTTTGGGAAATATAAACTTAATATAGGGGAAAATAAAAATAAAATTGCTACAAATATAGATAAATAACTACATAAAAATTGGGGTTTTCAGAGGGATCCCTTACATTATATTCAATAATCTCTTTGCACTTACACTTAACATTTCAAATAATTAAATATTTTCATTAATTACATTATTCAGAAAATTATTGTCATATATATTTTAAATTAATTATATTTTTTCATTTACAATAATTTAAATGAGATATAATGTTTAATATCATTATTCGGAGGGCTTAGGTTCATGGATCCAATGTCAGGTCATTTGAGGAAAATTATAAAGATTCATTTAAAATAGGAATACAAATTCCTAATGAAAATAAATTAATTTTCATGTCCATAAATAAATATAATGTTTCCTAAATACCCATATTTTCTGTGACATATGTATGTCTCGTTTATGAAAATATTATTGTTATATGATAAATTTATTTTAGCAGCTCTACCGACCATCATGAACTAGTTTCAGTTTTTTTAACATTAGAAACCTATATTAATTGAATAATTTTAATAAATATATTATATATAAAAATTTATTTCATATTAAACCATTATATATTAATTTAATCGTTCCATGGAAAAGGTAATGGAAATTTACAACTCATTATCCACTTATCTGATGAACCCATATGATATGTACAATGGATATATTTTTAGAATAATGGGAGAAGAGAACAGGGTGGATTTTATATATTAATTTAATATGATAAGTATATTATATATATATATATATTATAATATAGTTATTATTCAATATATGATGCAATAAGATAGGATAAAGTATAAGTACAAAGGAATTTAAAAGTGGATGTTTGAGAATATTACCTCTTAAATGTCTTCTCCTTGAAAAACTCTTCAAGGAAAATAAAACATGAACTTTGGTGAGACCATTATAATTGTGAAATTATGTAGATGATTTAAAATATAATTAGGATGAAATTTTAAATCATTCAACTGTTGGAATATGTGAGGGGAAGGGGAGGTGAGCGGGTATTTATATGGGGATGTGAGGGGTGTTTCTGAAAACAATATTCATTAGATTATTATTTTGGTTGAAGACTATCAATATCATTGATTAAATTGAATATATATTTCTAATGTTTCATGTGATTTTAAATTAATGGTTTCATGTATCTTCCATTATCAAAATAAAAATATAATTAACATATAATTTTATAGAAAATATTTTATTCTGTTCCACTTTTCAAAAAAATTCAAAAAGTTTAGAAAAATTACAAAAAACTAACACAAACCCATTTTCATAATTTAAATTCTATAAATTAAATCCATTTTATATAAATAATATTATTAATTTGATAAATTATATTCTTATATTATAGTCTTATTTATTTCAAAAAAATACCAATTTTAATATTACGATCAATGTTATGAACCTTATAAACATTACTTATGGTCTAATAAAATTTCAATATCATCATAATGAATTTTCATGTTAATATTTTCATAAAATTTAAACAAAAATTATTTTATATTATCATGTTTTTTTAATATTGTAAACAAAACATTTTTGTTTTTCAAAAATAGAAACACCTATTGATTCAATTTTAAAACATTTATTTTCTATGATAATTATATAAAATTTTCATATTTTTATATTATAGGATACATAAAAAATTTCTTACACTTATATAAGTTGCGGATGAAATTCTAATAGCCATGTAATTACTCAAAATGATTATATTTCTCTTCCAATGGTCAAATTCCTAAAGTGAGATTATTATTACAATGGTATGATTTGTGGTGGAATTTGGGTTCAATTATTTATACTAATATATTATATTTCATTCAAATATATTTTCTATTAGAGTTAAATATATTTTAATTATCAAGATATATATTTCATTAATAATATTCATTTTCAATATGGAAATTTTTTTCATCAGTGATGTTATTTTGGTGGATCGAACATATCCAAATTTTCAAATTTCAATTATGTTATTTTATATTATTATCCCGTTGTGATATTTTCAATTCATATGGATATATTTATCCTCTAAATATAATTTTCACAATATAATAATAAGATTTTATTTTGTCTATCTTGTGATGTGTGATCCATATAAAATATTATTATAAACTATACAGAAAAGTTTTATAATAATAGGTGAAATTCCGTGGATAAAATTCAAGGACATTAAATTACTTCCCTAATATGAAATTTCACCAATAAAAATTACATTAAAATAGTAATGATAAAAAATCTGGTGGTACTTCTTTTTCATCACTTCTTATGGTTCCTAGGATTCCTTATTGTACATATGGTTCCAACATTGTAAATTGGATTTATTAGTTATTGTTTTTCCTAGAACCACGTCTCTATGGTCTGAGATCGTCACTATTTTCTCCACTTATAAGATATACTTTTCTATCTATACCACATATGAATTATGTTTATGTTAGGGATCTGACATGTACTTCCTTGAGATAAATACATGAAATAATTAATGCACTTGAGACATGGTTGGTCCCTGTGATATTTGATATTCCATGAATCTGATGAGATCAAGAATCTAGAATTCTTCGACAATCATGGTATCTAAATTTCCCTTATTAGTATATCTCATTACACTTTTACTTGGAGATATTTAGAGGTACTCTTTATCTCCTTCACACTCATGAATCATTGATGATTTTCAGTAAATATCATTAGTCGACATTGATAAACTAAAATGTGCTTCTCAGTGATTATTGAAATTTTATATCATTTTATATAAAATTTCAGGTCCTAGATGCATGTGTTTAGAAAGTTCATCCCATCATATAGCTATTATGCATCTCATTCCATAAAGGGATTCATATAGATCCATTTGAATTCATTATTGAAAAATATTACGTTATGAGTACTCGAATAGTGGATGAAGTTAATGCCATCCTCCATTACTTACCACTGAGAACGTAGTCAATAATTCTTATAGTGTTAGAATCTTCTACTCATATTAGTCCTCATTTTGGAGGTGACAGTCCATAATTATGTTTAATTCATTTATTAGATAATGTCAGTGACTCTTCCAGAACATAGATGTAAATCAATGATCTCGATTCAATAAGATCTATAGAGGTGTTCCATGTGGCCTCACAACATATCTACTTTATATATATATATCTATTTATTGTGTAATAATACATATCTAATTGTAATAAATTGTGTAGAATTTATATTATTTTCAACCAAAAAACATATAAATTTTTTTATTTGGTATTATTTATAATAAATGTGAAAAAATACATACTGTTTTTCCCGCATTTCTATGTGGGTATAGAAAATGGATGGATCATCCCTTCAAATGTTTTCTTTTCATCATTCGACTATTTAACTTTTAGGAACATTGGTGAATATTATGTGTTATACTTACTTATATTGTCCCAAAAATAGTGATATTAGATATCTACATACATCATTGTTCTCCCAGGTGGATGAATAAGGTTGAGTTATATGAATCAAAAAACAACTCCCTCATTATCTTGGTATTTTATGTTACACATACTGATGAAACACATATTTCAACCCCCTCAAAATTAACTTTAATTTCTACGGATTTACCTTTTTATATATATCTCTCCTACTTCTAATTTTCCTTATCATCTCATTGAGAATTCATTATCTTGTCATAGATGGATAGTTGAGTAATAATTTGAGAAAGGAATGATGATATTCCATCCTTTATGATTCTGATGTCCATCATTTTCATGTCTATGAGGATCGGATCCCTCTTATTTCCCATAATTAATATGGTCATATGATCCTTTTTATAGAGTAAGTACCACATTATTTTCGTTCCTTCTATTATAGTGGATTGAGTAGTCATAGTCCTTTATTGGGTCTAACCATATTCACTGGTTAAAAATATGATCCTTCAATGTGAATATATTTTTGGGGTTCTTATTATCTATATATATTTAAAATGTATACCTATAAATATAATTCCAAAATATATTTAATGTGAAGACTACTATAACCAACACAATAACTTGTGTTGGATATTTATGCTCACGAAATATCAACTACCTTGAGATGTAGGCTATCACTTTATCATTTTGTATCTATATATATCCCAAACACCTCTTTAGAGAGTAATTTTATACCATGAAGAGTTTCCATCTCGAGTATAATCTTTATATTGGTTATTTGCTATGACACTTTTCAAATGATTTAATATCACTTCAAATTCATTGGTATTGAAATTCATTAACCCCATATACATTAGCATGGTTAGTGGGATTAAAAATAGTGATAAGTTCTATAAAATTCAGTGATAGTACCTAACTAGTCTGATGAAACTATTTTTATTCATTACAAATATTCTAATAAGAACTCCATAATTTTATTTCTCTTAAATAGGTCCACAGATATCGTTTTCCTATGATTACATTCCCCAAGAATTGTACTTCCTCCATCCATAACACACATTTACTATTCTATTCAAATAACCCATTCATTTGTGATGACATTATCAAAGTACTCAATGTACCATTAGGATCCTTCTTATTTTTCCAATATAATAGAATTTATTTATAAATACTATAATAAATTTGTTGAGGAAATCTATAAAGACTACATTCATTAGTTCCATGAAGATTTCAAGATCATTAGTGGGTCAGATGGGAATCACTATAAACATATTGTTTCTGTGCATTTCTCAAAATATATTCGTGGGAATATTCCTCCTTCTTCATTTTTAATTATTGATATTCTGACTAAAGGTACATTGTAGATAAGAATCGGTCTATCATAATTGATATAATAAGTCACAAATCCATTGAGATGGATACATGTTAATTATGATGTTTTATTTAAAATTTTATATAGTTAATGTAGAGGCTCATTGACCCATTCTTCTTTTCAATGAAGAGGATTTTCATACCTCATGTAAAGCACTCGAGTATATAAAATCCTTCTACAGACACTATTGTAAATTCTTCTTCAATAATTATAACTAAATGTTCGATATTCTATAACTTTTCATATATATGCATAGGTATCTAGGAATAAATTTCATTGAAACCTCAACCTCGTTGTTAGGAGGAAGAATGGGAAACACTTTAGGGGATATGTGAGTATAATACCTCACAAAGGGCTGGTCTTCAAGTATCACTCTCTGTTATGTAAAAAAAATATGACCTATATATGCTTATTCAAGAAAGAAATAATACCCACATGTGAAATGGATATTTCAAGGGAGATCCATCCCTCTCATTAAATATTTATAGAATTATAGGATGACTCGATATGTAATGTGTGTCCTCTCTCTCCTAAATGTTGTAGTTGGATTTTTATTATCACAACTAATTAGCACCCGATATAGAATAAAATTACAATAAAGGAAGTATGGAAATATTTTGATGTAGGTTCAGTCCCAAAATAGTGATTGGGAAGGAGTTATATACATGGGATGAAATAATTGCTCCATTTTTTATTCCAATATATAGCTCACCCGAATATTTTGATGTGGTGTTTGAATAGTTATACTGAATGTGAACGATAGGAAATAATGTGTAGTAATATAATCATATAACACATTTCAATCTCACAAATTGAATACAATCATAAATTTCACTACATAATTATGGTTCTAGTCATATACAATATCCAAAATAGCCACTGGGGTATGAATACTAAAAAAAATATAACTAAAAGTGGAACATTCAAAATGTAAGAAATTACTTTTATATGACATATAAATCCTAAAATTTCAGTCTCTAGGTTTCATTCTAAGTTATACGTGGAAATTTCACCATTAGTTTTTCTATTCATACAATCTATTTAAGTAATTCATATTTCTTAATAAATAGTTTTTGAATTTAGAAAAGCATAATCTTTTTTGGAGTGTCAAACTAAGTGTGCAGCATGAGCTCATCATCATGCAATAGGTGACGAACAATTTATACACATTCATCCATTTTTATTATTAAGAACCCATAGTAAAACTATTCCATATCCATATGTAATTATTTTACACTAACATGTATGTAATTTATTAAAAAATTATGTCTCTATATATTAATTAAATTTAAGGTATTCTACTATTATTGGACATATCCTTAGGGTTATCAATAAGGTATTATATTCTGAATATCCAAAAATAACAGAACCATGACTATGATACCAACTATTGTTCTCCAATCCATTTATAAATATTAACACTTTATTTTTTATATAATTATCTAATCTACATGAACAATGGATCGAGAGGAATATAATGTTTAGGAATGTAGTTAATTAAAAAATCAACCTGAAACTAAAAAAATATTATTCATTTCAATATTCACAATAATATCCTAATGCCTTTTGAGATCCTAAAAATAAATCTGATAAACTAAGGAATACATAAATGGAGGGGGTGTGATACATGTCCCAGTAAGAGAACATACATGATAATGAAGCATAACATATTAGTCCAAAGGCATAACATGATGTCATTTTATAAAAGGCTCAAGAATATGTATATAGGATCATAACATAATTAATATGGAATCATATGACCGTGTAAACCTTATAATGTGGAATAAATATAAAATATGACATAATAATATGTCAATGATAATATCCTAGGAAATATTACATCAGGTATAGAGTCTTGTTATAAATTTATATTACTCCCTTATCCCATAATGATCATTTCATGAGACATAAATCATTCCCAATGAATTATAGTTCTATCATCATTCACACATCATGAAATATATACGAATATGTGTTCCACCTAAAGGAACAAATATAATTTATAATCCTAATGATTACCCATAGAAATAAAGGGGTTATATAATCATATCTTATAGAATAACTAGATAGAATATCATAATAAATATAATGAAATTTGGGATAATTTTTTTTCACATTCATAGTTAAAAAATAGTAATTTCCCCTGAAAAATCATTCCTATGTAAATTTATTATGATAAAAATAGTGGATAAGTTATTTTGGGAATGTACCACTTTAGAAGGGATTTGGAAAATGGTTAATGAGTTTCTAAAAAGGTAATATAATAAGTGATTATATAATAAAGTTAACTAAAATAGATTTATATGTAATAATTATTTTTTTAAAAACCATATATGTTTTCAATAAAATTGAGTGGTTTTTAAAAGGAAGTATTTGAAATTTAAAAAGATTTTCATAATTAATGAAATTGGGAAGTAACCTTAACTACTGGTATATCACTTTCATGGAATGGTGAATTACATTAAATCTATATTTCTGAGTCATATATAAATAATAAATAATAGATAAATAATAATATTATATAGAGAAATCTAGCTAAATCATATCCCAATGAAAATGGGGTGGTTTGGTGAGACCCATTACCTTATGTTCTTGAATCGTTCTGTACAATCAATCAATGTACAAAACAATCAAATGAAAATCATTAATTAATTAATTTTAAAACTTTTAAATATATATTTAATTAACTAGAATTATATTTTTCTTATTTACTACAATTTCAATGAGATAAAATGTTTCACTATACTATTCTGAGGGAGTATGTTTCCTGGTTCTGAGGTCATATCACCAGATAATAGTTATAGAGATTCATGAAAAATGGTAGCTAAAAATTCATAAGTTAATTGAAATGATATTCAGGTCCTAAAATAATTTTAAATTATACCTAATGACCGTATGTGATGTAATATGTGGAATGTTCATTTAGTAAATGTTTTATACAATATGGTTATTTTATTTTGGATGTTTTATCGACTATCCCATTAGAATTTAATTTTAATTTATAATTTTTGAATTTATTCATTCAATAGTTTGAATAAAATATATAATATTAATATTTAATTCATTTTTATTTATTATGTAAATTTAAACTTTCCATAATGTCCATAATGTAAATTAAATACTCAATATCCACAAACTAGGTGATCCAACATAATGTAAATAATGGTATCAAATTTAGATTCAGAGGATAATAGATGAGTATGGATATAGATATTCCACATTAACTCAAAAAATATAGTATATATTTGATACTATTATTATTATTAAATTTTGCTGGAGTATTGTGGGTTAAATCTAAATTAATAAATGAATTTAAAATAAATAGTTTTTGAATATTACCACTTGAATTTATTTTTCTTGAGAAACTTCTTATGATAGTTGGAATTTAGATTATCAAGAATAAAAAAGCACTAGGACATGGGGTAGAGGATTAAAATGTTAATTTTGTTCAATGTTTTAATTCTATGAGGCTTATAATATGTGACGTGAATTTGATGTGAGGGTATGTAATACGTGGGGATAAGTGTCTTTTTGAAAATTATATTCATTAGTTTATTATTTGGTCTCAAGAGTACCAATATGGATTATTATTCTGAACATAAAAAAAATGGTGATTTTTATTTGAGCTAATGGGTTATTATATCATCTCTTATGCTGTTAATCATATATTAATCTTTTAAGGATTAATTTAATATGTTACCGTATTCACTATTCACAAAAAAGTTAACAATTTTACAAAAATACCACGTATAAACTAGAACCATTTGTCAATGTTTATATTCTCAAAATGAAGTCAACATAAAGGAAATAATATTATAATATAATCGACATTATTTTTAAATAAAATCAATATTGATTTGAAAAAATTTTAATATTAAAGTTTCAATAATTTTTTCAACACATTAAAATTTTATTTATAGTACTATATAGTTTTATTATCAATACAATAAATATTTTTATTAATTTAGTAAAACAATTTATGATTTTAAAATTTAGTATATGTTTTTATAATATTTATAAAAATGGAATTAAAACATATATATTGACTTCAAAAATAAAATCTCTTATTTTTTCAATTTTAAAACATTTTGTTACTGGTATTTTGATATAAATATGGAATATTTTCATTTTATGAGATACCTAAAATTAATTTTGAATTTACCAAAGTGAGTATACTATTCTTACAGTTATGTTTTTATTTATAATGGTCATATTACTATTCCAACAATAGTATTCCAACAATTGGATTACTAGTCTATCATAATGGCCACAACGATATATGGTAATAGAAAATGAACAATTATCGTTATGTGAGGCAGTAGTTCCCCATACACAGAAACAATATGTTTATTACCTATTATATGGAGGTCTATGTATGTGTAGGTAGGAATATTTAAATAATAACATCATAGTATATTAAAGATAACATTTTTGTTATATAATCATAAAATAAAGTGAATTTTAGGGGGGTGAGATGGAAAATAGAAGAATTGACTTGATAGAAGACGTTACCTCTTAATCGAGTAACTTCATTTTCATTGTGCCAAAAGGCTTCCATTTAAAAGTAAAGTATATATGACTAAGTTAGGTATTTTCATAAGTCTATTTGGATGTTATTTTACAGTAATAATTTTTTTAGAGGTTTGAAGAAGGCGGAGTGTTGGTGTCCTTTTATAGGGAAGGAAAATGACTCACATGGAATTTTTAAAAACAATTATGGTGTACAGATGTTATTACATATCAAAAGTCATACCAAACAAATATAAATCTATAATGGAAGGTTTATGGATGAAATATGGCCATATATTTGGTTTTGAACAAGTGGATAGGTCATTTAGGCTCTTAAGATTATGGTTTAGTCCCCAATAAAGACTGATTTGATCCTAATCGCTATAATTAATTTTAATCAATTTTAATAGTAATTTTGGTCAAAAATAAACATGATAACATTTGAATATAAATACTATACTTCTAAAAATGGATTATGTTTTTTTAGAAATTCAACTCATAGAAAAAAATTAGGATTAATGAAAATCTTACAAAGTGGATGAAATAATAGGTTTCCAAAGTAGATTACAGTTCAAAATATTATTATGTTTTATATTCAATTTAAAAGTTAAATTTATTCTACTGAAAAAGGCTGTATTAATTTATGTAATTTTTCTAAAATTTTACATTATAAAAAATTTAAAATATAACATATCATTAATAAATATTTAATAAAAATTTATTTTTTACTATTCATAAAAAATGATGTTTCATAGAAAAATATGAAAAATTAACCCTATTCCAATTACAACATTACAAATTCAAAAATGATTTTTATTTTATCAACTATAATTAATTAGAATTTATAAAATTAATTTTATTAATTAAAGTTCTTTGTTCTAGTAAATAGTTGTTTTAAACATAAAAGGACATTACTGAAAAATAACATATTTAAATATTAATATGTTTTATTTATATATAAAAGATATAAATAATATTTTTAATTTTTTATTACTATTAATATAAAAAAATTTGATGGTTAGATTTTAATTATATCATTTAAATAATTATAAAAATAAAATTATGTTTCATTGAAACAATTATGTTTCATGTAACGTACATCAAGTCGGTGTTACATGAAACACGAGCCAAGTTGGTACTACATGTACAGAAAGAAATGTCAGTATTGCATGTAGCGCAAGACATATATGTGTCAGGTAAAAGGATTATTTCAAATAGTTTTTTATTATATATATATAAAGACATATTTTTATGTCACATGAAATGAAAAATATCAAAAAAATAGATTCATTTGAAAAAAAATAATTCAAAAAAATCATAGGGTGTCGCATTCATGGCCCCATAAAATGAATTTCACCCTTGAAAATTATATTGGTTATGAAAGGTTAAATACTTGAATGTTTCATTCTTAGAAACCCACATCGTAAAAATGAATACTAAAAAATCACAAAAAATGGAATGATGGGACCGTAACGATTACCTAAAGTAACATATTACTGTGTTTCAACTGATGATAATGTAGGCTTCGAGTGAATATTGGAAATTGAAGAAAATACTAAATATTTTATAGGGAGTTATTGAGGTAATCAGTCACAAACAACATAATGTTCAAAGAAAGGTTTTTTTTCCTCAAATTCATAGATCAATAATGATTTAAAAGTCCATTGGTTCAACAAAACTATGTTATTTGGGAAACACATTTTATAATGGTAATTTCCACAACATTTATTAATTAATGTATTGAAAAAATATAAGTAAATATACAGAAATGACATATTTTTAATAAAAATTTCATTATTTGTCTTTTATTTAACCAATTTTAAATTCATCCATTAAATTTTCTAATTGACATGAAAAATTAACTATGATGCATACAGTGGTAAAATAAACCTTCATCAGATCATAACACCAATAAAAGAGTGAAATGAATTATTAAGTATATATAACAATTCTATAATATTAATATTGTTAAAAAATTAATCTCTAAAGATAAAAAGTAACACTGCAGTATCATCATTAATTATAATTCATCAAAAATAATTATCGATTAAATAATACATTATGTTGGCCAGTGGAAGTGTTAAGACCTTATCATTATTCATTCTTGGGTTCTAGATCTATGGCCTTGCCTAAAGTTACTAGTTTTCACCTACAAAACAAGGTGTCCTTTTATGAAAACATTCAAATATTGTTTAAAAAATATGATGGAAATCCTTTAAATAATGCTAATCACTAAATGGTTTTTAACCACAATTTTGAATACAACATCAATAAGAAAATACATAATCCATTATTTAATGTAAACTAATCAATAATGTATATCCTTATAACCATTGTCAACGATAAAAAACCAAAACCATATAATGAAATTCCCAAAACCACCTTGAAATTCAACCCAAATATATCGCAATTTATCTCTTGGTTTTCTCATTTCAAACATGTGAATACCCACATCGTATATTATCTTGAAACATTGTAATAACCATAACTATCATTAATAATATTGGAAAACATGTGTTCTTACTTACTCCAATTATTATTGGATATATTACTTAAAGCTAAGAAGTTTTAAACTTCATCCTTGAGGACATAGTGGACATTGACAATAATTAGTACTAGGGTAATCCATACCATTAAATTTACATATTCATATCCATAATATCATTATCCAAACATCATTATCTCAAAAATAGGTAATAATTTAGGGTTTATTTCCCATAAAAAATATCACAATTCCATGAAATCAATTTATTATATCCTCATCACCAACCAACATGTCCTTTTAAATACATCAAGAAAACATATACTGAAAATAATATAATATTTATTGATTCAAGTAACAGAATCATAATATTTGACAATATAAATACCTTATTCTGGAAAATATATTATTAAATAAATACATAGGCATTATAAATCTAGTATTTAAAACATCTTTCCTAGATTATGAAATATGAATCATGTATTGGGGTTTCAAATTATCAATCTAATCATGCTTATTTTGTTTAATGTAAAAAATATGAGAAGTACATGACATAACATTCACATTTCATTTTATGTCTCTTTATCTTCAGACGGATAACCAACACAGGTACCACCTTCAGGATTTGCTTAAGGATATTTCTTGTTGGGAAATCTAATCCCAAAATCCATATACATTGCACATATAAAACATTAAATTTTAACCATGTTCCATCGAGTTCTCCCCACTAACTATAACCAAAAGGTGTTGTGTGTTAATGACATATCATAGATGAAAGCCACATGATCATGAAAAGAATTACTTATAGGATTTATAAATCTTGATTGATTCCTTAATCTATGACACCCAAGGTTCATTATAAGTTATTCATATCCAAATATATTTAACTCCATTATGAAGGTTTCTGATGATTTTGTGACTTCCCAACCCATATCCCCCAATAGTGTCAAATCATGTTTGAAGAAAGGCCCATTATAATGTGCCAGATTATCGTGAGTCAAGATCAGAACATCACGTCAGAGTTTTTACCCCTAAGAACATTAGTTCCAAATCCAAATCCAGTTGTAATATATAGATATTTATGTATTATAAGAAAACCCGTCACTCTATCCACTACCAACATTCCGAGAAATTTTACTAATCATTAACTCATCCATATATTTATCCATAGATACATCCCTAGATATATCCTAAGATATATACATAGGGATGTAACTAGAATGGTCTCTTCCTAGTTTCCAAACTCTGATTAAACCCTTCATTTTATACCAATTATGTCATCTCGAGCTTAACACTAACATATATATATTACACTATTTTAGATGAATATTTTGTACATTGTAATAATTAATTTCATGTGATCTTAACAATTTAGACTCTTTGGAAGAATGGAAAAAAACTTCTACCCAGGTGAATGGTCCTTAATATCTCCAATAATGATCTCCACCTATATAACTTCAACCTAAAACCATTATTTATAACCTGGGGAAAGAAAACATAAGAAAGGGGTGAGCTCTAATGCTGAGTAAGGGTAAAAAAAGTGAGATAAATAAGCATAATCATAAGAATATGGGTATGATAATATGATCATGGAAATAGAAGATCATAACCAATATATCAAAGATCATACACATGAATCACAGAATAAATCATGGGAGTTTATAAGAGATGAATCAAATGGAAATAAAGAACATAAGCCATTAAAACAGTCCAAAAGAATAAAACATGGAATTATTGAAAACATATAAGCATATAATATGATTTCCATAGTAGGCATGGAATCACTGCCAAGTTATTCCTAATGGACCAAGTCCATTACTGAACCGATTTCACCCCCATTACTAACCTTTATTACTAAACCAAGTTCACTTCACGTTCTAGTATTGTTTTACTAAACCTAGTTCACACCTCATTACATCCATATATTATTGTTCCGGAATCATTTTTCATTCTAGCCCTATAATACTAAACCATGTTAATTTTATGTTCCATCCATGTTTAGCTCATTAGATATAAATATTTACTCAATCCATTGGAGGGACATATAAGTCCCACCCATCTCATAATGAAATAATACATACATGTGCCAAAAATAAAAAATAATCATATCATTACTTATGAAATTAAATGGGTATCATAAACATGTAATTATATCATAACTTGTGGAAAATATACATGTTTCATAAAAATTTCATCAAAATAATGACTTGTGAATGTGAATACAATTTCACAATCATTTAACCCATGAATGGGAAATAGATCTCATAAACATAGAACCCATGAAATCAGAATGGTTTCATAATAACCATGTAATTATGAATAACCATTCATAGAAATAATATGAATATTTCGTTTATATAATTTCCTAGAAAGGAATGAGTAATATCATCTAATGTCAACATAAATGGAAAATAATCTTGAAATATCATTCAAAAATGCTTCTTGAGGAAATCATCTATTCTTATTTGAAAAATGATTTTTAATACATAAACCCATTTAAATTTTTTTTCCAATAATTTAGGTTGATAACTTAATAGTATTATTTGAAATCATTTTGAAAACCTATTTATTTTAAAACATATATTATATGATTAAAAACATAATATAATTATTTTTAATTGATTTTTTTTAAAATCATATAAATATTGTTAGAATTTTTTTTGAAATCTATTATTACAGGAAAACATATAAAAGAATCTTGAAATTTTTTTTAAAAACCATTTCATAAAAAATTGTTTTGAAAACTTATAAATAAGGATTCAAATCATTTTGAAAACAATTATTCTTGAAAAATTAAATAATAAGCCTTAATTTTTTTGGAAAAAATAATTTCATTGAATAAATATAAAATAAGAGTGAAAACATTTTTTAAATAAATGTTCTTGAAAAAAACATTTAAAATAATTTTCTTCAAAATTAAACTTTAAAAAAAGCAATGGAATCATCAAATAAATGATCACGGGTAAATTATTACATAGCATATGAGGTAACATGAACATTCCATTTTCATGGTAAAAAGGATAGAAAAAATATTTATTTAAAATTATTTAATAATATTTCATTGAAGATATTTCTAAAGAAATACTATTAAAAAGGTTTTTTGTTATTATTGGATAATGGTACAATATTCCTGGAAACCCTTCTTAGAAAACATCGTTCTAATAGAACGTAAATATTCGACCAAAGAGAGTGTAAATACATAATTTTTTAAAAACAATTTCATTACTATATTGTATAACATAGTGTGGATAAAATTGTAAAAATATATCAATAAATCATTAATAACTGTAGGAGAATAAAATTCCAAAAAAATGTGTCTGGACATTCTCTATTTTGACTTGTAGGTAGTATGCATGATTTTTTGGTTCTCTATTTTCCATTAAAGTTTTTTTATAAATTAAAATTAATTTTTAGTCAGTCCTTTTATGATATATGGATCATAAGATTTCATAAAAGGGAGAATAAATATAAATATTCTTAAAAAGTGATGAGATTGTCTCAAAAAACACTTATAACTTAGTACCTCAGGATCATACTCTACATGATAGAAAAATATTAAATGAATATTAATATATAATGAAAATAAGAAAATTCATGATATTAAATTTAAAATGAATGTTTATACACCTTAAAAGTTAATCTATGGGCATGACAGTACATTAGTCTCAAATAAGGTAAATTGAGACATAATTATTTCACGGATTCTGTATCTTTTGAAACTTAATGACATTGAATGAAATATAACAAATTGGATATCTGAACATACATAAATTTAAGAATTAGAAACATATAATACAATCATGTGTAGTATATAAACCACAGAGAAAAGGAATGAGTGGCGATTATAGCATGTATCTCAAAGAAATAAAAAATTAGATGAAATCCCCTTACCTTGTTCCTTTACTCTTGTCAAAACCATTAAAACCACAACAGTAATAAATATATAATTATTTTAATTATTTTATAGAACCATATGAGTTTATCTTATACCATATATGATTTTAATATGACCTTATATTACTCGGTTGTTAACAATCTTATGTTATGCCCTAACTTTAGAAAAAATTCACTTTATTCTTCACTTTTGTTAATTTATTATATAATTGGTTCTTATACTTATATAATGATTTCCAGAATGTAAACCATGATATAAATATCATGTATATAATTTATATTTTTATTGTAATAATATATAGATTATATAAGTATAAAACAGAATACATTGTTCCTGGTGTTGGTTGCATGTACATACGCTTGATGGTTATTCTCGTGTAATTTTTGCGTTGAATGAAATAATTTAACATATATATATATATATATATATATAACAATATTATATTATAATTATGGTATCATATATGTCATATATATTCAATAAAATAATCTTTAATACAATCCTTGTTGGGTATGAACGAATCATATCTCTTTGAGGGGCGGTAGTCCACACATCAATAAACAAAATTGTCGTATTTACATAAGATCGAAAGAATTAATGAATATTCTAAATAAAAATTAAATATTAATAAATAAATTATAAAAATAATATATATCATATATAAATAATGTGTTCATAATAATTTCCACTATGATAGGTGGTAATGTAAAAATAAACAACCATCATTTCATGAGGTTGTAGTTGTCATAAAAAGAAACAGTTAGTTCCTTGCCCATTAGATAGAGGTTTCTATAATTGTAGGTGAAAAAATTTTCAAAATAACATCCAAGTTTATTTTTTATAATTTTTATTGAAATATATCCATATAATAATTGGAGTTGTCGGGGGTGGATAAAGAAAATGAATGATTTTACATGATAAGAGATGTCACCTCTTAATCGGGTAACTCTTTTTGGTTTGTGCGAAAATGTTTACAAGGATTTCCCTATTCCCAAGGGAATGTTACTAGGATTAATTTTGGGATTTTGTCACTATATTGGGAAGATATTGGTAGAACCTAATTTTTTTGATATTTTTGAATATGAGGTAGAGTTGGTGGCCTTTATAGGGAGAGAAAATGACTCAATTAGATTTTTTGAAAACATGTTAGGTATACACATGTTATTACTCGAAAAAAGTAATAAAAAAATAAAAAAATTTATGGTTAATGGTTGAAATATGGACATAAAATGGGTTTTTTACCAGTGGATAGGTCATTGGGGTCCTATCCACTGGTAATTTTCAAGAATTAAGCATAATTTGACCCTAATTGTTTTGATTAATTTTAATCGCTTTTACTATTAATTTTTGGTTAAAATCTGCATGATATCATAATAATAAAAATAATATGCAGATAACAATGATGTGTGTATGTTTTTATAAATTCAACTCACATAATTGAAAAAAATTAAGAATAATGCTCATCCTGAAGACATGATGAAATTATCGGTTTATAAAGTAGAAATAATATTAAATGTTTATTATGTTTTTATAGTCTATTTTAAAATGAAATTGATTATAATGACCAAAATTATAATAATAGACGTATTTTTTGTTTGCATTGTCCATAAACCAAATTTAAACTATAAGCTATCTTTAGAAATTATTTATACTAAACAGTAGTTTTTAACTTAAACGAGTGTTTTTCAATATTCATCAATTTATTAAGTTTCTCTGAAAATTATAAATAATAAAACCTAATATATATTGATAATTAAAAATTCAAAAATTAAGTTTATTTTATCAATTTAAATTTATAAATCTAAATAAAATTTATTTAATTTTAAAATTCACTTCATTTAAGAAATAAGTAATTTAAATTTTAACGTCCCTACAAAAAAGCATTGATTTCATTATCAATATGTTTTATTTATATAAAAAATTATAAATTATATTTGAATATTATTTATTGAAATTAATATAACTATGTTCAACACTTAGGATGTCATTATTTCATTTTAATAATTATAAAAATAATGTGATGTTTCGTAGAAACATCTGTGTTTTCTGTAACATTCTCCAAGTTCGTGTTGCGAGTAGTGTAAGCCATGTCAGCATTGCTTGTATCACAATCCAAATCGGTATTTCATATAGACAAAGAAATGTTTTTTCCATCTGAAATGACTATGTTAATTATTGTTTTAATATATATAAATATACAAAGACCTATTTCTAGGGTCACATGAAATGAAAAATATCACAAAGACAAATTAATTCAGCTAAAATAATTCAAAAAATCACGCGGTGTTACAGTGAACCTCATTAAAAACATTGTTACACGGGGAAAAATAAATATTATTTTATACCACACTATGATAGGTCTGTTTAAATCTTTAAACTACATCAAATTTTGACAAACCTTCCATGAGATGGTGTAAAATAATATTCCTTATCATAGTTTAACACAATGGTTGGGAATTGTACCGTCTCAAGGATCCTATTTTGGATCAAATACTATTATAATAACGTTATTAATATATTCTATTTTAGAATTTTTTAATGAAAATGAATAGGAATTTTTTAGAAAATTGTTAATGTTTGTAATCATAAACAATATCGTTAAATGTCAATTAAAATTAAAACTTTGGAAGGAATGTGAACCCAATGTTTGGATAAATGACTTCCATTGTTATTTTTTTAATTATATAGATTTACTTTTCAACTAATATATTTATCAATAATCTGAAACCGTATAAATTTTTGAGGCCTAGATCACCAAGGATATCTTGTTATATAAGGTTTCCCTTATGTTAATTCTATATAATGATAATTCCATGTAAATTGATTATGTTTTCGCATCCTAAAAAAATATTTACTATATTCCATTTCATCCCCCAAACAACCCATGTAAATTATATATTGTATTTATGTAGGTTTTGTAAGGATTTCCATTTACATTTAGATGGGAACATAATAATTGAAAATATCATGGGGAAATGTACCATTATTGGGTCAAACCTCGACACACAAACTATCTTATTTATAAATAATTTAAAAACCCACGAGAAAAAAAGGGATTATTGAACACTATTAAAACCTCATTGGGAAAAATATTCTGCCTATCTACACACCATAAATATTATTTGAGGGATTAACAATTAATGAACACAAATTAAAAGAAAACACAACTAATTTTTATATAAAATTGAAAAAAACATTGAAAAGAGAATGGTAAAAACATATATAAATCATCCAGTGATTGAAGGAATGAACTATCCTCAATAAATAAATTTTTAAAAAAATTAGAAGCATATTCTGTTGGATTAATTGTGTGCATTTGGATTCTTACCATAAATATAGAGTGCCTTAGATTGATAATCCCATGGGATGGAATCCCTAAAGGATATTTTTCTTTTTTACGGCATCAAAATATCTCCATGGTAATTTCAATATTATCACTAATGTTTTTTATTATCCCAATTTAGATTTAATATATCCTAGATATCAGAATATTTTTTTAATCTAGTCAATTTTTCTTAACTATCATTTTTCTTTCTTAATCCTTCGATTAATATAGGAATTGAAAAAATAGTAAATTTTTATCTTTTTCCTGATGATCTCATGAATTATAAAAATAAGATTTTATTTTAGATTTGGATCAAATAACGATTAATTGATAGGTTTTTTCCTAAATAATGAGTTTTTCTGGATTTAAAATAAATCATGGAGTGAATTTAATGGGAAAGCTTCATGAGGTGTGACTCCTACATATTGGCTGATTCAGGCTGATTAGGCCTAACAAATCAAACTTACCTATTATGTTATAAAATAATAATCTCATATATATATATCCATTTACATTGTTTTATAGACCATAAAAATAAAAATAAACTTATGTTTAATGTGTATTTATAAAGTATCACCAATGATTCATATCAACTTGACAAAATTTATCCCCCTAAATCTTGGTATCAAATCACTGGCCTTGTTTGGATGATAAAATCAATGAACAATTGGAAGAAGTTTCCAATAGAATTTTAATGCATGTGTAAGGATTGTTTTTTATAAACCCAATATATTAAAATTTACATCCATTATATTTTATTTAAAAATTAAATCTTCCCTGATATACATATGGGTGAAATGAGATTGATACATTTGTGTTTTCTCTTTTTTCATTTGGAGAAGAAATTCCAAACCACATAATGAAATATTTTAGGGTTAGAAATTTGAGAGCCCATATAAATTAGTATTTATGTTTAATAAACTATTTGATTATAGAATAAATTATATTCATGCCTATTGATATGAATTTGATAATTATATTCATTTTGAAAATATTATATACTTCATAAATTAAAAATAAATCATTTTTTATTAATATTTTAAATTTATTTTTTATTTATAGGATTAATTATTATATAATAGAATAATAATTTCTAGATAATAATATTATCTTTTAAATAATCATATTAAAATAATATTTGGTTGAAATTTTGGGCGTTTTCAAAAAATATTGATACTTCAGTAAATAGTTAATAGTACCTATATTTGAATATATCATTAATTTTCCAAAAATTATGTAATTTTAAGTCAGATTATGTTTTGAAAAATATTTATTGTAACATGATTATTATTTATCTATATTTAACCCACATAGTTACTTTTGAATGATATTAATATTGGAATTTGTTATAAGATATCATTTCTTATAAAACAGTTTTTTATGAAACATGCTTCTTAGTGCATAATGATTATATATTTCAAATAAATGAAAGTACACATAATTATAAATTATTTAAATGATATTTATTGATAAAATATAAATAAATTTTATTTTAAGATCATAAAATAATGATTTTTAGTCATAAATTTAATATGAAATCGTCTTATATGTGAAAAAAGTCATTT
Source organism: Viscum album (assembly GCA_963277665.1). Classification (NCBI taxonomy): domain Eukaryota; kingdom Viridiplantae; phylum Streptophyta; class Magnoliopsida; order Santalales; family Viscaceae; genus Viscum; species Viscum album. Next base: position 1,433,148,184 of record OY728151.1, read on the forward strand.
CTTAGAAACCTGCTTTATCATCACGTCTATGTGTTTTTAAAAAAAAATTCATATTTTTATGAAAATAATTTGTAAAAATAGATTTAATTTTATTAATTATAATAATTTATATTATTTAATATGTTAAATTTAATTTTGGTCATAATTTATAGTGAATGAAGTAAAAATATTTTACCACATTTATGGTAAAAAATTATTTTAACAATTGTGAAACTAAATATGTAATGATTTAATTAACCTAAAAACATGTGTAAAATATATTTTATAACTCTATAAAGAAATTATCATATATAAGGATCCATATTTTCATATTTTTAATGCCTTTTTCATGTGAAAACAGTTGTTATCACAATTTCTTTTCAAAAATTACAAGTGTAATCATCAACTCACATATAAAAGTACATCCAAATGCCTCTCCAACTCACAAATTAAAATTCCTTTGCCATAGATGATACCTACATAAACATTCTCAATTAATGTTCCATGACATTGATCCTATCGTTTTATTAGAAATCATTATTATGAAGGCTCATTTTTTTTAACATAAAGAGATTTCCCAAAGAAGAGGTATGGTGCTTAACTGATCTTTCATATTTTATTTCTTCTTAAAACTCCATAAATTATTCTCTTGTAATACTGATATAACAATAAATTTATCTAAAATTATACTTCTATGAACGTATAATTTAACTGGGCTTGTAAAGGTACTTTAACCGAACCTCTAAACCATTGTCTACACAAGAGAAATTAAAGGTATAATTTTATATCTCTTTTCCAAGAACTGATAAATGAAATATTATTAATTGGGGTAAAATTATATTTTTCAGACCACTTTGAGTCTTATTCATTTATTAGTTCTTTCATGACACCTGTAACAGTGCCCCTCCCCCTCTCATCACTTTTCACCCCACCACCGCTTTTATAAGTGCTTTGCGAATGTCTAGCATGATGTATGTCTGTCTAGATGCAAACACTAAAAATGTCCTTTGAAGACGAAATGCATTTACCACTATATGTTGTTGTTTTATCTCTATTTAATGTTATTTATGTATATATATATATATATAGATAAATATTTTTAGAATTATTTAAAAATTATATGTTCCTATGTGATATATATATATACATATATAAATTTAAATATATCATATATTATAATCATTTAGACATACTATAATATAATATAAATATATATTCTATTATTAATGCACCTGTATCTATATATATAAACATTATAAATATATTTTTAAATTGTAAAAATTGGTTAGATACTATTTTGAAAACATTTTAGAATATATATTTATTTTTTTATGTTATAATATACATATACATATATATTTATTAATTTTTTACACAAACATATTTATATATAAAAAATAATTTTATAGGTATATATATAAATATTATTTCATTATTATTTGTTAAATTGAATAGATATTTGTCCCATTAAAATAAAATGAATATTAAATGTTTTTTTTAAATATTATAAACATATTTTTATAATAAATATGACACTATTTCGGTTTATAATAGTTATTTATTAAAATTAAATGTAATATATTATTCATATATTTAATTATAAATAAAACTACATTGTAAAAAATTGATAAAATTTTAAAACAACAATATCAATTGAATGTAAGATGAGGAAATAAATTTTATCTCCATAGAAAAAAAAAGGAAATAAGACCTCGAAACATTAGGCTAAAAATCCATTAAATGTTAAAAGAATTTGGTACCCCAACTAAAAAATTAGTTATGGGGGTCTTCTGGTCCTTTTTTCCTTGATAAACAGCACTACGGACTCCCTTTGTTTTTTGGGCATTGAGCTCATTGCAAGATTTGATTTCAAATGTGGTATAGCCTAAACAGACACATAGATCCAGATAAATGGTCAGTTAAAGGTCAAGTTATGACTTCAAATTATTTTATATATTTTATTATTTTTTATATTTTTTAATCATAAAATTGATATTAAATTTCGATTACTCGATAATAATTATTAATTTGTAAATTGAAAATATTATTTTGATAATTTTATAAGTTATTTTCAATAAATATGTTATATATTAACTAAAAATTCAAATTTATGATATCTAAAACAACTTTAGAATGTATATATTATTTTTATATCAATATATATATATATATAATATTTATTATGAAATAATTTTTTTTAAAAATATTACCGTTATTAGTCCTAGTAAAAATTGTATATAAAGGGGGTCGTTATAACAGATTCTAAAAATTCATTGATAAATACCCCCCCCCCCATTAATAGAACTCTTGTATCCCTATTAATTATCTCCCTTATCAGGGCCAAAATAGAATTTTCAAAGACCACATTCGACAAAGATTTTTCTAGCGCGGACAACGGGGGTATTTAACAACACTTTTGGATAGTCATATTAATTCTCAAGCATTGGATGAATATATTATTTTAGTATTGTATACTAATATGTTATTATAATAATGTAGTAACAAAAAACCATCTTCTATTCCATCAAATGGGAATCAAAATCTTCATTTTTGTGTACGTCGAACTACAACATCAAAACTGATGTCATTTATTTTTCATCATCACCACTCATGGATTGATAAAATAATTGATTTAAATTATTTATATGATATTTCTAATGTAGTCATACATATTTTTTTATTATATTAAATATAAATTCTTACATTGAATTTCATGGATAATATAATAGTGTTTCTTGTGTGTACGACAGACTGGAACCTCAAAAGAAATGTGATTCTTTCTTCAATAATGATTTACATGGAACATAATAAAGATAAATTAAAGTAATATTGGTGAGTTATATTAAATAATTATTATATTTATGGAATATTTTTCATTATAAAATGTTAATATATCATTTTATTTGTTACCATTCCATTCACTAAAAAATTATAAATCCACTTGCGTGTACATGTGTGCTGCCGCCTACATGAAGTGATGTGATTATTTTTTCATAAACAATTCACATGGATGATATATATAAGTATATTTAAATAAAATATATTTTATTTATGATATTATTATCATTCCAAAATTATTGAATAATTCTCAGCTCCATTACATAATGATTGTTTGAAAATGGAAACATTACTCACATGTACGCATGACCTATCCTCTCCATGATCGCAACACAATTCATCTTTGAAAAACATAATCCACGACTGGTTATAAAATATAAATATATTTTTAAAATTAATAAATTTTTCAAAATTATTATTTGAGAGATATTTAAATAATTCCACTTTGACCATAGTCTAACTACTTATGTAATTTTTGTCACATAAGTCAAATATCGCCAAAACATATAACATAAACATATCTGATTAAGTTATCATATATATCATAGATAAAAGTGATGTAAATGAAATAATAAACTTAATTTTATTACTAATATATTAATTAATTAATAAAATATTATCATTTTACAAGGAAAATAAGGTACATGATGAATTACACTCGAGGTAAGGGAATTCATGTAAAAAATATTTTTTTAATGATTTATTTTTAAAATCTATTTCTTCCATGATGATATTTTATAAATTATTTTAGGGATGTTTTAATATAGAAAAAAAATATTTATAATGGATATACTATGTCTAATTTTATTTTTTCTGCGGTTTTAAAATTAAAATTTTATATATTTCATATGGATGGTGTTGACAATAATGTGAAAAGAAATTGTTTATATTAACATATTGATGACAGTGATAGTTCCCAATAGAATAACCATTATTATAATTTGGTATTCCCCTATATTATTTCACTTTCTCTTCAAATAAAATATATCTTCACCATTTAATTTGTATTTTTGAAAGATATTTTTTTAAATAACATCGTAATTTGATATATTTCATTTGTATTTCAACGGTTTAGGATGAAACAATCCAATTGTAAAATATTATACTCATGATATGGGCCTTGATATTTTATTTATATAACATGTTGAGATAATTATATCTTCTTGGTGATCCCAATATATCTTATATGATGTTTTATTACAGATAGTACTCTAATGAAGAGGGTATTTTTTATGGTCGTCGGAAAATTATATTACAAGTAACCCATACAGTTATTCGATTTTGTAAATTTTACAAAAGAGATTAATGATAATGAAATCATAAGGAACCCATATCAATATTATATTATTATTAATTAGTTTTTTTCCAAATTTTTTGATTTTAGAAATTTAAGATAATAATATTTAAAAAAAAGAAATATACTCCTATTTAGGGTAAAATGGTATGCATTTAAGAAATGATATTTTATGTGTTTTCATGTATTTCACACCACTAACAGTTTTTATTATTTTTTATGTATCTAAATGATTATTTTCATATAATCCCACATTTTTAAATTTTTTTCCACATGATATAATGTGGTTAATGAAAAATAAGTTGTCCCGTTGAAATTAATAATTATTTTTCATTAAATGAAATCATGTTTTGATTTAAGTCTTATGGTTTATCATTTTGAAGGTGAAGTTGATCGATGGTGGTATATATTTATGAATATCATAGTCAAATATTATCTTTCCTCCATTAAATGGGAAATATTTAAGTACATTTTTTAAAAAATCATTTTATAATTTTTTTAACTCCATATGGAAACATATGTCCAAAAATTAGGGTGGGAAAGATGAATATTTTATAGAAGCATTTAAATCCAATTTTATAAAACTCATTATGAATTTTATATATTTTTATGGAAATTTATATTAAAATTAAATTATTTTACTCAAGATTAAAACTATGTTTATGATGATATTTGGATGTAAGATAATTTTAAATCTAGATAATGTTTTTTGTTGTGTTGAGAATGTTGAGATAGTTCATTCTGAGAGTTCTGTTCATCTAGAATATACGTGTGTTAAAAGGTTCAGATGGATTGAAATTAGGATGTTTCCATCAAAAAAATCTTGAGTTAGGAAAATCACGTTTTCTTTTTATGAAATTTGTGGTTAAAATAATCAACAAAAATATCCTATAAAATCTGGGAAGTCTTATCGATGTATAACATTTATAAAAATGTCTTGTGACTACAAATAAAATGAGACTAAAAATATAATATCTATGGTAGGATTTTTCTATTGAAAATATTCTGGAAATTACTCTAATTAGTGTCTAATGATAGTCTCCCAAGGGGAAATCACTAACATTCAATGCAGAAAGGCATGGAAAATTATTTTTCTATAATTATCGTCGATTTTGGTCAATTAAACAATGTGGTGAAAGATCTTGGGTTTGAAATTTTTAGAAGTTTGATATATGGTCATGGAAAAATCAATGTAATATAATGGTGGCATATTTTATAAATATAGTTTCTAAAACATGATATAGAAAGCCGGCCTTTTAAGACATTCACTTTCACTGTCCAATACAACAGATATATTGATATACCATATGAAAATAGTGTTCCACATGTTATTGGATAACATTTTTTCTATATTCATTAATTTTATTTGGGTATATTTTAAAATAGATTAGAAAAAAAATGAAACTATGTACTTTAATTCAAAACATTAATGAAAATAAACAATATGTAAAATGTATTAAATTAAAATTTTTATTATAAATTTTGTTCCCTCAATACATTATTTCTAATGATGAAATTAATATTGAATAGAAACAACTAATGTTGTTGAATAATGATAAATGGTGAAAAATATAGATTTATATATTTTTGTGTTCAGTAGGTTACAACAAGATTTTTTTTAAAACATTACTCGGTTGTCTATCCCATGACGAAGATAACCTGAAAATGAATTATATTTTTCTAGACAAAACATTGGGATAATATTTTTTGAAATATAGTGAATATTCAGAAATGGTCTAGTTTTGGCCATGCCCTCCAGAAATGGATAATGTTTTGTCTGTAAGGATACTTCATTGTGGAGACATGATAGTGTCCTTGTTCAGAATGATTTAGTAATTTATTGTACGTTATGGAAACTAAATACTCATGAATGAAATTATCCTAAAAATAAGCCATAAATAAGAATCATTTTATTCTTTACAATTTTTGGATTAATCATTTATATTTAGTAAAAATTAAGATAAATACTATCAAAAAAATAATGAAGTATATTTTTATATATAAATTGATAAGAATGAGGTAGATAAAAATCCCGAAAATAATCAAGGATTATGATATCATGATGCCTTAACATCTGTTAATTGAAAAAAAGATGTCGTTGATGCTTTTATTTTGAATGATAATTATACATTAACCATGTTATGGTTAAAACATTAACCTTTGGATGATGATTTCATGAGTTTTGAAATAGGTATTATGGATGTAGAACCCACTTTTATTTTGTTTCATGTTTCAGTGTAAATCATCTATGTCAAAAAGAATTATGAAATCTTAGAATAATGATTATGCATTGTTGAAAATGATAGTGTTTTTTAAGAAGGGTATGTTTCCAAATGTTAAATTGAAATATAATAAATTCCAAGATTTGGAATGATATTGTGTATACCTTGTGATTCCCTGTAGAAGAAAAAGTTGTTATGTAATGCTAATTGGTTCATTTTTTCCATTCCTCTAGGAAGAACTATGATGTATATAGACCTTTTCGTTGTTATTGGTGGACTGGTACGATAATATATATGGTTGATTTCACCCTTAAATGATTGATATATTAATATGTTAATGAAGAAATACAATTTAAAAAGGGAATTCATTATCTATTTCTAATTCTGATATAGAGATGAGAATATATATCAATAGACTTAGTGTTGTGATATCCTAAAAATCTCGATGTACAAACATGATTGGGTTATTATTTGTAAAATAAAACATTCTACACATTTCCTTCCTATTCAGGATATGATTTCATTATATCCACTTTCTAAAATGTATATCAAGGGGATAGTCTTGTTTCATTGAATTATTTTCACTATTGTATCATTGCATAAACCCAATTTTACATCTAATTTATGAAATGGACGTCATAATCCATTGAGTACTGAATTATATTTTACTGTAGCTTTTCACCCGCAACCCAATGGTTATCTTGAGTAAATGATTCATAGAATGGAATATATTCTACATTCATGTTCAATGGATTAACCAGGAAGTTGGGATTAAAAAATTTCTCTGCTTGATTTATCTTATAAAAATAGTTCACATTCTAATATACATATGGAACCGTTTGAGGCATTATATATATAGTGGCAACAGATGACAGATTTTTTACATGACGTAAGACAAAATTTGATAATGGGACAGTATTTGGAATAGTAAATGGCTGAAATGGTAGATTTGTTTAGGTTATATATGAGGATAGATAATTGTAGGCATAAAAATTATTCGGATAACCAAAGGAAGTAACTCTCTTTAGAGGTTTGTGATCATGTTTTTCTTAAATTATATCCATGAAAAATTTTGTATCTATTTTGATAAAAAGGGAAATAATAGTTCATAATTCATGGAAAATATAAAATCTTGGATAAAAGTTGATATATTTTTATTTAATTACTTTCTTATTATTTTTTCCCTAGGTAAACAACTTTTTCTTGCCTTATTGTTTACAAAGTATTTTCAAAATTTATCTCATGTTTTTATCCCTAAAAAACATCACATAGAAGACATTATTTATTAAAGGGAATGGACTATTAATATTATTAAATATAGAGAGATATTTATATGAAATTATGTGATTTACCATGTTATGGTTTTATGGAAAACTCATATGGTTTAATAATAAACATTTGAATACATAAAATACTATAAGGGAATTATATCCCAAATTATTTAATAAGTGTATGAAATTTTATGGAATTAATTTAAAAAATAGAGAGATAATGTAAAAACTCATGTAATGATTGAATAAGTAATTTTTATGTCTATTAATATGAATCAGTTAGTTAGATTCATTATGAAAATATAAATTAATTTTTAAAAAATAAAAAGAAGTAATTTTAATTAAAATCATTTGTTATTTGGTTTTATTTGATTTTTGAATTTCTAAATTATATATTTTAAATATTAAAATATTAATATTATTTTTAAAATAATCATATCAAAATTACCTTTGGATAAAAAAATTTTAATAGAAAACATTTACTTTTTTAGTTATTAGTAAAAACAACAGGTTTTTGGTAAAATATCTTTTCTTTTGAATAAATTATGAAATTTAAATGTAAAATTTTTTTAATATGAAATAATGTAAACTAAGTATTATTTAGTATTATTTATTCCACATAATTTATTTTTAATCATATTTATCATAGATTTTAGTATATGTTTGATTTTGGATTAAAAATGGGGGGTTTTGAGAAAACTATTTTTGGGAGCATAATGCTTCTGTATTTTAGTTAATTAGAAAAAACCAATTAATAATAAATAAATTAAATAAATTTTTTATTTAATATATCAATATATGTAAATTTAGATTCATATAATATGGATTACTAGTCATATAGTTAATAGAAAATCATAATATGCCCAACAAAAAATTTTCCTAGAAAAACAATTTTTCATCACCTGTTTGTGTCACGACCCGCCCTCGGGGTCCGTGCCGTGACTACCCCAAGCCCGCCTTCCATAGGCCAGGGGCTGGCGACTAGCACCAAGGTGTAAATCCCGGTAAAAAGGGAAGGAATTGGCTTTGTAAAGTAAACAAACACCACAGAGTAAGCAAGCTGAAAGTAAACACTAAGCAAAAGCAGAGTACAACTGAAAGTGCGGAAAAGTAAAAGGGCCAGTATACAAACCCAAACAGAAATTAAAGTACAACTCGAAAGGGAAAACAGCAACAGAAAAGTAAAAGCCGCTACACCGAGCTGTCCACTGGAAATCCCACCTGAAGGGTTGGTACAGATAGCTCCACTGCTCCACGGGTCCCGCCGTCCGCTCTGAGCTCGTCCCGCCCAGTGGTCCACCTCCAGGTACCGTCCTGCTCTGCAAGCCTCAGCCAAGATCAACACTGTCCGTCGTCTGCAACCAACACAACGTAGTGCGGGAAAATCCCATGCAGGGGTGAGTATAAGCTACTCAGTAGGGACCCCGAGACCCCTGAAGGTCTCTCAAATCCACAAAGGATAAACCACGAAAAAAGGTACAATCACGAAGTAACAACCGACTCTGCTTAGGTATATGCCCATACATATACCTAAGTCGTCAATTTCAAATACGCTCCAACCTCCGAGCCCAAGTAAAACTCAGTCCACACAGGAAAGTAAACGTATTCCACACAGGAAAGCAAAACGTAATCCACACAGGATAGCACAACACAATCCACACAGGCAAGCAACAGGATTCAGCTCACACAGGTATACTTCTTCAAAGGACGATAAAGATGATCTCTGATCTATCTAAGTCATCGGACCCACGAAGGATCGATAGGTAACTAACCCCCGCAAAAGACCCACACAGTATCAGGCCCACACCGGACCTGTAGGCGCTGGTTCACACAGGACCGTTGAGCGCAAAGACCCACACAGGATCGGACCCACACAGGATCGGGCCCACACAGGACCTGCAGCACTGATCAACGTAGGATCACTGAGTGATGTAGTCGTCGTCGTCGAATCCACACAGGATCGGGCCCACACAGGACCTGTAGCACTGATCCACGTAGGATCGCTGAGTGCTTTAGTCGTCATCGTCGAATCCACACAGGATCTATGTACTGTCGTCGTCGCAGTCACAGTAGCAGTAGTAGTCACAGTCGCAGCCAGCACTAGGGTTCCCGCACACAGCAAGCTCGTTCGGGAGGATCCGCTCCACGAGCCAAGAGGCTGATACATCAACTGTCACAAAATCCAGATTTGATGTATCCAAAAGTTCCGTACCGTCAATAGGAACTCAAGGCAACAGACAGCGCGTCGATCGGACGCCCGGTCTGAGAGTTATTGGCATTTTCGTCCCCGGGGCCCGGTTGGTTTTTAAGGCAAAACCAACCCGACCGTACTCCACTTGTGTCCAAATCTCGGACGGAGTATGCCAAAATATCCGTCTCACTAAGAGGAACACAACAAAGCTGACGGCACGTCAATCGGACGTCCGTAGCTGAAGATATGAGCGTTTCCGCTCCGAAGGCCCGGTTGGTTTCGTGAACGAACCAACCCGGCCGAACTCAAAGTATTCTGAAACATTGAGTGAGATATAACGAAACGACCGTCTCGATCCAAGGATCGCGTTGCCGCAGACGGTTCGTCAATCTGAGGTCTGTGGCTCATGTTATGGCCAAAAGACCGAATCCGTCTCGAAAATGGGGGTCCGGGTCCGGGCCGACCCGGCCCGACCCCCCTGGGTCGGCCCGAACCGGGTCGACCCGACCTGGCGGCGGCACGGTGGCGTGGCGGCACGGTGGCCTGGCGCCGCACGGAGGCAGCGCGTGGGGGGGGAAAGCCCCCCTCTTCTTCAAATTGGTGGCGCGGCATAGCCGCACCTTTTTTCCAATCAACGGCCCCCCTCCTGGGGGCCCGCTTTGAGGAGGAACCGGGGGGCCGCCTGCCCCCCCCCCCCCCCCCCCCCCCCCCCTCAAGAAAACCGCCCCCCCTCAATTAAATGGGGGGGTTTAGAGCTGGCCGGGGGAATTATATTCCCCCGGCCTTTGACCTTCCGGCCAGCCATCTGCCAGCCGGTTTGTGTTCAACGGGACCGGAATACCGGTCCCCTTTCCGGCTTCCGACGCCGGCGGCCCGGCCGCCGGTCTTCTCGTCCCGCCGCGGCCCGGAACCGGCCGCGGTGTTCGTCGTCCGGCATGGTGCGACGGCACAGCGCCCCTCCGTCACGCCTTTGATTCCCTTCGACGCGGCGCGACGGCGTCGCGTTCTTGATGATTCTTCCATGGTGCGGCGCGACGGCGCCGCGCAATAAAATCGGGCGAATAACCGTGTGGTGCGACGATACCACGCCACCTTGTTTCATCCGCAATATAAAACATCAAGAACGAAGGAGGGGGTTCGGCCGTGTTCATGCGGTCCGGCCCCCTCACGTTAAACAATAACACATATTTAAAATCCTCACGTTAGTCATTCTAGAACCACGAACAAGGATAAATAAATAAACAATTAACAACAACCCCTACCTTGGGTTCAAGTTCGAAGATCGTCAACGACCTGCGGAAGACAACGTCGCGGAGGTCGGGCGCCGCGGTAGTCGTTTGTCAAATCCGATGACGAAGAGGTACGTCCAAAGAGGTACGTCGTTGGCGAATCTTCGTATGCCGACGAAGGAAGTCCGAGGAGGAAGCGGTGTTCCCTTTCGTTGACACCGAAGACGAAGAAGAGAGGAGCGGCGTTCTTCGTCAGAGCTTGAGCGTTCTTCGTCAAAGCTTGAGCGTTCTTCGTCAAAGTTTGAAGAAGAAAGAAAAGCTCTCAAACCTCTCAAGATGGCTAAACAAAACTAACCAAATAAAATAAGCTAAGAGCTTATTTTATTAACTCAACCAAACCTTTTTGAATTTCAAAGGTTTGAAAAAGTTAAACAACTCAACCTAATTAATAAGCTAAGTTGTCAAAACATTTAAAGAGGGGTTAAAGGGAGTTTTGAGAGAAGTTGAAAAGTTGGGTTTCGTGTGGGCCCCACCACACTTAATCCTCCCAAGGGAGGTTAAGTGGATGTGGGTCCCGCCTTTAACTCCCTTTGGGAGAAGTTAACTAACCTAAAAATAAAATAAAAAGTGTTCCACATTTTTATTCAACTTTTTATAATTCTCCCAAAAACTAACTTTCGTCCCGCAATAAATGCAACTTCGGAAAGGGTCTCCTTAAGCGAATATCGGCGCTGCGAGTTCATCAGTGTCCTCGGATTTCAATTCCGAGAACCGGATCAAAAGTTAGAAATTCCCGCTCGTTTGTTCACTGAACGTACCCGAGCCAAACTTCGGAACTTGATTCCGGGCACTCCGGGCCTCAGAATCAGGTGCCGTCTGAAACCGCGCTCTTGTAAAATTCCAGAGAAAATTAAGAAAAAATTCCCCTTGAATTTTACGGGTCTTTACATTCCGGCCGCCGGTCTTCTCGTCCCGCCGCGGCCCGGAACCGGCCGCGGTGTTCGTCGTCCGGCCCGGTGCGACGACACCGCGCCCCTCCGTCGCGCCTGTGATTCCCTCCGACGCGGCGCGACGGCGTCTCGTTCTTGATGATTCTTCCATGGCGCGGCGCGATGGCGCCGCGCAATAAAATCGGGCGAATAACCGCGTGGTGCGACGGCACCACGCCACCTTGTTTCATCCGCAATATAAAACATCAAGAACGATGGAGGGGGTTCGGCCGTGTTCATGTGGTTCGGCCCCCTCACGTTAAACAATAACACATATTTAAAATCCTCACGTTAGTCATGCTAGAACCACGAACAAAGATAAATAAATAAACAATTAACAACAACCCCTACCTTGGGTTAAAGTTCGATGATCATCAACGACCTGCGGAAGACAACGTCGCGGAGGTCGGGCGTTGCGGTAGTCGTTCGTCAAATCCGATGACGAAGAGGTATGTCCGAAGAGGTACGTCGTTGGCGAATCTTCGTATGCCGACGAAGGAAGTCCGAGGGGGAAGCGGTGTTCCCTTTCTTTGACACCGAAGACGAAGAAGAGAGGAGCGGCGTTCTTCGTCGGAGCTTGAGCATTCTTCGTCAAAGCTTGAGCGTTCTTCGTCAAAGTTTGAAGAAGAAAGAAATTCTCTAAAACCTCTCAAGATGGCTAAACAAAACTAACCAAATAAAATAAGCTAAGAGCTTGTTTTATTAACTCAACCAAACCTTTTTGAATTTCAAAGGTTTGAAAAAGTTAAACAACTCAACCTAATTAATAAGCTAAGTTGTCAAAACATTTAAAGAGGGGTTAAAGGGAGTTTTGAGAGAAGTTGAAAAGTTGGGTTTCGTGTGGGCCCCACCACACTTAATCCTCCCAAGGGAGGTTAAGTGGATGTGGGTCCCACCTTTAACTCCCTTTGGGAGAAGTTAACTAACCTAAAAATAAAATAAAAAGTGTTCCACATTTTTATTCAACTTTTTATAATTCTCCCAAAAACTAAATTTCGTCCCGCAATAAACGCAACTTCGGAAAAGGTCTCCTTAAGCGAATATCGGCGCTGCGAGTTCATCGGTGTCCTCGGATTTCAATTCCGAGCACCGGATCAAAAGTTAGAAATTCCCGCTCGTTCGTTCACTGATCGTACCTAAGCCAAACTTCGGAACTTGATTCCGGGCACTCCGGGCCTCAGAATCAGGTGCCGTCTGAAACCGCGCTCTTGTAAAATTCCAAAGAAAATTAAGAAAAAATTTCCCTTGAATTTTACGGGTCTTTACAGTTTGGGTTCATTTAATTAAATTATGAATCTTTTGAGAAATGAATTTATTAAAATATATTCCAAATATGGAATAATAATACTATATATTAACTTATATGTTAATATTATTTTTTCACAATAAATAGATAAAATAATAAATCTCTTTTAACGTAGTTAAGTTAAAAATGATTTTATCTGAGGTTAAATTGAAATGATAAGAGTAAAAATGAAGTATAAAACCAGTATAGAAACAATATTCTGGGCATATTTCTAAATTATCACGTATAATTATGAATACATGCCCTTTTTTATCTCTTTGGCTTGTGAAAAATATGGTAATCACTTTTATTTCCATGAATTAAAAATGTGTCGCTCACCTCACATATACAAAGCCACCCACTCTCATCTCCTCTAAAAAAATCAACAACCCTTGTATGAGATTATAACTAATAGAATATATTAATTATTTCCATCCCCAATAACTATATCTTATTTTTTATCATAAATATATTATAGGATTTTTTTGTTTTTATTCTAATGAGATTGTCTCAGGAATAGGTATCTTTATTAACTGAAATATTTCATTTTATTTCTTCTCCCACATATAATAATTATTATTCAATTATGATTATATATAAAAGCCATTATATCATAAATAAATTTATTTTATTATATTAATTTCAGGAAATAAGTCCATATCCTATTCTATAAAATGAGGAATGAAATCATTATTTGTATGTATGGTGGATTATTACCTCGCATCCCAAGGTCATTTTTTTCATCATCACCTATCATGAAATATTATAATTAAATTTTTAAATAATTTATATTATATGATTTTTGTTAATTATTTATACTTATCAAATTATTATATCATAAATACCCTCTTATTTTCCATTCCTATGGGGATATGATGACGTCTTTCGTGTGTACAGAGAACAACCTATTCACGAAGTGATGTGATTACTTTTCCACTAAGACTTTACATAAAAGGTAATAAGGAAAATCTAATTAATATATGTGATTAAAATCATATTTTTAATATTAATTGAGTATTTATCAGTATGAAATGTTATTAAATTATATTTTCATAAATTCCCAATAACTGAAAAATGATTGTTTTCATCATGCGTATGTGTGGACTACTGCCTCCATAATGTGATATGAATATTTTTATCAACATGTACCATGGATAGAACATATAAGTATAATTAAGTAAAAATTATGGTTTTTAAGATATTACAAAAATTTTGGAGTGATATAATATTACATAACTCTTTTCCATAATAATCATTTACAAATTGAATCGTTACTCTTGCGTATAAACATTATACCTTCTCTTTGATAGTATTGTAGTTTGTTTTTAATTACCAAAATTAATTATTGGACATAAAACTATAATTTATGTAATAAAATGATAATTATTTAATTATTACTAGTATTCTAGAAATGTTTAATCAATTTACTCTTTGACCATTGTCAACAAACTAATTTTATTTTTGAAAAATATAGTGAATATCATCAATATATTTAACGTTATATTTTTAAATTAACTAATAATATAAAATAAGGTAAAATGTTTACTTGTATCAATAAAAAACATAAAAATATTTCATAACAAATTATTTAATTAACAAAAGTTTATTATTTATGGAGATAAATAGTTTACGTAATTAATAGTGAAATAGTGAAGGGAATTTATTTAGAAAATATTCATTTAATGATATACCTTTAGAAAATATTTCTTCTATGTAAAAATTTATAAAATAAATTATTAGATGTTTTACTATGGAAATATAATATTTATAAAGGAGATATTTTGAATTTTTTGACTTTTTTCCACAGTTTTTAAAAAACAAATCTTTTAACATTTTTATATGAAATGTTATTTAAAAAAGTGAAAATGAATTTTATTTTTCAGGGTATATGACAGTAATGACTTTTTCAACCATCATATCCATTTTTTGACATTACTATTTCACTAGAAGATTTGTTTTATCATCAAATAAGAATTACCTTTTCCATTTCTTCAGTATTTTGTTATTGAAATTTTGTTGTTAAAAGAAAATGATATTTTCATTTTTGAAGTGGTTTTTCATGCATAATTTAAATGACTTCATCGTTTTTATTATGAAATTCTGTAATATGAAAGTTATTTTGTTCTTGATATAGTCTTTGGAAATTGTTTATATGAATATTTCAGCACCATTATAGCTCAAGGGTGAGCATGATATAGATTATATGATGGGTGCATGATGATATCAATCAAATAATGTTGGTAATAAATATATTTTAGGGACAATTCTATTATAAGTTGATTATATAGTTATTCTAATTTTTAAGGGTTCTATAATGGTTTTATGATGATGCGTTTAATGGAACAGAAATTAATTTTCTTTTCATGATGATGATTTTTCTTGGAAATAATTTGGTCTCAAAATGGTTATATAATTATCACTAAAAAAATTAGGATGATATAATTTTTAGGAAAAAATTAAAAATTTGAGAAAATTTTCATAATTATTTTTCATGGGTTTGATTATAATTATAATTTTCATCTTTTTTTCCCATATTTTCATTTTTGAGCTCATCCCCACCCTCTTTTTTTAAAAACATATTATTTAATGATAGGTATGGGAGAATATAATGTCATGTTCAAATTTAATTATATTTTTCATCAAATGAAATCATGTTTTATTTTAAAATTCTTATATTCATAGAAAATGGTTACTAATAGAAATTTTACTCTTTGAATTATATTATTTTTTTGATTAAGATGTTATACCCTAATTCCTTAATAAAATAAAATAAAAAACATCGTCAAATGTAAGATAATGATTTCTTAACATAAAAATAAATATTTATTGAAGTAAAAGAGATTAGTAATTTTATCACTTTATGATAGGGGAGAATAATATGATATATTATTGCTTATAACCCAAAATAAGATAATATATAATATTCATGCTAGTATAATCTTCTACATTCCATTGATTCCAAAACATATTCTCATGACCGACGGATCTAATTCTCAGACTAAATGCCCATGCATGTCCTATCAACATGATCTTGAACTCAAACCAAAGCATCTTGGGATTGATCATGTAAATTTTTAAACAAAATATTTATTCTCATAACATTGATTAATAACATGAATTAATTTCATGGATAATATGGTAACATGATTTTGAAGAATATTTCAAAGATGTTATCTCATATTTGATGGGCTAGGTTTAAAAATTAATTATAAACTATTAAAATATATATTGAAATAACCTATTTAGATATCCATTGAAATAATTTTCTCATGCTAAATAAAAATGTTTTTTAGGTTTATATTTAGTTTATTTTTTCATACATTAACCATTTTTAAAACCATTACATTATATATTTTTTTTAAAAAGAGAATATTAATAATTTTATTCTCATAATGATGGATCCGAAAAAAGGATCCTTGAGAAATGACCTCTTCCCACCACTATATTTCACTAGTAATGTCACAAATATTACATTTATAATAACTTGTGATATATGTGTTAGTTCTCATTACACAAAATATATAATATTTAATAATTATTTGGACGCATATAAGACTCATTAAAACTCTATCTATTTTTGGGAAAACTTTTAATGAAATGTTATGTTAAATATTTTGATCAAATAAAATCACATTGAAAGACATTATAAATATATTATTGAATAATAAAAAATATAAATAAATAAAAAGGTGTAAAACTATGTTGAATATTTTTGGAATTGTATTTTAGATATATTCAATAAAATAAATCTCAACTTGATGTTTCCCAAATTAGTTCCCAAAACACTAAAGTATATCTAAGCCTCAATTTGGGCCAAACCGCCTTCAGTGAAAGAATTAATTTCAATATAATTACTCAAAATAAAAATAAAAGCTCATGATCATCATACAAAACATATTCATAATAGAATAAAATTTAATTTAAATTATGTAATCTTTTAATAGATTGGATCAATGATATATATTAAATAAATTATGAATGTTTATTTATATTGGGATGAATTGTATCACGTTATACCCCAACTAAGAGATTCCTCATGCTATAATAGCATAATAATATATATATAAAATAAAAAATAATGTTCAAAAAAGAAATATGAGTTGATCATGATCAGTAAGTACTTGAATAGATGTTTTGGGCATTCAAACATTTTAGAGAAATTGTAAAACAATCATTTCATCCCGATATATGAAACAATTATCTATGAGGATTATACTTGATTGATTTCACTAGTATACAGATGGTGTTAAGTGTTCAATAATTCCTTGTATGTTTTCTACAAATAAAATGACGAATTTATATCTTGTAGTTATTTCTAATATAATATTTATGAGTATGTTATAAATCATGATGGTGTTCTATTGATTTAAAATCGTTGTTGGACGATCAAGGAGGTGATAAATTATAGGGTTATAATATGGATTTCATATTCTACATTTCATCAATATTACATTATATATATTTTGAGTAATCAATATTATTGTTCCAACGACTATACTATTAATAAGGTTTTTATTAAGTAGTTTATATATACATCATTATATAAATACAAATTTTGTATAATGATAAAATCTATTTTTTATAAACCTTATTATAATTACATATATCATATGAATAACAAAAACATTTTATAGAGGATATTTAAATTTAATCCAAAGAGTGAAAAAAATTCAATGACTATGTGATGAAAATTAAAATACATTATATATACATTATCACAAAATAACATTATTAAATATTGAAATAGGAATATATATTGTGGAATATATCAATGGTTTCATCATGGGAGTTCAAATATATCCCAAAAATGGGTTAGTTTTTAAAATAAAAAACCATTACATAACCTTCTCTATAGAAATAGTTCGGAAATACAATGAGTTTATCCATAAAGTGTTAAAATGTGCTCAAAATTTCTAAAAGGATATATTAGAAATTATATATAAAAGATACATGTTTAATGTATCATCATTAAACCATAGAGGAATAA
This sequence comes from Viscum album, assembly GCA_963277665.1. Classification (NCBI taxonomy): domain Eukaryota; kingdom Viridiplantae; phylum Streptophyta; class Magnoliopsida; order Santalales; family Viscaceae; genus Viscum; species Viscum album. The sequence continues at coordinate 1,433,166,469 of OY728151.1, forward strand.
TATTATATTTCATCTTGATTTTTGTTCCCAAAACATGTAAAAGTAGTCATGTGTATATTATATTAATATAAAAATGTTATTGTGAATTAATAAACCATAAATAGCTATTTTTTAGATCTTCACATGTCATCAAGTAATGATTATATGTTCATTTATCATGGTATAAATTTTTTTTCTTACATTCCACCTAATAATATTAATGATAGAAATAGTTCTATATTTATTCCACATAAAGAGTACCTAAACATATTAATTTACCCAAGTATAGTTTCAATTATGTAAAATAGAATTAGATTATACCTATAAGATATAGACAATGATAGTTGTACTTAAAATGTGATGAATTTCTCTTCTGACTAGATATTGAAACTGAAATTTATTATATATATATATATAGTGTAATTACTAAAAGAACTATTTTATTATATCAGAAAAATATTTGAAATCCAAATATTTTAAACATATTGTTTTAATTATTTAATATGTAGGTTAATTTTAATGGTTGTTTTGATATATAAATTTTAATTCTTTAATGAATGAAATATATTCATGAAATATTCTTATAATATTAATTTATCCACAAAATAAATGAATAGAACTAAATATATTAAATATTAATTGTGGATTTTCAGTGTATTCAATGTCAACTCTATGATAAACATTAACTAACATATTATAAAATCACATACATAATTATTAAATATTATACTAACATACTAAAAAAAATTTAAAATCATAAAGTATCATAAATCATATAAACTCCATGAATCATATATTTATATAAGTTAATAATCATTAACCATTAGAAATATTATTATTATTTATTTATAAATAAACCAAATGGGTTGTGATGAAGTGTTGAATTTATTTTCAACATATTAGAGTGCATAAAATCAATAGATATATAATTAAGGTTATTATAAAGATTTAAATGAATCTGAAAAATATTTTTCTCATATATATATATGAGTAAAGAAAAATTATTTTTTGCAATTTTGAGTGAATAGAAAAGAAAATGGGGAATGAGTTGATTATTTGTATTCTCATATTAATAGATTCAATATATTAGAATATATATCTTTTGATTGATGTGTTGAAAATTAATAGATTTAGAACATGACATGATGCAATTTACGATAATTGTGTTTCAGAATTTCATGGTGTTTAGAAAAATTGATATATTGGAAATCTACAAGTGGTTTTGAATAAACAGTGAATAATTTACCAAGGCGAGATGGAATTGTGAGAATACATTGTTGGATTATCTACAACATTATATATTAGAATATAAGTATAATATCTATTGGATTAAGATTGAATTAAGATATTTATAAGGAAATATTTAATAATATAGTGATGCTACATTAATGTATTGAATGTTTTGTACCCAAATACTATTGTAAGTTTAAAATATAGTTGAATAGATTTAAAAATATAAAATAATTTACAATATCATTTACAATTACTTTAGAGTGAATAGATATTACATAAGGAATTTGTATTTAGAAAAATTAAAATATTTGAATCAGTTCTATTTCTATTTAATGAATTTTTGATGTTATATATTTTGGATGAAAATTTAAAATGGAATTAATGCATAGGTTTCTTGAAAATAATTTGTAAATTTAACTACAATAATATACTATTGATTTTTTTTTTAAATTCACTATATAGATTAATAGAAGATATTTAAAATGTACCAAATATTAATTAGTAATTACAGTTCGTATGTAAGAGTCATCTAAATGAGTGAAATAAATTATCAAAGGTAACCAACACGAGTTGTTAACATTGATGTATATGTAATGCAATGTCAAACATTTCAATCATTAAATCGGAAATGTATCATACACCATTATGATATATAAGAGTTATCTGAATCAATCAAAATAGGAACCAGCAATAGTGGATAACTTAAATTAAAAAAAGTCACAAACCAATATTGTGATATGTATTATTAGTATACTCTTATTTATAAGTTAACACATGATGTGTAAGGGTCATTCAACTAGACAAATTAGAGTAGGTCATGAATATTTGAATGATAATTATAGAAGTTAAACTAGATTATTCTAATTCTTCTATACAGTGAATAAAATATAATGACTATTAAACATGGACTTTTCCTTCATGTTGAGTGTTATAAAAGTTATCTTTACATCATATAGAATAAGATAACATTTGGAAAACAAAATGATGACGTGATAACAGCTGAAGCTAGTTTTTTTAGGTGTAGACAATCTGTAGGGAAGAATATATCACCATGGTGAATATAAAATGGGAATAATAGAATGAAATTTTGTGGTGGTACCCATTTAATTCTAGACATTTCAATATGAGAAATGATGAGATTAATTAATTCTATTGTAGTTTATGTAGTGTCTCTCTTCTGATTTTTTTGAATAAATTAACAACATGTTGTTAGATTTCATACCATGATTATATTCTTATATGAGGATGTGGAGATATCAAAAAATGATATATTAATTAAAAAAAATATATTAATGTTATAAGTCATATAATTTAAGGAGTTATAAAAGGAATAATTTTTAAAATATTTATTAGGATTAGTTTTAATGATTCTTGAATATCAATAATGTAGTATAATTAACACATAAAATATCGTGGGGGATAATATCAATATTTACTATTATTGTATATGAAGAAAGTAAGAAGAATAAGAATATGGGTATCTGTCCTAACATTGTCATTATATTATATATCATATTATTTAATGAGGAATTTTATAAGGAAGTTGTGCTGAATTATAAAATGAGATCCATAGTATCGATGAGGGAAGCTGATGATATTCAATGAGGGAAGAACCTATGTCTAATGGAAGAATAACGAAAAAATTATAAATAAGGATTAAATACCTATCAAATAAAATTTTTCTATCCTAAAAGATTAAGAATAGATAGAATTCTAAAGATATATATATATACACATATCATAAAACAAGATTTTGTAAATGAAGAAAATAGTTATGTGATTGACCAATTAAAAAACAGATAGTTTCGATAATCAATATCAAGATTCTTAGGATTAGAATAAATGATAAAATTGAATATCATAGTTAGATATTGAAGAATAAGAACAAAATGAATGATAATATCTTGTAATATCTATTTTCTATTGAAGATATTTTAATGATGAAGAATATCAAACTATTTTTGATGAAGTGAAATTTATAGTGTATTTAATATCTTTTTTAACAGTTCATGAGATGGAATTTGGAAGTCAATAGAACTATAGAACAATAATATCTATACCTTTCAAGAGACTTTAGATCTATTAAGAGATATATGTTGTTTCATAAAAAATATTAAAGGATGTATTATACCCTTATTTTATATTTCTCTATATTTCTTTCTAGGATTCAATGGCGAACACAAAATTCCTATCATTATATTCCCCCGTGTAATAGATTGGATAAATTATTCTATAACTTTACTTAAATGTTATATGGAGAATGTACCCACATTGTGAATAAACCTTGTAATAATATTGTGTGATTCTATTTCTAACATTATGGCATGAATATGGTCATAATTCATTAATGGAAAACATAATTAGATATAAATATATATATATATTATCTTAAACAATAATGAATTTTTTAAGGGAAATAGTGGAGTTAAAATAAAAACAATATTTTGTTAAAAAGATTCATTCTAATTCACCCTTAGTCCATCTTAGGTAACAACATTATCATCTCGCTACAAATCAAGTCATATTAAAGATAATACTGGTTTTCTATAATTAAATGTATATTATTTTCATTATTATTTTACCATGAAAACACACACATATATCAATATTTATACATATAAAATATATATATGAATAAGGTTCACAATTTCTTATAATGTTAAATGTATCTATTATCCTTTCCCATAACTACAATGTGGTTTTGAAAAAAACTAGAAAGACACCAAGAAAAAAGATTCAAAAATGTTGAGAAAAAAATATTAGTGAAATAGGTTATTCTTGTACTTCATGGTAATAAAAATGGATTTTATATGTTACCTATGTTGATAATGATGACGAATCATGATCAATCTATGATGAAAATGATTTTATTGAATCACATGATATTATTTAATCAAAAACAATGAATTATTAAAAAATGACCTAATAAGAGCCAATTACACACACACACACACAGATATATATATATATATATCCCGGGTCTACTGGTAGAGATATCATGACTGTAATTGGTTGTAGTTTCTATTGATAAGGTAATGGTTGATAAGATGTTGATCATAAAGAAATCCCATAAAATATGTGGAATAGAAGTAATAAATTTTTTGTTCAAACAATGAAAAATACTCCCATGTTACTGAAAACATTCTAATAATATTTTGTGATAAGATAATAATATATTCTGAATAAAAGGATCCATTATTTAAATTATATATATAAAGAAACTATTTATGTCAAGAGTTCTCAATTGGAATTAAAATCCAATAGAATAATATAACAAAAAAATTATTTGAATGAATAAATTAGGAAGCAAGAAGATCAATATGAAAATATGATTAAGGAATAGAAATGAGGTTTGAGATTAACTAATGATGGTAAAAAAATCACCTCAACATATTGATTCATGATATTGACGTAAAATTGTGATATTTGAAAGTGGTTTAAAAAGAAACATCAAATTAATCTAATAAAGTGATTACACAAATGGTTCTATCAAAATTCATGATTTTAACATATATAAAATGTGTTTAAATGTATTTGAGATCATCCATTGATCTATCTAAAGAAAAATCATGGAAAGAGATAATCTATTCTTCATATATCTAGATTTTTAAAAATATTATTCCATCTTCATGTATCTGTTGCAAATAAAATTCTAGAAAAAACAATTACCAGAATGGATTAATTTGGGAACCCATCAAAAAATAATGCTTTTATATAAATATTTTTATAGAATGGTTCTTCCTATGAAGATCATAGAAGGGATTTGAGTCTATCCAAAAATTTATTGATCGAAACTCAGTCCATATTAAGACCTAATAAAAGAGAACATGATTTTTTGTCAATTTATGTTGTAGTTAGTGTTTTGTGAAATCATTGAAAAATAATCTTCTAACATGATCAATGATATTTAACATAACACTTAAAGTAATTGTATAGTGTCTTTTTGAAAACAGTAAAACATAATCTTCTAACATGGTGAAAGATATTCAACATAACCCTTAAAATTGTTCACCTTTAGTACTCTGACTTAAAACAATTATTTATAACCTCTGTTAAGGAAACATAAGAAAGGGTGAGCATAGATTCCTAGAAAGGTTAAATAATGGAGATATGTTTGAATAACCGGATCATAATAGTATGAGAACATGATATTAAAATTTGAAGATCATGCCATGCATATCAAATACAATAATAACAATTCATGGAATAAATATTGGTAGTCTATAAGACATATATCATAATGGAATCAAGAGAATGATCTATCAAATCATAACATAAACATAAGACATGTGATTTTTACAGACACATAAACATATAATATGATTTCTTTAGTATTCAAGGATTCATTAAATTCCATCTTAGTGTAATTGGTTCAGTCATCAAACCTTGTTAGTACCCAAGGTTCACTCCCAATACCATCTTAGTGGATAAATTCGGTTACTCAACGGGGTTTACAAACCAATCCATCTCTATGTAATGTAACCATGATCAATTCCTATTCAATAAATGTATTACTCAACCAAGTTCACTCCTCCTTCTAGGCGAGTATTAATAAACAAGGTTCACAGCCTATTCAGGACCTATATAATTAAAAATAGTTCACTCCCCATTCCAGGCATGTATTAATGAACAAAATTAATCTCATATTCTAACCCTATCATACTGAAATGAGGTAACTCCACTTTCCTTCAATTTCAATCTAATGAGATATATAAATCAATACCCAATTCATTGGAGGGAGATATAGGTCCCACTAATCACATAATGAAATCATACATAGGTGTTTCCCCTAGATAATAAAACACTTATCATATCATGACCCATTATAAATATATATGGGTTTAATATTACTCATATCAAAATCATTTGAACGAAATGGGTACCATATCAATTTCATTTTATCATAATCTATGGAAAATATATTGGATTCATAAATAATTAATTATAGAATAACCCATTAAAGGAAGAAGGTTTCATAATTTATTTATCATGGTATAACCTATTGAAGATACATGGGATTCATAAAAATATATTCCATAACATAAATCATTCAAATAATGGATAAAAATGGTTTCATTTGACCAAATTCATAATAAATCAGATACTATATAAAAAATCCCATCAAAGATAGAGATTAGATTTGAAAGATCACATGAATCATTTCTTACAAAAAATAATACTCCATTGGATATCATGTTTATAAAACATGAAACATATTAAAAGTAACATTCATTAAACACCACTTTAAAAAAACATCCAATTGAAGATTTTAGATTCATTGAAAACAATTAATTAACATAAAAACGTTAAAAAAATTCTTTGAAATAATATAATCAAAAAATTTAACAACCTCAATTTTTTTTAAATTCTTGGAAATGGAAATAGAATATAATTTTAAAAAACCATTATTAAATATTGACTTTCATAAAATAAAAATATTTCTGACATAAGAGAGAAAATAGGTCATATTTTCTTAAAAAAATTATTATTTATGATAAGTAAAAAAATAATGAAAAAATAACTAATACATGAATATATCATTATTAACCATAGAAAAATAACTTTAATGAATTTTCATGATATTTTTATTACATCATTTCATTAATGGAAGCATAGTCATAAATAATCTTGATAAATGATGAGATTGTAATAATCACCTGTTACCACATTTGTAAAATTGAATGATAATATCCATGAAATAATAACATTATATGAAACATAATATAACAATATGATAATCACATTCATGACATAACATTTCGAAGGGATGTATATACATCTCATAGAGAAAAATAGATACATAACATGGAAAGTATCTCAATGAAGGAAATTTGAGACAAAATTACATTTCTATTAACGTATATTTTTAACCATAAAATCCATGAAATAATGTTCATAAAATGGATATTTAAATAAAAATACTATTATTTATAATGATTTTAGAATAAATTTACGGACCTTATATATACTACCCAAAATAAATTATTATTAAGTATTGCATATGCCTCAGAGAAATAAAAGTGGGACGATAAATCCTCTTACTATTTGAATAACTTTTGAATCCTAAAATCCTTTTAATAATCACATAAAATGAAACATATAATTTGATGAATTTAATTAAATTCGTGATATAACATATTATAGGCTCTTATATAAACAACACAATAAGAACAATTGTTCAATTTAGCATATATCTCACATAAATATAAATGAGACGAGGAAACTCTTACATTAAGTCTTGTATTTATTCATACACAGTAAAACATCGCCTATAATTATTATAAATTTATTATAAATACAACAAATAACCATATTATAAAATATAATACTACATATTATTTTATTATTACCTTTTGTAAGTATTTTGTTAACAATTTCATGTTACAGTTACGTTTCAGGTAATATCTACATGGTTTTATTATATGTTTTTACTTAGTAATACTGATCCTCATATATATATAGATATTTAATTAAATAATTAATTGAAAACATTATTTAAATATCATATTCATTCATTAAATGAATATTTATAATTATCAATAAAATATATAAATATGAAATGTAATACACTATTCTGGGAGATGGTAGGTCGTAAATACGCATAAACATTGTTTCTATTTTTTATCATTTTGAAAGTAATAATGTGAATGAATTATTATCATTCCAATAGAATTATTATTTGATATATATAAAATATTTTTACTATAGTCATGTTGAATACAGTCGATGTAGATTTTTAATGAATGACATCACTTTGAGGAGGTTGTAGTCCACACGTCCACAGAGGAATTTACCTCATTTATAACAAATGTGAATTTCGAAGGTTTAATTTATGTAATAATTTAAGTTGAATAAATAATTCATAAATATAATATATATCCTGTAAAAATAATGTTTCCCTCATAATACCCATCATGAGAGGTGGTAGAGGAAAACGAATGACATTGTTTTGCAAGGTTGTAGTCCTCCGTTCACATGAACAGTAAATTCATTAATAATTTGATATAAGTGTCTATAGGTTAAGATAGAACCAATATAATAAAAACATTAAAATATTTACCATATATTTTTTATTATATAAACATGAATTAAAATGAAATGAGGGTGGAGAATAAAAAAATTATAAATGCACGTTGAAGAATGTGACCAATTTGTGGGGTTACTTTGCACCAAAGGAATTCCGTGGTAGGATTTATGATAAAATTGAGGATTATATGATGATATGATGGATATTTTGAGAGTATTATGGTTGTTTTGGATGATATAATTCGTTTTTGTGGTGTGAATAATTGAGGGGGTGAGAGCCATTTTATAGTGGAGGAGGAGTAGCATTCTTGAAAATATTAAAAGGTAAACTCTATTGAGAGCTTTCCCTAACATCATGTATATCCAATAGTGGTCCATTTTTAATAAAATGGAGGATATGTTATATATTTTTTCATAAATTTCCTTTTGGAAGTGTTTTTTTGTTATTTTTCCATATAATTTATGTTTAACCAATATGTAAACTCGTTTTTACCATACTCAATATAAATAAATTTAATTACATTTTAAAATTATTTTAGCCAAAATGTATGTTGGAATTATTATACGTTATAAAGTTTTCTGATTCTAAATATGGAATCTAGTATTCCAAATTTCAATTAGAGAAGAGGCATAAATTCATTTAAAACATATTCATCATATGTGATTAGAATGTGGGATTTTAAAGTACAAAGTTCGATATATTGAAATGTTTTTATGTAAAATTTCATTGTGAAAATGATTCCAATAGCCTGAAATGGATTAATTTATGTATAATTGATCTAAATATAATTTAAAAAAATTAAATTATAATTTAACTTTAAATATAAAATACAAGAAAATAATTTTTAAATTAAAATTTTGTTTTTTACTATATTCATCAAAATAAGAATCTTCATTGAAAAATACCAAAAAATAACACAATAAAAAATTTTATGATCCAATTAGAAATTTTTTTCTATTTTTTTATAAAAAAAATAATTATATTTTGAAAATTTAGATTTAATTTATAATCTCTATTAATATGCGATAAAATTACATTTTAGAAATATACATCTTTTTATTCATAAAATTTGATTTATTATTATCTTATAATTAAAAAATATTGGAAGGGGGTCCAAAAAATTATTGAATTTATAAGAGATAAATTTTATTAAAAACATTTATCAGTATTTAATTGTTTAATTTATCGAGATAAAATGGTGTTTGTATATAATTTCCATAAAAAATGAATTTCATTATTTTCAAATAGTTATTCCTTTCATTTATAACAAATTGATGTCCAACGTATTTATTTTAAATGCATAAACCCTATTTAAATATTACTACAAACACTATTCATAGGACGTATTCCAAAAGCATAGTGGGGACATTAATAAAATTTTAATAACAATGATAATTGTATATTGTATTTTTGTTTAACTAGTCCCTTCTTGTAACATAAGTTATTTAAGGAACTCGACATTGAATCTAATATAGGGAAAATATAGTAGTGTTTGTACTTATTTCTAATCTATGTGGATCAACTACTACAAGCCTAACATGGGGTTTTTTGTATTGAAATCTAAACATAGTGGTTTCATATAATAAAAGAAATATTCCATTTTATGTTAAATTAAAAATACAAAAAAGATTAAATTAAATCAAGAAAAAACTAACAGAATATCATGGTGTTACATTCCACACCACCCCCTTAAAATTAATTTTTCCCTTGAAATTATTCTCTGTTATAAACGGTTTAATACTTGAATGTTTTATTACAAAAAAAACCCACACTGTAAAATTGAATACTAAGACATCCTTTAAAAAGTGGAATTTTAAAATATCATTATTACGAAATATAACTCATAACTAGTATTCCACAGAGGATAACATTGTTGGAAAGTTTAAACATAGACTATTAATCAGAATACAACAATCAAATACTGATGGAGTGTGATAGAGGACATGCTGATGATAAAGCTGATGATCCCAAAACCATAACCCAATGTGGCTTGAAAAAATAAATTGATAACATCAAAAATAATGATAATAGAACAACAATTTATTTCAAGACACTTTTTCCTAAATTTTTATAGTCTTCATGAATATATATACTTACATGATTTCAAGAAAACAATGTAGTTTTTTGATAAAGTTTCACTTCATCTAGTACTCTATGAAATTAAGGAGAATTTTTCATTCATCGAGTAATAATATATCATGAGATCCGTAAATTATGATAAGTAATTTCATCTGTATTTATTTATCATCATTGAAAATTGTTATTAGAGGTTATCTAATATTCATAATTCCAAATTTTTATATATAATATAGTAATATCTAAAACGTAATCCAAAGTTTTACATAAACAATTACATAACTGGTTAACCTTAGAATCCTTGAAGAAGCTGAAAACCCAAGATTTTTAAATAAGGTCACTAAATTTATCCAAATCAATTAAACATTGATCCCTATATATCATAATGTATCTCTTGATTGTCACATACCAAGAATGTGAATATCCCCATCTTGTATTATCTTGGAACATGGTAATAATATGAATAACCAAAAATTACTATTGAAAACAAACATGCTTTATTATTCTAATGATTTGTATAATATATTTCTTAAATCCAAAAATGACATAAACTCTATCCGTGAGAGTGTAAACTTATTTTTGAAAGAATCCATTACTATTTTTGAGGTCATCGATAGTAACATTATCCAAATGAATTATCTTGTTATCCAAACTAAATATAATTTTCTAAACATCATGAACACATTAAGGGTTTCCTTCACTTGATCAAAATATCCCCATTATATTAAGTCACGTTTCTATATAATTAGCACCATTAAATATATCTTTTAAAATCCATAATAAAACACATATACATCATGATTAATAAAACATAATTATTTAATTAAAATACATATACACTACAATCATCCATAATTATTCATAAAAATTACTTATTATTCATCATCGTAATCCTAAACACCCCTTTACTAAAATATGAAATATGAATCAAATATTATGGTTTATAAACCTAAATTTATTCATTATTTATATATTTGATGAAAAAATACTATATGAACATACCTTTCCATTCATATTTCATTCCAAGTCACAATAAACCAGCAGTATAACCAATATTCATGCCAGCTTCATAATTCTCTTCATGAGATTTCAACATTAAACATCAATTTTTATGTTTCCCATACATTACAAATATAAAACATTTAATTTTAACCAATATCCATCATCATACCACTAATTAATAAGACCATAAATCATAGTTCGAGAAATAGATAACATAGAAATAACCAATAAATCAAGAAAACCAATATATTGGATTCCTAAATCATGACTCCTTAAATTAAATCTATTACTCCATAGCCTTATCAGAAGATACATCACATGAAATGTCCTCATAATTACCCCTATGTATCTCAAATTTTTTTATCATCCTATTTTCTAATGGTTTACTAAACATTTCAATTTATAGCAATTATATTGACCCTCAATTAACATACTTGGAATTACTTCATTTTATATGAATATTAATCATATTTAAAAAGTACATACATGAGGATCATAATATTTTATTGTACTAAAAAACATGGAAACAAAATCATCTGACATGGTTATGGATATTCAAAATCTGATTTAGTGATCTCCCCCTTTAGTACTCACAATTAAGACATTTCTTCATAACCCGGGGAAAGGAAACACAAGAAAGGGGTGAGATAATATGATCAGTAAGTGTAAAAAAGGAGGATATGTAAACATAACAAGATCATAATAGTATGGTAACACTATATAAATATTAAAATATCATACCCCCCAAAATAGATAATAATAATGATTCGTTGAATATGTTTTGGTAGTTTAAAAAATATGACTTAGAAGTGAATCAAGAGGATAATCAAGGATATCATAACATAATAATAAGAAATTTGATTTTGGAATAAAAATAAACATATAAAATTATATCCATTTTATTCAAGGATTAATATTAAGGCTATCTAAGTGAAATTTGTTCACTACCTAAACCATATTAGTAGTCAATTTTCACTCACATGACCCTCATAGTGGAATAGTACATTACAAAATTTTTTTATCACCCAATTCCATCCATACATTACTAAAATAGGTTCACCTCCTATTATAGCCCTATAAAAAAAAGATATCACTCCACATTATATCCCTATATTACTGAACTGAGTTTACCTCCTATACCAAACTTTTATTACTTAACCAAGTCCACTCCTTATTCCAGCGATGTATTGTTGAACCAAGTTCAATTATCATTATCTCCCTATCATACTAAACTAAAAAAACTCAATATTCAATCCTTTTTTATATCATTAGATATATAAATATTTAAATGTCATCAAGCGTTGTTGTGGGGCCTATACTATGAACCCCCAAGGCCGCCTCTAATAGGCCAGGGGCTGGTGACTAGAACCGAGTATGCATAACACTAACATTGGAAGAATTTCTTATATAATTGTACACATTTTATAACATCCCATTTTAATTTCAAGAATTCCTAAACAATGTTTGGTAAACATATTAATATATTATTTGGAAAAAATGATTTATCGTTAATATTTCTAGAAAAGTTTTATGATCCTTAAATATTAGGTAACATCATCGAATGTTCAATTAAATATTTTTGGAGTTCAACAGTGAGTTAGTTTGATATTATGATTCCCTCAAGCCTCAATACAGACTGATTAAAAATATTAATTATATCAAACTAAGTGCACAATTGTTTATTTTTTATAATTGAATAACTTCAAAATAGTGTGTCATATGAGATACGGGACCACTGTTACAGACAAAATATGGTGTTTACCCCAATAGAGGTATAAAATTATAATGCACCGGGAATTTGGATGTATCACTTGTTGGAAATGTTACTAAATAATATTTTATACATTATTTATTACAAATAATAATTTTTTTTCCAAATAGTGTGTTGTATGAGAAATCTGAGGTGACTGAAGGGTCGGGAATGAGGGGCTTACCCTATATGGGGTATAACATTTGTAATTGTTGGGTGGTTGGATGACTCGTTCACAAAAATAACTCGTTTTATTTTAATTTATTATTTAGTCTAATTTGTAACTAATAAGTAATTAATAAATGTTAGACGGTGCGTCATATGAAAATTCTAAGACCATCATTGGGTCCTGGACGGTGCTTTTAAACGAGGCGGTGTATAAATTTTATACACAATGAGTGTTTGGTCAGGTGACTGATTAATTTTATTTTTTGATAATTATATTTAATAATTACTTATATGATTTTAATTTAATAGTAACAAAATAGGGATTCAATGTTCATCATCACTGAGTTTTATTCCATACTCTATTTTCATGTTGTGGGTGTTTCAAATGCTTCGGTTGTGAATTATTTTCAACTGTTTCTTTTATCAACTCATTAATGGGGTGTTTTTAAACACTATTTTTGGTATTTGAAAAGTTTTTACTCGGTGTTCATAAGTGAGGAATATGGGCAATGTCTGTATTGAAATTCCCAATTGTATCAACCATTAACCTAGGTTAGCTCCGTTGAAACAAAATATTCTTAGATCTAATTTGTGTGTGAATAGTGTACTTGTTTCTTTCTTCTTCTGTGGTGGTTATCTTCTATGGTGGTGGATATGTGTAAGGATTTTTGTTTTTCACTTACAAGAGAGAGATAGGTTGGATTTTTAAATTTTTTATGCTATTTTTTTTATTTTTTATTCCATTATTTCATTAATTCAAAAGAATAACATTATGGGAGAAAAGATGACCAACCATGAATTATCAATAGACAATTCCAACATTTTTAGATGATTCCATCATGAATTATTGTTTCTGAGAAACCAATTTTATAAAAGTATAATTTTAATGTAATTATCACATGTCATGATTATCAAAAATATCAAAGGATAATTTTTGAATAATTAGAGAATGGTAAATTAATATAATTATCAAAATGTAATTGCACAAAATTATCAAAATATATTTCTTTTTTTTGAAGTGATAATCACATGGGATTATAATGGTATAATTAAATGAAATTAGAAAATGATAATTTAAATTATTTATCAAAGGATAATTTTAAAAAATTATAAAAGGATATTTGAAAAAAATATTATAAGGATAATTGCACAATATTATTGAAAGGTAATTACAAATGAAATTATCAAATGATAATTTCATCAAATTATAACAAGATAAATTAAAAAAATTGATAATTTATAATGATTAATTATTTGAAAATAATTAATCATTTTTTTAAACTAATAATTATAAATTAATAATGTAAAATTATCTACATATAATTTGTATTATTTTATTACATTATATAAGTATTCTTAATGGAGAATAATTAAAGCACACACATTGACCAAAATGATAAATTAAAAATTATCCATGAGAGATCATGTATTATCACATGTAAAATTTATTTCACTTTGAAATAAAATAAATAACATTGTTTTATAGACCCCTTGAAGAAAAATAAACGTTGGTGTGATGGAGCATTTGATAATAGGGTTGTTAGAAGGTGTATTGAACCACACTGGGTGGTTTATCATTATCGCTAACATAGACAACTATAAGGTAGGCAATTCCCTCATGATGCCTAACCTATATTAACCCAAATTTAATGTTTATATTTCAATTGATTGAATTTAAATGCACTTGTTTAAATTTTGATCTTATAACATTTAATTGATTTGGTGGAAAAACTCAATTCTAGTGAAATTAGGGTTTTTTGAAAAATTAGTTTTTGGAAAAGAAAATTGATTATTAAAATTTTTTAATATAAATTGAGGATTCATGGAAAAAATTAAATATAAATGTTGAGTTTAATTGTGTTAAATAATTTATAAATTTATGGTTTGGTTTTTAATTGATTTTAAACTTCTAAAAATGGAAAAAAAATGTTTTTATAGAATCCCAGTGGTTTTACCTTAGAGAGAGGCATTTTATTGATCTATGAATGAAATGGTTTTAAATGGAAAATTGTCACTTAAATGGAATAAAGGGGTTAATATTTTTTTAAGAAGTCTTAAAATAATTTTCCATACATTAATTGTGTACGATAATATGAAATACTTATATAGTTGGTGATTTATTTGGACACACACTACGATTACTACAACTTTATAAAACATAAATGTTGTAGGTCACATCTATTTGGAGATGGTGATGAGTCCTCTCTAAACAGTTTCACGATGACGTATCTGTACATGTATTACCATGATCACTTAGAGAGTGTGGAGTCCTATAGCCCTAAATATTGTCATACCTATTTTAAAAAAGACCATGTTACTCTCTTTATTAAATATATCTTAGATATAAGTTTATTCCAGTTATTATAAAATACTTTACATGATTTAAGAATTTACATAAACATTTTTATGTAAATTTTTTATTTAATCCACTATTTTGGAAATATTCCATCAATTTTAAATCCTTGCTTAATGTATTTATCAATCATTTTTAAAATGTATGTAATGTTTTATTTAAATATTATTTTTAATTTCAAACCTTGTTTATCATTAAAATGTTAATCCTTTTTTTGGATAATCTATATATCGCATCTACTGTATAATATTTGGTGGTATCCTGCTAGGCTTAGTCTCACACCCTACTTTTTCCTTTGGATGTTTATAGACTTTCTTCTTTTAGGTATTAGAAATGGGAAGAGATCCCTTGGAGGGGGATCCAACTATTGATATTTTTTCATGGTGAGTTTTGTCCAAAGGGATCTTTTGGTTGTTTCCCAATTTAGTACATTGGTTTTAGTTATTTGGGATTGTTTATGACATGTTGACTTCTGGTAAATTAAAACCAGTGGAGTTTCTTTTTTTGAATACTATAATGATTCATTTCATTTTAATTTTTGGTGGAAAAATGATTCTCACTAACATGTTGTGTGGTTCCAAGTGCTAGTCACCGACCCATGGGGATCAGGAACTCCCTTTGAGTGATGTGAGAGTTGGCTCTGTTATTGGGTTACCAGAGTACACGGTTTAGTTCATGACACATCCACCCTAATCCAATCCCAAAAAATGAAGAAATGTAAACCACTATGTCAACAATCCATGAATACAACTATATCCGAACCAACAGAGTACAACAAGATGTAATGTAAAGTGAAACTAATATAAATACAATCCCACCAAAAGAAGTCTGTAACAACAATACCACCCGTTTAATCAATGGTATTGGGACAGTTTTCTATAGTCGTAGGAACACACATCAACATGCCTGATCTCAGAAGGAACTATCTGGTCCTAGTCTTCCAAATCATCCATCAGAAGGTCACTCATCTACAAAAGACATGTCATGTGTAGGCAAATCCTAAGTACACCCCAATCCACAATGCATTATAATCAAGAAATGTATAGTAAACTCTATAATAATATATGTCTAAAACATATATACAAATATCTAGATATACTTAATCCAGGAAACACAACCTAGAGGTATGTCATGACTTCTGTAATCCCACAGTAGGGATATATATCAAATATTCCACAAATCACTCATCTTATAGAATACACTCCCGAGTCCAATTGAACTGGTTACATCCTTTTGAGAATTATTACTCGTTGGGTCTCACCATCAGAGAGATAAATTGGTATAACTAAAGAGATATATTATGTGATAGATGAGGATCCCATCCAAATACATTGATTGATAACAACAACTCAATATGGATTAACCTAATAAGTTGAGGATTAATTCCATGTAATTTTTTTCACGTTAATACAGAAGACTATACCTGGGGCACAAAAAATGATTAGGGGATCATTCGCAGAGCCTCTTGGGGATTATACAACCATATCTTGGAATATCTACTGAAGTTATCACAGTCCTATGAGTAGGAAATGATTCATACAAACATTAAGAGAATTGATAAAGGGAAAAAACCTAACAAAACATGTCCAAAATTTGGAGAAAAAAATAATGAACCCATGTATAAAGGGTTACACACCATATAATAGGGTCACACACTGTGTCCCTTGACCTCAAGTACTTCCCTTGTACAATAGCTCATGTCATTATAACATGTCATATAGAAGATGAGTACAGGGGGTGTAGAATAATTCACACACCGTGTCCTTCCAGTCAAGGTCTTCCATGTGCTCTGGTCATGTTGCAGTACACAATTTCACCTCGTGTAGCTTTCCTGTGTTCTGGTAGATGTTGTATCAAATTTATCTTGGCTAATCCAATTCCATGTGGTGGAGTTCACAAATTTTTGGGAACAATTGTAATCCACCATGTGTTTTTGAATCTCCTAGGGTACATGCTAAGGGGTCCAACAATGAACACACCATGTGTATCTATATCTACACATCGTGTGTTCTATTTTTTTCCTAATATCGTCATCTTCCTCCCAATTGCCTTAAACAATCATCCAGGTTCCTCTCTAGTGATCCTTTCACCTCAAAACTCTAGATCCTAGGTATTTTTCCACCCTAACACCATATCAATGTGGTTAGGGTCTTCAATCGTCTCAAAAAATTATTCTGATCCATTCTGACGTAAACTGCACTATAGATAGTTTCTTCTAAGTTAGTATAATTTTCTCATCAATATACTGGAAAAACTATTTTTAGGTCGTCCCAAGGTTGGATCTCAAATTTTAGATAATTGTGCTCAAGATGAAGTTGCATGAATCTATTATTCTTGAACACATCGAAGAAGGAATAACACATATAGAAATACTGGGGGAGAAAAGAAAAATGAATTAATTCAAGGAATGATCCTCTATTTTTGTTTGTTCCAGTCTCAATATGTTCCAAAAATGATCGATCTACAATCCAAACAGAAATCAAACACCATAAATCCCACAATTAAATCCCATCTTTCGAAGCATGACCAAACCACATATTATCTTGTTCATTTGTTGGACATCATTTTCCATTGAATATAAGAATAAGGAAGCGAATCCAAAATAAAACAAACAATCCATGGACTGGATTGCTCATAATTGAATAATGATTTCTGCTGGTGAGATCCATAAATAATATCATTCATAAATATTGGATCTGCAATTCATTCATCGCCTGCTGAGAGAAATATTCTAGGATTCCTCTACAGATCAACAAGGGAATTCCACAATTTTGATCCTATCCCTAGATCCCTTCCTAAAAATTGATTTTAGATATAACCATCATTTTGTCTCTTCCTTGATGAAAGATAAAAATAAAATAAATATTCCAATTTATTATATTCATTAAAAACACCCAAGACAACTCTTTATAATTGACCGTTGGTGGAAAATGTTAGGACACCTCTAATGTAAATCTGATCCTTTGAATGCCATTATTCCCATGGATTTCTGATTTGGTCACTTTCCTAGTTGTTATTACACATTTCTAGGAATCTATTACACGTTTTATATTTAATATTTTAATATATTCCAACATTAATTATGGGCACATTACCCCTCAAAATTTCATGCCATCTCAATCCTTGGTCTCATATATAATCCATATAATATTTAAAAATATTACATTAAAATGTTTGGGATATTAATTTCTCCCCACCTTGGGGATATATGTCCCCGAACACCCAAAACAAAGTCTACTCAAATAGACGTGGGTACAATTCATGAATTTAACCTCCCACCCTCATGAGCTCTCTTCGGGGTTATTGTGCTACCAACGGATACTCACCAATGGTATCACATGCCCATGTAGGTTCGCCTCCTTCCAATCCTTCATACCTACATTGTACTCGGAAAAAGGTGCACCATCCTAGATGTCTAGCTCACCCCAATTAATTATATTCCTTGGTTCATGCACATACCTCCTCAGCTGTGACATGTTGAAAACATCGTGTAACCTATCTAACAACGGGGGTAGAGCTCTGTAGTATTCCACCTCACCAACTCTACAAACTATCTAAAAATTGCTGATAAACCTTGGAGATAACATATTTCTCAATCCAAATCCCTATAATACACATCATGGTGAATCCCAAAGGAACATTTGAACTCTTTCCTAGAAATACAATGGCCTCCATCACCTATCATCATAAGACTCTTGATGGATTTATTCTGTCTTCATTCACTCCTCTATGACCTTCACCTTCTCTATTGTAGCTCAAACCAAGACTGGGCCTAATAGTATAGATTCTCAGAGGTCATTCTAGCAAAGTGTTGTCCTACAAGATTTCCCATACCAATCCTCAAATGGAGACTTTCCAATGGTGTAATGGTAACTGTTGTTGTACATGAACTCCACCAATTTTGTGTTGTCCTTCCAATTTCATACAAAGACCAACATGGGAGCTCAGAGAATTTCCTCCATGACCAGAATGGTCTAGTCTGTCTAGTACTCCGTCTATGGGTGACATGTTGTGCTCAAGTGTAATTAGGTACCAAAAATAATCTTATAAACTCTTCCACAATTATTATGTAAAAGTAGAATCGATATTTGAAACTATCCATCAATTGACTTTGTGGATTAAAATTATTTCCTGAACATAGAGTCTTCACATGATCTCTATTGAACTCTTCTCTCAGATAACTATGATGTGGGATGACTTGGTGAGATGGTAAATGATCACCTAGATGGAATCATGTCCCCTGTACATATGATATAAACCCATCACGATGTCTATAGATATCCCATACTACTTATATTTTGGAACATAAATGTGTTAACCTATACTCAATGGACCCTAGCACTCATCCTTCACCTGCATACAAGTAGGCATCGATAAGAAAACTCTAAAACTCTTTTCTTTATCCCCAATCACCAAAACTAATGTAATAAATCATGGTACATCATTTCCATACATATATGTAACACCATTAGGGAAGTGATAAACTCCATTAACACCTCATCTTACAATGTCCATGGTACTACTATCTGTCCCCTGAAAAGAATGACATTCTCACTACCCTGTGTGAATCATCAGAGGCATGCCCTATGGATATCTGAGCATGTAGGGTCTCGCAGTCTATATCGCCAAGTTGTGCCTCCTTAACTCATTGTAGTAGTGGAGAGGTAAAAACATATATAGGTGGTTATATTTTCCATCTCCATCCACATAGTATAATTGTAATAAGGGTAACTGATCTGACAGCTCATTTAGAATGTGTGAACTAGATCTTCTTCTGAGAGCATCATCCACTATGTTCCCCTTCCCAAGAGTATATACAATCTCAACTTCATAGTTAATGAGGAACTTTATCCATCACCTCTATCTAAACATCAAATAA
Organism: Viscum album; assembly: GCA_963277665.1. Taxonomy (NCBI): domain Eukaryota; kingdom Viridiplantae; phylum Streptophyta; class Magnoliopsida; order Santalales; family Viscaceae; genus Viscum; species Viscum album. The sequence goes on from OY728151.1 coordinate 1,433,186,936, forward strand.
TTGTGTGAGAGTATATACTTGAGACTCTTTTGATCAGATTATAAGATAAACTTCTCACATATCAGGTAGTCACCACATCATCAACATTAATAATACCACGGATAACTCAAAATCATGGTTCATATAGTTATACTCATGTTGTCTAAACAAGTGAGAATAATAAATAATAACCACTTTCCTATCCATAAAGACACAAAAAAATCATGTTTCCAATTGTATCACACAACACTACATACCTAACACCCTCCTTGGGAAATATAAAGATCATGGAGCTCATCAAAATGTATCTCAAGAAATGAAAATCCTGCTAGCACTTCTTTGTTCACAAAAGAAGATGTCCTTTTCAAGTCAATGATATCATAGGTGACTACATATTAGATAAATCATCTATGAATATCCAATCATAGATTGTCAACATAAGAAATATCTATTCGTCATTCATGTTCTTAGGTAGACGTCATTGTAACATTTCCTAGACCGTATTTGGGTCCACTACAACAACTTCGGCAGTAACATGTCCAAGAAAGTGGACTACCTTAATATATAACAAGAACACTGTGAGTGTACCATAAACCATGTGATCTCTGAATACGTCGTAAATTGTCTGTATGTGTCTCACATGCTCCTCCTTGAATTCTGATTATAAAAGGATATCACTGAAGAATAATATTATAAACCAGTCTCAATATAGCAACAATATTTGGTTAATGAGTCCCTTGAAAGTGGTTGCATATTTTTTCATGATAAAAGGAGTCACAAAAGAATAATAGTGACTATAGAATCATATAAAATATGTCTTTTCTAAATCATCATCTTGTACTCACAATTTATAATTTCCTCTTCTATGTTCAACATTCTAGAACCATCGTTCCTCTCTAAACTAATCAATGTGTTCATTGATCCTTGGTAGTTGATTATTTTTCTTCACAGTCAACTGGTTCTAGCACCGGTAGTCCACTTAGAGCCTCAAGCTCCCATCTACCTTTTGGGACAAAACTGGGGCTGCCCATGGTGAAAAATTGGGTCTCATGAATCCATATATCTTTAAGTCCCCCAACTACACCGTTATCTCAAAAATCCTTTTGGGAGCTATACAATATAATTTTGTAGATATTGGTGTCATCCTAGGATGTAAATCAATGAATAAGTCTATCTCCCGATGGAGAGGTAAACCTGTAACATCTTCCATAAATACATCAATGTAATCTACCAATACTAATAAAAATTGATTGATCATAATATCTACTGAACTGAGGGTCAGGCTTGCTAACTGATGAGTAATTGGCCTCACCATAACATTCTTAAGTCCATCATGTGCTACCTCAGTTTCCTATTCACCGATAATGGAATATATGATTCCATCATTGTGGACACACCAAACCCTTCCCCTAAAATAGTCAATCAAGTTATGAACTATATATAACTAATCCATTACATGAATTACATCATAAGGCCTCAACATCTCAACCATGAATTTTGAACCAAAACTCTCACCTCTAACGGTCATGTCACACTAACAACATTGATGTGTAATGATGAAGTCTTCCCTATTAGGTGTCTCTAAGAATAGATTTTGAGTCCATGGTTCAACAAGAATCTAATAGTCTTCAACAACATATGTGGTGAGAAACAAATTACTATAACATGTGTCTACCTGTACAAAAACTAAGGTATACAAGTCACATATCATACATCGAATCATTCCTATAGACCATGGGTCATACGCCTTGACCACATTTAGTGTTCTCCTCCCATATCCTCTAACTCATATAGCTTCACATAGACCACCTGGGGCCCACCCCAGTGTCCACCCACATGCCTGAAAGGGTCATCTTACTAATGACAGTCCCCACAGGCCAACACTTGTCCTTTCCAGTGTGCTTTTTCCTCACTCACACACACCCTGGGAAATATCCCAGAAGGTCACCCATCCTGATCACTACTCCAGGACAAGAACGCTTAACTATGGAGTTCTAACCAGGTAGGTTCCGGAAAAGGAAGGTGCACCTTGTTGACATGAGTCATATCAATTAATCATTTAACCCTTTATCATTCTGGGGTGTTACATTATCTGCATCAGTGGTACATATATAGTCTCCATATCAGTAGTATGGGGGGTTAGAAAATCTTGAGTTAGATATTCCCAAGAGTCAAATGATTAGTACTGCCTCTCCCTAGGACGACTTTCCCCATACTGTGAGCCCTGAAATGAAAATCCCTTATATTGTGAAGTCTTCCTCAATCCTCTCCCACATCTAAGTCATTGGGACTGATGTTATATCTTTCATATCGAGGTCTCTACACCTTTATGTCCACTGATAACTATCATAGGATATATCTTCTAATACAATACGCATTGAACCACAAAAAATCACTCACGAATTCAATCATAAGTTGGATTCATAGAGGGAAAACATTGTCTTAGATGTCTCTACAAAGACCTCAATTGAATATTCGAGACCTACGGTACTGACCTCTAATAATATCCATCAAAAACCTCAAATGGATGGTGAACCTCGATGAGTAATCATCCATTATTATGATACCATAATAGTGCTAAAAAAGATATTATATACACATAGATATCTGTGTAACTATTGATATCTCCTCTATAATGATACTCTCAAACTCTCTCCCTGAATGATTCTACTTCTGATGAGTCTGAATGGCCATACTCTACCATCACCAAGCAAATCCGTGTAGAAGGCTCACCTCCATAACCACTATCTGATCTAATGGTGTCCAGAGTTGTGACATCCCAAAGTTTCATTAATTTAAATCCCTCTTGATCCAATTAAATGTCTCTTTATATAAAATGTTTATATAAAATTTCAACTTCTTTGGTTTTATGTTATGAATTTTGATCGTTGCTAATATAGCCATTGAACAGTTATCACATTATTAGTATAAATATAGGTCATTAACAAATCTAATTTACTCTGACAAAAGAAGCGATGGCCTGATCCAGAAGAATTTCTCCATAAGAAACCCATTTGATGGAGCTACGAAAAGAGATGGCTTCCTTGGGTTTCACTCTTGACCAAACCCCAGTTGAGCTTCATCATTTCAAGGTCGAACAGGACTGCCTACGAGAAAAGTAGATGTTGATAGAGATTACCACTCGAGCAATGTTATCCGAGCCCCCCCCCCCCACAATATTCTATCACCATCGCACACATTACCCTTAGGTCTTATGCGACTGTTTTAAGGGGTTATGTAACAAATCAGTAGTACTATGTTCATGTACATAATTTTTGTATATAATAATGAATATACATTCGTGTTATTATTGATACATTCCAAACATTTTTTAAAGTACAAATATTTTTTTAGTTATTATTTAATTAAGAAATATATTTTATTAAATTAATGGATTTTTGGATTAATTAATATTTTAATGAAATATTACTATTAATAAATTAATTTTATTATATATAAATTATCATATAATTTTATGTATGCAATTAAAATATTTATTAAGGATTGAAATCCATTTTTGTCAAAACCCTTGAATTTACGATAAATGACAGTTTTTATTTTAAAAGTGAAAATTAACATAATTATAAAATTTTATAGATAAAATAAATTTTATTTCTAGAATCAGGACATCGAAATTATCAAGTGGTGAATTTTTCATAATTTTCTGAGACAGTCTAATTTTTGGGTAAAAACATAATACCGTTTAAATATATATTGTGTTTTATGACATCCTAGTGACCCAATAGTGAAGTAATAAAACACTATAAGCTTTATGTTCTACCAATATATGTTTTACCATCAAAATAATGTGATTTTGGGTTTGTTTGACTTATTTTTCAAAGCATTAATGGACCCCTCAAGACTTATTAAACATCGTGTCTTATTAAATTATTTTCCATGGGAGTCTGACTCACCTCCCCATAAGAAACCCCATTATTTTACAAAGTTCAGACTCTGGATTTATAAAATATTGTTCTAATATTCCCTTTTCCAAAAACTGTGGTATGGTTTGTTTTTTGGATTAATTTAATATAAGGGGTCCCAAACCCAAATAATAAATAATTACCTCACCTTTTCTATATAAACCCACCCAAGATCCCACTTCCTCATCACTCAAATCCTTTTGAGTTCATCCAACCTATGTCGTACTCTCTCTAGAATCCTCCCATGGTTCCCCAAGCTCCCAAGAAGCCTCTCTCAAGCCTCTCTCAAGCCATCGGAAGCACACTTCAATGTAAGGGTTTTTTCTTCCTTTCTCATTTTTGTCAAATTTTCTTTATGTTGTTCTGTCCTTTTAATTTCATTTTTGAATGTTGGGGTATCATTTCTCCCCTCCCTCATACATCCCACTTTATGATTGAATGATTGGAGACCCCTTTTTCTCTCATTAAATTCCTCTCATGTACAGCCGTTACAATGCCTAAATTCAGAGAAGAATATCTCTCTCCTCATTTACATTCAAGCAATACTTTTGTATCATGAATCTAAATTCCATTACAAGTGTTTGTACATGTATCTATATGACCTCCTTACTATGCATTACTTGTAAATATTATGTGTAACCCCTTTCTCTCTCATCAACCATTTTTTATGAATTCTTATGTCACGCCGTTATGCTGCCGAAATCGCACTGATTTTCTAAGCCAATGTCATAGTGTAGTGAATACCATGCCCATTTCTCCATCAAGGGTATTCACCTTTATGAACATTTACATATTGATTATAAAGTTTCATGTATTAATTCCACATTCCTTTATCTCGTAATAAATTATTTTGTTTTATGAATCCATGTTTTATAATCTATGTGGCACACTTATGCATGAAATGAAATGTTTAAGAAGGGTGTTCCCTTATAGCGCTCTAATGCATTGGGTAAAGTATAGTATCATGATACGTCATGTGCAATGATTTTTTAATCATACTAATTTAAGTGCAATGTGGGTTTACTCGTACTTCATGTGAAATGAGCATTTACTCATGGTCCATGTGCAATGGGCCTTGGCTCATGCTAATTCCATGTTAAGTGTTGTTGCCACATTTCCATGTTATGATTATCATGATTTATCATACCTTTATGTCCATGTTTATATTGTGCTCTATTGATATACCTATTGTCTAACATGTATTGTACTCCTCATGTATTCCATGTTTATTCCCTTACTGGGATTTATATCTCACCACTTTTCTTATGCATGTCCTCAGGTTATCCCATGCAATGCTAAGTACGGGGGAATGTAGTGGTCATTTAAAGAATGTTTTCAATAAAGATGTTGTATTTCATGTTTTATGTTGTTATGTAATGATCCTAAGACCAAAAGACACTAGACCTCTCGATATTCCAGGTTGTATCAGGTGAATAGTTTATGAAATAAATCATTTTTAAGTTTGTATTAAAAGAAGGGTTGTCACAAGAGTAGGTGAAAAACTAGGGTCACCACCTCAATACAATACTCATTCACTATAGGTTTGGGATCACCTTAGATCCTATAGGGTCTAAGACTCTTAATGTCATGGAGAATTCCCATCCTACACTCCTCACCTCCTAGTACCAATGGTATAACATGCTACTCAACAGGTGGTGATGTAGATGGTGAAGCACTTGGAGGTCACATCTAGGGAACTGGTCCTCATATCAAAGACTCTTCACTAATTGGGTCATCCTCTTGATCAGGATACTAAATCCTAGTTGGTATGCGATGCCGAAGTATCCGTTAAGAAATCAAGATATACCATGGTCAATGATTATTCTAGATATCCGACTCATAAAATACATGGAAACCACGTCCTATTACTATATGATTAATGTATGATTATTTTCCAAGAAACCAGGGTTCTCATGTACCTAGTCGAGAAGTATGATTTCAGAGTCTTGTTGTATGGATACAACGGCCGCTCACACCAACACTAGAGTACTTTGCCTAAAATCACAACTCGAAACACATAACACTATTTTCCCAAACCAATCTCATAGATTCCCTATCCTAAGAAGAACCGACAACTTTTGATACCACTAAATCCCAACCCGTCATAGTGGGTTACATATCACGACACCCAAAGACCACCTCTAATAGGCTAGGGTCTGTTGACTAGCATCAATATGGCATATCAGTAACATGGGTGGATCTTCTTATATACTTGTACGTGCACACCCATCTCCAAGCCCATAAAATTCTAAAATGTGAAAACCAGTTAGTAAAACAATGCATGCATACAACTATATCCCGGCGAACATAGTATGCCATGATGCAATTTAAAATAAAACTAAGCAAAATAAAATCCCTAAAAAGATGTTTGTAACAAAAAATCCAAGTAAAAAAGAAATGGTACTGGAAATGATAACTGTAGTCATAAGAATACACCTCCTACATCTTGATCTCATAACGAATTTTCTGGTCCTATTCCCCCTAGGAATCTAAAAGAAATTCATCTACACCAATCATGATGCGTGAGGTAAAAGCCTGTGCATGGGTGTGTATAAAAATACTCTATAGGATACCCTGAAACCACATAACAATATAAAAAAGGAATGTAATGTAAACTCTTTAGAGGTATATTTATATATAATATAGATGAATTTCTATATATACTCAATCCATGAAATGTAGTCTAGATTTATGTCATTACTACCACATTCCCACACTAGAGATCCATCTCGAAGATTTAACAAAGCACTCATCTTAGAGAGGACAATCCCATGTCTGAAATCTGGAGTGATGTCCGTCTAAGGGCTACATTACATCAGGTCGTTCTTTGATAGATATACATTGATAGATATGAGGAGAGATATGATACCACAGATAAGGATCATAGCCAAATCCATTGGGTGGTACCCCCAACTCAAACTGGATTATCCTTATATGAAGAGGATTGATGCACTGTAATGTTGTTCACATCAATACTGAAGACTCTACCTATGAAATTAAGAATGAATAGAGGATCCTATTATGCCCTTCTTGGGGGATTCCATGAATTAGTCCATAAATCCATGTTGAAGGGAATACAGTACTATGAGTAGGAAATGATTCTTACCTATAATTAGGGGAATGATAATGGAAAAAACCAAAAGGAATCTTTTCTATGATATATTGGAATGGAGAATCAATCCATATAGAAAGCAGTACATGACTTGTATTAGGGTCATATGTCATTTACCTTAACCCTGATGACTTACTGTCTACAATGATTTGTGTCATTATAACATTTCTTTTTGTAGATGGTACACAACCTGTAGAAAGAGTCACACACTATGTCCTTCCATACGGGGTCCACCCTTGCATGTGTACCAATAAATGGGGTAGCCCATGTATCTTGTAAATTTCAATTTAATGTGGTGGATTACAATCTTTTTTGGAAAACCATGTACTCCTCGGCATTTCCATGTACCTCCCAGGGTAGCCACTGAGTGGACCAATGATGAACACACACCGTCTAGTTAGGCCTACAAGCCGTGTTACCTAGATTTTCATGAAAGTCTTATTTATACTCTCTCTCACCTTATCTGATCAACTGAGTTCTCATTTGGTGATCTATTCACATCAACACTCTATATCCTATTCCATTTTTTCAAACTAACACCGTATCAATGTGTTTGGGATCTTCAATCATCTTGGAAAACAATTTCAATCCATTCTTTAAAAAATTTCTCAAAGGAAAGTTACTTCGGATTCAATATGATTCATCTGTCACCATCTTCTTCACATCCATTAGATCACCCTGATTTCAGCTCTAAAATTTTAGATAATTTCTCAATTAAACAAAGGCACAATGATAAATTTCTCATGAATGTGTCAAAGAACAGAGAACATGCATAAAAACACCAAGGGAGAAAATCACAATGACCAAATTTGTTGAACAAACCTCCATTATTGTTTATTCATGCCTTATTTAATTCATTTAGAAATGATATATAATCGAAAAAATATTCATGGCCCTAATATCCTTCAATTGAGACCCATCCCAAAACGCACAGTCTAACTACGGATCAACCAGTTTGTTAGTTGGTCTGTCTTCATTGTTGAATCTATGAATGGGGAAGGAAATCTAAAATAGCAAATCAAACTTGGGGATTGGATCACTCACTATTGAAGATCTATTTCCATTGGAGAGATCTATCATGAACTATGTTTGGCGATCTTCGATCCACATTTTTGTTTTCACCTAGCAAGAGAAATATTCAGGATTTCCTCTCCAGAGCCTCCGAAGAATTCATGGGTTATGAGCCTAAACTTGGATCCCTACCTAATGTGGTATTTAAAATAAAACCATTTTTGTGTATCTAAGTCAATTAAACATAAAAATTAAATAAATATTTCAGTTTATCTTCTTCATGAAAAACACCCTCAAATGTTTTCCACTGTTTACTCATGCTTGCCGTTGTTATTTTGCGGCTAAGATAAAGTCATTGATTTGAATGCAATGGTGCACTCAGATTTATGATCCAGAAACCCATTTATAATTTCTTCAACAATTATAGATAAATTGTTCACATGTTATATTTAATATTTTAATATATCTCATTATTTTTTTCTGGCAAACTAGTCCCCAAAATCGCATGTCTCCTCAGCAATATGTCTCAAGTATATTCTATATAGTATTTAAAAATATAACATGAAAAAATATATGTCATTTCAATAAACAATACATGGAGAGAGATATATAGGTCCCACCCATAAAATAATGAAATCATACTTGTCTATTCCCCAATATAATAAAACATTCATCATATTATTACCAATAAAAAATAGATTCTTTTTATAGACATAAAATGATAACACATGAAATGAAACATGTATCATTAACATTTAATCATATCATAACCTATGGAAATGTGATAGGTTTCATAATCATTTAAAAATAGAATAACTAATGAAATGAATCAGGTTTCATAATAATTTTATCGTGGTATAACTCATGGATGAGAAACAAGCTTCATAGACAACATTTCATCATAAACAGAAACCATTAAAATAAATAATATGAATAGATTCATTTGGAAATATCTAAAATAAATCATAAAATATATTAACTGAAAACATATTTGATGGATAAGTAGTTTAAAAGATCACTTAAAACATTTTATAAGTAAAATAATATATCATTGAAAATATATTTTAAAAAACATGATACATTTTAAAATCCTTTTATTTGAAAACCACAATAAAAAACATATAATGTATTATTTTAAAATAATTAAAATCATGTTTCGAGCATATGTAATTTTTTAAAGCCATTTTCCTTCCAAATTTATAGAATAATTTTTTAGAACTATAAACCATTTAAAATTAGTTTTACAAGAATATCAAATAAAAATAACATTTAAAAAAAATATTTTTTCAGATCATTTGTTTAATAAATCATTTCCCGACCGAAGGGAGAAACGTGGTCTTTTTTTATAAAACCTATTTAACTATTAATCTTAATTATGTTAAGTAAAAAATAGTGTAAATGGTAATAATATTTGAATATATCATGAATACCTTTGGGGTAATAAATGTTATGAGTTTTCTTGAGATATATATACTAACATCTCATCAATGGAAGTAAAATCATAAACAGTTCTAAAAAATAATGTGATTATTGATATAAATTGTTACCACTTTGGTAACATTAAATCGTTATCCCCATAAAATAATAAAAAAATATGAATATTAATATATGATTAATATTTATATATTCATGATATAATATTTCAATGGTAATCATATACACCTCATATGAAAATATATCTATATAAAATTGAATGTTTTTTAATGAAGGAAAATAGAGAAAAAGTTTCATTTACTAATTTGGTAACTTTTGAACCATAAACCCCATGAAATAAATATCATGAAATGGACTTGTAAATAACAATAAATATAGGAATTAAAATCATATAATACATTCATTGTAAGAATATACACCACTCTAATGTAATTAGTGGTGAATAATTCATAAGTCTAACATAAATAAAAGTTATATTAGAAATCTCCATACTACTTGAGTAATTTTTGTATAAATACATTCATGAAATAATCACATAAAATGAAACATTAAATACTGTTAAGTAAAATATATTCATGATAATTCATTTCCTAGGGAATAATATACATCATAAAATAATAAAAAATTAGTTAATATATTGTATATCTCATAGAGATAAAAGTACGAAAAGAAGACCATTTCCTTAAGTATTGAATTTATTCATACAAATTCAAATGTCATGAATAATAAGTATAATATTATTATAAATATTCCATATATCCACATTATTATATATCATATGATTTATTATTATATTTTCAATTTATTTTACATGTTTATTAATAATTTCGATTTAATGTAATGTTGGGGGTAATATATGCACTATTTTTCTTATATGTTTTGACATTTTTTCAAGATCCTCATAATTAGATAATAATTTATAAACTTCTTAAATATTGAACATGATTATTAATATCATATATATTGATTATGTATAATATTTTAATATTATATAAAATATATAAATATGAAATGGAATAAAACATTTATGGAAATAATAGGTCATATGTATGCATAAATACTATTTTCGTTTTATTTTCATACTAAAAGAAGGAGTGTAAATTGAATTTATTTATATAAATATATAGACCCAATAGAATTATTTTTTCATATATATTATATAGTTTTACTATACCCATTCCTAATATATTCCATGTAAAGTGTGAACGAATCACATCGCTTTGATGAGATGGTAGTCAACATGTTCAAAAACAAAGTTATCATACATAAAAATAAATTGAAAAAATGAAGTAATTATTATTTTAAAAGTTAAAAAAGCATAAATATATCATAAATATCATATATAAAATATAAAAACACTATTTCCATCAAAATACCCAACCTTGGGAGTTGGTAATGAAAAAACTAATGCCATCGTATAACGAGGTCATAGTCTGTCATACACATGAACGGTAAGTTTGTTAACTATATAAGGGAAGGGTGCATATGTGTAGGACAAAACATTAATACAAATAATCTTAGTATATTTTATATACTTAATTTATTATATAAAAAAATAAATAATAATAATTGAATGAGTAGAGAATGAAATAAAATAGAAATGAATATTGAATAATGTTGCCTCTTTTCTTTAAACTCATTTTTGTTTACAAAAAAGGGCTTCCATTGATGGAATTATTTACAAGTTAGTTGTATAAGATGAGAGTATGGATTTTTTAGATCATTATTTAGGTATATGATAGGAAAAAGGACTTGAGTGGTGTGAAAAAGTGATAGGTGTGAGTTCCTTTTCATTGTGAAGGAGTGGAATTCTTGTAAATATAAAAAGGAAAACACTATTTAGATATTTACATTACATAATGTGTCCCCATTAATGGTCCATTATATATAAATGTTATTATATGGCCCAAATTTTTAAATCAAATGTATTTTTGTCTTCTATCTAGGTTATATGGACACATATGTTAATATATAACCATTAAGGAAACTCGTTTTTACTTAAATAATTTAAAATAATTTTATTTATTTTTACTCACATTTTTTTCACAAACCAACATGAACATATTAGACATTGTAAATTATTCTAATTCCAAATATGTGATAAATTTTTATAAATTTGAATCTAATTAGTTGATGAAATTTTTTTCAAGTTAACCCCATTTGTGTGATGGGAAAAAATGTAATAAAAGTAAAAAATTCTAATGAATGAAATTTTTTTTTGTCAAATTTCATAGTGAAATTGGTTCTAATTACCTAAATTGTATTAACTAAGGTATAATAGATCTAAATAAAATTTAAAACCATTTCTAAATATAATTTTACTATATAAAAAAATTATACAATAAATAAGTTTTAATTAAGATTTTTTGTTTTTCACTTTTCATAAAAATATGAAACATTAATGAAATATACCAATAAGTAACCAAAATTATTTATTTTTTATTCCTATTTTAAAATTAAATTTTATTTTTTAAAATTAAAATTATAAAACTTTAAAAAAAATATTTAAAATGAGTTCTATATTAAAAGTTGATGAAAATACCATTTGGAAAGATTCACATATTTAGTCATAAAATTTTATTTATTAATATCTTATTCCTATCAATGGAAGAGTGTCGGAAAAAATTATTTAATATATGAATTATAAATTTTATTAGAAAAATTCATCAATACTGGTTTGTTTAATTTATTAAGATATAATTTTGTTTGTATATAATTTTATTAAAAATTGAATTTCAATATTTTCAAAAAGTTTTTACGTTCATTCCTAACTAATTGATAACTGAAGGATTCATTTTTCTAAAAAAAATATTTCGTAATTTATTTAATCATATTAATAATTATCATCCAAATGGTTATGCGGTAAATATAATAATATTTAAATAATAATATTAATAATATATTATAGTGTGATAATACTCAGCCCTACGTGTAACAAAATCTATGAAAGGAACTCAACATTGTGTGTAACACAAGCGAAACAATGTTTTATTTGTACCAGATGTTATTTTAAGAGTTTCCTACAGTGAAATATTAATATGGAGTTCGGTATAATTCAATCCAAACATAAATCATTCAAAAATCAAAAAATATATTCCGTTTTGTGTGAAATGTTGAATATCAAAACGATAAAATTACTAATAAAAAATTCTCAAAAACTCATTGTGTTACTATCAATTAATAATATTCAATTAATTAAAAATAAGGAAAAATTGGGGACATAATCCATTAAATAAATAGGGGATTGTATTAAATAATTCATGAAAGAAATATTATCTAAATTTCATGAGAGGGTTTAAAATAAGGGTTATCCTAGTATTCTAAAAAAAATATGTGGAAAAAAAATATTTTCAAGAATTTCCCAAAAGAGTGTTTGAATATTTATCCAAATCAATTGTGAAAATATTGAAATATGGATAAAGCATAATAAAATGAATGTAATAAAGGGAAATAGTAAATTTCTAACAAATTTGAAATGTAATTTTATGAGAAGTTTTCTTGATGTGATGACCTCAGTGTTCATGAGAATCTATATGTAAGGGTGAAAAAAACATGTCACATAAATAACAATTTTAGGACATTAATAATAATAATAAAAGATATTCTGAAAAATAATTAATTCTCCATTTAATAAATCTAATTTAAAATAAAATCTAATATATGAAGTTATACAAAATGGTAATTCCGTAGGTATTAATCAAATCATTATTTACACATATCGTTAAATTTTAATGTCATAGGAGGAGCAAGTAGAAGAGTTATCAAAACATTGAAGATGAAAATTAATGAGTTTTGGGTGGATAATAAAATTGCATCATTGCTTCAATCATTTTGTAGAAAATAAATAATCCACCTTATTCCCATGTTTTTTTGTATTTAAACGGGAGATCTACGGTGTATCATAAATTGGGAGAACATAATTTTATGAAATTTTCAGATAATAATAAGTTTTTCATCATGGAAGTATTGATTCCTCCTTGCAAAATTCCACATCAGTTTAGAAAAATATTAGAGGCCATATTTTATTGAAACTTTTCCTTGATGAAGATTTATGAATTGAATCTCAAGAGGTGGATCATAGATAATGAATATAAAAGACAATTGTTATTTTATATAAAAACAATATCTTCTATTGTAATATTAATGTTTGAGGTATAATTTTATCGTTTCAATATTTTTTTGGATTATATCAAATTTTGTAATTATATAGAGTAAATTTTATGTTTGATGATGAATAATAATTCATGATCATGATGTTTTTAATGTGATTTGTGATGATTTAAATAGATATCATAGTGTTAAACTACTTTTAAATTCTCTAAAAGAATGAAAATATTATTAGTATCACATATTTATTATTTTATGATCAAAATTGATGCATAGATTGATCAATATTATTTTGTTTTTCAAAACACTTCTCAATTACTATGTTAAATATGATGTAATCATTCTACCAATTATTGATTTATGTCGTTACCAGTGATAGGGGAATGTAGTATAAAATTATATTTTTCAAAATATATAAAATGATTGAGATGAGGATTGCTTCCCTTTTATCACATTGGATTTTATATTCAATGAGATGGAGAATAAAATTTAATTCATAATTATAATGGGTATTTAATGTAAATAAACAGGGGGTATTGATGTACCAAAATGGATTTCAATGAGGTGGAGTATTTGTTTTAATATATAAATAAGGATTAATTTAAATATATGATGAAAATGGGGTATAATGAAATTCCCAATAAATATGAATATGACATTGATCATGTATAGAAATAAAATTGAATCTATTTTTCTATAATAATGATTAAATGGGAAAATATATGAAGATAAGTCTCTTTCATAGAATTATAATATAAACATATTCATGAAATGGGTACTAGTTTATCGAGATTGATATGTTGATATATCATAGATTAATTGTTAGAGTTTATGTAAGGTAGAATCTATGTCCAAATATGTTTTATGAAGTTGAGAAACAGGATTATAATGTACATCAAGGAGAAGAAATGATTGAGAATTGATTAAAGAATTAGGGAACTGTAGAATTATGAGAACACATCCCATGATTATAAAGAATTTTTTATACTATAATATATACCAAATATACATTTTATGAGTTTTTAAGAAGGATATATATTAATATGGAGTTTATGAGGTAGTAATGTTTGAAAACGTTAATAAATTTTCCTTAGGCATATGTTGTAGGAATTTGAAATTACGTTTGGTGATATTTTTAAACAATAGGAAACATGATAAAGATATTTATATACATATTATAATTAATGGAGATTCTTTGAAGTATTTTGAAATAATATTATGAATATTTGAAGTAGGTATATTTCAAAATTAAGATATATATTCTTTCTATATTTTAGATGAAATTTTATGAATCTGTTAATTTGTAACTATCCTCGATATAATTCATAAAGCTAATTCAAAAAAGTTACTCTAGGTATGTTAAAGACACATTTGAGTTTAACATAAGAATCATCAATGGAACTAAATATGAATGACTAATTCTGGTACATACAAGAGTGTCATATAAAATATTGAACAAAAAACAAAAAAATGAAATACAATATATGTAAAATTAATCATGATGCATGTGTAATGGTTTATTTTGATACTTCATACATGAAATTAGTAATTTTTGGATCACTAAAAATATAAGTAAGAGTCATTTGACTCAATCATAATAGAAATGTAGCGACATTACCCTAGAAGCCTAAAGCTAGTGTCTAATACCATTAAATTTTAATGGTTATAAGGAATCAAATACTGATGGACCAACTAGTATTTTAGTCTTGGTAAAGCAGATACTTTCATGAGGCTTGTATTTCAAATTAATACATTAGTCACAACATAATTTTTTTTCTTAAAAGGATACTTACATTATTCCATATTTTATATTCATTTATATCTGTCATTGAACACTTATTCAATTCTTGAGTAAGGGAAAAAAATAAGTGTGAGATCAAATGCTCTGTAAGGTCTAATCATAGAGGAAGAAATACTAAATGAATGTCAAAAGATTATAATTTAAATTTAAATAATATAACATACATTCCATATAATCTACAATCATGTTGTAAAAACAATATACTAATGTAATAACTAAAAACGTATTCCATATAATAAATAAACATAATAGAATGAATTTCTATAACTTGGAAAAACCCATTCAAAAATGATATCGAACTTATTTTGTCCCTTGATACTGATGATACATCAAGGGAATATCTATTATTGGGCCCGACCCATGTCGTACCTATCCAAATAATTCATCATATATCGAATAATTGATTTAATTAAAAAACAATTTCCCTTTTCAAATATATATATTCAGTATAGTATAGAGATTTTTCATTATTTCACCAAATATATAGTAACATTAAAAGTAAACACTAAGTGTAAAAATAGTCTATGGTTTACTATATAATAATATCTACAATAAATTATTTGGATATATAGGGTAAATTCAATTTTTAGTGATCATAGAAAATTGAATATTTCAATGGGACTAAAAATAAAATCAAGGAATTGAATGATAATATTATCCCTAGATAAATTATTCAAAAACCATCCTTAGGAAGAATAAGGATGGTATTGATACAAAATATCCCATGTCTAGGATGGATAATTTTTTTTGTTAATGAGTGAGAATACTTTTATGGGGTATTTTTTAATAAAAAACATGAGCAAAATATCCTTTTTATTTAGTAAAAAATTTTAAAAATCCATTTCATTTAAAATCAATATTGAAAATTATTTCTTTAAAAATAACATTTCAATCATGAAAAATGAGAAATGAATAATTTCTAGTAGGTAAATCTATACATGCTATAAAAGGTTAAAAATACTTTCCATTTTAATGGAATACGGTTAAAAAATGCATTGTCTGAAAACTGACAATAACATTCTATTGAAAGAATTTTTTATAGAAAAAACAATATAATTTTCGTTAAAAATATATTTGGGATGGGTAATATCAGGTTTGGAAACATTTGAGAAAATTGTTTCATATAAGAAAATAGGTTCTCCAACTAAAGAGTGAACTAAAGTCGTGGTTTATTAAAAATAGTTTTTAAAATATTTTAAGAACACAATAGTCTAAATATTTTAATATTAAGTGATAATTTTAATGAATAAACCGAGGTTAACAAAATTAATTTTTTTAATAATTAATTATCAGATAATATCCTTCAATAAAAATTGATTTATAAACAATTCTAAACAAAATGAGATTGTAATGGAAAACATTGAATAGAATATAAATTGAAATATAGAATAATTAAATTATTAAATTATTTTTATCAACTATAAATCCAAATAAATAAGTGTATATAGATTAACAAATATTCAAATTCATTAAACACATTACCATAGAATATTTCCAACAATGTAGATGTAGTATATGCCAATGAAGAGGATTCAAGTCATGAAATTTCTTTTCCACTCGGTAACCCTAAAAATAAAATGTCATTAGTTACAATATTTAAAATGAAAAACTAAAAAAATTAGTAATAAAAAACTATACATTATATTATATATCAAAATAGGATATATATATACACTACAAAAATAATGTATGTGGGGAATATGATGTTTATATCACAAATGTGAAAAGTAATATGAAAATCATGTACCTTGTACATCCGATTTATTGTGTGGACTTTAAACTTTTGTATAATGATTAAAAATGTGTTACTAACTTATAAAAGAACCTTATTAATATATAATAACTTCTTATGAAATCTCATTACATTTTTTAACAATAATTTGTTATTTCACTATTCCAGGTGTTATTTTCCATGTTTATCTAGTATGTTTTGACATGTTACTTACTATTACTATTAATTATATCATGGTTTCATAATATATAAAATGTAACACATGATATAAATATAATATATATTTATTATATATTTATTTATAATAATTAATAATATTTTGAGACTGGGAATGATTTGCACCATTCATGGAGACGGTAGGTAGTACGTATGGAAGAATGCTACTTCCTTTTCATTGTCATATTTAATATCATGAAAAGTAAATAATATATGATTATGTATTTATATGTATATTATAATTTTATTTTAATATTTATCAAATATATGTATCATAGGTTTATTAAAATCCTCCTTTATGCATTCCATATTTTTCTTGAAAGAATCACATTGCTTTGGGGATATGGTAGTCCACACTTCCACAGAAGGTGTTATCATATTTACACAAAATTAAAATAAATAATATATGTGTTACAAAATAATTAAATAATAGTAAATACATTATAATAATAATATATATAATATACACATAGTGTTTACATCATGATTTCCAACTATGAGAGGTGGTAAAGGTAGAACAAACAATCATCGTTTTGCGGGGCAGTAGTTTTCCATACATTAATTGCGAGTGTGTTTCCCATTCTATGAAAGTGTGTGTATGTTTATTTATAAAAATTTAAATAAAATCTTATATATTTATTGATGAAATTTGTTTAATATATAATTATATAATAATAATTCTTGAGGAATGGATAAGGGAAATAAACAAAATGTTCTTATAGAAGTTTGTTTCCTCTTTTCTAGATACATTCATTTGGTCTACACCAAAAGATTCCTTGAATTTAATTATTCCAAATCCCATTCTTCTTGGATTAAGTGATTATTTTTTAAGATATTTATTTCAGATCATGGTTGATCTAAAGTGGAATTAGAGATATTTGTATATGGGAGGTATGAGTTATTTTTTATAGTGGAGGAGTGACACTCTTGTAAATTTTGGGAAAAGGGAATTCCACCTATAGTTTTTCCATGTAACATGGATCCAATAATTTACCAAAATATATAAAATAGAGTATAGATTCTACATATGAACATAAAATGTATTTTATTGAAGTTTCTATATTTTTTGTCCCTTTATTTTAAGTTTTATTCCCTTATTACTAAATCTTTTTCTTAATTATTGTAATTAAATTAAATTAAATTCCCTAATATGTTATGTAAAAGACTATATTGAACTAATTTTAAATTATAAATTATTTTTATTCAAAATATGAAATAAAATTTTCCATATTCCAATCTATGATTTAAATGAAATTAATTTAAATATATTCCAGTAGACAGTACGATAAAGATGGGTTTTAAATTAAAAACATTCAAAATATTATTATTTTTATAGATTAAAATTCAAAGTGAAATTGTTTTCAATGAAGTAAATTTGATTAATATATTTACTGTTTATTTAAATAATATATAAAAAAAATAAAAACTAAAATTTTACTATATAATTATATAACCCAAAAATAGAAGTTTTGAATTAAAATTAAGTATTTGTCAGTATTAATAAAAAATGAACCCTCACAGGAAAATTCCAAAAGGTCACCCTAAAATTTTATATTATGATTTCAATTGTGGTTTATATTTTTATATTTTAAATTTATAATATATCGAAATGTTTTAGTTAGCATCGGTTCTCCACTAAAAGGTGGTAAAGCTATCTTCATGAAAAATATATGTTTTTTATGTGTAAAATTGTGTTTATTCTCATATTATGACTATCAAAATTTTTGAATGAATGTAAAACATATTTTATTGAATTATATATATATATATATATTAAATTAATATCACTAAATAATTGTAATTTATTGTCTTTTTTTAATAAAACAACCTTGTGAGAATAAATACATTTCGATTGTATTCAGTGGGATCTTATATTCATCTATAATTAATTTTTAACTAATGGATTCATCATATATTTGTGTAAAACATATATTTTAACAAGTTAGTTAATAATATTAATAAAAAATAATTTATTTTTTATTTTTTTCTTTTATATAATTAATAATAATGTTTTATTAGTATATTTTGTTTTTAAAAACACTGTTTTTCAGGTAATGAATGTCTTTGAATAATGTCATTGTTGAGTGAGTCATAAGATAACTTATAAGTGTTATGTGCATGGAAGCAGGTAAAACATGTAAATTTTATTTAAAATATAAATTATAATTTAATGTATTTGGATTTTATATTCCTTTTCATTCATGGTGTTTTTGTCATACATGCTTTCGAAGACAATGTTATTACATTATAATTTTTGGGCATTACATTCTCCCAAAATTAAAGAAATGTTATACATAAAATTTAAATTCTATCATAGTAATTGATTGTATGATATTTTCTATTTTTAAGTATAACATCATTAGAAGGGGTCATAAAAAATCCTCTAGAAAATAGAGAATGTGAATTACAAAGGATACATGGAATAACATGTAACTTAGTCTCTATGTAAAATAATATTAGTGGAAAGTAAACATATGGACATGGATGAAATGGAAAAAAAACTTATAGGTGTTGATTTGGGTCATTATTCATAGACTACTGAATGATAAATGTAATTTTGAGGGACTCAAATCAATAAATCGATGATGATTTAAAACAAGTCTTGTTTGACAAAAATTAATTTTTTGGGTAACATTGTTTTAATCATTTTTTAAATGTGGACTAAATAATTTACTACCTAATAATATAAATAAATATACTAAATTAATACATTTTACTTTCATAGGAATTATTCTATCTTTTTGTTATTCTGATATCAAATTCTAATTCATACATTTCTTTATTAAATGGATAACCAAAAAATATATTTGATTCCTGGAGAACTAAAATAAACGTTTAATGAATCATAAGGCATATAAAAGTGTGAAAAGTAATTCCACTTGTCTCTAACTATCACGACACATCCCCCAGGGCCCATGCCATGAATACCCCATGCTCACCACTAGTAGGCCCAGGCTTAGCAACTAGCACTGACTAGGAATATCAGTCAAGTGGGATGGATTTTCCCAACTACCTGTATGCATTCACCCGTCTTTGTGAAAATGCTAAAACTGAAAGGGATAAGTTAACAAGGATGAAAACCACTATGAAAACCCACTAATAGTGAGGTAAAAAACAAAACAAATGGGTCCATAATACAAGCCCAACTAAAATGGAATGTATAAGCTCATGGTTCTTTTCTATGGAAAATCCTACCCGACGAGTAGGTACAGTATGTTGTCTGAAAGTCGTTGAAGCTTTCCACGTCTATCAGGTCACCATATAGAAACACCTATCTCCATCCCACGAAGGCATACATCAAATATGGAAATAATATTCAAAATACATGACACTTTTAGGGGAATACCAAGCAGGGGTGAGTAAAACAATACTCAATAGGGACCTCAAACCTTAATGGTAAACCAAAATGAAAGACAAAAGGATAACTTCGAAAGAGCTACCTAATGTATATACTCTATGATCTATAATAAATAATTTTGCTGGAGTTACTAACAAAATTTATAGATCTATGGAAAATAAATAGGATGCCTAAAGAATCCACAATACCCTCATTTAGTAAATATGTGGAGCATTGGTAACACACTGAGTATAGGTAACGTCCGGAGTGTCGGTAACACAGAGAGTTTAGGTAACACACAGATTGTAGATAACACATGGAGTCTTGGTAAAACACAGTGTGTAGGTAACACACTAACTATCATCAAAGACTATAGGACCCTGACTAGGGTGGGATAGGGGAGTACCATATCAGTTTTGGTAAGACACAACGTATAGATAAGACACATAGTCTAGGAAATCAAATAGATTCTTGGTTACAACCAGTTGTTGGATTTCGTCCATAGCACACTCATTTCGAGAGAACCTACATCGTGAGAAAATAGGTTGCACGAAAAATTCCCTGGAAACATAGTAATACTAAATCAAAAGGGCCCCCTTATTGTGAGGGTCCAAATACAAAAAATGTCCTATAAAACTTACAAATGGTTTGAGAGTTATTTGAATTTAACTAAAAGGGGAGAGTTAGGTCTGGGTCTTGTCAGACCTAACCCAACCAATGTTCCTCCTGACCCGACATAACCCACCGGGTGGGATCCAAACGAACCCAGCCTACGGGATCTAGCCCACACTTACTAGGCCCAGCCTACTGGCAGCCCGACCTGCTCAGATGCAGCCCGGTTCAGTCTTCCCAGACGAAATGGTTGTCGTATCCACTCTAGCTACATGGACCTCTATTTGTGTCTCCCAGGTTCAATGTGGTCGGAGTGCACTTCATGCAGCCGATCAGTGTGAGAAACTCTAATCGTGGCTCAGCCATGGGTCCTTCATCCTATTCATCTTGGGAACCGCATCATCTCACTTACGCAGTTCACATCGATAAATGCACTATAGCCGATCGCCGAGCTTGTCATCATCTATTGTCAGGTGGTCACGTGGCTATCGACACAAGTGACCCTCTATTTACGGACCGTCGATCTCTCTCTAGTGCTATTTTTTTTGAAATAGAAGTACTCCTTTGATGCTCGGGTATCTCTCTTTATCTTTGATGACTGTAAATATTATTTCCATTATTCCGAGGGTCCTATCATGTTCGGAACATTCTGAGAATACCTGACATGACCACAGGGTTTATCGGTGAAGAACACATGAACAAGTAAGGGAGATAAGAACAAGAACACCCCATGAATGGACCTTTCCCAAGTTCATGTTGGCATTGGTCCATTCATTTCAATGGAATATGATAGGGGTGAAAGAAAATATTTAATAAGATTCATCCCCTTTACTCCGGCATTTTAACTATTCTATTAGAACAATTGAACCACTGATAAACTTTCTTAATGGTTGGCCCACATTTCTTGTTGGACAGAAGAATGTGGAATGGAATAAGGACAAAAATAAACACCCTACCTCAAGGACTAGATTTATTTTTTATGAAGAGTGAGTTCTATTTTTTTAATTCATCATTCTGCCAATGCCTATTTGAAATCTGTTCATCGATCCACAACCATTCATCATTCAATGATGAGAGGATTTTCCAACATGATTTCATTTTTTAGAGCCTATAGAGATCATTAATATGATATCCTATCCTTTACATGCTATTAAATGTATAAATTTGTTTCTGTGTTGTAGCTTCATTGAGTTTTATCATTTAAATGTTGTTTTGTTTATGAAATTAAATAGCTTCTTTGTTATGGAGTTGCAGTGTCACTGCATCACTATTAATCATTAAAATAATCTCTTTCTATGTTTATTTTTTTTTCTTTTAAAATTTACAAAATAATATTTTTGTAGTAGACCCATACTGGTCAAAAATATGTCATGCATAAGAAAAAACCAATTCTTTGAACACAATGGTTCACTCAAATTTCCAATTCTAGCACTTGTTTAAATGGTACTAAAACCAAGCATATAATTTATTTTCAATAAAACTAAAAATAGTTCAAACATTTATTTCGGGCACACCAGGGCTCAGAATCACATTTGTCTGAGTACATGGTCTTGAAATAATCCCATATAATTTTAAAAAAAATTACATGGAAAATTTGGGACATTAAATTCTACCCACATTGGGGATTTACACCCCTGAAATCCAATACCAGGGCTAATCAAACAAATGGGGATACTGAGAATGAATCTCAGCCTCATATGAACTCTGTAAAAGTCTACCCATCATCAACATCCAAATCGCCCCAATCAATGGTGTGTGAAGGGTGGTGTACTTATCTCTTCAGTTGGGATATGTGGAAGATGTTTTTAACTAACTCAAACTATGGAGGTAGATACAATTGGTATGCCACCTCACCCAATCTATGAAGTATTAGATAAGTTCTGATAAACCTTAGAGTAACTTGTCATCCATGTAAAATCTCTACATCCTACATTGAGGAGAGACCCTAAGTAACACATGGTCTCCCTACTGAAACTCCAAGGGTCCCCCATAACCTATCAGCGTAGGAATTCTAAAGGCTCTATGTTGTATTAATCCACTCTTGTATCACATGAACCTTCTCCAATATGACCCGTACCAACTCTGGGCCTATGAACGATGACTCTCATAGGTCAGTCCAGCAAATTAGAAACCAGTAGGGTCTACTGTAAAAGGCCTCAAATCGTGTCATACTGATGGTGGAGTATTAGCTGTTGGTATACAAAAACTCCACTAGAGGTAGGTGATCCTCCCATCTATGGAAAAAATCAAGGATGAAATCATGTAGAATGTCCTCTACCTCTTGAATATACCACACTATCTAGTCATCTTTCTATGGGTGGAAAGATATTCTCATGCATAGCTGAGTCCCAATCACCTCCTATAATCCCTTCCACCACCAACATGTGAAAAGAGAATCATGATTTGATACTATATTCAATAGGAACCCATGTATTGGAAAAATCTCTTATATGTAGAGGTGTCCTGAGCTCTCTACTGAACTGTTTTCCCAAATCACTCAGAAGTGGGCCAAATTGTTGAATCAATCAGTGATCACCCAAATGGTAAAATGCCCCTGGACATACGTGGTAAACCCATTACAAAGTCCATCTATATTCAATGCCGCATCCAATTTGGAACCACAAAGGGTTGATTCAAACCCACTATATCCTGGTTCTCAGCCTTCACTTGCTGAAAATTGAGGCATATAGAGAAATACTCTACCTCTCCCTTCATAATCTCTAACCACCAAAACTGATGTTGAAGGTCCTGGTACATCTTTTCCACAGTAGGATGTACCACCAAAGGGGATGTATGGAACTCCCTCATCATTTCATCTCATAATGTCACTGGAACAATTATGCCTCCTCTAAAAAGGATAGTGTTATCCCGACCTATGAAATATCCATCAGAGGCATGCCCTGTGGACATCTAAGCACGCGTTGTCTTGTTGCTAATATCTCCAATCTGTGCCTCCCGCATGCACTATAAGAGTGGAAGGAAACCACAACCAACTGAATTTAAGCTTCATTACCCCAATCCAAAAAAGATATATAAATCAAGGAAAAGATCTCAGAGGCCTCATTCTGTAGCTGAGATCATCTACCACCACATTCTTGTTCAAAAGATTGTGGACTATCTCAACATCATAGACCAAGTGAACCTCTAGCCAACCTTTCTATCTTAGGTTAAAAATATTCTGATAAAAGAAATATATGAGACTATTTTGGTATTAGTAGATGATAAGAAGATATCCCAAAAGGTAGTGTATCTGCATCGTCAATGCCTAGACTACCACTATCAACTCAAGTTCGTGGGTTTCAATGTTCTGCTGATGTGGTTTGAACTACCAAGAACCATAGGAAATCACTACATCCCATACATCAGGACACAACCATTTCTGGTCCCTAATGCATCACATAACACAACGTACTCAACAACCTCCTAAATCTGACTCTTCTACTAGAATCTCTCCTAAAAATTCTTTGTCCATAAGAAAGGAATCACCATTTGTGTCAACTATTTCATGGATATTTTTACTCTTGAAAAGTCAGGTAAGAACCACCAATAGTACCCATCCAACCCAAGGAAACTCTACACCTTGGTAATGCTCATTGGTGGCTGGCATGAAAGTTCCCCCTTTATATTTGCTGGATCTAAAATAACTCCATCCTTTAAAATGACTTGTCCCAGAATGTGGAATACTTTTTTATAGAACTGACACTTTGAGAGCTTCCTGTAAACAAGGTTCTCTTAGAGTAAGTCTAGGAATATTCATAATTGTATCGCGTGCTCTTCCTAGGAATCTTAGTACACTAGGATTTCATTAATAAATACCACTAAAAACAGTTGAAAGTTAGGCATGATGATCATTTCTATGAGTTTGATGAACACTGCTGGGGAGTTTGTCAGGCCAAAAAGAATCACTAATTGCATGTAGTGGTCAAGGCTACCTCTAAAAGTCATCATCATGAATTCATCATCCATCACCAGAATCTGATGATAGAAAAATATTAGGTATATCTTTGAGAAACCTCGCACTCCCTCAAGCTGATAAAAGAGTTCATCAATCCTAATTAGGGTATAATTATTCCACTATGTAACCAAATTTTGGCATCATAAGTCTACATTTAAACTCAATATCCTGTCTTCCTTCTATGAAAAACAAAATGGGGCTGCCATTGGTGATACACTGGATCTCACAAAGCCCATCCTCTATAAGTCGTTCAACTGTACCATCAATTCACTAATCTCTGCTGGTGTTATCCGATATTCTGATAAATATGGGTAAAAATCAATGCCAAGTTCTACCTCCCTATTAGGAGGTAGTCCTTCAACATATTCTAGTAATTTTTCCTCGTACTCATCCATCACTAAAAGAAATGGAGGACTCATATCCTCTACTAAAATGAGGTTCATGATAGCCAACTGATGTGTGATCCTATTCACTTTCATATATTCGAGTGAATCTTGTGATACTTGTGTCTCCCTTTTTTCAACATAGGAAAATTTGGTCCCATCTCTACGGACTCACCGCACTGTGCGCCGAAAATAATTGATCTGAGCATGAACTGTGGATAACCAGTATATACCTAGAATGATATTTTAAGACCTGAATACATCTACCAAGTGATCTCAAATTAATATCTAGTTTCTATGTGTTAGGGAATGCTATCAGCACCATTGTGTGATCATCGAATCTCCTCCATTATGAATCTCTGAGCGTAGGGATCGAGTCAATGGTTCCATTGGAAACAATATGCCTCGAACTAGGGTTGTGGTGAGAAAAGTGTGACAAGAACCCATGTCTATTAAATATAAATATTGGGTGGAAAAAAGTCACATTTCGTACATCTAATTATCATAGGAGTCTCAAGATCATAAGCCTCTATCGCCTGGAGCTGGTCATGCCCCTATCCACTAGCTCCCTAATCACAGGGTGGCCAAACTGGGAGTGGTGGTGGTAGTCCATCAAACCTCTATCCACCTCCTTCCACTAATCAAGATACTATTTTAGGTTTTCCACCTAGTTGACCACCTTGATTATACCTCTTCCACTGCCTCTAGGGTCCACTGAACATCTCCTAGTTGGTCTTTCGATGGGTCGGAAAATCCCTAGCCAGATGCCCTCGAAAGCTGCATGGGTTACACAGTCTATCCTTTAACTAACTCACTCTTCCCTCAGAGGCTCACACTAGTGATTCCATAACCCTGGTTTATCCCCTGGTGTGTATGACCCACTTGGGTCCATGGATATTCTATCAAATAGCAGCTTCCTGAGACTTCTTTACATATCTCCTGGTGGTAGCTCTCACCACATGTGCCTACTATGCAATAAATCTCTCTACCATTATACCTCACTCCAGCACCACAACATGCATAGAGATTATAAGTGATATCATCACTGCCATGATCTCCAAACATATCCCTTGGAAAAAAGTAATATTCCAAAGGAAATGGTCAAGAACCATGTTAGTAGAGTAGCAAGAAAGATCCATGATTCTTGCCGAGTACTTTTCTACTGACTGGATACCCTGCTGTAGGTACAAGATATCCTATAAATGAACAAAGCATATTGTCACTTGAAATAACTCCTCCTTGAAGAGGTACTCGATTATTGTCCTGGATAAAGTCACATCCACATGTTTTTGAGTCATTATGATTCATTATTTCCCCAAAAAACCATGAAGAATGATCGCGGCTATTGGCTACCATCTAGTTGGGATGTGTCCTCACTAAGCAGAAGACTAACATCACCACCTCCAAACAGTCCATAGATATGGGATGATTTCTCTCACCTCCAATCCTGGGATGTTTCTGTCTCTAGAACTCATGCAATGCATTAACCATATGTGCATCATCTACTAGAAATAATTGTAGAGACTACTACTCTTCGGGTGGTGGTATCATTGGTAGACCTTTTGGAGGATCTATCTATGGATATTGTCCCTACACCAAAGCCTCGTTGCATAGCGGACTATCCTCATGGTCACACCCCAAACCCCAAGTTGGCTGCCTATGTGGAAGCATACATAAATAGATCATTTGGTACCATGGTCAATAGAGTATACCTGGTGATCTGAGTCTAACTCAAGAATGACATGAGAAGACACTCAATTTTTATATGATGAATGAAAAATTATATTCCCATTCATCTATTTTTTCATGTACCGAGTCAAAAAAGTAGAATTTAGGGACTAGTGTATGGAAATGCAGCGTTCTGAACCACCTCTAGGTTCCCTGGCCAAAAATCCGAACTCAAAACACTTAACATCATTACCCCGAAACAAGAGTAAAATGAATAGCCTAGTGATACCACTATGTCACGACCCATCCCCTGGGGAAAATGTCGTGACATTCACAAGACTAAATCCCATAGTGCATGGGCTAGAGAATACCACTGAGTAGGTGTATCCCGCAAGTGGGAGGCTTTTTCACAAGTTATTTTATGCACGTACTCATCTGTAACCAAATGCTAAAACTAAAAACTGAATGTAAACATGGATGAAACCACTATGAAATCCCACTAATAGTAAGGTACAAACCAACAAAAAAGGTCCCATAATATTAGCCCAACTGAAAAGGAATGTAAAATATCCTGAATCTCATATGCAGAAAATCCTACCAAAAGGGTATGTATAGTAAGTTGTAGGAATGTTGATAAAGAGTATAATGTCCGTTGGGACACCCATAAGAACCACCTTTCTCCTGATTACCGCAGTCTACATCTAGGATTTTTATTCTCTACACAAGAAATGAATTGTGTGAGAGAGAAAAATATAGGGGTGAGTAAAAAAATTCATAGTAGCGACCCCAAACCACAAATAAAGAAAAAATTAAGACTACCGAAGAGGTACATGGAGTGTAGCCTCTAAGAAATACAATCAAGAGAGTCACTAGAGTAATCTCACACCAATTACTGGTCTATGGTATGTACACATGATGTCATATGAATCCACATTTCCCTAAAATATTAAATACACAGAGCATTGGTAACACCCGAAGTGTAGGTAACACCCAGAGTGTTGGTAACAAACTTGTTCTATGTAATACATGTTATGTAGAGAACACAAAATGTTTTTATAACACATGGAGTGTGGGTGACACACGGAGTTTCATCAAAGACTATAGGACCCACACCTTGTTGGGAAGGGGGAGTGGTGACTGGGTCTTGGAAAGACACAATGTCTAGATAAGAAACATTGCCTAAGTAATCACAACATAGTTTCTAGGTCGCATCCAGTCACAATATTCTTCCCTTATCATGATCATTCGGGGAGCACCAAGTACTAGAGCCAATATGCGACATACCCACTTCTACAAAAACTCACATAGTCTATCTCAAAAGGAATGCCTCATCATGAGGGTCCCAATGCTAAAAAACGAATCATCAAATGGACACATGGTTTGATAGTTATGGAAATTTAAGTAAAAAGGGGCTGGAGGGGTCTATGATTAAGGTGGCCAGATTGGAAGGACACGACCAGACCCAACCCGGGTCTTGCTTGGCCAAACCCTCACAGTCTAACCTGACCCGCCAGTTCTTCCTCGGTTTGGACTGACACACATTCCTCAACCCAGACCACTCAGACATGGGATGGTTTGGTTCACTCTTATGTAGTGGATTCCTTTTCTACTCCAGCTATATGTGGCCCATTGGCCGTGTATCACTTGGACAACATGGCCATACCTCATTTCATGCAGCTGGTCCATGCGACAAGTTCTACCCACAGCTCATTCATGGTTCCTTCATCTGACGTTGCTCGGGTAGCCGCATCCTCCCACCATCGTGGATAGTTTCCTAGACCTATCACTACTATCGCAGGTTCTTCCACCCTCGTATGTCGAGCCAAAAGTCATCTACTATTGGGTTTCCACACCACTGCACACCACCGCCAACTTCACCACTGCCCGCAACGCCACAGAAGTCACTCCTTCTGTGGGTCCCCAGTTACACTATGGTGTTTCTTTTTTCAAAAAATAAGCACTTATGTGACCCTCAGGTCATGATCATCACTTCCCTGGGCTCTAAATACTCTCTCTATCTCAATATGGGTCTAGTCACATTCAGAACCTCTCATAAAATCTATACGCAACCAGGAGGGTATGTCGGTTAAGAACACAATAATAGGGAATATATATTATCACATGAACACCCTTTGAATGAAACTTGGTTATTTTCATGTCGGCCTTGGTCTATTATTGTCAGAAAAAATATGAAAGTTGAGAAAATAATATTTAAAATGATTCATCCCAATTAATCTCACGTTTTTAACCATCCAACAAAAAATGATTGAACCACGGGTCAACCTGTTCATGGGCTGGTCCCCAGTCTTGATTGGAAATAGGAATGGAGAATATAATAACATAGAGAGTAATCCCACTACCTTGAGGAATGGATCGATCATTGAAAAATCTTGAGTCCTTCGTTCTTCATTTTTCAATCTTCCAATGCTTGTTCCTAATATGATCATTGATCTTACACCAATCATTGTTCATCGAAGATAGTATTTTCCAATATAATTTCAATTTTTTCATATCCTCTAAGGATCGTGAATCCGATATCATGTCCCAGCCAAGATATTAAATGAAGTAACATGTTTCAGCATCGTTTTTTTCTTATGTGTCAGTGTTTCAATGCTATTTCATTTATGAAAGGAAACTACATTTTAATCTTAGAGTTGCAGTGCTGCTGTAGCACTGTTAGATGTTAAAATAATCTATTTCTATGATAATTTTATTTTCCACCAATATATCCAAAACATATTTTTCATAGTAGGATCACAGGGGTCGATGTTAGATCCTTCCTAATTAAAACGTGCTTCTCTAAACACAATGGTGCCCTCAGATTTCAAATCCATTATTTCATTTAAAAGTTACTAAAACTGATCACATGTGCAATTTTTTATAAACATAAAAATATTTAAAACATTTATTATTGGTACACTATCCCTTATAATAACATGTCATATCAATTCAACGTTGTGAAATGAATCCATATAATTTTCAAATTTTACGTGGAAAATCATAGAAATTACACTAACTATAGTCCAATGAGAATATGGTTATTAAATTAATCTCGAAACCTAAATGTTTGACTTCATGTTCACAATGAATGTTTATCAATAATATTTTTAAATAAAAGAAATTCAATATTATATAGGGAATGGCATAGGCCATTTCTTGGTGTTAAACCCTCATCATCTTTTGGTAGTGGATTAATGCCTCATGGCCTTACAGGAAATTATGGGTTGCCACCCAACATATTGATTGTCCTTTTCTAAAAAAAATAATTATAATTCCAAGGTACATTTGATAGAAATCCTTGAAATAGGGTAAATAACTAAATAGGATTTTAGCAATGGTTTTCAATACAACCGCAATACATAAATAAATAAACCATTTATTTCCACACACGTCATTGTTTAGTATAATGTATAACCATAATATCATTCCAATGATTTCTCAATCATGACATATTATCATGAATCTGAAACCCATTAGGTTTAACCTTGTGTACCTATTTTAATTATTTATTTAAATAGTTGATAATCGTTTTTAATGAAAATGATAATTATCATATGTATATCTCCTAGGAGGGTCAAACTATGTGGATAGAAAGTCCCCTTGTCACGAACCCCGTTACACTTAAGTCAGGACCGGCACACCTTGTCAGAGTTATATCCCATAAGTATATATTTTCTACAACCATGACCACTTTTAGTATCTAGAGATGAATCGATTTTCTACGATCATCCAAGTTACATCAACAATAGAATAAAATTAGGATTTTTTTTTATTTACTTTTTTTCGAATTATACCTTCTTTATAAGTTCTCTAATCAATATTTTCCTAAATCTAGATCATAAGGATTATACTAATCACAGTATGATACCAACTATGGTGACCCAACCCTAGAAGCCTCGAACTGGTTTCTACTTCCCATATTTTTCTAGGATTACAAGTAGTCAAATATAAAAGAACCAAAGAAATTAGTAGTCATGGTAAACCTAATACATACATGTGTCTTGTATTACAAATGAATAAAATAATTGAATTATAAATTTTTTTAATTTCATGAATAATAAATTTATTCAATCCATTATATCCTTTCATATAATTCTTTGTACACTTATTATAATCCTGGGGAAGGAAAAAAATTATCGTTGAGTCCATATACTAAGTAAAGGTAAAGCATAATAGAAGCAACAAAAAATAAATGATAATAATTCATATAGAAACGTAAATAACTGAACACACATTCCATATAATCAATAAACTAAATTGATAAACAAAATATCAAGGTAATAAGTGAACAAACATGCCCTGTAGTAAATATATAGTTTATAAAAACAATATGAGAATGAAATAACTGAAAAAAATTCCCATTCAATTATCCATATAAGGAATATGGAAAATTGAAATGAAAATAACTAAAACTCATGACATTTAATCCATGAACTTATAATGAAATGAATCCATTGTAATGTCGACAGAAAATCGAATGGATAAATAAAACCTGAATCTAAATAATTGAATTGTTTAATTATTATAATCCATGTTACCTAAGTACATGGTACCACTACTATCAAGACCATTCAGAAGATGTTTTATAACATAGTGGGTGAAATCCACATTAACATAGGTTATCCAACTAATTTATCATCATGAGAATATAGATTCATTGGTGGGCTATCAATAACCATGACCCAACAATGTCGTACCTATCAAATTTATTCCACAAATCTAAAATAATCAAATTAATTCATGAACAATTACTGTTATCAAATATTTATATTGATAAAATGATTAATATTTATCAATATTTTCCCAAATATAAAATAATATTCAACATGAACACCATATTTCAAAATGGTATATAGTGTAGGAAATTATAATATCCCTAATAAATGATATGGATATTTAGAGGAAATAAAATGTTCAATGATTATAGGAAATTGAATATTTACAGGGGACTATAATATATATCAAGGAAGTGAATTTCAATAAAATTATTCTTATAATCAATCATAAAACTTATAGAGGAAGAATAACGATGGTATGAATACAAAATATCCCATGCAGAATAAGAATAATGTGTAGTTTTTATTGATAGATGAATATTCTTTAATGTAATATTTTATAAAAATTCTTGTTGAAAGTATATATTTAATTTTGAATAATAATTTCAAATCCATTTTCATTGAAGACCACTTTTGAAAAATATTTCTATAAAAATAATTCAATATTCAAATAAATTTTTCTATGAAATGATGGTGGGTAAATCCATACATGTCATAAAATAAAATAAAAAAATTCATTTTTCACAGTAAAATCTTATAATAATTCTATTCTCCTAATGTGAAAAGAAGATTACATTGAAAATATTTCTAAAAGAAAAAATTGTAAAAATTTATTTCAAATTTATTTTGGAAAGGGTAAAAAAATTATTATCTTTATAGAAAAAAGTGTTTTTTGGAGAAATATGGTTCTCTTAACCAATAAAGAAATCATGTTGGGTTTTTTTAAAAACATTTCCTAAAAAAATTTAATAACCCAAGTGTGGGAAAATTGTATTATTAAATAATAAAGGTCATGAATAACTATAGGACAAGGAAAATAAATATTCTAATAGATAGTGATCAAATAATTTATTATATTGGCTATTCATGTGAAAATAATCCTAAAAAAGGATATTATAAAGTAAACTGTAGAAAATATAATATTTTTGAAGTGATAATCAATCAATGAGTATGTTATTTTTATCAACTATAAATCAAAATAAACAACCAGAAATAAATCAGCAGTTATTAAATTTAATCATACACAAAATAAAAGAATATTAAAAACAATGACGAAGTAAAAAAAATCCACTAAAAAGGATTTAGGTTATGAAATTTCATTTCAACTTGGTAAATATTAAATAAAATCGCCTTATATTAATTAATTCAAATTAAAACTCAATAAATTAATATGACAACCCTGGTTTTTATTACACAAATAACATAATTTGTTACATATTATCTTCATTTGATACAACATAGAAGATCAGGAGTTCTGGTGTCTTTGGGTCTTAGGAACAATTCATAACAACTTGAAACATAAAACACATCATATTTATTGTAAACGTCTTTTACATGACCATTAGATACCCTCGTACATAGCAGTGCATGGGATTACTTGTGGACATGCATAAGAAAAGGGTGATCTATAAAGCCTAGTAAGGGAATAATCATGGAATAAAATGAGGAATAAAATACATGTTAGAAAATAGGGATATCAATAGAGCATAAGAGAATCATATACATAAAGGCATGATAAATCATGATAATCATAACATGGAAATGTGGCAACAACACTTAACATGGAATTAGCATGAGCCAAGGATCATTTCACATGGAGCATGATTAAACCCCCATTGATCATGAAGCACGAGTAAATCCTCATTGAACATGAATTAGCTTGAGTAAACACCCATTTCACATGACAGATCATGATACTATACTTTACCCAATGCATTGGAGTGCTATAAGGGCACACCCTTCTTAAACATTTCATTTCATGCCTAAGTCTCCCAGATGGATAATAAAACCTAGATTTATAAACCATCTTCATTTATTAAATGATAAAGAAATGTAGAATAAATACATGAATCTTTGTAAAAAATGTAACTGTTCAAAAAGGTGAATACTCTGTATAGAGAAACGGACAAGGTATTCACTACACAATGACATTTTCTTTGAAATTTGGTGCCATTTAGACAACATATAGTGTGACGTAATAATTCATAAAAATGGTTATTGAGAGAGAAATGGATGTATCACAATATTTACATGAAATTCAATGTAACGGGGTTATATATATACATGTCCCAACAATTTTAATGGAATTTAGATTCATGAAACCAAATAATTACTTGAATCTAAGTGATGAGAGATATATTCTTTTCGGAATTTTGGCATAGTTATTGGTGTATATGGGAGGCATTTTTTGAGAGATAAAGGGGTATCTAATGATTCAAACATAATGAGGGATGTATGGGGGTGGTGAGAAACCATATACCATTATTTATAATTTAAATTAAAATGTAATAACAACATTAAGAAAATTGGACAAAAATGAGAAAGGAAGAAAAAACCCTTACTTGGATGTGTTCTTCAAAAGGCTTGATAAAGCCTTAGGAGAGGCTTATTGGGAGCTTGGGGCACCTTGGAAGGAATATAGAGAGATTACGGAAGAGGTTTTACAAACTCATAATACTTTTTTGAGGAGGAAGTGGGAGCTTGGGTAGGATTATCTAGGAAAGGAGAGGGAATTTATTATTATTTAGGTTTGAGACACCTCACATTAAATTAATCCAAACCAAAAACCAGACCATTATCATTTCCAATGGTTTTTGGAATAGGGAAGTGGAATAAAATATTTTATATGGCTAAATTCCGAACTTCATAAAATAATATGGTTTCTTATGTGGAGGTGAGTCACACTCACAAGGAAAACAATTTAAAAAAACAAGATGCTTGATAAGTCTTGAAGGGTTCATTAAAGCTTTGTGAAATTAGTCAAACATACCCAAACTGAAATTATTTTAATGGTAAAACATATAGTGGTCGAAAAATAAAGATTATATTATTTTATTACATCAATATTGGGTCATTATGATGTCATAAAACACATTATATATTTAAACGGTATTAAATTTTTCCCCTAAAATTTGATTGTCTCAGAAAGTTATGAAAAATTAACCATTGGATAATTTCGACATCCTGATTCAAGAAATAGTATTTATTTTATCTAAATAATTTTATAAATATGTTAATGTTTACTTTTAAAATAAAAATTGACATCATTCGAAAATTCACATGTTTTGAAAAAAATGGCTTTCAAACATTAATAAAAATTACAATGGCATTCATAAAATTATATGATCATTTATATTTAATAAAAATTAATTTAATAATAATAATATTTTATTAAAATATTTTTTAATTCAAAATCGATTAATTCATCAAAATTGATTTCTTAGAAGAACATTAACTAAAAATACAATTTCTTCTTTAAAAACTATTTACAAAGAAACAATAATAAAATGAATGTATATACATTATTATATTCAAAAATAATGTACATAACCATAGTACTATAGTCTTGTTTCAAAACCCATTATAACACCCACATAAGACCAAAGGGTATGTTGTGTGATTGTGATCGACTCTTGGGGTGGCTAGGATAGCATTGCTCGAGTAGTAATCTCTATCAACTTCTACTTCTCTCGTAGGTGGTTCTTCTTGAGTTTAACATATTCAAGATCGGAATGGGCTTGGTCAAGAGTGAAACCCAAATATGCAACCTCCTTTCCGAGATCTAATAATTGGCCATGATATGGGGCATGTCTACTAGTTGAGGTCATCGCTTCATTTTTCTAAGTAAATAGGATATGTTAAAGCCCTATATTTAAATTAATCCCGTTATCACTGTTCAACAACTACATTAGTAGTGGTCACAATTCTTACCATAAAACCATATAAGTTGACATTTTATATAAACATTTTACAAAAAGAGACATTTAATTAGATCAAGAGAGATTTCAATTAATGAAATTTTGGGTCGTTACAATATTCCTCTATTAAGAAATTTTTCCATCGAAATTTCCTTTTACCACACTAAAATAGATTTGCGTAACTCTAATAAATCATTTTCTTTGATTCCAACATCACTTCTTAAAAATTATTGTTTCACCACAATGCCTTGACGAGAGGAATTTTATTATTTCGATGAACTTTTTCTCTACGATCTAATATCTTCACTAGTTTCTCTGCATAAGAATGATTATCCCTTAACGGTACCACCTCTGAAGAGAGTACATGTGAAGGTTCTGGTACGTACTTTTTTAAGAAGAATACATGAAAGACATCATGTACTTTGGCCATTGTAGGTAGAAGTGCAAGTCGATAGGCCACATCCCCGACACTATCAAGAATCTCTAAGGGGCCGATGTACCTTGGACTTAACATCCATTTCTTTCCAATCCTCATGACAATCTTCCACGAAGATATACGTAGAAATACCATGTCTCTAACTTTAATCTCAAGGTATCGTCAATGGTTATCTGCGTAACTCTTCTGTCGACTTTGGGCTGCCATGAAATATTACTGAATAGTTTTCACCTTCTCCACCATTTCTTCGACCATTTATGGTCCAAGAAGTTTACGCTCACCAACCTCATCCCAACACGCTTGTTTTCTGCACCTTTTCCCATAAAGGGCTTCATATGGTGTCATTTGGATTCTTGATTGTAATTTGTTTTAATAGGAGAACACGACCAGAGAAAGATGTTGATCCCATCCACCTTTAATGACCATCGAGCACACTCTCAACGTGTACTCAAGTGTTTGGATCATTGACGCACGCCTGTCGTAGGGCGTGGAAAAACAATTATTTCCTAAGTTAAAAAGCAATAATGTGGTTGACCTATGATGTCTCTTGAAGAGGAGTGCACACAAAACGGGTTGTCACTTTAAAACGGGTGTAAAAATGTTGTGAAAGGAAATTTGAAATTCAAATGATTGAAAAACTATGAAATTAAAAGGGTGATTAGGTCGGGTTGGTTACCTAATTATAATGCTATCCTTGTTCAATTTAATTCAAACTTATTCTTCTTAGTTGATTAAAGTGAGTTTCCACAATCGTTTCCTCTCACTTCCTTGGTGAAATTATTATTGTGAGAGAAAACGTTACCAAGATCTCTGTTTGGTCAACTCTCTTTCCATGTGTAAAATAGTTGTTTTGAATATCCTTAATTTAAATTGGCAATACCCGATCGGGTTTTGTTTCTTCCAAACAATCAAGAACATTCACTACACCTTTTACACGTACTGACGATCATCGAGTACTTCACCACTAATTCCGAGTTTATTCCATCATATATAAACCAGAAATTAGTGGAGGATAATATTGAATATTTTTCCAAGGAAAAAATAAATAAATGAATTAATATTCAAGAACGATCGAACTTGATAATAAAATCCTCTAAAAGAAATTGAAAACAACTTTGAAGAAGAATAAAATTTATTCAATTCCGTCCAAGAACTCAAGCATTACAATGTAGAAAACCAACCCTTCACCAATCACTCAAAAAGTTTACCCCACCATGGTAAGGGTAGTCGAGTTGAATGGGAAAGAATAAGGCATTACAAAACTCTGAGAAAGAAAATAAATAATATAGAATTATGAAAAGTTCTTCTTGGTGTCCCAGAAGGAATGGGGTGGAGAATGGATGCTTTGAGAGGGTGGAGCTGTCCTCCTTTTATAGCCAGAATGTTTCCCCCTAATGTAGACGCGTTGTAGCCTCATTAAATGACATCTTCACGTGTTGAGCCCTTCGTGAATGTTGTTCATCATTCACTTGGTCGTGTTCCCTCAAAATCTCAGCGGATTTGGACATGTATTCTGAGAGTTATGGCCGTTTAACTATGAGTATTTATTCTGTCTAGTCAGACTCTCCAAAACGAAATCCTCCGAATTAGGGTGATTTAATGACCACATAAACGGCTAATTCACTCGGTTATTCCTTCATAAAAAAATTTCCAAAACCCCTTGTGTATCCACCCACTGAATATCACAAGCTTTGGGCCCACAGTGGATGATTTATGGATCCCAAATCAAAACTAGGAAGAACTGAAAACAGTTTTCTTGAGCCAACTTGTGAGCTTCTTTTGAGCTTCCATATGGCCGATTTATATTTTAGTCCAAAAATAGTAAATGAATCCCTAGATGTGTTGAATCTGGA
This sequence comes from Viscum album, assembly GCA_963277665.1. NCBI lineage: Eukaryota > Viridiplantae > Streptophyta > Magnoliopsida > Santalales > Viscaceae > Viscum > Viscum album. The sequence continues at coordinate 1,433,224,968 of OY728151.1, forward strand.
AAAAAATAATTTTGCAATTTGGATCAGTGTAGATAATGTTATGCTCAAACTGCCGAAATAATGTAAAATTGTTAAAAATCTAAAATGGCCAATTTTTACTATTCAGCTCAATATAACACCATTATCATAAAAAAGAAACAATTTATCTTAGAGGAAAAATTTTGTGGGATTAAAACAATTATATAAAATATAAATTAATTGAAAATATTTTCTCTATCAATTCCCCTACACTTAGAACATGGACTCCTGGACAAGTAAAAATCAAATCACATCAAATCCAAAACACATATCAATGAGATCAATCAAATCAATTTCAAGAAACAAAAAGATATCATGCCTCATAAAAAACTGTTATTTCAAGTTCTCCATTTAAGATTTTAATATATTTCCACTTCATTTTTTATCCCATGCACACAAAACACCTACCACACATGAATTTTCTCTCATCTCACAAATGTAAAGGCCGAACAAGGCTTTTCTCATCAAAACTCACACAAGAGTCACCATAGGTTTGATAAATTACTAATTCTCCACCTGATGTGAGTCAAGGACATGTGTTTCTCATGAGGACTTTTCAGGGTTGTTTTGTGGCTTCCGGTTGGTAGGATTTATATGTTAAAAGTTCTGCGGCCGAAAAAGGAAGGCTTGGCTCTTATTGAAGAAAAATTGCAAGATTCTAATTTACACTCAAATATGGTCTCCTTAACTTCCCCTTTGTTGAAAATAGCCTCCATCATCATTCAATCATCTCAACAGAAAACATTTCAATCTTTTCAAACATGATTTTTTTTAAAGCTCCAGATAGGCACAACTTTCTTTTTTACATTGGAAGCTCAAGAAAGGCACAACTTCTCTTGTCATAAAAGCTCCAGAAAAGGCACAAATTTCAACAGAATAATTTTTCAACATCACACACATATCTTCCACAATTTAATTTCCATCCAATGTATAACCAAATGAGGTAGTACACCACAAGACATCTTCCCCCACACTTAATTTCAACTAGATCAATTTTACTTCAAGAGAAGGTATGATAGGGAAAATTGGCTTGTAATGTGGCTAACCTAACATGAAATTCATGGATACTAGGGGCTACAGTGAAGGATAAATGTAAAGGTGGGCCATAATGAAAAAGGATTATTTTGAAAAGGGTGCTTCAAACAAAATAAATGCCTCAATCATTTAAAACACACGTACCCCAACCCTCAAGTTTTGAAAGGAATAAATCAAATTCTTGTTAAAGCAAGCGTGGTCTGGTTCTCTCAAGAAATGAGGTGAATGAAAAGAATATGACAAAAATGGTTCAGAAGCCTCACAGGAAAGTTATTTCAAAGATCTATATAGTGAAATATGGCATGAGATTCAAAAATCGGTGTACTTTTCATGAATTTCCAAAAGATTTGAACTTGAAACAAAGTTATTTCAGCATTCATTTAAGATCAGTTTCATGAAATAGACTGGTTCACTCATTGACATGGGTTTCAAAAATGGTATTGATAATCATTTCAGCTCAAAATTTTCAGAAACACACCAAAAATTGAAAAATAAACACACAAAAATTTGAAAACACACAATTTTTTAATTTTTTTATTTTTTGAAAATCAAACACAAAATGAAAATCCTAAACTACCAAGGTTCCCTCCCCCAGACATAAATTATGCAGTGTCCTCAGTGAATTCAAATGGATTTAACATGTGAGCCAATTTTAAAATGAATCACAACATCAAGAAACTGGGAAGGAGAGGTACAACCTGATTTATTCGCAGTGCAACATTGAGTTAACCACCTATGTGTTGCACTCTGAAAACCTAAAAAATATAAGAACAAAAGTAAAAATAATTTATTTATTAATAGAAATGAAAATAGAAATAGGATAATAATAGAAGGGTAAAACTTGGTTTAATCCCCCAAGTGGGCCCTAGGTTTTGACTGCCTCCAGAGGGGCAGTTCTAATAAGTTATCCCCAATCTAATGGTGGGTGAGGTTTCTTTCTCATGAACCAAAAAAAACTTTTCATTCCAGGATGGACTTCTTCCTTTTTCTTGAGGACTCCATCGATAAAATTCACCAAGTCCACCCTCATTGTAATGAGATAAAACATGCATGGTGGGGTTATGGCAATTAATGAGTCCTCCTCTTTCTTGGGTTCCACATTAACAACATCTTCTTTATTATCCAGTGGTTGCTGAAGGTATGATAAATCTGGGGAAAAATCAAAGGGAATGCCAGAGTTTAATTCTATTTGAAAAAAATTAAAGCATGAAGAATCAATATCAAATTATTCCCTTTAAAATAAGTAGCTTGTGACACATTTTCCTCCAGAAAATACACTTTTATCTTCCCATGTTCTCCCTCCATTATTTGTTCAACAGGTTTGGGGAGCTCTAGATGTTCCTCCATGGATGACTTTTCTTTTTCATATTCTTCCTCTAAGGAAATACATGTGTTGGCTGAATCTGAAAAATTAAAAGAAGGGGATGTAATAGTCAATTTAGTTTCAAAAAAAATCAAAAGACTATGAGTTTATGAAAAGATTGACTCCCTGATCTTGTTTGGGTTCAATTGGTTCTTCAATGGGAGGTGCTTCTTGAAGTTGAATTTCCCTAGATATAGGTAGGCAGTCAGACTCCTCTATCTTCTCTTCAAATTTCACTGATTTGTTGGTTTCTTTCTTCAATGTTGTTGAATCATCTACATTATGAGGAATAGTTGGCTCAAGAAGTTCCTAAAACTCATTCCAGAAGTTATCCAGATCTTTTTGATCTCCCATATGTATTTCAATTGCTAAATCTTCTTCATCAATCTCATCCAACATTGATTTATATGGGTTCAATGGATCTTCTTTTAATTTCATCAATTCTTCCATGGGTTCTTCAACTTGAAGGATTTGTGGGGATACTTCTTCCATCAATTTTTCTGGTTCTGGTTCTTGTTCGGGCTCCATTTTTTGTTGATCCTGGGATGCATGTACTTGTTCCGCAATCCCCTGTATTGAGGTCTCTAGGTTTTGAACTGTTTGACTAATTCTTTCAAATTGGGATTCAATATCCTTGTGAACTTCTTCTTCTTGGTGTGGTACATTGATTATGTCTTGATAAAATTCCAGAAAATACTCTTGAAGTTCAATTAATTCTCTAGCCAATCCCTCCAACACTGGGTATTCGAGGTTCTCTTTAAGGTTTTCAATGAGATCCTTGAATTCATCCTCTGTGATGATTTGGATTCGAGCTCCCCGAATTTGTTTAGCCAAGAAAGAAACTTTATAATCTATAGACCAAGGTGAATCAATAATTGGTTCTCTCACTGCTGGGTAATTATTCCATGAATTAAAGAAATAATCATTTGAATACAACATGGCAAAAAAAATTTAATTTGAAAAAGTCAAATATTTACAATTAGTTTGTGGCACTACCTCCCCGGCAACGACGCCAAGTTTGACGCACGCCTGTTATAGTGCGTGGCAAAACAATTATTTACTAAGTTAAAATGTAGTAATGTGGTTGACCTAAGATGTCTCCCTAAGAGGAGTGCACACAAAACGGGTTGTCACTTTTAAACAGGGGCAAAAATGTTGTGAAAGGGAATTGGAAATTCAAATGATTGAAAAACAATGAAATTAAAAGGGTGATTAGGTGGGGGTCGGTTTCCTATTTATAATGCTATCCTTGTTAAATTTAATTCAATCCTCTTTTTCTTAGTTTATTAAAGTGATTTTCCACAATCGTTTCCTCTCACATCCTTGGTGAAATTATTATTATGAGAGAATACCTTACCAAGATCTCGGTTTGGTCAACTCTCCTTCCATGTGTAAAATAGTTGTTTTGAATATACTTAATTTAAATGGGAAATACCCGATCAGGTTTTGTTTATTCCAAACAATCAAGAACATTCACTGCACCATTTACACGTACTGACAATCATCGAGTACTTCACCACTAATTCCTGGTTTATTCCATCATATATAAACCAGAAATTAGTAGAGGGAGATATTGATTATTTAAACACGGAAAAAATCAATAATGGAATTAATATTCAAGAATGATTGAATTTGATAATAAAATCCGCTATAAGAAATTGAAAACAACTTTGAAGAAGAAAGAAATTTATTCAATTGCGTCCAATAACTTAAGCATTACAATGTAGAAAACCAACCCTTCCCCAATCACTCCCAATGTTTACCCCACCATGGTAAGGGTAATCGAGATAAATGGGGAAGAAGAAGGAATTATTAAACTCTGAAAAATAAAAGATATAAAAAATCAAGCCGGAAGGTTCTGCTTCTTGGTGTCCCAGAAGGAATGGGGTGGAGAATGGATGCTTTGAGAGGGTGGAGCTCTCCTCCTTTTATAGCCAAAATGTTTCCCCGAATGTTGACGCATTTTATCCCCATTAAATGACATCTTCACGCGTGGATCCCTTCTTGAATGTTTTGAATTATTCTCTTGTCTGTGTCTCCTAAAAATCTCAGTGGATTTGGACATGAATTCCGAGGGTTATGTCTGTTTTACTATGATCATTTATTCTGTCCAGTCAGACTCTCCAAAATGTAATACTCCGGATTAGGGTGATTTAATGACCCAATAAATGGAAAATTCACTCGTTTATTCCTTCATAAAAGATGCTCCAAAACTCCTTGCGCGTCCACCCACCGATGTTCACAAGCTATGGGCCCAAAATGGATGGGTTATGGATCCCACATCAATACTAGGAAGAACTGAAAATAGTTTTCTTGAGCCAACTTGTGAGCTTCTTTTGAGCTTCAATATGACCGATTTAGATTTTAGTCCAAAAATATTAAATGAAGCCCTGGATGTGTAGAATCTGAAAAATAATGAATGTTTTCAATTTGGATCAGTGTTGATAATGTTATGGCCAAACTACCGAAATAATTTAAAACTGTTAAAAATCCAAAATGGCCAATTTTTACTCTTCAGCTCAAAATAACACCATTATCATAAAAATGAAACAATTCATCTTAGAGGAACAATTTTTTGGGTTTAAAGTAATGATATTCAATATAAAATAATTGAAAATATTTTCTCTATCAATCGTCTACTCGGATTGACCATCAGTTTGAGGATGATATGTCATACTGATGTTTAGTTCAGTATTCGGAGCATTTTAATGACTCTTCCAAAACATAGAGGTGAATATTTGATCATGATCAGACACAATAGACTGTGGTACTCCATGAAGCCTTACCACTTCCATGATATACATCTATGATAGTTGATCCAATGAGAAATCCTCCTGAAAAAAATAAAGTGTGCAGACTTGGTAAGACAATCTACAGCATCCCAGATTGTATTATTGCCTTTGGATGTCTTCGGATGTCCGGTGACAACATTCGTGGTCATGTTCTCCCATTTCCATTGTTTTATGGGAAATGGTTTCATCATCCCCTTAGACTTCTGCCTCTCTTCCCTCACTTACAGACACACTAGGCACGCTGATGTATATTCAGTGATCTCCGTCTTCATATTATCCCACCAAAAATGCTCCAGGAGATCTTGATACATCATTGTGTTTCCTGGGTGAATAGAGTAATTTAAACTATGTGCATCATCCAAAAGTTCCTTCTTTATCTGTAGACATGATGGCACATAGTCTTTTCCCAAATCTCAAAATTCCTTCTTCATTATCATTAATCTTCGAGGATTTCCCTTTTACGATAGCTTCCACTTTTTCCAGAATCCCCACATCCTCTTTTTTAGCATCCATTAACCATTCCAAAAGTCACGGTTGAGCAATCATTTGTGAAAGGATTGATTATGTTCCCTTATTTATGATTTCCATGACCATATTTATCAAATATAAGAATATTGGATCATGTTTAGTTCTCATCAATGATTGAATCGATTGATCCTTTCTACTTATGGAATCCACCACCTTGTTCTTTTTCCCAGAGTGGTAATAGATTGAGTAGTCATAGTCTTTTATCAGCTCTAACCATCATCATTGGTGCATGATCAACTCTTTCATTGTGAATATATAGTTGAGGCTTTTGTGGTACCTATATATTTTACACTTCTCCCCAAAAAGTTAATGCCGCCAAATATTCAAAGTGAAGATCACTGCATAAAACTCGAGGTCAGGTGTTGGATAGTTCTATTCATCAATGTTCAGTTGCCTTGATGAAATGGAAATGACGTTGTCTTTTTGCATCAAAACACAACCCATGACCTTCTTCAAAGCATCACTAAATACCATAAAAAGTTCTCCACTGGTGGGTAAAGCATGCACGGGTATAGTGATAGGCCTCCTTGTCAACTCTTTAAAGCTTGTTTCAAATTCATCACTCCAAGAAAACATTACCCCCTTCTGAGTTAGCTTGGCAAAAGGGTTGGACAATTGTGAGAAATTTATGACAAATCGTTGACAATATCCAGCTAACCCCAAAAATCTATAGATAACTATTACCAATGTTGTCCTCGGCCACCCCTCTATTGTAGCTATCTTGGAGGGATCCATAGATATCCCATTTTTTGTGATGATATGGCCCAAGAATGAGACCTCGTTTAACCAGAACTAACACATGTTGTACTTCGCATAGATCATCTCATTCCGCAAGGTCTCTAGTACAATTCATAGATGCTCCTCATGATCCTCCTTGGTTTTGGAGTATATTAGAATATCATCAACAAAGACTACCACAAATTTGATGAGGTAATATCTAAAGAATCTATTCATCATGTCCATGATGATTTTGGTAGCATGAGTGAGTCTGAAAGGAATTACTATGAATTCATAGTGCTCTTATATTGTACAAAAAGCAGTCTAGGGGATATCTTCCTTCTTTACCCTTACATGATAATATCCTGACCGAAAATCCTCCTTGGAGAATTAATGTGATGCATGTAGGTGATCAAACAAGTCATCAATTCGTGGGAGCGGATACTTGTCCTTTATTGTGATTTTGTTAAGATCACGATAATCAATTCAAAGGTGCATTGATCCATCCTTCTTCATAAAAAATATGACTAGTGCACCCCATGGTGAAGCACATGGGAATATAAACCCTTTATATGGATTCACCTATAATTGTTTCTTCAACTCCCCAAGCTCCAGAAAATCCATTCTATATGGGGTCTTGGATATTGGCAACGCCCCATGTATAAGATCAATTGAGAATTAATCATCTCTTTTAGGAGGAAGACAAGGAAATTCCTTAAGAAACACTTCAGCAAATTCCCTCACAATAGTCATGTCTTCAAGGATGGATGATTCCTTGGACTCAATCATCTGATCCAGATACGTGTGCTAATAGGGCAGTAATATCCATGATTGAGATGATGGTGCTAAAGAAGATTTATCTTCCTCCTTGCACTAGTAAGGAAACATGGGTCGATTCTCCACATGGAGAGTTATTTTCCACTAACAGAAATGTATGGTGTCTCTATTTAAGTAAATTCAATCCATGCCAATTATTACATAAAATTCTACAAGAGGGGGTATGACAAGGTTCGCTCGGAAGCTTAATCCACATATTATGACCAGGGAGGAGTTATATTCATGGGATGCAATGACTGCCCCCTTTTCCATACTCACCGAAATCTTCAATTCCATGATTTTTGGTGGTGTTGGGAATGTTCTAATAAACATTCAAGATATAAAAGAATGCGTAAAACCTTAATCAAAAAGTACATTCACTATTCTTGAATGAATAACAAGAGTACAGGTCACCACTTCGTTGTCAGTGTTCACTTTGGTAGTAGTGATGGAAAAAGTTCACCCTTTCTACCTTGGAGGTTGTTGGATTCCTCTGAAAACCTTGGCATATGGCACTGATTTGCAATATGACCTGTTTCTTTGAAGTTGTAGAAATGAAAAACAGATTGAGGTTCAAACAGAATGTTCCACTCCTCTGTTCCAGCCATGGGTTTTTCTGGCCGATAGTTAATAGCCAGGTTCCCTTCTCTTCCACACCTAAAACATTTTATCATCCCCTTCAGGCAATTTCTAGGGTGCTTCCTTCCACACCTTTGGTAAATGGGGTGCTGGATATTCTTAGCACCGTTGGACTTATCCATAGGACCGCCAGCATTGAAGTCCACCTTATGCTTCTTATCCCCATGATACCCATTATATTCTCTAATCTCCATTTCATCCTTGAGGGCACATCGGACAATTTATTCATAGTTGTCGAAGTCAAGAATTGCAAGTGCTTTCCATAGGCTAGGTTTAAGCCATCCAAAAAAGTAATTAACCTTGAATTTGGGGGTAAGGACAAAGATGGATGTGTATCGTTCAAGACTTGTGAAGTTTTCCCCGTACGCTCCAATGGATTAGTCGTCTTTCTGCTTGAGGGCAAGGAAGTCCCTTTCCATCTTAAGTCGGTGGGTGCGCGAAAAATATTTATCGAAAAACTTCTTCGAGATGTCCTTCCATTCTAATGACTCGATCTCCTCCTCAAGCTTCATATGTTTTTATCAAAGACCATTGTTGATCAAATTCACCCTCCATATGATAAGAAGCCATGAGAACCTTCTTTTGTTCAACACATATAAGGATGGAGAAGATCTTTTCAATAGAGCTGATCAATTGTTTGGTGATTAAGGGATCAGATGATCCATTAAAAGTAGGAGGACTTTTCTCATGAAGCTCTCGAAAGTGAATTATTCTTTCTTAGTCATGGTTGAACGTTTCTCATGACCCATGTTTCTATTCCATGATTTACTTAACTGAGAGAGAAGCATGACAAAGTTTGTGATTACCACTCCCATCGGATTGTGTATCTCATTAGTACAATCAACACATTGATCTTTACATCGGTTGTTAGTCGATGTCCTCCTATTACCGGCCATTGGCGGGAATAAAAGCAGAGTTAGGGGTTACACATAAAGGTTAATCCAAAGACAAAATCTGATTAATTATAATTGACCTTTATTTCCTTAACATTTGAATCTATTGGCCTCATTCTATATTATCCATGATCAACTTTCTGACATATATTATTAAGGGGGGTTTAAAATTCCATTAATAAGGGTTCACACTAAGATTGTGAATTTACCAATGCATATCCCCCAGGAGTGACGTAACCAATAGTGCAGTAAGGCACATTGTCATGTACCAGGATACCCTGGGCAAAACCCGAAACTCCTTGTTGGGGTTTTCACCCATATGTACATCTCTGTCAGAGCCTCATCTACCTGCTCATATCTAGACAGGGATCTATTTGATTGATAAAACACGTACTCATTACTCACCAAAACTTAGGGATTTTTATTATTCTTGGTCTTCTCTCTAATTCTTTAATAGGGTTTTCTAATTCTAATCCCAAAAATAAATAAACCTATCTTCTGATACCAACTATGACAACCCTTCTTTTTATTACACACTTAACATAATTTATTACATAAAATCATTAGTTGATACAACATGGATGATTGAGAGGCATATTGTATTTTAGGATTACGAACATTAAATAAAAACTTGAAACATAAAACACAACACCTTTATTTGAAACATCTTTTAAATGACCACTACATTCCCTTGTACTTAGAATTGCATGGGATAACCTAAGGACATGCATAAGAAAAGGGCGAGGTATAAATCCCAACAAGGGAATAGTCATGGAAAATCATGAGTAATACAATACATGTTAGACAATAATAATATCAATAGATCATAAGATAATCATAAACATAAATTCATGATAAATCATGATAATCATAACATGGAAATGTGGCAACAACACTTAACATGGAATTAGCATGAGCCAAGGCTCATTGCACATGGAGCATGAGTAAACCCCCATTGCACATAAAGCACGAGTAAATCCTCATTTATCTTGAATTGGAATTAGTAAAAACCCATTTCACAAGATGTATCCTGATACTATACTTTACCCAATGTATTGAAGGGCTATAAGGGCACACCCTTCTTAAACATTTCATTTCATGTATTAGTGTGCCACATTGATCATAAAACATGGATTCATAAAACATAATCATTTATTCCATGATAAATGAATGCTGAATTAATACATGAAACATTTTAATAAATAATTATATGTGCATAAAGGTGAATACCATTGATAGAGTAACGGGTAAGGTATTCGCTACACAATGACATTGTCTTGGAATATCAGCGGAATTTTGGCAGCATAACGGCGTGACGTAAGAATTCATAAAAATCATTGATGGGAGTGAATCGGGTGTCTCATCATATATAAATGAAAGGGACAGTAAGGAGGTCATACAAAAACATGTCCCAACAATTTCAATGGAATTTATATTCATGATACAAAATAATTGCTTGAATGTAAGTGAGGGGTGTTAAATTCCTTTCAGAATTTCATCAAAGTAACAGGTGTACAAGGGAGGATTTTATTAAGAGAGAAAGGGGTATCTCATGATTAAAACATAAATTGGGTAGTATGTAGGAGGTGGAAAAAAGTACCCCAACATTTATAATTGAAACTAAAAGGGCGTAACAACACTATGAAAATTGGAAAAAAATGAGAAAGCAAGAAAAACTCCTTACATGGAAGTGTGCTTCCAATGGCTTGAGAGAGGCATGGGAGAGGCTTATTGGGAGCTTGGGGCTCCTTGGGAGGATTATATAGAGAGGAGGGAAGTTTTTGGAAGAACTCCAAATTCATTTTGTGTGGAGGAAGTGGGATCTTGGGTGGGTTTATATAGGAAAGGAGAGGGAATTCTTTATTATTTAGGTTTAGGACACCTCAAATTAAACTAATCCAAACCCCAAACCAACCCATAAATTATGCCCATGGTTTTTGAAAAATTTAAGTGGAAAACAATATTTTATAAGGCCAATGACCAATATTATTAATATAATGGGGTTCCATATGTAGAGGTGAGTCACACTCCCAAGGAAAACAATTTAAAAAGACAAGATGATTTATAAGTCTTATAAGGTCCATAAATGCTTTTTAAAATAATTCAAACAAACCCAAAATCACATTATTTTAATGGTAGAACATATATTGGTCGAACATAAAGCATATAGTTTTTTATTACATCACTATTGGGTCATTATTATGTCATAAAATAAATTATATATTTAAATGGTATTTAATTTTTACCCAAACATTTGATTGTCTCAGAAAATTATGAAAAATTAACCATTTTATAATTTCGACATCCTGATTACTGAAATAATATTTATTATATAAAAATAATTACCTAACTATGTTATTTAGTAATTTTAAAATAATAATTGTGCTTTATCAAAAATTCACAGGTTTTGACAAAATACAATTGCATTCATAAAATTATAAGATCATTTATATTTAATAAAAATTAATTTAATAAAAATAATAATATTTTTAAATAATATTATTTAATTAAAAAATACATTAATTAATCAAAATAGATATCTTAGTTGAATATTAACTAAAAATACTATTTGTGCTTAAAAACTATTTACCAAGTAACATATATAAAATTAAAGTATATTCATTTTTATAAACAAAAATAATGTACATAACCATAGTACTAGGGTCATGTTACAAAACCCCTTATAACACCCACATAAGACTGAAGGGTAAGGTGTGCGATGGTGCCTAACTCTTGGGGTGGCACAGATATCATTGCTCAAGTGGTAATCATTATCAACTTCCACATCTCTCGTAGAAGGTTCTACTCGAGCTTACCCTATTCAAGATCAGATTGGACTTGGTCAAGAGAGAATCCCAATGATGCACCCTTCTTTCTGAGCACTGATAAATGGACTTCGTATGGTGCATGTCTACTGGATGAGGCCATTACTTCCTTTGTCTGAGTAAATTGGATTTGTTAAAGCCTTATATTTATACTAATCATGTGATCACTATTCAATGGATTTATTAGCAATGATCACAATTCTTAACATAAAACCAAAGAAGTTGACATTTTATTTTAAAATTTCATATACAGATAAATTTACTTACATCAAGAGGGTTTTACATTAATTAATGATTGGATCGTTACAATTATAAAGAATAAATAAATAATGATATTCAATATCAAAATGGTAAGTATATACACAACACATATTATGTTAGTGGTGAATATGCCGTTTATTTCATGGATGTAAAAAATTGAGATGAAAACCCCTTACCTTATAATTCCTTTGTTGAAGTCTCTATCCTCCAATATTTTTGTTTTAAATAATTTACTGACTCAAGAACATAATAACATATATTAACATCTTAAAATATGTTATTACCTATTTGGTTAACAATATTTAATTATTTTCACTATTTCAGGTTATAATGGCCTAGTCTCTCAAGTATGTTTTGACATGTTACATGTTGTCCATATTCCTTAGGTCACTATTTCATTATATTTATAAATTTAAAAATTATATGAATATCAAATTTATTCATTAAATATGCATTAATAATAATTCATAATATTTGGCCACAGGAAATGAAATGCACGGTTCATGGAAATGGTAGATCGTACGTATGCATGAACACTACCTTCATTTCATTGTTGTATTTAAAAGAATGAAATTTAAATGATATATATAAATTTATATGTATATTATCATATATTATGATATTTTTGTAATATATTTCACATTGTTTTATTAGATCCACCCTTTATAAATTCAATTTATAGCATGAATGAATCACATCGCTTTGCAATATGGTAGTCCAGACTTCCAAAGACGATGTTACCATATTTACCCAAAATTAAAGTCATAAATTTATGCATTATTAAAGAATTACTAAATCATAAATAAATGATAAATATCAATTATATCATATATAAATATATTTTCCATCATAGTTCCTTGTAATGAGAAGTGGTATGGAAAAATGAATAATAATTGTATAATGAGGTTCTAGTTATCCATACTTGTATTGTATGTTTGTTAATAATTAGATGAAATTTAATGTAAATATGGGTAAAAACCATAGAATAAAGAACTATTAATATTTATTATATTTTTTTTGTTATATAATCATGTAATAATAATAATATTTTAGGTGGTTTATAAGGATAACAAAACAAAAAAACATGTGGAAGGATCTTATCTCTTTTTTGGGTAACTCCTTTTGGTTTGCACTAATGGAATTCCCTGGATGGATTTATGACCAATACGTGTCTTCTAGGTTTTTTAGATATTATTAAGAGATATGTGTCTAGATAATTACTGTGAAAAAGATTCATCAGAGGTTTAAGGAACTTGTAGGGTGAGTGACATTTCATAGTGGATGGGGTGTGGAACTCTTGTATGTTTTTTGAATGGCAATTCCACCAATGTTTTCCCAAGTAATTAATATCCAATAATATAATAAATTATATAAAATCATGGATAGGTCCTAAATATGGAAATTTTATTGATTTTTTACATGTTTGTATGTATTTTTCCCATTAGTTTTAGATTTAGTTCTATGTGAAGCTAAATTTACTCTTATATGATGTAATTATTTTTAGTTATTTTCATGAATATTTTTAGTAAAATAATATTTTAAAATTATATTAAATTAAAAAAAATGATTATTAAAAATATAAAATATATTTTTTTCAAATATAAATAATATTATTGAAAGAAATAAATTCAAATATAATCCCACATATAAGATGATAGAATGGGTTTTTAAATTAAAAAGGTTAAACGTTTTCAATATTTATATATTCAATTTCAATGTGAAATTGATTCCAATGACATAAATTAGATTTATTAGAATATAATTTATATAAATAATATGTAAATACAATTAAATATATAATTTATCCTTATAAATAAATTATTTTAAAATAATATGTGAATTAAATTTTATCTTTTTTAATATTCGTCAAAAAACATCTCTGAGGATAATACCAAATATATATCAAAATATAAATTTTATGTTCCTATTTAAAAAATGATGTTTATTTTTAGATATAAAATTAATAAAATTTCCAAATATTGGATTTAACATTGGATCACCATCAAAAGGTTATAAAATAACCTTTATAGAAATATATGTTTGTTATGCATAAAATTGGGTTTCTTCTCATATTATTTCTATCAAATCTATTGGATGAATATAGTAAAATACTGTATTTAATAGAAAATATATTTTTTACATTATTATAAATCACTAATGTCAATTAATTTAATTTATTATAATAAAAGACCCTTGTGTGCATAAAATCATTTTTTATATTCAATTGGATTTCATATTAATTTCTATTTAATTAGTAACATATGAATTATAATTCTGTAGACCATATATTTTCATTAGTTAGTTTATATTATACAAAAATTTTATTTATATTTTAGTCTCTATCTTATTATACTATATAATAATTATTTATTAATATAATGTTTTTTGGTATAGCTATGTCTTATTTGTAACAGAAGTCATCAAATAAATTCATTGTTGCATGTCACAGAAGCTTACTCATATAAGAGTTCATTACAATCTATAAAATATATTAAATAAAATAAAAATAAAAATTATATTTTAAAGACTTTGGATATTTTATTCCATTACATTCATGGTGTTTCTTATCATACAAAATATCAAATATAATGTTCTTACTTTATAATTTTTGGGTGCTATCAGTACAATGCAACAACAAAAAGAATAAATTATACATGATCAGAAACCCATGATTTAATAATTATAATTAATTTACTCGCATGAAAAGTTAACATATGATTCACAAGGGTGTTTCAATATATAATATTTGATATTGAAAGAAGTATCCAAATTATTATTTCAAATGTTAAACGAAATTATTTGAAAGACATTATTGAATGAATAAAACATAAAAATTATTAAATGGGTATTTTATACATAATATTGCATTTTGAAATTAGTATTTACATTGAGAATAATAATATCATCCACTAAAATCACAATGATATGTAAAGATGAGAGAGTGTTATTTTTTTATTTTAATGTGTAGCCACCTCATGGAGAAAAAGTTAATTTCCTAGAGGCTATGGAATTGAATGTAAATAAAGGATAATCCATGGTAGTATGAATTTCACTTGAGAAATTTTTTATGTGAGAATGTTTGATCCTAATTTATGATGTGGTTTAATAAATTGTGTCACAATAATTATTTACCTAATTAAAGTCACACAAGGGTATATGAGATGTCTTTTCTTGAATATATCCACTATGTCGACGTAGATAAGTTAAATTTATCTATTTTATAATGAATAAAAGGAATCAATAATTATTGACAATATGCGAGTTTTAAAATCTCAATATTCAGGGTATACTTAAGGGTATTATGTTTTCTGATTCATAAAGATCAGAAATGAGGGATAATTAAAATGTCTTATATCATTGACATAATCATCATGTGGTATTGTGAATATTTATAATGAAAAGAATAATTAGAATGGAATGTGTTTTTAGATGATGTTTTGTTTTATTTCAAATGATTAAATGAAAAATGTGATAGAAAATCAATCCTGAATTCTAAATGATGATCCAATGTATTGAATAGGTAATGTAATGGAAATAAGAAAGAGAAGAACACATGTGTAAAAAATAAGGAAAAGATGATGATAAATAGGAAAAAATATCGATCCATTAATTTCAATGTGCCATTGAAGAAGTATTATAAGAAGATCTATCATATATCTATATCATAGAAAATGAACCAAAAATAATAATAGATGAGTTATGACAATAAATTATTATTTCACTACGATTATTGATAAATTGTGTTGTTTTTATTTTGAGTTTATAATCTATGATGATTGAAGATTAAAATGAGAAAGAGTTGAAGAATAATTTTTGTGTTGATGATTCTGGTACCAGATATATTTTATAAGTCAGATACTTAGCTGTGAGGATGATTATCTAACTATTGGTGATGTAGTGACATATGGAGTGGATTTAATAAATTTCTTGAATTTAATAATGAGGAATTGGAATAGACTAGTTTTCATGTAAAATAGCATCGACACGTGTCATGAGACCATTTAGTTATCATGATATATCTATTTTTCCTTTAACAAACTCAACAATTTATTCTTCCTAAAACATGTATTTTCCAAGATATCACTCTATGAGCTAAAGATGAAGACTACCCTACTCTAATTATATTCAATTAAATGTCATTATAGATACTTACGTAATATAATTTTCATAAATTTATAAATTATTAGACAACCACATTATGGGTATACTAAGACTAGATACGATTAAAGTGTCATTAAATAGAATGATTTCATTGGTTCAGATCTTGTTATACTAGAACCTAGTAGATAAATTAGGTCACCAACTTTCTTCATTGGTGGTTGATGTAGTGGATCATTCTATTATTCTTGATTTCATTCTATGCACCTTATATTTATTGTGGAACCCTTACATTATTATTATTTCCATAATTACCTTTATTCACTAATGGTTCCACTTCTATCATGATATAATTGAGGCCCTATTTCCCTTTATTAAAAATCACCGTTCAAATTGGTTTTACAAATTTTTATATTGTAATTTCCTTGATATAATTACAATTTTATATAGAAATGGGTGTTTTTTAATGGAGGATCATAACTAATAATATGGATTTCATGTGATGTTTCTAGATTATGGAAAATAAGATCGATTTTTTTTCAAATAATTTCAAACTAGCATTAAAATTGTTTTATAATTAATAGTTGGTAAATTGGAAAGGAGGGTTATATATTACTTTTGTGATCCAAGGTGGGATATGATTAATACTGAAAGGGGTTGAATTAGTATTTGTCCTTTTAATTCAATTTATACAATTTAAAATTAAACCCCTTCATTTTTCCATTGTCATGTGTCAAGTTGAATTGATTATGTTATTATCTCTCTTTAATCTTGATCATTTTCTTTTTGGAAAAACAAATACACACGCACACACAATAGGGACAATAATTTTTATGGAATACCTCTCTGTTTGAGAAGGATAATCCATGATATTATCCTTTAAAACACATGCTCACACAACCAACTAGTAAAACCATGAGAGTAAGACACTATTTTCTACCAATAGAGTATAATTTGTTTCCCACACTCTGGTTTTCTTCTTCTGATACTCAAGGATATCATTCTCCATTACAATTTAATTTAGGGGGAAAAAGTTATTATGAAACCACTATATAATATTATATTATTATTGATGTGATACTTCTTGTTCTTCTTCCCTTACATAGTAGCATGTCTCATATTCTTTTTGTAATAATAGCACTACATATGGCCTATTGTTCTTCTAATAATGACAGAAAACCGATATTCTATTTATTCTTCCCGATTCTAATTTTCTAATTATTTTTTGAAACTATGTGGGAAAAAATGTCTTCTTCTATCTATAAACATCATAGCTAACTCGTGAATTTTTCTTCTTCTCCTCCTTATGAAAATAGATACGCTATTTCCTTCTTATCGTATTTATTATTCTCCCATTATCAATTACTACAAAACCAATTTTACGGGATCATCTTCTACATATTCAACTCTTTTTGATGCATGTGAATTACCAATGGTGGCCCTCTATTTTCTTCTTTGATTACATAAAATATTACAAGGGTAATCTGGATTAGATCATAAACTATAGTTATCTCATTAATTATTTTTCAACCTATGATATATATATATATATGAAAACAATAATGATAGGTATTGAGCCAGTTTCTCTTTCACATGTTCTTCTCTCCCATGTTTTCATACAATTGTTCTTCTTCATAACTAGTACATCAGTTTCCCCTTCACATGATCTCTTATCCCATATTTCCACCATTATTTCATCTTCATATCGGCATGTATCAATATTTAGTTATTACTATTTTTAATTAAATCATAATGAAACTTGAATTTTATGATCAATAAATTTTTATATTATTTTACTTATAAAATCCTTAAATTATTCTTCATTAATGTGGAATGAATCAAGATCCATAATTCATGATTTTATTCATCGGAAGCTTTTCATACTTTTAACATTGTGATTATTTCTTCAATAATTTCATTCCTTAAATACCACAACGACTCATGTATTCTTCATTATATTTACCCTCATGGTTTATAATAACAACATTAATACATTCATCATTGAATTTTCACAAAAAATAGTTATCTAATTTCAGCATGTATTCGTTCATGAACAATCAGATACATTAAATCATATTTGTATTAGAAACAACTATTTGGCCCATTCTGATACAAGGATTTCATACATGACTATTTGAATACATGGATTTAATGACAAACTATTTGATTATGCTACGTGACTAAAAAAATATTTTATGAAACCATTGGGTTATTGTAAAGGACCATTTAGCTATTAAATGGGAACTATTTACAATGTTACATTTACATTATGATATGTTTATTACCTACATGACCATTAGTTTCGGTGGAGGTAGAAGACCAGGCTCTTATAAATTTGTATGTAAGTATGTGTAATAATAATTGATCATAAAATAACCCTTGGTTGAAAAATCCCAAGTGCATGACACTCCACTTTATTCATGAAGTACTTTATACCCTACACAATCAAATCACTTTTTCAATAAAATATATTCTTCTTAAACTGGCCACTTTACTATGATTCTATGGTCGCATCTTATTTACACATCCACTTCCCCTTTTTTGCGTTTACATCATCATCACTCAATCCATTCACTTTTTTCATGTTATCACATTATCATTACATTACCTCTTCACATTTTTTTGAGGTATCATCTTCTTAGAATAGACAATTAGCATTTTTCTTATAGACACCACTTCATTTGGATACATTACATGCCACGAATTAACAAATTTCTAAATTAAGACACTTGTTCATGGATAATTTACCAACCATTCTTGTCTATGTTTATCTATGCGATCACTTTCTCTAGTTCACTTTACCAACCAAGGGAATCCGTATTTCTTCATGTAGTCACATTATTGAGGTCACATAAAACCAAAAAATTTCTTCAACCTCAACTTTTTGTAATCCTTCATCCACACAAATGGATGGAAGTCCAATAATATAGTATTCTATGAATTTATTATAAGAATAGAACAACTTCTTCAGTGCCATTATTCAATATTCATCTTAATAAATAGAAATATGTTTTCCCATAACCTCTAAGTATTGACAAAAATTCATAATGTATTTAAATTAATTTTAAAAGATATATATTTCCAAAAAGCCAACTTAAAACTATTACATCCTTATGTGATCACAACAATATTATATCTTAGATGCAGGTTTATTATTGATTTATAACCACTAATGGGGAATTTATTTATTTATAATTTATAGGGGAGTGGTTTTTGATTATTTTAACACATTTATACAAGTGTTATTATTACATGATTTGGTTGGGAAGACTTTATTTCAAAGAATGTCTATTGTTTTCCTTTTAGATGAGTTTTTTACAAATTTTATTTATGGTTATTGGTGGATAAAATTATTTATATAGACACTGGTTGATTCTAGGGTTTCTGCATATTTAGCGATATTTTCAGTGAGTATAGTTATTTTGTCTCCATGAGAGAGTTTGGAGGATGATCTGAATGATTAGTTTATATCTGTTTAGAGTAGATATTTCTGTATGTTTAGTATGCATCTGGAAATTTTTTTGGTATTCTGATGTATGGATGGTTCTTATAGAAATATCACTAGAAATTAAAAATTACTATTATAAATATTTAATTATAAAAGAATTCAAATTGTTGACATATCATATATTGTAGTTCTTATCACCGTTTTATGGGGATTGAGAATTCACCTTGGGGTCATGGCAGTCCAATTGAGGAGCTAGTTTATATGATACCCATGGTATCGTCATCACAAATAACATAATAGGACTTTTTTAGGTATGTAATTATAGTATTAGACAATTACAATTGGGTTTCATGTGGCATGTTTGGAATGATATTTTACCAAGAACTTTTCTAATATGAACTTCTTATTACACATGGAAGCTGGGATTAGCATTCATTTTGGTTATTTTGTTGATTGATATTTGGAATGGTATTATGTTTTTGTCCTTAGTTTTATGGTGATTTTCCATGATGTTTGTTATCTATTTTATGATCTAAATAAAGATCAATCCCATTATCTATGATTTGATTGCATGGACAGATAATCCCACCTGCATCTAAACAATTGATTATAGATCCTTTCGAGTAACTCATGAATGATTCAAAAGTTCCAATCACTATGTAACTAGGTCAGGCATGATTCTGCATCGAATTTTTTTCATTCAATTTTTACACATTGATTCCTCGATGTCTTATGGCGGAGTTTGGAATGGGAATGGGCTCATGGTTTGACTTATGTATGTTAATGAAATATGATCATATTTAGAGGATTCCCTGTTGGGATATAATATTAATTTAAGAAAATTGTAATAGAAAAGGTTTTTTAACATCTATATTATAATGAATGATTATATTAATTTGGATTTGAATGTATTGAATGATTTCCTAATATCATGTGATTCATTTCATCGATTCCTTTTGAAAATGAATTCCAAAATGCTTGACTTAAGGAAATAACATTGTTTTAGAAAATAAAACAGTTAAGGTGGTACAATGAATATGTATGTGATTTTTGAAAGTCATTTTAATTGAGACATCCCATGGAGTGTGTGATTTTTAAAAATTTTGGAATTTTAACTTCTGAAATGACTTGATAAATGATGGGATGACTGGTGGTATTGAATTTTAATTGAATTAATTAGGGATTGAAATTTAGTGATACATAATCCCATAAATGTTGTTTGAAATTTTCCGAACTGTTATTTTTAAAATGAAATGGTATCGGTATAGTATATTTATAGGGTAAATTATTATATTTTATTTGAATTGATGATAGTTTTTTTGAAAATTCCAATTAAAATGTTTTTAAATGTAATACTCTCTACCAGGAGGTTGTGAATACATCTTTCATGGAGATTGTGAATACAATTTTCATGAAGGTAATTAAGACTCCCTTTTTGATGCCTATGACAACACCTTATTGGGATGTCATGAATAGTCATTCTAGGGTTTTCATTAAATATCTCTTTAGGAATGTTCTGGATACTCTATTGGGGGAGGATTGGAATACCCCCATTTGGTTGGTTGTGAATCTAATGAAAATTATCAATAGTGTGAACATGAATGTACTATTGGGTATTCCATGGATGTATAGTTGTGATTATTGGTTCCAAGAAGAGCAAGAAATTACTTGAACATGCTAATTGTTTGGGACCTTTGGGATCTATAGTGGTCAATATAGAGCCTTCCAGACCACTGGGGATTATATTTTAGGAACTGATGTATACTATGTAATGAATACCCTATGTTGTTATTAGGGGATGGGTATTTCCAATTTTGTTATATATTATGACATGGTGATAGCATACCCCATGTCATTATATGTATATTAGGTTTATAGAATATGGGTTGTTATACAATTTGACATGGTCATTACAATGTCATAGGAAACATTATTGTATCATCTGAAGTTAGAATGGTTGGGTTTTGTGGTAATCTAGCTTATAGCTAACAACCCGACATACATGGTTTATGTACCTTGTTTTATTCATTGATAATTGGTTAGGTATGGATATAATAATTAAATCGGACCACATTAAGGATGTTTTTGTTTTCATTTCAATGTATTAACGAATTATATTCTTTATTGGGTTTGTTATCTATGTTTCCTTTCATGGTGTTAGACCCTTGGAATGGATTTTGTAATATTGACCCACAACATTACACAGAGTCTTAATGTGGGAACCCTAGTATGTATCAGTGTTAGTGAGGTAACATTACCCTTTAACGGTGTGATTTTATTAGTAAATGGTTTTTTATACATGAGGATGTTCCCTTTTTTATATTGAGTAGTATTTAGGTTTGTTTCTCCTCATGTTTAGGATTCGTTTCAGTTTCTTCTTATCTCAAATCTCATTCTAATATTGTTGGATTTTGAGTACCTAGCAATTTTAAATATATTAACAATAGATTTATGGGGTGAATGTGTTATGGTGAGGATAATGTGACACCCAAATTCATATGTTTTTTATTTAAATGATTTAATATTATTCTTGGTCTTTTAATTTTAAAATGTTAACAGCCTTAAATGGTCACATAGTTTACTAGCATAGTTTGGAAATCCATGCAGAAACCAAGAGATTTTGTGTTTTCGTAGTGTAATTAAATTTGGATTGGTTGGAGCAATTATTTTTATCCCATGTGGGATCCTAGGTATAATAATTAATGGGTCGTTTTTTTACTCATTTTGCACTCTATTTTCAATGAATTCAATGGAAACCCAAGAGGGTGTCCATTTTTTTAAATAATAGTTTTTTCCTTTTTATTTTAATTAATCCTTCTTTTCTTCCTAAATCAATCCCACTTTTCCTTTAATAAATATCCCTATATCCCTCTTGTATCTAATATCACACACCCCATTCCCCAATCACATGATATCCCTATGGCTAGTGTCCTCCTCCCCTATGGCCCCATTTCTTGAACTCAAATCCTAGGTTAAGCATCATCCCTTATACGACCTCCAAGTTGAAACCCGCTATCGCACACACCTCTATATACTAACACATTCCTTTTCACATAATTGTAAGATGATTAATTGGTGATTAATGGTCAAGTCTCTATGGTAAGTGTTCTTCTTCAATCCCCCAATGTTTTCCTCTTCATTTCGTCACCAATTTCATCATTATTTGGTTCAACTCAACCCAATGTGTTTTGACTAGGTGTAATTTTTTTGGGGTTTTAATGATAGTAGGGAAGGTGTGGGTTTTCTATTCCTCATTATACCATTTACCATAAATAGATACACATTCTAGAATCGTCCCTATTTATTCTAGCTAGGCATTCCCTTATGTGATATTTTTTATTTAACAACTGTTTATGTGATTCTTCCAAAAAATATTGTAATTATTTTATATTATTTAAATTCATGAGTTATTGTGATATTATTTTATTTTACATTAAAATAAATTAAAATTCTGGTTTTTAAAATTTTATAAACTTATTATTAATTAGTTTTTCTTTAAATTTTTATATAAACATAATGATTGGCCATTTTTAAATTTAGTGTATGTTATTAATGATGTGCTTTGTTTAACCATTGGATAAAAATGGATTTATTGAAAATTAAAGGGGATTAATTCTATTAAAACATGATGGTTAAGATTCTAAATGAGATTTAATTTTCAATATTTCAACACCCTGAGATATTATGTTATATTTCATTTACATTTAGCTTTATTTTTTCAATAACTTTCTAAAAAAGAGACCCTCATCTTAATGAACCATTTTATAGTCAACTTTTATGACCAAAACATTTAATTGTAAAGTATGAATAGGTATAACTAAATTTTCAAATATATATAATTTATAAAAGAATTAAATTATTTCATTTTATATAAATTTATTATATTTGAATTAAATAATCACTAGAAATCAGTAGATATGTTTTTTTGAATAATAGTTATTAAGTGATTGGTGTATTTATATATTAATAAAACAAATTAATAACTATTATTGAATGCTATTAATGAAACTTAAGCATAATATATTCAATAAAATTTTTTACCATTCATTTAATTTTTTTACAATTCATAATATAAGTATATATATCAAATTATATGCTTAAAAATGTATTTCTCTATAAAAATAGTTTTCATTGTTTTTTACACACTTATTTTAAATTGAATATAAGAAACCTATATAAATAGAATTTTGAAATATTTATTCCATATTTTGAATTAGGGTGGAACATTTGTTAAATATTTCCCTTCTATTTTATTCAATAAGAATAATAATTGTAGTAACTTTTCTCCATTTTATAAGGGTAAAATATTTAAATTAGTGTTAAAACTATAGAATTATACTTTAATGTTAATCTATCACTTTTTATTATTTTTTTATATGAGCTTTAGTAAGACATTTAAATCCAAATATTGAATATATTCACACATGGTTCTATATTTCATTTAATATTTACTTTAATTAATTTAATAAAATGATAAATAAATAATGTCCCTCTCTGGACTTTATATCTCTATATTTATTTCTATTATGATAAAAGAAGTAAAATTTTGATTATAAATGATTATTTTAAATTTATGTTATTTTTATATCATACTAATTAGTTTATAATTTTTAGTGGTTGAATTATTACCTCAATGTCTTTTGTAACATCGACACAATAAATTTTCAATAAATTTAAAAATAAAATAAATTATTTCAATTATATTTAATGTAATAAAATTTTACTGAATTAGTAAAATTTAAAATTTTTAGATACATGTTAATTATTAGGGTTGTTTGAGAAAATATATTCAAATGTCATCCTTACTTGTTTTCTTTAGAGTCATATTAAAAATATAGATCCACAATTGACATTAATGGTATTTTTATAATAAAAAATATTTCATTACGTGATTTGAAATCCATAGAAATTTTATTATCATAAAAGTGAATGTAGTATGTTTAAAAATATCACCTATAGACAATTTATGAATCTTGTTTTTCATTTACGGTTTCATTATTTCTATTTAATAATTAAATATTTTTCATCATAGTTAAGGTCAAAAATTATTAATAGAGAGGTTAATAAAAAATATATGGTTTATTATGACACTAATACCAGTATAAATTTTGTTTGAGGATATATTTTAGAATTTATATTATTTTTCATACATTTAATATTCATTGGAATCCATTTCCTTGATATTGACTATATTATATTTTAATCTTTTATGAAATTCTATGTGTGTCCATTTCCCCAGTGATAACAGGGAATCGATCCCTTCTCTTATTTACACCACATTGAGCCTTATATGTGAAATAAATATTTTCCAATTATATTTAAAACATAAATAGTCATGTTGTATAGGTTCTTGTAAACCAAAAATACTAACGATGTTGTTCTTAATAGGATAACAAAATGATTTATTTCAAATAAGTGGTAATCACCATAGCCGATCACTTTATTTTTTACTTATTATTTCACCACATAAAAATATATGGTGTTTATAATAAACTAATAAATTAATTATCCTAAATATTCTTAAATTTTAGTATGATTATTAATCCCCCCCCTTACCCATCCTATTTTCTAACAAATGTGATGTGGCAGTATCACATGTGAATATGTACAAATTACCATCTCCACGTTGAGATATAATTCATTTTTGACCACTATATTACATGGATGGTAATTAAAATGTGTATAAATATTATTTATGATAATTAGGAATTAATTATTCTAATATAAATATAATATTATATATAACTTCGTAATTTCCATTCATTTGGAAAATGATAATGTCGCTCATGCATTTGTGTCGGCTTCCACCTCCAAAAAGCGATGTAATTAATTTTTCATTTTAATTTTCATGAATAATAATAAGTATGTATCTTTTGAATAAATATTATATTCAAATATTATAAGGCCCCAGCCTTAAACCTTACTTAATCTTGATTTATTACAAGATTACACCTCGAGGATCTTTTCAGGTTTAGAGTTTTAGAGAATTAGAACATAAAACTTGCATTACATTCCACATTTAAACAAAGTGGTTACACAAAAGATAGTATTCTTTTTTCCAATCAATGTAAACATATTTAAAACAAAACATGGATTCCTTATTGACACTTCCTTGACACTATCATCATATCATGTACCTTTCCCTTGACCTGTGAAAGCATTTCAAAAATTTGGGATGAGAATAAAAAGCTCAGTAAGTGATATAAAAATATGGAAAGGAAACATGGGTACATATATACATAAGAATGAAATCATAATTACCCATAAAACATAAGCACTTTAACATACCTCATAAAATCATGAATAAATCATAGAAATCATAAGACCTAAAGGTAACTTGAGGCATTCATAACATTCTTACATAGGGAGTAACCCTCTTGGTTACGTTTGGAATACCCATCATAGTATATTCCCTAAATCACTTCGGAGAAAACTTTACATTTCACTCCTTCACGTTACCCAATGCATTGGAGAGCTATATCGGGCTCACCCGCCCTTAGTTTACCACGGAACCACCCGTCTTCATAATAATGCCCAAGAACCTCAACATAAATGTATCACATAAAACATGCATAAAGGAAACATAACATTTCCACCTTTCAATAACAAGATATCAATACAACACATTGATATAAAAACATTATGAAAACCATTTTCAATACCAAAATAAAATAAAATTAAATCATGGTATTTATTTTTCTTTAAAAAAAGTATGGCTTGTAGAGGAAGCCGAAACTCAAATAACGGTCATGGCGGTGGAGAAGTCGTTGTTGTCGCATACGTACGAAAAAAACATTCCCTTTTGTCATTTAGTAAAACGCTTCGTATAAAAAATATTCCTTTTGGATAAACATAAAAGTCAAAGGGGTTTATACACCGTATAAAAGAAGGTTGTGTATAAAACAAAATATGCCTCAATGAAAGGAGATTGAGACGAAGTCCCATACCTCGGGTCCGACTTGACTCGGACATTCTTTAATCTCCTAAATAATAAACTTGAGTTAATTTCTACTTGTTTAAGAACCTTTTTAAAGTTCATTATTCCTTTTATATCACTTATTTCCATGTCATGAACACTATGTAATTATTTAATTAATAACGGTCGTTTTAACGATCATTGGTACTTGAGTCAAAAATAAAACCTTTATAATTACATGTTTTCAATGAAATCATTATATCCAGAATTATAATCATGATGTATATATCATATATATCATATATATCCATTATATACATGCATTTATAATATTACATAATCATTTAGAGGTAAGAAATGCAATGCACTGTTCATGGAGACGGTAAGTCGTACGTACGCATGAACGCTACTTTCATTTCTATTTCATATTTTATAGAATGGAATCATAATGATATAAAGGTATATTATAATTACAGTGTAATATCATATATAATATCATAACTTCATCCTTTATACATCCCACATATGGTATTAATGAATCAAATCACTTTGAGTGGGTGGTAGTCCGCACTTCCTTAAATGAAGATATCGTGTTTACCCATAATGGAATCCATAAAGGTATGCCCATAATGAAAAATACAGAAGCTTAAGGAAAACATAAACATATTATATATCATATATAAATACAGTTTCATCTTAATGGCCACCTTTGAAGGTGTTAA
Organism: Viscum album; assembly: GCA_963277665.1. Lineage (NCBI taxonomy): Eukaryota > Viridiplantae > Streptophyta > Magnoliopsida > Santalales > Viscaceae > Viscum > Viscum album. The sequence continues at coordinate 1,433,252,039 of OY728151.1, forward strand.
AAGAATGTTGAACAATCATCGTTTCGGGAGACAGAAATTCGCCATCCACGGAAACAGTATGTTCTTTAACCATTAGATGTAGGTGTGTGTAGGTGTATCTCGAATACTTCTTATAACAACATCATAGTCTATTGAATATGCAGGAGTTGATACAAAATAAATGAATAAAAAGAGTTTAGGGGGTTGGAGAATCAAAATAAAACAAACAGACTCAAGTGAAGACATTACCTTAAAATCGGGTAACTCCCTTTGGTTTGATCTCAAAGGCTTCCTTGGGAAGACTTCTGCCCAAATTGAGGCTTAAAGGATTAAGATAGGGATGTGGAGAGACAAAATGGGCAGGGGTTGGCCGAGCCAAAGGCTTTGGAAGTGTGGGTAAGGAGGTAGAGGTGGGGGCCTTTTATAAGAGGAGAGGAGGGGCACTCTTCGAAAGTAAAGAAATGTTACTTTATTTTAAAATGAGATTCGGATTTAAGAGGTCCCACATTGATATAATTCTAGGATAAGGTGATAAGGGTTAGAAATATACCCATCCAATAGCTTTTGGACATGTTTAGGTCATAGATTTTACATTATCTTTTCATTTTATTTAAATCCTTTATTAATGAGGTAATCGTTGCATCATCATGATGTCATTAATAATTTAATTTATATAAAGTCTAAAAATTATGAAAAAAATACTATGATGTAGGAAATATTTTTATCTTTCCAATTAATATTTATAGTCTAAAATATCATCTATGTAGACAAAATTAAAAATGTGTTAATTAGGTGATACATTCTTGTTATATTTACTTTCTTTAAAAAAAATAAAAAGATAACAAGTCACTTTCCACAAAATTGATTCCATGGGGTCCCCAAGTTTGGCACAAGGCATCCCATGGTCGTCCATAAGACAACCATTAGAATTTGGACACATGTTGGTGTCATTTTTTATTATTATGATATTATTTTATTATCCTTAACTACCCGATTACTCATTAATCAAGATAATTAAAGATAATTACCGTCGTAACTATTCATAATGTCCAAAAACAAGAGTCTTGATTACATAATTTGGACCTTATGATTCCAAATATGTATCCATTTTACCAAATTCCAAACACAGAAATTGAAATAATTGATTTATAAATAATTCCCGTTGTCAAAACAAATAGCGGGTTTTTTGAAACAATATCTATGAAAATTTTGGCATTAGTTTATGCCCAATTACAAAGTGAAATTAATCCTAATGACCACCATTGGATTAAATGGTAAAAATATATTCAAATTAAACTTTAAGGCCAATTAAAAAGATAATATTTCCATATAATTAAATTATATGAAAAATAAATTTTGATGTAAAATGCAGTATTTTTCACAATTCATAAAAAAATGATCATTGTCAGAAAATTACCAAAACATTAGCCAACGTAAATTTAAATGTCCCAATCATAAAGAATAAGTTTATTTTGACAAATAGATCTTATAAAATTCTCAAAAGTTTGATTTAAAATGTTTTTCCATCAAAAGGTAGTAAAACAATATTAGTGTATTCCATTATTAAGACTAGATTTATTTTCATTTTAAGCCTCTAAAACACTATCTAATTCATTATTAGGCATAGATAAAAATATCTATTATTCATTACTTACTTGGGATGTTACATCCTTCCCCCCTTTATAAAATTGCGTCCCCGCAATTTATTTACTTATCGAATAAGTGGGGGTATTTATCCCTCATTGCATTTTCAGATTCCCATGTTTCCTCTTCAATCATATAGTTTTTCCACAAAAACTTTACCTGATGAATCACCTCATTCCGTAACACTTTCTCCCTGTGGTCAAGAATCTGGACTGGTTTTTCCTCATATGATAATTTCTCTTCCAGCTGAACTACCTCTGGACTCAAAACATGAGATGGATCTGGCATATACTTTCTCAGCATCGAAACATGAAAAAACATTGTGTACCTGAGATAAACTCAGAGGTAAAGCCACCCGGTATGCAACTGATCCAACTCTCTCCATAATTTCATATGGTCCAATGAACCTTGGACTTAGCTTCCCTTTCTTACCAAATTGCATCACACTTTTCCATGGTGAGACTTTGAGAAAAACATGATCACCTACCTCAAAAGATAGATCCTTCCTCCTGTTGTCTGCATAACTCTTCTGCCTGCTCTAAGCTGTTCTCATGTGTTTCTAAATCAACTAAACTTTTTCTGCCATCTCTTCTACCAATTCTGGTCCCATCATCTTTCTTTCACCCACTTCATCCCAAAAAGCTGGAATTCGACACCGCTTCCCATATGACACCTCAAATGGTGCCATCTGTATACTCGAATAAAAACTATTATTATATGAAAATTCAACCAAAGAATGATGTTGGTCCCAACTTCCCTGATAATCCATCGAACAAGCATGTAGCATATCCTCCAATGTCTAAATTGTTCGTTCTGACTGCCCATCTAATTGAGGATGAAAAGCTGTACTAAAATTTAATTCAGTACCCAACGACTTCTAAAGGCCTTTCCAAAAGTTAGAAGTGAACCTGGGATCACAGTGAGATACAATGGAGAGGGGAACTCCATGTAACATGACTATATTTTTAAGATACAAATGGGAAAGTTGATCTGAGGAAAAATTATCTCGTATAGCAAGGAAATGAGCAGATTTAGTCAAGCGATCAACAATAACCCAGATTGCATTATTACCTCGAGATGTCTTCGGTAATCCCACAACAAAGTCAGTGGATATATTCTCCCATTTCCACTCTGGCACTGGTAGAGGCTGAAGCATCCCTTTCGGTAACTGCCACTCTACTTTAACCTACTGACAAGTCAAACACTTTACAGTAAAATCAGCAATATCTCTTTTCATTCCATCTCACTAGTAATACTCCCGCAGATCTCTGTACATATTAGTACTGCCAGGATGAACTGAAAATGGAGAACTATGAGCTTCACATAACAACTCTCTAATCAACTGTGAATCACAATCCACACACAATCTCTTCCCAAATCTCAAAACACAATCGTTATCAATGTGGAATTCAGGAATCTTACCCTTCTGAACCAGCTCTACCTTTTTCTGCAACTCACTGTCTTGCTTCAGTGCTTGCTTGATTCTGTCTAATAGAGAAGATTTCACTGATACCTGAAACAAAACAGAAGAACATCCTGGACCAAAAACTTCTATTCCAAAGTTCATCAAATCCTTAACCAAAGGATCACGTTCCAAAAGCAACATTGCTAATGAAGCGTTACTTTTTCGACTCAAAGCATCAGCCACCTTATTTTCTTTTCCGGGATGGTAATGAATTGTCCAATCATAATACTTGATTAATTATAGTCATCTCCTCTATCTCATGTTCAATTCTTTCTGAGTGAATATATACTTTAAACTTTTGTGATCAGTATATATTTCACACTTTACTCCATACAAATGATGCCTCCAAAATTTTAAAGCGAAAACAACAACAGCTAATTCCAAATCTTGTGTAGGGTAATTTAACTCATGAGTTTTCAACTATCGTGAAGCATAAGCAATTACCTGATCATTCTGCATTAGGACACAACCAAGTCCTTTCAACGAAGAATCACTGTATATAACAACCTCACCATTCCTGGAATGAAGTGCCAAACCTGGAGCATTCACCAATCCTCTTTTCAATTCCTGAAAACAATCATCACATTCTTTTGTCCAGATAAACATAACACCCTTCCGAGTTATCTTAGTCATTGGACTAGATAACCGCAAAAAATTTCTAACAAACCTTCGGTAATAGCCTTCCAAACCAAGGATGCTACAAATCTCAGTTACATTTGTGGGTCTTGGCCATTCTTCAACAACTTTTTTTTGTAGGATCAACAGTTATCCCATATTTAGAAACAATATGACCAAGGAAATAAATTTGTTGCAAACAAAACTCACACTTTCTGAATTTCCCATACAATTTATTTTCTTCTAAGGTTTTCAAAATAACCCTTAAGTGTCTTTCATGCTCCTCCTTACTTTTAGAAAACACCAAAATAACATCAATGAAAACCACCACATACTTATCCAAGAACTCATGGAAAATTCTATTCATTAAGTCCATGAATACAGAAGGTGCATTGGTTATACCAAAAGGCATTACTACAAATTAATAATGGCCATATCTTGTACAAAACGTAGTCTTTGGAACGTCTTCTTCCTTTACCTTCAGTTGATGGTACCCCAATCTGAGGTCAATCTTTGAAAAATACTGAGCTCCCTGGAGCTGATCAAACAAATCATCGATATGAGGCAAAGGATATTTGTTCTTAACAGTGATGTTATTCAAGGCTATATAATCAATGAAAAGTCTCATAGAACCATATTTCTTTTTAACAAATAAAAAAGAGCACCCCATGGTGATGTTCTAGGTCGAATGGAACCTTTCTCTAATAAATATTGAAATTTCTCCTTTAACTCTAAAAGTTCAATTTGAGCCATTCGATAAGGGGGTTTTGAAATGGGATTAGCATCAGGAACTAAGTCAACAGTAAATTCAACTTCCTGATCTGGTATTATTCCAAGAAACTCATCAATAAAAACATCGGGATACACATTTAACACTGGCACATCATTAATCAGAACAGTTCCTTTATTTTCAACGATGTGTGCATGGTTAAATTCATTTCCATCTTTTACATGTTTCTCAGCCTCTTGATATGTTATCAACCGTAAGGGTTCATTCTTGTACACAAACCAAAAGTCATTCTAAAAAGAAACTTCTTTAGCTCTACAGTTAATCTTAGCATGGTAAATAGAGAGCCAATCCATACCCAGGATAACATCAAACTCTACTATAGGTAGAACAATAAGGTTTGCATGTAGGTTTTTTCCACAGATAAGGACCGAAAGATTATTATAAATTCCTTATGCCTCAAAACTTCCCCCCATGTGTTTTTACCACATGTTCAGGAGTCATTTCTTGAGATGGTATTCCCATTTTACTAGAAAAAGTTTCAGAGATGAAAGAATGTGTAGACCCTGAATCAAACAACACACTGGCATAATCTGAAAAAACAAACAAAGTACCTGATACAACTTCATTTGATGGCCCGACATCTGCTGAAGTAGTTGCATAGGATTTCACCACCCCTTTCTGCTTGTAGTCTAACTGCTTCACATCACTCGAGTTCTTTGTCGGACACTCATTTGCATAGTGACCCATATCATTGCACTTAAAACATTTCACTAACTGTAAATGAAATTTGGTCTTACCATCACCCTACTCTTTTTCAGTGCAATCACGAGCCTTATGTCCCATATTACCACATCGGTAGCACTTTCCAGACTTTAGAAGACATTCCCCAGCATGCCTTTTGCCACATTTATCACAAACCGGAAACTTAGTTTTCTTACTATCAGACTTTTTTGAAAAATTCTTCCCTTTCTCCTGCCACCTCGGTATCTTCTTCTGCTGGTTGTTATAGAACACTTGGTCATCGGAAAACTCCATTTCCACCTTCTCAGCACATCGAACAAGCTATTCATAACTTTTAAACTCACGAGAAGCTAATTCCCTGAGATATTTTGGCTTTAATCCTGAGTAAAAACGATTTATTTTACTATCAAGTTATCAGATATAATTTGGAGCATACCTTGCCAATCGAGTGAAACTTTCTTCATAGGTAGCCACCGAGTCTTCCTCTTGCCTCAATTCCAAGAATTTCTTTTCCATACTATGTCGAACAGTCTTCGGAAAATACTTTTCAAGAAACATACCTTTAAATTCATCCCATTCAAGAGAATCAATCTCATCGGCGTCCCTGATATTTTTAACCATCGACCACCACTGATCTGCTTCACCCTCCAAACGGTAAATAGCAAGACTAACCTTTTGATTGTCTGAACACTCCATGATATTGAAAATATTCTCCAGTGCTTTAATCCACCCTTCAGCTAACATAGGGTTAGAAGATCCTCTGAATGATGGGGGATGTTGCCTCATGAAATGTTCCACCACTGACATGTTCCCCTGCGGTTGATCTGGCTGATCTAGTGCATGGATACCACATCCATTTATCGCTTGAGTCAACTGCTCCATTACTGCAACAAACTGTTCAGTTCCAATTCTGACCATCTCAAGATGCTGATTCGGAAGGTTATTTCCTTCTGTATGCCTTTCTAGCACTGCTTCCCTGTATCCTCTGCGGAAAACCATTCTGAACAAACATTTCTTAGATGAAGCAACATGGTAATCTGCAAATGCTATATCATTTCAATTTGACCATAAAAAAATATATTTGGATAATCATTTAATAAATTCAAACTCCTAAAGTTATCTAAACCGACCTCTGATACCAACTATAATACCCCAGCCTTAAACCTTACTTAATCTTGAGTTATTACAAGATTACACCTCGAGGATCTTTTCAGGTTTAGAGTTTGAGAGAATTAGAACATAAAACTTGCATTACATTCCACATTTAAACAAAGTGGTTACAAAAAAGATAGTATTCTTTTTTCCCATCAATGGAAACATATTTAAAATAAAACATGGATTCTTTCTTGACACTTCCTTGACACTGTCATCATATCATGTACCTTTCCCTTGACCTATGAAAAAGATTTCAAAAACATGGGATGAGCATAAAAAGCTCTGTAAGGGATATAAAAATATGGAAAGGAAACATGGGTACATATATACATTAGAATGAAATCATACTTTAAACATAAAACATAATCACTTTAACATACCTCATAAAATCATGAATAAATCATAGAAATCATAAGACATAAAGGTAACTTGAGGCATTCATAACATTCTTACGTAGGGAGTAACCCTCTTGGTTATGTTTGGAATACCCGTCATAGTATATTCCGTAAATCTCTTCGGAGAAAACATAACGTTTCACTCCTTCGCGTTACCCAATGCATTGGAGAGCTATATCGAGCTCACCCGCCCTTAGTTTATCACGGAACCACCCGTCTTCATAATAATGCCCAAGAACCTCAACACAAACGTATCACATAAAACATGCATAAAGGAAACATAACATTTCCAACTTTCAATAAAAAGACATCAATACAACACATTGATAAAAAAACATTATGAAAACCATTTTCAATACCAAAATAAATGAAAATTAAAACACGGTATTTATTTTTCTTTTAAAAAAAGTATGTCTTGTAGAGGAAGCCGAAACTCAAATAACGGTCACGGCAGTGGAGAAGTTGTTGTCGCCGCATACGTATGACAAAAACATTCCCTTTTGTCATTTAGTAAAATGCTTCGTATAAAAAAATATTCCTTTTGGATAAACGTAAAAGTCAAAGGGGTTTATACACCGTATAAAATAAGGATGTGTATAAAACAAAATATGCCTCAATGAAAGGAGATTGAGACGAAGTCCCATACCTCGGGTCCGAATTGACTCCGTCGTTCTTTAATCTCCTGAATAATAAACTTGAGTTAATTTATACTTGTTTAAGAACCTTTTTAAAGTTCATTATTCTTTTTATATCACTTATTTCCATGTCATGAACACTATGTAATTATTTAAGTTAATAACGGTCGTTTTAACGATCATTGGTACTTGAGTCAAAAATAAACCCTTTATAATTGCAAGTTGTCCATGTATCCACTATATCCGGAATTATAATCATGATGTATATATCATATATATCATATATATCATGTATATCCAGCATATAAATGAATTTATAATATTACATAATCATTTAGAGGTAAGAAATGAAATGCACCGTTCATGGAGACGGTAATCCGTACATACGCATGAACGCTACTTTCATTTCTATTTCGAATTTTATAGAATGGAATCGTAATGATATAAAGGTATTTTATAATTCCAGTGTAATATCATATATAATATCATAACTTCATCCTTTATACATCCCACATATGTTATTAACGAATCAAATCACTTTGAGGGGGCGGTAGTCCGCACTTCCTTAAATGAAGATATCGTGTTTACCCATAATGGAAACCATATAGGTATGCCCAAAATGAAAAATACAGAATCTTAAGGAAATCATAAAAATATTATATAGCATATATAAATATAGTTTCATCTTAATGTCCACCTTTGAAGGTGTTAAAAGAATGTTGAAAAGTTATCGTTTCGGGAGGCAGAAATTCGCCATCCACAGAAACAGTATGTTCTTTAACCATTAGATGTAGCTGTGTGTATGTGTAGCACGAATCCTTCTTATAACAACATCCTAGTATATTGGAGATACTGTATTTGTTACAAAAGAAATGAATAAAAAGAGTTTAGTGGGATGGAGATGCAATCTAAAACAAACGGACTCAAGTGAAGACATTACCTTAAAATCAGGTAACTCCCTTTGGATTGAGCTCAAAGGCTTCCTTGGGAAGACTTATGACCAAAGTGAGGCTTCAAGGAGTAAGACAGGGATGTGGAGAGAGAAAATTGGCAGGGTTTGGACGATCCAAAGGCTTTGGAAGTGTGGTTAAGGAGGTATAGGTGGGGGCCTTTTATAAGAGGAGAGGAGGGGTACTCTTGGAATGTAAAGGAATGTTACTTTATTTTAATATGAGATTCGGATTTAAGAGGTCCCACATTGATATAATTCGAGTATAAGGTGATACGGGTTCGAAATATACCCATCCAATAGGTTTTGGACATGTCTAGATCATAGATTTTACATTATCTTTTCATTTTATTTAAATCCTTTATTAATGAGATAATCGCTGCATCATCATGATGTCATAAATAATTTAATTTATTTAAAATCTAAAAATTATGAAAAAATACTATGATTTAGGAAATCTTTTTAGCTTTCCAATGAATATTTATAGTCTAAAATATCATCTATGTAGATAAAATTAAAAATGTTTTAATCAAGTAATACATTCTTGTTATATTTACTTTCTTTAAAAAAAAGATAACAAGTCACTTTCCACAAAAGTGATTCCATGGGGTCCCCAAGTTTAACACAAGACATACCATGGTCGGACATGAGTAAAAAGCAGAAGTAGGACACATGTTGGTGTCATTTTGTATTATTATGATATTATTTTATTATCCTTAACTACCTGATTACTCATTAATCAAGATAATTAAAGATTATTACGGTCATTACTATTCATAATGTCCAAAAAAAGAGTTTTGATTACATAATTTGGACCTTATGATTCCAAATATTTAATCCATTTTACCAAATTCCAAACACAGAAATTGCAATAATTGAATTAAAAATAATTCCCGTTGTCAAAACAAATAGCGGGTTTTTTGAAACAATATCTATGAAAAGTTTGGCATTAGTTTATGCCCAATTCCAAAGTGAAATTAATCCTAATGACCAACATTGGATTAAATGGTAAAAATATATTCAAATTAAACTTTAAGACCAATTAAAAAGAATAATATGACCGTATAATTAAATTAGATGAAAAATAAGTTTTGATGTAAAATGCAATATTTTTCACTATTCATAATAAAATGAACATTGACTGAAAAATAACAAAAATTTACCCAAAGTAAATTTCAATGTCCCAATAATAAAAAATAAGTTTATTTTGACAAATATATCTTATAAAATTGTCAAAAGTTTGAATTAAACTGTTTTTCCATCAAAAGGTAGTAAAATAATATTTGTGTATTCCATGCTTAAGATTGGATTTATTTTCATTTTATGCCTCTAAAACACAATCTAATTCATTAATAGGAATAGATAAAAATATCTATTATTTATTAATTACTTGAGATGTTACAAATATAGTGATTATTATTTAAATTTCAATTATAATTTAATTTTATTTCATTAAATCCATCCATATGTGAAAAAAAAACATTCATGCGTTGGTATGATCTACCATATCCCTTAACTGAGTAATTCATTTTTCTATATCTATGTTTTATAAATGATTATAAATATATATACTTAAAATATATTACATATATAATTATTAATATTAATTATATTATATATCCATGATAAATTTAAAAACAACCAGAACAATAAAAAATAAAATTATTTTGAAAATCAAAATAGTTGACACATGAAAAGGATGCTTTAACAATGAATTATTAATAAATGGGAGTTAAAAGGTTACATATGGATCATATATGATATTGTGTGTTTGTAAATGACTTTATTTTATAGTTATACGGAAATTAGTTATATTATACATAATATTAAATAACTTTTTAAGGAATTCAATCTCAAGGTGAGAGTTTCACATTTAACTTTTATTTCTATTACTGTCATGTAATATTCATTGATTATTATTATTTCTGATTGTTATAATGACCAAGAATGTATTTTTAGATGAATTAATTAAAATAATTGGGATTCATAAACCATGTAATATTCCCTCTTTCATGAGGATCTGATACAAATATTACCAATGTAATAATTGTATTATGTTACATTATAAGTGTTTATAAAGATTATTTATTATTAAGTTTTAATTGATGGAATTTCAAGATATAATATCATGAATCGAATTTATTTTTTCTAAAGTATTATAATTTATATAGAGAACATTTTTTCAATCATTTTCATCCTATTGATTACTTTGGATACTGAAATAACAATTTTATGGAAAATGGAAATCATTAATCCATTGAGTTGTAAATTATAACTCTAACATGCCCATGATTTAGAGAAATGTTTTCAAGAAATTTTAATTATTGTAATATTATTATTTAATATTTTTTTTGAAAATGCTTTACTTTTTAAATTATTATTTAAAATTATACATCATTTTTATTATTGATTTACTAATTAATTTTTATTTAAAATCATAATGGTATCTTTGTTTTAATGGACACATTATGAACAGAATTTCTAGCTATCATGAATATAAAATTGTATTGATAATTTTATTACGTCTCTGTAAGTTTAATTATAATAAAAAATCCATAATATTTAATAAAATTATAAATATTAATTAACTGATTCAAAGTGAAATGGTTATTTGACTTAATAAATTTTTAAATGAATTTTTATTTAAAATTTTTCATCTATGATAACATCTATATATATAACTTATGAATAACTTAGGTTATGATCAAATAGTATAAACCAATTTCATTATATTAATGGATAATGATGATTATGATTTATGTATGATTATATAGAACACATTTCTTTTCCACTGGTTGACTTATGTTAATTTTTTTGACCCATGTCTTTTAAAAAGGTCATAATATAATACTATGAAGAAATATTTAGGAAAACCTTATCATTTAGATGGGTTGTGAAATCATGATTATTTTATTATCTTTTAGAACACATATATATATAATTTTTATTTTGTGAACTGTGGGATACAGATTATATTTCTCTTTAATAAATTCAATAATTATGGATATCTAATGAGATAAACAAGAATGTAAGGGGGAGTAAACCAAATTCATTATAGTGTTATATACAATATGATATTCATGGGAGTGTGTCCTGATGAATGTGACAATTTTGGGAGGGAACCCGATCCACTTTGGTAGTCGTGGAAGTGATACTTAACTACTATGGAAATTATTTTATATTCATCTATGTATGAAACATATATATAAATTATGTTAATGTTATGATATCATGGTTTACGTTGATTTATTTTTTTGTGATTCTTGTTTAATGAACATCCATGATTTATTCCTGGACTAAATTATTTGATATATGATATTTATTGTCTTTTTTTCAAATGTTACTCACATTTTCTCATATCATTAATCTAATGTAATGTTGAAGTGATCATTTATATTTCCCCTATTCACCCTTATTAGGCATCTACAATCACCCATTATTATGTTTAATTTTACATGGTTGTGAAGAATGGTAATAATTTTGATATGTCTATCGGTGGTAGATGTTATGATGGAATTAGTGGGGATTAATTTAGTTCTCTTTTGAACCTAATTTTTATGTATGCATAGTTGTAATGGAACTATACCAATATGATCATGTTGAGGATTGTTATATTATGTTATAAATGTTGATTTAATACAATGTAATATCTATATATGAAAACCATGGTTCTCTATCATTATAATTAGATAATGTTTAAGCTCCCTTAGTAAATGTGGATGATAAAATCTTTTTTATAACCCTTTGTGTAGTACGAAGTAATGGGGATAAAAAAATTTAAAAGGTAAATATAGGGTGTTTTCTCTTAAAAAAATATCAATCAAAAAATATAAGTTTACATTGTATTTGAAAAGTTGAATCTTTTTTTAATAAACTTAAGAATTGTTAGTCGAGTATATCTCTACCATTATTATTGTGAATACTGAGTTTGGTGTAACTGTGCGCCTATTTCGGCACTCATGTTGTATATTTAGTTAAATTCCCACATTATTTATAAACCATAAAAAAATAATTTTAATATATGAAGATAATGAATGAACTAGGTTAAACATAAGGTGCCATGGATAGAAAAAAGGTGTGAGGATTTTAGCATCATATAAATGATTTCTCTGGAATGATCACTCTAATAATAAATGTCTATTAGTAATGATAATAGTTCTTTTCCTATGGGATTGAAAATATAAAGATAATGTTGAGGTGGTTACAGGAACACAATAATATTGGAGTATCTTATTTTATCTTAGTTTTAAAAATTACATTATATCATGAAATATCACTTTTATTGTTAATTCTACTCCTAAGTGGTTAGATGTCAAATTATTATTGAAAACCCGTGATTATATGATAATCACATTATAAATATTTTATTATTCTCTGAACAAACCCTTACGGAATGTGCTTCTTCCATATCTCTGTATTCTCTCATTGTATGAATGTAATTTTATATTGGTAATGAATAGAAATTATTTATATAAATCCAATGTCAATTTGAATGGGATGAAATTCACATTTTATATTATAAACCGACCAATGATTTTCTATCATAGTGATGATAATATTTCTATGGAAATTGAAATCATTATATGGGTCTTGATTTTTTTTAAAACCTTGTAATTATCTTAGATGGATGGGGATAAAATAATCATTATTGATACATCTATTGTGCATGAGTCTATTGATGTCTTTTCATCATAGTTTCATAGTCTTCCACTAAATCATGATGTTTAGTTACCAAAATAAATGATATCTTGTTTTAAAATAGTTACAATGAATCCACATATAATGGTCCATATTTATCTATTTTAATTGAATAATACGATCTAGGATAATATCAAAATGAGATTTATTTTGATAATACCATCACCTTTGGGTTTTCATGTTCTGTTTTTAAGAAGAAATATTGATCAATGTGACCTCACATTTATTATCAATAACTACAGTAGAAAACAATAAAGAATTACTTTCATCTTCCTAGTATTGATTAATTATTTTATCAATTATGTGGTGATAAATAATTTTATATGATTGATCTTGATTAAATATATCATAAATTGAGGTTCATGAAGAAGTATATACACAACAAAATGCATAAAAAGTATAGGAATAATGAATATACAGTGATTTGTTTTAGTCTTACTAATTCCCCTATTATCATCTTAGATTTAATGAATAGAGTCTTTAGAGAGTAGCTTGATATTTGTCGGTAGTCTTTATAGAAAAAATTATTATATATATAAATTAATGGAAGATAGTAAAGGCGATTTTGGGATTTTACTAAATTCCCTATGGAAGGTGGAACTATATGAAAAAATTTAAACGAGTTAATATTGGGACCAAAAAAATATTTCATGGTCATATAATCATCTTGAGAGTTTATGTTAGTGTAAAAATAAATTAAAGAGGTTATTTAATGATGTACTAGGTCAACCACTATAATTTTCCTCTGTATTTTTCTTGTTTAAGAAAAATATTATTGATTAATTTTGGAAAATTTCTCATGAATACATATTCCATTCACCAAGTTAACTAATAAGGGATCTAAATTCTATTAGAAAATTGAATGTGATAAAAACATCATGGAACTAAAGATATGGTTAGTAAGTGAACCTATCCTTACATTACCATATATAATAAAAAGTTTTTCAGTTTATAGTGATGTATTGTAGAAGGGATTGAGATATTTATAGTTGTACAGTTATATGGTGATAAAATATTCCACCTAGATTTTGATGTTTCAAGAGAAAAATTTTCAAAATCATGATTTATATTTTTATGTTGTGATTTTTTACATTAATAATACCGTGGAATTATCTTTATAGATAATTATACAACATATATATTAATCATTAATTACAAAATTATATATTCACTAAAAAATAGATAAATATTTTCTTGAGAATATGGCTTGTGTCTATTAAAAATTATGACAACTCATGAAATTACCACCCTTGGAAATCGAACAAGGTGGGAAATGATCTAAGTCAAAATGATTGTGCTGAATTATTTATGATAAGGATCAAAAATGGTCTAAAACTATAGGATTTGAAAAGAAGGAATCTATATGTCATTTGGAAGGTATTGATATCATATATTTCTAAAATTAGTTCTCAACCATATAACCTTTTGAGGATCAACAAGGAATAGGATGAAGACATAGAACTATAGATGATGGTTAGAAATTTTATTGAGTTCAGCATTTATTATGATTTAATGATAAGCTTCAAGAACATTGTATGATTTGTGTCCATTTAGTAATTTATGAACGAGCTATTGGATGAGGCAAGGTGTTTATCAATTTATATTCAACCTGGGATTATGAAGATGTATTGAAATTTAAAATAATATTTATAGTGGAACAAATTAAAGTGGGATACTATAGAGTATGTATCTTAGTGCATGTTTTATATATAGATTAAGTATAATATAAATTTTCTACGATAATTTTCAACAAATATTTTTACCATGATTAATATTTGGAAACATCAGTGTGGAATTTTTTAACAAACTCCATAACTTGTTTCAAGGATATGATATTATTTGGGTAATATTATACTTTTTCACTAAGATTGTACACTTAATTAATATCATATGATATTTTTCTCTTGATTTCCATTCTAGAATATGTAATAAGGATGTGTAAATGTGTCAAAGATTATCATATTTTACTGTATATGATCTGGATGAGTGGATGACCTCAATTTTTAGGAAAATCAATCTACAAACTCTATATATGATGTAGACTTTTAGTATTTAATATCATCCTCATATAGAGAGTCGTCCTTATAATACCATTCAGACCCTAGAGGATGTCTGGAGATATTTTATCTATATTTAAAATGTAATTTGGTTCAACACCTTCCTCTATTATAATTTTCATTCAACAATAGATTTCAACCGAGCATTTAGATGGACCCTTTTGAATCACTATATGATAGGTAGTGCAGAACTCATACATGTAATGATAAATTTGAAGAAATAAATATATTGTGACATTAATATAGCTATGAAATAATATAGAATTTCAAAACCATTTACCAGCCCATAAATTAATATCATTGTTAACATAAATGTTATGCTGGAAATCATCGCCATGAAATAGTTATTAATGTTGGTGAAAATGTATTTCTATGAATATATCATTTGTATAAGGTTTTATGAACTGGGGGGAATGGAATGTTGGGCCTTGAATATATCTAGGTCTTCAGAATTATTAATTGCATTGGGATAGAATCTCTTCATTTAGACGTGTATTCTAATCTTTCTCAAGTTCATGATGTATTCCACATATCTCTCAAGAGGATGTAAATACCTGATGCTCCATATGTACAAAACTAGCATGACATTAATGTCAAGAATGATCATTATTAATTACAATAACCAATAAAAATCATTGATTTTATAGATAATTTTCAATGCAACAACAATACTCACATGGTTAATGTTCTCTAGAGAAATAAAATAATTAAAGAAACTATATATAAAGGTGACGATGTAATGAAGTATATATATTTAAATTTGATTATATAAAAATTATTAAATTTAAAGGTTGAAATTAATTTTATTTGTGTAAAATTTAACATCATTATATTTTAATATAAATTACATTTCTTTATTTGATTGTGATACATCTCACCCCATGTCTAAATAAACTTGATATAGTATACTATTTTGATGTATCCATGTAATTAGATTTTTCTAATATGAGTAACTAAATATTTAAAATTTTATACATCATATATGAGAATAATTAAATATTTTGTTATAATTTAATTTGAAATGAAAATAACAATCATTTTAAAATAAAGGATATAATTTTCTAAAATAGTTTTTTAGGCATGTAGTGTATTTTTATTGTAATAAATCATATTTATAACTATTAGTTCGTGATTTTATTTAAATATATATATTATATCGTCACTAAACTTATTTAATAATAAAAAAATTTAGAAAAGAATATATATGAAATGTTATGCTTCAAAATGTATTTTTTCTAAAAATCTATATTCATCATGTTTTTCATAAAAATATTAAAATGAACTTCTTATACCAATTAAAATGAATAATTATAATTGTATTCAATATTTGTAATAAATGATATAATATTTTTAAATATTTCCCTTTATTTTTTTAATATTAATAGATATAATAGTATATTTGTGTGACTTCGTTAAGGGTAAAACATGTAATATGTGGTCAAAACATTGGGATAAGACATAAATTTATTTAACACATAATTTTTTTAATTAGATGACTTTAGTTTGTACATTTCCAAAAAAGTCTGGAATATATTGTCACTTATTTACAAAATTTGTTGAATATGACCTGTATTATAATTTATGAAAATAATAAATAAAAAATTCAATCTTTTGAATTTAATAGTTCAAATTTTTTTAAATAAAAATATAATGAGGATAGGTGCATTAATAAAGTATTATGTGAAAAATATATATTTTTTCAAAGAAATTTATTTATAATTATTATTTTTTTAATAATTACCTTAATTGTTTATGCAATGCTAACAAAACATTTATTGAATAAATATAAAAATAAGATAAATGTTTTTAAAAATATTAAAATAATTCAATTTAACTGAATAATTATGTTCCATGAATTTTTTAGTTACATTTGAAATATTATGGATTATTAAACAATTATATTTTAACTCCATCTTTTTATTATCATTCAAAAATTAAAATTAAATAAATAGTTCCAAAATTAAAATTAAATATATTTTTGAATAAATAGTACATTATTATTCGATTTAAAATGCATAATAATATTATCTTTAGATAAGTTATTCTAATATGGTTTAAATTTTCAGTTGTGTCCCATTTATCACTCATTTATCCATTTATTTTAACATTATTATCCATTTAATATTGTAATAATTGTTGTCATAGTTAATGAAATTTTTTTAACCAGGTGGATTATTACGATGATATGGTTTATGATTACACCAAAACCTATATAAATTTCATTGAATATGTTTATTTAGATACTATTTTGCGTTTAGTTTAGTTATTTTCATTTTTTTGAGCACTTTACTTTATATTGACTTTATTATATTTTGATCTTTTAAAAAATTCATAGAGTCTCCACTCCCCCACATAAAAAATAGAACCCATACCTTAACATATTTACAAAACAATGAACCTTATATATCAACCTATCACTGTTAAATTTCCATATGTACATATCTATTAATGTTTTAGACATGTTTTTCACCCCAAAATACCAACCCTGGTGCCATTAAGAGGAGTTCCAGAAGAGTTCCTTCAAATAATATATAATATCATTAACTGATCACTTACTATTTAATTATTGTTCTAACACCCCAACTCTATAATATTGATCATAAAATAAATAATTATTTATATAAAATGTTATTAAATATTATTCTTGTTAGGGAACGTCCATTATTCACCCACTTTTCCTTCAAATGTGAAGTGAAATTATTGCTCATTCGTATATACAATATCTCATCTCCATGTTGTAATATAACTCATTTTCCATAACCATATTTCATGGATACGTATTAATATGCCTATAATGATTATATATGACCAATTTATAATACTTATACTGATACAATTATAGTATCACATAATCCTTCTTACCTAACATTTTTTTTGAAAACGATAACCTCGCTTGTGCATACTTGTGGACTATCATACCCACAAAGATATGTTATTTGTTAATAAATTCCACTTCACATTAATGTTAATAAGGATTTATTTTTCTATTATATATTATATATATTATTTGATACTAATAAATTAATTTTTATTTATTAGTTTCCATTATTGTTTCCATCCACTCAAAAGTGAAAATGTCATTCATCTATATAAATGTCCTACAGTCACCATGAATAGTATAATTTATTTTTAAATATCGATATATTAGGAATGATATTAATTATATATATATAATTAATATATGTGAAATTTATATCATGATAAAAATTCTATATACTCTTTAACTATGATCAGTGTACAAGAACTAGAACTACCAATCCAAAATTCTTCTTAAAAATGAAACACTTAACTCATGAAAATGATGATTTTATTAATGAATTATTAATGAGTGGGTGTTGAAATGTTATGATTTTATCATATATGATATTATAGGAATATAAATGACTTTATTATATAATTATAATATATATATATATATTATAGTAGGATAATGTTTTTTGAATAAAGTCAAACTATGGGTAAGAGTTTCTCGTCTCACTATTATTTCTATGACACGTATGTCATATAGAACTCTTTTTTCCAATATTTTGTGTATATAAATCCCATTGATGCATTTTTTAATTTTTTCTTGAAAATTATGGGTATTTAAACAACCATAAAGGTTTCTCTCTTTCATGAGTATTTGATATATATATTTCCATAATATTAGGCGATTTATGTTACAATATCATAGTTTATCAGGATTGTTTACGATTATGTTTCAGATTATGAAACCATTTCATATAACTATTAACAATATAATTAATTATTCTTCTCTTATATTTCATTATAGATAACACATTATTTTCTTTCATTTTTATATCCTTCAGCCCTAAAGATACCGAAATGATTAATTGAGGAAAATTGACATTGTTTTTCTATTCGGTCAAAAATAACTTCTCCTCCATGACAATGTTTTCTAAAAAAAATTTAAGTATGTTTTTAACATTTTCAAATTATTTTAAATTAATTTTCTTTACAATGGTTTAATTTTTATAACATATGTTATATTGAATCTTCCAATCATATTTAAATGAATTTCTTATGAATTTTTTTTGATATTGTGAATGGAATATTTGTTTTAATATACATTGTATGAAAAGAGTTTACCTCCATCATAACCAATCAATGAATTGATAATTCATTTAAAATTTTCCATGGTAATTCTTAAATACAAAAACTTCACTTTTTTTAGAATTTTTTTTATTTTAAATAAATTTTTTCAAAGTGGGGAGTCTATTTTTCTCATGATATGTTACAGTGATATTTTAAAGCCATTTCCCATCTACGATATAATCAATGATTTTAATTATTCTATACTATGGTTATTATACAATGATATCATCTAATATTATTATTTGGTTGGATTGTGATAAATATGATTTAAGGAAAATTCTTGGAAACCCATTTCATTCCCATGAGTAAATATTGTTTTGATGAAATCTGTATGAAATAAATTTCTCTTCCCTGGGTTATGAATTATTATTAGAATAAATTTTTATGGAACTCATTTCATTTTCCCAGTTTATGATATAATTTTAATACTATGATCTTATGGGACACAAATTTATTATTTTCATTATGTGATTCATGTTCGTAGAATTATATATCCATCAAAATAATTTGGAATGATATATATATATATATATATCAAGTGATTAAGAGGACTAGAATAAGGAGTGAACCTAGTTTAGTAAGCTAATATGTCCACTAGGATAGTATGAGGAGTGAACCTTGACTATAAAGATGGTTGGAGAAATTAACCCAATTTATATTGATTATGTTGTCAATGAGCAATGACTACTAAGGAAGTGATTTTCTATAAATATGTGTATAAAAAATGTCTTATGATATTATTATGTACACATGGATTATTTTATTTGATTAATTTATTGTTAGTGTCTCATGAAATACCAATAATTTTTTAATGAACTTATATTATGATCCATGATATAAAGGGTTTGGTTTTAGAACGTTATTCTCATTTTTCTAATACCAATAATCTAATGTTATGTATATGTGATTATTGATGAATCCAATTTTTACCATTACATAGAATCTAATCTCACCCTTTCTAATGATACCATTTACATGCTTATGAAGAAATATATAATGTATGATTTGTGTAGTAAGGTTTACAATTATGATTAACATAGTTTTAGTTGTCTTAGATCACTTATGAACTAGTTTTTTATATATCAATATTTCCAAATGAGCATAAACTAAATTATTTCAGATTGAATCATTATAATAAATATTGAATATCCATTTAATAAGATATAATATCTATGTATGAAATATATGGGTCTCTATAAATTATCCTCATATAAAAGTGTCTTTGAAAATATTTACCCATTTCATTATTTCATTTTAATAGTGATAGTGTCGGAAGATGAATCACATGAAATTTAAAATATATATTGGTTTGTATAAATAAATAAATAAATATATATATATATATATTGATTTAAAAGTATTAATGTTCAATATGTGATATTTTATTCATATGTATGTATATATTTATATATGCATGATAGTGATTTTGGTTTCGAAATAAATGTATGTTGTCTCTTATGTGAACATTTAATTGTTTTGGTGGTTTTATTTTAAATGAATTTAATGGTTCAAATGTTTTTACGGTGGTATAACATAATAAACCCATATTATATGTAATTTAAATAATGTATGTTAGGATCATCCAATAGTATCTAAATCCATTGTTTATAAAAAACCCTCTATAGTCTCTTCATCATTTATTTTATCTAATTACCCATGTTGGGGTCGTGATTTCTCTGAATTTGTTGAATTATGTATCCATATTTTTTGAGTGAGCATGAGTTGGTTATTATGACTTGATAAATATGTGTGAGTTGGTATTGGATGCATGCCAAATAATATTAGTTACCTAGACAACCAGAGGTAAATATTGGGATTATTGATATTGTTGTGTAAGTGGTTTGATTCATGGATTGTTTATAGGGCTGGCAAGCACGAAGGGGCTCTATGACCTGATAACATTATAGTGTAGACCTAGTTAATCATGATGTTATTTGATTTTTATTTACAATAATGAAAATGTGAAGTCACATGAAATCCTAATTTTTTCAGTGGTATATATAATTTATTCATGTCATGTGTCTGATTTCATTCTCCATTACATGAATTGCATCCAACACCCTTACTTTATTATACATCTATTTTTTTACTAACTTTGATAAGTAGTGACACATATGAAATATTCTTATTGTATTTTTTGTCATGATTTCAATAAAATTTGATATTTAATAGGTTTGAGAAATTCTTTTAATACAATATCATTTTTTTATTTTTAAAATGGACTTTGAAATGAGTTTCTTTGGTTTTTAATGGTATATTATGCTGAGAAAAATGCATCTCAAGTTAATTTTTATTTATGGAAAATAAAATAGAAAATATATTTTTTAATTTTATTACAAAATATCATGTAAATTATTCAATATTTATTGGTAATTCATGGGAATGGTTAGTGGTGGCCTGCTGAGTTCTTATGCAATATTGTCTATATTATATCTCAGGTTCAGTTTAATCCTCAAAATTTGACTCTTATTGAAGTACTAATTGACATTGGATTTTGAGGATAATTGTTTCAGTTTATTTTGACACACTCATCCTAGTGTGATGATTAAAATATTTTTTTGAACTACCTTTATTTTCATAGAATATCCATCTGTGTCATGTTATATGTTTTTATTACTAATTTCATTTATTTATATTATTGGATTGTGTAGTTCTTTTGGAGACTAGGTGATTCTATAGTATTATATTATTGAAATAACTTAGGTGGTTAGTTGACGTCTTCTAGCTAGGTGATGGATTTTGGAGGGTGAGATGAGTTATTTGATTATATGGATTTGTATTGTCAATTTCATTATGTTTTCTTATCTCTAATTACCTATTTTTTCATGGATGTATAACCTATTAATGTGTAATGCCAAAACACATTAGAAATATTATTTTTTATTTTACTCTGATTTAGGGGTGATATTTTATCCATTTTAAACATATTACATTCCATTGAGCTTTTATTGTATCACATAGGGATCCTTAATGCCCCTCAATTTCATTATTGGCTAGATCGGGTGTGAATAGCGATAGAAACCTTAGATGGGTTTTTTCAAATGAGTTTAGATGAAGTTTTTTATTTATTTGTTAATGATAGTATGGAACTGGTCATATTAGGTCTTTAGTGGCCATTTTGGAATTAGATCCCAACAGGATATTTTATAATCTACACCTTGAGTTACCCAATAATGTTTTTATTTGGTTAAACATTTGGTTATTTCTATAGATTGAGATTTGGAAGGGAATTTCTTGTCCTTATTTAATGGTTGAGTTTCCTTAAGGATTTTTTCCTATTTTTTGATGGAAATAGAAATTAAGTCAGTTATGTGAGGCTGACTTGCATGTGTTTATAAACCATGCAGTAGTAGAATTATTGATTCTAGATCTATTCTAGGAATCATTACATGTTTTTAACATGGCCAGTTATAACATGTCCACATCAAGAATTTTCATGTATATTTTTGTGTTTTTTATATGTTGACACTCATGTTCTTGGTTTTTCATTGGTAGTAATTAAATATGAATAGATCCAACAGTGTCGTTATTATTTTTCTCATGAAATAGGTTTGGATTTTGATGATCACATTTTGGGATCCATTATTAATTTTTCAATCATATAATATAAATAGTTAAATATACTATATGTTATATGGGGTTTTTAGGTTAAGATTGGAACTCAAAGGCATGAATGATTGATTTATCAATTGTGATGTATTTCATTGATGCCATAGTATAATTATTTTGGAAATGGATCGTTTATATGATAACATAGCATTGGAAAAATAACTTTGTTTGTGGAATGAGGCATGTGTATGTAATTTTGGAATGTGATTTTAATTATGACGGATCATGGAGCCATTGATTTAATTAATTAATTTGTTTTTTAAATTTTGAAATTATATGATAAAACAAGTAATTGTAGGAAAATGAAATTAATTAAATGCACGATGGTGTTCAATTATATTATCACGAATTCACATTTATAAAGGATTGATATAGGATCCCTTAAATAATGAATGAGATATTATGACTTGTGATGTTTGAAATGAAATGGTGATTGAATAATGACATTGAAACTCACAATATATTATTTTAACCAAGGATGAGACTATGGAAAACACCCATGCGGATGTCAATATAAAGATAAATACACACAGGGAGGTCATGGATACTCCTTTCAATAGTGGTTATTAATACACAATTTTGGGCGGTCATATGTAGTCCCACCAGGAAGGTTTTGAATACTCCCATTGGCTAATTCATCAATACACTCTCTATGTAGGTTTTGATTTCATCGTTCAAGCAGGAAATGAATAATCCCTCAGGTATTGTTTTGAATAATACCTTTAGGGAGGTCCTAATACTAATGAAAAAACCCAATGGGTAAATATTGATACTACTGGTGGGGATTCCGTGGATGTTCAAATGACATTATTAGTTACAATTAGAGGAGGGTGTTCATGAAATGTTATAAATGAATGGGAATGTGGACTATTTTGTGGTATAGTTTAAGACTTTTGGACTATTATGGATCAACTTCCAAGTATCGTTGTATACTGGGATGGATTAATTATTGTGTTTTATTCTAAGATATAAACACACCAGGTAATTATACTATACACTTAGGTGACAATAGCCCTAGGTAATTATCTATATATTTGGGTGAAATACCCTTGGGTCATTATACTAGTTGGAATGGTCATCAAGAAGTACATTGAGCCAATTTGGCATGTGATAAATAAGTATGGAATGGGTTTCATATAGGCCATTTGACCCCTGATAACTCGATGAGACTTTTTTTTGTGACATTTGTTTTTTTATCCTTGGTTTTATATAGTTTTATTATATAAATAAAAAAACATTATGTATCTTATTTATCATTTTTTGTGTTTTACAATATCATAATCTATATTTGATATGTTATATATGTGTAATTTCTTGGTGTTGGGTCTCTTTGAAATATGTGTATATTTTTGACACACCACATTATTTGGAGTGTAAAGAGTTTGGATACCCAAGTGTATTCTGGTGTTTGTGAGGCCTCATTTTTCTTGTCGGTGGGGGATTATTCATAGATATTTCAGGTTTTTTAGCATGTTCACTATTGAGAATGTGGAGTGGTCTGTTTTTGTCTCTAATTTTGAATTCAATTCATATCATTCGTATAACCAAACAATTCTCTTTGTATTGGGGATTTAGTAATGTATTCTTTATTATACATTCACAATGTCCGCATGGGTAATGGAAACATGGTGGTGGGGAGATTGTGACTCCCCATGCCAATAGTTATTTATTTAATTTAGTCAATATTATTTTGGGTTTAAAATTATTAATGCATATGATTTTTAAATGGGAGTATAGTTAGCCCACATGATTTATAAATTATATGATGACAATGTGATTCTAGTTTGTATTGAGGTACTGGTATTTGGAATATTTGTCAAATGACTTGCTAGAATTTTAGGGATACTTGGTTAAACTACTTGAGGGACCTTTATCTATGTCGGTATGGGCCAAAAATCCCCCAAATGGTTTGGAAAACCATTTGTGTAGTTTTTGTGGGTTACCAAATTTTTAGTAATTGGTTAGTTTAATTTTATTCCTTTTTTCATTTTATCTCTTTCTTTTACTAATCATCCTCAGGTCATGATCTCTTGATACCTCATATATCCCATCATGTTCACCCAAGTCCCATGTCATGTGAACTCCCAATTTTTTATGACCTTCTCCCTCAAGTCCCCCAATCTCATTCTCCAAACCAATACATTGTATTTTCCCTACACAACCTCTTTAATGCATCACTATACTAGGGTCACCTATATCTCCACAGAACCCATCTATTCACATGATTCTGAAATTATTACTTTTAAATTCATAGTTTTATATCTATGGTAAAATATTTTATTCCCTCACCCTTCTTTTTCCTCTTAATTTCACCCCCTCTCTTCATTACATGGTCTATCCAAATCCTTGGGGTATTTAATTGGATAAATGATATGGATTGTTATTCTAGGGTTTGTGTGGGTTTATTAATTTTTATTAGACCCTTATCCATTTATGGTGACATGTTTCATAAACATCTTTATTTCTTTTAGGTAGCTTTTCTCAATTAAAAATTCTTAATTTATGAAACATTGATTTTTTTCATCCCAGAAATCATGTTTTAATTCCATATGATCAAATATAAAAATATTATGGGATGTCACCATTATTTTCATTGAAATCAATAACATTCTATTTTTTTTTTTGAAATATATGTTTTATTTAATTACACTTTTTTTTATTAAACAACATGATTTTCCCAATTAAAAATTCCATGGACTTTTTAAATGGGGTAAATTCTTTTAAAATATTATATATGATGGATTTCATGGATGTTAAGTGTTTTTTATTTTATAAAAATTGGTTGTTGAGCTTCTCAAGAAACCTTAATTATCACCCCCCATTAATAGTTGTTTTAAAATTGGCTTCCTATTTTCTTATATTATTCTAAAATATGTTGTGTTGTAAATATACCCCCGTTAAATTAATAAAATTTTTAGGTATGGTTATATATATGGATATACAAATTCACATGAGAATCTATGAATTTGCGCATCTGATGATGATTATATAAATTTATATATATATATATTTAAGTATATATTTTTATTCACATGGTAATAAATGTTGTTTTGAAATAAATGTTCCATTTCTATTTCCTGAAAACATAATGTATTTTATGGTTTTCATTTAAATAATTTTAATCATTAATATGTATATAATGTCAAAAAATAATTTCCCTTTCATGTTGGCTATTAATGAGGGAATGACTAGAACATTAGATGTTATGACTATTTGTTTTGTATGTGAAATTGTATATGGTCCATTGATTGTTACATTTCTCCGATTACACTTTTAGGTGTAACACATTCTGGTATGTTTTTGAATTAAGAAGTCAAGGATTCTTTGGTTGGATTATTATTTATTACATATGATTTATGGATGTGCTTTACATTGTGTTTTTTCCTTAAAACAATTTCTATGTGTATCGATATAATTTTTGAGAAATAATGACTTTTCTTGTTATTGTGGAAGCAGCGTTCTTTTAGGATGGCTTATTGGTTCTTCTAATATGACTAGGATACTAAGATGGGATGGTGTTATAATTTTGGCCTATAGAATGATGTCCTTATTTTTCATTGTGTTAAAATTATACATAGAGTGTAGTAAATGATATGTTATTTATGGATTCTTAGTTTATATAGTGTATTATTCTCTTAATATTGATTAACTTCTACCCAAATATTGTTTTCTTTTGTACCGTAACATTATTAAAATTTCATTTATTAACAGTTATGATTGGTGTTTCCACTATTAAAATTCATTAAATGTTATATTTTTCCAAATTTAATTAAAATAAACAATAATGTAGTTTTTAAATACTCATTTAAAGAAATTAATTTGGTGTATATTTTCAAATGGATTTTGAAATTAATGTTTTGGCTTTAAATGAAATCTAATGTTGCGAGAAAAATATTTCATGTATTTTTTCATTTATGTAAAATAAAATGGAAAACCAATATTTTAATTATATTTCAATCTAACCTAAAAAGGTGTTTGTATTTAATGTTTTCCATTTTGTCTAAGAGGGTGGTGGTTTAATGAGTGTTCATATACTCACACCTATTCTATATATTAGTTTAAGGTTCATCATTGGCTTCTGAACACTCGAAAAGTATTGATTTATTTTGGATTCTTGTGATAGTGGTTAATTTTATCATATTCATTAAGTGGTGGGTTAGTTTGGGTTCTAATTCAGATGGACGCTGGGGTCGAGTCCTTATAGAGTTATTGGGGTAGTGGGGTTGTTTTTATTATTTTTTTGTATCCTTTAATTTTCTTTCTATAGTATTTTGTAGTTATAGACTATGGGTTTATCACTTTCCACAATAAAAACGATTGGTTATGTTTATTCATAATATGATATTCACTAAGGTTCACATCTAATGGACATATGTTTTTATGATTTTTATAGGTTTTAGTTTCCTAAAATCTAGAAAAAATACATTTTTTATTTTACAAAATACGTTTTTTATGTCATTTAAAATATTTGCCTTGATTTTATATACATTATTTTTTAATATGACTATAAAAAAATTTAAATTATGAAGAATTGTGTTGAGGCTAAGGGAAAGTGAAAGGGAGGTTATGACTAGTGGTTATGTGTAGGCCTCAAGGATGTGTTCAATTTCATCATTACTTAAATTTGTTCCTTCTAATTTCTTGGGTAGTCTTCATATAGAAGTTAGTAACGAATTTTCTTAGTATATATTTTGGATTTTTAGATAATTTCACATCATTAACATCCTATAATTCCAACTATAAACCAAGGTGATGATGTACCAAATGTATTTAATTATAATGATTCAACTCTATATGTCTATGAGGATCAGGTTGAGCATACTTCTACAGTTTCTCCAACAATTTCGAACATATAGTCTCTTAATTTGGGACATTTCAACATTGTTCAGTTAGGAGGTAGATATAATAAATGTGGAGGTATTGAAATTGTGGGTTAATATTAGGATATTTAGCTACAACACCCTATAATAATCTAGTTTTTTTCAGTTCCCTATGATGCTTGGGACTGGATCAACATCCCTGCGGGGTTCTTTAATCCTATGGACATGTTTAATGATTGGTGGGTATGTCTAGATTCTTATCTTCCATAGGGACTAACAAGGGGTTTTTTGGGCTTGATGATCTATTATTAGAGGCATTAGGGTTAATGATTTTTAATGATTTCATTATGAAAAATTTCAAGGAGTTCTTTTTGGAAATGTTGAGTTTGGATAGATCTCAATATGTTACAGAGCTCTAATAGGGGTTTGTGTTTGTGTCAAACTTCGAAACGTGTTTTTATGAGTGGACATATTTTTTTCTTTATTAAGACGAATGATTCTTAGAAGCCAAGGATGTTTGATATAGGAATAATATATTATATGAGACTTCATGTCTATGATTTCGAACTGATTGAAAACTAAAATGTGGTACAGAAAGATATCACAAATATGAGGGCCTAACAAAAGATAGGAAAATATGTTTCTTGTGACTTCCTAGTGGTCTATGTAGAAGGCCTATTGAGTTAAGCTGTATGTGGATCCTCTATAGGAAGGAGAAGGAGGATGAATTAAATTCACTATGGTAGTGAGATATAGGTACTGTTGGCTTGAGGTTCATTTCATAAAACTCTTGGAGGGTCACCCCATATATGATTTTAGTGTGGGAATTCTAGGAATTTCCAGATGATGTCCACTATTACAGTGATGTATTTCTATTCATACATCATGATGATATATATCAAACAATTCTATTTTTGGAAATCATATAAATTTAATTATAGAGTATCAAAACAGACACAAGCCTTAGGTGATTATTCCAAGAGACACTATTTGGATATTTGAGTTATGTTTGGGAGGTCATTTCAGGGGGTTGGTCAAGAGTCTCCAGGGTTTCCATAACACAATATACCTATGGGTTCATCTCTAAATACTAGTTAGGGATCACAAGGAACGAGTTATGAATCATAAGAATATTGGGTCTATACATTAGTATATGTTTTATTTGATTATTTTGTGGTTCCTATAAATGGTAAAGGTATGGTTTTTTTCCATAACAGTATTAGTTGCTTTATTTGATACTTTATCTTCTCATTGCTCTTTTCTACTATAGTTTTTTAATCTTTTAATTAAAAAAAATTTCCCAAGGTTTTTTGTTAACAAATCTCATGTGAAGAGGTTAGATTTTGCTCATATGTTCCATGAATACACTGAAATTATTTAATGATTATTTAATATATGTGATTTATTATACCCAGATCTGATGATATTTGATATCATTTTTTGAGGGGTTGGATGTTTCACTTGTGGGATTCAATAAACTTCTATTGTAGGTGGGTTAATTTTAACTCCCTTAGGAGAGAGGAGAATACTTTTTTGTGGGAGTGGGATGTAGTGGTAGGTAGTGTTGGAATTGATTTATATCACACAAGTTCCATTATAGTGAAAATGGTGGGTCTGGTTCTTTCAATAGATCATATAGACATCCGAGACACATGTACTTCACTAGTGGGTTGTTTTGGATTTGTATTTATGGATTATTTCACAGGGATTACTTCTAAGATGGATATTGAGATTCCACATTGACTCATTTCAGGTGCAAAACATATATCAATTCTTCTTTATTTTATTGCAACAATTGAGTTTAGGGATATGAAATAACAAATGTAGGACCCTCAGATGAAGATTTTTTTTACATTTTAGTACCTATATATTGGGTAATCTAGTTTTATTCATCAAGAAGACTCGTGGAGGATATGGTTTATGAATATATTTTTAGAAGATGTATTAGGTAATGGTGATTAACTAGTATTAGTTGGTAATATTCAAGGCCTCATTAAGGAGTTGATGGAAGCTCGGTGGTTCTCCAAGTTAGAATTATTATTTTCAATCAATTAGTTATAATTACTGTAGGGGGAGACAACTTAAAAAATTATGATTTTCTATCATTTTATGAGTGTCTTTTGATTCCATTTGGTCTGTAAAATGTGAATGCAGTGTCATTATCTCTAATGAACCATATTTTTCATCCCTTCCTAGACTCCATCATGGTGATTTTTTATGAAATTTTGGTATATTCACTATCCCAAGAGTGACATATCATACACCACAACATCATATTGTATAATATTATGGATCATCAACATTACACTAAATACATAATGGTTCACTTTAATATTTTGTAGGAGTTCCTTCATAGTTAATTGATCTCAAAGGCCTAGATAAAAATTACTCTATTCAAATTTTAGGTGATGATGTCTTGGTATCAGCTATAGAATATTTGTGAGAAAAATATCTTCCATGGAATTTCAATGTTTTATAACAGTTTATTTTTGAAATTATCTCTCTTGGAAGCACATATAATTGTACTGACAATGATGGGGTTCATGTTTGAGACAGCTAGTAGGTGTGAGGAGGCCAAAAAAGATGAAAAAAGTGGGTTGACTCAAAATATAATCTATTTCTAAAAAACATAGTTATCATCCAAACTATATATGTTGATGACTCAAGAATTGTATAGGGGTTTTTTATATTGCAATGTGATCTGATGGTTACTCATTCATCTCATTATATATGACCCCATGATCATTACTATGACACATCATAGATGTGATCAAATAATATTTACAGGATTTATATAAAATATCTCATTATATAAATTTCCATGAACTATTGTGATTATAGTTTAGGGGGTTAATAAAAAACATTAACTAATAAAACACATAATTTTATCAATTAATGGACATTTTTCCTTTTTATATGCACCAACCTAAACCAAAACTAGTCATAAATATCTCCCATTAATTCATTACAAAATATATTCTTATAAACCAATCAAAAGTATTAACTTTATTCATTACCCGATGAAATAGAAATATAAGTAAGCGGTGAGATGTAATATTGGGTTAGGATAATCCTAAATATTAACCATAATAATCACATGTTATTATAAGATGAACATATGATTAGGAGAATATAATCAAGGAACCTAATCAATTTATAATGAATTAATACCAAATAAAACATTGATTCATAATATAAGAGTAAACAAAATAGGATTTTAGAATAAGAAACTAGATGTAATTGGATAATTAAATCATAGGTGAAATAAGGGGTATACTTTATGAAAATGAACATAAGAAAATAATAAATACAGATAAGTGTGGATGAAACATAAAACCGATTAATTAATAAGTATATCACAAAATTTATTCACTATGGTTTTGTGAATGTATATTACCAAATATATTCACTAAGCTATCATAAACATTACCAAGAAATACAGAAAAAGAATCATGAACACATCATTTTTAAACATTATAATACACTGAATGAATTGGACAATTCTTTGGGTAAACCCTACAAATTACTAGGGACGTTTTTAAATGGTATCATAAAACACTACCATTTAATTCTACCTATGTAACATAAAAAATGAAATATATATATATATATATATATTAATTCATTATCCAGTGCCTTATATCTCTATCAGACTACACCCTTCATATATCATTCATTATGTGTTCCATATTAATAAAATATAACAAAAAATATTTTCTAACACATGATAAGGGATTTTTTTTAAATATTGTGTTCCATGATATTTAATTCAATTTTAAATCTATGTAAATACCCATAAACAGTATTTTAGTTGGTTATTCTCAACTTGAAGTCAGAAAATTGAAAATCATGGAAGAAATTTGGCAACATAACAGTTATAAAATAAATAGTTTAGAACGGGTTTTAAATGAGATTTGGGTAGCATCTCATCAACAGGGATACATTTTTTACATTAATGTATTGATTATAAACATAAGTAATTATGATTAAATGGAATCCAAGTGTATCATAACTTGAGAATATGACTTGAAAATGAAATATTGACATAAATAGAATTAATGATATACCATAGGGATTATAGAAATGATTTCATGAGAGATAAGGGTAGTATATCATCAACAGGGCATAATTTGGTCTATAAAGGACTAATTTTGAACACATAGATTAATAATAATATGTAAATAAAATGGATTATAATAGTGTAATTTTTTTGATTGAAAAGTAGATGGTGATA